>CM057456.1:150072500-155072500 GCA_016271365.2 Neoceratodus forsteri | reverse complement strand
CTTCTTCACATTGCCCCTGAGCCGTCCCCCCTCTATCTTCAAATTGTGTCCCCTTGTTCAAACAACATGAAGTCTTGCTGTATTCTGACAATTGCAGTGATTCCCAACCTTTGAACTGCCCCAGAGAACTAAGGGTTAACTTTCCATGCAGGGCATGGAGCACAGGCTCGAGCTCGGTTGAAGTCTCTGTCTGGAGTCTTTTGAACTCAAACCGTCAGATTCTTTACTCCGCCTCACTGAACAGTCGCTCTGGAGATTTCTCCTTCAGCTCGGTTGAAGTCAGTTAAAGTTTTAAGTTTTAATCGGTTTAAACCGAAAAAAGTATCCACATAGTCATTCAGTCTCTGTCTGTGGTGCCGTGAGTAATAGATGGGAATTGTTCTATATTTCTGTGTGGAACTTGTAAAAGTGCGATCGGTTTGGCTGAACGGACCATTTGATTGTGAATTTTGCTATATTTGTGTGTGGTTACGGTTCTTATCAGTTCTAAAAAAGTATGTGTTAACTGTTTTTTCCAATACCCATGACACGGTTAGGAAATGATAAGGAGTCTTCTGACGGTTGCCGAAAAGGGTAAGTTTGGTTAGGTTGGCCATGTCTGAGAAACCCAAGAAAAAACCGGGCCCACTGGGTTTCAACACTGCAGTGAGTGTGGGAGGTCTTTGCCAAGGCGATCCCACACCACCTGTGTTGTTGTCTGGGTTTGACCACCTCGATTCAGACTGCCAAATATGTAAAATTTTCCCAAATCTACCCTTGAAAAGAGATTAGGTAGACTGAGGAAAAGGAGGCCAAAGTCCGCTGACCCGGATGGCAGCCCAGTTCGATTCGACCGAACCAGAAGGTGACTTCTGACCAGGGTGATACTTCTTGGCAAAAGGAGAGCCGATTCTGAGGGATCGGTTCCGACAAAAAGAAAGCGCAAAGATAAATCGACCGGTTCGGATCCAGAGGTTCATGTTCCGACCGCCGAAGAGATAGCCAGGGTGATTCAGATTGTGGAATCGCTCTGTCTGGCTCCGACCAATCTGGCTCCTTCTGGCAGGGGTTCGGTTCGGTTGGTTCCCCCGGTTCAAGAGTATACCCTTGAAGATTTTATGAACCGGAGTTTGAAGAGGAAGGGAAATTTGAGGATTATGATGTAAGTGAAGGTCTGGATGTGCCTGTGGAACCGGACATCTCCCCAGACAGACCATCAGGTGTTTCCCCTCCTAGGCTTTCTGAGTCCCCTTCCCATTTTATGTTTTTCAGGAAAGTGGCTGAAACCCTCCAGCTTCCTATGGAGGAGGCTGTGGAAGATCAAGAAGAGCCTGATTATGTAGAGATGATGGATATCCCAGAGTCCAGGAGACTATCTGTTCCCCTCCATAAATCTTTTGGGAAATGGACACAAAAAATCTTAGTCTCCTAACACTATACCTCCTGTGGATAAAAGAATGGACAAGAGGTATACACTCTCAGGCTCAGACACGGAGTTCTTATATCAGCAATGCAGCCATGTTGGGGTAGTGCAGGCTGCTGCCTGTGACAAGGCAAATATTCCCTTGGCTTCACACCCCTGACAAGGACTCCAGGAAGATTGATGCCATGGCAAAGAAGCAGTACATGGCATCTTCTTTGGGACTCAGGCAGGCGAATTGCATGGTTTATACAGCCAGGTACCAGAAGTCCAGGTGGGACACTGTACTGGCACTGGCTATACAGGCCTCCCCCCAGCTAGCCAAGGAGCTGGAGGTGGTGGCTGCAGATGGGATTGAGGAATCTAAGGTGCAATTTCATGCTGCTGTGGACTTTGTTTCATCAAGAGTCATGGCTACAGCTGTGGCTCTTCGGAGGATGGCTTGGCTCAAATGTACTAGCCTCTCACAGGACACCCAGGCTAAAGCTATGGATTTTCCTGTAGTGGGTAATTCTCTGTTTGGGGAGCAGACAGAGAATTACATGAAGAAAATGGACAAGTACAGGACCACTTACAGGAGTGCTCAGGCCAAGGAAAGGCAGGCAACTGTTCAAAGGCAGCAGTCAAGGGGCAGGCCTTTTCAAAGGCCTTTTTACCAAGCACAGGCCTCTTCTTCTTTTTCACAGAGGGGGTTCTTCAGAAGGAGAGGCAAAAGGGGGATGAGCAGGCCTGCGTCCACCCCTCAGCCTAAAGCCCCTGCCAATCAGACACCCTGATGGGCCTGCCTGGGTCAACTCTCCTATTCCAGTAGGGGGCAGGCTGGCTTACTTTGTTCAGGACTGGATGTCTATTACATCAGACAAGTGGGTCCTAGAAGTAGTAAGCCAGGGACTGGTTCTCAGCTTCAAAAAATTTCCAAAGATGAGAGCCGGATCTTTTCCACCTGCAAATCTTTCGGAAGCCCTTGCCCTAGAGGCAGAGGTTTCTTCCCTCCTAACTTTAAGAGCTGTAGAGAGAGTACCTACCCTACACTGGGGCAAAGGACTGTACTCCAGGTACTTTCTGACCCCCAAAAAGACAGGGGAGTGGTGACCCATCCTAGATCTAAGATATCTGAACAAACATCTTTTAAAACCAAAGTTCAAGATAACTCTGGGAATACTCCTTCCCTCTCTAAGGCCATGGGACTTGCTAGCCTCCCTGGACCTCAAAGATGCCTACTTTCACATTCCCATCAGGTGCTCCTACAGAAAGTACCTCAGGTTCGAGTTGCCCTCAGGCCACTATCAGTTCAGAGCAATGCCCTTTGACCTAACCTCAGCTCCAAGGTTTTCACAAAGTGCCTGGCAGTAGTAGTTGCCTTTCTAAGAAGGCAAAAGATTTCCATATTTCCTTATCTAGACGATTGGCTATTAGTGGGTCAGTCTCCAGACCAAGTCAAGTCTCACCTGCAAGTGACCCAGCAAGTGCTCACTTCCCTAAGATTTCTTCTCAGCCTTCCCAAGTCAGTTCTCCAACCAGTCCAGCTCCTTACCTTTATAGGGGCAAAACTGGGCGCACTCAGAGCAAGAGCCTTTCTTCCTCTAGAAAGAGCAAGGGCTCTTATGGAACTAGCTTCTTCCTTCAGCCTTCAGGTATCTTGACCAGCAAAGCATTTCCTCCAGCTCTGGGGCCACATGGCGGCTTCAGCAGCAGTGGTCCAAGGGGCAAGATTCCAGATGAGGGACATTCAGTTCCACCTGAGAGATTACTGGTCTCAGAGAAAGGACTCCCTTACCAAACTGATCCCAGTGACTCCGACCTTGATCCAGGCCTCCAGTGGTGGCAGGATCAGGACAGTTTAAGGCAAGGTGTTCCTTTAGTTGCTCAGCCTTGTTCAGTGGTCCTTACCACGGATGCTTCTCTTCTGGGCTGGGGAGCCCACCTGGGGTCCCTCACTGCCCAGGGCCTGTGGTCCCCCCAAGAATCCCTTCTCCACATCAGTCTTCTAGAGTTCAGGGCAGTTTTTCTAGCTCTAAAAGCGTTTTCACAGTCAGTTCAGAACAAGGTGGTTCAAGTCAGAACAGACACTACCACCGTGTGGTACATCAAAAAGCAGGGAGGCACTCGGTCCACGGCCTTGTGCACAGAAGCCATGAAGTTGTGGTCCCCTGGCTTATTCCCTGCAAGCCTCTCTTGTAGCAGTTCACTTTCCAGGCAAGGACAGTGTGTTAGCAGATGCACTGAGCAGGATTTCTCAGGGCCATCACGAATGGTCCCTGGACCTTCAGGTGTTGAAAGTGATTTTTTCAAGGTGGGGCACTCCAGAGATAGATCTCTTTGCAGCCCCAGACAATCACCAACTCCCTCTCTTTTGTTGCAGACCTCCAGTCTAGGGCTCACTCCCTCTGGATGCCCTGACTCAAACAACATGAAGTCTTGCTATATTATGACAATTGCAGTGAGTCCCCATCTTCGAACTGCTCCGGAGGTGAAATAGTTAACTTTCCATGCGGGCATGGAACTCTGAGCACGAGCTCGGTTGGAAACTCTGTCTGTTGTTCTTCAAACAGAAACTGTCAGATTCTTTACTCCGCCTCACTGAACAGTCGCTCCGGAGATTTCTCCTCCTGCTCGGTTCATTTTGTCGGTTAAAGTATATTTTATCGGTTTTTTGACCGAAATTAAACCACAACCAGTCAGTTCAAGCTCTGTCTGTGGTATTGTAAGTAATAGATAGGTTTTACATTATTTTTTCTGTGTGGAACTTGTAAGCGGTTATCAGTTCGGTTTGAACCGATCAGGTTGTCTTAAAAACTTACTAGTCCTTCTTTAGAGTTCGGTTCCCGGTTCTTATCGGTTCTAAAAAAAAATGGATTTCATTACATTTTTTTCCACAACCCGTGACACGGTTGGGAACCGATAAGGGAGTCTTGCTTGGCGGATTGCCATAAACGGGCAAGTTTGGTTAGGCTAGCACTATGTCTGAGAAACCCAAAAGAAAAACCGGGCCCACTGGGTTTCAACACTGTGGTGTCTGTGGGGAAGCCTTTGCTAAGGGTGACCCACACACCACCTGTGTTTATTGTCTGGGGTTTGCCCACCTCAATGCAGACTGCCAGATTTGTAAAAATGTTCCTGCTGCCACCATAGAGAAGAGAGTTGGTAGGCTCAGGGAAAGGGATGCCAAAAAGTCCGTTGACCCGGATGGCCAGCCCGGTTCGGTCCCAACCGAACAGGAGGGAGTGCCCTCTGACCAGTGCGATACTTCCTCGGGCAAATGAAGAGCCAGCTCTGAGGAGCCGGTTCCAACAAAAAGGACTAGGAAGTCAGCTAGTGTGGAGCCAAAAGTTATCTCTCCAACCACTGAGGAAATAGCTAAAGCAATTCAAATTGTCCAGTCACTTTCCTCGGTTCCGACCGAACCGACACCATCAGGGAAGCTCTCGGTTCGGCCGGTTCCACCGGTTCAAGATTATGATTTTGAGGATTTTTAGGAACCGGAGGAGGGGGAAGAGGATTATGAGGAGAGTGAATGTGGATTTGAAGGTCTGGATGTGCCCATTGAACCAGACATCTCTCCAGACAGACTGTTAGGGGTTTCTCCTCCCAGGCTCTCTGAGTCCCCTTCTCATTTTATGTTCTATAAAAAAGTTGCTGAAACTCTCCAGCTCCCTGTTGAGGAAGCTGTTGGTGACCAAGAGGAGCCTGATTATGTAGAAATGATGGATATTCCAGAGTCTAGGAGACTGTCTATTCCTTTGCATAAATCTTTTCAGAAACAGACAGTTAAGATTTTAAAAACTCCTCACACTATACCTCCTGTTGATAAAAGGATGGACAAGAGGTATACATTATCAGGCTCTGATACAGAATTCCTCACACAACAATGCAGCCATGTGGGGGTAGTGCAGGCTGCAGCCTGTGACAAGGCAAACATTCCCTTAGCTTCACACCCCCCTGAAAAGGATTCCAGGAGGATTGATGCCATGGCAAAGAAACAATACATGGCAGCGTCTTTGGGACTCAGACAGGCAAATTATATGGCTTATGCTGCTAGGTACCAGAAATCCAGATGGGATAATGTGCTGGCTCTAGCTAAACAGGCACCTGACCAGCTGGCCAGGGAACTGGAACAGGTAGCTACAGATGGTATTGAGGCATCTAAGGTGCAATTTCATGCTGCAGTAGACTCTAATGATGTATCATCAAGGGTCATGGCTACATCTGTGGCACTTCGCAGAATGGCTTGGCTCAGATGTACTACCCTGTCACAGGATACCCAGTCTAAGGCCACGGATTTTCCTGTTGTGGGTAATTCTCGTTTGGGGGAGCAGACAGAGAATTACATGAAGAAAATGGATGAATATAGGACCACCTATAAGTGGCACGAGCCAAGGAAAGGCAGGCCACTCCTCAAAGGCAGCCTTTCAGGCAGGGCAGGCCTTTCATAGGCCTTTTTACCAACCCCAGGCCTCCTCTTCTGCTTATGCCCAGAGGGGGTTCTTTAGAGGGAGAGGCAGACTGGGTACAAGCAGGCCTGCTTCCACCCCTCAGCCCAAAGCCCCTGCCAAGCAGGCACCCTGATGGGGTTGCCAGGGCTGGTTCTCCTCTACCATAGGAGGCAGGCTGGCTTCCACTTTGTCCAGGACTGGAGTCTCTAACATCAGACAAGTGGGTCCCTGGAAGTGGTAAGCCAGGGATTGGTTCTCAGCTAAAAAGTTTCCAAAGATGAGAAACAGATCCTTTCCACCTGCAAATCCTTCAGAGGCACTTGCCCTAGAGGCAGAGGTCTCTTCCTCCTGGCTCTCAGAGCTGTGGAAAGGGTTCCACCTCTACATCAGGGCAAGGGTTTGTACTCCAGGTACTTCCTTACCCCAAAAAGACAGGAGAATGAGTGGCCCATCCTGGATCTCAGACACCTAAACAAGCACCTTTTAAAACCAAAATTCAAAATGGTGACTCTGGGAATTATTTTACCTTCTCTAAGCCAGGGACTGGCTAGTGTCCCCTGGACCTCAAGGATGCCTACTTCCATATTCTCATCAGAAGCTCCCATCGAAAGTACCTCAGGTTCGAGCTGCCCTCAGGCCATTACCAGTTCAGAGCAATGCCCTTTGGCCTCACATCTGCTCCAAGGGTATTCACAAATGCCTGGCAGTAGCAGTTGCTCACCTCATGAGGCAAAAATTTGCCATCTTTCCCTTACCTGGATGACTGGCTCAATAGTAGGCCAGTCCCCAGACCAGGTCAAGTTACATCTTCAGATAACCCAGCAACTGCTTACCTCCCTAGGTTTCATTCTGAATCTTCCAAAGTCAGTTTAGAGCTCTGTCCAGCTCTTTCACCTTCATAGGCGCAGAACCGAACACAGAGGAAGCCAGAGCACCTTCCCTTGACAGGGCAAGGACCCGGTGTCTCTGGCCTCCTCATTCACCCTCGTGGTCTCTCTTCCAAAAGGCATTTTCTACAGCTCCTGGGACACATGGCTGCTTCTACAGCAGTGGTGCAAGGAGCAGATTTCAAATGAGGGACATCCAGTTCCATTTGAGAGCCTTTTGGTCTCAAAGAAAGGACCCTCTAACCAAGTTGATCCCAGTAACTCGAACCCTGATCCAAGCCCTACAGTGGTGCAGGATCAGAGCAACCTGACACAAGGGGTTCCCTTTGTCACTCAGTCTCACTCTTTAATCCTTACTACAGATGCATCCCTCTTAGGGTGGGGAGCTCACATGGGCGAACTCACTACCCAGGGACTGTGGTCCCCTCAGGAATCTCTGCTCCACATCAATCTGTTGGAGCTCAGAGCAGCTTTCTAGCATAGCTTTCCAAATCTGTCAGAACAAAGTTGTACAGATCAGACAGACAACACGACGCACGGATAAACCCGGGGGCACCAAGCAATGAAGCTGAGGTCTCTGACACACCTGAACAACTCCCTCGGCAGTTCACCTCCAGGCAGGACAATGTCTGGCAGATGCTCTCAGCAGATTTCCCAGGGCCATCACGATGGTCACTGGACCCCCTGATCCGGGGGGTAATACCAAATGGGACCCCTGAAGATAGATCTTTGCAGCCCCAGACAATCACAACTTCCCTTTACCTGCAGGCCCCAGTGTTGGGATCAGTCCTCTGACCTCGTAATTTCAAATCAGAGGAAGTTTCTTTATACCTTCCCCCTTCCCTCTCCTGTTCAAAATGTTAACAAAATCAGATCTCAACCTGCAAAGTGATTCGATTGCTCCAGATTGGGCCAGACAGTGGTATCACTCCACTGTCCTAGCAATCCATCTTCCCTGTGTCTTCCAGGAATCACAATCATTAACCTGTGCTCAGGGAAGGATTTGCACCAACTCAACTTTCAATCTCAAGGCCTGGCTCTCGAAGGTGGTTGCTGATTTACACCCCTCCGGTTAATGGATATTTTAAGGCTTCTAGGAGCCTCACAAGAACTACTACAATGCTAAATGAAGGTTTTCCATGGTGCCTAGGAAGCATATTTCCCCAGATTCGGCTGATTTACCACAGTCCTGACTGGTCCATTTAAACTCTTTAGGGCTGAGACCACCAATAAAAAGGTGCATTTGGCAGCTATGTCTGCTTTATTTAAGCAGAAAACCTCCTCTTTCAGCTCATCCTGTATTTTCCAAGTTTTTAAGGGATTGCTTCAACCAACCTCCATTGGGACCCTGCCCTGCCTGGGATCTTAATGTTTGCATTGCTCAGCTCATGCAACCCTTTGAACCCTTGTCTTACAGAGCTGAAGTACTTGACTGGAAGACTGTGTTTCTGTAGCCATCACACCCAGACGCACAAGGAATTAAGCTTTGTCAGTGGAGCCTGATTTTATCTCCTTTCACAGAGACAAGTGGTACTAGGACCAACAGAAAGTTTTGCCCAAGGTGGTTCCAATTTCCACCCAACCAATCCATATCTCTTCCAGTGCACTTCACTGACCATTCCTCCAAGGAGGAGGAGGTTACAATCTAGAGGAAGAGAGCCAGCCACCATTGACCATACCAAGGGTCACAGGCTTGACTCCTCAACTATTCCTCATTATGGTGAGGTCGTAAAAGGAAACCGCCACTAAAAGATCCATTGCCAGGTGGATTGCCTCTTGTAGGTAATACTTAGAAAAGAATTAAGTATCTGTTGTAGAAGTTTGTATTTTGTAACTTTCCTTTTTATTTGCAGATGATTGATATTTGCAATATTTTTTCATTTATTTTACCAGGAGTAGCACACTAAGCTGATAGCTTTTTACAGGAGTGACCTGGGAGCACAGGGAAGTTAAGTGACTTGCTCAGGGTCACACAGTATGCAAGTGGAAGCTGTGGGATTCAAACCCAGGTCTGGTCTGCTGGATGTCACCAGATTTGCAGCTCAGAGCCTTAAACCACTGCGCTATACTGCCTCCCAAATATAACTGTTCTGTATTTGATTTTTCCTGTTTTACCATTTTTCTAGTAAACAACATTCTCTTTAAAATACTGCCCATGCGCTTCTGTTATTTCACATGTGATGCTGAATCTGTGTTCAAGTCCGATAGCTATTAAAGGACTTGCATGGTATTACTAAGCTTGAAAAAGGTAAGAAATACCTAGGTCTCATATAGAGTTCTAAGGGTACATTTTGGAAAACCTGACTGGGTGCCCCGGGAGAAGGACTGTACCGCATTCGTCGAAGAGGGTAAGTATCAGAGTCTGTTAATTGAGTATGCTAGCATAAGGTTCACAGTTTGAATCCCTCCAGAACTCAAGGCTAACAGGGGATTCGGACCCAAAACAGACAGGAGGGTTACCCTGTCTGTTACCTGTTCACACTATTGTACTCTGAGGTTGGCACTGTGGGAGTAGAAGGCCTGACCTGTGGAGTGCATTTGTGACAAATGTGTCTTTCAGGTATACATCCAGCTGCATTTCTTTATGTTAAAGAAAAGGCCAGCAAGAAGCTTCCTGGCACAGTTACAGGACACACCACTAGGGCCGTGCAGCTTTTATGGATCATTTTTGTTAGTCCAGGCTTCAGTGATGTGTTTGGCTGCTGCTAGAGTAAGGTCCATATTTACTAAGTACAAGCCTGTATGTAGTTTCCCACAGGAAGCTGCTTTTGGCCTGGCTGTGCTGCAAGGCCTACTCTCTTAATGGGTACTGTGTCCTCAAATGCTGCTATTCCTCACTGTTGAGGTGCTGCACTGCTATGTATTCATCATGAATCAATCATTATTTATTATAGCCCACATTATCAATTGTGACTCAAGGTGCTTAACAAAAATGAATTCAACAAACAATAAAAACATATAATAGACAACATTAAAATTAGCGATAGGTCAGCTAATTAGATAAAAGGCCTGATTAAACAAAAATGTTTTCAGCTCTCTTTGAAAATTCTCAGAGACAAACTTTCTCTTATGTAACAAGGGAGAGTTCCACGGGTAGGTGCACTGAAAGAAAAGCACAAGCCCCAGATGGCTTCAGGCAACCCTGGTAATTTCCAGGAAACCTTCATTAGTGGACGGGTGGGCGGACCTGGCGGTGGGGACACAGGTGTTCTTTCTTGTAACCAGGCCCTTGACCATGCAGGGCTTTGCAGGTTAGCAAACTGACCTTGAAGGTGATCTGCTACCTGCTTGACAGCCAGTGCACAGAGCAGCACAGGTGTAATATGACATGATCTTGGAAGACAGTCAATAACCTGGCACTGCATTCTGCACTAGCTGCAGGTGGTGAAGATCAACCCTGCTAGCCCTAGGTAAACAGCATTGCAATAATCAGCCTCAAAGTCACAAAGGCGTGATCAGTGAAGGTAGATCACCGGAGGGACCAGATGTTTGACCCTGGTGATGTTTCTCAGATCATAATAAGCACTCTGGACCACTGCCAACACCTGTAATTTAAGTATCACACTGCAGTCCAGAACAACGCCAAGGTTCCTTGCACCGGATGTGGTAAGCAACTGGGAATCCCCGAGCATCAAACCGGATGCTCAACCACACTGCACCTTCACCCCTGAGCGACCAGATTCCACCACTTGTACTCAAGTTTTATCCGGATTCAACTTCAGCTAGTTGGCTCTCATCCAGTCTTGGATCTCTACAAGGCACTGATTAAACACCGACACTGCCTCCTGCTGTTCAAGTGCAAAAGACAGGTATAGCAGAGTATCATCTGTTTAGCAGTGAAAACTCAACCCATACTGTCTTATGTCTCCTAGTGGCAGCATATACACAGCAAACATGGGGACAAATGGAGCCCTGCAGAACCCCACATGGCAGGGAGCCAAGGAAAAATCCCAAACACCGCTCTCTGCATCCTGCCAATGAAGAAAGATCGAAACCAGTTGGGGACTGTACCAGTCAGTCCTTAACAAACCACGAGGTGCTATTAAAGTACCTCATGGTTCATGGTGTCAAATGCCACCAGGAGATCATTCAGCACCCGAACAAGGGCAGTCTTGGTGCTATGCCCCTTACTGAAACCTGACTGGAGAGGGTGTAGATGTCATAAGCTGATAAATGGGCCTCCAACTGACGAGCCACCACCCTCTCAATAATGTTACCCACTAAGGGAAGATTAGAGACCGGTCTGTAATTAGCCAGGCAGTCAGAGTCCAGTGATGCTTTTTTCAAAAGGATCTTACCACCGCCTCCTTTAAAGGCTCAGGAAAGACCCCTTTCATCAAGAAGCACCGGATTATCCTGGATAGGACCAGACCAATGATCTCAACTCACCCCAGTAGGACACATGTTAGTCCTGGATCCAAATCACAGTGGATTGGCCTCATCTCCTGGACAACCTTCATGACATCCACGACAGCCAACTGGTCATAGTCAGACCAGACAGACTGACTACCTGTGACTTCCAGCTGAACACTGCATGCTCCTTTAGAGGGTGCTGACTGGATCTCCGACCCGATGGTGGCAAACCTATCAGCAAAAAACACAGCAAACTCATCACACTGATTGTGAAAATGCTCCATGGACTGAAGACAGGCAGGGCTACATAGCCAGTCAACAGTGTGAAAGAACTGAGCTGGTCTGTTAATTGCTTCAGCAATCTCCTTGGTCAGGAATTCTGCCTTCTTACTGGAGATTGTTGATGGTTAGTCCCTGTAATGGGACATCATTCTAAGTCTGTCCTCACCAGATCTGGATTTCTGCCAGGCTGCTTCAACCTTCAACCTCCTCTTCATCCCCGAGAATCCCATCAAACCAGGGGATGTTTGGTGTGAAGTAAGGGGTTGAACACGGACAGGTGCGATGGAGTCTAGGGCCTCAGTAACCATCCAATGTGTGGGGCTCTACATTGAGGAGACATCCTCAAACAAGACAGGTTTGTTACTTACCAATAACTGTAGACAGAATCTCCTCCATAGAGCCAAACAACTTCCTTTCTCAGTGTCCAGGCATACAGGACTTGTGCGTTTTATAAGCAGTCTGCTTTTCAGTTGCCTGATTGTTTATTTGGGGACACACACACTCGCACGACTCGAGTGATATGCTCTCCTTGCCTCTCCTCTGATTGACAGGGTTGGATTTCCTGAAGCTGTCGATCTTGAATGTTGAAACACTGCTTCTTGATAGCAGAAAATGAACAGTCTGCAGACTGCTCACAGTACAGGAGATGCTGAGACATCAGACGTTGTGCTTGAGGACATCGACATGGACAGTCCCAGCTATGACAAAAAATAGCCTTTCCTGTTATGTCCCCAACAGTTAACGTGTGTGGCTCTACTGACAAGATTCTCTTGTAGATAAACTGTTACTGGCAGTTAACCAACCTTTTCAGCTTGAATTCTAAATTCTACAGCATTTTGACTAATGGCCACCAAAATGTTTTAGTTCGATAACAAAACTGTTAGGCAAACCATACTGTTACTGGCAGTTGGGTCCAGGACAATACTGTGCCAGCAAAAACGTAGAGTTAAGTGTAGTGCACAGAAAACACTGACAGGAAAAAAATGCACATTGGCAATATAGCACGATCGCATGACCGGGCGTGGGCGGGATTTATTAGAAACTTTGGGGAAGGGGAAGGATTACCATTACAAACTCTGGGGAGACACAACTGGGGATTTACTTTTGTAACCCTTAGGAGAGTGACAGTCGGGGAGGAGGGGGATTCAGTAGTACTAACCCCAGGAGGGTGACAGTCCGGGGAGGGGAGATAACATCCCGATGCTCTTGTCCAGTTCGCCATTTTTCTCCAGATGCTATTTTTGCAATGCAATTATTCCCCTGCTGAGTTGACTGGATATCCTAGCAGTTAACCATCTTTTCAGCTTGAATTGTAAATGCTACAGCATTATGATGAATGGCCATCAAAATGTTTTAGCTCAGTGACAAAACTGTTAGCCAAACCATGCAAGTAAAATAAACTGTAACTAAAGTCTGTCACTGGCTTTTGGACCTTGATTTCCTGAAACTGACATACTTCAATTTAAGCCTTACTCTCTTGGGAAGTAAGTTCAGTAATTAACTTTTAGCTTATTTTACCACTTGTTTAGGTTACTATTTCTTAAAGCAGACGTGCTTATCTCATTAGGCTGTTACATTTGATTTCAGTTATCATAGCTGTAAACATTTTTTGAAAACAATGAAAGCTCTCATGTTTGATTATCCCACTTCGTTTTACTTATTATAAACTTAAGGCTTACTTTCTTATTAATATTTTAAGTTGTTTTACCCTACCATTATACACAGTTTTGTAATTATCTGTATGAAGGATGACAGAAAAATACAGGTTACTCACCTGTAATAGGAGTTCTAGGAACGGTATATGTTGTTCATCAACACTTACTGGCAGGTTCCTTGCCACTTTAAATCTTGCCAGAATGTCTTCAAGCTGGCTCCTCCCACCCACCCGGGTGGTAAAACTCTCGGCTCCGCCCCATGATGCCAGATCTAGCCTCCTGGAAGCCAGGTTGCGCGTCGAAGCCGGGGAGGTCAGGTGGGTTGTGTGGATGAACGACATATACCATTCTTAGAACTCCTGTTACAGGTGAGTAACCTGTATTTCTAGGGACATGGATATGTTGTTCAATCCACACTTACTGGCAGACTCCTAGCAGTTCTCCGGGAGGAGGGAGGCAAGGCGCGCACCCCCATATACTTACTTGGGAAATAAGGACTGGAGAACCGAGGTCCCAAAACCAGCATCCCGGCATGACTTAAGGTCAATGTGGTAGAGGGTAATGAAGGTGTGTGCTGATTTCCAGGTAGCAGCCCTGCAGATTTCCTGGATAGGGACGTCCCTGGAAGCAGTAACCAATGTAGCAGTATGGCGGGTAGAATGAGCTCTTATCCCTTTAGGAGGCTCCATGCCCTCCAACCTGTAGCAGAGATCTATGCAGGAGGTGACCAACGGGCCACGCTGGTGCAGACCACCATGAGGCCCAGGAGGCACAGTAAGTCACGGGCAGGGCGCAACTGCCCAACCAGAAATGACTGGGCAAAAGGAGGAAAGAACCTTGGCCCCGTCAGCCGGGAGCCGTGCTCTGTCTCGAAGAGAGTCGAGCTCTGCCCAATGAACTGAATCACCTGCGAAGGCACGAGTTCCGATTTGGCCTCATTGATGAGGAGGCCAATCTGAGAGCAGACCTGAAAGGCCAGATCCCTGGACCGCTCCGCCTCCAGCCTGGAGGGGGCTGCAATCAGCCAGTCATCCAGGTAAGGGTACACCCCGGACCCTTCAGTGCCGCAGGAATGCTGTCACCACTGCCATGCATTTGGTGAAGACCCTGGGAGCTGGAGAGGGGCCGAAGGGCATGGCTCAGGACTCGAAAAGGGATTCCTCTGCCCTGAAGTGGAGGAATCGCTGGTGAGATGGACAGATTGGGACATGAACGAACGCATCCTGGAGGTCCAGAGAGGAGAACCACACACCTCATCCCAAGGATGGAATGATCTGAGCCAGAGTGACCACCCTGAAGGTACGAGACCTTAGGAACTTGTTCAGGTCATACAGGTCTAGAAGGGGGCACCAGCCCCCCATCCGTTTTGGGACCAGGAAGTACCTGGACACAAACCCCGGGTCTGGTGGAGGATCCGCCACCTCCCTGATCACCTCCTTCTGGAGGAGCAGGGCAATGTCGGCTTGATGAGCCTACAGAGAGGCTGTGGACCCCGTAGCCACCCATAGGGCAACAGCTTGATAGGGTGGGGACAGCTAGAATTCTGGAGGCATACCCTTTTCTACCAGTTCCAGCACCCAGCGGTCCGTGGTGATATCGGACCAGGTGGAAAGGAAGTGGCGGAGCAGTCCCCCCACGGTGGGATACCGGGGAGGAGTGATGAGGTTGGGAGTGACACCCCTCAACCCGTCACTGGGCAGGCTTGGAGGAAGGGCCAGCCAAAGGGCCTCCTGGACCTTTAACTCCCCACTTCCTGCTGGAGGAAGCTGAAGGCTTGGCTTTGGATGCCAAGTGTGAGCCTGCTGGCCCTGATGCTGGTGTTGATGAGCCGGATGTGCCACAGGGGCTGAAGGCCGAAAGGGCTTACGCTGCTGCTGGTGGCCTTTGTCCTTCTGGGCAGACATGACCAAGTCCAATGTGGCATTGGACTTCTCAATCCTTTGTAGATGACCCTCCACCCTGGGACCGAACAAGTCGGTATCCAAGAAGGGAACGTCTATCAGCTTGTGCTGGGTATTCACTGTAGAAGTGGAGATCTGCAGCCAAACTCTGCAGTGCATGGCCACCGTGGCCACTACTGACCGGGCATATGAGTCAGCTATGTCCAAGGAAGTTTGGGGTTGCTGTTCAGCCACTGCCCTTCCCTGATCCCGCACCTACTTGACCTTTGTCTGGAGGTCAGCCGGGAGATGAGGAATCACCCCATCCAGGGAGCCCACAAGGGCATGTGAAAAGTGTGCCATCAGAACGGCTGAGCTGGCCTTGACGAAGGCCTAGGGAGGAAGCAGCACAGACTTTCTGCCCAGAGTAATCCAATTTCTTGGACTCTTTATCGGGTGGCTTGTCCACATCCCAAGCATTTCCGGAATGCCAGAAAACACTGCCAGTCACTAGCCCCTCCGCAGAGGGGTGCTCCGAGAAATGGGAGAGTGAACCAGTGGGAACGGCATACCTTCGAGCCATCCTGGCTGAAGGTGCTGGACAAGAAGCTGGCCACTGACATAGCTCCAGGGCTGGGCCAACAATGGCTTCAGCCACCGGGAAGGCCTCTGTGGGGGAATCCCCTCGGTCCAGTATCTCCGTGTGGGGATACTTGGCCCACTTTGAAATGGGTTTGAGCTTCATCCCAGTGGACTCTGAGATGAGCTGAAGCATTCTAAAGAATGAGGATGGGTTCTTGTCCACCGACTGACCCCCAGTGGACTCCAGGTCGAGGGGCCTGGAGAACAGGGAAGAGTCATCGTCAGACTCAGAGGAGTCTGTAAACAGCTGCCGAGGGCCTGGGCCACCCTCCACCTGCCGAGGTCAATCGGGAGTGAGGGTGACTAACAACAGTTGGGGCAAGCCCTGACCCGACCGAGAATCCTTGGTCGGGGCCCCAGATTTAGGTTGTGGAGGCGGGGGTTCCACCACAATGGGTGGCGTAGCCGGTTTCGGCTGAACAACTGGTGCTGGCTTCGGCTCCTTGATTACAATGAGGGGTTGTTTCGGCCACTCTGGTGACAGCCACTTAATGGCCGGGGAAGGTGACAGAGTCAGCTTATTCTCAGTCAAAAGGAGCTGCTGCCATATCAGATCCTCGTAGCGCTGATGCAATTTGCGCCGGAGCCTATCCTCCAAAGAGGACGAAGATGAGGATGAGCGGCGCCGCCGCCTTCCACGGTGCTGAGACCGAGACTGCCGATGTCGGCGGGATCGGCTGGACCGGGAAGAGGTCCAAGACTGAGACCTTCGGTGTTTCTGAGGGTGGGTCTGAGAGGGGGGGAAACCCGCTCCTCCCTTGGTTCAGGGACCTTAACCGGGGACTCCAGCACAGGAGGCACAGGCAAGTCCTCAGTTTCCACCGGGGGAACCAATGAAGAAGGGTTGTCGGCTTCTCCAGTCAACAGCTCATCCGACGGGTCGAGAAAAATCTCAACAGCGTCGACTGGTGTGTCTGCCAGCTGATGTGACGGGGACACCGTGAAGCCAGCAGCCTTAGCTGCAACCTCGACCGAAGTTGAGAGTCAACTATCCAGGGAACGGGACCTCTACTGCTCCTACGAACTTCGATGGTGGGACTTACATTTGGAGTCCTCCTTCTTGGACTGAGAGGAATGTCCCTAAGGCCCCCTCTCCCTTGGTGGAGAGGGACTGACAAAGCTCCTTGAACGAAGCCATGTAGGAGGAGCCCAAAGAGAGTGCGATAAATGCCGTGACCAAAGATGATGATGTGGCCTGGGCCGCTTCCTCGAGGGTGATCATTTGTTTGAGCTGTTCAGCCGAGCTCACAGCCATGGACACCGCCCAATGGGCCTCCTTCGACTTGACCGGAGGATAACGTTTCTTGGGACGCCCAAGTTGCAATCTGGATGCACGATCCTCTAAGACCATGGCCAAAAAGGACTTGCACAAGTCACAGGCCTTCGAATCATGCTCAAGCCGAAGGCAGTACATGCATGTGGAGTGCAGATCAGTCTGGGACGACATCTGCCCACAGGGGCACCGACGAAATCCAGGAGTCAATTTGTCCATCGCAGCCTCGAGGGAAGATAAGAAAAAAATTACTCACCTTAGTAATGTTTCTTCTAATGGAGTCTTGCTGTATTCTGACATATGCAGTTAGGTCCTGCCTTTCAACTGCACCGGAGAACAAAGAGTTAAACTTTCCATGGCCAGCATGGAATGTTCACCGCGAGCTCGGCTGAAGCCCCTGTCTGCTGTTTAAACTCCAACCGTCAGATCTTTACAAGCAATACTCACTAGAAATTCTGTGTGGAAACTGTAAAACTCAAACTAGCCAACTGGCAACTATATTTATATAAAAGAGCCTTTTTGGTTTCAAAGCAAAGACTCAAGTTAGGAAACCCAAGAAACAAAACACATCCCAAAACACAACACTCACCCAAAATAAAGGAGGGTGAAAAAGGGACACCCATAGGGTGCAAACACTGCTCCTGCCTACCCACATCCCAAAAACTAGGTTCTGAGAGGGGAGGCTGGTGGGGGGGAGGTCAGAATACAGCAAGACTCCATTAGAAGCAACAACATTACCAAGATGAGTCATTTTTCTTGAAACAACATGAAGTCTTGCTGTATTCTGACATATGCAGACTACTAAACAGTACCTCCATGGAGGAGGGACAGAAACTATTTTGGAAACAAGCTCTGAAGTACTGTTGTGCCAAACTGAGCATCACTTCTAGCCTGGATATTTAGAGAGTAATGCTTGATGAATGTATGGACTGTTTTCCAGGTGGCTGCTTGACAGATTTCTAAGATAGGAATATCCCTGGCAGCAGCCAAGGAAGCAGCTGTACCTCCAGTAGAGTGGCCTGCCCCTGCCCCTGGACTGATGCCTTTGAGGAGTGGCTTGCCTTTCTTTGACCTGAGCACTCCTGTAAGTGGTCCTGTACTCGTCTATCTTTTTCATGTAGTTCTCTGTCTGCTCCCCAAACAGAGAATTACCAATAACAGGGAAATCCATGGATTTAGCCTGGGTATCCTGTGATAGGCTAGTACATCTGAGCCAAGCCATCCTCCGAAGAGCCACAGATGTAGCCATGACTCTTGATGAAACATCACTGGAGTCCACAGCAGCATGAAATTGCACCTTGGATGCCTCAGTCCCATCTGCAGTCACCTGCTCCAGCTCCTTGGCAAGCTGGTCAGGGGCCTGTTTAGCCAGAGCCAGCACAGTGTCCCACCTGGACTTCTGGTATCTAGCTGTGTAGGCCATATAGGTAGCCTGCCTGAGTCCCAAACATGTTGCCATGTACTGTTTCTTTGCCATGGCATCAATCCTCCTGAAGTCCTTATCGGGGGGGTGTGATGCCAAAGGGATATTTGTCTTATCACAGGCAGCAGCCTGCACTACCCCAACATGGCTGCATTGCTGGGAAAGGAACTCTGTGTCCGAGCCTGACAAAGTATACCTCTTGTCCATTCATCTGTACACAGGAGGTATGGAATTTATGAGTTTTAAGAATTTTATGTGTCTGTTTCCCAAAGGGTTTGTGGAGGGGAATAGACAGTCTCCTGGACTCTGGGATGTCCATCATTTCAACAAAATCAGACTCCTCCTAATCCTCCACTACTTCTTCCATAGGAAGCTGGAGGGTTTCAGCCACTTTTTTGTAAAACATAAAGTGAGAAGGGGACTCCGAAAGCCTAGGAGGAGAAACACCTGAAGGTCTGTCTGGGGAGATGTCCGGGTCAATAGGCACATCCAGACTTTCATAATCACCATCATCCTCATACTCTCCCTCCTCCTCATCCAGTTCATAAAATTCTTCCAGGGTGTAATCCGGAACCGGGGGATCCGATCAAACCAAGCCCCTGCCAGATGGTGCCAGTTCGGCCAGAACCGAAGTAAGCGACTGCACTATTCTTATCGCCTTGGCTGTCTCAGCGGCGGTCGGAGTATGAATTTCTGGGTCCGAACCGGACGATTTATCTTTTCTTTTAACCAGAACAAACTCCTCAGAATCTGCTCTCCTTTGGCCCGAAGAAGTATCGCCCTGGTCAGAGGCACTCCTTCCTGGTTCGGTTAGAACCATGCGGGCTAATACATCTGGGTCAGCCGGACTTTCGGCCTCCTTTCCCAGTCTACCTAATCTCTTTTCCAGGGCAGCTTTGGGAAAATTCTTACAAATTTGGCAGTCTGAATCGAGGTGGTCAAACCCCAGAAAATAAACACAGGTGGTGTGGGGATCAGCCTTAGCAAAGACTTCCCCACACACACTGTAGTGTTGAAACCCAGTGGGCCCGGTTTTTTTCTTGGGTTTCTCAGACATGGCCAATCCAAACCAAAACTTACCCTTTTTTGGCAAAATGCCAGGCAAGACTCCCCTATCGGTTCCTGACCATGTCACGGGTCTTGGAAAAAAAACATAATAAATTTTTTTTTTTTTTAGAACCAATACGGACCGGTGTAAGTAAATAGACAAACTTTTTTACCTGAAACTGATCGGTCCGCAATTTACAAGTTCACACAGAAACTGTAAGAAAAACCTATCTAGTACTCACGGTACCACAGACAGAGACTTAAACCGACACAACAGTAGTAGCAATTCGGTAGAAACTGAGCAAAAAACGACACTTTAACTGACTTTTTTGAACCGAGCAAAGGAGAAATCTCCAGAGCGACTGTTCAGTGAGGCAGAGTAAAGAATCTGATGGTTGGAGTTTAAACAGCAGCAGACAGGGGCTTCAACCGAGCTCGTGGTGAACATTCCATGCTGGCCATGGAAAGTTTAACTCTTTGTTTTCCGGAGCAGTTGAAAGGCAGGACCTAACTGCATGTGTCAGAATACAGCAAGACTTCATGTTGTTTGAAAGACCGAAGTCTTGTAAATTTTAAGATTATTTTTGGGTAAACCAAAGAAAATTAGATCCAGGCCTAAATCGCAAAGAGGGAACCTAAGCTTCCAAGCGGTAAGGAAGATCTGGCATCATGGGGCGGAGCCACGGGTTTTACCACCCGGGTGGGTGGAAGGAGCCAGACTGAGGACCTTCTGGCAAGATTTAAAGTGGCAAGGAACCTGCCAGTCAGTGTGGATTTAACAACATATCCATGCCCCTAGAAGAAAAAAATACTTACCTTAGTAATTGTGTTTCTTCTAATGGAGTCTTACTGTATTCTGACATATGCAGTTAGCCCCAGCACTTGAACTGCTCCTGAAAGGAAAGAGTTAAACTCTATGCAGAGCATAGAATGTTGAGCTCGAGCTCAGTTCAAACCTGTCTGCTGCACTTTGAAGTGTAACCATCAGATTCTTACGAGCCAATACTAACTACCCCCACTATGTGGAAATTGTAAAAAAACATCATTTTTTACTAACCAAAAAGGCAACAAAATATTTTGGATCACCAGAAGACTCAAGTCAAAAAATCCAAACCAAAAACTAGATAGTGAACAAAAGAATTAAATGATAACAACAAGCCACTCCCAAGTACACCCCTGAGGTGCAACACTGCGCCTGCCCACCCACTTCCCAAAAACCAGGTTCTGAGAGGGGAGGCAGGGAGGGAGGTCAGAATACAGCAAGTCTCCATTAGAAGAAACACAATTATTAAGGTGAGTAATTTTTTTATTCAAACAACATGAAGTCTTGCTGCATTCTGACTTATGCAGACTACCAAGCAGTACCTCCATGTAGGAGGGAATTGAACCTATTTTGGGAATAGGCTCTGCAGTACTGTTATACCAAACCAAGCATCACTGCTAGCCTGGATATCCAGAGAGTAATGCTTGGTGAATGTATCGACTGTTTTCCAGGTGGCTGCTTTGCATATCTCTAGTAATGGTATATCTCTGGCAGCAGCCAGAAAAGCAGCTGTACTTCTAGTCAAATGAGCCCTCAGGCTTGAGGGTGGTATTTTGCCTAGCTTTTCATAGCAGAATTGTATACAAGAGACAATCCACCTGGCAATAGTTCTCTTAGTGGCAGGTTTTCCCTTTCCCACTTCCCCATAAGTGAGCAACAACTGGAGGGAGTCAAACCTGAGTGCCTTCGTACGCTCAATGTAGTAGCTAAGGGCCCTCTTAACATCCAAACTGTGTAATCTTCTCGCTGCTGAAGAAGAATGATCAGTGAAGAAAACAGGGAGAGACATGGATTGGGTCAGATGAAAATCTGAAACCACTTTGGGAAAGAACCTCGTGTTGGCTCTAAAGACCACCTTATCCCTATGGAATGAGATAAAATATTGTGCTATATTATGCAGGTGTGCTATACCTGGTTAAACAACTAAATAATAATAATAATAAAATCAGGCTCCACTGACAGAGCTTGCAATTCACTGATATGTTTGACAGAGGTAATAGCTGCCAGGAACACAGTTTTCCAAGTCAAGTGCTTCAGCTCTGTTGAAGTCAAAGGCTCAAAAGGGGGTTGCATAAGCTGAGCAATGCAAACATTAAGGTCCCAAGCAGGAGTAGGATCCCCAAAGAGGGGGATTGGTATGGAGCAATCCCTTGGAAAATTTACAGAACACAGGATGAGATGCCAGTGAGGAGGGCTTTCCCCACTGACAAAAGCAGAAACAGCTGTCAAGTGTCCTTTGAGGGTAGCTGGTCTGAAGCCTAGGCCATTAAGATGAACCATGTAATCCAGAACTGTAGACAAGTCAGCAGTATCTGGGGATATATGCTTCTTGGAACACCAAATGCTGAATCTTTTCCATTTGGAGTTATTAGTTTTTTTAGTGGCAGGTTTTTGAGAGGCTTTGAGAATGTCCAGAACCCTTTGAGACAGATGCAAACTTGCATATTCTAACTCTTCAAGAGCCACACCTTGAGATTGAGAGATCGAAGGTTGGGATACCAGATACTCCCTGAGAGGAGGTTAACAGGTTGTGATTCCTGGGAAAAGATAGGGGAAGATGGAAGGCTAGGGACAGCAACAGGGGATATGAAGACTGCCTGGCCCAATCTGAAGCAATCAGGATCACTTTGCAAGATTGTGCCCTTATCTTGACCAGAACCTTGAACAGTAGAGGAAAAGGAGGGAAGGCATACAAAATTTCCCTTCCCAATCCAGAATCAGAGCATCCAGAGGGACTGAGCCTAAGACTGGGGGTCCGCAACAGAAGAAAGGAAGTTGGTGATTGTCTGGGGCTGCAAAGAGATCTATCTCTGGAGTGCCCAACCTTGAAAAAAATCACTTTTAAACACTAGGAGATCCAGGGACCATTCGTGATAGCCCTGGGAAATCCTGCTCAATGCATCTGCTAGCACACTGTCCTTTTCTGTGAGATGGACTGCTACCAAAGAGATCTGTAGAGAATACGCCAGGGACCATAACTTCATGGCTTCCATGCACAAGGCTGTAGACAGAGTGCCTCCCTGCCTGTTGATATACCACATGGTGGTGGTGTTGTCTGTCCTGACCTGAACCACCTTGTTCTGTACTGATTCCAAGAAGGCTTGCAGGGCCAGGTAGACTGCTCTGAGCTCCAGAACATTGATGTGGAGAAGCAACTCCTGAGTGAACCACACTCCCTGGGCTATGAGAGTCCCCAGGTGAGCTCCCCACCCCACTAGAGAAGCTTCTGTGGTTAGGACCACAAAATGAGTCTGAGTGATGAATGGGACCCCTTGCCAGAGATTGTCCTGATCCTGCCACCATTCTAGAGCCTGGATCAGGGTCTGAGTCACTAGAATAAGTTTGGTTAGAGGATCTTTTTTTGAGACAAAAAGGACCTCAGGTGAAACTGAATGTCTCTCATCTGAAATCTGGCCCCTTGGACCACTGCAGTAGAAGCTGCCATGTGTCCTAAAAGCTGAAGGAAATGCCTTGCTGGTCAAGAAACCGGAAGGTGGAAAGAAGAGGCCAGCTCTATGATGGCCCTTACCAAGGGGAGAAATGCTCTTGCTCTGACAGTATCCAGTTTTACCCCTATGAAGGTCAGAAGTTGTACTGGCTCAAGAACTGACTTGGGAAGATTGAGAAGGAATCCTAGAAAAGTGAGCACTTGCTGGGTCACTTGCAGATCGACTTGACTTGGCCTGGAGACTGACCCACAATGAGCCAGTTGTCCAGGTATGGGAATATGGATATATTTTTCTCCTTAGAAAGGCCACTACTACTGCTAGGCATTTTGTAAACACCTTTGGAGCTGATGTTAGACCGAAGGGCATTGCTTTGAACTGGTACTGGCCTGAAGGTAATTTGAAGCTGAGGTACTTTCTGTGGGAGCACCTAATAGGAATGTGAAAGTAGGCACCTTTTAGGTCCAGGTAGGCTAGCCAGTCCCCTGGTCTCAGAGAGAGAAGAATTATTCCCAGAGTCACCATTCTGAAATTTGGCTTTAATAGATGTTTATTCAGGTATCTTAAGTCTAGGATGGGCTGCCAGTCCCCTGTTTTTTTTCAGGGAAAGGAAGTATCTGGAGTACAGACCTCCACCCCTGTGAATAGTAGAAACTTTCTCTATGGCCCTTAAAGCCAGTAAAGATGAAACCTGTGCCTCTAGGGCAATGGTTTCGGAGCTGTTTGCAGGTGGAAAGGACCTAGCTCTCAGCTTTGGGAATTTATTGAAGCTGAGGGCCACTCCCCGGCTTACTACCTCCAAGACCCACTTGTCTGAGGTAACAGACTTCCAGTCCTGGAAGTAGTAAGACAGCCTGCCTCCTACAGGAATTGGAGAGTCGACCCGGGCGGACACATCGGGGTGTCTGCTTGGCCGGAGCCTTCAGGCTGAGAGGAAGATGCATCCCTGATCAGCCCCCTTCTTCCTCTCCCTCTGAAGAATCCCCTCTGGGAAAAAAGGAGAGGAGGCCTATGCTTGGTAGAAAGGCCTATGAAAAGGCCTGCCCCTAGCTTGCTGCCTCTGAGGAGTTGCCTGCCTTTCCTTAGCCTGTGCACTCCTGTAGGTGGTCCTGTATTCATCCATCATCTTCATATAATTCTCTGTCTGCTCCCCAAACAGAGAATTATTAACCATAGGGAAATTCACAGCCTTAGCCTATAACCACAGGGAAATCCATAGCCTTAGCCTGGGTATCCTGAGACAGGCTAGTACACCTGAGCCAAGCTAGTCTTCGAAGAGCCACAGATGTAGCCATGACTCTTGACGACACATCACTGGAGTCCACAGCAGCATGAAACTGGATTTTTGATGCCTCAATCCCATCAGCAGCCACCTCCTTCAGCTCCCTGGCAAACTGGGGGGAGGCCTGCTTAGCCAGTTCCAGTACAGTGTCCCACCTGGACTTCTGGTACCAGGCTGTACAGGCCATGTAATTAGCCTGCCTGAGTCCCAAGGAAGATGCCACATATTGTTTCTCTGCCATGGCATCCAACTTCCTGGAGTCTTTATCTGGGGGGTGTAAAGCCAAAGGTATGTTAGTCTTATCACAGGCTGCAGCCTGCACAGCCCCAATGTGGTTGCATTGCTGGTACAAGTACTCCATACCTGAGCCTGACAACAATGTACTTCTTGTCCATCCTTCTGTCTACAGGAGGTAAAGAATTTGGAGTTTAACATTTTTTGTGTGCATTTCCCAAAAGACTTATGAAGGGGAATAGACAACCTCTTGGACTCTGGGATGTCCTTCATCTCCACATAGTCAGGCTCCTTTTGCTCCTCAACAGCTTCTTCCAAAGGGAGTTAGAGGGTTTCTGCCACTTTCCTGTAAAACAAAGTGGGAAGGGGACTCAGAAAGCCTAGGAGGGGAAACACCAGAAGACCTGCCTGGGGAGATGTCCGGTTCTATGGGCTCATCCAGGCCTTCTACATCATCATCATCATCAACCCCTTTCCAAATCTGGTTCATAAAAATCTTCAGGGGAATAAACTTGAACTGGGGAAATCGACCAAACCGAATGCCTGTCAGAAGGTGCCGGATCAGTCGGAACCGAATGAAGCGATTCAACTATGCTAATCGCACGGGCAATTTCTTCGGTGGTCGGATGATGCGGTTCTGGATCTGAACCAGACAATTTATCCTTTTCTTTTTACCAGAACCGACCCCTCAGGATCGGCTCTCCATTTGCCCGAGGGAGTATTGCCCAGGTCAGTGGGCACTACCTCAGGGTTGTCCGAAACCGAACCGGGTCTGGCCATCCAGGTCAGCGTACTTCTCGGCCTCTTTTTCCCCAAGTCTGCCCAATCTTTTGTCCTGGGTGGCTTTAGAGAAATTTTTACAGATTTGGTAGTCTGATTCCAGGTGGTCAAAACCCAGACAGTAAATACAGGTGATGTGGGGATCGGCCTTAGCAAAGGCCTCCCCACACTCATTCCAGTATTGAAATCCAGTGGGCCCGGTTTTTCTCTTGGGTTTGTCAGACAAAGCCATAACTAAACACTTACCCTTTTTTTTGGCAACCACCAGGCAAGACCACCTTATCAGTTCCTAACCGTGTTCCGGGTATTTGATAAAACACATTTTTTTTTTAAACCGATAAGGACTGGTACCACACACTAACTTCCTAAAGAAAACAAGAATAATACACACTCTAAACAGTAACTGGTTCAGCCGTACCGGTTGAAACTCTTTAAATTACAATTTCCACAATAGTTTTTAAAGCAAGTCCACTACGTATGCACTTACTGTACCACAGACAGGGAACTGAACAGGAAAAACAATTAAAGTACTGGTAAAACAGATGATTTTTAAACTGACCAAACCGTGAGCAGAAGAGGAATCTCTGGAGTGGCTGTTCAGTTAGGCGGAGTAAAGAATCTGATGGTTACACTTCAAAGTGCAGCAGACAGAGGTGTGAACCGAGCTTGAGCTCAACTCTTTCCTCTCTGGAGCAGCTGAAGTGCTGGGGCTAACTGCATATGTCAGAATACAGCAAGACTTCATGTTGTTTGAAACAGTGTAACAAATTAAACTGAATTGACATTGCCTGCTCCCATAACACTTCTGCGGTCTGAGCTATATTATCAGTCATCTAACTACAGAAGGAAAAAATTACTCACCTTAGTAATTATGTTTCTTCTAATGGAGTCGTGCTGTATTCTGACAGTTGCAGTGATTCCTAACCTTTGAACTGCCCCGGAGAACAAAGAGTTAACTTTCTATTCAGGGCATAGAATGCTGAGCTCGAGCTCAGTTGAAGTCTCTGTCTGGAATGTTTCAAACCTAAACCGTCAGATTCTTACGAGCCCAACTAAATTAAAACTGCTATGTGGAAATGGTAAAAAATTCCTACTAGCCAACTGGCTGAAAAAAGTTTTGGATTCCCAAGGAAGACAAGTCAGGAAACCCAAAAACCAATCTACTACAAATAACAATAATAAATCAGCACCCAAACAAAAAGGAGGAGGGTGCAAGCAAAAAACACCCCTGGGGTGCAATACTGTACCTGCCCACCCACTTCCCAAAACCAGGTTCTGAGAGGGGAGGCAGGAAGGGAGGTCAGAATACAGCAAGACTCCATTAGAAGAAACATAATTACTAAGGTGAGTAATTTTTTCTTCAAACAACATGAAGTCTTGCTGTATTCTGACAATTGCAGACTACCAAGCAATACCTCCATGGACGAGGGACAGAGCCTACTTTGGGAATCGTCTCTGAAGTACTGCTGTGTCAAACCGAGCATCACTCCTAGCCTGAATATCCAGTGAGTAATGCTTGGTAAAGGCATGGACTGTTTTCCAGGTGGCTGCTCGACAAATTTCTAAGAGACGGATATCCTAGGCAGCAGCCAGGAAAGCATCTGTACCTCTTGTGGAATGAGCCCTCAGGTCTGAGGGTGGAGTTTTTCCCAGTTTTTCATAGCAGAATTGTATACAAGACACAATCCACCTGGCAGCAGATCTTTTGGTGGCAGGTTTGCCCTTTCCCACTTCTCCATAAGTGAAGAACAATTGGGGGGAGTCAAACCTGTGGCCCTTGGTACACTCTATGTAGTAACTAAGGGCTCTTTTGACATCTAAACTGTGTAGCCTCCTCTCTCCTGAGGAAGAATGATCGGTAAAGAAAACAGGGAGAGACACAGACTGGTTTAAATGGAAGTTGGAAACCACTTTGGGCAAGAACCTTCTATTGGTTCTAAGGACCACTTTATCCCTGTGAATTGAGATAAAATCAGGTTCCACTGACAGGGCATGCAATTCACTGATATGCCTGGCAGCGGTAATGGCTACCAGGAACACAGTTTTCCAAGTCAAGTACTTAAGCTCTGCTGAAGACATAGGCTCAAAGGGGGGGGTGCATAAATTGAGCAATGCAAACATTCAAATCCCAGGCAGGGGCAGGGTCTCTAAAAGGAGGACTGGTGTGAAGCAATCCTTTAAAAAATTTACAGAACACAGGATGGGAAGAAAGTGAGGAAGAGTTCCCCACAGACAGAAATGCAGAAACAGCTGACAAGTGTACTTTGACAGTAGCTGGTCTGAGGCCTAGGCCATTAAGATGGACCAAATAATCCAGAACCGTAGGCAATTCAGCAGTGTCTGGAGAAATATGCTTCTTAGAACACCAAAAGCTGAATCTTTTCCATTTGGAGTTGTAAGTCTTTCTGGTGGAGGGCTTTCGAGAAGCCTTGAGGATATCCAGAACCTCTTGGGAAAGATGCAGATCTGCAAACTCTAACTCTTCAAGAGTCATGCTTTGAGATTGAGAGACTGAAGATTGGGGTACCAAATCCTTCCATGAGAGGAGGTTAACAGGTTGTAATTGCTGGGAAGAGACAGGGGAAGATGGACTGCTAGGGACAGCAACAGGGGGTACCAGGGCTGTCTGGCCCAATCTGGAGCAATCAGAATCACCTTGCAAGGTTGTGACCTTATTTTTAAACAGAACTTTGAACTGGAGTGGGAAGGGGGGAAAGGCATACAAAAACTTCCCTTCCCAATTCAGGAGCAGGGTATCCAGAGGGACTGAGCCTAAGACTGGAGGTCTGCAACAATAGAGAGGGAGTTGGTGATTGTCTGGGGCTGCAAAGAGATCTATCTCTGGAGTGCCCCACCTTGACAAAATCGCTTTCAACACCTGAGGGTCCAGGGACCATTCGTGATGGCCGTGAGAGATCCTGCTCAGTGCATCTGCTAGCACATTGTCCTTGCCTGGAAGGTGAACTGCTACAAGAGAGGTTTGCAGGGAGAAAGCCAGGGACCACAACTTCATGGCTTCTGTGCACAAGGCCATGGACCGAGTGCCTCCCTGCTTGATGTACCACATGGTGGTGGTGGTGGTGTCTGTTCTGACTTGAAACACCTTGTTTTGTACTGACTGAGAGAAAGCTTTAGGGGCTGTGAAGAACTCCCTGAGCTCTAGGAGATTGATGTGGAGAAGGGACTTGGGGACTACAGCCCTGGGCAGTGAGGGACCCCAGATGGGCTCCCCAGCCCAGGAGAGAAGCATCCGTGGTAAGGACCACTGAACAAGGCTGAGTTAGAAAAGGAACACCTTGTCTTAAATTGTCCTGATCCTGCCACCACTGGAGGGCTTGGATCGAGGTCAGAGTCACTGGGATCAGTTTGGTAAGGGAATCCTTCCTCTGAGACCAGAAAGTTCTCAGGTGGAACTGAACATCCCTCATCTGAAATCTTGCCCCTTGGACCACTGCTGTTAAAGCTGCCATGTGGCCCAAGAGCTGGAGGAATTGCCTTGCTGGTAGAGATACCTGAAGGCTGAAAGAAAAAGCTAGTTCCATAAGAACCCTTGCCCCTTCTAGAGGGAGAAAGGCTCTTGCGCTGAGTGTGGCCAGTTCTGCCCCTATAAAGATAAAAAGCTGGACTGGTTCGAGAACTGATTTGGGAAGGTTGAGAAGAAATCCTAGAAGTGAGCACTTGCTCAGTCACTTGCAGGTGAGACTTGACTTGGTCTGGAGACTGACCCACTATTAGCCAATCGTCCAGATATGGAAAAATGGAAATATTTTGCCTTCTTAGAAAGGCAATTACTACTGCCAAGCACTTTGTGAAAGCCCTTGGGGCTGAGGTTATGCCAAAAGGCATTGCTCTGAACTGATAGTGGCCTGAGGGCAACTCGAACCTAAGTTACTTTCTGTGGGAGCACCTGATGGGAATGTGAAAGTAGGCATCTTTGAGGTCCAGGGAGGCTAGCCAGTCTCCTGGCCTTAGAGAGGGAAGGATTATTCCCAGAGTTACCATCTTGAACATTGGTTTTAAGAGATGTTTGTTCAGATATCTTAGGTCTAGGATGGGTCGCCACTCCCCTGTCTTTTTGGGGGTCAGAAAGTACCTGGAGTACAGTCCTTGCCCCAGTGTAGGGTATTCTCTCTATGGCTCTAAAGTTAGAGAGAAGAAACCCTGCTTTTAGGGCAAGGGTTTCCAGAGAGATTTGCAGGTGGAAAGATTTGCTCTCATCTTTGGAAATTTTTTGAAGCTGAGAATCAGTCCTTGGCTTACTACTTCCAGGACCTGCTTGTCTGATGTAACAAACATCCAGTCCTGACAAAGTAAGCCAGCCTGCCCCTACTGGAAGAGGAGAGTCGACCCGGGCAGGCCCATCAGGGTGTCTGCTTGGCAGGGGCATTAGACTGAGGAGTGGATGCAGCCCTGCTCATCCCCCTTCTGCCTCTCCCTCTGAAGAACCCCCTCTGAGAAAAGGAAGAAGAGGAGACCTGTGCTTGGTAAAAAGGCCTTTGAAAAGGCCTGCCCCTGCCCCTAGACTGCAGCCTTTGAAGAGTTGCCTGCCTTTCCTTGGCCTGAGCACTCCTGTAAGTGGTCTTATACTCATCCATTTTCTTCATGTAATTCTCTGCTTCCCAAACAGATAATTACCCACTACAGGAAAATCCACAGCCTTAGCCTGGGTGTCCTGCGAGAGGCTAGTACATCTGAGCCAAGCCATCCTCCAAAGAGCCACAGATGTAGCCATGACTCTTGATGGCACATCATTAGAGTCCACAGCAGCATGAAACTGAACCTTAGATGCCTCAATCCCATCTGCAGCCACCGCCTCCAGCTCCTTGGCTAGCTGGGGGGAGGCCTGTTTAGCCAGTGCCAGTACAGTGTCCCACCTGGACTTCTGGTTCCTGGCTGTATAGGCCATGTAATTTGTCTGCCTGAGTCCCAAAGAAGATGCCATGTACTGCTTCTTGTCATGGCATCAATCTTCCTGTGCCTTGTCTTGGGGTGAAGCCAAGGAATATTTGCTCTTGTCACAGGCAGCAGCCTGCACTACCCCAACATGGCTGCATTGCTAATATAAGAACTCAGTGTTTGAGCCTGAAAGTGCATACCCCTTGTCCATTCTTCTATCCACAGGAGGTATAATGTTAGGAGACCTTAGAATTGTTTGTGTCTGTTTCCCAAAAGATCTGTGGAGGGGAACAGACAGTCTCCTGGACTCTGGGATGTCTATCATCTCTACATAATCAGGCTCCTCTTGATCTTCTACAGCCTCCTCCATAAGAAGCTGGAGGGTTTCAGCCACCTTTCTGTAAAACATAAAGTGAGAAGGGGACTCAGAAAGCCTAGGAGGGGAAACACCTGATGGTCTGTCTGGGGAGATGTCCAGTTCTACAGGCACATCCAGACCTTCACTTACATCATCACCCTCAAATTCCCCTTCCTCTTCAAATTCCGGTTCATAAAAATCTTCAAGGGTATAATCCTGAACCGGGGGAACCAACCGAATCCCTGCCAGAAGGAACCAGATCGGTCGGAAACGGAAGGAGCGATTCCACAATCTGAATCGCTCTGGCTAGCTCTTCGGCGGTCAGAACATGAACCTCTGGATCCGAACCGGTCGATTTGTATTTACGTTTTCTTTTTGTCAGAACCGATCCCTCAGAATCGGCTCTCCTTTTGCCCGAAGAAGTATCGTCCTGGTCAGAGGGCACCCCTTTTGGTTAGGTCGAAACTGAACCGGGCTGGCCATCTGGGTCAGCAGACTTCTCTGCCTCCTTTTCCCTTAGTCTACCTAATCTCTTCTCAATGGTAAATTTGAGAAAGTTTTTACATATTTGGCAGTCTGAATCGGGGTGGTCAAACCCCAGACACAAACACAGGTGGTGGGATCGCCTTAGCAAAGACCTCCCCACACTCCTCCACCGATGTTGAAACAGTCGGCCTGTTTTTCTTAGGTTTCTCAGACATAGCCAACCTAACCAACTTACCCTTTTTATGGCAACCACCAGGCAAGACTCCCTTATTGGTTCCTAACCGTGTCACGGGTATTGGAAAAAAATGCACTAAAACATGTTTTTTTAGAACCGATAAGAACCGGTAACCACACACACTAAGTAAAACACACAAAATTTCACTATCAAATGGCCGGTTCAGCCAAACCGAGCCGCACTTTTACAAGTTCCACACAGAAAAAATAGAACAATTCCTGTCTAGTACTCACAGCACCACAGACAGAGACTGAACCGACTATGCGGATACTTTTTCAGTTTAAAAACAGATGAAAACTGAAACTTTAACCAATTTTCGATCCAAGCTGAAGAAGAAATTTCTGGAGTGACGTTCAGTGAAGCGGAGTAAAGAATCTGACAGTTTAGGTTTGAAACACTCCAGACAGAGACTTCAACAGAGCTCGAGCTCAGCATTCTATGCCCTGCATAGAAAGCTAACTCTTTGTTCTCCGGGGCAGTTCAAAGGTTGGGAATCACTGCAATTGTCAGAATACAGAAAGACTTCATGTTGTTTGAATGCTGAAACAAAAAACGATTGACTGGCAGCTAAACAAAGATAGGGTACGTCCACAAGGAAGTACCTGAAGAGTTATCACAGTGGTAGTTGAAATGAATCTGGTAAGTTTTAATACTGTATTCCAGCAGCCATCAGTCTAGTTCATATAAATCGTCAGATTTTACCTTCAAATGCAGAACTGTATTTTTTGTCTGGTGGCAGTGGAGGTAGCAATGGCAGCAGTACTAGCAGCAGTAATAAGAACAGTGCATTCCTAGTGTATGCACAAGCTCAAGTCATGCCATTTTTGTGCATACATCTGAATCTGTATACAAATGAACTGCTATACAAGTAAGGGGCAACAATACTATCCTCCTGTTTGGTCCATATTGTCCAGTGGACAGAGGAGTTAAGTAGGAAAAGTGATAACAGGATTTGCTGGAGATGTTATTAAATATATATACTATCAATTTTTGTATTTGAAACATGACGCATTTGATTATTCTTTTATTGTATTGATGTTTTTGCTTACTGTACGTCACTAATGAAATCTGAAATGCTTGCACAATCTAAAGGACACCATTGCAAATGAGCTTGTCCAGTTTTGGAGGATGCACCTCAGAAAGGACACAGACAGGCTGGAGGCAATCCAGAAGAGGGCAACTAAATGGTGCAGGAGTTGCACGAGAAGCCCAATGAGGAGAGATGGAGTTATGTCAACATGTACATAAGTAGGTGTTGAGAGGGAGAGGGGACATGACAAGAGACCTACAAATACCTCAAAGCAGTCAAAATGGTGCAAGAGGGGATCCTCTTTCAAATGATGAAGCATGCTATGAAGCTGGTGGGGAAGTGAGTTTAAGAGGGATGTGAGGAAGTACTACTTCACTGAAAGAGTGACAGATGCCTGGAACAGACTGCCTGCAGAAGTTGTGTAGGCGAAAACAGTGGGGGCTTCAAGCATGTGTGGGATAGACATGGGGGAATATTAGTAAATAGGCAGTGAGGGGGAAGGTCAACAGAGACCTGTTAGGGTCTGCAGAGAAAGATTAGGGGCAGACTGAGTGGGCCAAGTCATCCTTTTCTTCCGATTAATTTTATGTTCCAGTGGATAACTCCCTAAATTAAACTGAAATGAATGGGTACCCAATCTAACCAATGGGCCCAGTTTTCAAAAATCTTCTGCCAGCTATCTAAGTTACTCAAACCATTTAAAGGGGGGGTGTTAAAGCACATACAGCACATTTTTATACAAATAAAGTCTGTATATAAGGTTGTCATCCATACAGTGCAGCTCGGCTGAGGGGACACTCAAGTGTTCAGTTCTGCCAGTGTTCTGTATCAGTGACATCTGCTTCAGTAGCGGCCACTCACAGATAGAAAACAACCAGCAACTACTGACTGGAGACACCAATATTAGTACCCATGGCACTCACTGACTGGTAGTGTGCTGTAGTGCTCGATAATGTTACAGTACTGCTGCTGCAACCAGAAACGGGCAGAAGAGCAAATGGCAGCTGTGTCCGAAGAAAGCAGTGTCACATCATCAGGGGCCCAGCTTGGCAACTCATAAGCCCACTTGGATTCTGCAAACTCCACCAGCACTACAGTGGAGCGAGGGAGCTGCAAAATCGTGTACTGCCTACTGACTAGCTGTGTTTACACACTTATAAAATGATAATCACTCTATGAACAAGTGACAACGATCCTGAGAGTGTCTCGAGATAAAAAAACAAGTGCACACTAAAATGAAAAACCGTGCATACAAACAAAGCATTTACAAACATACGAACATACGAAATTTGGCAACAGATAAAGGCCTAGAGGTCTACCAAGTCTGCTCGAATGTGCAGCTAGCACCCCTTATTCTGCAGCTGCCCCTCCCTTCCACCCTTCCCCTTCATTAACCCTCCCCCTTGTCCTGTCCCATCCTCGTTTGAAGCAGTCCACTGTTCTACTGCACACCACTTCAGCAGGTAACACATTCCACCCAGCCACCATCCTCTCTGTAAAAAAGTGTCTCCTCATCTCCCTCCTGAACCTTCCTCGCTCCAGTCTCATATCATGGCCCCTGGTGTCCCTCCCCTCCCTTACTTTGAACAGCCCCTCTGTACCTGTCTTGTTTATTCCTTTCATGTATTTAAAAGTTTCAATCATGTCACCCCTGTCTCTCCTCTCCTCCAGTGGGTACATGTTCAACTCCTTCAACCTCCTCTCGTATGATAAGTCCCCCAGCCCCTTGATCATCTTTGTCGCTCTGCGCTGCACCCCCTCCAGTAACTTAATGTCCCTCTTCAGATACTTACAGATATTTAAACAGAGCAGTCAGCACAAAGAGTCCCACACTCAAGTGTGGGGCTGGTCCTAATGTGCACTTTGTGTGCAAAAACATTTTGGTTTACCTACAGTTACTGTGGTATGGTACATTGTATCAGATGCAACTTGCTTAGCCCTGGGAGGACAGTGGACCATCAAACAAAAATCAGAACTTGTACAAACTCTAACACAACAGACTGGACTATTTAATCTCCAACTGCTGCAGTACTGTTCTGGTATCAACTGCAGAGGATTCTAGGATTTAATTACAGAGGATGTCAGCCTGGAAGTAAGCACAAAAAGTATGATATAATCTACTATACCCCACAGTAACTAGAACAAAAGTGACTGGGCCAGCCCCACACTTCTGTGAAGGGCCTATGGTGGTGACTGATCCTCTTTAAAAGTGGGTACTACACATTTATATGGCTGTATCTGCCATCAATAAACGGCTTTGGAAGTCTCACTGCCACATACACTTCAAAAGGTTTGCTTCCAGTCAGCTGGTGGGGGGGGGGGTTATTTACTGATTGACTGCCAAAGGTGATTTTATTAAGAGTCTGTCACAGTTCATCAAAATACAGCAATGTTAATTTAAACAGAACCTTAGTTGTCAGGTCTGCCACAGGTTTTGCGAGCTTTAAGCTAATTTGTCACAATTGGATTCTCTCAAACTACAGCTCACAGATATGCTCAAGAGGGGTGGGCAGAAATGCATCTTATTTAGGAAAAGCCATCCGATAACTCATAACCAATTATCTGGCTTGGACAATATACCTTCAAGCTAAAAATCTACAAATACCCTTAGCAAGAATAGTATCAATATTCTGATAAGTTTTTTTAAATCCTCCCAAGACAAAATTATAGTCTAGTGTGGTTATGGTGAATGCTGGTGGACTTTTTTGTTTTTAAATGAATTCACTCACTTAAAGGCTAGGTGTTCAAAATTTAGAGTTTAGCCAGACCATAAGGGGTGGCACTTGCTATGCCAGCTATCCAGGTTCACGCCCCTAGCCTGGATTTACATGTAGCTGACTGGCGGACTGCTGGACTGGGCATTTCAGGAAGAACTCTCCACCTCATGGCTCGGGAGGTTTGCATTGCTCCTGGATCTCCCTTGGAAAGCCAATGCAGTGGAATACAGTCGACAGTGGAAAGCAGTAAGTCATGGCTGGCATCCAGATGAGCTGTGGAAGTAACAGAAGGTGTAGCCGGTTAACAGAAATTGCCTTCTGACACTACATCGTCAAAGGCAAAGGAATTCCAGTGTCATCAACAAAATCAACGGAGGCAACTCAGAGGGTGTCGACAGGGATGGCACTGATGACTGAGGCAAAGGCATACGCTTTTGAAATAGCTTCGACACTGTTTGATGTATAGGTTCGGCACTGACGGTCCTCAACAGGGTCGTCAATGACAGAACCATCAATGGGACAGTGCCTGACAGTGGTACTGGCTGTGAGTCCCCAGGCAGGGGAGTAGAGCTCATTCCAAACCCCAACCTTGGTGTCTAAAAGATGGTTGGAGGTGGGGGGAGCACCAGTACCTCAGACCTTGGCATAGGCCCATATCTCTTCAGAGGAGATTGGGATCTTTCAGGAGAGGCAAGTTTTTCTCTGTACCTCTTGCCTTTGAATTGTGGTGTTTGTCCACCGATTTAGCAGACTTGTCCTCCTTTTTCACTGAATCCACGACAGATGCAGATGAATGTGGATAATGGCAGGTCAAATCATGAACCAGAAAGGGAAGCCGCGGGCTGCCAATGGCAAAGTCGCCTTCGATGCACTCTGCTTCGCTTTCATAGTCTTGATTTTTAAATACAACTTTAAGGCAGTCTCACAACATCTCCTAGTGGACTGGCTAAATCCCTGGCAAACGCTGCAGGCCTTAAAGAACCCCTGACACCGTTGTGACAACTTTGAGAAAATGTAATGTTTAGCATAAGTCAGCTTATATTTTAATATTGTTTCTATATTTCTCAGTCTTCTTTATTACTAAGGACATTTGCATGTAAACAGAATCGTTGCCCTATCTGTTCTGGCTGCTTGCCTACATATGACATCACAATCTGTTGCTATGGGGATAATTATGATGCCATAAATGGGGATTTATTTTGTTTATTTATTTCAAAAGTTGGTAACCAGGAAAAGCACCATGAACAGAAGCTCGTTTTCAGGTGCAACCCAGATTATGGTGTCATATGTAGGATAGCAGAAAGAGCAGATAACGTCTAAGGGACGTAAGCCTCTTTTGTATAGCTGTCCTCAGTAATAAAGAAAAAAGTAAATAATTATAGAAAATACATGAAATATAAACTGAATTGTCTAAAGCTCACATTTTTTCCACGTTTTTCTAACGGTGTCAGGGGCTCTTTAATGTCATTAAACGAGGGCTAAGCAGCGAATGCACAAGGAGTGGTCATCTTTGTAGATCTTCATATTGCTGCAAAGACAATAATCGGAACAATGGTTCCTTTTCTTTCGGTGGCAGCATAAAAGTTATACCAAACCAAGGACTAGCAGCGTTAGTGATATTTGCAGAGTTAGCGTTCATCAGCAGCGGTGGACTGTGACAGGGAGACCCTGCTACTCTTGAGGACCAACTTTTTTTTTAATCTATTGCAACAGTTCTTCTATTTCTTAGCCTAATCTATCCTTTACAATTTCTAGAGCTTAAGATTGGCCACCTATGGGGAACCTCCTTCCCCTTTCTAGACTATGCTATAGTGTCCTCTTTAATTGTTATTTTCCCTCTCAGGTCCTCAAACAGGGAGGTTATTGTAGTGACCGCTGAGCTGATGTAAAACAACAGGCTTGCTCCTCGTTGTTGGATTTAGTATGCAATGGCACTATGTCATAAAATACATTGATGTATATACCTTATGCGTATGAAACCTGTAAATTTTGAAAATACCACGGCACTAGGTGTTTTTGATGACGGTAAAAAGTACTAGGTGACCGTACTATAGAAATTAACCCTTAAGCTGCCAACAGAATAGAACGTATAGAATTCTGGACTGATATCAGTCCATGGCTCTGAAAGGGGTAAGTCACCAGAGTAGAGATCAGAAAGCCCCATGTTGTGTTCTTAAATGCATGTAAATTGCAGATTCTTTGAGAGGCCCTTTTAGTACCATGCATTCCTGCTATAAACTGAGCCAGTCTGAAATTTCATGGTGACTTGCAAATACATCCCATGATGCTTTGCATCATTGGGGTATGCGTGATGTGTTTCTTTGAAACTCTATTTTATTGCCAAAGCCCTTTGTGGCAACCCTTGTTTCAGTGCTTCTGCACTGAGGTTCTTTGTCTTTAGCTTGTTTGTTTTTTTTAATTTTTTTATTTGAGCCACCATCATCCAAACAAACAAAGACAAACATAGGGATGAAGTGGTTTTCACTAAAAAGATAGATCAGTGAGTCAGCAGGTGCTGACAAGTGCAGAGGAAGGACATACATAGTCTGTAGCTGCAAACTGATGTATAACAGGAATATGGCATTGCTGAAGGTTATCTGCTACATTTTGAATAAACATCACACAGAGATTGCGCGTTGAAACTGAAGTTCGGTATCTGGTCGTCTGTTATCCCACATCCCCCTCCACATGGACAGGCACGTGGTTGTGGGCGGAAGAAAGAACCTAGGCATGCTGAGGATGCCCACGTTATAAGGCAACGATGAAGCACGTTGATGTGGGCAGCACCAGCCAGCAAAAAATGTCCACGTCATCCCAACACCAACGGCTCACAGTTGCATAATGTGGCTCAATCAAGGGAGATGTCATCGAAGATCAGTAATTTTCCATCTGTGATCTTCTAATCTAATTTCCAATCAAAATTTCATCATATGAACCACAACTCTCAGAATGCAACCAACGGCTGCAGTTTTTTGTTCGGCTTGAAATGGCTCCTAAGTTTGTATGGGTATTAATATTTTCTGTTCTCAAATGGTTTATTTTCAACAATGCCATTTTTTTTTAAACTCTGCTTTATTATGTGAATGGATACAGCATCATATCATACAATTGATCAATTACACTCAATAACAAGCCTCTAGTGGAATAGCTAAGTATTCTATAAAGCCTAGGGTATCTTTACCATCAGACTGTGACTCAAAGATGCATCTCTGCCCTACTTGAATGTAGGACAAGCAACATAAAAAAAAAGGGGGGAGACTATGAATAACATTAATCAGTATCTCCTGCAGTCTTACAGATGGCATCTCCCATATTAGAGGACTAACTTAACTAGTACATGCTGTTAAAGTTCTGTCCAATAAAGTAAGATTACATAGCAACATGGCTCAAATCTGCAACAAATGACAGAGAAATAAATCTTCCCAACTATCAGCTCTTCAGATCTGATCGTCCATCCAGGGACGGTGGAGTGGCCATTTATGTTAAAGCAAATATCTCTGCATCCAGCCTCAATATTACATCACAGCCAAAGGAATTCAAATGCTTATCCCTTAAAATATCTCTTCCCAATATGTCAGCTTTTCAATTGATTAGTTGCTATAGGCCCCCCTCAGCAGGCCTAAAACTCCTATCCCACCTGGACACTATAATTAAATTAGGCCCAGAAGACACCATCATTTTAGGCGACCTGAATTTAAATTGGCTAGCCAATGCATCCGCACCACTAGTATCCTTTTGTGACACTCATGGCTTCACCAATTAATTAAAGAACCAACAAGGATTAACCCAAAAAACAAAAATAACAGCACACTTCTGGACATTATGCTGGTCAATAAGCCTCATCTGTATTCTCATGCTGGAGTGCTATTTAGTGACATAAGTGACCATTGTCCCATAGCTGGTATAAGATCTTCATTCAAGCCATCCAACCCAGCAAAATTTCTCCCAAGAAGGCCTAAAAAGAACCTTAATATCACAGGATACCTCCATGATTTGTGTCACACCACGCGCTGGCAAGATTTCTATCTCACAGGTTCAGTAGAGATAGCTCTACAAGTCTTAAATGACATTATCACTAGTGCCCTCAACATACATGCACCTCTCTCCAGTGTCAGAACCAAGCTCAAAACCTGTCGATGGTTCTCTGCTGACCTTAAATCCGCTTTGCTTGCTAGGGACAAGCTCTGGAAAAGGGCAAGAAAGACCAAAGACCCAAATGATTGGCTTCAATTCAGAAAAGCCAGAAACTCCTGCACAAAAAAAGTGAGAAATGCCAAGGCTGCCTTCTATATAGCAGAACTGATGCCTCCTACCATAACCTCCGCCAGATTCTGGGGACCATAAAGGGATCTTAGGACAAGATTCTACCCTGTCTTACCACCCAAAGTGCACCTAAACAATGTGGATATCACTAACAAGCAAGAAATCTTGAATGCCTTCAACAACCATTTCACTACAGCCGGCCTAGCATTCGACTCCTCTCCAGCAAATCTATTGCAGTCACAATTAAACTTCCAGACTACTGAGGCACATAAGGCTACTTCCACATTTTCCTTTAAGCCTATACTTCTAAAACAAGTAGAAGACCTACTACTCCATTTGGATACAACTAAAAGCGCAGGTGCAGACTCTCTGACCCTATTTTCTAAAATTGCTCTGCACGCCTTAGCAGCCCCCCTAACTCACCTTTTCAACTTGTCACTAGCCACTGGATCTATTCCTGCAATTTGGAAAACAGCTCAAGTGTTTCCTCTACTCAAGGCAGGTGACCCCATGGACCTCAATAACTATAGGCCCATATCCATCTTACCGGTATTGTCCAAAATGCTTGAAAAACTAGTGAACAGCCAATTAAGTGCTTATTTAGACACCAATAATCTGCTTAATCCAGCTCAATCTGGTTTTAGATCCATGCACAGCACCATCTCTGCCTTAGCAAAAGTCACTAATGATGGCAGACTGAATTAGACAAAAAGAATAATATCTGTGCTGTATTTCTGGATTTAAGCAAAGCCTTTGATACTGTGGACCATGAACTACTAATCTCCTCTCACACTCCATAGGCCTCGACTCAGTCCTCTTCAATGGTTCAGATGCTACCTCTCTGGTAGACTACAGCATGTAAAAAATGAAGGTGACCTATCTACCTCAAAACCACTCCTAAGAGGTGTACCACAAGGTTCCATCCTGGGCCCTATCCTCTTTGCCATTTATATTAATAATATTGATTCCAACCTCACCACATCTAATATTCACCTTTTTGCAGATGATACTGTCCTATATGTCAGTAGTCCTACACCATCAAAAGCCTGTGAACTTTTACAATCTGAGTTCTCTCTGCTGCAGCACAAACAACTAGAAAAGAAACTCCTACTGAATGCCAAGAAAATGAAAGCCATGTTCTTCTCCTCCAAGAGCTTCTCTTCCACTCTCACACCAAACACCCTTCCCCAACTATCTACCATCCTTGGTGAAAGTCTGGACTATGTAGATAAATTTAATATCTTGGGGTTTGGATTGACAATAGACTTGACTACACTAGCCACATTGAAGAACTCCTGAAGAAGCTCAGGCAGAGACTTGGCCTATTCTACAGAATAAAACATTACCTAACCAAAGATTCTAAACAAAGATTAATCCTGGCATCATTCCTATCCCTCATTGATTATGCTGATTTCCTGTATAGTCACTGCTCCCTTTCCCACTTAAACAAGCTGGATACCTTGTATCATAGAGCTCTTAGATTCATTACAGATCTTCCTTTCAGCACCCACCATTGCTCTGTCTATACTGCAGTCGGCTGGACATCCCTATATCATAGAAGAAACAAAAATGCTGCTCTATGGATCTACAAAGCTCTAACAAACAAATTACCATCCTACATTTCAGATTGTTTTACCCAGGTCATATCCAGACCATATGACCTAAGGAACAACAAACTCATCATGCTGAAGATACCTATTACCTGTACCCGCATGGGAGGGCTGCAATCAGCTACTCTCTAGCACTTATTTGGAACTCTCTTCAAAAGATCCTGAAGTTGAATACCCTCATTCCATTAACATCCTTCAAAAAGCTATACACTAGTCTCTTTCCAGAGCCATGCAACTGTTTTCACAAGGCCTAGCCCTACCACAACCCACTTTTTTTCTCCCACACCCCCTTTTTTCCCTCACATTTCCACCCTTAATTTGTTTTTGTAGCCTTCACCCACTCAGCTCATACCTGACCTTATTCCCACAATCCCACCTCCCTCGCTTTAATCTTTCATTACTGTCTTATTTTGCTCCTTTTTATTATAACCCAGTTTCTTTGGCTCATTGCCTTGTATATATGTAAATATTCTTGCTTTTTGTTCATTTATAATGTCCTTGTTTTTGTACTCAATCTATATCTTGTATTTGTGTAAATAATTGTACCTTTATATTGTTATGACCAATCAGGTCCATCTTGTAAATGAGCTATGCTCAATGATGCTCGCCTGAATAAATAAAGATTTTGATTGATTGATTGATTGAGAAGTTGATAGCACAAGAAGACAGTTAGGTCCAGCTGGCCTGACCACTGTTTTGGACCTATTTTGACACTCTAGTTGCCATCTGGAGTAAGGGCTTACTTGTGTCTATCCCTTGCATTCTTGAATCCCACCACAGTGTTAGCCCCACAATTTCTGAGGGCAGGCTGTTCCAAATGTCCATCACTCTTTCTGTAAAGAAAAACTTCCTGGAGTTGGTAGAAAACCTCCCTCCTTGCAGCCTGAGATCATGTCCCCTGGTCCTGCTGCCCCTCTTTAAGTGAAAAAGTTCTTGTGTCTTTACTGATCCACTATTATTATTCAAAACAATTAATTCTCATTGCATGCATAAATAAGAAAGCTGTATAACAATTAAGGTCCTAGAATGAGTCCTAAATGTTGGCTGTGTAGCCATCCCCTTCCCTCAAGGTCCTGTAGTCCTGTAAGTCCTCAATTACTCTTCTATTTCAAAGAACTCAGCTTCTCCCTGCCTGCCACATAATAGGCCTCCCCCTCTTATCTCCACTGGAGCAGGTAATGAGCAATGTTCCTCTCCATTCCCCAGCAAATAACTTGTCGGGCATTCTCTTCCACTCCTATCCCAGATCTGGCCAAGTACCTCCGTGTTGCCCCTCCCTTCCTTGCAACCAGATCTCCCACCCTTGCATTCTTTCAATATGCCTCTCGGCCTGAAGGCAGAGTTTGGCTGTCAGGGCTTCCATGAGAATCACCTCTTTAATACTAACCCATTCATCCAGTGTAGGCCACGTTGGTTGCAGCCAGTGTGAGGTAATACATTTTAGCGTGCCCACTATCAAAGTCAATAAGACCTTGCTCACTTCTCTTGTCTGATGCGACACTGTGGGACTACAGAGGATCCAATATTTGAAAGCTAAGGAAATAGAGATCCCAGTTATGCTTAAAACAGTTATGTAGCCTCTCCCAAAATTCAGTTACAACAGGGCAGCTCCTGAAAATATGCCAGTGAGTGCCTCTCTGGCCACACCCCTTCCAACAAGCTGCTGACTTTGTGATGCTATAATGTTGAGTGATAACTGGACTGTGGAAGTACTGGATTAGAATTTTCCAAAAACATTTATGCCAAACTGGAGCAGACATCATCTTCCATTCCCATTTCAATCTGTGCACCCAGTCGGAATCACTGATAGAAATCCCAGCCTCCACTTCCCAGGCCTGCTTGTAAGAGTGTAGGAAGACCCCCTCCCCCAAGCCTTTGAGAATAAGCTGCACATTCCCGAGATGCCCCATCTGGGTCCTTTCACCATTACTATTCCATAGTCTTCCCAACCTGCGGGTGGTCTGGTTAACTGTGAAAGATGATCTGCCGAACTAAGTGCCTCACTTGCATATATCAAAAAAATTCAAAGAGTTCATCCACTGAAATGTTTGTCTTTGGCCCTTTGAAAAGTGATGAAAATGATGTACCTAGCGTAATTCTTGATCTTCTTGGATGAAGTCTCCACCACTCATTCACACTAATGGGACTACGCCAGAGATGCTAATACCGAGCAGGAGCCAAAAATCTTCAGGAGGGCCAGCACTGAGGTAGGGCCGCATGGAGCGGCGCTACGAGACCGGCTCACACCAGATAGGCTACCTCGGGGTCGACCCTCCAACCGCCTCAGTACTTTTTTTTTTTTTTTTTTTTTTACAGAGGAGGTGCAGTGTAAACTAACCTAGTGAAACTAACCCATGTCAGACATAAGATAGTCTGAATGACCCATATAAGAAGGGTCAATACAACAGAGTCTTCACAGCCCAGCCACTGAGGAGTGAAGACCAAAAACAGATAGGTGAGCTTGGGGTTGAGGGTGAGATAAATGAGTGGTGGAGACTTCGTCCAAGAAGATCAAGAATTATGGTAAGTACGTAATTTTAATATCTTCCTGGACATAAAGTGTCCACCACTCATTCACACTAATGGGAAGAGTACCGAGCTAAAATAATCCCCTCCCTGAAGGGCGGCAGAAGAAAGGAGCTCACTTAGGACAGGAGTCCATTAAGGATTGTCCTGCCAAAGGATTGGTGCTGTCTGGCTTGGACATCCAAGGTGCAGTGCTTCACAAAAGTGTACACAGAACTTCAAGTCGCTACACTGCAGATGTCTGCAATGGGCACGTTCTATATTTCTGCCAGAGATTCCGTGACTGCTCTGGTAGAATGGGCATATACCCTGCCTTCCAGCTTAACTTGCGCCATGGAATAGCAGTGGCGAAGACATGCCATCAGCCATGCCACAATACACCTGATGGCAACAGTCTGACCCAGCCAGCCCATGCTGAACAAGACAGATATTTGCTTTGACTTGCAGATCTCTCTAGTTCTGTCAAAGCAGAACTGCAAAATCCTTTTATCATCCAGAGAATGAAGGGTGCGTGTTCCCTCATTCTGGAAGTTCTCGAAGTACGTTGGAATAACCAAGGACTGGTTCAGATGGAATTCCAAGACTACTTTTGGGAGAAATTTAGGGTGAGTGCTGAGAATCACCTTGTCTTTGTGAAATACTGTATGAGGAGGATCTGTGACCAGGGCATGTATTTCAGACACTCTGTGAGCAGAGGTAATGGCTACGAGGAAGGTAACCTTCCAGGACAGGAACTTCAGCTCGTGATAATGAACAGATTAATCTGCAGCAGAAAAGACCAATCGACCTATAAAAAGTCTGCCCTAATGTGCAGCTAACACCCTAGATTGCAACTGCCTCAGCCTCCTCCCCCACCATTCGTCCTATACCTGCCACAGCCCCTGCCCCCCAGATCTTTCCTCTTGCTTTGTCCCACTCCCTTTTAAAGCTTCTGACTGTTCTACATGTTACCACCCCCGCTGGTAGAGCATTCCAGTTAGACACCACCCTCTCAGTAAAGTAGTGCCTCCTTATCTCTCTTAAATCGCCCCCCCAACCTTAGTCCATGCCTCCTTATCTCCCTACCTACCTATCCTCAGTTTAAACACCCCCTCGGTGCTAGATTTATTTACCCCCCTCAAGTATTTGAATGTTTCAATCATATCCCCCCTCTCCTCCAGTGTATACATATTCAGCTCCTGCAGCCCGACTTCACAGTCCTTTCCTTCCATCCCCTTTAATATTTTTGTTGCCCTCCTTGGCACCCCCTACAGTAGTTTTAGAGCTCTCTTCAGATATGGCCTCCAGTATTGCACACAGTACTCCAAATGCGATCTGACCAAGGACCTGTAGAGTGGCAGGATCACATCCCTATGCCTGGATGAGAAACCCCTTGTGATAAAACCCAGCATCCTGTTTACCTTAGCCGCTGCTTTCCTGCATTGGGCAGAGTTGTTCACGCTCCCTGTTATCGGCACCCCAATGTCCTGCTCCTCCTCAGTGATCCCTAGTCTCACCCCACACAACCAGTAGTCCCTCCTATGTTTTTTTTCCCCAAAGTGCATCACCTTACACTTCTTTGCGTTGAATCCTAGCTGCCACTTCTCCGCCCATGCCTCTAGTTTGGTTAGGTTCTCCTGCAGTTGTTTCCATCTATCCTCTTCATCCACCACCGCCCCCATTTTGGTATAATCTGCTAACAGACTAATCCTGCTCCCAACTCCGTGTGCTATATCGGAGATAAAGAGCCCAAACAGCACTAGGCCCAGCACTGAACCCTGCGACACCCCGCTTGTCACTGCTCTGGGTGTCGCGAGTCCCCCCACAACCACACTTTGCACCCTCCCTTGTAACCAGTTCTCTATCCATATTGCCAGCTTATTCCCCATCCCCACGGCAGTCAGTGCCCCTCCCCCCCAATGAGGCACTGTATCAAAGGCCTTGCTGAAGTCCCAAGTACATGACATCTACTGGATGACCTTCATCTAGCTCCCTAGTTACCCACTCATAATACTCTATTAGGTTTGTTTGAAAAGACCTCCCCGAGACAAACCCATGTTGCCACCCATCCTGGGGCCATTATCCTCAAGGAATGCCACCAGCATCTCCTTCAAAATCATCTCCATAAGCTTTCCCAGTATGGAAGTGAGACTGCCTGGCCAATAATTTCCTGGCTCATCCCTAGGCCCACTCTTGTGTATGGGCACCGTGGGCCACCCTCCAGTCCTGAGGCCTTTTTGTCAGTTAGTTGTTCAAGTTTATTGCAGGAAAACTCCATTGAGCAAGCTCATTCACAAGGAGGTCCTGTGGCATAAACACTTAAAGTACAAACACAGATAGGTAATAACAGTATATACATGAAATGCACGTTACATGATACAGGCTGGATATACATACAAGGGTACCACATAGGGTGACCGCAGGTGGTAAACATTGATATGAGACAGGGAAACGACTTACAGGTTGCATACTGATAAATGAAACATGATGACTGATGTGTGCAATACATATACAGTATTTTGGCAGCTAGAACAAACAACAGTCTACAATAGTTTTGCAAAGTGTAATACTTTTCTCTTGAAATGCATATGTGAATATAAAACATTAAAAAGGAATGTGTGGTGTTAATGAACTGCAGAAAGAAAGCAGTCATAAAATTAAAAATAAAAATATTGCACTGAAAACCTGAGTCAAGTTGTAGTCCCTTTCAAAAAGCCATGGGGCTAGATACTCAAAATATCTGCATATTCAAGTTGGTTGCTTTGGCAAAGTTGAAAAAACTAAAAACCAAAAAAAACTTTTTGGGGGGAGGGGGGTGTCAGAAATATAACTGTCTACACATTCTTCAGGGCCATCACCAGAATCTGCAACCCTTATAAATTCTTGCTATGTCTAAGAAATTCTGAGTAGGCATTTTTCTGCCAACATAAATACATTTGCATGCGACACTAAACTACCCGTGACAACTAGATGTCTTTGGTACAGTATTAGCTACTGCTTAGTAATTAAATCACAAACTATAGTGAGAAAGGGGACTTGAACCAAGATCCCCAAAATACATTCCCGGTGCTCCAACCACTGAGTTACAAGCTCATATGGTTGGATTTGGGGTTCCCAAACACACTTCCTTTCTCTAGTACTGCAAATCTTGCAAATGTTTGCAATATATTTCACATACATCTACTTTTTCCTATGATTTGTCTCCCAGTTCGTAAAAATAAAAATTAAATTCCTTAAATTCCCACGAAACGTAGTAAGTAGCAACATTTTTTTATAATCCTTAATAGCTGAGACATTTAAATGCATCTGTAAACCGGCCCGGTGGTGCAGAGGATTGAGGTGCTGGTTCAGGAACGAACTCGGGACATCGGGGTCTGGCAGGGGCAGGAGATGATCGAGCATCTGCAGGGGCTTCTCTCCTCTCCTGGGGTGGGTAGTGGGCTGGCGTCGCTCTGCAGCAGCCTCTGGTATAGACCAGAGGCACTGCAGAAGGAGACACATGGGGAACACCACAGAAAAGCAGAAATCAGCTTTGCGGCCAACCCGATGATGGTTGCCAGTCCTCTGTTACTGCCGATGCCCCGAAGGAGTCCCTCCACTTCAGCAGCACCCTGGGGCCAAGTGTGTTCTGGTTGTCCCTCCACCCTCGGGTGCCTTCCCCCTCAGAGGAGGGGAATCCGCCCAGCGAAGGGTTACATTCGGGTTACCCCAGGGGTGGCTGTGATGTGCAGTTGGAGGGCTCAGGATGGGACTGGCAAAATGGACTAGGACCTAGGCAGCTTGAAGGAGTGGTGGGTCGGGAACACGAGGGTGAAAAAGAAATAAAAAATAAATGCATCTGTAGACCAGATCTTCAGTTGTTTTACTGACACAGAATGATATACTTGACCTATGTGTTTTTAAACAGCATTTCCTCTAGGTTTAGTGTTCAAAACTCACCATACCTTCTAGGTGTCAGAAAGACCCCATCCGGGACTGGCCCATCAGTGTAGCAGTAGGGATACTACTTGCGACACTGCCCACCCGAGTTTGTGAATAAGCCTTAGTCCAGGAGCCAGGTGCATTTATCTATTTGTCTAGGTCTGAAAGGTTTGATGACTGTTTATGTAAAAAAAAGTGTGTAGAATCCAGATTTACAACACTTATTCGCACAAAGTTGAAAGTTTTCTTGGAAAATGCACTTCTTCAGTGAAAAAATTAACTGTCAGCGAAAACTGTGTATAATTTAATGAATGGTTCCTTCTTTAATTTCAATTCTATAAGCTTTCATTGAACTACTACGGACATGCCAGCCCAGTGGCATGGAGGGCTGAGGCATCCGTGCCTTACCTCCTGCCACGCCACAGACCCATGTTCACGGTGCGAGCAGGTCAGCCGGGAAGGGAGAGGATCGAGTGTCTGGAGGACATCTCTCCTCTCCTGGGGAGGGGAAGAGGATGTAGTCTGCTGCTTGCCTGTAGCATAGCGGCAGCTGGGGGATGGCACAATGGACCCATACAAAGGGGGAGGAGGCAGGGCAGATGCCTGGCATGCCGCATGCAGAAGTGTGCACAGCTCGGCCACTGGCGTTATTGCATGCCTCCGCTCCATACTCAGGGGCCGGGAGAAACAAGGAAATATCCCGACCAGCGAGATGCCAGCCCTTTGCAGGTGCCGCATCCGGCTGGCTGCCACCTCGCTAGACATCCAGAGGTGAGTCCAGTAGATACCAGGGGGACGGGGCTGGTGTGGCCGGTGGAAGGGGGCCGGTCAGAAAGCAGGAGGATAAATAGATTTGAAAAGAAAAGAAAAAGAAATACTACAGATATTGTAACAAACTGCAAAATACGTATCAAAGACTTAATACTGAGGTTTATTTTATTCAATATTTAACTTGAAACAATCAACTTTTTATGACGTTTTATGAACCTAAAGTACATCAATCAGTATCGTTGTTCACGGTCTTCATTATCTGACATGCCAAGCAAATCTGCCTCATCAATATCGGCATCACAGTTACTCTCGTCATCTTCTTCATTTGGGTTGTTGTGTTCATTTAATTGTGGTACAACTTCACATGTGAACCACGTTGGCTTGTACTTGCCATCCTAATAGGTCCAGCCATTGTCCTCTGGCTTCAGTAGTGTTATTTCTAGTTTGTCTGCATTTTTCCATAACAATGGAATGTAATTGCATGGCAGATGTGTTGTGTCAGAGTTGATTTACATGGTGGCAGCAAGCTTGCGTCTGATCCTTTAATCTTTTCTAAGGATGCGTCTTTGTCACTCAGTTGATACTTGACATTGAACATACTATAGCAGGCTGTGTTGACACTTTACGTTCTGTCCACACAAGGTACACACAAAGTTCTCAATTGTATCCTCAGTTTCTTTAGACAAGTGTGGACATCCCAGTTTTCACTCTGTATTCTTTTCCATATCTGTTAGAGGTCGCACCTTCCCCTTGCCTTTGACCGCTGATGAAGAGTCGCACCCTGTCAGTGCATAGAGATCTGGTACAGCTGCACACACAGATCTGCCTAACTCTGCTGTCAAGTGGCACACATCTATGAATCTTCCTGTGTTATTCCCAGAATGGCCAATGGCCATGTGCAGTTTGAGATTATCGTTTAGACATGCATGATACAGCAGAATGACCAGAATATCAGTATCATCTGCCCTGACCACTACATGCACATCTTCACCCTCATTTTGACTGCAAATGTAGTGCATGTCTTGCATGATTCTCATGTCTGCTTCTATGTGTTTTCTTTTTAGGTCCTTGCACTCTAGTCTGAGCAAATGTCCAGCTTCCACTTTGTACGAGTAACATTCCTACTGCATACATATTTTATCACCTAGAACTTCACAGTACACATCAGAATTCCATGCTGTAGCTAAAACATCTAGGTGTGCCGTCTTGAATGAAGATGAATACAGGGATCCAGCAAAGTCTCTTCACTGGCTTTGGTCAGGACCAGTTATGAGATAGGAGAGTGGAGTGATGCTATCCTTTCCTCTCTTCTCTTGTTCAAGACATCTGATCGATGGTGACTTGTAACAATCACTAACAAGGTGGACTTCATTTTGAAGTACAGCAAACAAGCGACAGGATGGGTTTTGCCACACCATGGAATGTTGGTGGCAGGTAAGACTTCTCATCAAGAACATGGCATCAACCACAGTGGCATTTACAGCATCAGGGTGGCTACTTTGGACTCTGGTCTCAAGTTTCTTCAGCAGTGCTGACTTCATTGTTGTGTTCATTGATCCATTGTTTCCTAAGGAGAGGGGTACCAGGGTTAGCGGGTAGGCAAACGCCATCAAAAGTATAACTGTTGAAGTCGCAGACAGATATAAGCAAGCATCCAAAGAGGTCTCGAGTTCCTTTCAACTCAACGATTTTCTTGTCCTTGTTCTTAATCTTCACCTTCACTGCATCATGTGCAAAGTTCTTCAACTTGTATCTTCTGTTGTGTTCCTAAAATCTACTGCCTTTGGTAATGCATTCATCTCTAAACACATGATACATCAGAGTACCTATCTCAGTAACCTGTAATACTTTGTTTGCTACCTCTTGTGATACTGGTTTTCCACTACCTAGTGAATAAAGATCGCTGTCCTCAAACACATCCAGGAATGGATTCATGGAGGAGTCTATTGTGTTCAACAGCTTGTTTAGATCCTTCAAATCTCGTTTAACTCAAACTCTTCAACTCTTGGCTGGCTTCTTCATGGCTGACAAGACCAACCTTTTCCATAAGACTTTCAACAATTTTACTTCGAGCTGACTGCAGAATGTTCCACCTCCTCCTTGCGTTGATGTTGTGTCAAAGAAGAAATTCCACTTAGTCTTGATGCAGCATCAGCATTTTCTGTTCCAAGGTCATGTCTACATTATTTCTGCTAAACCCTCTCTTTGATCTTGCAATGGTTAATGCTCCATTCTCAAATCCTTTCCTCAGTCCAGGGTGGGTCTCTTCCATGTTTAGCAAATTCATAAGGAACAAGAGTCATCCACTTGGCATAGCTGTGGTGCCCAGTTGCAAAGTAAAGGGATATCATCTTCTCCAAGCTATATATAAAGAGAAGCAAGTCATTTGTCCGATGGAACGGCAGAAAAGCAACTGTACCAAACTGCAGTACTGCGGCCAAAGTTGAGCAGTTGCGCCATGCTCACCATGGTGTGTGTAATCTGAGAACATTTCATATGCTTCCATGAATATCTTGAACTCAGCTGTATTCTCTAGGTCCACAACTGAGGAAGGCGATGGGTCAATAAGTAGCTGCTGCAGATGCTTTGAGATTGGAAAGTCCGACAAACCTTTATATTGTATAAAGCACTGCAAATGTTTAATTCTGAATGCCACTAAAAGCATTGGGTGAAACCTCTTTGCCTGACTGAAAAATGCTCCTTGAAGAAGTCCATTCAGGGATCCCAATGCCAATACACCACTTTCAACAAGAGTGAGGTCTCCACCAGAACCATTCAGGAGGTATCCAAGACCTTTGAAATATGCTAATGTTATATTGAATGGTCCAAAACATATGAAAAGTCTGTCATATTTTCCGGGGACTCTGTGGACTGAATTTATAGTGCAGGTTTTGCTATGGCTAAGTCATAAGTAATAGGCATATAGTCCTACTGGCATTCATCCATAACCTTGATAGCAGTTTTGATGGTGTTTTGCACTACATTACATCTTGTAAGAGGCTTTCCTAGAGGGTCCATGTATGATATGATCTATTGTGGCAGGTCATCCACAGAAACAAGAGCATTTCATCTTTGCTACATTGGAGTAGCATCTACACTTGCACAAGATATCATCCAGGTAATGTCCCTTCTCTTAGCTTGCATGATGTTTTTGGTTCAGAGCTTTCTGTCACCTTGTATCGATACTGTCTTACTTTTGGTTTCCAGCTGTGTATGGTCGAATGTCTTTCTAGCCAATATCTAGAGCTCTTTTCCTCTGAAATGTTTGAATGTGCCTGGGTACAATGTCTTGTTCCTGTTATGCCACTGGTTGCAACATCTGCTTCTTTACACTTGGCGAATAGTCTTCCTCAAAATCTTCAGCCGTTGTCTTTGACGTTCTGCATCGTTTGCTCTTTGATGTTAAATATGGCCCTGCCTGGTCGTAGGCATCAACTTTTGATCTTTGCTTATCTGTCTGTTTCTACTGTGTGTGTTTCTTTTCTTGCTGGCGCTTGGTCATTCGTGTGTGTTCTTGTCATAGCTTCTTCAGACCTTTCTTTGGGTACAGCTGTCTCCTCAGTACTGGATGGTATGCTATACTCACAGTGTCATGACCATCAAGTGTCTCTCATCTCATCACAATTGTCAAAAGCCAAAGCAGCAGCTAAACCTGACTGTATGAGCAATCCCTCTGGTGTAGCCATATTCTTCTCTGTATACTGGTTGCGACTGCAGTTTCGAATTCCTCCACAACATGGTAGCAGACACAGTGACCAAACCTGTTCAAAATAGTTAACACTTTCTTACTGCCTGTCATGGATTTAATACCCATGCTCAAGAAGAGGTGTTTTTGCAGTTCGATTATCCCCCTTGACATGCAAACACTGTCATCTGCAATAGATTGAACTACCCTCTCCTGTTGTTCACTGCCCACTTCTGATGAACCCATGAGTACAGTACGTAGTAATGTCTGAAGAACGGGTGGTGGCAGTTTTACATTTTCTCCTATTAAGTCTTCAACGTTAACTTTTGTTTTATTAGGAGTTCCAACAACTGTTCTCTTATGTGTTGAGCTGCTTGTGCCTCCCTCCAGTCAGCCTGTTTCTTAGCAAACCCGATGACTGTAACCGCTTTTCTACTTTTGGTATCAAATATGATACCAACTTTGAAGTGATCCACCAGTTTTGACTGCAAGCTCTGCGAGTCGTAATTTGTTTCACGCCCACTACACTCCATAAGAATGTCCATGTACCTTTTGTGTAGAGATAGCAATGATTCCTCTTGCATTCCATCAACAATGATGCACTGCACATACTTAACACATCTGGAAAAGGCAACCTGGTGACTGTCCCTCAACTGACTGTATTCACATTTTATACCTGTGCCCTTTATCCGTTCTCCCTCATGCTTGTTTTTACAGCTGCTGTGGTACTTCACTTTGGCTAGGAGACCAATACTGCCTACCATCATATCCATTTGTTGATGCGGTTGTGAGAAGTCTTGCTAGCCATATCTGAAACATTAAATAAATTACATTAATAACTAAGTAAACAGTCTATTAAATAACTTAGATAAATAAATAAGTAAACCTAGTCTATTACATAGATGTAAAAAAAAAAAACTTTTAGTTACTCTTAGGAAAGTGCATTTTCCAAGAAAACATGCAACTATGGACCAAGAAGAGTTGTAAATCTGAATTCTACACACTTTTTTACATGAGAATCAGTCATCAAACCTTTCGGACCAAGACACATAGATAAATGCACCTGACTCCTGCTCTACCTGGGATGTTGCAGGGCTGTGCCTTCCTCAAGCTGGGTTGTAGACTCCTGCCAGCTCTTAGCCACTTGTTGGGTTGCAGACTCTTGCCAGCCTTTAGCCACGTGGGTGCCCATGGGTCATGGTGCAGCTGGAGGTGGAAGCAGGGAAGGGGGACACCAAGTGACTCTGAAATGTACTAGCACATGTCTGGGTGTGCCTCACCAAGCCTTTGCTGTGTTTTTTGGAGACTGAGAAGAAAACCACAATGGGTGCAGGATGAAGCAACCTTTCTAGCCTAGGGCTTCAACAATTCGACTGTCCCCCACACCAGCCGCACTATCCAACTGGTATTTATAAAGTAGAAAAAAATACAGTCATGCAAACTGCAGAATTTTCCAGAAATGTCACACCTTCTGCATGACGCTGGAAAACAAATGCATAAAGGCATTAGGAAAGCAACTGTGTGCGCAAGGAGAGGGAGGACTAGAGGAAAAAATTTGCAAACATGTTCCTTTCCCTTTGTTTTGCCAAGTTTGTGTCCTAGACCAGAATCAAACATCAGTAAAACACAATGAAACCTGGGTTTCTTGCAGCAAGCAGAAGCTGTGTAAATGTCTGCCTGCCTTTTGTCGATCTATAACACTCAACTGTGACAAAACTAGGACTACCCCTTGAATGTGTAACTGCTTCTGTGCTTGTTTTTAATTTAGAACTACAGATGCAGTTCAATAATATTTTGGGACACACACACACCACCCCAAATGGTGAAATGACACAAACAGTGTTTCAAGAAACATGCCTAAATTCTTTACAACTGAAGACCCATGCTTGCAAGTATATTTTACTTTTAGTATAGACAGGAGAACCATGAGAATTTAGAGTGGGAGAAAAAAACTTACAGAACAGGATGGACTATCATCTCAGGACTGTATGATTTTATTACAGGCGCAGCATCTTTGGTACAGAACATATGGGACAAATCTGCACCCTGAAAGAAAAATACACACATCACATCACTTATAATAATATTTTAGCCATCAGAAGTCATTTCCAATGTAATTCTCTGCAGATTCCGTAAATCCATTACATAGCACTACTGTTGGTGATATTATTTACTAACCATTATTCAATTTTCCTTAACAGCAACAGCAAAATGTAATCCTGCGAAACAGAAAACCATGCATACAAATCCTCATTTATCTACCTTAGAAGATTAATGTATGACACCTGGAGAGGGGGGATTGATATATGCCAACTTGGAAGGCAAGATAAAAGCTCAACCCAATTTTGTCTCATTATCCACATTCATTATCAGGACCACTGCAGCTGCACTTTCACCTCTGGCGGATGGGTGTGGGAAAGCATCCCACTTCAAAGCAGCTTTCAGTACAGCTCATGTGCCAGCTGGCTGGCACACGTGCTTCACCCTGCCTGGAAATCAAGCTCTGCAGTAGATGTCCAGCCCAAATCCTCATGCAAACCCTAATATTCCAAGTGGCAGGCAGAGCACAGCCGAAGAACTGAGGAGCTGGCTCTCGATGCTATCCCATCAGATTTTAGTGCAGGGCTTAGTTACTTAAGTAAATTCCACAGGTGGGAAGAAAGTTTTTGTCAAATTTTCAAGTTGCTGTCATGGAACAAGCAAGGAAGGCAGAAGGCTACAGGTGAGCAGCCGGGTAGAAGGGCATCTACAGTAAGGACTGTTAAATATAACATTCTAAATGTAGCCCATGGATAAAAGCAGTGAAGGAGCAAGGCTAGCAGTATTTTTTTTTTTGGGGTGAGTATGGATACAAAGGGAATGCTGGGAGCAGGAGTGGTGTTAGAGCTACTGACAGTTGAGACAACTTTGAAAAAATACAACATTCAGGCATAAATGTAGCTTATATTTCATATTTTGTTCTGCAATTCTCTCCCTTATTTCCTTATTACTAAGGGCATTGGCATGAATACAATACCTCTGCCATTTTACCTCTGGCATCATAATTATGTTTATGACCTAGAATATGTTGCTATGGATATAATTATGTCATAAACTGGGGATTGTGATGTCATGTGTAGAGAAGCAGCCAGAGTAGATATAGTCTAGCAGACAGGAATCTTGTTTTCAGTAATAAACAAAAATGGGGAATTAATTACTGAAAATATATGAAGACGTGAAGAAAATGGGATAGAGTTGAATATACATCTTACTTTCTTCAATGTTTTCCTAATGTTGTCAGGGGCTCCTTAAGGATCTATCCAAGTGTGCTCCTCCAAACCAGAGGAGCATGGTAAATCAAAACTGTACCCTAACATTTGTGTTCTCAGATCTTGGCCATGCTCCTACCTGCTTGTTTATATTATTGTATATTACTCAGCAGGCTTCCCTCAATGCATGCAGGTTTCTTCTGTCTACCAACAGTAAAACATATAGTTTTTCCTTTTTTTGCTCAGTCACCTCAGTTTCATTTAACTGTTGGTCCCCAAACAATACAGTTGTTCCCTCCTTGCCATCCTTCCACGCAAAAACACTTGTTTTCTACCTGGCTGCATGCTCTCTCATAGCCAGAGGGTCCATATATGCTCATTCCCTGCCTGCTGTGTCACCACCTGTCCATGCACTTTTTTTTTTTTTTTTATTCTTTGGCAACCAGGTACGATTTTGTAACTTGTTTGCAACCTGCCAATAAAAGCCCTTGAAACCACACCTGCTCATCCCAACCTGCCCACCTACATGGGCATTTGTCTAACAGCTGCTCTCCTACTCATTCTCTCTGCCCATGTGCATACTAGCCTGTGCTAGAAACATAGAAACATAGACTTTGACGGCAGATAAGGACCGCTAGGCCCATCTAGTCTGCCCATTTCCCTACCTACAGGATAGGCCGCAGATCCTAGTTAACCAACAGCCTATATCTTCCTGCCCCCCACAAGAATTGCCTTATGTCTGTCCCATGCATTCTTGAATTCTCCCACAGTTTTAGACCCCACAACTTCCTCAGGAAGGCTGTTCCATGCATCCACTACCCTCTCTGTGAAATAATACTTCCTCACATTGCCCCTGAACCACCCTCCTTCTATCTTTAAATTGTGTACCCTTGTTCTTGCAAGTCTCTTTTTCTGAAAGATGCTACCCTCTTGGACTTTGTTGATTCCCTTGAGGTACTTGAAAGTTTCTATCATGTCCCCCCTCTCCCTTCTTTGCTCAAGGGTATACATATTAAGCTCCTTTAGCTAGCTGCCAACATGCTTGCTCCTTTCCTTGTCAGCATGCCGCCATGTACAATACGTTGCTGGCCCACCCACCAACCTTGATGGCTTCCCACTTGTCCAATAGTTTGCTGATCTAGCTTTGAACTCTGCCAAATTAATAACAAAAGCCTGATCTGCATCCCAATGCTCTTCTATACTCCCCCACACTCCCCCACTACCTATAACTCCTGCCTCTAACTGTGCTCCTGAAAGATAAGAGGGGCACAGTTACCCAAATTTTCTACGAAGGAAACGTACTCCTGTAATCATTGACCGTACTCTGAGCACACCCTTAACACTACCCCTGGCTGGGAGACAATGATTCTCACAGCCAGGACCCTAATTCATCTGGGAAGGCAGTACCAGAGCCGGGTTCTGGTTCTCACCATGCACCAGGGCCCGTATGCCAGGATGTGGTACGTGGGACTGGTAGGATCAAGTTTCACAGGTAGAGCTGTGGAGGCCCGACATGGACCAGAGATTATACCTGTCTGTCAGCAAACACCAGAGGCCTGCACCACCGAAGGAGGGGAGAGACAGAGAGAGTGAAACCAGTCAGAGAAGGGACTCACTGTGAACTACACCATCACCTCTGTGCACCGAGGGAAAGCCCTCTGGCCCAGGAAATCATAAGTATATGGTAGGGATAAATTTGAGGGGTGTGACCCCGGAGGTTTTTTTTGGTGGCAGCTGATCTGGTGTGGGTAACGCATGCACTGGAGGCATTGGTGCCATGGTGGGCTCTTATAGTAGAATGCTATCTGACGTTATTGACTCCCTTGCACCTGTCCATGTATGACCCAAATCTTCCTACCTGAAGTCCCCATGGTTTGATGGGGAACTCAGGTAGATGAAGAGAAAGGGTCAGAGGCTGGAGCGCTGCTGGAGAAAGTCTGGCCTGGAAGAGGAAAAACTGTCCCTTCGTATGCATTATAATGCATACCAGGGGGCACTCCACCTTAAGAAGGCAGTGTTCTTGTCCAGGAAGATTGCTGCTGGGAAGAACCGACCAGCTATTCTTTTTTAGACTGTGGGACAGACTACTTCATCCTGCTTGTCTACAGCCAAAGAAGGTTTTTTCAAATGCTGAATGCGAAGAGTTTGCTAGGTTCTTCTCCGACAAAGTGTCCGGTTATCCGCAGGGAGTTCCTCCAGTCAGTAATGCCATAGCTGGCAGTGGTCACCAGAGGTGTTCAGAGTACACTCCACCTGGTTGGGGGGAGTTTAGACCAGTGGAGGTTAAGTGAGGTCATCGGGGTGGTGACCAATCTGAAGCAAACATTTTGCGAACTGGACCCGGTGCCAAAGCATTTCTTGATGAGATGCAGCGACACCATTGGCCTGGTGTTTGCTCCGATTGTCTGGTGTTCCTTATTTGAGGGGGTTTTCCCTGATGCCTTGAAGGAGGCATTGGTGAGACCACTCCTAAAGAAACCATAGTTGGACCAGGAGGTCAGGGCAAATTACCGACCTATCTCCAATCTTCCCTTTTTGACGAAGATTGTGGAGAAGGTAGTGGGTTTCTCACCTATAAGGTCCTACACGTACAGGGCCCGAGTTATCTGTTAGAGCTTCTTGTACCTGCTTTCTTGGTTCACCCCCTCCGTTCCTCCTGTGGAGGTCCCCTAGCGAGTCACAGGACAAGGTTGAAATTGGCTGGCGACAGGGCTTTTAGTGTCGCTGCTCCCATCCTGTGGAACTCGCTCCCATCTGGGGTTAAGGGGGCCTCTACTTTGTAGTTATTCAAGGCCCCTCCTATTCGCTCAGGCTTTTCTGGATTGAGTTATTCATTTATAGATTTGATCTGATTATAGCTATTGAAAATGTATTGTTTAGTTTACCGTTTATGGGTAATGTTTATATGAAGCGTTAGTATTTATATGTCTATAGAAAACATTTTTTCCCTTATTTTATTGATTTATTTTTTGAATATGTGTTTATCTATTTGTACAGCACCCAGAGCCTCTGGAATTGGGCATCTTTTAAATAAATGTTACCTTGCCTAAACACAGGGCTTGCCCTGCTACCACCTGCATCCTTTTGTAAAATTGTTGAACAGTATTAACTGGACTTTGCCATCTGGCAGGATTTACAAATACCCAATTTAGGGTTAAAGAACATTTGGGCTGGGGTTCAAGAAAAAATGTACCCGCAGTAATGTTGTTTCTTACAAAGAATCCTTCACTATCTCTAACAGCTGCAATCATTCACATGGAATGAGCTCCCCCTAGAGCCTAGAATGTTATGCCGATTAGAGAATCTCAGAATGAAATTCAAAACTCTGCTGTGTGATCAAGCTCACCCCTGTATTCTAATGGCAGATTTATTTCTAAAGCTAAGGTGAACAGTGACCAACGAAAACCAAAGTTCCAAGCACACAACCAAGCCTTATAGAAGTGCGCTGGACAGAAATAGAGCTTAAAACTTACATTTTATTGCGTAAAAATCACCACTCCTGACATGTTTCAAGCCAACAGCTCCTTTTTCAAAGGCTAATATATCTCAGAGCACAACACTCTTGATATATAAAACTAGGCACACCATGTGACATCAATATATTACAAGTGAGTAAAACACCAATCTAAAAACAATTAACCAACCTATACTTGTATATTTGTGCTTATGGTTTGTTGCTTACATGTAGTGGCTGTTGCTAATTATTTAACAGAATCAAATTGCCTTTAATTGCACTCCACTCACACTAAATTAAATACATTTGCTCAACATTTTGCTCCAGAGCTTCAAAATCTAACACATAAAAATTCAGTATGACCCATATGTGTTCATCATTTATAGTTACAAATTAGAACAAATACCATTTAGAAAGAACAAGACATGAGTGAAGAAAACAAGTTATTAGAGAGAAAATATTAAAACCCAGGCAAAACGTATTCAAATACAGAAGAAAAGGGGAAGACACACATAAGCACGGGGGGTAATAAAGGGCAAGGAAAGAATTAACTCAGCTTGCTCCTATTTTCTGAAGTTGTTTTGAAAATCATCAAATATTTATTCAAAACTAGGCATTAGATTTCCATAACATTAACTATAAGTTATTTTTATTTCTAATAGAATTTCTACAGAACTATAAAGATCGAAAATTAAATTTACTGTATCCATATAGTCCATAGTATTTTCCTTTTAAAAAACTACTTCAATGTTACTTATTAATGGATACCTCTTTTATCTGCCCTGTTTCAAATAAGGGTGAATATCCAAATGTATGTTTAAGCCTGGAAGTTTATTGGCTTTTAATTTAAGGATCCAAAAGTTCTCTCGAATTAATAAAAGATTTTCAAAATCTCCTCTCCTTGGATTTCTATTTACTTTATCTACGGCTACATATTTCAAAGAATGATGCTGAGGATTAGCAGCTTCTAAAATATGGAAAGCTGTGGCATATGTAGGACCACCTTTTTCCACAGCTCTAACGTGTCCCCCCACTCTGTCTTTAAATTTTCTTTTCGTTTTGCCTACATAGTAGGCTCCACAGCAGCAAACTGCTAAGTAGACAATACCTTCAGTATCACAGGTTATATATACACTGTTTTATTACAAAAGACCGTTACATATTAATTAAGAAACATTTGGTTTGTTCTACATGTTTACAAAACACACATCTCTGAAACAAAAACAGGGTAGATTACCTATACAAGTGTTAGCTAGGTTCTAGTTACATTATTGATACAATGTTACATACAGATGCTACCTCTGAGAGGTATCGTCGAATTTTTATGACAGGACTTGAGATCTTTTAGCTAAGTTAGGTGGCAGCTTGCCAGCTCCGACACAACAGAACTGAATGCTGAAATCTATCCAATGCAAAATGGTTCTCTTGGATGCTGTTTTACCTTGCCCTGCTTCACTGTAGGTGACAAACAACTGAGTGTTGGTGGACCAGACATCCTTTGTGTAGTTCATGTAGTACCTCAGAGCTCTCTTAACATCCAGGCTGTGAAGCTTTTGCTCCCCTGGGCTGGACTTTGCTGTAAAGAACACTGAAAGTGTGACTGATTTAGATGGAATTCAAACACCTCTTTGGGGAGGAATTTGCTGTTAGTTTTCAAGATTACCTTGTCCCTGTGGAATATGATATCGTTAGGATCTGTACAGAAGGTTTGAAGCTCAAGTACCCTTCTGGAAGATGTGTGTACCACCAGGGAAACTTCTTTCTAGGTAACACACTTCAGGGCAGTAGTTGTCATAAGCTCGAAAGGAGCCTCAATCAGCCAAGCAATACATTGGGTCATGTCTCATGTGGGGACAGGATCCCTTACAGAAGAGTACAGGTGAGCAAGGTCTTTAAAGGACTTTTTGAAAATGAGTTGCAAGACCACTGATCTATCCTTGCCAGCTCAGTCATATGCAGACACTGCTACCAGATGCACCTTCAGGGTTGAGGGCATAATGCCCAAGGAATGCAGGTGGACCAGGTAGTCCAGGATTGAAGAAAGGCTAACTCGAAGTGGACTGATCTGCCTAGAGGACCATAGGAAGCCCTTTTCCACTTTGAAGCATAGGTCCCCCTAGCTGCTGGTTTCCTGGACACCTGAAGCACTTCCAAAACCTTCTCAAGGAGGTTTAGTCTGGAGAACTGCAGCTCTTCAAGTACCATGCTTTGAGACACAGAGTTCTTGGATCTGGAAATGTTATCCTGCTGAGCAGATTGTATCTCAAGGGAAGGTTGATGGGCTGTTTTGGCCCAATCTGGAGCTAGGAGAATCACTGTTATGAACTCCCAACTCAGATTTAGCAGCATCCTCAGTAAAGGGGGAATGGTGGGAAGGCACAGAAAAACTTCCCTGCCCAGCTGAAGACCAGGGCTTCCTCTGGGACAATCTCCTCCCGGGGGGTCTGCAACAGAACAGTGGGAGCTGGTTGTTTTCCCAAGATGCAAACAGATCTATCTCTGGAATACTCCACATTCTGAACACTGCAGCCAGCACCTGCTTGTTCAGTGTTCATTTGTGGTTCCCCTGGTGGTTTCTGCTTAGGGAATCTACCAGGACATTGTCTTTCCCTGGCAGGTGTACTGCAGACAACTGAACCTCCAGGGAGTATGCTAGGTTCCAGATTTTCATTGTTTCTGTGTACGGTTTTGAAAATTTTGTTCGTCCCAGTTTATATAATACATGGTAGTGGTACTGTCTATCCTGATCTGGACAGGCTGACCAGTGATATGGGTGGAAAAAGGCTTGCATTGTCAGGTGCACTGTCCTAAGCTCCAGGAGCTTTATGTGCTCCTGTGAGCTCCACATATCACTTATAGTGTGGTTCTCCAGGTGGGCACCCCTACCCAGGAGAGAGGCATCTGTAGTGAGTACAACTGCAGGCGACTGCTGAAGGAAGGAAACTCCCTCTCTTAGGTTGCCTCCTTCCTTCCACCACTCCAGTACCCTTACCAGACACTTTGAGACAGACACCAGTTCTGATAGTGGATCACACGTCTGGGACCAATGGCTCCCCAGGTGGTACTGAATATCTCTCATTTGGAACCCAGCGCCTGGCACCATTGCAGTGGATGAAGCCATGTTCCCCAGCAACTATAATAAATCCATTATAGATCTAGGCTGACCTGCCTTAAAGGATTTTTCCAAGTACGATCATGTTTGCTACCTTTTCCTGAGGAAGGAATGCCTTCTCTTTGGGGGTATCCAATGCTACCTATAAAGTTTAGGATCTGAACTGGTTCGGTTTGTGACTTTTGGGCATTTATCAGGAAACCTAGGTAGGTCCTCCAGGGTGTCCTGCATGAAGAGGAGGGAGGACTTGCCCTCCTGGTGTGACTTTCTTGAGACAAGCCAGTCCGGGTAGGAAAAAAAAAACCCCTTGCCTCCTCAAATGTGCTACCACTATGGCTAGGCACTTTGTGAACACTCGGTGTTGAGGACAGGCCAAAGGAAAGCGCTGCAAACTGATATTGTCAATTCACTACCCTGAACATCAGGTACTTTCTGTACCTTGGCCTGACTGAAGTGTCTTTCAGATCCACTGACCCTAGCCAATCTCTCTGTGGCAGTGATAGAATCACTGATCCCAGTGTTACCATCCTGTACTTTTCCTTTTTTAAGTGTTTATTTAGGTATCTTAAGTCTAAAATCGGCCGCCACTCTCCATTTTTCTTGTGGGTCATAAGTATCTTGAGTAAAGTGCCTTCCCCCACTGTGAGGAGGGGGCTTTCTCCACTGCATTTGCTTGTAGCAGTTTTTTTTACCTCCGTCTCCAACAAGAGTTTTTCTGCTGGAGTATTGAAGGCTTTGTGACTGCAGTTTCAGAAATTGTTTCAACTGCAAGGGCAGATCCTGCCTCACTGTTTTCAGGACCCAATAATCTGTGGTTATTCTTTACCATTCCTGAGCCTTCCCCCTTACTGGCAATGGTTGAGTGATCCGTGCAGACACACATGGGTTTTGCTTCGCCTGGGCTTTGGAGGCTGGTATTGCATTCGCATGTCTGGGACCCCTTCTGCTTCTACCGCTGAAGAAACCCCTCTAGGGGGTGGAATCCTAAGTAATGTAAGCACGGGGGTAGTAACCCCTGCCTCTACCTCCCCTTCCAGAAAGCCTGTTGGAAAGAGAGGCCTTTTTCATCTCTGTATTGCTCTTGTGGGTAGTGTAGTGTTTTTTTTTTCCCCCAGGAGAGACACAATATGCTGAGGAGAGACACATTAAGCTGAAGCTTGTTTACAGGGTTGACCTGGGAGCACAAGGAAGTTAAGTGACTTGCTCAGGGTCCCACAGTATGCAAGTGGGGGCTATGGGATTCAAACCCAGGTCTCCAGGTTTGCAGCTCAGAGCCTTAGACCACTGCACTGTACTGCCACTTCTTCATGCAAGCCTCTGTTTTGTCACCAAAGAACTTCTCTTACAGGGAAATCCACTGCTTTTGTTTGAATGTCCTGATAAAGGTTTGTGGTTCTAAGCCAAGCAAACCTTCTTAGGGACACTGTGTGCGACATGACTCTGGATGTGGTGTCATTAGTATCTACTGCCATGTGGAACTGGTATTTAGTGGCATCCATGACTGTCTTTTGTAGTATCAGCCAAATCCTGTGCCAGAACACAATCAGCCTTCTCGCTCACTGCCAAAGTGGAGCTCCATAGAGGTTTCTGGTACTGTGCTATGTAAGCCAAGTAGGCTGCTTGCCACAGGAGCAGAGAAGCCGAAGCATAAACCTTCTTACCCATGGTATCCAGCTTTCTGAAGTCTTTCTCAGGAGGCTGGGAGGAAAGGGTTGCCTTGGCCTTGTAACAAGTGACAGTCTGGACCACTCCACTCGTGATCAGGGTAAAAACAGAGATATTCAGAACCCTGCTTGTCCACCAGATACTTTCTCTTAGTTTTCTTATCTATGGCAGCCGATGTGAGTGCTGACACAATTTTAAAGGTGGCCTTCTTGAAGGATTTGTGAATTGGCAATGACAACTTTTTTCCCTATAATCTGGAATGCCTGGGGGAATTGCCATGTCTTAGTCATGCCCTCTATCATGGGGATTCTATTTTTATCCACTGACATCTCCTTTGCTTCAAGAGGAGGGACAGTGACATGTTTTACTTTTTATTTTTTCTTACCAGGTACCGACTCTGGTGTTGGTTCCAGCTCTTATACTTTTACTGGGTTCAGGATTCCACTGCTCAGACACCCTGACTTACAAACCATCACTGGCAGCTTCATCTTTCTGCTTACTTGGTGGGGCTGGACCCTTCTCAGAGCCCTTAGGTCAACTTCTTAGCTGATGCAGAGGCAGACTGAGAAGCCATGATGTCTTTGAATTTTATTCTAAGATTCTCTAATAAGCATAAAATTCTAGGCTCCATGGCAGCTGATTCCAGGTGAGTGACTGCAGTTGTTAAGCATAAGTGAGGGATTCCTGGGGTTTGAATCTGCAAACACTGCTTTATTTGTTTGTTCAAAGGCACCATCGCTAGCCAACCATATGCAATGTCATCAGGCTTACACTTTTTCCACAACTGAGTACACAAGGAAGTATCAGGCACTCCCTAGCAGTAAGTGTGTAACACTGGTACCAGTGGGGTGACGGGTGAGGGTTGTGCCCCCAGTACAAGTGGGCAGCAAAAGAATCTGAACTGTGCATGTGTGATTTTGGGGCTCACATTAAGACAGTGGGAGCTAAAAAGATGCCCATATGAACAGCTCCCTCAAGTTCACTGGTAGTATCTCTTGTTCACTGTTTCAGACTGTGACAGGGGGCCCCTGCCACTTGAGGACCAACCTTTTCTTAAATCTGTTTCAACAGTTCTATTTCTTAGCCTAATCCATCCTTCACAATTTCTAGTCCATAAGGTTGGTCACCAATGGGCACCCCCTTCCCTTTCTTGACTATGCTACAGTGTCCTCTTTAATTTTCCTTTTCCCTCTCAAGTCCTCGTACAGGGAGGTCACTATGGTGATCTCCGAGCATATGTAAAAAGTACAGTTATGTAAGAACTTACCGTAACAGTAGAACTTCGAGAGGAGCTCTTGCAGCAGGCTATAACAGTTAGGACTATGCCGCAGGCACTAAGACCCTCCAGAAAACTTCTCAGCCAGCAGTACCCAACAGGGGCTGCCCATGATGTCGGCCCCGCCCAGACGTCAGCCCTGGTACAAAAGGGGGCGGACCCCGATCTACCTCAGATCCCTCTCCAAGCCCGCGAACAAGCCCTGACTAGAGGAGGAGACAAAGCACTCAAACATGTAGATGAAGATCTGCACACCTCAAGGGGGAAGGCAGGGGGGGAAAGTAACGCCTGCTGCAAGAGCTCCACTAGAAGATCTACTGTTACGATAAATTCTTACGTAATTTTACTATCTTACTTCGAGTGGGAGCTCTTGCAGCAGGCTATAACAGGACTAAATACCAAGCAGTCCCATGCCAAAGAGGTAGTCGACCCCGGGAGCTGGAATATACTGACTCCAGAGGCCTAGGACAAAAGTACCTGCAAAACAGCCAGACCAAAACCGGCATGGCGCCTGGAGACGATATCCAAGCTGTAATGCTTGACAAAGGTATGCACCGAGTTCCAGGTAGCGGCCGCACATATGTCCCTTATAGAGATATTTTTCAGGGCAGCAAAAGCAGCAGACTCTCCCCTAGTGGAGTGACCCCTGACTGGACCCGGTAGGGGTTTATTGTGCTTTTCATAGCAGAAGGATATGCAGTGGACCATCCACTTCGAAATCGTTTGCTTGGTCACTGGTTTGCCCAAGCACTGTGGTGCAAAGGCCACAAAGAGTTGCTCCGACTGACGGTGAGCAGCCGTCCTTTTGAGGTAATACCTCAAAGTCCTGTGGACATCCAATGTGTGAAGGAGAGCATCCCTTCTATTAGATGGGGAAGGGAAATTGACTGAAAGGTCAACTGACTGGTTGAGGGTCACCTCCAAGACTACTTTCGGAAGAAAAGTACAGTTATGTAAGAACTTACCATAACAGTAGATCTTCGAGAGAGGCTCTTGCAGTAGGTAATTACATATACGACTGACGGCAGGCAGCAGGACTCCACGGAAAAATTTCTAGCTAGCAGCCCCTGGTGAGGGACCGCCCCCATGTCAGGTGACCAGCGCCAGGAGACGCGGTATAAAGGGGCGTCCCTCGACGCCGCCCAGTTCTTTCCACCACAGGCCAAGAGAGACCAGATGAGAGAAAGCAGATATTTCACCACTGGAAAGGAGCTGAAAAGCTTAGGGGATGGAGGGCGGATAGTATTATTTACTGTAAGAGCTCTCGAAGATCTACTGTTACGGTAAGTTTTTACGTAACTGTACTATCTTACTTTGAGAGTGCTCTTGCAGTAGGTAATTACATATAGGACTGAGTCCCGAGCAGTCTGGAACAAGGAGAAGCACCAGGAGGAGGAAATCTACTCCAAGTAGAAGCTCTAGCTGTGCAAGCTTTAAGATAAGAGGCCTTGCAGGACAGCCAGCCGGAACCCTGCTCAACGGCGAGAGGCAATATCCAAACTGTAGTGTTTGTAAAGGTGTGGACGGAGGTCCAGGTGGTGGCAGCACAGATATCTGCCGCTGACACATTCTTGAAACAAGCCACTGAGGCAGCTACTCCTCTACTGGAGTGGCCTCTTACTTGATCTGGCAGGGTCTTGTTGTACTTGTCATAACAGAAAGTGATGCCATGAGCCAACCATTTAGCTAAGCATTGCTTAGAAACAGCATTGCCTTCTCTTTTGGGTGCAAAAGAGACAAACAATTGATCGGTCTACCTGAGATCTTTTGTTCTGTTAGTGTAGTATCTCAGAATCCGGGTGAACATCCATAGTATGGAGTAAATACTCCCCACCAATTACAGTATTGTGTAAAAAAGGTGGGCAATTCTATGGACTGGTTTAGAGAAGACTCCGCTACTACCTTAGAGAGAATCTTAGGGTTAGTGCACAGAGCGACACATTCCTTGTGAAAAATCAAGTATGGAATTTTACACATCAGGGCCTGGAGCTCGGAAATTCTCCGAGCAGAAGTAATAGCCACCAGAAAGAGAGTCTTCCATGAAAGGAACTTCAAGTCTGCTAAAGCTGCTGGTTCAAAAGGAGGCAGAGTAAGTTTCTTGAGAACAAAGTTCAAGTACCAAGGGGGAGCAGGAGTAAGTATAGGAGGTCTCAGATGGAGGACCCCCTCTAAGAAAAGTCTTAGAGTCCTCCAGTTGAGCAAATGCCTTGTCTGCAAAGGGGACATGATAGGCTGAGATGGCCGCCATATGGACTTTCAGAGAAGAATGACTAAGACCCAGGTCAAAAAGATGGCGTAGGTGCTCCAGCAGAAGCCCCGCTGAGCAGGAAAAGGGTTCCATGTCCTTAGAAGCAGCCCAGATAGTGAACCCTTTCCACTTCATGGTGTAGGTAGATCTAGTAGAGGGTTTTGTAGCCTCCACCAAAATCTCCGCCACTTGGGGAGAGACCCCAAAACGGGATTGAGCTAAGTCTGCAGGAGCCATGCATGCAGCTGAAGGGATTTGAGGCCGAGATGGACCAGGGTCCCCTGATCCTAGGTCAGCAAACCTCGTGAAAGAGGAAGAGGAAGAGGATGATCCTCTGAGTATTGTTGTAGAAGAGAGAACCAAACTTGTCTGGGCCAGAAAGGAGCAATCAGAATCATTCATGCTCCTTCTGAAGCTGGTTTCTGTAAGACTTGTGGGATAAGTGGAATTGGGGGAAAGGCACAGATGAAACTGTCCTTCCAGTCTAGAGACAGAGCACCTCTCCAGAAAGTGCCTCGCTCTGGAACGAGCGAGCAGAAGACAGGAAGCTTTATGTTTAGAGGGGATGAGAACAGGTCGACCTGTGGTATTCCCCAAAGTCAGAATATACTGTCTAGGACCCCATGGTCCAGTTCCCACTCATGAGCCAGAGCAGATGAGTGACTTAGCCTGTCTGCCAAGGTGTTGTGGACTCCCAGAACATGAAATGCCATGAGGTGAAGGTCGTGTTGTGTTGCCCAATCCCAAACCCTCATTGCTTCCCTGCAAAGAGGATAGGACTGAGTCCCCCCGTTTGTTGATGTACCAAACCACACACATGATGTCCGTCTGGACAGCTAGGTGGCCGGGAAGGATGTATGGGTGAAGGGCTTGAAGAGCGTATAACACTGCCTGAAGCTTGAGCACACTGATGTGAACTGTCTGTTCGAGCTTGGACCAAGAGCCCTGGGTCCAATGGTGACCTAGATGGGCTCCGCAACCTTCACCCAAGGTGTCTGTGGTTAGAGTCTGGGAGGATGAAAGAAAGGAACTCCCTGAAGCAGGTTCTCTCGAACCATCCACCATTGCAAGTCTCGAAGCATCAGCAAGGAGACTTGAACTGGGTGATCCAAGTCATCCACTAACTGATCCCACTGGAAGCAGAGAGTCCACTGAGAAACTCTCAAGTGAAGCCGAGCATGGGGAACTGTTGTGATAGCAACCACCATGAGCCCGAGAAGGCGAAGGACCGACCTTGCACTGACCCACCTGTGGCCGGACAACAGACTTATTTGAGTCTGGAGGGTGGACGCCCAGTCCGGTGACAGGAAGGCCCTGCCAATGGTCGTGTCTAGAATCGCCCCGATAAACTGTAGTCTCTGAGATGGGATCAAGTGAGTCTTGGAATGGCTGATGGAAATACCCAGGTAGGCAAAAACCTGCTGGGTAAGCACGAGGCAGTGCAGGAGTTCCTCCCTGAATGAGGCCACCAGGAGCCAATCATCCAGGTACAGGAAAACCTGCACCACCCGGGTATGCAGGTAGGCCGCCACCACCGCTAGGCATTTGGTAAATACTCGGGCCTGAGGATAGGCCAAACAGAAGTGCCTTGAACTGGTAGTGGTCTCCCTGGAACACAAAATGAAGATATCTGTGATAAGACGGGCGAATGGAAATGTGCAGGTAAGCATCCTGCATATCCAGGGCACATAGCCATTGACCCGACTGGAGAAGGGGCAGAAGGCTCTCCAATGAGAGCATTCTGAACCTTTTGTGTTCCACAAAAAGATTCAGGGAACTGAGATCTAGAATAGGTCTGAGATCTCCTGTCTTCTTTGGGACCAGGAAGAAATGGGAATAGTAACCCGTCCATTGAAGATGAAGGGGGACGGGTTCTATTGCTTGCTTGAGTAGCAGAGCTGAAATTTCTTCCTGGACCAAGAGAAGATGTTCCCGTGAATATGACAACTTTGGTGGGGGGTGGCGAGGTGGTTTCTGTACAAATTCTATTGAGTGTCCTTCTGCGATCAGCTGGAGTACCCAAGAATCTGATGTTATCCTCTCCCATCCTGCAAGGTGGGGGGAAAACCTCCCTCCTACCAGTTCCTCCGAGGAGTCCGGAGACTGTGGGAGAGGAGATGAGTCAGGTGGTGTGGGGGCAGTGCCACAGCTGAAGCACCCACTGCTTTTTTGGGTGGGGGGCTTAGCAGCTGTGGGGGCCCGACGTTTTGTGGCTCACCTTCCCTGGGGTTTCACCTTGGGCCAATTCCTTCTGCGAATGGGATAGTGCTGCGGCTGGAGGGGGTGGTACACAGAGTCAACGGACTTCAGTGCCATCCCCTTCTCCTGCAAATTGGTGATGGTGTCCTTGACATCGCCACCGAAAAGCACCGACCCCCGGAAGGGTGCTTCCTGGATAGCAGACTGCACTTCCGGGACCAACCCTGACACACGGAGCCAAGCATGACGACGTAAGCCTACAGCAAAAGCTGAGCTTCTTCCAGTAGTGCCCACTGCATTGTTGGTCACACAAAGCATGTGTCGACTGGCCGTACATGCATAGCGGACAAGATCAGCCAACTCCTGCTTGACCTGAGAGTCCAGCAGGGAGTGCAGTTTGGTTTCCACCTGAGTAAGAATGGATTTCTAGTAGTCCCCCATATGACCAACATAGTTCAGGTCCCTAATCCCCAGCGTGGAGGAAACAAAGATCTTCTTTCCATACTGGTCCAGTAGGCGAGATTTTTTGTCAGGTGGCAACAAGCTGAGATGTTTTGGGTTAACCGACTGGCCGTGAATGGCGCTAATCATGACCCAGTCAGCACGAGGGTGAGAATCTAAAAAAAAAAACACCCCCCTCGGGAGCCTGGTATAGCCTATTCGACTTCCGCGGAAGTGGGGCTAAAGCCGATGGCTGCTTCCAGATGGTGGTAACAAGGTCGGCGTGAGGCTCTATCTAGAGTGGCACCAAAGTAGGAGCTGTCACGGGCAGATCCAGATGCTCAGCGAGTTTCAACCACTGAGGGTCTGGTTCCAAAGAGTGCCACTGATGAACCTCCTGTAATTTTCGTAGCAACTCTGTAAAAGAAGGATCTTCCGGAGGGGACTTCGGAGGAGTCCTTGGCCTGGACTTCGATGGAGAGCGTGGCTCATTGTCCCTTTCAGAGCAACTGTCGGAAGAATCCGAGGAGTCCGAGGGTGAAGAGGAAGAAGAGAAAAAAAAAGACTCCCTTTCCTGACCCGGGGGAGGAATGGACCCCTTGGGAAGCATCCGAGGAAGCATATCCTGCCCCTCTCTGGATCCAGAGAGGAGAGGAGAGCCCTGGTGTCCAGAGGTGGTGAGGGAGTGTGCCGCCATGGATGTATGGGAACCTGAGATGGCACCATCATCGGTAGGTGGCTCTCCACCTCCCTGATGAGCTGAGCCTTGGCCTCAGCCCACCAGGAGGCCAGTCTCTCCTGCAAATCCACCGGCGGCTGTGGAAGCGGTGGAGGAGGAGGAGGAGGAGGAGGGTGATAAGGGTATGGGTTGTATCCATACAGAAAGTATACAAAACTCGACGGTGGAAAACCCAGCATCGGGTATGGTGGCGCCGGGTACTGCGGAGTCAGAAAGACCGGCATCGGGTACTGTGGCACCGGATACTGTGGTCCAGGATACGCCAGTGTCAGATAGGAAGGAAGGTATCTGGGAGCCAGAGGAGCTGCTGGAGCAGACGGCCCAGTCGGCGGCGCAACATCTGGAAGCGGGATGTCAGCTGGAGTCAGTAAAACCGGCGTCGGGGCTGGCATCGGAGCCGGCATCTGAGGAACCGACGTCAGATCCGGTGCACCTAAAGGAGGACGGTCCGATGGAGGAGGAACCCAGCGCCGCTTGGGATGGAGGGGAAAACTCGGGTCGGGCTGGGGGACCAAGGTCCCTGGATGGCAGCCAAGTCTGCGTAGAACCGGGGATGATGAGCGTGGGTGGGTCCATCGTCTGTTCTTTCGCCGACCGGATGTTGAACGAGCTGACGTGCGATTTTACAGCGAGCTCCAGCGAACGCCGGAGGAGCCGGCCTCTGACTTATGGGAGCCTTCGCCAGAGGCAGACTGAGAAGAAAGATTGGCCTGGTCCGGCGGGAGAGGAGCCGTGCACCATCCTGAAGTGTCGTGCACCCTACCGGCTTTCTCCGCTCGGATGGAGGAGCCGATGTCTGGCTTTCCAGAGTTGCCCGCACCAGTAGGCCGCGGAGCTACGGCCAAACTGGGGGCAGAGGCCTCCAATCGCCCAGAGGCGCCCAAAAGGCCTGAGCCAGACAGGCGGGCCGACGCCACCTTGGAAGCCTCCAAGGCGGCAGTTGAGGAGCGGTCCCCCGGAGGGGACTTTACCTGAGTCCCGGCAACTCCCGAGGGAGACACGGTGGAGGAGCCCTTGTCCCGGTGCCTCTCCTTGTCTTTCTTCTTCTGATGGCCTTCGGGGGAAGTGGACGCCTGCCTCAGTTTTTTGAGCTCCTTCTCTATCGAAATTATCTTTTTCTTCAAGATGTGGGCTTCCAGAGATTGCTGCCGCCTTTTCCGGGTAGCCACGTTGAAGCTGAGGCAGTGCTGGCACTTGTCAACCGGGTGATCGGGGCCTAGACAGAACAGGCACAGGGAATGGCATCCTTGTGCGGGAGTTGCGCCGCCACCGAATCGCACTTATTTTTGTGCTCGGAGGGTGTAGGGAATGACATACACCGACGATGACCTGACGAATGGTGAAAAAAGTCAAAATTATTCAGTAAAAACTGACGAAGGGAGGCTGATGAATCAACAAACTTTTCCGTGAGGTGCTGCACGAGCTAATGGCAGGAAAGAACTGGAAGGCGGGCATCAGGGACTGCCCCTTTATAATGACGTCTCCTGACGCCAGTCACCTGACCTAGGGGTGGTCCCTCACCAGGGACTGCTAGCTAGAAATTTTTCCGTGGAGTCCTGCCACCTGCTGACATCAGTCCTATACGTAATTACCTAGTGAAAGAGCACTCTCGAAGTAAGATCTTAGGAATTGTTCTAAGGGAAACCCTTTCCCTGTGGAAAACCAACTACGGCTCTTTACATATCAGAGCCTGAAGCTCAGAAACTCTTCGAGCTGAGGTAATAGCAACCAAAAAACACACCTTCCAGGAAAGAAAACGCAACTCACAATCCGCTGTTTGCTCAAAAGGAGGGAGGGTAAGTTTCTCCAACACAAAAAAGAGATCCCAGGGTGGGATAGGATCCTTAATGGGAGGTCTCGTATGCAAAATTCCTCTCAGAAAGGTGCGGGCTACATCCAAATGTGCCAACGCCTTGTCTCCAATCAGAGCATGATAGGCGGAGACAACCCACATGTGCACCTTAATACAGGAGTAAAACAGGCCATGTTGATACAACTAGAGGAGGTACTGTAATGCTGAGTTAGCTTGACAGGTGACGGGTCCAAATGCTGTGATGAGGCCCATAAACAAAACCACTTCTATTTCATAGCACAGGCGGAGTGGGTGGAGATCTTCCTCGTCGATACTAGGACTACTGCTACCATCGGGGAAACCTCGTATCTCTGTTGAGCTACGTCTGAAGGAGCCAAGCATGCAGCTGTAAGGAACAGAGATCCAGATGGACCAGCGATCCCTGTTCCTTGGATAGCAACTGCAAGCATATGGGCAGCGGAGTTGGAGGTTCCGTGGATAACCGCTGCAGGAGTGGGAACCAAATCTGCAGAGGTCATCGGGGAGCTATGAAAATCATTCGAGCCCCTTCCATCTGCAACTTCAGCAGGACTCTCTGAATGAGAGGGAAGGGCGGGAAGGTGTAGAGAAACCTCCCTGCCCAGCAAAGGGCTAACGCATCTGGCCAGTAAACTCCAGGCGCGTGCTCTCGTGAGCAAAAAATTGGCAGTTTGCCGTTGCGTGGTGACACAAAGAGGTCCAGCTCTGGATGACCCCGCCTGTTGAAGAGCTGATCTGCTACAGACTGTAACAGCTCCCACTCATGTGCTCTGGAATGAGAACTGCTTAAGCTGTCGGCCAAATTGTTCAGGATGCCTGGAACGTGCACTACGGACAGCAGAATGTGCTGTTCGAATGCCAGACTCTCATTGCCTCCCTGCAAAGGGGATATGAATGAGTACTCCCTTGCTTATTGATGTAGAAGATGACTGCCATATTGTCTGTTTGAATTAGAAGACAGCCCAGCACCAGGACCTCTTGAAAAGCCTGTAAGGCATAGAGAACCACTCGCATCTCCAATACATTGATATGGAGAGATCGCTCCTCGGGTGTCCAAACCCCTTGCGTTTGATGAGCACCCAGGTGCGCTCCCCATCCCATATCTGATGCATCTGTCATAAGGGTGTGACCTGGTGGTGCCAGATGAAACCTGACCCCTTTCTCCAATTTCCTGGGGTCCATCCACCAAAGCAAAGTTCTCCTGACTGGCTTGGTGATCCTGACAAAAATGTCTAGATCATTGTAGCCCTGGTCCCACTGTATCCTGAGCATCCACTGTGGGACCTGCATGTGGAGGCAGGCCAGAGGAGTGACTGGAATGGCCACCGCCATGTGCCCCTATAGCCTGAGGAAGTTCCGTGCTGGAACTTGAAGAGTTACTGAGATCCATTCGGCAATCTCTTGCAGGAGATTGCCCCTGTCCGGGGGTAGGAAAGCCATGCCCTGGATAGAATCCTGGACTGCTCCAATGAAGATGAGTCTTTGACTGGGCTTGGGGGATGATTTCTGAAAGTTCAGGGTGATCCCCAGCTCTCGGAACAGAGTATAGATGTCTCCAAGGGCAAGAAGTAGGCTTGACCTGGACAGGGCTGTAAACAGCCACTCGTTGAGGTAAGGGAAAACGTAGTGCCCCAGCACCTTAGAGCCACAGCCACAACTGCCAAGCATTTTGTAAAGACTCATGAAGTGAAGGAGAGGCCAAATGGAAGAATTTGGAATTGGTAGTGCTCCCCTTGGAAGTGGAACCTCAGAAACATCCGGTGGGGAGGGAAGACCCCAATATGCATGTATGCATCTTGCATGTCTAGGGAGCAGAGCCTGTCTCCTTGGTGCAGCAGGGGGAGTAGACCTGGAAGGGTCACCATCCTGAACCTTTTGTACTCTATAAAGAGACTGAGAGAGATGAGGTCCAGAATGGGACGAAGATCCTGCGTCTTTTTTGGGACCAGGAAGAAGTGGGAATAAAATTCCTTTCCCCACTGATGCAAGGGGACTTGCTCTATTGCCTTTTTTTGCAAGAAGATCCAAATTTCTCCATCAGTGGGATGTGAGGAGGAGGAGGAGGATATTGTGAGTACTTTGGTGGAGTATTTGGAGGGAACTCCGTGAACTCTAGCGTGTGCCCTCTCCTGATAATGTCCAGGACCCATTGGTCTGCTGTTATCAACCTTCACCCTTCGAGATGAAGGAAGAAGTGGCCCCCAACCATCTCCCCGGAGTCTTCCTTTGGAAGGGGGGGAAGGAGTCACTGGGCTGAGCCAGGCGAAGGCAGAGAGGCCTGGGAGGACTTGGGCCCACAGTTAGGAGCGCCTCCAGGTTGCTGGTTACTGGCTCTCCTATGAAAGCCACCTCTCTGACCCTGCTGATTACCACGGGCTTGTCTACCTTGACCACCTGAGGGCTTGCAAAATGGCCGTTTCCACTGCTGTCGCTGGTCACCACGGTACATTTGGTGGACCAACCAGATGGACTTGCCAGACTCCTGGAGACATGAAATCAAAGCTTCCGTCTCCTGCTCAAACACCACGGTACCCTGGAATGGCAAATCCCTGATACCTTACTGCAGATCCTGGTGAAAACCCCAAACTCTTAACCAGGCATGGCGCCGAAGGCACACCATGGAAGCAGCTGCCCTGGCTACCGTATCTGCAGTGTCGTATGAGGCTCTCAGGACATGAGAACCTACATCGGAGCCCGATTTAACAATGTCTAGAAGCTCCGTCTTCTGCTCGGAATCTGACATGGCTCTCAGCAGCTCTTGTCCCCTCTCCCACAGAGCATTCTGGTACTGGACCAAATACATCAGGAAGTTAAGGGACGGGATGGAGCAGGTGGAGGTAGAGTAAACTTTCTTGCCCACCTGGTCCAAATACCGAGACTCTGGATCGGGAGGTTGTGAGCTAAGGTGCTTTGGCTGCCTGGACTTGTCACGGGCAGCCATGAGACAGAAGAGTCCGCCTGAGGGTTCTCTGCTAAAAAGGCTTCTTCGACCAGCCAGGATGAAGGCCAGACACTTCCAGGTAGTCCGCATCAGGTCCTGGATAGTGTCCACTGAAGGAAGGACCACCAATGGTTTCGGCTCCTTTTGCCTCAGGTATTTGGCTGACCTTCAGCATTCTGGATCCAGGTCCTCAGTTTCCCACTCATTGGAGGCCTGGATATGCCTCATGATGTCCATAAAGGTCGGATCACCTAGAGGCAAGTGAGGCTGGTCCTTCTCTCCCGGGAACCGCCCGATATCGAGAGAGGAAGAAGATGTAGATGAAGAAGAGGAAGATCGACTACTAGGTCTGGAATAGTCAGATCTCTCCTTATGACCAGACTCCCTCTCTCGTCGGTAGCTGGGGGACCAGCGACGGAGCAAAGACCAACATCCATCAGAGGGCCGACATTGGGAGCGCTCTCATCTAGGAGAATGAGACAAGTGTGAGACCTGGACCGGCGACGGTCTCCAGAGTCTTTGGAGCGTCAGCGGTGGTCTTTGGACCGGGCACGGGAACGAGCCCTGAATGGAGGTGTAAGCAGTCGCTCTGGGGACTTCCTTGAGGAAGGCTCACTTCCAGGCTGTGGTTTGCCCGCTGGGTCCGGTACTGGTGTTTGGGCTGGTGATGGGGGGGTTCCGCTTCTGGACCTGCCCCCACCAGAAGGAGAACAACTCCTGCAGCTCATCCATTGAGAAAAATTCAGCCGCTCGGCCCAGAAAGGGAGTATCTGGAACATCAGCACGTGAAGGGGAGCCCTCTTGGAAACCCAGGGGGGAGGAGGACTTGGGGGACGGGGACGTCGGCTGATCCGTGGTCTCACCTGAACCCTTCACCCTTACAGCTGGCATCGGAGGAGGGATAGATGACGGGGTGTCTCAGGGGGTGCCAGAGAGTCTTTCGGCTCTGGAGGCGCCCCTTTAGCAGGCAGCACCCGTGCCTTGGGAGATGGGGCCAAAGCTTTCACCTCCAAGGTCTTAGTGGTAACCCTTAGAGGGGTTACCTTCAGCTTGGCCAGCTTCTCCCCCGATGGGCCAGCCTTGAGATGACTTTGGATGCTCACCTGAGCCCGGGGACACACGGACCTTTTTGGGAGAGGGCTGCCAGTGAGAACGGGACCTACTGTGGTCTTTCCCGTGGCGCTTGGTCTTCTCCTTGAGTTTCCCCTCCAAAGTGTGCAGATCCATCTGTTTTTCGAGTAGAAATGCCTTCAGGGCCTTAAGACATCGGATCCAGGTCTGGCTGGTGAACGCTTGGCAGGCTGAGCAGGCCACGGTATCATTGTCCAGCCCAAGGCATAAGACGCAGCGCTTGTGCCAGTCTTTCGCAGGAATCTGCCATCCACAATCGCACTTGTTTTGGTGAATCTCCGGAGAGACAGACGATGGCGAAGACATCCGTCGAAACACTGGAAAAACATCGAAAAACGGTACAAAAACGATATATAAAAGGCAGTTTTGCTGTTCCTGACAAAATGAGGAAGGAGGCTCTTCTCAGGTGTGTGGGATGCGGCGGGAAAAACTGAGGTGGAGCTGGGTCCGCCCCCTTTTGTACCATGGCTGATGTCGGGCCGGGGCCGACGTCAGGGGCGGCCCCTGCTGGGTACTGGCTGAGAAGTTTTCCAGAGGTCTAGTGCTCAAGTGCATAGTCCTAACTGTTATAGCCTGCTGAAAGAGCTCCCACTCAAAGTAAGATCAACAGGCTGTGTTTATCATTGTTGGATTTAGTATGTAATAGCACTATGCCATAAAACACTTTATAAAATGGACCTTGGAAATCCAGCAATCCGATTGGCTACTACATCTTCTGAACTGTGTCCTTATTAGAATATAGTAGCCAACCGGCACTACTGCCACTTCTGAGCCCAATAGCAACAAATATCAGTGAGCTCTGCGAACAGTAAACACAAACATCGACTGGCAGAGCTCAATGAATTTGTTCGCCAGCACCTAAAGCACCTGGAAGAGCGACACTGTAACCATAGCTCCCCACCCCCCCCCAGCAAAACTTCATTCTGGACTAGTACCACTTCACAGAAAAATACATTTTTTAAGTACTTCACTCCACAACCTGAGCTTCTCTGATAAATACAGTAAGAAAAGTGAACCGCAATGAGACAACCGACTGCGAGCTCTGACTGATTCCCCACCGCGAGGACATGGCTTTCAAACCACAGCCCATGCATCCTTATCTTGATTAAGGCACAAACAAAAACCCACTAACCATCTCTGCCACCCAATCTGGATCTCGCATTATCATTATGGCACCCAACCTCACCCAGCAAAACCAGACCATGATCTCGAAACTCCACAGCTCTCTACAAAGCAGACCGCAAAACCGGAAGTCAGTCCTCGGCGCTCGACTTCGATCAAGTTTTACCGATATACTAAAAAGACTGTCTCACATTCAGCTTCTGAAACAAAAGCACATACCATACAAACATAAATATTATCAGACCGGCCCACCAGAGGCGAAGAGGTGGCTATCTACATCAGATCAGCCCTTCATTTCACTGTCTCTCTCACAAAAGCTGAACCCAAAGCTTATGAGCTCCTCATGGTAAAGTTGTCCCCTTCCCTCCTCACTAACTATCTTCATGGCTGGCATATATTGCCGCCCAGGCACTCCTACCACAATAGTCACTGACCTACTGGGCCAACTCTCCTCCCATGCCCAGTCGGGTGAACTATATGTCATGGGAGACTTTAACCACAAACTGGTTAGCTCCCACTTTTAATAAATCCCAAACTGAGATAACCGCTCTCAACCTTACCCAAACTATATTGGAACCTACCCGCTTAAACCATAAGTCCGGTAATCACACACTACTAGACTGGGCACTTACATCCCACCCACATCGTGTCATCAGTTCGGGCCTCCTTTCTGATTCCATTAGTGACCACCACCTAATCTACTTGGTCCGCAAAATCCACAGAGTTAAATCCCCTCCCAAATTTATTTTTCCAACGCTCTTACAAATCCCTCAACCTCGCTCCCCTCCTGGAAGATCTCGCTCACTCGAACTGGGTCCCAAACACTGACTGCTCTAGCATGGATTCAGCCTTTATACATTTTCAAAACACCTTCCTCACCACCTGGGACAAACAGGCCCCCCTGCGCCGGGCAAGAGTCCGTGGGTCTCATCTACCCTGGATTTCCCCTAAGTTGATAGCCTGCCAACAAGCCCGGCACAAGGCCTGGCATAACTACAAAGCCACGCCTCTCCCAAACAATTTTGTCACCTACTGCATGCTCCGCAACAAATGTACAAAGGTTATCCATTTTGCCAAGGCCAAATATTTCAACAACACCCTAAACACAAATCTTGGGAATCCTTCTAAATTCTGGAAAGTCATTAACTCCCTCTTCTCCCCTCAAACAGCAAACCCTCCACCTCTTCTCCTCGTCCAAGGGACACTCCTCACCGACCCCCAGAACGGAGCCGCTGAGTTTAACTCCTATTTCACAACTTGCGCCCAAACCCTCCTCGATTCCTTACCCCAGCAAACTTGCCCACCCCCACACATCGATAACCTCCTCCACCCCCCAGTCATCCATCCCCCTACCAACAGGTAAGACCCCCTTTTTCTTCAGACCCATCTCCCCTATCGAAACCTTAGATGCCCTATGCTCCCTGAACCCCTCCAAAGGCAAATCCCCTGATGGTCTTGATAAACTCCTCTTCCTTTCTGCCCCAGCCAATGCGACACCCCTTGCCACCCTATTAAATCTATTTTTCACCACCGAGTCACTCCCCTCCGTTTGGAAGCATGCCACTGTCCTACCTCTTCCAAAAGGTGGTGATCCTTCCTCCACTACAAACTACCGTCCCATCTCCCTCCTCCCTGCCCTCGCCAAACTCCAAGAACACCTAGTTCTATCTCAGCTCTTCCACTTTCTCTCAGAAACCGACTTCACCTCATTTCAGTCCGGCTTCAGAAAACATCACTCTACCACCTCCTCCCTACTAAGACTCACGGACGCCATCCTCTCCGGGATGGATAAAGGGCTAATCATGTCCGCTATCTTCATAGACCTAGCTAAAGCTTTCGACATGGTCTCCCACCCTCTCCTACTATCCCGCCTATCAAGGGCTGGTTTAGCCGATTCTGCCACAAACTGGTTCAACGCCTACCTACTAAATAGAACCCAATCCACTAGAATAGCTGACCACATCTCCACCCCTCTCCCTATCAACACCGGCGTTTCCCAAGGCTCAGTTCTTGGTCCCATTCTATTCTCCATCCTCCTAAATGATCTGCCAAATTCATGCTCCTCCTCTGCTATACACATGTATGTAGACAACACGGTTGTTTTTACCTCCGGCCAGACCCAAGAAGAACTCACTTCCAGTCTACAAATGGATTTCAACAAAATCCAACACTGGTTCAACACCAACCAACTCTCCCTAAATCCCAAGAAAACCATCGCTATGACTTTCGGCACAAGGCAGCGTCTATCCAAACTCTCCCAGCCATTGATCTTCCATACCCTAAACAATACCATCCTCGAAGAAGTGCCCTCCTTTAGGTATTTAGGGGTTTGGCTCGATTGCCACCTCTCCTTTACCACACTTGTAGACACCATCACTTCCAAACTGCGCCCAAAACTTGGGGCCCTCTATAGGAACTGCTCCTCCCTTTCGCTATCCGTCAGACGTGATCAAGTCCTGAAAATGATTCTACCCACCTTCAACTACCGTGACGTAGTCTATAATTCCGCCTCAAAGACCACCCTAGCCAGACTGGACCCCCTCTTTAATGCATTCTGCCACTTTGCCCTTGTTGCCTTCCCTCGCTCACATTATGGTGAGCTCTACCATTCACTGACCCTGCCAGCCTCGAGCAATCGGTACCTAATCCACACTGTAAAATTTGCTTCTAACTTCTGGCTCGGCTCCCTCCCACCCTACCTAGCATCCTCCCTATCTTCCCCACCTACTCCCACTCACACCCTCAGATCCACCGACACAAAGCTATTATCCATCCCCCACTGAAGGACCACTGCCGGCCAATCGGCCTTCTCTTACCTCTTCCCCAAACTCTGGAACAGTCTACCTGCCCAGATCTGCCACTCATCATCCAAATACTCCCTATCCTCTGCCCTCAGTAACTTTCTCTCAACAAATTGCAACTGCACCTGAACTCCCCCCCACCTCAGTACCACTCTCCCCAGCTGCCCCCAGAGCCTGACCAGTGGCCTGGCAATAGCCAAATTGGCTGGCTTATACTACCATACGGATTTACACCACGCCACTCCCTCCTCTCACTTCTATAACCTCCCTCCCCATCTCTCCCACCCCACCTCACCCTCAGCATCAACACCATTTGCCTCCTCTCACCACCTATACACCTATCCCCCATGCTCCTAAGCATACTAGTCCCCTCCAACTCTAACAGGCTCCTGTGCATCCCACTGGAGCTCATGGCTGACACGGGCACTCTAGTCCTGACCTGTCACACTAGTGTGCAAATGGCACTTACGTAACTAATGTATTTCCCCTTAGAATATCCATTGTATGTTCACCCTTCCCCTGTAGTGTTTGCTCTGCCTTGCTCCTACCAAGACTGTACACCTGATATGTATACCCATGACATGTCTACCCTGTCCCTGTTGTGCAAGTTATGTATTGCTTTTGCCTTGCCTCTTACCTATGTTATATATACCCTGTCTATCCTGTTCATTGTTCTGTATTCCTTTCCTTATGTAACAAGCTCATTTGTAATACCTCCAATCGATGTATATTGTCTGTATTGCATTACTGCTAAAATCATCTACTGCATGTATACCTGCCTCCTCTGTAACCCCTCCCCCCAAGGTCACACCGTGAGATGAGCATCTTTTTGCTCAGCGTGCCTTTCCTGGTGAAACATTTTCAATAAAATACATAAATAAATAGATATCAGGAAATATTTTCACAGCACAGACTGCAATCTCAAAAGTTCACCGAAAAAACGGAAGCAACTGTTCAGCAGTCCTCTCTGTCACTGAACTATGGACACAAAAATCTTTGAAATAAAATAAAAAAAATCTCTCCTCTGCTCTATTAACACTGCACAGTATGAACATTTCCAATATAACTAGTGTCTGTGTGTGTGACGGGGAAGAGGGGACACACACTATGCAGTGCATCACACACCACAGTAAATACAGGGACTATTTTACCACTGTCCTTATTAAAACCTCAATTTAAAACTATTTTGCAATTTTTTTACTCTTTTTTTTTTTTATTAAATGCTTACTTAGGGGTCCATTTTACAAGCGCAATAACACACTCCGAGGTGTGGGTTATCTTGTGATAAGAGCACATCCAGGTGCATAAGGCACTCGCACAAGTGCCTCGTGCCTAACAACGCACCTGGGCATGCTCTTATCAGGAGATAATCCACACGTCATGTGTTATTGCTTGCTTAATGTATATACCTTATGTGTACAAAACCTGTAAATGTTGAAAACACTATGGCAATGGGTGTTTATGATAATGGTAAAAAGTACTAGATGACTATTATAAAAATTAAGTTAGTTGTGCTATTTAAAATGCATGTAAATTGCTATAAGCTGAACAAGTCTGAAATTCCATGGTGATTTGCACATATCCCATGATGCTTTGCATTATGGAAGTATGTGTGATGTTGTATTCCTTTGAAACTTGGCTTATTGTCAATGCCCTTTGGGTTAGTCCATGTGTCAGTGTGTCTGCAGTGAGGTTCTTTATCTTTAGCTTGTTTTTATTTTTTTTTATTTGAGCCCCCACCACCCAAGCAAACAAGGCCCGCATAGGGGTGGAGGCTGAATCTCTGCCGAGTTAGATCAGAGATCAGTGTCAGTAGGCACTGGCTAAGTACAGAGAAAGGACATACATAGTCTATTGCTGCAAACTGATGTACTGAAAAGGGGATTTGCCATTGCTTACGGTTATCTCTTGCATTATGAATAAACATCACACAGAGACTGTGTGTTGAACTTGAAGTTTGGTGTCTGGTCCATCTGTTATCCCACAACCCCTCCACACAGATATGTACTTCTCAATATTCTTCTCAAGTGTTAATTGTTTTTTGTTAATTACTACAGACAGGAGAAGAGTTGTCCATATTGCATTTACCCTCTGGGCGAAAAATAATTTTAGTTTTTTTCAGTTTTAAAGGACTGTTTTCTCATATGTGGGTGTGTCCTTGTGTTCCTGCTGAGTCAGGTTTAAAGTCCAAGTTTAACCCGATTCATGAGATTAAACGTCACTGAATGTCATAAAGCAAAAGCAAACCAGCCCGTATTCTTGTGTGTAGGACAAAAGGTTGAGTTTGTCTACTCAGGACTCAGGGAAGATTTTGAAAACCTTCAATCCGTTCAATTGCCTCCCCTTTGAACTTTCTCAAGTTTGATAATAGCACATTGCCTGTAAAAGGCTGAAAACTGTGACCCATAATTTAAATGTGGTTGCATGTATGCCCTAATACAACTGTGTAATAATTGTCCGCTTCCTACTACAGATGCTACCCCTTATAAACCATCAAACTCAACTGACCATAGCTACTACTTTTGAACACAGTTTGTTGGAACAGAATACAGTTACCAAAGATCCCCAGACCGTTTTCTGTTTCTTTTGTTTTTCTTTACTCTGTAGATGGCAAGTATGCTTATTAGTTTTAGTCCCCAAATGCATAACAGCAGATTTTTCAAAACTGAATAGTATTCCCTACTTATCTGCCTAATTACCTATTGTACTAAGGTCAGACTGAAGCGAGGCAGTTTGTTTTGCAGTAAAACATGCCCCCCCCAAAGTGCTTGGTGTCATCAACATACTTTTCATGCCATCCCATAATGCCAACACCAAAGACATAGATAAAAATTTGAAATAATAAGGGTCCCAAGAAACAGCCCTGTGACACGCCATGCCACTAGTAATGGATCCTTCGTTAGACAGATAACCATTCAGAAGAACTCTCGGGAGTTCTTTTTTTCATAGCCAGGCTATAATCCAGCTGTGTAGTTTTATACCTAGAGGAAGATCCCTACATTCTTTTTTATTTGTTTTTATTATTGCCCAGTTGGGGACCAGGTCAAACTCCTTACAAAAATCCAAACATACAGTGTCAACAGGAATACCTACCTTACTAACAATTTTGTAGAAACCTAAAAGGTTGGTTAAGCAAGGTCTCCCTTCAATAAACACATGTTGGTGTACATCACAGTGACATTACTCAGTACCTTTGTTAGATGGCCTTTTATTGTACGTGCCATTATTTTGCCTTGAGTTGATGTAAGACTAACTGGCCTACAGTCTGAGACAACTGATTTACTCTTTTTAAAAACAGACTACATTTGTGGTTTTCCTATCAGATGATATAGTATTTTTATTCAAGGACTTGTCTGAATATGAGCTGCAGGGCAGGCTACTCTTTGCTGAGCTTGGAAAGATACTAGAAGCACAGCAAATGTCCGTTTTAGCTGCAACTCGAAGCGTGACAGAAAAGCAGCCTCAGTGTAGACTGGCTAGGCCTGGATGAGAAATGGAGGGAAAAAAAAGTACAACAGCCACAGCTATACCACTACCCCCCCCCCATGCTCAACCTTTTTCTTTCTTCCCTTGGGACCTCGTTTCTAACCTCCAATAAATTATTTTGTCATTTTTCACAATTCCTGATGCATGGGCATATTATTACTGATGTGCATATAGCAGAGTGCTAATTATATTTTATGGCAAGACTGTTACTGAATTGTATTGGTTCACAAGTTGGGCGATTCTGTGGGGAGGAACTGCATTCCACGGGGTTGTGCCACACTAACACCAGGTCCACCAACTTTGTCTAGGTGGAGGCATGGTGAAATTTATTAAAGTCTTGGATACGAACCCCACCAATCAGGAGGTTTTTGTTTGTATAATCTTCTTTACTGAAAAATTCAGTCATACATAGATATAGTGCATAAGAAAAAATTACTCACCTTAGTAATGCTGTTTCTTCTAATGGAGTCTTGCTATATTATGACATATGCAGTGAGTCCCAACCTTCAAACTGCTCTGGAGATGAAAGAGTTAACTTTCCATGCCAGGCATGGAACGCAGAGCTCGCTCTCGGTTGGAAACTCTGTCTGTTGTTCTTCAAACTCAAACTGTCAAATCTTTACGAGCTAAACTCACTAAGGTCCTGTGTGGAAGCTGTAAACCTACACTAGCCAACTGGCTACTAAATATAACAACACATTTTTTGGTACCAAAACAAAGACTCAAGTCAGGAGACCCAAAAAATGAAAAACACAACACCAAGTCACCCCAAAAAGGAGGGTGAAACAACAAGGTGGGCATCTACTAAGTGCCAACACTGCACTGCCCACCCACATCCAAAATTAGAGGTTCTGAGAGGGGCAGGTGGGGAGGTCATAATATAGCAAGACTCCATTAGAAGAAACAACATTACTAAGGTGAGTAATTTTTCTTCAAACAACATGAATCTTGCTATATTACTGACTATATCTGAACTACAGCAAGTACCTCCATGGAGGAGGACAGAACCTACTTAAGGAATAGGCTCTGAAGCACAGCTAGAAACAAAGCTAGCATCACTCCTAGCCTGGATGTCCAGGGAGTAATGCTTGGTAAAATGTGAACTGTTTCCAGGTAGCTGCTTGACATATCTCTAGAATAGGATGTCCTGGCAGCAGCCAGGAAGCAGCTGTACTCTGGTAGAGTGAGCCCTCAGGCCTGAGAGGGAACTTTACCCAGCTTTTCATAACAGAATTGATACAAGAAACAATCCACCTGGAAATGGATCTTTTAGTGACAGGTTTCCCTTTACCAACCTCACCATAAGTGAGGAACAGTTGGAGGGAGTCAAACCTGTGACCCTTGGTACGCTCAATGTAATAACTAAGGGCTCTCTTCACATCTAAACTGTGTAACCTCCTCTCGCCAGAGGAGAAATGGCCAGTGAAGTACACTGGAAGAGAAATAGATTGATTAAGGTGGAAATCTGAAACCACCTTAGGCAAGAACTTCCTGTTAGTCCTGAGGATCACTTTATCTCTATGAAAAGAGATAAAATCAGACTCCACTGACAAAGCTTGCAATTCACTTATGCATCTGGCAGAAGTAATGGCTACTAGAAATACAGTCTTCCAAGTCAAAGACTTAAGTTCTGTTGAAGACAGGGGCTCAAAGGGGGGTTGCATAAGCTGAGCAATGCAAATATTAAGATCCCAGGCAGGGACAGAGTCCTTGAATGGAGGGTTGGTGTGAAGCAATCCCTTAAAAAACTTGGAGAATACAGGATGAGCTGAACGAGAAGAATGTTTACCTGCTGAAATAAAAGCAGACATAGCTGCCAAATGCACTTTTAGGGTAGCTGGTCTCAACCCCACAGTGTTTAAATGGACCATATAATCCAGGACTGTGAGTAAATCAGCAGATTCTGGGGAAATATGCTTCCCAGAGCACCATACAGAAAACCTTTTCCATTTGGAATTGTAAGTAGCCCTGGTGGAAGGCTTCCTAGAAGCCTTCAATATATCCATTACACCTTGGGAGATGTGTAGATCAGCAAACTCTAACTCTTCAAGAACCAGGCCTTGAGATTGAGAGATTTGAGGTTCGGGTACCAAATCATGCCCTGAGCAGGTTAACAGATTGTGATTCCTGGAAGGCACAGGGAAGATGGACTGCTAAGGACAGAAGGAGTGGATACCAGGGTTGTCTGGCCCAATCTGGAGCAATCAGGATCACTTTGCAGGATTGAGATCTGATTTTAACTAACACTTTGAACAGGAGAGGGAAGGGAGGAAAGGCATAGAGAAACTTCCCTTCCCAATTTAGAACTAAGGCATCCAGAGGGACCGAGCCCAAGACTGGGGGCCTGCAGCAAAAGAGGGGAAGTTGGTGATTGTCTGGGGCTGCAAAAAGATCTATCTGTGGGGTGCCCCATCTGGTGAATACTACCCCCAGGACCAGGGGATCCAGTGACCATTCGTGATGGCCCTGAGAGATCCTGCTGATGGCATCTGCCAGGATAATTTCCTTGCCTGGGAGATGAACTGCCATAAGGGAGGTGTTCAGGGAGTAAGCCAGAGACCACAACGTCATTGCTTCGTGCACAAGGCCGTAGACCGAGTGCCTCCTTGCTTATTGATGTACCACATTGTAGTGGTGTTGTCTGTTCTGACCTGAACAACTTTGTTCTGAACAGACTTGGAAAAAACTTGAAGTGCTAGAAAAACTGCTCTGAGCTCCAACAGGTTGATATGGAGCAGAGATTCCTGAGGGGACCACAGTCCCTGGGTAGTGAGGTCGCCCATGTGAGCTCCCCACCCCAAGAGGGATGCATCTGTAGTGAGGATTAAAGAATGAGACTGAGTGACAAAGGGAACCCCTTGTCTCAGATTGTTCTGGTCCTGCCACCACTGTAGGGCTTGGATCAGGGTTCTGGTTACTGGGATCAACTTGGTTAGAGGGTCCTTTCTTTGAGACCAAAAGGTTCTCAAATGGAACTGGATGTCCCTCATCTGAAATCTTGCTCCCTGCACTACTGCTGTAGAGGCAGCCATGTGTCCCAGGAGCTGCAGAAAGTGCCTTGCTGGTCGAGAGACCTGCAGGGTGAATGAGGAGGCCAGAGAGACCAGGGTCATTGCCCTGTCCAAAGAAAGGAAGGCTCTGGCTTCCTGTGTGTTCAGTTCTGTGCCTATGAAGATGAGAAGCTGGACAGGCTCTAGAACTGACTTTGGAAGATTGAGAAGGAAACTTAGAGAGGTAAGCAGTTGCTGAGTTATCCGAAGATGTGACTTGACTTGATCTGGAGACTGGCCTACTATGAGCCAGTCGACTAGGTAAGGGAAGATGGGAATTTTTTGCCTTCTTAGATGGGCAACTGCTACTGCCAGGCATTTTGTGAATACCCTTGGGGCAGAGGTGAGGCCGAAGGGCATTGCTCTGAACTGGTAATGGCCTGAGGGCAGCTCGAACCTGAGGTACTTTCGATGGGAGCTTCTGATGAGAATATGGAAGTAGGCATCCTGAGGTCCAGGAGCTAGCCAGTCCCTGGCCTTAGAGAGGGTAGAATAATTCCAGAGTCACCATTTTGAATTTTGGTTTTAAAAGGTGCTTGTTTAAGTATCTGAGATCCAGGATGGGCCGCCATTCTCCTGTCTTTTTTGGGGTAAGGAAGTACCTGGAGTACAATCCTTTGCCCTGATGTAGGTGGAAACCCTTTCCACGGCTCTGAGAGCTAGGAGGGAAGAGACTTCTGCCTCTAGGGCAAGTGCCTCTGATGGATTTGCAGGTGGAAAGGATCTGGTTCTCATCTTTGGAAATTTTTTGAAGCTGAGAACCAGTCCCTGGCTTACTACTTCCAGGACCCACTTGTCTGATGTCAGAGACTTCCAGTCCTGGACAAAGTAAGCCAGCCTGCCCCCTACAGGTAGTTGAGAATCGGCCCTGGCAACCCCATCAGGGTGCCTGCTTGGCAGGGGCTTTAGGCTGAGGGGTGGAAGCAGGCCTGCTTGTATCCCATCTGCCTCTCCCTCTAAAGAACCCCTTCTGGGCGAAAGCTGAAGAAGAGGCCTGGGCTTGTTAAAAAGGCCTGTGAAGAGGCCTGCCCCTGCCCCTGGAAAGCTGCCTTTGAGGAGTGGTCTGCCTTTCCTTGGCCTGTGCACTCCTATAGGTGGTCCTATACTCATCCATTTTCTTCATGTAATTCTCTGTCTGCTCCCCAAACAAAGAATTACCCACAACAGGAAAATCCATGGCTTTAGTCTGGGTATCCTGTGACAGGCTAGTACATCTGAGCCAAGCCATCCTGCGAAGTGCAACAGATGTAGCCATGACTCTTGATGACACATCATTAGAGTCCACTGCAGCATGGAATTGCACCTTGGATGCCTCAATACCATCAGCAGCCACCTGCTCCAGCTCCTTGGCAAGCTGGTCAGGGACCTGTTTAGCTAGAGCCTTAACAGTATCCCATCTGGATTTCTGGTACCTAGCAGCATAAGCCATATAATTTGCCTGTCTGAGTCCCAAGGATGCTGCCATGTACTGCTTCTTTGCCATGGCATCAATCCTCCTGGAGTCCTTTTCAGGGAGGTGTGAAGCCAAGGGAATATTTGCCTTATCACAGGCTGCAGCCTGCACTACCCAACATGGCTGCATTGATGTGTAAGGAACTCCATATCAGAGCCTGACAATGTGTACCTCTTGTCCATTCTCTTATCCACAGGAGGTATAGTGTGAGGAGTTTTTAGAATTTTTACTGTCTGTTTCCGAAAAGATTTATGCAAAGGAATAGACAGTCTCCTGGACTCTGGGATATCCATCATTTCTACATAATCAGGCTCCTCTTGGTCATCAACAGCTTCCTCAACAGGGAGCTGGAGTGTTTCAGTAACTTTTTTATAAAACATAAAATGAGAAGGGGACTCAGAAAGCCTAGGAGGAGACACTCCTGAAGGTCTGTCTGGGAGATGTCCAGTTCAATGGGCACATCCAGACTTTCAAATCCACATTCACTTTCCTCATAATCCTCTTCTCCCTCCTCCTGTTCATAAAAATCCTCAAAATCATACTCTTGAACCGGTGGAACTGGCTGAACCATATGCTTACCTGATGGTGCCGGTACGGTCGGAACCGGGGAAAGCAACTGGACAATTTGAATTGCTTTGGCTATTTCTTCAGCGGTTGGAGAGGAAATGTTTGGCTCCACACCAGCTGATTTTCTAGTCCTTTTTGCTGGAACCCACTCCTTCGAGCTGGCTCTCCTTTTGCCCGAGGAAGTCTCGCCCTGGTCAGAGGGCACTTCCTCCAGTTCGGTTGGAACTGAACCGGGCTGGCCATCCGGATCAGTGGACTTCTTGGCCTCCCTTTCCCTGAGCCTACCAACTCTCTTTTCTATGGTGGCAGCAGGAAAATTCTTACAAATCTGGCAGTCTGCATTGAGATGGTCAAACCCCAGACAATAAACACAGGTGGTGTGGGGGGTCAGCCTTAGCAAAGGCTTCCCCATAGACATTACAGTGTGAAAACCAGTGGACCAGTTTTCTTTGGGTTTCTCAGACATAGTGCCAGTCCTAACCAAACTTGCCCATTAATGGCAATCCATAAAGCAAGACTCTCTTATCGGTTCCTAACTGTGTCACGGGTCGTGGAAAAAAACATAATAAAATCTTTTTTTTTTAGAACCGATAAGAACCGGGAACCGCACTCTAAAAAACAGATTAATAAGTTTCTAAAACAACCTGATTGGTTCAAACCGAACCGATAACCGTTTACAAGTTCCACACAGAAATAATAAATGTAAAACCTATCTATTACTTACAATACCACAGACAGAGCTTGAATCGACCGGTTGTGGTTTAAATTCAGTCAAAAAAACGAGAAAACAATACTTTAATCAACAAAATGAACCGAGCAGAAGGAGAAATCTCTGGAGCGACTGTTCAGTGAGGCGGAGTAAAGAATCTGACAGTTTGAGTTTGAAGAACAACAGACAGAGTTTTCAACTGAGAGCGAGCTCTGCGTTCCATGCCTGGCATGGAAAGTTAACTCTTTCACCTCTGGAGCAGTTCGAAGGTTGGAACTCACTGCATATGTCATAATATAGCAAGACTTCATGTTGTTGAAAGCATAAAAACAGCAGTTACATTGGCAAGTCTTGTAGTGATCCATACCACACTATACCCACATCACATTATGAAGTACGTTTAACCATCGTACTGAATTTACCAAATACAGAAACACACAAACGGAAAAAAGAAAAATATAGATCCAAACATGACCCAACAAACAAATGGTCCATCGAAGACATTTGATTCTAGACATCTGTAAAAATTGTCAAATGAGTACATCTATACTAACTGACAGGTATAGTAATTAAATGAGGCAAAGACACAACTAACAATGTATGGCAGTGAGGGATTCACAACCAGCCCAGGCCCCCAGGAGAGGCATAGAGACATTCCACCCCGACAAGTCCTGCCAAGTTCACCGATATTACCCCTTCCCAAAGAGTTTGGGCTTCTCCAGGAGACAAGGAGTTCAGAAAAGGCTCCCAAGTCATAGGAAAGCGCTCACCCTTGCCCTTTAAAGGTAACCTGCAAATTTAATTCTACAGCCCATTCCATCCCAATTACTTTTGCCTGAAGTGGTGGCGGAGTCTGGGGCTGCTTTCAAGGAACATTTTTTAATCAATCTCCATGTTTTAAAATCCTGCTGAAACTTTTTCGGTGAATAGAGAAGCGGTGTCTATGTCCCGTTCGAGGCAGACTCACGTTTACCTGGGTATTCCACTCAGTTTTGTGACATTTCAAACACCAGAGCTCTCTATGGAGCAGCAGGAGAGGGGGAGTCTTAAAATGCTGATTTTTTTACTTTAGTGGGGGTCTTGATGCTTAAATTAATATCTACAGCAATGACCTGTTCCGGCATTGCTGGAGATGTTAATTTAAGCATCAAGACCATAGCAAAAGTAATAAAATTAACATTTTAAGCCCCCCTTCCCTGCTGCTCCATAAAGAGCTATGGTGTCTGAAGCTTCACAAAACTGGGTGGAATACCCAGGTAAACTTGCACCCGCTTGAGCGGGACACAGACGCCGCTTCCGTATTAGATGAAAAGTTTTGATAGAATTTTAAAACATGAGAATTTTTTTATTTCTATTTTCTCCTCCTACTGCCCCACAGAGACACTCCATCGGGAGTCACCCATTAAGCCTGCCCCTACCAGTGCCTACCTTGCCACCTCTGGTCCCTCCATCCAGCCTTAGCAAACCCCACGGGAGGGATCGGCAGCCCCTGAATCCTTCAAGTCTTGTCAGGGTCCTGGGGTGACAGGCAGGCACTGGCACATCAGGACCCGGCTCAGCACTCCATTTTCCCAGCTCTGAGGGGTGTTTTTCCCTGTTCTGAAAGGGACGTTGCCAGCCCCTGACATCAAGGTGCAAGTGCAGACATCCGCAACATCCTCCCCCAAGATGATGCAGTCCCTAGAGGTGACTGGTCTGTAGGCCTCCACCCATGACCAATCAGACCCCCGAGGTGCAGATGCACTGTCATGCCCCCAGCCTCCGCCAGAGGTCACCGCGCACCCAGATTGAGTCCCCACCCTCCCTCAGAGAAGGCGAGCAATCAGACGCTCAGCCATTCTCCCCTCGGCTCCCCGAGTCCGTTCCCAAACCCAGCTCGCCAGCGTGGTGCAAGGTGTGTAAACATGAGGACTTACTAAAAAAAATCTGTTCCTGAAAGCAGCCCCAGACTCACGCCACTACTGGCAAAGGTATGTGGGATGGGAGGGGGCTGTAGAATTAAATTTGCAGCTCACCTTTAATACAAATGAGAGGAGCCAAAGCTATGGATTGTATAGACAGTGTTCTCCAATGAACAGCTGTAGGGAAGACAGGAACCAATCAGGAGTTTAATGACCCAGGTCCTTTAAACTTGTTTAAGCCCACAAGACAGGGTAGTAACCGCAACATCGATGGTGACCCGGTTACACATATAGTTAGGAACAGGAAACTCCTGGTACAAATACCTTTACTGAACAGATATAGTCAATAGTAGTCTTTTCAAAGCACGCCACTGATTAACAGGACAAAAGCATGTTAACAATGCTTACCTCGTTGAGAGCTGCAATTGCTGCAAAGTATGGTGCTCCTGTGTACCTGTAAATAAAAAGACAGATTACATTTCCCAGGGTTCATCCAGCTGTTTGTTGAATACAAAACAGTCCTAATTTTGTTTTTGTGAGAAGGGGAGGCAACCCAACTCATTAAATGTGACTGGTCATTTAGGGGTTCAAACACTGGCTTCATACCTAATCTTTAGATGGTATCCACATATTCTTAAACCAGAAACAGAACAGCAGCCCTAATGTTTAGCGAAAATATTCACTTCTTCAGGGGACAGGTCCTTCAACATGTCTTTTCCTTTACCTAGAAATGTATGGTTTCTCCCTCTTAATCACAGCCTCCTGAACACCTACACTTTCATTTAATAAGATCAATAATGCTTTAAAAGTTTTGTCCCACTGCTGCTGGTGCTGGTTGTTTCTTACCTAATTTTATTCAAGAAGTTTCTACTGTTTTCAATGCACTCCTGCCTGTTTTCTGGGGAGGAAGCTATGGTATAAAAATGAAAATTACGTACCTACCGTAATTCTTGATCTTTCTGTGCATCTTCACCATTCATCGCTGATGGATTCTGGCTGGAGTAACAGGACCCTGCAGGAACATTTTTTTTCCCCCCTCAGGGGAGAAGCTGCCATTGGCTCAGTGCGGCCCCCAGGGCCAACGTACAACATGGCACTCGAGGGGTGGCCAGTAAATGACGCTGATTCCTCCCTCATCTCTGTTCTGTGAAGCGAGAGTATGACAAGAAGAAAAAATTACTCACCTTAGTAATTATGTTTCTTCTAATGGAGTCCTGCTGTATTCTGACAATTGCAGTGATTCCCAACCTTTGAACTTCCCTGGAGAACAAATAGTTAACTTTCTATGCAGGGCATAGAATGCTGAGCTTGAGCTTGGTTGACGTCTCTGTCTGGAGTGGTTCAAACCTAAACCGTCAGATTCTTACGAGCCCAACTAAACTAAAAATTCTATGTGGAAATTGTAAAAATTCTTACTAGCCAACTGACTGAAAAAGTTTTGGATTCCCAAGGAAGACAAGTCCGAAAACCCAATACCCAATGTACTACAAATAACAATAATAAATCAGCACCCAGAACAAAAAAGGAGGAGGGTGCAAGCAAAAAACACCACTGGGGTGCAACACTGCACCTGCCCACCCACTTTCCAAAAACAGGTTCTGAGAGGGGAGGCAGGGAGGGAGGTTAGAATACAGCAAGACTCCATTAGAAGAAACATAATTACTAAGGTGAGTATTTTTTTTCTTCAAACAACATGAAGTCTTGCTGTATTCTGACAATTGCAGACTACCAAGCAGTACCTCCAAGGAGGAGGGACAGAACCTACTTTGGGAATAGGCTCTGAAGTACTGCTGTGCCGAACCAAGCATCACTCCTAGCCTGGATATCCAGAGGCTAATGCTTGGTAAAAGTATGGACTGTTTTCCAGGTGGCTGCTTGATAAATTTCTAAGAGAGGGATATCCCTAGCAGCAGCCAGGGAAGCAGCTGTACCTCTTGTGGAATGAGCCCTCAGGCCTAAGGGTGGAGTTTTTCCCAGTTTTTCATAGCAGAATTGTATACAAGACACAATCCACCTGGCAACAGATCTTTTGGTGGCAGGTTTGCCCTCTCCTACTTCTCCATAAGTGAGGAACAACTGGAGGGAGTCAAACCTGTGACCCTTAGTATGCTCTATATAGTAACTAAGGGCTCTTTTGACATCTAAACTGTGTAGCCTCCTCTCTCCTGAGGAAGAATGATCAGTGAAGAAAACAGGGAGAGACAGGCTGGTTTAAATGGAAGTCTGAAACCACTTTGGGCAAGAACCTTCTATTAGTTCTAAGGACCACTTTATTCCCTGTGAAGGGAGATAAAATCAGGTTCCACTGACAAGGCCTGCAATTCACTGATACGCCTGGCAGAGGTAATGGCTACCAGGAACTCAGTTTTCCAGGTCAAGTACTTAAGCTCTGCAGGGGACATAGGCACAAAAGGGGGTTGCATAAGCTGAGCAATTGCAGCATTCAAATCCCAGGCAGGGGCAGGGGCAGGGTCTCTAAAGGGGGGACTGGTATGAAACAATCCTTTAACACAGGATGAGAATGACAGTGAGGAAGACTTTCCTACTGACAGAAAAGCAGAAACAGCTGACAGGTGTACCTTGAGAGTAGCTGGTCTGAGGCTTAGGCCATTTAGGCAATTCAGCAGTGTCTGGAGAAATATGCTTCTTGGAACACCAAATGCTGAATCTTTTCCATTTGGAGTTACAAGTCTTTCTGGTGGAGGGCTTTCGAGCAGCTTTGAGAATATCCAGAACCCCCGAGAAAGACACAGGTCTGCAAACTCTAACTCTTCAAGAGCCATGCCTTGAGATTGAGAGACTAAAGATTGGGGTACCAAATCCTTCCCTGAGAGGATGTTAACAGGTTATAATTCCTGGGAAGAGACCGGGGAAGATGGACTGTTAGGGACAACAACAGGGGGTACCAAGGCAGTCTGGCCCAATCTGGAGCAATTAGAATCACTTTGCAAGGTTGAGACCTTATCTTGACTAGAAGCTTGAACAGGAGTGGGAAGGAAGGGAAGGCATACAGAAATTTCCCTCCTTAATTCAGAATCAGAGCATCCAGAGGGCCTGAGCACAAGACTGGGAGTCTGAAACAAAAGAGAGGAAGTTGATGATTGTCTGGGGCTGCAAGGAGATCTATCTCTGGAGTGCCCCACCTTGAAAAAAACACTTTCAACACCTGAGGGTCCAGGGACCATTCGTGATGGCCCTGACAGATCCTGCTCAGTGTATCTGTTAGCACATTGTCCTTCCCTGGAAGGTGAACTGCTACCAGAAAGATCTGCACGGAATAAGCCAGGGACCTCAATTTCATGGCTTCCATGCACAAGGTCGTGGACCGAGTGCCTCCCTGCTTGTTGATGTACCACATGGTGGTGGTGGTGGTGGTGTCTGTTCTGACCTGAACCACCTTGTTCTGCACTAACAGTAAGCTTTCAGGGCCAGAAAAACTGCCCTGAGTTCTAAGAGATTGATATGGAGAAGGGATTCTTGGGGGGACCATAGTCCCTGGGCAGTGAGGGCCCCCAGATGGGCTCCCCAGCCCAGAAGAGAAGCGTCCGTGGTAAGGACCACTGACTGAGGCTGAGTGGCAAAAGGGACCCCTTGTCTTAAATTGTCCTGATCCTGCCACCACTGAAGGGCTTGGATCAAGATCAGAGTCACTGGGATCAGTTTGGTAAGGGAATCCTTCCTCTGAAACCAAAAAGCTCTCAGATGGAACTGAATATCCCTCATCTGGAATCTTGTCCCTTGGACCACTGCTGTTGAAGCTGCCATGTGGCCCAAGAGCTGGAGGAAATGCATTGCTGATTGAGATACATGAAGGCTGAAGGGAAAGGCTAGTTCTATAAGAACCCTTGCCCTTTCAAGGGGAAGAAAAGCTCTTGCCCTGACTGTGTCCAATTCTACCCCTATAAAGGTAAGACGCTGGACTGGTTCAAGAACTGACTTGGGAAGGTTGAGAAGGAATCATAGAGAAGTGAGCACTTGCTTGGTCACTTGCAGGTGAGACTTGACTTGGTCTGGAGACTGGCCCACTATTAGCCAATCATCCAGATATGGAAAAATGGAAATCTTCTGCCTTCTTAAAAAGGCAACTAATACTGCCAGGCACTTTGTGAAACCCCCTTGGGGCTGAGGTTAAGCCAAAGGGCATTGCTCTGAACTGATATGACCTGAGGGTAATTCGAACCTGAGGTATTTTCTGTGGGAGCACCTGATGGGAATGTGAAAGTAGGCATCTTTGAGGTCCAGGGAGGCTAACCAGTCCCCTGGCCTTGGAAAGGGAAGGATTATTCCCCAGAGTTACCATCCTGAACTTTGGTTTTAAAAGATGTTTGTTTAGGTATCTTAGGCCTAGGATGGGTCACCACTCCCCTGTCTTTTTTGGGGTCAGGAAGTACCTGGAGTACAGCCCTTTGCACCAGTGTAGGGTAGGTACTATCTCTATGCCTCTTAAGGCCAGAAGAGATGAAACCTCTGCCTCTAGGGCAAGGGTTTCCGAGAGATCTGCAGGTGGAAATGATCTGGCTTTCATCTTCGGAAATTTTCTGAAGCGGAGAACCAGTTCCTGGCTTACTATTTCCAGGACCCACTTGTCTGAGGTAATAGACATCCAGTCCTGGACAAAGTAAGCCAGCCCGCCTCCTACTGGAATAGGAGAGTCGACCCAGGCAGGCCCATCAGGGTGTCTGCTTGGCAGGGGCGTTAGGCTGAGGAGTGGATGCAGCCCTGCTCATCTCCTTTCTGCCTCTCCCTCTGAAGAACCCACTCTGTGAAAAGGTAGAAGAGGCCTTTGCATGGTAAAAAGTCCCGTGAAGAGGCCTGCCCCTGCCCCTAGACTGCTGCCTTTGAGGAGTTGCCGGCCTCTCCTTGGCCTGAGCACTCCTGTAGGTGGTCCTGTACTCATCCATTTTCTTCATGTAATTCTCTGTCTGCTCCCCAAACAGAGAATTACCCACTACAGGAAAATCCATGGCCTTAGCCTGAGTATCCTGTGAGAGGCTAGTACATCTGAGCAAAGCCATTCTCCGAAGATTCTGGAATCTCCAACAAGTCCACCAGTTCTCTCCTAGTGGCATCCCTCCATAGCTGAGGACAGCTACTTCATGACATCAAAAAAAGATAGGATCTTCAGGCAGGGACCTGGCAGTATGTTTAACAGTCTTCACTCACTGAAGAAGCAGTAGACCTATCCAAGAAAAGAGGTTCCTCCTCATCTTTTTCAGGGAGGATGAGGTCAGGGTAGTACTCCTCCTCAACGTCGACCTGTTCCAACTCGAGGTCCGACGATCGAGGGGCCGATGACGGCCTGTGAGGTGCAGCTCAATAAGGCCTAAGTGGTGTTGACTACAATGAGGCTGTTGACAGCGCTAGGGACCCAGGTCTGTAACAGTGCAACTGATACACCAGGGCTGTAGTTATCCAAGTCAGAAATATCACTGAGGTAGATGACAGGAGAAGGGTGCATCGACAGTGGAGGAGTCGCCAGCACGGGATGTGACAAGCCATCCGTCGGGCCTTGAGAGCCCAGACATCCAAGGGCCTAGAAAAGTATCAGGCCATGATGAAGGGGCTGGCATTGCCTGCCGTCCTCCCTAGAAGCGGGAGGAGGAGCTATCTGTATGGGCCTGGACGAGGCAGAGGCCTGGTCAGCTTTGTGTGTCAGTGCAGCCACAACTTAGGAGTGCCTCAGAGGAAGAAGCAGCCATCAGAGACTGGGACAGAGAGTGGTCCCATTCATGGTCTTTTCTGTGACCCCCCCGGACTTGTCTCAGGCCTTCAAAGTCTGGGAGCTCGACAAACCCACCGGCAACAGGGAAGGAGGGACCCCTGCCAAGAACAGTCTACTTACTGCTCCATGAGGAATTTCTTCAAAGCCCTTTTTGCGTCACCTAAGGGTTGTGAGGTTGAATTTCTGGCACAGCTCAGTCAAGAGACATCGTGGTCAGGACCAAGACAGAAGACACAGAGGTTGTGGTCGTCTGAAGAAGCAATCTTCTTTCCACAGCAGCAGCGACAGGCCAGAGAGAGAGAGAGAGAGAGAGAGAGAGAGATGTGGAAGGAGTTACTCTCGACAAACGAGGTAAAGGAATCTCTTATTTAAAAGAGATTCTGGAAGCTAGGGTAAAAGAAAAAAATAGGCAAAAATGGCACAAACTGCGATGGAGCTTCCACGGAGTCCCATGCAATCAGAGTCGATGGCAGGAAAGAACTGAGGAGGGAACGGGGCCATTCACACCTTTGTAGGGTTAATGATGTTGGCATGGGAGACCCCAGCTACACTGCTGCAAAATCTTCCATGTTGATCCTGCTTCACCAATGGTGAAGTTCCTACGGTGTTACCCGATGACTAAGATACCCCCAAAAAGATATTGGGTTCCAGGGTATCAAAACCAGGGAAGCATTCATTTTTTATGCCTCAGATATGTTTGATAAAATTGGTAACCAGGAATAAAGTTAAAGGAAAACTACACCCAAAACTTGAAAAAATATATGTTGTGCAGAGTGTTTTAATTTGTATGTGAAGTTCTAGTGTTTCCTTCCCTCTGACTGGTATTAGGAGTTTTTCCCAAATTAGCCTGCTAGCTTTATGCTAGTTTTACGACCCCTGGGGATCTTCATACCTGATAGCTTAATTGTATTTCTGGTTCCCACAGTGCATCTTGTCTCATGTGACTGTGATGTAAGAAGACCCAACATTCAGCACACACATGCCAAACAAATTAAATATCTTGAAGCTTTACAAGCTGCACAAAAATTACCAGCAGCAAAGTTTTTCAGGACAGTAAAACCTTTAGGATGAGGGTGGTCACCAAGCTGAATTCTACAGATTTTAAAATATAGTCATCTCTATTGTTGTGAACTGGTTGTAATGCAATGCTTTCTGCTGGATTTATGGGCTCTGCTACATCACCATCACATGAAACAAGGTGCATTGTAGGACAAAGAAATACAGTAAAACTATTTGATATGGAGATCTCCAGGGGTCGTAAAACTACCCTAAAGCTAGCAGGCTAATTTAAGAAAAACTCCTAATACCAGTCAGAGGGAAGGAAACACTAGAACTTCACATACAAATTAAAACACTCTGCATAACATATATTTTTACAAGTTTTGGGTGTAGTTTTCCTTTAAGTGGAACTTAGGTTGAGGTGCTGGGTCAGGTGGCAGATGAGGAGGGAGGGAGCTATTAGTGGACATTTCCCTAGAGGAAATGTTGGACCGGCCTTTGAGTGGCAATTTTTTGGGACCAAAAATACTTAGGATCCAACCTATTTTTAATCTGCAGAGATTTAAGGCCTTTAGCACTCTTTAGACTATTTTTAGAGGCATTTCTTAGGTGTCTGTAGGCGTGCCAGTCAGATGATTGGCCAGACTTCTTATACAGCTCCCAAACCTTATCTCGAAGTCTCATGGCTTTCCAGTACTAAACATATGAAGGAATTTATATTTGCTTTCTTTCATATACAGTTATTATAAGGGGAACTAACTACCCATTGTAAATTTTGGACAGCATACAGATACCACCAGTTAAGGAGGGGTTAAGATCAGCCCCAAGTCTTATATGTAAAATTCCATCCTATGGCTTGGAGGTAGGGAGAACTTTATTATATTGTTGGAGTACTGTGTTATGGAACTCAATACCATCATCCTGGAGGTTGACCGACAGAAAAATCAGTTTGGCCTCTATTTATAAATGGTTTGTGAATGAGCAGGCAAGGCTCTCACTATCCTGCTGCCATTAAGCGGGTATAGGCTAATTATAAGCATACAACTATGTTTATATTACTTACTGGTGTTAGTCTAATGTTCAGAGTTTTTGGTTATTATACGTTTCTTATTACATCTAAATCACATGTTTTTATATATGTCTGCGCTGTATACACTTTTCTGTGCATTGTTATGTTATACAACTATGTACTTTTTGCTTGAACTATGTCTCGAACTTGAAATGCTATGGGACCTCACTGAAACTGAACTTCTGGTTCAACTGAGTTTTATCCCTGTTCATAGTTTTCATAGGATTTTTTTTCTTTTTTTCAATCAATCATATCTTTATTTATCCAGACGAACATCGTTGAACACAGCTCATTTGCAAGATGGACCTGGTAAGGTCAAGGTTCAATTTACATAGATACATAAAAAATATTCAATATACACACACTGTAGGATACTACATAGAATATTCAGTATACACACAGTCTAAGGATACATTCTAATCAGACTATACATTAAATTCAGGTGTAGTGGTAATAAGGGGTGAGGGCAAGGGGAGCGGGAAGTGGTGTGCCTGGCTGGTGGGGGAGGAGGAAGATGGTGGGGGCCTATACTGTGGAACGGATAAACTGTGGGCCATATGAAGAGGGCAGGAGGGTGGCACTGGGGGTTGTATAGCAGGGGTATAAGGCTGTGATATATGACAAGGGATTAAGGGGAGGCGGATGGAAAGGAGGGGTGCATGGAGTGTAAGGGGTGGTGACTCTTAGTAAAGGTGGATACCTTCCGTGAGTTGGCTATCTGGGGAGGGAGATGGATAAGATTAGGAATACTCTACTGTTTGTGGAAACAATTACATTTTTCTTTGATAAGCCTCGAATACAGATATTTAAAGGATGTAAATGAGATGTACCTGTTCACTTTCAAGGTCTTCTGCATCATATTCCATAAGGCAGATAAGACATAGCTGATAGCAGATCTACCATATCGAGAATTGAATTTGGGCACTTTAAGCTTGATGAAGTTTAGACTTCTTAGGGCATATTTACTTGATGTGATTTGTGTGAAGCAGTCTGAGACGTAATTTGGTAGCATCTTTGATATCGCTCTATAAGTCCATAGTGTGGCATTCCTGTCTCTTCTAAATTGGAGTGAGGTCCATCCAACTGCAGCATAAAGCGAGCAGTGGTGAGTGCTGAGAGGAAGATCTGTAATAAACCTCAAGGCTCTATGGTAAAGTGTGTCCAGTTTGCTCAAATATGAGTTGGGGCAACGACCATATAGGAAATCTGCATAATCTAATACTGATAGAAATGTGGCCTGGACCAGCTTCTTTTTAGAATCACTTGTGAGAAAGTGCTTTATTCTGCAATACAGCCCAAGCCTCTGACGGAGTTTTTTTTAGCAGATCTTCCAGATGATCTAAGTAGTCGAGTCTACTGTCTATCCAGACCCTCAGATATTTGAATTTTGTAACATATTCAAGATTTTCACCAAGGACAGTGGATATGTGGGGGAGATTGTTTGGGAAGGAGTGTCCGGCTTGTGTTTGGGGGGACAAAAACATTGCCTTTGTTTTTTTTTGCGTTTAGCAGGAGTTTTTTCCAGTAGTTGGTGTTGTAATAGGTTGAATTCTGCTTGTAGCTCTATGCATGCTGTTACAGGAGAGGGGCAACTGACATACAATACTGTATCATCTGCAAACAGGTGTACGGTGGCTTTGGTGAGGTTATTGTCGATGCTATTGATATAGATGGCAAATAGCATTGGGCCGAGGATGGATCCTTGGGGAACTCCTCTTTGGATAGATTTGAATGGTGATAGGTCTTCTTCAGCCTTCACCTGCTGGGTCCTTCCTGTGAGATAGTTATTAAACCATCTAATGGAGGTTGAGTCGAGTCCTGTGGATTTCAGGGAGGAGAGGAGCAGTTCGTGGTCGACCGTATCAAATGCCTTACTCAGGTCTAAAAATACAGCACAGACACAATTTTTTTTGTCCAGTTTGAGTTGCCAATCATTGGTTACTTTACCCAGGGCTGTGATGGTGCTGTGGTTGGTTCTAAACCCAGATTGCGCTGGATTTAAAAGATTAGCCTGTTCAAGATATCCTCTTAGTTGGGTGCTTACGATTTTTTCTAGCAGCTTGGATAGCACAGGGAGGATAGAGATTGGCCTGTAGTTGTTGAGGTCCATGGGGTCCCCTGCTTTCAGTAGCGGGATAACTTGGGCTGTTTTCCAGATCAATGGAATAGATTCTAGTTGTAGTGAGAGGTTAAATAGGTGTGTTATTGGCACTGCTAATACTTGTATGGCAATTTTAAAAAAATAGGGATCAAGGGAGTCTGCACCTGCACTTTTTTTGGTGTCCAGCTGTGATATTAATTCTTCCACCTGCTTCAGGGTGGCTGGTATGAAGGAGAAGGTGGACTCCATTACCCGTGCTTCAGTGTTCTTGATACCTAACTGGGAGCGATTTGGTTGGCGGAGGAGTCGAATGCTAGACCAGTAGCTGTAAAGTGATTGTTGAATGATTCCAGGACTTCCAGTCTATCAGAGATGGCCCTTGCCATTGTGTATTTGGCTGGGAGTGTGTTACTGGATCGTATCCTGTTATGTCTTTTATGGTGTTCCAGAACTTGGCAGGGTTGTGGCAGGAGGAGTCTAGTTCAGACATATAATAAGCAGCCTTAGCATCTCGTACTTTCCTGGTACAGATATTCCTGGCTTTTTTGAACAGCTCCCAATCAGTTGATATCTTAGTTTTTCGTGCCTTTTTCCATAACTTGTCTCTGTCAAGGAGGGCGGCTTTAAGGTCAGAAATGAACCAACGGTAGGTTTCACTTTTGATGCGTACCTTAGAAATTGGAGCATAGATATTAAGGGCACCTGTAATAATGTCATTTAGCACCTCGTACGCTATCTCCACTGTGTTTGCTAAGTAAACTCTTGCCATCGTGTGGAGTGGTTTATCTCTTCCAGATATGCCTCAATGTTGAATTTTTGCTTTGATCTCCTCATTGTGAACTTGGTGGGGGATGACGGCTTGCATGCTGATCTTATTCCTGCAATAAAGCAGTGGTCACTGATGTCATTGACTAGTACTCCAACATGCGAGAAAAGGTGAGGTTTATTCACTAGTATAAACATCTAATAGTGTGCTGTTGCTTGTATTCTTTTTGTTGATTCTGGTGGGTTCATTTATGAGCTGTGTAAACCTATGTGTATCATAGAATGATATTAAGGGTGCAGCTGCCTTTGAGAGCCAGTTTATGTTTAGGTCTCCTATGATTATAGTTTCTTCTGTTCCCTTTTTGATTAGGTCACCCAGGTGGGATAATAGCTTGAGGTCAGCTGAGGGGGGCCTATAACAGCCGATTAGCTGCAGCGATGTGGTGTGGGAGGGGACCGCTTTGAGGGATAGGCATTCAAATTCCTTTACCATGGATAATGAGTCGAGGCAGGTTACAGATAGGCTGTCCTTCACATATATCGCTACACCCCCACCCCTAGTTTGGCGGTCAGCTCTGAATACTTGATAATTAGGTAAGTTTATGTCTTTGTCGGCTGTGACAGGCCTGAGCCACGTCTCAGACACTACTAGTATATCTGGTAGGGTATGGTTAACCCAGGCTTGGATCATCGTAATCTTCTTTAACAGACTGCATACATTAATATGGAGAAAGCTTAGCCCTTTGATCTTGGCTAAGTCTGTTGGTGCAGTGATGACATCTGGGGGTCCTGGGTTAAGTTTTACATTTCCTGAGCATATTAATAATAGTGTCAATATTTTCATAGTTGCCGCAAGAGATAGGTTAAAGATTCTTGCCGTTGCCCATTTTTTTTTATTCTGATAGCTTTTACTTACTAGCAGTCAAGTATGTTTTACACCAGGCCATTATAACAGCCTTCTCCAGCTGACAAATAGAAAACTCGGCCACTCTGACTGATTTATACATAAAACTGGAAAGGATTCTTAAATAATGGAGATGCTTACATTTTACTTTACACACAAACACATTTCAGTTTTATTTAACTTATTTCTTTCACACGTGTAGCCTGTGAAAAGAAGGTATGGGTGTACTCAAGAACACTGAGATTTTATGTGATGGCATTAAACAATTTTGGAAATACTTTATCCCCATGCTGTTACTGTTCAGTCTTTTCTGGCTTTTTAATAAACTCGCTGAGTTTTTTAGACTTAAACGGAACTATCTGCGCAATACGGCATAACCAGAGATTAGATTAACAGTCTGTTAATCACCCCCTAGGGGTGTAATGTGGCACGAGGTGCAGCCGAGTGCAATATTGCCCCTAGGGGTGATTAACTTGACTGTTAATCTAATTCCTGGGAGTGCCTTATTGCTATTATAAACAAGTCATTCCAAAACAAAAGTGTTATAAGTCTTTTTCATAATGTTTTTCTCATTTAGAGGGAGATGTTTAATAAAATAGTTCTTCTACCAACAGTTTAAGAATGCTGGTTCAAAATCAGAATGCATCATTCCAGTCATTCAGCAGTGCTAAATGATGGAATGCTGACAGGAAGAATCCATGTGCCATTGTGATCAGGCTGTACATGACAGTATAATATGGATTAATGCAAGGCTGTTGGAATCCTAACAGCCAATCAGAATGCAGCATTTCTGAGAACCTTTTTATAAATTTATAGTAGTACGGGTCGTGACGGAAAATAGGCATTCTTATGCCTAGTGCACACACCCAGTTACCAAAAACAAATAAACAAACAGTTTCTGCCCCTTTGAACCAAAGAGTTCTATACAGAGGAACACAAATGCAAGTTTTACAAGTACAATAACCTGATCATGCAGTTTTAAAAGGATATCACCAGTGTATAATCAGAAGCACCCACTGGATTTACTAAAATATCAGTAAAGATGAAACCATAACTGAATGTGTATTTACTGACCGATTTGAAAACTGGTGACCAGAAAAGGCACTGTGAGCTAAGGCTCGTCTCCAGCTGCAAACCAGTGGAAGGCACAGGGAAGGCAAATACAGAGCATGGTCACAGTACACAGTTACATACAATTACACACTGACACGGTTCTAAGTTACAGTAAAATGGAAGAGAGTACATGAATAAAACAGAAGTACAAGAAGGGCAAGCAGCAAAAACCAGGCAATTCAGCCACTACATTGGCAGGAGACAAATATAAGGGGGTAGTCAGTCACTGCATGTAAACCAGTATTTTAGAGGGACACAAAAAAAATGGCTTTTACAGGAGGCACATGCTTCAAGGCTCAAGAAAGTTTTCCATTAAAGAGCTGCTGACACCTCTGGGAAAACTTTGGAAAATAGAATATTTAGACACAATTTAGCTTATATTTCATTTCCTTTCAATAGATTTCTCCCCCTTTTATTTATTGAGGAAATTCCCACAAAACAGGATCTTTATCCTTTAGCAGTCCACTGCCCACCATCTTATTCCCTACTTAAAATCATAATGCTCTGTTGTGACATCGCAGTTTGTTGCCATGGTAGTAGCAGTGCCGTCACAAGCAAAGTATTGTGACATCAACTTGGGAGTAAGCAATACAAGCTTATGAACTCTCAAGAAAAAGTAATCCTGTTTTCAGGTATAGGACCAAGGTAATAAATAATGGAAAGAAATGCAAAGCTGATGAGAAATATAGGCTGCTTTGTGTCCAGATATAATGTTTTTCAAAGTTTTTCTGGAGGCATCAGTGGTACTTTAAGTGGTTATATTGCTGTATTGTACTGGTGGGTTAGGCAGTAAATCCCAACACCTGAAATCCTGACAGACATATGCCCGACACTGTAATGCCGACTACTGAAACGCAGACAAAAATGTAATGCTGACATGACAAAATCCCAACTATCCTGTTATTTATTTGTACACCAGTTTACAACCTTTGAGCCAGAGGCTCATTTTCAAAGGTATCTCGTCACAAAGAGGACAAATACAGTACAACAATTTTGTTACATCATTGTGGACTACAACAATTGGTCATACATGCTGTCATATCTTAGTTGCAGTTTTAAAGTTACAGGATTAGAAGAGGATAGGTTGGTAAAGATATTTAGTACTTCACAGACAAACAGTGGTATGAGTATACACGCAGAGGGGTGCAGAGACAGGAGGAGATGATAATTGATAGGGCTACGGGATGTGGTTGGTAGTAAGTTGGGTGCAGCCACTCAGGGAGCTTTGTCAGAGCATTGAGCAAGAACAACTCAGTAACAGTCACAGCTATGCGTATTAAATAGGTGATTTCAAAGGGAGGTTCTGAAACTGGAGATCATGGGGGCATCAGAGATAGAGGTAGGGAGTGAGTTGTACCAGGATGGGGCTCTGTAGCAATAGGCCCTTTGACCATGTGAGGTTCTTGCCCTGGGGACCAACAGTGTGGTTTTGCACGAGGTTCGTGTTTGTACTAGGGGTTTTGCTTGGTGGATGGAGGCTGTCAACCCTGGTGAGGATAGTCCAAGGAGAGTTTTTTTTGTTATGAGGCAGGTTTGATATCTGAGACGTTCGTCTAGGTCGAGCAGCATAGCCTTTACATATAGTTGGCAGGTATGTGTTAACCTGGGGGCCCCTGTAATTAGCCTACAGGCCTTATTTAGTGTGAGGCAGATTTTGTTGAGGCTGGTCTGGTCTGCAGCACCATAAACTGGTAATCCATAATTCACAAGGGACAGTATAGAGGATGTGACCGCGAGTCAGAGGGCGTCGGGGGGAGACAATTTTTGTAGCGGTATAGGATACCTAGCCGAACATTGGAAGCTGAGGCTAGGGGAGCGATGTGGTCATGGAAAGTGAGAGCAGGGTCAAAGCAGATCCCAAGGTACTTATACAAGTAGACTTGCTCGAGTGGAAACTTGGTGCTAGAGAGGACATGGAGTAGGAAATTGCTGGCTTTGTTTTGGGGGTGGCCGAAGAGCATGTTTTTGGTTTTTTTTGAGATTTATTACAAGTCTATGCTCTTTGAACCAGGCTTCAGCATCATTATAAGATTTTTGCAAGGTGTCCTGGAGGGCGATGTTTCGGTCAGAGGCAAAGAAGACGGCATCATCTGCATACAGCAGAATTTTTCCAGTACATGCACCTGGCAGGGTATTTAGGTATAGTGAAAAGAACAAGGGTCCAAGGATGGAGCCCTGAGGAACACTAGAGCAGATAGGACATGTGTTAGAGAGTGTCCCATTAAGTTTAATACGCTGAGAGTCGGCAGACAGGTAGCTGGAGCACCAGGAGACAGGCCCAGTGGCAAAGCCAGTGTGGCTGAGGGCATCCAGGGAAACAGTGTTGAAGGCTTTTGATAGATCTATGAACACTGCCTCAGCCAGAGAGCCCCAGTCCAGAGAAGAGTGTAGAAAATTTGAAAACTCTAGGAGGGCAGTGCTGGTACTGTGACCTGTACGGAAACCATGCTGTTCGAGGCAGAGGATGTTGTATTTGGTTAGGTAATCCATAATCTGAATGCCCACCACTTTTTTCTAGGGCTCTGGAGAGAGGTGAGACAGGTATTTTCCCGGCTAGGGACCTATCTCCACCCTTTTGTATGGGTGTGACTGTAGCAATTTTCCAAGCTGAGGGAAATTGCCCCAGGCAGAGGGATTTACTGAGGAGACTAGTGATTGGGGCGAGGACCAGATCCATAACCCAGCGGAGGATACAGGGGTCCAAGAAGTCACTGCCAGTACTATTGCTCTTTAGGGCATTAATTAGGTGAGGTCTGACTTCTTGGGCAGTAACCCGGCGTAAGTGGAAGCTAGGGCGTATGAGGACAGGGGCAGGTGGGGGGGGAGAGGGTCAAAAAAGTCGCTAGGGAGGACTGGGCTAAGGTCCATGAATGATATATTGAGGAAGTTGGCTGTAAGGGCTGGGTCGATAGAGATAGTGCCATCAATGTTGATCTGTGAGGGTGGGGGGTTACATACAAAATCGTGAGTATCTTGTTGGCTCTGAAGCAGCGATGATCTACAGCACATTATTCAGCAAGTTATGCATGAAGTACTTTTGATTCACTGTAGTCTCTTGCATTACTGCACTAGCACACTACCCTACTACGCAAGACAATTAAGCAATAAGGCACTCCAAGGTGTGTGTGTTATTGTATAATAATGTCACTCCAGGGGTGGGTTGAAGCACAAGGTGAAGCAGAGTGCATCCACCACCCCAGGAGTGACGTTATTACACAATAACACACACCTTGGAGTGTCTTACTGCAATTATACAATGGCTTGATGTTGTACAAAATTCAAAAAAATGTTTAAAAAAGATTTTAGTAGATTTTTAGTGTAGCAATATAGCCGTTTCTGAAGAGAGATCCAAAAAACAATCCAACAAATCAATACAGTGAGGTTTTTGTGTAATAACATCATTGTCTCAGGCACACACTGACTAATCTGAGCCCTGGAAATGTTCTTGCCATTGTATAATTAAGCAATAAGGCACGACAGGGTGTGGTATATCGGGATATCGCCACTGGTGGTTATGATGAGGTCGAGGCCGAAAAGGCCCAACTAATTCTCGAGAAGGACGATATCCCACAATATACCACACCCTGGAGTGCCTCTAGTTATTATGAACAGGGATAATGGTTTTATAAATAAAAGATTAAAAAACACACCCTTTAAACCTGTTAAAAAAAGCTTTTTTGGTAGTGTAGGAATACATTTAAAAAAAATAGTTCTAGAAGGCAGCAGGTGGCTCTGTTGTAGTTGGAGATGACAGAAAAGGTAATAGTATTGTGATGGTGTGACCTGTGAACTCTGCAACAGTATCTTTGTCTGCCCCCCCGTAGATGATCATGGTAACGAGATTCTGAATAGAAAATTAAGCCAATTACCAATATAGGTGGATTAGGAAGCAGCGGGATTGAGAGGACAAGTGTGCCTTTTTGAATAAGCACGTGCTCTATTTAGACATGGGATGGGAACGTCGTCTGCTCGGTGTTGCCTGCGGCGGCAGTAGGTTGGTTTGTGTGCTTAAGTATGTCTTTACTGTTGTCCGTCTGAATGTTGTGGGCCCTGGAGACAGCAGGCAATATCACTGATTGAGTGTAAACAGAGTTTTTTATTTTTTATCGCGTCGAGTACAAGTTTGACTCCGCTCTGTAGCGTGGGAGATTGAGAACAGTGCGCATTCTGCGAGAGATGGTGACCGGAGGTTTTCTGAAGCCGTGATGATGTAGCCCGATATCATCACGGCTTCGAAACCCTCTCGGCCAATCAGCTTGCTCCATTTACGATCGCCGGTTCATAATTAGTATTTACCTCCTGCTGAAAAAGGCGACCACTTGTCTGATTCTTCTGACTGAGCACATCACAAGAGGACACTATGCGAAACAAATGACAGTAGTCATGGGTGATAGTCTGCTGAAGACCTGATCACACACAGGTAATCACAGTGAAGTGAATGGGCCCCCTCCCAAATTAAGGAAACAAAGTACAGCAGCAGCAAATTGTTTCACCAGTCATTTAGTTTACAGTGCCATACAACAGGACTAAGGTAGGCAGTTTATTTTTTGATTCAATGTCTGCTTTGAAATGTTACCCGATCTGTGCATGTACTTTTTTCAACAAGAGTTACAAAAAAAAAAAGTTTTAGCAGTGCAGTGATGCAAGAGTACATAATGTGAGAGAGCGCGTGAGAATTGTTACTGGATCTGTGACTTTACTTAAAAAATATACGAAGTAAACTGCAGGACTTCTGTCTAAAGGTAAAACCAGGGTGATGCGAGAGCTATGCAGTGATGGTACAGGCTTTCTCAGGCATAACTTGAAAAATTCCTGACATGCAAAGTGCAAGAGTGACCAGATCCAAAGTTATCCCATACTAGAGACAGGAGAACTTCCTTCATACTTACAGTAATTTCCTTTTCTGTTATCTCCAATGTTGTCAATGGGGAACTTAGAACATATGGGGTAACATGTTCCCTTGCGGGACTACTGGTACAGCCCAAATCTATGATCTTGACACAGAACCCTAGAGACAGGAACATTCCAGATACAACAGTTACTCCCGACATCTGCCCACAGTACTCAAAACTCAGTCTGCAGAGCCGTACCTCAAAAAAGCCCTCAGCCACTCCCGCTAAAGCAGTGACTCCTTAGATCTGAAACTCCTACGACTCACCTTACAGGAGGTACTCAACCCCCTCACACATATTCTAAATCACTCCTTGTGTCAGGGTAAATTCCCCTCCCAGTGAAACTCTGTCTCCATTACACCAGTAATTAAAAGCGGGGACCATACCAGCACCAACAACTATCGCCCCATCTCCATTCTCCTTCCCCTCTCCAAAGCCCTACAGCGGACTGCCTCTGATCAGCTCACCAACCATCTCAACAAATACAACCTTCTCTGCAAACAGCAACATAGCTCCACAAGGGGCACAGTACCACTACTGCTCTCCTGGAGTTCACTGCCCATATTCACTCCGCCTTAGACAGGGGCCTTATCAATGATGCTGTCTTCATTGATCTCACTAAGACGTTTGACACCGTCAACCACTCTCTCTTACTAACCACACTTTCCAACTTCGGTTTCTCCTGGAACACCCTCTGCTGGTTCACTGACTAGCTCTCAAACCGATTCCAGCAGGTCAAAATAGGTAACACCTTGTCCAGTAGACTGCCCATTCTCTCCGGTGACCTCCAGGGGTCCATTCTCAGGCCACTGCTGTTCAGCCTCTACCTCAGCTCCCTCCCCATGTCCTGCACAGATAACCTGTTACTTTACACAGATGATGCTGTCCTATACTCCTCCAATCCTGACCCCATTCAACTCCATCACTCCCTTTAAACCTCCTTTAGTGCTGCTGAAAACTGGTTCTCCTCACAACGCCTCATACTGAACTATAAGACGATGAAAGTTATGATCTTCTCCCTCCCACATAACTCCCAGAGGGAGCATTTGCCCCCTCTACTAAATGTCAATCATTCCCTTCTCGAGCTAATGGACTCCTTTAAATACCAGGGCATTACCTTAGACACAGCGCTAAGCTTCCATCAGCATATACACCTCCTATCCACCACTCTAAACATACGTCTTGGGACACTGTATCGCTTCAAACACGGTCTTACTCAAGACGCCCTTAGGCTCGCTGTCTTCTCTTTGGTCCTCTCCCTACTTGACAATGGCTTACTTATCTGTAGCGCAGCGAACACCTCAGCCCTTTCCAGTCTCCGCCCGGCCCTTAATAAAGCCTGCCGCCATACCGGGTTGTGAACGTCTCACCCACACTTGCTCGCTATACAATATCACCAACTGGCTCAACCTCAAACACAATCAGGTACCACGACTGCCTCATGGCAAAAGGTTACCCTCTGCCTCGCCCCGGCTCACCCCTCTAATTTACACGGCCGGCACTTGCGTGACGCTCTGTTAAGCTGCTCCTCACAGTACCCCACTGCCATACCTCCCAATTCCAAAGGTCCTTTAGCTACAGAGTCCTACCTTGGATGACTGGCCTACTCACCTCTCTTGCTAACGAAAACCGAATCAGCACCTTCAAAACTCAGCTTAAGGAACATCTTCAGTCCTCTAATTACTGTGATTGCCACCGATTACCTTCCTTTCCCTAAGGCCACTGGCCAGCTTATTTCCCACCCCCGTTGAGTCCCCAGCCTAAGTCTGTCAGGTTCAGCTTCTCTTCTGAGAAGTATTAATGTATTGTTTAAGAACTGTGCTTATTAGTCCTAGTATCTAACTATAGCCTTTTCCCTGCTCTATGTTTATTACTTGATTTGTGCCCTGGTGAAGGTGAACTGCCATGCAATGTCTGTTTTGTATCTGACTTCTGTGACATGGAACCTTTGTAAAGGAGTCTCTGACTCAAAGGTACTTTTTCCGAAACCTCAATAAATAAAATAAACATGTAATAATATCCATGACCCCAAGTGAGCCCCATATCCATTACATACCATAACACAGTTAAAGGATGGGGGGGGGGGATACAGTCCTACCTAATTTAGGATGACAGCTTCAACAGCCAAGCTGCTCAATCATTCAATCTCAGACCGCAGAATCGCTTCATAAACAATGCAGTTTTCAGATTTGCAAACAGTTTTGTAAAAAGACTTTTATTAACAACTGTAACACATCACATTTTATAAAGACGACACTTTGAACTTGACTCTAACATTAAGTGTGTGCTAATCTAAACAGGCTCCGCAACCCTGAAACTTAAACTGCAGCCAGCTAGCCTACTGGGCCATTGTGCTGATTAAAAAGTTTATACTGTGAAGCCCAGAGATAACTAATGAATCACTACCACCTGAACAACTGCAGTAAAAAACAAACAAAAAAAAACACTTTCATTTGAAAAACACACGTCTATAAATATACTGGACAATATTCTCCAAGGGGAGTCAGTGGCTCCAGGAAGAAGTCCCATTAACAATGCTGGCGTTAACAAACAAGTATATGTTCAATCATTTTTAAAGGTCCCCACCATATGGGCAGATCTTACAACCTATGGCAGAGAGTTCCAGAGTAAGGGGGCAGCAACTCCAAAGGTCCTGTGCCCAGACTGGTTAAAGAGGTAGTGGACCCAAAACAGGCAGACAGAAAAGTAGTCAGTTGTAACTTTTTATTTCTGAAGTAGTTTTCTTTCTCCTTTTGCTTATTAGGAAAAATGTTCTATGTGATAATATTGGGCTGGTTGTGTGGAACAGCTCTCAGTCTGGCAACTGACATATTTGTCTCAATCCCCCCCACTACATTATCAGCAATACGATCTAACAGTGACATCACAGATGACTGACCTAGCACCTACCGATTGGCTAATCCTAAGCAGCAGTGATGTCACAGTCAGTGAGGTCACAATGCTGATGATATAGTGAGGGCAGTACAGAAATATATGTCAGCTATCGGGCAGAATTCTGTCTCACACACACCTACTAACATCAGGTTAAACAATCTTCTAATTAATCAAAAGAAAAAGTACCTCAGATATAAAAAGTAATGGTTGACTGCTTTTAAAAACTAATATTTTAGTTTTAGGGAGTTAAGTAGCTCCATAAGGCAGAAACAATGGACCTAAAACAAGCCCGCATCAGTAGACTGGAGGGTGCAAGTAGGTATTTCAGGCAGCTTAGTTCAGTCCATGTAGGGCCTTGAAGGTTAACAAGCACTGCAGGATGGAGATATCCAAAACTTGCAGCCAGTGCAGATCACGCAACACTGACATGATTACTTAGAAAACGATGGTAGACAAGGACTGCTTGGCCCACCTAGTCTGCCCACCCACCTAACGTAATACTGCAGAACCTACTTGGTCTCCACCTTTACCCCCCCCCCCTCAAAGTTCACTCATATGAATCCCTTATGTCTGTCCCATGTGGTCATGAATCCTGTTAGTTTTTGCTTCAACCACCTCCACTGGGAGGCTGTTCCAGGCATCAATGGCTCTTTCTGTGAAGAAGTACTTTCTAACATTTCCCCTGAATCTATCCACCTCCAGCTTCATAGCAAGACCACTTCTTCTTGAGCATCTTTTTTTTATGCTCCCCAATTGTACACTATTTATACCCGTGAGGTATTTGGAAGTCTCTGTCATAGACCCCCCCCCTTCCTCCAGGGTATTTATTTATTTTATTTATTTATTTGGATTTTAGTAACCGGGTAAGACCACTGAGACCAGAGGTCCCTTGTTCAGGGGCGACCCGGAATTAGTTACATAAAGAGACATTTAAAGGCATTATTTACAGTAATTACATAAGATAAACAAATATACATTGCAACAGCATACAGGGATAGGACAATCAGGCTCACAATTAGACTTCAGTCAAGATTTACAGCTATTACATTAGTCCCATAGATAAACATTAGTAACAGCATCCAGTAGTAGACATCGGGTTCACATTCAGACACCTGGTTACCCACCAGTTATAAGGGTAGTTATACAACAAACAGGAATAATATAGTAGGCTAGGCAGAACAAAGACAGGATGGAGGGAGGTTCAGTGCAGTTCAGTTGGCATGAGACCAAGACTTGGGAGCGAACGGTTGCAGCCACAGAGACTGAGATTGAGAAGATAAAGTCTGAGTCCAGACTTGAACTGGTTAAGGGTGGGAGAGTCAGTCAAACTAGCTGGAAGGGAGTTCCATAGGTGGGAGGCAGCAAATCTGAAAGAGTGTTTGCCTTGGTTGGAGTGTATCCGAGGGATGTCCAGTAGGTGTTTCGCGGTTGATCGCAAGATTCGGGTTTGTTATTTAGGGGAGAGTAGTCCTCTAAGATGGCGAGGGGGACCTAGGGTAGAGAACTTGAAGGCAAGGCAAGCGACAGAGTACGGGAGTTTGTGTTGCAGAGTGGGCCATTTAAGTTCCCCAAGTGCCTCACAGTGATGCCTCCTAGAAGAGGAGCTTGTGGCGAACCGCGTCACTCGATTATAGAGTACGGAAAGTCTGCTGAATTCCGACTCTCTGAGGAACTGCAGTAGTGGGGCACCATATAGAATGGTGTGGAGAAGATTGCAGCAGGCAATTGCCCATCGTGCAGCCAGGGATAAGGAGTCCCCCAGCCAGTAGAGGAGACCAAGCTTTTGGTGGATGGCCCGAGTTATGGAGTCAGTGTGGGACCTGTAGGTCATCTCCTGGTCAAGATGGATCCCAAGGTATTTAAAGCTGTTCATGATCTCAACTCTTTTTCCTTGGTTGGTGCTGATCTGGAGCATCTGACTTCTGTCAAGACCCAAGTGTCTAGATCCAAATAGCTCGGCTTTGGTTTTATCTTCGTTGAGTATAAGGGAATTTGCAGAGAACCAGGCCTCAAACATTGAGAGACTGTCCTGCAGTTTTGTGGAGATGACACTAGGTTGGGGGTCACTGCAGTATATGACAGTGTCATCCGCATACAAAATGAGCTTACTGAGGGAGCAGTTTCCAGCAATATATACATATTGAGGTCCTTTAGCCTCTCCTCACAGGGCTTTTGATGCAGGCCCAGTACCATTTTACTTGCTCTCTTCTGGATCCCTTCTAGTCTGCCTAAGTCTTTTTGGAGATGTGGTCTCCAGAACTGAACACAGCAGTCCAGGTGAGGTCTCACCAATGTTCCATACAGTGGAATGACCACCTCCCTCTTTCTGCCTGTGAAACCCCTCCCTATGCACCCTAGTATCCCAAACTAGCTCTCCCTGCTGCCTTGTCACACTGTTTGGCCACTTTCAGGTCATCAGAAATTATTACCCCAGGTCCCTTTCTTGCTTGGTGGTCGTCAGTATCACTCCCCCCCCAATCTTGTACTCCGCCCCTGGGTTTCTGTGCCCTAAGTGCATGACCTGCACTTTTTATTTTTATATAGTTGCTGTTGACTGGGTAAGGTGCACTAGGCAGATATTTGCCTATTTTCAGGCACGACCCAGAAGAAATGTTATGCTATACTTGTAAAGCAGGCTACTCACCTGTAACAGTAGTTCTAGGAGTGGTATATGGTGTACATTCTCACTTCTGGCAGTATCCTTTCCCTTTAAGACCCAGGCCAGAAGGTATTCAAGCTGGCTCCTCCCACCCACTCGGGTGGTTAACTCCCTCGGCACTGCCCAGTGACACCAGATCTTACCCACTGGAAGCAAGACCAGTGTGCCTCTTGCCAGGGGAGATCAAGTGGGTTCATGGGTTAGAAATTCAAGTCAAGCAGCTGATACAGCTGTTTTAGACTTGCCACTATTCAGTGGTAGTCCCATTTGCTATGTTCCAAGTGTTCATTTAGTTTGGTTTTAAAAGTTAACATGTTTGATGTCTCAACTATTTCTGTAGGTAATCTGTTCCATGCATCCATGACTCTCCGACTGAACCAACAACCCCTCCTTCTTGTTTTATACAATTCCCCTCTTAATTGTAAGTTATGCATTCTTGTTGCTCTTCCAGTACCTTGTTTTTTTGTCAAGCCCGTAGCTTCCCATAACAAGCCATCATGAAAAGCCTTATATACAAAACATAGGTCTCCTCTCACTCTTCTATAGTCAAGAGTGTACCGACACAGGCTCTGTAGTCTTTCAGGATAACTCTTATTCATTACAATTTTCACCTTTTTTTGTCATTCTTCTTTGAACTCTCTCCAGTGACTGGATACACCCTATGTTCTGAAGAGTAGAGAATGGGGAGCCATATTCTAAGACTGGCCAGACCAAAGACCTGTACAAGGGAAATAAAACTTTTCTTCTATTTTTGATATTTCTTAATATTTTACCCATGATTCTATTGGCCTTTTTAATGGCATCCTTATTACAGTATGTGTATCAAAGCTCAAATTATTGAATATAATTACTCCCAGCTGTGTGGATGAATACCATATACCACTCCTAGAACTACTGTTACAGGGGAGTAACCCATTTTTCTAGGGATGTGGATATGGTGTACAATCCACATTTCTGACTTGACTCATAGCAGTTCACAAGGACAACGGGGCAAGAAGTGTTTGGGTTCAGGAAACCGCGGGGTCCGTGGCCTGATCAAGGCACACTGGATATCCCTTTCAGTAAAGAGGATTCCTGAAATACTGTTTAGGTTCCAGAAATCAAGGGGTCTGTGGCCTGGTCAAGGTATGCTGTATCCCTTGCAGAACAGAGGATTTCTGAAAAAACTGTTGAGGTTCCAGAAGCCACAGTGTCCATGGCCTGGTGAAGGCACACTGGATCCCTTGCAGTACAGAGGATTTCTGAAGAAGTGTTTAGGTTCCAGAAACCATGGAGTCCATGGCTAGGTCAAGGCCCACTGGATCCCTTGCAGTACAGAGGATTTCTGAAGAACTGTTTAGGTTCAAGAAACCGCATTGTTCGTGGCCTGGTGAAGGCACGCTGGATCACTTACAGTACAGAGAATTTCTGAAGAACTGTTTAGGTTCCAGAAACCGCGAGTCCCATGACCTGGTCAAGACATGCTGGATTCCTTTCAGTACAGAGGATTTCTGAAGAACTGCTTGGGTTCCAGAAACTGAGGGCCAGTGCCTTGGTAAAGGCACACTGGATCCCTTGCAGTACAGAGGATTTCTCAAAAACTATTTCGGCCCCAGAAATTGAGGGGGTCCATGACATGGTGAAGGCATGCTGGATCCCTTACAGAACAGAGGATTTCTGAACAGCTGTTTAGGTTTCAGAAATCGAGAGGTCTGTGGCCTGGTCAAGGCACGCTGGATTGCTTGCAGTACAGAGGATTTCTGAAAAGCTGTTTAGGTTCAGGAAATCGCGGGGTCCATGGCCTGGTCAAGGCATGCTGGATCCCTTGCAGTACAGAGGATTTCTGAAAGGCAGTTTAGGTTCCAGAAATTGTGGGGTCCATGGCCTGATCAAGGCACACTTGATCTCTTGCAGTACACAGCATTTCTGAAAAGCTGTTTAGGTTCCAGAAATTGTGAGGTACATGGCCTGGTCAAGGCATGCTGGATCCCTTGCAGAACAGAGGATTTCTGAAGAACTGTTTATATTCCAGAAACTCAGGTGTCCATGGCCTGGTCAAGGCACGCTGGATCCCTTGCAGTCCAGAGGATTTCTGAAGAGCTGTTTAGATTCCAGAAACCATGGGTATCCATGGCCTGGTGAAGGCATGCTGGATCTGTTGCAGTACAGAGGATTTCTAAAGAACTGTTTAGGTTCCAGGAACCATGGGGTCCAAGGCCTGGTTAAGGCATGCTGCATCCCTTGCAGTACTGAGAATTTCTGAAGAACTGTTTAGGTTCCAGAAACCAAGGACCTGTGCCATGGTGAAGGCACACTGGATCCCTTGCAGTACAGAGGATTTCTCAAAAACTATTTCTGCCCCAGAAATTGAGGGGTCCATGACATGGTGAAGGCATGCTGGATCCCTTACAGAACAGAGGATTTCTGAACAGCTGTTTAGGTTTCAGAAATCAAGAGGTCTGTGGCCTGGTCAAGGCACGCTGGATTGCTTGCAGTACAGAGGATTTCTGAAAAGCTGTTTAGGTTCAGGAAATCGCGGGGTCCATGGCCTGGTCAAGGCATGCTGGATCCCTTGCAGTACAGAGGATTTCTGAAAGGCAGTTTAGGTTCCAGAAATTGTGGGGTCCATGGCCTGATCAAGGCACACTTGATCTCTTGCAGTACACAGCATTTCTGAAAAGCTGTTTAGGTTCCAGAAATTGTGAGGTACATGGCCTGGTCAAGGCATGCTGGGTCCCTTGCAGAACAGAGGATTTCTGAAGAACTGTTTACATTCCAGAAACTCAGGCATCCATGGCCTGGTCAAGGCATGCTGGATCCCTTGCAGTACAGAGGATTTCTGAAGAGCTGTTTAGGTTCCAGAAACCACGGGTATCCATGGCCTGGTGAAGGCATGCTGGATCTGTTGCAGTACAGAGGATTTCTAAAGAACTGTTTAGGTTCCAGGAACCATGGGGTCCAAGGCCTTGTCAAGGCATGCGCATCCCTTGCAGTACTGAGAATTTCTGAAGAACTGTTTAGGTTAGAGAAACCAAGGACCTGTGCCATGGTGAAGGCACACTGGATCCCTTGCAGTACAGAGGATTTCTCAAAAACTATTTGGGCCCCAGAAATCAAGGGGTCTGTGACATGGTGAAGGCATGCTGGATCCCTTGCAGTACAGAGGATTTCTGGAAAGCTGTTTAGGTTTCAGAAATCGAGAGATCTGTGGCCTGGTCAAGGCACGCTGGATTGCTTGCAGTACAAGGATTTCTGAAAAGATGTTTGGGTTCCAGAAATCTAGGGGTCCATGGCCAAGTCAAGGCATGCTGGATCCCTTGCAGTACAGAGGATTTCTGAAAAGCAGTTTAGGTTCCAGAAATTGTGGGGTCCATGGCCTGATCAAGGCGCACTTGATCCCTTGCAATACAGAGGATTTCTGAAGAACAGTTTAGGTTCCAGAATCTGCAGGGTCCAAGGGCTCATCAAGTCATGCTGGATCCCTTGCAGAACAGAAAATTCCTGAAAAAATGTTTAAGTTACAGAAATCAAGGGGTCTGAGGCCTGGTCAAGGCACTCTGGATCCCTTGCAGTACAAAGGATTCCTGAAAAACTGTTTAGGTTCCAGAAATTGAGGGATTTGTGGCCTGGTCAAGGCAAGCTGGATCCACAGCATTACAGAGGATTCCTGAAAAACTGTTTTGGTTCCAGAAATCGAGGGGTCTGTGGCTTGGTCAAGGCACTGGATCCCTTGCAGTACAGAGGATTTCTGAAGAACCCTTTAGGTTCCAGAAACCACGGAGTCCATGGCCTGGTGAAGGCATGCTTTATCCCATGCAGTACAGAGGATTTCTGAAGAACTGTTTAGGTTCCAGAAACTGCAGGGTCTGTGCCCTGATGAAGGCACACTGGATCCCTTGCAGTACAGAGGATTTCTGAAGAAATGTTTAGGTTAAAGAAAAAGAGAAGTCCGTGGCCTGGTAAAGGCTCGCTGGGTCTCTTGCAGTACAGAGGATTTCTGAAAAATTGGTTAGGTTCAAGAAATCGAGTGGTCCATGCCCTGGTCAAGGTACACAGGATCTCTTGTGGTACATAAAATTTCTGAAGAACTGTTTAGGTTCCAGAAATTGTGAGGTCCATGGCCTGGTCAAGGCATGCTGGATCCCTTGCAGAACAGAGGATTTCAGAAGAACTGTTAACGTTCCAGAAGCCACGGTGTCCATGGTCTGGTGAAGGCACACTGGATGCTTTGCAGTACAGAGGATTTCTGAAAAGCTGTTTAGGTTTCAGAAATCAAGGGGTCTGTAGCCTGGTCAAGGCACGCTGGATCGCTTGCAGTACAGAGGATTTCTGAAAAGCTGTTTATGTTCCAGAAATCATGGGGTCAATGGCCTGCTCAAGGCATGCTGGATCCCTTGCACTACAGAGGATTTCTGAAAAGCAGTTTAGGTTCCAGAAACTGTGGGGCGTGTGGCCTAGTCAAGGCATGCTTTATCCCTTGCAGTACAGAGGATTTCTGAAGAACGGTTCAGATTCCATAAACTGCAGAGTCTGTGCCCTGATCAAGGAACACTGGATCTCTTGCAGTACAGAGGATTTCTGATGAACTGTTTAAGTTCCAGAAACCCGCGGTGTCCATGGCCTTGTGAAGGCATGCTGGATGCCATGCAGTACAGAGGAATTCTGATGAACTGTTTAGGTTCCAGAAATCACGGGGACCATGGCCTGGTCAAGGCATTCTGGATCCCATGTAGTACAGAGGATTTCTGAAGAGCTCTTTAGGTTACAGAAACCGTGGGGTCTATGCTCTGGTGAAGGCACTCTAGATCCCTTGCAGTAGAGAGGATTTCTGAAAAACTGTTTAAGTTAGAGAAATCGATGGGTCTGTGGCCTGCTCAAGGCATGCTGGATCCCGTGCGGTACAGAGGAGTTCTAAAAAACTCTTTAGGTTCCAGAAATGACGGGATCCATGGCCTGGTCAAGGCCCGCTGGATCCATTGCAGTACAGAGGATTTCTGAAGAAGTGTTTATGTTCCAGAAACTGCAGGGTCCATGGGCTCATTATGGTATGCTGGATCCCTTACAGTAGAGAGAATTCCCTGAAAAACTGTTTAGGTTCAAGAAATCATGGGATCTGAGGCCTGGTCAAGGCAAGCTGGATCCCTTGCATTACAGAGGATTCCTGAAAAACTGTTTTGGTTCTAGAAGTCAAGGGATCTGTGGCTTGGTCAAGGCACGCTGGATCCCTTGCAGTACAGAGGATTTCTGAAGAACCCTTTAGGTTCCAGAAACCACGGCGTCCATGGCCTGGTGAAGGCATGCTTTATCCCTTGTAGTACAGAGGATTTCTGAAGAAATGTTTAGGTTCCAGAAACCACGGTGTCCATGGCCTGGTGAAGGCACTCTGGATCCTTTGCAGTACAGAGGATTTCTGAAGAACTGTTTAGGGTGAAGAAACTTCGGGGTCCATGGCTTGGTCAAGGCACTCTGGATCCCTTCTTGTACAGAGGATTTCTGAAGAACTGTTTAGGTTCCCAAAACCATGGGGTCTGTGCTCAGGTGAAGGCACGGTGGATCTCTTGCAGTACAGAGGATTTCTGAAAAACTGTTTAGGTTCCAGAAATCGAGGGGTCCATGGCCTGCTTAATGCATGCTGGATCCCTTGCAGTACAGAGGATTTCAGAAAAACTGTTTGGGTTCCAGAAATCGAGGGGTCCATGACCTGGTGAAGGCATGCTAGATCCCTTGCAATACAGAGGATTTCTAAAAAGCTGTTTTAGGTTGCAGAAACTGCAGGGTCCATGCCCTGATGAAGGCACACTGGATCCCTTGCAGTACAGAGGATTTCTGAAGAAATGTTTAGGTTTCAGAAACAGAGTGGTCAGTGGCCTGGTAAAGGCACGCTGGGTCCCTTGCGGTACAGAGGATTTCAGAAAAATTGGTTAGGTTCAAGAAATCGAGTGGTCCATGCCCTGGTCAAGGCACGCAGGATCTCTTGCAGTACATAAGATTTCTGAAGAATTGTTTAGGTTCTAGAATTAAAGGGGTCCGTTGACTAATCAAGGCATGCTGGATCCCTTGCAGAACAGCGGATTTCTGAAGAATTGTTTAGGTTCCAGAAATTGTGAGGTCCATGGCCTGGTCAAAGCACGCTGGATCCCTTGCAGAACAGTGGATTTCTGAAGAACTGTTAAGGTTTCAGAAGCCACAGTGTCCATGGCCTGGTGAAGGCACACTGGATCTTTTGCAGTACAGAGGATTTCTGAAGAAGTGTTTAGGTTCCAGAAACCATGGGGTCCATGGCTAGGTCAAGGCCAGCTGGATCCCTTGCAGTACAGAGGATTTCACAAGAACTGCTTAGGTTTCACAAACCACGGGGTCTGTGCTCTGGAGAAGACACGAAGGATCTCTTGCAGTACAGAGGATTTCTGAAAAACTGCTTAGGTTCCAGAAATCGAGGGGTCCATGGCCTGCTTAAGGCATGCTGCATCCCATGCAGTACAGAGGATTTCTGAAAAACTGTTTGGGTTCCAGAAAATGAGGTGTCCATGATCTGGTGAAGGCATGCTAGATCCCTTGCAGTACAGAGGATTTCTGAAAAGCTGTTTAGGTTTCAGAAATCGAGGGGTCTGTGTCCTGATATTTATGGCTTGGTCAAGGCATGCTGGATCCCTTGTGGTACAGAGGATTTCTGAAGAACTGTTTAGGTTCCAGAAACCACGCTGTCCATTGCCTGGTCAATGCATGCTGGATCCCTTCCAGTACAGTGGATTTCTGAAAAACTGTTTAGGTTCCAGAAATCGTATGGTCTGAGGCCTGTTCAAGGCACGCTGGATCCCTTGCAGTACAGAGGATTTCTGAAGAACTGTTTAAGTTCCAGAAATCACATCATCCATGGCCTGGTCTAGGCATGCAGGATCCCTGGCATTACAGAGGATTTCTGAAAATCAGTTTGGGTACCAGAAATCGAAGGGACCGTAACCTGGTCAAGGCATGCTGGATCCCTTGCATTACATAGGATGCCAGAAGAACTGTTTAGGTTTCAGAAACCACAGGGTCTTCGCTCTGGTGAAGGCACACTGGATCCCTTGCAGTACAGAGGATTTCTGAAGAACTGTTTTGGTTCCAGAAACTGCATTGTCCATGGCCTGGTGAAGGCACATTGGATCACTTACAGTAAAGAGGATTTCTGAAGAACTTTTAAGGTATCAGCGACTATGGGGCTCATGGCCTGGTCAAGGCACGCTGGATCTCTTTCAGTACAGTGGATTTCTGAAGAACTGTTTAGGTTCCAGAAACTGAGGCGTCCATGCCTGGTCAAGGCACACTGGATCCCTTGCAGCACAGAGGATTTCTGAAGAACTGATTAGGTTCCAGAAACTGCAGGGTCCATGGCCTGGTCAAGGCATCCTGGATCCTTTGCAGTACAGAGGATTTCTAAAAAGCTGTTTAGGTTCCAGAAATTGAGGGGTCCATGGCCTGACCAAGGCACACTTGATCCTTTGTTGTACAGAGGATTTCTGGGAAACTGCTTAGCTTCCAGAAACTGCAGGGTGTGTGGCCTGGTCGAGGCATGCTGGATCTCTTGCAGTACTGAAAATTCCTGAAAAACTGTTTAGGTTCCAGAAATCAAGGGGTCAGAGGCCTGGTCAAGGCACTCTGGATCCCTTGCAGTACAGAAAATTCCTGAAAAACTGTTTAGGTTCCAGAAATCGAGGGATCCGTGGCCTGGTCAAGGCAAGCTGGATCCCTTGCATTACAGAGTATTCCTGAAAAACTGTTTGGGTTCCAGAAATCGAGATGTCTGTGGTGTGGTTAAGGCACGCTAGATCCCTTGCAGTACAGAGGATTTCTGAGGAACCCTTTAGGTTCCAGAAACCACGGAGTCCATATCCTGGTGAAGGCATGCTTTATCCCTTGCAGTACAGGGATTTCTGAAGAACTGTTTAGGGTGAAGAAACTATGGGGTGCATGGCCTGGTTGAGGCACTCTGGATCCCTTCTAGTACAGAGGATTTCTGAACAATTGTTTAGGTTCTAGAAACTGTGGGGTCTGTGCTCTGGTGAAGGCACCCTGGATCTCTTGCAGTACAGAGGATTTCTGAAAAACTGCTTAGGTTCCAGAAATCGAGGGGTCCATGGCCTGCTCAATGAATGCTGCATCCCTTGCAGTACAGAGATTATCTGAAAAACTGTTTGGGTTCCAGAAAACGAAGGGTCCGTGACCTGGTGAAGGCATGCTAGATCCCGTGCAGTACAGAGGACTTCTGAAAAGCTGTTTACATTTCAGAAATCGAGAGGTCCGTGTCCTGGTCAAGGCTAGCTGGATCCCTTGCAGTACAGAGGATTTCTGAAAAGCTGTTTAAGTTTCAGAAATCGAGGGGTCCGTGTTCTGGTCAATGCATGCTGGATCTTTTGCAGTACAGAAGATTTTTGAAAAGCTGGTTAGGATCCATAAATTGCGGGGTCCGTTGCTTCGTCAAGGAACGCTTCATCCCTTGCAGTACAGAGGATTTCTGAAAAGCTATTTAATGTAGGTTCCAGAAATGGCAGAGTCCATAGCTTGGTCAAGGCACGCTGGATCCCTTGTGGAACAGAGGATTTCTGAAGACCTGTTTAAGTTCCAGAAATGACGGGGTCCATTGCCTGGTCAAGGCATGCTGGATCCCTTCCAGTGCAGTGGATTTCTGAAGAACTGTTTAGGTTCCAGAAATCACGGGGGGTGTGTGGCCTTGTCAAGGCATGGAGGATCCCTTGCAGTACAGAGGATTTCTGAAAAACTGTTTGGTTTCCAGAAATTGAGAGGTCCGTGACCTGATCAAGGCACGCTGGATCCCTTGCAGTACAGAGGATTTCTGAAAAGCTGTTTAGGTTCCAGAAATCGAGGGGTCCGTGAACCGGTCAAGGCACACTGGATCCCTTGCAGTACAGTGGATTTCTGAAGAACTGTTTAGGTTCCAGAAATCGTGGGGTGTGTACCTTGTCAAGGCATGGAGGATCCTTGCAGTACAGAGATTTCTGAAAACCTGTTTGGGTTCCAGAAATTGAGAGGTCCGTGACCTGATCAAGGCACGCTGGATCCCTTGCAGTACAGAGGATTTCTGAAAAACTGTTTAGGTTTCATAAATCACAGGGTCCCTGTTCTGGTCAAGGCACGCTGGATCCTTGCAGTGCAGAGTTTCTGAAGAACTGTTTGGGTTCCAAATCAGTATGGTAAAGAACTGTTCAAGACGCAGCTGGATCCCTGGCAGTACAGAGGATTTTCTGAAGAACTGTTTAAGTTCCAGAAATCGCGGCGTCCGTGGCCTGGTCTATGCATGCAGGATCCCTAGCACTGCAGAGGATTTCTGAAAAACAGTTTGGGTTCCAGAAATCAAGGGGTCCGTAACCTGGTCAAGGCATGCTGGTTCCCTTGTAGTACAGAGGAAGCCAGAAGAACTGTTTAGGTTTCAGAAACCGCGGGGTCTTCACTCTAGTGAAGGCACACTGGATCCCTTGCAGTACAGAGGATTTCTAAAGAACTGTTTAGGTTCCAGAAACCGCATTGTCCATGGCCTAGTGAAGGCACGCCGGATCCCTTACAGTACAGAGGATTTCCGAAGAACTATTTAGGTTCCAGAAACTATGGGGCCAATGGTATGGTCAAGGCAAGCTGGATTCCCTTCAGTACAGAGGATTTCTGAAGAACTGTTCAGGTTCCAGAAACTATGGGGCCCATGGTCTGGTAAAGGCAAGCTGGATCCTTTCAGTACAGAGGATTTCTGAAGAACTGTTTGGGATACAAACTGCTTAAGTGCATGTGGCCTGGGCAAGGCATACTGGATCTCTTGCAACTGAGTTTCTGAGAAACTGTTGGGTTCTGGAAACTGCGGGGTGTGTGGCCAGGTCAAGGCACACTTTGGATCCCTCTAGCACAGATGACGCCATTGAAGAACTGTTTAGTTCCAGAAACCGCAGGGTCCATGGCCTGGTCAAGGCACTCTGGATCCCTTGCAGTACAGAGGATTTCTAAAGAACTGTTTAGGTTCCAGAAACCGTGGGGTCCTTGGCCTGGTCAAGGCATCCTGGATTCTTTGCAGTACAGAGGATTTCTGAAAAGCAGTTTAGGTTCCAGAAATTGTGGGGTCCATGACCTGACCAAGGCACACTTGATCTTTTGCAGTACTGAGGATTTCTGAGAAACTGTTTAGGTTCCAGAAACCGCGGGGTCCATGGGCTGCTCAAGGCATGCTGGATCTCTTGCAGAACAGAAAATTCCTGAAAAACTGTTTGGGTTCCAGAAATTGAGAGGTCCGTGACCTGATCAAGGCACGCTGGATCCCTTGCAGTACAGAGGATTTCTGAAAAGCTGTTTAGGTTCCAGAAATTGAGGGGTCCATGGCGTAGTCAAGCCACACTGGATCCGTTGCAGTACAGAGGATTTCTGAAGAACCCTTTAGGTTCCAGAAACCACGGAGTCCATTGCTTGGTGAAGGCATGCTTTATCCCTTGCATTACAGAGTATTCCTGAAAAACTGTTTAGGGTGAAGAAATTGAGGCATCCATGGCCTTGTCAAGGCACGCTGGATCCCTTGCAGCACAGAGGATATCTGAAGAACTGTTTAGGATCCAGAAACCATGGGGTCCATGGCCTGGTCAAGGCATGCTGGATCCCTATTAGTACAGAGGATTTCTGAAGAACTGTTTAGGTTCCAGAAACTGAGGCATCCATGGCCTGGTCAAGGCACGCTGGATCCTTGCAGCACAGAGGATTTCCTGAAGAGCTGTTTGAGTTCCAGAAACTCACGTGGCCCATGGCCTAGTGAAGGCATGCTGGATCCCTTGCAGTACTGAGGATTTCTGAAAAATTGGTTAGGTTCAAGAAATCGAGTGGTCCATGCCCTGATCAAGGCACGCAGGATCACTTGCAGTACAGAGAATTTCTGAAAAACTGTTTAGGTTCCAGAAATCACGGGGTCCCTGTTCTTGTCAAGGCATGCTGGATCCCTTGCAGTACAGAGGATTTCTGAAGAACTGTTAAGGTTCCAGCAGCCGCGGTGTGCATGGCCTGGTCAAGGCACACCGGATCCCTTACAGTATAAAGGATTTCTGAAGAAGTGTTTAGGTTCCAGAAACCGTGGGGTCCATGGTTACATCAAGGCCCACTGGATCCCTGCTGTACAGAGGATTTCTGAAGAACTGTTTAGATTACAGGAACTGCATTGTCCATGGCCTGGTGAAGGCACACTGGATCCCTTACAATACAGAGGATTTCTGAAGAACAGTTTAGATTCCAGAAACCACAGGCCCCATGGCCTGGTCAAGACACACTGGATCCCTTTCAGTACAGAGGATTTCTGAAGTACAGTTTAGGTTCCAGAAACTGAGTTGTCCATGGCCTGCTCAAGGTACGCTGGATCCCTTGCAGTACAGAGGATTTCTGAAGAACTTTTTAGGTTCCAGAAGCCATGGGGTCCATGGCCTGGTCAAGGCACGCTGGATCCCTTGCAGTTCAGAAGATTTCTAAAGAACTGTTTAGGTTCCAGAAACCATAGGATCCATGGCCTGGTCAAGGCATGCTGCATCACTTGCAGTACTGAGGATTTCTGAAGAACTCTTTAGGTTCTAGAAACCGAGGGCCTGTGCCTTGGTGAAGGCACACTGGATCCCTTGCAGTACAGAGGATTTCTCAAAAACTATTTGGGTTACAGAAATCAAGGGGTCCGTGAACTGGTGAAGGCATGCTGGATCCATTGCAGTACAGAGGATTTCTGAAAAGCTGTTTAGGTTTCAGAAATCAAGGGGTCTGTGGCATGGTCAAGGCATGCTGGATCCCTTGCAGTACAGAGGATTTCTGAAGAACTGTTTATGTTCCAAAAATCGCGGGGTGAGTGGCCTGGTCAAGGCAAACTGGAACTCTTGCAGGACAGAGGATTTCTGAAGAACTGTTTAAGTTCCAGAAATCACAGTGTCCATGGCCTGGTCTAGGCATGCAGGATCCCTTGCAGTACAGAGGATTTCTGAAAAGCAGTTTGGGTTCCAGAAATCGAGGGGTCCGTAACCTGGTCAAGGCATGCTGGATCCCTTGCAGTACAGAGGATTCCTGAAAAACTGTTTTGTTTCCAGAAACCACAGTGTCCATGGCCTGGTGAAGGCAAGCTTTATCCCTTGCAGTACAGAGGATTTCTGAGGAATGATTCAGGTTCCAGAAACTGCCGGGTCTGTGCCCTGCTGATGGCATGCTGGATCCCTTGCAGTAGAGAGGATTTCTGAAAAACTGTTTAAGTTCCAGAAATCGACGGGTCTGTGGCCTGCTCAAGGTATGCTGGATCTCACGCAGTACTGAGGATTTCTGAAAAACTGTATGGGTTCCAGGAATCGAGGGTTCCGTGACATTCTGAAGACATGCTGGATCCCTTGCAGTACAGAGGATTTCAGAAGAACTGTTTAGGTTCCAGAAACCACGGGGTCCAAGGCCTGGTCAAAGCACACTGGATCCCGTGCAGTACAGAGTATTTCTAAAGAACTGTTTAGCTTCCAGGAACCGTGGGGTCCATGGCCTGGTCAAGGCATGCTGCATCCCTCGCAGTACTGTGGATTTCTGAAGAACTCATTAGGTTCCAGAAACCGAGGGCCTGTGTCTTGGTGAAGGCACATAGGATCCCTTGCAGTACAGAGGATTTCTGAAAAACAGTTTGGGTTCCAGATATCGAGGGGTCCATAACCTGGTCAAGGCATGCTGGATTCCTTGCAGTACAGAAGATGTCTGAAGAACTGTTTAGGTTTTAGAAACCGCAAGGTCTTTGCTCTGGTGAAGGCACACTGGATCCCTTTCAGTACAGAGTATTTCTGAAGAACTGTTTAGGTTCCAGAAACTGCAATGTCCATAGCCTGGTGGAGGCACACTTTATCCCTTGCAGTACAGAGGATTTCTGAAGAACTGTTTAGGTTCCAGAAACTATAGGGCCCATGGCCTGGTCAGGGCACGCTGGATCCCTTTTAGTACAGAGGATTTCTGAAGAACTGTTTAGATTCCAGAGACTGAGGCATCCATGGCCTGGTCAAGGCACGCTGGATCCCTTGCAGCACAGAGGATTTCTGAAGAACAGTTTAGGTTCAAGATACCGCATTGTCTATGGCCTGGTGAAGGCACACTGGATCCCTTACAGTACAGAGGATTTCTGAAGAACAGTTTAGGTTCCAGAAACTATGGGGCCCATGGCCTGGTCAAGGCACACTGGATCCCTTTCGGTAGACAGGATTTCTGAAGAACTGTTTAGGTTCCAGAAATTGAGGTGTCCATGGCCTGGTCAAGGCACGCTGGATCCCTGGCAGCACAGAGGATTTCTGAAGAATTGTTTAGGTTCCAGAAACCATGGGGTCCATGGCCTGGTCAAGGCACACTGGATCCCTTGCAGTACAGAGGATTTCTAAAGAACTGTTTAGGTTCCAGAAACCGTGGGGTCCATGGCCTGGTCAAGGCACACTGCATCCCTTGCTGTACAGAAGATTTGGGAAGAACTGTTTAGGTTCCAGAAACTGAGGGGTCTATGCTCAGGTGTAGGCACACTGCATCCCTTGCAGTACAGAGGGATTCTGAAAAACTATTTGGGTTCCAGAAATCGAAGGGTCCATGACCTGGTGAAGGCATGCTAGACCCCTTGCAGTACAAAGGATTTCTGAAAAGCAGTTTAAGTTTCATAAATTGAGGGGTCTGTGGCCTGGTCAAGGCACACTGGATCACTTGCAGTACAGAGTATTTCTGAAAGGCTGTTTAGGTTCCAGAAATCTAGGGGTCCATGACCTGGCCAAGGCATCCTGGATCCCTTGCTGTACAATGGATTTCTGAAGAACTGTTTAGGTTCCAGAAACCGCGGAGTCCATGGGCTGATCAAAGCATGCTGTATCCCTTGCAATATAGAAAATTTGTGAAAAGCTGTTTAGGTTCCAGAAATCAAAGGGTCTGAGGCCTGGTCAAGGCACACTGGATCCCTTGCAGAACAGAGGATTCCTGAAAAACTGATTAGGTTCTAGAAATTGAGGGATCTGTGGGTGGTCAAGGCAAGCTGGATGACTTGCAGTAGAGATGATTCCTGAAAAACTGTTTTGTTTCCAGAAACCACAGTGTCCATGGCCTGGTGAAGGCATGCTTTATCCCCTGCAGTACAGAGGAATTTTGAAAAACTGTTTAAGTTCCAGAAAACAAGGTGTCTGTGGCCTGCTCAAGGCATGCTGGATCCCATGCAGTACAGAGGATTTCTGAAAAACTGTATGGGTTCCGGGAATTGAGGGTTCCGTGACCTTCTGAAGGCATGCTGGATCCCTTGCAGTACAGAGGATTTCTGAAGAACTGTTTAGGTTCCAGAAACTGCAGGGTCCATTGCCTGGTCAATGCATGCTGGATCCCTTCCAGTACAGTGGATTTCTGAAGAACTGTTTAGGTTCCAGTAATCGTGGGGTGTGTGACCAGGTCAAGGCATGCTAGATCAAATGTAGTACAGAAGATTTCTGCAGAACTGTTTAAGTTCCAGAAATTGCAGTGCCTGTGGCCTTGTCAAGGTCACGCTGGATCCCTTGCAGTACAGAGGATTTCAGCTGTTTAGGTTCCAGAAATCGAGGGGTGCATGAACCAGTCAAGGCATGCTGGATCCCTTGCAGTACAGAGGATTTCTGAAGAACTGTTTAGGTTCCAGAAACTGTGGGGTCCGTGGCCTGGTCAAGGCACACTGGATCCCTTGCAGTACAGCAGATTCCTGAAAAACTATTTAGGTTCCAGAAATCATGGGGTCCCTGTTCTGGTCAAGGCACGCTGGATCCCCTGCAGTACAGAGGATTTCTGAAGAACTGTTTAGGTTGCAAAAATCGTATGGTCTGATGCCTGTTCAAGGCACACTGGATCCCTTGCAGTACAGATGATTTCTGAAAAACAGTTTGGGTTCCAGAAATCGAGGGGTCCGTGACCTGGTCAAAGTATGCTGGATCCCTTGCAGTACAGAGGATGCCAGAAGAACTGTTTAGGATTCAGAAACTGCCGGGTTTTCACTCTGGTGAAGGCACACTGGATCCCTTGCAGTACAGAGGATTTCTGAAGAACTGTTTAGGTTCAAGAAACCGTGGGGTCCATGGCCTAGTCAAGGCACACTGCATCCCTTGCAGTACTGTGGATTTCTGAAAGCTATTTGGGTTCCAGAAATCCGAGATAAATGACCTGGTGAGAAGCATGCTGGATGCCTTCCAGTACAAAGTTTCTGGCTGTTTGGGTTCCGATTCAGGGGGCTCCGTTGCCTGGGTCAAGAGCCGCTGGATCCCTGCAGAACTGCGGATTTTGAAGAACTGTTAAGATCCAAACGCGGTGTCCAGCCTGGCCTGGTGAAGGCAAACTGGATCCTTTGCAGTACTGAGAGTTTCTGAAGTGCTTAGTTCAGAAACCGTGGGGTCCATAGCTGGGTCAAGGCATGCGGATCCTTGCAGTACAGAGGATTTCTGAAGAGCGGCTTGGGATTCAGAAACCATGGGGCATAATGCTCTGGTGAAGGCACATGAGATGTCTTGCAGTACAGAGTTTCTGAAAAGGCTGCTTGGGTTCCAGAAGTGAGGGGTACATGGCCTCCTCAAGGCTGCTAGATCCCTTGCAGTACAGGGATTTCTGAAAAGCTGTCTAGGTTTCAGAAATCGAGGGGTCTGAATCCTGGTCAAGGCCGCTGGATCTTTTGCAGTACAGAGGGATTTCTGAAAAGCTGGCTATGTTCCAAAATTGCGGGATCCGTGGCCGATAAGACACTTCATCCTTGCTGTATGGAGAATTTCTGAAAACTGTTCAGGTTCCAGAACACGGGTCTGTGGACTAGGCAGGAAGCTGGAACTTTGCAGTACAGAGATTTCTGAAGAACTGTTTGGGTTCCAAATACATTAATCCGAAAAGGCCTGGTAGGAATGCTGGATCCCTTATAGTTCAGAGGATTTTGAAGAACTGTTTGGGTTCCAAACTATGAGACTCATGGCCTGGTCAAAACACGCTGGATCCCTTCCGTACAGAGGATTTCTGAAGAACTGTTTAGGTTCCAGAAACTGCGGGGTCCATGGCCTGGTCAAGGCATGCTGGAGCCCTTACAGTACTGAGGATTTCTAAAGAACTGTTTAGGTTCCAGAAACCATGGGGTCTATGGCCTGGTCAAGGCATTATGGATCCTTTGCAGTACAGAGGATTTCTGAAAAGCAGTTTAGGTTCCAGAAATTTTGGGGTCCATGGCCTGACCAAGGCACACTTGATCCTTTGCAGTACAGAGGATTTCTGAGAAACTATTTCGGTTCCAGAAACTGCGGGGTCTGAGGCCCATTCAAGGAACTCAGGATCCCTTGCACTACAGAGAATTCCTGAAAAACTGTTTAGGTTCCAGAAACTGCATTGTCCATGGCCTGGTGAAGGCACGCTGGATCCCATACAGTTCAGAGGATTTTTGAAGAACTGTTTGGGTTCCAGAAACTATGAGGCTCATGGCCTGGTCAAGGCATGCTGGATCCATTTCAGTACAGAGGATTTCTGAAGAACTGCTTTAAGTTCAAGAAACTGAGCATCCATGGTCTGGTCAAGGCACACTGGATCCCTTACAGCACAGAGGATTTCTGAAGAACTGTTTAGGTTCCAGAAACTCCGGGGGTCCATGGCCTGGTCAAGGCATGCTGGATCCCTTGCAGTACTGAGGATTTCTGAAGAACTGTTAAGGTTCCAGAAGCCACAGTGTCCATGGCCTGGTGAAGGCACACTGGATCCCTTGCAGTACAGAGGATTTCTGAAGAAGTGTTTAGGTTCCAGAAGCCGTGGGGTCCATGACTAGATCAAGGCCCACTGGATACCTTGCAGAACAGGCGATTTCTGAAGAACTGTTTAGGTTTCAGAATCTGCAGGGTCTTTGCTCTGTTGAAGGCACACTGGATCCCTTGCAGTACAAAGGATTTCTGAAGAACTGTTTAGGTTTCAGAAACAGCATTGTCCATGGCCTGGTGAATGCACACTGGATCCCTTACAGTACAGAGGATTTCTGAAGAAGTGTTTAGGTTCCAGAAACCACGGGGCTCATGGACTGGTCAAGGCACGCTGCATCCATTTCAGTACACAGGATTTCTGAAGAACTGTTTAGGTTCCAGAAACTGAGGCATCCATGGCCTGGTCTAGGCACGCTGTATCCCTTGCAATACAGAAGTTTTCTGAAGAACTGTTTAGGTTCCAGAAACCACAGGGTCCATGGTCTGGTCAAGGCACGCTGGATCCCTTGCAGTACAGAGGATTTCTTAAGAACTGTTTAGGTTCCAGGAACCGTGGGGTCCATGGCCTGGTCAAGGCATGCTGCATCCCTTGCAGTACTGAGAATTTCTCAAGAACTCTTTAGATTCCAGAAACCAAGTGCCTGTGCCTTGGTGAAGGCACCCTGGATCTGTTGCAGTACAGAGAATTTCTCAAAAACTATTTGGGTTCCAGAAATTGAGGGGTCTGTGACCTGGTGAAGGCATGCTGGATCCCTTGGAGTACAGAGGATTTCTGAAAAGCTGTTTAGGTTTCAGAAATCGAGGTGTCTGTGGCCTGGTCAAGGCACGCTGGATCCTTGCAGTGCCAGAGGATTTCAAAGAACTGTTTACGCTCCCAGAAACCGGTGGGATCTATGGCCCGGTCAAGGCATCCTGGATCCTTTGCAGAGAGAGGATTTCTGGAGAAACTGTTTCGTTCCAGAAACTGCGGGACTGAGGCTCATCAAGGCACCAGGATCCCTTGCACTAGAGAATTCCTGAAAACTGTTTGGGTTCCCAGAAATTGGAGGTGTCCGGTGGTGGTCAAGGTATGCTGGATCCCTAGCAGTACAGAGGATTTCTGAAGAACCCTTAAGGTTCCAGAAACCACAGAGTCCGTTGCCTGGTGAAGGCATGTTTTATCCCTTGCATTACAGAGTATTCCTGAAAAACTGTTTAGTATGAAGAAACTGAGGCATCCATGGCCAGGTCAAGGCACGCTGGATAATTTGTAGTACAGAGGATTTCTGAAGTTCTGTTTAGGTTCCAGAAACCGTGGGGTCCATGGCCTGGTCAAGGGATGCTGGATCCCAATTGGTACAGAGGATTCTGAAGAATTGTTTAGGTTCCAGAAACTGAGGCATTCCACTGCCTGGTCAAGGCATGCTGGATCCCTTGCAACACAGAGGATTTCTGAAGAACTGTTTAGGTTCCAGAAACCGTGGGGTCCATGACCTGGTCAAGGCACGCTGGATCCCTTGCAGTACAGAAGATTTCTGAAGAACTGTTTAGGTTCCAGAAACCACGGGGTCCATGGCCTGGTCAAGGCCCGCTGGATCCCTTGCAGTAAAGAGGATTTCTAAAGAACTGTTTAGGTTCCAGAAACCGTGATGTCCATGGCCTAGTCAATGCACACTGCATCCCTTGCAGTACAGAGGATTTGTCAAGAACTGTTAAGGTTCCAGAAACTGATTGGTCTGTGCTCTGCTGAAGGCACACTGCATCCCTTGCAGTACAGAGAATTTCTGAAAAGCTATTAGGGTTCCAGAAATCGAGGGGTCCGTGACCTGGTGAAGGCATGCTGGGTGCCTTCCAGTACAGAGGATTTCAGAAAAGCTGTTTAGGTTTCAGAAATTGAGGTGTCTGTGGCCTGGTCAAGGCATGCTGGATCCTTGCAGTACAGAGAGGATTTCGAAGAACTGTTATCCTGAAATCAGCCGGGTGGCCTGGTCAAGGCAAACTGGATCCCTTGCAGTACAAAGGATTTCTGAAGAAATGTTTGGGTTCCAGAAACCACGGGGTCAATGGCCTGGTCAAAGCACCCTGGATCCCTTGCAGTACAGATGATTTCTAAAGAACTGTTCAGGTTCAGGAAACCGAGGGGTCTGTGCTCTGGTGAAGGCACACTGCATCCCTTGCAGTACAGAGTATTTCTGAAAAACTATTTGGGTTCCAGAAATCAGGGGTCCATGACCTGGTGAAGGCATGCTGGTTCCCTTGCAATACAGAGGATTTCTGAAAAGCTGTTTAGGTTCCAGAAATCTAGGGGTCATTGGCCTGATCAAGGCATCCTGGATCCCTTGCTGTACAGAGGATTTCTGTAGAACTGTTTAGGTTCCAGAAACTGTGGGGTCCATGAGCTGATCAAAGCATACTGGATCCCTTACAATACAGAAAAATTTTGTGAAAACCTGTTTAGGTTCCAGAAATCATGGGGTCTGAGGCCTGGTCATGGCACGTGCATCCCTTGCAGAACAGAGAATTCCTGAAAAACTGTTTAGGTTCCAGAAATCAAGGGATCATGGCCTGGTCAGGCAAATGGAATGTGCAGTACAAGGATTTCTGAAAACAGATTAAGTTCAGAATAGAGGGTCAAGTCTACCCAAGGCATGCTGGATCCCGTGCAGATTTCTGAAGAATTGTTTAGGTTCCGAAATTTGAGGTCAATGGCCCGGTCAGGCAAGCTGGATCTCTTGCACAGAGGATTTCTGAAGAACTGTTAAGGTTCAGAAGCCATGAGTGTCCATGACCTAGAGAAGGACACTGGATCCTTACAGTACAGGTGATTTCTGAAGAACTGTTTAGGTTTCAGAATCTGCAGGGTCTTTGCTCTGTTGAAGGCACACTGGATCCTTGCAGTACAGAGTTTCTGAAGAACTGTTTGGGTTTCAGAAACAGCATTGTCCATGGCCTTTGAGGTATACTGGATCCCTTACAGTGGGATTTCTGGGATGTTTTGGTTCCAGAACCAGGGGCTCATGGCCTGTCAAGGCACGTGCATCCTTTTCAGTACAGGATTTCTGAAGAACTGTTTGGGTTCCAAACAGGAGGCATCCATGGCCTGGTCTAGCACGCTGGATCTTGCATACAGGTTTTCGAAGAATGTTTGGGTTCCAGAAACCAGGGTCCATGGCTTGTCTGGCACACTGGATCCCTTGTGAACAGAGTTTCTAAGAATTTTGGTTCCAGGAACTGGGTTCCATGGCTTGGTCGAGGCATGCTGCATCCTTGCAGTGCTGAGATCTCAGAACTCTTATCCAGAAACCAAGTGCCTGTGCCTGGTGGCACCCTGGATCCGTTGCAGTACAGAGAATTTCAAAACTATTTGGGTTCCAGTTGGGGTCCGTGACCTGGTGAAAGCATGCTGATCCCTTTGGTACAGAGGATTTCTGAGAAGCTGTTTGGGTTTCAGAAATCGGGGTGTCTGAGGCTGGTCGGCACACTGGATCCCTTGCACAGGGACTGTAAGACTTTTGTGTTCTAGAAACTGTGGGGTGATTGCCTGGTGAAGGCACACTGATCCTGCAGTACAGAGGATTTCGAAGAACTGTTTAGGTTCCAACCACAGGGTCCATGGTCTGTCAAGGCACGCTGGATCCTTGTAGTACAGAAGTTTCTTAGAACTGTTTAGGTTCAGGGAACCTGGGGTCATGGCCTGGTCAAGGCATGCATCCTTGCAGTACAATTTCTCAAGAACTCTTTGACTTAGAGGCTAAGTGCCTGTGCCTTGTGAAGGCACCCTGATCTGTTGCAGTACAATTTCTCAAAATATTTGGGTTCCAGGGGTGAGGTTTGTGACCTGGTGAGGCATGCTGATCCTTGGGTACAGAGGATTTCTGACTGTTTAGGTTTCAGAAATCGAGGTGTCTGTCCTGGTCAAGGCAGCTGGATCCCTGCAGTACAGAGATTTCTAAAGAACTGTTATGTTTGAAACCGTGATCTATGGCTCGTCAAGGCATCCTGGATCCTTTTGTAGAGAGGATTGAGAAACTGTTGGTTCCAGAAACTGCGGGTTGAGGCCTGGTCAAGGCACTCAGGATCCCTTGCACTAGGGGAATTCCTGAAAACTGTTGGGTTCCAGAAATTGAGTGTCCGTGGTGTGGCTGTATGCTGGATCCCTTGCGGGGGATTTTGAAGAACCCTTATGTTCCAGAAACCACAGAGTCTGTTGCTAGTGAAGGCATGTTTATCCCTTGCATTACAGAGTATTTCTGAAAACTGTTTAGTATGAAGAGCTGAGGCATCCTTGGCCAGGTCAAGGCATTTTGTAATTTGTAGTACAGAGGTTTCGGTTCTTTTGGGTTCCAGAAACCGTGGGTCCATGTCTTGGTCAAGGATGCTGATTAATTGGTACAGGTATTCTGGTTGTTTGGTTCCAGAAACTGAGGCTCCACTGCCTGGTCAAGGCATGCTGGATCCTTGCAACACAGAGGATTTCTGAAGAACTGTTTGGGTTCCAGAAACCGGGGGTCCATGACCTGGTCAGGCCGTGGATCCTTGCAGTGGAAAGATTTGAAGAACTGTTTAGTTCTGAAACCACGGGTCCATGGCCTGTCAAGCCGCTGATCCCTTGCGATGAGGATTTCTAAAGAATTGTTTTGGGTTCCAGAGCCGTAGTCCATGGTCTAGTCAATGCACACTGCATCGCTTGCAGTGCAGAGGATTGTCAAGAACTGTTTGGTTCCAGAAACTGATTGGTCTGTGCTCTGCCATTTCATCCTTGCGGTACAGAGAATTTCTAGTTGTTGGGTTCCAGAACTCGGGGTCCGTGATCTGGTGAAGGCATGCTGTGCCTTGGTACGAAGGATTTCTGAAAAGCTGTTTGGGTTTCAGAATTGAGGGTCTGTGTCCTGGCAGACGCTGATCCCTTGCAGTACAGAGGATTTCTGAAGACTGTTAGTATCCCTGAAATCACGGGGTGGGCCTGGTCAAAACTGATCCTTGCAGTACAAAGTTTTGAAGTATTTTGGTTCCAGAAACCACAGTAATGGTCTCAGTCAATTCCTGGATCCCTTGCAGTACAGATGATTTCTAAGAACTGTTCAGGTTCAGAGCCGGTGTGTGCCTGGTGGTACCGCACCTTTGCAGTGAGTATTTGAAAACTGTTTGGGTTCAGAATCGGGTCCATGACCTGGTGAGCATGCTGGTTCCTTGCATACAGAGGTTTCTGAAAGTTGTTTAGGTTCCGAAATTAGGGTCATTGGTCTGATCATGGCATCCTGGATCCTTTGTGTGCAAGTTTCTGTGGAACTGTTTGGTTCCAGAAACTGTGGGGGTCCAGATGATCAAGCATGGTGGCTTACCTGTCTGAAAAATTTGTGAAAACCTGTTTGGTTCCAGAAATCATGGGGTTGGAGCCTGTCATGGTACGTGCATCCCTTGCAGAACAGAAATTCCTGAAAAAGGTTTAGTTCAGGAAATCATGATCATGTTCGGTCCAGGCAAGCTGGATGCCCAGTACAAAGTTTCTGAAAACAGTTTAGTTCAGAAATAGAGGGTCTGTGGTCTGCTCAAGGCATGCTGGATCCTGTGCAGTTCTGAAGAATTGTTTAGTTCAGAAATTCTGGTTCAATGGCCTGGTCAAGCAAGTTGGATCTCTTGCAGTACAGAGGTTTCTGAAGAACTGTTAGGTTCCGAATGATGTCCATGGCCTGGTGAAATGGATCCTGCAGTACAGAGGTTTCTGAAGAAGTGTTTAGTTTCCGTCGTGGGGTCCATGATAGATCAAGGTCTACTGGATGCCTTTGGTACAGGTGATTTCGAAGAACTGTTTGGTTCGGAATCTGCAGGGTCTTTGCTCTGTTGAAGCCTGGATCCGCTTTTCAGAGGGTTTCTGAAGAACTGTTTAGGTTTCAGAAACAGTATTGTCCTTGGCCTGGTGAGCGCTTTGCGGATCCCTTACGGCCAGAGGATTTCTGAAGTGTTTGGTTCCAGAAACCAGGGGCTCATGGCCTGGTCAAGGACGCTTCATCCATTTCATACACAGGTTTCTGAAGAACTGTTTGGTTCAAGGCTGGTGCATCCATGGCCTGGTCTAGGCAGTGCTGGATCCTTGCAATACAGTTTCTGAAGAACTGTTTGGGTTCCAGCCACAGGGTTCATGGTCTGGTCAAGCGCACTGGATCCCCAGAACAAGGATTTCTTTTAACTGTTTGGGTTCAGGAACTGGGTTCCTTGTCCCGACATGCTGCATCCTTGCAGTACGAGAATTTCTCAAGAACTCTTAGATTCCAGAAACCAAGTGCCTGTGCCTTGGTGAAAGCACCTGGATCCGTTGCAGTACAGAATTTCTCAAAACTATTTAGTTCAGGAATTAAGGGTCCGTGACTGTTGAAGGCATGCTGATCCCTTGGAGTACAGAGGATTTCGATAGCTGTTTGGTTTCAGAAGTACAGTCTGAGGCCTGTTCAAGGCACACTGGATCCCTGCAATAGAGGACTTTGAAGAATGTTTGTGTTTAGAAACTGTGGGTGTTTGCTCTGGTGAAGGCACACTGGATCCTGCAGTACAAGTTTCTGAAGAACTGTTTAGTTCCAGAAACCACATTGTCAAGGTCTGGTGAAGGCACGTGGATCCCTTACAGTGCAGAGGATTTCAGAACTGTTTAGTTCCAGAAACTGTGGGGCCTTGGCCTGTTGGCACTGCTGGATCCCTTCCATAGGAGGATTGAAGAACGATTGGGTTCCGAAACCACGGGGTCCATGGGCTGATCAAAGCATGCTGATCCCTGCACACAGAAAATTGAGTAGCTGTTTGGGTTCCAGAAATCACAGGATCTGAGACTGGTCATGTAAGCTGGATCCTTGCAGAACAGAAATTCTGGAAAACTTGGGTTTGAAATCGAGAATTGGGCTGTCAGGGCAGCTGATGCCTTGCAGTACAGGCTGAAAACTGTTTCCGACACAGTGTCCATGGCTGGTGAAGGCAGGCTTTATCCTGCAGTGCAGAGGTTTTTGAAGAATGATCAGTTCAGAAATTGCGGGTCTGTGCCCTGGTGAAGGCACACTGATCCTTGCAAAAGGATTTCTGAAAACTGTTTAAGTTCGAGATCGGGTCTGTGGCCTGCTCAATTCATGCTGATCCTAGGAGGATTTCTGAAAACCTTAGGTTCCAAATAGCGGGTCATGTCCTCATCAAACGCTGGATCCTTGCAGAATAGAGGATTTCTGAAGAACTATATGTGATATAGAAATTGTGGGATCCGTGGCCTGGTGAAGGCACATTGGATCCCTAGCAGTACAGGATTTCTAAGGAACTGTTTAGGTTACAGAAATTGCGAGATCTGTGGCCTGGTCAAGGCATGCTGGATCCCATGCAGTAAAGCTGATGTATGAAGTAGTGTTTAGGTTCCAGAAATCACAGGGTCCGAGGCCTGGTCAAGGCACATTTTATACCTTGCAGTACAGACTATTCTGAAGAACTGTTACAGTTCCAAACCACGGTGTCCATGTCTGGTGAAAACACCTGGATGCCTTGCAAAGAGGATTTCTGATGAACTTTTGGGTTCCAAACTGCATTGTCTGGCTGGTGAAAGCAGATGATTCATTTGTACAGGGTTTTGAATCATTTTGGTTCAGATACTATGGGGCTCATGGCCTGGTCAAGGTACTGGATCCTTTCACAGAGTTTCTGAAAAACTGTTTAGGTTCCAGAAACTGAGGCATCCATGGTCTGGTCAAGGCACTGATCCCTTGCCTTTGAGGATTTTGAAGAACTTTTAGGTTCAGAAACCTGGAGTCATGGCCTGTCAAGGCATCCTGATCCTTTTCAGTATAAGTGTTTCTGGAAAAGCAGTTTAGGTTTCAGAAATTTGGGGTCGGTGGCGGACAAGGCACACTGATCCTGGTACAGAGATTTCTGAAACTGTTTGGGTTCCAGAAACTGCTGGGTGTGGCTTGTTTGAGGCATGTTGATCCTTTTGATACAGTTTTGAAGGCTGTATAGGTTCCAGAAACCACGGGGTCCTTGGCTGCCATGTATGTTGGATCTCTTTGCAGTACAGAAAATTCCTGAAAAACTGTTTGGGTTCCCAGAAGTCAAGGGGTCTGAGGTCTGGTCATGGCACTCAGATCCCTTATTAGTATTCAGTACTGTTTGGGTTCAGAAACTGAGGGTCCTTGGTGGTCAAGGTATGATCCTTGCAGTACAGAGGATTTCTGAAGACCTTTAGGTTCCAGAAACCAGGTCCGTGCCTGTTAAGGCATGCTCTATCCTCATTACAGAGTATTCTGAAAACTGTTTAGAGTGAAGAAACTGGGCGTCCATGGCCTGGTCAAGGCACCTGGATCCTTGTAGTACAGAGTATTTCTGAAGAACTGTTTGGGTTCCAGAAATGGGAGTCCTAACCTGGTCTGGGCATGCAGGATCCTTTGCACTATAGAGGATATTGAAAACATTTGGGTTCCAGAACTAGGGTCCGTAATCTGATGAAGGCATGGGTCCTTTGCAGTACAGAGGGTGAAGAATTATTTGGTTTGAAATCCTGGGTCTTCGCTCTGGAAGGCACACTGATCCATTGTACAGAGGTTTTTGAAGAACTGTTTAGGTTCCAGAAACTGCATTGTCTGTGGCTGGTGAAGGTATGCTGATCCTTACAGTACAGGGTTTGAAGAACTGTTTGGTTCCAGAAACTATGGGGCTCATGGCCTGGTCAAGGCTGGTTGATCCTTTCAGTGCAGTTTCACGAATTATTCAGGTTCAGAAATTTGGGTCTGTGCCCTGGTGGAGGCAGCTGGATCCCTTGCATTAAGAGGATTTCTGGAAACTGTTAGTTCCAGATCGAGGGTCTGTAGCCTGCTCAGGCATGCTGGATCCGGTTAGTTTCTGAAAATTGTTTAGGTTCTAAATTTTATGTCAATGGCCTGGTCAAGCAGGCTGGATCTCTTGTGGTACAGAGGTTTTCTGAAGAAATGTTATGTCCTGAGCCATGGTGTTCTTGGCTGTGAAGGCTACTGGATCCCTTGTAGTACAGAGGATTTCTGAAGAAGTGTTTAGTTTCAGAAACCACGGGTCTTCGCTTCAGAGGCATACTGGATCCTCGGTACAGAGGTTTGTGATGTTTAGTTCCAAAACCACGGGGTCCATGGCCTGAATGCACACTGGATCAATGTGGTATAGGATTTTTAAAGAACTTTTAGCCTGTAAACTGGGGTCCTTGGCCTGGCTGAGCATGCTGCAGCTCGTAGTACTGAGTTTTCTGAAGAATCATTGGGTTCCAGAAACAGGGCCTGTGCCTTGTTGAAGGCACAAGTTCCTTGCAGTAGAGATTTTTTCAAAAACTATTTGGTTACAGGAACGAGGGGTTGACAGTGAAGGCATGCGATCCTTAGGTACAGAGGATTTCGAAAAGCTGTTTAGATTTTGAAATCGAGGTCTGTGGCCTGGCTGGCACTCTGGATCCTTCAGTAAATGATTCATGAAAACTGTTTGGGTTCCAGAAATCAAGGGATTGTGGCTGGTCAAGGCCAGCTGGATCCGTTGCATTACAGAGGATTCCTTGAAAACTGTTTTGGTTTTGAGGTTGGGGTCTAGGCTTGGTCAAGGCATGCTGGATCCTTTCAGTTGAGTTTCTGAAGAACCCTTTGGGTTATAGGAAACCACAGTCATGGCCTGGTGAAGGTATGCTTTATCTGCAGTAAAGAGATTTCTGAAGAACTGTTTAGGTTACAGAAGCTGAGGGTATTGCTCATGAAGCTGCTGGATCCTTCAGTACAGAGAGTTTTGAGAACTGTTTAGGTTCTAGAACCTAGGCGTCCATGGTCTGGTCCAAGTCATACTGGATCCTTTCGCTGGGGATTTCTGAAGAACTGTTTGGGTTCCAGAACTGGGGTCATGGCCTGGTCAGGGCATGCTGGATCCCTGCAGTACAGTTTCTAAAGAACTTTGGGTTCCAGAAGCTGGTTGGGGTTTATGGCAGTTTTGGGTATCCTGGATCCTTTGCAGTACAGGCCATTTCTGAAAGCAGTTTGGGTTCCAGAAATTGTGGGGTCCTTGGCTGACCAAGGCACACTTGATCCTTTGCATAGAGGTTTCTGAGAAACTATTTGGTTCCAGAAACTCGGGTCGAGCCTGTCAAGGCACCTGGATCCTTGCACTATAAATTCCTGAAAAACTGTTTGGGTTCCGTCGGGTGTCCGTGTTGTGGTCAAGGTATGCGGATCCCTTGCAGCTGCAGGATTCTGGAGAACCTTAGTTTTCGAAACCACAGTCCATTGCCTGTGAAGGCATGTTTTTTCCGGTCGCATTACGATGTTCCTGAAAAACTGTTTAGTATGAAGAAACTGAGTATCCATGCACAATGCCGTAGCTGGATAATTTGCAGCACAGAGATTTCGAAGAACTGTTTAGGTTCCAGAAACTGTGTTCATGGCCTGATCGGGGATTTTGGATCCCAATGGTACAGAGGATTCTGAAGAATTGTTTGGTTCTGAAACTGAGGCATTCCTTGGCCTGGTCAAGGCATGCTAGATTTGCAGCTGAGAGTTTTTGAAGAACTGTTTGGGTTCCAGAAACCATGGGGTCTATGGCCTGGTCAAGGCATTATGGATCTGGAGTACAGACGATTTCTGAAAAGTTTAGGTTCCAGAAATTTTGGGTCCATGGCTGACCAAGGCACATGATCCTTGCAGTACAGAGGATTTCTGAAATGTTTGTCCAGAAACTGCGGGTCGAGGTCTGTTCGAACTCAGGATCCCTTACTGCAGAGAATTGAAAACTGTTTAGGTTCCAGAAACTGCATCCATGGCCTGTGAAATGCTGGATCCCATACATTTCGAGATTTTGAAGAACTGTTTGGGTTCCAGTACTAGAGGTATGGCCTGGTCAAGCATGCTGGATCCTTCATTGATTTCTGAAGACTGTTTGAGTTCTAGAAACTGAGATGTCCATGGTCTGGTCAAGGCACTGGATCCCTTGCAGCTGGGGATTTCCCGACTGTTTGGGTTCGAAACCCGGGGTCCATGGCCTGGTCAAGGCATGCTGGATCCGCTGTACGAGTTTCTGAAGAACTGTTAAGGTTCCAGCCGAGGTCCATGGCCTGGTGAAGGCACCTGGATCCCTTGCAGTACAGAGGTTTCTGTGGAGTGTTTAGGTTCAGAAGCCGTGGGGTCCTGACTGATCAAGGCCCGCTGGATGCTGCAGTTCAGGATTTCTGGAGACTGTTTAGGTTTGAGATCTTTGGGGTCTTTGCTCTGCTGAGGCACCTTGACTTGCAGGCCAAAGTTTCTGAAGAACTGTTTAGTTTTGAAACAGCATTGTCCATGGCCTGGGAATGCACCGATCCTTACAGTACAGAGTTTCTGAAAGTGTTTAGTTCCAGAAACCATGGGGCTGTGGCCTGTCAGGCACGCTGCATCCATTTCGGTACACAGGATTTCTGAAGAACTGTTTGGGTTCCAAATTGGGGCATCCAGCTGGTCTGGGCATGGATCCCTTATACAGAGTTTTCTGGAGGAACTGTTTAGGTTCCAGAAACCACAGGTCCATGGTCTGGTCAAGGCATGGATCCTTGCAGTACAGAGGTTCTTGGGGCTGTTTGGGTTCCAGAACCGTGGTTCATGGACGGGTCAGGCATGCCATCCTTGCAGTGCTGAAATTTCAAGAACTTTGGATTCCAGAAAATTAATTGCCTTGGTGAAGGCACCTGGATCCTTGCAGTACGAAATTTCTCAAAACTATTTTGGTTCAGAAATTGAGGGTCTGACCTGGTGAGGCATGCTGGATCCTTGAATACAGAGGTTTTTGACTGTTTAGGTTTCAGAAATCGGTGTTTGTGGCTTGTCAAGGCATTGGATCCTGCAGTACAGAGGTTTTCTAAACAACTGTTTCGTTCCGAAGCCGTGGGATTACGCCTGGTCAAGGCATCCTGGATCCCTGCAGAGGATTTCAGAAACTTTTCTGTTTCCAGAAACTGCGGGACTGAGCCTGTCAAGGCACTCAGGATCCTTGCACTGAAATTCCTGAAAACTGTTTGGGTTCCAGAACGAGGTGTCCATTGTTGGTCAAGGTATGCTGATCCCTTGTGGTACAGAGGATTTCGAAGGGTCTTAATTCAAACCACAGAGTCTGTTGCCTGGTGTGGCTTTTTCTCCCTTGCCTTAGAGTGTTCTGAAAACTGTTTAGTATGAAGAACTGGGCATCCATGGTCAGGTCAAGGCCGTGGATAATTTGCAGAGGATTTCTGAAGTTCTGTTTAGGTGCAGAAACCGTAGGTCCATGGCCTGGTCAAGGGATGGATCCCAATTGGTACAAGTTCTGAAGGTGTTTGGTTCCAGAAACTGAGGTATTCCACTGCCTGGTGGAGCATGGATCCTTACGCTGAGGTTTGAAGAACTGTTTGGGTTCCAGAAACGTGGGGTCCTTGACCTGGTCAAGGCACGCTGGATCCTTGCAGTACAGAAGATTGAGAACTGTTTGGTTCCAGAAACCATGGGTCCATGGCTGGTCAGGCCTCTGATCCTTGCAGTACAGTTTCTAAAGAACTGTTTAGGTTCCAGAAACGTGATGTCCCAGTCAATGCACACTGCATCCTTGTAGTACAGAGGATTTGTCAAGCACTGTTTAGGTTCGAAACTGATTGTTTGTGCTCTGCTGAAGGCACTGCATCCTTGCTGAAATTTCTGAAAAGCTATTAGGGTTCCAGAAATCGAGGGGTCCGTGACCTGTGAAGTGCTGGGTGCTTCCATGTGATTTCTGAAAAGCTGTTTAGTTTCAGGAATTGAGGGTCTGGCCTGGTCAGGCACGGATCCTTTTGTACAAGTTTTGAAGAACTTTAGTATCCCTGAAATCACGGGTGTGGCCTGGTCGTCAACTGGATCCTGTATACAAAGTTTTGAAGAAATGTTTGGGTTCCAGAAACCACGGGGTCAATGGCCTGGTCAGTGACCCTGATCCTTTTGTTACAAGTTTCTAAGATCTTTCGGGTTCCAGAAACCGAGGGTCTGTGCTCTGGTGACACCTGCATCTCAGTCTGAGTATTTGAAATTATTGGGTTCCAGAAATCGAGGTCATGACCTGGTGAAGGTATTGGTTCCTTTGAATACAGGATTTCTGAAAAGCTGTTTAGGTTCAGAAATCTGGGGTCATTGGCCTGGTCGGCATCTTGATCCTTGTTGAGAGAGTTTCTGTTGAACTTTAGGTTCCAGAGCTGTGGGTCCAGAGCTGATAAAGCATGCTGGATCCCCTACAATACAGAAAATTTTGAAAACCTGTTTAGTTCCATCATGGGGTCTGAGGGCTGGTCATGGCATGCATCCCTTGCAGAACAGAGAATTTGAAAACTGTTTGGTTCCAGAAATCAGGGATCCGCTGGTCAAGGCAAGCTGGATGCCTTGGTACAAAGTTTTTGAAAACGGTTTAAGTTCGAAATAGAGGGTCTGGGTCTGCTCAAGGCGTATGGATCCATGCAGATTTCTGAAAATTGTTTAGTCCCGAAATTTGAGGTCAATGGCCTGGTCCAGGCACGCTGGATCTCTTGCTGAGAGGTTTCTGAGAACTTTATGTTCCGGCCACAGTGTCCATGGCCTGGTGAAGGCACTGGATCCTCATACAGAGGATTTCTGGAAGTGTTTGGGTCTAGTCCGTGGGTGACTAGATCAAGGCCCACTGATACCTTGCAGTACAGGTGATTTCAAGAACTCTTTAGGTTTCAGAATCTGGGGACTTTGCTCTGTTGAGTACACTGATCCCTTGCGGTACAGAGGTTTCTGAAGAACTGTTGGGTTTCAAACAGCATTGTCCATGGCCTGGTGAGTTTATACTGGATCCCTTACAGTACAGAGGATTTCTGAAGAGTGTTTAGGTTCCAAGCTGGGGCATCCATGGCCTGTCTGGGCATGCTGGATCCTTGTGAAGTTTTCTGAAGAACTGTTTGGGTTGTAGAAACCACGGGGTCCATGGTCTGGCTGGGCACTGGATCCCTTGTGGTGAGAGTTTTTCAGATCTGTTTGGTTCCAGGAACCGTGGGTTCCATGGCCTGGTCGACATGCTGCATCCTTGCAGTGAGAATTTCTCAAGAACTTTGGATTCCAGAACCAAGTGTTTGTGCTTGTGGTACTTGGATCCATGCAGTGAAATTTCTCAAAACTATTTGGGTTCCAGAAATTGAGGTCCGTGACCTGGTGTAGTATGCTGATCCTTTGAGTACAGAGTTCTGAAAAGCTGTTTGGGTTTCAGAAATCGGGGTGTCTGAGGCCTGGCTGTCACACTGGTCCTGCAGTGAGGACTTTGAGAACTGTTGTTCTAGAAACTGTGGGTGTTTGTTCTGGTGAAGGCACACTGATCCCTGTAGTACAGAGTTTCTGAAGATTTGTTCCAGAACCCACATTGTCCAAGGCCTGGTGAAGGCACCTGATCCCTTACAATTGGATTTCTGAGAACTGTTTGGGTTCCAGAACTGTGGGGCCCATGGCCTGGTCAGCGCGCTGATCCCTTGCAATACAGAGGATTTCTGAAGAACTGATTGGTTCCAGAAACCACGGGTCATGGGCTGATCAAATCTTGGATCCTTGCCCACTGAAAATTAGTGAAAAGCTGTTTAGGTTCCGTCACGGGATCTGAGACCTGGTCAGAACTGGATCCTTGAGAACGATTCCTGGGAACTGTTTGGGTTTCAGTGAGAGGGAATCGTGGCCTGGTCAGGCAAGCTGGATGCCTTGCAGTACAGAGGATCCTTGGTTTGTTTGTTTCCAGAACCACAGTGTCCATGGCCTGCAGGTATCCTGCAGTGCAGAGTTTCGAAGAATGATTAGGTTCAGAACTGCGGGTCTGTGCCCTGTGGCGCCGCTGGATCTTCAGTAAGAGGATTTGAAACTGTTTAAGTTCCAGAGGTCGAGGGTTCTGGGCTCTCAGTTCATGCTGGATCCTGTGCAGCGAGTTTCGAAAACCTTTAGGTTCCAGAAATAGTGGGTCCATGTCCTCGTCAGGCATGCTGGATCCCTTGCAGATAGAGGATTTCTGAAGAACTATATGATATGGAATCGTGGCATCCGTTGGCCTGGGTGAAGGCATATTGATCCCTAGGGTACACAGGATTTCTAAGGAACTGTTTAGGTTATGAATGGAGATCTGTGGCCTGGCTGGCATGCTGGATCCCATGTAGTAAAGCTGATTCGAGAAGTGTTTAGGTTCCAGAAATCACAGGTCCGAGGCCTGTCAGAGCACTTTATACCTTGCGGTAGACCATTTCTGAAGAACTGTTGGGTTCAGAAACCTGGTGTCCATGGCCTGGTGAAGACACGCTGGATGCCTTGCAGTACAGAGATTCTGATGAACTTTTGGGTTCCAGAACTGTGTCCATGGGCTGTGAAGGCATGATGGATCCATTTCAGTACAGGGTTTTAATAACTGTTTTGGTTCCAGATACTAGGGGCTCATGGTCTGGTTAAGGTATGCTGATCCTTTCAGTACAGAGGATTGAAAACTGTTTAGGTTCCAGAAACTGGGGTATCCATGGTTGGTCAGGTACATGGATCCTATGCAGCTGGGATTTCTGAAGACCTGTTTGGGTTCGAAACCGGGTCCATGGCTGGTCAAGGCACGCTGATCCCTTTCCATTGCTGGAGGATTTTTAAGAACTGTTTGCCCAGAAACCGTGGAGTCGTGGCCTGGTCAAGTATCCGATCCTTTTTACAGAGATTTGAAAAGCAGTTAGGTTCAGAAATGTGGGGTCCGTGTGACCAGGCACTTGATCCTTTAGTGCAGAGTTTCTGAAGCTGTTTGGGATCCAAAACTATTGGGTGTGGTCTGTTTGAGGAATGTTGTATCCTTGTGGTAGAGGATTTTGAAGAACTATGGGTTGAGAAACCACAGGGTCCATGGGCTGCTCAAGGCATGCTGATCTCTTGCAGTACAGAAAATTCTGAAAACTGTATAGGTTCCCAGAATTCAAGGGTCTGAGGCTGGTCTTGCTCAGGATCCTTACATTGGATTTCTAGAACCCTTTTGGTTCCAAAACCACGAGTCCGTTGCCTGGTAAAGGCGTGCTCTATCCTTGCATTACAATTTCCTGAAAAACTGTTTGGGTGAAGAAGCCGGCGTCCATGCCTGGTCAGGGCATGGATCCCTTGCTGCTGAGAGGTTCTGAAGAACTGTTTAGGTTCAGAAACCGTGGGGCCATGGCTGGTCAAGGCACACTGGATCCCTTTGCCAGAGTATTTCTGAAGAACTGTTTAAGTTCCAGAAATCGCAGTCCGTACTGGTCAGGCATGCAGATCCTTGCACTACAGAGATTACTGAAAACATTGGGTTCCAGAAATGAGGGTCCTTACCTATCAGGCACTGGATCCTTGCAGTACAGAGGTGACAGAAGAACTATTTGGTTTAGAATTGAGGGTTCACCTGGTGAGCACACTGGATCCATGCAGTACAGAGGTTTCTGAGGGCTTTTTAGGTTCAGAAACCATTGTCCAGCCTGGTGAAGGTCGCTGGATGCCACAGTTATAGAGGAGTTTGAAGAACTGTTTGGGTTCCAGAAACTATGGGGCTGTGGTCTGGTCAAGACGTGGATCCTTTCTACAGAGATTTCAAGATTATTCAGGTTCCAGAAACTTGGGGTCTGTGCCCTGGTTGAGGCACGCTGGATCCTGCAGTAGAGTTTTGAAAAACTGTTGTTTCAGAGATGGGTCTTAGCCTGCTCAAGGTATGCTGGGTCCGTTCAGACTGAAGGGTTTTTAGTTCTAGAAATTTGAGGTCAATGGCCTGGTGAGGCAGGCTGGATCTCTTTCAGTACAGAGATTTCAGAAATGTTAAGGTTCCAGGCCGCGGGGTCTTCGCCTGAAGGCACATGGATCCTTTTGCAGTGAGAGTTTCTAGAACTGTTTGGTTCCAGAAACCCTGGGGTCCATGGCCTGGTCAAAGCACCTGGATCAGTCAGTACAGAGGATTTTAAAGACTTTTATTCCAGGAACTGGGGTCCATGGCTGGTTGCATGCTGCAGCCTTGCAGTACTGGGGTTTTGAAGCACTCATTGGGTTCCAGAACCGAGGCTGTGTGCTGGGTGAAGGGCCACAGGATTCCTTGCAGTAGAGAGGATTTCCGACCTATTTTCGTTACAGAAATCGGTCAGTGACATGGTGAGCATGCTGATCCTTTGAGGCAGAGGATTGAAAAGCTGTTTAATTTCAAATCGGGAGTTCTGGCGCCAAGGCACTGGATCCTCAGTACAAAGTTCATGAAAACTGTTCAGGTTCCAGAAACTATGGGTTGTTGTGGTGAAGCTAGCTGGACTGTTGCATTACAGAGGATTCCTTGAAAACTTTTTGGTTTTTTGAAATTGAGGTGTGTCTTTGTCATGCATGGATCCTTTTCTATTTCAGAGGATTTCTGAAGAGCCCTTTGGTTATAGAAACCCGAAGTCCATGGCCTGGTGAAGGCATCTTTATCCCTGCAGTAAGAAGATTTCGAGAACTGTTTGGGTAGAGAAACTGCAGGGTATTGCCCGAATGAGGCACACTGGATCCTTCGGTACCAGGATTTCTGAAGACTGTTTGTTCTAGAACCGAGGCTCCATGGTCTGGTCAGGCACACTGGACCTCAGCACAGAGGTTTTGAAGAACTTTTTAGGTTCCAGAAACTGCGGTCCATGGCCTGGTCAGGCATGCTGGATCCTGCAGTACTGAGGATTCTAAGGCTTTTTAGGTTCCAGAAACCGTGGGGTCTATGGCCTGGTCAAGGCATCTGGATCCTTTGAGTACAGAGGTTTTCAGCAGTTTAGGTTCAAATTGTGGGGTCCATGGCTGACCAGGCACACTTGATCCTTGGTACAGAGGATTGAAACTGTTTGGTTCCAGAAACTGCTGGTCTGAGGCCTGGTCAAGGCCTCAGGATCCCTTGCACTGAAATTTTTGGCTGTTTGGTTCCCGAGATCGGGGTGTCCATGGTGGTCAAGGCTTGGATCCCTTGCGGTACAGAGGTTTCTGAGGAACCCTAAGGTTCAGAAACCACGAGTCCATTGTGGTGAGGCATGTTTTATCCCTCGCATTACAAGTATTCCTGAAAACTGTTTAGTATGAAGAAACTGAGGCATCCATTGTGAGTCAGGGCACGTGGATAATTGCAGCACAGAGGATTTGAAGAACTGTTTGGTTTGAAACTGTGTCCTTGGCTGATCAAGGATGCTGGATCCCAATTGGTACAGAGGATTCTGAAGAATTGTTTAGGTTTGAGAGCTGAGGCATTCATGGGTCGGGGCATGCCAGATCCCTGCAGCACAGGGTTTCTGAGAACTGTTGGTTCCAGAAACCGTGGATCCATGGCCTGTCAAGGCCGCTGGTTCCCTTGCAGGACAGAGGATTTCTGAAGAACTGTTAGTGTCCCTGAAATCACGGGTTTGTGTTTGGTCCAGGCAAACTGGATCCCTTGCAGTAGAGGATTTCGAAGAACTGTTTGGGTTCCAGAACCACGGGTCCTTGGCTTGGTCAAGGCACCCTTGATCCCTTGCACAGATGTTCTAAGAACTGTTTGGGGTTCCAGAAACTGGGGGCCTGCCTGGGTGAAGGCACTGCATCCTCAGTACAGAGGATTTCTGAAAACTATTTGGGTTCCGAAATCAGGGTCCATGACAGGCATGCTGGTTTCTGTAATACAGAGGATTCTGAAAGCTGTTTGGTTCCAGAAATCTAGGGTCCTTGGCCTGTCAAGGCATCCTGATCCCTTGCTGTACAGAGGATTTCTGTAGAACTGTTAGGTTCCAGAAACCGGGTCCATGGGCTGATCAAGCATGCTGGATCCTTATACTACAGAAATTTTGTGAAACTGTTTGGGTTCCAGAAATTATGGGGTCTGAGGCCTGGTCATGGCCGCTGCATCCCTTGCAGAACAGAGGATTCCTGAAAACTGTTTAGTTCCAGAAATCATGGGATCAGGCTGGTCAAGGCAAGCTGATGCCTTTGCACAAAGGATTGAAAAACAGTTTAAGTTCCAGAAATAGAGGTCTGTGGTCTGCTAAGGCATGCTGGATCCTTGCAGATTTCTGAAGAATTGTTTAGGTTCAGAATTCTGGGGTCAATGGCCTGTCAAGGCACGCTGGATCTCTTGCAGTAGAAGTTTCTGAAGAATGTGTGAGTTGCAACGCAGTGTCCATGGCCTGGTGAAGGCACACTGGATGCCAGTACAGAGATTGAAGAAGGTTAGGTTCCAGTGGGATCATGACTACATCCAGGCCTGGATGCCTTGCAGTACAGGTGATTTCGAAGAACTGTTTGGGTTTTAGAATCTGAGGGTCTTTGCTCTGTTGAAGGGCCTGGATCCCTTGCAGTACAAGTTTTGAACTGTTTAGGTTCCAGAAGCAGCATTGTCCATGGCTGGTGAATGCATGCTGATCCTGTTGTACAGAGGATTTCAAGAAGTGTAGTTCCAGAACCAGGGGCTCATGGCCTGGTCAGGGCCGTGCATCCATTTCAGTACAGGATTTCTTGAAGAACTGTTCGAGAAACTGAGGCATCCATGTCTGGTCTGGGCATGCTGATCCCGCAGTACAAGTTTTCGAAGAACTGTTTAGGTTCCAGAAACACGGTCCATGGCTGGTCAAGGCACACTGATCCCTTGCAGGTGGATTTCTTAAGAACTGTTTAGGTTCCAGGAACCGGGGTCCATGTCCTGGTGGGGCTGCCATCCTTGCACTACTGAAAATTTCAAGAACCTTCGATTCCAGAAACTGTGTATGTGCTGGTGAAGGCACCTTGGATCCATTGCGTGGAGATTTTCAAAAACTATTGGGTTCAGAAATTGGGTCCGTGACCTGGTGAAGGCATGCTGGATCCCTTGGGTACAGAGGTTTCTTGAAAGCTGTTTAGGTTTCAGAAATCGAGGTGTTCAGGCCTGGCTGTCACGCTGGATCCTTGCAGTACAGTGGACTTCTGAAACTGTTTGTTCTGAAACCATGGCGTGTTTGCTCTTGAGGCACTCTGATCCCTTGCAGTACAAGTTTCACGAAGTGTTTAGTCAAGAGCCGCATTGTCAAGGCCTGTGAGCACGCTGATCCCTTCAGTACAGAGGATTTCTGAAGAACTTTTGGGTTCAGAAACTGGGGCCCATGGTGGTCAAGGCCGCTTGATCCCTTCAGTAGAGGATTTCTGAAGAACTGTTTAGGTTTAAAACCACGGGTCCATGGGCTGATCAAAGCTTGATCCCTTGCATAGAGAAAATTATTGAAAGCTTTTGGGTTCCAGAAATCATAGGTCTGAGACCTGGACAAGTGTTGATCCTTTTCAGAACAGAGAATTCTGAAAACTGTTAGGTTCCAAGTGAGGGATCTGTGACCTGGTCAGGGCAAGCTGGATGCCTTACAGAGACCCTGAAAACTTTTGTTCCAGAACCTGAGTGTCCATGGCCGTGATGGCAGGCTTTATCCCTGCAGTACAGAGATTTCTGAAGATAGTTCAGGCTCCAGAACTTGGGTCAGCCCTGGAAGGCTTGGATCCTTTGCAGTAAAATGGAAAACTGTTTAAGTTCCAGGGATCGAGGGTCTGTGGCCTGCTCAATGCATGCTGGATCTGTGTGGTGCAGAGGAATTTGAAACCCTTTGGGTTCGAGAAACCTGGGTCCATGTCTCATCAAGCACGCTGGATCCCTTGCGGAATAGAGTCTTGAAGAACTATGTGATATAGAATCATGGCTGTGGCCTGGTGAAGGCACACTGATCCCTAGTAGAGAGGATTTAAGGAACTGTTTAGGTTCAGGGTGCCAGATCTGGCCTGGTCAAGGCATGCTGATCCCATGCATGGCTGATGTCTGAAGTGTTTGGGTTCAGAAACAGAGGGTCCGAGGATTGGTCAAGGCTACTTTATTCCTTGAGTACAGACCATTTCTGAAGAACTGTTGGTTCCAGAAACCCGGTTCCGTGGCTGGTGAAGGCAGCTGGATGCCTTGTGTACAGAGGATTCTGATGAACTTTGGGTTCAAACCGTATTGTCCATGGCCTGGTGACGGTCTGCTGGATCCCTTTCAGTACAGGGTTTTGAATAGCCTTTTGTTCCAGATTTTGTGGGGCTCATGTCTGTCAAGGATGCTGGATCCCTTTCAGTACAGAGGGTTTTGAACTGTTTAGGTTCAAACTGAGGTATCCATGATCGTCAAGGCAATCTGATCCTTGCAGCACAGAGGATTTCTGAAGAACTGTTTGGGTTCAGAAACCATGGGGTCCATGGCCTGGTCAAGGTACGCTTGATCCCTTGTAGTACAGAGGATTTCTAAGAACTGTTTGGTTCCAGAAACTGTGGAGTCCATGGCTTAATGTATCCTGATCCTTATAGTACAGAGGATTTTGAAAAGCAGTTTGGTTTGTGAATTTGGGTCGTGGCGTGACTTAGGAACACTTGATCCTTGTAGTACAGAGGTTTTGTGAAGCTGTTTAGGTTCCAGAAACTGCGGGTGTGGCCTAGTCGGGCATGCTGGGCCGGTGCGATTTCTGAAGAATTGTTTAGGTTCTGGAAATTCGGGTCAATGGCCTGGTCAAGGTAGCTGGATCTCTTGTGGTAGAGGTTTTGAAGAAATGTTAAGGTTCCTAGGCGCGGTGTTCATGGCCTGGTGAGCACACTGGATCCTTGCAGTGCGAGGATTTCTGAAGAACTGTTTGGTTCCAAAACCACGGGTCCATGGCCTGGTCAAAGCACTGGATCCAGTGGAGTACAGAGGTTTTAAACTGTTTGCTTCCGAACCTGGTCCTTGGCTGGTCAGGCTGCTGCAGCCCTTGCAGTACTGGGGTTTTGAAGAACTCATTGGGTTCAGAGCAGGGCCTGTGTCTGGTGAAGGTACAGGTTCCTTGCAGTAGGAGGATTTCTCAAAACTGTTTTGGTTACAAAAATCGAGGGGTCAGTGACATGGTGAAGGCATGTTGATCCTTGTAGTACAGAGGATTTCTGAAAGTTGTTTAGATTTCAGAAATCGAGGTCTGTGGCTTGCAAGGCACCTTGATCCTTATGCAAAGGTTCATGAAACTGTTTAGGTTCAGAAATCAGGGATTTGTGGTGTGGTCAGGGCCAGCTGATCGTTGCATTACAGAGGATTCGAAAAACTGTTTTTGGTCGATAGAGGGTCTGTGGCTTGGTCAGGGCGTGGATCTGCAGTACAGAGGTTTGTGGGAACCCTTGGGTTCCAGGCGGGTTTATGGCCTGGTGAAGGCATGCTTATCCTTGCAGTACAGAGGTTTCTGAAGAACTGTTTAGGTTCGACAGAGGGTTCATGGCCTGGTAAGGTACGGTCCTTTAAGTGCAGGATTTCTGAAAATTGGTTGGTTCAGATTTGAGGGTCCAGCCTGGTCAGGGGTACGCAGGATCTCTTGCAGTACATGGATTTCAAGAACTGTTTGGGTTCCAGTTCAAGGAGTCCATTGCCTGGACAAGGGGCTTGATCCCGTTCAGAACAGCGATTTGATGAACTGTTGGGTTCCATTGTCCTGTGTCCATGGCCTGGTGAAGGCACACTGGATCTTTTGTACTGAGGATTTCTGAAGAAATGTTTAGTTCCAAAGCTGGGGTCCTTGGCTGGGTCAGGCATGGATCCCCAGTACAGAGTTTCTGAAGAACAGTTTAGATTCAGAACCCGCGGGTCTGTGTCTATGAAGGCACGCTGGATCTCTTGCAGTACAGAGGATTTCTGAAAAACTGCTAGGTTCCAGAAATCGAGGGGTCCTGGCCTGTCAAGGCATGCTGGTCCTTGTGGTACAGAGGTTTTCAGTGCTGTTTGGGTTTCAATCGGGTCCATGTCCGGTCAAGGCACTCTGGATCTTTTGTGGTACGAGTTTCTCAAAGCTGTTGGTTCAGAAATTGTGGGGTCCGTGACCTTATCAGGCGCTTCATCCTTGCAGTACGGGTTCTGAAATGCTGTTTGGGTCTAGAAATCATGGGGTCTGTGGCCTGGTGAAGGAACTTTGATCTTTTGCAGTGCGTGGTTTTCTGACTATTTACTGTAGGTTCCAGGAATGGTAGGGTCCATGGCTTGGTCATGGCAGTGGGATTTAGTAGTAGGAGGATTTCTGAAGAACTGTTTGGGTTCCAAACCGTGGGTCCCTTGCCTGGTCAATGCATGCTGGTCCTTCCAGTGGTGGATTTCTGTTTAGGTTCAGTAAGTGTGTGTCCAGGCTGGCATGCTGGATCACTTAGTACAGAATATTGAAGAACTGTTTAAGTTCCAGAACAGTGCCTGTGGTCTTGTCAAGGCGCTGGATCCCTGCAGTACAGAGGTTTCATTTAGTTCCAGAAATCGAGGTGTATGAACCAGTCAAGGCACGCTTGATCCCTGCAGTACAGAGGTTTCTGAACTTGGGTTCAGAACTGGGGTCCGTAGTCTGGTCAAGGCACACTGGATCCTTAGTAGTACAGTGATTCCTGAAAACTATTTAGTTCCAGAAATCACGGGTCCCTGTTCTGGTCAGGCATGCTGATCCTGCAGTACAGAGGATTTCTGAGGGTGTTTGGGTTCCGTCGTGTGGTCTGAGGTCTGTTCAAGGCACTGGATCCCTTTATAGTCCAGAGAATTTCTGAAAACAGTTTGGATTCCAGAAATCAGGGGTCCGTGACCTGGTCAAAGTAGTTGATCCTTGCAGTACAGAGGATGCCAGAAGAACTTTTTAGGTTCAGAAACTGGGTTTTCGCCTGGTGAAGGCACCTGGATCCTTGCACAGAGGATTTCTGAAAATTGTTTGGGTTTCGAAACTGTGTTCATGGCTTGTTGGCACCATCCCTTGCAGTACAGGGTTGGTTGAACTGTTTAGGTACCAGAAACTGATTGGTCTGTGCTCTGGTGAAGGCACACCGCATCCTTGCGTGTGGGGATATCTGGTGTCTTTGTGTTCGAAATCGAGGGTCGTGACCTGGTGAAGGTACTGGATGCCCAGCACAAAGGATTTCTGAAAAGCTGTTTTGGTTCAGAATTCGAGGTTCCGTTGCTGGTCAAGACACTGGATCCTGTGGGGAACTGTGGATTTCGAAGAGCTGTTATGTTCCAGAAGCCACGGTGTCCGTGGCCTGGTGAGCACACTGGATCCTTGCCGTGCTGAGGTTTCCTGAAGAAGTGTTTTGTTCAAAACCGTGGGTCCATGGCTGGGTCAAGGCATGCTGGATCCCTTGCAGGAGTGATTTCAGAGCAGTTTTGGTTTTGCAGTTCACGGGTCTGTGCCTGGTGACGGCATGCCACATCTCTTGCAGTACAGAGGTTCTGAAGCTTTGGTTCCAGAATTGAGTTGCATGGCCTGCTCAAGGCATAGATCCCTTGCAGTGAGGGGATTTGAAAGCTGTCTAGGTTTTGTGAAATCCAGGGTCTGAATCCTGGTCAAGGCACGCTGGATGTTTTGCAGCATGAGGATTTCTGAAAAGCTGGTTGCGTTCCTGAATTGTGGGGTCTGTGGCCACATCAAGGGCCTTCATCCTTTGCTGTATGGAGGATTTCTAGTGCTGGTTCCAGAAATCACGGGGTCTTGGCCTGGTGAGGAGCGGGATCTTTTGCAGTACAGAGATTTCTTGAAGAACTGTTTATTCCGAAACCCATTGTCCATGGCCTGGTGAAGGCCGCTGGATCCTTATGGTTCAGAGGATTTTGTTGAACGTTTGGGTTCCAGAAACTATGAGGCCTGGCCTGGTCAAGGCAGCTGGATTGCTTTAAGTACAGAGGATTTCTGAAGAGCTGTTTGGGTTCCAGAAACTGCGGGTCCATGGCCTGGTCAGGCACTGGTGCCACAGTGCGAGTTTTAAAGAACTGTTTGGGTTCCGAAACAGGGTCTATGGTCTGTCAGGGCATTCTGATCTTTTGCAGTACAGGATTTCTGAAAGTGTTTAGGTTCAGAAATTGTGTGGTCCATGGCTGCCAAGGCACACTTGATCCTTTGCAGTACAGGATTTCTGAGAAACTGTTTAGGTTACAGAAACTCTGGGTCTGAGGCCCGTTCACACTCTGATCCCTTGCACTCAAATTCCTGAAAACTGTTGGGTTCCAGGCGTATTGTCCATGCCTGTGAAGGCACGCTGGATCCTTACAGTTCAGAGGTTTTTGAAGAACTGGTTCCAGAAACTATGAGCTCGTGCCTGGTCGAGCACGCTGGATCCCTTTCGGTACAGAGGATTTCTGAAGAACTGTTTAAGTTCTAGAAACTGGGGCGTCCATGGTCTGGTCAAGGTACACTAGATCCCTTGCAGCATGAGATTTCTGAAGAATTGTTTAGGTTCGTGAAACTCTGGGGTCATGTCTGGTCAAGGCTAAGTTTGCAGCCTGAGGATTTCTAAAGAACTTTTAGGTTCCAGAAATCGTGGTTTATGGCCTGGTGAGCATCCTGGATCCTTTTGTGAGAGGATTTCTGAAAAGCAGTTAGGTTCCAGAAATTGGGTCATGGCTGACCAAGGCACACTTGATCTTGGTAGTACAGAAGATTTGAGAACTGTTTCAGTTCAAACTGCGGACTGAGGCCTGGTCAAGGCACTCAGATCCCTCACTATAGAAATTCCTGAAAACTGTTTGGGTTCCAGAAATCAAGGTGTCCGTGGTGGCTGTATGCGGATCCCTTGCAGTTCAGAGGATTTCTGAAGAACTAAGGTTCAGAAACCAGAGTCCGTCTGGTGAAGGCATGTTTCTCCTTACAAGAGTATTCTGAAAACTGTTAGTATGAAGAAACTGAGGCATCCATGGCCAGGTCAAGGGGCATGGATAATTTGCAGCACAGAGGTTTCTGAAGAACTGTTTAGGTTCCAGAAACCGGGGTCCATGGCCTGGTCAGGGGTTTTTTGGATCTAATTGGTACAGAGGATTCTGAAGAATTTTTAGGTTCCAGAAACTGTTCCATGGTCTGGTCAAGGCATGCTGATCCTTACACTGAGGTTTCTGAAGAATGTTTGGGTTCCAGAAACCGGGGTCCATGACATGGTCGAGGCGCTGGATCGCAGTACAGAGATTTCTGAAGAACTATTTGGGTTCCAGAAACCAGGGTCCATGGCCTGGTCAAGCAAGCTGATCCTTTGCGGTGAGAGGATTTCTAAAGGCTGTTTAGGTTCCAGAAACCATGGGATCCATGGCTCAGTAATGCACCTGCATCCCTTGGTACTGGTTTGTCAAGAACTGTTTGGGTTCCAGAAACTGATTGGTCTTGTCTGTGAGCACACTGCATCCCTCTGTACAGAGGTTTCCAAAAGCTATTAGGGTTCAGAAATCGGGGTCCATGACCTGGTGAAGGCTGGGTGCCTAGTACAGGATTTTGAAAGCTGTTTGGGTTTCAGAAATTGAGGGGTCTGTGGTCTGGCTCGTGTATGCTGGATCCTTGCAGCATGAGTTTGAAGAACTGTTGGTGTCCCTGAAATCATGTGGCCTGTCAGGCAAACTGGATCCTGCAGTACAAAGGTTTCTGAAGTATTTGGGTTCCAGAAACCACGGGTCCATGGCTGGTCAAGGGCACCCTGATCCTGCAGTAAAGTTTTAAGAACTGTTTAGGTTCCAGAAACCGAGGTCTGTGCTTGGTGAAGGCATACTGCATCCTGGTACAGAGGTTTCTGAAAACTATTTGGTTCCAGAAATCGAGGTCCATGACCTGGTAATGTTGGTTCCTTGTAATAGAGGATTTCGAAAGCTGTTTAGTTCCGGAAATCTGGGGTCCATGGCCTGATCAATGCATCCTGGATCCCTTGCTGTACAGGATTTCTGAAGAAGTGTTTGGTTCCAGAAACCGCGTCCATGGGCTGATCAAAGCATGCTGGATCCTTACAATACAGAAAATTTCATGAAAACTGTTTAGTTCCAGAAATCATGGGTCTGAGGTCCGTCATGGCACGCTGCATCCTTGCAGAACAGTGGTTTCTGAAAACTGTTTGGGTTCAGAAATCAGGATCCGTGGTTTAGAGCAAGTTGGTTGCCGGTACAAAGTTTCTGAAAACAGTTTGATTCAGAAATAAGTGTGTGGTCTGCTCAGGCATGCTGGATCCCGTGTAGATTTCTGAAGGGTGTTTGGTTCAGAAATTCTGGTCGTGGCCTGGTCAAGGCACGCGGATCTCTTGCAGTACAGAGGATTTCTGAAGAACTGTTTGGTTTCATAATCTGCAGTGGTCTGTTGAAGGCACTGGATCCCTTGCAGTACAGAGGATTTTGAAGAACTGTTTGGGTTTAGAAACAGCATGTCCATGGCCTGGTGAGCACACTGGATCCTTTACAGTACAGAGTTTCTGAAGAAGTGTTTAGTTCGAAACCACGGGCTCATGGCCTGGTCAGGTACGCCATCCATTTCAGTACACAGGATTCGGAAGACTGTTTGGTTCCAGAACCGAGGTATCCAGGCCGGTCTAGGTACACGGATCCTTGCAGTGCAAGTTTTCTGAAGAACTGTTGGGTTCCAGAAACACGGGGTCCATGGTCTGGTCAAGCCGCTGATCCTGCAGCAGAGGATTTTTAAGAACTGTTTAGTTCCAGAACCGTGGGGTCCATGGCTGGTTAAGGCATGCTGCATCCTTGGAGTACTGAGAATTTCAAGTACTCTTTGTTCAGAAACTAAGTGCCTGTGCCTTGTGAAGGCACTCTGGATCATTGCAGTACAATTTCTCAAAACTATTTGGGTTCAGAAATTGAGGGTTGTGACCTGGTGAAGGCATGTTGATCCTTTTGTACAGAGTTTTGAAAGCTTTTTGGTTCAGATATCGAGGTGTCTGTGGCCTGGTCAAGACACGCTGATCCCTTGCATACAAGGATTTGAAGAGATGTTTTGTTCTAGAGCTGTGGTGTTTGCTCGGTGAAGGCCACTGGATCCTGCAGCATAGAGTTTCGAAAACTGTTTGGGTTCCAGAAACCGCGTTTTCCAAGGCCTGGTGAAGGCAGCTGGATCCTTACAGTACAGAGGTTCTGAAGAACTGTTTGGGTTCCAGAAACAATGAGACCCTTGGCATGGTCAAGACTCTGGATCCTTCGGTACAGAGGATTTCTGAAGAACTGTTTAGGTTCCAGAAACCACGGGGTCCATGGGCTGATCAAAGCATGCTGAGATCCTTGCAATACAGAAAATTAGTGAAAAGCTGTTTAGGTTCCAGAAATCGAGGGATCCGTGGCCCGGTCAGGGCAAGCTGGATGCCTTGCAGTACAGAGGATTCCTGAAAAACTGTTTTGTTTGTTTCCAGAAACCACAGTGTCCATGGCCTGGTGAAGGCAGGCTTTATCCCTTGCAGTACAGAGGATTTCTGAAGAATGATTCAGGTTCCAGAAACTGTGGGTCTGTGCCTGGTGAAGGACCTACAGTTTCTGGAACCTAAACAGATTCTTTAGAAATCTCTGTCTTCAATGGATCGGTGCCTTGACCAGGCTTTTGGCCCCACGGTTTCTGGAACCCAAACAGTTCTTCAGAAACCACTGTGTGCAAGGAACCAGCGTGCCTGCCTATGCCATGGATGCCCCGAGTTTTCACCCTAAACAGTTTTTCAGGAATACTCTGAAATGCAATGGATAAAGCATGCCTTCACCTAGCAATGGACTCTGTGGTTTCTGGAACCTAAAGGGTTCTTCAGAAATCCTCTGTACTGCAAGGGATCCAGCGTGCCTTGACCACACCACGGACCCCTCAATTTCAGGAGCCCAAACAGTTTTTCAGGAATTCCCTGTATTGCAAGGGATCCTGAGTGCCTTGACTAGGCCTCAGACCCCTTGATTTCTGGAACTTAAACAGTTTTTCAGGAATTTTCTGTACTGCAATAGATCCAGCATGCCTTGAGCAGCTCATGGACCCCGCAGTTTTTGGAAACTGAACAGTTCTTCAAAAATCATCTGTACTGCTAGGGATCCAGCATGCCTCGACCAGGCCACACACCTCACAGTTTCTGGAACCTAAACAGTTTCTCAGAAATCCTCTGTACTGCAAAGGATCAAGTGTGCCTTGGTCAGGCCACGGACCCCACAATTTCTGGAACATATACTGCTTTTCAGAAATCCTCTATACTGCAAAGGATACAGGATGCCATGACCAGGCCATGTACCCCATGGTTTCTGGAACCTAAACAGTTCTTCAGAAATCCTCTGTGCTGCAAGGGATCCAGTGTGCCTTGACCAGACCATGGACGCCTCAGTTTCTGGAACCTAAACACTTCTTCAGAAATCCTCTGTCCTGAAAAGGATCCAACGTGCCTTGACCAGGCCATGAGACCCATTGTTTCTGGAACCCAAACAGTTCTTCAAAATTCCTCTGTACTGTAAGGGATCCAGCGTGCCTTCACCAGGCCATGGACAATGCGGTTTCTGGAACCTAAACAGTTCTTCAGAAATCCTCTGTACTGCAAGGGATCCAGTGTGCCTTCACCAGGCCATGAACACCGCGGCTTCAGGAACCTTAACATTTCTTCAGAAATCCTCTGTACTGGAAGAGATCCAGTGTGCCTTGACCAGGCCATTGACCTCAGAATTTCTAGAACCCTAAACAATTCTTCAGAAATCTGCATAGGATCAATGCCTTGAGCAGGCCATGGACCCCTCGATTTCTGGAACCTAACTGATTTTTCAGAAATCCTCTGTACTGCAAGAGATCCAGCGCTTCACCAGAGCACAGATCCGCTTGGGTTTCTGATCTTAAACTGTTCTTCAGATTCCTCTGTGCTGGAGATCAGCATGCCTTGACCTAGCCATGGACCCCACTGGTTTCTGGAACTAAGCTGTTCTTCAGAAATCCTCAATTTCTGCAAAGTCCAGTGTGCCTTCACAGGCCATGGACACATGGCTTCTGAACCTTAGCAGTTCTTCGAATCTGGCTGTCCTGCAAGCGATCCGCATGCCTCAATCAGCCCATGGACCTCACAACTTCTGGAACCTGGATTCTGGATTTCTGAAAAACTGTTTAAGTTCCAGAGATCGAGGGGTCTGTGTCCTGCTCAATGCATGCTGGATCCTGTGCGGTACAGAGGATTTCTGAAAAACCCTTTAGGTTCCAGAAATAGCGGGGTCCATGTCCTCGTCAAGGCACACTGGATCCCTTGTAGAATAGAGGATTTCTGAAGAACTATATGTGATATAGAAATTGTGGCATCTGTGGCCTGGTGAAGGCACATTGGATCCCTAGCAGTACACAGGATTTCTAAGGAACTGTTTAGGTTACAGAAATTGCGAGATCTGTGGCCTGGTCAAGGCATGCTGGATCCCATGCAGTAAAACTGATGTCTGAAGAAGTGTTTAGGTTCCAGAAATCACAGGGTCCTAGGCCTGGTCAAGGCACACTTTATACCTTGCAGTACAGACCATTTCTGAAGAACTGTTAAGGTTCCAGAAACCACGGTGTCTGTGGCCTGGTGAAGGCACGCTGGATGCCTTGCAGTACAGAGGATTTCTGATGAACTTTTTGGGTTCCAGAAACACATTGTCCATGGCCTGGTGAAGGCATGCTGGATCCCTTTCAGTACAGGGATTTTTGAATAATGTTTGGGTTCCAGATACTATGGGGCCTATGGCCTGGCCGGGCATGCTGGATCCCTTTCAGTACAGAGGATTTCTGAAGAACTGTTTAGGTTCCAGAAACTGAGGCATCCATGATCTGGTCAAGGCAATCTGGATCCCTTGCAGCACAGAGGATTTCTGAAGAACTGTTTAGGTTCCAGAGATTGAGGTTTCTGTGTCCTGCTCAATGCATGCTGGATCCTGTGCGGTACAGAGGATTTCTGAAAAACCCTTTAGGTTCCAGAAATAGCGGGGTCCACGTCCTCATGAAGGCACACTGGATCCCTTGCAGAATAGAGGATTTCTGAAGAACTATATGTGATATAGAAATCGTGGCATCTGTGGCCTGGTGAAGGCACATTGGATCCTAGCAGTACAGAGGATTTCTAAGGAACTGTTTAGGTTACAGAAATTGTGAGATCTGTGGCCTGGTCAAGGCATGCTGGATCCCATGCAGTAAAACTGATGTCTGAAGGTGTTTCGGGTTCCAGAAATCACGGGTCCTAGGCCTGGTCAAGGCACACTTATATTTTGCAGTACAGACCATTTCTGAAGAACTGTTAAGGTTCCAGAAACCACGTGTCCATGGCCTGGTGAAGGCACGCTGGATGCCTTGGCAGCAGAGGATTTTGATTAACTTTTTGGGTTCCAGAAACCGCATTGTCCATGGCCTGGGAGGCATGCTGGATCCTTTGGTACAGGGATTTTGAATAACTGTTTGGGTTCCAGATACTGTGGGGCTCTATGGCCTGGTCAAGGCATGCTGGATCCCTTTCAGTACAGAGGATTTCTGAAGAACTGTTTAGGTTCCAGAAACTGAGGCATCCATGATCTGGTCAAGGCAATCTGGATCCCTTGCAGCACAGAGGATTTCTGTAGAACTGTTTAGGTTCCAGAAACCGCGGGGTCCAAGGCTGGTGAAGGCACGCTGGATCCCTTACAGTACAGAGGATTTCTGAAGAACTGTTTAGGTTTCAGAAACTGTGGGGCCCATGGCCTGGTCAAGGCACGCTGGATCCCTTCCGGTACAGAGGATTTCTTAAGAACTGTTTAGGTTCCAGAAACCACGGGGTCCATGGGCTGATCAAAGCATGCTGGATCCCTTGCAATACAGAAAATTAGTGAAAAGCTGTTTAGGTTCCAGAAATCGAGGGATCCGTGGCCTGGTCAGGGCAAGCTGGATGCCTTGCAGTACAGAGGATTCCTGAAAAACTGTTTTGTTTGTTTCCAGAAACCACAGTGTCCATGGCCTGGTGAAGGCAGGCTTTATCCCTTGCAGTACAGAGGATTTCTGAAGAATGATTCAGGTTCCAGAAACTGCGGGGTCTGTGCCCTGGTGAAGGACCCTACAGTTTCTGGAACCTAAACAGTTCTTTAGAAATCCTCTGTACTGCAATGGATCCGGCATGCCTTGACCAGGCCATGGACCCCACGGTTTCTGGAACCTAAACAGTTCTTCAGAAATCCACTGTGCTGCAAGGGATCCAGCGTGCCTGCCCAGGCCATGGATGCCTCAGTTTCTTCACCCTAAACAGTTTTTCAGGAATACTCTGAAATGCAAGGGATAAAGCATCACCTTCACCAACAATGGACTCCGTTGTTTCTGGAACCTAAAAACTCTTCAAAATCCTCTGTACTGAGGATCAGCGTGCTGCTGTTTCTGAACCTCAATTTCAGGAACCCAAACAGTTTTTCAGAAACTCTGTACTGCAAAGATCATGTGTGCCTTGACCAGGCCTCAGACCTTGATTTCTGAACTTAAACAGTTTTTCAGGAAATTTTCTGTACTCGCAATAGATCCAGCATGCCTTGAGCAGCTCATGGACCTCATAGTTTGAACTAAACAGTTCTTCAAAATCATCTGTACTGCTTGGGATCCAGCATGTCGACCAGGCCACACACCCACTGTTTCTGGAACCCAAACAGTTTCTCAGAAATCCTCTGTACTGCAAAGGATCAAGTGTGCTTTGTTCAGGTTACTGATTCCACAATTTCTGGAACATATACTGCTTTTCAGAAATCCTCTGTACTGCAAGAATTGAGGATGCCTTGACCAGGCCATGGACCCCATGGTTTGCTGGATCCAAACAGTTCTTTAGAATCCTCTGTACCACCAAGGGATGTGGTGTGCCTTGATCAGCGCCATGGACCCCACAGTTTCTGGAACCTAAACACTTCTTCAGAAATCCTCTGTCCTGAAAAGGATCATACGTGCCTTGACCAGGCCATGAGACCCATAGTTTCTGGAACCCAAACAGTTCTTCAAAAATCCTCTGTATTGTAAGGGATCCAGCGTGCCTTCACCAGGCCATGGACAATGCGGTTTCTGGAACCTAAACAGTTCTTTAGAAATCCTCTGTACTGCAAGGGATCCAGTGTGCCTTCACCAGGCCATGAACATTGCCTTCAGGAACCTTAACATTTCTTCAAAATCCTCTGTGCTGCAAAGTCAGTGTGCCTTGACCAGGCCGTGACCTCAGAATTTCTAGAACCACAACAATTCTTCAGAAATCTGCATCAGATCAGCATGCCTTGAGCAGGCCATGGTTTCGATTTCTGGAACCTAAGCAGTTTTTCAGAAATCCTCTGTACTGCAAGAGATCCAGTGCGCCTTCACCAGAGCACAGACCCCGCAGTTTCTGAATCCTAAACTGTTCTTCAGAAATCCTCTGTACTGCAAGGGATCCAGCATGCCTTGACCTAGCCATGGACCCCACGGTTTCTGGAACTAAACATTTCTTCAGAAATCCTCAGTACTGCAAAAGATCCAGTGTGCCTTCACCAGGCCATGGACACCTCGGCTTCTGGAACCTTAACAGTTCTTCAGAAATCCGCTGTTCTGCAAGGATCCGGCAACTTTCGATCAGCCCATGGACCTCACAACTGTGGAACCTGGATTCTGGATTTCTGAAAATCTGTTTAAGTTCCAGAGTTCAGGTCTGTGTCCTGCTCAATGCATGCTGGATCCCAAAGTGTACAGAGGATTTCTGAAAACCTTAGGTTCCAGAAAGTAGAGGTACATATGTCTCATCAAGGCACACTGGATCCCTTGCAGAATAGAGGATTTCTGAAGAACTATATTGATATAGAAAATTGGCGTCTGTGGTCTGGTGAAGGCACATTGGGTCCCTAGCAGCTACAGAGGATTTCTAAGGAACTGTTTAGGTTACAGAAATTGCGAGATCTGTGGCCTGGTCAAGGCATGCTGGATCCCATGCAGTAAAACTGATGTTCTGAAGAAGTGTTTAGGTTCCAGAAATCACAGGGTCTGAGGCCTGGTCAAGGCACACTTTATACCTTGCAGTACAGACCATTTCTGAAGAACTGTTAAGGTTCCAGAAACCACGGTGTCCATGGCCTGGTGAAGGCACGCTGGATGCCTTGCAGTACAGAGGATTTCTGATGAACTTTTTTGGGTTCCAGAAACCGCATTGTCCATGGCCTGGTGAAGGCATGCTGGATCCCTTTCAGTACAGGGGATTTTTGAATAACTGTTTGGGTTCCAGATACTGTGGGGCTCATGGCCTGGTCAAGGCATGCTGGATCCCTTTCAGTACAGAGGATTTCTGAAGAACTGTTTAGGTTCCAGAAACTGAGGCATCCATGATCTGGTCAAGGCAATCTGGATCCCTTGCAGCACAGAGGATTTCTGAAGAACTGTTTAGGTTCCAGAAACCGCGGGGTCCATGGCCTGGTCAAAGCATGCTGGATCCCTTGCTGTTCAGAGGATTTCTGAAGAACTGTTTAGGTTCCAGAAATCAAGGGGTCCATGTCCTGTTCAAGGCATGCTGGATCCCTTGCAGGACAGCGGATTTCTGAAAAACTGCTTAGGTTCCATTAATCAAGGGGTCCGTGGTTTGGTCAAGGCATACTGGATCCCTTGCAGTGCAGCAAATTTCTAAAGAACTGTTTAGGTTCCAGAAATCACGGGGGTGTGTGGCCTGGTCAAGGCACGCTGGATCCCTTGCAGTACAGAGGATTCCTGCAAAACTGGTTTGGTTCCAGAAATCAAGGGATCCATGGTGTGGTGAAGGCACGCTGGATCCCATGCAGTACAGAGAATTTCTGAAGAACTGTTTATGTTCCAGAAACGGTGGGGTCTGTGCCCTGGTGAAGACACGCTGGATCCCTTCCAGTACGGAGGATTTCTGAAGTACTGTTGAGGTTCCAGAAATCAAGGGGTGTGTGGCCTGGTCAAGGCATGCTGGATCCCTTGCAGTACAGAGGATTTCCGAAGAACTGTTTGGGTTCCAGAAATCAAGGGGTCCATGGCCTGGTCAAGGCACGCTGGAACCCTTGCAATACAGAGGATTACTGAAGAACTGTTTAGGTTCCAGAAATCACAGGGTCCATGGCCTGGTCAGCATGCTGGATCGCACGGTGTACAGCGACTTCTGAGGAACTGTTTAGATTTCCAGATTCTGCGAGGTTCCTTAGCGCCTTGTCAAGGCACGCTGGATCCTTGTAGTACTGAGGATTTCTGAAGAACTGTTTAGGCTCCAGAAATCATGGGGTGTGGGCTGGGTCCAGGCGCCAGCTGGATCCTTTGTCAGTATAGAGTATTTCTGAAAACTATTTGGGTTCCAGAAATCAAGGAGTCTGTGGCCTGGTCATAACGTTGGATCCCTGTAGTACAGGGATTTCTAAAAGCTGTTTAGGTTCCAAAATTGCCTGGTCCATTGCCTAGTCAAGGCATGCTGGATCCCTCAGCAGCATAGAGGATTTTGAAAACTGTTTGAGTTCCAGATCGAGGGGTCTAGACCACATACGGACGCTTGATCTGTGGACAATGATCTCAGACATCGCAGCCTGGACCATTCCTTCAAGCTCTGAGGGCCACCCTTTTCCAGAACAGGTCCAAACTGGTTTTATGGATTAAAACCTCATCCTTTAGTTGTCCTGACTAGCTAGACCTGCAGGAAATCATATCAATCTGTCTTAACCCTGTTTACATTCAAAACATGTTTTTGTTTTAATAAAATGGACTCAGTCCTTTGAAGTTTAATAAAAAAAAAGCTTTCTACTCTACAGGAAAAAGATTGCTAACACAAAGGTCTCCCTAGCTGAGTGCCCCTGGACCTCAGACTGCAATATGAGGCAATTTTCAATTCAACCCCATAAATCCCACAACTAAAATATTTTACGGGCAACATAACCAGTAAGATAAAGAAAAATGTCCTGGGAGAGGGGGGTGCTGCAGACCACGATCACGACAGACATCTGAAATCACCACACCTCACAGACACTGTGGCCCAGATATTCAAACTGCACTCAAAATGAGCGCAACAGCAGGAGCAAGCACAAACCAGTTGCGCAAATGCGCAACAGGTGCGATATTCAAACATGGAGCAGAACAAATTGTGCAAGCAACTAACGTCTGAATATCGCACATACTACGCCATAGCGGAGCCAGGAAGGAGAAGCTGAGCGAGTATTTAGCTGGGTGCAACCAGGGGCAGCCCAGCTGAGCATTCCAGAGGTGCTATATGCCAGCAGAGCCCCCAGAGCAATGGAACTGCACATCCAGGGAGGCAGGCTTGGGCCCACCGCCAGCCACATGCCACATGGGCACAGGAACACACTGCAGAACCCACTACCACACCTGCACACCCAAGCACAGCATCACTGGGGTGTGGACGGATGATCTACTTGCCCATGGGGACAAGCCAAAAAGCATAGCAGAGCCATGACACCCAGCACAACCACTGGCAGGCTGAGAGTGCCACACAGGGGTTGACAACCACAGTGCACATCCGCAGCCCCGATATGCTGGCACACCCACTGCACTGTGACCCCAAGACACCACCTATGTGCAGTGACTGGCACTGCAGGAAACCATGCATCCCCCAGCACACGCCAAGCCCGTGCAGCACAGAAGCCTGCATGCCAGACACACCCTGTGCACCCAGCAGTGGGTGGCAGCAGACGGCAAGACTAATCTGAAAGTCACTGCCATGCTGGAGATCCCTCCCATGCACACACACGCGCACACACACACACATACCCAGGACCATACCAGCCCAGATGGCATGTACACCCCTGCAACTGAGCAACCCATAGGCAGCTGCAAATCAGAGAGAAAAACATTATTCGTATAAAAATATAAAATGTATTTCACAACAACAACATTATCAAAACAAGTACAACTATTTACAAGGGGGACGGTACAAGGTGGGTTGGTCAAGGTGTAGGATGACAAACTTGGAGAGGAAGGCAGGGTGGTAGGATGGGAGAAGTGGGAAGGAGTAGAGATGTCATGGGCCAGCTGGCACCGGGCCCTCCTGCCGGTGTCCCAGGTCTCGCCACCTCCTCCGCACACACCACGGGCGGAATGTATTGCAGGATGTCACTATTATGGCCCACAAGCCGCCGGATGACCCGTGGACATCCCTCGCCATCCTCTGGAGAACCTCGAGGCCTAAGAAATGGGATCACAGTCAATGGCTGTGACTGACCACAACCTCGAACACCGCCCAACCTGCAAGCTCATATAGCCCAATGTCCTGCACCTGGATGAGCATGCACCCACCCACAGTGAACATGCACATGGCTATCACAAACAGGTATGGCACCAGCTATCGCAGCACTGCACACACACTGCCCATGTCCATCATGGCAATAAACAAGGCTGGCAAGTGACGCGGGTAACGTGAAAGCCATAGTTACACAGCTATGTGCCCAGTGCATGCATGGACCACCAGTGATGCATACAGACGTCTGTGAAACTGGACAGTGATGCATGTCGCCTGTGTCGTGCCTATGACATATAGATACACAGCCAGTGTTCGCAGATAAGGGCTATGAGGCCACACAGTCTGTCCATTTCAGCCTGTAGTTACTTTGTTTACCTAGAAGTCTGTTGCCCCTTACCCCTGACTAAAGAATTCTGTTATGTCTATCCCGCAGTCTGGAAATCCCATGACTGTGCTCAGCCCCCACCACTCCTCTGGCAGGGTGTTCCACTTGTACACCACCCGTGCTGTGAAGAAAGTCTTGCTCATGTTTCTCTGAATCGCCCCTCCTCCAACTGCATCCCATGCCCTGTAGTCCTGGAACATCTTTTGCACTTGAAAATAGTGTTTCTCACCTGTTCCCACCCTGTAAGATACTTGTATGTCTCATCTATATCCCTCTCCTCCTTCTCCTCCAGGGAGTACAGGTCCAGTTCCTTCAACCTGTCTCCCTAGGAGTTGTGATGCAAGCCATGCACCATCCTTGCTGCCTCCTCTGAACCTTCTCTGCCCACTCTACATCCTTACGTAGGTATGGTCTCCAGAAATGTACACTGTACTGCAGGTGGGGCCTCACTAGTGTCTTGTATAGTGGAATTATGACCTCCCCTTTCCTGCATGTTTGTATTGTGCATGGCTACTGGCTCCCCCCCAGCATGCAATAGCATCCATGAAGTCATGATACTCACACTGCTCAAGCAGCTCTGACTGGTGCTGTTGCTGGCGCTGCTGCTGCTGGTGGGCTCCAACCCCTGCTGGCAACGGGTCCCTGGCATGGCCCTCTTCACTGTTGGGTCTTACAGGGTGGGGTGTAAATGATGAGAAGGGACTTGGCAAGGTTAGAGGAATGGTCAAATGTATGGCAGCTTAGATTCAATGCTAAGAAGTGCAAGGTAATGCACCTGGGAAACAAAAACCCAGGGGAAGAGTACACAATGGGGGGTGAGATACTAAACAACAAAAATGGAAAGGGACCTGGTGGTAGATCATGAGATGACCTAAGGTGGGCAAGCAATGTGAGAGGGCAACAAGGAGGGTTGGGGATACTGGGATGCATAGGGAGAGGCATCACCAGTAGAAAACCAGGAGATTATTATCCCTCTGTACAGACAGCTGGTGAGACCCCATCTGAGTACTGTGTGCAGTTCTGGAGACCCAATCTCATAAAGACACTGAACAGGATGGAGCTGTCCAGAGGAGGGCAACTAAAATGGTGCAGGGTCTGCACGGAGACGTCATGAAGAGAGACTTAAGGAGCTTATATGTATAGCCTCGAGGAAAGGAGGAGGGGGGCATGATAGAAACTTTCAAGTACCTCAAGGAATCAACAAAGTCCAAGAGGGTAGCATCTTTCAAAAAAAGAGGTGCAAGAACAAGAGGGCACAATTTGAAGATAGAGGGGCAGCCCAGAGGGTAATTTAAGGAAGTATTTTTTCACAGAGAGGGTTGTGGATGCATGGAATGGCCTTCCGGAGGAGGTTGTGGAGTCAAAATCAGTGGTGGAATTCTAAGCATGCATGGGATAGTCATAAAGGCAATTTGGGGGGGGTGGTAGGAAGTAGGCTGCTGGTTAACTAGGATCTGCAGCTATCCAGTAGTAGTAGGAAATGGGCAGACTGGGTTGTCCTTATCTGCCGCCAAATTCTATGTTTCTATGTTTCTATGTTTCTATGTTTCTATGCTTCTGTTGCCCCACATCCTCACATCCCGGCCTGTGGAGACATGTTGAGACTAACATCATGTGGACTCAAAAGCAGATTGCCCCTGCCCCAGTGACAGTGCCTGCCCACACAGCCATACCCAGTCATCTCACAGCTGCACACACTGACACAGCCAACCGTGGCCAAGCCATCACCTATGCACAGCCACCAAAACACACACACACCCCTACAGATAATACAGGTGCATATATAGCACACCCACCTTGCCTAGGCACCATGCCCCACCTGGCACGTGACCGCAGCCGATCCAGCAGATCAGGATCCCTCCGGCGGAGGTCACTGTACCGGTGCCGGCACTGCTCAGCTGACCGGCACCGTCCAGTGACCCCCACCAGGTCAGTGGTCACTTGCTGCCACACCTGGTTCAGGCAATGGTGAGGGCGCCACCATAAAGTGCCCCATAGTGGGCTCCACTAGCCACCAAGTTGGCTACCTTAAGCTGGCTCCAGGACACCACCCTCCTCCTAGCCATGGCACCAACTTTACAGCAGGCAATATAAGGCCCAGCTCGCCTCGTGTCCATCGTGGAGATGTTGCCCAATGGGCCACCATAGCTCCAATCACGCTTGTTCGAACAGCGTCATTACTTTTACATAGCGCTGTCACCAGACAGCGCAATAGGGACGTATACATGGCAGGCTTAACAGTGCCAGGGGGCAAAGGTCATATACAAGGTCATGGGCAATGATGCAAGGCTAGCATAGCGCCATCTGGACGATAGGCATCCTGCGCGACTGACCAGCTGCGTACCAGTGCAACAGGGATGATGCGGTAGTGCCACAGCCATATAGTGCCCATTGCTGTAGCGCCACTGGCACAATGGTGGCCATGGCCTGAATTGCCGATCGTGCTCAGCACATCAGCAGCGTGACAGATGCCTCGTAAGCTATCTGGGCGTATGCTGATGCAGTCTACCACACAGGCACAGATCTGCACCATTGGCTCAGCCGACTCTTCCGTATTGACACAAAGCGTAGATTCACGATATTCAGCGACACATGCAAATCATCTGCAGTCAGCCATTGCTGGCGCGGTGGCGCAATTTGCATGTCGTTATAGTTGCTCCACTCCTAATTTGGTATGTATTGTGCTATAAACAATGTGACATTGGGCCGCGCTTGGCTGTGATTCAGTTACTGCAGGTGAGGTGAGTTACATGCTGTGTGATGTTCAGGACGATGGTCATGGGAAAATGCTGTAGACTGCACAGTGACAGGTCCACTTCCCCCATACAGATCACCATGACTGAGCAGAGAGTCATTGTGAGGGTGAGGAGTGGGTGTAGGAGGAGGCCTCAACTTTACAGCAGCAGAGATGGAAGCTCTCTTCCAGGCCTACCTGGGATGAGTGCACCAGTGCTGAGTGGATGGAGGGGCACCCTCAGTCCTGTCATGGGCTGCATGGGAGGGTAGTTTTTGGTTGTTAACCTGCACTGGAAGCCACCAGCGCTCCGTGCAGGAATGCAGAAAAGATGGGACAGACCGCAGGAAGTTGGAAGGAGAAGGTGGCAGCTCTCAGGGCGGCATCACTTGCTGGCACTGGCGGGTCCCGCCAGAGGTGTTGCAGCTTACCTCCTAACTGAGGAGACACTGGTCGCAGCCATGCAGCCAAGTGCCATTGAGGGCGCATTTCAGGCAGAGGATTCCAGACAGGTGGAAGCCCATCACTGCATGGGTATGACATGGTGGTGGTGTTTGGGGTCGGTTGTTCATGCACCTACGTACTCTCTTTCTGTTACAGATCCTGTTCGTCTTCAGGAAGCGGTGGGTGGTGGGTCCAGACAGTGATGCTGACCTGCTGGACATGGAGGAGGTCCATCCACCTCCACCACCAGCCAGCAGGTACGCAGCACGCGTGACCATGGCAACAGCACGCACTCGCACCATTGATGATAGAAGGCCTGTACTGGCAGGTGATGATTGTGTGTCCATGACGGATGGACATCTCGGTTGCAGCACGTGCGCCCTGGGCCTGTCTGGTTCCAACTTGTGTACCAGCATGCTGGCACAGTCCCAGGCTGTGTCTGTCAGCACCTGTGGGCAGCACCAGTGGCTGTGCAGGTGTCTGGCATTGCTGCCAGCACAGCGTGGAATGAGCGGACCTGGGCTGGCAGCGTTGAGGGCAGCAGCAGTCACCCACCAGGTCTGGGGGTACAGTGTCAAGCAGTGGCACATGTCCGCCGCCCTTTGATCTGCCCATTCCTGGTCCTGGCGAACAGCGCCCACCCTCAAGGGGTGTTGTGCATCAGGACCGTCCACACCCTGGGGGTCAGGATGCCGTTGGGGCACAGTACCCATTGGACGAGCACACCCGCCTGCTTCAGGAATCAGTACAGCTGCAAAGGCGGGTTGCAAGGTCCGTGGAGGCACTGTCTGTGTCTGTGGAGTGGCACAGCAGGGAGTGTGCTCAGGACCGAGTCGAGCTGGTCCGTATGTGGACGGATGTGACCGCCGCCATTGACAGGCTGACCCAGGCAGTTGTCTCTGTCATTGATGCATTGGGCACACAGTCAGGTGCCCCTGTACCACACACCCCACACAGTGCACTCTCCACTCCCCATTCCCGGCGTCGAGTGACACCAGGCCTGTCGACACCAGGTTCTGCTGTGGGCATCCCAAGCACCCCTGGTGCAGGTTTGTTCAGCATGCTGCAGACCCCTGTGCGGGCAAGGTCGCGATCACGCAGTGGGACCCCTGGTGGTGCAACAGTGCCACCCCATGTGGCCCCTGCTCAGCCTGCCCATGCTGTTGGGTCACGGCGGGGCCACCCACGCATCCGCAGTGGCCGTGGGACAGTGCTACATGACTGAGCTGTCTCCCAGTGTGGGCCCTGTCTGGTGCTGCCATGTGTGCAATGTGTGTCATGGTGGGCAGTGCACTGCTAGGTGCTCTGCTCTGCCTTCATTACGGACCACCTACACACCCTCCCAGCTTTACTGTCCACAGGTGCGTGTGCATGATGATGCCCTGCGAACTGTACACCAGGTGCAAGGGTGCCCAGGTTCTGACACACGTACTTGGACGGTACGGGTGGTGGGGTGGTCGGTGGTGCTGTGTGTTAGTGACTGCCGGTTCTGCAGTGCTGTGCATCTGCCCATGTGCGCTCTGTGCCTGGTGTGTGTGTGTGTCCATGAGTGCTCACTACTCCTGATGGTGTGTTTGGCTGCCTGGACCGTCTCCACTCCTGACCGTCCATGCACCCCTGGTGTGTCTCCTGTGTGCCTGTGGTTTGATGGACAGTGTTGGCTGACATGCCCCTGACTTACCTGTGTTGTGCGTGGTGCTCCTCTGTGATGGTGTCCGGTGCAGCTGGGCCTGCCGGATCAGTCCGGGGTCCCTCCGTCCTGGGGGCTGCTCATCACCATCATCACCGATGCGCCACTAGGCGTCCCCATCGTTGTCCCCCCTGTTCGACCTGTATGGCTATGTCATGAAGTCTTTGGCCATGTTGTGCAGGATGCAACAGGCCAGGAATATCCCACAGGCCTTTGGGGCTGTACTGTAGGGCACTGCCGGAGGTGTCTAGGCATCGGGAAGTGCCTTGAGCATCCCAAACACCCACTCTATGATGTTGGTGTTAGTGCATGTGCCTCATTATAGCATAGCTGCGCTGGGGTCATGGGGGCGCGGTATGGTGTGAGCAGCCAGGGACCTGAGTGGGATCCGCAGTCACTTGTGTGGAGATAGTGGAGATCAGTGTCATGTTCAGGTCCATATTGGCTATCTCCTTGTGTGCCACTAACATGGCACCTATGATTCCCACCCTTGCCCAGAGTTTCATTCCATACATGTGTACCACCCACTAGATGTCCTGTGGGGATGTCCCTCCTCTAATCGATGGCACAGTGCAGACTGATACCATATGAAGGCATCATGCTCTGCCAGGTATATGGCACAGACATTGATTATCGCGCCGTGGCATGGCACACCACCTGGCAGTTGACACTAGGAATCCCTTTCTGTTCTGATATGCGTGGCCATCGAGGGACAGGTGGCATCACGGATAGCCCACATGGGTGCAGTCTATGGCTCCTATCGCGCCAGGCATCGTGCCTGCCTGTGGAACTCCTGCATGTTTGCTTGTATGCTCTGCCGCGGTGCTTGGGAAATGGATGTACTCCCAGCATGTGGCAGCAGTGCGCTTGAGGAATTGGGTGAGGATGCGTGACGGGCCGACTGTGTATGCCTGTGATGTCCCTGTCGGCCTCTGGAAGGTGCCTGGCGAGCAGCATGCAGGCTGTCACCTTGTCTCCACCGACAGAGCGTGACTCCACTGGTGGAGGTGTCTGCATGGCATCACTGCACAGCTCACAGAGCCGCCTCAGTATTCGTTCTGTTCAGGTGGTACCGCCCCGATCTCACATCTGTGTACAGCTCAAAGCTGATGTGTACTGCACGCCTGTCAGGGGCGCATTTCCACCGACCGGGCCCTTCCACAGCCAAGTCCCCTGCAGCATGCATTCTCACCTCATTATAGCTTCCATGTGGAAACTTGCACTGTCCATCTCTGGCTTCTGGAACCCCGGCTGGTGTTAAGGTGTTACCCCACTGTCCTGACTACATTTCCACTGCACCGGCACCCCGCTGGCCTCTACAGACTATGGGACACACTTTCCTTGCCTACCCTTTGCTGTCTGTTCGTCTGTCTGTCTCTCTCTCTCTCTCCCCACTTGGCAGCCTGGTAGCGTTCTTGTGCTGCTTCCTTGAGAATTTTGTTTTGGCTCATTTCGGTTAGTGCGCATTTCCGGCTGTACGCCGGTCATGCATCGCGCAGTTCTCGAATATCGACAGGGTTTTATGCGCGGATCCGCCCTTCCGGCGCATGCCTTCATTTTCATTGCGCTGCTGCTCAGCATGTTTCGGGCGAATCACTCTTCTGAACACGCAAATGGTGCAGGTTTGGACTCATGACAAGAACCTGTTGCTTACGGCTTAAACCTTTGAATATCTGGCCTGTATATTTAGTATTTAAAAATATAATTTTAAATGTTACTGCATCGTATAACTTTTATCAGCTTCTCGGAACTAATAGGGAACAATGATGGGCAATCCAAGAATGATAAGTGGTCTCAAGAGTGCAGCAAAAGCCAGTGTTCAGGACTACCTGTCTGAGGTCCGCAAGCTGTGTTGATCAGAAGATGCCAAGTGGAGAAGAAATGCCACACCTCTGGGCATCAGAATAACTCATTTGGTCTTCACTGTGTTTTGACTCAGATAAATTCAACTCTTTAACAAACACAGTTCCCACTTTAGAGTCGGATGTCACAGTAATGAAAACAGAGGTCTTGGAGTCCCGCAAAAGTTCAGCGGCTGTGCTGGGTACTGCAATGACATTAGTTAAGGAGAACACACATGAGGTCCAGGCTTGAAGCCCTGGAAAAGCAGACCAGGACGGCTAATCTCTGCATTGTGGACATGCCTGAAAGGAGCGAGGGGGAATCACCTTATCCTATTTTTACTGGACTGGTTGGAGCAACAGTTGAGGCCCAGCATTTAAAGATGAGGGCATTTATTCAAAAGGCTTTGTGGGGTCACTTGTAACAGGTTGTCAAGCTAATCCAGACACCCATAGAGCCATAGTTGCCTTTCTTGATGTGTGTTGGTTTTGAGATTTCATCCTTGCATTGGCAAGGCAACAAAGAACCTTGCTACAGGATGGCTCCCAGGTTCAACTTTATCCAGATTTAGGTTGTTCCACCAGGCAAAAAAGAAGAGATTGATGGGGTTAGAGACATTCTACAAGAGGCAGAGGTACCACACAATATGCTTTTCAGTGTGTCTGAGGATTCTCGAAGTGAGGCAAAGGTCTACATTTTCACGGTCCCAGCCGAGGCTTTTGAAGTGGGCACAAAACATGCTCCACCACCAGACAGAGCCATTTTTGATCAATCGGATTAGGATAAATCAGAGGAAGATGCTACCTGAATTAATCATTGAAGGGAAAGGTATCCAGCTGAATTTTGGCTAAAATTGATCCTACAGAAATTGTTTTATGGACATAATGAGGGATATTTTGTTATTTAATAAAAAGGGGTTTGTTCTATGGGTATTTATTAAACCAGTAAGACTTCCTGTAGAAATGTCTTAAGATACCAGTTTTAATTTATGCTCAAGACTGGGTGCAGAAAAGTTTTCTTCCCATGCTGTTGATGGGGTTTAAGGGGTACTTATTGCCTGTGAACAATACTTTTATAACCGTTTCAGTTTGTAGCATGTCAAAGTTGCCAGAAATCAGATATTAGTACAGAAGAGGGAGGTTTGTTTAGACATTTATGGTGGTTGTTACCTATAAGGTACCTAGATTGTTTCTACATGTTTTTGTCTTTCTCTCAGGAGGAGAAGATGTTTGCAAGTCATATGGACTTCTAAATCAACTCCACTATATCATGCACTCTGCGTCCTAAACAACAGCAATATCTACAAAGGACTATTTTTGATTAGGTTGTTTTTACTGATAGCTTCCTAAAGCTGCATCTAATTGAAACAGTACAAAAGTATTCATTTTAAATTGTGTGTATTAAGAGGGGTGGCACCTTCCGTGGAATTTCTTTTATGTTTTATCCTTATGTACATTCTCCGGACACTTTTATGACTGTATGTCTATTGTAAACTAATAAAGTTTAAAAAAATGTCCTGGGTGTTACATCTGTTAGTGTAGTTGTAGCGTTAGCACAGCTGCAGTGTTAGCTTTGTTGTAGCCTCAGCATAGCTGTGGCAAAAGTATAGCTGTAGCATTAGCTTAGCTGTAGCATTAGCTTAGCTGTAGCATTGGCATTAGCTGTAGCGTTAGCATTAGCATTAGCTTAGCAATATCACTACTGTGACTTAGCTGTTGCATTAGCATAAGCTGTAGCATTAGCGTAAGAAGTAGCATTAGTGAATGCTGTAGCATTAGCTGTAACATTAGCTGTAGCATTAGCATAAGCTGTAGCATAGTGTAAGTTGTAGCATTAGCTGCAGCATTAGGTTTAGTGCAAGTGTAAGCTGTAGTGTAAGCGTAAGCTGTAGCATAAGCACAAGCTGTAGCATAAGCATGAGCTGTAGCATAAGCGCAAACTGTACTATAAACAGTTTTAATGTAAGCATAAGCATTAGCATTAGCTGTACTGTTAGCTTTGTTGTAGCCTCAGCATAGCTGTGGCGTTAGCATAGCTGTGGCAAAAGTATAGCTGTGGCATTAGCTTAACTGTAGCATTAGCATTAGCTTAGCTGTAGCACTACTGTGACTTAGCTGTAGCATTAGCATAAGCTGTAGCATTAGCGAAGATGGTTGGTCAATGCTGCAGCATTAGCTGTAACGTTAGCTGTAGCATTAGCATAAGCTGTGCATAAGCGTAAGTTAGCATTAGCTTGCAGCATTAGGTTTATGTGCTACAAGCTGCAGCATAAGTGTAAGCTGTAGCTTGCCACAAACTGTACCATAAGCATTAGTTTTTAATGTAAGTACAAGTTCTAGCATTAGCTGTAGTGTTAGTATAACAGATATAACACCCCGTGAATTTTTTTATCTTACTAATTATTGAGATGGAATGTGAGCTGGAGGATTGCATGCTTGTTGTCATCAATGCCCACATTCCGCTGCAGAGAACCTCAGAGGAGCAAGTGGCGAGGGCGCTGAATGTTTTCCTCTATCCAAGAAAAGGTGTGCCATTGTTTGCCATACATAGAGAGAGGTCCAGCATCTTTTGTCTGCTTCTTCCTCTTTGTGCCTGATGACCTCGCTCCTTCATGCTCTTTTATGCTCCCAAACATTGTTAAATTTACCTGGTCTATGAAATGTGGTGGTGAGACTGCACACCAGGAAATTTTAAATCTTGAAGCATGAGCCCAGAAGCTAGGAGCTTGGAGCCCTGTGCAGCATGCCAGAGCAATCTTGCGTCGATTGTGTAGCTCTGGTATGAGCCTAGTGACTGTCGAGCCTTGGCAGGTAATTTAAGTTTAAAAAAATAAAGGCCCATCTTTTAATCCACAGACTTGTTCATGATCTAAACACAGATAAAAATGGACAAATGAGGGGTATTTTGATATTAATTAAAGTCTTTATTCTATAGGATTTATTAAGCCATTGGGCTTCTTTAGAAATGTCTTAAGATTCTGTTTTGATTTATACCAAGTCTTCGACAGAAAGTTTTCACTATGTTGTTGATGGGGTATAAAGGTAGTATAGCCTCTGAACAATATATTTATAGCCATTTCAGCTTTGTAGCATGTCAAAGTTGCCAGAGAGTCAGATATTAGTGCAGAAGAGGGTGGTTTGTTGGACTTTCTGGTGGTTGTTTGCATAAGTTGCCTAAATTGTTTTTTACATGTTTTTTTTGTCTTCTCTCAGGAGGCAGAAGATGTCTTAGGCTATATGGACTTTCAATCATCCCACTGTATCATGCAGCTCATGGGCTTAAACAACAGCATATCTACAAGGGACTATTTTGATTAAGTTGTTTTAACTATTATAGTACTAAAGCTGTATCTAATTGAAACAGTACAAAGTATTCATTTTAAATTGTGTGTATTAAGAGGGGTGGCACCTTCCTGTGGTATTTCCTTTATCTTTTATCCTAATGTACTGTCTCCAGACACTTTTATGCCTGTATGTCTATTGTAAACTAATAAAGTTTAAAAAAAATGTCCTGGGTGTTATGCCTGTAAATGTAGGTGTAGCATTAGCACAGCTGTAGTGTTAGCTTTGTTGTAGCCTCAGCATAGCTGTAGAATTAGTATAGCTGTGGCAAAAGTATAGCTGTAGCATTAGCTTAGCTGTAGCATTGGCATTAGCTGTAGCGTTAGCAGTAGCATTAGCTTAGCTGTAGCACTACTGTGACTTAGCTGTTGCATTAACGTAAGATGTAGTGTTAGTGAATGATGTAGCATTACCTGTAACGTTAGCTGTAGCATTAGCGTAAGTTGTAGCATAGTGGAATCAATGGGTTTAGTGCAGCGTAAGTAGGCGTAAGCATAAGCTGTAGCATAAGCGTAAACTGTACTATAAACGTTGTTTAATGTGAAACATAAGCTCTTGATAGCTGTAGTTAGTAACAGATGTGCTTGCAGGAAGTGTTTTCATTATCTTGCTAATTGAAGCGGATGTGGAGCTGGAGGTTGTATACTGGTTGTCATCAATGCTCACATTCTACTGAGGACTCAGAGGAACAAGTGGTATAGGGTCACTGAAATGCTTTTTTACCTAATAAAATGTATGTCATTGTTGCCATACTGGGAGAGGATTCAACATCCTTTGTCTATTTCTTCCTTTTGTGCTGACAGCCTGCACTCCTTCGCTCTTTTATGCTTGTTTTTTTCTTATTTTTGTTGACCGTAGGTACAGACAACTCCTGCCTATTTCAGGTCAGACCTAGGGAGGGGATACCATTAATGCCAACCATGAGCAGATTCAGCAATGGTGATATTTTTATGAATGGAGAAATTTCGGCCCGGGAAATTCCTCTTTTCAAGGCCATGGGTTTTTAACACTCACTTGAACTACCAGGCAGATGTACCCGGTTTCGTCTCATCGAAGATGAACAATCATTACAATTTACCTGCTCTATGAAATGGTGGTGAGACCGCACACCAGGCAATTTTAGTCTTGAAGCCTTGGCCCAGCATGAAGCTTCAAGCCTTGTGCAGCAAGTGTGATCTTGTCAGTGTAGGCCCGTGTGATTTGTGACTGTCGCGTGTGGCAGTTAAAGTTTAAAAAAAGGCTGTCTTTAATCCACAGGTAACGGCATGCTGGATCCTTGCGGTAGCAGATTTCTGAAGAACTGTTAGGTTCAGAAATCGCAGGGTTTGTTGTCGGTCAAGGCACTGGATCCCTTGCAAGTGGGGAATTTCTGAAAACTGTTTGGGTTCGAGAGTTGAGGTCCGAGCCTGGTCAAGGATGTAGGATCCCTGCAGTACAGAAATTTTGAAAAGTTGTTTGTTCGAAATCGAGGATCCATGGCCTGGTCAAGACATGCTGGATCCTTGCAGTACAGAGGATTACAAGCTGTTAAGGTCAGAAACTAGGTCTCTGGTCAAGGCATGCTGGATCCCTGCAGTATAGACTATTTATGTAGGTTGTTTAGGTTCAGAAATCTAGGGTCCTTGGCCTGTCAAGGCACACTGGATCTCTTATTACTGAGGTTTCGAAAAGCTGTTTAGGTTCAGATATCTGGGGTCTATGGCCTGTCAAGGCACACTGATCCTTGTGGGCTAGAGGATTTGAAAAGCTGTTTAGGTTCCAGAAATCATGTCCATGGCCTGGTCATGGCACACTGATCCCTCAGTATAGAGTTTTGAAAAGCTGTTTAGGTTCCTGAAATTGTGAGGTCTGTGGCCTGGTCAAGCATGTTGGATCCCTTGCAGTACAGTGGATTTCTGAAGAGCTGTTTGGGTTCTGAAATTGAGGACCATGGCCAGGTCAAGGCATGTTGTCCCTTGCAGTACAGAGGATTTTGAAGAATGTTAGGTTCCAGAAATGGGTCTGTGCCTGGTGCATGCAGGATCCTTGCAGTAGAGAGATTTCGAAGAACTGTTTAGGTTCCAGAAACCATGTGGGTGGCCTGGCCAAGGCATGCTGATCCTTGCAGTACAGAGGATTTTGTAGAACTGTTTAGGTTCCAGAACCATGGGTCATGGCTGCTCAAGGCATGCTGGATCTCTTGCTGTACATAAATTCCCAAAACTGTTTCGTTTCGAAGTCAATGGGTCTGAGGCCTGTCAGGCACTCTGGATCCCTTGCAGTACCGAGGATTCCTGAAATTGCTTTGGTTCAAAAATCTAGGGGTCTGATGGCTTGAGCATGCTGGATCCCTGCAGTGAGATTTCTGAAGAAACCTTTAGGTTCCGAAACAACAGAGTCCATGGCTGATGAAGGCTTGCTTATCCTTTGCGGTACAGAGTTTTGAAGAACTTTTTGTTCCAGAAACTGCAGGTCTGTGCACTGAAGAAGGCACTATGGATCCTGCAGTTCAAGATTTCTGAAGAACTGTTCTGCTTCCGTACATGTGTCCATGGCAGGTTAAGCATGCTGTATGCGAACCAGAGGATTTCTGAAGAACTGTTTAGGGTGAAGAACTACGGGTCCATGGCCTGGTCAAGTCACTCTGGATCCTTCTGGTAGAGGATTTCTGAAGAACTGTTGGGTTCTAGAAACCATGAGGTCTGTGCCTGTGAAGGCATGCTGGATCTTGCAGTCTGAAGATTTCTGAAAACTGTTTGGGTTCAGAAATTGGGGGTCTGTGCCTGCTCAAGGCATGCTGGATCCCTTGCAGTATTGAAGACTTGAAAACTGTTAGCTTCAGAAATTGAGGTCCGAGACCTGGTGAATGCATGCTAGATCCCTTGTAGTACAGAGGATTTCTAGCTGTTTAGGTTTCAGAAATTGAGGGGTCTGTGGCCTGGTCAAGGCACGCTGCATCCCTTGCAGTACAAAGGATTTCTCAAAAGCTGTTTAGGTTTCAGAAATTGAGGGTCCATGGTCAGGTCAAGGCACGCTGATCCCTGCAGTTCAGGATTTCAATAACTGTTTAGGTTCCAGAAATCTGGGTCCTTGGCCTGGTCACATGCTGGATCCTTGCAGTTCAGAGGTTTTCATACAGTTGGGTTCTGAAATTGTGGGTTCCGGGCTGATCAAGGCGCACTTGATCCTGCGGTAGAGGATTTCTGAACTCTTTGGGTTCAGGAACCACGGGTGCGGACTGGTCGAGTCGTGGATCCTTGTAGTTCAGTGCAGTGCAGTGCATTTCGAAGAACTGTTTGGGTTCCAGAAACTCTGGTCCTTGGGCTTATCAAGGCATGTCATACTTTGCAGTTCAGAAAATTCCTGAAAACTGTTTTGTTGAAGAAATCAAGGGGTCTGAGACCTGGTCAGGCACTCTGGTCCCTTGCAGAAAGAATTCCAGAAAACTGTTTAGCTTCAGGAACGGGGATCTGTGGCCTGGTCAAGGCCAGCTGGATCCTTTCATTGAGTTTTCTGAAAAATGTTTGGTTCAGGAATTAAGGGTCTGAGGCTGGTTAATGTATGTTGGATCCTGGTGCAAGGATTTCTAAAAAGCAGTTTAGGTTCTGAAATTGTGATTGAGCCTGATCAAGGCACACTTGACCTTTACAGTACAGAGGATTTCGAGAAACTTTTGGGTTCAGGAACCGAGGTGTGTGTCCTGGTCCGTCTGGATCCGCAGTGAGTATTTGAAGAACCGTTTAGGTTCAGAAACTGTATCTATGGGTTGATTGGGCATGCTCAATCATTTGGTACAGAAAATTCCTGAAAACTGTTTAGGTTCAAGAAATCAAGGGTTTGAGGCCTGGTCAAGGCACTCTGGATCCTCACTCAAAAGGATTCCTGGAAAACTGCTTAGGATCCAGAAATCAGTGATCAGTGGCCTGACAAGGCAGCTGGATCCTTGGAGTACAAAGGTTCCTGAAAACTGTTTTGTTCCAGAACCGGAGGGTCTGTGGCTTGCTCAAGGCACACTGGATCTCTTGCACAGAGGATTTCTAAACCTTTGGGTTCAAAACCACAGAGTCCATGGCCTGCTGAAGGCATGTTTCCCTTGCAGTATAGAGGTTTCTAAGAACTGTTTAGGTCTGTAGTTGAGGGGTCCATGGCCTGGCTGGCATGCTGATCCTTGTAGCCAAGGATTTCTATAAAGCTGTTTGGGTCCAAATCGAGGGTTCTGTGGCCTGGTCAAGGCACACAGGATCCCTGCAGTACAGAGGATTTCTGAAAGCTGTTTAGTTCAGGGGTTGGGGTCATGGCTTGTCAAGGCATGCTGGATCCTTGCAGTACAGAGGATTTATAAAGCTGTTTAGGTCCAGAAATCTTGGGGTCTGTTGCCTGGTCAAGGTATGCTGATCCTTGCGGTATAGGCTATTTGTAATGTTTAGGTTCAGAAACTGGGGTCCATGGCCGGTCAAGGCACTGGATCTCTGTGGTAGAGGTTTCAGTGTTTAGGTTCAGATATCTAGGGTCCATGGCTGGTCAGAACTGGATCCTTGTGGTTCTAGGATTTCGAAAAGCAGTTGGGTTCTGGTGTGGGTTCCATGGCCAGATCAAGGCACACTTGATCCTTACAGTGTAGAGGATTTCTGAACCTTTGGGTTCAGGAACCGGGGTGTGTGGACTGGTTGAGTCATGCTGATCCATTGCAGTGCAGTGCAGTGCGTTTGAAGAACTGTTTGGGTTCAAACTGTGGGTTCATGGGCTATCAAGGCATCTCCATCCCTTGTGCAGTGCAATTCTTGAAAACTGTTTGGGTTCAAGAATCAGGGTCTGAGCTGGTCAGGCACCTGATCCCTTGTGTACAAAATTCCTGGAAACTGTTTTGGTTCAGGGGTGAGGATCCTTGGGTTGGTCAAGGCAAGCTGGATACCTTGCTACCTGGGTTTCCAAAACTTTGGTTCAGGAATCGAGGGCCTGAGGCTGGTCAATGCATAGGATCCTTGTAGTACAAAGGATTTCTGAAAAGCAGTTTAGGTTTTGAAATTGTGTCTGAGGCCTGATCAAGGCACATTGATCCCTTACAGTACAGAGGATTTTGAGAAACTCGGTTCCGGACTGGGGTGTGAGTCTGGTCCGTCATCCTGATCCTTGTAGTACAGAGCATTTCTGAAGAACGTTTAGGTTCCAAACTGGGGTTCCATGGGTTCATTAAGGCATGCTCGATCCCTTGCAGTACAGAAAATTCCTGAAAACTGTTTAGTTCAAGATCTAAGTTTGTGGTCACAAGGCACTCTGGATCCCTTGCATATAAAGATTCGAAAACTGCTTAGTTCAGAAATGAGTGAGTCGTGTGGACAAGGTGACTGATCCCTTTGTAGTACAAAGTTTCTGTTGATTTTTGTTCCAGAAATCAAGGGTCTGGTCTTGCTCGAGCACGCTGGATCTCTTGCAGTACAGAGGATTTTGAAGAACCTTTGGGTTCCAGAAACCTGGGTCCACTCATCAAGGCATGCTAGATCCTTGCAGTACCGAGATTTCTAAAGAACTGTTCATGTTCAAACTGTGGGGTCCTTGGCTGGTCCGCACTTGATCCCTGCAGTACAGGGGACTCGAAAACTGTTTGGGTTCCAGAAACTGCAGGTTGTTGGCCTGGTCAAGGCATGCTGATCCCTTGCAGTACAGAGGATTTCAAGAGTGTTTAGTTCCAGAACCATGGGGTCCATCTTGATCAAGGTCTTGGATGCCTTGGAGTACAGATGATTTCTGAAGACTATTTGGTTTCAGAATCTGCAGGGTCTGCTCTTGAAGGCACTGGATCTCTTGGTACAGAGTTCTGAAGACTGTTTAGGCTTCAGAAACAGCATTGTCATGGTCGTGAATGCATGCTGGATCCTTACAGTACAGATTATTTCTGGTGTTTTAGTTCCGAAACCACAGGCTATGGCCTGTCAAGCAGCTGCATCCATTTCAGTACACAGGATTGATGAACTGTTTAGGTCCAGAACTGAGGCATCCATGGTCTGGTCTAGGCACGCTGATCCCTGGCAGTACAGAAGTTTTCTTAAGAACTGTTTAGGTTCCAGGGAACTGGGTCCATGCTCTGACAAGGCATGCTGCATCCTTGCAGTACTGAGAATTTCGCTTTTTAGGGTCAGAGCAAGTGCCTGTGCTTGGTGAAGGCACCTGGATCTGCAGTACAGAATTTCAAAACTGTTTGGGTTCCAGGGGTGGGGGTCCTGACCTGGTGATGCATGCTGACCTTGAGTACAGAGGATTTCGAAAAGCTGTTTGGGTTTGAATCGAGGTGTCTGTGGCCTGGTCAAGACACGCTGGATCCCTTGCAGTACAGAGGACTTCTGAAGAACTGTTTGTGTTCCAGAAACTGTGGGGTGTTTGCTCTGGTGAAGCACACTGATCCCTTGCAGTACAGAGGATTTCGAAGACTGAGAAACTGCATTGTCAAGGCCGTGAAGGCATGCTGGTTCCTTACAGTACAGAGGTTTCTGAACTGTTTGGGTTCCAGAAATTGTGGGACCCATGGCGTGGTCAAGCCGCTGATCCTTTCAGTACAGATGATTTAACTGTTAGGTTCCAGAAACCACAGGGTCTATGGGTATCAAAGCATGTTGGACCTTGCAATACGAAAATTGGTGAAAGCTGTTTAGGTTCCAGAAATCACGGGTCTGAGGTTTGGTTTAAGGCAGCTGGATCCTTGGAACAAAATTTCTGAAAACTGTTTAGGTTCAGAAATCGAGGATCCATGGCTGGTCAGGGCAAGCTGGATGTTCGGTACAAGGATTCTTGCTGTTGTTTCCAGAAACCAGTGTCTAATGGCCTGGTGAAGCTTTATTCCTTGCAGTACAGAGGATTTCAAAGAATGATTCAGGTTCTAGAAACTGCGGGTCTGTGCCCTGGTGAAGGAATGCTGGATCCCTGCAGTAAAGAGGATTTTGAAACTATTTAAGTTCCAGAGACTGAGGTGTTGGCCTTCAATGGCTGCTGGATCCTGTATGTGTACAGAGGATTTCTGAAACCCTTTAGGTTCCAGAAATAGCGGTCCATGTCCTCGCTAAGTGCAGATCCCTTGCAGAATAGAGGTTTTCAGAACTATATGTGATATAAATCGGCACTGTGGCTGGTGAAGGCACTTGATCCCTAGCAGTCTAGTATTTAAGGAACTGTTAGTTACAGAAATTATAGATCTGCGTGCCTGGTCAAGGCTGCTGGACCTATGCAGTAAAGCTGATTCTGAAGAAGTGTTTGGGTTCCAGAAATACAGGGTCCAAGGCCTGGTCGAGGCACACTTTATACATTGCAGTACAGACCATTTCTGAAGAACTGTTAAGGTTCAGAAACCCGGTGTCCATGGGTCTGCCAGCTGCCTAGATCTTGCGGTACAGAGGTTTCTGATTAACTTTGGGTTTGACTGCATTGTCCATGGCCTGGTGAAGGCATGCTGATCCCTTTCAGTACATGGGATTTTGAATAACTGTTTTGGTTCCTGAAACTATGGGGCTCATGGCCTGGTCAGGTACACTGGATCCCTTTCAGTCTATGATTTGTGAAGTGTTTGGTTCCAGAAACTGGGCTCCATGGTCTGTCAAGGTACACTGATCCTGCAGCACAGAGGATCGAAGAATGTTTGGTTTCAGAATCTGGGGTCTTTACCTGTTGAAGGCACTGATCTCTTGCAGTACAAGTTTCTGAAGAACTGTTTGGGTTTAGAAACAGTATTGTCCATGGCCTGGGTATGCTGCTGGATCCCTACATTAGTTATTTCTGAAGAAGTGTTTAGGTTCCAGAAACACGGGGCTCATGGCCTGGTCAAGGCACGCTGTATCCATTTCAGTACACAGGATTTCTGATGAACTGTTTGGTTCCAGAAACTGTGGCATCCATGGCCTGGTCTAGCACTGGATCCTTCAGTACGAGTTTTTTAAGAACTGTTTAGGTTCCAGGAACCGGGGTCCATGGCCTGGTCAGGGCATGCTATCCTGCAGTACTGAGAATTTTCAAGAACTCTTTAGAGTCAGAGGCTAAGTGCCTGTGCCTTGGTGGCACTCTGGATCCGGCAGTACAGAGAATTTCTCAAAAACTATTTGGGTTCCAAGTGAGGTCCGTGACCTGGTGAGGCATGCTGATCCTTGGGTAAGAGTTTCTGAAAAGCTGTTTGGGTTTCAGAAATCGAGGTCTGTGGTGTCAAGACCGCTGGATCCCTTGTACAGAGACTTGAAGAATTGTTTATGCCAGAAACTGTGGGTTTTTGCTCTGGTGAAGGCACACTGATCCCTTACAGTACAGAGGATTTCTGAAGACTGTTTGGGTTCCAGAAACTGCATTGTCCAAGGCCTGGTGAGGGCTGCTGATCCCTCAGTACAGAGGATTTCAAGAACTGTTTAGTTCCAGAAATTGTGGGACCATGTGTGGTCAAGGCACGCTGATTTTCAGTACAGATATTTGAAGAACTGTTTAGGTTCCAGAAACCACGGGTCCATGGGCTGATCAAAGCATGTTGGATCCTTTGCAATACAAGTAGTGAAAAGCTGTTTGGTTCCAGAAATCAGGGGTCTGATGCTTGGTCCATTAAGCTGGATCCTTGTAGAACAGAATTTCTGAAAACTGTTGAGGTTCCAATCGAGGATCCATGGCCTGGTCGGTGCTGGATGCCTGCAAGAGGATTCCTGAAAACTGTTTGTTTCAGAACCACAGGTGTCTGTGGCCTGGTGGTGGCTTTATCCTTGTAGTACAGAGGATTTCTGAAGATTGAGTTTAGAAACTCTGGGTTGTGCTCTGGTGAAGTCACGCTGGATCCTTGCAGTAAAGAGGATTTTGAAAACTATTTAAGTTCAGAGATTGAGGTCTGGGCCTGTCAATGCATGCTGGATCCCGTTTGGTTACAGAGGATTTCTGAAAAGCCCTTTGGGTTCCAGAAATGGCGGGTCCATGTCCTCATCAAGGCAGGCGAGATCCTTGCAGAATAGAGGATTTCTGAGAACTATATGTGATATAGAAATCGTTGGTATCTGTCCTGGTGAGCACTGGATCCCTAGCAGTACAGAGGTTTCTAAGGAACTGTTTGGTTGAGAAATTCAGATCTGTGGCCTGGCTGGCATGCTGATCCCATGGTAAAGCTGTCTGAAGAGGTGTTTGGGTTCCAGAAATCACAGGTCCGAGGCCTGATGAGGCACACTATACATTGCGGTAGACCATTTCTGAAGAACTTTGGGTTCCAGAACCGTGTCATGGTGCTGTAGGCTACTGGATGTCTGCAGTGAGTTTGATTAACATTTTGGGTTCAGAGCTGCATTGTCCATGGCCGGGAAGGCATGCTGGATCCTTTTCAGTACATGTGTTTTTGAATATTGTTGGGTTCCTGAAACTAGGGCTCATGGCTGGTCATACCGGATCTTTCGGTACAGAGGATTGAAGAGTGTTTAGGTTCAGAAACTGAGTCCTTGTTCTGTCCAGGTACTGGATCCTGCCCTTTGGATTTCTTAAACTGTTTGGGTTCGATACACGGGGTCCATGGCCTGGTCAAGGCATGGGGATCTTTGCGGTACAGAGTTTCTTAGAACTGTTGTTTCCCTGAAATCACGTGGTGTGTGGCCTGTACAAGCGGATCTGCAGCAGAGGATTTTGAAGAATTGTTTAGGTTCCAGAAACTGTGGGTCCATGGCCTAGTCAAGGCACACTGCATCCCTTGAGAACAAGTTTGTCAAAACTGTTTGGGTTAGAAACCGAGTGGTGTGTGGGGTGAAGGCACACCATCCCTTGCAGTACAGAGGATTTTTGAAAAACAATTTGTGTTCCAGAAATTGAAGGGTCCATGACCTGGTGAAGGCATGCTGGATCCCTTGTAATACAGAGGATTTCTGAAAAGCTGTTTAGGTTCCAGAAATCTAGGGGTCCATGGCCGGACAAGGCATCCTGATCCTTTTGCTGTAAGGATTTCTGAAGAACTGTTTAGGTTCCAGAAACCGGGGTCCATGGCATCAGCATGCTGGATCCTTGTAATACAGAAATCTTTGTGAAAACCTATTTTGTTTCAGAAACCAGAGTGTCCACGGCCTGGTCAGGCACACAGGACTTTGCAGTACAGAGGAATTCTGAAGAGTGTTTTGGTTCAGAAACCATGGATCCATGGCTAGGTCACGGCCCTGGATGCTGCAGTGCAGATTCTGAAGAACTGATTAGGTTTCTGAGATCTGCAAGGTCTTCTCTGTTTAAGGCACACTGGATCCTTACAGTACAGAGTTTCTGAAGAACTAGGTTTCTGAAACCGCGGGGCCCTGGCCTGGTCAAGGCACACTGCATCCATTTCAATACAGAGGATTTCTGAAGAACTGTTTAGGTTCCAGAAACTGAAGTATCCATGGCCTGGTCTAGGCACACTGGATCGCCTGCAGTACAGAGGATTACTAAAGAACTGTTTAGGTTCCAGGAACCGTGGGGTCCATGACCTGGTCAAGGCATGCTGCATCCCTTGCAGTACTGAGAATTTCTGAAGATGTCTTTAGGTTCCAGAAACCAAGGGCCTGTGCCTTGGTGAAGGCACCCTGCATCCCTTGCAGTACAGAGGATTTCTCAAAAACTATTTGGGTTCCGAAATTGGGGTGTCCATGACCTGGAAGGCATGCTGACCCTAGAACAGAGGATTTCTGAAAGCTATGGGTTTCAGAAATCGGGGTGTCTGTGGCCTGGTCAAGGCTTGATCCTTTGCAGTACAGAGGCTTTGAGAACTGTTTGTTTAGTAACGTGGGTATCAGGGAGGAGGGACCTGGGAGAGAACCACCAAGTCTACTACAGCCTCGCTGACTGTAGGCATGGATACCCTAAGCAGCAGGCCTGACAAAAAGATCCCTACCACACCCTCTAGAAGGACTGAAGTAGAGGAACTTAGAGTGTAGTCCCCTTAGAAGTCTGAAGTCCACATAGTGCTTCCTCAGCGCTCAGCATCATAACTAAACAGTTTGGAACCTTTAAAGGGAGCATTCAAAACTGGCTGTTGCACATCAGTGGCAAAGGCAGCCCCTTTGAGCCAAGAATAATGTTTCATGCAAATGCAAATGCCAAAGGCCATCAACTCTAGCAGAAGCTGAGCACAGCAGATGTTTCCCAACTTCAGTGTCAACCAATAAAGTTTTAGTGAAATCATTCTTGGAAGAATCATCAGGCAAAGCTTGGGCAGAGTACGAGCAGCCTTCACAGGCTGTTCTGGTATTTACACATATGGGCCTGGTGATTTGCAGTCCTAAGGATGCAGATGCACAAGTACACTTGCCCATAACATCTAGTCTCCTAGACTCCTTATGAGGAGACAGAGTATTCATGTGTCTAGGAGTTTTAGAGTGGTCATAAGCAGCTATGATGACCAGAGTCTGTTTGAGGCTGGTTAGCATAAGGCAACTTAGCAGATGGAGCAGGGTACTGTGTATAAGCCTTTCTTGGGACGCAGGCAGGGAGTTAGATCTGTGTCATGCAGCAAAAGTAGCATCTTCTGAGTCAAGATTAACAGGGAGACTTATTATTGAAGGAGAGCAAGGCACCGCCAAAAATTCCATCGGATTCCTCTTGGAGGAATCATCCTCTTCAACAGTGAAACCATGGCAGACTGCATTTGCTGCATCATGGCCTGAAAAAAGAGGGATCCTCAGGAGAAGACCTTGGGGTGTAAACCACCAAGTCCTGACTGCAGGATGAGAGGGTAGAACTAGAAGGCAGGTTTATTTCTTCAAACTGCTCCTCACCCTCACATTCCTCCTCTAAATCCACCTCCAAGGTCCACAAGATCAGCACTGTACTCCAGATCTTCAGTGTCATCATGTACAATGATAAGAACAGCAGGGCCGGTGATGGTGGAGTGGCAGTAATTGTGGCATGCTTCTAGAAGTCATCGATGAAGGCTCTAGAACAGCTGGCCATACCAGCGGGCAAAGCTACCTGCTGTGGCAACCCTGGTAGCAGGTGATATGACATATATACCAACAACGATGGCAATGTACTGTGCACAGTAGGCATGGCAGTGTCTGAGCCATAGCCAGACCCCAACCTTGGTGTCTAGACGACATTTGGGGAGAGAGAGAGGTTTGTAAAGTTGTCAGAGCATTGACGAGGATATGTTCCACTGTAAACCAGGACCTCGCCAGAGAAGCATCTCTCTCACTGTCTCTGTGTTTGTGCTTGTGGCTGGAGGAAGAGGTGGCCAGAGACAACATCCTGTCCTTTCTTTTTAGGTTTCGATGAGCATTTGTCAGATGATGGTGAAGTAGAAACAAACCTGGAGCCTTTTCCCTTCTCCATGGCTTTTAATGCCTTGTGAGAAGCTAGTTTCTAGAGCCTTCTGACAGTGTCACCTTGTAGCCTGGTTGAAACTCTGGCAAACCTCAGAGATCCCTATGTCAGAAGAAAGGCAGAACACACAGCACCTAAACAAAAAGTGGTCATGCTTGTATGATTTTATAACTGCAGATATATCTAAATAAAGGCTCTTAGACTTTGGCAGCATGTAGAAACTATGGTAAGTAACTGCACTATATCAAAAAACAAAATGGAAATGGCTTTGTTGACGTTTCCTTCAGCAGGTCTGAAGAGGATGATGCACGGTGGGAGAAAGAGCTGAGGAGTACTAGGGCCGCCCATGTTATATGCATTGATACCACATGTCATTTTAGGTGGCCCCCAGCTAGCAAAGTTTCCATGTGGTCCTGATGCTGAAGGCTTACAGCTGCAAAGGTGTGGCCTAATGGGGGATATATCCTCGATGAAGATCTGAAAGATTTTCTGCAAGTTCCCATTGCAGGAGGAGAGAGGTGTATGTGTGGTAACCATTAAGATGACACTGAGACAGCACAGAGTGGAGAATCAAGATCCAGAGCTGCTGGTCAGGTTTTGTGAAAGGCACTACAGCTAGGTGCTGGGCAGCTGCACTGAGGGTTCAGAAGCTGGAACTTCTGGGTCAGCATGGGACCTTAGCAGTCAAGGGGGGTGGGGAGAAGAGAGACACACAGACAGAGACAACCTTCCAGGAGGAAGCCCAAAAGCCAGCTTACAAGCACTATGAATCAAGTCTGAAGAGAGAGCCCAAATGACCAGGAATCACCCCGGAAGATCAGAGACCCAGGGGCCTGCAGCAACAGAAGTCATCCGTCCCCAGAACCATAGAAGCAGAGCTGCCCTGCTTCAGGAGAAACCTCAATTGTTTGTCATTTTCAAGTTACATATATACATACATACATAGATTTGCTGGTAAATAAGGACCACTTGATTCTCCTAGGCTGCCCAATTTCCCCTACCTACAGTATCACCGCAGACCTATTTGATCTCCGGTTCCTTCAACCATCCCTCATTCTTTTCCCCTAACGTTCCCTTACGTCTATCTCAACCTTTCTTGAACCCATCCACTGTTTTTGCCCCCAACTACCTTGGCTGGTAACCTGTTCAGGGAAACCACCACTCCTTCTGTAAAGAATAAACTCTTCTGTCTCTCCTGAATTTAACCCCCTGCCAGCTTCATATTATGCCCCCTTGTTCTTGAGCACAGTTTCTTCTGAAAAATACTCCCAACCTTTATCCCTTTTATGTATTTAAATGTCTCTATCATATCCCCTCTTCTTTCTTCCAGTCTGTACATATTGAGTTCCCTCAGTCTCTCCTCATAGATCTTCTGTTGAAGACCTTGCACCATTTTAGTTGCCCTCCTATGGACCACCTCCACTCTATGTCCTTTCATAGATGTGGTCTCCAGAACTGTACACAGTACTCTAGATGAGGTCCCACCAGTGACCTGTAGAGAGGTAACATAACCTCCCTACTTTTTGCTGGTTATGCTTCTCTCTATGCAACCCAGAATCCCATTAGCTTTCCCACACTGCCTTGTCACACTGCCTAGCTACTTTTAAATCATTTGATGTAATTAAACCTACTGTTTTGATATTGCCAATATCACTCCCATTTTGTATTCAGCCTCCAGATTCTTGTATCCCAAGTGCATTATTTTGCCTTTTTTTATTATTATTATTAACACATTGAACCTAAGTTGCCATACTTTAGACCACTCCTTGCATTTTCCCTGGTCCCTGCCATCCTCTCCACCCTCCAGAATGTCACCCTGTTACAGATTTTTGTATCATCTGAATGAGGCAGACCTTCTCTTCCAACTGATCAGCAGTGTCACTTATAAACACATTACAGAGGACCGATCCAAGCACTGATCCCTGTGGCACCCCACTGGTCACCCTTTCCCTCCTCTGAGTGAACTCTGATTATCACCGCCATCCGCCTCCCTAGCCCCTAACCAATTTCTACCCAATTTAGCACCTTGATCCCACGCCTAGCTCTCCCAGCTTGTTCAATTAGCTCTTATGTTGGACGGTGCCAAAAACCTTACTGAAATCTAGGTATGCTAAATAGAAACTGATTGCAGATAAGGGCCATGGGCCCACCCAGTCTGCCCATTTTTATTATTTTTGCTGCAGACCTTACTTTTCTGATCTACGGTGTCTCTCCACACCCCAATGGGATACCCATGTGCTATACCAGGCATTTTTGAACCTTTCACTGTTTTTGCTCCCCCCCACCTCCACTGGAAGGCTGTTACAGGAATTCACCACTCATTCTGTGAAGTAGTACTTCCTCACATCTCTCCTGAATCTACCTCCCTGCAGCTTCATAGCATGTCCCCTTGTTCTAGAGCACTTTTATGTCTGAAAAGTACCCCCATCTGCACCTTAACTCCCATGACATACCTTAACATAAGATATTTAAAGGTTTCTATCATATTCTCCCCTCCAGGATGTACATATTGAGCTCTTTAGCCTCTCATAGGGCTTTTGATGTCAACCCAGCACCATTTTTGGTAGCCCTCTTCTGGACCGCCTCCACTCTATGTCTTTCCTGAGATGTGGTCTCTAGAATGGGACACAGTACTCAAGGTGGGGTCTTATCACTAATCTATATTGGGGCAACACCACCTCCAACTTCCTGCAAGCGATACCCCTATCTGTGTACCCTAGCATCCCACTAGCCCTCCTACCTGTGTACCCCAACATCCCACTTGCCCTCCTACCTGTGTACCCTAGCATCCCACTAGCCCTCCTGACTGCCTTGTCAAACAGCCCGACCACGTTTAGGTTATCCAATATGATTACCCCAGGTCTCTTTCCTGCTTAGTGGCTACATCCATTGTACCACCCTGATCTAGTTCCTTCATCACCCAATTAAAGAAATTAATCAGATTTGCTTGACATGACCTCCTCCTGTGAACTCATGTGGTCTCTGATCTTGTAACTGATTTGATTCAAGATAATCTACTACAGTAACTCTCCAACAAGGATTCCATTAGCTTTCTCGCCATCGTGATCAGACTGACAGGCCTTTAATTTCCAGCCTCCTCAACCAGTTGCCCATCAGACTGGATTTACAAGCATCCGTGTTTCAGAGTTTCTTTAAAGCCATCTTACCAACTGAAAGGCCTTTGGAAGGGGTGTTGGTTTGAGCATGTTGCTCTTTTCATATTGAAAATGCACCAATGCCAGATAACCCACCACAACGTCAACAAGCCTACCACAGTCCAGTGCTGGGTGTCTGGGAACTGTGTCCAATTAATAGCATTACCTGGTACCAGCTAGGAGAAGGTAGTGGCCACCAGTAAAGGAAGACCAGCATATATTCTGTACTTTGAGAAGCAGTGTGGGACTCAGCACAGAGTCAGTGTTGTGCGCCTTGGTAGGCTAATTCGAGGCAGCCCCAGGAGAACAGCTACTAGGCTGCACCTTTACAGTCCAGACCAAGGGAGTAACATCACAACAGTGGTACAACTGACCACACCTGGTACAGTACCTAGACGGGCTGCACTGAAAATAGGTACACTAATCCTTTTTTCCTTTCAGTGCTTTGTCCTAAATAAAGCTGTGTCAACCGTTAATGTTGATACTTTCCGGACTACCAATTTTACAATACATGCTGTGGTGGTGCTGCATTTACTGGGTTCTGCAGGGAGAGTGATCGCAATGGGGAGGTGGGCAGATACAGCATCCCCAAGAGTTGTACTGACCTGTCATCAGGCCTACTTAAATCTCTCCAAGGGCAGGCATGAGCATATAGTTTTCTTTGAATTCAGAGTTCCCTCACTGATGTGACAGATAAGAACCCATAAGCCACAAAAATATGTATGGCAGCCTGACTAGGTAATTGCCAAACACCTTTGAACCAATTGGGGAACATGAGAGAGCCTCACAGGCCTTACACAGAAATTGGGGAGGCCATCCATCAAAAACATGTCAAGCTTTCAATCGACAGGTATTCAAGGAGCAGTTATAAAATTACATTAGTATAATACATTTTAGTTTAAACACGTTTGATCAAGTTATTACTTTGGCAGAATTTAAGTCACCTGGTAGTAAATGTTTCAGTCACAGAACTTCAAGCCATGACCATCTATTTTACAGTACATGAGGAAGGGATAAAAATACTGACCTTCACTGTTACCCATGCAGATGATCTGAATAAAGGAAAAATTAAAGAGGGGGAATGCTTATTAAAAGTTGTAATAAATCAAATTGCAAAATTTCAAACTGCTTTTTTTCAAATCCAGATTACTTTAGAAAAGTTATCTGAAAGGTCTGGTAGACCCAATGTATTTGATAAGTATGCAAGTTCAAAACAGGGGTGAATTCCAAAGCATTCTTGATTTCCTGAGAAAAGTATTATTAGGCAGAATGTTGACTCATCCAACTATGGACACTCTACATTAATAAGGAGTGTCCTAGATAGTTCTACAAAAAGAGAACATTATATCATAATTTCTTTTGAGCAGTTCACCTTGTGGAGGAAATGCATAATTATTTAAAACCGAATCTTATATGAAATATTGGCAAGCAACCATCTTCATGTTTAGATTATTTAACCCACCACTGGCTGCCACTTAACAGGAAAAGTATTAATAAGTTTGCAAAATAAGTTGCAAGTTCAAACATTTAATTTTTTTTTTTTTTTTTTTAGCAGTAGTAAACTATTGAATTTTTCCTGTATTCCCAATTGCCCCCCCCCCAAAAAAAAGAAGGGGTGACCGAAGCACACACAAATTTTCTTTTAGTGATTTCAGGGTATTAAATAATTGGTATCACATTGCTCTTTGCAATGCAAATGGGCATTTCATGGAAAAAAATTCTGTGAGGTGGGTCACAGAAAATGTGATCCACCCTTACTTTCTGCAGACCTCTCCAACTCATCCATCCCGTTATACCCCACTCAGGTGTTTATATTACCTTTGTTGCTCCCCTCAGTCTACCTTAAATTATAAAGGGTTATAAATAGCATCCAACACTGCTTGAAGATTTTCATTCCATTCTCACCACCTGCTCAAATGACAGTAATCTCTATATGCAAGAGATTACAGTCATAAGGGCTGGGTGGCAGAATGGAAAAAGCAGGAAAATCTTCACACAGCACTGCAACGCCTTTATAACCTTATAATTTAAGGCACACTGGGTGAGGGATCAACAAGGTAATACTAATCATTGGGGTGGAGAGGGTGCTGGAGGCTGGATGGGTGGGGAACAGTTTTACCACATACTAGGGATCAGGGTCATCAGCTGGTGATTCACCAGATTTATTGGGATGTGGGTGTTTTCTTGAAAGAAAAGCATGTGTGTGTGTGTGTGCACGGCATGAATTTATGTATGCATAATGTGTATATGTAGGTGTACGTGAGCTTGAGGGAGTGGTACTGAAGCAGATGAAGTACAATACAAGTTGATTTTCATACCGGACTTTATTTAGGTTAAAATATTTAAAAAAAATCTTAACCTTTTTAATTTTTGCTAATCAGTTTGAGGCAAGTACATTTTCACAACTGATTAGAATTTTCATGTGCAAAAAATGAATTATTTTTCCAACCTTATTTATTACCCTGAATTTTTACAATTATTACACTCACTGAGCCATGTTGAAATAGGACATAGGGGGCATTGAATGCTGGGCCAAGACATCGAAAGCAACATCATGATGTTTGCTAAAGACACTCCAACCAGTTATTGTGGCAAACACAAGCTCAGTGATATCCCCCCTCCCCCAAAACAATACCTGACCTCATAGAATGCGTCCGCATAAAGCTGTTACTGTGCTGGCAAATTCACAAACTGCAAAGCATAACTTACCAATGCGGTGTTATGAAATTCTTCAACCAGGACTGTCAGGGGTTTATCCAGCATGAGGTCCGCAGTTTTCAGAAACTCTATGGCTCTTTCAAACCACATTGTCATGTAAAAAAATAAATATATACTATTACAACTCAATCGAGACATCAAATTGAAAATCAAATTTAATGCATATACATTTTCTTGAACCTATGTTTCTCTAGATGCTGATGCCTGCCCCTTGTCAAGGCAATTCTAATTTCTGACTATCAGATTCCCAGAGGAGATTATCTTGTAACCAGGAACTTGGAAAACCATTTACAATGTTATAAGTAGTAGAAAGGGGAGGAAGGCACGTATGTAACCAAACAGAATAAAGTAAGGTGGTAAAAGTTGCATGAGATGAAGGGTAACAATCAGGTTATTGCTGCAACTGTGCCATACTGTAGCACAAGCATTAAGAAATCTGAATGCCATTTGTGTTCACATAACAAGACTTCTTCAGTGAAAGAAAAAAAGATCCAACTGGTGCCAAAAAGGTTGGTCTTTTTATTAATGTTACGTTTAAGCAATATACCCCAACAAGGAGTGGGTATATGGGTGGATTTACCATACCTGTGTGGTCAGTCAGGCTAAGCCAGTGAAAAAAATCACACCAGAAGTGGTAACCACCCATGTACCCACTCTCCTGGAGGGTATATTGCTATTATGCAATGTTTTTTTTTTTTTTGTTTGTTTGTTTTTTGAGATACTAAAAAATAACTGTCTTTTGGTGTTTTTGTGTTATTATATTTGTTGCTGCGCTAGAAAAAAATAGTACCTGGTTACAGCTGCACTGTGTGGTGTGAAGAGACACTGAGACTGAAAACAGCATTACGGGAAAAAATGTTAGTCGAGCAAGCCGTAACGGGTTGTGGTCCAAAAGCTTCCGTGTTTTGGAATTGTTTTCCTTTTTTACTGCTGAGATTTAAACATGAAGAATGGGACTGCAGAGAAAATGTATCGGAGCAGGGGTAGATTTGTTGGAGACTAAGTAAGCGACAGGTGAATGGAGAAGGCTACGAGAGGGAGATGTGAAGCAGTGAGGGAGTCGGCGATGTTTTCAGGTGGAAGTTTTTTTGGGGTTTTTTTTGTATTGTTTATTTATGCACCCTTACCTTCGGGGCATCTCTCAGGGTCTCTTCACCAGCTGCCGTACACAACCGCCCACCTGAACCGAACTACTCCAGGTTACATCAGGTATGTGAGGTCTGGGCACTCCCCAGCCCCAAGCAGTGGCCCCAGACCCCAAAGAGAACTGGAAAGATGGCGGTATTGGGCGTGAGGTCGGTTGGGCTGCCTCTGATCGCCATCACCTCACCCGAAGGGGGTATTTCCGTGTTTTTTCTACCCGGAGTGCAGATGTGCAAGGACGTTCCACCCAGCATGCGTGTATTCCTGCACACATCTGGAAGACGTCCTGCCATGCTCCAATCTCTAGGCATCTGCTACCATGCTCTGCAGTGCCCCCAGCCTCCACCAGGAGTGCCAGTGCAACGGGAAATCCATGAACCCTCCCAAGACTAGGAGAGGCTGTCTCTGACGCTCGATCCTAGACCTCCCCAGCGACCCTCGGCTCCCGAGCCCGTCAGAACCGGGTCGCCAGTATAGCGCGAGGTATGGCGTCCAGCGCCTCAACCCTCAGCGCCACCGAGCAGGCGGAAGTTGGTTTAAAAGAAAATAAATTACTAGGAGGAGATGGGTAAGTGGTGTGTGAAGATTTATTTATTTATTTTAAAGTTGTTTGGGCAGGGTGATCGCTGTTTAGCGGGGACAGAATATGGTGGTTTTTGTAGAGATGGGTCACTGTCTGTCACAGTGTTTGCCACTCTTGGGCTGCTGATGGTTGTAGCGATTCAAGGGGTAGGTTTTTATGATTCAGAATGGTTGCTGGGACCTTTTCCAGTGAGTACACTGGAGGATTTACCATGCTGAAAAGTTATCAGCCAACCAAATCAGAATGCAGCATTTTGTCTTTTGTAGTGTGCCCATTGTATAATTGTTGCAACTTTTTTTTTTTTTTTTTACTTTACACATTTTGAGACTGTCTTACTGTCTCACAAACCTTTAATTTTTATAATTTTATTTATAAGAGGACCACATCCATCCTGTATCATGATGTACTGTATTTTATTTTCTTTACGGCTATGTCATTCTGTATAATTCTCCATACTGACATTTACTTTGCACTGAATTTAGAATTTGCAGCCTCTGCTCTTATTCTCCATACTGACATATTTACTTTGCACAGAGTTGTAGAATATGCAGCCTCTGCTCTTATGCCTCCAATTACTGCTACAAATGTGGCTTTACTTGCATCCTCCCGGGTCATGTCTGAAAATAGTCATTTTATGACTGAAGTGTGTGTTTACTGGTACTTAAGATCTGGCCAGAGCTAATATGGCTGTGGAGAGCTTTTACGAGCATCAAGAGCAGTGAACAGAATATGCTGTGCTCTTGCTGCACAGGAGTCAGCTGTAATACTGTAGTGATTTCAGTACTGCGCATGCATGATACTCGCACATGTACAGTTTGCTCCGAAGTCAGCTTTGCGCAACATGTTGGTGCTGACATAACTACGTGTAACAACTCAGTCCCCTTGGGTTACTAGAATCCTATTAATACTAGTCTTAGGTAGGTAGGAAAAGGCAGCTGGCGGGGAGCTCATTAGGGGCTTTCTACATAATGACACTGTTTACTCAGCTAGCCTGAGAGAAGGATGATTATGTAATTTAGAACTCTCACAGCAGCATAACCATCTTAGAGTTGGCTGCTCTCAGGGAGCTTAGAATGTTCAGATGTGGCAGTCAGACTGGCAGGAGGTCTGCCATTGGGGCTCTACCAAAAAGAGCTCTGTTATTTCTCACCCTAGTTTGGCAAAATCTTCAGTTTGCCTGCAGGACTCTTTAGTTTCACTCCAGGGGGAGTGAGAGGGAATGCAGTTCTTATGGATCCAAGGGGCGATCCCCCAAGTTCACTGCTGCCTTACGGAAGAACAATGAGTATAATCGGACAGCTACCAGAGAAAGAAAAGTGCCTTTTGTTCTTTCCATGACTAGGAGGAAGGAACAACTAATCTGTGAGTACAGAATTTGAGACTGTTCTCTGAGGTGTGTGCACCCTAGATAAGGCTAGATCACACCGGTCAGGAACCCTTTCACCACAACTGTGCCGAATTTAAAGTTAAAGTTGGCAGTCTTTAGCAATTCATTGGGGATTGGAGACTCATTTGGTGTAATCCTGAAGGAATTGCAGAGGCTGTTTGGGGAAAAGGGTGGGAGGAATGCATGTGGAATTTCAGGCAGGGCTAAGTGGTTCATGGATGGGCACCAGTTTTTCCTGGGCAAAGATCATGCACCAGGAGGATTTTAAAGTGCATGGCACATCCCAGAAATGCATACTTTGGAAGAGAGACAGCTGTTTTGTGGAACACAGTGCTTACTCCCCACTTTAAGTCATAATGCTCTGTTGTGACATCACAATCTGTTGCTGTGAGAGTAACTATGATGTCACAAGCAGTGTATTATGACCTCAGGTAGGGAGACAGCAACAGAAATAGATGAACTCTTTGGGAGAAAAAAAAATCCTGTTTTCATGCAAATCACCTCAGCAATAAATAATGGGGAGGAGGAATAAAGAACTAATGTGAAATACAAGCTGAACTTTATATAAATATTATGTTTTGTTAAAGTTCTGAAGGTGTCAGCTGCTCTAAGCTTTATTTTTCCTTGTGTTTTTAATCATTGTCATTTACAAATGCTAGCAGACGCAGACACACACACACACACACACACACACTTTTAAAATGAAGCTTCAGTTGGCTTATAGCTTCTCTCAGGAAGTGAACTTTCAAGTCAGTGAAATTTGACCTTGGGATAGCTTTCTTTACTTGGAGCTTATGCTATCTTGTTTAGAATTTCACTTCACTGGTGTAATTTGCAAAGCCGATGCTGTTTAGGAGTGCAATAGGGGGTTATGCCAAACAAATGTAAATATCTCAAAGTATACAAGTTACAGACAAACCTGCATGGATGTTGTTCATGACAAAATACCTTTCAAATGAGCCTATTCATTAAGCTGCACTAATTATATTTTGTAAACTATGGCATCTGATTACCTGAATTTTAATTTTTCTTTACAATTTTCACCATTTGGATGGCTATATTTAAAAAAATCTAATAGATTCAGATTAGTAACTACCCTCATTTGAAAGGTCATTTTGTCCTGAACAACTTTCATGTTGGTTGTATATTGGTAACATCTAAACTTGCCAAGATATTTACATTTGTTTGGCATGACTCCTACTGTGTTCACTCAGAGAGAAAAAAAAATGAGGTTGTTTGGAAGACTATATTTTACAAAATATAAAGAATTCAGATTAGTGACTACCCTCATGTGAAATGTATTTGTCCTGAATGACTCCTGTGAGCTGTTTTTGTGCACCTTGACTAGTTTTTAAAGATATTTATTTAGATTTGTTTGAAAGGTGTGAACATTTGTTCTCAGAGAAAAGCAGCCAAGAAAGAAAGGAGTATGTATTTATTTTTTTTTTTAACTGCCACTGGGATTTGCAGTTATGAAAGAATACACTGAAAAGTACTAAAAAAATGTGTTCCATGGAAAGCCCTTTTTTCAAGCTAAAAGCAGGATGCTGTAGGCTCCACCCACAGCCATAAAAAGGAAATGAATAAATCTCCACTTTTAGTTTTCAGTGCCCAAGAGGAGGGCTTTGATGCACCAGCACTGCTTTTCAGCAACACTACCTACATGATACAGTGATCCCACATTTATTTATTTGCTTTTGTTAACCGGGTAAGTCACGCTAGACAGCCAAGTGCCTATTTTCAGGTGATACCCGGGAGGATTACAAACTAGGTTACAGAAGAAACAGTGCGGAAGTTGAGTTTACATACAATCAGGTAATGTACGAGGTTTACATCTAGATACAGGACGAGCATAACACAGCAGGGAAAGTTGAGTTTACAAACAGTCAAGTAATAACCCAGGTTTACATCAAGATATCTGACAAGCTTAACAGGGCTAGAGTAGGTAGCTAACAACAATCGATACGATTTAGCATAGGATAAGTACAGTGCTAACAACAAAAGATATGATTTACCATAGGGTAAGTACAACAGAAGATATGATTTACCACAGGGTAAATACAGTGCATACAGATAAGTATTCCTTTTTGACAACAGAAGTAAGTGCCAGCAGGTAGGATGAGCCAGTCGGGAGGGGGGACCCAGGGCCTGTCCTGGTAAAGTAGTTGAACTAGTCCAGGAGGAAGAGAGGGGGAGGTAGGACAGGCGCAAGTGAGACATGAGACAGTTACAGCGCCAGGTGCACACTTATAGCAACCCGCCCACCACAAAGCTCTAGACAAATGCTGGACTCCCCTCCAGCTTCAGACACGTTAGACCCTCCATTCACTGTGTGTGTGTGTATTTTTATATATATATATATATATATATATATATATATATATATATATATACACACACACATATATATATATACATATACATATACACACACACACACACACACACACACACACACACACACACACACAATACCACATGCCCCCACAATGCAAAGCATCATGGCTGCATATGCAAATCACCACAGAATGTTATGTTGGTCCAACTTTAAGCAGAATTGCATGGTGCCGAAAGGCTCTCACACAGTTTGCAAGGAAAGGGTGCTAACAGGAGACAGACACGATGTTTCATCTCTACCAGGACTCATCAGTATGCCTCTGCCTGTTTGACACCCCAGTGGAATGGACCAGCTACCCTTAAGGCAGTGTGCCTTGATATATTGTGGTGAACCCATTAAAATAAAAACTATTTAAAAGACAAAGAACCTCTGTGCACAAACACTGAGGCAAGGGTTACCCAAAGGGCATTTGACTGGGAAGCCAAGTTTCAAGAAAATACAACATCACATACCCCCCACAATGCAAAGCATCATGGGCTGCATATGCAATTCACCACAGAATGTTATGCTGGTCCAACTTTAAACAGAATTGCATGGTGCCGAAGGCCTCTCACACACATACATTTTATATATATATATATATATATATATATATATATATATATATATATTTATTTATTAGAGCAAAAAACTCCGTTTAATGCATTAGTTGAGGGTTGTTCACAGCGACAAAAGTGAGGAGAAATTCGCTGTTGGCGTTGAAAACCCCCTTGGACCCCATACCCCGCCCGGCATTGGGGTGCACGTAGGATAATCGTCAGCTAACTCTCACCCCATGACATGTGTAAAGCAGCAAGTATAGGAGAATGGGATGAGAGTTAGGACCCACGATCCCAATGCGCTTTTAATGCGGTTGAAGTAGGCGAGGGCTCAAGGTCAACAACACCTCCTGATCAATCAACCTAACTAAATTAACAAGTTTGCCTATTCCTCTTTTTGAGAATATACGAGAAATAGTGAATGTAATGCAGCGGGAGGGCGAGGCCCGCTGCCACATAATGCGTTAGCGAGGCCTTGAGGCCCGATGTGTTGTGGCATACTAACAGGGACAGCAACGCAAACAGAAATGCTAACAGTGGCGCACATGGTAACACAAGCACGAATGAGAACAGAAGATGCTTGATGGTGGCGTGGCGGGAATGGTCTGCCACGTGATGTGCTGTCACATATAACATGGTGCCTGCAAAGAGAAATGTCAATGGGCATGGTGATGTAAAGTGAAACAGTAAGATAAACAGTACTGTAGACAGAAATGGCAAAAAATAACAGAAGCATAGCGCAAAGTAAGCGCAAGGATACGCACATGGTGGCGAGGCGTCAATGGTAAGTGAAACTGATGCGGATCCGCAAGCGGAAAGGGCAACAGTAACAGTAATGTAAGCGCACAGGCTGGTTTTCCCCAAAATCTGCATTGAGAAAGACAGTGAGTACAAATAATGTATGCAAAATAATGAGTATCGGCGCAGAAAATGAGATCTTGGAATACTAAATACATTATATCTCAGGAACCGTACGACGTAGAAAAAAAATTTAAAAGTCATATTATTTACAACTGTCCTGGCTAATTTGAATCTTAACCCCATTATAGGGCTAAGAAATTTTCCTACGAAAAGTCCGTATCTCGCACCGTTTCCGAGATACGGGCCCTGAAAGGCGCGCCGAACGCCATAATGTTATCCTATGGAAAAAAGAAAGTTCGAGCGCCATAACTTGCTCCCTGTAATGTTTTCACCAAACTACTGAAAGGCACATCTGTGGGCTGTTGGCTGTCTTCCTTCCAAATTTCAGGAAAAAAGACCAAACCGTTATTTTGCAGCAGGGCTCCAAATGATTTCTGTTAAGTGTCGGGCGCCGTAATGGTATCCTATGGGAAAAACCGTCAATTTTGGAGTGCCATAACTTTGCCACCATGTGATATTTTTTCACCAAACTACTGAAAGGCACATCTGTGTACTGTTGGCTGTCTTCCCTCCAAATTTCAGGAAAAAAGACCAAACCGTAATTTTGCAGCAGGGTGCCAAAGGATTCCTGTAAAGCTTCGGGCACCATAATGTTATCCTATGGGAAAAACTGTCAACTTTGGAGTGCCATAACTTTGCCGCCATGTAATATTTTTCAATACAACACTGAAAGGCACATCTGTGAGATGTCGGCTCGTTCCCTCAAATTTCAGCCCAAAACTCCCAACGGTTATTTTGCAGTGCAGTGCCAAAAATTGCTGTCATTTCCCCACAGACTAGAAAATTACTGTGCAATTTCTGATAGCTTTCATAAAAATTTGCGACACTTTAAGTAACAAAGTAATTTTAATACTTTTCAGAAATTTGAAAAACATATTTCTGGGGTGTTTCTACAAAATAAAGACATGTGCAAGCATCCTCAGGGCCCGACTAGGTGAATACAAAAAATTAGGTTGCTAGAGGGTCCCAAATTTAAATGCCAACCATTTTCTGATCACCAACTGAAAACAAAATGGCCGATTTGCGAAAGTAACAGGCCCATTTGCAAAAGTAAAATGCATTTGCGAAAGTGTTGAACTTTTGTTAACTTTTTCCCATTGACTTATAATGAGAAACTGTTTTTTGAATAACTTTTGAACCATTTAATATTTTTTCACGAAATCTTCGAAAGGCACATCGGGGACCCAGGCTGCACGTTCCCTGAAGATTTCGGGCCAGTCACGCAAACCGTATCGCACCTGTGGTACGCCACTAGAATTCCAGAAAAGCGAACGTAAGCACAAATCACACTTCACTCTGCAGCCGTATATCCAATCAGTACGAAACTTGGCAGATCCCAAGGCCTATGGGTCTTGATCATACATTCCAAATTTCAAGCAAATCCATCAAACGGTTGCAAAGTTATTAAGGTGCAAAATTTTGGGTTTAACATGGAAATGGCTCCTCAACCCTAACTATGGTAGCACTACCGTCTACCATAATTTATATTTATATATATACATACATATACATATACATATACACACACACACACACACACACACACACACACAATTCTCCCCCCCAATTAAAAAAAACACACACAACTAAACAAACAGAGGCATTTATGGTTTCACCCTGGAGAAGTGACAAAAATATACTTTAGTTTCGGTTTATGATCAGTTACTCAGTGTTCAATAAATAGTCAGTCTGAGATATTGAAATTGTAATACCTGTAAATTTTCTTTGACTGCTGGTTGCAAGGCTGTCTGGATCTTCCATCCTAGGCTTCCATAGAGGTAGGAAATAGACTTATGAACAGGAACACAACCTCAGTCCCCTGTGGACTGTGCCAGCTGGTTCCAAAGTAGAGGAATGGTCAAAACACCAATCCGGACAATCTACCTAAAAATATAACTTGGTGATTTTCCGAGTTTTGCCATAGCAAATGGGATTAGTAGTCTACAGTAACCTGTAGGAGTTGTGATTCAATCAGTCAAACCGCCAAAAAGTGCTGTTTTCCATAAGAATAGTGCTTTTATGAGCTCTGCTTCATTTGCATAACCCACCCCTTTTTTTCTCAGTGCTGCAACCCAACTGTGACATCATGCAAGGGAAACAACGTTTCTAAGCACTGTTGTGAAACAGACACCTTAGGGTTACCACCTCCCCTGATTATTGCAGGAGAGCCCTGATTTGGGCAGCCGTGTCCTGCAAAAAAAAAAAAATACTGCATATCCTGACCTTATAGTGGTGTAACCCCCCCCCACAAATGGGGGTTTCTAAAAGCCTTCCAGAGCTGCTTAAGAGCTCCTTGCCTAACTGGTGTTCGGCGCAATGCCGCCAAAATGCAGCAGTTATGAGTGCTTTTAAAGCCTCCAGTACTGTCTCTTTAAGAGCTGCCTGCTCGCAGGCTTCAGTGGTTTGTACAAGGGGGGACTGGGGTTTCCCTACTCGAATCCCGCCTGAGCTGCAGTGAAATCGCTCCCATTTTGTAGTCGCTGTAAGTGCAAAAGGGAGCCTGACTGATAGGTGTAACTGTTTGGCTATAATCATTTAGAGTATTAGTGAGATTACAGTTCGACTAATCTGCCTTCCTTGCAGCTGGGACTTTGTGTGCTTGGCCCCTCCATTTTGGACGTGGATTGTTGAACTGGGCCAATGGGGTAAAGAGGGGTACCTAAAATGAAGACTGCTTGAGCCAACCAGAATTAGGACTCTCTTTGGAGCCGAATGGCCATAGGGGATACAGCCAGTAATTCTGGGAAATTAAGTTCTGGATGTGGCACCTTTTTTTGCACCAATGAGGACCGAATTAAGTGACTGGCATCTACAGCCCACCAATGGGATTGGGTGGCGCCCGAACTGAGATGCTCTGCCCAAACTGCCAAGAGGCAGAGTCGTTGTGGCTGTGAGTGAGGAAGGAGCTCTGGGCTGCTGCGCCGTTGAGTTTTCATGCGGGAAGCACGTGTGGAAGGCCAGATTCAGGCAGATTGAATGCCAGCAAGTGTCTGACAAAATCCGCTAGGCAGCGGTCAGAGGAGGCTGTGCAAAAGCGCAGCTACCTACCAGCTCACCCTGTAGAGGACTGGAGAATCTGCTTCAATCGCGCTTGGTCTGTCAGGACAAGTGAAGCTGCGTTGTTGGGCCCGGTGTACTGTAGTTAAAGTGATCAGGATTATACAGCAGCTGCCTGGTATGGTACCCCTCTGCTCTTCATATAAATGTGGGGAGAAGTGTCTGAACTCCAGGCTCGGTCCTGCAAGTGGTGCGAGAGTGCTCCTTTGGTTGGAGTTGTGAGTATTAAATCAGGGTAGCTCCCTGTCATATGTTCATAGTGAAGGCAAGATTTGTCTGGCTTCTTTATTGGCTACATGAACTAAGCCTGCTGGCTCTGCTTAATCCTTTTAGGAATCAAGTGCTTATTTTCTGTGTCAGGGCCCCAACCTGCTGCATCGAGAGGCTAGCCTTCTCTGGCCAGGGTACCCAGAGACAGTGACTTATAGGGTTTGGCCTGTGCACAGTGCCCTAGATAGATATACTGTATATGTATTAGAGTGGTAAGCTAATTAACCTGTTCTCCCCCAGTCATTATCTCCCCCTAAATAAATCAGATTGGTTGTTTTGCAAAGGTGTACTGACTGAACTGTGCATCTATGTTGAATTACTGTACACTGGTTATTGTATAACTGCATCTTACTTTACAGGGGGTCTCCAGAGCCAAACTGATTGAACCAAAGCTGGGGGTAAGTGTACTGTGGTTGACGGGTGTGGGCCACTAATGGGAAGAAAGGGTGGGTTGCAGTGACCCAGAGGGCTGTAACCAAGTCATAGTAGACTGTTTCAACCCCGACCTCTGGGCGGAGGCACCCGCCATCGGATCCAGGCCCCTCAACCTGTTAACGTCAGAGCAGGCAGGGGTAGTGGCCCTTGGGATAGCGCCCCCTAGGGGTTACAGTAGGAAAATAAAATATTGTCCAACTTTCTTCTAAATATTGCAGAAACTATAATACCTTAACTAAAATGCCTTAAAACGAAAAACAAACAACCAAAAAACTACAACTCAGTCTTAATTCCGATTATTTTGAGACAACAGGTCCCTTGCATTGGCCAATGTTTCATACTGTCCTGTAAAAAACATTTCAGTAAGAAATGTCCCACTCTGGGCTTCTTAAAAGGTGGTAACCCTAGGAGACCTCTGTTGGTCAGTCTTGTTATTTCAGACATCTACACTAGCAAAATAGGAGCAGGGAGACAGAAAAATCAGCTATGCCTTGCTACATATGTACCTACTGGATACCCCTTTCTCCTGTACCCCAGGACACATCTGGAAACTAGCTTGTCTGCTCAGTACGTCTTTCCTGGTGAAATGTCTATGTTAATGCATGTATGAATAACACTGAGCAGTGCAGGAGAGTGGCTAGCAAGGCAAACAGGATGTTGGGATGCATCGTAAGGGGATCACCTCTAGGAGCAGGGAAGTGATTCTGCCGCTGTACAATGGACTGTTTAGACCACACCTTGAGTACTGTGTACAGTACTGGAGACCACACTTGAAGAGGGACATACAGCTCCTGGAGAGGGTACAGAAGAGGGCAACTAAAATGATACGAGGACTAGGGGATTTGATGTATGAGGACAGACTTGAGGAGCTCTGTCTGTTTTCATTGGAGGAGAGGAGAGACAGGGGGGACATGATTGAGGTCTTCAAGTACCTCAAGGGAATAAATATGGTAAACATGGAGGGGATCTTTAGACTAAAGCAGGGAGGTATCACCAGAGGGCATGGTTTGAAGTTGGAAGTTGGAAGGGTGGGGGAGAGAGGAGGAGGTTTTTCACTGAGAGGGTGGTGGACCCTTGGAATGTGCTGCCTGGCGAGCTGGTTCAGAGATCCACAGTGGAGGGCTTCAAGAGAGGGTGGGACAGACACAGAAAGCGGATGTATCAGATGATGGCCTGGCCCAGGGGGGTGGGGATGGATGATAGGGGTTTCTGGAACACAAGGCGGGGGAGGGCCTCGACACCCAACTAGGGATCCGAGTTTCGAGCAGACTCGATAGACCATAAGGCCTAATCTGCTGGCAATTAGTATGTAGTATGTTAATAAATAAATAACTTTACATATCAGGTGCTGTACTGCAGTCACCACTACCAAAATAAGAGACTGCACCTCTGAGTAACGAACATTTAAGTCAACTTCACAATTTATCCAGAATTCCTTGTTGCTGTATGCAAAACATCCCTTGCATGACATCATTCTGGGAGTGTGGCCACACAAAAAAAAATTGTAGGGTGGGCAGAAAAAGTGCTGATAAAAACATAAAAAAATGACTGTTTTACAAAACAAATTGCAGCTTCAACATCTGAAGCATGGGTGGCAATGGCATAGTATGTGAAAAGGGTATCTTCAAAATCTCAGAAAATCACTAACTCAAGAACAAGCATATGGGTTAATTAGGATGCTCCAGCCTTGCGACCAGAAGACAAAGAAAATTTACGGGTAGAGTATTTAGATTTCAATTTCTCTCTCTCCTAGTGTTGGTTATAGGGCTGTTGTACCACTGGGATGCATAACAGCAGTAATACTGGGGGGCCATTCTGGAAGCCGCCTGCATCAATCGCGAGTTGCGGCAAAGAAGGGGTTATGCATCCAATGCAGCTGCGGCAATCACGAGTTGTGCTATTCTGGTAGGTTTGCCACTTGCAGCAAACCATCTGGAATAGCCGCAATCTGTGACCCTGCGCCCAAGAGAGTGGCGCATCCAGAGGCATTAGCGCAAGTCCCCAATGCAGTTGCAGGCAAGGGTGCAGGGGGCAGCCAGGTGCCCCAAGGAGCAACAAGTGGAACACGGGCAGGAAATAGAGAGCCCCCGCAACCACTGTGGCACCATGCGGGTGTCCCCCATACCACAGTAGCCCCATGAAATCTGTAGACCAAGTGGCACATACTCCCTGTGATGGCAGGGGACTGGCAACCCCCTGTAGCCACCTAAATGGAAAGGGCATTGGTGGTATGATGTCCCCCACAACCTACAATAATCGCTAAGCAGCCCAGATATGGCTCCCTAAGGCACCTCTGTGCCAGTCCGTAACCCCTCCCGCGATCCCCTGAGCACCCTAAAGAACACTGGCACAGGTCCCCCTGTGGTACAGTTCTGTTCCCCCCATCCCCCACCCACTTCTGGACTGGCACTACCCTCACACACCACCACGGACAGCCACACAGTGTGATCACACAGAGTGCGTAAGTGTACAGCACATGAATGTGGGCTGTGCGATCGCATATTGCGGCTGGATATAGTAGTGTTCGGAGGGAAGTGGCAGTCAAGACATGGGTTGGCAATGGGTGGGGCCAGACTGGGACCAGGATGCTGACTGCACACTGAGCTATGGGAATCAGGGCTGATTTTGTGTGTGGGAGGACACTATGGATGTGGCATTGAGGGTTGGCAATAGCCTGTCACAGCAGGCATGCCATCCTGGTGGCACACAGATGCCCAGGCAGGTGTGGCACAATGACTTACAGGGAAGAATGCCTCCTGCAGCAGCCTTATGGGGCCACCTATGGCACTTCTGCTCCTCTACAGAAGGACTGCATCCTAGTTCTGCCTGTTGCAGGCCACTTAGACCACCTCCAGGCTGGTCTAAGTGGCAAGTGGCAAGCCCTCATACATCCATGGTGGGGCTTCCGGAATCCCGAAAAAGGGTATGTGGCAGCCCCGCCATGGAGCAAGCCCCCATGTGACCTGGTGCACTGGGTTGCTGGATGCAACCCTGGTGCAAGGGGGCTTTGGCGCAGTGCATCTGTGGCAGTCATAGGCAGCCTTCCAGAATAGCAGTGTGATGTAAGTAACTTGTCACATGTCCTGTGCGTCCAGCTAACCCACTTTAGAATCAGCCCCTAGGATAGCCAAGGGCAGGCATCGAAATGTCAGCGATGGTTAAAAGTCAATGACGGCCTGCAAGACTCTTGAGCTGAAATATGTGGTCACAGAGACAGCTACATCCAACTTGTAGATTTTCCTGAATGTGTGTAGACAGCAAAACATAGCAACATAGAATTTGATGACAGATAAGGGCTGCTTGGCACACTCAGTCAGACCAGTCTTCCCTACCTACAGGGTCACTGCAGACCTTACTTGATCTTCAGCTCTTCCCCCCTTCCTTTCCACTAAGATTCCCTTATGCCAATCCCATGCATTCTTGAACCTTACCACTGTTTCTGTCCCACCACCTCTGCTTCAGGAATCCACCACTCTCTCTGTGAAGAAGTACTTCCCTTGTTCTTGAGCATCTTTTTTCCTGAAAAATACATCCCTCCTGTACCTTATTTACCCCTGTGAGGTAAAGGTCCATCATATAGGCCCTCTCCCTTCTTACTTCCAGGGTGTGTATACTGAGGTCCTTTAGTCTCTCTCTTTGCAGGGCTTTAGATGCAGATTCTACACCATTCTAGTTGCCCTCCTGTGGACTGCCTCCACTCCATCTCCGTCCTTACAGAGATGTGGTCTCAATAACTGGGCACAGTACTCTAGGTGTGATCTTACCAATGATCTATACAGAAGCAACACCACCTCCCTCTTTTTGGTGTCGATACCCCTCCCTATGCACCACAGCATCCCACTAGCCTTCCCAACTGCCAGGCTATCTTTATTTCTTCAAATAAGATTCCTCCCCCAAAAAAGTCTCTTCCCTGCTTGGTAATCATCCATACCACTCATCCATTTTGTACTCTAGCTCTGGGTTTCTGTGCCCGGCGTGCATTATTTGTACCATTTCACATTCAAATCCAGCTGCCATACCCCTTGACCACTCGAGTTCTCTCAGGTTTCTGCTCTTCCTTTCCACCCCTCCAGAGTGTCCACCCTATTGCAGATTTTGGTGTCATCCACAAAGAGTCAGACCTTCCCTTCCAGCTCCTCTGCAAGGGCACTTATAAAGACATTAAAGAGGACCAGTCCAAGCACCGATTCCTGCCGGTGACCCTTCCTTCCTCTGAACTCCATTTACCTCTACCCTCTGTTGCATATCCCCTAAACAATTTCTTACTCAGGTTTACCACCTCTGGACCCACTCCTAAGCTACCCTGCTTGTTCACCAGTCTCGTGTGTGGAACAGTGTTAAAACTCTTACTGAAACCTTGGTAGGCCGTGTTAACTGTTCTACCCTGATCCAATTCCTTTACCACCTAGTCACAGAAATCTAGTGCATCTGTTTGACATAACCCTGCCCCACTCCCGCCTTGAATCCATGCTGCCTCGGGTCTTGCAACCCACTGGATCAGAAATATTCTGTAATCCTTTCTTTGAGCAGTTATTCCATTAACTTTCCGACCAACGTCAGGCTGATTGGCCTATAACTGCCAGCCTCCTCCCTGCTACCACTTTTGTGAAGTGGGATTACATCTGCCCTCCTCCAGTCCTCCGGAGCAACTCCTGTTTCCAGTGAACTCATGGTTTCCCCACGGAAAAAATGTAAAGGATGGGGGATTTTGAAAAGCCAAACTCCCCAACCAATCTAGGGGTCTGGGGGCATGCCCCCCATGAAAATATTTGGACAAAGGGTTGAAAATGGTGCATTTTTTTTTTTTTGGGGGGGGGCATGACAAGGGAATGAACAACCATTTCTTATGAACTTGGTAACATTCTGGCAGTGCTTATCTACCTGTCTGCAACAGTGGCTGGAGCATGGTTAATTATAACACCAAAACTCCAACTTTAACCCATACTAATCAACTGACTGGCACTGCTCCACAATGTCACATTGAAGTGTATGGGGGAAGGGAATACAGTTCAGTTGACAGCAGTGGATAAGCGGCAGAAGTAAGATGGTAAGACACTGGGTCGATCAGTAGGCCTAAGTGGTGGGGTAGGGTTTTTGTTGCTGCAAGTTTCTGATGTGGAACTACAATACAGCCGAACTGGAGATAACAGTGACAGTCACTGGATTTACTAATAGAGTTTTGGTGCCATTATTTTTGGATTTGCGCGGGGTTTAGTACAGTGGAAAGGGAGATTGGAGAGCAGTGCTGGTCAATGTTTTGGTGCTGTAAGTTTCAGAAGTGGGTGTACAGTACAGCCAAATCGGAGATCGAAGAGTAATGCCAGTTGTCTGATCAGTACAAGTAATAAACTGAAGTGTATATGTTGGGGAAGCTACTAAGTTAAGACAGGCTTTAAACTTACAGCTAACATCTCTTAATGTCTTTTAAACACACTGACAGATAAGCTACAGACGGTTAAATCTTTCAGGGTGTTGAGTTACTCAGCTTGCTCTTGCATTCCACTGGCTGTCTATTGCACCATGACCAAATCATGTACAACAATTGGTCATGCCTGATCTAGATAGCAAATAGTAGTGTAGTAGGTGGGTAACAAAGCTAAGCTGCAGAAACAACTTTACACATGATGTGGTTGGCTTTCTTGTGCAGAAGCCTCTAGTAGCACAGCAACATAAAAAGACTGTGGCCGTGAGCACAAGCATAGTGACACTACACAATGCATAGATGTTTTGGGAAAACACTGAGCTGTTAAATACGACTGTCAGAGGTGCAGCCAAGTATCACCCTAAGCTCTCAGTACCCTTGGATGTACCGCATCAGGCCCCATTGCCCCCCAATTCTTAAATATCTCCATTAACCATACAGAGCATAAAATACATTTGGTCACAACTATTGCATACCATGTTTGGTCTTGCAAAATAGCATCTACTATAAACTTTTGATTGTATGAAAATATGTTCTATAAACTGCAAAAGCCCAGAAAATAAAGACCATGGGCTAAGGTCCAGGCTACTTCAGTGTCAGGACCCACAAAAATTTTGATAAACTCAAGACAGTCCCAACACGGTAGCATGTCAAAACAGCAATGAAATAACAGCAAGTACAATAACGGCGATGGCAAACGGCAAAGTCAATAGGGCAACTGCAATTTATGGTGACATTTGCTTCCTCCCAGGTGCTATGACCTTGGAGTTAGATATACAAGTAAAGGGTGCATGGGTGAAGCCCCCAGCAGAAAGCAAATGCTGCTGTAAACTGTGGTCACCATAAATTCTGGCTGCCCTATTGACTCTGGCTGTTTTGCCATCACCATTATTGTACTTGCAGTTAGTCAGTCAGTCATTTTGACATGGAGCCCCAACACCCCCAAATTTCAAGCTCCATCATGAAACGAAGGATGAGTCCTTTTCAGAAATATAAAATACCCACGAAAGCCATTTAATTTCAAACTGTGATTTCATAGTACTGCATCCTGCTATGAGACACTCGAGGGTATACATATTAATAATATGATGCCAGTGAACTCATGTGGGTGGGCACAACTGTCACCATAAGCATATAATCATTTTGTCTGCCAGCACATATATGTATAAACAGCGAACCCAATGGCAGACAGATATCTCGAGGTAGGATAGAGGACAGGACCATTTTTGGAGTTAGGGCTGTGTCACCCCCATAAGGGTATACAGGCTTTCCATTACTTGCTGCCAAAATGGAATAATAACTGGGCATGACCAAAATATATGCATGTGGTTGGCCAACATTTCTCTGCATAGCCTACAGCAGTATCCATACCATGCCAGAAGATATTTAACCAAGGAGTGTTAGAATATCTATTTCGGCATTTCCATGTGAATTCCACCAATATGTCCTGGATTTTTGAGAGGGGTCCTTGCCTGCTTCGGATTCCCAGACCAGTTCATAGAAACCATTTTTCGTTTCTATAAGAATCCCATAGGCTATATCCGTGCAAATGGTCATTTAACAGACCGATTCCCCTGCAGAGGACAGGGTTGTCCCTCATCCGCTCCCCTATTCGCATACTACATAGAACCCTTGGCCCAACTCCTTCGGCAATCCCAGAAATTCAGGAATTACCCTCTCTAAGACCGAGCATAAGTTAGCACTCTTTGCAGATGACCTTTTATTATACTTAACCAACCCAGAAAGCTCTATGCCTCTGGTCATCCAGAAGATCAAGCCTTTTCTCAACTATCAGGTTATACCTTGAATAATAACAGGCAGAAGCTTTAAAAATAAACTACAGAACCCTCACCCTTGCTAAGGAAAAATTCCCTATAAAATGGGACGGATCCTCCATAAGACATCTGGAATTAATATCCCCAGAGATCTATCCCAACTATTTAAAATAACTTACAACCCCCTGGTAGAAACGCTTCAAAGCGACATGAGAAGATGGAATCTCCTCCCCACCTCTTTCCACACCCGTACCCTCTCTCAAGACGAATGCACTACCTCGTCTCTTATATCTGTTTCAGTGTGTCCCCTGTGCAATTCACCCCTAGGAAATATTAGCTTGGCAGAAATCGTTTGCAGCCTTTCAATGGAACCATAGGAAGCCCGACTTAATATTAGGAAGCTTTTTCTTCCTAAGTCACTGGGAGGTGGCATTCCCTCTCTATTCAATTACTGGGTGGCAGCCCAAATATGCCTAGCTCTGTTATGGAGTTTCCACTCATAACAAGCAGCCTGAAACAAATGGATTTAGCAAGAGAATTGCCTCATCCTCTACCTGGGTCTTATTCTCCCCCTAAAATGAACCCTGGACATTGTGCCCAGAGCACCATTTTGCAGGGTTGGCAGAAAGGAATAAGTAATAAAAGAATACTAAATCACTTTTGGAAGTACCAATGGTTCATACTTAATAAACAAATCGATGTCTCAGTAGCTGGCTCTTGGTATGGTATCCAGATTAAAAAAGGGGTTAGTAGCTCCATGGCATATTATGAAAGGGGATACAGTCAACTTTTGAGGAAGCTCAGCATAAATTTGACTGGATGGAGGAGGACAGAATATTTTATTATCAAATCAGAAACTATATAAACACCCAATTAAAAGCACAAGAAAGCGAGCCCTCAGGGTATGAAGTCCAACTCCTTTTATCCAGATCTGATCCCTCCTTCAGGAGAAAGCTATTTCAATAATTTACAAGTTTCTAATTGGGCTATATAAACATAGCATGGACCCAGTCAAAGCAAATTGGGAAAAAAAGCTTGAGAAACCATCAGTACTATTGACTGGTCTAAAGTATGGAGCGGTACATGGTCCACCACCTCTTCCCCACTGTGGAGAGAATTCATTTGGAAAGTTAGAGCAAGATTTTTCTTAGTGCCTACCACCCTAGCCCGTAGAAGCCCGGGACAATCCAAAAAAATGTTGGAGGTTATGTGGGGAAAATAAAGCCACTTATAAACATATCTTTTGTGATTGCCCCATACTGGCTGGTTTCTGGAAAGAGATTACAGATCATATTAAAAATATATTTGACTGTGGTGGTCTAATAACAGAGATTACTAATACTAGGAATTCCCCCAGAGGGTCTGTCAGATAAACATGCTCTATTTATGGGCCATACTACTGGGGGCAGCGTATAAGGCAATCACTAAAAACATGGCTCCAAAATAAACCCCCCAAGACAGGGGAGTGGAAATCTATAATCCAAACCATACACCATAATGAACAAATGTCACATGCACTAAACAACAAGATGGAAATTTTTATCACACGTTGGACTAGGTGGACACTGTATCAAGAACAAATCTAGAACATGGATTAGAGGAATGGCTAGTTATTAGTTTTTTGGTATTTACCCCCCTGGAAGCCCTTCAATGTTAGAACTGGGTAATGAAAAGTAAATAGAGTTATAACTAACTCTCATATAGACAACGAATCTTACCCAATATTTCTGTGCCTAATGTCTGCCCTCTATGGTTAAATTATTTTGCTTTAGTCTATATAAAGTCTAGTTTTCAGATATACAGGGTTTGTTTGGCGTGCTAGGCTCTCATGTATAAAACAATCTTAATGAGAAAGTCAATAATGTTACATTGCAACCTCATTACATTGTAATCTTTGGGTGCTATGTGATCTGTAACCATGTATAAGAGGCTTATGTCACTCATATGGCTTGAAATATGATCTAAATGAATAAAAAGTATAAAATAAATAAAATGTTTCACGTTCAGCAGAAATGCTGGGTCCATGGTAAGGTAAAGTTTATTTCCATGTATGTATAAAAATATCATTGTTACATATACAAAATATTAAATCCACATAAATATACTTTTAACATTCTCGGTTTCTCACTATATTTATATATTTCATCTCCAATGGCTTTAATCCAACAGATTTTCAGTACAGATGATTATCAAATCCATAGAAACACTTGGCTTAATTAAATACTCCACTTCATGGTTTTTGCCACTCTGTATGCAAAATTCGCCAAGGCAAATATCTTGCTTAATTCATTACAGTTTAATACCTCTTTATTTGCTCAGCCTTATTTATGCCTACATGATTTTGGAAGGATTGCTCAATGTATAGTCCCGTTGTATCACTAAGTGCATTACACTCAAATATCAGATGGGCACTAGACACAGCAGCATTGTTACAACATACACAGGTATCTACCTGGTTAAAACCACTATACTTCTCTCCCCATTTGTCAAATTCACCTAACCTTAATCTAGTAATTGCTTTTCTATATTTCTCATTCTCACATTTTAATAGATATTCCTCTATTCCAAAAGTTGTTTTAATTTTCTTAAGTGGAGAACAATTCTATGAGTCTTATCCTTCCAAGATCAATTTGAATCACTGGATCCTCTATTCTTTGAGTTGTCATTTGTACAAATTCTGATATGTCCCTCATGGTACCTTCCAATCCCAAAATATGATTTTAGGCTAATCCAGCTTTATTTAGTATTTGATTTAGTATACTAAACCAATTTGTGCCCCATCCAGCATCACGTTTCTTTGCATCCACCCAACATTTATATATCAGGCTATCTTTATGTGTCGTTATTTTTTTCCAGTAGGTTATATTTTTTTTTTTTTTTTTTTTAGCAATTTCTACTTAGATTGATAGAGTTCCTGTTTCTAATCTTGCACTAGCCTCTGAGGCCCTCGTTGGAAGACCCACAAGATTTCTTAAATACTTATTTTGGACAATTTCCAAATTTTTATAGTTACCCTGAAGTCCCCACACCTCCGAGGCATACACAATTTGGGAGTTAACTTTTGCTTTTAGACATCTACACTGAGTTATAAAGTTATTTCCACCTTTTTTGGGGGGGGAAAATGCTTACTTCCATTCAAGGTTCAATTCCATTCCATTCCAATGCTTTTTCATTTATTTTTTTCTATTTGTTTTTTCCATTTTAAGTACTCACTAAAAATTACCCCCATATATGTAAACAGTTATTTCTTCAAGCTCTAGATTCCCATTTTTTGTTTATTTTTGGACTTTGCTTCCAAATACCACTATTTTAGTTTTTTCCTGATTTAGTTTCATATGCAACTTATCTAATGATTTTATTATTGCTACGATAGCTCTCTTTAAGCCAAGCGGAGTTTGAGATATTACCACCGCATCATCTGCATATAACAATATTTGTACTCTAGTTTCCTCCATCTTTGGTGCAAAAGTATCCACCCCTTCTAGGTCCCTCACAACTTTAATCAATTTGTAAATTAAATAGGGTTGGTGCCAAAATGAGCCCTTGTTTCACCCCACAGTTAACTTTCATTGCTTCACTCATATCACCCTCCTTGTCATACCTTACAAGTTTATTTTCTTGATGCAATATCTTAATATTCAATAGTTCTGAATCCATACCCAAATCTTTCAATATTTCCCAAAAGATTATTCTATGGACCAAATTGAATGCAGACTTCATGTCAATAAAAGCAGTGTATATCTTTCCTTTCCTAGAACTAACATATTTGTCCAGAATATATCTAAGAGTGAACATCTGGTCCACTGTGGATCTATTTCTACAAAAACCTGCTTGAAACCAGGAGGGAATATCATTACTTTCCATCCAGTGTTCTATCCTGTTCAAAATAAGTCCAGTAAATATTTTTTGGTTAATCTTCAGTAATGTTATTGGTCTATAATTTTCTAGCATTGTCATATCACCTTTCTTAAAAAAGGGGTTCTATTACCCCTATATTCCAGTTCTCAAGTATTCTCTTATATTTTAGTATATTCTTATATTATTATAGTAGTATTTCAGCCCACCATTCTACATCTGTTTGACACAATTCTGCCCCAAGGTTATCTATACCTGGGGCTTTATTCTTCTGTTTTTGTATTGCCAACACTATCTCCTCTTTTGTAAACTCCATCCAATTTGACTTTTCAATATTATCCATCTCTGTACCCATCTCTTGTTCATAGATATTCTCTCTACTGCTAATCATCATCATAAAATAATATATCCACTTTTCTGGTGGGATAACTGTTATATTATATCTTATATCCTCCATGCCAAATGCCACTAATCTTCAAAAATCACTTCCATTCTTTTCTTGTATAGCTATTTGCAGTTTGTTCCATAGCTCATAATTATATTAATCTTTTTTAGTTTTTATCAGTACTTTATATTCAGACTAATAATTTCAAGGCTTTTCGGTCTTCTACATTATTAGTTTCACAATTCTCCAGCCAATTTGATTTATTAGTTTTTTCATTTAATACATTCACCATCATACCATTTGCACCAAAAAACACCCTTCTAGTTTTACCTTTTTTTGCCATTTCTCCAATTCTCTATATATTCTTTCTTCTAATCCCAGATATTCCAAAAACAAATGTTCCTTCTGATCTTGTTTTAAATCTAATTTAGCCTGTAATGTTATCATGCAGAATTTTCTTAGTCCTGCTATTTCTGATGAGTTTATATATCCTTTTAATGGTTCCTTATTTACTTTATTCCATTGTATTCTTTTGCTTTTCTTTACTTCCATGTTCTGATCTATCAATTTCTTCTATTCCCATCTTCTTGACAATTTTAATTGGACATTCCAAGGACACCGTATGGCTCAGTAAGCGTCTCTGCCTCATGACTCCTCTAAATGAAACAACAAGAATAAAGATTTTTTTTTGTGATTTGTTAATGTAATCTATTTATGGGCCCCCAGTAAGTGTCGCTCTCTTTTTTTTCCCCCATCTCTCTTGGATGACTCCCCTCCAAGGAACAACAAGAATAATTAAGATTTATATTTTATTTGTGATTTGTAACTAATCTATTTATGGCCCTCCCTCCCATAGGTCTGTCTCGCTGTCTGTCTCTCGTGACTCCTCTCGATGGAACAACAAGAATAATAAAGTGAGGCATTTTATTTGCAATTTCTGTGACTGTAATTCTATTTATGGCACCCACTAAAAGTTTTTCTGTCTCTTGTGGTGCCTCCTCTTGATGAAACAAGAATAAGTATGATTTTCTGCCCCTAGTAAGTTTCCTCTCTCCCCCGACTACTCAAACAACCAAAATTTATGTAATTTGTTCCACTAAAGCTTTCTCCATGTAGCGCACTGCTCACACTCCCTCTGTCTTGCTCGCTAATTGTCCTCTCGGCTGCATTGTACACTCACCGCGAGTTATATACCATGAGTGCATCACATGACTTCAGTTGGGAGCTATTGCCTGACTAGATGCAGTCAGCCACCTGTACATGAAGTGTGGTGCACCAAGGCATCCCTATGGCAACAGTCAACTAAAGTGCAAAAATGACGTGCTATGTGGCTTACCCTGGACCTGGAACCAGACTTCTGCAGTGAAGTCAGTTATTTACTGTATCCAAGTCCATGGCTAAGTGCTTGGATTTGGAGGTTCTGTTTTCGGGCAGAGCAGTCCACTCAACGCTAACTGTAATAAAAGAGGGCACACTGCACATGCTTGTAAAAAATATGAAAGAGGCAGCATATGCCAGCAAACAAACCAGATAGAAAAGAAATCTGATAGAAAACAACAGTGGGACAAAAAAAAGAGTAAACCACAACAATCTACATTCTGCGCAACAGGAGCAGGACACAGAGTGAAAGTCAGTCTGAAGGGGAAGCACCAATACACATTTTGACTATGGCGGGCACCTCACAGGGCTACTGGGTGACCCCTTTCCTGAAAGAGAAGCCACTGCAGATGGAAATCGACACAGGTGCTGCTGTATCACTGATGTCTGACACCAGATACAGAGAAAACTGCCACATTTGTCTCTGTGGCCAATGAAGGTCATTCTGAAGACCTACACAGGAGAATCTGTAAGAATGATGGGCACCATTGATGTCTATGCAGAACTTCATGGACAGTCTGCTAAACTGCCACTGTTTATGGTAAGGGAGACTACCCAGCTTTACTGGGTCAATTCTGGCTGGAGAAAATCTGACAAAAACTGGCCCAAGATATACCATGACCAGCGGAGAGCTGGTCTTGCTGCCATATTGAAAAGGCATGCTTCTCTCTTTGGCGAGTTAGGGAGCATGAAGGCCATTATTGTCAAACTGACCATTAAGCGGATGGTAGCACAAAGTGTTTGAAGGACAATGCCATATGCCCTCAGGCCAAAAGTAGAAAATAATCTAGAGCATCTGGTGAAGGCAGGAGTCCTGATGCCAATCACACATAGCAAGTGGGCCACGCCTATTGTTCCAGGCCTGAAAAGGATGGCTCAAGTAGGACTTGTGGGGATTTCAAGTCACCATTAACCTGGTGTGTGCAGAGCAATATCAGCTTCCTCACAGATGATCTTCTTGCTAGTCTCACTGGCAAATAAAAGTTCAGTAAGATAGACTTGAACCAGGCTCATCTGTAGATGCATGTCCATGAGGAGTTGCAGGAACTGCTAACTATTGTGACACATAAAGGACTTTTCCAATACCACAGTTTGCCTTTTGGAATAACATCTGCTCCAGTCATGTTCTAACGAGCTATAGACCAGATTTTAAGTGGACTTCCAGGAGTACAGTGCTACCTGGACAATAAGGTTCCATGTCATCTCAGCGCAAGAAATTACCGCCGTAATTTCAAGCGCGAGCATTTCACTGCATGCAATAACGTGCCTAGTATTAAAAGCGCAAGGCATCTTATCGCAAATATCCATCTGGTAGCAGGTTGCAATGTACATTTTGGGCTGAGAACAGTCAAGTGGGTTCATTGGTCAGGAGGAGCGATGGGAGCATTAGAGGAGGGTAGTAAAATATGAGGCTGGCATCAGCAGAAGAGATGCTTAAAAATAAAGATGCACTTTGAGACGGGAGAAAATTTTGCAGTAAAATCAGAGACAATTGTGAGGTATGGAGGTGATCTGTTCTACACACTCCCTAAATTGTACAGTAGAAAGTTTAGTAAGAAGGATGGGAACTGGTGCCTGGTGTGAACCCATCTTCTCCTGTCTGCCTCTGAATATATTTACAAACAAAAACAAGCCACAGACAAATGTACCTTTCAGCCAGCATGTCACATTCAGTTTCCCTACTCTGCTTTTTGCACTTACTTTGTTATGCAACAGAATGGCAGCTTAGCGGTTATTGTAATTCACTGTAATGACTGCGCTGAAATGCTTGCATGGTATTGTTTGCACTGAGATGATGCGATACCGACAATATTCTGGAAATGGGCAAAAATGAGGAAGAACACCTCAAGAACCTTGATACCACTTTACAGAGACTGGAGGAGTATGGTGTTCGAGTGAAAACACAAGCATGCGTTCTTGCAGCCCTCTGTCAACTATATTGGACATATGATTGCCTCTACAGGACTCCATGCAGCTCCCTCCAAGGTATTGTGGAAACTCCTACCCCTCAGAATGTAAGCCAGTTGTGTTCTTTTCTGGGGTTGCTAGTACTATGGATGATTTATTCCCACCTGGTAATTTTGAAACCCTTCCCCGTCCAAACAAAAATTGGAAATGGACAGCAGACTGCAATGCAGGGTTTGACAAAGCTAAAGAACCGTTAAATTCAAAAGTTTGACACTTGTCCTGCACGGACCTTACAGTTGGCCTGTGATGCATCTCCCTATGGTGTGGAAGTGGTTGTGTCTCACATTATGTCATCGGGAGAAAAGAGGCCGACTGCATTTGCATTCAGAATGTTAAGCAAGGCCGAAAGTAACTATGCTCAAATAGAACTTGAAGTGCAGGTAATTATCTTCGGCATCCACAAGTTTCGCCAGTATTTGTCTGGGCAGAAATTTACACACTTGATGGATCACTGTCCCTTGACTTCCATTTTTCGGACAACACATGGGTATTTTGTCATTTGCTGTGAATAGCATGCAATGTTGGGCTCCGTTATGGTCTGCCCATATCTATGACATCAAGTAGCGGAAGTCAGCACTGCATGGCAGCGCTCATGGACTTTCCAGACTGCCGCTGCCAACTCGCCATGTAGACAGTTCCCAAGGAGAAATCTTCTAATTCAAACAAGTGGAAAACGCACCTATCACAGCAGCTCAGGTGAAAAAGTATAAGTGGGTGGATTCGCTATTGTCCAAGGTAATGGACTTGGTGCTGCATGGCAAGTTTCCAGAGAAATTAAAATAGCCTTTTGAGTGAACTCCCAATGTTGTCCTAAAGACAGAGTTGTCCATTCTGTCCGGTTGCTTGTTATGGGGAATGCGAGTGATTATTCCACTGCCATAACAGCAGCTATTGTAACAGCTACACTCAGGTCACCGTGGAATAGTGTGTATGAAAGAAATTGTTCAAAGCTACTTCTGGTGGCCTGGCTTGGATTATGCCATTGAAGAAAAAGCTAAGTTTCGTCTTTAATGCCAGAGTGTGTGGAATATATCACAGTTAGAACCTCTGCATTCCTGGGATTGGCCTGAACATCCTTGGCAGCATATCCATGTTATTTTCACTGGACCATTTTGAAAGACATGTTCCTGGTAGTGGTTGATGCCCACTTGAAATGGCCTGAAGTCACTGATGTACCACAGCAGAGAGAATAATTCAAAAACTCAGAGAAATGTTTGCTTGTTATGGTCTACCTGAATAGATAGAAAATGACAATGGACCACAATTTGTCTCAAAGGAGTCTGCAATGTTTATGCAGTTGAATAGTGCTCATAATATCGAGTCAGCACTATATCATCCAGCTACTAATGGTCTGGCTGAGAGACTTGTTCAGACATTGAAATGGGCTTTAAAAATCAGCTTGAGGACAGACTTTTCTTCAAAAACCCTTGGACACTTTCTTGTTGTCTTACAGGAATACAGCTCATGCTACATTGAAGGTGTCTCCGGCATTCTAGATGGGACAACTGCGTACCTGTTTTGACCTGTTCAAACAGTCTGAAGCAAAACAAGTAGTTCTCTGTCAACAATACTATGGTACATGTAAACAAGCGATAACCAAGGGCTAAGATTATCTCCTGACGACATCAGTTCCGACCACGAACAGCAGCTGAGCAAAACGCCAGACTCAGCGGCAGCAGAAATGTCTAATGGCGCACTTTGGAACTTCTATTTGTGTAACTGATTTGGTCTGCTTTTGAAACTCTCTTGGTTGGGTTTTTGATGTCTACGGTTAAAACTTGAGCCTTTATTTCTCAGCATGTCAAAAAACGTTCGGCACACAAAAGATTTCCGTAAGCAGCAAGCAACCAAACACAAGAAGCTGAAACATAACGCAGATTTAAACTCTCCACAGAAGCCAGCAGAACAGCTGAAACAACAACAGGTACCTCCCGATATTGCCATCCCCATGGTGGCAAGTCAGAATTTGATTTCCCCCTCTAGAAAATGCTGGACTCAGGTAAAATGTTTACTTACTTTGTAAAGACTGTCAGTCTTTTGAAAGTACGATGCCGCCAAAGAGGAACGTGGCTCAGCAATCTAAGCTAAATAAATGAACTGCTGATACAATGGTTATAGAACTTCCCAATGGGGATTCTAATAAAGAAACAGCTGTTGATACTGAGGAAGGGTGGGAGGCTACTGATCAAGAATTGGTTGGGGGGGGGCTCGGGGGTTACCTTACAACAAAGAAGGGAATCTATTGCGGAATATGCACTGGCATCAGATACACAACAGATCCCTGGTTCTCTGAGTAGCAAGTTAAGCCAAATGGAAAACAAAACTCTCGAGGAACCACAAGGGGATATTTTGCAGGTGCTATCGGCATTTAGGATGGAAATGAAAGATGCAATAAGTGACATTAAGGAGACCATGAAAGGGGTGTCGGACTATTGTCTCCTTGTCAGAGAAATGGAAATCCTCACGATTAGAACTGGGAGTTGGAAAATAGAATTTCAAGAATGGAAGATGGGACCCAGACTATAACTAAGATTCAGTCACAACACGAAAACAAAATTCAGGGCTTCAACAAAAACTAGCAGAGATGGAACATCACTCATTTAGAGCCAATGTAAGAATATGTGGGCTCCCTGAAGGAACTGAGGAATGGATAACCATCTTAACTTTCAAAAAATGGTTACAGCTACAATGGGCCGTTCTTATCCTGAACAAAGATTGCACTGCACAAGGCCCATAGGGGAGGCAGTAGGTTGGATCGAATGCTCATAATTACCTAGGCCAAGTCTCGTTAAACCTCACAATTATCAGGACAGGAGGCAAATCTACAAAGGCAAGGGTGTACAGTAAAGGCTTGAAATTTCAGGACTTTTCATTGCATGTCTTCCCAGACCTTTCTAGCGAGATGGTGAATAAAAGTTGTTTAATCAGTCAAGAAGAAATTATATGACTCAGGAATTAGATTTTCAATGTTGTACCGTCTAAGATCCGTTTTGTTGTAAAGAGGAAACTTACGACCTGTGATGATGCTGATGCATTAGAAGCATATGAGGAACATTATGGTAACCAGCCCTCGGTAACACCACCAAAAACTTACAGAATGAATCCTTATCAGGCAACCTCTGTAGAGAAGAATGATATGTAATTATGAGGAAAAGGCAGAAGGCATCAAGAAAGCGGAGAGGAAAGAATAAAAAAAGGGGAAAAATGCTAAAGAATTAATTCCCTAGTTACTTGCTGTCTTAATGCTGCTTAATAGCTAAATGATCAAAATACAGCCACTGCTGTGAGTTGTTGTAGGCAATAGAGATGATAGGAAAAAATCATCTCTGCTAATTGGGGAGGGGAGAATTAGGAAACATTGAACTTTTTTAGATGATAATCTAAAGAGGAGATTGAGATTGTGGGGTTTATAATAATTTGGCATAGTTTACTGCTTTGGTCCAGGATTCCATATATGGTCCTATAAAGAGCAACAGAAATGGTAGTTTTTGTATGAAAATAATAGGAATAAAACAGATAACTGGGGGGGGGGGGCAAGATAAGAATAGCGACCTGGAATGTTAAAGGACTCAGAAATAAAGTTAAGATAAACAAAATTCTAAGGTATTTAGAAAGCAACAATATAGACTGCATTTTTATGCAAGAAACACATTTTCAGGAGATAGATTTTCAATGGTTCCAGAAGCGTTGGGGTCCAGGGCTTTTTCAAGGGTATAACCAGGTGTCATCTGGGTGGCTATTTTTTAATAAAAGAAATGTTTCCATCCTGAACATTAATAAAGCTATTTCAGATGCATTGGGTAGATATTGTTATATTGGAAATTGTACTGGAAGGGAAATTATTTACTTTTGCTTCTCTTTATGGACCAAATATTAATACACCCTCGTTTTACAGAATTTTTTGCAATTAATATTGTGCGGCACTCCTTATATTATAGGGGGTGACTTTAATCTTACACTGAGGAAACAAGACAGAACATCTAACTCAGTTTTTAATTCCTAAATAAGCATAATTAAAAATTTTATGAGGGATCTGAAACGGATTGATCCATGGGTAGAAGCAGAACATAATCTGAAAAAGTTTTCCTTTTTTCTGCCAGTCATCAAGCATTCTCTAGAACAGATTTTTTTTTTTTTTTATTATTATTTCAGAGACACTGCTATATGCATTAAATAAGACTGATTATCCTGGTACAATTATCTCGGATCATTCTCCCTGTATAATAGAATTACAATATTTTGGTAATGGGGATAGAAATAACTGGGGAATGGATAGGACGATACTAAAAGATCGGGAGATCTTAACTTCTTTTCAAAACAAGATTAATTTATTTTTCCAGGTTAATAAGATAACTGAAATTAGCAGAATTATGATATGAGAATCTTAAACTCTGGATAAGGAGTACTTTCCAACAAATTAAGAACAGAAGGAAAAAATGTTGGCAAGTACAAGAATTTCAATTACAAAAGGATATACAGATATTAGAACAAATTTATATTTCAAATAACGATGTGGATATACACAAGATAAAAAGGGAGGAACTAAAATTGCTGATAAGGCGGAAAATCAAATTCTGAGAACAAGGTCTAAAATGATATTTTCTCAGACAAACCATTAAAATTAATGTTGTGGCAACTAAAAAAAAGACCAAGAACAAAATAACATTAATCAAATAAAAGATGTAGAAGTTGTATATAAGGATGCAATACAAATTTGTAAAATCTTCAAGTATTATCTAAAATTAATTTTATATACATATACATTATATATATACATACACACACACACACACACACACACACACACACACACACATCTGTGATTGATAATGAGAAGGGAATGGAGGAATTTCTACATGATTTACAATTAGAACAATTAACAGAGGAAATTAAAGTTGCCCTTGATTAACCTATTATACACGATGAGATATTTAAGGCAATAGACAGTTTACCCTTTGGGAAGGCACCTGTCCCAGATGGGATACAGATTGATTTTTTATAAAAAATTCAGAAATCTTTTGGTACCAATTATGAATAGGTTGTTTAATACTTATGGTGGGGCTCAGAGTATGCCTTCCTCATTCAAGCAAGCCACAGTATTATTTCATAAACAAGGGAAGGACCAACATTTATGTGGATCTTGTAGACCTATATCCTTATTGAATTTGGATTACAAAATATTTGCTACGGTAATGGCATTAAGGCTAGAGGGGACACTCCCATCACTCATTGAATTTGATCAGAATGGTTTTGTGAAAGGACGTAAAATTAGTGATAAGAAGAACTATAAACATTATTGTGAATAATATAGATCATGATGCAATTCTACTTGCAATCGATGCCGAAAAGGCTTTTGATTGGACAGAATGGGTTTTTATTTTTACACTTCTTGAAAGGATGAATTTTGACAAACAGTTTCTGAGCTGGATTAAATTTATTTGGCTCCAGAAGCTGATATCAGAATAAATAATATTCTATCAGATAAAATCCTTCCAAGAAGAGGAACGAGACAGGGGTGTCCCCTCTCACCTCTGCTATTTGCTTTGGTTATAGAACCATTTGCAATTGCAATTAAGCAAAATTGTAAAATAGCTGGAATACAAATTAACAATACTATACATAAAATCAGTCTTTATGCTGATGTTTTACTATATTTAACTGACCCTCAAGTTCTACTGCAGAATTCATCAGTTTGGCTGCCACATATGATAAGCTCTCAGGGTATAAAATCAATTGGCAGAAAACCCTAATATTGAAACTGAATGATAATTATAAGTTATACATACCGGGAATTGGTGTATGAGAACAAACTGATTCCATAACATATTTGGGTATTAACTTAAACAAATATGACCAATTAATTAACTTCAGAAAATTTGCTTGATATAAAGAAATTAGGAAGGATTTAGATGGTTGGAATCATTTACCCTTAACCCTGACTGGAAGAATAAATGTTATCAAGATGAAAATTCTCCCCAAACTGCTGTATAATTTTCAAGCTATACCTATTGTAATTCCTAACACTTTCTTTGAAAATTTATATTTGGAATAGGAAAAAAACAAGAATTTCATATCATAAATTAATTCTTCCTAAAAATAAAGGGGGGATTGGCACTGCCGGACTTCTAAAAATATTATGTGGTTGATATAAATGAAATCTGGTATTGGCTGAGAAATAATGAAACTTTCTACTACTACGAATATGGAACAAAAAGAAATGCATGAGATTGATTATTAGGCAATTGCTCTTTACGATTATAATAATAGATGACTCAAAATAATCAATCTGGTAACACAAGCAACAATACATTGTTGGACAGACTTACATAAAATCACTGGGCATTACAATTCCCATTACTAAATATTTGCGGTATATAATAATTTTATTTTAACCCTTCTATTAATGATAGCATGTTTAAACAATGGAATGAGAGAGGCATATAAGAGTTTCATCAAATCTATAAGAATGGCTCGTTATCTTTCTCAGATATACAGGAACAGTATGATATGCCTGCTTTTCATTACTTTTAATATCTTCAAATTAAAAATTTCATTAAGCAGAAGAATAAAGTGGTTTCTTTAGGAAATACAATAATTTTAAAATTGATGAAAATAACCTAAAAAGGTTAACAAAAATGTATGGTAGTGTCATTAATAATATTCTACAGAATTAAAATATACATCTTTTAAAGGAGAAATGGGCAAGAGATTCAGGAGTAGAAATCCTGACAATATCTGGATAAAATACTGGCTTTCCCATGACTAGCATTAAGTCTAGTAAGTTGCAGCAAATACACTTCACTACTTTACACAGGACCTATTTACACCTTATAAGCTGCATAAGATCAACAAATCTATTCTTGCTCTATGTCCTAGATGTGCTTGTACTTCAGGTTCATTGGTAAATATATTACATGAATGTCCCCACCTTTCAAATTTTTGGTTTCAAAATCTATACCTTTCTTAAAATATTAAATGTTAATATAAAGTTAGAGCAAATGTTGGGAGTTTGTCTTTATCTGGTCAAGATATGTACCTTGAAATTCATCAGCAAATTCTTTTCTCTATTGTCATGACATTGGCTAAAAAATTTTTACTCTTAAAAATGGAAAGATTTAGCTCCTCCTCTATATGACACCTGGTTAAATTTCTTGATTGATATTATGAAACTGGAAAGAATATAGTTAAAAAAAATGAGGATATCTCCTTTGATAAAATCTGGGCTTCTTTATACACTCAAATTCAAAAAGAAATTACATAATTAGGTGAGTTACTTATAATAAAATAATCTGTAGAAATATGGAATCTTTGACCCATAGATAGGAGGGATATGATGATGGATGTAGAGGATATTATCTGAATGCCATGAAACCTTGGATGAAATATCCCTCAATCTTCTATCTGAACCCTCACCTAAATAAAGAAAAAAAAAAAAAAAAGAAAAAGAAAAGAGAGAACCAAGGGCTAAGAGTAGAACTTTTCAGCCTGGGAAATTTGTGCTAGCTTGTAATTTTTCAGTCGGTGCAAAAAAGATTCCAGTCACAGTGATTGCACAGACAGGAACATAGAAACACACACAGAATTTGATGGCAGATGAGGACTGCTTGGCCCTCCTCATCTGCCCATTTTCCCTACCTGTTTTATATACCACAGATCCTAAATGATCTGTGGCATACACTCTCTTTCCTATCACTAAAGTTCCTTTATGTCTGTCCCATATGTTTTGTATTCCCCTACCATCTCTGCCAGGAAGTTGTTCCATGGATCCACCACCCTTTCCGTGAAAAAAAAAACTCTCACATAACCCCTAAATCTACCCCCTCTATCTTCATATCATGGGCCCTTGTTCTTTAACATTTTATTTTTGTTAAAAATGCTACTCTATTGTACCTTATTTACACCCTTGAGGTACCTGAAAGTCTATCATATCTCCCCTCTCTCTCCTCCAGGGAATACATAGAGATTCTCTAGTCTTCCCTCATGACTTTTGGTGCAGCCCCTGCACCATTGTTGTTGCCCTTCTCTGAACCACTTCTACTCCGTCTATGTCCTTCCAGAGATGCAGGCTCCAGAACTAGACAGCAGTCTAGATGAGGTCTCACCAACACTGGCATAGTGGCATCAATATCTCCTCCTTTCTTCAGGAGATACCGCTCCCTATGCATGCCAGCATACCACTGGCTTGCCTCACAGCCTTCTAAAGGTTACCAAACAACGTGAGATCAGACATGATTACTCCAAAGTCCCCTTCCAGGACCTGCGTCATACACTGTTAAGAGAATGATCTTATCTAGTGGAGACATGTGGATCAGCTCTTATCAACTGTTACCATGCCTCTGAACGTGTCTCCTGGTGGACATTATGAAGGCCTGGACCCAGGTATGGTACTAGAAGACATTCACAGACTTTGAAGTTAGCCACTCCAGAGTCTTCTTCCCAAGTCAGTCCTACAGAATGTATCACACCCCCAGCAACTGCTGAAGTGATGCCAAAAATCATGCAGACATCACTGACTCCAACGCCAGCTTGCATACCATCTCATGGTGAAGGTGTCAAAACAAAAATGTCAGATTTGACAACACTCCACCAGAGTGAGGAAACCTCCTCACTGTCTGAATTTATAGTTCGTGGCAAACCCAAAACTACTGGGGCAGAATAATCCCCTGCATGAACCAGGAATCGAGGTAGTCTACCCTCATTCCATAGTTTAGAAATGTTTTTCCGATGGACCTTGCAATGTTCTTGTTCATTAAAAAGGCACTGTCAGCTTTGCCCCTTTGTATTTTAACAAAGGTGAGTATATATAAAAACATACATAAACACACACAGGTCATGAACGCGCATTTGCAATGAGTGCTGTCCCGAAGTGCAATTTTTGAGATGCAAAGTGTAATATTATATTGAGCCAGTCCTTCTGTTTTTTTTTTTTTTTTTTATTTTCTTCTTTTTACCTGCTCTAGTGTCCCTCCACTCTGGTCACGGACCCCGGAGCCCCAGCCACGGATATCGCCGACTCCCCGGTCATCCCTGGCTTACCCCCAGAGGTGGGGTCGCGGTTCCGACCCCTATGTCGGACTGCGGAACTGTAACTGGTTGGGAGCGGCTCCGGTGGCCAATCAGGGCATTCCTGGGGCAGGCGTCATCTAGGCAGCTAGGCGTGGGATTTTACTCCATTTTTACCTCCCCAAGGAGGCGGGGCGTGCAATGATGCCAGCGTCCGCCCGCCTCCCATTTGAGCGTCGGCGGCGTGGTTCTCCCAGCCTCCGCCAGAAGTCCCCAGCAGCTCCGGATGTTGCCGCACCCTCCCGGAGAGGAGAGCTGCCCATGGGACGCTAATCCTTCTCCCCGCCCGACCCTCTGACAATCCGGGTCCATTCCGAGACCGGGTCACCGGCGTCATGGCGGAAATCCCACCACTGCGCCGTGACGGCCAAACGTCCTTCTGTTATAATAAAATGTTGTTTGTATCTCCTGCTGGAAACAGAGCACTGTGAGGTGTACAATTCAGATTTTGATATTGGAGATGAAATCTCACACATGTGCAGCAACTGCACGCTCTTGTGCGGGATCTTTGTTTGTGCCTCTCAAGTGCATGCGTGGGATTTCGGTTCCAATATCAAAATCTGAATTGTGCACCTCCCAGTAATTGGTTTCCAGTCAGAGATACCAACACCATTTTATTATAACAGAAGGGACAGGCTCAATATGATATTATGGTTTGCATCGGAAAAAATTGCACTTTGGGACAGCGCTTGTGGCAAACGCACATTCCCAACCTCTATGTGCTTCCAAGTGAGTTACTGTTGGACCCAGCATCCAAATATTTCAAGAAAAAAGCTAAAAAGGCTAATACTCTATACATATAGGGACATTCTGGAGTAAATGTATGATAGGTGTGTGTCAAAAAGTACACTGCTCACATTTTTTAACATACGAAGGCGCAAAGCTGACAGTGCCCCTTTAATGGGATATTGTCAGTAATGGGGGAGGAATGAGTTATGTATGGTGTTCGAAATACCTCTAGTGGGTGTCATGTAAGTGAGCACAAAGTGAAAGTGAAACAGAGTCTGATACAAAAGAGCCCAGACAAGAGGCTTGTTAAGTAAAAGGGAAAAATAGTGTCTTTCAACAGTCAGCACACCACAACTGTCATGTGTAACATTTGATAAAAATCACAAGGAATGTAACTATTGCTTGCTAAAACTATCTTCATGCAAACAGAAGCCTCAGAGGAAGAGTGCTGGTGTGCTTCACACAGGCAGTTTTCTACCAAACCACTGGCCAGGTAAACAGCAAAGGGTCTGTCAACAAATACTCCGCCTACTCAATGAGATAGCAAGGAGAAGTGAAGAAGGCTACTGTTATTATACGACCCTGCAGCAGTCCCAGCAGCCTCTTCAGGCAGGCTCTGATGCAAAATTCAAACTGTAATGAGCCAGTCACATTCTGTATTTCCACAATGGCTGTTAGAAGGTTAAGGTGCCACACCCCACTGGTTCCTACAGTTTGAATTTCAGGGCAGTCTCAAATCTGGGTCCTCCAAAACCATCCTCATTTACTGCTCTAAGTTCTGGCTCCCAATCACCCCTTCCTAGTGACCCCACCCCTATGAATGTTGAGGGAATGTGAAAGTTAGCAACTTCAGTTTGGTTTTGATTAGGAACCATCTTAGTGCAACCTCAACACTTCAGCCTTAGGCACTTCAGTTTCTTGGTGTGGGAGTCTAGCAAGCTAAAAACAGTGGTATGAAGCATCCCTTCACCACCCCTTGCCCATTCCACTTAATCCCAATCTCTTCAACCTTCCCCCATTCCCCCAGACAGTCGCTTAATGCTTTAAAAACTATTAAGTGAACGAATGGAACAGTGCAAATAGCCAAGAATATTTTTATACAAAACAAACAAAAAAAAGTAACAATATTCTGGAAAAGGGGGATGAAAAATGACTAGTGGGGAAGAGGTGGCAATAGGATAAGTGTAACCCAGGTGCCATGCAACAGCGGGGCAACTACCCCTGCCTATTGGGGTCCAACCAAGCTGAGGGGTTTGGCTCTGTTCTGATGGTGAAAGGGGGGTTTCTTTACCAGATAGATATAAATAGCATGGTGCCTCCACCCAGAGTAAAATATAGTGGGCCAGATGTTTGCATAGTACAATCCCCAGGGATGCTGCTACCACTTCCCCTTCCAGTCATCTCACACATGGAACTTTGCATGCAATTAATGACTATAGCTAATAACGTGCTCACTGGCAGTTTTAACCAACAGAAAAAATTACTCACCATAGTAATCTTCTTTCTTCCAAGGGGTCCTTTAGCATCAGTAACTAGCAGTGAGCTGACCAGGTAGTACTGCCCCTGAGGTGGAGATTACGGTAATGAGTTTATGAATTAGCCAAATCAGAGAAAGCTTGTGGGTGTGCTGAGCAGAGGCTGTGTATAAGGCACCAGGATTTTTTCAGAGCTAGACTGGGCACATGCCCACCTAAGTGCAAACGAACAGGATTTAAAAAAACATTCAACAGCATGAACCTGAACAGAACATGAAAACTTTGCTCTAAATGTAATTCAGAGTTTAACACAAATTTAGTAAAAGAAAAGAAGCAGAGTCCTCTTCTGTAAGGTTATCAGGTGAGGATGGGTGGGAGCTTACTGATGCTAAAGGACCCCTTAGAAGAAAGATTACTACAGTGAGTAATTTTTTCTTCTCACCCCAGGAGTCCTTTGGCATCAGTAATATTAGCAGACTATAAAGCATTGCAGTTGGGAAGTGGGTAGAGAACCTACTTAGGAAAGAGACTCTGCAGAACCACCCTGCCAAATCTGTCATCAGATCTAGACTGTACATCCCGACAGTAGTGCTTTGTGAATTTGCGTACAGTCTTCCAAGTAGCTGCTTTACAGACATCCAGTAAGGGAATGTCCCTTGCAGCAGCCACAAAGGCTGTGGTGCCCCTAGTAGAGGGGGCCCTAAGGCCCTCTAGGGGCCGTTTACCAGCCTTGTCATAGCAGAACTGAATGAAGGAGACTATCCAGCAAGCGATAGTTCTCTCTCTCTTAGTGGCTGGTCTTCCTTTAACTACCTCCCCATACTGTAGATAAGGGACAGCTGTGTGGAGGAGCCAGCCCCTGAACTGCTTGGCGTGGTCCAAGTAGTAAAGCAGGGCCCCCTTGACATCCACATTGTGGAGCTTCTGCTCCTCTGGAGTGGATTTCTCAGTAAAAAATACTGGTAAGGTGATGGACTCATTGAGGTGGAACTCTGAGACCACCTAAGGCAGGTATTTCCTGTTCGTCCCGAGTTCAATCTTATCCCTATGAAGGATGATGTAGTTGGGCTCAGTACAAAGTGCCTGCAGCTCTGAAATTCTCCTTGCAGAGGTAATGGCTACTAGAAATACAGTTTCTAAGTGACATACTTGTGTACCCCCCCTACAAATGGGGGTTCCCCGAAGAGTCTTCCTTGAGCTTGCCTAAATGCTCACTGCCAGGCTGGTGACCTGTGTTTTAGCAGTTTAAATGCGATTGCCAGAGAGTGCCTATATAGCCTCTGTGTACTGTCTCTTTAAGAGCTGCCTGGATTGCAGTCATAAGTAATCTGATAGGGAGCTCTATTGAAAGATGTAACTATTTGCTGAAAATCATTTAGTGTGATAATGTAGTTGGTCTAACCTGCTTTTTTTTTTTTTTTTTTTTTTACAGCAAGGACTGTTTTGTTTATCTCCACTATCTTGGTCCTGGACTGCTGAACTGGACTAATAAGTACTGGTGGGACCTAAAATGGAGCCGGACTACAGGAGCTGTCTGGAGTCAAAATCTGCAGGAACTGTAGTTCTGGGCTTTTGGCGCCTTTTTGTACCTGAAGGGGGAGCTCCTGTTGTGACTGACAGATGAATCAGACAACCGAACCTTTTGGATATTGGGGAAATTCCCAGGCTTGCTGTGGTTTGAGTCAGATCTCAGTTAGGAGTTGAAGAGGCAAGAGCTTGAGACAGTCAAGCAGCCGTCTGAGTAGTTTTGCATGGGATAACTGTGGAAAGGCCTGAGTTGTGGCCTGCATGTCTGCCTGCTGCTCCCAAGAGGGAGAGAAGAGAATTATTTTGGACTAAATCCAAGTTTGTGAGAACGAAGTAAGCCACTGATTTACCATCAGGCTCATACCTGAAGAAGACCAAAGATTTTGCTGAATCGATCGGCCTGTCAGGATTTCCAGCTGCTTTTGAATCTCCAGTTTGTGCAGAGATTTTATGATTGTGACCAGAGAGCGGCTTGCCTGGTACAGTAGAATTTCCTTACGTGTAAATGTGATGTGTATTGAAAGTGGGTCGTGATTTGGTTCTCCACTGTGTGAACTGTGTTCTGCTTGCTGGAAGCTGTATCCAGCCCAAAATGGACTGTATCCGAATCTGTCTCCATTTGGCCTGGGCCTTGCCACACTGGCCCAGTCAGACTACCCGCTGCACAGAGAAAGCCACTGATGAGACCCCTGCCTGGGGATCAGCCCCCTGCTCCACGCTTGAACAGGGACAACACCTTGGCAATTTGTGTGGGCTCTGCTTCTCCTGGCACTCCAGATTAACCACCTGCTGTCTCGATTTTCATCCAGCCTGTGTCCAGTCTTGGGTATCGTGAGTAATCAGGGTAGCTCCCTGCAGCAACAGCCTAATCTTAAAGTATGTCATCGGATTGTTTTCTTTTTTCTTTTCATGAACTGAGCCCTCCGGATTACAAATAGTTTACATTATGCTTCCATCACAGGGTCCCAACCAACTGCATCGTTCCTGGCTAGCCCACCATTCTCCATCTGGGTACCCAGAGTGTGCGACTGTTTATGGTGCATGTACAACTGTTTGACTGATGCAGCCTTTAAGCAAATTAACCTGATTACACCCCTCCTTGTTCAAGTCCCTTAAATAAATCAGATCCAACTCTTTTTGCGTTTACCCTTACTGTGGTTCCAGTATGTACATGAGTACTGTACTGCTATTTGCTGTGTATAACCTTGTTTTACAGGGGGTCCCCAAGGCCAGGCCAGAGGAAAGCCCTGGTGGTAAGTGCAAACAGTGTGGGTACTTGTGTGGTGTATTGGGTATTGTGAAAGTGATTATTGTGCATTGTTCTGGCCACTAGTAAGGAAAGAGGGGGGTCACAGTGTCCCGGAGGGCTGTGCCCAGATTAGCTTGACCACTACCAATCCTGACCTCCAGGTGGAGGCACCCATTTCAGAACTCAGGCCCCTTAACCTGCTACTAGCCAAGCAGGCAGGGGTAGTAGCCCTTGGGATAGTGCCACCTAGGGGTTACACTTGATATGGGCCATAGCCATGAGTTCAAAGGATGGCTCCATGAACTTGGCAATACAGAGGTTAAGATTCCAAGGAGGGACAGGTTCCCTGATTGGGGGCTGCAGATGAAGGAGGCCTCTAAAAAAATCTGTTTGAACATCAGTTGGGAAAACAGATTTTTTCATTCCAATGGAAAGCTAGGCCGAGACTGCAGCCAGATGAAGCTTTAGGGAAGAAGGTCTGAGGCCTAACACCTGGAGATGTACCAGATAATCCAAGAGATTAGAATTGAAGCTCTGAGAGGATTAATTTGTTTCTTCTTGCACCAGAGGGGAAATCTCTTCCATTTGGCTGCATAGAGCTTTTTTGTGCTAGGCTTTGGCCATCCTCAGGATCTTCAGGACTTGTTCAAAGTGGCAGGAACTCTAACTCCTCAAGAGCCAAGCTTTGAGGTGAAGAGACTTCAGGTCTGGATAAGCGACTCAGATGTGAGGAAGTGTCAGGAGAGAAGTGGCTGAGTGGAAGGAGAATGGGTTTGCTGCAAGAGAAGGTTAGCAGGAGAGAATACCAAGCTTGCCTTGGCCAGTCTGGCGCCACCAGAATCATTGTTGCTGGTTGAGCTCAGAGTTTCAGTAACACTTTGCAAATCAGTGGAAAGGGAGGGAAGGCTTAAAGGAACTTCCCTGACCAGGTCAAAGCAAGGGCATCCATTGGGAGAGTTCCCAGAACTGGAGGTTCACAGCAATAGAGTACGTTGATGGTTGAGGTGAGAGGCTAAAAGATCTACTTCTGGCATGCCCCACCTTCTGAACACTGTAGCGAGCACTTGCTTGTTCAGACACCATTCGCTGTGCCCTTGGTTGATGCAACTGAGGGCATCTGCCAAGGTGTTGTCCTTGCCCAGAAAGTGTATGACTGAAGGCGGACATCCAGGGATAAGGTCAAACACCAGATCCTCATGGCTCCCAAATGTAACCCCCCCCCGGGGGTTTACCTTTATTGCCCGGTTCTCCAGTTATCCTGCTGCTGCTGGCATTCTCCTCCCCCCTCGAAGTGTTCCCACTCCTTCTGAACTCCTCTGGTGCCCCTGGCTGCCCATAACTAACCCCGTAGCACCAAATTTGTTATCTGAGCCCAGTTCAGGCTAGAATTCTTTATTGCAAGTCGCCGGCATGTTTTGGGTGCTGCCGGCGACCATGCATGCACCAGAAGTGCATTGATGTGCTGCCCTGCGATTTTGAGGGCAAACGGGGGAGCTTTTTGGTGGTCCTTACACCCTGTCAACCTGGAAAGGGTCCGGTGACCTTAGGAATGCAGCACTAAAGCCGCTTTAACAGTTTAAAAACAAAGTTTGAGCGAAGGGGCTTTCAGATGCTCATTAATATTCATAAGAGCCTCATACATATTCATGAGTAGCTGCCTGCCACCTAGGAGGACAATATCGGTGGCAGCGACAGCAAAAAGACAAGTCATTTTAATGAAAGTGGATTTGTTTAGCAGGAAAGTGTATGGGCTGCAAGTGTATTTGGAAACTATAATACTACGATTATTCTGGCTGCACCAGTCTGTGAAACTGGTTGGGACTGCATAAATGGGAAAGTATCTTTACAGCAGCCACCATTTTTTGGAGTGCATTAGCCAATCACGAACTGGGATTTTTTCTACAGACTCATGGGAATGGGATGCAGACTTATGGGAGATAATCTGGGATCACGTTTGGGTGCCAAATCTATGTAAGGCAGCCCAAACCGCCGATCGGATTGCAAGGATTTCTGCCTTTATTCAAGAGGGACAGTATAAATTCCAGGTCAGGTTTGCAGAGAGAGACCAGACCGAAAGGGACCAGAGAGAGCAGCCTGCAGTTCAGGTGCAGGCCTGTGCTGAGACTCCAGCTCAAATTACCAAGCCAGCTCTGTGAGACTCAGGCCTGCAAGAGACCTACTTACTTCTGTGTGTGTTACTGGTGATTGAAACATGAGGATTAATTGCCAGGAACTGCCTGCCTGCAGTTTGGAGGTTTAGATCAGTGAATTGGCTGAAATTGTCTGCCAGCTTGGAACTGAACTGAGAGGTAGAGACTTAAATGCAGTTTCCCTCAAGGGTGAGAGACTGATTTTTGATAGAGAGGTTTGCTCAGTGAATCTACTGCAATAGCAACTGGACTGTATCCAATCTATCTGTGGCAAGTTTATACTATTCGAGTGAATTGTGCTGAATGTTCTTTGTGGGTTGAGGCCTGCCTGTTCCTGGCCTGAATTGTTACGCCAGCTGGAGGCTTCACCAGCATAAACTGAGATATTGCTAGCACTTATCACACCTGGGCCTTTTCAATCTGGCCAGGCCACTTCTACTACTAGCGACTGCCTTCTGCAAGAGACCAGCTTTGGGGATCCAGCCCCTGCACAGAAACAACTCGCAGGTTGTGGCCACCTGAAGGGAAAGGCAGTGAAAAGGAGGTGTGTTGAGTCGGCCCTGCTTCCCCATGCTCGTAAGTGAACACCACAAGGTCTCCATATCGCCTGCCATTCTACAACAATCTGGTAGCATGAGTACAATCAGAGTAGTTCCATGCAATGAGTGCTTAAATCATCTGTGGTACCATTTGATTTCTTTAACTTCCTGAGTTTAAGAGACTGAGCCAACCAGCTCAGATTACATATAATCCTCTGGTTGTTGTGCATGTTAACTTTTCTTTCCATCAAGGGCCTCAACATCAGTTGCAATGTCTCTGGCTTGCCATTTTCTATCCTGGGTACCCAGTGTTGTGTAACTGTTTTAAAAAGTGCATGCCAACACCTAAATCTAATCAGAATACCAATCTAACTAAATTCACACCTTTCCTTGTTCCTGACCCTAAATAAATCTGACTGTCTTGTTTCATATTTAACCTGGTTAGTGTGCATATTATTAGATGGGTTACAGTGCAAAAGTGTACAGTTGTCTTGCTAACCTTATTTTACAGGGGTCTCCAGGAAACTGGTGAAGGTCCACCCTGGTGTGAAGGTGTGCACATATTACTACTGTTACTTAATGACTGTGTGTGAACTGCTGTGACAGGTACAGAGCCACTAGGAGGGTTGGTGGGGCTTATAGCTTTCCAGAGGGCTATAGCAGGACAGGCAGATACCCTCAATACCACTACTCGGGGCGGAAGCTCCTCAACACTGAATCCAGGCCTCTTAACCTGTACTTAGAAATACAGGCAGGGGTAGTAACCCCCTGCAAATGGGGGTTCCCAAAAGTTTTCTAGGAGCTTGCCTGAATGCTCCAAAATCTAGGCGGTGTTTGGTGTCTGAGCTGTTTAAATGTGGTTCCAAGTGAGTGGTATTTGAGCCTCCATGTACTGTCAAAGAGCTGTCTGCTTGCAGACTTAGTTTATGTTGGGGGAGACTGTATTTAATGCTCGAATCCCGTCCGAGCTGCTGTCAATTCGCTCCGTCTCTGCCGTCGCTACATGTGCAGAGGGAGCCTTGTTGAAAGATATAACTGTCAGAAATCATTTAAAATGACTGAGAAAATGTAGTTTGTCTCACCTGTCTTCATTTCAGCACGAACTGTTTCAGTGTAGCTTTTTTTCATTTTGGTCCTGAACTGCTGACTTGGACCAATCAGGATGATAGGGAGACCCTAAAATGGAGCCTGTGGACGAATCGGAACTTGGACTCAATTCTGAGCCAGCCACAAGGGGATTGTATGGGCAGTGACTCTGGGAAATGTAGTTTTAACCTTGGCGCCTTTTTCCACCAACAGAGGGAGTCTTGTGAGGGACAGCCGAACCAGCCAACAGAATGGTGTGGAGCTAAAGGAAATGCCCTGCTCTGTGACTGGAAAGATTAGATCAGTTACGACTGTGAAGAGGGAAGGAGCTCTGTGCTTCTGCGGTGTATAGTTTCACACGGAAAACGCATGCGAGGCCCCGAGTTTTGGTCTGCAGCCTTTGTGAGTTCCTGCTTGGACTGAATCAGAGTTGTGAGGAGAAAGAAGCACTAGAAGTGTGGAAACCAGCCTCACCCTGTAGAAGACTGGAGAAATTGCTGAATCGCGCTCGGTCTGTCAGGAACTGAAACTGCTGTGTGTGCTCCCAGGTATTTTGCAGTAATTGCAATCGGGATCGAGGAGCAGCCTGCCTGGTATAGTACTTTCCTTGTACATATGAAAGTGTGTAGTGCTTGAGGGGAATCACTATTTCCAATCCCCCGTGCTGTGTGTTGAAGCGGGAAGCAATCCCCAGCTTGTCTAGGACTAAATCCAGTTGCTATTAATTGCAGTGGGTCAGTCACAAGGACCTTGCCTCCATGCCCTGTTGTTCTGGCAATCCAGAAGAACATCCGTCATCCGGTCCTCAGCTTGGGTATTGTGAGTACAAATCTGGGTATTCCCCTGCAGCCTGTTTTCAATCACGAGTGTCTCATCTAATTCTTGTTGTTTCACTGCTTCATGGGACTGAGCCATCCGGCTCCGGATTACAATTGGGTATTGTGCATATATTTTCTTCTACAGGGCCCTATCCATCTGCACCTGCCAGGCAACGGACCTGGCTAGTCCCCCAACCTGGGTACCCAAAGTGTGACTTTCAGCCCTGTATGTGTCCACAGTACTGGGATTTAATGCCACCTATTAACCAGATTCCACCTCCCGTGTTACTGCCCCCTAAATAAATCAGATTTTTTGTTGTTATACTATATACTGTCTTTGGTGTTGGTACTTATGGAAACAGTATTATGTTTTGCTGTGTATGTTTAACCTTATTTTACAGGGGTCCTCAGATGTGCTGCTGAATCAGTCTTGAGGGTAAGTGGTATCTATACGAGTGAACAGTGTGTATATGTGGGGTATTGGGGCTGTAACTCCGGTGTACTGTGTGAGCCACTAAAGGGAATAAAAGGGGGTCTCAGTGTCCCAGAGGGCTGTGACCAAGCTAGTCTAACCACTACAAACCCTGACCTTTGGGTGGAGGCACCCGCCATAGGACCTAGGCCTCTCTAACTGTCCGTAGTCAAACAGGCAGGGGTAGTATCCCTTGGGATAGTGCCACCTAGGGGTTATATAAGCACACAAACTGACTTGACTGCCCAAATCCTAATGGCTTTAATAGAGTGTAGCAACTCAGTGAACTGTACTAAAGTGCCTAAAACTATGGCTTTTGATGGGTCCCCAGCCATCTGGAGGTGTTAACTATAGATAGTGAGGATCCCTCAGCCCCAAAGAACCACCCTTATCCAAGAGCTTAAAGGAGAAGCTTGCCAAGTGTGTTACTGGAGGAAGGCCACCATTAAGGACTTCAAAAAGTTATTCCTGCCGTCTCGGGGTGTTCCTGCCCCAGTGCCTGTTCCTGCCCCAGCTCCCATGCCTGTGCCCTTGGGGGGCGGGGATCATGATCATTACCACCAGTGTAATGTTTAAAAGTGTTTTCCGGCATCTTGCCCACACCTAATGGGGAGGATGATTGGGAGACATGGGATAGACTATGTCATCCCTTAGTGCCCGAATGGCAATGTTCAGAGGTGGAGAAGAGGAAAAGGTTGAGTGAAAGTCTCCAAGGGTCCCACTCTGGCTGTTATCTGTGCCAAGCAGGCCAATAACCCAGGAGCAATTGCACAGGACTGTTTGGCTGCTTTGGAAAATGCATTTGGAAACCCAGACTCAGACAAGGATTTGTGGTGGAGGGTTAAGACAACAACAATGCCAAGGGCAGCTCTTGTCAGAGTATGTGCCTCAGCTTGAAAAGGCATTTCAGGAATGCCTCAGGAAAGGTAGTGTGGTTCCAGGCAAGCTAGATCGAATTAGGTTGGAACAGATACTCAAGTCAGCCTCATTTTCTTAAGTATTGTTGCTCAAGCTACAATTGGCAAACCGACTGGATTTGCCTCCCTCCTATGATGAATTGCTGAAAGAAATTCGGGGGGGGGGGGGAGATCATCGAACAAAGGAGGCCATCCTGGGGGCCTCCTCACATAGCTGCTGCTGCCACCCAGGTTATGGAGGGTGAATAATGGGGGCAGAGCGGAGCGCCGGATGAGCACCCAGAGACTGCTAAGGATATCCCACCATGGGTAGAGGTGCTGAGAGAAATCAAATTAATGAAAGCAGTTGCCTCTGCCAAGGTCACTTCTGGGGATAAAGACTATGACCCCCCCCCCTCAAAACACATCTGCTATGAGTGTGGGAGTGCATGCTCAGATGCCCCCTGCAGAGGGCTGCTTAAAGGCTGAGCTAAGTGAATTGACCACTATGTTAAGAGAATTCCTGGGATGCAGCATGCCACCTTTGGTATGGCAAAGAGAGAGGCAGAGTCAAGACCCACTATTGTCAGTGCTCTGGCTCCAGCGGTAAATATGTACTCCTCCCCACCCCCTAGCCATGACTGGAGACCTGCCTCCAATGTAATGTTACAGCCAAAAACAGATCAAAGAGAGTATATTTTCCACAAAGAGAGTATAATTTTCCACAACTGTGGGAAGGATGGGCATATGAAAAAAGATTGCCGATCACAAAGGGACCCAGAAAAAGTGGCCAAACTACTGGAGGAGCGCTGAAGAGAACAGCAGTCTCAGAGTGGTACAGGAAATGACCGCAGAGTAGGGTCAGGCAACTCCAAATCCAGCTGCAGAGTAAAGAGAATGAAAAGGATGATTCAGTGGGGTATGTCTGGAGAAAGGACCCAGCCTCTCATTGTGCCACCAAACTCACAGTGCCATGTCAGTGGAGAAGTGTGTATCAAAAAAGATACGACAAATCAGATTCTCATGCTGGATGCCCTAGAAGAGGGGAAGCTAGCCGATGGACTTTCAATTAAACCTAGTGTACTACCGGTTGGAGCCCGTACCTACGCTAGGAGAGTAGTAGTGCAATTCTGCAATGTGACCGACTAAGACATTGAGGTCCCCAAGGCCTGTACCCTGACCAAAGTATGTTGTGCAGACACTGGTGCTGCCAACCGGGTGCCACATGGAGGAGGAAGATTAAGTATCCCCAGATATGTTCTACTTTGGAGAGTCTCCAATCCCTGGTGAATGGAAAGACAGGATCAGTTGCAAGCTAGCTAAGTATTTTCATTAAAAGAATGGGATGTTGGATGCATCACTGGTGCTGAACACCATATCAGACTCCATGATGAAAGGCCATTCCAAGAAAGGGCTGGCAGATTGGCACCAGCTGACATCAATTATGTTTGATGCCATCTCCAAGAGATGTTAGCAGCTGGAATTATACAGGAATCATGGAGCTCGTATGCATCCCCCATTGTAGGAGTCTGAAAGAAGAATGGCTCAGCGAAGTTTACTTGCTTATAACTTATCCTCAGTTAACTTGCCAGGATATGTAAAGTACAGTTACGTACTTTCCATAACAGCAGATCTTCAGGAGAATCTCTCCCTTTAAGCCACACCTTTGTCAGGCACTAGGACCATATGGAAACATTTGCCAAGCTGGGGATGCCCATGTTAACGTCACACATCAGTTTGTATAGCTATGGACAGCTCTACCTCTTCTTGGTTCCCTGCCAGAGAATAGACTCAGCAGGCCATCCTTTTTGGGAAACCAAGCAAGTAAGCCAGCACCAGGCACACTAGGTGAGGCAAATGCTGGGGGAGCACCATGGTGAAAAATACCAGTGTGAATGTATTATGTGACCCTAGGGGGATGGAGGGAGGGTCGGCACGGCTTAAGGGAAGAGATTCTCTCAAAGATCTACTGTTATGGTATGTACATAACTGTACTATCTTACTTCAAGGATCTCTCTTCCCTTAAACCACACCTTTGGGACGAGTCCCAAGCAGTACCAAAAATCAGATGGGAGGATGATAGTCTTGATCAAGAGAGGCCTTGTAGGATTGCAAGGCCAAAACCAGAATGTTTGCATGAAGCAATGTCGAGACTGTAGTGCTTAACGAAAAAGTGTGGACAGTACTCCAAGTGGCTGTAGCACAAATGTCAGTAGCAGAGACATTTTTGAAAAATGCGTCAGAAAACACCACCAGGAAAATCCCTACCGTACTTCCTATAACCAAAAAAAAAAAATACAATGTGCTAGCTATTTGGATAGACACTGTTTAGATACAGGAGCGCCTTCTTTCAGAGGGGCAAATGAAACCAAAAGTCAAGAGGGCTTCTATAGTTGGTGCAAGTAATATAGTATCTTAAGATTCTATGTACATCTAAAGTATGGAGCAATGCTTCACCTTGATTGGCATGTTCAGGATAGTACACTGGTAGGGGCATGGACTGATTTTAAAGTGAAGTCAAACACCACCTTTGGTAGAACTTAGGATTTGTATGTAAAGAAACTGAAAGATTAAATAAGGAGGCTCACACATCAGAGCCTGTAACTCAGAAATTCTTCGAGTGGAAGTAATAGCAACTAAAAATAATGCTTTCCATGAAAGAAAGCATAAGCCACAAGTTATGACTGGTTCAAAGAGAGGTTAACATACGTTTTTCCAAAATGAAATTCAAGTCCCAAGAAGGGACTGGATTGCAGATAGGTGGTTTCAGATGTAGTATACCTTTTAGGAACGTACAGCAGACCTTAAGTTGTGCAATCGTACGCCCATTAATGGCTGCATGGAAAGCTGATATAGCCACCAAATGCACCTTTAGGTATTAATATTGCAGACCTGAGGCTGACCACAAGTAATCCAAGACATCCTGCACTGGACAGGTGAAGGGGTCCAGGATCCTGGAGGTGGGCCATAAAGAAAAATACTTCCATTTTAGTGCATAAGTATGTCTGGTGGAAAGGCTTTTGGGCTGCTATAAGCACGTTAGCTACTTTACAGGATACATGAAAGCCTGCAATGGCTATGTTTTTAGGAGCCATGCATGAAGATGCAATGACTTTAGGTCTGGATGTAGCAGCAGGCCCTTGTTCTGTGAGAGAAGGGTTTGGCACAGTGCCAAGGGTAGTGGAGGTTCTACTGCTAGCTGACGCATAAGGGGCAACTAGATGTAGCTCTAGTGCCATCTACCAAGAGGGCTACTACCCCTGCCTTGCTGGCCACACCAAGGTTAAGGGGACTGGGTTCCTAGTTTGCTGTTACCTGGGAGTTCTTTCCCAAGATGAACAACTAACGCGGTGCCTCCACCCAGAGTGCAATTTAAATGGGTTTGATTCTACCAGTACAACCCCCTGGGATGCTGTACCAACCCACCTTCCCATACATTCACCCACACACATGGACTTACCGGAACCGAATTCCCCAAATTCCTCATTTTGCATTTAAAGACTTAAGCTAATATAATATGCTCACGAGTCATAATTCTTCCAAAACAGTTAACACCATTTATCTACACAGGGGGAGTTAGGACTGGGTAAAAGGAAGAGAGGTTAAGCAAACATTTTGTTAGTTGCATTTAGAGATTAGCATTCTTAGACATCAGTCTTATCCCCCTTAAATTTAGACCTTATTTCAATGCTTGCAGCCACCAACCCTTCGAATTAGCTACTATAACTGCTGCAGATATCGGCCATTAACAAACCTCCAACTGGTACCAGTTAACCCCATTTGTCCTCTGACCAGGTACCCAAGTATTTCGTTGTAGGCCTGTGGTGCACCTGGTCGGCCAGCGTTGGTGCACTTACTGTAAAATTAAACTTTTTTCCCTTTCTCAGATTTCTACGCCAGTGGGCATAACTTGAGAGCAAACTATATACATCCCCCAGGTGCAGCACAATGCCTGCTGTTACTCTTGGTTCCGCTGACAGTCTCTGGTGGCATGGTGACTACACCTCTCGGGTGGATAGAACAGCAGAACCTTGGAATCATTTGGATTTGAAGAGATTTGAGGCATGGAGCTGGTACTCTGCAGCTTGGATCTTCTGCTTGATTGAAAGTTTTGCAGCTTGTCCTCTTCAGCTTCTTTCTAGGCCTGATGCAGAGCATGAATGCAAGGCTTTCCAAGCCACTTGGACCCCAGATCCAGGCAAGACCCCACGGTCCGGCTCCCCCAAGGATCAGTGTGTCCTAGCACTCTGGCATGCACCAGTGACTCCCTGTGGCCCAATTGGCCCCATTTGGTAGGGGTGTACTGGTTCCCTACCTGACTGCAGGTTGAAAATGAGCAACTATCTGTGTCTCTTGGGCTCAGCTTAATTTGGCAATTTTTAGTTAAAAGTTTAAGAAAATATCCTACCCTTGTGACATGCATGGTCCTTTGATCACAGTTTCTGGCTTCCCACCGAGCACACAGTGCCAGTGGGACTTGAGCATTCACCTTGGGCTCCTTCAAGAACCCTGAATTTGCCACAGACTGAAACCTCTCTCACTTCCCTTGATGCTATGCAAAATCTTTCCTCATAGTGCATGTGCTAACAGTGCAGAAGGGCGCTCTCTTCAACCTTTGAGCTACCTGGTTTTACTGGCCAAGCCTGTGTGTGTCTGGAAGACTCCCATACCAAGTGTCAATACCAAAACCAGTCAGTTTTCTGTAATCAGTTTTCCAAAACCATAACCATTTCTTGAACCTTTTGTCCTTCCCCCTTCCTTAATCCTTAATTCTGAGCAAGTAATGGGTCTACTGAGAAATATAGGATATTCTTGTCTCAGAACAGGACAATCAGGAGCTTAAAGGGCAGAGAGGCAGAAAGTAAGTAGAGAGAGAGAAAAAAAAAAAAAACAACATAGGAAAGAGTAAGGATTCCAAACAACAGTTAAGGGGCCAGAAATAAGACATGATGGGAGTGGTGCAGTGCAGTGGCTGTGGAGCAGCAGTCTTCCGGGAGACATTCTGGAGGATGCGGTGTTGTCCCATCTGCAGGCACCTCTCTGGGCTGAGGGAGGAGGTTGCTCATCTCCAGGCTGAGTTGGCCAGGATTTGTGGGACCTCCTCCTCCATCTAGGACCACCAGTGCCACTGCCGTTGCCTCAGAGGTTGCCAAGAAGAGGCGGTTGGGCCACAGGTGGCTCAGGAGAGGTCAGGGTGGTGGAACAGAGGTCCATCCCTCCAGTGGTACCTCTCCACAATTTCTGCGCCATTCTGGCAAAGTGTGGTTCCTCTATGGAGGCACCTGCAGTGGAGACCAAGGAGGATAATGGGAACCTCCACAAAGGAGACCCACAGGAGGGTGGCATGGGACCCCACAGGGGAAGGAAACAACTCCTGGTGGGGGACTCCATTGTTAGGAAGGTAGAACTGGGGGAGGAAGGGGAGAGGGAGGTAAGGTGCCTGCCTGGTGCCATGGCTTGGAGGGACAGGGAGCAAATCCTCAGGATTGCCAGAGCAGCTGCACAGGGGAGGGAGCTGGATGTCATTGTCCACCTAGGGACAAATGACCCAGCTAAGAAAGGGATTAGAGCAGTACTGGAAGAGTTTGTGGAATTGGGAGGGCCTTGACAAGTAGCACACGGTAACCTTCTGGGAGGTGCTTCCCATCTATGGCGTGGGAGAGGCTAAGGTGTTCTGCACCATGGAATTCAATCAGTGGTTGAAAACTGGTGTAGAGCTCAAAGATTTGGCTTCATTGGGACTGGGGGTCCACCTGGAGTGATGCAAGCCTATACTGGCATGATGGGCTGCATCTGTCCAGGAGGGGAACCAGGATCCCAGATGATAGGTTTAAATGCTTAATTTGCAAGCATTTAAAACTAGCCAAGGGGGGAGGCACTGGAAAGGAGCAGGGAAATTCTAGCCCCTCCCAAAAAAAAAACATGGTAGTAAGTGCGGTAAACACCAACATAGAGGTGGCGATAGGGAGAAGGGCAGGGGTAAATGGGGAAAGTGACAAAGGCAAGAAGGACAGGGGTGGGGCAAAAAGGAGTAAAGCCATCAGGAAATTGAGAATAATGAGTACCAATGCCCGTAGTCTGGGCAACAAGCTCCCTGAGCTGGTGGCCTTGATGGAAGAAGGATGCCTGGATATCGTAGCAGTCACAGAAACATGGTACACAGAGAACCATGACTGGGATGTTAACATACCAGGGTACATAACCTACAGGAGAGAGAGGCAGGAGAGAAGTGGAGGGGGGGAGAGAAGTAGCTCTCCATGTAAAGGAAGGGATAAAAGCAACTGAACAAAAAAAGAGTAAACAGGGACGAGAGGAGGCACTGTGGGTCACCTGAGACTGGAAAGGGCACCACAATCCGCACAGGGTTGTGTACAGACCCCCATGTCAGGGGAGGGAATGGACAAGGATATGATAGAAGGCATTCTTAGGATGGCAGAGAAAGGAGATACTGTTGATGGGAGACCTGAATATGCCAGATGTTAACTGGAGCACATTGCTGCAGCCACATCCAAGAACAGGGCCATTCTTGATGCCCTACAGGTGGCAGGCCTCAGACAGCTAGTTTTGGAACCCACTCATGAGGGAGCAATCTTAGACCTTGTACTCTCAAATGGGGGCAGTGAGAGGATCTCAGATCTAGAATTGAGTTGCCATCTGGGAACAAGTGACCATCATACAGTGTGGTTCACGTTAACTCAGCTACAGAGTCAAGCCATACAAAAGTGAGGGTACTGGACTTCAGGAGGGCAGACTTTGGCAAGATGGGAGAATGCCTCAGAAAAGCACTAGCAAACAGGCTAGAAGGAGGGTGGAGCAACAATGGGGAATCATCAAAACTGCCATCACAGAGGCAACAAGCCTTTGTGAAGCAAGCCAACAAATCAAAACCAAAGAAAAAGCCACTATGGTTCTCAAAAGAGGTGGCTGGGAAAGTCAGGGAGAAAAAGACAGCATTCAGGAAGTATAAGGAAACACAGAAGGAGCAGGACAGACAGCTGTACCAGTTAAGGCAGAAGGAAGCAGTGAGGGAAGTCAGAATAGCAAAGGCCCAAACTGAGGAAAAGATAGCCAACTTGGTTAAGAAGGGGGATAAAACCTTTTATAGGTACATCAGGGAGCATAGAAAGACAAAGGGAGGGATAGTGAGGCTGAATAGAATGAATGGTGGGTGGGCAGAGGGACAGTGAAAAGAAGCGATACTGAATGAATATTTCTGCTCAATATTCACAAAGCGGGAAAGTGCCTAATCCAATTAACAGAAGCACTCTTGATTGGGGAGTCGATCCCAGTCCTTTCACAGAAGAAAGGGTTCTGCAAGAACTCCTACAACTGAAGGTGGACAAAGCAATGGGGCCAGATGGAATTCACCCCAGAATTCTAAAATAATTAAGGGGGGGAAACTAGTGAAACCACTGGCTACTCTTTTTAATAAATCATGGGAGGATGGTGTGGTACCCGAGGACTGGAGGAAGGCGGATGAGATTCCCCTTCACAAAAGTGGGACCAAGACAGAGGCAGGAAACTACAGACCTGTCAGTTTGACCTCTGTGGTAGGGAAAGTGATGGAGTCACCTCTAAAGGAAATAACTGTTGAGTACCTTGAGGCCAGTGGGGCACAGGACCCAAGGCAGCATGGGTTCACAGCAGGAAGGTCATGTCAGATGAATCCAATGGCTTTCTTTGACTGGGTGACAAAAGTAGTAGATCAGGGAGGGGCTGTGGACATGGCCTACCTAGACTTTAGCAAGGCATCTGACAGAGTCCCACACCAAAAGATTAATAGTCAAATTAACCAGCCTGGGAGTGGGTCCCAGGGTGGTAGCCTGGGTAAAACACTGGCTGGACAACAGGGCACAGAAGGTAATTGTAAATGGAGTCCACCTCTGAAGAAAGAGGGGTTACTAGTGGGGTACCGCAGGGTTCAGTACTGGGTCCAGTCCTTTTTAATGTCTTTATAAGTGACATTGCAGAGGGACTGGATGACAGATGACACAAAGATCTGCAACAGGGTTGACACACAAGGAGGCGTGGAAAGGATGAGAAGGGACTTGGCAAGATTGGACGAATGGTCATAAGTATGGCAGCTAGGATTCAATGCAAAGAAGTGCAAAATAATGCACCTGGGAAACAAGAACCCAGCGGAAGATTACACAGTTGGGGGAGAGAGGAGTAACAACAACAACAAAAGGAAAGGACCTGGGGTAATCATATCAGATGACCTTAAGGTTAGCAAGTAATGCGAGAAGGCAGTAGGGAGGGCTGGGGGTATACTGGGATGCATAGGGAGAGGCATCACCAGCAGAAAACAGGAAGTTGTTATCCCTCTGTACAGACAGTTGGTGAGACCCCATCTGGAGTACTGCGTGCAGTTCTGGAGACCCCATCTCCACAAGGACAGACAGGATAGAGGCAGTCCAGAGGAGGGCAACTAAAATGGTGCAGGGTCTGCAAGAGAAGCCGTACGAGGACAGACTAAAGGAGCTTAATATACCCTTGAGGAAAGAAGGGGAAGAGACATGATAGAAACTTTTAAGTACCTCACTGGAATCAACAAAGTCCAAGAGGTTAGCATCTTTCAGAAAGAGAAGATGTGCAAAGAACAAGGGGACACAATTTAAAGATGGGAAGGGGGTGGTTCCGGGGCAATGTGAGGAAGTATTTTTTCACAGAGAGGGTAATGGATGCATGGAATAGCCTTCCTGAGGAGGTTGTGGGGTCTAAAACTGTGGGAGAGTTCAAGAATGAATGGTACAGACATAAGGCAATTCTTGGGGGTAGGAAGAAATAGGCTGTTGGTTAACTAGTATCTGCAGCCTATCCTGCAGGTAGGGAAATGAGCAGACTAGGTGGGCCAAGCGGTCCTTATCTGTTGTCAAAGTCTATGTTTCTATGTTAAGATGCTGTATCATACTAGGGCACAGACAGAGACTTTTTTCTCCTTGTTTCTCACCATTCAGGTGCAGAATTAAGACAATAGTTTCTCTCCAAAACCCTTAACTCAAGACCTTCACCGCTGTGTTGTAGCTCCTTCCCACAGCAGCCTTTTGCAGACCCTTGCAGCTCTCTGCTGAACCACACCCTTCTCCTTGCTCCACACCCACATGCCCCTGGGAGACAGATAGTTGGCAACCCCAGGCAGCCCTTTCCCAATATTTGTAGCCCTATGTGTCATCTGAGGGCTGGAGCACTCCCCTCCCTCTGGAGGGCTCTCCCTAACTGACTCAGAACCAACATCCCTCTGGATTTTATGAGTTCTTTGGCAGCTCCCCATTGGCCGATATCACTGTCCATAACAAAAATGAATGTGTGTGAGGCTCCCTCGACACCCGACTGGCTGAGTGAAATGGTGCCAGGTATTTTCCCAGCTTCCCTGCAATAAGTCCCTTTAACAGACCCAAAAGTTCTTGCAAGAATCCTGGCCCTCTGAATGGCTGAAACTGTGGTCACAAGGCTGCAATAAGGCTGCTAACACAAACAGTTCCATGTAACTCACTCAGTGTCCCCACTTTACAGTCCTCCAGCAGCCAGAATAAACATTTATTCCACAATTCCCTCACCATTCTTTCTTTAGCAGCTTCTGTGCTCTTTCAAACAGCTGCAGTGTTTAAAACTCACATTTTATCCCAAGCCCATCACTGCTGCAGTTTCAGAGTGTCCCCAAGCAGACCACACATAGTCCAATTGCAGTCCATATGTCCCACTTTCCAGACTGGGTGAAGCCACAGTGAACATCGTTACTTATTGCTCCACCAGTTTGCAGCCCTCCTCTTTGCCCTGACACACCTTGCCATAAGTTTTAATTTTTATTCATCCCCTGCCTGTCACTAGTACTGGTAATTACTTGCCCCAGGCTAGACAGGCTTTCATTAATATGGATGCTGCCTCATTAATATTCATGAGGCATCACCACTTTATTTAAACACAGATGCGGCTTCTTCCAACCTCCTAAGGTCTCGGTCCCTGATTAGGTCAATTTTGGGACTGGGACCACTGGCTGGCATTCGCTCAGCCTGTATGACGACAGCAAATACAAAGCATTATCCAGCATGCGTGAACTGTCTGACTGCACCGAAGTGCAAAAACAAGTCAGTGGCTCCATGCTTTATACATCTGGCCCCATTCCAAGTTAAAATGTGATCCTGTGGCTGGTCGGAGACTGCAGGGGGAAATGGGGACTGCCAAGAGAATGGGGGACCAGAATGGGGGAAAACTGGGGCAGCCCTGAGGAGCAGACAGGTAAGCCCCCCGACAAGAGAGTTACACAGATTTGGTGTGGCCAAAGAGGGGCTATGAGAATGAGGGTGGCACCCTCTATCTGCAGTTTGATTAGTAGTCTCTGTACAAGAGGAACTGGAGGGAACACATAGGAACCTCCCTTCCCAGGAGAGGGACAACGTGCATTACCAAAAAACTCCAGGCCCTGGAGCGAGCAAGCAACAACATGGCAGTTTTTCATCGTATGGGGATGCAAAAGGTCCCACTCTGGATGACCCCATTTTGTGAATATGTCTTTGGCCACTGCGTCAGAAGTTCCCATTGTGCATCTGGGACAGTGGCCTACTTAACTTGTCTGCTAAGACGTTTTGGGCTCCTGGAAGATGCATGGCTGATGGCTCCAGGCTGTGTTCTAGTGCCCAATACCAGCCTTTCATTTATTTTATTTAGCTTTTGTTGACTGGGTAAGTGCACTAGACAAATCCTACCTATTTTCAGGCACGACCTCCTGGCATATGGGATAGGAATGTATTCCTCCCTGTTTGTTAATGTAGTGGACCACACTGATATTATCCATCTGGATCAACCGAGGGCCTTGATGTTACTGGAATGCATGTAGACTGTACAGTGTAGAACCCATTCCCAAGATACTAATGTGCAGTCTGGGTTCCTGTTGGCTCCATAAGCCCAGTGTTTAAAAGAGCCCCAGATGAGCCCCCCAACCAGAGCCAGATGCATCTGTGGTGGTATTGGGGTTACAAATGGGACACCCTTTAACAGGTTGGTATGGTCCATCCACCATAGCAGGGTTTCTCTCAATGGGGTTCTGACAAGGACCAGTTGATCCAGGTCATCCGTTAACTGGGCCCACTGAACAGAGTCCATGGTGGAATGTGCATAAGGCATGCCAGCAGTACTATAACAAAGGCCCAGGAGACAAAGATCTGGTTTGGACCTTGTGACTGATGTAAGGCAGCTGGGTTTGTGCAACAATGCATTCTGCTGTCTAATGGTAGGAAGACTTTGCCCAAAGCAATACGTAGGACTACACCTATAAACTGCAGACTTCACATGATGTTAGTATTGACTTTGGGATATTGGCTGTGACTCCCCAAGTCCTCAAAGAATGGTCTCCTTCAAGACAGGGTCTGCAGAAAACTGTTCCTAGAGCCAGCCTTTAAAAGCCAGTTATCCAGGTATGGGAAAATATATAGGCCTTCCCTCATGAAGGACCACTACCACCACAGGTAAAGACCGTGGGGCAAAGGGTAAGCTAAAGGGCAACACTTTGAATTGTTAATCCCACCCCCAGCAAAAGTGCAAATATTGTCTGATTCAGATCTTGATATGCAGATAAGCATCCTTCATATCCAGGGAACAGCCAGTCTATGGGTTATAAAAGGGTAATGAGAGATTAAAGGGAGGCCACATAAAACATCTTTTATTCTATGAAGAAGTTGAGCCCCCTCAAGTCTAGTACAAGGCCTTTGATCGCCTGTCCGTTTGGGAACTAGGAAGTACCAGTAATAGAACTCTTCGTTCTTCAGAGTTGGAGAAACCGGTTCTATGGCATATTTCTATATCAGTTATTGTATTTCCTCTTTCAGCAACAATATATGTTCTGAAGGACAGTTGGCAGGTGGAGGATGCACTGGAGAAGTCTCTAAAAGCTCCACAGCATGCCCCTATGTGACCATCTCCTACTTCCATTCACTGGTGAATCTGCCTCCATTTTGGCAAATGAAGGGGATGCAATCCTTACAGCCACCCCTGGAGGTAAAAATGGCTGGGGTATATGAGGAATGGAGTCAGATGGAACCGGTAGTGGCAGGGCCACCGGTTCCAAGGTTCCTTGTCATAATGGTGATCACACAACAGCGATTGCTATTATGGTGACTGTATATCGCCGAAAAGCAAATTGGCGATACACACATGCCAGCTAACGCACATCTGGCAAATACATAGTCTTTATGCAGGAGGCTTCGCACTCCCCTGATTTTGGATTACCAGCTCTAGTGGGGTGCATGTCCGGGAGAGGGCAACACTCAGGAATGTGGGGCAGGGGGAGAAACAGCAACAAGCAGCGGCAAAAGTCTTTCCCCGGTCCAGCCCCAAAGCCAGTGCCTACTACACTGGAGCCAGCCACCTTCGCCACCACACCACATGGCTGGCTCAGCTGCAGCAGGTACACTCCCCTGTCACAACCTTCTTCCCCATCCCTCCCCTTCCTATCCCTGCCCTTCTGGTTACCATCCCTTGCAGGGTAGCCCAACATGATAGCGCTGAAAATGAGTTGTTTTTACAGTCACTCATTTTCAGTCACCATCATCACTGGATACCCAGTTCCAATAGTCTCTGGTACTTTGGAGTGTGCACCTGGGGTGGAGTGGTCCTAGCAAGGCACTACTACTCTTGGTTCTGGAGGGCTGACTGAATGTGGCACAACTACCTCTGTCAGCAGTGTTGTGAAAAGACCCACTACCTCTACCTCTTACAGGTGTGGGATAGAGGGATTTTTACCGATCCTAAAGCCATTTTAGAGGACTTAAGGTTTCTTCAATGTCATAACCAAATAGTTTCTTGCCCTTGAATAGCACATTTAACACTGCCTGATGAACATCAGTGACAAAGCCAGCCACTGTTATTCATGAATATCATCTCATGCAGATGTCAGACACAGCAGCCCTGGGAGACGCAGCTGAGACATTATAGGTCGAGTGTAACAGGTGGTTACCTTCCTCAGCACCAGCATTTAACTGTTTTAGTAGCTTAGTTTTTGCAGAACCATCTGGTAAGGCTCTGCAGCTGCCTTGGCATTCTTTTAAATGATATTTAATCATATAGGTTTAATAGTTAACTATTCTAAGACCCAATGAGGCTGAAGCAGAAATTATTTTGCCCATGACATCAGGCTGCCTCGAGTCCTTATAGAGTGGCAGGGAACTAAGATGCTTGGGTGCTTAAATCTGTCATGAGCCACCATGACCACCACAGAACAGGTTTCTGGCTGTAAGGCATTATACGGTTTAGCAAAGGTAACATCCTCCAAGGCTGGATAAATAGGAGGTATGAGAATGGAGGTAGCGCATGGCACTTCTAAAAATTCCATTAAAAATTCTTTTTAGTGGAATCATCTTCCTCCACTGCAAATCCCAGCTCAGTCTGAATTTGATGCATCAAAGAATTAAAATAAGGATCCTCAGGAGGAGGCTTTAGAGTATATACTCCAAAGTCTTCACCTCAGGAATGCAAAGTAGAACTAGAATGGGGACTCTGTCTGTTCCCCCATATTCTTCCTCCTCACCATAATTCTCCTCCATCATGAGGTCTGGATTATACTCCACATCAGGCCAGCGACTGTTGTGGGGGAGGAACAAGTGGTGCACTAAAAGTATCAGTTGACAGAGCTGGATTAGTCGGAGGTCCCATCAACTGTAGCACAGGCTGTGATGGCAGGCCCAGTAAAAGGCATCAAATCATTTCTGAGAAAGATGCCAAGGCTGTCTGTGAGTCAACAGCACCCTGGCTTGGGGCCGTGCTCTGAATGGTCGACAACTAGTTGAGACCAGATCATGACGGCATCATACAGGCTGTAGTAGGCCCTGTAGTGCCAAAGCCAGATCCCAACCTTGGTGTATGAGCCACAGTTTTGGGGTGGGGGAGCTGTATGCACTGTCACCAAAGTGGACTGAGATGAAGAAAGTATACCTGAAGGTCACAACGGCAACTGGGGATCTTGCAGGGGAGGATACCTTTTCCTTATCCCTGTGTCTGTGTTTGAGTAGACTAAGATTTCGACTTTTCATGGTCTTTCTGCTTTGATGACTGAGCTCATGGAAGGAGGGGGCGGTGCCTTTCACCCTGGCTGACTTTCTACATGGTGGTCACCAACACCAAGTAAAAACATGTCTGGATCTTCCTGATGGAATCAACGAGTGGTCTGGGTAAAGCCCTGGCAAATCTTATAGGCCCGGATGTCATGAGAGGCCAAGGCAACAGATGTACACTTTGTGGGTGTCGTTCCTAAAAATCCTCTCCTTGCACTTGCAGTATCAGAAGAGTGCTGATGGCTGGGAAATGATGCAGAGAAGAAACTTTCCTGTGTAGAAAAAGTTGTTTTGATGGCATTTCCACAACAGGTCCAACGAGACTCATCGATGGCAGAAAAAGAACTGAAGAGAGGTAGGCTGCTAACAGTTAGAGACACGGGACTGACTAACGAGGTGGCCCCAGCTTGCAAATGTTTCCATGTCCTAGTGCCTGATGGTTATTCCAAAGGTGTGGCTTTAAGGGTGGAGATATCCTCAAGTAAGATACTACATTAGATGTTTCATATACTGCACATCCAAGAGGAGAATATAAAAACATGAAAGCATTAAAAAAAAAAAGATAACCCCTTCAAAACAAAAAATCACATTGTATGTTTTACCTTTGCCTTTTTCCTCAGAAGCAGTGGTTGAAATACACTGTCGTATCTCTGTTTATCAGATAATGATCAATGAATTGTAAAGATCCACGTGGCCCTACTTTTTCAATTCCACAGAGACTGTCTAATGACCCTGTGCCTACTCTGCTACAAAAGACTGTAAAAATCCCAGCATCTGATGCTGGCTAAATTAAAGTACCACTGTACTTTAGCACATGTCACAGTTTGCATCAGAAGTGTAGTAGTGTATCTTGATCAAGCATACTTGCTTGTTATCTGCTTGTACTGTTTTATTGTTCACTGTTTCTATGGAGCTGCTTTGTCTTTTGTCAGATAGTTGAACTCAGATGTTGCATCTTGTGGGTTTGTCTTGGTGGACACAATTTTACATGAACTCATGAAAGTATGGCCAACAGGATAATGGCATTAGGGACATGTAGTCTATTAATCAGTCATCTAAAACACTACTTATGAAATGAGCACACTTACAAAACAGATTTGCTAAAAGAAACATTGAGGTTAGTTTCTTCTCCAGGTAAGTGACAAAGATGACAATACTCAAAACATACAAAATACCTATCTTTGCAACCAGTCCTTGTTGTAGTAGAGAACCAAAGCCTTCTGCAGAATCATTTTACAGAAGCACTGAATGCATTTTAACAATAGTGAAACATTTTTGAATTCATTCTTGTCCAGTTCCTACAAGAAACAAAGTACAAAAGCTAAATCAAAGCATTTTACCAAAACTAATATGCCTCAATTTCAAGCAACAGAGATATGACATAATAGGAGTTACTAATATGCTTACCTTGTTAACCAACTTATCCAGTTTGTTCATCAACAATCGGCTACATTTTGAATGGGCAGTGCCTCTTTTGTGCAAGTAGTAGTTCTATCTTCTGAAAGCCTTTACCCTTTAAAGCTTCTCCCAGGAGATACTCAAGCTAAACGACAGGAAAATGAACAAGTGTCAGTGCATACAAAGGAGTGCAGCACTAAAGTTAAGGCAAAGTCTCTCAACCTATTTTCTGTACACCTGTGCAGTTTGAAGGCAGGAACAACGATTCCTCTCTTGCATCCACCTTATCTCATCCTAATTTAAATATAAATGAGGTTGCTTCACTCTGTTTTGCCCTGGTGTGAAAATAGGTTTGTATCCCTTGCAAAGGTCATGACACCACTCTTGCAGGCATCACTGGAGTTGATGCATACCTGCACAAGCCAGCAGAAATTATACTCTTATTCAGTTCTGTTACATGTCTTGTGAAGTCTCTGTATTCTCTAAAAGCATATTATTTCTACCTCATATACACTTCAAACTACAGAAAATCAACAGGGCACTTACAGTACTATGCTCTGAAAATTTTCACGGCCAGCATAAGACAAGAACCCAGGGACTGCAGAGGACAGCAACAGCACTGACTTATATAGTACAACTACTGCAGGCTTTAGCACTAAAACATACAATTCTGGGCTGCCTTACAGGAGTCGGGTCATGACCTTTACAATGGAGTCAAGCAGTTTTCACACCAGACTTAAGAACCTTCACTCACATTTAAATCTTGATGAAATTCAGAGGGTGCACTAGAGGCAATCATTGTTCATGCCTGCAAACTACACAGGTAAACAGAATAAAAGATTAAGGGTATCTTCCCTTTAATTCTTTTTATAAAATAGCATGAACAAATGCAGCAACTTTTTGGGCCTAAAACATCTCCTGACCAAGCAGAAAACTACTACACATGCTGTGCCAGGTGGCAGATCTCATTCATAAACCAGAAAATAAGCCATTTTCTAAACAGAAGAATGCATTCCAGGATATTCATTAAAGAGCTAGTGTACTAAGTCAGCCCAGTGGTGTAGAGGGTTGAGGTGCCGTGGGTGCCTTACCTCATCCCACGCTGGTGACCCAGGTTCGGGAATGGATGCAGGTTGCTTGGGATCAGCAAGGAGAGGTAGGATTGAGCATCCATAGGACTGCTCTCCTCCCTCAAGGAGTGGAGTATCACTTGCCTTACCACCCGACTGCCATCTGGAGGAATCCAGATGGCAGTGCATGCGAACCACAATGAGGGAAGGGTGCATGTTCAGAGCACTGGGGGCATTTCCGTGGATGTGGAACTCACAGCGTGCTCACTGCACATCCATTATGCCCAAGGGGAGAAAATAGGAAAATATAGAAGACAGACTTCATGAAGCCAGACACATCACACTGGTGGCCCACTCAGTCTCTCCAGTTGGAAAACAAATCAGGATTGTGTGTTCCGGGTAGGTGGAGGACAGCCTTCCCTTCCCAGCACCACTGCAAAGGGCAATCCATGGAGGATAGGGTCCCCCAATACCGGAGGAGACTCGGGACAGCTGTGGCTGATGGGGACAGGGCTGAACAGCCGGCCATACTTGCCAAGGTGTATAAACACCTATATACATAAATGGGCTAATGTACTGCCTGGAACTAATAGTAACTTTCAGATGTAGTCAGCTAGCACTTCCTACATCTGAAGTATTTGTTTCTTTTCTGTTTGCTAATTACAAGATTTTCCACCTGGCAGAGTCGGGGTGATGTGTGGAGCAGCACTCTGTATGGAGGCTAAAAAAAAGTCTGTTCCATTCCTCCCACTACATCAACATTGAGACCACACTGGCCGTGACATCACTAGTAACCAATGAGAACCATTTCTCACAGTCAGACTATTCTCTTTCACATGAAGCAGCAGGGATTGGCTCTTCTTGGTTACTAATTGTTACAATTTGCTGCATTTTGATTGGTAACTTGTGAATGTCACTGCTCAGGCTGAAAGGGTTCTGGTGCCTCAATGTGTTTCACCACATTTCTGATGATTTAGTGGGAGGAACAGAACAGATTTTTATTTTGGTCTCCAGAGTGCTGCTCTACACATCAGCCCAGTACTGCAAGGTGGAAATCTTCCAATTAGCAAACAGAATAGAAAAATATGCTTCAGAAAGTACAAGTGATAGCTGACTGCATCTGAAAATGACTATTAATTCCAGGCAGTACACTAGCACTTTAAACATTTCTGAGCACTTTCCGGGTGAACAGGAATGCAAAATGACAACAGGGTGTGCAATTATGGGTCAGTTATCACACTGAGTGCATTAGGCACAAAGTGCTTGCACCGACTGCCTTTAAACCCACAAAAAGAAAGTGTGATTGACCAAAATGTACTCATCCCTGAAGTGTATCCTCACACTTATAAAAAAAAGTTACCTACTGTAACAGCAGATCTTCTAGGGAATCTCCACTATTGAGTCACATCCTGGAACTGTAAACAGTCAGCATCAGAACCACCCAAAAATTTTTGCTGACTGGGGCCACCCACTGACACACCTAGTCAGCACCTATACAATGTGGGTGTCCCCATTATGCTTCAGTTCCCCACAGAGACTAGCTCAGATGATCAGACCAGCAGGGACCGAAGTGACCAGGACCAAGCCAGATACACAGGAGAGGATATGGAAACTAGAGTATAAATGCTGTATTAAGCAGCACACAGGAGAAGCAGCTTGCAAAAGCAGGCAATACTGTCACCAATAACCCAAATAAGAGAAGGGGGCGAGACAAGGAAGAGAGTGTTGAGGGCTCAATAAATGAAAAATCTCAAACATCTGCTGTTATGGTAGGTAACTATTCTGTCTTCGAGGATACCTCCCTCAAATGAACCACATTATGGTAGGATTCCCAAGCAGTACCAAGCACTGAGGGAGGATAGCAGGACCTAATGATCCTAAGTAAGAAGGCCTTGCAGAATGCTGGCATGTCTACGAGAGAGGATATCCAAACTGTAGAGTATGGGTGAACATTACACCAAGTGGCAGCAGCAGACACATTTTGAAAACAAGCCCATAAGGTAGCCACCTCACAGGTGGAATGAACATGGATGGGCCCAGGAAGCTCTCACCACCCTTCTGGTAAAAAACAATACAACTAGCCAGCCATTTGGACAGGCCCTGTTCAGTAATCAGGAGCCCACCATCCTGGAAGCAAAAGCTATAAACAGCAGAGAGGATTTTCTACAGACCTTTGTATGATCCAGAAATCAAACACAGTGTCCTATGGATGCCTAGCATATGTAAATGATGCTCCCCACTGTCTGGGGGAAGATGAAAAATAAACAGGAAGGTCTATAGTATGATTTGGTGTTTAAGATGCAACCTTCAGAAGGAGTCAAGAACTGGTACAATGTGAAAAACAATAAAACTGAGGGTCTGCAGCCAGAGCCTGTAATTCAAATGTGTCTAGCAGATGTCAGCCACTAGAAACAGTGTCTTTCAAGAGAAGAGGCACAGTTCAAAGGGAACTGCAGTGAGGGTCTCCAGGATGAAATTAAAGTTCCACACCAGAACCAGATCTTGGACAGGAAGGTAAGCAGAAAAAAAAAAAAAAAAACAACACTCTTGGGAATCTTCAGGAACCTCTATCTGGGCCACAGTTTTGCCCTTTATGAGGGGCACAGAAGGGCAATACAGCAGCCATGTGGACCTTAGAGGAGTACCCTCAGCCAGAGTCCTTAACGGACAAGAGACAATCCAGCACTTTAGGAACTGGCCACAAAGAAATGCAGGACATGCAGACATGGGTGCCAGAACATGGGGAAAAGTGTGTGTGGGGCTGCTTTAAATTACAAAATAAACCACGATTGCTTCCCTTCTGAATTTGTATGCATTAAAGAGGCAATTTAAATGCTCATGGACAAAAGTAGGGAGGCTTCCTTTAGGTGCTGGCACCATGCATGCCGAAAGTACACCATACTGTAAAATGTTTCCATTTTTGTGAATAAGTTTACTGGGCAGGTGGCTTTCAAGCCATCAAGAGAGCATCTACAACTGTTTGGGAAACCCAGAAGCAGGAGAACTCAATGTCCCAAAGAGCCAGGTGTTGAGGTGTGGGGATTAAAGATCTGGGTGCACTACAGCACCCTGCTCCTGTGTCAGTGGTCCAGCTCGCAGAGGTGAGTGGAACAGGAGGTTCCATAGCCAGTTGCTGTAGCAGTAGAAACCAAATTTGCCTGGGCCAGTAAGGAGCCATTGGAATCAGGGTAGCTGGTCCAGCTCATAGCGTTACCAGAATACTCTGCATTAGGGGGAAAAGCATACAGAAACTTCCCTTTCCAAGAGACGGATAATGTGTCTTGTCAGAAAACCTCCATACCCTGAAGTGAGCAAGCAGAAACATGATAGTTTTGCATTATATGGAAATACAAACAGGTCTATGGCTGGACAACTCCATTTTTCAAAGAGGTCAACCATGATAGAGTCTACGAGTTCTAGTTCATGGCAATGCTCATAAGACTGACTGACATGATTTGCCAGTGCATTCAGGGTACCGGGGGAGGAACACCACTGACAGGAATATGTCTCATTCCACTGCCCAGTGCCAAACTCATCTCCTCTCTGCAGAAAGCATATGAATGAACTCCACCTTGTTGACCGATGTAGAACATCATTGACATATTGTTTGTATGGATCAGCAGCTGATTGGAAGAAGGATGGTGAAGGCCCATAGGCCACGCATGCCAGCCCTCTTCTCCAGAGTGTTGCATTAAAGAACCATATCCAGAAGGCTTCATTAGTACTGGGTTCTGAAGGGGTCCAGATAAGCAACCCACCAGAGCCTGAGGCATCCATGGTCATCACCAAGAGAGGGGATATCTTGAAGAATGGGAATCTTGTTTCTAGGATCAAATGATCAAACCACCAGAACAGAGAGGAAGAGTAACTTGTGTTAGAGACACTCCAACTTGTCTGAATGCTATGCTCACTGCACTCTGAAGAACAACTGAGGGAGCTTCAAATTTATTTATTTAAGAGATTTACCATGGGAATGAAGGCAAGCCAGTGAGATTATCAGGATGGCAGCTACCATCAGGCCAATTTATTTTCTTGGGGTTCAGAATCTTGTTTCAGTCATCTAGGGAACCCCCATCCTGGAATTCCTCATTTCTGAAATGAAAAGTCTCATTACCCATTTCTAGGCATGACCATAAAGAGAAAACCAGAAAAAAGATTAAAAAGTTATGAACTATAAGAGACGAAGATATAGAACACTTATAAAGGGTGCCCATTGGGTCTAATATTTACTGATACTGCCAATAAGGCAAAAATTAATCCACTCAGATTTCGCACAGTCCATCATGAGATTCAAGAATGACTCATACTGGGGGTTGTGGATCTTTCCAATGTTACAAAATTAATTGCTTTGCATTAATCAGAAGTAATTTAGCAAGATCCAAAGACTGCCAAGTTAATTTGAAGTTATTGATCAAATGGAGGAGAAGTATAACTCCAGGGTCAAATAGAAATTGCAAACTTGTGATTTGTGATAGAATAACGGAGTTTTTGCCAATGCTGTAATACTAGGCACATCATAAACATATGTATTATGAAAGCTACATTAGTACCACAGCATTGACATAAATCAGAAATATTTGAATTGTATGCATTAATTCTCTTTGGTGTGTAGTAAATTCTTTGGAATAAATTAAACAATTTGTCTTAATCTATAATTTTGTCAAACTTATGTGCAAAGTTATAATATTGGTCCACTGATCATCAGTTAAAGAAGCGGACAGCTATTTTTCCCATGCTTCTTTAAGTGACTGAATATCAGCCGATGTGCCGACTAAAAGACGAGAGTAAATGTTCCAATTAAGTTTTCTTCCAATGTTAGTTATCAAGACACTAATGGGGTTAAGAAGGGGATATTCAAATTTCCTGAAAGTTTTCCTTTAAACCTCCCAAATGTGAAGATAGGTTGAGACACAACCCGTTTGTAAATGTAACCCTTCAGGTAATTCTTGATATGATATAAAATTTTCTCTGAACAAAAAGGTTTGCAAGTAGCACAAATGCAGATTAATCGTAGAAGACATCAGACTGATGCATAATCTCTGGTGGAGATCAGCTGTGCCTGGGCCACCAGTGCCATGGCATAGTTGAAGGGCAGAAAAGCCAGACACAGACCTTTGTCCAGAATGGCCCCTATGAACTGGAGCTTCTGGCAGGGGGCAAGGACTAACTCCAGCTCATTGACCAGTATTTCCAACTGGTGGGACAATTTTCAAGTCAGAAACCAGGTGTAGACAATGGCTTCCCAAGACTGGGCTTTTAACAGCCAGTCTAGGTAGGGGAAAACATAGAGGCCTTCCCTGTAGAGAGCAGCAGCTGCCACAGCAAATAGTTTGGTAAATACAAATGGTGCAGAACACAAACCAAAAGGCAAGACATGCAGTTGGTAGTGTGAGCCCCTGAGCATGGAACACAGATATTTTCTTTGAGACTTTCAGATTCTGACATGATGGTAGGAGTCCTTCATGTCCAGTGCAACCATCCAATCACCTTTCAGTAGGAGGAGGGACTGCAAGAAGACCCATCAGAACTTCTTGTATTCCATGAAAATGTTCAGTCCCCAAAGGTTTAGTACTGGCCTTAAATTTCCAGTCACTTTTGAAATCAGAAAGCACCAGGAATAGCAGCCTTGGTTTATTTCTGAAACTGGGACCAATTCTACAGCACTCTTGCGGAGGGGGGTTTGAACCTCCTCCAGCAAGAGGGCCGATGTCCCGGGGTATGTCTGTTGGGCAATGGGAAGGGGACTCTGGGGGAACAGCAAGGACTTCAAAGGTATGTCCTTGCTGAACTACCTCCAGCACCCACAGATCTGTAGTGATCTCCCTCCATTTTTGAAGGAAGAGGGAGATGTGGCCTACCACAAAGCTTCCTCAGGCAGTGGGGCTGGAGGCAACAGGGTGCCCGTAATGGTTCGACCTTCTTTAAGTGTAGCATGACCACCAGGGGGGAGGTTGGCAGTTTGGAAAGTAGTAAGCCGAGGACTCTGGAAACCACATCCAAGGACCCCTGAATAGCCACTGCCTGGATGGGCATAAGGCTTCCCGAAAAGAATCATGACCCTTTCTCCAGGGTTTATAAATTAAAGTATGCAGGGATCTATCAGTCATTTTAGAAGACTGTGAATCCCTTAAAGCAGCATTTTCCAAGATCAGCGCAAATGATTGCTTGTTTCAGAATGGAGCATTCGTCACAGATTGTTGTACATCTGAGGTAAAACCAGCCACTCTTAGCCAAGAGTGGCAGCCAAGACAAATCCCAGAGGCAGCTGCCCTTGCAGCAACAGGATCAGAGGTATCATAAGTAGACCACAGCAGATGCTTACCAGCCTGCTGGCCACTGCCAATTATCAGCTGCACCAATATTTTATCTTGGCCCTCTGGCCAGTTTCTCAGCCAGAGTGGCTACGATCTTCCAAAGGCAATTCTGATATTTAATCATGTATGCCTGATAGTTAGCAATTCATAGGCCCAGGGAAGCATAAGCAAAACTATCATATCCAGCTTCCTCAACTCATCAGGAGAAAGATGGCGCATGTGCTTGGGAGTTTTGGATCTGTCATGAGCAGCCATTATACCCACAGACTCTGCTTCAGGCTGTGAGGCATAGTAAGGCTTTGCAGTAGGGGCTGGATATTGTTTGTTAGCCTTTCTGAGAACTATAGGTAATTGAGACAGCCTGTGCCAGGCCACCAAAGCTGCATCCTCCAACGCAGAATGCACAGGGGAATAATTACTGTAGGAGAGGCAGAAACCTCAAAGAACTCAAGAGATTTCTTGAAAGAATCCTCCTCCACATCCTGAAACCCCAGTTTAGCCTGAACCTGTCTGAGGAAGGCTTGAAAGGAGGTATCTTTAGCTGGAGACATCCAAGTGTCTTACACACACTGCTCTGAGCAAGAAGACAGAGTAGAGTTCGATATTATAACATATATGGCCTCTTTTCCATGGTCGTGCATCTTCCTCCTCCTCCATATACTCTGGATTATATTCTAGTGCACCACTGATGTTGACACCATCAGCTGAGGGTCAATGGAACAAGGAGACAACAGAGGAGGAGCCATCGACGTGAGTCCTGTCTACAGAGGCAGTTCAGGGCCCTGCACTGTGGCAGAGTCAGTGAACTGGAGCATTGATGGTAAAGTCAACGGACCAGCCAAGGGTGCCAACAGAGCAAGCAATGACAAAGGTAGCAGCAACAGGGGCTGGCACAGCTTAGACATTTTTTGATACAGCATCTTTGCATTGGCGTGGCCAAAAAGAGTTGATGGATAAACCATTGACAGACAGTGACCGATGGCAGAACATGCTGAAAATCTCCCGAAGAGAAGAGTTAGTGCTGGTCCCCTAACTTTGGTGTCTCAGATGGTCTCAGGGGTGGCAGGACCCAGAGCTGGACTGGTGGACCCATCTTTGTCAGTAGACTTGCAACATCTAATAGGTGAAATGGGAATGGTCTGGAGACGCCGACCTTTCCTTTGCAGCACTTGTCCTCTCAGAGTGTCTGCTTTGCCACCAGTTTTGAGGACCCATCTTTTCTTTGATGAGTCAGTGACAGCGATTGTCAACCACAGGGATCAACAGGCTGAGAGTAAACTTAAAACAGAAGATGTTGATAATGAACCTGCCTTTGCTGCAACCTGTTTCTTCATTTTTTGAAGCTTCAGAAAGACCTCCAAAGGCTTCTTGTAACATCTCCTGGTTGCCGGCTTAAAACTCTGGTAGACTGAGCAGGCTTTAATGTTTGTGGTCTGTACGGAGGCAAAAGATATAAAATGGAGTGGTTGTCTATTTAAATCATAACATTGCTGCAATGGCAACAATGAAACAGCAGTTCCTTCTCTTTTGGCGGCAGCATAAAAAAAGTTTTAAAATAAACTTGTGAAAAGTAGCAGCATTAGTGAATACTTGCAAAAGTTCGACTGCATTTTGGAGCTGCACTGGACCAAAGAGCAGTTGATGGCAGGAGAAAGAACGGAGAATGCTAGGGATGCCCATGTTTTGTATGAGGTGTACCGATATGGGTGGCCCCAGTCAACAAAAAGTTCCAGGTAGTTTTAACGCAGATGACTTAGTTATATTATGTGGTTCAATGGAGGGAGATGGCCTCGAAGATGATCGTGGGTTCTAATTAAAATATTTTTTTTTTTTATTAAAAAACCTAAGACAACCAAAAACAGTTCCAACTGATGTTGTAGCCAAGCCTGCTGCATAGGCTCAACTACAGGAGTGCAATTAGGGCCAGACAGTTATGCTCTTGAATTTATCTTTTAGCGTCAGTTGGGCTAGAGTGTTCTTACCTCTCATGACACTCAACACCCCTGGAGTACGCATCAAAGTTTCTTTACCATACACTTTGCCATGTCTTTTTAAATTCAAGTTTATTGAACAAACGTACAGGATCGGGTACATGACAAACTGGTACTAATGTCAAGCGCATTTGTGTGAGGGCACGCACGAGGAGACACATACAGACATGGTGCAGTCCTCTTAAATGTACACCCCTTTGGAGCATTTACAGGCTGGGCCATGCTCTTATCCTGACCTACATATTCAATGAGAATGAGGACTCATCTTTTTATTTTATTTATTTCTGTACTTAGAAAAGCATAAAACAAGTGTAATATCATAAAAATTAATTAGTATGATTAGAAATCAGTGTATTCAGAATACAGAAGGCACATAGGATTGCACTGTCTTTTCTGTACTGGCACTGTAGGAGAGGTGCTGTAAATAGGATCTGTATGTCTTATGTTTTCCATGCCTTGAGAAAGCATCAGAGCGACGTGAAAACGTTGGACGTCTGGTGAGGGGTGCTGCTGCTATGTTTTTACCTTCGACCAAGCTAAGTGGTCTTTTTTTGCACCGAATCATGTGTAGCACCACTTCTCCTGCATTTTGTCTGACTATGCAGTGGCTCCAAAAATGTTTTTCTTGTAGCCGCCTCCTTGCTTGCTTTTGTTAGTATATTCCTTTATTTTTTTCATTTTAATTAACTGTGTTAAACATACTGCTGGCAGAATGTTCATTAAAAATAGAGAGGATAATGTATGGGCATCGATGAACAACCACTCTAAATTGTGTCAAGTGGTTGCCAAGATAACTTAAATGAACCTCAAGAGGGCAGCTAGAGGGGTTTTCAGAAGTTGTCATGACAACCATGAGAAGCAAGAATAGAGTTGTCGTTCATCAATGCCCATACATCGTCTTTTATAGTGTATGGAAATCGGTCCTTTCAATTTAAACAAAAAAAAAGACTGGATCCTTACTTTCAAACGCTCACTGCCACTCTCTCTGGGTCCAGCTGTAACCTCGATGGCTTGTTCAGTAAGGCCGGTGGTTCAAGGAACACGTGTGCACAGAGCGTTCCTTGTTGTACCATCGTGGGTATGTCACATCGCTGGTACAACAACATTGTGACGTCACAGAGGGTATAACACCACTAGGAAAGGATAGATTCTTAGGGTTTACAATGTTTGACCATACATTATATTGTTTTTACACCAGCTGAAAACAAGCTGTGCGCTTAACAGGTGCTAATTACATGTTAACAGATGCACTGGTGAACTGTGAAAATGTGCGTCTAACCAGAAAACAAACTTTGCAGAGGTAGAAAAAAAAAATTATCAGGAAACAGAAAGTCTGCATTTATCCAGAATGTGCACTTAACACACGTCCATAAGTGGGCTCTACTGTGATGCAATTTATATTTCATATATTTATGCAACAGGTGTGCACTCGAAATCCATGTGATAAATCCATTTAATATATTTTGACATCAGATTTAATATGCTACTAAAGCATACAACAAAATCTTAACAATACTATCACTCCCAGAGTGAGGATAGTATACTTCAGGAGTGATAAACTATCATTCAGGTCCCGTAATACTATCATTTGGAATCTGAACGATAGCATTATCAGCAAAAACAGAACAGCACAAGTTCTAGTTTACCTCGCAACATCTTGTAAAGTGTGCCTTCCAACTGGCCCTTTTTCCTGTGTGGGTGGGCAGAACAGTGCAGAAAGCATGGTAGTTGTCTCACTCGCTTAGCAAGAGAAATTCTCTGCGCTAGTCACAGCGTACGTTTTTCTCTGTACTGCGTAGTGAATTCCTGTTTTCCATCATGGACAACTTGGCGACCCACATTTTGCTGTTTATGAGCAACATCATCACTATGTGGAGCACTGGGCCGCAACCACCTTCTCCCAACTCACTGGCAGGACACTGAGGTGAAACCACCCGCCTACATTGTGGTCAGCGCTGTAAGTTTTACACTGCTCTCAAACTGTTACAAAACTTTACAAACTGGATCCGTATATTTAAAAAAATAAACACATATGTATCTGTGCATTACCGGTGAGTGATACCATCTTGAGGTTCTGGACACAGGAACATCTCTAGCTTCGCTCTCAAGGTTCCTACGTGTCTAGAACCTCTCAATGGTATTACTCGCTGGTAATGCACTGGTACACGTATATTATTCTGTTTTTATTTCCACATATGTGAGATAAATTTTAGAACCCAAAGTGTGTGATAAACGGAACCTCATCTCCCAGCTTTCACATCCACATCAGTGTACAGGACTTGCACACAAAAAGTTGCCTCACTTCACCCCTTTACATATCTGATGCAGAACTCTTTCAAACTGCCACTCAGTTCAATGCAAACACTGCCTATATAAAAAAAAAAAAAAAAAGCACCTTGCATTTACTTTTCACATTTTAAATCCTAAAATTCCAGCTGTCCGTCACTTTCAGCCCAAACTCAAACAGCAGACAAACAGGCCTTGCATTTCCCCAGAAAAACAGTACCATTGTAGCACTCTCCCCCCCCCCATCAGATACTGACACAGTATCCTACAAAAACCTTATTATTCTTTCTCCTTCCCATCCTCTCCAAACTTTTGTCACTGCAGTCTCACTCACTCAACTCTTGCTTGTTCAGCTCTACCTTACTCTCTGCCGTCCACTCACTCCTGTTCCAACTTGGTCTTCGTAACATTTAAGCTAAAGAGAAGAAAAAAAAAACACAGCGTGTATCCCAGTCACTAACTTTCTCACACCTCTCACCCCCGATACTGACAGTATCCCATAAATACTGTGTTGTCCTTCCCATCCTCTCAAACTTCTCTCACTGCCGCTGTTGGTCACTGCTCGTTTGCTTTGGTCTCTCACTCCATTCCAACTCTGTCACAGAAACAGTTAAATTTAAAACCAAAAAATGAATTCCAGCTCACCGATGCCAGCTGACAAACACAGAACTCAACCACAAAGTGTAACGGCAGTCCCGACCTATTTGTTAAAGCCCACCACCATCTTGAAGCCATTTTTCGGTAGCTTAGGCTGCTCAACTAATCAGGAGCAGCATTAATAGGACGACCCAACATCCTGACATCACAGCCATAGCAACGACCATAACAATGGCTGTCCTAAGGGTACAGTAACAAAATAAAAAAACTCCTACAAAAAAATGAAAATTTTTTTTAAAACAAAAGCTATCACATTTTAACAAAAACACAAGCCTATTCCCTATTGCATAAATTAAATATGTGATGGGGAGCTTGTGAATACATGATTTAGCTGCACAAGGCAGTCTGACTTCTGGCAACATCACTCACGCAGCTTACCACTCATGAGGTTACCCGAGGTCAAACTGCCCTTGTGCAGATAAATCATTTATCACGCAGTTCCTCATCACATCTCATACATTACATATTATATATTAGAGACAAAAAAAACTCACTCAGTTTAATGCATCAGTTAGGGTTGTTCCACAGCGACAAAAGTGAGGAAATTTGGTGTTAGGGTTGAAAACCCCCCTTGCACCCCCTCAGCCTGCTCCCCCAACCGGCATCGGGGTGTGCATTGGGGTCGCCGGCCCCAACTCTCACCCCATCACAAGCGTGAACAAACTGAGGCATAGGAGAATGGGGTGAGAGTTAGGACCGAAGACCCAAATGCACACCCCGATGCCGGTTGGGGGAGCAGGCTGAGAGGGTGCAAGGGGGGTTTTCAACCCTAGCACCGAATTTCCTCACTTTTGTCACTGTGGAACAATCCTGACGCATTAAACTGAGTTTTTTGCCTCCAATTTCCCTTCTTTTTAAGAATGAGGACTATAAATAGTGAATGGAATGCTCCCACCACATGATATTTTTGACATAGTAACGGTAACAGCAATGCAAGCGGTAATGGTTGCGCACATGGTGATAGAAACGTAAACTGTAAAGTAAGCTTTAATAGAAACGCAGGCACAAAGTGACACCAAAGCAAACAATGACGCAAACAGAGATGCACCCGCATACGGAAACTCAACTGATAATGCGCATGGTCATTGTACCGTATTGTAAATGCAAATGATAACTAACAGCAACAATAACGAGAAAGGAACAGAAACGCAAACCATTACATGCACGGTCATGGTACTGCAATTGGTAAATGCAAATGGTAATAGTAACAGCAACAATAACGCCAAAGGAAACAGAAACGCAAACGCAAGTGCATCTGGAAACACAAACCGTAACGCGCACGGTACCGCAAATGCAAATGGTAATGGTAATAGCAACAATAACGCCAAATGAAAAACAAAATTGCAAGCACAAGCAAAAATGCAAACTAACACACACGGTAGCGTAGACGGGAACGGTGACGCGAATGGTAATGGAAACACAACTGGAAACGCTAAGTGGCACAGTAACGAAAGGGCATACCCTTCTTTTCCCCAAAAACTACATTGAAAAACAGTGAAAACAAAGAATATATGCATAATAATGGGCCACGGAGCAGAAAATTAGGACTTGGAATACTAAATTGCTTATATCTCAGGAACCGTACAATGTAGAAAAAAATATAAATATTTCATATTAATTATGACTTTCCTGACTAGTTTTGCACTTAGCCCCTATGTGTGGGGGCGCTAAGCATTTCTTGATGAAAAAGTCCGTCTCGTACCTGCTTCCGAGCTACGGGCCCGAAAGACGGGACGCCGCAATGTTATCCTATGGGAAAAGCATCAACTTCAGAGTGACATCACTTTGCCACCCTGTAATATTTTTCACTAAACCACCAAAAGGCACATCTGTGGGTAGCTGGCTTTCTTCCCTCCAAATTTCAGCCCAAAAGACCAAACTTATTCCACAGCAGGTGGCAAATGATTCCTGTAATGTGGGGACGCTGTAATGTTATCCTAAGGGAAAAAGTGTCAACTTTGGAGTACCGTAATTTGCTGCCCTGTAATAATTTTTGACCAAACCACCATAAGGCACATCTGTGGAATATTGGCTTCTTCCCTCCAAAATTCAGCCCAAAAGAACAAACTGTTAGTTTGCAGCAGTGTGACAAAGAAGTGCTGTTATTTTCCCCATAGTGCCTCACTTTAGTGTCACAAATCACGACACTTTCGGGAGGGATCTGAAAGTGTCGTGAGGTGCGACACTACTTTTCCCAAAAATTTGAAGCACACATTTCTGGGGTGTTTAACCCCAAAATAAAGACATGGCTAGCATCCTCAGGGTCCGACTAGGTGAACACAAAAAGAACTGTGTTCCTAGAGGGTCCCAATTTTAAATGCCAAGCATTTCTGTGATCACTAACTGAAAGAAAAAAAAAATGGCTGACTCACGACACTACAGGGGTCATCTGCGACACTAACAACTGCATTTGCAACACTGTCAAACTTTTTGTTAACTTTTCCCATTGACTAATGGGAAACTTGTTTTTGAATAACTTTTGAACTGTTTAATATTTTTTCATGAAATCTTCAAAAGGCACATTGGGGACCCCGGCCACATGTTCCCTGAAGTTTTCAGACTGGTCGCACAAACCGTATGACCTGTAGGTGCGAGCAAAGAATGCGCAACAAATCGTAAATGTGCCCCGGAATGTCGCTTAATAACTCCACAGCTGTATGTCCGACTGGTACGAAACTTGGCAGATCCCAAGATCTAAGGTTATGCCCTGTGCCTACCAAATCTCAGGCAGATCCATTGAATGGTGGAAAAGTTATTAAGGTGCAAAGTGTCACCATTTAACATTAAATGAGGTACTCAACCCCAACTATGGTAGCTCTACCGTGCTCCATATACATATTTTATATAGCTCCACTGTGATGCTATATAATATAATCTATATATCTCATATCTATATATTAGGAGGCAAAAACTCCGTAAATGCATCAGTTAGGTTGTTCCACAGTGACAAAGTGAGAATTCAGTGTTAGGGTTGAGCCCCGGACCTCAGCCCACCCCAACTGGCATCGGTGCGTGTTGGAGTCGTTGGCCCTCTCACCCCATCACATGTGTAAAGCAGCGAGGAATAGGAGAATGGGGTGAGAGTTGGACCGACAACCCCAGCGCGCACCCGATGCCAGTTGGGGTGGGCTGGGGGTCGAAGGGGGGCTTTCAACCCTAACACCGAATTTCCTTGCTTTTGTCGCTGTGGAACAACCATAACTAATGCATTAAATGGAGTTTTTTGCCTCTAATTTCCCTTCTTTTTGAGAATGATGACAAGAAATAGTGAATGTAAATGCGGGAGCGCGGGGCCCGATGTCTTGGGACATAGTAACAAGAACAGCAATGCAAACAGAAGGGCCAACAGTGGTGCACATGGTAACGTAAACATAAATGGTAAAGGAAACGTTAATAGAAACACAAGCGCAAAGTGACGCCGAAGCAAACAGTGTCGCAAATGGACATTGAAGTGCATATGAAAACACAACTGGCAATGCGAACAGTGATGGCAGCAGTATTTTAAAATGGAAATGTTAAGTGTCACAGCAAAAAGAACGCGAAGAGGAACAGAAATGGAAACGCAAGCGCACATGTAAACGCAAACCATAACATGCATAGGCACGGTACCATAATTGTAAATGCAAATATTAAAAGTTAACATGAAGAGCAACGCCAAAGGAAACAGAAATGGGAACAGAAGCGCATACGGAAATGCAAATCGAAATGCGCATGGGCACAGTACCGCAATTGTAAACCCAAATAGTAACGGTAACAGCAACAGTAGCAGCAAAGGAAACAAACGCAAAAGGAAATGCAAGAGCATATGGAAATGCAAACCATAATGCGCACGGGCACATTAACGCAATTGCAAACACAAATGGTAACAGTAACAGCAAGGAAGACGCAAAACAAAAGAGAAACGGAAACGCAAATAAAAGGGCTGCCGGAAATGCAAATGGAAATGCGCACGGGGATGCAAACAAAAACACAAACAAACAGAAACAGTAGTGGAAACGCAAATGGTAACAGTAACAAAAACGCAAGCGCAAATGACAACGCAAAGGGTAACGTACACGGTGGCATACACAGGAATGGTAACGCAAACGAGGAGATAAACGCAAGTGGAAACAGTAACTGTAACAGTAACGGAAGCGCATACCCTGTTTTTGCCGAACAGGTACATAGAGAAACAGTGTGTACAAAGAATGTATGCATTGTAATGGATATCAAAGCTTAAAACGAGCATTGGAAGTACTTAATTGCTAATATCTCAGCAACCACACGACACAGAAAAAAAATTTAAATTTCACAAAAATTATTTTCCTGGCTAGGTTTTTGCTATTACATAGCCCATATGGCTATGCAACTCGCAACAAAAAAAATCTATATCTCACATCGTTTTCAAGATACGAGCCCCAAAATGGGCGGCGTAGGCCACCATGTTAGTCTATGGGGAAAAATGCAAACTTCGGAGTACCGTAACTTTGCAGCCATGCAATATTTTTTCACCAAACGGCACATTTGATAGATGTTGGCTGCATTCCTTCCAAATTTCAGCTCAAAAGACCAAACCGTTCTTTTGCGGCAGGGTGGCAAAGAACTGCTGTCATTTTGGCCATAGTCTGAAAAAGTAGTGCTTTTGCAACAGCTTTCGCAAGCATTTGCGAAAGTGTCCTGAAAGCGACACTACTTTTTCCAGAAATTTGAAAAACATATTGCAGGGGTGTTTAACCCCAAAATAAAGACATGGCTAGCATCCCGAGGGTCCGACTAGGTAAACACAAAAATAATTGTGTCCCTAGATGGTCCCAATTTTAAATGCCAAGCATTTTTTTGATCACCAACTGAAAACAAAATGGCGGATTTGAGACACTAAAAAGTGCATTTGCGACACTGTCAAACTTTTTGTTAACTTTACCCATTGACTTATAATGGGAACTTGTTTTTTGAATAACTTTTTAACTGTTTAATATTTTTTCACAAAATCTTTGACAGGCACATCGGGGACCCTGGCCGCATATTCCCTGCAGTTTTCAGACTGGTCGCGCAAACCATGCAACCTGTAGGCATGAGCGAAGAATTCACCAGAAACCGTAAACGTGTGCACAAATCTCACAAACTCCACAGCCGTATATCCAACTGGTAGGAAAGTTGGCAGATTCCAAGATGTATGGTTCTTGATCATGCATTCCAAATTTCAGGCAAATCCATTGAATGGTGGCAAAGTTATTAAGGTGCAAACTTTTACCCTTTAACCTTAAAAAAGTGCTACTCAACCCTAACTATGGTAGCACTACTGTGCTACCATAATATATACCTCATAGGGGCACGGTCGCGCCCCTATATTTAGGGTTGAGTAGGCACTTCAATGTTAAACCTCAAATTTTGCACGTTAATAACTTTGCAACCGTTAAACAGATTTGCACGAAATTTGGAATGCACAGTCTGGTATGGTAGATCCCTTGATTTACTAAATTGCGTTTCAGTCGGACATACGATTTTTGTGCAGCGAAGCGCCAAAAAATGCACTCTGCCACTTTTGTGCATTCTTTGGTCTGCGGTGCTGTACGGACACAGTGTGGTCTTTTGGTCCAAAACTTGGGATGTAGAAAGAGCTTGGACCAAGGAACATGGCATCATTTGTTTGGTGAAAAAAACATTAATCTGTTCAATAGTTATTACAATTTGAAATTCCCCATTATATCCTATGGAAAAATGTATATGTATTTTTTGCAGTGTTAATGAGAAAGACTAGATGGCCCTAGGAAAGACCAGATGGCCCAAATTGGGATGACCATATCTCAATCACAGTTTGGTCTTTTTACTTGAAATTTGCAGGGTGTTGAGGGGATGACAGATGTGAACTATGCTGTTTAGGTATTGGGGAATTAATTTGTTGCAGAGATATTCAATGATGTAATTGACATTTTCACCTTAGGATTACATTGCAGTCTGTGTCATGACTTTCGGCGCCGTTATCTCGGAAACAATGTGAGATACAGACTTTTCGCTACGGGGGCTTAGATCACCTTTAGGTGATCTATGCCACTGGAAAAAAAAAAAAAAAAAAGATTTGAAATCGTAGAGTAAGCCTGTAGTGGAAATATTTTGTACATTGCACGGTTCATGAGATACTGTGAAATTGTCACAAGGGTTCAAAGAGTGCCTGTCCTGTGCTTTTTAGTGCCCATATCTCAGAAACTATGTGAGACACAGGTGCAATCATTTTGATGTTGCGTGAAGTACTCACTGCGATGATTACAATGATGCTAGAATTTCTTTTCTACCTCTTATGGTTCCCAAGATATGCACAAATTACTGTTACAAGGGTCTGGTGCCCTATAGTGCTGCTGCATGGCTCCTTAGCTTTGCGTAAGTGGAAGTGTGGGCCCAGATGCATATTGTTATGCAAAAATTGGCAACTTGGTAGGAGCTGGGCTCCGCGCTCCCACAAATGTGTTTTTTTTACTACTTATTACACTTTTCCAAAAAGTAAGGACATTCTATGCAAAAAAAACTGTGTTAATGCATCATTTAGGGTTAAAGCAAAAAAGTCAAGAAATGAGACATTAGCACTGAACCCTAACACCCCCCCGATCCTCCACAGACCCCACAGACTGACAGACACTGGGGTGTGTCATTGGGATCATGATGCTAAATCTCACCCCATTCTCCTTTACTGTAGCATGTCAACATGCTCACACATGGAATGGGGTGAGATTTGGGCCTCACAACCCCAATGACACACCATAGTGTCTTTGTCTGGAGGAGCGGGTTGGGGGGGGGTTAGGGTATAATATATCTATATATATGCACACACACATACACTTTGCAAAAAACAGTGTTAATGCAACAGTTAGGGTTTTTTACAGCGACAAAAGTGAGGACATTCGGTGTTAGGGTTTTCAACCCTAACTCAGACTCCGCCCCCCCCCAAAACTGCTACATAAACCGCACAAACATGCAGACACACAACTGGGAGGCGTGCAAGACAACCAATTACAGACACACACCATAGCACAACAGAAATAACTTCTAAACATACCACATCAGGCATCCATCATGTTTCACCAACTGTATCACTTCTGCTGCCAATGACTTACCCTTTTCTGCATAACAGCATAGCCGCATGCTACCACCACATTGACCATTTCTGCATAACAGCATAGTCCAATGCCTCCACCCACTTGCCCATTTCTATATAACACCGTAATATAACTAGTAAAACACATGCATTAGTGGGAGCGTGGGACCTAGCCCCCAGCAACTTGCCCATTTGTGCATAACAGCATAGCCCCATGTTCTCACCAAGTTGCCTCTTTCTGCACAACACCATCATATACAGTAAGTAGCAAAACACATATTGCTGAGAACACGGAGCCCTTTGGTTCCCCGCACTACTATCGACTTGCCCAAAAGTAGCAATTTCTGCATAACAGCATAATATAAGTAGCAAGACACATGTATTCCCATCAACTTGTCCATTTCAAGTAACACAGCCCCATGTTCCTACCAACTTGCATGTTTCTGTACAATACCATTATAGAAGTAGCAAAACACATGTATTGGTGACAGCACCAACTTGGCCATTTCTATATAAAACAGTATAATACAAATAAAACACATGTATTGGTAGGAGCTAGTGCTGTGCGAATTTTTAAATCCCGGCAGAACGAAATTCTGCAGAGTATTCAAAATCCTGCTGAAATTCCCCCGGAAAAGCAATGTTGAAATTCCGCAGCATAAAATAGAGGCAGAATCATTTTCAGCGTTAATAAATAACTGTTCTGTGGAATATTATTCCGCGGATCTCAATATATTCCGTAGAAATTGTTACAAAATGTTCCACGAAATTTTATTCCGCCGATTTCAGTAGGCAAAATTCCTCAGGTGTACAAGTGATATTCCAGTGGAAATTCTGCCCACGGAATGGTCATTCTGCACTAATTCTGTGGGCAGAATTCATCTTTAATGGTTGTACAGGATGTCTGTGTACACACTTGAGTGACTGGGATGGCAGTAGAAGTGATACAGTTGGTGAAATATGATGATGGATGCCTGTTGTGGTATGTTTAAGAAGTTATAGGTTATTTCTGTTGCATTATGGGTGTGTGTGTACGCAGCGTGCATGTGCCAGGTCAGTCAGTGGGGGGGGGGGGAGGGAGATCGTTAGGGTTGAAAACCCTAACACCTAATTTCCTGCCGTTGTCACTGTAAAACCTAACTGTTGCATTAATGCAGTTTTTTGCAAAGAATTTCCTTACTTTTGAAAAAAGCATAAGCCATTCTCCACTTAAGCTGGTGGGGCGGGCCTAACTTGCACATTTGTGCAGAACATAACAATAAGTACTGAATAATGTAGATTGGAGTGTGGGGCCCCCACGACATTCCCTAGTACTGCATGACCACATACATCTGCCATATCTTTTGAACTGCCCTGTGCCTTGTAATGGCATCTTCCTTCACAACCAAATATGTGCTCACCATGGCTTTCACAATACACAAATACTTTTCCATTAGTTATAAGGAACACACACCACAACTCAGCAACTGTAAGTGGCACCAACACAAAAATGTTCACAATCTAAGATCCATGATTAATCTTTCTACATCCCAAATTTCAGGCAAATCAAACACACGGTGCAAAAGTTACCATAGTGAAATTAACCAAATTGTCATTCGGAGTGGCATAATTCCGCACCCGTTTACATTTTACACACCAAACCACTGAAAGGGACCTCTCTGGCACTAGGGCTACCTACCCTATAAATTTCAAGCCACTAGCACCATGCATAATGCTATGTGCAAAACGTTAAGTGCATCACGCAGTGTTTCCGAAGCAAATTCATTTTCCAACATTTAAATAGCATAATTCACATCTCCAGGACATCCTCTCAATACCCTCCAAATTTCAAGTCAAACGCCAAACCATTTCAGAGATATTCAGTTTCAAACTTTGCACTCTTGTAAGAATTCTTTGATTGAGAATCAGCTGCGACCGCCACAAAATGTTAGACCTCGCGCCCAAAATGTGTTAAAATGGCATACCGAGACAAAAATATCTTTGGTCGTGAGGGAGGAACTTCAAATGTTTATAACTCTGGAATGGAACAAGATGTGTTCAAATAAAACTGGCATGTTCCTTAATGAAAGGGCTTTCTACACACCACGTTTCAAACAAATCAACCACACAATGGCTGCCCTATGTGCCATGGAAGACAGTATACAAAAATATAAAAAAACTGCAGTTTTGGCACTTTGCTGCACAAAAACCGTATGCACCAGTGAAATAGAAATTTGTAAATAAAGAGATGTACCATGCCAGCACATTCATACCAAATCTTATACAAATCTCTTCAATGGTTGCAGAGTGGCACAAGCGGGAAACTGCGCACAACTGCCGAAATACATTTTTGGCACTTCATTGTGAAAAAAATGTATGCACATGTCAAACGAAAATTGGCAAATTCCCAGAAGTACCACAGTTGACCAAGTATTACAAATGGCACATAAACCCATTGAACAGTTGTAAAGTTTTAAGGACACAAAAAAAATCTGATGTTTAACATGAAAGTGCGTACTGAACCCCAAAGATAGGGGCATTATCAAGGCAAAACAGACATCTGTGACACGATGACTTGTTACCGACAACATATGCGCCCACCAGCACAATGCAGTGATACAGAGTCCCACAGAAACAAACAGCCAGGACAATGCTTTGCAGACATGGTGCCACACGAGCAGATGTTTTCACACTCCACGTATATATTTCCCATGGACTACAGTGGCAGATACAAAGGGCACAACTGTTCAACGGACCAATCTTTGTTTCACAAAATCTTCAAACACCAGCAGCACACCCATGTACACAAGTCAATCACCACGCACCACAACTCAGCAACAGCAGTGGGACCAACACAAAATGTTAAAGATCTAGGATTAATCTTTTTACATCCTAAATTTCCAGCAAATCGGACACATGGTACAAAAGTTATTTAAGTGAAATAAACCACATTTTCATTCATTCATCGGAGTGGCATAATTCACACCTCTTTACATTTTACATCAAACCACTGAGCGGCACCTCCGTGGCCAGCTTATTTAACCTCCCCAATCCAGTATTGCCTCTGTATCTGGTCTGTTTTAATACTCCGTGTTGAATTTCTTCAGTTTAAAGTGTTTAACGGTACTTGTATGTGTTTGAACTTGGAAGTTTAGAGGCTAGACTGTATTCCTAATTATGTGCCGAGTCTCTTACCACATTGGGTATTTCTGTGAAAAATCACTTTCAGCTAATTACTCCAGCCCCACCCCCTCCCCAATTTCAGCATCTTTTATTTCTTTCTCTCTGCAGACCCAGCCGGCACCTAGCTCGTTGCCTGAATCCCTCTACAATTTAAATTCCAATTATTTGTGACAAAGCTTTTTGTGAATTGCAAAGCAGGATACCTCCCATTGTTTTTGGAGCTATATCTAACCCCAGCTTGTCCATTCTCCTTCAGGCATCCTCATAGCTCTTTGGGCTAACAGCGCCTCAGATTTGGGGGTCTACATGCCTCCATGTTGAGAAGAGCCTGCCGCCACACTCCCCAAGCCCTTGCTAGCAGGTATAGCCTGGAAACGTTCCGAACTCAAGGCTGCATAGCAGTCTCAATTTCTATGGACAATTGCCTTTATCTTGGCACAGCTCTTATTGGCTGTCCGTGGAACACAAGCTCCTTGTTTGGTTCCTCATCCTGCCAGGCATTTCCAAATTCCTCCTGACTGGACTATGTCACTACCATCGGCTAGTTTATTTTACTTTTTTCCCCAATCCAGTATTGCCTCTGATATCTGGTCTGTTTTAATTCTCAGTGCTGAATTTCTTCAGTTAAAGTTTTTATTTATTTATTTATTGTGTCTACTTTCCATTTGCATATTATACTGTAAAGCCACTAGAGGGCAACAAGGCGTGTAGGTTGCAATCCTCTTGCACTGCTCCCCCTAACACTTCTGTCCTGCATCATTCATACCTAAATTCTCTGCCTTTTGCCCCTCTCTGTAGTGTACCTTGCACAGTCTCCCAGGCTATTACTGGACATGCAGCGTGGCATCCAAACCAGGGTTGAACCAGGTATCTTTTGCTCCAAAGGCAGCAACCCTACCACTGCGCCACTGTGTCTGCCACAATGTTAGGTGTCAGCAAGACCCACTTATACCTGGCACGGTCACATCTACTAAAACTGTACTCCCTCAACACCCACCCACAAAACTAACCATACTAGTGTTGATAACCACATTTACCCTGCTGAGCAACAAACCCCAGTTGCCTCTGGTATGTATACACCTTGCTGCTGGGGGAGCACCCTCACCTCATAGCCTCTCTGTCACCTTGTCTCCCCATAGCCCCCGGCACCCTTCCCCTCCACCCATCTCTCTGTGCCTTGAGCTCTCCTAGTCTGTTCCTCCACCTGGTCATCCCAGCCCTCACACAACTACCCACTTCCTGCTCATCACTTTCTAAGCTTGCTAGCCGCCTCTACCTGGCAAAACGCCACCAATTCATGGCCCTCGTCAGGATCTTCCACTTGCTTCTTCTACTATCTGGCAATGCTCATCCCAATCCTGGCCCAGCAGCACCCCCAAACTGCGGTCATCCACTAGGCTTCGAATAGCCGCTATGAATATCTGCAGCCTGCCTAAAAAAAAATGGCACCCCTGCAATGCTGGACAGCACAGCACCAACCAGACATTCTGGTTTTAACAGAAACCTGGCTGGCAGCCAAGACACCAGACTCATTTGTCTTTATTCCTGGCTCCTCTCTCATTAGGCTTGATCGTAACGGCAAGAGAGGCGATGGCTGTGCCTTCTATGTAAATGACTCACTGCATTACCAAGCCCTGCCTGCACCCTCCCTAGATCATGGTGCCCAAGCCCTCTCAATAAAACTCCTCTGACAAACTGTGCTCCTCTTACTCTCACCATCCCCTACATCCTGCCCTGCAGCCAATCCCCTGCCTGTAAAGCGCTCTCTAACTATCTAGCCAGCCACCCCACAAAATGGAACAAATCCTAGTTGGGATCTCAACAAACTGTCTGGCAAGCTGATCAGCACACCAAAGATATCTTTGCTGCATCAGATATGACCCAACTTGTATCCCAGCCTACCAGGGCCAACCCCACTAATGGAACCCACACCCTACTAAACATCCTGCTCACTAATCGTCCCCACCATATTACCGACCTGTGTGTCCTACCCAACACCTTAAGCGACCACTCCCCAATCATCTTCAGCTGGTCCTGTCAACTACCTAAACCATCACCAAATATCACCTTTCATCGTCGACTACGCCCAGGAGGCATAGCCAAACTCAAACAATATCTAATTAACTGGGACCGGTCCCCTATTTCCCAAGCCCAGCACATAGATGATGCATTGCACTACTTCACCACCACCTTTAAATACCACCTGTGATGCTTTTGCACAGACTATCAAAGTGCCCACTAAGAAACGTAGTGCCCACGGATCACCCCAGAACTCCTACAACAGTTCAAAATGCATGACAACCTCTGGCATCGTGCCACTGCCTCCGGTCTGCTAAGCAATAGGCAGGCCTATAATGCTGCCCGCAATAAGTGTGCCTGGGCAATCCGCAAGGCCAAGGTGGAGCACTACAGAACCGATCTAGCCACTTCCTGGGGTAGAAAAAGAAAGTTCTGGGATAACATCAAGGAGCTTAATGGTAAATCCCATTCCCCCCCCCCACAACTTACTGCTAATGGTACTACCACCACAGACATACTTCACATAGCTAACTGCCTCAACTCCACCTTCTTAGACCTCATCTCAGTCCTCAGTAGCAACTTTTTTGATCCAATTCAGTCTACCCCACCGCCTGAGCTCCTCCACCCCCCTTCAAACTCAGGAGTCATTACCCCTACAGAAGCGAAAGCCTACCTGTCCAAAGCCCTCCAGAGCTCCAATTACTGCAAAGATGCCTTCGATATGCGTATCCTATACCTTGCGCTAGACTCAAGTTACCTCCCCACTCATGGACCTTCTAAATCTGTCCCTGTGCCTGGGCCAGTTCTCAACCTCATGGAAAAACAGCAGTGATAACACCAATAATGAAATTTGGCGATGGCTCCCTCCCAAACAACTACCGGCCCATCTCTATTCTCCCCTCACTCTCTAAAGCCCTTGAAAAGATCGTGGCCAATCAGCTCACTGACTACCTCCGCGCACACAACCTTTTATGTGGGGAGCAGCATGGTTTCACAGATTGGTCATAGCACTAAGACCACCCTCACAGAATTCGCCAACTCCCTGCACTCCACGCTTGACAAGGGGCACCCCGCAGGGGCAGTGTTTCTAGACCTCTCAAAGGCCTTCGACACGGTTTTTCATCCCCTCCTTCTTAACACACTACAACAAATTGGGGTCTCATTGTCCACTCTCATGGTTCTCCATCTAGAACCAATGCGTTAAAAATTAATAATACCATATCTACTATGCTGCCTGTGTCTTCAGGAGTTCCCCAAGGATCTATCCTGGTCCCCTGCTATTCAGCATCTACCTCAACACCCTGTCTAAATCCTGCCCCGGCAACCTTCTCCTCTATGCGGATGACGCTGTTCTTTATGCCGTACATCCTCTCCCTCTCCCCCTCCCCCTCTCCTCTCTCTCAGTGTACCTCACAAAACTCCTCTCAGATTGAACACTGGTTTGCTGAACACAGATTGGTGGTCAACATTTAAAAAAACCACTAAGATGATGCTCTATGCCCACTGCCAAAACAGATCAAAGGATTTCCCCCTGGAAATACTCGCCTCTCTCATCCCACTGGAACAAGTCCAAAAGTATAAGTATCTAGGTATTACATTTGACTCTTCCCTCTCATTCCACGAACATATAAAATCCTCACCTCCGTCACCAACATCTACATTGGTCTCTTTACAGAAAAAGACTGCCTGCTACCTGAAGCACTTCACCTGGCCATTACCTCCTCAGTCTTACCGCTGGTGGACTACGGCCTCACAATCTATGCCACTGCCGACCCTACGGAGCTTCATCAAATACAAGTAGTCATCAATAAGACCTGCCTGCTCCTCTCTGGTGCTGACAGAAATACACATACCTACACCCTATACGTGCTCACCAATATACTCTCCCTTGAGGAAAGACTATTATACCAGACCTGTTTCTTCACCAAAAATCCACCTGGGTTTAACCTCAATAGGTGTCATGGCTTCTCTTCAGGCAGCCAGCATCTCAGTGTCCACACGGCTGCCCTAAAAGATCTGAAGGTGCCTAGGGTCAGGACCACTCTGACCCAGCTATCCTTCCCCTTAGAGCACCATCCTGGTACAACGCCTCCTGCCTGTCATATCAATCACCATCCAGGTCCTTTTAAAGCTGCCTTAAGGGCCCATATCTTCTCCTCACGTCAATGGCAGTGTAACCAGTAACCTGTGGATCCTGCACCATGCTGGTAGGCCACGCATCCGCCCTTGGCCAGGCAGTGGAGAGCCCTCACTACTCCTAGCCTACAGGCTCCTCACCTCCCTCGGTTACCATATAGTTGCACTGGACTATGAATTCATTGTATTATGTATAAGACAAGGCCTCCCTGAGGCAGCTTACTACCAACTCATATCATGCATTGCTTTGGCTACCAATTGCATATGTCTTAACCGCTCATGAGGTAAATATGTCGATAGCTCTGCCCTGTTTTAGCTACCAAATATATAGGCATTAACCCGTGATCACTGTACTTATACTCTGTATGATTGCTCAGCCACATTTATTCTATGTATGTACTGTATGAATGTCTTTTATTGTGATGTAGAGCCTTTGGAAATAAGTCTGACTCAAAGGGTTGCAATTCCAGTTTCCAAAATAAATACCTAGCCTATAAATTTCAAGCTACTAGCACGATGCAGAACGCTATGCACAAAAAACATTAACTATGTCATGCAATATCTCCACAGCGAATTAATTTTCTGACACCTAAACAGCATAATTCGTGTCTGCAGGACATCCTCTCAATAACTTCCAAATTTCAACTTAAAAGACCAAACCATTTCAGAGATATTTAATTTTAAAGTTTTACCACCATTAAAAATTCTTTGCTCGCAAGAATCGGCCGTGACCCAAGATCATTTTCAGTCATGAGGGGACATCTGCTTGTGAAATTTGGGTTATCTGGTCCCTCCCAGAGATATCTGGTCCAGCATAAATCTGGCCATCTCGTCCCGAAGTCGCAGAAAAAGCTTGCGATAGAAAACGGTCTCATGACCAAAGAATTTTCAGGCTTGTGATCAAAGATCATTGGGGCAACTTCAAACCCTTACAACTCCGGAATAGAACAAGATGTTTTCACCAAACAAAAATTGGCATGTTCCTGAACCAAACTGCTTTCAACGTGCCTAGCTCCAGACAAATCAACCACAGAGTGGCTGTGCTATGCATTATGGAAGACAGTGTGCAAAAATAGCAGAAACTGCATTTTTGGTGCTTCGCTGCACAAAAACCGTATGCACCAGTGAAACAGAAATTGGTAAATAAAGAGATGTACAATGCCAGTTCATGTATACCAAATCTTTTAAATGGTTCCAGAGCGGCACGAGTGGAAAATCATGACGAGTGGCGAATACACATTTTGGTGCTTCACTGTGCAAAATTGTATGACATGTCAAACAAAAATTGGTAAATCCACAGAAGCGCCACAGTAGACCAAGTATTACAAATGACATGCAAATCCGTTTAACAGTTGTAAAGTTATAAGCACACAAAAAATGTGACGTTTAACATGAAAGTACGTACTGAACCCTAAAGATAGGGGCGCTATCATAGCAAAACTGACATGTTACACGACTTGTCACCCACAACATATGTGCCCACCAGCACAATGCAGTGATATAACAGAGTCCCACAGAAAGAAACAGCCAGGGCAATGCTTTGCAGACATGGTGCAGCATGAACAGATGTTTTCACACTACACATATATATTTTCCATTGACTATAATGGAACACCAAAAAATGTCAACTTGTCAACAGAGCGACATTTTCTCATGAAATATTCAAACAAGAGCACCACAGCCCAGCACCCATGTATACAAAACAATCTGAAGTCAGCTAAATACATTCTTGCTGCACACAAAAGATATCACTGTTTTCACAATACATACATACACACATATACATATTCCCATTGACTAATGACAGACCCCCAAAAACATAACTTTAGAATGGAGCAATATGTGTTTACGAAATCTTTAAAAGGACACCACCACTGCCCAGCACCCATGCACACAACCCAACGTGAAGTCACTCGAATGCATCGTTTCACTGCTGCTGGGAGCACAGGTCCAAACTTGTACTTTTCTGCATAACGTCACAGTAGAAGTATTGAATATCATATGTACTGGTGGGAGCGCGGGGCCAGACACTGCACAGCACTGCATAACCACATACATCTGCTATACATTTTGAGCTGTCATAGAAACATACGAGTTGATGGCAGATGAGGACCGAAAGGCTAATCCTTATGTCCTATACCTTATGACGACATCTTCCTACACAACCAAATGTGTGCTCACCATGGCTTTCACAATGCACATAAATACTTTCCAATTAACTAGAATGAAAATGCACCACAACTCAGCAACCGTGACACTAACACAAAAACTGACACAAAGATCTACGATTAATCTTTCTACATCCCAAATGTCAGGCAAACCAGACACACGGTTCGAAAGTTACTGAAGTGAAACAAACCAAATTTTCATTCATTGGAGTGGCATAATTCTGCACCCGAGTACATTTTACACACCAAACCACTGAAAAGTACCTCCATGGCAGTAAGGCTACCTACCCTATAAATTTCAAGCCACTAGCATGATGCAGAACACTATGAACAAAACGTTAACTACATCACGCAATATCTCCACAGCGAGTTAATTTTCTGACACCTAAACAGCACAATTCACATCTGCCAGACATCCCTCAATAACTTCCAAATTTCAAGTTAAAAGACCAAACCGTTTCAGAGATGTTTAATTTTAAAGTTTTACCACCTTTAAAAATTCTTGATTGCAAAATGAGGTGCGCCCAAGATCATTTTCGGTCGAGGGGGACATCGGGTCATGAAATTTGGGACATCTGTCCAGCAAAAATCTTGCCATCTTGTCCTGAAGTCATTAAACAAGCTCGTAGTCAAAAATTATCTTATACCAAAGAATTTGCAGGCTTGTGATCAAAGACAGTTAGCGAGCTGCAACCAAAGAATTTCAAACTTTAAAACTCCATTTTTGACAACTACATTAAATCACAGGCATGGGTCAATAGAGGAAGGCCCTGAGCAAAACACATCCTAGTTTTACTTCACAAGTCACCCCTGGCTGAGATTTTTTTTTTTCCTGACGCAAACTGAAAAAGACGTAAGCGCCATCGTGAATGCTAATTTCTTTGCGATCAAAGATTCTTTGATCACGAGCCTGCAAATTCTTTGATCATGAGGATAAACCAGATGGCCAAAACCCATTCTTCTTTCGCAAAACAACCATATAAATTTTCCCATAGACTTATGATGGGAGCTTTAAGCTTTAATAACTTTTGAACAGATTAATAGTTTTCACCAAACAAAAGTGGCATGTTTCTTGACACAAGCTCTTGTTACATGCCAAGTTTCAGACTGGCACAATACACGTGGCTATGCAGCACATTACAGGCATAATTCCAAAAAGCGCCCACAAAATTAGAGCAGTGCATGTTTTGGCATTTTGCTATGCAAATGTCCAACAGAAACAAAACTTGGCAAATGAAGAGATCTACCATGCCCCACCATTCATACCAAATTTCATGCAAATCTGTTTAACAGGTCCAAAGTTATTAACATGCAAAATTTAAAGTTTAACATTAAAGAGCCTTCTCAACCCCAACTATAGGGGTGTGACCGCACCCCTATCACACTCACACTCACACTCACACTCACACTCACACTCACACTCACACTCACACTCACACTCACACTCACACTCACACTCACACTCACACTCACACTCACACTCACACTCACACTCACCCCCCAGGATGAAACCCACTTTTAAAGCACTTTGCAGTATGCTGTAGTAGACCTACTGAATAAAGCTGGAAATTTCAACGGCAATTAGTCCCCTTTGTCATGTAGGAAACTCTGGCATTCACTTCATCCTGGTAGCCACGTTTTCCTGAATGACAATAGAGACTAATTGCCATTGAAATTACATTACTTTATTCAGTAGAAGCTGCAGCATTCTGCAGAGTGCTGCAAAATGCTACAGAACTGGGTTTCACCCTGGTAGGTGCCACTTTGTTCTTATAGTAGTGCAGTAGCACCACTAGATTTAGGGATGAGCAGGGGTTTCTATGTTAAACCTCAAATTTTGAACATTACTATCTTCACAACCGTTCAACATATTTGTATGACATTTTACAAATGCAGTCTTGTTGGGTAGATCTCTTAACGTGTCAAGTTTCATTCCAGTCAGATGTGCAAATTCTGAGATTCGAATAGCGAAAAAACTTTTTTTTTTTTTTTAAATCATTTTTTTGCTGTTGTGCTATTGCCTAGCGCTCACACAATTTGGAATTTTGGTCTGAAATGTTCAGGTTACAAAGGGCTTGGCCCACAATAGTTTCCTTTGCTGGTTTGGTGAAAAAAAAATATTAATCCGTTCCAAAGTTATTCGTTTTAAAATTTGGGTTGTGAACATGATCAGTAAGCACTTCAAAATAGCTGCATGAAGTAATCATATGAGGCAATCCCATGCCTCCCGTATGTTGCCCTAATTTCCCTGGTGCCTAGAGGCACCCCCACCCTCCAATCGCTGTTCCTGTATGTGGTCACTGTTTGCCGGTTGCCCAGTGGCATCTCCCCTCAGATTGCTGTGCCCATATTGTTTTATATTTCCCCACTATCTAGCAGCACCCTCAAGATGCGAACACTGCTCATAAATTTATCTTTCCCTGGTGTCTAGTGCCCTCCCCAATCGCTAGTCCATATTTTTCTTACCTTCCCCTGGTGCCGAGTGCTCCCTCAAACTGTCATCCCACATTTCTTTTCTGTTTCCTTGTGTCTAGTGGTACCCCTAATTTGTTAAATCACCGTCCCTGTGTTTTCTGTAAGTTTCCCTGGTGTCTAGTGGTACCCCTCTCCGATTGTCATCCCTGTGTTTTTAAAGTTTCCCTGGTGTGTAGTGGCATCCCCCCACCCTCCGATTACAGTGTTTCTTTTTAGTTTCCCTCATGTCTAGTGGCACCCGGCCCCGATCGCCACCCCCATATTTACAACCCTGTAATAAAGGAAACCGTCCCCTCTACGTCTTTTTTATTTATTTTTTTTAAACTGGGGGGACCCTCACTGATCTAAGCCCCCCCAACTCTGACCTCCCACTGACTGAGCACCCTGCACCCCCCCCAACACTCCCCACATACCCTCACTCACATGAACAGGTCCCAGGGGTGAAGATCCACTCTCCAATCAAAGGCACAACCTACTGCTGAAATTGTTGACTGCAATATGAGACAAGATCTGGTCAGAGCTGAAATGGCTGTGGATAGCTTTTTGGGTGATTTTACCCATTATTTCTAATGAATTTGCGCAATACAGATCTGCTGAGAAGCAGTTTCAGTGGGGCCTTCCTTTTACACATTTTTTACAATGTGTTTTCCTAGAATATACCTGCTGATTGCTATATATTTAGCCTGGACAGTTCACAGAAGAAATGGCATCTTATTTTCGGTGGGGCTCTACATCTACACAATATTATGCTGCATTGCGTAAAATCAGAACACACTGAAAATATTTTACATCTGGACTAAGCTACCCTGAATAGATACATTATAAAAATGATAAAATCATGATTCCACTGAAAACAAGATATTGTATATAATCTGGGATATCTTAAGTAAATACAGTGCAAAAATGTGTAAATAAGATCCTTTGACAATGAGATCCCTATGACATCTGTCCTGCGCTATCCAGGATATAAAATATAGGATAAGAAATATTTAAAGGAAATCTACTGTAAACTGAACTTCACTGTGTTCACTGATACAGTTTATTGTTTTATAACATATTAGATTGCAGTATTTATTTCTAATGTTGTGGCCACGAGGATGGTGTGTACAGTGTGTGCGCTGTAGCTCAGTATATTTTTTTTCCCCAAAAAAGCATAGTAAAAAATGCCTACAGATTACTATATATTTTGCCTGGATACTTCACAGAAGACCTGGCATATGTATGAGACAGTGCTCATCAGATAGTGTCTTAAGAGGTAAAAAAACAACAAAAAAACAATCTTTTTAGATTTATTGGGAAAGGGTGACATTTATGAGGTACGAATCTTTCTTGAAAGATAATACCTGCCCAACTGAAGCCTGTAGCAACATTTTTAAATCCTAAGTATTTAAATGTGCAAGTTGTTGCATTTTGAAGGGGATAAACAAATCTCCAGTTTAATAGGCATCCAATATTTAACAAGCTGTTTCAGTTTCTAATGCCATCTGATAAGCAGCTTGGGTTATGTCTCCAACATTCTAAAACAGAAAGGAAATGTTTTATTCCAATTGGCATAGGGTTTTGTAGATGTGGAAGGATACACTGAAACTCGAAATGTGTGTTCCACAGTACTCCATTTTCTAGCTACAACAGCAAGATGGCTGTAGGCTCTGCCCACAGCCATAAAATAAGGTTAATGTGGTTCAATGCATTCCAATGGGGGATTCAACTGTAATGCATAACCACCAGTTTTGCATATTTTCACACCACATTTTCAACATGGACTTTTGGTAGTCTACCTCATGAACAATGGTGGCACAATTATGCAAATGTGGTCCGATAAGTGATTTTGCGGTCACTTGATGAAAATCACCTTTTGGGCAGGATTTGAAAATTTTCACCACTGTTCAGGAGAGAGCAGTGGATGTCGCCTACCTCGATTTCAGCAAGGCCTTTGACACCATTCCACACAGAAGACTGGTAAGCAAGCTAGATAGCCTGGGGGTGGGCCACACAGTGGCTGGGTTAGAAATTGGTTGGGCCAGCCCACCGGCATAGTGGTAAGTACTACTACTAATGATGCCAGTGACCTGGGTTCAGGAACTAGCCCAGGAAGTCAGAGGGCCAGCTGGGGTAGAGGTGAAGGCTCGAGCAGCCGTGGGACTTCTCACCTTCTCCAGGGGGGATGGTGCGTTAAGGCTTTGTGCTTGACTGGCCTCTGGTGGAAGCCATTAGCACTGCAAGCACCAAGTCCAGGTCTGGAGGAGAGGCGTGATGAACATTGGCGTATGCACCTTGACATTGCAGCACACATCATGCCTCAGGCAGAAAACTGAAACCCCAGCACACTGGGAAGTTTGAGTACCTGGCACTGCTCCCGATCTCCCCTGCCTGTCCCAGGCCTTGGCGTCCCAACACTGCAGAATTTCAAAGGCATGTGCCCTACCTCGTCCACACCTGGTGTGTACTGCCACAGCTACGTAGGGGACAACCTCACCTACTGGGCTCCAGGTAAGGACAGCTGTGGGGATGCTCTTGTCGACTCCAATGCATCAGTGTGCTGATGGCATGGATAGGGGAAGAGTATAAATAGGAAGTTAAGGGAAAAAAATAGTTGATGGGCAGAAAGAGTGTGGTGGTGAATGTGGTCTAGTCTGAGGAAAGGGAGGGGTGACCAGTGGGTACCTTCAAGGATCAGTCCTGGGGTGGCCAGTCCTTTTTAATGTCTTCATCAGTGATATTGCTTAAGGGCTGGAAGGGAATGTTTGCCTATTTGCAGAGGACATCAAGATCTGCAACAGAGAAGACACTCCAGATGGGTGGAGAAAATGAGGAAGGACCTAGGAAAGCTGGAAAAATGGTCTGAAGTGTGGCAACCAAGATTCAATGCAAAGAAGTGCAAAATCATGCACCTGGGATGCAGAAACCCTGGGGAAGTTAGATAATTTTGGGGGGGGGAGAGAGAAGAGTTACTGATGGTCACAAAGGAAAAAAGCAATTTGGGAATAATCATCTCAGATTACCTAAAGGTGGCCAAACACTGTACAAAGGCTGTGGGGATAGCTAGTGGCATGCTGGGGTGCATAGGAAAGGGTACTATTCAGAAGAAGGGAGGTAGTGATGCCACTGTACAGAAAACTGGTGAGGCCTCATCTGGAGTACTGTGTACAGTTATGGAGACTGCATCTCCATAAGGACATAGAGAGGTGGAGGCAGTTCAGAGAAAGGCATCTAAGATGGTGCAGGGTTTGCACCAAAAGACATATGAGGAGAGAGTAAAATACTTCATCGTATAACACTTGGAGGAGGGGAGACACGATCGTAACCTTCAAGTATCTAAGGGCATTAACAAGGGTCAGTATCTTTTAGTATAAGAAATGTATAAGAACAAGGGGAACGATATGATATTGGAGAGGTAGGGATGGGGGAATATGGAGGAAGTTCTTCACGGAAATGGTGGTGGGTGCATGGAATAGCCTGCCCCAGGAGGTGGTGGGAACAAATACAGTGGGGGGAATTCAAACATGCTTAGGATAGGCACAAGGGAATCCTAGAGGTGGGAAAGAAAGGCTAAAGCCGATGACCAAGTAGGGGCAGTGGCCTTTGATACAGGTAGGGAATATGGGCAGACTACAGGGGCCTACCAGTCCTTATCCGTTGTCAGATTCTATGTTGTTCATGGAAATGGTCATAAGAAGGCCATGTTGAAAATTTAGGGTTAAAATATAAAAAAAAAAAAAATAAATAAATAAATAATTGATTGAAATTTACTCGCTAATTTTACGATCTTGCAACTTTAAATATTTTGATCAAAATTTTCAACTGTTGTTTTTATACCACTTCTATAAGGTGATGGTTAATTTTTAAATCCTGCCCAACTGTCTTTTGCACTCTGTGGCGTGGAATGCTGTGGTGGCGAGAATCACATTTTTTTTTGGGGTTGGTTAAAATTTTCAGTACTGTACCAGGTGCATGAGGTGGGGTATGGTTGTTTGTTATTGTTCTACAAATGGAAGCACAGGGCCTCCACAGCAACACGACATATAGCATGTAACGTATAGAAACGATGGGAGCCATGACAAAGATATAGCCCTACATTCCTATAGGGAAAATAAGGATAATGATTTCTATCTAAAAAGTGAGTTCCTTAGCAAACTGTGTTACGTAGTTCAGGTTAGTGAAAAGTGAAATGTGTTTCTGTTTGGGTTTGAATTCATTGCTCACCCCAAAACAAACGCTAGGGGCTGTCTCCTGGTGTTAACCCCAAAAGCTCACCCCATTAAGTGTGTATGTTTCTGTGGTATGTAGAATGGGGTGAGCTTAGACTGAACCCCCCCCCCCCCAAAAGACTACACTCTTGATTTGTTTTAGGGATGGTGGTGGGGTTTTAGGGTTGGAACTGCAACACCACATTTTCCTACTTTTTTCACTTAAGCCTGAATCATAAATGTTGCATTAACGCAGCTTTTTTGCAAAGAATATAGATGTAACCCCTAGATGGCGCTATCCCAGGGGCTACTACCCCTGCCTGATTTGCCACTAACAGGTTGAGGGGCCTGGATCCAATGGCGGATGCCTCCACCCAGAGGTCAGGGTTTGCAATAGTTAAACTAACTTGGTCACAGCCCTCTGGGACACTGCAACCCCCCTTTCTTCCCACTAGTGGCCCCACACAATATATCAGAATTACCTTCACAGTATACACTTACCCCCAGGTCTGGTTCCGCACTGGGACCTCCTGTGAAATGAGATACAGTGCAACAATCACAGTACAGTACTTTAACATAGACAAATACCTCAGGCAGTATAACTTTGCTGAAACAAGCAGCTCTGATTTATTTGGGGGGATATAACAAGGACAGGGAAATCAGGTTAATTAGCTTATCACTCTAGTAATCTACCTATGGCTCTGTGCACAGGCCTATCCCTATCAGTTACTGTCCCTAGGTACCCAAGCCCTAGTGGCTAGTCAAACCGTGTCAAAGCTGGTAGGGGCCCTTTCACACAGAGAAAAGGAGAATTAAACAGTCAGCAGTACAGTAATTCCATTTGGATTTAATGTGGCAATTCAACAGGAAGCGACCTGAATTAGTACTCATGACCTCCAAATAAGATAGGGTCCTTCAATGTCAGCAGGGCTCATGAGGTACACAAACCTCTTCACACATCCATATAAAAGAGCACTATACCAGGCAGGCTGCATCTGTATCCCGATCGCAATTACTGCACAATACCGGAGAACACACAGCAGATTTAGTTCCTGACAGACCGAATGCAATTTTCAGCAATTCCTCCAGTCTTCTACAGGGTGAGCCTGGTTTCTACTCTTCAGAGATCCTTTGATTCTTTTCACAGGACGGATTCAGTCCTAACAAGCTGTTACACAAGCTGCAGACCGAACTCTGGGCCTTACACACGTTTTTGACTAAAACTGCACACTGAAAAGCACAGGGCTCCTTCCTTCTTCACTGCCAAAGCTCAACTGAAACTCCAACCGACAAAACCGGCACTTCCTTTGAGTTCCTCCCAGTTCTTGACTGGATTGGCTGTCACTCACAATAGACTGCTGCTGTTGGTCCAAAAGGTGCTGAAGTCTAAACTACATCTCCCAAGTCACTGCCCATACAATCCTCTTGTGGCTGGCTCAGATTATGAGTCAAGTTCTGATTCGTCCAAGGCACCATTTTAGAGCTAGCTTACCCCACACTGATTGGTCCAGTTCAGCAGTTCAAAACTAGAATGGGAACTAGCAGACAGTTCTGACTGCAAAGAAAGCAGGTTAGACAAACTGTAATTTCATTATTACTCTAAATAATTTCTGGCAAACAGTTACATCTTTCAGATAGGTTCCCTTTGCACTCTAGTGACTGCAAAAATGAAGTGAATTGGCAGCAGCTTGAGTGGTACTCAATCAAAGAAACACACAGTCCCCCATACAAACTAATTATGTCTGCAAGCAGACAGCTCTTAAAGAGACAGTACCAGAGGTTCTAAAAACACTCACTGATAAATGGCTTAAATGCCAAACACCATTCAGGCTTGGAGCATTCAAGCAAGCTCCTGGAAGTCTTTTGGGAACCCCCATTTGCAGGGAGGTTACATATAAATGAATAACATAAAAATAGGATAATCCACTAAAGGGCATGCATTTGTGCTCTGATCTACACACCTTGGGTGTGTTGGGCACGAGGCCGCAGACCAAGTGCATTCAACATCCCAAGACAAGTATATCAGAGCATGACCTACACCCTGTAGTAGATTATCTGTTTTATATAATACTCAGAAGGTTCTAAGAGATGAAAAGGGTGGCAGACATGTGGTCATTGTGGAATAATGCACACTCGTGTGGTGTGTTTCATCCAATCAGGAGACTGATTTTCAGATTTTTCTTACCCATTTATTAATGGGACTTTTGTCCCATTGAAAAAGCCCATCAGCTACTTCCCCATATACCATGCCACTGTATAGCAAACAAGGCAAGACTACACATTCAATATTAGATACGAGTTAGAGATGTGAGCTCGACAGAGCATTCTGATTTAGTGGTCACAGTGCAACTGAAAAAGTTTAGAAATTGGCAAAAGGCATTGAAAGCACTGCATTTTCCTTTTTATTTTAAACTAAGTTTAGTTGTGAAAAATAATACTCAATTGAGGAGGTGTAAACACGTGGGTCAGTCTGACATGCTATAGGAGTTCTCTCTGGCTTTTTTGTAAGCTTGAATTCAAAAGAAAAGATACAGACAGGCTGACTGACAGAGGACTTTTAAATCCTAAGTGACTGTGACAATTTTACTATGATTCTCTGCCAATCTTGCTCTGTTATAATCCTCATCCAGCGTCTGCTCTTTTTCTTCCAACAGGCAGTCAAATCTGAGATACTGGCTTCATTTTTTCTCCTAAATTTGCAGCAGGTTTCACAAGACAAGCCACCATTTTTATCAAGGTTCATAGCAAATTATTGGAGTAGCCCACACTTTTCTTCAAATGGCCCACCTTTTTGGAGCTCTGAGGGCCAACGGACCCACTGAATTTTGCTTCTAGAATGAACACTGGGTCATTGTGGAACCTGTGCTCCTGTAGCCACATATACAAATTCAGGATAACCAGATTAAACAAATTTCTGTTTGTAAAAGTGCAGGCCCCACAGCCGTCAGAGCGGTTGGATTTCTGCTTGTGACACGGATGACCCGGGTTTGGGAACAGACCCAGGAGTTGGAGGGCTGGCCGGGGAGAGAAGGATAGAGCATCCTGTGGACTGCTCTCTCCTTTCTGAGGGGAGAGAGAGAGAAGAGTTCCTGGCACTCTGGGAGTACCATTAGTGGCCAGTGCTGTCACCTTAAGTGGGGTGGGGTGGATGCTGGATGTCATTACGCGTCCGCCCCCAGGATCCAGAGCATCAAAATGCGGCCACCTCCGCCATGACTACCTGCCTGACTGCTGTCTCCACTGCCTTCAGACATCTGCTGGGGGTGATGATCCTGCTCCTGTGGCTCGACCTGGGGGGCTTGCCAATAGTGTCCAATAGGAGGGCTGGCCCTCCCAGTGTAAGCCTGGGCATTGGGGAATGACTGGCAGGGCGGGTCTGACAGCCGAAAGGACTGGGGAGGCTCCAGAACAAAAAATAAATAAATAAAAGTGCAGACTCCCTGTGAAGCCCACAGTTCTGTAGACAAAGATACAACTGCACATTGTAAGACATGCACACCCGACTGTCTGAAAAAGCTCAGGCAGCTACAGAACCTGTACATCTGCAGTCACAGATACAGTACCCAAATTTCAACTATACATGTCTGCAGAAACCCAGGCCTCTGTGGGGCCTGAGCCTCACCATATACAGCACTGGTTACTACAAAACATACAGACCCACTTATCTGTGTTGAGTACTGTGCAGCGAGTGTGTATGCATTGAAGTGTGCATATGTATCCATGGTTACAGAAGCACTAGACCATGATCATGAATGTCAAAACAGTCATATGTTTGTTTTACCAGATGACTGCAGTCTGTGGTTGGTTGTGTGGATTTCTTTTAGTGCATGGGTGTGGAAAGTTAGGACTGGAAACCCTAATGCCATATCTTCCTCCTTTTGCGCCATTACGTTGAACCCCAACAGGTGCATGAACACAGTTTTTTGCAATGAATATCATATATGCCTGGTAGTTGCAATACAGAGACCTAATACAGCAGACACAAAAGTTCATTTGCACATGGTGTCTTGCTGGAGTCCTTGTCAGGGGCTCAGTGCTTATGTGAGGAGTTGCTTTAGACCCATTATGAGGATAATATAGCTGAAGTTAGTGTCTGGATGGTGTAATACAACTTGATGGGAGGAACAGAATCCCCTAGGGTCTGCTGCAAGAGTGCTGGGCTTATGCCAAGCTATCCTGGTAACCTTCTTCAAAGCAGGGTAGACAGAGGAATGACCACAGAGGAGACTGCATGGACTTCCAAGAATTCATATGGATTCTTTTCGTGTAATTCACATGTACACTCACACACCACCCCACCACGATTACCATTCCTGTTAAATGTGAGGTTAAGAGATTTTACTGGACTCAAGATTCAAACTCGGTCCTCTTGGATCACAGCCTTGTGCACTAACCATTAGGCTATGCTAGCTGCTGCTGAGCATGGCTGTGGCTAGATACTAACTGATCTCAGACCAGTTCAGTTGGGAAGAGAGAAACTGGTCTTAGAGGGAACAACTTTCCTAGCCCTTTTCCTGCAGGAGGCACCAGTAAAGCCTGAAATGAGGCATCTTCTGAAGAAAATCTGGAGGTATAAACCAGCATCTTCACTACCCGAGAAAATGGAGTCAATGCCATGAAACAAGGGAACTTCATCATCCTCTTCCCCTGCGTCTTCATTAAGCAGGTCCAGAACATATTGATCTTCTTCCTCATCTGCCCAGTGAGGCTCCAGAGGAACCATAGGAGCCACATTCTGGGGCACAGGCAGCTATGTTGGAGGAATAGGGACAGGAGGTTCACTAGGCTCAAACTGCACTGATGAGAGCATCAAGTGCTGGGCAGATGACAATTCTGTTGATGGCAGGTTAGGCATTCATCTCTGGAACATTTCAGAGAATGTACAGTAGCCAATCCTGTGGCATTAGCATAGATGGCACTAGCCACTGTTGGAGCAATAGGCTGCAGGCTGCTAGGGGGACCACAGCTGAAACCTGCACTTAACAGTTGTATCTCAGTCAGACTGGCAATGGAGGCCAATGAAGCAATCTTAGACTTGCCCTCATGCTGTGCAAATGGTGACCAGGACCTTGAGGGAAAGGCATGCTGGTGACACTCGAAGGTTCCCTCACCTTATCCTTGGGTGAAGCTGCTCTTATTCAAGTACTAATTGAGGTACTAGATTCAAGGAGGAAACAAGTAATCTTAATGAGGAAATAAATATCACACCCACAGTGGAATCCTTACCCGTACCCCACCCCAAAATTGTCAGAAACCATATCCATGGATAACGCTAATGAATTGTTAATTTTAGACCAAGATCTACAAGAAGGATCAAGCACAAGGAGAGATTATAGGAGACTGCAAGTGAAAACCCTGAACAAGTGTTTATATTAGCAGACTCTGTAATAAAAATACACAGATATTCAGCAAGGGAAACATATTAAACACAACAACTTGTTCCTACAGGGTGACAAAATTGGGATATCTTACAAATGCTTCCAGATATGTTGAAAACATCAGTGCACCTATTAAGCTCCTTGTCCATGCTGGAACAAACGATTTGGGGTTTAGAACTGTTACAGACACAAAAGATGATACGATTAGGATCCATAATATTGCTAAAACTTTTGAAGCAGAAGTAATATTTTCAGAAGTGTTGCCAGTACCTACAGCTGACAAAGGCAGAGCATCTAAAATTAAATAATACAACTGGTTGAGGAAATGGTGCTGTGAAAACAATGTCAACCAGTTATGAAGATTATATTAATAGACCAGACCTCTACAGTTAAGACGGCCCTACATCTAAATAAAAAGGGGACAAGAAAATTGGGAAATAGATTCTACGAAGCAGTCTCAAAAAAACCTGTAGATATGGGGTGTTGGGGCAGACATAAACCTGGCTGCAGTTTAATAACTTCAACTTCTAGGACATATAAAAGCAGTAAGGATGGGCTGCCTTGCTTACTAGCAAATGCAAGAAGTTTGAATGCCATTAAAATGGATGATTTAGAATGTATTCTAATTGAGAATAACATTGATTTTGCAGCAAATCACCGAGACCTGGTGGTCTAATAAAGATACTTGTAACACACATATAAAAGGGTATAATCTTTTTAGATACGACAGGGCTATGAAAAGGGGGGTAAGCAGTATTTGTTAAGGAGGGTATAGAATGTAAACAAGTTATTACAAATCATACGTCAAATCCATCTGATGTATTATGGGTAGACCTTTATCTTATGGGTAGTTAACAGTTAAGATTAGGAGTAGTATACAGACCACCTGATATAGATCAGTTAGCTAATGATGAGATGATACACATCAAAAAATACATATCAAATAAAGATATTCTGCTGATGGGCGACTAATGTCCCCAGTATCGACTGGAATCAAGGTACGGTTAAAAATGGACAGGAGCAGGAACTATTAAATTTATGCTGTGAAAATGGGTTAACACAACTGGTAGATGGTCCAACCAGGCTAACCAATACACTTTATTTGTACTAAATAATGCAGACAGTGTTTATGCACTGGAAATCCAGGAACCGTTAGTATTATGGTCAGCAAAAATTATTATTTTCAAGTACTGTAATTTACCGCTAAATTAACCAGCAAGACTGAAGGTTAAGGACTACCAAAATGCTGATTTTGATAAAATAAGAGATAAATTGAGAAACTGGAATTGGAATTCAGAGGATACAGTAGAAACCCTATGGTTGAAAATTAAAGAGCACATCTTAACGTTGTAAATGACCTTGTCCCTTTAAAGGAATACTAAAACAAGGCAGATTACCTATCTGGTATACCAATACAATTCATTAACAAATAATTAGGAAAAGGCAAGCATATCGGGCTATGAAGAAGTAGAGTTCGTACAACATGCCTACAAAAACAGTTACACAATACAAAAAAAAAAATATTGGAGAAGGTAGCTCTTGAATTTAAGCTTGCCCATACAAAGGATAATGGTAAAACTTTTTTTGCCTACATAAACAGAGCTAATAATAGAGAGGTGGGCCCTATTAGAACACACGATGAAGAGATAAGGGATCCACTACAGATGGCTAGGGTATTTAATAAGTATTTTTGTAGTGTGTACCACAAGCCCTCAGTTTCTACATTCCATCAGGACCATTCAAGTACTGTTAGTTCTCATCCTGCTACAATGTCAAGAAGCGAAATAGCAGATATATTGAACAAAATTGATACTTCAAAATCAGCAGGACCGGATAAACTCCATCTGAAACTATTGAAAGAAATAAAGATTTGGTTAGTTGAACCCTTGTACAAACTTTTTTCCCCATGTCCCTGATCTCTGGGGAGGTGCCCAAGGAATGAAAGGAGACCGAGGTGGTTCCAATCTTTAAAAAGGGTGACAGGGCTAATTTGGGGAACAATAGGCCGATAAGCCTGATCTCAATTCTGGGGAAGATCTTGGAGCCTTACTGAAAGATAGGCTGGTAAGGGACCTAGAACACAAAAATATAACAGACAATACCCAGCATGGATTTAAAAAAAAAAAAAAAATAGATCCTGTCTGACAAACATGCTTAGATTTTATAATACGGTTAGTGATATGTTGGATAATAATCCAGTGGATATAGTCTATCTGGACTACCAGAAAGCATTTGAGAAGGTCCAATATTCCCCTATTGATCAATAAAATGATAGATGAGGGTATAAATAAATATATTGTCAATTGGGTGAATAATTGGCTACATGATAGGACACAGAGTTAGATTAAGAGGTTACTTTTTCAAACAGGGGCATGAGGTGTGGCATCCAGTGCCTCAACCCTCAGCACCACTGGGCCGGCCCCATTTTATATCTTTTAACAGTGTCTTTACAACCTTGACAGCCATGTGTGGGGTTTACTGTTTTAATTATCATTACTGATTTTTTGAACATATCAGTCCTCTTGCATTAGTATCATAGTTTTAAATTTCTTTCATTTAGCTTCCACTGGCCCCAGTGAAATATTTTTACATTACTGTTTTGTAGTATCCCACTTCATACTATTGAGGTTGACCCTCTTGAAGTTGTAGCATATTGTTATATCCCTTTCTTTGATGAAGCTTGTTTTGAAAACTGACCATATTGTGGTTATTATTTTCTATAAGCCTCCTGACCTCGAAGTCAGCTATCGATGTTCCAAATTATTTACAATAGTTGGACATCTTGCATATCAATCTTAATTGTAGTTACTTAACAACTGTTTATATTTCATCTCCACGGCAGACTTAACCATCCAGTCATCGGATCTGGTCAGTAACATTGCGGAACAAAATAAAGTGGACAAAAATAAAGTGTCAAAACAGTGTCACCATCAATATTGGCAGCATAAAATGTAGTGTGTCAGAACAATGCACACGTGACACATAGGTAGCAAACAACATCCACCACATGGAGACACTGCACTGGAACACACAGCAGCAGGCACCAGTGTCTGTGAACAGCACAGGGGTGCAGGAGATGGAACAACACACACAACACACAGGACAGGGGAGACAGCCTGCTGAGGCTGTGCTCCTGGCCCTTACCACATTATGCACACATCCACATGGTGGCCATGGTCCACCTGTCCTCCAGTGGTTACCCCGTGCACTGTCTGCATCACTCGCAGTCTGCGTGAGGTAACCCACCCATGGGTGCCTGTGCCACTAGAATATCATAATAGGTGTCCAGTGGCCTGCTTCTCACAGTGGTGGTTGCATCCTGCCCTGTTCCATCTCCTGTACCTCTGTGCTGTTCCTGTGCACGGGTGCCTGCTGCTGTGTGTTCCAGTGCGGTGTCTCCATGTGGTGGACATTGCTTGTTACCTGCTTGTCATGTGGCCTGCATTGTTCTGGCCGCTACATTTTGTGCTGCCAATATTGATGGTGACACTGTTTTGCCGCTTTATTTTCACCACTTTCTTTTGTTCTGCGATGTTACTGGCCGGAACCTATCGCCATAGCCAGTGCCTGTAAGGTAAAGTTCCCCTAATAGGACTACATCACCCTTACCACATGATTGTTGGATTTCTTGCTTAAAGAGCTGGTGACACATTCAGGAGAACTTTAACAAAACTTAATATTTAGGTAAGTTCTAGCTTGTATTTCCCATTAGTTCTGTATTCCTCCTCTCCATTATTTAGTAGTGAGGTCATCTGCATGAAAACAGGATCTTTGCTCCTGAAGAGTTTATCTACTCCTGCTGCTTTCTCCCTACCTGAAGTGATAGAGCACTGCTTGTGACCTCACAGTTACTCCCATGGTGACAGATTGTGATGTCACAACAGAGGATTATGACTTGAGTAGGGAGTAAACTGTAGAGGCAGATGAACTCAAAATGAACTCTAAAGGGCAACAATCATATATTCATACACTTTTCTTTGGTACTAAATCATGGGAGGAGAAATATAATGGAATGTCAGCAGTATTGTACCTAATTATTATGTTTTTTAAGTGTTCTTTGAGGTGTCAGTAGCTCTTTAACATACTGTATTCATTCATCCCTTGCTATATCTGTATCAGCTGATCTATGGCAGATCCCCCAGAGTAAATCTTTGCACTTCTGTCACTTAATTTGTAGCCATAGAAGTTCTGGAAGGTCTGATTCCTTGAATGTTTTAATTTCTGTAACTTATAGGCCATTTGTTGGTATATTCTGCAACACCACCTCTTGTTTGTCCTTTCTGTCTGTTCAAAAGTTTATATATCACAGTATTTTTGCCCAATTGTCCCTTTCTGTCCAACAGATCTCCACGAATCCTACTACATATTTGTCCTCAAGATCCATTAAAGCCACTAGTTAGTCCATTTTAATATGTAAGCTTCTCACGTTCACTATTAGGCATTTTTCCTTGTTTATTTTTGTAGTGATTCCCATTTTAACCTGTTAACAGTAACACCAGTTTCAAAATCCAAGGAATTTTTTAGAATGATCCCTGGTCTTCCATGAATGGTAGGTGAAGTTATGTCAGACTTTTAATTCCCACTTCAATGTTAAAGTCTTGTTAATGATCTTGTTGAACCTTTCTCTGAGGATTTTAGCTACTTTTTGGGCTGTGGACGGACCTACAGCTGTTTTGTGATTGCTCTGTAGCTCTAAAAATGGCCAAACATGGAACCTTTCATTGGACTTTTGGAAGTATCCTTCCGAAAGCTCAACGGAGCTTAAACCCCTCCACCATCATCGGCGACTACAGAATAACAGCCACACTATTTCAGCTGTTACTTCTGCATTCCTTGGCATGAACTGTGCATGAGCAACTCACGCGCATGAGCAGTTCTGCTGGTGGCACCATGTGTGGCAAAGTGCCATTTGCCACACCTGCACATGCACGAGTGCCACACATGCACAGTTGCATCACCGCTGCCAGCTCTACAGCATTTTGTGGCCCCTCCCAAACTCATGTGGCACACTGGGAGCCCATTCCAGTGTGCCCAAAGTTTTTAGTTTTGTATCATAGCATCAGGGTGCCCAATCCCTGTGTCTGCCACCACCAGCTCTCTGGCATTCTGTGCTCCCCCAAACTCATCTTGCACTCTGGGAGCCCACCCCGGTGTGCCTAATTTTTTTCCCCCCACACCCACCACCACTGAAATTGGGGTGCCCAATCTCTGTGTCAACATTATGTACACTCCCCCAGTCATGTGGCACACTGGGAGCCCACCCCAGTGTGCCCAGATTTTTTTTTTTTTGTAAAACAGAAAACGGTCCCTCGTTGTCACTCCAGTCTTTCTTTTTCTCCCTGTAAACAAGAAAACGGTCCCTCATCATTGCTGCAGTCCCCCTCCCTCATTCCCACTCTCCCACTGAGCACTCACCTCCCCACACACCCCCCTTACCCTGTACATATCTCTGGAGGTTGGTGCTGTCATCTTCTCTGGACTGGGATACATCTGCTGTCTTCAAAGCCGAACCACTAACTGAAGAATCAAAGGTAAGCCTGCTAAAATGGCATTCAATGGGGTTTTCAACTTATGCTGATATCTCAGTCATTTTTTCAAATTTTTTCCCAAAATTTTCAACATGTGGTTCTTGGGACCCCAGCTCATGAAAACTATCACTGTCATTTTGTTACTCAGTCCCAAAAGGTAATTTTGCAGTCGCTGTATGGAATCATCTTTCAGGATTGATTCATGAAATGACAGTGCCACTGGTCATGAGTTGGGGTCCCAAAAAGCCCACATTGTAAATTTGGTGAAACAATTCCAAAAAATGACTTGTTATGGTGTACATTGGCAGTTTCTACATGCCCCCTAACTTCGCCAGTTTTAATATTTTCACTCCACATTTTCAGCATTGCCATTTTTGTACACCTCCTTCAAAACAGTACAGCTGTCATTTTCCACAACCTGATAAACATGAGTTTTCATGCCTGTGGCACAGAAGAGCACGTTTGCTCTGCGAAATCACCTTTTGGGACAAGTGAACATAATGACACTGGCACTCTTCATGAGGAGGGGTCCAAAAAAGGCCATGTTGAAAATTTGGTGCAACACCTCCAAAAAATGGCCAGGCTATACCGGGGCGTTGAATAATTTCTATGCACATGTGTAACATTGGTCATTCTGTAGCTCTTCACTGCTCTATTGGCTCTGGTTAGAGTTTTTTTTATTAAGATGTAGTCTTTCCCCTCTGAACAGATCACTTTTACCAAGAAAAAAATCCCAGTTCCTCATAAATACATGACACCCTTTTAGCCCATCTTCTGACCCATGCTTTCATTATTCTCATAGCTAGCCCTTCCCTCCTGCTCTAAGTTCAGGCATGATCTTGAGACTACGGGCAAGAATTTCAGAGCTTCTGCTGCAAGCTCAAGTCCTGGTTTTGGTGTGAGCCTGTGGCACGGTAAGTGCTGCAAAATGTCTGGTTGCTATTTTCAAACATTTTGCCTCATTTATGGCAGCTGCCAACATTTTCGGCAAAATAATGATGCATGTATAACATATTGATGCATGCGTCATTATAGGGCTCCAGAGATTACATATGTTATGGCAGATGCACATGATAGTAAGATCACCTATTCAGTGGTCTAACATATTGGCACAAACATCGGGGATGAGACATAAATGGGCTGTGAGTCACTGATATTCAGCTGAAAATCCAGCCCTATACTTTCACTCTCTATTTTATGCATCTTTTCCAGTTCTTTAAAGTCAGTTTTGAAATCCTCATTGAGTCTTCTGCCTGTGTCATTTGTCCCAATGTGCAAAGTAATGAATGGCATGTTTTCTGCTCTCTTTAATAGTCCATCAGTATTTGATCTTATGTCTTAAACTTTGGTCCTTGGTAAATAGCACACCATTTCTTTTCACTATTCCCTTTGCATGCCATGCTAATACTACATCTGGTAATGGAGTCACCTACCACTACACATGTGCGGTATAAAATTATTCATCACATTATTCAATATCTATTATACAGTGTGCAAGCAGCATGTTCTTAAAGGACAAGAATTTATAAACCATGATTCATAGACACTTGGATTGGTGCTTACCAGATAACTTTTTGGAAATCAGGCATGAAATTCCAAACCCAAGGATATGTTTAACTTAATGATTACAGATCACTCAGACTCCTAACCATGGAATATTGATGTCCAGAAAACCAAACGTTTGAAGTCCATTGTAAATAGATCTTCTTAATACTCTGGGCATGAAATAACGAGGTGCTATTCCCATAACACATGTTTGTTTATTTATGGACATGCTGCCTGTCTTCCAGTGACATAGCTAATGTGTTATATAAAATGCAATGATGAATATCAAAAGTTTAATTTAAAAAATTGTTTACCCTTCACTTATAAAATATGTTGAGTTTTTAGAACAAAGAAGCAGGTGCTGGTGTGTAACATTTTGCATTAAGATTTCAAAGCAGATATTGACATTCAACTTAGAGGCTCCAATAACAATGGGCCTGGGTTTGATGATAGTATCAGTGTCCCTCTTTGGATGAACTTGTTTACTGTATGTAGTTTGATGGGTTGCCCTAGATGTTATTAGTTTTTATCACTTTTAAAAAGCCCCTGACAGAATTGGGACAACATTAAAAAAGTAAGAGTTTGGATCAATTCCATTCATATTTCATATATTTACTGTAATTCATTCCTCATTTTCTTTATTACTGAGACCAGCAGCATGAAAACAAGATTACTCTCCCCTAGACTTTTATCTTCTCTGCCTGCTTGCCTACACCTGATGTCATAATCCCCTATTTATGAAATCATAATTATTTTCACAACTGATTGTGATAACATAAACAGAATTGTGATGCCAGGTATAGACAAACAGCCAAAGCTAAAAGAGCAGAGTTAAATTTTCATGCAAATGATCTTAATAATAAGGAAATAATTGTGAGGATAACAGAACACAAATGAAATGTAAGCTACATTGTGTCTAAATAGTACATGTTTCAAAGCTGTCAACTGTGTTGAGAGCTGTTTAAATATTGAACACATAAACATTCTTTCATGTAAGATTCATTAGCATGACTATATATATATATATATATATATATATATGATTGTCCTCCAATCCCACTTAAAACTTAAATGATAAATGTTTTTAAAAGATATACTGCCAGCTTTATCTTTGAGAATATGAGAATAATGGTCAGAAGGGAGCTGGACAAGATGAATAAATGGGTGGAGCAGAGGAACTATGAAACTTTAAAAGATGTTATTTGGGAAGCATTGGAATTACGGGTAACCAGGAGTAGTAAAGGTAGAAGAGACAAAAAGTGCCCAGCATGCATGAGTGTGACAGTAAGGGAACACATTAAGATGGGTATGCCAGTAAGGGAACACATTAAAGAGAAGGTAGGCAATCAATTTACAGCAAGGAAACAGCTCGGAGGAAAACAAGGCACTTTATAAAGAGGTACAATTAAAAAAAAACATAACACAACTATAAAGAAGACTTAGCAGGAGAACACAAATAGTATAGCAATGAATATCAAGGATAATAGAGATTTTTCAGCTGTATATGAGACAAGAGAACACTTCTGTACAAAGTGGGCCACTGAGCATGGAGGCAGATGGTGTAAGAAAACTGATGATAGTGAAGAAAGCTTGAATACTTTACTGCAGTATTCATTAATGAGGAGGTAGCATGCATACTTCCAAACAAGGCAGTATGCAGAGGTACAGTGGTCAGCTGATGGAATGTGAACATCTCCACCAAGATAGTGGTGGAGCAGTTAGGGAAAATGAAGGTGCACACATTTCAGAGAATAAGTGAGTGGGTTGTTATACATCCATTGATAAGCTTCAGGATGAGATAGTAGAACTACGAGGAGGACTATGCAGACATAGTAGACAACAGGGGAGGTTGGTGATACTGGAGAAGAGGCCAGCATTGGGTTATGCAAGAATACAGGCCAGTTCTGATTTTGACTCGATAAAGTGCATACAGCAATTATCAAGGAAAGAGAGTATAAAAGTTAGCAAAGTCTAGTTTTGTAACAAATGCTTAGAATGTCATGGCATGTCAAATTATGTCAAATTAAATTAAAGGCTGCTTTAAAGGGCTAAACAAGCACCAATACTAAGATAAGGCAATGGATACTGTGTATCTGGTAGGGTACAAGAGAGAATCTTCTTTGACTAAAAATCATTAATGATCAGACATTAATAAATAAAGGAAACAACAATGCAATGAAATTTGGCAAAAATATGCCCCTACTTTTGTTTTGCTACAAATGATTCCAGGCAGGTCCATTGCGCAGTGGTTGGATTTCTGCTTGAGATGCCAGAGACCTGGTTTTGGGAGAGGACTTGGGTCGCTGGAGGCTGGCTGGGGAGAACGGCTTGAGCATCCCATGACAGCTCGCCTTCTCTGGGGGGTGCCAAGGCGAAACTTGTTAACTTCGAGCGGAGGCTCAGGGTACAGCAAGCCCTGTTCACGGGGGTGGCTGTGATGCATGGTGGATGTCAGTGCATAGCGCCTTGATGTCAGGGCACACACCATGTGAGGGGAAGAAACCAGAGGGAAAAATAGCCTTCCATCGCCAGAAAGATGGGGCACCAGGAGCGTGACCTCGATGTGTCACCACTCGCCCAGACCACCTTGCCTGAAGAAACAAGAAAGTATACAGGGTGTATGGGCCCCACCTCAATCCCCACCCGGGGGGCATAACTGCGGCTACATGAGGTGCAAGGTAGGTCTTGGGTTGGGTGGTTAGCAGAGGGATGATTCTTGGGTGCCCTCGAAGGGTCAGAGATGGAGAGCATGTAGGGTGGAAAAAATAGAAAGTAAAAAAAAAAAAAGTTCCAGGCATCCTTCAGTTGTATGTTGTAGTAAAATGTTCTTGTTCCACCAAAATGTGAATATGTTATAAATGCTTGAATTGAGTTTTCTTCTTATGAAAAAAAGAGGGCAACAACACTTGGCATAAGAATAACATTGTAGACCTAGTCAGGGTTAGGATCAGGGGAAAAACCTCATGCACAGCAGAAGAGGTGCCTAAAAAAAGTAGATTTGACAAGTATGCTAATATTTTTATTAACTGTAGCTGAACCTAGCTTTTTGAAAACATTTTCAGTTGTACTGCTGCATTAATAGAACTCAGACTGTAACACAGTATTAGGGGTCATAACTTCCAGCTAGCTTTTAGTCTGAAGTAAGGAAGTTCTTTTTACCCAAAGGGTGGTGGGTGCTTAAATGCATTTCCTGAACCTGTTGTAAATTGCAAGACCCAAGAGGCCTTTTAAAAAATCTAGATAAATCTTTGCATGAGTACTGGGAGAATCACTGATTACTACCACTGAGAAATGGGGGATGGTCTCAACGGACAATATCTTCTTCCATCTCACAAACCTAATATTAACCCAGTACAGCTAGAGTCAAGCAATGCCTTCAACATGGTACTTCATGCAAATTTATTATACCAAATAAGGAAGCATGGGATAAGGGGAACACTGAATGATGGATTGGAAGCTGGCTAGGATGTGGCAAGCAAAAAGTAATGATCCAAGAAAGCACGTCTGGGTGGAGGGAGGTCACTAGTGAAGTACCATAGGGGTTGGTTATGAGTTGACTGCTATTCAGCATCTTTATAAACAATGTTTAACACACACAAGTAGTGTGACTACATGTATGGATGACACAAAGATGGCAAAAGTGGTGGACTGTAAGAGGGGAGGATGGAATGCTGCAAAGGTCCTTCACTTGGGGGGTGCTTGGGTAGACAGGGGGCAGATAAAATTGAAAGTGGAAAAATACAAGTGACTTCACCTTGGTTCAAAAAACAAAAGTCTAAAACATACATTAAAACATAAGTAGCTATCAGTAACAGGCCAGGAAAGAGACTTGAAGTGTGATAAAGTCGAGGTATTCACAAAACAGGGTTGCCACAGTAAGCAAGGCTAACCATATGGTATGCTTCATGAAAATAGAAGCAGTGAAAAGAGTTAGGGAAGACATATCACCAGTATACAGTGCACTAGTGTGGCCACATTTAGAATACTTTATGCAGTTTTTTTTTTTTTCTGTTTTTGTTTTTTTAATATTTGATTACCAGGTAACACCCAAGGACATCAAATACCCATTTTCATGGGTGACCCGGACATAACAATAACAATACAATACAGACAAATAGATTAATTATGATGAGAACAAATAGAATTAGTAAGACAATGTTGCTTCAGACATTTTAAAACATCTAAAGATTTACATGATAAGAAATTACTAGGCAAGTCTTTCCACAATTTTATGACCGAAAAGAACTCTAATCCAATTAAGGCCTCTAATAGGGAGGGTTTAGTTTCCAAGTATTTGCTGATCTGGTACAGTAAGAATGAAAACTAACTAATGTTAGACATAAGTGAAAAAGTATTTTAGAAAACAGTATCCACTTAAATATTGACAAGCTAAAGCAATTTACTCACTGTTCAAATGAAAACCAACATGAAATATTATATAAAGTACAATGATGAGCAGAATGAGAAGCAGAACTAGCAAATCTACAAACTGAGTAGTATAGTTGTTTCCCACAATGCAAATAAGTAATAGTAACAGAAGAATAAATTAAAGACCATGATCAATAATTGGTAACAATAAAGATTGTGCTAAAACCTTCTTTGAATGAACTGATAAACAGTTATTTAAAGTATAAAACTGTCTTAATCAGGAGTGTGCATTTTTTGTTTACTTAATTTTATCCCTCCATATCGCCCTCGGTGTCCCACTCCTTCAGGCATTGCTCATGCCATACATACTCCATGACCTTGAGTCAGCCCCTAGAGTGCCCCGGTAACTCCTTCCTCCCCTCCTACCTCTGTGGAGCACCTGCACAGCGGGGATCTGCCCGTGGTTTCTGGACTGGATAGCGTGGAGCATCCGTCATCTAGGAATGCCGAGGGTTGTTTTCTGCTTTCCTCTCTTCCCATCCCCCCCGCCCCTGAGAAGATCGGCGCGGGCAAGTGCTTGCTGATGCACACCTGCCAAGTGCCTAACAACGTCCTCCCCTCCCTGACACTAGCCCTCTGGAGCCACCAATGCCCCGTGAGAGTTGATACTCCTACCGGCCCCCAGTGACATTGGGTGCATACAGCACCCCTAGTAACCCACCCCAAAGGAGGAGAGCATCCATTGGGATGCTCAATCATCCTTTCCCCTGCCAACCTCTGATGACTCAAGTCTGTGCCCGAACCCGGCTTGTCGGCGTGGCGCGAGGTGTGAGCGCCCAGCACCTCAACCTCAGTGCTATGGTCCGGCTGGAGTGTGCATTTTAATAACATAACTAATATGGTACTCATATATTAGATGTTAATCCACTATGAATCCCAAGTATCAAAATTGTGTAACTTGTTCAATTTTAGCACAAGATAAATCATAAAAGAATGGAAAATCCAGAATACCTCTATTTTATGTTGAGAGCCAAAAAAATAAAGATTTTGTTTTTGAGACATTAAGCATCATTCCATTATCTATCAATTATTGTTGTACATTGAAAAAATCTCTCTGCAAGTGTTTACTAATATCTAATGGTTTGGAGGAATTATTCCTTAAGCACAACAGTACTATCCTGTGGTGTGCCCCTGGGATCGGTCCTTTTGCCAGTGTTGTTCATGGTGTACATGTTACCCTTGGGCAGGGTAATTAGGTGATTTGGGCTGGGGTCTCACTACTATGCAGATGACACCCAGCTCTACCTGTCATTTGCACCCATGACTCAGGTTGCCATTGATGTGTTCGATGAATGTTTGGCGGAGATCCAGAACTGGATGGCTTCTGGCTGACTGAGATTGAACATGCAATCAGAAAAAACACAGCACCAACACTTCTTAGAAAATATAGCTGTATTAAACTCACATATAGATGAAAAGCGATTGAAAATACAGTGGCGCCATGCAAGGAAACAACAGCTCCCAGAAAAAGAAACAGCCCGACCAGTTTCGCACCAAAAGCCCTCCTCAGGGACTGATTTGGTAACTACAAGCAACCCTTTAAATAAGGAATACAATTTAAAGTGACAGTGCAACAAAAAGATATTTGTGAAAGAACATTTTAACACCAGTAATACCAAAGTCAAGTTCATTATAGTATTCATACAATGATAAAAATATATATTTACTTTACCAAGAATACTAAATTAGCAAGTCATTTTCTCAATGGGCATATTCAAAAATGTTGCAAAAATATATATCAAAAAGGTCTGAGATTGAACCCTGAAGACTGAGGTACTAGTGGATGAGCTGGGTTGAAGAGGAGGATTGGTGGCTAGCAGGGGAGTTGCTGGTCTCTGGCTTGGTGACTCAGTCTTCCAGCCTGTCCTAGGGTGAAGAATCTGGAGTCAACCTGGACCTGATAATGGAGGCTCAGGTGTCAGCTGTTGTTTGGACTGGATTTTTCATCTCCAAAACATCTGCCCTTGCCAGATCAGATCCCGATCCCCCAAGACCTGGCCACACTGCTACATGCATTTGTGACCTAAAGACTGAACTCTTGTTATGCTCTATACTTTGGGGCCATTGGAGGTATGCTGTGACACCTGCAGTTACTGCAGAATGCAGCTGCTCAGATACTAATGGGCTTGTCCAGATCTAGTCATACATCCTCGGTGCTGCATGATCTGTATTGGCTGCCATTGATAACCTATAAAGCCCTCACATGGACTGGGCTCAGCCTACCTGAGTGACCTCCTGCATCTGTATACCCCAGCTCGGTCACTCTGTTCCTCCTTCAAGGGCCTCCTGATGGTCCCGAGGGCAAGGCTAAGATGACCTGGCCTTTAATGTGGCAGGCTTGGTATTCTGGAATTCCTTGTCCAGGTCTCTGAGGGGCCTCCTTGGTGGAGGTTTTCAAGAAAGGGCTCAAAACCTTTCTTTTTCTGCAGGCTTTTGATTAATTGTTTAACAGCCCGCACATCTATTCATAGCCTTTAACTGACTTTTAATATGGTTGCTTATGGATACGTTAGTAGGTATTGTTATAATGATTATCCATTTAATATTGCAGTGTTTATTTGTATGTAACCATTTATTGTATTGAGATGTATATTTATGTTTTATGTTATTTTATTGTAATGGCAGCCTGGGCCTCTGGGGAAGGCGCCATATAAATAAAATCTACATCCCGCTTCCTAATTGATAATAAGCTCCTTAGTCCCACTTGGTTGGCCCAGCCTGATGAGTGCCATTTAAAAGACCTCCTCACAATTGATGGAAAGGTACTCTCCTCGTTGGAGATTCTGAATAAATTTAAATTGCCCACCATGGTGATTTTTAAAGTGTATCAGCTTCGTCACCTTTTACTTAGCAAAATGGGCATGAGGCCAATACAGATCTCGAGAGTAGAATTTCATGGGACCCTGAGTCCTCTGGAGGGCCTTTCGCACGCGGTCTCCAGGGTATACAAAGTTTTATTTAACTGGGCCTACTCTCAGAATTTGGATCCATGCTCTTATTGGGCCTCGGTGTTCCCCAAGGAGGAACTTAATTGGACTGCCCTTTGGCAAAACTGCCACAAAATCATCCTGCAAGACCGGCTGAGACTGATACAATTTAAAATTCTCCATAACATTTACTACTCTCCACAGAAGCTAGCGAGTTTAAAAATGGTGGCAGCCCCTACATGTAATAGGTGTCATTTAGGGATGGGATCTGATGCATATTTTCTGGAACTGTCCAAGATAGTCCCTCTTTGGGCAGCCATTAAAAATAGAGTGGCTCCATTACTGGGTCTGGAGGACCTCTTTACTCCCGAAATATGCCTGTTGGGGGATGTAACTCGTATTTCAGTCAGGAATAGGAAGTTCCATATGGCTCTAATTTCGGCCACCCTTAAAAAAGTTGTTCTTAGATACTGGAAAGACTCTGTTGTGATCAGTTATACTGAATAGCTGGAGGAATTACTTGCCAGCTTGAGGGTTGAAAGGATGATAACCGTCCTTCAAAACAAACTCTCTAGGTTTGATAAGATCTGGGGTCCCCTTTACACCACTTATTCATTATAGGGTATAAAGGTCCCTTCTGGGTAGAGAGAGCATGATAGCTTGTCTTGTGCTGGGGGGATGGTAGGGGTGAGGGATGGGGGAGGTAGAGGGTCTCTGGGGTTATTGCAGAGGATGGATCCTGTTATTATCTGTAATATGTATGACTGTGTACTCATATGGCTGTGCTTGTTTCTCCTGGATGCATTCTCTGTAACTATAACTGTAATAGGGCCAGATATTCAAAACTTTGCCCAGGGGCTAAATTAGCACTGCCCGGTGGGTAAACTTAGCCCGGAGCACAGAGCAAGCTATATTGAAATGGAAATAGCCCAGTGCTTATCCTGCCAAATATTGCAGTCTAAGGAAGTCGGGCAAACTGGTCTTGGAGTGCAGGGCAAAAATAGCCCGGGTATAAGACAGCACTGAATAAAGTAACCAGGAAGTGCAACCCACAACAACAACACAGTGCACAGCAACGTGAGGGCAGGTACAGATGAACTACATGGCCAATGTGTGTGCCAGCAAATGCATGGCCTCAGTACAGCTGCAGAAAGCAGCAGATGTGAAAGAACAGTGATTTAAACTGTATATTATTCCCCGTACCATTAGCGCAGCGCTAAGCATTAGCACGGAGCTTAGCAGTTAGCCTAGTGCCAACACGCTTGCCTGGAGCTAAAATGTGCCATATTCAAAAGTGCCATGCAAATGAGCCTACTTAGGTAGTCTCTGGGCAAACAACCGGATTAGTATCTCATTATACCCTGATTTGCATGCAGTTTGCCTAGCATTACTGCAGGGTCCCACAGAGCCACCTGTAGGTCAGTCTGGAAGTACAAGGGCTCACCAGGTCCAACCGCAGCTCCACCTGTAGGTCAGTCTGGCAGTGCATAATGATAGCTGCAGTCTACATGTAAACAGTACAGCATAGCATAGCATATTATATCCCAGGGGACAAGACAGCATAGGCACAGGTGGTGGTGGTGCTGCAAGCAACTGTCACACTGTAGGGCATGCTACAGTGCACAGCAGACACTACAGTAGCAAGGGGGCCAGTAGTGTGAGGGACACAGCACTGCCTATGGTGTGTAGGGCAGTGATGATGACTGCACTGTACACAGTGACAGGCCCAACCTGCAGGTGTTTACTAACAGTGGACATTACTGTTACACTGTTGTGTGACCCACAGATGCTGTACCTGTGGCATGGAATGCTCACAGTGACATGTACATTTCTGGCTTTGTGTGCTGTGGCAGTTGTACAGCTGTGCAGTATGTGGCCAGGGGGGCATATATTATCCTAAAGGCACACTAGTGTTGGGGTATTCCCAATACTGGCCCATGTGCACTGCATGATGTGTCCCAGCCTTGTGGCCACACCTGGTCTGTGGCACAGCCTCACCACCCATACACACTTCCCTCAACATCCTCCATGCCCACAGTGCTGCATGTGTGTGCTGGCATCTGTTCATGTCCACAGATGTGTGGTCCACAGGTGTGTGCTGTAGCCACACTGCCATGCTGTCCACTGGCGGCAGGGTCACCACTACTGCCTGGCATGGCTGGGACTGGTGGCAGATGATGGCATCATTGTGATGCCTTCGGTTAGCACCATGCTTCTTCTATGTTTGGCTTTATCTATGCATCATATTTATTTGTTAGGGTTGCTCAAAACCCACGCTAAACCCGCGTAAACACCGCGCAAAGCCAAAGTGTTGTGCAAAGCTGATTGCCCAGGGTTAAGACAAGCTTTTCCTGGGCGGTAATTTGCACCACGCTAAGTGTTGCGCTAAGTCGCGCAAAACCATTCAGCACCGCGCTGAAGCTGAATACAGTACTGCACTTTATTCATGTCAGTTTGCCCCTTGCATACATTATAGTTTTGCCTGGTGCTAATGCAGTTTGCCCGTGCTATCTGGCCTTTTCAATATAGCAGACCCACGCTAATCCCGCGCTAAACCTGCGCAAACGTTTTTTGCCTGGGGCAAAGTTTTGAATATCTGGCCCTTAAAGTCTTAATGGCAAAAAAAAAAATCTACATCCACATTTACATAATATTTCTCACCCTATTCCATGTGTAAACAAGCTGACATGGTACAGTATAGAAGAATGGGTGAGAGTTAGGCCTGATGACCCCATGGCATACATCAATGCCTGTTGGTGTGTGGAGGGTGGGGGTGACAGGGTGGGAACCCTAACATCAAATTTCCAAACATTTGTTGCTGTGCTATCAACCCTTACTGATGCAGAATGTAGTTGTTTTTGCAATGAATTTCCTTCTTTTGAGAACGGTAATGTAAAGTAACTGGTAACTGGTATGTGGTTGTGGGATGCTCCCTTAATGCTGCCCATTTTTGCATAATGGTATGCGATGGGAGCACAGGGCCCTCTGGGCCCTGGGCCCTCTGCTCCCACTTACACATAAATACGGAGACATACCACAGCCCTACAGTCATGAAAAGGAACCCTTGTAACACTAATGTGGCAATATCTCAGTAACCATAGCAACTATGAAAAAAATTCCATTGCATTTGTAGTCATGACATGGAAACTTCTGCACATGCTTAGTCCACCTGCAGGTGGACTAAGCTGCCCAAATCGAAAAATCCGTATCTCAAATCGTTTTCAAGATATGGGCGCTCAAAGGGGCCGTGGGCACTGTAATGTTATCCTATGGGAAATTTCTGAACTTCAGAATGCTGTAACTATGAAACTGGTGTATCTTTCCACCAAACCAGCAAAGGTAGATCTGTGGGGCAAGGGCTTCACACCTGCAAATTTCAGCCCACGGGCCCCAAATGTTTACTTGCAGTGAGGTGGTAAAGAAATGAGATTTTGAGATACTAGTGTTGCAAATTGAGACACCTTTGCAAAATTTGTGAAAGAACAGGTGCAAAAGTGTCAGAATCTGTGAAAGAGTCACATCAGTTCTGTCACAATTTGTGACAGTACCAGGGGTGATCACCAAAAAGGCATTTCTGAGGGGTTTTATGTGAAAATAATGACTGCATTGTGTTCTCATGCCCCAATTAGGTAAACATAACTGTCAGTGTTTATCTAGGGCAGTAAAATTTAAAACTACAGCCGCTTTCGTCACCACTAACTGAAAACAAGATCGTGGTGGCACTTCACTACAGAGGGCATTTGTGACAGTAAAATGTACTGGTGGCAGCTTTGAGATGATATATTTTTTCCCATTGACTATAATGGGAAAATTGAAATGTGAATAACTTTGAACGGATTCATATTTTTCACTAAATCTTCAAAAGGCACATCAGTGACCCAAACTGCATATACCCTGAGAAATTCAGACCAGACAGATGAAACCATTTTGCCAGGAAGCCCAAGCAAAGAAATGGCCAAAAGTCAGGTTTTTTATGTTTTGGTTGCTCTGCAGCTCCGCAACCTCACATCCAACCAGAACACAACTTACACCTGTGGAGCTAAATGCTGTAGTCGCTGTGCAAAAGCAGATTTCAGCTAACAAACTGATATTGCCACTGTTCATGAGGTGGGGGTCACAAAAAAAAACATGTTGAAAATTTGGAGTGAAAATACCAATGAATGCCTGAGGCGTTAGGGTTTCCGACCATAACACCCCACTGCCTGTAGAGAATAACAGGCATCAGGGGTGTGACTTGGGATTCTTGCCTGTAATGCTCATATCATTTCACACTGAGCAGCCAGTGAGAGGCAACAAGGTGTGCCTTGGACTCTTCAGACCCAAAGTTCACCCCATTCTCCTATACAGCACCCATCTCACCATATTTCCTGATGGAATGGCATGCGCATAAGGGCCAAAGATCCCAAAACACAACGTGACACTTGTCAGTATCTGCAGGGTAGGGTGTGGTGAAATGGCGCGGCCCCAATGCCTGTCAGTCTCTGCAGGGTGGTGGTGGGGTTGGCTTCAGTTCAATACTTCACTGCCATTTCTATTATGCAGCTCTGTAACTCCTACACTACCAATGTCAATGCCAGCAAGCAAACATTCGGCATTGACAAATGCTTGTTACAGACTGCAGTGAAGGGTGATGTGTGCCACATTCAATATAATCCTTGCCATATAATTGTAAAGGACTTTGATCCTGTCTGAATGGTTGGCTGCTACACTTTCAAAGCTAGTGCCCCATACTGCAGAAGGGGGAGAACATTGTGATGACAGCTTGCCTTCTGAGACAAAGCCACACAATATATGTACAGCAAGCTAAGATGTGGGCCCTATCTCCTTTAACAAGTTTTGGAAATGAACATCCCATTATATTTAGGAATCTTGCCAAACACCATGGCATTTGTAGCTGGCTACCTCATATTGCAGGCACAGGGTCATTCTGCTGCAAACAAAAAACAGCATGGCTACAATTGCTGCATGCAACACAGCATCAAGCACAACAGAGTCAGACAAAACACAGACTCAATCCCAAACGGCATGCCCATTGAAAACAATGGGACTTTAGTTTTTTTTTAGGGGGGTGGACTTCAGTGATAAGGAGAAACTCAGGAGGGAGGAAATTTGCTTTTTGTTTTTTAAAAACCCTCAAAAGTTGTAGCACGGGGAGACCTGGGGAGAACAGAACCATGGTCCCAGGTCTCCTGATTATGCCGTGTGCTGGTGTCTTAGCCACTTCACCACGCGAGTGGCTCAACCAGGCACCTAGCATGTGGCAACTTAGCATTTCCTCAGTGGCGCATAGAGTGACAGACTTAATGGTAATTCCCCTTCCACTATCATACCCCTGTCGCTCTAAATACATGCACAGTCTACCCTGTATGGTTATTGCCATGTGGTTCTAGTTGAGGGATATTGACCTGGTACCATAGTGAATGATCCCTCCCCAACCCCCATTTGGTTTAATAACTAGGGGATTTATAGACAGACACATTTCACTTTTAGTCCCAAATAACATAACTTGAGCCTTTTTGAGTTCAGGACTTGTCTGCTCTTACTGTATGCAAGTACTCCTGAACCATGTTGAATCCCTCCTGTAAGGTATCTGCACCTCACTTATATTGTACTACTACTGGCTCAATAAAGTACTGTATCATCTGTATACATATTGGCACTGATGTCCTGCAGCCAGTGACTGATATTGTTTATATCCAGGAGAACAGATATGGCTGATCTCTGGGGCAGCCCCTCCTGGGACTGGCAAACACTGAGAGTTTGCTCCCTGTGATGACACAAGTTGTTTCTGTTCAATTAGAGGGTCAGTTAAGAGTTGTTCCCCATAAACCTAAATTAACTTCACTAGCATGATTTCACTGTTGCTTGTGTCTCTGTGACTGCAGCAAAAGGAGCCCCACACATAGTGTAGGTCCTACCTCTGTTCTTCCTCCCCAAGGGTAGCACTTTGTATTTGACTACATAGAATTTGATGCTCCAGGAGTCAGCCCAGTCACCCAGCTGGCACATATTCCCCTGAAGTTAATCCTCATCTTCAAAGAAGCCCACTACCCTAGATAGCTTAGTGTCTCCTACAAACATAATGGAGCATGATGAAGATCCCATCTTCCAAAGTACTTATCTCCACTCAGAGTAGTGCCCATCTCCAACCACTCTGTGCTTTCTGCCCCCAAACCAGTTAACAATCCACCTCTTACATGTCTCTGATGCAATGATGTATAGTATAAATGAGGATGTGACAAAGTACCACGATACATCCAGGAATGTGTTTCTAGAAGCAAATTCCAGACTTGGTCTAAGATCATCAGGTGGAATCCAGTTCTCCCTTTCTTGCTATAAATAATGAGAGTGGCAATGCATTTTCCTGCACAGGTTTTCAGGCATGCAATGCTCTTTCTTTGAATCTATGCCCATAGAAAGGAAAGCTGCCAACATTGCAGTGCCTGAAACAGTGACTTCTAAATGATTTAAATGTATGCACTGGTTGCACAACTTAACACAACTTACCTTGGATGCGTGTATCTATGTATTCTGAACATATGTACTGGTTGCACAACTTAATTAACACAACTTACCTTGGATGCTTGTATCTGTGTAGTGTACTTGTTTAAAAAAAAGCCTATTGGAGCTATGTAAATTAGTTTTGCATAATGGAACTTTTTTAATGTGTATTGTTTATAAATACATTGAAAATGATCCTCAACTCAACTGGCTTTTCCAATAAACTTACTTACTTACTACTCCTACTACTACTACAACACTATTACTACTATAGCATGTTTCATGTATACCGCACTGGCTAACTTTGCCCAAAAACTTGTCATGCACCACAGTAACAAAGGACTAGAAGTCCAGATAGACTACATCCAAGGTCCAGCCCTTGTCTACCTCCCTGGACAACCCCTCAAAGAAGGTGATCAAATTGATTTGGCATGATCTGCCCTAAATTAACCCAAGCTAAGAGGGGACAAGAAGCTTAACCTAAACCAAGTGTTCAATTATTCCATCCTTGATAATGGCTTTCAGGATCATGCCCAGCACTGATGTCAAGCTGATCAACCACTGGTTGCCTGGGTCCAACCTTGCCCCATCTTTTCTTTTTCCATAGTTTTTCTCCACATATACCTCTGCCCATTCCTTAGCCATGGCAATGTAATTACACCATGTCATGCTCAGCACAACCACAACTAGGCCTGCTGCTAACAGCATGTGAGGGTCCACAAGGCAGGGCCCAAGAGTGCTGCTGGCCATCATGCAAGTGGCATTGTGAATTTTTTTCACCCATTTTGTTCCCTGAGCCCTCCCTCCTCCAGTTGGAGGCACACAATCTCTATCAGCTTTGCTCATGCACAGTGTGCCTCTGCAGAGAGAGCAAGATCCCTGGCCCAACCACAGGGCCACTGTGGTGCCAGAGCTCTCTTGTTAACCTTCCCCAGCCAAGCTGCTCCCCAGGTTCTGAGACAGTAGTGATGCTTAAGCTTGATGTATCCTTGCAAGGTGTAGGGTATATCTCCCCTCCCCAGCTCCTTTACTGTACTACCAAGCATTTAGCCACTGTTTCATAAACATCTGGTCCTTATACTATATGTAGATTTTTACCAATAGTGCTTAGCTCAGTACATCTGAGCAGAGGGAGGTGAAACCCCCAATGGCTTGAGCCCCATTCATAGTGCTACTTGTTTTCCAACTATTCTTATTTATTTACTAGTACTTTGGTTATATATTCTTAAACTGCTGGTCCATTCATTAGATTTTGACTCAGTACACATATATGCTTTACAAAGGAACAGATCAAACTGTAATCTTTTTCAGTTTCAAAACAATTACCTCATGTTCTTGCTGTTACCAGTTTCAAAAGAGCACCAATCACAATTGCTACTATGTGTTGTTTTGCTATGATTGTTATTATACATGCTGATTTTCATGCTACCTTTGCCAAAGGGCTCTGATATTTGCATTTTTAAATACAACAGAATGGTTTCTACTGATACTGCTGCTTCTTGCTGTCTTTTGTATTCTGGTTTAGATATTCAGTTTTTTACTCTATAGAATTTTGAGACAATGGTCTGGTGCTAGCCCTACCCAGCCATTTTGTACTGTTAGTCTATACCTGCTTATTAAAAGTAACTCCCCATCTGCATATTCTGCTACCATGTTTTCTGCTAACTCTCTGCAGCTGACCTAAGCCCTCTCCACTCACACAGATCCCCAATATAAATCCCAGCCATTGAAACCCGATCATGGAAAGTACTGTGCAAGTTTTTCTAGTTATTTTACTGTTAGTGTTACGCAGATAGTATCTGACAGAGTCAGATACAGTTATATACCACCAATTTTAAAGCTGCTTGAAAAGGTGATTGGACAACCATAACTTGACATGTCACCCATTACATTTTTATACAATTTCTTCAAATTGTTTTCTTTATTAGATTCTTATTGCAAGCATCAAACTATGTCAGTTCAGCATGTCTCTCCCAGTTACCAATGTTTAAATTAATAAACAAATAAATCAATATTATCAGTGAATAACCGTAACAGAGAAGGGTTACTGCTTTGCTTTATTTCCCATTTCTGAAATTTTACCCCACCTTTCATTGTAGTATTTATCCTTTTCTGATTTTGGAGAAAACTAAGGAGGAGGAGGTCAGTCCAAATAATCTGGTTTCTTGCTGATACAGTAAATGTGTTCCAAGACCAAATGTTTTGCAGTCAGACTCACTCCCACTTAGTTACTGGTTATGTGTTGCTCATCTTCTCCCCTTTGACAACAATAGTAACAGCAACAACAACAACAACCACCCTTGGCAGCACAGTTTGTTTGTAGACAAACCAGAAAATGTGTGTTTTTAATTAAACCAGACAACTGATAAATGGGGAGGGTTAAATGGCACTGAAACCACTTCATAGTATAAGGAGACACTTAGTACAGATTTGACAGCAAAGGAGTTGATTTTCTTCTGGACCTACAGGTTATATCTGATTAGTCAGTGGCATTCAGAAAAACTGAGAAACAGATAAAGTTTAGAAAAAGAAAAAATGCTCATCCGTCACTAGATAACATTCTTGATTAGCCAAGAGTCATATAATGCTCACTGTTTACTTTATTGAAGGGACACGGTCAACCTCCTTATGCCTCTAAGTGTCCCTAGTTTAAACAAGCATTGTCAATGCCGAATGTTTGCTTGCTGGCACTGACACTGGTAGTGTAGAAGTTACAGAGCTGCATAATAGGAATGGCAGCAGTATTGAACTGAAGCCAACCCCACCACCACCCTGCAGAGAGTGGCAGGCATTGGAGTGTGCCTTTGGGTTTGTCAGGCATAATGACCACGCCATTTCACCACATCCACCACCTGCAGACACTGACAAGTGTCACGGTGTGCCTTGGGGTCTTTGGCCCTTATGCGCACCCCATTCCCTTCAGGAAATACGGTGAGATGGGTGCGGTATAGGAGAATGGGGTGAAGTTTGGGCCCGAAGAGTCTGAGGCACACCCTGATGCCTCTCACTGGCTGCAGGGTGTGGGTGGGGTGGAATGGTATGAGCATGACAGGCAAGAATCCCAAGTCACACCCTTACTCTACAGGGTGGGTGTTATGGTCGAAACCCTAACGCCTCAGGCATTGCTAGTATTTCACTCCAAATTTTCAACATGTTTTTTTGTGACCCCACCTCATAAACAGTGGCAATATCAGTTTGTTAGCCGAAACTGCTTTTGCACAGCAACTATGGCATTTGGCACCACAGGTGCAAAAACACATTCCGAACAGGATGTGGAAAATGACAACGGTTCTGTTCATGGGGAGGTATAAAAAATGGCAATGTTGAAAATCTGCTGTGAAAATCTTAAAAAAACTGGTGAAGTCACGAGCGTGCGTAGAAACTGTGCAACACACACCCGTAATGTAACTAGTTTTTTTTTTTACAGTAGATTGTTAACACAGGCATTTTAGGACCTCCAATCATGAACAGTGTCAGTGTGATTTTCTTTATCTGTCCCGAACAATGATTTCCCACAGCGACCACGCATCTCTGCATTGAAAGTGTGAAAACACATTTCGGCCATGTTGTGGAAAATGACAGCTGTACTGTTCATAAGGAGGTGTGGAAAAATGCCACTGGTGAAAATCTGGACTGAAAATATTACAAATTCATGAACTTATCAGGGTGCGTGGAAACTGCGCAATGCTCACTCGTAACACAGTCATTTTATGGAGTTTTGTCACCAAATTTTCAACATAGCCATTTTAACACCTCTGCTCATGACCAGTGCCACTGTGATTTTCTTAGCATGTCCTATACATTGATTTTGCACACCGACTACGCCATTGTGCACTACATGGGCAGAAACACGTTGTGGGTGAGATGTGAAAAATGACAACTGTACTGCTCATAAGGAGGTGTGGTAAAATGGCAATGTTGAAAATCTGGAGTGAAAATATTGAAAATTTGCGAACTTACGAGCGTGCGCAGGAACTCTGCAATGCACGCTTGTAAAACAGTAATTTTTAGGAATTTTTTCACCAAATTTTCAAAGTAGCCATTTTAAGACCTCTGCTCATGAACAGTGTCACTGTAATTTTCTTAATGTGGCCCATATATTGATTTCTCACACCGACTGTGCCATTGTGTGCTACATGGGCGGAAACACATTTTGGGTGAGATGTGAAAAATGACAGCTGTACTGCTCATAAGAAGGTGTGGTAAAATGGCACTGTTGAAAATCTGGAGTGAAAATATTGAAAATTCATGAACTTACGAGCGTGCGTAGGAACTGCGCAATGCATGCTCGTGAAACAGTCATTTTTAGGAATTTTTCCACCAAATTTTCAAAATAGGCTTTTTGAGAGCCCACCTTATGGACACTGCCAGTGTCATTTCATTAATCATTCTGGAAAGGTGATTTCACAGTGGCTGCGAAATCACCCTTCAGGCCCGAGTAACGCCATGACAGTGCAAGAATTCATGAGAAGGGGTCCCAAAAACCCCATGTTGAAAGTTTGGTGCAAAAATTCCCAAAAATGCCTGAGATATGCAACAAAGTTGAAAAACCCTATCTATCCCATTATACAGCTTACCGGCATTTCCTCAGTTCGCGGTCGGCTTTGAAGAGTGCAGACGTGTTCCCTCCATCAAGAGTCAAGGCTGACCGGAGGTAGATGGGGTGAGGGGGTGTGGGGAGGCAGGGTACATGGGTGGGTGCGGGTTGTGGGGGGTGCATGGGGACTGTGAGGACAGTTTTTTCTTTACAGGTTTTTTTTTAAAAGACGGCGGGGACATTTGCCATGCTGGGTGGGCTCCCAGCATGGCAGAAGGATGGCTGGGGGGTGGAGCTGACGGGATTGGGCACCCCGTCGGCCATATGGTATCTTTGCCACACTGGGGTGGGTCTCAGCATGGCACCCTGTACTGGGAGGGGGACAGGAAGCCGACGGGATTGGGCAACCCCTGCCAGTGACAGCATGGAGGGGTGGGGAGAGAGACAGTGGAGCTGATGGGGATTGGGCACCCCTGTCAGCGGCAGCATGGGGGTGGGGAGAGACAATGGAGCCAATGGGGATTGGGCACCCCGTCGGCCATTACATCATTTTTCCATGCTGGGGTGGGCTCCCAGCATGGCACCTGGATGCTCTTTGGGGTGTGGAGCCAACGGGGATTGGGCACCCCCGCCGGCCGTTACAGTGTGGAGGGGAGGGGAAGGCGCATGAGCACACAGTGTGCGTCGTGCAGGTGTGTGTGTGTGTGTGTGTGTGTGTGTGTGTGTGTGGGAGCTCTGCTCAATCAAGCAGAGCTCTCCTTTCAACTGTATGCCACTGCATTTTCCTGCTGTCATAGACAGCTGGAGCTGTGATTGGCACTTCATGCATCGCGCCTGCAAATACACTGACTGAATTGGAAGAGGCTGACACACCTCTGGAAAACTCTGATCATGGCACTATGTTTCTTGCACATGCATGCAAGCAAACATAAAAACACATTTATGGTTGTTCAAATTCTATCGAGACTATTGATGCAGCAGGTAGTTTGATTCTGATTCCTTTTTTCTTTTAAAAGCTAATTACTGACTACCCACCATATTGGTGTTGCCACACAAAAACATGTTTGTTTACCTTTCTTGACCAACTCTCACTGCATCTTTTCTGGACTTAGAAACACCCCAACATAGTCTAACCACTCAGTATGCAAAGGGAGTAAAGCAGACTATTGTATCATGAGTGTCTGCACTGTTTGAGTGTTTCTAATATTCAGGAAGTATGCAATAAGAATAGTTCAAGGATTTGAAGCAAAACAAAGCTGGGTATAACTATACATTACCATGCATGTTAGTTCTAATCAAGGACAGATAAAACAGCCAGCAAAATCAGTGAATTTTAAAGAATGTAAGCAGTCATAAAATGTGGGTTTTACCTAGAAATAACGATACAAAAAAGGTTGACAGTGTCCCTTTAATATGTTCTCATCTGAATAGCCTCACACAGGGCCAGATCAAGCCTTAGGGGGGCCTGGGACACTCACAACTCAGGTGGCCATGTAAAACACCCAACGTTTTATACTAACATTTTTTATTTTGTGCAACATTTACCAAGCATATTGTTTATTAGTTTTAGTTTATTAACCTTAACAACCACCATATGGAGAGACAACTCCCGTTATTCACAGGAGAAAAAGTTTCTTGAGGTATAACACTCTATTGCACACACCCTGTTATGTGACATATGAAGACTGGAGTCTGGGTATGCCAGGCCCCAGAAGCACTGGGGTGTAGATGCTCTGTGGTGAGTTTTGGGGCTTTATTGAAGATAAAACACTTGTTAGGTCTGCCAAACAATTGAATCACCAGCTGCGTAAAGAGACACTGAAAGTTACCCTTTAGGCCTCAAAGTGTAAAACAAAAATACATTTTGACTGTTCACATTCTATAGGGACTGTTGATGCAGCTGGTAGTTTTATTCACATCCTTTTTTTTTGTTTTAAAGAGTGAGAAACTGACTGCCCACATACCAGTGTTACGACAGCAAAACGTGTTTGTTTATATTTCTTGACCCGCTCACCCTGCCTTATAATCTAAAAAAAGGCTAACTGAAAATAATTTCCTATTCAGCAATGGGGAGTGCTAAACCGGGAGGAGTGCATTACCTAGAAGCACATGGGCTTTCCGGAGCATGCACGTGTGTGTGTGTTTATCTACGGCCCATTGCTGTACTTTTGTTAGTGCTCTGTGTTTTACGGCACTGATGTGACAACGCCAAAACATCCCAAGAAACACAAAATATAGCTGCACAAGGAAAATGTTTAGTGATCAGCATGTCCCCCCAAAAAAACATACATACTGTAAATAAATAAAATAAAATCAGTGATTAGTCGTTCTATGTTAGAGAGTTCTTGTATGTTTTGTAAAAATCAGTGATATTAGTCTTTCTATGGGGTGCTCCACCCCAACACCCCTCAGGCATGAACACAACTTCATCAGTGCACCCAGAGTGCCCCCACAGAAAGAATATCACTGATTTACAAAACATAAGAACTCTAACTTCGAGTGACAGCAACTTAAAGCAGCAGTATGAAAGGCAACATGGTTCAGTGATATTATTCTTTCTGTGGGGGCCATCCACACCCCACAAGCACGGACACAACTTCATTGGTGCACCTGGGGTATGTGTGTGTGTGGGGGAATGCCCCCACTGAAAGAATATCACTGATTGAGGTTGTTGGCTGAAGGGATACAAGACCTACATGATGATCTGGCAGTTTGGCTTCAAGGCCAAGAGATACAAAGTTCTGCACACTCAAGCCAAGAATCCCAGGACAGACTACTACCTGGGTGGAGTCCTGCTATCTGCACCAGAAGAGGAGAAGGTCTCTGAAGAGGTGATCACTAGTGACCTGAAGAGCACTCCATGACGTGCAAGAAAGCAGCAGCAAGGGCAAACAAGATGTTGGAATGCATTAGCTGGGGGGGGGCTCAGTAGTGGTTGTGAGGAGGCTATACTGCCCTTTTATAAGTCACTGGTGAGGCCACATCTAAAGCACCAAGTTCAGTACTGGTGCCCACACCTCAGAAAGGATATTAACCTGCTGAAGAAGGTACAGAGGAGGACTACAAAGATGATAGGGAGTCAGCAGGGCAAGGTATATGAGGAGAGGTCAAGGGCATTGAACATGCACTCCTTGGAGGGACACACACACACACACACACACACACTCTATACAGGCTTCTCATATTTAACTAGCTAAAAGAACTAAGGGGAGAGTTAGTGACACCACTGACTACCCTTTTTACAAATCATGTGAGGATGGTGTAGTATTCACAGACTGGAGGGCAGATACGATTCCCCTTCACAAAGTGGGAGCAAAGCAGAGGCAGGAAACTACAGACCTGTTAGCTTGACCTCAGTGGTAAGGAAAATGATGGAATCACTTGAAAGAACTGTTGAGCACCTAGAGGCCAGTGGGGCACAGGAAAAAAGGCAGCATGGATTCACAGCAGGAAGATCATGTCAGATGAATCTAATAGATTTCTTTGACTAGGTGACCAAAGTAGTAGACCAGGGAGGGGCTGTGGACATGGCCTACCTAGACTTTAGCAAGGCATGTGATAGTCCCACACAAAAGATTAACAAAACAAATTAGCCAGCCTGGGAGTGAGTCCCAGGGTGGCAGCCTGGTTAAAACATTGGCTGGACAACAGGACACAGAGAGTAACAGTAAATGGAGCCCATGCTGAAGAAAGAAGTGTTATTAGTGGGTACCAGGTTCAGTATTGGGTCCGTCCTTTTAAATGTATTTATAAAAGTGATATTGCAGAGGGACTGAAGGAAAAGTATGCCTCTTTGCAGGTGACACAAAGGTCTGCAACAGGGTTGATACACGGGGGAGGTGGCAACGATGAGAAAGGACTTGGCAAGGTTGGAGGAATGGTCATAAGTATGGCAACTTAGATTCAATGCAAAGAAGTGCAAAGTAATGCACCTGGGAAACAAAAACCCAAGGAAGAGTACACAATGGGGGAGGTAGTAACAACAAAAATAGAAAAGGACCTGGGGTTCATCATATCAGATGACCTAAAGGTAAGCAAGTAATGTGAGAATGCAGTAGGGATGGCTGGGGGTATACTGGGATGTATAGGGAGAGGCATCACCAGTAGAAAACAGGAAGTTGTTATCCCTTTGTACAGACAGTTGGTGAGACCCATCTGGAGTACTACATCCATTTTGGAGACCTCATCTCCACAAGGACATAGACAGGATGGAGGTGGTTCAGAGGAGAGCAACTAAAATGGTGCAGGGTCTGCAACAGAAGCCATACAAAGAGAGACTAAAGTAGCTTAATATGTATACCCTTGAGGAAAGGAGGGAGAGTGAAGACACGATAGAAACTTTTAAGTACCTCAAGGGAATCAACAAAGTCCAAGAGGGTAGCATCTTTCAGAAAAAGAGATGTGTAAGAACAAGGGGACATATTTGAGGACAGAAGGGGGACAGCTCAGGCCAGGGGCAATGTGAGGAAGTACTTTTTCACAGAGAGGGTGGTGGATATATGAACAGCCTTCCTGAGGAGGTTGTGGGTTCAAAAACAGTGGGGGAATTCAAGAATGCATGGGACAAACACTTAAGGCAAGTCTTGGGGGTAGGAAGAAGAAGACTGTTGGTTAACTAGGATCTGCAGCTTATCCAATAGATAGGGAAATGGGTAGACTAGGTAGGCCAAGCGGTCCTTATCTGCCTTCAAAGTCTGTTTTTATGTTTAACAGTCTCATAACAATTTTATTTATTATTTATTTATTTAGTTTTTGTTGACCGGGTAAGTGCACTAGACAAATCCTGCCTATTTTCAGGCACGACCCAGGGGAAGGGGTTACAGATGAATGCCAACTGACTTTGAACCAGATTAAGCTGTTGGTGGTATTTTTAGTGAATAACCCATAATACAGTTATATTTGGCTGTAAATTTGCAAAGCCCTCAGCATCGCAGCAGTAGACAGTTTTATTCTTATTATTTAGAAAAGTTCATAACATAACACTCGGTTACTGTTGCCAGCGAATATAACTACAACTACCAGTAGCTACCAAACAACTAGCCAGCTAGCTTGCCAGCTATAGAAGTAAGTTAATGTTGCTAGGGTCAGCCTGCCAGCCAATTAGATGTGTGCCTAGGTAAACCAAGATTCAGAAGCAAATGATTTGTTACCCTTTAATGGACCAACATAGATGTAACAACAAGAACAGAGTGCTCTAGCTTTTGGACCAACAAGTCCTTCATCAGAAGCATTAACCAAGAAATCAGGCATGAATAAATGCAGCCAGCAGCAAAAAATGTCCTTATTAACCAGCAACAGAACAGAAGGGACGTTGGATGTGGAAATAACTAGTGTTTATATTGTGACAATGCAAATGACCATCTAATGCAGTTCTTGCATTGTTTTTTCCCCCTTCAGATTTGGATTCAAATGTAATCTTGAGTTTATTTTAAGAGAAAAAAAACACACAAACTGTGCTTTGCTATGATGCATCCTGCTCCAAAAGAAATGTACTTCCACTTCCAACTTGCCTTCTGTTCTGTGTGAAGCCCATCAACGAGGACACATTTTGTACTACTGGCCACATTTGTTCATGCCTGATTTCTTGGTTGGCCTGGGCACACAGCTACTTGGCTGGCAGTCTAGTTTTTGGCAGTTACTGGTAATTCTATTCCATTGCAATGTTAACTGGTTGTTATAACCATTTTGAAATAAAAAAACTGGTTACTGCTGTGGAAAGCGTGTAGGGCTTAATACATTTTTGCATCAGAACTGTATTTTATATAGACTACTTTAGCATGGAACATTGAAACTGTACACCTCTGGCTCTGTACCATGAATACGTACAGTAACTTGCCACTTATATTGTTACTATGAAATAGGCCAGCTTAGTCAGTTCTTGCATTGTCACCACCCCCCTCCCCTTCAGATTTGAGGTCAAATGACCACAAGTTTAAGAAATAAAATAAAATAAATAGTGCTTTATTATGATGCATGCAGCATCCTGCTCCAAAGGACAGTAACGTACTGCATGTACTAATTGTACAGAAGTGTGCAGTTCCAATGTACCAATGCCATGACTAAATATACAGATTGCTGTACACATCATTCTTTATGTTTACCATTAACATGAGTGCGTGTTATTCTTCTTAGAACAAGCAGATTGCTAGGATCGGCTTACATGGAATGTGAATCATGGTACATTGGAACTATAAGCATGATGGGGGTAAACACTTTGGTACAGTACCCATCAGTTCTAATGTACCATATTCAACAGACAATACCAGCACTGCCAGGAAAATAAACAGGGAAGTAAGTGTACACAGTGACAGCCATGTAGAAATCTGGTTTTGTTCTGACCCACAAGCTCGGAGGCTAGATTTCATAAGCAATAAGCTCAGAATATATCATGTCCTGTGGCCATACTAGTATTTAAAGTGAGACCTGAAAATATTTGTATGGAGACTGACGCTGTGTAGGTTTGGAGGTGGGGGGCGGCACATGTTAACAGTCAGGATCAGCCAGTACATAACTGAAGCTCATTATGCCTTTCTTGGGGAAAAAATAAATATATTAACAAATATGCAAATAATTGGATGACTGACCCTCCCTATTAACATGTGCCCCCCAAACCTACAATTTCCATTTGTTGTAACTTTAAATAGTAGTATATCCCCCCAAAAATTGACATTTATTTAAAATCAAATAGAAGTGATAGAACAGTTCTATATAAACACCACCAGCCTGAGCAGCTTACCTCAAATAAACTGCTTGCTCCTGTAGTTCTCATAGTCACAGATAGTGTGCTGCTGGCTGCAGCTGAGATAAGGATGACAGAGCTCCAAGTTCAGGAACTGTATCGACTGGCAGTCTGTGGCACAAAAAGTGTCCGAGATCCTGGTTCTCTCTATCGCCTGGTGGAGCAGAGCTCATCGGTACAGCGATCCGAGAGATCCAGATGCTGATGCACTTCTTCTGGACTGTTTATCTTCTGTTCTTCTTCCCTTTAAAGGTCATCATGTGATAACAGCTCTGATGCCTGGCTGAATAAGGATTTAAAGCCCCAATTTATAGGGCAGAGTAGCCAAGTCTGTCTGTCCTTTGTTTTACTTTTCCGCCGCATTTAGTGTAATGCAGACTTGTGATAGGTTCTCCTAACTGAACCAAGCACAAGTCTGCTCTGCCTTGCTTACTCCAATTGGCCCCATTACACTTTTGGGGCTCTGACTGGTTGTCTTTCTAAGCCACCATCTGCACTCAGTTGTCTGCTGCTGAGCTTGGCGCCCTTTAAACTACTTGACCTTCCTTAGTTTAGCAGCAGGCAGCTTAGGAGAGTGCATGGTAGTTCAAGTTTAGCATGGTAGTGGATGGCGTGGGGAAAACTGTACAGTACTACCGACTGGGATCGTCGGAGTCCCAAGTCGCCTTCCAGAATCAGGGCTGTGGGGCTGGGGCTGGGCTGTGGCCACCAAGAAAGAGAGATTGGTTAAATTAAATTAAATGAATGATAATGCTAGACTGAGAGACTGTAAGAAGAAGGCTCCACCTCACGAATCATATTATGCAGCTGCTGCGGGGAGGGCAGGTACAGTCGATCACATGCACTGCACTTAAAATAAAATGGAAAACTCGGCTGGCTCGGTACCCTGCTAGGTAGTCATGGTAGGTATTTGTTGTTTTGCTAGCTGACCGACCCTCACTGTACATGGTGATGGGATCAGGATTGGGGGATCTGCAGTGGAGCCTGGTTCTCAGAGATGACAGCAGTCCAACGCCATGGTTTTAATTTGTGCATGTTTGTGTTTATTTGTGCTGCTTGTGCAAACTAATTGTGAACGTGTACAGTTGCCAGGTCCTGACCCGTCCTCCATCTCCACTATCGCTTCAGCTAGCTGCTGGGTGGGGGTCCTATCTGTAGTGGGGGTCTTTTTTATTATTAAATGCCTCTCCAGTCGCACTCACGCACTGCTTTCACGGTGTTGAAAATGCTTCTCCAGTCGCGTTGCATTTATAGCATTTGACTCGTGCTGCCTACACTATAATTTCCAGGCCAGTCTATGCCGGGGGGCCAGTCTGTGGCAGGGGGCCTGGGGCATTTGCCCCATTTGTCCCCCCCCCCCAATCCGGCCCTGGCCTCACAAGATGTAACAGCTTATTTGTATTTTGTTTCAGGGGCACTTTATGACAGTATAACGCTCTTATTGTGGGCTCCTACTGTTCTAGTTCTGGCCCAGTACATGGTACATCAGTGTTTGAAAATGGTTTAAAAACATTACTGAACAGCATTTAAACACAATTGTTGTAGCATCCATACTGCATTCTGAAACCATACAAGCCAAAGCAAGTTCCCAGGGTATCATTGTTGCACCAGTGAAGAGCACAGTTGGTGCCACAATGTATGCTGACAGGTAATGGGCAAACGAGAGAAAAATATAACAAGGTAGGAGTTCTGATATCACGCTTACTGTGAGCACTATGATATGAAAATTTTATTTTTTGGTACAGCCAACAGCCAGGAAAACACCTTGCAGGCCAGGGTGGTTGACTTATTTTGTGTGATAGCACAGATCACATCCATTCTGTTATTAACACAACCATGTTGGTCTAAAATAGTGCTCTGCCTTACCTCTGATCAGGGTTAGAGCATTGTTTTAGGTCACGGTTGTAGCACAGGGTGTACCATGCTACAATGTGGATGCAAACTTTTTAAACTGTTTTAACACAGTTTAAATGGTTTAAAAGTCTTAGTGTGGACAGGGCCTTACTGTTAACAATGCATAATTTGCTGTTAGTAACTAACAGCCAATGTATTGAACTGCAACATGATTCCTGGGTGTATGGAATCATTTAATGTGCTTATTAAATGAGCATTATAGAAACTTGCTTTGAAATGAGGGTAGCACCGCACATGCAGTACACCTTAGTCATTTTCTGGACTGAAATCAATACTTGAAACTTAAACAAATGCAATGATAGGGTACAGCTTTTGTTTACTTTCCAAACCTCATTTTCACTCCACCTGCAATGAAGAGCTATAATACACTTAGTGCCACACAAGTCTTGTTCTATAAGAACAGGACATATCAAAATTATACTTTGTGCATCTGTTTTCCTCTTTAAAATATACTCTGCAGTGTTTTACTGAGGAGTTAATGCTGGTGGAAAAGGTTTGAAAACCATAATATTTAGGTACAGCTCAGCTTATACTTTACAGTGTGTTGTTATTTCTCTTTCCTGTGTCATTTATTTGTTTATTTAGTTTTTGTTGATGGGGAAAGGAGGGCTGGACAGTACTACTTATTTTCATCCTCATCCCCACTACAAACTTTTGTCAGTCAGCATAACCCTGATATTCTAGCCATTGTTGAAACTTGGCTGACACCGAACACCCCTGACCATGCTATATGTCTGCAAGGCTACAAGATTTTCTGGCTGGACAGGAAGACAAAGAGGGGTGGCGGCTGTGCCATCTACATAAAGGAATATCTCAACTGCCTCTCCATTACCCATACCACCACTAACTCTGTCTTATAGCTCCTCCCCATCAAACTTCTCCTTGGTGCCCATAACAAAGTCCTCACGGTTGCTGCTATCATATCCCACCTAAAGATCCTGGGCCCGCCTACAGTCTGTACTAGATTTCGTCAGATCCCAACCTCCTGATGCAGAGCTTCTCTACTAGGTGACTTCAATATCAACTGGCTTGCTCCAGACACAGGGACGACCAAGGATGCAATCTTAGCAGCAAACCTAACTCAGCTGGTCAACTCGCCCACTAGGAAAAATTATAAATCTGGGAAAAGTACACTAATAGACTGGATCCTCACCAATCACCCAACCCGAATAAATAACATTGTTGTTCTCCCAGATTCTCTTAGCGACCACTCTCCTGTATTATGTACCTGGTCAAACAAGTTTAGAAAACCACCTCTAGAACCATCACTAGCAGAGTACTACCGTTGGAAACCTTGCTCCACTCAAGGAAACTCTTAGACAAAAGACTGGTCTCCCATCTACACTATGCAAGACGTCATGAAGCTCTAAACTACTTTATCTACACCTTCAATGCTGCCTGTGACTTATATGCTCCTATAAAAAGTGCAAAGTGAAAGCACACTCAACTCCATGGCTCACTGCTAAGCTAATGGCACTACACAAAGGAAGGGACCACCTATGAGCTATAGCAAGAGACTCTGGCCTCCGGCCGACATCCTAAAATATAAACAGGCCAAACTTCTGCACCAAAGAGACCCATCGAGTCAAGAGCGACTACTTCAAAACTGCTCTTTCTAACACCTGGGAAAGGAAACCTTCTGGGACAGTCTAAGAAATATCATGGTAAGCAGTCCAAATCATCTCCTATCAGAATGAATGTGGCAGGCACTACCACCCTTGACCCTTTGATCATAGCAAACTCCTTAAATGAGACCTTTACTGACCTCAGTGGAGTCCTTGCATCTGATTTCTTCGCCTCTGCAGACCCCTATATCTCTACATCCCCACTGCCTCCCCAAACACTCCACCTTTCCACCTAAAAATAGTGAAAGCACGAGTTTACAAATACGTAAAGAAGGCTATATCTAATACAAGGGCAAGCACTGACTCTCTTGACCTTAAATTTTATCCTTTACCCTGGATGTAGTTCTACCCTCACCAGAATATTCAATCTCTCCTCTGTTCTAGCAAATTCCCTGGAATATGGAAGGCTGCCATAATCACCCCAGTGCACAAAGTTGGGATAAGTCTCTGCCTGGCAACTATAGACCAATTTATACTACCCCCATTATCAAAGGCCCTTGAACGTATGGTAGCTGACCAGCTTACAGACTACCTGGAGAAATATAACATTCTTTGTGACCAGCAACATGGATTCAGACAAAGGCATAGCACCACCACTGCTCTGCTCGAATTCTCAGAAGTAATCCACAAGGCCTTGGATAAAGGACTCCTCGCCGGAACTGTGTTTATTGATCTAACAAAGGCATTTGACACTGTCCACCTTGGCCTACTAGTCAATCAACTACATACGCTTGGGCTCTCCTTAGGCTCTGGTGCCTGGATAAAAAGCTACCTTGCCCAACGCACCCAGGTGGTAAAAATATCTGGAATCCTCTCAGACCCTAAACCTGTCCTCTCAGGAGTTCCACAAGGATCAATTCTAGGCCCACTACTTTTCAGCCTCTGTCTAAACTCCCTACCTAAATCCTGCCTGGAAAAAATCATACTCTATGCTGATGATGCTGTGATTCTATCCTCCCACAGAGACCCTAACTGCTTACGCCACAGCCTACACCAGGTGTTTACCAGTGTTGAGGAGTGGTTTGTTGGACACAAGCTAGTCCTAAACCACAAAAAAACAAAATCTATGCTCTTCGCTAGTCCGCAGAACAAAAACAAGCAGGCACCACTTACTATCAACACCTCACTGGGAATTGCTCTTGAACAAGTGGCTATCTTTAAATATCTTGGAATCACATTTGATCAAGGCCTTAACTTTTCATCACATATTGATGGTATTTCCAAAACTATAAATCAACGGCTTGGAATACTCTACCGTAACAGACAACTTTTCACCCATCCAGCGCTGAAGCTAGCTATTCAATCCTCGATCATCTCAGTCATTGACTATGGTTTAGTTATTTATGGGTCCGCCCCTTCAAGCACATTGAAACGGGTCACAACCTCCCTAAACAAGGCATGTCGGCTGCTTACTGGTGCTCATCGACTTACTCATACCTGTGAACTCTATGCTGATACTGGGTGGTTACAGCTATCAAACCGGTTCAAGTTCCTCACCTGCCTAATGGCCAAGAAATCCATCGTGGGCCTCACCCCTCCCTGCATGCAAGGCTTGCTATGTCAGAGCCCAAGTGTACAATCCACAAGAAGATCAGAAACCCAGCTTCTGAAGGTCCCCCACTGTTGGACCACACATGGTCAACGATCTTTTGCCTATCGTGCCCCCAACTGGCTAAATTCCCTCAGCACCTCTATTACTGCCTCTTGCTCGTTAGGTGTTTTTAAATCCAGACTATTCTCTCACCTAGCCACCTCAATCTCCGGTGACTGTATCTGTTAATCTCATAATCTATTCTCACTCCTCCTCCTCCCTGCCCTACTACTTGACAATGGCCTAGTAATGGGCCTCATCCCCTACTAAGGTCTGCTCCTATCCTCCTCACCCTCCACCCTTTTTCTTTTGTTTTTGTTTATCTTTTCTTCCACTGGTATTCCTACGCTGCCAATTACCTCCTCTCATACCTTTCCTCCTCATTTGTTTTCGATATTGATGATAGTGCTTAAGTTATTATCTGCTGTACAGTTATATCAATATTTTAGCTATTTGTGCAACCTTGTACCTCTGTCTGTCTGTAAATGTTTTGACGTGGAACCTTTGTAAAAGAGCCTTGGCTCAAAGGTATTAATTCCTAGATTTTACAATAAACAATAAACAATAAAAATCCCAGGTGTGTGTGTGGGGGATACAGATGCAAACCAGATTACATTTAACCAGATTTAGCTGTTGGTGGTATTTCTTTTGGTGAATGGATACAATTCATTCAGAATGCTAGAGAAATTTCTCACTGTTTGGAGGGGTTCTGTGGCTGTCTTGCTACTGGCAAGATGTCAGACCCTGGAGGTGGTGGAGAAGGAGGAGGCTTACATAGAACTGTACCTCTGTTCCTAAGCTTGCTGTGTACCAATGGAGGTTACGTTAGGGTCTAAACCCAGCGAAATTTCAGCTAAAGAAGTCTGTTTCAGCCAGAACTCAGACTTCCTGGATATGTTGAATGACAGTGAACTTAACAGTGAGTTTGTGAGTGAAGACAGAAATACAACAAAACCTGACCCTGTGGTGGACTTGCCTGCTGAGCTTTTCTTGATGGCAGTAATTTCAGAACATAAAGGTCTTCTGCTGCAGCTGTTAGTGGAAAAAAGCAAAAGCATCAAAATCCTCAGAGCTGCTATAACCTCCTCTTGAGGAACTAGCAGCTGATGTGGTGATGCAGCAAAACTGACAAACGCTAAGAGCAGATGCAAGTGTTTGACTGGGAAGCATGCACTGCATAAAAGACCAGCTTCCACTCCACTGAATACTGTCTCCTCCACATAGTTAGTCGAAAATGTTCTGCAGGAGGTTGGTTGGTATGAGCAAGTGATGGTGTTTCCTGGCTACCGAGTCCAGTACCCACAGCCACTGAAATTATGACTCTGACTTCAAAAGTAATGCCGCACTATGGCCTCTCACCTACGACTATATGACTGTGGTTACTGCTGTCAGTTCACAGACTTTGTCATGAAAACCAGATTCTCGCTGGAAAAAGGTGGGGAGGGAGTCTTCATAGGACAGTGGAGGGGAAAGGAAAGCTGTCATGTGGACAGCAAATGGTAGAACATACATGCAAAAAATTTACAGCTTTCCTTGATTCAAGAGTAACTCTTTGGACTGAGTTTTTCCTTAACTCAGAACAAGAGTTTCAGCCCAATCCAGTAATGATACAAAATATAAGTCAGTGCCTGCATGAAGCACAGGGCTCTTCCCTTGAAGGTACACATCACACCAGCCCTGATAATTTGCCCAGTAATATGAGCGCCTCTGTGTCAAATGCTAGAGCAGTACCTCAGTTTCAGTACTGACTGTGTCCACTTCTACAGGGAAACCTGATGACCCTCCTATCAAACCCAGAGTTATTTCTGCATCTGACCCAGCTGTAGGCCCTTATGGTATGCAGAATCCTGCTGGAGTGACTAAAAAACCCAGGCTTTTACAGCAAGACTCTCTAGCCTGCCCCAGTCCCTGCCCAACTTGGCAGGTGAAAGAAAGTTTGTTCACTAAACCTGCATTTCTGCCTGAGATCAACTAACCTGCAGAGACATTTTCTGTACTTTTTATGGCCAAATCTGAGCCTGCTCATTGCCACAGCGCAGGCCGCTTACCATATATGTGGGTGCCTGGAAAACCCCAGACAGAACTTATGTCATCCGTGCTTTACTTAAGGACTCAATTAATTTTTCTGCTTTGGATTTGTACACTTTTATCTATATTGTCAGAAAAGAAACATATCATATCAGCTTTAAGCTGCCTAAATCTACAGCCATGTTTGGACTTTTATACTCTACCTGTAAGAATTCTCCTTATGGTCCCCTTTTGTGGCCATTTCACTGACCAAACCTGCAGTTAAAACAGTGACTATACTCTTTCATAATGAAGGAGTCAGTATTATGGACATTTTGTTTTTGTTCTGTACAAAATACTAAGTGTTGTATGTTCCTTCTTTGATTTTAGATACGGAAAGAGTATGGACTGGGGGGGTGATGGAAATTTCAGGTGGAGCTCAAGTGTGGGGATAATGGTCTAATCCACTTGCCAAGCAATTTATTTATAGGCAGGGACAGAGGGCTCTTTATCAGAGCCAGCCCCACTCATGCTGCAGATGTGGGTCTGTGAATCACTACAGCAGTACCTGCAATCAGCAGTGGTGTGGATTATGTGTGGAGTATGGCCATGGTAGCTCAGCTTGTCCACTTTGTAACTTTGTGAAGAAAGTGGCCACTCCTTCAGAAACTGCCCCTGGGCCTTCCATAATTAATATGATGGTCTAGATCAGGACCATCTCACTGGCAAAGCACAGCAGTCGAGGTCTTCAAAAAACTGAGGAGATGGCCTGGCTTTCTAATCGCCATCTAACCATGACTGTGGTTGAGACCCCTCCAGCATGGGAGGAAGCTGGACCAGACCCAGTCCTCCAGACTCCCATTGATCTGGAAAAGGAGACCACTGGCCCATTAGATGGTGGGTACCTGCTCCCTCTTCTGGAATAAGGAACTACTCTAGCTCCAGATCAGCATATCCCAGTTACACCTATGGATCTCTCACGGAGACATAGGATAGGCCTTGACCCCTTCCTCCCAATTCTTCAGCCTGAATCCACTCCTCCTTTGGAGAGAACCAGTGAGATGCAACCAGTTGTGAAGAAGAAAGAGGCTGCAGTCAAAAGTCAAAACTGGTTGAACCTGCTGAGATCCCAGTAACCAACAGGTTTAAGATACTTCAGAGGGAAAACAATGTAAGGAGGCACAGAAGAGGAGGATGTGGATTTGGAGGTTTCCTCCTTTCCATCCCAAAGAGATCATTGCTCTGGTGACTCTCAGTCTGAAGCATCTACTGCCAACAAAAATGAGAGGAAGAGGAGATCTCAGTTGTCGAGGGTGAGGGTGTTGTCCTGATAATGGGGCATATAGCTATTTCATTAGTACTTCTTCTGTTAATGTTTAACTTCATGGCTGTAACCTGTCAACAGCTGGAAGTCCCCAAAAAATGCACTGTGACTCTTTTTATCCTAAGTCAGTTACAAGGGATGTGTCTTTTGTGCAAGATACCCAACTAGAAACCTCACATGCACTTTCTAGAGGTGATCACTATGGACAATGGGAACTTCCTTTTGGTCCATAGGAGATGATACATGTGATAGGGTGGAGTTCTTTTCATGGCAATGATTTACATTTAATAAGATTACTTGATGTTTATCCTGGGAGACTTCTAACCCTTGATGCTGCTGGGGTGATTTCAGTACTGTTTTATTTGCATATATGCCACCAAACTAATGCCTCAGGAACCAACCTCTTTAAAGAAGCACAGCCTTCTTATGTACATCCAAATTTATTGTATTTGGGGTGATTTCTATTGTCCCATGGTACTTGTGACACAACTGCCTTGAGGTAAGAAGGTCTATTGTGATTTCTTCTTTTTATCAGACATGTTGAACACAGCAAATCTCAAAGATGCCTACTGCTCTTGCACCTTCAGGGGAAATGCCTATTTTCGCGGTGCCACTTCTCCAGAATTGACTTTATTTTTTTTTTCTGCAGTTCTATCCAGATTAACACAGCAGAGACCATAGTGTGGAATAATCACACCACTTGGCCCTGGCCTTGAATGTTCCACAGGTTCCATGCCTACTAGAGGAGAGGCATCTGGAGATTAAATCTGTCCTTATTAGCAGATGAGAAAATTAAGTTGGTGGCAGTCTGTATGGGACCCTACCAGTCTGCCATTTGTGCGTATGACCTCCTTAGTACTTTGGTGGAAGATTGAAAGTAGAAGCTAAAGGGTTTTTTTTCCAGAAAAGAGGCAGCTGCCAAATCTAAAACTGTCTATAGAAAATATCTGGTCCTTAGATTTAATTTGCAAAAATAATAGTCAGGTCTCAACAGCATCCTTGATCTTTACTGACCAGATCCATAGTATCAAATGCAAACAGATGAAAGAGGTACAGTACCATCAAGCTATATCATTAGCAAAGGAACAGCAATTTGGTAAAGTCCAGAAAAAGTGCTGTCCACAGCATTTTAGCATGGGTGTGCAACTGACAGAGCCTGACCAACTCCAAAACAGTCACTGCACCAAAAACAGAGTGCCCCTGAGCCCAGAAGCAGACAACGCTGCTAAAGTTTTTTAGAAAAGAAAAAGTTTTTATTAAGGTGCAAGTGCCATCAAACATGAAACAGGTCAACCAATTTTGCAAAAAAACATCTCTCCCCCTTTTTATACAAGAAAATCAAATGCAGAAATGTCAAGGAGGATGGCAAAGAATGTGTTTCCAGAATTCATTATATAGAAGCACCAGGACAACCATTAAGGATGCCCTACTGAGTGAAGCACAGGGGTAGGTGGCCTAGTGAGGCTGACCCGTTTCATGTTGGATGTTACTTTCACTTTATTAAAAGCTTTTTCTTTTCTAAAAAAAACTTAAGCAGTGCTGTCTACTCCCGGGTTTGGGAGTGCTCTGTTTTTGGTGGAACAGCAATTGGGTACCAGGGTTCAAAGTAACCTTTGGATATGTTTAAAGATTGTAATTATAGGGTGGTGAGTAGGCTGTTTTTTTCCCCTTTGGGTCTCCAACGGTGTTCTCCATTAAGATAAAAATAGTCTGGTATCTGTTACAGAATGATATGTGTCTAAATCCCTCTGAATTCCAACCAGCCTCCTTTCAGGAACATTTAGACATTGCAGACATTCTCATTCCAGTGTAAACATCCATGATTCAACAGTTAGTTACCTTAGGTGAAGTAACAAGTGCTGTTAAGTCTATACAGTACATTTGAATACTGCCCCAGGTAGCAAAGGACTCTCAGACTAATTTTATAAAACCTTTTTGGTACAATGTGCCCTGCCCTAGTGGATCTGTATAATGAGATTCTGGAAATGCATTCTGTTGCCATCCTCCATGGTATCTGTTCATTTAATTTTCTTATATAAAAGGGGAAGAGATGTATTTTGCAAAACGGACAGCCTATCAGCCTTCTGAATGTTGATTTAAGATCTTGTTAAAATGTTAGCATAAAGGTTGGAAAAGGTGACAGGCTGTCATATCTCCATATGAGTCTTGTTCTATCCCTGGGCTTTCTATTCAAGATAATGTGGCTACCTTAAGGGAGGTCTTTGAATAGGGAAACATGGGAAGTCTGGATGGTTTTGTCTCATCCCGAGACCAAGAAAAAGCTTTTGACAAGCTCTCCCATGTTTTCCTGTTCAAGGTCCTCCAGGTGTATGATATACCTTTACAGTTTATCGAATGGTTAAAGATTTGTTACCATCATGCTATGGTAAACCCTTGATTAATGGTTGGAAAGTTCACATTACAGGTAAACAGGGTGTTTACCAGGGTTGTCTCTCAGTCCCCTGCTTTAAGTTTTTGGATAGATCCCTTGTTACTGAATTTATATGAGGGATGGGCTACAGGAAATAGCTTTTCTTAGAAACACCATGGTTCTGAAAGATGACCACAGCAGTTTTTTACTTTATCCTGCTGATGGGCCTCTGGTGGAGGCTACCTTAGGATCCTTTTCTGCAGCATCTGGTTCAGTGATCAATCTATCCAAAATTAAAGAAATTAGATTAGGGAAATACCAAGGATGGAAGGGCCATAATGCTTAGATTCCATTAGAAGGGTGTTCTTTTGAGCTCCTATGTGTTAGTTTTGGGATAGGCGATATGGCTATGATGAATTGGGATACTCTGCTAAAATTGACCTTACTACTGGTACAGAGATGAAAAAACTGGAAATTGTCTAAGAAAAAAATGGGGTTTCTTAATGAAGTCCCTGTTGATCCCAAAGTTTTTATATAAATTATGTTTTTCTTCCCACAGTTCCAGTCAAGATTCAGTTATTCAGTCTGTTCTTTATGTTTTCCGGGGGGAACAGACTAAACCCTAGTAAGTGAGGGGTGACTTACTTGAGTATTAAGGATGTACCTGTGTGTGTGTGGGGGGGTTGGACTGATTAATCCATTTTTTTAACTTTATTTTTATTAGTTTACAATATGGTACATTGTAAAAGGATATTTTGAGATTGCAAATATAAGAGTAGGCATCATACATCATACAATGATAGGATTCATTATTTGACATCCTGAGGTACTACATAGAGGGATAACCGTATATTTAAACAATATGCATTTTAGATAGCAATATGTTCAGCACGTAGTCATTGCAGCATACTAATGGTCTACTGCTAAAATCATATAAAAGAAATTTTATCCCACGTGAACAGTTCACCATATACCACCCAAAGGGCAATTTATAGACCATTAAACAAACATTAGTATATCATTTTAAAGTATGATGAGTCTAAACAGCTAGTCCGTCAGTATAACATTTTACTTCCAGCTGTTGCTAGTATTATAGCTTTTCATCAAGAACAACAGAACTTTATGCTATAGTCTATTATGGGGCTAGACATAACTTCTCAAATTACTAGTTGTTAAGAAGTAAGTGTGAAACACCAAACTCAGATGGCTATAGAAAATATTTACCAAGCTAAATATACAACATTTATAAAAACCATTAGTTCAACTGAGTCCCAGTACTACTATTCGTGTGATTGTCTGAAACGTTGTCCTACCCCATTTGAATCACCATAGCACTTCAAAGTCATTACTATATAACCATATCAATCCTCCTCATCTGAAGAGTGCTCAGATCTTGTACGATGGAAATCTTGTTTTATTAAATCCAGTTTCTTTCCAGCCTCCAAGGGTCAGAAAAATAAAGATTTTACCTGCATAGTAAATTCTCAGCCATGCCAGTTGTTGTAACACGGTGAGATTCCTAGTGCTCTGAGGCCTGCTCGAACACCGCCAAAGGCCTTCTGCTGCTGTTGGGTTGAGAAACTCAAGTCCAGAAAGAGATATAGCAGGGTTCCATCCAGTAATTTTAGCAGAGCTTTCCTTTGCTGCCTCCAAAATCTGGTCCCGACATGGGACCGCCTGTAATTATCATTACAGTTCCGGGAGATTGTCCGCTGTGTTCTCCAGGGAGTAATCCGATATGTTTTAACCAGCTGAGGTTGAACATCTAGTTGAGATATTTAGAAAGGAGTGAGACAAACACCCAAAGAGATTGAGCGCTCCCGAGTCTTCCGGGATACCCAGTAAATGAATGTTGGCTGCCCTTGCACCGCTTCTAAGTTTTCCAGCCGCAGCCTCAGCAATTTGTTTTCAGTGATAATACCAGCAACTGCTGCTGCCAATTTTTTTGCTGTCTCAGTGGCCATTTTCGCTTCAGTGGTTAACACCTCCATTCTGGTCTCCATAGTTGTAAATCGATTTTCCAGGGTCTCCACCTTCTTGTTGAGAGCCCTAATTGCCTGTAGCAAAGCACTGTTTGTGGGCTCAGAGCCTTCTCCTGCCACGGTTTCAGTGGTAACACTTGCTGCAGGAACTCCAGGCCTCTGATCTTTGCTCTGTCCCGACTCTGTTGTGGCCTCATGCTTCATTCCTCCCATCGCCCTGCTCAACATAAACAAGGTTCTTGGGCCAGCAAATAATACTTCCGATATAAAAATATATTGCTGCAGATTCCAATCTTAATTCAGTAGTTCTGTGATTGCTTTGATAGTAATATAGTTATAAATAGACAGAGCTCTCTGTAGACACGTTTCTCTAGCTGGCTGCTGGCCACACACCCAACAATCCAGAGGGTTTTATTAAAGTTTATTTTTATTCCAAAGCTTTCAAAAGGCCCTTAGACAAGAAAATGGTTGGGTTCTCTTGTTAAGGAATGGATTGACCTTTTGTTCCACAGTGAAGACGGGTGCAATTCATCATCCAAAACTGAACTCTGAACATGTCTGTTGTGTATTTGATTTTTAAACTCTGGCAGTGGAAACTAAATCCTGGACAGATTGAAGCATTGCACAGGAAGCAGTTATATGCTATTATTCAGGCATCAGATTTTGAAATTATGCCAGTAATCCCAAAATGCCCAGAAGGCTGAGGATTGAAGGTTCTGATGGATCTTTCTAATGCTAGAATCCCTCCACAGATGTGGATGTACAGTAGTTAAGTATACATGGTAGATTAGGTGTTAAAATAATTTGAGGCATAAAAGTCTAGATGAACGTATTTGTCCTAGGCTGGAATGCTGTAATGTTTTGAAACTCAGACTTATTTGTGTATCTTGTCCATATACACAAGGGTTTTGGTCATTCTTTTCTGCCACATGTAAAAATCCCTTTTGAATCAGATTACATATAATGAGCTAGCTTGGGGTTTGTTTTCTTCCCAGTGGAATAAGTATAATTGCTTATCTTTAGTGGTATTCCTGTCCATAGTTTTTTTTTGTTTGGCAGGCAAGATGTGCTTCTCCTTGCAGCAGAAGCTGGTTCCTTATCAGGAGGGTTTTCTTTTGTTGAGCTGGCCTCATATAAAGTATATTCAGCTGATGCTGCCAGGGTTACAGGTGTACAGCTTAAAGCCTCTGGAAAGGTTTTCCAGATCACTTATTTTCACTTTGAAAGGGTATGGGGACGATGTACTGATGTGGTGGAAGAGGTTTTTTAGATTTATTTTGTTTTTTATTTTCATGTTCCTTTTCTTTTCCCTTATTTTTGCTGTTTGACATTGTGTGATTGATTTGATTTCCTTTGCATAATTTTGCTATAGCCAGTATTATTTGTATTATTTGTACAGTGCTCTCACTACAATGAATGAAACTGGAGCCATATCTTTGTTCATTATAGGCTGCTGTTCATTAAACTGAGGAGCAATATGGTGCAAAAGTAAACTGTATTAAGTGAATGTACACTCTAAAATGTAATCAGTTTCTTTAATCATCTGATAAAATCAACATCCATCTCATTTCAGACCCCAAATATAAGTTGATTTTTTTTAACTAGGATTCTGTTAGTAAGATCACGGCTATACAACAGCAGCTGCTGTAACTGCAGTACCTTTACTGGATCCACACTGTCCTCACACTCCCACCATGGCAAGCAGATCTTGATTACTTTCATGGCATCAGATAAACTGGGGTTGTTGGCAGCATCTCCCTTTCCTTCAGGATCATTTTCACTATCCTCACTATCCTTGAGACAGCATTGTGCCACTTCTGCCATGATTGCCTTGTTGCTCAGTTGCTACGTGGTTGTCAGGGTGTTGTCGTTTAGCAACCACTTCTCAGTGATCTTTGCTGCATCCTCAGGTCATTCTACCAGCAGTAGATCAGAAGAAAGTTTGACTATGTCCTCGGTATCATCTGTATCGCCCTCATTAGTGGCAGTGGCAGTGGGGTAAAATGCTGAAAGTGCAGGGCTCAGTGTAGCATCCCAGCAATGTCTTACAGTAGTCTGAGACTTAGCAGCCTGGGCTTCACCAGACAGGTGGATCACATTTCTCAGGTTCAGTGCTTTCAGAAACGCAATCACTCTTACAGCCTCAATCACAGCAGAAAAGGCAGCACAAGTACTGACATGCCCGTGCAACCACATATCACAGGATCAAGCAAAAGCATGGCACTGTCCACCAGTAAATTAAAAAAAAAATGGATTTGTTTACTTACATTGCAGTTCATTTCTATTTCATTGCATTTCAGCTTAACCCTTAGGCTGCTGACTGAATTAGAATGTATAGGGGTTTTGGACTGATATATCAGTCCACAGTCATGCAAGGGTTAAATGTAATAAAATACACAATGCCACACAGGTAGCAAGCCATCCACCACTCGCAAAATGGCCCGACCAGTTTCATGCATGCATGCTTCCTTAGGATCTGACAACCTCCTACTAACAGCCAGATCATCAAGCAGTCTTTTGTGTTAATGTTTTTTAATATTGCTATGATGCCACCATATAAGGACTGGATTCAGAAGGTGGTATTTTTTGTAGAAATTGAGTCTTAAGTCTACCATCCTGTGACGTCAGTGCAGCCTCAGGGGTGGGCAAGGCACTGGTCCATCAGGAGCAGGATTTATTGATCTTAGATAAGACCACATTGAGGGTACAAATGATTTGTCAAACCACTGCTGAAACATTTCACTTGTCAATCACACATTTTGTGAGCTCTAGATCAAATGGCAGGGCATTCATGTTTATGTGGTGGAAACAACAGGGAGAGTTAAACTTCAAACTGCAGAAAGGTTTTAATATATGGGAGCCAGTGCTGTTTATGCACTGTAGGAAGAGACTCAATCTTTGCTGACTTTGTATCCTTTTGAGGCATTAAACTTGCATTTAGCAGCTAAGGTCACATCAGGCAAACATTGTCAAAACAAGCATGTCTCATCACAGTTATAAGTCTGCTCACGAGTGTAACCACCATCCTCAATAACTGTTCCGAGTCTGGGCAAAATTCAGCAGCTGCCACATCGTCACTTGACCTTTGCTCTGATATAACACAGATATGGCAATATGGTGTCGGCATTGAAAATGCCAAAGCCAGTCAGCTGAGAATTTAAATTCTCTCTCTACATTAAAATCTGTTTGAGTCAACATAATGTTCCTTGGCAAACTAGTTAGCCTTTCCCTGATGAGTGATCCAGACACAAGAACACCATTAGACCACTGTTCACTGAACCCGATTTATGGGGCTTTGTCTATGTCAGCCTTACAAAGCTTTTTGCAGCCGAAACCCTCAAACTCAGAGCACGCCAAAACAAAATCCTGTAGGGACTCCTCTTGTTTCCTTCAAGTACAGATTGCTGACTTAGAGTAGCCAGTTTCAGCAGAAAGTTTTTTGAGGCTGCTTCCATTTTTAAGCTAGTCGAGAATGTCAAGCTTGGTTTTCATAGAATAACCAGATTGCTTCATTCTGACAGATTGACAGCAGAAGTAGATTGGAGCATGCAGGTTGAGTTTATAGACAGGTATTTGACCTTAATTAATTAATGTAGTTGTACAGTGTTATATTGTGGTTTAATTAATAGTTACACTCAATTTGACAGATACACCTGACTGAAGCACTGAGCACTGAGTGTAGTCCAGCGCTGACAACTCAGCACTATAATTAGACAGCTGGCAGCTTACTCAGCTGATTTTGATAGGAAGCCAGTGACTACATTCGCTATAACAGAGAATTCACTATAGTGAAGTTCATTATAGCAAAGGAACACAGTATTATGTTCTTGTCTTTGTTTTTCTTCAATAAAAATACCCCTTCTCATTTCAAGAAGTGTCATGGGATCTTTAACATCCACCTGAACAGGCATATGGGACCTTGGTTTGATGTCTCATCTGAAGGATGGCACACACTGATAGTACATCATCCCCTTAGTACTGAATTGGGGAGCCAGCATTTATGTTATGCGCCCAATCCTGGCATGAGACCAGAACCCATGATCTCTGGCTCACAGGGGGGGATGTGCTACAAACTGAGCCACTCTGGCACCTATTTTATTTATTACCAAGGGCATTTAAATAATTAGATTTTTCTCTCTTCAAAATCATTTGCTCTAGCCACCTCTTCTTTACTTAGGGTCACAATGCTTCAAAGATGACTTGGGAATGGCTGTGATGTCACAATTAGTAGATGCAGCATGACCACACTTGGAGAATTAGCAGCAAGAATAGATAAGCTCTGGTGGACTCTGATCCTGTCTTTTGCAAATGTTCTGAATAAGGAAGAAATGGGAAGATAAATCAAAAAATGTAGACAGAAAACATTTTGTCTAATATTACATCTTCACCATTCTCTGCCCTTAGCAAATGTGAGTAATAGAACCATAGTAATATAGAACCTGTTGGAAGAACAAAGGCTCCTTGGCCCATCATGTCTATAATTTTATAAAATGTATGGGTAGCCCTTATTACCCACTGAAAGCAAGCTGTTTATAACCTTGTAATCCCGCTGCTGTGATGTCAGAACCTTTTAGAAAATGGGCTTTTTATTTCCTGGCATCCGATTGGCTAGTACCCTTGCCAGGGGGGGTACATTAACTTTCAATAGATGCCCAGGAAATAAAAAGCACCAGTCTACAGTGCCTCATCACTCGCTCCAATATCCCTGTGCCCACCCTGCTTCCTTATTGGCTGAAAATACTCAGTTCAATTTTAAATCACTGCCATTTTTTCTTTCCTTTAGCGAGAGATATTGCCCCCCCAATACCAGCTGCCTGCCTGAACATACACAACCTCAGCTGGGTCATTTTCATATATATATATATATATATATATATATATGTATATTTTTTTACTTCATTATATCTTCTATGAGAGCTGACTGTGCTGTCTGTCCTTCTCCAACTTGCTGCCTGCCCCCGAAAATGATGCTGCTTGTTAGTGTAATAGACGACCGAGCAAGGAAGAAGTAGCTGCTCCCCTGCCCCGCCTTACTTTTGTTCAGAATAAAATAGTTAGCCATAAATACAAATAGAAAACAAGCCCTCAGACCAATAGGCTTCACAAAGCCGCCTGCTTTTTTTCAAAACCTGAGCGCGACACTACTTGTTGCTGCTAAAAATAGCCCTGCTGATAACCTGTTTGGTCGCGGCCTGTACTGTTTCCCCAAAAGCCACAAACCAAATAAACCAGCAGAAAAGAACAAAAAAAATTGTTATAAATAAAATATTTTCATGAGCATCGTTGTGCCTGCCAGCTCCCGCCCCCTCCAGCTGCCCGCTGACTCCGCTCCCACACAAAGCATTTCTCCCTTAGCTCTCCATTCTCCTCCCTGCACTACCTTTTCTCACTTCTGAAACTCACTGAAGAAAAGGCACTCTCTTTACTCTCCCAGTCCCCTGGTCAGGCAGCGAGGACTGCTGGGAGCTGTAAAATAAGAATAATTTAGCCCGATACTCAGAGCAGGCAGCGAGGATCAAAAAAAAAAAAAACTAAAAAAAAAAAAAACAAACCGTAGCTGCACATTCACACAGCTGGCACCAGGGTAGTATTGCTTACTTGAATCACAGATGCGTCCCAGCTGCACTTATGCCCACTACCTTCCTCACTGCATTTTGAAAGAGTAACACTGCTGTTAGCCAGGGTGGAGGAACAGATAGACCGCTACCGCTTCTCCCGACTCCAGTTTCACACTACAGTCACAGAAGCTATTGTAGCTACACTCACCCCATTAGCTTCCTCGTTGTTGTCACTAATATTCACAGACATATACAGCCATTAATTTGAAAGCCTGAATTAAAAAAAAAAACTAAAACAAAAAGAAAAACATTTTCACAGTTTAAAGGCCTGTGTAGGGGGTTACCATGACATCCACTTCCAAAAGTCACTACTACAGAGCCTCCTCTAGAACAAAAGTCCTTAGCCAAAAACGAAAAAAAGCAGCAATGTAAGCAGATGGAGGAACTATTTTATTACAAAATAAATGAAACCAGCTAAAATATGAACATTTAAACATAAAAATAACTTTTCAACAAACATTTATTATAGTTGCCCATTTTTAAGTGCAATAATACCCTTGGGTGGGCAGTATTAGGAAATACCGACCTTCCAGGGCTATAAGGCCCTCTGCCCGCGTGTGTCGGCCCTCATTACGCCCCCTGCGTCTGGTATTTTCCAATACTACCACCCCTGTCGGGTATTATTGCTTTCATCTATGTCATAGCAGTGAGTTTACAAAATGGAATGCCAGTGTTATTCAGTATTCTACGCTCCAAGAATGTGATTGTTAGTCTCAAGTACAGCATTCAATTAACATTCCAGTTGTCACAGTTTACTGTTACTGAGTCTAGAGATCACCATGTCTGACAGAGATTTTAACTCTGGTGCTATTTTGGCCCCCTGTCATTCAGTCCGTGTATCCTAATAAATTGTTTTCCTCCACAATCATATGGCCATAGTTCAGATTCGTTAATAAGGTAAGGTTACATTACTTGTGTTGGGGGGGGAGGGTAACTTCTAATGTCAAGTCCCATACACTATAAATGACAATACCTGATGTACAGGTGATAACCATGGTGTAATCACCTCTCGTGGTTGCTAGAGCAATGGTAAACCGCTCAAGCTATGCTCTCAAGGTTTACTGATGCCCTAGCAACCACTCGAGGTGATTACACCGTGGTTATCACCTGTACATCAGGCACTATCCTCTATATTATTCTAATAAAGATTTTCTATTTGGGTATTACATTTTTATGCTAGGAAACACAAACTTGGCAGTGGCTATTGGCTATGGATTCTTAGAAAATAAATCTTCCATCTGCTTGGGTTTCTTCAGTATTACATTGTTATTTCACAGGTACACATTATAAAAATGTTTAACCAATGTACTCATTTAACCATTAAACAGGTTTAGGCTTGGTTTAATTTATGAGTGTCAATTTTTTGAATAAATTGAATTACAGATAAAGATGACATAATGTATATGATCTGGAACATGGTTTGTTAGACAAAAGAGTGTTATACTGGATACATTATACTGGATAAATAAACAATATACTCAGTGTGAAAAAAAAAACAGGTTTCCAAAAGAAACTTGCAAACAATTGAAAATTTTGCTTTGCTTGTGGGAAGGATTATTATTTTTTTATTTATGCATCTTTAAATATGTTGACAAGGAAAAGCACTGTAAACTGAGATTCATTTCCAGGTGGGATATTGGGGATGGTGGCACAATATGAACACAAATATGGCAAGTATATAAAATGCACAAGAAGAACATATTTATATTTTCATGTCATATTATTTTTCAGGCAGGAAGATACCATGACAGTGGTGGTCATTTCACTGGCTTTCATCATTTGCCCTCCATGGAAGGACCAGAGATTTAATATTATTTCAGAATCCAATTTCCTCTTCCAGCTCAGCATTACCCTTCTTTCCAAAATACAGAGCCTTATAAACCTGCCTATGAACCGGTTAGCACCCCAGTGGATACAGTATCACCTTCCAAAAGTTACCAACCCAAGAATCTAATGCAAGACCACCCTGTGGTTACGAGTTTTCTGTGCCTGGCTACATAGGTTCCAGCTCTTACCCAACTTTATACAAAGATTCTGGAAACACTCAACCTGAATCTGAACGTGTGCATCTGAATGGATCTCAACACAACATGAGTCCTTTAAATGTCCATGATAGAAACTTTGACAACTCCAGTAAGCATCATGGATGGAAGCCAATTTTTGGAAAAACTGGATATGGTGACAGGAATGAATATGGGCAAATCCAACCTAATGCCAACCACCATTACTACAATGGAGAGTACCCATGCAGATTTAGTGGCACTGGTTCTCCAACAGCACCTACTCTACAAACAGTCATAACTACAACTACTAAGGTATCCTACCAAGCCCTAAACCTTCTGTGGTGAAGTATGGAGACATATGTATGATGCCAAACTCTCCAGAACTGTAATCATTTAATAGAAAGCACCCAGGGACTACATACCCAGAGATAAAGCTTCAAGAAGACTGTGGAGTAATCAAATCAGCCTTGGCTTATCAACAAGATCCCATTCCCACCAAGTCTGAGAGAGAGGAGGGTCTGGATAGTTACCGATATGGGACATACACAGCGAACAATTTCACTGATCGTGTAGGACAATCCTATAGATATGAAAATGGTGAATACTAAAGTATGCAAACTTAAATGAAAGCACTTAAGAGACTACTAAAAGCTTTTATGATTCAAATTATTGACACTTATGACTGGTACTCCTTCTTTTTGAACAGTCTTTAGAACATTCTCCATGATTGCATACATTTCTTGGGAGTTATTGTTCCAGTTTTATGGTTTTGTACTCACTGCTCCTCAGAAATGCATAGGTAATAATTACTACAGCTATTTTCACAACTAAAATTAATTAAATTTTATGAGGAGCAAGACATATTTGAAAGAATGTCTTAAAGAAAGAGAGACAGAGCTATAAGATTTTCCATTTTGCTAAATGCAGTATATGAAAATCTTATTCTTCAACAGTGTAAGGTAAAAAAATGATAGCACTGAATTAAACATACAGCACTCTTGTAAGCTTTATGACCACTATAACTGAAGGCATTTATTTTATCACAGTCATTAAGAACTGATCACTATACCTAACATCAGAAGATGTTTTTTATGTATACTACTAGTAATTGTATTACGTGTCCCATGTACAGCTGGAGTGTTTTGTGGCAGCTCTGTATAAAATGTTTTGTTACAAGTAAAGCAGACTTTGCATAAATGCAATATTGTGTTCTGCTGCATTGCAGTGATATTACCTGTTTTTGAACTGTGACTATAAAAGTAGTATTGATGTATAAAAGGCATCGGTGATGTTATGTCTGTTGTGCCTTATCTCATGTTTCTCAGGTGCTGCTTCACATTAAGTGTACTGGTACATATTTTACATCTCTATGCACTTTGTTCCAAGTAGGCATACTGATGTTCCACATTGCGCTGGAACCATTTCAAAACATGTAATCCACTGAATGATCAATCTACCTTAATGGGGATATTCCTTAACACTTTGTGTCAGCATCACAGAGTAGGTAGCACGTACAGCTTTGGTCCCGAGGATTTGGGCATACACCTGATTGACACTGGAGCAGTACTAAAGGCTGCTATACTGTTGAAGTGGCATTTGTTAGGTGAGATGTTAAACTCTGGTTCCTTTCTGCCTTCTCTAGTGGTTGTGAGGTGGAATCAGAGATCACATGGCAGTGGCACTTTCATAAGGGTAAGGTATTATGGCCAGCCTGATAGCCTGGCAGTGAGTGTGTTTGACTGCCATGCAAGTGACCTGGGTTTGGATTGCAGTGGGTGCCAACAGAGTCTCAGTGCAACTACAAGGGATTCACACTGCTTCTTTGGTAATTTCTAGTGGCGAGGGATTGAAATCTAAGAAAGACAAACAGTGCCCTTCCTAGTATTTCCCTGACACACAGTAGCTTCTTAGTGCATGGCTGGAAAGATGGTATTGGCTTTACTCCTAAGTACTGATGTTAAGTACAGTGGCTGAAGTGTGCTGTCCCTCCACAACCACTAACAGGATAGATATGCTGCCTTCTCTGTGGTATACCTTCACCCAGGGGAGCTTCACTACTGGGGAAAGCCATGCAACTTTGTGAGGCAGTGAGTAGAGCTGACAAGTGATGCCCTCCTGCAGCGGAGGCATGGAAAGAAAGGAGGGTGCCATGGAGGGAGATGATTTGAACTGTGGGATTAATGGAGGACAATAATTTAATAAACAAAAAATAAGAAAAAAAAGGTGTACAGTAAGGGAATTGCCCTAAATGTGGTGACCAACATTTCCCATCAACAAAACTGATCATTATGTAATTGTCCATGTCCTTGTATGACTCTCAAGAGCTTAATGGCTGCACACAACTGCATACCATCTCTGGATTATCAGCAAACTTATGGCATTTTTGAGATGCCATGTGTATAAAACACAAATTCAGAATGCACTGACTGACTGATTGATTGATTGATTCATTAATTTACAACTGTTGCCCACTAATTGTGATCTTTTTATTCTTTAAATCAAGCATGTACCACACATTGAGGTTATATGTTTCCTATTTTAATGGTACTATATATTGTAGTGTTGGCAGCTTGAGCGAAATGCTTCAGGTGTTGTGATTTTTTGCTATTATCCAGAGAACTAGGGTAAGGTTCATTATCATTGAGGCCCCAAGGTGGCTGTAGGTAGCAGCAGAAAATATATTCCTGAGACATTTTAACGCCCAGACGTCCTGCACTTTGTGCCACTGAGGACTTAGAACATCTGAGGATGTCACTGCTTAAAACTTAAATATTTCACAAGCTGAAGTGAGTAGAATTGACTGCATAGCACAGTTGGAAAGGTAATGTTGTGCTGAACAACTTTGCCACTGATACTTTGTGTCTGTCACGATACTTTAGAAGATATTCCATTTTTGTATGGTATGGTGTATATGGCTGACATTTGTCTCTCAAGCTTCACCTAGCCACCTTGAATAAAACAGAATAAAATACATGTATCATATTAGAAAAGTTGCTTTTAGTACAAAATTAGTTTTTACCCCATCTAATGTATGAATGTTTAATTTGGTGTTGATATGTTAAATATTTTCCCACAAAAAATGGTTTATGTTGCCTTTTTCATTAAATTTTTTTTTCTATTTCAACCATTATAAAAAAAATAGAAACTACTTGTAATTAATAGCATAGCACCATTGGAAAGGTAATTTTGTGCTGAACAACCTTGCCACTCATACTTCGTGTGTAGGACTTACGGTTCATGAGTTATTCACATTTCTTTGTGGGATGCTGATTATGGCTTGATTTTGCTCAGAAAGCTCCAGGTTGCACTGTTAAAAGTATACAGGCCACAAGTGGTGGAACTCTCAAAGAGCTCCTGGGGCCTCAGTGAGTTAAAGCAGAATCCTAGGAAAATAATAACTATGGGGGGGGTATAGCAAATTAATCAACTGCAGCAATATCCAATGCAGCAAAAGCACAACCAAACTTTGGCAAGCCATGAGTGATGTTGGTGTACAACCAGTACTGTAGTTGCTAACTCATGTTAAATCAAGAATTCAAGATGCAGCTTTGTGTCTGAAGGCTGAATTCACCTAAAAGAGAAATCATTTAGAATGTTACAGGGCTTTGCTCAGGATTGAAGCCCCCCAGAAAACTTTTGATGGGTCCTGATGCAACATTTGATGCCCCCCAACACAAACATTCAAAGGGAATCAACTTCTTGCCCTCCAAAGTTGTTGGCAGAGGCACACCAGTTACCAGGAACATCAGCATAATGAACACAACAGGAAACACCCTCTTCTAGTAATGAAACTCTGGAAGCCTTCCTTGGCCAGATAAGTGGTACAGAAACACAAAAATGAGCTTACTAAGCCCTCTTTGGATCCACGTTTGTTAAGTACGGGCCTTGCTAAACATTAGAATTGCAAAACGAATCTCATTCCTATGTATGGGAAACTCCATGCTCAACTGGTAGCAGTAAGAGAAGAAATATCTCAGCTGCAACAACAGTTGAGCTGATGCCCAAACACCACACTCCCACTCCCCCCAGAGGCCCACTGGCCCAGGAGGCTGGAGGGTAGTGGGGAGAAGAAGGGAAAAGAGAGCCAGGGGCAGTCACGGTGTGGTCAACCAAACCCATGAAATCCTGGCAACAAATTGCTTTGCACCCTTGAAGGAGGCATAGGGCCTGACTTCATTGGGGGAGACTCTAAGACAGTCAGGAAGAGAGGCAAGATGTCTTGCTAACACCTGGGGGTTGAGAGCAGTAGACGGTTAGCAATAGTATCTTAGTCATGGAGGACTTTATTATTAGAGGGCTGGAGTAGGTGGTGGGTAGAGGGGAAAAGGGAAGGGGGTGGTCAGATAACTTCCTGGAGCATTGGCTATCCAAGAAGTAGATAGGCTAGGAAGGTTGGTAGACGAGGGTGTGTGGAACAGGGGGTGCTGGTACACTTGGGTAATAATGATCTGGTAAACCAGTCTATGGAGGCAGTGAAGGATACTTTTTAAAGGCCGGGGGACAGATTAAAGGTGCACTTGGCTTCCCTGGCTTTTTTCTGAGGTACTACCCATGTGAGGTAGAGAGAATGGGAAGGACCGAGTAAGGAAGGAGGAGGAGATTGAGAAGTATAATGGTTGATTGAAGGATGGTGTCAGTAGGAGGGTACCACTTTGTGGATGACTGGGGGCTTCTGGGACAGGAGGCTCTTCAAGGTGATGGCTTTCAGATAACAAGAGGAGACCACTGCGCTGGGGTAAATGTTTGTCTTCTACTTTGGCGGACAGTTAAAATGACTGTGGTGGGGGCTGAGGCTAGGAAATCACTCTTAATCCACACCGCAATCCATACACCATTCTGGGGAGCATAGCTCCCTATGGATGCACCTGCAGAGGAGACTAAGGAGGCTGAGGTCAACTGTCACAAGGGAGGCCCACAGGAAGGAGGCAGAGGGACACCACAAGGAAAGGAAGCAGCTCCTGGTGGGGGACTCAATTATTAGGGGATAGAACTGGGGGAGCAGGAAAACTGGAAGTAAGGTGCCTGCCTGGTGCCATGGCTTGAGAGACAGGAAGCGTATCCTCAGGATCGTGAGAACAGCTGCACAGGAATCTGAGCTGGACATCATTGTCCACCTAGGGACAAATGACTTGGCTAATCATGAGATTAGAGCAGTGCAGAAGGACATTGTAGAATTAGGAGGGGCCCAAGACAAGTAGCACACACAATATCCTTCTCTGAGGTGCTGCCTGTCAATGGCATGAGTGAAGCGAGGTACTTTGTACCATGCAGTTTAATGAATGGTTGAAAAATGGTGTGGGGCACAGGGTTTGGCTTCATTGGGGACTGGGGTTCCACCTGGAGGACACCAGCCTATACTGGCAGGATGGTCTGCATCTGTCCAGGAAGGGAACAAGTCTTTGAGCAATCGGTTTAAAGGCTTCATTGGCAAGCTTTTAAACTAGTCAAGGGGAGGCACTGATAAACAGCCGGAAAATCCCAGCCTCTCCTACAAAACAGGGTACTAAATGAGAAAAGACCAAAGTAGACAGGCTGTGGGGATGCTGCAAAAGAAGGTAAAGCCATCAAAAATGGAGAGCAATGAGTACCAATGCCCGTAGTCTGAGTAACAAGCTTCCTGAATTAGTGGCCTTGATGGAGGAGGAACATCTGGATATAGTGGCAGTCACAGAAACATGGTACACACAAAACCATGACTGGGACATAAACATACCAGGATACACTATCTACAGGAGGGACAGGGAGGGTAAAAGAGGAGGAGGAGTAGCTCTTTATATAAGGGAAGGAATCAAGGCAACAGAACAAAAGGGAAAACAGGGAGGAGAAGAAGCACTGTGGGTAAATTTGGAGACCGGCAATGGCACCACAATCCGCACAGGGGTTGTATACAGACCCCCCTCTCAGGGGGAGGAAATGGACAAGGAAATGATAGAAAGAATACTTAGAATGGCAGAAAAGGGAGATATTGCTGATGGGTGATCTGAATATGCCAGATGTTAACTGGAATGCAGTTGCAGCAGCCACTTCAAAAGTGGGGTTATTCTAGATGCCCTACAAGGGCATGCCTTAGACAACTAGTATTGGAGCCCATTCGAGAGGGACAATCTTAGACCTGGTTCTCTCAAATGGAGATGAAGAGAGGATCACAGATGTAGAAGTGGGTAGCCATCTGGGAATTAGCGACCACTCGAACAGTATGGTTCACAATACACAGCAATAGAGTCAAGCCATGCAAAGACAAAAGTACTGGACTTTAGGAGGGCTGACCTTGACAAAATGGGTGAGTGCCTAAGGAATGCACTAGCAAATGGGCAGGAAGGAGGGTGGAAGAACAATGGGGAATAATAAAACTGCCATCACAGAGGTAACAAGCCTTTGTGTGAAGCAAATTAACAAAAGAAATGATGTAAGAAACCACTATGGTTCTCAAAGGACGTGCAGTGAAGGTTCAAGAGAAAAGAAAGCATTCAGGAAGTACAAGGAATCACAGAAGGAGCAGGACAGGGAACTGTATCAGTTAAAGCAAAAGGAAGCTGGGAAGGCAGTCAGAACAGCAAAGGCCCAAACCGAGGAAAAGATAGCCAACTCTGTTAAGAAGGGGGATAAAACCTTTTATAGGTACATCAGGGAGCGAAGGAAGACCAAGGGAGGGCTAGTGAGGCTTAATAAAGAGGAGGGAGGGTGGGCAGAGGGTGACTGTGAAAAGGCAGAGATACTAAACAAATATTTTTGCTCAGTATTTACAAAGGAAGTGGGGAGGTACCTAAAACAAACAGTAGAAACACTCTGGATACAGAAGTTGATACCAGCCCATTTACAGAAGAAAGGGTTCTGAAAGAACTCTTAAAACTGAAGGTGGACAAAGCAATGGGGCCTGATGGGATTCATCCCAGAATTCTAAAAGAACTAAGGGTAGAACTAGTGACACCACTGACTACCCTCTTTAACAAATCATGGGAGGATGGGGTGGTACCCGAGGACTGGAGAAGGGCAGATGTGATTCCCCTTCACAAAAGTGGGAGCAAGGCAGAAGCAGAAAACTACAGACCTGTTAGTTTAACCTCAGTGGTAGGGAAAATGATGGAATCACTTCTGAAGGAAAGAATTGTTGAGTATCTAGAGGCCAGAGGGGCTCAGGGCCCAAGGCAGCATGGATTCACAGAGGGAAGGTCATGCCAGACAAATCGGATAGATTTCTTTGACTGGGTGACCAAAGTAGTAGATCAGGGAGGGGCTGTGGACATGGCCTACCTAGACTTCAGCAAGGCATTTGACACAGTCCCACACAAAAGATTAATATACAAGTTAGCCAGCCTGGGAGTGGGTTCTAAGATGACAGCCTGGGTAAAGAATTGGCTGAGAATAGGACACAGAGAGTAATAGTAAATGGAGTCCACAATGAAGAAAGGGTTACTAGTGGGTACCACAGGGTTCAGTATTAGGACCGGTCCTCTTTAATGTCTTTTATAAACGATATTGCAGAGGGACTGAAGGAAAAGTATGTCTCTTTGCAGATGACACTAAAATCTGCAACAGAGTTGATGCACAAGGTGGGGTGGAAAGGATGAGAAGGGACTTGGCAAGGTTAGAGGAATGGTCAAATGTATGGCAGCTTAGATTCAATGCTAAGAAGTGCAGTGATGCACCTGGGAAACAAAACCCAGGGAAGAGTACACATGGGGGTGAGATACTAACAACAACAAAATGGAAAGGGACCTGGGGTAGTCAAACCAGATGACCTAAAGGTGGGAAAGCAATGGAGAGGGCAGCAAGGAGGTCTGGGGGATACTGGGATGCATAGGGAGAGGCATCACCAGTAGAAAACAGGAAGTTATTATCCCTCTGTACAGACAGTTGGTGAGACCCCATCTGGAGTATTGCGTGCAGTTCTGGAGACTCAATCTCTGCAAGGATATAGACAGGATGGAGGCTGTCCAGAGGAGGGCAACTAAAATGGTGCAGGGCCTGCACCGGAAGACATATGAAGAGAGACTTAAGGAGCTGAATATGTATAGCCTCGAGGAAAGGAGAGAGAGAGGGACATGATAGAAACTTTCAAGTATCTCAAGGAATCAACAAAGTCCAAGAGGGTAGCATCTTTCAAAAAAGAGGTGTCAAGAACAAGGGGCACAATGTGAAGATAGAAGGGGGCGGCTCAGAGGTAATTTAAGGAAGTATTTTTTTCACAGAGAGGGTTGTGGATGCATGGAATGGCTCTCCGGAGGAGGTTGTGGAGTCAAAACAGTGGTGGAATTCAAGCATGCATGGACAGTCATAAGGCAATTCTAGGGGTGGGGTAGGAAGAAGTAGGCTGCTGGTTAACTAGGATCTGCAGCTTATCCAATAGGTAGGAAATGGGCAGACTGGTGGGCCAAGCGGTCCTTATCTGCCGCCAAAATCTATGTTTCTATGTTTCATGAAAGGAGAGGAAGTTAGGAATGTTGCTAGGACTCCCCGACCTGTGGCTAGAAACATTGAGGAGTGAAGCAGTGTTATACATTTATAGAAGGGTAGGAAAAGATGCAGAGGGGCTCACTAAGCCTGCAAAAATAGGAAAAAGAAGCTCAGAAGTCTAGGAAAATATTGGTAGAAGACTTGTAAAAACAATAGGGGTTGAGGGAAAAGATGAAAAGCAGGCTGCTGAAAGGGGAATTAAGTTAAAATATACAAAGAAATATGTTGTTTTGAGCTTTGACTTGTAGGTGTACTCTTAGGAAGTTATTCCCTTTGTTTACTGACAGAATTTTTCTAAATTTGCTTGCTGGTTTTATGGCCCTGGGGATCTCCATGCTCACATTTTGTATAGCTCTTCTTGTTCCTACAATGCACCCTGTCCCATGTGACAGTGATGCATCCAGGACCATCAATTCTGAGAGTAATAACTGCTGCAGCAGCAATCTATTGTTAGGAACCTGATATTCTGGCTTCAACTAAATAACTCTAATTCAAACTTTCTGTTTTGTAGGTATATGTCTAGGTCTAACCAGCAGAAGTGAATGTATTGTTTTTGAAGCTTTTTGTTTCATCAGACTACACACAACTGTTCAAAAGCACACAAATCACCCAAGGTCACAAATGCTATAATTAGCGAAGACTATCTGTTTCCTTAGAGAGTAACCCACTCAATTATGCCTCAGGCATTTGCCATCTATAAATGTAGCCTTCATTACAGTTCCCTATACAAGGACAGTTACTTAAACTCACAGCTCTACTACTGTAAACTTGAGGGAAAAAAAAACTGTTCTTGTTGAATTAATGATCCTGGATGCATCACTGTCATATGGGACAGAAGTCATTGTAGGAACAAGAAGAGCCAGAAAATATGCGAACATGGAGAACCCCTAGGGTCCATAAGACCAGCAAGAAAATTAAGAAAACCCTTTTAGCAAACAAAGAAAAGACTTACTAGGAGTACACCAACAAATCAAAACACTCTGCACAACAGTTTTTTACTTTTGGTTTTCATTTAATGCTAGGAACCTGGGAAACAAAATCAGTGAGCTTGAGGTGATGGTAGCAGATGCAGGACTGGACCTCATATTTACTGCAGAAACTTGGGTCACAGAGAATAAACACTGGGACCTGATAGTCCCAGGCTACACCATGTATAGGCAAGATAAGAGGACAGGTAAAAGAGAAGGATAGCCCTCTATGTCATGGAAGGCACTAAGGCAATTGAGGATGGAACCATCAGGGGAAGAACTGTGGAAATATAATTTCCTGTGGGTTGTAGCATGATAGAGCAAGCAATAATACCTTAGGGTAGGTAGTAGACATAATACTCAACGGGGTGTAATGAGGCCCAATGCCACAGGCAGAGGGCCTTACAGCCCTGGAAGGTCCGGTATTGCCCAATACTGCCCACCCCTGGAGGGTATTATTGCGCTTAGAAAATGGGCTTTATTTATTTTTTTAAATACATATTTAATTATGGGAAAAAATTAAAATATTGATACAAATTATCAGAATAAACAGTTTCTGTAAAATAGTCCCTTAAGTTTAGTAAGGTTGAACTGCACTAGAGGGAGTCGTTGTTTATAATACCTGTTTTTGCCTGTCTAGTGTCTTTCTTCATTCTGAATAGTTTTCAGTTAACCTCTTTCACCCCATGATTTTCACCAGCAGACACACACACACCACGTTTTTTTTTTAAATTGTATCTCTAACCCCCCTCCCAACATTGTTTGTATGGAATTGCGATGCCTCATAGGATTATGAAGGGCAGTAAAGCGTGCAGTCAGACAACTCTAATAGAGAAGAGGTATCCTTTCCTTTTTTAAACATGGATGATATTTTTGCTAACATTTTACATTGTTTGTCAGCAGGAGAATGAGTGGGAGAATAAGCGAGGGCAAAAGCAGGAATAACGCAAGGCTAGCTCTGTCTGTGACACCCACGGCTATGGTTGCAGTAGTTAAAACAATGATTGCTGGTTGATTTATTTAGATTACCTGCTAAATGACCTTACTCTTTTTTGTGTCGCCTGTTATGTGATTGGGGCAGGTGGTGGAGTTGTTCACCCATAATGGCTGTTTCTTGCAGTGCAGTCAGGGAAGCTGATAATGATCAGGTCAGGGGATCTAAAGGAACTGCTCAGTCAAAGTGGTCACAGTCCACTGTAAATTAGGCAAACGGTATTGCTTGGAAAGGGGGCAGACAGAAATGTTTGTAGGTCTGTTAGTATGGTAGGCAATACAGGGTGTGTGAGAGACGCCTCTTGTCTGGTGGGGGCGGGCATCCAGTTTGAATTTACATTTGGCACCGTGGACTACAGATGACTGAGCAGTGGAGCTGTGTTGTAGTACACGGTATCGGGGGACATTGGAAATTGACGTTTTTTTTTTTAAATATGCTCTGAAGCAGAAGCTGTTGATCACTGTGGTGTGGTGCAGTTCAGCTACAAAAGTTATTTTTCAAAGGCAAGCTGCTGTTTCATTTTAGGAGAGTGAGCGGTATGTGTGCCGCTTGCTCTTGTATAAAAAATGAAATGACGGGCATGGGAGAACAGGGCTTTGTGATTAAAGAAAGAAAGAAAGAAGGAAAACATCTTTATACACGGTATGATGAGTGTTTTTGTGGCAGTTAATTATGGAGTATTGAGGGCCAGTATTTCTCGCTTAGCGGGATAAAAAATGGTGGACATTTGAAAACAAAATGAGAGGGTTTTAGCCAATTAGATACTAGGCTGGGCAGCAAGATTCTAGTGATGGGGTTGGCTGGGCTGGTACTTTTAAAAGCTGGACATCTATTGTCTGATAGATGCCCAGCTAGAGAAAAGCCTCATCCAATCAGAAGCCTGTAATACTTTTACCCATTTTCTAACAGGTAAGAAACTGCACAAGGGTGAAGTCTATAGACCACAAGGGCAGGAGGATGAGTGCAATAGTGAACTAGTGGCAGAAGTAGAGATGGGATCATAAAGGGGAGAATGGTGGTAGTGGGAGATGTCAATCTGCCAGATGTTGACTGGGGCATTCCAACAGCTATGATCACCAGAAGTCAGGCCCTGCTAGATACATTGCAGGACTGCATGCTAGAGCAGCTGGTCAAGAAACCCAATAGGCAGGCTGCTCTCAATGTGGTGCTCATCAACTCGGAACGTGAAGGTGGAGTGTGGGTTGGGGAATCACTGGTTTCATTGATCATAACACCATATGCTTCGAGTTGACCTTGGTACTTGTAAGTCCTCATCCAAAGCTAATGTAAATTTCAGAAGTGCAGACTTCAACCAGATAATGGAATTAGTCTGGAACAGGTTAACTGGGGAGGAAGAAAGATGGGGAGAAATAATAGGGGCCATTCTTGAGACAACAAAGTCATGCTTGAGAATGGCTACCAAGAGAAACAAAAGACCAATATGATCATCTGAAAATGTTAGAGAATCAGGGAGGGCCAGAAAACAAGGCCATCATCAGGTGTGAGGAGAAGCAGGTGGATGAGGAATGGGAGAGTACAAAGTAAGAAATAGAGAGGCCAAGAGAGCAGTCAGGGATGTAAAAGCAGACACAGAGCTGTATATTGCAGAAGGAGTCAAGGAAGGGGAAATCAGTTTTTCAGGTATATAAGGGGAAAAAAGAAAGATGGGATGGACAGTTATTAGGCTAACAGAAGGAAGCAGGGTAATAGAGGACGAGCAAAAGCAGCTGTTCTGAATGACTACTTCTGTTCAGTAGTATTCACTAGGAGGACAGTGGCCTTTAACAGAGAGTGGCATAAAGGTGGCTGAAAGGAAGATCCTGGAAATGGAGCAGCAGGTATTTACTAGTGAAAGGGTTGAAAAGGGCTAGCAGCCCTGAAGATAGATAAGGCCCTGAGGCCAGGCAAGATGCATCTGAGGGTGCTCTGGTAACTGTCATTGGAATTAGCTGAACCTCTGTTAGGACTATTCAATAGCCTATTTAGACAGGGGTGGATCCAAAAGATTGGAGGGTAGTGGATGTAGTTCCACTCACAAGGGTGGGGACAAAGAGCAGCTGGGTAACTACAAATTGCACAGTCTTACTGCTGATATGAGTAAAATAATGGAGAGATTAGTCAAAGAGGACCCAGTGGAATACCTGGAAAAATGGGCTCCAGGATAGTAATCAGCACACGCTCATGGCAACGGACTCTTATCAGACCAACCTGATAGTATTCTTTGACTGGGTAACTAGAACAGTGGGTAAAGGTCATGCTGTGGATTTACTTACCTTGACTTCAGCAAGGCATTTGACTTGTGCTTCACAAAAGGTTACTGAAGAAGCTAGAAGATCTGAATGCAGTGAAAGACATAGATGGGTGGGACATTTGTTGGAAGGGAGACAGCAGAGGGTAGTGATAAATGGAAGTTAGATCCTAGGAAAGGGAGGTCACCAGCGACAGGCCACATGGACCAGTCCTTGGTCCCATACTTTTCAATATATTCATCAATGACACAGAAGAAGGAATTAGAGCAATATGTGTCTCTTCACAAGTGACACTAAGCTCTGTAGTAAGGTAGACAGTGAGGTGGGGTAAGGAGATGCAGAGGGATCTGCAAGATTGACAGGTGCTCCAAGGTTTGGTTGCTTTCAGTTCAATGCCAGGAAGTGCAAGGCAATTCATATAGGAAGCACAAAGCCCAGAAAAGAGTTTTGGATGGGAGGAGTTGTTGGCACTACCTCTGAGGAAAGTGCCTAGGAGTCATTCTAAGTTACTTCCTTAAACAATCTATCCATCGTATTAAGGCCTACAGTAAGACAAACAGGATGCTGGAGTGTATCAGGAGTGTTTTTGACAGCAGAAGGAAAGAGGTACTGTTACCTTATTATAAGCTATATAACCCCTTAGCCCTGAAACTACTAGGCTTAGTATCAGGATTATAAGTTACTCAGGGTGAAATGGCTGGTCACTACATAGTTAAGAGTTAGGAAGGTGGAGTTTACAGATGGTTAGAAAGATAAGATGTGAAGTGTGTGTGTGTGTGTGTGTGTGTGTGTGTGGAAGAATAGAGAAAGTCTCAGAGAGAGGAGGAGTGAGTGAGTGAGTGAGTGAGTGAGTGACTGAGAAGCAGCTCCTGGCCAGGAATAGAGATTCTCGGGGGAGGGGTTACCTAAAAGAACCAACTCATGAAGTAGTGGAGACCTTCATTATTGGGACTTAGGTCCCCTGAGAAATTTGCCCATTCACGGAAAGGGAAACAGTCAGAGAAAGGGGGTGACCCATCGTCCCCCAGCAAAAACAGGCCAGTCTCTCTCTCCTGCCCTCCCTAGCTAAACTGCAGGAGTCACTAGTCCACTCCAGATTAGTCAACTTCCTTGACTATTTCTCCTTCCAATCCCCCGTCTAGTCTTGATTCAGAAAAACACTCCACTAACACCTCCCTTCCTGTGTTACTAAATCTATCTTTACAGGGATGGACAAGGGTCTCATCACAGTTGCTACTTTTATTGACCTTGCTAAAGCTTTCAACTTGGCTTCCCACCCCTTCTCTTAAACAAGCTGTCCTCAGCCTGTTTCTCCTCTTCAGCAGTTTAGTGGGTCCACTCCTATCTGACCAACCACCAACAATCTGTCCAGGTGGGAGTGTTCTATCACCTCCTCCCTCCCTCCCCATTCTCAAGAGGTGTCCCCAGGGCTCTATCCTGGGTACCATACTATTTTCAATTTTTCTAAATGACTTCCCCACCATCTCTATCTTCTCCCATATTCATATATATGTCAATGATACTGTCACCTACACTTGGCCCCTGCACATCCACATCCACTGAAGCATTCTTGTTACATCAAGACTTCCATAATGTATTACGCTGGTTTCAAGCCAAGCAACTCAAAGTGAATACTTAAAAGAAGGTGTCAATGGCCTTGGCACCAGTCAAACATATCAAGGCTATCTCCTCACCTTGTCTTCTCCACCTCAATGGCACCCAACTGGAGGTTGTCCACACATATAATACTCGTGTGTAGCTAGACAGCAACCTAGACTTCTCAGGACACATCGATGATATACACTAAAATTCCAGCCCAAACTTGGCATCCTTTATCGAAACAAGGACTGTCTCCTGCCGATGTATGCAAGGACCTACTTGTCAAAATGATCCTCCCATATTTGACTATGCTGATGTTGTCTACAGCACTGCCCCTCCCTCCCCCTCACTAAGCTTGATACCCTCTTCAATGCCTTCTGTTGTTTTGCCACAAACTCACCTCCCCGCATGTATCACTGATCCCTTATTCCAGTCTCGCTATCACCTACCCACCCACCAACCCTTGTGTCATCTTTCCCACTGCTCATCCCTCATTGGAAAATACTGGTTCACATCCCTAACCTCCCACCTAGCTCTCCACTATCCCCTTTGCTGCCTCCTCCATTCCTTCCTTCCAGAGACTCCTGTTCCTTCGCACTCTCCACCCTTGCTCCAGTGCTGTCTAGCAGGTCCTCTTACCATCTCCCTCCTTATGGAACCAGCTTCCTCCTCTTGTTAGACAAGCACCGTCCCTACTATCCCTAAAATGTTTACCAAAGTCACCTCCCACCTTCTTGCTCTTGTCTCTCCCCGAGTCCCACCCCAACTACTCTCCCTCCTTCCTCCCTACTGCCTTACCCCATCTCTTCCTTCTGTCTTTCCCTGCTGCCCTACTCCCACTGCTGTTCCACCTTCTATCTATTTGCCCCTACACTCCCCCTCCAACTTTCCCTCATCTGCATGCCTTGCCTCACCACTTTAACCCTCCTAATCTCACCCCCCATGCACCTTTGTGGAAATCATTATTTGTCACTATTCATAGAAATTGTTATCTTTATACCCTGGTCTCTACTTTTCTACTTATTTATTAAATTTTCTTTTATGCCTATGCTGTATTTAGCGCTTTAAAACTGCTGAAGATGATTAATTTTGTAATTGCTAATTTTTATTTCACTTTTCGCTTCTGGTCGCGACTCTGGAAATGAGCCTCAGCTCAGTGTGCCTTTTCCAGTTACCAAACTATTAAATAAAATAAATAAAATTGGAGTTTGGTGAGAACTGCCTGGGATGCGTAGACTAACAATTGTGTGAAAGAAGAATATGACTTGAATAGAATGTATTGTATGAGAACCCCATTAGATGAGATACATGAGAAGACCCTGGAGAAGGAGGCACTAAATAAACAACATAGTTGTTTGACTCAAAACCCCTGTGTGAATATTCCTGTTTTATAAAAGATTACTGGTCAGTTTGGTGCTATGATATACCCTTTGAACTTCTTAAAAAAGGAACACATTAAAGATCCCATGCTAGCCCCCTCAATCACCACCTCTGAGGACACTGAACCATATGTTACAACTATATTTGTGAGAAAGTTACTTATAGTTCTCAATGTTTTTCTAGAAGCCCCAGTTGATCTTTAAAGGACAACTAAACAGCCTTTATTTCTAATGCTTAGTTAAAAAACCAGGCTTCACAGAAAGGTAAAGGAAAGGCTGCTGTTTACATTGATGCTAAAACTACATTTATAAATTAAAAATAAATGCAGTTCAGTAGCTTTTAAAAAAAATGTAAACAATAGCATTCCCATTTAAAAAAACCCACCCAGCCAGCTCTACAAAATGGCCAGCAAATGTCTGACATAATGACGTCATTGAGCCAGTAGCAGAGCTACATACAGTGAAGTCCACCAGGATGAAGTGCAGTGTCACAGGTTTACTGCATGACAAAAGGGATTAACTCCCATTGAAATTGCATTGTTTGCTGCAGTAACTGTACTGCAGAATTCTGCAGTGCTGCACTTCATCCTGGTAGGCTTCACTGTAGCGACATATATAATGCTATCTGGTTCCTTTCATCCTGGATATTTCATATTTTTTTCAACAAAGTAATCAAAATCATGACTTAACGTGTATCATTTTTAGCAATACACATGTAAAGCCAAGAGTTTGATTATATCATTCTACATAAGTAGTTGAACGGTCTTTTTATCAGCCAAACAAAACATCATATTGGCAGTGTAACCCACCTATGGGTTGGGTTTACCATTTTCCTCCCCTGGACCATTTTAGGCAGTAGTAATTTTAATATTTATGGTCCCTGCCTTGGGTGGGGCCTCTGGGGTCAGAGGTCACTGCTTCAGGTGGCTGGCTATAAATTGGGACCTTTGGTGCCTTGTGGTGGTTCCCACATCGAGGTGTTGAGGGTGGTCCGCTGGAGCAGGGCCGAATGCCTTCTTCTGTCCTGTGTCTCCAGATGTTAGCTTCAGGCCTAAGGGAAGTGGTGGCATGGTGGTGGCAGCCGGAATTGAACTTGTAGTCCCGATGTACATCAGTTCAGGAAGAGCTACTGGTCTGCATTTGTATGGGAAGCAACCTGAGAGAGGAGAGACCTGGGTTACAGTTATGGCATTGGGTGGGCATAGCCATACTACCTCCCAATCCAGAATCACCATTTTTGCCCAGGGAGACTAGTGAGATTGAGAGGAAACATACAGAAATGGCAAGTCTGAGGTGTTGACATGGAGGGATATCTGCCCTGATGGCCCTAGGGGGGAGTCGCTCATGCAGAATCAGCCTGGGAGGGAACATCAGGCAGAGCCCCTATGTGTGGGTTCCCTGTCTGCCCTCTCAGATCTTTGGGAGGTAGAAGAGAATTGAGTGGTCAGGAGGAGCCAAAGAAGAATACTGCTGCTGTAATGCGTTCTGACCTCGGAACTGTTGTTGCCATATCCAGTGGGGTGGCAACCAGGCCCAAGCTTAACTGAGAAAGGGTGGAGGTCATTATGACCATGTTAAAACACCAATGAACTGTCTTAACTGCATTGTGGGCCCTGGCCTGAAGATTAATTTGTAAATATGTTTTAGACTGGTCAGCCTTTTCATTATTCCATGGGATCCCTGTTTCAGCAAATTTCCTGGTGTAGATATTCAGTTTGACACTGTTGCTGCTCCTAATCCCCTTTTAGTTCCACAGCTCAGTACCCAGCGTGGCACCCTCTTGTAAGGAAGAACACACATAACAAAGTTATCCGGACCAGTAAGAACTTTTTTCTTGGGACTGTATTTGTTTCTGCTGTTGTGACCCCTTTCCCAGCATTTACCACCTGGATACCCCTAGACAGCGGGATGGGGACTTTACAGCAGCAAATACCTGGTGGTCTAGTGAAAATCCTCCTGAAGTGCAGCACACCAGTAAACACACAGTCTGAATGCTTTAGGCTTGCAGGCTTATATTTAAATATTCTCAATTCAACTTATTTCTACTATGTTACACATGTCCTCCCCCTTCACAGCCAGTCTGCCACCTAGTCACACTTACCAGTCCATTCATTCAGTCTTGGTCCTTCCTATATGTGTAGGTTGTTGATTCTCTCATCCCCAGTCTCCACTAGAAGCATGCCTGCTGCTTATTACTGTGTAGTACATATCTGTTAGTAGTCTCACTGCTGCCTACCAAATCCCATTCTTCCTTCTCGACTGACACTAATACATGACATGCATATTCACATCATTTACTAGTGCCAGCCTGAAAAGAAGGAAGGAAGGATGGGATTCAGAAAGCGCACAGCGAGAGTACTTACAGGCACTTACTACATAGTAACAAGCAAGCAAGCATGCTTCGTAGTGTGACTGGGAACCAGGAACCAGCAATCTACACCTATATAGAAAGGACCAAGATTCAGAATGGTGTGGAGTGGGTGACTAGCTGGCTGGTGGGCGTGCAGGCAGGCAGACTGTGAATGGGGGAGGGCACAGTTAACATAGGAGAAATAAACTGGACATTTAAATGTAAGCCTGCAAGCCCAAAGCATTCAGACTGTGTGTTTACTGGTGTGCTGCACTTCAGGAGGATTTTCACTAGAACACCAGGTATTTGCTGCCAATATGCTGTTTTGTTTGATTAATAAAAAGACCCAAGTTCTGCTACTTGTGTAGAATGAAATAAACAAATAACTCATGGCTTTACATGTGTTTGCTAAAGATAATACACATGTAAAGTCACAATTTTGATTTCTTGTTGAAAAAATAACAAAATATCCGGGATTAAAGGAACCAGATAGCACTAGGGAGGTAGTATAGTGCAGTGGTTTAAGGCTCTGAATGCAAATCTGAGACCTGGGTTTGAATCCCACAGCCCCCACTTGCATACTGTATGACCCTGAGCAAGTCGCTTAACTTTCCTGTGCTCCCAGGTCGCACCTGTAAATAAGCTTTCAGCTTAGTGTGCCACCCTGGTTAAACAATTGAAAAGAAAAAAAAGAAAAGAAAGACTATATAGAGTGCTATGTAGCCTGCCACTGGCTCCAATGACGTCATTAAGTCAGACATTTGCAGGCCAAATGTCAAAATGCCTTTTGCCAAAAGGCAAAGCAGATGAACACTTCCCAATCCAAGTAGTCCCTGTAGGAGGTCATCACCAAGGAATGGGAGTCACCAGACCCTCCAGAATTTCAGAGGGAAAGACATTTGACAGGTTCCACCCCATACAGGAGGACACCACCAAGACCTGGTGTACTCCACCCTTGGTCGACCACCAAGTCACTGGTCTCTGTAAGAAAACGGTCCTACCATCTGAGACAAGTACACCCCTAAGGGACCCAACAGATAAGAAACTCGAGGAGTACATGAAGAAGGGCTTTGAGATGATGGGCCTCACCAGCCGAGCCAACATGGCAGCAACCTACACATCCCGAGCCTTAGTGACCTGGTTGGAGTAACTGGCACCAACCCTGGACCCAAAATCCAAACAGGCTGACATGATCGGGTATGCCATACAAGCAGCCAGATATGCAGCAGATGCATCAATCATCGCACTCAAGATGACTGCTCAACTGGCTACGCTATCAAACAGAGCCAGAAGACTAATCTTGCTGAAGATCTGGAATGCAGGCACAGAGTCAAAAGCAATGTTAATAAACTACCATTCAAGGGTGGCCTCATCTTCGGAGAAGGCCTGGAGAATAAGTGAAGCAGAAAGGGATGGTAAGGACTGGACAAGGATAAGAACCCAAGCACACATACCTCCCTGCTTTTCGGGACACTTTGCTCTTCAGGGGAAACAAGACAGGTGCCAGATGAACCAATATTCCCAGAACAAATCATATCCTTCAAGCCCTCCTACTTCGCAAACTCCAGCAAAGGGAGGCCTAGAGGAAGAATCCAAAGGGGAAGATTCAACTCCGGCAACTTCCGAGGCAGGTCTCCCTCCAACTGACACAGACAAACCTAACTGCCCTGCCGACAACCCTTGCCAACCATCCTTCAATCGGATCAAGACTCCTCCAGTTCGCACACATCTGGAGCAAAACCACAACTGACAGATGGGTCGGGGAAGCTATTTCACAGGGCTACGCAATAGAATTTGAGCAGAAGCCATTCCAAAACAGAACAGTGATATCCCCGGTGTCTCGGCAACCACTAAAGAGGCAAGCCATAACATCAACTCTCCAGAGCCTCTTAGCAAACAATGCAATATCCCCGGTACCCCACGGAGAAAGGGACCAAGGTATATATTCAATCTTCTTTTTGGTACCCAGAAAGTCTGGAGACATGCGTCCACTCCTCGACCTCAAGTTCCTAAATCAATTTGTGAGATAGAGGAAATTCAAAATGGAGACCCTAAAGTCCACCCTCCGCTCCATAAGAAAGGGAGACTACCTGACCTCAATAGACATGAGGGATGCCTATCTGCACATACTAATCAGAATGTCTCATTTCAAGTACCTATGATTCAAAATAATGGATCAGCACTATCAGTACCAGTCTCTCCCTTCGGACTGGCATCACCAGAATATTCACCAAGATTTCAGTCATGGTAGTTGCATCACTGAGACAGAAGGGCATCCACATAACCCCCTACCTAGATGACTGGCTAATCAGGGCCAGAATGTCACAGCTGGCGCATCAACACCACGCAAGTGCTGACTACCTCTACAGGACCACGGTTGGGTGGTCAATTGGGAGAAGAGTTTCTAACCCAGCGACAGTCCATAGAACACCTGGGAGCCATCATAGACTCCAAAGCCAATATAGCCAAACCATCCCACTAGAGAGCAGTCAAGGTCATTTCCCAGGGCAGGCCCTCACCTCAACCAGAGCACAACACTGGCCTCCCTTCTTCAGACCCTTGGTTCCATGGCCTCCTGCATTGCTCTAGTGCCCTGGGCACTATGGAACATGCGCACACTACAAATCCTAGCTATCCAGGAGGGTCATCAACTAAACCACAATCAATCCGGGACAGTCACACTGACAACAGCAGTCAAGAAATCCCTACTCTGGTGGACAGACTGACGCAACATCAACAAAGGGGAGACACTGACCACCGACCATGACACTGTGATCGATACAGATGCAAGCCTCATGGGGTGGGGAGCCACCATGAACCACACTCCAGCTCAAGGCACATGGTCACAGTTGGAATCGAAGAGATTGATTAACGTCCTGGAGATGAGAGCAGTATACCACGCTCTACATCACTTCAAGAAACAAATACAAGGTAGAAGGGTACTCATAAGGTCGGACAACAAGTTGACAGTGGCGATATCAAAACCAGGGAGGAACAAGGACCATTCAACTCCTACAAGAAACAAGAAAAGTCTTAAACTGGGCTCAGACCAACCTACAGTCCATCACCGCCATACACTTGGCAGGAAAACTAAATGTCCAAGCTGACTGGCTGAGCAGACAAAACATAGCCCCGGGGGAATGGTCCCTACACCCCAAAACATTCCAACAACTCAACAACCACTGGGGACCACTACAAATCAACCTAATGGCAACAGCGAGAAACACTCAGCTCTCAAGCCTCTTCTCAAGGTTCAACGAACCTCAGGCCTCGGGGACAGACGCCCTCTCACAGGTTTGGTCCTTCAAAAGGGCATACGTTTTCCCACCAATCCCACTCCTCCAACAAATCTTGAACAAAATCTGCCTCTCCCAAGCCACGGTTGTGCTAATAGCACCATACTGGCCCAGGTGACACTGGTTTGCAACCTTGATATCTATGGCAATAGACTCTCCCTGGACACTGCCCCTCCACCCGGAACTACTGACCCAAGGGCCAATAAAGCACCCGGACTTGCACTTCCTGCATCTCACAGCCTGGTTGCTGAGAGGCAGAGACTGCTGAGTAGAGGTTATGATGCAAAAGTGGTCAACACCATGCTCCAGTCCAGACGCGCATCAACAACCAATACCTACACTCACCAATGGGAAATCTTCCAGAAGTGGCTGACAGACCACCACATAATGGGACAACCAGTACACTTACAGCACATCCTATCATTTCTGCAACAAGGACTGGACAAAGGACTATCCGTATCCTCACTGCGGGTACAAGCGGCAGCGATCGGCGTGGCACTGGGTCCCATAGACAACTTCACACCTGGGTCACACCCAGACGTGCTCAGATACTTGAAGGTCTCTGCCAGTCTTCACCCCATGCTTAAGCAACTGGTGGCTCCATGGGATCTCAACACAGTACTGGGATGCGCTAGCGCAACCACCATTTGAGCCACTAGACTCTACAGACCTGAACAGGCTGTCATTCAAGACAGCGTTCTTGGTGGCAGTGTGCTCAACAAGAAGACTAAGCGAAATTAGGACCATATCTTGCAAGCCCACTTTTCTCATATTACACAATGACGGAGTCGCCTTGAGACCGTCTCCATCCTTCATACCAAAGGTGGCAAACCCTTTTCACATGGTACAAACAATCGAACTCCTGGCTTGGAGCTGCCAAGACATTGACAATCAGACTGCTCCCACCCCCACAGTGGGACATGAACAGAATCATTTCCATTTACTTGGATAGAACAAAGGACTTCAGATCAACCGACACACTCTTCATGGTAACCTCAGGCCACAGAAAAGGCCAGGCAGCTGCACAATCCACAGTTGCTCAATGGATTAATCAGACCATCACCGAGGCATACAGACTCCAGGGCCTACAACAGCCTACACACTTTACCGCCCATTCCACCCGAGCGATATCAACCTCATGGGCAGAGTAAAACAGAGCCTCTGTTCAGGACATTTGTGCAGCCACTACATGGTCTTCTATTCACACCTTCACCAGATATTACAGACTAGATATAACTAGTATCGAAAGATCAAATTTTGCAAGGAAAGTACTGTTAGCGCATTCGAGCTCCTAACCGGGCTGCCTACCCCACCCACTTCTCTCTATCACTGCTTCTTAGCACCCAGATGGTAATGGATGGGGGATGCTGTAAGTGATGCAATATGCACAGTAGTTTACTCACCTGGTAAAGGTGATTGCATGAGCATCGTCTTACCGGCATCCCCAGCCCAACCCGGTAATCTGGTAAGGCGCCCGGATAGATCAAACAAGCACACAACCTCACTCAGAAATAACACAGCGAAATCTGCTTGTTGACCCAGCATCATATGGGCTGACATATTATAGCATGTAAATAATAGGAATTAAACACCCCTCAACTCAACCGGTCTCAGAGATCGCATCTTTCAGGGCCTAGAATGCGGCTTATGGGCCATGTTTAACATATATCTTTCCCAGTGTGTTTTTTCCTAGAATCCTTACAGCATTGAAAGTCATTAACTGGAGAGCAGGGGGACACAGCAGGACCTAGGCAGATCGTATTTCTATATCTGGTCACATGTGCATCATTAGCCTATGAGATGGACGTCAACCCAGAGGTAATGGATGGGGGATGCTGTCAGGTGATGCTCATGCAATCACCTTTACCAGATGAGTAAACTACCATTACATGGTGAGTCTGGCTGTCAGTATATGCCCTTGCATAGCTGGTGAGTTTGGCTGTCAGTATATGCCCTCATGATAGTGGTATGCTGATCTTCACAGTCAGCTTCCACATTTTTACAACAGCAAATCGATACATGAAAATGAAACACAGTAACTCAGCTGTGGAGTCATCATTATGTAAAGACAGAGTACACAATAAATGAAGCTACATGCTAGAACTAATAAAGAACTTTGGCTTTAAATTGACTGATGCAACAATTGTTGAACACTTGTCTACCCTCCCATGCACTCAAATTCTATAGCCTGCAAAACTACAAAATGCAACAAATGTTTCCTTTTCAATGTGCATTAAATTATGTTACCATAAGTTTTAGAAACAAGTTGTGAGAAGGAGCTCATGAACCCTATATTGATACCATAGGACCGGATGTGCCCATATTGGCCCCTAAGATTGTGCCTAGGCAAGACACATATAAGAAAGAAACAATGAGTGGCAATGCAAATATCTGCATGTCTTGCATGCAGATGAGAGTTCAGTGCTTCCCCACCCACCTGGAATACAGTGGTTACCTTCTTGCAAACATCTGTATGAGTGTGCCAGGGCAGTAATTCCCTCTAATTAGAATACTGCGATGGGCTATACATTCATGCACAGTACCATGAAGTGAAGTACAGAAACTGGAGCGTTCCCACTCCATTGATATCACAAGTCCCACTTCAGTGGTCATTTTAGAAGGACTCATAAGTGATGAATTTAAATTTATTTATTGGGTGCTAGAATTACAATTACCTTTGAACCAGAGGTTTGTTTACAAAGGTTCCGTGTCTGTTGGAGGGTAAAACAAACAGTGTGGGTGCAATACAAAAGTGAGTTCACAAAATTATGCAATAATCATAGAAACATATAGTTAGTACAGGGAGTGAGAAACAGGTAAGCCAGGAGTACATACAAAAGAACTAGACCTAAGTGGGCAAGGGGAGTCAGGAATGAGAGGGGGTTGAGAGAGAAGGAGGTCAGGGGGTTGACTTTGTCACAAGTGCATGATGTCAGAGAAGTGCTAGGTGGGCTAGAGGGAGGAAGGAGACATGGGTGGCACGGGGTCATAATGTCATAGACATTATGCATAACAAAATCATACTGCCAATACAGCGTGATTTATGCCATGAGGCATAAGTCTTTTAGGGACTCCACCCCTAACCCCCCATTACGGGAGGCTGTGCCCCCAGACCCCCCACAAAAGATTCTCAACTCTGGGGGGGGTCCAACTTGGGGAGCACACAAGTCCGAAAAAAAAAATGTTTCTGGGACTGGGAAGCAAACCCGGTCCCAGACGCAGCACCTAGGTTCCTACTGCTGTGGCTCAGTCCTGTGAGCCACGGCAGCTGCTCATCGGAACCCACTTCCAGCAGAGGTCTTATCCTCTGCCTGGGAAACTGCTACTGGTACAATACTGCATACAGCAGTATACGCGATATTGCACCAGTAGCGGCAGCATGCTGCGCTGTACCGGGTTAGCCATGTTGTAAGCTATTAAGCATGCGACATTATGACCTGTCGGGACATGGGGCATGGGGCTGGAGGTGGGAGTTGGAGAGTGGGGGTAGAGGAAGGAGAGGTAGGAGGGAATCAAAAGGAGGGAGGTGGGCAGGGGCTAGAAAGGGAATAAGGGAGGAGGAGAGGAGGGACGGGAAGGTGGGAAGGGCTAGAAAGAGGAATAGGGAGGAGGGAGGAGGGATGGGAGGGAGGGTGGGGAAGAGTAGACTTGCAGGAGGGAGGGTAGGATGGAGAAGTGTGGAGGGCAGGTTTGTTTCAAGTTTAAACTATGAGAAAAATGTAGTAAAACTATTACAATGGGAAAAGTATGACTAAATTTGTTTTGCCGGGCAACAATCTCAAGTCCTGTGTCTTGGTTTTATGGTTATTAAACAGACCTTGTGGGAGCAACCAGATTGAAATAACAAGTCCATTCCTGGGCTAATTGTTTGGAGAATCAGATCTAATAAAAGCCTTTGCAGGCAACTCTGGCTGCAAGTTACTTGCCACCCAGTTACGCTTATTGTCAAAATCACAAATAAACTAAATACATAAATATTTATTTATTTATTGAATTTTGTTGACTGGCAGGCCCACTGAGACCAGAGGTCCCTTTTGCAGGCAACCTGGGAGTTACATAAAGGAATACGCAAATAGAATGGTCATACATAGTACACAAATCAGACCAACAGTCATGAGAAAACATTTTGGGATGCTGTTATTTTGGGAGAGAGTGGAGGCACAGGGCCTGGAGGCCCCAGTCTTCTACACCACATGGATATATGTAAATGGCTATATGAGTACACTATCTCAAAAATAAGGAAATTCTTGCAAAAAAAAACTTTGTGAATGCACCAGTTAGGGCTCAGATTAAAGTGACAAAAGTAGGGGAATGTGGTAAGAATCAACCAACACTCCCACCTCACCCTGCAGGCAGAAAAAGGAAAAACTATTACAGTTTCACCTGTCAAGAACCTTCAAAAATCAGGCCTGGGGTGTTCTTTGGGGTTGTCAACCCTAACACTCACCTCATTCTCATATAGTCTGCACATCTCAGCTTCTTGACTGATGCAATGGGGTGAGCATCAGGGTTGCCAACCCCAAAGAACACCTCAGGCTTGATTTGTGAAGACCCAGGAGAGGTGAGACCCTAATGTTTTTTCCTTTTGCTGCCTGCAAGGTCAAGGTGGGATGCTAGGGTTGGGGACCCCAACACCACATTTCTATTTTTGTTGCTTTAATCTGAACCCCTAACTGGTGCATTAATTAAATTTTTTGCAAAGACTATAATAACACTATAGGGTGCTATCTGTTGTGTTGCTGTAATATTGAGGATTCTATAACATCATAAACCTCAAGAATGAATCTCGAGAGGTTTATGATGTCATGGAATCCCAAGACAGTGTTACAGCACCAACAGATAGAGTCCCATGTGTTGTTGTTTTTTTTTGTAATACATGGAACTGCTTGCACGAAAAAGGCAAAATAAGCTTTACTACAGCTGCAGCACTCACACCGCTTCAGCTCTAAGCTTTACTTAACATGATTGCCATGTGATGCCTCCATAGCAACAATGCCTGTCCCATGTTTCTGACTGCTGCAGATTTTGGAACAGGTACTGCCTACTCTAGTTCAGTGCTTTTAAGTTAGAGTATTAAAGTCAGTTTTTATGAACCACCAAAGCACTCATTCTCAGTCACATAGCTCTGGCTCATAGTTTCTCTCATGATTACAATGATGTCTTGGCTCTATGGCAATGGCACCTGTCCATGTCTCTACACCATATGAATTGGAAATTTTAGAGATCGTGCCGCTCATCGGGATTTTAAGTCATAATACTATTGATCTGATGTCAGATTGATGGTATTATGACTTAGAATCATCAGAGCAATACTATAATGGGTTCTATTTCCACCGCAGTACATATGGGAAAAATGCAAACTGTGTATTACAACAAATAACTACTGCCAGCGAGTGGTCTGACAATACCGTGCCTGGTGTCCTGAAGGTGGGTTGCTCTTAAAGAACTTATGTATTGTTTCTTCATTATAATCAGACAACAGTACAAGACAGGAGCCACTCAGCCTGCCAGATAGGTGCTAAATCAGTTGCAAGTAATGGTGGGGAGATATATCATGCCAGTTAGTTGTCCTAAAGGCTAGTTGCTGTTAAAGCACTTGGGTATTTTTCTTCATTAATTAACCCCCACCTCCTGATTATATCCCTGGTGGTCCAGTGGACGAACATCCCGATCGCCAGGATGGAATGTGCAAATAACCCCCCAAAACATCCTGGTGCCTAGTGTCCCCACCCCACCCACCGTGAAGCCTCCTCCACCCGCTCCCCCACAGCTGGCGGGTGGCAGCATCCCACCCACCTGCCACCCGCCATCCGACGACGACTGCCGGTGGGGCCTGACTGCAGCCCATTGGTGCAGAGCAAGAGCCAATGAGCGTGCAGCCCGCCGCAGCCCTAGGAACGGTCAGATTTTGTGAATGAACATTCATTCACAAGTGGACTAAATAACTTATTCTGTTTGGCAGCATGCCAGTAGCTCTTGCGCCTGTGACATCAGCCTTCCCCGGGCAATCAGTCCTTGGACGGCGAGCGCAGGCAGGTGGGATGCTGCCCCACCAACCGCCGCAGGGGAGCGGGTGGGAGGCTCGCATGGGTGGGTGGGGTGGGGAACACAGGCACCAGGATGTTTTGGGGGTTGTTTGCACACCCATCCCACGATCGATGTTCGGTCCACTGGACCACCAGGGATATAATCGGGAGGTGGGGGTTGTTAATACACAATCCCGATTGGGATGTTCGGTTCACTGGACCACCAGGGATATAATCTCGAGGTGGGGAGGTTAATACTCAATCCCCGATTGGGATTTATGGTCCACTGGACGACCAGGGATATGTTGGGGAGACACTTTGCTGCCCGCAATCGGGCTGGTGGGGGATTTATGCTATGCCGGGACTGGGCCAGTGGGGTGGTGGTGGGGATATTTCTCTCTTTTGCCTGCGATCGGGCTGCAGGGGGGGCACAGGGTGTGGGTTGAGGGCCAGCCACAGGTGGCAGCTGCTGTGTTGCGCCCTGCAATGCAGCAGCTCACCTGTGGGTGGCCCTCGACTTAGGCCTTTTTTTTTTGGCTCAAAGTTGTGCAGGCGCAGGTTGTGGGTTGGCGCCTGCACAACTCTTGCACAGCCCAGCTGAATATCGAGCTGTGCAGTTTATGCATGGTTCCTCCTCCAGTTCAGCATGCATTCATTTGCATTGCGCTGTGCTCAGCCTGTTTTCAGTGGCGCAACTGCCTCCTGCTGAATATCGCAGAATGGCTTAATTCTCGGACTTGCGATGCATTAACCCTATTGCGCATGGCTTAAACCCTTTGAATATCCACAAGTATATATACATATATATATATTCCATGATGATTTACATTATTGGGTATGTGGGATTTTGCATTTTTGAAATCTTGCTTTCTTGCCAGTGTCCTTTTTGGTAACCTTTGCTCACTGCTTTTGTGTTGAGATTCTTTGCCTTTTAGATTGCTTTCTTATTTTGGCCCTGCCATGACCCAAACCTGTAAGACCACATATCAGCTTGTTCATTTCCCTGGGCTTAGATAAAAATAATGCACACTGATGAGTCCTGAGAAGGACAAAACATATGTCTGTGTCTTCTTTTCTTGGCCTTTGCAGATCGTGACAGGCTACAATATATATGGATATATACAAAATCATACATACCCAATTATAAAAACACCATGGGATGTATATGCAAATCACTATGGAAATTTAGGCTGGTTCTGCTTTAAGCAGGAATGCATGGTGTTATAAGGCCTCTCACACAATCTGAAATGGTAAAGAACAGAAGACACAGACATGTGTTTCATCTTACTTAGGACTCATCAGTGTGCCTTATCTGTATCTCACCGCAGAGAAAAATGAGCCAGCCCGTATGTGGTCTTTTAGGTTTGGATCTTGGAGGATCCAAAATAAGAAAGCAAGCTAAAGAGTCAAACAACCTCAACACAAAAACAATTTGTTGCTACTTCAGTTAACAACCAGTGGTGTGTTGTGTTCTGCTGGTCAGTGGTTAGTTGCCTCCAAGGTTGGTTGCTTTTTGTACGTAGTAAATGTTTTCATCATCAACAAACATGTATATACAGTACATTCAGTACACTACAGTGAATTACCATATCCTCCGCCTGTTCCTTGGGCAGTCCTCTTGCAAAAGTCAAGAAATTATCTACAACTCAATGATTTGATTGTAAGAACACATTTGACTTCCAGCATTTGTCTGATTCTAAAATTGCACAACTTTTTGGTGAAATGGTAGTAGAGATTTACAGCCCTTTTCAATTGCTGAAAATATTTAATTCTGAGTGCTGCTTTCTTTTTATTGACAAGATATGAAATATGATATTGATTTACGTTTACCTGCAGAGCAGCTCAATCAGTAGTGAATCTAGGAATTTACAACAGGGTACAGGCATTAGGACGTCGGGTGGGACTTGGTATGCAAATTGCATTTAATGTTTTTATATCCTTTATATTTTCTGCTACTGTATTACCTTTTCTACTACATTTTAATAAAGAATACATATGAACATTCTATAGTTTTGGGTGTACATTTTTCTTATAATCAATAAATCATATACTTTTTCTGTTGTTTCTTTTATGAAAAGCAACAAAGTGAAATGCATGACAACAGATGATTTCAACAGGTAATAGACATTGGGTCATTGGGACCATAGTGAAGATAAAGTAGGGAGGGAGCGGGTGGAAAGGAGAGGAGCGAGCAGTACTAAATGAATACTTTTGCTCCATTTTCGATGAAGGAGAAGGATGGTCCACTACCACCATGGACTGGGAGGGTTGGGGTGGGGGAGGAGATGATGGATGGAATGATTGAGGAGAGTAGAGTACTAGAGGATCTGAGGGCATTAAGGGTGGACAAGGCACCAGGTCCTGATGGTATCCACCCCAGTGTGCTGAGGGAGATGGCGGAGATATTGGCTGAGCCACTGGTGGACCTGTTCAGTGCCTCCCTGGATGCGGGGTGGGTATCTCAGGACTGGAGGGTGGCCCATGTGGTGTCCACACACAAGAGGGACCCTAGGAATGAGGCAGGAAGTTATTGACCTGTCAGTCTCACTTCCATAGTGGGTAAAATTATGGAAATGATACTGAAGGAGAGGCTGGTGTCGTTCCTTGAGGGTAATGACCTCCAAGATGGGTGGCAGCATGGGTTCATCTCGGGGAGGTCTTGTCAGACCAATCTAATAGAATATTATGACTGGGTAACAAGAGAGCTGGAGATGGATCATGCTGTAGATGTCCTGTACTTGGTCTTCAGCAAGGCCTTCGATTCGATGCCTCATGGGAGGCTGGGAGAGAAACTGACTGCTGCAGGGGTGAGGATTAAGTGGACAAACTGGATAAGGAACTGGCTGCAGGGAGGCTGCAATGGGTAGTAGTGGGGGAGCTCTTGATACCTAGACTGGTGATGAGTGGTGTGCCACAGGGCTTGGTGTTTGGCTCGGTGCTGTTTGGGCTCTTTATCTCAGATATTGCACATGGAGTTGGGAGCAGAGTTAGTCTGTTTGCAGATGATACCAAAATGGGGCAGTGGTGTATGAAGAGGATGGATGGAAACAACTAAAATGGACCTAACCAAACTGGAAGTATGGTCAGAGAAGTGGCAGCTGGGATTCAATGCAAAAAGTGCAGGTTATGCACTTCAGAACAAAGAACAAGAAGGGACTATTGGTTGGGAGGGATGAGGCTGGGGATCACTGAGGAAGAGAAGGACCTAGGGGGACATCTGCTTGCGACACCAGTGACCTGGGTTTGGGAACGGACCTGGGTCGTCAGGGGGCCAGCTGGGAGGAGAAGGATTGAGCATCCTACGACTGCTGTCCTTCTCTGGAGGGAGGGTGCGGGACATCGCCGGCGCATGAGGGACCTCTAGTGGAGGCTAAGGGCTCCACAATGACCGATGCCAGCAAGATTTCCAGGGGGCAGGACAGATGCAGGCATCATTGCACGTTCCTGCCCCCCGCCTACAGGGGAATACTCATGCCTGATCCACTGCCTACATGAAGCCCACCCCTCGGCTGCATATTGGCTCCCCAGGCTGACTCCCACCCTATCCCATTGTTCATGGCACCATAGGGCCAAATGCCATGTCCCTACCCTGGGGGGCAATCCAGGGGGTCCCAGGAGAGTGGTTCATGTGGGGATGCTGCAGCCGATGGAGTCCATGACTGGGCGGATGGCCAGGTAGGTAGAGTAAGGCAGCAAAAATGACTAAATTAATAAAATAAAAGGGAAGGACCTAGGGGTGTTGGTAACAGGGAGCATGAACAACTCTGTCCAATTCAGGAAAGCAGCAGCTAAGGCAAAGAGGATGCTGGGCTGTGTCACAAGGTGTTTCTCATCCAGGCACAGGGGGGTGATCCTGCCCCTCTACAGATCTTTGGTCAGGCCACACTTGGAGTACTGTGTGCAGTACTGACAGCCGTATCTGAAGAGGGATATTAATTTACTGGAAGGTGTGCAATAGAGGGCAACAAAAATGTTACAGGGGATGGAGGGCAATGCCTATGAGGACAGGCTGAATGAGTTGAATATTTACATGCTGGAGGAGAGGAAGGATGGGGGGATATGATTGAAACATTCAAGTATTTGAGGGGGATAAACAAAGCTAGCACTGAAGGGGTGATTAAACTGAGGAAGGGTAGGGACATGAGGGGGCACAGACTAAGATTGGAGGGCGGAAGATTTAGGAGGGAGATGAGGAGGCACTATTTCATGGAGAGAGTGGTGTCTAAATGGAACACTGTACCAGAGGTGGTATCATGTAAGACAGTAGGAAGTTTTAAGAGGGATGGGACAGAGAACAAGGGAGGGTCTGGGTGGAGGTTGCTGAGGCTGTCATGGGAATGACAGCTGGGTAGGGGGTTGGGGCAGCTGCAATCTAGGGGGCTAGTTGCACACTCGGGCAGACATTGGTAGACTGGGTGGTCTGTTTCTGCTAGCAGATTTGTATGTTCATATGGATTTTAGTGGGATTCTACTGTCATTCTTTCAATGTGTGTATAAATAATGAATGCTTAATATATAGAGAATTACATGAAGCAAACTCAAAATAGTACACGAAGCAATTATAAGAAAAAATACAAGTTCTGTAGTTTTAGTGATCTGATATAAAACACTAAATTCCGTGAAATTCTTTGTTTTTACCAATGTGCGGGAAGTCTAGTTTCAAGAATTTTACCGGGTTTTCCAGTAAAAACAGAAAACCAGTGACCTTATTTATCAAGAAGCTTAATTGAAAAGTTTAGTACCCACAGCCTGAATAACTTATTATGGGGAAGACATTGTTTCCCATGCTACCATGGATCTCGGTTGAGTTGCTGGCCTGCCTTCATGCGTGCAACTTTGCCTGGCAGCCCACAAGTCCTCTGACTCCCCTGCCAAACTAATCAAGTACTGGATCATCTGTAATGCCTTTACTAAAGCTACCCGGCTTGCCAAGTCTGAATACTTTGAATCCATGACACGGAACAACCTTAATCACTTCTCAAGTTCTGAAAGGGTATCCACACACTCTTCTCCCCCAGCCCAGTATTCGCTCCTATCTCAAAGGTTGGTGATGCTCCTGTTTCTGACCACTCAGCTTTCAACTCTTTCTTCCCCATCCTTATTCATCACTGGCAAACAAGGAAATCAACTGGCGACCAAAGATTCCCAGTCTGGCCATCTGGTTGTGAAATTTTCACAACCTGATGGCCAAGCCTGGAATTCTTTTGCCAGAACAATTCCTTTCATTTCCTTTTTCATCATAGGAACAAGGAAATCGTCTGGCAAACAAGGATTGTAGTTTAGCCCTCTGGTCATGATAAAGGTAATCCTTGTTTGCCAGTCAATTTCCTTGTTCACCAATGATGAAAAGGACTCTAAACAAGGAAGTTAGTGAGTGGTGAACAAGGATTTAAAATATCGAAAAAACAAAAATAGGGCCAAACAAATGCGGAAACCACAAAGAACTCATCAACTCCGATGAGCAAAAACATAATTTGATGTCTCAAACAGACATCACTGGACAGAGTTATGAGAGTTTTGGGGGCAGACTCAAAAATAAGATGGCGCTCAATAACAAGGAATTTTTATGGTGACCAAGGACCGCCCCTTGACGAACAAGGATTGGCCACTCATGAACAAGGATCCTTTTGCTTGGTGCAGCTATCCTGAAAATGAAACTCCATTGAAAATAATGGGAACTTAAAATGCTATAACTTTGGAATGGATTAATGTTTTTCCTCCAAATAAATGCTTGCCTATTCTGTGACCCAAGTTCATTCTACATAAAAATTTCAGACCAAACTTCCACCTATCTCTGCACAGGGTGATGAGACAAAACTGCAAAAAGTGTTGAATTTTCAGTTTTCTCCACTATCCGGATGTCAGAATCCACAAATCTGACCAGAATGAAACTTGGCACGTCAAGAGATCTACCCTTGGAAATTGCACATGCAAATGTTTGTGCAAATCTGTTGAATGGTTGCAAAGTTATTAAAGTGCAAAATTTCAGGTTTAACATAGAAACTGCTGCTTGACACTAACTATAGTGGTGGTACCATGCTACTACAACATATATATATATATATATATATATATATATATATTTACATGGCAAAAGCATCATTTAATGCATCAATTAGGGTTGTTGCACAGTGACAAAAGTGAGAATTCAATGTTAGGGTTCCCACCCCTTGCACCCCACCCGCACCCACCAACAGGCATCGGGGTGTGCATTGGGGTCATCGGTCAACCCTCATCCCATCCCATGTGTAAACAAGCTGAGGTTGTGCAGTATGAGAAAGGGAAAGTTAGACAATGACCCCAACGCACACCCGATGCCTGTTGGTGGGGGAGGAGTGGGGTTGGGGTGCAAGGGGTGGGAACCCTAACATCGAATTTCCTTGCTTTTGTCACTGTGGAACAACCCTAACTGATGCATTGAACAAAGTTTTTTGCCATGAATTTCCCTTCTTTTTGAGAATGTGCAGTATAAATAGTGAATGGAATGTGGTGGTGCGAACACAGGGCTCTTCGGTAACGGTAACCCAAGTGGAAATGCAAATGGTTATGGTAACAGCAAGGGTATGCCAAAGGGAACAGTAATAGAAATGGAAGCAGAAACACAAGCATGTAGCAAGCACAAATTGTTATTACAGCAGACGGTCACAGTAACGCAATTGGAAACACAAACGTTATGGTAACAGCAACGATGACGCCTAAGGAAGCAGAAACGCAATGGAAGCATGTATGCAAATGCAAATGGCAATGCACACGGTGACACAAAAGGAAACGCAAACACAAACAAAGCCAGTAATGGAAATGCAAATAGTTACAGTAATGCAAATGCAAAGGGTAACGCTCACGGTGACGTAAATGGATACACTAACGCAAACGCTCATGGAAACGCAAGTGGAAATGCTAACTGTAACAGTAACACAAATGCACCCACTTTTTCCCCCAAAAAGTGCATTCAGAAGAACAGTGAATACAAAGAATGTATGCATAATATTGGCCCTCGGAGCAGAAAATGAACACTTGGAATACTAAATTGCTTTTATCTCAGGAACCGTTACAACGTAGAAAAAAAATTCAATTTCATGATATCTGACTTTCCTGGCTAGTTTCGCACTTAGTCCCTGAGTGGGGGGGGGCTAAACATTTTTCTGACGAAAAGTCTGTATCTCGAAGTGTTTTCGAGATAGGGGCCCTGAAAGGCGTGGCGGACACCGTAATGTTAGTCTATGGGAAAAACAGTCAACTTCAGAGTGCTGTAACTTTGCAGCCCTGTAGCGTTTTGGCACCAAACCACAAAAGGCACATCTGTGGGATGCTGGCTTTCATCCCTCTAAATTTCAGCCCAAAATACCAAACTGTTCTTTTGCAGCAGGGTAGTAAAAATTCCCTACTGTTTTGGTCATAGTGTCGCAAAGTAGTGTCGCAAATCACGACACTTTCGCAAAAAAATCATGAAAGTGTCACAAGTGCGACACTACTTTGGGACACTCAGTCTACAAAAATTTGAAAATATATTCCTGGGGTGTTTAACCCCAAAAGACATGGCTAGCATCCTCAGGGCTCGACTAGGTGAACACAAAAATAATTGTGTCCCTAGAGGGTTCCAAATTTAAATGCCAAGCATTTCTGTGATCAGTAACTGAAAAAAAATGGCTGACTCATGACACTACAGGAGTCATTTGTGACACTAAAAACTGCATTTGCGACACTGTCGAATAGTTTGTTAACTTTTCCCATTGACTATAATGGGAAACTTGTTTTTTGAATAACCTTTGAACCATTTAATATTTTTTCACGAAATCTTCAAAAAGGCACATTGGGGACCCAGCTGCATGTTTCCTGAAGGATTTGGACCAGTCGCACAAACTGTTTGACTTAGGCACGAGCAAAGAATGCACCAAAAGCTGAAAATGACTTTCTATTGTGCTTTATAGCTCTGCAACCATATATCCGACTGTTACAAAACTTGGCAGATCCAGAGATCTATGGTACTGCTCTGCAGCTGCCAAATTTCAGGCAAGTCCATCATATGGTGGCAAAGTTATTAACCTGCAAAATTTCACACTTTAACCTTAAATGGGTACTCAACCTAACTATAGTGGCACTACCGTGCCACCATACTATACTATACTATATATATATTCTATATTAAACCTCAAATTTTGTACTTTAATAACTTCACAATTGTTCAACCAATTTGTACAAACTTTTGCATGCTTGGTTTTGTGGGGTAGATAACTTGACATGCCAAGCTTCATTTCAGTTGAATGTGCAGATTCTGAGGTATGCATCGTGAAACACTTTTAATAATTTGCTATTTTTCCTGTTTTTTTGTCAGCGTGCTGCGCCTAGACGGTTTGGAATTGTGGTCTGCAATTTTCAGGGTGGAAAGGTCTTGGGTCACAGAAATGTCTTTCACTTGGTTGGTGTAAAAATATTAATCCTTTCCAAAGTTATTCAATTGTAAAGTTCCCATTGTTTTCAATGGGAATTTCAGTCTCCGGGATAGCTCCCAAAATAAAAAAAAGGATTCTGTTTAGTGAGGGGCCAGTCTTTTTTCATGAGGAAAAATTCCTTTTTCGTGAGTTGCCATCTAGTTTTCTAGGTTTCTCCCCCACCCAAAAATTCAAAACTCTTATAAATGATGTGTTGCAGAGACACCAGAACATGTATCTTGATCATCGAGACTTCATTACTTAGATTCTTTACTTTTTACATTTAAAATGCCCCCGGAAGTTGTTTTTTTTTGCATTATTTAAATCCTTTTTCGTGACTCACTAACATCCTTTCCGTGAATCCTTTTTTGTTCTCAAGAAAAATGATTGCATCTCACGTAAAGGACTGAAAAGTCAGCTAACTCCAAAATCCTTTTTCGCAACATTGGTTCTTTTTTTGTGAGAACAAAAAAGGACTCACAAAAAGGTTCCTATCTTGTGAAAAAGGATTAAAAAATAAAAGCCAAAATCCTTTTTCATGAGACAGATCTTTTTTCACAAGAATGAAAAAGGATTAAAAAATAAGTCTGAAATCCTATTTCACGACACAGAATCCTTTTCATAAGAACAGAAAGGGTCATGAAAAAGGATCCTTGGCATGAGAAAGGATTTTGTACTTTATGTTTATGAATCCTTTTTATTCCATGTGGCACAGGATTTCATGGCAAGAAAAGGGTTTCTGCCATGCTCCCCTATGTATCCTTGGTGTCTAGTGGCACCCCACCCTCCCATCTTAATATATTTTTCTTTTCATTAGTGTCCAGTGGTACCCCACCCTCCTATGTCCCTCAGTATTTTGTAAATAATGTTCATTGGTGTCCAGTGGAACCCTTGCTGTTATGTTCCTTGTATTTACTAAATATTGTTCATTGGTGTCCAGTAGTACCTCCACCCTCCCATGTCCCTTGTAGCCTGCAAATAAAAAATGGTCCTCGATGTCTTGTATTTTTTACCTCTAAAAAAGTCCACCGATGATTGCACCCCACACCACCCAACCTACCACAGTAAGGTAACTGCGGTTCAATGTATTTCAATGGGCTTTCTGACCACAGCTACCTTTCTTTTCATACAGCAGTCAGTGGTTTCAGCAGCAAGATTCTCTTAGATCGGAGAGTGGATCTTCACCATGGAGCAGTTCAGGTGAGTGAGGATGTGTGGGGTAGCCAAGGGGGGTGATGCGTGGTGGGCACACAATGGGAGGTCAGATGGGGGTGCAGGTGTGATCATAAGTGGATATTTCTTTTTACAGGTAAAAAAATACAAGACATTGAGGGACTTTATTTATTTACAGGCTACAATGGACATGGAAGGGTGGGGTGTACCACTGCACACCAATGAACATTATTTACAAAATACAAGGGATGTGGGAGAGTGAGGGGGTACCACTGGACACCAGTGAACATTATTTACAAAGTACAAGGGACATGGATGGGTGGGGGTACCACTGTATGTCAATGAAAACATACAAAACAAAAATATATGGAAATGGGAGTGGATGGTGCCACTAGACACCAGGGTTATGAACTATAAATTAATAGGGACGGGTGAACAATTGGAGGTGGAGGGTACCACTGGACACCAATGAAAATATAAAAGAAACAGTGTATGGAAATCAGAGGGTGGGGGGTGCCATGATACACTGAGGCTATTAACTGTAAATTAATGGGGACTGGGGCACAATTGGAGGGTTGGGGGTACCAATGGACACAATGAAAATATAAAAATAACAGTGTATGGAAATTGGAAGGTGGGATGCCACTAGACACCAGGGCAATTAACTGAAAACTAATGGGGACCAGGGCACAATTGGATGGGGGTACCACTAAACACCAGGGAGAAAGAAGCATTAACAGGGTCAGACATGGGAAGGTGGGGGTATCACAGGATACAGGGGATATATATAACATAGTAATATACTGCAGGGATGGGAACGAAGGGCCTGGAGGGCACTATGCTCTCACAGGAAAATAAGGATACAATTACACTATCAGAAAAGTTATGGATGGATGGGAGTGCAGGGTCCAAAGGGCCCTGTGCTCCACAGCCAAATAAGAATATGGTTACTCTTACTCAAAAAGTAAGGAAATAAATTTCAAAAAACATCATTAATGCAGTAGTTAGGGTCAAAGTGACAAAAGTTGGGAAATATGTCGTTAGGGTTTCCGACCCTAACACCCCCCTCCAGGCAGCATAGCAGGTGTGGGGTGTGCCTTGGGATTCACCAGATATACTAGAAAAGCTTAATGATCACTTTGCCACTGCAGGGCTTGCCTTTGACACCTCACCTATCAGCAAACTTAGCCCGGCAAGAGACTACAATATTGGCTTCACTGATAATCACAACCATAACCAACCGCATCCCACCCCCTTCAGCTTCCTCACAATTACATTCAAGCAAGTGGAGGACCTCCTCCTTTCTCTGGATACAAAAAAGAGTGCGGGTGCAGATAATATTGAACCTTACTTCCTAAAACTTGGCCATACCTATCTGACTGCCCCCATTACACACTTATTCAACATCTCTCTGATTCAAGGTGAGCTACCTGTCTTGGGGAAACTGCCCACATCCTACCATTATTCAAGATTGGGGATCCAAGTGATCTGAACAATTACTGGCCTATTTCTATACTATCCGCCCTCTCTAAATTACTTGAAAATTGTCAACATCCAACTTAGAGAACATTTGGATTCACAAAAGTTGCTAAACCTGGCTCAGTCCGGCTTCAGAGCCAAACACAGTACAATATCTGCTCTTGCAAAAGTAACTACAGACTGGCAAATGGCCTTGGACTCTAAGAGCATGTATTTGCCTCTTCCTTGATCTAAGTAAGGCCTTCGATACTATGGATCATACCATCTTGCTTACTGCACTGAGTAACATCGGGCTTGATAGTTCTGCCATTAAATGGTTCACCAGCTACCTAACCAATAGGTTACAACAAGTCAAAGCCATAGGAGATCTGTCCCCACAAAATCCTCCATAAGGAGTCCCACAAGGCTCCATCCGGCCCTATCCTCTTTGCAATATACATCAATAATCTGACTCTCATAGCTGGCACAGCAAATGTGCACTTATTCGCTGATGATACTCGTACTTATACCACAAATTCATCCTTGATCTGGCCCATGAGTACTTACAGAAAGACTTCGCACCATCCAATACAGCCTTCTCACTCATAAGCTCCTCCTCAACGCCAAAAAGACTAAAGCAATGATTCTCTCACCAAAGTCTACTTCCGGATGTCCACATATCACACAGATCCGAACACTCTTAGATGAACCCCTTGAAGTAGTTGATACCTTTAAATACCTAGGGTTCTGCTGGATAACAAGCTCAACTTTCTGTGCCACTTAAATGAAACCTTGAAGAAACTAAGACAGCGATTAGGTTTATTCTATCGCATTAAACACCTACTCACGTTAGAAGCCAGAACGAGACTAGTACAAACTACATTCCTACCTATACTGGACTACGCTGACTTCCTTTACAGTCATTGCCCATCAACGATGCTAAACAAACTGGACACCCTTTACCACCGGGCTTTAAGATTTATCTTAAATCTACCCCATAGTACACATCACTGTCATCTATACCAGGTTTCGGGATGGACCTCACTCTCAACTAGAAGGAAAAGGAATGTTCTCCTCTGTTTTTTTAGAGCATTATCTGATAACCTCCCTGCATACATCTCCAACATCTTCAAACAGGCTAAAGGTTCCTATGGTCTGAGACGCTTCTCCTTAATCTGCTTCCAGATTCCTAGAGTGAAAACTACCCTTGACTCAGCAGCAATCAACTTCTCACTTCCATCACTTTGGAACACTATGCAAGACTCATTAAAATTGTCCTCACTTCCAAGCATTTTCACATTCAAAGCTCTATTAACGGATTATCTGAAGGAATCATGCAACTGTTTCAGATGCCGATGACCTAAGCCTTGGGTGCCACTCTCAAGTCCTATGCCTAAGTATCGCATCCACCCCACATTCCTAACAACAGAAACCTAGGACCTACAAGCCTAGTTCCCTTAATCCAAGATGACCCTGCCTATTCTCTACCTTTTACCTATTCTGGCCTCCCTTTTGGCTGCCTACTCTTACTTTCTACCTATTTCTTAATACCTCCTTATTTTTAGCATTTAGGTATGAGCTCTTACTCAGCGGAGACTATATGGGATTGTTGTCTCTTCTCATTTCAGTAAAGCTTATCATTATGTACCTTTGCATGTTAATTATGTTGACCGGTATGTATAGGCCCTTATTGACCGGCACCTTCACAATGTTTTTCCTTTTTTTTTGCACCGTTGTCCACCGTAATTATAATCTTATGAAGTGTACTGTATTGTATTTATGCCCAGGACCACCTTGAAAATGAGCTTGCTCAATGGTGTTTATGCCTGGTTAAATAAAGTGATTGATTGATTGATTGATTGATTGATTCACAAACCTAACGCTCACCCCATTCTCATACAATGTACACATCTGATCTTATTTAGGGAATGGGGTGAGTATTAGATTTGAGAACCCAAAGGCACACCCCACCCCTGCTGTGCTGCTGGTGGAGGTGTTAGGGTTGGAAACCCTAATGCCACATTTCCTAACTTTTGTCGCTTTGACCCTAACTAGTGCATTAATAAAGTTTTTTGTATATATACAAACAGGTACACAACAGGACAGTGATGACATCAATTTTCGTAATAGTGTACAGGTAGGCACTGTATGGTATCATTACAGTCCCCCCTTGAATGCTTAAAAGTTTGTACCTTGCAGTGTTTAACCAGGTCAAATATATAGCAGAGCATTCTACGTGATGAGGAAGGATGATCGGTGGGATGCCAGAAGGTCAGTCCGCTTTACAAGCAACTTCAGCGTTTGTGTGGCCTGGGGCAGTATGATAGGGAGCAAGCTCTGTTTACACTGTGGAACTCTTAGCAATGTGTTCACCACTGTAACATCAGCATGCCATTTTCAACATGTTTTGACTTTGCCCTCCCTATTCGGAGGTCCAATGCTTTAAACTCCAATCTCCAAAGAGGGTTCTCCTCCAATGGCTCTAGTGTGCTGCCCACAAAATCTGTACTACAGTAACCCCTGATTTGTCTTAGCTGGAGCCAGTCTACCACACCTATACCCTACAACACACCCAAACCTTATAAGGTGGAAGGCCCCTTGGTGCCCCCCTTTGTGAGGGGGTCATGGAAGGCAATGACTGGTTTTACTAATTACAGTTTTAGTTGCATGGTGGTGGTGCCCCTACTTAGCATAAGGGTGATAATGTAGAGTAACAGAAAGAAGGCCACAATAATAAGAACGTATGCCAACGCTGCAGTGACATTTTGATAGCAAAGTACATTACAGTGGCAAGTCGTTGTTGCTGCTGTAATGTACCCATGGGACTCTGGCACTGCTTTCTCCAGGGTTTGCCCCTACCTGAATCAACTCTGACCTGAGTTGATAATCTTTAGTTATAAGAGGTGGGGCAGAACCCCCTGTGTGAGGTGTTTAGGGGGCAAAGCCCCCTGAAAAACACAGTTTCCCAACAGATTTATGCCAACTGCAACTTGCAGTCAACATAAATCCATCACTGGCATGTTGCGTCAAAACAAAGTTGTCGACACAGTGTCATGGATCCTAATAAGAAATACCTAAGTCCATTTCCATACACTCCCCATTCCAGGTATAAAGTTACTAAACCAAGTCTCTACCTTAGAAATAGCTCCCCATTGTTTTTCTGATTTCAGTATAAGAGTTTGGTTCATGAGGTCTGATGCAGATTGGTGGTGAGCACATCCATATTCAAAAACTTGTGAAATGGGTTTGAGTTCTAAAATCTCTTTAAAAAGTATGAAGTCCTTAATACCATTTGGGACCTCAGTGAAAGTAGTGGGTGAGATAGACAGGTATAGAGTATATATTTCAGTGGGTAAGACAAAGCTAAAGTCAAAGGCTGTGACCATAACAGAGAATGTTAGAAAAACAGGCCAGGGGGAAGCTGCTGACAAATTGTAGTGAGGGTCGAGAATAATATAGGATCCATTAGCAATATGCTTAATGGTGTTACACCCAAATTGGTTATTTAGTATAATACTCAATGGGCAACATTTAGACATCTCACACAGTTGATAAGGCTTCCCCATGCGTATGGTAATTCTGTCATGCCAAATGACACACTGATCCAGAGAGAAACCCTTATAGGATAAGTTTTACTAGGTAACAAAATCATAAAGTGCCTTTATTTTGGTGAACATAGTGTAATCACGTGAATAAAACTGCATGTTTTGGATGAAGTCAATACCAGACTATGTGGCATAAATGACTGGCACTCAAATTATAAATTCTAACTGCTAGTTTTCAATCACAGATATGGAGTGGAAGGATAAGTCATGGCTACATAAAACATAGCATCAATCTCGATATCTAATAAGGAACCATTACAATAATTGCTCGACAAGGTCTGGAGAAACTGGGGTCCTAGGAGCTCAGTTGGTATCAATCCATTCGGCAGGTCAGAGACTGAGGTCTCTGTTAGTGAGTGTATGGTAGACTGTGGGCCAGCTTCCAAAGATTGTCATCTTTTTATTGATAGTCTGCATGAGAGAGGCAGAAGTTTTGATTAAAGCATATATGGCTTTCCTTTGCTAGTACAATTAATAGGAGTCATATATGATATATTCCTAGTGCTCTTGCTATTAGACTCAGGAATCTTTCAGTTGTCGCTTTGGCTCTGCCCAGCAACTGCCCTCGACCATCAAGTAATATTGGGTTCTGCCACCAGTTTCCTAAGCTGTTTAACTTTACAGTACTTAAATGCTTTCCTAATCCTCATACAGTATTTCCCCAATTATTCTGGACACACTGTTTTGCCAACAGGGTTACATTACTGAAATTCAACCCCTATGAAAGTATAATGGATGTTGTAGTTCACATACACAAATAACCACTCTACTCCTCTCTAGCCTTCCAGTCTCATGTGGAAGTAAAGTCTGAGGTGGGGTACATTCCCAAGTCAATATCTAACACAACTCTGGGGGCCCTGAAAAGGTCACATTACATCCCCCTTCCCCCTTTCAGGGCACATCAGACTGGTGTGGATTACATGGTTGCTGCTTAGTTTCTTGGTTTGATCCAAAGTAGTACAACAAATGTAGGGTCATGGTATATCATACAGGGTTAGAGACAGCAGGTGTTCCACTGCCAGAATCTAATCAATATTTTGGGTAACACTGGTTGCATTGCAGGAATAATAGGAGCCAGTCCCATTATGGGTAATATTGTTTGTACTGCCCAGAAGGTGGTATCCTATTTTCAGCACAAGATGGGTATAAACTAACCTTCAGTATACAAGTTGCAAGAGCCACTGCACATAGTATAATTGCAAAAATAGAAATGCTAGATTGTCTTCATCTTGTCCAAGATAAAATAAATAACACAAAACAAACTTTCAGGACTTAAACATTCTTTATATTGAAATTCCTTGTTTTAGCTTGCTGTAACTGAAGTAAGTAAGTGAATATGAGGTGTGATGTCCATTATTTTGACCAGTCCAAACAAAAAGGCTAGATTGCTCCTGTGATTCTCAGATACCACAGTTGCCTTGTCACCACATTAATTTGATTACACTCCTTGGTTACTTGTCAGCAGGTTTCCTTCTTTCAGGACCTTAGAAAAGGGGAGAGATAGTGGTAGAAAACACATATACACTGGTAGACATTATAATTACCAGTTCCCTTTAAAAGGTTGTGTCTGGATTACATGCACCCACTTTTCCTACTGAAGCAATCTCAATTCTTTCCTCTAAAGTGAGTGGTTTGGATAGGGCTAGGCAAGAGTCTTTGACTTCCCACCTGTAACCATATCCTTTACTATCTAGCAGTTCTGGCTGGACCATAATCTGTCCTGAAGTTAAGTGGTATAACAAAATTGAATATTCTGTCCTAGCGCTGGTCTCTGTTTACAGTTCTGTAAACAATCTTGTGGAAGTCAAAATGCATCTTAAGGTCAACCCTGTGTTTCAGATTGATATTTTTTCTAACAAACTAAAAACTTTCTACAGTCATTTCAACAATATAATTATATACATTTGCAAACCAAGGGATCCCAGTTTTGCAGAAAGATATATATATATATATATGAAAGAAAGAATAGAAACAGTAAGTGAAGGAAGGAGATAGCAGGGAAAAGTGTGGGACCATCAAAGTGTCCAGTTCCTAGGTGCCACAAGAAAATTTGATTGCACAATTAAAAAGGCAAGAGACTAGAGGTATGAAAAAAAAAAATTCCAATGTTGGAATTTCTGCGAAAGTTGGACTTTTGCTTCCATGGAAGTTTGGAAATCACTTCACCAACTTTCGTGGAAATTCTGCCTTAAAATGGCAGAATAAATGTATTAACTGTGAGTTAATGTATTAAACTGTGGGGAAAAAATTCCACAAAACTGATCACTAGCAGTGGTCAGCTTTGTGTCTTTTTCCTCCGCTGTTTAATACATTAACCTATTAACCCCCAACGATTGCCTCATGCTGCATCCCACCTCACCCGCTGATCCTTGGCACCAAATAAAAAAAAGTCCATTTCTCACACCTCTGTCTATTGTGATACAGTAAGTTAAGGCCATGCAAAACTTCCACAGAAACACACTTACTCAATATTTATTAGTTTCAAAAATAAACCTTTGCGGTATTCCCATCTATGTTTCTATTCACTGGTGTCTAGTGTTCCTCCACCTGCTGATCACCAGCACCAAATAAAAAAAAACATTCCCTGGTGTCTAGTGGTCCCCCCACCCACCGATTGCCGGTCCCATATACAAAAAATACAGGGTGTCTTGTGGCCCCCCCACTTGACAATTGCCACCCCCATATAAACAAAATACCTGTGGTGTCTAGTGGCTCCCTCCCACTCTCTGATTGCCAGCTTCAATTCATAAAATCCCTGGTGTCAAGTAGTCCTCTCCCAACCAGTGATCGCCACCCCAGAGTCATACAAGTTTAAAATCCTGGTGTCCTAGTGGTCCCCACCCACCGATATAGTTCCTCCCCAAAAATTGTTAATACATTTCCTTTGCTGGTATCTCATGGCCCCTCCTATCCCCAATCCCCTTAGTAAAATATTTTGCTCAAGTCATTCCCAACCCCTGGTGTCTAGTGGACCCCCCACACCCTCACCCTGGCAGGTAGTCCCATACCACCCTACTCCCCCCATCTCGATCTTGAGTGGGTGACCAGCACAGCCCTCCTCTCTCCTCCACAGCTGGCCACCCACTGAACTGTCAATGAATGAGTGTGTGCTTGTACAAGCATCGGTTCATTCATTGACAGCTCAGTGGGTGGCCAGCCAGAGGAGAGGAGGGCTGTACCGCTGCCCGCCCAGGGTTAGGATGGGGGTAGGGTGATGTGGACCAGGACCACCTGCCAGGGTGGGGGGGTGGGGGTCCACTAGACACCAGTGATTGGGAAATGATATGAGAAATATTTTTACTAAGGGGATTATGGATAAGAAGGGGACCACTAGACACCAGGGAGGGAGGAAACATATTTAAATTTTTTTGGGAGGGGACTGCAATAGGTGGGTGGGGGGGACCATTAGACACCAGGATTTTAAACTTTTATGACTTGGGGGTGACGATCAGTGGGTGGGAAGGGACCACTAGACACCACAGGTATTTTTTTTTTATATGGGGCCAGTGATCGGCGGGTGGGAGGTGGGAACTGCTAGACACCCTTTATTTTTTTGTATTTGAGACCATCACTAGGCAGGTGGGGGGACCACTAGATATCAGGGAATGGACTTTTTTTATTTGGTGCTTGGGATCAGTGGGTGTTGGGGCCACTAGACACCAGGGGCTGGGGGGGATAATTTACAGGGGGCAGGTAATCAGCGGGAGGGAAATCATAATACATTAAACTGCTGGATGGAATAAATCTGCAGTTTAATGTACTATTCAGCAGTTCAGTAAAAAAGTCAGTGGAACAGGGTGGAAATCCAAGGAAAACAGTCAGATGATTCCGATCTCATCAATGTTGGAAGTTCTGAAACTTTCATGAAATTTCTGAAATTTTCAAGAATGTTCAGCAAAAGTGGAATTAGCAACTTTTGCCCATCTCTACAACAGACAGACAAATTACAGAATAGGAGAGGACAAAAAAGATCCTTGCTTTTGACTCTCTCTACATAACAAATGGAACAGGGTCCTACACACTCCTGTCATACTCTTCTCTGGTAAACTATGCCCCTTCTTCATATACAGTCTCAGGAGAAAACCCCAAGTTCTGCCCAGAATGGTGACACTCTGTTCACTAACCGCTTGACAATTTTTGGTATGATCTGGCCAGCTTTCATTTCAGATTTGGTGCAAGTCAAAGGTGGGGGTGGTACCAGGAGAAGGGTTTGAAGGGCAGGCTGGTCAGCATCCAGAAGGACACTGACTGCCAGCCTTGCGAAAATATCACAGCTGCAGGTGTCATAGCTGAATGGTCTGGTACATTTCACAAGCTAGTACATCAGGACTTACTCAAGCAATTAACACATAATTCATTTCACTTTAAGTGGTAAAAGATATGGTGGTGTTCACATATCTCAATAAGAAAGTATCTAACTTTCTCAGACCTAAACTCTAATAAAATTCATTTCATTCAAGAAAGGAGACTGTCTCACTATCTAGAAGTCCAAAGGCTACTAATTTAGGTTCATTACATCGCTCTACTTGGAAATTTCCTTTATGCAAGGACTATATCAACCTCAGTCACAAACAGTAAATTTCCACCAGGCAGAGATCACATTATTTTCAGAATACAGTTGGCCAGAATCTTATATAGATATATATGTAAATCTGTGTTTTTCTGTTATGAGAATGCTTAGTAGGGTTTTTGGGTTAATGTTCTGATACGACACCAAAGATTTGGTGTCACAGGGCCATTTATGATTTTGTGGGATGTTGTGCTACAGCCATCTTGCTTTAGCTAGAAACACGGGATACCATGGAGCACATTTTTTGACTTTTCAGTGCATCTTCCATAACTGCAAATCACTATGGCAGTTAAATGAAATACTCCCTTCTTTCTGTTTAGAATGCTAGAGACAGAACTCCAGGCTGCTTTTCTCTGAATATCCTGAGGCACTGTGCAGAATTCTTAGCAAATGTGCACACATTCCAAACAAATCTCAATATCTTTAAAACTATTTAAGGTGCACAAAAACAACCTGCATGAAAGTTGTTCAGGACAAAAAGACCTTTCACATGAGGGTAGTCACTAATCTGAGTTCTTTATATTTTGTAAAATATGGTCTTCCAAACAGCCTCATTTTCTTTCTCTCTGAGTGAACACAGTAGGAGTCATGCCAAACACTTGTAAATAACTTGGAAAGTATACAAATTACCAATACACAACCAACGTGAAAGGTGTTCAGGACAAAACAACCTTTCAAATGAGGGTAGTCACTAATCTGAATTCATTAGATTTTTTTTCAAAAATAGCCATCCGCGGTTCATTCACATTTCGGGCCTGTGTGGTACAGTATGGTCTGCACACCCATTGGTCCATGCAGTGGACCAATAGACGTACAGACGCTACTGTACACTGTCATTAGGTAGGTGGCTGGGCAGCATGCAGGCAGGGTGCTGCTGCCCGCCAATGACAGAGGGGTGTTGGGTGGTGGGGACCGGAGTGGGCAGGTGGGGAGGGTGTACCACTGGACCACCAGGGACTTTCAATGGCCATATGCCAGCGATCAGGTGGGGAGTCACCACCGTCCACCAGGGTCCTTCCTAATACATATGCCCATGATTGGGCAATGGGGATCACAGGTCCACCAGGGACCATATGCATTCATATGCCCATGATCGGGTGATGGAGGACATGCCCTAGAGCACCAGGGATGTTATATTACATATGCCCATGATCGGGTGATGGGGTGGGGTGCAATGCTCCCAGGGCAGGGGCCCTGTGGACAGTGCTCTGGTGGGGGTGGCCACCCGCAGCTGGCGGCTGACATGCTGTACCCTGCAATATGGCAGCTCACCTGTGGGTGGCCAGGATTTGTTCCTAGTTTTACCAGGTACATCTTTGCACCCTCCTGAGTGGTACAAGGTGGAGTTGTGCCGCATATGCCCGCACATCCTGGGCTGAATATCAGGATGTGCTGCATAAGCATGGGCATGCCCCCGCACTTGCACCACATACATTACTGTTGTGCCCGAGCGCATTGGCAGTTAACGCGTCGCAGCTTGCCCTTCAATATTAGCGCCGTGTGCATTGATGGGTTGTGCATGGTGCATTCATGTTGCACCATGCGCAACCCTTTGAATAGCCAGGCCATTGTGTGTTTAGAACATTGAGACAGAACTCAGACCGCTTTTCTTTGAGAATCTTCCTAAAGCAAATGTGCACATTCCAAACAAATCTAAATATCTTTAAAACTATTAAAGGTGCACAATAACAACCAGCATGAAAGTTGTTCAGGACAAAATGACCTTTCAAATGAGGGTAGTCACTAATCTGAATTTCTTATATTTTGTACAGTATGGTCATCTTATTACCTGTATTTCCATTTTTGTTTTACAAAATTCACATTTCTGATGGCTATTTAAAAAAAACTATAAAGAATTTAGATTAGTGACTATCCTCATTTGAAAGGCCATTTGTCCTGAAGCCAAAAATGTAACATAATGCACTTGGGGCATAGAAATTCTGGGCAGAATACAAAATGGGTGGAGTGGTACTGACAACATTAAGAAAGCACACTTTCCAAAAAAACCCCATGTTTTTACATACAGTTGATTACTGTTTAACAATATTATGCATCTATGGCTGCTACTGTACATCTGATGCAAACCCATAATCATGTTCCTCATTTGAAGTGAAAAGGGAGGGTGGAGGCCATAACTGACTCCTTATTTTTGTTTTAAAGGGGGCAGTTTTTTTACAGCAAAAACAAGGAAAGGGGTCTTTTTTTTTTTATTTACATTTTTGTAGGGATTTTGTCCCAGATTTTGTGCCTGTCCCCATTCTCAGGGATGAGTGTGCCTGTGTGGAGGCATGCGCACGCCATGTTCTGAGACCTCCCGACTTGCTGCCCCTCCACCTACACTGCCACGGTCCTCCACCCAGTGGCAGTGGAACTACATGGGGTGACGACCTCCCCTGAGAGAGAGCTGCTAGATCCTGCTCCTCCCTTCATGCCGGCACCCTGGTGACTCAAGGTCGTTCCTGAACGTGGGTTACTGGCACAGTGGAGGTAAGACATAGTACCTCAACCCTCTGTGCCACTGGGCTGGCATAGGGGTCATTTCTAAAATGTGCAGCGAGCATGGGAACACTTTTTTTCAGAGAGCGTCACCACTGGCAGCTACCACTTCAAGACTGCTACTACTTCTGCCTACTACAATCAGGAGACAAACAGAAGTAGTCTACCCACACTGAGATCAATATAGTTAAGGCACATTTACCAAAAATTACTGCTTTGAAAAGAATGAGAAAGTGACTGTGATGACGAGCAAGTCCTAGACCAGATCTCTAGTTTGTTAATAGACTGTTCCTGAGTCTGATTTTTATGGCTGCGTGGGCCACGCTCCACAGATGTTATGCCATCATCAGATTTCTATAAGAGCACTGTGGAAGCACGTGACCATACCGCTGTCTGATGTGCTGTCACAGTGCTCGGCAAAGTTTCCAGTGATTCTGTTATGCAGCCTTTCCTCCGTGGCCGTATAAATATATTCACTTCCCAGTGCACTACTTTTCCTTCTTGCAACTGTGGATGTGACAGCCACCAAATGTAACATGGTGGCACTGACTTAAACTGTGCATGCATGAGTATTGTGCATACTTAGTTATGTCGTCGCCATGTTGCGCATGGGTGACTCTGGGGCAAACTGCGTATGTGCAAATATCATGCATGCACTGTACTGTAATCACTGCTGTATTAGTTGTGGCAGCGAGAGCACTGCATATTCTTTTCAATGCTCTTGCTGCTCCTAAAAGCTCGCCACAGCCATATCGGCTCTGACCAGAGTTTGTCATACAGTGTGCCACTACTGGGTGCTGCTTGCAGCCCTTTCACCTGCAGCTCAGCAGAGCTACTTCCCCCCTGACCTGACCTTTTCTCTCCTTCTGTGGTGCTAGATCCCCCAGCCTGGACTGGTTCCCCCGCTCCCCAGCTACATGCAGTTCTTGCAACAAGAACCACCACTGCCTGTGTGGGGCCCTACATCCTCAGGCCCCTCAGCACCATCACAGTTTAAGGCACCAGATCTGACACTGTATACATCAGCACTGCTTATTCCAACCTCATAGTATTGCTGCTGCTTCTGGCACTTCTCCATGACAAACATAAATTAATAAAACTACTACTACAAACTTTCTCTCACAGAGAGAACTCACTTCCACTCTCTACCTGCCCCCTCTGACCCACTGCTGCTCGCTGTACCTCTTGATGGCCTACACCTCTCAGTGGGACCCACCAACGCTCACCATTCCTGATATTTCAGTACCTTCACATGTGCCCACTGCCAATAACCTGGCGTGGAAGGAAAAACTCACAGCCTGTGGGTTCAGTGTGGAAACCAACCTGTGGGTTCGGTGTAGAAACTGCTGTCTCTTGCAACCCTTGCACCTGCGGCTCTGCACTTTTTCATGCTGCAGTATTATCCTTTCCTTTCCTTTCCTTTCCTTTCCTTTCCTTTCCTTCCTTTCCTTTCCTTTCCTTCCTTCATGGTGCTAGCTCCTGGCCTGAACTGGTCCCCCTGTGGCCTTGCAGCAACAGCCACCACTGCCTTTGTTGGACCTACATTCTCAGGCCCCTGGCACTGCCATTACTTGTGCATCAGATCTGCTACTTCTGTATCAGCATTCTTCTTCTCACCTCTTAGTACTGCCGCTGCTTGTGGTGATTCTCCACAACAAACCTCTCTCAGCAGGACTTTGCCTCCAGTCTCTGTCCACCCTGTTTGACCCACCACTGCTTGCTGCACCTCTTGATGACCTGCACCTCCTGTGAGACCCACCTCTGCTCTGCATTCCTGGTGCTTCACTACCTCCACTTGTGACCCCTTTCAGTAATATGTTGTGGAGAGAAACTCTGCAGCCTGCAGGTTTGGTGTAGCAGCCACTTTCAGCCTTGCACCTGCAGCTGCACTTTTTCCTCCCATAGCAGTACCTCCTCCACCTGCCCTTTCCTCTCCTTCCATAGTACTAGCTCCCCAGCCTGGCCTGGACCCCCACTAATTCCTTCCATTTCTCTCCCAACTGAGCTGGATATTTTCTCTCTCCCTAGCCCACCTCATGGTCAGCACTTCTCTGTCCTGCCTCCCAATTCCTGGCACCCAGCACTGCTCCTCCCTTCATACCAGCACTGCCCTGCCTATCCAACCTCCCACACTTTGTGTTTCCTGCCTCCATCCTATCACCTACTCACCTCATAACCCTCTTTTATGTTTGCATGCTCATGTGAGCACAGCAAACATTTTGTTACTAAGAACTGCATTTCAGAGGTATGTCACTCTGGGGTCCAGTGCAGCTCAAGCTACAGTGGCTTGATAGTGACAGACCAATATTCGGACAGGCTGATCATGACACACTCTGCTTGCTGGGTGGAAACCTCTTGTAGTTCAAAAGAGTGAGCCACTTTATAGCCACTCAGTAAGCAGAGAACATCCCCACACCAAGCAGGTGCAGTTGCTCGCCATACCACCATACTGTTTGGCCTCTCCTTTTCAGTTCTCCCTCCCATTATTTGGCGATTCTCCAGTTATGCCTTCTTCTTTGTCCCCTCATCTCTGTACTATTTCCTAAGAATGTCTTAATGGTCTCTGTTCTGTGACTTTCTTACCCTCACAGATTGCAGCAGTGCTGTTAAGTCTCCCTCTTTGGAAGTGAGACTCATACTTTGAGCTGCTTGTACCAATAGCTCTCCTGTTGCTCCTCTCAGGGAGTGCCTACCATATTCCTGCCTCAGCCTCCTGCAGACATTATTTATTTAAATGATACCCCATCAGGCATTTTAAACATAGCCACGATGCAGCTTTACTTGGTGGTACCCATCCTCAGACCTGCACCAAAAGCCTCCAAGGAGCACTTACCCATGGTGTGACTCACCTGACTGGCGGTTCCCACCTCCTTCCACTCCTGACTGGGATCTTTTAATAGCCATGGGAGTTGATTTCTCTACGACAGCCTCATGCAGCATCTCCTGCTTCCTAGCCCCTCAGGGCAATTACATTTGCTGCTGGAGTGGCAGCTCAGGAAGTGGAGGAAGAGCTCTTCCCAGCCTCCTCCACCTCCTAACAAGTTCCTGTCCCTCCTCTCCTGCATGCATGGAGTAGGCTGCAGCCTAAGCTCAGTACTGACTGGGAGTAGTCAATCATGCTAGCTGCAGCAGCAGCTCCAGCTTATCCTAATGCCACACTCTACCTCCCTCCCTCACTGCTGAAACAATATCAGGGCCCAGGGACCCCTCCCACTATACCCCAGGAAAAGGTTCTTATTTTATTTACATACTGTACATTGGCCACTGGGCACTTGGTGATCTAGTCCACTAGCCCACCAGGGTTTTATATAAAATTACTGACCTCCTGGGACAACTCTACCCTGGACTGCAAATGCTAAATTATTTTAATAATGCTGGGCTGCCATCTCCCTGGATCTCTGCTGAACTACTGGCCGCCAGTGCACCAGGGACCTGGCTTGGAAGACCCACAAGGTCTCAGGCTCCTCTTCTGATTTGCTCACATACAGGGCCTTATGGAATGCATGTACTAAAGCAATCAGACATGTTAAGGTGTAATACTTCTCTAATGCCTTCCAAAACAACTTTATCCATCCATCAAAATTTTGGAATGTTATCCATGCCCTCTTCTCACCTCCAGCACAGTCCACAGTCCTGATCCTCAAGGTTAAAGATTCCACCATCTCTGATTCCACTTCTGTTACTGCTGAATTCTATAACATCTTCACTAATTGTGCTTCCTCCCTCCTCTCTACCCTTTCTGCCTTCTCCTCCTCTCTCCTCCTCCACTCCCCTTTTGCCCCTCCTAAGCCATCTTCTAACCTTCTTTTCTCCTTTTCCCCTATCTCCCTGTCCACTGCCCTTAATGCCCTTCTGTCTCTTAACCCCCTCAAGGGTAAGAGCCCGGATGGACTGAACCCTAAATTCCTGCACATCTCTGCCAGTGTCATCAGTTTTCTCCTCTCCACCCTTCTAAAACTCTTCTCCCTTGCCTCAGTCCCTGAAGCATGGAAGCATGCTACAGTAATTCCCCTTCCTAAGGTGACAATCCTCCCTGTAACTATAGCCTATCTCTGTACTACCACCTTGCCAAACTCCAAGAACACCTAGTCTTCTCTCAAATTTCCCCTTTCCTGGACTCATTTTCTTTCTTCACTCAGTTCCAGTCTGGCTTACACAAATCCCATTCCACCTCCACCTCCCTCCTTAGGCTTACTGATTCCATCCTCTACAGGATGGACCAGGGCCAAATCACTTCCACTATTTTTGTTGACATGGCCAAAGCCTTCAACATCATTGCCCACCCAATTCTCCTGGTGAAGCTGACCACTGTTGGTCTCTCAACTCATGCCACTAACTGGTTCCACTCTTGCCTCCTGGGTAGAACCCAATCAGTTAAGACTGGCTGCTCCATTTCTCAGCCTCTCCCTATCAACACTGGAGTCCCCCAAGGCTCTGTGCTTGGCTCCATTCTTTTCTTCATTTTTCTATACAACCTCCATACTGTCTGTACCTCAGTATCCATCCACATGTACACTGACGACACACTGCCATTTGCCTTGGGCTCCTCCTCCTCCACTGATCTGATGACCAGTGTCCAGCTGGACTATGACAATGTCCAGCATTGGTTCTGCTCAAATCAGTTGGCCTTAAATGTAAAGAAGACATTCTCAATGACTTTTGGAACCAGGCAAAATCTTCTCCAGACTTACAACATCCCATCTGTAACCCCCTACAAATGGGGGTTCCCAAAAAGTCTTCCTTGAGCTTGCCTAAATGCTCACTGCCAGGCTGGTGTCCTGCGTTTTAGCAGTTTAAATGTGATTACCAGAGCCTGTATAGCCTCTGTGTACTGTCTCTTTAAGAGCTGCCTGATTGCAACATAAGTAATCTGAGAGGGAGCTCTGTTGAAAGATGTAACTATTTACTGAAAATCATTTAAAGTGATAATGATAATGTAGTTTGTCTAACCTGCTTTCTTTGTAGCAAGGACTGTTTTGTTTGTCTCCACTATCTTGGTCCTGGACTGCAAATTGGACCAAACAGTACTGGTGGGACCTAAAATGTTGCCGGACTACAGGAGCTGTCTGAATTCAAAATCTGTAGGAACTTTAGTTTGGAGTTTTTTGCTCCTTTTTTGCAACTGAAGGGGGAGCTCTTGCTTTGACTGACAGCCAAATCAGCCAACCAAATCTTTTGTATCTTGGGGAAATCCCAGGCTGCTTGCAGTTTTCAATTAATTCTGAGCTCGGAAGTGAAATGAGAGGAGCTGATGTGATTCTGAGCAGCAATCCTGAGTGGAATCATGTTGGAAAACTGTGAAAGGGCTACAGTTTGGCTTACATGTCTTTCTACTGCTCCTGAGAGGGAGAGAAATTAATTATTTTGGACTAAATCCAAGTTTTGTGTGACTAAAGTAAGCTACTGAAGTGGGCCAGGCTCAACCTGAAGAAGACCGAAGATTTTGCTGAATGTGATCAGCCTGTCAGGAGTTCCAGCTACCCCAAGCTCCTGGTGTGTGCAGAGACTTGGCGACTGTGACGGGGAGCTTTGCCTGGTGTGCAGTAGAATTCTCATATGTAAACATGCTATGAGCTGCTAGAGGGCTGTGAGTTGGTCTCCACTGTGTGAACTGTGTTCTGCTTGCTGGAAGCTGTATCCAGCCCAAAACGGACTGCATCCGAACTTGTCTTCATGTGGTCTGGGCCTTGCCAGACTGGCCCAGCCAGACTACCCACTGTACAGAGAAGCCATCGATGAGAGACCTGCCTGGGGATCAGCCCCCTGCTCCACGCTTGAACAGGAATGATGGCTCTGTGACTCATGTGGGCCCCTGCTTCTCCTGGCATTCCAGATCAACCACCTGTAGTCTCGATTTTCATCCAGTCTGTGTCCAGTCTTGGGTATCATGTGTAAATACCAGGGTAGTTCCCTGCAACAACAGCCTAATCTGAGTGTGTCATCTGATTGTCTTGTTGTTTTGTTTCCTTTACGAACTGAGCCCTCTGGCTCTGGATTACAAATATTGTGTTCTGTGCATGTTGTGTTTTCCATCACAGGGCCCCAACCAGCTGCAACCCCGGGCAACTGTCCTGGCTAGCCCATCTCTTCTCCACTTGGGTACCCAGAGATGGACTGTGTGGGGGGACTCAAAGCACATGCGTAACTGCTTGATTGATATAACCTTTAAGCTAATTAACCTGATTTTGCCCCTCCCTTGTTCAAGTCCCCTGAATAAATCAGATCTAACTTTTTCTGCATGTAATCTGACTGTGGTTCCCGTTTGTGCTCAAAGTACTGTACTGTTGCTATTTGCTGTGCATAACCTTATTTTACAGGGGGTCGCCAGGATTGAGCCAGAGGAACCAGCCCTGGTGGTAAGTGCAAACAGTGTGGGTACTTGTGTGGTATAACAGGAGTATTGTGAAAGTGATTATTGTACAGTGTTCAGGTCACTAGAGGGGAAAGAGGGGGGTTATAGTGTCCCAGAGGGCTGTGCCCCGGTTAGCTTGACCACTACAAACCCTGACCTCTGGGTGGAGGCACCCTTTTCAGAACTCAGGCCCTTAACCTGCTACTAGCCAAGCAGGCAGGGGTAGTAGCCCTTGGGATAGTGCCACCTAGGGGTTACACATCCTTTCACACCCTTGATGGATCCCCCCTTGAAGATGTCCCTACCTTTAAGTACTTGGTGGTATGGCTTGACTGGCACCTGGACTTCTCATTGCACATTGAGGTAAGCCATAAAATGTTGCACCCAAAACCTGGTGCTTTGTACCGTAACTGTAGGTGCATCCCCTTGCCGGCTCACAGAGCCATCTTACAAAGAATGATTCTCCCCATCTTTGACCATGAAGACACGGTATACAGTGCTGTTCCTAAATCCACATTGACCAGACTGGACCTGCTCTTCCACTCTTTCTGTCATTTTGCTCTTGATTGTCCCCTCTGCATTCACCACTGCTTCCTCTACTCAGCCCTCTCTTTCCCCTCCTTGAAGTCTGACATCTTACACATTGCTCCTCTTTCTGGCCAAACACTGGTTTGGATCTCTTCACTACTACCTCCCGCCTCTCATTCCCACCTCCTCCTACTCCTTACACTCCTCTAAATTTTTTCCTCACCCTACCTCCTAGGTTGACTACAGCTGGCTGGATGGCATTCTCCTACTGTTTCCTTAAGCTTTGAATTCCTCTCCCTATCCACCCACTCTGTCACCTCTCTTCACTCACTCTCCTTTCATCTCCGTGAGTTCTACTGCCCACCTGCAACTGCTCCTGACTCTTTCTTCCCTCTCTCTCCCTCCTCTCTATCCCTCCTCCATTGTTCCTTCCCCACTCTCCAGTCCCATACCTCTCTACCCTGCTCTATGAAATTGCTATACCTTACCCATGTATTTCCCTTTAGTTGTTGAAATATGATTAGCTGCCTGCTTTGCTGAGGGACTGATGCCATTACAGTTGATCCCCTATGAACTGCTATCTCCAACATGTTCTTACAGTACAAAACATGTAACTTGTAGATGTTGTACAACTTGATCTAATGCTTGTATATAGTGCATACCTTTCTTCTTAATCCTGTAAACGTCTACCCTTTGTCATTACCTTTCAATGTATGTATTTTTGTTGCATTTCTTCTTCCTCATCTCCTACCCTGAGGACACATCTGGAAACAAGCTGCTACTTCAGCTCAGTATGACTTTCCTGGTGAAACTTTTGAAATAAATAAACAACTAAATAAATAAATAAAATAACTAGTTAATAAAAAAGTCCCCATTAGCCCACCAGGGCTACAACTTTTAATTACTGGCCACTAAGAAATCTAGGGGCAACAAGTGGTTTTGCTGACCCCTCCATAACACTTTCTTTCTCTTTTCCTATCTGTTTAAATTGTATTTCTTTATCTTTATCTTCCTTGCCCTAGCTGTAACATTTTATCTAAAGCTCCCTTTTTCCTTACTCCTATGCTGTCCCTACCCCTTTTAGTGTCTCCACTCTCTATTTTGCTCTTGCTACTAGATTTTCTCTATACTAATCTTATTGTTTCTTTACTTTAACAGGTCTGACAGGACGCTGACTCTTCCCATCAGATAAGTATTGCTTCCATCTAACCTCTCCTATCCTTCCTATTTATTCCCTAAGAACTATGGATCCTTTTGACCCTTTCCTATAATTCATTTTATAGGTCCAACGGACATCATCACTTCAAGACTCCTATCTCTACCTCCTAGTACCTAGGTAAGAGACCCACTACATAACACCTATTGATGCCTTGGGCCCTGTTTACCTTTTAAAATCATTTTTGTACAGTAAGATTAATCAGTTATATTTCATGCTGATCTAGTAAATGCCATACAAATTTCACACAGTTCTGTTGCTAGAGTGAAGATGATAAATCCATACTACTTTACTGGTAAAAACCTATTGTGCTTCCCAGGACTTCTTTTTTTTTTTTTTTACTTTCCTTTTTATCCCACCTGACTGCCCCCTCGATCCACTCCTTCAGATCTCTGATCAATCCTACAGGTCCCTCCCACAGAATCTGCCCCTAGAGTGCCAGGCACGCTCCTTTATCCCTCCTACCTTCCCCTACTCCTTGGTGTGCCTGCACAATGGGGTCTATCCTGTGGTTCGGCGATCCTGAGGTGGATCGGTTCATCATCTTGGCCCGGGAGGGGGGTCTGTTTTTCTCCCAATAGTCCCTCCTACCCTCTGAGGATGTCAGCACATAGGACTGATGTCCAGTCTTACAGCATGCTGTCACGTCGCTGACAAGTGCCCACAACGTCTTCCCCTCCCCGACTCTCGAAGAGCCACCTATGCACCGGTGCCCATGCTTCCACCGGCACAGGTGCGTCGGGTGTGTGAGACACCCCAGGATCCCACCCCAGAGGAGGAGAGCATCCATTGTGATGCTCAATCCTCCTTCTCCCCTCTGACCCCCAGCGACCCGAGTTCATTCCCGAACCCAGGTCGCCGGCGTGGTTCGAGGTGTGGCATCTAGCATCTCAACCCTCAGCAACACTGGACCAGCCCTCAGGACTTCCTGTTTAGCAAAGAAGTAAAATTAAAACTTACACATCAAATTATTGCCGAATCATTCTGCAGTAGCTTGATGTGTAAAGCTCTGTTGTGATGCAAACATGGGGTAATGCAGAACAATGTGTGTTAGCATGAGTGTGAAGTGTAACACTCATACTATCTCTCCATTTTCTACACACGCTTATCACAATAATGCAGCAAATAAAAAAACACATACTCATCATGTTAATTCCCAGGCAACTGTTGTTGGCCCCAGCCAAGTCTTGTTTTTAACGGACTCTGTGGCTCTGTTCAAGTGAGCCCTTTGCCAAGGCTTGGCATCAGCCAGGAAGGTGCTCTCCACCAAAGTCCTCCTTAGAAGGTTGGCTACTCGGACTGCATCCTTCCCCCGAGAGACATGTCATTGCAGGGAGAGTGGTGCCTCTTGATACCCACTCCTCGACATTGTCACCCAAAAGCGCCACAAAGAGAATTTCTATTTGGTCCTTAGAATTGAAAGAGGTTGGATTGCTATGGTTGTGTCATGCTGACACACAACCAGCCCGTGATGTTAGTTGCTGTCCGCAGGAGAGGAAGGCAGGCCAGTGAACACTGGTGGCTGCAGCGGGCAAGCAAGGAGTTGCAGTATAGGAGGAGGGAGCCTGCAGCCAGCTGGTCTTGATGCCCTCTGGTCCATGACAAACAGCCTGGATCATCTGAGAGCTGCCATCTGGGACAATCAATCAGTGTGTGATATTGTTGGTGTTTGCAGCTAGGAAGGAGGTATGGGTATTTACCATTTTGGTCAAATGGATGCTGAGTCTGTTCTAGCACCAACAGTGACAGTAGTAGTGGGAGGAGGGCATTGCTGTATGAACTACGTGTACTGTGGCAGAGTTGGTGCCAGCAGATGGATGGGCAGCAGGTGTTCATGCAGGGCAGAATGGATGCCAGCAGATGAGAACAACAACAAAATTCTGGCCTGCTCGAGCAATGAATGCTACTACACACAAAGTCTTTTTAAAGTTTGTTATTTTATTTATAAAGTCCCAACTTTTCCTTAGTATTAGGCTTCTTCTGGGGAACTGTAAAATGTGGTCTTGCCAAATTTTGGCCCAGTTAAATGTTTTCTCTGGAAATTGTTGGATTTGAATGTTGTTGGATTTGAATGTACCAGAAACTTGGCGAGCTCCACCAGATACCTTACTGAATCGCTTGTACAAGACTGGTGATTTCTGGGCACACAAACTTTTCGCAGCAGATGAGAACAGGCAAGGATGCTTGTAGAGGGCAGGGCTTCTAGCTGATATGTAGGTGTATAGGTATACATACTGGGGCAGGAGGGTGTCAGCAGATGGTGGTAAAGGTTTTCATACTGGAGCAAGGTGGATGCTAGCAGATGAGTGGGAGTTTGGGATAAATACTGGGTCTAGGATGTTTACACTGGAGCAGGGTGAGTTCCTGCATGTGAACCACAGAAGAATTTATACTGGGACATGTTTGGTGTTAGCAGATGGGTTTGGCACAGGTAGGGGTGTACATCCACAGGTGTAAATACTGGAGAAAGGTGGGTGACAGCACATAGGAGGGGGTATGGGTCCACATACTGGAAGAGGATGGGGGTCATTGGTACATGAATGTAATTAATAGTGGGCTAGAATGGGTGTTAATAGATGAGTGTGAGAATCAAGGATCTACATATTAGCTTAGTTAGACTATCAGCAAATAGAAGGGGCTGGAGATATGCATGCTGGTAAGGAACATACTCACAATACATGGATTGTCCTATAGCCAAGAATAACTGGAACGCGGAGCAGAAAAACTGTCAGAATAGTCACAAACACAGACACACAGACTCAGGTTAGAAAAATACTTTTATGTTCTTTTTTTGTGCATTTTGTGATTGACTTCGTGCATTTTGTGGTGCTTTTCTGTATTAACATTAATTTACTAAAGGTTCTGATTTGAATTTTTTTTTTTTAAGTGGCTAGTTTTCCATTAGCAGGTTATACAGACCTGCCACTAGAGGGATTCTTGGTCTTCTACATAAATCACTGTATTCTTTCGTGGGTAATATGGACTGCATTATCATTCTACTTCTTTCCCGGTTCTGCTACAAGGGGACTTGAGTCGGAAGGGTGGATGGCCACTAACTAAGCTGCTCCTGATCTCCTTGTTCCCCTTTCTGCTGTATTTTCTCATCTAAGTTTTAAATGGGTACCTAGGTGGGCAAATTTCTTGCCTAGAAAATATTGCACTAATACAAATCACGAGACCACTCAATCTGGGACCATGGCTCTCCTTATTGTGTTTTTATTGTCTAAGGTGCAGAGTTTTCAGCAATACAGTGCAATTCAAGTACCTCAATGCAATTCAGTTCTCCAATGTACCTTATCAATACCTAATGTTATAACAGTCTACCATGCAGACACTCTGTCATTCTCCTCCCCTTTAGCCTATTCCCCCCGGTTAGCCTACACCCCTTTGCTACTGTCCTCACCTATGTCTACCCAAGCACTTACATTGATCACAATCAACTGTCATTACAGTGGCGCCGCCTCTTGAACAGCACGATATGGGTTGCTGCGAAGAAATAAAAAAGCAGTCTCCATTCTTATAAGCTCCTTAAAGAAAGTTATACTTCTGCTTCTTCTCTGCTCAGGAAATGTGGAGCTCAACCCTGGCCCCCCCCACAACTTACCTCGCCTATCGATTTTGCTGAGGCCACAGGTCTCAAAATGATGATGGTCAACATTTTAAGCCTGCCTAAAAAACTTGTACAGCTGCAAGCCTAGGCTGCACACGTTAACCCAGACCTTATCATAATTACTGAGTCGTGGTTAAAAAAGACGAACACTGATCAACAAATATCACTGCAGGGCTACAATTTATTTAGAGCAGATAGAGAGTCTAGAGGCGGGGGTGTGGTTATCTATGCCAAATCTAAGTACTTGGTCACCAATATTAGTTGCAAATCTCTAGCCAAGGAATTTGAGTTAGTTTCGCTGAGCCTTCATCTCCCCTCCTCGGAATGTATCACTATCCTAGGTGGCTATAGACCCCCGTCTGGTGGTGATGAAGTCCTTAATCTTTTGAAATCCATGTTCGTAGATGCAAAAATGGAAACAATATTTCTAGAAGATCTAAATATGGACTGGCTGTCACCTAAATCACACGGCCTCAAATCCCTTTGTGATGAGCTAGGTCTTGGGCAATTAGTCAGAGAACCTACTAGGAACAACACTCTAAATACTGCCAACAGTTCCATTCTAGATGTGGTACTAACCACCCATCCACACAAAATATCTCATTTGGCAGTGTTTCACAACGACATGAGTGATCATGGAATTGTTGCTTGCATAAGATCTCAAATTAAGGCCCGTCCACAACCCATCTTTATAACAAAAAGATCCTTTCGCAAATTCAGTGCAGTAAACTTCCTATCTGACCTGAGCATGATCAGATGGCAAGATCTTTACCTAGCCAAAGATGTCAACAAGGCAGCTTGCATCCTTAATGACAAACTCACTACAATAATAAATAAGCATGCCCCTTTCATCAAAATAAGGGTACGGAACAATTCCAATCCCTGGTTCTCACCTCGGATCTCAAGGCAGCCCTTATAGCTCGAGATAAGCTCTGGGCTAAAGCTAGACATTCCAAAGAATCTTTGGATTGGCAGACCTTTAGAACAGCCAGGAATAACTGTGTGAAAAAACTTCGCTCTGCTAAAACTAACTATTATATTTCTACTCTCGAACAAGCTAAAGGTAACCCTCATAAAATATGGAAGACTATCAAAGCTATAGAAGGACAGCCCATGGCCCCCTCTGTCCCAACAAAGATAGTTGCAAGTGGCAAGATTGTGGAAAACAAGTCCCTAACCCTGGAGGAACTTAACTCCCACTTTGCCACAGCTGGATTAGCTTTTGACTCGTCACCTTATGCTGGTGCTGCGGTGAGCCAGCATACCCTTCCCGCCACATCTAGTCCTGCACACAGTCCCTTCCAACTGCGTGAGATAACTTATAAAGAAGTAGAAGATTCTCTTCTTAACTTAGACACCAAAAAAAGCTCAGGGGACGATGGCTTGGAACCCTTTTTCCTAAGGTCAGGCTATGCCCATCTCACTGCCCCAATTCTCCACATCTTCAATCTTTCCATTACATCTGCTGCTGTGCCATCCTGCTGGAAATCAGCACATATCCTCCTCTATTTAAATCTGGTGACCCATGCGATGTAAACAACTATAAACCTATCTCCATATTGCCTATCCTTTCTAAAGTTCTCGAAAAACTGATCCATATTCAGTTAAAATCTCACTTGAAACCTTCTCTCTCATTAACCCAGCTCAATCTGGCTTCTGGGCTAATCATAGCACAATCACTGCACTAGCAAAAGTAACCAATGATTGGATCTCTGCTATAGATGCTAAGAAGGTAACTGGTGCAGTCTTTTGGACCTCAGCAAAGCTTTTGATACTGTTGATCACAAACTATTAGTCAATTGCCTTGCAAAGTTGGGTGCCACATACCATACCACCCAGTGGTTCTCTAGCTACCTAACTGGAAGATTCCAAAAAGTAAAGGCGGAAGGCTTTTCTGCTGCCTTGACAGTTGCAAGAGGGTCCCCAAGGATCCATCTTAGGCCCTATCTTGTTTCTCTGTACATCAATGACTTAGATGCTAACACATCTCGTCCAATCTGCACTTTTGCAGATGATACTGTGTTGTATACTTCTGGCTCATCGTTATCTGAAGTCAAGGGAGTGCTTCAAGCGAACTTCACACAACTTGAGCATAATCTAATAAAGGCAAAGCTTCTGCTCAATGCTAAGAAGACTAAGCGATGATATTCTCCGCAGTGCTGTCTCAGGCCCCCAATAATCTTGCCCAAGACTTCATTGTCACCACGCTAAACGAGCCTCTGGAAGTTGTAACCAAATTTAAATATCTAGGTATCTGGATCGACAATAAATTATCTTTCAGTAACCACATCGAAGATGTCTTAGAAGGTTAAAAAGCAAGGTTAGGTTTCTTCTACAGAAATAGGCCCCTTTCCCCTGAAACTCAAACAAGCTTGTACAGGCCACTTTTCTCCCCTACTGACTATGGCGATGTAATCTATTCTCCACCACTCTTGCAAATCTAAGTAAACTGGACATCCTTTATCACCGTGCGTTCGGTTCATTACCAGCTCCTCACTGTCTCGCACCACTGTGACTTATATGCAGCTGTTGGTTGGACATCTCTTACTACTAGACGCCTGCTCCATGCTGGGCTATGGACTCTTAAACTGCTCCTGCAGAAACTGCCAAGCTATTCTCTTCCCTTATTAGTATCTCACATAGTGCATACTCATTAAGAAAATCTGACTTTATTATGCTTGACATACCAAGACGCGACTTCTTTGTAAACGTATATTGCATATGCCCTTCCCTCCATTTGGAACCAATTACAAACCGTATTGAAACTAACTAGCACAGTTTCAATAAACTTCTACAAATCGCTAAGTTCAGCCAAAATAAAAGACACCTGTAACTGTCATTAAGTCTCTTCCTTCCCCATGTGTGCCATATTTATCCACTGGTAAGGTATAATTGATTTGTCATATTAACTGCTTTCCTTCCCTTCTCTTTCTACTCCTGGCTTTATCTTTGCTTATGCTCCACTGCTACTCTATCAAATCTCCTCCCCCATATCAGTTGTAGACTGTTGTTTGTTCTAGCTGCCAAAATACTGTATATGTATTGCACACACCAGTCATCATGTTTCATTTATCAGTATCGACCTGTAAGTCAGCTCCTGTCTCATATCAATATTTACCACCTGCGGTCACCCTATGTGGTACCCTTGTATGTATATCCAGCCTGTATCATGTAACGTGTATTTCATGTATATACTGTTATTACCTATCTGTGTTTGTACTTTGCGCCCAGATATTCAAAAGGGAGTTGCGCCAGCGCAACAGGGTTGCGCATGCTAAGTCCTACATTGCTCATTCTACTATATTCAGCAGGAGGAAGTTATGCCACTGACAACAGGTTGTGCAACAGCGCCAATGCAAATGAATGCATGCTCAACAGGAGGGGAGGAACCATGCATAAACTGCGCAACCCGATATTCAGTCGGGATTATGCAGAAGTTATTATCTTGCGCAACCCCAACCTGCGCCTGCACAGACAGGAGCCAAAAAAGGATCAAGTTGAGGGGCCACCACAGGTGAGCTGCTGTATTGCAGGCGCAACACAGCAGCTGCCACCCCTGGCTGGCCCCAACTCGGTCCCTGTGCTCCCCACCAGCCCGATCCGGGCATAAAGTAACATGACCCCCACACATTTCCCGAAGCCCGATCGCGGCATAAAGTAACATGACCCCACACATCTCCGAAGCCTGATTGCGGGCAATAAAGTAACATGAACCCCGCCCACATCTCCCGGCCCGATCCGGGCAATAAAGTAATATGAACCCTCGCTCCTATGTCTTTCCTGAACATCGGCCCGGGGTACAGCACATTTTCGTTGCCTGATCGCTGGCGGGTCAGCATGACCGCTTCACATCTCCGGTTTGATCACGGCAGAACGGGAGTCAACTCTTCGATCGCTGGCAGATGAGCTTCCGCCGAGTCTTCGGTTCAGTGACGACGCCGACGCTGGCAGAATGTCACAGCCCTTCGGTCTTCCTGGTTCTGTTTCACCACCATTTGCCCTCCGCCTCCCTCGTGCCGGGCGGCGGCATCCCACCTTTCTGCCGCCGCCGATCGATCGTCCGGCAGGCTGCACCATTGGTGCAGAGCCACACCATGGGCGCAGCGCCTATTGTACATGACAGTCCAGATTCGTGAACGATGTTCATTCACAAAATCTGGACTGTCACAGTGTGGTATGCATGCCCATTGGCTGTAGCTCTGCACCACTGGCGGCAGCCCTACCGACAGTCAGTCGGCGGGCGGCGGGTGGCAGGCGGTGGGATGCTTCCGCCTGCCGCTGCTGGTGGGGGAGAGCGGGTGGAGGCGGCTGTGGGTGGGTGGGTGGTGGGGGACACTAGACACCAGGGAGATGTTTGGGGGTTGTAATCTTGACATTCTGCCCGCGATCGGGCATTACGTCCACTGGACCACCAGGAGAGATTCGCTGGGGGCTTTTACATTCTGCCCGCGATCGGGCACTGGGGTTGATATGCTCTGCCCGCGATCGGGCTTCGGAGATGTGGGCGGGGGTTCATGTTACTTTATGCCCACGATCGGGCTTCGGGAGATGTGGGGGGTCATGATACTTTCTGCCCGCGATCGGGCTTCGGGATCTGTGTGTGGGGGGGAATGTATACACAGAGATACTGCCCGTGATCGGGCTGCAGGGTGCGTCGGTCCCCGACGGCTGCTGCCTGGCAGGGCGGCCAGGCGCAAGTCCTCGGGGATCGGCGCACCTACATGCTAATGGCATGCAAATGGGGCCATAAATAGATGCAAATGGCCCCCCCTGCTCCTTGCATAAATTATGGCCCCATTTGCATGTCACCTTTTGAATATCGGAAATTTGCGCATGGCGCAATGGTACTTGCGCCACCGCAAGTTTAATGCTCAACTCTGGCAACTTGCGGTGACGCAGTTCCACTGTTGGAGCTGAGGGTGATATTCAGAGAGCTTGCTCAATAGTGCAACTCCTTTGAATATCACCTCGCTACAATTCCCCGCGCAACTATTTTGAGTAGCAAGAGGGCGCTTCAGAATGGCGCAGTTTGAATATCTGGGCCTAAGTGTTAATGTCACAGGACCTCCTTGTGAATGAGCTTGCTCAATGGAGTTTTCCTGCAATAAACTTGAACTTGAACTTGAACTTGAACTTGAATCAGAACCAGTCAGTGTTATCAGGACTCTAACCTGGATCCTGCTCCTGTTAGAAGCATCAGGATTTAGAGTCTGTCCATGGGCAGCACTGACTTATGGTAAGCATGGACACATAGCACCTCTCTTTATTTCCCCAATCATGACAATTTCACTGCCACAACTCCTGGTATTAATTTGTTCATTTTACTTGCTGTGCTATCTGTGCCCAAGAACTACAGCAAATACAAGCAAGCAAACATTCAGCATTGACCAGTGCTTGTTTTAACTGCTGTATTTTATTGAACATAAGCACTAATCAAAACCAGACCACCCAACTGCCTGCCCACCAACCCACTCACTATCACTGTGACTCACCTGCTAACCCAGCAACTCCTCAGTCACAAAAACATGAACAGTCCTGCCATTTCAAACAAACTCTAGCCAGAGCTGATAGGGCTGTGAAAAGCTACCAAGTGACCAAAGTTACACATATGCATAGGACTTATTCAATGCCCATGTGTAACGTGGCTATTTTACCAAGTAACCAAAGTAACACATGAGCATAGGGAATTAAGCAATGCCAGTGTATTACATTGCCATTTTTGAGGTGTTGCACTAAATTTTTAACATGTCCTTTTGGGACCCCTGCTCATGAAGAGTGCTAGTGTCATTTTGTTCACTTGTCCCGAAGGTGATTTCACAGAGTAAATGTGCTATTCTGTGCCACAGGTGCAAAACACATTTTGGGCAGGTTGTGGTAACGACAGCTATACTATTTTAAAGGAGGTGTACTAAAATGGCAATGTTGAAATGTGGAGTGAAAATACTTAAATTTGATGAAGTTAGGAGTGTAGAAACTGAGCAAATCCACACTTGTAATGCAGTCATTTTTTTTGAATTTCTTCAGATTTTCAACAGGCTTTTTGGGACAACCTCATGAACAGTAGCACTGCCATTTCGTGAATCGGGTCCTGAAAGGTGATTTTCTGCAGTGACCACAAAATCACCTTTTGCAACTGAGTAACAAAATGACAGTGACAGTTTTCACAAGGTTGGGTCCCAAGAACCTCATGCTGAAAATTTAAGTGGAAAACCCCACTGAATGGCATTGTAGCATGCTTACCTGAGATTCTTCAGTTCGTGGTTTGGCTTTGAAGAGTGCACGTGTGTCCCGGTCCAGAGAAGAAGATGGTGCCAACCTCCGGAGGTAAGTATGGGGTAAGATGGGTGTGGGGAGGTGGGTGCTCAGTGGGAGGGTGAGGATGGGGTGGGGACTGGAGTGATGATGAGGGACCATTTTCTTTTTACAGGAAAAAAATGAGGTAAAGCAATGATGAGGACTTTTCTAGTTTGCAGGAAAACAAAACATTTGAGCACACTGGGCGGGCTCCCAGTGTGCCACATGACTGGGGGTTGTAGGATGCCAACATGGGGATTGAGCACCTGATGTCAGTGGAGGGTGGGGAAGAAAAAAAGTAGGCACATTGGGTGGGTTCCCAGTGTGCTGCATGAGTTGGGGGGCACAGACAAATCTTTGGGCACAATGAGGGTGGGCTCCTGGTGTGCACTTGAACTGGTTGGAGGTGGGGGCACAGAATGCCATGGAGCTGGTGATAGCACCCCATGTATTGTGACTGTGAAGCTGAATGGGGAGAAAGCTACTGCCAGTAGCACACTGAATAGCAAAATGCCCGACTCCCTTAAGTAGCACCGACCGCAACTCCGAACAGCTCACAAGTCCTAGACAGACAAAGAAGCACATTTAATTCACCACTGCTGTAGTGTCCAGGAGCCCACAATGTGCATCTGTGTGTGTGTCACCTGTAGGTCTTGGCAGCAGGCACCCAGGAGATTGGTCATGATGGCTAAGTGAATGTTTGCTATGCCGTGACTCATGCAGTATGTAGAATGTTTCTGGCAGACAGCCTAAGACACAGTGAGAGACAGAATGAGTAAGAGAGAGAGAGAGAGAGAGAAGAGAGAGTGCAAGAGAGACAGACAGAATAATAGAGTCGCCGATATGCACAACAGAATTACTTGTGTCTGTGTCTCTCTGTCCGACTTGCTTGCTAATCCAATAACTCACCCACTCTTAAAACATGAACAGTCCAATTTAAAAATAAAAAGTATGTCATGCTCTCTCTCTCTCTGTCATCTGAACTTCAGCTATCTGTATTTCTGTGACATTGAGAGCTCAGCTATCTGTGAGTTGTGTTGTGAATGGCATCTTGCCATTCACATGATGGCCAGCTGAACTGCGCATGCACGGAGTCACGATGCTCAGTTCATGCACCAGAATGTGAAGTAATAGCTGAAATAGAGTGGCTGTTATTCCATAGCGACAGATCATGGTGGAGGGATTCACTCTCCGTTGGGCTTTTGAAGGATACTTCTAAAGTCCATTGGAAAGTTCCATGATTGGCCATTTTAGAGCCACGATCCATTCCCAATAGGGCTGTAGGCTCCGCCCACAGCCCTATAAAGGCTATATTGGATGTTACCTGTTGCGTTCACTTCTCCGTTCTACTTATACCATAAAACTCTTCCTCACTCCAGCCAGCTCTGCTAACTCCAGGAAAGGGTCAAAAACCCAGCTTCCCTAAATACATGCCTTTTTTTGCTATTTAAATGTTTTATTTATTTTTAAGACAATAATACAAATGACAAATTCCAAGACAATACATTACACTACAATACAATGTACTGCACAGACATACATCCCTCCCACCCCTTCCCACCCCACCCATGGCATCAACTTAACAAAAGTTTATGGCTCTCAGCCATATCAATAATGTGCAATATTCACATAGAGTACAAAGTCTGTAATTTACTCCATCATCTATCAAACCTAGGCAAGCAGTTATTTATGCTAGCTATAATCTGTTCCACAGACAAGTTGAATAATAGCTCCTGGAGCCATTCAGCATGAATTATTACTTCCCCATCCATCCAGTGTCCAAGTACCAACTTTTTGTGAACATTGCAATCATATTTATGTGAAATTTCCTTTCTGTAACCGTTATGAGAATAATCACCCACCAAGCAGGTTAGTGGTTCTGTATGGTCCGATATCTCCAATGAAGGGCCAGCCCTTTATAATTAGGGACAGGGGGCTATTTTTGGGCGTCCAAAATATGTGGTACACATGAACCTACTCCTACCCTGCAGCGGTTACATGTTGCACTGGGATCCTTACCTAGTTTAGCCATCTTTTCCTGGGCTAATACATATTATGGATAATCTGATACTGCATTAGTCACAGTCTATCTTGAGATGTGTACTTATGCGCCTTGCCAAATTTTGGCACAGTTAAATGTTTTCTCTGGAAATTGTTTAGTCCAGTACTTGGAGGATCCCACCATGTTTGGGAAAGCTTTCTCCAAAAGGTTGGAGTAGATCCCAGAAATGGCATGTTGTTCCTTAGTGAGCCTGCTAATCACGGCTTATAAATTCCCTCGTTTTCCTGATTCACTATTCAGCTGGGCTTTAGTTATCATATGTCTAAGTTGGGACACTTTAAAGCTACATTTAGGATCTAGTTTATTATTTTTAATAATATCATTAATTGTATAACTTTCCATTGGTTCATAAATCTGCTATTTATTTCCGGCTATTGTGTGAGCCAAGTATTTGTAATCGTCTAATTTCCAATTTTAAAATTGGATTTCTACCACTGGTTGATTTGGATCTCAAGAGTGTTTGTAGGATAAGGAAGTGTACATCTGTGTACGGACCTTTACCGAAACTACTATTGGATTATCCCTGAGGGCCGGGGGAGTAGTTTGGGTGCTATATGCAAAAGGGCCGCAGGTGATAACCTTTGAGCCTCTATTAGCTCTATCTCTAGTAATAGCCAAGTGGGTCTATATTGAGATGGGTTTGATTCTGTGTTTGGGTTCATCCATCTCAAATATCTAGCTGCTTGACTTGCCCAATAGTAAAGTTTAAAGTGTGGAAGTCTCAGTCTACCTTTAAATTTATGGGTTGTTAATTTGTTATAAGCCATATGGGCCTGTCTATTTTTCCATATAAATGCTGTGAGTAGGGAGTGTATTTTAGAAAACCATGATTGAGGTAGCCATAAATTTAGCATGTTGATGGGGTAAAATATTAATTTTAACTAAATTAATTCTTCCCCAAAGGGATAGTGGTAGCTTATTCAATCTGTCCAAGTCTTGTTTGATGACCTATACCAGCTTTCCAGATTCCTTACCCTGGAGGATTTTGTGCTCCTTGTTAGGTTAATACCAAGGTATTTAGTTGTTTATATTCCCATTGCACACCTAAGCCTTCCACTTCCCTTTTATTAGTGACCATATTTGAAGGAAAAACTTTAGATTTCTCCAGGTTTAGCTTGTAGTTGGATAGCACCCCAAAGTCTTGAATCACTTGTAGAGATTTGTTTATCGAGTATCTTGGGTTCGTCAGATGCAGGAGTATATCATCAGCATATGCTGATAGTTTGAATTCCCAAGTTCCAATGTTTATTCCTTGAATCTCAGGATCCATTTTAAGCCAGATTAGGAGGGGCTCTAGGTATAGGTTAAACAACAGGGGGGACAGCGGGCAACCTTGACTGGTACCCAAGAAAAGAGAGAATTATTGCAATATATACGGGCACTGGGTTTGGTGTATAGGGACTGGATCCATTGCACAAAGAGAGGAGGGAGACCGAGCTTATGTAGTACTCTGAACAGGAAATTCCAATTTACCCTATCAACTGCTTTCTCTGCATCCAGAGACATCAGCACCGCAGGAGTTATGCTATCCCTGGATGCAGAGAATATATGATCTAGTTTCCTGAGATTATCCAAAGAAGATCTACCTGCCATGAAACCCACTTGTTTTGTGCTGATCAGAAAAGGCATTACCTGGTTCATACTAATGGCTAAAATTTTAGCCAGAATCTTGATATCATAGTTTAACAGAGATTGGCCTGTAGTTTGATACTAGTTCTGGGTCCTCCCTCTTTGTGCAAAACCACTATCAGGGCTTGAATAAATGGGGGTCAGTGCCCTCCCCTTTCAGTATGGTGCAAAATAATGAAAGCAACCATGGGAACAGCTCTTTCCCCAGTTCTTTGTAAAAATTGGGGAAGAAGCCATCAGGCCCAGGAGCTTTGTCAAGAGACAAAGTATTGATTGCTAGTTGAATCTCCTGTTCTGTGATGGGAGAAATCAGCCATATTAGCTGTTCCTCGGAGAGCCTAGGTAGAGGTAGATCAGCCAGGTATGTGTCAATGCAGTCTAACGAAGGGGGATTAGTACTAACCTTGCATAGGTCTGTGTAGAATTCTTGAAATTCTGTCACTGTGTTTCTGATTTGTCTTGAGAGCCATCTGCTGTTGATTTAACTGCATTGATCACCCTCGACATCTTCTGTTGCTTGACCCTTAGAGCTAGCAGCTTCCTCTGCCTTTTCCTTGGTCTATGTAGGTGGATTTCATTTTAATAATTGCATATTCGGCTTTCTCCCAGCAGGTCATTGTAACAAGCTCACAAACGAGTATGTTCCTGCCTTTGTATTTCACTAGTTAAAGAATTTAGTTTTTCTAATTCTCTAATATTTTCCAGCAATTTAGGTTGTTGCTGCCTTTGTTTCTTATGCCGAGAGGCACCTTTATAAGCTCCCCTTAAGAAGCATTTTAATCCTCCTATTCCATATCTACATGGCTAGTGGAATTCAGGCTGTGCCTAGTATAGTTCTTAATACTGGTCCTTAACCCTTCTATTATGCTTTTATCTTTCAATAATTGGTTGTTAATCTTCCAGATTGCCTCTTCCTTTGGATTAGAAGATAGAGATAGGGTGCATAACACCAGTGAGTGGTCTGATATCACTTCTGGAGAAATCTGACATTCCATGAGATCAGGGAGTAGGTATTTACTGAGCAGGAAGTAATCTATGTGGTATGAGGTACCATGGATTGATGAGCAAAATGTATATGCCCTCTCCCCCGGATGCAAAACCCTCCAGGGGTTGCATAGTCCCAATTTATGGATCATGTTCCTAATGGCCTGTTGCTCTGGAGATAGTCCCATTTTAGTTTTGCCTGTCCTATCTGCATCTGGTGAGAATGATAAATTTCAATCACCTCCTAAGATCACAGGTGTAGCCGGAAAAGGCAACAACGTATTAAGCAGTTTCATGAAAAAGGAGGGAGTGTCCTTGTTAGGACCATATATAGTTCCCAATACAATGTCAGCTCTCTCCAGTGTGTCTCTTACTAACACATATCTACCTAACAGGTCGCAGATGCATTGACTGCATTGAAAGCCTAAGTTTTTTGTCAGTAAAATTGCCACACTCTGGGTGGATGACCCTGCTACATAAACTTGACCTATCTGCATCCTTCGCAATAGGTTAGCCTCTGTATCTATTTTTTTTTATACTTCAGCTTTATTCAGCTAAGTACAATACAAGATCACCAAACCTCATACAAAACAGTAAAACTTGACAGTCATGTTCTATAGCTAGTTCATTATTCCTCTAACACAGCAATACAATTTAAGAAGAACAACCCCCAACTCACTATTAGTAGTTCAGCTTATTACATTTAGTCAGAAACTGCAAATCCCCGATCTTTAGGTAAGTTATATATTTTAACAATATGTCAATCCCAATCCAACAACAGTTAGATCTTAAGAGTTTACAACATTAACAATTAATAAAAGGGAAAAAGGAAACAAGAAAAACAAAAAGAAGAAATAAAACAAACAAACAAAACAAAAACCCAATAAACTTTAGTCTCATACCAAGTTAATCCAGAGATGAAGTTCTGCAAATTATTAAGTTTGCTATTATCATCTAACCACAGACACTAATCCGACAAGCAAAGTGCTGCCTCATTTATGAATGGTCACTTATCCTTCCTCTATTGCCCCTTGAACTCCTAAAAATCAATTATCAATTATACATTACCCCTTTCCCGTCCTCTTTTCCTTCTCCCACCCGCCCATTAAAATGTTCACCCAGTAATTTGTATGCTCTGAGAAAACAACCACCTTGACCATCTGTTCTGATAAAGTTGGGTTTGCTGTCTAAGCCAATTGTGATTTTTTCCATGCGATGTAGTGATTGCACCACTTCAGCCCACTCTAATAGCGTCGAACTATATTCTGGAGCCATCTTCTGTTATTGATTTTAGAGCTGCAGCAATCAGTATGGTCCACAGATATCTCTCATCTCTACCCTTAAGGTCCTTAGGGAGAATTCCCAGGATCATATGCTCCAGGCCTAGCACCGTTTGCACTGTAAAGATTTGAGTTAGGTGTCTTATTATATCTTCCCAAAACTTTTTAATCTTGGTGCATGTCCAGAACACATGAGCCTGAGAGGCATTTGTCTCCCCACAGCCCCTCCAGCAATCTGTTCTAGCCCCTGGGGTGTAGTGTGCCACCTGGGTTGGTACTAAAAAATCTAGTCCGCAGCTTCCAACAGAAATCCCTCCACACCAGTGATCCAGTAGACCAGCATACCTCCATACTAATGACCATTGTTTATTTGTGATAGAAATTTCTAGCTCTTGTTCCCACCTAGTCTTCAGATATTGGGAAGACAATTTAGGTCTCTAATATAATTCCTATATATTATTGAAATTGCATGGTCAATGTCCTGAGAACTCCAAACCCTCTGAAATATGAAGGTCTCCTCTAGATCCCCTGGCTCCACCAACCAATTTTGCATCTGTCCATTTAGGAAATCTCGCAGTTGGTAGTACCTGAATTTATTGCTTAAACTGAGTATCTCTGCTGCAAGGCTTCAAAAGATAAAATTGTATTACCCTTAATCACTTGGTGTGGGGAGCAAAAACCCTTTTTTGTCTGGTTCAGGAACCAGGTATCAAGCTTGGCTGGGATAAACTGTGGGTCATACGCCCACCATCTATACCTCCAAAGTTGTCCTCGAGTGAGGCCCCACTTTGTCCTTGCTTCCATCCCTCAAAAACTGCCTTTGTACCAGTGAAGCCCTTTATGTCCACTGTGCCTACCATCCTGAACAACTGTGCCTGCAAAGGTGGGTCATTTTGTTCTGCCAGATCTATTCTCTTCCAGTGGGTATCGTATGCCTGGTTGCCCCAAAGTAGGGCAATCCGCATCTGTGCTGCCACCCAATAACCTTGCAGATTAGGGAATGCTAGACCCCCTTCTGCTTTTGACATATAAAGCAACTCCTTTCATACTCTAGGTTTCTTGCCTCCCCATAAGAAGGAGAAAAACAGGCCCTGCCAGGCCTCTAATTCCCAGCAGGTTACTGTGCATGGTACACACTGGAAGAAGTATAGCAGTCACTGCAGAGCATTCATTTTAAATGCCCGTACTTTAGCACAGAATGAGAGTGGTAACAAATCACTTTCAAGTTGTCGTATAAGAGTTGGGTAATTTTGTATGAATAACTGGGAGTTAGCTACTCCTATTATAATTCCCAAGTATTTTAAGGTTTTTAACCCCCATTTCATGGGGAACTGTAGTTCCATTTCCCTTGTCAGGGAATAATGTAGGCTTAATATTTTTGTCTTACTTTTATTTAATTTGTAGCCTAAAGTTGGCTGAAAACCACCGGTAAGGAACTTGCTGGGTCAGTTAGCTATACGAGCACATCATCACCATATAAGGCTAACTTATCTGTTGCTCCCCCCAGTTCTATTCCCTGTACCTCTGGGCTTTGTCTTATGCTTTGAGCTAAAGGCTCACCATAGAGGGTGAACAGTAACGGGGAGAGAGGGCATCCCTGTCTGGTGCCCCGTCCCAACACCAGTGGGTCTGAAATATGACCATTTGCTCTGACGTAAGCCCTTGGAGACTCATAGAGCCTAAACAGGGCCCTGATAAATAATTGGGTGAACCCAAACTGGGAAAGGACACATCTCAGGAAGGACCATGACACCCTGTCAAAGGCTTTTTCAGCATCTAAACTTAGGATCAAGATTGGAATTTTCTGATTATTAACATGGTCAATGATATGGGTCATTCTTCGTAAATTATCCTGGGCTTGTCTGCCGGTATAAATCCAGTTTGGTCAATATGCACAAGGGAGGGAGGTACTGTTTTTATTCGGCTAAAATCAATGTAAATATTTTATAGTCTGTGTTTAATAATGAGATTGGATGGTAAGAATCACATCTGGTTGGGTCCTTTCCCAGTTTGGGCACCACAGAGATCACTGCCCTCGACCAGGAAGGTGGATTACCTGTCTCTCCTGCCATTGCCTCTGCAAATACTCGAACTAGTAAGGGCAATAGTTGTTCGCCTATACACTTATAAGAATTCGACGGTAGTCCGTCCTGAACCTGGACACTTGCCTACTTTCAGCCTCTTAATTTCAGCTCTTATCTCTCCCTCATTTACAGGAGCCAGTAATTGTTCTCCTGCTCCTGTGTAAGCCCCGTAACTTTAGATTCTTAAATAGGTCTGAATTCTCTCTGTCTACAGGTTTATCTCCTCTGTAGAGTCTGGTGTAATACGTTTTAAAGACATCTGAGACCTCATGGACTCCCTGCACCACCTTTTTAATATCGGGTGCCAAATACTTTTAATTGTGGCCCTAGCCCTCTGTGCCCACAATCTGCTAGCTAATAATCCTGGGGAGTGGGGGGCCCCTCGTAGTATTTATGGTGGAGAGAGAAGCTTTTGCTCTACCTGGTAGTCTAGGATCCCTGTAAGCGCCCTCTTAAGCTCTAATAGTTGTTTCTCTGTTCTGCTCTAAACTGCTGTTTTACTGTTCCTCTAGCTCCTGAATCTTCTTCCCTAATGTTTCCTTGTGAGCCTCCTCTCTTCTTCTTCCTTGGCTATTTTTATTAACTGACCACTTAATGCCGCCTTTGCAGTGTCCCATAAAATTGATTGGGATGTTTCATTCCCAGCATTATGATTGGGATATAGTATCCCTGACCTCCTGATCTTTTAACAAAGAAATGTTGAGGTGCCAAAATGTATTTCTACACACCTCTCCCAGATCCATTTTCAGGAAAAGCGGCGCATGATCTGACAGCAAAAATTGTCCTATCCATGTGTCATGTACCCTCTGAGTATCGTCCTTTGGTAAGAAAAAATAATCTAACCTGGAGTACATGTTGTGAGCTGCAGAAAAAAAAGTGTAATCTCTTCTTTGGCTATGCTGTTGCCTCCAGACATCCGTCAGCCTTATTTCTCCCAGTAATTTGCTAACCGTTTTCACTGTTTGATGTATTTTACGTGGAGTCTGGGATGGTGAATCTAGTTGGGGATTAACAGTTAAGTTAATGTCTCCACCACAGATTAGTATCCCTTCCCCCCATTCCTGAAGCATTGTAAAAAAGGTACGATATTCAGTAAAGGCAGTACCCGGGGGAAAATACACCGATGCCAAAGTAATAATGTTACCCTTGTACTTCCCTTTTAATAAAGCAAACCAGCCCTCCCCATCTACTTTGGATACAATTTTTTCAAATTGAGTTCAGCTGGGAACCAATACAACAGTTTCTCTTCTTCTACCCTTTTGTAGATAGAGGACACTACCTCTCAAACCCCAACTTCAGGAACTTTTCATGCTCACATCTCGATAAGTGTGTCTCCTGTAATAACAAAGTCCACAGAATCCTTTCTCACTAGATATAGAATTTTGCTTTGCTTGATTGGACTAGTGAGACCATTAACATTATAGGAGCATATTAATGTACCTGCCATGATTTCTGAGTATTTCAAGAAAGGCTCCTCCCACCAGTTCCTTACTTGTATCTGATATTATTGTTGTTAGGTCAAAAGCCATATATCTTTCTTGGTAGAGATAAACCTTAACAATTCTAAAAAAAAAAACATAGTATAATAAACATTAAAGGCCAACAGGGCCTGTAAATAATAAGTATCTGTGACCTCCAAGGTTGAGGGCCCATATCAGCGGGTCCGTGATCTCAACCGCCCCCTTAGAGGGAGAGGAGATGTAGAGGTATAGTGTCCCTTCTCAGAGAGCCCTCCAAGAGCTTCTGTGTGGAAATTATAGCTCTTGCCAATCCCTACTTCTGTCTAAAGGCCTTACATGGGTGGCAACAAAAGATGAGCACTAGAATAGCAATCTTATCTGATCTTCCCTGATGATCTAGGGCAGTTGTTTCATTACAATTCTAAGCCCTCCAACCATTCCTTATGTTCCTTGTTTATTTCTTGTAGCAGTCAAACAACAGTGACCCTGGGACTGCTTAGAAGCCCCCCCAGGACCTTATGCCGAGGAGTCCTTAGGTTTTCTTACATGGCCAAATGACTATTTCCAGCACCCAGACATTCAAACAGGAACATGGCCAAGACCATCTCTGCTCTTAATTATCTGTATGGGGCCACTAGCGCCATCACTAGGAAGGGAGCCAGTTCAGCCCTTTCTTCTACATCGAGCCAGTCCTCCAGGGTTTATAAATATGTTTTGGCTCAGTACTTTCTTCCCTCAGATGACCCCTACAGGTCATCCATGAGGAAACCACCACAGCCATCTTATACTCTCCTATTTCTTGCCTGAGTCACCTGGGAGGACTAATAAGCCCAAAGGTAATTTGAAGGGCTAATTATTATTCTATTGGACCGGCCCTCTGCAGCATAAACTGTTGGAGACTCACAGTCACATAACATTGTGTTGGCCTTTAGAATTTGAAGATCGTCTCCTCACCCAGTCCCAGGTCAGGGCGCCCCCAAAGACTCGGTCCCAGTGTCTACCGGTGCCCACTTCCTCCCTTCCCCTTTGCAATAATTTTCAATCTGCTCTCTTTTCAAATACTGTTTTTATTCTCTTTGTCTCCCTGTCACTCAGTATTCCAGTTATGCCTTTAAGCTACATCGCTATGACAGTCATATAAGTCCGTTCCAAATTACTATTCCACTTCCATACACAGTTCTGTAGAGTTGGGTAAAGTCCCACAACTGTACTTGCATGTTGTAGTACTTTCCGTAGCCCCACACTCCTCCGAAGTCAAGCCATTATCAGTCTCGGTCTTCTTCAGACGCTGCGCATCTCTTGGACCTCATGGTGTCCCACAGATCGGAAGCGGTTGTGTTCCTCCTCTGTCCCTTCCTTTTCTGTCCTCCTGGTGTCCACGCCCTATGCTACAGTTGCTGTTTCTGTTTTTGTTCTTCTGGGATATTTATCCCTTGCTGCTTTAAAAATTCAGTAGCATCTGACAGCTCTTGAAAATGGATGAAGCCTTTTTCGATGTTCACTTTGAGACTAGCAGGGTATTCCACATAAGCTTTCAAGCCTTTTTGTTGTAATAGCTTTACCAATGCTAATACCCCTTGTCTTCTCGCCAGCAGTTGTGGGAAAAAGTCCTGATCGAAGTATAACCACATGTCATCAAATTTAATATTTTTCTTTGACCACGCAAGGGATAGTATCTCTTCTTTAACATGCAAGTCTAAAAAAGCAAGCACTACTGATTGCGGTCTGGCATTTGGATCCTGGAGTAGAGGAACAAGTGATCTATGGGCTCTGATTATATTAAGCTCTTTATCAGGAGGGAGATTAAGTATCTCATGAAGGAACAAATCTATAAACGATAGCATGTTATCCGTTTCAGTACCCTCAGGCAGCCCATGAATCCTTACGTTGTTCCACGGATTGCGGTTTTTGAGTTCTTCACTGCTTCTCTAGAATAGCAGTGTGGTTGTGAAGTTCAAGCAATGCTGAGTTATGGACATCCGTTGCTTGTGTATATTCATTCATTGAGGCCTGCAAATCCTCTGTTCTGTGCGACAGATCCTCTATGTCTTTCTGATGGCCCGAGACCTTGGACTCTAACCTTTGTAAGCTCTCATTCATTTGCTTAAGCGCAAGGCATAGATGTTGTGATGCGATGGTGCAGTCGCTCTCCTCTTCAGATGCGGTACAGGATGTCTTGCCACGTAGGCTCCCTGTGCGCTGCGGGCTGTTGCGGCTGCATCTCCATGATATTCTTCTGAGGCTTACCTCCGCCATTCGGTGGATTTTCTTTTAACGCTGCTTGGTGCCATCAGGTAATCAATTATGTTTCTCTTTGGTGACAGGATGATGGTCTAGGCTATATGATGGGAGCAGATTTTGGATGGTCGGACTAGAGCTTCTGAGCTAAGGTGCCATTCACTAGGTTGCTCAAACCGGAAGTCTCTAGCCTCTGTATCTAATAAGAGAGTCTGTTGGAGAAAGATTATCTGATCCTTAATCACTTGCAGATGCTTAAGAACCCTGTATTGTTTGTTCTTACTGCGCAACCCTTTCACATATCAAGTAATAACTTTATTTCTATTAGCCATTCTGTGTTATTGCAATTGGTAATGACTTGCGTCACCGCTCCTGACCGCCTGCGCTACTCAACCGACCTCCACCTGTGGGAGCAGGACTAGTGGACCACGCATCCACCCCTATGGAAGGAGAGCCATAGCTCAATCCCATTCCAACCTTCCTCCCTCCAGGCTGGTGCCCCAGTGGCACAAGGTCATTCTCAACCCAGTTGCTGCCGTGGTGCGAGGTAAGGGTAGCGCCTCAGCCCTCTGTGCCACCGGGCTGCCTTGATGCCCAAATTTTATAACATCTTTGTCCAAGAGTTATCAGTAATATTACACAGTTTTTAATTGATATTATGTGAAAGTACCCGGAAAGTTAATTTGGGATAGCTTTACAAATTTTTTCTATACAAAAAGGAGTTATGATAGACAGAAATAATTGGAGACCATTGTGTCTATTGAATAATGACTTAAAATTCAAATGAAAATATTACGTAAAGGAACATAAATTGTGCTAAGCATCTGATATCACCTCATCAATCTTGCTCAGTAGCAGATAGCAGTATAAATGATCATTTGATTTTAATGAGGAAATAATTTTATTTCTGATTAATGTTGTTTGTTCTGTTGAATTTATTCTTTTCACCCAATAAAATTCCCTACTCTTCCTGCAGGGGCAACATCTGTTTCTGTAGGGAGGATGAAGAAGTTGGACATGGTGGATGGAGTGGGTGACAGTAAGTGTGGGACAGAGGGCAAACCTCCTCCTGTCCTGGATTTGACAGAGGTTACCAACCAAATGGAAATTCTTGGTAAATCTTGGGATGATATAGAGATACAAGTAGACAAAAGCTTATAGTAATTTACAGGAAAAAATGATTTTGATGGCTATGATACAGGAAGAGCTTACATTTTTACAAGAGGAACAAAGATTGGATGAGGAAAAACATGAGACTTTCTAGCAGCCTTCAGACTCAACTGGGAAAAGTTCCAGCAAGCACACTAGGACATCAGGACTAACTCCCAAGTCACCATCTGTCCTGCTAGGAGTCTCGAGAGATACACAGCTTCTCCTGCCCAGAGTCCCATAAGATCCATGAAACCCTCCCTGCAACCTGTTCAAAAGTACAGTTATGTAAGAACTTACGTGACAATAGATCTTTGAGATGATCTCTTGCAGCAGGCCATCACAGGTAGGACTAAGCCATCAGGCGCCAGGACCACATGGAAACCTTTTTAGCTAGTAGTCTACCAGAGGGGCTGCCCACCTCTGACCTTAGCGCCTGACATCAGCCAATCCTATAAAAGGCGGGTGGCCTCCACACGCTCCTCAATTCTCCCGCTGGAAACCATAAGCAGAATGCCAGAAGGGGGGAACTGAGTAGAATTCTGAGGTAATCCAGTAACAAAGAGAAAATAAAGACAGAAGGCTCACCCCTATGAAGAGGGAGAGAGACACAGGAGAAGGGGGTTGGAGGGAAGAAAAGCAGGGCCTGCTGCAAGAGATCCTCTCAAACATCTACTGTTATAGTAAGTTCTTACGTAACTATACTATCTTACTTCAAGGGTATCTCTTGCAGCAGGCCATCACTGGTAGGACTGAGTCCCAAGAAGTTCTGGCACTACAGACAGTCTGGGCAGTAGGGCAAAAGAAATAACAGACTAAGAAAGGAGGCCTTGGAGGACAGCTAGGCCAAATGTGGCCTTATGCCTAGAGACGATGTCCAGACTGTATTGCTTGGTAAAAGTGTGGACAGTGCTCTAGGTGGCGGCAGCGCAAATGTCAGCAGCTGACATTATGGAAGCAAGCCACTGATGTGGCCATACTTCTTGTGGAATGGCCTTTAACCCCTCCAAGAAGTTCCATGCCGTACTTCTGGTAACAATAGACAATGCAGTTGCCTAACCACTTGGACAAACACTGTTTGGACACCAGGGCAACTCTTTCTCAGGGGCGAATGAAACAAACCACTGATTGGACTTCTGGGAGTCCTTGGTCCACTGTGTATAGTACCTCAGGATTCTTTTCACATCTAAAGTATGGAGCAATGCCTCCCCTTGATTGGAATGCTCCAGAAAATAAACAGGTGGATGGATTGATTCAAAGTAAACTCCGACACCACCTCAGGTAGAAACTTGGGATTTATTCACAAAGACACCCTGTTTTTGTACAAAACAGATAAGGCTCCTTACACATGAGGGCCTGAAGCTCAGAAATCCTTCAAGCAGAAGTAATGGCAACTAAAAGGACACTTTCCATGACAGAAAGCATTGCTCACAAGATGTGGCTGGTTCAAAGGGAGGCAGTGTGCTTTCCAACACAAAATTAAGATCCAAGGTGGGACACTATCCCTGATTGGGGCTTCAAATGCAAAATTCTCCACAAGAATGTGTGGGACACATTGAGCTGGGCCACTGAGCACCCATCCACAGGTACATGATATGCAGAGATGGCAGAGAATGTACCTTAATAGAGGAGTATCGCAAACCTGAGTCTGAGAGGGACAGAAGGTACTCCACAACCTGATCCACTGGACAGGTCAAGGGGTCTAAATGGTATGATGCAGCCCAAAGAGTGAAGTGCTTCCACTTCATAGAGTAAGTGGCCCTGGTGCAGGGCTTCCTGGCTGCCACCAAGACATCCGCCACTCTGGGGGAGACCCCATATCTGGCAATGGCTATGTCCTCATGAGCCATGCATGGAGATGGAGAGACTTGAGGTTCAGATGGACCAGAGTGCCCTGTTCCTGGGAGAGCAAGCCTGTGCATGGGGCAGGGACAGCATAGGTTCCACTGCCAGTTGTTGCAGCAGGGGGAACCAGATTTGACGAGGCCAGAAGGGGGTGATGAGGATCATTGCAGCCCCCTCCATCTGGAGTTTGATCAGAACTCGTTGAAGGAGCGGAAGGCATACAAAACCTCCCTGTCCAGGAGAGGGACAATCATGCCTTGCCAGAAAACCCAAGCCCTGGACCTAGCATGCAGAAAATGGCAGTTTTGCGTTGTGTGGGGATGCAAAGGGTTCAGCTTGGGCCAACCCTATCTGTCAAAGAGGTCTTCTACCACTGAGGTCAGAAGTTACCACTCGTGGGCTTTTGACCACGAGTGACTTAGGCTGTCCACCAGGATGTTTTGGTCACCGGGACCATGGACAATCAAGAGTTTCAGGCCATGCTTGATGGCCCAATACCAGACTCTCTTCGCTTCCCTGCAGAGGGGATAGGAATGAGTCCCCCCTGCTTGTTTATGTAATAAACTAGGCACATGTTGTCCATCTGAACCAAGAGCAGACCCTGGAAGAGCTGAGTCTGGAAGACCTGCAGGCGGTACAGAACTGCTCACATCTCCAGGACATTTATGTGGAGATCCTCTCTATCTCTGACCATGTCTTTTCAGTTTGGTGGGTCCCCATGTGGGTTCCTCAACCGAGGCTGGAGCTGTCCGTCATAAGGCTCTGCTGAGGGGGAGGTACAGAAAAGGGAACTCCCCAAAACAGGTTGCTGGGCTCCAGCCACCACAATAGTATCTTCCTGACTGGACCCGACACCAGCACTGGTTGGTCTAGGCTGTCCATGTGCTGGTCCCACTGGACCCACAGTGCTCATTGAGGGATTCACATATGCAACCTGACCAGGGAATCATGGCAATGGCTGTGCATGGAGACCTAAAAGCCTCAAAAGACCCTCACTGGGAACATGATGGCTGGACTAAAGGAGGTGGACTTGGTCCATCAAGCACTGTGCTCTGTCTGGGAGTAAGAAGGCCTTCCTCTGGGTGGTGACCAGCACTGCCCCTATGTACAGGAGGCACTGGCAAAGGGTCAAGAAAGACTTTGGGAGGTTGACAGTAATGCCCAAAGCTTGGAACAGGCTACAGGTGTGAGAAAGAATTTGAAGGAGAAGGTCACTGGACAGGACTGCTAACAGCTAACCATCCAGGTAGGGAAAAACTTAGAACTCCTGCTGTCTCAAGATAGCTGCTACCACCATCAGGCATTTGATGAAGACCCTGGGAGCTGAGGACAAGCCAAAAGGCAGAGCTTGAACTAGTAGTGTGCTCCCTGGAATTGAGGTGGAGGAGCGCCAGTGGAGGCAAAAACCTCGATATGCAGGTAGGCATCCTGCATATTCAGGGATCAAAGTCAGCCCCCCTTGATGAAGCAGGGGTAGAAAACACTGAAGAGTGACCATCCTGAACCATTTGTACTCTATAAACAAGTTCAACTGGCTGAGGTCCAGGATGGGCCAAAGGTCTCCCGTCCACTTGGGGACCAGGAAGAAATGGGAGTAGAACCCCCTTCCCTGCTGACACTGAGGGACTGGCTCTGTGCCCTTTTTTTAAAGTAAGGCCTGTATTTCCTCCCAGATGAAAGGGGCATGGCCGGGAGGATACGAGGAACTGCCCTGAAGGTTTTCTGGAGGCTGCTCTAGGAACTCGAGATTGTGGCTGTGCTTGATGAGCTGCAGCACCTAGTTATCTATGGTGATTTCCCTCCGCTTGTTCGGGTGCAGGGAGAAGCAAGCCCTGACCACCGTCTCCTGTGAAATGACTTGGGGGGGGTTCTGGAAAGGAGTCAGGAGGTAGGGGCTGCTTCTGCTTCTGCTGCTGCACCTTGGGCACTACAGGTGATGGCGACAGAGGGAGATGGGAAGAGCTTTCCCTGCTTTGCACTTGCCCTTGGCTTTGGGAGGGGGTCAGGCCTATCTCTGGGAAGAGTGACAAAGAGGAGCCCCCTGCCCCAACTTTCACTGGGTATGGCACATAGAATGGATGGATTTGAGAGCCTGTCCTGAGGTCTGGAGTTCTGAGATGATATCCTGGACATCTTCCCCAAAAGGTTTGAACCTCCTGAAGGGTGCATCCATAATGTTGAACTGGACATCCTGTGTGAAACCAGAGACTCAAAGCCAGGAGTGGTGCCTCATATGATGCTGATGGGCGCTGCCCAGCCTGAGGCATTTAATGCATCATAGGCAGTCCTGAGGATGTGGGTACCAATCCCTGAGCCCGTTCTGAGGGCCTGGATGATCTGCTGCTTGGAAGAGTTCTCTGACATGGCTAGGATAGCCTCCCTAGCATGATCCCATAGCAGGTACTGTTACTGTACCAAATAGGCCAGATAACTGATGGCCTGGATGGCCAGAGTGACAGAAACAAAGGCCTGCTTATCCATCTGGTCCAGCTGAAAGGCTCCCTGTGTGGGGGAAGGGAACGTAGGTGTTTCAGTCTTTTGGTGTGGTTCATGGGCTGCATTGATAATGACTAAATCAGTGTTGGGCTGTTTGCCAAAGTACAGGTTGCCAGCCAGGGCATGGTGAAATCTGTCCGCTTTTTTGAATACCACCAGTACCACATGGTGGCAATTCTAAGCAGCCTGGTAATGTCCTCATAGGAGCTGGTTATGGGTAGCACAGCAGAGTTCCCACCACTGCTGGATAGGGGTACACAGGTGCTGGACCAGCAGGAGCTGGTGTTGGGTACACAGGGATAGATCCTGTGAGTGTGGGGTTGTGGCAGGACAGGTGGTGGACCCACTGACTGGGTGGCGGAAGAACAGGCGACAGGCCCACAGGTGCCAGCTGAAGGAGCAGGGCCGTGCAGGACCACAGCCTCACAGCTGAGGAAGGACTGGCACAGGCCCTGTGGATGATGGTCAAGGCAACACTGGAGGGTATCCACGGGTGCCAGCTGTGGGAGACAGATGCTGGAGTGTGGCAGATCCCTGGTGATGACTAAGAGACCAAGCTCTAGGAGGTGCCAGTGTCCTGCAGCATCTGCCCCTGCAAAGGAGAAGCAGAAGCAGTGGCAGCACAGCAGAGGAAACCAGCGTTGGTGGCGTGGCTGTCGGGGAAGCAGCAGCCAGTAGGCTGGCACCAGCAGCAGCACCTGAACCGGCCAAAGAGACTCTGGCCAAGCCACCTGACTGTGAGCCCATGAAGAACGAGGGCTGGAACAGCAGGGGCTGGGGGGAACGATACAGAGTACTCTGTCTTGAAGAGCCATGTCCATGAGGGAGACCCAGGTGGGCAGCAGGGCCACCAGTAGCCCTGTGGAAGTTAGGGTGTGTGGGGCCATGGAGGTCAGCTCCCCGAGGGAGGAGGACCAAGAATCCTTATGTGAGGACTGTGAGAAGGTGCAGACCAGGGTCAGTCTCGTTCTTTGTCCCTGTGTTTATGCTTTCTGGAAGATTAGTCCCACGATTTTGATGAAGAAGAGGCAGATGACTGGGCCGGGGAAGTGAAGGAGCTCCTGGCCAGCAGCTTCTGTTCCATTGAGACAACCTTCTGCTTAAGGAGGGGATTCTCCAGGATCTTCTGTTGATATCTGCGGGTGGCCAGATTGAACTTCTGGCAGGCCTCACAGGTCTGGGCATCATGGTCTGGCCCTAGGCACAAGATGCAGGCAGAATGGCTGTCCCTTTTTTGGGATCTGTTTGCCACAGGCACACTTTGTGGAGTGTTCAGAAGAAGAAGAATGTTGTGAAGACATAAATCGAAGAAAAAAAGAGAAAAATGGCTGCCGACTCCATGAAGCATCTCCAGTACTCTGACACCACTGCCTCGAGGAACTCCCGGACCCGTTCCTCATTGTGCTTGGGAGGGAGGGAGGACAGTCCTCCCCCCTTCTGCCTTGCCATGTTGGTAAACCATGGGGGATACAGAGCTTGAGTGACATTGAGAAGTAAGGCATTAACTGGGGGCTGGAGGAGGTCAGAAGTATGTCGGCAGGCCAAGGAGGAAAAACACCTACATAAAAAAAGAACACGGAAAACTCGATGTTAAACTGAAGAAAACAAGCATTTGTCAATGCTGAATGTTTGCTTGCTGGCATTAGCAGTGGAAGTGCAGAAGTTAGACAGATGCAGTATAGAAATGGCAGTGATGTACTGAACTAACACCAACTCCACCCCCAACCTGCAGAGATGGACAGGCATTGGGGTGTGCCTTTAGATCGTCGCCCATAACGGTCACATTTCACCTCACCCTACCCTGCAGACACTGACAAGTGTCGAGGTGTGCCTTGCAATGTTCTGGCTTTACACTCACCTCATTCCATAAGGAAATACGCTGAAATGGGTGCAGTATAGGAGAATGGGGTGAACTCTGGGGTCAAAGAGTCCAAGGCGCACCTTGATGCCTGTCACTGGCTGCAGGGTGGGGGTGGAATGGCATGAGCATTACTGTCGACAATCCCAAGTCACACCCCTGATGCCTGTCAGTCTCACGGTAGGGCATTATGGTCAGAAACCCTAAAGCCCTGGGCATTTCTTGGTATTTTTACTCCAAGTTTTCAACATGGGCTTTTTGTGATCCCACTGCATGAACAGTGACACTATCAGTTTGTTATCCGAAAGGTGATTTTGCACAGTGACTGCGCCATTTGGTGCCACAGGTGCAAAAACACATTTTGAACACAATGTGAAAAATGACAGCTGTACTGTTCACGAGGAGGTGTAAAAAATGGTAATGTTGAAAATCTAGAGTGAAAATATAAAAAAAACTGGTGAAGTCATGAGCGTGCATAGAAACTGCACAACGCAAACCCGTAACGCAATTCTTTTGGGGATTTTTTTGCACCAGATTTTCAATATAGGCATTTTGGGACCTCCGCTCATGAACAGTGTTACTGTGATTTTCTTAATCTGTCCTGAACACTGATTTCCCACAGCGACCGCGCTATTCTGCACCAGAAGTGTGAAAACACATTTCAGCGAGGATGGGAAAAATGACAGCTGTACTGTTCATAAGGAGGTGTGAAAAAATACCAATGTTGAAAATCTGGAGAGAAAATATTACAAATTCGTAAAGTTACGTGGGTTAGTAGAAACTGCGCAATGCACGCTCATAATACAGTCACTTTATGGACTTTTGTCACCAAATTTTCAACACAGGCATTTTAGAACCTCTGCTCATGAACAGTGTCATTGTGTTTTTCTTAATCTTTCCCAAACATTAATTTCCCACAGCAACCGTGCTATTCTGCGCCGGAAATGCGAAAACATACTTTGACCAGGATGTGAAAAATTACAGCTGTACTGTTTATAAAGAGGTGTGAAAAAATGCTAATGTTGAAAATCTGGAGTGAAAATACTAAAAATTTAAAGTTACGAGCATGCAGAAACTGCACCATGCCCGTCAGAAACAGTCATTTTTGGGAATTTTTCACATTTTCAACATAGAGTTTTGGGGCCCACCTCATGAATTGTGACACTGTTGTTTCATTAATCAGTCCTAAAAGGTGATTCTCAGTGAATGACTGTGAAATCACCTTTCAGAACCAAATAACCAGATGGCAGCCACTGAATTCATGAGGTGGGGCCCCAAGAACCACATGTTGAAAATTTGGTGCAAAAATTCAGAAAAATGACTGAGAAATGCACCAAAGTTGAAAAACCCCTATTTATGTCATTATACAGCTTACCGGCATTTCTTCAGTTCGCGGTCAGCTTTGAAGAGTGCAAACGTGTTCCCGGTCCACCGAAGATTGTCGCGCCGGCCTCCAGAGGTAAGTATGGAGAGGAGGTGTGAGGAGGTGGGGTATGCAGAGGGTGGGTGCGGGTTTGGTGAGGGGGGCAAGAGAGTGAACATGGGTCCGTTTTCTTTTGTTATAGGGTTTTGTTTTTTTAACAAAGACGACGCAGGATAATGGAGATTTCCAGTTCTGGCATGCTAGGATAGTCAGCTACTCCGTGAACCCTTCTTACTCTGTTTTCTTTAAATCAACTCCCTATTGCTAAACTACTACAGCATAGCATAAAATATAACTTTACCAGTACATCGGGAGGCAATCTTCATAATTTCTCCCTGAAGAAAGTGGCAAAAACTTACTACAATCATTTTCTGACTACTATGGACTGTGAGGAGACTGATGACCTAGGGCCTTCTGACAGCGAGCAGCCTAGAGGTGACTGGGAGCAGGAGGGAAAAATCAACCCAGCTACAGCTGCAAGAACGGGGTAAAAGAAAGGGACTCACCACCAAGTGGAGGGCAATATTTTATGAGCCATCTCAGAATTTCGTGTTGAGATGCACGACTATCATCTGGAGCTCCGCACAGACATTTCTGCAATTCAAACATGCATGGAGGAGGCCGATCACCAGATCTCCTTAGTTCTACAAAACTGGATGACCTGGAGGGCTCAGTTAAAACAATCCTGACAGAACAGCTACATATGACGCTCCACCAGGAAGATGCCGAAAACAGAAGTAGGCTGAAAAATATCAGAATTTATGGTCTCCCTGAGGGAGATGAAGGTGAGGACCCAGTGGCTTTTGTGGATCACTTACTCAACTCACTTCTTGATCTGGATCCTTCCTTTCAGCTCGACATAGAGTGGGCCCACAGAGCGTTGGGCCCCAAGCCCTCCCGAGCGAACATAAGGCCCAGATCTTTTGTTATAAAATTTCAGGCATTCCAGATAAAGGATCAGCTACTGAAAAAGGCCTGGCAAAAGGGCCGTACAATGCATGGTTCACATCGCCTCCTCTTGGACAATGATTGTGCCCCTCACACACAACAGCTATTCCGATAATATGCCCCATTGTTTCCACTTCTCAGAGCCCAAAATATCAAGTTTTGCACTCCCTATCCTGCAAGGCTATTGGTGCAGTGCCATCGGGCTCAGTGACCTATACTTCACCCAGGAGGCGATAGAAGACCTCACTCCAAAGGGAGTTTTGAGGAACGATTCCTGCCCCTCCTTCCACAACAGAATTGCCGTGCTGCAGCTGATGGAGAGCCCTTGACCTCCCTCCAAGATTTACTGGAGAAAATTCACCAGTATCAAAGTCTACCCTCGCTTTTGAACAGACAGTGAGTACAATCATCAGGTTTATTCCTTCCCTTAACTGACCTCCTCTTGTGTTGCTTCCTCAGGCCTGGGGGTTTTGGGGAAGAGGCAGGCCTTGATTGTCCTCAGGTAGTCCCTGGATTCCCTCCTGAACCCAGGCAACTGTGGTACCTGGCTAATTCATTTTTAAAATATATTCAGTTTACCATTGATTGCTATACTGGGCCCTGGCCATCTGACGGTAGGGATCCTTCCCAGGCTGGATGATCGTGTGTAGGGCTCCGGGGTGCTGCCTGATGGATGGGCCCTCCTTCCCCTTTCTCTCACCCACATAGCACTGCAGCAATGTCTTCTGTAAGGTTGGTGACCCTGTGACTTGAGGCATCTCCGGGCATGGAGGCAACAGGGAGCATAGGGTTTTGAAGAGGGTTGAGGGAGACCTGGCTTGTTTTTGGATGATCCCTGGATTATGAACTAGGAGTGAAGAGGGTGACCAGAGGGGAGAGAGAAATGGAGGCAAAGAGTGATGCAGGGGTTCCACCCCCCCTTTCTTTACCAGACATTATCACAGATGGAAATATCAGCTGTTGTCCCTCCAAGAACAGAACTGCATATATGGGACTCTTTAGTTTGTTAACTTTCCTCTCACTCCTTCCCCTTTTTTTTACAACCTGGAAAGACAAAGATCTCCAGGGAGGGCTCGATGGTTAAATAAAGCTACATCGTTTAACTTTGGGGCGGGAACTGAATTCTGCTGGGTAGGGGCACGAGGGGGACTCGAGCCTTGATAGTTTGCAACATGATTTTAAAGAATGGTAAAGTTATATTAAGTCCTGGCTGTGCTCTTTGCCCCTCCTTGGCTTTTCCTGCTTCATTGGGGAGGATACTGTGTTAATACAGCCTATTCCGATTTACTCCCAGAGGAGAGTCAGATAGCTGGGCTTCCCCTTCCCCTTGATTAATTTTACCTTGCAGAATTGGCTTTTATGTCCCTCCTCCACATTTTCACTCTCTTTCCACCCCTTCCCCCCCCCCACCTGGGCCCCATACTTTACAACTACAGTAAATTTATTATTGGATTATCTAGATCTTCCTCTCCTCCTCTTCCAAGGGATAAACCAGGGAGACTTAACAGGCTCACTTTAGAGGAGGGGCTTATGTTAGGCTATGGTAGCCTTAAGATAAGCTCCACGTTGAACCACATACAGGGCATCTCCTGATTGGAGAGCTAGTCCTCTGGGGATTCCTGGATTCTTGGTGATTTTATCCCTTGGGGACCATGGGAATCCTTGATCCCATTACACTCTCTTGGGGGGTCTTGTTGGGAATCCACAGGGGTGTTTCATTGCTGACACCCCACACTTGGGAGTCACTAAGTTTACAATTCAGGTTCTAGACTCTGGGGTTCCAGAGGCCACCCAAGGTTACTGTTTAGTTCTGTAGTTGTTAGTAAGGTTTTTCTCACTTTTTCTTTTTTTATTGAAATGGGCCATGGTTCGGCCTAGCTGGTTGTTTATTAAAGTTAAAAAAACTAGAATGAGACATAAGAGAAAAAAACACACGCAAAGTTTTTTATGGGATGGTTTATTGCAGTAGGAGATGGAACGGCTTTGAGGGTTTGCTGGCTCCGCTCAATTGCTGGGAGAGTGGACGGCGCCCGAAGAGAGGTCCATTTTCATCTTCTCCTTCTGTCCTGTTTGGGGAGATAAGAAAATATACATGAATAAAAATGGAGGTAAACCCAGTTAAAATATATTCTATAAATGTAAATAGACTTCATAGCCCAATAAAGAGAGCACGATGATGCAATCCCTGAGGAGGCAAGTGGCTGATGTTTACTATTTACAAGAAACCCACCTCCAGACATGGAACACCAGAAATTAAAGTGGGGGATAGGTACAGGGTCTATCATCTTCACATTCTAGTGGTCGCAAGAGAGGGTAGCTATCCTTATTCTAGCCTCAACCCCTGGGAACTGAGGGAGATGACTATGGATACTCAGGGTGGTTTGTGATACTCACTGGTATTTTGTACTCCCAGGAAGTACTTCCTGGTGAATGCTACCCCCGTCATCTTGAGCTGTGCTTAGCTTTTTCTTAACAAGGTTATTGATCACCCCAAGGCACTCTAATAATGAGAGGATTTTAATCTTGCTTTTATCCCCGCAGTTGACTCTTCCCTCGAAAACTCATCGTCCACTGGCATTAAAATACTTAAAGGAATGTTGTCATACCGGGGTATAGTGGACGTTTGGAGTAAATTATATCCAATGAATTTGGGTTTTACATACTTTTCCCCTTGTTTCAAAACATATTCATGACTAGATTATTTTTTTTGTTTCCTGCGAACATTTCCCTCGGGTACAAGACTTGGTCCCAGGCCCCCGTGTTCTATCTGATCACCATCCCTTAATTTTTTAAATTAATTTGGAAAAACCTAAATTATCAAAAATATGGCAGTTTAATCCCATTCTGCTTAAAGATCAAGAGTATATCGAACTAACGAAAACAAAAATTCCCCAAATATTAAACAAAAATGTTTCCCAGGATACTTACGATCCCATTATATGGGACAATTTAAAGTGGTCCTTAGAGGCAAAACTATTGCCTTTACCATAAGGAAGAGATGGAAATTGGAAGCCTCCTATAATTATTTGCTTGAACAGTTACAATCTTACCAACTTCTTTACTGAGAGGTAGATAGGATACTACAGAGGAAAATCAGACTAGTAAAACAAGACATACAAAAAATGATGGATCTTAAGATCCCACAGACCCTCACTTTTTTAAAACTATCAAACTACAAGGGGAGCACAAGAGACACACAGGTGCTGTCTCATAGACTTAAAGCGAGAAAGCGGGTGGCGACTGTTCTTAAAATAAAACACCCGGTTACTAAACAACTTTCTCACATTGATGGGCATATACGTTCAGTCTTTTCCCTGTTACTACAAATCACTTTACACTTCACCCCCTGATTGCTTCCTAGCTGATGAAAGGAAGGCTTTCCTTTCTCAGCTCTCCCTCCCTAAGTTGACAGAGGCCCAGCGGTCCCTACTAGAGGCCCTGATCAGACCAGAGGAGATCCTGTTCTACATTAAGGCTCTTAAACCAGCTAAATGTCCTGGTCCTGATGGCTTTATGACTGAATGGTACAAACAACAACTGGAGTCCCTTCTTCCTACTCTGTTATCCACATACAGAGCTATAGCAGAGGGTGAGGTCCCCCCATCGTGGAACTATGCAATTCTGACCCCAATTCCATAACCAAACAAAGATATAACAGATACTTCTTCATACCACCCAATTTCTATTTTAAATATGGATTACAAAATTTTCATGGCAATATGGGCCTCGAGGTTGGAAATACTTTTGCCAACTCTTGTGCACTCAGATCAATCCAGGTTTATAAAAAAAAAAACATAGTACTACAGATAATATTAGATGCACCCTGTTACCTTTGGAACATGTACATTCCAGACAGATCCCTTTAGCATTAGTAAGCATTGATGTGGAGAAGGCCTTTGCTGGGGTGTCGGGGTTTTCTTTGGGAGACTCTGAGGACCATTTATTTTCCTGACGCATTCCTTACCTGGCTACAAAACTTACATGTACACACCAAGGCCTTTATCCACATCAATGGGAATTTTTCATCCCCATTCTCATTGTCACAAGGAACCCGACAGGATGCCCATTTTCCCTGGCCTTATTTGCCTTGTACATTGAACCCTTGTAGCTACCTTTGCTTTAGACCCGAGGGTGGGGAATTTCCTCTGGAACAAATAATTTACAAGATCTCATTATTTGCTGACAATATTCTTTTGACCAGAGGTGTTGCCAGCATGAGTAAACATTGGGGGGCCTGGGCTCCAAAAAAAAGGCTGGGGATCTGGGGGCCGCCTAGACCCCCATAAGCTGTAAAACTATTGGTGCTCTCACGTGCAAAATAACACATTTTCTGCTACTTCAGCTTTGTTTTTCCCCCCATTCCTTTTCCATTATTTTGTGTCTTTTTTTTTTTGCTGGCTTGTCACTTGTCACTTGAGAGGCAAAAACCACATGTTGTGGATTAAAAGTTATAGAATCAATAGCATATTTTGCAAACATCGGTAGATCTGGGCTAAATCTACTGATATTTAAGAAGTATGCTGGGCACGGAGGAGGGCTGGGCCACCGTGGCCTTCCTCCCTGAGCTGAGTGAAACTCTTATGAAATTATTTTCCACACAGTCACACAGCACAGGTCCATGATCTGACTGAGTAAAATATGATACTTGATGCACTAAGGGAACTTAGGGAAGTACTAGAAAATGGAATTTAAAGAAGTAAAGAACCACTGACACCTTGAGAATAACTTTAAAAAACTATTTATACACAAAGCAGCTATATATTACTTATTCATTCTGTATTTTTTATCCTTATTGGTTATTATTGAGGTCATATATGCATGGGAACAGAAACAGAATATCTGCTGGCACTGCTCTCTGAGTGTTCATCGGTTCTATTGTTTCTTCCCAACTTGATGTCATATTGTGCTTGTTACATCACTGTTATTCCCAAGGCAATAGAAGGTGATGTCACAACAGACCATCTGCAACAAGTAGGAACAAGCTACAGAGGCAATCAGTAATAAATAATGTAGAGAAGAAATCTATAGAAGATAGATAACAAAATGTAATGTGAATGGTGTCCAAATTTAAAATGCTTTTAAAGTTTTTCAGTGTTCCAAATGAAAGGTGTCAGCTGCTCTTAATGCTTATATGCAGAAACACTGTACCCTACCTATGTCACCTAACCACGGTGCTAACCAAAATTAGAAATGTGAGGCACAGGCATATGAAGGTGGTGCATGACATTAATTTGATACTCACATCACATGGGCCCTTTAATAAAATATGTTGTTTTAATTTTTCTGCTCAGACTCAGACTGGAAAGTCTGCATTCAAAAATACAGCAGTGAAATACACAATAACAACAAAGAACATCAAATAATACTGCCTAATCATTTTATTTTTGTGCATTCTGTTGTTCTCCTCCGTGCTGTCTCTCTTTCTCTGGTAATAACAACTGATGCCGTCTGTTGCTTTTCTTGCAAATCATGTAATTACCTGATCTGATGGTAACACAGAACACATTTCCTTTTCAATTGCTAGATTTGCAAGATCATGTAATGTGGTCGCAGATTCTCATTACTGTATATACTTTACCTTAAATTCTATATATTCAATAACCACACTCAATGGTTATTCCAATAAACTCAGTTTATTGTCTGTACACACATGTGTGGGAGCCTCGGCTAAAGGCAAGAGCTCCCCGAACAAAGGTTTACACAGTATTTTATAACACTCTCTCATTTTGGAAAAACATCAACATTTCAGTATTAGCCAATCAAAGTTCTCAGCAATGTAACAGAAGAAAACACATTGAAGCATTAGGTATTTTTCCACTGGCTTATTTCATCACTGCTTAATACATACACCTGGGTCAAGCTAACTAATTGAAACAATGAGTTTCACCACCCATGGTACCGTACAGCTTGATTTTAATGTGACTACATGTTCTTATCTCTGCTTCTTGCCCAACCCTGCCCAAGCTTGCTATTCAGGCTGGTACCATCAGTTCTGTTCAGCTTTATCTAAACTGCTATTTTTCACAACTTTAAGTAACTGGTTTCAGCCAGCATGAGCTATTGCCTTCTGCTTGCCTTGCAATTCTTACAAACTTATAATGACCCTTAGCTTCTACTCAGGCCTGGCTATATTCAACTACACTAGCAGCTTCTATATTATAATCATAATATATATATATGGTAGCAGCTTATATATTATAATCATAATATATATATATGTTGTAACACACTTTACTTTATATGTATGCATGAATCCACTTCATATGTATGCATAAAAGAAAGATATATAAAAGAAATTCCTCCACACTCCCCCCTTTTGATACTCTGTATCAACTAACCACCCCCCTTTTTATTTATATGATTTAAAACTGGTTCCCAGCATACAGATAGTTAAGGCATGGAGTTACAGATGGAACACAATGGTGAGTTTGTAAAACATAATACAGAATTGAGGGATGTCAACACCACAATTGAAATATGTGAAAAAATGCTAACATGTGACACCACATATAACACAATATAACATAACAATTTTGTTGATGAAAAGAGTTCATGGAATTCACTTTGAGAGTGAATAAGGTAGATGCTACCTTGTGTTGAGGTGTGGCACACCCTTGGAGCTTGATTGAAGAATCTATTGATAATGTCTCTTGACAGATAAGTCCTTATAAAACATAACAGTCCATAAAGTTCATATAAGTATCCACAGGTTGATGTAGTTACAGTACAGATGAAATGTCATTTGCAGAATGGTGGTAACCCCACAAGGCATATGGGGCAATGCAGACAGTAATTTAAAAACAAAACACCAGCATAGTAGAAAAGTCAGTGTTCATTTTGCTAGCTGGCTGATTAGTAGACTCACTGGCCAGGGGTGCATTGAGTCCTTTTAATGGAATAGCCACACACACACACACACACTGGCATAGCATTTGTTTTGTCGTAGTTGATTACACCCAGGCATAAAGATTAACAGTCCATAAAAAGGTAACAATTGACAATAAACCATTAAGAACACAGTCCATAACAGAGCAATAGGGTTGTAGAAAGTACCAGCCATGTTTGGAACAAGCAGCAGCGAAGAAAATGGATGTATTGCTTGAAGGTCAATTGAAGCAGAATCTTCTCGCTGGAGTTGGGGAGTGCCCTTCCCAGACTTAACTTCATAGTAAGAAACAATAAGCTTGATTGCAGAGTCTGAACTGACTGGACCTTCTTTAGTTGATTTAAAGTTCTACAAATAGGTGTATTTCGCTGAAAACATTACACTTGCAGAGGTTACTGCTGTTGAACGTGGAGATCTTGTGTGTGCCACACCGTGAAACCTGCAAACTTGCAAAGTGTGTTAGACACTGAGTTAAAAACATAAATAACAATCTTTTAAACCATTTACTTTTGTTTTGTAAAGAGTGGTGTGACAGAGCCTAAATTCTGGCAATTAGAAAATAAAAAATAAAATGGACATTAACCGCACACCTGGGGTGCAGGCTGAGGTTTAATTATACCATTTGACCATCTGTAAATTATGACAATGTTATGGTTACCTCCTGCTTTTAAATCACAGCAGTTATGACAGTGATGAGCATTATTTCTTGTCTGTTGCAAGCAGGCCTGACGGAGACCTGAGTTATAAAATCCTGTAATGTTACAATACATAGATACATAGACAGTGTCAGCAGATAAGGGCCTATGGCCCACCCAGTCTGCCCATTTGAGCTTGTAAGTTTAGTTTGTTTTCCTTACCCTGACCTCTAGAATTCCTTTATGTCTATCCCATGCATTCTTAAATCCCGTGATTGTTTCAGCCCCCACCACTTCCTCTGGCAGGGTGTTTCACTTGTCCACCACCTGTTCTGTGAAGAAATTCTTTCTCATGTTTCCTCTGAATCGTCCTCCCTCCAACTTCATCCCATGCCCTCTAGTCCTGGAACATCTTTTTCGCTTAAAAATAGTGTTTTTCTGCACTCTGTTTTTCCCTGTAAGATACTTTTGTATGTCTCTTATCATATCCTTTCTCTCCCTCCTCTCCTCCAGGGAGTGCATGTTTAGTTCCTTCAACTTGTCTTCATAGGACTTGTGATGCAATCCATTTCTGCACCATTCTCACCCCTTGTACTCTCTTTAGACCCATTACCCCCCTCTTCCTCAGTAAAGACTGAGCAGAAATACCTGTTCAATATGTCAGCTTTACTGTTGTCATCCTCCACGCGACTCCCATCCTCCCCCTTTAGTCTCACTATCCCTCTCTTTGTCCTTTTTTTTTTTTTTTTTTTTTACTTATGTACCTGTAAAAGGTTTTGTCCCCTTTAACCACTGATTTTGCAATGTTTTCTTCTGTCTGAGCTTTGGCTTCCTTCCTGACTTTCCTGCCTCCTTTGTTTATCCTGGTACTTCTCCCTTTCCCCTTCTGCCTGTGTCTTTTGTATTGCCTGAATGCTATCTTTTGGCTTTCACTTTCTTTGCTTACCTCTTTGGAAAACCATAATGGTCTCCTCTTCCTTTTCTCTTGCTAACCTGCTTAATGGTTACACGCTTTAAACATATTGTTCATAACAATATGCCTTTACCACAATGCAATTAGTGGGACAAATACATATGTTGTTGGCCTATGCAATTTAATAACAGTGCCTATTGCACCTGTGACACGTGAAAAGGTCTACCTTTTTACCCTGTATAGTAACATACTTTAAAGTACTGAGTGAGATAAGGCTTGAAGCATAGGTTTGGAGTACAATCTAAATTTTGCATATTATAACTGTTAAAATTTAAAATAATAAAACCTGAATGAGTACACTCATTCTTTAGGGTACCTGTGAGTAATAAGACAAACAGAGCATTAATTTTACTTTTGATTTTGTTTTGAAATATTGTAGGGGTGGGTCAGCAATGCTGGTCCCAGTATTTAGGTTTGTTATGAGGATTAAAACGTTATACATGTGGAGCACTTTCCTGAATACATACATGCATGATACAGTGTAGCAAGATGTAAATCAAAACATTATAACATAAACATGAAACATAAGCATGTTTGTAATAGAAAAATTTCAGTATTGAGCATAATGCATAAAATACATTTTAAACAACACATGTAGACTGTAAACTTAGCTTAGAGTCCAGAAATGTTAGAGTACTGTGAATTACTGGTTGAAAATGCATTCATTGCTGTAAGGCAATGACAAAAGTTGCTTTGCATTTGTTTTAACAGGATAAGAAAGCTGAAAAGACAATCAAAAGAATGAATATGTGTGACATATACACAACTTTACCCTCCAGCGTAACTGATTACTTGCTGAGGGAGAAACCCTTGTACCAATAATAGGTGTGAGATTTAACTGTTTGCACTAGAAAACAGAAAGGCTTGAGCTTGGGTTATGCTGTTAAAATACCTTGGGTCTTTTCTAAAACCTGTAAATAAGAAACAATTATTGGCAAATATACATTTTCTTTATTTACTCCTTGGGGAACAGTGATGTACCTTGCAACCTTGTGGGTACTACACTGGAAGGGATGGAGGAAGGTAGCTTACCCTCCCCCAAGCTCCTACTGGTGGAAGAGACAGCTCAAGTGAAAGAGACAGCTCTGAATACTGTAGCAATAAAAGGTTAGCTGTGGATGGTGACATGATCCCCACCTACTACACTTTAAATTATACAAGAATTTACAATTAGTTTAGTAAGTTTCATACCTACTATAAAGATGGAGAACTTTTCTCTAGAAGAAAGAGAAGAAACACAGACAAACAACAAAACAAACACACACCAGTTTAAAAGTAAAACAAGATTATTTCCATAGGATAAAAGAAGCCAGCGTCCCTGGGTTCCTTATCCTAAGCATGACAAAATGTCAGCTGAGTTTATAAAAAATCCAGATTGATGGTAATACCGTACGTACGTATCTCTTAGAATGCATGTCAAAAAGACAAAAAAAAAAAAAAAATGATTACACCATGGTCACACATAAAAACAAAAACCATTGTTTTTAATTGTAGATGGTAAACTCTCAAAAACAGCTGTAATAGTCCTTTTTTCAAAAGCGTATATATATATATATATATATAATAAAAATATGGGGAGATGATGAATAATTCTCCCCTTCCAGCTGGAGTATTGCCTGTGTTGGCTGCAAGTCAGAAGCCATGAGAGGAGAAGAAAAGTTTGTTCCTCTTCACTTAGAATACTAGTTTTGCAATAAAAAGTCAAATTACATGGTTCACTCTTGGTGTGCTTTCATGAAAACATACATTTTGTGTGAAAAGTTGTGCTTTAGGTATGGAATACACATCAAGTTTGAACTGGTAGTAACATAAAATGTTGAAACACAAGAAGGTCAAATAACGTGCAAAAGGTCACAGTTTACATGCAAGGGTCGTTCAAACCCAGTTATTTATTTTTTTAGTGTCCTTGAACACTACTGATATTAAATATCTTTACAATAAAACTGCTGGCCAAGACAGTACACACATACACATACACAAAAAGAAATACTTAACACAAAATAAGACTGACATTGTTTCACACCAATTTGCTGAGGTAATGCCCATAGTTTCATTAGAAAACTGTACGTGTTTTTAGATATATGTGAGCTCTCCTGCCTGTCTTGTAACACTGACAATTTTTAAACCAACACATTTATACATATCACCATGCCAAATCTTTCCAGAACAAAACACTTTTTAAACACATTCTAATAACTCTTTCAACACCTTTAAAACACAACACAATGTACCATCTGTAAGTGAACACATCTTGTATAACATGGTTACACATTCTGGGGTATAGCCAAAATATGGCACTCTGCCATTTTGCAAAAAGTTTCTGGTTTTAACTAGAAGTATGATATAGCCATTTATAGCTGTTAAAACATTACATTTTCACCTTAGCAGTGGCTTGGCACGTTGTTTGCAAACTACAAATCTTTCTGCACATTGCAATCTATGACGTCATATCTCTTCACCTTCAACACTACCTGCTTCGACCAACAACTACATACTAAAGTTCTTCACTGACCCTATCTAGGCAGACAAATGTTTCATTAAAAATAAAACCAATTAAAACAGTCAGCTATGAGGCAAAGAAGCTTTTTTTTTTTTTTACTGTAACATGTGCACCAAAGGCAATAATCCTATCTCGAACCTTGACTTACAGAACATAATTACAGAACACAGATATAAGCTAGATGCATAAGAAATATGGAGCATTACCTTGTTTAGTATAATGTACAGAAATAAAACAGACAAACATAAACAACTTTGAATAAAAAAAATTCGACTTACCCGGTGCCAAGGTATTTTTCTTTTCTTTTTCCGATACACAAGTCTGAGTAAGAAAACTGACTGCAGGACCTTCATGATAATTTCCAAACACTGCAGCTATTAACCCTTTCAAATGTTTTGTTTTGGCCATTTTAGTAACCTGCCAAACCAAGTCTTTTTCCAGAGCTCTGGTTTGCAGTTTAAAAACACAACAAAAAAAAAAATCTCTAACAGTACTAGGTTGAGATCCATCTGGTAGAGGTCCCCTGTATTTCCCATTGTAGTCCCTAAAAGGCGCCTAACCGGTCTTGGAGTGCCCACCCAACACTCCTACTTTTTCGGGCATCCCCTGATGCCGAGTGCCCACCCAGCACTCTTACTTTTTCCGGCATCCCCTGATGCCGAGTGCCCACCCAGCACTCTTACTTTTTACGGGCGTCCCCTGACGCCGAGTGCCCACCCAGCACTCTTGGTGCCACCCCAGCACCTAAAAACAGTAAATGATGACTGTCACCGCTCCCAAGGCATCACACATATGGTGGGACTTGAACCTCCGGGGCCACCTTCCCTGAGGCTGGGACTTGGCAGTCCGATCACAGTGTGACACGGAGAAGTGAAGCCATCCTGCCGACTCACGCCAAAAACTGTGGTCGAGATTCTCATTTGTATATACTTTACCTTAAATTCTATATATTCAATAACCACACTCAATGGTTATTCCAATAAACTCAGTTTATTGTCTGTACACACATGTGTGGAGCCTCGGCTAAAGGCAAGAGCTCCCTGAACAAAGGTTTACACAGTATTTTATAACACTCTCTCATTTTGGAAAACATCAACATTTCAGTATTAGCCAATCAAAGTTCTCAGCAATGTAACAGAAGAAAACACATTGAAGCATTAGGTATTTTCCACTGGCTTATTTCATCACTGCTTAATACATACACCTGGGTCAAGCTAACCTAATAGAAACAATGAGTTTCACTCACCCATGGTACCGCATACAGCTTGATTTTAATGTGACTACATGTTCTTATCTCTGCTTCTTGCCCAACCCTGCCCAAGCTTGCTATTCAGGCTGGTACCATCAGTTCTGTTCAGCTTTATCTAAACTGCTATTTTCACAACTTTAAGTAACTGGTTTCAGCCAGCATGAGCTATTGCCTTCTGCTTGCCTTGCAGTTCTACAAACTTATAATGACCCTTAGCTTCTACCAGGCCTGGCTATATTCAACTACACTAGCAGCTTCTATATTATAATCATAATATATATATATAGCAGCTTATATATTATAATCATAATATATATATATATATGTTAAACACTTTTACTTTATATGTATGCATGAATCCACTTCATATGTATGCATAAAAGAAAGATATATAAAGAAATTCCTCCACAGTAATCTGTTTTGAGTCATGGTGCCTCTGAGCCATGTATGTACCCTTCGAGTGCACTAAAGGAGCGCCTCACAGCTACCCCTTGTCACTGGAATAGTGAGTGCTGCCTGGACCAACTGCTTGAGTTTTGGAAACATAAGAGGGTCTAGTAGCTTATAAACTTCATTTGTATTAATTTGATTTTCTTCCATTTTTGTTTCAGGTAATGTTTTGCAACAAACAATTCCTCCTTTTGCAGTTCAATCCCATAGTGACGAGCTAGAGGTGCCAGAGATTCAGAGCAAAGAAATGTTGCAGACGATGGGTTGCATGCACGGATGCCATTTATTATCTCGACTGCAACACTAGAAAATCTTTGCTTTAGTTCAACAGACATTCTGTCAAGGCATGGATAATAAAGCTTGTTTCGAAAATCCACTTGAGAAGTTTGGTCCTGCACCCACTGATGCCTCAACAATAAAATCATCCATAGAAACATAGAATTTGACAGCAGATAAGGACCGCTTGGCCCACCAGTCTGCCCATTTCCCTACCTGATGGATAAGCTGCAGATCCTAGTTAACCAGCAGCCTACTTCTTTCTACCCCTACCCCCTAGAATTGCCTTATGACTGTCCCATGCATGCTTGAATTCCACCACTGTTTTTGACTCCACAACCTCCTCTGGAAGGCTGTTCCATACATCCACAACCCTCTCTGTGAAAAAATACTTCCTTAAATTACCTCTGAGCTGCCCCTTCTATCTTCAAATTGTGCCCCCTTGTTCTTGCACACTCTTTTTTGAAAGATGCTGCCCTCTTGGACTTTGTTGATTTCTGAGGTACTTGAAAGTTTCTATCATGTCCCCTCTCCTCGTTTCCTCTAGGCTATCATATTAAGCTCCTTAAGTCTCTCTTCATATGTCTTCTGGTGCAGACCCTGCACCATTTTAGTTGCCCTCCTCTGGACAGCTTCCATCCTGTCTATGTCTTTGTGGAGATTGGGTCTCCAGAACTGCACGCAGTACTCAGAAGTGGTCTCACCAGCTGTCTGTACAGAGGGATAATAACTTCTTGTTTTCTGCTGGTGATGCCTCCCTATTCATCCCAGTATCCCCCAGCCCTCCTTGCTGCCCTCTCACATTGTTGCCCACCTTTAGGTCATCTGATATGACTACCCCAGGTCCCTTTCCATTTTGTTGTTGTTAGTATCTCACCCCCCATTGTGTACTCCTCCCCTGGGTTTTTGTTTCCCAGGTGCATTACCTTGCACTTCTTAGCATTGAATCTAAGCTGCCATACATTTGATCATTCCTCTAACCTTGCCAAGTCCCTTCTCATCCTTTCCACCCCATCTTGTGCATCAACTCTGTTGTAGATCTTTGTGTCATCTGCAAAGAGACATACTTTTCCTTCCAGTCCCTCTGCAATGTCGCTTATAAAGACATTGAAGAGGACCAGTCCTAATACTGAACCCTGTGGTACCCCAATGCTAACCCCCCTTTTTTCAGAGTGGACTCCATTTACTATTAGTCTCTGTGTCCTATTCTCAAGCCAATTCTTTACCCAGGCTGTAATCTTGGGACCCACTCCCAGGCTGGCTAACTTGTATATTAATCTTTTGTGTGGGACTGTGTCAAATCCATCTGTTTCTGTTTTTTTTTATGTTTGTGTCATGTATTTCCACATTATTCTTGTTACAGAAACCCACAGCTTCCTTAAACAGTTCATTGCTACTGTCCTCACTCCGCATCTCTTCAAGAGTGTGATGAACTGAGTCAACAAAATCTATCATGTGGATAGATCTAGATCTTTCCTTCATAAAACTTTGTAGATGCCTTTGTTACCTTTAGAAGAGAATGAAAGATGACCAGGCAGTAAACTGTGGTTGACTTTTGCAAAGGAAGCTAACAGTCCAATGGCTTTAGGAGTGCGAATAGTAGCAAGGCACTGAAGTACAGCTACATAGTAGTTCATCAGGGCCTTGATTGATCAGATCTGGCAAGACCAGCGAGAGCATCTGAAAACTGGACCAACTCTGATGGACTCAAGCCTAACTGACAGTATTTATTGACAAACTCATGATAATGAACAAGGGAAGTGCTAAAAAACTCATACACGGTTTCCATAGTGTAGAAAAATTCTCTTGCTTCAGTAATACATTTGCATGTATGGCAAAGTACAAGATTCAGCTTGTGTGCATAGCAGTGCACATACACAGCCTCTGGATGATGCTGGCGGAACTTAGCTTGAACTCCCCCTACTGCCCCACTCATAACAGAAGCGCCATCATATGCCTGTGCCACACATTTTGCACCTGTAATTCCACTGTCTTGGAGACATTTTAGCAGTGATTCCACAATGGAGTCAGCATTAAAAGATTTAAGTTCTGTGAATCCTATAAAATGCTCTGTAATGCTTCCAGTTCCAGGTACAACATACCTCACTCAGACTGCCAGCTGCTCTTTATGTTTGTCTCTTGCTTCATCGGCCATAACAGCAAACATTCCTGAGCTGTTAAGTTCAGCAACTATCTTTGAAATTACTCTGTCTGAGAACATGCAATCACCTCATTTTGAGTTTGGGGAGAAATATAACTGGCATTTGAAGGTGCCTTATACACTTGTAGAAAAGGATCAATTTTTTTAATAGATCCAAGCATTCCAGAAAATTTCCGTTATTTAAACTACCATACATTTCATCGTGACCCCTGAAAGAAAGTCCTTGCCTACCCAGAAATAATGTGACAGCAATGATGCACTCAAGATAGCATCACCTGTCATTTACTTCTTTGATGTTTGCAGCTTGTAATTTGTACTCTTATTTCTTTAAATCTAGCCCATAAGGTGCATGCGTTTGCATGATATGAAGTCTTTTCATGCTCTCTAAATGAGTCAAGTGCCCTTTTCCAATTAACAAATCCTGTGCTTAACAAAGAATCTTTATTAGGGTGAGTTGCTCCATATTTAATTCCAAAGCATCTACAAAGATAGCAAAAAGCAGCATCCAGAGTATCAGAATATTCTAACCGGTTGTAATTTTCAAACCAGTGAAACTGGAATGACCTTTTTTTCCCTACAAATGTGTGCTGTGGGTAACAAGGCAACTTACTCTGAATAGGCCCTGTCTCAAGTGTTCCCAAGTCTGTGATATTTTGAGCATTTACTAGTTCACTGTTCGTTTATTTATGCCTTCTGTGTCAGTGTCAGCATCAACATAATTGTGACTGTTCTGGTCACTTGTGCTTGGTTCAGCGTTCCCCTCATGCACAGTGGTACATGATACAGTAGAATGAGGAAGTGCAACATTATCATCATTACCTTCTGAACTGGCAATTACTCACACTTCTTCATGTGTATTCTTTTCTTTGGACTTAAAGAAATGTCGGATATCCATTTTTATGAAACAGTGGAAACCAACAAGTTCTGATATACAGTACTTCTTTGCAATACAACTGACTCTGAGCCACACACTGCCACCTCAGGGCTCACAGCAATGGCACAGGTACACTAAGGTTTATTGTCACTCAGGCTGCTGTGATTTAAACTGCAATTACAATTTTTTTTAACACAGTACAGCAACACACACTGCTGCCCTCAGCCTCCCACAAGTCCGTACTACTGGCAAAAAAAAATCTCGGGTACGCTGGGTCACTGGTGAGGTGGATCAGAGGCTGCTGTGACTTAAACTGCAACTACAATTTTTTTTTAATACAGTACGGTGACACACACTGCTGCCCTCAGCCCTTCCATAAGCCCAGTACTACTAGAAAAACAATATCTCAGGTACGCTGGGTCATTGGTGTGGTGGATCAGAGGCTGCTGTGATTTAAACTGCAGCTACAACTTTTTCTTTTATTAGCAGAGTACAGCCACACACTGCTGCCCTCTTAGCCCTACCACAAGCCCAGTAGCCAGTACTGGCAAGAAACAAATCCCAGCCTCAGCCTGAGGGCCTCAGGTACTCTGGGTCACTGATGGGTGGTGGATCAGATTTAAACTGTCTGCAACTACAACAATTTTTTTACAACAAAATTTTCCCTGCCCTCCCAGCCAGACCACCTAGATTGTGCTGACTAGAATTGATGACTCAGTTCTCAGTCACACCCACACAACGACTAGACTAGAAAAGTTATGTTCCTTTGGCCTAGTAGGCCTAGAGTGAAAAACGGGCCTTCCTTTTTTCCTTGCCTTACTAAGTGGCAAAAAAAGACCAAGAACTACAAAGTTAGCAGCAGCAATTGCTGAAATACAGAAAATGACTGTTTTTTATACCAAAATATAGATCGTATTCTCTTTTCAAAATCCACAAACACAGAGAGAGGAGATGAACAGTGCACTGACTGAACATGCAGTGCTTTTGCTTTCACTCTCTCTCTCTCTCTGTCGCTGTCTCTTTCATCTGTCTCTGTCTGAATAAAGGCCACACCCTACATGATACTCACTGGCCACTCACAAGGCTCTAGTCTATTGCTGTGATGACACTGTAGTTTATGCTACTTGATAGTCACATGACTATCAAGTAGCATAAACTACAAAATAGGTATCCCACAATGCACATAGGTGGTCCAGAAGAGTGACTGTCTGTCATGTGACACAGTCAGTGACAGGCTACAGCAGCTGGCTGCTACTCATTGCTGGGCCAGCCAGCATGCAACAAGTCAGACAAGCAGGGCAGAAGAAGTGCGTCCCGGCTGACCAGTCCATCCAGCAGTCCACCACACCCCACCATTATATTTAATTATGTCATGATGTTGACTGTTGTGTTAGACTGTATCATGTATCTTGAGTTGATTCACCCACCTCGCACAGGCATCCATCCTTTCTGTCTGTCTCTGTATTTCTTTCTTGTTGTCTGCAGCCCAGTCTCCTTCTCATCTCTCCTCCTCCCGGCTCTATGGTCTGCTCATTCTCCAGCACTACAGTGAGCACTGGCAGCTGCAGCAGTAGCTGCAATTGGTCCCCTCGGCTCTCTGTAGTCCGCCCAAAGTCCCCACACACTCTACTCTGTTGTGTCCCGGTGGCCACTGTAGTCCATGTTCTCCTCCTGTGTCAGTTCACTCCGGAGTGAGTGAGTGAGTGAGTGAGTGTCCCTCCCAGTCCCGGGGCTCCGGCTCCATCCCCCATGACCGTGAACCCTTCCCGACCCGACAACCGACGGACCAACCGGACCGGCCAGCGACTTGCTGCATTGTGGCACACTGCAGCTGAGCTGAGTGAGGCTCTGAGCATTTCCATTTAGGCTCCCAATTCTGATCCCAAGACCCAAACAGTACTCCCTCGCTCCCACTCTCCCTTTCAGATCCCATGATTGCCATCAGTGCCACCATGTGGTGTACGCCATCACTAGGGCAACCACAGACTCCTCACCAATCAGAAAATAGTCTGAAAGGAGCTGATGGTTGCCATGGTGATGATGAGGCCGAAACGAGCTCAGACAGTGAGCATTTTAATATTCTGTGTGGTGTGTGGCAAGTGGGCTGGGGGCTGCATTGATTTGCAATGCAAATACAATCTGCAATGTTTTTTTTTTTTTTAAATGGGACAAAAAACGTTCGGGGCCCAAGAAGAAACATTCAGGGCTCCAGCCCCGGAGGCCCAGCCCTAGCAATGCCTCTGAAGACAGCTAAGCCAGAGAGAAAAAGGAGGATGGAGGGAGGGACAGCATGACCTGATGACAGAGATTCCCTCAAAGAGCTACTGTTATGGTAAGTTCTTACATAACTGTAACTATGGTGTGACCTGATTCCCTCGAAGATCTACTGTTACAGTAAGTTCTTACGTAACTGTTCTATTTGGGACCAGCAATGCCTGTAATGGTGTGTGCTCAACCACAACATATAAAGCTGTACCAGAGCCAGCCCATTTGCTTTTTCATGGCTTGGTTCTGTAGTAGCCTACAATACCCACCTCTCCGACAGATACCAGTATGTGCAGTATGTGCAGCGGGTGACACCAACAACCCCCTATCAGAGCTAACGTACTGCAAGAGTCGATCCTCGGACCCATACTCTTCTCAATATTCATAAACAACTTAACATCCGTTAGTACAGCAGCTCAAGGCCAAATGTACACCGATAATACAGTGATCTTATCTGGTCCCTCACATGTGCTAATCGAGGCCATCATCCAAGCCAACTTCACGAATGTGCTGCGCTGGTTTGATGGCAATTCTCTCAAGTGTAATACCAAAAAAATAGTCATGATGGCTTTTGGCTCTGCTCAGAAATTGGTCAAATTGTCCTCGCCCCCCCTCCCAATGCCCTGGATGGTTCGAAAATTGAGGCCGTTAACTCGTAAATATCTAGGTGTTTGTCTGGACCCCAAACTGGACTTCTCCTCGACCTTGATGCAATTCACATTAGCGCCAACCTAAATTGGGTGTACTGTAAGGCGAAGGACAGTCTCTCTCCCAAACAGGCTGGAAATCCTGTCCAAGTTCATCCTCCCATCCTTCAACTACGCCAACATGGTATATAGTTTGGCTCCTCAATCTGCCCTCACCATGCTAGATCCCATTTCATGCCTTCTGCTGTTTCGCTACTAACCTCCCCTACTGCACTCATCACTGCCGTCTCTACCAAGCCATATCTCTCCCACCGCTTGCAACTCAACGCCTTGTGCACTGTGCTTCCTTCATCACCAAATACTGGCTCAACACCCTTCCCTCCTACCTCTCGTCGCTATTATCCCTCTCTTCCCATCACCGGTTACCAGCTGCACTCGCGAGATCACTGCTCCTTTGCCTTACCCCAGCATCACTCACTCTCTGGGAAATTAGCCTTTGTCTACCTGCTCCCAGCCCTCTGGAACAACCTACCTCTTTCAGTACGCTGTCTGCCAACCGCAGCATCCCTTAAGTATTTTATACTTCTCCCCATACCTTGTCTCCCCTCCCCCACCACCAAGCTCCCCCTGACCACTCACCTTATTCGCTAGAACTAGGCTTGCCATGTATTCTGCTGTGGTGTATATGCATATTCATCTCTCCTTGGAAACACTACCAATTGCTTTGCTAGCTTCTCTATGTATAAATCCAAATACGCAAATTTCCCTACATCACATGAATCTAGGTACTGCTGTTGTAACTCTACTATGTACCTACAATGCTGTTGCTAATGTTTGTGTAACCCCCAGGTGGCACTATCCCAAGGGCTACTACCCCTGCCTGCTTGACTAATGACAGGTTGAGGGGTCTAGGTTCTATGGCGGGTGTCTCCACCCAGAGGTCAGGGTTTGTAGTGGTTAGACTAGCTTGGTCACAGCCCTCTGGGACACTAAGACCCCCTTTTATTCCCTCTAGTGGCTCACACAATCACAGGAGTTACAGTCCCAATACCCCACATGTACACACTGTTCATTCATAAAGTACCACTTACCCTCGAGACCAATTCTGAGGTTCGCCTCGGGGACCCCCTGTAAAATAAGGTTAATCAACATACACAAACCAATATAATGCTTGATAGGTAGGTACTGACACTTCAGACAGTTTAAAGTTTAACAACATCAAATCTGGTTTATTTAGGGGGAATAAAACACGGGAGGGGGAGATCAGGTTAATTGGCAGAATTAAAACACAGTACTGTGCACACATACAGGGTCTGAAAAGTCACACTCTGGGTACCCAGGTTGGGGGGGCGCTAGCTGGCAGGTGCAGATGGATAGGGCCCTGTAGAAGAAAATATATGCACAACATCCAATTGTAATCCGGAGCGGGATGGTTCAGTCCAAAAGTAGTGAAACAACAAGAATTAGATGACACACTTGTGATTGAAAACAGGCTGCAGGGGAATACCCTGATTTGTACTCACAATACCCAAGCTGAGGACCGGATGGTGGATGTTCTTCTGGATTGCCAGAACACCAGGGCATGGAGACAAAGTCCTTGTGACTGGACCCCACTGCAGTTGATAGCAACCGGATTTAGTATGAGACAAGCTGGGGTTTGCTTCAGCTTCAACACACAGCACAGGGATTGAAAATAGCGATTCCCCACAAGCACTACACACATTCATATGTAAAAGGAAAGTACTATACCAGGCAGGCTGCTCCTCGATCCTGATCGCAATTACTGCAAACTATCCGGGAGCACACATAGCAGTTTCAGTTCCTGACAGACCAAGCGCGATTCAGCAATTTTTCCAGTCTTCTACAGGGTGAGCCTGATTTCCACTCTTCAGACTTCCTTCTTTCTCCGCACAAATCGGATTCAGTCTGAACTGGCACTTACAACGGCTGCAGGCTGAACCTCAGGGCCTTACAAGCGCTTCCTGCGTGAAACTGTACACCACAGAAGCACAGAGATCCTTCTTTTCACAGTCACAACTGTTCTAATCTTTCCAGTCACAGAGAAGGGTCCTTTTAGCTCCACACCATTCTGTTGGCTGGTTCGCTGTCACCACAATAAGACTCCCTCTGTTGGTGGAAAAAGGTGCCAAGGTTAAAACTATATTTCCCAGAGTCACTGCCCATACAATCCCTTAGTGGCTGGCTCAAAATTGAGAGTCCAAGTTCCGATTCGCCACAGCCTCAATTTTAGGGTCTCTATCATCCTGATTGGTCCAAGTCAGCTATTCAGGACCAAAATGAAAGAGTTACACTGAAACAGTTCGTGCTGAAATGAAGACAGGTTAGACAAACTACATTTTCTCAGTCACTCTAAATGATTTCTGGCAAACAGGTATACCTTTAAACGAGGCTCCTCTGCACATGTAGTAACGGCAGAAACGGAGCGACTGATGCAGCAGCCCAGGTGAGATTCGGCATTAGAACACACAGTCCCCCATACAAACTAATTAAGTCTGCAAGCAGACAGCTCTTAAAGAGACACTACGTGGAGGCTCAAATAGCATTCACTTGGAACCACATTTAAACAGCTCAGATGCTGAACACTGCCCAGACTTGGAGCAGTCAGGCAAGCTCCTGGAAGACTTTTGGGAACCCCCATTTGCAGGGGGGTTACACCTGTAAATGCTCGTATATTGTAAATACTTGTATACTGATGCCTGGGTTATTGCACACTATGTCATTGTTCCTTCCCCTGGGTCACACCTGGAAATGAGCCTTGGCTTTGTGTTCCTGTCCCAGTTATCAACTTCTAAATAAATAACTGTTCTGTTTTCTTCAGGGATATCTCTGTCATCAGGTCACACCTAAGGAACAAGTCCCAAGCAGCGCTGAGAGCAAGGAGAGTGTGTGGCAGGAAGGACAGAGGCCTAAGAAAGAAGGGCCTGAAGCCCAGCTAGGCCAAAGCCTGTCCTTCTTCTGGAGACAATGTTCAGACTGTAGTGCTTGGTGAAAATGTGGACAGTACTTCAAGTGGCAGCAGCGCAAATCTCTGCTGCAGACACGTGCCTGAAACAGGCAAAAGAAGTAGCTATGCCCCTGGTGGAATGGCCCTTAACAACCCCAGGAAGTTCCTTATTGTACTTCCTGTAACAGAAAACAATACAGTTGGCCAACTATTTGGACAAGCACTGTTTCAAAACTGGAGCACCCTCTATGCCAGGGCAAAAGAAACAAACTGTTTGGACTTCTTGCAGACCTTGGTACGGTATGTACTGTAACGCAAAATTCTATATGCATCTAAAGTGTACAGCAATGCTTCCCTTGGATTGGTATGCTCTGGATAATAAACAGGCAGGTGGATGGATTGATTTAGAGTAAACTCAAACACCACCTTAGGAAGAAATTTAGGATTAGTACAGAAGAGACACTGTCTTCATGGAAAATCAAATAAGGCTGCTCACACGAGAGCTTGTAGCTCTGAAATTCTTCAAGCAGAAGTAATGGTAACTAAAAAAAAAGTGCTTTCCATGACAGAAAGCGTGGCTCACAAGATGCAGCTGGCTCAAAAGTAGGCATGGTCAGTTTTTACAACATAAAATTCAGGTCCCAAGCTGGAACCAGGTTACAGATAGGAGGCTTCAAATGGAGTATGCCTCTCAAAAAGGTACATGCCACACCCAGCTGTGCCACAGTATGGTCATTAATGGGCACAAGAATAGCTGAAATGGATGACAGGTGCACTTTAAGTGAGGAGTATTTGAGTCCAGCATTAGACTAGATCAGAAGATACTCCAAAATCTGATTCACCAGACAGGTGAAAGGGTCCAGGTCATGAGAAGTAGCCAAGGTAGCAAACCACTTCCCTTCCATTCCATAGAGTAAGTGGCCCTGGTGGAAGGTTTTCTGGCAGCCACCAGGACATCAGTCACCTTCTGAGACACCTCAAACCTGTCAATGACTATGTCCTCAGGAGACATGCTTGCAGATGGAGGGACTTGAGGTCTGGATTGACCAGGGTCCCTGGGCCTGAGTCAGCAGGTCCAGGCAGGGGAACTGGAGGTTCCACAGCCAGTTGTTGCAGTAATGGAAACCATATCTGCTGAGGCCAAAATGGGGACATGAGAATTAGAGCTTCCCCCTCCCATCTGCAGTTTTATGAGAACCCTCTGAATCAGAGGGAAGGGAAGACTATGTAAAGAAACCTCCCTTTCTAGGGAGAGGGACAATGCATCTTGCCAGAAAACTCCAGACCCTGGATCTAGTGAGCAGGAATGCGGCAGTTTTGCACTGTGAGGACGCATAAAGGTCCAGCTCTGGACAACGCCATCTCTTAAGCAAGCATTCTGCAACTGAGGACAGTAGCTCCCACCCGTGCACTTTGGACTGTGACCTGCTGAGGCTGTCTGCCAATGCGTTTTGGGCTCCTGGCACATGGATGGTTGACAGTTCTAGACCAAGATCTAGAGCCCAGTACCAGACCGTCATTGCTTCCTAGCACAGAGTCTAGGAATGCCCTCTACTCCCACCCACCCACCCACTTACTGATGTAAAAGACTACATTGAGATTGTGTGGCTGCATCAGCAGAGGGCCCAGAGAGACATGATTCTGGAAGGCGTGCAAGCCATACAGAACCACCCTCATTTCTAGGACGTTTATGTGGAGTTGACTATTCCAGTGGGAACAGAGACCCTGGGTCTGATTAGGACCTAGATGGGCTCTCCAACCCAGACCCGACGCTTCCGTAGTGAGGAGTGGAGATAAGAAAGGGACCCCCTCCTTTAATAGATTGGCCAGGTCCATCCACCAGTGAAGCACTTCGCATACTGGCAAGGAGATAAAGACCAACTGATCTAGATTGTCTGAATGCTGATCCCATTGAACCCTGAGGGTGTACTGTGGAATCCTCATGTGCAACCTGGCCAGAGGGACCTTAACAATGGCCACGGCCATGAGGCCTAGCAGTCTGAGGAATGTCCTGGCTGGGACATGCAGGCTCTGAGCCACCTCCTGGGCTTGGGCAATAAGGTGGTTTTCCCTGTATTGAGGGAGCAAGACCTTGCTCTGAGTAGAGTCCAGGACTGCTTCTATATGTACTCCAGTCACTGAGAAGGGGTCAGCAAAGACTTGGGCAAATTCACAGTGATGCTTAAGGACTGAAGTAACTGCAGGGTTAATTCTAGAGTCAACAATAGGAGCTTGCTGGACTGAGCTTTCAGTAACCAGTTGTCCATATATGGGAATACACAGAGGCCTTTGCCTTGAAGGGCTGCTGCTACAGTTGCTAAGCATTTGGTAAATACCCATGGTGCAGAGGATAAGCCAAAGGGCAATACCCTGAACTGGTAATGCTCCCCAGGAACAGGAAAGTACAGTTACATAAGAACTTACTGTAGCAGTAGATCTCCAAGAGAAGCTCTTGCAGCAGATAACACATATAGGACTATGCCACCAGGCACTAGGACCCCACGGAAAACTTCTAGCTAGCAGTCCAAGGTGGGGGACTGCCCCGATGTCCCCCAAGGTATAAAGGGAGCGGTTCCCCAGCACCACTCAGTTCACTTGCTGGAGACCCAGCTGATATACAGTACAGGATGGGGAACTGAAGAGTATCTCCTATCCCCCAAAGAGAAGTAGTTAAATAACCCTGGGGCAGGTGGGTGAGAAAACCACCTGCTACAAGAGCTACTCTCGAAGATCTACTGTTACAGTAAGTTCTTACGTAAATGTACTATCTTACTTTGAGAGGGGATATCTTGCAGCAGATGACACATACAGGACTGAGTCCCCAGCAGTACAAGGAGAGACCCAGGTCAGAAGGGTGGTGGACTAGTAGAAAACAGTTTCCTTGGCACTCCTTAGGAGAGTAGTCCCTGGAGGACCGGAAGGCCAAAACCTGCTCTCCTTCTGGAAGCAATGTCCAGACCGTAGTGCCTAATAAAAGTGTGGACTGAACTCCAAGTAGCAGCTGCACAGAGAGCTGCTGCAGACACATTTTTGAGGGATGCAAAGGAGGTTGTGACCCCTCTTGTGGAATGACCCTTGACTAGTCCCAGCAAGGGTTTGTTGCACTTTTGGTAACAAAAGGTAATGCAGTTGATCAATCATCTGGCCAATGTCTGCTTGGTCATTGAGCTCCTAACATTCTTTGGGCAAAGGAGACAAACTGGTCTGTCTTTCTTGATGAACGGGTCCATTCTGTATAGTAATGGAAAATTCTATGTACATGCAAAGTATCTAACAAGGCCTTCCCCTCTGTCCAAGTGCTCTGGGTAGTAGATGGGTAGTTGGATGTCCTGATTTAAAGTGAATTCAGACACCACCTTTGAAAGGAAATTAGGATATGTATGCAGGGCAGCTCTGTCCCTGTGAAAAACAAGATAAGGCTCTTTACACATCAGAGCCAGCAGCTCAGAAATCCTCTGAGTGGAAGTAATGGCAACTAAAAACAACGCTTTCCAAGAGAGAAAGTGGAGCTCGCAACTTGCAGCTGGTTCAAAGGGAGGCAAGGTAAGTTTTTCTAACACATAAAAGAAGGTACCAAGGAGGAACAGGGTCCCTCCTTGGGGGGTTTTATGTGCAATATACTCCTTAAAAAGGTCTTGTACAAGTCCAGTTGTGCCAGAGCTTTCCCATTCAGCCGTGCATGATAAGCTGAAAGTGCAGACAGATACATCTTAAGGGATGAGTAGCTGAGATCCATGTCAGATAGGGAAAGAAGGTACTCTAGTACAGATTCTAGTGGAAGGGATCCAAGTAACGTGGGGGGGATGCCCACAAACAGAAGCACTTCCACTTCATGGCATATGTTGCCCTGGTAGAGGGTTTTCTTGCTGCCATGAGAACCTCTGCCACTCTGGGGGATACCCCAAATCTGTCTCTGATTAGGTCTGCAGGAGCCATGCATGCAGATACAGAGACCAAAGATTCGGATGTACTAGGGCCCCTTGCTCCTGAGAGAGCAAGTGAGTGGACAGGGGTAACGAGACCTGTGGTTCCGATGCCAATTGTTGTAGCAGCAGGAACCAGATCTGTCAAGGCCAGAAGGGCACTATCAGAACCACGCAAGCACCTTCAGCCTGCAGTTTGAGCCGTACCCTCTACAGAAGCGGGAAGGGAGGGAAGGCGTACAGAAACCTCCCTATCCAAGAGAGGGACAATGCATCATGCCAGGAAACACCAGGCCCTGGATCTAGCAAGCAGAAATTGGGCAGTTTGGCATTGTGTGGGGATGCAAAGAGGTCCAGTTCTGGCTGACCCCATCTTTTGAAGAGGTCATCTATGACTTCCTGCAGTAGCTCCCATTTGTGACTCTGAGACCAACAGCAGCTTAGGCTGTTTGCCAGGATGCTGTGAATACCTGGTACATGGACTGCTGTGATATCCAGGCTAGGATCCACTGCCCAATGCCAAACTCTCATGGCCTTTCTGCATAGGGGGTAAGAATAAGTACCCCCTTGCTTGTTGAGATAGAAGACTACTGGAGTATTGTCTGACTGGACCAACAGGGGACCCGGTAAGAGCACTCATTGGAATGTCTGCAAGGCGTACAGCATGGCTTTCATCTCCAGTATATTGATATGGTGAGCACGTTCCATCAAAGGTCCAAAAGCCCCTCATCTGCTGGAATGCCAGATGCGCTCCTCAGCCCAGCCCTGAAGAGTCTGTGGTCAGAATCTGATGGGGACTGGGATGTTGAAATGGAACCCCAATGTCTAGCTGAAAAGGGGTGCTCCACCATTCCAGAGACCGAAGAATCGCACTGGAGAGTTGTATCAGGTGATCGAGATTGTCCGTGCTTTGGTCAGACTGAACTCTGAGGTTCAACTGCAAGACCCTCATATTCAGGCATGCAACGGGAACCATTGCAATGGCTGTGGCCATGTGACCCAGAAGTTGGAGCACCACTCTGGCCGGAACTGGATTGGTAGCCATACCCTTTGATCAACTGCCCTCAACCTGTCTGCCAGAAGAAAGGCCAGTCCCTGGACAGTGTCCAGGACTGCCCTAATGTACTGCAGTCAGGTAGGCTAGGGGCATGACTTGGGGAGATTCAGTGTGATGCGTCCTCCGAAGAGGCTGTAAGAAGCCAGTCATCCAGGTAGAGGTAAGCACAATGACCCCTCCTGAGGGTTACCACCACTACAGCCAGGCACTTCGTAAAGACTCTTGATGCTGATGAAAGGCCAAATGGTAACACCCTGAACTGAAAGTGCTCTCCCTGGAAGATGAAGCGGAGGTACTTCCTGTGGGATGGCAGAATCTTTGTGTGCATATAAGTGTCCTGCATGTCTAGGGAACAGAGACAATCTCCATTGTGGATCATGGGCAACAGGCCAGGTAGTGTCACCATTCTGAACCTTCTGCAATCGATGAAATTGTTCAGTTGGCTCAGATTAAGGATGGGACTGAGGTCCCCCTGTCTTCTTCAGTACTAAGAAGAAGTGGGAATAGTATTCCCTGCCTCTCTGATCTGGGGGTATTTCCTGAAGAAAAAATTACTCACCTGTAGTAATCTGGTTTCTTCCAAAGGGATCCACTAATATTATTAATCTGCAGTGCTCCCTTAAGCCAGCACTGCCCCAGAGAGAATAGAATACTATGCTAATCATGAAATGTTTAGCTTGTGCATCTATTTTCAAACTGCCCAGTGTCAACTGCCTACATTCTACCTCAGATTTCTTAGAAGCCTGCAAACAGCATGTGAATCACTATTTTAATAATTATAGAAAAATAATGCCCCAATGGGGCAAATAACAAGATTAACCAAAGGACTAGTATAAACAAATGTCCCTTTTTCTGAAGTCAGATATGCCTTTAGAAAAAAACCTACAAGTTAAGACATTACTAGAAGGTGCCAGCAGGTGGCATGCCACTCCAACTATACATCTTATCAGCTGTGGAAATGATTTTTCTTGTTACTGATTCTGAAGGGGGAGACAAGGACAGGGAGTAATAATATTAGCGGATCCCTTTGGAAGAAACAAGATTACTACAGGTGAGTAATTTTTTCTTCTAACCCCAGGAATCTACTAATATTATTACTTTTGCAGACTATGCAGCAGTACCTCAAGGAGATTGGCCAGAGTCTATTTAGGAAAAAGACTCTGCAAGACTGCTGTGCCAAATCTGGCATCACTCCCGGACTAGGTGTCCAGGTTATAATGATTAGTGAAGTTGTGGACTGACCTCCAGGTAGCTGCTTTACATATTTCCATTAGAGGTACCTCTCGGGCAGCTGCAATAGTGGCAGCTGTACCCCTTGTAGAGTGGGCCCTAAGACAAGAGGGCGGGACCTTGCCTGCATTTGAGTAGCAAAACTGAATACACTGGACTATGCATCGAGAGATAGTCCTCTTTGAAGCAGGAGTACCTTTACCTACTTCCCCATAGGTGAGAAACAGTTGTTGTCTGTCCTGCCTATGATCTTTGGTATGAGTCATGTAATAACTCAGTGCTCTTTTTACATTCAAGCTGTGCAATCTACGCTCACCTGAGCTAGAGTGTTCAGTAAAGAAAACTGGCAATGTAATAGACTGGTTCAAATGGAAGTCAGAAACCACCTTGGGGAGGAACTTCCTATCAGTTCTCAACACTACCTTGTCCCTGTGGAAAGAAACATAGTCCTTTTTCACACAGAGGGCCTATAGCTCACTTATCCTTCTGGCAGAAGTGATTGCTACCAGGAAAACTACCTTCCAGGTAAGAAATGTATGCTCTACAGATGCCACAGGCTCAAAGGTTGGAAGCATAAGTTGGGCAATGCAAATATTAAGGTCCCACGCTGGCAGTGGTTCCCTGTGAGGGGGAAACAAATAAGAGAGCCCTTTAAAGAATCTTTTGAATATAGGGTTTGATGCCAGGGAGGTATCCTTTCTAGCTGAAAGGCACGCTGAAACTGAAGCCAGGTGCACCTTCAGAGTTGAGTGCTGCAACCCCAGGGAGTGCAGGTGGGACAAATAATCAAGAAGGATTGGGATCCCGGCCTGGGCTGGGACTATACCCTTGTCATTGCACCAAATGGAAAATCTTTTCCATTTGAGGCATAAGTTTTTTTAGTGGAAGGCTTCCTGTAACTCTTAAGGACTTCTAAAATTGCTTCAGAGAATTGGCAATCTGCATATTCTAAGTCCTCAAGAGCCAGGCCTTGAGCTTGAGAGACCTGACATTGGGGTACACTACCCTCCCCTGAAAGGAAGTCAGTAGATTGTACCTCTGAGGGAGGTGAACTGGTTTACTCACAGACATTGAGAGCAGCAGGGAGTACCAAGGCTGTCTTGCCCAGTCCTGGGCTACCAGAATCATTGAAGCTGGTTGTGACCTGAGCTTGATGAGCATGTGGAGTATCAGAGGAAAAGGAGGGAAAGCATAGAGGTACCTGCATGTCAAATCCAGAATCATGGCATCCATTGAACTGTCCTCTTCACTGGGGCCCTGCAGCAATAAAGAGGAAAGTGGTGATTTTGGTGAGAAGCCAAAATGTCTCATCTCTGGGTCCCCACCTCCTGAATAGAGCATTCAAAACTTGTCTGTTCAATGCCCATTCATGATGGGTCTGGTTTATCCTATTTTGCTGCATCTGCCAAGTGTTGTCCTTGCCTGGCAGATGAATTGACTGTAGAGAGGCATTTAGAGAGTAAGCGAGGCTCCATGTCTTCATTCCCTCTGTACACAGAGGACAGGACCTTGTCCCTCCTTGTTTGTTGATGTAATACATTGTTGTGGTATTGTTTGCTCCGACTTGTACCACCTTTCCCTGTATGAGATGAAAGAAACCCTGAAGGACCAGATAAACAGCTCTTAACTCCAGCAGGTTTAAGTGCAGGAGTGAGTCTGCACTCTCCCAAGTACCGTGGATGGTGTGATCCCCTAAGCGAGCACCCCAACCAAGCAGGGAAGCTTTGGCTGTGAGGATCAGGGAGGGAGGGTCCTGCAGAAATGGAACTCCTTCCTTTAAATTGTCCAGTTCCCTCCACCATTGGAGGGCCTGTAGTAATGTATGTGTGACTGGTACTGACTTTGAGAGGGGGTCCCGCCTTTGGCACCATTGCGCTCTGAGGTGGAACTGAATATCACTCATCTGAAACCTGGCACCTATGACTGTGCTTGTTGCTGTAGCCATGTGCCTTAACAGTTGAAGAAACTGTTTTGCTGGCTTTGGCCTGCCCAGAACAAATGAGCCTGTCAGAAGCTGAATGCTTTCTGCCCTCTCCTGAGGGAGAAAAGCTCTTTCCACTACTGTATTCAGTTCTGCACCAATGAACTGCAAAACCTGCACATGGGGTCAGGACTGACTTTTTGGTACTGAGAAGGAATCCCAGGCAGAGCAGCTTATCCTGGGTTACCTGAAGGTAGGGTTACCACCTGTCCCTATTTTCGCAGGACAGTCCTGATTTTGGCAGCTGTGTCCTGCAAAAAAACATGAAAAATACTACATGTCTTGACTTTGTAGTAGTAAAAATATTTTCTAATTTTCCATTAAATGTTGCAGAAAACTATCTTATCTTAACTAAAATACCTTAAAATGATAAGAAACAATAGAAGCAACTAAGAAACTACAATACTTAGCCTTAATTCTGATTATACAGCGAAACACATTTGTTGTATTGGTCGAGGTTACATATTGTCCTTCGGAAAATCTTGTTTCAGTAAGAAATGTCCCACTTTGGGCTTCTTAAAAGGTAGCAACCCTACCTGAAGGTGGTCTGACACCAGTTGGTGGGATTTCCCTATGATTAGCCAATCATCCAGATCAGGAAAAATTGTGACACCCAGTCTTCTGAGGTGTGCCAATACTAATGCTATACACTTGGTAAAGACCCTTGGTGCATAGGTAAGGCCGAAGGGAAGTGTTGAGAACTGGTAGTGGCCTGAGGGGAATCTGAGATACTTTCTGTGTGACTCCCTTATGGGAATATGGAAATATGCGTCCTTTAGATCCAAGGAGGCTAGCCAGTGCCCTTTTTGCAGAGTTGACAAAATCATGGCCATTGTGACCATTTTGAACCTGGGCTTTACCAGGTACCTGTTTAGCAGTCTAAGGTCTAGTATAGGCTGCCACTTTCCATTCTTTTTTGCTGTTAGAAAATATCTGGAATAGAACCCTTGCCCTCTCTGGTTGTGGGGGACAGGCTCCACTACTTTTGCCAACAGTAGGGCCTGTACCTTCTGCTCCAGTAGTTTTCCTTCTGAGAAGGGAGAGCTGGTGCAAAATGTTTTAACCTTGGAGGAAGGGACTTGAAGCAAAGGGAGAGACCCTGACTCACTATTTCCAGGACCAACTTGTCTGTGGTTATTTTTAACCATTCCTGGAAATAGTGGGCAAGTCTGCCCCTTACAGGATGTGGAGAGGCAACCTGAAGGGAAAGTCCGGGGTTCTGTTTTGCTCGCTGCTGAGGCTGAGCAGATTGGGATCCTCTCTGAGAACTCTTCTATCTCTAGCTCTGTAAAATCCCATCTGCTGTGGTTGGTACTGCCACTGGGAAACAGCCTGTACCTGAAAGAAAGGCCTCCTAAAAGAGGACCTGCCCCTGCCTCCCATAGAATAAGACAAAGTTGAATAGAGGGCCTGTCTCTGGTCAAGTTGCTCCTAAAAGTAGCTTTATATTTGTCTACTTTTTCATATATGCCTCAGTCTGGGCACCAAAAAGAAGAGAGTGGCCTTTGACAGGAAAGTCCATTGCCTTAGTTTGGGTGTCCTGGGTGAGGTTGGTAGCCCTCAGCCAGGCAAATCTTCTTAGAGCAACAGTACCAGCCATCCACCTTGCACTTGCCATCTGAAATTGGTATTTGGAAGCCTCCAAGCCCAATTTTGCTGTGGCTAGCAGCTCTGACACTGTTAAAGAGCGGTTAGCCTCAGCATTGTCCACGACTGACTACCAGAGAGCTTTTTGACAAAGGGCTGCATAGGCCTGGTAGCTGGCTTGACGACTTGCCAGGGATGCTGAAAGGTAGCCCTTTTTTGTCATGCTGTCCACCTTTCTCGAATCCTTCTCAGGGGGGTGAGAGGCTAAGGGAGTTTTGGCTTTCTCACAGGCAGTCTGCTGTACAATACCCTTGTGGTCTGGGTGACTAAAAAGAAACTCGGCACCAGCTGTTTCTAACTGATACTTCTTGTCACACTTTTTGTCTGTGGGTGTGACTGTATTGGGAGCCTTTAAGATTTCTAAAACATCCTTCTTAAAGAATTTGCAGATAGGCAGAACAAGTCAAACAGGTGTCGACACACTAAACAGCAGATGACGGCACGGGCAACAATGGCCCAGGCCATGAAACCAGTTGCTGGAAGAGAGATGTGGTAATAGAGCCAAGTATGGTATTGAGGTCAATGGCAGGAAAGGGAATGGTCAACACAGGAGAGGGGGTGCGAGGCCCTGGTCCAACAATGGGCCACTAACCGAAGAGGTAGCAGGAGGGCTCTGCACCGACGGATCTTGATGCTCGAGAGGTGTCAATGGCAGGGCGGGGGCCGATGCCTCCTCCACTGCCCTATGATGACTGGGTGATGAATCCACTGCGAGGGCCTGAATGGGGCAGGCCACTGACACTGAAGCAGTCAACTGGATGATCCCAGAAGAAGAGGAATCCAGCAGGGAATGGGGTCACCGATGGGTGGGTGGGTGTGTGCCTTTAGGCCGTTTCTTGGTCCTGCTGAGAATGCTTCCCCCGAGGATTTGTCCCAGGCCTTGGTAGCCTGTGGAAGACGCTGGCAACTGGGCGGGGCTGCAAAAGACCCCGGCTCTCCGCTGGCTGCCTGTTGCTCCATGAGGAACTTTTGCATGGCTTCCTTGCACCGGCATCAGGTGGTAAGGCTGAACTTCGAGCAGGACTCGCAGGTGAGGACATTATGGCTGGGATTAAGACAGCAGACACATAGGTAATGTTAGTCGATGGAGGAGATCTCTTTCCGCAGTGACAGAAATGGAAAAGAGCCGGCAAAGGAGACGTTCTCGACATACAAAGGATAAAACAAGTGACTTGATGGTAAATGAAAGAAAAGGATAAGTAAAAATGGCAGTCAAACTGAGTGACAAAGCTTCTGGGAGTCCGAATAGAACCTATGCTAATCATGGAATGTTAGGCTCGAGCTCGATTTTCAAACCACTGTCCCTGGTAAACATTCTGCAACCGTCAGATTCTTATGGAGCAAACCTAATAACAAGCTATCCACTATACTAATAATAACCAATTAATAACACCCAACACCAAGTATTTCCCTTTATTTAAAAAATGTGGGCAACACTAAGACTCAAGTCACTAAGCCCAATAAAGAAATACCCACAGGTTTCGAACAGCATGAAGAGCTGTACTGTAGTGCCCATAGGTTCTAGCAGGGGAGGTAGGGTGGGAGCTCAGAATACAGTAAGATTCCTTGGAAGAAACAAGATTACTATGGTCATTTTTCTTCAAACTCCAGGAAATCTTACTGTGGTCTGACTTCTGCAGACTACCCAAGCAGTACCTTTGGAGGAGGGTAGAGAACCTATTTAGGAAACAAGCTCTGCAGTACTGCTGTGCCAAACCTGGCATCACTGCTGGCCTGGGTATCCAGGCTGTAATGCTTGGTAAAGGTGTGAACTGTTTTCCAGGTAGCTGCTTTGCAGATTTCTAACAAAGGGATATCTCTTGCAGCTGCTATAGAAGCAGCTGTACCCCTTGTAGAGTGAGCCCTGAGGCCTACAGGAGGCTCCTTACCCACTTTGCTGTAGCAAAATTGGATACAGGCCATGATTCAATGGACAATGGTACTCTTTGAGGAGGGTTTGCCCTTCCCCACCTCTCCATAGGTCAGGAAGAGCTGGGTTCTATCCTGACTGTATTCCATCATGTGATACAGGTAGTAGCTTACAGCTCTCGTAATATTAAGACTTTGCAATCTTCATTCCCCTGAACTGGAATTATCAGTGAAGAAGACTGGTAAAGTCATGGACTGATTAAGGTGAAAGTCTGCGACCACCTTAGGGAGGAACTTCCTATTGGTCCTAAGGACCACCTTAACATACAAAGTAGTCTACAGGAAGCCTTTAATGACCTACAACACTATTATCTACTCAATAAATTAGTTTTAAATAGTGGAAAAACCAAAGTGATGTTGTTTAGGAATAAGAATAAAACCATGTGTAGCAATAGTGTTCTGGATATTAGTGCAGCGGATGGGACCACATTACAACAGGTGGAGGAATATAGGTATCTTGGCCTATGGCTTGATGCACATTGTACATGGACAGTGCATATCAATATGATGTGAAAAGGTTAGGACAGCAGTTAGGAATGCTCTATAGACTTAAAGATAATTTCTTTAGACAATCAAAGTTACATATTGTTCAAACTATGTTGATACCAATTATAGATTATGCAGATATTATTTATATGGGGGCCTCAAAGCAAGATTTAAAAAAGGTTGATATTATGTATAATAAGATGGCTAAGTATATTCTGAAGGCCCCAAAAATGACGCATCATTGTGTCCTTTATAGGGAACTTCCATGGGAACATCTAGATAATAGAATGGATAAACATATGATTAAGTTAATGTTTAAAGTCATTAAAAAAAGCGTCCCAGGATATCAGCTTAACAAATTTGAACTGAATGTTTCGGCTCAACAACTAAGATCAGTTTGTTATTTATAATTTATAGTCCCTAGAAAGAGAATAAAAAAGGGGGTAATACAATTGCTTGCCTGGGACTCCAAAATTGGAATAAATTACCCTCTCATCTTAGACCACGAGAAGCTAAGGTGACATGGGCCCAGATAGATAAATGGTTTAGGAACCAAACTGGCACATTAAGAGAGTGCTGTACCCTCTAGGTAGCTGGACTATTGAAGTTAAATGTCTTTATAGGACATCTTTTAGCATGTGATATAGGAATTTATGTGTAACAAGTTTTTTGTGTTTCATGTTGGTGGGTGATTATTATGTATTTGTTTCTCGTACTATGTTATTAATTTATATATTGATAGTATTGGAATAATCAAAGTAGGAATGTATGTATTCATGTGTATTATGTATTTAGTGGCCCAGATATTCAAACTGCGCCACAAAGTAGCGTAATAGCAGGAGCAGGCACAAGTTCAGTGCACTTATGCTAACACGCTGGATATTCAAACACTGCGAGGCCAAGATGCTCTTGTGCCACACAGTGAATATCATGCCAACTGCACCATGGTGCAACCAGGGATGTGCAGTGGAGCAGGGTAGCAGCGCATCAGCACAACCAGGGATGCAGGGACAGTGATGCAGGGGTCCACCACCCATGGAAGATATGGGCAGAGGAGCACACAGCAGAACAGACATCGCCCCCCACACCCCATGAGCCACACAACCTGAGGATAGCTGTAAGAACCACTGGCCCATGGACACCAGCAACACTCCCACAGCCAGGACATGGTGCCCCAGCACACCTCCTGGGAAGCTGTGACTGGCACACAAGGAGGTCTGGCCACCCCATGCTACACCATCCCACCAATGCAGAGCACACCCTGCACAGCGATCCCCAGACACCCTGCCCAGGAGCAGCACCAAACAGTGCAGGACACCCCATGCATGCCACCACCCCCACTGTGACAATGCAACCCTGTGCACCATGGAGCCATGCAAGGCAGCCCCACGGTGAGCACCCTGCAGCAGGCAGCAGCAGACATCGATGCAACAACTACAGACACAGTGCCGCCCTGCACGGCCTCCCCGAGGTACAGCTGAGAGACCGACCATGCATCAGCACACGAGGTACCCCACATGCAACAGGGCCTGCCCTGGACCCCACCACCAGCGGTACAGCACCCTGCACACCCTCCCAAGGACACACCCTGTCCCAGCACTGGCCACAACAGCTAGCACAGATGCCCACAGTGGTGCTTGGAAGCATGTGCCACACAGGATGCAACACAGTGCATGGACAAACACCTACCCATACCCAAGGGCACACCAACATAGGGACACAGTAGTGGGTTAATAAACCCGCTGGCATGTGGCCACAGCAGCCGTGTACCCACGGCTAGCATCCCTCCATGGCACAGGTGTACCAGCCACCCTATGCATGCACCATGAAGCCGTATGCCACCAACATGCAGCCAGAGCACAAGTGACAGACAGTGGAGCACATTCCTTGCAACAGACACAAGCGACAGCATGGGGGGGGACAACAACAGTGGAGGCCACAGTGCCACCCAAGGCAGACGTGCACCATAACGGTGACAGGAGGCAACCTGGCATTGTGCCGGGTACAGGGGTTGTCCCGCATGGACAGCCATCATTGACATGCCAGCAGACCATGCATAGCACAGACATGCAAGGGTGTCAGCTGCACAGGCCATGGATGGTCTGACAGGGGCGCCATGGACACAGTGCATGCAACGTGGACCACTGCACACAGGCATCCAGTGCACAGAGAACAACACACAAACCACAGAGATAGTGACTGATTCCCTCCCACACTATAGGCGGTTCCTGTTGGACACACACATGCGCCCATGCCCGTACCACCCCTGACACCATGCACACCACTGCAGCTGAGCACCTGTAGCCCACTGTATATTATAGACCACCACAGTTGCCATAACAAAACAAATGATTTAAAAAGAGGTCAGAACCAAAACTATTTTCAAATATTTACAATGGGTGGGAAGGGCCAGATACCAGGTGGGGACAAATAAGGGGCAGGGGTGAACAAATGGGAGAGGGAAGAAGGGGTGTGAGGGTGAGTCTTGGGGGTAAGGTGTTTCCAGGGGTATGGAGGGCCTATTGTCTGCCCCGCTCTCCACTTCTGTGGCACCTACGTGTCCTCCACCTCCTGATCTCGTGCCGCTTCATTCGCTGATGGATCTCCAGGGACGCCCTTACCAGCAGCAGCAGCTATTGCATGCCCCTTTCAATGGCCATCAATCGCTGTCCACCTAGCACAAGGGAGCAGAGTCAATACGTGTGAATGTCCATCCCCCTGCAGCCCACCCATTGTGCATGGCATACAGCCGTGGGCCATGCCCCTGGTGATCGCATCACCAACAGGATCGTGTCTGCAAGACCTGCCTACCCAGATGCACATGGAAATATGTGGAACACTGCACTCACCCACTGCCCAAGTCCCAAACAGCACCACTGTGGCTGTACAGTAACATGGCTATGCGGTGCGAAGGCAGTGGCACAGCCATGTACCCGGTGCACGCATGGACCACCAGCGATGCACACCCACACATGCAGTGCCACAGAACAGTGCTGAGTGTACCGTGTGGCGTGCACATCAGTGGTGTCAATGGCTGGTGGCCATGCTCCACTGCCTACCCCTCAACACAGCATGCACAGAATTTCCGGGAAGAAAGGTACTCACCTGCATCCGCAACATCCAGGCACTGATGCACTATGGGCGCACCAGCTCGTCCCTGTTGCTGGGCAGCTTCCTCTTCACAGTGTGCCTGTGCCTCACGGGCTCTGCGCCTCTCCTCAGGGCCTAGTGTGCAAACATGGAGAGGGGAACATCAGTACAAACCAGTAGCAAAGGCCCACCCCGGTGTGTGCGATCCCGCACAGCCCAGCCATGCTGCAACCCCACCACCACCCACACTGGACGGCCCCCGCCTGTGTGGTGGACACATGCCCACTGCGATACCCAGACAGACACTACCAGTGTATGGATGGAGCACCTACCTGGATGTGGCACTGCAACTCGCCTGGCATGTGCCCATAGATGGGCAAGTCTGTCTGGGTCCCTCCGCTGAAGGTCACCATAGCGGTGGCGACACTGCTCAGCACTGTGGGCAATCTCAGTGGCCTCCTCCAGTGCCTCTGTCACCTCCTCCCACACAGCACTTCTGGTCCTTTCTAAGGGGTCATCCCCAAAGAGGGCCCCAGCATGGGGCTCTACAATGACCACCAGATTGGCCAGTTCAAGAGGGCTCCACAATGCTGCTTTCCTCTGTGCCATCTCTATTGCTGCCAAGATCACAAAATTGTGCTCTGTAGTGCACATCTGCCATGTGCCGATGCTGAGTGGTACAGCGCTGCCATTCCCCATCATGCTGTCACCAAACAGCGTGATGGGGTGCACCCATGCGGACGCATAGTGCCTAGGGGGCAAAGGTCGACCGCAGGGTCAAGGGACTGTCGCACATGGACTGCCACAGCACGATTGGGACTCCCTGTGTGTAGCGCGGTAGAGTGCCTGTGTGTGATGCCCTGCAGTGGGCTACCACACTGTGGCATCATGGCGCCTATGGTGCTCCAGGGCATGAGCACCATATGAGTGAACAGCACACTAGCGCCACTGGCACAGTGGTGGCTGTGCCCTGCACTGCCTCCAGTGCTCAGCACGTCATCAGCACGGCAGGCATCGGCATCAGCACCCTGGGCATGCGCCGTACGGTGCCTACTGCGCACGTCACAGAGCAGCACCTTTGTCTGAGCACGCTTCAACACAATTGCACAAGGCGCAACAGCGCGATATTCAGCCAGCATATGCAAATCAGCTCATCAGCAATTCCATGGCGCAGCTACTGCATTAGCATCCACTTAAAGTTGCACCTCACCTCATTTGCATGCCTTGTGATATAGAAATGCGACATGGGGCTGTAGAGGACATAGTGTGGTATTGCAGTCTATTGTGGTGGGTTACATGCTATTTGGAAGTGTGGACTGTGGTGTGTGGGAGATGCATGGGACTGCACAGTCAAAGGTAACACCTGTCATTCCCACAGGCTCTATAATGACCGAATGTGAGGAAGAGGAGGAACAGGGATGTTGGAGAAGGAGGAGTCCCAACTTCACCCAGGCAGAATCAGATGCCCTGTTTGAGGCCTACCTCGACAGGGTACCGCTGCTCAGTGGACAGTGGGGAATACCACAGGTCCAAGCTGTGGCACGGGGTGAGGTTGCGCATGCCGTGAACCAGCATGGCAGCCACCAGCGGTCGGTGCAGGAATGTAAAAAGAAGGTCGGCATGGACAAGAGGAGAATTAAGGACAAGGTGGCTGCCATCATGGCAGCACATGCTACAACCGGTGGTGGACAGCCGGATGTGCCACGCCTGACACCGCAGGAGGAGCAGATGGCCGGCAGCATGCAGCGTTGTGCCATAGAGGGTGTTCCAGGTGGTGGCTTCCAGACGGGTGGTAGCTCATCACTGCATGGTAGGTCCTGTGCTGTCACTGTGTGGGAGGTGGGGGGAATGCCACAGGGTAGGGCGGAGACATTAACGCTATTGTGTTCCCTTACAGCTTCTGAGCATCTACAAGGGTCAGCGGTGGTGGCTGTGTCCACTGTGGGCGAGGCCTGGACACGGAGGAGCACCCATCCACCTCCACATGTGTCTGAGGGTCAGGACCACTGCATACCTGCCTGTATGTCCGGACTGAAGATGGCAGTGCCAGTGCGGATGAGGCCCTGCCTGTGTCCCAGCATGACAGCGGCCACAGACTCCAGCATGCTGGGACATGGACTGGTGCCAGATCAGGCACCAATGATGATGTATCACACATCCCAGACAGTGATATGTGTGGGATGCAGGATGGTCCCGCAGCCAGGAACAGCATGGGCGTAACTGTGGGTGGTGCCGCCGTGGAGGCCTGCATGACATCATAGTCCCAGCCTGTGTCTGTATGCCCCAGTCGGGCAGCACTGGTGTGCGTCCAGGCTGGTGGGGCTGTTGTGGCTGCTGTGGCAGCACCGGTGAGCCCTGGTGACTGGCAGCCAGAGGAGCAGTGCCAGCAGTCGGACAATGGTAACGGTGAGACAGTGTCGGGTGGTGGCATCAGTGCACCGCGTGTGGATGTGCTCCGGCATGGCTCTAGTGTGCAGCACCCATCTTCAAGGGGTGCTGCCCAGCATGGCCAGGAACACCATGAGGGACAGCATGCCAATCAGGCAGATGGCCTCTTTGATGAGCACAGTCGCCTACTCCAGGCCTCAGTGGATCAGCAGTTGCAGCTTGTGACGGCGGTGGATGCACTCAGTGCAGTTCTGTGCCAGGCACAGAAGCAGCACAGCAGGGACCATGGTCTGCTTCTGGCAGAGATGGCCCATCAGCAGGAGGATGTGACCGCTGCCATTGACAGGCAGACATGTGCAATCACTGCTGTCATGGCCACTTTGGGCACCCAGTTCATTGCCCATGCACTGCAGACACCGCGCAGTGTCACGTCCACCCCCCGTTCCCGGCATCATGCGACACCTTCCATGTCGACACTGGGTTTGGTTGTGGGCATACCGAGAACGTCTGGCATGGGCATGTTTGGTGAGCTGCAGACCCCTGAGTGAACACAGTTGCTTTCCCGCAGTGTCACCCCTGGGGGACTGTCGTTGCCTCCCCATGAGGCCAATGGTCAGCCTTGCACAGCTGACAGGTCTCAGCAGGGCCACTCACGCATCTGTGGCAGCCATGGCACTGTGCCGCATGACTGACCTGTCTCCCACCATGGCCACTGTCTGCCACTGCCCTGTGTGCAGTGTGTTGTGCACCATGTGATGCACAGGTGGGGTACCCTACCCTGCACACACACAGTCCATGTGCACACCCTCCTGACCACTGACCACAGTGGCACATGCATGACAATGCCTGCGTTGCACTGTCTGCCAGTGTGCAATGGTGCCCAGTGTCTGAGACACGCACAGTGACGGCCACTGGGCGTGGTTGTGTGTGGACCTGTGTGTGGCTAGGGGTTGCAGTCGGGTTGGTGTGCTTTCTGACCCTTGTGCATGTCTTGTGGTGTGTATGTGTATGTGTGAGCGCATGTCGTGTTTGGCCTTGCCCATCCCTGATTGCGTGTGTAGTTCCATGCTCAGACCCATTCCCCTGGCTGCCATCCACCCCGGGGTTCATCACTGCCTGTCTGTGGGTTGTGCCCTTGCCATTGGTGGTTGCACATGGCCCCATGACCTACCTGGGTTGGCTGAAGTGCTCCTCTGTGATGGTGTCCAGATGCAGTTGTACCATCCGGATCAGGCGGGGGGTCCCTTCACCCAGGGAGTGGATGCCCATCACCGTCTGGACTGTCGTCCTCATCTCTGTCCCCCTCTTTGACCTTTGCAGCTATCCCACAGTTGTTGGCCATGTTGTGCAGGATGCAACCAGCCAGGAATAGCCCACAGGCCTTTGAGGGGCTGTACTGTAGGGCACCGCCAGATGTGTCCAGGCACCGGAAACATGCCTTCAGCATCCCAAACACCTACTCGATGACATTACGTGTGGTGGCATGTGCCTCATTGTACCATTGCTGTGATGGGGTCATGGGGCACCGGTATGGTGTGAGCAGCCAGGGACAGAATTGGTAGCCACTGTCACCTGTGTGTAGAGGGTGGACATTAGTATGGTGGTCTGCGTCGCTCTGCCATGGGCCATCAAGGCCGGTACCCATGGCACCTCTGACTATGCACCTCCCTACAGCTGCCCATGTCATCCTATGTGATGTGTGCATACTCACCCACTAGGTGGCCAGTGGGGATGTCCCCACTCTTGAACCTGTGGCACAGTGCAGACTGGTGCTGGATGAAGGCATCATGTGTTCCCCCAGGGTGCATGGCATAGACATTGGTTATGCGTCCCCTGGCATCATACACCACCTGGCAGTTGATGTTGGCAAAACCCTTCCGGTTGATGTATGAAACACCATCCGGGCCAGGTGGCGTGCGGATGGCCACATGGGTGCAGTCAAGCATGCCAGGCATACGTGCTACCCTGTGGAACTCTTGTATGTGTGCTGTGCACTCCACCTGTGTGCTGGGGAAATGGATGTACTCCACAGCATGTGGCAGCAGTGTGCTGAGGAATTGTGTGAGTAGGCATGATGCAGCTGACTGGGTTATACCTGTTGTGTCCCCTGTTGGTCTCTGAAAGGTGCCCGTGGTGAGCAGGTACATGACAGCTGTCACCTTTGTCTCCACTGACAGAGCATGGCTCTGTTGTGTGGGTGCCTGCATCTCATCACTGCGCAGTTCACAGAGCCGCCTCAGGATCACCAGGTTCAGGTGGTACTGGCCCACAATCTTTGTGTCGGTGTAGTACTCGAAGGTGGTGCAGGCTCGGTACCACTTGTTAGGAGGCATACCGCTGACGGGCCCTTCCATGGCCGTGCCCCCTTGCTGCCTGCCTTCTCACACCCCTCATTACCACTTCCATCTGGAAGGTGGCACTGGCCATGTCCCTGGCTGGTGCCCCCCCCGGCAGCTGTTATCCCGTTCCCCCTGCTGTTCTCTGTGATGCTCCCCCTGCACCGGGTACATCTCTGGCCTTTGGCTGTCCTGTCTCTCCTGCACAGCAGCACAAGCTCCCCACTCCTGTCCTGTTCCTGTGTGTTCCCAGGTGTGCCCTGTCCTGCTCCTGCACAGTCCCACTCACTGCTACCCTGTTTCTGGTTGCTGTCACCTCGCTCCCACCTCTGGCTTCCCTGTAGTGTTCTTGCACCTCTCTCTTGTTCCTTTTTATTTTGAATCATTTCCGCTATCGCGCAACTTCCGCTAGCTCCCCTATTGTGCATGGCTCATGCTGTTGAATATCGCACTGTGCCATTTATTCATGGTTCCTCCCCCTACGGTTGTGCATGCATTCATTACCATTGTGCTCTTGTGCATTGCAACTTGCGCGGCGCAGCTGCCTCTCACTGAATATCACACAATGGTGCATTTTCGTACTTGTGCTGGAACATCTCTGTTGCGCGTGGTGCATCCCTTTTGAATATCTGGGCCAGTGTATTTATTTATGCTATTAACTAGCATTTTGTATGTAACTGGAAATATTTGATTCTTGTCTTCTATGGAGACCCTTGTAAATGAGCATAATTTTATACTCAATGGGTAATTTTCCATGTTCGTCTATGAATAAAATCATTACTTACTTACCACCTTGTCCCTCTGAACTGCTATATAATCTGGCTCTGTGGACAAGGCATGGAGCTCACTGATCCTCCTCCTCCTGGCTGAGATGATGTCTACCAGAAATACTGTTTTCCATGTCACATACTTAAGCTCTGCTGAGGATATGGGTTCGAATAGTGGTTGCATTAGCTGGCCAATGCATATGTTAAGGTCCCATGCAGGAGTGGGTTCTATGTGAGGGGGATGCAAGTGCAGTAATCCCTTGAATAATTTCCTGAATACCTGGTTGGCTGCCAGGGATGCACCTTTTCCAGCAGAAAGGTATGCAGAGACAGCTGCCAAGTGTACCTTAAGGGTGGAAGGCTGAAGACCCAGAGAATGCAGGTGTTCCAGATAGTCCAAGACTACAGATAAACAAGCCTGGTGGTGGGCTATCTGTCTCTGCCTGCATCAAATAGAAAATCTCTTCCATTTAGACCAGTATGTCTTTCTGATGGAAGGTTTCCTAGATACCATGAGGACCTCTAGCACCCCTTCTGAGAGGTGTAGGTCAGCATATTCTAAGTCCTCAAGAGCCAAGCTCAGTTTTAGGGACTGGAGACTGGGGTACAGGACTCTGTCCTGGGAGGTCATCAGTAGATTGTGTCTCCTAGACTGGTTTGGAGACTGACAGGGTCAGTAGCAGTAAGTACCAAGGCTGCCTGTCCCAGTCTGGAGCAATGAGGATCATCGTTACTGGTTGAACCCTGAGCTTGTTCAGTACTCTGAGCAGCGAGGAAATAGGGGAAGACATAAAGAAACTTCCCTGTCCAATCCAGCAGGAGATCATCTAGAGGCATTGTGCCCAGTGCGGAAGTCTGCACTGGAACAGTGGCAGCTGGTGATTGTCTGAGGCTGCTAATTGGTCCATCTCTGGGTGCTGCACCTTCTGAACACCACCTGCAGGATCTGCCTGTTTAGTCACCACTCATGCTGGTTCTGGTTGATCCTGCTAAGGGCGTCTGTGAGGACACTGTCCTTCCCTGGGAGGTGAACTGCTGAGAGGGAGATCCCCAGAGAATAAGCCAGGTTCCATACCTTCATGGCTTCCATGCTCGGGGGGGGGGGACCTCATGCTCCCCTTGCTTATTGATGTAGTACACACTGCAGTTGTATTGTCTGTCCTGACTTGAACCACTTTGCCCTGCAGCACTGAAGTGAAGGACTGAATGCCCAGATAGACTGCCCTGAGTTCCAGGAGGTTTATGTGTAGCAGAGACTCCTGCTGGAGCCAGGTACCATGGGCAGTATGCTCCCCTAGGTGGGCACCCCATCCTGGGAGGGAGGCATCTGTCAAGATTGCAGCTGCATGAAAAGCACGCCTTCCTGAGGTTGTCCTTTCCTGCCACCACTGCACAGCTTGAAGCAGGGTCCTGTGACTGGTACCATCTTTGATAGGGAGTCTCTTCTCTGAGACCAGTGAGCCCTGAGGTGGAACTGAATGTCCCTCATCTGGAATCTTGATCCTGACAGAGTTACTGTTGATGCAGCCATGTGACCTAACAGCTGGAGAAAATGCCTTGCTGGACTTGGGGTATGAAGCTGGAAAGAGCTTGCAAGCTGTCTGCCCTTCCCTGAGGGAGGAAGGCTTTTCCTCTCAGAGTATCCAGTTCCACCCCTATAAACTCCAAGAGTTGAACTGGTGTTGGCATTTTTTCTGGTTTACTAGGAAGCCCAGAGTACACAGGGTATCCTGAGTGATCAATGCTTTTCTTACCTGCTGAGGAGACTGGCCTACCACCAGCTAGTCATCCAGGTATGGGAAGACTGTAACCGCCTGTCTCCTTGGGTGTGCAACCACTACTGCTAGGCACTTGAACACTCTTGGAGCAGACATCAGGCCAAAAGGCATGGCCTTGAACTAGTATTGTCCTGATGGCAATCTGAACCTGAGGTACTTTCTGCATGATGGCCTGATGGGAATAGGGAGTAGGCATCCTTAGGTCTAGAGATGTCAGCCAATCTCTTCCTGAGTGTAGGAGAATGGTAGCCAAAGTGACCATTTTGAATTTTGGCTCTGTCAAATGTTTGTGTCTGAGATTCAGTATGGGTCATCACTCCCCATTTTTCTTTAGAGTGAAGAAGTACCTTGAGCAGAGACCCTTCCCTCTTGGGCCAAGGGAACTGGCTTACTGCTTTTTCCAGAATCAGTTTTGCTACTTCCTCCTCCAATAGAGTTACCTCTGCTAGGCTGGCAGGTCTGAAAGTCTTGCCCTCAGTTTGGGAAGAACTTTAAACTGAGAGCAGCTCTCGGCCCACTACCTCCAGGACCCACTTGTCTGTGGTGATGGATTCCCAAGCCTGGAGATAGTGGGCAAGCCTACCTTCTACTGGAAGTGGGTGACCTGGCAGACCCTTCAGGGCTCTGCTTGGTTTGTGTACTTTGCTTGAGTGCTGGGCTAGCCCAGCTGCTGCCCTTCTGCCTCTGAGGTACCCCGTCTCAGGCTGGTAGGCTGATGACACCTGAGCCTGGAAGAAGGGCCTGTAAATACAGGTTACTCACCTGTAACAGTAATTCTAGGAGTGGTATATGTCATTCATCCACACATCTATCAGTATCCTTTCTCCTTTAATTCTTGCCAGAAGACTTAAAGCTGGCTCTTCCCAACCACTTGGGTGGCATATCCCTTGGCTGTGCCCCATGACACCAGATCTTACCCACCGGAAGCACAGGTTGTGTGTCGAAGCCGGGTAGGTTGTGTGGGTCCGTGTGGATGAACAACATATACCACTCCTAGAACTACTGTTACAGATGAGTAACCTGTGTTCACGGGCCCGAGTTTTCAGCGATTCTGCAGATGTGGCAATCACGGAAATATCAGCGGAATTTCGTCAGTCTGCTGGAACAATGTGAACAAATGTGCCCCTTCTGAAATGTTAGTATGCCACACTGGAGCCCACCCCAGCATGGCAAAAGCTTAATTTGCCGATGGGGGTGCCCAATCTCCCATCGGTTTCACTGCCCCCAAAAACATTTCTATGCCATGCTGGGAGCCCACCCCAGCTTGGCAAAAGCTTCCTTTGCCAACAGGGGTGCCCAATCCCATGTCGGCTTCACTGTCCCCCCCCAATCTGCCTGGTACCAAGCTGGGAGCCCACCCCAGCATGGAAAATGCTTCATTTGCTGATGGGGTGCTCAATCCCCTGTTGGTTTCACTGCCCCCCAAATGTTTCTATGCCATGCTGGGAGCCCACCCCAGTGTGGCAAAACTCCTTTGCTGATGGGGTGCCCAATCCCCGTTGGCTTCACTGATCCCCCAGCTGCCTGGTGCCATGCTGGGAGCTCACCCCAGCATGGCAAAGTCCCTCCTTGTGGGAATCCAAAAAACAACCTGAAACAAAAACCTTCCATCGTTGATTCTTTTGCCCCTGCCCCAACCCGCACCCACCCTCTGCGTACCACCTCCCCACCCCCACCTCAACCCATACTTACCTCCGAGCCCAGCGATGATCTTCTGTGGACCGGGAACACGTCTGCACTCTTCAAAGCCGACCGCGAACTGAAGAAATGCTGGTAAGCTGTATAATGGCATAAATGGATTTTTCAACTTTAGTGCATATCTCAGCCATTTCTGGGAATTTTTTCACCACATTTTTCAACATGGGGTTTTTGGGGCCCCACCTCATGAACTGTGACACTGTTATTTCATTAATCGGTCCCGAAAGGTGGTTCCACAGTCACTGCACGGAACCACTTTCCCGAATGATTAACAAAATGACAGTGTCACAGTTCATGAGGTAGGCTCCTAAAACTGTATGTTGAAAATTTGGTGAAAATATTCCCAAAACAACTGTTTTCGAGCGCGCACTGCAGTTCCTATGCACGCCTGTAACTTTGAGCATTTTTAATATTTTACTCCAGATTTTCAGCATTGCATTTACCACACCTCCTTATGAACAGTACAACTGTCATTTTCACATCTCACCTGAAATGTGTTTTACACATGTAGCGCATAAATGGCATGGTCGGTGTGTGAAATCAATGTTCTGGACAGATTAATAAAATCGCAGTGATACTGTTCATGAGCAGAGGTCTTAAACTGGCTATGTTGAAAATTTGGTGACAAACACCCTTAAAATGACTGTATTCACAGTGTGCATTGTGTCAGATTTAGCAAAAAAAAGAGGAAAAAATTAATGGTAAAATGTGCCGCAGCATTGCTGCAGAAATTGTGCTGAGTGATGCAGAAGTTCTGCAGCAAATGAGAACCCTGCCGCAGAACTTTGCTCCGATGTGCCTCAGAAAAATCAGGGCCCTGCTTGTGATTCTAGGGATGTGGATATGTTGTTTTATCTACACGTCTGGCAGACTCTTAACAGTTCTCTGGGATGAGGGAGGAAAGGCGCACACCCCCTACTTAGGAAAGAGAGACTGAAGAACTAAGGCCCCCAAACCAGCATCCCGGCGTGACTCTAGGTCAATGTGGTAAAGGGAAATGAAGGTGTTTACTGACTTCCAGGTAGCAGCCCTGCAGATTTCCTGGACAGGGACGTCCCTAGAAGCAGCCACTGTCACAGTGGTATAGCAGGTAGAATGAGCCCTTAGCCCTCCAGGAGGCTCCCTCCCCACCAACCTATAGCAGGGATCAATGCAGGATGTAATCCATCTGCCAGTCATCTGCTTGGCTGCAGGTCTGTCAGGTGCAGCTTCAGCATAGGTGACAAACTGCTGGCAAACCTCTCCCTAATTCCAGCCATGTGCTCCTTATAGTATGCAGCGCTGCCTCTGGTCCAAGGTATGGAGCCTGTATGTGGCATCCAAGGTGTGATTGGGGTAGAACACCAGTAGAGTCATCACCCAGTTCAGGTGGAACTCTGACATAACCTTCAGAAGGAACTTCAGGTTGGGGCACAGGACAACCTTGTCCCTATGGAAGACCAGATAAGGAGACTCGACAGAGTGCCTGGAGCTCCCCAATCCTTCTGGTTGACATAATAGCCACCAAGAAGATGGTCCTCCACGACAAATGCGACATCTCACACTTGTGCATTGGTTCAATGGCTTGCCCATGAGCTTTACCAGTACCAGCAGTAGATCCCACGGTGGTGGTTCACACACCAGAGGGGATATGTGATCAAGGCCTTTGGAAAAGCACCAGACCACCTTCTCCTGCACCACCGACTGCTGACCTGGTAAGCAGAGATAGCAGCCAGGTGCACCTTAATGGTCGAGACCAAAGTCCCCTTTGGAGAGGGACCATAGATAATTTATTTATTTATTTATTTCGCTTTTGTTGACCGGTAAGTGCACTAGACAAATCCTGCCTATTTTCAGGCACGACCCGGGGGAAGGGGATACAGATGAATGCCAACTGACCTTGAACCAGATTAAGCTGTTGGTGGTATTTTTTTAGTGAATGAGGGAAATTTGGCCAGGACACCGGGGAAATTCCCCTACTCTTTTCGATAAGTGCCATGGGATCATTAACATCCACCTGAACTACCACCAATCCAGGCAGATGGGACCTCGGTTTAACGTCTCATCTGAAAGACGGAATAGATAATCTAGGATGCTAGCCACTGGACAGGTCAAAGGGTCCAACCCTTTGCCCTGATACCAAATGGAGAATCTCTTCCATTTGAAGGCATAGCACTTCCTGGTCAATTCCTTTCTAGATGCCTTTACTACAGTGAGTACATCTTTAGAGAGACCCAAAGCCTGGAACTCTAGCCGCTCAAGAACCAGGCTGTCAGGTACTGGAATTGAAGGTCTGGGTGGAGTACCTTCCCCTGATCGATGGACAGCAGGTCCAGACATTCTGGAAGACTCCTCAGGAGCCTGATGCTGAGGAACTTAGGGTACCAAAACTTGTGGGGCCAGTCCAGAGCCACCAGGATCACCTGTGCCTTGTCCCTCCTGACCTTGAGAAGCACCTTGTGGATCACGGGAAGTGGAGGGAAGGAATAAAAGAGGCCTGGGGTCCACGGCCTTGACAAGGCACCACCCTGCAGTGAGCCCTGCTTGGGGGAGGGCACAAAACAGCCTCAACTTTGCATTCTCCCTGGAGGTGAACAGGTCCACCGGAGGGGTGCCCCACTGGGAGAACAGGCTGTGCACTACCTCTAGATGGATAGACCTCTCGTGGGACACCTCGCCCACTCAGCTGAGGGTGTCCGCCAGCTGACTGGAGGCTCCTGTCACATGAATGGTGAGGAGATCTGCCTCCAGTTGGCTCACAAGGGTTCAGATGCAGAGAGCTTCCCTGCACAGAGGCAGGGAGTGCGTCCCACCTTGCTTGCTGAGACAGTACATGATGATAGTGTTGTCCATCTGGACCTGAACAACTTGACCCCGAATGAACGGAGTGAAGGCAGTCAGTGCCAGCCTGACTGCTTGGAGCTCCACCAGGATGATGTGACATTGGGACTCCTTGTGGGTCCAGAGCCCATGGACTCTGTGTTCCCCCAGGTGGGCACCCTAGCCCATGAAAGAGGCATCGGTCATCAGGATGACCGTCAGCTTGGGGCAGACAAATAGCATCCCTCCCTGCAGATGCTCTGGGACAGCCCACCTTTGGAGAGCATCCCACATCTTCTGGGTCACAGTGACCAGCTGGTCAAAATAACCTAGGTGCTGAGTCCACTGGCTGGCCATCTCCCACTAAAGGAAGTGCATATGTCACTGGGCCCATCGGACCATGATGTGTAGCCCAGAAGTTGCAGGAAGTCCAGGGCAGGGCACAAGTCCCCAACCAGAAATGATCGGGCAAAGGAGGAGAGAACCTCCACCCTGTTCGCCGGGAGCCAGGCTCTGGCTCAGCAAGAGGCAAGCTCTGCCCTGATGAAACAGATCACCTGTGAGGGCATGGGTTCCAACTTTGCCATGTTTACTAGGAGGCCAGGTTGATGCAGGTCTGGAGGACCAGGTCCCTGGACCTCTCTGCCTCCTGCCTGGAGGGACCCGATATAAGCCAATCATCCAGGTAGGGGTACACTCGGACTCTTCGACGCTGAAGATGGGCCGCCACCACTGCAATGCATTTGCTGAATACCCTGGGGCTGATGACAGGCCGAACGGCATGGCATGGAACGATAGAGGATTCTCTCTGCTTGAAGTGAAGGAACCTCCGTGGGACGGATGGATCAGGATGATGAAAGAATGTGTCCTGTAGGTCCAGGGAGCAAAACCACATGTTCTGCTCAAGAGATGGTATGATCTGAGACAGTTACCATCCTGAAGGTGCGAGACCTGAGGAACTTGTTCAGGTCATGCAGATGTAGAATGGGGAACCATCCCCCTGTCTGTTTCGGGACCAGGAAGTACCTGGAAACAAACCCTGTGTTGACAGGGGGATCCGAGACTCTGACCACCACCTCCTTGCGGAGGAGTGGGTTATGTTGTCTCGGAGAGCCAACTGAGTGTCCACATATACCTTCTCCTCCCATGGGGCACAGGCTCTGCTTGGTGGGTACAGCTTGAATTCCAGAGGCAGACCCTGGCTAACCACTTCCAGAACCCACCTGTCTGGCCCCTCATGGAAGGACCCAGGGGAGGCGTGATGGACATGGGGTTGGTCGCCCCCATCTTGTCACTGGGAAGGCTTGGAGGAGGATCCAGCCAAAGGGCCACCAGGTTCCTTCCCTCCAGGCTTTTGGACCACGAAGCCACTGACTTGGGCTGAGTGTGCCAAGACTGAGCCTGCTGTTGCTGCCCAGATGGGTACTGGGTGGTTTGGCCACAGAGGCAGAAGTCCGAAAGGGCTTGCTCTTCTGCTGTTTGAACTCTTAGATTCCTTCTGGGCAGAAGCAACAGATTCCAAGGTGGCACTGGACTTCTCGATGCATTGTAGGTGACTATCGATCCCAGGCCTGAACAAGTAAGTGCCCAAGAAGGGTACATCCACCAGTTTGTGCTGGGTGTCTGCCGTAAAGGTCGAGACCCTCAGCTAAGCCCTGTGGTGCATGGTGACTGCAGCTGCCACCAAATGGGCATAAAAGTCCCCAGCGTCGAAGAGACAGCATAGACCTTCTTAGCGGAGTGGTCCAGTTTTTTGGACTCTTTGTCCGGAGGTCTATCAGAGTCTTCTGTATTGCCCAAGTGCCAAAACATGGAGTTGGTCACCAACCCCTTGGCCGAGGGGTGTTCAGTAAACCCTGAATGGGAGCAGATGGGCACCACATATTTGTGGGCCATCCAGGCTGATGGCACAGAACAGGAAGCAGGGTGCTGCCAAAGATCCAGAGCCAGGCCGACAATGGATTCAGCCACTTGGAAAGCCTCCGTCAGAGAATCCCTTGTCCAGAATGTCTGTTAGGGGATATCAAGCCCACCTTTGAACAGGGGCATCCCGTGAATTTGGAGTTGAGACTGAGGATACACATGAAGGATGTGGGACCCTTCTTCATCGAGAGACCCCGAGTGACTCCTCGGAAGCAGACAGGAGTGCAGTGAGGAGGCCTCAGACTCCTAAGAGTCCAGAAGATCGGCCGCCCACCCATGTCACTTTTGACCCAAAGCGGGTGATCAGGCATAAGAGTGACCGACAGTCTGTGAGGAAGGCCCTTGGTGGGCCGAGACTCCTTGACTGGAGCCACTGAGGGACGCTGTTTGGGTGGCGGCTCCACCACTATCGGTGGAGAGACTGGTTTTGGCCAAGCCAGTAGGGCCTTCACGGGCTCCGCAGGCAGATAAACGGTGTTGACCAGCTACGGCGTGTCAACCTAACAGGCAACAGCCATGTGATCGCCGGTGTGGAAGCTGGGGTTGGCTTTGGTCCAGCTAACACCAACTGTTGCCATATAAGATCCTCATAGAGTTGGGGCAACTTGCACGGAAGCCTCTCCTTTTCCGAGAAGGATGAGGATGAATAGCAGCAGCGCCACTTTTGGAATGCCCAGAGTGACATTGGTGAGATTTCTTTGACCTTTAGATCTAGAAGACTGAGACCTCGACTGCCAGGGGTGTTTGGAAGGAACCAGGAGATCCGCACTCCTCCAGGTCATAGTCAGGACTGTAAGGAGGTTCCCAGCAGGCTGGGTCTTCTCATCAATAGGTCCAGGCAGAACTGGAGTGCTGAACAGAGAGTTGTTGGCCTCATGTAGTGACAATGGGTCAATGGGGTCAATGACAATTTTGACTGGGTCATTTTCCTCATCATTGCCAGCTGGCCTGACAGGGGCATCATGAAACCAGCAGCCAGGCCGCAGTTTCAACCAAAGTCAAAACTGGAGATGCTAGGAACAAGAACATTCTTGATCCCAAGAATGATGGTGAGTCTTCCTTTCTCTTGACTCTTGGGAACATGAGCTGTGCGATGCCAAGGGACCTCCTTTGGTCGGGAGATTGGCACGGCTCCTTGAAGGAGCCTGTAAAGGTGAAGCCCAGTTTCAGCGGAACAAAGGCAGAGGCCAAAGAGGACTGATCAGCAGCCTGAGCCACCTCCTCCTCGAAGGCCTTCCTCTGCTCAAGCTGCTCAGTGAATCCCGCAGCTGCGGAGACCACCCAATGGGCTTCCTTAGTTTGACCAGCGGGTTCCATTTTTCCGGATGGCGAAGCTGCAATCGGCCGAGACAATCGTCGAGTACATTTGGTGGAAAAGAGTGACAGAAATCACAGGCCAGGGTATTGTGCTTGGAACCCAGCCAATAAATGCACATGGTGTGTGGGTCAGTACGTGACATCTTCTGTCCGTAAGGGCACCGGCAGAACCTGGGCGAAGACCTGTCCTCCATAGCAGTCACGATCTAAGATCATTGAGGAAAAACTCTTATGAGTTTAAGTTTTGGAAGTACATCCAATGATTTGAGTGCCATGGCCTACTCAATGTGGGAGCAGTAAGGAGGGAACCTGTTTCTTCCAGTGGAAAGGAAGGTCCGGTGTCATGAGGCAGAGTTGAGGGATATACCACCTGGGTGGGTGGGAGGAGCCAGCTTTAAGACTTCTGGCAAAAATGAAAGGGGAAAGGATACTGCTAGATGTGTGGCTAGAACAACAAATACACATCCCTAGAATGGGATTTACCTCCGCCCCCTTTTCCTTGGTACTTCTGTGGTGTTGCTGCCTTCTCTTTGCAGCAGCACTTTTTTTGTATCTTCTGATTTTGCTCCTGGAACTCTCTGACTGCTTTACTCACCATGTCGCTCTACTGACTGCCTGAAATCCTGCCTCCTCAGAGATAGCTGCCCTCCACCATCCACGGCTAACAGACCTCCCAGCTCTGAGCCCCCTGAGATAGGGCCACCTCCACTCTGGTGTTCTATCTATAATAAAGTGTGCTGCAGTGGTGGTGGAAGGACAGAGAGGGCGGAGGCAAGGGTCTAAATTGGTTGTGTGGTGACACAGCACTGAGGGGATCCATTGCCTATCCAGGAGCAGGGTTTTTTCCCCAGGTTTCTCCCAGGAGTGCAATGACACCAGCATGGCTGAGCCGTAGGCATCCACCGCGCTCCTCCCTTAACTTTTCCATGCCTTATGTACCTGATCTCCACTGGGTGTCACCACTGTGCTGGAAGCCCCCCTGGGTCCCTCCCCAGGGAGCGGAACAGTCCATCAGATGCTTGAACCTCTCCGCCCTGCTGATCGAGCCATTCCTGAACCCGGTTACTGGTGTGGCATCCAGCGCTCAACCCTCAGCGCCACTGGGCCAACTGCAGCAGCACTCTTATAGGCTACTTTGTACTTATCCATCTTCTTCTTCTTCATGTAAGCCTCTGTTTGCTCACTTGAAGAGAGATGTAGGTTCACAAGGGAAAGCCAGTGCCTTTTGTTTGTGTGTCCTGTGACAAATTAGTGGCTCTTAGCCAAGCAAATCTCCTCTGTGACACAAAGACAAAAGAAGACTGCACTCAGCATGGAAGACACACTCAAATTTACTTTCAGCAATGATTGAATTTATTTACCACTGCTGTGGAAGCCCCTAGCGCCTCGGCAAAAGTGCCTTCAAGCAGTCGTAATACAATCCAACTGACATTCATGAACGTATTTAAATACAGACTTGTAGTGATGACAACATTCTTTCTTAAACCAATCACACTTAGTGCAAGATTTCTTAGCTTGTGCCATTCTTAAACAATATCACAAACTTCAAGTTACGTAACTACTTAAAAAAGGAGCTTACATGCAATCCCCTATAGAAAACGGAGTACAAAATTTATATAAATTCTAACCTTAACTATTAAAATACTAATATACATTTTATAGTGAATCAAGTATTCATTTTGAGTCTAGATCATATATTTCCTTCAGGGATCTCTTAGTACTTCATATAGGGATACACCAGTATACATTTAACCATAGATATTTGTGCAAATGCATACACTTATTTTGTGTCTACACACTTTTTTTTAAATAAACAAGAAAACGTATTCATCAAAACTCACTATACTTGTGTATTTTTGATGCCGAGAAAAGAGAGAGAAAGACACACCGAAGAAGGCAGGAGGTGGAAGCCATCTGTACCGGAAACATAGAATCCACAGCTTATGTCCTAAAAAACATAAAAAAGAGGTTATGATATGCATTATTCTTAAAGAAGCTGTATGGTTTAAATAGTCCTTATTCTCATTTATCTAATCACCAACATTTGTTACGCTTATACAGATAATGTGAGAAGAAAGTGGAAAGGGAGAAAAAAAGAGGCTTCTCTATTTGGGGGGATGGTTGACCTGGGCAATAGGGTTTACATCAAAACTACTTCTCGGCCATCTATTTTTGAGTTAGAAATGGTTTAAGATCCCATCTTTCATGCTAAATGTCCTAACTCTACATCTCCTCTCAGTATGCCCCGGCTGTTCCAGATTATGTTCTCTATTTCACCAGCCACTACATTATACTCTAAGGAGCAAGTGATTGGATTATTCTCTTTCGATTCTTTACCTCTCTGTTCCACTAACTCCTCGTTTTGTTTTTAATTATTTCCATTGCATTCCTTAATACTACAGTAATGTATCCTCTTTGACCTAAACCTATTCAGTAGCTCATTTGCCTGTTCCTCAATCCTGGTCTGAAGTGCAATTTCTCCTTATTCTAACCAGTTGTCCATATGGTATAGAATTTTTTAGCTTACAAGATGTGAGCTATCACCCCTTAGCAGAGAGTTAGTGCATGTAACAGAGTGCCCAAAACTGTGACGATTGACTTGACATCTAAGCCTTTTTTAGACAAGAGAGGCCAAGAGGGCAAAGAAAGAAAAGAAGAGGAAGAGGTACAAGGGGAGGAAAATCCAGGAAATCTAAGCAGCAAGAGACATGCACTGAGGAATCTTAAGAGTCAAAGCAGCAAAGTCTGTCTTTCGGATGAGACATTAAACCGAGGTCCCATCTGCCTGGATTGGTGGTAGTTCAGGTGGATGTTAAAGATCCCATGGCACTTATCGAAAAGGGCAGGGGAATTTCCCGTGTCCTGGCCAAATTTCCTCATTCACTAGAAATACCACCAACAGCTTAATCTGGTCAAGGTCAGTTGGCATTCATCTGTATCCCTTCCCCGGTCGTGCCTGAAAATAGGCAGGATTTGTCTAGTGCACTTACCCAGTCAACAAAACTAAATAAATAAAAATAAAATAAAACAAATAATTAATTTCCCTCAGTGAGTATCAAGTGCAGCTTTTAAAGAAAGGACTTCATTTTGTGCCCACACCACCTATAGACAGTTTCACTATTTACGTGGACCTTTTCAAACTATTTAGAAAGATCAGATTTAAAATATTTTTCTCCAGAAAGGAAGAAAACGCTGAACAGCCTGCAAATATGAGTTATTTTGAGGATCCTATGCTTCAAAATGAGGAATTACTGAATGAAACACTCGATTTCTTGTTGGCCGAATTAGATATGGGATGTAGATATTACAGAAACCGAGCACACAGAAAATGGATTGCAGGAAGGGTTGGTTGAATCAGCAGAAGCGAATCTTATTGTTATCCAACTTGTTAAGTAATGAGAACATTAACTCTGTCAAGATGGAATAACACCCCATGATTTCAAACAAATACAGGACAATATGTTTAAGAAGAGTTCAGATTTTTGCTCGCTGATATTAAACAATCATGTTACAGCCTTTGAAAACACAGTACTGTTAAGAGTTACCTAAACAAGCAGTTTTTAAAACTGCAAACCCAAAATCTGGCTTCATAGCAAGGTAAGTAAATGCTGCTGTTTACATTTATGCTAAAACTGCATTTATGTAAATAACATAAATGCAGTTTCATAGCTTTTGAAAATTTAAACATCAGCCTTTCACTTTCAAAACAGCCTTACCTTCTCCTTAAGATGTCTGCCAGTGTGTTAAGTGATGAGTCATGATGACATCATCGGAGCCAGAGCAAGAGATCCACATATATTTCTATAATGCTAGCTAGTTCTTCTTTCCCCTTTATTTTCAGTTGTTGTACCAGAATGATCAACACCATGTATTAACTTGTGGATTATGTTGATCAGCACACATTAAGCTATGATTTTGTTCATTTTATTTACTTTGACTTATGGAAAATGTTTTGCAATCCAGCTGACTTTTTCTTTGGCAAACTGCATTACAGTACAACACTTCAATTACCTGATGACCTAGTGGTTATATGATGCACTGAATTTTGCTTTTTGTTAACCAGAAGAGACACACTAAGCTGAAAGCTTGTTTACAGGTGTGGCCTGGGAGAACAAGGAAGTTTAGTGACTTGCTTAGGGTCACACAGCAAAGTACCAGTCTTGTTCAGTTCCAAAGCTCATGCTCTCTTGTTAATCCACAAATAAGGCTTTCTTTTTCCATGTGAACCCCTGCACCTAGCCTGCCTTCTGTTGAACACCCCACCATCCATACCCTGTCCTTAGTACTGCCTGGGGCCGCATATGAGCCTGCAGTCTCATGAGGAGAATTATCACACCTCAGATTGTAATCGTGTACCTCAGAGAGTTGTGCAGACCTATTCTGATATACATCATCAGCTGGCACTGTTAAAAAATGCCTCCCAAATCACTTGAAAGGCTTGCCTGTAATTATGTGGGGGAAGAGCTCCTCCCCCACAGCCTATTTAAACAGAGCAGCTGTCTCCTGCTCTGCCTAGAGTGAGTCACATTCACCCACCATCCTCCCTGCCACCTCCTCCTTCTGTGGCAGTGGCACTCTTACCCCCTCCCCCCCGGGGGGTTCCATAATTCTCATCCAAGCCTCCTTCCTACATGTGGGATACAGAGAAAGGCCAAAACCATCAAATATTATCAAATAACTCAATTCAAGCATCCAAGTACCTAAGCACATCATTATAAGCTGGCCTCAGTATCCAACAACCATCTACATTATTCCACTATATGTTACATAAGCACTGAGCTATGAACCACACATAATCTCCAGTTCACATTCTCAACGTTTGACTTCTGCTCCCACAGTAAACACTGAATGGATCACCACCCTTCTACACAGTGAAGGTAGTATGTACAGTTCCTGTTGTGTTTTTTTCCCACCTCATTAACCTAACAACTAGGTCTTCCTGGAGGCCAAGAAATAAGCATCATGACCCACCAGAAAAATCTGTTTATGCCTCATAAGGCTGCACTTACAATGGATAACAATATGATTAGGAGGAGAGGATACTAATACCTTGAGTGAATCTACCTGACTTCCAATGTCAGTCTGCTCCTTTACCTGTGACTGCACAACCCCGCAGGACAGTTCTCAGCAATTCTTCTCCAATACTTTTCTATGCTCTACTCCATAATGTGAGTTGACTAGCTACCACCCTTCCAAATCTTGAATGATCTATACACAGCTCCCTCAATACTGTCCTAACAAACATCAACACCACAGCTCCCATCTGAGGGTAATCTCCCTATACTGAATTCAAGTAACAGTTTAGGTGCAGCCCTGCCACTCTGAGTATTTGTCATCGCTGGCTACTCTCATCCACAGTCAGGTAGTGATCACGATGCTGGCAGCCCCACATTTCAGATCTCACAGTGATCTGCTCAGCGTCCTCCTTCATGTCTTCAACTAACCTGAATATAAGCTGTACCCTGCTGGAATGGCCTCTTCAGTCCCACTCTGGCATTTATTCTTCTCACCTGCTCTCCACACCAAAACCTGGTGAGTTAACTACCCTTCCACATCATGAATGTGTTTAGTACAGTCTCCCACGTTATATTTACATATTAATAATAAACATGATCTTCTGGTAAGCCAGGCTGATAGCAGCATGGCACAAGTGGAAAAATAGGTGTTCCTACCCATATAAGATCTAAGCCACCTATGATTATCACTGTTATATGACGTGCATAATGATGGGCACACCCATCATTTAATAGTGCCTAATCAAAGGTAGCCTAGATCTTTTAAGGATAGGAAAGCCCATCATTTCCCTTGTTCCTTGCTATCAGCCTGACTTACTGGAAAGATATGTTTATATTTGATATGTCAAAATAAAATGGGGACTGTACTACTTGCATTCATGATGCAGAAGGATGATGAGCTCACCAGTTTACAGTATGAGGAGGAATAGTGAAGAATGAATACCAGAGGGGGACTGAGAAGGCCACTCTTGCAAGCTACTGTTATATTCAGGGAAGGGGGAAGACAGAAGAAGAGAAATAGGAGCAGATTACTGTAAGAAATAAGATGTGGGCTGCCAGCACCTTGATCACTACCTGACCTCAAAATTCCCCTTCCCATAAAACCAGTTCATGCAATTGTCCAAGGCTATGTGTGGATATTAATGTATGAAATGGCTGCCACTGCATGTTCAGTCACTTCACTACCAGTCTAGTATTGCTTGTAAAGCACTTTGGGATACAATGTGTATGAAAACCACTATATAAATGCTAATTCTTCTTATTATTATGTCCCATGGAAAAAGAAGACAAGACAACCATATATTTGAATTTTGAGAATGTGTGAACTGTAACATTAGACTGCCCAGGAACTTTACTACAAAAAAAGTGGTGGCTTTAGGGTGGTGAAGGGTGTGGCACCCCCAATAGTAACATATTTCCTTGCTGTTGCATTTCACTTTGTTGAAGAAGTCTGATTTATTGATTGTACAAATATTTACATTCAAACTATGGATTACACTTGTAGGTTCTGTCAAAACATACTAGAAAAGAATAATAGCAGAAATATAAAGGTTTAATAAAATGTTAAAAGTGCATATTAAGCATGCACACCACCCCAGCACCCCACTGTAGCATTCTGGATCCACCATAACCACTAGACCACCAGGTTATTAAAGATTTGTACTGCACTGTGGAGTACATATTATGGTGTGACTATCACCTTTACTACATAGGAAAACTGTAAGGCCTCTTAAGGAAAGTGTGCAGGAAACATCTGAGATCCACAATAAACCAGAAGTTAGACACTCCAGTTGGGAGACATTACACTTATAGACACAATTCTGAATTGTCCAGCTTTAAGTTTATGGGAATTGAGCATGTTAGGAGTAAGCAAAGGGGTGGTACCAGATCTAATCTTTTACTGCAAAGCGAGAGTGCATGGATCTTTAAAGCTAATACAGTGCAACCTCTAGGCTTGAATGAGAGATGGGATCTCAAACCATTTCTAAGGCAACAAGCATTTGTCAATGCCGAATGTTTGCTTGCTGGCATTGGCAGTGGTAGTGTAGAAGTTACAGAGCTGCGTAATAGTAATGGCAGTGAAGTATTGAACTGAAGCCCACCCCACCACCACCCTGCAGAGAGTGACAGGCATTGGGGTGTGCCTTTGGGTCGTCAGGCATAACGGCCACTCCATTTCACTATACCCCACCCTGCAGACACTGGCAAGTGTCACGGTGTTCCTTGGGGTCTTTGGTCCTTATGCGCACCCCATTCCATTAGAAAATACAGTGGGATGGGTGCGATATAGGAGAATGGGGTGAATTTTGGGGGCGAAGAGTCCAAGGCATACCTCAGTGCTTCTCACTGGCTGCAGGCTGTGGAATGGTATAAGCATTACAGGCAAGAATCCCAAGTCACACCCCTGATGCCTGTCATTCTCTACAGGGTTGGGCGTTATGGTTGGAAACCCTAATACCTCAGGCATTCATTGGTATTTTCACTCCAAATGTTCAACATGTTTTTTGTGACCCCACCTCATGAACAGGAGGAATATCAGTTTCTTAGCCGAAAGCTGCTTATGCACAGCGACTATGGCATTTAGCAACACAGGTGCAAAAACATTCTGAACAGGATGTAAAAAATGACAGCTGTACTGTTCATGGGGAGGTGTAAAAAATGGCAATGATGTAAATCTGCAGTAAAAATATTTAAAAAAAGGTGAAGTCATGAGCGTACATAGAAACTGTGCAATGCACACCCGTAATATAATTAGGTTGGGGATTTTTTTACAGCAGATTGTCAACTCAGGCATTTTTGTGACTCTGATCATGAACAGTGTCACTGTGATTTTCTTTATCTGTCCCAAACAATGATTTCCCACAGCGACCACGCATCTCTGCGCTGAAAGTGTGAAAACACACTTTGGCCATGTTGTGAAAAATTACAGTTGTACTGTAAATAAGGCAGTGTGGAAAAATGCCACTGGTGAAAATCTGGACTTAAAATATTAAAAAGTTATGAACTTACGAGGGTGCATGGAAACTGCACAATGCTCATTCGTAACACAGTCATTTTATGGACTTTTGTCACCAAATTTTCAACATAGCCATTTTAAGACCTCTGCTCATGAACAGTGTAACTGTGATTTCCTTAATCTGTCCCAAACTTTGCTTTCACACACCAACAGCACCATTGTGCGCTACATGTGTGAAAACACATTTTGGGCGGCATATGAAAAATGGCAGCTGTACTGTTCATAAGGAAGTGTAATAAAATGGCAATGTTGAAAATCTAGAGTGAAAATATTAAATTTGCAAACTTATGAGCATGCATAGGAACTGTGCAATGCACGCTAGTAAAACAGTCGTTTTAGGAATGTTTTTCAAATTTTCAACATAGCTATTTTAAGACCTCTGCTCATGAACAGTGTCACTGTGATTTTCTTAATGTGTCCCATACATTGATTTCATACATTGACTGTGCCATTGTGCGCTACATGGGCGGAAACACATTTTGGGCAAGATGTGAAAAATGACAGCTGTACTGCTCATAAGGAGGTGTGGTAAAATGGCAATGTTGAAAATCTGGAGTACAAATATTGAAAATTCGTGAACTTATGAGCGTACCTAGGAACTGCACAACGCACGCTAGTAAAACAGTCATTTTTGGGAATTTGTTCACCAAATTTTCAACATAGCCATTTTAGGACCTCTGCTCATGAACTGTGTCACTGTGATTTTCTTAATTTGTCCCATACATTGATTTAGCATACCAACTGTGCCGTTGAGCGCTACATGGGCAGAAACACGTTTTGGGTGAGATGTGAAAAATGACAGCTGTACTACTTATGAGAAGGTGTGGTAAAATGGCAATGTTGAAAATCTGGAGTGAAAATATTGAAAATTTGCAAACTTACGAGCGTGCGTAGGAACTGCGCAATGCATGCTCGTAGAACAGTCATTTTTTGAAATTTTTCACCAAATTTTCAAAATAGGCTTCTTGAGAGCCCACCTTATGAACACTGGCAGTGTCATTTCGTTAATCGGTCCTGAAAGGTGATTTCGCACAGTGACTGCAAAATCACCCTTCGGGCCCGAATAATGCCATGACAGTGACAACATTCATGAGAAGGGGTCCCAAAAACCCCATGTTGAAAATTTGGTGCAAAAATTCCAAAAAATGCCTGAGATATGCAACAAAGTTGAAAACCCCCTGTCTAGCCCATTATACAGCTTATCGGCATTTCCTCAGTTCGTGGTCAGCTTTGAAGAGTGCAGACGTGTTCCCGGATCACCGAAGATCATCGTGCCAAGGTATGGAGGCAAGTATGGGGTGAGGGGGGTATGGGGAGGCTGGGTGCGCAGTGGGTGGGTGTGAGTTGTGGGAGGGGGGCCAGGGAGACTACGTGGGACCATTTTTTTCTTTACAGGTGTTCTTTTTGTTTCCAATGATGATGCGGGACATTTGCCACGTTGGGGTGGGCTCCCAGCATGGCACAAGGACGGTTGGGGGGCATTCAGCCGATGGGATTGGGCACCCCGTCGCCCAAGCATCGATTGCCAGCTGGGGTGGGCTCCCAGCTGGCACCCAGTTCGGGGGTGAGGATGAGAGGAGCCGACTGGCTACTGCACTCGCTATGGCCGAGAGTTGCCACGCTGGGGTGGGCACCCAGTGGCATTTGGAAGGCTTTGGGGTGGGCGGAGGGAACGCAGCACAGCCAACGGGGGATTGGGCACCCCCATCGGCTATATAGTGTGTGCATGCATGCAGGAGGGGCGCGCACACCTGCGTGTGCATGTGTAGGGGGGGAGCTGCGCATGAGCAAGCGATATCTTGTCACTGCTCACTGAAGCGTAGCTCCCCCTTTGTACTGTATACTACTGCATTTTGGAGCTTGTCATAGACAGCTCCAGCATGCATTGGCTTACAGGGGCCGCGCCTACCAACACACTGACTGAATTGGAAGAGCGGGTGACACACCTCTGAAATCTCAGATGATGGCACTATGTTTCTTGCACATGCGTGCAAGCAAACATAATAAATGTATCTTAATTTTTGAAGACCTTTTTTTTTTTCCTTTGTGAGTGCATATGTGACGTATGAATGAGGGATCTACTCACTGTAGATCAAGGGAGGATGTGAAATGGTGCAGGTACATGGGGGGTGAACAAAGTGGTAGACAGTAAGCCCTACCAGAGCTTCAGGCTGATGTAGCACAGCGATACATGGGGGTGAACAAAGTGGTAGACAGTAAGCCCTACCAGAGCTTCAGGCTGATGTAGCACAGCGATACATGGGGGTGAACAAAGTGGTAGACAGTAAGCCCTACCAGAGCTTCAGGCTGATGTAGCACAGCTGGACTAAGGCAAGGGAGGATGTGAAATGGTACAGGTACATGGGGGGTGAACAAAGTGGTAGACAGTAAGCCCTACCTGAGCTTCAGGCTAATGTTACACAGCTGGACTAAGGCACAAGCAACCACAGCATGTTTTTATAGTCCCCATTTATATCTCCATTTATGTTCTTACTGCATTGATTGCCTAACTGAGCCAAGATGTAAAACAGATACTAAAATGTCCGGTTTATTTCAGGTGACCATGTTCTTACAGTCCCCATTTATATGTCCATTTATGTTCTTACAGCATTGATTGCCTAACTGAGCCAAGATGTAAAACAGATACTAAAATATCAGGTTTATTTCAGGTGACCAGGATCGTAGTGGGGAGATGGGGCAAGTGAAACAATGTCCTGAGAATGTGCTTAAACTTATTAACCGTTGCTGTGCCACGGAGTGATACACCGGTCCAGAATCCCTATATGTTCAAATTATGTTTGCAGCCTAAAGGTGCTTAGGTGGATTGGCATTTACTGTACTCAGCTGCAAATCTTTTTCATATTTTCTGTGATCATCGGTTAAGATATAACCACTAACTGATGAGACACTTGGGGGCATGAAACTGTGCTACCAGCAAAGTTGCATTTGCAAAGCCCTGAATATTTATCTGTTGATAATGAAATGAAAACTGTCAGCTGATAACATTCAGCCACTGTCCATTGCACAGAATTGATATCTCACTGATAGATCTGGAGCAAAGGGACATGCACTTGCCAATAACACCACTACAGCTCCAGACACGGAAGAAAGAAGTTCATGCACTTTCATCGCTGTTAACTTTTTCAGTATTTTAAATCAGTTACTTAGCATCTGCACTAAGATGTTACACGTCGCGAACTGAATTGTGACACCAGAATCCCTGCGATCAACATTTGTCAGCAAAAGTGAATTGAAAAAAATCAATAGATGTATAAAATGGTAAGTGACATGAGTCAATAACAACATATCTGCATGTAATACTTGGCTTAAAATTTGAGCACTACCATATTCCGCCACAGCGCCAAACAGGGATGCCATTTATAATTCAGCTAATGTCAAGCAGTTTTAGAGCCATAAAAAGTATTACTGTATCAGTATGGTGGCTGCAACGGGATCAGGAAATTATGAAATAAAAGGCAACAGCACCCCCGTCGGCCATATGTTGTGCTGGTGGAGGGAGTGCATGAGCACCCGGGGTGGGCTGTTAGGCGGCTTCAGATTCACCGGAGAAAAGGGTGGATTTGATTGTGAGCTACGGTTGAATTTGTTTTCTTTTCTATACCTAGTTTTCGCTTATTTTGTTGGGGCACATGTCCAACCCTAAGATGTTTAGGGTCACAAGGTGATGTGACTTCATTGAGCATCTGATTTGAGAAAGAGCTGTGCGATTCTATTTAAATGCCAGCTCACGGTAATTCAGAGAAAAAAAAAATATTTTGAAGCTGCATTACCAGACTAAGTGTGCAGTTTAGTGAATTACCACACAGGGGTGTGTATATGACAGCACTAAAAGGCACATTAAAGTGCTTCAGTCATGAAAACCTCCCCCACTGGCTGCTGCTGAAATGCATAGCAGTATGTTCTCCTTTGTGCATTCTGGCTATTCTTTGCTTCAGCTGCAGGTAGTACAGCACGCCAAGTTCGCTTGCATAGGTTTTAACAGTGGGAGTTCACATTGACAGAGTCTAGTAAGAGAAAACGCTTGGAATTACACATACAACAAAGTCTGAGTTTCACATCAAATGCTGAGGTTTTTTTTTCTGGAGGATTAGAACCCATGGAGTCCATGAAGGTGTGCTTTGGAGAGCTGGGTGTGTGGACTGTTAGGCATCCACACATTTTGGTGGTCCTGCTTTGGCAGGGAACAGTTTATTAAAGTAATGATGTGTGGCTTGTCTCTCAGCTAGACAAGACTATACCATCCTATCAGGCAACCGACACAGTTGATCTGTGTGTGTGTGGGGGAGGAGCTGCTCACTGAAGCATAGCTCCCTCTTTCAACTGTATGCCACTGCACTTTCAACTGCTGTCATAGACAGCTTCAGCAGTGATTGGAGAACTGTGACCACGCCTGCAAACACACTGACTGAATTGGAAGATGCTGACACACCTCTGAAAAACTCAGATGATGGCACTATGTTTCTTACCCATGCGTGCAAGCAAACATAAAAATAGATGGCCAAGAAGTAGTTTTGATGTAAACCCTATTGCTCAGGTCACCCCCCCCCCCAAAAAAAAAGAGAAGCCTCTTTTGTTTTCTCCCTTTCCTCTTTCTTCTCACATTATCTGTAGAAGTGTAAAAATTGTTGGTGATTAGATAAATGATAATAAGGACTGTTTAAACCATACAGCTTCTTTATTAATAATGCATATCATAACCTCTTTTTTATGTTTTTATGACATAAGCTGTGGATTCTATGTTTCCGTACAGATGGCCTCCACCTCCTGCCTTCTTCTGTGTTCTTTCTCTCTTTTCTCAGCATCAAAAATACACAAGTATAGTGAGTTTTGATGAATAAGTTTTCTTGTTTATTTGAACAAAAGAAAAAATTACTCACCATAGTAATCTTGTTTCTTCTAATGGAGTCTTGCTGTATTCTGACATTATGCAGTTAGCCCCAGCACTTGAACTGCCCTGGACAGGAAAGAGTTAACTCTATGCAGAAGCATAGAAGGTTGAGCTCGAGCTCAGTTTTCAGACCTCTGTCTCTGGTACTTACCAGTGTAATTGTCAGATTCTTATGAGCAAACTAAGTACTAACTGTGGAAATTGTGTAGTATATGGCCAAAAGGCAACAATTTGGGTCCCAAAAAGACTCAAGTCGAGAACCCAAGAAAAAAGGTAGTGGCAATATTATATATATTAAACATAACCACAGTAACAAAAACAAATACCCCACCCTTAAGAAGGCAGGCACAAGGTACGCCCCTGAGGTGCAACACTGTACCTGCCGACCCACTTCCCAAAAACTAGGTTCTGAGAGGGGAGGCAGGGAAGGAGGTCAGAATACAGCAAGACTCTATTAGAAGAAACATTACTATCATGAGTAATTTATTCTTCAAACAACATGAAGTCTTGCTGTATTCTGACAATATGCAGACTACCAAGCAGTTCCCCCAGGAGGAGGGAATGCAGAACCTACTTTGGGAACAATATCTGCAGTACTGCTGTGCCAAACCTAGTATCACTCCTAGCCTGGATGTCCAGAGAGTAATGCCTGGTGAGTGTATGGACTGTTTTCCAGGTGGCTGCTTTACAGATCTCTAACGAGGGTATATCTCTGGCTGCAGCCAGAGTAGCAGCTGTACCCCTATTCGAGTGAGCCCTCAGGACTGAAGGGGGTGTTTTTCACAATTTGTCATAGTAGAATTGTATACAGGAGACAATCCACCTGGCAATAGTTCTTTTAGTAGCAGGCTTAGCTTTCCCCACTTCACCATATGTGAGAAACAATTGAAGACAGTCATTTCTGTGTGCCTTAGTATGCTCTATGTAGTAGCTAAGAGCTCTTTTAGCATCTAAACTGTGTAATCTTCTTTCTCCTGAAGAATGGTCAGTGAATAACACAGGAAGAGACAGACTGGTTCAGATGAAAATCTGATACCACTTTGGGTAAGAACCTCCTATTGGTTTTAGGACCACCTTATCCCTATGGAAGGAGATGAAGTCAGGTTCAACTGACAGGGCCTGTAATTCACTAATCCATTTGGCAGAAGTAATAGCTACCAGGAACACAGTTTTCCAGGTCAAGTACTTCTGCCACAAAGCCAGAGGTTCAAAGGGTGGCTGCATAAGCTGGGCAATGCAGACATTAAGATCCCAAGCCAGAGAAGGCTCTTAAAAGGGAAGGTTAATGTGAACCAGACCTTTGAAAAACTTACTGAAAACAGGATGAAATGCCAGGAAGAGCCCTTCCTGCTGAAAGGAATGCAGACAGCTGCCAGGTGAACTTTCAGAGTTGCAGGCCTAAGGTCTAGACCATTAAGATGAACCAGATAATCTAGGCTGCAGCAATGCCTGCAGAATCAGGCACAATGCTCTTCTGAGAACACCAAATGCTGAATATTTTCTATTTGGAATTATAAGTTTTTCTAGTGGAAGGTTTCCTGAAACCTTCAAAATATCCAGGACTCCCTGCGAAAGATGCAGGCCTGCATAGTCTAACTCTTCAAAAGCCAGGCCTTGAGGTTGAGAGACTGGAGATTGGGGTACCAGATCCTCCCCTGGGAGGAGGTTAGAAGATTATATCTCTTGGGAAGAGACGGATGTGACACTGCCAGATACAGCAGCAGAGGATACCAAGGCTGTCTGGCCCAATCTGGAGCCACCAGTATCACTGTGCAGGGTAGAGATCTGATTTTGATCAGGACTCTGAACAACAGAGGGAAGGCATAGTTAAACCTGCCCTTCCAATCCAGAATGAGAGCATCCAGAGGAACAGTCCACAGGAGTGGTGGTCTGCAACAAAACAGAGGAAGCTGGTGATTGCCCAGGGCTGCAAAGAGATCCATCTCTGGAGTGCCCCATCTGGAGAAGATGACCTGTAGTATGGGAGGGTCCAGGGACCATACATGATCCCTGTGGGAGATTCTGCTCAGATCATCTGCTAGTACATTGTCCTTTCCTGGAGGTGAACTGCTATCAGGAAGTCTGAAAAGAATAGGCTAGAGACCACAGTTTCATGACTTCTGTGCACAAGGCCGTGGACTGAGTGCCCTCCTGCTTGTTGATGTACCACATTGTGGTAGTGTCTGTCCTGACTTGGACCACCTTGCCCCTGACTGAGTCCGAGAAGACCTGAAGGGCTAGAAAAACTGCTCTGAGTTCCAGGAGATTGATATGAAGGACAGACTCTTGTGGAGACCAGACCCATTGAGCTGTAAGGGCTCCCAAATGGGCTCCCCAACCTAGGAGAGAAGCATCTGTAGTTAGGACTACTGAGGGAACTTGAGAGAGAAGTGGAACTCCTTGTCTGAGGTTGTCCTGGTCCAGCCACCACTGGAGAGCTTGGACCAGAGTCTGAGTCACTGGTATCAATTTGGTGAGAGAGAGTCTCTTTTTGAGACCAAAAGGACCTTAGGTAGAACTGAATGTCCCTCATCTGAAATCTGGCTCTTGCACCACTGCAGTGGAAGCTGCCATGTGGCCCAGGAGTTTAAGAAACTGCCTTGCTGGATGAGAGACCAGAGGCCAAAAGAGGAAGCAAGATCTGTTAGGGACTTTACCATTGTCAGAGGAAGGAAGGCCTTTGATGGGATAGTATCCATTCTATCCCTATGAAAGTAAGAAATGGTACTGGTTCAGAAAGACTTTGGGAGATTGAGGAAAAACCCACAGAACTGAGCAAGTCTTGAGTGGTTTGCAGAGCTGACTTGACCTGGTCTGTTGACTGACCCACAATTAGCCAGTCGTCCAGATATGGGAAGATGGAAATGCCCTGCCTTCAGAGGTAAGCAACTACTACTGCAAGGCACTCTGTGAACACCCTTGGAGCTGATGTTAGGCCAAATCGCATGGCTGTGAACTGATAGTGGCCTGAAGGCAGCTCGAACCTGACGTACTTTCTGTGGGAGCACCTGATACGAATGTGGAAGTAGGCATCCTTGAGGTCCAGGGATGTGAGCCAATCCCCTGGCCTTAGAGAGGGAAGAATTATTACCAGAGTCACCATTCTGAATTTTGGTTTTGAAATGTGTTTGTTCAATTACCTTAAGTCTAGAATGGGTTGCCACTCCTCTGTCTACTTTGGGGCAAGGAAGTACCTGGAGTACAGACCTTTGCCCCTGTGTTGAGTAGGAACCTTCTCTATAGCTCTGAGAGCCAGAAGAGAGGAAACCTCTGCCTCTAGGGCAAGGGTCTCGGGGATGGATGCAGGTGGAAAGGACCTGACCCTCAGTTTTGGAAACATTTTGAAGCTAAGGGCCAGTCCCTGGCTTACCACTTCCAGGACCCACTTGTCTGAAGTAACAGACTTCCAGACCTGGAAGTAGTAGCCAGCCTGCCTCCTACTGGAATGGTGGAGTTGACCCGGCTGACACATCAGGTGTCTGCTTGGCAGGAGCTTTGGACTGGGAAAAGGATGCAGCCCTGCTCATCCCCTGCCTCTCCCTTGAAAGAACCCCTCTGTGGGAAGGAGAGGAAGTCTGAGCTTGGTAGAAAGCTCTGGAAAGGCCCACCCCTGCCCTAGACTGCTGCTTCTGAGGAGTGGCTTGCCTCTCTTTGGCCTGTGCACTCTGTAGGTGGTCCTGTCTTCTTTTTATATAAGCCTCTGTCTGCTCCCCAGAGAGTTACCTACTAAGGGAAATCCATAGCCTTGGCCTGGGTATCCTGTGAAAGGCTAGTACATCTGAGCCAAGCATGTCTTTTGAGAGACACAGATATAGCCATGACTCTTGATGCCACATCATTTGAGTCCACAGCAGCATGACATTGCACTTTGCATGTCTCAATTCTATCAGCAGCCACTTCCTCCAACTCTTTGGCTAGCTGGGGGGAGGCCTGTTTAGCCAGTTCCAGAACCATATCCCACCTGAATTTCTGGTACCTGGTTGTGTAGGCCATGCAATTTGCCTGCCCCAGTCCTAAAGAGGATGTCAAGTATTGTTTCTTAGCCATGGCATCAACTTTCCTGGAGTCCTTGACCGGGGTGTGTGAAGCCAAAGGTATGTTAGCCCTGTCACAGACTGCAGCCTGCACTACCCCAACATGGCTGCAATGAGTGTCTAAGAACTCCGTACCTGCACCTGATAACATATACCTCCTGTCCATTCTCTTATCCACAGGAGGTAAGGAGTTAGGTGTTTGTAAAAGTTTTTGTGTCTGTTTTCCCAAGGACTTGTGAAGCGGGATAGACAATCTTTTGGACTCTGGGATGTCCATCATTTCTACAAAATCAGGCTCTTTCTCCTCCTCCTCCTCCTCCTCAGTAGCTTCAACCATAGGGAGCTGGAGGGTTTCAGCCACCTTCTTGTAAAACAAGAAGTGTGAAGGGGACTCAGAAAGCCTGGGAGGGGAGACATTGGAGGGCCTGTCTGTGGAAATGTCCGGTTCAATGGGCACATCCAGACCTTCAAAGTCATTACCTTCATCCTCATCATCAGGATATTTTTCTTCTCCCCTTCCACTCCTCATAGAAAGCATCTGGATCGTAATCTGCTGGAGTTGGATTCGACCTAACCGGCGGTACCGGTTCAGACGGAACCGGGCGAAGCGACTGAACTATACTAATCATTTTGGCTATCTCGTCAGCGGTTGGAGAACGCGATGCTGGACCTGAACTGACTGACTTGCACTTCTTTTTTCACAGAACTGACCCCTTGGAGTCAGACCTCCTTTTGCCCGAGGAGGTATCGCCTAGATCAGTAGGCATCTCCTCAGGTTCGGCCGCAACCGAACTGGACTGGCCATCCAGATCTACAGACTTCTCAGCCTCCCTTTCCTTCAGCCTACTCAACCTTTTTTCAAGAGTGGCTTTAGGGAAGTTTTTGCAAATCTGGCAGTCTGTTTTGAGGTGATCAAACCCCAGACAATAAACACAGATGAGGTGGGGGCCGGCCTTGGCAAAGGCCTCCCCACACTCAGTACAGTGTTGAAACCCAGTGGGGCCATTTTTTCCTTGGATTTCTCCGACATGGCCAACCTAACTAATTACCCTTAAAGCTTTCAAGCCAGGTAATAAAGAACCGATCGGTTACGAACCATGGCACGGGTTCTGTAAAAGAACAGAAAAAAGTCCAGTTCTTTTGAAACTGATTGGCACCGGAACACCACACTAATCTCAGAAACTAATAAAATAATTAGACAAGTCGGTTCGTAACCGGACCGACTGATGAAGAACCGAGACAAAATGCAATTTCCACAATTTATAAAATAACACACAAGTCACCATCTATCTACCACACTACCTGTACTGTGGACAGAGGCTGGAAATCTGAAAATAATAAACAAATCAGTTTAAAACTGACACTTTTTTTGAACTTCACTGAACCGAAGCAGAGGAAACTTCCGGAGTGACTTCACTGTTAGGCGGAGTAAATAATCTGATGGTTACACTGGTAAGTACCAGAAACAGAGTTTTGAAAACCGAGCTAGAGCTCAACGTTCTATTCTTCTGCATAGAGTTAACTCTTTCCTCTCTGGGGCAGTTCAAGTGCTGGGGCTAACTGCATAATGTCAGAATACAGCAAGACTTCATGTTGTTTGAATATGTAGACACAAAATAAGTGTATATATATCTGCACAAATGTCTATGGTTAAATGTACAGTATACTGGTGTATCCCTATATGAAGTATTAGGAGATCCCTGAAGGAAATATATGATCTAGACTGAAAATGAATACTTGATTCACTATAAAATGTATATTATTATTTTAATAGTTAAGGTTAGAATTTATAGAGATTTTGTACTCTGTTTTCTATAGGGACTGTATGTAAGTTCCTTTTAAGTAGTTACATAACTTGAAGTTTGTGATATTGTTGTTTAAGAATGGCACAAGCTAACAAATCTTGCACTAAGTGCGACTGTGATCGGTTTAAGAAAGAATGATGTCAACACTACAAGTCTGTATTTAAATGCATTCACATATGTCAGTTGGATTGTAATACGCCCCATTGAAGGCACTTTTGCCGAGGCACTAGGGGCTTCCACAGCAGTGGTAAGTAAATTCAACTATTGTTGCTGAAAGTAAATTTGATTGCCTTTCGTGAGGAGCACAGTCTTCTTTTGCCTTTGTGTTTCGTTATTTGTGTTTGTTACCCTGCAGACTACAAACCCCTCAGAGCCAGAGCGCGGTTATTTTGCTATGAACCCCAAACCTGCTCACAGACACTGAGGTTGCCATTTCCTGCCAACAATGTCATTTGCATCCAATGCCATCCAAAACTGGCATTTAGAAGCTTCTTTGCCCTTTTTGCAGCTTCAGACAAGTTTGAGGCCATGGGTCCAGGACAAGCCTTGGTTATTTCCAAAATGGTGTTCCAGAGGCTCTTCTGGTATCTGGACACATAAGCCATGCAGGTTGCTTGTCTAATAGTCATAGAAGCACCCAAATAGGATTTCTTGGCCAAAGAATCCATTTTCCTGGAATCCTTTTCTGGTGGATGTGATGCTAGGAAAATCCCTGCTTTATCACATGCAGCAGCCTGCACCATTTCTTTGCGGTTGGGATGCCCAAAAGCAATTCTGCTCCAGAATTGGCCACCCAGTACTTCCTAGCCATCCTCTTGTCCACTGGGGGGATGGAAGTTGGGGTCTGCAAAATCTTAGAGGCCTATCGCTTCAAGGACTTATGAATGGGCAACAAGAGTCTTTTTGTTGCTGGCACATCCATCATTCCCACGTAGTCTGGGTCCTCATCCTCCTCTTTTGTGGATTCTTGGGTGGAAAGGTCCAGAGTCTGTGACACTTGCTTCATAAAAGCAAAGTGGGATGAAAAATCCTAGCTGCCTTCTCAGGGAGTCAGGACAGTGAGGATCAGGGATACTTTTGGTTCCAAGTTCCTCATAATCTTCATCCTCCCTTTCAAATAAACTTCATCAAATTGTTCAAGTGAACTGGGAACCGAGGAAGAACCAGGTCCTGAACATAGGACTGTGAACCGGGACACTGAACTGGAACCACGGTACTGGTTTGCAGCACCTGAAGAATGCTTATAGTGCTAGCTATAGCTTCTGCGATTGGAATCGTCAGGATCATCGATTGCAGTTCCTTTACAGAGTGCTTTTCCTTTTTCTTCTTCTTAGCAGAACTTGCTAGTTCAGAGGCAGTGTCTGCGGTTCTTTTTTTTTTGTACTTTGTATTTATTACTTTAAGATAAAAACAATACATATACATCTTCATACAAGGTCATCAGTTACGTTCAGTATCAATACAGTTGATATACAGACACGATCCTTGTAATCTGTTATAATAGGAATGGAGGGTTAGCCAATAAAATGTCCAAAAAGAATGTCCATTAATGCCAGCTGATTCAATAGCTTAGGAGAGTCCATCTTAGGTAGTAACATCAGGAAGATGCATACCACAATCCTATTAGATTGCTATTTATCCAAATACAACTAATATATTAAGAAGAAATTATGTTTTTCAGAAGATACTCTGCACACTGCCATGGAAAATACTTCCTCAATTAACATTTTAAAGAAATATAATCTAACACTGGGACAGAAACAGCATCCCATTGCGAACTTCTATCCTAATAAACTGGGATACACAAGAGCTTACAGGACTAAATTTGTCCCAACCAACCCCCTCTTAACAAGAAGTTATAAAGACCTTAATGTCCAAAATAAAAGTGAGCTTACCTAACATCAGTAGCTACCCCTGTAGAGATCGAGTGGTTCTCTAAATCTTGAAATTAAGGAGGGTATCGGGACATAGGAACAAAACACTGGAAAATGAGAAAATGCCTCCATTTTTTAAGTAGGAGAACAGATTGCCATCAGTCCTTTGGTAACGCTATAGTAATTTTTAAATAGTCCAGTGACCCAGAAGGTAACCAACCGATTCAGTCGTTGTCCGATGTGTCTTCTTCCACATTCCCCTCCGTTTTAGCATCAAACTCCCTTTTAATTTTAGCCATCCAGTGCCCAGCCTCCTTAGGATCGTTGCACTGCCAGCTTTCCCCCAAAGACAATCCGAAGGTGTGCTGGTAACAAGGAGGAGTGTACTATTCCCAGTGCCCTGAATCTCTGTCTGGTCCCATCAAATTGCTTGCAGTGGGCTCTGGTTTGGAATGATAAATCTAGAAAGATTTTGATGTCTTGCCTCACAGTATTGATCGAGTACACCGATCTTGCAGCTAACAAGAGCTGAGCCAGATTTTCACTCCCACTGTTCGCACTAGGACAGTGAAGGGTTGATCTGTGTGGTAGGCCTGATCTTCGGATTCACTCTATAGGCTTTCCGAAGAACATCCCAATCAAAGTCTTCTGGGACCAGAATGGTGCTTGCATCCAGTGTTTCAAAAAGTCCAGTAAGTTTGCGCCTTTAGCCCCCTCTGGAACTTCTACTAGGCGCAGATTCCCAGCTTTAACTTAAGTTTTCTAGGGCCTCTAACTGACCCCTCAATTGAGTATTCTCCTTCGTTGATGTACAGACTGCCGCATAAGTTGAAATCGAGGGTTTATCCACCTCAGCGACTGTGCCACTAAATGTTCTCTTATAGTAATCTCATGCATCTCTAGTTTTGCTAAAGTATGCTCTATTTTGTTATCCATGGATTGCAAAGTTGCCTTGCCACCATGGAGGAGCTTGAGAACTTTTTCTGTTGAGCCCTACCCTGTGGCTTGCAACTTCTCGGGCCTGCCCCGTTTTGCTGTGGCGGATTTTGAAGCTCCTGATCCTGTTGGTTTTATTTTCCCCATCTTATGTTTAGGTTTGTTGTAATGCTGGTAACATTAGGAATCTAACTGTATAACTTTCTGTCGCCTTTATGCGACTATTTTAGCTGAAAATATAGTTTTCCTGGCTAAGGTGTAGAGCTGATCTGAAAGATGTCCTGCTGGGAGATCGTCTTGCTAGTGCCCCCCTGCAGTTCTCTTTTACCGAAGAACCTTCACCTGGTCAGAGGGTTGTTCAACTGGTTCCATGGGTTTCTCCTTCTGAGAGGAGGAAGTTTTGTCCGCAACTGGGTCAGCAGCCTTTTCAGACATTTTTTCCTTCAGTCGGTTCAATCGCCTATCAAGCATCGACTGAGGAAAATTCTTACAGATTTCACAATCTGCCTTAAGGTGGTCAAACCCCAGACAGACAGCACACACTAAGTGAGGATCAGCTTTGGCAAACAGTTCCCCACACTTTGTACAATGCTGAAAACCTGTTAGGCCGGTTCTGTTCTTGGGTGAGACATAACCTAGCAAAAAAAACCCTAAAAGTGGGTTTTATGTGAGCCACAGCACACAAAAAGAATATCTTTCAACCCTTTTTTTTTTATGCGGTCAGTTTAGTGACTGAAGAGAGAAAGTACAGTTACGTAAGAACTTACTGTGACAGTAGATCTTCGAGAGGAGCTCTTGCAGCAGGCTATAACCATTAGGACTAACACCGCAGGCATTAGGACCCACCGGAAAAATTCTTAGCTAGCAGTACTCAGCAGGGACCACCCCCAACGTTGGCCATGGTAATAGGCAGACCCAGCTCCACCCCAGTTCCCCCACCTAGCCCCGCTAATAAGCCCTGATGAGAGAAAGAAGTGAAGCCTGAAGATGGTGTTCTGTACACCTTTTCAGGGGATGGAGGGCAGGAAGAGGGCTACTGCAAGAGCTCCTCGTGAAGATCTACTGTTACAGTAAGTTCTTACGTAACTGTACTATCTTATTCAAGTGGGAGCTCTTGCAGCAGGCTATAACCATTAGGACTGAGTCCCAAGCAGTCCCGTGCCAAGGAGGTGCCTAACCCCAGGAGGTGGAAGATGGGATGATGCTGGAAAACAGCAAGTCATGATAGAAGTCCCTGAAGGACTGCCAGGCCGAAGCCGGCAAGGTGTTTGGATGCAATATCCAGGCTATAGTGCTTCACGAAAGTGTGCACAGAATTCCAGGTGGCAGCCACGCATATGTCTCTAATAGAGACATTCTTCAATGTGGCAAAGGAAGCAGAGACTGCCCTGGTGGAGTGACCCCTAACCAGGTCTGGAAGTGGTTTGTTGTGCTTTTCATAGAAAAACACAATGCAGTGGACAAACCACTTTGAAATAGTCTGCTTAGACAATGGATTGCCTGAGTTTTGTGGTGCAAAAGCCACAAACAGTTGCTCTGATTTACAGTGTGCAGCTATGCGCTTAAGGTGAAATCCGCGGCACTCTGTGAATGTCCAGAGTGTGAAGGAGAGCTTCTCTATTGATGGGAGAAGAAAGATAAACTGAAAGGTCAACCGACTGGTTAAGGGTCAATTACGAGACCACTTTAGGAAGAAACTTAGGATTCGTTCTGAGGAAACCCTTTCCCTATGAATAATTAAATATGGCTCTTTACACGTCAGAGCCTGGAGCTCGGAAACTCTTTGAGTTGAAGTAACAGCAACTAAAAAAACAAACCTTCCAGGAAAGGTAACACAGCTCACAGTCAGCCACTGGTTCGGGGTGGGGGAGAACAGTGAGCTTCTCCAACACAAACAGGAGGTCCCAGGGTGGGATAGGATCCCTAATGGGAGGTCTCATGTAGAATCCTCAGAAAAAGGTGCAGGCCACATCCAGTTGGCCTAAGGTTTTGTCCCCCAAAAGGGTGTGATATGCCGAAATGGCCCACATGTGCACCTTTATGGAAGAGTAGCTCAAGCCTTTTGATATAAGGAGATACAGCAATGCTGAGTTCACTGGACAGGTGAGGGGGTCCAGACGGTGAGACGATGCCCAAAGGCAGAAGCACCTCAACTTCATAGCGTAAGTGGAGCGTGTAGAGGGCTTCCTCGCTGAGACGAGGATGTCCACCTCCTGGGAGACCCCATACCTGGACTTTGCTACATCTGTAGGAGCCAAGCATGAAGGTGCAAAGACCTGAAATTGGAATGGACCAGTGAGCCCTGATCCCGGGACAGTAACTGCGAGCATATTGGTAGTGGAATTGGAGGTTCCGAGGACAACCACTGAAGTAGTGGGAACCAAATCTGCCGAAGCCACAAAAGGGCAATTAGAATCATCCGAGCTCCTTCAGCCTGCATCTTCAATAGATCTCTCTGAATGAGAGGGAAGGCATAAAGAAACCTCCCTGCCCAACAAAGGAACAACGCTCTGGCCAGAAAACACCAGGCGGGGACTCTCAAGAGCAGAAAATTGGCAGTTTGGTGTTGCATGGGGATGCAAAGAGGTACAGATCTGGTCAACCCCATGTGTTGAAGATCTGGTCCGCTACTGATTGCAGTAGCTCCCACTCATGTGCCTTGGACTGAGACCTACTTAGGCTGTCTGCCAAGTCATTTAGGACACCTGGAACGTGCACTGCAGACAGAGAGATGCACCACTGTATCGCCCAATACCAGATTCTTATCGCTTCCCTGTACAGGGGTAGGAGTGGAGGTGCCCTCTTGCTTGTTGATGTAGAAGACGACACGCTATGTTGTCCGGCCTGAACAAGGAGAGAGCTGGACAAGGTCCTCCTGAAAATCATGCAGCGATTGAGGACCACTCATTTCCAGAACATTGATGTGGAGATCACGCCCTTAGGGGTCCAGACTTTGTGTTTGGTGGGCTCTAGGTGCGCCCTTCAAATCAATGCATCCATCATTAGAGCCCGATTTGGGGCTCCTGATGAAAGGGACCCTTTCTCAAATTTAGAGGGTCCAGCCACCAAAGTAGCTTTTCTTGACTGGCTCTGTGACCCTGACCATGTGATCTAGGTCATCTGAGCCTTGATCCCACTGCACCCTGAGCATCCATTGTGGGATTCTCATGTGGAGGCAAGCCAGAGGAGTGACAGGAATGGCCACTGCCATGTGCCCCAGAAGTCTGAGGAAAGTCCTGGCCTGGACCTGAGGCATTACAAGGACCAATCCAGCAATCTTCCGCAAGTGACTGCCCCTCTCTGGAGGTAGAAAAACCATGCCCTGGACCGAATCCAGGACCGCCCCTATGAAGACGAGTCTTTGGCTGGGCTCTTGGGAAGATTTTGGAAGGTTCAGGGTGATCCCCACCTCTAGGAATAGAGTATAGGGCTCTCCAAGAGCCTGAAGGAGGTACGTCCTTGATGGGGCCGCAAGCAGCCAATCATCGAGGTAAGGGAAGACAATGTCCCTGGAGCCTTAGAGTCACAGCCACCACTGCCAAGCATTTGGTGAAGACTCGAGGAGCGGCTGAACAGGAGAACCTGAAACTGATAATGCGCCCCCTGGAAGTGGAACTTCAGGTACTTCCTGTGGGGGGAAAGACCCCTATGTGCATGTACGCATCTTGCATGTCTAGGGAGCACAGCCAGTCTCCTTGATGCAGCAGAGGAATAAGCCCTAGAAGAGCCACCATCCAGAACCTTTGGTATTCGATATAGTTGTTTAAAGAGCTGAGGTCCAGAATGGGATGAAGATCCTGTGTCTTCTCTGGGACAAGAAAGAAATGAGAGTAATATCCCTTTCCCCGCTGCTGCAGAGGGACTGGTTCTATCACCCTTTTCCACAAGAGGGCCTGAATCTCTCCTTCTATGAGAGGAATGTGAGAAGGAGGATATCTTGAGAACCTTGGTGGAGTATTTGGAGGGATCTCAGTGAACTCCAGCATATGTCCCCTCCTTATAATATCTAGGACCCACTGGTCCACAGTTATTGAGCTCCAACCCTTCAGGTGAAGGGAGAAGCGACCCCCTACTGCCTTCCCTGGTATCTCCTCTGGAGGAGGGGGGGTCAGAAGGGAGTCATTGGGAGGAGCCGGGAGTGGGCAGAGGGGCTTGGGAGGACTTGGGGCCATGAAAAGCAGTGTCTCCAGGTTGCTGGCTCTTCTTTGAAGCCACCCTCTGGCCCTGTTGGTTGCCATGGGCTTGGGCACCTGAAGGCTTCTGAATGGCCGCGCTTTTTCTCTTCTGGTCCCCCACGGTACATTTGTCGGACGGACCAGATAGATTTCCCAAACTCCTGGAGATGAGAGATCAGTGACTTCATCTCCTGCCTGAAAAGGACGGAATCCTGGAATGGAAGGTCCCTGATCCCGGGCTGCAGATCCTTGTGAAAGCCAGAGACTCTCAACCAGGCATGGCGCAAAAGGCAGACACGTGACGCTGATGCTCTGGCTGCCTATCTGCGGTGTCATACGAGGCACAAAGAACGTACGTGCTTATGTCTGAGCCCGACTTAAGAATGTCCAGGAGCTCCATCTTTTGTGCGGAGTCTGGCAAGGCAGTAGCTAACTCCTGCCCTCTCTCCCATAATGCAGTCTGGTACTGGACCATATGCATGAGGAAGTTGAGGGACCTAATGGAGCAGGTGGAAGCAGAGTAGACCTTCTTGCCCACCTGGTCCAAGTAATGGGATTCTGAGTCAGGAGGCTGGGAGCTTAGGTGCTTGGACTTGTCGTGGGCAGCCGTAATCATCGAGGAGTCTGCCTGAGGGTGTTTTTCCAGGAAAGCTTCGGCCCTCGGGGCTCTGTACAGCTTGTCTAACCTCTTCGGAACCGCCGGGACTGAAGCCGGATGCTTTCAAGTGATCCTGGTAAGATCCTGGAAGGTATCCACTAAAGGAGGCACCATGAGGGATTTGGGCTTCTTCTGTCTTAGGTACTTAGCCAGTCGATGGTGTTCTGGGTCCAGGTCCTCCATTTCCCATTCCTTGGAAGCCTGGGTGTGCCTCATGACATCCATGAAGGTAGGATCATCCTGAGGTGAGCGGGGTTGGTCATTCTCTCCTGGGGAGCCCCCGACTCTCGAGAAGGATGAAGAGGTAGATGGAGTAGACAAACTGCAACTAGGCCTTGAGTGGCCTGAGCTGTGTCTTGGACTCCCCCTGCTCAAACATTGGTTGCTCCCAGACTGACGTTAGCTATGGGACGGGCGACTGAGCAATGACCGACGTCGGGAATGGGAGTGGGCCTGCCTAGAAGAACGGGAACGGATCCTGGACCAGGGTTGAGACCGGCGATGGCTGTCTGATTGTGAGGGGTGCTGACGCCGGTCCTGAGACTGAGACCAGGAATGAACCTTGGAAGGTGGGCGCGGCAGCGGCCGCTCGGGGGTCTTCCACGGGGAAGCCCTCAGGCTTGGCATTGTCCAGTCGGTCAGACAAGTTCAGCTTCAGTGGAGACTTCTTTCTTGACCTGACTCCACCAGAAGGTGAACAGTTCCTGCAGCTGGTCCTTGGTGAAAACCAGGGCTGCGGTCCCTGGAAAGGGAGGCAGAGAAGCCGGATCAGGCAGGTCATGAGAAGGAGAACCTCCCTCCGACCCCTGTGAGGTGGAAGACTTTGGGGTTCCAGAGGCCACTCCTGCCATGGGGTCTTCCACCACCACAACCTCTACCAGCATCAGTACCACTGGAGTCGGTGCCAGGGTGATTGTCTCACCCAGTGGTTTGCCAGAGTCGGGCGAAGCTGAGACCTTCCTAGACAGGGCCGTAGCTTGTGCTGAGGGGGTCTGGGGGGTAATCCAAAGAAGAGCCAACTTTCTGGGCTTATCCCCAGATGATTCTACCTAGGCTGGCACCGTTTTGTTGGCAGGAGGGGGTAGCACCTTGGAGCCTTCTGGGTGCTTCTCTGAGCCCGAGGAGGGAGAGGCCTTCTTGTGGGATAAGCGGAACCAAGATTGGGAGTGGTGATGGGACCAGCTACGGTCCTTCTCGTGGGAGCACTTAGCAGACTTGTCCTGGTGCTTGCTGCCTTCTCTCTCCCCCCAGGTGTGCAGAACCTCCATGTTCTGTTCAAGAAGGTGGGACTTTAGAGCCTTCAGGCACCTGATTCTTGTCCTGCTGGTAAACTCCTTGCAGATGGAGCAGGACATGCTGCTGTGGTCTGGGCCCCAAGCAAAAGATACATTTGGTGTGGCCGTCCTGAGATGGAATTTGGCAGCCACAGTGACACTTATTCCTCTTGGGCCCAGAGTAGACAGACGATGGCAACATGCGCCGGACAGAAGTCGGAGTCGATGAAAAAGAAGTCGAAAACACAGTGAAAAAATGGATGAATAATTGAAGAAAAACTCTCTTCTTGCTGGTTTTGCTGGGCTGGATAGTCTGAACTTGCCCAATGTGAGCGGGTTGCAGCAGGAAAAGATCTAGGGTGGAGCTGGGTCCACCCCCTTTTAAACCATGGCCGACATCAGAGGCGGTCCCTGCTGGGTACTGCTAGCTGAGAATTTTTCCGGTGGGTCCTAATGCCTACGGCGTTAGTCCTAATGGTTATAGCCTGCTGCAAGATTTCCCACTCAAAGTAAGATCTGAGAATTACCACAGTTTCTCTCAAAATGTATTAACCGGCCGAAGAAGGTTCAATAGTAAAATTTCACCTTTAAAATTATATAAATAGGGGCGCTGTGGAGCCCGAGCTTGTTGGCAGCAACTTCATTCAGCTCTTGGTGTTTTATATAAATAGCATTTAAAAACCTAATTTAGAGCCTGCGGAGAAAACTAATTTTGATACCACAGGAAAGAGGAGTACCGAAAACGTAAAATGGGTAACCCAAGGTGAGATAAAGGCGGAGGTTTGGGAGGGAAATCATCAGGAACTATGCAGACCACACGACCATCTTTTGAAGCCAAGGCCTGCTCGTGCTCGGAGCTGGAAGAAAATATGACCTCCATAGGCCTGAAAGTACAAAGATTAATTTCCTCGGTATCCGAATTAAGTACCAAAATGGATGCGATCGGCTCAAGAGTGACATTAATAGAGAAAACTGTGGAGGGAATGCAAACTGAATGGTCTGATTTAAAAAGAGGAAGCGAGTCAGCCTCTGCTGCAACCGTGATGGTGATTAAAGAGAATGCCCACCTACGAGCGAGGCTGGAAACACTAGAGAATCAGGTCACAGCCTCTAACATTCGAATACTAGGGTTACCTGAGGGGTCAGAGGGAGATCATCCCCTCATGTCTTTGCAGGACTGGCTACAGGATAAAATTGTTCCAGAGGGGCAAAATGTGCAATTCGGCTTGCAGAAAGCTTACTGCATTACTCTACGCGGATACAGAGAAAATCTGGAAACTCCTCGGACACTTCTCCTGGTCACCAACGTGGTAGGCACTAGAGACAAAATACTTAGGATGGCCAGACAAGCAGGACCTTTGGTGAAAGGAGACCATCCAGTGTACCTATTTCTGGACATTAGTTACTTTACAAGAATGCGCCGAAAGAAATTTGACCAAGTCAGGAAACAACTCAGAGAGGCCTCGATTACCCACGTGGTGGTTTTTCTGGCCCGACTCAGAATAGTCCATGGTGGAAAAGTGTGGGTTTTCTCCGACCCCAATGAAGCCGGTAAATGCTCCTCAAGGTTCGCGACAAGGTGCAGGAGCCATTCTCAGGATTCAGACATGGGTGAAGAAGACCGGGTCCAAACAGAAGAAGGGTGAACTGAATATTTTGTTATTCTCAGCTGTTTTACCCGATTAAAAAAATGGCTAAGTGACTTTGGAATTGGGGATCCCTATTTGAAATGCCCCCAGAGTGACTCTCTTTAGTTTAAATTTTACTTAACAAAAAAAAAATATTTTTACAAGGACATAAATGGTAGGAGAGATACGAATATAAAAGGGGGAAAAGTTTGACTTAATTAGTGTAGTTAAGTTTTGCAGCCTCTAGAGGGTGATAACCGCATTTAATAACATTAGTAACAGACATGCATTGCCACTGGACAGTGTTGACTGTAACAAGTTGCGTGCATGGCAGTGGTGTCGATGAATGGTGGCCATGCCCCACTGCCCACCCTGTCACACAGCATGCAATAGTAATCATGGATGTATGGCACTCACCCTCATCGGGCTGGCCTTCGCCCCGCCTGACTGTACTGTCCTTCTCCTTCCACCGCTCTTCCCGCAACCTGCGGCGTTCATCCAGGCCTGTGGGGAAAACAAGGAGAGAAGAACATCAGTACAATCCCGAAGTGAAGTCCCCCTGCCCCAAGGTGTGTGCCCTCCCACCCAGCCAGACCCACCTACCCCACACCCTGTGAACACCGCCACAGCCAACCCCAGATGGTCCCTCCCCTATGTGCTGGACACATACAACACTGTGACCCATATGGATGATAAAAGTGTGTTGACGGAACCCCTACCTAGACATGGCAAAGTGCCCCTCCTGGCACGTGACCGCAGTCCTGCCAGTAGCTCTGGCTCTCTCCTCCGCAGGTCCCCATAGCGATGCCTGCACTGCTCCGCGCTCCTCCCCATCCAGTGGCCTCCTCCAGGGCAGTGGCCACCTCCTGCCCCATACCTGGGTCCTGGCCCTGTCCAGGGGAGCCTCCCCAAAGAGAGGCCCGTGATGTGGCTCAACGATTGCCACCAGATTGGCTAGTTCAATGGTTGTCCATCGCGCTGCCCATCTGTGTGCCATCCTTGCAACTATAGTAGGCAATATGGCACTCTGCAGCGCGGCTCCCCACTTGCAGATGCTACGCAGTACAGCGCTGCCAATCCTTATCATGCTGTTACCGAACAGTGCGATAGAGGAGCACCCATGCCTGATGCATGGTGCCTAGGGGGCAAAGGTCGGGCACAGGGTCAAGGGTCTCTGGCGCATGGCCACGCACAGCGCCATTGGAAGACAATGCATGTAGCACGATTGGCTGCCTGTGTGCCAGTGCCATAGCAGACTACCAAGCAGTTGGGCCATTGCACCTATGATGGCCCAGTGCCACAGCGCCATGTAGTGACCATCGCTATAGCGCCACTGGCACAATGGTGGCCATGCCCTGCATTGCCTACCACGCACAGCACGTCATCCGCGCGGCAGACGCCTGCATCAGCAACCCAGGCATGCACAGTGAGGTGAACTATGCATGTCACAGAACTGCGCTATTGGCTCAGCACGTTCAACACAATTGCGCAAAGCGCAACAGTGTGATATTCAGCCATCATATGCAAATCATCTAATCAGCCATTCAATGGCGCAGCACTGCAATTTGCATCTATTTAAAGTTGCTCCTTGCCTCATTTGCATGGATTGTGCTATAAAAGTGCGACAATGTGCTGCAGTGGCCATAGTCAGTTACTGCAGTTTATTGGTGAGTTGCATGCTGTTTGGGAGTGTGGACTGTGGATTCAGGGACATGCATGGGACTGCACAGTCACAGGTAACAACTGCCATTCTTACAGGCTACATAATGACTGAGCAGGTTGTTGGAGAGGAGGAAAACAGTGGTGGGAGAAGGAGGAGGCCGAACTTTACAAAGGCTGAAACCGAGGCCCTGTTTGAGGCCTACCTGGATCAGGAGCCACTTCTCAGTGGACAGCGGGGAACACATCAAGCCTGTGATGCTGCATGGGAGGAGGTGGCACGTGCTGTGAACCTGCATGGCAGCCACCAGCGATCCATGCAGGAGTGTAAGAAAAAGATGGGCACAGACAGGAGGAGGGTAAAGGAGAAGGTGGCTGCCATCAGGACAGCACATGCTGCAACAGGTGGGGGACAGCCGGAGGTGGTACAGCTGACCCCAGAGGAGGAGAGGCTTGCTGGAAGCATGCAGTGCAGTGCCATTGAGGGTGTTCCGGGTGGTGGCTTCCAGACAGGTGGTGGCCCATCACTGTATGGTAAGTCATGGTCTGTCTATGGGGGGCAGGGTAGGTCACATGCAGTAACGCGACTTTGCTTTCCCTTACAGATCCTGAGCATCTGCATGGGTCAGCGGTGGTGGGCCTGTCCACTGCGGACAGTCGGTTGGAGTCGGAGGAGGGATCATCCACCTCCACAGGTATATGTGGATCATTGCAACAGTGGGGCCACCTGGCTGTCCATACTGATGTCATTGTAATAGGTGTGGAGGAAGCCCTGCCTGTCAGCACACTGTGGCTGTGGCCAGTGCAGAGTCCATCACCAGTGATGATGACACGACCGTCCTGCGCAGTGACACATGTGTGCCACAGGATGGCCACACAGCAGGGCAATTCGCGCCCATGGCTGTGGGTGGTGCCACCGTGGAGGCCTGCCTGTCAGCACAGTCCTAGGCTGTGCCTGTCAGCCCCAGTGGGGCAGCACTGGTGTCTGTTCAGGACAGTGGGACTGTTGCGGCCACTGCGACAACACCACTGAGCCCTGGGGAGCGGCAGCCGGAGGGGCAGCATCAGCAGTTGCCCGATGGGCTTGGGGGTACAGGGTTCAGTGTCATCATCTGTGCATCGCCTGTGGACATGACCAGACCTGGTCCTTATGCACAGCACCCACCCTCAAGGGGTGCTGATCATTGGGACCATGCACACCCTGAAGGACAGGATGCCCAGGAGGCTGATGACCTCTTGGACGAGCACACCTGCATACTGCAAGCATCGGTCCAGCAGCAGATGCGGCTTGTGACGTCCATGGATGCACTGCGTATGGCTCTGGAGCGGCAGAGGAGTATCGCAGCAGGGACACCGCACTGATCCTGGCAGGGATGGAGGAGGTTTGCAGGAAGATGTGACCACTGCCATTGACAGGCATGCACAGGCATTCATTGCTGTCATGGCCACAATAGGCACACAGTCAGGTGCCTATGCATCGCGGACACCACACAGTGCACTATCCACCCCCCCCGTTCCCAGCATCGTGCGACTCCCACCCTGTCAACGCAGGGTTCAGCTGTGGGCATCCCAAGCACTCCTGGTGCAGGCATGTTCAGTGTGCTGCAGACCCCTGTGCGAGCACGGTCGTGTTCACACAGTGGAACCCCTGGGTGACCATCGGTGCCACCCCATGAGGCCAGTGGTCAGCCTGTCAGTGCTGGCTGGTCTCGGCGGGGCCACTCATGCATCCATGGTGGCTGTGGCACTGTGTTGCATGACTGACCTGTCTCCCAGCATGGCTACTGTCTGGTGCTGCCTTGTGTGCATTGTGTCTTTCAGTGGGCAGTGCACGGGTGGGTACCCAGCCCTGCACGTGGACCACACAGTCCACCTGCACACCCTCCCGGCTGCTGTCCGCAGTTGTGTGTGCATGATGATGCCTGCATTGCACTGTACACTAATGTGCAATGGTGCTCAGCATCTGACACATGCACATGGACAGGCAGTGGGGGTGGTGGCCTGTGGATATGTGTGTTGCTAGGGTCTGTGTTCTGGGTCAGTGTGCCTCCTGCTCTCTGTGCATGTTTGTTGTGTTGTGTGTGAGCATGTGTGTGTGTGTCCATCCACATGACATGTTAATCCTTGCCCATCCCTGGTTGTGTGTGTGCTTCTGTGCCCTGCCACTTCCCTTGACTGCATGCACCCCTGGTGTGTGTCCATGCATGTTTGTGGGTTGTGCCTTAGCCACTGATGGTTGTGCATGGCCCCATGACTTACCTGGGTTGGCTGAAGTGCTCCTCTGTGATGGTGTCCCGGTGCAGCTCTGGCAGCCGGAGCAGTCGGGAGTCCTGTCGGCCAAGGGGGGGCTGCCCATCACCATCGTCACCGGCGTCCCCATTGCTGTCCCCCTCTTCGAACTGTACGGCTATCCCACATTCGTTGGCCATGTTGTGCAGGACGCAACTGGCCAGGAATATCCCGCAGGCCTTTGAAATGCTGTACTGTAGGGCACTGCCAGAGGTGTCCAGGCAACGGAAACATGCCTTCAGCATCCCGAACACCCGCTCTATGACATTACGTGTAGTGGCATGTGCCTCATTGTAGCGTTGCTGCGATGGGGTGGTGGGCCACCGGTAGGGTGTGAGCAACCAGGGACAGAGTGGGTATCCACTGTCACCTGTGTGTAGAGGGCGGAGGTTAGTTTTGTGATCAGCATTGCCCTGCCCCAGGCCATGTAGGCCACTACCCATGCCACCTCTGGCCATGCCCCCCCAGTCCCTATGATTGTCCATGTGATTTCCATACTCACCCACTAGGTGGCCAGTGGGGATGTCCCCGCTCTCGAATCTGTGGCACAGTGCCAACTGGTGCCAGATGAAAGAATCGTGTGCTTCCCCAGGGTCGCGGTACAGACATTGATGATGCGCCTGGCACGCACACCACCTGGCAGTTGATGCTGGCATAGCCCTCGTGATTTATGTATGCGGCCCCGGGCCAGGGTGGTGTGTGTGTATGGCCACATGGGTGCAGTCTATTGCCCCTAGCATGCCAGGCATACGTGTTACCCTGTGGAACTCCTGTATGTTTGCTGTGCGCTCTGCCGCTGTGCTGGGGAAATGGATGGACTGCACAGCATGTGGCAGCAGTGCGCTGAGGAACTGGGTGATGTGGCATGACGTGGCCGACTGGGTTATACCTGTGGTGTCCCCAGTTGGTCTCTGGAAGGTACCCGTGGCGAGCAAGCACATGCAGGCTGTTACCTTAGTTTCCACTGACAGGGCATGGTTCCGTCCTGTGGGTGCCTGCATCACATCACTGCACAGCTCACAGAGCCACCTCAGAATTGCCCTATTCAGGTGGTACCGGCCCACAATCTCAGTATCAGTGCACAGTTCAAAGCTGGTGCGGGCTTGGTACTGCCTATTGGGGGCATACTGCCGACGGGCCCTTCCACAGCCACGTCCCCCCGCTGCCCACCTTCTCACCCCCCCTCATTACGGCCTCCCTGTGAAAGGTGGCACTGGCCATTTCCCTGGCTTGTGTTCACCCCCCCGGCAGCTGTTGCTGTATTCCCCTCGCTGTCCTGGCTGCTACCTCCCCTGCACCGGGTACACCTGCCTGTGCTGGCCTCTGTGCTGTGCTGTGTGGCTCCCCACACCTTCCCTGTGCCTGGCTGTTCAGACTGCCCTTTCCCTGGCCTGCCCTGTTTGGCCTCCTGCCCTGTCTGTCTGCCTCTGCTTCTGACACATGTGGCTTCCCTGTAGCATTCTTGCGCCTTTCCCTTGCTCCTTTTTATTTTGGCTCATTTCCGCTATGGTGCAACTTCCGCTTGCACCCCATTGTGCATGGCGTGAGTTGTTGAATATCGCACTGCACCATTTATGCATGGTTCCTCCCCCTTCGGTTGCACATGCCTTCATTATCATTGCGCTGTTGCTCAGCATGATTTCAGGGGTGCAACTGCCTCCTGCTGAATATCGCAGAATGGGGCTATTTCGGACTTGCGCAGGAGCAGCCCTATTGCGCATGGCTCAACTCTTTTGAATATCTGGGCCTCTGTCTGCAGCCCTTTGAAATCCAACCATCAGAATCTTATGAGCAAAAAACTCACTAATTATCCTATGTGGAAATTGTAACATTTTTACTAGCCAACTGGCAACAAGAGTTTTGAATTCCCAAGAAAGACTCAAGTCAGGAAACCCCAAACCAATCCAAATAATAATAATAATAAAACAAACACCCAAACAAAAAGAGGAGGGTGTAAAAGAAGCACCCCTGAGGTGCAACACTGCACCTGCCCACCCACTTCCCAAAAACAGGTTCTGAGAGGGGAGTCAGGTCAGAATACAGCAAGACTCCATTAGAAGAAACATAATTACTAAGGTGAGTAATTTTTCTCTTCAAACCACATGAAGTCTTGCTGTATTCTGACTATTGCAGACTACCAAGCAGTACCTCCATGGAGGAGGGACAGAACCTACTTTGGGAATAGGCTCTGAAGTACTGCTGTGCCAAACCGAGCATCACTCCTAGCCTGGATATAAAGAGAGTAATGCTTGGTAAAGTTATGGACTGTTTACAAGGTGGCTGCTTGACAAATTTCTAAGAGAGGAATATCCCTGGCAGCAGCCAGGGAAGCAGCTGTACCTCTGGTGGAGTGAGCCCTCAGGCCTGAGGGTGGAATCTTTACTAGTGTCTCATAGCAGAATTGTATACAAGACACAATCCACCTTGCAATAGTTCTCTTGGTGGCAGGTTTGCCCTTTCCCACTTCTCCATAAGTGAGGAACAACTGGAGGGAATCAAACCTGTGACTCTTGGTATGCTCTATGTAGTAGCTAAGGGCCCTTTTAACATCTAAACTGTGTAGTCTCCTCTTTTCTGAGGAAGAATGATCAGTGAAGAAGACAGGAACAGACAGACTGATTCAAGTGGTAATCTGAAACCACTTTGGGCAAGAACCTTCTATTGGTTCTAAGGGCCACTTTATCCCTATGAAAGGAGATAAAATCAGGTTACACTGACAGGTCTTGCAATTCACCGATACATCTGGCAGAGGTAATGGCTACTAAAAAAAGTACAGTTATGTAAGAACTTACCGTAACAGTAGGTCTTTGAGAGGAGCTTTTGCAGCAGGCTATAACATTCAGGACTATGTCACAGGCACTAGGACCCTCCGGAAACATTTTCAGCCAGCAGTATACAGCATGGACTGCCCCCGACTTCGGCCCTGGTACAAAAGGGAGCATACCCAGCTCCACCTCAGTTCTCCCACCAAGGCCTGCAAACAAGCCCTGACAGGAGAAGGAGACAAAGCACATAGAGGAGATGTAAATGCAGATGGATATGCACACCTTGAGGGGGAAGGTGGGTGGGATAGTAATGCCTGCTTCAAGAGCTGCTCTCGAAGATCTACTGTTACGGTAAGTTCTTACGCAACTGTACTATCTTACTTCGGGTGGGAGCTCTTGCAGCAGGCTATAACATTCAGGACTGAATACCAAGCAGTCCACGCCAAAGAGGTAGATGACCCCGGAGGTGGAATATGCTGACTCCTAGAGGCCTTAGGACAAAAGTCCTTGCGAAACAACCAGACTGAAGCCGGCTTGGCATCTGGAGACGATATCCAAGCTGTAATACTTGACAAAGGTATGTAATCGAGTTCCAGGTAGCAGTCAGACATATGTCCCTTGATAAAGACATTTCTCAGGGCAGCGAATGAAGCAGATGCTCCTTTCAGGAGTGACTCTAACCGGGCCCGGTAGGGGCTTATTGTGTTTTTCATAGCAGAAGGAAATGCAGTGGACTATCCACTTCGATAGCGTCTGCTTGGTCACCGGTTTGCCCAAGCATTGTGGTGCAAAGGCCACAAAAAGTTGCTCTGATTGACGGTGCATAGCCGTCTGCTTGAGGTAATACCTCAAAGTCCTGTGGACATCCAATGCGTGAAGGAGAACCTCCCCTCTATTAGATGGAGAAAGAAAATAGACTGGAAGGTCAACCAACTGGTTGAGGGTCAACTCCGAGACCACTTTCAGAAGAAACTTAGGATTTGTTCTAAGGGAAACATTTTCCCTGTGGAAAATCAAATACGGATTCTTACACATCAGAGCCTGAAGCTCAGAAACTCTTTGAGCTGAGGTAATAGCAACCAAAACAACAAACCTCCGAAGAAAGAAAACACAGCTCACAATCTGCTGCTGGCTCAAAGGGAGGGAGGGAGGTGAGCTTCTCCAACACAAAAAGGAGATCCCAGGGTGGGATAGGGTCCCGAATGGGAGGTCTTATATGCAAAATTCCTCTTAAAAAGGTGCGGGCGACATCCAATTGTGCCAACGCCTTATCTCCAATGAGAGCATGATAGGTGGAGACGGCCCACATATGCACCTTGATAGAGGAGTAACTCAGGCCATTTTGATACAAGGAGAGGAGATACTGCAATGCTGAGTTCACTGGACAAGTGACAGGGTCCAAATGCTGTGATGAGGCCCATAAACAAAAATGCTTCCACTTCATAGCATAGGCAGAGTGGGTAAAGGGCTTCCTCGCTGAAACTAGGACTGCCACCACTTCCCGGGAAACCCCGTATCTGTGTTGAGCTACGTCTGAAGGAGCCAAGTATGTAGGTGTAAGGAACGAAGGTACGGATGGACCAGTGACCCCTGCTCCTGGGACAGCAACTACGAGCAGATGGGCAGCAGAATTGGAGGCTCCATGGAAAAACACTGCAGGAATAGGAACCAAATCTGCCGAGGCCATCTGGGGACTATGAGAATCATTCGGGCCCTTTCTGCCTGTAACTTTATTAGGACTCTCTGAATGAGAGGAAAGGGTGGGAAGGCATAGAGAAACCTCCCTGCCCAGCAAAGGGATAATGCGTCTGACCAGAAAACCCCGGCACGTGCTCTCGCAAGCAAAACATTGGCAGTTTAGCGTTGCGTGGTGACGCAAAGAAGTCCAGCTCTGGATGACCCCACTTGTCAAAGAGCTGATCTGTCACGGACTGTAGCAGTTCCCACTCGTGTGCCCTGGATCAAGACCTGCTTAGACTGTCAGCCAGATCATTGAGGATGCCTGGAACGTGCATTGCGGACAGCAGAATGTGGCACTCCAGCGCCCAGTGCCAGACTCTCATCGCCTCCCTGCAAAGGGGATATGAATGAGTACCCCCTTGCTTGCTGATGTAGAAGATGACCGCCATTTTGTCTGTTTGAACCAGAAGAGAGCCTGGCAACAGTTCCTCTTGAAAGGCCTGTAAGGCATAGAGGACCGCTCACATCTCCAGTACATTGATGTGAAGGAATCGCTCCTCGGGTGACCAAGCCTCTTGCGTTCGATGAGAACCCAGGTGCGCCCCCCAATCCAGGTCTGATGCATCTGTCATAAGAGTCTGACTTGGAGGCTCTGGATGAAAGCTGACCCCTTTCTACAAGTTCTGGGGGGTCCATCCACCAAAGCAAAGTTCTCCTGACTGGCTCAGTGATTCTGACCATGAAATCTAGATCATCGTAGCCTTGGTCCCACTGTACCCTGAGCATCCCCTGTGGGATCCACATATGGAGGCGGGCCAGGGGTGTGACAGGAAGAAAAAATTACTCGCCTTAGTGATTATATTTCTTCTAATGAAGTCTTGCTGTATTCTGACAATTGCAGTGATTCCCAACCTTTGAACTGCCCCGGAGAACTAAGGGTTAACTTTCCAAGCAAGGCATGGAACACTGCGCTCGAGCTCGATTGAAGTCTCTGTCTGGACTGTTTTGAACTCAAACTGTCAGATTCTTACAAGCCCAACTAAACTAAAAATTCTATGTGGAAATTGTAAAAATTCTACTAGCCGACTGGCTGAAAAGTTTTGGATTCCCAAGGAAGACTCAAGTCAGGAAACCCAAAAACTAAACCCAATGTACTCAAAAAAATAATAATAATAAATAAGCACCCAAACAAAAGGAAGGAGGGTGCCAGCAAATACACCCCTGGGGTGCAACACTGCACCTGCCCACCCACTTCCCAAAAACAGGTTCTGAGACGGGAGGCAGGGAAGGAGGTCAGAATACAGCAAGACTCCATTAGAAGAAACATAATTACTAAGGTGAGTAATTTTTTTCTTCAAACTACTTGAAGTCTTGCTGTATTCTGACAAGTGCAGACTACCTACTTTGGGAATAGGCTCTGAAGTACTGCTGTGCCAAACCGAGCATCACTCCTAGCCTGTAAATCCAGAGAGTAATGCTTGGTAAAGGTATGGACTGTTTTCCAGGTGGCTGCTTGACAAATTTCGAGGAGAGGAATATCCCTGGCTGCAGCCAGGGAAGCAGCTGTACCTCTTGTGGAATGAGCCCTAAGGCCTGAGGGTGGAGTTTTCCCCAGTTTTTCATAGCAGAATTGTATACAAGACACAATCCACTTGGCAATAGATCTTTTGGTGGCAGGTTTTCCCTTTCCCACTTCTCCATATGTGAGGAATGGCCAGAGCAGGTAAGTGGCTTGGGTTTAACTGGGACTACAGAACTGGGTTACAAACTGAATTCCAAATTGATAGCTGAATTTAAAGAGGGGGAGGATATGGATGCCTTTTTAAATTCTTTTGAAAAAGTTTGTATTCAGGCTAAAATTTCTAGGGAGACCTGGAGCTTCCAGCTATCCCTGCTACTTACAGGGAAAGATCAGGATGCACTGGGTCAAATGGACAATGAGGACAGTAATGATTACAGCAAATTTAAAGCTGCACTGTTAAAAAAATTAGAATTAACTGCTGAATCATACATAGCTAAATTCTGTAAGCTCAGGAGAAGCCCTGATATGAGCTACGAGGAGCTAGCCACGAAATGTCAGTTTTTAAAACGTTGGTGGAAAGGAATTGAAGCAAACTCGGTTGATAAAATTGAAAATGTGATTCTGTTAGAACAGTTTTTCTGGGCATGTCCAGCAGAGTGGAAAACCTGGCTGGAGGACCGAGATCCTAAAACAGTGAAAGAGGCTGCTGAACTCTCAGGCCGCTATGCCAAGAGCAGACCTGCTCTGAGAGCAAATGGGGTGGGCATGGCAGCGCACAAAGGGAAAAGCACGTCTTCAGGGAAGCTAAAACCCTCACTGCCTCCACCAAAATCAGTTAGCCCCAGGTTTCAGAGAAAAGATTTCTCTAAGAAAAGAAATGAATATTGGTTGTGTAAAGAAACTGGGCATATTGGCAGACAGTGTCCCAAACGGACGAGCAATAATACATAAGCTGGTGCTAGGAAAGAAGTGGGTTGTTTGTGTGTCCCTGGAAGCATGCCTGTGAACATGAGGGAACTCATGCACCCAGTTATGGTGAATGGTGTACAGGCACAAGGGTTAAGGGACACAGGGACATCCCTAACATTGGTAAAAGGGGATCTAGTAGAGCCTGGTCAGCTTATACACAATAAATACATTACTGTACAGGACTTTACTGGTGAGGAGAAAACACTGCCCCTCGCTAGTGTTCTCTTAGACTGGGGTGATACAGGGGAAACTGTGCAACAGGTGGCAGTAGCCAAAATGTTAGCAGTGGACGTCCTCCTTGGCAACAATCTCCAACAGGGGATGATATATGCATTTACCCATGAACAAGTGGAAAGGGAAAATTATGGTTCCCTGGACCCCATAGAAACCATTGTGAAAACCACTGAGAGGCTGGTTTCTCAGCCTGTGCTTCTTAATATGGAGACTAATGAAAAGGGGGTAGAACTTTCCCCAGTAGCAGTTAACCACACAGCTACAGAGGATTACTCCAAACAGGGAGGGGTGATCCATGGTCAGAGGGTTAGGGATGACAATGATCCTGAGTGCCCTGATGCTAGTGCTAGGGACCCTAGTTTAGAGACAGAACGGGACCTGCCCCATGCCTTGGGAATGAGTGAGGAGTTTGCAGCTGCTCAGAGAAGTGACACTAGTCTAGAGAAGCTGAGGGCTTGGGCAGACTCTGACGGAGCACAAGGAGGTGACGGTAAACATAAGGTTTATTGGGAAAGTGGACTGATGTGTACTCAGGCTGTGCAGACAGAGGAAGGGGTGCTAGGCAGGCAGCTTGTCGTTCCCCAGGGGTATCGTGAGCAGTTGCTCAAGATTGCACGATATTTCCTTTTCTGGTCATCTGGGAATCGCACGCAGTATGCAGCGGTTGGCCCAGAATTTCTATTGCCCAAACTTCACCCAGCAGGTGAAGGAGTATTGCAGGTCTTGTCACCGGTGCCAAAAAATAGGGAAGGCGGGCACGAAGAAAAAATTACTCACCTTAGTAATTATATTTCTTCTAATGGAGTCTTGCTGTATTCTGACAATTACAGTGATTCCCAACCTTTGAACTGCCCCGGAGAACTAAGGGTTAACTTTACATGCAAGGCATGGAACGCTGAGCACGAGTGCAGTTGAAGTCTCTGTCTGGAGTGTTTTGAACTCAAACCGTCAGATTCTTACAAGCCCAACTAAACTGACAATTCTGTGGAAATTGTAAAAATTCTACTAGCCAACTGGCCGAAAGGTTTTGGATTTCCAAGGAAGACTCAAGTCAGGAAACCCAAAAACTAAACCCAATGTACTCAAAAATAATAATAAATAAGCACCCAAACAAAAGGGAAGAGGGTGCCAGCAAATACACTCCTTGGGTGCAACACTGCACCTGCCCACCCACTTCCCAAAAACAGGTTCTGAGAGAGGAGGCAAGTCAGAATACAGCAAGACTCCATTAGAAGAAACATAATTACTAAGGTGAGTAATTTTTTCTTCAAACAACATGAAGTCTTGCTGTATTCTGATAATTGCAGACTACCAAGCAGTACCACCAAGGAGGAGGGACAGAACCTACTTTGGGAATAGGCTCTGAAGTACTGCTGTGCCAAACCGAGCATCACTTCTAGCCTGGATATCCAGAGAATAATACTTGGTAAAGGTATGGACTGTTTTCCAGGTGGCTGCTTGACAAATTTCTAGGAGAGGAATATCCCTGGCCACAGCCAGGGAAGCAGCTGTACTTTTTTGTGGAATGAGCCCTCAGGCCTGAGGGTGGAGTTTTTTCCAGTTTCTCATCGCAGAATTGTATACAAGACACAATCCACTGGGCAATAGATCTTTTGGTGGCAGGTTTGCCCTTTCCCACTTCTCCATAAGTGAGGAACAACTGGAGGGAGTCAAACCTGTGACCCTTGGTACGGTCTATGTAGTAACTAAGGGATCTTTTTACATCTAAATGGTGTAGCCTCCTCTCTCCCTGAGGAAGAATGACCAGTGAAGAAAACAGGAAGAGACAGAGACTGGTTTAAATGGAAGTCTGAAACCACTTTGGGCAAGAAGCTTCCATTGGTTCTAAGGACCACTTTATCCCTATGAAAGGAGATAAAATCAGATTCCACTGACAGGGCTTGCAATTCACTGATACGCCTGGCAGAGGTAATGGCTACCAAGAACACAGTTTTCCAAGTCAAGTACTTAAGCTCTGCTGAAAAACATAGGCTCAAAGGGGGGTTGCATAAGCTGAGCAATGCAAACATTCAAATCCCAGGCAGGGGCAGGGTCTCTAAAAGGGGGATTGGTGTGAGACAATCCTTTAAAAAATTTACAGAACACAGGATGGGAAGATAGTGAGGAAGGCTTCCCCACAGACAAAAATGCAGAAACAGCTGACAAGTGTACCTTGAGAGTAGCTGGTCTGAGGCCTAGGCCATTAAGATGGACCAAATAATCCAGAACCGTAGGCAATTCAGCAATGTCTGGAGAAATATTCTTCTTAGAACATCACATGCTGAATCATTTCCATTTGGAGTTGTAAGTTTTTCTGGTGGAGGGCTTTCAAGAAGCCTTGAGGATGTCCAGAACCCCTTGGGAAAGATGCAGATCTGCAAACTTTAACTCTTCAAGAGCCATGCCTTGAGATTGAGGGACTGAAGATTGGGGTACCAAAACCTCCCCTGAGAGGATGTTAACAGGTTGTAATTCCTGGGAAGAGACAGGGGAAGATGGACTGCTAGGGACAGCAACAGGGAGTACCAGGGCTGTCTGGCCCAATCTGGAGCAACCAGAATCACTTTGCAAGGTTAAGACCTTATTTTGACTAAAACTTTGAACAGGAGTGGGAAGGGGGGAAAGGCATACAGAAATTTCCCTTCCCAATACAGAATCAGGGCATCCAGGGGGACTGAGCCCAAGACTGGAGGTCTGCAACAAAAGAGAGGGAGTTGGTGATTGTCCGGGGCTGCAAAGAGATCTATCTCTGGAGTGTCCCACCTTGAAAAAATCACTTTCAACACCCGAGGGTCCAAGGACCATTCGTGATGGCCCTGAGAAATCCTGTTTAGTGCATCAGCCAGCACATTGTCCTTGCCTGGAAGGTGAACTGCTACATGAGAGGCTTGCAGGGAATAAGCCAGGGACCACAACTTCATGGCGTCTGTGCACAAGGCCATGGACCGAGTGCCTCCCTGTTTGTTGATGTACCACATGGTGGTAGTGTTGTCTGTTTTGACTTGAACCACCTTGTTCTGAACTGACTGTGAGAACACGTTTAGAGCTAGAAAAACTACCCTGAGCTCTAGAAAGATTGATGTGGAGAAGGGATTCTTGGGGGGGACCACAGGCCCTGGGCAGTGAGGGACCCCAAGTGGGCTCCCCAGCACAGAAGTGAAGTATCCGTGGTAAGGACCACTGAACAAGGCTGAGCAACAAAAGGAACACCTTGCCTTAAATTGTCCCGATCCTGCCACCACTGGAGGGCCTGGATCAAGGTCGGAGTCACTGGGTTCAGTTTGGTAAGGGAGTCCTATCTCTGAGACCAATAAGCTCTCAGGTGGAACTGAATATCCCTCATCTGGAATCTTGCCCCTTGGACCACTGCTGTTAAAGCTGCCATGTGGCCCAAGAGCTGGAGGAAATGCCTTGCTGGTCGAGATACCTGAAGGCTGAGGAAGAAGTTAGTTCCATAAGAGTCCTTGCCCTTTCTAGAGGAAGAAAGGCTCTTGCTCTGAGTGTGTCTAGTTCTGCCCCTATAAAGGTAAGGAGCTGGACTGGTTAGAGAACTGACTTGGAAAGGTTGAGAAGAAATCCTAAGGAAGTGAGCACTTGCTGGGTCACTTGCAGGTGAGACTTGACTTGGTCTGGAGACTGACCCACCAATAGCCAATCGTCCAGATAAGGAAATATGGAAATATTTTGCCTTCTTAGAAAGGCAACTACTACTGCCAGGCACTTTGTGAAAACCCTTGGAGCTGAGGTTAAGCCAAAGGGCATTGCTTTGAACTGATAGTGGTCTGAGGGCAACTCGAACCTGAGGTACTTTCTGTGGGAGCACCTGATGGGAATGTGAAAGTAGGCATCTTTGAGGTCCAGGGAGGCTAGCCAGTCCCCTGGCCTTAGAGAGGGAAGGATTATTCCCAGAGTTATCATCTTGAACTTTAGTTTTAAAAGATGTTTGTTCAGATATCTTAAGTCTAGGATGGGTCACCACTCCCCAGTCTTTTTGGGGGCCAGAAAGTACTTGGAGTACAGTCCTTTGTCCCAGTTTAGGGTAGGCACTCTCTCTACAGCTCTTAAAGCTAGGAGAGAAGAAACCTCTGCCTCTAGGGCAAGGGTTTCCGAAAGATTTGTAGGTGGAAAAGATCTGTCTCTCATCTTTGCAAATTTTTTGAAGATGAGAACCAGTCCTTGGCTTACTACTTCCAGGACCCACTTGTCTGATGTAATAGACAGCCAGTCCTGGACAAAGTAAGCCAGCCTGCCCCCTACTGGAATAGGGGAGTTGACCTGAGCAGACTCATCAGGGTGTCTGCTTGGCAGGGGCTTTAGGCTGAGGGGGGGGGATGCAGGCCTGCTCATCCCCCTTCTGCCTCTCCCTCTGAAGAACCCGCTCTGCGTAAATGAAGAAGAGGCCTGTGCTTGGTAAAAAGGCCTTTGAAAAGGCCTGCCGCTGCCCCTAGACTGCTGCCTTTGAGGAGTTGCCTGCCTTCCTTGGCCTGAGCACTCCTGTAAGTGGTCCTGTACTCATCCATTTTCTTCATGTAGTTCTCTGTCTGCTCCCCAAACAGACAATTACCCACTACAGGAAAATCCATAGCCTTAGCCTGGGTGTCCGAGAGGCTAGTACATTTGAGGGAAGCCATCCTCCGAAAAGTCACAGATGTAGCCATGACTCCTGATGAGACATCATTAGAGTCCACAGCAGCATGAAATTGCACCTTAGATGCCTCAGTCCCATCTGCAGCCACCGCCTGCAGCTCCTTGGCTAGCTGGGGGGAGGTCTGTTTAGCCAGTGCCAGTACAGCGTCCCACCTGGACATCAGGTACCTGGCTGTATAGGCCATGTAATTCACCTGCCTGAGTCCTAAAGAAGATGCCATGTACTGCTTCTTTGCCATAGCATCAATCTTCCTGGAGTCCTTGTCGGGGGGATGTGAAGCCAAGGGAATATTTGCCTTGTCACAGGCAGCAGCCTGCACTACCCCAACATGGCTACATTGCTGATATAAGAACTCTGTGTCTGAGCCTCAGCGTGTATACCTCTTGTCCATTCTTTTATCCACAGGAGGTATAGTGTTAGGAGACTGTCTGTTTCCCAAAAGATTTATGGAGGGGAATAGACAGTCTCCTGGACTCTGGGATATCCATCATCTCTACATAATCAGGCTCTTCTTGATCTTCCACAGCCTCCTTCATAGGAAGCTGTACGGTGTCAGCCACTTTCCTGTAAAACATAAAATGGGAAGTGGACTCAGAAAGCCTAGGAGGGGAAACACCTGATGGTCTGTCTGGGGAGATGTCCGGTTCCACAGGCACATCCAGACCTTCACGTACATCATAATCCTCAAATTCCTCTTCCTCTTCAAACTCCGGTTCATAAAAATCTTCAAGGGTATACTCTTGATCCAGGGGAACCAACCGAACTGAACCCCTGCCAGAAGGAGCAGGATCGGTCGGAACCAGATGGAGCGATTCCACAATCTGAATCACCCTGGCTATCTCTTCGGTGGTTGGAACATGAACCTCTGGATCCAAACCGGTCAATTTATCTTTGCGCTTTCTTTTTGTCGGAACTGATCCCCCAGAATTGGCTCTCCTTTTGCCTGAAGAAGTATCACCATGGTCAGAGGGCACTCCTTCTGGTTCGGTTGAAACTGAACTGGGCTGGTCATCCGGGTCAGCGGACTTCTCAGCCTCATTTTCCCTCAGTCTACCTAATCTCTTTTCAAGGGTAGATTTGGGAAAATGTTTACATATTTGGCAGTCTGAATCGAGGTGGTCAAATCCCAGACAATAAACACAGGTGGTGTGGGGATCGGCCTTGGCAAAGACCTCCCCACACTCACTGCAGTGTTGAAACCCAGTGGGCCTGTTTTTTTCTTGGGTTTCTCAGACATGACCAACCTAATTAAACTTACCCTCTTTTCGGCAACCGCCAGTCAAGACTTCCTTATCGGTTCCTAACCGTGTCATGGGTATTGGAAAAAAATGGTTAAAACACATTTTTTTAGAACCGATAAGAACCGGTAACCACACACTAAATATAGCAAAATTCACAATCAAATGATTGGTTGAGCTGAACCGACGTCACTTTTACAAGTTCCATACAGAAATAAAGAACAATTCCTATCTAGTACCACGGCACCAGACAGAGACTGAACCGACTATGCAGATACTTTTTTCAGTTTAAACCAACGTAAAAATTGAAAACTTTAACCGACTTCAAACTGAGCTTCAGTCATTCATTCTTTATGAAGGAGCTGAAGGAGAAACCTCCAGAGCGACTGCCTAGTAGAGGCGGAGTAAAGAATCTGACGCTTGAGTTCAAAAACACTCCAGACAGAGATTTCAACCGAGCTGAGTTTCAGCATTCCATGCCTTGCATGGAAAGTTAACCCTTAGTTCTCCAGGGCAGTTCAAAGGTTGGGAATCACTGCAATTGTCAGAATACAGCAAGACTTCATGTTGTTTGAAAACCCAAGCCACCCTGATTCCATTGCCCATAGTGAAGGAGCCATTCTAGAAGATGGGAATGGATAGTGTGGGGTCTTTAAATACCCCCAGCTCCTCTGGGAAGAGATTCATCCTGACTGTGGTAGATTATGCCACCTGGTACCCAGAGGCAGTTGCCCTATCCTCACAGAGGACAAAGTGGCAGATGCCTTACTTGGGATTTTCAACCGTGTTGAGTTTCCACAGGAGGTTATCACCGATTGAGGGAGTTCCTTCATATCAGACCTGAAGAAATGTTTGTGGGAGAAGTATGGAGTGGTGCAGAGATGCACAAAACTGTATCACCCACAAGCCAATGAACTTGTGGAAAGATTCAATGGTACCCTGAAGTCAACGCTCTGGGAGTTTGTTGAACAGCATGGGAGGGACTGGGAGAAATACCTTTCCCACCTGTTGTTTGCATACAGGGAGGTGCCCCAAAAGTCAACAGGATTTTCCCCCTTCAAACTCTTACATGGACGCCAGGTACATGGTCCACTAGACTTGATCCAGGAGGACTGGGAAGGCAAGCATGCCACCCAGGGAACTCCCATAGTGGATTATGTCTTTAGGTTTAGGGAAAGGCTGAAGCTTATGGGAACAGCCCAGAGCAACCTGGCAGCTGCCCAACAGAAACAAAAAGTGTGGTACGACCGCTGAACCAGAGCTCACTTGTACATGGTGGGTCAGGAAGTCATGGTCCTTATTCCGGTCCAGAAAGACAAGCTGCAGGCTGAGTTGGCAAGACCATACAAAGTAGTTAGGAAGGTAAATGACGTGAACTATATTACAGAGTTACCCGACTGAAGATAGACAGAAAGGATGTACCATGTCAACATGATGAAGCTATATACTAATAGGGCTGACATGGTGTTTGCAGTGTGTAGTCCTGGGGAGGGGATGGATGAAGGAGACTCCCTTCTGGACTTGCTGGAAGAAAGTAAGTGGGAGTCCTCTGTGGAGGCAGTTAAATTGTTTCCCCAGATGAACACGGACAAGATGCAGGAAGTAAGGGAGGTTTTAGCAGACTTTGCCCCATTGTTTAGCGCCAAGCCTGGAATAACCCCCTTAGTGACTCACGATGTGGAGACAGAGACACAGACGCCCATACGGCAGAAAGCATATTGGGTGTCAGAGGCTGTCCAAAAGGACATTAGGAGGGAAGTGGAGGAGATGCTGGATTTAGGGGTAATCCAGAGATCCCACAGCCCCTGGGCCTCACCCGTAGTCCTTGTGCCCAAGCCAGATGGCTCTACTCATTTGTGCGTGGACTATCGTGGACTGAATGCAGTCATGAAGTCAGATGTCCACCCGATGCCCCAGACGGGCGAACTCCTGGACAAGTTGGGAGGGTCGACCTACCTTACGACCACTGACCTGACCAAGGGGTATTGGCAGGTAGAATTAATGGACAGAGCTAGGGAGAGTTCGACCTTCATCACTCCAATAGGCTTATTTGAATTTAAAGTAATGCCTTTCCGAATGAAGAATGCCCTGGCCACTTTTCAAAGGTTGATGAACCAGGTGTTAAATGGTCCTGAGGAGTTCGCTGTGGCGTACCTGGATGATATTGCCATTTTTAGTGCCAACTGGGAGGAACACCTGTCCCACCTTAGGGAAGTGCTGGGCAGGATACAGAGGGCCGGGCTCAATGTCAAAGCCGGGAAGTGCCAGGTGGCCATGGGAGAAGTGGCATACCTCAAGCTTGTGGTAGGCCGGGGACAGCTCCATCCTAACCAAATAAAAATAGAGGTGATCCAGGCATGGCCCAGACCAGAAAAGCAGAAGCAGATCAGGAGTTTTCTAGGGACAGCAGGGTACTATACGAAATTCATACCCAATTACAGTGCCCTGGCTGCTCCCCTATCTGACCTGGTAAAGAAAAGAATGGCAAAGAAAATTACCTGGCACCCAGCCTGTAGAAAGCCTTTACCAGACTGAAGGAGGCACTGTGTAGTGCTCCTGTTTTGACAAGTCCTGACTATAGCAAACCCTTTATAGTTCAGACTGACGCCTCAGACGTGGGTATTGGGGCAGTACTGAATCAGACATGCAACCAAAGGAAAGATCAACTGGTAGCGTACCTGAGTAAAAAGTTACTTCCCAGGGAGCAGGCATACTCTACTGTGGAAAAGGAGTGTCTTGCCATAATGTGGGCCCTAAAGAAATTGGAGCCATACTTGTATGGGCAGCATTTTGTGGTACAAACTGACCACAACCCCCTGGTTTGGCTGATGCAAATGGGGAAAAAATAATGGTAGATTGTTAAGATGGAGTCTAGCTTTGCAAGAGTATGACATGACAGTTCTACATAGGGCTGGAGCGAAAAATCAGAACTCAGATGGGTTGTCTCGTGTCCATGAGTGAACTGATTTGGAAGCTCATCCCATGCAGGGATAGAGCCCCATATTCAGTCTAGGTGGGAGGATTGTGACACTTGGACAGCTGGTTCTGATTACTCTATGATTTTTGTAAAATAAAATATAGTTTGTCATGAGAAATGCTGTGCTCCTGGATGACCCCCAAAGGTTTCTACTTCAGAGGACATGATAGTTGCTAAACAGCAGATCTCTGTAATGCAATTAATCTCAATTTGCTTTAAAAGCTAGAAGTGGAATAACCATTTTATGACGTCCTCAGGAAGCCAGTTAAATTGCATCTGGTGTAACAAAGCACATTACACTCAGTGAGAACTGGCAGCTAAAGTCATAAAAGTCCTTTGATGTGTTTAAGAAAAAACTGCTCATGGATCAAAGGGACCGAGAAATCAATCTTATGAGTGTCATCATTTTAAAAATGAGTTTTGCTGAAGTTACAGAATTTAATACCTCTTGATAGGACTTCCTGTTTTTTGTGTGTATATGTATATATATTTATATATCCTGAAAAGGAGGAGCAAGATGATGACTTCATGGAGAAGACAGGTTCAAGACAGTGTTTTAATTATGCTGTGACTGACCTTTAGGTGATATACATGTTTGGACTCTGAAAAAGCAACATCAGTCACTGTTAGAAGGTACACATTAGACCAGTTTAAATGTACTGTGGTAGATTTTCTTTGTATTTATAACTTTTTTTTGTGATTGTATGGTCCTGTGCTATATTGTTCTGTATTTACATTCTACATAATTTTTTCCTATTTTAAGTAAAACCTCTTATTTTAAGAGACTACTTGGTGTGCCTTTGAAATTCTTTCTTTGACAAGTGAAGCATATATGGTTAAAGCTGACACTGTGCGTAAGCTTACTGGTTTACCAAACTAGGAAACGGTAAGAGTTTATTCTGGGGTCTTTCCGAGTTTTTAAGAGTTATTTTGTACACCTGGTTAGGTGTCCGTAGGTGAAAGATATCTGCCCCCCCAAAAAGAGCAGAATTATCTGAGCCTGTACATTGGGTACACTAGCAAAAGGTTCACAGTTTGAATCCCTCCAGAACTTGAGACCAAAGTTTGATTTCAACCCACAAAACAGACAGGAGAGTTACCCTGTTTTTGTTCACAATACTGCACTCAGAATGTGGTACTGTGGGAGCAGAGTGCCTGACCTGCTGAGTGGGGTTGTGACAGGTGGAACTAAAGTATGATGTAGCTCAGGGTTTTCAGCCAAGGTCCTAGGCCCCCTGAGCAAGGCATATGGGGTCCTTGAAGTGAGCATGAAAGATTTAAAATATGAAACTGTAGAAATGGTGTTTAATACTGCCTCAGTGTTTTGAACAGTCTTTCCATACTCTGCTGCAGCAGCCCCAGCTGCATTCTTGCTCCTTTTAAAAAAAAAATAAGCATTTGGAGATAAGCAATTGTAAAGAAAAAGAGTCCAGTCAAAAGAAACAGATTGTTTTAACTTGAGCCACATTTCACTCGTAGTACCTAGTATATGAACATACGAAAATGTCAGCAGAAAAAGGCCCACTGGTCTATCAAGTCTACAGCTCACAGTCTACTTTTACTGCAGATGCCCCCTTCCCAATCATCCCTACCCCCCCAGATTTCCTTCCCCATGTTCTAAACTGTACTTACCTTCCCTTTGACTCTATCCCACTGCCTTTTAAAACTGTCCAATCTTCAATGTGATCAACTCTTCCAGTGGTTCGTTCCACTCAGCCACCACCCCTTCTGTAAAGTAGTGCCGCCTCCATCTCCATCCTGAATCTACCCGCTTCTAACTTCTGACTGTGCCTGTGACCCTCCCTCCCTTTAAACAGAATCCTCCCATTTTTGACCATATATACAAGTATTTGAAGATCTCCATCATGTCCCCCCCTTCTATCCTCCAGAGAATACATGTTGAGCTCCCTCAATCTTTCCTCATAGGGTTTATCTTCAAGACCCAGGGTCATCTTTGTTGCCCTATACAGCACCCCTTCCAGAAATTGTAAGTCCTTTTTTAGGTAAGGGTACCAGAACTCCACATCGTACTCACTAGTGTAGCCTCACCAGTGATCTGTACAGTGGCAGGATAACCCCCTCTCTTCTAGAGGTAATACCCCTGGCAATGCACCCCAGCATTTGATTGGCCCTTGCTGCTGCCCTCTGGCACTGTGCTGATACCTTCACATCCCCTGTGACAAGTACCCTTAGATGCTTCTCTTCCTCAGAAATAGATACTTGCACTCCCCCTAGCCAATAGCTGGTCCTGGGGTTTCTGGCTCTGTGGGGTATGACCTTGCACTTCTTAGCATTAAACCTCACCTATTACATGCCTGACCAGGACTAGAGTTTTTCTAGATCTTTCCAGAGTTCTTGCCTCCCTTCCTCATTGTCCACTGTGGCACATATCTGTGTCATCGGTGAACAGGCTGATCCTGCTCTTGGACCCCTTCTGCTATGTCCCCAATAAAGATGCTAAATAAACGGGGCCTAGCACCAAGCCCTGTGGTACCACACTGGTTGCAGGCCCTGGCTTGGAGGTCTGCTCCCTTACAATTACCCTCTGTTCTGCAGCCAGGTCCTAACCCACCCCACTAGTTTCTCCCCAGGTTCAAACTGCCCAGCAACCTTCCGTGAGGCACCAAGTTGAACAACAACAAAAATGGAAAGGGACCTGGGGGTAATCATATCAGAGGTAGGGAGGTCTGGGGGGATACTGGGATGTACAGGGAGAGGCATCACCAGCAGAAATCAGGAAGTTGTATTCCCTCTCTACAGACAGTTGGTGAGACCCCATCTGGAGTTCTGCATCCAGTTCTGGAGACCCCATCTCCGCAAGGACATTGACAGGATGGAAGCAATTCAGAGGAGGGCAACTAAAATGGTGCTGGGTCTGCAAGAGAAGCCATACGAGGAGAGGCTAAAGGAGCTTAATATGTATACCCTTGAGGAAAAAAGGGGGGCATGATAGAAACATTTAAGTACCTCAGTGGAATCAAGAGGGTAGCATCTTTTAGAAAAAGAGATGTGCAAGAACAAGGGGACACAATTTGAAGATAGAGGGGGGGAGATGGCTCAGGGGCAATGTGAGGAAGTATTTTTTCACAGAGAGAGTGGTGGACTCATGGAAAAACCTTCCTGAGGAGGTTGTGGGGTCTAGAACTGTGGGAGAATTCAAGCATGCATACGACAGACATAAGGCAATTTGTGTGTGTGTGGGGGGAATAGACTGTTGGTTAAATAGGATCTGCAGCTTATCCTCTAGGTAGGGAAATGGGCAGACTAGGTGGGCCATGTGGTCCTTATCTGCCATCATAGTCTATGTTTCTACGTTACTGAAGTCCAGATACAGGACATCCAGAGCATGGGCCCATGTCAACTGCCTTTGTGACCCAATCGAAGAAGTCAATTTGGGTTACTCTGACATGAGCTTCCTCAGACAAACCAGTGCTGTTTGTCATCCTGGAGACCATTATCCAGGAAGATTATTAATCTCTCCTTCAGAATGGTCTCCATTAACTTCCCCACAATGGAATTCAGTCTTATCTGTCTATAGTTACCCAGTTCATCCATGGGACCACTCTTATGAAGGGACATCACGTGAACCATCCTCCAATCCATGGACACATTCCATCTCCAGTGCCTTGTCCACCCACAAGACTTAACACCTTTTAGAACCCTATCCTCCTGGATGACCCCCCTCCCCGTCTTTGTTACCTCTGCACATCCCTCCTTTCCCATAGGGTATCAGCCTGTCCCTTTCTTTATTGAACACTGAGCAGAAGTACTCACTGAGTGCCTCTGCCTAGTCTTACTCTTTCTGTCCATCCCCCAAAGACAGACAATCTCATCCTTACAGCTCCTTTTATGTACTTGCAGAAATCCTTTTTCCCTACTCTGATCCTGAGCCAATCTTGGCTCCCTTGCAGCTTTAGCCACCCTGACTGCTCCACTCATTTCCCTGGATTTCTTTGAGTACTCCTCCTTGTCCTCCCCTTGCCTTTTTTTTTTAATACCTATTGAAGGCCACGGTCTTCTCCCTCACTTTCCCTGCTGACCCAGCTAGTCTTTTTTTTGTGTTTTTTTTTTAAGACCTGGACTGCTTACTCTGGGTCTTGGCACACATGTTAGTGACCTCTGTCAGACCCCTCTTTATGATGGACCATTTATGTTCTGCATCCATCCTAGGGCAGACTGCAGTAAGATGCACCCCCCCCAGGATGCTGCCCATCCTGGCAAAATCCACCTGACTGGAGTCTATCACTCTCATCCTGGTCTCCTTCTTACCCATATGAAGGAAGAAGAAAAAGTTACTCACCTTAGTAATTATGTTTCTTCTATTGGAGTCTTGCTGTATTCTGACAAGTGTAGTTAGCCCCAGCCTTTAAACTGCCCCAGAGAACAAAGGGTTAACATTTCTATGCAGAGCATAGACGGCTGAGCTCGACTGATGTTTGTCCATTTCCCTTTGAACGCTAGCCATCAGAGTCTTCCTAGCAACACTCTAATAGTATTCTGTATGGAAATTGTAAAACAAAATTTTTAACTGGCAACAAAAAGTTTTGGACTACCAAAAGAAGTCACAAATCAGGAAACTCAAAACAAACAGGAATATAACAAAATAAACACCCATACAAGAAGATGGTGTTTTTATAAAAAAAAAAGGGGCACCCCTGAGGTGCAACACTGCACCTGCCCACCCAGTTCCCAAAAACAGGTTCTGAGAGAGGAGGCAGGTCAGAATACAGCAAGACTCCAATAGAAGAAACATAATTACTAAGTTGAGTAATTTTTTCTTCAAAGTACTTGAAGTCTTGCTGTATTCTGACAAGTGCAGACTACCAAGCAGTACCTCCAAGGAGGGAAAAAGCAGGGATACTGAACCAATATTTCTGCTCAGTATTATCAAAGGAAGAGGAGGAAGAGTTACCTAAACCAAATAAGAGAAACACTCTGAAGACGGGGGTCGATACCAGTCCATTTAAAGAAGAAAGGGTTCTGAAAGAACTAATAAAATTGAAGGTGGACAAAGCAATGGAGTCTGATGGGATTCGCCTAAGAATTCTAAAAGAACTAAGGGTAGAACTAGTGACATCGCTGACTACTCTCTTTAACAAATCATGGGTGGATGGGGTGGTACCCGAGGACTGGAGGAGGGCAGATGTGATTCCTCTTCACAAAAGTGGGAGCAGGACAGAGGCAGGAAACTACAGACCAGTTAGTTTGACCTCAGTGGTAGGGAAAATGATGTAATCACTTCTGAAGGAAAGAATTGTTGGGTACCTAGAGGCCAGTGGGGCACAGGACCCAAGGCAGCATGGATTCATGATGGGAAGGTCATGTCAGATGAATCTAATAGATTTCTTTGACTGGGTGACCAAAGTAGTAGACCAGGGAAGGGCTGTGGACATGGCCTACCTAGATTTTAGCAAGGCATTTGATACAGTTCCACACAAAAGATTAATACACAAGATAGCCAGCCTTGGAATGGGTCCCAAGGTGGTAGCCTGGATAAAAAATTGGCTAGACAACAGGATGCAAAGGGTAGTAGTGAATGGAGTACACAGTGAAGAAAGGAGGGTTACAACGGGGTACCGCAGGGTTCAGTACTGGGACTAGTCCTTTATAATGTCTTTATAAGTGACATTGCAGAGGAACTGGAAGGAAAAGTATGTCTCTTTGCAGATGACACAAAGATCTGCAACAGAGTTGATACACAAGATGGAGTGGAAAGGATGAGAAGGGACTTGGCAAGGTTGGAGGAATGGTCAAATGTATGGCAGCTCAGATTCAATGCAAAGAAGTGCAAGGTAATGCACATGGGAAACAAAAACCCAAGGGAAGCGTACACAATGGGAGGTGAGATACTGACAACAGTAAAAATAGAAAGGGACCTGGGGGTAATTATATCAGAAGACCTAAAGGTGGGCAAGCAATGTGAGAAGGCAGTAAGGAAGGCTGGGGGGATACTGAGATGCATAGGAAGAGGCATCAATAGTAGAAAACAGGAAGTTGTTATCCCTCTGTACAGACAGTTGGTGAGACCCCATCTGGAGTACTGTGAGCGGTTCTGGAGACCCCATCTCCGCAAAGACATAGACAGAGACAGAGTGGAGGCTGTCCAGAAGAGGGCAACCAAAATGGTGCCTGGTCTGCACCAGAAGACATACGAAGAAAGACTAAAGGAGCTTAATATGAATACTCTTGAGGATAGAAGGGAGAGAGGGGACATGATATAAACTTTCAAGTACCTCAAGGGAATTAACGAAGTCCAAGAGGGTAGCATTTCAGAAAAAGAGATGTGCAAGAACAAGGAGGCACAATTTGAAGATAGAGGGGGGACGGCTCAGGGGTAATGTGAGGAAGTATTTTTTCACTGAGAGGGTTGTGGATGCATGGAACAGCCTCCCTGAGGAGGTCGTGGAGTCAAGAACAGTGGGGGACTTCAAGAATGCATGGGACAAGCATAAGGCAGTCCTGGGGGGGTAAGAGGAAGTAAGCTGTTGGTTAACTAGGATCTGCAGCTTATCTATTAGGTAGGAAAATGGGCAGACTAGGTGGGCCAAGTGGTCCTTATCTGCCATCAAATTCTATGTTTCTATGAGGAGGGATAGAACCTACTTTGGGAATAGGCTCTGAAGTACTGCTGTGCCAAACTGAGCATCACTTCTAGCCTGGATATCCAGAGAGTAATGCTTGGTAAAGGTATGGACTGTTTTCCAGGTGGCTGCTTGACACATTTCTAAGAGAGGGATATCCCTGGCAGCAGCCAGTGAAGCAGCTGTACCTCTGTGGAATAAGCCCTCAGGCCTGAGGGTGGAGTTTTTCATAGCAGAATTGTATATGACACAATCTACCTGGCAATAGATCTCTTGGTGGTAGGTTTGCCCTTTCCCACTTCTCCATAAGTGAGGAGCAACTGCAGTGAGTCAAACATCTGACCCTTGGTACACTGTGTAGAAACTGAGGGCTTTTTTTTTTTAACATATAAACTGTGTAGCCTCTTTTCTCCTGAGGAAGAATGACCAGTGAAGAAAACAGGAAGAGACACAGACTGGTTTAAATGGAAGTCTGAAACCACTTTGTGCAAGAACCTTCTATTGGTTCTAAGGACCACTTTATCCCTGTGAAAGGAGATAAAATCAAGTTCCACTGACAGAGCTTGCAATTCACTGATACACCTGGCAGAGGTAATGGCTACCAAGAACACAGTTTTCCAAGTCAAGTACTTAAGCTCTGCTAAAAACATAGGCTCAAAAGGGGGTTGCATAAGTTGAGCAATGCAAACATTCAAATCCCAGGCAGGGTCTCTAAAAGGAGGACTGGTGTGAAGCAATCCTTTAAAAAATTTACAGAACACAGGATAAGATAGTGAGGAAGACTTCCCCACAGACAAAAACACTGACAAATGTACCTTGAGAGTAGCTGGTCTGAGGCCTAGGCCATTAAGATGGACCATATAATCCAGAACTGTAGACAATCCAGCAGCATCTGGAGAAATATTCTTCTTATTACACCAAATGCTGAATCTCTTCCATTTGGAGTTATAAGTCTTTCTGGTGGAGTGCTTTCGAGAAGCTTAGAGAATGTCCAGAGCCCCTTGGGAAAGATGCAGATCTGCAAACTCTAACTCTTCAAGAGCCATGCCATGAGATTGAGACACTGAAGACTGGGGTACCAAATCCTCCCCAAGAGGATGTTAACAGGTTGTAATTCCTGGGAAGAGACGGGGGAAGATGGACTGCTAGGGACAGCAAAGTACAGTTACGCAAGAACTTACCGTAACAGTAGATCTTCGAGAACAGCTGTTGCAGCAGATTACACCATCAGGACTGAAGCTGACAGGCACCAGGACCCCACAGAAATTTTCTAGCTAGCAATATTCAGCGGGGACTGCCCTCATCAGGCGTAGTATATAAGGAGGCAGTCCCCCAGAATCACCAGTTCTCCCGCCGGAGACTCCCAGCCGCTGGATGAAATCAGAAGAGGAGAGCAAGGTTCCACCATCAAATGGTGGACAGTGAGAGGCTGTGAACACCTTACCCTAGGAGAAGGATGTTAGAACTAGAATCTACCTCCAGCGGCGATGGTGGGAGGGAAAGTTCCTACTGCAAGAGCTGTTCTCAAAGATTTACTGTTACGGTAAGTTCTTACATAACTGTACTATCTTACTTCAAGAAACAGCTCTTGCAGCAGGTCACACCATTAGGAATGATTCCCAAGCAATACTGGAAATCCCACACCATTGGGAGGAGGGAAGGTAGAAATCCTTGAACGAAATCAAGCCTAGGACAGAAGTCCCTGAAGGACTGCCAGACCAAAACCTGCTCTTCGCCTCGATGCAATGGCCAGGCTATAATGCCCGATGAAAGTGTGTATGGAGCTCCAGGTAGCTGCAGCACAAATAGCTGAGGTGGACACGTTCTTTAAAGCTGCAAAGGAGGTAGCCACCCCTTTGCTGGAATGACCCTTAACCATGCCGGGTAAGGGTTTGTTGCGCTTCTGGTAACAGAACGTGATACACTGAATGAGGCACCTGGGTAGTGACTGTTTTGAAACAGGAGCTCCCATCATTCTTTGGGCAAAGGAGACAAAGAGCTGGTCCGATTTTCGGTGGAGTCTGGTTCTGGTCAGATAGTATCTAAGACACCTATGAACATCTAAAGTGTGCAGGAGGGCTTCTCCTTGATTAGAGTACTTAGGGAAATACACTGGTAGATCGATATCCTGATTAAGGGTGAGAGCCGAGATCAACTTAGTCAGAAATTTAGGATTAGTCCATAGGGATTCCCTGTCTTGGTGGAACACTAAACAAGGTTCTTTGCACATAAGTGCATGGAGTTCAGAAATTATTCTGGCCGAGGTGACGGCAACTAAAAACAACATCTTCCAAGTAAGAAGACATAGCTCACAATCCATGGCTAGTTCAAAGGGTGGCAGCATAAGCTGCTCCAGGACAAAGGGTAGATCTCATGGTGGAATCGGATCCTTAATCAGGGGCCTAAGGTGGAGGGAAACCCCTCAGGAAGGCTCTTGTCCAACTGAGTTCTAGTGCATTGGCCTATAGGAACGTGATAGGCTGAGATGGCACAGAGGTGTACCTTAATCGAGGAGTAAGACAAGCCTGTCTGAAAAAGGGACAGTAGGTAGTCCAAGACCAACTTCTCTGGACAATCCAAAGGTGAAAAATCGTGTGCTTGAACCCATATACAAAACCTGTGCCACTTCATGGCATAGGTCACATGGGTAGCCAGTTTCCTAACAGCAGTCAGAATGTCTGCTACCTCTTGCAAGACCCTGTGTCACATCATGGCTATGTCTCTAGGAGCCAAGCGTGTAGGTTCAGGGAACATAGGACTGGATGGACCAAGGAACCCACCTCCAGAGACAGCAAGTGGGAGATAATTGGCAGCGGTACTGGAGGTTCCCGGGACAGCTGATGCAAAAGAGGGAACCAGACCTGCCTGGGCCAAAACAGTGCGATAAGTATTAGAGTTGCTTGCTCTCTGCGAAGTTTCAGAAGAACCTTCTGGATCAACGGAAAAGGGGGGGAAGGCATAGAGGAATCTGCCCGTCCAGGAGAGGGACAACGCGTCTCTCCAGAAAACACCAGGCCCTGAATCTAGCGAGCAAAAATTGAGCAGTTCGGCATTGGATGAGGATGTGAAAAGGTCTAATTCTGGTGTGCCCCATCTGAGAAACAGATTCTCTACTACCTCCTGGAGTAGTTCCCATTCCTGGAGTTTGGCATGAGAGTGGCTCAGGCCATCTGCAACGACACTGTCCACCCCAGGGACATGAACAGCAATGAGGTTTGCGCCATGTTGCAAAACCCAATCCCACACCCTCATGGCCTCCCAGCAAAGTGGGTAGGAGTGGGTGCCTCCTTGTTTGTTGAGGTAATACATCACCGTGGAACTGTCTGTTTGTAACAGAAGAATACCCGGTGGGATCTCCAACTGGAAGGCCTGCAGGGCATGAAGAACTGCTCTAATTTCCAGGATGTTTATGTGGAGATGAGACTCTTGGGCCATCCACAGGCCCTGAGACCGAACACTGCTGAGGTGTGCTCCCCATCAGAGTCCTGAGGCATCTGTGGAGAGTGCCACAATTGGAGATGGTGCAGTGAAGGGGACTCCCAATAGATTACAATAGATTCCTCGAATCTAGCCACCATTGCCAAACCCAGATTACGGCCTTCGTGATCCAGACTGGGTGCTGCAGATGGTCTTGCTTTTGATCCCATTGGACCCTTAACATCCACTGGGTTACCTGCATGTGGAGATGGGCTAGCAGGACTGTTGCAATGGCTGCAGCCATGTGTCCAAGCAGGCAAAGGACCAATCTGGCAGCAACAGTCGTCTTCACCAAAAACTCCCTGATGAGGGATCTGATGTGTCTGGGGGGAGAAAGGCTTTCCCCTGGATGGTGTCCAGAACTGCATTCTGAGATGGAACCAGGCGTGACTTCTCGTGATTGATGATGATGCCTGTCTCGAACAGAGACTGAGTACAGTGAATGGCGGACATCAGGGCCTCCTGGGAGGGCACCATGAGAAGCCATTCATCCAGGTAGGGGAACATGTAGTGGCCTTGTCTCCTCAGAGATGCTGCTGACAGCCCGAAGGTAAGGGCTCAGAACTGATAATGGTGACCCCGAAACTCGAAGTGCAGGAACTTCCTGTGCACTTGAGCAATGGGTATGTGCAGGTAAGCATCCTGCATGTCCAGGGATGCTAGAAAGGCATCCTGCTTGAGCATGGGAATCAGACCTGGGAGGGTCACCATGCAGAAGCATTTGTACAGGACTGATTCATTGACGTCGCTGAGGTCCAGTATCGGACGGAGGTCCCCTGTTTTCTTTGGAACCAGAAAAAAGTGAGAATAATATCCTAGACCTCTCCGGTTCCATGGTACATGCTCTATAGCTTCTTTTTCCAGAAGTGCGAGCACCTCCTGTTGTATGAGCAGGGCATGCTGACCTGAGTAATGGGAGAGCAGGGGAGGTATGGCCGGTGGGTGGTCAAGAAACTCTATAAAATGGCCTTTCTTGACCAACTGAAGAACCCACCGGTCAGCAGTAATCGACTGCCACCCTGAAAAGTGGTGAACGATGCAAACCCCAACCTTTTGTGCCCGTTGATCCAGAGGAGGGGTGGGGACCGGGAAGAAGTCATGTTGTGGCAGCACTGGTCCCTGCAGGCTGGGCCGATATCATGTAACATTGGCCTCTGCCTGGGGACGACTTTACCTGGGCTTTACACTGAAAAGTGCACCTTTGCAGCTGGCTGGAACATGGCTGCTGCCTTTGATGCCGGCTGCGAAAACTGCTCTGGTTCCTGCGAAAGGAACCCGGCCTGGATCTGTACATGACCTGTACAGACTGGACTGCCTTCCCAGTGTCCTGGAGTGATGACCTTCCCCGAAGGTTCACCAAAGAGTAGTTTGCCATTATACGGGATGTCAACAATGTTCTTCTGTACGTCCGGGGTGAAGCCAGAGACACGGAGCCAAGAGTGTCTCTGGAGACAAACACCTGAAGCTGCAACTCTGGCGGATGAGTCCGCAGAATTGTATGTGGCTTGTAGCACTTGGGTACACACATCTAACCCTGTACGGAGAAGATTGAGGAGCTCCGCCTTTTTATCACCATCTGGAAGGTTATCGACCAGGTCCTGGCCCTGTTCCCACAGGGCATTCCGAAACTGTACCATGTGGGTGAGGTAGTTCAGAGACCTGATGGCGCATGTAGAAGCCGCATACGTGTGTCTCCCCAGGGCATCCAGTTGCTCAGATTCCTGGTCCAGTGGCTGTGTGCTCATATGTTGAGGTCTCTGAGACCGGTCATGCGAGGCCGTGATGACCAGGGTGTCTGCCAGAGGTTGTTGAGCCAAGTACCGGTCCTCTCTCGGGGCCTTGTACAGGCGGTCAGCCTTCTTCGGCACTGCAGGAGTGGAGTGCGGATGCTTCCACGCAGTCTTGGTGATGGCCACAAAAGTTTCTACCAAGGGTGGTACTACCACTGGCTTTGGGTCTTTCTGCCGAAGACAGCGGGCAAGGCATTGTCATTCGGGGTCAAGGTCTTCAGCATCCCACCTCATGTTGTCCTGGATGTGCCTCTTGATCTCAGCAAAAGAGGGATTATCTGGAGGAGACCTGGGGAGGTCACGTGGGTCAGGAGAGGAGATGCTGAGTGGAGATGGAGATCTGGAGTAGGTCGAGGTGTCTGATCTGGAGTCCTCCCCCGACGGAGTGTACAGATGCTGTCTGGGTCACTTGGGGCTGAGAGACCCAAAAGGATATCTTGAGAGAGGCCTTCTCCTGTCTCTGCCCCTAGGAGGTGGAGTCTGCTTCTTAGGGGTTGGTGGTCATTCTGCTGGCCCCTTTGGTGGAGGAGGGGGCAAGGAAGGTGAAGGAAGAGTAGGAAAAGGAGGTTTCACAGGGACCACATCCTTTCAGATAGTGTCCCACCAGAAGGTAATGAGTTCCTTTACTTCTTCTATGTTCATGCCAGACGACGGGCCTGGCACTGGTGGTCTGTCACCTGGGTCAGGCGTCGGGCCTGCGGGTGTCTCCAGGTTTGGGAAAGGTTCCTGTGGGAGCCCAGCATCCTCAGTGTCACCCGCCTGGTCTTTGGGCAGTGTAGCGTCCTCCTCCAAAGACTCCCTGTGACCAGCGTCCGCTGGTGATGGGGGGGGCCGTCTTCTGCTCTGGAGAGTGCAATGCAGATGTCTACTCTTGGCTGATGCCTTGGATCCATGAAGCTCAACAGTGACTAGTGTCTGGCTAGTGTCCTCAGTTCCGGCGAGCGCCTGGCTGACTCTGAGTGCTTAGCCGACCTCGGTCTGTTGCCCACTTCAGGGACGCGGGTCCTTGGTCTTCCTAGGAGTTGGATCAGGACCTCTGGGAGGTTGGGAGACCGATCTGGAGTCAGTGTCACAACGTCAGGTGGAAGAGGAAGATTTATGGTGCTCGGAAGACCTGGAAGAGGCCTTGGAGGAAGCAGAGGGCCTCGAAGTCTTGATAGGCTGGAGCGTAGAAGAGCCGCCTGAAGCCTGGACCTTAACCAGGGTGGGGGGAAGTCTGAGACCGAGCCCTGGAAGGAGAGTGGTCTGATCTAGTGGAGCCTGAGCTGCGGGAGTCCGAGGCCCGGTTCGGGGATCTGGACCTTACTTTCTCCTGGTGCTTGTCCTGGTGTTTATGGGCCTTTGAGGAAGATTCTCCCCTGGAGGAAGGTTCTTGGTCCATCCTTTTCAATTTTTCTTCCAGAAGATACGCCTGAAGTGCCTTCTGATGGCGGATCCTGGTGCAGCAGTTGAGCCCTTAGCAAAAGGTGCAGGTCTTGATATTGTGGTCCGGGCCTAAGCACTGCACGCAGGAGAAGTGAGGATCCTTGAAAGGGATGTTTTCCACAGGCACACTTGGAAAGGTGACCCTCAAACAAAGAAGTTGGAGAAGACATCAGTTTGAAAAACACAGTAAGTTCTGTAGTCATTGTGCGCTAGGTAGAGCCCGAGAGGTAGATGCTAGTGAGTCGGCAGGAAAAGAACTGGGAATTCTGGGGGACTGCCTCCTTATATGGGACGCCTGACGTCGGGGGCGGGACCGACATCAGAGGTGGCTCCCACTGAATATTACTAGCTAGAAAATTTCCGTGGGGTCCTGGTGCCTGCCGGATTCAGTCCTAATGGTGTAACCTGCTGCAAGAGCTGTTTCTCAAAGTAAGATCAGGGGGTACCAGGGCTGTGTGGCCCAATCTGGAGCAATCAGAATCACTAGGCAAGGTTGAGACCTTATTTTGACAAACTTTGAACAGGAGTGGGAAGGGAGGGAAGGCATACAGAAACTTCCCTTCCCAATTCAGAATCAGGGCATCCAAGGGGACTGAGCCAAAGAATGGAGGTCTGCAACAAAAGAGAGGGAGTTGGTGATTGTCTGGGGCTGCAAAGAGATCTATCTCTGGAGTGCCCTACCTTGATAAAATCACTTTCAACACCTGAGGGTCCAGGGACCATTTGTGATGGCCCTGAGAGACCCTGCTCAGTGCATCTGCTAGCACACTGTCCTTCCCTGGAAGGTGAACTGCTACCAGAGAGGTTTGCAGGGAATAAGCCAGGGACCACAACTTCATGGCTTCCATGCACAAGGCCATGGACCGAGTGCCTCCCTGCTTGTTGATGCACCACATGGTGGTGGCGATGTCCGTTCTGACCTGAACCACCTTGTTCTGTACTGAGATAAAGCCTTTAGGGCCAGAAAAACTGCCATGAGCTCTAGAAGATTGATATGGAGAAGTGATTCTTGGGGGGACCACAGCCCCTGGGCAGTAAGGGACCCTAGATGGGCTTCCCAGCCCAGAAGAGAAGCATCCATGGTAAGGACCACTGAACAAGGTTTGTCCTGATCCTGCCACCATTGGAGGGCTTGGATCAAGGTCAGAGTCACTGGGATCAGTTTGGTAAGGGAATCCTTCCTCTGAGACCAAAAAGCTCTCAGGTGGAACTGAATATCCCTCATCTGGAATCTTGCCCATTGGACCACTGCTGTTGAAGCTGCCATGTGGCCCAAGAGCTGGAGGAAATGCCTTGCTGGTCGAGATACCCGAAGGCTGAAGGAAGAGGCTAGTCCCATAAGAACCCTTGCCCTTTCTAGAGGAAGAAAGGCTCTTGCTCTGAGTGTGTCCAGTTCTGCCCCAATAAAGGTAAGAAGCTGGACTGGTTTGAGAACTGACTTGGGAAGGTTGAGAAGAAATCCAAGAGAAGTGAGCACTTGCTGGGTCACATGCAGGTGAGACTTGACTTGGTCTGGAGATTGGCCCACTACTGTATTAGCCAATTGTCCAGATATGGAAAAATGGAAATCTTCTGCCTTCTGTGGTCTCAGATTCTCTTTACTGTCTATACTTTACCTTAATTTCTATGTACTCAGTAACCACACCCAATGGTTATTCCAATAAAGCTCAGTTTATTGTCTGCACACATATATGTGGGAGCCTCAGTTAAAGGAGAGAGCTCCTCGATCATTGTTCACAGAAGCTTATATACCTTTTTCAGTTTCATAGTCTAACAGTGATCTCATGCTTACAACAGCTTCTCCTTATCTCTAGCAAAAACCTCAGATTCAGCACTTTCCGTATAAGGAGTTGTTTTTCTATACTTACTATGTGTCTCCCCCTTTATCTTAGTTACAACCAGCTGTATTTAGCTTCATTTAATTTTCAAGGTTTCCTTATCTCTGTCAAACAACCTCCTTTGTTTTAGTCAGCACAGAACTGTACATTCATTATGGCTGTTTTACAAAGCAGATAGTTTTAAAGCATATGAAAGGCAACATGGCTATATGGCTATAACAAAGCAGATAGTTTTAGAGCATATGAGAAGCAACATATCTATATGGCTATAATCGCATATAACAGTTATAAGCTCTGGTACAATAAGCTTTAGGATATAAAGTTATTATACTTTAGGATACATAAAAATTCCACCACACTCCCCCCTTTTGATACTCTGTATCAACTAACTGATCCCTTTTTACTTTTTTTCACTTTATATTTTGGTCACAATCTGGCTCGTTTTGTAATGGAAACACCCCCTCCAGTTTAATGGGGTCCTTTTGTTCGGGTTGTAGCAAGGGGGCAGGTGGGTGGCGTCCCATGACACCATTGAGTTGCACAGGCATTGTAGAAGTTTGATTAGGACAGTTAGTAGCCAGACTGCCAATATGACCACTTACAAGTACTGTCACCCAATGGAGAAGAGTAGCACCCCAGTCACCAACTACGCTTGTAAGCCATGACCATGGGTCCCATATTTATGTGTAGCAAGCTTAGAAAAAAAAATGCAAAGCTGGAATTTCCCAAGAAATTATGACAGCATAGCCTGGACACCTGTACATTAATACATTTTCATAATTAAAGTTTTTTTTTTTTATACATGTTTGTAGCTACAATTTCTGAGACATCCCGTAATAAAATTAGTTGGTTACGAGATGTATCTGACATTTTGCCAAGACAGGGGAGTTATTCTCACTCTTGGAGGGGAAAACAAATGGTGACAGAATAGTATATTTATCTCAAATAACTTTTGTTTTGGGAGCCAGAAAGCATATGAGAGAAGTGACTAGCTTGCTACAAATGTCAAAGTAACCTTGTACCAGCAACTAAACGAGGTATCTCATTATTTTTTATTAGTTTTTTGTTAAACATATATTTTTTTTAACACAAGAGAATTACATGATGAGAAACTTTTAACATTCAAGGCTAAACACAGCTATGTGCATATCTCGGCCACAGCCTCATTTTATGCTTTCAGCTATTTTTTTTTCATTATATAGAATTTTACAATTAACCCTTTTAAAGTCTTACACGCACACATATTAAGCGACATGGTGGTATTTAGCCACTTGCAGCCTTTTGCTACTAGATATACTAATTTACATGTTGGCATCATTTAGTCATTTACTAACCATTTTTACCTTTTACTAGCCCTTTAGCAATTTACACTAACCATTTTACACCTTTTTATTTCCTCAGTTTTATTGTTAGCCAACTACATATTGTTGATAAAAGTTTGGTCACTGATTACTAAAACCTTGGCCACTGACCACTGTTAATAATTTCCACCCTGAAGATAGGAGGCCCCTGGGGGACTCGAACATTCAGAAAAATTGAACATAAATGTAAAGATATTAGTTAATAACTGAAGGTTAAAAAAAACTAAACATTTCTACTTTTAGACTGTTAGACTAGGTGAATAGGTATATGATTTAAAACTAGTTGCCAGCATACAGATAGTCAAGGCATTTATAAAAAGCATCTTGTTCTGGAGTTGGTACAGGGGTGGTTACAGACGGAACACAAATCGTGAGTTTGTAAAACATAATACAGAATTGAGGGATGTCAACACCACAATTGAAATACGTGAAAAAATGCTAACATGTGACACCACATATAACACAATATAACATAACAATTTTGTTGATGAAAAAGAGTTCATGAAATTCACTTTGAGAGTGAATAAGGTAGATGCTACCTTGTGTTGAGGTGTGGCACACCCTTGGAGCTTGATTGAAGAATCTGTTGATAATGTCTCTTGACAGATAAGTCCTAATAAAACATAACAGTCCATGAAATTAACAGTTCATAAGTTCATATAAGTATCTACAGGTTGATGTAGTTACAGTACAGATGAAATGTAATTTGCAGAATGGTGGTAACCCCACAAGGCATATGGGGCAATGCAGACAGTAATTTAAAAACAAAACACCAGCATAGTAGAAAAGTCAGTGTTCATTTTGCTGGCTATCTGCTGGATGGCTGATTAGTAGACACACTGGCCAGGGGTGCATTGAGTCCTTTTAATGGAGTAGCCACACACACACACTGGCATGGCATGTTTTGTGGTAGTTGATTACACCCCGGCATAAAGATTAACAGTCCATAAAAAGGTAACAATTGACAATAAACCATTAAGAACACAGTCCATAACAGAGCAATAGGGTTGTAGAAAGTACCAGCCATGTTTGGAACAAGCGGCAGTGAAGAAAATGGATGTATTGCTTGAAGGTCAGTTGAAGCAGAATCTTCTCGCTGGAGTTGGGGAGTGCCCCTTCCCCAGACTTAACTTCATAGTAAGCAGAAACAATAAGCTTGATTGCATAGTCTGAACTGATTGGACCTTCTTCAGTTGATTTAAAGTTCTACAAATAGGTGTAATTTTGCTGAAAACATTACACTTGCAGAGGTAATAAAAACTGGATTCATGCAATAGTCCTTATAAGGAACCAGTCAGGCACAAAGATGGTGATAACATCAAAACTGTGGCAGTTGTTTTTCTTTTTTAAGGAAAAAGATGAAGGTCTTGGCGACTTAGATGAAAGTATTACTGCTGTTGAACGTGGAGATCTTATGTGTGCCACACCATGGAAACCTGCAAACTTGCAAAGTGTGTTAGACAATGAGTTAAAAACACATAAATAACAATCTTTTAAACCATTTACTTTTTGTTTTGTAAAGAGTGGTGTGACAGAGCCTAAATTCTGGCAATTAGAAAGAGAAAAATAAAATGGGACATTAACCGCACACCTGGGGTGCAGGCCGAGGTTCAATTATACCATTTGACCATCTGTAAATCATGACAGTGTTATGGTTACCTCCTGCTTTTAAATCACAGAAGCAGTTATGACAGTGATGAACATTATTTCCTGTTCTGTTGCAAGCAGGCCTGACTGAGACCTGAGTTATAAAATCTTGTAATGTTACAATTACATGCTTCAAACATATTGTTCATAACAATATGCCTTTTACACAGTGCAATTAGTGGGACAAATACATATGTTGTTGGCCTATGCCAATTTAATAACAGTGCCTATTGCACCTGTGACAAGTGAAAAGGTCTACCTTCTTTACCCTGTATAGTGAAATACTCCAAAGTACTGAGTGGGGTAAGGCTTGAAGCATAGGTTTGGAGTACAATCTAAATTTTGCATATTATAATTGTTAAAATTTAAAATGACAAAACCTGCATAGAGTACACTCATTCTTCAGGGGTACCTGTGAGTAATAAGACAAACGGAGCATTAATTTTACTTTTGGTTTTGCTTTGGAACATATCGTAGGGGTGGATCAGGAATGCTGGCCCCAGTATTTAGGTTTGGTTATGAGCATTAAAAACGTTATACATGTGGAGCACTTTTATGAATACACACATGATACAGTGTAGCAAGATGTATATCAAAACATTATAACATAAACATGAAACATAAGCATGTTTGTAATAGAACAATTTCAGTATTGAGCATAATGCATAAAATACATTTTAAACAACACATATAGACTGTAACTTAGCTAGAATCCAGAAATGTTAGAGTACTGTGAATTTACTGGTTGAAAAAATGCATTCATTGCTGTAAGGCAATGACAACAGTTGTTTTGCATTTTTTGTTTTAACAGGATAAGAAAGCTGAAAAGACAATCAAAAGAATGAATATGTGTGGACATACATACACAACTTCACCCTCCAGCGTAACTGATTACTTGCTGAGGGCAGAAACCCTGTACCAATAATAGGTGTGAGATTTAACTGTTTGCACTAGAAAAACAGAAGGGCTTGGGCTGGGTTATGCTGTTAAAATACCTTGGGTCTTTTTTAAAACCCGTAAATAAGAGACAATTATTGGCAAATATACATTTTCTTTATTTACCCCTTTGGGGGAACAGTGATGTACCTTGCAACCTTTGTAGGTACTACACTGGAAGGGATGGAGGAAGGGTAGCTTACCCCCTCCCCCCAAGCTCCTACTGGTAGAAGAGACAGCTCGAAGTGAAAGAGACAGCTCGAATACTGTAGCAATAAAAAGGTTAGCTGTGGATGGTGACATGATCCCCACCTACTACATTTTAAATTATAACAAGATAATATTACAATTAGTTTAGTAAGTTTTATACCTTACTATAAAGATGGGGAACTTCTTTTTCCCTAGAAGAAAGAGAAGAAACACAGACAAACAACAAAATACTAAACCTACACAAGTTTAAAAATAAAACAAGATTATTTTCATAGGATAAAAGAAGCCAAGCATCCCTGGGTTCCCTTATCCTAAGCATGACAAAATGTCAGCTGAGTTTATAAAAAATTCGGATTGATGGTAATACCGTACGTACGTATCTCTTAGAATGCATTTCAAAAAGACAAAAAAATGATTACACCATGGTCACACATAAAAACAAAAGCCATTGCTTTTAACTGTAGATGGTGAACTCTCAAAAACAGCTGTAATAGTCCTTTTTTCAAAATCGTACTATATATATATATAATAAAAATATGGGGAGATGATGAATAATTCTCCCCTTCCAGCTGGAGTATTGCCTGTGTTGGCTGCAAGTCAGAGGCAGTGAGACAAGAAGAAAAGTTTGTTCCTCTTCACTTAGAATACTAGTTTTGCAATAAAAAGTCAAATTATATGGTTCACTCTTGGTGTGCTTTCATGAAAACATACATTTTGTGTGAAAAGTTGTGCTTTAGGTATGGAATACACATCAAGTTTGAACTGGTAGTACCATAAAATGTTGAAACACAAGAAGCTCAAATAACGTGCAAAAGGTCACAGTGTGCATGCAAGGGTCGTTCAAACCCAGTTATTTTTTTTTAGTGTCCTTGAACACTACTGATATTAAATATCTTTAAATAATAATAAAGCATACAATAAAACTGCTGGCCAAGACAGTACACACACATACACATACACAAAAAAATACTCAACACAAAATAAGACTGACATTGTTTCACACCAATTTGCTGAGGTAATGCCCATAGTTTTATTAGAAAACTGTACGTGTTTTAGATATATGTGCTGCCTCCCCCTGTCTTGTAACACTGACAATTTTTAAATCAACACATTTATACATATCGCCATGCCAAATCTTTCCAGAACAAAACACTTTTTAAACACATTTTAACTATGTTAAAATGCAGCACAACATATCATCTGTAAGTGAACACATCTTGTATAACATGGTTACACCTTTTGGCGCATAGCCAAAATATGGCACCCCGCCATTTTGCAAAAAGTTTCTGGTTATAACTAGAAGTATGATAAAGCCATTTATAGCTGTTACATTACATTTTCACCTAGCAGTGGCTTGGCACATTGCTTGCAAACTACAAAGCTTTCTGCACATTGCAATCTATATGACGTCATATCTCTTTACCTTCAACACTACCTGCTCCGACCAACAACTACATACAAAAGTTCTTCACTGACCCTATCTAGGCAGCACAAATGTTTTATTAAAAATAAAACCAATTAAAACAGTCAGCTATGAGGCAAAGAAGCTTCTTCTCCTTTTTTTTTTACTGTAACATGTTGTGCACTGAAGGCAGTCAATCCTATCTACCAACCTTGACAACAGAACATAATTACAGAACACAGATATAAGCTAGAAAATATGCACGAGAAAAGGAGCATTACCTTGTTTAGTATATGTATTACAGAAATAAAACAGACAGACATAAAACAACTTTAAATAAAAATTCAGACTTACGGGTGCCATGGTATTTTTTTCTTCTTCTTTTCTGATACACTAGTCTGAGTAAGAAAACTGACTGCAGGACCTTCATGATAATTTCCAAACACTGCAGCTATTAACCCTTTCAAAGGTTTTAACCCTTTCAAAGGTTTTCTTTTGGCCATTTTAGTAACCTGCCAAACCAAGTCTTTTTCCAGAGCTCTGGTTTGCAGTTTAAAAACAAAACAAAAAAACTCTTAACAGTACTAGCTTGAGATCCATCTGGTAGAGGTCCCCAGTATTTCCCATTGTCCCTAATGGCGCCTAATTACTTAATTGCAGGAGTGCCCACCCAGCACCCCTACTTTTTATGGGCATCCCCTGACACCGAGTGCCCACCCAGCACTCTTACTTTTTACGGGCATCCCCTGACGCCGAGTGCCCACCCAGCACTCTTTGTGCCATCCCAGCACCTAAGACAGTAAATGATGGCTGTCACCGCTCCATAGGCGTCACACATATGGTGGGACTAGAACCTCCAGGGCCACCCTTCCCTGAGGCCGGGACTTGGCAGTCCGATCACAGCGCAACACGGAGAAGCAAAGCCATCCTGCCGACTATGCCAAAACTGTGGTCGCAGATTCTCTTTACTGTCTATACTTTACCTTAATTTCTATGTACTCAGTAACCACACCCAATGGTTATTCCAATAAAGCTCAGTTTATTGTCTGCACACATATATGCGGGAGCCTCAGCTAAAGGAGAGAGCTCCTCGATCATTGTTCCAGAAGCTTATATACCTTTTCAGTTTCATAGTCTAACAGTGATCTCATGCTTACAACAGCTTCTCCTTATCTCTAGCAAAACCTCAGATTCAGCACTTTCCGTATAAGGAGTTGTTTTCTATACTTACTATGTGTCTCCCTTTATCTTAGTTACAACCAGCTGTATTTAGCTTCATTTAATTTTCAAGGTTTCCTTATCTCTGTCAAACAACCTCCTTTGTTTTAGTCAGCACAGAACTGTACATTCATTATGGCTGTTTTACAAAGCAGATAGTTTTAAAGCATATGAAAGGCAACATGGCTATATGGCTATAACAAAGCAGATAGTTTTAGAGCATATGAGAAGCAACATATCTATATGGCTATAATCGCATATAACAGTTATAAGCTCTGGTACAATAAGCTTTAGGATATAAAGTTATTATACTTTAGGATACATAAAAATTCCACCACACTTCTTTGAAAAGCAACTACTACTGCCAAGCACTTTGTGAAAACCCTTGAGGCTGAGGCTAGGCCAAAGGGCATTGCTCTGAACTGATAATGGCCTGAGGGCAACTCAAACCTGAGGTACTTTCTGTGGGAGCACCTGATGGGAATGTGAAAGTAGGCATCTTTGAGGTCCAGGGAGGCTAACCAGTCCCCTGGCCTTAGAGAGGGAAGGATTATTCTCAGAGTTACCATCTTGAACTTTGGTTTTAAAAGATGTTTGTATAGATATCTTAGGTCTAGGATGGGTTGCCATTCCAGTCTTTTTTGGGGTCAGAAAGTACCTGGAGTACGGTCCTTTGCCCCAGTGGAGGGCAGGTACTCTCTCTTTTATTTTTATTTATTTATTTATCATGTCTAGGATTACAAATACCTTTGAGCCATGTCTCTTTTACAATGATTCATCATCAGAGAAATACAAATTATGAGGAACATCAAGACAGGCAATGTGGACATTGCAAACAGAGTACAGATTAATACAGCTCTAGGGTAGCATTGTAACAAGGCAGCCAGTGGCATTTGTCAGAGAAAATAGACAACAGATAAGAAGTGCCAGAGTCATAGGGAGAGAGAAGAGGGTAGGGGGGAGAAGGAATGTAGGAAGGGTGGCAAGAGGGTGAAAAGTGCAGCATTGGGTATACCAAGATGTGAGAGTAGAATCCAGTGAGGAGGGGAGGGGGGGACAACTAGAGCAGAAAGGGAAGTGGAGAAACAAGGTTAAGTTGGGCAGTCACAGGAGCTGTTGGTAGTGAGATAGTCCCAGAGCCTAGTTTTAAACATACCAATAGTTGGGGCAGAGGAGATGGTTGGGCTGAGGCAATTGAACCAGAGTGGCGCTCGATAAGCAAAAGATCATTGTCCCTGTGAAGTGTGACAGTGGGGGACTTTCAGTAGCTGTAGCGTGGATCTCCTAAGGCACCATTTGTTAATTCGGTGTTGTAACAGAGTTGAGACCCCAGAAGGTGCAAGGCCAAGGTAGAATTTTTTCACCATGGAGCAGGTGAGCAACTTCATGCGGTTTGATAGTTGGAGTCAGCCAGTCTGAGTGTACAGGTCACATGTGTGGGTGAGATGGTGAGCATCAGTGATGAGCTGACATGCTTTATTTAAGGTAGTTGAGAGGCATCTAAGGGTTGTGGTTGTGGCCGAGCCATAAATGATGAGACCATAGTCTATTACAGAGATCACAGAGCTCAGGACTGCAACCTTCAAAGCTTCTGTTGTGAGGTGTGGTCCGTGTTTGTAGAGGAGACCAAGCCATGTATTAGCAGCTCTAGCTACATTATCTACATGAAGTCCATAGGAGAGATTAGGGTCAAGCTGTATTCCTAAGTATTTGAAGGACCCCACCTGATCTAGAGTGTTCTTCTGGGTGGTGGAGATAGCCAAGTGGTGTAGCTTGTGTGGGTTATGAGAGCTGCAGAAGAGCATAGATTTGGTTTTCTTGTCATTGAGGACCAGTTTATGATTAAGAAACCATGTCTCTACAGAACTGAAACCAAGTTGAAGGTTGTTTTGAAGAGTTGCAGGATCTTTGTGAGTGGAGAATACAACAGCATCATCGGCATATAGTATGATCTGCTCAGATCAGTTGTAAGGGAGGGAGTTTAAGAAAAGGCTAAAAAGGAGGGGTCCCAGTATGGATCCCTGTGGGACACCCGAGCGAACAGGTAGGGTGTTAGAAAGAGCATCCTCAATTTTTACTCTCTGTGACCGGTTTTCTAAGTAGCTTTTAAACCAGAGAGAAGAGTCAGGTGATAGCTCGGCATTCAGTAGTTGGTGTATTAATAATCCATGGTGTACTGTATCGAAGGTCTTGGAGAGGTCGACGAAAACGGCCCCTGTGAGAAGGCCATTGTCAAGGGATTTGTGCAAAGCTCCAGTGAACTCAAGAAGGGCTGTGGTGGTGGTGCTGTGACCTTTCCGGAAGCTGTGTTGTTGTGGACAAGGTATATTGTATTTATTTATATGGCTCTTAAGGCTAGAAGAGAAGAAACCTCTGCCTCTAGGCCAAGGGTTTCCGAGAGAGTTGCAGGTGGAAAAGATCTGGCTCTCATCTTTGGAAATTTTCTGAAGCTGAGAACCAGTCCCTGACTTACTACTTCCAGGACCCACTTGTCTGATGTAATAGACATCCAGTCCTTGACAAAGTAAGCCAGCATGCCCCCTACTTGAATAGGAGAGTCGACCCTGGCAGGCCCATCAGTGTGTCTGCTTGGCAGGGGCCTTAGGCTGAGGAGTAGATGCAGCCCTGCTCATCCCCTTCTGCCTCTCCCTCTGAAGAACCCCCTCTGTGAAAAGGAAGAAGAAGCCTGTGCTTGATAAAAGGGCCATTGAAAAGGCCTGCCCCTGCCCCTAGACTGCTGCCTTTGAGGAGTTGCGTGCCTCTCCTTGGCCTAAGCACTCCTGTAAGTGGTCCTGTATTCATCCATTTTCTTCATGTAATTCTCTGTCTGCTCCTCAGAGAATTACCCACTACAGGAAAATCCATGGCCATAGCCTGGGTGTCCTGAGAGAGGCTAGTACATCTGAGCCAAGCCATTCTCCGAAGAGTCACAGATGTAGCCATGACTCCTGATGACATCATTAGAGTCCACAGCAGCATGAAACTGAACTTTGGATGCCTCAATCCCATCTACAGCCACCGTCTCCAGCTCCTTGGCTAGCTGGGGGGGAGGCCTGTTTAGCTAGTGCCAGTACAGTGTCCCACCTGGACTTCTGGTACCTAGCTGTATAGGCCATATAATTCACCTGAGTCCCAGGGAAGATGCTATGTACAGCTTTTTTGCCACAGCATCAACCTTCCTAGAGTCTTTGTCTGGGTAGTGTGAAGCCAAGGGAATTCTTGCCTTATCACAGGCAACAGCCTGCACAACTCCAACATGACTGCACTGGTGATATAAAAACTCCGCTTCTGAGCCTGAGTGTGTATACCTCTTGTCCATTCTTCTTGTCCACAGGAGGTATGGAATTGGGAGACTTCAGAATTTTTTGTGTCCGTTTCCCAAAAGTCAGGTTCCTCTTGATCCTCCATTGCCTCTTCCAAAGGAAGCTGGAGGGTCTCAGCCACCTTTCTGTAGAACATGAAGTGGGAAGGGGACTCAGAAAGTCTAGGAGGGGGATACACCTGAAGGTCTGTCTGGGGAGATGTCCAGTTCCACAGGCACATCTAGACTTTCACCATCACCATCATCATCTTCAAATTCACCTTCCTCCTCAAACTCCGGTTCATAAAATTCTTTCAAAGTATAATCGTGAACCGGGGGAACCGACTGAACCGAGCCCCTGCCAAAAGGTGCCGGATCAGTTGGAACCGGATGAAGCGATTCCACATTCCGAATCGCTCTGGCTATTTCTTCGGTGGTCAGAACATGAACTTCTGGATCTGAACTGGATTTGTCTTTGCGCTTTCTTTTAGTCAGAACCGACCCCTTGGGATCGGCTCCTTTTGCCCGAAGTATCGCCCTGGTCAGAGGGCACTCCTTCTGGTTCAGTCGGAACCGAACTGGGCTGGCCATCCGGGTCAGCGGACTTCTCGGCCTCCTTTTCCCTCAGTCTACCTAATCTCTTTTCAAGGGCAGATTTGGGAAAATTTCTGCAAATTTGGCAGTCTGAATCGAGGTGGTCAAACCCCAGACAATAAACACAAGTGGTGTGGGGATCAGCCGTAGCAAAAATCTCCCCACACACACACACTGCAGTGTTGAAACCCAGTGGGCCCGTTTTTTTTCTTGGGTTTCTCAGACATGGCCAACCTAACCAAACTTACCCTTTTTTCGGCAACCACCAGGCAAGACTCCCTTATCAGTTCCTAACCATGTCACGGGACTTGGGAAAAAAGTTTCAAAACACGTTTTATTTTTTAGAAACGATAAAAACCAGTAACCACACACTAAAGTTACACAAGAATTAAACAAATGATCGGTTCGGCCGAACTGATCCACACTTTTTACAACTTCCACACATAAATACAGCACAAAACCTATCTAGTTCTCATGGTACCACAGACAGAGACTGAATCAACTATGTGGGAAACTTTTTTCGTTTAGAAACCAATGAAAAAACAACACTTAAACCGACTTTCGAACCGAGCTGCAGGAGAAATCTTCAGAGCGACTGTTCAGTGAGGCGGAGTAAAGAATCTGACATTTAGCATTCAAAGGGAAACAGACAAGAGACATCAACCGAACTCGAGCTCAGCATTCTATGCTCTGCATAGAAATGTTAACCCTTTGTTCTCCGGGGCAGTTTAAAGGCTGGGTCTAACTGCACGTGTCAGAATACAGCAAGACTTCAAGTTGTTTGAACCATACTGTGAGGTGATCACTGTTCGCTAAAGGGTCCTGTATGACTACATCATGGACTTGGTCACCATTTGCTAACACAAGATCCAGTATGTTACCCTCCCTGGTGGATTCTGTCACTCCCTGCACTAGGTAGCTGTCTTGGATAGCCTCCAGCAGTACCTTTTCCCTGATGTTCAATGTATTCATACCCATGGTGTAGCTCAACAAGCACAGAACTGCTCCTCAGTATCTTTATTGAAATACAGTAATCCTGTTGGTGTAAGGCTAACTTCTCGGTTCTAACTGCACTGAAGGATGTTATCCATCCCACTGGAGCACATGCAACATGCGGTATGAGTCAGAGGCATGCAAAGCAATGTCTTTCACCGCATTTATTTCTTTCCTTCAAGCAGTTACAGGTATAAAAGGTGTCATAAAACTGTATTTAACCCATGTAGAAAGACGTTATCCAGATTTGCTTCCCTGAATTACACAAAAGGGGAATATTCCTGCCCTGCAGGGCAATCCAGACTAGCACCTACAGCCTCCCGGTGACCACCTTGGCTAGTCTCTTCGGGATTCAGATCTGGATCTTTTATTCACAACTCTCTACTCTTAACACCTTCATTTCCTCAGTGTCACATAGTGAATATGGGATTCAAATTTGGTCTCTGGCCAGAAGTTCTCTGCTCAAACTCCATACTCCCATCGCAATTTGCTAAGAAAAGTACAGTTATGTAAGAACTTATTGTAACAGTAGATCTTCGAGAGAGGCTCTTGCAGTAGGTAATTACATATAGGACTGATGTCGGCAGGTGGCAGGACCCCACAGAAAAATTTCTAGCTAGCAGTTTCTGGCGAGGGACCACCCCATCAGGAGACATTGGTATAAAGGGGCAGTCCCTCACTCCCGGCTTCCAGTTCTTTCCCGCCACAGGCCACAAGGGGCCGGATGAGAGAGAAGCGGATATTTCCCTCACTGGAAAAGGAGCTGAAAAAGCTTAGGGGGATGGAGGGTGGGAAGGTATTACCTACTGCAAGAGTCGCTCTCTGTTATGGTAAGTTCTTACGTAACTGTACTATCTTACTTCGAGAGGGCTCTTGTAGTAGGTAATTACATATAGGACTGAGTCCCAAGCAGTCTGGAATAAGCAGCATCACATGGGAGGAGGAAAGCTACTCAAGTAGATCCTCTAGCTGTGAAGGCCTTAAGAAAGGAGGCCTTGCAGAACAGCAAGCCCAAAGCCTGCTCTACAGTGAGATGCAATATCCAAACTGTAGTGTTTAGTAAATGTATAGACAGAAGTCCAAGTGGTGGCAGTACAGATGTCTGCCGCTGACACATTCTTGAAACATGCCACTGAGGCAGCAACTCCTCTGGTGGAGTGTCCTCCTACTTGACCCGGAAGAGTCTTGTTGTACTTGTCGTAACAGAAAGTGATGCAATGAGACAACCAGACAGGCATTGCTTGGAAACAGCATTGCCTTCTCTTTTGTGAGCAAAATAGACAAACAGTTGATCGGTCTTTCTGAGATCCTTTGTTCTGTTAGTGTAGTATCTCAGAATCCGGTGGACATCCATAGTATGAAGTAGATACTCCCCTTGATTGGATGATTGGAGTACTGCGTAAAGAAAGCAGGTAACTCTATGGACTGGTTCAATGCAGATTCTGCTACCACCTTGGGGAGAAACGTAGGATTGGTACGCAGAGCCACACGTTCCTTGTGAAAAATCAAGTATGGGATTTTACACATCAGGGCCTGGAGCTCGGAAATCCTCGAAGCAGAGGTAATGGCCACTAGGAAGAGCATCTTCCATGAAAGAAACTTCATGTCTGCTGAGACCGCCGGTTCAAAAGAAGGCAAAGTAACTTTCTCAAGAATGAAGTTCAAATCCCAAGGAGGGGCAGAAACTCGGATAGGGGGTCTCAAGTGAAGAATCCCTCTGAGGAAAGTCTTAGACTTCCCATTGTGCAAAAGTCCGTTAGAGACTTCCAGTTGAGCAAAAGTCCTATCTGCGAAGGGAACATGGTAGGCCGAAATGGCCACCATGTGTACCTTCAGAGATGAGTGACTAAGACCCAGGTCGAAGAGATGGCGCAGGTACTCCAGCAGTCGTCCAACTGAGCAAGAGAAAGCTTCAGAGCCTTTTGAAGTGGCCCAGATTGAGAACCGTTTCCACTTCATGGCATAAGTAGACCTAGTGGAGGGTTTCCTAGCCTCCACCAAGATTTCAGCCACCTGGGGAGAAACCCCAAAGCAGGCTTGAACTATGTCTGCAGGAGCCACACATGCAGTTGAAGGGACTTGAGACCTGGATGGACCAGGGTCTCCTGATACTGGGTCAATAAAATTCGTGACAGCGGAAGAGGAGGTTCCTCTGAGGATTATTGCAGAAGAGAGCACCAAACTTTCCTGGGCCTGAAAGAAGTGATCAGAATCATTCGTGCCCCTTCTGAGCAGAGTTTCTGCAAGGCACACTGGATCAGAGGAATCGGGGGGGAGGCACAGACAAATCTATCCCTCCAATCAAGAGACAGAGCATCTCTCCAGAAAATGCCTCGCTCTTGAACGAGCAAGCAGAAGTCAGGAAGCTTTGCGTTTAGAGGTGAAGCAAACAAGTCCACCTGAGGTGTTCCCCAACGTAGGAAGATATCGTCTAGGACCCTCTGATCCAGTTCCCACTCATGAGCTTAGCAGACGAGCGACTTAGTTTGTCTGCTAAGGAGTTCTCGACCCCCGGAACACGAATTGCCATGAGGTAAAGGTCGTGCTGTGCTGCCCAATCCCAGACTCTCATCGCTTCCCTGCAAAGAGGGTAGGACAGAGTCCTGCCCTGTTTGTTGATGTACCATACCACACACATATTGTCTGTCTGGATGGCTAGGTGGCCTGGAAGAAGATGCAGGTGGAGAGCCTGGAGAGCGTAGAGCACCACCCAAAGCATGAGCATATTGATGTGCAGAGATTGTTTGAACTTGGACCAAGAGCCCTGGGTTCCATGTAGACCGAGATGGGCTCCCCAATCTTTGCCCGAGGTGTCAATGGTCAGAGTCTGGGAGGGAGGAGAAAGGAAGAATGGAACTCCCCGAAGGTTCTCTCGAGCCATCCACCACTGCAAGTCTCAAATCATGGGAGAGGAGACTAGGATCAATTGGTCCATGTCGTCTACCAATTGATCCCATTGAGAGCGAAGCGTCCACTGAGAGACCCTCATGTGGAGCCGGGCGTGAGGGACTGCTGGGATAGCAGCCGCCATAAGCCTGAGGAGGTGAAGAACTGACCTTGCACTGACCTGCCTGCTGCCGGACAACAGGCTTATCTGAGTCTGGAGTGTGGCTGCCCTGTCCGGTGGCAGGAAGGCCCTGCCTAGGGTCATGTCCAGTACCGCCCCAATAAACTGGAGCCTCTGGGATGGGATCAAGTGAGACTTGGAATGGTTGAAGGTAATACCCAGATAGGCAAAGATCTGCTGGGTGAGGGAGAGGCAGTGCAGGAGTTCCTCCCTGGATGAGGCCGCCAGAAGCCAATCGTCCAGGTACGGGAAAACCTGTACCCCCCCGGGTATGCAGGTAGGCCGCCACCACCGCAAGGCATTTGGTAAATACTCGAGGGGCCAAGGAGAGGCCAAATGGAAGTGCCTTGAACTGGTAGTCGTCCCCCTGGAAAGCAAAACGGAGATATTTGCAGTGAGACAGGCAGATAGATATTTGCAGGTAAGCATCCTGCATATCCAGAGCGCACAGCCACTGGCCTGAGCGGAGGAGGGGCAGAAGGCTCTGCAGTGAGAGCATCCTTAACTAGGGTTGTCAGAACCCTCTGAAGTTCTGGGTTCTAGTTCTAGTCTAGAACTTTTGAAAAAGTTCTAGTGTTCTAATCTTTTTTAGAACTTTTTAGAACTCGAACCCTATTTTTTTATTGTGCTGCCAGTAACGAAGATAGTAATAACATACATGTAAAGGAAAAACTGTTCAAAATAAGGGGGAGAGAAATTATCTTGTGTGACATTGATAGGAATACAACTAGGTTTATCTATAGTTTCTTCTGTTTGCTAAAGTCAGCAACTTAATACGTAACAGGCCCACCCACCCACCCATATGTTAAAGTTTTCCTGCTGCAGCTGCAACATAGTTCCTTAGTGAAAGAAAGAGGCACATTAGCCATTTATGTACTCAGCTATATATACTCATCATCATGAATTAGGAGAAAAATAACTGATATTACCTAATTTCAGCTATTTGCTGCTTTCTGTTTTAAATGAGTGAATCAAAAGTTGCTATGTTTAAAGAAAGCTTTCATAACAAAGTCAAGCCAAGTACTACAGCAGCAACATGTGGAACTGTTACAAAACATATTATGTCATAACATATTCAGTCAAGACATTGCAATAAAAAATATTTTGCAGAAACCACAAGAGGCTGCTCCAATCCTAAGTTGTGCCTGTGTGAAAAGCTGAGCACCAAGAACAAAAGACACACACCAACACTTCCAAAAATATACTGTATTATGCGTTTTAACTGATAGCATCACAGTACAGAAATGCCATGCAGGACAAAACAGTTTAAACAGACAAAGGTCCTTTTGTCTGTTTAAACTATTTTCTCCTGCATAGCGTTCTACTGTGATGCTATCAACTAAACGCACAATAGTATATTTTGATATTGATGTCTCTTTGTTCTTAATAAAAATATGCCAGTCATTGTTGCTGGCAAAATGCATGCAATTTTCTAAGGTAATGCATACATATACCAACATTTTGTTGGCAAATTGAAGTAATACATACAAAAATTCTAAGATGATGCATTTTGCAGCTGATACTTCAATAAAATCTGTATTTCAGTCACATAAATAAAAACAGTGGTTTCCTCACCACATACTAAGAACATTTATGTAGCTGCAGCAGTTGGCATGTGATGTTTAAGGGACAGCATCTATCAACCCCATTATGTATCAAATTATCACTATTATAAAGCAAAAACACTATGATCGTCACATTCTGTGAAAACTGCTGATGCAGATTTTCTTTTATTTCTGATTCCTTTATTCTTTTTAAAGGGGACAGGACAATTGTGCTAGGTGGCAGCAGTTTGCAATGTATTTAATAAGAATATATATTATGTGTACAGTAGGTTCGGTCTGTCATCATTTTTCCTCACCATCCCCAGCTGATCACGAATCTGTAAATGAAAGAACTAAAACAACACCCACCTTTCACCCCATCACCCATTCCACTTTTCTTCCACCACCATCATCTGTGCAGTAGCACCCATGCCACCCTACACCCATGTTAAAACCAACCCACAACCCTCACCCATGTACTAGCATCCATTTTTCGTTTATGGCTAACATTTCTGTAATTGAAAAATAATAAACAGCTACCAATTAGAACTCATTGTTTTGTCCTCTTTAAAATTGAAAAATAGACTGTCTCCTATCAGCCATGCTGATGCACCACAAAGTCACAGAAGGTAAATCCAAAAATATATGTTTGCACTTTAACTATAAATAATATGATACAGAAAGGATTGACATGACAGTGTCCCTTTATGCCAAATTTGGGCCTGTTCCACTGATGTTAAAATTGCCCTGTATATAAAACTTGTTGACTTTAGTTTAGACCTAGCTACAAAGCAGTTTGCCATGAAATGGTAAAAGTTTTGGGAAGTATATAGTCCAAGGTAGTAGATCGAGAAAGGAGAGGCGACAACCAAAGTCATCACAGTCTGTAAAGTTTCCTTTTTGGTGCAGAGAGACTCCGTCCACACAGTATTTTTACCAGCCACCACCATCTGAGTTGTCATCATCACCATCAACATCCACAACATCAATCACTTCAGGATCAGTTTGTATACTCTTGTAGGGAACGAAAATCTTGACTTATTAACTTTAATAAAAGTTAATGTGTGTACATTTTCTGGCAGCAACCTATTTCTGGTGTCTGTCACAATATTGCCAGCTGTACTAAACATGCGTTCTGAAGAGACACTTGTTGCAGGACAACCAAGATATTTACAGGCTTCATCCATACAGCTCTGTCCAAATTGACTTTTTGATCTCCAGTATTCAAAGGGCATGCATCAATAGGAATAGGCAGTTCTTGCAGGTAACTGTCTACCATGTTGGACAGAGACCGCTCAGAAGAGGAATCAGCAGAAGCAGCTGGTATGGCAGCAATTTGGGAAAGGTTTGCCACAGATTTAGCTTGCTACTAAGGGCTGAAGAAGTAGCAGTTGTGGAACAACTACTGTTAATGTTTGGTGACTTTTCCAGTTCTGTATCCTCTTGGAATATGAACCTGCATGTTGTGGTGATGACAACCTGATGGTACTGTGCGTGTCTGTGTTTGACTCCTGTGAGTGCTGCAGCTCATCTAGCAACATACATTTGTACTGCTCTATATCATCTGTTTTGGAAGATGTATAGCCTTGAACCTGGGATCTAAGAGAGTTGCAAGGATGTAGTGTCTTGATTTCATCATTGCAACTAATTTTCATTGGTTTTGAGCGCAAGCTCATTCTCTTTCACGAGATTCTCGTGATATAGCGACATGTTGTCTGTGCTTCAGATCTGTCTTTTCTATTTGTAGATTTAGAACACTAAGATGATGTGAAATGAGCATTATGAGTGGGATAACCTGACTCACAGATGCACCTTCAGAAGACATGTCCCTTGTAGCTGTCTCAAAGGAGCTAGGATACAGCACACTGTCTCCATTAATTTCCACTGCAGCACAGACAGCATAATGCCATCTCCAATAATAGTAACTGGAGCAGTACTCATGTACAGCTTGCTTTTTGCTCAAGAGGCCCAGCAGCATATAAGTGTTGAGTTCCAACAGTGGAAACATTTTGAATCAGCTTTTGCTGGGGCAGCTTGTGTTTTGCAGTTCGGACAATGTCCGTATAGCCTTAGTTGAATGTGAAAAGTGAGTCACAATTTTTTTGCAAACAGCAATCATACCATCCACTTGTGTTTCGTTGCTGAGAAATCCCGTGACAATTAAGTGTAACAATGAGCAAAGCAAGAAGCATGCAGAAATCCTCCATCCTGTATTGCTTTTTAAGATGTTGGCTCCATTGTCACTACTATGAAGCCACATTTAGACCGTGAGAATAAACCCATTCGTCAAGGAGGTAATTTAGTTCCTGCAAGATGTTTGCAGCAGTATGACTTTGCCCAAACTTCTTTATATGCAGCAGCGCCATCTTTGGGGTGTCTTTGTTTTTGAAGAAGCACAAGAAAATGTGACCCAATGAGCGGTAAGGACATGTAATCTATGTTTTGAGTGCTGGTCCACATATCTGTTGTGACATGAATAACCCACCCTCTGCAGTTTTAAGTGCAAGCATCACTGTAACTTTTAAAGCCTGATAAATGTTTGGTATTTCAACACAGGAAAAGTACCTTCGATGAGGAACATTGTAACGAGCTCTGCTAATGTCATGAGCTCCCTAAAATCCTCATGATCTACCAAGAGTATGGGAGAAGAGCTCCGGCTAACAGTTCACCAATTCGGTGATTAAGATGAAGGTCTTTGGATGATTTCTAGTAAAGGTATTCTTCCTTTCAAATGCCTGAGACAGTGTTAGCTGTTTGCAACATGTCCCTGCTGGTTTATTATACACCGTGCTTTGATGGGCAGATGGGCCCAGAGATGGTGGACTAGGACTTATACATTCAGTGCCATCACTGGATGTGCAACTAGTACTAATGGTGCTGGCATTGGTGGTAACAGTGATCCTAGGGCTGGCAGTGGTTCTGCCCACATCAAGTTCAGACAATTCAGTATCCATTTCAGATTCCTGATCCTGACCCTTCTCACGTGCGGTCCGGAAGATGGAGGACATGGGTTTTGGTTTTGGATGATCAAGCAAAACCAATGCTTTTTCAGATGGCGTTTAAGAGCTGTAGTGCCAAGGCATGACACAACTTTACCACGAGCTTACACTCTGTTTACACAGGGAACAAATTGCTCTGCATGGATCAGTTTACTGACTGAAATAATTCCACACCTCAGATGTGACAGATTTTGTTCGAGTGCTAGGAAGATAGTAAAGACCGTTTGTGTCTTTTCACCTGTCCTAACAGAACCTGGGACTGCTCCTTGGTGCTAGAAGAGTGGACAGAAGACTCTGATGGATTTTCATTGCTGGCCAACACAGAAGTGGTGGATTCAATGGATATGTCCTTTTCATTGCCAACAGTGCTGGATGTATTTGCAAGTGCACTACCTGATTCATTGTCAGCAGACTTGCTCATTTCACTTTGTTGAGAAGTAATGATTTGTCACGAGACACAACATTGTGGGACTGAGACAAAGAGCTACTGTCTGAGTCAGAGAGGGACTCACTGTCACTTGCATTATTGCTGCTAGTCACAGGGATCTAACGGCATGAATGGCATACCTTATGGTGCCTCTCCGTGTGACCCCAGCAGCTGTACAGGTTTTCTTAAAAGGTCCCCTTCTACACACTTCACTGTTGCTCTTTTGCTGTTTGTTGAATTTTTATCACGTGAAACATTTTGGTTATTTCTGTTAGCACCAGGATTACCACTACCACCAACACCTGCTCCAAAACCAGCACTAAATGCTTCATCTATGTTGGTGTCAGCCATAACAGACAGTAAGTACCAGTACTACCAGTCCAGTATACTGCAGTGAACACACCAACACCCAAACAATTCCTGTGTAACAAAGCAATGTGATCTGTAATCGCTGGCTACAACTCCAAAATTTTTATTTTGGTTTGTGACACTGTGATACGTGGACTGAAAGTAATTGAAGAATATGACAGTTTGCAACTAAAGGATCCCAGGTTCAAGGCTTACAGAATGATTGGGCTGCTGGGCATAGGCATACACATAGCAATCAAGGGCACACAGCAGCAGGGGTGATGGGCTGACCACAGGAGACCCAGTCACATCGCTAACCCAGGAATGAGAATTATATTTCTACGTTTCTGTCATGTAAGGTTAATGCCACCACACAACTGGCCACTGGGCTTCTCTCTGTAACACACACTGGGTAGGGTACAGTGCAGTCAAAGGGCACACAGCAGCAGGGTGATGGGCTGACCACAGGAGACGGAGTCACATACGCAACCCAGGGAATGAGAATTATATTTCTACGTTTCTGTCATGTAAGGTTAATGCCACCACACAACTGGCCAATGGGCTTCTCTCTGTAACACACACTGGGTAGGGTACAGTGCAGTCAAAGGGCACACAGCAGCAGGGTGATGGGCTGACCACAGGAGGCAGTCACATCGCAACCAGGAATGAAATTATATTTCTACGTTTCTGTCATGTAAGGTTAATGCCACCACACAAACTGGCCACTGGGCTTCTCTCTGTAACACACACACTGGGTAGGGTACAGTGCAGTCAAGGGGCACACAGCAGCAGGGTGATGGGCTGACCACAGGAGACGGAGTCACATATGCAAACCAGGGAATGAGAATTATATTTCTATGTTTCTGTCATGTAAGGTTAATGCCACCACACAACTGGCCACTGGGCTTCTCTCTGTAACACACACTGGGTAGGGTACAGTACAGTGCAGTCAAGGGGCACACACTGGACTTCTCTCTGTGACACACACACTAGGGTTACTTCAGAAAGATTTATTTGCCTTTTTTTGGCCCCCTACGTTTCTGTCATGTAAGGTTAATGCCACCACACAACTGGCCACTGGGCTTCTCTCTGTAACACACACTGGGTAGGGTACAGTACAGTGCAGTCAAGGGGCACACACTGGGCTTCTCTCTGTGACACACACACTAGGGTTCAGAAAGATTTATTTGCCCTTTTTTGGCCCCCTTGTATGCTTGTTGCTGGCAGCTGCTGCAGTTTCAAATAATCACATTTCACATTCACAAAGGTTCTTATAATCTTCAGTCTTCTTATTTTTTTTTTCAGTCTCTCTCCGAGTCCTCCTCCAGTCCTCCTGATATTGGTCTCATCAATCCCTCCCTATTCCCCAGTCCCTTCCCCCAATCTTGATTAATCCCTCCCGATTCCCTCCTTCTGTCCTGAACCGGCCCCTAGTCCCACTCCCAGTCCCCCGATTTTTAGCTTTTTTTCTTGTTCTCGGTCTCACAGGAGAAGAAGTGGCCATGACTGGACAAGAGTAGCGGACACGCTAACCGCTTTTGCTACAGTTTGCTGGTGCTGCCTGCTGCTGCTGCCTCTGTCTGCGATGATCCTCAGTAAAATGGCGCTCCTCCTCATGGTGCATCTCTTTAAATACCCCCACAGATCCCGCTGCTCACGTTGCTTACTCGACCCCACGTCGTCTCGCGTCTCGCGGTGATTCAAACCCTTTTGCGAACCGTTTAGTGTTCGAGTTCTAAGTTAGAACTCAAACACCAGGGTTCGAGGAGGGTTCGAATCTTTGCCGAACCTGTTCTGACAACCCTATCCTGAACCTCTTGTACTTCACGAAAATGTTCAGGGAACTGAGATCTAGAATAGGGCTTACATCTCCTGTCTTCTTCGGGACCAGGAAGAAGTGGGAATAGTAACCTGTTCCTTGCAGAGAAAGAGGGGCAGGTTCTACCGCCTCTTTCAGCAAAAGTGCTGAAATTTCTTCCTGGACCAGAAGATGATGCTCTTGAGAGTACGACAACCTTGGGGGAGGGTGACGAGGTGGTTTCTGCAGAAACTCTATTGAGTGTCCTTCTGCGATTAGCTGGAGTACCCATGAATCTGATGTTATCCTCTCCCAGCCCAGAAGGTGGAAGGAAAACCTCCCTCCTACCGGTTCCTCCAGGAAACCTGGAGGTAGTGGGAGAGGGAAGGAGTCAGGTGGTGTGGGGCAGTGTTGCAGCTGAAGCTGCTGCTGCTTTTTTGGGCGGGGGCTTGGCAGCTGGGGCCACATGTTTAGTGGCCCTCTTTTCCTGTGGGTTCTCACTTTCAGCAGATTCCATCTGCGAAAGGGACAGCGCTGCAATTGATGGGGATGATGCATAGAGTCCACAGACTTTAGTGCCATCCCCTTCTCCTGCAGGTCGGTGATGATGTCCTTGACATCACCCCCTGAACAGCACCGAACTCCGGAAGGGCACTTCCTGGATAGCGGACTGCACTTCCGGGACCAACCCCGACACTCTGAGCCAAGCATTACATCGTAGACCTACGGCGAAAGTTGAGCTCCTACCAGCAGTGTCCACTGCATCGTAGCTTGCACGAAGAATGTGCCGACTGGCCGAACGTGCAGAGTGGACAAGGTCAGCCACTTCCTGCTTGACCTGAGAGTCCAGAAGGAAGTCCAATTTCAATTCCACCTCACTAAGAATCGCCTTCTGGTTATCCCCCATGTGGCCAACGTAGTTCAGGGCCCTAATACCCAGAGTGGAAGAAGCAAAAATCTTCTTGCCATACTGGTCCAGAAGGTGGGATTCCTTGTCAGGTGGAGATGAGCTAAGATGTTTGGGTTGAGCTGACCGGCCATGAGTAGTGCTGATAACAACCGAGTTAGCTTGAGGGTGGGAGTCTAAAATGTCAACACCCTCGGGAGCCTGGTATAGCCTGTTCGACTTCCTGGGAAGTGGGGCTAAGGCCAATGGTTGTTTCCATATAGTGGTAATAAGGTCGACATGAGGCTCAATCTAGGGTAGCACCAAAGTGGGAGCTGTCACGGGCAGATTCAGATGCTCAGCAAGTTTTTTTACACTGGGGGTCTGGCTCCAAGGATTGTCACTTATGCATTTCCTGGATCTTCCGTAGCAACTCTGTGAAGGAAGGATCCTCCGGCACCATCATCGGAAGACGACTCTCCACCTCTCTGGTGAACTGAGCCTTGGCCTCAGCCCATCAGGAGGCCAGAGTCTCCTGCAAGTCCACTGGCAGCTGAGGGGGTGGTGGAGGAGGAGGGGGATATGGGTATGAACTATACCCAAAAGGTGCATATTCATAACCCAACGGCGGGAAGCCCGGCGTCGGGTACTGAGGAGCTGGGTACTGTGGCATCAGATATGTCGGTGCCGGATACTGTGGTCCTGGGTATGACTGCGCCGGATACGACGGGGTCAGGTACCTGGGAGCTGGAGGAGCTGCCGGAGTAGACGGCTCGGCCGGAGGCCCCATGGGTGGTTCTGGAGCGGAAGGCCTGGGGATGGAGGACCGGTGTCAGGGTGACATCGGGGGGTTGGATGTCATCCAGCATCTGAGCCGGAGCCAGCATCAGGGGGAACCGACATCAGATCGGTCGGACCAGAAGGTGGACGGTCTGACAGAGGTGGAATAGGAACCTCAGTGTCACCTGGGGATGGGAGAGAGAAATCCTCGTGGTCAGGCTGAGGAGACTCAGGGTCCCTGCAGGGCAGTGAAGGCTGCGGGGAGCCAGGAACGACGGACGTGGGGGAGGGTCCGGCATCAGCTCATCCGCTGTGTGGATGCCGGGTGAACTGACATGCAGCTTAGCAGCAGGATCCGGGTGGGCGCCGCTGGGGCTGGCATCTGACTTAACCAACCCTTCGCCGGAGGCAGGCCGCGATGGAGGGGCAACCTGGCCCAGCGGAATGGGGGCCTCGCGCTGCCCCAAAGGGTTGGATGACTTACCGACCTTCTCCGTGCAGGCGTTGGAGAAGCTGACGTCTGGCTTATCAGAAGGGCCCAAGCGTGAGCCAGATGTCCGGCCGATGCCACCTTAGTCGCCTCTAAGGCGGCCGTTGTGGAGCAGTCCATTACCTGTTTCACAGCGACTCCCGAGGAAGACACGGTGGGGGAGAAGCCCCTGTCCCGGTGCCTTTCTTTATGCTTTTTCTTGCGATGGCCTTCAGGGGAAGTAGGCGTCTGCCAAAGTTTTTCAGTTCTTTCTCCATGGAGCTCATTTTCTTTTTCAAAATGTGAGCTTCCAGGGACTGCTGCCGCCTTCTCCTGGTGGCCGCGTTAAAGCTGAGGCAGTGCTGGAACTTCTCCACCGGATGGTCGGGACCAAGGCAAAAAAGGCACAGGGAATGGATGTCCTTGTGTAGGATCTGGGTGCTGCACAAGTCGCACTTGTTTTTGTGCTTGGAGGGTGTAGGGGACGACATACACCGATGGATACCAGACGAAGGATAAGAAAAAAATCAAAAATACTCTTAAAATACCGACCAAGGAGCCTGACAAGCAGGGAACTTTTCCGTGAGGCGCTGGCATAAGCTAACGGCGGGAAAGAACTGGAAGGCAGGCGTGAGGGACCACCCCTTTATACTGACATTTCCTGATGCTGGTCACCTGACGTGTGGGCGGTCCCTCGACAGAGACCGCTAGATGGAAATTTTCCATGGGGTCTTGCTGCCTGCCGACATCAGTCTATATGTAATTACCTACTGCAAGAGCCCTCTTGAGTAAGATCTTACCCTCCTCACCGCCCCACCCTCTGTCTGCCATTGCAGGTAGGGGTCCCTGCTCCTACTAATACTCACTCTGGGGGTCCATGCACAAAAGGTTGAAAGCCCCTGGTGTAGCTCAACAAGCATGTAAGTGCTCCCAGTATCTTTGCTGGACTACAGTAATCCTGTTGTTGTAGGGTTAACTTGGGTTCTAATTGCACTGAAGGATGTTATTTATGCACCCCACTACAGCACATACACTATATAGCTGACTACTGCACTGTGTGTACTGTATTTTATGCTTTTGGCTGTCTCAAGTGAAACACACTGAAGACAGTGAACTGAAATCCTTTGATGTTTTCACTTTCTGAAAGCCAAACAGAATTAGTTTCAAAAAGTATTTTTACAGAGAAGAGAGAGAGAGAGAGTGTGTGTGTGTGTGTGTGTGTGTGTGTGTGTGTGTGTGTGTATGTCTTACTAATTATTGGAAACGTGATACTGTCATAAGATGTCCCGGCCTGTTAGCTTTTATTTCCTAGTGAAAAAGGAAAGCTACATTTGCAAATATACTAAATATGTATGTAAAATATTTCAAAATGTATCAGTAGTATACTTTTGGGAATAACAACAAAAATGTACATTTTACATGTACTGTTCAAATGATAAAAATGGAAAAATGCTACCAGCCAACCACTTCACCAGAAAAATTTAAATGTATTTTTTTCTTAAATTTAGCATTCAGCACTGGTCATCATAAAATGTATCAAACCAATGCATTATATTTTTATTCATCTATCATTTTAAAGATAAAATCTTTCAAAATCAGTATTCTATTCATGAATTTCACTACCAAAGAGTACTAACCATTTAGTACAGTATAAACAATTAGGACCTAAACTGGAGGCTAGTTTGGTAGCTCTTGCTGGTTTAAAAAAAAAAGTATCTGTGGGAAACAAACAGTTTGGTTTACCAGTCAATAATGATTCAGTGCAATAACGGGTAGCAATGTTCATGGCACTGTCTGCTAATACCACAGGCAGGTGAATCTTGTTTTTAAAACATCCGCTCTTCTTGTCAATACACACTTACCAGTATCTTTCTGATATAGCACCATTAAAACAAATGTGAGCCAAGAGAGGTTTTGTTTTATTAATGAAATAAAGGGCAGCTATGTTGATGTATGCCTTGCCGCTCAGTAGATCTTTCAAAGTGGAAGACAGATAGCTAAAAGTTTTCTCCTGTACCTTACTTTTATAAGCTACGTGAAGAGGGCCTTTCTGTTCGTGGCTTCACATGGTAAAGCGCCCACTTTCATTTACAGCAGCACTGTCGATGCCCCTTTCTTAAATACTGGTTTAAGAAATGTGTCATCTTGTTCAATGTAGTTCCACCATCTTCGATTATTATATCTTGAACATGACAGAGAGCCACGGGATAGATGGCAGTACAAGGCCTGTCTGAATGACCATCACCATTCTAAGTCCTCCATTCCTACTGCACCCATTCACAAACTTATTCCATTTGAAAGAGCTTATCTCCATGCATCTGCCAACTACCCTGTAAATTGCAGCTGCATTAATGTCTCTGTAGATCTCAGTCACGACTTCAAATCATCCTGTCTGAAGTGAAGACAAATGTGATCAACAAAGGCAAATATTTCCATCAGGACGTATCGCAAAGAGAAGCGATGTCATGAACTTTGTGACCGTTTTTAACTACGTGGGCAACTTACACAAGTTACAAACTTATGGCAGGAGGAGCAAACAGTCTTAAGATTTAACCTTTAAACGTCCTGCTAGATGAGCTTGTAGCATGTTTAAACTATTTCTGCCCATCACATCAAAGGGATAGCACATTCTAGGGTGTGCTGTAATAAACACACTGCCTAGGTGGTTTAAACCACCCTGCAGAGTCTTGTGCATTACAACCCATCCAGTGTGTGTGGGTATTACTTACTGGAAGCATGGCTACAACAAAACTGATTAGGATGCAGGTGAATCATAGCTGAGATTCCGAAACATGTGAGGCAAATGCATAAAAAATATTCATAATTCTATCTACAGTGTCTTGCACACAACAGTCTAGTACCTTTATAAGGTATAAAAATGTAAAGTCAACAGAGCATATACAATTGTCATTCCTTGCTACAAATTAAACAAGCATTTGTCAATGCCGAATGTTTGCTTGCTGGCATTGGCAGTGGTAGTGTAGAAGTTACAGAGCTGCGTAATAGGAATGGCAGTGAAGTACTGAACTGAAGCCAACCCCACCACCACCCTGCAGACAGTGACAGGCATTGGGGTGTGCGTTTGGGTCATCAGGCATAACGGCCACGCTATTTCACCACACCCCACTTTGCAGACACTAATAAGTGTCACAGTGTTCCTTGGGGTGGCCGTTATGCACATCCCATTTCATTAGGAAATACAGTGAGATGGGTGTGATATAGGAGAATGGGGTGAACTTTGGGGCTGAAGAGTCCAAGGCATACCTCGATGCCTCTCACTGGCTGCAGGGTGTGTAATGGTATGAGCATCACAGGCAAGAATCCCAAGTCACACCCCTGATGCCTGTCATTCTCTACAGGGTTGGGCATTATGGTTGGAAACCCTAATACTGCAGGCATTCGTTGGTATTTTCACTCCAAATTTTCAACATGTTTTTTTTGTGACCCCACCTCATGAACAGGGGAAATATCAGTTTGTTGCTTGAAAGCTGCTTATGCACAGTGACTACGGCATTTAGCACCTGATTGCAAAAACATTCCGAACAGGATGTAAAAAATGACAGCTGTTCATGGGAGGTGTAAAAATGGCAATGTTGCAAATCTGCAGTAAAAATATTTAAAAAATGGTGACGTCACGACACACATAGAAGCGGGTGCAACACCAGTAATATAATTAGGGTTGGGGATTTTTACAGAAGATTATCAACTCAGGCATTTTGGTGCCTCCGATCATGAACAGTGCCACTGTGATTTTCTTTATCTGTGCCAAACAATGATTTCCCACAGCGACCACGCATCTGCCAGGGACACTGGTTTACCGTGATTGAGAAAGAGCAAATTCCGTTTTGCACATTGGAAAAACCGGTATTGTCACCGGTGTCTGCCAGTCCAAAATCCATTTTTACCGGTGTTTTGTTTTGGGTACTTTATTTAACAAGTTTTTGCTCTGCTACCATGCATATTAGCAATTTTGTTGTCCCCTATTGTACATTCATACATCCTTGCACCAATTTTGTTATTTTGATAGGTATAAGATGTGATGGCAGCAGCAGCGCAGTCGCACCCAACCCTCAAGTGCGATGGCAGTGTCAACAACATATGGCCTCTCTCTATCCCTCAGATACTGCACTGTAACCCCACCTCTATTGCATTGTCTGCAGAAGGACTATGGCTCCATTCCTCAGGTGTTACAGCAGTAGCAACAGGACTATGTCCCTATTCCTCAGGTTTGAGTGCAGCATGACCTCTTCCCTCAGATGTCATAGTGACACCAACACAGCCAACTCCTCCAGGTGCCAACACAGCTTCTTCCCATAGTGCCCCCCCAGATGCAACATTGTGCAGAAATACAGCCAATCCAATCATCAAAAATTGCACGCAGTCAGCTCTCCCCCAAGCACCAACAAAGACAGCCCTGAACATACAGGATAGCCACTCATGCAACCAAATCCATGGTTTAATGAATTTCCACAGCCCAGTCACCCATTTTCAGTAGGTTGTCTACTGAGCAATGCCATGGTAATTCCCTAGGCAGGGATATTTTCTCAAAGCCCCCCAACCAGACTTATGCCCCTCTATGACATTGGTACCAAGACTTTGTACTTTGGTCTATGCGCTATATGTCATGTCATATCACTAATTCAGAAATTAATAAAATGAAATACAGAGAACAGCTGCATTAAATAAAATAGCATTTATAAAAAATGTACAGAAGGGAGTAAATAGAAATACAAAAACATCCATACAGTAAAAATATGCAAAAGTGTTAAAAAAAGCATAAAAAGGTATGGGTGTAATACAAGCAACCAAATTCTATACAATCTATACAAAACTGTTATAAAATGGTACACTGAAAGTGTAGAAACAGAAGAGAACAGACATTTGAATGGAAACCCCTATATCTGTAAAATAGGCAAAATGTGGAAAATATAAGCACAGCAATTAAACTAAAGCTCTATCAAAGAAAATGTGTAAACCTGACTTATATAACTACAGTGAAAAAGTAAGTGAACTAAAACCTACAGTACATAATTATATGGTATCTAACCAACTATAATAAATACATTAAATGTGCAAAGGCATATATGAAATGTGGAAAACTGTGCAATAGCATAAAAGGTGTTCCTCTGTGTATTAATAGGGTAGTATATGGTGTACCGGAGAACCAAGACCTGTATGCACAGGATATGTTGCACTAGTTTGTAGAGCTCAGGGATTCTAGAGAAAAATCTGGGACAGTTAATTATGGAAAAGTATAACTTAAAGCAGGCAGGGTGATTGTGTGGGTGTGGGCAGTAAGCCGCGCCACCATGCAGAGGTGTCCATCTGTCTCCAACCCCCCCCAATAGACAGGTAGAAGGAGGGAGCAATCAAATCTCTATTTGGCAAAGAAGGGAGGAAAAGAAGACTGTTAAGGAGGGTGGGTAAAGCCAGGGTCAGACCAGGTGCAAGTACTAAACAAGTACTGCTGTTTAGTGTTACCAGTTATGGTGGGGACAGAGGTCCAACTTTGGGTGACAAATTATCCTGGGGAAGAGTGACAGACAGGGCACATGCGGAGAGAGAGGAGCTCAACATGTACAACCTAGAAGATAGAAAGGAATGGGACATGAGTGAGACCTTCAAGTACCTAAGAGGCCAAAAAGAGGGAAGGACAACAGGGCAACAGTCTAAAGTTAGAGGGAGGAGCCAGCCCATTATTTCATGGCTAGGTGGCACTGGTGACTGGCTTGAATACGCTAATAGAAGTATAAAATGGGCAGACATGTGGAAAGCATGAAAATATATAATCCAGCTACTTGTTGTACATGAGCTGGGATAGCAGTTTCAAATTTTCTACCAGCAGGTTCCTTCTTTGATCTGTGTGGATCTGTCCATATACAGAGAAGGATCGCTCCACATCTGCACTTGACACAGGTATCCAGATGGCTTGTAGAGCAGCTCTGGAGAGTACAGTTAGTTGTGACTGCCTTGAAAGCCAGTACTGCCTAACATCCAACTCCAATATGCTTGGAGTTCCATATATCCTCCTAGCATATACATCCCAGTCATTTTGCAGTTCTGTTTGGTTGTGCAGTGCTAACAGAGGAATGTCACTGGCATGCCATGTCAAATCCTATTCAGTTTTGGTAAATTTCTGGAGTCCAAAATATGGCAAGCTTTAAAGAATTCAATTGATGGGTTTGTGTCCATATGCTTAGAAAGCTTGTGGTGACACCAAATGCTCCTTGGAAAAGGGCAACATTTTCCTATTGACCCGTGGCCTCATAGCCTGCAAGTACCCGTCAGTTCTGTCACCAAATCGTTCTGTCTTCAACACTCCTGCTTCAAACCGCTTTGTGATTTTGCTAATAGTGTCATACAGCAAAACAGCCAAGGGCTTTTGCTTACTTTGCAAAAGCTCGATTGCATCAATAAGGTCAGTACAGTTTTCAGCAATGAATGCAGTTTGAACCTGCAGCTCTGTGAACCATTCTTCAAATAGTTTTTTTAAGGACCTCATGGAGTTGGCATCACTGGTTTCATCATTGAAGAACGCTCGCAGATGTTCCAGATATGCAGAGTGGTATTTTACTGCTTCGAACCAAGTGTTCCAACGGGTCAAGACAGGAACAGGAGGCAATATTTTTTTTTCCGCACCCCTCTCCTCCAGGAATGCAATGTACTCTCGCTTACGTTTTGGTGATTGTTGAAAGGCATATTTTATAAGTGCCACAAGCTTATTTACCTGATCAAAGTGGTCAATCCAGGTATCACCCACCAATGATAAAACGTGTGCCCAACAACCCACATGGACTACATGGTCACCAATTAGGCCACGAATACATCATTAAAGCACTTTGTCATGTAACGTGCATTGTCACTAACAAATGCTACCACTTGTCCCATCTCCACACCATATTTATGCAAGGTCTTTAAGATACTTTGGGCAACAGTGAGTGGTTTACCACTGTTAGCTCTATGGTGTCTTCTATTACAGATTTTGCACCCTCCATTACAAAAATAATGTTCATTACACAGCACGAGTCTGCATCAGTTGTTTCATCGCACATTACTGCAAGTGTCTTGCCTCTTACCAGCTGACTAATTCCCTCCTCCATTTCTATTTAGTCGGGCAAGTAATTCTGTAAAAGTGTCTGCCTTTGAAGCGCCCAATTCCTTTGATATACTTCCCCATCCAGTCTCTCAAGCAGGGCTGATCCAGCTTTTCAATTGGTATATTGGCACCACACCAAGCCCTCAACGTGTCCAAAATGGTTTCCTCCCTTGCAGCAGCTGCAGCTGTTGTGGCATTGAAACTGGTGTGTAGGGTCACCTGTTTGCCGTTACTCTTCTGGCTTGTGTTCTTGGTGTGTTTTTTGCTTTTACAGTGATCCACCACTGTGTCCTTCCTGATGTGGTCAACAGGGTGATCACAGAAGCGACAGGACATCTTCCCTCCATCTTCATACATGCCATAGGACTTGAATTGCAATGCACGGTCTTTAGCTGTAACAGATGAGATTTTGGCCATTTTGCTTGGTGGTGGTGTTGCCATTGCTACACGTGTAGTGTGGATGACTCCCAACAAACTAAAATTGAAACAGTTGGGAAATATAGAAAATATATTTACAATTGTGCAGCACAACTATTAACATTTCACAACTAATTACTCAATCTCTCAAATCAAGACAGAAATAAGAGACTACATCAGCATTAGAATCTCACTGGTCATTCGTGGCAGTAGATGAGGATGAAGGACGATGCTCAGGAGGAACAGCTACAGAAATCATGCTGCCCTTCAGAGTTTACAGTCCAGACTAGAAATATCTATAGTGAGAACCAAGCATCCAGATCTCTCTGCTAATGGTAAGACTATGTCTGAGAGTGGGAAGAGCAGCTACAGATTTTACGCTGACCACAGCCACTTAAATTCCAGACTGCGATATCGCTATTTATCTATATCTATCCCATTCTCAACCAGTTACTGGCCACTATTTCAGAGTTAGGAATAGCTGACAAAATCATCACGCTGACCTCAGAATGTCACAGTACAACAGCAAGAGTACAAGATCGGCATTTGAAACGTGTGATGTCTCAGCTAATAATTCTTGCCCAGGTTTGAGAGTGAGGAGGAACAGCTACAGAAATCATGCTGCCCTTCGAAGTTTACAGTCCAGACTAGAAATATCTATAGTGAGAAATGAGCATTCAGATCTCTACGCTAATGGTAAGACCATGTCTGAGAGTGGGGAGGAGCAGCTACAGATTTTACGCTGACCACAGCCACTTAAATTCCAGACTGCGATATCGCTATTTTTCTATATCTATCCCATTCTCAACCAGTTACTGGCCACCATTTCAGAGTTACTTACATATCTCTGCTAAATCTCACTGCTAATGTGAGGCTATGTGGAGAAGGGTACCAAACAGAAACCACTGTGATGTCAGAAACATACAATCTAGACTTTGAGCCACTGTTTGTGAGTGCAAAGAAGTACAACAATACCTTTTCAGAAGGGCAAAGACTCGCAGCAGCAGACCACCAACAGCACTTTCACAGTGTGACCTAAAAACAAAACAAAACAAAAAAACAAATACAGTAAGTCCTAACTCTGCAACACCAAAGCATTCACATTTTTAGCATAGAAGACCCACTAGTGGGCAAAAAGCAAGCAAACTGTACCTTTTACAATGGAGGATAGAAGCAGCCCTACAGCAGATCACGTCCGACAGCACTTCAAGGCCTGAAATCACAATTGAAATGTTTATGCATGGCCCACAGAAAAATGTACACATAACTGTTAAAAAGATCATCATCATCCTCATCCTCATCCTCATCATCCTCCTCCTTCTCCTCCACATCATCATCCTCATCAATGCATTCTACAATCACAGCTTGTCACCAACACCCACACCAACTTACTTGAAGAGTGGTGCAAAGGAACAAGCATGAGGCACTGGTAGCAGTGCTGGCAGGTGGTTCCACATCAGAAGGAATCTGCAGCACAGCACAGGCATGATGTTCATGAAGGTGTCACCTTCCGACTCCCAGCAAGATGGGTGGCAACAGAAAGTTCATCGATTCTCCAGGATAGACAGCAGCAGTAAGTGCAGCCTCCACCACCGCAGGTGTGACGGCAGCATGTGCAGCCCCCACCCCTCAGGTGGGTCAGCAGCATGTGCAGCCCCCACCCCTCAGGTGTGACAGCAGCATGTGCAGCCCCCACCCTGCAGGTGTGACAGCAGCATGTGCAGCCCCCACCCTGCAGGTGTGACAGCAGCTTGTGCAGCCCCCACCCCTGCAGGTGTGACAGAAGCATGTGCAGCCCCCACCCCTGCAGGTGGGCCGGCAGCATGTGCAGCCCCACCCCTGCAGGTGTGACGGCAGCATGTGCAGCCCCACCCTCAGGTGTGACAGCAGCATGTGCAGCCCCCACCCTGCAGGTGTGACAGCAGCATGGCAGCCCCACCCTGCAGGTGTGACAGCAGCATGTGCAGCCCCCACCCCTGCAGGTGTGACAGCAGCATTTGCAGCCCCCACCCCTGCAGGTGGGCCGGCAGCATGTGCAGCCCCCACCCCTCAGGTGTGCCGGCAGCATGTGCAGCCCCCACCCCTCAGGTGGGCCAGCAGCATGTGCAGCCCCCACCCCTCAGGTGTGACAGCAGCATGTGCAGCCCCCACCCTGCAGGTGTGACAGCAGCATGTGCAGCCCCCATCCTGCAGGTGTGACAGCAGCATGTGCAGTCCCCACCCTGCAGGTGTGACAGCATGTGCAGCCCCACCCTGCAGGTGTGACGGCAGCATGTGCAGCCCACCCTGCAGGTGTGCGGCAGCATGTGCAGCCCCACCCTCAGGTGTGACAGCAGCATGTGCAGCCCCACCCTGCAGGTGTGACGGCAGCATGTGCAGCCCCCACCCTGCAGGTGTGACAGCAGCATGTGCAGCCCCCACCCTGCAGGTGTGACAGCAGCATGTGCAGCCCCCACCCCTGCAGGTGTGACAACAGCATGTGCAGCCCCCACCCTGCAGGTGTGACAGCAACATGTGCAGCCCCCACCCCTCAGGTGTGCCAGCAGCATGTGTAGCCCCCACCCCTCAGGTGTGCCGGCAGCATGTGCAGCCCCCACCCCTCAGGTGTGCCGGCAGCATGTGCAGCCCCCACCCTGCAGGTGTGACAGCAGCATGTGCAGCCCCCATCCTGCAGGTGTGACAGCAGCATGTGCAGCCCCCACCCTGCAGGTGTGACAGCAGCATGTGCAGCCCCACCCTGCAGGTGTGACAGCAGCATGTGCAGCCCCACCCTGCAGGTGTGACAACAGCATGTGCAGCCCCACCCTGCAGGTGTGACAGCAGCATGCAGCCCCACCCTCAGGTGTGCCAGCAGCATGTGTAGCCCCACCCTCAGGTGTGCCGGCAGCATGTGCAGCCCCACCCTCAGGTGTGCCGGCGGCATGCAGCCCCACCCTCAGGTGTGACAGCAGCATGCAGCCCCACCCTGCAGGTGTGACAGCATGTGCAGCCCCACCCTGCAGGTGTGACAGCAGCATGTGCAGCCCCCACCCCTCAGGTGTGCCAGCAGCATGTGCAGCCCCCACCCCTCAGGTGTGCCGGCAGCATGTGCAGCCCCCACCCCTCAGGTGTGCCGGCAGCATGTGCAGCCCCCACCCCTCAGGTGTGACAGCAGCATGTGCAGCCCCCACCCCTCAGGTGTGACAGCAGCATGTGCAGCCCCCACCCTGCAGGTGTGACAGCAGCATGTGCAACCCCACCCCTGCAGGTGTGACAGCAGCATGTGCAGCCCCCACCCCTGCAGGTGGGCCGGCAGCATGTGCAGCCCCCAACCCTCATGTGTGCCGGCAGCATGTGCAGCCCCACCCTCAGGTGTGCCGGCAGACATGTGCACCCCCACCCCTCAGGTGTGACAGCAGCATGTGCAGCCCCACCCCTGCAGGTGTGACAGCAGCATGTGCAGCCCCACCCCTCAGGTGTGACAGCAGCATGTGCAGCCCCACCCTGCAGGTGTGACGGCAGCATGTGCAGCCCCACCCCTCAAGTGTGCTGGCAGCATGTGCAGCCCCACCCTCAGGTGGGCCAGCAGCATGTGCAGCCCCCACCCCTCAGGTGTGACAGCAGCATGTGCAGCCCCCACCTCTCAGGTGTGACAGCAGCATGTGCAGCCCCACCTGCAGGTGTGACAGCAGCATGTGCAGCCCCATCCCTGCAGGTGTGACAGCAGCATGTGCAGCCCCACCCTGCAGGTGTGACAGCAGCGTGTGCACCCCACTGCAGGTGTGACGGCAGCATGTGCAGCCCCACCCTCAGGTGTGCCGGCAGCATGTGCAGCCCCACCCCTCAGGTGTGCCGGCAGCATGTGCAGCCCCACCCCTCAGGTGGGCGGCAGCATGTGCAGCCCCACCCCTCATGTGTGCCGGCAGCATGTGCAGCCCCACCCTCAGGTGTGCCGGCAGCATGTGCAGCCCCACCCTCAGGTGTGCGGCAGCATGTGCAGCCCCCACCCCTCAGGTGTGACAGCAGCATGTGCAGCCCCCACCCCTCAGGTGTGACAGCAGCATGTGCAGCCCCCACCCTGCAGATGTGACAGCAGCATGTGCAAGCCCCACCCCTGCAGGTGTGACAGCAGCATGTGCAATCCCCACCCCTGCAGGTATGACAGCAGCATGTGCAGCCCCCACCCCTCAGGTGTGATGGCAGCATGTGCAGCCCCCACCCCTCAGGTGTGATGGCAGCATGTGCAGCCCCCCCCTCAGGTGTGATGGCAGCATGTGCAGACTCCCACCACTCAGTAGTGGTAGCAGAGGTAGAATGACAGTGCGCATCCAATGCCATGTACCAAAGCTGACAGAGCTCAGACGTGAATTAAGCTGAACCACCAGGCGCCAGGTGGACTCCATTGGTTCAGTCCCTAACAACCTAGCTGCCTGGATTGGTTTATTTATATGAAACAAAGTGCATCCAATTGAAACAAAAATCCACAATCATTGAGGAAAGATTGGGATTGAGGATGCTAATGGAGAGATCAACAATCTGTACTGAAGAATAAACCAATCAGGATGTACCAACAGTAAATTAATTGGGCACTTTCTAACTTGGTCCTCATGAAAATAGAGACTCTTAGTTTTCAAGTCGGAACTCAATTGATGAAAGGTGTTCTGCTGGCAGAGGTAAAGCCATAACCACTGTGCAACTTCGTAGCATCATCTTTCCTATCCCCGAGTCAACAGAAATGAATCTATCTTTGACTCTTTGTGCTCAAGACAATCACCAATTTGTGCAAAGACAATTTTTTAATATAGTGCCTGCAAGGGAGGGGGCAAGAGAGGTGAAGCCCCAATCTGCAGTGGTCAGGGCTCACCACTGCTGGTAATTCACCTTAAGAACTTATCAATTCTCTGTAATTCCCCAGCACTTACAACAATATTCCATTAGACATTCCCACAAAAGCCAACCTGAAAGGTGGTAAGATTATTATTAACATGCAGTTAGACAGTTTAAAATCAATTTTCTTTGTTTGCCCCTAGGTAAAACCAAGAAGGAAAATCCCAAGTTTCGACAGTGCTTGACATGGTTTATTCAGTTTGATGTGGCTTAATAAAGTTATTTTGTTCTAACTATGTCTTTTTTATTATCATTCTTATTCATCCTACGTGCTCACAGACAGAGGCACACAAACGCACTTGCTGGAAAACGGTTCTGTGCCACTCTGCCAGTCCACCCCTCCCTCCGAGGCCAGAACCATTTTCCCCAGCTGTGCACCAGTCCGCCCAGCCTGCCCATCTGCCGGCCATCAAACAACAAACCACTGGGCGTGGCAGGGACCCAGCAGACTTGTGCACTTGCTGGAAAAAAACGGTTCTGTGCCACTCTGCCAGTCCACCCCTCCCTCCGAGGCCAGAACCATTTTCCCCCAGCTTGTGCACCAGTCCACCCAGCCTGCCCATCTGCCGGCCATCAAACAAACAAACCACTGGAGCGTGGCAGGGACCCAGCAGACTTGCGCACTTGCTGGAAAAAAACGGTTCTGTGCCACTCTGCCAGTCCACCCCTCCCTCCGAGGCCAGAACCATTTCCCCGCTTGTGCACCAGTCCGCCCAGCCTGCCCATCTGCCGGCCACCAAACAACAAACCACTGGAGCGTGGCAGGGACCCAGCAGACTTGCGCACTTGCTGGAAAAAAACGGTTCTGTGCCACTCTGCCAGTCCACCCCTCCCTCCGAGGCCAGAACCATTTTCCCCCAGCTTGTGCACCAGTCCGCCCAGCCTGCCCATCTGCCGGCCATCAAACAACAAACCACTGGAGCGTGGCAGGGACCCAGCAGACTTGCACTTGCTGGAAAAAAACGGTTCTGTGCCACTCTGCCAGTCCACCCCTCCCTCCGAGGCCAGAACCATTTTCCCCCAGCTTGTGCACCAGTCCACCCAGCCTGCCCATCTGCGGCCACCAAACAACAAACCACTGGGCTGGCAGGGACCCAGCAGACCTCGCGCGCGTGGAAAAAATGGTTCTGTGCCACTCTGCCAGTCCACCCCTCCATCCGAGGCCAGAACCATTTTCCCCCAGCTTGTGCACCAGTCCGCCCAAACCTTAAATAGTGGGTTACTTCAGGCAGCAGCAAGGCATCTAATAGCTCCATTACAGGCTTGCACAGTACCAGGCAGGCATATTCAGGATCACCTAATTCTTTTAAGGTAACTGAGAGAAGTAACACAGGTAGAATGGATGGTTACTTACTCTCTGGACCAACAAAAAGCATTTGAGTATGTTTCACATGATTGATTACCTATGGACTGGTATGTGCTGCACATCTGTGGAATCCCTGTTATAGCCCAGGGACAAAGGCTTGGTTGGACGCTTGATTGCTGGGTGGGGGAACAGGGATTAGTGCTGGGGGTTACTTAAGATGCAGACAGGAGGATGGGGGAGGTCAGACTGCACAACAGGTGGCCATTGCTTATGGTGCCAGAATCAGCTTTAGGCGGTGACCTTTAAATGAATATAGACTGTCTAGATCGGGCAGTAGAGCAAATGTATAGCAGAGGAAAATTAAATTGATTAGGGAGCCCCTGAATCAGCTTCAAGGGTAGAAAGGTTAGGTAGAGCAAAGCTATGGCCTTCATGCTCACTGCTGAGGAATATTTAGCAAAGAAAGATAAAGTAAGCCCTACAAGTTAAACAGAAATTAATGAAAATATGGTCACCCAGGTTAAAACATATTTTGTTAGCGCAGGACAGGAGCAGAAGTAAAATGACATTAAACTCCTAAATTCTACAGTTTACACTTAGGCTAACTGAAAAATAATTTTTCTACCTCACACATTACATTGTATAACAGTGAAAAAACCCTTAGAGTGCTGGGTGGCTGAGAGAGTAACACTGGCTGTTGGGAACCTATCTTTTTGGCCAAGAAGCCATAGAGAAGCAGCCCTGGAAAGCCAACGAGAAAAAGGGAGCCAATAAGTGTCCTCCACCAGCGGGTGGTTAACCAATCATTTTTCTGGCTTAGGAGCCGATTCCAAGGTGCCTTACCTGGGGATGTGTTCCTTTGGGAGTCCTCTGGTGATGCGGGGGGTCTGATCCACACCCGATTCAGACTGCTTGCTCTTCGGGGTGCTTCCTCGTAATGCCCTCCTCAGACTGCACAAACCAACCTTACTCCATTAATCCAGGACTGACCTGGCAGTGGGTGCAGATATTGCGATGGTGGAGAGCGAGTAAGCGGGACAGACTCGCATGCGACCAGCACTACGCACACATCTATCGTACCGCGTAGCATGCAAGGGCATTCAGACTGCACTCTCGTCAGCGTACATTAATGGACCCCCCTCTAACCTAACCTACCTAGCAGTCAACAGTTAAAAAATGGGTGGCATGGAGCAGAACAGAAGTTCAAAACTTACCGTAGTAGTCCAAGCGGATAAGCAAGATGGAGGTGCTAAACAAACGCTCGTTACGCAGCTCGAAGTAAAAGATAAATGGGCCTGGCATACTCGCTACCCTGCTATTTAAAGCGCTGTGTTCGCGGAGACAATGAGAACAAATGCTGTTTCCATTTTGGCGCCGTTTTTCCGCTAGCCAATGAGCATTCCGCTTTTCCGTCCGCGTCACCGCATATGCGGTAAACCAGTGTCCTTGCGCATCTCTGCGCTGAAAGTGTGAAAACACACTTCAGCCATGTTGTGAAAAATGACAGCTGTACTGTTCATAAGGAAATGTGGAAAAATGCCACTGGTGAAAATCTGGACTGAAAATATTACAAAGTCATGAACTTACGAGAGTGCGTGGAAACTGCGCAATGCTCACTCGTAGCACAGTCATTTTATGGACTTTTGTCACCAAATTTTCAACATCGCCATTTTAAGACCTCTGCTCATGAACAGTGTAACTGTGATTTTCTTAATCGGTCCTAAACATTGCTTTCGCACACCAAGAGCACCATTGTGCACTACATGTGCAAAAACACATTTTAGGTGACATATGAAAAATTGCAGCTGTACTGTTCATAAGGAAGTGTAATAAAATGGCAATGTTGAAAATCTGGAGTGAAAATATTAAATTCGCAAACTTACGAGTATGCATAGGAACTGTGCAACTCACGCTCATAAAACAGTCATTTTTAGGAATTTTTTCACCAAATTTTCAACATAGCCATTTAAGACCTCTGCTCATGAACAGTGTCACTGTGATTTTCTTAATTTGTCCGATACATTGATTTCACTTATACCGACTGCGCCATTGTGCGCTTCATGGAAGGACATACGTTTTGGGTGAGATGTGAAAAATGACAGCTGTACTACTCATAAGAAGGTGTGGTAAAATGGCAATGTTGAAAATCTGGAGTGAAAATATTGAAAATTCGCGAACTTACGAGCCTGCGTAGGAACTGTACAACGCACGCTCGTAAAACAGTCATTTTTTGGAATTTTTTCACAAAATTTTCAACATAGCCATTTTAAGACCTCTGCTCATGAACAGTGTCAATGTGATTTTCTTAATTTATCCCGTACATTGATTTCGCACACCGACTGCGCCATTGTGCGCTACATGGGTGGAAACACGTTTTGGGTGAGATGTGAAAAATGACAGCTGCACTACTCATAAGAAGGTGTGGTAAAATGGCAACATTAAAATTCTGGAGTGAAAATATTGAAAATTCGCGAACTTACGAGCCTGCGTAAGAACTGCGCAACGCACGCTCGTAAAAGTCATTTTTAGAATTTTGCACAAATTTTCAACATGGGGTTTTGTGACCCCTTCTCATGAGCGATGTCACTGTCATGGCATTATTCAGGCCGAAGGGTGATTTCACGCGGTGACTGCGAAATCACCCGTCGAGCCTGGATCTCGCCATGACAGTGACATCATCATGAAGGGGTCCCAAATTAAAATTTGGTGCAAAATTCCAAAAATGCCTGAGATATGCAATAAAGTTGAAAACCCTATCTAGCCCATTATAAAGCTTACTGGCATTTCCTCAGTTCGCGGTCGGCTTTGAAGAGTGCAGGCGTGTTCCGGTCCAAGAAGATGCGCGCTGAGCTCCGGATAAGTATGGGGTGAGGGGGTGGGGAGGCAGGGTGCACAGTGGGTGGGTGCGGGTTGTAGGAGGCGGGGAGACTACGTGGGACCGTTTTTCTTTACTGGGTTTTTCTAATGGCGGCGGGACGTTTGCCACGCTGGGGTGGGCTCCCAGCTTGGCACAAGCATTGGGGGGTGTTAGCCGACTGGGATTGGGCACCTCACGGCCAAGGAATCAATTGCCACGCTTGGGGTGGGCTCCCAAGGTGGCTCTTGTACTGGGGAGGGGAGTGAAGCCACGGGATTGGGCACCCCCACGGCATAGCATGGGGGAGGGAGAGACAGAGAAGCTGACTGGGGATTGGGCACTCACGCCGGCTATTCCATCGAGTTGCCACACTGGGGTGGGCACCCAGCGTGGCATTTGGGAGGCTTTTGGGGGGCGCACAGCCACGTGGGGATTGGGCACCCCGTCGGCTAGAGAGGTGTGTGCGTGGGGCAGCACGCAGTATGCGCAAGGGCCTGTGTGTGTGTGTGGTGTGTCTAGGAGTTGTGCATGAGCAAGCGATATCTTATCGCTGCTCACTGAAGCATAGCTCCCCCTTTCAACTGTATGCCACTGCATTTTGGAGCTTGTCATAGACAGCTCCAGAATGCATTGGCTTACAGGGGCCCCGCCTGCCAACACACTGACTGAATTGGAGGAGGAGATGACACACCTCCGAAATCTCCGATGATGGCACTATGTTTCTTGCACATGCGTGCAAGCAAACATAAAAACATATTCACTTCAAAGTTGTTTAAGAGGAATTCCATAACATAGGGATAATTCAAGAAAAGTAGAAACAGTGGTAGTTTTCATGTCACTTCATAGTGGAAACCAACCAATCCTACTGGGGCCAGGTTTTTCATGAATAATTTCCTATGCTCTGAACTCCTTGTAAACATGCCCTAGTGCTGTATTATGTGACAAGCAGTTGTTTCAGAAACCGGAAATGGGCTATGCATGTTGGTGTCTCAAATACAGAGAAAAACACAAAACCAAACTTTCAGAGACTAAAGTTCAACTAGAAGATCTACAACCCATTTCTTCAGTACTTAACACTAACAGCCTTATGTCCAAGTTCAGTTTTTACATTCTGATCAACACTTACATTTTCATAATTGCTTTTTTCTAAACATAAGGTCAGTCAAGTTCTACCTATCACATTAATGCTGCTACAGCACTGGGTTGTATTACTTATATTCTACTATAGAAATGTCATGAACGTAATTAACCACCAGTTTTTCTTTCTCCTTCCAGTTGGTTCCCCTGGTTTCATGTTTCAAATAGTTTGGTAAAAGCTGTTCCAACTTCCAAAATCATGTCCGTTGTTGTCATAGACCACCCATATTTTTGGAAGGCCTGGTTGTTGCACTGTCTTGTAAGAGAACATGCTCCAAAGGCAGCTACTAGAGAAGGACTCAGACTAAATGAAAACAAGAAGAAGGTGTCAGTAGAGGAATAATACATATTTTTTAACTTATCGCCTGGTGCTTCCTCCGATGGCACCCTTCTGACTGACCCCCTGCCCCCTCACCTGGCTCCTCTGGGACTTACCTTCACCGTGGTCCTCTGCCACAGGACCCATGGTTGTGCCCAGCCACCGGTGAGGCACCTGCGAAGGGTCAGTCTGCCATCCTGCTGCTCAGAGGGTTTTTTCCTTCAATTTTCTCCCCAGGCTCACAGACGTGCAATGGGCACAATGTCTGAGCTCCGTGGAGACTGCTCCAGCACACTCTTTATGTGGGATCCCCTCTGCACTGCGGCACGCAAGCACTTGCCAGGCATACAGTGCGCCGCAGCTTCCCCCCTCCCCGAGGAAACACAGCTGTCCTGGGATGTCTCATCCTTCCTCTCCCACTGGCCCAAAGCAACCAGAGTCTGTTCCCAATCCCAGGTTGCTGGCGTAGTACGAGGTGTGGCGTCCAGTGCCTCAACCCTGTGCCACAGGGCTGGCTGAGGAATAATATTTTTAAAAATACAGTAAAACTTGTACTGCGCCAGAAATAAAAAAGAAGCAAACTTTGCTCAAATATTCGAAAATATTTTTAGTAGTAGAAGATTTTATTTGTTTAGGGTGCCCTTCTCTGAAGGCTCAGGGCATCCTTACATCAACACTGCAAATACATAGGTATAAAACAAAACAGGGACAGTAATAAGAACATTTACATGAAGAATCTCGGAACATAGATTAAAAACAACTGCACCTGTTCAAATTATCCACTAAGCACAACCTCAAACCCCAAAAGCATGCTGCTTGTTTCAAGTTTTTGTTTAAAGACTTCAACTGACGGGGCCTCCTGGAGGTACCCCGGCAACAAATTCCATAATGCTGGGGGCAGCAACCTCAAACGCCTGGTCCCCAAAGCTCTTTAACCTTGCTCTGGGGATATCCAGGAGAGCACCCGTGGCTGATCTGAGGGGGCGAGATGGGACGTAGGGATGCAGGAAATCCCTCAGGTAGCCCAGACACAATCCATGCAGGGCTTTATAGGTCAAAAGGCTTACCTTGAAGGTGATGCACCAGTGCACCGAGCAGCCAATGCAGTTCACGCAGCACTGGAGTGATATGACTAAATCTGGGGTGACCTGTCAACACCCGATGCTGCTGTGCTCTGCAAGAGCTGCAGACACTGCAGTGCACCACCTCCTACCCTGAGGTAGAGGGCATTGTCAGCAGTCGAGTCTCGAGGTAATGAAGGCATGAACCAGTGTGGCTAGGTCATTGGGCGGGACAAAGAACTTGATCCGGGAGATGTTCCGGAGATGATAAAATCCAGTCCAGAAAACTGCCGACACCTGCTTATCAAATGTCAGCTCACTGTCAAACACAATGCCCAGATTCTTCACTCTTAATGAAGCCTCCAGTTCCACTGGGTCTATAAAGAGCCCCAACCTATCACCAGCGGCTCCAAGCCCAACCCTCCAACCTGGCTCAACCACTAGTACCTCAGTCTTTTCAGGGTTTAGTCCAAGCCAGTTTGACGCCATCCAAGCCTGGATCTCGGCCAAGCATTTATTGAGCACAATGGCAGCATCTGGTCTACCGGATGTGAAAGACATGTAGAGCAGAGTATCATCAAGGCAGCAATGAAAACTTGGCTCATATCATCTTATGACCTCACTCACCCAGGGGCAGCATATACACTGTGAGCAACATTTAAGAGTACAAGCCATTCCATACTTAATATTTAATTATAAGGGCATTTGCAAGAAACAGGATCTTCGTTGCTCACAGTTCAACTAGATACAGTGCTCCACAGCTGAGGTCATAATCCCTTCATATGACAGTCTGTTGCTGGGGAAATTACTGATATGTCTAGGGAGGTCAAGGTATAAAGCAGTACCTATCAGAAGTCACAGTATTGATATGTGGACAATTTTGGATACCACAATAACTGGTTTATGGTAAACTGCAGTTTTCAGACCTTTCAACAAATTTGTGTGCATTTTTAAGGACTACTGTCCTTTCTAAGAAACACTACCTGACGCAAAAGTCTAAGGAGACTTTTTTTTTTTAAATCTATGAGTACTTCCGTATTTCTGTGTTATTAAGTAACGGTTATTAAAGCATAGCATTAAAAATTTCACACAATGATGTCCCTAGTGATGTCACAGGATGAGGATTATTATCTCAACTAGAGGAATAAGCACCAGGAAGAGATCAAGTCACAAAGGAAACTGACCATACTTACATGTGAATGTGCTCGAAAACAAGAACAAAATTACTTAAATTCACCACTTGGGGGAATGCGAGTATTTTAGTTATGCTTATGACAGCTGGGATCATTTTATTTTGATAGAGACAGGACCCCCCTCCTCAAACAACAGTAAAGCAAAATGCTTACAAGGTCCACTAGAAAGCATTCAAATTATTACAACATCAAACGAAAAACATGTTAACATATTCTTAGGTTGTTGTTTTATTTCTAACTTCAATCTGTGTCTTTCTATATTGTCAGAGAGATGTCATAACTGCCAAATATTATATTATTCCCAATCAGGGAGAGGATGACTCACACAAAGCTGTGATATTACAAGACACGGCTTCCTTGACATTCAAATTGGCGGCTGTTCTGTGTCAGCCTAAGGGAGTGTGGCTGCAAGTGATGCTGGCACCTTTCTACTTAAATTTTATTGGTCACTTTTACTGTATTTTCTTGCTAAACCTCACAGAAGGGAAATGCGTTCTACATTAAAGTTTCAGAAAATTTAAATGATGCCTTTTTCACTTTAAAAAAGTTCAACCACTGAGCCTGTGCATTCTTCAAGTTTACTTATCTAACAAGTCAGTCTGGTCTTGGATAAAGGTAAAGGGTGACTAAACAAAATCTATTTTTGCTCTGTTCTTCAGTTTGGTGTCTCCCCCACTCTGGCTCCCCTTCCCTGCAGTTATCGTGACCTAGGTTTCTCTCCCTTTCAGAGTGATACTATGTTTTCTTTAGTATTTTAGGGTTTGATTTTTCTGTGGTAGCTATTTTTAGTGCTGTTTCAGTGCTCTAATATTTTAGTAGATACGTCAACAGTAGCTTGTGTAAGTGGAATTTTTTTTTTTTTTACTAACTTGAGGCTTTTATACAGCAATTTCCTTAGTCTGTACAACTGCAGAGATCTTGGATAAAGCCATAATACTAGACTGTAAGCCATCAGCATCAGGACCCTGCGAGAAACCAGCACAAGGCTTCCCATGTCAACCCACCTATGTGCATACCATTAGCGGAGAGTGTAGCCTGTATAACCTGGGCAGACCTCACCACTTCAGCTCTTTTTCACCCTTGAGACAGTGAATGTCATGCCAGAGGAAGCTAATTTTCCACTATCATAGCTCACGAGATTATTTTTTTTTCTGGCAGTTACTCCATAAGGAACTGTCAGTCACCAGTGTATGTCATTACAGAGTAAGACCCTCTAACTGTGTGACAGAGTTGCACAGGACCCTGTCCCAGTTGTTATGGAGAGTTTAAATGCAGGGATCTGTTCTTTCCTTTTCTGTCTGGTTGCACAACCAATTTTCTCGTGAGACCTAGGACTTTATCACCCCGACAGTCTCACAATTCTCTGCCTCTCAGTCTTCCCTTGCTGTTCTTTTTTCCTCTCTTGCATATATGCAGGTATAAAAATATATGCAAATCATTGTGTGGAACTGTAACTGATATTGGGATCCCCTTGTTCAGAAATTATATAGTATTACTGTTGAAATGTATATAATTACAGTTTGAGATGATTGCAAAAAGCTATTGGGAACTCAAGGGGTTAACCTGAGAGCAGTTTGTAAGCCCTTTTTCAGAAGCTGTGTAGAAGGGGCCTCAGTTCTGGACATTGTGTTCTTGCTGCACCTGCCTGAAACTTACAAGAACATTTTAGAAAAAAAAACAGGATGCTTGTTAAGGAGGGGGTTGCAAAAACTTGTAAGAGAGCGCTGCAATGTTTTGGGAGACATACAGAGATTGAAGGAAAACTCAGATGGATCTTCTCCGTTTATTTTGCCTTTGTAAATAGTTATTCTGAACAATTTCATTTTATGTTACTGCTAGTACTAACAAACACTTTTTGTGAAATCTACAACTGCTCCTGGTATTTTCTTTGCTTCTAGACCTGTGCCTCGACGACAAACTGCTGCTGCAGAAATCCAATGAATTGTGAGGACATCCACACCTTGGGTGTGATGTTTGAGCTTGTCCCACAATGCAAAAGACTTCCAATATTTTCAACTAGGCTACATGGAGGCACAGGTAAAATGTTTTGAATCGTCTCGATTTGGAAAGACTAGACAAGACTTAAAACCTGACACAAATATAGGCAAAGCAGAATTTGCAGAATGGTTTAGATGCTTTTATACTAATGTGAACGCTTCACAAACCTGACAGCCTTTGTACACTATTTGGTGCAGCAAAACAGGGCTAAAGGACTTCCAAGGTGGCCTAAGTGAAGATGAGTCAAAAGTATAGCAATGACTTGTACAGAGGCGATGTTGACACTGCCAGCTTCAGTCAAAGCCCATTTGATCAGGGTTATTGCAACCTCTTGAGCAGATCCATCATTTTAGGACTTTTGCAAGCCAGGAACCTGGCCTTCCTTGTAGACATTTACAAAGCAATCAGGACTCTCAAGAGTTCCACTGATGCAATCATGGGGTGTAAGGTGCTTAAACCAGCAGTGAAGCGACAGGCAGCAAAAAAAATGAAAATTATGTACCTACCCTAATTCTTGATCTTCCTGTGCATCTTCACCATTCATCACTGGTGGGTGTAAGCTGGAGCGCAGCACCCCGAGGAAGCTTTTTTTTCTGGGTGGGAGGAGACGGAGCTCGTGGGTTGGCCAGAAATGACTGTTGGCTCCTATTCCACTTCAGTTCTGTTCACTGGAGAGAGATGGGGGGGCAGAGGGATAGAGACAAAAATGAGGGCAGGGCAAGAGAGCCTGGGGACAGTATAAAGAAAAGGATATAAACTAAAAAAAGGAGTAGGCCGACCAGAAGAGGAGGATCTGGGAGGGTATGGGCTGAAAGGTCCCAGTCTCTGGACAGCCATGTGGACAGGAAAGGAAAGGAAAGGAAAGAGAGAGAGAAAATGAGAGGAATGAGATAAGGGTAGGAGGGACCCATCATCCATGTGCCCAAAGAGACTCAGAGCCTGAATAACCAGGAGGTGCCTCCAGAGGTAGGCAAGCAGCTAGGCCTCAGGCAATTGCTGCAAGGTCTGTATCCTGGTCTTACTAGTATCCCCTTCAGAGAGATTTAGAATTCATGGAGAAGGTCCCTCCCTCCTTCCTTCTTCCAACCCCCTACTGGGTGGAATTCCACCCCTGGTAAGGATTCCTCACTCTCCCCCCGTTACCATTTTCCCAAAAGGGAGAACCCACCAGATTTGGGGGGTAGTGAAGACCCCACCTGCTAATAATATCCCCCTCCCAGAATAGGGAGGGATATAGGGGAAGAGAGAAGTAGGAAGACAGGGAGGGTAAAGGGAGGAAGAGTCCCTGCCAGCCCTATTCCCCCATCCCGGGGAACCAGAACAGTTGGCACGCCTTGAGGGAGTGGACCGACCCTTGCGGACCCACCCAGGACAAGGGAGAGGGGCCCACCAGGAGTCCCAGACCACAACCTTAATTGAGAGGCTCTACTAGCCCTCCTCCCAAGATTCCTCTTTGCTGCCCCTCAACAAGGAGGGTACCAAAGGACACAGTGGGAGACCCAGCTGTATCCCGAGGATGAGCAGGAAGGAGCATCGCCCAGGGACTGAGGCCTTCTGAAGGGAAGGAGGGCGAGGATTCAGTGATGAATCATGAAGATACACAGGAAGATCAAGAATTACGGTAGGTATGTAATTTTCATTAAAAGAAAAAAAGTGGGCTTAACAGCACAAGAAAGCACAGACAGCAAATGACTTAAAAATAGCAGCATATTTATTATAAAAAGAGTAAAGCACCCCCGAGCACCAGTAACATCAATGTTTCACACCACCCTGGCGGTCTTTCAAGACATCTTGAAAAAGCGCCAAAGGGGGTTCAGCACTTTCCTGAGGAACTAATGTCCCTCAGCTCCCTGTGGGGGAAAACATAGAGAAGAAGACCCTTACAGACCAGCTTAGGCCTGAGACTGATCAGGATGAGGCAGGGTCCTCCATCCCTGGGGAAGGAAGGAAGGTGCCCTGCATTTCCGCTCTCCCTGTGGGAGAAAAAGGCAGTCCCTAGAATGCAGAGGCCATCATCCTACGCAGGGCTAGGGGTGATAACCGGAAGAGTGAAGCCACACCATCTGCCTAATGCACATCGCTGTCCCCGCAAGCCATGAAATGACTTCACTGGTGTCTTAACATGCCCTTGACTGGTGCCTCACCGGCTTCAGGCCTACCACCGAGAGGGCTATGGCCTGCCTGGTAGCCTCCGAATCAGGCAGCGATGCCAGTGCCTGGTCCAGCATCACCCACAGATGCCTATTATTGTCATCGTGGTGCACCTGATGTGAAGCAATACACACGAGCATCCGTACCGAGGAGAAGACTCTCTGCCCCAGGCGGTCAAACTCTGAAGAGTCCAGATCTGGGGGCCGGTTGTAGACCGGACGTCTATGCCAGACAGGGGTGTCCAGTCATGTCAGTCTCGTAGGGGGATTCAGCAGGGTGCCTGGAGACCTCTGAGGTGTGCAGTGCCAACGCTGGCATTCCAAAGGGACTAGAGCTGGGACAGATGGAAGCTGCCAGGCACTGTACGACACCTCCTGCAAAGGGACAGGCCAGGACAGGGCCAACAAGTGGTCCGCACTGTATTAGCCTAAGAAGGCTTACGTCATACACTTGGTATTGTGATGAACCATGTAGTAAATATGCAGGTCCTGGTCCAGCCTCGCCAGGAAGAACTGATACTGGGCTTGATCAGTGTCAGAGGACAGGTGGACAGAAGACTCCTCTTCCTTGATGGAGGAAGACGAGGAGGCCAAGGAACCTGATGAGTCAGACTCTGGCTGCAAAGGGGGAGACAGGCGAAACACTTGCTCGTCCATGGCCCTAACGTAACTGGGGAAATCTGCAGCCTGGGATCCGAACTGTTGGTCAGAGGTCCTGAAGAACCAACATAACCTGGGAGAAGAGGGGCTGGGCACAGAGGCAAGGAGGAAGAACTGACCACAGCAAGTGTCAGGGCTAAGAGACCTAACTGGCGATCCTGGAAGAACAGGGGATCAGTAGGTCTGCTCTGTCACCAGCCTGTGAAGCAACGTGAAATGGTCTGGACTAAGCCCAGAAAGGGAAACTTCTCTATGAGAGGACTGGGGTCGCATGAATCCAGAAGGGCAGACCCCAGCCCCACCCAGTGAGAACTCCCTCGAAGGAGAGAAATGGAAATTATGTACTTAACGTAATTATTGATCTTCTTGGACAGTCTCCATCACTCATTCACGTAAGTGGGATAGTGCCCGGGGCACTAGGACCAAGCGGGAGCCTTAAATTTTCAGAAGGGTCGGCGCTGAGACAGGACCACGCATGTGCAGCACCATGAGACTAGCTCGCGCCTGTGTAGGCTATCTTGGCGTCGACCCTCCAACCGCCTCAGTACCTACTTGACCGAGGAGGTGCAGCTTAACTAATGAGAATAACTCATCCTGAGTTTCTGGGCCTGAGATGGGCCAGATGGCCTTTGCAAGAAAGGGCAAAGAACAATGTCTTCACAGTCTGAACCATAGGACCATGAAGACCAAGAAAGAAAAAGAATGAACCCACGGGATGGTGGGCAGGCATGTGAATGAGTGATGGAGACTGTCCAAGAAGATCAATAATTACAGTAAGTACGTAATTTCCATATCTTCCTGGACTAAGTCTCCATCACTATTTCACACTAGTGGGAGAGTACCAAGCTACAATCCAACAACCCTGAGTAGGGTGGTAGGAGATAGGGCTCACTCAGAAAGGACAGCTGAGGACTGTCCTGCTAATAAAAGAGCTGTCTTGTAAAAGCATCTAGAATATAGTGCTTACAAGATAAGCGCTCGAGTTGTAGCTCACCACTTTGCAGACTGCAATGGGCACAAAATGAAAGTCTGCCAGGAAGCCGCAACCACTCTAGGAGAGTGGCAAGAACCTGGCCTCACAATTTGGTCTAGGACCAAAAGTAATAGTGTCAAAGACACGTATGAATGTAACGTAAAGGGACCTCAGGAACTGAAAGAGTCGAGGTAAAGTCTACTGGTTCAGGGTAGACCGGAAAGTGCAGATGGAAACCCCCACTATCAAGTATGGCCAACCTGTGAAGAACAGGTCCAGAAGCACTTGAACCCTTTACTTGGTGAGCAAAGAGGGTCCAGGTGGGGGCTTAGCCCATCAAGGAGAAAGTCTCCACTTAGCCACTGGAACCCTCCTGATGGAGGGCCAAGCATGACTTAAAAGCCTCTTGAGGTGGTCTAGTAGAACCAGATCATACCCACTGCATATTCCAAATAGGAACCATCCTGCCCCTGTATGTGGCATATTCCAAAAATGAACCATCCTGCCTCTGTATGTACAACTGTAGTAGCAGTCTCTGAACTCAGGGAAGAAAGGAAAAATGTACAGGAGGACATGTCCACTGTGGGAAAAAACATTATGACAGAAAAAAACAGGGGCTGGATTTCCAAGGCAAATAGAGGCAGATGTGTGACAAGGAGGGGCACAGCAGGACCAAGTTAGGGCTAACCCATTCATTGAAAGTGACTGGAAGCAGCAGTGACTCAATGCGGTGAGGCACTACTCACTCTGGCCTCCCTGAAGGGAGTAGGAAAGGATTCTAGTTTGTTTGCTGAAAAACAAACATCACAACTCCATCACGCACTTGGAGAGGACAGCTTCATGAGCGACTGGCATGGAACCAGTGTGCTGGAACCAAAGGTGTGAATATTTCAGAAGCCACCTCAGAAAAAGACCTACTTGACCTTCGGTCAAGAAGGAGTATATTGCCTGTTAAGTTAAAGCAAGCAAGGAAGTAGGAACCCGAGTTCCGACTTGGTGGAGAGTTGCCTCTATTGCTGTGAGGATCTGCTCAAGAGAAGAAAGTCTGATAAAAAGAAAGGGTAATTAACAGTACTGGGCAGTCGCCTAGGTCTGGAAATGTCTCTGAATGAGAGAAATCTCTCTTGGAGAAGAGATGACCCATACCACCGCTGGATCGGACTCCCCTAGGGAAGAAGAAGTCAGGTACTCTTTACTGTACTCTGGAGATGCGCCTCGGGGCTGGTGAAACCTAACAGATCCAAAAAGGGGGTATTGGGTAATTTTAGCTGAGCCCTGTGCTGTGATAACATTTTATATATATGTATATATATATTTTTTAGTCCGAGCCTAACAAGGCTTTCAGGCTGCTATTACATGAAGATTGTCTTGATACAAAATGACAAAGATGTTCTCCATCTGAGAGCAGAAGGAGACTGAGTGTCCATACTGAAATCATGACCGGACTAACAATCACAGCTGGATAGATGTTAACCACCTGTGCCAAAGAAGCCACCGAAGGGGCAATATCACAAGGGGGCCACATACCCCTATCAAAGGGGCAGAAGAGCCTGAGCAGCTCCCAACCATTAAATTAGAATGTTCCACAGAGTGTAAATGTCTTGATGACTGAAAAAGTCTAGACGCAGAAGCGTATGGTCCATGGATGCAGTCTGAAATACTACAGTGGACCCCATTACTGAGGAATTCCTGAAAAGATCTTCCATCACAGACTCTGATGATAGAGAGGACATGCCCTTCAGTATATAAAATGAGTCGCCCGATGTATTACTGACCAGGACAGGGAAAGACCCATCTAGATGCACTTCTGCCCCAGAAGAACCTCTAAGGGAGGTCTAGGTCAGAGCCACTAGAGACTCAGACATCAGAAAGGATGTCAAGGAGCTTGTTACCATGTAGGGAGCAGAAAAAGTGCTGAGCGGAATGAGAGATTCCGCAGGCAGAGCAGTACAGCAGAGTTCCATCAGCAGAAAATTTCTGGATGACACAGGATCCCACATGGACCGCCACTCACTAAGATGTGCGAAAAAATAATTCGCAGAACAGGACTTCATTCTGCAGAAAACATCTCGCCACAAGTTTTGTGGAGAAGTCAAAAGGAAAAATGCATCACTCATTCTACCAGACAGCACCCACTAGCACCCCCGTGGCACCAGCATCACTCGTGGCACAGGAAGGCACCAAGCAGTGCCTATGTCAACCTGGGTGATACCTGAGGGCACTTGCGGCAGAACCTGCAGGCACCCATGCAGCAATGGCACCCGAGGGTACCACCCCCGACACCCATGGCAAGAATGGGACCCAAGGGCACCACTGGCACCCATGGGTGCCCCCGGCACCATGCATAGCACCCACAATGCCCACAATGCCACCTGTGGGTGCATAGCACCACCACACCCGACATGCCACTGACGGCGCTGACAACCAACGGCAGCAACAACAGCACCCATGGCACCGCACAGAGCGATGGGGCTGACCCACGGTGCTGACTAAGGCATGGCACCGACCAAGGCACAGCGCTGACCAAGGCACCGAGCCACAGCGCTGACCAAGGCACTGAGCCACGGTGCTGAAGGAAAATGCCAATGGAAATCCTGAAAAGAAGGGAAGAAAAAGGTGGTGCCATGCCGGCCCCTGCATGGAAAAGGGAGAGAAGGTAGGCACGAGGGGTCGACATGATGGCAAAGGCACCAAGAGGGCACCTCACCCATTGTGATCCATCGATCCGGCTCCGGTCCAACAGCTTCAAGGCCCAGAGGCCCCGAAATCAGGAACAGAGTCAGGAGAAGTGGAAAGTCAAACCACTGCTCCATAGGAGTGCCCAGAGGTGAAACTGCCCACTGGAGCTCCAACGAGGACAGAGATGGAGTTCGGAGTCGAGAATGCAGCCGTTAGGAGTGGGGCCAAGAGGAACCCACCAAAGTCAGTTCAGGCCCATCGCCCCTCCTGATGAACAATCCTCGTGCAGATGTACCAACGGGCAACCTCGAGTGGCACAGATTCTTCTTCCCCCAAGGAGGAAGAAGAGCTCAAGGTTAAGCGGAGCTGTATCCCTGGAACCGCTAGATTTGTGATTTGGTGGACTGTCCCCCCCACCCTGAGCACAGGACTGTGCATAGTCAGACCCCCCCCCGTTAATTAAGGGCAGTGGGCCGGACACAACCCCTCTGCCATAAAAACTTTCAAACGAAGTCCTCCTACCGTCACCGCTACCGTCTAAGGTTCACTCCGTTGATGGCAGGAAAGAATTTATTTTTCTTCTTCATAATCTTCTTTTCTTGTTCGTAAAATAAGAAAGTACTACTTAAAATATTAAACGCTAAAAGCTGCTGTCATACAGACGAAAACTTAAGACTCCGGCAGACAAGCGATGTCGACATCCAAGCACACTCGACGGTGGGATGAAACTGAGGCGGTTGGAGGGTCGACGGTGAGATAGCCTACACAGGCGCGAGCTAGTCTCATGGTGCTGCACATGCATGGTCCTGCCTCTGCTCGGACCCTTCTGAAAATGTTAGGCTCCCGCTTGGTCCTAGTGCCTCCGGCGCAATCCCACTAGTGTGAATGAGTGATGAGACTTAGTCCAGGAAGATCATGGGCTCAGCACCGCCTCCCTCCCGAGACCTGGAGGACTGCAGAGGAGCGCCGCAACTCCTTGCCCTGTCCTCAATCCCACCGACTCTGAGGAAGACCTCTTCTGCACCCTGTGCCATTGGAGCCTCCAACTCCACAGACTCCCAGAGAAGAGCCGCATAGGAGGGGGTTCTGGTCCTAGAATCAAGAGGAGGGCTGGCACCAGGGATGGCAGCCAACCCTTCCCCCAATGCCTGGACCACCACACCCCTAGTCCTGGAACCGCTGACCTGTGCCACCATCCCTGCGCTGCCGTCAGCATGGGGGTCAGCACTGGACACAGTTACGGGGGCTGCGGAGAGGGGCACACTGGGAAGTGCAAGTGCCCTGGGCCCCGGAAAACCAACTGACTCAGAGGATTCATGTCACCAGTCTGGATCAGCCTCCTGACCATCCAGCTCCGGAGAGAAGGAGATCCAGAGAGCTCCAGACTGGTGACTCTGGGAGCTCTCCACCTACAGTGCCGAGAGTGGTCCTGCTGGTAGGCCCAGCACCCCTCGCAGCACTGCCTTGATCACCAGAGCCGTGCATGGCTCTGGGATAGTGCAGAGGAACACCCTGCACCAGACACAGCGATCATGGGCCCAACAACGGGGAGCATGCACCTTCAAAGAGGTGACATACAGGGCGGTGCTCCTGGCCTGACCCTGGGAGGAGCCAGACCAGTCCTCTGGCACTGCAGTAGAGACCTCCTCCATAGCAAGACTAGAAGAGGAGGCAGCCCCCGCCTCGCCAGACTGTATGGGCCCAGGAAGGGAACTGGAGGAAGGGTGAAGCGACCTGCGCTTGGATCCTCGTGGGTGATGCCACCCCGAGAGTCGACAGAGCGCTGCCGACTTTGAATGCAAGGTACTCCAAAACACGGCAGTCCATTGAGAAGCAGGTGTTGCAGTTGCCCATATCATGCAGAGGTCCAAGGCAGGGTTAGGCAGACATCATGCCAGTCCGTCACGGAAATTTGCCGGCTGTAGAGACACTGACGCATAGGAGGCCGGCCCACTTTCGAAGAACGCTTCTTGTCCCCGAATCTGGCACGATGCAAACGGTAACTTAACTAAAAATACAGCAAAGACTCAACGCTGTTAAGCAAGAAAAGGAAAGATCTTATCGGATCACCATATAACGCACCAAGTACTGGACAGCAGAACCGAGGCAAAGGTATTTACTTAGGTGGTGTTGAAAACTGCTGAGGAGGTGCATGCCAAACTACACCACAGTGACACAGTAACTAGAACTTTTATGCTGCTTCAGATGAGGTGCTGCCTCGATGGCAGTAGAAGCATAACTGAGGTGGAGGAAGAGCCAATGCGCTTCTGGCCAACCCACGAAACCACACACAGCAAGCGTCAGCCTGTGGGAGGCACTGCTGGCACCTCCACAAAAAAAAAAAGTCTGCAGGGTGCTACACTCTGGCTTACACCCATCAGTGATGAATGGTGAAGATTAGCACAGGAAGACCTGGAAGAATATTCTCTCCCTCCCATATACTATTTGTGGGTTCTGCTTATTAAATCCCAGCTGTAAACAACTAGCCCAGTGACAATGTGGAATGATACAGAATAAATAATTACTCACTGTAGTAATGTTCTTTTTTCTAAGGGATCCAGCAACAAGGCATTCAAATCTGCATCATCTCCATCCAGAGGTGTTGCCCCGGAGAAAGAAATCAATGTTAATTATAGAATTTAGAATTCAGTTAAAACTCTGCACTGTGGTTATGCCCTCGGGCCTAATACACTCGGAATCCCGAGTTCGGTAGCCCGACACATACTCGCCTGACAGGGGTTAGATAGTGGATGTGATGAACCGTGACCTACCTTAGTCAGGCACCACAAGGAAGAACAAAATGCAGAAGCTGGTCGAGCTGCTCTTGTGGTGTGGAGGGCTAGGCCACCAGCAGCTTTGCCATCATAGCGCTTTTGACAGGTTCTGTTCCGGGGAGGGAAAATGTTTTTGTTCCCACTGTTGTCGCCCCTGTAACTTTTCAATCTACCCCAAGGTCCGCTCCCCTCAGAGTTGGTTATTTAAGTTACGGGTGGTGGGGGCTTACCTCCACCGCACTGCACTAAGAGCTTGTCAGTCTTCTGACAGTCGGTCTCCTGAACTCGAGCTTATGGAGTTTGGGAGACTGTCAGAGATTTACAGTGAATCCATGCTCCCACTACTGGCATAACAATTACCTACCTACCATAACAGCAGATCTTTAGAGAATCTTTCCATCAGGCCACTCCTTTAGAACTAATATGCATTAACACTAGGAGCACGTGGAAACGTTGCCAGCTGGGGTCACCCACATCAAAGTCATACATCTAGCATCTATATAAGGCGTGGACAGACCCCTACCCCCTCACTTCTTCAATGGCTGTTATGCTCATAAGGCCTTCCTCTGGGGAGTCAGGAGATCATACCTGCACCTGACTGACTAGTCAAGAGGGGGCAGTGCAAAATAGCTATGGAACAGCAGAGCAGAAATGCCAAAGCCTTAACACCTAGGGGGACAGAGAGTGGGACAGCATGGCCTGATGAAAGATTTTTCAAAGATCTATTGTTACAGAAGTACAAAACTGTTCTATTGTCTTGAGGGTATCTCTTATCAGGTCACACCTTTGGAATGAGTCCCAGGCAGCATCAAAGGAAACAAAATGGGTGGAAGGAAGCAAAATGCTCAGGACAGCTAGCCCAAACCCTGCTCTTCCATGAGCGACAATGTCTAGACTGTAATGCTTGGTGATTGTGTGGACAGTACTCCTAGTGGCTGCTTGCGCTGATCTCAAAAGTGGAAAAACTGCAAAAACAAGCAACTGAAGTGGCCATCCCCCTGCTGGAGTAGCTGCGCACCACTTCACGAGAGTGTTGAGGAGGTGGTGGTGGGCAAGAGCTAGGTAATAGTGACCGCAGCACCATAAGGTTCAAAGTCAGGAGGTGGAAGGAGACAAGCCAGACTAACACACAGGTTTTAGACTTTAGAGGGGTGGACTTCGACAAAGTGAGGATAGTTAGGGGGAAACTGGCAGAAACAGAGGGGGCAGAAACTGTGGAAGAACTTTGGAACTGCTAGAAAATTAGGAATGTATCTGAGAGGGTGCGAATTAACTGTGACCTGAGGGTCAGTTAGGAGCCAGTCATCTAGATAAGGATAGACGAAATAACCGTTCTCCTTAAAGCGACTGCCACTACCACGAGACACTTGGTGAACACCCTCAGAGCCAAGGAGAGACAGAAAGGCAGAGCCCAGAATTGGTAGTGGTTTCCCTGAAAGGCGAACTTAAGATACCTCCGGTGACCTGGAAACACTGGTATGTGCAGGTACGAGTCTTGCATATCCAGGGCACTGACCAATCCCTGATTTAGCATGGGGATCAGACCGGTAAGGTCAACATCTTGAAACTCTTGTATTCGATGTACACCATGGTTCAGCAGGCTTAAGTCCAGTAGGGGCCTTGGGTCTCCCGTCTTCTTGGGAACTAAGATGAAGTGGGAGTAATACCAGGTTCTCTGTTGAGAGGGAGGAAGAGGTTTGATGTCTCATTTTAAGAGTAAGGCCTGAATCTCTTCCTCGATGAGGGCTGTGTGGGTCGGGGAACATCGAGAGGGGCTGGATGATTGTCTGAGGGGAGTTTGGTGAACTCAATCGTGTAGCCTTTTTCCTAAGATATCCCAAACCCAAATGTCTGTTGTAATGTTGGTCCACCCATCTAGGCAGTGGGAAAACTGATCACCCTACTGCCTCCTCTTATCACCTCCTCTGGAGGAGCAGGGGTTGGCAGTGAGTCATGCATGGGTGGCTGGGGTGGGCAGCAAGGGCTCGGAGGATTTGGCATTCCTAGGCCCACTGTTTCCAGATGGTTGTGAGAGAGCCTTTTGCTTGAAAGGACCTCTGGGCTGTTGATCTCTGTCAGTTGGCACCCGGGCGCCGAAATAGCCTATGCTTGCACTGCTGCAGGTCCGATTGGTACATGTGATGAACGGATTGCACCGTCTTCCTTGAGTCTTGCAAATCTGTAGTTATTTTTTGAACCTCCTCTCTGTAGAGGAAGGACCTGTGGAAAGGAGCATTCAGAATAGAATCCTGGAGGTCCTGTCTAAACCTGGATACCCTCAACCAAGAGAAGCGATGGAGGCAGATCCTGGTGGCCCGGCTTGAGCAGCTGTGTCCGCTGAATTGTGGATGCCCTCAACACGTTTCCCTACATCCAGTCAGGACTGAAGGACATCCAGAAGCTCCGTATGGGACAGGCCTTCAGGCTGCTGGGCTAGCTCAGGGCTTTCTTCCAAAGAGATTTTGGTAAAGCACCATGTGTGCTAGAAAATTCAGAGACCGTGTGGAACAGGTGGAAGAAGCGAACTCTCCGCCCAAACTGGTCCAATTTCTTAGACTCCTTGTCAGGGGCTGTGAGCTCATATGTTTAGGTTGCTTAGTCCTACACATGCTGTGGTTAGGACCATGGAATCTGCTCTCAGACTTTCTCCCAGGAAGGGCTCGGCCTTAGGAGGCTTATAGATTCTGTCCTTCTTGGGGACAGCTGAGAAAGAGGAAGAATGTTCCCAAGCCAACTTGGGTAAATCCTGTAAAAGAGGAACTGGGGATGACCAAGGTTTTGGGTCACTCATGCCCAAAAGGTGTTCTAGTCTTCCTCTCAGATCCAATTTCTCTGCATCCCATTGGTTCAGGAACTGGATGTGGCACATCACACATCTATGAAGGTCGGGTTGTCTGGGGGAGACCTGGGTGAATTGTGGGGACCTTCTGGCTCCACGGAGTAGCCCCTGGAAGAAGAGTGCAAGGAATAAGGGTGACCTCTAGAGCAGGCTGACCTTGGACCTGACCTGTGCCTGCGCCTGCTCCTGTCATCTGAGGAAGACAACCTGGATGAGGAGCGGCGATGCCTGCCCCTGCATCAGTGATGCTCTGGGTCTGACCCTGGTGGAGTTGGACTCCTTGGTAAGATCGGAGACAATGGCAGAGGGTCCAGAACTGGTGTCTTGTCCGGGACCGGTGTGGGGTCATTTTTCTTTAGCAAATCCCCTTTAACCATGTTCCACCAGGCTGTGAACAGCTGCCCTACATCTGCTAGGGGGACCATGGGCACTCTGAGGTGGTGTACCCTTAGGTTCCACAGGAGTCTTTGAGGGTTGCTGCACCCTGGTGTCTCCCTTGGGTGTTCATCAGGGCTTATCATTATGTTAGCCTGTTGCCTGGTCACCTGTTGTCTGGTCCAGACACTTGGTCATCGGGTACTTGAACAGAGGGTTTATGGTCTGTCGCAGTATCAACAGGCACCCGATCGCCAGGCTGAAAAACCGTCGAGGATGGCAGCCTTGGCATTGGATTCTGAAGCAGTGGACCAGAGGGTGTCTAGGTTAAAGTAGTCATCCCTGACACCTGGTCACCTGACGCCTTTATCTGTGGTATCTGCCTCTGGTCCTTCCACCTGTCGGAAGGCCAGTCATCTGAGACCTGCATCAGGGTTTTTGCTACTGCGGCAGACTTGTTTCGGGGGCAGTGTTTCCTTGAACAGGAATGCTCCCAGCGTCTGCACCTGTCGTCCGCTGTCAATGACAAACAGGAGTAGGAAGAAGACACCGGAGCCTTATCAGCTAAAGTCCCAGCCTTAGGCCCTGATGGTTGCTGAAAGGGCCTGAGGCTTAGGGAGGGACCCGAAGGCCCTTGCCCCAAAGAGCTGCTGCCCACTGAGAGGGTAATGGCGGAAGCCTTCACCAAGGGCAGGCTGGAGGAAGTTGTTGAGGGCAAGTCGCTCTCTTGCTAGAGTGCGAACCGGAATGCTTGTCCTTGCAGTGAGGTGATTTGGAGCGAGACTCACCTACTGTGCTCCTTCTGCTGGTGCTTCCTCCTGAATGCTTCTCCTTATGGGAAGTTGGCACCTTGAGGCTGAGGAACTGCTCGGCGGCAAGCAAGCTGCCGCTTACAACGTAGGCCTGGAGAGTCTTGCAGTGATGGAGGCAGGTCTGCGGATTGAATTTATCGCAGGCTGGGCAGGCTTCCGTTGTGGTCAGGCCGCAGGCAGAAGAGGCACTGGGAGTGATCGTCTTTTGCTGAAATCTGCCACTTGCACAGACACAGATTTCCATCCCTGTCATGATGAAGATGGAGACGACATAAACTGGTTTGGAAAAAAAACAAATTTTAAAAGCAAAAAATGGGTACTTATAAACTAGAAGGCTAAAGATGTCAACAAATGCAATGAGGCGTCCGAAGAGCTGAAGCGCCGCAGATTAAATGACAGGAAAAGAACTGAGATAGGGCTGGGGACTGCTGGCTTGAAGTTTGCCGTGGAGTCCTAGTGACTGACGGCATAGTCCTTAAGGTGTAGCCTGCTGCAGGAGCTCATTCTCGAAGTAAGATCACAGGTTACTCACCTGTAACAGTAGTTCTAGGAGTGGTATATGATTGTTCATACACACTGTTTGGCAGACGCCTTTCGCCTTTAATTCCTGCCGAAACATCTTTAAGCTGGCTCCTCCCACCCATCCAAGTGGTAAAATCCTCTGCTCCACCCCTAGACACCAGATCTTTGCCTGCTGGAAGCAAGGTTGTGCGCCTGAGCCTGGGGAGGTCGGGGGTGAGGGGTGGGGGCCGTGTGGATGATCACTACATACCACTCCTTGAACTACTGTTACTGGTGAGCAACCTGTGTTTCTAGGGACCTGGCTATGATGTTCTATCCACACTGTTTGTCAGACTCCTAGCAGTTCTCCAGGAGGAGGGAGGCAAGGCGCACACCCCCTACTTAGAAAAAAAAGATAGGAGAACTGAGACCCCAAAACCAGCATCTCAGCGTGACTCATGGTCAGTGTGGTAATGGGAAATGAAGGTGTTTGCTGACTTCCAGGTAGCAGCCCTGCACATTTCCTTGATAGGGACATCTCTAGAAGTAGCCACCGGCGCAGCGATATGGCGAGTAGAATGAGCCCTTTGCCCTGCGGGAGGCTTCCTACCTAACAACCTATAGCAGATGTCAATACAGGAAGGGATCTACCTGCCAATCATCCACTTGGCTGCAGGTCAGCCAGGTGTGGCTTCAGCGTAGGTGACAAACAGCTGGTGAACCTCTTCCCGAACTTCAGCCGTATGCTCTTTATAGTAGGCAAGCATTCATCTCTGGTCCTAAGTATGGAGCCTGTACTCGGCCTCTGAGGTATAACTGGAGTAGTACACCAGCAGAGTCAACACCTGTTTGAGGTGAAACTCCAACATCACCTTCAGAAGGAATTTCGAGTGGGGGCGCAGGACAACTGTGTCCCTGTGGAAGACCAGGTAAGGAGGCTCCACCAAGAGCGCCTGGAGCTCCCCACTCCTTCTGGCTGACGTGACAGCCACCAGGAAGGTGATCTTCCACGACAGGTGCGAGATGTCACACCTGTGCATCGGTTCGAATGGCTTGCCCATGAGCTTTACCAAAACCAGCAGTAGGTCCCACAGAGGTGGTGGGTCACGCACCGGAGGGGATATGTGATCTAGGCCTTTGGAAAAGTGCCTGACCACCTTCTCCTGCACCACCGACTGCTTCCCAGCCCACACCGTAAGCAGAGATGGCTGCCAGGTGCACCGTAAGGGTCATCGACCGAAGCCCTAACTGAGAAAGGGGCCACAGGTAGTCCAAAATGCTTGCCAAGGAACAGGAGGAAGGGTCCAACCCCTTGCCCTGACACCAAATGGAGAATCTCTTCCACTTGAAGGCATAGCATTTCCTGGTCGACTCCTTATGGGAAGCCTCAACAATGTTGAGGACCTCGTCGGAAAGACCCAAGGCCTGGAACTCTAGCCGCTCAGGAACCAGGCCGTCAGGTGCAGGGACTGAAGGTCTGGATGGAATACCTTCCCCTGACTGACTGAGATCAGGTCTGGGTGGGTGGGAGAAGCCTCGGGAGCCTGGAGCTGAGGCTGAGGAGATCTGGATACCAGAACTGGCGGGGCCAGTCTGGGGCTACCAGAATCACCTGGCCTGTCCTCCGTGCTTTGAGAAGCACCTTGTGGATCAAGGGAAATGGGGAAAGGTGTAGAAGAGGCCCAGGTTCCACGGCCTCAAGAAGGCATCCCCCTGCAGCGAGCCCTGCTCGGGGGGGGGCAGGCATGGAACAGCCTCAGCTTTGCAATCTCCTGGGGGCAAACTGGTCCACCTGAGGCATGCCCCAGTGGGAGAACAGATCTTGTACTATCTCCGGCAGGAGAGACCACTCGTGGACATAGCTCCTATCCGACTTAGGGCATCGGCCAGAATGTTGGAGGCTCCTGCCACATGGATGGCAAGGAGATCCGCCTCAGGCTGCTGCGAGGGACCAAGTGCAGAGAGCTTCCCTGCACAGAGGCATGGAGCGCATCCTGCCCTGGTGGTTTAGGTAATGCGTGGTCGTGGTATTGTCCATCTGGACCTGGACCACTTGACCCTGCACAAATGGAGCGAAGGCGGTGAGGGCTAGATGAACGCGTCAAAGCTCCAGCAGGTTGATGTGGCATCAAGACTCAGGGGACCAGAGGCCATGCACTCCCAGATGGGCACCCCAACCCACCAGAGGGTCAGTCGATAGACAGTCAGCTCGGGCGGACAAATGGGATGCCCTCCTGCAGATGAGCTGGAAAGTATAGTTACGTAAGAATGTACCATAACAGTAGATCTTTGAGAAGAGCTCTTGCAGCAGGTTACACCATTAGGACTGAAGCCGTCAGGCGCCAGGACCCCACAGAAATTTTCTAGCTAGCAGTCTTCAGCGGGGACCGCCCCGACGTTGGTCCCTCCCCCAATGTCAGGCATAGTACATAAGGAGGCAGTCCCCCCACAATCCCCAGTTCTCCCGCCGGAGACTCCAGGCCGCTGGATGACATCAGAAGAGGAGACTGAGGATCCTCCACCAGATGGCCAAGACTAAAAACAGAACGTCCCATCTCGTAAGATGGATGTTTGGCTATGACCTACCTCCACAAGAAGGGGATGGCGGGCCGGAAGGCACCTGCTGCAAGAGCTGTTCTCGAAGATCTACTGTGCAGTAAGTTCTTACGTAACTGTACTATCTTACTGAGATACAGCTCTTGCAACAGAAACCCTCATTAGGACTGATTTCCAAGCAATAGTGGCAATCTTATGCCACAGGGAGGAGAAGGTAGAAGTCTCAATGCAACTTGAGCCTAGGACAGAAGTTCCTGAAGGATGGCTAGGCCAAACCCTGCTCTTCGCCTTGAAGCAATGTCCAGGCTGTAATGCCTGATAAAGGTATGCACAGAGCTCCAAGTGGCTGCAGCGCAAATAGCTGAGGTGGAGTCGTCACTTAATGCCATAAAGGAAGTGGCCACCTCTTCGAGGAATGACCCTTAACAGCACCGGTAAGGTTTATTAGCTATATCATAACAGAAAGTCATGCACTGGCTAAGCCACCTCGAGAGAGACTGTTTAGAGACAGGAGCTCCTTTCATTCTAACAGTGAAGGAGACAAACAGTTGATCCGTCTTTTGAAACTGGTTCTGGTCAGATAATATCTGAGGCACCTGTGTACATCAAGGGTATGCAGAAGGGCTTCTCCTCGGTTGGTGTACCTTGGGAAATACACTGGTAAGTCGATATCCTGATTAAGGGTGAGGGCTGAAACCACCTTAGGCAGAAACTTTGGGTTTGTCCTCAGGGATACCCTATCCTGATGGAAAACTAAATAAGGCTCTTTGCACATTAGTGCATGCAATTTTGAAATCCTTCTTGCCGAAGTAACTGCAACTAAAATTAACGTTTTCCATGACAGAAAACGTAGCTCACAATCCGTGGCTGGTTCAAAAGGTGGCAATGGCTGCTCAGGATGAAGGGCAAGTCCCAAGGAGGAATCGGATCCTTGATAGGCGGCCTAAGGTGGAGGACTCCCCTTAAAAAGGCACAAGTAGTGTCCAATTGGGCCACCATCCGATGGCCTATGGGGGCATAGTAAGCCGAAATTGCACAAAGGTGCACCTTAATTGAGGAGTAAGCCAGTCAGGAGTAAAAAAGGGAAAGCAGGTAATCCAGAACCAGCTTTTCGGGGTATTCTAACGGTGAGAAGCCGTGTGCTTGAGCCCACAAGTAAAATCTGCACCATTTCATGGCGTACGTTGCCGGTTTTTTGGTGGCAGAGAGCACATCTGCCACTTCTGGTGAGACCCGTGTCACAACATGGCATGTCTCTAGGAGCAAGCGTGCAGGTTCAAAAACGTAAGTCTGGATGGACTAATGAACCCTCTTCCTGAGACAGCAGATGGGAGCTGATTGGCAAAGGAAGTGGAGGTTCCCGGGACAGCTGATGCAGAAGAGGGAACCAAATTTGTCTGGGCCAGAAAGGCACTATCAAAATGAGTGTCGCCTGCTCCCTGTGAAGCTTTAAGAGAACTCTCTGGATCAACGGGAAAGGAGGGAAGGCATAGAGGAATCTACCTGCCCAGGAGAGTGACAACGTCTTGCCAGAAAACACCAGGCCCTGGATCTAGGAGCAAAACTGGGCAGTTTTGCATTGGATGGGGATCGAAAGGTCTAACTCTGGGTGCCTCATCTGTGAAGAAGATCCTCTGCCACCTCCTGTAGAAGTTTCCGCCCTGGACTCTGGCCTGAGAGCGACTCAGCCTATCTGCGCCGGTGTTGTCCACTCCGGGATGTGTACTGCAATTAGGTTTATGCATGTTGCACCTACCCACCCCACACTCTCATGGCCTCCTGCAAAGCGGGTAGGAGTGCCTCCTTGTTTGTTGAGGTAATACATCACTGTGGTATTGTCTGTATGTAACAGGAGAGTACCCAGTAGAATCTCCAACTGGAAGGCCTGCAGTGCTTAAAGTACTGCCCTCATCTCCAAAATGTTGATGTGGAGATGAGATTCCTGGAGCTGTCCACATGCCCTGAGACCGTACACCATCTGAGTGTGCTCCTCACCTGGACCGAGAAGTCTGTGAAGAGAGTCACAGTCGGAGACGGCGTGATGAAGGAACTCCTGTGGTGAGATTCTCCGGATGTAGCCACCACTGCCAATCCCAAATCATGGCATTCATGATTCGAATTGGCTGCTGCAGGTGGTCTTGCCTTTGGTCCCATTGCACCCTTAGCACCCACTGGGTTGCCCACTTGTGGAGCCGTGCCATCGGAACTGTTGCAATGGCACGCAGCCATATGTCCAAGTAGCGAAGGACCAGTCTTACCGGGATGGTCTTCTCACGACAGGTCCCTGATGAGGGATCTGATGTGTTCTGCTCTGTCTGAGGGAAGAAAGGCTTTCCCTCAGGCGGTGTCCAGAACTGCTCCTATGAACTGCAGTTTCTGGGATGGTACCAGGAAAGACTTCTTGTAATTGATGAGGATGCCCAGTGATTGAAAAAGGACTGGGTGCGATGAATGGCTGTCATCAGTGCCTCCTTGGAGCAGCCATGAAAGCCAGTCGTCCAGGTATGGGAACACGTAGTGGCCTTGTCTCCTCAGAGACGCTGCTACGACCACCATGCACTTCATAAAAACGCGAGGTGCGATGACAGCCCGAAAGGAAGTGCTGGAACTGATAATGGCGGCTCTGAAACTGAAGTGCAGGAACCTCCTGTCGCTTGAGCAATTGGAATGCAGGTAGGTGTCCTGCATGTCCAAAGATGCCAGAAAGAAGTCCCGCTCGCATGGGAATTAGGCCGGAAGGGTCACCATGTGACGTTTGTAAACGACCCAGCAGATTGAGGTTCCTGGGTCCAGAGGTGGGCGGAGGTCCCGTTTTCTTTGGAACCAGGAAGAAGTGTGAATAATACCCTAGCCCTCTCTGGTTCTCTGGAGCGTGCTCTAAGGCTCCTTGTCCAGAAGCGTGAGCACCTCCTGCTGTATAAGCAGGGTGTGCTGACCTGGTGGTGGGAAAACAGGGAGGTCTCGTGGGTGGACTGCCTACAAATTCTATATAGTGGCCTTTTTCAAGCAGTTGCAGCACCCACCTGTCAGTGGTGATGAGCCGCCATCCTGGTAGGTGACATGCGATGTGACCCCGACCTTCATTTCCCATTGATCCTGAGGAGGGGTGGGAGTGGGAAGGAGTCATGCTGTGGCAGAGTTAGATCCCACAGGCTAGGCCGACTTCGCACTCATTGGCCTCTGCCTGGGGATGACTTGGCCTGGGCTTTTCAGGTAAGGAGCCCCTCTGCTGTTGGTCAGAATGTGGTTGTTGCCTTTGAGTCCTGCTAGCAGCGACTCTGGTTCCTATGAAAGGAACTAGGTCGGGATCTCTACATGGCCTGGACAGATCTAACTGCCTTTCCTGCATCCTGAGTTTGGTGATCACCTTCTGGAGGCTTCACCAAAAAGGACTTCCCGTTGTAAGGGGACATCTATGTTAGCCTGAATAAATGATGTTAGCCTGAATAAATAAAGATTTTGATTGATTGATTGATTGATTGATCTAGGATGTTCTTCTGGACGTCGGGTAAAACTGGAGGAGGTGGGCCAAGAGTGTCTCGGAGACACAAGCCTGAGAGGCTGCAGCTCTGGCTGAAGAGTCCACAGTCTCATATGCGACTCTGAGCACCTGGGTCCCCACATCCGAACCCGCATAGAGAGGAGGTTTAAAAGCTCCTTCTTTTGACCACCATCGGGCATCTTCTCAACCAGGTCCTGTCTCTGTTCCGCAGTGTGTTCTGGAACTGAACCATGTGGGTGAGGTAATTAGAGACCTGATGGTGGCAAGTCGCAGCTGCGTGCGTGCGCCTACAGAATATCATGCTTGGATTCTGGGTTCAGTTGCTAATGTGCTCAGTGCTGAGGTCTCTGAGACTGGTCATGTGAGGCAGTGATGACCAGGGAATCGGCCAGAGGATGGTTTGCCAGATACTGGTCCTCCTCAGGCCCTGTATAGGCAGTCAACCTTCATCGGCACTGCCGAGTCGAATGTGGATGCTTCCACGCAGCCTTGGTGATGTCCACAAAGGTGTCCACCAAGGGTGGCACTACACAGGCTTTGGGTCTTTCTGCAGAAGGCAGCGGGCAAGGCGCTGTCTCTCGGGGTCTAACTCTTCAGCATCCCACCCCATATTCTCCTGAATGTGCCTCATGATCTCCGTGAAAGAGGGATCATCCGGAGGAGACCTGGGTAGGTTGTGTGGGTCTGGGGAGGGAATGCTGATGGGAGGAGGAGATCTGGAGCACCCTGAGGTGTCAGATCTGGAGTACTCCACAGACGTGGTGTACTGGCATCATCTGGGTCTCTTAGGGCTAGGTGACCCTGAAGTGGATTTTGAGGGAGGTCTTCTCCTATCTGAGGATCTGCCCCAGGAGGAGGTGTTGGCTCCTTGGGGGTTGGTGATCATCCCTCTGAGGCCTTGGGGGGGAGGGGCGTATGGAGGTGAAGGGTGGGTGGAGGTGGAGCCAGAGTAGGAGGAGGGTGCGTGGCCACATCCTTCCTGATGGTGTCCCACCAGAGGTCAAGAGCTCCTTACCTCTGCCGAATTCAGGCCGGACGACAGGCCAGGCACGGTGGCCTGTCACGGGAGTCGGACCCCGGGTCTCCTGCTCAGGGAGGTTCCCGTGGGAGCCCGGCGACTCGTGTCGCCACCTGTTCCTCGGGTTGAGTGGTGTCCTCCTCAATGATTTCTTCTGACAGATGTCAGCCGCGGCAGTGGTGCAGTCCTCCTCTCTGGGGGAAGCCAACGTCAGTCCCTTGGCGACGCCTGGGAGGTGAACGCCTGGCTGGCGATGGGTGTCTTGCTGTCACTGGCTCCTGGAGTGTCTGTGGGCTTGGCCGATGTTGGGTGGGCTGAAGTTGGGTCCGAGTCCATTTTGAGGACATCCGGTCCTTAGTCTTATAATGGGACGGGTCCGACCCATGGAGAGCTGGGACACCGACCTGGTGTCGGAGTCCCAATACGGGAGGAAGATTTGTGGCACTCCCCAGACCTGGGCGCAGGGCCTTAGAAGGAGTGGAAGAAGCCGATGGCCTGGAAGCCTTGAGAGACTGCAGGGAGGAGGGAGCCACTGGAGATCTGACCTGAACCAGGGAGGCTGAGATTGAGCCCTGGAAGAAGCGGGTCTGACCGTGAGCCGGACCCGAGGATCTGAGGCCTGTGCGGGGACCTGGGTCTTTCCTTCTCTGGTGTTTTTCCCATGTCTGTGGGTCTTCCTAGATGACTCCCTCTGGAGGAAGGTTCCCTATCCATGGTCTTTAGTTTCTCCTCCAAGAGAAACACTTGAAGAGCCTTCTGGCGGTGGATCCTGGTGTGACTGTTGAAGCCCTGGCAGAAGGAGCAGGCCTTGGTGTCGTGTTCCGGGCCTAGACAACACACGCAGGCTGAGTGAGGATCCTTGAAGGGGATCTGTTTGCCGCAGGCACACTTCGATGGGTGACCTTCCAGAGAGGTGTTTGGAGAGGACATCAGATGAATCCAAATTCGTATAAGAAAGAGAGAACGTCATAGTTCCGAGTCGTCGCACGCTAGAAAGTGACCAAGAGGCCGATGCTTGCGATGTCGATGGCGGGAAAAGAACTGGGGATTGTGGGACCACCTTATGTACTACGCCTGGCGGGGGTGGGACCGACGTCGAGGCAGTCCCGCTGAAGACTGCTAGCTAGAAAAAATTTCACGGGTCTGGTGCCTGACTGCTTCAGTCCTAATGGTGTAACCTGCTGCAAGAGCTGTATCTCGAAGTAAGATCGTTCCACCACTGGAGCGTTCCACATCTCCTGGGTCACTGTCTGATCAAAGGACGGGCGCTGTGACCATTGGCTGGCCAGCCCCATTGTAGAGGATGCATGTCCAAAGGCCCAATGGACCACGCTGGTGCAGGCCGCTATGAGTCCCAGGAAGTCCTGTGCAGGCGCAGTGCCCAACCTGAAATGACTGGGCAAGGAGGAAAGAACCTCAGCCCTGTCTGCAGGAGCCGTGCTCTGGCTCATGGAGAGTCAGGCTCTGCCCGTGAATTGGATCATCTGCTTTGGCACGAGTTCTGACTTGGCCTCATTGATGAGGAGCCAACTGAGAAGCAAACCTGGAGGGCCAGATCCTGGTCCGCTCCACCTCCGGGTCTGGAGGACACCGCAATCAGCCAGTCGTCCAGGTGAGGGTACACCGGACCCTTGATTGCTGCAGAAATGTTGTCATCACTGCCATGCATTTGGTGAAGACCCTGGGAGCTAGAAAAGGCCGAGGGCATGGCCCCGAGACTTCGTAGTGGGACCCCTCTGCCTGAAGCGGAGGAATCGCTGGTGGGACGGATGGATTGGGACATGAAAGAACGTGTCCTGGAGGTCCAGAGAACAGAACCATATGCCTCGTTCCAAGGATGGACCATCCTGAAGGTTCGAGACCTTAGGAACCTGTTCAGGTCGTGCAGGTATAGAATGGGGCGCCAGCCCCCCGTCCGTTTCGGGACCAGGAAGTACCTGGACAGAAACCCTGGGTCTTGTGGAGGATCCGCCACCTTCCTGATCACCTCCTTTTGGAGGAGCAGGGCAATGTCGACGACTGGCCAAAGAGGGCTGTACCCCGTAACCTCCGTGGGAGATAGCTTCGGAAGGGCCAGACATGCTAGAACTCGAGACAGACCCTTTCCTACCATCTCCAACACCCAATGGTCCATGGTGATAGTGGACCAGGTGGAAAGAAAGTGGCAGAGCCGTCCTCCAGAGAGAGGAACCAGGGAGCGACACGGTTGGGCGACACCCTCAACCCGTCACTGGACAGGCTTAGAGGAAGGACCGGCCGAGGGACCTCCTGGGCCTTTTCCTCCTGGCTTCCTGCTGGAGGAAGCTGCAGAGCTTAGCTTTGGGGTGCCAAGTCGCGAGCCCTGCTGGCCTGATGCTGGTGTTGCTGGGCGGATCGCACAGGGGCAGAAGAGGCGAAAGGACTTATGCTGCTGGTGGCAGCCTCTGTCCTTCTGGGCAGACGTGACCGAGTCAAGGTGGCATTGGACTTTTCAATTCTCTGAGGTGGCCTTCACCCCAGGCCTGAACCAGTGGGACCCAGGAAGGGGCGTCTGCCAACTTGTGCTGGGTATCCACCGTGAGGTGAGAGATCCGCAGCCAAGCTCTGCGGCGCATGGCCACTCGCGCCACTACTGACCCGCATAGAAGTCTCCAATATCGAGAGCCATTTGGAGCTGCTGTTTTGCCACTGCCCTTCCCTGATCACGCACCTGCTTGACCGTACTCTGCAGATCATCCAGGAGATGAGGATCACCTCATCCAGGAGCCCATAAGAGTGTGGGAGAAATGCGCCATTAAACAGCCGAACTGTTCTGATGGAGGCCGAGAAGGGCGCAGCATATACTTTACACCTGGCATAGTCCCGCTTTTGGACTCTTTGTCGGAGGCTTGTCCACCTCCCTAGCATCCCTGGAATGCTGGAAAATGCTGTTAGTAACCACCCCTGCACAGAGGGGTGTTCAAGAAACCAGACACAGACCTGGTAGGGACCGCATACTTCCTGGCCATCCTGGCCAGAGGGCAACACAAGAAGCCGGCCACTGCCACAACTCCAAGGCTAGGCCAACACGGCTTCAGCCACCGGAAAGGCCTCGTGGAAAATCCCTCGGTCCAGTATCTCCATGAGGATACTGGCCCGCTTGGATCTGGCGCTGCATCCCGGTGGACTCCGAGATGAGCTGAAGCAGACCCATGAATGATGATGGGCTCGTCCATTGACTGTCCCCGGAGGACTCCAGGTCAAGGGGCCTGAAGAACAGGGAGGAGTCATCGTCAGACTCCGAGGAGTCTGCTGAAAGAGCTGCCCTAGGGCCTGAGCCACGTCACAGTATTGATATGTGGACACTTTTGGATACCACAATAACTGGTTTATGGTAAACTGCAGTTTTCAGACCTTTCAACAAATTTGTGTGCATTTTTAAGGACTACTGTCCTTTCTAAGAAACACTACCTGACGCAAAAGTCTAAGGAGACTTTTTTTTTTTAAATCTATGAGTACTTCCGTATTTCTGTGTTATACATGTAACGGTTATTAAATCACAGCATTAAAAATTTCACACAATGATGTCCCTAGTGATGTCACAGGATGAGGATTATTATCTCAACTAGAGGAATAAGCACCAGGAAGAGATCAAGTCACAAAGGAAACTGACCATACTTACATGTGAATGCACTCAGAAAACAAGAACAAAATTACTTAAATTCACCACTTGGGGGAATGCGAGTATTTTAGTTATGCTTATGACAGCTGGGATCATTTTATTTTGATAGACCTCCCCTCCTCAAACAACAGTAAAGCAAAATGCTTAAAAGGTCCACTAGAAAGCATTCAAATTATTACAACATCAAATGAAAAACATGTTAACATATTCTTAGGTTGTTGTTTTATTTCTAACTTCAATCTGTGTCTTTCTATATTGTCAGAGAGATGTCATAACTGCCAGATATTATATTATTCCCAATCAGGGAGAGGATGACTCACACAAAGCTGTGACATTACAAGACACGGCTTCCTTTACATTCAAATTGGCGGCTGTTCTGTGTCAGCCTAAGGGAATGTGACTGCAAGTGATGCTGGCTCCTTTCTACTAAAATTTTATTGGTCACTTTTACTGTATTTTCTTGCTAAACCTCACAGAAGGGAAATGCGTTCTACATTAAAGTTTCAGAAAATTTAAATGATGCCTTTTTCACTTTAAAAAAGTTCAACCACTGAGCCTGTGCATTCTTCAAGTTTACTTATCTAACAAGTCAGTCTCATCTTGGATAAAGGTAAAGGGTGACTAAACAAAATCTATTTTTGCTCTGTTCTTCAGTTTGGTGACTTCCCCACTCCGGCTCCCCTTCCCTGCAGTTATCTTGACCTAGGTTTCTCTCCCTTTCAGAGCAATACTATGTTTTCTTTAGTATTTTAGGGTTTGATTTTTCTGTGGTAGCTATTTTTAGTGCTGTTTCAGTGCTCTAATATTTTAGTAGATACGTCAACAGTAGCTTGTGTAAGTGGAATTTCTTTTTTTTTACTAGCTTGAGGCTTTTGTACAGCAACTTCCTTAGTCTGTACAACTGCAGAGATCTTGGATAAAGCCATAATACTAGACTGTAAGCCATCAGCATCAGGACCCTGCAGGAAACCAGCACAAGGCTTCCCATGTCAACCCACCTATGTGCATACCATTAGCGGAGAGTGTAGCCTGTATAACCTGGGCAGGCCTCACCACTTCAGCTCTTTTTCACCCTTGAGACAGTGAATGTCATGCCAGAGGAAGCTCTTTTTCCACTATCATAGCTCACCGAGATTATTTTTTTTTTCTGGCAGTTACTCCATAAGGAACTGTCAGTCACCAGTGTATGTCATTACAGAGTAAGACCCCCAACTGTGTGACAGAGTTGCACAGGACCCTGTCCCAGTTGTTATGGAGAGTTTAAATGCAGGGATCTGTTCTTTCCTTTTCTGTCTGGTTGCACAACCAATTTTCTCGTGAGACCTAGGACTTTATCACCCCGACAGTCTCACAATTCTCTGTCTCTCAGTCTTCCTTTGCTGTTCTTTTTTCCTCCCTTGCATATACGCAGGTATAAAAATATATGCAAATCATTGTGTGGAACTGTAACTGATATTAGGATCCCCTTGTTCAGAAATGATATAGTATTACTGTTGAAATATATATAATTACAGTTTGAGATGATTGCAAAAAGCTATTGGGAACTCAAGGGGTTAACCTGAGAGCAGTTTGTAAGCCCTTTTTCAGAAGCTGTGGAGAAGGGGCCTCAGTTCTGGACATTGTGTTCTTGCTGCACCTGCCTGAAACTTACAAGGACATTTTAGAAAAAAAACAGGATGCTTGTTAAGGAGGGGGTTGCAAAAACTTGTAAGAGAGCGCTGCAATGTTTTGGGAGACATACAGAGATTGAAGGAAAACTCAGATGGATCTTCTCTGTTTATTTTGCCTTTGTAAATAGTTATTCTGAACAATTTCATTTTATGTTACTGCTAGTACTAATAAACACTTTTTGCGAATTCTACAACTGCTCCTGGTATTTTCTTTGCTTCTAGACCTGTGCCTCGATGACAAACTGCTGCTGCAGAAATCCAATGGATTGTGAGGACATCCACACCTTGGGTGTGATGTTTGAGCTTGTCCCACAATGCAAAAGACTTCCAATATTTTCAACTAGGTTACATGGAGGCACAGGTAAAATGTTTTGAATCGTCTCGATTTGGAAAGACTAGACAAGACTTAAAACCTGACACAAATATAGGCAAAGCAGAATTTGCAGAATGGTTTAGATGCTTTTATACTAATGTGAACGTTTCACAAACCTGACAGCCTTTGTACACTATTTGGTGCAGCAAAACAGGGCTAAAGGACTTCCAAGGTGGCCTAAGTGAAGATGAGTCAAAAGTATAGCAATGACTTGTACAGAGGTGATGTTGACACTGCCAGCTTCAGTCAAAGCCCATTTGATCAGGGTTATTGCAACCTCTTGAGCAGATCCATCATTTTAGGACTTTTGCAAGCCAGGAACCTGGTCTTCCTTGTAGACATTTACAAAGCAATCAGGACTCTCAAGAGTTCCACTGATGCAATCATGGGGTGTAAGGTGCTTAAACCAGCAGTGAAGCGACAGGCAGCAAAAAAATGAGAATTATGTACCTACCCTAATTCTTGATCTTCCTGTGCATCTTCACCATTCATCACTGGTGGGTGTAAGGCGGAGCGCAGCACCCCTGGAAGCTTTTTTTTTCTGGGTGGGAGGAGACGGAGCTCGGGTTGGCCAGAAATGACTGTTGGCTCCTATTCCACTTCAGTTCTGTTCACTGGAGAGAGATGGGGGGCAGAGGATAGAGACAAAATGAGGGCAGGGCAAGAGAGCCTGGGGACAGTATAAAGAAAAGGATATAAACTAAAAAAGGAGTAGGCCGACCAGAAGAGGAGGATCTGGGAGGGTATGGGCTGAAAGGTCCCAGTCTCTGGACGGCCATGTGGACAGGAAAGGAAAGGAAAGAGAGAGAGAGAGAGAGAGAAAATGAGAGGAAGGAGATAAGGGTAGGAGGGACCCATCATCCATGTGCCCAAAGAGACTCAGAGCCTGAATAACCAGGAGGTGCCTCCAGAGGTAGGCAAGCAGCTAGGCCTCAGGCAATTGCTGCAAGGTCTGTATCCTGGTCTTACTAGTATCCCCTTCAGAGAGATTTAGTATTCATGGAGAAGGTCCCTTCCTCCCTCCTTCCTTCCTCCAACCCCCTACTGGGTGGAAGTCCACCCCTGGTAAGGATTCCTCACTCTCCCCCCTGTTACTGTTTTCCCAAAAGGGAGAACCCACCAGATTTGGGGTAGTGAAGACCCCACCTGCTAATAATATCCCCCTCCCAGAATAGGGAGGGATATGGGAAGAGAGAAGTGGGAAGACAGGGAGGGTAAAGGGAGGAAGAGTCCCCACCAGCCCTATTCCCCCCATCCTGGGGAACCAGAACAGTTGGCATGCCCTGAGGGAGTGGACCAACCCTTGCGGACCCACCCAGGACAAGGGAGAGGGGCCCACCAGAAGTCCCCGACCACAACCTTAATTGAGAGGCTCTACTAGCCCTCCTCCCAAGATTCCTCTTTGCCGCCCCCCAACAATGAGGGTACCAAAGGACACAGTGGGAGACCCAGCTGTATCCCCGAGGATGAGCAGGGAGGAGGCATCACCCAGGGACTGAGGCCTTCTGAAGGGAAGGAGGGCGGGATTCAGTGATGAATCATGAAGATACACAGGAAGATCAAGAATTACGGTAGGTATGTAATTTTCATTAAAAGAAAAAAAGTGGGCTTAACAGCACTAGAAAGCACAGATAGCGAATGGCTTAAAAATAGCAGCATATTTATTATAAAAAGATTAAAGCACCCCCGAGCACCAGTAACATCAACGTTTCACACCACCCTGGTGGTCTTTCAAGACGTCTTGAAAAAGCGCCAAAGGGGGTTCAGCACCTTCCTGAGGAACTAACGTCCCTCAGCCCCCTGTGGGGGAAAACATAGGAGAAGAAGACCCTTACAGACCAGCTTAGGCCTGAGACTGATCAGGATGAGGCAGGGTCCTCCATTCCCTGGGGGAAGGAAGGAAGGTGCCCCTGCAATTTCCGTCTCTCCCTGTGGGAGAAAAGGCAAGTCCCCTAGAATGCAGAGGCCATCATCCTACGCTGGGCTAGGGGTGATAACCGGAAGAGGCGAAGCCACACCATCTGCCTAATGCACATCGCTGTCCCCGCAAGCCATGAAATGACTTCACTGGTGTCTTAACATGCCCTTGACTGGTGCCTCACCGGCTTCAGGCCTACCACCGAGAGGGCTATGGCCTGCCTGGTAGCCTCCAAATCAGGCAGCGATGCCAGTGCCTGGTCCAGCATCACCCATAAATGCCCTATTATTGTCATCGTGGTGCACCTGATGTGAAGCAATACACACGAGCATCCGTACCGAGGAGAAGACTCTCTGCCCCAGGCGGTCAAACCCTGAAGAGTCCAGATCTGGGGGCCGGCTGAGATCGGACGCTCATGCCAGACAGGGGTGTCCAGTCATGTCAGTCTCATAGGGGGATTCAGCAGGGTGCCTGGAGACCTCTGAGGTGTGCAGTGCCAACGCTGGCATTCCAAAGGGACTAGAGCTGGGACAGATGGAAGCTGCCAGGCACTGTACGACATCTCCTGCAAAGGGACAGGCCAGGACAGGGCCAACAAGTGGTCCGCACTGTATTAGCCTAAGAAGGCTTACGTCATACACTTGGTATTGTGATGAACCATGTAGTAAATATGCAGGTCCTGGTCCAGCCTCGCCAGGAAGAACTGATACTGGGCTTGATCAGTGTCAGAGGACAGGTGGACAGAAGACTCCTCTTCCTCGATGGAAGAAGACGAGGAGGCCAAGAAACCTGATGAGTCAGACTCTGGCTGCAAAGGGGGAGACAGGCGAAAGACTTGCTCGTCCATGGCCCTAACGTAACTGGGGAAATACGCAACCTGGGATCCGAACTGTTGGTCAGAGGTCCTGAAGGACCAACATAACCTGGGAGAAGAGGGGCTGGGCACAGAGGCAAGGAGGAAGAACTGACCACAGCAAGTGCCAGGGCTAAGAGACCTAACTGGTGATCCTGGAAGAACAGGGGATCAGTAGGTCTGCTCTGTCACCAGCCTGTGAAGCAACGTGAAATGGTCTGGACTAAGCCCAGAAAGGGAAGCTTCTCTATGAGAGGACTGGGGTCACATGAATCCAGAAGGGCAGACCCCAGCCCCACTCAGTGAGGACTCCCTCAAAGGAGAGAAATGGAAATTATGTACTTAACGTAATTATTGATCTTCTTGGACAGTCTCCATCACTTATTCACGCAAGTGAGCTAGTGCCCGGGGCACTAGGACCAAGCGGGAGCCTTAAATTTTCAGAAGGGTTGGCGCTGAGACAGGACCACGCATGTGCAGCACCATGAGACTAGCTCGCACCTGTGTAGGCTATCTTGACGTCGACCCTCCAACCGCCTCAGTACCTACTTGACCGAGGAGGTGCAGCTTAACTAATGAGAATAACTCATCCTGAGTTTCTGGGCCTGAGAGGGGCCAGATGGCCTTTGCAAGAAAGGGCAAGAACAATGGCTTCACAGTCTGAACCATAGGACCATGAAGACCAAGAAAGAAAAGAATGAACCCACGGGATGGTGGGCAAGATGTGAATGAGTGATGGAGACTGTCCAAGAAGATCAATAATTACAGTAAGTACGTAATTTCCATATCTTCCTGGACTAAGTCTCCATCACTATTTCACACTAGTGGGAGAGTACCAAGCTACAACCCAACAACCCTGAGTAGGGTGGTAGGAGATAGGGCTCACTCAGAAAGGACAGCTGAGGACTGTCCTGCTAATAAAAAGAGCTGTCTTGTAAAAAGCATCTAGAATATAGTGCTTACAAGATAAGCGCTCGAGTTGTAGCTCACCACATTGCAGACTGCAATGGGCACAAAATGAAAGTCTGCCAGGAAGCCGCAACCACTCTAGGAGAGTGGCAAGAACCTGGCCTCACAATTTGGTCTAGGACCAAAAGTAATAGTGTCAAAGACACGTATGAATGTAACGTAAAGGGACTCAGGAACTGAAAGAGTCGAGGTAAAGTCTACTGGTTCAGGGTAGACCGGAAAGTGCAGATGGAAACCCCCACTATCAAGTATGGCCAACCTGTGAAGAACAGGTCCAGAAGCACTTGAACCCTTTACTTGGTGAGCAAAGAGGGTCCAGGTGGGGGCTTAGCCCATCAAGGAGAAAGTCTCCACTTAGCCACTGGAACCCTCCTGATGGAGGGCCAAGCATGACTTAAAAGCCTCTTGAGGTGGTCTAGTAGAACCAGATCATACCCACTGCATATTCCAAATAGGAACCATCCTGCCCCTGTATGTGGCATATTCCAAAAATGAACCATCCTGCCCCTGTATGTACAACTGTAGCAGCAGTCTCTGAACTCAGGGAAGAAAGGAAAATGTACAGGAGGACATGTCCACTGCGGAAAACATTATGACAGAAAAACAGGGCTGGATTTCCAAGGCAAATAGAGGCAGATGTGTGACAAGGAGGGGCACAGCAGGACCAAGTTAGGGCTAACCCATTCATTGAAAGTGACTGGAAGCAGCAGTGACTCAATGCGGTGAGGCACTACCACTCTGGCCTCCCTGAAGGGAGTAGGAAAGGATTCTAGTTTGTTTGCTGAAAAACAAACATCACAACTCCATCACGCACTTGGAGGACAGCTTCGTGAGCGACTGGCATGGAACCAGTGTGCTGGAACCAAAGGTGTGAATATTTCAGAAGCTACCTCAGAAAAAAGACCTACTTGACCTTCGGTCAAGAAGGAGTATATTGCCTGTTAAGTTAAAGCAAGCAAGGAAGTAGGAACCCGAGTTCCGACTTGGTGGAGAGTTGCCTCTATTGCTGTGAGGATCTGCTCAAGAGAAGAAAGTCTGATAAAAAGAAAGGGTAATTAACAGACTGGGCAGTCGCCTAGGTCTAGGAAATGTCTCTGAATGAGAGAAATCTCTCTTGGAGAAAGAGATGACCCATACCACCGCTGGATCGGACTCCCCCTAGGGGAAGAAGAAGTCAGGTACTCTTTACTGTACTCTGGAGATGAGCGCCTCAGGGGCTGAGGCGGAACCTAACCAGATCCAAGAAAGGGGGGTATTGGGTAATTTTGGCTAGGCCCTGTGCTGTGATAACATTTTTTATATATATGTATATATATATTTTTTTTTAGTCCGAGCCTAACAAGGCTTTCAGGCTGCTATTTCGAAAAGATTGTCTTGATACAAAATGACAAAGATGTTCTCCATCTGAGAGCAGAAGGAGACTGAGTGTCCATACTGAAATCATGACCGGACTAACAATCACAGCTGGATAGATGTTAACCACCTGTGCCAAAGAAGCCACGAGAGGGCAATATCAAGGGGCCACATACCCCTATCAAAGGGCAGAAGAGCCTGAGCAGCTCCCAACCATTAAATTAGAATGTTCCACAGAGTGTAAATGTCTTGATGACTGAAAAAGTCTAGACGCAGAAGCGTATGGTCCATGGATGCAGTCTGAAATACTACAGTGGACCCCATTACTGAGGAATTCCTGAAAAGATCTTCCATCACGGACTCTGATGATAGAGAGGACATGCCCTTCAGTATATAAAATGAGTCGCCCGATGTATTACTGACCAGGACAGGGAAAGACCCATCTAGATGCACTTCTGCCCCAGAAGAACCTCTAAGGGAGGTCTAGGTCAGAGCCACTAGAGACTCAGACATCAGAAAGGATGTCAAGGAGCTTGTTACCATGTAGGGAGCAGAAAAAGTGCTGAGCGGAATGAGAGATTCCGCAGGCAGAGCAGTACAGCAGAGTTCCATCAGCAGAAAATTTCTGGATGACACAGGATCCCACATGGACCGCCACTCACTAAGATGTGCGAAAAAATAATTCGCAGAACAGGACTTCATTCTGCAGAAAACATCTCGCCACAAGTTTTGTGGAGAAGTCCAAAAAGGAAAAATGCATCACTCATTCTACCAGACAGCACCCACTAGCACCCGTGGCACCAGCATCACTGGGTGGCACAGGAAGCACCAAGCAGTGCCTATGTCAACCTGGGTGATACCTGAGGGCACTCTGCGGCAGAACCTGCAGGCACCCATGCAGCAATGGCACCCGCGGGTACCACCCCCGACACCCATGGCAAGAATGGGACCCAAGGGCACCACTGGCACCCATGGGTGCCCCCGGCACCATGCATAGCACCCACAATGCCCACAATGCCACCTGTGGGTGCATAGCACCACCCGCACACCCGACATGCCACTGACGGCGCTGACAACCAACGGCAGCAACAACAGCACCCATGGCACCGCACAGAGCGATGGGGCTGACCCACGGTGCTGACTAAGGCATGGCACCGACCAAGGCATGCTGCTGACCAGCACCAGCCACAGCGCTGACCAAGGCACTGAGCCACGGTGCTGAAGGAAAATGCCAATGGAAATCCTGAAAGAAGGGAAGAAAAGGTGGTGTCCATGCTGGCCCCTGCATGGAAAAGGGAGAAGGTAGGCACGAGGGTCGACATGATGGCAGGCACCAAGAGGGCACCTCACCCATTGTGATCCATCGATCCGGCTCCGTCCAACAGCTTCAAGGCCCAAGCCCGAAATCAGGAACAGAGTCAGGAGAAGTGGAAAGTCAAACCACTGCTCCACAGGAGTGCCCAGAGGTGAAACTGCCCACTGGAGCTCCAGAGGACAGAGATGGAGTTCGAGTCAAGAATGCAGCCGTTAAGAGTGGGGCCAAGGGAACCCACCAAAGTCAGTTCAGGCCCATCGCCCCTCCTGATGAACAATCCTCGTGCAGATGTACCAGCAGGCAACCTCGAGTGGCACAGATTCTTCTTCCCCAAGGAGGAAGAAGAGCTCAAGGTAAGCGGGCTGTATCCCTGGAACCGCTAGATTTGTGATTTGGTGGACTGTCCCCCCACCTGAGCACAGGACTGTGCATAGTCAGACCCCGTTAATTAGGGGCAGTGGGCGGACACAACCCCTCTGCCATAAAAACTTTCAAGCAGAAGTCCTCCTACGTCCTACAGTCTAAGGTTCACTCCGTTGATGGCAGGAAAGAATTTATTTTTCTTCTTCATAATCTTCTTTTCTTGTTCGTAAAATAAGAAAGTACTACTTAAAATATTAAGCGCTAAAAGCTGCTGTCATACAGGCGAAAACTTAAGACTCCGGCAGACAAGCGATGTCGACATCCAAGCACACTCGACGGTGGGATGAAACTGAGGCGGTTGGAGGGTCGACGGTGAGATAGCCTACACAGGCGCGAGCTAGTCTCATGGTGCTGCACATGCATGGTCCTGCCTCTGCTCGGACCCTTCTGAAAATGTTAGGCTCCCGCTTGGTCCTAGTGCCTCCGGCGCAATCCCACTAGTGTGAATGAGTGATAGAGACTTAGTCCAGGAAGATCATGGGCTCAGCACCGTCTCCCCTTCCCGAGACCTGGAGGACTGCAGAGGAGCGCCGCAACTCCTTGCCCTGTCCCCTCAATCCCACCGACTCTGAGGAAGACCTCTTCTTCGCACCCTGTGCCATTGGAGCCTCCAACTCCACAGACTCCCAGAGAAGAGCCGCATAGGAGGGGGTTCTGGTCCTAGAATCAAGAGGAGGGCTGGCACCAGGGATGGCAGCCAACCCTTCCCCCAATGCCTGGACCACCACACCCCTAGTCCTGGAACCGCTGACCTGTGCCACCATCCCTGCGCTGCCGTCAGCATGGGGGTCAGCACTGGACACACACGGGCTGGGCGGAGGGCACACTGGGAAGTGCAAGTGCCCTGGCCCGGAAAACCAACTGACTCAGAGGATTCATGTCACCAGTCTGGATCAGCCTCCTGACCATCCAGCTCCGGAGAGAAGGAGATCCAGAGGAGCTCCAGACTGGTGACTCTGGGAGCTCTCCACCTACAGTGCCGAGAGTGGTGCATGCTGGTAGGCCCAGCACCGCACAGCACTGTTTGATCACCAGAGCTCGTGCATGGCTCTGGGATAGGCAGAGGAACACCCTGCACCAGACACAGCGATCATGGGCCCAACAACGGGGAGCATGCACCTTCAAAGAGGTGACATACAGGGCGGTGCTCCTGGCCTGACCTGGGAGGAGCCAGACCAGTCCTCTGGCACTGCAGTGAGACCTCCTCCATAGCAAGACTAGAAGGAGGCAGCCCCGCCTCGCCAGACTGTATGGGCCCAGGAAGGGAACTGGAGGAAGGGTGAAGCGACCTGCGCTTGATCCTCGTGGGTGATGCCACCCGAAGTCGACAGAGCGCCAGACTTTGAATGCAAGGTACCCAAACACGGCAGTCCATTGAGAAGCAGGTGTTGCAGTTGCCCATATCATGCAGAGGTCCAAGGCAGGGTTAGGCAGACATCATGCCAGTCCGTCACGGAAATTTGCCGGCTGTAGAGACACTGACGCATAGGAGGCCGGCCCACTTTCGAAGAACGCTTCTTGTCCCCGAATCTGGCACGATGCAAACGGTAACTTAACTAAAAATACAGCAAAGACTCAACGCTGTTAAGCAAAGAAAAGGAAAGATCTTATCGGATCACCATATAACGGCACCAAGTACTGGACAGCAGAACCGAGGCAAAGGTATTTACTTAGGTGGTGTTGAAAACGGCTCTGAGGAGGTGCATGCCAAACTACACCACAGTGACACAGTAACTAGAACTTTTATGCTGCTTCAGATGAGGTGCTGCCTCGATGGCAGTAGAAGCATAACTGAGGTGGAGGAAGAGCCAATGGCCGTTTCTGGCCAACCCATGAACCCACACAGTGCAAGCGGCCTCGTGGGAGGCACTGCTGGCACCTCCCACAAAAAAAAAAAAGCTCCCGCAGGGTGCTACACTCTGGCTTACACCCATCAGTGATGAATGGTGAAGATTAGCACAGGGAAGACCTGGAAGAATATTCTCTCCCTCCCATATACTATTTGTGGGTTCTGCTTATTAAATCCCAGCTGTAAACAACTAGCCCAGTGACAATGTGGAATGATACAGAATAAATAATTACTCACTGTAGTAATGTTCTTTTTTCTAAGGGATCCAGCAACAAGGCATTCAAATCTGCATCATCTCCATCCAGAGGTGTTGCCCCGGAGAAAGAAATCAATGTTAATTATAGAATTTAGAATTCAGTTAAAACTCTGCACTGTGGTTATGCCTCGGCCTAATACACTCGGAATCCCGAGTTCGGTAGCCGACACATACTAGCCTGACAGGGGTTAGATAGTGGATGTGATGAACCGTGACCTACCTTAGTCAGGCACCACAAGGAAGAACAAAATGCAGAAGCTGGTCGAGCTGCTCTTGTGGTGTGGAGGGCTAGGCCACCAGCAGCTTTGCCATCATAGCGCTTTTGACAGGTTCTGTTCGGGAGGGAAAATGTTTTTGTTCCCACTGTTGTCGCCCTGTAACTTTTCAATCTACCCCAAGGTCCGCTCCCCTCATCAAGTTGGTTATTTAAGTTACGGGTGGTGGGGGCTTACCTCCACCGCACTGCACTAAGAGCTTGTCAGTCTTCTGACAGTCGGTCTCCTGAACTCGAGCTTATGGAGTTTGGGAGACTGTCAGAATTACAGTGAATCCATCTCCCACTACTGGCATAACAATTACCTACTACCATAACAGCAGATCTTTAAGAGAATCTTTTCCATCAGGCAACTCCTTTAGAACTAATATGCATTAACACTAGGAGCACGTGGAAACGTTGCCAGCTGGGGTCACCCACATCAAAGTCATACATCTAGCATCTATATAAGGCGTGGACAGACCCCTACCCCCTCACTTCTTCAATGGCTGTTATGCTCATAAGGCCTTCCTCTGGGGAGTCAGGAGATCATACCTGCACCTGACTGACTAGTCAAGAGGGGGCAGTGCAAAATAGCTATGGAACAGCAGAGCAGAAATGCCAAAGCCTTAACACCCAAGGGGGACAGAGAGTGGGACAGCATGGCCTGATGAAAGATTTTTTCAAAGATCTATTGTTACAGAAGTACAAAACTGTTCTATTGTCTTCGAGGGTATCTCTTATCAGGTCACACCTTTGGAATGAGTCCCAGGCAGCATCAAAAGGAAACAAAATGGGTGGAAGGAAGCAAAATGCTCAGGACAGCTAGCCCAAACCCTGCTCTTCCATGAGCGACAATGTCTAGACTGTAATGCTTGGTGATTGTGTGGACAGTACTCCTAGTGGCTGCTGCGCTGATCTCAAAAGTGGAAAAACTGCAAAAACAAGCAACTGAAGTGGCCATCCCCCTGCTGGAGTAGCTGCGCACCACTTCACGAGAGTGTTGAGGAGGTGGTGGTGGGCAAAGAGCTAGGTAATAGTGACCGCAGCACCATAAGGTTCAAAGTCAGGAGGTGGAAGGAGACAAGCCAGACTAACACACAGGTTTAGACTTTAGAGGGTGGACTTGACAAAGTGAGGATAGTTAGGGAAACTGGCAGAAACAGAGGGGCAGAAACTGTGGAAGAACTTTGGAACTGCTAGAAAATTAGGAATGTATCTGAGAGGGTGCGAATAATCTGACCTGAGGGGTCAGTTAGGAGCCAGTCATCTAGATAAGGATAGACGAAATAACCGTTCTCCTTAAAGCGACTGCCACTACCACGAGACACTTGGTGAACACCCTCAGAGCCAAGGAGAGACAGAAAGGCAGAGCCCAGAATTGGTAGTGGTTTCCCTGAAAGCGAACTTAAGATACCTCCGGTGACCTGGAAACACTGGTATGTGCAGGTACGAGTCTTGCATATCCAGGGCACATGACCAATCCCCTGATTTAGCATGGGGATCAGACCGGGTAAGGTCACCATCTTGAAACTCTTGTATTCGATGTACACCATGGTTCAGCAGGCTTAAGTCCAGTAGGGGCCTTGGGTCTCCCGTCTTCTTGGGAACTAAGATGAAGTGGGAGTAATACCAGGTTCTCTGTTGAGAGGGAGGAAGAGGTTTGATGTCTCATTTTAAGAGTAAGGCCTGAATCTCTTCCTCGATGAGGGCTGTGTGGGTCGGGGAACATCGAGAGGGGGCTGGATGATTGTCTGAGGGAGTTTGGTGAACTCAATCGTGTAGCCTTTTTCTAAGATATCCCAAACCCAAATGTCTGTTGTAATGTTGGTCCACCCATCTAGGCAGTGGGAAAACTGACACCCTACTGCCTCCTCTTATCACCTCCTCTGGAGGAGCAGGGGTTGGCAGTGAGTCATGCACGGGTGGCTGGGGTGGGCAGCAAGGGCTCGGAGGATTTGGCATTCCTAGGCCCGCTATTTCCAGATGGTTGTGAGAGACCCTTTTGCTTGAAAGGACCTCTGGGCTGTTGATCTCTGTCAGTTGGCACCCGGGCGCCAAAATAGCCTATGCTTGCGCTGCTGCAGGTCTGATTGGTACATGTGAGGGACGGATTGCACCGTCTTCCTTGAGTCTTGCAAATCTGTAGTTATTTTTTGAACCTCCTCTCTGTAGAGGAAGGACCTGTGGAAAGGAGCATTCAGAATAGAATCCTGGAGGTCCTGTCTAAACCTGGATACCCTCAACCAAGAGAAGCGATGGAGGCAGATCCTGGTGGCCACGGCTTGAGCAGCTGTGTCCGCTGAATTGTAGGATGCCCTCAACACGTTTCCCTACATCCAGTCAGGACTGAAGGACATCCAGAAGCTCCGTATGGGACAGGCCTTCAGGCTGCTTCTGGGCTAGCTCCAGGGCTTTCTTCCAAAGAGATTTTTGGTAAAGCACCATGTGTGCTAGAAAATTCAGAGACCGTGTGGAACAGGTGGAAGAAGCGTAGACTCTCCGCCCAAACTGGTCCAATTTCTTAGACTCCTTGTCAGGGGCTGTGAGCTCATATGTTTAGGTTGCTTAGTCCTACCACATGCTGTGGTTAGGACCATGGAATCTGCTCTCAGACTTTCTCCCAGGAAGGGCTCGGCCTTAGGAGGCTTATAGATTCTGTCCTTCTTGGGGACAGCTGAGAAAGAGGAAGAATGTTCCCAAGCCAACTTGGGTAAATCCTGTAAAAGAGGAACTGGGGGGGGATGACCAAAGGTTTTGGGTCACTCATGCCCAAAAGGTGTTCTAGTCTTCCTCTCCAGATCCAATTTCTCTGCATCCCATTGGTTCAGGAACTGGATGTAGCACATCACACATCTATGAAGGTCGGGTTGTCTGGGGGAGACCTGGGTGAATTGTGGGGACCTTCTGGCTCCACGGAGTAGCCCCTGGAAGAAGAGTGCAAGGAATAAGGGTGACCTCTAGAGCGGGCTGACCTTGGACCCTTGCACCTGTGCCTGCGCCTGCTCCTGTCATCTGAGGAAGACAACCTGGATGAGGCGGCGTGCCCCCTGCATCAGTGATGCTCTGGGTCTGACCCTGGTGGAGTTGGACTCCTTGGTAAGATCGGAGACAATGGCAGAGGGTCCAGAACTGGTGTCTTGTCCGGGACCGGTGTGGGGTCATTTTTCTTTAGCATATCCCCTTTAACCATGTTCCACCAGGCTGTGAACAGCTGTCCTACATCTGCTAGGGGGACCATGGGCACCTGCGGGGGTGGTGTACCCTTAGGTTCCACAGGAGTCTTTGGAGGGTTTCTGCACCCTGGTGTCTCCCTTGGGTGTTCATCAGGCTTCATCGTTATGTTAAGGCCTGTTGCCTGGTCACCTGTCATCTGGTCCAGACACTTGGTCATCGGGTACTGGAACAGAGGGTTTATGGTCTGTCGCAGTGTCAACAGGCACCCGATCGCCAGGCTGAAAAACCGTCGAGGATGGCAGCCTTGGCATTGGATTCTGAAGCAGTGGACCAGAGGGTGTCTAGGTTAAAGTAGTCATCCCTGACACCTGGTCACCTGACACCTTTATCTGTGGTATCTGCCTCTGGTCCTTCCACCTGTCGGAAGGCCGGTCATCTGAGACCTGCATCAGGTTTTTGCTACTGCGGCAGACTTGTCTCGGGGGCAGCATTTCCTTGAACAGGGAATGCTCCCAGCATCTGCGCCTGTCGTCCGCTGTCGATGACAAACAGGAGTAGGAAGAAGACACAGAGCCTTATCAGCTAAAGTCCCAGCCGGCTCCGATGGTTGCTGAAAGGGCCTAGAGGCTTAGGGAGGGATCCGAAGGCCCTTGCCTGAAGAGCTGCTGCCTGCTGAGAGGGTAATGGCGGAAGCCTTCACCAAGGGCAGGCTGGAGGAAGTTGTTGGGGGGGCAGAGTCCGCTCTCTTGCTAGAGTGCGAACCGGAATGCTTGTCCTTGCAGTGAGGTGATTTGGAGCGAGACTCCGACCTACTGTGCTCCTTCTGCTGGTGCTTCCCTCCCGAATGCTTCTCCTTATGGGAAGTTGGCGACCTTGAGGCTGAGGAACTGGCCTTCGATGGGCAGCGAGCTGCTGCTTCATAACATAGGCCTGGAGAGTCTTGCAGTGATGGAGGCAGGTCTGTGGATTGAATTTATCGCAGGCTGGGCAGGCTTCCACGTTGTGGTCAGGCCGCAGGCAGAAGAGGCACTGGGAGTGATCGTCTTTTGCTGAAATCTGCCACTTGCACAGACACAGATTTCCATCCCTGTCATGATGAAGATGGAGACGACATAAACTGGTTTGGAAAAAAAACAAATTTTAAAAGCAAAAAATGGGTACTTATAAACTAGAAGGCTAAAGATGTCAACAAATGCAATGAGGCGTCCGAAGAGCTGAAGCGCACGGGTCGACGGCAGGAAAAGAACTGAGATAGGGCTGGGGACTGCTGGCTTGAAGTTTGCCGTGGAGTCCTAGTGACTGACGGCATAGTCCTTAAGGTGTAGCCTGCTGCAAGAGCTCATTCTCGAAGTAAGATCACAGGTTACTCACCTGTAACAGTAGTTCTAGGAGTGGTATATGATTGTTCATACACTGTTTGGCAGACGCCTTTCGCCTTTAATTCCTGCCGAAACATCTTTAAGCTGGCTCCTCCCACCCATCCAAGTGGTAAATCCTCTGCTCCACCCCTAGACACCAGATCTTTGCCTGCTGGAAGCAAGGTTGTGCGCCTGAGCCTGGGGAGGTCGGGGTGAGGGGTGGGGGCCGTGTGGATGATCACTACATACCACTCCTTGAACTACTGTTACTGGTGAGCAACCTGTGTTTCTAGGGACCTGGCTATGATGTTCTATCCACACTGTTTGTCAGACTCCTAGCAGTTCTCCAGGAGGAGGAGGCAAGGCGCACACCCCCTACTTAGGAAAAAAAGATAGGAGAATTGAGACCCCAAAACCAGCATCCCGGCGTGACTCACGGTCAGTGTGGTAATGGGAAATGAAGGTGTTTGCTGACTTTCAGGTAGCAGCCCTGCACATTTCCTTGATAGGGACATCTCTAGAAGTAGCCACCGGCACAGCGATATGGCGAGTAGAATGAGCCCTTTGCCCTGAGGGAGGCTCCCTACCTAACAACCTATAGCAGATGTCAGTACAGGAAGGGATCTACCTGCCAATCATCCGCTTGGCTGCAGGTCGGCCAGGTGTGGCTTCAGCATAGGTGACAAACAGCTGGTGAACCTCTTCCGAACTTCAGCCATATGCTCTTTATAGTAGGCAAGCATTCATCTCTGGTCCTAAGTATGGAGCCTGTACTCGGCCTCTGAGGTATAACTGGAGTAGTACACCAGCAGAGTCAACACCTGTTTGAGGTGAAACTCCAACATCACCTTCAGAAGGAATTTCGAGTGGGGACGCAGGACAACTGTGTCCCTGTGGAAGACCAGGTAAGGAGGCTCCACCAAGAGCGCCTGGAGCTCCCACTCCTTCTGGCTGACGTGACAGCCACCAGGAAGGTGATCTTCCACGACAGGTGCGAGATGTCACACCTGTGCATCGGTTTGAATGGCTTGCCCATGAGCTTTACCAAAACCAGCAGTAGGTCCCACAGGGTGGTGGGTCACGCACCGGAGGATATGTGATCTAGGCCTTTGGAAAGTGCCTGACCACCTTCTCCTGCACCACCGACTGCTTCCCAGCCCACACAGTAAGCAGAGATGGCTGCCAGGTGCACCGTAGGGTCATCGACCGAAGCCCTAACTGAGAAAGGGGCCACAGGTAGTCCAAAATGCTTGCCAAGGAACAGGAGGAAGGGTCCAACCCCTTGCCCTGACACCAAATGGAGAATCTCTTCCACTTGAAGGCATAGCATTTCCTGGTCGACTCCTTATGGGAAGCCTCAACAATGTTGAGGACCTCGTCGGAAAGACCCAAGGCCTGGAACTCTAGCCGCTCAGGAACCAGGCCATCAGGTGCAGGGACTGAAGGTCTGGATGGAATACCTTCCCCTGACTGGCTGAGATCAGGTCTGGGTGGGTGGGAGAAGCCTCGGGAGCCTGGAGCTGAGGCTGAGGAGATCTGGATACCAGAACTGGCGGGGCCAGTCTGGGGCTACCAGAATCACCTGCGCCTTGTCCTCCGTGCTTTGAGAAGCACCTTGTGGATCAAGGGAAATGGGGAAAGGTGTAGAAGAGGCCCAGGTTCCACGGCCTCAAGAAGGCATCCCCCTGCAGCGAGCCCTGCTCGGGGGCAGGCATGGAACAGCCTCAGCTTTGCAATCTCCCTGGGGGCAAACTGGTCCACCTGAGGCATGCCCCAGTGGGAGAACAGATCTTGTACTATCTCCGGCAGGAGAGACCACTCGTGGGACATAGCTCCTATCCGACTTAGGGCATCGGCCAGAATGTTGGAGGCTCCTGCTACATGGATGGCAAGGAGATCCGCCTCCAGGCTGCGCACGAGGGACCAAGTGCAGAGAGCTTCCTTGCACAGAGGCATGGAGCGCATCCTGCCCTGGTGGTTTAGGTAGTACGTGGTCGTGGTATTGTCCATCTGGACCTGGACCACTTGACCCCGTACAAATGGAGCGAAGGCGGTGAGGGCTAGATGAACCGCTCAAAGCTCCAGCAGGTTGATGTGGCATCAAGACTCCCGAGGGGACCAGAGGCCATGCACTCCCAGATGGGCACCCCAACCCACCAGAGAGGCGTCAGTCGATAGACAGTCAGCTCGGGGCGGACAAATGGGATGCCCTCCTGCAGATGAGCTGGAAAGTATAGTTACGCAAGAACTTACCATAACAGTAGATCTTTGAAAAAGCTCTTGCAGCAGGTTACACCATTAGGACTGAAGCTGTCAGGCGCCAGGACCCCACAGAAATTTTCTAGCTAGCAGTCTTCAGCGGGGACCGCCTCCGACGTTGGTCCCTCCCCCGATGTCAGGCATAGTACATAAGGAGGCAGTCCCCCCACAATCCCCAGTTCTCCCGCCGGAGACTCCAGGCCGCTGGATGACATCAGAAGAGGAGACTGAGGATCCTCCACCAGATGGCCAAGACTAAAAACAGAACGTCCCATCTCGTAAGATGGATGTTTGGCTACAACCCACCTCACAAGAAGGGGATGGTGGCGGATTTACTGCAAGAGCTGTTCTCAAAGATCTACTGTTACGGTAAGTTCTTACGTAACTGTACTATCTTACTTCGAGATACAGCTCTTGCAGCAGGTTACACCATTAGGACTGATTTCCAAGCAATAGTGGCAATCTTATGCCACAGGGAGGAGGAAAGGTAGAAGTCTCAATGCAACTTGAGCCTAGGACAGAAGTTCCTGAAGGATGGCTAGGCCAAACCCTGCTCTTCGCCTTGAAGCAATGTCCAGGCTGTAATGCCTGATAAAGGTATGCACAGAGCTCCAAGTGGCTGCAGCGCAAATAGCTGAGGTGGAGTCGTCCCTTAATGCCGCAAAGGAAGTGGCCACCTCTCTAGGAATGACCCTTAACAGCACCCGGTAAGGGTTTATTGCGCTTATCATAACAGAAAGTCATGCACTGGCTAAGCCACCTCGAGAGAGACTGTTTAGAGACAGGAGCTCCTTTCATTCTAACAGTGAAGGAGACAAACAGTTGATCCGTCTTTTGAAACTGGTTCTGGTCAGATAATATCTGAGGCACCTGTGTACATCAAGGGTATGCAGAAGGGCTTCTCCTCGGTTGGTGTACCTTGGGAAATACACTGGTAAGTCGATATCCTGATTAAGGGTGAGGGCTGAAACCACCTTAGGCAGAAACTTTGGGTTTGTCCTCAGGGATACCCTATCCTGATGGAAAACTAAATAAGGCTCTTTGCACATTAGTGCATGCAATTTGAAATCCTTCTTGCCGAAGTAACTGCAACTAAAATTAACGTTTTCCATGACAGAAAACGTAGCTCACAATCCGCGGCTGGTTCAAAAGGTGGCAATGGCTGCTCAGGATGAAGGGCAAGTCCAAGGAGGAATCGGATCCTTGATAGGCGGCCTAAGGTGGAGGACTCCCTTAAAAAGGCACAAGTAGTGTCAATTGGGCCACCATCCGATGGCCTATGGGGGCATAGTAAGCCGAAATTGCACAAAGGTGCACCTTAATTGAGGAGTAAGCCAGTCAGGAGTAAAAAAGGGAAAGCAGGTAATCCAGAACCAGCTTTTCGGGGCATTCTAACGGTGAGAAGCCGTGTGCTTGAGCCCACAAGTAAAATCTGCACCATTTCATGGCGTACGTTGCCGGTTTTTTGGTGGCAGAGAGCACATCTGCCACTTCTGGTGAGACCCCGTATCACAACATGGCCATGTCTCTAGGAGCCAAGCGTGCAGGTTCAAAGAACGTAAGTCTGGATGGACTAATGAACCCTCTTCCTGAGACAGGAGATGGGAGCTGATTGGCAAAGTGGAGGGTTCCCAGGACAGCTGATGCAGAAGAGGGAACCAAATTTGTCTGGGCCAGAAGGCACTATCAAAATGAGCGTCGCCTGCTCCTCGTGAAGTTTTAAGAGAACTCTCTGGATCAATGGGAAAGGAGGGAAGGCATAGAGGAATCTGCCCGCCCAGGAGAGTGACAACGCATCTTGCCAGAAAACACCAGGCCCTGGATCTAGCGAGCAAAAACTGGGCAGTTTTGCATTGGATGGGGATGAAAAGGTCTAACTCTGGAGTGCCTCATCTGTGAAAGAAGATCCTCTGCCACCTCCTGTAGAAGTTTCCGCTCCTGGACTCTGGCCTGAGAGCGACTCAGCCTATCTGCGACGGTGTTGTCCACTCCCGGGATGTGTACTGCAATTAGGTTTGCGGCATGTTGCACTACCCACTCCCACACTCTCATGGCCTCCCTGCAAAGCGGGTAGGAGTGCCTCCTTGTTTGTTGAGGTAATACATCACTGTGGTATTGTCTGTATGTAACAGGAGAGTACCCAGTAGAATCTCCAACTGGAAGGCCTGCAGTGCTAAAGTACTGCCCTCATCTCCAAAATGTTGATGTGGAGATGAGATTCCTGGGCTGTCCATATGCCCTGAGACCGTACACCATCTAGGTGTGCTCCTCACCTGAGACCCGAGGCATCTGTGAAGAGAGTCACAGTCGGGGCGTGATGAAGGAACTCCTGTGGTGAGATTCTCCGGATGTAGCCACCACTGCCAATCCCAAATCATGGCATTCATGATTGAATTGGCTGCTGCAGGTGGTCTTGCCTTTGGTCCCATTGCACCCTTAGCACCCACTGGGTTACCCACTTGTGGAGCCGTGCCATCGGAACTGTTGCAATGGCCGCAGCCATATGTCCAAGTAGCGAAGGACCAGTCTTACCGGATGGTCTTCTCACGACAGGTCCCTGATGAGGGATCTGATGTGTTCTGCTCTGTCTGAGGGAAGAGGGCTTTCCCTCAGGCGGTGTCGAACTGCTCCTATGAACTGCAGTTTCTGGGATGGTACCAGGAAAGACTTCTTGTAATTGATGAGGATACCCAGTGATTGAAAAAGGGACTGGGTGCGATGAATGGCTGTCATCAGTGCCTCCTTGGAGGCAGCCATGAGAAGCCAGTCGTCCAGGTATGGGAACACGTAGTGGCCTTGTCTCCTCAGAGACACTGCTACGACCACCATGCACTTCATAAAAATGCGAGGTGCCGATGACAGCCCAAAAGGAAGTGCTCGGAACTGATAATGGCGGCTCTGAAACTTGAAGTGCAGGAACCTCCTGTGCGCTTGAGCAATTGGAATGTGCAGGTAGGTGTCCTGCATGTCCAAAGATGCCAGAAAGAAGTCCCGCTTCGGCATGGGAATTAGGCCCGGAAGGGTCACCATGCGGAAGCGTTTGTAAACGACTGACAGATTGAGGTTCTGAGGTCCAGAATTGGGACGGAGGTCCGTTCTTTGGAACCAGGAAGAAGTGTGAATAATACCTAGCCCTCTCTGGTTCTCTGAACGTGCTCTAAGGCTTCCTTGTCCAGAGCGTGAGCACCTCCTGCTGTATAAGCAGGGTGTGCTGACCTGAGTGGTGGGAAAACAGGGAGGTCTCGTGGGTGGACTGCCTACAAATTCTATATAGTGGCCTTTTTCAAGCAGTTGCAGCACCCACCTGTCAGTGGTGATGAGCCGCCATCCTGGTAGGTGACATGCGATGTGACCCCCGACCTTCATTTCCCATTGATCCTGAGGAGGGGTGGGAGTGGGAAGGAGTCATGCTGTGGCAGAGTTAGATCCCACAGGCTAGGCCGACTTTGCGACTCATTGGCCTCTGCCTGGGGATGACTTGGCCTGGGCTTTTCAGGTAAAGGAGCCCTCTGCTGTTGGTCGGAATGTGGTTGTTGCCTTTGAGTCCTGCCACGAAAGCGACTCTGGTTCCTATGAAAGGAACTAGGTCGGGATCTCTACATGGCCTGGACAGATCTAACTGCCTTTCCTGCATCCTGAAGTTTGGTGATCACCTTCTCGGAGGCTTCACCAAAAAGGACTTCCCCGTTGTAAGGGACATCTATGTTCGCCTGAATAAATGATGTTCGCCTGAATAAATAAAGATTTTGATTGATTGATTGATTGATTGATCTAGGATGTTCTTCTGGACGTCCGGGGTAAAACTGGAGACGTGGAGCCAAGAGTGTCTCCGGAGACACAAGCCTGAGGCTGCAGCTCTGGCTGAAGAGTCCACAGTCTCATATGCGACTCTGAGCACCTGGGTCCCCACATCCGAACCCGTACAGAGGAGGTTTAAAAGCTCCTTCTTTTGACCACCATCGGGCATCTTCTCAACCAGGTCCTGTCTCTGTTCCCGCAGTGTGTTCTGGAACTGAACCATGTGGGTGAGGTAATTTAGAGACCTGATGGCGCCAAGTCGCAGCTGCGTCGTGCGCCTACAGAAATATCAATTGCTTGGATTCTGGGTTCAGTTGCTGTGTGCTCAAGTGCTGGGTCTCTGAGACTGGTCATGTGAGGCAGTGATGACCAGGAATCGGCCAGAGGATGGTTTGCCAGATACTGGTCCTCCTCGGGCCTTGTATAGGCAGTCAACCTTCATCGGCACTGCCGGTCGAATGTGGATGCTTCCACGCAGCCTTGGTGATGTCCACAAAGGTGTCCACCAAGGGTGGCACCACACAGGCTTTGGGTCTTTCAGAGAGGCAGCGGGCAAGGCGCTGTCTCTCGGGTCTAGCTCTTCAGCATCCCACCCCATATTCTCCTGAATGTGCCTCATGATCTCCGTGAAAGAGGGATCATCCGGAGGAGACCTGGGTAGGTCGTGTGGGTCTGGGGAGGGAATGCTGATGGGAGGAGGAGATCTGGAGCACCCTGAGGTGTCAGATCTGGAGTACTCCACAGGCGTGGTGTACTGGCATCATCTGGGTCTCTTGGGCTAGAGTGACCCTGAAGTAGTTTTGAGGAGGTCTTCTCTATCTGAGGGATCTGCCCCAGGAGGGAGGTGTTGGCTCACTTGGGGTTGGTGATCATCCCACGAGGCCTTGGGTGGGGAGGCGATGAGGTGAAGGAGTGGGTGGAGGTGGAGCCAGAGTAGGAGGAGGGTGCGTGGCGACCACATCCTTCCTGATGGTGTCCCACCAGAAGGTCAAGAGCTCCTTTACCTCTGCCGAATTCAGGCCCGACGACAGGCCAGGCACGGTGGCTCTGTCACGAGGTCGGACCCCAGGGGTCTCCTGCTCGAGGGAGGGTTCCCGTGGGAGCCCGGCGACTCGTGTCGCCCACCTGTTCCTCGGGTTGAGTGGTGTCCTCTCAATGATTTCTTCTGACCGATGTCAGCCGGCGGCAGTGGTGCAGTCCTCCTCTCTGGGGAAGCCAGCGTCAGTCCCTTGGCCGACGCCTGGGAGGTGAGCGCCTGGCTGGCGATGGGTGTCTTGCTGTCACTGGCTCCTGGGAGTGTCTGTGGGCTTGGCCGATGTTGGGTGGGCTGAAGTTGGGTCGGAGTCCATTTTAGAGGACATCCGGTCCTTAGTCTTATGTGGGACGGGTCCGACCCATGGAGAGCTGGGACACCGACCTGGTGTCCGGAGTCCCAATGACGGGAGGAAGATTTGTGGCACTCCCAGACTGGGCCAGGGCCTTAGAAGGAGTGGAAGAAGCCGATGGCCTGGAAGCCTTGAGAGACTGCAGGAGGAGGAGCCACTGGAGGATCTGACCTGAACCAGGGGAGGCTGAGATTGAGCCCTGGAAGAAGAGCGGTCTGACCGTGAGCCGGAGCTTCGGGGATCTGAGGCCTGTGCCGGGGACCTGGGTCTTTCCTTCTCCTGGTGTTTTTCCCCATGTCTGTGGGTCTTCCTAGATGACTCCCTCTGGAGGAAGGTTCCCTATCCATGGTCTTTAGTTTCTCCTCCAAGAGAAACACTTGAAGGGCCTTCTGGCGGTGGATCCTGGTGTGACTGTTGAAGCCCTGGCAGAAGGAGCAGGCCTTGGTGTCGTGTTCCGGGCCTAGACAACACACGCAGGCTGAGTGAGGATCCTTGAAGGGATCTGTTTGCCGCAGGCACACTTCGATGGGTGACCTTCCAGAGAGGTGTTTGGAGAGGACATCAGATGAATCCAAATTCGTATAAGAAAGAGAGAATGTCATAGTTACAAGTCGTAGCATGCTAGAAAGTGACCAAGAGGCCGATGCTTGCAATGTCGATGGCGGGAAAAGAACTGGGGATTGTGGGGGGACCACCTCCTTATGTACTACGCCTGACGGGGGTGGGACCGACGTCGGAGGCAGTCCCCGCTGAAGACTGCTAGCTAGAAAATTTCCGTGGGGTCCTGGTGCCTGACTGCTTCAGTCCTAATGGTGTAACCTGCTGCAAGAGCTGTATCTCGAAGTAAGATCGTTCCACCACTGGAAAGCGTTCCACATCTCCTGGGTCACTGTCTGATCCAAAGGACCGGAGCGCTGTGACCATTGGCTGGCCAGTCCCCATTGTAGAGGATGCATGTGCCAAAGGGCCCAATGGACCACGCTGGTGCAGGCAGCTATGAGTCCCAGGAAGTCCTGTGCAGGGCTGATGCCCAACCTGAAATGACTGGGCAAAGGAGCGAAGAACCTCGGCCCTGTCTGCCGGAGCCGTGCTCTGGCTCGCAGAGAGTCGAGCTCTGCCCCGATGAATTGGATCACCTGCTTTGGCACGAGTTCCGACTTGGCCTCATTGATGAGGAGGCCAACTTGAGAGCAAACCTGGAGGGCCAGATCCCTGGTCCGCTCCACCTCCGGTCTGGAGGACACCGCAATCAGCCAGTCGTCCAGGTAGGGGTACACCCGGACCCTTCGGTGCTGCAGAAATGTTGTCATCACTGCCATGCATTTGGTGAAGACCCTGGGAGCTAGAAAAAGGCCGAAGGGCATGGCCCCGAACTCGTAGTGGGACCCCTCTGCTCTGAAGCGGAGGAATCGCTGGTGGGACGGATGGATTGGGACATGAAAGAACGTGTCCTGGAGGTCCAGAGAACAGAACCATATGCCTCGTTCCAAGGATGGACCATCCTGAAGGTTCGAGACCTTAGGAACCTGTTCAGGTCGTGCAGGTATAGAATGGGGCGCCAGCCCCCCGTCCGGTTCGGGACCAGGAAGTACCTGGACAGAAACCCTGGGTCTTGTGGAGGATCCGCCACCTTCCTGATCACCTCCTTTTGGAGGAGCAGGGCAATGTCGGCTTGACTGGCCAAAAGAGAGGCTGCGGACCCCGTAACCTCCCGTGGGGAGATGGCTCGGAAGGGACGGAGCCTGCGAACTCCAGAGACAGACCCTTTCCTACCATCTCCAACACCCAATGGTCCATGGTGATAGTGGACCAGGTGGAAAGAAAGTGGCAGAGCCGTCCTCCCAGGAGAGGAACCGGGGAAGCGACACGGTTGGGGCGACACCCTCAACCCGTCACTGGACAGGCTTAGAGGAAGGACCGCCGAGGGACCTCCTGGGCCTTTTCCTCCTGGCTTCTGCTGGAGGAAGCTGCAGGCTTGGCTTTGGGTGTCAGTCGCGAGCCTGCTGGCCTGATGCTGGTGTTGCTGGGCGGATCGCCACAGGGCAGAAGGGCGAAAGGACTTATGCTGCTGTTGGCAGCCTCTGTCCTTCTGGGCAGACGTGACCGAGTCCAAGGTGGCATTGGACTTTTCAATTCTCTGGAGGTGGCCTTCCACCCCAGGCCTGAACCAGTGGGTACCCAGGAAGGGGACGTCTGCCAACTTGTGCTGGGTATCCACCGTAAAGGTGGAGATCCGCAGCCAAGCTCTGCGGCGCATGGCCACTGCGGCCACTACTGACCCGGCATAGGAGTCTCCAATATCGAGAGCCATTTGGAGCTGCTGTTTTGCCACTGCCCTTCCCTGATCACGCACCTGCTTGACCGTACTCTGCAGATCATCCAGGAGATGAGGGATCACCTCATCCAGGGAGCCCATAAGAGTGTGGGAGAAGTGCGCCATTAGTACAGCCGAACTGTTCTGATGGAGGCCGAGGAAGGACGCAGCATATACTTTACACCTGGCATAGTCCCGCTTTTTGGACTCTTTGTCGGGGGCTTGTCCACCTCCCTAGCATCCCTGGAATGCTGGAAAATGCTGTTGTAACCAACCCCTGCACAGAGGGGTGTTCCAAGAAACCAGACACAGACCTGGTAGGGACCGCATACTTCCTGGCCATCCTGGCCGAAGGAGCAGCACAAGAAGCCGGCCACTGCCATAACTCCAAGGCTAGGCCAACAATGGCTTCAGCCACCGGAAAGGCCTCCGTGGGAAAATCCCCTCGGTCCAGTATCTCCATGAGGGGATACTTGGCCCGCTTGGATACGGGCTCAAGCTGCATCCCGGTGGACTCCGAGATGAGCTGAAGCAGACCCATGAACGATGATGGGCTCTCGTCCATTGACTGTCCCCCCGGAGGACTCCAGGTCAAGGGGCCTGAAGAACAGGGAGGAGTCATCGTCAGACTCCGAGGAGTCTGCGAAGAGCTGCCTAGGGCCTGAGCCACCCTCCACCTGCCAAGGATGGTAGGGAGTGAGAGTGACTGACAACCGGTGGGGCAGTCCCTGACCCAACCGAGAAGCCTTGGTTGGAGCCCCCGATTTCGGTTGTGGAGGTGGAGGTTCCACCACAAATCGGTGGGGCAGTTGGTTTCGGCTGAACAACCGGCCCAGGTTTGGGCACCTCAACCACCACAAGGGGTTGTTTCGGCCTTTTGGGTGACAGCCACTTAATGGCCGGGGAAGGCAATGGCGTCTGCTTGTTCCCAGTCAGAAGGAGCTGCTGCCACATTAAGTTCTCGTAGCGTCGATGCAATTTGCGCCAAAGCCTCTCCTCCTCCGAGGAGGAGGAGGAAGACAGAGACAGTGGCGAGACTACCGCATCGGGCTGGTCAGAGACCCAGGACCGCTGGTGTTTCCGAGGGTGGGTCTGGGAGGGCGGGGAAACCCGTCTCCCTCGGCTCGGGAGCCTTAACAGGGACTCTGGCACAGGAGGCACAGGCAAGTCCTCGGTTTCCACTGGGGAACCGGTGAAGAAGGGTTGTCGGCTTCTCCAGTTGACAGCCATCCAACAGGTCGAGAAAAATCAGCCGCGTCACGGATGTCTCGGCGGCTGACCTGACAGAGACACTGTGAAGCCAGCAGCCTTAGCCGCAACCTCGACCAAGTCAAGTGTTGACTGTCCAGGAAGGGGACCTCTCCCGCTCCCACGAACGTCGATGGTGGGACTTACCCTTCGAGTTCTTTTTCTTGGACCGAGAGGAGTGTCCCGATGGCCCCTCACCTTTAGTGGAGAGGGATTAGCAAAGCTCCTTAAAAGAAGCTGTATAGGAGGATCCCAAGGAGAGCAGGATAAATGCTGCGACCGAGGATGATGAAGATGCGGTCTGGACCTCCTCCTCCTAGAGGGCGATCATCTGCTCGAGTTTTTCAACTGAGCCAGCCGCCGTGGAAACTGCACAACGGACCTTGCTGGACTTCACCGGCAGATAACGTTTCTTGGGGCACCCAAGTTGGAGCCAGGCAGCACGGTCTTCGAGGATGTTTGCCAAGAAAGACTTGCACAACTTGCATGCCTGCAGATCGTGGTCAAGCCCGAAGCAGTAGATGCACGCAAAGTGCAGATCGGTCCTGGACATCTTCTGCCCGCATGGGCACTGCTGAAAACTGGGAGTCAATTTGTCCATCGCAGCCGCGAAGGAAGAAGCAGACCGAAGTCTAGAAAACTTTAAAATTATTTTTGGGTGAACCGAAGAGTTTGGATCCAGTCTAAATGCAGAGCACTAAGGAAGGAACCTGAGCTTCCAAGCGGTAAGGAAGATCTGGCATCATGGGGTGGAGCCGAGAGTTTTACCACCCGGGTGGGTGGGAGGAGCCAGCTTGAAAACCTTCCGGCAAGATTTAAAGCGGCAAGGAACCTACCAGACAGTGTGGATGAACAACATATCCATGTCCCTAGAATTCTAGCAGCTAGGAACCAGGCTGTCGGGTGCAGGGATTGAAGGTCTGGATGGTACCTTCCCTGATTGATGGAGAGCGAATACGGCGTGCTGGTAGATGCCACAGGAGCCTGTTGCTGAGATCAGGGTACTAAAACTGGTGGGGCTAGTCCAGAGCCACCAGGATCACCTATGCCTTGTTCCTTTGACCTTGAGAAGCAGCTTGTAAATCAAGGGATGTGGAGGAAGGCATAAAAGAGGCCCAGGGTCCAAGGCCTTGAGAAGGCATTGGGCGGGCACACAAACACCTCAGTTTTGTGCTCTCCTGGGAGGGAACAGGTCCACCTGAGGTGCCCACTGGAGAAGAGATCATATACTACCTCCGGATGAAGAGACCACTCGTGAGACGCCTTGCCCACTCGGCTGAGGGTATCTGCCAGCTGATTGAGGCTCCTGTCACATGGATGGAGAGGAGATCTGCCTCCAGGCTGTGCATGAGGGTCCAGATGCAGAGAGCTTCCTTGCACAGAAGCAAGGTGTGTCCTGCCCTGCTTGTTGAGACAGTATATGGTCATGGCATTGTCCTTCTGGACCTGGATCACTTAACCTCGAATGAACAGAGCGAATGTGGTCAGGGGTAGCCGAACTGCTCGGAGCTCCAGCAAGTTGATGTGACATTGGGACTCCTGAGCAGACCAGAGACCATGGACTCTGTGCTCCCCCAGGTGGGCACCCCAGTCTGTCAGAGGCATGTCGGTCATCAAGATGACCATCAGCTCGGGGCAGACAAACAGGATCCCTTCCTGCAGTTATGCTGGGATAAGCCACCACTGGAGGGCATCCCACATCCTCTGGGTCATGGTGACCAGCTGGTCAAAGTGACCTTTGTGCTGAGACCACTAGCTGGCCAGCTCCCACTGGAGACAGCGCATGGCTACTGCGGCCGTGACTGAGCGGGCACAAGAGTAACCAATACCCAGAGCTGTCTGGAGTTGCTGCTTCACTTTTGCCCTCCCCTGATCTCGGAGCTGCTTGACCATAGTCTGGAGGTCCACTGGGAGGTGAGAAATCACCTCATCCAGGGACCCCATTAGGGCATGAGAGAAGTGTGCCATCAGCATGGCCAAACTAGCTTGGCGAAGGCCGAGTGAAGAGGCAGCACAGACTTTCTTAGCTGAATAGTCCTGCTTCTTGGACTCTCTGCCCGGCGGTCTATCGACATACCCTGTATTGCCAGAGCACCGGAAGACACAGTCAGCCACCAAACCTCAACTGAGGGATGCCCCCGAAAACCCAGAAAGGGAGCGGTTGGTACTGCATACTTGCAGGCCATCTGGACTGAATGTCAGGCAACAGGCGAGATGCTGCCAAAGCTCCAGGGCAAGATCAACAATGGCCTCAGCCACCGGAAAGTCCTCTGTGGGAGAATCCCCTTTGTCAAGAATCTCTGTGAGGGGATACTGAGCCCGTTTCTGGACAGGCTCTAGCTCCATCCCGTGGACTTGGAGATCAGCTGAAGAATGCCCATGAACGAAGAAGGACCTTAGGTCCATGGAATACCCCTCCACGGACTCAGTGTTGATGGGACTTGAGTGCAGGAGGAATCCTTGGACTCCCGCCAAAGCGGGCGGCCACCAGTGTTGTCCCGACCTGTCTAGGATAGTCGAGTGAGAGTGACTGACAGCCGATGGGGAAGTCCTTGGTCGGCCGAGCATCCTAAGTCGGAAGCCCGGTCGTTGGCTGTTTAGGTGGTTGCTCCACCACAATGGGCAGACATGCCTGCTTCGGTCGAGCAGATGTCGTCTGCACCGACTTCACTGGGGGAGGGACAGTGATGACCAACCCAGGTGGGGCAGTCGACGTTGGCCGTTCAGGCAACAGTCACTTAATGGCCAGGGTAGAAACCAGTGATGGCTTCGACCCAACAAAACCAGCTGTTTCCACATCAGATCTTTGTAGCGTCAACGCAACGTGCGCCTAAGCCTGTCCTCATCCGAGGAGGATGAAGTAGAGCAGCAACGGTGGTGCTTTCCATGGAGCCGGGAGTGAGATCGCCAATAACAACGAGACCTGCCCGACTCAGAGGAGGGAAGACCAAGACCACAACCATCGGTGGTGCCGACGGGAGCCTTAGGGGAGCCGGGAACCCTGCGGCTCCTCCTGGTCAGTGTCTTTGGGCTGTTGGAATTGTGTTCTTCATCGATGGTGCTGGTGCCTGCATGATGCAGGAATAAATGTGGGGAATTCCCTTGGCCAGTATTGGTGCTCGTGTCTTTTTTTTTTGATTTATGTCGGTACACTGAGCACAATTTGCTGCTGGAGCTACTTCTGTTTTGTGTCAGCACTGTGAAACCAGCAGCCAAGGCCGCTGTTTCGACCAAAGTTGAAACCGAAGTCTCCTGAGAACATGAACATTCCTGATCCCAGGAACGTCAACGATGAGTCTTCTTGTCTCTTTTCAACTCCTTCTTACAAGAGCGCGAACCATGCGATCCAGAAAGACCCCCTCCTTTAGTTGAGAGGGACTGGCACAGCTCCTTGAAAGAAGTCAAGTAAGTGGAGTCCAACTGGAGCAGAACAAAGGCCAAAGCTGAAGAGGATTGAGCAGAGGAATGGGCCGCCTCCTCCTTGAAGACCTTGAGCTGTTCAAGCTGCTCGGCAGACCTCACAGCCGCAGAGACCACCCAACAGGCATGCCTGGACTTGACCGGTGGGTAACGCTTCTCTGGTCACCCCAGCTGGAGTCAGGCAGCACGGTCATCCAACAGATTCGGATGGAAGGACCAACAGATATCGCAGACCTGTGGATCGTGATCATGGCCTAAGGAGTACACGCATGTGGCATGAGGGTTGGTCCTTGACATCTTCTGCCCCCACAGGGGCACCGGCAAAACCTGGGAGCAGGCTAGTCTTCCATCATGGGAGCAACTGAAGAAAAAGCTGAGGTCATAACTCGTATGAGTTTTAAAGTAAGTTTAGAAAACAAATCTGAAGATTTGAGCACCAGGGCCTATACACACGGGAGTGGTAAGGAAGGAACCTGAACCTTCCAAGCAGAAAGAAAGATCTGGCATCTAGGGGCGGAGCCGAGGGTTTTACCACTCAGGTGGGTGGGAGGAGCCAGCTTGAAGACGTTCTGGCAGGAATTAAAGGGGGAAGGCATCTGCCAAACAGTGTGGATAGAACATCACATCTACGTCCCTAGAAAGTATAGTTGCATAAGAACTTACCGGAACAGTAGATCTTCGAGAGGAGCTCTTGTAGAAGACCAACACTGATAGGACTGAAGCCACCAGGTGCCAGGACTACACGGAAAACTTCGAACTAGCAGTCTATCATGGGGGGCCACCCCCACCAACGCTGACGTCCGCCTATCCTATAAAGGGCATGGCCCCAACACCTACCTCAGTTCTCCCATTAGAGACCCCAAGTAGGTGGAGAAAAGGAGAACTAATGCGGTTCCAGAAAGCCCAAGAAACAAAATTTAAGCAAAAGAGGAGCAATGAAAAAAAGCTAATGGGGAAGGAGGGAGGGAGGGAAAGCAGGGCCTGCTGCAACTGCTCCTCAAAGATCTACTGTTACGCTAAGTTCTTACGTAACTGTACTATCTTACTTTGAGGGGACTCTTGCAGCAGGCCAACACGGTAGGACTGAGTCACACACAGTACCAGAACTGACCAGAAGGGCAGCTGGGAGGAGGTACTAGGCATCAGCACAGAGCTCAAGTGAGAAGACCCCTTTTCAAATGTTTTTTTTTTTTTTGGTTGTTGAAAACTAGTTGTATGAGAATTTTATTAAAAACAGTGTGTGTCAACTTAGTGGTCTACAGTGTAGTTCAAATCAGTACTTTTCTTTAGGAGATATGAAACCATCCAACTTTGTAAAATTGCATCCCAGTTTATTTACTCAGAGCATTTTAGGTGCTATCAGGGCTCCAGGTAAGGTGAGTACTGACATATTTTACTCACCTCATTTTGGGAAATACTCTTCAGAATATTTTTTAGTGAGTACCAATAATTGCCCAACATTAGTAAATGCTGTGCACTCCATAGAACAGTGCTTCATAACATAGCTGGTGATTCAGAAGAAACAGTTTTTTCCAGATTTACAGCACTTGTACACAGCTTACCAATTTTGTTTTACTCACTATATTGTAAAACTAATGAGTAAATTACACCTACCTGCTGACATTAGCTCAATCATTGCTGGCACCTGATCAGTTTTTAGCTAGAAAAAAAACTATTGTTTTTAAAGATCAAATGCACCGGGTTTTCCATATTTTTAATAAAAGCTTGAATTCAAGTCCCTAGCTGTGTTATGATTAGTGTTTCCTGAAAACATCATGCTGTTTGGTTTTGTGGTTTCCTTTAAATCAGCATTTGTTAAATCTGTTAATGTGCTTTGTGAGTTCATACATACAGTACATGCTCCTGAAATACTTGAGTGTGGCAGACACCTGTTAGTCTGTCACAACAACACAATTGTTCTCACATGAACCTATTTTTGGAGGCTACATCAAAGACATACTGCTTCTATGAATTAACAAACTTTAGATTTATTTTATATCCGTTAAACAACTATATGTTATATAGCCAGAAAGCAATGCAGAGTTTTGATGAAAAAGAACTGACAGCTGTAATACAGACAATGTAATTTTTCATAGACATTCATTCATACCACTACAGTTCAGTGCTGAAACTCAAATGATCAACTTTTTATGAAAATAGAATTATAGATTTTAAGTTAATCTATCTAAACACAAACCAGAAGGGTTAGTAACAGACTGCTTTAACTGGGAACTGCAATAGCTTCTTTAATCAATTAGGGACTTAACTGCTGAAGCAGCAGGCTAGACAAGAATGATGCCATGGCTCACTGATAGGGACAGACAAATCTTCACTGTTTTCAGTTACTGCAGAGCACATTAACAGATGCTGAATTAGAGAAAATCACAAAACCAAATAGCATGATATTTTCAGGAAACTCTAGTCATGACACAGGGACTTGAATTCGAGCTTTTCTTAAATATGTGCATTTGATCTTTAAAAATGTGCATCCTCACTCCATTCTGTCTAGACATTTCTACGCATCTGAATTTGATTTTACTCACCACTTTCAAAATGAGGAGTAAGGTACTCATTCCAAAACATCTTATCTGGAGCCCTGGGTGCTATTATAGAATACATGGTCATAGGCCATGACTGTGTGAATAATGCTACTTATAAAATAAAAAAGAAAATCTAGAGAAGGCCCTGAAGGACTGCAAGGCCAAACCTGGCCCTGAGCCCAAAAGCGACTTCCAGTCTATAGTGCCTAATGAAAGTGGGGTCAGAGCTCCAGGTGGCAGCTGCACAGATGTCGGCAGCAGACACATTTTTTAAGCAAGCAGTGGAGGCTGAGGAAGCTATGCCCTTGTGAAGTGACCTTTAACTGCTCCGGAAAGGGCATGTGGTAACAATAAACAATTCAATTAGCCAACCACTTAGACAAACATTGTTTGAAACAGGTGCTCCTCTCTTGGAAGCAAACAAATAACTGGTCAGATTTTCAAACAGACGGTGTGGTGGGTGTAATACCTCAGCACCCTATGAACATGTAAAGTATGGAGCAAAGCCTCCCAGATTAGAATATTCAGGGTAATAAACTGGCAGGTGGCTGGACTGGTTCAATGTAAACACTGACACCACCTTGGGCAAAAACTTTGGATTCATACTCAAAGACATCCTAGCCTGCCTTTCTGGAAAACCAAAATAAGGCTCCTTACACAGCAGAGCCTGAAGCTCGGAGATCCTCCGAGCAGAAGTAATAGCAACTAAAAAGAGTACTTTCCACAACAGAAAGGACAGCTCGCAACTAGCGGCCAGTTCAAAGGGAGGCAAAGTGAGTTTTCCCAACATGAAAAGAAGGTCCCATGGAGAGAGAGGATCCTGAATGGGAGGCTTCAAGTGCAGGATAGCCTGCAAGAATGTGTGGGATGAGGCGAGCGACTGCCGCAGGCAATGCCTGACAGGACTGGCGTCGGTCCCACAATCTGGCACCGATGAAGGCAACACCTTGGCTGGGGAGGAGGCGGTGACAATCAGAGGAGCACTGCCAGAGGATCCAATACTGGCTGAGTGCTCATGGATGCAAAGGGCTTGAGCATCAGGGGATGACGTCCACTGCCCAGAAAAGCCCGGAGGAGGTGAGGGCTGACGGGGCTGGAGAGACAGACCCCCCCCCAAACAGAAGGAAGACTCGAAGGTGGCCACTGGTCTATGCGGTGACTGCGAGAGGCTGACAAGAGAAAGATCCCGGTGCTTATGTGTCCCGCTGATTTCTTCTCCTTCTGAAAAGAAGCAGCACCTCAGAGGACTGAGCGGGAGGCTGATCAACTCTTGGCTTCAGCTCCTTCTCCATTGCAGTCAACTTCTGCTTTAGGAGATGGCTCTCAAGGTCATCAAACAATGTCTCCAGAGTGGCCTGGCTGAATTCTTGGCAGAACTGGCAGGCTTTGGTGTCGTGGCTGGGGCCTAGGCAGAGCAGGTACGCAGAATGGCCATGTTTAGCTGGAATCCATTTGTTGCAGGCACACTTGGTCGGGTGATCGGAAGAAGAGGTTGGAAGAGAAGACATAAAACTTGGTGAAAAAACACAGAAAATTCTATGTTTAATCACTAAAGAAAGAAAAATGGCAGTCGACTGTAGCTGGCATCCATGAAGATCTGATGTGCGTGGGTCGACAGTGAGAAAGAACTGAGACAGGTGTAGAGGACTGCCCCCTCTATAGGATAGGTGGATGTCAGCATGCTGAGGTTGGTGGGGGTGGTCCCCTGTGATAGACTGCTAGCTGGAAGTTTTCTATGTGGTCCTGGCGGCTTCAGTCCTACTGGTGTTGGCCTGCTGTAAGAGCCCCTTCAAAGTAAGATCAAAATGATCAGTGCTAGAATCTGACTAATTTCTGCCACAAATGGGATTTTTTTACCAATTTTTCGAAACACCACAGGATTGACAAAGCAAAGTCTGGGGTGTGGAATCTTTACTGCGGCTCAAATGATCTCACAGTTAAAGCAAAGGGGTCACATGATCAGTGCTGGGACACTACCTAACCAGGGAAGGGATGACATGTTGGCTAGTTGCTTAATGTGGTAGATATGACATCACACAGCCATTCAGGATTATTTCTAAACATTCCAGGTACTCATAACCATTATAGATTGAGGGAGCACTCCCAACCAATTGAAACGTGTACGTGGCACCTTTATTCTTTGAAGAGTGTCTCACGTGCTGCTGTCCTGGAGATGGGCATGTTCTGGTATTATTTTTTAAAAACAATATATTATTGTTCAAGCAGGATTGATAATATAGTAATAAGATCACTCTTAGGTTTGCAAGGGTGGTCTCAGTCTTACCATATAGCAAAACAGTTTGTCTTTCAGTTCACTGTTCTCATACCGTAGAATGCATGCAAGACCACTCTTACAACCTTTAGAGTGGTCTAGGCAGTGATATTAACATACATAAGAGGTTGTCTCATACATTTAGTTCTAAAATTCTGAAGCTGTAAGTTGGCACAGTCCATTTCCCACAAAGGAAGTCTCCAATATTCTGCAAAGTAAAACATTTTAATCTTAAACTCAAATTTCAGTTTTTTAAACCAAGGTTTTTGACTTGCTTTATAATATGTGCACTTCCTGTGTCTCTTCTGGTTGTAAGAGTTTCTTCTTAAGTCCTGTGCCAGAACTACTCCGCTTTACTTCACAATTCTCTCACCTAAAGAACTCAAGAATGCACACTTGTAACTAAAGAGACCCAGGAACTGTACATATAAACAAGTAACAGATGAAAACATTAACATTGGAAATATTGATTACTCTACAAAGAAACAACATTGTATAACAAGGGTGCTTTCACCTTTGAAGAATATTAAATACAGCCTGCTAAAATAAATCACTCAAAGTAAGTATTTCAGAATAAAATCCTTACCTGTTAGTCTTCTCTGGGCCATCAAGGAATGCCCAATGTGCAAAAACCCCAAGAGATCCGGAGAGGAGATCCCCTTGTCCACCACATCTGCGACTGCTTCCTTCATGACTGCACACCAACACTAAGTTAACAAACATTTTTTTGTTAAATGCATTGATTTCATCAGAAGCAAGTCCCATCATGACAGAAACTCCAGTTTATAAAAAGATAGCACACTATCCCAGTCTGCTGTGCCTGTCCTTGCTACACCAATGATTATGCTGGCATAGCTGGGCTTAAGCCTGGTGTATTTTGTATACTGATCACAAGGATTTGGACATCCATGGTGCCTTGCATGGGGTTTGAGGCTTTAAAGTGCATGAATGTGGTTTGGAGAGATGCATGGAAACTAAAGAAATTACAGAGTATTTTTGTTCAGTTAGTTACTGCTCTTAATAGTCATTAGTCTATTAGACATGGGGAGTCTCTTGCAAATGAAAACATGCACCACGATCAGGTGGCATGAAATGAAGCTGGAAGGAGGGAAATTCAAGAGTGATGTGAGGAAATACTACTTCACTGAAAGGGCAGTAGATGCCTGGAACAGCCTGCCAACAGAAATGGTAGAGGCTGTAACAGTGGGGGTCTTCAATCATGCATGGGACAGACACAAGTGTATATTAGACAGAGGCAGGGAGGTGGGAGGATCATCGGAGTCACAGGGCAGAATGGATGGGACAAGTGATCCTTTTCCATCGCTGAATTCCATGTTCCTGTTAGTAAATTGTCTAAAACGTAATGCAAACTACTGCTGTTATGATCCTGAAAAACAACTGGTTTTAAAATGAAAAGCAGATAATTATGGCCACCAAGAGAACAAGTATCAGCAGCAGCAGAACAGGAACAAAGCTCTCATTTTCTTCCAAATGAAAATGAATGTACTGAAATTGACATTTTGGGGAAATTAAACAATAACAACTTAGTAATTTATGGTCAGAAGAGACTCTAGATCCATGATGATCCCTCTACAGCCTGGTTTTATAAGCAGGAATTGAACAAAAAGAAAGTATACAGTGTGAACGTGCACTAATTCCTAGGACACACCCTCCCACTATACTGTGAAGGATATCTGACTCACTTGGTACGCAGAATCTTTACCCGGCTTACCTTGAAGGCATGTAGTGTCTTCATATCAAAGGTCTTTGCTATTGGATTGTTCCATAGGTCCATCACCCTCTGGGAGAAAAGGCATCTCCTACTGTTACCTCCTGGATTTTCCACTGCTGAGCTTCAGGGCTTATCTCTGCATCTTGCTGGAGGCCATCATACCAAACATCTCTGTATCTTCAATACTGTCGATACCCTCGAGTACAGAAAAGACTGAACTCATGTCCCCTCTCAGTCTCCTTTTCTCCAGGGTGGATTTATTAAGGGCCTCTAGCTTGTTCTCATAGCTTTTGTCCCTCATACCCCTGACAGTTATAGTGGCCATGCGTTGCACCCTTTCAACTGCTTCAATCGTCGTCTTGTATTGAGGTGCTTAAAACTGTATGCAGCACTCCAAGCAGGGCTTGAACAGGCCCTTGCAAAGTGACAGAATTCCCCTTCTCTGCTCTCCCCACCCCCAAACATACTTTTGATACACCCCAGCATTCTGCCGTCCCTGCTGACAGCAACCACACACTGCTTGTCATGTGTCAGCCCTTCACCTATTATGAACATCAGGTCCTTTTCCTCCTCCACTATGGACCACATAGTGCATAGGTCCTACCCCTCGTTTTCCTCTTCAACTGCAGCACCATGTGTTTGGCTGCACTGAATCTGTGACTCCAGGAGTATGAACAATGACCCAGCTTTGTTCAGATCCTACCGATGTCTGTCACCATCCTCAGGCAAGTCCACTACCCTGGCCGCCAAAGTGTCATCAGCGAATGTGTAGTTACTGTAAGTTCTGGTGAAGATAGCCAATGCACCTCTTAAACATGTCCAAGATACCCAGTAATGTAAAACTTAAAATTTCCTCTGGGTGGAGATACTTGCAAACACAAGGAGGGAGACAGACAGACAGACAGACAGACACACACACACACCTTTTGTTTCAAAAGCTTTAGGAAAATCAGTCCTATACAATACTGCTACAAATTGCTATGTGGTTCATACAGCTAACTACCTTGTGGATTCCAAACATGAAAATACAGAATGCAAGGTGTTAAGGTCAAGGAAAACCTCTGCTACTTTCCTTAATGGTCTAACACTAGCCCAGAAACTTATAAAATCAGCACAGCTGATGTCAGTGAGGCAAAATGTAAGCCAATGTTGAGAAATTTGAATTACAGTGTGGACTGGATATAGCTTAAAACATACAAGGCAATCTGAAATCTCAGAGTTGTCAGCTACACTGTTATTGCATAGTACTGTATATTTTGTGTCCAATACCAGAGTCCAGTTTCATGCGCTATATGCCTACTGACAGTATGCGTTAGCAGGCAAAAAATTATCACGTCATTCTTTTATTTATTTATTTTTATCTACAGTGTATTTCTGGCATCCTACATTTATCATCAGTGTATATCTGTACCACTCCACACTAGTGCTGGGAAGTTATAAAGGGAAAAGGGAAATTGTTTAACCAGGAGAGGCACACTAAGCCAAAGTTTGATTCCAGGTGCGATCTGGGAACACAAGCTGAGTTAAGTGACTTGCTCAGGGTTACACAATATGCAAATGGGGCTGTAGGATTCAAACCCAGGTCTCCAGGTTTGCAGCTCAGAGCCATAAACCACTGCACTATACTGCCTCTGCTAAAGGCAAATAAAGGGAACTGTTCACCTGTAATCGGGCCCAACCTCAGTGTGAGGCATGACCCGATTAACATTTTACAAAGTGCAGTTTTGTTTTTTAACTTACAGTACTGTATATTTCAGAAAGAAATGTCTATTTACTAATATTCCCACTGTGTCTATCCCATGCATACCTGAAGCCCCTACTGTTTTCACGCAGCCACTTCTGCTGACAGTCTCTTGCAAGCATCTACAACTCTTTCAGCGTAGAAGTACTTCCTCACAATCCTATTAAACTCTCCCTCCCTCCAGCTTCCTCACATACCCTCTGGTTCTGTTGCTCTTTCTCATTTGAAAGAGACTCCCTCCTGCACCCTGTTTACCACTGTGAGGTACTTGTAGGTCTCTTCTTTTCCAGGGTGTGCATGCTGAGATCTCTGTCTCGCAGCTCGTCTTGTAGGGTTTTTGGCGAAATCCCTGCACCATTCCAGCTGCCCTGTCTATGTCATTTCTGAGGTGCAGCCTCCAGAACCAGACATAATACTCCAGGTGGGGTTTCATCAGCAAGTGATATAGCAGCAACACCACCACCTCCCTACTGCTGCTGGAGATGCCGTTGCCTATGCAGCTCTCTGCCCTGCCCACTGCTCAGTCATATTGCTCCGCAACTTTGGGGTAATCAGACAAGATAACCCCCAAGGTCCCCTTCCTGTCTAGTGACTGTCATTACCCTCCCATCCTATATTCAGATCCTGGGTTCTTATGCCCTAGATGCATGATTTTGCACTTTTCTGGCACAGAACGCCAACTGCCATGCTCCTGACCACTCCTCCACTTTCCCAAGATCCCTATGCATTTTCTCCACCTCCTACTGAGTGTTTACCCTATTACAGATTCTGGTGTAATCTGTAAAAAGGCATACCTTTCCACTTATTCGTTTGGCATCTCCACCCCCCAATAAAAAACACAAATCCATGCTGCCTGCAGTCTTCCATTCCCCTGGATTCAAGATATCTCTACCAACCTTTCCTTTAACAGGGTTTCCATTCATTTTTCTCACCACCAAGGTGAGACTGAACAGCATGTAGTTGCTACCCTCCTCCCTGTTGTCATTCTTATGTAGAAGAACCACATCTGCCCTCCTCCAGAACCATGCCTGTTTCCAGGCAGCTGCTGAATAAGAGAATCAGTGGGGCAGCTATTGTCTCCCTGAGTTCCCTTAGTACCCTTGGCTGTGCCCCCTCCTGTCCCTTAGCCTTGCCCACTTTCAGCGCTAGAAACCCTTTCAGTATTCTTTCTCTGAAAATGGACTTGTGTCCAGCTCCCCCACTTTGATCCTGCTGCTCCCTGGTGGTCTGTCCCCCCCTCACCATGCCATCTTCCACTGTGAAGATTGAGCAGAAGTACCTGTTCAGGATGTTTGCTTTTTCTTGGTCCTCTTCTGCGCAGCCACCATCCTCATCCTTACTATCCCTCCCACTGCCTTCCTCTTCTCACTTATGTACCTGAAGAAAGCCTTATCCCCCTTGTTATTCCTTTCAAGAATCATTCCTTATGAAATGAGCGACACTGCCAATCACTGATCTCAAATATAGTTAAACATATATCGGTGCAGCCTTTGACCTTGTAGTTCCAGTCTGTGTACATTCAGTGGTTTCAAGCCCTGGCTCGCAGTGGTTTGATGGTGGGCTGAGAGTGATGAAAGCAAAGGGGTAGAGGCTTGAGTGTTGTTCAAGAACAACGGGGACCAAGGAGGACAAACTGGCTTTGAATATTCACTACAGTGAATATCAAAGGGCACTCTCCTGCAAGAAGGCAGAGTTCCTGTCCAGGGATGCTGCAGCTAGAAAGAACCGACTGCCACAGTCTTTTTGTGTGGTGGACAGGCTTCTTCATCCTGTGGGGCCACCTTCGGTGAAATCATCAAGTCAGCATCCTCCTCATATAGCTGTGGGCAGCCCTGCACCCTCCTCAGTTCCCTATCGGTGACCATCCAACAAGGAATTACTCCTGAGGGCACCGAATGAGAGCTAGAGGATCCCATCACTAGGCAAAAGGACAAAGTACAGTTATGCAAAAACTTACTGTAACAGTAGATCTTCTAGAGGAGCTCTTGTAGCAGGTAACATCTTTAGGACTGAAGCTGGCAGATGTCAGAACCCCACAGAAACGTTCTAACTAGCAGTACCCAGTGGGAGACCACCCCGTCATCATGCATGGTATAAAAGGGGTGATCCCCCAGCCCATCCCCAGTTCTACAACAAGAGACCAGCTAGTGAGATAGAAACAAAGGAGAACTGAGGAATGAAGGTATCTGAGATGGAGAAGAATGTACCAGGAGGAAGGAGGGCAGGAAAAATAGTACCTGCTGCAAATGAAAATTATGTACCTACCGTAATTATGATCTTTCTGTGTTTCTTCACCATTCATCACAGATGAGGTATCTGGCCGGAGGTCAGGACCATGAGGCTTTTTTTTATTAGTGGTATGGAGCCGACACACCATCGGTGCTGCCCTCAAGGCCGACGCACTGCGTGGCACTCATGGATTGGCCATTAGGCTGTGTCGACTCCACCTGCCTGCCAGTTCTGAGTTGCCGGAGAGGTAAGAGGAAGGGATGGAGGGTGGGACAAGACAGTCCAAGGGACAGAAAAAGAAAAGGATGTATGAACTAAAAGGAGAAATAATGACTGAGAGGACAGCAAAGAAAAAGGTTAGAAACTAAAGGGGATTGGGAGGGGCCCCAATCTCTGGAAGTGGAAGAAGGGAGGGGTAGGGTGGGTAAAGAATTTAGGAGAGAGGGGAGAAGTACAAGATATCCGAGACCCTGGTCCATCTCCAGATTATATAGGAACTGCAAGGAGTAGCAAAGCTTTCTGACAGAATTCAAGGCACAGAATAACTGGCAAATACTCCAGAAGCAGAGTCAGCTATTCTGGAAGAAGGACAGGATACAGGGATTCAGTACTCTCTCAAGAAAAGATGGTTGGTGAAAAAAGTTTTTTTTTTTTTTTTTAGGAGAAATAGGTTGGATGGAAACAAGGAGGAGGAGAGAAGGAGGGCAACTACCACCTCCCACCCCACAGGGGTGGAGACAAGGTACTAGAAAGGGAGTGCCACTCAAGCTATCCTCTCTTCCTGGAAAAATACTCCCCTGTGTGTCCCTACTTTACCCCACTCCTAAGGAGGAGAGGAGGAGTCACACAGAGGGAGGGGGATCCAGACTGAGGCCCCAGGGGATGGTGGGTGGGGTTGTGATGAATGGTGAAGATACACAGAAAGATCATAATTACGGTAGGTGACGTAATTTCATATCTTATCTGTGTCAGTCTTCACCATTCATCACAGATGGGTGAGTACTAAGCCCCCGAAGGGGTTATTTTTACACCCTAAGGGACAAAGTCCCTTAGCCCTCAGTGGGTGACACACTAAGGGGAACGCTCATGGCCTGGAGAGGCCCGAGAGTGGGGAGAGAGGACGGAGTTCTCGGGGAAGGAAGTGCTCCCGACAAGCGTTGTCTCACTCTGTGGGAGAAAAGGTAGGTTCCCTGGTGGGTGGAGTTAATCACCCTATGCTGGGCCAAGGGTGACAACCGGGAAAGACATAGCCATGCCAATCGCCTAGTGCAGATCACTGTCCCTACGACCCTGGTAGCTACCTTGTTGGCATCGTAAGATGCCCTCACTTGGTGCCTTGCTAGCTCCAGGCCACATTCAGAGAGTGCGATGGCTTGTCTGGTTTGCTCCATGTCAGGCTATGAGGCTAGGAGCTGACCTAGCCTGGACCACAAGAACCTGTTGTAGGCTGCATAGTGGGCCTGATGTGCAGAGACAGAGAGAAGTACCTGTGCCAAGTAGAAAGTCCTCCTACCCCAGAAATCAAAATCCGAGGAGTCTTGATCTGGGGGCCGGTCACGGTGAAGGGTGAAAAGCCCATCAGGAGTATCCAACTGCGTCAAACCAGACTGTGGATGAGGCATGGAACCTGGAGACTCCAGGGGTGCGCAATACCTCTGGCTGAGATCCCTTGGGGCAGGAACTCCGGAGAAGGGCTTCTGCCAGGAACGCAATGACACCTCCCGAAAAGGAGCTGGCCAGGGCGGCACCACAAGGGTGGCCTCACCAAAATTGCCTAGAAAGGCGTGTGCCGTGTGTTCAGGATTGCTGACAGTGGAAGGAGAAAGGTACAAATCCTCCAACATCCTCATTGAGGAATCGCTGATACTCAGAGAGATCAGCAGCCGGAGAGATGTGGACAGGGTTCCTCTCCCCCTGAAGAAGGGGATGAGGAGCTGGAGGTCACCATTTGTTCAGTGGGTGGCTGCACGGGGGGAGGTTGAAAAACCTGGCTGTCCATTGCCCTAACGTAAGCAGGGAACCGGGCAGACACCGCTCTGAACTGCTCCCAGGTGAGAGGGCCGCTAGGACCGAGGATGCCTGGGAGTGCAGGAGAATGTGGCAGAGAGAGATGGGGACAGAGCAGAAGAGATGTTGGCTGACCTCCGCCTGGGCTAAGGAGCGGACCGTGGGCACCCGTGGAAGAAGGTGCCCTGAAAGACCCCACAGTCGACAGCTGCACAACCACATTGGTACTGCCTTGGCTGAGCCCGGAAGAATCCCCCCCAGTGAGGCAACCAGGGCTGTAAAGGTCCAGAAGGACAGTCCATTGCCTCAAAAGAACAGGATTCTCTCAAAGAGACCGTGGAGGAAGAGCAGAAATCTGCACTACGGCTTCTCCCAGGGCCCGGGTGGGCCCCAAAAAAAGGCTGACGTGCAGACCCCACACCCCTCGACCCCTCGAAGTCCGAAAGAGTCCTCCTCCTCGAGAGGGCCAGCCTAGGTAGCTGGCATCACTGGCCAGCTCCCGAAGGGATACCCAGGGAGCAGTACCCTCCCCCCCCTGCAGGTGCTCTGAAGGGCCCCAAAGTCGAGTGATCAAGGCACAACACAGGAGGGGGGCACCACAACTGAGGGATCAGTGAACCTGCCAAGACCAGGCTGCAGAGCTATGGTGGCACGCACCACTGTCTGCTGGTCAGCACCACTGACCCTAGTCTCGGTAGCCTCCGACCTCACCTCAGAAGGGGGCTGGCTCCGACTGGTCGAAGAGAACACCGTGCTGCCTACATCAGCAGCCAACCCCGAGGGGTGAGACTGCATGTCCGACTCAGAGCTCGACTCCATCTCTGAAGAGGTGGAGTCCGAGGCCCTGAGCCAAACCGTAGGAGGGCGAGCAGAACCATCCCTACCACCAGACCCGGAGACCACCGCTGTGCCTGAGTTGGTGCCAGCACCTCCCGCAACCCCGCAAGCGGGATCCGAGGGAGGCACGGCCCCAGCCCAAGCCAGAGATCCAGAGCCAGGACCAGTCGTGGTACCATCCAGTCTCACGGCACCAGGAGCGGCACCAAGGACAGGGACAGCACCAACAGTCCCAGCGGTACCCTCGGCACTGCAGGCAGCACTGCCACCAGCCCCGAAGGTGGACACAGTGCTAAGCATGGCCTCGCACTGCTCCCCGGGACCGCGAGCGGTGCCAAGGGCGTGGACGGCACCGAGGTGAGACATGGTGAAGGACGATGTCGCAGTGGATCTCATGGTGCCGCAAACAGTGCTGGCGCCGTGAACGGCATTGACAAAGCCCACAGCGCCGCTGCTGCGTGACAAGTCAGCAGCAATGACGGTCTTGTCAGGGCCCACGGCACCACAAACAGCGCCAGCCAACAGCGTCGAGGATGGCGCTGACCCGGGCCTTCTGAGCCATGGGAACAACACTGGGGGAGCCTTCACCTCCGAAGGGGCGATTGCCATGGCGGCGCCTCCTGCCTGCTCCCGGAAGGAGCAGGATGGGCCTCCTGCACCGCGGAAGAAGCCTCGGCATTGGCTAGGCTACAAGTAGCCAAGGCTGCCTCCTCCTCGGCCCGTATAGAACTGGGAGGGGACCCGGAGGAAAAGCTGAGAGAGCATGGCTTGGCCCGACGAGTGCGAACCCGACCCCCGAAAGTCAGCGGAGCTCGCCCCACTTTCAATGTACGTTGTTCAAGGACCTGGTGGTCCATGGAGAAACATGCATCGCATGAGTCCATGTCATGAAGTGGGCCAAGACACGAGAGACACCGGTCGTGCTGGTCGGTGCCGGAGAATTTTCAGCCGCATGGGGGGCCGACCCATCTTAGAAGATTTCTTGCCCTCCGACCGAGACATACCTACGGAAAAAAACACCAAAACAGACTCGACGTCATGAAAATACAAAAAATAAGGAAAGATCTTACCAGGCGACGTCGAGTAGAGGCAAAAAACAGAACCAGCAGGAGACCGACGGACTTGACGCCGAAGGATTGGTATTGAAGCAGGCCTAAAAATTTCTTCAAAGCTTCCCATGAGGTGACCTCTATGGCGGGAGATGAAGAACTGGCAGGCAGGCGGAGTCAACACAGCCTAACGGCCAACCCTTGGATGCCACGCAGCTAGGCGTCGGCCTTGAGGGCGACACTGATGGTGTGTCGGTCTACCACCCTTTTTAAAAAAAAAAAGCTCCCGCGGGGTCCTGACCTCAGGCCAGATACCCCATCTGTGATGAATGGTGAAGACTAACACATAAGATTAGCTCCTCTCGAAGATCACCTTTAGGGCAGAGTCCCAAGCAGTAGAGGAGAAATGTAGGGAAGAAGGGAGGAGGTAGAAGTCTCCTCAAATGAAACTGACAGGAGGCCATGAAGGACAGAGTCCAAAGCCAGCTCTGCGACGAGAAGTAATGTCCAGACTGCAGTGCTTCACAAAGGTGTGGTGAGAACTCCAAGTGGAAGCCACACATATGTTAGCAGCAGACACATTTTTCAATGAGGCAAAATAATCCGCCACGCTCCTCGTAAAATGACCTTTTACTGCACCCAGTAAGGGTTTGTCATACCTACTGTAACAGAACACAATGCAGTTAACCAACCATTTGGATAAACATGGTTTAAAAACTGAAGTCCCTGCAACACGGGGTGGGGGGGGCCAAGGGAACCAGCAATTGATCAGACTGAGGAACAGGACAGGTGTTCTCCAAATAGTTACGGAGCACCATGTGGACATCCAGAGTATTCAGCAAAGCCTTCCCTCGGTTTGAGTAATCTGGACAGTATACCAGTAGATGGATATCCTGATTCAAGGTAAATTCTGAGACCACCTTTGGCAAAACCTTAGGATTAGTTCGCAAGGACACCGTGTCTTTGTGGGAAACCAAATAAGGCTCCCTATACATTAGTGTCTGAAGCTTGGAAATCCTCTGAGCTGAAGCAATGACAACTAAAAATAACGCTTTCCACGACAAAGTGCAGCTTGAGGCAGGCTCAAAGGGAGGCAGAGTGCACTTTTCTAACACAAACAAAAGATCTCAAAGGGGGACAGGATCCCAGATGGGATGCTTCAAATGAAGCATGCCCCGCAAATAAAAGTGCGGGAAAGGTCCAGCTGGGCAATGTACTTACCCTCAAAAGGTACATGGTATACTGAAATGGGAGACAAGTGCACCTTTAGCAAAGAGTATCCTAGTCCTGCATCTGAAAGAGAGAGAAGGTACTCCAGTATCCAGTTCACTAGGCAGGTGAATGGATCCAAGTGTCTAAGCGGTGGCCCAAACACAGAACCGCTTCCATTTCATAGCTTAGGTCACCCTAGTGGATGGTTTCCGGGCTGCCACTAGGACATCCGCTACCCTTGGGGAAACCCCAAATCTAGAGATGGCTAGGTCTGCAGGAGCCATGCATGTAGATGCAGAGATCTGAGATCCAGATGGACCAGGGAACCCTGCTCCTGGGAGAACAAGTCTGACTGAAGGGGTAGAGGCAGCGGAGGTTCCACTGCCAGTTGCAGTAATAGTGGGAACCAGATCTGACAAGGCCAGAATGGGGCTCAACAGGACCATTTCAGTTGAGTTTTAGTTCAGTTTATTGTGAAGGGATGACTCAGTTGAGCAAAGCTCATTTGCAAGGAGGTCCCTTACACAGCATACTCGAAACATGTAACACAATATACAAAAAAGCAGAGAGTAATACAAAAACATCAAATAAAAGCTGGAACAACTAAAATATCAAGTTCAGGGCAGGTATACAAGGGTACATTGAACACATACATCAAATAATAGGGAGAATGTCCAACATCCAGTTAATGGGACGGCAGACTCCATTAGAAGAAACAACATTACTAAGGTGAGTAATTTTTTCCTTCAAACAACATGAAGTCTTGCTGTATTCTGACATATGCAGGCTAACAAGCAGAATCTCCATGGAAGAGGGGCAGAACCTGCTTTGGGAACAAGTTCTGAAGTACTGCTTTGCCAAACCAAGCATCACTCCTAGCCTGGATATTTAGAGAGTAATGCTTGGTGAAAGTATGGACTGTTTTCCAGGTGGCTGCTTGACAAATTTCTAAGAGAGGAATATCCCTGGCAGCAGCCAGGAAAGCCGCTGTACCGCTTGTGGAATGAGCCCTCAGGCCTGAGGCTGGAGTTCTACCCAGTTTTTCATAGCAGAACTGTATACAAGAAACAATCCACCTGGCAACAGATCTCTTTGTGGCAGGTTTGCCTTTACTAACTTCCCCATAAGTAAGGAACAACTAGAAGGATTAAAACCTGTGACCCTTGGTACGCTCTATGTAGTAGCTAAGGGCTCTTAACATCCAAGCTGTGTAGCCTCCTCTCCCCCAAGGAGGAATGGTCAGTGAAGAAAATGGGGAGACAAATAGACTGGTTGAGGCGGAAATCTGAAACCACTTTAGGTAAGAACTTTCTGTTAGTTCTAAGAACCACTTTATCTCTGTGAAAAGAGATGAAATCAGATTCCACTGACAGGTCTTGCAATTCACTGATACATCTGACAAAAGTAATGGCTACCAAAAAAACACAGTTTCCCAAGTCAAGTACTTAAGCTCTGCTGAGGACAAACGCTCAAAGGGGGGGTTGCATAAGCTGAGCAATGCAAACATTAAGGTCCCAAGCAGGAGCAAGATTCCTAAAGGGGGGACTGGTGTGAAGCAATCCCTTGAAAAATTTACAGAATACAGGATGGGATGACAGAGAGGAAGACTTGCCTACTGACAGGAAAGCAGAAACAGCTGCCAAGTGTACTTTAAGGGTAGCTGGTCTGACGCCTAGGCCATTAAGATGGACCATATAATCCAGAACTGTAGGCAATTCAGCAGAGTATGGAGAAATATTCTTCTTAGAACACCAAATGCTGAATCTTTTCCATTTGGAGTTCTAAGTCTTCCTGGTGGAAGGCTTTCGAGAAGCCTAAAGGACATCCAGAATCCCTTGAGAAAGATGCAGATCTGAAAACTTTAACTCTTCAAGAGCCAAGCCTTGAGATTGACAGACAAAAGATTCGGGTACCAAATCCTCCCCTGAGAGGATGTTAACAAGTTGTAATTCCTGGGAAGAGACATGGGGAAGGTGAACTGTTAGGGACAGCAACAAGGGATACCATGGCTGCCTGGCTCAGTCTGGAGCAATCAGAATCACCTTGCATGGTTGTGACCTTATCTTGACTAGCACCCTGAACAAGAGAGGGAAGGGGGGAAAGGCATACAGAAATTTCCCTTCCCAGTTCAGAAGTAGAGCATCCAGGGGGACTGAGCCCAAGACTGGGGGTCTGCAACAAAAGACAGGAAGTTGGTGATTATCTGGGGCTGCAAAAAGATCTATCTCTGGAGTGCCCCATCTCGAGAAAATCACTTTCAAAACTAGAGGATTCAGGGCCCATTCGTGATGGCCCTGGATATTCTGCTCAGTGCATCTGCTAGGACATTGTCCTTCCCTGGGAGGTGAACTGCTATCAGAGAGGTTTGCAGAGAATAGGCCAGGGACCACAACTTCATTGCTTCTGTGCACAAGGCCGTAGACCAAATGCCTCCTTGCTTGTTGATGTACCACATGGTGGTGGTGTTGTCTGTTCAGACCTGAACCACCTTGTTCTGTACAGATTTGGAAAAAGCTTGCAGTGCCAGAAACACTGCTCTGAGTTCTAAGAGACTGATGTGAAGCAGAGATTCCTGAGGTGATCACAGTCCTTGGGTGGTAAGATCCCCAAATGGGCTCCCCAGCCCAGCAGGGAAGCATCTGTGGTGAGTATCAGTGATTGAGACAATGACAAATGGAACCCCTTGTCTCAAATTGTCCTGATCATGCCACCGTTGCAAGGCTTGGATCAGGGTTCGAGTCACTGGGATTAGTTTGGTAAGGGAATCCTTTCTTTGGGACCAAAAGGCTCTTAAAAGGAACTGAATGTCCCTCATTTGGAATCTTGCTCCCTGGACCACTGCTGTGGAAGCTGCCATGTGGCCCAGTAGCAGAAGAAAATGCCTTGCTGGTCGAGACACCTGAAGGGTGAATGAAGAGGCCAGTTCCGTAAGGGTCCTTGCCTTTTCCAAGGGAAGGAATGCTCTTGCATTTACTGTATCCAGTTCTGCACCTATGAAGGTGAGGAGCTGTACTGGTTCGAGAACTGACTTTGGTAGGTTGAGAAGGAATTCTAAGGAAGTGAGCACCTGCTGGGTCACTTGCAGATGTGACTTAACTTGGTCTGGAGACTGACCTACTATGAGCCAGTCGTCGAAGTATGGGAAGATGGAAATCTTTTGTCTTCTTAGGAAGGCAACAACTACTGCCAGGCACTTTGTGAAAACCCTTGGGGCTGATGTTAGGCCAAAGGGCACTGCTTTGAATTGATAGTGACCTGAGGGCAACTCGAACCTGAGGTACTTTCTGTGGGAGCACCTGATGGGAATGTGAAAGTAGGCATCTTTGAGGTCCAGGGAGGCTAGCCAGCCTCCTGGCCTTAGAGAGGGAAGGATAATTCCCACAGTTACCATTTTGAACTTTGACTTCAAAAGATATTTGTTTAGATATCTTAGGTCCAGGATGGGCCACCATTCTCCTGTCTTTTTGGGGGTTAGGAAGTACCTGGAGTACAATATTTTGCCCCTGTGTAGGGTGGGAACTCTCTCTATAGCTCTGAGAGCTAGAAAAGAAGAAACCTCTGCCTCTAGGGCAAGGGTCTCTAAGAGATTTGCAGGTGGAAAAGATCTGGCTCTCATCTTGGGAACATTTTTGAAGCTGAGAACCAGTTCCTGGTTTACTACTTCCAGGACCCACTTGTCTGATGTAAGAGACTTCCAGTACTGGACAAAGTAAGCCAGCCTGCCCCCTACTGGTATGGGAGAATCTACCCGGGCAGACCCATCAGGGTGTCTGCTTGGCAGGGGTTTTAGGCTGAGGGGTGGATGCAGGCCTGCTCATCCCCCTTCTGTCTCTCCCTCTAAAGAACCCCCTCTGTGAAAAGGAGGAGGAGGCCTGAGCTTGATAAAAATGCCTTGAAAGGCCTGCCCTGCCCCTGCCCCTGGCCTGCTGCCTTTGAGGAGTTGTTTGCTTTCTTTGGCTTGAGCATTCTAGTAAGTAGTCCTGTACTCATCCATCTTCTTCATGTAATTCTCTGTCTGCTCCCCAAACAGAGAATTACCAATTACAGGAAAAACCATGGCCTTAGCTTGGGTATCCTGTGAAAGGCTAGTACATCTGAGCCAAGCCATCCTCTGAAGAGCCACAGATGTAGCCATGACTCTTGATGATACATCATTGGAGTCTACAGCAGCATGAAACTGTACTTTTGATGCCTCTATCCCATCTGCAGCCACCTACTCCAGCTCCTTGGCAAGCTGGTCGAGGGCCTGTTTAGCCAGAGCCAGCACAGTGTCCCACCTGGACTTCTGGTATCTGGCTGTATAGGCCATATAGTTAGCCTGCCTGAGTCCCAAAGATGATGCCATGTATTGTTTCTTTGCCATGGCATCAATCTTCCTGGAGTCCTTGTCTGGGGGATGTGATGCCAAGGGAATGTTTGCCTTATCACAGGCAGCAGCCTGCACAACCCCAACATGGCTGCATTGCTGAAAAAGGAACTCCGTGTCTGAGCCTGAGAAAGTGTACCTCTTGTCCACTCGTCTGTCCACAGGAGGTATAGAATTAGGAGACTTAAGAATTTTTTCCCAAAGGATTTGTGGAGGGAACAGACAGTCTCCTGGACTCTGGGATGTCCATCATCTCAACATAATCAGGCTCTTCCTGATCCTCTACTCTTCCTCCACAGGAAGCTGGAGGGTATCAGCCACTTTTTGAAAACATGTAGTGTGAAGGGGACTCAGAAGCCTAGGAGGAGAAACACCTGAAGGTCTGTCTGGGGAGATGTCCAGGTCAACAGGCACATCCAGACTTTCACCATCACCATAATCATCTTCATACTCTCCCTGCTCCTCCGGTTCATAAAATTCCTCCAAAGTATAATCCGGAACAGGGGAACCAACCAAACTGAGCCCCTGTCAGATGGTGCCGGTTCGGTCGGAACTGAACTAAGCGATTGCACAATCCTTATCGCCTTGGCGATCTCATCAGTGGTCGGAGTATGAAATTCTGGGTCCAAACCGGTTGATTTGTCTTTTCTTTTTATCGGAACCGATTCCTCAGAATCAGATCTCCTTTTGCCTGAAGAAGTATCGCTCTGGTCAGAGGGCACTCCTTCTGGTTCGGTTGGAACCGAACCGGGCTGGCCATCCGGGTCAGCGGACTTCTCAGCCTCCCTTTCCCTCAGTCTACCTAATCTCTTTTCCAGGGTAGATTTGGGAAAATTCTTGCAAATTTGGCAGTCTGAATCGAGGAGGTCAAACCCCAGACAATAAACACAGGTGGTGTGGGGATCAGCCTTAGCAAAGACTTCCCACACACACTGCAGTGTTGAAACCCAGTGGGCCAGGTTTTTTTCTTGGGTTTCTCAGACATGGCCAATCCTAACCAAAACGTACTCTTTTTTCGGCAATCCGCCAGGCAAAACACCCCTATCAGTTCCTGACCGTGTCACAGGTCTCGGGGGGAAAAAAAACGTAATTAAATCCATTTTTTTAGAACCGATATGGACCGTTACTACACTCTAAAGCAAGCACAAGTTTTTTTCTTTTTACTCTCAAACTGATCGGTTTAGCTGAACTGATCCACAACTTACAAGTTCCACACAGAAACAGAGCAAAACCTATCCAATACTCACGGTACCACAGACAGAGACTTGAACCGACTAAGCGGAAACAGCAATTTAGTAGAAACTGACCGAAAACCGACACTTCAACCGACTTTTTGAACCGAGCAGCAGGAGAAATCTCCGGAGCGACTGTTCAATGAGGCGGAGTAAAGAATTTGACGGTTGCAGTTTAAACAACAGCAGAGAGGGTCTTCAACAGAGCTCATGATGAACATTCTATACTAGCCATAGGAAGTTTAACTCTTTGTTTTCTGGGGCAGTTAAAAGGCAGGACCTAACTGCATATGTCAGAATACAGCAAGACTTCATGTTGTTTGAAAGGAGTTTGCAAGTCTCAAGGAGGGGGAAGGGGAAACAAGGGATAAATAACAGAAAAAGCATAAGACTACAAGTGCAGTATTCATGGTCCAAAGGCCATGGGACGAAGAGAAGGAGTGGCTAGTTGGAGGAAATTAGGTACATTGGCAGGTATCAGGAGTAAGTATATGAATAAGCCTTTTGAAGGCATTTAATGGTATAAGAGTCTGGCGCTTTAATGTGGATTGAAGCTTGTTCCATACAGGTGGGAGGACGTAGCTCAGTGCTGCCATGCCAGAGCTCGAGTGGGGATTTGGAACTGCAAAAGTGATATAAGAAAAAATTACTCACCTTAGTAATGTTGTTTCTTCTAATGGAGTCTTGCTATATTATGACATATGCAGTGAGTCCCAACCTCGAACTGCTCTGGAGGTGAAAGAGTTAACTTTCCATGCCAGGCATGGAACGCTAAGCTCGAGCTCGGTTGAAACTCTGTCTGTTGTTCTTCAAACTCAAATCATCAAATCTGTATGAGCTAAACTCACTGAGGTCCTGTGTGGAAGCTGTAAACCCACACTAGCCAACTGGCTACTAAGAAAGAACACATTTTTGGTCCCAAAACAAAGACTCAAGTCAGAGACCCAAAAATGAAAACACAACACCAAGTCACCCCACAAAGGAGGGGTGAAACAAAAAGGTGGGCATCTACTATGTTAACACTGCCTGCCCACCCACATCCCAAAAACAAAGGTTCTGAGAGGGGCAGGCGGGAGGGGAGGTCATAATATAGCAAGACTCCATTAGAAGAAACAACATTACTAAGGTGAGTAATTTTTTCTTCAAACAACATGAAGTCTTGCTATATTATGACATATGCAGACTACACAGCAGTACCTCCATGGAGGAGGGACAGAACCTACTTAGGAAAAAGGATCTGCAGCACAGCTGTGCCAAACCGAGCATCACTCCTAGCCTGGATGTCCAGGGAGTAATGCTTGGTAAAAGTGTGAACTGTTTTCCAGGTAGCTGCTTGACATATCTCTAGAATAGGGATGTCCCTGGCAGCAGATAGGGAAGCAGCTGTACCTCTGGTAGAGAGAGCCCTCAGGCCTGAGGGAGGAACCTTACCCAGTTTTTCATAACAAAATTGGATACAAGAGACAATCCACCTGGCAATGGATCTTTGGTGGCAGGTTTCCTTGCCAACCTCACCATAAGTGAGGAACAGTTGGAGGAGTCAAACCTGTGACCCTTGATATGGTCTATGTAGTAGCTAAGGCGCTCTTCACATCCAGACTGTGTAGCCCTCTCGCCAGAGGAGGAAATGGTCAGTGAAGTACACTGGAAGAGACATAGATTGATTAAGGTGGAAATCTGAAACCACCTTAGGCAAGAACTTCCTGTTAGTCCTGAGGACCTCCTTATCTCTATGAAATGAGATAAAATCAGGGTCCACTGACAAAGCTTGTAATTCACTTATCGTCTGGCAGAAGTGATGGCTACCAGAAACACAGTCTTCAAGTCAAGTACTTAAGCTCCAATGAAGACAAAGGCTCAAAGGGGTTGCATAGCTGAGCAATGCAAACATTAAGATCCCAGGCAGGGCAGGGTCCCTGAATGGAGGGTTGGTGTGAAGCAATCCTTAAAAACTTGGAGAATACAGGATGAGCTGAAAGAGAAGAGGGTTTACCTGCTGAAATAAAAGCAGACACAGCTGCCAAATGTACTTTTAGGGTAGCTGGTCTCAGCCCCAAGCCATTTAAATGGACCATATAATCCAGGACTGAGGGTAAATCAGCAGATTCTGGGGAAATATGCTTCCCAGAGCACCATATGGAAAACCTTTTCAATTTGGAATTATAGGTAGCCCTGGTGGAAGGCTTCCTAGAAGCCTTTAGTATATCCATTACACCTTGGGAGAGGTGTAGATCAGCAAACTCTAACTCTTCAAGAGCCAGGCCTTGAGATTGAAAGATTTGAGGTTCGGGTACCAAACCCTCCCCTGAGCACAGGTTAACAGGTTGTGATTCCTGGGAAGACACAGGGAAGATGGACTGCTAAGGACAGTAGGAGTGGATACCAGGGCTGTCTGGCCCAATCTGGAGCAATCAGGATCATCTTGCAGGATTGAGATCTGATTTTGACTAACACTTTGAACAGGAGAGGGAAGGGGGAAGCATAGAGAAACTTCCTTCCCAATTGAGAACCAAGGCATCCAGAGGACTGAGCTCAACACTGGGGCCTGCAGCAAAAGGGAAGTTGGTGATTGTCTGGGGCTGCAAAAGATCTATCTGCATGGGTGCCCCATCTGGCAAATATCACCTCAGGATCAGGGGGTCGAGTGACCATTCGTGATGGCCCTGGGAAATCCTGCTGAGAGCATCTGCCAGGACATTGTCCTTGCCTGGGAGGTGAACTGCTGTAAGGGAGGTGTTCAGGGAGTAAGCCAGAGACCACAACTTCATTGCTTCAGTGCACAAGGCCGTAGACCGAGTGCCTCCTTGCTTGTTGATGTACCACATTGTGGTGGTGTTGTCTGTTCTGACCTGTACAACTTTGTTCTGAACAGATTTGGAAAAAACTTGAAGTGCTGGAAAACTGCTCTGAGTTCCAACAGATTGATGTGGAGCAGAGATTCCTGAGGGGACCACAATCCCTGGGTAGTGAGGTCGCCACGTGAGCTCCCCACCCAGAGGGATGCATCTGTAGTAAGGATTAAGGAGTGAGACTGAGTGACAAAGGAACCCTTGTCTCAGGTTGGTCTGATCCTGCCACCACTGTAGGGCCTGGATCAGGGTTCGAGTTACTGGGATCAATTTGGTTAGAGGGTCTTTCCTTTGAGACCAAAAGGCTCTCAAATGGAACTGGATGTCCCTCATCTGAAATCTTGCTACCTGCACTACTGCTGTAGAAGCAGCCATGTGCCCCAGGAGCTGTAGAAAATGCCTTGCTGGTCGAGAGACCTGCAGGGTGAATGAGGAGGCCAGAGAGACCAGGGTCCTTGCCCTGTCCAAAGGAAGGAAGGCGCTGTTTCTCTGTGTTCAGCTCTGCGCCTATGAAGGTGAGGAGCTGGACAGGCTCTAGAATTGACTCTGAAAGATTCAAAGGAAACCTAGAGGGTGAACAGTTACTGAGTTATCTGTAGGTGTAACTTGACTTGGTCTGGAGACTGGCCTACTATGAGCCAGTCATCCAGATAAGGGAAGATGGCAATTTTTTGCCTTCTTAGGTAAGCAACTGCTACTGCCAGGCATTTTGTGAATACCCTTGGAGCAGAGGTGAGGCCAAAGGGCATTGCTCTGAACTGGTAATAGCCTGAGGGCAGCTCGAACCTGAGGTACTTTGATGGGAGCTTGATGAGAATATGGAAGTAGAGATCCTTGAGGTCCAGGGAGACTACCAGTCCCCTGGCCTTAGAGAGGTAGAATAATTCCCAGAGTCACCATTTTGAATTTTGGTTTTAAAAGGTGCTTGTTTAAATATCTGAGATCCAGGATGGGCCACCATTCTCCTGTCTTTTTGGGGTAAGAAAGTACCTGGAGTACAATCCTTTGCCCTGGTGTAGGGGTGGAACCCTTTCCACAGCTCTGAGAGCCAGGAGGGAAGAGACGTCTGCCTCTAGGGCAAGTGCCTCTGATGAATTTGCAGGTGGAAAGGATCTGGTTCTCATCTTTGGAAATTTTTTGAAGCTGAGAACCAGTCCCTGGCTCACTACTTCCAGGACCCACTTGTCTGATGCCAGAGACTTCCAGTCCTGGACAAAGTAAGCCAGCCTGCCCCCTACAGGTAGCTGAGAATCGGCCCTGGCAACCCCATCAGGGTGCCTGCTTGGCAGGGGCTTTGGGCTGAGGGGTGGAAGCAGGCCTGCTTGTACCCCATCTGCCTCTCCCTCTAAAGAACGCCCTCTGGGCATAAGCAGAAGAGGAGGCCTGGGCTTGGTAAAAAGGCCTATGAAAAGGCCTGCCCCTGCCCCTGGAAAGCTGCCTTTGAGGAGTGGCCTGCCTTTCCTTAGCCTGTGCACTCCTATAGGTGGTCCTATACTCATCCATTTTCTTCATGTAATTCTCTGTCTGCTCCCCCCAAAAAAATTACCCACAGCAGGAAAATCTATGGCCTTAGTCTGGGTATCCTGTGACAGGCTAGTACATCTGAGCCAAGCCATTCTGCGAAGTGCCACAGATGTAGCCATGACTCTTGATGACACATCATTAGAGTCCACTGCAGCATGGAATTGCACCTTGGATGCCTCAATACCATCAGCAGCCACCTGCTCCAGCTCCTTGGCAAGCTGGCCAGAGACCTGTTTTGCTAGAGCCATAACAGTATCCCATCTGGATTTCTGATATCTAGCAACATAAGCCATCTAATTCGCCTGTCTGAGTCCCAAGGATGCTGCCATGTACTGTTTCTTTGCCATGGCATCAATCCTCCTGGAGTCCTTGTCAGGGGGGTGTGAAGCCAAGGGAATATTTGCCTTTCACAGGCTGCAGCCTTCACTACCCCAACATGGCTGCATTGTTGTGTAAGGAACTCCGTATCAGAGCCTGACAATGTGTACCTCTTGTCCATTCTCTTATCGACAGGAGGTATAGTGTGAGGAGTTTTTAGAATTTTTACTGTCCGTTTCCCAAAAGATTTATGCAAAGGAATAGACAGCCTCCTTGACTCTGGGATATCCATCATTTCCACATAGTCAGGCTCCTCTTGATCATCCACAGCTTCCTCCATAGGGAGCTGGAGGGTTTCAGACACTTTCTTATAAAACATAAAATGAGAAGGGGACTCAGAAAGCCTAGGAGGAGACACTCCTGAAGGTCTGTCTGAGGAGATGTCCGGGTCAATGGGCACATCCAGACTTTCAAATCCACATTCACTCTCCTCATACTCCTCTTCCCCCTCCTCCAGTTCATAATATTCCTCTACATCATACTCTTGAACTGGTGGAACTGGCTAAACAGGCGCTTACCTGATGGTGCCGGTTCGGTCGGAACCGGGGAAAGCGACTGGACAATTTTAATTGCTTTGGCTATTTCTTCAGCGGTTGGAGAGGAAAGTTTTGGCTCCACACCAGCTGATTTCCTAGTCCTTTTGCTGGAACCGACTCCTCAGAGTCGGATCTCCTTTTGCCCGAGGAAGTCTAGCCCTGGTCAGAGGGCACTCCCTCCGTTCTGGCCGGCCATCCGGTTCAGTAACTTTTGGCCTCCCTTTCCTGAGCCTACCAACTCTCTTTCCAGGGTAGCTGCAGGAAAATGTTTACAAATCTGGCAGTCTGCATTGAGGTGGTCAAACCCCAGACAATAAACACAGGTGGTGTGGGGGTCAGCCTTGGCAAAGACTTCCCCACAGACACTGCAGTGTTGAAACCCAGTGGGCCCGGTTTTTCTTTTGGGTTTCTCAGACATAGCGCCAGTCCTAACCAAACTTACCCGCTTATGGCAATCCTGCCAGGTAAGACCTCTTATCGGGTTCCCCAACTGTGTCATGGGTGTGGAAAAACGTAATAAAATCTGTTTTTTAGAACCAATAAGAACCGTAACCACACTCTAAATGAAAGATTAATATATTTTAAACAACCTGATCGGTTCAAACCGAACCGATAAAACGTTTAAGTTCCACACAGAAAGAAATTAATGTAAAACCTATCTAGTACTCACGATACCACAGACAGAGTCTGAATCGACGATTGCGGTTTAATTTGGTCAAAACCGAGAAAACAATACTTTAACCGACAAAATGAACCGAGCAGAAGGAGAAATCTCTGGAGCGACTGTTCAGTGAGGATGAGTAAAAATCTGACGGTTTGGTTTGAAGAACAACAGACAGAGTTTCAACCGAGCTCGAGCTCAGTGTTCCATGCCTGGCATGGAAAGTTAACTTTTTCACCTCCCGAGCAGTTCAAGGTTGGGACTCACTGCATATGTCATAATATAGCAAGACTTCATGTTGTTTGAATCACATTTCTTGAGGTCAGCACAGACTATGCGAATGGCGAAGGCCAGCAGTCATGTAATAGGGCAGTTTATTTAGGATTGTTTTGTATACCCAGATGTACGTCTGAGTAAGTCTCCTGGCTACCAGTGATGTCCAATTCACCTCCTTGTACATAGAAACATAGAAGTTGATGGAAGATAAGGACTGCAAGGCCGATCCAGTCTGCCCATTTTTTTCTTCTTTATGAATGGGCCATAGGCCTTTACTCTGTCAATGGCCTACCCATTCATACTCATCTGTATTGCTCTCTTATGCCTATCCCATGTCTGTCTGAAGCCCTGCACTGTAGTCATATCCACCGCTTCCTGAAGTAGGCCATTCAATGCATCCACCACCCTTTATGTGGAAAAGAACTTGCTCACATTACCTCTTAATCGGCTTCCCTCTAATTTCATGCTGTGTCCTTTTGTCCTGCTATTTTTCTTATGCTGAAATGTGTTGGACTCTCACGTTGTTAATCCCCTTACGATGTTTGAATGTTTCGATCATATCACCTCTAACCCTCCTTTGCTCTAGGGTATACATATTGAGCTCAGTTACTCTGTCCTCATATGTTTCCTGATGCAGTCCCTGCACCATTTTGGGTGCCCTTCTCTGGACTGCCTCCATTTTGTTAATGTCCTTGTGCAGGTGTGGCCTCCACTACTGCATGCAGTACTTCAGATGGGGCCTTACCAGTATCTTGTATAGAGGGATTATTACCTCCTTCTTACGACTTGTGATACCCCTACTAATACACCCCAACATCCCCCTAGTCTTACCTACTGCTTTAGTGGTCTGCTTGGATGATTTCTGGTCATCTATGATGATGCCCAAGTCTCTTTCTTCCCTTGTGACTGCCAGCAACTCCTCCCAACCTATAGGCAGCTTCAGGGTTTTTTCCCTATGTCATGATCTTGCACTTCTTTGTGTTAAACCCCAGTTGCCACTCACCACTCTTCCGAACATTTTGCCAGTTTTCCAGATCTCTTCTCATTCTGCCACCCCATCTGGATCATCTACTGTTACAGATCTTGGCGTCATCTGCAAACAAGCAAACCTTACCTCTAGTCAATCTGCAATGTCACTGATGAAGATATTGAAGAGGACTGGCCCCAGGACTGATCCCTGAGGTACCCCACTTCTGACTTGCATCTCTTCTGACTGTATACCATTTACCACCAGAGGGAAGTGCAGGCTGAGAGGTTCTGGGAGACCGTGGGGCAGAACCTCCGGTGGTAAGGGTGGAGCCTTACATTTGAAGCCTGCCTGCTACTGCTGCTCTCGAAATTGCTGCTGTCCAGTCCTACTGTTTAGGTTGTTGCTTGGGTCTGTACATAGTACAATAACAATAATAATCTTTATTTATATGGTACCTTTCCAAAACCAAGGCACCTAACAATTATAAAATCAGGACAAACATCAATACACACACAATAAAATATCAGCATACCATTCAGCAAGTCAGTCAATCACAGAATGCCTGGTGCCACAAAAACGTCTTTAAAGCTTGCTTAAATCCCTCTACAGTTGTGCACTCCTGTAACCAATGAGGTAGAGAATTCCAAAGGGTGGAGGCTGCATACATAAACGCTCTCGCCCCTGAGGATTTCAAACACACCCTTGGAATCTCTAGCAACCCCTCATCGGCTGAATGGAGCTATCGTCCAGGGCAGTACGGAACCAGGAGCTCTTTCAAGTAATCCGGGCCCAGTCCGTGTAGGGCTTTAAAAGTCAGCAAGCTGACTTTAAAGGTGATCCGCCACTGTACAAGCAGCCAGTGCAGTTCACGCAGCACTGGCAAAATATGACACGACTGAGCAGATCCAGTCAAAAGCTGGCCGCCACGTTCTGCACCAGCTGCAGGTGGTGGATATGCACCCTAGGAAGCCCTGGGTAAAGGGAGTTGCAATAATCTAAGTGCAAGGACACGAAGGCATGGACCAGAGTGGGAAGGTCACCAGATGAAACCAGATACTTAATCCTGGCGATATTCCTCAGATCATAAAGGGAAGATTTGACGACATCTGACACCTGCAACTGCAGGGACGGCCCTTCGTCAGAAATTACCCCCAGGTTACGCATCCATTCAGAGGTCAGGAGAGATGCACCCCCCCAGAGAAAGCCCAGAGGGCGAACCAACCCCTAACCCCCCTGTCCGGCGGCCTGGGTCCACAACCAGAACCTCAGTTTTTTCTGAGTTCAACTTCAGCCAGCTAGAATCCATCCACTCCTGAATTTCTTTTAGACAGTTATTAAAGACTGAGAGAGCTCTATCCTGGTTGGGTGCAAAAGAAAGGTAGAGCTGGGTAGCATCAGCATAACAGTGAAACTTCAGCCCATACCTTCTTACAATGTCTCCGACGGCAGCACGTACATCGCGAACAACATGGGTGACAGCACTGAGCCCTGATGAACACCACACGACAGAGAATGGGGTATGCACTGACCTAACCGCTTTCCCAGCCTCTTGCAAATGGGTAATGATATTCTGAGTACCTTCCTGACTAGAACCGCCCTCTGAAGGGGGCATCCATAATTCTGGACTGGATGTCCTGGGCAAACCTGGAGACTCTCAGCCAAGAGTATCGGCAGATACAGAATGGATGCTGCAGCTCTGCCTGCCGAATCCACAGTATCATATGAGGCCCGCAGGACGTGATTACCAACATCTGAGCCAGACTTCATGGTGGCCATGAGATCCGCCCCTCTAGGGGAGTCTGGCATGGCTTGAACAATTTCCAGTGTCTTGTCTCACAAGGCATTTTGGTACTGGACCATGTAGGGAAGGAAATTCTGTGACCGGCTGGCACAAGTAGTGGAGGAAAACATTTCCTGGACAGATGATCAACCTGCTTAGAATCTTTATCTGGGGGTTGTGTACTGAGGTGCCGAGGGTGTCTGGACCTGTTGTGAGCAGCATTCAGCACCAGAGTCTGCCTCAGGTTGTTCCCCGTAAAAGGGTTTGTCCAGGGGAACAGTATATAACCAGTGTGACTTTTTGTACACTGCTGGGGTCGAGAAAGGACACTTCCATGCCAGCTTGTTGGAGTCATTTTACGAATCGACCATTGGAGGGGCAGGATGATGACCATGGGTAGGGTGTCCTTCTACTGAAGAAAGGCAGCCAACCTCATCCATTCCAGGTTGAGGTCGTCAGAGTCCCATCCATTCAACTGTTGGATGTGATACATCACATCCATGAACGAAAGGTCGTCAGGTGGCGAGTGTGGGGCATCCTTGCTGACATCAGGGTCGCATGGAGAGACGGAGTCCCCATGGCTGGAGAAGTAGGAATCCTTGTCTGAGTCCTCTGAATCTGGAGAGGGGAAAGGTGACCTCAGGGGACCTGCGTGGTTGTTCCCTGGGAGAAGGAAGATCCTTATCAAGCATCAGCCTCTTGGGAGGTGGAGTAGGAGGGCGGCCCGAGGGCACATCTGGAGGAGGTCCTTGGGGAGCCAGCTTAGCAGGACTTGTGGGGGCCTCTTTATCTTTGAAGTAGGCCCACCACACAGCAAACATCTCATTAAGACCCCTGCCGGGGGCTCCCCGGCTGAGCTGGAGTATCTGGCATCGGGGTCAGGTTATCCAACTGGGGTAACCTCAGCGTTGGGGTGTTCTGGGCCAGGTCATCTGGCATTGGGACCAAAGGAGTACCTCCTGGTGTTGGAGGTGTCAAATCCGACGTCCGGTCATGGGGCGTCAGGTCCTCGGGTGTCGGCCTACTAGGAGCGCTGGAGTCAACTGGCATCTGGCCAGAGCACGGAGGTGCTAGGCTTTCCTTGGGGGGCCTTCCTGGAGGCCAGCATAGAGGTGACTGGTGTAAGCTGGGCTGGAGAACTAGCTGTCAGACACCTAGGAGGAGTTGTCTGAGGAGAAGGAGGTGTCACTCCCAATTGGTACGTACGCCCACTGCTCCTGGAAGAAGAGGGAGACTGTCCCAGATGCCACCTGTTGGTGTCAGCCCCAGACATCTGGGAGGACCCAGAGGACACCCAGGCTGGGAGGGTGACAGACAGTGTTCTGCCATCCGAAGAGCCACTAGACTTAGAGCCCCCAGGGGTGATGGGCTGAGAGGCGTGGAAGGACTTTCCGTGCCCCAAAGAGTCTTCCCCTGTAACTGAGATGAGGAAGGGAGGGAGGCTTAGAGACCTGGAGCCCGGGGGGGGTCGGCGACGACTTCAGTGGGGACCAAAAACAGTGTTCTGCCAGGGATTTCTCATTATGTCTCTCCTGGTGCTTGTGTTTATCGCTCTGTTTCTTCTCTTTATGAGAAGATTTCTTGTGCTGAAGTTCCTCCTCCATGGTAGAAAACTGTTTCTTAAACAGAAAGGCTTCAAGGGTCTTCTGGCACCAATGTCGCATGCGCTAGTTGAAATCATGGCAGTGCTGGCTGGCCTCGATGTGGTCTGGGCCCAGGCAGAAAAGGCAGGCTGAATGGCCATGTTTATGCAGGATCTACTTGCCGAATACGCACTTGAAAGGGCGCTCAATCGAACAATGTTGGAGAAGAAGAAGAAGAAGACATGCACAAAATCATCTGAAATACTATGAAAAATATCATCAAAAGGTGTTGAAAATGCGGTAAAGATGGCGGTCGACTAGCTGAAGGCATCCGCTGAGGTCCGCCTTCAAGTAGTACACTGAAAAAAAACGGGGACGCCTCCTTTTATACAATGCATGACGTCAAGCATTGGCCGGGTTGGGGGGGTCCCCAGCCAGGTACTGCTAGCTAGAATGTTTCTGGGGGTCCTGGCACCTGCTGGCTTCAGTCCTAAAGGTGTTACCTGCTGCAAGAGTGAATCTTGAAGTAAGATCAGAAGGTATATCGTCCTGGAGAGAGACAGGAAAAGAAGAGAAAAGAAAAAAATACTCACCTTAGTAATTGTGTTTCTTCTAATGGAGTCTTGCTGAATTCTGACATATGCAGTGATCCCCAACTTTAAACTGCCCTGGAGAACAAAAGTGAACTTTCTATGCAGAGCATACAATGCTGAGCTCGAGCTGCTTGGAGTCTCTGTCTGGAGTGTTTCAAACTCAAACCGTCAGATTCTTATGAGCCTCAACTAAAAATTCCATGATAATTGTAAAATTCCTACTAGCCAATCGATAGTAAAAGTTTTGGATTCCCAAAGGAAGACTTAAGTCAGGAAACCCAAAAACCAATCTAATATAAATAACACTAATAAATCAACCCCCAAACAAAAAAGGAGGGGAGTGTAAACAAGCAACACCCCTGGGGTGCAACACTGCACCTGCCCACCCACTTCCCAAAAACAGGTTCTGAGAGGGGAGGCAGGGAGGGAGGTCAGAATACAGCAAGACTCCATTACAAGAAACACAATTACTAAGGTGAGTAATTTTTTCATCAAACAACATGAAGTCTTGCTGTATTCTGACATATGCAGACTACCAAGCAGTACCTCCATGGAGGAAGGACAGAACCTACTTTGGGAACAGGCTCTGAAGTACTGCTGTGCCAAACCGAGCATCACTCCTAGCCTGGATATCCAGAGAGTAATGCTTGGTAAAGGTATGGACTGTTTTCCAGGTGGCTGCTTGACAGATTTCTAAGAGCGGAATATCCCTGGCAGCAGCTAGGGAAGCAGCTGTACCTCTTGTGAAGTGAGCCCTCAGGCCTGAGGGAGGAATCTTTCCCAGTTTTTCATAGCATATATACAATCCACCTGGCAATAGTTCTCTTAGTAGCAGGTTTTCCATTTCCTACTTCTCCATAAGTGAGGAACAACTGGAGGGAGTCAAACCTGTGAACCTTGGTACGCTCTATGTAGTAGCTGAGGGTCCTTTTAACATCTAAACTGTGTAGCCTCCTTTCTCCTGAGGAAGAATGATCAGTGAAGAAAACAAGGAGAGACAGACTGGTTCAGGTGAAAATCTGAAACCACTTTGGGCAAGAACCTTCTATTGATTCTAAGGACCACTTTATCCCTATGAAAGGAGATAAAAATCAGGTTCCACTGACAGGGCTTGCGACTCACTGATACGTCTGGCAGAGGTAATGGCAACCAAAGACACAGTTTTCCAAGTCAAGTACTTAAGTTCTACCGAGGACATGGGTTCAAAGGGAGGTTGCATAAGTTGAGCAATACAAACGTTCAAATCCCAGGCAGGGGCAGGGTCTCTAAACGGAGGATTGGTATGGAGCAATCCCTTAAAAAATTTACAGAATACAGGGTGAGATACTAGTGAAGAAGGCTTTCCCACTGACAGAAATGAAACAGCTGACAAGTGTACCTTGAGAGTAGCTGGTCTGAGGCCTAGGCCATTAAGATGGACCATATAATCCAGGTTTGTAGGCAACTCAGCAGTATCAACGGAATATGCTTCTGGAACACCAAATGCTAAACCTCTTCCATTTGGAGTTGTAAGTCTTTCTGGTGGAGGGCTTTGAGAAGCTTTGAGAATATCCAGAACCCCTGAGACAGCTGCAAATCTGCAAACTCTAACTCTTCAAGAGCCATGCCTTGAGATTGAGAGACTGAAGATTAGGGTACCAAATCCTCCCTGAGAGAGGATTAACAGGTTGTGATTCCTGGGGAGAGACAGGGGGAGGTGAACTGCTAGGGACAGCAACAGAAGGTACCAAGGCTGTCTGGCCCAATCTGGAGCAACTGGAATGACTTGCAAGGTTGTGATTTTATCGTGACTAAAACTTTGAACAGAAGAGGGAAGAGGGAAGGCATACTGGAATTTCCTTTCCAGTTCAGTACCAGAGCATCCAGGAGGACTGAGCCCAAGACTGGGGTCTGCAGCAAAAAAGTGGAAGTTGGCGATTGTCTGGGGCTGTAAAAGATCTCTGAGTGCTCCACCTTGAAAAAAATCACCTTTAGTACCAGAGGGTCCAGGGTCCATTCCGTGATGGCCCTCACGAGTTCCTGCTCAGTGCATCTGCTACCACATTGTCTTTTCCTGGAAGGTGAACTGCTATCAGGGAGGTTTGTAGGGAGTAAGCCAGGGACCACAGCTTCATGGCTTCTGTGCACAAGACCGTAGACCGTGTGCCTCCTTGCTTGTTGATGTACCAAAAGGTGGTGGTGTTGTCTGCTCTGACTTGAACCACCTTGTTCTGTACTGACTGAGAGAAGGTGTGCAGGGCCAGAGAAACTGCCCTGAGTTCCAGAAGATTGATATGGAGAAGAGATTCCTGAGGGGACCACACTCCTTGAGCAGGAGGGCTCCCAGATGAGCTCCCCATCCCAGAAGGGAAGCATCCATGGTAAGGACCACTGAATGATACTGAGTGGAGAATGGGACCCCTTGTCTTAGGTTGTCCTGATCCTGTCACCATTGAAAGGCTTGGATCAGGGTCCGAGTCACTGGAATCAGTTTGGTGAGGGAATCCTTCCTCTGGGACCAAAAAGTCCTCAGATGGAACTGAACGTCCCTCATCTGGAATCTTGCCCCTTGGACCACTGCTGTAGAGGCTGCCATGTGGCCCGAGAGTTGGAGAAAAAACCTTGCTGGTCGAGACACCTGAAGGCTGAAGGAAGAAGCCAGTTCTGTAAGAACTCTTGCCCTTTCCAGGGGAAGAAAGGCTCTTGCTTTGACAGTATCCAGCTCTGCTCCTATAAAGGTGAGAAGCTGTACTGGCTCGAGAACTGACTTGGGAAGGTTGAGAAGAAATCCTAGAGATGTGAGCACCTGCTGAGTTACCCGCAGGTCTGATCTGACTTAATCTGGGACTGCCCCACTATGAGCCAGTCGTCCAGGTATGGAAAAATGAAATCTTTTTTCTTCTTAGGAAAGCAACCACTACTGCCAGGCACTTTGTGAAAACCCTTGGGGCTGATGTTAGGCCAAAGGGCATTGCTTTGAACTGACAGTGGCCTGAGGGCAACTCGAACCTGAGGTACTTTCTGTGGGAGCGCCTGATGGGAATGTGAAAACAGGCATCTTTGAGGTCCAGGGAGGCTAGCCAGTCTCCTGTCCTTAGAGAAGGAAGGATTATTCCCAGAGTTACCATCTTGAACTTTGGTTTTAAAAGATGTTTGTTCAGATATCTTAGGTCTAGGATGGGTCGCCATTCCCCTGTCTTTTTTGGGGTAAGGAAGTACCTGAAGTACAGACCTTTGCCCCAGAGTAGGGTAGGAACTCTCTCTATGGCACTTAAGGCCAGAAGAGACTAAACCTCTGCCTCTAGGGCAAGGGATTCTGAGAGACCTGCAGGTGGGAAGGATCTGGTTTTCATCTTTGGAACTTTTTTGAAGCTGAGAACCAGTCCCTGGCTTACTACTTCCAGGACCCATTTGTCTGAGGTAACAGACATCCAGTCCTGGATAAAGTAAGCCAGCCTGCCTCCTACTGGAATAGGAGAGTCGACCCGGGCAGACCCATCAGGGTGTCTGCTTGGCAGGGGCCTTAGGCTGAGGAGTGGATACAACCCTGCTCATCCCTCTTCTGCCTCTCCCTCTGATGAACCCCCTCTGAGAAGAGGCCAGTGCTTGGTAAAAAAGGCCTGCCCCTGCCCCTAGACTGCTGCCTTTGAGGAGTTGCTTGCCTTTCTTTGGCCTGAGCAGTCCTATAAGTGGTCCTGGTACTCGTCCATTTTCTTCATGTAATTCTCTGTCTGCTCCCCAAACAAAGAATTACCTATTACAGGAGAATCCATGGCCTTAGCCTGGGTATCCTGTGAGAGGCTAGTACATCTGAGCCAAGCCATTCTCCGAAGAGCCACAGATATAGCCATGACTCTTGATGACACATCACTGGAGTCAACAGCAGCATGAAACTGTAGTTTTGATGCCTCAATCCCATCTGCAGCCACCTCCTTCAGCTCCTTGGCCAGCTGGGGGGAGGCCTGTTTAGTCAGTGCCAGTACAGTGTCCCACCTGGACTTCTGGTACCTGGCTGTATAGGCCATAAAATTTGCCTGCCTGAGTCCCAAAGAAGATGCCATGTACTGTTTCTTTGCCATGGCATCAATCTTCCTGGAGTCCTTGTCTGGGGAGTGTGAAGCCAAGGGAATATTTGTCTTGTCACAGGAAGAAGCCTTACCACTCCCCAACATGGCTGCACTGCTGGTGTAAGAAGTCCGTGTCTGAGTCCGGAAGTGTACACTCTTGTCCATTCTTCTATCCACAGGAGGTGTAGTGTTAGGAGACTTTAGACTTTTTTGTGTCTGCTTCCCAAAGGATTTGTGGAGGGGAATAGACAGTCTCCTGGACTCTGGGATGTCCATCATTTCTACATAATCAGGCTCCTCTTGATCCTCCAATGCCTCCTCCATAGGAAGCTGGAGGGTTTCAGCCACCTTTCTGTAGAACATAAAGTGAGAAGGGGACTCAGAAAGCATAGGAGGGGAAACACCTGAAGGTCTGTCTGGGGAGATGTCCGGTTCCACATGTACATTCAGACCCTCACTTTCACCATCATCATCCTCAAATTCCCCTTCCCCTTCAAACTCTGATTCATAAAAATCTTCAAGGGTATAATCTTGAACCGGGGGAGACCAACTGAACCAAACCCCTGCCAGAAGGTGCCGGATCGGTAGGAACTGGCCAAAGCGATTTCACAATTCGAATCGCTCTGGCTATCTCTTTGGCAGTCGGAACATGAACCTCTGGATCCGAACCAGACGATTTTTCTTTGCATTTTCTTTTTGTAGGAACCGACTCCTCAGGATCGGCTCTCCTTTTGCCTAAATCAGTATTGCCCTGGTCAGAGGGTACTCCTTCTGGTTCGGTCGGAACTGAATTGGGCTGGCCATCCGGGTTAGCAGACTTCTCGGCCTCCTTTTCCCTCAGTCTACCTAGCAGACTTCTCTGCCTCCTTTTCCCTCAGTCGACCTAATCTCTTCTCAGGGGTAGATTTGGGAACATTTTTACACATGTGGCAGTCTTAATCAAGGTGGTAAAACCCCCAGACAATAAACACATAGGTGGTGTGGGGATCGGCCTTAGCAAAGACCTCCCCACAGTCACTGCAGTGTTGAAACCCAGTGGGTCCAGTTTTTTTGGGGGGGGGGTTTCTCAGACATGGTCAACCTCACCAACTTACTCTTTTTATGGCAACCGCCAGGCAAGACTCCCTTATCGGTTCCTAACTGTGTCACGGGTATTGGAAAAAAACGTAGTAAAACATGCTTTTTTTAGAACCGATAAGAACTGGTAACCACACAATAAGTAAAACACAAAATTTCACTATCAAATGGTCAGTTCAGCCGAACCAACCTGCACTTTTACAAGTTCCACACAGAAAAACAGAACAATTCCTATCTAGTACTCACGGCACCACAGACAGAGACTGAACCGACAATGCGGATAACTTTTCGGTTTAAAACTGACGAAACGGAAACTTTAACCACTTTCAAACTGAGCTGAAGGAGAAATCTCTGGATGACCGTTCAGTGAGGTGGAGTAAAGAATCTGATGGTTTGAGTTTGAAACACTCCAGACAGAGACTCCAACCGAGCTCGAGCTCAGCATTCTATACTCTGCATAGAAAGTTAACTCTTTGTTCTCCGGGGTAGTTTAAAGGTTGGGGATCACTGTGTTTGTCAGAATACAGCAAGACTTCATGTTTGAAGCTCCGAGGTTAAGGGGGATGAAGGGATGGCATGACCTGCTGAAAGTGATTCGCTTGAAGATCTACTGTCATGGTAAGTTCTTACGTAACTAACTGTTCTGTCTTCTTTGGGGATTCAGCAGCTCACACCTTTGGAACAAGTCCCAAGCAGTACTGCACAGGAGAACAGTCTAGGTGGTTGGAAGAACGAAGCCTAAGGGACGAGGACCTGTAGCACAACTAGGCCGAACCTTGCCTTTCTCCTAGAGATGATGTCCAGACTGTACTGCTTTGTAGAAGTGTGGACAGTACTCCATGTTGCAGCAGAACAAATCTCAACAGTTGAAATACCCCTGAAACAAACAACCTAAGTAGCCATACCCTCTAGCTGAGTGGCCTTAACAGCTCCAGGAAGTTCCTTACCATACACTTCCTGTAGCAAAAAATAATACAGTTGGCCAACCACATGGACAGACACTGTTCAGAAACTGGAACACCCTCTTTCCTAGAGGCCAAAGAAACAAATAACTGTGAGGGCTTCCTGCAGTCCTTTGTATGGTGTGTACAGTATTTAAGTATTCTATGCACATCTAAAGTATGGATCAATACTTCCCCCGGATTGGCATGCTCTGGAAAGCAGACAGGCATGTGGATGATTTAAGTAAGCGGAGACACTACCTTTGGTAAGCAAAGACACCCTGTCTTTCTGAAAAATCAAAGACGACTGTTCACACGTGAGATTGCATCTCTGAATTCTTCAAGCAGAAGTAATAGCAACTAAAAATAACACTTTCCATGACAGAAAGTGTAGCTTGCAAGTCACAATTAGCTTAAAAGGAGCCAAAGTAAGGTTTTCCGACACTTTTTCTTTTTTTTTAGATTATTTCTTTATTCACCACGACAGGGAGGAGGTCGTGCCTTTGATTCCTCCCCCACCATCTAGCCTGCTGGGCCAGCAAAGCAGCTGCCCCAGTCCCAGACAGAGCTCCAACCTCCCGTTTGCGCCCGGGAGGGAGCTGACTTTCACCAGACCATAGCTGCGCCGGCGAGCACCCATAATGTTGCCTGTGGGGATTTTTCCCTTTTTGCTGGTGTAGTTCCCCTGCTGAAGGAGGCGTGCAATGACGGCAAGAGATGGAGTGCGCATGGTTCCGTACGCACTCCTCCCAGCGTCGGCCTCCTCCCGCCCCTTGCAAGTGCAGCATCGGTGGAGCTGCCCCCCCAGCTTCCACCAGGGGGCAGACACATGCCGACAACAGATGTCCCCTTCCTCCCTGGGGAAGGAGAGCAGTCCTCCGGATGCTCAATCCTTCCCCAACCCTGCCGACCCATGCTCATTCCAGAAAACGGGTCACCAGCATGGCGTCCAGCACCTCAACTCTCAGTGCCACCGGGCCGGACAAGCTTTTACAACAGAAAATTCAGGTCCCAAACCAGGACTGGATTTCAGATGGGAGGCTTCAAATGTACAATGCCCCTCAAAAACGTACAGGCCATGTCCAGCTAGGCCACCGTATGGCCATCAATGGGCACACAGAAGGCTGAAATGGTGGACAAGTGCATCTTAATAGAAGAATATTGCAGTTCTCCATCTGACAAGGACAGTAATACTCTAGAATCTGGTTCATTGGACAAGTGAAGGGATCCAAGCGATGTGAAGTGGCCCACAGAGAAAAGTGCTTCCATTTCATGGAATAAGTAGCTCTGGTGGAAGGTTTCCTGGTGATCACCAGGGCACCAGCCATTTTAAGGGATACTCTGAACCTTGCAATGGCTATATCTTCAGGAGCCAGGCATGAAAATGAAGTGATCTGAGGTCCCAATGCACCAGGGTCCCCTGTTCCTGTGACAGTAAGACCTTACACAGTGGTAAGGCCACAGGATGTTCCACTGCTAACTCCTGCAGTAATGGAAACCACAATTGACAAGTCCAAAAAGGGGCCACCAGAATCACAGTGGCTTCATCCATCTGTAGCTTGATTAACACGCTTCAAATTAGAGAAAAGGCGTAAAGGAACCTCCCACGTCAAGAGAGGGACAATGAGTCTCACCAGAAAACTCCAGGCCATGGATCTACCAACAGAATAGCGGCAGTTTTGCATTGAGTGGTAACGCAAAAAACAGTTCCACTCTGCACGACCCCACCTGTCGAACAGGTCATCTACCACTGAGGTCAGCAGTTCCCACTCATGCATTCTGGACTGCGACCTGCTTAGTCTATCTGCCAGGATGTTTTGGACACCTGGAACATGGACGGCCAACAGTTCTAGACCGTGTTCAAGACCCAGTACCAAACCCTCATAGCTTCTCTGTACAGGGGAAAGAGTAAGTTCCCCTTTGCTTGTTGACAATGCACCACACTGATGTTGTCCACCTGTACCTAGCAGAGGGCCTGGAGACAGGTGATCCTGGAAGGCCTGCAGGCTGCATAAGACAGCTTTCATCTCCAGGACACTGATATGGAGAGAAGTTTCCACTGTAGTCCATGTCCCCCCTGGGCCTGGTAAGGGCTCAGGTGTGCCCCACAGCCTGTCCCCGAGGCATCTGTGGTAAGGATCTGATATGGGACAGGCATGAAGAAAGGAACTCCCTTGAGTAAACTGTTGGGGTCCATCCACCACCAGAGTACCTTCTTTACAGCCGATGTTACGAGACGTTTCTGCTCTAGATCACCCGTTCATTGATCCCACTGGACACTCAAAGTCCATTGGGGGACCTGCATATGCAGCCTCGCCAAGGGAACTGTGACCGTCAGGCCCAGCAGTCTCAGGAATGCCCTGGCTGTGACACCTGCTGTACATTTCCGGGACCTGTGATCAGGCACTTTGCCGTGCCCCGGGGTAGAAAAGCTGAACCCTGGGCCGAATCCAGTATAGCTCCACCATACTAGAGACGCTGGCAAGGAGTCAAGAGTTATTTGGATAGGCTGATTGTGATTCCCAGTGTGCTGAACCATTATCTGGCATGCACTAAGGTCAGAGACAGTTGCTTCTTGGATTGGGCTTTGAGCAGTCAGTCGTCCAGACAGGGGAAGACATAGAGCCCCTCCATCCTGAGGGCTGCTGCCACCACAGCTAAGCATTTGGTACAGACCTGTGGCACAGATGACAAGCCAAAGGGCAATAACCTGAACTGGTAGTGATGCCCCTGAAACAGGAACCTGCGGTACTTCCTGTGGGAAAAGCAAACCCTGATGTGCCGGTAGGTGTCCTGCATATCTGTGGAGCATATCCAGTCTCCCTTCTGTAACAGGGGCAGCAGGCCTTGCAAGATTACCATCCTGATCTTTTTGTACAGGATATAGAAGTTCAGGTTTCTTAAGTCCAGTATCGGTCGCAAGTCAACAGTAGATTTGAGGACTAGGAAGAAGAAAAAATTACTCACCATAGTAATTGTGTTTCTTCTAATGGGGTCTTGCTGTATTCTGATAATTTGCAGTTAGTTCCAGCTCTTGAACTGCCCCAGAGAGTGAAGGGTTAAAGTCTATGCCAGGCATAGAACGTTGGGCTCGAGCTTGGTTGAAAACTCTGTATCCTTTTCAAACCAAACCGTCAGATTCTTACGAGCTAAAACTCACTGACTAAATAATGTGGAAATTGTAAAAACTCCTATTAGCCAACTGGCAATGAAGACTTTGGATTCCCCAAAAGGCTCAAGTCAGGAAACCCAAAGAACCAAAACCAGGTAATAAGAACTAAAAACTCAAGCAAATACAAAGCACCCAACACAACAGGAGTTGGGTAAAGACACCCCTGGGGTGCAACACTACACCTGCCCACCCACTTCCCAAAAATACGTTCTGAGAGGGGAGGCAGGGATGGAGGTCAGAATACAGCAAGACTCCATTAGAAGAAACAATTACTAAGGTGAGTAATTTTTTCTTCAAACAATATGAAACCAAGCAGTACCTCCAAGGAGGAGGGACAGAACCTACTTTGGGAATGGGCTCTGAAGTACTGCTGAAGCAAACCTAGCATCAATCCTAGCCTGGATATCCAGAGAGTAATGCTTGGTGAAGATAGAACTGTTTTCCAGTTGGCTGCTTGACAGATTCCAACAAGGGATATCCCTAGCTGCAGCCAGAGATGCAGCTGTACCTAGTGGAATGAGCCCTCAGGCCTGAGGGTGCAGTTTTCATAGCAGAATTGAATATCGGGACACAATCCACCTGGCAATGCTTCTCTTGGTGGCAGATTTTTCCTTACCTACTTCTCCATAAGTGAGGAACAACTGGAGAAGTCAAACCTGTGACCCTTTGTACGTTCTATGTAGTAACTAAGGGCCCTTTTAACATCTAAACTGTGTAGCCTCCGATTCCCTGAGGAGATGTGATCAGTGAAGAACACAGGAAGAGACATAGATTGGTTTAAATGGAAATCAGAAACCACTTTAGGTAGGAACCTTCTATTGGTTCTAAGGACCACCTTATCTCTAGGGAAAGAGATGAAGCCAGGCTCCACTGACAGGGCTTGCAATTCACTGATACGCCTGGCAGAAGTAACAGCAACCAAAAACACAGTTTTCCAAGTCAAGTACTTGAGCTCTGCTGAGGACATAGGCTCGAAGAGGGGTTGCATCAGCTGAACAATATAAATATTCAAATCCCAGGCAGGAGCAGGATCCCAAAAAGGGGGATTGGTATGAAGCAATCCTTTAAAAAATTTACAAAATACAGGGTGATATGACAGAGAGGAGGATTTCCCCACTGACAGGAAAGCAGAAATAGCTCACAAATGAACTTTGAGAGTAGCTGGTTTGAGGCCAAGGCCATTAAGGTAAACCATGTAATCCAGAACTGTAGACAAGTCAGCAGTGTCTGGGGAAATGTGCTTCTTGGAACACCAAATACTGAACCTTTTCCATTTGGAGTTGTAGGTTTTTCTTGTGGCAGGCTTTCGAGAAGCCTTGAGGATCTCCAGAACCCCTTGGGACAGATGTAAATCTGCATACTCTAAGTCTTCAAGAGCCATGCCTTGAGATTGAGTGACTGGAGATTGGGGTACCAAATCCTCCCCTGAGAGGAGGTTAGCAGATTGTAATTCCTGGGAAGAGATAGGGGAAGATGGACTGCTAGGGACAGTAAAAGGTGGTACCATGGCTGCCTGGCCCAGTCTGGAGCAATCAGAATCACTTTGCATGGTTGTGACCTTACTTTGACTAGAACCTTGAACAACAGAGGAAAAGGAGGGAAGGCATAAAGAAACTTCCCTTCCCAGTTCAAAATCAGAGCATCCAGAGGGACTGAACCTGAAGCTGGGGGTCTGCAACAAAACAGAGGAAGTTGGTGATTGTCTGGGGCTCCAAAGAGATCGATCTCCTGGGTGCCCCACCTTGAGAAGATCACCTTCAAAACCAAAGGATCCAGAGACCATCCGTGATGGCCCTGGGAAATCCTGCTCAATGCATCCGCTATCATATTGTCCTTTCCTGGGAGGTGGGCTGCTACTAGAGAGGTCTGCAGGGAATAAGCCAGGGACCATACTTTCATGGCCTCTGTGCACAAGGCTGTGGACTGAGTGCCTCCCTGCTTGTTGATATACCACATGGTGGTAGTGTTGTCTGTCCTGAACCACCTTGTTCTGTATTGACAAAGAAAGCTTGTAGGGCAAGAAGTACTGCCCTGAGCTCCAGAAGGTTGATGTGAAGAAGGGATTCCCAAGGGGACCACAGTCCCTGGGCTGAAAGAGCCCCCAGATGGGCTCCCCACCCCAAAAGGGAAGCATCTGTGGTAAGAACCACAGAGTGAGTCTGAGGGACAAATGGAACACCTTGCCTCAGATAGTCCAGGTCCTGCCACTACTGAAGGGCCTGAATTAAGGGCCGAGTAACAGGAACCAGCTTGGTAAGAGGATCTTTCCTTTGGGACCAAAATGTTCTCAGATGGAACTGAATGTCCCTCATCTGAAACCTGGCCCATTGGACCACTGCTGTGGAAGCTGCCATGTGGCCCAGAAGCTGCAGAAAATGCCTTGCTGGTTGAGAAACCAGAGGGAGAAAGGAAGAAGCCAGCTGAGAGATGACTTTTTGCCCTTTCCAAAGGAAGGAAGGCTCTTGCCTTGAGGGTGTCCAGCTCTGCTCCTATAAAAGTGAGGAGCTGTACTGGTTCGAGAACTGACTTGGGAAGATTGAGAAGGAACCCCAGGGAAGTGAGAACCTTCTGGGTAACCTGCAGATCTGACTTGACTTGGTCTGAAGACTGGCCCATCAGAAGCCAATCGTCCAGATATGGAAAAATAGAAATCCTTTTCCTTCTTAAAAAGGCCAACACTACTGCTAGGCACTTTGTAAACACCCTTGGAGCTAAGGTTAGACTGAAGGGCATTGCTCTGAACTGATAATGGTCTGAGGGCAATTCGAGCCTGAGGTACTTTCTGTGGGAGCACCTGATGGGAATGTGAAAACAGGCATCCTTGAGGTCCAGGCAGGCTAGCCAGTCTCCTGGCCTCAGAGAGGGAAGAATTGTTCTCAGAGTCATCATCTTGAATTTTGGTTTTACTAGGTGCTTGTTTAGGTATCTTAGATCTAGGATGGGTCACCACTCCCATCTTTTTTGGGGTAAGGAAGTACCAGGAGTACAGACCTTTGCCCCTGAATTGAGCAGGAACTGTATCAATGGCCTTTAATGCCTGTAGAGACAAAATCTCTGCCTCTAGATCAAGGGTTTCTGAAGTATTTGTAGGTGGAAAGGATCTGGGTATCAGTTTCGGAAAACTTCTGAAACTGAGAACCATCCCCTGGCTTACAACCTCCAGGACCCACTTGTCTGAGGTAACAGACATCCAGTCCTAGACAAAGTAAGCCAGCCTGCCTCCTACTGGAATGGGGAAGTCGACCTGGGCTGACACATCAGGGTGTCCACTTGGCAGGAGCCTTAGGCTCAGGGGTGGATGCAGCCCTGCTCATCCCCCTTCTGCCTCTCCCTCTGAAGAACCCCCCTCTGAGAAAAGGAGGAGGAGGCCTGCGCCTGGCAGAAAGGCCTGTGAAAAGGCCTGCCTCTGCCCCTAGCTTGCTGTCTCTGAGAAGTTGCCTGCCTTTCCTTGGCCTCCGCACTCCTATTAGTGGTGAAAAGGCAGAGATACTAAACAAATATTTTTGCTCAGTATTTACAAATGAAGAGGGGGAGGTACATAAAACAAACAGTAGAAACACTCTGGATACAGAAGTTGATACCAGCTCATTTACAGAAGAAAGGGTTCTGAAAGAACTCTTAAAACTGAAGGTGGACAAAGCAATGGGGCCTAATGGGATCCATCCCAGAATTCTAAAAGAACTAAGGGTTGAAACTAGTGACACCACTGACTACCCTTTTAACAAATCATGAGAGGATGGGGTGGTACCCGAGGACTGGAGGAGGCAGATGAGATTCCTCTTCACAAAAGTGGGAGCAAGGCAGAAGCAGGAAACTATAGACCTGTTAGTTTAACCTCAGTGATAGGGAAAATGATGGAATCACTTCTGAAGGAAAGAATTGTCGACTATCTAGAGGCCAGAAAGGCACAGGACCCTAGGCAGCATGGATTCACAGCAGGAAGGTCATGCCAGATGAATCTGATAGATTTCTTTGACTGGGTGACCAAAGTAGTAGATCAGGGAGGGGCTGTGGACATGGCCTACCTAGACTTTAGCAAGGCATTTGACACAGTCCCACACAAAAGATTAATATACAAGTTAGCCAGCCTGGGAGTGGGTACCAAGATGACAGCCTGGGTAAAGAATTGGCTGGAGAATAGGACACAGAGATAATAATAAATGGAGTCCACTCAGAAGAAAGAAGGGTTACTAGTGGGTACCACAGGGTTCAGTATTAGGACTGGTCCTCTTCAATGTCTTTATAAGCGACATTGCAGAAGACTGGAAGGAAAAGTATGTCTCTTTGCAGATGACACAAAGATCTGCAACAGAGTTGATGCACAGGGTGGGGTGGAAAGGATGAGAAGGGACTTGGCAAGGTTAGAGGAATGGTCAAATGTATGGCAGTTTAGATTCAATGCTAAGAAGTGCAAGGTAATGCACCTGGGAAACAAAAACCCAGGGGAAGAGTACACAATGGGGGGTGAGATACTAACAACAAAAATGGAAAGGGACCTGGGGTAGTCATATCAGATGACCTAAAGATGGGCAAGCAATGTGAGAGGGCAGCAAGGAGGGTGGGGGGATACTGGGATGCATAGGGAGGCATCACCAGTAGAAAACAGGAAGTTATTATCCTCTGTACAGACAGCTGGTGAGACCCCATCTGGAGTACTGTGTGCAGTTCTGGAGACCCAATCTCCACAAAGACATAGATAGGATGGAAGCTGTCCAGAGGAGCAACTAAAATGGTGCAGGGTCTACACGGAAGACATATGCAGAGAGGACGAAAGGAGCTTAATATGTATAGCCTCAAGGAAAGGAGGAGAGGGGGACATGATAGAAACTTTCAAGTACCTCAAGGGAATCAACAAAGTCCAAGAGGGTAGCATCTTTCAGAAAAAAGAGGTGTGCAAGAACAAGAGGGCACAATTTGAAGATAGAGGGGGCGGCTCAGAGGTAATTTAAGGAAGTATTTTTTCACAGAGAGGGTTGTGGATGCATGGAACGGCCTTCCGGAGGCGGTTATGGAGTCAAAATCAGTGGTGTAATTCAAGCATGCATGGGACAGTCATAAGGCAATTCTAGGGGGTAGGGGTAGGAAGAAGTAGGCTGCTGGTTAACTAGGATCTGCAGCTTATCCAGTAGGTAGGGAAATGGGCAGACTAGGTGGGCCAAGCGGTCCTTATCTGCCGTCAAATTCTATGTTTCTATGTTTCTATGTCCTGTACTCATCCATTTTCTTCATGTAATTCTCTGTCTGCTACCCAAACAAAGAATTACCTACTACAGGGAAATCCATGGCCTTAGCCTGGGTGTCCTGCGAAAGGCTAGTACATCTGAGCTAGGCCATTCTCCAAAGAGCCACAGATGTAGCCATGACTCTTGATGACACATCACTGGAGTCCACAGCAGCATGAAACTGCACCTTTGATGCCTCAATCCATCAGCAGCCACCCCCTCCAGCACATTGGCTAGCTGGGGGAAGGCCTGTTTAGCCAGTGCCAATACAGTGTCTCACCTGGACTTCTGGTACGTGGTTGTATAGGCCATATAATTAGCCTGCCTGAGTCCCAAAGATGATGCCAAGTACTGTTTCTTTGCCATGGCATCTATCTTCCTGGAATCTTTGTCTGGGAGGTGTGAAGCCAAGGGAATGTTTGCCTTGTCACAGGCAGCAGCCTGCACTACCTCAACATGGCTACACTATTGGTAAAGAAATTCCATATCCGAGCCTGACAAGGTGTACCTCTTGTCCATTCTCTTTGTCAACAGGAGGTACAGAATTGGGAGACCTAAGAATTTTTGTGTCCGCTTCCCAACTGACCTATGAAGGGAATAGACAGTCTCTTAGACTCTGGGATGTCCATCATCTCTATGAAGTCAGGCTCCTCTTGATCCTCTACAGCCTCCTCAACAGGAAGCTGGAGGGTCTGAGCCACTTTTCTGTAGAACAGAAAGTGGGAGGGACTCAAAGCCTAGAGAGGAACACCAGAAGGTCTGTCTAGGAGATGTCTGGTTCCCAGGCACATCCAGACTTTCACCGTCATAATAATCCTCTTCAAAATCCTCCTCCTCATCAAAGTCAGGGTCTTAAATTCTTCAGGGGAATAATCCTGAACCGGGCGAACCGACTGAACCAAACCCCTGCCAGAAGGCGCTGGATCGGTCGGAACTGAATGAAGCGATTTCATAATCCAAATCACTTTGGCTATTTCTTCGGCGGTCAGAACATGCAGCTCTGGATCCGAACCGGCAGATATACAGGTTACTCACCTGTAACAGGAGTTCTAGGAATGGTATATGTTGTTCATCCACACTGTCTGGCAGGTTCCTTGCTGCTTTAAATCTTGCCAGAAGGTCTTCAAGCTGGCTGCTCCCACCCACCCAGGTGGTAAAACTCTCGGCTCTGCCCCATGACGCCAGATCTAGCCCGCTGGATGCCAGGTTGTGCATCGAAGCCGGGGAGGTCAGGTGGGTCGTATGGATGAACATCATATACCATTCCTAGAACTCCTGTTACAGGTGAGTAACCTGTATTTCTAGGGACATGGATATGTTGTTCATCCACACTGTCTGACAGACTCCAGCAGTTCTCAGGAGGAGGGAGGCAAGGCGCACACCCCCTACTTGGGAAATAAAGACTGGAGAACCGAGGCCCCAAACCAGCATCCCGGCGTGACTCAAGGTCCATGTGGTAGTGGTGATGAAGGTGTGCTGACTTCCAGGTAGCAGCCCTGCAGATTTCCTGGATAGGGACATCCCTGGAAGCAGCCACCGATGCAGCGGTATGGCAGGTAGAATGAGCTCTTATCCCTCTGGGAGGCTCCATGCCTGCCAACCTATAGCAGAGATCTATGCAGAAAGTGACCCACCTGCCTATCGTCCGCTTGGCTGCAGGTCTGCTAGGTGCAGCTTCAGCGTAGGTGACAAACAGCTGCCGAACCTCTCCCCGAACTTCAGCTGTCCGCTCCTTGTAATAAGCGAGCGCTCTTCTAGGGTCCAAAGTATGGAGCTCATATTCGGCCTCCGAGGTGTGATTGAGGTAGAACACCGGCAGAGTCAACACCTGGTCACCTGGTTAAGGTGAAACTCCGACACCACCTTTGGAAGGAATTTCGGGTTGGGGCACAGGACAATCTTGTCCCTGTGGAAGACCAGATAAGGAGACTCAATGGAAAGCACCTGGAGCTGTCCCATCCTTCTGGCTGACGTGATAGCCACCAAGAAGGTGGTCTTCCACGACAGGTGAGAGATGTCACACCTGTGCATCGGTTCGAATGTCTTGCCCATGAGCTTAGCCAACACCAGCAGTAGATCCCATGGAGGTGGAGGTTCTTGCACTGGAGGGGATATGTGATCAAGGCTTTTGAAAAAGCACCTGACCACCTTCTCCTGCATCACCGACTGCTTCCCGGCCCACGCCTGGTAAGCAGAGATGGCTGCCAGGTGCACCTTAAGGGTCGTCGACTGAAGGCCTAGCTGAGAAAGGGACCACAGGTAGTCCAGAGTGCTTGCTAAGGAACAGGAGGAAGGGTCCAAGCCCTTGCCCTGACACCAAATGGAGAACCTCTTCCATTTGAAGGCATAGCATTTTCTGGTCGACTTCTTACAGGACACCTCAACGATGTTGAGGACCTCGTCAGAAAGTCCCAAGGCCTGGAACTCTAGCCGCTCAGGAACCAGGCTGTCAGGTGCAGGGATTGAAGGTCCGGATGGAATACCTTCCCCTGATTGATTGAGATCAGGTCCGGGCGGGCTGGAAGCCACCTCGGGAGCCTGGAGCTGAGACTGAGGAGATCTGGATACCAGAACTGGCGAGGCCAGTCTGGGGCTACCAGAATCACCTGCGCCTTGTCCCTCCTCGCCTTGAGAAGCACCTTGTGGATCAAGGGAAATGGGGGAAAGGCAGAGAAGAGGCCCGGGGTCCACGGCCTTGAGAAGGCATCCCCCTGCAGTGAGCCCTGCTGAGGGGGGCGGACATGAAACAGTATCAGCTTCACATTCTCCCTGGAGGCAAACAGATCTGCCTGAGGTGTGCCCTAGTGGGAGAAGAGATCTTGTACTACCTCCAGCAGGAGAGACCACTCATGAGACGCAGCCCCTATCTGGCTTAGGGCATCGGCCAGGGTGTTGGAGGCTCCTGCCATGTGAATGGCAAGGAGATCCACCTCCAGGTTGCGCACGAATGACCAAATGCGGAGAGCTTCCCTGCACAGAGGCATGGAGTGTGTCCCACCCTGGCGGTTTAGGTAGTACATAGTTGTGGTATTGTCCATCTGGACCTGAACCACTTGATCCCGTAGAAACAGAGTGAAGGTGGTGAGGGCTAGACGAACCACTCGAAGCTCCAGCAGGTTGATATGGCATCGAGACTCCCGAGGGGACCAGAAGCTGTGTGTTCTGTGCTCCCCCAGATGGGCACCCCAATCCATCAAAGAGACATCGGTTGATAAGGAGACCATCGGCTCGGGGTGGACAAATGGGATGCCCTCCTGCAGATGTGCTGAAACGGTCCACCACTGGAGAGCATTCCACATCCCCTGGGTCATTGTCACTAGCTGATCCAGTGGATCGAAGTGCTGTGACCATTGGCTGGACAGCCCCCATTGGAGGGGACACATGTACCAGTGGGCCCAACGGACCACTCTGGTGCAGGCCGCCATGAGGCCCAGGAGGTGCAGGAATCCCAGGCAGGTGTGACTGCCCAACCTGAAATGATTGGGCAAAGGAGGAAAGAACCTCGGCCCTGTCTACCGGGAGCCATGCTCTGGCTCGTAGAGAGTTGAGCTCTGCCCCGATGAATTGTATCACCTGCTTTGGCACGAGTTCCAACTTGGCCTCGTTGATGAGGAGGCCAACCTGAGAGCAAACCTGGAGGGCCAGATCTCTGGACCGCTCCACCTCCACTCTGGAAGGGGCTGCAATCAGCCAGTCATCCAGGTAGGGGTACACCCGGACCCTTCAGCGCCGCAGGAATGCTGTCACCACTGCCATGCATTTGGTGAAGACCCTGGGAGCTAGGGAAAGGCCGAAGAGCATGGACTGGAACTCATAAAGGGATTCCTCTGCTCTGAAGTGGAGGAATCTCTGGTGGGACGGATGGATTGGGACATGAAAGAACGCGTCCTGAAGGTCCAGAGAACAGAACCACACACCTCGTTCCAAGGATGGGATTATCTGAGCCAGAGTGATCATCCTGAACATCCGAGACCTTAGGAACCTGTTCAGGTCATGCAGGTCGAGAATGGGGCACCAGCCCCCCGTCCGTTTTGGGACCAGGAAGTACCTGGACACAAATCCCGTGTCTGGAGGAGGATCCGCCACCTTCCTGATCACCTCTTTTTCGAGGAGCTGGGCAATATCGGCTCAGCGAGTCGACAAGAGAGGCTGTGGACCCCGTAGCCTCCCGAGGGGTGACGGCTCAGAAGGGTGGGGCCTACTCGAACTCTAGAGGCAGGACCTTTCCTACCACCTCCAACACCAACCAGTCTGTGGTGATAGTGGACCAGGTGGAAAGGAAGTGGCGGAGCCGTCCTCCCACGGGGGGGAACCCAGGGGGGAATGACGAGGCTGGGGCAACACCCCTCAACCTGTCACTGGGCAGGCTTGGAGGAGGGACCAACCGAGGGACCTCCTGGGCCTTTACATCCCTGCTTCCTATTAGAGGAAGCTGCGGGCTTGGGTTTGGGATGCCAAGCGTGAGCCTGCTGGCCCTGGTGCTGTTGGGCCGGAAGTACCGCAGGCACAGAAGGACAAAAGGACTTGTGCTGCTGCTGTCAGCAGCCTTTGTCCTTCTGGGCAGAGGTGACTGAGTCCAGAGTGGCACTGGACTTTTCGATCCACTGGAGGTGACCTTCCACTCCAGGGCCGAAGAGGTCGGACCCCAAGAAGGGGACATCCGCCAATTTGTGCTGGGTATCAGCCATGAAGGTGGATATCCTCAGCCATGGTCTGTGGTGCATGGCCACCGCAACTGATCTGGCACAGGAGTCTCCTAAGTCCAGAGCCATTTGGAGCTGCTGCTTAGCCACAGCCCTACCCTGGTCCTGCACCTGCCGGATCGTGGTCTGCAGGTAGGCCGGGAGATGAGGGATCACCTTATCCAGGGAGCCCATGAGAGCATGGGGGAAGTGTGCCATCAGCATGGCCAAACTGGCCTGGCGGAGGCCAAGGGAGTACGCAGCGTACACCTTGCGCCTGGCGTACTCCAGCTTTTTGGACTCCTTGTCGGGGGACTTGTCCACATCCCTTGCGTTCCCAGAACACCGGAAAACGCTGTTGGTGACCAAACCCTCAGCAGAGGGGTGTACCGAAAAACTGAGCAAAGAGCCGGTAGGGACCGCATACTTTCTGGCCATCCCGGCCGAAGGCACAGGACAGGAAGCAGGCCGCTGCCAGAGTTCCAAGGCTGGACCAACAATGGCCTCAGCCACCGGAAAGGCCTCCATGAGTGAATCCCCTCGGTCCAGTATCTCCGTGAGGGGATACTTGGCCCGACTGGATATGGGCTCGACCTGCATCCCGGTGGACTCCAAGATGAGCCGAAGCAAACCCGTGAAGGACGATGGGCTTTCGTCCATCGACTGACCCCCAGAGGACTCCAGGTCAATGGGCCTGGAAAACAGGGAGGAGTCGTCGTCGGACTCGGAGGAGTCCGTAAAGAGCTGCCTGGGACCTGAGCCACCCTCCACCTGCCGAGGACGGTCAGGAGTGAGGGTGACCGACAACCTGTGGGGCAGGTCTTGACCCAACCGAGAGTCCTTGGTCGGCGCCCCCAATTTCGGTTGTGGAGGTTCCACCACAAATCGGTGGGGCAGCTGGTTTCAGCCAAATAACTGACCCAGGATTGGGCACCTCGACTACAGTGAGGGGTTCTTTCAGCCGCTCGGGTGACAGCCACTTGATGGCCAGGGATGGCGATGGCGTTGACATGTTCCCGGACAGAAGTAACTGCTGCCACATCAGGTCCTCATAACGTCGATGCAATTTGTGCTGAAAACTCTCCTCTCCTCTTCCAAGGAGGAAGACTAGGATGAGCGGCAGCGCCGCTTACCTCGGTGCTGAGACCGAGACCGCCGATGTCGGTGGGATCGGCTGGACCGAGACTATGTTCGAGACAGAGACAGAGATCCTTGGTGTTTCTGAGGACAGGTCTGGGAAGGAGCGGGGAACACCAGCTCTTCCCTCGGCTTGGAAGCCTTAACCAGGGACTGCGGCACCGGGGGTGCAGGCAGATCCTCGGTCTCCAACGGGAGAACCAGTGAAAAAGGGTTGTCGGCCTCACCAGTCAACAGCCCGTCTGACAGGTAGAGAAAAATCTCGACCGCCTCGACGGGTGTCTCGGCCGGCTGGCCTGACGGGGACGCTGTAAAGCCATTGGCCTTAGCCACAACCTCGACCAAAGTCGACAGTCGGCTGTCCAGGGAAGGAGACCTCTCCCATGCCCACGAATGTCGATGATGGGACATACCCTTTGAGTCCTTCTTTTTGGACCGAGAGGAATGTCCCGATGGCTCATCTCCCTTCGTGTTAAGGGACTGGCAAAGCTCCTTGAATGAAGCTGAATACGAGGTACCCAGTGAGAGCGGGATAAATGCCGCGACCGAGAAAGTGGGTGATGCGGCCTGGGCCGCCTCCTCCTTGAGGGGGATCATCTGCTCGAGTTGCTCAGCCGAGCCAGCCACTGTGGTAACCGCCCAATGGGCCTCCTTCAACTTAACTTCGGCGGTAGTGCTTCTCAGCGCCCAAGCTGTAACCGGGCAGCGGGTCCTCCAGGACGTTGACAGAAAACGAACACCATGACTCAAGGGCCTCCGGGTCGTGGTCTCTAGGCCGAGGCAGATGCAGGAGTGCGGGTCCGTCCCTGACATCTTCTGCCCACAAGAGCACCGGCTAAAATCTGGGAGTCGACGTTCCATCGTAGTCATGAGGGAGAAAGATGACCAAGTCTTGAAAATTTTAAAATGAGTTTCGGGCGAACCGAAGAATTAGGATCCAGTCTATCACGCAGAGCGTTAAGGAGGGAACCTGAGCTTCCAAGCAGTAAGGAAGATCTGATGTCATGGGGCGGAGCCGAGAGTTTTACCACCCGGGTGGGTGGGAGGAGCCAGCTTGAAGACCATCCGGCAAGATTTAAAGCGGCAAGGAACCTGCCAGACAGTGTGGATGAACAACATATCCATGTCCCCAGAATTATCCTTTTGTTTTCTTTTTGTAGGAATTGATCGCTCAGGATTGGCTCTCCTCTTGCCCGAAGAAGTATCACCCTGGTCAGAGGGCACTCCTTCTGGTTCGGTAGGAACCGAACCGGGCTGGCCTTCCGGGTCAGCGGATTTCTCGGCCTCCTTATCCCTAAGTCTACCTATCCTTTTCTCCAGGGTAGATTTAGGGAAATTCTTACAAATTTGGCAGTCTGAATCAAGGTAGTCAAACCCCAGACAGTAAACACAGGTGGTGTGGGAATCGGCCTTAACAAAGACTTCCCCATGCACACTGTAGTGTTGAAAACCAGTGGGCCCGTCTTTTTTTCTTGGGTTTCTCAGACATGGCCAACCAAACCAACTTACCCTTTATATAGCAACCGCCAGGCAAGACTCCCCTATCGGTTTCTCACCATGTCACGGGTGATGGAAAAAACTGCTAAAATTACGTGTTTTTTTTTTAAAACCGATATGGACCGGTAACCACACACTAACTTTTTCTTTTGCAAGATCTTACTACAAGATCGGTTCAGTCGAACCGATTGAAAAAAATTTCACAATTTCCACACACAGCTACAATCTACATACTTACGGTACCACAGAGTCTCTAACTGAAAAACGGACTAAAGTTGGACTAAAACCGAAACTTTAATCGCAATAGAACCCAGCAGAAGGAGAAATCTCCAGAGCGACCGTTCAGTGAGGCGGAGTAAAGAATCTGACAGTTTGGTCTCAAAAGGACACAGACAGAGTTTTCAACTGAGCTTGAGCCCAATGTTTTATGTCTGGCACAGAATTTAACCCTTCACTCTCTGGGGCAGTTCAAGAGCTGGAGCTAACTGCAAATTGTCAGAATACAGCAAGACTTCATGTTGTTTGAAGTGGGAATGAATCCCATGTTCCTGTGGTCCTTGGGAACTGGTTCTATTGCTGTTGTTTACAGCAGCATGAGAACCTCCTCCAGCAAGACTGGTATGTGGCCTGGAGTCTAAGTCAACAGATTTGGAGGAAAGTCTGAAGGCAGCTCCAGAAATTCTAGAGCATGTCCTTATTTTATTAGTTGCAGGACCCAGGCATCTGATGTAATCTCTTTCCACCTGTCCAATTGGAGAGAAAAGTGCTCCCCTACTACTACATCTTGGGGTATTGGGGGGGGTCAAGCAAGTAGTCAGGCTGAAGCGGAGCTTGCGGCCTGGGTCGCTCCTCCGCGTCTTTGAGCTTTTCCTGTGGTGGAGGTAGGGGTGGGCAAGGATGCGGCAGCATTGCGCTTACCTGGCTGTCTGGTCCCAGACCTGGGTCTATGGGTGGCATGTCGGAAGGGCGCCTGCTGTCCACTTTTCTGTTGATTGTGGGAGAGGGAATGGATGGACTGCAAGGTCCTCCTTAAGGCTTGCAGGTCATTTAGGATATCCTGCACCTCTGCCTGAAGAGCTTATAACAGCTGAAGGAGTCATTCAGGATGGACTGCTGAACAATAGTAACAAATCAGGACACCCTGAGCCAAGAATGCCTTCTGAGACATATCCCACCACTGATGTCCTGGCAGAGGCATCTGCAGCATCACAGGCCAACCTTAAAAGGTGCTTGCCCACATCCGCACCAGACTGATGGGCTTTAAGCAGCTTCTGTTTCTGAGGGCAGCCTGTGAGAGCCTGAACAGCAGCTTTGGCATTTTTCCAAAGTGTGTTCTGGAACTTTATCACACAACCCAAGTAGCTGGCAATTCTGATGGCCAATGTGGCAGAGGTATACACCCTCTTGCCCATAAGGTCCAATTTTCTTGATTCCTTGTATGGAGGAAGGGAGCTGAGGTGTTGAGGTCTCATGGGCCGCATTTATGACCACAGAGTTGGCCTGCAAAATAGGTCTCTGCACCCCCGGGGCCTGGCACAATTTGTAAGCCTTTCTGGGCATAGGAAGGATCATGTTCAGCTGTACCGGGTGGCCATGGTGGCATCCTCAATGGCACTGAGAAGCGGAGGGATAATCAGGGAAGGAGAGAGTCTGGCAACTCCAAATATTCAGCCAGGTATCTCTGCGTAACACAAAGAAGAATCAGAACCCTCAGGAGTCACAGAAACAGACAAATGTGCAGGGCAAGAAGGAAAAATAAAAGACAGGAAGCAAGCAGAAGTATACCAAGACAAGAAAACCACTCAATCCCAGACCCTGAAAACCAACTAGTTTTTAATATTTCAAGTAGGATTCTTACACCCCCAGAGAATGAAGTGCTATCTAAAGGACTGTTTTGCCCTCACAGCAGGATTAATGAATTTGAGCTAAAACTTGATTTAAATGTGTTTTTCAAAGCTCAGGCTCAGATATTTTTTGATACCCAGCCTGAAAAAACGGAAAGGGATATGGAAGAACAACAAAAAAGATGGTCTTAAGTAAAAACCTCATTTAAAAATCCACCTTCATTCCCCATGGTGTTCCACACATGATTGAAATATATATCAATATGGTCAACAGGAAGTGAAACTTTTGTTGCATAAAAAAGGACTACTGATGGCAAACTAATGTTAATCTTACAGGGCCCAATATGAAGCATTAAGGAACCGAGAAAATGACTAACATTATTATTAAGAACATAAACAAGGGGTGGCATAGTGCTTACAGACTACAGTAACTATAGGGCTATGTGTTGAACATTATTAGAGGATGGTAGAAACTATTTGAGTTTATCAGGAGACTCCACCCTTAAGATTAGAGATCTTGGGCCAGATATTCAAAACTTTGCCCAGGGGCAAAATTAGCACTGCCCAGTGGGCAAACTGAGCCCGGAGCACAAAGCAAGCCATATTCAAACGGAATAGCCCAGGGCAAACAGCTTCTGAATATAGCATGGTAATGAGGCCATGCAAACTGGGCTGGGAGTGCAGGGCAAACATTGCCCTGGAATAAGACAGCACTGAATAAAACAACCAGGAAGTGCAACCCACAACAACATCACAGTACACAGCAACGTGAGGGCAGGTACAGACGAATCACGGGCTAATGTGTGTGCCAGCAAATGCATGGACTCAGTACAGTTGCAGGAAGCAGCAGATGAGAAAGAACAGTGATCAAAACTTTACAATATTCCCGATACCATTAAGCAGCTAACACATTAGCAGCGAAGACTAAACAGTTAACCTGGAGCAAACACGCTTGCCGGAGCTAAAATGTGCCATATTCAAAAGTGCCATGCAAATGAGCCTACTTAGGTAGTCTCTGGGCAAACAACCGGATTAGCATCTCATTATACCCTGATTTGCACACAGTTTGCCAAGCATTGGCAGGGTCCCATAGAGCCACCTGTAGGTCAGTCTGGAAGTACAGGGCAGACAAGGTCCAACCGCAGCTCCATCTGTGGAGTCAGTCTGGCAGTGCACGATGATAGCTACAGGCTACAGGTAAACAGTACAGCATAGCATAGCATAGCATATTGTACCCCAGGGACAGGACAGCATAGGCACAGGTGGTGGTGGTGCTGCATGCAACTGTCACACTGTAGGGCATGCTACAGTGCACAGCAGACACTACAGTAGCAAGGAGACAGTAGTGTGAGGGACGAGCACTGCCTATGGTGTGTAGGGCAAGTGATGCTGATTGCACTGTACACAGTGACAGGCCCAACCTGCAGGTGTTTACTGACAGTCGACATTACTGTTACACTGTTGTGTGACCCACAGATGCTGTACCTGTGGCATGTGATGCCCACAGTGACATGTACATATCTGGCTTTGTGTGTTGTGGCAGTTGTACAGCTGTGTGGTATGTGGCTGGGGGCATATAGTATCCGAAAGGCACACTAGTGTTGGGGTATTCCTGATACTGGCCCATGTGCACTGCATGCTGAGTCCCAGCCTTGTGGCCACACCTGGTCTGTGGCACAGCCTGGCCACCCATACACACTCCCTCAACATCCTCCATGCCCACAGTGCTGCATGTGTGTGCTGGCATCTGTTTTGTCCACAGATATGTGTGGTCAGCAGGGTGTGCTGTATGGCTACACTGCCATGCTGTCCACTGGCGGCAGGGTCACCACTTACTGCCTGGCATGGCTGGGACTGGTGGCAGATGATGGCATCATTGTGATGCCATTGGTTAGCAGCAAGCTTCCACTATGTTTGGCTTTATCTATGTGTTATATTTATGTATTAGGGTCGCGCAAGACCCGCGCTAAACCCCAGCAAATCCCGAGCACAGCCATTTATGTTGCGCAAAGCTGATTGCCCAGGATTAAGACCAGCTTTTTCTGGGCGGTAATCTACACCGCGCTAACTGTCGCGCTAGGTCGCGCTAAACCACTTAGCGCGGCGCTAGCCACTGAATATCGCATTGCGCTTGTATTCATGTCAGTTTGCCCCTTGCATACATTATACTTTTGCCTGGCGCTAATGCAGTTTGCCCGCGCTATTTGGCCTTTTGAATATGGCAGACCCGCGCTAATCCCGCGCTAAACCTGCGCAAATGATTTTTGCCCAGCGCAAAGTTTTGAATATCTGGCCCCTAGTGAGTAGTATTCTGAAAATGAGAGAAAATGAGTGGATTACTGATTGGGAACAAGACTCTTTATTTAGAAACACTCCATCCATTCTCATCTTTTATACCTCCACAATATCATAAAGATTTACAATAATCCACCAGGCAGGCAATGTTTCTGACATTAATTCAGTACTGGAACCATTTTCAATTTATACTGATCATCACATTAGGCCCTTTGTGGAACACACCAGCACATACATAAAGGATTCCACAGATATCACAGAACTGATAGAGGCTCAGAATGACACTGATTTGGACATCACAAACTGCCAATTAGTACATGGGATCTCAAAGACCTCTACACTTCCATCCATCACAGGGAAGGCCTTCAGGCATTAGAGATGTTGTTGGAAACACAGAGAGTAGGAAAAAAAAACTCTTTAAAGATGGCTGAAACAGTCTTAACACAAAATTATTTTCGATTTGAAAAACATTTCTTTTCAGATACTGGGGACAGCGACAGGATCAAGTATGGCCTCATCCTACGCTAATATCTTTATGGACAGATTTGAGAGCAGCTATGCATTTAGTGATAGCAACATCTACAATAATCATATTCCTCTTTGGAAACGTTCATCGGCGATATTATATGTATTTGGACTGGCAGTAATGAAGCCTTATCGTCATTTAATGAATATTTAAACAATTGCTCAGAAAACCTGGTTTTCAGTATGACAAACAATCAGCAAGAAATCTCATTTTTGGATTTACTTGTGTATAAACAGGATAACAGATTGCCACCAAATTGTACAGAAAGCCTATGGATAAGAATTCCTTATTCAGAGCTGACAGTTACCATCCTAAAAAACTGAAAGATTCTATTCCTTAAGGACAGATGATTAAGGCCAAAAGAAACTGTACAGAACCAGAAGAATTTAAGAAGGCAGGAGATGAAATGGGGGACAGACTGATTCAGAGAGGGTACAGTAAGGATATTATAGAAACGTAAAAGAAAAGATTAACAACAGAGAAAGAAGCACTTTGTTTCTAAGGAATCAAGATAACTCAGACATGGAGAGACAGAAACGGGTTTTTTTTTCTACCACATACAATGATTCATTTTTTGACATAGAAAGTATTGTGAATAAACACTGGGATGTACTTGGAACCAATCCATCTGGTGCAACAGTGTTTGGCAAGCCCCCCATGGTAGTCCCCAAGAGGAACAGAACCCTAGTTAATAGACTAGTCAGGACTGGACATAACATTCCAGAAACTAGACCCCCACACTTTATATCCTCCTTAGACATAAGAGGAAATGATCAATGCGGGCACTGCACGCACTGTAATAACACCTACAGGGTCAAAAAAATGAGGAATACTGCTCACGACGAAGACATAAAAACAACAATTTATCAACTGTCAAACAGGAGTAGTAGTAGTATACCTTCTGAAATGTCCCTGTGATAAGATCTACACAGGAAAAACTGAAAGACAGTTTATGAGTAGGGTGGGGGAACACAAAAGTGACATTACGAGACTGGACCCAACGTCACCCGTAGTGAGACATTTCACTGAAGCACATCAACTGCCTTATCTTAGATTCTTTGGTCTGGACAAAGTTGACCCCAATCGGTGGGGGCGGATTATAGAACTCAGTTATTAAGAGAAGCCTACCAGATTGATAGATTTGAGGCCATTAATCCTAGATATGGACTTAATGACAGAGTAGACTAGCAGCCAATCATCTAACCGTACAACGCCTGCTGTAGCGGAACTATGTTAGTGGGAAAATTCCACCAGTAGAACCCAGGGACATAACCATTTCCCTTGCCTATTTGCTTTAACCTTCGAAAAGATTTTCATTCTAGATATAATTATACACAGTCAAGCAAAAACGAACATAATAAATAGAAATATTTGTTCCTTTATGCTCTGAATAGTGGCTTGGCATCTCGAATGCCTGTAGCCCCTTAGTCCTAAATATAAGGATAGAGTACTATTCAGTACAGTAAATACAGAATGTACCCAAATACAGATATGGGTTGCTGGAAATTTTAGTCTCAGCACCCTTCTCCACACACTGCCTAGGGATGCCAGCACTTCACCCACTGGGGAGGAATGTTGTGCATTTAGCCAGACTGCATGATGAAAGCATCTGCGAACCTTCATATTATAGTGAGATTTATTTGGATACACAGAATATTTTGTACAAATATGCTCATGACCCTGTTGACCTCCTTAGGTGGGAATAGCAAACCACACTGCTCCACGTAGTTTAGTGTCCCCCCCCGGTGTTTCACGTCTCCCTTTTAATTTGTAATATATGACGAATTACACACCTTCACAGTATGCGTTTTATGAGTTCATTCATAAAAAATAATTGTATTTGTTCACCTCTGTACAAGTTTATGAGTAGTAGTAGTTTACTGATTGGTCATAGACCATTACAAAATAAGCATACAAAGAGAATTTCAGACAATACATGAAGAATACATGTGAACATACATATAAAAATCATCTTAAATTACATAAAAGTGCTTGCTTGGTTAGACCAATGTAGGGGAAGAGAGCTCATATAAGTCACATTTTTATAGAACAGTGAGGTTCTGTATGATGTTTAATAACCTCCAACTGCAGGTAGCCCATCTATTCTATACAGTTTGCATTACTGCCCATCGGTCCGCTCTGCCTCTGATTTTGTACCTAGGGGATTTTGACAATGCTTACTAAATGCATTGCAACTGCCCTGACAATCATGTCGTCATTAGTGGTAAATAATATTTTCAATAAAATATCTAAATCAGTGGTTAATATTGTATTACAAATTGGTAAAATCCATTGGGCTTTGGGCTTATTATACCATTGGCATACAAATATAACATGCTTAAGGTCCTCTATACAACTGCTAGTACACGAGCAGAATTTAGCATGCCTGAAGTGCTCCTTCCTGTAAAAAGCATCCATAAAATTACTATGAAACTGTTCTAACTTGTATTTGGTATACAATGCCCTTTGTTTGGGGTCAGTAAGACTATCATAATGATATCTGTAAAATGCACGTTGTCATTTACTCTGAACCAAGGTGAAATCTTCAATTTAGAGATATAATCCAAATCTAAGGCTCTGCAGTATTCAAAATCCTGGGCGAGACACAGGATTGAGGCTAATCATAATACCCTTTTGCAGCATATTTCCTTAAAATAAAGTTGTAAGATTACCTTATGGGCTTCATAGCCCATTACCCTGCTACAGTGATAGTCCGTGGGTGGTAAAATATTAAAATTTAATGCAGTCCTTTTAGCAGGAAAAGGATCGTAACCTAACTGCACTGCCTGGCAGCCAATCCTTTCAAGTTCCTGGACTGTCTACCACGCCCCCTCGCTCAGACGTTTTGTGACATCCTGCCAGGGAGAGCATGGGCGCACACCCCATTGCCTACTATGTAGACTATTTTAAAACCTTTACTTTGCCTAGTTAAGCTACCTTTCACACAAATGAAACTTTGTTGAGCGGTGGCTTTCATTTGTGTGAAAGGTAGCTTAACTAGGCAAAGTAAAGGTTTTAAAATAGTCTCCATAGGATTAATGGGGCGTGCCCCCGCGCTCTCCCTGGCAGGACGTCACAAACGTTTCAGTGAGGGGGCGTGGTAAGCGGACCAGGAACTTGGAAAGGATCAGCTGCCAGGCAGTGCAGCCAGGGTTACGATCCTTTTCCTCGCTAAAAGGACTGCATTAAATTTTAATATTTTACCACCCACAGACTATCGCAGAGACAGGGTAATGGGCTATGAAGCTCATACCTGTAAGTGCCAGATCTTACACCTTTACTTTAAATATTCTAGACCAGATTCTTGTAGAATTTAAAAACTGAGGCTAACCATCTGGATTTTAAATGACCCAGATTTAACAAGGTATATTTTCCTTAATGCAGCAATGGGTCAATCTGTATTGTTTATGGTAATATTTTGATGCAGTAATTAATTTTTCTCACTGCAAAATATGCTCCAATGCAAACTAGCCTAGTTTTGCTCTCACTATAGGAGAAGGAACAGCTTTCTCCAGTCCTAAACTGGATCTTAATACTTTATTTATTGGTATTTCTGGTTTATTCTCCTCTCTAGGTTGCCATACATCCCCACTGTACAAAACTTAGGCATTATATTTATCTTAATAGCTAGTAAAAGGGGCTTGATCAATTACCACCATATGTTTTGTTAAACCTATATAATGAATTAGCTGTTCTTTTCTAGTTTGGAATTAATTTTTGTTGTGTTTAGTCCATTTTCCAACACTCATAAGCTGGAGACTCAAGTATGTATACTCCCTTACTACAGACAAATTTTGTTACCAATCTTCTAACTGTTGTGTTCTACCCTTTGCTCCAAAAATTAAAATGTGACTTTTGGTTCATTAACTCTCAGATTATACTCCTAGCAAATGTATTCACTATATTTAATTTGGCCTGTAGGCCTGATTGTGTAAGGGAGAACAGAATTAAGTTGTCTGCATAGGCAAGGGTTGCACAGCCCTTACCCATAATTTTAGGTGAGTCAGTCTCCATATTCTCCAACTCTATCAGTAGTTTATCTATGTAAATGCAGAACAGAGCTGGCGCAAGGACACAGCCCTGTTTAACTCCCATATTAGTTGGCAGGCTGGACGACAACTGCCCAGTAGTACTGAGCTGAACTTGTGCCCAAGTATGGGAGTACAGTTCCCTAATAATCACAATTATTTCAGGTGAGAACCCCTTATCCTTCTTTGTTACCCATAGTTTATGTGATATTGTATCAAATGCAGTGCTAGTCTATGAACGCTGCATACAATTTTTGTTTTCACAGTACGATGCATTTTTCATACAAATGCCTAATTACAAAACAATTGTCTGTAGTGGAGTAACCCATTCGAAAACCTGCTTGCAAGTCTGAGAAATCCCCTAATGTGATCAACTGTCTCTAAGCCGATTTAAAATTAATCTGGTGAAGACTTTCCCCATATGAAACAGAAGGGAAATTGGTCTGTACATGGCTGGGTCAGCCCTATTTCCCTTTTTGAATAATGAAATTATTGTGGCACCCTTCCATGATGGGGGAAAATCCAACCTGCTACAACAAATATTGAAAAATATGGTGAGAAGATTAGCCCACACTAAAGAGAGTTCAAATATACCTCTGAGGGAATCTGATCTGGTCGTAGTGCCTTTTTTTTTATTTACAATACTTTTTGTCTGCAGGGGCACCAACAACTGCGATGGTCACGGACCTCAGGCTCCCACCTCCCATCAATGGCTCTACCGCTCCCCATGGAACCCCTGGTTTACTCCTCAGAGGGCAGAGTTCATGGCACCAACTCCCTATTATGGGTGGGTGCCACAATTCTAGTGTCTAACGGGGAAGCGAGCTGTGGGAGGCTAATTGAAGCCAGAGGTAAGGCTTCATAGAGGCGGCCCTGCAGTATTTTTCTCCCTTTATGCGGAGGGGCGGGGACATGCAATGATGGCCAGAGTCCACCCTGCCCCTGAAGCTAGACTGTGTCGGTGCATTGCGGAGACCCAGCCTCTGCCAGGTGCCGCTGTTGCACCAAACATGATGCCACCCTCCAACCAGAGAAGGAGAGCTGTCCAAGGGAGCGTGATCCTTCTCCCCGGCCGACCCTCCGGCAACCAGAGTCAGTTCCCAAACCGGGTCACCAGCGTCGCAAGCAGAAATCCCACCACTGTGCCGGCGGGCTGGACGCTTTTTGGGGTTTTAAGGAAGCAACTGCCTGACAGACTTCTCAATGCTGAAATAGACCAAAGTGGCTCATCTCAAAATTTAATAACACCTGTATTTCATCTAACTCCATGCTACGCTTATGACTGAGATAATATGGGGCTGATCTCAACAAAGGATTTTATATTTGTCTGAGTTCAGAAGACACTTGGATTGGTTTATCTAAGTGCTGTGATACTGCAGGGCGGGTGCCCAGGTTTCTGCCAGGTTGTGTGTATTCTGGCAGTTTCCTCTGGCCTGATTCTTCTGTGCATGATGCATGATTGATTAAAACTAGAGACTTTTAAAAATCCTTAAGAGATTTTTCAGTTGATTTCTATGACTTCTGTTTCAGTTATCAAAGAACTTTTACCAGACATGACAGGTTTTGCCTAGCTTTGGGTCCCTCAGTTCTCTTCAGTCTCTGTTTCTAAGTAGAGAGAGTGCGCTTTGCTTTACTTTTCACTGGAGAACTGCTAGGAGTCTGCCAAGAAGTGTGGATGAACAACATATCCACGACCCTAGAAGAACAGGTTATTCACCTGTAACAGTAGTTCTAAGCGTGGTATATGTTGTTCTTACACACGGACCCACCAAACCTCCCCGGCTTAGACGCATACACCTGGCTTCCAGCAGGCTGAGATCTGCCATCATGGGGTGGAGCTGAGGGTTATACCACCCGGGTGGGTGGGAGGAGCCAGCTTGAAGACTTTGCGGCTCATCTTAAAGCGGCAAGGTACCTGCCAATAAGTGTGAATGAACAACATATACCACTCCTAGAACTACTGTTACAGGTGAATAACCTGTTCTTCCCACCCACTTTCCCCTCTTGGGCCTCAACTCTTGAGCACCGCCTCCACCCTGCTCCCCCTCCCCCTCTTCGAGGCCAGTTGGGGTCAGAGTCCCCCTGGAACCTCTGGATCCTCTGTTTCCTTCTCAAAAAGTCACAGAGCGCCTAACTTAGGGGGGATGGCGAGTAAGGTCTTCACCCTGGCCTTGGAGGGAACTCACTGGGATTCTCACTGTGGTGTCCTCCTCAATTGGCACAGATGTTTCCACTTGTTTTTTCCGTCTTCTTGCAGTGGAGGATGTTCTCAGCCGCATAGGCGAGACATCCCACGAGTGGTCTCTCCATCCAGAGGTAGTTGTGGGAGAGCCCATAGGGATTTTCCTCCCTCTTTCTCTTTTCTCACTTCCCCTTTTTCTTTAGAGCTGAGATTCTCAGCATGGTACACTGTTGTGTCCTCTTTAGCCTGGCACGAGATGTCCCATGGTTCCCTTCTCCTGAAGTGGGGACTGCGTCAGTGCATTTCGAGGGAGAACCCGTAGGGTTTTTCCTCCCCCTTTGTCTTCTCTCCTTGGGGGTCCTTCTGGGCAGAGTTCTCACCTGTTTAACAGGTTTTTCCCCTCGACTAGCCATCAAGGGATAACCTGTGTGGAAGGCCATGCTCCAGGACTTCATCCCATATGTGGATTGGGGTGAGAGGCGAGGGTTGTCTCCACCATGGGTTTTACTTCCAAAACCATGTCAAATTCTCTCTTCTGAACTTCTGTTCAGTGGTCCCTGAAGCTGGCTGGATCCTTGCTCCTGTGTCTTCATACCTTTCTGTTTTTGAGGCTATAATAAGCCAATGATCTTCAATCAACATGGCAGAGGCCCTCCTTCCTTTCTTCCCTATATATATTGTATCTTTCTCTTTCTCCCTCTCTTTCTTTCTTGTGTGGCCGCCCAAGGATTGGGGCCCTATGGCCACTTAGGATAAAAAGTCCAATCCTCTGTCCTCTAATTGGCTTATTCATTTTTCAGTTTATATCCTTTCCCTATCCCTCGGCTGTCTTGCCTCACCTTGGTTTTCTCTGTCCCTCTTTGTTACAACCTCTCCGGCAAAACAGAACTGGGGTGGTGGAGGAGTCTGCGGTGCCTAGTGGCCAACCCACGTGTGTCACATAATGCATCGGCCTCGTGGACAGCGCCAGCTCCCCCCCCCAAAAAAAAACTCCCGCACAGGTGCGCATCTCCGGCAGCTTACCCATCAGTAATGAATGGTGAAGATACAAGAGAAGAACAAGAATTATGGTAGGTACGTCATTTTCATATTTGTTTGACACAACCTCCCCCTGTGAAAGTCCATGATGTCTTGGGTCTTGTAACCTACTGGATTCAAGACATTCCACAATCCTTTCCTTCAGCATTGTTTCCGTTAACTTTCCCACCACCAGTGTCAGGCTGACTGGTCTAAAATTGCCAGCCTCTTACCTGCTACCACTTTTATGAGGAGGGACTGCATCTGCCTTCCTCCAGTCCTCAGGAACCACTCCCAGTTTCCTGTGATCTTTTAAATCTGACTGTCAGAGGGCACAGCCAGTACCTCCCTGAGCTCCTGCAACACCCTTGGATGCACCCCTTCTGGCCCCATTGCTTTGTCCACTTTTCAGATCAGTGAGTAACTTCAGGACACATTCCTCTGAAAAAGGATTGGTGTCTACATCCCCCCCCAAGCTTCTGTTACTTTTTTTATAGTCCTTCCCATTCCCCTTCCTCTGAACACTGAGCAGAAGTGTTTGTTCAAGATGTCTGCCTTTTTCCTGATCCCCTTTGTACAGTCCCTCCAACTTTTGACCGCTCTGTGCACATCAAGCTTGTGCAAATATAATTCTTGGAAAACACTGACTTTGGGCAAAAGGATGGAAGTCCCACCTTTGGGTTCACATGAAACGCAGTGGGCACCTTCTGAAGAAAAGAAGGCTTTTTACAGGAGGAAACCCGCAGCTCTCCAGTCCATCTAGTTGAATAGGTAGCTACTAGAAAACATAACTTTGATGGAGAGAATATCTTCAGAAATCATGGCCAAATGCCCAAATGGCAGGTCACATAGAGCTATTGGAACCAGATTGAGATCCTATAGAGGCACAGGTAGGAGTGTCTGGCCTACTGACAGCATTAAAAATCCTTGCTGAATGGGTCCCAAAGCAAGACTAGAGTCCAGAACAGCCCTAAAGGGTGCCCAGGGCCATGCATTTATCTACTCCTGTCTGAAGGAGATACAGAATCAGGAACCACAGAAGCTTACCTTGGCTTGACTCCCATTCCTTAAGCCAGGTGTGAAAACTTTCCAGACTCTCTAGTAGGCAGTTTTCTGGAGGACATGATCGTGTCACCCACCTTGCCAAATAATTAAGTTTTACAGTCATATCCTCTCTGGAGCCATTCTGCTAGTTGCAGCTTGTCTGGACTTGGAAGCCTCAACAGGTCCCCACAGTGGAGGAGTAGAAATGGCTCTTGCGTTGGTAGACATGCCTTTTTGGCCACTCAAAAACTATTGGGTGAAAGCTTTGTCTTGATGCCTGAATTTTTTTTAGTACTTTTACAAGCAGTGGTGGAGGAGGAAAAGGTAAGACATTCTGGATTCTTGTGTAGAACACGGCATCTACTACATCTGCCTGTAGACACCCAAAGGGGCTTAAGAACCTAGGTACTTGCACAATCAGAGCAAAAGAGAGAAAATGTGGGGGGGTTCAGGGACCACTTTCCTGGATGTATGATGTATTAACTGAGTTATTCTGCGTGGGCATTAGCTATCCCACTAGATGAAAGACTAATAGAGTCAGGAGATTCTCCTCTGCTCACTGAAGCACCTTTTAGGACTTTACACAGGCATGTTTTTGCTTCTTGTTCCTCCCTACTTGTTCATGTACACAACCGTCACCGCATTGTCTGAGCATACCCTTTCCATTGTTTCCAAAAGTGTTTGAGGGCAAGGAAGATCAGCCTGATTTATAGAAAGTTGATTTGAAGACTCTTACTCTGAGCCCATAGCACTAGGAACAGGGATCTGGTTTAGGACCATGCCCCCAGTTGAGCAGGCTGTCGTCTCTTGTTGGAATCATCTATAATAGGAAGTCCGCTGTAGAACATTCTGGGAGTTGCCCCACCAGACATGTGACTGACGAGAGAAGGAGTCGGATCAGAACCTGATACTGTTCTGAAACTGGGAACCAGTTGAAGAGAAGATGGCGCATAGAGAACTGTTAGGACAATTCAGTCTCTGCCATTATCAGCCCCAATGTCTGAAGGTATCAGTGGGCTGACATTATCGATTTTTTAGATCTTCTTCAAGGATATCTCTTTCAACAGATCACATCTTTGGAACTATAGCCATACGGCACTAGGACCACATAGAAACATTTTCTTTAGCAGTCTTCCTGACATCACCCACAACAACGTCATCACATCAACATCCTCCCTGTATAGCCATGGTGACCCTGCACCCTCCTCAGTTAGATTCTCACTGTCAACCATAGCACATTGGATTCCGCAGAGATACCGCTGCTTCAGTCAACCACTGGTTTCTTACGTTAGGTTTGCTTTTTTTTCTTTTCTCCTTTCTCACCCATTTAGTAATCACTTTATTCCCTAAAGTGATTTTTGTTCTCAGTTTGTGCCTACCGATTCAGATAACTTCTTTCAACAGTACTGCTGCGGCAAGAAGATCTATCATAAGGACGACCACAAGGCCTGCGATCACTGTCTCGGCACCAACCACGACGTTAAGGTCTGTGAGATCTGCAGCTTCAACCAGGCTACCTGGTGGCAGCGCCCGAAGGCCCTTGAATCCTTCCTGATGGAGTAACAGGTCACCACCATGGAGAAGGAGCTTCAGGCTCACAGCTCCCTTCTGTCACCAGCCCTGTCCACAGGCTCTCATGCTGCCAAGGCCTGGGACAAGTCGGTTGGGAAGCGCAAGCACCAGGAGAAGGACAGACAATCCTCTTGGCAGTGCACTCGGTCACTGCATGTAGCACCGACTCCTTCAGGGTCGTCCACCAGGCAGGTGGCTACTCCTGCTGCTGCCTCACCCCTCTCTTCTACAGGGTCGACCCTGACAGCTTTTACCGCCGGTCCATCATCGGCTGGCCTTCCCATGCCTCTGCCAATGATCCCTACTGCTGCCCTCACCCTTTCTTCGACAGGGGGGACTCTGGCAGTATGGCCCATTGGTTCATCCTTGACTGGTGTTGGCCCATCATCGGGGCCTTTTTCGCCCCGGCGAGATGTCAGCCCATGCTGCTTTCACCTCTTCCTTCACACAGATAGCTCTACTAGCCTCTCTTTAGCTTTAGACCCCTGCTGTCATCGCCTCTGGTGGCCCTCCTGATGGTGGTGGTGATACAACCCAGACCCCTCACTGACACAGCCTGTCCCACCGCCGCCAGGGCTTCAGCCCTCCTGGCTGACACCAGGGACCCAGCCACTTCTGTCAATGCTTCAAGGCCCTCTCCCAACACCAGTAACTATCAATGTCCAGACAGTGCTCTCCTCCTTTTGAGAGTTTATGCACCAGATGGCTCCCCTTTCAGCCTGTCGCCGGTGGGGTATGCTGGGCCAGCCCCGCACTAGTGCCTTCTCTGTCATTGCAGTCTGCCCCCTCCTGTTCATTGACATCCTCGCTGCACATCTCTGAGCCAGTGGATGAGGATGAGCCCCACCCTGATGTTCTCCCTACTGATGAGGAGGAGAAACAAGAGGGACACGCACTCCTTCCAGGTTTCCGTCCATGTTTCCTCTGGAGGTGAGGAATCCCCTAAATATACCCTGAGGTCACCTTCTGATGACCTATCCTTCATCTCGGTGATGAAATGGATGCGGCTGCAATGGGGTTTGATTCTGCAGAGCAGGATGTTACGCAGAGAAACCTGGCTGAATATTTGGAGTTCGAAAGAAGGGGTTCCAGCCCAGCCAACCTCAGTAGAAAAAGAAAAAGTTATAACTGGGGAGTAGCCCCTTACCATATCAGGGCTAGTACAAGATAGAAGGAAATGGTAATGATGGCGCCACTCACCCAGAATGTTTAGAACTTCTTTAATGAGTGGTTTCATTCATTTGAATACTTACAAATCAGTATGTACAGTGCCCATATCAAACATTTTGGATTTTGATCCTTCGTCAGTGATAAACACTGTGAGCTAAAAAAACAGTAAAAATATATATAAATACAATTGTTACATTTTTAAAGTTTAAAATATTAATTCAAACTTGGAAAAAAACCTCACTATTGTTTGCTTTCACTGTAAGGTGTAAAGTTTAGATTTTCAGAAATAAACTAAATTATCATGTATTTCTGTGCATAAAACAAAAGTAACAAACTAAATACTATCCAAACTGGAAGAGCAGAGTTTGTGAAAGTTAAAATATACATCAAGTACATCTCATTACATTTTTCAAAACGTTCTTTCCATATTTAAAATTATTGTTAGTGGTGCCCATATTTCTTGAGAGAAGTCAGTATTAAGTCTAGATAAACCATATACCAATTCCAATCTGTCTAGGCATCATTTTTAGTTCAAAAAATATATATAAATATATCTGTAATCAGTATTTATTCATTTCACTTTTAAATCAAGAACAGGAGACATCAATTAATGTTACCTTGGCATTCATTCAGGGCATCTTTTTCCTAAAAATTATTGTAAGAGGTAAACCATCACCATTCTTTCTTTAAATTACAATGCTAATCTGTCGTAACTGTCCTTGTAACTGACTCCAAAAAATCAAAAAGTGCAGGTTCTGTTTTACATTTAAATATTTAGGGTCTCCCAGTGTTTTCATTCATTATATTAGTTTATTTCTTCAAAAACCATACCACAGTTTCGTGCTGAATAAAGACGTTGTCTTATACTAAATATATCACATTTCCTGTTGCTTTCTCAATAGTCAAACAAACTCATGTAAAAATATGTCAACAATTCCGCAGTTCATTATTAGATTTGTAAGAAAGACCGCTAAAACATGTGTGCCCTCATATACAGTTGATGCTTTCAATTGCTTTACTTCTCACTAGCTCCACTCCCTGAATGGCAGTATATTCTGTAAAGTTTTATAATAGTTTGTGTAAAATTCAAACAGTGCTTACTTTTAAAAGATGCAGACTTCACATATAGACCCCAGTTGGCTCCCGCTTCTCTTTTTAATGGAGTCACACTGGGTCTCATGCACAGTTCCTTTTCAAGATTTTACTTCAGGAGAGATTGAGCGTGATTGGGCAGTAACTGTCACATGACCGTGTGACTCATAACTCAATTTAAATATTACCTAGCAACCACAGAAGCTAGGCAAAACCTGTCATGTCTGGTAAAAGTTCTTTGATAACTGAAACAGAAGTCATAGAAATCAACTGAAAAAATCTCTTAAGGATTTTTAAAAGTCTCTAGTTTTAATCAATCATGCATCATGCACAGAAGAATCAGGCCAGAGGGAAACTGCCAGAATACACACAACCTGGCAGAAAACCCTTGGGCACCCGCCCTGCAGTATCACAGCACTTAGATAAACCAATCCAAGTGTCTTCTGAACTCAGACAAATATAAAATCCTTTGTTGAGATCAGCCCCTATATTATCTCAGTCATAAACGTAGCATGGAGTTAGATGAAATACAGGTGTTATTAAATTTTGAGATGAGCCACTTTGGTCTATTTCAGCATTGAGAAGTCTGTCAGGCAGTTGCTTCCCTTAAAACCCCAAAAGCGTCCAGCCGCCGGCACAGTGGTGGGATTTCTGCTTGCGCGCTGGTGACCCGGTTTGGGAACTGACTCTGGTTGCCGGAGGGCGGCGGGGAGAAGGATCCGCGTCCCTTGGACAGCTCTCCTTCTCTGGTTGGAGGGTGGCATCATGTTTGGTGCAACAGCGGCACCTGGCAGAGGCTGGGTCTGCCGCAATGCACCGACACAGTCTAGCTTCAGGGGCAGGGTGGACTCTGGCCATCATTGCATGTCCCGCCCCTCCATAAAGGGAGAAAAATACTGCAGGGCCGCCTCTATGAAGCCTACCTCTGGCTTCAATTAGCCTCCACAGCTCGCTTCCCGTTAGACACTAGAATTGTGGCACCCACCCATAATAGGGTTGGTGCCATGAACTCTGCCCTCTGAGGGTAAACCAGGGGTTCCATGGGGAGGCGGTAGAGCCATTGATGGGAGGTGGGAGCCTGAGGTCCGTGACCATCGCAGTTGTTGGTGCCCCTGCAGACAAAAAGTATTGTAAATAAAAAAAAAGGCACTACAACCAGATCAGATTCCCTCAGAGGTATATTTGAACTCTCCTTTAGTGTGGGCTAATCTTCTCACCATATTTTTCAATATTTGTTGTAGCAGGTTGGATTTTCCCCCATCATGGAAGGGTGCCACAATAATTTCATTATTCAAAAAGGGAAATAGGGCTGACCCAGCCATGTGCAGACAGATTTCCCTTCTAATTCATATGGGGAAAGTCTTCACCAGATTAATTTTAAATCGGCTTAGAGACAGTTGATCACATTAGGGATTTCTAAGACTCGCAAGCAGGTTTTCGAATGGGTTACTCCACTACAGACAATTGTTTTGTAATTAGGCATTTGTATGAAAAATGCATCGTACTGTGAAAAAAAAATTGTATGCAGCGTTCATAGACTAGCACTGCATTTGATACAATATCACATAAACTATGGGTAACAAAGAAGGATAAGGGGTTCTCACCTGAAATAATTGTGATTATTAGGGAACTGTACTCCCATACTTGGGCACAAGTTCAGCTCAGTAGTACTGGGCAGTTGTCGTCCAGCCTGCCAACTAATATGGGAGTTAAACAGGGCTGTGTCCTTGCGCCAGCTCTGTTCTGCATTTACATAGATAAACTACTGATAGAGTTGGAGAATATGGAGACTGACTCACCTAAAATTATGGGTAAGGGCTGTGCAACCCTTGCCTATGCAGACAACTTAATTCTGTTCTCCCTTACACAATCAGGCCTACAGGCCAAATTAAATATAGTGAATACATTTGCTAGGGAGTATAATCTGAGAGTTAATGAACCAAAAAGTCACATTTTAATTTTTGGAGCAAAGGGTAGAACACAACAGTTAGAAGATTGGTAACAAAAATTTGTCTGTAGTAAGGGAGTATACATACTTGAGTCTCCAGCTTATGAGTGTTGGAAAATGGACTAAACACAAACAAAAATTAATTCCAAACTAGAAAAGAACAGCTAATTCATTATATAGGTTTAACAAAACATATGGTGGTAATTCGATCAAGCCCCTTTTACTAGCTATTAAGACTAAATATAATGCCTAAGTTTTGTACAGTGGGGATGTATGGCAACCTAGAGAGGAGAATAAACCAGAAATACCAATAAATAAAGTATTAAGATCCAGTTTAGGACTGGGGAAAGCTGTTCCTTCTCCTATAGTGAGAGCAAAACTAGGGCTAGCTTGCATTGGAGCATATTTTGCAGTGAGAAAAATTAATTACTGCATCAAAATATTGCACCATAAACAATACAGATTGACCCATTGCTGCATTAAGGAAAATATACCTTGTTAAATCTGGGTCATTTAAAATCCAGATGGTTAGCCTCAGTTTTTTAAATTCTACAAGAATCTGGTCTAGAATATTTAAAGTAAAGGTGTAAGATCTGGCACTTACAGGTATGAGCTTCATAGCCCATTACCTGTCTCTGCGATAGTCTGTGGGTGGTAAAATATTAAAATTTAATGCAGTCCTTTTAGCGAGGAAAAGGATCGTAACCCTGGCTGCACTGCCTGGCAGCTGATCCTTTCCAAGTTCCGGTCCGCTTACCACGCCCCTCACTGAAGCGTTTGTGGCGTCCTGCCAGGGGAGGAAGCGTGAAGGCATACCATTAATCCTATGGAGACTATTTTAAAACCTTTACTTTGCCTAGTTAGCTACCTTTCACACAAATGAAAGCCACCGCTCAACAAAGTTTCATTTGTGTGAAAGGTAGCTTAACTAGGCAAAGTAAAGGTTTTAAAATAGTCTACATAGTAGGCAATGGGGTGCGCCCCCATGCTCTCCCTGGCAGGATGTCACAAAACGTCTGAGCGAGGGGGCGTGGTAGACAGTCCAGGAACTTGGAAAGGATTGGCTGCCAGGCAGTGCAGCTAGGGTTACGATCCTTTTCCTTGCTAAAAGGACTGCATTAAATTTTAATATTTTACCACCCACGGACTATCACTGTAGCAGGGTAATGGGCTATGAGCTCATAAGGTAATCTTACAACTTTATTTTAAGGAAATATGCTGCAAAAGGGTATTATGATTAGCCTCAATCCTGTGTCTCGGTCCAGGATTTTGGAATACTGCAGAGCCTTAGATTTGGATTATATCTCTAAATTGAAGATTTCACCTTGGTTCAGAGTAAATGACAACGTGCATTTTACAGATATCATTATGATAGTCTTACTGACCCAAACAAAGGGCATTGTATACCAAATACAAGTTAGAACAGTTTCATAGTAATTTTATGGATGCTTTTACAGGAAGGAGCACTTCAGGCATGCTAAATTCTGCTCGTGTACTAGCAGTTGTATAGAGGACCTTAAGCATGTTATATTTGTATGCCAATGGTATAATAAGCCCAAAGCCCAATGGATTTTACCAATTTGTAATACAATATTAACCACTGATTTAGATATTTTATTGAAAATATTATTTACCACTAATGACGACATGATTGTCAGGGCAGTTGCAATGCATTTAGTAAGCATTGTCAAAATCCGCCCTAGGTACAAAATCAGAGAGGCAGAGCGGACCGATGGGCAGTAATGCAAACTGTATAGAATAGATGGGCTACTGCAGTTGGAGGTTATTAAACATCATACAGAACCTCACTGTTCTATAAAAATGTGACTTATATGAGCTCTCTTCCCCTACATTGGTCTAACCAAGCAAGCACTTTTATGTAATTTAAGATGATTTTTATATGTATGTTCACATGTATTCTTCATGTATTGTCTGAAATTCTCTTTGTATGCTTATTTTGTAATGGTCTATGACCAATCAGTAAACTACTACTACTCATAAACTTGTACAGAGGTGAACAAATACAATTATTTTTATGAATGAACTCATAAAGCACATACTGTGAAGGTGTGTAATTCGTCATATTATTACAAATTAAAAGGGAGACGTGAAACACCGGGGGACACTAAACTCGTGGAGCAGTGTGGTTTGCTATTCCCACCTAAGGAGGTCAACAGGGTCATGAGCATATTTGTACAAAATATTCTGTGTATCCAAATAAATCTCACTATAATATGAAGGTTCGCAGATGTTTCATCATGCAGTCTGGCTAAATGCACAACATTCCTCCCCAGTGGGTGAAGTGCTGGCATCCCTAGGCAGTGTGTGGAGAAGGGTGCTGAGACTAAAATTTCCAGCAACCCATATCTGTATTTGGGTACATTCTGTATTTACTGTACTGAATAGTACTCTATCCTTATATTTAGGACTAAGGGGCTACAGGCATTCGAGATGCCAAGCCACTATTCAGAGCATAAAGGAACAAATATTTCTATTTATTATGTTCGTTTTTGCTTGACTGTGTATAATTATATCTAGAATGAAAATCTTTTCGAAGGTTAAAGCAAATAGGCAAGGGAAATGGTTATGTCCCTGGGTTCTACTGGTGGAATTTTCCCACTAACATAGTTCCCGTTGCCAGCAGGCGTTACGGTTAGATGATTGGCTGCTAGTCTACTCTGTCATTAAGTCCATATCTAGGATTAATGGCCTCAAATCTATCAATCTGGTAGGCTTCTCTTAATAACTGAGTTCTATAATCCGCCCCCACCGGATTGGGGTCAACTTTGTCCAGACCAAAGAATCTAAGATAAGGCAGTTGATGTGCTTCAGTGAAATGTCTCACTACGGGTGACGTTGGGTCCAGTCTCGTAATGTCACTTTTGTGTTCCCCCACCCTACTCATAAACTGTCTTTCAGTTTTTCCTGTGTAGATCTTATCGCAGGGACATTTCAGAAGGTATACTACTACTACTCCTGTTTGACAGTTGATAAATTGTTGTTTTTATGTCTTCGTCGTGAGCAGTATTCCTCATTTTTTTGACCCTGTAGGTGTTATTACAGTGCGTGCAGTGCCCGCATTGATCATTTCCTCTTATGTCTAAGGAGGATATAAAGTGTGGGGTCTAGTTTCTGGAATGTTATGTCCAGTCCTGACTAGTCTATTAACTAGGGTTCTGTTCCTCTTGGGACTACCATGGGGCTTGCCAAACACTGTTGCACCAGATGGATTGGTTCCAAGTACATCCCAGTGTTTATTCACAATACTTTCTATGTCAAAAATGAATCATTGTATGTGGTAGAAAAACCCGTTTCTGTCTCTCCATGTCTGAGTTATCTTGATTCCTTAGAAACAAAGTGCTTCTTTCTCTGTTGTTAATCTTTTCTTTTACGTTTCTATAATATCCTTACTGTACCCTCTCTGAATCAGTCTGTCCCCCATTTCATCTCCTGCCTTCTTAAATTCTTCTGGTTCTGTACAGTTTCTTTTGGCCTTAATCATCTGTCCTTAAGGAATAGAATCTTTCAGTTTTTTAGGATGGTAACTGTCAGCTCTGAATAAGGAATTCTTATCCATAGGCTTTCTGTACAATTTGGTGGCAATCTGTTATCCTGTTTATACACAAGTAAATCCAAAAAATGAGATTTCTTGCTGATTGTTTGTCATACTGAAAACCAGGTTTTCTGAGCAATTGTTTAAATATTCATTAAATGACGATAAGGCTTCATTACTGCCAGTCCAAATACATATAATATCGTCGATGAAACGTTTCCAAAGAGGAATATGATTATTGTAGATGTTGCTATCACTAAATGCATAGCTGCTCTCAAATCTGTCCATAAAGATATTAGCGTAGGATGAGGCCATACTTGATCCTGTCGCTGTCCCCAGTATCTGAAAAGAAATGTTTTTCAAATCGAAAATAATTTTGTGTTAAGACTGTTTCAGCCATCTTTAAAAGTAGAGGTTTTTTTTTCCTACTCTCTGTGTTTCCAACAACATCTCTAATGCCTGAAGGCCTTCCCTGTGATGGATGGAAGTGTAGAGGTCTTTGAGATCCCATGTTACTAATTGGCAGTTTGTGATGTCCAAATCAGTGTCATTCTGAGCCTCTATCAGTTCTGTGATATCTGTGGAATCCTTTATGTATGTGCTGGTGTGTTCCACAAAGGGCCTAATGTGATGATCAGTATAAATTGAAAATGGTTCCAGTACTGAATTAATGTCAGAAACATTGCCTGCCTGGTGGATTATTGTAAATCTTTATGATATTGTGGGAGGGTATAAAAGATGAGAATGGATGGAGTGTTTCTAAATAAAGAGTCTTGTTCCCAATCAGTAATCCACTCATTTTCTCTCACATTTTTCAGAATACTACTCACTAGGGGCCAGATATTCAAAACTTTGCGCTGGGCAAAAATCATTTGCGCAGGTTTAGCGCGGGATTAGCGCGGGTCTGCCATATTCAAAAGGCCAAATAGCGCGGGCAAACTGCATTAGCGCCAGGCAAAAGTATAATGTATGCAAGGGGCAAACTGACATGAATACAAGCGCAATGCGATATTCAGTGGCTAGCGCCGCGCTAAGTGGTTTAGCGCGACCTAGCGCGACAGTTAGCGCGGTGTAGATTACCGCCCAGAAAAAGCTGGTCTTAATCCTGGGCAATCAGCTTTGCGCAACATAAATGGCTGTGCGCGGGATTTGCTGGGGTTTAGCGCGGGTCTTGCGCGACCCTAATACATAAATATAACACATAGATAAAGCCAAACATAGTGGAAGCTTGCTGTAACCAATGGCATCACAATGATGCCATCATCTGCCACCAGTCCCAGCCATGCCAGGCAGTAAGTGGTGACCCTGCCGCCAGTGGACAGCATGGCAGTGTAGCCATACAGCACACACCTGCTGACCACACATATCTGTGGACAAAAACAGATGCCAGCACACACATGCAGCACTGTGGGCATGGAGGATGTTGAGGGGAGTGTGTATGGGTGGCCAGGCTGTGCCACAGACCAGGTGTGGCCACAAGGCTGGGACTCAGCATGCAGTGCACATGGGCCAGTATCAGGAATACCCCCAACACTAGTGTGCCTTTCGGATACTATATGCCCCCAGCCACATACCACACAGCTGTACAACTGCCACAACACACAAAGCCAGATATGTAATGTCACTGTGGGCATCACATGCCACAGGTACAGCATCTGTGGGTCACACAACAGTGTAACAGTAATGTCGACTGTCAGTAAACACCTGCAGGTTGGGCCTGTCACTGTGTACAGTGCAATCAGCATCACTTGCCCTACACACCATAGGCAGTGCTCGTCCTCACACTACTGTCTCCTTGCTACTGTAGTGTCTGCTGTGCACTGTAGCATGCCCTACAGTGTGACAGTTGCATGCAGCACCACCACCACCTGTGCCTATGCTGTCCTGTCCCTGGGGTACAATATGCTATGCTATGCTATGCTGTACTGTTTACCTGTAGCCTGTAGCTATCATCGTGCACTGCCAGACTGACTCACAGATGGAGCTGCGGTTGGACCTTGTCTGCCCTGTACTTCCAGACTGACCTACAGGTGGCTCTATGGGACCCTGCAGTAACGCTAGGCAAACTGTGTGCAAATCAGGGTATAATGAGATGCTAATCCGGTTGTTTGCCCAGAGACTACCTAAGTAGGCTCATATTTGCATGGCACTTTTGAATATGGCACATTTTAGCTCCGGCAAGCTTGTTTGCCCAGGTTAACTGTTTAGTCTTCGCTGCTTAATGTGTTAGCCGGGCTAATGGTACGGGAATATTGTAAAGTTTTGATCACTGTTCTTTCTCATCTGCTGCTTCCTGCAACTGTACTGAGTCCATGCATTTGCTGGCACACACATTAGCCACGTGAGTCGTCTGTACCTGCCCTCACGTTGCTGTGTACTGTGATGTTGTTGTGGGTTGCACTTCTGGTTGTTTTATTCAGTGCTGTCTTATTCCAGGGCAATGTTTGCCCTGCACTCCCAACCAGTTTGCATGGCCTCATTACCATGCTATATTCAAGTTGTTTGCCCTGGGCTATTCCGTTTGAATATGGCTTGCTTTGTGCTCCGGGCTCAGTTTGCCCACTGGGCAGTGCTAATTTTGCCCCTGGGCAAAGTTTTGAATATCTGGCCCAAGATCTCTAATCTTAAGGGTGGAGTCTCCTGATAAACTCAAATAGTTTCTACCATCCTCTAATAATGTTCAACACATAGCCCTATAGTTACTGTAGTCTGTAAGCACTATGCCACCCCCCCTTGTTTATGTTCTTAATAATAATGTTAGTCATTTTCTCGGTTCCTTAATGCTTCATATTGGGCCCCTGTAAGATTAACATTAGTTTGCCTATCAGTAGTCCTTTTTTTATGCAACAAAAGTTTCACTTCCCTGTTGACCATATTGATATATATTTCAATCATGTGTGGAACACCATGGGGAATGAAGGTGGATTTTAAATGAGGTTTTTTACTTAAGACCATCTTTTTTTGTTGTTCTTCCATATCCCTTTCCGTTTTTTCAGGCTGGGTATCAAAAAAATATCTGAGCCTGAGCTTTCTGAAAAACACATTTAAATCAAGTTTTAGCTCAAATTCATTAATCCTGCTGTGAGGGCAAAACAGTCCTTTAGATAGCACTTCATTCTCTGGGGGTGTAAGAATCCTACTTGAAATATTAAAAACTAGTTGGTTTTCAGGGTCTGGGATTGAGTGGTTTTCTTGTCTTGGTATACTTCTGCTTGCTGTCTTTTATTTTTCCTTCTTGCCCTGCACATTTGTCTGTTTCTGTGACTCCTGAGGTTCTGATTCTTCTTTGTGTTCTGCAGAGATACCTGGCTGAATATTTGGGTTGCCAGACTCTCTCCTTCCTGATTATCCCTCCGCTTCTCAGTGCCATTGGGGATGCCACCATGGCCACCGGTACAGCTGAACATGATCCTTCCTATGCCCAGAAAGGCTTACAAATTGTGCCAGGCCCCGGGGGGGGGTGCAGAGACCTATTTTGCAGGCCAACTCTGTGGTCATAAATGCGGCCCATGAGACCTCAACACCTCAGCTCCCTTCCTCCATACAAGGAATCAAGAAAATTGGACCTTATGGGCAAGAGGGTCTATACCTCTGCCACATTGGCCATCAGAATTGCCAGCTACTTGGGTTGTATGATCAAGTTCCAGAACACACTCTGGAAAAATGCCAAAGCTGCTGTTCAGGCTCTCACAGGCTGCCCTCAGAAACAGAAGCTGCTTAAAGCCCATCAGTCTGGTGCGGATGTGGGCAAGCACCTTTAAGGTTGGCCTGTGATGCTGCAGATGCCTCTGCCAGGACATCAGTGGTGGGATATGTCTCAGAAGAGCATTCTTGGCTCAGGGTGTCCTGATTTGTTACTGTTGTTCAGCAGTCCATCCTGAATGACTCCTTCAGCTGTTATAAGCTCTTCAGGCAGAGGTGCAGGATATCCTAAATGACCTGCAAGCCTTAAGGAGGACCTTGCAGTCCATCCATTCCCTCTCCACAATCAACAGAAAAGTGGACAGCAGGCGCCCTTCCGACATACCCATAGACCCAGGTCTGGGACCAGACAGCCAGGTAAAGCGCAATGCTGCACATCACCCACCCTACCTCCACCACAGGAAAAGCTCAAAGGCAGCGGAGGCGCCCAGGCCATAGCTCCGCTTCAGCCTGACTTCTTGTGACCCCCAATACCCCAAGATGTAGTAGTAGGGGAGCACTTTTCTCTCCAATTGGACAGGTGGAAAGAGATTACATCAGATGCCTGGGTCCTGCAACTAATAAAATAAGGACATGCTCTAGAATTTCTGGAGCTGCCTTCAGACTTTCCTCCAAATCTGTTGACTTAGACTCCAGGCCACATACCAGTCTTGCTGGAGGAGGTTCTCATGCTGCTGTAAAACAACAGCAATAGAACCAGTTCCCAAGGACCACAGGAACATGGGATTCCATTCCCACTTCAAACAACATGAAGTCTTGCTGTATTCTGACAATTTGCAGTTAGCTCCAGCTCTTGAACTGCCCCAGAGAGTGAAGGTTAAATTCTGTGCCAGACATAAAACATTGGGCTCAAGCTCAGTTGAAAACTCTGTCTGTGTCCTTTTGAGACCAAACTGTCAGATTCTTTACTCCGCCTCACTGAGCAGTCGCTCTGGAGATTTCTCCTTCTGCTGGGTTCTATTGCGATTAAAGTTTGGTTTTAGTCAACTTTAGTCCGTTTTCAGTTAGAGACTCTGTGGTACGTAAGTATGTAGATTGTAGCTGTGTGGAAATTGTGAAATTTTTTCAATCGGTTCGACTGAACCGATCTTGTAATGAATCTTGCAAAGAAAAGTTGGTGTGTGGTTACGGTCCATATCGGTTTTAAAAAAAACAACGTAATTTTAGCAGTTTTTCCATCACCCGTGACATGGTGAGAAACCGATAGAGTCTTGCCTGGCGGTTGCTATATAAAGGTAAGTTGGTTTGGTTGGCCATGTCTGAGACCAAGAAAAAAAAGGGCCACTGGTTTTCAACACTACAGTGTGCATGGGGAAGTCTTTTTAAGGCCGATTCCACACCACCTGTGTTTACTGTCTGGGGTTTGACTACCTTGATTCAGACTGCCAAATTTGTAAGAATTTCCCTAAATCTACCCTGGAGAAAAGGATAGGTAGACTTAGGGATAAAGGCCGAGAAATCGCTGACCGGAAGGCCAGCCGGTTGGTTCCTACAGAACCAGAAGATGCCCTCTGACCAGGGTGATACTTCTTCGGGCAAGAGCGACCAATCCTGAGGATCAATTCCTACAAAAAGAAAACAAAAGGATAATTCTGGGGACATGGATATGTTGTTCATCACACTGTCTGGCAGGTTCCTTGCCGCTTTAAATCTTGCGGATGGTCTTCAAGCTGGCTCCTCCCACCCACCGGGTGGTAAAACTCGAGCTCCGCCCCATGACATCAGATCTTCCTTACTGCTTGGAAGCTCAGGTTCCCTCCATAACGCTCTGCGTGATAGACTGGATCCTAATTCTTGATTAGCTGAAACTCATTTAAAATTTTCAAGACTTCGGTCATCTTTCTCCCTCGCGGCTGCGATGGACAAATCGACTCCCGGATTTTGTCGGTGCCCTTGTGGGCAGAAGATGTCCAGGACGGACCCGCAGTCCATGTGCGTCTACTGCCTCAGCCTAGAACACGACCCGCAGGCCTTCGAGTCATGGTGTTCGTTTTCTGTCAACGTCCTGGAGGACCGCGCTGCCCGGTTACAGCTTGGGCGCCCCGAGAAGCACTACCCGCCAGTTAAGTTGAAGGAGGCCCATTGGGCGGTTACCACAGTGGCTGGCTCGGCTGAGCAACTCGAGCAGATGATCCCCCTCAAGGAGGAGGCGGCCCAGGCCGCATCACCCACTTTCTCGGTCGCGGCATTTATCCCGCTCTCACTGGGTACCTCGTATTCAGCTTCATTCAAGGAGCTTTGCCAGTCCCTTAACACGAAGGGAGATGAGCCATCGGGACATTCCTCTTGGTCCAAAAAGAAGGACTCAAAGGGTATGTCCCATCATCGACATTCGTGGGCATGGAGAGGTCTCCTTCCCTGGACAGCCGACTGTCGACTTTGGTCGAGGTTGTGGCTAAGGCCAATGGCTTCACAGTGTCCCCCTCAGGCCAGCCGGCAGACACCCATCGTGCGGTCGAATCTTTCTCTACCTGTCAGGCGGGCTGTTGACTGGTGAGGCCGACAACCCTTTTTCACTGGTTCTCCGTTGGAGACCGAGGATCTGCCTGCACCCCGTGCCGCAGTCCCTAGTTAAGAGCTTCAAGCCGAGGAAGAGCTGGTGTTCCCGCTCCTTCCAGACCTGTCCTCAAACACCAGGATCTCTGTCTCTGTCTCGAACATAGTCTCGGTCCAGCCAATCCCACCGACATCGGCGGTCTCGGTCTCAGCACCGAGGTAAGCGTGTCGCTGCTCATCCTAGTCTTCCTCCTTGGAAGAGGAGAGAGAGTTTTCAGCACAAATTGCATCGGCGTTATGAGGACCTGATGTGGCAGCAGTTACTTCTGTCCGGGAACATGTCAGCGCCATCGCCATCCCTGGCCATCAAGTGGCTGTCACCCGGCGGCTGAAAGAACCCCTCACTGGTGGGGTGCCCAATCCTGGGTCAGTTATTTGGCTGAAACCAGCTGCCCCACCGATTTGTGGTGGAACCTCCACAACCGAAATTGAGGCGCCGACCAAGGACTCGGTTGGGTCAAGACCTGCCCCACAGGTTGTCGGTCACCCTCACTCCTGACCGTCCTCGGCAGGTGGAGGGTGGCTCAGGTCCCAGGCAGCTCTTTACGGACTCCTCCGAGTCCGACGACGACTCCTCCCTGTTTTCCAGGCCCATTGACCTGGAGTCCTCTGAGGGTCAGTCGATGGGCCAGCCCATCGTCCTTCACGGGTTTGCTTGGCTCATCTTGGAGTCCACCGGGATGCAGGTCGAGCCCATATCCAGTCGGGCCAAGTATCCCTCACGGAGATACTGGACCGAGGGATCACTCATGGAGGCCTTTCCGGTGGCTGAGGCCATTGTTGGTCCAGCCTTGGAACTCTGGCAGCAGCCTGCTTCCTGTCCTGTGCCTTGGCCGGGATGGCCAGAAAGTATCACGGTCCCTACGCTCTTTGCTCAGTTTTTCGGTACACCCCTCTGCTGAGGGTTTGGTCACCAACAGCGTTTTCCGGTGTTCTGGGAACGCAAGGGATGTGGACAAGTCCCCCGACAAGGAGTCCAAAAAGCTGGAGTACGCCAGGCGCAAGGTGTACGCTGCGTACTCCCTTGGCCTCCGCCAGGCCAGTTTGGCCATGCTGATGGCACACTTCCCCCATGCTCTCATGGGCTCCCTGGATAAGGTGATCCCTCATCTCCCGGCCTACCTGCAGACCACGATCCGGCAGGTGCAGGACCAGGGTAGGGCAGTGGCTAAGCAGCAGCTCCAAATGGCTCTGGACTTGGGAGACTCCTGTGCCAGATCAGTTGCGGTGGCCATGCACCACAGACCATGGCTGAGGATATCCACCTTCATGGCTGATACCCAGCACAAATTGGCGGATGTCCCTTCTTGGGGTCCGACCTCTTGGCCCTGGAGTGGAAGGTCACCTCCAGTGGATCGAAAAGTCCAGTGCCACTCTGGACTCAGTCACCTCTGCCCAGAAGGACAAAGGCTGCTGACAGCAGCAGCACAAGTCCTTTTGTCCTTCTGTGCCTGCGGTACTTCCGGCCCAACAGCACCAGGGCCAGCAGGCTCACGCTTGGCATCCCAAACCCAAGCCCGCGGCTTCCTCTAATAGGAAGCAGGGAGGTAAAGGCCCAGGAGGTCCCTCGGTTGGTCCCTCCTCCAAGCCTGCCCAGTGACAGGTTGAGGGGTGTTGCCCCAGCCTCGTCATTCCCCCCTGGGTTCCCCCCCGTGGGAGGACGGCTCCGCCACTTCCTTTCCACCTGGTCCACTATCACCACAGACTGGTTGGTGTTGGAGGTGGTAGGAAAGGTCCTGCCTCTAGAGTTGAGTAGGCCCCACCCTTCTGAGCACGTCACCCTCGAGAGACTCACAGGAGTCCCACAGCCTCTCTTGTCTCAATCGCTGAGCCGATATTGCCCTACTCCTCAAAAAGGGTGATCAGGAAGGTGGAAGATCCTCCTCCAGACACGGGATTTGTGTCCAGGTACTTCCTGGTCCCAAAATGGACAGGGGCTGGTGCCCCATTCTCGACCTGCATGACCTGAACAGGTTCCTAAGGTCTCGGATGTTCAGGATGATCACTCTGGCTCAGATAATCCCATCCTTGGAGCAGGTGTGTGGTTCTGTTCTCTGGACCTTCAGGGACAGCGTTCTTTCATGTCCCAATCCATCCGTCCCACCAGAGATTCCTCCACTTCAGAGCAGAGGAATCCCTTTATGAGTTCCAGTCCATGCTCTTCGGCCTTTCCCTAGCTCCCAGGGTCTTCACCAAATGCATGGCAGTGGTGACAGCATTCCTGCTGGGCTGAAGGGTCCGGGTGTACCCCTACCTGGATGACTGGCTGATTGCAGCCCCTTCCAGAGTGGAGGTGGAGCGGTCCAGAGATCTGGCCCTCCAGGTTTGCTCTCAGGTTGGCCTCCTCATCAACGAGGCCAAGTTGGAACTCGTGCCAAAGCAGGTGATACAATTCATCGGGGCAGAGCTCAACTCTCTACGAGCCAGAGCATGGCTCCCGGTAGACAGGGCCGAGGTTCTTTCCTCCTTTGCCCAATCATTTCAGGTTGGGCAGTCACACCCTGCCTGGGATATCCTGCACCTCCTGGGCCTCATGGCGGCCTGCACCAGAGTGGTCCGTTGGGCCCACTGGTACATGTGTCCCCTCCAATGGGGGCTGTCCAGCCAATGGTCACAGCACTTCGATCCACTGGATCAGCTAGTGACAATGACCCAGGGGATGTGGAATGCTCTCCAGTGGTGGACCGTTTCAGCACATCTGCAGGAGGGCATCCCATTTGTCCAACCCGAGCCGATGGTCTCCTTATCAACCGATGTCTCTTTGATGGATTGGGGTGCCCATCTGGGGGAGCACAGAACACACGGCTTCTGGTTCCCTCGGGAGTCTCGATGCCATATCAACCTGCTGGAGCTTCAGAGTGGTTCATCTAGCCCTCACCACCTTCACTCTGTTTCTACGGGATCAAGTGGTTCAGGTCCAGATGGACAATACCACAACCATGTACTACCTAAACCGCCAGGGTGGGACACACTCCATGCCTCTGTGCAGGGAAGCTCTCCGCATTTGGTCATTCGTGCGCAACCTGGAGGTGGATCTCCTCGCCATTCACATGGCAGGAGCCTCCAACACCCTGGCCGATGCCCTAAGCTGGATAGGGGCTGCGTCTCACGAGTGGTCTCTCCTGCCGGAGGTAGTACAAGATCTCTTCTCCCACTAGGGCACACCTCAGGCAGATCTGTTTGCCTCCAGGGAGAATGTGAAGCTGATACTGTTTCATGTCCGCCCCCCCTCAGCAGGGCTCACTGCAGGGGGATGCCTTCTCAAGGCCGTGGACCCCGGGCCTCTTCTCTGCCTTTCCCCCATTTCCCTTGATCCACAAGGCGCTTCTCAAGGCAAGGAGGGACAAGGCGCAGGTGATTCTGGTAGCCCCAGACTGGCCTCGCCAGTTCTGGTATCCAGATCTCCTCAGTCTCAGCTCCAGGCTCCCGAGGTGGCTTCCAGCCCGCCCGGACCTGATCTCAATCAATCAGGGGAAGGTATTCCATCCGGACCTTCAATCCCTGCACCTGACAGCCTGGTTCCTGAGCGGCTAGAGTTCCAGGCCTTGGGACTTTCTGACGAGGTCCTCAACATCGCTGAGGCGTCCCGTAAGAAGTCGACCAGAAAATGCTAGGCCTTCAAATGGAAGAGGTTCTCCATTTGGTATCAGGGCAAGGGCTTGGACCCTTCCTCCTGTTCCTTAGCAAGCACTCTGGACTACCTGTGGTCCCTTTCTCAGCTAGGGCTTCGGTTGACGACCCTTAAGGTGCACCTGGCAGCCATCTCTGCTTACCAGGCGTGGGCTGGGAAGCAGTCGGTGACACAGGAGAAGGTGGTTGGGTGCTTTTTCAAAAGCCTTGATCACATATCCCCTCCAGTGCGAGAACCTCCACCTCCATGGGATCTACTGCTGGTGTTGGCTAAGCTCATGGGCAAGACATTCGAACCGATGCACAGGTGTGACATCTCTCACCTGTCGTGGAAGACCACCTTCTTGGTGGCTATCACGTCAGCCAGAAGGATGGGACAGCTCCAGGTGCTTTCCATTGAGTCTCCTTATCTGGTCTTCCACAGGGACAAGATTGTCCTGTGCCCCCAACCGAAATTCCTTCCAAAGGTGGTGTCGGAGTTTCACCTTAACCAGGTGACCAGGTGTTGACTCTGCCGGTGTTCTACCTCAATCACACCTCGGAGGCCGAATATGAGCTCCATACTTTGGACCCTAGAAGAGCGCTCGCTTATTACAAGGAGCGGACAGCTGAAGTTCGGGGAGAGGTTCGGCAGCTGTTTGTCACCTACGCTGAAGCTGCACCTAGCAGACCTGCAGCCAAGCGGACGATAGGCAGGTGGGTCACCTCCTGCATAGATCTCTGCTATAGGTTGGCGGGCATGGAGCCTCCCAGAGGGATAAGAGCTCATTCTACCTGCCATACCACTGCATCGGTGGCTGCTTCCAGGGATGTCCCTATCCAGGAAATCTGCAGGGCTGCTACCTGGAAGTCAGCACACACCTTCATCACCCACTACCACATCGACCTTGAGTCACGCCGGGATGCTGGTTTTGGGGCCTCGGTTCTCAGTCTTTATTTCCCAAGTAGGGGTGTGCGCCTTGCCTCCCTCCTCCTGGAGAACTGCTGGAGTCTGTCAGACAGTGTGGATGAACAACATATCCATGTCCTAAAGTACAGGTTACTCACCTGTAACAGGAGTTCTAGGAATGGTATATGATGTTCATCCACCATCCTGACCTCCCGGCCGATGCACAACCTGGCATCCAGCGGGCTAGATCTGGCGTCATGGGGCAGAGCGGAGTTTTACCACCTGGGTGGGTGGGGCAGCCAGCTTGAAGACCTTCTGGCAAGATTTAAAGCAGCAAGGAACCTGCCAGACAGTGTGGATGAACAACATATACCATTCCTAGAACTCCTGTTACAGGTGAGTAACCTGTATATCTGCCGGTTCGGATCCAGAGCTGCATGTTCTGACCTCCGAAGAAATAGCCAAAGTGATTTGGATTATGAAATCGCTTCATTCAGTTCCGACCAATCCAGCGCCTTCTGGCAGGGGTTTGGTTCGGTCGGTTCACCCGGTTCAGGATTATTCCCCTGAAGATTTTACAAACCTGAGTTTGATGAGGAGGAGGATTTTGAAGAGGATGATTACGACGGTGAAAGTCTGGATGTGCCTGGGGAACCGGACATCTCCCTAGACAGACCTTCTGGTGTTTCCCTCCTAGGCTTTGAGTCCCCTCCCCACTTTCTGTTCTACAGAAAAGTGGCTCAGACCCTCCAGCTTCCTGTTGAGGAGGCTGTAGAGGATCAAGAGGAGCCTGACTTCATAGAGATGATGGACATCCCAGAGTCTAAGAGACTGTCTATTCCCCTTCATAGGTCAGTTGGGAAACGGACACAAAAAATTCTTAGGTCTCCCAATTCTGTACCTCCTGTTGACAAGAGAATGGACAAGAGGTACACCTTGTCAGGCTCGGATATGGAATTTCTTTACCAATAGTGTAGCCATGTTGAGGTAGTGCAGGCTGCTGCCTGTGACAAGGCAAACATTCCCTTGGCTTCACACCTCCCAGACAAAGATTCAGGAAGATAGATGCCATGGCAAAGAAACAGTACTTGGCATCATCTTTGGGACTCAGGCAGGCTAATTATATGGCCTATACAACCACGTGCAGAAGTCCAGGTGGGACACTGTATTGGCACTGGCTAAACAGGCCTTCCCCCAGCTAGCCAATGTGCTGGAGGGGGTGGCTGCTGATGGATTGAGGCATCAAAGGTGCAGTTTCATGCTGCTGTGGACTCCAGTGATGTGTCATCAAGAGTCATGGCTACATCTGTGGCTCTTTGGAGAATGGCCTAGCTCAGATGTACTAGCCTTTCGCAGGACACCCAGGCTAAGGCCATGGATTTCCCTGTAGTAGGTAATTCTTTGTTTGGGTAGCAGACAGAGAATTACATGAAGAAAATGGATGAGTACAGGACATAGAAACATAGAAACATAGAATTTGACGGCAGATAAGGACCGCTTGGCCCACCTAGTCTGCCCATTTCCCTACCTACTGGATAAGCTGCAGATCCTAGTTAACCAGCAGCCTACTTCTTCCTACCCCTACCCCCTAGAATTGCCTTATGACTGTCCCATGCATGCTTGAATTACACCACTGATTTTGACTCCATAACCGCCTCCGGGAGGCGTTCCATGCATCCACAACCCTCTCTGTGAAAAATACTTCCTTAAATTACCTCTGAGCCTCCCCTCCATTCAAATTGTGCCCTCTTGTTCTTGCACACCTCTTTTTGAAAGATGCTACCCTCTTGGACTTTGTTGATTTCCTTGAGGTACTTGAGCGTTTCTATCATGTCCCCCTCTCCTCCTTTCCTTGAGGCTATACATATTAAGCTCCTTTCGTCTCTCTTCATATGTCTTCCGGTGTAGACCCTGCACCATTTAGTTGCCCTCCTCTGGACAGCTTCCATCCTATCTATGTCTTTGTGGAATTGGGTCTCCAGAACTGCACATGTACTCCAGATGGGGTCTCACCAGCTGTCTGTACAGAGGGATAATAACTTCCTGTTTTCTACTGGTGATGCTTCTCCCTATGCATCCCAGTATCCCCCAGCCCTCCTTGCTGCCCTCTCACATTGCTTTCCCATCTTTAGGTCATCTGATATGACTACCCCAGGTCCCTTTCCATTTTGTTGTTAGTGTCTCACCCCTCATTGTGTACTCTTCCCCTGGGTTTTGTTTCCCAGGTGCATTACCTGCACTTCTAGCATTGAATCTAAACTGCCATACATTTGACCATTCCTCTAACCTTGCCAAGTCCCTTCTCATCCTTTCCACCCCACCCTGTGCATCAACTCTGTTGCAGATCTTTGTGTCATCTGCAAAGAGACATACTTTCCTTCAGTCTTTCTGCAATGTAGCATATAAAGACATTGAAGAGGACAGTCCTAATACTGAACCCTGTGGTACCCCACTAAGTAACCCTCTCTTTCTTCTGAGTGGACTCCATTTATTATTACTCTGTGTCCCATTCTCCAGCCAATTCTTTACCCAGGCTGTCATCTTGGTACCCACTCCCAGGCTGGCTAACTTGTATATTAATCTTTTGTGTGGGACTGTGTCAAATGCCTTACTAAAGTCTAGGTAGGCCATGTCCACAGCCCCTCCCTGATCTACTACTTTGGTCACCCAGTCAAAGAAATCTATCAGATTCATCTGGCATGACCTTCCTGCTGTGAATCCATGCTGCCTAGGGTCCTGTGCCTTTCTGGCCTCTAGATACTCGACAATTCTTTCCTTCAGAAGTGATTCCATCATTTTCCCTATCACTGAGGTTAAACTAACAGGTCTGTAGTTTCCTGCTTCTGCCTTGCTCCCACTTTTGTGAAGAGGAATCTCATCTGCCCTCCTCCAGTCCTCGGGTACCACCCCATCCTCTCATGATTTGTTAAAAAGGGTAGTCAGTGGTGTCACTAATTCAACCCTTAGTTCTTTTAGAATTCTGGGATGGATCCCATTAGGCCCCATTGCTTTGTCCACCTTCAGTTTTAAGAGTTCTTTCAGAACCCTTTCTTCTGTAAATGAGCTGGTATCAACTTCTGTATCCAGAGTGTTTCTACTGTTTGTTTTATGTACCTCCCCCTCTTCATTTGTAAATACTGAGCAAAAATATTTGTTTAGTATCTCTGCCTTTCACCACTAATAGGAGTGCGGAGGCCAAGGAACGCAGGCAACTTCTCAGAGGCAGCAAGCTAGGGGCAGAGGCAGGCCTTTTCACAGGCCTTTCTGCCAGGCGCGGCCTCCTCCTCCTTTTCTCAGAGGGGGGTTCTTCAGAGGGAGAGGCAGAAGGGGGATGAGCAGGGCTGCATTCACCCCTGAGCCTAAGGCTCCTGCCAAGTGGACACCCTGATGTGTCAGCCCAGGTCAACTTCCCCATTCCAGTAGGAGGCAGGCTGGCTTACTTTGTCTAGGACTGGATGTCTGTTACCTCAGACAAGTGGGTCCTGGAGGTTGTAAGCCAGGGGATGGTTCTCAGTTTCAGAAGTTTTCCGAAACTGATACCCAGATCCTTTCCACCTACAAATACTTCAGAAACCCTTGATCTAGAGGCAGAGATTTTGTCTCTACAGGCGTTAAAGGCCATTGAGACAGTTCCTGCTCCATTCAGGGGCAAAGGTCTGTACTCCTGGTACTTCCTTACCCCAAAAAAGATGGGAGTGGTGACCCATCCTAGATCTAAGATACCTAAACAAGCACCTAGTAAAACCAAAATTCAAGATGATGACTCCTGAGAACAATTCTTCCCTCTCTGAGGCCAGGAGACTGGCTAGCCTGCCTGGACCTCAAGGATGCCTGTTTTCACATTCCCATCAGGTGCTCCCACAGAAAGTACCTCAGGCTCAATTGCCCTCAGACCATTATCAGTTCAAGCAATGCCCTTCAGTCTAACCTTAGCTCCAAGGGTGTTTACAAAGTGCCTAGCAGTAGTGTTGGCCTTTTTAAGAAGGAAAAGGATTTCTATTTTTCCATATCTGGACGATTGGCTTCTGATGGGCCAGTCTTCAGACCAAGTCAAGTCAGATCTGCAGGTTACCCAGAAGGTTATCACTTCCCTGGGGTTCCTTCTCAGTCTTCCCAAGTCAGTTCTCGAACCAGTACAGCTCCTCACTTTTATAGGAGCAGAGCTGGACACCCTCAAGGCAAGAGCCTTCCTTCCTTTGGAAAGGGCAAAAGTCATCTCTCAGCTGGCTTCTTCCTTTCTCCCTCTGGTTTCTCAACCAGCAAGGCATTTTCTGCAGCTTCTGGGCCACATGGCAGCTTCCACAGCAGTGGTCCAATGGGCCAGGTTTCAGATGAGGGACATTCAGTTCCATCTGAGAACATTTTGGTCCCAAAGGAAAGATCCTCTTACCAAGCTGGTTCCTGTTACTCGGCCCTTAATTCAGGCCCTTCAGTGGTGGCAGGACCTGGACTATCTGAGGCTAGGTGTTCCATTTGTCCCTCAGACTCACTCTGTGGTTCTTACCACAGATGCTTCCCTTTTGGGGTGGGGAGCCCATCTGGGGGCTCTTTCGGCCCAGGGACTGTGGTCCCCTCCGGGAATCCCTTCTTCACATCAACCTTCTGGAGCTCAGGGCAGTACTTCTTGCCCTACAAGCTTTCTCTGTCAATACAGAACAAGGTGGTTCAGGACAGACAACACTACCACCATGTGGTATTCAACAAGCAAGGGAGGCACTCAGTCCACAGGCCTTGTGCACAGAGGCCATGAAAGTATGGTCCCTGGCTTATTCCCTGCAGACCTCTCTAGTAGCAGCCCACCTCCCAGGAAAGGACAATGTGATAGCGGATGCATTGAGCAGGATTTCCCAGGGCCATCACGGATGGTCTCTGGATCCTTTGGTTTTGAAGGTGATCTTCTCAAGGTGGGGCACCCAGGAGATCGATCTCTTTGGAGCCCCAGACAATCACCAACTTCCTCTGTTTTGTTGCAGACCCCCAGTCTCGGGTTCAGTCCCTCTGGATGCTCTGATTTTGAACTGGGAAGGGAAGTTTCTTTATGCCTTCCCTCCTTTTCCTCTGTTGTTCAAGGTTCTAGTCAAAGTAAGGTCACAACCATGCAAAGTGATTCTGATTGCTCCAGACTGGGCCAGGCAGCCATGGTACCACCTTTTACTGTCCCTAGCAGTCCATCTTCCCCTATCTCTTCCCAAGAATTACAATCTGCTAACCTCCTCTCAGGGGAGGATTTGGCTGGCGTATTACCCCAATCTCCAGTCACTCAATCTCAAGGCATGGCTCTTGAAGACTTAGAGTATGCAGATTTACATCTGTCCCAAGGGGTTCTGGAGATCCTCAAGGCTTCTCGAAAGCCTGCCACAAGAAAAACCTACAACTCCAAATGGAAGAGGTTCAGTATTTGGTGTTCCAAGAAGCACATTTCCCCAGACACTGCTGACTTGTCTACAGTTCTGGATTACATGGTTTACCTTAATGGCCTTGGCCTCAAAACAGCTACTCTCAAAGTTCATTTGTGAACTATTTCTGCTTTCCTGTCAGTGGGGAAATCCTCCTCTCTGTCATATCACCCTGTATTTTGTAAATTTTTTAAAGGATTGCTTCATACCAATCCCCCTTTTCGGGATCCTGCTCCTGCCTGGGATTTGAATATTTACATTGTTCAGCTGATGCAACCCCTCTTCGAGCCTATGTCCTCAGCAGAGCTCAAGTACTTGACTTGGAAAACTGTGTTTTTGGTTGCTGTTACTTCTGCCAGGCATATCAGTGAATTGCAAGCCCTGTCAGTGGAGCCTGACTTCATCTCTTTCCCTAGAGATAAGGTGGTCCTTAGAACCAATAGAAGGTTCCTACCTAAAGTGGTTTCTGATTTCCTTTTAAACCAATCTATGTCTCTTCCTGTGTTCTTCACTGATCACATCTCCTCAGGGGAATGGAGGCTACACAGTTTAGATGTTAAAAGGGCCCTTAGTTACTACATAGAACGTACAAAGGGTCACAGGTTTGACTTCCTCCAGTTGTTCCTCACTTATGGGGAAGTAGGTAAGGAAAAATCTGCCACCAAGAGAAGCATTGCCAGGTGGATTGTGTCCCGTATTCAATTCTGCTATGAAAAACTGCACCCTCAGGCCTGAGGGCTCATTCCACTAGAGGTACAGCTGCATCTCTGGCTGCAGCTAGGGATATCCCCTTGTTAGAAATCTGTCAAGCAGCCAACTGGAAAACAGTTCATATCTTCACCAAGCATTACTCTCTGGATATCCAGGCTAGGATTGATGCTAGGTTTGGCACAGCAGTACTTCAGAGCCCATTCCCAAAGTAGGTTCTGTCCCTCCTCCTTGGAGGTACTGCTTGGTAGTGTGTAAATTGTCAGAATAGAGCAAGACTTCATATTGTTTGAAGAAAAAATTACTCACCTTAGTAATTGTTTCTTCTAATAGTCTTGCTGTATTCTGACCTCCATCCCTGCCTCCCTCTCAGAACCTATTTTTGGGAAGTGGGTGGGCAGGTGCAGTGTTGCACCCCAGGGGTGTCTTTACCAACTCCTGTTGTGTTGGGTGCTCTGTATTTGTTGAGTTTTAGTTCTTATTACCTGGTTTTGGTTCTTTGGGTTTCCTGACTTGAGCCTTTTGGGAATCCAAAGTCTTCTTGTGAGTTGGCTAATAGGAGTTTTACAATTTCCACATTATTTAGTCAGTGAGTTTTAGCTCGTAAGAATCTGACGGTTTGGTTTGAAAAGGATACAGAGTTTTCAACCAAGCTCGAAAGCAACGTTCTATGCCTGGCATAGACTTTAACCCTTCACTCTCTGGGGCAGTTCAAGAGCTGGAACTAACTGCAAATTATCAGAATACAGCAAGACCCCACTAGAAGAAACACAATTACTATGGTGAGTAATTTTCTTCTTTCTAATCCTCAAATCTACTGTTGACTTAGACGATACTGGACTTAAGAAACCTGAACTTCTACATCCAGTACAAAAGATCAGGATGGTAATCTTGCAAGGCCTGCTGCCCTGTTACAGAAGGGAGACTGGATATGCTCCACAGATATGCAGGACACCTACCGCACATCAGGGTTTGCTTTTCCCACAGGAAGTACCGCGGGTTCCTGTTTCAGGGGCTCACTACCAGTTCAGGTTATTGCCCTTTGGCTTGTCATCTGTGCCACAGGTCTGTACCAGATGCTTAGCTGTGGTGGCAGCAGCCCTCAGGATGGAGGGCTCTATGTCTCCCCTGTCTGGACGACTGACTGCTCAAAGCCCAATCCAAAAACAACTGTCTCTGACCTTAGTGCATACCAGATAACGGTTCAGCAGCACTGGGAATCCACATCAACCTATCCAAATAACTCTTGACTCCTTGCCAGCTGTCTCTAGTATGGTGGAGCTATACTGGATTCAGCCCAGGGTTCAGCTTTTCTACCCAGGGCACGGCAAAGTGCCTGATCACAGGCCCGGAAATGTACAGCAGGTGTCACAGCCAGGGCATTCCTGAGACTGCTGGGCCTGACGGTCACAGTTCCTTGGCGAGGCTGCATATGCAGGTCCCCCAATAGACTTTGAGTGTCCAGTGGGATCAATGAACGGGTGATCTAGAGCAGAAACATCTCATAACATTGGCTGTAAAGAAAGTACTCGGTGGTGGATGGACCCCAACAGTTTACTCAAGGGAGTTCCTTTCTTCATGCCTGTCCCATATCAGATCCTTACCACAGATGCCTCGGGGACAGGCTGTGGGGCACACCTGAGCCCTTACCAGGCCCAGGGGGGACATGGACTACAGTGGAAACTTCTCTCCATATCAGTGTCCTGGAGATGAAAGCTGTCTTATGCAGTCTGCAGGCCTTCCAGGATCACCTGTCTCCAGGCCCTCTGCTAGTACAGGTGGACAACATCAGTGTGGTGCATTGTCAACAAGCAAGGGGGAACTTACTCTTTCCCCCTGTACAGAGAAGCTATGAGGGTTTGGTACTGGGTTCTTGAACACGGTCTAGAACTGTTGGCCGTCCATGTTCCAGGTGTCCAAAACATCCTGGCAGATAGGCTAAGCAGGTCGCAGTCCAGAATGCATGAGTGGGAGCTGCTGACCTCAGTGGTAGACAACCTGTTCGACAGGTGGGGTCGTGCAGAGTGGAACCGTTTTTTGCGTTACCACTCAATGCAAAACTGCCGCTATTCTGTTGCTAGATCCATGGCCTGGAGTTTTCTGGCGAGATTCATTGTCCCTCTCTTGACGTGGGAGGTTCCTTTACGCCTTTTCTCTAATTCGAAGCGTCTAATCAAGCTACAGATGGATGAAGCCACTGTGATTCTGGTGGCCCCTTTTTGGACTTGTCAATTGTGGTTTCCATTACTGCAGGAGTTAGCAGTGGAACATCCTGTGGCCTTACCACTGTGTAAGGTCTTACTGTCACAGGAACAGGGGAACCTGGTGCATTGGGACCTCAGATCACTTCATTTTCATGCCTGGCTCCTGAAGATATAGCCATTGCAAGGTTCAGAGTATCCCCTAAAATGGCTGGTGCCCTGGTGATCACCAGGAAACCTTCCACCAGGGCTACTTATTCCATGAAATGGAAGCGCTTTACTCTGTGGGCCACTTCACATCGCTTGGATCCCTTCACTTGTCCAATGAACCAGATTCTAGAGTATTACTGTCCTTGTCAGATGGAGAACTGCAATATTCTTCTATTAAGATGCACTTGTCCACCATTTCAGCCTTCTGTGTGCCCATTGATGGCCATACGGTGGCCTAGCTGGACATGGCCTGTACGTTTTTGTGGGGCATTGTACATTTGAAGCCTCCCATCTGAAATCCAGTCCTGGTTTGGGACCTGAATTTTCTGTTGTAAAAGCTTGTCGGCCCGGTGGCACTGAGAGTTGAGGTGCTGGACGCCATGCTGGTGACCCGTTTTCGGGAATGAGCATGGGTCAGCAGGGTTGGGGAAGGATTGAGCATCCGGAGGACTGCTCTCCTTCCCCAGGGAGGGGGGACATCTGTTGTCGGCATGTGTCTGCCCCCTGGTGGAAGCTGGGGGGGGCAGCTCCACCGATGCTGCACTTGCAAGGGGCGGGAGGAGGCCGACGCTGGGAGGAGTGCGTACGGAACCATGCGCACTCCATCTCTTGCCGTCATTGCACGCCTCCTTCAGCAGGGGAACTACACCAGCAAAAAGGGAAAAATCCCCACAGGCAACATTATGGGTGCTCGCCACGCGCTATGGTCTGGTGAAGTCAGCCTCCTCCCGGCGCAAGCGGGAGGTTGGAGCTCTGTCTGGGACTGGGCAGCTGCTTGCTGGCCCAGCAGGCTAGATGGTGGGGAGGAATCAAAGCACGACCTCCTCCCTGTCGTGGTGAATAAAGAAATAATCTAAAAAAAAGAAAAAGTGTGGAAAACTTTGGCTCCTTTTAAGCTAATTGTGACTTGCAAGCTACACTTTCTGTCATGGAAAGTGTTATTTTTAGTTGCTATTACTTCTGCTTGAAGAATTCAGAGATGCAATCTCACGTGTGAACAGTCGTCTTTGATTTTCAGAAAGACAGGGTGTCTTTGCTTACCAAAGGTAGTGTCTCAGCTTCCTTAAACCATCCACATGCCTGTCTGTTTTCCAGAGCATACCAATCCAGGGGAAGTATTGATCCATACTTTAGATGTGCATAGAATACTTAAATACTGTACACACCATACAAAGGACTGCAGGAAGTACTCACAGTTATTTGTTTCTTTGGCCTCTGGGAAAGAGGGTGTTCCAGTTTCTGAACAGTGTCTGTCCATGTGGCTGGCCAACTGTATTATTTTTTGCTACAGGAAGTGTTTGGTAAGGAACTTCCTGGAGCTGTTAAGCCACTCAGCTAGAGGTATGGCTACTTAGGTTTGTTTGTTTCAGGGGTATTTCAACTGTGAGACTTGTTCTGCTGCAACATGAGTACTGTCCACACTTCTACAAACAGTACAGTTGACATCATCTCTAGGAGAAAGGCAAGGTTTGGCCTAGTTGTGCTACAGGTCCTCGTCCCTAAGACTTCGTTCTTCCAACCACCTAGACTGTTCTCCTGTGCAGTACTGCTTGGGACTTGTTCCAAAGGTGTGAGCTGCTGAATCCCCAAAGAAGACAGAACAGTTAGTTACGTAAGAACTTACCATGACAGTAGATCTTCAAGCGAATCACTTTCAGCAGGTCATGCCATCCCTTCATCCCCTTAACCTCGGAAATTCAAACATGAAGTCTTGCTGTATTCTGACAAACACAGTGATCCCCAACCTTTAAACTACCCCGGAGAACAAAGAGTTAACTTTCTATGCAGAGTATAGAATGCTGAGCTCGAGCTCGGTTGGAGTCTCTGTCTGGAGTGTTTCAAACTCAAACCATCAGATTCTTTACTCCACCTCACTGAACGGTCACTCCAGAGATTTCTCCTTCAGCTCAGTTTGAAAGTCGGTTAAAGTTTCCGTTTTCGTCAGTTTTTAAACCGAAAAAGTTATCCGCATTGTCGGTTCAGTCTCTGTCTGTGGTGCCGTGAGTACTAGATAGGAATTGTTCTGTTTTTCTGTGTGGAACTTGTAAAAGTGCAGGTTGGTTCGGCTGAACTGACCATTTGATAGTGAAATTTTGTGTTTTACTTATTGTGTGGTTACCAGTTCTTATCGGTTCTAAAAAAAGCATGTTTTACTACGTTTTTTTCCAATACCCGTGACACAGTTAGGAACCGATAAGGGAGTCTTGCCTGGCGGTTGCCATAAAAAGAGTAAGTTGGTGAGGTTGACCATGTCTGAGAAACCCCCCCCCCAAAAAAACTGGACCCACTGGGTTTCAACACTGCAGTGACTGTGGGAGGTCTTTGCTAAGGCCGATCCCACCACCTATGTGTTTATTGTCTGGGGTTTTACCACCTTGATTAAGACTGCCACATGTGTAAAAATGTTCCCAAATCTACCCTGAGAAGAGATTAGGTAGACTGAGGGAAAAGGAGGCAGAGAAGTCTGCTAGGTAGACTGAGGAAAGGAGGCCGAGAAGTCTGCTAACCAGATGACCAGCCCAATTCAGTTCCGACCGAACCAGAAGGAGTACCCTCTGACCAGGGCAATACTGATTTGGGCAAAAGGAGAGCCGATCCTGAGGAGTCGGTTCCTACAAAAAGAAAATGCAAAGAAAAATCGTCTGGTTCGGATCCAGAGGTTCATGTTCCGACTGCCAAAGAGATAGCCAGAGCAATTCGAATTGTGAAATCGCTTTGGCCAGTTCCAACCGATCCGGTACCTTCTGGCAGGGGTTTGGTTCAGTTGGTCTCCCCCGGTTCAAGATTATACCCTTGAAGATTTTTATGAATCAGAGTTTGAAGGGGAAGGGGAATTTGAGGATGATGGATGGTGAAAGTGAGGGTCTGGATGTACATGTGGAACGGACATCTCTCCAGACAGACCTTCAGGTGTTTCCCCTCCTATGCTTTCTGAGTCCCTTCTCACTTTATGTTCTACAGAAAGGTGGCTGAAACCCTCCAGCTTCCTATGGAGGAGGCATTGGAGGATCAAGAGGAGCCTGATTATGTAGAAATGATGGACATCCCAGAGTCCAGGAGACTGTCTATTCCCCTCCACAAATCCTTTGGGAAGCAGACACAAAAAAGTCTAAAGTCTAACACTACACCTCCTGTGGATAGAAGAATGGACAAGAGGTGTACACTTTCAGGCTCAGACACGGACTTCTTACACCAGCAGTGCAGCCATGTTGGGGTAGTGCAGGCTGCTTCCTGTGACAAGACAAATATTCCCTTGGCTTCACACTCCCCAGACAAGGACTCCAGGAAGATTGATGCCATGGCAAAGAAACAGTACATGGCATCTTCTTTGGGACTCAGGCAGGCAAATTTTATGGCCTATACAGCCAGGTACCAGAAGTCCAGGTGGGACACTGTACTGGCACTGACTAAACAGGCCTCCCCCCAGCTGGCCAAGGAGCTGAAGGAGGTGGCTGCAGATGGGATTGAGGCATCAAAACTACAGTTTCATGCTGCTGTTGACTCCAGTGATGTGTCATCAAGAGTCATGGCTATATCTGTGGCTCTTCGAGAGAATGGCTTGGCTCAGATGTACTAGCCTCTCACAGGATACCCAGGCTAAGGCCATGGATTCTCCTGTAATAGGTAATTCTTTGTTTGGGGAGCAGACAGAGAATTACATGAAGAAAATGGACGAGTACAGGACCACTTATAGGACTGCTCAGGCCAAAGAAAGGCAAACAACTCCTCAAGGCAGCAGTCTAGGGGCAGGGGCAGGCCTTTTACCAAGCACTGGCCTCTTCTCAGAGGGGTTCATCAGAGGAGAGGCAGAAAGAGGGATGAGCAGGGTTGTATCCACTCCTCAGCCTAAGGCCCTGCCAAGCAGACACCCTGATGGGTCTGCCGGTCGACTCTCCTATTCCAGTAGGAGGCAGGCTGGCTTACTTTATCCAGGACTGGATGTCTGTTACCTCAGACAAATGGGTCCTGGAAGTAGTAAACCAGGGACTGATTCTCAGCTTCAAAAAGTTCCAAAGATGAAAACCAGATCCTTCCACCTGCAGGTCTCTCAGAATCCCTTGCCCTAGAGGCAGAGGTTTAGTCTCTTCTGGCCTTAAGTGCCATAGAGAGTTCCTACCTACTCTGGGGCAAGGTCTGTACTCAGGTACTTCCTTACCCAAAAGACAGGGAATGGCGACCCATCCTAGACCTAAGATATCTGAACAAACATCTTTTAAAACCAAAGTTCAAGATGGTAACTCTGGGAATAATCCTTCCTTCTCTAAGGACAGGAGACTGGCTAGCCTCCCTGGACCTCAAAGATGCCTGTTTTCACATTCCCATCAGGCTCCCACAGAAAGTACCTCAGGTTCGAGTTGCCCTCAGGCCACTGTCAGTTCAAAGCAATGCCCTTTGGCCTAACATCAGCCCCAAGGGTTTTCACAAAGTGCCTGGCAGTAGTGGTTGCTTTCCTAAGAAGAAAAAAAGATTTCCATTTTTCCATACCTGGACGACTGGCTCATAGTGGGGCAGTCCCCAGATTAAGTCAGATCAGACCTGCGGGTAACTCAGCAGGTGCTCACATCTCTAGGATTTCTTCTCAACCTTCCCAAGTCAGTTCTCGAGCCAGTACAGCTTCTCACCTTTATAGGAGCAGAGCTGGATACTGTTAAAGCAAGAGCCTTTCTTCCCCTGGAAAGGGCAAGAGTTCTTACAGAACTGGCTTCTTCCTTCAGCCTTCAGGTGTCTCGACCAGCAAGGTTTTTTCTCCAACTCTCGGCCACATGGCAGCCTCTACAGCAGTGGTCCAAGGGGCAAGATTCCAGATGAGGGACGTTCAGTTCCATCTGAGGACTTTGTGTCCCAGAGGAAGGATTCCCTCACCAAACTGATTCCAGTGACTCGGACCCTGATCCAAGCCTTTCAATGGTGACAGGATCAGGACAACCTAGACAAGGGGTCCCATTCTCCACTCAGTATCATTCAGTGGTCCTTACCATGGATGCTTCCCTTCTGGGATGGGAGCTCATCTGGGAGCCCTCCTGCTCAAGGTGTGTCCCTCCAGGAATCTCTTCTCCATATCAATCTTCTGGAACTCAGGGCAGTTTCTCTGGCCCTGCACACCTTCTCTCAGTCAGTACAGAACAAGGTGGTTCAAGTCAGAGCAGACAACACCACCACCTTTTGGTACATCAACAAGCAAGGAGGCACACGGTCTACGGTCTTGTGCACAGAAGCCATGAAGCTGTGGTCCCTGGCTTACTCCCTACAAACCTCCCTGATAGCAGTTCACCTTCCAGGAAAAGACAATGTGGTAGCAGATGCACTGAGCAGGAACTCGCAGGGCCATCACGAATGGACCCTGGACCCTCTGGTACTAAAGGTGATTTTTTTTCAAGGTGGAGCACTCCAGAGATCTTTTTACAGCCCCAGACAATCACCAACTTCCACTTTTTTGCTGCAGACCCCCAGTCTTGGGCTCAGTCCTCCTGGATGCTCTGGTACTGAACTGGAAAGGGAAATTCCAGTATGCCTTTCCCCTCTTCCCTCTTCTGTTCAAAGTTTTAATCAAGATAAAATCACAACCTTGCAAAGTCATTCTGATTGCTCCAGATTGGGCCAGACAGCCTTGGTACCTTCTGTTGCTGTCCCTAGCAGTTCACCTCCCCCTGTCTCTTCCCAGGAATCACAACCTGTTAACCTCCTCTCAGGGGAGGATTTGGTACCCTAATCTTCAGTCTCTCAATCTCAAGGCATGGCTCTTGAAGAGTTAGAGTTTGCAGATTTGCAGCTGTCTCAGGGGGTTCTGGATATTCTCAAAGCTTCTCAAAAGCCCTCCACCAGAAAGACTTACAACTCCAAATGGAAGAGGTTTAGCATTTGGTGTTCCAAGAAGCATATTCCGTTGATACTGCTGAGTTGCCTACAAACCTGGATTATATGGTCCATCTTAATGGCCTAGGCCTCAGACCAGCTACTCTCAAGGTACACTTGTCAGCTGTTTCAGCTTTTCTGTCAGTGGGAAAGCCTTCTTCACTAGTATCTCACCCTGTATTCTGTAAATTTTTAAGGATTGCTCATACCAATCCTCCGTTAGAGACCCTGCCCCTGCCTGGGATTTGAGCGTTTGTATTGCTCAACTTATGCAACCTCCTTTGAACCCATGTCCTCGTAGAACTTAAGTACTTGACTTGGAAAACTGTGTCTTTAGTTGCCATTACCTCTGCCAGGCGTATCAGTGAGTTGCAAGCCCTGTCAGTGGAACCTGATTTTATCTCCTTTCATAGGGATAAAGTGGTCCTTAGAATCAATAGAAGGTTCTTGCTCAAAGTGGTTTCAGATTTTCACCTGAACCAGTCTGTCTCTCCTTGTTTTCTTCACTGATCATTCTTCCTCAGGAGAAAGGAGGCTACACAGTTTAGATGTTAAAGGACCTCAGCTACTACATAGAGGCGTGCCAAGGTTCACAGGTTTGACTCCTCCAGTTGTTCCTCACTTATGGAGAAGTAGGAAATGGAAAACCTGCTACTAAGAGAACTATTGCCAGGTGGATTGTATATATTGCTGAAAAACTGGGAAAGATTCCTCCCTCAGGCCTGAGGGCTCACTTCTAAGAGGAATTACAGCTGCTTCCCTAGCTGCTGCCAGGGATATTCCGCTCTTAGAAATCTGTCAAGCAGCCACCTGGAAAACAGTCCATACCTTTACCAAGCATTACTCTCTGGATATCCAGGCTAGGAGTGATGCTCGGTTTGACACAGCAGTACTTCAGAGCCTGTTCCCAAAGTAGGTTCTGTCCTTCCTCCATGGAGGTACTGCTTGGTAGTCTGCATATGTCAGAATACAGCAAGACTTCATGTTGTTTGATGAAAAAATTACTCACCTTAGTAATTGTGTTTCTTGTAATGGAGTCTTGCTGTATTCTGACCTCCCTCCCTGCCTCCCCTCTCAGAACCTGTTTTTGGGAAGTGGGTGGGCAGGTGCAGTGTTGCACCCCAGGGGTGTTGCTTGTTTACACTCCCCTCCTTTTTTGTTTGGGGGTTGATTTATTAGTGTTATTTATATTAGATTGGTTTTTGGGTTTCCTGACTTAAGTCTTCCTTTGGGAATCCAAAACTTTTTACTGCCAGTTGGCTAGTAGGAATTTTACAATTTCCACATGGAATGTTTAGTTAGTTCGGCTCATAAGAATCTGACGGTTTGAGTTTGAAACACTCCAGACAGAGACTCCAAACGAGCTCGAGCTCAGCATTGTATGCTCTGCATAGAAAGTTCACTTTTTGTTCTCCAGGGCAGTTTAAAAGTTGGGGATCACTGCATATGTCAGAATTCAGCAAGACTCCATTAGAAGAAACACAATTACTAAGGTGAGTAATTTTTTCTTTTCTCTTCTTTTCCTGTCTCTCTCCAGGACGATATACCTTCTGATCTTACTTCAAGATTCACTCTTGCAGCAGGTAACACCTTTAGGACTGAAGCCAGCAGGTGCCAGGACCCCCAGAAACATTCTAGCTAGCAGTACCTGGCTGGGGACCGCCCCCAACTCCGGCCAATGCCCGACGTCATGCATTGTATAAAAGGACCGTCCCCGTTTTTTTTCAGTGTACTACTTGAAGGCGGACCTCAGCGGATGCCTTCAGCTAGTCGACCGCCATCTTTACCGCATTTTCAACACCTTTTTGATGATATTTTTCATAGTATTTCAGATGATTTTGTGCATGTCTTCTTCTTCTTCTTCTCCAACATTGTCGATTGAGAGGCGCCCTTTCAAGTGCGTATTCGGCAAGTAGATCCTGCATAAACATGGCCATTCAGCCTGCCTTTTCTGCCTGGGCCCAGACCACATCGAGGCCAGCCAGCACTGCCATGATTTCAACTAGCGCATGCGACATTGGTGCCAGAAGACCCTTGAAGCCTTTCTGTTTAAGAAACAGTTTTCTACCATGGAGGAGGAACTTCAGCACAAGAAATCTTCTCATAAAGAGAAGAAACAGAGTGATAAACACAAGCACCAGGAGAGACATAAGGAGAAATCCCTGGCAGAACACTGTTCTTGGTCCCCACTGAAGTCGTCGGCGACCCCCCCCGGGCTCCAGGTCTCTAAGCCTCCCTCCCTTCCTCATCTCAGTTACAGGGGAAGACTCTTTGGGGCACGGAAAGTCCTTCCACGCCTCTCAGCCCATCACCCCTAGAGTCTCTAAGTCTAGTGGCTCTTCGGATGGCAGAACACTGTCTGTCACCCTCCCAGCCTGGGTGTCCTCTGGGTCCTCCCAGATGTCTGGGGCTGACACCAACAGGTGGCATCTGGGACAGTCTCCTCTTCTTCCAGGAGCAGTGGGCGTGCGCACCATTAGGAGTGACACCTCCTTCTCCTCAGACAACTCCTCCCTAGGTGTCTGACAGCTAGTTCTCCAGCCCAGCTTACACCAGTCACCTCTATGCTGGCCTCCAGGAAGGCCCCCAAGGAAAGCCTAGCACCTCCGTGCTCTGGCCAGATGCCAGTTGACTCCAAGCGCTCCTAGTAGGCCGACACCGAGGACCTGGCCGCCCCATGACGGACGTCCGGATTTGACACCTCCAACACCAGGAGGTACTCCTTTGGTCCCAATGCCAGATGACCTGGCCCAGAACACCCCAACGCTGAGGTTACCCCAGTTGGATAACCTGACCCCGATGCCAGATACTCCAGCTCAGCCGCAGAACCCCCCCCCGGCAGGGTCTTAATGAGATGTTTGCTGTGTGGTGGGCCTACTTTAAAGATAAAGAGGCCCCCACAAGTCCTGCAAAGCTGGCTTCCCAAGGGCCTCCTCCAGATGTGCCCTCAGGCCGCCATCCTACTCCACCTCCCAAGAGGCTGATGCTTGATAAGGATCTTCCTTCTCCCAGGGAACAACCACGCAGGCCCCCTGAGGTTACCTTCCCCCTCTCCAGATTCAGAGGACTCGGACAAGGATTCCTACTTCTCCAGCCATGGGGACTCCGTCCCTCCATGCGACCCTGACATCAGCAAGAATGCCCCGCACTCACCACCTGACGACCTTTCGTTCATGGATGTGATGTATCACATCCAACAGTTGAATGGATGGGACTCGGACGACCTCAACCTGGAATGGATGAGGTTGGCTGCCTTTCTTCAGTAGAAGGACACCCTACCCATGGTCATCATCCCCCCCCAATGGTCGATTCGTAAAATGACTCCAACAAGCTGGCATGGAAGTGTCCTTTCTCGACCCCAGCAGTGTACAAAAAGTCACACTGGTTATATACTGTTCCCCTGGACAAACCCTTTTACGGGGAACAACCTGAGGCAGACTCTGGTGCTGAATGCTGCTCACAACAGGTCCAGACACCCTCGGCACCTCAGTACACAACCCCCAGATAAAGATTCTAAGCAGGTTGATCATCTGTCCAGGAAATGTTTTCCTCCACTACTTGTGCCGATGGGTCACAGAATTTCCTTGCCTACATGGTCCAGTACCAAAATGCCTTGTGAGACAAGGCACTGAAGATTGTTCAAGCCGTGCCAGACTCCCCTAGAGGGCGGAGCTCATGGCCATCATGAAGTCTGGCTCGGATGTTGTAATCACGTCCTGCGGGCCTCATATGATACTGTGGATTCGGCAGGCAGAGCTGCAGCATCCGCAGTCTGTATCTGCCGATACTCTTGGCTGAGAGTCTCCAGGTTTGCCCAGGACATCCAGTCCAGAATTATGGATGCCCCCTTCAGAGGGCCGGTTCTAGTCAGGGAAGGTACTCAGAATATCATTACCCATTTGCAAGAGGCTGGGAAAGCGGTTAGGTCAGTGCATACCCCATTCTCTGTCGTGTGGTGTTCATCAGGGCTCAGTGCTGTCACCCATGTTGTTCGCGATGTACGTGCTGCCCGTCGGAGACATTGTAAGAAGGTATGGGCTGAAGTTTCACTGTTATGCTGATGCTACCCAGCTCTACCTTTCTTTTGCACCCAACCAGGATAGAGCTCTCTCAGTCTTTAATAACTGTCTAAAAGAAATTCAGGAGTGGATGGATTCTAGCTGGCTGAAGTTGAACTCAGAAAAAACTGAGGTTCTGGTTGTGGACCCAGGCCGCGGACAGGGGTTAGGGTTGGTTCGCCCTCTTGGGCTTTCTCTGGGGGTGCATCTCCCTGACCTCTGAATGGATGCGTAACCTGGGGGTAATTTCTGACGAAGGGCCGTCCCTGCAGTTGCAGGTGTCAGATGTCGTCAAATCTTCCCTTTATGATCTGAGGAATATCGCCAGGATTAAGTATCTGGTTTCATCTGGTGACCTTCCCACTCTGGTCCATGCCTTCGTGTCCTTGCACTTAGATTATTGCAACTCCCTTTACCCAGGGCTTCCTAGGGTGCATATCCACCACCTGCAGCTGGTGCAGAACGTGGCGGCCCAGCTTTTGACTGGATCTGCTCAGTCGTGTCATATTTTGCCAGTGCTCGTGAACTGCACTGGCTGCTTGTCTGAGTGGCGGATCACCTTTAAAGTCAGCTTGCTGACTTTTAAAGCCCTACACGGACTGGGCCGGATTACTTGAAGAGCTCTGATTCCGTACTGCCCTGGACGATAGCTCCGTTCAGCCGATGAGGGTTGCTAGAGATTCCAAGGGTGTGTTTGAAATCCTCAGAGGTGAGAAGCGTTTATGTATGCAGCCTCCACCCTTTGGAATTCTCTACCTCATCGGTTACAGGGTGCACAACTGTAGAGGATTTAAGCAAGCTTTAAAGACATTTTTGTGGCACCAGGCATTCTGTGATTGACTGACTTGCTGAATGGTATGCTGATATTTTATTGTGTGTGTACTGATGTTTGTCCTGATTTTATAATTGTTAGGTGCCTTGGTTTTGGAAAGGTACCATATAAATAAAGATTATTATTGTTATTGTACTATGTACAGACCCAAGCAACAACCTAAACAGTAGGACTGGACAGCAGCAATTTCGAGAGCAGCAGTAGCAGGCAGGCTTCAATGTAAGGCCTCACCCTTACCACCGGAGGTTCTGCCCCACGGTCTCCCAGAACCTCTCAGCCTGCACTTCCCTCTGGTGGTAAATGGTATACAGTCAGAAGAGATGCAAGTCAAAGTGGGGTACCTCAGGGATCAGTCCTGGGGCCAGTCCTCTTCAATATCTTCATCAGTGACATTGCAGATTGACTAGAGGTAAGGTTTGCTTGTTTGCAGATGGCGCCAAGATCTGTAACAGTAGATGATCCAGATGGGGTGGGCAGAATGAGAAGAGATCTGGAAAAACTGACAAAATGTTCGGAAGAGTGGTGAGTGGCAACTGGGGTTTAACACAAAGAAGTGCAAGATCATGCACATAGGGAAGAAAAACCCTGAAGCTGCCTATAGGTTGGGAGGGGAGTTGCTGGCAGTCACAAGGGAAGAAAGAGACTTGGGCATCATCATAGATGACCAGAAATCATCCAAGCAGACCACTAAAGCAGTAGGTAAGACTAGGGGGATGTTGGGGTGTATTAGTAGGGGTATCACAAGTCGTAAGAAGAAGGTAATAATCCCTCTATACAAGATACTGGTAAGGCCCCATCTGAAGTACTGCATGCAGTAGTGGAGGCCACACCTGCACAAGGACATTAACAAAATGGAGGCAGTCCAGAGAAGGGCACCCAAAATGGTGCAGGGACTGCATCAGGAAACATATGAGGACAGAGTAACTGAGCTCAATATGTATACCCTAGAGCAAAGGAGGGTTAGAGGTGATATGATCGAAACATTCAAACATCGTAAGGGGATTAACAACGTGAGAGTCCAACACATTTCAGCATAAGAAAAATAGCAGGACAAAAGGACACAGCATGAAATTAGAGGGAAGCCGATTAAGAGGTAATGTGAGCAAGTTCTTTTCCACATAAAGGGTGGTGGATGCATTGAATGGCCTACTTCAGGAAGCGGTGGATATGACTACAGTGCAGGGCTTCAGACAGACATGGGATAGGCATAAGAGAGCAATACAGATAATGTATGAATGGGTAGGCCATTGACAGAGTAAAGGCCTATGGCCCATTCATAAAGAAAGAAAAAATGGGCAGACTGGATCGGCCTTGCAGTCCTTATCTTCCATCAACTTCTATGTTTCTATGTACAAGGAGGTGAATTGGACATCACTGGTAGCCAGGAGACTTACTCAGACGTACATCTGGGTATACAAAACAATCCTAAATAAACTGCCCTATTACATGACTGCTGGCCTTCAGCCATTCACATAGTGTATGACCTCAAGAAATGTGATTCAAACAACATGAAGTCTTGCTATATTATGACATATGCAGTGAGTCCCAACCTTTGAACTGCTCCGGTGAAGAGTTAACTTTCCATGCCAGGCATGGAACACTGAGCTCGAGCTCGGTTGAAACTCTGTCTGTTGTTCTTCAAACTCAAACCGTCAGATTCTTTACTCCGCCTCACTGAACAGTCGCTCCAGAGATTTCTCCTTCTGCTCGGTTCATTTTGTCGGTTAAAGTATTGTTTTTCTCGGTTTTTGACCAAAATTAAACCGCAACCGGTCGATTCAGACTCTCTGTGGTATCGTGAGTACTAGATAGGTTTTACATTAATTTCTTTCTGTGTGGAACTTAAACGTTTTATCGGTTCGGTTTGAACCGATCAGGTTGTTTAAATATATTAATCTTTCATTTAGAGTGTGGTTACGGTTCTTATTGGTTCTAAAAAAATAGATTTTATTACGTTTTCCTGACCCATGACACAGTTGGGGAACCCGATAAGAGGTCTTACCTGGCGGATTGCCATAAGCGGGTAAGTTTGGTTAGGACTGGCGCTATGTCTGAGAAACCCAAAGAAAAGCCGGGCCCACTGGGTTTCCAACACTGCAGTGTCTGTGGGGAAGTCTTTGCAAGGCTGACCCCACACCACCTGTGTTTATTGTCTGGGGTTTGACCACCTCAATGCAGACTGCCAGATTTGTAAACATTTTCCTGCAGCTACCTGGAAAAGAAGTTGGTAGGCTCAGGAAAGGGAGGCCAAAAGTTGCTGAACGGATGGCCAGCCGGTTCGGTTCAACGAACCGGAGGGTGCCCTCTGACCAGGCGCGAGACTTCCTCGGGCAAGAGATCCGACTCGCGGAGTCGGTTCCAGCAAAAAGGACTAGGAAATCAGCTGGTGTGGAGCCAAAACTTTCCTCTCCAACCGCTGAAGAAATAGCCAAAGCAATTAAAATTGTCCAGTCGCTTTCCCCGGTTCCGACCGAACCGGCACCATCGGGTAAGCGCCCGGTTTAGCCAGTTCCACCAGTTCAAGAGTATGATGCAGAGGAATATTATGAACCGGAGGAGAGGGAAGAGGAGTATGAGGAGAGTGAATGTGGATTTGAAAGTCTGGATGTGCCCATTGACCCGGACATCTCCTCAGACAGACCTTCAGGAGTGTCTCCTCCTAGGCTTTCTGAGTCCCCTTCTCATTTTATGTTTTATAAGAAAGTGTCTGAAACCCTCCAGCTCCCTATGGAGGAAGCTGTGGATGATCAAGGGGAGCCTGACTATGTGGAAATGATGGATATCCCAGAGTCAAGGAGGCTGTCTATTCCTTTGCATAAATCTTTTGGGAAACGGACAGTAAAAATTCTAAAAACTCCTCACACTATACCTCCTGTCGATAAGAGAATGGACAAGAGGTACACATTGTCAGGCTCTGATACGGAGTTCCTTACACAACAATGCAGCCATGTTGGGGTAGTGAAGGCTGCAGCCTGTGAAAGGCAAATATTCCCTTGGCTTCAAACCCCCCTGACAAGGACTCCAGGAGGATTGATGCCATGGCAAAGAAACAGTACATGGCAGCATCCTTGGGACTCAGACAGGCGAATTAGATGGCTTATGTTGCTAGATATCAGAAATCCAGATGGGATACTGTTATGGCTCTAGCAAAACAGGTCTCTGGCCAGCTTGCCAAGGAGCTGGAGCAGGTGGCTGCTGATGGTATTGAGGCATCCAAGGTGCAATTCCATGCTGCAGTGGACTCTAATGATGTGTCATCAAGAGTCATGGCTACATCTGTGGCACTTCGCAGAATGGCTTGGCTCAGATGTACTAGCCTGTCACAGGATACCCAGACTAAGGCCATGGATTTTCCTGCTGTGGGTAATTTTTTGGGGAGCAGACAGAGAATTACATGAAGAAAATGGATGAGTATAGGACCACCTATAGGAGTGCACAGGCTAAGGAAAGGCAGGCCACTCCTCAAAGGCAGCTTTCCAGGGGCAGGGGCAGGCCTTTTCATAGGCCTTTTTACCAAGCCCAGGCCTCCTCTTCTGCTTATGCCCAGAGGGCGTTCTTTATAGGGAGAGGCAGATGGGGTACAAGCAGGCCTGCTTCCACCCCTCAGCCCAAAGCTCCTGCCAAGCAGGCACCCTGATGGGGTTGCCAGAGCCGATTCTCAGCTACCTGTAGGGGGCAGGCTGGCTTACTTTGTCCAGGACTGGAAGTCTCTGGCATCAGACAAGTGGGTCCTGGAAGTAGTGAGCCAGGGACTGGTTCTCAGCTTCAAAAAATTTCCAAAGATGAGAACCAGATCCTTTCCACCTGCAAATTCATCAGAGGCACTTGCCCTAGAGGCAGACGTCTCTTCCCTCCTGGCTCTCAGAGCTGTGGAAAGGGTTCCACCCTACACCAGGGCAAAGGATTGTACTCCAGGTACTTTCTTACCCCAAAAAGACAGGAGAATGGCGGCCCATCCTGGATCTCAGATATTTAAACAAGCACCTTTTAAAACCAAAATTCAAAATGGTGACTCTGGAATTATTCTACCTCTCTAAGGCCAGGGGACTGCTAGTCTCCCTGGACCTCAAGGATACTCCTACTTCCATATTCTCATCAGAAGCTCCCATCAAAAGTACCTCAGGTTCGAGCTGCCCTCAGGCTATTACCAGTTCAGAGCAATGCCCTTTGGCCTCACCTCTGCTCCACGGGTATTTACAAAATGCCTGGCAGTAGCAGTTGCTTACCTAAGAAGGCAAAAAATTGCCATCTTCCCTTATCTGGACGACTGGCTCATAGTAGGCCAGTCTCCAGACCAAGTCAAGTTACACCTACAGATAACTCAGTAACTGTTCACCTCTCTAGGTTTCCTTTTGAATCTTTCAGAGTCAGTTCTAGAGCCTGTCCAGCTCCTCACCTTCATAGGCGCAGAGCTGAACACAGAGAAAGCCAGAGCCTTCCTTCCTTTGGACAGGGCAAGGACCCTGGTCTCTCTGGCCTCCTCATTTCACCCTGCAGGTCTCTCGACCAGCAAGGCATTTTCTACAGCTCCTGGGGCACATGGCTGCTTCTACAGCAGTAGTGCAGGGAGCAAGATTTCAGATGAGGGACATCCAGTTCCATTTGAGAGCCTTTTGGTCTCAAAGGAAAGACCCTCTAACCAAATTGATCCCAGTAACTCGAACCTGATCCAGGCCCTACAGTGGTGGCAGGATCAGAGCAATCTGAGACAAGGGGTTCCCTTTGTCACTCAGTCTCACTCCTTAATCCTTACTACAGATGCATCCCTCTTGGGGTGGGGAGCTCACGTGGGCGACCTCACTACCCAGGGATTGTGGTCCCCTCAGGAATCTCTGCTCCACATCAATCTGTTGGAACTCAGAGCAGTTTTTCTAGCACTTCAAGTTTTTTCCAAATCTGTTCAGAACAAAGTTGTACAGGTCAGAACAGACAACACCACCACAATGTGGTACATCAACAAGCAAGGAGGCACTCGGTCTACGACCTTGTGCACCGAAGCAATGAAGTTGTGGTCTCTGGCTTACTCCCTGAACACCTCCCTTACAGCAGTTCACCTCCCAGGCAAGGACAATGTCCTGGCAGATGCTCTCAGCAGGATTTCCCAGGGCCATCACGAATGGTCACTCGACCCCCTGATCCTGGAGGTGATATTTGCCAGATGGGGCACCCCGCAGATAGATCTTTTTGCAGCCCCAGACAATCACCAACTTCCCCTTTTTGCTGCAGGCCCCAGTGTTGAGCTCAGTCCTCTGGATGCCTTAGTTCTCAATTGGGAAGGAAGTTTCTCTATGCTTCCCCCTTCCTCTCCTGTTCAAAGTGTTAGTCAAAATCAGATCTCAATCCTGCAAGATGATCCTGATTGCTCCAGATTGGAGCCAGACAGCCCTGGTATCCACTCCTACTGTCCTTAGCAGTCCATCTTCCCTGTGTCTTCCAGGAATCACAACCTGTTAACCTGTGCTCAGGGAGGTTTGGTACCCGAACCTCAAATCTCTCAATCTCAAGGCCTGGCTCTTGAAGAGTTAGAGTTTGCTGATCTACACCTCTCCCAAGGTGTAATGGATATACTAAAGGCTTCTAGGAAGCCTTCCACCAAGGCTACCTATAATTCCAAATTGAAAAGGTTTTCCATATGGTGCTCTGGGAAGCATATTTCCCCAGAATCTGCTGATTTACCCTCAGTCCTGGATTATATGGTCCATTTAAATGGCTTGGGGCTGAGACCAGCTACCCTAAAAGTACATTTGGCAGCTGTGTCTGCTTTTATTTCAGCAGGTAAACCCTCTTCTCTTTCAGCTCATCCTGTATTCTCCAAGTTTTTTAAGGGATTGCTTCACACCAACCCTCCATTCAGGGACCCTGCCTGCCTGGGATCTTAATGTTTGCATTGCTCAGCTATGCAACCCCTTTGAGCCTTTGTCTTCTTGGAAGCTTAAGTACTTGACTTGGAAGACTGTGTTTCTGGTAGCCATCACTTCTGCCAGACGCATAAGTGAATTACAAGCTTTGTCAGTGGACCCTGATTTTATCTCATTTCATAGAGATAAGGAGGTCCTCAGGACTAACAGGAAGTTCTTGCCTAAGGTGGTTTCAGATTTCCACCTTAATCAATCTATGTCTCTTCCAGTGTACTTCACTGACCATTCCTCCTCTGGCGAGAGGAGGCTACACAGTCTGGATGTGAAGAGAGCCCTTAGCTACTACATAGACCATATCAAGGGTCACAGGTTTGACTCCCTCCAACTGTTCCTCACTTATGGTGAGGTTGGCAAAGGGAAACCTGCCACCAAAAGATCCATTGCCAGGTGGATTGTCTCTTGTATCCAATTTTGTTATGAAAAACTGGGTAAGGTTCCTCCCTCAGGCCTGAGGGCTCTCTCTACCAGAGGTACAGCTGCTTCCCTATCTGCTGCCAGGGACATCCCTATTCTAGAGATATGTCAAGCAGCTACCTGGAAAACAGTTCACACTTTTACCAAGCATTACTCCCTGGACATCCAGGCTAGGAGTGATGCTCGGTTTGGCACAGCTGTGCTGCAGATCCTTTTTCCTAAGTAGGTTCTGTCCCTCCTCCATGGAGGTACTGCTGTGTAGTCTGCATATGTCATAATATAGCAAGACTTCATGTTGTTTGAAGAAAAAATTACTCACCTTAGTAATGTTGTTTCTTCTAATGGAGTCTTGCTATATTATGACCTCCCCCCCCGCCTGCCCCTCTCAGAACCTTTGTTTTTGGGATGTGGGTGGGCAGGGCAGTGTTGGAACTTAGTAGATGCCCACCTTTTTGTTTCACCCCTCCTTTGTGGGGGTGACTTGGTGTTGTGTTTTTCATTTTTTGGGTCTCCTGACTTGAGTCTTTGTTTTGGGACCAAAAAATGTGTTCTTATGCTTAGTAGCCAGTTGGCTAGTGTAGGTTTACAGCTTCCACACAGGACCTCAGTGAGTTTAGCTCATACAGATTTGATGATTTGAGTTTGAAGAACAACAGACAGAGTTTCAACCGAGCTCGAGCTCAGCGTTCCATGCCTGGCATGGAAAGTTAACTCTTTCACCTCCAGAGCAGTTCGAAGGTTGGGACTCACTGCATATGTCATAATATAGCAAGACTCCATTAGAAGAAACAACATTACTAAGGTGAGTAATTTTTTTCATATATCACTTTTGCAGTTCCAAATCCCCACTCGAGCTACGGCAGGGCAGCACTGAGCTACGTCCTCCCACCTGTATGGAACAAGCTTCAATCCACATTAAAGCGCCAGACTCTTATACCATTAAATGCCTTCAAAAGGCTTATTCATATACTTACTCCTGATACCTGCCAATGTACTAATTTCCTCCATGAGCCTACTATGTAGGCAAACGAAAAGAAAATGTAAAGACGGAGTTGGGGACACGTTAGAGCTGTGGAAAAGGTGGTCCTACATATGCCACAGCTTTCCATATTTTAGAAGCTACTAATCCTCAGCATCATTCTTTGAAATATGTAGCCATAGATACAGTAAATAGAAATCCGAGGAGAGGAGATTTTGAAAATCTTTCATTAATTCGAGAGAACTTTTGATCCTTAAATTAAAAGCCAGTAAACTTCCAGGCTTAAATACACATTTGCATATTCACCCTTATTTGAAACAGGGCAGCTAAAAGAGGTATCCATTAATAAGTAACATTGAAGTAGTTTTTTAAAAGGAAAATACTATGGACTATATGGATACAGTAAATCTAATTTTCGATCTTTAGAGTTCTGTAGAAATTCTATTAGAAATAAACATAACTTATAGTTAATGTTATGGAAATCTAATGCCTAGTTTTGAATAAATATTTGATGATTTTTAAAACAACTTCAGAAAATAGGAGCAAGTTGAGTTAATTCTTTCCTTGCCCTTTTTTACCTCCCCCCCGTGCTTATGTGTGTTTTCCCTTTTTCTTGTGTATTTGAATACGTTTGCCTGTGTTTTAATATTTTCTGTCTCATAACTTGTTTTCTTCCCTCATGTCTTGTTCTTTCTAAATGGTATTTGTTCTAATTTGTAACTATAAATGATGAACACATATGGGTCATATTGAATTTTTATGTGTTAGATTTTGAAGCTCTGGAGCAAAATGTTGAGCAAATGTATTTAATTAAGTGTGAGTGGAGTGCAATTAAAGGCAATTTGTTTTAGTTAAATGCTTAGCAACAACCACTACATGTAAGCAACAAACCATAAGATATAAATTATTTAATTGTTTTTAGATTGGTGTTTTTACTCACTTGTAATATATTGATGTCACATGGTGTGCCTTGTTTTATATATCAAGAGTGTTGTGCTCTGAGATGTATTAGCCTTTGAAAAAGGAGCTGTTGGCTTCGAAACATGTCAGGAGTGGTGATTTTTTTACGCAATAAAATGTAAGTTTTAAAGCTCTATTTCTGTCCAGCGTCCTTCTATAAGGCTTGGTTGTGTGCTTGGAACTTTGGTTTTCGTTGGTCACCTTTCACCTTAGCTTTAGAAATAAATCTGCCATTAAAATACAGGGGTGAGCTTGATCACACAGCAGAGTTTTGAATTTCATTCTGAGATTCTCTAATCTGCATAACATTCTAGGCTCTGGGGGGAGCTCATTCCATGTGAATGATTGCAGCTGTTAAAGATAGTGAAGGACTCTTTGTAAGAAACAACATTACAGTGGGTAATTTTTTTCTTAAACCCCAGCCCAAATGTTCTTTAACCCTAAACTGGGTATTTGTAAATCCTGCCAGATGGCAAAGCACAGTTAATACTGTTCAACAATTTTACAAAAGGATGCAGGTGGTAGCAGGGCAAGCCCTGTGCTTAGGCAAGGCAAAATTTATTTAAAAGATGCCCAATTCCAGAGGCTCTGGGTGCTGTACAAATAGATAAACACATATTCAAAAAATAAATCAATAAAATAAGGAAAAAAAAAATTTCTATAGACATATAAATACTAACGCTTCATATAAACATTACCAATAAACGGTAAACTAAACAATATATTTTCAGTAGCAATAATCAGATCAAATCTATAAATGAATAACTCAATCCAGAAAATCCTGAGCGAATAGGAGGGGCCTTGAATACCTCCAAAGTAGAGGCCCCCTTAACCCCAGATAGGAGCGAGTTCTACAGGATGGGAGCGGCGACACTAAAAGCCCTGTCACCAGCCAATTTCAATCTTGTCCTGTGACTCGCTAGGAGACCTCCACAGGAGGAACGGAGGGGGTGAACCAAGAAAACAGGTACAAGAAGGTCTAACAGATAACCGGGGCCCTCTACGTGTAGGGCCTTATATGTAAGAAACCCACTACCTTCTCCACAACCTTCATCAAAAAGGTAAGATTGGAGATAGGTCGGTAATTTGCCCTGGCCTCCTGGTCCAACGATGGTTTCTTTAGGAGTGGTCTCACCAATGCCTCCTTCAAGGCATCAGGGAAAATCCCCTCAAATAAGGAACACCGGATAATCAGAGCAAACACCAGGCCAATGGTGTCACTGCATCTCATCAAGAAATGTGTTGGCACCGGATCCAGTTCGCAAAAAGTTTGCTTCAGATTGGTCTCCACCCCGATGACCTCACTTAACCTCCACTGGTCTAAACTCCCCCCAACCAGGTGAAGTGTACTCTAAACACCTCTGGTGACCACTGCCAGCTATGGCATTACTGACTGGAGGAACTCCCTGCCCGATAACTGGACACTTTGTCAGAGAAGAACCTAGCAAACTCTTTGCATTCAGCATTCGAAAAAACCTTCTTTGGCTGTAGACAAGCAGGATGAAGTAGTCTATCCCACAGTCTAAAAAAGAATAGCTGGTCGGTTCTTCCCAGCAGCAATCTTCCTGAACAAGAACACTGCCTTCTTAAGGTGGAGTGCCCCCTGGTATGCATTATAATGCATACGCAGGGACACTTCGTCGTCTTCCAGGCCAGACTTTCTCCAGCAGCGCTCCAGCCTCCGACCCTTTCTCTTCATCTCCCTGAGTTCCCCATCAAACCATGGGGACTTCAGGTAGGAAGATTTGGGTCATACATGGACAGGTGCAAGGGAATCAATGACGGATAGCATTCTACTGTAACAGCCCACCATAGCACCAATGCCTCCAGTGCATGTGTTACCCACACCAGATCAGCTGCCACCAAAAAAACCTCCGAGGTCACACCCCTCAAATTTATCCCTACCATTTATTTATGATTTCCTGGGCCAGAGGGCTTTCCCTCAGTGCACAGAGGTGATGGTGTAGTTCACAGTGAGTCCCTTCTCTGACTGGTTTCACTCTCTCTCTCTTTCTCCCCTCCTTTGGTGGTGCAGCCCTCTGGTGTTTGCTGACAGACAGGTATAATCTCTGGTCCATGTCGGGCCTCCACAGCTCTACCTGTGAAACTTGATCATACCAGTCCCACATACCATATCCTGGCATACGGGCCCTGGTGCATAGTGAGAACCAGAACCTGGCTCTGGTACTGGCTTCCCAGATGAATTAGTGTCCTGGCTGTGAGAATCATTGTCTCCCAGCCAGGGGTAGCATTAAGGGTGTGCTCAGAGTATGGTCAATGATTACAGGAGTACATTTCCTTCGTAGAAAATTCTGGTAACTGTGCCCCTCTTATCTTTCAGGAGCACAGTTAGAGGCAGGAGTTATAGGTAGTGGGGGAGTATAGAAGAGCATTGGGATGCAGATCAAGCTTTTGTTATTAATTTGGCAGAGTTCAAAGCTAGATCAGCAAACTATTGGACAAGTGGGAAGCCATCAAGTTGGTGGGTGGGCCAGCAACGTATTGTACATGGCGGCATGCTGACAAGGAACAAGCATGTTGGCAGCTAGCACAGGCTAGTATGCACATGGGCAAACAGAATGAGTAGGAGAGCAGCTGGTAGACAAATGCCCATGTAGGTGGGCAGGTTGGTGATGAACAGGTGTGGTTTTAAGGGCTTTTATTGGCAGGTTGCAAACAAGTTACCAAATCGTACCTGGTTGCCAAAGAATAAAAAAAAAAAGTGCATATGGACCCTCTGGCTATGAGAGAGCACGCAGCCAGGTGGAAAACAAGTGTTTTTGAGTGGAAGGATGGCAAGGAGGGAACAACTGTATTGTTTGTGGACCAACAGTTAAATGAAACTGAGGTGACTGAGCGAAAAAAGTAAAATTTATGTTTTACTATCGGTAGACAGAAGAAACCTGCATGCATTGAGGGAAGCCTGCTGAGTAATATACAATAATATAAACAAGCAGGTAGGAGCATGGCCAAGATCTGAGAACACAAATGTTAGGATACAGTTTTGATTTACCATGCTCCTCTGATTTGGAGGAGCACACTTGGATAGATCTTTAAGGAGCCCCTGACAACATTAGGAAAACATTGAAGAAAGTAAGATGTATATTCAACTCTATCCCATTTTCTTCACGTCTTCATATATTGTCAGTAATTAATTCCCCATTTTTGTTTATTACTGAAAACAAGATTCCTGTCTGCTAGACTATATCTACTCTGGTTGCTTCTCTACACATGATATCACAATCCCCAGTTTATGACATAATTATATCCATAGCAACATATTCTAGGTCATAAACATAATTATGATGCCAGAGCTAAAATGGCAGAGATACTGTATTCATGCCAATACCCTTAGTAATAAGGAAATAAGGGAGAGAATTACAGAACAAAATATGAAATATAAGCTACATTTATGCCTGAATGTTGTATTTTTTTCAAAGTTGTCTCAACTGTCAGTAGCTCTAACACCACTCCTGCTCCCAGCATTCCCTTTGCATCCATACTCACCCCCCCAAAAAAAAACCTGCTGCTAGCCTTGCTCCTTCACTGCTTTTATTCATGGGCTACATTTAGAACGTTATATTTAACAGTCCTTACTGTAGATGCCCTTCTACCCGGCTTCTCACTCATAGCCTCCTGCCTTCCTTGCTTGTTCCATGACAGCAACTTGAAAATTTGACAAAAACGTTCTTCCCACCTGTGGAATTTATTTAAGTAACTAAGCCCTGCACTAAAATCTGATGGGATAGCATCAAGAGCCAGCTCCTCAGTTCTTCAGCTGTGCTCTGCCTGGCACTTGGAATATCAGGGTTTGCATGAGGATTTGGGCTGGAAATCTACTGCAGAGCTTGATTTCCAGGCAGGGTGAAGCACATTGTGCCAGCCAGCTGGCACCATGGAGCTGTACTGAAAGCTGCTTTGAAGTGGGATGCTTCCCACACTCATCAGTCAGAGGTGAAAGTGTAGCTGCAGTGGTCCTGATAATGAATGTGGATAATGAGACAAAATTGGGTTGAGCTTTTATCTTGCCTTCCTAGTTGTCATATATCAATCCCCCCTCTCCAGGTGTCATGCATTAATCTTCTACAGTAGATAAATGAGGATTTGTGTGCATGGTTTTCTGTTTTTCAGGCTTCGTTTTGCTATTGCTGTTAAGGAACATTGAATAATGGTTAGTAAATATTATCACCAGCAGTAGTGCTATGTAATAGATATACGGAATCTGCAGAGAATTACATTGGAAATAACTTCTGATGGCTAAAATATAATTATAAGTGATGTGATGTGTGTATTTTTCTTTCAGGGTACAGATTTGTCCCATGTGTTCTGTACCAAAGATGCTGCGCCTGTAATACAATCATACAGTCCTGAGATGATAGTCCATCCTGTTCTGTAAGTTTTTTTCTCCCACTCTAAATTCTCATGGTTGTCCTGTCTATACTAAAAGTGAAATATACTTGCAAGCATGGGTCTTCAGTTGTAAAGAATGTAGGCATGTTTCTTGAAACACTGTTTGTGTCATTTCACCATTTGGGGTGTGTGTGTCCCAAAATATTATTGAACTGCATCTGTAGTTCTAAATTAAAAACAAGCTCAGAAGCAGTTACACATTCAAGAGGTAGTCCTAGTTTTGTCACAGTTGAGTGTTATAGATCGACAAAAGGCAGGCAGGCATTTACACAGCTTCTGCTTGCTGCAAGAAACCCAGGTTTCATTGTGTTTTACTGATGTTCGATTTTGGTCTAGGACACAAACTTGGCAAAACAAAGGGAAAGGAACATGTTTGCAAATTTTTTCCTCCAGTCCTCCCTCTCCTTGCACACACAGTTGCTTTCCTAATGCCTTTATGCATTTGTTTTCCAGCGTCATGCAGAAGGTGTGACATTTCTGGAAAATTCTGCAGTTTGCATGACTGCATTTTCTCTACTTTATAAATACCAGTTGGATAGTGCGGCTGGTGTGGGGGACTGTTGAATTGTTGGAGCCCTAGGCTAGAAAGGCTGCTTCATCCTGCACCTATTGTGGTTTTCTTCTCAGTCTCCAAAAGACACAGCAAAGGCTCGGTGAGGCACACCCAGACATGTGCTAGTGCATTTCAGAGTCAGTTGGTGTCCCTCTTCCTTGCTTCCACCTCCAGCTGCACCATGACCCGTGGGCACCCACGTGGCTAAAGGCTGGCAGGAGTCTGCAACCCAACAAGTGGCTAAAGGCTGGCAGGAGTCTGCAACCCAACAAGTGGCTAAGGGCTGGCAGGAGTCTACAACCCAGCTCGAGAAAGGCACAGCCCTGCAACATCCCAGGTAGAGCAGGAGTCAGGTGCATTTATCTATGTGTCTTGGTCAGAAAGGTTTGATGACTAATTCTCATGTAAAAAAGTGTGTAGAATTCAGATTTACAACTCTTTTTGTCCATAGTTGTACGCTTTCTTGGAAAATGCACTTTCCTAAGAGTAACTAAAAGTTTTTTTTTTATCTATGTAATAGACTAGGTTTACTTATTTATTTATCTAAGTTATTTAATAGACTGTTTACTTAGATATTAATGTAATTTATTTAATGTTTCAGATATGGCTAGCAAGACGTCTCACAAACCGCATCAACAAATGGATATGATGGTAGGCAGTATTGGTCTCCTAGCCAAAGTGAAGTGCCACATCAGCTGTAAGAACAAGTATCAGGCAGAACAGATAAAGGGCACAGGTATAAAATGTGAATATAGTCAGTTGAGGGACAGTCACCAGGTTGCCTTTTCCAGATGTGTTAAGTATGTGCAGTGCATCATTGTTGATGGAATGCAAGAGGAATCATTGCCATCTCTACATAAAAGGTACATGGACGTTCTTATGGAGTGTAGTGGGCATGAAACAAATTACGACCTGCAGAGCTTGCAGTCAAAACTGGTGGATCACTTCAAAGTTGGTATCATATTTGATACCAAAAGTAGAAAAGCGGTTACAGTCATCGGGTCTGCTAAGAAACAGGTTGACTGGAGGGAGGCACAAGCAGCTCAACACATAAGAGAACAGTTGTTGGAACTCCTAATAAAACAAAAGTTAACGTTGAAGACTTAATAGGAGAAAATGTAAAACTGCCACCACCCGTTCTTCAGACATTACTACGTACTGTACTCACGGGTTCATCAGAAGTGGGCAGTGAACAACAGAAGAGGGTAGTTCAATCTATTGCAGATGACAGTGTTTGCATGTCAAGGGGGATAATCCAACTGCAAAAACACCTCTTCTTGAGCATGGGTATTAAATCCATGACAGGCAGTAAGAAAGTGTTAACTATTTTGAACAGGTTTGGTCACTGTGTCTGCTACCATGTTATGGAGGAATTCGAAACTGCAGTCGCAACCAGTATAACAGAGAAGAATATGGCTACACCAGATGGATTGCTCATACAGTCAGGTTTAGCTGCTGCTTTGGCTTTTGACAATTGTGATGAGATGAGAGACTCTTGATGGTCATGACACTGTGAGTATAGCATACCATCCAGTACTGAGGAGACAGCTGTACCCAAAGAAAGGTCTGAAGAAGCTATGACAAGAACACACACGAATGACCAAGCGCCAGCAAGAAATAAAACACACACAGTAGAAACAGACAGATAAGCAAAGATCAGAAGTTGATGCCTACGATCAGGCAGGGCCATATTTAACATCAAAGAGCAAACGATGCAGAACATCAAAGACAATGACTGAAGATTTTGAGGAAGACTATTTGCCAAGTGTAAAGAAGCAGATATTGCAACCAGTGGCATAACAGGAACAAGACATTGAACCCAGGCACATTCAAACGTTTCAGAGGAAAAGAGCTCTAGATATTGGCTAGAAAGACATTCGACTATATACAGCTGGAAACCAAAAGTAAGACAGTATCGATACAAGGTGACAGAAAGCTCTGAACCAAAAACATCATGCAAGCTAAGAGAAGGGACGTTGCCTGGATGATATCTTGTGCAAGTGTAAATGCTACTCCAATGTAGCAAAGATGAAATGCTCTTGTTTCTGTGGATGACCTGCCACAATGATCATATCATACATGGACCCTCTAGGAAGGCCTCCTACAAGACTTGATGTAGTGCAAGACACCATCAAAACTGCTATCAAGGTTATGGATGGATGCCAGGAGGACTATATGACTATTACTTATGACTTAGCCATAGCAAAACCTGCACTACAAATTCAGTCCACAGAGTCCCCGGAAAATATAACAGACTTGTCATATGTTTTGGAACATTCAATATAACATTAGCATATTTCAAAGGTCTTGGATACCTCCTGAATGGTTCTGGTGGAGACCACACTTTTGTTGAAAGTGGTGTATTGGCATTGGGATCCATGAATGGACTTCTTCAAGAAGCATTTTTTAGTCAGGCAAAGAGGTCTCACCCAATGCTTTCAGTGGCATTCAGATGTAAACATTTGCAGCGCTTTACACAATATAAAGGTTTGTCGGACTTTCCAATCTCAAAGCATCTGCAGCAGCTACTTATTGACCCATCGCCTTCCTCAGTTGTGGACCTAAAGAATACAGCTGAGTTCAAGATATTCGTGGAAGCATATGAAACGTTCTCAGATTACACACACCATGGTGAGCATGGCGCAACTGCCCAACTTTGGCTGCAGTACTGCAGTTTGGTACAGTTGCTTTTCTGCCATTCCTTCAGGACAAATGACTTGCCTCTCTTTGTATATAGCTTGGAGAAGATGATATCCCTTTACTTTGCAACTGGGCACCACAGCTATGCCAAGTGGATGACCCTGTACCTTATGAATTTGCTAAACATGGAAGAGACTCACCCTGGACTGAGGAAAAGATTTGAGAATGGAGCATTAACCATTACAAGATCAAAGAGAGGGTTTAGCAGAAATAATGTAGACATGACCTTGGAACAGAAAATGCTGATGCTGCATCAAGATTAAGTGGAATTTCTTCTTTGACACAGAACATCAACACAAGGAGGAGGTGGAACATTCTGAGGTCAGCTCGAAGTAAAAGTGTTGAAAGTCTTATGGAAAAGGTTGGTCTCATCAGCCATGAAGAAGCCAGCAAAGAGCTGAAGAGTTTGAGTTAAACGAGATTTAAAGGATCTAAACAAGCTGTTGAACACAATAGACTCCTCCATGAATCCATTCCAGGATGTGTTTGAGGACAGCGATCTTTATTCAATAGGTAGTGGAAAACCGGTATCACAAGAGGTAGCAAACAAAGTATTACAGGTTACTGAGATAGGTACTCTGATGTATCATGTGTTTAGAGATGAATGCATTACCAAAGGCTGTAGATTTTAGGAACACATCAGAAGATACAAGTTGAAGAACTTGGCACATGATGCAGTGAAGGTGAAGATTAAGAACAAGGACAAGAAAATCGTTGAGTTGAAAGGAACTTGAGACCTCTTTGGATGCTTGCTTATATCTGTCTGTGACTTCGACAGTTATACTTTTGATGGCATTTGCCTACCCGCTAACCCTGGTACCCCTCTCCTTAGGAAACGTTGATGGATCAATGAACACAACAATGAAGTCAGCACTGCTGAAGAAACTTGAGACCAGAGTCCAAAGTAGCCACCCTGATGCTGTAAATGCCACTGTGGCTGATGCCATGTTCTTGATGAGAAGTCTTACCTGCCACCAACATTCCACGGTGTGGCAAAACCCATCCTGCCGCTTGTTTGCTGTACTTCAAAATGAAGTCCACCTTGTTAGTGATTGTTACAAATCAACATCGATCAGATGTCTTGAACAAGAGAAGAGAGGAAAGGATACCATCACTCCACTCTCCTATCTCATAACTGGTCCTGACCAAAGCCAGTGAAGAGACTTTGCTGGATCCCTGTATTCATCTTCATTCAAGATGGCACACCTAGATGTTTTAGCTACAGCATGGAATTCTGATGTGTACTGTGAAGTTCCAGGTGATAAAATATGTATGCAGTAGGAGAAATGTGTTACTTGTACAAAGTGGAAGCTGGACATTTGCTCAGACTAGAGTGCAAGGACCTAAAAAGAAAACACATAGAAGCAGACATGAGAATCATGCAAGACATGCACTACATTTGCAGTCAAAATGAGGGTGAAGATGTGCATGTAGTGGTCAGGGCAGATGATACTGATATTCTGGTCATTCTGCTGTATCATGCATGTCTAAATGATAATCTCAAACTGCACGTGGCCATTGGCCATTCTGGGAATAACACAGGAAGATTCATAGATGTGTGCCACTTGACAGCAGAGTTAGGCAGATCTGTGTGTGCAGCTCTACCAGGTCTCCATGCACTGACAGGGTGTGACTCTTCATTAGCGTTCAAAGGCAAGGGGAAGGTGCGACCTCTAACAGTTATGGAAAAGAATACAGAGTGAAAACTGGGATGTCCACACTTGTCTAAGGAAACTGAGGATACAATTGAGAACTTTGTGTGTACCTTGTATGGACAGAATGTAAAGTGTCAACACAGCCTGCTAAAGTATGTTCAACGTCAAGTATCAACTGAGTAACAAAGACGCACCCTTAGAAGAGATTAAAGGATCGCACGTAAGCTTTCTGCCACCATGCAAATCAACTCTGACACAACACATCTGCCGTGCAAATTACATTCCATTGTTACGGAAAAATACAGACAAACTAGAAATAACACTACTGAAGCCAGAGGACAATGGCTGGACTTTTAGGATGGCAAGTACAAGCCAACGTGGTTCACATGTGAAGTTGTACCACAATTAAACGAACACAACAATCCAAATGAAGAAGATGACGAGAGTAACTGTGATGCCGATATTGATGAGGCAGATTTGCTTGGCATGTCAGATAATGAAGACCGTGAACAAGGATACTGATTGATGTACTTTAGGTTCATAAAACATCATAAAAAGTTGATTGTTTCAAGTTAAATATAGAATAAAATAAACCTCAGTATTAAGCCTTTGATATGTATTTTGTAGTTTGTTACAATATCTGTAGTGTAACCCCCCAACCCTGCCTTTTCTACGGAAATGACAGGTGGCATGCTGTTGGCGTAGGCAGAAATACCTGGTGGGGGTAACATATATCTACGGGTTCGGGGAAGGATGAGGTTACCTGGCACAAGGGACCTAGGTTTGGCTACTCTGCACAGGGGCACCCAAATAAATCCAACTACAGGAAGCAATAACTGTAATGTCCAGAACCAGAATTGGGATTTTTCAGTGTGGCTTTATTTCTACTAGATGACACATAACAAAGCATTGCAGGGTCCCCCAAAGGCCTACGCTACTGTATGTGCAGATTAGAGGTCAAAACACAGCGGTCCATTGGAGAATGAACATATTACTACAGTTATCTGGCTTTGGACCCACCAGGCACTCAACCCGGACTATGCATGTGCATTGGATACATAGCCCGACTGGCCTGGCACCCCTGCCGGCCTCTCGACTGATGGTCCACTTGAAGAATGAACCCAAACTTTACTTGGCAAGACATCCCATCCAACAAGGAGGCTCCCAAACTGTGGCTCCCCATACCACTTGAAGTCTGCGACTCCTAGAGAGATTTATTTTCGTACTTCCAAACGAGCTCCCATTAAACAAGGAGTAATTTTCCCATCCTGTGGCTCCCCACACCACTTAGAGTCTGCGACTCCTATGAGATTTTCAAGTTGCGACCCATGTCTGGGTACCCACCCCATCACTGGCCAAGTGCATAAGGCAAGTAGCAAAAACACAGAAGAAATCCTTAGAGGTGGATCTGGTTACTAAAGATGAGGGGTTTTCCCACCTCCAGCTCCCACAGCCCATACCCGGCCATTTCTCTGGATACACAGAAAACTTTAGAACTGTAAAATGTAGATTGAATGGTGGATGATCTGATGCACCCCCTCTACAGCGAACTTTAAATCCATTTAAACTTTAAACTGACGGACTGCTCCATTTGTTCATCCTAGTAGACATAGTCCTCCCAAATAGCAGTCCACATTACTTCCCAACTGAAGAAAAGAAGTTGGTTGCCCCTTCAAATGGAGCCAAACACTCACCCATTTGTTGCAGGTGCCCCACAGGCGAAGTAACACTTTCTTTGCTGTTATGCAAGAACAGACTTAAAACAAAACTAGGCAGCTTCCTTCCATAGTGGGCAAAGGGGATTGCCCCTGAGCCCACAGAGAACTTTTCCTCTCCCCCCGAGGGAGGGGGGTAAACAGACAACTCACAGATTTCCTTCTTGTTTGCTTAAGGACAAACTGAAGACTCCTTTGAATTTCCCAAGGTTCTAAACTTCACTTTCTGAGCAGAAGATTCCAAATGTGGCTCATGCAGCTGTGACAGTTCTATAGTGATGTCATCTCTCAAGTCTCAGCTGTGACTGAAAACAGAGTGAGACAGTGTGAAATCCATTTAACTGGAGTTTCACAAGCTGCCTTCCCTGCCTACCAGTAGGTCTTACTGAGATTCTAGTAACCCCGTGTAACTAAGGGGTTACACTCGCCCTTGACCAGGAAAATGACTGTCCCCAGTCATTATGCACCCGGCCTCAGGCCATCCCACCCTATGTGCTACCTGCAGAGGGGGGTGATCAGGCCCCCTCCTACCGTGTGCAAGCACAGGTAGGCAACACTAAGGCCTAGAGGCCTATAGCTGACATGTCAGCCTCTACACTATCCACTTACTATGGACGCCTAGTGGCTCTGGTAGAACCGTCCAGAGCATAGCCCTGATAGATCAGCACTGCAGTCCCTATGGCCACAGAGGACCACAGCCTGTCTATCCCCCTAACCCTCTAGGGAAAACCTATCTGCCTCTAACATAACATCCCAAACAAAACAAAACCCGGGGACCTCCCCGACCTTGGACAGCCTGCAACTACAACCATTAGCAATAATAACACAGTACATTTAAATTCTACACCATAAGCACTGACGAGAAACTCTGATGAGCCCCTCCTCCTCTTCTTGTCTTCTCTTCTGTCTTCCAGGAACACCTGTAAAAAAAGACAAAAACAACAAAAAAAAACCACATCCTAATCTGCATGTACAGTCTATCTAAACAACAACAACGACAATAACAACCCTTACCATACAAAAAAAAAAAACACTGAACAATCCCAAAAAATAATTTTTTAGAAAAAAGGTAGAAAACACAGTATTTACATTAAAGTACAATAATGCCATCATTTACAGTACACTTTTGGGGGGATGGAGTGCCCTAAATGTCCCAACTAGTGACTACAAGGCCCGAAGGCTAGTCCATTAAAGAGTCTCTCCTGGGCCGGAGCCCGGTGAAGCATAGTTCTTTAAGGCAATAACCCCAAAGGGGAGAGTCTTTGCGGACAGTTCACACACTGTTTGAAGTCTGTAGTGTAGGGTGTGTATTGCAATGTCATAAAGACAGAATAAAAAGAATTTTCTGACTCACCAGCCTCTTGAAGTATTCGAATATCACCAACCTAGTCCCTGCCGAAGACTCTCCCTGGCAGCATTTCTTATGATACAGCTAGGCGGACATCTTCCAGGAACCCACAGGAGTGCACATCTGGAAACAGCTGGGCTGATGTCATCTCTGGAGAAGGAACCTTAGAACAGGAACAAAAAGAGAAACTGCTGGTCCGGCGTCATCCGATTACCAGGCGAGGAACAGGAAAACAGCTGGGCTGGTGTCCTTTCTGGATCTGAAGTCATCTGGTGGTACCAGTAGATGGTTGCTGAATAGGGCAGTACACTGTGGACTGATGAATGTGGAGCACCTGAGTCTTTGTTTATTCATATTGGCAGTTCAATAAGAGCACTTCACATGCTTAATGTGGCAGTATTGACTACCACTGCTAGGCTCTCCATTTTGTAGGCGCGGGCTTAATTTCTGGGTGGTCCTTGCATTGAGGCCAATAGTAGAGGGGGTCAGGGACTTGAATTATTACTCCATCTGGACTCACATAATTCACACAGTGGGAGACTTCGCTCCTCTCCGTCCACTATTCTCACTCTGTCCATAAACAGTGTCCTGCCTCTCTTCCACTGTGTATACTTTTCATGGAACAGTCTATTCTTTACATGCTGGTTAGCCCCAGGATGCACATGTTTCATTGCTTCATCCCAGATCCAGGATTTCCTGCAGTTCTCAATCTCCTCCCAGACTCTCTGAGGAAAGGTAGGAAAGGTCATAACAAAGATTTCATTGGCCTTTCTACGAACCAGTCTCTCCTCTTTACTTGCTTTGGTCAACCTGAGACCGCTGGCCTGGCTTGGGGGTGGCCAGTCCTGGTTCTGCCAGCTTCGCATCCTCAATGAAATTAAAAATGGGTCCCTGACTTCTTCTTCTTCTTCTGGTGAAGCCAGGGCAGTGGCATCACCACCTTCTTGAACACATTCCTCTGAGGCAAGATCTTGAGGCTGTGTACCCGTTACTTCCTCACAAGGCCATATAGGTTCCCCCTCATCTTCCTCTTCACTGAGGATCTGAGCCCAGGAGTGAGCAGTCGTTCTCACCCCCGAGACTATCCATTCATTACTGGGAGCGGAGGTCAACACCTCCCATTCAACGGCCTCCCACATCTCATCTTCACCTTCGAGACTTGGGCTAGGCCCCCCCATCCAGGGGTCTACTGATGCTTTATCCGAACTTGCCTTCTGAGATCCAGCATCCAAAACTTCAATATCAGATTCAGTCTCTAATTCTGCACTCTCTAACTTTGTGCCACACTCCCCCGAGGGACCTTCCTCCACAGGCTCCGCCTGATGCCGTGTGCTGCCAACTGCAGATTCTTGAAGTTGTGTCCATGTGAGAGCCAAACAAATTTTAGGTGCTTTATACAAGCCATATTTTTGTAGACATCCAGCACAGTGAGGAATCATGAAGACATCCCTTCCAGCACTCAAGCACACCTGGCATACACGGACTGGATAATTAGGAATTGCCACATCAGGAAGGAGTTGCCCTCTATAGCACCCATTTTCAATATCTCTCAATCTATTTACTGCTGCTGTTACTGCAACCCGGGCATGATCCGGGTAACGAGCTGGTACTGAGGCCATAACTGCAGAAAAACAAACAAAATTCACTGTAACTGAAAGTCCCACCTTAATGAACACACTCTGTAGCTTTAAAATGGCTCCTCTGCTGCTGTGTTTACTTTACTACCCCACCCCGTAATGGTGGCGGCAGCACTCCTGTGCATCAACATTCAGATTCTGGGTCAAGCCACTGCGCACCCGATTTACATCAGCTACTAATAACTTTTATTCATACTGCACAACTTGCTCTGTTTTGGCTGTTCACACATTTACAGGATTTTCCTTGGACTTTTTTCATGCTGGCAACATTCATTTAATTACAGTCCCTTTTAAAACGTCAGGTTTCAGCACAGGACTGCCTGCTTTTACTAGTTTTGCACTTATTTTACAACCCACAGTCTCTCTCTGGCTGCAAACTTTAAACTGAGGCTACTTTCATTGCTATTCACACATTCAATGGCTTTACAGACTTGCACTTGTCAGCAGAACATCACACAATCGCTACTTGCAAAGCGACTATACAGCTGCACGCACATTTTATATGGCTTTCTGAAAATCACTGATTTGAGCAGTTTTAAATCATTTACTCACTATTATTGAAGCAGATTGCTGTGATGGGGTAAAACGGCCTGCAGCCAGATTTTGAAGGCCTCAGATTGCAAACGGGTGGGCAGTCTCCGCGATCGTAGTATTAACCACACAATTCACTGATCCCACGATCGATAAGCGGGTTGAGCCCGATTTTTAACTGAAAAGTCACTTTTTACTGTTTACAGCGCTTTGAACACTTCATGAACGCTCCTCCACTGCCAGTACATGCACTACTCTCTGTCTTCCTCTCGAATGCTGAAGCAGACTCTGAAGAGCTGGCTGAGGGGTGGGACTAATGGCAAACTGACTGACCACACGACGCCATGCAAATTAGCCTCTTCTTCCTCACAAGGGCTCCTCTCCTCACAGCGATCGTCGAGCAGGCAAATTCAAACTGAAAAGATGCATTTTTTTTTTCAACTGACTCCACGGCGGGAGCCCATTTCAACCATGTAACATTGCCATTAACTCTGCAGTCTTTAGTACTGCACAGAAAGCATTTCCAATGCCCAGGGCATAATTTCTCTGTTGCTACCCCTAGTTTTCCACACTTTTCTTCACAGAACTTTATTTTAAAAGTGATAAAAACGCTGTAATTATGTTGATGCAGGACAAGGACACACACTTTGGCTTTACAGCTCCTTGGTAAACAGTTGGCATTTTTTAAACAGCAGCACAAGATTCACAGCACACAGCACACACTAGGGAAATTGCTTCAACTTTTTTGGGTTACCAACTGCCAGATAGCCAAAACGCTAGCCTACTTGCCCAATCCTTCCTTCCGAAACAAATCCAAAGCAGTGCCTCCATTTCTGTAACCCCCCCACCCCTGCCTTTTCTATGGAAATGACAGGTGGCATGCTGTTGGCGAAGGCAGCAATACCTGGTGGGGGTAACATATATCTACAGGTTCGTGGAAGGATGAGGTTACCTGGCACAAGGGAACTAGGTTTGGCTACTCTGCACAGGGGCACCCAAGTAAATCCAACTATAGGAAGCAATAACTGTAATGTCCAGAACCAGAATTGGGATTTTTCAATGTGGCTTTATTTATACTAGACGACACATAACAAAGCATTGCAGGGTCCCCCAAAGGGCTACGTTACTGTATGTTCAGATTAGAGGTCAAAACACAGCGGTCCATTGGAGAATGAACACATTACTACAGTTATTTGACTTTGGATCCACCAGGCACTCAGCCCGAACTTTGCATGCGCAATGGATACATAGCCCGACTGGTCTAGCACCCCTGCCAGCCTCTCGACTGATGGTCCACTTGAAGAATGAACCCAAACTTTACTTGGCAAGACATCCCATCTAACAAGGAGGCTCCCAAACTGTGCTCCCCACACCACTTGAAGTCTGCGACTCCTAGAGAGATTTGTTTTCGTACTTCCAAACAAGCTCCCATCAAACAAGGAGTAATTTTTCCATCCTGTGGCTCCCCACACCACTTAGAGTCTGCAACTCCTACGTGATTTTCAAGTTGCGACCCATGTCTGGGTACCCACCCCATCACTGGCCAAGTGCATAAGGCAAGTAGCAAAAACACAAAAGAAATCCGTAGAGGTGGACCTGGTTACTAAAGATGAGGGGTTTTCCAACCTCCAGCTCCCACAGCCCACGCCCGGCCATTTCTCTGGACACACAGAAAACTTTAGAACTGCAAAATGTAGATTGAATGGTGGATGATCTGATGCACCCCCTCTACAGCAAACTTTAAATCCATTTAAACTTTAAACTGACGGACTGCTCCATTTGTTCATCCTAGTAGACATAGTCCTCCCAAATAGCAGTCCACATTACTTCCCAACTAAAGAAATGAAGTTTGCCCCTTCAAATGGAGCCAAACACTCACCCATTTGTTGCAGGTGCCCCACAGGCGAAGTAACACTTTCTTTGCTGTTATGCAAGAACAGACTTAAAACAAAACTAGGCAGCTTCCTTCCATAGTGGGCAAAGGGGATTGCCCCTTGAGCCCACAGAGAACTTTTTCCTCCCTCCCAGAGGGAGGGGGGTAAACAGACAACTCACAGATTTCCTTCTTGTTTGCTTAAGGACAAACTGAAGACTCCTTTGAATTTCCCAACGTTCTAAATTTCACTCTCTGAGCTGAAGATTCCAAATGTGGCTCATGCAGCTGCGACAGTTCTATGGTGATGTCATCTCTCAAGTCTCAGCTGTGACTGAAAATAGAGTGAGACAGTGTGAAACCCATTTAACTGGAGTTTCACAAGCTGCCTTCCCTGCCTACCACTAGGTCTTACTGGGATTCTAGTAACCCCGGGTAACTAAGGGGTTACATGTAGTATTTCTTTTTTTTTTCTTTTTTAAATCTATTTATCCTCCCACTTCCTGACTGGCCCCCTTCCACTGGCCACACCAGTCCCGTACCCCTGGTATCTACTGGACTCACCTCTGCATGTCTAACGAGGTGGCAGCCAGCTGGATGTGGTGCCTGCGAAGGGCTGGCATTTCACTGTTCGGGATATTTCCTTGTTTCTCCCGTCCCCTGAGTATGGAGTGGAGGCATGCAATAACGCCAGTGGCTGAGCTGTGCATGCTTCTACATGCGGCATGCCAGGCATCTGCCCTGCCTCCTCCCCCTTCGTATGGGTCCATTGTGCCACACTCAGCTGCCGCTGTGTTACAGGCAAGCAGCAGACTCCATCCTCTTCCCCTCCCCAGGAGAGGAGAGCTGTCCTCCGGATGGTCGATCCTCTCCCTCCCCGGCTGACCCGCTCACACTGTGAACATGGGTCAGTGGTGTGGCAGGAGGTAAGGCACGGATGCCTCAGCCCTCCACGCCACTGGGCCGGCATGTCTGTAGTATTTCAATGAAAGCTTATAGAATTGAAATTAAAGAAGGAACCATTCATTAAATTATACAGAGTTTTCACAGACAGTTAATTTTTTCATTGAAAAAGTGCATTTTCCAAGAAAACTTTCAACTTTGTGTGAATAAGTGTTGTAAATCTGGATTCTACACACTTTTTTTTACATAAACAGTCAACAAACCTTTCAGACCTAGACAAATAGATAAATGCACCTGTCTCCTGGACTAAGGCTCATTCACAAACTCAGGTGGGCAGTCTCGCAAGAAAAAATTACTCACCTTAGTAATGTTGTTTCTTCTAATGGAGTCTTGCTATATTATGACTATTGCAGTTTGCCCCAGCCTTAGAACTGCTCCGGAGGTGAAAGAGTTAACTTCCATGTAGAGCATGGAGCTTAGAGCGCGAGCTCGGTTCAGAAGCTCTGTTTGGCTGGTTTCAAACTGAAACCATCAGATCTTTACGAGTAAAACTCACTAAGGTTCTGTGTGGAAGCTGTAACCTACACTAGCCAACTGGCCACTAATATAGTAACACATTTTTGCTGGTCCCAACACAAAGACTCAAGTCAGTGGACCAGAAAATTAAGATAGAATAACTAAATAAACACAACACCCAAACATGAAAGAGGGCATCAATAAATGCCAACAGAGGACTACCCACCCCATACCCCAAAGTAGGAGTTCTGAGAGGGCAGGCTTGGGGAGGTTATAATAGCAAGACTCCATTAGAAGAAACAACATTACTAAGGTGAGTAATTTTTCTTCAAACAACATGAAGTCTTGCTATATTATGACTATTGCAGACTACACAGCAGTACCTCCATGGAGGAGGGACAGAACCTACTTAGGGAATAGGCTCTGAAGCACGGCTGTGCCAAACCGAGCATCCCTCCTGGCCTGAATATCCAGGGAGTAATGCTTGGTGAAAGTGTGTACTGTCTTCCAAGTAGCTGCTTGACATATCTCTAAGATAGGGATGTCTCAGCTAGAGATGCAGCTGTACCTCTGGTAGAGTGAGCCCTCAGGCCTGAGGGGGGAACCTTACCCAGCTTTTGATAGCAAAATTGGATACAAGAAATGATCCACCTGGCAATGGATCTCTTAGTGGCAGGTCTCCCTTTCCCAACCTCACCATAAGTGAGAAACAGTTGAGGGAGTCAAACCTGTGACCCTTGGTACGCCTATGTAGTAACTTAGGCCCTCTAACATCTGTTGTGCAGCCTCCTCTCACCAGAGGAGAAATGGTCAGTGAAGAACACTGGAAGTGAAATAGATTGGTTAAGGTGGAAATCTGAAACCACCTTAGGCAAAACTTCCTGTTAGTCCTGAGGACCACTTTATCCCTGTGAAAGGAAATAAAGTCAGTTTCTACTGATAAAGCCTGTAACTCACTTATACGCCTGGCAGAAGTGATGGCTACCAGAAATACAGTTTTCCAAGTCAAATACTTGAGCTCTTCCCAAGACAGAGGCTCAAAGGGGTTGCATTAGCTGAGCAATGCATACATTAAGATCCCAAGCTGGGGCAGGGTCCTGAATGGAGGATTGGTGTGAAGCAATCCTTTAAAACTTGAAAATACAGGATGAGCAGAAAGAGAAGAGGGCTTCCTGCTGAAATGAAGGCAGAGACAGCAGCCAAGTGCACTTTCAGGGTGGCTGGTCTCAGTCCCAAAGAATTAAGATGGACCATGTAGTCCAATACAGTGGGTAGATCAGCAGATTCTGGGGAAACATGCTTCCCAGAACACCATATGGAAAACCTTTTCCACTTGGAGTTATAGGTAACCCTGGTGGAAGGCTTCCTAGCAGCCTTCAGGATTTCGAGAACACTTTGAGAAAGTTGCAAATCAGCAAACTCTAACTGCTCAAGAGCCAAGCCTTGAGGTTGAGGGATTTGAGATTCAGATACCAAACTCTCCCCTGAGCACAGGTTAACAGATTGTGATTCCTGGGGAGACACAGGGGAAGATGGACTGCTAAGGACAGAAGGAGTGGGTACCAGGGCTGCCTGGCCCAGTCTGGAGCAATCAGGATCATTTTGCAAGGCTGAGACCTGATTTTGACTAGTACTTTGAACAGGAGAGGGGGAAGGCATAAAGAAACTTCCCTTCCCAATCGAGGAGAAAGGCATCCAGGGGAACTGAGCCCAACACTGGGGGCCTGCAACAAAACAGTGGAAGTTGATAATTGTCTGGGGCTGCGAAAAGATCTATCTGAGGAGTGCCCCATCTGGCAAACACTATCCCCAGTACTAGGGGATCCAGTGACCATTCGTGATGGCCCTGGGAAATCCTGCTGAGGGCATCTGCCAGGACATTGTCCTTGCCTGGGAGGTGAACTGCTATGAGGGAAGTGTTCAGGGAGTAAGCCAGAGACCACAACTTCATTGCCTCGGTGCACAAGGCCGAAGACTGAGTGCCCCCTTGTTTGTTGATGTACCACATTATAGTGGTGTTGTCTGTTCTGACCTGTACCACCTTGTTCTGAACAGTTGCAGAGAAAACTTGAAGTGCTAGAAAAAACAGCTCTGAGTTCCAACAGATTGATGTGGAGCAGAGATTCCTGAGGGGACCATAATCCCTGGGTGGAGAGGTCGCCCATGTGAGCTCCCCATCCCAAGAGGGATGCATCTGTAGTAAGGGTCAAGGAATGGGACAGAGGGATGAAAGGCACCCCCTGTCTCAGATTGCTCTGATCCTGCCACCACTGAAGGGCCTGGATCAGGGTTTGAGTCACTGGGATTAATTTGGATAGAGGATCTCTTCTTTGAGACCAGAAAGCTCTCAAATGGAACTGAATGTCCCTCATCTGAAATCTTGCTCCTTGCACCACAGCTGTGGAGGCAGCCATGCGCCCTAGGAGCTGCAGGAAATGCCTTGCTGGTCGAGAGACCTGCAGAGTGAAGGAGGCGATAGGGCCACTAAGGTCCTTACCCTTTCCAAGGAAGGAAGGCTCTGGCCTGCTTTGTATCCAGTTCTTGCCTATAAAGGTGAGTACCTGGACAGGTTCCAAAACTGACTTTGGAAGATTGAGAAGAAATCCCAGAGAGGCAAGCAGCTGCTGGTAACTAGCAGGTGTGATTTGACCTGGTCTGAGACTGACCCACAATGAGCCAGTCATCCAGGTAGGGAAAATGGCCATCTTTGCCTTCTTAGGTGAGCGACTGCTACTGCCAGACACTTTGTGAACACCCTTGGGGCAGAAGTGAGGCCAAAGGGCATTGTTCTGAACTGATAATGGCCTGAGGGCAGTTTGAATCTGAGGTACTTTCGATGGGAGCTTCTGATAAGAACATGGAAGTAGGCATCTTGAGGTCCAGGGAGGCTAGCCAGTCCCCTGGCCTTAGGGAGGGTAAAATCATTCCCAGTGTCACCATTTTGAACTTTGGCTTTAAAAGGTGCTTGTTTAGATATCTTAGATCCAGGATAGGCCACCACTCTCCTGTCTTTTTTGGGGTAAGGAAGTACCTGGAGTACAGACCCTGCCCTGGTGAAGGGAGAAACCTTTACAGCTCTGAGAGCCAGGAGGGTTGAGACTTCTGTTTCCAAAGCCAGAGTCTCTAAAGGGTTTGTAGGTGGAAAAGATCTGGCTCTCATCTTTGGAAATTTCTTGAAGCTGAGAACCAGACCCTGGTTCACTACTTCCAGGACCCACCTGTCTGAAGTTAAAGACTGCCAGTCCTGGACGAAATGAGCAAATCTGCCCCCTACAGGTAGTGGAGAGCCGACCCTGGGCATCCCATCAGGGTGCCTGTTTGGCAGGGGCTTTAGGCTGAGGGGTGGGAGCAGGCCTGCTCGAACCCCATCTGCCTCTCCCTCTGAAGAACCCCCTCTGTACATAGGATGAAGAGGAGGGGGCTTGAGTCTGGTAAAAAGGCCTGTGAAAAGGCCTACCCCTGGGGGGCTGCCTCTGAGGAGTGGCTTGCTGCCTCTGGCTTGTGCACTCCTGTAAGTGGTTCTATATTCATCCATTTTCTTCATATAATTCTCTGTCTGCTCCCCAAACAGAGAATTTCCCACCACAGGAAAATCCATAGCCTTAGACTGGGTATCCCAGACAAAGTAGTACACCTGAGCCAGGCCAATCTTCAAAAGCCACAGATGTAGCCATGACTCTAGAGGATACATCGTTAGAATCCACTGCAGCATGGAATTGCACCTTAGATGCCTCAATACCATCAAGAGCCACCTGCTCCAGCTCCTTGGAGCTGGCCAGGGACCTGTTTGGCTAAGGCCATGACAGTATCCCATCTAGATTTCTGGTATCTTGCAACATAAGCCATATAGTTAGCTTGTCTGAGTCCCAAGGATGCTGCCATGTATTGTTTTTTGGCCATGGCATCACTCTTCCTGGAATCCTTGTCAGGAGGATGTGAAGCCAGTGGAATATTAGCTTTATCACAGGCTGCAGCCTGAACTACCCCAACATGGCTGCATTGCTGTGAAAGAAAATCTGTATCAGGACCTGACAAAGTGTACCTCCTGTCCATCCTTTTATCCACAGGAGGCACAGAATTAGGAGCTTTTAAAATTTTTATTGTTTGTTTTCTAAAAGATTTATGTAAAGGGATGGACAACCTCCTGGACTCTGGGATATCCATCATCTCCACATAGTCAGGCTCCTCTTGCTCATCCAAAGCCTCCTCTAAAGGAAGCTGGAGGGTCTCAGCAACTTTTTTATAAAACAAAAAATGAGAAGGGGTCTCAGAAAGCCTAGGGGGAGACTCACCTGAAGTTCTGTCTGGGGAGATGTCCGGTTCAATGGGCACATCCAGACTTTCAAAGTCACATTCACACTGATCATAATCCTCATCCCCCTCCTCTGGTTCATAGAACTCTTCTATATCATAATCCTGAACCACTAGAACCGACCGAACTGACCTTTTGCCAGACAGTGGCGGTTCGGAGGGAACCGGGACAAGGACTGGACAATCTGTATTGCCCTGGCTATCTCAGCAGCAGTTGGAGAAGGAATTTTGACTCAAACCTGCTTATTTTTAGATTTCTTGTGGAACTGGCCCTCAGAGCCAGCTGCTTGCCCGAGGAAGTCTCGCCTCTGGTCAGAGGGCATTCCCTCTGGTTCGGGTTGGCACCGAACCGGCTGGCCATCCGGTCAGCGGACTTTTTGCTCTCGCCCTGGAGCCTGCCCACTCTCTGTCCAGGGTGGCTGCAGGAAATTTTACAAATCTGGCAGTCTGAATTGAGGTGGTCAAACCCCAGACAATAGACACATGTAGTGTGTGGGTCAGCCTTGGCAAGGCTTCCCACAGACACTACAGTGCTGAAACCCAGTGGACCCGTTTTTCTTTTGGGTTTCTCAGACATGATGCCAGCCTAACCAACCAACTTGCTCCTTTTGATGGCAGTGCCAGGCAAGACACCCTTATCGGTTCCAAACCGTGTCACGGGTCCTGAAAATCAGAATGAAATCCGCTCTTTTAGAACCGATAAGAACCGGAACCGCGATTTCAAAAAGCCTTAAAAGGCTATAAACTTATATTTAAATACAACTCGATTGGTTCAACTGAACCGATAATACTTACAAGTTCCATACAGAAAAACCCTATCTATTACTTACGATTCCTATAGACAGAGCCTGAACCGATCGGTTTTGTGGTTAAAATAATGAAATCGCGTTAAATTAAACCGAGAAATAGCGCTTTAAACCCAAGAAATGAACCCGAGCAACAGGAGGAATCTCCGAGCGACTGTTCAGTGGGTAGGAGTAAAGAATCTGATGGTTTCGGTTTGAAACCAGCCTAACAGAGTTTGAACCGAAAGTCATGTTAAGCTCCATGCTCTGCATGGAACTTAACTCTTTCACCTCCGGAGCAATTCTAAGGCTGGGGCAAACTGCAATAGTTATAATATAGCAAGACTTCATGTTGTTTGAAGTAGTATCCCTACTGCTACACCGATGGGCCGGTCCCAGATGGGGTCTTTCTGACACCTAGAAGGTATAGTAAGTTTTGAACACTAAACCTAGAGGAAATGCTGTTTAAAAACACATAGGTCAAGTATATCATTCTGTGTCAGTAAAACAACTGAAGATCTGGTCTACAGATGCATTTATTTTTGTATTTCTTTTTCACCTCTCGTGCTTCCTGACCCACCACTCCTTCAAGCTGCCTAGGTCGTAGTCCATTTTGCCAGTCCCATCCTGAGCCCTCCAACTTCACATCACAGCCACCCCTGGGGTAACCCAAACGTAACCCTCCGCTGGGCAGATCCCCCTCCTCTGAGGGGGAAGGCACTCGGGGGGGGGGACAACCAGAACACACTTGGCCCCAGGATGCTGCTGAAGTGGAGGGACTCCTTCGGGGCATCGGCAGTAACAGAGGACCGGCAACCATCATTGGGTCAGCCGCGAAGCAGATTTCTGCTTTTCTGTGGTGTTCCCCATGCGTCTCCTTCTGCAGTGCCCCTGGTCTATACCAGAGGCTGCTGCAGAGCGACGCTAGCCCACTACCCACCCCAGGAGAGGACAGCAGTCCCTGCAGATGCTCGATCATCTCCTGCCCCTGCCAGCCCCCGATGTCCCGAGTTCGTTCCCGAACCAGTGCCTTAACCCTCTGCGCCACCGGGCCGGTTTACAGATGCATTTAAATGTCTCAACTATTAAGGATTATAAAAAAAAATTTTGCTACTTACTACGTTTCGTGGGAATTTAAGGAATTTAATTTTTATTTTTATGAACTGGGATAAAAATCGTAGGAAAAAGTAGATGTATGTGAAATGTATTGCAAACATTTGCAAGATTTGCAGTACTAGAGAAAGGAAGTGTGTTTGGGAACCCCAAATCCAACCATATGAGCTTGTAACTCAGTGGTTGGAGCACCGGGATGGTATTTTGGGGATCTTGGTTCAATTCCCCGTTCTCACTATAGTTTGTGATTTAATTACTAAGCAGTAGCTAATACTGTACCAAAGATATCTAGTTGTCACGGGTAGTTTAGTGTCGCATGCAAATGTATTTATGTTGGCAGAAAAATGCCTACTCAGAATTTCTTAGACATAGCAAGAATTTATAAGGGTTGCAGATTCTGGTGATGGCCCTGAAGAATGTGTAGACAGTTATATTTCTGACACCCCCCCAAAAAAAGTTTTTTTGGTTTGTTAGTTTTTTCAACTTTGCTGAAGCAACCAACTTCAATATGCAGATATTTTGAGTATCTAGCCCCATGGCTTTTTGAAAGGGACTACAGCTTGACTCAGGTTTTCAGTGCAATATTCTTATTTTTATGACTGCTTTCTTTCTGCAGTTCATTAACACCACACATTCCTTTTTAATGTTTTATATTCACATATGCATTTCAAGCAGAAAAGTATTACACTTTGCAAAACTATTGTACAACTAACTGACAGAAAGGTCTCAGGACTGGAGAGTGGCCCATGGTGCCCATACACAAGAGTGGGCCTAGGGATGAGCCAGGAAATTATTGGCCGGGCAGTCTCACTTCCATACTGGGAAAGCAAGGGGTTTCTCATCCAGGCATAGGGATGTGATCCTGCCACTCTACAGGTCCTTGGTCAGATCGTATTTGGAGTACTGTGTGCAATACTGGAGGCCATATCTGAAGAGAGCTCTAAAACTACTGGAGGGGGTGCCAAGGAGGGCAACAAAAATATTAAAGGGGATGGAAGGAAAGGACTGTGAAGTCAGGCTGCAGGAGCTGAATATGTATACACTGGAGGAGAGGGAGGATATGATTGAAACATTCAGATACTTGAGGGGGGTAAATAAACCTAGCTTCGAGGAGGTGTTTAAACTGAGGATAGGTAGGGAGATAAGGAGGCATGGACTAAGGTTGGGGGAGCGATTTAAGAGAGATAAGGAGGCACTACTTTACTGAGAGGGTGGTGTCTAAACGGAATGCTCTACCAGCGGGGGTAGTAACATGTAGGACAGTCAGAAGCTTTAAAAGGGAGTGGGCAAAGCAAGAGGAAAGATCTGGGGGGCAGGGGCTGTGGCAGGTACAGAGCGAATGATGGGGGAGGAGGGGAGGAGGCTGAGGCAGCTGAAATCTAGGGTGTTAGCTGCACATTCGGGCAGACTTTTATAGGTTGATTGGTCTGTTCTGCTGGCAGATTCGTCTGTTCATATGCGAGCTGAAGTTCCTGTCCTGGAAGGTTACCTTCCTCGTAGCCATTACCTCTGCTCGCAGAGTGTCTGAAATACATGCCCTGGTCACAGATCCTCCTTATACAGTATTTCACAAACACAAGGTGATTCTCAGCACTCACCCTAAATTTCTCCCCAAAGTAGTCTTGAAATTCCATCTGAACCAGTCCTTGGTTATTCCAACGTACTTCGCGAACTTCCAGAATGAGGGAACACGCTCTCTACATTCTCTGGATGATAAAAGGGTTTTGCAGTTCTGCTTTGACAGAACTAAAGAGATCTGCAAGTTAAAGCAACTCTCTGTCTTGTTCAGCATGGGCTGGCTGGGTCAGCCTGTTGCCATCAGGTGTATTGTGGCATGGCTGATGGCATGTCTTCGCCACTGCTATTCCATGGCGCAAGTTAAGCTGGAAGGCAGGGTATATGCCCATTCTACCAGAGCAGTCACGGAATCTCTGGCAGAAATATGGAACGTGCCCATTGCAGACATCTGCAGTGTAGCGACTTGAAGTTCTGTGTACACTTTTGTGAAGCACTGCGCCTTGGATGTCCAAGCCAGACAGCACCAATCTTTTGGAAGGACAATCCTTAATGGACTCCTGTCCTAAGTGAGCTCCTTTCTTCTGCAGCCCTGTGGGGGATTATTTTAGCTCGGTACTCTTCCCATTAGTGTGAATGAGTGGTGGACACTTTATGTCCAGGAAGATATGAAAATTACGTACTTACCATAATTCTTGATCTTCTTGGACGAAGTCTCCACCACTCATTTACATGCCCACCCTCCAGCCCCCAAGCTCACCTATCTGTTTTTGGTCTTCACTCCCTCAGTGGCTGGGCTGTGAAGACTCTGTTGTATTGACCCTTCTTATACGGGTCATTTGGACTATCTTATGTCTGACATGGGTTAGTTTCACTAGGTTAGTTTACACTGCACCTCCTCCAGTAAAAAAAAAAAAAAAAAAAAAAAGTACTGAGGCGGTTGGAGGGTCGACGCCGAGGTAACCTATCCGGTGTGAGCCAGTCTCGCAGTGCCGCTCCATGCGGCCCTACCTTGGTGCTGGCCCTCCTGAAGATTTTTGGCTCCTGCTCGGTACTAGAGTCTCTGGCGTAGTCTCATTAGTGTATATGAGTGGTGGAGACTTCATCCAAGAAGATCAAGAATTACGCTAGGTACATCATTTTCATCACTTTTCAAAGGGCCAAAGACAAACATTTCAGTGGATGAACTCTTTGAGTTTTTATGATACATGCAAGTGAGGCACTTAATTCAGCAGATCATCTTTCACAGTTAACCAGACCACCCGGAGGTTGGGAAGACTATGGAATAGTAATGGTGAAAGGACCCAGATGGGGCATCTCGGGAATGTGCAGCTTATTCTCAAAGGCTTGGGGGAGGGGGTCTTTCTACACTCTTACAAGCAGGCCTGGGAAGTGGAGGCTGGGATTTCTATCAGTGATTCCGACTGGGTGCACAGATTGAAATGGGGATGGAAGATGATGTCTGCTCCAGTATGGCATAAATGTTTTTGGAAAATTCTAATCTGGTACTTCCCCAGTCCAGTTATCACTCAACATTATAACATCACAAAGTCAGCAGCTTGTTGGAAGGGGTGTGGCCAGAGAGGCACTCACTGGCATATTTTCAGGAGCTGCCCTGTTGTAACTGAATTTTGGGAGAGGCTACATAACTGTTTTAAGCATAACCGGGATCTCTATTTCCTTAGCTTTCAAATATTGGATCCTCTGTAGTCCCACAGTGTCGCATCAGACAAGAGAAGTGAGCAAGGTCTTATTGACTTTGATAGTGGGCACCCTAAAATGTATTGCCTCACACTGGCTGCAACCAACGTGGCCTACACTGGATGAATGGGTTAGTATTAAAGAGGTGATTCTCATGGAAGCCCTGACAGCCAAACTCTGCCTTCAAACCAAGAGGCATATTGTAAGAATGCAAGGGTGGGAGATCTGGTTGCAAGGAAGGGAGGGGCAACACGGAGATACTTGGCCAGATCTGCGGTAGGAGTGGAAGAGAACGCCCGACAAGTTATTTGCTGGGGAATGGAGAGGAACATTGCTCATTACCTGCTCCAGTGGAGATAAGAGGGGGAGGCCTATTATGTGGCAGGCAGGGGGAAGCTGAGTTCTTTGAAATAGAAGAGTAATTGAGGACTTACAGGACTACAGGACCTTGAGGGAGGGGGATAGTTACGCAGCCAACATTTAGGAATCATTCTAGGACCTTAATTGTTATACAGCTTTCTTATTTATGCATGCAATGATAATTCATTGTTTTGAATAATAATAGTGGATCACTCAAGACACAAGAACTTTTTCACTTAAAGAGGGGCAGCAGGACCAGGGGACATGATCTCAGGCTGCAAGGAGGGAGGTTTTCTACCAACTCCAGGAAGTTTTTCTTCACAGAAAGAGTGATGGACGCTTGGAACAGCCTGACCTCAGAAATTGTGGGGGCTAACACTGAGGTGGGATTCAAGGATGCATGGGATAGACACAAGTAAGCCCTTACTCCAGATGGCAACTATAGTGTCAAAATAGGTCCAAAACAGTGGTCAGGCCAGCTGGACCTAACTGTCTTCTTGTGCTATCAACTTCTATGTTTCTATGTAATCTTACTTTATTGGACAGAACTTTAACAGCATGCACTAGTTAAGTTAGTCCTCTAATAAGGGAGGTGCCATCTGTAAGACTGCAGGAGATACTGATTAATGTTATTCATAGTCTCCTCCCCCCTTTTTTTTATGTTGCTTGTCCTACATTCAGGTAGGACAGGGATGCATCTTTGAGTCACAGTCTGATGGTAAAGATACCCTAGGCTTTATAGAATGCTTAGCTATTCGACTAGAGGCTTGTTATTGAGTGTAATTGATCAATTGTATGATATGATGCTGTATCCATTCACATAATAAAGCAGAGTTAAAAAAAAAATGGCATTGTTGAAAATAAACCATTCGAGAACAGAAAATATTAATACCCATAGAAACTTAGGAGCCATCTCAAGCAAAACAAAAAACTGCAGCCGTTGGTTGCATTCTGAGAGTTGTGGTTCATATGATGAAATTTTGTTTGGAAATTAGATTAGAAGATCACAGATGGAAAACTACTGATCTTCGATGACATCTCCCTTGATTGAGCCACATTATGCAACTGTGAGCCGTTGGTGTTGGGATGACGTGGACATTTTTTGCTGGCTGGTGCTGCCCACATCAACGTGCTTCATCGTTGCCTTATAACGTGGGCATCCTCAGCATGCCTAGGTTCTTTCTTCCACCCACAACCATGTGCCTGTCCATGTGGAGGGGGATGTGGGATAACAGATGACCAGATACCGAACTTCAGTTTCAAAGCGCAATCTCTGTGTGATGTTTATTCAAAATATAGCAGATAACCTTCAGCAATGGCATATTCCTGTTATACATTAGTTTGCAGCTACAGACTATGTATGTCCTTCCTCTGCACTTGTCAGCACCTGCTGACTCACTGATCTATCTTTTTAGTGAAAACCACTTCATCCCTATGTTTGTCTTTGTTTGTTTGGATGGTGGTGGCTCAAATAAAAAAATAAAAAAACAAACAAGCTAAAGACAAAGAACCTCAGTGCAGAAGCACTGAAACAAGTGTTGCCACAAATGGCTTTGGCAATAAAATAGAGTTTCAAAGAAACACATCACGCATACCCCAATGATGCAAAGCATCATGGGATGTATTTGCAAGTCACCATGAAATTTCAGACTGGCTCAGTTTACAGCAGGAATGCATGGTACTAAAAGGGCCTCTCAAAGAATCTGCAATTTACATGCATTTAAGAACACAACATGGGGTTTTCTGATCTCTACTCTGGTGACTTACCCATTGCAGAGCCATGGACTGATATCAGTCCAGAATTCTATGTGTTCTATTCTGTTGGCAACTTAAGGGTTAATTTCTATAATACGGTCACCTAATACTTTTTACCTTCATCAGAAACACCTAGTGCCGTGGTATTTTCACATTTACAGGTTTCATATGCTAAGGTATATACATCAATGTATTTTATGACATAGTGCCATTGCATACTAAATCCAACAACGAGGAGCAAGCCTGTTGTTTTACATCAGCTCAGCGGTCACTACAATAACCTCCCTGTTTGAGGACCTGAGAGGGAAAATAACAATTAAAGAGGGCACTATAGCATAGTCTAGAAAGGGGAGGGGGGTTCCCCATAGGTGGCCAATCTTAAGCTCTAGAAATTGCAAAGGATAGATTAGGCTAAGAAATAGAAGAACTGTTGCAATAGATTTAAAAAAAAGTTGGTCCTCAAGAGTAGCAGGATCTCCCTGTCACAGTCCGTCGCTGCTGAAGAACGCTAACTCTGCAAATTTCACTAACGCTGCTAGTCCTTGGTTTGGTATAACTTTTATGCCGCCACCGAAAGAAAAGGAACCATTGTTCCGATTATTGTCTTTGCAGCAATATGAAGATCTACAAAGATGACCACTCCTTGTGCATTCGCTGCTTAGCCCTCGTTAATGACATTAAAGAGCCCCTGACACCATTAGAAAAACTTGGAAAAAATGTGAGCTTTAGACAATTCAGTTTATATTTCATGTATTTTCTATAATTATTTACTTTTTTCTTTATTACTGAGGACAGCTATACAAAAGAGGCTTACTGTCCCTTAGACGTTATCTGCTCTTTCTGCTATCCTACATATGACACCATAATCTGGGTTGCACCTGAAAACGAGCTTCTGTTCATGGTGCTTTTCCTGGTTACCAACTTTTAAAGTAAATAAACAAAATAAATCCCCCGTTTATGGCATCATAATTTTCCCCACAGCAACAAATTGTGATGTCATATGTAGGCAAGCAGCCAGAACAGATAGGGCAACGATTCTGTTTACATGCAAATGTCCTTAGTAATAAAGAAGACTGAGAAATATAGAAACAATATTAAAATATAAGCTGACTTATGCTAAACATTAAATTTTCTCAAAGTTGTCACAACGGTGTCAAGGGTTCTTTAAGGCCTGCAGCATTTGCCAGGGATTTAGCCAGTCCACTAGGAGATGTTGTGAGACTGCCTTAAAGTTGTATTTAAAAATCAAGGCTATGAAAGCGAAGCAGAGTGCTTCGAAGGCGACTTTGCCATTGTCAGTCCATGGCTTCCCTTTCTGGTTTTATGATTTGACCTGCCATTATCCACATTCATTTGCATCTGTCATGGATTCAGTGAAAAAGGAGGACAAGTCTGCTAAATCGGTGGCCAAACACCACAACTCAAAGGCAAGAGGTACAGAGAAAAACTTGCCTCTCCTGAAAGATCCCAATCTCCTCTGAAGAGATATGGGCCTATGCCAAGGTCTGCAGTACTGGTGCCCCCCTCCACCTCCAACCATCTTTTAGACACCAAGGTTGGGGTTTGGAATGAGCTCTACTCCCCTGTTTGGGGAGTCACAGCCAGTACCACTGTCAGGCACTGTCTCATTGATGGTTCTGTCATTGACGACCCTGTTGAGGACCGTCAGTGCCGAACCTATACATCAAACAGTGTCGAAGCTATTTCAAAAGCGTATGCCTTTGCCTCAGTCATCAGTGCCATCCCTGTCGACACCCTCTGAGATGCCTCTGTTGATTTTGTTGATGACACTGGAATTCCTTTGCCTTAGACGATGTAGCATCAGATGGCAATTTCTGTTAACCGGCTACACCTTCTGTTACTTCCACAGCTCATCTGGATGCCAGCTATGACTTACTGCTTTCCACTGTCGACTGTATTCCACTGCATTGGCATTCCAAGGGAGATCCAGGAGCAATGCAAACCTCCCAAGCCATGAGATGGAGAGTTCTTCCTGAAATGCCCAGTCCAGCAGTCCGCCAGTCAGCTACATGTAAATCCAGGCTAGGGGCGTGAACCTTGATAGCTGGCATAGCAAGTGCCACCCCTTATGGTCTGGCTAAACTCTAAATTTTGAACGCCTAGCCTTTAAGTGAGTGAATTCATTTAAAAACAAAAAAGTCCACCAGCATTCACCATAACCACAGTAGACTGTAATTTTGTCTTGGGAGGATTTAAAAAAACTTATCAGAATATTGATACTATTCTTGCTAAGGGTATTTGTAGATTTTTAGCTTGAAGGTATATTGTCCAAGCCAGATAATTGGTTATGAGTTATCGGATGGCTTTTTTCCTAAATAAGATACGTTTCTGCCCCACCCCCTCTTCGAAGTATATCTGTGAGCTCTAGTTTGAGAGAATCCAATTGTGACAAATTAGCTTAAAGCTCGCAAAACCTGTGGCAGACCTGCCAACTAAGGTTCTGTTTAAATTAACATTGCTGTATTTTGATGAACTGTGACAGACTTCTAATAAAATCACCTTGGCAGTCAATCATTAAATAGCCCCCTCCCCCACCAGCTGACTGGAAGCAAACCTTTGAAGTGTATGTGGCAGTGAGACTTCCAAGCTTTTTATTGATGGCAGATACACCATATAAATGTGTAGTACCCACGTTTAGAGAGGAACAGTCACCACCATAGGCCCTTTACAGAAGTGTGGGGCTGGCTCAATCACTTTTGTTCTAGTTACTGTGGGGTATAGTAGATTATATCATACTTTTTGTGCTTACTTCCAGGCTGACATCCTCTGTAACTAAATCCTAGAATCCTCTGCAGTTGATACCAGAACAGTACTGCAGCAGTTGGAGATTAAATAGTCCGCAGTCTGTGTTAGAGTTTGTACAAGTTCTGATTTTTGTTTGATGGTCCCACTGTCCTCCCAGGGCTAAGTAAAGTTGCATCTGATACAATGTACCATACCACAGTAACTGTAGGTAAACCAAAATGTTTTTGCACACGAAGTGCACATTAGGACCAGCCCCACACTTGACTGTGGGACTGTTTGTGCTGACTGCTCTATTTAAATGTCTGTAAGTATCTGAAGAGGGACATTAAGTTACTGGAGGGGGTGCAGCGCAGAGCGACAAAGATGATCAAGGGGCTGGGGGACTTATCATACGAGAGGAGGTTGAAGGAGTTGAACATGTACTCACTGGAGGAGAGAAGAGACAGGGGTGACATGACTGAAACCTTTAAATACATGAAAGGAATAAACAAGACAGGTACAGAGGGGCTGTTCAAAGTAAGGGAGGGGAGAGACACCAGGGGTCATGATTTGAGACTGGAGCGAGGAAGGTTCAGGAGGGAGATGAGGAAACACTTTTTTACAGAGAGGGTGGTGGCTGGGTGGAATGCGTTACCTGCTGAAGTGGTATGCAGTAGAACAGCGGACTGCTTCAAACGAGGATGAGACAGGACAAGGGGGAGGGTTAATGAAGGGGAAGGGTGGAAGGGAGGGACAGCTGCAGAATAAGGGGTGCTAGCTGCACATTCGAGCAGACCTGATAGACCTCTAGGCCTTTATCTGCTGGCAAATTTCATATGTTCGTATGTTCGTAAAAGCTTTGTTTGTATGCACGGTTTTTCATTTTTGTGTGCACTTGTTTTTTTTTTATCTCGAGACACTCTCAGGATCATTGTCACTTGTTCATAGAGTGATTATCATTTTATAAGTGTGTAAACACAGCTAGTCAGTAGGCAGTACACGATTTTGCAGCTCCCTCGCTCCACTGTAGTGCTGGTGGTGGAGTTTGCAGAATCCAAGTGGGCTTATGAGTTGCCAAGCTGGGCCCCTGATGATGTGACACTGCTTTCTTCGGACACAGCTGCCATTTGCTCTTCTGCCCGCTTCTGGTTGCAGCAGCAGTACTGTAACATTATCGAGAACTACAGCACACTACCAGTCAGTGAGTGCCATGGGTACTAATATTGGTGTCTCCAGTCAGTAGCTGCTGGTTGTTTTCTATCTGTGAGTGGCCGCTACTGAAGCAGATGTCACTGATACAGAACACTGGCAGAACTGAACACTTGAGTGTTCCCTCAGCCGAGCTGCACTGTATGGATGACAACCTTATATACAGACTTTATTTGTAGAACAATGTGCTGTATGTGTGTTAACACCCCCCTTTAAATGGTTTGAGTAACTTAGATAGCTGGCAGAAGATTTTTGAAAACCGAGCCCATTGGTTAGATTGGGTACCCATTCATTTCAGTTTAATTTAGGGAGTTATCCACTGGAACACAAAATTAATCGGAAGAAAAGGATGACTTGGCCCACTCAGTCTGCCCCTAATCTTTCTCTGCAGACCCTAACAGGTCTCTGTTGACCTCCCCCCCCCCGCTGTCTATTTACTAATATTCCCCTGTGTCTATCCCACACATGCTTGAAGCCCTCACTGTTTTTGCCTACACAACTTCTGCAGGCAGTCTGTTCCAGGCATCTGTCACTCTTTCAGTGAAGTAGTACTTCCTCACATCCCTCTTAAACTCACTTCCCCAGCAGCTTCATAGTATGCTTCATCATTTGAAAGAGGATCCCCTCTTGCACCATTTTGACTGCTTTGAGGTATTTGTAGGTCTCTTGTCAAGTCCCCTCTCCTCACCTACTTATGTACGTGTTGACATAATTCCATCTCTCCTCATTGGGCTTCTCGTGCAACTCCTGCACCATTTAGTTGCCCTCTTCTGGATTGCCTTCAGCCTGTCTGTGTCCTTTCTGAGGTGCATCCTCCAAAACTGGACAAGCTCATTTGCAATGGTGTCCTTTAGATTGTGCAAGCATTTCAGATTTCATTAGTGCAGTACAGCAAGCAAAAACATCAATACAATAAAAGAATAATCAAATGCGTCATGTTTCAAATACAAAAATTGATAGTATATATATTTAATAACATCTCCAGCAAATCCTGTTATCACTTTTCCTACTTAACTCCTCTGTCCACTGGACAATATGGACCAAACAGGGGGATAGTATTGTTGCCCTTACTTGTATAGCAGTTCATTTGTATACAGATTCAGATGTATGCACAAAATGGCATGACTTGAGCTTGTGACACCAGGAATGCACTGTTCTTATTACTGCTGCTCGTACTGCTGCCATTGCTACCTCCACTCACCACCAGACAAAAAATACAGTTCTGCATTTGAAGGTAAAATCTGACGATTTATATGAACTAGACTGATGGCTGCTGGAATACAGTATCAAAACTTACCAGATTAATTTCAACTACCACTGTGATAAATCTTCAGGTACTTCCTTGTGGACGTACCCTATCTTTGTTTAGCTGCCAGTCAATCATTTTTTATGTTGCTTGCACGCATGTGCAAGAAACATAGTGCCATCATCGGAGATTTCGGAGGTGTGTCACCTCCTCCTTCAATTCAGTCAGTGTGCTGGCAGGCGCGGCCCCTGTAAGCCAATGCATTTTGGAGCTGTGTATGACACGCTCCAAAATGCAGTGGCATCAGTTGAAAGGGGAGCTGCACTCAGTGAGCACCACAAGATATCGGCTGCTCATGCACAGCCCCCCGGCAGATGTGCGACCCCGCATGCACTGTATAGCCGACGGGTGCCCAATCCCGCTGGCTGAGCTGCATCCCTGCCCCCAGTAGGTGCCACGCTGGAGCCCACCCCAGCGTGGCAAGCAGTCCTTTGCTGACGGGGTGCCCAATCCCCGCCGGCTGAACGCCTCCCACAACGCCCTTGTGCCATGCTGGGAGCCCACCCCAGCGTGGCAAATGGTCCCACGACGCCTTTTTTAACCTGTAAAACAAAACGGGTCCTGCGGGCGATCTCCCAAACCCCCTCCCACAACCCGCACCCACCCACTGCGCACCCAGCCTCCCCACACCCCTCACCCCATACTTACCTCCAGACTCTGGCGCGACGATCTTTGGTGGACCGGGAACAGGTCTGCACTCTTCAAAGCCGACCGCGAACTGAGGAAATGCCGGTAAGCTGTATAATGGGCTAGATAGGGGGTTTCAACTTTGTTGCATATCTCAGGCATTTTTGGGAATTTTTACACCAAATTTTCAACATGGGGTTTTTGGGACCCCTTCTCATGAATGATATCACTTCCATGGTGTTATTCGGGCCCGAAGGGTGATTTCGCGCAGTGACTGCGCAGTGACTGCGAAATCACCCTTTGGGCCTGAATACCACCATGACAGTGACATCATTCATGAGAAGGTGTCCCAAAAACCCTATGTTGAAAATTTGGTGCCAAAATTCCAAAAAATGACTGTTTTACGAGCGCGTGTTGAGCAGTTCCTATGCAGGCTCGTAAGTTCGCGAAATTTCAATATTTTCACTCCAGATTTTCAACATTGCCATTTTATCACACCTTCTTATGAGTAATATAGCTGTCATTTTTCACATCTCACCTAAAATGTGTTTCCACCCATTTAGCGCAGAATGGCGCAGTCGGTGTGCGAAATCAATGTGCGGGACAAATTAAGAAAATCACAGTGACACTGTTCATGAGCAGAGGTCTTAAAATGGCTATGTTGAAAATTTGGTGAAAAATTCCTTAAAATGACTGTTTTACGAGCATGCGTTGTGCAGTTCCTACACAGGTTCGTAAGTTTGTAAATTTTCAATATTTTCACTCCAGATTTTCAACATTGCCATTTTACCACACCTCCTTATGAGCAGTACAGCTGTCATTTTTCACATCCTGCCCAAAACGTGTTTCCACCCATGTAGTGCACAATGGCGCAGTCGATATGCGAAATCAATGTATGGGACACATTAAGAAAATCACAGTGTCACTATTCATTATCAGAGGTCTTAAAATGGCTATGTTGAAAATTTGGTGAAAAAATTCCTAAAAATGACTGTTTTACGAGTGTGCGTTGCACAGTTCCCACGCACACTCGTAGGTTTGCGAATTTTCAATATTTCCACTACAGATTTTCAACATTGCCATTTTACCACACCTCCTTATGAGCAGTACAGCTGTCATTTTTCACATCCTGCCCAAAACGTGTTTCTGCCCATGTAGCGCACAATGGCGCAGTCGGTGTGCAAACTCAATGTATGGGACACATTAACAAAATCACAGTGACACTGTTCATGAGCAGAGGTCTTAAAATGGCTATGTTGAAAATTTGGTGAAAAAATTCCTAAAAATGACTGTTTTACGAGCGTGCGTTGAGCAGTTCCTACGCACGCTCGTAAGTTCGCAAATTTTCAGTATTTGCACTCCAATGACTTCCAAATACCTAAACAGCACATAGAAGCAAGGAACATTCAGTATTGACAAATGCTTGTTGTTTCAGCATTCAAACAACATGAAGTCTTTGTGTATTCTGACAATTGCAGTGATTCCCTACCTTTGAACTGCCCCGAAGAACAAAGAGTTAACTTTCTATGCAGGGCATAGAATGCTGAGCTCGAGCTCTGTTGAAGTCTCTGTCTGGAGTGTTTCAAACCTAATCCGTCAGATTCTTTACTCCGCCTCACTGAACGTCACTCCGGAAATTTCTTCTACAGCTTGGATCGAAAGTTGGTTAAAGTTTCAGTTTTCATCTGTTTTTAAACTGAAAAAGTATCCGCATAGTCGGTTCAGTCTCTGTCTGTGGCGCTGTGAGTACTAGATAGGAATTGTTCTATTTTTTCTGTGTGGAACTTGTAAAAGTGCTGCTCGGTTTGGCTGAACCGGCCATTTGATAGTGAAATTTTGTGTGTTTTACTTAGTGTGTGTGGATACCGGTTCTTATCGGTTCTAAAAAAAAAACACTTTATGTTTTACAGAAAGGTGGCTGAAACTCTCCAGCTTCTTATGGAGGAGGCTGTAGAAGATCAAGAGGAGCCTGATTATGTAGAGATGATGGACATCCCAGAGTCCAGGAGACTGTCTGTTCCCCTCCACAGATCTTTTGGGAAACAGACACAAGCAATTCTAAAGTCTCCTAACATTAAACCTCCTGTGGATAGAAGAATGGACAAGGGGTATGCACTTTCAGGCTCAAACACTGAATTCTTATATTAGCAATGCAGCCATGTTGGGGTAGTGCAGGCTGCTGCCTGTGACAAGGCAAATATTCCCTTGGCTTCACACCCCCAAGACAAGGATGCCAGGAAGATTGATGCCATAGCAAAGAAGCAGTACATGGCATCTTCTTTGGGACTCAGGCAGACAAATTACATGGCCTATACAGCCAGGTACCAGAAGTCCAGGTGGGACACTGTACTGGCACTGGCTAAACAGGCCTCCCCCCAGCTAGCCAAGGAGCTGGAGGCAGTGGCTGCAGATGGGATTGAGGCATCTAAGGTTCAGTTTCATGCTGCTGTGGACTCTAATGATGTGTCATCAAGAGTCATGGCTACATCTGTGGCTCTTTGGAGGATGGCTTGGCTCAGATGTACTAGCCTCTCGCAGGACACCCAGGCTAAAGCCATGGATTTTCCTGTAGTGGGTAATTCTCTGTTTGGGAAGCAAAGAATTACATGCAGAAAATGGATGAGTACAGGACCACTTACAGGAGTGCTCAGGCCAAGGAAAAGGCAGGCAACTCTTCAAAGGCTGCAGTCTAGGGGCAGGGGCAGGCCTTTTCAAAGGCCTTTTTACCAAGCACAGGTCTCCTCTTCTTCCTTTTCTCAGAGGGGGTTCTTCAGAGGGAGAGGCAGAAGGGGGATGAGCAGGGCTGCATCCACTCCTCAGCCTAATGCCCCTGCCAAGCAGACACCCTGATGGGCCTGCCCGGGTCGACTCTCCTCTTCCAGTAGGGGGCAGGCTGGCTTACTTTGTCCAGGACTGGATGTCTGTTACATCAGACAAGCAGGTCCTGGAAGTAGTAAGCCCAGGAACTGGTTCTCAGCTTCAAAAAATTTCCAAAGATGAGAGCCAAATCTTTTCCACCTGCAAATCTCTCAGAAACCCTTGCCCTAGAAGCAGAGGTTTCTTCTCTCCTAGCTTTTAGAGCCATAGATAGAATACCTACCCTACACTGGGGCAAAGGACTGTACTCCAGGTACTTTCTGACCCCCAAAAAGACAGTTGAGTGGCGACCCATCCTAGACCTAAGATATCTGAACAAACATCTCTTAAAACCAAAGTTCAAGATGGTAACTCTGGGAATAATCCATCTCTCTCTAAGGCCAGGAGACTGGCTAGCCTCCCTGGACCTCAAAGATGCCTACTTTCACATCCCCATCAGGTGCTCCCACAGAAAGTACCTTAGGTTTGAGTTGCCCTCAGGCCACTATCAGTTCAGAGCAATGCTCTTTGACATAACCTCAGCCCCAAGCATCTTCACAAAGTGCTTGGCAGTAGTAGTTGCCTTTCTAAGAAGGCAAAAGATTTCCAATTTTCCATATCTGGACGATTGGCTAATAGTGGGTCAGTCTCCAGACCAAGTCAAGTCTCACCTGCAAGTGACTGAGCAAGTGCTCACTTCTCTAGGATTTCTTCTCAACCTTCCCAAATCAGTTCTCGAACCAGTCCAGCTTCTTACCTTTATAGGGGAAGAACTGGACACACTCAGCGCAAGAGCCTTTCTCCCTCTAGAAAGGGCAAGGGTTCTTATGGAACTAGCTTCTTCTTTCAGCCTTCAGGTATCTCTACCAGCAAGGCAGTTCCTCCAGCTCTTGGGCCACATGGCAGCTTTAACAGCAGTGGTCCAAGGGGCAAGATTTCAGATGAGGGATGTTCAGTTCCACCTGAGAACTTTCTGGTCTCAGAGGAAGGATTCCCTTACCAAACTGATCCTAGTGACTCTGACCTCGATCCAAGCCCTCCAGTGGTGGCAGGATCAAGACAATTTAAGACAAGGTGTTCCTTTTCTAACTCGGCCTTCTTCAGTGCTCCTTACCATGGATGCTTCTCTCCTGGGCTGGGGAGCCCATCTGGGGTCCCTCACTGCCCAGGGGCTGTGGTCCCCCCCAGAATCCCTTCTCCACATCAATCTCCTAGAGCTCAGGGCAGTTCTTCTGGTCCTAAAAGCTTTCTCTCAGTCAGTACAAAACAAGGTGTTTCAAGTCAGAACAGACACCACCACCACCATGTGGTACATCAAGCAGGGAGCCACTCGGTCCATGGCCTTGTGCACAGAAGCCATGAAGTTGTGGTCCCTGGCTTTCTCCCTGCAAACCTCTCTTTTAGCATTTCACTTTCCAGGATCTCTCAGGGCCATCACAAATGGTCCCTGGACCCTCAGGTGTTGAAAGTGATTTTGTCAAGGTGGGGCACTCCAGAGATAGATCTCTTTGCAGCCCCAGACAATCACCAACTCCCTCTCTATTGTTGCAGACCTCCAGTCTTGGGCTCAGTCCCTCTGGATGCCCTGCTCCTGAATTGGGAAGGGAAGTTTTTGCATGCCTTTCCCCCCTTCCCACTCCAGTTCAAAGTTCTGTTTAAAAATAAGGTCACAACCTTGCAAGGTGATTCTGATTGCTCCAGATTGGGCCAGACAGCCCTGGTACCCCCTGTTGCTGTACCTAGCAGTCCATCTTCCCCTGTCTCTTCCCAGCAATTACAACCTGTTAACCTCCTCTCATGGAAGGATTTGGTACCCCAATCTTCAGTCTCTCAATCTCAAAGCATGGCTCTTGAAGAGTTATAGCTTGCAGATCTGCATCTTTCCCAAGAGGTTCTGGATATCCTCAAGGCTTCTCGAAAGCCCTCCACCAGAAAGACTTACAACTCCAAATGGAAAAGATTCAGCTTTTGGTGTTCTAAGAAGCATATTTCTCCAGACACTGATGAATTGCCTACGGTTCTGGATTATTTGGACCATCTTAATGGCCTAGGCCTCAGACCAGCTACTGTGAAAGTACACTTGTCAGCTGTGTCTGCGTTTCTGTCTGTGGGGAAGTCTTCCTCACTATCTTCCCATCCTGTGTTCTGTAAATTTTTTAAAGGATTGCTTCACACCAGTCCTCCTTTTAGAGACCCTGCCTCTGCCTGGGATTTGAATGTTTGCATTGCTCAACTTATGCACCCCCCCACTTGAGCCTATGTGTTCAGCAGAGCTTAAGTACTTGACTTGGAAAACTGAGTTCCTGGTAGCCATTACCTCTGCCAGGCCTATCAATTGCATGCCCTGTCAGTGGAACCTGATTTTATCTCAATTCACAGGGATAAAGTGGTCCTTAGAACCAATAGAAGGTTCTTGCCCAAAGTGGTTTCCAACTTCCATTTAAACCAGTCTGTGTCTCTCCCTGTTTTCTTCACCGATCATTCTTCCTCAGGAGAGAGGAGGCTACACAGTTTAGATGTCAAAATAGCCCTTAGTTACTACATAGAGTGTACCAAGGGTCACAGGTTTGACACCCCCCAATTGTTCTTCACTTATGGAGAAGTGGGAAAGGGCAAACCTGCCACCAAAAGATCTGCTGCCAGATGTATTGTGTCTTGTATACAATTCTGCTATGAAAAACTGGGAAAAACTCCACCCTCAGGCCTGAGGGCTCATTCCACAAGAGGTACAGCTGCTTCCCTGGCTGCTGCCAGGGATATCCGTCTCTTAGAAATTTGTTGAGCAGCCACCTGGAAAACAGTCCATGCCTTTACCAAGCATTACTCACGGGATATTCAGACTAGGAGTGATGCTCGGTTTGGCACAGCAGTACTTCAGAGCCTATTCCCAAAGTAGGCTCTGTCCCTCCTCCATGGAGGTATTGCTTGGTAGTCTGCAATTGTCAGAATACAGCAAGACTTCATGTTGTTTGAAGAAAAAATTACTCACCTTAGTAATTACGTTTCTTCTAATGGAGTCTTGCTGTATTCTGACCTCCCTCTCTACCACCCCTCTCAGAACCTGTTTTTTGGGAAGTGGGTGGGCAGGTACAGTATTGCACCCCAAGGGAGTTTTTTGCTTGCACCCTCATCCTTTTTGTTTGGGTGCTGATTTATTGTTGTTATTTGTAGTAGATTGGTTTTTGGGTTTCCTGCCTTGTCTTCCTTGGGAATCCAAAACTTTTTTCAGCCAGTTGGCTAGTAGGAATTTTTTACAATTTCCACATAGCAGTTTTAATTTAGTTGGGCTCGTAAGAATCTGACGGTTTAGGTTTGAAACATTCCAGATAGAGACTTCAACCAAGCTCGAGCTCAGCATCCTATGCCCTGCATAGAAAGTTAACTCTTTGTTCTCCGGGGCAGTTCAAAGGTTGGGAATCACTGCAATTGTCAGAATACAGCACGACTCCATTAGAAGATACATAATTACTAAGGTGAGTAATTTTTTCTTTCTGTAGTTAGATGACTGATAACATAGCTCAGACCGCAGAAGTGTTATGGGAGCAGGCAATGTCAATTCAGTTTAATTTGTTACACTGTTTCAGACAACATGAAGTCTTGCTGTATTCTGACATATGCAGTTAGTCCCAGCACTTCAGCTGCTCCAGAGAGGAAAGAGTTGAGCTCAAGCTCGGTTCACATCTCTGTCTGCTGCACTTTGAAGTGTAACCATCAGATTCTTTACTCCGCCTAACTGAACAGCCACTCCAGAGATTCCTCTTCTGCTCATGGTTCGGTCGGTTTAAAAATCATCTGTTTTACCAGTACTTTAATTGTTTTTCCTGTTCAGATCCTTGTCTGTGGTACAGTAAGTGCATACGTAGTGGACTTGCTTTAAAAACTATTGTAGAAATTGTAATTTAAAGAGTTTCAACCGGTACGGCTGAACCAGTTACTGTTTAGATGTGTGTGTTATTCTTGTTTTCTTTAAGAAGTTAGTGTGTGGTACCGGTCCTTATCGGTTTAAAAAAAAAATGTGTTTTATCAAATACCCGTAACACGGTTAGGAACTGATAAGGTGGTCTTGCCTGGTGGTTGCCAAAAAAAAGGGTAAGTGTTTAGTTATGGCTTTGTCTGACAAACCCAAGAGAAAAACCGGGCCCACTGGATTTCAATACTGGAATGAGTGTGGGGAGGCCTTTGCTAAGGCCGATCCCCACATCACCTGTATTTACTGTCTGGGTTTTGACCACCTGGAATCAGACTACCAAATCTGTAAAAATTTCTCTAAAGCCACCCAGGAAAAAAGATTGGGCAGACTTGGGGAAAAAGAGGCTGAGAAGTACACTGACCCGGATGGCCAGACCCGGTTCGGTTTCGGCCAACCCTGAGGGAGTGCCCACTGACCTGGGCAATACTCCCTCGGGCAAATGGAGAGCCGATCCTGAGGGGTCGGTTCTGGTAAAAAGAAAAAGATAAATCGCCTGTTCAGATCCAGAACCACATCATCCGACCGCCGATGAAATTGCCCGAGCGATTAGCATAGTTGAATCGCTTCATTCGGTTCTGACTGATCCGGCGCCTTCTGACAGGCATTCAGTTTGGTCGATTTCCCCAGTTCAAGTTTATTCCCCTGAAGATTTTTATGAACCAGATTTGGAAAGGGGTTGATGATAATGATGATGATGATGTAGAAGGCCTGGATGAGCCCATAGAACCGGACATCTCCCCAGGCAGGTCTTCTGGTATTTCCCCTCCTAGGCTTTCTGAGTCCCCTTCCCACTTTGTTTTACAGGAAAGTGGCAGAAACCCTCTAACTCCCTTTGGAAGAAGCTGTTGAGGAGCAAAAGGAGCCTGACTATGTGGAGACGATGGACATCCCAGAGTCCAAGAGCTTGTCTATTCCCCTTCATAAGTCTTTTGGGAAACGCACACAAAAAATGTTAAACTCCAAATTCTTTACCTCCTGTAGACAGAAGGATGGACAAGAAGTACATTGTTGTCAGGCTCAGGTATGGAGTACTTGTACCAGCAATGCAACCACATTGGAGCTGTGCAGGCTGCAGCCTGTGATAAGACTAACATACCTTTGGCTTTACACCCCCCAGATAAAGACTCCAGGAAGTTGGATGCCATGGCAGAGAAACAATACGTGGCATCTTCCTTGGGACTCAGGCAGGCTAATTACATGGCCTGTACAGCCTGGTACCAGAAGTCCAGGTGGGACACTGTACTGAAACTGGCTAAGCAGGCCTCCCCCCAGCTTGCAAGAGAGCTGGAGGAGGTGGCTGCTGATGGGATTGAGGCATCAAAAATCCAGTTTCATGCTGCTGTGGACTCCAGTGATGTGTCATCAAGAGTCATGGCTACATCTGTGGCTCTTCGAAGACTAGCTTGGCTCAGGTGTACTAGCCTGTCTCAGGATACCCAGGCTAAGGCTATGGATTTCCCTGTGGTTATAGGCTAAGGCTGTGGATTTCCCTATGGTTAATAATTCTCTGTTTGGGGAGCAGACAGAGAATTATATGAAGATGATGGATGAATACAGGACCACCTACAGGAGTGCACAGGCTAAAGAAAGGCAGGCAACTCTTCAGAGGCAGCAAACTAGGGGCAGGTCTTTTCATAGGCCTTTCTACCAAGCATAGGCCTCCTCTCCTTTTTCCCCAGAGAGAATTCTTCAGAGGGAGAGGCAGAAGGGGGCTGATCAGGGCTGCATCTTCCTCTCAGCCTGAAGGCTCTGGCCAAGCAGACACCCTGATGTGTCTACCCGGGTCGACTCTCCAATTCCTGTAGGAGGCAGGCTGGCTTACTACTTCCAGGACTGGAGGTCTGTTACCTCAGACAAGTGGGTCCTGGAGGTAGTAAGCCAGGGAGTGGCTCTCAGCTTCAAAAAATTCCTAAAGCTGAGAGTTAGGTCCTTTCCACCTGCAAACATCTCCGAAACCATTGCCCTAGAGGCAGAGGTTTCATCTTTACTGGCTTTAAGGACCATAGAGAAAGTTTCTACTATTCACAGGGGTGACGGTCTGTACTCCAGATACTTCCTTTCCCTGAAAAAAAACAGGGGACTGGCGGCCCATCCTAGACTTAAGATACCTGAATAAACATCTATTAAAGCCAAAGTTCAGAATGGTGACTCTGGGAATAATTCTTCTCTCTCTGAGACCAGGGGACTGGCTAGCCTACCTGGACCTAAAAGGTGCCTACTTTCACATTCCTATTAGAAGCTCCCACAGAAAGTACCTCAGGTTCAAATTACCTTCAGGCCAGTACCAGTTCAAAGCAATGCCCTTCGGTCTAACATCAGCTCCAAAGGTGTTTACAAAATGCCTAGCAGTAGTAGTGGCCTTTCTAAGGAGAAAAATATATCCATATTCCCATACCTGGACAACTGGCTCATTGTGGGTCAGTCTCCAGGCCAAGTCAAGTCAGATCTGCAAGTGACCCAGCAAGTGCTCACTTTTCTAGGATTCCTTCTCAATCTTCCCAAGTCAGTTCTTGAGCCAGTACAACTTCTGACCTTCATAGGGGTTAAACTGGATACTGTCAAAGCAAGAGCATTTCTCCCCTTGGTAAGGGCCATCATAGAGCTGGCCTCTTCTTTCCACCTTCCGGTTTCTTGACCAGCAAGGCATTTCCTTCAGCTTTTGGAACACATGGCAGCTTCTACTACAGTGGTCCAAGGGGCCAGATTTCAGATGAGAGACATTCAGTTTCACCTGAGGTCCTTTTGGTCTCAAAAAAAAGATGCTCTAACCAAACTTATTCCAGTGACTCAGACCCTGATCCAGGCTCTAGAATGGTGACAGGATCAGGACAATCTCTGGCAAGGGGTCCCATTCATCACTTAGTCTCATTTTGTGGTCCTAACCACAGAAGCTTCTCTCCTGGGGTGGGGAGCTCACCTGGGGGCTCTCATAGCCCAGGGAGTGTGGTTCACTCAGGAGTTGCTTCTCCACATCAATGTTCTGGAGCTCAGAGCAGTCTACCTGGCCCTGCAAGCCTTCTCAGAATCAGTACAGAACAAGGTGGTTCAGGTCAGGACAGACAACACCACCACCATGTGGCATATCAACAAGCAGGGAGGCACTCTGTCTATAGCCTTGTGCATGGAAGCCATGAAGTTATGGTTCCTGACGTATTCTCTCAAGATCTCTTTGGTAGCAGTCCATCTCCCAGGAAAGGACAATGTGCCAGCAGATGCATTGAGCAGGATTTCCCAGGGCTATCACGAATGGTCCCTGGATCTCCTAGTGTTTAAAAGTGATTTTTTTCAAGGTTGGGCACTCCAGAGATAGATCTCTTTGCAGCCCCAGACAATCACCAACTTCCTTTCTTATGTTGTGGACCCCCAGTCTTAGGCTCAGTCCCTCTGGATGCTCTGATTCTGGATTGGGAAGGGAAATTTCTGTATGCCTTCCCTCCTTTTCCTCTACTGTTCAAGGTTCTGGTCAAGATAAGGGCACAATCTTGCAAAGTGATCCTGATTGCTTCAGATTGGGCCAGGCAGTCTTCATATCCCCTGTTGCTGTCCCTAGCCTTCCATCTTCCCCTATCTCTTCCCAGGAATCACAACCTGTTAACCTCCTCTCAGGGGAGTATCTGGTATCCCAACCTTCGATCTCTCAGTCTCAAGGTGTGGCTCTTGAAGAGTTAGAATATGCAAGTTTGCATCTGTCTCAAAGGGTTCTGGACATTCTCAAAGCCTCTTGAAAACCTGCCACTAAAAAAACTAATAACTCCAAATGGAAAATTTTTAGCATTTCGTGTTCCAAGAAGCATATATCCCCAGATACTGCTGACTTGTCTACAGTTCTGGATTACATGGTTCATCTTAATGGCCTAGGCTTCAGACCAGCTACCCTCAAAGGACACTTGACAGCTGTTTCTGCTTTTGTCAGTGGGGAAAGCCCTCCTCACTGGCATCTCATCCTGTGTTCTGTAATTTTCCAAGGATTGCTCCATACCAATCCCTTTGGGGATCCTACTCCTGCTTGGGACCTTAATGTTTGCATTGCTCAGCTTATGCAACCCCTTTGAGCCTTTGACTTCAACAGAGCTGAAGCACTTGACTTGGAAAACTGTGTTCCTGGTAGCTATTACCTCTGTCAAACATATCAGTGAATTGCAAGCTCTGTCAGTGGAGCCTGATTTTATTATTATTATTATTATTATTATTATTTAGTTGTTTAACCACGTATAGCACACCTGCACAATATAGCACAATATTTTATCTCATTCCATAGGGACAAGGTGGTCCTTAGAGCCAACACGAGGTTCTTACCCAAAGTGGTTTCAGATTTTCATCTGACCCAATCCATGTCTCTCCCTGTTTTCTTCACTGATCGTTCTTCTTCAGGAGCAAGAAGATTACACAGTTTGGATGTTAAGAGGGCCCTTAGCTACTACATTGTGTGTACTAAGGCACTCAGGTTTGACTCCCTCCAGTTGTTGCTCACTTATGGGGAAGTGGGAAAGGGCAAACCTGCCACTAAGAGAACTATTGCCAGGTGGATTGTCTCTTGTATACAATTCTGCTATGAAAAGCTAGGCAAAATACCACCCTCAGGCCTGAGGGCTCATTCAACTAGAAGTACAGCTGCTTCTCTGGCTGCTGCCAGAGATCTACAGTTACTAGAGATATACAAAGCAGCCACCTGTAAAACAGTCGATACATTCACCAAGCATTAGTCTCTGGATACCCAGGCTAGCAGTGATGCTTGGTTTGGTATAACAGTACTGCAGAGCCTATTCCCAAAATAGGTTCAATTCCCTCCTACATGGAGGTACTGCTTAGTAGGCTGCATAAGTCAGAATGCAGCAAGACTTCATGTTGTTTGAATAAAAAATTACTCACCTTAATAATTGTGTTTCTTCTAATGGAGTCTTGCTGTATTCTGACCTCCCTCCCTGCCTCCCCTCTCAGAACCTGGTTTTTGGGAAGTGGGTGGGCAGGTGCAGTGTTGCACCTCAGGGGTGTACTTGGGAGTGGCTTGTTGTTATCATTTAATTCTTTTGTTCACTATCTAGTTTTTGGTTTGGATTTTTTGACTTGAGTCTTCTGGTGATCCAAAATATTTGGTTGCCTTTTTGGTTAGTAAAAAATGTTTTTTTACAATTTCCACATAGTGGGGGTAGTTAGTATTGGCTCGTAAGAATCTGCTGGTTACACTTCAAAGTGCAGCAGACAGGTTTGAACTGAGCTCGAGCTCAACGTTCTATGCTCTGCATAGAGTTTAACTCTTTCCTCTCTGGAGCAGTTCAAGTGCTGGGGCTAACTGCATATGTCAGGATACAGTAAGACTCCATTAGAAGAAACACAATTACTAAGGTAAGTAATTTTTTCTTCTAGGGACATGGATATGTTGTTAAATCCACACTGACTGGCAGGTTCCTTGCCACTTTAAATCTTGCCGGAAGGTCCTCAGTCTGGCTCCTTCCACCCACCCAGGTGGTAAAACGCGTGGCTCCGCCCCATGATGCCAGATCTTCCTTACCGCTTGGAAGCTTAGGTTCCCTCTTTGCATTTTAGGCCTGGATCTAATTTCTTCAGTTTACCCGAAAATAATCTTAAAATTTTCAAGACTTCGGTCTTTCAAACAACATGAAGTCTTGCTGTATTCTGACACATGCAGTTAGGTCCTGCCTTTTAACTGCCCCGGAGAACAAAGAGTTAAACTTTCCATGGCCAGCATGGAATGTTCACTGCAAGCTCGGTTGAAGCCCCTGTCTGCTGCTGTTTAAACTCCAACCGTCAGATTCTTTACTCCGCCTCACTGAACAGTCGCTCCGGAGATTTCTCCTTTGCTCGGTTCAAAAAAGTCAGTTAAAGTGTCGTTTTTCACTCAGTTTCTACCGAATTGTTGCTACTGTTGTGTCGGTTTAAGTCTCTGTCTGTGGTACCGTGAGTACTAGACAGGTTTTTCTTACAGTTTCTGTGTGAACTTGTAAATTGCAGACCGATCAGTTTCAAAAAAAGTTTGTCTATTTACTTACACCAGTCCGTATCGGTTCTAAAAAAAAAAAAAAAAAATTTATTATGGTTTTTTCCAAGACCCGTGACACGGTCAGGAACCGATAGGGGAGTCTTGCCTGGCATTTTGCCAAAAAAAGGGCAAGTTTTGGTTTGGATTGGCCATGTCTGAGAAACCCAAGAAAAAAACAGGGCCCACTGGGTTTCAACACTACAGTGTGTGTGGGGAAGTCTTTGCTAAGGCTGATCCCCACACCACCTGTGTTTATTTTCTGGGGTTTGACCACCTCGATTCAGACTGCCAAATTTGTAAGAATTTTCCCAAAGCTGCCCTGGAAAAGAGATTAGGTAGACTGATGGAAAGGGAGGACGAAAAGTCCGCTGACCCAGATGGCCAGCCCGGTATGGTTCTAACCGAACCAGAAGGAGTGCCCTCTGACCAGGGCGATACTTCTTCGGGCAAAAGGAGAGCAGATTCTGAGGAGTTTGTTCTGGTTAAAAGAAAAGATAAATCATCCGGTTCGGACCCAGAAATTCATACTCCGACAGCTGCTGAGACAGCCAAGGCGATAAGAATAGTGCAGTCGCTTACTTCGGTTCTGGCCGAACTGGCACCATCTGGCAGGGGCTTGGTTTGGTCGGTTCCCCCGGTTCCGGATTACACCCTGGAAGAATTTTATGAACTGGATGAGGAGGAGGGAGAGTATGAGGATGATGATGGTGATTATGAAAGTCTGGATGTGCCTATTGACCCAGACATCTCCCCAGACAGACCTTAAGGTGTTTCTCCTCCTAGGCTTTCTGAGTCCCCTTTTCACTTTATGTTTTACAAAAAAGTGGCTGAAACCCTCCAGCTTCCTATGGATGAAGTAGTGGAGGATTAGGAGGAGTCTGATTTTGTTGAAATGATGGACATCCCAGAGTCCAGGAGACTGTCTAGTCCCCTCCACAAACCCTTTGGGAAACAGACACATAAAATTCTTAAGACTCGTAAATTCCTTACCTCCTGTGGACAGACGAATGGACAAGAGGTATACTTTGTCAGGCTCGGACACAGAGTTCTTTTCCCAGCAATGCAGCCATGTTAGTAGTGCAGGCTGCTGCCTGTGATAAGACAAATATCCTTTGGCATCACACCCCCAGATAAGGACTCCAGGAGGATTGATGCCATGGCAAAGAAACAGTACATGGCAGCATCTTTGGGACTCAGGCAGGCTACCTATATGGCCTACACAGCTAGATACCAGAAGTCCAGGTGGGACACTGTGCTGGTTTGGCTAAACAGGTCCCCTGACCAGCTTGCCAAGGAGCTGGAGCAGGTGACTGCAGATGGGACTGAGGCATCCAAGGTGCAGTTTCATGCTGCTGTGGACTCCAGTGATGTTTCATCAAGAGTCATGGCTACATCTGTGGCTCTTCGGAGGATGGCTTGGCTCAGATGTACTAGCCCATCACAGAATACCCAGGCTAAAGCCATGGATTTCCCTGTTATTGGTAATTCTCTGTTTGGGGAGCAAACAGAGAACTACATGAAAAAGATGGATGAGTACAGGACCACTTATAGAAGTGCTCAGGCCAAAGAAAGGTAAGCCACTCCTCAAAGGCATCAGTCCAGGGGCAGGGGCAGGCCACTCTACTGGAGGTACAGCTGCTTCCTTGGCTGCTGCCAGGGATATTCCTATCTTAGAAATCTGTCAAGCAGCCACCTGGAAAACAGTCCATACATTCATCAAGCATTACTCTCTAAATATCCAGGCTAGAAGTGATGCTCAGTTTGGCACAGCAGTACTTCAGAGCTTGTTTCCAAAATAGTTTCTGTCCCTCCTCCATGGAGGTACTGTTTGGTAGTCTGCATATGTCAGAATACAGCAAGACTTCATGTTGTTTCAAGAAAAAATGACTCATCTTGGTAATGTTGTTGCTTCTAATGGAGTCTTGCTGTATTCTGCCCCCCCCACCAGCCTCACCTCTCAGAACCTAGTTTTTGGGATGTGGGTAGGCAGGAGCAGTGTTTTCACCCTAGGGGTGTCCCTTTTTCACCCTCCTTTATTTTGGGTGAGTGTTGTGTTTTGGAATGTGTTTTGTTTCTTGGGTTTCCTAACTTGAGTCTTTGCTTTGAAACCAAAATAGTCATTTTATATAAATATAGTTGCCAGTTGGCTAGTTTGAGTTTTACAGTTTCCACACAGAATTTCTAGTGAGTATTGCTTGTAAAGATCTGACGGTTGGAGTTTAAACAGCAGACAGGGGCTTCAGCCGAGCTCGTGGTGAACATTCCATGCTGGCCATGGAAAGTTTAACTCTTTGTTCTCTGGTGCAGTTGAAAGGCAGGACCTAACTGCATATGTCAGAATACAGCAAGACTCCATTAGAAGAAACATTACTAAGGTGAGTAATTTTTTTCTTATCTTCCCTCGAGGCTGCGATGGACAAATTGACTCCCGGATTTCGTCGGTGCCCCTGTGGGCAGATGTTGTCCCAGACTGATCCGCACTCCACATGCGTGTACTGCCTTCGGCTTGAGCATGATTCACAGGCCTGCGACTTGTGCAAGTCCTTTTTGGCCATGGTCTTAGAGGATCGTGCCTCCAGATTGCAACTTGGGTGTCCCAAGAAACGTTATCCTCCGGTCAAGTTGAAGGAGGCCTATTGGGCTGTGTCCGTGGTGGTAAGCTCAGCTGAACAGCTCGAACAAATGATCGCCCTTGAGGAAGCGGCCCAGGCCACATCATCATCTTTGGTCACGGCATTTATTGCGCTCTCTTTGGGCTCCTCCTACACGGCTTCATTCAAGGAGCTTTGTCAGTCCCTCGCCACCAAGGGAGAGGGGCCTTAGGGACACTCCTCTCAGTCCAAGAAGGAGGACTCCAAATGTAAGTCCCACCATCGAAGTTTGTGGGAGTGGTAGAGGTCCCGTTCCCTGGATAGTTGACTCTTGACTTCGGACGAGGTTGCAGCTAAGGCTGCTGGCTTCACGGTGTTCCCATCACATCAGCTGGCAGACACACCAGTCAATGCTGTTGAGATTTTTCTCGACCCGTCGGATGAGCTGTCGACTGGAGAAGCCAACAACCCTTCTTCATCGGTTCCTCCGGTGGAAACTCAGGACTTGCCTGTGCCTCCTGTGCTGGAGTCCCCAGTTAAGGTCCCTGAACTGAGGGAGGAGCGGGTTTCCCGCCCCTCTCAGACCCACCCTCGGAAACACCGAAGGTCTCAGTCTTGGACCTCTTCCCGGTCCAGCCGATCCCGCTGACATCGGCAGTCTCAGTCTCGGCACCGTGGAAGGCGGCGGCACCGCTCATCCTCATCTTCATCCTCTTCGGAGGATAGGCTCCGGCGCAAATTGCATCAGCGCTATGAGGATCTGATATGGCAGCAGCTCCTTTTGACCGAGAATAAGCCAACTCTGTCACCTTCCCCAGCCATTAAGTGGCTATCACCAGAGTGGCCGAAACAACCCCTCATTGAAATCGAGGAGCCGAAGCCAGCACCGGTTGTTCAGCTGAAACCGGCTATGCCACCCATTGTGGTGGAACACCCACCTCCACAACCTAAATTTGGGGCCCCGACCAAGGATTCTCGGTCGGGTCATGGCTTGCCCCAGCTGTTGTCAGTCACCCTCACTCCCGATCGGCCTCGGCAGGTGGAGGGTGGCTCAGGCCCTCGGCAGCTGTTTACAGACTCCTCTGAGTCTGATGATGACTCTTCCCTGTTCTCCAGGCCCCTTGACCTGGAGTCCACTGGGGATCAGTCGGTGGACAAGAGCCAATCCTCATTCTTTGGAATGCTTCAGTTCATCTCAGAGTCCACTGGGATGAAGCTCGAACCCGTTTCAAAGTGGGCCAAGTATCCCCACACGGAGATACTGGACCGAGGGGATTCCCCCACAGAGGCCTTCCCGGTGGCTGAAGCCATTGTTGGCCCAGCCCTGAGCTATGTCAGTGGCCAGCTTGTCCAGCACCTTCGGCCAGGATGGCTCAAGGTATGCTGCCCCACTGGTTCACTCTCCCATTTTCGAGCACCCTCCACGGAGGGGCTAGTGACTCGCAGTGTTTTCTGGCATTCTGGAATGTTGGATGTGCAAGCCACCCAATAAAGAGTCCAAGAAATTGATTACTCTGGACAGAAAGTCTGTGCTGCTTCCTCCCTAGGCCTTCGTCAAGGCCAGCTCGACCGTTCTGATGGCACACTTTTCACATGCCCTTGTGGGATCCCTGGATGAGGTGATTCCTCATCTCCCGGCTGACCTCCAGACAAAGGTCAAGTAGGTGCGGGATCAGGGAAGGGAGGTGTCCGAACAGCAGCCCCAAATTTCCTTGGACATAGCTGACTCATGTGCCTGGTCAGTAGCGGCTGCAGTGGCCATGCACTGTAGAGTTTGGCTGCAGATCTCCACTTTTACAGTGAATACCCAGCACAAGCTGATAGACGTTCCCTTCTTGGATACCGACTTGTTCGGTCCCAGGGTGGAGGGTCATCTGCAAAGGATTGAGAAGTCCAATGCCACGTTGGACTTGGTCACGTCTGCCCAGAAGGACAAAGGCCGCCAGCAACAGCGTAAGCCCTTTTGGCTTCAGCCCCTGTGGCACATCCGCTCATCAACACCAGCATCAGGGCCAGCAGGCTCACACTTGGCATCCAAAGCTGGCCTTCAGCTTCCTCCAGCAGGAAGCGGGAGTTAAAGGACCAGGAGGCCCTTTGGCTGGCCCTTCCTCCAAGCCTGGCCAGTGACGGGTTGAGGGGTGTCGCTCCCAACCCCCGCTACCTCCCGTATCCCACCGTGGGGACTGCCGCCACTTCCTTTCCACCTGGTCCGATATCACCACGGACCGCTGGGTGCTGGAACTAGTAGGAAAGGGTATGCCTCTGGAATTCAAGCTGTCATCACCCTATCGAGCTGTTGCCCCATGGGTGGCTACGGGGTCTGCAGCCTCTCTGTAGGCTCATCATGCCGACATTGCCCTGCTCCTCCAGAAGGAGGTAATCAGGGAGGTGGCGGATCCACTACCAGACCCAGGGTTTGTGTCCAGGTACTTCCTGGTCCCAAAACAGATGGGGGGCTGGCACCCCCTTCTAGACCTGTATGACCTAAACAAGTTCCTAAGGTCTCGTACCTTCAGGGTGGTCACTCTGGCTCAGATCATTCCATCCTTGGAACGAGGTGTGTGGTTCTGCTCTCTGGACCTCCAAGATGCGTTCTTTCATGTCCCAATCTGTCCATCTCACCAGTGACTCCTCCACTTCAGGGCAGAGGAATCCCTTTTCGAGTTCTGAGCCATGCCCTTCGGCCCCTCTCCAGCTCCCAGGGTCTTTACCAAATGCATGGCAGTGGTGACAGCATTCCTGCGGCACTGAAGGGTCCGGGTGTACCCTTATCTGGATGACTGGCTGATTGCAGCCCCCTCCAGGCTGGAGGCGGAGCAGTCCAGGGATCTGGCCCTCCAGGTCTGCTCGCAGATTGGCCTCCTCATCAACGAGGCCAAATCGGAACTTGTGCCTTCGCAGGTGATTCAGTTCATCGTGCAGAACTTGACTCTCTTCGAGCCAGAGCATGGCTCCCGGCAGACGGGGCCAAGGTTCTTTCCTCCTTTGCCCAGTCATTTCTGGTTGGGCAGTTGCGCCCTGCCCGGGACTTACTGTGCCTCCTGTGCCTCATGGCGGCCTGCACCAGCGTGGCCCGTTGGTCACCTCCTGCATAGATCTCTGCTACAGGTTGGCGGGCATGGAGCCTCCTAAAGGGATAAGAGCTCATTCTACCTGCCATACCGCTACATCGGTTACTGCTTCCAGGGACGTCCCTATCCAAGAAATCTGCAGGGCTGCTACCTGGAAGTCAGCACACACCTTCATTACCCTCTACCACATCGACCTTAAGTCATGCCGGGATGCTGGTTTTGGGACCTCGGTTCTCCAGTCCTTATTTCCCAAGTAAGTATATGGGGGTGTGCGCCTTGCCTCCCTCCTCCCAGAGAACTGCTAGGAGTCTGCCAGTAAGTGTGGATTGAACAACATATCCATGTCCCTAGAAATACAGGTTACTCACCTGTAACAGGAGTTCTAAGAATGGTATATGTTGTTCATCCACACAACCCACCTGACCGCCCCGGCTTTGACGCGCAACCTGGCTTCCAGCGGGCTAGATCTGGCATCATGGGGCGGAGCTTTACCACCCGGGTTGGTGGGAGGAGCCAGCTTAAAGACATTCTGGCAAGATTTAAAGTGGCAAGAAACCTGCCAGTAAGTGTTGATGAACAACATATACCGTTCCTAGAACTCCTGTTACAGGTGAGTAACCTGTATTTTTCTGTCATCCTTCATACAGATAATTACAAAACTGTGTATAATGGTAGGGTAAAACAACTTAAAATATTAATAAGAAAGTAAGCCTTAAGTTTATAATAAGTAAAACGAAGTGGGATAATCAAACATGAGAGCTTTCATTGTTTTCAAAAAATGTTTACAGCTATGATAACTGAAATCAAATGTAACAGCCTAATGAGATAAGCACATCTGCTTTAAGAAATAGTAACCTAAACAAGTGGTAAAATAAGCTAAAAGTTAATTACTGAACTTATTTCCCAAGAGAGTAAGGCTTAAATTGAAGTATGTCAATTTCAGGAAATCAAGGTCCAAAAGCCAGTGACAGACTTTAGTTACAGTTTATTTTACTTGCATGGTTTGGCTAACAGTTTTGTTACTGAGCTAAAACATTTTGATGGCCATTCATCATAATGCTGTACCATTTACAATTCAAGTTGAAAAGATGGTTAACTGCCAGGATATCCAGTCAACTCAGCAGGGTAATAATTGCATTGCAAAAATAGCATCTGGAGAAAAATGGCGAACTGGACAAAAGAGCATCGGGATGTTATGTTCCTCCCCCCGGACTGTCACCCTCCTGGGGTTAGTACTACTGAATCCCCCCTCCTCCCCTGACTGTCACTCTCCTAAGGGTTAGAAATAGTAAATCCCTCTCCCCCCAGTTGTGTCTCCCCAGAGTTTGTAATGGTAATCGTTCCCCTCCCCCAAAGTTTCTAATAAATCCCGCCCACGCCCGGTCAAGCGATCGTGCTATATTGCCAAAGTGCATTTTTTTCCTGTCAGTGTTTTCTGTGCACTACACTTAACTGTACGTTTTTGCTGGCGCAGTATTGTTCTGGACCCAACTGCCAGTAACAGTATGATTTGGCTAACAGTTTTGTTATCGAACTAAAACATTTTGGTGGCCATTAGTCAAAATGCTGTAGAATTTAGAATTCAAGCTGAAAAGGTTGGTTAACTGCCAGTAACAGTTTATCCACAAGAGAATCTCGTCAGTAGAGCCACACACATTAACTGTTGGGGACATAACAGGAAAGGCTATTTTTTGTCATAGCTGGGACTGTCCACGTCGATGTCCTCAAGCACAACGCCTGATGTCTCAGCATCTCCTGTACTGTGAGCAGTCTGAAGACTGTTCATTTTCTGCTATCAAGAAGCAGTATTTCAACATTCAAGATCGACAGCTTCAGGAAATCCAATCCTGTCAATTAGAGGAGAGGCAAGGAGAGCATATCACTTGAGTCGTGCGAGTGTGTGTGTGTCCCCAACTAAACAATCAGGCAACTGAAAAGCAGACTGCTTATAAAATGCACAAGTCCTATATGCCTGGACACTGAGAAAGGAAGTTGTTTGGCTCTATGAAGGAGAGTCTGTCTACAGTTATTGGTAAGTAACAAACCTGTCTTGTTTGAGGATGTCTCCTTAATGTAGAGCCCCACACATTGGATGGTTACTGAGGCCCTAGACTCCATCGCACCTGTCCGTGTTCAACCCCTTACTTCACACCAGACATCCCTGGTTTGATGTGGATTCTCGGGGATGAAGAGGAGGGGTTGAAGGTTGAAGCAGCGCTGGCAGAAACCGGATCTGGTGAGGACAGACTTAGAATGATGTCCCATTACAGGGACTAACCATCAACAAGCTCCAGTAAGAAGGCAGAATTCCTGACCAAGGAGATTGCTGCAGCAATTAATAGACTAGCTCAGTTCTTTCACACTGTTGACTGGCTATGTAGCCCTGCCTGTCTTCAGTCCATGGGAGCATTTTCACAATCAGTGTGATGAGTTTGCTGTGTTTTTTTGCTGATAGGTTTGCCACCATCGGGTCAGAGATCCAGTCAGCACCCTCTAAAGGAGCATGCAGTGTTCAGCTGGAAGTCACAGGTAGTCAGTCTGTTTGGTCTGACTATGACCAGTTGGCTGTCGTGGATGTCATGAAGGTTGTCCCGGAGATGAGGCCAATCCACTGTGATTTGGATCCAGGACTAACATGTGTCCTACTGGGGTGAGTTAAGATCATTGGTCTGGTCCTATCCAGGATAATCCGGTGCTTCTTGATGAAAGGGTCTTTCCTGAGCCTTTAAAGGAGGCGGTGGTAAGATCCTTTTGAAAAAGCATCACTGGACTCTGACTGCCTGGCTAATTACAGACCGGTCTCTAATCTTCCCTTAGTGGGTAACATTATTGAGAGGGTGGTGGCTCGTCAGTTGGAGGCCCATTTATCAGCTTATGACATCTACACCCTCTCCAGTCAGGTTTCAGGAAGGGGCATAGCACCAAGACTGCCCTTGTTCGGGTGCTGAATGATCTCCTAGTGGCATTTGACACCATGGACCATGAGGTACTTTAATAGCACCTGTGGGTTTGTTAAGGACTGACTGGTACAATCCCCAACTGGTTTCGATCTTTCTTCATTGGCAGGATGCAGAGAGGTGGTGTTTGGGATATTTTCCTTGGCTCCCCTGCCATGTGGGGTTCTGCAGGGCTCCATTTTGTCCCCATGTTTGCGGTGTATATGCTGCCACTAGGAGACATAAGACAGTATGGGTTGAGTTTTCACTAAACAGATGATACTCTGCTATACCTGTCTTTTGCACTTGAGCAGCAGGAGGCAGTGTCGGTGTTTAATCAGTGCCTTGTAGAGATCCAAGACTGGATGAGAGCCAACTAGCTGAAGTTGAATCCGGATAAAACTTGAGTACAAGTGGTGGAATCTGGTCGCTCAGGGGTGAAGGTGCAGTGTGGTTGAGCCTCTGGTTTGATGCTCGGGGATTCCCAGTTGCTTACCACATCCGGTGCAAGGAATCTTGGCATTGTTCTGGACTGCAGTGTGATACTTAAATTACAGGTGTCGGCAGTGGTCCAGAGTGCTTATTATGATCTGAGAAACATCACCAGGGTCAAACATCTGGTCCCTCCGAGTGATCTACCTTCACTGGTCCACGCCTTTGTGACTTTGCGGCTCGATTATTGCAATGCTGTTTACCTAGGGCTAGCAGGGGTTGATCTTCACCACCTGCAGCTAGTGCAGAATGCAGTGCCAGGTTATTGACTGTCTTCCAAGATCATGTCATATTACACCTGTGCTGCGCTCTGTGCACTGGCTGTCAAGCAGGTGGCAGATCACCTTCAAGGTCAGTTTGCTAACCTGCAAAGCCCTGCACGGTCAAGGGCTGGTTACAAGAAAGAACACCTGTGTCCCCACCGCCAGGTCCGTCCACTCCGGTCCACTAATGAAGGTTTCCTGGAAATTACCAGAGTTTGCCTGAAGACATCTGGGGCTTGTGCTTTTTCTTTCAGTGCACCTACCCCGTGGAACTCTCCCTTGTTACATAAGAGAAAGTTTGTCTCTGAGAATTTTCAAACGAGAGCTGAAAACATTTTTGTTTAATCAGGCCTTTTATCTAATTAGCTGACCTATCGCTAATTTTAATGTTGTCTATTATATGTTTTTATTGTTTGTTGAATTCATTTTTGTTAAGTGCCTTGAGTCACAATTGATAATGTGGGCTATAATAAATAATGATTGATTCATGATGAATACATAGCAGTGCAGCACCTCAGCAGTGAAGAATAGCAGCATTTGAGGACACAGTACCCATTAAGAGAGTAGGCCTTGCAGCACAGCCAGGCCAAAAGCAGCATTCCTGTGGGAAAATACATACAGGCTTGTACTTAGTAAACGTATGGACCTTACTCCTAGCAGCAGCCAAACACATCACTGAAGCCTGGACTAACCAAAAACGATCCATAAAAGCTGCACGGCCCTAGTGGTGTATCCTGTAACTGTGCCAGGAAGCTTCTTGCTGGCCTTCTTTTAACATAAAGAAATGCAGCGGGATGTATACCTGGAAAGACACATTTGTCACAAATGCACTCTGCAGGTCAGGCCTTCTACTCCCACAGTGCCAACCTCAGAGTACAATAGTGTGAACAGGTAACAGACAGGGTAACCCTCCTGTCTGTTTTGGGTCCTAATCCCTGTTAGCCTTCAGTTCTGGAAGGATTCAAACTGTGAACCTTATGTTAGCATACTCAATTAACAGACTTGGATACTTACCCTCTTCGAGGAATGCGGTACAGTCCTTCTCCCGGGGCACCCAGTCAGGTTTTCCAAAATGTACCCTTAGAACTCTATATGAGACCTAGGTATTTCTTACCTTTTTCAAGCTTAGTAATACCATGCAAGTCCTTTAATAGCTGTCGGACTTGAACACAGATTCAGCATCACATGTAAAATAACAGAAAGCATAGATAGTATTTTAAAGAGAATGTTGTTTATTAGAAAATGGTAAAACAGGAAAAATCAAATACAGAACAGTTATATTTGGGAGGCAGTATAGCGAGTGGTTTAAGGCTCTCAGCTGCAAATCTGGTGACATCCAGCAGACCAGACCTGGGTTTGAATCCCACAGCTTCCACTTGCATACTGTGTGACCCTGAGCAAGTCACTTAACTTCCTGTGCTCCCAGGTCACTCCTGTAAAAGATATCAGCTTAGTGTGCTACTCCTGGTTAAACAACTAAATAAATAAAAAAATATTGCAAATATCAGTCATCTGCAAATAAAAGGAAAGTTACAAAATACAAACTTCTACAACAGATACTTAATTATTTTCTAAGTATTACCTTTCTAAGTGTTTCTAAGTTCAGAGCACTGTCTTTTCAGAGTCCAAGAATCCTATGTCACTTTTCCCAGATACAATATTTCATTTTAAGAGGCATCTCCCCTTCCCTTCTGTGAGGTCTGTTAGACGCCCCCTTAACATTAATTCTTCATAATTTTCTACAAGGAGGTATTTTAAATAATGTGAACATTAGCAAAAAAACATTTCCCAAATATGACAGTCGGGGATCAAACATTTCTTTGAACTGGTTGTGGTTCCTGTTCCCAAGAAGATCAAAGGGTTTACAATTACACACCTTATTGTTATCAAATAGCCTGTATCTCTAGGAAATCATAAATGTTTATGAGGCCTGTATCCTCTGGCAGATGGCCAGAGCCTTAATTAAGAACAGAACAAGAAATTCTAGATTAGGATTTCCCTTCACTAGGCAATTTCACACATCCTTTGGTCAGTTTAACACATCCTGTATTATTACTACAGTGGAACCCGTTTTTTTTGGGGGGGGTCACCCAGTAAAGCCCAGCTTGGCTGTTTCAAAATAGACATTTGGACACATTTGTTTATAATATAATAATCATAAGACGATGGCATACTATCATGTCATACCTTGCAAGGCAAGACTCCATCTTAATAGCCTTCCTGCTCGCTTTTACCTATTTGTGCCAGCCAAACCAGGGGTTGTGGTCAGTTTGTACCTCAAAACATTGCCCGTATAAGTATGGCTCTAACTTTAGGGCTCATACCATGGCAAGATACACTTTTTCCACAGTAGAGCAAACCTGCTCCTGGGAAGTAACTTTCTTTACTGTACACAATGGGGTGATCTTTCCTTGGTTGGATGTCTGACTCAGCACTGCCCCAGTACCCACATCTGAGGCATCAGTCTGGACTATAAAGGGTCTGCTGTAGTCAGGACTTGTGAATTCAGGAGCACTGCACAGTACCTCCTTCAGGCTGGTAAAGGATTTTTCACAGATTGGTTCCCAGGTAACTTTCTTAGGCATCGTTTTCTTTACCAGGTCAGACAGGGGGGTGGCCAGGGCACTGTAATTGGGTACAAATTTCCTATAGTACCCTGCTGTTCCCAGAAAACTCCTCAACTGCTGCTGCATTTCTGGTCTGGACCATGCCTTGATCACCTCTAGTTTTGCTTGGTTAGGATGGAGCTGTCCATGGCCTACAACATGCCTGAGGTATGCCACTTCAGCCATGGTCACCTGGCACTTCTCAGCTTTGACAGTGAGCCTGGCCCTCTGTATCCTGCCCAGCACTTCCCTAAGGTGGGACAGGTGTTCTCCCAGCTAGCACTAAAGATGGCGATATCATCCAGGTACACCACAACATACTCCTCACCACCATTTAATACCTTGTTCACCAACCTTTGGAAAGTGGCTGGGGCATTCTTCATTCCGAAAGGCATTACTTTAAATTCAAATGACCCTATCAGAGTGATGAAGGCTGACCTCTCCCTAGCTCTGGCATTTAACTCTACCTGCCAACACCCCTTTGTCAGGTCAATAGTTGTAAGGTAAGTCGCCCCTCCCAACTTATCCAGGAGTTCGTCCGTCCATGTCATCGGGTGGGCATCTGACTTCATGACTGCATTCAGTCCACACAAAAATGAGTAGAGCAGCCAGTGCGTGGTTCTGACCAAACAAATGTTGCTGATGACAAGCAGACCTGCCTGAGCTACCAAGGAAACTGCCGATCCTCAGGCAGGAAGGCTTTCACCCAAGGCAGTGCCCCAGTATCTGTTAACCTTTGGGAAGGGGGGAGGTGGACATCGGTACATTGACCAGGACACCAAGCTGAACTAGAAACTGCCTTGTCCTTTGCACGGTGTGCTGTTGAGCCTACAGAGGATCTCTTCAGAAGGCCATTATTGAGATAGGGAACACATGCAGCTTCTCTTTAAGATGGGCTGCTGCTACTACTGCAAAGCAGTTGGTAAAGACACAGTGCCAAGGATAAACCAAAAGGCAGGACTTAGAACTGAAAGTGATGGCCTGCAAGACAAAACCATAATTAATGTCAGAAGTCATGTGCTCATTGAGTGCCTGAAGGTGCAGGATAGTGTGAAATGCTCCTGTCCTTTTTAGTACCAGAAAGTACCATCAGTAGAACTTCAGATGTGTTTCCTCTTTGGGCATAGGCTGTATTGCCCTTTTTTCCAGCAGAGCTTTTACTGCCTTCTGAAGGATGGACAGTTGCTTTGGTGAATAGTGGCATGCCTTGAGAAGCATCTTGGGGAACATAGATGGACTCCAGGGCATCATTTGACTGCACTTGTTCCAGTACCCAGTTGTCTGAAGTAATGTTCTACCATTGGGGCAGGAACAGTGAAATCTGACCCTACCTGAATCCCTGAAATTGGGACAGGAGGGGAGAAATATGTATTCAGAAGGTGGGAGTGGCCTGCCCCTGACCACCTCTGCAACAAACTTTGTAGGGAGCGTCCATAAACTGTTATTAATAACTTTAGCCACCACTGTGGGAGGTGGGGAAAGGAATGAAACCACAGAGAAAATTGCCACACTCTTGGCTTTTGGGAGCCAAGGGATCTGACAGAACTAAAAGTCTTACAAGATACCTGGAGCTCATTCAGAGTGGCCTCCACCGAGGAGCCAAATAGCATGTCACCCCAAAGGGTGAGTGTAGCAAGGATTTTATTACATCAAGGACAAACCCAGCAGCCCTGAGCCAGCAATACATGGGCATGCAGATACCAGCAACCCCAGCTCTGCCAGAGGCATTAGAGATGGTTTAAGCTGAACGCAGAGAGTGCTTGCCAGCATATACAGGCTCAGGACTTCATACTGCTGAGTCTGTGTTTTGACTGAGCCATCAGGCAGGCTTTCATCAGACATAGTCATGGACTTCCTCAGGTAGTTTTGATACTTGACCATATAAGCCTGGTAGTTCCCATTTTTGAGGCCGAGGCAAAATTCCTTTCCCCCATGATATCTAGTTTCTGGATTCTTATTTGGAGGTTTAGTGCTCATGTGTTGAGGCATTTTAGACTGATCACAAGCTGCCATAATTATCTCTGGTTGGGTAAAATAATGTTCCTTACCCTTAGGTGCCAGATACTGCTGATCAGCCTTTTTTTGGGGACAGAAGGCAAGTTGCTAAACCTGTGACAGGCTGTCAAGGTCAAAGTGGAACATCACTGAAAAGGCTGATACCTGATCTGACATCCAGATAGTAACACCATTTTTTTTTTTGAGGAGGAGTCCTCTTCCATAGGAAATCGTAGCGTCTCCTGAACCGATCATATCAGCGTCTAAATGGATGTGGCCTTGGGAGGAGACCTCCTGCTACATAATACACTGAATCCACAGTGTCACAAGATACAGTGGACTCTGATAAGTTTATAACTGGAAATATCTATTTCTAGAGACTTGGCTATGTTGTTCAATCCACACTGGCCGGTTCCTTGCTGCTTTAAATCTTGCCGGAAGGTCTTCAAGCTGGCTCCTCCCACCCACCCACCCAGGTGGTAAAACCCTCAGCTACGCCCCATGATGCCAGATCTTCCTTACCTTGGAAGCTCAGGTTCCCTCCTTTGCCCTCTGCGTTTTTGGCTGGATCCACACTCTTTGGAATTTCCAAAACTTATTTTAAAATTTACCAGACTTCGGTCTTCTTTTTCCCTCTCGGCTGCGATGGACAAATCAACTCCCGACTTCCGTTGGTGCCTGTGAGGGCAGAAGATGTCCCAGTCCGATCCGCACTCCACGTGCGTCTACTGCCTGGGGCTTGGCCACAGCTCGCAGGCTTGCAAATTGTGCAAGTACTTTTTGGCTTCGGTCTTGGAGGGCCACGCTGCTAGACTTCTTCTTAGGAACCCAAAAAATAGTATCTGCCGGTCAAGTGAAGGGAGGCCCTTTGGGCATTGTCCTCAGCAGGCAGGCTCCATGGAACAGTTGATTGCCCTCGAGGAGGAGGCAGCCCAGGCGCTTCTTACTCCTCAGCCGGGCATTTATCCTGCTCTCTTTGGACTTTTCCTACATGGCTTCATTTAAGGAGCTTTGCCAGTCCCTCTCCACTAAGGGAAAAGGGTCATCGGGACATTCCAGTCGGTCCAAGAAGCAGGAGTCTAAGGGTAAGTCCCATCGTCGACGTTTGTGGCAGCGGGAGAGATCCCCTTCACTGGACCGTCAACTCTCTACTTCGATCGAGGTTGTGGCTGTGGCCGCTGACTTCATGGTGTCCTCATCAGATCAGCCTGCCGAGACATCCATCGACGCGGTCGAGATTCTTCTCGACCTGTCAGACGGTTCATCGACTGGAGAAGCAGACAACACTACTTCACCGGTTCACCCAGTGGAAACAGAGGACTTGCCTCTGCAGGAGTCCCCGTTTAAGGCCCTGCACCGAGGGAGGAGCGGGTTTTCCCCGTCCCCTCTCTGACCCACCCTCAGCACCACCGAAGGTCTCTGTCCTCTTCCAGGTCCAGCCGGTCCCGCCGACGTCTACAGTCTCGGCACCATGGAAAGCGCGCCGCCACTCATCCTAGGCCGCTCGGAGGATAGGCCCAAGCAAGTTGCGCTAGCAGAGGATTTAATGTGGCAGCAGCCTATTGTCCAGAAATAAGTCGACTCTATCGCCTTCTCCAGCCATTAAGTAGCTGTCACGGGCACGGCCTAAACAACCTCTCAGTGGTCGAGGATCCGACCCTGACACCGGTTGTTCAGTCGAGGCCAGCTGCTCCACCCGTTGTGGTGGAACCTCCGCCTCCACAACCGAAGACTGGTGCCCCGACCAAGGATTCTCAGTCGGGCAAGGGCTTGCCCCATAGGTTGTCGGTAACCCTCACTCCCGATTGACCTCGGCAGGTGGAGGGTGGCTCTTGCGCTCAGCAGCTATTCGCAGACTCCTCCCTGTTCTCCAGGCCGCTCGATCTGGAGTCTGCAGGGGGCCAGTCAGTGGACGAGAGCTCATCCTCGTTTTTGGGTCTGTTTCAACTCATCTTGGAATCTACTGGGATGCAGCTCGAACCAGTTTCAAAATGGGTCAAGTATTCCCTTACGGAGATGTTGGACTGAGGGGATTCCCCTACGGAGGCCTTTCTGGTGGCTGAAGCCATTGTTGGCCCAGCCCTGGAGTTGTGACAGCGGCTAGCATCTTGTCCCATGCCTCTGACCAGGATGGCTCGAAAGTACGTGGTCCCCACTGGTTCATTCTCCGATTTCTTGGAACATCCCTCTGCGGAGGGGTTAGTGACCAATAGCATTTTCCGGCCGTCCGGGAACACACTGGACGTGGACAAACTGCTGGATGAGGAATCCAAAAGGTTGGATTACTCAGGACGGAAGGTTTATGCTGCTTCCTCCCTAGGCCTTTGTCAAGCCAGCTCGGCACTTCTGATGGCACATTTCTCACACACTCTTATGGGCTCCCTGGATGAGGTGATTCTCGTATCCCGCTGACCTTCAGACAACGGTCCAGCAGGTGCGGATCAGGAAGGGCGGTGGCAAACAACAGCTCCAAACTTCATTGGACATTGGTGATTCTTGTGCCTGATCAGTAGCGGCTGCAGTGGCCATGCGCTGCAGATCTTGGCTGTGGATCTCCACCTTCATGACGGACACCCAGCACAAGCTGGCAGACTTTCCCTTCCTGGGCACTGACTTGTTCAGGCTGGGGGCCGAAGGCCATCTCCAGAGTATCGAGAAGTTCAATGCCACCTTGGACTCTGTCGCATCTGCCCAGAAGGACAAAGGCCGCCAGCAGCAGCGTAAGCCCTTTTGCCCTTCTTCCCCTGTGGCACATCTGGCCCAGCAGCACCAGGGCCTGCAGGCACACACATTTGGTGCCCTAAGGCCAAGTCTGCCACTTCCTCCAGTAGGAAGCCTGGAGGCAAGGGTCCAGAGGGTCCCTCATCGGGCCCTTCCTCCAAGCCTGTCCAATGATGGGTTGAGGGGTGTTGCCACCAATCTCATCACTCCTCCCTGGGTTTCCCCTTTGGGGGGATGGCTCCACCATTTTTCCACCTGGTCCGCTATCACCATGGACCACTGGGTGCTAGAAGTGGTAGGCAGGGGTCTGCCTGTGAAATTCGAGTGATTCCCTCCCTATCAAGCCATCGCCCCACAGGGGGCAGCGGGTTCTGCAGCCTCTCTGTCGGCTCATAGAGCCAACATTGCCTTGCTCCTCCAGAAGAAGGTGATCAAAGAGGTGGCAAACCCTCCTCCAGACCCAGGGTTTGTGTCCAGGTACTTCCTGGTCCCAAAACGGATGGGGGGCTGGCGCTCCATTCTCGAACTGCATGACCTGAACAAGTTCCTAAGTCCACACACCTTCAGGATGGTCATTCTGGCTAAGATTATTCCATTCTTGGAATGAGGCATGTGGTTCTGTACTCTGGACCTTCAGGACATGTTCTTTCACATCCCAATCCATCAGTCTCACCAGCAATTCCTCTGCTTCAGAGCAGAGGGATCCCTTTACAAGTTCCAGGCTATGCCCTTCGGCCTCGCTCCTGTTCCCAGGGTCTTCACCAAATGCATGGCAGTGGTGACAGCAGTCCTGTGGTGTCAATGGGTCCGGGTGTACCCTTACCTGGACAATTGACTGATTGCAGCCCCCTCCAGGTTGGAGGTGGAGTGGTCCAGGGATCTGCCCTCCAGGTCTGCTCTCAGATTGGCTTCCTTATCAACGAGGCCAGATTGGAACTCGTGCCTTCACAGGTGATTCAGTTCATCGGGGCAGAGCTTGACTCTCTTCGAGCCAGGCCCGGCTCCCAGCAGACAGGGCCTAGGTCCTTTCCTTCTTTGCCCAGTGATTTCTGGTTGGGCAGTTGTGCCCTGCCTGGGACTTCTGCACCTTCTGGGCCTCATGGCAGCCTACACCAGTGTGGTTTGTTGGGACCGCTGGCATATGCGTCCCCTGCAGCGGGGACTGGCCAGCCAGTGGTCACAGTGCTCTGATCCTCTGGACCAGCCAATGACGATGACCCAGGAGTTGTGGGATGGTCTGCAGTGGTGGATCATCCCAGCTCATCTGCAGGAGGGTATCCCACTTGTCCGCCCCGAGCTGACAGTCATTTTAATAACCAACGCCTCTCTTGTGGGTTGGGGTGCCCATCTGGGGGAGTTCAGGGCCCATGGTCTTTGGTCCCCTCAGGAGTCTCGATGCCACATCAGCCTGCTGGAGCTTGCGGCAGTCCGACTAGCCCCCACCACCTTCGCTTCATTTGTACGGGGTCAAGTGGTCCAGGTCCAGATGGACACCACCATGACCATGTACTACCTCAACCGTCAGGGCAGGATGCACTCCTTGCCTCTGTGCAAGGAGGCTCTCCACATCTGGTTGCTTGTGATCAGCCTGGAGGTGGATCTCCTAGCCATCCATGTGGTAGGAGCCTCCAACCATGTGGCCAATGCTCTGAGCCGGATAGGTGCTGTATCTCACGAGTGGTCTCTCCTGCCGGAGGTAGTACAAGATCTGTTCTCCCACTGGGGTACCCCTCAAGTGGACCTGTTTGCCTCCAGGGAGAATGTGAAGCTGAGGCTGTTTCACACCCGCCCCCCTCAGCAAGGGGATGTCTTCTCGAGGCCATGGACCCCTGGCCTCTTCTACGCTTCCCCTCCATTTTCCTTGGTCCATGAGGTGCTTCTCAAGGTGAAGAGGGACAAAGCACAGGTGATTCTAGTAGCCTCAGACTGGCCCCACCAGTTTTGGTGTCCAGAACTCCTCAGCTGCAGGCTCCTGAGGTGGCTTCCAGCCCACCTGGGCCTGATCTCAGTCAACAAGGGGAAGGTACTCCATCCGGACCTTCAATCCCTGCACCTGACAGCCTTTTTCCTGAGCGGCTAGAGTTCCAGGCCTTGGGTCTTTCTGACGAGGTCCTCAGTGTCATTGAGGCGTCCCGTAAGGAGTCGACCAGAAAATGCTATGCCTTCAAATGGAAGAGATTCTCCATTTGGTGTCAGGACAAGGGGTTGGACCCTTCTTCCTGTTCCTTGGCTAGCATTCTGGACTACCAGTGGTCCCTTTCTCAGCTAGAGTTTCGGTTGACGACCCTTAAGGTGCACCTGGCAGCCATCTCTGCTTACCGGGCATGGACCAGCAAGCAGTCGGTGGTGCAGGAAAAGGTGGTCAGGCACTTTTTCAGAGGCCTTGATCACATATCCCCTCTGGTGCAAGAACCTCCACCTCCGTGGAATCTGCTTCTGGTATTGGCTAAGCTCATGGGCAAGCCATTTGAACTAATGCACAGGTGTGACATCTCTTACCTGTCATGGAAGACTGCCATCTTGGTGGCTATCACATCAGCCAGAAGGATGGGAGAGCTCCAGGCACTTTCCATTGAGTCTCCTTATCTGGTCTTCCACAGGGACAAGGTTGTCCTGTGCCCCCACTCAAAATTCCTTCCGAAGGTGGTATCGGAGTTTTACCTTAACCTGGTGTTGACTCTGACGGTGTTCTACCCCAGTCACACTTGGAGGCGAATATAGGCTCCATACTCTGGACCATAAGAACACTTGCTTATTATAAGGAGCATTGCTAAGTTCAGGAGAGGTTCAGCCAGCTGTTTGTCACCTATGTTGAAACCGCACCTGGCAGACCTACAGCCAAGTGGAAGATAAGCAGGTGGGTCACCTCCTGCATAGATCTCTGCTATAGGTTGGTGAGCATGGAGCCTTCCAGAGGGATAAGAGCTCATTCTACCCTCCATACTGCTGCTTTGGTGGCTGCTTCTAGGGACATCCCTATCCAGGAAATCTGCAGGGCTGCTACCTGGAAGTCAGCACACACCTTTATTTCCCATTACCACATTGACCTTGAGTCATGCTGGTATGCTGGTTTTGGGACCTCAGTTCTCCAGTCCTTATTCCCTAAGTAGGGGGTGCGCGCCTTGCCTATCTCCTCCCGGAGAACTGCTAGGAGTCTGCCAGACATTGTGGATTGAACAACATATCCATGTCCCTAGAAATACAGGTTACTCACCTGTAACAGGAGTGGTATATGTTGTTCATCCACACGACTCACGACTCCCTGGTTTTGACGTGCAACCTGGCTTCCAGCAGGCTAGTTCTGGTGTCATGGGGCTGAGCGAGGTTTTACCACTCAGGGTGGTGGGAGGAGCCAGCTTGAAGACCTTCCGCAAGATTTTGCGGCAAGGAACCTGCCAGACTGTGTGGATGAACAATATATGCCACTCCTAGAACTCCTGTTACAGGTGAGTAACCTGTATTTTTCCTCCTCCTCTCCCCAGAAGTCTTCCTCCATCAAGTCTGGATTATACTCTTGTTCCTCAACAGGGATTTTGGGGGGGGCACAGAAGGAAGAGGAGCTCTTGACCAGGGGCAGGTGATGAAAAAGGCTGCAATTGAGGCAGCAGTCTGAATTAGCTCAGAGAAGTGGGCTCACGTAGTAACATTGCCTGGGCTGACACGGACTGGTGTGGCTGTGGCAGACACCAACAAGGCCGATGCTGAACTTTCTGGTTGCAGTGTTGACAGTGAACCCTGCAGCGTGATAACTCGTGGCCAGCTGTGGTAGTGATAACTTTGAGGCGTGCCCTTCAGTCTAAGGTTCTGGACTTCTAAATTGCTGAAATCTAATTTGTCACAGGGAGGCTGGTGATGGTCTCATCCACCAGTCTGGGCTGTGGGGTTCACAGCCATAATCTAGGTGAAGTATAGCACTGCTAAGCAGATGACTGGTGCGATCAGAAACCTGACTGCCCAACATACTTTCTGGCATGCTGCAATTTGATCTTCTGATTGGTTTCAGAAAACTACATTATCCCTTTATTTTTATTTTTATTTTTTGTTTACTGGGTAGGCTCACTGAGATAGACTCTCTTTTCAAAAACAACCTGGAATAAATTACACAAAACATTTTGAGGAATACATCCTGACAATCAGGGTTGTTTAAATCAAAACTTTTAGGACTTACTCAGCCAGCCAGCCATGACTGTAGCTGAATTTCACTTGCCTCTATTCATTAAAATTAGATTAGCTCTCTTTTTTCTACTTGCCCTTCAAGGAAATGTACTTGCTCTGGACAGGTGGCAGTAGGATTTGCACATCCCTGCTGACAGCACAGTAAGTACATAAGTGAACAAGAAAATAAAATGCAACAGAGGAAATGCTTAAGAGGGTGATTTGGTACAGGATGCAAGTAGTCACTCGGAGACTTTGGTTCCATAAAAACTAAGGCGACATACAAAGTCCAGTAATATGAATAAAAAATAAGATGAGCTAGCTAAAACAGTCACAGGGTTCATTAATAAATAGATACTCCTTCACAGCTGATATGAAGGAGTAATGGTCAGGCATTCAATGGCCTTGGGAGATTTGGTTGTTCCAAAGTCATGGTGCAGTGGTAGCAACAGAGAGAAAGTCCTTGGCCCAGCTGTAGGTTTCAGTACCAGAGCAAGAAGGCCTTCTGATAAGTCTGAAGTCCATGATGCCAGACAGAGTTTTCAGGAAGAGGGGTTAAGGAGTTTGTGTGCCATAGAAAGCACAAGAGATGAAGCCTCCAGGGGTGGCCAGTTTAGTGCAGACAGTGCCAGATAGTGAGCTGTCTGCTGCAGACCCTGCAGCAAAGTGGGCTATATGATGTTAGGCAAGCTGGAATTTGGAAAGTTCAGTTTCCTGACAAATGAAAGTAGTGGAGCCCCATAGGCGATGGCAGGAAGGAGGACACTATTGGTGATTGAGAGCCAAGCCTGTATGGAAGTAAGGGTAGAGGCCTACCTTTGTTTAGGTTCAAACCACTAAGTTGACATGAGGCCTGAGAGGAAGTTCTGGATCCAAATGGACACTCTAATATTTTACCTTAGCCATTGTATTGATGTATCCTGGTTTCTTCAGTTCTCACCTCAAGCCAGTGGAAGAGCATATTTACTAGACTGCATTGTCCTTCTTCATGGTTTTTCTGATGAAATGACTAGTGTCATCTGCGTGCATCTTCTCGTGGCCTGGTTGAAGGCCTTCCAGATTTCATAGAGGGAGATATCATGGCCAAAGCAGAGAAAAATCACACAGCAGTTCTTATGGTCTTCAAGATAAATTTTGTTACTTCAGTAACAAAATTGAAAAAACGGCATCCTGGACAGTGATGGTGGGCTTGACAGCAGAAAAGGCCATAAACAAATCAAGGACTATCATATAGAACTGCATCACAGAGGCAGCGAAAATTGGGCTTCTAAGAGAAGCAATCTTTTGTTGACGAGTGAACAAAGAGCAGTCTTTCCACTGGGTAAAGCTGAACTCGGCAGCAGGCACAAACTGAATATATTTGGGGCCTCCCATGTTGCATAGGTAACACTGATGAATCTTCATGGGTGAGGATGTCGACATCTGCAGTCCCAGCTAGGAAGGGTTTCCAGTGCAGTGCTGATACTGTTGCCTTACAGTCCATTGCATGGAAGAGTCCTTGAAGATCCCTGGTTCCTCCTGAATATTTTTGCTGTAGTATCATAATTTAAATCTAATCAAGGTATTGCAACAACGATGCTTTAAAGTAAACACCTGGAGCAAACATACTGTAAATTGATGCTGGTTGGTGGTAACTGTAGTATTAGAATCATTGCAAAAAATTGTAAAGCATCTGCAAGGGTTAAAGCTTAAAGCCACAAAAGGAACTAAATTAAGTGTCAATATATGGCTGTTATGGCAAAATTCTGCATCTGTATGTAGTACATTTTCCGTAGACATCCCTAAGCCTTGTAAATCTGTGGCATGTGTTTCTGGTGTTTGAAGGATTGTGCTGTGAGGTATTGATGTTGACATAACTTTAACACCCTATCTCTAAACACTAGTGTGTATTTGACTGTACCTGGCAAGACTGTGCCAAAGTTAGAAACAATGCCAGTGCTGTATTGCACAATCATTCAAACTCCAAAACAGAATGCCACAGATTTATGATGGCTCAGGGACTTTTTTACCCTAGCATTGCTTTTACTTTTAGTTTTGTGGCATTAGCTTTGACTCTAAATGACGCTTTAACATTTTTTATTTTGCAGTTTCTTTTTTAAAAGAAATTTAACAGACACACACACTACTTATATTGTTAGTGTCAGCTGGCTGGTATCAGTGTACAGTACTTCTCATGACAAACATACCCAGTTTGGGTGCCACTCTGCTTAGTGTCAAGTTGTCTTGGAAATGCAGTGGCTTTACTCCATCACCCACCCTTGTTGCAATCAGTCACTAGTGTCCAGTGATACTCCCACCCAGCCCTGGATAGTTCATCCCTGTTGTCTAGTGACCCTCCTCCCCACACACCTGGGCCTGGACAACAAATTGCTGGTGTTCAGTGGTATGTCCCTATTGGCCCTGTACAACAGATCACTGGTGTTCAGTGATAGCATGTTCCACAGCCCCAGATAAATGAATCTCTGGCATTCAGTGATACCCTTTTACCATCTTCCTGCCCCAAGCCAGTCTTCCTGTTGTCTATGGCACCCCCTTCTTGACCCGTCCCCAAGACATGCAGTCCTTTATGTCCAGCACACACCCAGGTTTACTACTATAACCACCCCTAGACCCTGTCTCAACTCCACTCACCTCTTCTGCTGTCTCAGTAAATCATGCACATAGCGTGTGTTGCATAAAAGGGATTTTTGTAATATCTGCAATGTTCATGTACACTTTCTTGAAACGTGGTTGCAGCTACCAGCTGATGAGGTAGCTGGTGTGTTTGAGCCAACCACCATTTATGAGGGAGGGATGGGGAGCTGCAGGCACCGGGTTATGCTCTCAGGGCTTCATATTTATGTTGTTTACAACTTCTTTATTTTTAAATGTTTTCCTTTTCAAAACAGTAGAATCACCACCCTTATGATAAGCTCTAACAAACCTGCATGTTTCAAATCCCAGATATTTTTTAATTGTCGATGAGAGAAAAAAAATGCCATTTTTATTCTCCATTATTTTTAATATTTTTGAAACCCTATAGTGCAAAAACGACTTAACCAAATTTAACAGGTCTCAAGATCCTGCTCCAAGGTGTGCCTTCCAATTTTCCTGTGTCTAAAGATGGCCGAGCTCTAAGCGGTCAACTTTTTTTTTGTTGTTGCTGTTGTGATGAAGGCCTTCTCAATTCTAACTATAGTGACATTTTGCTTGTCACTAACAGGAGGAAATCTAAAATGTGCCTTGTTGAGCAGACTGCTTTATTTGCAGTGGCATTAATCAGCTTACTAGATGGGACTAAATGCATTCCACAGCTAAATATCATACTTCAGGGTTTCTGCTTATTACCTCATTATCATGGGACAAGCCCAATCTGGCATGGCTTTCCTTTTCATTTCAGTGACAGTCCCAATGCTGTTCAGGAAGTAGAAACGTGGCTCCCAAGACTTCATTCGGTGGTTATAGGGCCTGGCTTGGGTAGAGAAGATCTAATACTCGAGCATGTTAAGGTAATGAATGTATTTTTGTTACATAATGCTGTTCTGTGCTAGTATGGCAATGTTCCTGTCAGTATCCAGGAACTACCCTGTATAGGTTTTAAGTCTTAGGGTTTCACTTTGAAAATTAATTTATCTAGATTACTTTGCATAGTCCATTATTTTGGTTAGCTCTTGTATGATTAACCATAAGGAAAATACAGTGATCTTAAAGCCCATCTCCTCCATACAGCCACAGTCTTTGGTCCTAAGACCGGGGGCTCTAGGACCTTGGGGAATCTTAAATGATTGGGACTGATGGTGCTGACACCTGGCACCAGTACCCTGTATACAGCATTGCTAATCCTGCCTCTCAGTTCTTTTTTTCCCAGTTGTTGAGCACACATCTCACTGGGATCAACCCTTCATAACTGAGCCAAGCTCTGGGGTTACTGGCGCCTGTTTCAAACTTGGCTAGTCCACTTGCTTGGTTTCCAATACTTCACAGGGTGATAAAGACACATCAGTGAAGCAGGACCTCTTGCATGATTGCCTGTTTCTGAGCAGTTTATTAAATTCACTGAGCCAGCTCTGAAAACTCCTCCGGAGAGGTGAAGAAATCCTGCTGTTGGCATTAGATTTGACAGGCCCTACTCTCAAAGGCTGTTAATTATCTTGTTGATGCTTACCTTTTTGACTGGGCCTGGGTGCATTCCATATCTATATTCCATGCAGTTTTGGTACCAAGCTTGACAACTCCAGTCAGTCACCTGGTCAGTACTGGCACTTTTGTGGCATGTCAGAGTGTCAGCACCCGGTTGGTGCTGCCCTTGGTACCAGGGTCAGTGCTGACTATGGGGCCAAGCTTGGTGTCAGTGCCAGCAAACCCCTTGGCACCAGACAGCTCTACCTTGAAAGCAGCACTTGGCACTGACCAGAGCATCATCCTCAGTACCTTCTTTGTCAGTAGTGGTCGATGAGCAATGGAGCTCACATTCAACACCTGTTCAGTTACCACATGGGGAATAATTGGCTGGGAATACTTTCTTCTATAAAGGGTTTTTTTTTCTCTGCGGGTGAACAGCAGCTTTTTCAGCCCTGTCCCTGTGTCCTCTGTCCCACTGACTGGCTAACAGCTCTTCAAGATTTAGGGCGACGACTACATAGCCACCCACCCACTCATGACAAACACATCCAGCTACCCCCACCCAGACCGTAATGGAGGATCAGACCACAGGGCATCATATAACTTGTCGTCCTGTTCTCTGTTCTTTTTCCATCCTCACCATGGCATCAGTACATGTACATGGAGGCACACAACTCCTGCACAGCCGCAGTCACTCCCTTGAGTTGCTGTAGCCTTTACTGACGCCGGCAGTCATGGGCGAGATGACTGGCCACTCCTCTTGGGAGAGAAGAGAGTGTTCTGGGACACTCATTCCTTCTCCCATCCTGCCAAGCCCTGTAACCCATGCTCATTCCTGACCAGGGTTCACCAGCATGGCAGGAGATGGTGTTCAATGCCTTTGCCCTCCATGTCACCGGGCCAGTTGGTTGGGATAATTTTCTAACAGGAGTGCAGTAGCGATGCCATACAAAAACTACACTATCTTCACTCTGTGCTGCTGCCTTGAAATTTAGAATGGTAGTATAGAATCAGAACTCCATTCAAATAATACTATGCTGTGATGCTGTCTCTATTATTCGAACATCAGATTTGTTCCCTCTGCCAAAGAGACTTTTCTGGCTCCAACCTGTGGCGATCACCCCAAAGCATGGTCAGCAGTCTCCTTGGCATACAATCAAGTGTGGATTGGAGGAATCATGCCTTCTCCCAGTTTAGTAATCTGGTTCCCACCCCTAGGCACCATACTTCCCTACAGTATGGTCTCAGGACAAAGCCTGAGTCCATTTCTGCTACTGAGGACTATTCCAACACCAGGAGAGCTGCCATTGTTTTTACCTACCTCACCAGACCTCTGGGTTATTTAACTGATAAGCAGTTGACTGTAGTTTGTCCAGGGATGGTTCAGTGAGACTGACTTGTCTGGCTTGGTACCACCACTGATAGCACAACCTCTGGTAGATAGTTTCATGCATCTTGACTCAATGCCCCTGTCATTCTGAGAAGGTACTGAGGCCTCTTTATATTTCCCCTTCTCCTGCTGAAGTCATTGTGTTTAACCACTTTGTCAGTGACATGAGGGAAGCTATGGGGTGGCCTATACTCACCATAGACAACCAGTCTAAGGGCTTTCTAATCATGAGTCGTATATTATGCCAGACAGCCTCCACCTCAAGATACTGAGGGAGATTGTGGTGTCCCTCATGGGAACCCTGGAAGATTTAACTGTTGTCCGGTAATGGATGTCCCGAGGGACTGAAGAATGGTAGGCGTGGTCTGTCTTCATGAAGGTGGGGATGCAGGAGACTCTGGCAACTACTGGCCTTTATCATGGTCTGTATCTCAACCCTGGGGAAATGTACTAGCTTTTGTGATGGTCTCAAATGTTTGGATTATGGTGATCCCACAATAGAAAAGCAGTCTGAAAAGGTGAAGAGCCTCAGCACATAGAGATACTGATGAGACAGAGTCCTGAGAAGGGAAACCCATGTCTTGGCTTCTGTTTTCGACATTTGCTGTGTGTGTGTGTGTGTGTGTGTGTGGCCATTGGGCACTGTGCAGTTCTGCTAAAATGAAGCAGTCTAAATTAGTTAATTGTGATTTGCATATACATCCCGTGATGCGTTGCATTATTGCAGGATAAGTAGTTTATTTTGCGTTTCAAACCATATACTATACAAAATAACACATGGATATTTATGCAGCACAACTTCGCTGTGCTTCCATGTTGGCATTTTGATGACGAGGGACTTCTAGCCTCACTCTTGAGGTCCATAATATATCATTGAAGTGGGACTGGCAAGCTTCTAAGGCTACCTTGGGTAGATGGATCATATTGTGTATAGTATAGGCTTTTGTGGTGGCAAAGTTGCAGCTGCTGGCTTTCCTTAAGGCACATTAAACTAGGGCTACAGCAGTCTTCTGGGAAAAGTGAGTAGAAGCTTCAGTGCTTGACCTGTGCAGGGCAGTAACCTGGTACTTCCTTGCACACCTTCACAAAACATTACAAACTGGACATGCAGAGTTCATATATAGCTTTTGGCCAAAAGATACTCAAGGTGGCTGCAAAGAGATAAACACATAAATGGAAGGATATATTTCAAGCCCCAGGAAATCTTTACCGTACTCTGACATATGCAGTTAGCCTTTACCATTCAACTGCCCTGGACAGAAAAAAGTTAAAAGAATCTGTGCAAGTAGTGGAACGTTGATAAGCGCAAGCTCGATTTTCAAACTGCTGTCCCTGGTGCATTCTATGTAATCGCCAGATTCTTTACCCCGCCTCCCAAAGTTAGATGCCTCAGAGATTGCTCCTTCAACTTCTTGAAGATTTCTTATTTTTCTCGGTTTTTCAGAAGTTACCGATTTATTTTTAGTTTTCAGAATAATGGCCTTGATGTACAGGAAGTTTAGTTTAGATTTGGCGTGTTTGGTAAATCTGTGGTTCCTCATTGGTTCTCTGAACTAGTAAGGAACCGATACATGTTTTACTTTCTTTTACGTCAAGTTGTTTAGTTTAAATTGTATACAAGTAGCCGGTTGTGCCTTGTTTCAGTTTTTTTAAATCGGAGGTCCCCGGTTTTTGTCTTCAGTTGCTGAACCAACCAAAAAAAAAAAAAAAAGTAAGAAGAAAGAGTGGTGTTGCTTTTCTACTTGGCTAAGTTGGCACAGAACCAGCAAAAGTTTTGGAGATTGTCACAGAAACCCAAAAGAAAACTGGCCCTATGGGTTTTCAGCATTGTACTGGTGCAGCGAATCATTTGCGAGGCCAGTCCCCATACTAGTTGTGTCTGTCTAGGGTTTGAACACCTTAATTCAGACTGTGAAATTTGTTGACTATTACCTTAGTCTCACGCTGACGGGTGACTTAACAGACTGAGAGAGAAAATGGCTGAAAAGCTGCTGACCCAGCTTCTGGTAAACCGTTCCTCTGTAAAAGGAGACACCTATGAACCAGGGGAAAGCCCTCTGACAAGGGCAGAACTTCCTGACTACAAAAAGAACCACAGAATTGGCTACTGAACCGCCACTGCTAAAAGAAGAAAAAGGAGCAACATTTGAAAAGGAGCCACAGCCTAAGGTTTCAGTGGCTCCAACCGCTGAAGAAATTGCAAATGCAATAAAATAATATAGCTACTAGAGTACACCAGTTCTTCAGTCCCGGTTACTCAGCAGGCTCCTCCAACAACCGGCGGTTCATACTGTGGTTCAAGTGGCGTTCCTTCGCTTCCGGTTCTTCAACCTGATCCCTACTCTGCAGGAGATAAAGAGAATGAAGACGATCTGGAGGAACCAATTGAACCATGCAGGGGTGGATCTTATGGACTTAGATGCCCCACCTATACAGCCCCCAAAACAGATTTATGTTCTAGGAGACTCAATGGTCAAACAGTTGGCTTGCCAAATATGTGATCAAGATAAAACTAATAGAACCCTGTCATGCTTTCGCGGTGCTAGAATTCAGGACATTACAAAAATGTCCAGACAGATGCTAAATAACTGCGGGAATAATCCCTTGGTCATAGTTCACGTGGGAGTCAATAACATCAGGCACCAAAATGTCCAGGAGATCAAGGAAGAATATGTAGGTTTAACAAACACACTTTCTGATATAGAATGCACTATAGCCTTTTCTGAAATCCTTCCGCATTCCAGATCAGATCCATACACTGAATCAAAATTAAGCATATAAATAACTGGTTAAGGTTTGGTGCCTAAAACAAAATATAGGCTGTATAACACACTGGGAACAATTTCATAACAGGGAACTGATATGCAGGGATGGCCTTCACCCAAGTAGAAAGGGCTCTTCTGTGTTAGGCAGACATTTAGGCCTTGTTCACACTGTGCTATTTAAAATGTTTTCTCAGTGGTAAAACATTTTAAACAGCTGTTAGCATGGTTTGCATTCTCACTTGGCACAACTTGTGAACTGTTTTAGTGAACCATGCTCAAACCCTGCTTCGAGGTAGGCTTGAGCACGGTTTTCAAAATGGTTCCAATTGTAATTCAGATGTACCGTCTGTGAGAGCAGGACGACATGGTTTCCAGAGCATGATTCTGCAGCTTTCAATGTCACCACAAAACATGGTAAGCAGCTTTCAGGTGCTGCGAGTGCCAGAAAATGGACAAGTAGACACCAGTACCACTGCACTGAGAACATGCTGACACCAATTTGTTAAGGTACCAACACATTTTCAAATTCGCTTTACACAGTGTGAACGCTTTGAAATGGTAAGCTTTAATCCGTTTCTAAGAATGGTTTAAAGAACCGTTTTCCAGCATCCCACAGTATGAACAGGGCCTTAAACTCTTATATAGATAGACATTTAAACTAACACATGGTGGGAGGGGAATACCGCTTACTTGCTTACTCCCACCCCCACTGCTTCTCCATCCTCTGATAAAGTTATTAGCCAACAGTTTGAGGAAGTAACTAGCCACGTAGATACTGACTCTGAAGCCACCTTTTCCAAGTTCAGGATATTACTTCTTAATGCTAGGAGTTTAAACAACAAAAGAAACTAACTTCAGCTGTGTTAAACAATGAAAGTATAGATGTCTGTGTTACTAGACTTTGTTTACAGACAATGAATGGCGCAGGACATTCCTGGTTATACTTGTAAGAGAAAATAATCGACAACCTCTAAAGGTGATGAGTATGGACTGTTTTGAAACCAAGACAGACAACACTCCAGTAACAGATACTGAGATCATCTGGGTAGATCTCAGCCTGGGCAATAGATGTATATCTATGGGACTCTGTTATCGCTCTCCCTCTCTGGATGCATCAAGCAGTAATAACTTCTTGGAGGCTGTACAAAACATTAATCAGTTAGACGATCTTATACTAATGGGTGATTTCAGTCTACCACATATTAAATTGGGACAGCCTGAGGGTAAAAGTATGATGGATAAAAAATTCCTGGAGACCATTGTACAACTATGCCTGGATCAACTAGTATTAAAACCTACCAGGCAAAATAATATCTTGGATCTAATATTCACTAATATTAGTGATCTGGGGGACTCTCCAGTGGTCTGAGAACCTGTAGGAGATGGTGCCCATCGTATGGTTCTCTGGACTCTTAATTACTATAGTCCCTCTATCAAAGGCATTACCTAAATAAAGAAGTTTACCAAGGCAAACTGTAGTAAAATAAAGGCATACCTAAAAAATTGGAATTAGGAATGTGATTTGAATAACCTCGACGCTAGTAACACCTGGGTACAAATTAAAGAGAAAATTGAATACTGCATTAACAAATGAGTGCCTGAGCGCATAAAATATAATAACCAAAGGAGAACACCTTTATGGTATTCTTTTAAGATTAAAAGATTAATTAGGAATAAAAAAAGGGCATTCAAAAAGTACAAAAAGCATAAAACTGATTTAAACTGGAACAGGCTTAAAATTTAAGCCAACAAAACAAAATTGCCCATTAGGACTGCAAAAAAAAACAAAAAAAAAAAACTGGAGCATAACCTGGCAGTAGTAACCAAAGATAATAAGAAACAATTCTTTAATTATATAGGTTCTCTAAAGAGTAATGGGCCAGGCTGGCTCGGTGGCGCTGAGGGTTAAGGCTCTGGACGTCACATCTCGCGTCATGCTGGTGACCCGTGTTCGGGAGCGAGCTCGGGTGCCGGGGGTTGGTGGGATAGGATTGGATTGAGTGCCCAATGGGCTTCTCTCCTGTCCTGGGGGAGGGTTCTGGGGATGTCCGGCATTCCAGCGCCCCCAGTGGAAAACTGGTGGGTGCCGCAGAGCATTGGGCAGCATGTTCACAGCGTGGCCCGATGCTGGCAGGGTTGCAGTGCACTGAGAAGTCTGCTTGCACCATGCATAGGTGGTGTGGGGCTGAGGGCACATAACAGGGGGAAAGCCCCCACCAGATAGGTAACGGCTCCTCCAGTGCCACTGCCACACGCCCAATGCTGGTTCCCCATCAGTGCCCCTTTGATCTCCCCCGGGATGTAGCCCCTCCCATCCCCGGGGAGTCGTGATGTCCTTGAAGATGAGGAGGGGCACAGCGGGTGGTTAGAGCGGTCCGGTGAGCAGGGTAGTCGGAGTGAGTTCCGGTTGGGTGTGAGAGAAAAAGAGTTAAAATAAATAAGTAAAATAAACTAATGGACCTAAAGTTGGTCTCATTAAAATTAATGATAAATTCATATCTGAGTAACAAGCTATGGCTCAAAAGTTTAACACCTACTTTACAAGTATTTATAAATCAAAAGAAAAAACTGGGTGTACAGTACTTGAACAATCATGATTCATCATGATTGTTCAGTATTTCAGAAACATACACTATCAATTCATTCAAAACCAGTTCATCAGCAGGTCCTGATAATATCCCTCCCATATTCCTAAAATAAATTTCCCATGTAATAGCACACATACTTAACTATTTGTGTAATAAATCCTTCAGTGAAGGTGTGGCTATCCAAGATTAGAAAATGGCTACAGTTATTCCTATTCATAAAGGAGGGTCTAAACTAACTGTTGAATTACAGACCTATTCGTCTAACCTCATGGATAGGTAAAATCATGGAAAGACACTTGCTGCAAAAAATTCTATCATATACTTCTGCAAACAAGTTACTTGATATTACCCAGTATGGTTTTACACATGGGAGATCCTGCCAAAATAATCTGATAAATTTTTTCCAACCTATCACTGAAGCTCTAGACAGTGGATTCCCAGTTGATGACATATTCCTAGACTATAAAAAAAGCCTTCGATTCAGTTTCCTACAGAGTTCTAATAGAGCAACTTGTTAAGATTAAACTGCACCCTAATAATATGTGGCTAGAATCCTGGTTAACTGGTCGGAAACCGCAGGTTAATATAAGGGGACGTAAGTTTACTTGGAACACCGTGACTAGTGGGGTGCCCCAGGGTTTGGTGCTGGGTCCCATACTGTTTAATATTATTGCTACCAGACAAATTACAAATGGTGTATGGATAAACAAATGTGCAGATGATAGTAAACTGGGATGCATTGTAAATGATATTCGATCTGCTGACTTCTTACAGGCCAGTCTCAACAGTTTAGCAGATTGGGCATTGGAGAACAAATTAGTATTTAATATTTTCAAATGTAAGGTTATGTACCTTGGCAATAACAATAGACTAACGGATTATTATATGAACAACATAGCATTACAGGTAGTAACCTCAGAAAAAGACCTGGGAATATACATCTCCAGTAACCTAAAATTTACTGAACATATAAACACAACTGCAAAAAAATGTCACAGACTAATTATTTGCATCACAAAAAACATCAGAAGCAGAGAACCTGAGGTGCTTGTACTGCTTTACTGTAGTTTAGTAAGATCACATCTAGTCTTCTGCTCCTCTTTCTGTGCACCTACTTTAGTACAAGAGAAAGCAACCATTGAAAAGGTACAGAGAAGATTGACCAAAAATATTATTAATCTGAACATGGTCTCACATGAGAACAGATTAAGGGCATTAGGATTATTCTCCTTAGAATACCGCTCTTTGAGAGGTGATCTCTGTCTACTACTGTATATAGAGCCACCAGGGATCTTGCTCTGTTTGAGACCATCTGTTTAGACTGGCATGTCTCCCAAAGTAACACCAGGTCTCGTAAACTGAAATTAAAGACTAATATTAACAAAACTGTAAAAAGAAGTAGGTTATTTACTCAACGAGCAACACCAATTTGGAATGTTCTTCCAACAGAAGTAGTTCTAAGTACTAATTTACAGCAATTCAAGTCAAACCTTAACACGTACATTGGAGATAAGAAATATTGCTTCCGCCTATAGATAAAGGTGGAGAGTTCATTATGGGCTTGTCCCTCAAACTTGTATTTACCTATGAACGTGAAGTTTCTCCAGAACAGCAGGAGTTTGAGTCTCCCCTTCAGCATCCAGAGGACTATTCCTCTCATTTTTCTTTTATGAAGTTGATGGCAGAGACTCCAGATCTTCCCACCCAGGAGACCACTGAGCAGGAGGAAGAGGAGGATTATATGGACATGATGGGGTTGTCCGCTAATAAACACTTGCTGCTCCCCATCCACAAATCATTAAAGAGGCAAGCCTAGAAAATCTTGTGAATTCCTACTTCTGTCCCTCATATAGACAAGAAAATTGACATAAAATATCATCTGGCCGGGGTGGGGCTGAATTCCTTTTCAGTCACCCCAGCCATGAGGGAGTGGTACAGACAGCTGCCTGTGAAGGAAAAATTGAGCCAGTAGCCAAGAAAGGCTACTTGGGGTGGTCTCTAGCTATCAGGCAGGCCACTTATATGGCTTACATAACCAGATACCAAAAGAATTTCTGGAACTTGGTACTGAAATTGCAGCTGACCTAGCGGAGACTGCCAAGTGTGGCATTGAGGCATCCAGATACCAGTTTCTCACGGCAGTGGATGCTAATGACACTGCTGCCAGAGTTATGGCAACCACAGCATCCCTGAGAAGGTTCGCCTAGCTCAGGGCCACTAACCTCTCCCAAGATACCCAAATCCAAGCACTGTATTTTCCTTGTGAGCAGACTTCTCTTGGGAACAAACAGAGGCCTACATGAAAAAGATGGAGGAGTACAAGGCTGCCTATAAAAGTGCTTTGGCCAAAGAGAAAGCTTCTACTCCTCAGAAGAACTAAGGGGGAGGTAAGGGAAGGGCCTATACAAGGCCTTTTTATCAGACCCAGGCTTTTCCAAGCTACCAGCAACAGCATGGCTACTTTAAAGGTAGAGGTAGAAGGGGCGGCAGGTGTTCTGATCCCAGCCTGCTGGCCAGAACACAAACAAAGCAGAATCCCTGATGTGGCTGTCAGGGTTGCCTCCTCTGTACCAGTGGGGGTGGGGGCAGGCTGGCTCACTATTTCCAGGCGCAAGCCATCACCACAGACAAGTGGGTCCTGGAAGTAGTGAGTCAAGGTCTTACTCTCAACTTCAAATACATCCCAAAGTTAAGGGCAAGGCCATTCAAAACTGCAACCCAAGTGGAAAAAGTCTTGCTAGACTCTGAAGCAGCTAGCCTGCTACTGGCAAAAGCAGTAGAACCTGTACCTGTCTCCCAGAGGGGAAAAGGGTTCTACTCAAGATATTTCCTAACCCTAAAAAAGAATGTGGAGTGGCAACCCATACTGGATGTTAGAACTCTAAACAGATGTTTGATAATGCCAAAGTTCAAGATGGCCACCCTGGCAATGATTCCGCCCACTCTCAGGCAGGAAGACTGCCTGTCATCCTTAGACCTTAAGGATGCCTGTTTTCACAAACTCATCAGAAAGTCTCGCAGAAAATATCTCTGGTTCAGACTGCCATCAGGCCATTATCAGTTCAGAGCCATGCCTTTCGGTCTCACCTCGGCCCCAAGGGTATTCACAAAGTGCCTGGCTCGTGGCACATTTGAGAAGACAAGGAATAACTATGTTCCCTTACCTAGACGACTGGCTACTCATGGGTCAGTCTCCTCGGCAGATAAAGGATGCCTATTTCTCAGACAGACTACCCAGCAGTCTCTAGGGTTCCTGGTGAACCTAAAAGTCAGTCTTACAGCTGGTCCATCTCTTGGATTTCATAGGAGCAGAGTTGGACACTCAAAGAAGAAAGGTATTCCTTCCTCAGGAAAGGATGGACAGCCTGGTGCAGTTGGCAAGCTCATTCCAGCTCCACACCCCCAGACCAGCAAGACATTTCCTGCAGCTACTGGGTCACATGGCAGCCTTAACAGCAACAGTGCCAGGAGCCAGGTTCCAGATGAGACATCCGGTTTCACTTCGGATCTCACTGGCTCTGGAAAAAGGAGACTCTGTCAAAACTAGTACCAGTCACAGGAAAGTACAGTTATGCAAGAACTTAATGTAACAGTAGATCTTTGAGAGAGACTCTTGAGGTAGGTAATTACATATAGGACTGAAGCCGGCAGGTGCTGGACCTCATGGAAAAATTTATAGCTAGCAGTCTCTGGCGGGGACCACCCCCACGTCAGGTGATGTCAGTATAAAGGGGTGGTCCCCCATGCCCACCTTCCAGTTCTTTCCCACCAAAGGCCCAAAAAAAGGCAAGATGAGAGAGAAGCGGATATTTCCCTTCCTGGAAAAGGAGCTGAAAAAGCTAAGGGGGATGGAGGGCGGGAAGACATTACCTACTGCAAGAGCCTCTCTCGAAGATCTACTATTACGGTAAGTTCTTACATAACTGTACTATCTTACTTCAAGAGGGCTCTTGCAGTAGGTAATTACATATAGGACTGAATCCCAAGCAGTCTGGAACAAACAAAAAGCACTCGGGAGGAGGAAAACTAGCACACCAATAGAACCTCTGACTGTGAGAGTCTAAGAGAGAAGACCTTGTAAAACAGCCAACCCGAAGCCTGTTCTGCGCCGAGAGGCAGTGTCCAAACTATAGTGTTTCGTAAAGGTATGGACAGAAGTCCAGGTCGCGGCTGCGCAGATATCTGCTGCTGACACATTCCTGAAACAAGCAAAAGAGGCAGCGACTCCTCTGGTGGAGTGACCTCTGACTTGACCCGGGTGGGTCTTGTGGTACTTGTCTTAACAGAAGATGATACAATGCGCTAACCACTTGAGAGGCATTGCTTGAAATCAGATTGCCATCTCTTTGTGAGCAAAAGAGGCAAAAAGTTGGTCTGATTTCCTGAGATCCTTAGTCCTAGTGGTATAGTATCTCAGTATCCTATGAACGTCCAAAGTATGCAGCAGGTACTACCCTTGATTGGAGTGTTACATAAAGAAAGAGGGAAGTTCAGTGGATTGATTCAGTGTAGATTCTAACCCCAGGAATCACTCATCATGATTAAACAAATGCAGTCAGCCTCCTGTGTCGGACTGCCCGAAGAGATAGAATTATATGCAAATTATGGAGCTCTCAGTTGGCTCATGCAATTTTCAAACTGCTGTCCTAGCAACTGTTGCACTCTGAGTGTTTCAGATTCTTTACTCCGCCTGCCTAGTGAAGACATCCCGGAGAGCTCTCCTTCAGCTTCTTCAAAATCCAGTTATCTGATTGATAAGTAGTGGTTTTACTTTATATTTCAGATTGCTGCCTTAGTTTTAGTTTATTTTGTAGTTTGTGTAGAATTTGTTGTATTTAGCGGTTCCTTCACGGTTCCTTGGCAGCGAGGGTTCCGCTGTTTCTAGTGAGGTTTTTACCTCAATCTTTTATATTTGTTAACTTTCCACAGTAGGTTCCTAACTGCATATATTTATTTAATTTTAGTATAGATTTCTAAGTTTCTCTGTGTCAGGAACCGAGTAGCGCTCCGTTCCCGGGAACCGTTAGCAGTTGTTTATAGTGATTATATTCGGTTCTAAGGAACCGATAATTTATTACATTTCTTTAGCGATTCCTGCTCAGTATCAGAGGCTCCTGTGGTTAAGCTTCAAAATGCACAGGACCCACTGGTTTCAAATTGTGAGTCTTGTGGTCAGATAATAGCTAAAGCAGACAGACATTCATTGTGTCTTTTTTGTCTGGGTACTATCCATATTTTTGCAAACTGTGACATTTGTAAAACATTTTGTCCTGAAACTCATAGGAAAAAGTCAAAAATATTAGAAGAGATGGCCTCTGCTTCTGCTAATACTGGTGAAACTGGTTCCTCCACCTCTGGCACAAGAAAGGATGGAGGTAAAGCTAAACATCCTGACAAAGGATCAGATAAAGTTGAGCAGGGTGAGCAAAAAAGATCAGTGGAATCGAGGACCAAACCTGTGCCACAGTAGAAAAAATTTAAAGAAAAACATGTTGCTGTGCCTCCGGTCAAGAAGGTTAAGGAGCTCCCAGCTATCAAAACAGATATGCCCTCGGCTGAGGACATTGCCAAGGCCTTACAGGTCTTGCAAGCAGCAGTTCCAGTTCCAGTACCAACTGCCCCGGTTCCTGTAGCGGTTCCACCCTCCCAGGAGCCACAGGCTTAATTTCCCGAGGAGGAGGAGGATAATTTTGAGGAGGAACAGATAGACCCAGAGGTTTCTCCAGAACAGGAGTTCAGTCCCCCCCCCGAGGTCCACAGGATTATTCCTCACATTATGCTTTTGTTAAAAGCATGGTAGAAACGCTCAACCTCCCTCTGCAGGAGGCAGAGGAGGATGTGGAGGAAGCTGAGTTCCTGGATATGATGGGGTTAACCCCAACAAAACATTTATTACTGCCTATGCTTAAGTCCTTAAAAAAGGCTACAATGCAAGTATTCCAAACTCCAAATTCTATTCCAGGAGTCGACAAAAAACCTGACAAGAAATATCAGCTTGATAGGTCAGCAGCTGATTTTCTGTTAAACCACCCTGACCTTGAAGGTGTTGTGCAGGCTGCTGCCTGTACAAAGCCAGAATCCCCTTGGCTACCCATCCTCCAGATAAGGACTCTCGGAAGATGGATACACTGAGTAAGAAAGGGGTATATGGTGGCTTCTCTCATCCTTAGGCCAATTATATGGCCTGTGCAGTGCAATACCAGAAGGCACTCTGGAGTGCAGTGTTAGCTCTGGCTGACAAAGTGCCTGGTGAGGTGGCAGTGGACTTGCAGGATACAGCAAGGGGCTGCCTTGGGTGCCACGAAATACCAGTTCCACATGGCTGTGGACACTAATGACTCTGCAGCCAGGTGGATGGCACTGTCTGTCTCCCTTAGAAGATTTACCTGGCTCAGGACAACAAACCTGATCCTGGACACCCAGGCTAAGGCGATGGACTTTTCTTTTGAGAAAAACTCCCTATTTGGACATAAGACAGAGGCCTATATGAAAAAAGTAGAGGAATATAAGGCCACCTACAGAAGCAATTCTAAGGATAGGCCTTCCTCATTCTATAGGTCCCAGACCAGGGGAGGCAGGGGTTGGGGATCCTACACCAGACCTGTTATCCAAGCTCAGGTCTCTCAGCTGCAACAACAGCCTAGAGGATATTTCTGAGGAAGGGGCAGGAGAGCCATGAGGAGAGCCTCCCAGTGATTGGGCACAGCCGACTCAGAATCCTGACGGGCTAGTACAGGTCGCATCCCTGCCAAAATCCTCCAGTGAGTGGCAGACTGGCTCATTTTCTTCAGGACTGGTATACCATCACCACAGACAAGTGGGTCCTGGAGGTGGTGAGCCAGGGTTTGAAAATCTGCTTCAAATCTCTTCCCAAGCTGAGAGCAAGAACATTTGCACCAGTCACATCTGCAGACAGAATCTTACTGGATGCAGAAGTAAAACATCTGCTAGCTATCAAGGCAGCAGAGCCTGTGCCCCTAAACCAGAGGGGCAAAGGCTTCTATTCCAGATACTTCCTTACAAAGAAGTAAAATGGGGATTGGTGACCTATCCTAGATTTAAGACTTCTAAATGGACACATTCTGAAACCAAAAGTCAAAATGGTCACTCTTGCTCTGATCATTACCACTTTACAAAAGGGAAGCTGGCTAGCCTCCCTAGATTTAAAGGACGCTTATTTTCACATCCCCATCAGACCTTCCCACAGAAAGTTTCTGAGGTTCAGACTGGCCTCGGGCCATTATCAGTTTGCAGCCCTTCCTTTTGGCCTGACTTCTGCACCAAGGGCATTCACAAAGTGTTTGGCCGTGGTAGTGGAGTTTCTGAGAAAACAGGGAGTATAGGTCTTTCCCTACGTGGACGACTGGTTAGTGGTGGGTCCATCTCTACTTCTTACAGAGCAGGCCTTAGCACTAACGAAGTCTACTCAGGAATCCCTGGGTTTTCTCATAAACGAGCAGAAGTCTCAGCAAACACCAGTTCAGGTACTCTAGTTCTTTGGAGCGGAACTGAACACCAGTCTGGGCAGAGCTTTCTTGCCACAGGACAGGGTAAACCGTATTCTACGAATTGCAAGCTCATTTGTACCAGGAAAACCCAAACCAGCCAGAGAGTTTCTCAGGCTTTTGGGCCACATGGCAGTTGCCACCACAGTGGTGCTGGGTTCCAGATTCCAAATGAGGGACATTCAGTTCCACCTGAGACAATACAGATCCTTTGTCCAAACTGGTTCCAGTCACCCACACTCTCCTATAGGCGCTGCAGTAGTGGCTGGATAAGCAAAACCTGTGGGTAGGGGTTTCTTTCACAAAGGAACAACCTTCCTTAGTTCATACAACAGATGCATCCCTCCTGGGTTGGGGAGCACACATGTTGGATTATACAGCAAGTGGCACATGGTCTACTCAAGAATCCATGTTGCACATAAATCTTTTTGGAGCTCAGGGTAGTGTACCTAGCCCTACAGGCATTTGCTCCACATCTTCAAAACAAAGTGATGCAGGCCAGAACAGACAACACCACTACTATGTATTACATAAATAAACAGGGAGGAACCAGGTCAGCCCCACTGTGCATAGAAGCAACGAGTGTCTGGTCCCTGGCCTACTCCGTGAAGGTATCCCGTTCAGCCATACGTCTTCCAGAAAAGGACAATGTACTGGCAGACTCCCTCAGCAGGATAAGTCAGGATCATCACAAGTGCTGTATAAATCCTCAAATTCTCAGCTTAACTTTCAGACAAGGCACTCCAGAGATGGATCTCTTCACCTCTGCAGAAAATCACCAGCTACCAATATATTGCTGCAGGCCTCCTCTGGGGGGCACACTACCCCTGGATGCATTGGCACTGGATTGGACAGGGAAGTTTCTGTATGCCTTCCCTCCTTTTCCACTGATATTCAGGACCCTGCTGAAATTGAGGTGCCAGCTGACAACAGTGATACTGGTGGCACCAGACTGGGTGAGGCAGCACTGGTATTCACTTCTGTTGGCTCTATCAGTGGTGCCTCCCCAGCCTGAAATCACTAAGGCTCAAAGCCTGGCTCTTGAGGACTTAGAGTATTCGGATCTTAAACTGTCAGAAGAAGTTTTGGCAGTACTTAGGGGCTCCAGGAAACCTTCCACTAAAAAGACATACTCTGCCAAGTAGAAGAGGTTTTCCATATGGTGTGCAGGTAAGGGTACTGACCCATCTAGGGCTGACCTTGCCATTCTTCTGGATTACCTGACACACTTGCATTCTTTAGCTCTGAAGCCTTCCACACTCAAGGTTCATTTGGTTTCAGTGTACCTGTCAGCAGGTAGAGATGTCCTTGGCCTCTCCTCCAGTCTTCAGGAAATATGTTAAAGGCCTTAACCTTTTGTACCCTCCTTTGAGGGAACCAGTTTCGGCCTGGAATCTGAATATCTGCATTGCCAAGCTCATGGATGCCCCATTCAAATCGATGGCAACAACAGATTTGAAGTATATCACTTGGAAAACTGTGTTTTTGGTGGCTATTACTTCAGCCAGAAGAATCAGTGAGTTACAAGCCCTGTGCACAGATATTGATCACATCTCATTCCACAGGGACAAAGTGGTCCTCAGGACCAGTAGAAAATCTATTCCCAAAGTGGTGTCTGATTTCCATTTAAATCAGTCCATCACTTTACCTGTCTTTTTCACAGAGAACTCCAGTTCTTCAGAAAGGAGGCTACATTCCCTTGATGTCAAAAGGGCACTTAGCCACTGTATTGACAGAACTAAGTGTTACAGACCAGGCCAGACACAGCTCTTTTTTACCTATGGAGAGGTGGGTAAGGGTAGACCTGCCACAAAATGTACAGTTGCTCATTGGATAATGGCATGTATCCAGTTTTGCTACAGTAAAGTGGGTAAACAGGCTCCCCTGAGCCTCAGAGCACATTCCACCAGGGGTGCAGCTGCTTCAGTGGCAGCTTCAAGGGATATTCTACTCTTGGAAATCTGCAAAACAGCTACATGGAAAATAGTACACACCTTCACAAAGCATTACAGCCTGGATCTGCAATCCGGCAGTGATGCCAAGTTTGGTACAGCAGTGCTGCAGAACCTGTTTCCTAAATTGGTTTTCTGCCCAACCTCCAAAGATACTGCTTGGTAGTCTGCATTTGTTTAATCATAATGAGTGATTCCTGGGGTTAGAAGAAAAAATTACTCACCATAGTAATCTTGTTTCTTCAAAGGGATCACTCATTATGATTAAAGCTCACACCCTGCCTCCCCTACAAAAAAAACCTATCAACGTTGATCTGCATCCCTGTTTTAGAATATATTTTTCCATAGAGGTTAAGTTTGAGGTTCACCTTTTGTTAACCAGTTGGTTCCCTTATGGTCTCAAGCTTTTTAGGTTTATTTATTGGGGTGTTTTTTTTGACAAGAGGACAAAAAATATATAAATATTATCATAGTGGGTCTTACACCCAGTTTAGGCTACGTAAGAATATGAGGCACTCAAAGTGCAACAGTTGCTAGGGCAGTAGTTTGAAAGTGGCATGAGCCAATTGAGAGTTCCATAATTTGCATACAGTTCCATCTCTCCGGGTAGTCCAACACAGGAGGCTGACTACATTTGTTTAATCATAATGAGTGATCCCTTTGAAGAAACAAGATTACTATGGTGAGTAATTTATTCTTCTAGGAATGGTATATGTTCATCCACACAGACCCACCTGACCTCCCCGGCTGGCTTCCAGCGGGCTAAGGTGTGACATCATGGGGCAGAGACGAGGATTATAGGTGGGAGGAGCCAGCTTGAAGACCTTCTGGAGATCCTTAAAGGGAAAGAGACATGCCAAGAGGTGTGGATAAACAACATATACCACTCCTAGAACTACTGTTACAGGTGAGTAACCTGTTTGTAGTCCCTTTTTTTATAATTAATCAAGGAACTACGACTGAGACTACATTTTTTCCTTTAACATGATTGTACAAGGATAAAGCACAGACTAATACCAATGTTGCATCTGTGACTAATTTAACACTGCTAAACTGTATTTATTGTGTCTCATAATAAAAATGAAATAAAAAAAAGAGGCCCTTTCGGAAGCACCACTTTCGTGGGAAAGCGGGACAGCAATCCAGGTGCCAGCCACAGCAAAGGAGTGGCTACAGTTGTCAGGACTCCTCATGTAGCACAACAGGCTCTGGGTCTAGGGCCGCCAAACCAGCCCAGACCAATCTTCCCCCTCCCATCACAGCCTTACTCCTTACTGAAATCTCCTCCTTCTGTATGCCTGGTGGAGGAGGTGGTCGGAGATTGCTTTTCTCTTTACGCCCAGGGTTGGCGAAAGGTCACCTCCGACTAGTGGGTTCTGCAGTTGATAGAGGGCACTCAATAGAATTCCTGCAGATGCCACTGGACACCACCCCCTTCCTGTCATTTCCTGACTTATGCAGAGCTAATTCAGGAGAAAATTCAGGCTCTTCTAATCAAGATTAAAAAATCCCAGCTCCACTCGCCTCATGTGCCACTAGTAGCAATTGAAGTCACATAGCAACAAAACATAGGCACCACTTGACACTGTGCAATATTAATACTTTATTTGCAGAAAGTGCTCAAAGCAAACAAGCAGCTGCCCAGAAAATATTGTGATTAAGATATCAGTTAAATTTAATCACGATGTATTTTGTCTGGTTATTTAAATGTTTTCAATACACTGTCACTTTAAGCAGTTGCTTTTTATGTTGTGTGGGCATAGTTCAGTTCAAATTTATTTGTTCGACTTTTTATAGTCATTACAAATTTTGTACAAAAAACATCCGTTAAAAAAGATTCTGTTACAGCAGTCTTAACATGCAACATACGATAAATAATAAAACAATAATAATTTGTCATTCATATCTTATTCTTTCCAATCATTCTTATTTAAAAGTTACATTAATCCTCTCATACTTTTCAGGGCACTTTTTTTTTTTTAAATACCACATAGGAAAAAATAAATTAACTCTAGCCACTGAATGCCACTAATTATTATACTCTGATAGTTGCTTCAGTCTACATAGTCTACATAGTCTAGGTGGTTATCCTGGACTTGAGGGATTTTACCACAAAAATGCTCAGCGCACAGTAAAAGAAACCCATTGAGCACACATTGCCATACTACCCTTAGCCTTCCATTACTTTTCTAATGCAAACCATGTTTCAAAACACTTAATACAATGTCTGTATTCCCTAAATGGGGAATCAGCATATGCTTTGAAGGGTCAATTCTCCTAGCACGCTGGACTACTTGATTAGTGCATACCAATTTTCACCTCCCTATTAGTCCACCCCACCCCTCCCCCCAGGCAGGCTTTCCAAAGAGGTTTTAATCAGGTCATTTTGACCCTAAGGCACCAATTACAGAAAATCAGACACTGAATTACCCAAGCAGCATGGGCATAGGGCACCGACGAGTCCCATCCCAGTCTACATAATTTGTTATGAAAACACCGTACTGTCCCAGTATTTCATAGATGCAGCCTTCTGTTGCCAGCAAAATGTGATGTCCCACAACTCTCCCACACCTGCCCTGAACTTGATTATAGCACATCCCAGGTACATTAGAACTACCACCGGAAAAGCAACTTTATAGCAATACATTGAAGTAATAAATCAAATATTTATGTGCCTTAGAATCCACTCAGGTACTTGATAAACTCATCTAAAAAATTGTCTCCTAGGAAGAAAACTATTTTAACTCTATCATTACTCCTATCTAATTATCTTTCAAAAGGTACCTGAAACTAATAACATTTAAAAATCTTCATTCAGTGTTTAAATATTCCTAATTCACAACACTGCTGTTACGTTCCCGCAGAGCTTTGTATAGCAGTAGGTCAGTAAGGATACTAAACTAATTAATGAGATGAGTACCCCGAAATAACCTGTTACAGGTCCCACCACTTGGTGCTACTTCATACTAATTTAAACCCATCCCCTTAAATGATGCAGCATTAGACAGCATTGACTTTGTAATATAGAATAAGACAAAAGCACTTCATAACAAAACACATGGGTCACCTAAAATAGTTTCTCTCACAAGCAGTCTTGCAATGTTTGCGAACCTTGCAAGGCATTTCAAAGTCCTTTACATTCATATTCAAGGAGGCAATACTCACCTGTCATGGAGCTGGGAAGAAAATCCGAACAAGAGAATCAGAAAGTACCTGATGGGGGAGTAACCCCAATAAACCCCAGTGGTCGCCAGAACAGCTCAGCATCCCCAGGGCTTTCCACAACTCTCATCTGAGCTTCTTAATAAATCTGTACTCTGCTTAAGACACAAAATTTAACTCTATCTCCTCTCAGTACATAATTTTATAGAGCTTCAACATTCAACCATAGTCCTCATGTCGCACTTCTTTAATCCAGTCGAGGGCATTAACTCCTTAGGCTCACCTGTAAAAGAACAAAGAAAAGACACTCCACTGAGCATAGTAAAATTTAACTATCACAGTGAAAGCACTACCCCCTTAGGCAAAGGTGGCATACTTTCCATAAGTCTTGATCAAATCTTCAAACACTATGTGCTGTCATAAAACTCTGCAGAAACTCCACAGGGACTCATACCATCGTGACTTCCACCTAAACCTGATTCCGCTTTTGCACAATTCCAATTTTCCTGAGCAAGATGCTCTCACTCAGCAAAATATCCTCCAAGCCGGTAAACGCTTCTGCTCCACATTACTCCACGTCTTTGATTCCACTTGTTAGTGATGTCACACTAAATTCACCCTCATACGTCGGATACCAAAATGGTATCGGTTTCCTTCATGAATTGTGGCAAAAGGAGCAAGCAATATTTAAAAGCTACAGCAAACCAGAAGCACTATCATAGCATGGCGAGGAGCGGAGCAGCAGCGTGGCTATCTTGCTGCCCTGCCTCCCTGTATGGGCATAGGGTAATTCATCCTCCTGAAGACGCACGTGACTTGTGAAGCCGATTGAGGTGATCCTGAGCTGCAGGGTGGCTGCTTGTTTGCGTTGAGCACTTTCTGCAAATAAAGTATTAATGTTGCACAGTATCAAGTGGTGCCTAAGTTTTGTTGCTATGTGTCTTCAAATCAAGAGCAATAGAGCCAGTGCTGGCCTCCCAGCAGGGAACAGGGTTTTATTCTCATTTTTTCCTAGTGCCCAAGAAGACGGGGAACCTCCGCGACCTCAATCAGTTTGTCAAGTACAAACGTTTCTGGATGGTCACCCTGCAGGGCTTACTGCCCATGTTATACCAGGGAGATTGGCTAGCATCACTGGATATGCAGGATGCCTATCTACACATTCTAATAGCCAAGTCTCACAGGCCGTTCCTCACATTCCAGTTTTGGGGGGGGGCACTACCAGTTGAAGGCATTGCCATTAGGCCTATCCCCAGCCACAAGGGTCTTTACCAAATGTCTGGCAGTGGTTGCAGCAGCCCTTCGAGGAAGGGCCACTACGTTTTCCAATACTTGGATAATTGGCTCTTAGTGGCCCCGTCCAGCGAGCAGCTGTGACACATTCAGAAAACTAGGGATCAGCATAAACGCAGTTAAATTATCCTTGCTCCTAACCCAGTCCCTCCAGTTTATTGGGGTGATACTTGATACCACTCGAGGAAGGTCCTTCCTCCCAAAGGACAGGTCAATTCACCTCCGCAGTCTAGCCTGCCACGTCTCGTCGTTCACAAAGGCATTAGCCAGAATGCTTCTCTGGCTCCTGGGTCACATGGTGGCCTCTATTGCCACAGTTCCCCTGGCCAGACTGCATATGAGGACAATCCAGTGGACACTGAGAGTCCAGTAGGACCAACAATGGGACGACCTTGATCAACCGGTCTCTGTCCTGGTACCGGTCCTTCGGGAGTTCAGCTGGTGGTTGACATACTCTTCCCTCACAGAGGGTCTACCCTTCTAGAGAACACCACTGGCTCAAATCTTGACAGATACTTCCAGCACGGGTTAGGGCACACATCTGGACAACCACAGGACCCAGGGGATTTGGTCAGAGTCCGAGGGGCTCTTGCACGTCTATGTCCTAGAGATGAGAGCTGTCCTCTCTCTATGCCTTACAGGCACTGTGCACCACACTCCTCCCAGAACACCACCTGATACAGATGGACAGTCAAGCAGGGTGGCACCCACTCTCACTCCCTCTGCCATGAAGCAATGCGGGTATGGAATTGGGCCATAGAACACCACCAAGATATTTTGGCGGTTCACGTCCCCATAGCACAAAACACCCTGGCCGATGCGCGCATCAGGACACAGTACAAAACGCACGAGTGGGCCCTTCAGCAGTCTTTCGTAGAAGACCTCTTCAACAGATGAGGCAGACCAGAAGTGGACCTCTTTGCATCCCCTATCAATACAAAGCTGCCCAATTTCTGCTCGTTAGATCCCGGGCCTGGTGTTTTCTGGCGAGATGCATTGTCACTCTCTTTGAAGGAAAGGTTCCTCTACACATTCCCTCCCTTCCCGCTACTACAGAAAGAACTTCTCGAACTGCATGTGGAGGGGGCGGTAATGATTCTGGTGGCTCCATTGTGGCCATGGCAGATTTGGTTCCCTGCTACAACAGCTGGCAGTCGAACTACCACTGCCACTGAGCTCTCACTTGCTCTCCCAGGACAACGGGATATTGGTACACCCAGACCTGAAATCATTGCATCTGCATGCGTGACTCCTAAACACCTAGCCATGTCGCACTTCGGAATCTCAGACAGAATTGCTAACGTTTTGGTGGCCACTAAAAAAGGCTCTATCAGGGCCACCTATGCCATGAAATGGAAGCATTTCTTCCTCTGGTCCACCATCCACCGTCTAGACCCCTTGTCCTGTCTGGTGAGCTCGATCTTCGAGTACCTGCTGTCACTGTCTGACTCGGGGTTGGGCTACTCATCCATTAAGGTCCATTTGTCCATTTGTCTGCAGTTTTGGCTTACCATGGTTTTACCTCTTCAAGGTAAAACCATAGCACAGCTGGACCTGGCACACACCTTCCTGTGTGGCATTCTCCACCTAAAACCCCCTATCAGGGCCCCCATCCCCCTAGGCCCTTTTGTTCATGCTGGAAAAGCTCACTTTGCTCCCATTTCAGCCAGCGAGCTTCAATTTCTCTCTCTCTTGGAAAGCGTTATTTCTAGGGACGTGGATATGTTGTTCCATCCACACTCACTGGCTGGTTCCTTGCCACTTTTAATCTTGCCAGAAGGTCTTCAAGCTGGCTCCTACCACCCACCCATGTGGTAAAACTGTTGGCTCCGCCCCACGATGCCAAATCTTCCTTACCGCTTGGAAGCTCAGGTTCCCTCCTTAGCGCTCTGCGTTTTAGGCCTGGATCCACACGGTTCGGTTCAACCAAAACTTATTCTAAAGTTTAAAAGACTTTGGTCTTCTTTTTCCCTCGAAGCTACAATGGACAAATTGACTCCCGGATTTTGTTGGTGCCCCTGTGGGCAGAAGATGTCCCGAACTGACCCACACTCCATGTGCGTTTACTGCCTAGGACTCTGACATGACTCGCAGGCTTGCGAATTATGCAAATCCTTTTCAGCTTCAGTCTTGGAGGACCGCGCTGCCCGACTGCTTTTGGGGAGCCCTGAAAAACCGTATCCTCTGGTTAAGTCTAAGGAGGCCAGTTGAGCAGTGTCTGCGGTGGTGGGCTCGCAGACCGGCTGGAGCAGATGATCGCCCTCGAGGAGGAGGCCTCATCTTCATCTTCCTCGGTCACGGCATTTATGCTGCTCTCCTTGGACTCTTCTTATTCAGCTTCTTTTAGGAGCTTTGCCAGTCCCTCTCCACCAAGGGAGAAGGACCATCGGGACATTCCAGTCTGTCCAAAAAGGACTCCAAAGGTAAGTCCCACTGTCGACATTCGTGGGAGTGGGAGAGATCCCCTTCCCCGGATAGTTGACAGTCTACTTCAGTCAAGGTTGTGGCTAAGGCCGCTGGCTTCACGGTGTCCCTGTCAGGGCAGTCGGCCAAGACACCCGTCAACCCAGTCGAGATGTTTCTTGACCTGTCGGACGGTCTGTCGACTGGAGAAGCTGACAACCCTTCTTCATCAGTTCCCCAGTGGAAACCAAGGATTTGACTGTGCCGGAGCCCCCGGTTAAGGTCCCTGAACCGAGGGAGGAGCAGGTTTCACCCGCCCCCTCTCAGACCCACCCTCGGAATCCCCGAAGGTCTCGGACCTCTTCCAGGTCCAGCTGGTCCTGCCATCAGCAGTCTTGGTCTTGACACCATGGAAAGCGGTGGTGACGCTCTTCCTCATTGTCCTTTACGGAAGATAGACTCCGGCACAAGTTGCGTCGGTGCTATGAGGATTTAATGTGACAGCAGCTCTTATTGTCCGGGAATAAGCTGAATCCGTCACCTTCTCAGGCCATTAAGTGGCGGTCACCTGAGCAGCCGAAACAACCCCTCGTGGTCAAGCCGAAACTGGCACCAGTTGTTAGGTCGAAACCAGCTGCTCCACCCATTGTGATGGAACCTCCTCCTCCACAACCGAAGACTGGGGCCCCGACCAAAGATTCTCGGTCGGGTCAGGGTTTGCCCCATAAGTTGTCGGTCACCCTCACTCCCGATCGTCCTCGGCATGTGGAGGGTGGCTCAGGCGCTCGGCAGCTGTTCGCAGACTCCTCAGAGTCTGACGATGACCTGGAGTCCACTGGGGTCAGTCGTTGGACGAGAGCCCATCCTCGTTCTTAGGAATGCTTTGGCACATCTCAGAGTCCACTGGGATGAAGCTCAAACCCATTTCAAAATGGGCTAGGTATCCCCTCATGGAGATACTGGACCGAGGGGATTCCCCTATGGAGGCCTTACCGGTGGCCGAAGCCATTGTTGGCCCGGCCCTGGAGCTATAGCAGCAGCCAGCTGCTTGTCCAGCACCTTTGGCCAGGATGGTTCGGAAGTATGTGGTCCCTAAAGGTTCACTCTCCGGTTTCTCGGAGCACCCCTCTGCGAAGGTGTTAGTGACCGACAGCGTTTTCCGGCATTCCAGGAACGCTCGGGATGTGAACAAACCACCCGATAAGGAGCCCAAGAAATTGGACTACTCAGGGCGGAAAGTGCATGCTGCTTCCTCCCTAGGTCTTTGTCAGGCTAGCTCGGCCATCCTGATGGCACACTTTTCATACGCCCTTTTGGGCTCCCTGGATGAGGTGATTCCTCATCTCCTGGCTGACCTTCAAACGACGGTCAAGCAGATGCGGGACCAGGGAAGGGCGGTAGCCAAACAACAGTTCTAAACTTCGTTGGACATCGCTGATTCATGTGCCTGGTCAGTAGCGGCTGCAGTGGCCACGCACCGCAGAGCTTGGCTGCAGATCTCCACCTTTACGGCAGATATCCAGCACAAACCGCCAGACGTCCCCTTCTTGGGTACTGACTTGTTCGGTCCTGGGGTGGAGGGTCATCTCCAACGGATTGAGAAGTCCAATGCCACCTTGGACTCTGTCACATCTGCCCAGAAGGACAAAGGTCACCAGCAGCAGCGTAAGCCCTTTCATCCTTCAGCCCCTGCAGCACGTCCGTCCCAGCAACACCAGCATCAGGGCCAGCAGGCTCGCACTTGGCACCCTAAAGCCAAGCCTGCTGCTTCCTCCAGCAGTAAGCCAGGAGGGAAAGACCCAGGCAGCTCCTTGGCCGCCCTTCCTCTAAGCCTGCCCAGTGACGGGTTGAGGGGTGTTGCCCCTAATCTTGTCACTCCTCCCCGGGTTCCCCCCGGGGGGGCGGCTCCGCCACTTCCTTTCTGCCTGGTCTGATATCAACACGGACTGCTGGGTGTTGGAAGTGGTAGGCAGGGGTCTGCCTCTGGAATTCAAGAAGTCCCCATCCTATTGGGCCATCACCACATGGGGGTCTACAGGTTCTGCAGCCTCTGTCGGCTCGTCAAGCCAACATTGCCCTGCTCCTCCAGAAGGAGGTGATCAGGGAGGTTGTGGTCCCTCCTCCAGACCCAGGGTTTGTGTCCAGGTACTTCCTGGTCCCAAAACAGATGGGGGCTGGCACCCCATTCTCTACCTACACAACCTGAACAAGTTCCAAAGATCCCGCATCTTCATGATGGTCACTCTGGCTCAGATCATTCCATCCTTGGAATGAGGCATGTGGTTCTGTTCTCTGGACCTTCAGAACATCTTCTTTCACGTCCCAATCTGTCCTCCACCAGTGATTCCTCCACTTCAGGGCAGAGGGATCCCTTTATGAGTTCCGGGCCATGCCCTTCGGCTTCTCTCCAGCTCCCAGGGTCTTTATCAAATGCATGGCAGTGGTCACAGCATAACTACGACATCAAGGGTCCGAGTGTACCCTTACCTGGATGACTGGCTGATTGCAGCCCCTCCAGGGTTGTAGGTGGAGCAGTCCAGGATCTGGCCTCCAGGTCTGCTCTGAGATTGGCCTCCCATCAACGAGGCCAAATCGGAACTCATGCCATCGCAGGTGATTCAGTTCATTGGGGCAGAGCTTGACTCTCTTCAAGCCAGAGCATGGCTTCCGGTGGACAGGGCTGAGATCCTTTCCTCCTTTGCCCAGTCATTTCTGGTTGGGCAGTTGTGCCCTGCCAGAGACTTCCTGCACTTTCTGGGCCTCATGACGGCCTGCACCAGCATGATCCGTTGGGCTCGCTGGCATATGCATCCCCTGCAATGGGGGCTGGCCCGCCAATGGTCATAGCGCTCCAGTCCTCTGGACCAGCCAGAGACAGTGACTCAGGAGATGTGGAACGGCCTCCAGTGGTGGCTCGTTCCAGCTCATCCGCAGAAGGGTATCCCGTTTGTCCGCCCTGAGCCAAGAGTCACTCTTACGACTGACAGCCTCTGGTTCCCTCAGAAGTCTCAATGCCACATCAATCTGCTGAAGCTTCGGGCGATCCGACTAGCCTTCACCGGCTTCGCTCCGTTTGTATGGGGTCAAGTGGCCCAGGTCCAGACAGACAACACCATGACCATGTACTATCTCAACCGACAGGGTGGGACGCACTCCTTGCCTCTATGCAAGGAGGCTTTCTGCACTTGGTTTCTCGTGATCAGCCTGGAGGCAGATCTTCTAGCCATCCATGTGGCAGGAGCCTCCAACAGTCTGGCCAATGCCATAAGCTGGATAGGCGCTGCATCTCACGAGTGGTCTCTCCTGCCGGAGATAGTACAAGACCTGTTCTCCCACTGTGGCACCCCCCCCAGGTGGACCTAGTTGCCTCCAGGGAGAATGCGAAGCTGAGGCTGTTACATGCCCGGCCCCCTCAGCAGGGCTCGATGCAGGGGGATGCCTTCTTGAGGCCGTGGACCCCAGGCCTATTCTACGCCTTCCCTCCATTTTACTTGATCCACAAGGTGCTTCTCAAGGCAAAGAGGGACAACGCGCAGGTGATTCTGGTAACCCCAGACTGGCCCTGCCAATTCTAGTATCCAGATCTCCTCAGCCTCAGCTCCAGGCTCCCAAGGCAGATTCTAGCCTGCTTGGACCTGATCTCAGTCAACAAGAGAAATATACTCCACCCAGGCCTTCAATCCCTGCACTTGATGGCCTAGTTCTTGAGTGGCTAGAGTTCCAGGCCTTGGGTCTTTCCGATGAGGTCCTCAACATCGTTGAGGCATCCAGTAAGGAGTCAACCAGAAATTGCTGCACCTTCAAATGAAAGAGATTCTGCATTTGGTGTCAGGGTAAGGGGTTGGACTCTTCCTGCTGTTCTTTGGCTAGCATTCTGGACTACCTGCGGTCCCTTTCTCAGCTAGGACTTCGGTAGACGACCCTTAGGGTGCACCTGGCAGCCATCTCTGCTTACCAGGCGCAGGTCGGCAAGCAGTTGGTTGTGCTGAAGAAGGTGGTCAGACGCATTTTCAAAGGTCTTCATAACATATACATATACATATATATCACATTTACAGGACCTCCTTGTGAATGAGCTTGCTCAATGGAGTTTTCCTGCAATAAACTTGAACTTGAACATATCCCCTCCGGTGCGAGAACCTCCATCTCTGTGGGATCTACTGCTGGTATTGGCTAAGCTCATGGGCAAGCCATTCGAACCGATACACAGGTGTGACATCTCTCACCTGTTGTGGAAGACTGCCTTCTTGGTGGCTATCACATCAGCCAGAAGGATGGGAGAGCTCCAGGCACTTTCCATTGAGTCTTCTCATCTGGTCTTCCACAGGGACAAGGTTGTCCTACGACCCCACTCGAAATTCCTTACGAAAGTGGTATAGAAGTTTCACCTTTACCAGGTGTTGACTCTGCTGGTGTTCTACCCAGTCACACCTCAGAGGCCGAATATAGGCTCCATACTTTGGACCCTAGAAGAGCTTTTTTATTATAAGGAGGACAGCTGAAATCAGGGAGAGGTTCGCCAGCTGTTTGTCACCCACGCGAAGCCGCACCTGACATATCCACAGCCAACAGACGATAGGCAGGTGGGTCACTGCATAGATCTCGCTATAGGTTGGCAGGCATGGAGCCTCCAAAGGGATAACAGCTCATTCTACCCACCATACCGCTGCTTCGTGGCTGCTTCCAGGGACGTCCCTATCCAGGAAATCTGTAGGGCTGCTACCTGGAAGTCAGCACACACACCTTCTTTTCCCATTACCACACTGATCTTGAGTCACACCGGGATGCTGGGTTTGGGACCTCGGTTCTCCAGTACTTATTTCCTAAGTAGGGGGTGCGCCCCTTGCCTCTCTCCTCCCGGAGAACTGCTAGGACTCTGCCAGTAAGTGTGGATTGAGCAACATATCCATGTCCCTAGAAATGCAGGTTACTCACCTGTTACAGGAGCTCTAGTAGTGGTATTTGTTGTTCATCCACACAACCCACCCGACCTCCCCGGCTTCCAAGTGCAACCTAGCTTCCAGCGGGCTAGATCTGGTGTCATGGGGTGGATCCGAGAGTATTACCACCTGGGTGGGTGGGAGGAGTCAGTTTGAAGACCTTCCAGCAAGATTTAAAGTGGAAAGAAATCTGCCAGTAAGTGTGAATGAACAACATATACCACTCCCAGAACTCCTGTTGCAGGTGAGTAACCTGTATTTTTGGTTGCGTTATTAAAGCTTGAGGATCTCTGAGCTACAGGCTCTGATGTGTAAAGAGCCCTATTTAATATTCCACAAGGACCAGGGTGTCCTTGTGAATCAATCCTAAGTTCTTGCAGAAGATGGTGTCTGAACTGACTCTGAACCAGGACATACACAGGCACAGAAATGTGATGGCAGAGAAAGGCCCCACAGCCCATGTAGTCTGTCCAACACCCTATCTCCCCCTTCTGGTATGCTTCCACCCTCTTTTCCCAACCCCTTAAATCTATCCCAAACCCTCTTGAACCCCTCCACTGTTTCAGCTGCCACTACGTCCTCCAGCAGCTTGTGCAAGGCCTCCACCACCCTCTCCGTGAAAAACTGCTCTCTGACATTACCTCTGTATTGCCCACCTTCCAGTTTGAGGCCATGTCCCCTCATGTTCACTCCCTTCTTCAGTTTGAACAAGCTATCACCCTCCACCTTATTTATTCCCTTCAGATACTTAAAGGTCTCAACCATGTCCCTCTTCTCCCTCCTAGTCTCCAGAGGGCACAAATTTAGTCTTCTCTCATAGGGTACATCCAGCATCTCTCATACCATTTTGATTGCCCTTCTCTGTACCCTCTCCATCAACTCAACATTTCTTCATAGGTGAGGCCTCCAGAACTGCACCTCATACTCCAGATGTGGCCTGACCATGGTTCTGTATAATGGCATTAGTACCTCCCTCTTCCTGCTATTAAAAACCCCTTGCAATGCAAGCCAACGTTCCATTTGCCTTTCCCACTGCCCTGCTACACTGGCTGCCCACCTTGAGGTCACGCGATACCATAATCCCCAGGTCCCTTTCTGTTTTCTTCTCCTTAATCACCACCCCCCACCAAGGGAGTAAGTTTCCCTCCTATTTCTCCTCCTCCCCAGGTGTATTAGCGAGCACTTTCTTGCATTAAACTTCAATTTCCAGGTGTCAGACCACCTTTCCAGCCCTTCCAGGTCCCACCTCATGGCTTGCACCCCACTAGGTGAATCCACCCTATTGCAGACATTTGTATCATCTGCGAACAGGCACACCTGTCCCTCCAGACCCTCTGCTAGGTCACTAACATAAATGTTAGAGTATTGGTCCTAGCACTGACCCCGTGGCACCCCACTGGTTACTGCCTGTTCTCTGGAATATGTCCCATTTATCACCACTGTCTGACACCTTCCCTCCAACCAGTTTTCCACCCACCTAGTGTTCATGTGGTCCACCCCATGTCTGTCCAGCTTATGCACCATTCCATCATGCGTAACGGTGTCGAAGGTCTTATTGAAATCCAGATAGGCCACACCCACAACTCCTCCCTGGTCCACTATCTGTGTCACCCCATCGAAAAACTGTAATCAGGTTAGTCTGACAGGACCTTCCTTTGGTGAAGCCATGCTGCCTGTCATCCTGCGTGCCATTCATCTCCAAGTATTCTATCAACCTGATCTTAAGTAGTGTTTCCATTACGTTCCCCCCCACCGAGGTAAGAATAATGGGACGGTAGTTTTACCTTGTCCTTCTGCCCCCCCTTATGTAGTGCGACCACCTCTGCCCTCTTCCAGTCCATTGGCAGCACCCCTGTGATCAAGAACAAGTTAAACAGCCTCACCAGATGCGGCGCCAGTTCATCCTTCACCTCCTTGAGGGCCCTTAGGTGTTTTCCATCAGGCCCCATTGCCTTGTCCACCCTAAGTATACCAAGCTCTTCCCTTACCTTTGGCTGTGAATTCTGCCACACCCACCTACCTGTGGCTGTCACCCTCCCCACCCCGTCCTGGTCCTCTGCCCTCTCTTTACTCCATGAAGATTAAGCCGGAATAGCTATTTAATGCCTCTTCCTTTTCAGAATCCCTTTCCAGTGTTGTTCCACTTTCCCCGCTTATCCTTCCAATCCCATGCTGTGCCCTCCTTCTTTCTCCAACGTACCTAAAAAAGGTTTTGTCCCCCCCCGCCTGCTTCGCTGTCCTCCCTCAGTGGCCTCCTTAGCCCTCCTCATCTTTTACCTTGCCTCCTTTCTTTTTTCCCTGTCGTCATCCTTTTGTGTCCTCCTGTACCTCTTGAATGCTCTAGTCTTCTCCTTGACCCCTAATGCCACTTCTGTAGTGAACCATAGAGGTCTTTCAAACAATATGAAGTCTTGCTGTATTCTGACAATTGCAGTGATTCCCAACCTTTGAACTGCCCTGAATACCAAGGGTTAACTTTCCATGCAGGGCATGGAATGCTGAGCTCGAGCTCGGTTGAAGTCTGATGTCTGGAGTGTTTTGAACTCAAACGGTCGCTCCGGAGAGTTCTCCTTCAGCTTGGTTCAAAGTCAGTTAAACTTTTCAGTTTTTCGTCGGTTTAAACCGAAAAAAAGTATCCGTATAGTCGGTTTCAGTCTCTGTCTGTGGTGCCGTGAGTACTAGATAGGAATTGTTCTATTTTTTCTGTGTGGAACTTGTAAAAGTGCAGGCGGTTCAGCTGAACCGACCATTTGATTGTGAATTTTGCTATATTTAGTGTGTGGTTACAGGTTCTTATCGGTTCTAAAAAAAAAAAAAAAAGTGTTTTAACCATTTTTTTCCAGTACCCGTTACACGGTTAGGAACCGATAAGGGAGTCTTGCCTGGCGGTTGCTGAAAAAAGGGTAAGTTTGATTAGGTTGGCCATGTCTGAGAAACTCAAGAAAAAAAATGGGCCCACTGGGTTTCAACACTGCGGTGAGTGTGAGGAGGTCTTTTCCAAGGCCGATCCCCACACCACCTGTGTTTATTGTCTGGGGTTTGACCACCTTGATTCAGACTGCCAAATATGTAAGAACTTTCCCAAATCTACCCTTGAGAAGAGATTAGGTAGACTAGGTGAAAAGGAGGCCGAGAAGTCCGCTGACCCGTATGGCCAGCCTGGTTCGGTTTCGACTGAACCAGAAGGAGTGCCCTCTGACCAGGGTGATATTTCTTCGTGCAAAAGGATAGCCAATTCTGAGGGATCGGTTCTACAAAAAAAAAGCGCAAAGATAAATCGACCAGTTCAGATCCAGAGGTTCATGTTCCGACTGCTGAAGAGATAGCCAGGGCGATTCAGATTGTGGAATCGCTCTGTCCGGTTCCTACCGATCTGGCTCCTTCTGGCAGGGGTTCAGTATGGTTGGTTCCTCTGGTTCAAGAGTATACCCTTGAAGATTTTTATGAACCGGAGTTTGTAGAGGAAGGGGAATTTGAGGATTATGATGTAAGTGAAGGTCTGCATGTGCCTGTGGAACCGGACATCTCCCCAGACAGACCTTCAGGTGTTTCCCTTCCTAGGCTGTCTGAGTCCCCTTCTCACTTTATGATCTAAAGAAAGGTGGCTGAAACCCTCCAGCTTCCTATGGAGGAGGCTGTGGAAGATCAAGAGGAGCCTGATTATGTAGAGATGATGGACATCCCAGAGTCCAGGAGACTGTCTATTTCCCCTCCACAAATCTTTTGGGAAACGGACACAAAAAACCTTAGTCTCCTAACACTATACCTCTTGTGGATAAAAGGATGGACACGAGGTATACACTCTCAGGCTCAGACACGGAGTTCTTATATCAGCAATGCAGCCATGTTGGGGTAGTGCAGGCTGCTGCCTGTGACAAGGCAAATATTCCCTTGGCTTCACACACCCCCAGACAAGGACTCCAGGAAGATTGATGCCATGGCAAAGAAGCCGTACATGGCATCTTCTTTGGGACTCAGGCAGGTGAATTACATGGCCTATACAGCCAGGTACCAGAAGTCCAGGTGGGACACTGTACTGGCACTGGCTAAACAGGCCTCCCCCCAGCTAGCCAAGTAGCTGGAGGCGATGGCTGCAGACGGGATTGAGGCATCTAAGGTTCAGTTTCATGCTGCTTGTGGACTCTAATGATGTGTCATCAGGAGTAATGGCTACATCTGTGGCACTTCAGATGATGGCTTGGCTCAGATGTACTAGCCTCTCAGGACACCCAGGCTAAGGCCATGGACTTTCCTGTAGTGGGTAATTCTCTGTTTGGGAGCAGACAGAGAATTACATGAAGAAAATGGATGAGTACAGGACCACTTACAGGAGTGCTCAGGCCAAGGAAAGGCAGGTAACCTCAAAGGCAGCAGTCTAGGGGCAGGGGCAGGCCTTTTCAAAGGCCTTTTTACCAAGCACAGGCCTCTTCTTCCTTTTCTCAGAGGGGGGTTCTTCAGAGGGAGAGGCAGAAGGGGGATGAGCAGGGCTGCATCCACTTCACAGCCTAAAGCCTCTGCCAAGCAGACACACCCTGATGGGCCTTCCCGGGTTGACTCTCCTATTCCAGTAGGGGGCAGGCTGGCTTACTTTGTCCAGGTCTGGATGTCTGTTACATCAGACAAGTGGGTCCTGGAAGTAGTAAGCCAGGGACTGGTTCTCAGCTTCACAGAATTTCCAAAGATGAGAGCCAGATCTTTTCCACCTGCAAATCTCTCGGAAACCCTTGCCCTAGAGGCAGAGGTTTCTTCTCTCCTAGCTTTAAGAGCCATAGAGAGAGTACCTACCCTACACTGGGGCAAAGGACTGTACTCCAGGTACTTCCTGACCCCCAAAAAGACAGGGGAGTGGTGACGCAACCTAGACCTAAGATATCTAAACAAACATCTCTTAAAACCAAAGTTTAAGATGGTAAGTCTGGGAATAATCCTTCCCTCTCTAAGGCCAGGGGACTGGCTAGCCTGCCTGGACCTCAAAAGATGCCTACTTTCACATTCCCATCAGGAGCTCCCACAGAAAGTACCTCCGGTTTGAGTTGCCCTCAGGCCATTATCAGTTCAGAGCAATGCCCTTTGGCCTAACCTCAGCCCCAAGGGTTTTCACAAAGTGCCTGACAGTAGTAGTTGCCTTTCTAAGAAGGCAAAAGATTTCCATTTTTCCATATCTGGATGATTGGCTAATAGTGAGTCAGTCTCTAGACCAAGTCAACTCTCACCTGCAAGTGACCCAGCAAGTGCTTACTTCCCTAGGATTTCTTCTCAACCTTCCCAAGTCATTTCTTGAACCAGTCCAGCTTCATACCTTTATAGGGGCAGAACTGGACACACTCAGAACAAGAGCCTTTCTTCCTCTAGAAAGGGCAAGGGTCTTATGGAACTAGCTTCTTCTTTCAGCCTTCTGGTATCTTGGCCAGCAAGGCATTTCCTCCAGCTCTTGGGCCACATGGCAGGTTCAGCAGCAGTGGTCCAAGGGGCAAGATTCCAGATGAGGGATATTCAGTTCCACCTGAGAGCTTTTTGGTCTCAGAGGAAGGATTCCCTTACCAAACTGATCCCAGTGACTCTGACCATGATCCAAGCCCTCCAATGGTGGCAGGATTAGGACAATTTAACACAAGGTGTTCCTTTTGTTACTCAGCCTTGTTCAGTGGTCCTTACCACGGATGCTTCTCTTCTGGGCTAGGGAGCCCATCTGTGGTCCCTCACTGCCCAGGGGCTTTGGTCCCCCCAAGAATCCCTTCTCCACATCAATCTCCTAGAGCTCAGGGCAGTTTTTCTGGCCCTAAAAGCTTTCTCTCAGTCAGTACAGAGCAAGGTGGTTCAAGTGAGAACAGACAACACCACCACCATGTGGTACATCAACAAGCAGGGAGGCACTCGGTCCACGGCCTTGTGCACAGAAGCCATGAAGTTGTGGTCCCTGGCTTATTCCCTGAAAACCTCTCTTGTAGTAGTTCACCTTCCAGGCAAGGACAATGTGCTAGCAGATGCACTGAGCAGGATCTCTCAGGGCCATCACGAATGGTCCCTGGACCCTCAGGTGTTGAAAGTGATTTTTTTAAGGTGAGGCACTCCAGAGATAGATCTCTTTACAACCCAGACAATCACCAACTCCCTCTCTTTGGTTGCAGACCTCCAGTCTTGGGCTCAGTCCCTCTAGACGGCCTGATTCTGAATTGGGAAGGGAAATTTCTGTATGCCTTTCTCCCCTTTCCACCGCTGTTCAAAATTTTGGTCAAAATAAGGTCTCAACCTTGCAAGGTGATTCTGATTGCTCCAGATTGGGCCAGACAACCCTGGTACCTGTTGCTGTCCCTAGCAGTCCATCTTCCCCTGTCTCTTCCCAGGAATTACAACCTGTTAACATCCTCTCAGGGAAGGATTTGGTACCCCAATCTTCAGTCTCTCAATCTCAAGGCATGGCTCTTGAAGAGTTAGTTTGCAGATCTGCATCTTTCCCATGGGGTTCTGGATATCCTCAAGGCTTCTCGAAAGCCCTCCACCAGAAAGACTTACAACTCCACATGGAAAAGATTCAGCATTTGGTGTTCTAAGAAGCATATTTTTCCAGACACTACTGGATTGCCTATGGTTCTGGATTATATGGTCCATCTTAATGGCCTAGGCCTCAGACCAGCTACTCTCAAAGTACACTTGTCAGCTGTTTCTGCGTTTTTGTCTGTGGGGAAGTCTTCCTCACTATTTTCCCATCCTGTGTTCTGTAAATTTTTTTAAAGGATTGATTCACACCAATCCTTCTTTTAGAGGACCTGTCCCTGCATGGGATTTGAATGTTGGCATTGCTCAACTTATGCAACCCCCCTTTGAGCCTATGTCTTCAGCAGAGCTTAAGTACTTGACTTGGAAAACTGTGTTCCTGGTAGCCATTACCTCTGCTAGGCGTATCAGTAAATTGCAAGCCCTGTCAATGGAACCTGATTTTATCTCATTTCACAGGGATAAAGTGGTCCTTAGAACCAATAGAAGGTTCTTGCCCAAAGTGGGTTCAGACTTCCATTTAAACCAGTGAGTCTCTTCCTGTTTTCTTCACTGATCATTCTTCCTCAGGAGTGAGGAGGCTACACAGTTTAGATGTCAAAAGAGCCCTTAGTTACTACATAGAGCGTACCAAGGATCACAGGTTTGACTCCCTCCAGTTATTCCTGACTTATGGAGAAGTGGAAAAGGGTAAACCTGCCACCAAATTATCTTCTGCCAGGTGGATTGTGTCTTGTATACAATTCTGCTTTGAAAAACTGGGAAAAACTCCACCCTCAGGCCTGAGGGCTCATTCCACAAGAGTACAGCTGCTTCCTGGCTGCTGCTAGATATCCTCTCTTAGAAATTTGTCAAGCAGCCACCTGGAAAACAGTCCATACCATTACCAAGCATTACTCTCTGGATATCCAGGCTAGTAGTGATGCTAGGTTTGGACTGCAGTACTTCAGAGCTTATTCCGACAGTAGGTTTTGTCCTCATCCTTGGAGGTACTGCTTGGTAGTCTGCAATTGTCAGAATACAGCATGACTTGATGTAGTTTGAAGAAAAAATTACTCACCTTAGTAATTATATTTCTTCTAATGGAGTCTTGCTGTAGTCTGACCTCCCTCTCTGCCTCCGCTTTTAGAACCTGTTTTTTGGGATGTGGGTGGGCAGGTGCAGTGTTGCACCCCAGGGGTGTTTTTTGCTTGTACCCTCCACCTTTTTGTTTGGGTGCTGATTTATTATTGTTATTTGTAGTAGATTGGTTTTTGGATTTCCTGACTTGTGTCTTCCTTGGGAATCCAAAACTTTTTTCAGCCAATTGGCTAGTAGGAATTTTTACAATTTCCACATAGAATTTTTAGTTAGTTGGGTTAGTAAGAATCTGACTGTTTAGGTTTGAAACTCTCCAGACAGAGAATTCAACCAAGCTCAGCATTCTATATCTTGTATAGAAAGTTAACTCTTTGTTCTCTGGGGTAGTTCAAAGGTTGGGAATCACTGCAAATTGTCAGAATACAGCAAGACTCCATTAGAAGAAACATAATTACTAAGGTGAGTAATTTTTCCTTATGGCGCGTATGTCCTTCGTTTTACCAAGCTGTCAGGAATATTGATAAAGAAGGGTACTTGATCTTTTACAAAACCGTCACCTGTTTATGTGGCATTGTCCAAATTGTCAGGGTAGCTGGGAGTGCTTGGAATGTGTGCTTGTTTACACTTGTACTGTTAGGAATGTGGGATCGGTAACGCCGCATCCTGCAGTAATCAGTGGAATGTGTTTACAAGCTGGAAGTTGTACACTGCCTGAGACCATGTTTGTAACCTTCACCTCATCTCTTTCACTGTTTTGATAAAGATATGCAATGTTTGATAGATTAGCCTTTATTCATTCAGTTGGTCACTTAGGAGACATTTATGAGGAAAGTTCAGCTTTCTAGCATAGTGGTGTACCACCCAAAGTTAGACCAGTGGGGTAGCCCTTCGTATAGCCTGCTGTGACATCAGAGGTTATAGATACCTTTGTTGTTGTGTTTGATGTTGTCATACCTGTATGTGGATACTCCAATACTGTTGGTCATCCCGTACTAACCAAGGGTCCAAGGACACCCAGCAGCTTCACTTGCCAAGTGCGACTCTTCAGATGGAAGACACCACAAGCAAAGATCACATATAATATGGGAGGGACAGTATTATGTGGTTACTAACTACAGATTTTCCCTATATGGTTCTCAGCAGTGCCCAATGTGTGTGCCTAATTTCTGTTTCACTCCTACTTATAAAACTCTTTCAGGTACCACTGTCATCACTCCTGTGCCCCCCTTACAAGGAAACCATTCTTTGAGAGTGCCCCATCCTTTACTGGTCTTAAAAAGTATGTACCTGTCTTTGAGGTCCTTGTAGCTAAGCTGTCTTTACATTTAAAATCCTTCTTCATCACAAGGACCATCACATGATTATGATCAGTAATAATATGAGTTACTAAATGATGGCGACTTGGTTTTCTCTAACACATGGCTGGAGCTTACTTTTAAGGGTTTTTGGGAGGGGGCTCCTGCCAGTAGCCCCACTCCTTCAGGTTCCTATGCTGGTACCCCCCCAACACACACACACACAATCACATTGCCAGCGATACTTCCCCTCACTACAGCACCTGTCTTGGGCTTCCCTGGTGCTCTGATGACCATCCCACGGTGTTCTGGTGTATCACTAAACCCATAGAGGCAGCAAAGTTGGGGGGGGTGAGACCTACCACGACACTGGGAATGTCTGTCGTGGGCCAGGCATGGTATATTGGGCTGTTGGAGGCAGGAGGGGTCCTACAAAGGGGCATCCTCAGGTGCTAAGGTCGTCCATTTTCTGGGACACCCACCTCCACCCATAATGCATGCGGCAATGGTAAATGTCCTGGGGTGTGGACGATAGCAGCATGATCACCACACTGCCAAGTATGCCACCGGTAGCCACCACCAGGAGTTGATAGAAAGTGTCCCGTCCCACTCCCTGGGAGGAAGCGCCCATAAGACGCTGACTCCATCCCTGCCTTACTCCGCTCCTGACATCTGGGCTTGGGGCATGAACCCAGATTGCCAGTGTGCAAGCGATTTCCTCCATTGTTTGACACCACGGAGCCGGCAGGCATTTGTAATATTTCTGTCTGTCTTAATTTTTATTATGATTATAGTCCTTTACTGCTTGCAGTAAACTTTAGCTCGATACCACCAACAGTTATGATTTTTACACACTGCAACAGAGTTGATTGTCTCTGTAAGCCAGTTATACCAGTAGGGATAGAAGTTCTATTTGACATAGGAACTTTTATTACTGTGCTGCTTATGTATTGATTGGCAGAACTGTCTCAGGCCACTGGATCATGCTTGGATGGTGATGCATTTGCTTTGCGAGCATTAAGGTGTGGGCACTGTAGGAATATGACAGTTTGATAAAATGAAAACATTGTAAAGTGCTGGCAAGAGGAGGAAAAGGGTTAATGAGAATATTTTCTGTGCTGATGTTTTCTTGTCCTTGCTGTGCACACCCTTTGTAGAGATAGACTTGTTAGTTTAGCACACTGTGCACAGCTTGTTACTATGTTAAGGAAGGTATTTACTAATGCTTTGGGGAAGGGTACTGCCTTTTGCAGCCTGACTACATTAGTGATGCACCCAGCAAAAGATTACCTTGTATAGACATATGCTGAGTTCTGTAAGATAACAGCTAATGGAGAGTGTATATATAAGATGGATTGTGAGAGGTGGTGAGTGAGAAGCTACAAACCCTGAAATGAAGTGCTGAAGCCTCTACGCCGGTCTGATTTGCTTTCCCAGGGGAAGGTAACTGATCCTTACTTGTACTCTGAAAGCTGAACCGCAGGTGCTAATGCAGTGTATCTATTAGTATCACTAACCTTGCTTTGTGGTGTGCAGTTCCTCGTTCCAGTGTAATTATTGGCTCAACACCCTAACAGTGGGATGCCCCCAGACTGTTGGTGTTGGACGATTTCATTGGTTGGGCTGACTACGAATCCTGGTATGTTGGAAAATAAATTCCTTCAGTTGATGTCATCACTGGGACTAACACAGGCTATTGCCTCTGGAACTTGTCAACATGATCACTTTTGAACCTGATTTTCTCATTGAGACTGACATTCCATAGTTTCATAGATGTTTGCAAGTCTGCCGTCATTGGCCTTATTTGACTTGCCACATATCAGTGGTAGAGTCCTTTTGTCAGGCCCCCATACGTCCTATCTAATTCCATTTTTAATATTTCCATGGTTGTACTGTTAACCACTGTCTCTGGCAGTGCATTCCAGGTACCCGCAACTCTGATTGAACCCATAACCTCTCTTGTTTATTGGTGCAGTTCCACTCTCAGTTGTTTATCATGAGAGCTAGTCTTTTCTTCCAACTCTTTTTTTATTTAATCCAGCTGTCATCCATATTTGTTCATTTTGATAAGCCTTATATGTATAGCATAAGTCCCCTCTTAGTTTTCTGTACCATACTAAATAGTCCCAGAGCTTGCAGTCTTCTCCATATGGTTTATTTTTAACCGTTGTGATTTTTTTTTTGTAATTTTCATATGTACTTGTTTCCATTTTCTTTGTATTCCCTATATTTTGTATTAAAATAAATGGTGCACAGTATTCCAGATGGGATCTCACTAATGTATTCAATGGCATGATCACCTCCCTATTCTGTTTTCTCATGACTGACATTATCATTTTTCATGATACATTCTGTAATCATGTTGCACTTTTTAACTATTTCTCTGACATCATGGTCAAATGAGAGTTTATTTTTCTAGGATCGTGGATATGTTGTTCATCCACACTTAATGGTGTGTCACCTTCCACTTTAAGATTCACCAGGAAGGCTTCAAGCTGGCTCCTCCCACCCACTCGGGTGGTATATACCTCGGTTCTGCCCCATGACGCCAGATCTTCCTTTCCGCTGGAATATTCAGGTTGCCTCCCTCGTGCTCCCGCATTTCGTTGGCCCTGGCTTTCAAACCTTCGGTTTTACCAAAAATTCACATTACTCACATTAGCGATCACAAGTTTGTCACTTTGACTATGGAAGACCAATCTTCCCTTGGATTTCTTCGGTGCCCTTGTGGCCAGAAGATGTCGTGCACTGATCCCCACACCGTGTGCGTCTACTGCCTCGGTGTCGACTATGACATCTCTTTATGCAGTCTGTGTTTGGCTTTTCATCCCAGCGTCCTTGACGACCGTCTCACACGCCTGAAGTTGGGGGAGGCCGGAGAAGAGGAACCCTCCAGAGAAATCAAAGAGGCCAGGTGGATGGTTCTCGTGGCTGCGGATCCGCCGCACAGTTGGAGCGAGCAGCTGCTCGAGGAGGAAGCGGCTCGCTGTGTGGATTCCTCTCTGAGCTTTTCGTTTGACTCAACCTGGGTTCCACCTTCTCTGACTCCTTCCAGGAGTTGTGCCAGTCTCCTCCCACCAAGGAAGAGACGCCTGCGGGCTCGCCTTCCTCTCGATCCTGTAAGTGGGAGAAGGACCCGGGTGCGACTTTGTCTCCAGGGAGACGTTCTTGGGAGCGGGAGAGATCTTGGTCCCGAGAGCATCAGTCTCGACTTTGGTCAAGATCACTTCTTTTGGCTGGCTTTTCATCTTTGCCGTGTGGTCAGTTGACCAAATTATCTGTCCACGAGGTTGAGATAGTGATCAATCTGATGTCGCGACTCTGGTCAACAATTCCTTTGGTCAACACCCAGTCTGTTTTTTCAGATGACGAGACCCAGCCTGCTGGGTCTCTGACTGAAGATGTGGTCCTCATCACGGGAAATCACCGTCCCACCAGTGTCTTCCAAGAGACGGAGTCGCCCGCCTCGGGCCCAGATTGAGGTCTCGAACCCCTTCATCCAAAGGCCGAGAAAGAGCCATAAATGCTCTATAAAGAGGCGATGCCATCAGTCGCCCTTGTCCTTCTTGGATAAGGGAGGCTCCGTGGAAACTCCGTGCTACAAGGATCTTATGTGGCAACAACTGATTCTGTCCTGGCACAAGCCCACCCCGCTTCTGCACTGGCCATTATTTGGCTTTCGCCTTCTAGGCCAAAGCAGACTCCCTCGGAGCCGATCATATCTGTTCCTCCGTCTGCAGAGCTGGCAAAACTAACCAGTTTGACCCAAAATGGCCTCTCCACCGATTTATGGTGGAACCGCAGCCCAGACAGCCTGTGGGAGGGGCTGCTTCCAAGGAAGACAGACTAGACACCAGGCTTCCCCAGCAATTGTTAGTCATGGTCACCTCAGACTGCCCTTGGCAGGTTGAGAGTGACCTGGGTGGTAGGCCCGTATACCCGGATTCCTCTGATTAGGATGTAACCAGCCTGAACTCACATCCAAGGGATGATGAGTCAACCGTTGGCTTAGAGATGGAGGAAGGTCCCTTGTCTTTTCAAGGGATCGTTCGCCTCATCTCTGAATCTACAGGGATGCCCCTGGAGCCAATCCAGCAACAGGTGGAATACTCTCTTACGGACATCCTTAAGAGAGGGGATACCTCGACAGAGGCCTTTCCTGTCGCTGAGGCCATTGTTGGCCCAGCCCTAGAACTTTGGCAGTGTCCTGCCTCTTGTCCAGCACCATTTGCCCACATGGCTCATACAAGCAAGCAGTGCCCATGGGTCCCTTGTGGTTCTACAGGGCAGCATTCGCCGAGAGCCTGGTGACCGCCTCTTTGTTCAGGGTGTACTAGCAGTTCTGCTGACAATAACTGACTCCTGATAAAGAGTCCAAGCTTTTTGACCATCTTCAGCCAGGAAGGTCTATGCGGCTCATCTCGGTCATCGCTAGGCAAGTTCAGCCATTGTCATGGCACATTTCTCTTCACGCCTTCTGTCGCTAGATGAAGTCCTCCCACATCTCCCCATGGACATGCAGACCACGGTCACAGTTGCTCTCGTTGCAGGACTTGGTTGTGGCTCTTCTCCTTCCAGTGGATGCCCACCACAACTAGCTGATGTGCTCCTTGGGACTGACTTGTTTGGCCCAGAGTGGTCAGTAACCTTCAGCGCATTAAGCAGTCCAGTGCTACTTTGACGCTACTTGCCAAGGGTTCTTTGGGTAGAACCAGCAGAAGAAAAACAAGCCTTTTCGGCACTCTTCCCCTGCGGCCCAGGAGTCCTCCTTTAAAGGTGGACAGCAGCATCAGCAGCGGGCTCAAGCTTGGCACCCTTGGCCCAAGCCTGGACCCCAACAGGCCCATAAAGGGATCTACGGCTCAGGCCCTGAGCCCCTCCTCCTCCAAGCCTGCTCAGTGACGGGCGGGTTGCCAGCCCTCCCATCACGTCAGCTTTGGGTCCTCTGTGGGGCCGGCTCACACTGCCTTCCACCTGGTCCTTGTCACCCTGGACAGGTGGGTTCTGAAGTGGTTGGTCAGGGACTGCCCTGAATTTGAGCAGCACCTCCGCCAAGCACCTCAGGAGGAAAGAGTATCCGATCACACCCAGTCGGCTGTACGAGACTACATCACTCAGCTTCCTCCTCAAGGAGGCAATAGCCCAGTGGTGGATCCTCCAGCAGACACAGGCTTTGTCTCCAGGTACTTCCTAGTGCCCAAGTGGACGGGGGCTGGCAAGCTATTCTAGATCTGCATGACCTGAATCAATATCTCTGGTCACGCACTTTCTGATGGTCACTCTGTCCCAGATTATATCATCCTTGGAGTGAAACATGTAGTCCTGTTCAATGAATCTGCAGGACGTGTTCTTTCACATCCCAATCAGTCCATCCCATCAGTGGTTCCTCTGCTTCAGGGTCAAAGAGATCCTGTACGAGTTCTGAGCCATGCCATTCTGCCTGTCTTCAGCCCCATAGGTCTTAACCAAATGCATTGCAGTGGTGACTGCCCATCTCTGGCATCGGGGGTGTCAGGATTTATCCCTACCTTGATGACTGGCTCCTAGCAGGTTGCTCCCATAGGAGGTTGAGATGTCCAGGACCTGACCCTCCAGACCTGCTCCAAACTCGCCTCCTGATCAATGAGGCCAACACAGAACCTGTGCCTTCTCAGGTGATGGGCTTGATCGGGCAGAGCGACTCTTGTCAAGCCAGAGCTTGGCTCCTGGTGGTCAGGGTGGAGGTTCTTCCTCCTTGCCCAATCATTTCTGGTTGGGCACTTCACCCTGCCCGGGACTTCTGTGCCTTCTGGGTTACATGATGGTGTGCACCTCAGTGGTCCATTGGGCCCAGTTGCACATGCACCCCTTCAATGGGAGCTGGCCACCTAATGGACTTAGTGCCATGGTCATTTCGACCAGCTGAACACTGTAACCCAGAATATGTGGTACACTCTCCAATGGTGGATCACCCCAGACTGGTTGCAGAAAGGGATCCCATTTGTCCGCCCCAAGCCGACGGTCATCCTCACTACCAACACCTCTCTCATGGGCTGGGGAGACCACATGGGGACAAAAGGGCCCATGGGCTCTGGACCCCCAAGTAGTCCCGATGCCACATCAACCTGTTAGAGCTCAGAGCAGTCAGACTGGCACTGTCAGCTTCAACTCCTCAGCACCGGGGTCAAGTGGTTCAGGTCCAGATGGACAATACCAAACCATGTAACTACCTCAACAAACAGGGCAGCATGCACTCCTTCTACTGTGCAAGAGGCGATCCGCATGTGGACCCTCGTGAGCTGGTTAGAGGCAGATCTCCTGGCCATCCATATGGCAGGAGCCTCAAACCATCTAGCGGATGCTGTCAGTCACTTAGGCCAGACATCCCATGAGTGGACTCTCCATCCAGAGGTAGCTTACAACCTGTTCTTCCACTGGGGCAAACCAATGGTGAACCTATTTGCCTCCAGGGAAAACACCAAGCTGAGGCTGTTTCATGCCCACCTCCCTCAGCAGGGCTCACTGCAGGGGGGATGCCTTCTTGAGGTTGTGGACCCCAGGCCTCCTCTCTGTGCCTTCCTCCATTTCCCTTGATCCTCAAGGTGAAGAGGGACAAAGCGATGGTGATCCTGGTAGCCCCAGACTGGCTGCCCAGTTCTGGTATCCAGATCCTCAGCCTCAGCTGCAGGCACCTGAGCGGCTTCCAGCATGCCGAACCTGATATCATTCAGTCAGATGAAGGTATTCCATCTGGACCTTCAATCCTGCACCTCACATCCTGGTACCTGATCAGCTAGAGTCCCAGGCTTTGGGTCTTTCCGAGGATGTCTACATCATGGTGGAGGCATCCAGAAAAGAATCGACCAGGAAATGTTATGCCTTCAAATGGAAAAGGTTTCCATTTGAGTGTCAGGAGCAAGGCCTGGACCCATCATCCTGTCCAGTGGCTAACATTCTCAACTATCTTTGGTCTCTCTCTCCAGGGGCTCACGGTCATCAACCATTAGGGTGCACCTGGCAGCCATCTGCTTACGGGCATGGGCCAGTCAGCCGGCGGTGGCACAGGAGACAGTGGTCTGGTGCTTTTTCAAAGGTCTGGATCACATATCCCCTCTGGTGCGTGAACCTCCACCTCCGTGGGATCTACTGTTGGTACCTGTAAAGCTCATGGGCAAGCCATTCGAACCAATGCGCAAGTGTGCCTTGTCACACTTGTGGAGGATGGCCTTCCTGGTGGCTATGACGTCTGCCAGAAGGACAGGGGAACTCCAGGTGCTTTTCGTGGACTCCCTTTATCTGGTCTTCCACAGGGAGAAGATTATCCTACAGCCCCACCCAAAATTCCTTCCGAAGGTGGTGTCAGAGTTTCACCTTAACCAGTTGTTGACTCTGCCAGTATAGTACCCTAATTACACCTGGAGGGTGAGTACAGGCTCCATACTTTGGACCTGAGATGTGCTTCTTCTACTACAAGGAGAGGGACGCAGACATTCGGGGAGGTTCGCCAGCTGGTTTGTCACCTACGTTGAAGCCGCTTCTGGCAGACCTGCAGCTAAATGGACCATTGCAAGGTGGATTACATCATGCATAGGCCTGTGGTATCCGTTGACGGGCAAGAAGCCTCCCAGAGGTATAAGAGCTTATTCTACAAGCCATACTGCTAGAGTCGGTGGCTGCTTCCAGGACATCCCTATCCAGGAAATCTGCCAGGCTGGTACCTAGAAGTCAGCAAACACTTCATCATCCACTACCACATCGACCTTGAGTCACCGGGATGCTGGTTTTGGGGCCACAGTTCTCCAATCTCTGTTCCCTAGGCAGGGGGTGCACCTTGCCTCCTCCCTCCCTCCTGGAGAACTGCTAGGAGTCTGCCAATAAGTGTGGATGAACAACATGTCCCAATCCTAGAAAAACAGGTTACTCATCTGTAACAGTAGTTGGGTGGTATATGTTGTTCATCCACACGACCCACCTGACCTCCCAGCTGTGGACGCACACAACCTGGCTTCCAGCGGGCTAAGATCTGGCATCATGGGCAGAGCCGAGGTACATACCACCCGAGGGGTGGGAGAGGAGCCAGCTTGAAGACTTCCAGTGAATCTTAAAGTGAAGAGGATATGCCAGTAAGTGTGGATGAACAACATATACCATTCCTAGAACTACTGTTACAGGTGAATAACCTGTTTATGTAGACTCCTAGATCTTCTTCCACCTCTGCCATCATTAGGATTTTGTTTTCGAGAGTGTGTTTTGGGGCCATGATGTTGTTATGCCCTAAGTGCATGACCTTACATTTTTCAATATTAAACTCAGTCTACGGTCTCTGGCCCATTTGCCTAAGTTGTCTATTTCATGTTGTAAACCTATGGCTTCCTCCCAGTTATTGATGATGGCATCTATTTTGGAATCATCTGCATAGTTATGTATCCATACATTATTTGTTGTTTGCACTGAGCCAATTAAGATATTGAAAAGCAGAAGTCCCAGAACTGACCCCAATGGCACACTGCTCGTCACCCTTCTCCAACCAGACTTGTGTCCTCATATACTCTCTGTAGTCTATTATCCAACCAGGAGTCTATCCATGATATTATGTTTGGGTGAAAATCACACTTAACTAGTTGGTTAATTATTTCATTATGCGAGTCAAACGCTTTTGAATAATCTAAGTATATCACATCCACTGGGAGCCCTTTATCCAGTGCTGCACTCCTAGTTCAGAAAAAAGGAATAAAGTTAGTTAATAGCGTGATCTGTCCTGACTAAAGCCATGCTGTGAGATCTGTTTGCCCTTTTCCTTTATGTTGTTGGGTCAAGTCTGTGATTATTCCTTCCATAATTTTGCCATTCACTAATGTCAAACTGATAGGTCTGTAGTTTCCTATACTTCTATCACCCTTTTCAGTATAGTATTATCATTCGCTATTTGCCATTCCTGCAGTGTATTATTGTCCTCCTATAATGACTTATTAAATAGTATGCTGATGGGATCTGCAATTTCTGTACCCAGTTCTTTAAGGAACTTGGGATGTGTTCAGTCAGGCCAGGGGCTTATTAACCTTAACTTTTTATTCTTTCACATACATCATTTGTTGTTGTTCTGCTCTCTCTGAGATTTGTGTTATTGCCAGTTCTTTGTCCATTTTTAGCTTTGTTTTAAATATACTAATCAAATACTACGTTAAAGTTGCCCACTATTTTCTCCTCATCTGTTGTAATGTTGTCCTCTACTATAATTTGCCCTATGGTACTTTGTCCTCCTTTAAACTGCCAATGTAATTATAATTTTTTTTTCTTCTTGTCATGTGTTGATTGTGCCATTTGTTTTCATTTCTGCTTTTGCTTTTTTATTAAGTTTTTACTATCCCTAGAGCCGTTTGTATATATCATTCAAACAACATGAAGTCTTACTATATTAGGACATATGCAGTGAGTCCCAACCTTCTAACTGTTCTGAGGTGAAAGAGTTAGCTTTCCATGCCAGGCATGGAACTTTGAGCTCAGAGCTCGGTTGAAAACTCTGTCTGTTGTTCTTCAAACTCAAACTGTCAGATTCTTTACTCCACCTCACTGAACAGTCGCTCCAGAGTTTCTCCTTCTGCTGGTTCATTTTTGTCGGTTAAAGTATTAATTATTCAGTTTGTTAACGAATTTAAACCCAACCGATCGGTTCAAGCTCTGTCTGTGGTATTTAAGTACTAGATAGGTTTTACATTTACTTTCTGTGTGTGGAACTTGTAAGCGGTTTATTGGTTGGTTCGAACCCGATCAGGTTGTTTTAAATACATTAATCTACCTTTTAGAGGCGGTTCCTGGTTCTTATCGGTTCTAAAAAACGGATTTCATTACAGTTTTTCCATGACCGTGACACGTTGAGAACTGATAAGAGAGTCTTGCTGACAGATTGCCATAAACGGGCAAGTTTTGGTTAGGCTGGCACTATGTCTGAGAAACCCAAAAGAAAAACCGGGCCCACTGGGTTTCAACACTGCAGTGTCTGTGGGGAAGTCTTTGCTAAGGCTGACCCCCACACCACCTGTGTTTATTGTCTGGGGTTTGACCACCTCAATGCAGACTGCCAGATTTGTAAAAATTTTCCTGCAGCTACCCTGGAAAAAGACTTGGTAGGCTCAGGAAAGGGAGGCCAAAAGTCCACTGAACGGATGGCCAGCCCAGTTTGGTTGAAACCGAACCAGAGGAGTGCCCTCTGACCAGGCGAGACTTCCTCGGCCAAAGGAGAGCCAACTCGGAGGAGTCGGTTCCAACAAAGGACTAGAAAATCAGCAGGTGTGGAGCCAAAACTTCCCTCTCCAACCACTGAAGAAATAGCCAAAGCGATTAAAATTGTCCAGTCACTTTCCCCGGTTCCGACCGAACCAGCATCATCAGGTAAGCGTACGGTTCGGTCGGTTCCACCGGTTCAAGAGTATGATTTAGAGGAATTTTATGAACCAGAGGAGGAGGAAGAGGAGTATGAGGAGAGTGAATGTGGATTTGAAAGTCTGGATGTGCCCATTGAACCGGACATCTCCCCAGACAGACCTTCAGGAGTGTCTCCCCCTAGGCTTTCTGAGTCCCCTTCTCATTTTATGTTTTATAAAAAAGTGGCTGAAACCCTCCAGCTGCCTATGAAGGTAGCTGTGGATAATTAAGAAGAGCCTGACTATGTAGAAATGATGGATATCCCAGAGTCTAGGAGACTGTCTATTCCTTTGCATAAATCTTTTGGGAAACAGACAGTAAAAATTCTAAAAACTTCTCACACTCTACCTTCTGTGGATAAAAGAATGGACAAGAGGTACACATTGTCAGGCTCTGATCACGGAGTTCCTTACACAACAATACAGCCATGTTGGAGTAGTGCAGGCTGCAGCCTGTGACAAGGCAAATATTCCCTTGGCTTCACACCCCCCTGACAAGGACTCCAGGAGGATTGATGCCATGGCAAAGAAACAGTACATGGCAGTATCTTTGGGACTCAGACAGGCAAATTATATGGCTTATGTTGCTAGATACCAGAAATCCAGATGGGACACTATTATGGCTCTAGCAAAGCAGGTCACTGGCCAGCTTGCCAAGGAGCTGGAGCAGGTGGCTGCTGATGGTATTGAGGCATCTAAGGTGCAATTTCATGCACAGTGGACTCTGATGATGTGTCACCAAGAGTCATGGCTACATCTGTGGCTCTTCGCAGGATGGCTTGGCTCAGATGTACTATCCTGTCACAGGATACCCAGACTAAGGCCATGGATTTTCCTGTTGTGGGTAACTCTCTGTTTGGGGAGCAGACAGAGAATTACATGAAGAAAATGGATGAGTATAGGACCACCTATAGGAGTGCACAGGCCAAGGAAAAGCAGGCCACTCCTCAAAGGCAGCATTCCAGGGGCAGGGGCAGGCCTTTTCATAGGCCTTTTACTCAAACCCAGGCCTCCTCCTCTTCAGCTTATGCCCAGAGGGGTTCTTTAGAGGGAGAGGCAGATGGGGTACAAGCAGACCTGCTTCCACCCCTCAGCCTAAAGCCCCTGCCAAGCAGACACCCTCATGGGGTGGCCAGGTCGATTCTCCACTACCTGCAGGGGCAGGCTGGCTTACTTTGTCCAGAACTGGAAGTCTTTAACATCAGACAAGTGGGTCCTATAAGTAGTCAGCAAGGGACTGGTTCTCAGCTTCAAAAAATTTCCAAAGATGAGAACCAGGTCCTTTCCACCTCAAATCCATCAGAGGCACTTGCCCTAGAAGCAGAAGTTTCTACCCTCCTGGCTCTCAGAGCTGTGGAAAGGTTCCACCCCACACCAGGCAAGGGTTGTACTCCAGGAACTTTCTTACCCAAAAAGACAGGAGAATGGCGGCCCATCCTGGATCTCAGATACCTAAACAAGCACCTTTTTAAAACCAAAATTCAAAATGGTGACTATGGGAATTATTTTACCTCTCTAAGGCCAGGGACTGGCTAGCATCCCTGGACCTCAAGGATGCCTCTTCCATGTTCTTAGCAGAAGCTCCCATTGAAAGTACCTCAGATTCGAACTGCCCTCAGGCCATTACCAGTTCAGAGCAATGCCCTTGCATCACCTCTGCCCCGAGGGTATTCACAAAATGCCTGGCAGTAGCAGTTGCCACTTAAGAAGGCAAACAATTGCCATATTTCCTTACCTGGATGACTGACTCATAGTAGGCCAGTCTCCAGACCAAGTCAAATTGCATCTTCAGGTAACTCAGCAACTGCATACCTCTCTAGGTTTCCTTCTCAATCTTCCAAAGTCAGTTCTAGAGCCTGTCCAGCTTCTCACCTTCATAGGTGCAGAACTGAACACAAAAGAGGCCAGAGCCTTTCTTCCTCTGGAAAGAGCAAGGACCCTGGTCTCTCTGGCCTCCTGTTTCACCCTGTAGGTCTCTTGACCAGCAAGGCATTTTCTACAGCTCCTGGGGGACATGGCTGCTTCTACAGCAGTAGTGCAGGGAGCAAGATTTCAGATGAGGACATCCAGTTCCATTTGAGAATCTTTTGGTCTCAAAGGAGAGCCCTCTAACCAAATTGATCCCAGTGACTCAGACCCTGATCCAAGCCCTTCAGTGGTGGCAGGACCAGAGCAGTCTGAGACGGGGTCCCCTTCGCCCCTCAGTCTCACTCCTTAATCCTTTCTACAGATGCATCCCTTTTGAGGTGGGAGCTCACATGGGCCACCTCACTACCCAGGGATTGTGGTCCCTCAGGAATCTCTGCTCCACATCAATCTGTTGGAACTCAGGCAGTTTTCTAGCACTTCAAGTTTTTCCAAATCTGTTCAGAACAAAGTTATTCAGGTCAGAACAGACAATACCACCACAATGTGGTACATCAACAAGCAAGGTGGCACTCGGTCTACAGCCTTGTGCACGAGCCAATGAAGTTGTAGTCTCTGGCATACTCTCTAAACACCTCCCTTATGGCAGTTTACCTCCCAGGCAAGGACAATGTCCTGGCAGATGCTCTCAGCAGGATTTCCCAGGGTCATCACGAATGGTCACTGGATCCCCTAGTACTGGAGGTAGTATTTGCCAGATAGGGCACCCCGCAGATAGATCTTTTTGCAGCCCCAGACAATCACCAACTTCCCCTTTTTTGCTGCAGGCCCCCAGTGTTGGACTCAGTCCCTCTGGTCGCCTTCCTCCTCAGTTGGGAAGGGAAGTTTCTCTATGCTTTCCCTCCCTTCCCTCTTCTGATCAAGATGCTAGTCAAAATCAGATCTCAGCCCTGCAAGATGATCCTGATTGCTCCAGATTGCTCAACAAAACTAAATAAATAAAGATTGGGCCAGACAGCCCTGGTACCCTCCTATGTCCTTAGCAGTCCACTTTCACCTGTGTCTTCCCAGGAATCACAACCTGTTAACCTGTGCTCAGGGGTGAGTTTGGTACCCGAACCTCAAATCTCTCAATCTCAAGGTCTGGCTCTTGAAGAGTTAGAGTTTGCTGACCTACACCTCTCCCAAGGTGTGTGGATATCCTGAAGGCTTCAGGAAGCCTTCCAACGAGGCTACTTATAATTCCAAATGGAAGAGATTTTCCATATGGTGCTCTGGCAAACATATCTCCCAGAATCTGCTGATTTACCCACAGTCCTGGATTATATGGTCCATTTAAATACTTTGGGGCTGAGACCAGCTACCCTAAAGTGCACCTGGCACCGTGTCTGCTTTCTTATCAGCAAGTAAACCCTCTTCTCTTTCAGCTCATTCTGTATTCTCCAAGTTTTTTAAGGGGTTGCTTCACACCAACCCTCCATTCAGGGACCCTGCCCCTGCTTGGAATCTTGATATTTGCATTGCCCAGCTTATGCAACCCCTTTGAGCCCTTGTCTTCAGCAAAGCTTAAGTACTCGACTTGGAAAACTATGTTTTTGGTGGCCATCACTTCTGCCAGACGCATAAGTGAATTACAAGCATTGTCAGTGGAGTCTGATTTTATCTCCTTTCATAGAGATAAGGTGGTCCTCAGGACTAACAGAAAGTTCTTGCCTAAGGTGGTTTCAGACTTCCACCTTAATCAATCTATGTCTCTCCCTATGTACTTCACTGACCATTCCTCCTCTGGCAAGAGGAGACTGCACAATTTAGATGTCAAAAGCCTTAGTTACTACATAGAGCGTGCCAAGGGTCACAGGTTTGACTCCCTCCAACTGTTCCTCACTTATGGTGAGGTTAGTAAAGGAAACCTGCCACTAAAAGATCCATTGCCAGGTGGATTGTCTCTTGTATCCAATCTTGCTATGAAAACTGGGTAGGTTCCTCCTCAGGCCTGAAGACTCACTCTACCAGAGGTACAGCTGCATCTCTGGCTGCTGCCAGGCACATCCCTATCCTAGAGATATGTCAAGCAGCTACCTGGAAAACAGTTCACACTTTTACAAGCATTACTCCCTGGACATCCAGGCTAGGAGTGATGCTCGGTTTAACACAACTATGCTTCAGAGTCTATTTCCTAAGTAGGTTCTGTCCCTCCTCCATGGAGGTACTGCTGTGTAGTCTGCATATGTCATAATATAGCAAGACTTCATGTTGTTTGAAGAGAAAATTGCTCACCTTAGTAATGTTGTTTCTTCTAATGGAGTCTTGCTATATTATGACCTCCCCCTGCCCTCTCAGAACCTCTGCTTTTGGGATGTGGGTGGGCAGTGCAGTGTTGGCACTAGTAGATGCCCACCTTGTTTTTTCACCCTCCTTTTTGGGATGATTGGGTGTTGTGTTTTCATTTTGGGTCTCCTGACTTGAATCTTTGTTTTGGGACCAAAAATGTGTTCTTATATTTAGTAGCCAGTTGGCTAGTGTAGGTTTACAGCTTCCACAGAACCTTAGTGAGTTTTGCTCGTAAAGATCTGACAGTTTGAGTTTGAAGAACAACAGACAGAGTTTTCAATCAAGCTCGAGGTCAAAGTTCCATGCCTGGCATAGAGTTAACTCTTTCACCTCGGAGCAGTTCGAAGGTTGGGACTCACTGCATATGTCATAATATAGCAAGACTCCATTAGAAGAAACAACATTACTAAGGTGAGTATTTTTTCTTCTTGCCTCATCAGTCTTTATCTCCTATATTGTTTTTTTCCTTTTTAGTAATCTTTTGATACTTTTATTGAACCACTTGAGAATTCTTCTATTTGAATTATATTTCCTTGTCTCTGGGACAAAGTTTGTTATACAAACTTCTGTTTTATTTTTGATTATGTCCCACATTTCCTCCAGTGATTTATCCTGCAGCTCCTCACACCATTCCCCTTTGTGAAGATGTTTTTTGTATTTTCATAGTCTGCATTATTATAACATTTTAGTGTTGTCTTACCTCCATATGTTGTTTGTTTAAATTTAATTTCTGCCATGACCATGTTGTGGTCGTTGTCTGCTGATGCTTTGAGGATTTTTATCCTTTTGAAACTTTCTTTTGCATTTGACAGTATAAGACATATAATGTTGTTGTTCCTAGTGGCTTAGTGACTAGCTGCTCCAAGTGCATTGGGTATATTATTTCCATGAACTGTTTTTCATGGGCTGTAGAGCCTGTCTCTTTGCCCCAACAAATACTGGGATAATTTAAATCACCAACTAGCATGTGTCACCATATATGTGCATTGTATATATCTGTGACAACAAAATTTTGATGTTCCTCTTTATTCTGATTTGGAGGTCTGTAGCACACACCTATTGTTAATTTTGAGTTGCTGGTATTCAATTCAACCCACTTCATCTCTTCTTGAGATTTGTCTTCTTTATTGGTTTGTATTTCACTCGCTCTAATGCTGTTGAGGATATACAAGGCCATTCCACCATACTTCCTGTTTTTCCTGTCCTTATGGGAACACATGCTGACATTTATCCCCAGTCTTCCCTGCTGAACCATGTTTTGGTTATATCACATATTGAAATACTTTCTGTTTTAAAGGTATATACTAGTGCATCCATTTTGTTTTTCAAGCTTCTGGCATTTATTAATAGAAACTTGAGTTCATCTTCTGTCACTTTTGTTTTGTTGTCAGGTTATGTTTACATATTTTTTATAACTCTTATTTCGACTGTGCACAGTTAAATACCCACCACCTTCTCTAGTTTAGCTTATTGATCTATCATGCTACTCAGTAATTCACTGCCACTGCAATTTAGATGCAGTCTGTCTTTATAGAATTGTCTTATTTTTCCCTAGGAGAGAGTATTCGTGATGTTTTCAAACTTATGTGACCATTCTGTAGACACCATTGCCTCAATATATTGTTTATCTTTACTATTTTTGTTGATCCACTCTGCTGCCTTTGGGACTAGAATATCTGACATAACCACCTCACAATTGGCTTCTGTCAAATACCAATGCATCTTTTGTGAGTTATTAAAATGTCACCTTTTGAGAACTTTCTCAGATCATAAAAAGCACTAGCAAACAGGCTAGAAGGAGGGCGGAGCAACAATGGGGAAATATCAAACTGCCATCACAGAGGCAGCAAGCCTTTTGTAAAGCAAATAAACAAATCAAAATGAAAGAGAAAGCCACTATGGTTCTCAAAAGTGGTGGTGAAGGTTAGGAGAAAAGATAGCATTTAGGAAGTATAAGGAAACACAGAAGGAGCAGAACAGAGAGCTGTACCAGTAAGGCAGAAGGAAGCATGGAGGGTAGTCAGAATAGCAAAGGCACAAACTGAGGAAAGATAGCCAACTCTGTTAAGAAGGGGATAAAACCTTTTATAGGTATATCAGGGAGCGTAGAAAGTCAAAGGGAGGGATAGTGAGGCTGAATAGAATGGATGGTGGGTGGGCAGAGAGTGACAGTGAAAAGCAGAGATACTGAATGAATACTTCTGTTCAGTATTCACAAAGAGGAAGTGGGGAGGTGCCTAATCCAATTAACAGAAGCACTCTGGAGAGGGGTCGATCCCAGTCCTTTCACAGAAGAAAGGGTTCTGAAAGAACTCCTAAAACTGAAGGTGGACAAAGCAGTGGGGCCAGATGGAATTCACCCCTTAATTCTAAAAGAATTAAGCAGAGAACTAGTGACACCACTGACTACTCTTTATAACAAATCATGGGAGGATGGTATGGTACCTGAGGACTGGAAGAAGGCTGATGTGATTCCCCTTCACAAAAGTGGGAGCAAGACAGAGGCAGGAAACTACAGACCTGTCAGTTTGTCTTCTGTGGTAGGGAAAGTGATGGAATCACTTCTTAAGGAAAGAATTGTTGAGTACCTAGAGGCCATTGGGGCACAGGACCCAAGACAGCATGGATTCACAGCAGGAAGGTCATGTCAGATGAATCTATTTGATTTCTTTCACTGGATGACCAAAGTAGTAGACCAGGATGGGCTGTGGACATGGCCTACCTAGACTTTAGCAAGGCATTTGACACAGTCCCACACAAAGATTAGTAGTCAAATTAACCAGCCTTGGGTGGGTCCCAGGGTGGTAGCCTGGGTAAAACATTGGCTGAACAGGACACAGAAGGTAATTGTAAATGGAGTCCACTCTGAAGAGGGGTTACTAGTGGGTACCAGAGGGTTCAGTATGGTCAGTCCTTTAATGTCTTTATAAGTGACATTGCAGAGGGACTGGAAGGAAAAGTGTGCCTCTTTGCAGATGACACAAAGATCTGCAACAGGGTTGGCAGTGCACAAGGAGGCGTGGAAAGGATGAGAAGGACTTGGCAAGGTTGGAGGAATAGTCAGAAGTATGGCAGCTTGGATTCAGTGCAAAGATGTGCAAAGTAATGCACCTGGGAAACAAAAACCCAGGGGAAGAGTACACAATGGGGGTGGTAGTAACAACAACGAAAATGGAAAGGGACTTGGGGGTAATCATATCAGATGACCTTAAGGTTGGCAAGCAATGTGAGAAGGTGGTGGGGAGGGCTGGGGGGATACTGGGATTTATAGGCATCACCAGCAGAAAACAGGAAGTTTTATCCCTTGTATAGACAGTTGGTGAGACCCCATCTGAGTACTCATCCAGTTCTAGAGACCCCATCTCTGCAAAGACATAGACAGGATGAAGGCAGTTCAGAGGAGGGCAACTAAAATGGTGCAGGGTCTGCAAGAGAAGCCATACGAGGAGAGGCTAAAGGAGCTTAATATGTATACCCTTGGGAAAGGAGAGGGGGACATGATAGAAATGTTTAAGTACCTCAGTGGAATCAGCAAAGTCCAAGAGGGTAGCATCTTTCAGAAAGAGATGTGCAAGAACAAGGGACACAATCTGAAGATAGAGGGGACGGCTCAGGGGCAATGTGAGGAAGTGTTTTTCACAGAGAGGGTGGTGGATGCATGAAACAGCCTATCTGAGGAGGTTGTGGGGTCTAAAACTGTGGAGAATTCAAGAATGCATGGGACAGACATAAGGCAATTTTGGTGGGGTAGGAAGAAATAGGCTGTTGGTTAAATAGGATCTGTAGCTTATCCTCTAGGTAGGGAAATGGGCAAACTAGATGGGCAAGTGGTCCTTATCTGCTGTCAAAGTCTATGTTTCTATCATTTGTCCCAGCATGTATAACTACTATTGGTGATTTATCTGACTTTGTAATTACCTTTGGTAAAACATCATATATCCTTCAAACCTGCACCTGGTAAGGACATACTTAGAACCTGTTCATTGTGGTGATTGAATTAGTATGCTGCTTTATGGAGTCACCATTAATATGAACTTTCCTAGCATGTGTTTGTACTAACATGTTTTGTTCCAAAGTGTTTTCTCCCTGTGGTACCTCTACATCCTGCTTCATTTGTGTTGGATTTTAATTAGTATCATTAGCCACTCCATTGTCCTTATAATATCTGTTATTTCTCTTGTTTCATTCTCTGTGTTATTTAAAAGTTGCAACAGGGGTTCATATCTGTTCGACGTTGGTATATTTGCTACAATTTCGGTGGTAGATTCTGACCTAGATAATTCCTTGCTTATTCCAACATTTGTAGCTGTTTGGTTTACTTCTGGGGGTTGCTCTATGTTCCTGTTGCTTTCTGAGGAAAGTACAGTTACGTAAGAACTTACCGTAACAGAAGATCTTCGAGAGAGGCTCTTGCAGTAGGTAATTACATATAGGACTGACGTCGGCAGGGGGCAGGACCCCACGAAAAATTTCTAGCTAGCAGTCCTGGCGAGGACCGCCTCCACGTCAGGTGACCGCGTCAGAGGCGTCTGTATAAGGCGGTCCTGATGCCCTTCCAGTTCTTTCTCGCCACAGGCCAGAGAGGTCGGATGAGAGAGAGCGGATATTTCCATCACTGGAAAAGGGCTGAAAAAGCCTAGGGGTATGAAGGCGGGTAGGTATTACCTGCAAAAGCCTCTCTCGAAGATCTACTGTTACGGTAAGTTCTTACGTAACTGTACTATCTTACTTCGAGAGGGCTCTTGCAGTAGGTAGTTACATATAGGACTGAATCCCAAGCAGTCTGGAACAAAGAGAGGCACCGGGGGGAGGAAAACTACTCCAAGAAGCAGTTCTAGCTGTGTAAGCCTCAAGATAAGAGGCTTGCAGAACAGCCAGCCCGAAGCCTGCTCTACGGTGAGAGACAACATCCAAACTGTAGTGTTTAGTGAAGGTATGAGTGGAAGTCCAGGTGGCGGCAGCGCAGATGTCTGCCGCAGACACGTTTTGAAACAAGCCAATGAGGCAGCTACTCCTCTGGTGGAGTGGCCTCTTACCTGACCTGGGAGGGTCTTGTTGTATTTGTCATAACAGAAAGTGATGCAATGAGCCAACCACTAAGATAGGCATTGCTTAGAAACAGTGTTGCCTTCCCTTTTATGAGCAAAAGAGACAAACAATTGATCAGTCTTTCAGAAATCCTTCGTCCTGTTGGTGTAGTATCTCAGAATCCGGTGAACATCCATAGTATGGAGTACATACTCTCCTTGATTAGAGTACTGCGTGAAAAAGGCGGTTAACTCTATGGACTGATTTAGAGAAGACTCTGCTACTACTACTTTAGGAGAAACTTAGGATTCGTGCAAGAGCAACATGTTCCTTGTGAAAAATCAAGTATGGGATTTTGCACATCAGGGCCTGGAGCGTGGAAATTCTCCAGTGGAAGTAATGGCCACCAGTAAGAGAGTCTTCCACGAAGGAACTTGAAATCTGCAGAAGCTACGGTTGAAGGTAGGCAGAGTAAGTTTCTCAAGAACAAAGTTCAATTCCCAGGGGAGCAGGAATATGGATAGGGGTCTCAGATGGAGGACCTTCTGAGAAAGGTCTTGAGACCTTCAATTGGCAAAGTTTTGTCTGCAAAGGGACATCACAGGCTGAGATGTCCGCCATGTGTACCTTCAGAGAAGAATGACTGAGACCCAGGTCAAACAGATGACATAGATACTCCAGCAGAAGCCCCGCTGAACAGGAGAAAGGTTCCGCGTTCTTGGAAGCAGCCCAGATCATGACTCTTTTCCACTTCATGGCGTAAGTGGATCTAGTGGAGGGTATTCTGGCCTCTACCAAAATCTCCGCCACTTGGGGAGACACCCCAAAGCAGGAATTAGCTAAGTCTGCAGGAGCCATGCGTGCAGCTGAAGGATCTGAGGACTGGATGGACCAGAGTCCCTGATCCTGGGTCAGTAAACTTCAAGACAGAGGAAGAGGATGATCCTCTGAATATTGTTGTAGGAGAGGCCAAACTTGCCTGGGCCAGAAAGGAGCAATCAGAATAATTCGTGCTCCTTCTGAGGCTAGTTTCTGCAAGACTCGTGGGATAAGTGGAATTGAGTGGAAGGCATAGATGAATCTGTCCTTCCAGTCTAGAGACAGAGCATCTCTCCAGAAAGCGCCTCGCTCTGGAATGAGCGAGCAGAAGACGGGAAGCTTTGCATTTAGAGGGGAAGGTCGTGATGTGTTGCCCAATCCCAAGCCCTCATTACCTCTCTGCACAGAGGGTAGGACTGAGTCCCTCCCTGTTTGTTGATGTACCAAACCATGAACATGTTGTCCATCTGGATGGCTACGTGGGTGGGAAGGATGTATTGGTGAAGGGCTTGAAGAGCGTACAACACTGCCCGAAGCTTGAGCACATTGATGTGGACAGCTTGTTCAAGCTTGGACCAGGAGCTCTGGGTCCGATGAGGCCCTAGATGGGCTCCCCAACCTTTGCCCGAGGCATCTGTGGTTAGAGTCTGGGAGGAGGGAGGATGAAAGAAAGGAACTCCCTGAAACAGGTTCTCTCAAAGCATCCACCATTGCAAGTCTTGAAGCATCAGTGAGGAGACCAGAAATGGGTGATCTAGGTCATCCACTAACTGACCCATTGGGAGCGTAGAGTCCACTGAGCTATTCTTATGTGGAGTCGAGCATGAGGAACTGTCTGGATAGCAGCCGCCATGAGCCCGAGAAGGCGAAGGACCGACCTTGCAGAGACCGCCTGCAGCCGGACAGCAGACTTATTTGAGTCTGGAGGGTGGGCCCAGTCCGTGGCAGGAAGGCCCTGCCGTGGTCGTATTGAGAATCTTCCCAATAAACTGAAGTCTCTAGGATGGGATCAGGTGAGACTTGGAATGGTTGATTGTATGCCCAGGCAGGCAGAAACCTGCTGGGTAGGGAGAGGCAGCGAGGAGTTCCTCCCTGGATGAGGCTGCCAGGAGCCAATCGTCCAGGTATGGGAAAACCTGCACCCCCAGTTATGCAGGTGGGCTTGCCACCAGGCCAGGTATTGTAAATACTAGGGGTGCTGAGGATAGACCAAGGAAGCGCTTTGTGGTAGTGGTCCCCTGGAGCGCATAAAACTAAGGTATTTCTGGTGAGGACAGGCGAATGGAAATGTGCAGGTAAGCATCCTGCATATCCAGAGACACAGCCACTGACCCGACCAGAGGAGGGGCAGAAGCTCTGCAAAGAGCATCCTGAACCTTTTGTATTCCACAAAAGATTCAGGGAACTGAGATCCAGATTGGTCTGAGATCTCTTGTCTTCTTTGGGACCAGGAAGAAATGGGAATAGTAACCCGTCCCTTGCAGATGAAGGAGAGCGGGTTCTACTGCATCATTTCAACAGTAGAGCTGAAATTTCTCATGGGCAGAGAGATGTATTCCCTTGAATCTGACGACTTCAGAGGGGGATGGCGAGGTGGTTTCTGAAGAAACTCTGTCGAGTGTCCTTCGATGAGCTGGAGCACCAAGAATCTGTTGTTCAAACAACATGAAGTCTTGCTGTATTCTGACTATGTGCAGTGATCTCCAACCTTGAACTGCCTCGGAGAGAAGAGTTAACTTTCCATGCAAGGCATGGAGCGCTGGCTCGAGCTTGGTTGAGCCTCTGTCTGTTGTTTGAACCCAAACTGCCAGATTCTTTACTCCGCCTCACTGAATAGTCACTCAGAGATTTCTCTTCGCTCGGTTCAATTTAGTCGGTTAAAGTGTCGTTTTTCTCTGGTTTCAACCGAATTTCTACAATCTAACCTGTCGGTTCAGTCTCTGTGGTACCGTGAGTACTAGATAGGTTTATTATTAGTTTCTGTGTGGAACCTGTAAACATCAGATCGGTTTGGTTTGAACCGATCAGGTTTGTCAAAAGTTTTCTGTTTTTAGAGAGTGGTAACGGTCCGTATCGGTTTTAAAAAAAAAAAATGGATTTCATTACGTTTTTCCAGGACAGTAACATGGTCAGGAACCGATAGGGGTGTCTCACCTGGCGGATTGCCGAAAAAGATAAATTTGGTTAGGATTGGCCATATCAGAAACCAAAAAAAAACCGGACCCACTGGTTTCAACACTGTAATGTGTGGGGAAGCCTTTGTAGGCTGACCCCTCCTGTGTTGTTGTCTGAGGTTTGACCACCTTGATTCAGACTGCCAAGATTTAAAAATGTTCCCTCAGCTACTCTGAACAAAGAGAAGTAGACTGAGGAAAGGAGGCCAAGAAGTCTGCTGACCCAGATGGCCAGCCTGGTTCGGTTCCAGCAAAACAGAAGGGTGCCCTCTGACAGGCGAAACTTCTTTGGGCAGAAGGAGAACCGACTCTGAGGAGTTGGTTTCGGTTAAAAGAAAAGAAGGATAAGTCAGTCAGTTCAGATCCACAAGTTCTTTCTCTCACGCTGATGAAATAGCCAAAGCGATGGATTGTTCAGTTGCTAACCGGTTCCGACGAAGTAGTACCATCGGTTAGGGTCTCGGTTGGTTGGTTCACCGGTTCTGGATTATAATTTAGAAGATTTTTATGAACTCGGAGGAGAAGGAGGAAAGTAAGAGGATAGTGATGGTGATTAAGAAAGTCTGGATGCGCCCAGTGACCCTGACATCTCCCCAGACAGACCTTCAGGTGTTTCCCTCCTAGGCTTTCTGAGTCCCTCCCACTTTATATGTTTACAAAAAAGTGGCTAAACTCTCAGCTTCATGGAGGAAGCAGTAGAGGATCAGGAGGAGCCTGATTAGGTTGAGATGATGGACATCCAAAGTCGGAGATTGTCTATTCCCTCCATAAGTCTTTTAGGAAACAGACATTTAGATTTAGAAAACTCTAATTCCATACTTCCTTTGGACAGAAGAATGGACAAGAGTATACCCTTTCAGGCTTAGATAGGGTTCCTTTCCCAACAATGCAGCCATGTTGGCATAGGTGCAGGCTGCCTGTGATGAAGCAAATATACCTTGGCTTCACACCCCAGATAAGGACTCCAGAAGGATTGATGCCATGGCAAAGAAACAGTACATAGCAGCATCTTTCAGACTCGACGCGAGCCAATTACATGACTGAGGACACTGTGATGGCTCTAGCAAAACAGGTCCCTGACCAGCTTGCCAAGGAGCTGGACGGGGAGGCTGCAAATAGTATTGAAGCATCCAGGGTGCAGTTTCACGCTGCAGTGGACTCAGTGATTTCATCCAAGTCATGGCTACATCTGTGCCCTTCATGAGGATAGCTTGTCCAGAGGATACCCAGCCTAAGGCCATGGATTTTCCTGTCATTGGTAATTCTCTGTCTGGGGCAGACAGAGAACATGTGAAGAAAATGGATGAATACTGGACCACCTAAGGATGCTCAGGCCAAGAAAGGCAAGCCACTCCCCAGAGCAGTGTTCAGAGGCAGGGCAGGCCTTTTACCAAGCCCAGGCCTCCTCTTCTGCACTTTGCTCCAGAGGGGTTCTTCAGGCGAGAGGCAGATGGGGTATAACAGGCCTGCCACCCGCTCAGCCTAAGGCCCTGCAAGCAGGCACCCTGATGGTTTGCCCAAGCCGATTCTCCACTACATGTAGGGGACAGGCACAGCTTACTTTGTCCAGGACTAGAGTCTTTAACATCAGAACAAATGGGTCCTGGAAATAGTAAGCCAGGGACTGGTTCTCAGCTTCAAAAAATTTCCCAAGATGAGAACCAGATCCTTTCCCTGCAAATTCTTCAGAGGTCCTGCCCTAGAGTCAGAGGTCTCTTCCTCTTGGCTCTCAGAGCCATAGAAAGGTTCCATCCCTACACAGGGACAAGTTGTGCCAGGTACTTCCTAATCCCCAAAGACAGGAGGAATGGTGGCCCATTTCTGGATCTAAGATCGTAAACAAGCACCTTTTAAAGCCAAAATTCAAAATGGTGACTCTGAGAACAATTCTACGTCTCTAAGGCCAGGGGACTGGCTAGTCTCCCTGGACCTCAAGGATCCTATTCCACATTCCCATCAGGTGCTCCCACAGAAAGTACCTCAGGTTCAGGTGCCCTCAGGCCACTATCAATTCAAAACAATGCCCTTTGGCCTAACATCAGCTCAAGGGTGTTCACAAAATGCCTGGCAGTAGTGGTTGCTTTCCTAAGGAAAAAGATCTCATCTTTCCATACCTGGACGACTGGCTCATGAGTGGGTCCAGTCTCAGACCAAATCAGTCACATCTCAGATAACTCAGCAATACTCACTTCTTTAGGATTCCTCTAAATCTTTCAAAGTCAGTTCTGGAGCCAGTTCAACTCCTCACCTTTATAAAGGCGAGAACTGGATGCCAATAAGAGCAAACCTTCCTTCCCTGGACAGGAGCAAGGACCCTATGTGAAACTGGCCTGTTCATTTCAGCCTTCAGGTGTCTCGACCAGCAAGGCACTTTCTGCAGCTCCTGGGCCACATGGCTGCCTCTATAGTGAGTGGTCAGGGGCAGGATTTCAGATGAGGACATTCACTTCCACTTAGAGCCTTCTGAGTCCCAGAAAGGATTCTCTGACCAAGCTAATCAAGTGACTAGAACCCTAATCCAGGCTTTGCAGTGGTGGCAGGATCAGAGGGCAATCTCAGGCAAGGGTTCCCTTTGTCACTCAATCTCATTCTTTAATCCTTACACGATGCCTCCCTCTTGGGCTGGGGAGCCATGGGGAAATCTGACCGTCAAGGGTTGTGGTCACCTCAAGAATCTCTGCTTCACATCAATCTCTTGGAACTCAGGGCAGTGTTTCTGGCACTGCAAGTTTTTCAAGTCTGTTCAGGACAAAGTGGTTCAGATCAGAACAGACAATACCACCACAATGTGGTACATCAACAAGCAAGGGGCACTCAGTCTGCGGCCTTGCGCTACAAGCGATAAGTTGTGGTCTCTGGCCTATTCCCCGAATACTTCTCTGATAGCAGTGCACCTCACAGGAAGGACAATGTCCTGGCAGATGCTCTCAGCAGGATATCTCAGAGCCATCACAGAATGGTCCTAGATCCCCTGATTTTGAAGGTGATCTTCTCCAGATGGGGCACTCCACAGATAGAATCTTTTGCAGCCCAGACAATCACCAGCTTCCTCTTTTTTGCTGCAGACACTCCAGTGTTGGGCTCAGTCCCTCTGGATGCTCTAGTTCCTCAATTGGAAGGAAGTTTTGTATGCTTTTCCCCTTCCTCTCCTGTTCAAGGTACTAGTCAAAATCAGGTCTCAGCCCTGCAGAGTGATTCTGATTGCTCCAGACTGGGCCAGACAGCCCTGGTATCCTCTCCTACTGTCATTAGCAGTCCACCTTCCCTGTCTCTTCCCAGGAATTACAACCTGTTAACATCCTCTCAGGAGAGTTTGGTATCGAATCTCAAATCTCTCTGTCTGAAGGCCTGGCTCTTGAAGAGTTGAGAGATTGCTGATTTGCATCTCTCTCAAGGTGTTCTGAATATTTTAAAGGCTTCTCAAAGCCTTCCACCAGAAAGACTTACAACTCCAAATGGAAAAGGTTCACTATTTGGTGCTCTAGGTAACATATTTCTCCAGAGTCTGCTGGGTTGCGTACAGTCCTGGACTATATAGTTCCTCTCAATGGCTTGGGACTCAGACCAGCTACACTTAAAAGTGCATCTGGCAGCTGTTTCTGCCTTCTTATCAGTAGAGCAAGCCCTCTTCCCTTTCAGCTCATCCTGTATTGTATAAATTATTCAAAGGGATTGCTGCATACCAATCCTCCCTTCAGGGACCCTGCTCCCTGCTTGGGACCTTAATGTTTGCATTGCTCAGCTTATGCAACCCCTTACGAGCCTTTGTCCTCAGCAGAGCTTAAGTACTTGACTTGGAAAACTGTGTTCTTGGTAGCCATTACTTCTGCCAGATGCATCAGGTGAGTTACAGGCCCTGTCAGTGGAGCCTGATTTTATCTCTTTCCATAGAATAATAACCTAAACAAGTGGTAAAATAAGCTAAAAGTTAATTACTGAACTTACTTCCCAAGAGAGTAAGGCTTAAATTGAAGTATGTCAGTTTCAGGAAATCAAGGTCCAAAAGCCAGTGACAGACTTTAGTTACAGTTTATTTTACTTGCATGGTTTGGCTAACAGTTTTGTCACTGAGCTAAAACATTTTGATGGCCATTCATCATAATGCTGTAGCATTTACAATTCAAGCTGAAAAGATGGTTAACTGCCAGGATATCCAGTCAACTCAGCAGGGGAATAATTGCATTGCAAAAATAGCATCTGGAGAAAAATGGCGAACTGGACAAAAGAGCATCGGGATGTTATCTCCCCCCTCCCCGGACTGTCACCCTCCTGGGGTTAGTACTACTGAATCCCCCCTCCTCCCCCGACTGTCACTCTCCTAAGGGTTACAAATAGTAAATCCCCAGTTGTGTCTCCCCAGAGTTTGTAATGGTAATCCTTCCTCCCCAAAGTTTCTAATAAATCCTACACCCGGTCATGCGATCGTGCTATATTGCCAATGTGCATTTTTTCCTGTCAGTGTTTTCTGTGCACTACACTTAACTCTACGTTTTTGCTGGCACAGTATTGTCCTGGACCCAACTGCCAGTAACAGTATGGTTTGCCTAACAGTTTTGTTATCGAACTAAAACATTTTGGTGGCCATTAGTCAAAATGCTGTAGAATTTAGAATTCAAGCTGAAAAGGTTGGTTAACTGCCAGTAACAGTTTATCTACAAGAGAATCTTGTCAGTAGAGCCACACACGTTAACTGTTGGGGACATAACAGGAAAGGCTATTTTTTGTCATAGCTGGGACTGTCCATGTCGATGTCCTCAAGCACAACGTCTGATGTCTCAGCATCTCCTGTACTGTGAGCAGTCTGCAGACTGTTCATTTTCTGCTATCAAGAAGCAGTGTTTCAACATTCAAGATCGACAGCTTCAGGAAATCCAACCCTGTCAATCAGAGGAGAGGCAAGGAGAGCATATCACTCGAGTATGAGTGTGTGTGTCCCAAATAAACAATCAGGCAACTGAAAAGCAGACTGCTTATAAAACACACAAGTCCTGTATGCCTGGACACTGAGAAAGGAAGTTGTTTGGCTCTATGGAGGAGATTCTGTCTACAGTTATTGGTAAGTAACAAACCTGTCTTGTTTGAGGATGTCTCCTCAATGTAGAGCCCCACACATTGGATGGTTACTGAGGCCCTAGACTCCATCGCACCTGTCCGTGTTCAACCCCTTACTTCACACCAAACATCCCCCTGGTTTGATGGGATTCTCGGGGGGATGAAGAGGAGGGGTTGAAGGTTGAAGCGGCGCTGGCAGAAATCCAGATCTGGTGAGGACAGACTTAGAATGATGTCCCATTACAGGGACTAACCATCAACAATCTCCAGTAAGAAGGCAGAATTCCTGACCAAGGAGATTGCTGCAGCAATTAACAGACCAGCTCAGTTCTTTCGCACTGTTGACTGGCTATGTAGCCCTGCCTGTCTTCAGTCCATGGGAGCATTTTCACAATCAGTGTGATGAGTTTGCTGTGTTTTTGCTGATAGGTTTGCCACCATCGGGTCGGAGATCCAGTCAGCACCCTCTAAAGGAGCATGCAGTGTTCAGCTGGAAGTCACAGGTAGTCAGTCTGTCTGGTCTGACTACGACCAGTTGGCTGTCGTGGATGTCATGAAGGTTGTCCAGGAGATGAGGCCAATCCACTGTGATTTGGATCCAGGACTAACATGTGTCCTACTGGGGTGAGTTGAGATCATTGGTCTGGTCCTATCCAGGATAATCCGGTGCTTCTTGATGAAAGGGGTCTTTCCTGAGCCTTTAAAGGAGGCGGTGGTAAGATCCTTTTGAAAAAGCATCACTGGACTCTGACTGCCTGGCTAATTACAGACCGGTCTTCTAATCTTCCTTAGTGGGTAACATTATTGAGAGGGTGGTGGCTCGTCAGTTGGAGGCCCATTTATCAGCTTATGACATCTACACCCTCTCCAGTCAGGTTTCAGTAAGGGCATAGCACCAAGACTGCCCTGTTCGGTGCTGAATGATCTCCTGGTGGCATTTGACACCATGAACCATGAGGTACTTTAATAGCACCTGCGGGTTTGTTAAGGACTGACTGGTACAGTCCCCAACTGGTTTCGATCTTTCTTCATTGGCAGGATGCAGAGAGGTGGTGTTTGGGATATTTTCCTTGGCTCCCCTGCCATGTGGGGTTCTGCAGGGCTCCATTTTGTCCCCATGTTTGCGGTGTATATGCTGCCACTAGGAGACATAAGACAGTATGGGTTGAGTTTTCACTGCTAAACAGATGATACTCTGCTATACCTGTCTTTTGCACTTGAACAGCAGGAGGCAGTGTCGGTGTTTAATCAGTGCCTTGTAGAGATCCAAGACTGGATGAGAGCCAACTAGCTGAAGTTGAATCCGGATAAAACTTGAGTACAAGTGGTGGAATCTGGTCGCTCAGGGGTGAAGGTGCAGTGTGGTTGAGCATCCGGTTTGATGCTCGGGGATTCCCAGTTGCTTACCACATCCGGTGCAAGGAACCTTGGCGTTGTTCTGGACTGCAGTGTGATACTTAAATTACAGGTGTTGGCAGTGGTCCAGAGTGCTTATTATGATCTGAGAAACATCACCAGGGTCAAACATCTGGTCCCTCCGAGTGATCTACCTTCACTGATCCACGCCTTTGTGACTTTGCGGCTGGATTATTGCAATGCTGTTTACCTAGGGCTAGCAGGGGTTGATCTTCACCACCTGCAGCTAGTGCAGAATGCAGTGCCAGGTTATTGACTGTCTTCCAAGATCATGTCATATTACACCTGTGCTGCGCTGTGTGCACTGGCTGTCAAGCAGGTAGCAGATCACCTTCAAGGTCGGTTTGCTAACCTGCAAAGCCCTGCATGGTCAGGGGCCTGGTTACAAGAAAGAACACCTGTGTCCCCACCGCCAGGTCCGTCCACTCCGGCCCACTAATGAAGGTTTCCTGGAAATTACCAGGGTTCGCCTGAAGCCATCTGGGGCTTGTGCTTTTTCTTTCAGTGCACCTACCCCGTGGAACTCTCCCTTGTTACATAAGAGAAAGTTTGTCTCTGAGAATTTTCAAATGAGAGCTGAAAACATTTTTGTTTAATCAGGCCTTTTTATCTAATTAGCTGACCTATCGCTAATTTTAATGTTGTCTATTATATGTTTTATTGTTTGTTGAATTCATTTTTGTTAAGTGCCTTGAGTCACAATTGATAATGTGGCTATAATAAATAATGATTGATTCATGATGAATACATAGCAGTGCAGCACCTCAACAGTGAAGAATAGCAGCATTTGAGGACACAGTACCCATTAAGAGAGTAGGCCTTGCAGCACAGCCAGGCCAAAAGCAGCCTTCCTGTGGGAAACTACATACAGGCTTGTACTTAGTAAACGTATGGACCTTACTCCTAGCAGCAGCCAAACACATCACTGAAGCCTGGACTAACCAAAAATGATCCATAAAAGCTGCACGGCCCTAGTGGTGTGTCCTGTAACTGTGCCAGGAAGCTTCTTGCTGGCCTTCTTTTAACATAAAGAAATGCAGCTGGATGTATACCTGGAAAGACACATTTGTCACAAATGCACTCCACAGGTCAGGCCTTCTACTCCCACAGTGCCAACCTCAGAGTACAATAGTGTGAACAGGTAACAGACAGGGTAACCCTCCTGTCTGTTTTGGGTCCGAATCCCCTGTTAGCCTTGAGTTCTGGAGGGATTCAAACTGTGAACCTTATGCTAGCATACTCAATTAACAGACTTGGATACTTACCCTCTTCGAGGAATGCGGTACAGTCCTTCTCCCGGGGCACCCAGTCAGGTTTTCCAAAATGTACCCTTAGAACTCTATATGAGACCTAGGTATTTCTTACCTTTTTCAAGCTTAGTAATACCATGCAAGTCCTTTAATAGCTGTCGGACTTGAACACAGATTCAGCATCACATGTAAATAACAGAAGCGCATGGGCAGTATTTTAAAGAGAATGTTGTTTACTAGAAAAATGGTAAAACAGGAAAAATCAAATACAGAACAGTTATATTTGGGAGGCAGTATAGCGCAGTGGTTTAAGGCTCTGAGCTGCAAATCTGGTGACATCCAGCAGACCAGACCTGGGTTTGAATCCCACAGCTTCCACTTGCATACTGTGTGACCCTGAGCAAGTCACTTAACTTCCCTGTGCTCCCAGGTCACTCCTGTAAAAAAGCTATCAGCTTAGTGTGCTACTCCTGGTAAAATAAATGAAAAAATATTGCAAATATCAATCATCTGCAAATAAAAAAGGAAAGTTACAAAATACAAACTTCTACAACAGATACTTAATTCTTTTCTAAGTATTACCTTTCTAAGTGTTTCTAAGTTCAGAGCACTGTCTTTTTCAGAGTCCAAGAATCCTATGTCACTTTTCCCAGATACAATATTTCATTTTAAGAGGCATCTCCCCTCCCCTACTGTGAGGTCCGTTAGACGCCCCCTTAACATTAATTCTTCATAATTTTCTACAAGGAGGTATTTTAAATAATGTGAACATTAGCAAAAAAGCCATTTCCCAAATATGACAGTCGGGATCAAACAGTTCTTTGAACTGGTTGTGGTTCCTGTTCCCAAGAAGATCAGAGGGTTTACAATTACACACCTTGTTGTTATCAAATAGCCTGTATCTCTAGGAAATCATAAATGTTTATGAGGTCTGTATCCTCTGGCAGATGGCCAGAGCCTTAATTAAGAACAGAACAAGAAATTCTAGATTGGGATTTCCCCTTCACTAGTCAATTTCACACATCCTTTGGTCAGTTTACCACATCCTGTATTATTACTACAGTGGAACCTGTTTTTTTTTGGGGGGGGTCACCCAGTAAAGCCCAGCTTGGCTGTTTCAAAGTAGACATTTGTACACATTTGTTTATAATATAATAATCATAAGACGATGGCATACTATCATGTCATACCCTTGCAAGGCAAGACTCCATCTTAATAGCCTGCCGTTCATTTTACCCATTTGTGCCAGCCAAACCAGGGGGTTGTGGTCAGTTTGTACCTCAAAACGTTGCCCGTATAAGTATGGCTCTAACTTCTTTAGGGCTCATACCATGGCAAGATACACTTTTTCCACAGTAGAGCAAACCTGCTCCCTGGGAAGTAACTTTTTACTTGGGTACACAATGGGGTGATCTTTCCCTTGGTTGGATGTCTGACTCAGCACTGCCCCAGTACCCACATCTGAGGCATCAGTCTGGACTATAAAGGGTCTGCTGTAGTCAGGACTTGTGAATTCAGGAGCACTGCACAGTACCTCCTTCAGGCTGGTAAAGGATTTTTCCCAGATTGGTTCCCAGGTAACTTTCTTAGGCATCCTTTTCTTTACCAGGTCAGACAGGGGGGGTGGCCAGGGCACTGTAATTGGGTACAAATTTCCTATAGTACCCTGCTGTTCCCAGAAAACTCCTCAACTGCTGCTGCGTTTCTGGTCTGGACCATGCCTTGATCACCTCTAGTTTTGCTTGGTTAGGACGGAGCTGTCCCCAGCCTACAACATGCCCCGAGGTATGCCACTTCAGCCATGGTCACCTGGCACTTCTCAGCTTTGACAGTGAGCCTGGCCCTCTGTATCCTGCCCAGCACTTCCCTAAGGTGGGACAGGTGTTCTCCCAGCTAGCACTAAAGATGGCGGTATCATCCAGGTATGCCACAGCATACTCCTCACCACCATTTAACACCTTGTTCACCAACCTTTGGAAAGTGGCTGGGGCGTTCTTCATTCCGAAAGGCATTACTTTAAATTCAAATGACCCTATCGGAGTGATGAAGGCTGACCTCTCCCTAGCTCTGGCATTTAACTCTACCTGCCAATACCCCTTTGTCAGGTCAGTAGTTGTAAGGTAGGTCACCCCTCCCAACTTGTCCAGGAGTTCATCCGTCCATGGCATCGGGTGGGCATCTGACTTTGTGACTGCATTCAGTCCACACAAAAATGAGTAGAGCAGCCAGCGCATGGTTCTGACCAAACAAATGTTGCTGATGACAACCAGACCTGCCTGAGCTACCAAGGAAACTGCTGATCCTCAGGCAGGAAGGCTTTCACCCAAGGCAGTGCCCCAGTATCTGTTAACCTTTGGGAAGGGGGGAGGTGGACATCGGTACATTGACCAGGACACCAAGCTGAACTAGAAACTGCCTTGTCCTTTGCACGGTATGCTGTTGAGCCTAGACAGGATCTCTTCAGAAGGCCATTATTGAGATAGGGAATGCATGCAGCTTCTCTTTAAGATGGGCTGTGGGTACTACTGCAAAGCAGTTGGTAAAGACGCAGTGCCAAGGATAAACCGAAAGGCAGGACTTAAAACTGAAAGTGATGGCCTGCAAGACAAAACCATAATTAATGTCAGAAGTCATGTGCTCATTGAGTGCCTGAAGGTGCAGGATAGTGTGAAATGCTCCTGTCCTTTTTAGTACCAGAAAGTACCATGAGTAGAACTTTAGATGTGTTTCCTCTTTGGGCATAGGCTGTATTGCCCTTTTGTCCAGCAGAGCTTTTACTGCCTTCTGAAGGATGGACAGTTGCTTTGGTGAGTAGTGGCATGCCTTGAGAAGCATCTTGGGGAACATAGATGAACTCCAGGGCATCATTTGACTGCACTTGTTCCAGTACCCAGTTGTCTGAAGTAATGTTCTACCATTGGGGCGGAACAGTGAAATCTGACCCTACCTGAATCCCTGAAATTGGGACAGGAGGAGAAATATGTATTCAGAAGGTGGGAGTGGCCTGCCCCTGACCACCTCTGCAACAAACTTTGTAGGAGGCGTCCATAAACTGTTATTAACTTTAGCCACCACCGTGGGAGGTGGGGAAAGGAATGGAACCACAGAAAAATTGCCACACTCTTGGCTTTTGGGAGCCAAGGGATCTGACAGAACTAAAAGTCTTACAAGATACCTGGAGCTCATTCAGAGTGGCCTCCACCGAGGAGCCAAATAGCATGTCACCCCAAAGGGTGAGTGTAGCAAGGATTTTATTACATCAAGGACAAACCCAGCAGCCCTGAGCCAGCAATACATGGGCATGCAGATACCAGCAACCCCAGCTCTGCCAGAGGAATTAGAAATGGTTTAAGCTGAACGCAGAGAGTGCTTGCCAGCATATACAGGCTCAGGACTTCATACTGCTGAGTCTGTGTTTTGACTGAGCCATCAGGCAGGCTTTCATCAGACATAGTCATGGACTTCCTCAGGTAGTTTTGATACTTGACCATATAAGCCTAGTAGTTCCCATTTTTGAGGCCGAGGCAAAATTCCTTTCCCCCCATGATATCTAGTTTCTGGATTCTTATTTGGAGGTTTAGTGCTCATGTGTTGAGGCATTTTAGACTGATCACAAGCTGCCATAATTATCTCTGGTTGGGAAAAATAATGTTCCTTACCCTTAGGTGCCAGATACTGCTGATCAGCCTTTTTTGGGGACAGAAGGCAAGTTGCTAAGCCTGTGACAGGCTGTCAATGTCAAAGTGGAACATCACTGAAAAGGCTGATACCTGATCTGACATCCAGATAGTAACACCATTTTTTTTTTGAGGAGGAGTCCTCTTCCATAGGAAATTGTAGCATCTCCTGAACCGATCATATCAGCGTCTAAATGGATGTGGCCTTGGGAGGGAGACCTCATGCTACATAATACACTGAATCCACAGTGTCACAAGATACAGTGGACTCTGATAAGTTTCTAACTGGAAATATCTATTTCTAGAGACGTGGCTATGTTGTTCAATCCACACTGTCTGGCCGGTTCCTTGCTGCTTTAAATCTTGCCGGAAGGTCTTCCAGCTGGCTCCTCCCACCTACCCAGGTGGTAAAACCCTTGGCTACGCCCCATGATGCCAGATCTTCCTTACCGCTTGGAAGCTCAGGTTCCCTCCTTTGCGCTCTGCATGTTTGGCCTGGATCCACACTCTTTGGAATTTCCGAAACTTATTTAAAATTTACCAGACTTCGGTCTTCTTTTTCCCTCTCGGCTGCGATGGACAAATCAACTCCCGGCTTCCGTCGGTGCCTGTGTGGGCAGAAGATGTCCCAGTCCAATCCACACTCCACGTGCGTCTACTGCCTGGGGCTTGGCCACAACTCGCAGGCTTGCAAATTGTGCAAGTACTTTTTGGCTTCGGTCTTGGAGGACCATGCTGCTAGACTTCTTCTTAGGTGACCCAAAAAATGGTATCTGCCGGTCAAGTCGAAGGAGGCCCTTTGGGCATTGTCCGCAGCAGCAGGCTCCGTGGAACAGTTGGAGCAGTTGATCACCCTCGAGGAGGAGACAGCCCAGGCCACTTCTTACTCCTCAGCCGGGGCATTTATCCTGCTCTCTTTGGACTTCTCCTACATGGCTTCATTTAAGGAGCTTTGCCAGACCCTCTCCACTAAGGGAAAAGGGTCATTGGGACATTCCAGTCGGTCCAAGAAGCAGGAGTCTAAGGGTCAGTCCCACCATCGACGTTCATGACAGTGGGAGAGATCCCCTTCACCGGAACGTCGACTCTCTACTTTGATTGAGGTTGTGGCTGTGGCCGCTGACTTCACGGTGTCCTCATCAGATCAGCCTGCTGAGACATCCATCGACGCGGTCGAGATTCTTCTTGACCCGTCAGATGGTTCGTCGACTGGAGAAGCAGACAACCCTACTTCACCAGTTCACCCAGTGGAAACAGAGGACTTGCCTCTGCCGGAGTCCCCGTTTAAGGCCCCTGCACGAGGGGAGGGCGGGTTTCCCGTCCCCTCTCTGACCCACCCTCAGCTCCACCGAAGGTCTCTGTCCTCTTCAGGTCCAGCGGTCCCGCCGACGTCTGAGTCTCGGCACCATGGAAAGCAGCGTCGCCACTCATCCTAGTCTCCGCTCGGAGGATAGGCTCCAAGCAAGTTGCGCGAGCAGAGGATTTAATGTGGCAGCAGCCCTTATTGTCCAGAAATAAGTCGACTCTGTCGCCTTCTCCGGCCATTAAGTAGCTGTCACGGGCACGGCCGAAACAACCTCTCATAGTGGTCGAGGAACCTACCCTGGCACCGGTTGTTCAGCGGAAGCCAGCTGCTCCACCCATTGTGGTGGAACCTCCGCCTCCACAACCTAAGACTGGTGCCCCGACCAAGGATTCTCAGTCGGGTAAGGGCTTGCCCCATAGGTTGTCGGTAACCCTCACTCCCGATTGATCTCGGCAGGTGGAGGGTGGCTCTGGCGCTCGGCAGCTATTCGCAGACTCCTCAGAGTCTGATGGAGACTCCTCCCTGTTCTCCAGGCCACTCGATCTGGAGTCTGCAGGGGGCCAGTCAGTGGACGAAAGCCCATCCTCGTTTTTGGGTCTGTTTCGACTCATCTTGGAATCCACTGGGATGCAGCTCGAACCAGTTTCAAAATAGGTCAAGTATTCCCTTACGGAGATGCGGGACTGAGGGGATTCCCCTACGGAGGCCTTTCCGGTGGCTGAAGCCATTGTCGGCCCGGCCCTGGAGTTGTGACAGCGGCTAGCATCTTGTCGCACGCCTTTGGCCAGGATTGCTCGAAAGTACACGGTCCCCACCGGTTCACTCTCCGATTTCTTGGAGCATCCCTCTGAGGAGGGGTTAGTGACCAGTAGCATTTTCCGGCGGTCCGGGAACACTCTGGATGTGGACAAACTGCCGGATAAGGAATCCAAAAGGTTGGATTACTCGGGATGGAAGGTTTACGCTGCTTCCTCCCTAGGCCTTTGTCAAGCCAGCTCGGCACTTCTGATGGCACATTTCTCACACACTCTTATGGGCTCCCTGGATGAGGTGATTCCTTGTATCCCGGCTGACCTTCAGATGACGGTCCAGCAGGTGCGGGATCAGGGAAGGGCGGTGGCAAAACAACAGCTCCAAACTTCATTGGACATTGGTGATTCTTGTGCCCGATCAGTAGCGGCCACAGTGGCCATGCGCTGCAGAGCTTGGCTGTGGATCTCCACCTTCATGACAGACACCCAGCACAAGCTGGCAGACGTTCCCTTCCTGGGCACCGACTTGTTCGGGCTGGGGGCGGAAGGCCATCTCCAGAGTATCGAGAAGTTCAATGCCACCTTGGACTCTGTCACATCTGCCCAGAAGGACAAAGGCCGCCAGCAGCAGCATAAGCACTTTCGCCCTTCTTCCCCTGTGGCACATCTGGCCCAGCAGCACCAGGGCCTGCAGGCACACACATTTGGTGCCCTAAGGCCAAGTCTGCCGCTTCCTCCAGTAGGAAGCCTGGAGGCAGGGTCAGGGTCCCTCATCGAGCCCTTCCTCCAAGCTGTCCAATGATGGGTTGAGGGGTGTTGCCACCAATCTCATCCTCCTCCCTGGGTTCCCCTTTGGGTGATGGCTCCACCATTTTTCCACCTGGTCCGCTATCACCATGGACCACTGGGTGCTAGAAGTGGTAGGCAGGGGTCTGCCTGTGAGGATCGGTGATTCCCTCCTATCAAGCCATCGCCCACAGGGGCAGCGGGTTCTGCAGCATCTCTGTCGGCTCATCGAGCCAACATTGCCTTACTCCTCCAGAAGAAGGTGATCAAAGAGGTGGCAGACCCTCCTCCAGACCCAGGGTTTGTGTCCAGGTACTTCCTAGTCCCAAAACGGATGGGGGGCTGGAGCCCCATTCTCGAACTGCACGACCTGAACAAGTTCCTAAGTCCACGCACCTTCAGGATGATCACTCTGGCTAAGATTATTCCATTCTTGGAACGAGGCATGTGGTTCTGTACTCTGGACCTTCAGGACATGTTCTTTCATGTCCCAATCCGTCAGTCTCACCAGCGATTCCTCTGCTTCAGAGCAGAGGGATCCCTTTTCAAGTTCCAGGCTATGCCCTTCAGCCTCACTCCTGTTCCCAGGGTCTTCACCAAATGCATGGCAGTGGTGACAGCAGTCCTGTGGTGCTGATGGGTCTGGGTGTGCCCTTACCTGGACAATTGGCTGATTGCAGCCCCCTCCAGGTTGGAGGTGGAGTGGTCCAGGGATCTGCCCTCCAGGTCTGCTCTCAGATTGGCCTCCTCATCAACGAGGCCAAATCAGAACTCATGCCTTCGCAGGTGATTCAGTTCATCGGGGCAGAGCTCGACTCTCTTCGAGCCAGAGCCCAGCTCCCGGCAGACAGGGCCTAGGTCCTTTCCTCCTTTGCCCAGTGATTTCTGGTTGGGCAGTTGTGCCCTGCCTGGGACTTCTGCACCTTCTGGGCCTCATGGCTGCCTGCACCAGTGTGGTCTGTTGGGACCGCTGGCATATGCATCCCCTGCAGCGGGGACTGGCCAGCCAGTGGTCACAGCGCTCCGGTCCTCTGGACCAGCCAATGACGATGACCCAGGGTTGTGGGATGGTCTGCAGTGGTGGATCATCCCAGCTCATCTGCAGGAGGGTATCCCACTTGTCCATGCCAGCTGATCACGTTAATGACCAACGCCTCTCTTGTGGGTTGGGGTGCCCATCTGGGGGAGTTCAGGGCCCATGGCCTTTGGTCCCCTCAGGAGTCTCGATGCCACATCAGCCTGCTGGAGCTTTGAGCAGTCCGACTAGCCCCCACCACCTTTGCTTCATTTGTACGGGGTCAAGTGGTCCAGGTCCAGACGGACACCACCATGACCATGTACTACCTCAACCGTCAGGGCAGGATGCACTCCTTGCCTCTGTGCAAGGAGGCTCTCCACATCTGGTTGCTTGTGATCAGCCTGGAGGTGAATTTCCTAGCCATCCATGTGGCAGGAGCCTCCAACCGTCTGGCCGATGCCCTGAGCCGGATAGGCGCTGTATCTCACGAGTGGTCTCTCCTGCCAGAGGTAGTACAAGATCTGTTCTCCCACTGGGGTACCCTTCAGGTGGACCTGTTTGCCTCCAGGGAGAATGTGAAGCTGAGGCTGTTTCACACCCGCCCCCTCAGCAAGGGATGTCTTCTCGAGGCCATGGACCCTGGCCTCTTCTCGCTTTCCTCCATTTCCTTGGTCCACGAGGTGCTTCTCAAGGTGAAGAGGACAAAGCACAGGTGATTCTAGTAGCCCCAGACTGGCCCCGCCAGTTTTGGTGTCCAGAACACCTCAGCTGAAGGCTCCCGAGGTGGCTTCCAGCCCACCTGGACCTGATCTCAGTCAACAAGGGGAAGGTACTCCATCCGGACCTTAAATCCCTGCACCTGACAGCCTTGTTCCTGAGCGGCTAGAGTTACAGGCCTTGGGTCTTTCTGACGAGGTCCTCAGTGTCGTTGAGGCGTCCCATAAGGAGTTGACAAGAAAATGCTATGCCTTCAAATGGAAGAGATTCTCCATTTGGTGTCAGGACAAGGGGTTGGACCCTTCTTCCTGTTCCTTGGCTAGCATTCTGGACTACCAGTGGTCCCTTTCTCAGCTAGGGTTTCGGTCGACGACCCTTAAGGTGCACCTGGCAGCCATCTCTGCTTACCGGGCATGGGCCAGCAAGCAGTCGGTGGCACAGGAGAAGGTGGTCAGGCACTTTTTCAGAGGCCTTGATCACATATCCCCCTCCGGTGCGAGAACCTCCACCTCCGTGGAATCTGCTGCTGGTATTGGCTAAGCTCATGGGCAAGCCATTTGAACTAATGCACAGGTGTGACATCTCTTACCTATCATGGAAGACTGCCATCTTGGTGGCTATCACATCAGCCAGAAGGATGGGAGAGCTCCAGGCGCTTTCCATCGAGTCTCCTTAGCTGGTCTTCCACAGGGACAAGGTTGTCCTGCGCCCCCACCCGAAATTCCTTCCGAAGGTGGTATCGGAGTTTCACCTTAACCTGGTGTTGACTTTGATGGTGTTCTACCCCAGTCACACTTCAGAGGCCGAATATAGGCTCCATACTCTGGACCGTAGAAGAGCACTCGCTTATTATAAGGAGCGAATTGCTAAAGTTCAGGGAGAGGTTCACCAGCTGTTTGTCACCTATGTTGAAACCGCACCTGGCAGACCTGCAGCCAAGCAGACGATAAGCAGGTGGGTCACCTCCTGCATAGATCTCTGCTATAGGTTGGCGGGCATGGAGCCTCCCAGAGGGATAAGAGCTCATTCTACCCTCCATACTGCTGCTTTGGTGTCTGCTTCCAGGAACGTCCCTATCCAGGAAATCTGCAGGGCTGCTACCTGGAAGTCAGCACACACCTTTATTTCCCATTACCACATTGACCTTGAGTCATGCTGGCATGCTGGTTTTGGGACCTCAGTTCTCCAGTCCTTATTCCCTAAGTAGGGGTTGCGCGCCTTGTCTCTCTCCTCCCGGAGAACTGCTAGGAGTCTGCCAGACATTGTGGATTGAACAACATATCCATGTCCCTAGAAATACAGGTTACTCACCTGTAACAGGAGTGGTATATGTTGTTCGTCCACACGACCCACCCGACCTCCCTGGCTTTGACGTGCAACCTGGCTTCCAGCAGGCTAGTTCTGGTGTCATGGGGCGAAGCCAAGGGTTTTACCACCAGGGTGGGTGGGAGGAGCCAGCTTGAAGACCTTCCGGCAAGATTTTAAGCGGCAAGGAACCTGCCAGACTGTGTGGATGAACAACATATACCACTCCTAGAACTCCTGTTACAGGTGAGTAACCTGTATTTTTCCTCCTCCTCTCCCCAGAAGTCTTCCTCCATCAAGTCTGGATTATACTCTTGTTCCTCAACAGGGATTTGGGGGGGGCGCAGAAGGAAGAGGAGCTCTTGACCAGGGGCAGGTGATGAAACAGGCTGCAACTGAGGCAGCAGTCTGAATTAGCTCAGAGAAGTGGGCTCACGTAGTAACATTGCCTGGGCTGACACCGACTGGTGTGGCTGTGGCAGACACCAACAAGGCCGATGCTGAACTTTCTGGTTGCAGTGTTGACAGTGAACCCTGCAGTGTGATAACTCATGGCCAGCTGTGGTAGTGATAACTTTTCGGCGTGCCCTTCAATCTAAGGTTCTGGACTTCTAAATTGCTGAAATCTAATTTGTCACAGGGAGGCTGGTGATGGTCTCATCCACCAGTCTGGGCTGTGGGGGTCACAGCCATAATCTATGTGAAGTACAGCACTGCTAAGCAGATGACTGGTGCGATCAGAAACCTGACCACCCAACGTACTTTCTGGCATGCTGCAATTTGATCTTCTGATTGGTTTCAGAAAACTACATTATCCCTTTATTTTTATTTTTAATTTTTTTGTTTACTGGGTAGGCTCACTGAAATAGACTCTCTTTTTCAGAAACAACCTGGAATAAATTACACAAAATACTTTTGAGGAATACATCCTGACAGTCAGGGTTGTTTAAATCAAAACTTTTAGGACTTACCAGCTAGCCAGCCATGACTGTAGCTGAATTTTCACTTGCCTCAATTCATTAACATTAGATTAGCTCTCTTTTCTACTTGCCCTTCAAGGAAATGTACTTGCTCTGGACAGGTGGCAGTAGGTTTGCACATCCTGCTGACAGCACAGTAAGATACATAAGTGAACAAGAAAATAAAATGCAACAGAGGAAATGCTTAAGAGGGTGATTTGGTACAGGATGCAAGTAGTCACTCGGAGACTTTGGTTCCATAAAAACTAAGGCGACATACAAAGTCCAGTAATATGAATAAAAAATAAGATGAGCTAGCTAAAACAGTCACAGGGTTCATTAATAAATAGATACTCCTTCACAGCTGATATGAAGGGAGTAATGGTCAGGCATTCAATGGCCTTGGGAGATTTGGTTGTTCCAAAGTCATGGTGCAGTGGTAGCAACAGAGAGAGAGTCCTTGGCCCAGCTGTAGGTTTCAGTACAGTAGAGCAAGAGGGCCTTCTGATAAGTCTGAAGTCCATGATGCCAGACAGAGTTTTTGGGAAGAGTGGGTTAAGGAGTTTGTGTGCCATAGAAAGCACAGGGAGATGAAGCGCCTCCAGGGGTGGCCAGTTTAGTGCAGACAGTGCCAGATAGTGATGCTGTCTGCTGCAGACTCCTGCAGCAAAGTGGGCTATATGATGGTAGGCAAGCTGGAATTTGGAAAGTTCAGTTTCCCTGACAAATGAAAGTAGTGGAGCCCCATAGGTGATGGCAGGAAGGAGGACAGTATTGGTGATTGAGAGCCAAGCCTGTATGGGTAAGTAAGGGTAGAGGCCTACCTTTTGGTTTAAGGTTCAAACCACTAAGTTGACATGAGGCCTGAGAGGAAGTTCTGGATCCAAATGGACACTCTAATATTTTACCTTAGCCATTGTATTGATGTATCCTGGTTTCTTCAGTTCTCACCTCAAGCCAGTGGAAGAGCATATTTACTAGACTGCATTGTCCTTCTTCATGGTTTTTCTGATGAAATGACTAGTGTCATCTGCGTGCATCTTCTCGTGGCCTGGTTGAAGGCCTTCCAGATTTCATAGAGGGAGATATCATGGCCAAAGCAGAGAAAAATCACACAGCAGTTCTTATGGTCTTCAAGATAAATTTTGTTACTTCAGTAACAAAATTGAAAAACGGCATCCTGGACAGTGATGGTGGGCTTGACAGCAGAAAAGGCCATAAACAAATCAAGGACTATCATATAGAACTGCATCACAGAGGCAGCGAAAATTGGGCTTCTAAGAGAAGCAATCTTTTGTTGACGAGTGAACAAAAAGCAGTCTCTCCACTGGTTCAAGCTGAACTCGGCAGCAGGCACAAACTGAATATATTTGGGGCCTCCCATGTTGCATTGGTAACACTGATGAATTCTTCATGGGTGAGGATGTCGACGTGTGCAGTCCCAGCTATGGAAGGGTTTCCAGTGCAGTGCTGATACTGTTGCCTTGCAGTCCATTGCGTGGAAGAGTCCTTGAAGATCCCTGGTTCCTCCTGAATATTTTTGCTGTAGTATCATAATTTAAATCTAATCAAGGTACTGCAACAACGATGCTTTAAAGTAAACACTTGGAGCAAACATACTGTAAATTGATGCTGGTTGGTGGTAACCGTAGTATTAGAATCATTGCCAAAAAATTGTTAAAGCATCTGCAAGGGTTAAAGCTTAAAGCCACAAAAGGAATGAAATTAAATGTCAATATATGGCTGTTATGGCAAAACTCTGCATCTGTATGTAGCACATTTTCCTGGTAGACATCCCCCTAAGCCTTTGTAAATCTGTGGCATGTGTTTCTCTGTGTTTGAAGGATTGTGCTGTGTGGTATTGATGTTGACATAACTTTAGCACCCTATCTCTAAACACTAGTGTGTATTTGACTGTACCTGGCAAGACCGTGCCAAAGTTAGAAATGATGCCAACGTTGTATTGCACAATCATTCAAACCTCCAAAAACAGAATGTCACAGATTCACGATGGCTCAGGGACTTTTTTTTTTCACCCTAGCATTGCTTTACTTTAGTTTTGTGGCATTAAGCTTTGACTCTAACTGACGCTTTAACATTTTTAATTTTTGCAGTTTCCTTTTTTAAAAAGAAATTTAACAGACACACACACTACTTATATTGTTAGTGTCAGCTCTTGGCTGGTATCGTGAGTACAGTACTTCTCATGACAAACATACCCAGTTTGGGTGCCACTCTGCTTAGTGTCAAGTTGTCTTGGAAATGCAGTGGTTTTACCTCCATCACCCCACCCTTGTAGCAATCAGTCACTAGTGTCCAGTGATACTCTCCCACCCAGCCCTGGATAATTCATCCCTGTTGTCTAGTGACCCCTTCCCCCCAACACACCTGGGCCAGGACAAAAAATTGTTGGTGTTCAGTGGTATGTCCCTATTGGCCCTGTACAACAGATCACTGGTGTTCAGTGATAGCATGTTCCACAGCCCCAGATAAATGAATCTCTGGTATTCAGTGATACTCTTTTACCATCTTCCTGCCCCAAGCCAGTCTTCCTGTTGTCTATGGCACCCCCTTCTTGACCCGTCCCCAAGACATGCAGTCCTTTACGTCCAGCACACACCCAGGTTTACTACTATAACCACCCTAGACCCTGTCTCAACTCCACTCACCTCTTCTGCTGTCTCAGTAAATCATGCACATAGCGTGTGTTGCATAAAAGGGATTTTTGTAATATCTGCAATGTTCATGTACACTTTCTTGAAACGTGGTTGTAGCTACCAGCTGATGAGGTAGCTTGTGTGTTTGAGCCAACCACCATTTACGAGGGGAGGGATGGGGAACTGTAGCAGGCACCGGGGTTAGGCTCTCAGGGGCTTCATATTTATGTTGTTTACAACTTCTTTATTTTTAAATGTTTTCCTTTTCAAAACAGTAGAATCACCACCCTTATGATAAGCTCTAACAAACCTGCATGTTTCAAATCCCAGACATTTTTTAATTGCCGATGAGAGAAAAAAAATGCCATTTTTATTCCCCATTATTTTTAATATTTTTGAAACCCTATAGTGCAAAAACGACTTAACCAAATTTAACAGGTCTCAAGATCCTGTTTCAAAGGTGTGCCTTCAATTTCCTGTGTCTAAAGATGGCCGAGCTCTAAGCGGTCAACTTTTTGTTGTTGTTATTGTTGTGACGAAGGCCTTCTCAATTCTAACTATAGTGACATTTTGCTTGTCACTAACAGGAGGAAATCTAAAATGTGCCTTGTTGAGCAGACTACTTTATTTGCAGTGGCATTAATCAGCTTACTAGATGGGACTAAATGCATTCCACAGCTAAATATCATACTTCAAGGTTTCTGCTTATTACCTCATTATCATGGGACAAGCCTAATCTGGCATGGCTTTCCTTTTCATTTCAGTGACAGTCCCAATGCTGTTCAGGAAGTAGAAAAGTGGCTCCCAAGACTTCATTCGGTGGTTATAGGGCCTGGCTTGGGTAGAGAAGATCTAATACTCGAGCATGTTATGGTAATGAATGTATTTTTGTTACATAATGCTGTTCTGTGCTAGTATGACAACGTTCCTGTCAGTATCCAGGAACTACCCTGTACAGGTTTTAAGTCTTAGGGTTTCACTTTGAAAATTAATTTATCTAGATTACTTTGCATAGTCCATTATTTTGGTTAGCTCCTGTACGATTAACCATAAGGAAAATACAGTGATCTTAAAGCCCATCTCCTCCATACAGCCACAGTTTTTGGTCCTAAGACCGGGGGCTCTAGGACCTTGGGGAATCTTAAATGATTGGGACTGATGGTGCTGACACCTGGCACCAGTACCCTGCATACAGCATTGCTAATCCTGCCTCTCAGTTCTTTTTTTCCCAGTTGTTGAGCACACATCTCACTGGGATCAAACCCTTCATAACTGAGCCAAGCTCTCGGGTTACTGGAGCTCTGTTTCAAACTTGGCACAGTCCACTTGCTTGGTCTCAAGTCGCCAATACTTCACAGGGTGACAAAGACACATCAGTGAAGCAGGACCTCTTGCATGATTGCCTGTTTCTGAGCAGTTTATTAAATTCATTCGGAGCCAGCTCTGAAAACTCCCTCCCGGAGAGGTGAAGAAATCCCTGCTGTTGGCACCAGATTTGACAGGCCCTACTCTCAAAGGCTGATAATTATCTTCTTGATGCTTACCTTTTTTGACCGGGCCTGGGCGCATTCCATATCTATATTCCATGCAGTTTTTGGTATCAAGCTTGACAACTCCAGTCAGTCACCCTGGTCAGAACTGGCACTTTTGTGGCATGTCAGAGTGTCAGCACTGGTTGGTGCTGCCCTTGGTGCCAGGGTCAGTGCTGACTACGGGGCCAAGCTTGGTGTCAGTGCCAGCAAACCCCTTGGCACCAGACAGCTCTACCTTGAAAGCAGCTCTTGGCACTGACCAGAGCATCATCCTCAGCGCCATCTTTGTCAGTAGTGGTCGATGAGCAATGGAGCTCACATTCAACACCTGTTCAGTTACCACATGGGGAATAATCGGCTGGGAATACTTTCTTCTATAAAGGTTTTTTTTTTTCTCTGCGGGTGAACAGGCAGCTTTTTCAGCCCTGTCCCTGTGTCCTCTGTCCCGTGACTGGCTAACAGCTCTTCAAGATTTAGGGGCCACCCACCCACTCATGACAAACACATCCAGCTACCCCCACCCAGTCCATAATGGTGGATCAGGCCACAGGGCATCATATAACCTGTCGTCCTGTTCTCTGTTTTCTTTTTCCATCCCCTACTATGGTATCAGTACGTGTAGATGAGGCACACAACTCCTGCACAGCCGCAGTCACTCCCTTTGAGTTGCTGTAGCCTTTACTGATATCGACAGTCATGGGTCGAGATGACTAGCCACTCCACTTGGGGAGAGAAGAGTAGTGTTCCTGGGACACTCATTCCTCTCCCATCCTGCCAAGCCCTGGTAACCCATGCTCGTTCCTGACCACGGTTTACCAGCATGGCAGGAAATGGTGTTCAATGCCTTTGCCCTCCATGTCACCGGGCCAGTTGGTTGGGATAATTTTCTAACAGGAGTGCAGTAGCGATGCCATACAAAAGCTACACTATCTTCACTCTGAGCTGCTGCCTTGAAATTTAGAATGGTAGTATGGAATCAGAACTCCATTCAAATAATACTATGTTGTGGTGCTCTCTCTATTATTCGAACATCAGATTTGTTTCCTCTGCCAAAGAGACTTTTCTGGCTCCAACCTGTGGCGATCATCCCCAAAGCATGGTCAGCAGTCTCCTTGGCATACAATCAAGTGTGGATTGGAGGAATCGTTGCCTCCTTCTCCCAGTTTAGTAGTCTGGTTCCCACCCTAGGGCACCATACTTCCCCCTACAGTATGGTCTCGGGACAAAGCCCGAGTCCATTTCTGCTACTGAGGACTATTCCAACACCAGGAGAAGTGCCATCGTTTTTCCTTACCTCACCAGACCTCTGGGTTATTTAACTGATAAGCCATTGACTGTAGTTTGTCCAGGGATGGTTCAGTGAGACTGACTTGTCTGGCTTGGTACCACCACTGATAGCATAGCTTCTGGTAGATAGTTTCATGCATCTTGACTCAATGCCCTGTCATTCTGAGAAGAGTACTGAGGCCTCTTTATATTTCCCCTTCTCCTGCTGAAGTCATTGTGTTTAACCACTTTGTCAGTGACATGAGGGAAGCTATGGGGTGGCCTATACTCACCATAGACAACCAGTCTAAGGGCTTTCTAATCATGAGTCATATACTATGCCAGACAGCCTCCACCTCAAGGTACTGAGGGAGATTGTGGTGTCCCTCATGGGAACCCTGGAAGATTTAACTGTTGTCCGGTAACAGATGTCCAGAGGGACTGAAGAATGGTAGGCGTGGTCTGTCTTCATGAAGGTGGGGATGCAGGAGACTCTGGCAACTACCGGCCTTTATCATGGTCTGTATCTCAACCCTGGGAAATGTACCAGCTTTTATGATGGTCTCAAATGTTTGGATTATGGTGATCCCACAATAGAAAAGCAGTCTGATAAGGTGAAGAGCCTCAGCACAAAGAGATACTGATGAGACAGAGTCCTGAGAAGGGGAACCAGTGTCTTGCTTCTGTTTCTGACATTTGCAGTGTGTGGGTGTGTGTGTGTGTGTGTGTGTGGCCATTGGGCACTGTGCAGTTCTGCTTAAAATGAAGTAGTCTAAATTAGTTCATTGTGATTTGCATATACATCCCATGATGCGTTGCATTATTGCAGGATAAGTAGTTTATTTTGCGTTTCAAACCATATACTATACAAAATAACACATGGGTATTTATGCAGCACAACTTCACTGTGCTTCCATGTTGGCATTTTGATGACGAGGGACTTCTAGCCTCACTCTTGAGGTCCATAATATATCATTGAAGTGGGACTGGCAAGCTTCTAAGGCTACCTTGGGTAGATGGATCATATTGTGTATAGTATAGGCTTTTGTGGTGGCAAAGTTGCAGCTTCTGGCTTTCCTTAAAGTACACATTAAACTAGGGCTACAGCAGTCTTCTAGGAAAAGTGAGTAGAAGCTTCAGTGCTTGACCTGTGCAGGGCAGTTACCTGGTCTTCCTTGCAGTTACCTGGTCTTCCTTGCACACCTTCACAAAACATTACAAACTGGACATGCAGAGTTCCGCATATATAGCTTTTGGCCAAAAGATACTCAAGGTGGCTGTAAAGAGATAAACACATAAATGGAAGGATATATTTCAAGCCCCAGGAAATCTTTACCGTACTCTGACATATGCAGTTAGCCTTTACCATTCAACTGCCCTGGACAGAAAAAAGTTAAAGAATCTGTGCAAATAGTGGAACGTTGATAAGCTCAAGCTCGATTTTCAAACTGCTGTCCCTGGTGCATTCTATGTAACCGCCAGATTCTTTATCCTGCCTCCCAAAGTTAGGCACCTCAGAGAGTGCTCCTTCAGCTTCTTGAAGATTTCTTATTTTTCTCAGTTTTTCAAAAGTTACCGATTTATTTTCAGTTTTCAGAATAATGGCCTTGATGTACAGGAAGTTTAGTTTAGATTTAGCGTTGCTTGGGTAAATTTGTGGTTCCTCATTGGTTCTCTGAACTAGTAAGGAACCGATACATATTTACTTTCTTTTCGTCAAGTTGTTTAGTTTAAATTGTATACAAGTAGCGGTTGTGCCTTGTTTCAGTTTTTTAAATCGGAGGTCCCGAGTTTTTGTCTTCAGTTGCTGAACCAACCAAAAAAAAAAAAAGTAAGTAAAGAAAAAGAGTGATGTTGCTTTTCTACTTGGCTAAGTTGGCACAGAACCAGCAAAAGTTTTGGAGATTGCCACAGAAACCCAAAGAGAAAACTGGCCCTATAGGTTTTCAGCATTGTACTGGGTGCGGCAAATCATTTGCCGAGGCCAGTCCCCATGCTAGTTGTGTCTGTCTAGGGTTTGAACACCTTAATTCAGACTGTGAAATTTGTTGACTATTACCTCAGTCTGTGCTTGATGGGTGACTTAACAGACTGAGAGAAAAAATGGCTGAAAAAGCTGCTGACCCAGCTTCTGTAAACCGGTTCCCTTCTGTGAAAGGAGACACCTAAGGAACCAGGAAAGCCCTCTGACAAGGGCAGAACTTTCCTGACTACAAAAGAACCACAGAATTGGCTACTGAACCGGCCACTGCTAAAGAAGAAAAAGACACATTTGAAAGAGACAGCCTACGGTGGCTCCAACCACTGAAGAAATTGCAAATGCAAAAAAATAATATAACTACTACAGAGTACACCAGTTCTTCAGTCCTGGTTACTCAGCAGGCTCCTCAACAACTGGCGTTCATACTGTGGTTCAAGTGGCGGCTCCTTCTTGACTCCGGTTCTTCGAACCTGATCCCTACTCTGCAGGAGATAGAGAATGAAGATGATCTGGAGGAACCAATTGAACCATGCAGGGTGGATCTTATGGACTTAGATGCCCCACCTACAGCCCCAAAACAGATTTACGTTCTAGGAGACTCAATGGTCAAACAGTTGGCTTGCCAAATATGTGATCAAGATAAAACTAATAGAACCCTGTCCATGCTTTTGTGGTGCTAGAATTCAGGACATTACAAAATGTCCAGACAGATGCTAAATAACTGCAGGAATAATCCTTGGTCATAGTTCATGTGGAGTCAATAACATCAGGCACCAAAATGTCCAGGAGATCAAGGAAGAATATGTAGGTTTAACAAACACACTTTCTGATATAGAATGCACTATAGCCTTTTCTGAAATCCTTCCCATACCCAGATCAGATCCATACACTGAATCAAAAATTAAGCATATAAATAACTGGTTAAGGTTTTGGTGCCTAAAACAAAATATGGGCTGTATAACACACTGGGAACAATTTCATAACAGGGAACTGATATGCAGGGATGGCCTTCACCCAAGTAGAAAGGGCTCTTCTGTGTTAGGCAGACATTTAGGCTTTGTTCACACTGTGCTATTTAAAATGTTTTCTCAGTGGTAAAACGTTTTAAATAGCTATTAACATAGTTTGCATTCTCACTTGGCACAACTTGTGAACTGTTTTAGTGAACCATGCTCAAACCCTGCTTGAGTAGGCTTGAGCACGGTTTTCAAAATGGTTCGATTGTAATTCAGATGTACCGTCTGTGAGCAGGGCGACATGGTTTCGGAGCATGATTCTGCAGCTTTCAATGTCACCACAAAGCGTGGTAAGCAGCTTTCAGGTGCTGCGAGTGCCAGAAAATGGACAAGTAGACACCAGTACCACTGCACTGAGAACATGCTGACACCAATTTGTTAAGGTACCAACGTTTTCAAATTAAGCTTTACACAGTGTGAACGCTTTGAAATGGTAAGCTTTAATCCGTTTCTAAGAACAGTTTAAAGAACCATTTTCCAGTGTCCCACAGTATGAACAGGGCCTTAAACTCTTATATAGATAGACATTTAAACTAACACATGGTGGGAGGGGAATACCGCTTACTTGCTTACTCCCACCCCCACTACTTCTCCATCCTCTGATAAAGTTATTACCCAACAGTTTGAGGAAGTAACTAGCCACGTAGATACTGACTCTGAAGCCACCTTTTCCAAGTTCAGGATATTACTTCTTAATGCTAGGAGTTTAAACAACAAAAGAAACTAACTTCAGCTCATGTTAAACAATGAAAGTATAGATGTCTGCGGTGTTACCGAGACTTTGTTTACAGACAATGAATGGCGTCAGGACATTCCTGGTTATACTTGTAAGAGAAAAAATCATACAACCTCTAAAGGTGATGAGTATGGACTGTTTTGAAACCAAGACAGACAACACTCCAGTAACAGATACTGAGATCATCTGGGTAGATCCAGCCTGGGCAACAGATGTATATCTATGGGACTCTGTTATCGCTCTCCCTCTCTGGATGCATCAAGCAGTAATAACTTCTTGGAGACTATACAAAACATTAATCAGTTAGACGATCTTATACTAATGGGTGATTACAGTCTACCACATATTAATTGGGACAGCTTGGAGGGTAAAAGTATGATGGATAACAAATTCCTGGAGACCATTGCACAACTATGCCTGGATTAACTAGTATTAAAACCTACCAGGCAAAATAATATCTTGGATCTAATATTCACTAATATTAGTGATCTGGGGGACTCTCCAGTGGTCTGAGAACCTCTAGGAGATGGTGCCCATCGTATGGTTCTCTGGACTCTTAATTACTATAGTCCCTCTATCAAAGGCATTACCTAAATAAAGAAGTTTACCAAGGCAAACTGTAGTAAAATAAAGGCATACCTAAAAAATTGGAATTGGGAATATGATTTGAATAACCTCGACGCTAGTAACACCTGGGTACAAATTAAAGAGAAAATTGAATACTGCATTAACAAATGGGTGCCTGAGCGCATAAAATATAATAACCAAAGGAGACTACCTTTATGGTATTCTTTTAAGATTAAAAGATTAATTAGGAATAAAAAAAGGGCATTCAAAAAGTACAAAAAGCATAAAACTGATTTAAACTGGAACAGGCTTAAAATTTAAGCCAACAAAACAAAATTGCCAATTAGGACTGCAAAAAAAAATACAAAAAACTGGAGTATAACCTGGCAGTAGTAACCAAAGATAATAAGAAACAATTCTTTAATTATATAGGTTCTCTAAAGAGTAATGGGCAAGGCTGGCTCGGTGGCGCTGAGGGTTAAGGCGCTGGACGTCACACCTTGCGCCATGCCGGTGACCCGTGTTCGGGAGCGAGCTCGGGTGCCAGGGGTCGGCGGGGTGGGATTGGATTGAGTGCCCACTGGGCTTCTCTCCTGTCCTGGGGGAGGGTTCTGGGGATGTCCGGCGTTCCAGCACCCCCAGTGGAAAACCGGTGGGTGCTGCAGAGTATTGGGCAGCACGTTCACAGCGTGGCCCGATGCTGGCAGGGTTACAGTGCACTGAGAAGTCGGCTTGCACCATGCATAGGTGGTGGGGGGGCTGAGGGCACAGTAACAGGCCCCGCCAGATGAGCAACGGCTCCTCCAGTGCCACTGCCACATGCCTGGTTCCCCGTCAGTGCCCTTGATCTCCCTTGGGATGTAGCCTCCATCCCTGGGGAGTCGTGATGTTCTTGAAGATGAGGAGGAGCACAGTGGGTGGCAGATCGTCCGGTGAGCAGGGTAGTCGGAGTGAGTTCGGTTGGGTGGGAGAGAAAAGAGTTAAAATAAATAAATAAAATAAACTAATGGACCTAAAGTTGGTCTCATTAAAATTAATGATAAATTCATATCTGAGTAACAAGCTATGGCTCAAAAGTTTAACACCTAATTTACAAGTATTTATAAATCAAAAGATAAAACTGGGTGTACAGTACTTGAACAATCATGATTCATCATGATTGTTCAATATTCAAAACATACACTATCAATTCATTCAAAACCAGTTCATCAGCAGGTCCTGATAATATCCTCCCATATTCCTAAAATAAATTTCCCATGTAATAGCACACATACTTAACTATTTGTGTAATAAATCCTTCAGTGAAGGTGTGGCTATCCAAGATTAGAAAATGGCTACAGTTATTCCTATTCATAAAGGAGGGTCAAAACTAATTGTTGAATTACAGACCTATTAGTCTAACCTCGTGTATAGATAAAATCATGGAAAGCCACTTGCTGAAAAAATTCAGTCATATACTTCTGCAAACAAGTTACTTGATATTACCCAGTATGGTTTTACGCATGGGAGATCCTGCCAAAATAATCTGATAAATTTTTTCGAACCTATCACTGAAGCTCTAGACAGTGGATTCCCAGTTGACGACATATTCCTAGACTATAAAAAAAGCCTTCGATTCAGTTTCCTACAGAGTTCTAATAGAGCAACTTGTTAAGATTAAACTGCACCCTAATAATATGTGGCTAGAATCCTGGTTAACTGGTCGGAAACCGCAGGTTAATATAAGGGGACGTAAGTTTACTTGGAACACCGTGACTAGTGGGGTGCCCCAGGGTTCGGTGCTGGGTCCCATACTGTTTAATACTATTGTTACCAGACAAACTATAAACGGTGTATGGATAAACAAATATGCACATGATAGTAAACTGGGATGCATTGTAAACGATATTCGATCTGCTGACTTCTTACAGGCCAGTCTCAACAGTTTAGCAGATTAGGCATTGGAGAACAAATTAGTATTTAATATTTTCAAATGTAAGGTTATGTACCTTGGCAATAACAATAGACTAACGGAATTATTATATGAACATCATAGCATTACAGGTAGTAACCTCAGAAAAAGACCTGGGAATATACATCTCCACTAACCTAAAATTTACTGAACATATAAACACAACTGCAAAAAAATGTCACAGACTAATTATTTGCATCATAAAAAAACATCAGAAGCAGATAACCTGAGGTGCTTGTACTGCTTTACTGTAGTTTAGTAAGATCACATCTAGTCTTCTGCTCCTCTTTCTGTGCACCTACTTTAGTACAAGAGAGAGCAACCATTGAAAAGGTACAGAGAAGGTTGACCAAAAATATTATTAATCTGAACACGGTCTCACATGAGAACAGATTAAGGGCATTAGGATTATTCTCCTTAGAATACCGCTCTTTGAGAGGTGATCTCTGTCTACTACTGTATATAGAGCCACCAGGGATCTTGCTTTGTTTGAGACCATCTGTTTAGACTGGCATGTCTCTCAAAGTAACACCAGGTCTCGTAAACTGAAATTAAAGACTAATATTAACAAAACTGTAAAAAGAAATAGGTTCTTTACTCAACGAGCAGCACCAATTTGGAATGCTCTTCCAACAGAAGTTGTTCTAAGTACTAATTTACAGCAATTCAAGTCAAACCTTAACACGTACATTGGAGATAAGAAATATTGCTTCCGCCTATAGATAAAGGTGTGAGTTCATTATGGGCTTGTCCCTCAAACTTATGTTACCTATGACGTGAAGTTTCTCCAGAACAGCAGGAGTTTGAGTCTCCCCTCAGCATACAGAGGACTATTCCTCTCATTTTCTTTTATGAAGTTGATGGCAGAGACTCCAGATCTTCCCACCCAGGAGACCACTGAGCAGGAGGAAGAGGAGGATTATATGGACATGATGGGGTTGTCCGCTAATAAACACTTGCTGCTCCCCATCCACAAATCATTAAAGAGGCAAGCCTAGAAAATCTTGTGAATTCCTACTTCTGTCCCTCATATAGACAAGAAAATGGACATAAAATATAATCTGGCCGGGGTGGGGCTGAATTCCTTTTCAGTCACCCAGCCATGAGGGAGTGGTACAGACAGCTGCCTGTGAAGGAAAAATTGAGCCAGTGGCCAAGAAAGGCTACTTGCGGTGGTCTCTAGCTATCAGGCAGGCCACTTATATGACTTACATAACCAGATACCAAAGAGTTTCTGGAACTTGGTACTGAAATTGCAGCTGACCTAGCAGAGACTGCCAAGTGTGGCATTGAGGCATCCAGATACCAGTTTCTCATGGCAGTGGATGCTAATGACACTGCTGCCAGAGTTATGGCAACCACAGCGTCCCTGAGAAGGTTCGCCTGGCTCAGGGCCACTAACCTCACCAAGATACCCAAATCCAACCACTGTATTTTCCTTGTGAGCAGACTTCTCTTGGAACAAACAGAGCCTACATGAAAAAGATGGATGAGTACAAGGCTGCCTATAAAAGTGCTTTGGCCAAGAGAAAGCTTCTCCCCAGAAGAACTAAGGGGAGGTAGGGGAAGGGCCTATACAAGGCCTTTTTATCAGACCCAGGCTTTTCCAAGCTACCAGCAACAGCATGGCTACTTTAAAGGCAGAGGTAGAAGGGGCGGCAGGCATTCTGATCCCAGCCTGCAGGCCAGAACACAAACAAAGCAGAATCCCTGATGTGGCTGTCAGGGTTGCCTCCTCTGTACCAGTGAGGGGGCAGGCTGGCTCACTATTTCCAGGCGTGGCAAGCCATCACCACAGACTAGTGGGTCCTGGAAGTAGTGAGCCAAGGTCTTACTCTCAACTTCAAATACATCCCAAAGTTAAGGGCAAGGCCATTCAAAACTGCAACCCCAGTGGAAAAAGTCTTGTTAGAATCTGAAGCAGCTAGCCTGCTACTGGAAAAAAGCATAGAACCTGTACCTGTCTCCCAGAGGAAAAGGGTTCTACTCAAGGTATTCTAACCCTAAAAAGAATGGGAGTGGTAACCCATACTGGATGTTAGAACTCTAAACAGATGTTTGACAATGCCAAAGTTCAAGATGGTCACCCTGGCAATGATTCCGCTCACTCTCAGGCAGGAAGACTGGCTGTCATCCTTAGACCTTAAGGATGCTTGTTTTCTAAAACTCATCAGAAAGTCTCACAGAAAATATCTCTGGTTCAGACTGCCATCAGGCCATTATCAGTTCAGAGCCATGCCTTTCGGTCTCACCTCGCACCTAAGGATATTCACAAAGTGCCTGGCTCATGGCACATTTGAGAAGACAAGGAATAACTATGTTCCTTACCTAGACGACTGGCTACTCGTGGTCAGTCTCCTCGGCAGATAAAGGATGCCCTATTTCTCAGACAGGCTACCCAGCAGTCTCTAGGGTTCTGATGAACCTAAAAGTCAGTCTTACAGCTGGTCCATCTCTTGGATTTCATAGGAGCAGAGTTGGACACTCAAAGAAGAAAGGTATTCCATCCTCAGGAAAGGGTGGACAGCCTGGTGCAGTTGGCAAGCTCATTCCAGCTCCACACCCCCAGACCAGCAAGACATTTCCTGCAGCTACTGGGTCACATGGCAGCCTTAACAGCAACAGTGCCAGGAGCCAGGTTCCAGATGAGACATCCGGTTTCACCTCGGATCTCACTGGCTCTGGAAAAAGGAGACTCTGTCAAAACTAGTACCAGTCACAGGAAAGTACAGTTACGCAAGAACTTAATGTAACAGTAGATCTTTGAGAGAGGCTCTTGCAGTAGGTAATTACATATAGGATGGAAGCCGGCAGGTGCAGGACCTCACGGAAAAATTTATAGCTAGCAGTCTCTGGCGGGGACCACCCCCACGTCAGGTGATGTCAGTATAAAGGGGCGGTCCCCCATGCCCACCTTCCAGTTCTTTCCCACCAAAGGCCCAAAAAAAGACAAGATGAGAGAGAAGCAGATATTTCCCTTCCTGGAAAAGGAGCTGAAAAAGCTAAGGGGGATGGAGGGCGGGAAGGCATTACCTACTGCAAGAGCCTCTCTTGAAGATCTACTATTACGGTAAGTTCTTACATAACTGTGCTATCTTCTTCGAGAGAGGGCTCTTGCAGTAGGTAATTACATATAGGACTGAATCTCAAGCAGTCTGGAACAAACAAAAGCATTCGGGAGGAGGAAAACTAGCACACCAATAGAACCTCTGACTGTGAGAGTCTAGAGAAGACCTTGTAAAACAGCCAACGAAGCCTGCTCTGCTGTGAGGCAATGTCCAAACTATAGTGTTTCTTAAAGGTATGGACAGAAGTCCAGGTCGCGGCTGCGCAGATATCTGCCACTGACACATTCCTGAAACAAGCAAAAGAGGCAGCGATTCCTCTGGTGGAGTGACCTCTGACTTGACCCGGGTGGGTCTTGTGGTACTTGTCTTAACAGAAGATGATACAATGCGCTAACCACTTCGAGAGGCATTGCTTGGAAACTGCATTGCCATCTCTTTTGTGAGCAAAAGAGACAAAAAAGTTGGTCTGATTTCCTGAGATCCTTAGTCCTAGTGGTATAGTATCTCAGTATCCTATGAACGTCCAAAGTATGCAGCAGGTACTCCCCTTGATTGGAGTGTTACGTAAAGAAAGAGGGAAGTTCAATGGATTGATTCAGTGTAGATTCTAACCCCAGGAATCACTCATCATGATTAAACAAATGCAGTCAGCCTCCTGTGTTTGACTGCCCGAAGAGATAAATTATGGAGCTCTCAGTTGGCTCATGCAATTTTCAAACTGCTGCCCTAGCAACTGTTGCAGTCTGAGTGTATCAGATTCTTTACTCCGCCTGCCTAGTGAAGACATCCTGGAGAGCTCTCCTTCAGCTTCTTCAAAATCCAGTTATCTGATTGATAAGTAGTGTTTTACTTTATATTTCAGATTGCTGCCTTAGTTTTAGTTTATTTTGTAGTTTGTGTAGAATTTGTTGTATTTAGCAGTTCCTTCACGGTTCCTTGGAACCGAGGGTTCCGTTGTTTCTAGTGAGGTTTTTACCTCAATCTTTTATATGTTAACTTTCCAGTAGGTTCCTAACGCATATATTTATTTAATTTTATTATAGATTTCTAAGTTTCTCTGTGTCAGGAACCGAGTAGCTGCCAGTTCCCGGAACCGTTATCGGTTGTTTATAGTGATTATATTCGGTTCTAAGGAACCGATAATTTATTACATTTTCTTTAGCGATTCCTGCTCAGTATCAGAGGCTCCTGTGGTTAAGCCTAAAAAATGCACAGGACCCACTGGTTTCAAATTGTGAGTCTTGTGGTCAGATAATAGCTAAAGCAGACAGACATTCATTGTGTCTTTTTTGTCTGGGTACTAGCCATATTTTTGCAAACTGTGACATTTGTAAAACATTTGGTCCTAAAACAGGAAAAAGTCAAAAATATTAGAAGAGATGGCCTCTGCTTCTGCTAATACTGGTGAAACTGGTTCCTCCACCTCTGGCACAAGAAAGGATGGGGGTAAAGCTAAGCATCCTGACAAAGGATCAGATAAAGTTGAGCAGGGTGAGCAAAAAAGATCAGTGGAATCAAGGACCAAACCTGTGCCACAGTAGAAAAAAATGTAAAGAAAAACATGTTGCTGCGCCTCCGGCCAAGAAGGCTAAGGAGCTCCCAGCTATCAAAACAGGTATGCCCTCGGCTGAGGACATTGCCAAGGCCTTACAGGTCTTGCAAGCAGCAGTCCAGTTCCAGTACCAACTGCCCGGTTCCTGTGCAGTTCCACCCTCCCAGGATCCACAGACTTAATTTCCTGAGGAGGAGGAGGATAATTTTGAGGAGGAACAGATAGACCCAGAGGTTTCTCCAGAACAGAGTTCAGTCCCCCCCAAGGTCCACAGGATTATTCCTCACATTATGCTTTTGTTAAAAGCATGGTAGAAACACTCAACCTCCCTCTGCAGGAGACAGAGGAGGATGTGGAGGAAGCTGAGTTCCTGGATATGATGGGGTTAACCCCAACAAAACATTTATTACTGCCTATGCTTAAGTCCTTAAAAAAGGCTACAATGCAAGTATTCCAAATTCCAAATTCTATTCTAGGAGTCGACAAAAAACCTGACAAGAAATATCAGCTTGATAGGTCAGCAGCTGATTTTCTGTTCAACCACCCTGACCTTGAAGGTGTTGTGCAGGCTGCTGCCTGTGACAAAGCCAGAATCCCCTTGGCTACCCATCCTCCAGAAAGGACTCTCGGAAGATGGATACACTGAGTAAGAAAGGGGTATATGGTGGCTTCTCTCATCCTTAGGCCAATTATATGGCCTGTGCAGTGCAATACCAGAAGGCACTCTGGAATGCAGTGTTAGCTCTGGCTGACAAAGTGCCTGGTGAGGTGGTAGTGGACTTGCAGGATACAGCAAGGGCTGCCTTGGATGCCATGAAATACCAGTTCCACATGGCTGTGGACACTAATGACTCTGCAGCCAGGTTGATGGCGCTGTCTGTCTCCCTTAGAAGATTTTCCTGGCTCAGGACAACAAACCTGATCCTGGACACCCAGGCTAAGGTGATGGACTTTCCTTTTGAGAAAAATTCCCTATTTGGACATAAGACAGAGGCCTATATGAAAAAGGTAGAGGAATATAAGGCCACCTACAGAAGCAATTCTAAGGATAGGCCTTCCTCATCCTATAGGTCCCAGACCAGGGAGGCAGGGGTAGGGGATCCTACGCCAGACCTGTTTTACAAGCTCAGGCCTCTCAGCTGCAACAACAGCCTAGAGGATATTTCGAGGAAGGGGCAGGAGAGCCATGAGGAGAGCTCTCCTCCCAGTGATTCAGGCACAGCCGACTCAGAATCCCTGACGGGCTAGTACAGGTCACATCCCCTGCCAAAAATCCTCCAGTGAGTGGCAGACTGGCTCATTTTCTTCAGGACTGGTATACCATCACCACAGACAAGTGGGTCCTGGAGGTGGTGAGCCAGGGTTTGAAAATCTGCTTCAAATCTCTTCCCAAGCTGAGAGCAAGGACATTTGCACCAGTCACATCTGCAGACAGAATCCTACTGGATGCAGAAGTAAAACATCTGCTAGCTATCAAGGCAGTAGAGCCTGTGCCCCTAAACCAGAGGGCCAAAGGCTTCTATTCAGATACTTCCTTACAAAGAAGAAAAATGGGGATTGGCGACCTATCCTTGATTTAAGACTTGTAAACATACACATTCTGAAACCAAAAGTCAAAATGGTCACTCTTGCTCTGATCATTACCACTTTACAAAGGGAAGCTGGCTAACCTCCTAGATTTAAAGGACGCTTATTTCACATCCCATCAGACCTTCCCACAGAAAGTTTCTGAGGTTCAGACTGGCCTCGGGCCATTATCAGTTGCAGCCCTTCCTTTTGGCCTGACTTCTGCACCAGGACATTCACAAAGTATTTGGCCGTGGAGTTTCTGAGAGAAAGCAGGAGTATAGGTCTTTCCCACGTGGACAACTGGTTAGTTGTGGGTCCATCTCTACTTCTTACAGAGCAGGCCTAGCACTAACAAAGTCTACTCAGGAATCCCTGGGTTTCTCATAAACGAGCAGAAGTCTCAGCAAACACCAGTTCAGGTACTCTAGTTCTTTGGAGCGAACTGAACACCAGTCTGGGCAGAGCTTTCTTGCCACAGGACAGGGTAAACCGTATTCTACGAATTGCAAGCTCATTTGTACCAGGAAACCCAAACCAGCCAGAGTTTCTCAGGCTTTGGGCCTGGGTTGCCACCACAGTGGTGCTGGGTTCCAGATTCCAAATGAGGGACATTCAGTTCCACCTGAGACAATACAGATCCTTTGTCCAAACTGGTTCCAGTCACCCACACTCTCCTATAGGCGCTGCAGTAGTGGCTGGACAAGCAAAACTCTGGGTAGGGGTTTCTTTCACAAAGGAACAACCTTCCTTAGCTTCATACAACAGATGCATCCTCCTGGGTTGGGAGCACACATGTTGGATTATCAGCAAGTGGCACATGGTCTACTCAAGAATCCATGTTGCACATAAATCTTTGGAGCTCAGGGAGTGTACCTGGCCCTACAGGCATTGCTCCACTCTTCAAACAAAGTGATGCAGGCAGAACAGACAACACCACTACTATGTATTACATAAACAAACGAGGGAGGAACCAGGTCAGCCCACTTGCATAGAAGCAATGAGTGTCTGGTCCCTGGCCTACTCCATGAAGGTATCCGTTCAGCCATACATCTTCCAGGAAAGGACAATGAACTGGCAGACTCCATGAGCAGGATAAGTCAGGATCATCACGAGTGCTGTATAAATCCTCAAATTCTCAGCTTAACTTTCAGACAGGGCACTCCAGAGATGGATCTCTTCACCTCTGCAGAAAATCACCAGCTACCAATATATTGCTGCAGGCCTCCTCTGGGGGGCACACTACCCCTGGATGCGTTGGCACTGGATTGGACAGGGAAGTTTCTGTATGCCTTCCCTCCTTTTCCACTGATATTCAGGACCCTGTTGAAATTGAGGTGCCAACCGACAACAGTGATACTGGTGGCACCAGACTGGGCGAGCAGCACTGGTATTCGCTCTGTTGGCTCTATCAGTGGTACCTCCCAGCCTGAAATCACTAAGACTCAAGGCCTGCTCTTGAGGACTTAGATATTCGGATCTTAAACTGTCAGAAGAAGTTTTGGCAGTACTTAGGGTCTCCAGGAAACCTTCCACTAAAAGACATAATCTGCCAAGTAGAAGAGGTTTTCCATATGGTGTGCAGGTAAGGTATCGACCCATCTAGGGCTGACCTTGCCATTGGATTACCACACACTTGCATTCTTTAGCTCTGAAGCCTTCCACACTCAAGGTTCATTTGGTTTCAGCATACCTGTCAGCAGGTAGAGATGTCCTTGACCTCTCTCCAGTCTTCAGGAAATATGTTAAAGGCCTTAACCTTTTGTACCCTCCTTTGAGGGAACCAGTTTCGACCTGGAATCTGAATATCTGCATTGCCAAGCTCATGGATGCCCCATTCAAATCGATGGCAACAACAGACTTGAAGTATATCACTTGGAAAACTGTGTTTTGGTGGCTATTACTTCAGCCAGAAGAATCAGTGAGTTACAAGCCCTGTGCAGAATATTGATCACATCTCATTCCACATGGACAAAGTGGTCCTCAGGACCAGTGAAAATTTCTTCCCAAAGTGGTGTCTGATTTCCATTTAAATCAGTCCATCACTTTACCTGTCTTTCACAGAGAACTCCAGTTCTTCAGAAAGGAGGCTACATTCCCTTGATGTCAAAGGCACTTAGCCACTGTATTGACAGAACTAAGTGTTACAGACCAGGCCAGACACAGCTCTTTTTACCTACGGAGAGGTGGGTGAGGGTAGACCTGCCACAAAACATTACAGTTGCTCATTGTATAATGGCATGTATCAGTTTTGCTACAGTAAAGTGGTAAACAAACTCCCTGAGCCTCAGAGCACATTCCACCAGTGGTGCAGCTGCTTCAGTGGCAGCTTCAAGGGATATTCTACTCTTGGAAATCTGCCAAAACAGCTACATGGAAAATAGTACACACCTTCACAAAGCATTACAGCCTGGATCTACAATCCGGCAGTGATGTCAAGTTTATTACAACAGTGCTGCAGAACCTGTTTCCTAAATTGGTTTTCTGCCCAACCTCCAAGGCACTGCTTGGTAGTCTGCATTTGTTTAATCATAATGAGTGATTCCTGGGGTTAGAAAAAAAAATTACTCACCATAGTAATCTTGTTTCTTCAAAGAGATCACCCATTATGATTAAAGCTCACACCCTGCCTCCCCTACAAAAAAACCTATCAACGTTGTTCTGCATCCCTGTTTTAGAATATATTTTTCCATAGAGGTTAAGTTTGAGGTTCATCTTTTGTTAACCAGTTGGTTCCCTTATGGTCTCAAGATTTTTAGGTTTATTTATTGGGGTGTTTTTTTTGACAAGAGGACAAAAAATATAAATATTATCATAGTGGGTCTTACACCAGTTTAGGCTATGTAAGAATATGAGGCACTCAAAGTGCAACAGTTGCTAGGGCAGTAGTTTGAAAGTGGCATGAGCCAATTGAGAGTTCCATAATTTGCATACAGTTCCATCTCCGGGTAGTCCAACACGGAGGCTGACTACATTTGTTTAATCATAATGAGTGATCCTTTGAAGAAACAAGATTACTATGGTGAGTAATTTATTCTTCTAGGAATGGTATATGTTCATCACACAGACCCATCCGACCTCCCGGCTGGCTTCCAGCGGCAAGATCTGACATCATGGGGCAGAGACGAGGATTATAGGTGGGAGGAGCCAGCTTGAAGACCTTCTGGAGATCTTAAAGGGAAAGAGACATGCCAAGAGGTGTGGATAAACAACATATACCACTCCTAGAACTACTGTTACAGGTGAGTAACCTGTTTGTAGTCCCTTTTTTATAATTAATCAAGGAACTACGACTGAGACTACATCTTTTCCTTTAACATGATTGTACAAGGATAAAGCACAGACTAATACCAATGTTGCATCTGTGACCAATTTAACACTGCTAAACTGTATTTATTGTGTCTCATAATAAAAATGAAATAAAAAGAAGCCCTTTCAGAAGCACCACTTTGTGGGAAGCGGGACAACAATCCAGGTGCCAGCCACAGCAAAGGAGTAGCTACAGTCATCAGGACTCCTCACGTAGCACAACAGGCTCTGGGTCTAGGGACGCAAACCAGCCAAACCAATCTTCCCCTCCCACGCCTTACCTCCTTACTGAAATCTCCTCCTTCCGTATGCCTGGCAGAGGAGGTGGTGGGAAGTGCTTTTCTCTTACACCCAGGGTTGGCGAAGGTCACCTCCGACCAGTGGGTTCTGCAGTTGATAGAGGCACTCAATTGAATTCCTGCAGATGCCACTGGACAGGCTACCACCCCTTCCTGTCATTTCCTGGCTCATGCAGAGCTAATTCAGGAGAAATTCAGGCTCTTCTAATCAAGATTAAAAATCCCAGCTCCACTCACCTCTGTGTGCCACTAGTAGCAATTGAAGTCACATAGCAACAAAACATAGGCACCACTTGACACTGTGCAATATTAATACTTTATTTGCAGAAAGTGCTCAATGCAAACAAGCAGCTGCCCAGAAAATAATGTGATTAATGTATCAGTTAAATTTAAAAACGATGTATTTTGTCTGGTTATTTAAATATTTTCGATACACTGTCACTTTAAGCAGTTGCTTTTTATGTTGTGTGGGCATAGTTCAGTTCAAATTTATTTGTTGACTTTTTATAGTCATTACAATTTTGTACAAAAACAACCGTTAAAAAAGATTCTGTTACAGCAGTCTTAACATGCAACATACGATAAATAATAAAACAATAATAATTCGTCATTCATATCTTATTCTTTCCAATCATTCTTATTTAAAAGTTATGTTAATCCTCTCATACTCTTCAGCGCACTTTTGTTTTTTTAAATACCACATAGGAAAAAATAAATTAACTCTAGCCACTGAATGCCACTAATTATTATACTCTGATAGTTGCTTCAGTCTACATAGTCTAGGTGTTTATCCTGGACTTGAGGGATTTTACCACAAAAATGCTCAACGCACAGTAAAAGAAACCCATTGAGCACACATTGCCATACTACCCTTAGCCTTCCATTACTTTTCTAATGCAAACCATGTTTCAAAACACTTAATGCAATGTATGTATTCCTAAATGGGGAATCAGCATATGCTTTGAAGGTCAATTCTCCTAGCAGCTGGACTATTTGATTAGTGCATACCAATTTCACCTCCCTATTAGTCCACCCCCCTCCCTCGGGCAGGCTTTCCAAGAGGCTTTAATCAGGTCATTTTGATCCTAAAGGCGCAATTACTGGTACTGGAACTATATTAGATTTGTTTTTGTTTCAGATGATCTGAAGGTTGAGAGCTGTAAGGTATTACCTTTGAATATGGGGATCATAATCCAATTCAATGTCACTTACTAATTCAAAAAGTTATGTGTAATGATGATTATGAGTTTGGGTACATGACTTTAGGCACTTTAATGAGTCATCGTTTAGGGATAGTCTTAGAAATTTTGACTGGTCGAAGATATTTTGATTCCTGATTTGGACTTAGCTATTCAAGAATTTATGGATTCTTTCCTTTACATAATTCAAATTCATGCCCTAAAATAAAATAATAATATTAAAAATCCATTATAGCTTAATGATAAACTGAAAACCCTTTTGCGTATTAAAAATAGAATATGGAAAAAAGCCAAAAAATCTAAACTGGAGGGGGATTGGGATCTTTTTTAAAAATGGAGAAACAAATATAAACATAAAGTAAAACTGGCAAAAAAAGAATACTTCCAGAGTTCTTTTGTTAATTTACATGATCCAAATAAATTCTGGAAGGTTATTTCCAACTTAAGAACTCCCGTGAAATCTCAGACTTCAATTAATTTAATAGTGGGAGATAGTTTGGTTGATAATCCTTTAGAAGTGGCTAACTTGTTGAACCACTATTTTAAGATTACCAGACTTAAAGATACCTAACCTAGGGAGTGTTGCCCAGGAGGGTATACACTCTGATATTTTCTCCTTGAATAATGAGGCTTTAATTTGAAGAACATAAGGATACAGGATGTAGCTAGGGAATTGAGGAATCTAAAAGTATCAAAACGTGCTGGAATAGATAATATTGATCCCAAATTTTGAAATTGGGTCTGATGTTATAGTTCCTATAATTACTTATTTTTATAATTGGAGTATACAGTCTTCAGTTGTTCCTGACTGTTGGAAAATGGGTGAAATTATTCCTATTTATAAGGGTGGTGATATCACAGCCCTTCTAACTATAGACCAATTACTTTGCTTCCGATTTTGTCTAAGGTGCTGAGAAGCTGATAAATAATCAGCTTGTGCAGTACCTTGACCATTAAGGGTTGTTAACAAATTTTCAGCATGGATTTAGAGGGAGGTCCACAAATACTGCCCTACTTGATTTTGGTAACCTGGTGGCAACATCATTGAACCAGGAAACCAAACTGGGGCAGTGTTTGTGGACCTAAGTAAACCTTTTGACCTAGTTCATCATGGAACATTATTGTTTAGATTGCAAAATGTAGGGTTATATCATAATTCATTACAGTGGTTTAGATCCTATTTGACTAATCAAAAACAAAGGGTGGTCTGTGGGGCCGCTGTCTCAGATCTTCTGGATTTGAATCGTGGTGTGCCTCAGGGGTCAATTTTGGGCCCTATGTTATTTAATATCTATATTAATGATCTCCCTGATTATGTAGTTGGCACTGAAGTCAGACTTTATGCAGATGACATAGTATTGGTGGCATCTGCTAAAGATCCTAGGAGAGCAGAGGCAGCGACTCCAGACAGACTTCTCTAATATTGAAACTTGGATTAGAAATTCTGGACTTTTGATAAGTACTGGGAAGACCCAGAGTATGATTTTCTGTAGGATCTAAACCTAATAAAGAATTAACTGATCTCAAAATTAGTTTTTGGATGGGAAAAGGGTACAAGGGTTAGTACTTATAATTATTTGGGAGTTTGGTTGATTATCGTTTTTCTTTTTAAATCATATTTTGTCACAAATAAAAAAGTTAATCAAAGGCTGGGGCATTAAGAAGAGTGTCAGGATGTTTGACTAGGGATGTCAAGATTAAATTGGTAAAACAATTGTTGTTGCGGTGCTAGATTATGGTTTATCATTATATATACATTCTTATAAAAATGTTTACATAAATTGGACCAGACTTATTATAGATTGAGGAATTATATCCTAAATTATGGATTTGAGTCCATCATTGCATAGTTTATCAGGAACTTGGCTGGTTGCATCCAACAGCTCGAAGAGAATATATGGCTTACTATATGTCATGGTTTGATACATTTAAAAGTGCATCCTTTACGAAATTTGATATGTCAGAATTCAGATTCTAAATATTCACATACCTTTAGGAGGACTACTAAAAAGTTGCCATTGATACAAATTATGAATCTGACGGGATATGGTGTTACAATATAGTTTAGCAGGGATATGGAATAAGTTACCTCGCCACATGATTGAAATTTCTGATCTGCATATTTTTAAATTGGAATTGTATAATCATTCAAATGTTTGTTGTAGTTGTTTTAGGCAATTGTGATTTTGTACTTTGTTTATTTTGTACTGTTTATTGTAAATTCCACAGGTATTTGTTGTAAATAGGATTTTTTCCCAATCAGATTAACCTGTATAAAATAAATTTTAAACAAACAAACAACAACAAACAATTACAGAAAATCAGACACTGAATTACCCAAGCAGCATGGGCATAGGGCACCGACGAGTCCCATCCCAGTCTGCATAATTTGTTATGAAAACACAGTACTGCCCCAGTATTTCATAGATGCAGCCTTCTGTTGTCAGCAAAATGTGATGTCCCACAACTCTCCACACCTGCCCTGAACTTGATTATAGCACATCCCAGGTACATTAGAACTACCACCGGAAAAGCAAACTTTATAGCAATTCATTGAGGTAATAAATCAAACATTTATGTGCCTTAGAATCCACTCAGGTACTTGATAAACTCATCTAAAAAAATATCTCCTAGGAAGAAAACTATTTTAACTCTATCATTACTCCTATCTAATTATCTTTCAAAAGGTACCTGAAACTAATAACATTTAAAAATCTTCATTCAGTGTTTAAATATTCCTAATTCACAACACTGCTGTTACGTTCCTGCAGAGCTTTGTATAGCAGTAGGTCAGTAAGAATACTAAACTAATTAATGAGATGAGCACCCGAAATAACCTGTTACAGGTCCCACCACTTGGTGCTACTTATACTAATTTAAACCCATCCCTTAAATGATGCAGCATTATACAGCATTGACTTTGTAATACAGAATAAGACAAAAGCACTTCATAACAAAACACATGGGTCACCTAAAATAGCGTCTCTCAAAGCAATCTTGCAAGGTTTGCGAACCTTGCAAGGCAGTTCAAATCCTTTACATTTCATATTCAAGGAGGCAATACTCACCTGTCATGGAGCTGGGAAGAAAATCCGAACAAGAGAATCAGAAAGTACCTGATGGGGGAGTAACCCCAATAAACCCCAGTGTCGCCAGAACAGCTCAGCATCCCCAGGGCTCTCCACAACTCTCATCTGAGCTTCTTAAATAAATCTGTACTCTGCTTAAGACACAAAATTTAACTCTATCTCCTCTCAGTACATAATTTTATAGAGCTTCAACATTCAACCATAGTCCTCATGTCGCACTTCTTTAATCCAGTCGAGGGCATTGACTCCTTAGGCTCACCTGTAAAGAACAAAGAAAAGACACTCCACTGAGCGTAGTAAAATTTAACTTATCACAGTGAAAGCACTACCCCTTAGGCAAGGTGACATACTTTCCATAAGTCTTGATCAAACCTTCAAGCACTATGTGCTGTCATAAAACTCTGCAGAAACTCCACAGGGATTCATACCATCGTGACTTCCAACTAAACCTGATTCCGCTTTTGCACAATTCCAATTTTCCTGAGCAAGACGCTCTCACTCGGCAAAAAATCCTCCAAGCTGGTAGACGCTTCTGCTCCACATTACTCCACGTTTTTCATTCCACTTGTTAGTGATGTCACACTAAATTCACCCTCATACGTCGGATACCAAAATGGTATCAGTTTCCTTCATGAATTGTGGTAAAAGGAGCAAGAAACATTTAAAAGCTACAGCAAACCAGAAGCACTATCATAGCGTGGTGAGGAGCGGAGCAGCAGCGTGGCCATCTTGCTGCCCTGCCTCCCCGTATGGGCATAGGGTAATTCATCCTCCTGAAGACGCACGTGACTTGTGAAGCCGATCGAGGTGATCCTGAGCTGCAGGGTGGCTGCTTGTTTGCGTTGAGCACTTTCTGCAAATAAAGTATTAATGTTGCACAGTATCAAGTGGTGCCTAAGTTTTGTTGCTATGTGTCTTCAAATCAAGAAGCAATAGAGCCAGTGCTGGCCTCCCAGCAGGGAACAGGGTTTTATTCTCATTTTTCCTAGTGCCCAAGAAGGCAGGGGACCTCTGCAACCTCAATCAGTTTGTCAAGTACAAGCGTTTCTGGATGGTCACCCTGCAGGACTTACTGCCCATGTTATACCAGGAGATTGGCTAGCATCACTGGATATGCAGGATGCCTATCTACACATTCTAATAGCCAAGTCTCACAGGCAGTTCCTCACGTTCGAGTTTCGGGGGGGGCACTACCAGTTGAGGGCATTGCCGTTCGGCCTATCCCCAGCCACAAGGGTCTTTACCAAATGTCTGGCAATGGTCGCAGCAGCCCTTCGAGGAAGGGCCACTACGTTTTCCAATATTTGGATAATTGACTCTTAGCGGCCCCGTCCAGCGACCAGCTGTGACACATTCAGAAAACTAGGGATCAGCATAAACGCAGTTAAATTATCCTTGCTCCTAACCCAGTCCTCCAGTTTATCGGGTGATACTCGATACCACTCGAGGAAGGTCCTTCCTCCCAAAGGACAGGTCAGTTCACCTCCCAGTCTAGCCTGCCACATCTCATCATTCACAAGAGCATTAGCCAGAATGCTTCTCTGGCTCCTGGGTCACATGGCGGCCTCTATTGCCACAGTTCCCTGGCCAGACTGCATATGAGGACAATCCAGTGGACACTGAGAGTTCAGTAGGACCAACAATGGGACGACCTTGACCAACCGGTCTCTGTCCTGGTACCGGTCCTCGGGAGTTCAGCTGGTGGTTGACATACTCTTCCTCACAGAGGTCTACCCTTCAGAGAACACCACTGGCTCAAATCTTGACAGATACTTCCAGCCGAGTTGGGCACACATCTGGATGACCACAGGACCCAGGGATTTGGTCAGAGTCCGAGGGCTCTTGCACATCTATGTCCTAGAGATGAGAGCTGTCCTCTCATGCCTACAGGCACTGTGCACCACACTCCTCCCAGGACACCACCTGATACAGATGGACAATCAAGCAGGGTGGCACCACTCTTACTCCCTCTGCCATGAAGCAATGCGGGTATGGAATTGGGCCATAGAACACCACCAAGATATTTTGTGGTTCCGTCCCCATAGCACAAAACACCCTGGCCGATCGTGCATCAGGACACGGTACAAAATGCACAAGTAGGCCCTTCAGCAGTCTTTCGTAGAAGACCTCTTCGACAGATGGGGCAGACCGGAAGTGGACCTCTTTGCATCCCCTATCAATACAAAGCTGCCCAATTTCTGCTCGTTAGATCCCGGGCCTGGTGTTTTCTGGCGAGATGCATTGTCACTCTCTTTGAAGGAAAGGTTCCTCTACACATTCCCTCCCTTCCTGCTACTACAGAAAGTACTTCTCGAACTGCATGCGGAGGGGGCGGTAATGATTCTGGTGGCCCCATTGTGGCCATGGCAGATTTGGTTCCCCCTGCTACAACAGCTGGCAGTCGAACTACCACTGCCACTGAGCTCTCACTTGCTATCCCAGGACAACGGGATATTGGTACACCCAGACCTGAAATCATTGCATCTGCATGCGTGACTCCTAAACACCTAGCCATGTCGCACTTCGGAGTCTCAGACAGAGTTGCTAATCGTTTTGGTGGCCACCAGAAAAGCCTCTATCAGGGCCACCTATGCCATGAAATGGAAGCATTTTTTCCTCTGGGCTACCATCCACCGTCTAGACCCCTTGTCCTGTCTGGTGAGCTCGATCTTCGAGTACCTGCTGTCACTGTCTGACTCGGGGTTGGGCTACTCATCCATTAAGGTCCATTTGTCTGCAGTTTTGGCTTACCATCGCCTGTTCAAGATAAAACCATAGCACAGCTGGACCTGGCGCACACCTTCCGTGGCATTCTCCACCTAAAACCCCTATCAGGTCCCATCCCCCCTTAGGCCCTTTTGTTCATGCTGAAAAGCTCACTTTGCTCCCATTTCAGCCAGGCTTCAATTTCTCTCTCTCTTGGAAGCGTTATTTCTAGGGATGTGGATATGTTGTTCCATCCACACTTACTGGCTGGTTCCTTGCTGCTTTTAATCTTGCAAGAAGGTCTTCAAGCTGGCTCCACCACCCACCCGTGTGGTAAAACTCTTAGCTCCGCCCCAGTGCCAAATCTTCCTTACCGCTTGGAAGCTCAGGTTCCCTCCTTAGCGCTCTGCGTTTAGGCCTGGATCACTGCTTGGTTCAACCAAAACTTATTCTAAGGTTTAAAAGACTTTGGTCTTCTTTTCCCTCGCAGCTACGATGGACAAATCGACTCCCGGATTTCATCGGTGCCCCTGTGGGCAGAAGATGTCCTGAACCGACCCACACTCCACGTGCGTTTACTGCCTAGGACTCTGACATGACTCGCAGGCTTGCGAATCATGCAAATCCTTTTCAGCTTCGGTCTTGGAGGACCGCGCTGCCCGACTGCTTTTGGGGAGCCCTGAAAAACGTTATCCTCCGGTTAAGTCTAAGGATGCCAGTTGGGCGGTGTCTGCGGTGGTGGGCTAGCAGACCAGCTGGAGCAGATGATCGCCCTCGAGGAGGAGGCCTCATCTTCATCTTCCTCGGTCATGGCATTTATGATGCTCTTTTTGGACTCTTCTTATTCAGCTTCTTTTAAGGAGTTTTGCCAGTCCCTCTCCACCAAGGGAGAAGGACCATCGGGACATTCCAGTCTGTCCAAAAAGGACTCCAAAGGTAAGTCCCACCGTCGACATTCATGGGAGTGGGAGAGATACCCTTCCCCGGATAGTTGACAGTCTACTTCGGTCGAGGTTGCGGCTAAGGCGGCTGGCTTCATGGTGTCCCCGTCAGGGCAGTCGGCCAAGACACCCGTCAACCCAGTCGAGATTTTTCTTGACCCATCGGATGGTCTGTCGACTGGAGAAGCTGACAACCCTTCTTCACCAGTTCCCCAGTGGAAACTGAGGATTTGACTGTGCCTCCTGTGCCGGAGCCCCGGTTAAGGTCCCTGAACTGAGGGAGGCGTGTTTCCCCAACCCCCTCTCAGACCCACCCTCGTAATCCCCGAAGGTCTCGGACCTCTTCCAGGTCCAGCTGGTCCCGCCATCGGCAGTCTCAGTCTCGGCACCATGGAAAGCGGCGGCGCCGCTCTTCCTCGTCGTCCTTTACGGAGGATAGGCTCTGGCACAAGTTGCGTCAGCGCTATGAGGATTTAATGTGACAGCAGCTCTTATTGTCCGGGAATAAGGTGGCTCCATCACCTTCTCAGGCCATTAAGTGGCGGTCACCAGAGCGGCCAAAACAACCTCTCGTGGTCAAGCCAAAACCGGCACCAGTTGTTAGGTCGAAACCAGCTGCTCCACCCATTGTGGTGGAACCTCCTCCTCCACAACCAAAGACTGGGGCCCCGACCAAAGATTCTCGGTCGGGTCAGGATTTGCCCCATAGGTTGTCGGTCACCCTCACTCCCGATCGTCCTCGGCATGTGGAGGGTGGCTCAGGCGCTCGGCAGCTGTTCACAGACTCCTCGGAGTCTGATGATGATGACTCCTTGTTCTCCAGGCCGCTTGACCTGGAGTCCACTGGGGGTCAGTCGGTGGACGAGATCCCATCCTCGTTCTTAGGAATGCTTCGGCACATCTCAGAATCCACTGGGATGAAGCTCGAACCCATTTCAAAATGGGCTAGGTATCCCCTCATGGAGATACTGGACTGAGGGGATTCCCCTACGGAGGCCTTCCCAATGGCGGAAGCCATTGTTGGCCCGGCCCTGGAGCTGTGGCAGCGGCCAGCTTCTTGTCCAGCACCTTTGGCCAGGATGGCTCAGAAGTATGTGGTCCCTAAAGGTTCACTCTCCGGTTTCTCAGAGCACCCCTCTGTGAAGGTGTTAGTGACCGACAGCATTTTCCGGCATTCCGGGAACGCTCGGGATGTGGACAAACCACCCAATAAGGAGCCCAAGAAATTGGACTACTCAGGGCGGAAAGTGTATGCTGCTTCCTCCCTAGGTCTTCGTCAGGCTAGCTCGGCCGTCCTGATGGCACACTTTTTACACACCCTTTTGGGCTCCCTGGATGAGGTGATTCCTCGTCTCCCGGCTGACCTTCAAATGACGGTCAAGCAGGTGCGGGACCAGGAAAGGGCGGTAGCCAAACAGCAGTTCTAAACTTCATTGGACATCGCTGATTCGTGTGCCTGGTCAGTAGCGGCCTCAGTGGCCACGCGCTGCAGAGCTTGGCTGCAGATCTCCACCTTCACGGCAGATACACAGCACAAACTGCCAGAAGTCCCCTTCTTGGGTACTGACTTGTTCGGTCCCAGGGTGGAGGGTCATCTCCAATGGATCGAGAGTCCACCCACTTGGACTCTGTCATGTCTGCCCAGAAGGACAAAGGCCACCAGCAGCAGCGTAAGCCCTTTCGACCTTCAGCCCCTGCAGCACGTCCGTCCCAGCAACACCAGCATCAGGGCCAGCAGGCTCGCACTTGGCACCCTAAAGCCAAGCCTGCTGCTTCCTCCAGCAGGAAGCCAGAAGGGAAAGGCCCAGGCAGCTCCTTGGCTGGCCCTTCCTCCAAGCCTGCCCAGTGATGGGTTGAGGGGTGTCATCCCCAATCTTGTCACTCCTCCCCGGGTTCCCCCCGGGGGGGTGGCTCTGCCACTTCCTTTCTGCCTGGTCCGATATCAACACGGACCGCTGGGTGTTGGAAGTGGTAGGCAGGGGTCTGCCTCTGGAATTCGAGCAGTCCCCATCCTATCGGGCCATTGCCCCATGAGGGCCTACAGGTTCTGCAGCCTCTGTCGGCTCGTCGAGCCAACATTGCCCTGCTCCTCCAGAAGGAGGTGATCAGGGAGGTGGTGGTCCCTCCTCCAGACCCAGGGTTTGTGTCCAGGTACTTCCTGGTCCCAAAACGGATGGGGGGCTAGCACCCCATTCTCTACCTACACAACCTGAACAAGTTCCAAAGATCTCGCATCTTCAGGATGGTCACTCTGGCTCAGATCATTCCATCCTTGGAACGAGGCATGTGGTTCTGTTCTCTGGACCTTCAGGACGTGTTCTTTCACGTCCCAATCTGTCCTCCACCAGTGATTCCTCCACTTCAGGGCAGAGGGATCCCTTTATGAGATTCAGGCCATGCCCTTGGCCTCTCTCCAGCTCCAGGGTCTTCATCAAATGCATGGCATTGGTCACAGCATAACTACGGCACCAAAGGGTCGGGTGTACCTTACCTGGATGACTGGCTGATTGCACCCCCCTCCAGGTTGGAGGTGGAGCAGTCCAGGGATCTGGCCCTCCAGGTCTGCTCTGAGATTGGCCTCCTCATCAATGAGGCCAAATTGGAACTCGTGCCATCGCAGGTGATTCAGTTCATCGGGGCAGAGCTTGACTCTCTTCGAGCCAGAGCATGGCTCCCAGCGGACAGGGCCGAGGCCCTTTCCTCCTTTGCCCAGTCATTTCTGGTTGGGCAGTTGTGCCCTGCCAGGGACTTCCTGCACTTTCTGGACCTCATGGCGGCCTGCACCAGCATGGTCCATTGGGCTCACTGGCATATGCGTCCCCTGCAATGGGGGCTGGCCCGCCAATGGTCACAGCACTCCGGTCCTCTGGACCAGCCAGTGACGTGACTCAGGAGATGTGGAGCGGCCTCCAGTGGTGGCTCGTTCCAGCTCATCCGCAGAAGGGTATCCCGTTTGTCCACCCTGAGCCGAGAGTCACTCTTCGACTGACAGCCTCTGGTTCCTCAGAGTCTCAATGCCACATCAATCTGCTGAAGCTTGAGTGGTCCGACTAGCCCTCACTGGCCGCTCCGTTTGTCGCGGGTCAAGTGGCCCAGGTCAGACAGACAACACCACGACCATGTACTATCTCAACCGACAGGGCGGGACGCACTCCTTGCATCTGTGCAAGGAGGCTTTCTGCACTTGGTTTCTCGTGATCAGCCTGGAGGCGGATCTTCTAACCATCCATGTGGCAGGAGCCTCCAACAGTCTGGCCAATGCCCTTAGCCAGATAGGCGCTGCATCTCACGAGTGGTCTCTCCTGCCGGAGATAGTACAAGACCTGTTCTCCCACTGTGGCACCCCCCAAGATGGACCTATTTGCCTCCAGGGAGAATGTGAAGCTGAGGCTGTTACATGCCCGCCCCCCTCAGCAGGGCTCGATGCAGTGGGATGCCTTCTCGAGGCCGTGGACCCCAGGGCTATTCTATACCTTCCCTCCATTTTCCTTGATCCACAAGGTGCTTCTCAAGGCAAAGAGGGACAAGGCACAGGTGATTCTGGTAGCCCCAGACTGGCCCCGCCAATTCTGGTATCCAGATCTCCTCAGCCTCAGCTCCAGGCTCCCAAGGCAGATTCCAGCCTGCCTGGACCTGATCTCAGTCAACAAGGGGAAGATACTCCACCCAGGCCTTCAATCCCTGCACTTGGCCTGGTTCTTGAGTGGCTAGAGTTCCAGACCTTGGGTCTTTCCCGATGAGGTCCTCAACATCATTGAGGCATCCTGTAAGGAGTCAACCAGAAATTGCTGTGCCTTCAAATGAAAGAGATTCTGCATTTGGTGTCAGGGTAAGGGGTTGGACTCTTCCTGCTGTTCTTTGGCTAGCATTCTGGACTACCTGTGGTCCCTTTCTCAGCTAGGACTTCGGTCGACGACCCTTAGGGTGCACCTGGCAGCCATCTCTGCTTACCAGACGCAGGTTGGCAAGCAGTCGGTTGCGCAGAAGAAGGTGGTCGGGCGCATTTTCAAAGGCCTTCATAAACATGTACATATACATATATATCACATTTACAGGACCTCCTTGTGAATGAGCTTGCTCAATGGAGTTTTCCTGCAATAAACTTGAACTTGAACATATCACCTCCGGTGCGAGAACCTCTATCTCCATGGGATCTACTGCTGATATTGGCTAAGCTCATGGGCAAGCCATTCGAACCGATACACAGGTGTGACATCTTTCACCTGTTGTGGAAGACCGCCTTCTTGGTGGCTGTCACATCAGCCAGAAGGATGGGAGAGCTCCAGGAGCTTTCCATTGAGTCTTCTCATCTGGTCTTCCACAGGAACAAGGTTGTCCTGCGCCCCAACCCGAAATTCCTTACGAAAGTGGTATGGAAGTTTCACCTTTACCAGATGTTGACTGTGCTGGTGTTCTAACCCAGTCACACCTCAGAGGCCGAATATAGGCTCCATACTTTGGACCCTAGAAGAGCGCTTTCTTATTATAAGGAGTGGACAGCTGAAATTCAGGGAGAGGTTCGCCAGCTGTTTGTCACCTACGCTGAAGCCGCACCTGACATATCCACAGCCAAACAGACGATAGGCAGGTGGGTCACCTCCTGCATAGATCTCTGCTATAGGTTGGCAGGCATGGAGCCTCCCAAAGGGATAACAGCTCATTCTACCCACCATACCGCTGCTTCGGTGGCTGCTTCCAGGGACGTCCCTATCCAGGAAATCTGCAGGGCTGCTACCTGGAAGTCAGCACACACACCTTCTTTTCCACTACCACACTGACCTTGAGTCACGCCCGGGATGCTGGTTTTGGGACCTCGGTTCTCCAGTCCTTATTTCCTAAGTAGAGGTGCGCCCTTGCCTCTCTCCTCCCGGAGAACTGCTAGGAGTCTGCCAGTAAGTGTGGATTGAGCAACATATCCACGTCCCTAGAAATGCAGGTTACTCACCTGTTACAGGAGTTCTAGTAGTGGTATTTGTTGTTCATCCACAACCCACCGACCTCCGGCCGAAGTGCAACCTAGCTTCCAGCGGGCTAGATCTGGTGTCATGGGGTGGAGCAGAGTTTACCACCTGGGTGGGTGGGAGGAGCCAGCTGAAGACCTTCCAGCAAGATTTAAAGTGGAAAGGAATCTGCCAGTAAGTGTGAATGAACAACATATACCACTCCTAGAACTCCTGTTGCAGGTGAGTAACCTGTATTTTTGGTTGCCGTTATTAAAGCTTGGAGGATCTCTGAGCTACAGGCTCTGATGTGTAAAGAGCCCTATTTAATATTCCACAAGGACCAGGGTGTCCTTGCGAATCAATCCTAAGTTCTTACCGAAGATGGTGTCTGAACTGACTCTGAACCAGGACATACACAGGCACAGAAATGTGACGGCAGAGAAAGGCCCCACAGCCCATGTAGTCTGCCCAACACCCTACCTCCCCCTTCTGGTATGCTTCCACCCTCTTTTCCCAACCCCTTAAATCTATCCCAAACCCTCTTGAACCCCTCCACCGTTTCAGCTGCCACTACCTCCTCCGCAGCTTGTGCCAGGCCTCCACCACCCTCTCCATGAAAAAATTGCTCTCTGACATTACCTCTGTATTGCCCACCTTCCAGTTTGAGGCCATGTTCCCTCATGTTCGCTCCTTCTTCAGTTTGAACAAGCTATCACCCTCCACCTTATTTATTCCCTTCAGATACTTAAAGGTCTCAACCATGTCCCTCCTCTCCCTCCTAGTCTCCAGAGGGTACAAATTCAGTCTTCTCTCACAGGGTACATCCAGCATCCCTCGTACCATTTTGGTTGCCCTTCTCTGTACCCTCTCCATCAACTCAACATTTCTTCATAGGTGAGGCCTCCAGAACTGCACCTCATACTCCAGATGCAGCCTGACCATGGTTCTGTATAATGGCATTAGCACCTCCCTCTTCCTGCTATTAAAAACCCCTTGCAATGCAAGCCAACATTCCATTTGCCTTTCCCACCGCCCTGCTACACTGGCTGCCCACCTTGAGGTCACACAATACCATAATCCCCAGGTCCCTTTCTGTTTTCTTCTCCTTAATCACCACCCCCCACCAAGGGATTAAGTTTCCCTCCTATTTCTCCTCCTCCCCAGGTGTATTAGCGAGCACTTTCTTGCATTAAACTTCAATTTCCAGGTGTCAGACCACCTTTCCAGCCCTTCCAGGTCCCACCTCATGGCTTGCACCCCACTAGGTGAATCCACCCTATTGCAGACATTTGTATCATCTGCGAACAGGCACACCTGTCCCTCCAGACCCTCCGCTAGGTCACTAACATAAATGTTAGAGTATTGGTCCTTGCACTGACCCCATGGCACCCCACTGGTTACTGCCTGTTCCCTGGAATGTGTCCCATTTATCACCACCGTCTGACACCTTCTCTCCAACCAGTTTTCCACCCACCTGGTGATCATGTGGTCCACCCCATGTCTGTCCAGCTTATGCACCATTCCACCATGCGTATCGGTGTCGAAGGTCTTATTGAAATCCAGATAGGCCACACCCACAACTCCTCCCTGGTCCACTATCTGTGTCACCCCATTGAAAAACTGTTATCAGGTTAGTCTGACAGGACCTTCCTTTGGTGAAGCCATGCTGCCTGTCATCCTGCGTGCCATTCATCTCCAAGTATTCTATCAACCTGATCTTAAGTAGTGTTTCCATTCGTTCCCCCCACGGTAAGAATAATGGGACGGTAGTTTTACCTTGTCCTTCTGCCCCCCCTTATGTAGTCGACCACCTCTGCCCTCTTCCAGTCCATTGGCAGCACCTGTGACCAGAACAAGTTAAACAGCCTCACCAGATGCGGCGCCAGTTCATCCTTCACCTCCTTGAGGGCCCTTAGGTGTTTTCCATCAGGCCCCATTGCCTTGTCCACCCTAAGTATACCAAGCTCTTCCCTTACTCCTTTGGCTGTGAATTCTGCCACACCCACCTACCTGTGGCTGTCACCCTCCCAACCCCGTCCTGGTCCTCTGCCCTCTCTTTACTCCATGAAGATTAAGCCGGAATAGCTATTTAATGCCTCTTCCTTTTCAGAATCCTTTCCAGTGTTGTTCCACTTTCCCCGCTTATCCTTCCAATCCCATGCTGTGCCCTCCTTCTTTCTCCAACGTACCTAAAAAAGGTTTTGTCCCCCCCACCTGCTTCGCTGTCCTCTCCTCAGTGGCCTCCTTAGCCCTCCTCATCTTTTGCCCTGCCTCCTTTCTTTTTTCCCTGTCGTCATCCTTTTGTGTCCTCCTGTACCTCCTGAATGCTCTAGTCTTCTCCTTGACCCCTAATGCCACTTCTCTAGTGAACCATAGAGGTCTTTCAAACAACATGAAGTCTTGCTGTATTCTGACAATTGCAGTGATTCCCAGCCTTTGAACTGCCCTGAATACCAAGGGTTAACTTTCCATGCAGGGCATGGAATGCTGAGCTCGAGCTCGGTTGAAGTCTGATGTCTGGAGTGTTTTGAACTCAAACGGTTGCTCCGGAGAGTTCTCCTTCAGCTCGGTTCAAAGTCGGTTAAACTTTTCAGTTTTTCGTCGGTTTAAACCGAAAAAAAGTATCCGCATAGTCGGTTCAGTCTCTGTCTGTGGTGCCGTGAGTACTAGATAGGAATTGTTCTATTTTTTCTATGTGGAACTTGTAAAAGTGCAGTCAGTTCAGCTGAACCGACCATTTGATTGTGAATTTTGCTGTATTTAGTGTGTGGTTACCGGTTCTTATCGGTTCTAAAAAAAAAAAAGTGTTTTAACCATTTTTTCCAGTACCCGTTACACGGTTAGGAACCCATAAGGGAGTCTTGCCTACAAGTTGCTGAAAAAAGCGTAAGTTTGATTAGGTTGGCCATGTCTGAGAAACTCAAGAAAAAAATGGGCCCACTGGGTTTCAACACTCGGTGAGTGTTGAGGAGGTCTTTTCCAAGGCCGATCCCACACCACCTGTGTTTATTGTCTGGGGTTTGACCACCTTGATTCAGACTGCCAAATATGTAAGAACTTTCCCAAATCTACCCTTGAGAAGAGATTAGGTAGACTAGGAGAAAAGGAGGCCGAGAAGTCCGCTGACCGTGTATGGCCAGCCTGGTTCGGTTTCGACTGAACCAGAAGGAGTGCCCTCTGACCAGGGTGATATTTCTTCGTGCAAAAGGATAGCCAATTCTGAGGGATCGGTTCTGACAAAAAAAAAGCGCAAAGATAAATCGACCAGTTCAGATCCAGAGGTTCATGTTCCGACTGCTGAAGAGATAGCCAGGACGATTCAGATTGTGGAATCGCTCTGTCCGGTTCCTACTGATCCGGCTCCTTCTGGCAGGGGTTCAGTTCGGTTGGTTCCTCCGGTTCAAGAGTATACCCTTGAAGATTTTTATGAACCAGAGTTTGTAGAGGAAGGGGAATTTGAGGATTATGATGTAAGTGAAGGTCTGGATGTGCCTGTGGAACCTGACATCTCCCCAGACAGACCTTCAGGTGTTTCCCTTCCTAGGCTGTCTGAGTCTCCTTCTCACTTTATGTTCTATAGAAAGGTGGCTGAAACCCTCCAGCTTCCTATGGAGAAGGCTATGGAAGATCAAGAGGAGCCTGATTATGTAGAGATGATGGACATCCCAGAGTCCGGGAGACTGTCTATTTCCCCTCCACAAATCTTTTGGGAAACGGACACAAAAAACCTTAGTCTCCTAACACTATACCTCTTGTGGATAAAAGGATGGACACGAGGTATACACTCTCGGGCTCAGACACGGAGTTCTTATATCAGCAATGCAGCCATGTTGGGGTAGTGCAGGCTGCTGCCTGTGACAAGGCAAATATTCACTTGGCTCACACACCCCAGACAAGGACTCCAGGAAGATTGATGCCATGGCAAAGAAGCCGTACATGGCATCTTCTTTGGGACTCAGGCAGGCGAATTACATGGCCTATACAGCCAGGTACCAGAAGTCCAGGTGGGACACTGTACTGGCACTGGCTAAACAGGCCTCCCCCCAGCTAGCCAAGGAGCTGGAGGCAATGGCTGCAGACGGGATTGAGGCATCTAAGGTTCAGTTTCATGCTGCTGTGGACTCTAATGATGTGTCATCAGGAGTAATGGCTACATCTGTGGCACTTCAGATGATGGCTTGGCTCAGATGTACTAGCCTCTCACAGGACACCCAGGCTAAGGCCATGGACTTTCCTGTAGTGGGTAATTCTCTGTTTGGGGAGCAGACAGATAATTACATGAAGAAAATGGATGAGTACAGGACCACTTACAGGAGTGCTCAGGCCAAGGAAAGGCAGGTAACTCCTCAAAGGCAGCAGTCTAGGGGCAGGGGCAGGCCTTTTCAAAGGCCTTTTTACCAAGCACAGGCCTCTTCTTCCTTTTCTCAGAGGGGGTTCTTCAGAGGGAGAGGCAGAAGGGGGATGAGCAGGGCTGCATCCACTCCACAGCCTAAAGCTCTCTGCCAAGCAGACACACCCTGATGGGCCTTCCCGGGTTGACTCTCCTATTCCAGTAGGGGGCAGGCTGGCTTACTTTGTCCAGGACTGGATGTCTGTTACATCAGACAAGTGGGTCCTGGAAGTAGTAAGCCAGGGACTGGTTCTCAGCTTCAAAGAATTTCCAAAGATGAGAGCCAGATCTTTTCCACCGGCAAATCTCTCGGAAACCCTTGCCCTAGAGGCAGAGGTTTCTTCTCTCCTAGCTTTAAGAGCCATAGAGAGAGTACCTACCCTACACTGGGGCAAAGGACTGTACTCCAGGTACTTCCTGACCCCCAAAAAGACAGGGGAGTGGCGACCCAACCTAGACCTAAGATATCTAAACAAACATCTCTTAAAACCAAAGTTCAAGATGGTAAGTCTGGGAATAATCCTTCCCTCTCTAAGGCCAGGGGACTGGCTAGCCTGCCTGGACCTCAACAGATGCCTACTTTCACATTCCCATCAGGTGCTCCCACAGAAAGTACCTCCGGTTCGAGTTGCCCTCAGGCCATTATCAGTTCAGAGCAATGCCCTTTGGCCTAACCTCAGCCCCAAGGGTTTTCACAAAGTGCCTGACAGTAGTAGTTGCCTTTCTAAGAAGGCAAAATATTTCCATTTTTCCATATCTGGATGATTGGCTAATAGTGAGTCAGTCTCTAGACCAAGTCAACTCTCACCTGCAAGTGACCCAGCAAGTGCTTACTTCCCTAGGATTTCTTCTCAGCCTTCCCAAGTCATTTCTCGAACCAGTCCAGCTTCATACCTTTATAGGGCAGAACTGGACACACTCAAACAGAGCCTTTCTTCCTCTAGAAAGGGCAAGGGTCTTCTGAACTAGCTTCTTCTTTCAGCCTTCTGGTATCTTGGCCAGCAAGGCATTTCCTCCAGCTCTTGGGCCACATGGCAGGTTCAGCAGCAGTGGTCCAAGGGGCAGGATTCCAGATGAGGGATATTCAGTTCCACCTGAGAGCTTTTTGGTCTCAGAGGAAGGATTCCTTTACCAAACTGATCCCAGTGACTCTGACCTTGATCCAAGCCCACCAATGGTGGCAGGATTAGGACAATTTAACACAAGGTGTTCCTTTTGTTACTCAGCCTTGTTCAGTGGTCCTTACCACGGATGCTTCTCTTCTGGGCTAGGGAAGCCCATCTGTGGTCCCTCACTGCCCAGGGGCTGTGGTCCCCCCAAGAATCCCTTCTCCACATCAATCTCCTAGAGCTCAGGGCAGTTTTTCTGGCCCTAAAAGCTTTCTCTCAGTCAGTACAGAACAAGATGGTTCAAGTGAGAACAGACAACACCACCACCATGTGGTACATCAACAAGCAGGGAGGCACTTGGTCCACGGCCTTGTGCACAGAAGCCATGAAGTTGTGGTCCCTGGCTTATTCCCTGCAAACCTCTCTTGTAGCAGTTCACCTTCCAGGCAAGGACAATGTGCTAGCAGATGCACTGAGCAGGATCTCTCAGGGCCATCACGAATGGTCCCTGGACCCTCAGGTGTTGAAAGTGATTTTTTCAAGGTGAGGCACTCCAGAGATAGATCTCTTTACTACCCAGACAATCACCAACTCCCTCTCTTTGGTTGCAGACCTCCAGTCTTGGGCTCAGTCCCTCTAGACGGCCTGATTCTGAATTGGGAAGGGAAATTTCTGTATGCCTTTCTCCCCTTCCCACTCCCCGTTCAAAGTTTTGGTCAAAATAAGGTCTCAACCTTGCAAGGTGATTCTGATTGCTCCAGATTGGGCCAGACAGCCCTGGTACCCCCTGTTGCTGTCCCTAGCAGTCCATCTTCCCCTGTCTCTTCCCAGGAATTACAACCTGTTAACATCCTCTCAGGGAAGGATTTGATACCCCAATCTTCAGTCTCTCAATCTCAAGGCATGGCTCTTGAAGAGTTAGTTTGCAGATCTGCATCTTCCCATGGGGTTCTGGATATCCTCAAGGCTTCTCGAAAGCCCTCCACCAGAAAGACTTACAACTCCACATGGAAAAGATTCAGCATTTGGTGTTCTAGAAGCATATTTTTCCAGACACTACTGGATTGCCTATGGTTCTGGATTATATGGTCCATCTTAATGGCCTAGGCCTCAGACCAGCTACTCTCAAAGTACACTTGTCAGCTGTTTCTGCGTTTTTGTCTGTGGGGAAGTCTTCCTCACTATTTTCCCATCCTGTGTTCTGTAAATTTTTTTAAAGGATTGATTCACACCAATCCTCCTTTTAGAGACCCTGTCCCTGCGTGGGATTTGAATGTTGGCATTGCTCAACTTATGCAACCCCCCTTTGAGCCCATGTCTTCAGCAGAGCTTAAGTACTTGACTTGGAAAACTGTGTTCCTGGTAGCCATTACCTCTGCCAGGTGTATCAGTGAATTGCAAGCCCTGTCAGTGGAACCTGATTTTATCTCATTTCACAGGGATACAAGTGGTCCTTAGAACCAATAGAAGGTTCTTGCCCAAAGTGGGTTCAGACTTCCATTTAAACCAGTGTGCCTCTTCCTATTTTCTTCACTGATCATTCTTCCTCAGGAGTGAGAAGGCTACACAGTTTAGATGTCAAAAGAGCCCTTAGTTACTACATAGAGTGTACCAAGGGTCACAGGTTTGACTCCTTCCAGTTATTCCTCACTTATGGAGAAGTGGAAAAGGGCAAACCTGCCACCAAATGATCTTCTGCCAGGTGGATTGTGTCTTGTATACAATTCTGCTATGAAAAACTGGGAAAAACTCCACCCTCAGGCCTAAGGGCTCATTTCACAAGAGGTACAGCTGCTTACCTGGCTGCTGCTAGGGATATCCCTCTCTTAGAAATTTGTCAAGCAGCCACCTGGAAAACAGTCCATACCATTACCAAGCATTACTCTCTGGATATCCAGGCTAGTAGTGATGCTAGGTTTGGACTGCAGTACTTCAGAGCTTATTCCGAAAGTAGGTTCTGTCCCTCGTCCTTGGAGGTACTGCTTGGTAGTCTGCAATTGTCAGAATACAGCATGACTTGATGTTGTTTGAAGAAAAAATTACTCACCTTAGTAATTATATTTCTTCTAATGGAGTCTTGCTGTAGTCTGACCTCCCTCTCTGCCTCCGCTCTTAGAACTTGTTTTTTGGGAAGTGGGTGGGCAGGTGCAGTGTTGCACCCCAGGGGTGTTTTTTGCTTGTACCCTCCTCCTTTTTGTTTGGGTGCTGATTTATTATTGTTATTTGTAGTAGATTGGTTTTTGGATTTCCTGACTTGTGTCTTCCTCGGGAATCCAAAACTTTTTTCAGCCAATTGGCTAGTAGGAATTTTTACAATTTCCACATAGAATTTTTAGTTAGTTGGGTTGGTAAGAATCTGACTGTTTAGGTTTGAAACTCTCCAGACAGAGAATTCAACCAAGCTCGAGCTCAGCATTCTATGCCCTGTATAGAAAGTTAACTCTTTGTTCTCTGGGGCAGTTCAAAGGTTGGGAATCACTGCAAATTGTCAGAATACAGCAAGACTCCATTAGAAGAAACATAATTACTAAGGTGAGTAATTTTTCCTTATGGCGCGTATGTCCTTACTGTTTTTACCAAGCTGTCGGGGAATATTGATAAAGAAGGGTACTTGATCTTTTACAAAACCGTCACCTGTTTATGTGGCATTGTCCAAATTGTCAGGGTAGCTGGAGTGCATGGAATGTGTGCTTGTTTACACTTGTACTGTTAGGAATGTGGGATCGGTAACGCCGCATCCTGCAGTAATCAGTGGAATGTGTTTACAAGCTGGAAGTTGTACACTGCCTGAGACCATGTTTGTAACCTTCACCTCATCTCTTTCACTGTTTTGATAAAGATATGCAATGTTTGATAGATTAGCCTTTATTCATTCAGTTGGTCACTTAGGAGACATTTATAAGGAAAGTTCAGCCTTCTAGCATAGTGGTGTACCACCCAAAGTTAGACCAGTGGGGTAGCCCCTCGTATAGCCTGCTGTGACGTCAGAGGTTATAGATACCTTTGTTGTTGTGTTTGATGTTATCACACCTGTATGGATACTCCAATACTGTTGGTCAGCCTGTACTAACCGAGGGTCCAAGGACACCCAGCAGCTTCACTTGCCCAGTGCGACTCTTCAGATGGAAGACACCACAAGCAAAGGTCACATATAATATGGGAGGGACAGTATTGTGTGGTTACTAACTACAGATTTTTCTATATGGCTCTCAGCAGTGCTCAATGTGTGTGCCTAATTTCTCTTTCACTCCTACTTATAAAACTCTTTCAGGTACCACTGTCATCACTCCTGTGCCCCATTAAAGAAACCATTCTTTGAGAGTGCCCATCCTTTACCAGCCTTAAAAAGTATGTACCTGTCTTTGAGGTCCTTGTAGCTAAGCTGTCTTTACATTTAAAATCCCTTCTTCATCACAAGGACCATCACATGATTATGATCAGTAATAATATGAGTTACTAAATGATGGCGGCTTGGTTTTCTCTAACACATGGCTGGAGCTTACTTTTAAGGGTTTTTGGGAGGGGGCTCCTGCCGTAGCCCCACTCCTTCAGGTTCCTATGCTGGTACCCCCCCAACACACACACACACACAATCACATTTCCAGCGATACTTCCCCTCACTACAGCACCTGTCTTCGGCTTCCCTGGTGCTCTGACGACCATCCCACAGCGTTTTGGTGTATCACTAAACCCATGGAGGCAGCGAGGTTGGGGGGGGTGAGACCTACTACGACACTGGGAAGGTCTGTCGTGGGCCAGGCATGGTGTATTGGGCTGTTGGAGGCAGGAGGGTCCTACAAAAGGGGCATCCTCAGGTGCTAAGGTCGTCCATTTTCTGGGACACCCACCTCCACCCATAATGCATGCGGCAATGTAATGTCCTGGGTGTGGACTTATAGCAGCGTATGGTCACCCACACTGCCAAGTACGCCACTGGTAGCCACCACCAGGAGTTGATAGAAAAGTGTCCGTCCACTCCCTGGGAGGAAGTGCCCATAAGACGCTGACTCCATCCCTGCCTTACTCCGCTCCTGACATCTGGGCTTGGGGCATGAACCCAGATTGCCAGTGTGCCAGACGATTTCCCCCAATGTTTTGCACCACGGAGCCGGCAGGCATTTGTAATATTTCTGTCTGTCTTAATTTTTATTATGATTATAGTTCTTTACTGCTTGCAGTAAGCTTTAGCTCGATACCGCAAACAGTTATGATTTTTACACACTGCAACAGAGTCGATTGTCTCTTTAAGCCAGTTATACCAGTAGGGACAGAAGTTCTATTTGACATAGGAACTTTTATTACTGTGCTGCTTATATATTGATTGGCAGAACTATCTCAGGCCACTGAATCATGCTTGGATGGTGATGCATTTGCTTTGCGAGCATTAAGGTGTGGGAACTGTAGGAATATGACAGTTTGATATAATGAAAACATTGTAAAGTGCTGGCAAGAGGAGGAAAAGGGTTAATGAGAATATTTTCTGTGCTGATGTTTTCTTGTCCTTGCTGCTGCACGCACCCCTTTGTAGAGATAGACTTGTTAGTTTAGCACACTGTGCACAGCTTGTTACTATGTTAAGGAAGGTATTTACTAATGCTTTGGGGAAGGGTACTGCCTTTTGCAGCCTGACTTCATTAGTGATGCACCCAGCAAAAGATTACCTTGTATAGACATATGCTGAGTTCTGTAAGATAACAGCTAATGGAGAGTGTATATATAAGATGGATTGTGAGAGGTGGTGAGTGAGAAGCTACAAACCCTGAAATGAAGTGCTGAAGCCTCTCGCCGGTCTGATTCTTTCTCCCAGGGAAGGTACTGATCCTTCTTACTTGTACTCTGAAAGCTGAACCGCAGGTGCTAATGCAGTGTATCTATTAGTATCACTAACCTTGCTTTGTGGTGTGCAGTTCCTCGTTCCAGTGTAATTATTGGCTCAATACCCTAACAGTGGGATGCCCCCAGACTGTTGGTGTTGGACGATTTCATTGGTTGGGCTGACTACGAATCCTGGTATGTTGGAAAATAAATTCCTTCAGTTGATGTCATCACTGGGACTAACACAGGCTATTGCCTCTGGAACTTGTCAACATGATCACTTTTGAACCTGATTTTCTCGTTGAGACTGACATTCCATAGTTTCATAGATGTTTGCAAGTCTGCTGTCGTTGGCCTTATTTGACTTGCCACATATCAGTGGTAGAGTCCTTTTGTCAGCCCCCGTACATCCTATCTAATTCCATTTTTAATATTTCCATGGTTGTACTGTTAACCACTGTCTCTGGCAGTGCATTCCAGGAACCCGCAACTCTGATTGAACCCGTAACCTCTCTTGTTTATTCGTGCAGTTCCACTCTCAGTTGTTTATCATGAGAGCTAGTCTTTTCTTCCAACTCTTTTTTTATTTAATCCAGCTGTCATCCATATTTGTTCATTTTGATAAGCCTTATATGTATTGCATAAGTCCCCTCTTAGTTTTCTGTACTGTACTAAATAGTCCCAGAGCTTGCAGTTTTTCTCCATATGGTTTATTTTTAACCGTTGTGATGTTTTATTTTTGGTAATTTTCATATGTACTTGTTCCATTTTCTTTGTATTCCCTATATTTTGTATTAAAATAAATGGTGCACAATATTCCAGATGGGATCTCACTAATGTATTCAATGGCATGATCACCTCCCTATTCTGTTTTCTCATGACTGACATTATCATTTTTCATGATACATTCTGTAATCATGTTGCACTTTTTAACTGTTTCTCTGACATCGTGGTCAAATGAGAGTTTATTTTTCTAGGATCGTGGATATGTTGTTCAGCCACACTTAATGGCGTGTCCCCTTCCACTTTAAGATTCACCGGAAGGCTTCAAGCTGGCTCCTCCCACCCACTCGGGTGGTATATACCTCGGTTCTGCCCCATGATGCCAGATCTTCCTTTCCGCTGGAATATTCAGGTTGCCTCCCTCGTGCTCCCGCATTTCATTGGCCCTGGCATAAAACCTTCGGTTTTACCAAAATCGCATTACTTGCATTAGCGATCCTGGGATTTGTCACCTGACTATGGAAGACCAGTCTTCCTTGGATTTCTTCGGTGCCACTTGAGGCCAGAAGATGTCGTGTACTGATCCCCACACCGCGTCGTCTACTGCCTCGTTGTCGACTATGACATCTCTTTATGCAGTCTGTGTTTGGCTTTTCATCCCAGCGTCCTTGGCCGCGCCGTCTCACATGCCTGAAGTTGGGGAGGCGGGAAGAGGAACCCTCGGAGAAATCAAAGAGGCCCAGTGGGCGGTTTCGTGGCTGCGGGATCCGCCCGCACAGTTGGAGCCGATGCAAGCTGCTCGAGGAGGAAGCGGCTCGCGCTTGTGGATTCCTCTCTGAGCTTTTTCGTTTGACTCAACCTGGGCTCCACCTTCTCTGACTCCTTCCAGGAGTTGTGCCAGTCTCTCCCGACCAAGGGAGAGACGCCTGCGGGCTCGCCTTCCTCTCGATCCTGTAAGTGGGAGAAGGACCCGGGTGCGACTTTGTCTCCAGGGAGACGTTCTTGGGAGCGGGAGAGATCTTGGTCCCGAGAGCATCCAGTCTCGACTTCGGTCGAGATCGCTTCCTCGGCTGCTGGCTTTTCGGCTTTGCCATGTGGTCAGTTGACCAAATTATCTGTCCACGAGGTTGAGATAGTGATCGATCTGATATCGCTGACTCTGGTCAACAATTCCTTTGGTCGAACACCCAGTCTGTTTTTTCCAGATGACGAGACCCAGCCTGCTGGGACTCTGATTGAAGATGTGGTCCCTGATCATGGGAAATCACGGTCCCACCAGTGTCTTCCGAGGCCGGTCAGCCCGCCCGATCTCGAGATTGAGGTCTCGGAACCCCGTTCATGCAAAGGCTGAGGAAGAGCCATAAATGCTCTATAAAGAGGCGACGCCATCAGTCGTCCTAGTCATGTGGATAAGGCTCAGCGGACTTGAGCACAAGGACCTTAGCAACAGCTGATTCTGTCTAGCTCAGCCCACCAGCCTGCACTGCATTCACAGCTTTCGCTTCTAGGCGCCAAAACCTAAGACGATCATATATTCCTCAGTCTGCGGACCGGCAAAACTAAGTTTGGCCCAGCACCCTCCACCGATTCGCGACCGCCACCAACAGCTATGGAAGAGCTCTTCCAAGAAGACAGACGACACCAGGCTTCCTCAGCAATTGTTAGTCAGTCACCTCAGACTGCCCTCAGCCGGTCAAGAGTGACCTGGCGGTAAGCCCATATACCCGGATTCCTCTGATTAGGATGTCACCAGCCTGAACTCACATCAAGGGATGATGAGTCAACTGTTAGCTTAGAGATGGAGGAAGGTCCCTTGTCTTTTCAAGGGATCATTTGCCTCATCTCTGAATCTACTAGGATACCCCTGAGCCAATCCAGCAACAGCGAATACTCTCTCATGGACATCCAGAGAGGATACCATATTGAGCCTTTCCTGTCACTGGGCCATTGTTGGCCCAGCCCTAGAGACTTTGGCAGTGTCACCTCTTGTCCAACACCGATTTGCCACATGGCTGCAATCACAGTGTCCATGGGGTCCTTGTGAGATTCACAGAGCACCCTTGACCAGAGAACCTGGTGACCGCCTCTTTGTTCAGGTGTACTAGCAGTTCTGCTCACACTAACTGACCTCCTGATAAAGTCCAAGCTTTTGGACCATTCAGCCAGGAAGGTCTATGTGGCTTCATCAGCAAGCGCCGTCAAGCAAGTTCAGCCATTGTCATGACATTTCTCTCACACGCCTTCTGGGGTCACTAGAAGAGATCCTCCATCTCCCCATGGACATGCAGACCACGGTCAAGCAAGTCCGGGATCAGGGCCGAGCTGTCGCCAGACAGCAGCTTCAGACGGCACTCGACATTGGGGATTCTTGTGCCAGCTTGATGGCTGCCACAGTTGCCTCTCGTCGCAGGACTTGGTTGCAGCTCTTCTCCTTTCTGGCGGATGCCCACCACAAACTAGCTGATGTACCCTTCCTTGGGACCAACTTATTTGGCCCAGGAGTGGTCAGTCACCTTCACGCATTGAGCAGTCCAGTGCAACCTTGGACGCTACTTCTGTCAAGGGTTCTTTGGGCAAGAACCAGCAGAAGAAAAAGAAGCCTTTTTGGCACTCTTCCCTGCACAGAGGTCCTCCTTTAAATGTGGACAACAACACCAGCATCAACAGCGGGCTCAAGCTTGGCACCCTGTTCGAAGCCTGGACCCCAACAGGCCCATAAAGGAGACCGAGGCTCAGGCCCTGGAGCCTCCTCCTCCTCCAAGCCTGCTCAGTGACGGGGTGGGGGTTGCCAACCCCTCCCCGTCACGTCAGCTTTGGGTCCTCCTGTGGGAGGCTGGCTCTGCCACTGCCTTTCCACCTGGTCATCCGTCGCTTCGGACAGGTGGGTTCTCGAAGTGGTTGGTCAGGGACTGCCTCTGGAATTTGAGCAGTACCCTCCAAGCCAAGCCCCTCAGGAGGAAAAGTGCCGATCAGACCCAGTCGGCTATGGAGACTACATCACTCAACTCCTCCTCAAAGGCAATAGCTCAGTGGTGGATCCTCCAGGCTTTGTCTCCAGGTACTTCCTAGTGCCCAAGTGGATGGGGGGCTGGCATGCCATTCTAGATCTGCATGATCTGAATCAATATCTCTGGTCACGCACTTTTCTGATGGTCACTCTGTCCCAGATCATACCATCCTTGGAGTGAAACATGTAGTCCTGTTCAATGAATCTGCAGGACGTGTTCTTTCACATCCCAATCAGTCCATCCCATCAGTGGTTCCTCCGCTTCAGGGTCAAAGAGACCCTGTACGAGTTCTGAGCCATGACAATTCGGCCTGTCTTCAGCCCCATGGGTCTTCACCAATAGTTGCAGTGGTGACTGCCATCTCGGTGTCGGGGTGTCAGGATTTATCCCTACCTTGACGATTGGCTCCTAGCAGGTTGCTCCCAATAGGAGGTGGAGATGTCCAGGGACCTGACCTTCCAGACCTGCTCCCAACTGGGCCTCCTGATCAACAAGGCCAACATGGAACTCGTGCCTTCTCAGGTGATGGGCTTGATCGGGGCAGAGCTTGACTCTTGTCAAGCCAGAGCTTGGCTCTCGGTGGTCAGGGTGGAGGTTCTTTCCTCCTTTGCCCAATCATTTCTGGTTGGGCACTTTCACCCTGCCCGGGACTTTCTGCACCTTCTGGTTACATGGCGGCATGCACCTCAGTGGTCCATTGGGCCCAGTTGCACATGCACTCCCTTCAATGGGAGCTGGCCACCCAGTGGACTTAGTGCCATGGTGAGTTCGACCAGCTGAACACTGTAACCCAGAATATGTGGTACACTCTCCAATGCTGGATCGCCCAGACCGGTTGCGAAAGGATCCGGTTTGTCCCCCCCCAAACCAACGGCCGTCCTCACTACTAGCGCCTCCTCATGGGCTGGGGAGACCATGGGACAAAAAGGCCCATGGGCTCTGGACCCCAAGTAGTCCATGCACATCAACCTGTTGGAGCTCAGAGCAGTCAGGCCAGCACTGTCAGCTTTCCTCCCCCTCAACACGAGGTCAAGTGGTTCCAGGTCCAGATGGACAATACCACAACCATGTAACTACCTCAACAAACAGAGCAACATGCACTCCCATCTACTGTGCAAGGAGGCGATCTGCATGTGGACCCTCGTGAGCTGGTTGAAGCAGATCTCACTGGCCATCCATATGGCAGGACCTCAAACCATCAGCGGATGCTCTCAATCGCTTAGGCCAGACATCCCATAAGTGGTCTCTCCATCCAGAGGTAGCTACAGCCTGTTCTTCCACTGGGGACAAATCAATGGTGAACCTGTTTGCCTCAAGAAACACCAAGCTGAGGCTGTTTCATGCCCACCTCCCTCAGCAGGGCTCGCTGCAGGGGGGATGCCTTCTTGAGGTTGTGGACCCCAGGCCTCCTCTGTGTCTTCCCTCCATTTCCCTTGATCCTCAAGGTGAAGAGGGACAAAGCGAAGGTGATCCTGGTAGCCCCAGACTGGCTGCCCAGTTCTGGTATCCAGATCTCCTCAGCCTCAGCTGCAGCACCTCGGCAGCTTCCAGCATGCGGACCTGATATCCTCAGTCAGGTGAAGGTATTCCATCGGACCTTCAATCCTGCACTCCATCCTGGTACCTGATTGGCAGGGTTCAGGCTTTGGGTCTTTCCGAGGATGTCTACACCTGGTGGAGCATCCAGAAAAAAATCGACCAGGAAATGTTATGCCTTCAAATGGAAAGGTTTTCCCATTTGAGTGTCAGGAGCAAGGGCCTGGACCCATCATCATGTCAGTAGCTAACATTCTCACTTCCTTTGGTCTCTCCAGAGGGGTCTCGGTCATCAACCCTTAGGGTGCACCTGGCAGCCATCTCTGCTTACGGGCGTGAGCCAGTCAACAGCAGTGGCACAGGAGACAGTGGTCTGGTGCTTTCAAAGTCTGGATCACATATACCCTCCGTCGTGAACCTCCACCTCAACGGGATCTACTGTTGCCTGCAAAGCTCATAGGCAAGCCATTCGAACCAAATGCATAAGGGTGCCTTGTCACACGCTGGAGGATAGCCTTCCTGGTGGCTACTGACATCTGCAAGAGAAGACAGGGGAACTCCAGAGCTTTTGGTGGACTCCCTCTGGTCTTCCACAGGGAGAAGATTATCCTATATTACGAAATTCCTTCCGAGAAGGTGGTGTCAGAGTTTCACCTTAACCAATTGTTGACTCTGCGGTATAGTACCTAATTACACCTCAGAGGCGAGTACAGGCTCCATACTTTGGACCTGAGATGTACTCTCTTCTACTACAAGAGAAGGGCGGCAGAAGTAGGAAGAGGTCACCAGCTGTTTTGTCACCTCGTTAAGCTGCTTCTGGCAGACCTGCAACTAAATGGACCATTGCAGGTGGATTACATCATGCAAGGCCTGTGGTATCCGTTGGCGGGCAAGAAACCTCCCAGAGGTATAAGAGCTTATTCTACAGCCATACTGCTGCGTCGGTGGCTGCTTCAGGGACAACCCTATCCAGGAAATCTGCCAGGCTGGTACCTGGGGAAGTCAGCAAACACATCCATCATCCTACCACATCGACCTTGAATCACGCCGAGATGCTGGTTTAGGGCCTGATTCTCAATCTCTGTTCCCTAGACTAGGGGGTATGCGCCTTGCCTCCTCCTCCTCCCTCCCTCCCCTCCTGGAGAACTGCTGAGTCTGCCAATAGTGTCAATGAACAACATGTCACAATCCTGAAACAGGTTACTCATCTGTAACAGTAGTTGTAGGAGTGGTATATGTTATTCATCCTGAACCCACCTGACCTCCCAGCCAGTGGGCCTTTGTAGGCTTCCAACGGCTAGAATCTGGCATCATGGGGCCAGAGCGGTATATACCACCTGGGTGGGTGGGAAGAGCCAGCTTGAAGACTTCAGTGAATCTTAAAGTGGAAGGGATATGCCAGTAAGTGTGGATGAACAACATACTATTCCTAGAACTACTGTTACAGGTGAGATAACCTGTTTATGTAGACTCATAGCTCTTCTTCCACCTCTGTCATCATTAGGATTTGTTTTTCGGAATGTGTTTGGGCCATGATGTTGTTATGCCCTAAATTGCACTGACATACATTTTCAATATTAAAATGAGTCTATGGTCTCTGGCCCATTTGCCTAAGTTGTCTGTTTCATGTTGTAAACCTGGCTTCCTCCAGTTATTGATGATGGCATCTATTTTGGAATCATCTGCATAATTCACGTATCCATACATTATTTGTTGTTTGCACTAGGCCAATTAAGATATTGAAAACAGAAGTCCCAGAACTGACCCCAATGGCACACGCTCGTCACCTTCTCCAACCAGACTTGTGTCCTCATATACTCTCTGTAGTCTATTATCCAACCAGGAGTCTATCCATGATATTATGTTTGGGTGAAAATCACACTTAACTAATTAGTTAATTATTTCATTATGCGAGTCAAACACTTTTGAATAATCTAAGTATATCACATCCACTGGGAGCCCTTTATCCAGTGCTGCACTCGCTGGTTCAGAAAAAAAGGAATAAAGTTCATTAAGCATGATCTGTCCTGACTAAAGCCATGCTGTGAGATCTGTTTGCCCTTTTTCTTTTGTGTTGTTGGATCAAGTCTGTGGTTATTCCTTCCATAATTTTACCATTCATTAATGTCAAACTGATAGGTCTGTAGTTTCCTATGATATTTCTATCACCCTTTTTCAGTATTGGTATTACATTCGCTATTTGCCATTCCTGCAGTGTATTATTGTCCTCCTATAATGACTTATTAAATAGTATGCTGATGGGATCTGCAATTTCTGTACCCAGTTCTTTAAGGAACTTGGGAAGTCTTGCGTCAGGGCAGAGGCTTATTAACCTTTAACTTTTTATTCTTTCATATACATCATTTGTTGTTGTTCTGCTCTCTCTGAGATTTGTGTTGTGCCAGTTCTTTGTCCATTTTAGCTTTTGTTTAAATATACTAATCAAATACTGGATTAAAGTTGCCCACTATTTTCTCCTCATCTGTTGTAATGTTGTCCTCTACTATAATTTGCCCTATGGTACTTTGTCCTCCTTTAAACTGCCAATGTAATTATAACATTTTTTTCTTCTTGTCTGATGTTGATTGTGCCATTTGTTTTTCATTTTCTGCTTTTGCTTTTTTTATTAAGTTTTTACTATCCCTAGAGCCGTTTGTATATATCATTCAAACAACATGAAGTCTTTCTGTATTATGACATATGTAGTGAGTCCCAACCTTCGAACTGCTCCGGAGGTGAAAGAGTTAACTTTCCATGCCAGGCATGGAACTTTGAGCTCGAGCTCTGTTGAAAACTCTGTCTGTTGTTCTTCAAACTCAAACTGTCAGATTCTTTACTCCACCTCACTGAACAGTCGCTCCAGAGATTTCTCCTTCTGCTTGGTTCATTTTGTCAGTTAAAGTATTAATTTTTCAGTTTTTTAACCAAATTTAAACCGCGACCTGTCGGTTCAAGCTCTGTCTGTGGTATTTGTAAGTACTAGATAGGTTTTACATTTACTTTCTGTGGAACTTGTAAGCGGTTTATTGGTTTGGTATGAACCGATCAGGTTGTTTAATACATTAATCTGCCTTTTTAGAGTCGGTTCGGTTCTTATCAGTTCTAAAAAAGCAGTTTCATTACATTTTTTCCACGACCTGTTACGGTTGGGACCGATAAGAGATCTTGCTTGGCAGATTGCCATAAGCGGGCAAGTTTTGGTTAGGCTGGCACTATGTCTGAAAACTCAAAGAAAACCGGGCCCACTGGGTTTCAACACTGCAGTGTCTGTGGGAAGTCTTTGCTAAGGCAGACCCACACACCAGTGTTTATTGTCTGAGGGTTTGACCACCTCAATACAGACTGCCAGATTTGTAAAATTTTCCTGCAGCTACCCTGGAAAAAGAGTTGGTAGGCTCAGGAAAGGAGGCCAAAGTCCGCTGAACCGGATGGCCAGCCTGGTTTGGTTGAAACTGAACCGGAAGGAGTGCCCTCTGACCAGGGTGAGACTTCCTTGGGCCAAAGGAGAGCTGACTCGGAGGAGTCGGTTCCAGCAAAAAGGACTAGAAAATCAGCAGGTGTGGAGCCAAAACTTCCCTCTCCAACCCCTGAAGAAATAGCCAAAGCAATTAAAATTGTCCAGGCGCTTTCCCCGGTTCCGACCGAACCGGCACCATCAGGTAAGCATACGGTTCGGTCGGTTCCACGGTTCAAAGTATGATTAGAAGATTTTATGAACCGGAGGAGGGAAGAGGTATGAGAGTGAATGTGGATTTGAAAGTCTGGATGTGCCCATTGAACCGGACATCTCCCCAGACAGACCTTCAGGTGTCTTCCCCTAGGCTTTCTGAGTCCCCTTCTCATTTTATGTTTTATAAAAAAGTGGTAAAACCTCCAGCTCCTATGGAGGTAGCTGTGGATGATCAAGAAGAGCCTGACTATGTAGAAATAGTGGATATCCCAGAGTCTAGGAGACTGTCTATTCCTTTGCATAAATCTTTTGGGAAACAGACAGTAAAATTCAAAAACTCACACTATACCTCCTGTGGATAAAAGAATGGACAAGAGGTACACATTGTCAGGCTCTGATACGAGGTTCCTACACAACAGTGCAGCCATGTTGGGGTAGTGCAGGCTGCAGCCTGTGACAAGACAAATATTCCCTTGGCTACACACCCTGACAAGGACTCCAGGAGGATTGATGCCCGGCAAAGAAAAAAGTACATGGCAGCATCCTTGGGAATCAGACAGGCAAATTATATGCTACGTTGCTAATACCAGAAATCCAGATGGGACACTATTATGGCTCTAGCAAAGCAGGTCCCTAGCCAGCTTGCCAAGGAGCTGGAGCAGGTGGCTGCTGATGGTGATGAGGCATCTAAGGTGCAATTTCATGCTGCAGTGGACTCTAATGATGTGTCATCAAGTCATGGCTACATCTGTGGCTCTTGCAGGATGGCTTGGCTCAGATGTACTAGCCTGTCTGAGATACCCAGACTAAGGCCATGGATTTTCCTGTTGTGGGTAACTCTCTGTTTGGGAGCAGACAGAAATTACATGAAGAAAATGGATGAGTATAGGACCACCCATAGGAGTGCACAGGCCAAGGAAAGGCAGGCCACTCCTCAAAGGCAGCCTTCCAGGGGCAGGGGCAGGCCTTTTCATAGGCCTTTTTACCAAGCCCAGGCCTCCTCTTCAGCTTATGCCCAGAGGGGTTCTTTAGAAGGAGAGGCAGACGGGGTACAAGCAGACCTGCTTCCACCCCTCAGCCTAAAGCCCCTGCCAAGCAGGTGCCCTGATGGGGTGGCCAGGGTCGATTCTCCACTACCTGTAGGGGGCAGGCTGGCTTACTTTGTCCAGAACTGGAAGTCTTTAACATCAGACAAGTGGGTCCTGAAAGTAGTAAGCCAGGGACTGGTTCTCGGCTTCAAAAATTTCCAAGATGAGAACCAGGTCCTTTCCACCTGCAAATCCATCAGAGGCACTTGCCCTAGAAGCAAGTTTCTACCCTCCTGGCTCTCAGAGCTGTGGGAAGGATTACACCCTACACCAGGGCAAAGGTTGTACTCAGGTACTTTCTTACCCCAAAAAGACAGGAGAATGGCGGACCATCCTGGATCTCAGATACCTAAACAAGCACCTTTTAAAACCAAATTCAAAATGGTGACTATGGGAATTATTTACCCTCTCTAAGGCCAGGGGACTGGCTAGCATCCCTGGACCTCAAGGATGCCTACTTCCATGTTCTTATCAGAAGCTCCATCGAAAGTACCTCAGATTCAGACTGCCTCAGGCCATTACCAGTTCAAACAATGCCCTTGACCTCACCTCTGCCCTGAGGGTATTCACAAAATGCCTGGCAGTAGCAGCTGCCCACTTAAGAGCAAAAAATTGCCATCTTTCCTTACCTGGATGACTGGCTCATAGTAGGCCAGTCTCCAGACCAGGTCAAATTGCATCTTCAGGTAACTCAGCAACTGCTTACCTCTCTAGGTTTCCTTCTCAATCTTTCAAAGTCAGTTCTAGAGCCTGTCCAGCTTCTCACCTTCATAGGTGCAGAACTGAACACAAAAGAGGCCAGAGCCTTCCTTCCTCTGGCAAGAGCAAGGACCTTGGCCTCTCTGGTCTCCTCTTTCACCCTGCAAGTCTCTCGACCAGCAAGGCATTTTCTACAGCTCCTGGGGCACATGATTGCTTCTACAGCAGTAGTGCAGGGAGCAAGATTTCAGATGAGGGACATCCAGTTCCATTTGAGAACCTTTTGGTCTCAAAGGAGAGACCCTCCAACCAAATTGATCCCAGTGACTCGAACCCTGATCCAAGCCCTTCAGTGGTGGCAGGACCAGAGCAGTCTGAGACAGGGGCTCCCCTTCGCCCCTCAGTCTCACTCCTTAATCCTTACTACAGATGCATCCTTCTTGGGGTGGGGGGCTCACATGGGCCACCTCACTGCCAGGGATTGTGGTCCCTCAGGAATCTCTGCTCACATCAATCTGTTTGGAACTCAGAGCAGTTTTCTAGCACTTCAAGTTTTTCCAAATCTGTTCAGAAAAAGTTATTCAGGTCAGAACAGACAATACCACCACAATGTGGTACATCAACAAGCAAGGGGCACTCGGTCTACAGCCTTGTGCACCAAGCAATGAAGTTGTGGTCTCTGGCTTACTCTAAACACCTCCCTTATGGCAGTTCACCTCCCAGGCAAGGACAATGTCCTGGCAGATGCTCTCAGCAGGATTTCCAGGGCCATCACGAATGGTCACTGGCTCCCCTAGTACTGAGGTAGTATTTGCCAGATAGGCACCCGCGAGATAGATCTTTTGCAGCCCAGACAATCACCAACTTCCCTTTTTGCTGCAGGCCCCAGTGTTGGACTCAGTCCCTCTGGATGCCTTCCTCCTCAGTTGGGAAGGATGTTTCTCTATGCTTCCCCCTTCCCTCTTCTGTTCAAGGTGCTAGTCAAAATCAGATCTCAACCCCAAGATGATCCAGTTAGCCAGATTGAGCCAGACAGCCCTGGTACCCTCCTTATGTCCTTAGCAGTCCACCTTCCCTGTCTCCAGGAGTCACAACCTGTTAACCTGTGCTCAGGGAGAGTTTGGTACCCGAACCTCAAATCTCTCAATCTCAAGGCCTGGCTCTTGAAGGTTAGAGTTTGCTGACCTACACCTCTCCCAAGGTGTATTGGATATCCTGAAGGCTTCTAGGAAGCCTTGCACCAGGGCTACTTATAATTCCAAATGGAAGAGATTTTCCATATGGTGCTCTGGCAAACATATCTCCTCAGAATCTGCTGATTTACCCACAGTCCTGGATTATATGGTCCATTTAAATACTTTGGGGCTGAGACCAGCTACCTAAAGTGCACCTGGCAGCGTGTCTGCTTTCTTATCAACAGGTAAACCCTCTTCTCTTTCAGCTCATCCTGTATTCTCCAAGTTTTCTAAGGGGTTGCTTCACCAACCCTCCATTCAGGGACCCTGCCCTGCTTGGAATCTTAATATTTGCATTGCCCAGCTTATGCAACCCCTTTTGAGCCCTTGTCTTCAGCAGAGCTTAAGTACTTGACTTGGAAAACTGTATTTTTGGTAGCCATCACTTCTGCCAGATGCATAAGTGAATTACAAGCATTGTCAGTGGAGCCTGATTTTATCTCCTTTCATAGAGATAAGGTGGTCCTCAGGACTAACAGAAAGTTCTTGCCTAAGGTGGTTTCAGACTTCCACCTTAATCAATCTATGTCTCTCTGTGTACTTCACTGACCATTCCTCCTCTGGTGAGAGGAGACTGCTCAGTTAGATGTCAAAAGAGCCCTTAGTTACTACATAGAGCGTACCAAGGGTCACAGGTTTGACTCCTCCAACTGTTCCTCACTTATGGTGAGGTTGGTAGCGAAACCTGCCACTAAAGATCCATTGCCAGGTGGATTGTCTCTTGTATCCAATTTTGCTATGAAAAACTGGGTGAGTTCCTCCCTCAGGCCTGAGGGCTCACTCTACCAGAGATACAGCTGCATCTCTGGCTGTTGCCAGGGACATCCCTATCCTAGAGATATGTCACAGCTACCTGGAAAACAGTTCACACTTTTGCAAGCATTACTCCTGGACATCCAGGCTAGGAGTGATGCTCAGTTTATTCTAGCTGTAGCTTCAGAGCCTATTTCCTAAGTGGGTTCTGTCCCTCCTCCATGGAGGTACTGCTATGTAGTCTGCATATGTCATAATATAGCAAGACTTCATGTTGTTTGAAGGAAAATTACTCACCTTAGTAATGTTGTTTCTTCTAATGAGTCTTGCTATATTATGACCTCCCCCCCTGCTTGCCCCTCTCAGAACCTCTACTTTTGGGATGTGGGTAGACAGTGCAGTGTTGGCACTTAGTAGATGTCCACCTTGTTTTTATACCCCTCCTTTTTGGGGTGATTGGGTGTTGTGTTTTTTATTTTTTGGGTCTCCTGACTTGAGTCTTTGTTTTGGGACCAAAAAATGTGTTCTTATATTTAGTAGCCAGTTGGCTAGTGTAGGTTTACAGCTTCCACACAGAACCTTAGTGAGTTTTGCTCGTAAAGATCTGACAGTTTGAGTTTGAAGAACAACAGACAGAGTTTTCAACCGAGCTCGAGCTCAAAGTTCCATGCCTGACATGGAAAGTTAACTCTTTCACCTCCAGAGCAGTTCGAAGGTTGGGACTCACTGCATATGTCATAATATAGCAAGACTCCATTAGAAGAAACATTACTAAGGTGAGTAATTTTTTCTTCTTGCCTCATCAGTCTTTATCTCCTATATTTTTTTTTCTTTTTTAGTGATCTTTTGATACTTTTATTGAACATACTAACATACTAAAATGCCAGCAGAATAGGCCTAATGGTCTTTCGTGTCTGCTCGTTTGGTCAGCCCCCACCCTGGGTGCTGACCTTGCTGTCCCCCTCGCCTTCTCTGGCTTCTCCCTTCCCAGTTCCGGATATTCTTGCTGCATTGGATTTTGCTTCCTGAACCCTTCCCCTGTACCTGTCCCACCCCCTCTTGAACCCCTCCACTGTCTCTGCCTCCACCAGCCTCTCCTCATAGGTCCTGTCCCCCAAGCCCCAAAGCATTTTGGTTGCCCTCCTCTGGACCCTCTCCAGGAGGTTAATGTCTCTCTTTAAATGAGGCCTCCAAAACTGCACGCAGTACTCCAGGTGCGGCCTCACCAAGCAGTTATACAGGGGGAGTATCACTTCCCTCCTTCTGGAGGTGATCCCCCTAGCGATGCATCCCAGCATCCTGTTGGTCTTCGCTGCTGCCCTCCTACAAGTCTCAGAGTTGTTCATCTTGACATCCACCACCACCCCAGGTCCCTCTCAGCCATTGAGACTTGTAGTATTTCCCCCAGGGTGTACACTTGGCCTGGGTTTCTGGCCCCAGATGGAGTACCTTGCATTTCCTGCATTAAACCTCAGCTTCCACTTTCTAGACCATCTTTCCAGAGCCTTCAGGTCCCCTGCAGGGCCACCCTCCCTCCTCCCCATCCACCACTGCCCCAGTTTGAGTCATCTGCAAAGAGACTCATCTCACTCCTGATTCCTGTCCTTATGTCAGATCGTGAGCGTTGAACAGAAGGGCCCAAGGACTGATCCCTGTGGGACCCCACTAATGACCCTCCTTGGGGAAGAGATTATCCCACCAACTACGACCCTCTGGGTCCGGTCCTGGAGCCAATTGCCTATCCATTGGATCATCTGGTTTCCCACCCCCATTTCTCCTAGTTTATCCAACAGGCCCCATGAGGAACAGAGTCAAATGCCTTGCTGAAGTCCAGAAAGAGGACATCCACTGGTCTACCAGGTCCAAGGCACTTGTCACCCAGTCATAGAACTCCACCAGGTTTGTCGACATGATTTCCCCGGATGAATCCATGCTGTCTATCGTCCAGGCACCCTGACTTATCCAGGGCCCCCAGCCACTCCTTGACAATGCCCTCCATCACCTTGCCCACCACTGATGTCAGGCTGACAGGCCTGTAGTTCCCTACCACCTCCTCTTGATCCCCCTTGTGGATAGGCACTACATGAGCCACCTTCCAGTCTTGGGGCACCACCTGTCCTCAGAGATGGTGAAAAGCTCTGCCAGGGGTTTCGCCAGGACATCTGCAAGTTCCTTCAGCACTCTAGGATGTAATTTATCCGGCCCTGGTGCTTTCTCTGTCTTAAGGGAGCTGAGGGCTTCCCTCACTCTCTCTGCTGTATTTCACTTCAGTACCTCTTCTCCTGCTTAGCCCCCTCCCCAGACCTGCCGATTGGTAAGGGTCCCCCTCCTCATTATCTCTGTCTCCTCCCATGTATGATGCAGCATCCCCATTTTCCTAGTGAAAACTGAGGTGAAGTACTCATTTAGTACCTCAGCCTGCTCCTCTGGGTCTTGTGCCCATCTCTCCCCTGATTTAATCCTGCTAATCTGCCCCTTCACCCTTCGTCTTTCCCCAATGTATCTAAAGAACCCTTTTTCCTCTCCTAATTTCCTGGCCAGGTTCTGCTCCTTCCTTGCCTTAGCCGCCTCACCACTCTGGTGGCCCTTCTAGCCAACAGCTCATACTCCCTCGATCCTTTCACTCCTTGAGCTCTTGAATTTCTTATAGGCTGCTTTCTTTCTCGCACCACCTCCTGGACCTCCCTGGTCCACCAACAGGTTTTTGGCCCTACCGCATTTTGTCTTACTCTTGCACAGGTGCTGGTAGCATCCTGCCCCTCTTCTGATGATTTCCACCTACTATCAGCGTCCATGTCTGACCCAATCCCATCAAATGCTCTTAAGGATCCTTCCATTTCCTTAAAATCCACCCCCTGAAGTCGGTTACTTCCGTCTTTGTGCAGCCTTCTACCCTCCTAGGTCCAGGCAGAACCAGACCGTGGCATGGTCACTCCCTGCCAATGGGTCCCTTACCTCCAGGCCCCAATCTGGTCACTGTCTGCCAGGACCACATCCAGTACCCATGCCTCCCTGGTGGTTCCCTCACCTGCTGAGTTAGAATCGTCTTGAAAGACATCCAACAACCTCTGTTCCCTGGTCACAGAGGATGTCATAGTCTCCCAGTCTGTTCCTGGCATGTTTAAGTCCCCAACACCACCACCTTTCCTCTGCCCAGTCTGCAGTGTCTCCTAACATCTGCCACCAGACTGTCCTCCAGCTCCTCCGCCAGAGCAGGGGGTCTATACACCACTCCTGTTTTTACTCTCTTGCCCCCCCTTGTTATCAAGGTGACCCAAATCGCCTCCACGGTTCCCTCCGCCTGAACCACTTGAGAATTCTTCTATTTGAATTATATTTCCTTGTCTCTGGGACAAAGTTTGTTATACAAACTTCTGTTTTATTTTTGATTATGTCCCACATTTCCTCCAGTGATTTATCCCACAACTCCTCACACCATTCCCCTTTGTGAAGATATTTTTTGTATTTTCATAGTCTGCTTTTTTATAACATTTTAGTGTTGTCTTCCCTCCATATGTTGTTTGTTTAAATTTAATTTCTGCCATGACCATGTTATGGTTGCTGTCTGCTGATGCTTTGAGGATTTTTATCCTTTTGAAACTTTCTTTTGTGTTTGATAGTATAAGACATAGAATGTTGTTGTTCCTAGTGGGCTTAGTGACTAGCTGCTCCAAGTGCATTGGGTATATTATTTCCATGAACTGTTTTTCATGGGCTGTAGAGCCTGTCTCTTTGTCCCAACAAATACTGGGATAATCTAAATCACCAACTAGCATGTATCACCATATATGTGCATTGTATATATCTGTGACAACAAAATTTTGATGTTCCTCTTTATTCTGATTTGGAGGTCTGTAGCACACACCTGTTGTTAATTTTGAGTTGTTGGTATTTAATTCAACCCACTTCATCTCTTCTTGAGATTTGTCTTCTTTATTGGTTTGTATTTCACTAGCTCTAATGCTGTTGAGGATATACAAGGCAATTCCACCATACTTCCTGTTTTTCATGTCCTTATGGGAACACTTGGTGACATTTATCCCCCAGTCTTCCCTGCTGAACCATGTTTCAGTTATATCACATATTGAAATACTTTTTGTTTTAAAGGTATATACTAGTGCATCCATTTTGTTTTTCAAGCTTCTGGCATTTATTAATAGAAACTTGAGTTTATCTTCTGTCACTTTTGTTTTTGTTGTCAGGTTATTTTTACATATTTTTTTTATAACTCTTATTTCGACCGTGCATAGTTAAATACCCACCCACCCCCTTCTCTAGTTTAAAGCTTTATTGCTCTATCATGCTACTCAGTAATTCACTGCCACTGCAATTTAGATGCAGTCTGTCTTTATAGAATTGTCTTATTTTTCCCTAGGAGAGAAGTATTCGTATGTTTTCAAACTTATGTGACCATTCTGTAGACACCATTGCCTCAATATATTGTTTATCTTTACTATTTTTTTGTTGATCCACTCTGCTGCCTTTGGGACTTCTAGAATATCTGACATAACCACCTCACAATTGGCTTCTGTCAAATACCAATGCATCTTTTGTGAGTTATTAAAATGTCACCTTTTGAGAACTTTCTCAGATCATAAAAAGCACTAGCAAACAGGCTAGAAGGAGGGCGGAGCAACAATGGGGAAATATCAAACTGCCATCACAGAGGCAGCAAGCCTTTGTGTAAAGCAAATAAACAAATCAAAATGAAAGAGAAAGCCACTATGGTTCTCAAAAGAAGTGGTGGTGAAGGTTAGGGGGAAAAAGATAGCATTTAGGAAGTATAAGGAAACACAGAAGGAGCAGGACAGAGAACTGTACCATTTAAGGCAGAAGGAAGCAGGGAGGGTAGTCAGAATAGCAAAGGCCCAAACTGAGGGAAAGATAGCCAACTCGGTTAAGAAGGGGGATAAAACCTTTTATAGGTATATCAGGGAGCATAGAAAGACAAAAGGAGCGATAGTGAGGCCCAATAGAATGGATGGTAGGTGGGCAGAGAGTGACAGTGAAAAAGCAGAGATACTGAATGAATACTTCTGTTCAGTATTCACAAAAGAGGAAGTGGGGGAGATGCCTAATCCAATTAACAGAAGCACTCTGGAGAGGGGAGTGATCCCAGTCCTTTCACAGAAAGAAAGGGTTCTGAAAGAACTCCTAAAACTGAAGGTGGACAAAGCAGTGAGCTAGATGGAATTCACCCTTAATTCTAAAAGAATTAAGCAGAGAACTAGTGACACCACTGACTACTCTTTATAACAAATCATGGAGGATGGTTGGTACCTGAGGACTGGAAGAAGGCTGATGTGATTCCCTTCACAAAAGTGGGAGCAAGACAGAGGCAGGAAACTACAGACCTGTCAGTTTGTCTTCTGTGGTAGGAAAGTGATGGAATCACTTCTTAGGAAAGAATTGTTGAGTACCTAGAGGCCATTGGGGCACAGGACCCAAAGCAGCATGGGTTCACAGTAGGAAGGTCATGTCAGACGAATCTAATTGATTTCTTTGACTGGATGACTAAAGTAGTAGACCAGGGAGGGGCTGTGGACATGGCCTACCTAGACTTTAGCAAGGCGTTTGACACAGTCCCACACAAAAGATTAGTAGTCAAATTAACCAGCCTTGGGGTGGGTCCCAGGGTGGTAGCCTGGGTAAAACATTGGCTGAACAGGACACAGAAGGTAATTGTAAATGGAGTCCACTCTGAAAGAGGGGTTACTAGTGGGGTACCACAGGGTTCAGTACTGGGTCCAGTCCTTTTTAATGTCTTTATAAGTGACATTGCAGAGGGACTGGAAGGAAAAGTATGCCTCTTTGCAGATGACACAAAGATCTGCAACAGGGTTGGTGCACAAGGAGGCGTGGAAAGGATGAGAAGGGACTTGGCAAGGTTGGAGGAATAGTCAGAAGTATGGCAGCTTGGATTCAATGCAAAGATGTGCAAAGTAATGCACCTGGGAAACAAAAACCCAGGGGAAGATTACACAATGGGGGTGGTAGTAACAACAACAAAAATGGAAAGGGACTTGGGAGTAATCATATCAGATGACCTTAAGGTTGGCAAGCAATGTGAGAAGGCAGTAAGGAGGGCTGGGGGGATACTGGGATGTATAGGTATCACCAGCAGAAAACAGGAGGTTGTTATCCCCTTGTACAGACAGTTGGTGAGACCCCATCTGGAGTACTGCATCCAGTTCTAGAGACCCCATCTCCGCAAGGACATAGGCAGGATGGAGGCAGTTCAGAGGAGGGCAACTAAAATGGTGTCGGGTCTGCAAGAGAAGCCATGCAAGGAAAGGCTAAAGGAGCTTAATATGTATACCCTTGAGGAAAGGAGGGAGGGGGGACATGATAGAAATGTTTAAGTACCTCAGTGGAATCAGCAAAGTCCAAGAGGGTAGCATCTTTCAGAAAGAGATGTGCAAGAACAAGGGGACACAATCTGAAGATAGAGGGGGGACGGCTCAGGGGCAATGTGAGGAAGTATTTTTTCACAGAGAGGGTGGTGGATGCATGGAACAGCCTATCTGAGGAGGTTGTGGGGTCTAAAACTGTGGGAGAATTCAAGAATGCATGGGACAGACATAAGGCAATTTTGGGGGGGTAGGAAGAAATAGGCTGTTGGTTAAATAGAATCTGTAGCTTATCCTCTAGGTAGGGAAATGGGCAGACTAGATGGGCCAAGTGGTCCTTACCTGCTGTCAAAGTCTATGTTTCTATCATTTGTCCCAGCATGTATAACTACTATTGGTGATTTATCTGACTTTGTAATTACCTTTGGTAAAACATCATATATCCTTCAAACCTGCACCTGGTAAGGACATACTTAGAACCTGTTCATTGTGATGATCGAATTAGTATGCTGCTTTATGGAGTCACCATTAATATAAACTTTCCTAGCATGTGTTTGTACTAACATGTTTTGTTCCAAAGTGTTTTCTCCCTGTGGTACCTCTACATCCTGCTCCATTTTTGTTGGATTTTCATTAGTACCATTAGCCACTCCATTGTCCTTATAATATCTGTTATTTCTCTTGTTTCATTCTCTGTGTTATTTAAAAGTTGCAACAGGGGTTCATATCTGTTCGACATTGGTATATTTGCTACAATTTCAGTGCTAGATTCTGACCTAGATAAGTCCTTGCTTTTCCAACATTTGTAGCTGTTTGGTTTACTTCTGGGGTCTGCTCTATGTTCCTGTTGCTTTCTGAGGAAAGTACAGTTACGTAAGAACTTACCGTAACAGAAGATCTTCGAGAGAGGCTCTTGCAGTAGGTAATTACATATAGGACTGACGTCGGCAGGCGGCAGGACCCCACGGAAAAATTTCTAGCTAGCAGTCCCTGGCGAGGGACCGCCCCACGTCAGGTGACTGGCGTCAGGAGACGTCTGTATAAGGGGCGGTCCCTGATGCCCGCCTTCCAGTTCTTTCCCGCCATAGGCCAGAGAGGTCCGACGAGAGAGAAGTGGATATTTCCATCACTGGAAAAGGAGCTGAAAAAGCCTAGGGGTATGGAGGGCGGGAAGGTATTACTTACTGCAAGAGCCTCTCTCGAAGATCTACTGCTATGGTAAGTTCTTACGTAACTGTACTATCTTACTTCAAGAGGGCTCTTGCAGTAGGTAATTACATATAGGACTGAATCCCAAGCAGTCTGGAACAAAGAGAGGCACCGGGAGGAGGAAAACTACTCCAAGAAGCAGTTCTAGCTGTGTAAGCCTCAAGATAAGAGGCTTTGCAGAACAGCCAGCCCGAAGCCTGCTCTACGGCGAGAGGCAACATCCAAACTGTAGTGTTTAGTGAAGGTATGAATGGAAGTCCAGGTGGTGGCAGCGCAGATGTCTGCCGCAGACATATTTTTGAAACAAGCCACTGAGGCAGCTACTCCTCTGGTGGAGTGGCCTCTTACCTGACCCGGGAGGGTCTTGTTGTATTTGTCATAACAGAAAGTGATGCAATGAGCCAACCACTAAGATAGGCATTGCTTAGAAACAGTGTTGCCTTCCCTTTTATGAGCAAAAGAGACAAACAATTGATCAGTCTTTAGAGATCCTTCGGTCCTGTTGGTGTAGTATCTCAGAATCCGTGAACATCCATAGTATGGAGTACATACTCTCCTTGATTAGAGTACCGTGAAAAAGGCGGTTAACTCTATGGACTGATTTAGAGAAGACTCTGCTACTACTTTAGGGAGAAACTTAGGATTCATGCAAAGAGCAACATGTTCCTTGTGAAAAATCAAGTATGGGATTTTGCACATCAGGGCCTGGAGCTCGAAAATTCTCCGAGTGGAAGTAATGGCCACCAGGAAGAGAGTCTTCCACGAAAGGAACTTGAAATCTGCAGAAGCTACCGGTTCGAAGGTAGGCAGAGTAAGTTTCTCAAGAACAAAGTTCAATTCCCAGGGGGGGAGCAGGAATATGGATAGGGGGTCTCAGATGGAGGACCCTTCTGAGAAAGGTCTTGGAGACCTTCAATTGAGCGAAAGTTTTGTCTGCAAAGGGACATCACAGGCTGAGATGTCCGCCATGTGTACCTTCAGAGAAGAATGACTGAGACCCAGGTCAAACAGATGACATAGATACTCCAGCAGAAGCCCCGCTGAACAGGAGAAAGGTTCCGCGTTCTTGAAAGCAGCCCAGATCATGACTCTTTTCCACTTCATGGCATAAGTGGATCTAGTGGAGGGTTTCTGGCCTCTACCAAAATCTCCGCCACTTGGGAGACACCCCAAAACGGAATTAGCTAAGTCTGCAGGAGCCATGTGCAGCTGAAGGATTTGAGGACTGGATGGACCAGAGTCCCCTGATCCTGGGTCAGTAAACCTCAAGACAGAGGAAGGGGATGATCCTCTGAATATTGTTGTAGAAGAGGGAGCCAATCTTGCCTGGGCCAGAAAGGAGCAATCAGAATCATTTGTGCTCCTTCTGAGGCTAGTTTCTGCAAGACTCGTGGGATAAGTGGAATTGGGTGGAAGGCATAGACGAATCTGTCCTTCCAGTCTAGAGACAGAGCGTCTCTCCAGAAAGCGCCTCGCTCTGGAATGAGCGAGCAGAAGACAGGAAGCTTTGCGTTTAGAGGGGATGTGAACAGGTCCACCTGTGGTGTTCCCCAAAGTCAGAAGATATTGTCTAGACCCTATTGGTCCAGTTCCCACTCGTGAGTCAGAGCAGAAGAGCGACTTAGCTTGTGTTCTAGGGTGTTGTCGACTGCCGGAACGTGAATTGCCGTGAGGTGAAGGTCGTGATGTGTTGCCCAATCCCAAACCCTCATTGCCTCTCTGCACAGAGGGTAGGACTGAGTCCCTCCCTGTTTGTTGATGTACCAAACCACGCACATGTTGTCCGTCTGGATGGCTACGTGGGCTGGAAGGATGTATTGGTGAAGGGCTTGAAGAGCATACAACACTGCCCGAAGCTTGAACACATTGATGTGGAGAGCTTGTTCAAGCTTGAACCAGGAGACCTGGGTACGATGAGGCCCTAGATGGGCTCCCCAACCCTTGCCCGAGGTGTCTGTGGTTAGAGTCTGGGAGGAGGGAGGATGAAAGAAAGGAACTCCCCGAAACAGGTTCTCTCGAAGCATCCACCATTGCAAGTCTCGAAGCATCAGTGAGGAGACCAGAAATGGGTGATCTAGGTCATCCACTAACTGACCCATTGGGAACGTAGAGTCCACTGAGCTATTCTTATGTGGAGTCGAGCGTGAGGAACTGTCTGGATAGCAGCCGCCATGAGCCCGAGAAGGCGAAGGACCGACCTTGCAGAGACCACCTGCAGCCGGACAGCAGACTTATTTGAGTCTGGAGGGTGGACGCCCTGTCCGGTGGCAGGAAGGCCCTGCCATGGTCGTATTGAGAATCTTCCCCAATAAACTGTAGTCTCTAGGATGGGATCAGGTGAGACTTGGAATGGTTGATGGTAATATCCAGGCAGGCAGAAACCTGCTGGGTAAGGGAGAGGCAGCATGAGTTCCTCCCTGACGCAGGGCTGTCAGGAGCCAATCGTCCAGGTATGGGAAAACCTGCACCCCCTCAGTTACACAGGTGGGCCGCCACCACTGCCAGGCATTTGGTAAATACTCTGGGTGCCGAGGATAGACCAAACGGAAGTGCCTTGAATTGGTAGTGGTCCCTCTGGAACGCAAAATGAAGGTATTTGCGGTGAGACGGGCGAATGGAAATGTGCAGGTAAGCATCCTGCATATCCAGAGCACACAGCCACTGACCCGACCGGAGGAGGGGCAGAAGGCTCTGCAAAGAGAGCATCCTGAACCTTTTGTATTCTACAAAAAGATTCAGGGAACTGAGATCCAGAATTGGTCTGAGATCTTCTGTCTTCTTTGGGACCAGGAAGAAATGGGAATAGTAACCCATCCCTTGCAGATGAAGGCGGACGGGTTCTACTGCATGTTTCAGCAGTAGAGCTGAAATTTCCTCATGGGCCAAGAGAAGATGTTCCCTTGAATACGATGACTTCAGAGGGGGGTGGTGAGGTGGTTTCTGAAGAAACTCTGTCGAGTGTCCTTCTGCGATGAGCTGGAGCACCCAAGAATCTGTTGTTCAAACAACATGAAGTCTTGCTGTATTCTGACTATGTGCAGTGATCTCCAACCTTTGAACTGCCCCGGAGAGGAAAGAGTTAACTTTCTATGCAAGGCATGGAACGCTGAGCTCGAGCTCGGTTGAGCCTCTGTCTGTTGTTTGAACCCAAACCGCCAGATTCTTTACTCCGCCTCACTGAATAGTCGCTCCGGAGATTTCTCCTTCGCTCGGTTCAATTTAGTCGGTTAAAGTGTCGTTTTTCTCTCAGTTTCAACCGAATTTCTACAATCTAACCTGTCGGTTCAGTCTCTGTGGTACCGTGAGTACTAGATAGGTTTATTATTAGTTTTCTGTGTGGAACCTGTAAACATCAGATCAGTTCGGTTTGAACCGATCAGGTTTGTGAAAAGGTTTTTCTGTTTTTTAGAGTGTGGTAACCGGTCCATATCGGTTTAAAAAAAAAACGGATTTCATTACGTTTTTTTCCAGGACCTGTAACACGGTCAGGAACCGTTAGGTGTCTCTGCCTGGCTGGATTGTCAAAAAAGGGTAAGTTTGGTTAGGACTGGCCATGTCTGAGAAACCCAAGAAAAAAACCGGGCCCACTGGATTTCCAATATAATGTGTGTGGGGAAGCCTTTGCTAAGGCTGACCCCACACCACCTGTATTTGTTGTCTGGAGTTTGACCACTCGATTCAGACTGCCAGATTTGTAAAAATTTTCCTCAGCTACCCTGGACAAGAGAGAAGTAAACTGAGGGAAGGGAAGCAAGAAGTCCGCTGACCCAGATGGCCACACCGTTCGGTTCCAACCAAAACAGAAGGAGTGCCTCTGACCAGGCCGAAACTTCTTGGGGCAGAGGAGAACCGACTCTGAGGAGTCGGTTTCAGTTAAAAGAAAAGAAGGATAAGTCAGTCAGTTCGATCCAAGTTCTTTCTCCGACCGCTGATGAAATAGCCAAAGCAATAAGGATTGTTCAGTCGCTAACTTCGGTTCCGACCGAAATGGTACCATCGGTTAGGGGCCGGTTCGTCGGTTCACCCGTTCCGGATTATAATTTAGAAGATTTTTATGAACCAGAGGAGGAGGAGGAGGAGAGTATGAGGATAGTGATGGTGATTATGAAAGTCTGGATGTGCCCATTGACCGGACATCTCCCAGACAGACCTTCAGGTGTTTCCTCCTAGGCTTTCTGAGTCCCCTTCCCACTTTATGTTTTACAAAAAAGTGGCTGAAACTCTCCAGCTTCCTATGGAGGAAGCAGTAGAGGATCAGGAGGAGCCTGATTATGTTGAGATGATGGACATCCAAGAGTCCAGGTGATTGTCTATTCCCCTCCATAAGTCTTTTGGGAAACAGACATTTAAGATTTTGAAAACTCCTAATTCCATACCTCCTTTGGACAGAAGAATGGACAAGAGGTATATCCTTTCAGGCTCAGATACGGAGTTCCTTTCCCAACAATGCAGCCATGTTGGCATAGTGCAGGCTGCTGCCTGTGATAAGGCTAATATACCCTTGGCTTCACACCCCCCAGATAAGGACTCCAGAAGGATTGATGCCATGGCAAAGAAACAGTACATGGCAGCATCTTTGGGACTCAGGCAGGCCAATTACATGGCCTACACAGCTAGATGCCAGAGTCTAGCTGGGACACTGTGATGGCTCTAGCTAAACAGGTCCCTGACCAGCTTGCCAAGGAGCTGGAGTGGTGGCTGCAGATAGTATTGAGGCATCCAAGGTGCAGTTTCATGCTGCAGTGGACTCCAGTGATGTTTCATCTAGAGTCATGGCTACATCTGTGGCCTTTGTAGGATGGCTTGTCAGAGGATACCAGCCTAAGGCCATGGATTTTCCTGTCATTGGTAATTCTCTGTTTGGGGAGCAGACAGAGAACTACATGAAGAAAATGGATGAATACCAGACCACCTATAGGAGTGCTCAAGCCAAAGAAAGACAAGCCACCCCCAGAGGCAGCATTCCAGGGGCAGGGGAGGCCTTTCATTACCAGGCCTCCTCTCTCTGCCTTTGCTCAGAGGGGTTCTTCAGGAGGAGAGGCAGATGGGGTATAAGCAGGCCTGCTACCACCCTCAGCCTAAGGCCCTGCCAAGCAGGCACCCTGATGTGTTTTCCAAGCCGATTCTCCACTACCTGTAGGTGACAGGTCGTTTACTTTGTCCAGGACTGGAAGTCTTTAACATCAGACAAATGGGTCCTGGAAGTAATAATAGGACTGGTTCTCAGCTTCAAAAATTTCCCAAGATGAGAACCAGATCCTTTCCACCTGCAAATCCTTCAGAGGTCCTTGCCCTAGAGTCAGAGGTCTTTCCTCTTGGCTCTCAGAGCCATAGAAAGGGTTCCATCCCTATACAGGGGAAAAGGATTGTATCCAGGTACTTCCTAATCCCCAAAAGACAGAGAATGGCGTCCATTCTGGATCTAAGATACTTAAACAAGTACCTTTTAAAGCCAAAATTCAAAATGGTGACTCTTGGGAATACCTCACTTCTCTCAAGGCCAGGGACTGGCTAGTCTCCCTGGACCTCAAGGATGCCTATTTCCACATTCCCATCAGGTGCTCCCACAGAAAGTACCTCAGGTTCGAGTTGCCCTCAGGCCACTATCAATTCAGAGCAATGCCCTTTGGCCTAACATCAGCTCCAAGGGTGTTCACAAAATGCCTGGCAGTAGTGGTTGCTTTCCTAAGGAGAAAAAAGATCTCCATCTTCCATACCTGGACGACTGGCTCATAGTGGGTCAGTCTCCAGACCAAGTCAAGTCACATCTCCAGATAACTCAGCAACTGCTCACTTCTTTAGATTCCTCCTAAATCTTTCAAAGTCAGTTCTGAGCCAGTTCAGCTCTCACCTTTATAGGGGCGGAACTGGATGCAATAGGGAAGAGCCTTCCTTCCTGACAGGGCAAGGTCCCTGTGAAACTGGCTGTTTATTCACCCTTCAGGTGTCTCGACCAGCAAGGCACTTTCTGCAGCTCCTAGGCCACATGGCTGCCTCTATGGTAGTGGTCCAGGGAGCAGGATTTCAGATGAGGGACATTCACTTCCACGTAAGAGCCTTCTAGTCCCAGAGAAAGGATTCTCTGACCAAGCTAATCCCAGTGGCTTGAAGCCTGATCCAGGCTTTGCAGTGGTGGCAGGATCAGGGCAAACTAAGGCAAGGAGTTCCCTTTGTCACTCAATCTCATTCTCTAATCCTTACCACAGATGCCTCCCTCTTGGGCTGGGGAGCCCACTTGGGGGGAATCTGACCACCCAAGGGTTGTGGTCACCTCAAGAATCTCTGCTTCACATCAATCTCTTGGAACTCAGGGCAGTGTTTCTGGCACTGCAAGTTTTTCCAAGTCTGTTCAGAACAAAGTGGTTCAGATCAGAACAGACAATACCACCACAATGTGGTCATCAACAAGCAGGGGCACTGGTCTGTGGCCTTGCCACAGCCGACGAAGTTGTGGTCTCTGGCCTATTCTCCCAACACCTCTCTGATAGCAGTGCACCTCCCAGGGAAGGACAATGTCCTGGCAGATGCTCTCAGCAGGATATCTCAGGGCCTCACGAATGGTCCCTAGATCCTTATTTGAAGGTGATTGTCTCCAGATGGGGCACCCACAGATAGATCTTTTGCAGCCCCAGACAATCACCAACTTCCTCTTTTGCTGCAGACCCCAGTGTTGGGCTCAGTCCCCCTGGATGCTCTAGTTCTCAATTGGAAAGGGAAGTTTTTGTATGCTTTTCGCCCTTTCCCTCTCCTGTTCAAGGTACTAGTCAAAATCAGGTCTCAACCCTGCAGAGTGATTCTGATTGCTCCAGACTGGGCCAGACAGCCCTGGTACCCTCTCTTACTGTCCTTAGCAGTCCACCTTCCCCTGTCTCTTCCCAGGAATTACAACCTGTTAACATCCTCTCAGGGGAGAGTTTGGTATCCGAATCTCAAATCTCTCTGTCTGAAGGCCTGGCTCTTGAAGAGTTGAGAGATTGCTGATTTGCATCTCTCTCAAGGTGTTCTGGATATTTTAAAGGCTTCTCAAAAGCCTTCCACCAGAAAGACTTACAACTCCAAATGGAAAAGGTTCACTATTTGGTGCTCTGGTAAGCATATTTCTCCAGAGTCTGCTGGGTTGCCTACAGTCCTGGACTATATGGTTCCTCTCAATGGCTTGGGACTCAGACCAGCTACACTTAAAGTGCATCTGGCAGCTGTTTCTGCCTTCTTGTCAGTAGGCAAGTCCTCTTCCCTTTCAGCTCATCCTGTATTGTGTAAATTCTTCAATGGATTGCTGCATACCACTCCTCCCTTCAGGGACCCTGCTCCTGCTTTGGACCTTAATGTTTGCATTGCTCAGCTTATGCAACCTCCTTTGAGCCTTGTCCTCAGCAGAACTTAGTACTTGACTTGGAAAACTGTGTTCTTGGTAGCCATTACTTCTGCCAGACGATCAGTGAGTTACAGGCCCTGTCAGTGGAGCCTGATTTTTATCTCTTTCCATAGAGATAAGGTGGTCTCAGGACTAATAGGAAGTTTTGCCTAAGGTGGTTTCAGATTTCCACCTTAATCAGTCTATGTCTCTTCCTGTTTCTTCATTGACCATTTCTCCTCTGGGAGAGGAGGCTGTACAGCCTGATGTGAAAAGGGCCCTTAGCTACTACATAGAGCGCACTAAGGGTCACAGGTTTGACTCCTCCAATTGTTCCTCACTTATGGTGAGGTTGGTAAGGAAAACCTGCCACTAAAAGATCTATTGTCAGGTGGATTGTCTCTTGTATACAATTCTGCTATGAAAAATTGGGTGAATTCCACCTCAGGCCTGAGGGTCACTCTACTAGGAGGTACAGTTGCTTCCTGGCTGCTGCCAGGATATTCCTATCTTAGAGATTTGTCAAGCAGCCACCTGGAAAACAGTCATACTTTTACAAGCATTACTCTCGGATATCCAGGCTAGGAGGATGCTCGGTTTGGCACAGCAGTGCTTCAGAGCCTATTCCCAAAGTAGATTCTGTCCCTCCTCCATGGAGGTACTGCTTGGTAGTCTGCACATAGTCAGAATACAGCAAGACTTCATGTTGTTTGCCGAAAAAATTACTCACCTTAGTAATGTTGTTTCTTCTAATAGATTCTTGCTGTATTCTGACCTCCCCCCTTGCCTCCCCTCTCAGAACCTGGGTTTTGGGAATTGGGTGGACAGGAGCAGTGTTGGCACCCTAGAGGTGCCTCCTTTTTTTCACCTTCTTTAATTTTGTGTGTGTGTTGTGTTTTGTTTTTTGGGTTTCCTGACTTTGGAACCAAAAAACCCTTTTTATTAAATTTAGTTGCCAGTTGGCTAGTGTGAGTTTACAGTTTCCACACAGGACGCCCAGTGACTTTAGCTCGTAAAGATCTGGCAGTTTGGGTTCAAACAACAACAGACAGAGGCTCAACCAAGCTTGAGCTCAGCATTCAATGCCTTGCATGGAAAGTTAACTCTTTTCTCTCTGGAGCAGTTCAAAGGTTGGAGATCACTGCACACAGTCAGAATACAGCAAGACTCCATTAGAAGAAACAACATTACTAAGGTGAGTAATTTTTCCTTACCATCTCCCAGCCCGGAAGGTGGAGGGGAAACCTCCCTCCTACCAGTTCCTCCGGGGAGTCCGGAGGCTGTGGGAGAGGGAAGGAGTCAGGTGGTGTGGGGCAGCGCCACAGCTGAAGCACCCACTGCTTTTTGGGTGGGGCTTAGCAGCTGTGGGGGCCTGGCATTTTGTGGCCCGCCTTCCTTGGGGTTTATTCTTGGGCGATAACGGCTTGAAAAGGGACTGCGCTGCTGCTGATGGGGCGCATGAATCGACAGACTTAAGTGCCATCCCCTTCTTTGCAAATCGGTGATGATGTTCTGACATCACCACCTAAAAGCACTGACCTCGGAAGGGCGCTTCCTTGATAGCGGATTGCACCTCCAGGACCAACCCTGACACGCAGAGCCAGGCGTGACGCCGAGGGGCTCACGGCGAAAGCTGAGCTCCGTCCAGCAGTATCCACTGCATCGTATGTCGCACGAAGCATGTGTCGACTGGCCGAACATGTGGAGTGGACAAGATCAGCCAACTCCCGCTTGACTTGAGAGTCTGGCAGGGAGTCCAATTTGGCTTCCATCTGAGTCAGAATGGCCTTCTGGTAGTCCCCCATATGGCCGACATAATTCAGAGCCCTAATCCCCAGCATGGAGGATGCAAAGATCTTCCCATACTGGTCCAGAAGGCGGACCCAGCTGAGGTGTTTAGTTGGCCGACCGCCGTGAGCGGGCGCTAATCACAACCGAAGCCGGCACGAGGGTGAGAATCCAGAAATCGACACCTCTGGAGCCTGGATATAGCCTATTCGACTTCCTTGAAGTGGGGCTAAAGGCGACGCCTGTTTCCATATGGTGGTGACGAGGTCGCTCATGAGGATCTATCCAGGGTGGCACTCAAGGTAGAGCTGTCACGGGCAGATCCAGGTGTTCAGTGAGTTTCAGATGCTGAGGATCTGGCTTCCCAGGAGTGCCACTGATGAACCTTCTGGATTTTCTCCTTAGCAACTCCCAGAAAAGAAGGATCTTCCGGAGGAGACTTCAGAGGAGTCCTTGACCTGGGCTTCGACGGAGAGCGTGGTCTCGTCCGTCCTCTCTCGGAGAAACCGCTTGGAAGAATCTGAGGAGTCCGAGGGTGAAGAGGTAGAGAAAAGACTCTTTCCCATTCAGGGGAGGAACGGACCCTTGGGAGCCCCAGGAAGCATATCCTGCCCTCTCTGGACCCAGATGGAAGATCCCTGGCTCCTGAGGTGGTGAGGAGTGTGCCACCGGACATACGGGCACCTGAGATGGCACAGTCATCGAAAGGTGGTTTCAACTCCCTGGTGAGCTGAGCTTTGCCTCAGCCCACCAGGAGGCTGAGTCTCCTGCAGGTCCACCCGCGGCTGTGGGGGTGTGGAGGAGGAGGTGGGGATAAGGATACAGGTTGTACCCATATAGAGTATCCAGAACCCGTTGCCAAGAAAGCCCAGCATCAGGTATTGTGGCATCTGGTACTACGGTGTCAGGTACTGTGGCGCTGTATACTGTGGTCCCGGGTACATCGGCATCGGATAGGATGGAGGGTACCCAGGGGAGCTGCCGGAGCAGATGGACCGGCCGGTGGCCTCACGGGCGGATCCACGTTGAGGGCCCAGAGGGCGGATGGCCCGGGCGGGAGGGGGACATCCAGAAGGGATGTCTCCGGAGTCGGTAGAACTGGCGCCGGGCCAGCTGCTCGAGGTACTGGCATTGGAGGAATCTGCATCGGGCTGGCGCCTGGGGAGCCGACGCCAGATCCGGTGCACCTACCAGGGATGGTCTGACAGAGGAAGGTCCCCAGCACGCCTGGGGATGGAGAGGAAAATCCTGTGGGGGATGGGGGACTTCTGGGTCCCTGGACGGCAGCGCAGAGTGCGGAGAACTGGTACGTATCGGACGTTGGGGGGTCCTTTGTCAGTTCCATCACCAACCGGACGCTGGATGAGCCGACGCGGCGGTTTACGGTGAGTTTCCTGGCAGGCTCGAGGAGCCGGGCGTCTGGCTTCTGGGAGCCTGATTGGAGGCAGGCCGAGGAGAGGGATCGCCTGGTGCGATGGGAGAGGCTGCCGCCACCCAAGGGTCGTTAGGGCCCACTGGGCCTTCTCCGCTGGATGTTGGAGTGAGCCGACGCCCGACTCACTCAGAGCCGCCGCCAGTAGGCCGCAAGCCTGCGGCCATACCGGGGCGGAGGCTTCCAGTTGCCCGGAGGTGCCCAAAAGGCTGAGGATGAGCCAGACGACGGGCGGACGCCCCTTCGAAACCTCCGAGGCGGCCATCGGTACTCTGTATCCTGGCAGCTCCCGAGGGAGACGCGGTAGAGGAGCCCTTGTCCCGTGCCTCTCCTTATCCTTCTTCTTCCTCGATGGTCTTCAGGGAAGTGGACGCCTGCCTCAGTTTTTTGAGCTCCTTCTCCATTGCACTTATTCTTTTTCCTTAAATAAGGGCTTCCAGGGATTGCTGTTGCCTTTTCCTGGTAGGCGCTGAAGCTGAGGCAGTGCTACCACTTCTCGACCGGGTGACCGGGCCTAGGCTGAACAGGCACAGGAATAGCCGTCCTTTGCTGTAGTTGGCGCCGCACTAATTGCACTTATTTTTGTGCTCGGAGGGTGTAGGGAACGGCATACACCGATCGATGGTACCTAACGTTAGCCTAAAACAAATTACTGGTAAAACAGACGAAAAATTGGGCTGACGAGCACACACTTTTCTGTGAGGCTGCACGAGCTAGCAGTGGAAAGAACTGAAAGCTGGTGTCAGGGACCACCCTTTATACCGATAGTCTCCTGACGCCAGTCACCTGACGCGGGGGCTGTCCTCGCCAGGGACTGCTAGCTAGAAATTTTTCTGGGTCCTGCCGCCTGCCGACGCCAGTCCTATATGTAATTACCTACTGCAAGAGCCCTCTCAAGTAAGATCTGTGATTTTCTTTCTAAATGTTCATTACTCGTAGTAGATGTGGCCAGTTCTACCTGATTGCATTTTCCTCACATTCAGTTATCTGTGGCATTGTATGTATTATTGAGCCATTATAACACCTTGCTCGCTTCCCTTTTTGTAAGCTTTACATTATTTTGTCCTGTTTGCTCCATTTCTCATCATTTTCTGTTGCTTTTGGCAGCCCCTGTTGGCTTTTCTTTCTTGCCAGGTTCCTCATGAGTACTGGTGTCCCCCTTGTAAGCTGTTCATGTTTTTACTGCAAGACATTTTATTTGCAGTTCTGGTCCTACAATTACCATTCTCACCTTTGATTTCTTTACATTGTTTACATACAAACTGGACAAATTCCATGTTTTCCACTGTACTAATCATACTACACTGCGCATGCCTAGTGCCTATGTCCCCATTTCGCTAATGTAATATAATTGTCATCCATGATATACTCTTGCTACCTGCACTTTTTAATAGAGGAGAGTCTGTCTCTGTTATTTTTCCCAAATACTTCACAGTGATTTGTTAATCTTTTCAGATTTGTGGTGTATTTCCTCCCGACAGATGTTGCTGGCGCCTGCCCACGCCACCTCTGCTCCATGCTCGACTGACCACTGTGTGATCCAGGTTGATAGTCTTTGATCTAATCATCGCAGTGTTCTGTTTTGGGGTCCCCTGTTTGGTTAGCCTTCTGTGGAGGTCATCTGGACCGCCTGAAACATAATTTGGAGCCTTGCAAGCTCCATGAGGGTACTGTGATGTCTCAGATATGCTGCTTGCTTGTGCACAAGGTTCTGAGAAGGCCGTGGAGTACTATAATAGAGTCCCCATGGTCATTGGACTGTGTTGCACCTCCCGCATTCAGTCCTTGATATCCTGTTGTAGCTCACCGTGGTATTATGAGCTGCATCTGTTGGAAACTAAGGGAGAGAAGTTGGAGCATTCTTGGAAAACTTCTGGTCTGGGACAGGTTGGCATTTAAGACTAAATATGCAGAGTATCAGCAGGCAGTCGAACTAAAAAAGACAGTGCTCCTGTCAGGATCAATTGCTGCAGGGAAACATCATCCAGCTCAGCTCTTTAGTAATGTTGATATGCTGCTAAATTCTTCTAATCTTTGGTCAGTCAGCTTTTTCAGTAGAAAAGTACAAGGAGTTTGCACGTTTTTTCTCTGACAAGGTGCCTGCTATTAAATCGGGTATTTCTTTGGGTGGCTTGTCATGGGCCAGTAGTGATTGCTTCTTCAGTGATGTAGATCTGCCTGCCTGGTATGCGTTTCAGCCTGTTTCTGAGGTTGAGGTACTCCGGGCAGTCTCTAGTTTGCACACCAACAGCTGTATGCTGGACCCATTACCAATGTAGCTGCTTCTCTGCTGTGGTAAGTTCCTGAGTCCGGTATTCACCGAGATAGTCAGTGGTTCCTTGAGGGAGGGTGTTTTTCCATCTGCAAGGCTGTGGTTAGACCCCCCACAAAAAAAAAGCCTACATCAGACTCTGACGTTCTGGCAAATTACAGACTGGTCTCTAACCTTCCCTTCCTTGGCAAGGTTATTGAGAAGGTGGTGGTGGAGCACATTTTGGACTGCCTGGAAACTGTTTCCATTTATGAACCTCTCCAGTCATGCCTTCCGGCCCTGTCATAGTTCTGACAATGCACTCATCAGGGTGACTTATGATCTCCTCCTAGCTTGGGACCAGGGAATTTGTCCTCTTTTGGTCCTTCCAGGGTCTCGCATCAGCATTAGGCACAGTTGACCATAGGGTGCTGTTGGATCGCCTTAGGAACTATGTGGGTCTCTCTGGTAGTTTTATGCTGGTTCAAGTCCTATGTAACCAGGAGGACTCAGCAGGTTGCCATAGGTAATTTTACCTCTGGTGCCTACGAGCTATCCTGGAGAGTTCCTCAAGGCTTGATCCTCATGTTGCCTTTGGGGGGGGGACCATTAGACGATACGGGTGCTGCGTTTCACTGCTATTTGTGTGACACTTGGCTACACTTGTCTTGTTCTCTTGGAACAGATCATGCGGCTTCGATATTGCGACAATGTCTTGGCCAGTATAAATGACTGGATGATGTCAAACTGGTTATGTGTCAACCCAGGAAAGACAGAGGTCATGGTGAATGAGCCAGGACTCTGGGTCTCAGCAGCAGTGGGAGGTCTGGCTCTTCCTTCAGTGAGTGGCTGATTTCTCCTGGCCTGCTGATGTGGTTAAGGATGTTTGGGGTTATTTTGGACCGCAGACTGATACTAGAAAACAGGTGTCTGCTGTGGTCCGATCTGGCTTACCATCTTCAGAGCATCACCAGGGCCAAGCTTGGCCTAGTCCATGTGACCTGTGGACAGTCATCCAAGCCTTCATCACCTCTAGGGTGGACTACACACATTCTCTACTTAGGGTTATCTGGAGGTTTGATGTGCGCCTACAGCTGGTCCAGAATGCTGCAGCCTGACTGATAGTGGGCTCCTCTGTGAGTGACCACATCATACTGGTCTGCACTGGCTGCCTTTGTGATGGCAACATTACCCTCAAAATATGTTTGTTAAGTTATAAGGCCCTACATGGTTTGGGACTGGACAGCTCTTAAGAACTCATTTTCTCTCCCACGCTGTTCGCCTCTTTCTCCACCAATGTGAGTCCTTACTGTCCTCCTCCTTCGTATTTTGAGACTTTCCTCAGGGATAGAGCTTTTTTGAGTGGCAGCTCCAATACTAGGAATTCACTTCCTGGGTACATTCGCATGGCTAGCTTCCAAAGGAGGCTTTTAGTTTTGTTGACCGTGTAAGTGCACTAGACAAATCTCTGCCTATTTTCAGGCATGACCTGGGGGAGGAGGATAGATGATTGCCAGTTGACCTTGAACCAGATTAAGCTGGTGGTGGTATTTTAAGTGAATGAGGGAAATTTGGCCAGGACATGAGGGAAATTCCCTACTTTTCGATAAGTGCCATGGGATCTTTAACATCTACCTGAACTACCACCAATCCAGGCAGATGGGACCTCGTTTAACGCTCTCGCCTCTCTGAAGACTTTTCTGTTCAAACAGGCTTTCCCAGCTAGTTAATCTTAGATCTGCTTGCATTCTGTGTTATCTGATCATATTTAATAATGTTATATGTCATAGTGTGTTACATTTTTCTGACTTTGTTTTATGTACAGTGCTAGACCCTTTGGATGGGGTGCTTTATAAATAAAGATTGCCTTGCCTTACACAGGGAGGGAATTTGAATTGGGATGCAGTTTTACCTTTTTCAAATGCTAATAAACTGCATTTATTCTCATTATATAAATGCAGCAGTGTCTCTGAACTACATGACTTTGTCTCTTCTAATTATCGCCTAGCTAAGGCCTACAGGCCAGACCATTGTCACTCTAGCCCCCCAAATGCAGGGTAATGCACAGCTCTTTAATATTTCATCTTACTGTGGTCTGCCGAGTCTTCTCCCAGTTTACCTTGTAGACACTAATTCACAATATTTTTCCCATCACTTACCCTACATATTGTGCCTTTAGACTTACTGATTACTAACCTTTCTCTGACATGTTCCAAAAAGAGCAGAATATGAGTATGGGAAAGTTCCTTCCTGCTGTTGGACATGTACATCCTTACCCTGTCATTTGTAATCACTTGAATTACTAGACTAGCTGCTGCATGTACTCAGAGAGGCAGTTTAAGTCAGAGGAAAGAGCTCATGCTTTTTAGTGCAGTGGGCACTATTCAGCAATACTTACATGCCTTTTATACATTCTTGTTCCCAAGAGCTTAATAGGGAAGGGTGCCAGTTAAGAGCCGGGTGGACATCGTAGATATATAAGACTGTTTTATGGTTTTCCAGGAAGTTCTCGTAGTTTTTATTACAATGAAATAGAAGGAGCTTTGAGATCCCAGATGGCAACATCCCTGCTGGGGGTGACAAAGAGATCATATATTTTTTAACTCCCTCAGCCCACATTCAGGAGAGAGTCCCAGCCCTCGACGCTGTGCTGTCTTTCCCCAGGGCTCTCCCGGTGGATAGGTGGGGTACCCCAGACCCTCACCTAAGACTGGATCCAGTTCTGGTCAGCACCGCAGCTGGTCGGGGATGGGACCAGTGAGCCCTCCTTCATCCAGCTGGGAGATCTTTTTCCGTTTTTTCCGCGGGGATAGGGCGTGCAGTTACACCCGTGACTGTACCATGCATGCTCCCTGCACGCCCCAGTCGGGCATCTGCCCCACCTCTGCCTACTGTGGACAGTGTCGGTGCCAGCCTTCACTAGGGGCCAGGCAAGCCGACCACTAATCCGCGCCTCTTCCTCGGAGAAGGAGAGCTGTCCTGGACACTCGGATCCTCCTCCTCGGTTGACCCTGGCAACCTGAACACAGGTCGCCATGCTCAGGAGGTAGGGCAGGATGCCTCAGCCTTCCATATCACTGAGCCAACAAGATCGCGTGTCTTCAAAAAGAAAAAGTAGTGGAGTAGCTTTATGTAGAGGACATTTGTGCTAATTGGCAGTTAGTAATGTTTTTTTTTTTTTTTTTTTTTACAGCAGTGAAATTCATATCTCCACATGGTCCATAGTTGATTGTACTTGAATGGACACTGATGTGAAAACTGTTTTCAGTTTTCTTTTATGGGCAACATGTTGTATAGTTCTTTTCATGGAACTAATAGTTTGGAGTTTCTACTGTGGCACAATTTGTCTGCAGAATCTGAATTGTGAGCTGTTGGACCTAGCAGAACCTTTTTTCAGTTCATTGCATAAATGGTAACATAGTTAAAACTCCAAATCACAGGTTCCAGGAAGAGAATTGTAATAGAATGCAGCCTATAAACAAAACAAAATGCAAAATAGTTTTTCATCACTTTTATTCAGGTACAGTTTGATATGGATAATTTAGGGAATTAGTATCATTTTGAAAATATGAACTTGGTAAACAGCTGCCAATTAGAAGTTATTTTCTGTTCCTTTAAATACTAAAACACAGTTTTGAGCGGCCTAGTTAAGGAGGTGGTGCTCTCCAACGGAGGCTGCTAACTCAACTTTGTACAACGAAAGACAGGAGCACTCCAAAATTATATGAATATATGCTAAGATAGCATTTTATTGTTATTATTCTATGGAAAGAGATAAAATCAGGCTCCACTGACAGGGCCTGTAACTCACCTGATGCATCTGGCAGAAGTAATGGCTACCAAGAACACAGTTTTCCAAGTCAAGTACTTAAGCTCTGCTGAGGACAAAGGCTCGTAAGGGGTTGCATAAGCTGAGCAATGCAAACATTAAGGTCCCAAGCAGGGAGCAGGGTCCCTGAAGGGAGGATTGGTATGCAGCAATCCCTTTGAATAATTTATACAATACAGGATGAGCTGAAAGGGAAGAGGGCTTGCTCTACTGATAAGAAGGCAGAAACAGCTGCCAGATGCACTTTTAAGTGTAGCTGGTCTGAGTCCCAAGCCATTGAGAGGAACTATATAGTCCAGGACTGTACGCAACCCAGCAGACTCTGGAGAAATATGTTACCTAGAGCACCAAATAGTGAACCTTTTCCATTTGGAGTTGTAAGTCTTTCTGGTGGAAGGCTTTGAGAAGCCTTTAAAATATTCAGAACACCTTGAGAGAGATGCAAATCAGCAATCTCTCAACTCTTCAAGAGCCAGGCCTTCAGACAGAGAGATTTGAGATTCGATACCAAACTCTCCTGAGAGGATGTTAACAGGTTGTAATTCCTGGGAAGAGACAGGGAAGGTGGACTGCTAATGACAGTAGGAGAGGATACCAGGGCTGTCTGGCCCAGTCTGGAGCAATCAGAATCACTCTGCAGGGCTGAGACCTGATTTTGACTAGTACCTTGAACAGGAGAGGAAGGGGAAAAGCATACAAAACTTCCTTCCAATTGAGAACTAGAGCATCCAGAGGGACTGAGCCCAACACTGGAGGTCTGCAGCAAAAAAGAGGAAGCTGGTGATTGTCTGGGGCTGCAAAAAGATCTATCTGTGGAGTGCCCCATCTGGAGAAGATCACCTTCAAAATCAGGGGATCTAGGGACCATTCGTGATGGCCCTGAGATATCCTGCTGAGAGCATCTGCCAGGACATTGTCCTTCCCTGTGAGGTGCACTGCTATCAGAGAAGTATTCGGGGAATAGGCCAGAGACCACAACTTATCGCTTGTAGCGCAAGGCCGCAGACTGAGTGCCCCTTGTTTGTTGATGTACCACATTGTGGTGGTATTGTCTGTTCTGATCTGAACCACTTTGTCCTGAACAGACTTGAAAAACTTGCAGTGCCAGAAACACTGCCCTGAGTTCCAAGAGATTGATGTGAAGCAGAGATTCTTGAGGTGACCACAACCCTTGACGGTCAGATTTCCCCATGGCTCCCCAGCCCAAGAGGGAGGCATCGTGTAAGGATTAAAGAATGAGATTGAGTGACAAAGGGAACCCTTGCCTGAGATTGCCCTCTGATCCTGCCACCACTGCAAAGCCTGGATTAGGGTTCTAGTCACTTGATTAGCTTGGTCAGAGAATCCTTTCTGGGACTCAGAAGGCTCTAAGTGGAAGTGAATGTCCTCATCTGAAATCCTGCCCCTGACCACTCACTATAGAGGCAGCCATGTGGCCCAGGAGCTGCAGAAAGTGCCTTGCTGGTCGAGACACCTGAAGGCTGAAATGAACAGGCCAGTTTCACATAGGGTCCTTGCTCCTGTCCAGGGAAGGAAGGTTTGCTCTTATTGGCATCCAGTTCTCGCCTTTATAAAGGTGAGGAGTTGAACTGGCTCCAGAACTGACTTTGAAAGATTTAGAGGAATCCTAAAGAAGTGAGTATTGCTGAGTTATCTGAGATGTGACTGATTTGGTCTGAGACTGGACCCACTCATGAGCCAGTCGTCCAGGTATGGAAAGATGAGATCTTTTTCCTTAGGAAAGCAACCACTACTGCCAGGCATTTTGTGAACACCCTTGAGCTGATGTTAGGCCAAAGGGCATTGTTTTGAATTGATAGTGGCCTGAGGGCACCTGAACCTGAGGTACTTTCTGTGGGAGCACCTGATGGGAATGTGGAATAGGATCCTTGAGGTCCAGGGAGACTAGCCAGTCCCCTGGCCTTAGAGACGTAGAATTGTTCTCAGAGTCACCATTTTGAATTTTGGCTTTAAAAGGTGCTTGTTTACGATCTTAGATCCAGAAATGGGCCACCATTCCTCCTGTCTTTGGGGATTAGGAAGTACCTGGCACAACTTGTCCCTGTGTAGGGATGGAACCTTTCTATGGCTCTGAGAGCCAAGAGGAAGAGACCTCTGACTCTAGGGCAGGACCTCTGAAGAATTTGCAGGGAAAGGATCTGGTTCTCATCTTGGGAAATTTTTTGAAGCTGAGAACCAGTCCCTGGCTTACTATTTCCAGGACCCATTTGTTCTGATGTTAAAGACTCTAGTCCTGGACAAAGTAAGCTGTGCCTGTCCCCTACATGTAGTGGAGAATCGGCTTGGGCAAACCATCAGGGTGCCTGCTTGCAGGGCCTTAGGCTGAGCGGGTGGCAGGCCTGTTATACCCCATCTGCCTCTCGCCTGAAGAACCCCTCTGGAGCAAAGTGCAGAAGAGGAGGCCTGGGCTTGGTAAAAGGCCTGCCCTGCCTCTGAACACTGCTCTGGGGAGTGGCTTGCCTTTCTTGGCCTGAGCATCCTTAGGTGGTCCAGTATTCATCCATTTTCTTCACATGTTCTCTGTCTGCCCCAGACAGAGAATTACCAATGACAGGAAAATCCATGGCCTTAGGCTGGGTATCCTCTGGACAAGCTATCCTCATGAAGGGCACAGATGTAGCCATGACTTGGATGAAATCACTGAGTCCACTGCAGCGTGAAACTGCACCCTGGATGCTTCAATACTATTTGCAGCCTCCCCGTCCAGCTCCTTGGCAAGCTGGTCAGGGACCTGTTTTGCTAGAGCCATCACAGTGTCCTCAGTCATGTAATTGGCTCGCGTCGAGTCTGAAAGATGCTGCTATGTACTGTTTCTTTGCCATGGCATCAATCCTTCTGGAGTCCTTATCTGGGGTGTGAAGCCAAGGTATATTTGCTTCATCACAGGCAGCCTGCACCTATGCCAACATGGCTGCATTGTTGGGAAAGGAACCCTATCTAAGCCTGAAAGGGTATACTCTTGTCCATTCTTCTGTCCAAAGGAAGTATGGAATTAGAGTTTTCTAAATCTAAATGTCTGTTTCCTAAAAGACTTATGGAGGGAATAGACAATCTCCGACTTTGGATGTCCATCATCTCAACCTAATCAGGCTCCTCCTGATCCTCTACTGCTTCCTCCATGAAGCTGAGAGTTTAGCCACTTTTTTGTAAACATATAAAGTGGGAGGGACTCAGAAAGCCTAGGAGGGAAACACCTGAAGGTCTGTCTGGGGAGATGTCAGGGTCACTGGGCGCATCCAGACTTTCTTAATCACCATCACTATCCTCTTACTTTCCTCCTTCTCCTCCGAGTTCATAAAAATCTTCTAAATTATAATCCAGAACCGGTGAACCAACCAACCGAGACCCTAACCGATGGTACTACTTCGTCGGAACCGGTTAGCAACTGAACAATCCATCGCTTTGGCTATTTCATCAGCGTGAGAGAAAGAACTTGTGGATCTGAACTGACTGACTTATCCTTCTTTTCTTTTAACCGAAACCAACTCCTCAGAGTCGGTTCTCCTTCTGCCCAAAGAAGTTTCGCCTGTCAGAGGGCACCCTTCTGTTTTGCTGGAACCGAACCAGGCTGGCCATCTGGGTCAGCAGACTTCTTGGCCTCCTTTCCTCAGTCTACTTCTCTTTGTTCAGAGTAGCTGAGGGAACATTTTTAAATCTTGGCAGTCTGAATCAAGGTGGTCAAACCTCAGACAACAACACAGGAGGGGTCAGCCTACAAAGGCTTCCCCACACATTACAGTGTTGAAACCAGTGGGTCCGGTTTTTTTTTGGTTTCTGATATGGCCAATCCTAACCAAATTTATCTTTTTCGGCAATCCGCCAGGTGAGACACCCCTATCGGTTCCTGACCATGTTACTGTCCTGGAAAAACGTAATGAAATCCATTTTTTTTTTTTAAAACCGATACGGACCGTTACCACTCTCTAAAAACAGAAAACTTTTGACAAACCTGATCGGTTCAAACCAAACCGATCTGATGTTTACAGGTTCCACACAGAAACTAATAATAAACCTATCTAGTACTCACGGTACCACAGAGACTGAACCGACAGGTTAGATTGTAGAAATTCGGTTGAAACCGAGAGAAAAACGACACTTTAACCGACTAAATTGAACCGAGCGAAGGAGAAATCTCTGGAGTGACTATTCAGTGAGGCGGAGTAAAGAATCTGGCAGTTTGGGTTCAAACAACAGACAGAGGCTCAACCAAGCTCGAGCTCAGCGTTCCATGCCTTGCATGGAAAGTTAACTCTTTCCTCTCCGAGGCAGTTCAAGGTTGGAGATCACTGCACATAGTCAGAATACAGCAAGACTTCATGTTGTTTGAACAACAGATTCTTGGTGCTCCAGCTCATCGAAGGACACTCGACAGAGTTTCTTCAGAAACCACCTCGCCATCCCCCTCTGAAGTCGTCAGATTCAAGGGAATACATCTCTCTGCCCATGAGAAATTTCAGCTCTACTGTTGAAATGATGCAGTAGAACCCGCTCTCCTTCATCTGCAAGGGACGGGTTACTATTCCCATTTCTTCCTGGTCCCAAAGAAGACAAGAGATCTCAGACCAATCTGGATCTCAGTTCCCTGAATCTTTTGTGGAATACAAAAGGTTCAGGATGCTCTTTGCAGAGCTTCTGCCCCTCCTCTGGTCGGGTCAGTGGCTGTGTCTCTGGATATGCAGGATGCTTACCTGCACATTTCCATTCGCCTGTCCTCACCAGAAATACCTTAGTTTTATGCGCTCCAGGGGACCACTACCACAAAGCGCTTCCTTGGTCTATCCTCAGCACCCCTAGTATTTACAATACCTGGCCTGGTGGCAAGCCCACCTGCATAACTGGGGGTGCAGGTTTTCCCATACCTGGACGATTGGCTCCTGGCAGCCTCATCCAGGGAGGAACTCCTCGCTGCCTCTCCCTACCCAGCAGGTTTCTGCCTGCCTGGGCATACAATCAACCATTCCAAGTCTCACCTGATCCCATCCTAGAGACTACAGTTTATTGGGGAAGATTCTCAATACGACCACGGCAGGGCCTTCCTGCCACCGGACTGGGCGTCCACCCTCCAGACTCAAATAAGTCTGCTGTCCGGCTGCAGGCGGTCTCTGCAAGGTCGGTCCTTCGCCTTCTCGGGCTCATGGCGGCTGCTATCCAGACAGTTCCTCATGCTCGACTCCACATAAGAATAGCTCAGTGGACTCTACGCTCCCAATGGGTCAGTTAGTGGATGACCTAGATCACCCATTTCTGGTCTCCTCACTGATGCTTCAAGACTTGCAATGGTGGATGCTTTGAGAGAACCTGTTTCAGGGAGTTCCTTTCTTTCATCCTCCCTCCTCCCAGACTCTAACCACAGATGCCTCGGGCAAAGGTTGGGGAGCCCATCTAGGGCCTCATCGGACCCAGAGCTCCTGGTCCAAGCTTGAACAAGCTGTCCACATCAATGTGCTCAAGCTTCGGGCAGTGTTGTACGCTCTTCAAGCCCTTCACCAATACATCCTTCCCACCCACGTAGCCATCCAGATGGACAACATGTTCATGGTTTGGTACATCAACAAACAGGGAGGGACTCAGTCCTACCCTCTGTGCAGAGAGGTAATGAGGGCTTGGGATTGGGCAACACATCACGACCTTCCCCTCTAAATGCAAAGCTTCCCGTCTTCTGCTCGCTCATTCCAGAGCGAGGCGCTTTCTGGAGAGATGCTCTGTCTCTAGACTGGAAGGACAGATTCATCTATGCCTTCCACTCAATTCCACTTATCCCACGAGTCTTGCAGAAACTAGCCTCAGAAGGAGCACGAATTATTCTGATTGCTCCTTTCTGGCCCAGGCAAGTTTGGCCTCTCCTACAACAATATTCAGAGGATCATCCTCTTCCTCTGTCTTGAAGTTTACTGACCCAGGATCAGGGACTCTGGTCCATCCAGTCCTCAGATCCTTCAGCTGCACGCATGGCTCCTGCAGACTTAGCTAATTCCTGCTTTGGGGTGTCTCCCCAAGTGGCGGAGATTTTGGTAGAGGCCAGAATACCCTCCACTAGATCCACTTACGCCATGAAGTGGAAAAGAGTCATGATCTGGGCTGCTTCCAAGAACGCTGAACCTTTCTCCTGTTCAGCAGGGCTTCTGCTGGAGTATCTATGTCATCTGTTTGACCTGGGTCTCAGTCATTCTTCTCTGAAGGTACACATGGCGGACATCTCAGCCTGTGATGTCCCTTTGCAGACAAAACTTTGCCAATTGAAGGTCTCAAGACCTTTCTCAGAAGGTCCTCCATCTGAGACCCCTATCCATATTCCTGCTCCCCTGGGAATTGAACTTTGTTCTTGAGAAACTTACTCTGCCTACCTTCAACCGTAGCTTCTGCAGATTTCAAGTTCCTTCGTGGAAGACTCTCTTACTGGTGGCCATTACTTCCACTGGAGAATTTCCACGCTCCAGGCCCTGATGTGCAAAATCCCATACTTGATTTTTCACAAGGAACATGTTGCTCTTGCACGAATCCTAAGTTTCTCCTAAAGTAGTAGTAGCAGAGTCTTCTCTAAATCAGTCCATAGAGTTAACCGCCTTTTCACGCAGTACTCTAATCAAGGAGAGTATGTACTCCATACTATGGATGTTCACCGGATTCTGAGATACTACACCAACAGGACGAAGGATTTCTGAAAGACTGATCAATTGTTTGTCTCTTTTGCTCATAAAAGGGAAGGCAACACTGTTTCTAAGCAATGCCTATCTTAGTGGTTGGCTCATTGCATCACTTTCTGTTATGACAAATACAACAAGACCCTCCCAGGTCAGGTAAGAGGCCACTCCACCAGAGGAGTAGCTGCCTCATTGGCTTGTTTCAAAACGTGTCTGCGGCAGACATCTGCGCTGCCGCCACCTGGACTTCCACTCATACCTTCACTAAACACTACAGTTTGGATGTTGTCTCTCACCGTAGAGCAGGCTTCGGGCTGGCTGTTCTGCAAGCCTCTTATCTTGAGGCTTGCACAGCTAGAACTGCTTCTTGGAGTAGTTTTCCTCCCCCCGGTGCCTCTCTTTGTTCCAAACTGCTTGGGATTCAGTCCTATATGTAACTACCTACTGCAAGAGCCCTCTTGAAGTAAGATAGTACAGTTACGTAAGAACTTACCGTAACAGTAGATCTTCGAGAGAGGCTTTTGCAGGTAATACCTACCCGCCTTCATACCCCTAGGCTTTTTCAGCCCTTTTCCAGTGATGGAAATATCCGCTCTCTCTCATCCGACCTCTCTGGCCTGTGGCGAGAAAGAACTGGAAGGGCATCAGGACCGCCTTATACAGACGCCTCTGACGCGGTCACCTGACGTGGAGGCGGTCCTCGCCAGGACTGCTAGCTAGAAATTTTTCCGTGGGGTCCTGCCGCCTGCCGACGTCAGTCCTATATGTAATTACCTACTGCAAGAGCCTCTCTCGAAGATCTTCTGTTACGGTAAGTTCTTACGTAACTGTACTTTCCTCAGAAAGCAACAGGAACATAGAGCAACCCCCAGAAGTAAACCAAACAGCTACAAATGTTGGAATAAGCAAGGAATTATCTAGGTCAGAATCTACCACCGAAATTGTAGCAAATATACCAACGTCGAACAGATATGAACCCCTGTTGCAACTTTTAAATAACACAGAGAATGAAACAAGAGAAATAACAGATATTATAAGGACAATGGAGTGGCTAATGATACTAATTAAAATCCAACACAAATGAAGCAGGATGTAGAGGTACCACAGGGAGAAAACACTTTGGAACAAAACATGTTAGTACAAACACATGCTAGGAAAGTTCATATTAATGGTGACTCCATAAAGCAGCATACTAATTCAATCACCACAATGAACAGGTTCTAAGTATGTCCTTACCAGGTGCAGGTTTGAAGGATATATGATGTTTTACCAAAGGTAATTACAAAGTCAGATAAATCACCAATAGTAGTTATACATGCTGGGACAAATGATAGAAACATAGACTTTGACAGCAGATAAGGACCACTTGCCCATCTAGTTTGCCCATTTCCCTACCTAGAGGATAAGCTACAGATCCTATTTAACCAACAGCCTATTTCTTCCTACCCCACCAAAATTGCCTTATGTCTGTCCCATGCATTCTTGAATTCTCCCACAGTTTTAGACCCCACAACCTCCTCAGATAGGCTGTTTCATGCATCCACCACCCTCTCTGTGAAAAAACACTTCCTCACATTGCCCCTGAGCCGTCCCCTCTATCTTCAGATTGTGTCCCTTGTTCTTGCACATCTCTTTCTGAAAGATGCTACCTCTTGGACTTTGCTGATTCCACTGAGGTACTTAAACATTTCTATCATGTCCCCCTCTCCTTTCCCAAGGGTATACATATTAAGCTCCTTTAGCCTCTCCTCGTATGGCTTCTCTTGCAGACCCTGCACCATTTTAGTTGCCCTCCTCTGAACTGCCTTCATCCTGTCTATGTCTTTGCAGAGATGGGGTCTCTAGAACTGGATGAGTACTCAGATGGGGTCTCACCAACTGTCTATACAAGGGATAAAACTTCCTGTTTTCTGCTGGTGATGCCTATAAATCCCAGTATCCCCCAGCCCTCCCACCACCTTCTCACATTGCTTGCCAACCTTAAGGTCATCTGATATGATTACCCCAAGTCCCTTTCCATTTTCGTTGTTGTTACTACCACCCCCATTGTGTACTCTTCCCTGGGTTTTTGTTTCCCAGGTGCATTACTTTGCACATCTTTGCACTGAATCCAAGCTGCCATACTTCTGACTATTCCTCCAACCTTGCCAAGTCCTTCTCATCCTTTCCACGCCTCCTTGTGCACTGCCAACCCTGTTGCAGATCTTTGTGTCATCTGCAAAGAGGCACACTTTTCCTTCCAGTCCCTCTGCAATGTCACTTATAAAGACATTAAAGGACTGACCATACTGAACCCTCTGGTACCCACTAGTAACCCCTCTTCAGAGTGGACTCCATTTACAATTACCTTCTGTGTCCTGTTCAGCCAATGTTTTACCCAGGCTACCACCCTGGGACCCACCCAAGGCTGGTTAATTTGACTACTAATCTTTGTGTGGGACTGTGTCAAATGCCTTGCTAAAGTCTAGGTAGGCCATGTCCACAGCCCATCCTGGTCTACTACTTTGGTCATCCAGTGAAAGAAATCAAATAGATTCATCTGACATGACCTTCCTGCTGTGAATCCATGCTGTCTTGGGTCCTGTGCCCCAATGGCCTCTAGGTACTCAACAATTCTTTCCTTAAGAAGTGATTCCATCACTTTCCCTACCACAGAAGACAAACTGACAGGTCTGTAGTTTCCTGCCTCTGTCTTGCTCCCACTTTTGTGAAGGGGAATCACATCAGCCTTCTTCCAGTCCTCAGGTACCATACCATCCTCCCATGATTTGTTATAAAGAGTAGTCAGTGGTGTCACTAGTTCTCTGCTTAATTCTTTTAGAATTAAGGGGTGAATTCCATCTGGCCCCACTGCTTTGTCCACCTTCAGTTTTAGGAGTTCTTTCAGAACCCTTTCTTCTGTGAAAGGACTGGGATCGACTCCTCTCCAGAGTGCTTCTGTTAATTGGATTAGGCACCTCCCCACTTCCTCTTTGTGAATACTGAACAGAAGTATTCATTCAGTATCTCTGCTTTTCACTGTCACTCTCTGCCCACCCACCATCCATTCTATTGGGCCTCACTATCCCTCCTTTGACTTTCTACGCTCCCTGATATACCTATAAAAGGTTTTATCCCCTTCTTAACAGAGTTGGCTATCTTTCCTCAGTTTGTGCCTTTGCTATTCTGACTACCCTCCATGCTTCCTTCTGCCTTACTGGTACAGCTCTCTGTTCTGCTCCTTCTGTGTTTCCTTATACTTCCTAAATGCTATCTTTTCTCCTAACCTTCACCACCACTTTTGAGAACCATAGTGGCTTTCTCTTTCATTTTGATTTGTTTATTTGCTTTACAAAAGGCTTGCTGCCTCTGTGATGGCAGTTTGATATTTCCCCATTGTTGCTCCGCCCTCCTTCTAGCCTGTTTGCTAGTGCTTTTTATGATCTGAGAAAGTTCTCAAAAGGTGACATTTTAATAACTCACAAAAGATGCATTGGTATTTGACAGAAGCCAATTGTGAGGTGGTTATGTCAGATATTCTAGTCCCAAAGGCAGCAGAGTGGATCAACAAAAATAGTAAAGATAAACAATATATTGAGGCAATGGTGTCTACAGAATGGTCACATAAGTTTGAAAACATCACGAATACTCTCTCCTAGGGAAAAATAAGACAATTCTATAAAGACAGACTGCATCTAAATTGCAGTGGCAGTGAATTACTGAGTAGCATGATAGATCAATAAGCTAAACTAGAGAAGGTGGTGGGTATTTAACTGTGCACAGTCGAAATAAGAGTTATAAAAAATATGTAAACATAACCTGACAACAAAACAAAAGTGACAGAAGATGAACTCAAGTTTCTATTAATAAATGCCAGAAGCTTGAAAAACAAAATGGATGCACTAGTATATACCTTTAAAACAGAAAGTATTTCAATATGTGATATAACCAAAACATGGTTCAGCAGGGAAGACTGGGGATAAATGTCAGCATGTGTTCCCATAAGGACAGGAAATATGGTGGAATGGCCTTGTATATCCTCAACAGCATTAGAGCGAGTGAAATACAAACCAATAAAGAAGACAAATCTCAAGAAGAGATGAAGTGGTTGAATTGAATACCAGCAACTCAAAATTAACAATAGGTGTGTGCTACAGACCTCCAAATCAGAATAAAGAGGAACATCAAAATTTTGTTGTCACAGATATATACAATGCACATATATGGTGACACATGCTAGTTGGTGATTTAAATTATCCCAGTATTTGTTGGGGCAAAGAGACAGGCTCTACAGCCCATGAAAAACAGTTCATGGAAATAATATACCCAATGCACTTGGAGCAGCTAGTCACTAAGCCCACTAGGAACAACAACATTATATGTCTTATACTGTCAAATGCAAAAGAAAGTTTCAAAAGGATAAAAATCCTCAAAGCATCAGCAGACAACGACCACAACATGGTCATGGCAGAAATTAAATTTAAACAAACAACATATGGAGGTAAGACAACACTAAAATGTTATAATAATGCAGACTATGAAAATACAAAAAACATCTTCACAAAGGGGAATGGTGTGAGGAGCTGCAGGATAAATCACTGGAGGAAATGTGGGACATAATCAAAAATAAAACAGAAGTTTGTATAACAAACTTTGTCCCAGAGACAAGGAAATATAATTCAAATAGAAGAATTCTCAAGTGGTTCAATAAAAGTATCAAAAGATTACTAAAAAGGAAAAAAACAATATAGGAGATAAAGACTGATGAGGCAAGAAGAAAAAATACTCACCTTAGTAATGTTGTTTCTTCTAATGGAGTCTTGCTATATTATGACATATGCAGTGAGTCCCAACCTTCGAACTGCTCCGAGGTGAAAGAGTTAACTCTATGCCAGGCATGGAACTTTGACCTCGAGCTTGATTGAAAACTCTGTCTGTTGTTCTTCAAACTCAAACTGTCAGATCTTTACGAGCAAAACTCACTAAGGTTCTGTGGAAGCTGTAAACCTACACTAGCCAACTGGCTACTAAATATAAGAACACATTTTTGGTCCCAAAACAAAGATTCAAGTCAGGAGACCCAAAATGAAAACACAACACCCAATCATCCCAAAAAGGAGGGTGAAAAAACAAGGTGGGCATCTACTAGTGCCAACACTGCACTGCCCACCCACATCCCAAAAGCAGAGGTTCTGAGAGGGCAGGGGGAGGTCATAATATAGCAAGACTCCATTAGAAGAAACAACATTACTAAGGTGAGCAATTTTCTCTTCAAACAACATGAAGTCTTGCTATATTATGACATATGCAGACTACACAGCAGTACCTCCATGGAGGAGGGACAGAACCTACTTAGGAAATAGACTCTGAAGCATAGTTGTGTTAAACCGAGCATCACTCCTAGCCTGGATGTCCAGGGAGTAATGCTTGTAAAAGTGTGAACTGTTTTCCAGGTAGCTGCTTGACATATCTCTAGGATAGGGATGTGCCTGGCAGCAGCCAGAGATGCAGCTGTACCTCTGGTAGAGTGAGTCTTCAGGCCTGAGGAGGAACCTACCCAGTTTTCATAGCAAGATTGGATACAAGAGACAATCCACCTGGCAATGGATCTTTTAGTGGCAGGTTTCCTTTACTAACCTCACCATAAGTGAGGAACAGTTGGAGGGAGTCAAACCTGTGACCCTTGGCACGCTCTATGTAGTAACTAAGGCTTTTGACATCTAAATTGTGCAGTCTCCTCTCGCCAGAGGAGGAATGGTCAGTGAAGTACATAGGGAGAGACATAGATTGATTAAGGTGGAAGTCTGAAACCACCTTAGGCAAGAACTTTCTGTTAGTCCTGAGGACCACCTTATCTCTATGAAAGGAGATAAAATCAGACTCCACTGACAATGCTTGTAATTCACTTATGCCTGGCAGAAGTGATGGCCACCAAAAACATAGTTTTCCAAGTCGAGTACTTAAGCTTTGCTGAAGACAAGGGCTCAAAGGGGTTGCATAAGCTGGGCAATGCAAATATCAAGATTCCAAGCAGGGCAGGGTCCTGAATGGAGGGTTGGTGTGAAGCAACCCCTTAAAAAACTTGGAGAATACAGAATGAGCTGAAAGAGAAGAGGGTTTACTTGCTGATAAGAAAGCAGACACGGCTGCCAGGTGCACTTTTAGGGTAGCTGGTCTCAGCCCCAAAGTATTTAAATGGACCATATAATCCAGGACTGTGGGTAAATCAGCAGATTCTGGGAGATATGTTTGCCAGAGCACCATATGGAAAATCTCTTCCATTTGGAATTATAAGTAGCCTCGTTGGAAGGCTTCCTGAAGCCTTCAGGATATCCACACACCTTGGGAGAGGTGTAGGTCAGCAAACTCTAACTCTTCAAGAGCCAGACCTTGAGATTGAGAGATTTGAGGTTCGGGTACCAAACTCACCCCTGAGCACAGGTTAACAGGTTGTGATTCCTGGGAAGACACAGGTGAAAGTGGACTGCTAAGGACATAGGAGGGTACCAGGGCTGTCTGGCCCAATCTTTATTTATTTAGTTTTGTTGAGCAATCTGGAGCAATCAGGATCATCTTGCAGGGCTGAGATCTGATTTTGACTAGCATCTTGATCAGAAGAGGGAAGGGAGGGAAAGCATAGAGAAACTTCCCTTCCCAACTGAGGAGGAAGGCGACCAGAGGGACTGAGTCCAACACTGGGGGCCTGCAGCAAAAAAGGGGAAGTTGGTGATTGTCTGGGGCTGCAAAAAGATCTATCTGCGGGGTGCCCTATCTGGCAAATACTACCTCCAGTACTAGGGGATCCAGTGACCATTCGTGATGGCCCTGGGAAATCCTGCTGAGAGCATCTGCCAGGACATTGTCCTTGCCTGGGAGGTAAACTGCCATAAGGGAGGTGTTTAGAGAGTATGCCAGAGACTACAACTTCATTGGCTCGTGCACAAGGCTGTAGACCGAGTGCCACCTTGCTTGTTGATGTACCACATTGTGGTGGTATTGTCTGTTCTGACCTGAATAACTTTGTTCTGAACAGATTTGGAAAAACTTGAAGTGCTAGAAAACTGCCTGAGTTCCAACAGATTGATGTGGAGCAGAGATTCCTGAGGGACCACAATCCCTGGGTAGTGAGGTGGCCCATGTGAGCTCCCACCTCAAAAGGGATGCATCTGTAGAAAGGATTAAGGAGTGAGACTGAGGGGCGAAGGGGACCCCGTCTCAGACTGCTCTGGTCCTGCCACCACTGAAGGGCTTGGATCAGGGTCTGAGTCACTGGGATCAATTTGGTTAGAGGGCTCTCCTTTGAGACCAAAAGATTCTCAAATGGAACTGGATGTCCTCATCTGAAATCTTGCTCCCTGCACTACTGCTGTAGAAGCAGCCATGTCCCCCAGGAGCTGTAGAAAATGCCTTGCTGGTCAAGAGACCTACAGGGTGAAACAGGAGGCCAGAGAGACCAGGGTCCTTGCTCTTTCCAGAGGAAGAAAGGCTCTGGCCTCTTTTGTGTTCAGTTCTGCACCTATGAAGGTGAGAAGCTGGACAGGCTCTAGAACTGACTTTGGAAGATTGAGAAGGAAACCTAGAGAGGTATGCAGTTGCTGAGTTACCTGAAGATGCAATTTGACTTGGTCTGGAGACTGGCCTACTATGAGTCAGTCATCCAGGTAAGGAAATATGGCAATTGTTTGCCTTCTTAAGTGGCAACTGCTACTGCCAGGCATTTTGTGAATACCCTCGGGGCAGAGGTGATGCAAGGGCATTGCTCTGAACTGGTAATGGCCTGAGGGCAGTTCGAATCTGAGGTACTTTCAATGGGAGCTTCTGCTAAGAACATGGAAGAGGCATCCTTGAGGTCCAGGGATGCTAGCCAGTCCCTGGCCTTAGAGAGGTAAAATAATTCCCATAGTCACCATTTTGAATTTTGGTTTTAAAAAGGTGCTTGTTTAGGTATCTGAGATCCAGGATGGGCCGCCATTCTCCTGTCTTTTTGGGTAAGAAAGTTCCTGGAGTACAACCCTTGCCTGGTGTGGGGTGGAACCTTTCCACAGCTCTGAGAGCCAGGAGGGTAGAAACTTCTGCTTCTAGGGCAAGTGCCTCTGATGGATTTGAGGTGGAAAGGACCTGGTTCTCATCTTTGGAAATTTTTTGAAGCTGAGAACCAGTCCCTTGCTGACTACTTATAGGACCCACTTGTCTGATGTTAAAGACTTCCAGTTCTGGACAAAGTAAGCCAGCCTGCCCCTGCAGGTAGTGGAGAATCGACCTGGCCACCCCATGAGGGTGTCTGCTTGGCAGGGGCTTTAGGCTGAGGGGTGGAAGCAGGTCTGCTTGTACCCCATCTGCCTCTCCCTCTAAAGAACCCCTCTGGGCATAAGCTGAAGAGGAGGAGGCCTGGGTTTGGGTAAAAGGCCTATGAAAAGGCCTGCCCCTGCCCCTGGAATGCTGCCTTTGAGGAGTGGCCTGCTTTTCCTTGGCCTGTGCACTCCTATAGGTGGTCCTATACTCATCCATTTTCTTCATGTAATTCTCTGTCTGCTCCCCAAACAGAGAGTTACCCACAACAGGAAAATCCATGGCCTTAGTCTGGGTATCCTGTGACAGGATAGTACATCTGAGCCAAGCCATCCTGCGAAGAGCCACAGATGTAGCCATGACTCTTGGTGACACATCATCAGAGTCCACTGTGCATGAAATTGCACCTTAGATGCCTCAATACCATCAGCAGCCACCTGCTCCAGCTCCTTGGCAAGCTGGCCAGTGACCTGCTTTGCTAGAGCCATAATAGTGTCCCATCTGGATTTCTGGTATCTAGCAACATAAGCCATATAATTTGCCTGTCTGAGTCCCAAAGATACTGCCATGTACTGTTTCTTTGCCATGGCATCAATCCTCCTGGAGTCCTTGTCAGGGGGGTGTGAAGCCAAGGGAATATTTGCCTTGTCACAGGCTGCAGCCTGCACTACTCCAACATGGCTGTATTGTTGTGTAAGGAACTCCGTATCAGAGCCTGACAATGTGTACCTCTTGTCCATTCTTTTATCCACAGAAGGTAGAGTGTGAGAAGTTTTTAGAATTTTTACTGTCTGTTTCCCAAAAGATTTATGCAAAGGAATAGACAGTCTCCTAGACTCTGGGATATCCATCATTTCTACATAGTCAGGCTCTTCTTAATTATCCACAGCTACCTTCATAGGCAGCTGGAGGGTTTCAGCCACTTTTTTATAAAACATAAAATGAGAAGGGGACTCAGAAAGCCTAGGGGGAGACACTCCTGAAGGTCTGTCTGGGGAGATGTCCGGTTCAATGGGCACATCCAGACTTTCAAATCCACATTCACTCTCCTCATACTCCTCTTCCTCCTCCTCTGGTTCATAAAATTCCTCTAAATCATACTCTTGAACCGGTGGAACCGACCGAACCGTACGCTTACCTGATGATGCTGGTTCGGTCGGAACCGGGGAAAGTGACTGGACAATTTTAATCGCTTTGGCTATTTCTTCAGTGGTTGGAGAGGGAAGTTTGGCTCACACCTGCTGATTTTCTAGTCCTTTGTTGGAACCGACTCCTCCGAGTTGGCTCTCCTTTGGCCGAGGAAGTCTCGCCTGGTCAGAGGGCACTCCTCTGGTTCGGTTTCAACCAAACTGGGCTGGCCATCCGTTCAGTGGACTTTTGGCCTCCCTTTCCTGAGCCTACCAAGTCTTTTTCCAGGGTAGCTGCAGGAAAATTTTTACAAATCTGGCAGTCTGCATTGAGGTGGTCAAACCCCAGACAATAAACACAGGTGGTGTGGGGTCAGCCTTGTAAAGACTTCCCCACAGACACTGCAGTGTTGAAACCCAGTGGGCCCGGTTTTTCTTTTGGGTTTCTCAGACATAGTGCCAGCCTAACCAAAACTTGCCCGTTTATGGCAATCTGTCAGCAAGACTCTCTTATCAGTTCTCAACGTGTCACGGTCATGGAAAAACTGTAATGAAATCCGTTTTTTAGAACCGATAAGAACCAGGAACCGCCTCTAAAAGGTAGATTAATGTATTTAAAACAACCTGATCGGGTTCGAACCAACCAATAAACCGCTTACAAGTTCCACACACAGAAAGTAAATGTAAAACCTATCTAGTACTTAAATACCACAGACAGAGCTTGAACCGATCGGTTGGGTTTAAATTCGTTAACAAACTGAATAATTAATACTTTAACCGACAAAAATGAACCAGCAGAAGGAGAAACTCTGGAGCGACTGTTCAGTGAGGTGGAGTAAAGAATCTGACAGTTTGAGTTTGAAGAACAACAGACAGAGTTTTCAACCGAGCTCTGAGCTCAAAGTTCCATGCCTGGCATGGAAAGCTAACTCTTTCACCTCAGAACAGTTAGAAGGTTGGGACTCACTGCATATGTCCTAATATAGTAAGACTTCATGTTGTTTGAATGATATATACAAACGGCTCTAGGGATAGTAAAAACTTAATAAAAAAGCAAAAGCAGAAATGAAAACAAATGGCACAATCAACACATGACAAGAAGAAAAAAAAATTATAATTACATTGGCAGTTTAAAGGAGGACAAAGTACCATAGGGCAAATTATAGTAGAGGACAACATTACAACAGATGAGGAGAAAATAGTGGGCAACTTTAACGTAGTATTTGATTAGTATATTTAAAACAAAGCTAAAAATGGACAAAGAACTGGCAATAACACAAATCTCAGAGAGAGCAGAACAACAACAAATGATGTATGTGAAAGAATAAAAAGTTAAGGTTAATAAGCCCCTGGCCTGACTGAACACATCCCAAGTTCCTTAAAGAACTGGGTACAGAAATTGCAGATCCCATCAGCATACTATTTAATAAGTCATTATAGGAGGACAATAATACACTGCAGGAATGGCAAATAGCGAATGATAATACTATACTGAAAAGGGTGATAGAAGTATAGGAAACTACAGACCTATCAGTTTGACATTAGTGAATGGCAAAATTATGGAAGGAATAATCACAGACTTGACCCAACAACATAAAGGAAAAGGGCAAACAGATCTCACAGCATGGCTTTAGTCAGGACAGATCACGCTATTAACTAACTTTATTCCTTTTTTCTGAACTAGGAGTGCAGCACTGGATAAAGGGCTCCCAGTGGATGTGATATACTTAGATTATTCAAAAGCGTTTGACTCGCATAATGAAATAATTAACCAACTAGTTAAGTGTGATTTTCACCCAAACATAATATCATGGATAGACTCCTGGTTGGATAATAGACTACAGAGAGTATATGAGGACACAAGTCTGGTTGGAGAAGGGTGACGAGCAGTGTGCCATTGGGGTCAGTTCTGGGACTTCTGCTTTTCAATATCTTAATTGGCTCAGTGCAAACAACAAATAATGTATGGATACATAACTATGCAGATGATTCCAAAATAGATGCCATCATCAATAACTGGGAGGAAGCCATAGGTTTACAACATGAAATAGACAACTTAGGCAAATGGGCCAGAGACCGTAGACTGAGTTTAATATTGAAAAATGTAAGGTCATGCACTTAGGGCATAACAACATCATGGCCCCAAAACACACTCTCGAAAACAAAATCCTAATGATGGCAGAGGTGGAAGAAGATCTAGGAGTCTACATAAACAGGTTATTCACCTGTAACAGTAGTTCTAGGAATGGTATATGTTGTTCATCCACACTTACTGGCATATCCTCTTCACTTTAAGATTCACTGGAAGTCTTCAAGCTGGCTCCTCTCCCACCCCTCGGGTGGTATGTACCTCGGCTCTGCCCATGATGCCAGATCTTAGCCCGCTGGAAGCCAGGTTGTGTGCGTCCACAGCTGGGAGGTCAGGTGGGTCGTGTGGATGAACAACATATACCACCCAACTACTGTTACAGATGAGTAACCTGTTTTTCTAGGATTGGGACATGTTGTTCATCCACACTTATTGGCAGACTCCTAGCAGTTCTCCAGGAGGGAGGGAGGAGGCAAGGTGCACCCCCTGCCTAGGGAACAGAGATTGGAGAACTGTGGCCCCAAAACCAGCATCCCGGTGACTCAAGGTCGATGTGGTAGTGGATGATGAAGTGTTTGCTGACTTCTAGGTACCAGCCTGGCAGATTTCCTGGATAGGGATGTCCTGGAAGCAGCCACCGACTCTAGCAGTATGGCTTGTAGAATAAGCTCTTATACCTCTGGGAGGCTTCTTGCCCGTCAACGGATACCACAGGCCTATGCATGATGTAATCCACCTTGCAATGGTCCATTTAGCTGCAGGTCTGCCAGAAGCGGCTTCAACGTAGGTGACAAACCAGCTGGCGAACCTCCCCGAATGTCTGCGTCCCTCTCCTTGTAGTAGAAGAAGCACATCTCAGGTCCAAAGTATGGAGCCTGTACTCACCCTCCGAGGTGTAATTAGGGTACTATACTGGCAGAGTCAACAACTGGTTAAGGTGAAACTCTGACACCACCTTCGGAAGGAATTTTGGGTGGGGCTGTAGGATAATCTTCTCCCTGTGGAAGACCAGATAAAGGGAGTCCACGAAAGCACCTGGAGTTCCCCTGTCCTTCTGGCAGACGTCATAGCCACCAGGAAGGCCATCCTCCACAAGTGTGACAAGGCACACTTGCGCATTGGTTCGAATGGCTTGCCCATGAGCTTTACAGGTACCAACAGTAGATCCCACGGAGGTGGAGGTTCACGCACCAGAGGGGATATGTGATCCAGACCTTTGAAAAAGCACCAGACCACTGTCTCCTGTGCCACCGTCGGCTGACTGGCCCATGCCCGGTAAGCAGAGATGGCTGCCAGGTGCACCCTAATGGTTGATGACCGTAGACCCCCTCTGGAGAGAGACCAAAGGTAGTTGAGAATGTTAGCCACTGGACAGGATGATGGGTCCAGGCCCTTGCCCTGACACTAAATGGAAAACCTTTTCCATTTGAAGGCATAACATTTCCTGGTCGATTCTTTTCTGGATGCCTCCACCATGATGTAGACATCCTCGGAAAGACCCAAAGCCTGGGACTCTAGCTGATCAGGTACCAGGATGTGAGGTGCAGGATTGAAGGTCCAGATGGAATACCTTCATCTGACTGAATGATATCAGGTTCGGCATGCTGGAAGCCGCTCAGGTGCCTGCAGCTGAGGCTGAGGATCTGGATACCAGAACTGGGCAGCCAGTCTGGGGCTACCAGGATCACCATCGCTTTGTCCCTCTTCACCTTGAGGATCAAGGGAAATGGAGGAAGGCACAGAGAGGAGGCCTGGGGTCCACAACCTCAAGAAGGCATCCCCTGCAGTGAGCCCTGCTGAGGAGGTGGGCATGAAACAGCCTCAGCTTGGTGTTTTCCCTGGAGGCAAATAGGTTCACCATTGGTTTGCCCCAGTGGAAGAACAGGTTGTAAGCTACCTCTGGATGGAGAGTCCACTCATGGGATGTCTGGCCTAAGTGACTGACAGCATCCGCTAGATGGTTTGAGGCTCCTGCCATATGGATGGCCAGGAGATCTGCCTCTAACTAGCTCATGAGGTCCACATGCGGATCGCTTCTTGCACAGTAGAAGGAGTGCATGCTGCTCTGTTTGTTGAGGTAGTTACATGGTTGTGGTATTGTCCATCTGGACCTGAACCACTTGACCCCGGTGCTGAGGAGTTGAAGCTGACAGTGCCAGTCTGACTGCTCTGAGCTCTAACAGGTTGATGTGGCATCGGGACTACTTGGGGGTCCAGAGCCCATGGGCCCTTTTGTCCCCATGTGGTCTCCCCAGCCCATGAGAGAGGTGTTGGTAGTGAGGATGACCGTCGGCTTGGGGCGGACAAATGGGATCCCTTTCTGCAACCAGTCTGGGGTGATCCACCATTGGAGAGTGTACCACATATTCTGGGTTACAGTGTTCAGCTGGTCGAAATGACCATGGCACTAAGTCCATTAGGTGGCCAGCTCCCATTGAAGGGGTGCATGTGCAACTGGGCCCAATGGACCACTGAGGTGCACACCATCATGTAACCCAGAAGGCGCAGAAAGTCCCGGGCAGGGTGAAAGTGCCCAACCAGAAATGATTGGGCAAAGGAGGAAAGAACCTCCACCCTGACCACCGAGAGCCAAGCTCTGGCTTGACAAGAGTCAAGCGCTCTGCCCCGATCAAGCCCATCACCTGAGAAGGCACGAGTTCTGTGTTGGCCTCATTGATCAGGAGGCCGAGTTTGGAGCAGGTCTGGAGGGTCAGGTCCCTGGACATCTCAACCTCCTATTGGGAGCAACCTGCTAGGAGCCAGTCATCAAGGTAGGGATAAATCCTGACACCCCCGATGCCAGAGATGGGCAGTCACCACTGCAATGCATTTGGTTAAGACCTATGGGGCTGAAGACAGGCAGAATGGCATGGCTCAGAACTCGTACAGGATCTCTTTGACCCTGAAGCAGAGGAACCACTGATGGGATGGACTGATTGGGATGTGAAAGAACACGTACTGCAGATTCATTGAACAGGACTACATATTTCACTCCAAGGATGATATAATCTGGGACAGAGTGACCATCAGAAAAGTGCGTGACCAGAGATATTGATTCAGGTCATGCAGATCTAGAATGGCTTGCCAGCCCCCCGTCCACTTGGGCACTAGGAAGTACCTGGAGACAAAGCCTGTGTCTGCTGGAGGATCCACCACTGGAGCTATTGCCTCCTTGAGGAGGAGCTGAGTGATGTAGTCTCGTACAGCCGACTGGGTGTGATCGGATACTCTTTCCTCCTGAGGTGCTTGGCTTGGAGGTGCTGCTCAAATTCAGGGCAGTCCCTGACCAACCACTTCAAGAACCCACCTGTCCAGTGACAAAGGACCAGGTGGAAAGGCAGTGTAGAGCCGGCCCCGAGGACCCAAAGCTGACGTGATGGGAAGGGGTTGGCAACCCCCGCCCCGTCACTGAGCAGGCTTGGAGGAGGAGGAGGCTCCAGGGCCTGAGCCTTGGTCTCCTTTATGGGCCTGTTGGGGTCCAGGCTTGGGCCAAGGGTGCCAAGCTTGAGCCCGCTGCTGATGCTGGTGTTGCTGTCCACCTTTAAAGGAGGACTCCTGGGCCGCAGGGGAAGAGTGCCAAAAAGGCTTGTTTTTCTTCTGCTGGTTCTTGCCCAAAGAACCCTTGGCAGAAGTAGCGTCCAAGGTAGCACTGGACTGCTTAATGCGCTGAAGGTTACTGACCACTCCTGGGCCAAACAAGTCAGTCCCAAGGAAGGGCACATCAGCTAGTTTGTGGTGGGCATCCACTGGAAAGGAGAAGAGCCACAACCAAGTCCTGCAACGAGAGGCAACTGTGACCGTGGTCTGCATGTCCATGGGGAGATGTGGGAGGACTTCATCTAGCGACCCCAGAAGGGCGTGAGAGAAATGTGCCATGACAATGGCTGAACTTGCCTGACGAAGGCCCGAGGATGAAGCCGCATAGACCTTCCTGGCTGAATGGTCAAAAGCTTGGACTCTTTATCAGGAGGTCAGTTATTGTCAGCAGAACTGCCAGTACACCTGAACAAAGAGGCGGTCACCAGGCTCTCGGCCGAATGCTGCCCTGTGAACCCCACAAGGGACCCCATGGGCACTGCTTACTTGTGAGCCATGTGGGCAAATGGTGCTGGACAAGAGGCAGGACACTGCCAAAGTTCTAGGGCTGGGCCAACAATGGCCTCAGCGACAGGAAAGGCCTCTGTCGAGGTATCCCCTCTCTTAAGGATGTCCGTAAGAGAGTATTCCACCTGTTGCTGGATTGGCTCCAGGGGCATCCCTGTAGATTCAGAGATGAGGTGAAGCGATCCCTTGAAAGACAAGGGACCTTCCTCCATCTCTAAGCCAGCAGTTGACTCATCATCCCTTGGATGTGAGTTCAGGCTGGTTACATCCTAATCAGAGGAATCCGGTGTCACGGGTCTACCACCCAGGTCACTCCAACCTGCCAAGGGCAGTCTGAGGTGACCATGACTAACTGTGCTGGGGAAGCCTGGTGTCTGTCTGTCTTCCTTGGAAGCAGCCCTCCCACAGGCTGTCTGGGCTGCGGTTCCACCATAAATCGGTGGAGAGGCCATTTTGGGTCAAACTGGTTAGTTTTGCCAGCTCTGCAGACGGAGGAACAGATATGATCGGCTCCGAGGGAGTCTGCTTTGGCCTAGAAGGCGAAAGCCAAATAATGGCCAGTGCAGAAGCCGGGGTGGGCTTGTGCCAGGACAGAATCAGTTGTTGCCACATAAGATCCTTGTAGCACCGGAGTTTCCGCCGGAGCCTCTCCTTATCCAAGAAGGACAAGGACGACTGATGGCATCGCCTCTTTATAGAGCGTTTATGGCTCTTTCTCGGCCTTTCGGATGAAGGGTTCGAGACCTCAATCTGGGCCCGAGGCGGGCGACTCCGTCTCTTGGAGACACTGGTGGGACGGTGATTTCCCGTGATGAGGACCACATCTTCAGTCAGAGACCCAGCAGGCTGGGTCTCGTCATCTGGAAAAAACAGACTGGGTGTTCGACCAAAGGAATTGTTGACCAGAGTCGGCGACATCAGATTGATCACTATCTCAACCTCGTGGACAGATAATTTGGTCAACTGACCACACGGCAAAGATGAAAAGCCAGCAGCCAAAGAAGTGATCTTGACCAAAGTCGAGACTGGATGCTCTCGGGACCAAGATCTCTCCTGCTCCCAAGAACGTCTCCCTGGAGATGAAGTCACACCCGGGTCCTTCTCCTGCTTACAGGATCGAGAGGAAGGCGAGCCCGCAGGCGTCTCTTCCTTGGTCGGGAGAGACTGGCACAACTCCTGGAAGGAGTCAGAGAAGGTGGAACCCAGGTTGAGTCAAACGAAAAAGCTCAGAGAGGAATCCTCAACGCGAGCCGCTTCCTCCTCGAACGCTTGCATGCGCTCCAACTGTGCGGCGGATCCCGCAGCCACGGAAACCGTCCACTGGGCCTCTTTGGATTTCTCTGGAGGGTTCCTCTTCTCCAGCCTCCCCCAACTTCAGGCGTGTGAGACGGTCGTCAAGGACGCTGGGATGAAAAGCCAAACACAGACTGCATAAAGAGATGTCATAGTCGACACCGCGGCAGTAGACGCACACGGTGTGGGGATCAGTGTGCGACATCTTCTGGCCACAAGGGCACCGAAGAAATCCAAGGGAAGATTGGTCTTCCATAGTCAAAGTGACAAACTTGTGATCGCTAATGCAAGTAATGTGAATTTTTGGTAAAACCGAAGGTTTGAAAGCCAGGCCAACAAATGCGGGAGCACGAGGGAGGCAACCTGAATATTCCAGCGGAAGGAAGATCTGGCGTCATGGGGCAGAACCGGGTATATACCACCCAGTGGGTGGGAGGAGCCAACTTGAAGCCTTCTGGTGAATCTTAAAGTGGAAGGTGACACACCATTAAGTGTGGATGAACAACATATCCACGATCCTAGAAAAATAAACTCTCATTTGACCATGATGTCAGAGAAACAGTTAAAAAGTGCAACATGATTACAGAATGTATCATGAAAAATGATAATGTCAGTCATGAGAAAACAGAATAGGGAGGTGATCATGCCATTGAATACATTAGTGAGATCCCATCTGGAATACTGTGCACCATTTATTTTAATACAAAATATAGGGAATACAAAGAAAATGGAAACAAGTACATATGAAAATTACCAAAAAAAAAAAAATCACAACGGTTAAAAATAAACCATGTGGAGAAGACTGCAAGCTCTGGGACTATTTAGTATGGTACAGAAAACTAAGAGGGGACTTATGCTATACATATAAGGCTTATCAAAATGAACAAATATGGATGACAGCTGGATTAAATAAAAAAAGAGTTGGAAGAAAAGACTAGCTCTCATGATAAACAACTGAGAGTGGAACTGCACCAATAAACAAGAGAGGTTATGGGTTCAATCAGAGTTACGGGTACCTGGAATGCACTGCCAGAGACAGTGGTTAACAGTACAACCATGGAAATATTAAAAATGGAATTAGATAGGACGTATGGGGGCTGACAAAAGGACTCTACCACTGATATGTGGCAAGTCAAATAAGGCCAATGACGGCAGACTTGCAAACATCTATGAAACTATGGAATGTCAGTCTCAATGAGAAAATCAGGTTCAAAAGTGTTCATGTTGACAAGTTCCAGAGGCAATAGCCTGTGTTAGTCCCAGTGATGACATCAATTGAAGGAATTTATTTTCCAACATACCAGGATTTGTAGTCAGCCCAACCAATGAAATCGTCCAACACCAACAGTCTGGGGGCATCCCACTGTTAGGGTGTTGAGCCAATAATTACACTGGAACGAGGAACTGCACACCACAAAGCAAGGTTAGTGATACTAATAGATACACTGCATTAGCACCGGCGGTTCAGCTTTCAGAGTACAAGTAAGGATCAGTTACCTTCCCCTGGGAAAGCAAATCAGACCGGCGTAGAGGCTTCAGCACTTCATTTCAGGTTTTGTAGCTTCTCACTCACCACCTCTCACAATCCATCTTATATATACACTCTCCATTAGCTGTTATCTTACAGAACTCAGCATATGTCTATACAAGGTAATCTTTTGCTGGGTGCATCACTAATGAAGTCAGGCTGCAAAAGGCAGTACCTTCCCAAAGCATTAGTAAATACCTTCCTTAACATAGTAACAAGCTGTGCACAGTGTGCTAAACTAACAAGTCTATCTCTACAAAGGTGCGTGCAGCAGCAAGGACAAGAAAACATCAGCACAGAAAATATTCTCATTAACCCTTTTCCTCCTCTTGCCAGCACTTTACAATGTTTTCATTTTATCAAACTGTCATATTCCTACAGTGCCCACACCTTAATGCTCGCAAAGCAAATGCATCACCATCCAAGCATGATCCAGTGGCCTGAGACAGTTCTGCCAATCAATACATAAGCAGCACAGTAATAAAAGTTCATAGAACTTCTATCCCTACTGGTATAACTGGCTTACAGAGACAATCGACTCTGTTGCAGTGTGTAAAAATCATAACTGTTGGTGGTATCGAGCTAAAGTTTACTGCAAGCAGTAAAGGACTATAATCATAATAAAAATTAAGACAGACAGAAATATTACAAATGCCTGCCGGCTCCGTGGTGCCAAACAATGGAGGAAATCGCTTGGCACACTGGCAATCTGGGTTCATGCCCCAAGCCCAGATGTCAGGAGCGGAGTAAGGCAGGGATGGAGTCAGCGTCTTATGGGCGCTTCCCTCCTAGGGAGTGGGACGGGACACTTTTCTATCAACTCCTGGTGGTGGCTACCGGTGGCATACTTGGCAGTGTGGGTGATCATACGCTGCTATACGTCCACACCCCAGGACATTTACCATTGCCGCATGCATTATGGGTGGAGGGTGGGTGTCCCAGAAAATGGACGACCTTAGCACCTGAGGATGCCCCTTTTGTAGGACCCCTCCTGCCTCCAACAGCCCAATATACCATGCCTGGCCCACGACAGACATTCCCAGTGTCGTGGTAGGTCTCACCCCCCCCAACTTTGCTGCCTCTATGGGTTTAGTGATACACCAGAACACCGTGGGATGGTCATCAGAGCACCAGGAAGCCCAAGACAGGTGCTGTAGTGAGGGAAGTATCGCTGGCAATGTGATTGTGTGTGTGTGTGGGGGGTACCAGATAGGAACCTGAAGGAGTGGGACACGGCAGGAGCCTCCCAAAACCCTTAAAAGTAAGCTCCAGCCATGTGTTAGAGAAAACCAAGTCGCCATCATTTAGTAACTCATATTATTACTGATCATAATCATGTGATGGTCCTTGTGATGGAGAAGGGATTTTAAATGTAAAGACAGCTTAGCTACAAGGACCTCAAAGATAGGTATATACATTTTAAGACCAGTAAAGGATGGAGCACTCTCAAAGAATGGTTTCCTTGTACGGGGGGCACAGGAGTGATGACAGTGGTACCTGAAAGAGTTTTATAAGTAGGAGTGAAACAGAAATTAGGCACACACATTGGGCACTGCTGAGAGCCATATAGGAAAAATCTGTAGTTAGTAACCACACAATACTGTCCCTCCCATATTATATGTGACCTTTGCTTGTGGTGTCTTCCATCTGAAGAGTCGCACTGGGCAAGTGAAGCTGCTGGGTGTCCTTGGACCCTTGGTTAGTAGGATGACCAACAGTATTGAGTATCCATACAGGTATGACAACATCAAACACAACAACAAAGGTATCTATAACCTCTGATGTCACAGCAGGCTATACGAGGGCTACCCCACTGGTCTAACTTTGGTGGTACACCACTATGCTAGAAAGCTGAACTTTCCTCATAAATGTCTCCTAAGTGACCAACTGAATGAATAAAGGCTAATCTATCAAACATTGCATATCTTTATCAAAACAGTGAAAGAGATGAGGTGAAGGTTACAAACATGGTCTCAGGCAGTGTACAACTTCCAGCTTGTAAATACATTCCACTGATTACTGCAGGATGCGGTGTTACCGATCCCACATTCCTAACAGTACAAGTGTAAACAAGCACACATTCCATGCACTCCCAGCTACCCTGACAATTTGGACAATGCCACATAAACAGGTGACGGTTTTATAAAAGATCAAGTACCCTTCTTTATCAATATTCCCCGACAGCTTGGTAATAACAGTAAGGACATACGCGCCATAAGAAAAAATTACTCACCTTAGTAATTATGTTTCTTCTAATGGAGTCTTGCTGTATTCTGACAATTTGCAGTGATTCCCAACCTTTGAACTACCCCAGAGAACAAAGAGTTAACTTTCTATACAAGATATAGAATGCTGAGCTTGGTTGAATTCTCTGTCTGGAGAGTTTCAAACCTAAACAGTCAGATTCTTACTAACCCAACTAACTAAAAATTCTATGTGGAAATTGTAAAATTCTACTAGCCAATTGGTTGAAAAGTTTTGGATTCCCAAGGAAGACACAAGTCAGGAAATCCAAAACCAATCTACTACAAATAACAATAATAAATCAGCACCCAAACAAAAAGGTGGAGGGACAAGCACAAAACACCCTGGGTGCAACACTGCACCTGCCCACCCACATCCCAAAAACAGGTTCTAAAAGCGGAGGCAGAGGGAGGTCAGACTACAGCAAGACTCCATTAGAAGAAATATAATTACTAAGGTGAGTAATTTTTTCTTCAAACAACATCAAGTCATGCTGTATTCTGACAATTGCAGACTACCAAGCAGTACCTCCAAGGATGAGGGACAAAACCTACTGTCGGAATAAGCTCTGAAGTACTGCAGTCCAAACCTAGCATCACTACTAGCCTGGATATCCAGAGAGTAATGCTTGGTAATGGTATGGACTGTTTTCCAGGTGGCTGCTTGACAAATTTCTAAGAGAGGGATATCCCTAGCAGCAGCCAGGGAAGCAGCTGTACCTCTTGTGGAATGAGCCCTCAGGCCTGAGGGTGGAGTTTTTCCCAGTTTTTCAAAGCAGAATTGTATACAAGACACAATCCACCTGGCAGAAGATAATTTGGTGGCAGGTTTACCCTTTTCCACTTCTCCATAAGTCAGGAATAACTGGAGGGAGTCAAACCTGTGATCCTTGGTACGCTCTATGTAGTAACTAAGGGCTCTTTTGACATCTAAACTGTGTAGCCTCCTCACTCCTGAGGAAGAATGATCAGTGAAGAAAACAGGAAGAGACTCACTGGTTTAAATGGAAGTCTGAACCCACTTTGGGCAAGAACCTTCTATTGGTTCTAAGGACCACTTTATCCCTGTGAAATGAGATAAAATCAGGTTCCATTGACAGGGCTTGCAATTTACTGATACGCCTAGCAGAGGTAATGGCTACCAGGAACACAGTTTTCCAAGTCAAGTACTTAAGCTCTGCTGAAGACATGGGCTCAAAGGGGTTGCATAAGTTGAGCAATGCCAACATTCAAATCCCATGCAGGACAGGTCTCTAAAAGGAGGATTGTGTGAATCAATCCTTTAAAAAATTTACAGAACACAGGATGGGAAAATAGTGAGGAAGACTTCCCCACAGACAAAAACGCAGAAACAGCTGACAAGTGTACTTTGAGAGTAGCTGGTCTGAGGCCTAGGCCATTAAGATGGACCATATAATCCAGAACCATAGGCAATCCAGTAGTGTCTGGAAAAATATGCTTCTTAGAACACCAAATGCTGAATCTTTTCCATGTGGAGTTGTAAGTCTTTCTGGTGGAGGGCTTTCAAGAAGCCTTGAGGATATCCAGAACCCCATGGGAAAGATGCAGATCTGCAAACTAACTCTTCAAGAGCCATGCCTTGAGATTGAGAGACTGAAGATTGGGGTATCAAATCCTTCCCTGAGAGGATGTTAACAGGTTGTAATTCCTGGGAAGAGACAGGGGAAGATGGACTGCTAGGGACAGCAACAGGGGGTACCAGGGTTGTCTGGCCCAATCTGGAGCAATCAGAATCACCTTGCAAGGTTGAGACCTTATTTTGACCAAAATTTTGAACAGCGGTGGAAAGGGGAGAAAGGCATACAGAAATTTCCCTTCCCAATTCAGAATCAGGCCGTCTAGAGGGACTGAGCCCAAGACTGGAGGTCTGCAACCAAAGAGAGGGAGTTGGTGATTGTCTGGGTTGTAAAGAGATCTATCTCTGGAGTGCCTCACCTTAAAAAAATCACTTTCAACACCTGAGGGTCCAGGGACCATTCGTGATGGCCCTGAGAGATCCTGCTCAGTGCATCTGCTAGCACATTGTCCTTGCCTGGAAGGTGAACTACTACAAGAGAGGTTTTCAGGGAATAAGCCAGGGACCACAACTTCATGGCTTCTGTGCACAAGGCCGTGGACCAAGTGCCTCCCTGCTTGTTGATGTACACATGGTGGTGGTGTTGTCTGTTCTCACTTGAACCATCTTGTTCTGTACTGACTGAGAGAAGCTTTTAGGCCAGAAAACTGCCCTGAGCTCTAGGAGATTGATGTGGAGAAGGGACTTTGGGGACCACAGCCCCTGGGCAGTGAGGGACCACAGATGGCCCCAGCCCAGAAGAGAAGCATCCGTGGTAAGGACCACTGAACAAGGCTGAGTAACAAAAGGAACACCTTTTGTTAAATTGTCCTAATCCTGCCACCATTGGAGGGCTTGGATCATGGTCAGAGTCACTGGGATCAGTTTGGTAAGGAATCCTTCCTCTGAGACCAAAAGCTCTCAGGTGGAACTGAATATCCCTCATCTGGAATCTTGCCCTTGGACCACGCTGCTGAACCTGCCATGTGGCCCAAGAGTTGGAGGAAATGCCTTGCTGGCCAAGATACCAGAAGGCTGAAAGAAGAAGCTAGTTCCATAGACCCTTGCCCTTTCTAGAGGAAGAAAGGCTCTTGTTTGAGTGTGTCCAGTTCTGCCCTATAAAGGTATGAAGCTGGACTGGTCGAAAATGACTTGGGAAGGCTGAGAAGAAACTTAGGAAGTAAGCACTTGCTGGGTCACTTGCAGGTGAGAGTTGACTTGGTCTAGAGACTGACTCACTATTAGCCAATCATCCAGATATGGAAAAATGGAAATCTTTTGCCTTCTTAGAAAGGCAACTACTACTGCCAGGCACTTTGTGAAAACCCTTGGGGCTGAGGTTAGGCCAAAGGGCATTGCTCTGAACTGATAATGGCCTGAGGGCAACTCAAACCGGAGGTACTTTCTGTGGGAGCACCTGATGGGAATGTGAAAGTAGGCATCTTTGAGGTCCAGGGAGGCTAGCCAGTCCCCTGGCCTTAGAGAGGGAAGGATTATTCCCAGAGTTACCATCTTGAACTTTGGTTTTAAGAGATGTTTGTTTAGATATCTTAGGTCTAGGTTGGGTCACCACTCCCCTGTCTTTTTGGGGGTCAGGAAGTACCTGGAGTACAGTCCTTTGCCCCAGTGTAGGGTAGGTACTCTCTCTATGGCTCTTAAAGCTAGGAGAGAAGAAACCTCTGCCTCTAGGGCAAGGGTTTCTGAGAGATTTGCAGGTGGAAAAGATCTGGCTCTCATCTTTGGAAATTCTGTGAAGCTGAGAACCAGTCCCTGGCTTACTACTTCCAGGACCCACTTGTCTGATGTAACAGACATCCAGACCTGGACAAAGTAAGCCAGCCTGCCCCCTACTGGAATAGGAGAGTCAACCCGGGAAGGCCCATCAGGGTGTGTCTGCTTGGCAGAGGCTTTAGGCTGTGGAGTGGATGCAGCCCTGCTCATCCCCCTTCTGCCTCTCCCTCTGAAGAACCCCCCTCTGAGAAAAGGAAGAAGAGGCCTGTGCTTGGTAAAAAGGCCTTTGAAAAGGCCTGCCCCTGCCCCTAGACTGCTGCCTTTGAGGAGTTACCTGCCTTTCCTTGGCCTGAGCAGTCCTGTAAGTGGTCCTGTACTCATCCATTTTTTCATGTAATTCTCTGTCTGCTCCCAAACAGAGAATTACCCACTACAGGAAAGTCCATGGCCTTAGCCTGGGTGTCCCAGAGAGGCTAGTACATCTGAGCCAAGCCATCATCTGAAGTGCCACAGATGTAGCCATGACTCCTGATGACACATCATTAGAGTCCACAGCAGCAGCATGAAACTGAACCTTAGATGCCTCAATCCCGTCTGCAGCCATCCTCCAGCTCCTTGGCTAGCTGGGGGGAGGCCTGTTTAGCCAGTGCCAGTACAGTGTCCCACCTGGACTTCTGGTACCTGGCTGTATAGGCCATGTAATTCGCCTGCCTGAGTCCCAAAGAAGATGCCATGTACGGCTTCTTTGCCATGGCATCAATCTTCCTGGAGTCCTTGTCTGGGGGTGTGTGAAGCCAAGGGAATATTTGCCTTGTCACAGGCAGCAGCCTGCACTACCCCAACATGGCTGTATTGCTGATATAAGAACTCCATGTCTGAGCCTGAGAGTGTATACCTCGTGTCCATCCTTTTATCCACAAGAGGTATAGTGTTAGGAGACTAAGGTTTTTTGTGTCAGTTTCCCAAAAGATTTGTGGAGGGGAAATAGACAGTCTCCTGGACTCTGGGATGTCCATCATCTCTACATAATCAGGCTCCTCTTGATCTTCCACAGCCTCCTCCATAGGAAGCTGGAGGGTTTCAGCCACCTTTCTTTAGATCATAAAGTGAGAAGGGGACTCAGACAGCCTAGGAAGGGAAACACCTGAAGGTCTGTCTGGGGAGATGTCCGGTTCCACAGGCACATGCAGACCTCACTTACATCATAATCCTCAAATTCCCTTCCTCTACAAACTCCGGTTCATAAAAATCTTCAAGGTATACTCTTGAACCAGAGGAACCAACCACACTGAACCCCACCAGAAGGAGCCAGATCGGTAGGAACCGGACAGAGCGATTCTACAATCTGAATCGCCCTGGCTATCTCTTCGGCGGTCGGAACATGAACCTCTGGATCCGAACTGGTCGATTTATCTTTGCGCTTTTTTTTTGTCGGAACCGATCCCTCAGAATTGGCTCTCCTTTTGCACGAAGAAATATCGCCCTGGTCAGAGGGCACTCCTTCTGATTCAGTCGAAACCGAACCAGGCTAGCCATACCGGTCAGCGGACTTCTCGGCCTCCTTTTCACCTAGTCTACCTAATCTCTTCTCAAGGGTAGATTTGGGAAAGTTCTTACATATTTGGCAGTCTGAATCAAGGTGGTCAAACCCCAGACAATAAACACAGGTGGTGTGGGGATCGGCCTTGGAAAAAAGACCTCCTCACACTCACCGCAGTGTTGAAACCCAGTGGGCCCATTTTTTTTCTTGAGTTTCTCAGACATGGCCAACCTAATCAAACTTACCCTTTTTTCAGCAACCGCCAGGCAAGACTCCCTTATCGGTTCCTAACCGTGTAACGGGTACTGGAAAAAAATGGTTAAAACACTTTTTTTTTAGAACCGATAAGAACCTGTAACCACACACTAAATATAGCAAAATTCACAATCAAATGGTCGGTTCAGCTGAACCGCCTGCACTTTTACAAGTTCCACACAGAAAAAATAGAACAATTCCTATCTAGTACTCACGGCACCACAGACAGAGACTGAACCGACTATGCGGATACTTTTTTTCGGTTTAAACCGACGAAAAACTGAAAAGTTTAACTGACTTTGAACCAAGCTGAAGGAGAACTCTCCGGAGCGACCGTTTGAGTTCAAAACACTCCAGACATCAGACTTCAACCGAGCTCGAGCTCAGCATTCCATGCCCTGCATGGAAAGTTAACCCTTGGTATTCAGGGCAGTTCAAAGGTTGGGAATCACTGCAATTGTCAGAATACAGCAAGACTTCATGTTGTTTGAAAGACCTCTATGGTTCACTACAGAAGTGGCATTAGGGGTCAAGGAGAAGACTAGAGCATTCAAGAGGTACAGGAGGACACAAAAGGATGACGACAGGGAAAAAAGAAAGGAGGCAAGGTAAAAGATGAGGAGGGCTAAGGAGGCCACTGAGGGGAGGACAGCGAAGCAGGCGGGGGGGGACAAAACCTTTTTTAGGTACGTTGGAGAAAGAAGGAGGGCACAGCATGGGATTGGAAGGATAAGCGGGGAAAGTGGAGCAACACTGGAAAGGGATTCTGAAAAGGAAGAGGCATTAAATAGCTATTCCGCTTAATCTTCATGGAGTAAAGAGAGGGCAGAGGACCAGGACGGGGTGGGGAGGGTGACAGCCACAGGTAGGTGGGTGTGGCAGAATTCACAGCCAAAGGAGTAAGGGAAGAGCTTGGTATACTTAGGGTGGACAAGGCAATGGGGCCTGATGGAAAACACCTAAGGGCCCTCAAGGAGGTGAAGGATGAACTGGCGCCGCATCTGGTGAGGCTGTTTAACTTGTTCTTGATCACAGGGGTGCTGCCAATGGACTGGAAGAGGGCAGAGGTGGTCGCACTACATAAGGGGGGGCAGAAGGACAAGGTAAAACTACCGTCCCATTATTCTTACCTCGGTGGGGGAGAACGTAATGGAAACACTACTTAAGATCAGGTTGATAGAATACTTGGAGATGAATGGCATGCAGGATGACAGGCAGCATGGCTTCACCAAAGGAAGGTCCTGTCAGACTAACCTGATTACAGTTTTTCGATGGGGTGACACAGATAGTGGACCAGGGAGGAGTTGTGGGTGTGGCCTATCTGGATTTCAATAAGACCTTAAAACACATTCGCATGGTGGAATGGTGCATAAGCTGGACAGACATGGGGTGGACCACATGAACACTAGGTGGGTGGAAAACTGGTTGGAGAGAAGGTGTCAGGCGGTGGTGATAAATGGGACACATTCCAGGGAACAGGCAGTAACCAGTGGGGTGCCATGGGTCAGTGCAAGGACCAATACTCTAACATTTATGTTAGTGACCCAGAGGGTCTGAGGGACAGGTGTGCCTGTTCGCAGATGATACAAATGTCTGCAATAGGGTGGATTCACCTAGTGGGGTGCAAGCCATGCAGGTGGGACCTGAAGGGCTGGAAAGGTGGTCTGACACCTGGAAATTGAAGTTTAATGCAAGAAAGTGCTCGCTAATACACCTGGGGAGGAGGAGAAATAGAGGGAAACTTAATCCCTTGGTGGGGGTGGTGATTAAGGAGAAGAAAACAGAAAGGGACCTGGGGATTATGGTATTGTGTGACCTCAAGGTGGGCAGCCAGTGTAGCAGGGCAGTGGGAAAGGCAATGGAATGTTGGCTTGCATTGCAAGGGTTTTAATAGCAGGAAGAGGGAGGTGCTAATGCCATTATACAGAACCATGGTCAGGCCGCATCTGGAGTATGAGGTGCAGTTCTGGAGGCCTCACCTACGAAGAAATGTTGAGTTGATGGAGAGGGTACAGAGAAGGGCAACCAAAATGGTACGAGGGATGCTGGATGTACCCTGTGAGAGAAGACTGAATTTGTACCCTCTGGAGACTAGGAGGAGAGGAGGGACATGGTTGAGACCTTTAAGTATCTGAAGGGAATAAATAAGGTGGAGGGTGATAGCTTGTTCAAACTGAAGAAGGGAGCGAACATGAGGGAACATGGCCTCAAACTGGAAGGTGGGCAATACAGAGGTAATGTCAGAGAGCATTTTTTTCATGGAGAGGGTGGTGGAGGCCTGGCACAAGCTGCCGGAGGACGTAGGGCAGCTGGAAACAGTGGAGGGGTCAAGAGGGTTTGGGATAGATTTAAGGGTTGGGAAAGAGGGTGGAAGCATACCAGAAGGGGAGGTAGGGTGTTGGGCAGACTACATGGGCTGTGGGGCCTTTCTCTGCCGTCACATTTCTGTGCCTGTGTATGTCCTGGTTCAGAGTCAGTTCAGACACCATCTTCGGTAAGAACTTAGGATTGATTCGCAAGGACACCCTGGTCCTTGTGGAATATTAAATAGGGCTCTTTACACATCAGAGCCTGTAGCTCAGAGATCCTCCAAGCTTTAATAACGGCAACCAAAAATACAGGTTACTCACCTGCAACAGGAGTTCTAGGAGTGGTATATGTTGTTCATTCACACTTACTGGCAGATTCCTTTCCACTTTAAATCTTGCTGGAAGGTCTTCAAGCTGGCTCCTCCCACCCACCCAGGTGGTAAAACTCTCTGCTCCACCCCATGACACCAGATCTAGCCCGCTGGAAGCTAGGTTGCACGTCGAAGCCAGGGAGGTCGGATGGGTTGTGTGGATGAACAACAAATACCACTACTAGAACTCCTGTTACAGGTGAGTAACCTGCATTTCTAGGGACGTGGATATGTTGCTCAATCCACACTTACTGGCAGACTCCTAGCAGTTCTCCGGGAGGAGAGAGGCAAGGGGCGCACCCCCTACTTAGGAAATAAGGACTGGAGAACCGAGGTCCCAAAACCAGCATCCCGGCGTGACTCAAGGTCAGTGTGGTAGTGGGAAAGAAGGTGTGTGCTGACTTCCAGGTAGCAGCCCTGCAGATTTCCTGGATAGGGACGCCCCTGAAGCAGCCACCAAGCAGCGGTATGGTGGGTAGAATGAGCTGTTATCCCTTTGGGAGGCTCCATGCCTGCCAACCTATAGCGAGATCTATGCAGGGTGACCCACCTGCCTATCGTCTGTTTGGCTGCGGGTATGCCAGGTACGGCTTCAGCGTAGGTGATAAACAGCTGGTGAACCTCTCCCTGAACTTCAGCCATCCACTCCTTATAATAAGAGAGCGCTCTTCTACGGTCCAAAGTATGGAGCCTATATTCGGTCTCTGAGGTGTGACTGGGGTAGAACACCAGCAGAGTCAACACCTGGTAAAGGTGAAACTTCTATACCACTTTCGTAAGGAATTTCGGGTGGGGGCGCAGGACAACCTTGTTCCTGTGGAAGACCAGATGAGAAGACTCAATGGAAAGCTCCTGGAGCTCTCCCATCCTTCTGGCTGATGTGACAGCCACCAAGAAGGCGGTCTTCCACAACAGGTGAAAGATGTCACACCTGTGTATCGGTTCGAATGGCTTGCCCATGAGCTTAGCCAATATCAGCAGTAGATCCCATGGAGATAGAGGTTCTCGCACTGAGGTGATATGTTCAAGTTCAAGTTTATTGCAGGAAAACCCATTGAGCAAGCTCATTCACAAGGAGGTCCTGTAAATGTGATATATATGTATATGTATATGTTATAGAGACCTTTGAAATGCGTCTGACCACCTTCTTCATGACCAACTGCTTGCCGACCTGCGCCTGGTAAGCAGAGATGGCTGCCAGGTGCACCCTAAGGGTCGCCGATCAAGTCCTAGCTGAGAAAGGGACCACAGGTAGTCCAGAATGCTAGCCAAAGAACAGCAGGAAGAGTCCAACCCTTACCCTGACACCAAATGCAGAATCTCTTTCATTTGAAGGCACAGCAATTTCTGGTTGACTTTTACAGGATGCCTCAATGATGTTGAGGACCTCATCGGAAAGACCCAAGGTCTGGAACTCTAGCCACTCAAGAACCAGGCCAAGTGCAGGGATTGAAGGCCTGGGTGGAGTATCTTCCCCTTGTTGACTGAGATCAGGTCCAGGCAGGCTGGAATCTGCCTTGGGAGCCTGGAGCTGAGGCTGAGGAGATCTGGATACCAGAATTGGCGGGGCCAGTCTGGGGCTACCAGAATCACCTGTGCCTTGTCCCTCTTTGCCTTGAGAAGCACCTTGTGGATCAAGGAAAATGGAGGGAAGGTATAGAATAGCCCTGGGGTCCACGGCCTCGAGAAGGCATCCCACTGCATCGAGCCCTGCTGAGGGGCGGCATGAACAGCTCAGCTTCACATTCTCCCTGGAGGCAATAGGTCCATCTTGGGGTGCCACAGTGGGAGAACAGGTCTTGTACTATCTCCGGCAGGAGAGACCACTCGTGAGATGCAGCGCCTATCTGGCTAAGGGCATTGGCCAGACTGTTGGAGGCTCCTGCCACATGGATGGCTAGAAGATCTGCCTCCAGGCTGATCACGAGAAACCAAGTGCAGAAAGCCTCCTTGCATAGATGCAAGGAGTGCGTCCCACCCTGTCGGTTGAGATAGTACATGGTCGTGGTGTTGTCTGTCTGGACCTGGGCCACTTGACCTCGTACAAACGGAGCGAAGCCAGTGAGGGCTAGTCGGACCACTCGAAGCTTCAGCAGATTGATGTGGCATTGAGACTTCTGAGGGAACCAGAGGCTGTCGGTCGTAAGAGTGACTGTCGGCTCAGGGTGGACAAACGGGATACCCTTCTGTGGATGAGCTGGAACGAGCCACCACTGGAGGCCGTTCCACATCTCCTGAGTCAATGTCACTGGCTGGTCCAGAGGACCGGAGTGCTGTGACCATTGGCGGGCCAGCCCCCATTGCAGGGGACGCATATGCCAGTGAGCCCAATGGACCATGCTGGTGCAGGCCGCCATGAGGTCCAGAAAGTGCAGGAAGTCCCTGGCAGGGCACAACTGCCCAACCAGAAATGACTGGGCAAAGGAGGAAAGGGCCTCGGCCCTGTCCGCTGGGAGCCATGCTCTGGCTTGAAGAGAGTCAAGCTCTGCCCCAATGAACTGAATCACCTGCGATGGCATGAGTTCCGATTTGGCCTCGTTGATGAGGAGGCCAATCTCAGAGCAGACCTGGAGGGCCAGATTCCTGGACTGCTCCACCTACAACCTGGAGGGGGCTGCAATCAGCCAGTCATCCAGGTAAGGGTACACCCGGACCCTTTGGTGCCGTAGTTATGCTGTGACCAATGCCATGCATTTGATGAAGACCCTGGGAGCTGGAGAGAGGCCGAAGGGCATGGCCTGGAACTCATAAAGGGATCCCTCTGCCCTGAAGTGGAGGAATCACTGGTGGAGGACGGATTGGGACATGAAAGAAGATGTCCTGAAGGTCCAGAGAACAGAACCACATGCCTCGTTCCAAGGATGGAATGATCTGAGCCAGAGTGACCATCCTGAAGATGCGAGATCTTTGGAACTTGTTCAGGTTGTGTAGGTAGAGAATGGGGTGCTAGCCCCCATCCGTTTTGGGACCAGGAAGTACCTGGACACAAACCCTGGGTCTGGAGGAGGGACCACCACCTCCTGATCACCTCCTTCTGGAGGAGCAGGGCAATGTTGGCTGACGAGCCGACAGAGGCTGCAGAACCTGTAGACCCCCCATGTGGTGATGGCCCAATAGGATGGGGACTTCTGAATTCAGAGGCAGACCCCTGCCTACCACTTCAACACCCAGCAGTCCGTGTTGATATCAGGACCAGGCAGAAAGGAAGTGAGCTACTGGGAACCCGGGAGGAGTGGACAAGATTGGGGATGACACCCTCAACCCATCACTGGGCAGGCTTGGAGGAAGGGCCAGCCAAGGAGCTGCCTGGGCCTTTCCCTTCTGGCTTCCTGCTGGAGGAAGCAGCAGGCTTGGCTTTAGGGTGCCAAGTGCGAGCCTGCTGGCCCTGATGCTGGTGTTGCTGGGACGGACGTGCTGCAGGGGCTGAAGGTCGAAAGGGCTTACGCTGCTGCTGGTGGCCTTTGTCCTTCTGGGCAGACATGACAGAGTCCAAGGTGGCGTTGGACTTCTCGATCCATTGGAGATGACCCTCCACCCTGGGACCGAACAAGTCAGTACCCAAGAAGGGGACTTCTGGCAGTTTGTGCTGTGTATCTGCCGTAAAGGTGGAGATCTGCAGCCAAGCTCTGCAGCGCGTGGCCACTGAGGCCGCTACTGACCAGGCACACGAATCAGCGATGTCCAATGAAGTTTAGAACTGCTGTTTGGCTACCGCCCTTTCCTGGTCCCGCACCTGCTTGACCGTCATTTGAAGGTCAGCCGAGACGAGGAATCACCTCATCCAGGGAGCCCAAAAGGGTGTGTAAAAAGTGTGCCATCAGGACGGCCGAGCTAGCCTGACGAAGACCTAGGGAGGAAGCAGCATACACTTTCCGCCCTGAGTAGTCCAATTTCTTGGGCTCCTTATTGGGTGGTTTGTCCACATCCCGAGCGCTCCCGGAATGCCGGAAAATGCTGTCGGTCACTAACACCTTCACAGAGGGGTGCTCTGAGAAACCGGAGAGTGAACCTTTAGGGACCACATACTTCTGAGCCATCCTGGCCAAAGGTGCTGGACAAGAAGCTGGCCGCTGCCACAGCTCCAGGGCCGGGCCAACAATGGCTTCGGCCATTGGGAAGGCCTCCGTAGGGGAATCCCCTCAGTCCAGTATCTCCATGAGGGGATACCTAGCCCATTTTGAAATGGGTTCGAGCTTCATCCCAGTGGATTCTGAGATGTGCCGAAGCATTCCTAAGAACGAGGATGGGATCTCGTCCACCGACTGACCCCCAGTGGACTCCAGGTCAAGCGGCCTGGAGAACAAGGAGTCATCATCATCAGACTCCGAGGAGTCTGTGAACAGCTGCCGAGCGCCTGAGCCACCCTCCACATGCCGAGGACGATCGGGAGTGAGGGTGACCGACAACCTATGGGGCAAATCCTGACCCGACCGAGAATCTTTGGTCGGGGCCCCAGTCTTTGGTTGTGGAGGAGGAGGTTCCACCACAATGGGTGGAGCAGCTGGTTTCGACCTAACAACTGGTGCCGGTTTTGGCTTGACCACGAGAGGTTGTTTTGGTCGCTCTGGTGACCGCCACTTAATGGCCTGAGAAGGTGATGGAGCCACCTTATTCCCGGACAATAAGAGCTGCTGTCACATTAAATCCTCATAGCGCTGACGCAACTTGTGCCAGAGCCTATCCTCCGTAGAAGGACGACGAGGGAAGAGCGGGCGCCGCCGCTTCCATGGTGCCGAGACTGAGACTGCCGATGGCGGGACCAGCTGGACCTGGAAGAGGTCCGAGACCTTCGGGGATTACGAGGGTGGGTCTGAGAGGGGTTGGGGGAAACACGCTCCTCCCTCAGTTCAGGGACCTTAACCGGGGGCTCCGGCACAGGAGGCACAGTCAAATCCTCAGTTTCCACTGGGGAACTGGTGAAGAAGGGTTGTCAGCTTCTCCAGTCGACAGACCATCCGATGGGTCAAGAAAAATCTCGACTGGGTTGACGGGTGTCTTGGCCGACTGCCTGACGGGGACACCATAAGCCAAGGCCTTAGCCGCAACCTCGACCGAAGTAGACTGTCAACTATCCGGGGAAGGGTATCTCTCCCACTCCCATGAATGTCGACGGTGGGACTTACCTTTGGAGTCCTTTTTGGACAGACTGGAATGTCCCGATGGTCCTTCTCCCTTGGTGGAGAGGGACTGGCAAAACTCCTTAAAAGAAGCTGAATAAGAAGAGTCCAAAAAGAGCATCATAAATGCCATGACCGAGGAAGATGAAGATGAGGCCTCCTCCTCGAGGGCGATCATCTGCTCCAGCTGGTCTGCTAGCCCACCACCGCAGACACCGCCCAACTGGCATCCTTAGACTTAACCGGAGGATAACGTTTTCAGGGCTCCCCAAAAGCAGTCGGCGCGCGGTCCTCCAAGACCGAAGCTGAAAAGGATTTGCATGATTCGCAAGCCCTGCGAGTCATGTCAGAGTCCCTAGGCAGTAAACGCAGCGTGGAGTGTGGGTCGGTTCAGGACATCTTCTGCCCACAGGGGCACCGATGAAATCCGGGAGTCGATTTGTCCATCGTAGCTGCGAGGGAAAAAGAAGACCAAAGTCTTTTAAACCTTAGAATAAGTTTTGGTTGAACCGAAGCATGTGGATCCAGGCCTAAAACGCAGAGCGCTAAGGAGGGAACCTGAGCTTCCAAGCGGTAAGGAAGATTTGGCATTGTGGGGCGGAGCCAAGAGTTTTACCACACGGGTGGGTGGTAGGAGCCAGCTTGAAGACCTTCTTGCAAGATTAAAAGCAGCAAGGAACCAGCCAGTAAGTGTGGATGGAACAACATATCCACATCCCTAGAAATAACGCTTTCCAAGAGAGAGAGAAATTGAAGCTCGCTGGCTGAAATGGGAGCAAAGTGAGCTTTTCAGCATGAACAAAAGGGCCTAAGGGGGGGATGGGGACCCTGATAGGGGGTTTTAGGTGGAGAATGCCACGCAGGAAGGTGTGCGCCAGGTCCAGCTGTGCTATGGTTTTATCTTGAACAGGCGCATGGTAAGCCAAAACTGCAGACAAATGGACCTTAATGGATGAGTAGCCCAACCCCGAGTCAGACAGTGACAGCAGGTACTCGAAGATCGAGCTCACCAGACAGGACAAGGGGTCTAGACGGTGGATGGTAGCCCAGAGGAAAAAATGCTTCCATTTCATGGCATAGGTGGCCCTGATAGAGGCTTTTCTGGTGGCCACCAAAACGATTAGCAACTCTGTCTGAGACTCCGAAGTGCGACATGGCTAGGTGTTTAGGAGTCACGCATGCAGATGCAATGATTTCAGGTCTGGGTGTACCAATATCCCGTTGTCCTGGGAGAGCAAGTGAGAGCTCAGTGGCAGTGGTAGTTCGACTGCCAGCTGTTGTAGCAGGGGGAACCAAATCTGCCATGGCCACAATGGGGCCACCAGAATCATTACCGCCCCCTCCACATGCAGTTCGAGAAGTACTTTCTGTAGTAGCAGGAAGGGAGGGAATGTGTAGAGGAACCTTTCCTTCAAAGAGAGTGACAATGCATCTCGCCAGAAAACACCAGGCCCGGATCTAACGAGCAGAAATTGGCAGCTTTGTATTGATAGGGGATGCAAAGAGGTCCACTTCCGGTCTGCCCCATCTGTCGAAGAGGTCTTCTACGAAAGACTGCTGAAGGGCCTACTTGTGCATTTTGTACCGTGTCCTGATGCACGCATCGGCCAGGGTGTTTTGTGCTATGGGGACGTGAACCGCCAAAATATCCTGGTGGTGTTCTATGGCCCAATTCCATACCCGCATTGCTTCGCGGCAGAGGGAGTAAGAGTGGGTGCCACCCTGCTTGATTGTCCATCTGTATCAGGTGGTGTCCTGGGAGGAGTGTGGTGCACAGTGCCTGTAAGGCGTAGAGGACAGCTCTCATCTCTAGGACATAGATGTGCAAGAGCCCCTCGGACTCTGACCAAATCCCCTGGGTCCTGTGGTCATCCAGATGTGTGCCCTAACTCGTGCTGGAAGTATCTGTCAAGATTTGAGCCAGTGGTGTTCTCTGGAAGGGTAGACCCTCTGTGAGGGAAGAGTATGTCAACCACCAGCTGAACTCCCGAAGGACCGGTACCAGGACAGAGACCGGTTGGTCAAGGTCGTCCCATTGTTGGTCCTACTGAACTCTCAGTGTCCACTGGATTGTCCTCATATGCAGTCTGGCCAGGGGAACTGTGGCAATAGAGGCCGCCATGTGACCCAGGAGCCAGAGAAGCATTCTGGCTAATGCCCTTGTGAATGATGAGATGTGGCAGGCTAGACTGCGGAGGTGAATTGACCTGTCCTTTGGGAGGAAGGACCTTCCTCGAGTGGTATCGAGTATCACCCCGATAAACTGGAGGGGACTGGGTTAGGAGCAAGGATAATTTAACTGCGTTTATGCTGATCCCTAGTTTTCTGAATGTGTCACAGCTGGTCGCTGGACGGGGCCGCTAAGAGTCAATTATCCAAATATTGGAAAACGTAGTGGCCCTTCCTCGAAGGGCTGCTGCGACCATTGCCAGACATTTGGTAAAGACCCTTGTGGCTGGGGATAGGCCGAACGGCAATGCCCTCAACTGGTAGTGCCCCCCCCGAAACTCGAACGTGAGGAACTGCCTGTGAGACTTGGCTATTAGAATGTGTAGATAGGCATCCTGCATATCCAGTGATGCTAGCCAATCTCCCTGGTATAACATGGGCAGTAAGCCCTGCAGGGTGACCATCCAGAAACGTTTGTACTTGACAAACTGATTGAGGTTGCAGAGGTCCCCCGTCTTCTTGGGCACTAGGAAAAAAATGAGAATAAAACCCTGTTCCCTGCTGGGAGGCCAGCACTGGCTCTATTGCTCTTGATTTGAAGACACATAGCAACAAAACTTAGGCACCACTTGATACTGTGCAACATTAATACTTTATTTGCAGAAAGTGCTCAACGCAAACAAGCAGCCACCCTGCAGCTCAGGATCACCTCGATCGGCTTCACAAGTCACGCAGCCTTCAGGAGGATGAATTACCCATGCCCATACGGGAGGCAGGGCAGCAAGATGGCTACTCTGCTGCTCGCCTCACCACGCTATGATAGTGCTTCTGGTTTGCTGTAGCTTTAAATGTTTCTTGCTCCTTTGCCACAATTCATGAAGGAAACTGATACCATTTTGGTATCCGACGTATGAGGGTGAATTTAGTGTGACATCACTAACAAGTGGAATGAAAAACGTGGAGTAATGTGGAGCAGAAGCGTTTACCAGCTTGGAGGATTTTTTGCCGAGTGAGAGCGTCTTGCTCAGGAAAATTGGAATTGTGCAAAAGCGGAATCAGGTTTAGTTGGAAGTCACGATGGTATGAATCCCTGTGGAGTTTCTGCAGAGTTTTATGACAGCACATAGTGCTTGAAGGTTTGATCAAGACTTATGGAAAGTATGTCACCTTTGCCTAAGGGGGTAGTGCTTTCACTGTGATAAGTTAAATTTTACTACGCTCAGTGGAGTGTCTTTTCTTTGTTCTTTTACAGGTGAGCCTAAGGAGTCAATGCCCTCGACTGGATTAAAGAAGTGCGACATGAGGACTATGGTTGAATGTTGAAGCTCTATAAAATTATGTACTGAGAGGAGATAGAGTTAAATTTTGTGTCTTAAGCAGAGTACAGATTTATTTAAGAAGCTCAGATGAGAGTTGTGGAGAGCCCTGGGGGGATGCTGAGCTGTTCTGGCGACCACTGGGGGTTTATTGGGGTTACTCCCCCATCAGGTACTTTCTGATTCTCTTGTTCGGATTTTCTTCCCAGCTCCATGACAGGTGAGTATTGCCTCCTTGAATATGAATGTAAAGGACTTTGAACTGCCTTGCAAGGTTCGCAAACCTTGCAAGATTGCTTGTGAGAGACGCTATTTTAGGTGACCCATGTGTTTTGTTATGAAGTGCTTTTGTCTTATTCTGTATTACAAAGTCAATGCTGTATAATGCTGCATCATTTAAGGGGATGGGTTTAAATTAGTACGAAGTAGCACCAAGTGGTGGGACCTGTAACAGGTTATTTCGGGGGTGCTCATCTCATTAATTAGTTTAGTATTCTTACTGACCTACTGCTATACAAAGCTCTGCAGGAACGTAACAGCAGTGTTGTGAATTAGGAATATTTAAACACTGAATGAAGATTTTTAAATGTTATTAGTTTCAGGTACCTTTTGAAAGATAATTAGATAGGAGTAATGATAGAGTTAAAATAGTTTTCTTCCTAGGAGATATTTTTTTAGATGAGTTTATCAAGTACCTGAGTGGATTCTAAGGCACATAAATGTTTGATTTATTACCTCAATGAATTGCTATAAAGTTTGCTTTTCCGGTGGTAGTTCTAATGTACCTGGGATGTGCTATAATCAAGTTCAGGGCAGGTGTGGGAGAGTTGTGGGACATCACATTTTGCTGACAACAGAAGGCTGCATCTATGAAATACTGGGGCAGTACGGTGTTTTCATAACAAATTATGCAGACTGGGATGGGACTCGTCGGTGCCCTATGCCCATGCTGCTTGGGTAATTCAGTGTCTGATTTTCTGTAATTGTTTGTTGTTGTTTGTTTGTTTAAAATTTATTTTTATACAGGTTAATCTGATTGGGGAAAAAATCCCCATTTACAACAAATACCTGTGGAATTTACAATAAACAGTACAAAATAAAACAAAGTACAAAATCACAATTGCCTAAAAACAACTACAACAAACATTTGAATGATTATACAATTCCAATTTAAAAATATGCAGATCAGAAATTTCAATCATGTGGCGAGGTAACTTATTCCATATCCCTGCTAAACTATATTGTAACACCATATCCCCCGTACGATTCATAATTTGTATCAATGGCAACTTTTTAGTAGTCCTCCTAAAGGTATGTGAATATTTAGAATCTGAATTCTGACATATCAAATTTCGTAAAGGATGCACTTTTAAATGTATCAAACCATGACATATAGTAAGCCATATATATTCTCTTCGAGCTGTTGGATGCAACCAGCCAAGTTCCTGATAAACTATGCAATGATGGACTCGAAATCCATAATTTAGGATATAATTCCCCAATCTATAATAAGTCTGGTCCAATTTATGTAAACATTTTTTATAAGAATGTATATATAATGATAAACCATAATCTAGCACCGGCAACAACAATTGTTTTACCAATTTAATCTTGACATCCCTAGTCAAACATCCTGACACTCTTCTTAATGCCCCCAGCCTTTGATTAACTTTTTTTATTTGTGACAAAATATGATTTAAAAAGAAAAACGATAATCAACCAAAACTCCCAAATAATTATAAGTACTAACCCCTTGTACCCTTTTCCCATCCAAAAAACTAATTTTGAGATCAGTTAATTTTATTAGGTTTAGATCCTACAGAAAATCATACTCTGGGTCTTCCAGTACTTATCAAAAGTCCAGAATTTCTAATCCAAGTTTCAATATTAGAGAAGTCTGTCTGGAGTCGCTGCCTCTGCTCCCTAGGATCTTTAGCAGATGCCACCAATACTATGTCATCTGCATAAAGTCTGACTTCAGTGCCAACTACATAATCAGGGAGATCATTAATATAGATATTAAATAACATAGGGCCCAAAATTGACCCCTGAGGCACACCACGATTCAAATCCAGAAGATCTGAGACAGCGGCCCCACAGACCACCCTTTGTTTTTGATTAGTCAAATAGGATCTAAACCACTGTAATGAATTATGATATAACCCACATTTTGCAATCTAAACAATAATGTTCCATGATGAACTAGGTCAAAGTTTATTTAGGTCCACAAACATTGCCCCAGTTTGGTTTCCTGGTTCAATGATGTTGCCACCAGGTTGCAAAATCGTAGGGCAGATTTCGTGGACTCTACTTGTATCATCTATATTTCATATAAAACTCTTCAAAAGGATTGGTTTATAGTTAGAAGGGCTGTGATATCACCACCCTTATAAATAGGAATAATTTCACCCATTTTCCAACAGTCAGGAACAACTGAAGACTGTATACTCCAATTATAAAAATAAGTAATTATAGGAACTATAACATCAGACCCCAATTTCAAAAATTTGGGATCAATATTATCTATTCCAGCACGTTTTGATACTTTTAGATTCCTCAATTCCCTAGCTACATCCTGTATCCTTATGTTCTTCAAATTAAAGCCCTCATTATTCAAGGAGAAAATATCAGAGTGTATACCCTCCTGGGCAACACTCCCTAGGTTAGGTATCTTTAAGTCTGGTAAATCCTTAAAATAGTGGTTCAACAAGTTAGCCACTTCTAAAGGATTATCAACCAAACTATCTCCCACTATTAAATTAATTGAAGTCTGAGATTTCACGGAGTTCTTAGTTGGAAATAACCTTCCAGAATTTATTTGGATCATGTAAATTAACAAAAGAACTCTGAAGTATTCTTTTTTGCCAGTTTTACTTTATGTTTATATTTGTTTCTCCATTTTTAAAAAGATCCCAATCCCTCCAGTTTAGATTTTTGGCTTTTTCCATATTCTATTTTTAATACGCAAAAGGGTTTTCAGTTTATCATTAAGCCATAATGGATTTTTAATATTATTACTCTTTTTTATTTTAGGGGCATGAATTTGAATTATGTAAAGGAAAGAATCCATAAATTCTTGAATAGCTAAGTCCAAATCAGGAATCAAAAATATCTTCGACCAGTCAAAATTTCTAAGACTATCCCTAAACGATGACTCATTAAAGTGCCTAAAGTCATGTACCCAAAACTCATAATCATCATTACACATAACTTTTTGAATTAGTAAGTGACATTGAATTGGATTATGATCCCCCATATTCAAAGGTAATACCTTACAGCTCTCAACCTTCAGATCATCTGAAACAAAAAACAAATCTAATATAGTTCCAGTACCAGTAATTGGTGCCTTAGGATCAAAATGACCTGATTAAAGCCTCTTTGGAAAGCCTGCCTGAGGGGAGGGGGTGGGGTGGACTAATAGGGAGGTGAAAATTGGTATGCACTAATCAAATAGTCCAGCGTGCTAGGAGAATTGACCCTTCAAAGCATATGCTGATTCCCCATTTAGGGAATACATACATTGTATTAAGTGTTTTGAAACATGGTTTGCATTAGAAAAGTAATGGAAGGCTAAGGGTAGTATGGCAATGTGTGCTCAATGGGTTTCTTTTACTGTGCGCTGAGCATTTTTGTGGTAAAATCCCTCAAGTCCAGGATAAACACCTAGACTATGTAGACTGAAGCAACTATCAGAGTATAATAATTAGTGGCATTCAGTGGCTAGAGTTAATTTATTTTTTCCTATGTGGTATTTAAAAAAACAAAAGTGCGCTGAAGAGTATGAGAGGATTAACATAACTTTTAAATAAGAATGATTGGAAAGAATAAGATATGAATGACGAATTATTATTGTTTTATTATTTATCGTATGTTGCATGTTAAGACTGCTGTAACAGAATCTTTTTTAACGGTTGTTTTTTGTACAAAATTGGTAATGACTATAAAAAGTCGAACAAATAAATTTGAACTGAACTATGCCCACACAACATAAAAAGCAACTGCTTAAAGTGACAGTGTATCGAAAATATTTAAATAACCAGACAAAATACATCGTTTTTAAATTTAACTGATACATTAATCACATTATTTTCTGGGCAGCTGCTTGTTTGCATTGAGCACTTTCTGCAAATAAAGTATTAATATTGCACAGTGTCAAGTGGTGCCTATGTTTTGTTGCTATGTGACTTCAATTGCTACTAGTGGCACACGAGGTGAGTGGAGCTGGGATTTTTTTAATCTTGATTAGAAGAGCCTGAATTTCCTCCTGAATTAGCTCTGCATGAGCCAGGAAATGACAGGAAGGGGGTGGTAGCCTGTCCAGTGGCATCTGCAGGAATTCAATTGAGTGCCCTCTATCAACTGCAGAACCCACTGGTCGGAGGTGACCTTTCGCCAACCCTGGGTGTAAAGAGAAAAGCAATCTCCGACCACCTCCTCTGCCAGGCATACGGAAGGAGGAGATTTCAGTAAGGAGTAAGGCCGTGGTGGGAGGGGGAAGATTGGTTTGGGCTGGTTTGGCGGCCCTAGACCCAGAGCCTGTTGTGCTACGTGAGGAGTCCTGATGACTGTAGCCACTCCTTTGCTGTGGCTGGCACCTGGATTGCTGTCCCGCTTTCCCACGAAAGTGGTGCTTCTGAAAGGGCCTCTTTTTTTTATTTCATTTTTATTATGAGACACAATAAATACAGTTTAGCAGTGTTAAATTGGTCACAGATGCAACATTGGTATTAGTCTGTGCTTTATCCTGGTACAATCATGTTAAAGGAAAAGATGTAGTCTCAGTCGTAGTTCCTTGATTAATTATAAAAAAAAGGGACTACAAACAGGTTACTCACCTGTAACAGTAGTTCTAGGAGTGGTATATGTTGTTTATCCACACTTCTTGGCATGTCCCGTTCCCTTTAAGGATCTCCAGAAGGTCTTCAAGCTGGCTCCTCCCACCTATAATCCTCATCTCTGCCCCATGATGTCAGACCTTAGCCCGCTGGAAGCCAGCCGGGGAGGTCAGATGGGTCTGTGTGGATGAACATATACCATTCCTAGAAGAATAAATTACTCACCATAGTAATCTTGTTTCTTCAAAGGGATCACTCATTATGATTAAACAAATGTAGTCAGCCTCCTGTGTTGACTACCCGAGAGATGGAACTGTATGCAAATTATGGAACTCTCAATTGGCTCATGCCACTTTCAAACTACTGCCCTAGCAACTGTTGCACTTTGAGTGCCTCATATTCTTACATAGCCTAAACTGGGTGTAAGACCCACTATGATAATATTTATATATTTTTTGTCCTCTTGTCAAAAAAAACACCCCAATAAATAAACCTAAAAATCTTGAGACCATAAGGGAACCAACTGGTTAACAAAAGATGAACCTCAAACTTAACCTCTATGGAAAAATATATTCTAAAACAGGGATGCAGAACAACGTTGATAGGTTTTTTTGTAGGGGAGGCAGGGTGTGTGCTTTAATCATAATGGGTGATCTCTTTGAAGAAACAAGATTACTATGGTGAGTAATTTTTTTTTCTAACCCCAGGAATCACTCATTATGATTAAACAAATGCAGACTACCAAGCAGTGCCTTTGGAGGTTGGGCGGAAAACCTATTTAGGAAACAGGTTCTGCAGCACTGCTGTACCAAACTTGACATCACTGCCGGATTGTAGATCCAGGCTGTAATGCTTTGTGAAGGTGTGTACTATTTTCCATGTAGCTGTTTTGCAGATTTCCAAGAGTAGAATATCCCTTGAAGCTGCCACTGAAGCAGCTGCACCACTGGTGGAATGTGCCTGAGGCTCAGGGATTCGTTTACCCACTTTACTGTAGCAAACTGGATACATGCCATTATACAATGAGCAACTGTACGTTTTGTGGCAGGTCTACCTCACCCACCCTCCGTAGGTAAAAAGAGCTGTGTCTGGCCTGGTCTGTAACACTTAGTTCTGTCAATACAGTGGCTAAGTGCCCTTTGACATCAAGGGAATGTAGCCTCCTTTCTGAAGAACTGGAGTTCTCTGTGAAAGACAGGTAGTGATGGACTGATTTAAATGGAAATCAGACACCACTTTGGGAAGAAATTTTCTACTGGTCCTGAGGACCACTTTGTCCATGTGGAATGAGATGTGATCAATATCTGTGCACAGGGCTTGTAACTCACTAATTCTTCTGGCTGAAGTAATAGCCACCAAAAACACAGTTTTCCAAGTGATATACTTCAAGTCTGTTGTTGCCATCGATTTGAATGGGGCATCCATGAGCTTGGCAATGCAGATATTCAGATTCCAGGCCGAAACTGGTTCCCTCAAAGGAGGGTACAAAAGGTTAAGGCCTTTAACATATTTCCTGAAGACTGGAGGAGAGGTCAAGGACATCTCTACCTGCTGACAGGTATGCTGAAACCAAATGAACCTTGAGTGTGGAAGGCTTCAGAGCTAAAGAATGCAAGTGTGTCAGGTAATCCAGAAGAATAGCAAGGTCAGCCCTAGATGGGTCGATACCCTTACCTGCACACCATACGGAAAACCTCTTCTACTTGGCAGATTATGTCTTTTTAGTGGAAGGTTTCCTGGAGACCCTAAGTACTGCCAAAACTTCTTCTGACAGTTTAAGATCCGAATACTCTAAGTCCTCAAGAGCTAGGCCTTGAGTCTTAGTGATTTCAGGCTGGGGAGGTACCACTGATAGAGCCAACAGAAGCGAATACCAGTGCTGCCTCGCCCAGTCTGGTGCCACCAGTATCACTGTTGTCGGTTGGCACCTCAATTTCAACAGGGTCCTGAATATCAGTGGAAAAGGAGGGAAGGCATACAGAAACTTCCCTGTCCAATCCAGTGCCAACGCATCCAGGGGTAGTGTGCCCCCAGAGGAGGCCTGCAGCAATATATTGGTAGCTGGTGATTTTCTGCAGAGGTGAAGAGATCCATCTCTGGAGTGCCCTGTCTGAAAGTTAAGCTGAGAATTTGAGGATTTATACAGCACTCGTGATGATCCTGACTTATCCTGCTCATGGAGTCTGCCAGTTCATTGTCCTTTCCTGGAAGATGTATGGCTGAACGGGATACCTTCATGGAGTAGGCCAGGGACCAGACACTCATTGCTTCTATGCACAGTGGGGCTGACCTGGTTCCTCCCTGTTTGTTTATGTAATACATAGTAGTGGTGTTGTCTGTTCCGGCCTGCATCACTTTGTTTTGAAGATGTGGAGCAAATGCCTGTAGGGCTAGGTACACTGCCCTGAGCTCCAAAAAGATTTATGTGCAACATGGATTCTTGAGTAGACCATGTGCCACTTGCTGTATAATCCAACATGTGTGCTCCCCAACCCAGGAGGGATGCATCTGTTGTATGAGCTAAGGAAGGTTGTTCCTTTGTGAAAGAAACCCCTACCCGCAGGTTTTGCTTGTCCAGCCACCACTGCAGTGCCTATAGGAGAGTGTGGGTGACTGGAACCAGTTTGGACAAAGGATCTGTATTGTCTCAGGTGGAACTGAATGTCCCTCATTTGGAATCTGGAACCCAGCACCACTGTGGTGGCAACTGCCATGTGGCCCAAAAGCCTGAGAAACTCTCTGGCTGGTTTGGGTTTTCCTGGTACAAATGAGCTTGCAATTCGTAGAATACGGTTTACCCTGTCCTGTGGCAAGAAAGCTCTGCCCAGACTGGTGTTCAGTTCCGCTCCAAAGAACTAGAGTACCTGAACTGGTGTTTGCTGAGACTTCTGCTCGTTTATGAGAAAACCCAGGGATTCCTGAGTAGACTTTGTTAGTGCTAAGGCCTGCTCTGTAAGAAGTAGAGATGGACCCACAACTAACCAGTTGTCCACGTGGGGAAAGACCGATACTCCCTGTTTCCTCAGAAACTCCACGGCCAAATACTTTGTGAATGTCCTTGGTGCAGAAGTCAGGCCAAAAGGAAGGGCTGCAAACTGATAATGGCCCGAGGCCAGTCTGAACCTCAGAAACTTTCTGTGGGAAGGTCTGATGGGGATGTGAAAATAAGCGTCCTTTAAATCTAGGGAGGTTAGCCAGCTTCCCTTTTGTAAAGTGGTAATGATCAGAGCAAGAGTGACCATTTTGACTTTTGGTTTCAGAATGTGTATGTTTACAAGTCTTAAATCAAGGATAGGTCGCCAATCCCCATTTTTCTTCTTTGTAAGGAAGTATCTGGAATAGAAGCCTTTGCCCCTCTGGTTTAGGGGCACAGGCTCTACTGCCTTGATAGCTAGCAGATGTTTTACTTCTGCATCCAGTAGGATTCTGTCTGCAGATGTGACTGGTGCAAATGTCCTTGCTCAGCTTGGAAAGATTTGAAGCAGATTTCAAACCCTGGCTCACCACCTCCAGGACCCACTTGTCTGTGGTGATGGTATACCAGTCCTGAAGAAAATGAGCCAGTCTGCCACTCACTGGAGGATTTTTGGCAGGGGATGCGACCTGTACTAGCCCGTTCAGGATTCTGAGTCGGCTGTGCCTGAATCACTGGGGAGGGAGAAGCTCTCCTCATGGCTCTCCTGCCCCTTCCTCAGAAATATCCTCTAGGCTGTTGTTGCAGCTGAGAGGCCTGAGCTTGGATAACAGGTCTGGTGTAGGATCCCCTACCCCTGCCTCCCCTGGTCTGGGACCTATAGGATGAGGAAGGCCTATCCTTAGAATTGCTTCTGTAGGTGGCCTTATATTCCTCTACCTTTTTCATATAGGCCTCTGTCTTATGTCCAAATAGGGAATTTTTCTCAAAGGAAAGTCCATCACCTTAGCCTGGGTGTCCAGGATCAGGTTTGTTGTCCTGAGCCAGGAAATCTTCTAAGGGAGACAGACAGCTCCATCAACCTGGCTGCAGAGTCATTAGTGTCCACAGCCATGTGGAACTGGTATTTCATGGCATCCAAGGCAGCCCTTGCTGTATCCTGCAAGTCCACTGCCACCTCACCAGGCACTTTGTCAGCCAGAGCTAACACTGCATTCCAGAGTGCCTTCTGGTATTGCACTGCACAGGCCATATAATTGGCCTAAGGGAGAGAGAGCCACCATATACCCCTTTCTTACTCAGTGTATCCATCTTCCGAGAGTCCTTCTGGAGGATGGGTAGCTAAGGATTCTGGCTTTGTCACAGGCAGCAGCCTGCACAACACCTTCAAGGTCAGGGTGGTTGAACAGAAAATCAGCTGCTGACCTATCAAGCTGATATTTCTTGTCAGGTTTTTTGTCGACTCCTAGAATAGAATTTGGAATTTGGAATACTTGCATTGTAGCCTTTTTTAAGGACTTAAGCATAGGCAGTAATAAATGTTTTGTTGGGGTTAACCCCATCATATCCAGGAACTCAGCTTCCTCCACATCCTCCTCTGTCTCCTGCAGAGGGAGGTTGAGTGTTTCTACCATGCTTTTAACAAAAGCATAATGTGAGGAATATCCTGTGGACCTGGGGGACTGAACTCCTGTTCTGGAGAAACCTCTGGGTCTATCTGTTCCTCCTCAAAATTATCCTCCTCCTCCTCGGGAAATTAAGCCTGTGGCTCCTGGGAGGGTGGAACCGCTACAGGAACCGGGGCAGTTGGTACTGGAACTGGGACTGCTGCTTGCAAGACCTGTAAGGCCTTGGCAATGTCCTCAGCCGAGGGCATACCTGTTTTGATAGCTGGGAGCTCCTTAGCCTTCTTGGCCGGAGGCGCAGCAACATGTTTTTCTTTAAATTTTTTTCTACTGTGGCACAGGTTTGGTCCTTGATTCCACTGATCTTTTTTGCTCACCCTGCTCAACTTTATCTGATCCTTTGTCAGGATGCTTAGCTTTACCCCATCCTTTCTTGTGCCAGAGGTGGAGGAACCAGTTTCACCAGTATTAGCAGAAGCAGAGGCCATCTCTTCTAATATTTTTGACTTTTTCCTGTTTTAGGACCAAATGTTTTACAAATGTCACAGTTTGCAAAAATATGGCTAGTACCCAGACAAAAAAGACACAATGAATGTCTGTCTGCTTTAGCTATTATCTGACCACAAGACTCACAATTTGAAACCAGTGAGTCCTGTGCATTTTTTAGGCTTAACCACAGGAGCCTCTGATACTGAGCAGGAATCGCTAAAGAAAATGTAATAAATTATCGGTTCCTTAGAACCGGATATAATCACTATAAACAACCGATAACGGTTCCGGGAACGGAGCGCTACTCGGTTCCTGACACAGAGAAACTTAGAAATCTATAATAAAATTAAATAAATATATGCGGTTAGGAACCTACTGCGGAAAGTTAACAAATATAAAAGATTGAGGTAAAAACCTCACTAGAAACAGCGGAACCCTCGGTTCCAAGGAACCGTGAAGGAACTGCTAAATACAACAAATTCTACACAAACTACAAAATAAACTAAAACTAAGGCAGCAATCTGAAATATAAAGTAAAACCACTACTTATCAATCAGATAACTGGATTTTGAAGAAGCTGAAGGAGAGCTCTCCAGGATGTCTTCACTAGGCAGGCGGAGTAAAGAATCTGATACACTCAGACTGCAACAGTTGCTAGGGCAGCAGTTTGAAAATTGCATGAGCCAACTGAGAGCTCCATAATTTATCTCTTCGGGCAGTCAAACACAGGAGGCTGACTGCATTTGTTTAATCATGATGAGTGATTCCTGGGGTTAGAATCTACACTGAATCAATCCACTGAACTTCCCTCTTTCTTTATGTAACACTCCAATCAAGGGTAGTACCTGCTGCATACTTTGGACGTTCATAGGATACTGAGATACTATACCACTAGGACTAAGGATCTCAGGAAATCAGACCAACTTTTTTGCCTCTTTTGCTCACAAAAGAGATGGCAATGCAGTTTCCAAGCAATGCCTCTCAAGTGGTTAGCGATTTATCATCTTCTGTTAAGACAAGTACCACAAGACCCACCGGTCAAGTCAGAGGTCACTCCACCAGAGGAATCGCTGCCTCTTTTGCTTGTTTCAGGAATGTGTCAGTGGCAGATATCTGCGCAGCCGCGACCTGGACTTCTGTCCATACCTTTAAGAAACACTATAGTTTGGACATTGCCTCTCAGCTCAGAGCAGGCTTCGGGTTGGCTGTTTTACAAGGTCTTCTCTCTTAGACTCTCACAGTCAGAGGTTCTATTGGTGTGCTAGTTTTCCTCCTCCCGAATGCTTTTTGTTTGTTCCAGACTGCTTGAGATTCAGTCCTATATGTAATTACCTACTGCAAGAGCCCTCTCGAAGTAAGATAGCACAGTTATGTAAGAACTTACCATAATAGTAGATCTTCAAGAGAGGCTCTTGCAGAGGTAATGCCTCCCTGCCTCCATCCCCCTTAGCTTTTCAGCTCCTTTTCCAGGAAGGAAATATCTGCTTTCTCTCATCTTGTCTTTTTGGGCCTTTGTGGAAAGAACTGGAAGGTGGGCATGGGGACCCCCCTTATACTGACATCACCTGACGTGGGGTGGTCCCAGAGACTGCTAGCTATAAATTTTTCCATGAGGTCCTGCACCTGCCGGGTTTCCATCCTATATGTAATTACCTACTGCAGAGCTCTCTCAAAGATCTACTGTTACATTAAGTTCTTGCGTAACTGTACTTTCCTGTGACTGGTACTAGTTTTGACAGAGTCTCCTTTTCCAGAGCCAGTGAGATCCAAGTGAAACCGGATGTCTCATCTGGAACCTGGCTCCTGGCACTGTTGCTGTTAAGGCTGCCATGTGACCCAGTAGCTGCAGGAAATGTCTTGCTGGTCTGGGGGTGTGGAGCTGGAATGAGCTTGCCAACTGCACCAGGCTGTCCACCCTTTCCTGAGGATGGAATACCTTTCTTCTTTGAGTGTCCAACTCTGCTCCTATGAAATCCAAGAGATGGACCAGCTGTAAGACTGACTTTTAGGTTCATCAGGAACCCTAGAGACTGCTGGGTAGCCTGTCTGAGAAATAGGGCATCCTTTATCTGCCGAGGAGACTGACCCACGAGTAGCCAGTCGTTCTAGGTAAGGGAACATAGTTATTCCTTGTCTTCTCAAATGTGCCATGAGCCAGGCACTTTGTGAATATCCTTGGGGCCGAGGTGAGACCGAAAGGCATGGCTCTGAACTGATAATGGCCTGATGGCAGTCTGAACCAGAGATATTTTCTGTGAGACTTTCTGATGAGTTTGTGAAAACAAGCATCCTTAAGGTCTAAGGATGACAGCCAGTCTTCCTGCCTGAGAGTGAGCGGAATCATTGCCAGGGTGACCATCTTGAACTTTGGCATTGTCAAACATCTGTTTAGAGTTCTAACATCCAGTATGGGTTACCACTCCCCATTCTTTTTTAGGGTTAGGAAATACCTTGAGTAGAACCCTTTTCCCTTCTGGGAGACAGGTACAGGTTCTACTGCTTTTTCCAGTAGCAGGCTAGCTGCTTCAGATTCTAACAAGACTTTTTCCACTGGGGTTGCAGTTTTGAATGGCCTTGCCCTTAACTTTGGGATGTATTTGAAGTTGAGAGTAAGACCTTGGCTCACTACTTCCAGGACCCACTTGTCTGTGGTGATGGCTTGCCACGCCTGGAAATAGTGAGCCAGCCTGCCCCCTCACTGGTACAGAGGAGGCAACCCTGACAGCCACATCAGGGATTCTGCTTTGTTTGTGTTCTGGCCTGCAGGCTGGGATCAGAACGCCTGCACGCCCTTCTACCTCTGCCTTTAAAGTAGCCATGCTGTTGCTGGTAGCTTGGAAAAGCCTGGGTCTGATAAAAAGGCCTTGTATAGGCCCTTCCCCTACCTCCCCCTTAGTTCTTCTGGGGAGTAGAAGCTTTCTCTTTGGCCAAAGCACTTTTATAGGCAGCCTTGTACTCATCCATCTTTTTCATGTAGGCCTCTGTTTGTTCCCAAGAGAAGTCTGCTCACAAGGAAAATACAGTGGTTGGATTTGGGTATCTTGGTAGAGGTTAGTGGCCCTGAGCCAGGCGAACCTTCTCAGGGACGCTGTGGTTGCCATAACTCTGGCAGCAGTGTCATTAGCATCCACTGCCATGAGAAACTGGTATCTGGATGCCTCAATGCCACACTTGGCAGTCTCTGCTAGGTCAGCTGCAATTTCAGTACCAAGTTCCAGAAACTCTTTTGGTATCTGGTTATGTAAGCCATATAAGTGGCCTGCCTGATAGCTAGAGACCACCGCAAGTAGCCTTTCTTGGCCACTGGCTCAATTTTCCTTCACAGGCAGCTGTCTGTACCACTCTCATGGCTGGGTGACTGAAAAGGAATTCAGCCCCACCCGGCCAGATGATATTTTATGTCCATTTTCTTGTCTATATGAGGGACAGAAGTAGGAATTCACAAGATTTTCTAGGCTTGCCTCTTTAATGATTTGTGGATGGGAGCAGCAAGTGTTTATTAGCGGACAACCCCATCATGTCCATATAATCCTCCTCTTCCTCCTGCTCAGTGGTCTCCTGGGTGGGAAGATCTGGAGTCTCTGCCATCAACTTCATAAAAGAAAATGAGAGGAATAGTCCTCTGTATGCTGAGGGGAGACTCAAACTCCTGCTGTTCTGGAGAAACTTCACTGCTCATAGGTAACATAAGTTTGAGGGACAAGCCCATAATGAACTCGCCACCTTTATCTATAGGCGGAAGCAATATTTCTTATCTCCAATGTACGTGTTAGTTTTGTTAATATTAGTCTTTAATTTCAGTTTACGAGACCTGGTGTTACTTTGAGAGACATGCCAGTCTAAACAGATGGTCTCAAACAAAGCAAGATCCCTGGTGGCTCTATATACAGTAGTAGACAGAGATCACCTCTCAAAGAGCGGTATTCTAAGGAGAATAATCCTAATGCCCTTAATCTGTTCTCATGTGAGACCGTGTTCAGATTAATAATATTTTGGTCAACCTTCTTGTACCTTTTCAATGGTTGCTCTCTTGTACTAAAGTAGGTGCACAGAAAGAGGAGCAGAAGACTAGATGTGATCTTACTAAACTACAGTAAAGCAGTACAAGCACCTCAGGTTATCTGCTTCTGATGTTTTATGATGCAAATAATTAGTCTGTGACATTTTTTGCAGTTGTGTTTATATGTTCAGTAAATTTTAGGTTAGTGGAGATGTATATTCCAGGTCTTTTCTGAGGTTACTACCTGTAATGCTATGATGTTCATATAATAATCCGTTAGTCTATTGTTATTGCTAAGGTACATAACCTTACATTTGAAAATATTAAATACTAATTTGTTCTCCAATGCCTAATCTGCTAAACTGTTGAGACTGGCCTGTAAGAAGTCAGCAGATCAATATCGCTTACAATGCATCCCAGTTTACTATCATGTGCATATTTGTTTATCCATACACGCTTATAGTTTGTCTGGTAACAATAGTATTAAACAGTATGGGACCCAGCACCAAACCCTGGGCACTCCTACTAGTCACGGTGTTCCAAGTAAACTTACGCCCCTTATATTAACTCATGTTTCCACCAGTTAACCAGGATTTAGCTACATATTATTAGGGTGCAGTTTAATCTTACAAGTTGCTCTATTAGAACTCTGTAGGAAACTGAATCAAGGCTTTTTTATAGTCTAGGAATATGTCATCAACTGGGAATCCACTGTCTAGAGCTTCAGTGATAGGTTCGAAAAATTTATCAGATTATTTTGGCAGGATCTCCTATGCGTAAAACCATACTGGTAATATCAAGTAACTTGTTTGCAGAAGTATATGACTGAATTTTTTCAGCAAGTGGCTTTCCATGATTTTATCTATACATGAGGTTAGACTAATAGGTCTGTAATTCAACAATTAGTTTTGACCCTCCTTTATGAATAGGAATAACTGTAGCCATTTTCTAATCTTGGATAGCCACACCTTCACTGAAGGATTTATTACACAAATAGTTAAGTATGTGTGCTATTACATGGGAAATTTATTTTAGGAATATGGGAGGGATATTATCAGGACCTGCTGATGAACTGGTTTTGAATGAATTGATAGTGTATGTTTCTGAAATACTGAACAATCATGATGAATCATGATTGTTCAAGTACTGTACACCCAGTTTTATCTTTTGATTTATAAATACTTGTAAATTAGGTGTTAAACTTTTGAGCCATAGCTTGTTACTCAGATATGAATTTATCATTAATTTTAATGAGACCAACTTTAGGTCCATTAGTTTATTTTATTTATTTATTTTAACTCTTTTTCTCTCCCACCCAACCGGAACTCACTCCGACTACCCTGCTCACCGGACCGATCTGCCACCCACTGTGCTCCTCCTCATCTTCAAGAACATCACGACTCCCCGGGATGGAAGGGGCTACATCCCAAGGGAGATCAAAGGGGCACTGACGGGGAACCAGCGTTGGGCATGTGGCAGCGGCACTGGAGGAGCTGCTACTCATCTGGTGGGGCTTTCTGTTATGTGCCCTCAGCCCCACACCACCTATGCATGGTGCAAGCAGACTTCTCAGTGCACTGCAACCCTGCCAGCATCGGGCCACGCTGTGAACGTGCTGCCCAATACTCTGCAGCACCCACGGTTTTCCACTGGGGGTGCTGGAACGCGGACATCCCAGAACCCTCCCCCAGGACAGGAGAGAAGCCCAGTGGGCACTCAATCCAATCCCACCCCACGACCCCTGCACCCGAGCTCGCCTCGAACACGGGTCACCGCATGGCGCAAGGTGTGACGCCCAGCTTTAACCTCAGCGCCACTGAGCCAGCCTTGCCCATTACTCTTTAGAGAACCTATATAATTAAAGAATTGTTTCTATTATCTTTGGTTACTACTGCCAGGTTATACTCCAGTTTTTTGTATTTTTTTTTGCAGTCCTAATTGGCAATTTTGTTTTGTTGGCTTAAATTTTAAGCCTGTTCCAGTTTAAATCAGTTTTATGCTTTTTGTACTTTTTGAATGCCCTTTTTTTATTCCTAATTAATCTTTTAATCTTAAAAGAATACCATAAAGGTAGTCTCCTTTGGTTATTATATTTTATGCGCTCAGGCACCCATTTGTTAATGCAGTATTCAATTTCTCTTTAATTTGTACCCAGGTGTTACTAGCGCCGAGGTTATTCAAATCATATTCTAATTCCAATTTTTAGGTATGCCTTTATTTTACTACAGTTTGCCTTGGTAAACTTCTTTATTAGGTAATGCCTTTGATAGAGGGACTATAGTAATTAAGAGTCCAGAGAACTATACGATGGGCACCATCTCCTAGAGGTTCTCAGACCACTGGAGAGTCCCCAGATCACTAATATTAGTGAATATTAGATCCAAGATATTATTTTGCCTGGTAGGTTTTAATACTAGTTAATCCAGGCATAGTTGTGCAATGGTCTCCAGGAATTTGTTATCCATCATACTTTTACCCTCCAAGCTGTCCCAATTAATATGTGGTAGACTGTAATCACCCATTAGTATAAGATCGTCTAACTGATTAATGTTTTGTATAGTCTCCAAGAAGTTATTACTGCTTGATGCATCCAGAGAGGGAGAGCGATAACAGAGTCCCATAGATATACATCTATTGCCCAGGCTGAGATCTACCCAGATGATCTCAGTATCTGTTACTGGAGTGTTGTCTGTCTTGGTTTCAAAACAGTCCATACTCATCACCTTTAGAGGTTGTATGATTATTTTCTCTTACAAGTATAACCAGGAATGTCCTGACGCCATTCATTGTCTGTAAACAAAGTCTCGGTAACACCGCAGACATCTATACTTTCATTGTTTAACATGAGCTGAAGTTAGTTTCTTTTGTTGTTTAAACTCCTAGCATTAAGAAGTAATATCCTGAACTTGGAAAAGGTGGCTTCAGAGTCAGTATCTACGTGGCTAGTTACTTCCTCAAACTGTTGGCTAATAACTTTATCAGAGGATGGAGAAGCAGTGGGGTTGGGAGTAAGGCAAGCGGTATTCCCTCCCACCATGTGTTAGTTTAAATGTCTATCTATATAAGAGTTTAAGGCCCTGTTCATACTGTGGGACACTGGAAAATGGTTCTTTAAACCGTTCTTAGAAACGGATTAAAGCTTACCATTTCAAAGCGTTCACACTGTGTAAAGCGAATTTGAAAACGTGTTGGTACCTTAACAAATTGGTGTCAGCATGTTCTCAGTGCAGTGGTACTGGTGTCTACTTGTCCATTTTCTGGCACTCGCAGCACCTGAAAGCTGCTTACCACGTTTTGTGGTGACATTGAAAGCTGCAGAATCATGCTCCGGGAAACCATGTCGTCCTGCTCTCACAGACGGTACATCTGAATTACAATCGGAACCATTTTGAAAACCGTGCTCAAGCCTACCTCGAAGCAGGGTTTGAGCATGGTTCACTAAAACAGTTCACAAGTTGTGCCAAGTGAGAATGCAAACCATGCTAACAGCTATTTAAAACGTTTTACCACTGAGAAAACATTTTAAATAGCACAGTGTGAACAAAGCCTAAATGTCTGCCTAACACAGAAGAGCCCTTTCTACTTGGGTGAAGGCCATCCCTGCATATCAGTTCCCCTGTTATGAAATTGTTCCCAGTGTGTTATACAGCCCATATTTTGTTTTAGGCACCAAAACCTTAACCAGTTATTTATATGCTTAATTTTTGATTCAGTGTATGGATCTGATCTGGTATGGGAAGGATTTCAGAAAAGGCTATAGTGCATTCTATATCAGAAAGTGTGTTTGTTAAACCTACATATTCTTCCTTGATCTCCTGGACATTTTGGTGCCTGATGTTATTGACTCCCACGTGAACTATGACCAAGGATTATTCCTGCAGTTATTTAGCATCTGTCTGGACATTTTTGTAATGTCCTGAATTCTAGCACCGCAAAAGCAGGACAGGGTTCTATTAGTTTTATCTTGATCACATATTTGGCAAGCCAACTGTTTGACCATTGAGTCTCCTAGAACGTAAATCTGTTTTGGGGGCTGTATGGGTGGGGCATCTAAGTCCATAAGATCCACCCCTGCATGGTTCAATTGGTTCCTCCAGATCGTCTTCATTCTCTATCTCCTGCAGAGTAGGGATCAGGTTCGAAAGAACCGGGAGCCGAAGAAGGAGCCGCCACTTGAACCACAGTATGAACCGCCAGTTGTTGAGGAGCCTGCTGAGTAACCAGGACTGAAGAACTGGTGTACTCTGTAGTAGCGATATTATTTTTATTGCATTTGCAATTTCTTCAGTGGTTGGAGCCACCGAAACCGTAGGCTGTGGCTCCTTTTCCAAATGCTGCTCCTTTTTCTTCTTTTTAGCAGTGGCCGGTTCAGTAGCCAATTCTGTGGTTCTTTTTGTAGTCAGGAAAGTTCTGCCCTTGTCAGAGGGCTTTCCCCCTGGTTCCTTAGGTGTCTCCTTTTCACAGAAGGGAACCGGTTTACCAGAAGCTGGGTCAGCAGCTTTTTCAGCCATTTTTTCTCTCAGTCTGTTAAGTCACCCATCAAGCACAGACTGAGGTAATAGTCAACAAATTTCACAGTCTGAATTAAGGTGTTCAAACCCTAGACAGACACAACTAGTATGGGGACTGGCCTCGGCAAATGATTTGCCGCACCCAGTACAATGCTGAAAACCTATAGGGCCAGTTTTCTCTTTTTGGGTTTCTGTGACAATCTCCAAAACCTTTGCTGGTTCTGACACTTAGCCAAGTAGAAAGGCAACACCACTTTTTCTTTACTTACTTTTTTTTTTTTTTTTTTGGTTGGTTCAGCAACTGAAGACAAAAACGGGGACCTCCGATTTAAAAAAACTGAAACAAGGCACAACCGGCTACTTGTATACAATTTAAACTAAACAACTTGACGTAAAAGAAAGTAAAACATATATCGGTTCCTTACTGGTTCAGAGAACCATTGAGGAACCACAAATTTACCCAAGCAACGCCAAATCTAAACTAAACTTCCTGTACATCAAGGCCATTATTCTGAAAACTGAAAAATAAATCGGTAACTTTTGAAAAACTGAGAAAAATAAGAAATCTTCAAGAAGCTGAAGGAGCACTCTGAGGTGCCTAACTTTGGGAGGCAGGATAAAGAATCTGGGTTACATAGAATGCACCAGGGACAGCAGTTTGAAAATCGAGCTTGAGCTTATCAACGCTCCACTATTTGCAAGATTCTTTAACTTTTTTCTGTCCAGGGCAGTTGAATGGTAAAGGCTAACTGCATATGTCAGAGTACGGTAAAGATTTCCTGGGGCTTGAAATATATCCTTCCATTTATGTGTTTATCTCTTTACAGCCACCTTGAGTATCTTTTGGCCAAAAGCTATATATGCGGAACTCTGCATGTCCAGTTTGTAATGTTTTGTGAAGGTGTGCAAGGAAGACCAGGTAACTGCAAGGAAGACCAGGTAACTGCCCTGCACAGGTCAAGCACTGAAGCTTCTACTCACTTTTCCCAGAAGACTGCTGTAGCCCTAGTTTAATGTACCTTAAGGAAAGCCAGAAGCTGCAACTTTGCCACCACAAAAGCCTATACTATACACAATATGATCCATCTACCCAAGGTAGCCTTAGAAGCTTGCCAGTCCCACTTCAATGATATATTATGGACCCAGAGTGAGGCTAGAAGTCCCTCGTCATCAAAATGCCAACATGGAAGCATGAGTGCATAAATGCCCATGTGTTATTTTGTATAGTATATGGTTTGAAACGCAAAATAAACTACTTATCCTGCAATAATGCAACGCATCATGGGATGTATATGCAAATCACAATGAACTAATTTAGACTACTTCATTTTAAGCAGAACTGCACAGTGCCCAATGGCCACACACACACACACACACACACACACACACTGCAAATGTCAGAAACAGAAGCAAGACACGGGTTCCCCTTCTCAGGACTCTGTCTCATCAGTATCTCTTTGTGCTGAGGCTCTTCACCTTATCAGACTGCTTTTCTATTGTGGGATCACCATAATCCAAACATTTGAGACCATCATAAAAGCTGGTACATTTTCCCCAGGGTTGAGATACAGACCATGATAAAAGCCGGTAGTTGCCAGAGTCTCCTGCATCCCCACCTTCACGAAGACGGACCACGCCTACCATTCTTCAGTCCCTCTGGACATCTGTTACCGGACAACAGTTAAATCTTCCAGGGTTCCCATGAGGGACACCACAATCTCCCTCAGTACCTTGAGGTGGAGGCTGTCTGGCATAGTATATGACTCATGATTAGAAAGCCCTTAGACTGGTTGTCTATGGTGAGTATAGGCCACCCCATAGCTTCCCTCATGTCACTGACAAAGTGGTTAAACACAATGACTTCAGCAGGAGAAGGGGAAATATAAAGAGGCCTCAGTACCTTCTCAGAATGACAGGGGCATTGAGTCAAGATGCATGAAACTATCTACCAGAAGCTATGCTATCAGTGGTGGTACCAAGCCAGACAAGTCAGTCTCACTGAACCATCCCTGGACAAACTACAGTCAATGGCTTATCAGTTAAATAACCCAGAGGTCTGGTGAGGTAAGGAAAAACGATGGCACTTCTCCTGGTGTTGGAATAGTCCTCAGTAGCAGAAATGGACTCGGGCTTTGTCCCGAGACCATACTGTAGGGGGAAGTATGGTGCCCTAGGGGTGGGAACCAGACTACTAAACTGGGAGAAGGAGGCAATGATTCCTCCAACCCACACTTGATTGTATGCCAAGGAGACTGCTGACCATGCTTTGGGGATGATCGCCACAGGTTGGAGCCAGAAAAGTCTCTTTGGCAGAGGAAACAAATCTGATGTTCGAATAATAGAGAGAGCACCACAACATAGTATTATTTGAATGGAGTTCTGATTCCATACTACCATTCTAAATTTCAAGGCAGCAGCTCAGAGTGAAGATAGTGTAGCTTTTGTATGGCATCGCTACTGCACTCCTGTTAGAAAATTATCCCAACCAACTGGCCCGGTGACATGGAGGGCAAAGGCATTGAACACCATTTCCTGCCATGCTGGTGAACCGTGGTCAGGAACGAGCATGGGTTACCAGGGCTTGGCAGGATGGGAAAGGAATGAGTGTCCCAGGAACACTGCTCTTCTCTCCCCAAGAGGAGTGGCCAGTCATCTCAGCCCATGACTGCCGGTGTCAGTAAAGGCTACAGCAACTCAAAGGGAGTGACTGCGGCTGTGCAGGAGTTGTGTGCCTCCATGTACATGTACTGATACCATGGTAGGGGATGGAAAAAGAAAACAGAGAACAGGACGACAGGTTATATGATGCCCTGTGGCCTGATCCGCCATTACGGTCTGGGTGGAGGTAGCTGGATGTGTTTGTTATGAGTGGGTGGGTGGCTATGTGTGTGCGCCCCTAAATCTTGAAGAGCTGTTAGCCAGTCGCAGGACAGAGGACACAGGGACAGGGCTGAAAAAGCTGCTGTTCACCCGCAAAGAAAAAAAAAAAAAACCTTTATGGAAGAAAGTATTCCCAGCCGATTATTCCCCATGTGGTAACTGAACAGGTGTTGAATGTGAGCTCCATTGCTCATCGACCACTACTGACAAAGATGGCGCTGAGGATGATGCTCTGGTCAGTGCTAAGAGCTGCTTTCAAGGTAGAGCTGTCTGGTGCCAAGAGGTTTGCTGGCACTGACACCAAGCTTGGCCCGTAGTCAGTATTGACCCTGGCACCAAGGGCAGCACCAACCAGTGCTGACACTCTGACATGCCACAAAGTGCCAGTACTGACCAGGGTGACTGGATTTGTCAAGCCTGGTACCAAAACTGCATGGAATATAGATATGGAATGCTCAGGCCAGTGAAATAAGGTAAGCATCAACAAGATAATTATCAGCCTCTGAGAGTAGGGCCTGTCAAATCTGGTGCCAAAAGCAGGTTATTTCTTCACCTTTCCGGAGGAGTTTTCAGAGCTGGCTCGAGTGAATTTAATAAACTGCTCGGAAACAGGCGATCATGCAAGAGGTCCTGCTTCACTGATGTGCTTTGTCACCCTGTGAAGTATTGGCGACTGAAATCAGGCAAGTGGAGCGGTGCCAAGTCTGAAACAGAGCTCCAGTAACCGAGAGCTTGGCTCAGTTATGAAGAGGTATGATCAACAACTGGGAAAAAAAGAACTGAGAGGTGGGATTAGCGGCGCTGTATACAGGGCACTGGTGCCAGGTGTCAACACCATCAGTCCCAATCATTTAAGATTCCCCAAGGTCCTAGAGCCCCGGTCTTAGGACCAAAGACTGTGGCAGTATGGAGGAGATGGGCTCCAAGATCACTGTATTTTCCTTATGGTTAATCGCACAGCAGCTACCCAACATAATGGACTATGCAAAGTAATCTAGATAAATTAATTTTAAAGTGAAACCCTAAGACTTGAAACCTATACAGGGTAGTTCTGGATACTGGCAGGAACCTTGCCATACTAGCATAGAACAGCATTATGTAACAAAATACATTCATTACCTTAACATGCTCGAGTATTAGATCTTCTCTACCCAAGCCAGGCCCTATAACCACCGAATGAAGTCTTGGGAGCCACTTTTCTACTTCCTGAACAGCATTGGGACTGTCACTGAAATGAAAAGGAAAGCCATGCCAGATTAGGCTTGTCCCATGATAATGAGGTAATAAGCAGAAACCCTGAAGTATGATATTTAGCTGTGGAATGCATTTAGTCCCGTCTAGTAAGCAGATTAATGCCACTGCAAATAAAGTAGTCTGCTCAACAAGGCACATTTTAGATTTCCTCCTGTTAGTGACAAGCAAAATGTCACTATATAGTTAGAACTGAGAAGGCCTTCGTCACAACAAAAACAACCAAAAAAGTTGACCGCTTAGAGCTCGGCCATCTTTAGACACAGGAAGATTGGAAGGCACACCTTTGGAACAGGATCTTGAGACCTGTTAAATTTGGTTAAGTCATTTTTGCACTATAGGGTTTCAAAAATATTAAAAATAATGGGGAATAAAAATGGCATTTTTTTTCTCTCATCAGCAATTAAAAAATGTCTGGGATTTGAAACATGCAGGTTTGTTAGATCTCATCATAAGGGTGGTGATTCTACTGTTTTGAAAAGGAAAACAGTTAAAAATAAAGAAGTTGTAAACAACATAAATATGAAGCCCCTGAGAGCCCAACCCCAGTGCCTGCTACAGCTCCCCATCCCTCCCTTGTAAATGGTGGTTGGTCAAACACACACTCCTACCTCATCAGCTGGTAGCTGCAACCACGTTTCAAGAAAGTGTACATGAACACTGCAGATATTACAAAAATCCTTTTATGCAACACATGCTATGTGCATGATTTACTGAGACAGCAGAAGAGGTGGAGTGGAGTTGAGACAGGGTCTGGGGTGGTTATAGTAGTAAACCTGGGTGTGTGCTGGACGTAAAGGACTGCATGTCTTGGGGCCAGGTCAAGAAGGGTGCCACAGACAACAGGAAGACTGGCTTAGGGCAGGAAGATGGTAAAAGTATCACTGAATGCCAGGATTCATTTATCTGGGGCTGTGGAACATGCTATCACTGAACACCAGTGTTCTGTTGTACAGAGCCAATAAGGACATACCACTGAACACCAGCAATTTGTTGTCCAGGCCCAGGTTTTGGGGGGTCACTAGGACAACAGGGATTAATTATCCAGGGCTGGATGGGAGAGTATCACTGGACACTAGTGAATGACTGCTACAAGGGTGGGGTGATGGAGGTAAAGCCACTGCATTTCCAAGACAACCTGACACTAAGCAGAGTGGCACCCATGTTTGTCATGAAGTACTGTACTTACGATACCAGCCAGAGCTGACACTGACAATATAAGTAGTGTGTGTGTCTGTTAAATTTCTTTTAAAAAAGTAAGAAACTGCAAAACAAAAAATGTTAAAGCATCAGTTAAGAGCCAAAGCTTAATGCCACAAAATTAAAGTAAAGCAATGCTAGGGTTAAGAAAAAAAAAAAAAGTCCCTGAGCCATCGTAAATCTGTGGCATTCTGTTTTGGAGGTTTGAATGATTGTGCAATACAGCGTTGGCATCGTTCTAACTTTGGCACGGTCTTGCCAGGCAGAGTCAAATATACACTAGTGTTAAGAGATAGGGTGCTAAAGTTATGTCAACATCAATACCAGACAGCACAATCCTTCAAACACTGAGAAACACGTGCCATAGATTTCCAAAGGCTTAGGGGATGTCTACCAGGAAAATGTGCTAGATACAGATGCAGAGTTATACCATAACAGCCATATACTGACACTTAATTTCTTTCCTTTTGTGGCTTTAAGCTTTAACCCTTGCAGGTGCTTTAACAATTTTTTGCAATGATTCTAATACTACGGTTACCACCAGCCAGCATCAATTTATGTTTGCGCCAAGTGTTTACTTTAAAGCATCGTTGTTGCTGTACCTTGATTAGATTTAAATTATGATACTACAGTAAAAATATTCAGGAGGAACCATGGATCTTGGTTACTTGGTTGAAAGGACAAAAGAAGGCCAAGGCCCATCAAGATTGTCCTCCACATGTGTGGATCATTGTTATGGTTCTATCTGGTTAGCCATTTATCTATTTTCATTTTAAAAGGCGTTATAGTAGTTGCATCAATAACGTCTTGTGGAAGAAGTGTTCCACAGCAGGGAGTTCTTATAGAAAAAGTTTTGTCTCTTGTTAGTGTTACATTTAGCGATATCCAACTGTTTATTATTTAGCCTTGGTCCGATTTTTCTGGAGGAGACTGATATGCCACATTGTCTCATAGAAATGGGTGATTTAATAATCTTGAGGAGTAGTAGTAAATCGCCTCTTGTTCTTAATTCAAGGGAATGCAAACCTGTCTTCTGTAGTCTGGTCTCATAGTCCACATGTGCCAAATGAGGAATAATTTTTGTAGCTGTACTCTGAGACTTCTCAACCCTGTTTACATCTTTAATGAGGTAAGGACTCCAAAAAGGGGAACCATAATCTAGGTAGGGCCTGACATGAGATCTGTACAAGGTAATAATGCACTGTTCAGTTTTTGATACAAATGTGCAGTTAATCCTTTGAAGAAAAGCGCTGGCTTGGTTAGTGATTTTATTGCAGTGTGAAAATGAGGTAAGTTTATTGTTTACTTGGATCCCGAGATCTTTTTCAAGACAGGAAACCTTAATCTTGATATTGTTCAGTGTATATGCCTGTTTAGGGTTATTTTTCCCCATATGTAAAACAGCACATTTAGACACATTAAAGTCCATTTTGTTGGTAAGAGCCCAGTATTCAATTGTTGCAAGATCAGTTAGCATTGCCTGCATGTTGACCACATTATCAACAGCTCCCCCTAGCTTAGTGTCATCTGCAAACTTCATAAGAATGTTAGATGAGTGGATTTTCATATCGCTAATGAAGATATTAAACAGGGTGGGTCCCAGGACAGAGCCCTGGAGACACCCTCATCACTCTGCCTAGGTCTGACATAGTGCCATTGACCCAGACCCTCCGAGATCGATTAGTCAACCAGCTTCTTATCCATGACACCAATGTTGCTGAAAAGCCTAAGTGGGTAAGTTTGCTAATCAGAATAGCATGGGATACTTTATCAAAGGCTTTACTATAGTCTAACAAAATGACATCCGAAGGAATGCCTGAGTCAAGGTTCAAGCTTATGGAATTATAGAAGGACAACAGATTTGTAGTGCTAGACAAACCAGCTCTAAATCCGTCTTGGGTGATGTCAGTAATATTTAGAGATTCAATTTCTTTTTCTAACAGTGTTTTGATTACTTTCTCCAGTAATTTACAGGAATCGAGGTTAGACTGATTGGACGGTGATTGTCAACTTTAGAATGCAAACCCTGTTTAAAAATGGGGGTTACTATTGCGTTAACCAGTCAAGGGAACCATGGATTCTTGGAGAGATTTATTAAAGATAATTGTAGCGGTAGTGTAATTGTATCTATAGCTCCCAAGAGAATTTGAAACAAATATTATCAGGTCAGGACTAGTATTTTTTTTAAAGCTAGTAATAATTTGTAAATATCATTTTGTAGTACCTTGTGATCTATATTTCCTAATGGAGATTTTTAGATGGGGAAGGGATAGGTCCTGAGTAAATACTGATAAAAATAATTATTTAACGTATTAGCAGTGGTGAGGTCAGAGGATATTGTTGAATTGTTTATTTTAGGGGACCAATTGTTTTATTATTACCCTTTTACTATTTGAACGGCGTAAAGTGATCTTCAAGGACTCTTCCACACAATGGACTGCAAGGCAACAGCATCAGCACTGGAAACCCTTCCATAGCTGGGACTGACACGTCGACATCCTCACCATGCAGTTCATCAGTGTTACCTATACAACGTGGGAGGCCCCAAATATGTTCAGTTTGTGCCTGCTGCCAAGTTCAGCTCGAACCAGTGGAGAGACTGCTCTTTGTTCACTCGTCAACAAAAGATTGCTTCTCTTAGAAGCCCAATTTTTGCCGCCTCTGTGATGCAGTTCTACATGATAGTCCTTGATTTGTTTTTGGCCTTTTCTGCTGTCAAGCCCACCATCATTGTCCAAGATGCGGTTTTTTCAATTTTGTTACTGAAGTAACAAAATTTACCTTGAACCATAAGAACTGCTGTGTGATTTTTCTGCTTTGGTCATGATATCTCCCTCTTAAAATCTGGAAGGCCACGAGAAGGCATCACGCAGATGACACTAGTCATTTCATCAGAAAAACTATGAAGAAGGACAATGCAGTCTAGTATATCTGCTCTTCCACTGGCTTGAGGTGAGAACTGAAGAAACCAGGATACATCAATACAATGGCTAAGGTAAAATATTTGAGTGTCCATTTGGATCAGAACTTCCCTCAGGCCTCATGTCAACTTAGTGGTTTGAACCTTAACCAAAAGGTAGGCCTCTACCCTTACTTCCCATACAGGCTTGGCTCTCAATCACCAACAGTGTCCTCCCTCCTGCCATCACCTATGGGGCTCCACTACTTTCATTTGTCAGGGAAACTGAACTTTCCAAATTCCAGCTTGCCTACCATCATATAGCCCACTTTGCTGCAGGAGTCTGCAGCCGACAGCATCACTATAAGGCACTGTCTGCACTAAACTGACCACCCCTGGAGGACAGGCTTCCTCTCCTGTGCTTCTATGGCACACAAACTCCTTAACCCCTTCTTCCCAAAAACTCTGTCTGGCATCATGGACTTCAGACTTATCAGAAGGCCCTCTTGCTCTACTGTACTGAAACCTACAGCCGGGCCAAGGACTCTCTCTGTTGCTACCACTGCACCATGGCTTTGGAACAATCAAATCTCCCAAGGCCACTGAATGCCTGACCATTACTCCCTTCATATCAGCTGTGAAGGAGTATCTATTTATTAATGAACCCTGTGACTGTTTTAGCTAGCTCATCTTATTTCTTATTCATATTACTGGACTTTGTATGTAGCCCTTAGTTTTTATGGAACCAAAGTCTCAGAATGTCTACTTGTATCCTGTACCAAATTACCCCCTTAAGCATTTCCTCTGTTGCATTTTATTTTCTTGTTCACTTATGTACTTATTGTACTGTCGGCAGGGATCTGCAAATCCTACTGCCCCCTGTCCAGAGCAAGTACATTTCCTTGAAGGGCAAGTAGAAAAAAGAGAGCTACTTTAATTTTAATGAATAGAGGCAAGTGAAAATCCAGCTACAGTCATGACTGGCTAGCTGGTAAGTCCTAAAAGTGTTGATTTAAACAACCCTGATTGTCAGATGTATTCCTCAAAAGTATTTTGTGTAATTTATTCCAGGTTGTTTCTGAAAAAGAGAGTCTATCTCAGTGAGCCTATCCAGTAAACAAAAAAAAAATAAATAAAGGGATAATGTAGTTTTCTGAAACCAATCAGAAGATCAAACTGCAGCATGCCAGAAAGTACGCTGGGCGGTCAGGTTTCTGATCGCACCAGTCATCTGCTTAGCAGTGCTGTACTTCACCTAGATTATGGCTGTGACCCCCACAGCCCAGACTGGTGGATGAGACCATCACCAGCCTCCCTGTGACAAATTAAGATTTCAGCAATTTAGAAGTCCAGAACCTTAGATTGAAGGGCACGCCACAAAGTTATCACTACCACAGCTGGCCACGAGTTGTCACGCTGCAGGGTTCACTGTCAACACTGCAACCAGAAAGTTCAGCATCATCGGCTTTGTTGGTGTCTGCCACAGCCACACCAGTCCGTGTCAGCCCAGGCAATGTTACTACGTGAGCCCACTTCTCTGAGCTAATTCAAAGACTGCTGCCTCAGTTGCAGCCTGTTTCATCACCTGCCCCTGGTCAAGAGCTCCTCTTCCTTCTGCGCCCCATCCCTGTTGAGGAGCAAGAGTATAATCCAGACTTGATGAAGGAAGACTTCTGGGGAGAGGAGGAGGAAAATACAGGTTACTCACCTGTAACAGGAGTTCTAGGAGTGGTATATGTTTTCATCCACAGTGTCTGGCAGGTTCCTTGCCGCTTTAAAATCTTGCCGGAAGGTCTTCAAGCTGGCTCCTCCCACCCACCCGGGTGGTAAAACCCTTGGCTCTGCCCCATGACACCAGATCTAGCCTGCTGGAAGCCAGGTTGCATGTCGAAGCCGGGAGGTTGGGTGGGTCATGTGTGAACAACATATACCACTCCTGTTACAGGTGAGTAACCTGTATTTCTAGGGACGTGGATATGTTGTTCAATCCACAATGTCTGGCAGACTCCTAGCAGTTCTCCGGGAGGAGGGAGGCAAGGCGTGCACCCCCTACTTAGGAATAAGGACTGGAGAACCGAGGTCCCAAAACCAGCATACCAGCATGACTCAAGGTCAATGTGGTAATGGGAAATAAAGGTGTGTGCTGACTTCCAGGTAGCAGCCCTGCAGATTTCCTGGATAGGGACGTCCCTAGAAGCAGCCACCGAAGCAGCGGTATGGTGGGAAGAATGAGCTCTTATCCCTCTGGGAGGCTCATGCCCGCCAACCTATAGCAGAGATCCATGCAGGAGGTGACCCACCTGCTTATAGTCCGCTTGGCTGCAGGTCTGCCAGGTGTGGTTTCAGCGCAGGTGACAAACAGCTGGCGAACCTCTCCCTGAACTTCAACAGTTAGCTCCTTATAATAACAAGCGCTCTTCTAGGGTCAGAGTATGAAGCCTATATTCGGCCTCCAGGTGTGATTGGGGTAGAACACTGGCAGAGTCAACACCAGGTTAAGGTGAAACTCCGACACCACCTTGGAAGGAATTCAGTGGGGGCGCAAGACAACCTTGTCCTCGTGGAAGACCAGATAAGGAGACTCGATGGAAAGCGCCTGGAGCTCTCCCATCCTTCTGGCTGACGTGATAGCCACCAAGAAGGCGGTCTTCCACGACAGGTAAGAGATGTCACACCTGTGCACTAGTTCAAATGGCTTGCCCATGAGCTTAGCCAATACCAGCAGCAGATCCCACGGAGCTGGAGGTTCTCGCACTGGAGGGGATATGTGATCAAGGCCTCTGAAAAAGCGCCCGACCACCTTCTCCTGCGCCACCGACTGCTTGCTGGCCCGCGCCTCGTAAGCAGAGATGGCTGCCAGGTGCACCATAAGGGTAGTCGACCGAAATCCTAGCTGAGAAAGGGACCACTGGTAGTCCAGAATGCTAGCCAAGGAACAGGAAGAAGGGTCCAACCCCTTGTCCTGACACCAAATGGAGAATCTCTTCCATTTGAAGGCATAGCATTTTCTGGTCAACTCCTTATGGGATGCCTCAATGACGTTGAGGACCTCATCAGAAAGACCCAAGGCCTGGAACTCTAGCCGCTCAGGAACAAGGCTGTCAGGTGCAGGGATTGAAGGTCCGGATGAGTACCTTCCCTTGTTGACTGAGATCAGATCCACATTCTTCAAAGTCCCCAGAGAAATCTTACAATCAACATAAGCATAAATACTGGGAGATGGAAGAGAAGCAAATGAAAACCTCCCAGGTGTGCTGTTGGTAGCCCATCCATCCCAGAGCAACCACTTCTGAGCTGTCAACTGCCTCAGCCGCGATGCCACCAGCCACACAGATTGGTAGTCCCTCTAGGTTGGGCCAGGCTGTGAGCACCACCAGACCAATCACGACTGGTGAGATGCCGTCAGCATTGGGGATGGTGCCTCCTGTCAATGCCACAGAGTGCACTTGCAGTTCAAGCAAGTGTCAACATGCAGGCTGTGCTTTCATCCTTAAATGGACATGTTGCGATGCCTGCTACACGCCTCCTTCTGTGATATAGCGGCATTGACAGGGCACCTTGCAAGCCCCACCACCATCTGTCAAGTCGATGTGCCAGTTGCTGTCCAGGACATCGACAACCTCTTTGGTTCCCTCTCTGAGGCCTACAGAAACCATCTACAAGGTCAAGGAATATAACCCTGACCCTTCATGCATGACGAAGAGGAGGAGGAAAAGCATGTGGAGAACACTTATGAAAGGTCCAGCTCCATCATCTCCATAGGGAGTGAGGACTCTACAGTGTACACTCCTGTGTCTCCTCCTGAAGACCATTCATCTCCGTGATGCAGCAACTCCAGTATGCCATGTGGTTTGAAACTGAGAAGCAGGACATCACCAAAAGAAACTTGTTGGAGTTCCTAGAACTTCCTGATTCTCTACCAGTTATTCCTCCACTACCCCCTGCCCTGGAGGATGCCACTATGGCTGCCTGGCACAGACCAAATATACCTACCATACCAAGGAAGGCAGGTAAAATCTATCAGGCCCCCTCAAGTAAACCCTTTTTTGTAGGTCAGTCTGAGACTGATTCAGTTGTAATAAATGCAGCCCATGATAGGTCTGAAGTGCCTAAGCATATTCGTTCTCTCCCTCCTGACAAAGTCTAGGAGACTAGATGTTCTGGAGAAGAGGGCCTTTGCTTCTGCCACCTTGGGCCTGAGGATTGCAAATTATCAGGCCCATATGGTAAAATACCAGAATATCCTCTGGAGGAAGGTCAAGGCAGCAACCCAAGCCCTTACCGGAGGGTACTGCTAAGCAGGAGCTATTATAAGGCCCTTCAGGCAGGGGCAGACGTAGGTAAGCATCTTTTACGCTCTACCTATGACATCACTGATGCTTCTGCCAGAGGCAGCTTCTGCAGTCTGTCTGAGAAGACATTCTTGACTGAGGGCAGGATTTGCCAGTGACGTGTTGTAGTCCATTCTGAATGCCCCATTTAGAGGATACATATTATTCAGAGCAGACGCTCATGATATCCTCTGAACCCACAGGCTTCGGACAGTACTGTAAAATCTGTACAATCCCACTATCACACACAACCAGGAAGTAGGCCCTTTCATCCAGCCAGCAACAGACACCATTCAGGGGCCAGACAACAAAGTAGAAGCAGAGGAGGGAAGTTTTGCTCTGCCCGGGACCCACCCCAGGTGCCCCTCAAAAGTCTCTAAGGTGGGGTGTGGCTGCAGCAAGATCTGCATGACTCTTTCCTATACCTCCACCCACCAGTACCTTTGGGGGTGGCTGTAAGGCTGCCTTCTCTGCCGGACCAGTGGAGGAAGGTTACATCAGATGCTTAGATCCTGCAGATCATAGAACAGGGCCATGCTCTAGAACTTTTGGAATTACCTCCAGACCATCCACTGGTGCCTTCTTCTTATCCTCCATGACACATCCTGGTGTTGCTAGAAGAAGTCCACACCTTGATTCAGAATAGGGCCATAGAACCTGTTCCTTGGTAACAAAGAAACATGAGGCTTTACTTTGCTGCTTCCTGGTACCAAAGTGCACAGGAGATCTGAGGCCCATTCTAGACCTAATTTTGTCCAATACAAGAAGTTCAGAATGGTCACTCTACAAGGCCTACTCCCACTACTGCAAGTTGGGGACTTAATCTGTTCCATGGATATGCAGGAAGCTTACTTGCATATCAAGATCTGTATAGACACACATACACACACATATGCATGCACAAAGTACCTTGGGTTCCTTTTTCCAGGGGAACACTATCAGTTCAGCGTGTTGCCCTTTGGTTTATCATCTGTGTCACGGGTCTTTACCAAATGATTAGCAGTAGTGACAGAAGCCCTCTGGAGAGAAGGACTGTATGTCTTCACCTACCTAGACGATTGCTGGAAGCCAACTCCAGTGAGCAGCTTTATCAGACTCTAGCACGTACAAGACAGCTGTTCGATGCCCTGGGAATCGCTGTCAGTGTGCTGAAAGTGGTCTTGACCTCCTGTCAGCATCTACAGTACATATGGGCAGTTCTGAATACAGCCCAGGGCTTAACCTTCCTGCCCCAGGACAGGGCGAACATCTGATTGCACAAGCCCAGACAGCATACAGCATCACAGCTGAACATTCCTGAGACTAGTAGGGCCCTGATGGCGGCAGCCATTGTAACTGTACCACTGGTCAGATAGCATACAAAGTTCCTGAAAGGACCTAAGGGTTCAATGGGATCAATGCACAGACAACTTAGAAAATAAATATCTTACTTCAGGAGGGTTCCTGCAGTAGGCCATTACACATAGGACTGCGCCCGTGGGACAGGACTGCACGGCAAACTTTTCCAGCAATGCCTGGCAGGAGACCGCCTACCCAATGTCACATGACTGCCGTCAGCGTGACCTTCCTATAGTGGGCAGTTCCCATGCCTGCCTTCCTGTGCACAGTACCTATGGTAAACTGCCCAGTCAATCGCCTTTAAAAAGATCATGCTTTCTTTAATTTGATCACATCCCTTCTCTATGTCTTCTCCATCTCCATCCAAGGCCAAGAAGTGTGAAGATTGCGGTGCTCAAATTCCACATAAGGACGGTCACTGTAGGTGTCTTTTCTGCCTAGGCCCGGACCATGACACTGCAGTTTGTCCAGACTGCCAGTCCTTCAACCAGGCAACCTGTAAATGAAGGCAGCAGACTCTGGAGGCCCATCTTTTATTTATTTATTTATTGTAAATGTTTCACCAGGAAAGGCACACCGAACAAAAAGATGCTCGTCTCACGGTGCGATCTAGGGGGAAGGGTTACAATGGAGGCAGGAATTCAGACAAAAGTTGAACTTAGAAATAGAGCAATACAGTTAATGTACATAGTTGGATGGGATTACATAGGACTTTGTACAGTATGAGAACAGTACAAAGCATACAGATAATGTACATAGTTGGGTGGGATTACATTAGCACTTTTTCCAATAGGAGAACAGTACAATACAGAACATGAACATCAAGGATGGGTAGACCCATCATGGGAACTCAACGAGGGTAATACATGATTACTTAAGTGCCAATATCGAGACTAGAGTACCAGTAACGGGACTTGCGCTGAAGTGAGAAGCCCCAAGTAGACAGTGAGAGTTGGAGGAGAATATGGGGGGTAATATAGGTGGGGTGGAGGGAAAGGAGAGGGGAGCAGTAGCAGTACGTAAGGATGAAGAGCGTGGGTTTGTTTAGGAATGAGGGGGTAGAGAGAGATTAGGAGGGAATATGAGAGTGTAAGTGCATGGGGCATTGTATAAGCCAGGCAATTAGGCAAAAGGCCGAGCCGCTTGTCAGGTGGTTAGGGGTGAAGGGGGAAAGGAAGCTATCGGAGGTGGGTCAGGGGCAGTTGCAGTTTGGGGCAAGGAAGTTAGGAAGGGCAGAGGATAGGGAGTGTTTGGATGATAAATGGTGGATCTGCGCCGGCAGGCTGTTCCAGAGTTTAGGGAAGAGGTAAGAGAAGGCTGATTGGCTCATGTGGTCCTTCGTGAGGGATGACTAATAGCCTGGCATCAGAAGACCTGAGGCGTGGGTAGGAGGGGAAGATAAGGAGGATGCGAGGTGGAGGGAGGGGCGAGCCGAGTTGAGGCAAATTTAGCACTATGAGTTAGGCGCCGGTTGCACAGGGATGGCAGAGGCCAGTGAATGGTTAGAGCTTGCAGTGATGTGAGCGGGGGCATCGAGGGCAAAACTGCAGAAAGCATTAAAGAGGGGTCAAGTCTGGTTAGGGTGGTCTTGGCAGTGGAGCTGTAAACGACATCGCAGTAGTCGGGAGGGTAGGATCATTTCTGACTAATTCACGCCTGACAGGTAGCGGGAGGCTAGCATGGTTTCGATAAAGGACACCAAGTTTTGGGCAGAGTTTTGAAATGATGGCCGACGTGTGTGGAGAAGGAGAGGTGTGCGATCAAGCCAAACCCTAGGTACCTGAAGGAAGGCACTTCCTCAAGGATGGTGTTATTTAGGTGGAAGATCAAGGGGAGTGAGTTTGATAGGCGCTGTCTAGTGCGGTACTGCAGACAACTCTGATTTAAGGGGTTGTTGTTGAACGAGCTTGGATTTTGTTGTTATGAAGTTTGGAGGACTTTTCTGTGTCCGGAGGTAAGAGGACCGGGCTTCGTCTTGTGCATATGGATTATGTGGAAGACAAGAGTTAGGCAGATCGTTTAGAAGGATGGAGAAGAGGATGGGGCCAAGAACTGAGCCTTGGGGAACGCCAGTGGAGATGGGGAGGGAGGTGTGGTCAGCTATTTTAGTGGATTGGGTTCGATTTAGAAGGTAGGCACTGAACCAGTTTGTGGCAGATACTGCTAACCCAGCCCCTGATAGGCAGGATAGTAGGAGAGGATGGGATACCGTGTCGAAGGCTTTTGCTAGGTCAGTGAAGATGGCAGCAGTGATTAGACCTTTATCCATCCCAGTAAGGATGGAGTCCGCGAGTCTTAGTAGGGAAGAGGAGGTAGAGTGGTGTTTTCAGAATCCGGACTGGAATGGGGTGAAGAAGTTAGTTTCAGAGAGAAAGTGGGAGAGTTGGGATAGCACTAGGTGTTCCTGGAGTTTGGCGAGGGTGGGGAGGAGGGAGATGGGGCAGTAGCTAGTTGTGGAGGTAGGATCACCACCTTTTGGGAGGGGAATGACAGTGGCATGCTTCCATGCAGAGGGGAGAGACTCAGTGGTGAAAGAGAGATTTAGTAAGGCTGCAAGGGGAATAGCAATGGTGGGGGCAGATAAAAAGAGGAGTTTGTTATCAAGACCATTGGGGGATTTGCCTTTGGAGGGGTTCAGGGAGTGAAGGGCAATTAGGGTTTCAGTGGGGGAGATGTGTCTGAAGGAAAAGGGGCTCCTGCCAGATGGAAGGTGGATAGATGTCTGGGGAGTGGGTGTGGTTGCAGGAGGAAGGGAATCTAGGAGGGCCTGGGCACAGGTAGTAAAATAGGAGTTAAACTCGGAGGCTACCATCAGAGGGTCAGAGAGGAGAGTCCCTTTGGTGAGGAGGCGAGGAGGGGGGCTTGTTTTGGGGGTGAAAGGGAGTTAATGACTTTCCAGAATTTTGAAGGACTCCCAAGATTTGCATTTAGGTATTGTTAAAATAATCGGCCTTGGCTAAGCTGATGGCCTTTGTGCACTTGTTATGGAGCATGCGGTAGGTGATATAGTTGCCTGGGAGGGAGCATGGATTTGTAGTTTTGCCAGGCCTTGTCACGGGCTTGTTGGCACGCTATCAGCTCAGGGAAATCCAGGGTAGGTGAGACCCCAGGACTCTAGCTTGGCGCGGGGGCGTGTTTGTCCCAGGTGGCGAGGAAGGTGTTCAGTGGGTGAGAGCCAGAGACATGCTAGGAGCAGTCTAGGCTCAGGCCACCTCGAAAAGGAATGGAGCACCTACGTAGAATCCACTTCTTCACCTTCCCAGAGGCCAAAAGAAAAGGAGAAACACCGGGGCGCCAAGAGGAAAAAGACTGCCCAGACCCTGGTAGGCCTTCAGCAAGCAGGGCCTCTCCCCCGCCACCTCCTATAAAGGCTGTCTAGGCTGCGATCCTGGACTCTCCAGGAACGTCTGTTTCACTGCTCCCTGTCTCAGTCAATAAGATGCTCGCCGGCTCCTCCAGTGGCCACCTGGTTACCGCCGATAAGTGCTCCTCCGGGGGCCACCCGGTTAAGGCCGATAAGTTGGCCCCGGCTCCTCTGGGGCCTGCCTGTCGACCGATAAGCTGTCCTTCGGGGACTCACCTGGTCACAGCTGATATGCTGGCAGGGGGATTTTCCCTCTCTTGCCCGACTGTCGCCCACCCAGACGTCACTCGCCCGTCTGTGGCTTCTTCCCATTTACCCGACACCCGGTCGAGCTCCTCGAAAGCGCAGAGCCTTCCCACTTCCCCATCACCCCTGATGGCCCCGACTTCACTCCCGGCCACCCCAGCCCAGGCCCAGCGGCGCCAGTCCCGATGTCGGTGGTCCCGACGACTGTTTATCCAGCACCTACCCTGCCTCCTGTCTACACTGCAGCGAGATTTACTCTGGTGTCTCTGACGTCAGGTACTCTGATGTACAGGAATTTGCCAGGCCCTTCTAGGCCTTTCAGTGTCCCGAGTTACCCTTGTGGGTGCCCTCCGGATGCCCCCGGCAGATTTTTATGGTTTTTCAGGGCATCATTATTGGGGATACCCATCTTATCCAGGGTACCCTCTCCCTCATTATCACATCTTGGGAGTACATGGATACAATTACCCTCCTCCCCATGTGTCTCCCACCCCTCCTCCTCCAGCTCCACCTCAGGACTTTCATACTATGATCCAGTCCTGGTGGAAAGAGTCCAGGGCAGAGCTGGTTTCAGACCTTGAGAGCCATCTCTCAATGCGGCTCCTACCCCCCCCCCACCAATCCTTGTCCCCTGTGAATTTGGTCCACTCCATTGTCCATATTTTGGGAGCTACCAACCAGGAGGTGTATCTTCCGGATTTCAAGCCCACAGATGAGCCAGAGAGCCCAGACTGGGAGACACTCAGGGGCTCGTCCGATCGCTCATCTCTTGACCCGAAAGGACGGCTTTTCCTAAGTCCCTCCTGAGGACCCTTCCTTCTTGGACTTGTTGAGGGCCATCCAGGAATTTTATAATTGGGAGACAGGAACAGGACCCCATGAGGAAAAGACTCAGTGAACACTTGGACTTAGAGTCTTATTCCCCAATCCCGGTTCCTCCATGGATAGGGCCCCCAAGACCTCACCACCACAATTTGGCAGCTGCCTCTCCATCCCAACAGTCCCTAAAAGGCTGACAGGATTAACCTGGGCACCTGAGGGTGCCTGATTTCAGGCTCGCACCTAAATTCTGACTCAATTGTCATTACTGCAGCTCATGATCGCTTGGCTGCCCTGAAGCACATGAGCACCTCTCCTCCCGACAAGGAGTCTCAGCAGTTTGATCAACATGGCAAGAAAGTGTTCCCTTTAGCTATGTGCACCCTTCGTTCCCTAAATTACGTAGCCCACATGGTGTCCTTCCAAAAAGTGACCCTAACCTAGCTCAAGGCCTGGATCCAATCTATGGACCCTTCAGACCTCAAGGAGGACCTCACCAAGGATTTACACCTGCCCAAGATTTCCTGCAGGAATGCCTTACAGGCTACCTCCGACTCTGTTGACGTGGTGGCCCTGGACCTCGGCGACCGCCGTCTTCCTTTGGCGGCATACGTAGCTTCGCACTTCTGGCCTCGCTAATGATGTCCATACTGCAATTCAGGATGCCCCTTTTTGGGACTCGGTCCTTTTTGAGGGGAACACCAAGGACATCATAACGGGCCTACAGGACAGAGGCCAGGCCCTGAGGTCTCTTAGGTCTATGTACGGATTGGGATTTCAAAGAAACAGCCCTTTTGGAGACAGACCAGAAGTCAGCGAAGTAAACCAAACCCATAATCAGGGCACTAGAAAGGCCACGGTGCTTCCTTTCTTCCCTTCTGGCCTCAGAATTTCCACAGGCAACCAGGGCCCTGCCTCCTAACCTTCTCCCTCTCCTCAGCCCCAGAGCGAGGAGCCGGTGGGGGGTTTGCCCGCCACATGCAGGAATGGAGAGGCATAACCTCCGCGCATGGATCCTGCAACTTGTCTCTCAGGGACACACTCTGGAGTTCCTAGAAATCCCTCCGGAATCTCCTTGGGTCGCTCATCTTACTCTCCCCACGAGATTCAGCTAGGAAGGGAGGAAGTTCGAGCTTAGTGCAAAGATGGCAGTAGAGACGCTCCCATTATCAAAGGGTGGGGTTTTACTCCACTTTTTCTGGTTCCAAACAAGACTGGTGACCTCAGACCCCATACTCGACCTCAGCAGACTCAACCTGTTCGTTGAGTATAAAAGATTCAGAATGCTGACCCTCCAAAGTCTCCTACCTCTACTTCAGGAGGCTCATTGGTTATGCCTACCTGCACATTCCAGTGTTTCCGAGTCACCACCGATTCCTGCGCTTTTGTTTCCAAGGGGAGCATTTCCAGTTTACGGCCCCTCCCTTTGGCCATTCCTCGGCACCCAGTGTTTTTACCAAGTGCCTAGTGGTGGTGGCAGCCACTTTGCACCATCGAGGAATTGCAGTTTTCCCCTACCTGGACAATTGGGTTATTTCGGCCCCGTACAGGGAGACATTGTTGGAGGCACTTTCGCGTAATCTGGACCTTTTCTCCCATTTGGGGATCACAGTCAGTGTCCACAAATCCACGCTTACTCCTTCTCAGAGACTACAGTTCATGTGGGCAGTGTTGGACATAGTCCAGTGCAAGGCCTTCCTCCCTCCCTCCCTCCAGAGAGAGAATAGAGGCCATTCAAGAACAGGCAACCTTGGTGGCCTCCTCCAGTTCACTTCCAGCTAGAGCGATGCTCCTGCTCTTGGGGTTGATGGCGACCACCATCTCCACAGTTCTTGCCAGGTTACACATGAGAATATCTCAGTGGACCTTGCGCGTCCAGTGGAATTAGTTCAGGGACGACCTGGATCATCCGGTTTTAATTTCCACTGTGGTCAAGATGGATCTGTAGTGGTGGAGGGATCCCTCGAACTTGTCCCAAGGCCTTCCCTTCCAGAGGCCTGCTCCCCTCTGCACGTTTATCACGGATGCTTCCAACCAGGATTGGGGAGCTCTTATGGGACTGTGGTCCCAGCTCGAGATGTCTCTGCACATCAATATCCTGGAGATGAGGGCAGTCCTGTACACCCTTCAGGCCTTTCAGTCCATCCATCCCAGAGGATCACTGCTGATCCAAACAGACAACATGCCAGTAGTCTGGGGAGGCACTCAGTTGTACCCCTCTTCAGGGAGACGATGTGAGTGTGGAACTGGGCAGTCCAACACGGTCTGTCGCTTACAGCTATTCACATTCCAGGCATTCCTGGTGGACAGCCTCAGCAGAACGTGCACCCTCAGGAAGTGGGACTTTCTCTTTCAGCAGTGGGGACGACCAGAACTCAACCTGTTCACCTCCCCATCCAACGCAGAACTCAGTTTTTGCTCACTCATTTCAGGGCATGGTGCTTTCTGGCACGACGCATTGTCGCTTTGTTGGACTGGGAAATTCTTGTATGCCTTCCCTCCACTTCCCATTCTTCAGAGGGTCCTTCTAAAGCTCCAGGCAGAGGGAGCCAGGATGATTCTCATAGCTCCCCTCTGGCCGAGGCAAATCTGGTTTCTGCTTCTGCAGCAGCTCTCAGTGGAACCCCCCAGTTCCACTTCCTCTCCAGTACAACCTTCTGAATCAGAACCGGGACAAGCTTGTTCACCCAGGACTCGGGACCCTGCATCTTCATGTGTGGGTCCTTCAGACATAGTTAAGTCCTGCTTCGGGGTCTCAAACAGAGTATCTCAGGTCCTCGTGGAGTCTAGGAATTCCTCCACTAGATCCACTTACGCGATGAAGTGGAAGTGTTTTTTCTGTTTGGGCTGCTTCCAAGATTTGGGACCCATTTACTTCCTCAGCTCCTCATATAATGGAGTATCTGCTCCATCTGTCAGATTTGGGGTTATCCTATTCTTCCCTTACGGTCCACCTCTTGGCTGTTTCAGCCTACCATATGCTAGTAGATGGTAAAATTGTGGCGCAGCTGGAGATCAGCAAAACCTTTCTGAAAGGGATTTTCCATCTGAAATCCCCCATCCGCACCCCTGCTCCACCTTGGGATATGAATTTTGTGTTGGAGAAGCTCACGCTTCCCCCTTTTGAGCCAGCAATGAGCTGTGACTTGCGCTACCTTTCCTGGAAAGCGCTATTTTTGGTTGCTATTACTTCTGCTCATAGAATTTCCAAGCTTCAGGCCCTAGTGTTTAAGGAGCCATACTAAATTTTTCATAAGGACTGGGCGGTCCTAAGGACAAATCCTAAGTTTCTTCCCAAGGTGGTTTCTGAGTTCACATTCAATCAGTTGGTGGAACTCCCACTTTACTACCCCGTTCCTTCGAACAAAGGTGAGGCGCTTCTGCACATGCTTGATGTGCACAGAATCCCTGAGGTGCTACGTCCATCAGACTAAAGACACTTGCAAAGCCAATCAACTCTTTGTCTCCTTTGCTCCAAAGTCTATAAGGTCCACAGTTTCCAAACAGGTGCCTCTCCAAATTATTTTCTAGTTATTGTTGCATCCGCTTCCGTTATCAGAAGCACAACAAATCTCTGCTGGGGGAAATCAGAGGTCATTCTACCAGAGGCATGGCTGCATCTGCTACCTTTCTAAGGAATGTCTCAGCCGTGGAGATTTGCATGGCAGCAACCTGGAGTTCAATCCACACCTTTACAAGCATTACAGTCTGGACATTGCCTCTAGGTGTGGGACCGGGTTTGACCTAGCCATCCTGCGGGGCCTACTGTCTTAGGTTGGTCTTGTGCTGTCCTTTTTTTGGCTCTTCCTCTCTTGTCTCTCTCGTTCTCTCTCTTTTGGAGGGACTGCTTGGGATTCATTCCTATGTGTAACGACCTACTGCAGGAACCCTCTCAAAGTAAGATAGTACAGTTATGTAAGAACTTACCGTAACAGTAGATCTTCGAGAGAGAGGTTCCTGCAGTAGATCATGTTTTCCCTCCTTCCCCAGTTTTCTTTTGGGCTCCAGAAACTGTTCCCTTCTCCTGTCTTTCCTTTTAGGATCTCCAGTGGAAGAACTGGAAGGCATGTGCGGGGACCACCCACTATATAGGGTCACGCTGATGTCAGTCACGTTACATTGGGTGAGCGGTCTCCCACCAGGCATTGCTGGAAAAGTTTGCCGTGGCGATCCTGATGCCAGGTGGTGCAGTCCTGTGTGTAATGACCCACTGCATGAACCTTTCTCAAAGATCTACTGTTACGGTAAGTTCTTATGTAACTGTACTTTCTAGCAACCTCTCCTGTTCAGAAGGTACTTAGGTGGTGGATGGAACCCAGTCATTTGTTGAAAGGGGTGCCTTTTTTGGTCCCCTCCCCTTATCAGATTCTCACAGATGCCTCTGGAATGGGGTGGGTGGCACACTTGGGACCAAATCAGATACAGGGAACATGGAGCAGAGTGGAAAGTACCCTCCACATAAATGTCTTTGAAATTAAGGCAGTTCTGTATGGCCCTGAAGCCTTCCAGACCCATCTGCCCCAGGGTCTCTGCTGGTAAAACAGACAACTTTAACGTGATGTATTACATCAACTAGCAGGGGAGAACTCATTCCTACTCCATTTGCAGGGAAGTGATGAGAGTTTGGTATTGGGCTGTATAACAGTCGGCAGTTCATGTTCCAGGCATCCATAACAGTCTGACAGTCAGGCTAAGCAGATCACAGTCCATAATGCATGATTGGGAACTGTTGACCTCAGTGGCAGAACAACTGTTTGACAGGTGGGGTCACCCTGAGTTGCACTTTTGCATCCCACAGAATGCAAAACTGCTGCATTTCTGCTTGCTCGTTCAGGGCCTGGGTTTAGTGGCAAGACATGTTGTCCCTCTCTTGGAAGGGGTGGTTCCTTTATATTTCTTCCCTTTCCTATAATCCAGAGGGTGTTGATTAAGCCCCAAATGGAGAGAGCGTTTATACTCTTTGCTCCTCTTTGGCCTTGTCAGATCTGGTTCCCCTTACTGCATGTGGAACCACCAGTACCTTTGCCCCTGTGCAAGGGCCTACTGTCCCAGAAACAGGGAACCCTGGTCCATCCAAACCGCAAGTCACTCCATCTCCATTAATGGCTCCTGAAGACATACCCATTGCTAAGTTTCGGATGTCACAAAAAGTGGCTGATGTTATGGTGGCTGCTAGAAAACCTTCTACCAGAGCCACTTATTCCATGAAATGGAAGCAGTTTGCTTTGTGGACCACTTTCTATCAGTTGGATCCCTTTACCTGTCCAGTAAATCTGGTTCTAGGATACTTGCTGTCCTTGTCAGACGCAGGTTTGCAATACCCTTCTTTCAAGGTGCACTTGGCGGCTATTTCAACCTTTCATATGCCTGTTGAGGGTCATATGGTTGCTCAGTTGGAGGTAGCCTGTACATTTTTGAGAGGCATACTGCACCTGAAGCCTCCTATCTGTAATCCAGTCCCAGTCTGTGACCTGAATTTTGTGTTAAAAAAGATTACTTTGGCTCCTTTTGAACCAGCCGTGACTTGTGGCTTATGCTTTGTCTTGAAAAGCGTTATTTCTAGGATTGTGGATATGTTGTTCATCCACACTTATTGGCAAGCCCCTTTCCCCTTTAAATCTTGCTAAAAGTCTTCAAGCTAGCTCCTCCCACCCACCCGGGTGGTATATTCCTTGGCTCTGCCCTGTGATGCCAGCTCTTCCTTTCCGCTGAAATATACAGGTCCTCCCTCATGCTCACGCATGTCATAGGCCCTGGCTTTCAAAACTTTGGTTTTACTCGAAATTAAAAATTGTTCGAGTTAGCAATCGCCTCTTCGCATCATCAATCATGGAGGAGAAATCTTCCCCTTGATTTCGCCGGTGTCCTTGCGGCCAAAAAATGTTGCGCACCAATCCCCACCTCATGTGCATCTACTGCCTCGGTGTCGGCCATGACACCTCATCCTGCAGTTTTTATCTGGCCTTCCATCCCAATGTCCTGGATGACTGCCTGACACATCTTAAGCTGGGGAGACCGGAGGAGTCCGGTGAAGTCCAAGGAGGGTAGGTGGGCTGTTTCCACGGCTCCGGGTTCCACCGAACAGCTGGAACGTATGAATGCATTCGAGGAAGAAGCCACCGCACTTCAGACACTCAAAGCTTCTTCATTCCGCTCAACCTGGGCTCCACATTCTCAGGCTCCTTCAAGGAGTTATGCCAGTCTCTTCCCCACCTGGGAGAGGCACCCGCAGGTCAGCACCTCCCAATCTTGCAAGCTTAGATTAGGAACTGAGCACGCCTTTTGTCTCGCGAAGGCACTCTTGGGATCGAGAGAGGTCTCAGTCCCAGGAGCATGCGGCCTCGACCTCAGTCAAGATCGCCTCGGCCGCAGGCTTCATGGACCTTCCTTCAGGCCAACCGACCAAGGATGCGCAGATGAGGTCAAGATTGTTCTCGATCCAATCGACCTGTTGCCGCCCCAGTCGACAACTCTTTGGAAAAGACTCCAGTCCTTGTCTTCCCTAATGAGGAGACCCAGCCCCTGGTGTCCCCATCGAGGACCCATTTCCGGAACCCCAGCTTTCACCGGTCCCACTGGTATCTCCTGAGAGATCGAGTCGGCCTGCCCGATCTCGGTCGAGATCTAGAACCCCCTCGTCCGGACGGCCGAGGAAGAGCCATAAGCACTCCAGAAAGAGGCAATGTCACCGGTCATCCTCGTCCTCCTCGAATGAGGAGAGGCTCCGACGAAAACTCCAGTGCTTCGAGGACCTCATGTGGCAACAGCTGATATTGTCCGGGCACAAGCCAACTTCAACTCCTACCCGGCCATTACTTGGCTTTCACCCCCAGGCTCAGGCCAACCCTCGTAACTCTGAAGCTCGTTCCCCACCCGTGGGGCCAGCGCAACTTCCTGTTCAACTATACCAGTCTCTCACCAATGGTGGTGGAGCCGCCTAAGCAGCCTGTGGGAAGGGCTCCTTCCAAAGAGGACTGACCAGATACCAGACTTCCCGATGTCTGTCGGTCACGGTCACCCCAGACCACCTTCGGTGGGTCGAGGGTGATTTGGGCAGCAGGCCACTGTACCCCGACTCTTCGGACTCGGATGTCACCGGGCTTCATCCTCATCCCTGGGATGATGAGTCGTTCGTTGGCATAGGGATGGAGGAAGCTCCTTCCTCCTTCCAAGGGATCCTTCGCCTCATCTCTGATTCCACAGGGATGCCCCTGGAACCCATCCAAAAAAAGGCAGAGTACCCCCTCACAGACATCCTCAAGAGAGGGGATACCCCGACGGAGGCCTTTCCTGTGGCTGAGGCCATTGTTGGTCCAGCACTCAAACTATGGCAGCGTCCTGCCTCATGTCCAGCACCGTCTGCCCACATGACCCGCATTACACTGTTCCATGGGGTCCCTGGTGGGGTTCACAGAGCACCCTTCGCCGAGAACCTGGTGACCACCTCTGTTCAGGCTTACTGGGCGGTTCTGCCGACACTGACCGACCTCCTGACAGAGTCCAAGCATTTAGACCATTCTGCGCAGAAGGTCTATGCAGCTTCTTCCTTGGGCCTTCATCAGGCAAGTTCGTCCATCATCATGGCACACTTCTCTCTTGCCCTTCTCGGGTCATTAGATGAAGTCCTCCCACATCTCCCCGCAGACATGCAGACCACGGTTAAGCAGGTCCAGGACCAGGGACGAGCCGTTGCCAAACAGCAGCTCCAGACAGCCCTGGACATTAGGGACTCTTGTGCCTACTCGATGGCTGCCGCGGTTGCTCTCACCGCAGGGGCTTGGCTGAGGATCTCCTCCTTCCTGGCGGATACTCAGCACAAGTTAGCTGATGTGCCCTTCCTCAGGACCGACTTGTTCGCCCAGGAGAGCGTCAGTCACCCACAGCGATAGAGCAGTCCAGTGCCACCTTGGACGCCACTTCTGCTAAGAGTTCTTGGGCAAGAACCAGCAGAAAAAGAAGACACCTTTTTGGCACTCTTCCCCTGCAGTTCAGCAGTCCTCCTTCCAGGGAGGACAGCAGCATCAGCAGTAGGCTCAAGCTTGGTGCCCTCGGCCCAAGCCTGGACCCCAACAGGCCCGTAGAGGAGGCCGAGGCTCAGGTCCTGGAGCTTCCTCCTCCAAGCCTGCTTAGTGACGGGGTGGGGGTTGCCACCCCTATTCCCGTCACACCAGCTCTGGGTCATCCCATAGGGGCTGGCTCCGCCACTTTCCGCCTGGTCAGCTATCACCACGGACAGGTGGGTTCTCAAAGTGGTCGGTCAGGGACTGCCTCTGACCGAGCAGCATCCTCCCAGCCGAGCCTGCACCCCTCGGGAAGAACGGATTTCTGCACTCAGCCAGTCGGCTTTTCGAGATGACATCGCTCAGCTCGAGGCAGTAGCTCTTGTGAAGGATCCTTCAGCAGACACAGGCTTTGTCTCCGGGTACTTCCTGGTGCCCAAGTGGATGGGGGTTGGTGCCCCATTCTAGATCTCCATGACCTGAATCAATATCTCGAGTCATGCACCTTTCTGATGGTCACTCTGTCCCTGATCATACCATCCTTGGAACGAAACATGGTTCTGTTCACTGGATCTGCAGGACACGCTCTTTCATGTCCTCATCCGGTCCATCCCATCAGCAGTTTCTCCGCCTCAGGGTTGAAGGGACCCTGTACAAGTTCTGAGCCATGCCATTCAACGTGTCATCTGCCCCACGGTCTTCAATAATGCATTGCAGTGGTGGTACCCATCACCGTGCTTGAGGGGCAGAATTTACCCTACCTAGAACATTGGCTCCTTGCAGGTTCTTCCCATCAGGAGGTGGAGAGGTCCAGGGATCTGGCCTCCAAACCTGCTCCTACTTGGCCTCCTGATCAACGAGGCCAAGTTGGAACTTGTGCCTTTTCAGGTGATGGGCTTCATCTGGGCAGAGCTCTACTGTCAAGCCATTGCTCGACTTCCGCAGGCAGGGCGAGGTTCTTCCTCCTTGCCCAATCGCTTGGTTGGGCACTTGCACCCCAGCGGGACTTTCATGCCTTCGGTTACATGGTGGCATGCACCTCAGTGGTCCGTGCGGCCCGCTGCACATGCACCCTCTCCAAAGGGAGCTGGTCACCCAGTGGACTCAGTGCCACGGCTCATTTCGACTAGCTGATCACTGTAACCCAGAAGATGGACGCTCCAATGGTGGACCCCCAGACCATTTGCAGGAAGGGATCCTGCTTGTCCACCCCAAGCCGACGGTCATCTTCACGAATGATGCCTCTCTCATGGGCTGGGGAGCCCACATGGGGACAACAGGGCCCACGGGCTCTGGACTCCCAAGGAGTCCTGACGCTACTATCAACCTGTTGGAGCTCAGAGCAGTTAGACTGGCACTGTCAGCTTTTGCTCCTCAGCTCCGGGTGAAGTGGTTCAAGTCCAGATGGACAATGCCATGACTATGTACTACCTCAACAGGGCGGCACGCACTCGCCTGCTGTGCAAGGAGAGGCTCTGCATCTGGACCCTTGTTTAACCCGCGTTGAGGTGGATCTACTAGCCATCCATGTGGCAGGAGCTCAACCAGCTGGCGGATGCTCTTGGTCGCATAGGCCACACATCCCACGAGTGGTCTTCCTCCAGAGGTAGCTACAGCTTGCTTCCTCCGCTGGGGCAAACTGATGGTGGACCTGTTTGCCTCAGGGAAACACCAAGCTGAGGCCGCTACGCCTGCCCTCAGCAGGGCTTGCTGCAGGGGATGCCTTCTCGAGGCCATGGACCCCAGGCCTCCTGTACACCTTCCCTCCATTTCCTTGATCCACTAGGGTGTTACTCAAGGTGAGGAGGGACAAGGCGAAGGTGATTCTGTAGCCCCAGACTGTCTGCGCCAGTTCTGGTATTCAGATCTCCTCAGCGCAGCTGCAGGTGCCCGGGCGTGCTTTGTACATGCCCGGACCTGATATCTCTAAATCAGGGTCAGGTGTTCCATCCAGACCTTCAATCCTGCACCTCACAGACTGGTACCTGAGCGGCTAGAGTTCCAGGCTTTGGGTCTTTCCGACAATGTCTACACCGCGGTGGAGGCATCTAGAAAGAAATTGACCAGGAAATGTTATGTCTTCAAATGAAGAATGTTTTTCATTTGGTGTCCGGTAAGGGCCTGACCCCTTTATCCTGCTCTGCTGACATTCTCGACTACCTTGGTCTCTCTACAGGGGTCTCTGTCAGTGACCCTTGGGGCTGGCTGGCATGTTATTTCGCTTACTGGGCGTGAGCGTCAGTCCGACATTTGTCAGGAGAGCAGTGGTTGGGCACCTTTCAAAGGCCTTGATCACATATCCCTCCGTGCATGAACCTCCACCTTCCATGGGATCTACTGCTGGTATTGGCGAAGCTCATGGGCAGCCTATTTGAATCAGTGCACAGTGTGAACTGTCACACTTGTGGAAGACAACCTTCCTGGTGGCTATCATGTCTGCCAGAAGGACAGGGAGCGCCAGGCACCTCGTGTACTCCCCTTTCTCTGGTCTCCACAGGGACAAAGTTGTCCCTGCGCCCCACCCAAAATTCCTTCCGATGGTGTCAGAGTTTCACCTTAACCAGGTGTTGACTCTGCCAGTATACTACCCTAGTTACACCTCGGAGGCCGAGTACAGGCTCCATACTTTGGACCTGAGACGTGCTCTCTCTTATTATAAAGAGAGGACGGGAGAAATTCGTGGAGAGGTTCACCAGCTGTTTGTCACCTACGCTGAAGCCGCTTCTGGCAGACCTGCAGACAAACGGACCATTGCAAGATGGATTACATCATGCATAGGTCTGTGCTATGAGTTGGCGGCCAAGGAGCCTCCCAGAGGGATAAGAGCTCATTCTACCTGCCATACTGCTGCATCGGTGGCTGCTTCTAGGGACATCCCTATCCAGGAAATCTGCCGGGCTGCTACCTGGAAGTCAGCAAACACCTTCATCACCCACTACCACATCAACCTTGAGTCTCACCGAGATGCTGGTTTTGAGACCTCAGTTCTCCAGTCTCTGTTGCCTAAGTAGGGAGTGTGCGCCTTGCCTCCCTCCTCCCAGAGAACTGCTAGGAGTCTGCCAATAAGTGTGGATGAACAACATATCCACGATCCTAGAAGAACAGGTTACTTACCTGTAACAGTAGTTCTAGGAGTGGTATATGTTGTTCATCCACATGGACCCACCCGACCTCCCCTGCTGCGGCCGCACACAACCTGGCTTCCAGCAGGCTAATACCTGGTGTCACAGGGCGGAGCTGAGGTATACATCACCTGGGTGGGTTGGAGGAGCCAGTTTGAAGACTTCCAGCAAGATTTAAAGGGGAAAGGGACATAGTAACATAGAATTTGACGGCAGATAAGGACTGCTTGGCCCACCTAGTCTGCCCATTTCCCTACCTAACGGATAAGCTGCAGATCCTAGTTAACCAACAGCCTACTTCCTCCTACCCCTCACTAAAATTGCCTTATGTCTGTCCCATGCATTCTTGAATTCCCCCACTGTTTTTGACTCTATGACCTCCTCAGGAAGGCTATTCCATGTATCCACAGCCCATTCTGTGAAGAAATACTTCCTCACATTACCTCTGAGCCATCCTCCCTCTATCTTCTAATTGTGCCCACTTGTTTTTGCACATCTCTTTTTCTGAAAGATGCTACCTTGTTGGACTTTGTTGATTCTTTTGAGATATTTGAAAGTTTCTATCATGTCCTCCCCTCTCCCTCCTTTCCTCGAGGCTATACATCTTTAGTTCCTTTAGTTTTTCTTCATATGTCTTCTGATGCAGACCCTGCAGCATTTTGGTTGCCCTCCTCTGGACAGCCTCCACCTTGTCTATGTCTTTGTGGAGATGGGGTCGCCAGAACTGTACACAGTACTCCAGATGTGGTCTTATGAACTGTCTGTACAGAGGGCCAACAACTTCCTGTTTTCTACTGGTGATGCCTCTCCCTATGCATCCCAGTATCCCCCCAGCCCTCCTTACTGCCTTCTCACATTGCTGGCCCACCTTTAGGTCATCTGATATGACTACCCCCAGGTCCCTTTCCATTTTTGTTGTTGTCAGTATCTCACCCTCCATTGTGTACACTTCCCCTGGGTTTTTGTTTCCCAGGTGCATTTCTTTGCACTGAATCTAAGCTGCCATACATTTGACCATTCCTCCAACCTTGCCAAGTCCCTTTTCATTCTTTCCACCCCACCTTGTGTATCAACCCTGTTGCAGATCTTTGTGTCATCTGCAAAGAGACATACTTTCCTTCCAGTCCCTCTGCAATGTCACTTATAAAGACATTAAAAGGACCCCTATCAGTACTGAACGCTAGGTACCCCATTAGTAACCCTCCTTTCTTCACTGTGGACTCCATTTACTATTCCCGCTGTGTCCTGTTGTCCAACCAGTGTTTACCCAGGCTACCACCCTGGGACCCACTCCTAGGCTGGCTAATTTGTTTATTAATCTTTTGTGCGTGACTGTGTCAAATGCCTTGCTAAAGTCTAGGTAAGCCATGTCCACAGCCCCTTCCTGGTCTACTGCTTTGGTCACACAGTCAAAGAAATCAATTAGATTTGTCTGACATGACCTTCCCTCTGTGAATCCATGCTGCCTTGAGTCCTGTGCCCCACTGGCCTCTAGGTACTCAACAATTCTTTCCTTCAGAAGTGATTCCATCATTTTCCCTGCCACCGAGGTCAAACTGACAGGTCTGTAGTTTCCTGCCTCTGTCTTGCTCCCACTTTTGTGAAGGGGAATCCCATCCACCCTCCTCCAGTCCTCGGGTACACACCATTCTCCCATGATTTATTAAAAAGAGTAGTCAGTGGTGTTACTAGTTCTTCCCTTAGTTCTTTTAGAATTCTGGGGTGAATCCCATCAGGCCCCATTGCTTTATCCACCTTCAGTTTTAAAAATTATTTCAGAACCCTTTCTTCTGTAAAAGGACTAATATCAACCCCCCTATCCAGAGTGCTTCTATTGACCGGATTAGGTATTTCCCCCTGCTTTTCCATTATGAATACTGAGCAGAAGTATTCATTCAGTATCCCTGCTTTTTCTCTGTCGCTTTCTGCCCAACCACCTTCCTCTTTGTTCAGCCTCAGTATCCCAGCCTTAGTCTTTCTTTGCTACCTAATGTACCTATAAAAGGTTTTATTCCCCTTCTTAACTGAGTTGGCTATCTTTTCCTCGGTTTGGGCCTTTGCTTTTCTGACTGCATTACCCGCTTCCTTCTGTTTTAACTGGTACAGTTCTCTGTCCTGCTCCTTCTGTGTTTCCTTATACTTCCTGAATGCTATCTTTTTCTCCCTTACCTTCCCTGCCACTTCTTTTGAGAACCAGTGTTTTTTTCTTTCGTTTTGATTTATTTGCTTCACACAAAGGCTTGTTGCCTCTGTGATGGCGGTGTTTTGATGTTTCCCATTGTTGCTCCACCCCACTTTCTTGCCTGTTTGCTAGTGTTTTCTGAGGCACTCTCCATTTTGACAAAATCAGCCCTCCCAGTCCAGTACCTTCACCTCTGTGTGGCTTGACATGCCAATAAGTGTGGCTGAACAACATATATCACTCCTAGAACTACTGATCTTCTTTGAGATACAGCTCTTGCAGCAGGTTACACCATTAGGACTGAAGCCGCCCAGGCGTCCAGGACCCCACGGAAATCTTCTAGCTAGCAGTCTTCAGCGGGGACCGCCTCGATGTCGGTCCTGCCTCTGACGTCGAGGCGTAGTACATATGAGGCGGTCCCACCAGAATCTCCAATTCTTTCCTCGTCACGACTTTGCAAAGTTTCGACCTCTCGGTTAGTTCTAGCGTGCAACGACCAGGAAAACTTTACAAAATCAACTCTCTTCAGTCATTTTTTCGTCTGATGTCCTCTCCAACTTCAGTGGAGGGCCATTCTTCAAAGTGTGCCTGTGGAAAGCAGATTCCTTTCAAAGACCCTCATTCGGCCTGCGTTCGTTGCCTGGGCCCAGACCACGACACCCATGGCTTGCTCCTTCTGTCAGGGCTTTAACAGCCGCACAAGAATCCACCGACAGAAGGCCCTCCAGGCTTTCCTCCTCGAAGAAAAACTTAAGGCCATGGAACCTTCCTCCAGAGGGGAATCTTCAGGGAAGTCACACAGGCACCATGAGAAGCACCGGGAGAAGGTGAGACCCAGATCCCCCTCCAGGGCCTCGGACTCCCACAGCTCCAGCTCCAGGTCAGACCGCTCTCCGTCGAGGGCCCGCTCTCAGCCTCCCCCGGTTGTGGTCAAATCGGCTAGTGGTTCCTCTACTCTGTGGCCTGCCAAGACCTCCAGGCCCGCTTCCTCGGCTAAGGCCCTCGCCAGGTCTGGGGAGTCCCCAAGTCGCCCTCCCAGCCCGACCGCCGCGCCCAGTCAGTCTCCCTACCGCTGCCACCCCAGCGCTAGCGACCAAGGGGCTGACCTCCCTAAGCGGACGCCGGACAAGGTACATAGCACTCCAGGGAACCGTGACCATTCAGCACCTGCTTCGTCAGGCATTCGCCCCCAGGACGCCTCGGCGGGGGGACCAATGTCACCGCTGTCAGGAGGACACCACCGCCACCGACGCCGGGTCGGGAGGCGCTGTCAGAGGAGGAGGAGTTCACCCAGCCCGAGGACCAGGCGGGCGATTCCAGACCCATTGAACTCCCATTGGAACCCTCTCCAAAACCAGAGACCCCGTGGAGCCGACGACAGGCTACCGGCGCCTGGTCCGTTGTCGGGCCTAAACTTGTCTGAAGTGAAGGAGCTCTTCACCTTCTGTTGGGACACCATCAAAAAGGATGTGGTCACCACACAGCCTCCTCCCGCGCCCGCTGCACCCCCAACCCCTGCACCACCTTCTTCACCCAGGGGGTCAGCAGGACAAGCACCTTCCCCCAGGAGCCAGCAGCACCTCCTAGGGGTAGATCTTGGGGAAGAGAAGGCTCCGTCAAGATCCTCTTCAGGGTCACCTAGCCCCAAGAGACCCAGAAGGGCCAGTATTCACCGTCCCATGAAGGGTTCCAGATCTGACATCTCTGAATGCTCCAGGTCTCCTTCACCAATCAGCATCCCCTCTCCGGACCCACGTGACCTTCCTAGGTCTCCTCCGGATGACCTCTCGTTCTCCAAAATAATGAGGCATATTCAGGAGAACATGGGATGGGATGCCGAGGAGCTCGACCCCGAAAGACTACGTCTTGCCCGCTACTTTCGGCAAAAAGAGGGATAAATTCATAGAGATAAAGTGGTACTTAGAACCAATAGAAGGTTCTTGCCCAAAGCGGTTTCAGATTTCCATTTAAACCAGTCTCTGTCTCTCCCTGTTTTCTTCACTGATCATTCTTCCTCAGGAGAGAGGAGGCTACACAGTTTAGATGTCAAAAGAGCCCTTAGTTACTACATAGAGCATACCAAGGGTCACAGGTTTGACTCCCTCCAGTTGTTCCTCACTTATGGAGAAGTGGGAAAGGGCAAACCTGCCTCCAAAAGATCTGTTGCCAGGTGGATTGTGTCTTGCATACAATTCTGCTATGAAAAACTGGGAAAAACTCCACCCTCAGGCCTGAGGGCTCATTCCCACAAGAGGTATAGTTGCTTCTGGCTGTGGCCAGGATATCCTTCTCCTAGAAATTTGTCAAGCAGCCACCTGGAAAACAGATCCATACCTTTACCAAGCATTACTCTGGATATCCAGGCTAGGAGTGATACTCGGTTTGGCACAGCAGTACCTCACAGCCTATTTCCAATGTAGGTTCTGTCCCTCCTCCTTGGAGGTACTGCTTGATAGTCTTAATTGTCAGAATACAGTAAGACTTCATGTTGTTTGAAGAAAAATTACTCACCTTAGTAATTATATTTCTTCTAATGAAGTCTTGCTGTATTCTGACCTCCCTCCCTGCCTCTCTCTCAGAACCTTGTTTTTGGGAAGCGGGTGGGCAGATGCAGTGTTGCACAATTAGTGTATTTGCTTGCACCTCCTCCCTTTTTTTTAGGTGCTTATTTTTTTTATTGTTATTTTTTAGTACATTGGGTTTAGTTTTTGGGTTTCCTGACTTGAGTCTTCCTTGGGAATCCAGAACTTTTCAGCCAGTTGGCTAGTAGAATTTTTACAATTTCCACATAGAATTTTTAGTTTAGTTGGGCTTGTAAGAATCTGACGGTTTGAGTTCAAAACACTCCAGACAGAGACTTCAACCGAGCTCGAGCTCAGCATTCCATGCGCTGCATGGAAAGTTAACCCTTAGTTCTCCGGGACAGTTCAAATGTTGGGAATCACTGCAATTGTTAGAATACAGCAAGACTTCATTAGAAGAAATATAATTACTAAGGTGAGTAATTTTTTTCTTTTGCTCCATCCGAGGAACTGTCTTGCACCATCTAGCATCGGCTACTGTTCCTCTGGCCAGGATCCACATGCGTATCATGCAGTCGATGCTTAGGGTCCAGTGGGATCAGAGACGACCAAGATTGCAGAGTCCAAGTGTCAAGGCCTGCGCAACAGGATCTCCTTGAGTGGTGGGATCTTAACATTATTAGGCGAGGGAGCCACCTTCAGTTTCCCTCCTCTGGGCCAGATGACCACAGAAGCCTCCGGTCAAGGCTAGGGCACTCTTCTAGGAGACTGCAGTACCCAGGTATCCTGGTCACAGCAGAAACTGTCTTCGCACATCAACTTCAAGAAATGAGGGCAGTGCTGTATGCTTTTTCGGCCTTCCAGTCCTTTCTCCTCCCTGCCCACTTCTTGTTTAGATGGACAAAGGTGTGTAGTATAAAAGAAATACAAAATCACACATACCCATATAATGCAAATCACCACAGAATATTATACTGGTTCATCTTTAAGCAAAAATGCATGGTGCCAGAAGGCCTTTCACACAGTCTGCAAAGGATCCTACCAGCACTCCTCAGTGTGCCTCATCTGTGTGATACCCCAGTGGAATGAACCAGCTACCCTAAGATGGTCTATTTGGTTATGTTGTGGTGAGCCCAATAAAAGCAAAAACAAGCTAAAGACAAAGAACCTCAGCACACAAGCACTGAGGCAGTGGTTACCCTAAAGGGCATTGGCTGAGAAGCCAAGTTTCAAAGAAATAAAAAACATCACACATACCCCCATAATGCAAAGCATCATGGGCTGTATATGCAAATCACCAGAGAATGTTATGCTGGTTCAACTTTAAGCAAAAATGCATGGTGCCAAAAGGTGCCTCGCATAGTCTTCAAAGGGTGCTAACAGAAGACACATACACATGTTTCGTCCTACCAGGACTCATAAGTGTGCCTCATCTGTGTGACACCCCAGTGGAATGAACCAGCTATCCTAAGATGGTCTTTATGGGTTATGTTGTGGTGAGCCCAATAAAAACCAAAAACAAGCTAAAAGACAAAGAACCTCGGCACACAAACATTGAGGCAGTGGTACCTGAACCAACAGGGAGGGACAGGATCATATTCTCTATGCAGGGAGGTGATGAGGGTGTGGAAATGGCCAGTCCACCATGAACTCCAGCTGACAGCAGTACACGTCCTAGGAGTTCAAAATGTCCTCGCGGACACGCTCAGATGCTCTCAGTCAAGGGCACACATGTGGGATTGAGGCGGTCCGTAGCTGAAGACATTTCAGGCATTGAGGTCAACCAGACTTAGATCCATTCACTTCCCAATATAACGTAAGACTACCCGTTTTCTGCTCATTTGTTCCAGGGTGTGGTGTTTTCTGGCAAGCAAGCTGTCGCCTGTGGATAGGAGGTTCTTGTGTGCCTTCCTCCCTTCCCACTACTACAGGAGGGTACTCTTGAAACTGCAGTAGGAGCTCACATGATCCTGATTACCCTTATTGATCTCTACCAAGTATGATTCCCTCAGCCTCAACAGCTAATGATGGACCCTCCAGTCCCTCTACCCTCTGTCAAGATCTTATGACCCAGAAACAGGGCAAATCAGTTCACCGACCTTCAGTCCCTTCACCTTCACAAGTATCATACTGACATAGCTGCATCACACTATGGGGTATCTGCCAGGGTTACACAGGTCCTTGGGGGCAGTCAGAGAGACTTCTACAAGAACAACCACGCAACACAATGGCAGAGGTTTTCCATTTTGGCGGTATCAAGGGTTGGGACCTTTTTTCCTGCCCAGTTCCACATGTCGTGACATCTTTGTTGCACCTCTCAGACCTTGGTCTCAGCTGTCCTCCTCTGGCCGTCCACCTGTCAGACATTTCTGCCTACCGCACTCCGGCGGCTGGCATAACTTTGGCTCTGTTGGAGGTTTCCAGTACCTTTCTAACGGGGATCCTCCTCTTGGAACCTCCGGTCTGGAACCATGTTCCTCCATGGGACCTGAATTTAATTCCAAAGAAACTAATTTTTGCCTCCCTTTGAACCAGCCTCGAGTGGTGACCCACGCTATCTGTCTTGGACAGCGCTGTTTTTCGTTGCTATTTCCTCTGCTCCTAGGATTTCTGAGCTTCATGTCCTCATGTGTAAAGAGCCTTATTTAATTCTCCACAGAGACCTTGTCGGGAGGTGGGCTCTGCATAAAAATTCTAGTTTCTCCCGAAGGTAGTCTTGGAGTTTACTCTGAATCAGGCAGTACTCTCTTCAGTGTACTACCCTGAGAATTCTTATCAGGGGAGGCAATCTTGCATGCACTGGATGTGCACAGAATGTTGCATTAACTACTCACATCTGACTGAAACAGTCCATAACACGGATCAGCCTTTTGTTTTCTTTGCGCCAAAAAACAGAGGGTGCCACAGTTTCTAATCAGTGTCTATCCAAAAGGGTTACCACACTGCAATCTGTTCTTGTTATTAAAAACATAACAAGCCAATTCCGGAGGGAGCTAAAGAGCATTTAGTCAGAGGCATGGCTGCATCTGCTGTTTGTTTCAGAAAATCTCTGCCACTGATATTTGTGTGGCAGATACTTGGAGCTCTGTCCACACTTTCAACAAACACTATAGTCTCAACATTGCCTCTAGATGCAGGGCTGGCTTCAGACTAGCTGTCCTTTAGGGCCTTCTTTCTTAAATCCCTGCCCACTGCATACCTTTTCTGCCTCAGTGTTTCAGAGCTTGTCTGTTCCTTTTCACTGCTGGGGATTCAGTCCCTCCAGGTTATTTCCTACGCAAGAGACTTCTCAGTAAGACAGTACAGTTACATAAGAACTTACCATAACAGTAGATGTTCGAGAGGCTTCTTGCAGTAGGTAACCTATTCCCTCCAACTTCCCTCTGCTTCTACTCTCTTTCTAACCTATTTTCGGCTCCAGGAGCCCTCTCCTTTCTGCTGTCATACCTTTAGGTCTCCAGCTGGAGAACTGGAAGGTGGGTGAACCACCCCTTATATAGTATCACACTAACGCCAGTCTCATGATGTGGCCCTTGTGTATTAAAGTTTCCATGTAGTCCTTGACGTCCTCAAGGTTATCTACTGCAAAAGCCTCTCTCGAAGATCTACTGTTATGATAAGTTCTTACGTAACTGTACTTTTATCAACCAGTTAAGTACTGTACATTAGGCAGTTGTAAGTCTATTTTCAGGCTCGACCATAGAAGTTACAAATTAGGCAAATAGTACAATGATACAAAACAATAGTAGCGTACAGATACATGAAAGCATGGTCAGGAGTGATAAGGGAGCACAAGGCAAAGTCAGGGCAAGAACAGCATGGTCAAGAGTATATGATGCAGTGTCCATTACAGAAGGTTATAAATAATGTTGTGGAACCACAATACAGTCAGCACAAGATGGATCATGCACAGTACAGGGAGAACATGTAAATGAAGCCAGTTAAGAGCAAGAACAAATGACTGCATGATTATAGTTACCAGTATGGAAAAACTGGATAGTTCGGCAGAGGTATACGGCAGGTAGATTAGAGTTCCTTAGCCTAGGAGTGAAATTTAAGAAGGCAGTGTCCCCCAAGTGTGTTCTCCTTTTGTGGATAGATAAGAGGGCATGATCAGTTGATCTTAAAAGGTAGGTGGTGCAATAAGGTAGGAGAAGTGAGGCTAGGGACAGGACAGCGGGTTATGAGTGATATTATGCATTTATTTTATGTATTTATTATTAGAATATCGGAATTACAGTCCTTTGGGTCATAGACTCATTTCAAAGGCTCCTTGTCAGATGACATAAATACAGACATGACAGTATCGGTAAAGACAATGTTACATAACTAGTTGGACAGTAGATGTACAAACATTATTAAGCATTATAATACATTGATGAGTACCTATACCGAGTATTAGCTAAGCAGTTACATGCATCCTTTGCAGTGCAGTAGTGCAGGCATTACAGTGCATTGGTGCAAACCTATACAGAGTGTTATCTTATTGGTTACATACATCCTTTGCAATGCAGTGATGTAGGCTTATACACAGTGATGGCTAAGCAGAATAACAAGAGAGCAGAGATAGGAGAGTGGGCCCTGGTGGGGTTTAGTGGAGCAGCCTTGGTTAGACTTTGTCTTGGTGTGGGCCCACTTTAGTAATGACTGGACTTTAGTTTGAAATGGCAGAACTAGTGCAAGCAGGTGCAGATGCGTATGGCGTAGGGTGATTCTTGAGGGCCACTTTAAGGGGCCGAGCTTGGTGTGGTGGTGACCAAGGATGATAGGGCGTTATACCATGCAGGGGCCATGACTAGACGTGATCTCTGGGCAAGCGTTATCCTGACCGTAGGGATGGCCAGTGTTGTTGTGTCTGTCCTGCATGTATGGACTTTGGGGGGTGGCTAGGGGCAAGGATGCCGACACTCCTGGGGGTGTCTGTCCAAGGAGGGATTTTTGATCATGAGGCATGCTTGGAACTGGAGCCTTTCATCAAGGTTGAGGATCTGGGCACGGTTGTACAGGGTGCAGGTGTGGGTCATGCGGTCAGCCCCTGGCAAGAGCCTGCAGGCTTTGTTGATGGTTACTTTAATCTTGTTGAGAGCAGTGGTGTCAGTGGCAGTGTAGACCAGCAGGCCATATTCAACCAGTGACATAACGGATGAGGTGATGGCTAAACGCAGGGCTTCAGGGGGTAGACGTCCTGTGTCAGTAGAGGAGGCCAGTTCGCATTAGTCGTGGATGCAAGTGTTGATGTGGCCCTGAAAGTGAGAGCAGGGTCAATCATGATCCCTAGGTATTTATAAGATGAGATCTGCTCTAGGGGTGGTGTAAGCTGGACAGGATTTTCAGTTGGGCATTTTTTTAGTTTGCTTTGGTGAGTGCATGAAGCAGCAAACCATTGCTCAGCTTGGCTGAATGAGTGCTGCAGTGAGACCTGTAGGTTGGTGGGGTTTGCATGGGAAGCACAGAGGACGGTGCCATCTGTATATAGAAGTATCTTGCCAGAGCACAAGGTGGAAAACATAATCAGAAACAGGCTAAAAAGTAATGGCCCTAGGATGGAGCCCTGTGGGACTCCAGAGCGGGTGGGGCAAATGCTTGATACAGTATCATTTATCCTGACACACTGTGTTCTGGAGGTTAAATAGCTTGCAAACCAGTTTAGGGGACCTTGAGAGAGACCCATGTGCATCAGGGTGTTCAGCAGGAGGGGTGGTTAACTGTGTCAAAGGCCTTGGACAGGTCAATGAACACTGTCCTTGCCAACTGTCCCTTGTCTAGGGCGGAGTGAATGTAGTTCAAGAATTGAGTGAGAGCTGTTTTAGTGCTGTGTCCGGCTCGAACCCGTGCTGCTCCAAACACAGCAGGTTATGGGTTTCTAGGTCATTGGTCAGTTGGTCTGCCACTACCTTTTCCAGGGCCTTGGAGAGAGAACGGAGATTGTGCGGTAGTTCCCTGGGAGTAATGGATCCACACCTTTGTGGATGGGTGTTACAACCACATTTGAAATGACACCACCCAGGGTAAGGCTCTGTAATGATGAGGGCAGCTGGAGCCTGGTGTACAACGAGCAGTGGTGTACATGATGATTCAAAACCAGAGCCAAGCGACAAATGTTGCACATCCCATAACCTTAATGTGGACTTGGTAGAAGCTGGGAAAACTGTGCTGTCACATAAGTTTGGGAGGAAGGGTATCACAGTCTACTGCAGGATGGGCTTTGGAAGTGAAAGATTGTGGTTGACCTTATAGGGAAGATCAAGCGTGGTGTTAACAGCCTTGAGGTGTGTGCAGTATGCAGAGAGAAATCAAGGGATGGGTCCAACTTAACATCTAAATAATTGAATTATTGGACAGAGGTAAGAATGGCTCCTGACTACAGAAAACTGAAAGAAGAGGCGGACAGTTTTTAATTTAGGTGATGAGCTAAAAAGCACAGCTTGGGTTTTGGTTGTAGTCAGTGGTTTATTAAGATCAAGCTAGTTTTGGATAGCCTGGAGGTCACTGAATAGATGCCTACTAATGCTCTCAACAGTGTTAGAATGTAAGAAAAAGAACAAGTTCATCGGCGTATAGAATTGGTGTGCTATGAGACAGACAGTGATGGACATTATTAATGTGTATAGAGAATAGGAGAGGTCAAAGATTGATGCCTGCGAGACACCAACTATGGTAGGGGTTGACTGGAAGAAAGAGGAGTCAAGCCTAACTTAGTGCCTGTTATTCAAATAATTATGTAACCATGGGGGAGCAGTGGAGGAGATATGCAGATTATCAAGCTTGTTGCAGAGAAGGGAATGGTCAGCAAGGTCAAAGGCTTTGGTGAGGTCTACAAACAGCACGAAAAGCATCGTTGCTATCCATCGTGGTAGCAATATTTGTGCTAAGAGTAAGCAGGGCAGAACTGGTACTGTGGCCCCTTTGAAAGCCATGTTGTGACAGGTACACAACATTATAAGTGAGGTAGTCAGTGAGTTGGGTGGCTACCAGTTTTCAAGGACCTTGTTTGGCACTGGTAGGATAACAATGGACCTGCAATTGCATGAGGTTTTGTTGCTTCACATCTTAAAAACACTGAACTATATGTGATGGATTACAAGGATCAGGTACAGTCCCTAATACCAAAGACAGATTAATACTTGTGATAAGCAATGGAACATGTTTATTTGCAACCATGCAGAAGAGTTCGGTTTGATCCCATCTGAGCCAACAGACTTGGATTCAGTGATCTGTTTTACTTTTTTTGCAGATTGAAGATTCACTATAAGAGTGGCACAGTTCACATTATTAGAAAGCCTGGTAGGTTCAGAGATTATTTGGTTTAATTGTAGCATACTAAGGGACAGATCAGTATTTTACATTTGTCAGTTAATGTTGAAATCTCTGAAGAGAATACATTTCTTTCTCAAGAGAGCCCACTGCATTGATAAGAGAGCACATTAAATGGAAACAGAACTAAGTGAATCATATCCAAGTGTGTGGCTAGTATCAATTCACATTTTGTATGCAAAAATTTTTGTTTTCAAACCCCAGGAAATCTTGCTGTATTCTGACATATGCAGTATGGTCTCACCATAAGACTGCCCCGGAGCTGAAATGGGTAATAAAACCTATGGTAATGATGGAATACTAGCTCGAGCTCGATTTTCAAACCACTCTCCTTGGTATACATCTTGCAACTGCCAGATCTTTACTCCGCTTGCCTAGTACAGATGCCTCTGAGAGCTCTCCTTCATCTTTTTGAAGATTTTTTTTCTCGGTTTTTGAAGTACTGTACTTTTTATTTGTTTGTTTTAAAACACTGCCTTAGTTTTACAGGTAGATTAGTCTATATTTAGTGTTATTCCAGTAAGTTTTTCGCTTCTTCATGATTTGTTTAACCAGACATTTATTTACATTTAAAAGGTAAATTTCTATTTTAAAACCTTCCTGGGCTGATTGTTTGAATTATTGCCTTTTAAGAGAGAAACCAGGGTAACTCTTGGTTCTTTCGTTGGTTGCTAAACCGACCGCAAAAAAAAAAAAGTTTATCTGTGTGGTTTTCTGACTCACAGAAAACCCACTTTTTAAGATTTTCTTCTGGTTATGTCACTATCCAAGAAAAGAACCGGCCCAGTGGGTTTTCAGCATTGCATAGAGTGTGGGGAACCGTTTGCTAAAGCAGATCCTCACTTGATTTGTGTTTTCTGCCTAGGATTTAACCACCTGAAGGCAGATTGTGAAATCTCTGAAAATTTCCTCAGTCGACACTTGATAGGCATTTGAACTGTCTGAAAGAAAAAAATGTCCGAAAAAGCTGCTGACCCAGCTGTGGATAAACCTTCCTCTTCTCAGAAAGAGAAACTCAAGGAACCGATTAAACAACCCTCTGACCAGGGTGATGGTTCCTCCGGTTAAAAGAGAACCACAGACACTTCAAGTTCTGCCAAGAAGAAAAGGAAGGAAAAACACTTGGTTAAGGAACCCCAAATGACAAGTCCATCAGTTCCAACTGCAGAAGAAATAGCTAACGCTATAAGAGTCCTTCAAGCGCTGCATACCGGTACAGCGGTTTTGGTTCAGTGGCTGAGTTCCTTACTGGTTCCTGGTTCCCTTGAGCAATTTGCTGAACTTTATGCTGGGGGGAGATGAAGACGATGATGGGGATTTTGTGGAACCTCTTGAACTGGATGTATCCCCGGCCCTCAGCGCCCTGACTCCCCTGATAAGGGAGCTGAGTATGTTTCTTCCCACTTTGCCTCTATAAAGCAAGAGGCACAAACTCTGGACCTCTCTACCCAGGAATCCACAGAAGAGGAAGATGAACCAAACTACATGGAGATTATGGGTATGTGCCAGCAACAAAAGGTTGTTGCCCATCCGCAAGTCTGTAAAGAGACAGGCCTCCAGGATCTTACAGACCCCCATGTGCATCCCTCCAGTGGACAAGAGGATGGACAGGAAGTACGGGGTGGCCAAGTCTGGAGCAGAGTTCCTTTTTGGGCATGTCAGTCATGAAGAGGTGGTGCAGGGTGCTGCATGTGGCAGAGCAGGTATTCCCCTGGCATCACACCTATCTGAAAAAGACTCAAGAAAGGTGGACTCTGTGGCTGAGAAGTCCTACCTAGGGCCTCTCTGGCCATTAGGCAACTTATATGGCTTATGTGTCCAGATACCAAAAGAGTCTCTGGAACACGGTTTTAGAGATAGCCAAGGTATGCCCTGGACCTATGACATCTGATTTGTCCGAAGCTGCAGAAAGGGGGCATAGAGGCTTCTAAATGCCAGTTTTGGATGGCAGTGGATGCCAATGATGTTGCAGCCAGGCAAATGGCAACCTCAGTGTCTCTGAGGAGATTTGCTTGGCTGAGGGCCACTAATTTGTCCAAGGACACCCAGACAAAGGCACTGGATTTTCCTTGTGAGCCCACATCTCTCTTTGGCGAGCAAACAGAGGCTTACATGAAGAAAGATGGATGAGTTTAAGATAGCTTACAAGAGTACTGTGGCAAAGGAGAAAGCAACACTCCAGAAGTACCAAAGCAAAGGGGTAGGGTAGAACCCAGTACAGACACTTCTTCCAGGCTGAGGCATTGCCAGCCTACTAACCTCAGAGGCAGAAGGGGCAGCCGCCATGCTAGCCCCAGCACTTATCAAGTACATAGACAAAGCAGAACTCGAGGGGTTCTGCTAGGTCGCTTCCCCACTTCAGTAGGGAAGGCTGGCTCACTATCTCTAGGCCTGGAAGACCCATCACCACAGACAAGTGGGTCGAGAGGTAGTGAGCCAGGGGCTTGCCTCTGTTTCAAGGTTCTGCTCAAACTGAGGGCAAGACTTTTCAGACCTGCCAGCCTAGCAGAAGTAACTCTGTTGGAGGAGGAAATAGCAAAATTGATTCTGGAAAGGCGGTAGAGCCAGTTCCCTTGGCCGAGCAAGGAAGGGGTCTCTACTCAAGGTACTTCTTTACTCTAAAGAAAACAGGGGAGTGGCGACCCGTACTGGATCTCAGACACTTAAATAAGCATTTGTCAAAGCCAAAGTTCAAAATGGTCACTCTGGCTACCATTCTTCCTACACTCAGGGGGACGAGTAGACCACACCCCTGGTTGAAGCGCTGGGAGAGTGAGTAAAGTGGGAGCACCTGATTTTGTTAAGAGCTGCACGGTAAAAGTTTGAACTTGAAAGGATTCATGGGATAAATTTACATTTGATTGAACTGATTGCCTTTTGGTCCACCTATTTTTGGATCCTGCTCCATAAACCTTCTGGAGCTCAGGGTAGTTTACCTGGGCATTCAGTCTTTTGCTTCTGTGTCGCAGGGCAAAGTGGTTCAGGTCAGAACAGACAACACAACTACAGTGTACTACATAAACGAGCAAGAAAACACAAGGCCATCCCCTTTGTGCAGAGAAGCCATGAAAGTGTGGAATCTGGCTTACTCCCTGGGGATCTCCCTCTCAGTGGTTCACCTCCCAGGGAAGGACAGTGTCCTTGCTGATGCCCTCAGCAGGATCAACCAGAACCACCATAAGTGGTCACTGAACAGGCAGATCCTGCAAGTGGTGTTCAGAAGGTGGGGCACCCAAGAGGTGGACCTCTTCGCAGCCCCAGACAATCACCAGTTGTCACAATTCTGTTGCAGACCCCCTGCAGTGGGCACAGCCCCTCTGGTTTCATTGCTGTTGGACTGGACAGGGAGGTTTCTATACACCTTTTCTCCTTTCCCCCTGTTGCTCAGAGTCCTGAACAAGCTCGGGGTTCAACCAGCAACAAGATCCTCATTGCCTCAGATTGGGCCAGGCAGCCCTGGCATTCCCTGCTATTGACCCTGTAAATATCCAAGCCAGTCTCCCTACCCAGGAGGCACAACCTGTTGACCTCCTTTCGGGCAGGGTCCTTTACCCCAATCTCCATTCCCTCAGACTCAGGGCTTGGCTTTTGAGGACTTAGAATATCTACACCTAAGCACCTCTCGGAAGGGGTGCTAGAGGTTCTTCACGTTTCTAGAAAACCCTCTTAACAGAGAGACTTACTCCTCTAAATGGAGGAGGTTTTCCATTTGGTGCCAACAGTGACAGACCATCACCAGGCTGGTTTATCAGTCATTTTGGACTATCTGGCACACTTGCATTCTCTTGGCTTTAGGCCTTCCACCCTTAGGGTACACCTTGCAGCTGTCTCTGCATACCTCTCAGCTGGAAAGGGGTATCCCTGGGCTGGCTGTCAACCAGGTATTCAGAAAGTTCTTTAAGGGCCTACTGCACTTGCATCCCCCTCTCAGGGAACACACTCCTGCATGGGACCTCAGTATATGCATTGGCCAGCTAATGCAACCACCATTTGAACCCATGTCCTCAGCAGAGGCTGAGCTTAAGTATGTAATGTGGAAAGTAGTGTTCCTGGTAGCCATCACCTCAGCCAGGAGGATCAGTAAGCTCCTGACTTTGTCCACAGATACCTTAATCAGTCAGTTACCTTACCAATCATTTTCACTGACCACTCCGGTTCAGGGGAATGCAGACTGCATAGCCTTGATGTCAGGAGAGCTATAGGTTACTACTTGGATCACACAAAGGGCCACAGGCAGGCTAGAACCCAGCTGTTCCTGACCTATGGCGAAGTGGGGAAGGGCAAACCTGCTTCAGATAGGGCCATTGGCCACTTGATTGTGACCTGTATTCAATTCTGCTGCAGCAAAATGGGTAAAGAACCTCCGTGGGCCTCAGGGCCCACTCTACGAGGGGTACAGCTGCTTCAATAGCAGCTGCAAGAGATATCCCTTTGTTGGAAATCTGCAAAGCAGCTATCTTGGAAACAGTTCACACCATTACCAAACACTACAACCTGGATACCCAGGCCAGGAGTGATGCCAGGTTTGACACAGCAGTACCACAGAGCCTGTTTCCTAACTTGGTTCTCTACCCTTCTCCAAAGGTACTGCTTGGGTAATCTGCATATGTCAGAATACAGTAAGATTTCCTGGGGTTTGAAGAAAAATTTACTTACCATAGTAATCTTGTTTCTTCCAAGGGAATCTTACTGTATTCTGAGCTCCCACTCTGCCTGCCCTACTAGAACCTATGAGCAGTGCAACACAGCTGTCCATGCTGTTTGAAACCTGTGGGTGTTTCTTTATTGAGCTCAGTGACTTGAGTCATTAGCCCTGATTACACTACAACTTTGTAGCGCATCAGCCCATGCGCGTCAGTTGATGCGCTGCGTAAGTCAGCAGTATAAACACTTCAGGAGTGCTCTATGTCCCCGAGGATCATTTTTTTGATCCAACTCAGTTGTGGGCATACCTCTCAACCTCTGCCTCATGAATCAGGGACAAAGACCCCAGATGAGGGACACATCTTAAAAATTTGTACTATTCACTCAGAAAGCTGATAGAATGAAAGCATTTGTGTTAAGCTGCATTTTCTAAAGAAAACAACGTCTGTAAATTTAATGTTTGACATTATTTTGTGCTTTTAATCACCACTGTTCTGTTACAAAAACACAAATTTTACGAGGGACAGAGGAAAATTCTGAGGCAAAATCAGGGACAGTTGAGAGGTATGGTTGTGGGATTAGTAGCATAGCGAGCGCATTAAATTGTAGTGTGAATGCTTTTCTTCACTTGCTCCGCTACGAAGGCTATCTTTTCATAAAAAACAGTGAATTCACAGCCCCTTTTTGGTGTGACCTGCAGCGCTGCAAGGGCTGGCTATGTGAACAGGAATGGAGCATGCTCATCGGGACGGGAGCGGCGCACATGACACAGCGCTGCCATCATGTAAACACGACTTTAGTGTTGCCCTCATGTTTAAATAAAGGGGATTATTTGTTGTTGGGTGTTGTTAATGAATTATTATTAGTATAGTGTAGATAGCTTGTTATTATGCATGCTCCATAAGAATCTGACGGTGGCAGGATGTATTCCAGGGACAGTGGTTTGAAAACCGAGCTCATGCCCAACATTCCATGATTAGCATAGGTTCTATTAACCATTTTGGCTCGGGGCAGTCTTATGGTGAGACCATACTGCATTCGTCAGAATGCAGTAAGATTCCTGGAAGAAACAAGATTACTATAGTATTTTTTCTTTTTACTTAACGTTTACTGAATATGTTGGAACATATCTTGCTGACTCCCAAGCAATATTTACTGTAACAAGAAATCCCAGAATCCCATGCAGCTGATGTCAGAGCTGGGCTGCAGCAGTGGGGGTTTCAGTCACCTGCAGTGCATGTTACAACTTTTATAAGCTCCAGTTAGATGTTTGCTAGTCCTGTTGTGCTCCTGAAGGGCATGTCCTTGTGACTGTACTTAGCCCCAGGAGGATGGACCAGCAAAGGAAAGATCAAAGTTTATAAAACCCAGGAGGACAGAGAGACCAGCAAACAAAGAGATTAAAGTTTATAAAACTCTTTAACACTTTAACATGCACAGCAGGCTATTGAATCTCTGACTGCTGCAGGGCTAGCTCTGACGTCAGCTTCAGGGGATTCTGGGATTTCTGGTAGAATCCAATGCCAGCTTTGGAGTTGGCAAGAATCTTACAAGATCAACCTGATACAACCTGATAGACTGCAGTAAACAGTAAAAAAAAATGTTTTTTGCACACGAACTGCAGACTGAGACCAGCTCCACACTTGGGTGTGTGGGGTTCCTAGTGCCTACTGTTCCCTTTAAGGCCTCTGGCAGGAAGGATATAGATGCAAAACAGTTGCAGCTTTTTAGATCTGCCCAGCAGTAGGACAGCGTGACACATTTTCAGGTGCAGCATAAGGGTGGTGGCACAATAAAGAGTGATGAGATTAATATGGGATTTAAAACAGATCATAGTTCTGTCTCCCCTCTTTGTTGTAGCCCAGTCACATCTGATGCAGTTATACCCAGGGAGTGCACATAACTTGTTAGGTATGGATGGTCTTAAACTATTTCCTTCATCCATCACACCCATTCCATACCGAAAAGAACTTCTTACATCCCTTATGATTCCCCCACCACTTATCTCCACCTTCCATTCATGCCCCCTGGTTACAGTGGTTTTGTACCTCATGAATAGGTTACTGCAGTATACCGTTTCTAACCCCAGGTTTCTTCTGTATTCCTAACACTCTGCAGTCAGCCTCCTAAGCAGAGTTGCCCAGAGAAAATGGAACTATATGCTAATGATAGAACCTATCATTGACTTGTGCCACGTATTCAAACTGCTGCCCTTATCAGCTACAGCATTCCACCAACGTATCGGATTTCTTCTTCCGCCTGACAAGTCAAGACACCTCGGAGACCTCCCTCTCAGTCGTTCCTTGTGGTTCATCACTGAATACAAGCAGTTTTTTCTGTTATTATTCTTACTGCTGCCTTTATTTCTGTTTTCATTCTCTGCTTTAGTTAAGCGTTATTTTAGTGTTTTTTAGGGTATTTTCTCAGTTCCTCATAGTTCGGAATAGCCATTGAGGAATCTGGTCTTAGTACCTTTTCCGGAGCTTTAATTTCTTATTGCTGGTGTTTATTTTAGCTTATTTTGGTATTTTGTTTTAACAAATTATTGTATTTTATAACGCTAACCCAGTTTCTGTGAACCACTAACCTGGTTCAAAAACTGCAGTTCTCAGTTCATTATCAGAACTTTATCGGTTCCTGAACCGACCACATTATTAAAAATTAAAAAAAAAGTGAATTCTTTATTGTGGTTCTGTTTTTCTTCATCGGTTTGATGATGGCAGACGAGCAGAACTGATGTGTAGTCTGCCTGGGAAATGACCATTGTTCAGCAGATTGTCATATCTGCAAATCATTTCCTCTTAAAACAGTGGAAAAAGGATGGAAAGACTTGAAAGAAAATTGGAGAAGGGTGCCTCTGGTTCTGACCAGTCCACACCCTCTAAGCTTATGGGTGAAACCAGAGTGTTTACTTTGAACACCCGTGACAAGGGTGAAATAGCTACTAGTGAAAGGATGGGTGATCCAACTGACTCTCTAGTTCCCACCAAACAGACCAAGAAAACCAAGCACGTTGAACCCCTGGCTGATAAACCAAAGGGGGTTTCATCTGTGCCTCACAGCCTGCCAGCCTCAGAGGAAATTGCCTAGACCATGAAGGTCATACAGGCATTGCAGGGTTTATACCTGCTCCAACCCTCCGAACACAGGTTCAATCCGGTTGGTCCTCCTATGACCAAATCCATCTCAGGAGCAGATGGAGTTTGAAGAGTATGATTTACCTGAAATGGATGAATGTGAGCCTACTGAGCCTGAGATCTCACCAGAGCAGGAATTTGGTTCTCCTCCAAGAGCAGAGGATTTTTCCTCTCATTTTTCCTTTGTTAGGAAGATAGTGGATGCCCTTGATCTGGCTACCACAGAGGTCATAAAAGATGAGGAAGAGGCCGAATATATGGAAATGATGAGGTTAACACCACAGAGAAAATACTGTTTCCTATAAACAAGTTCTTTCTTAAAAAAAAGACTTAAGATTTTGCAGACTCCCAAGTTCTGCCCCACCTCTAGACAAAAAGTACCAGCTGGACAGACAAGGGGCTGAATTCCTCTTTTCTCACCCTGACCATCAGGGGATAGTCCAGCAGACAGCCTGTGAGAAGGCGAGGGTGCCTTTAGCATCTTACCCACCTGAAAAAGACTCTTGCAAAATAGTATGGCCAAAAAGGGATACCTGGCAACTTCACTGGGTGTAAGACAGTTTAACTACCAAACTTACTCAGCACAGTATCAGAAATTGCTGTGGCAGTCTGCTGGCCATGGCAGAGAAGGCTTCTTCTCCTCTCTGATAATTTGGCTGAGACAGCCAGGTTTGGGCTGAAAGCAGCTATCAATTTTAAATGGCAGCAGATGCCAGTGATAATGCTGCCAGATGGATGATCCTTACCATAGCCCTTAGGAGGTTGGCATGGCTCAGGGCTACTAATCTGACACAAGATACCCAGGCCAAGGCTATAGATTTCCCTGTAGAGGATTATTCATTATTTGGCCAACAGATTGAAGCACACACAAAGAAGGTGGATGAATATAAGACTACCTATAAAATAAATTCCTCCAAGGAGAATTTTTTCCTCCTATAGGCCTTACGGAAGGAGGCAGCGGTGGGACAGCCTATAGTAGACCTTTTATCAGACACAGGATGTTCCCAGTATCAACAATACCCATAGCAGTGGGGTATTTGGAGGGCAGAGGTAGAAGGGCTCCCAAACTACCCAAGCAAAACATAACCCCTGACTTAATGACGAAGGCCACCTCCTCTACTAGTAGGGGGGCAGACTGGCTCACTATTTCCAGGTTTGGCAGTCCATCATCACAGACAAGTGGGTCCTGGAGGTAGTGAGCCAGGGCCTGTCCCTAAGTTTCAAGTCCTTCCCTCCTTGAGAACAAGGGTGTTCAAACCAGCTTCCTTCCTGAGAAAAAAAACTCATGGAGAAGTTGGTTCAATGCCTCTTCCTGGTGAAAGCAGTGGAATGTGTTCCACCTCAGCAGAAGGGAAGGGGTTTCTATTCAAGATACTTCACCAAAAAGAAAAATAGGGAGTGGTGGCCTATTCTAGGCCTCAGACTACTGAACAGGCACTTAATAAAGCCAATGTTCAAAATGGTCACACTGGCAATAGTTTTGCCAGTAATCCAGCAGAGAGATTGGCTAGCATCTCTGGATCTAAAAGATGCCTGCTTCCACATCCCCATAAGATAATCTCACAGGAAATACCTCAAATTTAGACTTCCATCAGGACACTACCAGTTCTCAGCTCTACCTTTTGGACTCGCTTCAGCCCCAAGGGTGTTTACAAAGTGCCTAGCAGTGCTGGTGGCACACCTAAGAAGGTTAGGTGTATCAGTCTTCCCTTATCTTGACGACTGGCTGGTGGTGAGACGTTCACACCAGCAGGGACAAGACCATTTAAAAGTAACACTAAACTTGTTAGTCTCTGGGGTTCCTGGTCAATCAGAAGAAATCTGTTCTCACTCCAGTACAAGTCCTGCATTTCACAGGAGCAGAACTGAACACAGTAAAGGGAAGAGCTTTCCTTCCACAGAACAGGGTACAAAGCATTCTGCAGATAGCTGCCTCATTCAAGCTGAATGAGCCATGGTTAGCAAGACAGTTTCTGCAACTTCTGGGATATATGGCTGCAGTAACAGGCACAGTCCTGGGAGCCAGGTTTCAAATGAGATGGACAGTTTCATTTCAGGACACACTGGTGCCAAAGAAGAGACAGTTTCACAAAACAGTTCCAGCAACAAAACTTGCTGCAAGCCTCCAGTGGTGGAAGGAAGCAGACAACCTTTAGGGAAGGGGTTACCTTTCGAAAGGAAACCCAATCAGTCATTCTTACAACCAACACCTCTCAGTTAGGGTGGGATGCTCACTTAGGGGAATACACCACTTATGGAACCTGGTCCATCACAGAGTCACTCCTGCATGTAAATCTGCTGGAGCTAAGGGTAGTGTTTCTGGCCTTGAAAACATTTGCCCATCTGATGCAAGGGAAAGTGGTGCAAATCAGAACAGATAACACCACAACAATGTACTATATAAACAAGCAAGGGGGACAAGGTCAGACTCCCTACGCACGGAAGCAATGAAAGTATGGAGTTTGGTTTATTCACTGAAGGCCTCCTTACAGGCTATTCGTTTGCCAGGAAAGGACAACACCCTAGCGGATGCCCTGAGCAGAATCAATCAGGCACATGAGTGGTCCATCAACAGGTAGGTGCTGGACTCGGTATTCAAGAGATGTGGCACACCAGAAGTGGATCTCTTTGCATCCCAAGAGAATCATCATCTGCCCTTCTTTTGCTGCAGACCACCAGCCAAGGGTACAATCCCACTGGATGTTCTGGCACTGGACTGGTCAGGGAGAAACCTGAATGTTTTTCCTCCCTTCCTTCTCATTTTCAGAGTCCTGATGAATATAGAAGAATACCTGGAGTCAGTAGAAAAAATTACTTCACCATAGTAATCTTGTTTCTTCCAAGGTATTCTTCTATATTCATAACTTTTCCACCCTGCCTCCCCTTCCAGAACCAGACCCTCTGCACTCCTGACAGAGTATACGTCTTAGACACTGGCATGCATAGTTTTTAGCCCTATTGGGAACATTTAATTCCCTTCTTTTTTCAGGTGATTCTGGCATTCTGGGGGTTGGGATTACAATGGTATTCGTGATTTTGCTGTCATGGACAGCTTAACTTTGTTACCGGTGGATAGATAAATAAATAGATATAGTCTTAGTTTAGGTTGCCTTGTAGGCTTCTAAGAAATCTGATACATTGGTGGAACATTGCAGCTAATAAGGGCAGCAGTTTGAATAAGTGGCACGAGCCAATGATAGGTTCCATCATTAGCATATAATTCCATTTTCTCTGGGCAGCTCTGCTTAGGAGGCTGGCTGCAGAGAGTTATGAATATAGATTAATACCTTGGAAGAAACAAGATTACTATTGGGAGTAATGTTTTCTTATTCCCCTCAAGAACTTGTCTCCATCCTGTTGTCATCACCCCCTCCCCCCAACCTCAAAGAGTGCATGTTGAGACCCTCCAGCCTCCTTGTATGTCTTTCTGTGCTGCCTTTGGATAATTTTTATAGCCTTCTCTGGACCTTATCAAGTGGTTCCTTTCTTTCAGTGAGGACTCCAAAACTGCACACAATGCGACCAGGATAGCTTCACTGAGGACCTGTACAAGGGGCACCATCACTTCTTTTCCTTCTGCTTATGAACTCTACCTGTACACACTCCGGCACTCTATGTACCTTCCCATAAGCTACTGCACTGGGCCATAGACTTGAGGCTCTCTTATAATGACTCTCAGGTCCCTTTCCATGGAGGCTTGAACCACCTTCACTCCCCATCCAGTAGCATGTTCTAGTGGTTTTGTTTTGCCAATATTCACAACCTTACACTTTTAGCATTACATTTAATCTGCTGTACCTTTGACCATCTCTCTAGCTTTCCTAGATCCCTTTATGTGTCCCTTCTTCCTTCCTCTGTGTCCACTCTCTCACAGATCCTGGTGTTATCTGAATAGATACCCTCTCCATATGCCACAGATTAAAATATTGAAGAACATAGGCCCCAGAATCAATTTCTGTGGCATCTCACTCATGACTTCCCTGACATCAGACCATTTCACGTCAACTACCGCCCTCCGACTCCTGCCCCCCTCCACCTGAAACCAGATCCCTATTCATCTGGTGAATATTCCCACACCCAGCTCCTCTAGCTTTTTAACCAGCTTTCTGTGTGTTGTAGAATCAGAGGTCTTGCTGAAGTCCAGATACAGGACATCAATTGCCTGGCCCCTGCCCAGTGCATCAGTAACCCAATCAGAAGAGTCAGTTAAGTTAGTCTGGCACAAACTTCCACAGACCCATGTAGCTTGTTTCCTTCCAGGAATTCTATTAGGTGCTCCTTTATGATGGTCTACAGCAGCTTCCCTACAATGGTGATTGGATTCATTGGCCTGTAGTTATCAGGACCATCTCTGTCTCCACTTTTGTGAAGTGGCACTATATTAACTTCCCTCCAACTGGCTGGTACCTCCTGTTACTAGGAAGGAATTAAATAAATCTGCCAGTGGTTCTGCTGATGTTTGATTCACCTCCCTCAGAACCCTGGGATGCATGCCATCGAGGCCATGACTCCCTTGAGCAGCCTTTCCTCAGATACCCACCCCAACTCTGGCCTTTGCCCCTTCACTTCTAGGGCCTGAACACCACACACTGGGAGTGGCCCACCCTCCTCATCTGTAAAGACTGGACTAAAATATTAATTCGGGATATCCGTTTTTTGGTGTCATTCTTCACCCCCTCCCCCAATCAGTCTGGCTGTTCCCTTTTTTCATTTTTCTCTGTTCTTTATTATAACAATGAAAAGGCTATTTTCTTTTTCTGCTAGCGCATCTCAAGTTCTCAGCTGTGTAGTGAGTTTATTGTTGGCCCCTTTCTAGCTTTCCAAATATCCTTCCTGCTGATCTCATTCTGCTTCCCATTGTACTTCCAGAATGCTACTCAGTTTGGTCTATCTCCCCACCCTTTGGAGAACTGCAAATACTTCCTTTTCTTCCTACCTCGCCTCATACTGGTACTGGTCTCTTCTGTTGTCCCTCTTGATTATTTTCCCTTTGGCGTGTGCCGTTTGCATCCACTACCTCTGCTAATCTTTCTTTCACCAGGATAACGGGTGCACTGCCTAAGATGACCCAGCACTACAGCGCCCCTACCATTTGGGTGACTTAGATAAGGATTGACCAGTGATCCCTGCTGTCTGTGGTCCATGGTCAGTGGTGACTTCCAGGCAGGATAAGGAAGGTATAGCTTCTGCTACCACAAAGACCACTTTGGTGAGCCAAGGAGGTCTTGGGGCATATGCATCCCTGCCTCCAGCACAGGGTTGCTGTAGCCCACGAGCAAGACATGCTATGGGGAGTATTGATTAAAAGAAGATACAAACATCACAGTACTTATTGTTCCTGAAGATCTTCCTGAATATCTTCTCCATAGACTACCACTCACCTGCCCACCATATCCCTTCTATACTGAGTTACTGGACACCTCTCCCCACCAGAAAGTATCCAACCTTGCTGACAATATCTCTCTTTTTTCTTTTTGTCCTAGACACTTTTGTGAGCATAATTGAAAAACAACATATTATCTAAAAATTTCCAACACAAAAAAAATTACTTTATCTTGGGGCGTAGATGTGGTGTACTATCCACACTTCTGGCAGAGCGCTTTACCTTTAATTCTGGTCTGGAAGGTCCTCCCACCCACCTGGGTAGTATACTCTTTGGCACTGCCCCATGAAGTCAGATCTTCCTTTCACACAGGAAGCATCAGATTCCTCCATCACAGCTTTGCACTAGGTGTAGGCCCTAACTTTGAACTCTCAGTCTTCAAGCTTTTTCAATCACTTTTTGTTTCATAATGGAACAATCCAATACTAAAACTGGTCCTGGCCTCAAGCACTGTTCAGCTGTGCTCAGAAAATGCCTCAGACCAATCCACACATTGCATGCATATACTGCCTAGGCATCCGGCAGGACCCGAAGGCCTGTGACTTGTGCACTACTTGTAAGCCCTCCACCCTGGAGGACAGTTACGGCCATCTTATTTTGGGTCACCTGGATCAAACAGGATCCTCCATTTACATTGAAGGATGGCCCATAAGGCGGTTTCCACAGCGGCCGTTTCAGAAGATCAGCTGTCCACCTTCGAAGAGGCTGTGGCCCAGGCCAGTTTGGCAAATTTCTCTTCCCTGGTTCCCCTAGGTATGGGTGCCTCATTTACTGGGGCATTTCAGGACTTATACCAGTCCCTGCCCGCCCTAAAGGAGGACCACTCCTGGGGGTCCAAATCCACTCAGGACAAGTGTCAAAAGTCCCACTGCAGGTCGTGGGAGTGGGAGAGGATCTGCTTCTCTTGTTCCCGTGCTTCTGCTTGCTCCACAGCTGTTGAACCATCAGCTTTGTCCGACACTTCTTCACAGGTCCAGGCTGCTGGCCCCACAGAGTCCCTGTTGGGCTTGTCAGCCAAGAGCATAGTGACCAGCTGGTCAAGATTCACCTAATTGATCCTGTCAACCCTTGTCACCGGATGAGGGGAGGACTCCCTTTCTAGGATTCTGGTCCTTCTGTTCCTCACCCAGTAGGGGTTGGATCAGCATGAAGAGACAGTTCCCTCCCCTCAAGAGCCAGGCCATTTGGGGGTTCCCAAGCAGGATTTGCCCTCCCCGCTTCTCCTCCCCAGTGGCCGATAGCATTAGGTCGATGTCCAGATAGAGGTTTCAAAACTCTGTCCTGATCAAGGGACTCCAATTGCTCCAGTCGGTCCCATTCCTGACCCTCGGCAAAGAGACACCATCAGTACTCTTCCTCGTCCTCATCCTCAGGTGAGGATCAGCTTCACCGTAAAATGCGGCACCAGTACAAGGAGTTCCTTTGACAGCAGTGGCTTCTCATCACAGGCCATGTACCCCAGCCCACTTAGGCACTTTCTTGGCTGCTTGGGCCATACCAGAGTGGGTTCCTCCAGTCAGACCAACACCTGCCTCCCCACAATCAGGTGGAACCTCTGCCTCTGCAGCCTAAGAATGCTGAAGACTGTGTGCATGGCAGCTGGGCTTCCTGGATGAGTCTTGGTGACAATCACGCATGTCGATGAACCTTGTATTGTCAGTGAGGACAGAGGTGCTCAGACAGTGTTTGAGGAGTCCTCAGATTTGGAGGACTCCTTCATGCCTCCTGTTGGACCCCAGGGTTTGACCGTGAGTTCATAGACAATCTTGCCATGCAACAGGCCCTCCTCCTTTTGGAGTTATTATCCATGGGAATCCCACTGGAACCTGTCCAGAAACAAGTTAACAGCCCCTCATGGAGATCCTCAACAGGGATAATTCCCTGGTGTTGACTTCCCTATAGTGGAGGCCATTCTTGGCCCCACTTTGGAATTAGGCATGCCTGCCTTTCTACCTGACACCATTGGCCTGTATGGTCCACAAGTATGCAGTGCCTACCAGTTCTCTGTCTGGGTTCACTGACCACCCTTTTGCCAAAGGGCTGGTCACCAACTCAGTGTTTCGGCACATGGGTAATGTCAGGGATGTCGATTAAACATGCCGACAAGAAGTCTAAGAAAGAAGACAACATGGCCAAAAAGGTGTATGCAGCCTCGTCCCTAGGACTTTGGCAGGCATGTTTGGTCATTATGATGGCCAACTTTGCCCATGCTCTTCTGGGTACCCTGGACAAGGTTATTCCTGACTCCCAGCTGAGCTGTTGCTGCTGGTCAAGCTGGTTTGCGACCAGAGATGGGCTGTTGCTAAACAGCAGCTTCCAGATGGCACTGAACATCGATGATTCTTGTGCCAGGTCCATGGCTGCAACAGTGGCTATGCTTCATAGGGTGTGGCTGAGGGTTTTGACTTTCACAGCTGACACTCAGCACAAGTTAGCAGACGTTCCCCTTTTTCGGTATTGACTTGTTCGGGCCAAGTGTTGATGGACATCTCACTCGCTTAGAGAAGTCCAGCACCACCCTGAACTCCATCACATCCTCTCACAAGAAAGTTAAGGACCAGAAAAAGCCCTTTCAGTTTCTGCTGTACTCCATGCCTCTGGCCACACCATCATAGCCCCAAGCGGGTCAACAGCAGGCTTTGCAGTCCCAGCCCAAGTTCTGTTCCTAGGGTGCTAAGAAATCCGAGGGGCGAGGGTCTTCTGCTCCCTTAGCCAGCCCTGCCACTAAGCCTGCCCAGTGACTGGTTGGGTGGTGTCATTTTCCCGCCCATCCTGTCCAGCCCAAGACCTCCTGTGGGAGGCCAGCTCCACCACTTCACTTCCACCTGGCCAGTCATCACCTGAGACAAATGGGCACTCAAAGCGGTGGGTTGTGGACTGCCTCTGGAGTTTGAGGCCTTCCCACCCAGCCGAGCCCATGCCCAATGGGAGGACATGGTGTCTGTGGACATGTTGTTCACCCTTCAGGAGGACATCACCCGCTCCTCCAGAAGGGGGCAGTGAATAATGTCCCAGACACCACTGTAAGTCCGGTGTTTGTCTCCGGATACTTTCTAGTTCCGAAACGGATGGGGGTTGCCCCCCCCCCCATACTGGATCTGCATGACTGCAACAAATTTCTCTGGCAACGCAAGTTCCGGATGGTCACTCCGAATCAGATCATTCCATCCATGGAACAGGACATGTGGTTCTGCTCTCTGGATCTTCAGGACACCTTCTTCCACATCCCCCTCCATCCATCCCACTGACAGTTCCTGCAGTTCCACTTGGAGGGGATCCTGTATGAGTTACAGGCCATGCTGTACGGTCTTTCCTCAGCCCCCAGGGTCTTCACCAAGTGAATTGCAGTGGTGGCAGCTTTCCTGTGATGCCGAGGTGTCTGGGTGTACCTGTACCTGGACAACTGGCTAATCGCCAGTCCCTCCAGAATGGAGGTGGAGTAGTCCAGAGTTCTTACCCTTCAGACCTGCTCAACCTTGGGCCTCTTAGGTAATGAGGCCAAGTCGGAACTCAGTCCCTCCCAGATCATCAACTTCATCAGGGCAGAGCTCAACTCCCTTCAGGCCAGGGCCTGACTCCTGGCAGACTGGGAAGAGAATCTTATCTTCTTTGCCCAAACATTTCATGTTTGGCAACTGCACCCTGCCCAAAACTTCCTATGCCTGCTGGGGTACATGGCAGCTTGCACCAGTGTGGTCTGCTGGGCCCGCTGAAGGATGTGCCCCCTGTAGTGGAGCTGGCCCAGCAGTGGTCTCAGTGCCTCTGTCACCTCAATCAGATGGTTATGTTGACACAGCTGATGTGGGACGCCATCCAGTGGTGGCTCAACTTGGAACATCTGCAAGAATGAGTCCCATTTGCCTGCCCAGAGCCGACGGTCACCTTCATAACTTCATGCTCTCTGTTGGGCTAGGGAGCCACCTCAGGTATCACAGAGTCCATGGTCTCTGGACCCCCAAAGAGTCCCGATGTCACATTAACCTGCTGGAGCTCAGGGCAGTCTGCTTGGTATGGACAGCCTTCACCCAGATGTTCAAGGTCAAGTTGTTCAAGTTCAGAGGGACAACACGACCACCATGTACTACCTCAACAAGCAGGATGGGATGCATTCCTCCCATTGTGCTGGGAAGCTGTATGCATCTGGATCCTTTTGCAAGCCTTGTCCACTGACCTTCCTGGTGATTCATATGACGGGGTGTCCAACCAGCTGGTGGATGCCCTCAGCCGAATAAGCAAGCAAGGTGTCCCGTAAGTGGGCCCTTCACCAGAAGGTATTTGACCACCTGTTCTCCTGTGGGTACTCCCCAGGGTTGACCTATTTGCCTTCTGGGAGAATATGAAGCTGAGGCTGTTTGGTGTCCACCCCCCTCAGTGTGGGACACTGTTGGGGGATGCCTTTCTGAGGCCTTGGGCCCCGGGCCTCATGTATGCCTTCCCTTTCTTTCCCCTGATCCACAAGGTTCTGTTCAGGGTTCTGAGGGATGAGGCTTAGATGATCCTGGTGGAGTTGTGCTGGCCCCACGGTTCTGGTAACCCTGATCTCCTAATCCTAAGCCTCAGCAGCAGTCCTCGTGGCTTTTGCCTGTCCGCCCCAGATCTGCTCTCTTGCTCTGAGATGGTTCTTAACCAGGTGATTAACCTCCTAGTCTACTTTCCAATCCAGCTTTGGAGGCCAAGCACAGGCTTCACACATTGGACCCAAGGCATACGCTCGCCTACTACAAGGAGCATATGGCTGGAGTTTGGGGACAAGTTCACCAGCTTTTTGTTGCCTATGCTGAAGCTGCACCTGGCAGCTAAGCCTACAGTTGGCAGGTGGATAGTCTTCTGCATTGACCTCTGCTATAGGTTGGCTGGTAGGGAGTCTTCTGTTGGGCTTAGGGCTCATTTCACCAGACATACCCTTGCCTTGATGACTGCTTCCAGGGACATCCCTATCCAGGAAACCTGCAGAGCTGCTACGGGTCTGTTTAGTGCCATCATGCCAACCAGAAACAAAAACTCCAAAAAGAAGGGGAAGGGATAGTAGCTCCCTTTGTTCCATCCTTTATTTCTTTTTTGTCCTCCCTCTTCCTGCCCAGGGTAGATCCTCTTCTAGAGTATATCCCTGTTACTTGATAAACAAAGTCTATGCCTCTGGGCACTCTCCAGTCTAACTGTACTTGGCCGTTGCACTGCCTGTGACAAGTGCAATGCATTGGACTGGGGTGATTACACCAGGTCTTACACAGGGTACATCCTTGTAGTTGCAGGAGAAGCAGGTAATCTCCTCTCCTATCTTCTGACTATATCAGACTGTTTTTGGTTGGTATGCCAGTTTTCTTTCCTTATGCCAGCTAGGCTTTTAGCCCACTACTTAAGGGATGCCTGAGCACATCTTGACTCCTTGGACGGTATAGTCCTACACCTCTACGTGCACCTGAAATTCCCTTTTGTACTCAAGCAAGAGAAAGAAGGGACATATTAAGTGATTATCCAGTCAGTCCGCTATCTGGTGTCATGGGGTTATTTTTTTCCCAGTAGTTCATGTGTATTATCCTTTTTCTGGCACATTATGCCATCTCAATTACAAGGGTGCCCCTATTCTTGGCATTCCTTCTTTTGTCTTCTGCTGGAGCCACATGTTTCAGGGTTGCTCTGTTAAAGATTACTATCCACCTCCTGTCTGGCTAGTACTGTCAGGCTGTGGCTCTATGCCCGAATATCCCTTTGTGCCACCAAGCTTGTCCCGTTTATCAAAAGGTTGGTAATCTGGTTTTATTTTGTTGTTTATTATTTGTTTATTTATATTCCTACATCTTTTCCCTAACCCTCTTGGCTGGGAAACTTCTTAGCTCTCTCTGTCTTTTCCCCATTTTGTTTCTCTCCTGGCCAACAGAACTGAAGTGCGTAAGGGAGGCAACAAAGGTTATTGGCTGGCCACGAGGGGGGTGTGCAGGCACCATACTCATTAGCCCATGCCGGCTCCCTTACGGCAAAACATTTGCTCCTCCAGGCCCAAACCCATAAGTGGGAATCAATAGTGAAGATATTCTGGAAGATTAAGAATTAAGGTAAGTAGGTCATTCTCATTTTGTTATTCTCCTGGCTGACAGAAATGAGTTAGCTGAGGGAGCCAGCAACTGTTATTTGTAGGTGTGCATCACCACACAGTGTCACACAGGTGACCTTGGCCAGTAGCTGTTGCTGGCCCCCAGGCCAGAAGATTTGCTCCCACGGAGTCCTAGCACATCCAGATTAGACCCAGAAGTGGTACTCTATAGAGAAGATCTTTGGTTAAAGCAAGTACTGTAACTTTTCTTCTTTACTGCCAATAGAAGGAAAAGAGCAAGTTTGCGACATCATTTGGTCACAGGCAAATGGGTTAAAAATGGATGACAGTTCTAAAGAGGGGAATTTTCTAGTATTATTTTATATAATAATTTTCCCAAATTTGTCATTCTAATTGAGACTTTCATAACCGGGGAACTAAAACGCTAAAGCCGGGGGTCTCAATAAAATAATAACTTCCAGAAATGAGGACCTGGGAAGTATGTGACTTCACCAAAAACTGGAACATCTTTAAGATGTGGACGTATAACACTGTTTGATTTGTTTTGCACTGCTGCACTAAGAATTGTGATGCACAGTACTTTGAATTAGAGGTTACACTACTGGGGAAAACCTTATTTCCTGGTCTAGGTGATGTGCCAAATAAATTAAAACAAGAGCAGTTTCACTCTATGAGCTGGTATCCAGTGCAAGTTTCAGAGCAGGCAACAGAGAAGCCCACTCAGTCTCCCATTCACTTCCAAAACTGCTACTTTATAACTTCTGCGCCAAATTATTTTTCCCATTTTGCTAAGCACTCAAAGAGGGCCCCATGGCCATTACCCAGTGAGTTTCTGTGTGTAAGTGCCTTCATCAGGGGTGTGAGGCTTCCACAAATTTAAAGTGAGTGTCCCCTAAACCTGTTTGGGCAGATCACTGACTGTGTTCTATATGGAAATTATTCCTAGGCAGTCTAGCTATGATATTTATCATCATGAAGATGGGCAAGGATCCGAACTCATCAGTGTCAAAACCATGAAAGAGATCTGAATGACCTGCTCCTCACAAGTGACGATAAGCGGCATATTTTCAGGCCATTATTTGTCCAGTTTATACAACGTATTTTAAAAAGTAGAGTTGTTAAAATTAGTTCTTTTTATGAAGATGTACCTGCTTCTGCTTGATTTCATTGCTCTGTGTTGAATGCAGCAAGGGTCAGTTCAATGCTGTTAGGCTTTGTGCAAGCTACCCTACCATTAGCTAAGTGTATCCAGAGTGTATATAGTACGTTTATTTTTCTTTCAAATTACACATACATTGTAGACAGACCAACCACACTAGTGTTGAATGAATTTGGTTACTAAATCGTTATTTTCATACAATTAGAACATAGAACACGGTAGTTCCACTAAGAGCATAGTTTTTTTCTTTCTTCTTAGAACATATTATATCCACTTAAAATCTGAAAAGAGAACAAAATGAACCATGGACGAGCTAGAAAGTTTACAATGGAAAGAAATTATAGATAGACACTTGAGTGGAGGTCTCCATGTTAAATCTCTGGCAACATTCAACAGAATTGTTTGACATTTGGCATGAATGGTCTGGATGGCAAGTCCCTCAGAAGTAGGTGGTTTCATGGTGGACACATAACCGGATTCGGACACCCAGAATCCTCCACAGTACATAAATGTACTACTTATTGGCCATTTTTTTTTCTCCCCTACAACCTAGATGGTATGGAATTTTGTTCCAAAATGTTCAGGGCAGAAGGGGCTTGTGCCAGTGGAGTGGCTTTTGATGATCATGTGAAAAAATATTAACCAGTTCAGAAGTTATAAAATTGTAAGATTTGGCTTCTGAGTATGCTCAGTAGGGGTTTTAGGCTAACCCTAATATGACTCATAAATTTACTTTTCATGAGCTATTTTTGGCTGTGACTAACTGCATTTTCTGATTGTGAGGAAAAAAAATGTTTGGGTTGTGATAGTAGTCATCACCCCAATAAAAATGGAAAAATACATTAAAATAATTTAAAACAAACAAACACCTGAATCAATGTAAGCGGGATGTGTTTAGCTAGATTCTGGTGTTTTTTTTAAATTACACCTAAGTTAGTGAGGGGGCTGATTTACGGTCGTGATCCAAGAATTTTCTTGTTGCACATAAAGTGTTGTGAAAAGAGGTTTTCGGTCCATACCTAAAACATCTTAGAGAGTCAAAATGCTTTTTGCAAGTATAGTGCTTGAGCTGCTATTACAGTGCAAATAGCCTGCCGGCCTGCCACCACAACAGCAAGGTGACCATCTGCAGTGCCGACATCACGAGATCAGGGATGGACTTGGGAGTCAGAGGACCGGCCGGGGGAGAAGGTTGAGCATTCCAGAGACTGCTCTCCTTCTTTGGGGGGGGAGAGTGTCCGGTGCTATGCAGACCTCTGGCGGAGGCTGGAGGTACCAGCGCGGCCGGATCCACATGATAGGGGGCCGGGCGGACACTGGCATCATTGCACGTCCCTGCCACCAGGAAACATATCTGCAAAAATTCATGCTGGTCACTAATGACGGCCTCTGCCGCTGCTCATGCAGCAGACAAAAGTCCACTGGGTGGGTCCCGCTACCGTGACCCTGCCCCGGGGGGCAAGCCAGGGCTTAGAGACCCGTGTTTCCTGAGGAAGGGATGCCCGACCAGCGGCCCCACCCAGGGGGGTAAGCCTGGGGTAGACTGGAGCAGCGAGCAGAAGGGGACTAGATCCTCCAGAAGGGAGGGTAGGATAGTCAAGAGAAAAAAAAATCATGCAAATAGCCTGATTTTATACTGGCTGATGGTTGTGCAGAGAGTCATTAATGTTAAACACAGTAAATTTGCTGATCATATGGGAGGAGTATATCGTAAACTAGACTTGCAGGCTTAATGCACCACCCCCATCCTGATCTCCTCATACTGCCCCACAGATCATGGCTACAGAGCCCCTATGGAGCAACATAGGATGCTGAACTGGGAGTGCATAAGCGGGCAGCATGGCAGAGTAATATTTCTGCCTTTCCTGGGGTGTAAATATGGTGTACATCCACACTCAAACAGTATTGCTTCCCCTTTAAATCTTTGTGGAGGATCTTCAACATGGCTCCTCCCACCCACTCGGGTGGTATCCTCGGCAGCAGCCCATAACATCAGATCTTCCTTTCCACTGGAAGCTTCAGGTTCCCTCCATCACAGCTCTGTGCTTGATGTAGGCCCTAATCTAAACCTTTGCAGCTTCAATCTAATTTTCGTTGATTATGGATTTGGGTACTCCTAAATCGGGCCACTGTTTTAAACAGTGTCCTTGCAACCAGCAAATGTCATGCACTGATCTGTACACATCGTGTGATTATTGCTTGGGTTTCGACCACAATCCACAGGCTTGCGGCCTTTGTCATTCCCTCCACCTTGGAGGACCTTTATGCCCATCTCCTTCTGGGGTGCCCAGACGAATGGGACCTGCCCATTCACTCCTGGGATGCCCATCTGTTGGTTTCCTCATCTTCTGCTGCAGCGGGCTTGGCTGAGCAACTTGCCACCCTCTAAGAATTCGTGGTCCAGGTTGCTGCAGGTGCTTCATCCATGCCCACCATCATTGCTGGGACTGGGCTTGCCTGACTGGGGTGTTCAGAGAACTTTGCTAGTCCCTTACTACCCTTGGGGAAGGCTCTTCCCATGGGTCAAAATCTTTGAAGAAACCGGATTCCAAAATGAAGAAATCCCGCTGTCGTTCATGGGACCGCGAGCACTCTAGGGTCTCAGGTTCCCGCACTTCTCCTAGCTTGATGGCTGTTGTCGAGCAGTTGACTTCAGCCAACATTTCTGTCCAGGCTGCTGGTCCCACAGCATCCCCATCGGTCCTGTCAGCTAAGACATGAGCCAACCAGGCAGTCAAGATTTTTCTCAAGGAGGTTGACCCATTGTTGCTGGATGAGCAGGAGGATTCCCTCTCAGGACTCTGGACCTGCCTGTTCTCTCTCAAGGCAGGTCAGAGCAACCTGCTGACCTGAACCCTACCCTTAGGGAGCCCAACCTGTTGGAGCTTCCTGGTGTGTTTTGCCAACCCTGGCTTCTCCCATTGTCAGTCACCCCAGCGGTTGAGGTCTGGTAGCTTGAGGCTGAACAGTTCCTGACACCATCAGTCCCACTCTAGGCATTCAGGCAAAAGACACCATCCACAGTCATCTTATTCCTCCTCTTTGGGGGAGGATCGGCTCTGCCGTAAGATGCGGTACCAATACAAAGAGTTTGTCTGGCAGCAGTTGCTGCTGGGTGTGGGTAATAGGGTCCTTGCTAGTGTCTCAGCCCCCTCCAGTGCTCCTGTGGATGACAACACCCCAGTCCATCCCGACGTCTCTGGCTGGGCCAATGCCGGCTTCTCCACCCATTCTGGTGGAGCCTACTCCTATTCAGCTCAAGGATGGGGCACCTTCTAAGTCAGCTCGACCAGCAACTGACCTTCCCCATCGGCTGTTGGTCATGGTGTCTCACACCGATGAACCCCGCTGAGTAGTCAGGGATTCAGGGGCTCAGCCAGTGTTCAAGGAGTCTTCAGAATCTGAGACCTCTTTGATGCATTCCCATCAGACCACGGGCTTTGACCAGGACTCCAGGGGAGGAACCTCTGGTGGAGCAAGGACCTGCCTCCTGTGGGGCCTTGCTCCACCTTATCTCTGAGTCTACGGGGAACCTGCCCAAAAGCGGACTCGGTACCCTCTGATGGAGATTGTGAGGGATGACTCCCCAGGGGTTACTTTTACCATCATGGAGGCCATCTTGGCCTAGCTCTGGAGCTGTGGCAGTGTCCAGCTTCTTGCTCCACTGTGGTGGCCTGTATGGTCTGCAAGTATGCAGGCCTTATCAGATCATTGTTCTGGTTCACAGATCATCCTTTGGCTGTAGGTTTGGTCACAGACTGAGTCTTTCACCACTCTGGTAACACCGGTAATGTGGACAAGTCTCCTGACAGAGAGTCGCAGGAGCATGTGGACAAAATGGTTCACACAGCTACCTCCCTTGACCTTCGGCAGGCTAGTGCTGCTCACTGCATGGCCAACTTTACCCATGACTTGTTGGACACCCTGGACCAAATTATCCCTCTGCTCCCAGCTGACCTGAGGACTCGGTCAAGTTGGTCCAGGACCAGATGTGTGGTTGCTAGCAACAGCTCCAAACGGTCTTGGACATTGGCACCTCGCGCCAGATGAGTGACCACTGCAGTGGCTATGTGCTTCAGGGCTTGGCTGCAGCTCTTGACCTTCACGGTGGATACACAGCACAAACTGGCAGATGTGCCCTTTTTAGGTATGGATTTGTTCGGGCCTGGGTTAGACGGCAATCTCACTCAGATAGAGGAATCCGGTGCTGCCCTAGACACCATCACCTCCGCCCAGTGGGAGGTCAAGAGACCAATGCCAAAGAAGAAGCCCTTTCAGTTTTGGCTGTCCTCTGCTCCTGCGGTCTGATGCAGCCCACTTCCAGTGGCAAAGCAACAGCAAGCCTAGTGCTCGCAGTTGAAACCCTCCTTCTCAATTACCAGACAGTCAGGAGGGAAAGGGTCAGTGGTTTCCTCAGCTGGGCCTTTGGCCACCTCCAAGCCTGCAAAGTGATGGGTTGTGGGCTGCCCCCCACCCATCCTGCCAGCCCTGGGCCTCCTGTGGGGATCGCCCACCACTTCACTTCCGCCTGGTCTGCCATTACCACGGATAGGTGGATTCTCGAGGTGGTTGGCCACAGTCTGCCTCTGGAGATCAAGGCTCTTCTGCCCAGCCCATGCACCACGGGAGGATGCAGGGCACTTGGAAATGTTTTACACTCTTCGGGAGGACATTCTCCTCTGAAGAAGAAAGGAGGTGGTGGTTCATGCCCAGGAAGCCATGCCTGGCCAAGGATTTGTATCCAGATATTTTCTGGTTCTGGAGTGGACGGGGGGGTGGCACCTCATTCTGGATCTTCACTACCTCAAGTCCATTTCTGTGACCACACAAGTTCCATATGGTCACTCTGACCAGCTTATTCCTTCCTGGAGCAGGACATGTGATTCTGCTCTCTGGACCTTCAGGATGCCTGTTTCTACATCCCCATCTGCCCGTTCCACCAGTGGTTCCTCTGATTCCACTCAGAAGGGACTCTGTACAAGTTCTAGGCCATGCCGTTTGGCCTCACCTCAGTGCCCAGGGTCTTCACTAAGTGCATTGTAGTGGTGGCAGCCTTCCTGCAGTGCAGGGGGTCCAGGTGTGCCCCTACCTGGATGACTGGCTGATCACAGGTTCCTCCAAGTTGGAGGTGGAGAGGTCCAGCGATCTGACAGTCTGGACCTGCTCGACTCTTAGCCTCCTGGTCAACGAGGCCAAACCAGAACTCATCCCTCTTCAGCTGATTCAGTTCATTGAGGTGGAGCTTGACTCCTGCTGGGCTATGGACCATTTTCTGGCAAACCAGGTGAAGGACCTTACCTCCTTTGCCTGCTCATTTTGGGGTTAGGCAGTTATGTCCTGCCCAGCACTTCCTGCACCTTCTGGGACTTATGGCCATGTGCACTAATGTGGACCATTGGGTCCGCTGATGGATGCATTCCCTGCACTGGGTGCTGGCCCAGCAATGGTCTTAGCACCACAGTCACCTCGACCAGCCAGTCTTGGTGATCCAGTAGATGTCGAATGCCATCCAGTGGTGACTATTTCCGGAACATCTCCAGGAAGGAGTCCCCTTCTTCACCAGAATCAATGGTCACTCTAACGACTGACTCTCCTGGCTTGGTTTGGGCTCCCATTTGGGGATCCAAAGAATCCACGGCTCTGAACCCCGAGTAGTCCCATTGTCACATCAGCCTGCTGGAGCTCCATGCAGTGCACCTGGCCCTGACAGCATTCACTCCATGTTGGGGTCAGGTTGTCCAAGTCCAGACAGACAGACAGCACAACAACCATGTACTACCTCAACAAACAGGGTGGGACACATTCCCTTCTACTGTGTCTTCTACTGTGTCGGGAGGCTGTCCACATCTGGACCCTCATTTGCAGCCTAGACAGCAACCTTCTGGCAATTCCTGTGGCCAGCATCTCCAGCCAGCTGGCAGATGCCCTCAGCCGAGCAGGCGAGGCATTACATGAGTGGTCTCTCCACCAGAAGGTAGTCAACCATCTGTTTGACCAGTGGGGTACCCCCCAAGTTGGCCTGTTTGCCTCCAGGGAGAACACCAAGGTGAGGCTGTTTTGTGCCCATCCCCCTCAGTGTGGGACATTGCATGGGGACACCTTATGAGGCCCTAGACCCTGGGTCTCATGTACACCTTCACTCCCTTTCCCCTGATCCACAGGGTGCTGCTTAAGGTGAGGAGGGAAGAAGTGCAGGTAATCCTGGTGGCCTCAGTCAAGTCACACAAAGACAAAGGTTTTAGATTTCAGAAGAGCAAACTTCATTGAAATGGAGAAATCTATAAAAGATGCCCTAGAAAAGAGGGAGGTAAAAGGGGTTTTGAAGAGCAGTGGGGGCACCTAAAAGGAGCCATGCTGGCAGTCACTAACCAGTGCATCAGGCTGGTATCCAAAGGCAAGAAAAGGAAAAAGTCACTATGGTTCTCAAAGGGGGTGTCAGACAAAGTGAGGGCTAAGAAAAGGGCTTTCAGAAAATATAAGGAGACCCAAAGGGAGGTGCATCTTGAGTGTCTCAGGGAAGCTGGGAAGGCTGTTAGAAATGCAAAGGCATGGAGTTGAGGAAGGATTAGCACAGACAGTGAAGAAAGGGGACAAGCCATTCTACAAGTATATCAGTGAAAGAAGAAAAACTGGGGGGATAATAAGGCTAAAAAGGGAGGAAGGAGAATGTAAGGCAGGGGACCTAGAAAAGGCAGAAATACTAAATAAATACTTCTGTTCAGTATTCATGAAAGAAAGAAACGGTCAGGGACCACAGCTGGATAACCAGTACAAAGAAGGGGAGGGAAGGTGGACACCAGTCCAGTCACAGTGGAGAGAGTCCTGGAGGAGTTCACGAAACTGCAGGTGGACAAAGCAATGGGGCCAGATGGCATACACCCGAAGATATTAAAAGAGCTAAAAGGGATCTAGCAGCACCTTTGGCAGCAATGTTCACCGAGTCACTCAACACAGGAGTGGTCCCCGTGGACTGGAAGAGTGTGCAGGTTGTCCCGCTGCACAAAAGCAGGAGTAGAGAGAAGGCAGGGAATTATAGGCTAGTCAGACTCACCTCAATAGTGGGTAAGATCATGGAGGCACTACTTAAGGAAAAAAAAAGTGGCATACCTAGAATCCAACAAAGACAGGATCCTAAGCAACATGGATTCACAGCAGGAAGGTCCTGTCAGACAAATCTGATAGACTTTTCTGACTGGATGACGAAGCAAATTGGGGGGAGGGGAGGGAAGAGATATTGCCTACCTTGATTTCAGAAAAGCCTTTGACACTGTCCCACATAGGAGGCTGGTTAACAAGATGGGCAGTCTGGGCATGGAGCACAAGGTGGTGAATTGGCTAACAGACAGGAAACAGAGGGTGGTGGTAAATGGGAACCAATCCAGTGGGGGGGGGTGACCTGACCAGCGGGGTACCACAGGGATCAGTCCTTGGGCTGGTCCTGTTTAATGTCTTCATTAACAATGGGAAGTGATCAAAACAGCCATCACAGAGGCAACAAGCCTTGCTAAAAATCAATAAACACAACGAAGGAAAAACCTCTATGGTTCACAAAAGAGGTGGCAGGGAAAGTTAAGGAGAAAGGGGCAGCATTCAGGAAATATAAGGAAACACAGAAGGAGCAGGACAGAGAACTTTATCAGTTAAAGCAGAAAGAGGCTGGGAAGGTAGTCAGAATAGCAAAGGCCCAAACCGAAGAAAGGATAGCCAATTCTGTTAAGAAGGGGGATAAGACCTTTTATATGTACATTAGGGAGCGAAGAAAGACCAAAGGAGGGATACTGAAGCTTAATAAAGGAGAGGGAATGTGGGTAGAGGGTGACAGTGAAAAAGCAGGGTTACTGAATGAATATTTCTGCTCAGTATTCACAAAGGAAGAGGAGGGGGAGTTACCTAAACCAAACAAGAGAAACACTCTGAAGACAGGGGTTGATACCAGTCCATTTACAGAAGAAAGGGTTCTGAATGAACCTATAAAATTGAAGGTGGACAAAGCAATGGGGCCTGATGGGATTCACCCAAGAATTCTAAAAGAACTAAGGGTAGAACTAGTGACATAGCTGACTACTCTCTTTAACAAATCATGGGAGGATGGGGTGGTACCCAAGGACTGGAGGAGGGCAGATGTAATTCCTCTTCACAAAAGTGGGAGCAGGACAGAGGCAGGAAACTACAGACCAGTTAGTTTGACCTCAGTGGTAGGGAAAATGATGGAATCACTTCTGAAGGAAAGAATTGTTGAGTACCTTGAGGCCAGTGGGGCACAGGACCCAAGGCAGCATGGATTCACGATGGGAAGGTCATGTCAGACGAATCTAATAGATTTCTTTGACTGGGTGACCAAAGTAGTAGATCAGGGAGGGGCTGTGGACATGGCCTACCTAGATTTTAGCAAGGCATTTGATACAGTCCCCCACAAAAGATTAATACACAAGATAGCCAGCCTTGGAATGGGTCCCAAGGTGGTAGCCTGGATAAAAAATTGGCTAGACAACAGGACGCAAAGGGTAGTAGTAAATGGAGTACACAGTGAAGAAAGGAGGGTTACTAGTGGGGTACCACAGGGTTCGGTATCAGGACCAGTCCTTTAATGTCTTTATAAGTGACATTGCAGAGGAACTGGAAGGAAAAGTATGTCTCTTTGCAGATGACACAAAGATCTGCAACAGGGTTGATACACAGGATGGAGTAGAAAGGATGAGAAGGGACTTGGCAAGGTTGGAGGAATGGTCAAATGTATGGCAGCTCAGGTTCAATGCCAAAGAAGTGCAAGATAATGCACTGGGAAACAAAAACCCAGAGCGTACACAATGAGGGTGAGATACTGACAACAGTAAAATGGAAGGGACCTGGGGTAATTATATCAGATGACCTAAAGGTGGGAAAGCAATGAGAAGGCAGTAAGGAAGGCTGGAGGGATACTGGGATGCATAGGAAGAGGCATCAATAGTAGAAAACAGGAAGTTGTTATCCCTCTGTACAGACAGTTGGTGAGACCCCATCTGGAGTACTGTGTACAGTTCTGGAGACCCCATCTCCGCAAAGACATAGACAGAGTGGAGGCTGTCCAGAGGAGGGCAACCAAAATGGTGCAGAGTCTGCACCAGAAGACATACGAAGAAAGACTAAAGGAGCTTAATATGTATACTCTTGAGGAAAGAAGGGAGAGCGGGACATGATAGAAACTTTCAAGTACCTCAAGGGAATTAACAAAGTCCAAGAGGTAGCATCTTCCAGAAAAGAGATGTGCAAGAACAAGGGGCACAATTTGAAGATAGAGGGGCAGCTCAGGGGTAATGTGAGAAGTATTTTTCACTGAGAGGGTTGTGATGCATGGAACAGCCTCCTGAGGAGGTCATGGAGTCAAGAACAGTGGTGGACTTCAAGAATGCATGGGACAGGCATAAGGCAGTCCTAGGGGCGGTAAGAGGAAGTAAGCTGTTGGTTAACTAGGATCTGCAGCTTATCTGTTAGGTAGGAAAATGGGCAGACTAGGTGGGCCAAGCGGTCCTTATCTGCCGTCAAATTCTATGTTTCTATGTTTCTAACGACATTGTGGAAGGGTTGGAAGGAAAGGTCTGCCTGTTTGCAGATGATACCAAGATCTGCAACAGGATGGATACTCCAGAAGGGGTGGAAGAATGAGGAGGGACCTGGAGAAGCTTGAAATATGGTCTGAACTGTGGCAACTAAAGTTTAATTCTAAGAAGTGCAAAATTATGCACCTGGGATGAAGAAACCCAGGGGAAAGTTACAGGATGGGGGGAGAGTTGCTGACAATCACGAAAGAGGAAAGGGACCTAGGAGTCATCATTTCTGATGACCTTAAGGTGTCCAAGCAGAGTACAAAGGCTGCAGGGAGGGCTAGTGGCATGCTGGGGTGCATAGGCAGAGGTATCACTAGCAGACAATTGGAGGTGGTGATGCCGTTATATAAGACACTAGTGAGGCATCACCTGGAGTACTGTGTGCAGTTCTGAAGGCCGCACCTTCCAAAAGGACATTGACAAGGTGGAGGCAGTCCAGAGAAGGGCAACTAAGATGGTACAGGGCTTGCACCAGAAAACATATGAGGGAGATTAAGGGACCTCAACATGTACTAGCTGGAGGAGAGGGGACATGATAGAAACATCCACTGGGACCTCCCTCTTTACCATTTGCCCCTGTATAGCCCTCACCCTGTTGCTGCACTATTCCACATACAGCACTTCATTCATTCCTTTCCTGCCCCATCTCTGCCCTCTTTTCATCCTACCTCATCCCCTCTTCCTCTACCCCTCCACTCCCACTCCCCCATTTCCTCACCTTGTTCTGTCCTCTACCCCGTGAGTCTTTTCTTGCATAAGCTACATTGTACTGGCTGGCAGTATTGCCTAGAGGTTAAGTAATGAGCTGTCAAAGTCAAATTTATTTAAAAAGACGCCCAATCCCAAGGCTCTAGCACTATAGAAACTATACAGTATTTCATACGGTATAAATTATAAATTAGGATATAACATACATATGTGAATGAGCTTGATATGTCCAGAAGATCGGACCTGGGTTTGATTCTCACAGTCTCCACTTGCATACTGTGTGACTCTGAGCAAGTCACTTAACCACCCAGTGCTCCCAGGTCACCCCTGAAAACAGGCACTTGTGCCTAGTGGGCCTTATCTGGTTACCAAAGACTAAAATAAAAATAAAAAAAACTGTGGCAGCTCCCTCCTTGCTCTTATTTTGCTCTTTCCACCCCCCCAATTCGCCCCCTATCCTTCTTTTCTTGTAATCCCTTCCACCTCTCTTCAGACAAGGCCACTGGCTGCACTTGACACAATGTTTATCTTGCCATATTATTCTTTTGTTTATGTAATTACTTTCCTCATGTTGTACTACTTACTGAAACCATTGTAAATTGTTATTCTTGTGACTTGACATGGAACCTCTGTAAAGAGCCCTTGGCTCAAAGGTCTTTCCAATTTGTTAAATAAATAAATAAAATTCAAGTACCTTAAAGGCATAAACAAGGTGCGGGGGTGACATCTTCCAATATATGGAGAGTACAAGAAAAAGGGGGCATAATATGAAATTGGTAGGGGCAGTTTGAGGGGAAATGTGAGAAAGTTCTTCACAGAGAGGGTGGTGGACACATGGAATAGTCTGCCACAGGAGATGGTGGGTTCCAGCACAGTGGACAGATTTAAACATGCCTGGGACAGGAATAAGGTAACCTTGGAGGTGGGACAGAGTGGGGAGAAGTCACTGATCAGATAGGATCGGAAGACACAAAAAGTGCAGGGCTGCTTGAGTATGAATACTACACCATATCCAAACATCCAGAAAAACAAGTTACTCACCTGTAACTGTAGATCTTCTACAGAATGGTTTCTTGCAGTAGGTCATTCCTTCTGGGAGGTTGCAGCAGGTGGTGCTATCACATGGCAGATTCTTCCAGCAGTCTCTTCACCAGGGACCACCCACATGATATCACTTCCTCTCTCTACCTATAAGAGTGTGTGGTCCCTAGTGCTCTCCGTCCATTTTTCCACTGGCTTCAGCTCGCACAGCAGCTAGTTCAATCTCCTGTGTAAGCAGTCATCGATGAGAACTGAACCTTTACAGCCTGAGGTTGCCTGGGCTTCATACATGGCACCAACTCCTGTGCTTTATGCCAGAAACAAAATACTGTGTTACAGACTCAGGGACTCACACCAGGGCTCCAGATCCACGAATTTCTTCCAAAATAAAAGGAGAAGGAAATATTTTCTTCAAGTACTGCCATGCCGCACTTCAGCAGCAAATTTAACAAAAAACTAACATCAATGGGGGAAATACCCTCATTGATGGCAGGCATTTCTCTATCATCAAAATATAGTCGACAGGGCTTATGCAGCCAACCTCCTCGTACATGGGAGTGCTTTCCCCACCGATGGAGCATCATACTTATGGTCGATGGGGCTTCTGCAGCCAGCCTCCTCATACATGGGAGTGCTTTCCCCGTCGACGGATCACATACTCACTCTTTCTTGTTGACTGGGTAGATATCTCCAGTCTCCTCATACATGGAGTACTTTTTTTCTTTTTATTTTAATCTTTGGTAACGGGTAAGGCCCACTAGGCAGAAGTGCCTGTTCTCAGGGGCGACCTGGAGCACTGGGCAGTTAAGTGATTTGCTCAGAGTCACACAATATGCAAGTGGAGGTTGTGAGAATCAAACTCAGGCTTTGTCTGCTGGATGTATCAAGCTCATTCACACCTCATTCCCTCTAACCTTTACTGCCAGCGACTTCCCCTGTCAATGGTGCTTTATGCACTATAACCAGTTGTCTTGTCGATGGGGCACATGAAATCAGCATCCTCATACATGAGACTACTTTTCTCATTGACGGAACCTACCATCCTGTCAACGACAGCACCAAAACAACATTTATCATTGATGGGGCACTCCCCCAGCGATGGAGGCTCTTAAAATGCCTCTCCCATTGATGGAGCAACATGGATTTACTCTCATCGACGCAGGCTATTTCCGTCGACTGTGCTCATGAATTTCACTCTCTCATCAATGGGGCTACCCCCCGTCAACGGAGCCCATGAATTCCACTATGGGTCTGCCTTCCTCGTCGATGGAACCTGCATTTATAACCCTTCCATCAACAGGGAGTGCCTATATCGTCGACAGAGCATCTATTTTATACTCCCCCCATCAATTGGCCACATTCCACTGTCAACGGAGCAGGGTTTTTTTTATCATGAAATCTTACCTTTAAAAGCTATTTCTCCATCAATGGAAACTATTATTTCTGTGTCCACCCCTCAGGGGAACTAAACTTGATGACAAAGACGTCTAATTTCTTCCTGCATATACCCATGAGGACACCTCACCACATATTATGGGGTCACACCTCATGAGAAAAAAGGGGCAAACCAACATATTTTAACCCCATGACTATACCACATTCATTATATGACCAAAAAAAAAAAAACCTCCTCACCAAAGGAGTGCAGGATTATATTACTAGGAGGCCTACATTCATCCTCCATAATGCCCACTACCGTCAGATACAACAACGATGGGCTCACAAGCTAAATTTATTGACCTGCTACCTTACAGGCACTTAATATTGAGCATATTATTAATTAAATTTCATAATATTTGTTCTCGACCATACATTTGAGCCACATAAAAAGATAAGGTTCAACTTTCCAGGGCTACCTCACCCCTAATGATTTCATTTTACATGGAGAATATTGCCCAGGTACTCCAAATACTCAGCTACTGAATTATGTGGGCCATATGCTAAATACCAGCATAATTTGGGCATATTATCACCTCCTTCACCTGAAAAGAACGTTGCCTATATTTTATCGACATCCCTAAAGACTGGGATATAATGGATACTTTGCCACAGGCATTACTATATGACATCAGGCCTAGCTCTCAATTCCCAGCCTTATACATGTTACACAACATAAAGGGCTAACACCCCACCTTCAGGTGATAAACTGTCTGGTCCAGCAACACAAATTATTCTGGATGACTTACAAGCCTCAGGCAGACTACTACGTACAGTACAAAACAACTAAAGAAGTGTTTTTCCGTAAACAAAGGATAAATAACAAAGGCACATTCATTACCTCTGAGTCTGTCTGGCCTTTCATTCTGACAACAACAATGCCTACACCCTATGATTTCACATATCTGAACCCCTACCCTCTCTACAGGGCTTCAATGAAACCATGGGGTTATTCTGTCTTTATACTTAGAAACACAAATAAAGAGGCTTCACAAAAACTGGACAATTTTAAGCGAAGACCAAGTGCGGGTTGCTCAGATCATCCATCTGGATCCCACCTGCATCATATACTGTAGTGCCTTTGTGGTGGACACTGTCTCCAACCTCAACCAGGGCCGATGACAACATTAAATACAAATAACAGATGCAACTTTTAAAATGGGAACACTAAAACCCAAATTACTTGCATGGCACGTGGATCAACCCCACTGCACAATCCCATATTTAATCTCTGCCTTGGATGTTGCCATGCAGCTTATGCCTACCACCATCCAGAACCCTTACTCAATATTTAGTTACCCAACAGAATAAATACCAGCTTTTCATGTAAATTACCTGAAATGTAACTATATTTTATATCCCAAATGAAAAATACGTTAATGCCATGTCCTGACTCTGGACAAGACTCTCTTTTATTGATCCTATATCACTAAAGATCAATGGAATATTAATAGACCAATGAGAGAACAGGCCATACATGGCCTCGACAAATCTGGCATTACAGGCTACAACAACACTTAATTGCCATTACAGACAAATTAATACTCAAATCAGACTTCAAATGCGAAGGAGAAACCCTAAAATACCACAACCTGAAAAGTTTACAATCCCAAGCTTAACGCTCAAGGACTCCCGTGTAAATGAGATTACTAATACAGGACAAAATAGCAGACATTTTCCTTGCTGATTCCCTAACAGCTTTTAATTAACTCCTACAATCCCAACTAGGTATATTTGCATCATTTATGACGACATAGCAGACATTTCTTTGCTGCTTCTCTAAGGGCTACTAAGTTACATAGTTAAATGGATACATTTGTCTCATTTATGACTATGTAACAGATATCTCTTTGCTGCCTTCCTGATAGCTACTAAGTAGCATATACATTCCTAAATGGATACATTTACATCATTTATAACAACTTACTAGACATTTCTTTGATGCTTCCCTGACAAGCTACAAAGTAACACTCCTAAATTGACACATTTGTATTATTTGGGTTTCCTTTTAAACCATGGGCTCATATTACTACCTACTTACAAAGAGCCCTATACAATTTCACCAAATTATTAGCTGAAAACCTCAGCTAATTGTTCATTTCTACCACATTTGTATCAGAAACTGGATAACCAGAATATTCCTCAGGGACATATTGTACTTATAACCTCTTGCTCAGACCTTTTTCACAGATAGGATCTGACATTCTCAACTTCTATATCCTGGGCTACAGGCCACTGGGACCTACCGGTCACTCCATTATACAGATGAATCTGTCACATGACTTATTACTATAATGGATACAATATAGCCTCATCTGGTCTTGATCAGGCTAACTCCTCAGGAGAAAACTACTAACAGCCAATTCAACTTGTTTCAGCAGTGATTTTATCACCGACATTATAATACGGTTACCTGGTACACTGTCCAAATCTTTACCAAACAATATAACTTGGATACTGCCTTTAGACAACTAACGGTCATTTGGCCACACTGCTCTATAAGGCACAATGCTGTAGCTGGCCTCCCCACTGGCATATAACTGCTTGGGAATCTCCCAGAAGTAATGACCTACTGCAAGAGACCATTCCACAGAAGATAGTACAGTTAGTAAGATCTTACCATAACAGTAGCTCTTCCAGGACTGTCTCTTGCAGTAAGCTACTTCCTCCTCCATCCTTGCCAATTTATTTTATTGGGGAAGTTATAAGAACTGAGGGTTGGGACTCATTCGTATCTCAGTTTCCCCTTGGACCCTCACTTATGAGCTGAATCCGGCAGGGAACGGAGAGCACTAGGGACCACCCACTCTTATAGGTAGAGTCAGGAAGTGATGTCGTTTGGGTGGTCAATGGTGAAGAGACTGCTGGAAGAAGCTGCCATGTGATAGCACCACCTGCTGGAACCTCCCAGAAGTAATGACCTACTGCAAGAGACATTCCTGGAAGATCTACTGTTATGGTAAGATCTTACGTAACCAGACTTTCTAGGAGTGGTATATGGTATATATCCACTAACCCTCCTGACCTCCCCTGGCAAGTGGCACACCTTCTTGCTTCCAGCATGCAAGATCTGACCTCACGAGGTGGTGCTGAGAAGGATACCATCCAGGTGGGTGGGAGGAGCCACCTTGAAGACCTTTGTTAAGATTTAAAGGGAAAGGATACTACTTGAATGTGGATGTACACCATATACCACTCCTAGAACTACAGTTACAGGTGAGTAACTTGTTTTTCTTTCCTTTGGGTTCACTGAGCTTTGAATGGACTCTGCCAGGGTGAGGATCTGCAATCTGGCCTGCCCCAATGGCAGTAAATAACATTCAACTATCTCCCTCTACACATATTCTCCATGTTAGACTGAGGTAGTGGAGTTTAATAATAGTGTAACACAACCCCCCTCCCTTTCGAATCATCCAGCATTGCTAGCCACACCATGATGCCTGCCCCCGGCACTACCATAGGATCTGCTGACACCGAGATACCCAATCCTCAGTGTCTGTCTGACCCTCCTGGCATTAAGGAAAACTGACCTTCACCGATCTTTTTTTTTAATTTCAACCTAAAAAGAAGAAAATGGTCTCTTGTTGATCTCTGACCCCCACACACCCCACCCCTCATTCAGTACCCACCAACCCACCCCTACAAACATGCACTCACCTACAGAGGGTCCCTCAGCGTAGATCCACTCTCACCAAAAAAAGGTCCTCCTTGAAGCATGTCCACAAACTGAAGAATTAAGATGAGTGCTGTCAATGTATTTTCAGTGAGTTCTAAACTTTTACTCATAACTTTGTCATTTTTAAATATATTTTCAATATGGCTTTTTTGGGATCCCACCTCATGAACAAGGTAGGTAATGTTTTTCATATCCAGGCCTAAAGGTGATTTTGCATTTGCTGAGTGAAATTTCCTCTTTGGGGGGAATTGAAAATGTTCACCTACTGGGTTCATGAGGTAAGGTCATATAAAGACTGTTCAAATTTGTGGTTGGAATATTACAAATCAAAAGAGTATGAATATATGTTGATGTTTTTTCCATGCTGACTCACAGCTTTGGTAATGTTCAACATTTTTCTCCAAATTTTCAACATAGACAATTTTTACCACCACCCCATGAATGTCACAAGTGTGGTTTTTCAGATCCTGGCCAGAATGTGTTTTTGCATTTGTGATGCAAAATGATGTTTCAACTAGTATTTTATAAATGCACATGTCATGTTTATAAAGGGAAATTTTGAAAGTTTGAGGTCAAAAATGCTAAAAAAAAAATGAATTATTAAGAAATGTCTGCAGGGCTAGTCTTTGGCCTAGCGGGTATTGCATTGTGATCCATGCCAGGGAGCCGCATTCAGGGGTGGCTCAGTGAGCCAGCTGGATGGGTCAAGGCTGGGGGGAACAGGGCTGCTGGATGGGGCTGCTGTGAAGCACCACCCCCCAGCCTAGCGAGGGAAGTTGAAGGGTTGGCCACATGGGTCCAGGTACCATGTGGTGAAGAGAAGTCTTTTCTTGACATAGGGCCCAGAGAGCCCTATGCCTCTGCATCCTTGGCTGCCAGAGGGCCTTGTACTTCTGCTGCCAGATAGACTTTTGATCCTGTGCATCTGTATCTGAAGCCACACAGAAGTGCAGGGCTCTGTGCTTCTGCAGCCTCCCAGACAGCCCCACAAATTCTTTGCATCCATGGCCACACAGAAATGAAGATGGGCTCTTCCCTTGCACAGGGCCCTGCATATCTGCATCTGTTCCCACAGGTCCCAAAGAGACCTGAGTGAATGAGGATACAATTCCACTGTCTCTAAAAATGTAAATTCATTGAAAAAAATGTGTTAATGCATCAGTTACAGTTCAGCTTAACCTCACAAAATTAGGAAAATGTAGTGCTAGAATTTCCAACCCTAACTTCCCCACCTCCCAAGTAGCAAAATGAACAAGACCACACAAGCAACACGGCAGCCATCATCAGGTAAAACAAACAACATGCAACTGTTTCCAGATGACACAAAATGCAGTAGTATGGATGTACTATGTTCATGGGTTTGTGTCTGCAGCCAGAAATGTGTGTTTTGTGTCTTATGTTTGAATAGTAGCTGCAGAAGCCTGGGCCCTCAGAGACCTGTGCTTCTGCAGAGAAATAGTGTTGCAATCTGGGTAGCATAGATTTTGTGGGGCCTGTGCTTCTGCAGCCGGAGGATGTGTATATGTCTCATAACTGTGGCTGCACAAGTGCAGGCTTCTCAGCTAGAAGTATGTGTATGTTTCAGTGTGCATGTATACTTGTGGCTACATAAGTGCTGGTCCCATAGGGGCCTATACATCTGCAGACAAAAGAACTCTTAATGTGAGTATCATGGATTTCTGTCTGTGGCTGCAGGGGCTAATGCATTTGCAGATATAAGTAGAGCTGTGATTTCAGTATTGTGGATTTCTTGCTGCAGCCAGAAGTGAGTGTGTATATAGTGTATGGTGGAACATTGTTCTACCTCAATTTCCATCTCTGCTAAAATGTTGTTCTACCACAGTTGAAAGGCCATGAAATGCTGTTCAACCCTTCTGTGGTAGAACATTTCAGTCGAGGTTAGAAGCGCACGAGCCACACACATCACAAAGCAGTGGATTCAACAGCCAGTCAACAGAAATCCTGGATCAACAAGTTGAAAAGATGCAGTGATGATACGATCAGAAACTTGCGTCTGCAAGATCAACCAGATACATTCTAAAATGCAGGATCGACCAGATAAGTTCAATTAGACAGTATTTAAAAATGTCTTACTAAATCAGATTTGTTTCCTCCAGTCCATGGCGTTTCGCTAAGCAAGGCATACACCCGCCATGTTTTTTTCTTGAATATCCCTCCCACACCAGGCAACCCTGTGCCCAACCAGTGTGTTTGCCACATTGAGGTTCTGATTCCCATAGACCTCTCAAGCTTTGCTCTCAAGGTCATAGGGAATCAGAACACCTCTGTGGCAAAACACACTGGTTCTGCATGGTTCCCCATCCAGTGTTGTCTATATCTTGCTGTGTGCATGTATGGTACTGCATTTGTGTCCTCTGGAAACTGTTGTATGTTGTTTGTCTTACCTAATGATGGCTGTCTGTTATTGCATACAAAGAATGTGTGGACAGAAAAGGACCAGTAGGTCCAAATAGTCTGCCCTATTTTCCCTGCCTATTACTACACCCTGGCCATCATTTGGTCACAGGTGTCCCTCCCTCCTCCCTTGCCTCTGCTTATTGTACCCATGTGCCTATCCTACACATGCTTTAAGCTCCACACTGTCTTCACCTCCTCTGGCAGGCCATTCCAGGGATCTGCTACTTTTTCTGTGAATAAGTGTTTCCTCATATCCCTCTTAAACTCCCCCCCCCCGAGCTTTATAGCATGCCCCAACATTCTGGTGCTGCTCCTCCTCCTGTGAAGGAGACTCCTCTCCACACCTTGTTCACCACATGAGGTACTTATAAGTCTCAATCATGTCCCCTTATTTTCCTGTCCTTCAGGGAGTACATGGTGAGCTCCCTCAGACTCTTCTTGAATGGTTTCTCATGCAACCCCCTCACTATTTTAGTAGCCCTCTTCTGGACTGCTTCCACCATGTCAATGTCATTGCAGAGGTGCGGCCTCCAGAACTGGACACAGTAATCCAGGTGGGATCTCACTAGTGAGTGATACAGTAGCAGCACCACTTACCTTCTTCTGGAAACTCTTCTTCCTATGCAGCCCAGCATCTGGCGCACTTTGCCTACTGCCTTGTCGCACTGCCCTGCCACCTTGTGATCATTAGATAATGATTATCCCAAGGTCCTTCTCTTGCTTGGCCCCTAGTCTTATATACAACCCCCAGATTTCCCCACCTCAAGTGCATGATTTTGCACTTTTTCACAGTGAAACCCTGCTGCCACACCCTAGACCTCTACTCTAGTTTCCCCAGATCCATTTTGCATTCTCTCCACCCCCTCTTCACTGCAGATTTTTGTGTCCTCCTCAGACACACCTTCCCCTCCAATTCCTGCTTGTGTGGTCTTGTCTGTTTGCTTGGGGGAGAGTTATGATTAGAAACCCTGATGTCACATTTCCTTACTTCTGTTGGTTTAAAGTAAACCCTAACAGTTTTTTTGCAACATATCTCTGTCTATCTATCTATCTAGCCATCTCTATATATAATATTATGGGACATGGTAAGATCAGTTGACTTCAAGGACATTTCCCTACTTCGAGCCACACCTGTGGAACGGTAAGCCATTGGCATCAGGGCCACTCAGAAACTTTTGGTAGCTGGGGCCGTTCATGTTGACAGCAGTTGACGCAACTCATTGAGCGTGAGCATCCCTATTGTTCCACAATTTTGTATCTCACCTTCAACCACTTTTCAGATCCCAGAGAATCAACACCGAAACTCGCCATTGCCTTTGCTGGTGTTTTTCATAATTATTTTAAATTCTCTGTACATTGCATGCTTTTATCAGAGGATAAAAAGCCTTTATTCCATCTCTGTCATTGGGGCAAAGTAAAAATTTACTAGAACACCACTCACTCACACTGTGTCTGTTGCCTGGGCCTCTCACATAATGTAAAAAATTGTCATTTTCCAGGGTTTAACCGGGACATGAGGAGACATCGTTGAAAGGCTTTAGAAGCCTTTCCAAAAGCAATGAAGAGTGCATAGAATTCAACTCATTTCCACTCGAGAGCTGTACTGGAGAGTAGCGAGCGGGTCATGATGGTGCACATGGCACCTCTATCCACCCTCCCCATGACCGATCACCAAGCAAGCCACAGAAGCGGCACACTGTTCCCAGAACAGCCGCACCACCAATCCAGGAGCTGTTTCTTGAGATTCAGGGCGGGATCACAACAGCCCACCAGAACTTTTGACTTTCAAACTCTGCTGTCTTTATCATGCAACTTCAGCTCCTACTTGCCTCCATTTCAATTTGAGAGCCCCACCGGAGAGCAATGAGCAGGCTGTGAGGATGCACACAGCACCTCTACCCACCCCCCCGACTAATTGCTGAGCAAGCTGTCCAATCCAGAGACATCAAGGTAAACACCTCACCCCCCTGTATAAGACACTCTACCCTAGCAGTCCATTGCACTTACTGTCTGGAACACTAAGGGCCACAGTGCAAAGGATGTCACAGTGTGGGTGTCAGCTGTGGGAGATAGCCCTTGGCTAGCCATGCTGCCCAAAGTGAATTGACCCTATCTGGTATGACATCCATAGGGCAAAATAGAGGACACACTGTTGTAAGTCTGTTCATGCACTGTTATCCAGTACTCCATGTACTGATGTGTATAATCACCTAGTATGTGCCTTGCCCCTTCGGTGTTATGTTTTCTATACTACCAGGTAACAAGCCCCCATTTTCACATTGATTTCATGTAGAAGGCGGCTCCATGTGTATAATGTTTCTCCATATATGACTGGCTAAGCTTGCACATCCAACTATGTTTCTATAAACTAGTTGTCGCTATTAATATAAAGTTACTTAGCTGTTAGTAAAGTGCTCTGTCTTGGTATTTAGGCTACACCTGCATTTGCAGCATTGAATGACCATTACTTGTATTTGCACTGGTAATATCTTAGTTACTGAGTTTGCCCCTAAGTGAGCCTAATTTAACAGGCCACCTGAGTGTCTCTAAGTATATCTCAGATCTTCATTAAGGGTATCTCTTGCAGCAGGCCGCACCTATGGAACTATAGCCACCAGGCACTAGACCACATGAAAACTTTTCTAGCCAACAGTCTACAAGGTGCCGCCCATGGCGATGTCAGCTGATGTCAATCTTCCCATATAAGCATGGGCAACCCCACACCCTCCTCAGTTCTTTTCCCACTATCAACCATCGCACATCAGACCCTATGGAGAGTCTGGATGCTTCAGTCAACTGCTTTGTTACTTTATTTTACTTTCATTTGTTTTATGCCTAAACAGTGTTTTTTTTTCCCCTCTAAAAACACTTGGATCTAACAGGACTGCATACTGCCGCTCCCTCTTTTAGTTTTCTCACATGGGTGGTGGTTTTTCCCAGATGGGCCTATGATGGTTAGGCCTGCCATCCTTGTTTCTTCCTCAGTCTGCAAACTTTGGGATTAAGCAGCAAAACCCAGATGTCCTGTCCTGCCTTCTCAGTGGCAGTGGTTCACCTTTCTGGAGGGGGTGGGAGTCTCAGGAAGAGCCCCCAGTCACTAACTCTCTCCCCAAACTTCCTGGGCCACATGACCCTGAGGCGCGGCTTTAGATTTTCTTCAGCAATCCGGGGGTGCTCCCCTCCCCAACATCTTCCCAGTTGCCGCTTTCCATGGCATTGTACGTGATCACTCACAACACCGCGGCATGCCAACCAGCACTTAAACCTCACAAGGTATGGCTCTGTCAGCACTTTCCTGTTGGCTCGCTTTCAGCTAGTGTGGACCCTTCAGTCCTGGGGGCTCTGGACATGCCATCCCTGGCCAAATTGCTCTCCTTGCCTTGCCGCCCGCACCCTCTCCCCTTCGGGTGGGCTTTGGCAGGTGCCCTGCTAGGTCTCTTTTTGGCTAGTGAGGGTCCGTTGGTCTTGGGCCTTTACCCCCCCCACCAATGCCAGTATCCCTGCTGCCTTCTCCTTCTTGCTCAGGGGCAATGTGTAGGGACTTTTCTCTGGCTCTGCATTGACCAGTGATTGTTTGGCACTGGCCTCCTTCCAGCCTCTGCCAGCAGTCCAACCCAGTCACTCTGACCCCTTCTTGCCTAGGGGCTACCAGTGAGGTTCAGCCAGGCCTGGTTTGTCCTGTGCCAGGCTGTCATTGTTGAGGATCCACTCCCAACTGACTCCTTGTGCTCAAGAATCTTGCATCTCTTGATGGCCCCTCCAGCTTTCAGAATAATGCCAGGGGCCTTGGCCCTCCATCCTACCATTTCAGGGCATCTGCTGACACCGGGGTGCTAACCCTCCCTCCATTGGCACCATAAAGAGCTCCAGGGATGCGGTGAATCTATGCTGTCCCTGCCATACTCTCCTCCTTAGATTATTGTGCCCTCCCTCCTATGGTGGGGTACAGGGCCAAAGCAGCTGATGAGTCTAGGGGCTCCTCCGGTCTATGTCAACAACCCATTCTTCTTGGGGATGCAGCCTGAGCTCAATACACACTGGTCCCCCCTGCTGGTCCTTCTCTGTCTCAGCAGTGGACAGCTTCGCTAGGCTTTGGGGGATGGTGCTTCTGCAGGCTTTACTTGGAGAACTGGCTGCATGTTCAGCGGGTCAGGCCCCCCAGCCTCCTTTCCTCTGCTGGCTGCCTTGGAGGCAACCACTCTGATCCCTAGGTACCAGCCACTCAGGAGCTCTGCTGTGCCTAGGCCAGCAGCTGAGCTGCTCCTGGGCTTTTTCCCCTGCTTCAGGGTTACTTCATGTGGTCCACATTTGGTCCCAGAGTTCTATGCTGTGGGTTCTCCTCCTCCAGATATGGATCCTGTCAGCTGGGCCTTCTGGAAAACTGGGCCGGCGCTCCAACCATGCTGGCCACCAGTGGTACAATCTCCTTGCCCATATGGTCATGGGCCAGTCCTCTCTGCCGATGGGCCACAGCAGCTGTGCAGACCCTCCGGGGATCTCCAGAGGTGGACACTACTCTTAAGGCATTCCAGTTGGGGACTGCCATGGGCCAGCACCTTTGAGGTCAGCCTATGACACCGCTGATGCTTCTGATAGGGCAGCAGCAGGGTATGCCAACCAGACAAAGACTCTGGGATGGCAAAGTCCTCAATGTAGATAGGTTTCTACATTGTCGAGTGTTAAGGACCTGAGGCAGAATTCCCCTTTCGCTGTCCATTGACCCCCCCTTCGAACTAACTCTGACTTGGAGTTAGTTATATTAAGAAGTGGGGGTGCAGCCCCCTTCATGGGGGGTGCAGGGCGTGCAGCCCCCCAAGAGAAATACACCAATGTCTGACAGGCGAAATTTCACCTGTCGACATTGGGGATCTCGCTATGCCAAACTTCAACAACACTGTTGTCGATTTGGCATGGTAAAACCCAATGGCAGTTGGGCTTCTGCCCCCACAGTGTCTGAGTTTTCCCCTGATGCACTTCAGACCCTCTAGGATGCCCCTTTTCAGAGGCTACTCACTCTTTGGGGCAAATCTGCACATTATTGTCATGTGGGGCTCAGGCAGGACCTTGAGGTCAGTCTACTCCTTAGACTTCATCTTCTCACATGGTGGTCAGTGAGTGCCCTTTGTTTCACCCCAAAGGCCATTGCTGGGCACCAGACTTCTGGGCATGAGCAGGGTCACAGCCCTGCCTGTCCCTGCCTCTGCTATTAAGCAGGCTCCCAGAAGAGGTGGTGTGTCCCTGACCACAGGTGCTACTCCACATGCCTCCTTGCTCGACCCACCCTGCTCTGCAGGAGGCAGTGGTAGGGGTCAGTTCTCTACACCGGACAGGTGGCAGGAGATTACCACAGATGCTTGGGTCCCACAGCTCCTAGTGCAGGTCATGTTCTAGAACTTCTGTAGTGGCCTCCAGACCAACCTCCAGTTCAGTCAAGCTACCCTCAGACCACATTCCCATGTTGTGGGGAAGTTGGCACATGGTTGCACAAAGGGCCATAGAACCAGTTCCAGAGACTGAAGGGAACAGAGGGTTCTACTCCCATTTCTTCCTGGTCCCCAAATGCACAGGGGATTTACAACCCATCCTGGACCTACAGAATCTAAATTTTTATATCTAGTACAAAAAGTTCCAGATGGTGAACCTACAGGGCCTGCTGACCCTTTTGCACCAAGGAGACCGGATATGCACCCTCAACATGCAGGATGCATATCTGTGTATCACGATGGGTGCTCCCCACAGGCAGTACCTCAGGTGCCAATCCCGGGACAGCACTGCTAGTTACAAGCATTACCCATTGGCTTGTCCTCTGTGCCTCGGTTTTGTTTTTTATACTACATGTTTATTAAAAATTCTGTAAAACATACAGTTAATTTCCTGGTACAGCACATAAGGACAGACATGTTTCCACTGAAGGTGCCACTCCTCTTAATACATACAAACTTAATATAACAACTATTAAACATACTGAATCTAAAAGATATGTCCTTGGGAGGTATTACCACAGAAGCCTTATAGAAATTACTCTATAATAATGTCATTGCTGAGTAATTAAGTCCATGAGCTGCATGTGCTAATAAACATGGGTTATGAACAATATAATTTTCATAGTCCCTGGTTCCAATTAGGAACAAGTTTGTACCTGCATTAAATTAAGTAAAAGCCTATTTAGACTAATAACAAAATAAATTTGCAGCTAAGCAGTTGAAATCATTGTGTCAATTACATTAACTGATTATATGAAGCATCAACAGTTGCAGGAGTGGAGGATTAAAGCATTCACTAATTAAATAATAGTAAATAGCTTATTATTTTGTTATTAAACTGCCTCCATGAATAAGGTACACTTTTGGTTAAGAGTGCAATCAGTATTCCAACTAAGGTACTAAAGTCAAACTTATGGCATAAACCACTAAGTCCTCAAGAAGTCTCTTCCTCCTCTATGTCAGAATCAGTATCTTCTTCCCTAGAAGGGTGAGCTGGGGCATTCCTCTGGGCTCATTTCAATGCTTATGTGGGATCTGTGCCTTGTGTTTTTACCAAATGCTTGGTTGTGGTGGCAGCAGTCCTCAGGAGGGTTGGACTCTGTCTTCGCTTACTAGTTTGATTGGTTACTCAAAGTAGAGTCCAGGAAGTGCCTGCTCCAGACTCTGGTTCATACCAGACAATTGTTCCATGCCCAGGGAATCACTGTCAGTCTGCTCAAGTCAGTCTTGACGCCTTGTCAGTGCCTACAGTACATGGGGGCACTACTGGACATGGCTCAGGGCATGGTCTTCCTGCCCCCAGGGCAGGGCAGACCACCTGGTGGCTCAGGCACAGCTGCTCTACAACAGATATGTTACAGCCAGAGCCTTCCTCAGGCTCTTGGGCCTTATGGCTGCAATGCATAATGGAGGCAGTGTAGTGCAGTGGTTTAAGGCAAATCTGAAGACCTGGGTTTGAATCCCACAGCCCCCATTTGCATTCTGTGCGACCCTGAGCAAGTCACTTAACTTCCCTGTGCTCCCAGATTGCACCTGTAAACAAGCTTTCAGCATAGTGTGCCACTCCTGGTTAAACAATTGAAAAAAATACATAAGTAACCAGGTGGATTCTGGGGTGGTGGAAGACATGGCGGCTTCTAAGGCATGAATACGAAGCAGAAGATCAGTAAGCTGCCAATGGCATTCTTTTACTTTCTTAGTAGCAAGGTGAATACATTCACCATGAAAGGTGGCTTTAGCCGCACCCCACATAATATCAAGTGGAACAGTGGAGGCAGCATTCGTCTCAAAAAAATTACAAATAAACTTGTGTAAAGTATCTACCACTGCCACATCATGTAAATGCTGAACATTAAAATGCCAAACAAAATCCCTCTCTAAACCACTCTGAATACCATAAGCTAGTCAAACTGGGGAATGGTCAGAAATTACCATTTCCCGAATATCAGAGATCGTACTTTGAGGGAGCTCTTGCTGTAGGCAACACCGCTTAGGACTAAGCCACCAGGTACCAGGACCACACGGAAAAATTCTAGCTAGCAGTACCAAATGGGACTGCCCCCTTACGTCCGACATTGACATCCATTCCAGTATAAATGGGTGGTCCCTCACACCCACCTCAGTTCTTTTCCTCTGTCGATCTGCACTCATCGGACTTCTTGGATCAATGCTGCTACAGTCGATGCCATTTCTTTTTCCCTTCGAGTGTTTCTTATTTTGTCTAACCCAGTGACTTTTTTGACCTTATGTCATCACCAAACTCCTCCACCAATACCCATAAGTCCAAGTGCGCCTGTGGGAAGCAGTTCCCAGAAAAGGATGGCCACTCTGCATGTGCCAACTGCCTAGGCCCAGACCATGACACCAAAGCCTACCAGGCCTGCCAAAAGTTCAGTCAGGTCATGCAGAAAAGGAGGCATAACATTTTGGAAACACACCTCCTGCAGCAGAAGCTGGCCACCCTGGAGAGAGAGTTGCAGTTCCGGGCCATGGCTGGGACTTCTGGGGATCCTCCATCATCGAAAAAGAAGCATAAGAAATATTGAGTCGCAGCCCCATAAATGGACTCTTCCTCACTTGGGAGGTTGAGCTCTGCATCGGCGCCAGCCCTCCTTCCATTGGGGATGCTGGCAGACCTGCCTCCTGCAGTTCTCACTGTGATGGATGGCACTCAAAGGGGCACAGAGGTTCCTTCCTCTGCCCCTGCACCCCGCAAATGGCGAGGCTGATACTAAGGGTGAGGCTGCAGCTGATTCCACCCTTCTGGCCTCAGCGTCTTCACCAGACAATGGGGCGGGATTTGGCAATGGTCTGGCAAAACGATGCCCGCTGTCACCTTCTGGGCCACAGCCTTCCTCTGCAGAGCAGCCACTCTTGGGGCTCCAAGATTCCTGACTGCCACTGGGGGTAACCTGTCCGGCTCCTCCCCATCAGTCCCAGAGGAGGCCCTCGTCTCCCAAGCCTCCCATCAGGGACATGACGCCTGATGGCTGTCGGCCACAATGTCCATTGTTCCCCAAGCCTGCTAGACCTAGCTCCATCTTTTTCCGAGCCTACTGAGCTTCCTGAGGTTCCGGCCTCTAGGCTTGAATCTTTGGGTGCTCCTCTAGATTCTGCACAGCTGGTCTCAACCTCTGACACAGGTTCCAGTGCCTTCGCTGACTCTACCCTTCGCACATTATCCTCTGGTCGGGCATTGAGTGCAGTCAGGGCACTGTCAGGCCAGACGTATGACTTTCTGGCACACTATCCATCATTCAGCTGTTCCTTTCAGCTGGTGCTCCTATGTCAGATGCGGTGGATTATCAAGTCCTGTTAAACACCTGGTGGGCATCAGCTCCTAGGCCTGCTTTGGCCTCTCAATCCATGGTGTTAGCTTCTCCTCCCAGGAGGAATGCCCAACCTTCAGGACTGGAGGACTCCCTCTGGATCGGGGTTCACACTGGAAAGCAGATCAGAAGAGAATCCCCAGGCATCTCTCCTTCCGTGCTGTGCCGTTGGTTCAGGGCAATCCTTCTACGTAGTCTCAGATTCCTTAGGATCTCCCCTCCAAATTTGCCCCAGGAAGAGTTTGGATTCAGGATCCGTTCAAATCACCACCAAAGGATCATTCATTTTCTGAAATGAAGAGGGTGATCCAAGTTGTTCAGGGGTGGTGCATGGAGGATCAAGACCCCAGCGAAGTCACCTTGCACAGCATCTGCACCTTTCAAAGTGGATACAGTTGTAATCCCACCCTGGTGGTTCCCCATGATGACAAATTCCACAGTGTGGCTACAACTGGCATCAGTTCTGGCCACTCTACTCAGGTCGAGCACCTCTGTCACACCCTAGATGGTAAGGAGCACTTGTCTCTCCACTTAAAGCTGACCCCTCAGTTCTTGTGGGATCACCGGCCATGGAGAAGGCCTGGATTTTCGGAACTATCCACGGACTGGGAGTTGAAAGTTCTGGACTCCTTGGGTCATAAGGCCTATGCCTCCTTGACCTTAGCCTTGAGATCTCAAAATTAAATGGCCCACATGCTTGTTCACCAGCAGTTCATTTTAGGTCAAATCAGAGATCTGCTCCATTCCACCATGAATTTTCCTACCCGGTCTCAATTAGAGCAGCTCCTTATCTTGCTGTCTGATGTGGGGTTCTATGCTCTAAGGGCTTCATACAATACAGTAGATGAGACTGCCCAGAGCCCTGCATCCGCCATATGCTTCAGACGCCATGCATGGCTTCATCTGATGGACCTTAATGCTGCGACCCAGGCATCTATTTTGTATGCCCCTTTCTGAGGCCCCACATTGTTCAGGGAGGAGGTCCAGGCTTTCATGGTCTCCCTCCAGGACTCGGGAGTCCCCCTTTGATCTGCAACTCAGAAGCACTAGTGTGGTCCAAGCATGCATACTGCCAACTTCCCCAGATGTCACACCCGATGTTCGTATCTGTTGGGCAAGTGTAAGACCCTGTCGTCAGCTGCAACTCTAGTGGGTGCATCAGCCGTGAAGACCCATAGAGCAGTAGATGCCCTGGTTCTGATGCTGGACCCCTTGCCCTAATCTTAGTGGCTTTTCCCTTCCTCTCCACCTTTGGTTTTCTTAGAGATTCAGGGAGAGGAGGGTGTCTTTTGGCAGGGTGAGGGGTCCCCCCCAACCTCAGATGCTTCTGCCCTTTCTTCAGAATTTTTTTCTGTGGGGTTCCTCCCTTTCAGGAGTTTTCCCTGGTTGGAAGCAGGAGTCAGACAGATTTCCTTTGTTTCTGCCTTCTCTGCAGAGATCTAGGTTGTTCTCTAGAGCTTTCCAACTTGTTGGTTTCCTTCAGCCTCAGGCCCCCTCTTCATTTAAGGGGCTGCCTCTCAGCGTCTCTTACCCCCGACCACCATCACGGGATTGGTTGGTCAAGGAGAGGTAATTCCTCAGGCGTACAGGACAGAGAATTTCTCCCCTTCTTATAACAAGGCAGGGGCTGACATCGGTTACCCTTTGGGTTAGACGTAGGAGGGCCAATCGATGGTCCCTGATTTCTTTGGGTTCCAGGGCCTCATCGGTTATTCTCCCCTTTCAGGGGAGCAGAGACTTCCCCATTTACTGGCTTTGACTTTTGGGGTTCCAGGCGTCAGTCATTCCATGGTAGTTAGGATGATATTAGCTACTTACTGGTACATGACCCCTGCGGCTTTGGGCCATCAATGGGGCCTAGCCGTTTTCGGGCTGTATGCAGCTCCAGCTTCCAATAAGAACTTGGATTGCTTCCCTTTTGTTGACTACGGCTAGAGATCTCGGGGTTTTTTTTGTTTGGATTCTCCAGTTGGTTATGTTCTTCCTCCTGGTTTTGAAACCCCTTCACCCAGGAGGCCCCCACTGCTGGGGTCGGGATACCCTTGAGGGGATCACCACTTGTAGGCAGTTGGCAATTCTCATGCTGCCTTTTGCAGTTTCAGGCCTATGTTAGACTATTGCTGGGTGGACCTTTGTGGTCACTGGGTACTTCAGATATCGCTACGGACGTCCCCTGTTCTGAAGCGTTTGGACAGACCTCAGTACCCGAAGGTTTCTGTCAGCATCCTACAAGTTCATTCATGTGGGCTCCTCATTCGGGAATCCCCACCCCTTTCTTTCTTGCCTTCTCATTGGGAGAGCATCCTGTTCTCTCCTTGTATTCTCTGCGCTTCTGCACAGGTGCTGGTTTCATGATGGTTAGAAGGTTTACCCCTATCTATTTTCATAGGGGTCCTTCATTTCACCCCGTGAGATCCGTGCGTCAGGCTGGAGAACTTATCTTGTTTGGACAGCTTGCCAGTTCCTCCGGGTAGATGGGACCTGCCTCCTTTTTGAAGACAATGATCCCTCACACATACACACACCCTGGGCTGACAGCCAGTCTCCTGCCCCCCCCCCCCGGGTTTTACCTTCCTGCTGGATGCTCTTCCCATAGGTTGGGGACAGAGAGGTGGGGGAGCAGAGAGTTCAACATGGGGGTAAGACTCTCCCTTGCATGGGATGCTTTTTCTCTAGGCAATTTCCCTTTTTTCTTGTCTAGAGGCTACATTCCACCTTTTGGGTATTGGCATCCCTTGGTCTTTTACAGATGTTTAGGTCAGATGCTTTTCATCCTGACCGCCTTCTGGAACTCTCTACCCCTGCTCTTTATGTTGACACCGAGTGACATTTCTTGAAGCGGCACATTACAGCAGCAAATCACTGTAGCCACTGTAATGTACCTGCAGGCCCAGCACTGCTTCTTTGGGGTGTGCCCCCCTTCCTGAATTAACTCCAGCCTGGATTTGATAATCTTTAGTTATGGGGGTGCAGGGGCAGGTGGGCAGAGCCCCCTGAAAACAACAGACAGTTTCCCAACAGATTTATGCGGACTGCAACTTGTGGTCGACATAAATCTGTCACTGTAGTGTCCCATCAAAAAAAGTTGTCTACGCTGTGTCATGGATACCCCTGCTCTTGTCTTAGGCAGAGTGGAACTGGGGTTGTTGTTGAGGAGATCCATTGGGGGTAGGTACTGCCCTCCTCCAGGATACTTGCCCTCCCTTTTCATCTCCCGAGTTGTCGCACTCCTGGGGAGTTTTCCTCAGTCTGCTTTGGTGTCTTTCTTGCTACGTCCACTGGCTACTGGGTGTAGATTTTCGCATGACCTTTTCTTCCTTTTCTCTCTAGGTGTAGGGCTTGGGTACTGTGGTCAGACCCAGAGCTGGGAGGATTCCCATGATTCTTTCCATCTGTTTTTATTTTCCAGAGGGTACACTTCTGTAGCCACATGGGAGATCCGGTTATGGAATCTTCTGTCTATGGCATTTTCTTTCCTTTTAGCCTTTTGAAGGGGACTAATGATAGCCCCTGTCATTAGCCTTCTTTTCTTCTCCAGCCCCAGGTCAGGCCAGGCTTTAGAGTGCCTTATTTGACTCAGGGTCGGTTGGATGCTGTCACCTGTTTCTTATTTAGGATCTCACAGGGCATGCGCTTCTTTCATGACAGGGCTCTGATAAATTCAGACTTTTCTGTCTTTTATGCCCTGTGGGAGTCATTGGTTTTGGAGTGCTCTTTGGATGCACCTTGTGTGTCCTTTGGATGCCAGCCTTCCATTGGAAGTCAGCTTTCTGGCTGAGGTTGTCTTCCTTCCTCTTCTCCTCCCAGATATTTCCCTTCCAGTACTGCTTGGGACTCTGTCCTAACAGTGTTGCCTACTACAAGAGCCCCCTTGAAGTAAGATAGTACAGTTACGTAAAAGCTTAATGAAACAGTAAATCTTAGAGAGGAGCTCTTGCAGTAGGCACTGCTTTCCCGCCCTCCATCCCCCTGCTCTAATTTCTATCTTGGCCAGTTCAAGCCTCAGGAGTCCTCCTTTGTCTCCTGTCAGACCTTGTTCCAGGGTCTCTGGCAGGGGGGAACTGAGGTTGGTGTGGGGTACCACCCCCTTTTTACCAGAATGGATGTTGACGTGCTGATGTCAGGGGGCGGTCCCCGTTTGTTGCTGCTAACTAGAATTTTTCCATGGGGTCCTGATGCCTGGCAGATTAGTCCTAACAGTGTTGCTTACTGCAAGAGCTCCTCTTGAAGATCTACTGTTACAGTAAGTTTTTATGTAACTGTACTTTCACCACCTCAGAAACCTGTTCCTGTGTAATAAGAAAAAAGTTTATTTGAGAAAAAGAATTACAAGAGGAGGAGTAAAAAGTATAGGAGTGATCTACCACTGACTCTCTGATTTCTTTTCCACTTTGGATTTCCTCTCCCCTTTCCAGTCTAGTTTCAGAAAAGATCACTCCACTGTTTCCTCCCTGTCATGTGTAACCGATCATATCCTCACAGGGGGATCAGGGTCACATCACAGCATCTATCTTTATTGATCTGGCTAAGGTGTTTGACTCTGCATATCATCCCTCCTTCCGAACAAGTTACATTTGTTGGCTTCAGTGTCTCCTGCTGTTAGTTGTTCCTTTCTTATCTCACGGACCATCTATCTCACAAACCATCTGCAGTCAGCAAATGTAGATAGTACCCTGTCACCTCCTCTCCCCACCTGGTGGGGGCACAGGCCTCTATCCGGGCCCCATACTCTTCTCCATCTTCGTCAGTGACCTCCTCTTCAGCCTGTGTCAACTCTTATATCCACATGTATGTGTTGTAGTGGGTTAAGGGGCAGACTAGGTGGGCCAGGCCACGTGGTCCTTATCTGCCCTCACTTTCTGTGTTTTGATGTTTCCTTTTAGAACACACTGTTCTTTGCAAGTTACAGTACACTCCCACCAAACAGTAAATACCAAGGGCTGCAATATTTAGGTTTTTCTGACTGAATACTGTTAAATCTTTACCAGCTGAGGGAGAGATGAGGAACACCACTAATTACCTGTTACCTGCTTCAAACTACCGGACCCGAGAATTACACTGCTATGTCGGGTAGGGTAGTACCTTACCCGAACCAACCTACCCGGCCAAAAATAGGCAATACCCACACTACTTGACCCAGATACCCATAGGGTAGCCCTTGCCTACTGTCTTGGCCTTACAAGCAAACTCTCAGTGGTTTGATTCTGACTAGGAACATATAGTATATTTGCTGTTGTATTTAAAGAGCTAGTATAGCTAATGAGTGACCTTTATGAGAAGAGAAACATGAAGTTCCGATGTGAAAAAGACCGATCTACATGCTAGTCTGTGTTTTGTTAGATGGTCTTACACCACTTTTTATGTTTTAAATTTTTTGATTTACCACCAAGTTTATCATTCTGCCATTTGTCGTGGAGCAGCATGCGGCATGGCTAATGATGTGCGAGGGGGAAGCTGCACAACAAATGCACATGCTGGACCACTGCTTGATGAGCGCATCCACTGCAACAGATTTTTCTGACATTAAAAGGATAGTGTTATTTTTACTCTTACAGAGCTATAAGACGTTATTAGTCTTATCTGTCTAGTTAAACACTGATCAAATTGGTTAATCTGTATTGCATTGTATATTATTATTACTATCTGTGGATTCTGTTCTTTTTAGTTTATTTGTGTACAGAATGCCACATTTTGCCTACTAGTGTATGTATTCACACACAGGCATAACAAAAATAAGGATTTTTTTCATTTAATTCCTGCTCCTGAACATACCAGTGATATTTTCATAGTATTTTAGTTCAAGTTTTTAAATGTTAAGATACGTCCAATTATTAGAGCTGGTCATGCCAAAATGGTGTGCAGTTTCTTGACTACAGTGATACTTCTGCAAAAGGGGTCTTGCTTCATTATTTTCCTCCTGATGACCGTACAAAAAAGGAATGGCTAGACTTTAACTGAAGCAGGGGAAATTTCACATGGTGTGGCATTCCATGATTTGCAGTCCTCATTTCTTGCCATATGATTTTGAAATGAGCTTTGATTTTAAACAGACAGTTCAGCGCAAACATAGTCATTGGTAAGAAGCTTAATGAAATACAAAGTGTTACTTTAGTATGGGGCTCTATTTTCACCATGTTAAAACAGTAGTTGTCAGATTTCTCAACATGAAATAAATCATAGTATATGCAGCCTGCTCAGTGACTTTGTATGCCATTTCCCATATCTGAATCATACTTTATAACACTACATCACAATGTGTACTCAGCACAGTAGCAGTTTCAAATTAAGCAATAATGCCCAACAGGGTGTGTGTGTCATACTGGGATAATGTCACACCTCAGGTGGTTGGGCACAAGGCCGCAGGCCAACTGCGTCCAATACCTGAAGTGTGACGTTATCCCAAATGACACACGCCCTGGAGGGCATTATTGCTATTATACAATGGCTCTTTGTTATACAGAATAAAAAAAATAATTTTAAAGATGTTTTTGTGAGAAAAAATATTTTTGCTTTTTAAGAAAAGATGAAAAAATCAAGCAAATGATCATCTACAGGTTCACAGTGAGGCTGAGACTAGACCCATGATGTTATGCTGGGATAACATCATGAGTCTAGCCCAAGACTGACCAATCAGAGTTCAGGATTTTTTTTGCCATTGTATACTATAAAGTAATGTTCATACAGCTGCAGGTGTCTCCCAATTCAGACCATTTCTTTTATGCTGAACACTTCCGTGCTTCTGACTGCCCGCCTCCCACACACTTATTGGTTCCAGAGAATATCCAAAAAAAGCAGTAACAGTTTTCTGAACCATTATTGCTTCATAGAAACATAGACTTTAATGGCAGATAAGGACCGCTTGGCTCACCTAGTCTGCCCATGTCCCTACCCACAGGATAAGCTGTAGATCCTGTTTAACCAACAGCCTATTTCTTCCTACCCCCACAAGAATTGCCTTATGTCTGTCCCATGCATTCTTGAATTCTCCCACAGTTTTAGACCCCACAACCTCCTCAGGAAGGCTGGTCCATGTATTCATCTCCCTCTGTGAAAAAATACTTCCTCATTGCCCTGGAGCCGCCCCCATCTTCAAATTGTGTCTCCTTGTTCTTGCATATCTCTTTTCTGAAAGATGCTACCCTCTTGGACTTTGTTGATTCCACTGAAGTACTTAAATGTTTCTATCATGTCCCCTCTCCTCCTTTCCTCAAAGGTATACATATTAAGCTGCTTTAGTCTCCTCCTGTGATGGCTTCTCTTGCAGACCCTGCACCATTTTAGTTGCCTCCTCTGGACTGCCTCCATCCTGTCTATACCCTTGTGGAGATGGGGTCTCAGAACTGGACACAGTACTCCAGATGGGGTCTCACCAACTGTCTGCACAGAGTGATAACAACTTCTTGTTTTCGGCTGGTGATGCCTCTCCTGTACATCCCGATATCCCCAGCCCTCCCTACTGCCTTCTTACATTGCTTGCTAACCTTAAGGCTACCTGATATGATTACTCCCAGGTCCCTTTCCATTTTTTGTTGTTACTACCTCCCCGCCCCATTGTGTAATCTTCCTTGGGTTTTTGTTTCCAGGTGCATTATTTTGTGGCTGCCACTGCCCAACCACTGCTTCAGCCTTGGCTGCCCACAAGGTCCTGAAAACCAGATCCCTAACCCAGGGACACTGCACCTGAAGCGATGCCTCCAATCTGTGCTGCCATTCTCTTGGCTGCCTCCGGCCACCACCTCCCGACCACAGCTTCAGCCTTGGCTACCCACAAGGTCCTGAAAACCGGATCCCTAACCCAGGGACACTGCACCTGAAGTGGCACCTCTGATCCGTGCGGCTGTTCTCTTGGCCGCCACTGCCCAACCACAGCTTCAGCCCTGGCCACCCACAAGGTCCTGAAAACCGGATCCCTAACCCAGGGACACTGCGCCTGAGGCGGCGCCTCCGATCCATGCGGCCATTCTCTTGGCCACCTCCGGCCTCCACCACCCAACCACAGCTTCAGCCTTGGCCGCCCACAGGGTCCCGAAAACCAGATCCGTAACCCCGGTACTGCTGCTAGCAGAAATTTTGGAGCCGAGGTCTCCAATTGGTGCAGCGACTTTCAGGCAGCTTCTCATTGGTCTGCACACCAGCCTAAGCCTTGCCTGATTGGAGCACCTCTCTGCATTGAGTTTGCACAGATTTTTTTAGCCAGCTTTCGCTCTGAAAGTACGCTGAACCCTGCCTTATTTTTACTTCTGCCATAGTCTGTGTACTTGCTCCTGTACCTATCCCTGCTGTTTAATAAGTATATACTTGTGTAGTGTAGTGTACTGATAGTGGAATCTGCCAGTTGCTGCATGTGCTAGAGCTCGTTATATTAAGAACTTTGATAATGTAACCTGCCAACTGCTGTATTTTTATAATGCTCCATACAATCTGCTTCTGCTCTCTTCCTGATCCTTTCTAATCTCTCTCTCTCTCTCCTCTGTTCATGTCTTTGACTACTCCTCTAACCCCTGAGCATTTCTGCTGCCCTTCTCCCTGGCTGATTCCCTTGCTAGACTACATTGTGTTCCTTAAGACTGGAAACCCTACCCCCCCATCTTTGCTAACCCTACACTTTGTGGATTCCACTCTCCCTCAGCCTTTTTTCCTCTTCTTTCTACCAACTCCACCCTGCTTTAGCTAAATTGGTCCTTCCTTTGTTAAGTCGTCTTCACCCCACCCTCCGCTGATGGTCTGCCTGCTGCCACCCACCCCTGATTCAGTAGCTTAAATTAACTTGTTTTCCTTCCTCCTCCCCAGGGACACTGCACCTGAAGCAGTGCCTCTGATCTGTCGCGGCCATTCTCTCTTGCGCCTCCCGCCCTCTGCCACTTGACCACAGCTTCAGCCTTGGCCACCCACAAGGTCCGAAAACTGGATCCCTAACCCAGGTACTGCTGCTAGCAGAAATTTTGAGCCAAGGTCTCCGATTGGTGCGGAGACTTTCAGGCAGCTTCTCATTGGTCTGCACACCAGCCTAAGCCTTGCCTGATTGAGGCGCCTCTCTGCATTGAGTTTGCTTGGATTTTTTGTAGCCAGCTTTTGCTCTGAAAGTACACTGAACCCTACCTGTATTTTCTCCCACACCCCCCACTCCTACCCAGGCCTCCTATTAAATACACCATCAGCCCCACCTACTTCAGCCTGCTCTTACTGCATTGGTGTTCCCAGACCACTCTACTGTGTTTTTGTGCGTATCCAGGGAGACCTCTGCTAGGTATCAAATACCCTTGAGCTCTAGCACTGACTATCTGTAGTAAGCCCCATATTGTAGCTCTCTTCCACTGCTCTCAGTACTTTCCCTCTCCTTACTGGCCTTCCATCCCCAGGAAGCCACAGCAGCTACACCTACTTATTCTCCCCGACTCATCATTACAGCTATCTGCACCTGCCTTACACTTCCCTTCTCCATACCCAAAGCATCTTGTTCCCTAAGATTTAACTACCCCTAGTCAACTGACCTAAGCAGTCCAGAAGGATTCTGTCCCAGTTGACTGGCACTATATTCACTGTTAGCCAACAGAGGTCCAAGAAATTCTAACATTTGCTTTAATACACTCACAATCTTATCTGGGAAAAGAATTGACTCTAGTCTTCCTTGCAGGAGCCGTTACTATTTGGAACTATGGCCTGCTTCATCTTTAACATTTTGATCTTAATACAACATATCCTTTGTATCTATACTAAATGAAGAACTTGGCTCAAGATGGTCCCTGGAACTTACTATCCTATCCCTTGCTACCCTCTCCACGCACTCCCCCATTTAGTTCACCCTTCCCTATTTACTCTCATCATATCTCCCTCCACTTACTACTCCCTCACCTATGTCAATTAGAGCACTATCCCTGATTGCAATTAACTGCCATTTCAACATTTCCTTCATTAACATTAAACCAATATCTTTGTCAATTAATTGTGGCGTTTCCAAAGGAAAAAGTGCTCTTTTACATTATGAGTTTCTTAAAGAAACTACTACTCCTGCTACTTCTCTGCTCAGGTAATGTGGAACTGAATCCTGGCCCGCCACTAACACTTGCCTCACCCACAGAATTTACAGATGCACCGGACTAAAATGATGCTAATCAATATATTAAGTCTGTCCAAGAAATTTGATCAGCTACAAGCATGGGCCACACATACAGATCCAGATTTGATCATTATTACTGAGTCATGGCTCAAAAGATCAATGCTGACCAGCAAGTCTCCCTCCTGGGTTGCAACCTTATATAGGCAGATAGAGGGTCTGGGGGAGGTGGAGTGGCTGTCTACACTAAATCTAAGTTTTCAGTCAGCAATATACTCTGTAATTCAAAACTGAAGGAATATGAGATTGTATCTCTGAAGCTCCACCTTCCTTCCATGGATTGTATTACGGTTATTGGTGGTTATAGGCCCCCAACTGGTAGCACTGATATCCTTAATATCCTCAAATCTCTACCACCTCTGCTAATACTGAAACAATAATTCTTGGGACTTCGATATGGACTGGCTTACCATCAAATCGCTTAGCCTGAAATCCTCTGCAATGAATTCAGTCATAGCCAGCTAGTTAGTAAACCTACTAGAACCAACACTTCAAATACTGCCAATAGCTCACTACTTGATGTTATATTGACGACATATCCCCACAAAATTTCACACTCTATGGTCTTTCATAACGACATGAGTGATCATGGGGTCGTTGTTTGTATAAGATTGCAAGCAAAAGCTCGTCTTCAGCCTAAGCTTATATCCATACGGTCCTATCAGAAGTTCAATGCATCAGATTACTTGGCTGACCTAGGTATGATTCGATGGCAAGATCTCTATCTTGCTAAATCTGCCGACGAGGCTGTAACTATCCTTAATGCCAAACTCAATGCCCTTGCTAACAAGCATGCCCCCTTTGTCAAGATCAGGATGCACAACAACCCAAACCCCTGGTTTACTTCAGACCTCAAGTCTGCACTCACTAACTGTGATAGAATTTGGGTCAGGCTAGGAGAACTAAGAGTCCAGCAGACTGGCAGACCTTTAGAACAGTTAGGAATGCTTTGTCAAGCGATTGCGCTGCCAAAGCAGGCTACTATGTCTCCACCTTGGAACAAGCAAACGAGAATTCACATAAAATCTGGAGGACAGTTAAGTCCATCAAGGACGGCCTGTTGCTCCCCATTCCAACCAAGATCCTCTTGTAATGGTAGGGTTGTACAAAGCAATTACCAGATCCTTGAAGAACTCAATGCCCATTTTGTGACTGTGGGCTAGCCTTCGACTCATCACCGTATGCAAGCCATGCCAATTATCAAACCAGCTCTCTTATCACCCCACAAAGTGTGACTTGTCCCTTTCAGCTCCTCCCTCTCAACTATAAAGAAGTTGAAGACTTGCTCATCAACTTAGACACCAAGAAAAGTGCCGGGGAAGATGGTCTTGAAACTTTCTTCTTAAAAATAGGCTACTCCCATCTCACTGCCCCATTCTACGTACTGTACATATTTAATCTCTCTATCATCACTACCACAGTTCCCTCTAGCTGGAAATCTGCTCACATCCTTCCCTTATTTAAATCAGGGGATCCATGCGACCTAAACAATTATAGGCCCATCTCAATTCTGCCCGTTCTCGCTAAAATCTTTGAGAAACTGATTCATAAGCAATTAAAACACCACATTGAAACTTTTTCACTTCTTAACCCTGCACAATCTGGCTTTTACACCAGTCATAGCACTATCTCTGCATTGGTTAAAATCACCAATGACTGGATATCTGCTATGGACTCCAAGAAGATCACTGGTGCAGTCTTCCTCAACCTCAGTAAAGCATTTGATACCATTGACCATAAACTACTAGTTGCCAGCCTCATTAAATTAGGCGCCACTCTCTCTACCGCCCAGTGGTTCACCAGTTATCTAACTGGAAGGACACAGAAAATTAAAGCTGATGGCCTTTTTTCAATCTCTCTGCCGATTGCCAGGGGAGTCCCGCAAGGCTCTATCCTTGGCCCTATTCTTTTCTCCCTGTATATCAACGATCTGGCCTGAAACATAACCAACTCCAAACTGCATTTCTTTGCAGATGACACAGTACTGTATGCCTCTGGCAGATCAGCATCTGAATTAAGGGATGAGCTTCAAGTTGACTTTGCTCAACTTGAACGTAATCTTATTAATGCTAAACTTCAACTCAATACCAAGAAAACCACAGCAATGCTTTTCACTCTTAATACTACTCCTTCCACCCCCTTGACATACCTAAAAACTTTATTGTCACATCTCTATGCGATCCATTGGAAGTCACCTCCAAATTTAGGTATCTTGACCTTTGGTTAGATAAGCTCTCCTTTAATGAACATATTAACGACCTTGCCAGAAGACTAAAAATCAGGTCAGACTTTTTCTTTTGAAACAGGGCCCTTTTTCCTTTAGAGACTAGAACCAGGCTGGTCCAAGCCACATTCCTTCCTTTCCTTGACTATGGGGACCTAATATACACATCAGCTGCAACCTCGAGCCTAAATAAACTGGATGTCCTTTACCACCATGTTCTGCGGTTCATTACAAACTCTCCATTCCGAACCAATCATTGTGACCTGTACGCAGCTGTTGGTTGGACGTCACTTACCACTCGCGTCTGCTCCATGCTGGTGCTTGACTCTTTAAAATACTCCTGAATAAGCTTCCAGCTATATTACATGTCTTATCCACATCTCCCATAGTGTATATTCACTTAGAAAATCTGATTGTATCGCCCTTGATGTACCTAGGACTCGCACCACCTTTGGCAAACGGGCCATATCATATGTTCTCCCAACCATTTGGAATCAGCTTCAAGCCACACTGAAACTATCTAGTACTGTCTCCATTAACTTTTATAAAAAGCTAACTACATCTAAATTTAGAAATAGTTGTAACTGTTATTAAGTCTTTTCCCTATCTAGAAGTTCCTCTATGCCCTCCCAATGTACTGATACCTGCCTTAGCCCTTTTGGTATCCTTCCAGAACTGGCAAATTATAACTATCTCTTCAGCTGATCTAAGACTCTCCTCTACCCTCACCTGCCCCTCTCCATTCTTTGCCTAAAACTCTCTCTACCCTTATGCTCTTCACCTATACCTTACCCCAACTCCCTTTATCCCTTTTCTATTCCCTAGCTACTCTTTCCTCAAACCCTTGCTCCTATGTAATTCCTCTTTCCCTAGAATTTAACCCTCAACTTCTAATGTTGTACAAGGTAACTGTAGTTTATAGCTACCTTATTATGCCCTAAGTTGAGCACGATGTACCATATGAACCTACATTTTATTTTATTGTATTTACTGTGATGCTCTTTTTGTATCCTATGTATTGTTTTCCTTGTCTGTATACATGCTTCAGGACCTCCTTTTGAATGAGCTTGCTCAATGGAGTTTTCCTGCAATAAACTTGAACTTGAACTTCTTTGCATTGAATCCAAGCTGCCATACTTCTGACCATTCCTCCAACCTTACAAAGTCCCTTCTCATCCTTTCCACACCTCCTTGTGTATCAACTCTGTTGCAGATCTTTGTGTCATCTGCAAAGAGGAATACTTTCCTTCCAGTTCCTCTGCAATGTCACTTATAAAGACATTAAAAAAGGACTGGACCCAGTACTGAACCCTGCGGTACCCCACTAGTAACCCCTCTTTCTTCAGAGTGGGCTCCATTTACAATTGCCTTCTGTATCCTGTTGTCCAGCCAATGTTTTACCCCAGGCTACCACCCTGGGACCCACTCCCAGGCTGGTTAATTTGATTATTAATCTTTTGTGTGGGACTGTGTCAAATGCCTTGCTAAAGTCTAGGTAGGCCATGTCCACAGCCTCTCCCTGGTCTACTACTTTGGTCACCCAGTCAAAGAAACATTTTCTTCTGATCGCGTTGAATTATTTTTCTGAAAAAAAAAAAAAGAAAATGGTTTGTGCTCTCTACAGAAACAGTTCAACAATATATAATGAATTTTGTTCCATTATTGCTTCAACCGTGCTCTGATCATATTGCAATACTAGTCATGAAGGGCTGTGAGACAGATTCTCATCTGTGGTCATATGGCAGGGTTTTATTTAACTCTAAAAATTGATTAGTGTTTTGCTCATAAAAGTGCTAAAACTTAGTGAAAATGCATAGCTCTTGCCTCACTGTGTTTAACAAACACAACACTTCTAGAAAACCTATATAAATACTTTCTGTACAGTTAGTCTTGTCCCAAGAAAAAAACTGCTAATCAGTTATTTAAAACACTGATATGGGGCAGTGGGATGGACCTCTCACATCTTCTACCTGTGGTGGGCTGTTAGCTTGACACTACTAACCTATACAGTACCTGCATTTGAATCATTTGCAGACCTCCTCAGTAACTGTAAACCAAACAAAACACAGAATCAGAAAGACAGACACAACGGTACAGTCTCTTTCCATAGTTTTCTGGCACTCTGTAAATAGCATTTTCTCAAACTCAAAACTGCAGAGCCAATCTAGAGTGCAAGTATGTAAGTTACAGACTGTAAAGAGATAAAGGGATAGCAAAGATTCAAATGCTCCCCAGAGTTGTCCCTGATCAAAGAGACACAATCACGATTGAAAAAGGAAAAAAAACACATCAGTTACTTTATCAGTTAGGTGTGTCAATCAAACAGCTCACCACAGATACAGGGTGAGAGATCCGTCCCACTGCCCCATAAAGCTGCGATTGAGAACCTGTCTCACAGCCCCTCATGACCCGGTTTGCAGTATGATCAGAGCAAGGTTGATGCAATAATGAAACAAAATTCATTACATAATGTTGAACTGTATCTGCTGGCAACTTCGTATTTTCGTATGGGTGAGAGGGAAAAAGTGGGAGGGGGCAGCTGCAGTCTGATGGACTGAAGTGCTGCACACTCGAGCAGACTAGATAAACCGTAAGGCCTGTATCTGCTAGCAGTGTCATATGTTCGTATGTTCATAACTGTTCCTATAGAGAGCACAAACTGTTGTATTTCTTTTCAGTAAAAGAAATTCAGCACAGTCCGTGATTAATAAATAATGGGCATACTCGAAGACATTTCAAGTCAAGGTTATGTCATTACTCGTCACTGCTTCATGGACCAAAGAAAAAAAAGAAAGATATTTGACAGCTATGCTGAAAAGCTGTGCTGCACTTGAACTTTAAATCAGGCTTGATTTATCAATGGAGCAGTAACAAACGTCAGCCTGAAAAACGTTAAGTGTTATATTTTGGAATTCATTGCATGTCAGGAAATCATAAGTGCTGTCGGTATTGTTGTGCTACATTCTGCACATATATAACTTAATCAAATAAAGCAGCATGAAAATGGCATTTGAGTGCTTTGCTGTACTGGAACCATTAATAATTTTCACTGTCATTTTTCCTACACCTGCGCCATATGTTACTTGAATCTACAGAAAGTTTGAACATGCCATTTTTAAATTGAAGAATTTCGAAGTAGGAGGCATATTTGAATATGACTGGCCATGCAAAAATATTTAATTCAGAAAAACGTTTTCTTGACTGAAACTAGGTCTACGATGTTCATCTGACAGCTTGTAGAATATCATAACTTCTATAAGGCAACATGCTGAGAATAACAGCCTGCAGCTTCATTGTTCATGCACACTGATTGCAAGACAACACAAAGCATATTCAGTATGTCAATCTCATAGCACAATCTAACATTGGTGAATGCTGAACGTTTGATACCTGTGAAATACATTTTTTGTGTGTTTCTTTTTTTTTTTTTATTCCAATGGGTACACTTCAAATGGTTATTGTATTACATATATCTTGAACCAGCGTTAGGCGTTCACAAGATATAAAAAAATAGTCTAATCGGGAATGAGTCTGATGGTGACCCGAATAATAAGTGAAGCCCTGAGAAGAGGGGAAAAGTGTCCTCCAAATATCGTCCATGTCCAAGTGGGCCAGAGTAACTTTTAAATATTTCACTGCACTTGAAGTTCTATAGACCTGTGGATTAGAAGAATCTAGACGGGCAGAAAGAGCTACATTAAAGTCCCCCCCCCCCCATTACCAATACACCCCACAGCATATCTAAAACCTTGTGTATAAAGAAACGTATCGTCAGGAGGGTGGACTGAGGTGGTAGGTTGGCACTAATCAGTGTCACCTTTTGGGAATAGAGAATACCATTTAGTATTACAAACCTGTCTTATGCATCCCTAAATACCCCCTGTATCTCCAGGGTGTGGAGGTGGGCATTAATGTAGCTGCCCTCCTCCTACAACCACTATAGTGTGAGGACACATACACCTTATAAGGTTGATACCATTGTAATTTCTGATGTTCCCCATCAGATAAATGAATTTCTTATATAAAATATAGATCAGCTGCTTGTTTTCCCAAATATTGCATTAGGCATGTTTTTATAGGGTTATGTACAGACCATTCACATTCTGCAAAACTATTGTAACAGGGTTCTAACCGCCTCTCTTCTTAAGGTGATACCCTGGCAATGCACCCCAGCATTTGATTGACCCTCATTGATGCCCTCCTGCACTGTGCTGATACCTTTCATGTTTCCTATGACTAGCACCCTAGGTCCTTCTCTTCCTCAGAAACAGATACCTGCACTCCCCATCCAGTAGCTGATCCTGGGTTTCTGGCTCTAAGGTGCATGACCTTGCACTTCTTAGCATTAAACCCCAACTGCCACACATCCAACCAATGCTAGGGTGTTGCTACACCATCCTTGAGTTTCTGCCTCCCTTCTTCACTGTCTACTATTGCACATACTGTATATTTGTGTCATTGGCAAACAGGCTGATCTTATTCTTAATCCCTTCTGCAATGTCCCAGATAAAGATGTTAACTAAAACGGGGCCTAGCACCAAGCTCTGAGGTACCAACTTGTCATGGGTCTTGGCTTGGATGTCTCCCCTTACCATTACCTTCTGTAGTCTGTTCTGTAGCCAGCTCCTAACCCAACCCACTAGTTTCTCCCCCAGCTCCCAGGTTTCTCAGCTTGTCCAATAACCTTCCATGAGGCACCGAGTCGAATGTCTTACTGAAGTCCAGGTACAGGACATCGACGGCATGGCCCCTTTAACCACCCTTGCAACCCAATCAAAGAAGTCAATCAGTTTGGTCTGACATGATCTTCCCAAGACAAACCCATGCTGTCTTTTGTCCTGGAGACCATTACTATCCAGGAAGATTATCAATCTTTCCTTCAGTATGGACCCCATCAACTTCCCCACAATGGACATCCAACTTACTGGTCTATAATTACCTGGTTCATCCCTGGAATCACTCTTGCGGAGGGGCACCACATGAGCCATCCTCCAGTCCATGGGCACATTCCCTGTCTCCAGTGACATGTGAAACAGGGCAGCCAGTGGGCCTGCCAATTCCTTCAGGACTCTTTGATGTACTCCATCAGGTCCTGGGGCCTTGTCCACCCATAAGGCTTTAAGGCCTTTTAGAATCCTATCCTCCTGGATGACCCCATCTATTACCTCTGCCCCACCCCCTGCCCATCCCTCCTATCCCTTGTGGTATTGGCCTGACCTTTTCTTTGGTGAACTCCGAGCAGAAGTACTCGTTGAGTGCCTCCACCTGGTTTTCCCCATTTTCTGCCCCCCTTGATCCTGACAACCTCATCCCTACAGCTCCTTTTCTCATGTACTTGAAGAAATCCTTTTCCCCCCTCTCATCCCCTGAGACAATCTTAGCTCCTTAGCAGCTTTTGCTGCTCTGGTTGCTCTACTCATTTCCCTGGATTTCATCAAGTGCTCCTCCTTGTCCTCCCCTCACTCAGTTTTCTTGTATCTGTTGAAGGCCACTCTCTTCTCCCTCATTTTTCCTACCTCTTCCCTACTGAGCCAGCTAGGATTTTTAGACCTTGACTGCTTACTCTGTGTCTTGGCATATGTGTTAGTGGCTACTGTCAGACCTCTTTTTATGATGGACTATTTCTGTTCTGCATCCATCTCTGAGTAAATTTCAGCAAGATGCTTTGCTTCCTAGGATGCTCCTCATCCTGGAAAAATCCACCTTACTGAAGTTTATCACTCTCGCCCTGGTCCTGGCTCCATCCCTGCCCATGTGTAGGAAGAACCACACTGTGGGGTGATCACTGCCCACTAGAGGGTCCTGTATGACTACATCCTGGTCCTGCTCCATGTTTGCTAACACAAGGTCCAGTATGTTACCCTCCTGGTGGGCTCTGTCACCTCCTGCACTAGGTAGCTGTCATGGATAGCCTCCGCAGTACCTGTTCCTGGTTTGAGGTAGACCTCGTTCTCCAGTTAATCCAAGGCAGATTGAAGCTGCCCATTATGACCTTATTCCCTCTGCCACTAACCTTTCTGATTTGCTCCCCAACTCCCTGTCATTTTTCTCTTTCTGTAAAGGGGTGACCTGTACACCACCCCCAGCCTAACCTTCCTACCCTTGAAGTTTTTGTGCTGTGCCCATATGACTTCTGGCTTACCCTCTTCCCCCTCCTCCCTGGTACATAGTATGCTATCCCTCTCATAAATAGCTACCCTCCCCCATCCTCACGGTACACCCTGTATCCAGGGATCATGAGATCCCAATCATGGTAGTGGGTGGCCCAGGTTTCTGTGATGGCTGCAATACCTACCTCCCCTTCCACAATCATCACTTGGAATTCTGCTATCTTGTTTGCCAAGCTCCTTGCATTCAAGGCTATTACTCTCCACTGTGTCCCTTGCCCTTCCTTACCTTATCCCTCCCCGCTGCTTCCTTCACCTGACAAATTCCCCTCCCTCCCCTTCTGCCTACCTGGGAGGGGAAGCCTTCTGGTCTCCCCTGATTGGTAACTCCACTTTGCAGTCCCCGTCTGCCCACCCACCCCATTAGTATAAAGTTATTTTAGTTGTAACGTAAATCTCTAGCCTCTGCTTCAGGGTTCTCATGCCCTCCTTGCACAGGTGTAGCCTATTTGGTGCATAGAGTTCCTTCTTATCCCATGTTCTGCCACAATCCCTATTACCCCATACCCTTGGACTCACACCACCCCTCAGCCAAATGTTAAACTCTTGATTCTTTGTTTCTAGCGGAGCTTGCCTAGGTACTGGGAGAACCTCCAGAATGCCACCAATCTACCCACCTATGTGCAGATTCTTCCAACCTCCCCAAACTTATCTTGCACCTTCTCCACCTTCCTCCCTTTCTGGCCATTTGTATCTAGGTGTACCACGATGTGAGGTTTACCTCCTCCCTTTCTAAACACTTCTGAATAAACTGTCCCACCCTCCTGCCATCATCCCTGGCATACACTCAACCCAAGCATGGCTTTTCCTTGCTCCCTTACCCCCCATCTCACTCCTTTTAGGACTGAGTCACCCAGAATGACTACCCTTTCTATTATCACTTGCCCTACCCCCATGACATGCCCACCCTGGACCTCTGACCTAGAGTGTCCCCTCGCCCATACCCTGGCCCCTCCTCTCCCTGTTTCTCTCCAACTGTTCTTCCTTCTCTGATAGTCTCCCCAGCCATCCCTATATGTTTCCTATCCAGCTTTTCCCTTTCCCCTTCCCTGTTTCACCCCTCCTCTCTACTCCCTCTTTAATTCTGTCCTCTACTTCCCTTCTGCCCTAATTCCTCCTCTACTCCTTCTAGTTAGTGGTGCCTTGACAACCCCCCCACTTCCCCATTTCCCCCTCTAATGCTCTTCCACCTCACTTGTTCACTGCCCTGTTCCCCTACCCCACTTGTTCTATGCTGCCACCCCCATCCTCCTGTTCCCCCAAATTAGCCAGCACTGAGAACCTATTCATAGTCCCCATCCCCCTGCCCGAGTCTTCCCCTGTTGCCTTGTCCTGACTTAGCCTTCCCTGGTCCTGTTCCATTTCCTTTCTCCCTCTTTCCCTGTTCCCTACCAACTGCTACTTTCCCAAACCAGTGCACCCTTGTCCTTGAGGATTTGACGCTCCTGGCCTCTTTTCCTCCCCTCCCCTTTCTGACCTATGTCTGCCTAGTGCAGTATTTAGAGGAGCCCTCTTTGTCTCTTTATCCTCCCACCGCCCACCCCAATAATTACTACTTCCCATTCCCAGCTCCCATCACAACCTTACTATTTCCTGCCTCAGTTAGTCAACATGACTACACACCAGGCAAATGGCAAGGCAAATTTGATTTCTCCAGGTGTCCAATCCCAGAGGCTGTGGGCGCCGTATATAACAGTACAACTATCAAATATTAAAATTTATCAGTGGCAAAACAATCTATGACAATTGAATAAATAGAATCTAATTAAAGCAATACTGGTATGGACTATCCTGAACTAAGACTTTAATATACAGTGTCCGGGAAGGCCAAATTAAATAGGTGGGTCTTGAGGCAGGCCTTAAATACCTCAACTGAAGAGGCCTCCATTATAGATGGTGGCAGCGAATTTCACAAGATGGGGCCAGTGACACTAAACGCCCTGTCACTGGCAGTTTTCAACCTCGTCCTGGGAATTACAAGGAGGCCCCTAGAGAAGGAGCGAAGGGAGCGGACCGAGGCAGTGGGTGATAGAAGGTCAGACAGGTAGCCAGGGCCCAGTCCATGTAGGGCCTTAAGGTGAGCAAGCTCACCTTAAAGAGGATCCCACCTGACTGGCAGCCAGTGCAGTTCACACAGCACTGGAGTGATATGGCAGTATTTAGGCTGCCCCATCAGTGGCATTCTACACTAGCTGCAACCTGTGCAGGATACCTCCCGAGACCCCGAGGTAGAGCGCATTACAGTAGTCAAGCCTTGACGTCACGAAGGCATGCACAAAGGTGGGGCGGTTCAGGGGCAGAACTAGGGGCTTGATCCTGGTGATATTCCTAAGATGGTAAAAGCTGGTCTAGACAATGGATGACATCTGAGCTTCAAATGTCAATCCACTGTCAAAGGTCACACCAAGATCTCGCACCCTGGATGAGGCCATCAAAGGCACATATCCCAGGAACAAGCCTGTCTCTGCACCAGACACCCCCCTTCCCTCCACAGGGTTAGCAGAAAGAAAAACTCTCGGCTCACTCCACGGACCGAAAAAAAGGAATGCCACCAGTTAGCAAATATAAAACTGATTTATTCAAATAGAAGCACTTCACCTTCAGCAAAAAAATGTTGACGTATGTTTCACGTCACACTGACACTTTATCATGTCTTGATAAAGCGTCAGTGCGATGTGAAATGTACATTGACTTTTTTTGCTGAAGGTGGAGTACTTCTATTTGAATAAATCTGTTTTATATTTGCTAACTAGTGGTGTTACTTTTTTTCAGTCTGTGGAGTGAGCCGAGAGTTTTTCTTTCTGTCTTTGGAGTTTGCTTGTATTTCAGCCCTCCTTTCACTGTCCTGAGATGTGTTTCTTCTGTTTTATCCTCCACAGAATTCCCAGGAATATGGCTGCCCCACACCCATTACAGCTCACCACCCTCCCAGATTCCCCATGACTTCTGCCCCAGTCACCCTGACCCCTCCATCCCCCCTCCCAGTGTATCTGCCTGCCCCATTTATCTGGTCTCCACATCCTCCCTATACCCTCTACCTGCCTATGCCTGCTTTTATTATTCTCAGTGCTCCTTCTTACCTGGAGCCCTGCCCAGTGTGGCCTGCAGCCTGTGGTCCTCCTTGTGGATGCTCTGCAGATGCCACCTAGTCAGATGACGCCACTCCAGCTTCATGGCACTCACATGAGGGGTCGCTTGGCCCCCTGGGTACTATAACCTGCCTGCAGCCTCCCTATAGGCTACCTCTCACCGCATGGTCCTGGCATCTGGCCTTAGTCCCTCCCTCTCCCTCCCTCTGTTGGCATCCTCTCTCTCCTCCCTGAACCCTCTGGCAACAGTGATCCCCACAGTTATGGTTGTGTACTCACGTTTAGTTTTAAAACATTCCCCCACGTAGCTACAGAGCACAGAAAAAACAGTACACTTCCCTTGCTTGAGTCCGCTTCGGCTGTGCAGCTCGGTGGCAGGTCCACACAGAGGACAGACTACAACTATGGCTCCCTTTTGAACATGGGCCTGCAGCCTCCCAATTGGTCACCCTCACCACATGGTCCCGGCATTTGGCCTTAGTCCCTCACTCATCCTCCCTCCTCCCTGAACCCCAGCAACAGTCATCCCACATGGTGATGATGTGATTATTAGACAGACATAGAAGGGGCATTGTATAGGGTGTGCACCCAGCTCAAAGTAGGGACCAAAGCTGTGCAGCTCTAAAATGCTGTGCAGATAGCCCCACTCTACTGAATCAAAAGCTTTGTGAAAGTAGACAGCAAGGGCTGCAACTGGGCTTCAGACTGAATACACGTGTAGTTTAAGATTAACAAAAGTCCAGAAGTCATCTGCCCCAGACTTCCCTTTCTGGAATCCAACCCGAGTATGGTGGGCCAGAAAGGGAAGGGTCTTCTCCAGCCTAGAGGCCTGGAGTTTGTCCAGGATCTTAGTGTCTGTGGCAATGAGCAAAATGGGGTGAAAGTTAACACAGTCTAAGGGATCACTAGATTTCTTGGGAAGCATGATTATGATTGCTTCACCTAGGGTTGGAGGAGATGATCCTCCTGTGAGCTTCCCTGAAGGTGGCTAGGAGTGGTGTAATAATAGTATCTGGCATCAGTTTATAATCCCCACATCAGGCACTTGGGTTAATATCCCAATACTGACACTGCAGTGCAGCATGAGGAGGGTGCTGCACTCCTGAGCTGCAGTCTTTCAGATGAGATGTTAAACCAAGGTCCCATCTGCCTGTTCTGGTGGTAGTTCAGGTGGATGTTAAAGATCCCATGGCACTTCTCGAAAAGAGTTGAGGAATTTCCCCGGTGCCCTGGCCAAATTTCCCCCATTCACTAAAAATACCACCAACAGCTTAATCTGGTTCAAAGTCAGTTGGCATTCATCTGTATCCCCGGGTCGTGCCTGAAAATAGGCAGAATTTGTCTAGTGCACTTACCTGGTCAACAAAAAAACTAAATAAAGGTCTATGGTGAAGCTGTCTGTGCTGAGAGCCTTCCCTTTAGCTAAACAGGACAGCTGCATGGAGTTTGGGCTCCATGAGGCTTTGCCAGGTTCTTCTCTGAGCTGGGTGGAAAGTTTAGAGGTAGGAGTGTCCCAGGAAAGAACAGAGTTTGGCTGGAACACAGCCTTTGGTTTGAGAGGTGTGACGTTGTCTGCAGCAATGGTGCATGATAGGGTTAACATCAGTGGGCTTGGTAGCAACTTAACTGTCATGTTTGCTTAGGGCAGGAATTCTAGATTCATCCTGTTGCTTGTGTAGTTGGAAGGCGAAGAGCTTGACCCCTTTGTCCCCTATCTCCCAAAAGTGATGCTTGATCCGTACAAGCTGCCACTCTGCCTCGCAGTACAGTATGGTGTTAATCTTGTATTTGAGGCTGATGATGTCTGCTATAAGGGGAGGTCTGGGAGAGAGAGATCATTTTTTTAGTTTCCCCTTTAGATTGGCTCAGGGCCCTTTTAAGGGCATCAAGTTCTGCTTCTCTTTTCTTCCTTTGTCTGTTGGTGTGGGCTATGATTCAACCCCTTAAGAATGCCTTAAAGGCTTCTCTGAGGATGCCCCTCCCTACACTATCGGTGTTGTTGGTATTGAAGTAGTAAGCTACCTCCTCCTGGAACCAATCCTTAAATTTGGGGTCTGCTATTAACCATGGGTTACATCTCCATCAGGGGAAGCTGGGTTCAGCCCCCGGGGATTGAGAACATAGAGCCACAGGTACATGGTCAGATATGATTATTTGCCCTATGGAGGGGGAAGATACGCCTAGGGAAGCTAATGCATCAGCTAATCAAAAGTCATTGTGGCAGTGGGAGTCGTGTACCCCTGAATAGAAAGAATAATCTCAACCAGTTGGATTGTCTCTCTGCCAGACCTCAGTCAGGCCTCACTCCTCTATCAGGAACTGTAAAGCTGCTGTCAATTTGGGGTGGCAATCGGGGGAAAATTTAGACCTGTCCAGGAAGTGGTCAGGTTGAAGTCACCCCTGTTTAAGAGTGGAAGCTGGTCCTCACCCTGAATGTCAGCCAAGGCTTGACTGAAATGGAGGAAGAAGTCAGCACCATCAATTTTGGGGGAATAGATTGAAACCACTATCTTCTGACCCAGGATAACCCATGCTGACCATAACCCATCAGCCTTGTGAGTCTGTGGAGGTCTTATCAATCATCCATTTAGTGGCACGGTTCACCAAGTTCACAGCCTCCCTTGACTTGTCGGAGGACGAGCTATGAACTAGCTGACCCACACATCCCTTGTGGAACCACAGGGAAGTCTTTCCAGTGAGGTCTATCTCTTGTGCGAGTACATTATCAATCCAAATAGACTTGTGATGTTGTAAGACCTTTGTGCATTTCACAGGATTGTTGAGATCCTTCACATTCGAGGACAGTAACCTCACTTAGGAGTCTGGTACCTGCCCCAGTATGGTGTAGAGACCCAAAAGGACTGTTGAGTGTCAACTTACTGCCTTGTAGTCTAATAGAAACTAATGAAGAGCCCTAGAACTGGGCTCCTACAACAAATAAAGGTACTGTATCTCAAATGCAACAAGAACCTTGTTGAAAAAGAAACACCTGGTCACTCCTTAGAGGCCCTGGTGCTGAAATAGAAAAGTACATGCAAGTAACAACATATTAGAAAATGATAACACTCTCTATGAAAATGATAGGAAGAAAATGTCAGTGCCCTGGGTAAACCAGGAAGAGGTATACCTGCTGTTAATGTCAGAGGGAGGAACAGATAGCCTGCACGTACAGTCAACAGAGGCACTTGATGATGGAAAGCGACAGAAAAAGTTTTCTGCCTCAACTAGTAGTACTCTATGATTCATTAAAAACCTGCCTTATAGTACCCATAGATTCACATTATATAGTGTGGCTGATATGACTTCATTGTCAGATCGCAGAGACTTTCACTGGAATATATTTGTTTATAAATTTATTATACAGATTTTGCCTTCATATTTATTGTGTGCATTAAAGATTAAAACTTCATATAATGTTTTTGAGATCAACAACTAGGACATCTTATCAAGTACAGCTATGGCTCAATTTTGAATAAGTCCCAAGAAGTAGATCTAGTTATGGTGACAAGCTGTTGGTTGCCATGGTTCCTAGAACCTGGGATAAGTTATGCAGACAATTGAAAGTTCAAGCATTACTAACGCTAGGGCATTTTGGAGCACCATTACTTAGTTTATATAACACTGTAATTGTTACGATAACTTTGTAATTTTTAATAGCATTTGCCAATGTGTTTTTATAACTTGTGTCTGTATGTTATGTATAAATTGTATGTATGTCATGGATGCATTTGTAAATGAGACTGCTTATCTCAAATTGCTATCCAGTAAACCTGAGGATGATGAACCCAGAGAATGATGGGTTTATGTGAGTGCAGCAGCCGCTTCAAACCCACATCCGAGATTAGCTTTGGGCAAAGAATGACTGTGTCAACAGTGGGGCTGATAAACAGACTACAGTAGGGAGCGGGGAAGCACAGGTGACAGTAAAGTGAAGAGGTCTAAGGCCTGCCCGAAAACTTAGGAGGGGAGAAGAACAAGGGTGAACCACCCACGTAAGTTGCCAGATTTGTCTGAGAGGAAGAGGTCAGAAATGAATCCATCTACCCACACCCTAATCAAGCTGTAAGTATGAGGGCCCCATGCCTCAGGAAGCATGTCATGTGGGCACTCTCAGAGAAAGAGAGGGACCACAGAGGAGGGAGAAGGAAACATCTTTTCATGTTTTGAACAGGCATGAGTAAATCAGTACAGAACCAGTGGGGAGGTGGACCAGAGCACTCCTCCATCACGCAGGGGAGAAGGGCAAGTAGGAAACCTATGCATGCATGAATAGGATGGCTAGGATCACAGACCTAAAAGGGCAGTGGGGGAGGCACCTCTGCTATCATGCCTCAAGGGTACTGCATATAAAAAAGCAAAAGGGTGGTCATACAAGTAGAGGTACACAAAGACAGGACCTGGCAGCATAGGTATATCACAATAACAGATGCAAACCCTCCTATGGCATCCAAAGAATGGTAACTTTATAATCAATATGCCCCCCTCCCCACCCACCTCTCCACATTATGAGTCCAAGTCCTGAAGTCTCATAAAGTGTACCACACCCAAACAACATCTACTGGGTACAGTGGTTGTGGTGAGGTTCATGAAACACAGACAGTCTGTTCAAATTGCCCGCTAATAGTGGCAAGAGGGGGAGCCACCTTACTTGTCCAAATGGCATCAAGACAGAGGGTCTGTAGATCCGAACCACTGCTGGTTTTGTCTCAAAGGTGGCAGCACCACCATATCTAGTACAGGAGAGGTGTCCATATCGTAGTTATTTCACCTGATGGATACCTATGATAGGGTAGCTGCAGTCTCCAGGGCCAAGGTGGCAGACTGCATTAGTGGAGCAGGCTATGCAGGAGGGAAGAGCAGGTCCCTGTCATTGCAGCGGTCTCCTCTCGTGCGCCTTTAACTGGCAGAGGAGTCAGAGTGGAGCGGTCAGATTGGGAACTGGAGTCTTGGTTATGATGCCAGATTCTGCTCTGTTCTTGCCCAGATGCTGGCCGCTCATGCAGGGACTGTTCTTAGGTCCTGACTTCCCTCCATTGAGACTGTGTCTCCCACTCTCCCATCTCCTGGGCGACACCATGCTGTGTTCGCTGTTGCTGTGGTCGTGTTGCTCCCAAGATCCTCGAGCCACTGAGTTTTGGTTCTGTTGGTGCAAGGGTACCTCACTGCTGTGACCTGTTCAGATCCCCCAGAGCCTCCTGGATGGGGAATCAACACTGATATAAGGTCACTACCATTGGATGACAGATCTGGCCTCATAGTGGGTTCTACATTCTCGTTCTTGTCCATTCCTGATGATGGCAAAATTAGTGAGCCCCATAAATCTGTAGAAGATGCCAGCATTTTGGAGAGCTGACCAGACTGACACAAACTCCCTTCTTTCTGGACGATCTCAGCCAAGTATTCTTGCTAGAGAAACACCTTGATCCACACCAGGTAAGAGTGCCTTTTTTTCTGGCCAGTTTTAGCAAAGGCTTCTTTGGCAGAGTAGTGAAGAAAGTAGGCAATTATGGGACGGGGATGGGATCCAGTGAGTGAGGGCAGCCCTCTGCTGCAGTGGGCCTGTTCCACTTTGAGAGGACTCTAGCATGTGGGGCTACCAGCTGAGGAAGTATTTTGGACAAAAATGCTTCATACAGGGTCTAACATCTTCGTGGATGCCGAGGATCCTTGTGTTGTTGTGGCATCCCTGATTTCCTTGAGCCTCAGCGTGCTCCCAGATCCGATCAAACCACCATTCATGGTCCTTGAGGCAGAGGAGGATCGAGAGGTAAGTGTCGTTGAGGTTGGCCACCCTTTGCTCAGTGGCAATTAAACTGTTTGTCAGTCAGCAGATGTCCTCGGCAGTGGTGGTAATAGACATTTTGAGGACCAATATATCTGCAATGAGGGATTCTAGCAGGGAGGCTGTGTAGGAAAGAGAAGGAGCCATCCCATCAGAAGTAGGAGCTACTGCCATTCCCACCATGCCCAAATGGGGTGTTGCTGCATTGTCCTTTGCTGCAGTGAAAGTGCTGTGGGTGCCAATAGGTTGTGAGAAAAAGCTGATAAGCACAGTTGCCAAGAACTGAAGAGCGATTGATCATGTAAGAAAATGAATGCTTGGCATTGCTGTACTGGATTACAGTATATTCTCATTTATCCAAAACCCAGTTTTCCAAAACTCCAGATTATCCGAATATTCGGTCTGTCCCTGAGCTCTCCCAGCTGTTTTTAACATGTCCAGTTAGCGGTAGTTAGCAACTTGTGGTTGGCATATAGACTTTAGCGTAACGCATCTCGGTACAAAGCACTGGCATCTAAATGTAACAGAAGTGTCCTGGACATCTTTCATAAACTCCATGTCCTGTAGTGTCTTCGTAATGGTGACTGCATTGTCAGAATTGCTTGGCAGTGCAACACAGGCAACTCTATGGTCCATGACATACATACATACAGCCTGGAAGAAAATCTGCAAATATGCAATCACTATGGACTGTGGAGAGGGGCCGAATCACATGAAAAGCACAGGCATTAGGCATTGTATTGTTCGTTCAAATGAGGGCTGGCTATGTCGTTTTAAAATCCCCAAGGCATTTGGCAGGTATTAACTGCCTGTGAGCCCCTGTCCATCTGTTTTGATAACACTGCCCTCACTCAGAAAAATGTCGTGTGCATTAGACATTGTATCTTTGATTCAAATGAGGGCTGGCTAAGTCGCTTTAAAATTACTGTTGCATTCAGCAATTATTAACTGCTGTTGAACTCCAGTCCATCTGTTCTGACAACACTGCCTCATTCAGAAAAAAATGCTGTGAGCTGTTTCATCTGCATGTTGAAGCCGAGCTTGTTTTTAACTTTAATATGTATTTATAAATCTACTCTGCTATAAAATCTCTTTCGCATCTCTTCATGATGCAAGTCTATGGCCTCCCATTTATCCGAACCCCAGATTATCCAAATGAATTGCATGTCTCCTGTGCATTCAGATAATCGGGCTACAGTAAGATGGTAACATAATATTTGACGGAAGATAAGGACTGCTAGGCCCACCCAGTCATATCCTCTGCCTGCATCAGTGGTCACTGACCCTACTTGGTCATTGGCTTTAGCCTTCCTACCCACCTCTAGGGTTCCCTTGTGCCTATCCCATGCATGTTTAAATCCCCCTGCTGTGCTAGCTCCCACTACTTCCTGGGGTAGGCTATTCCATGCATCTACCACACTTTCTGTGAAGAAAAACTTCCTCACATTTCCCTTTATTCTGCCTCTCTCCAATCTCATATCATGCCCCTCATCCTTGTATGCCTCCTATACTGAAAAATGTCACCCACTTGCACTTGCATTAAGATAACTGAAGGTTTCTATCATATCTCCCCATTCCTGCCTCTCTTCCAGTGTATACAGATTGAGATCTCTTAATCTCTCCTTGTATGCCTCCTGGTGCAAGCCCTGCACCATCTTTGTTGCCCTTCTCTGAGCTGCCTCTACCCTTTCTATGTCCTCATTAAGATGCAGCCTCCAGAACTGTACATCACATTCCAGATGAGAATTTATCAGTGTTTTGTGCAGTGGCATCACCACCTCCCTTCTTCTGCTAGTGATACCCCTTCATATGCATTCCAACATGCTACTGGCCCTCCCCCACAGCCTTGGTATACTGTCTGGACACCTTTGGGTCATCTGAGATGATTATTCCTAAATTCTTTTCTTCCCTGGTAACCATCAACAACTCCACCCTCATCCTGTAACTCTCCGCAGGATTTCTGCATCCCAGGTGCATGATTTTGCACTAATTTGCTTTAAATTTTAATTGCCATACATTGGACCAATTTTCCAGCTTTCCTAGGTCCCTCCTCATTTTCTCAACCTCCCTCCCAACACACACACACACCAGAGTGTCTGCCCTGTTGCAGATCTTGGTGTCATCTGCAAACAGGCAAACTTCCCCTCCAGCCCTTATTACATGCTAAAAAACGTTACCTTTGTTCCTTAGGGAAGGTACACCTGGGTGGTAACTGGAGGCCTTGGGTTTAGGGACTGGATCCCTCCAGCCAGAGGTTTTGGGCCTGGTTCCCCCCGCCCCCCCGTGAGGTTGGGGCCCATGTACAAAAGGAGCCTGAAATTGTGGGCCCATCCGACTAGATGCAAGTGGAGGATTTGAGACCCTGTATACTGGAAGCATATATATGTATATATGCTTAGTGCCCAATACAACTAGATTGTAACCCAAATTGGGAGCTGGAATGACGCTGAAATTACTACTGTATTTTAATGAAGATGAACTGTACTGGCCCAAAAGTTTTGCTATATAAGGTGACCAGTTGTAAATGTATTAAGCTGTATCAACACTGATGACCTATATGTATATAAGTTAAAAATGTAACAATAAAAAGAAGAATTAAAAAAAAAAATTTAATTGCCATACATTGGAATAATTTTCCAGCTTTCCTAGGTTCCCTCCTCATTTTCTCAACCCCTCCCCCAACACACACACACACACACACACATATGCACCAGAGTGTCTGCCCTGTTGCAGATCTTGGTGTCATCTGCAAATAGGCGAACTTCCCCTCCAGCCCTTCAACAATGTCACTAATGTAGACATTAAAAAGGACTGGCCTACCACCTCATAGAGGAACTGGAAGGTACCCATTTTAGAACAGTTACTGAGTAAAATATAGAAATCTCACTGATGTATTCTGAATAACATGCATGGAGATATGAAATATGGTTATAGCCAGTTTTCAGTTTTTGAAGTTTAAAGAGTTAGCCGTATTGTCCCAAAGTTGGGGACAGGCACATTGCAATGATCTATTTAAATCTCTGGACAGAGTGATAATAGAAAATATGGTTCAGCTTGACTGAATACTGATGTACAATACTTTATATTCACACAAACCATTGTTGTAATTTGAAATGGAATACTGGTCTCTGCAATAAACTTGAAGTTTAAAAAAATTAAAAGGACTGGCCCCAGGACTGATCCTTGAGGCACCCCACTGGTCACCGGCCTTTGCTTGGATTGGATCTCATTAATCACCACCCTCTGCTTTCTGTTCACCAGTACAGTAAGACATTGCAGAGGGACTGGAAGGAAAAGTATGTCTCTTTGCAGATGACACAAAGATCTGCAACAGAGTTGATGCACAAGGTGAGGTGGAAAGGATGAGAAGGGACTTGGCAAGGTTAGAGGAATGGTCAAATGTATGGCAGCTTAGATTCAATGCTAAGAAGTGCAAGGTAATGCACCTGGGAAGCAAAAACCCAGGGGAAGAGTACACAATGGGGGGTGAGATACTAACAACAACAAAAATGGAAAGAGACCTGGGGGTAGTCATATCAGATGACCTAAAGGTGGGCAAGCAACGTGAGAGGGCAGCAAGGAGGGTTGGGGAATACTGGGATGCATAGGAGAGGCATCACCAGTAGAAAACAGGAAGTTGTTATCCCTCTGTACAGACAGCTGGTGAGACCCCTCTGAGTACAATGTGCAGTTCTGGAGACCCAATCTCTGCAAAGACATAGACAGGATGGAAGCTGTCCAGAGGAGGGCAACTAAAATGGTGCAGGGTCTGCACCAGAAGACATATGAAGACAGACTTAAGGCGCTTAATATGTATAGCCTCGAGGAAAGGAGGAGAGGGGACATGATAGAAACTTTCAAGTACCTCAAGGGAATCAACAAAGTCCAAGAGGGTAGCATCTTTCAAAAAAAGAGGTGTGCAAGAACAAGGGGCACAATTTGAAGATGGGGGGGGCTCAGAGGTAATTTAAGGAAGTATTTTTTCACAGAGAGGGTTGTGGATGTGTGGAACGGCCTTCCGGAGGAGGTTGTGGAGTCAAAAACAGTGGTGGAATTCAAGCATGCATGGGACAGTCATAAGGCAATTCTAGGGGGTGGGGGTAGGAAGAAGTAGGCTGCTGGTTAACTAGGATCTGCAGCTTATCCAGTAGGTAGGGAAATGGGCAGACTGGGTGGGCCAAGCGGTCCTTATCTGTCGTCAAATTCTATGTTTCTGTGTTACCCCAACCAATTTTTAAACCAGTTCTCCACTTTGTGGCCCACCCCCAGGCTACCCAACTTCTTAACCAGTCTTCTGTGTGGAACGGTGTTGAAAGCCTTGCTGAAATCGAGGTAGGCGATATCCACCGGTCACCCCTGATCCACCTCCTTCGTCTGCCAGTCAAAAAAGTATATCAGATTTTTGTTTTTGGTTTTTAACTCTTTTTCTGCTCCCACTTGGCCCCAGGGAACTCTCTCAGGCATCCTCAGGACTTCATGTCTCTACCTCCCTTCTGAGACCGCTTAGCTCTCCTCCCTCGTGCAGCCCAACACAACCCCCGGATCTACACCACCCAGAGGAGCAGCTGCCCTATCCATCCAGGGTGCTCTATCTTACAATATAGAGTGCCAAGCATACACGAGTCAGCCCTGGAGGGGAGCATGGGCCTGATGCTGGAGTGTAGACCTTTGGAGCCCGAAGTGCCGTCGCCTATCCCCAGGAGTGGGGATTTTCTACTTAAGTTGCTGTCCCCCTCAGAGTTTGGCTTGCAAGGCAATGTACACCGCAACTCTGCCCTCTGCCTATGCACATGTTGCTACTGTTGCTTTCCCCCAGCTGCCACCAGAAGTCGCGCTCAGCGACGGGAACCACGAGACCCTTCCTGGGAAGAGAACAGTCCTCCAGATGCTCGCTCTCTTCCCGCCCCTGCCGACCCCTGATGACCTGGGCTCTGCTCAAACCCGGTCGCTGGCATGGCGCAAGGTGTGGTGTCCAGCATCTCAACCCTCAGCGCCACTGGGCTGGCCTATCAGATTTATTTGACATGACCTTCCTGCTGTGAATCCAAGTTGCCTTGGATTCTGTGCTCTGCTGGATTCCAAGTGTCCCACAATCCTTTCCTTAAGCAGCGCCATCATAATCTTGCCCACAACTGAGGTGAGACTGACTGGCCTATAGTTTCCTGCTTCCTCCCTGTTTCCACTCTTGTGAAAAGGAACTACATGTGCCCTCTTCCAGTCCTCTGGAACCACTTCTGTACTGAGTGACTCACTAAACAGGGCTGCTGCTAGCACCATCCGTAGTTCCTTTAATATCCTAGGGTGTATACCTTCTGGTCCCATTGCTTTGTCCGCCCTCAGTTTTGCAAGTTCTCCTTGGACTCTCCCTTCTGTAAATGTACTTGTGTTCACCTCCCTCTCTACACTGTTTTTGATACCTAGCTGGGGTCCCTGTCCTCATCCTCTTCAGTGAATACTGAATAGAAGTATTTATTCAGTACTGATGCTTTTTCTAGGTCTCCTCCGCACACACCCTTCCTCCCTCTAAGCATTGCAATCCCAGCCATGGTTTCTTCTTTCACTAATGTAGCTATAGAATATCTTGTTTCCTTCTTTATTGTCTGTGCTAATCTTTCCTCGGTTTGCCTCTGTGCTCAACTGCTTTCCTCCTTCCCTCTGTTTATCTAGGTACACTGACATATCCTCTTTCTTTCTGTGTCTCTCTTTATTTTCTGAAAGCCACCTTTTGGCCCTTATTTTCTCTGTCACCCCTTTGAGAACCATAGTGCTTTGTCCCTTCTCTTACCTTTGTTTCTCAGCCTAATGCACTGATTTGTCACCTAGTATGGCACCGTTAGGTGTGCCCATTGCCTCAACCCTCCCTCCTCCCTTCCTTCCTTCCTTCCTTCCTTCCTTCCTTCCTTCCTTCCTTCCTCTTCCTTCCTTCCTTCCTTCCTTCCTTCCTTTCCTTCCCTCCCTCACCAGGGCTTCTTTGATGTCTATCCCCATCCTAGCAAAGTCCACCCTCCTAAAATCCAGGACCCTTGCCTTTGTGTGGCATGACTGCAACACTTTACCAGTCTCACTGAACCCTAGGTGACCATCCACCTGGACTTCTGTGATTCTGTCCCCATTGGTCAGTACAAGGTCCAGAATTGTCTTGTCCCTGGTGGGCTCTAACATTAACTGCCTGAGGCCTGCCCATCAAAGATTCCAAGATGTCTTGGCTCCTGGCTGAGGCAGCTGCTGGGATGGTCCAATCCATGTCCGGCATATTAAATTCATCAAACAGCAGTACCTCCCTTTGCTGCCATCCTGTTTTTTCTTCCACTATTGCCTATCTACCTCCTCTCCCTGTGCTGGAGGCCTGTAGATCACTTCCAATACAATTGCTGTGCCATTGCCTGACTCAAATTTGACCCACAGTGCCTCAGCCTCCCCTGCCTACCCTGTGCAACCATTGCTTTAATACCCCTTGACCCTCCCTATCCCTTCTGAAAAATATACCCTGGTACATCTGCCTCCAGTCATGGTTTCCAGTGTACCATGTTTCAGTACTTACTACTATGTCCAGGTCCGACTCCGTCATCAAGGTCAACTGATCTGAGATTTAATTTCCCAGACTGCGGGCATTTTTGTACATGGCTTTCCATGGTTCACCACCTGTCCCCCTTGTACTTCCTTTTTTGCCTTCCTGTTCCCTTTTTTCAACTCTGTTTTTTTTTTCTTATGCTGCCTCCCTCCCTTCCTCTGCCACATCCCTTATAACGAGTTCTGGTATATCTATTAACAACTTTTCTTCCCGATCCACCCTGCTCGCTTATGTGACCTGTGGTGATGGACTGCTTATGTCCCCCCACTCCGATCCAACCACCCCCTTGACTACTTTAAATGCTAGTTAAGAAAGCATTTAAACTGTTCCTTGAGAGCCGCCATCCCCTTCCTGGAAGGATGAAGGCTGTCACCCTTGTACAGGCTCACATTGCTCCAGGTGGGTCCCCAGTCTCCGAAGAAGCCCAAACACTTTTCTCTACACCAGCCATCCAACCAAGTGTTGACATTTCTGATGCAGAGATTCCTAGCCTCCCCCTGCCATGGACTGGCAGCACCTCTGAGAATGTTATAGAGCCTGCTGTCTCTGCAAGTCACCTTCCTAGCTCCCCTGAAGTTCTCCTGCACCTGCTCTATGCTCAACTCTTCCCAGGCTAGGTCTTTATCCCCAGATGGACAATGACCTGCAGCCCCTCCTGTTACCGCTGTGGCAATCCTCTGATATGCTCCCTTCTCCAAGCAGTGCCACCTGGAAGGCACTTGACCTCCCTCTCAATCCACTACCTGTGCCCAACTCCATTTCCCGACAATCAAGTCCCCACCAGGAGTAGCATCCTCTTCCTCTGGGGTCCTCTAACCCCATCTGTGGTCTCCTCCTGGAGGACCCACTTATCCTCCCTGGTTGCAACCTCAGGTTCCCTTGTGGGACTTGCCCACTCCTCCAGGACAGCATAGGAGTTTCTAAGTTGAAACGGATGGAGGATGTGCCTCTGACCCCCCCTCCCTCAACCTCCCTGAGACCACCATATTCCAGCCAGCTCTCTGCCTGGTGAACCATTGTGGTAATGGCTGCAGACGTGGTGGCCTCTGGATGGGGGCAAATGTTGCCAGTACTCCAGCCAGCTTGGCCTGGAGACTGAAAACCTCTGCCATCAGCCCAGAGAGGTGCCTGCATGTGGGGCAGTACCACAGTACCCAGAATATCCTCCTGAAGACTGCTGCCCCACATCTACTGCACTGCACCACTTCCTGCATCTTCATCATCTGTTCTCCCAATGACCCCTCCTATTTAAAGCCTACTGCTGTTATAGCAGATTTTTTTTATTGTTGTTATTTATTTTCTTCTTCTTCTTCTAGTTCTCTCCTTCTCTCTCTCCTTTCTCTCTTACTAACTACTATGCTGGTACTATACTATTGAAAGTGTTGGTACTATACTATTGAAGGAGATCCTCCTGAATTGCTGTTAATATATCAGAGAGGCTTCTTATCTACTGTACTTAGCCCAATTCCTTGTGCAGCAGGAAGTTGTAACTAAATAAATATCTGTAAAGGCGGATGAGCCCCAGGGTGGGTGGGATGAGGGAGGGTGGGTAGGACTCAGTCTCCAGGTTCTGAAAACAACCAGCTATCTCTGGCTGGATTCCCTCTGCTGATTCCAATCCAAATCAAAACATAACAGGCAGATGTAAGTCCTGTTCTGTCTCACTGATTCCCTCTGCTGATTCCAATCCAAATCAAAATACCATAGGCTGTTGTAAGTCCTGTTCTCTCTCACAGATTCCCTCTGCTGATTCCAATTCAAATAAAAACACAGCTTACTGAGGGCTGAAACAGAGCAAATAGATCAAGCAGCCATCTTGGTGGGAACTTAAGCCACACCCCCATAACCTTGCACTTTTTGGCACTGAAACCCAGCTGCCACCTCCAGACCATTCCTCTAATTTCCTCAGATCCCTTTGCATTTCTCTTCATTCTTATTGAGTGTCGAATTTTGCAGATTTGTTTATTATCTATAAAGAGGCCCGCTTACTCCCTCACACTCCAGTGCAATGTCGCTATGATAACATCACATATATACATATGAACATAATGAACAAGCCAGAGAAGAAGGCCATTTGATATATAAAGTTCATTTCATATTGCAGGGTCCACAGCTTGAGCTAATGTCCTGCTGTCCCTCCCACTCCTCCCATCCTCCCTATACATGAGCCTTACTTTCCCCCTATGCCTATCCCAGCCTCTCTTAAAGCTGCCCACTGTCTTCAATGAGATGACCTCTTCCAGCAGTGCATTCCAAGTGTCCACCACCCTCTCTGTGAAGAAGTGCTTCCTGACTTTCCTCCTAAACCTCCCACTCTCCAGCTTAAGACTGTGCCCCCTCATGTTATGATCGCCACTCCGCTTAAAGAGACTCTCCTTATCAACCTTATTTATCTCTTTCAAGTACCTGAAGGTCCCAAGCATGTCCGCCCCTCCTGTCTTCCAGGGAGTACATGTTCAATGCTCTCAACCTCTCCTTGTATGCCTTACCCTGCTGACCCACTATCATCTTTGTAGTACTCTTCTGGACCATCTCCAGCAGGTTTATGTCCTTTTTGAGGTGTGAGCACCAGTACTGAACCCCATACTGTAGATGCAGCCTTACCAGTGACCTGCACAAGGGCAGTATAACCTCCTCTCTCCTACTACTGATCCCCCTAGATATGCATCCCAGCATCTTGTTTGCCTTTGCTGCTGCTTTCTTGCACTGCGTGGAGTGTTCAGGTCACTAGTGATCATCACTCCCAGGTCCTTCTTCTCCTCTGATGCAGATACTCAGACTCCACCCAGGTAGTACTCTGTCCTGGGCTTCTTGGCTCCAATATGCATAACTTTGTATTTCTTGGCATTGAAGCCATGCTGCCAGATCCTGGACCACCTCCCCAGCTTTTCCAGATCTTCCTGTATGTCCTGTATCCCTTCAGCTGTGTCCACTCTCCCGCAGAGCTTGGTGTCATCTGTTAATAGGTGCATTTTGCCCTTAATGCCATCCCCAATGTCATTGATGAAAACACTGAACAACACCGGCCCCAGCACAGAGTCCTGTGGGACCCCACTGGTTACCTCTGTGGTAACAGATAACTCTCTCCCCACAACCACCATCTGGGTTCTGTCCCTCAGCTAGTTTTCCACCCATCTAGCCATCTTTTCCCCAACCCCAAGATCCACCAACTTCCTGATCAACCTTTTGTGGGGCACAGAGTCAAAGGCCTTGCTGAAATCAAGATAGAGGATGTCTACCGCTTGACCCCTGTCTACTGTCTTAGTGGCACAGTCAAAGAAGTCAATAAGATTTGTTTGACACAATCGCCCCCATGAACCCATGCTGCCTCACATCCTGGAGACCATGCTTTTCTAGATATTCCATCAACCTTTCCTTTAGTATGGTCTCCATGAGCTTGCCCACAATGGAAGTCAGATTGACTGGTCTGTAATTCCCTGGGTCATCCTTAGGACCACTTTTGTGGAGAGGCACTACATGTGCTGTTCTCCAGTCCTGCTGTACCACACCTGACTCTAGTGAACTATTAAACAGGTCTGCCAGTGGCCCTGCCAGCTCCTCAGCCAGTCCCTTTAGTACCCTTGGATGTACTCTGTCCGGGCCCGGTGATTTGTCCACCTTCAATGTCAGCATCCCTCCCTCACTCTATCCTTCTCTATCACTACATCTGTGTTCCCCTACCTCCCTGACCCAGAACCAAACCCTGTGGAACCCAACTAGTCACTCTCCTATCACCTGAGTGGGTACCATTTACCACCACCCTTTGCCTCTTATCCTTTAACCAGTTTGATACCCAGCTTGTCACATTCTCCCCCACCCCAGGCTGCTTAGCTTGTTAACTAGTTTTGTGTGAGGCACAGTGTTGAAAGCCTTACTGAAGTCCAGACAGGCCACATCCACTGGTCTCCTTTGATCCACCTCCCTGGTAATCCAGTCAAAGAAATCTACGAGATTAGTCTTGACATGACTTCCCTCCCGCGAAACCATGCTGCCAGTGGTCCTGCAGCCTTTCCTCCAGGTGCTCCAGGTCTCTCCTTTAGTAGTGTCTCTATTAAATTACCTACCCCAATGTGAAACTGGCTGGTCTGTAGTTGCTAGCATCCTTCCCTACTGCCACTTTTGTGCAGAGGGACCACACTGACCCTCCTCCAGTCCTCGGTACTTCCCTCCACTCCAGTGAGGTGCTAAAAGCACAGCAGAGGGGTGGCCAGCACCATGCTCAGCCCTTTAGGACCCTTTGTATGAATCCCATCTGGTCCCATCGCCATATTCTCCTTTAAGGCTTCCAATCCCTTCCAGACTCTCCACCGAGAATGGACTTCTGTCCACTCCCCCCCATGTTGCTTACTGCAGCATGCTGGTCCATCTCCCCCACCCTCAACCATGAAGACTAAGCAAAAGTAATCATTCAGTATTTCTGCTTTCTCTTGATCTTCATCCCTGCAGTCTCCCCCTTCCCTCCTGATTCTATCTTTCCCCTTCTCTTCCTCTTTTCCCATACATACCCGAAGAAGATCTTGTTCCCTTTTTTGACCTCTTTAGCTATCCTCTCCTCTATTAGTGCTTTAGCTGCCCTCACCCTCCTTCCTGCCTCATTTTGTTTTGCCAGCTATACCTCCCCGTCTTTATCCTTCTGGGTCTCCTTGTACTTTCTAAATGCTGTTTTCTTCTCCTTCACTGTCTTTGGCACCTCCTTAGAAACATAGTGGCCTGTCCTCCTCTTTTCTTGCTCACTTCCTTCAAACAGCATGGTGTTGCCTGGGCTATACCCTTTTTAATTGTATCCACTCCCCCTCTGCTATCCCTCCTTCAAGGCATTCTCTGAGGAAATGTTACTATGTCTTTAAAATCTGCCTTCCTGAAGTCCAAGACCTTTGTCTTAATGTGTGTTTCTTCTTTTTCCTGTCCTATCCACATGCCAAACCACACAGTACATTGATCACTTGTACCCAGGAGACTATGCACTGTGAAGTTAACAGTGCTATCTTTGTTTGTAAGTACCAGGTCCAGCAGTGCCCCATCCCAAGTGGGTTCCAAAATCAGTTGCCTGAGAAATGCCCCTTGCATGGAGTTGAGGATGGCCCTGCCTCTTGATGTAGCTGTGGCAAGAATGCCCCAATCTACATCGGATAGTCAGAATCAGGAGGGGAAGAGGAGACTGCGGGGATGAAGATCAAGAGAAAGCAGATCACAAGAACCATACCATCTTGGTCCTTCTGGATCTCTCTTCAGCTTTTGACACCATGGACCACATGGTGTTGATAGAGCACCTGAGGCATATCTGTGGACTGTCGGGGGGCAGTCTTCAGATGGTTTGCATCTTTTCTCATGGGTAGAATACAGAGAGTCATGTCTGGGGTTCATTCCTAGGCCCAATTCTTCTGTCTTGTGGGTGCCTCAGGGTTCAGTTCTGTCACCCATGTTGTTCGTGGTGTATAAGCCACTCGGAGACAATTGTAAGAAGGTATGGGTGAGGTTTCACTGCTATGCAGATGATACCTAGCTCTACCTTTCTTTGCACTCCAACCAGGATGGAGCTCTCTTGGTCTTTAATAACTGTCTGAAAGAAATCCAGGAGTGGATGGATTCCAGTTGGCTGAAGTTGAACTCGGAAAAAACTGAGGTATTGGTTGTGGACCAAGGTCATCAGATAGGGGGGCCGGGTGTTGGTGCTCCCTCTGGAATTTTTCTTGGTGGTGTCTCACTCCCGACCTCTGAACGGGTGTGTAACCTGGGGGCAGTTTTTGATGATGGACTGACCGTACATTCTCAGGTGTCGGCTGTCATTAAAACATCCTTTTATAGCTGGCCCGGTGGTGCTGAGGGTTGAGGCACTGGACGCCACACCTCGCAGCACACTGGCGACCTGGGTTCAGGAGCAGACTCTTGTCGACGGGGGGTGGTCAGGGAGGGAGAAGGATTGAGCACCCAATGGCAGCTCTCCTTCTCCAGGGAGGGGGTACCGTACTCTCTGCTGCATTACCGCCACCTGTTGGGGGAACCTCAGGGTGGTCGGTGCAGATGGGGAGACGTTCCACGTAAGGGTAGATGTTGGCAGGGGACTGGCTTCGATGTGCATCTACACGCGCTCCAGCAGCCTTGTTCCCATTCCATGCTGATGTTGGGGGGACACACCAGAACATCAGGAAAGAAATCCTGCCCTGGTCTAGGTGACGAGCCTCAGCGTCGATCCCAAGGCAACACCCAAGAGAGCAGACTCTGATGTACGCACTCCCAGTCATTGTTCAGGGGGAGATATGGGGGATCTCTGCCACCCTGCCCAGAGGGTAATCCGAGGCTCTGCAGGTATGTGGGCAGTGTTAGTACTCTAGGGGCAGACTACTCAGGGAGCTGCAGAAGGGGACCTATGAGGGGAGCTCTGAGAGAGGATCAGTGGCAGAAAGTAGGGGATAAAGAAAGAGTAAAAAACAAAACATCCTTTATCATTGTAGGAATATCACCAGGATTAGGCATCTGGTTTCGCCTGACAACCTTCCTACCTTGGTCCATGTCTTTGTGTCCTTGTGCTTGGATTACTGCAACTCCTTTATCTAGGGCTTTCTGGGGTTGAAATCTGTCACTTGCAGCTGGTGCAGAATGCGGCGGCCTGGCTTTTGACAGGATCTGCCCGATCCTGTCAATTTACTCTGGTTCTGTGCGAACTGCACTGGCAGCCAGTACAGTGGCGGATCACCTTTAAAGTCGGTTTACTGACTTTCTTTTTTTTTTTTTTTATACTTTCTTTTTTTTTCTCCCTCCTGGTATTTCCTACCCTCTTGGTCCTACTCCTTCGGGCCTCTCAATGCTCTTTTGCTGTCCCCTAGATCTGCCCCTAGAGTGCCTTCTCTCCTTCCTCCTGCACAGTGGGGTCTTGTCTGGTGTGGCGGTCTGAGCGGAGGGACCGTCATCCAGGACCGCGAGGGTGATTTTTCCCCTTGCTTCATCCCCTGGGGATGCCGGCACTTGGGACTATGTCCCGAGAGGTAACGTGCTGACAGACAGACCTCTCATGTGCCATGCGACGTCCCCCCTTCCCGACCCCCTACGAAGGAGTCGCCCGTCCTTTTCAGGAATCGGTGCTTCCACCGAATTCCTTTATGGGAATGACGGACACTTGCGCATCCCAGGTATCCTCACCCTGAGGGAGGAGAGCATCCATAGAGATGCTCAATCCTCCCTCCCCCCAGCAGCCCCCGGCTCCCCAGGTCCGGACCCGGTCGCTGCATAGCGCGAGGTGTTGTATCCAGCACCTCAACCCTCAGTGCCACCGGCCAGCGGTTTACTGACTTTCAAAACCATACATGGACAGGGCCTGGACTATCTGAAAGAAATTCTGGTCCCCTACTGCCCTGGTCGATCACTCCGCTCGGCCGACGAGGGGTTGTTAGAGTTTCCGAGCGTGAATTTGAAATCATCTGGTACAAGAGCTTTTGCTTATGCAGCCCCACCCTTTGGAATTCTCTACCCCATCGGTTACAGGAGTGCGCAACTGTGGAGGGATTTAAGCAGGGCTTAAAAACCTTTCTGTGGCAACAAGCCTTCTTAGCCAACTGAAAGTTTGTTATTGATTTACTGTTATGTGATTTTAACTGAATTGAACTGATGATTGATGTTTGTATGATTTTGTTTTTTATATTGTTAGGTGCCTTGGCAATTGATAAGGAGCCATAGAAATACATTTATTATTATTATAAATTTATTATTACATCTGGCAAATTAAAGTCCCACATTATTAAAATTTTCCTCCTCCTGGCCATTTTGTTAATGGCTTCCCCCAGGACTCTAATTCATGCAGCGTGTCAGAGGCCTGTACACCACCCCGCGGGGATAATGGCCCAATCCCATCTGCAGGCTGACCCATAGTACCTTCAGCCATTCACTGTCCCCTGTCTCAGGAGGCCTTATACCCTCTTTATGTATAAACCAACCCCACTCTGCCTTTCCTCCTGACCTGTCATTCTGGAACACGGTATAGTCTGGGACGGCCAGTTCCCAGCTGTGATTGTCTGTGCACCATGGTTCCATTATGGCCACAAGATCCATGTGTGTCTCTGCAGTGATTGTCTCAAGATCAGGAATTTTGTTTCTCAGACTCTGTGTTGGCACACATGGCTCTCCATACTCTTTGTCCCTCTCGCACGCTAACCTGCCTCCACTTTCTTATTTCTTCTTGCCCCCTGTGTTACCCCACTCCTGCCCTTCCCTGTTACATTGTCATCCTACCTTCCCTCCTCCTCCTCCTCTCCTCCAGCAGAAGTTCCACCCAGACTGCCTGCCTGCCCTCTCTTGCTTACATCAACTTCCAGGAATTTCTTTTCCTGGGTTAACCTTTCCTGTTGTACTAGTCTGGGGGGCAGTCTCTGCCTCCTTAGTCTTTCTGCCTAACCCCCAGCTAGTTTAAATGCCCAGTCAAGTACCATTTAACCATTCCACCCAGGACTGCTGCCCCGCCTCCAGAGACAGATGGAGGCCATCTTCCTTCCCATTGTAGTCAAAGCTCTCCTCCACACCATGCCTTCAACCACTTGTTGAAGGATCTGGTGTGGAGTTCCAGACTTCCAGACCATGCACAGGTAGCCTTCTATTGAAGGGTGCTGTCTAAGCTGCCTGCTTCAGGCCCCTCCCCAGCTCCTAAACCTATTCTGCACTACCCCTACAGATTCCTTGCCAGATCATTCATCCCCAGGTCGACAATATCCAGCTCCCTCCCTACCCCCTCCTCCCTTGCAATCTCCAGATCTACCCTCCAGTCCTCCCCACTGAAGCCCCTGTAATGCACTGCACTACCCTATCCCTCCCTTCCCATGCCACCAACTCAGTCTCCCTGACTAATGAATCTCCCACCAGCAGCTGCCACTTCCTTGGGTGGGGGACCCTCCCACATTCCTTGGGACCTGCTTCCTTGAGGTCCTCTACCTCCTCTCTTCTCCTATCATGAGTGCCTCCTCTTGGCTTCCCTATCCCACCAGAATGGCAAAGGAATTGTGCAGTAGTAAGGTCTCAGAGGTGCTGTCCTTCCTTCCTCCCCCCACACTCCCAGAGCCCACCAAGGCCCAGTAACACTGACTCCTTGCTGTTATCCTTTGAGACAGCAACAGCAAACTAAGTGACCCCTGGGTGGGGCAGATGGTGCCCTGTACTAATGTGTGTGATGAGCTCTTCATCTACACTTCGGTCCTCCTAACTTTTTTAGCAGCCTTCTATGTGGATCCGAATATAAAGCCTTGCTTCAGTCTAGATATAGCATGTGGACTGCCTATCCCTTATCTACTGCCCTCGCCATTCAATAAAAGATAACCAGCATCTTGGTCAGGCACAATCTACCTGTCTCGACCATGCTTTTTGGTGTCCTGTAACCCATGGAACTCCAGGTATTCCACTACCTGTTCTTTCACCATCATTTCCAGGAGCTTACCAACAACAAAGGCCAGACTTACTGGCCTGTAGTTACCTGGTTTCTCCCTGTCTCATCCCTGTGCAGTGGAACCACATCCACAGACCTGTAGTCCTCTTGGACTCCACGGTCTCCAGGGATCACCTGAAAAGATCTGCCAGAGGTGTTATCAATTCCAGACTCAGCTCCTTCAGCACTCTGGGATGCAGACAGTTACAGCCTAGATCCTTGTCTATCTAAATGTCTGCAAGCCCTTTTTGGACCCTGTCCATCATGATCTCCACCCTGCCCATTTTATGTTTGTCTTTCTGATGCCTTCACCCCACTATCTGGCAGTGCCTCCCCCCATTCTCCACTGTGAAGACAGAGCCGAAGAAGTTATTTGGTACCGTTCCCTTTTGCCCATCATCCTCAACCATCCTCCCTCCCACCTTTCTTCAACCTTATTGTCTCCCCTTGCCTTTCTCTTTTCCCTAATGTATCTGAATAATTCTTTGTCCCCTTGTTTCCCCTTTTCCACTGCACACAACTCTGCCTCTGTCTTAGCTTTCCTTGCTGTATCATTTTATTTATTTTACTATTTTGCTCCCAAAAAAGCACACTAAGCTGAGACTTGTTTCCAGGTGTGTCCAGGGAGCACAGTGGCATTCAGAATCATTCTCCAGGTTTGCAGCTCAGTGCTCATAACCACTACCCTATACTGCTTCCCCTTTCTCAGTAGGTTCTTCTGGTACTCCTCCCACTCTTCTCCCTGCTTATTGTTACACCTCCTGAAGGCCTCTGTTTTGGCCTTCAGTGCCTCTCTCACCTCCTTTGAAAACAAGATTGTTTTTTGTGCTTTTTTCTTTTGGAAATGTAACCCCCTTGTTACTTGGGGTTACTAGAATCCCACTTAGAACCAGTGGCAGGCGGGGAAAGGCAGCTTGTGAGACACCAGTTAAATGGGTTTCACACTGTCTCACTCTTTTCTCAGTCTCAGCTGAGCTGGAGAGAAGACATCACCATAGAATTCTCGCAGCAGCATAACCACATTAGAATGCAGCATCAGGGGTTAGTGTTAGAACTTTGGGGAAATCAAGTCAGTCTTCTGGAGAGAGCAGTCAGAGGAAGAGGTGTGCTGCAGTTGGTAGCCCTTCAGAGCCTAGCTCTGCTTTAGAGCTACATCATAAAGTGGGTTGTGTGTTCTCGCCCTAGAGAGGAACACAGAAGAGACCAGAAGGAAGTGGTAGAGACCATTCCAAGTGTTGTTCCAGTGCCCCATCCCCGAAGGGATGGAGGGGAATTCCAGCATTTCAGGGGCAATCCCCTGGCCCTGTCTGGAAAGGGAAAAGCTGCCTGAAAATGGGAATTGTTCTGAGATCCAGAGATTTTCTTTGTTTCCTTTGAAAGAAGCCCTGGGGCACCTGCATAGCACAGTGAGTCTGTTCTGAAATAGAGCCTATGTTCACCAAGACAGAGTTGTGTAAAAGTATCTGCCTACTGTGGGGTCAGAAGAAGACTAGCCAAGTACAGTGCTTTTAAATTTGTGTATGGCTTAGAAGCATCTGAGACAGTGGGGGTCTAAGGAATGGACAGAGCCATGAACAGAACTGTTTAAGTCAGGACACCACCTAAATACAGTGTAGAATGTTAAATGTGACAAACATTTCAAGATAGCACTACAACCAGTAGTTCGAAGAAAGGTGTTTTTCCAAATGAATGGCCGGGTATAGATTTGGGAGCAAGTGGTGGGAGGCCCCATCTGGAGTAACCAGGTTTACCTCTACGGGTTCAGTTTGGGCACCTATAGCTTTCTCCCAGGCACTTGGCCAGTGTCTGCAGAAAGTACCCAGATGTGGGATTAAGGATGATTTTCCCTTTAGAGCTAGAAAGTGCGCATGGTTGGTTTAGGGGAGCCACCATCAAACTCCATGCTATATGGAAAAGTGTCCAAGAACTGACTGGGGTACCATGTCAAGGAATCAAAGTAGAAGAGTACCAGTTCAGGCTGTGTGATCCCAGAGTAGTTTAGAACCTGAGGGTTTTCGAGTATTAAAGATGTGCTCTGACCTCTGTAAATCTGCATTGCCAGTGAGTGTAGCCCTGTGGAGGTCCATCTTTGCTTTGTTATTCCTGTGTTGATGTGAATAAAAGCCACACTCTAGAATCCCATTCCTGATTTGGACATTTTCACTTATTGCTTCCTGTGTCCGGAGTTACTTGGGCACCACTGACCAGAAGTACAAACCTAGCCATGATGCTGAACAAATAGAGTTTCTCCCCAACCCTAGGTATGAGGTTATAAAATGGAGGCACCCGGTACCGAACCTAGGCCCCTTAACCTGCTGCTAGCCAAGCAGGCAGGGGTAGTAGCCCTTGGAATAGCACCACTATGGGTTACTGAAACGTTCCATATACAAGATTATGTTGCCTCCCTTATAGCACTGTGACCGCTTCACTATTTCCCATTTAGCCTCGGTCACCACTGCCCGTCAACCTCTCCAGGTTGTCCCTGATCAGTGTTCTCATACTTCTGAAGTCTGCCATTCTTAGGTGCAGTAGCACAACCTTGAATGGTGACTGGTAATTCCTGTTGATATTTCAAACCACAATGAGGCATGGTCACTTGACCAAAGAGGTTCCCTAAACGTGACTCCTTCCACCGTCTCCGCAATAGACAGTGCCAGCTCTAGAATGGCTTCCCGTCTGGTTGGCTGCCTAACCCCCTGCTATGGGAAGCAGTCCTGCATGCCGTGTATCAGTGACTGACTTCTCTCACTTACATAGAAACATAGACTCTGATGGAAGAAAGTGACCACGGGCCCATTGAGCCTGCCCATAGTATTACTACCACCCCCTCTCAACCCACTGTCCCGGGGGGTTAGCTCCGCATGCCCCCTTCCTGCATCCCCTCCCTAGTTCCCCCTAATGAGACTATGAGTCCCCTTGCTATGTCACAGTTGTGTTTTGGCCCATTAAAAGTACCCACCCCCTCCACTTCCACTGTCAATCTGTTCCACAGCTCCATCACCCTCTTAATGAAGAACACCCTCACATCTCTCCTGAATTTACCCTCCACTAACTTTTAATCTTGTCCCTCGTGTCTGCATTACTATTTCTAATACATAAGTCTTCACTATTCCCTCTGTTATTTTCTCTTTGAAACTTATAGGTCTTTCTTATGTCCCCCCTCTTCTGGCTGGCCTCCAGCAAGTACATGTTTAGGACCTCCAATCGTTCCTCATAGAAGCTGCCCTCTTGGCCCTGGATCATTTTGGTGCCCCTTTGTTGTACTGACTCCAGCCTATATATGTCCTTTCTCAGGTGAGGACTCCAGAACTGGACACAGTATTCAAACTGAGGCCTCATCAGTGATCTGTATAGATGCAGTATCAACTCCCTTCTCCTACGATCAAAACCTCTCCCAGTAACACCCCAGCATCTTCAATACCTTACTGTAAGCCTTACTGCACTCCTGGCTGGTCTGTTTGGGGGAGTCACTGATAATAACTCCCAGATCCCTCTTCTCAGATGTAGCGACCAGCCTCATCCCCCACCCCATACTCCGTAGGTGGGCTCCTGTTCTCTAAGTGCATCACCCTGCAAAATCTTTGACCTTCTACAGTCTCATCCCCTGCCTTTCAGACTCTGTGTTACTTTTCACGCATCTCTTGTCCCATTTTGAGGGAGCACTTGCTAGATTCCTCTCCCCTGCTTGTCTACATGGGGATTCCCTAGTCCCAGCCTCCCCATTTCCAGTTTAAATGACTAACAGTGTATGGATCAAATTTCTGGCCTAGTGCATTTGCCCCTCACCTGTGAGATGAAGCTCATCCTTCTTAAATAGTCTACTGTCCCAAAATTTCTCACAGCTGCCCCATGAGCTTAAACAACTCCTCCTCCTTACACCACCTCTTAAGCTACTTGTTTCTCCTCACCCTCTCCTGCCTTCCATCCTCCCTATCCCATACAGGAAGGACCCCAGAGAAGGTAATCAGTGCTGCAGCCTGCAGAAATCTCCCTTCATCTCCTGTAGCTCCTGATTTACCAGCTCATTCTTCTCTAAATGGACCAACACCTCTGACTCCTCTCCCATTCTCTTAACTATTTTCTCTATTCTGAGAACACCACTACTAGCTGTGGCCCCTGGTAAGCATCTAATAACCATCCTCTTCTGGCTACCCCAATGCACCACCTTCTCCATTCTTCTAATAATAGAGTACCTGTAACAGTGCTGCAGCAAGTCAAAACCTTTTGGGGAACCCTCAGAAAAAAGACTCCAGGCAAAGAAAGTTCAATGAAACAAACAGTTGCTTTACTTCAGCACAAAACAAGGTTTCAAAAGCAGCTAACTTTGGCAGAACAAAACTATAACGAAAGTTTTTTGGTTTAGCTTGATTCAGCCTTTCAGTTCACAGCAGCACCACCCTCACTCTCTTTTGCCCCAAATCCTTCCTCTTACACTGTTTTCCTTTGTATGTATCTCAGGTGAGGTTTATTTGAGCTCTTCCCTGCAGGGATTTCCAGACCTGCATACAGCCAATGCATATGGCCTTTAAAGGGTCAGGTCAGCAATCAACAGGGCTGGGTTTCAATTCACCCTGTGCTCCTGCTAGCGTCTTAGAGGAGGGCAGGCCCTGGGTGAAAGTTGTATAGACCCCTTTCCTTACCCTCAACTTTTGGAGTTATGCCCATGACATGCTCGGCAGTGGCTACCATCAGGCTGCCCTCCCTGGAGAAAAAGTCGGCATTATTATGCAGAGAATCTGTCCTGTGGTGCTTCTGTAAAGAAAACAGCTGCAGAGTCAGGTACCACCGGGTGACTTGGAAATTAGTGTCCTGCATGGCTTGCAACCATTTGAGGGGTGTGTGGTAAGTGACTAAAGTGAATCATCTTCCCAACAAATAGTAATGCAGGGCCACTGCTACCCACTTCAGTGCCAGGCATTCTTTCTCTAGTGTGCCATAATGTTGCTCCCTGAGAAACAATTTTCTGGACAAACAGAAGATGGCGTGAGTCCCATCACATTCTTGTGACAAGACAGCCCTCAGTCCTACTTCTGAGGCATCTGTGTACAAAACAGATGGTTGAAATTTTCACTTCATATGACAGGTCTCTTACACGACACAGAACTTAACAGATTCAAAAACATTTTGGTCCCACATAAATTCTATCTTAAAGGTATGGTCATTACAAAGTGACTGTGACATAGAAATTGATGGGAAGCATTGTGAAAGTCCCAGATATGTGGCCATTGCTTTAAACGCCTTTTTCACCAATCTTGATAGATACAAGAATTATCCACAAGCCTCCTCTTCTATATCCCCTGATCTTACAGCTAACAACCTCCCATGCCCTAATTAAGCAATAATGCACGACAGGGTGTGTGTCATGCTGGGATACCATCATGCCTTGGGTGGTTGAAGCACGATGCTGTAGGTCGAGTGTGTTCAACACCCGAGAAGTGACATTATCCCAGCACAACACACACCCTGGAGTGCATTATTGCTATAATACAATGGCTTGTTTTATTAAGAAAGAAAAAAAGATAAAAAATAAAATGTTTTAAGTAGATTTTTTTCTTCATTTTTATGATGTGGAAGCACACCTTTAAAAAAAGTCCAATTTAATGTTTCCCCACTAGATGGTGCTGCTACATGCTGGTTGATTTGTCAGTCACACCAGCTCTGACATTTCTAAAGCTTTCTCTTTCTTTTTATGGTTCCCCCCACACACACACAGAGTTTTGACCCCCTTGGTAGTTTCCATCTGTGTTGCGATCCCTTGGTTACTTAAGTTTAAGTGGCCAGCTCACTGCCCTGCCGCCAGATGACTTGTGTGAGAAAACCAAGTGAGGAGAGCAGCTAGACTTGCAGTTTTGTTACTGGGATGGGGTAAGTTTGTGCAGAAGAAGAAAAAAGCCTTAGAAGAAAGTGGAACATTTAGTGAGCATCATGGAAACAGTCGCACGGTGACTAAAGATGCGCATGCCTGTTCAGTCGCTCGCTGCAATTTAGAGATGGCAATGTTGTTTTACCTTTTTTTTTGGTGGTGGTGGGGTTACAAAGAACTTAAAGAGAATCTGGTTGCAGTGACAGGGATCTCATGGCAGCATTTTTCTCAGGAAGTGAGCAGCATTAGTGAACCATGTGACCGGCAGTTACGGTCTCTGCAGTTCACTGAAGCCAGTGGGTTCGCTCTGAATAAAAAGAAAGGCTGCCATGAAAATTAATTTTTTACTGAATGTGCAAAGTCTGCTTACTTGGTTGACAGAATTGGTGTTGGCGTGCTGTTGATGTTGTGGTTTGGAGGGGATTCTGAATTTCTTTCCAGCAGCTGGTCAGAGCGGCAGTAACATCTGGAGGAGACGCATGATTCTTCTTCTGTCATGTGGCCATGTGTGTGCCTGGACTACACACAGTACAGTGATGTTATACTGAGATAACATCATTGTCCCAGGCACACACTGACAAATCAGAGCCCAGCATTCTTTCTTGCCATTGTATAATTTCCATTTTAGTCTTGTAACAAGAAAAAAAAGCGATATTACTCCTCAATAGGCTTGAAACTACTGGCACCGCAGCTTATGACAAACTTGACACAAAACTCCTCAACCTTGGAGCTCCAGAAATTGCATATCCCATTGCATTACTTTTCAATAGATCCATCCAAGAAGGGGCAGTCCCCTCCGCCTGGAAAGTGGAACTTATAACTCCATTACATAAGGGTGGGGCAAAAGAACAAGTGGAAAATTACTGACCTATCTCAATCCTCTGTACCTTCAGCAGATTACTTGAGAGACTAGTCTACAACCAGGTCATGGACTATGTAGAGCAGCACAACCTACTCATCGCAAACTAGCATGGCTTTCATAAGAACCATGGGAAAAGACACTGCCTTAGTCCATCTGACCACAGACATCCTGGATAGATTAGACAAAGGTCTAATGACAGGAGCAGTCTTTATTGACCTGATCAAGGCCTTCGACCTTGATAACTACCAGATACGTCTAACACAACTATAATCCTTAGGCTTAGTTAACTTATCTCTGCAATGGTTTCCAGACTACCTAACAAACAGATCACAGTTTGTAAACTGGAAGGGTGATTTGTCTGAAAGGCGCCCGATCTGTGATGGGGTCCCACAATGGGTCAATACTGGGTCCTCTCCTCTTCTCACTATATGTCAATGAAACACCTGCAAACTGAGGTGAAGCAAAATTATTATTAGATGCAGACGATGCAGTATTATATCATAGCTCTAATGAAATTACCGGGATAAATAAACCTGCATTTACTCGAGGGCTAGCTTCCAATAAAGAAACTGGTTCCTAATGGTAAAAAGACAAAGCCATCCTCTTTGGTCCAAAAAGTCTAGGTCCCCAAAAGGTGCACCTGTTAACCCCCTCCTTTTCAACGGATCAAAAATTGAGACAGTAGATTCCATCAAGTACCTGGGCATTCTACTTGATCAGGATACTACCTTTATGGTCCATATTGAACATCTCGTCAAAACTCTACATCAAAAAAATGGTCTCCTATAACATCTAAGCCCCTACCTCACCAAAGAGTCCTGCTTACGCATTTTCAACTCAGCCCTCCTGTCTCACCCTTCTGTATGGCTCTCCTGTCCTCCTTTCAGTTAGGACGCTCTGAATTAGAAAAGCTCAAATCATTGTATCATACCATAGCTCATTTTGCAGCAGGTGCCTTGGCCAAGGAACACCACTACAAAGTACTGTATTTTCTCAAATGGTCCTCACTCAATGGAAGGCTAGAATATGCATCCCTATGCCTTACCTTCAATTTAAAAGGCACCAAAGCTCCCCCTAACCTTAACAACCTAATAATTAGCAAACCAGAGAGGAGACCCCTCAGATCCTCCGATGAATGCTCCTTCTGGTCCCTAAGGTCAGAAAAATGGTAGGCAGTAGGTCCTTTGCTAACTCTATCCCCACCATTTGGAATTTCCTTCCCAATGCTCTACAGGTAATCTCCTCACTTGATGGATTTAAGAAGGGTCTAAAAGCACATATACTAGAGTGGAATCAGTGCAACTGTTACCACTGATAGGCCTAAGCATCGCTATACCGCTGGTTGTGACTTAATTCTCTAGCTATTGTCCTTGCTTTCATGGAAAAAAAAATGTAATTCTTTTTGTACACTGCTGTAAACTCATGTATAGTCTTATATATGCTTATCGTTGCACACAACTGTGTCTCTGTAACCAAACCTGTTCCATTGTATTGGTTACTCTCCAAATCTTCTCTGCGATTGTAATCCTGTTGAAAAATCTCTGTAATTAATTCCGGGTCACCCCTGAAAAAAAGAACTCTCTGAGGCCCAGTGGGTTTACCTGGTTAACAAAATTCAATAAAAAATAAATTTTTGATAGTCTGGAAGGCCTTCAGACACTTTCAGGATCACTGAACCATATCTGGGGCAGTTTTTTTAGTCAGGTCAGTTAACGGGGCAGCAAGTCTCACAAACTCCAGAATGAACTGGCAATAATACCCGCTAAGTCAAGAAAGGACCTAACTTATCTTTTAGGTAGTTGGTACAAGGCAGTCAGGAAGGGCTTTTGCTTTAACTGGGCATACATGGCCATTCCCAAACATGTATCTCAGGTGTTTTGTTTCTTGTCACTCTAGGGCACATTTTGCAGCACTGGTTGCGAGACCTGCCTCGCTAATTTTATTTATTTATTTAAAAGTTTCACCAGGAAAGGCATACTGAGCAGAGAATGCTCATTTTTAGATGTGTCCTCGGGGAGAGAGGACGGGGATAACAGTAAATACAATGCAAAAGACATATACACATACTGGTATAAGGTTAAGAGATACAATCAAGCATCAGGATGACCAAACTGAATAACAGTCATTTCAAGCAAACAACAGTGTGGTAGAACTCTATTACACCATCACAACAGTAACAAAGAGTAAGTGCTAACATGAGTAAGAAGCAGAGAGACAAAGCTATAGAGAGGGTGGAAATTAAAGCGCATGTGCAGGAAGGGGAGAAATGGGCCTTTAGGAGGGAAGAGAGGACCTGAGAGTGGCAGTGTGGTGGATGGGTGGGGGGATCCATAATTTTGGGAAGTGGTTTGAGAATGCTGCCTGACCTGCTGAGGTGGACCTGATAGGGATGGTTAAGGTACGGTGGTCAAGGTTTCTAAGGGTGCGAGAGGAAGGAGGTTTGAGGGAAATAGAGGAGTAGAGATAAGGGGGTGGGGGGGAGAGTGAAACCAGAATTTAGCAAGAAAGTTAGCACAGTGGATAAGGTATCTGTCTGCTAGGGAGGGAAGGGAGAGAGACTGGTATAGTGTGTAGTGATGGGTACGGGGAGGGCAGTCAAGAGTGATTTGGCAGAAGGAGTAGAAGAGACAATCCAATCTGGTTATGGAAGATATGGGAGGCAGCACTGTAGAATACATCCCCATAGTCAAAAATAGGTAGGATCATCTTCTGGACAAGAGCATGGTGGGCCAGCAGTGGAATACATCCACGATGTCTGCATAGGGCACCCAGTTTGAGATGCAGTCTTTTGTGGATGGCATCTATGTGTCCAGAGAAGGTGAGGTTCCAGTCAAGCCAGACTAGGAGGTACCTAAAGGAGGCATTTATCCTCAAGTAAAGTCCCATCCAGGGTGTGATATGAAGGGAGGGATTGGAGCAGAGAGAGTCTCTGCTTTGTGCTGAAGGTCATGGAAACTGTTTTGTTGGCATTCAAGAAAAACTGGTTTGAATGAAACTAGAGCCAGATCTTATCAAAATCTTGTTGAAGTCTGAATGCTAAATCAGTGGGGGAGGGGCCAGAAGTATACAGGACAGTATCATCCACATACATGTGGATGTAGGTGAGAGGACAGCCAGAGGGAAGGTCATTTATGAAGATGGAGAAGAGTAGTGAGCCCAGCACTGAACACTTCAGAACTCTTGTGCTAATGGGAAAGGGAGGGGAGGTTGTATCACTAATCCAAATGGATTGTGTTTGACCAACGAGGTAAGAGTGGAACCAGCTGGTAGCTGCATTTGAGAGCCCCACAGCTGAGAGTTTGGCAAGCAGGAGGGGGTGGGAGATCATGTCAATAGCCTTGGTAAGGTCAACAAAAAAAGCAGAGGTGAAGTGACTCTGGTCCAAACTCGAGAGTATGGGGTTGGTAAGCCTAAGGAAGGAGGAGGTAGTGGAGTGGAATTTACAGAAACCGGACTGGTAAGGTGCGAAGAATGAGGAGGAGTCAAGGTAGGAGAGTTGGGATAGCACCAAGCAATCCTGAAGCTTGGCAAGAATGGGGAGCAAAGAGTTAGGCCAGTGGTTACCCAGGGAGGCAAGGTCATCACCTTTTGCAAGGTGGACAACAGTGGCATGTTTCCAGCCAGATGAGATGGATGCAAGAGAGAAAGAGAGATTTAACAGAGATGCAAGGGAGGAAGCAAGAGCAGGAGAAGACAGGTATAGAGTCTTGGGGTCAAGAGGCACTTACCCTTAGAGGGTTGAGGGTAAGACGTGTTTTGAGGGCATCTGCTGGAGATATAGGACAGAAGGAGAAAGAGGGAGAGGAGGGGTGGGCTGAGTTAGGGGGCTCAGGGGTAAAAATGGAGGTGAAGAAGGGAGAATAGAGAGAAGTAAGGAGGCACAGGACGTGAAATAAGTGCTTAATTCTGAGGCAACAGGAAGGAGATTAGATAGAGAGACATCACCCACTTTGAGGACAGGTGACGGGGGCTGAGATGGAGGGGAGAATAGGGATTGAACCACCTTCCAGAATTTAGATGGGTAGTTTATGTTTGAATTAAATTTGGCTGAGAACTATTCAGCTTTTGCTAGTCTAATTGTCCTGGTGCAAGCATTTCTTAGAGAACGGTACTTCTGGAAGGCAGTTAGGGAGCCAGTGGACTTGTATAACTTCCACATCTGATCTCTGGCCTATATCAATCAATCAATCAAAATCTTTATTTATTCAGGCGGACATCATTGAGCAAAGCTCATTTACAAGATGGACCTGATAGGTCGAGGAACAACTTGAAGGTACGAAAGCAGACATATACAAAACACATCTGTATAAACAGATACAATAATATAAACATATATACAAACAGGGTAGCCAGAGATTACAGGCTCCAAGGCAAGCTAAACCAGACAGTTATGATTGATGACTACTAAAAAGTTGAAAACAGCCTCTGAAAAATGACATAGAGGGGCTGGTGGGAGTTTTGGATAGGGACTAAGTCTACTAGCAGCGAGTGAATGGGGTAGAAGTAAGTGACAGGGGTAGCTGTGGAGGTCTTGGTAAGGGCTAGCAAAGCTGCAGTAGAAAAAAGGGGGGGTAATGAATGTGATTAGACTAAGCCTTGTGAAAGCAATTGCATATCTCTGGGAAGAGACTTGTGTATATGCAAGCTATCAGCTCAGCAGTGACCCAAGGGAGGTGGGAGCCACGCACCTGGGTGTGTCTTAGGGGGCATAAAGGTCCCAGATAGCTAGTATTCCAGTGCAGAGTCAATGTAGGAAGCAAGGGGGATGGGGAACCAATCAGTGCTTGACAGGTCATTTATTACTGGAGCCAGATTTAAGGAGTTGTAAGAGTGAATTAGGATTTTGGGTGGGGCTTTAGGGAGGTGGACTTTACAAATGGAGCAGATTAAGTGATGGTCGCTTAGGGCATCAGGTAAAATACCAGCTGCAGTAATACGATATGAGTGGAAGTGAGAGCCCAGTCAATTAAGGAGTGATTTCGAGTTTTTGTGTTTAGACGGGCAGGTTCGCTAATTAACTGGGTCAAGTTTAGTGAAGGTATTTTGGTCCTGGTTTTATTTTGTGTGTGGGAGAGCCAGTTCACATTAAAATCTCCCATTATGTGCAGTTTGCCAGAGGAGGAGTGAGTCTGAAGGGTAGATAGTAGTTCGGTGATAAAAGAGGGAGATGGGCTGGGTCAGTAATATGTACCAGCAATAAAAATGGGTACTGAGAAGTTGAGGAAAATCTTTACCATAAGAAACTCATAGGCCTACAGAAGGGAGGAAGTGAGTACAGGGGCAAATTGGATGGAGGAAGTAATATACATGGCAATGCCACCATCTTTGGTGCCACAGTCCTGACAGATGAAGGAGTAGTCAGGAATAGATACGCTTGTGTATGTAGTGTTAGACTTTAGTCATGGAATATTGGAGGGATCGAACCCACATAGGAAAGATAGCAGGGGAGCAATAAAAGAGGTAAAGGGAAGATAGGCAGCAAAATATGGAAGGCCATGGTAACTAATGCCCGCAGCCTGGGAAACAAAATTCCAAACTTGGAGGCCTTGCTAGCAGAAGCAGACCTAGACACTGCAGCAATAACAGAGACTTGGTATACCCCAAATCATGGATGGGACAAAAAGATACCAGGTTACACTCTGTTCAGGGGGGATTGGGGTAAAGAGGGTGGGGTGGCCCTATACATCAGGACAGGGATAAAGGCAACAGGTACAAGGTGGAAAGGGGAGGCCGAGGTACTGTGGGTTACGCTTGAGCCTGGAAATGGCACTGCAATACACACAGGGGTGAGCTACAGGCCTCCAACACAGGGGGAGGAGGTGGATAGGGAGCTGGTGGATGAAATACACAGGATAGGTTTCATAGGTAGTCTCAAGGGAGACCTGGAAGATGTAAGTTAGGGGTAGTATAAGTATATCTGCTAGTTTCTGCAGTACTCTCGGGTGTATATCATCTGGACCTGGTGATTTGCTGATGTCCAACTTAATTAATCTGTCACATACATCTTTAGGATCAATAATTACTTGACCAGGACATGATGAACCCTTGGTAATATGTGAAGTTGAATTGCTACTATCGAAAACCGAGCCGAAATAACTATTTTGGATGTCAGCCATCTCTGTAGAGGTAGCTATTTGATCAAAACTGTTCTTAAAGGGGCCTATCATACTATTACCCTTCTTCATACTGTTGTTATAAGAATAGAAAGATTTTTTGTCTTTCACCCTAGTTGCTAACATAACTTCATACTGCACCTTTGCTTTTCTAATTTAACTTTAACTTCAACTTCCTTAGCAAGTTCTCTTTAAGCCAGATGGTTTGTATGTGTATTATTATTTTTTAGTTTTTTAAACAACCTATTCTTTTTATTGATCAGCCTTTTAATAGGAATATTCAGCCAAGCTGGATTTTTTTCCTTTTATTGTTATATTTTTGGAAGCTTGGTATATAATTTTTAATCTGGTGCCTCAATTTTGTGAGCAGCATGTTCCACATATCCTGTACAGAGAGACCTTTAAGATTGTTTTCCCAGTCCCAAAGAGAAAGTTGATTTCTGATTCCTAGAAAGTCTGCTTTGCTAAAATTCAGCTCGGTTGTATTTCCTGTTGCTATGTGAGTTAGAGTCTCCTTGATGCAAAAATGGACTGAACTATGATTACTATTGCCCAGTGGACTATTAATCTGGACTTTTGTTAATTGTGTTACCCATATTAGTTAGCACGAGATCAAGGATACTAGTTCTTCGTGTACTATCTTGTACTAATTGTACTAACCCCACCTGATCAAACACATCCAGGTACATATTATCTGTTTTAACTCCATTCAATGTCTTCCAGTCTATATTTGGCAAGTTGAAGTCTCCCACGAATAATGTTCTATCTGCTGGGTCCAAATTACCTGTTAGATTTAACAAAGCCATGTCATTATCTGCTGATATTGAAGGTGACCTGTGAAGTAACCCTAGATTTATTTTAGTGCCATTTTGAGGAAGCAATTTTACCCAAAGTAACTCCAAATCTCCTACATTCTCATGTATCTTTTTACATTTTATAGAATCATGTATGTAAATGGCTATACCTCCGCCCTTCCTGTGAGTCCTAGATTCTGAAAACAGATTATAGCCTTAAACATTTTTCCCATGTATCCTTGTCATCCCACCAGGTTTCTGTAATTAAGGCCACGTGGATATCTTGTGATTGTAAGAGATTTTTAAATTCCTCAAATTTATTCACTAGACTCCTGGCATTAATAAGCACCCCATTCCATTCTGGGAAATCCTTAGAAACATTATTGATATTAGTGATGCTACTGACAACTAAAGTGGAAGTTCTGCTACTGGGTGATTTTAATATACCAGACGTGGATTGACCCACCCAGGTGGCTGCTTCAGCAGGAGCTGAGACATCCTGGATTCCCTACAGGGAGCAGGTCTCAGACAACTGGTGCTGGATCCCACCAGAGACAAGGCAATACTGAACCTAGTACTAACCAATGGTGACAGAATCAAAGAGGTCCAGGTAGAAGGTCAGCTGGGGTCTAGCAACCACCACATAGTGTGGTTCAGCATGGGGACAGGGACACAGTCAAGAGACACAGAGGCAAAGGTCTTAAGGGGGCAGACTTTGCTAAGATGGGGAGATGTATCAAGGAAGCCATGGCAAGGGGAGAGGGAGGATGTGGAGTTAAGTAGCAGTGGGAACACCTAAAAGGAGACATAATGGAGGTAACAAACCAATGCATCAGGTTGGTAAACAAAAGCAAGAGAAGGAGGAAACTACTACTAAGGCATTAATAATGATCTTCTGAATATTAATTGGGAAGCTAAGCTAAAAAATAAGTCAATTAATGAGTACTGGGGAGATAGAAGATCTACAATTCATAATACTATGCAGCGTCATGTGAGAACTGTAAAGAAATACACTAGGAAGGGTAGAAAACCAAAGTGGTTAAGTAAAGGATAATTCAAAGTGACTACACAAAAAAATAAATCATATGGACAATACATGAAAATTAAAACAGAAACAAATTGGTTAGCCTTTAAGCAGATTCAAAAAAATTGAAAAATAAAATAAACAAGACAAAGAAGGAATATTAACTTTACTTGGCAAAGACTACTAATAAATCAAATAAGAAAAAGTTCTATAGTTATATAAATTCATTGAAAAAAGAAAATAAGGAAGCACTAACAATAGTAGAAAAAATGAATGTATTACAGACCCTAAGGAGAGTGCCAGTAAGTTTAATTCCTATTTTTGTTTGATTTATTCTAACAACTTCAGTAATAAAATAACAAATCAAAACAATGATATAGGAAATTTTGAATTTACAATAGAAGAAATTCACCAGCAAATAGAAAATTTAAGAGAAAACACTGCACCAGGCCTAGACAATATTACATCAAAAATGCTGAAAATAATGAAAGACCACATTTGGAAACCTCTGAAAATAGTATTTGAAAGATCTATAAATCAGGGAGTTATTCCATCAGATTGGAAAATATCCAAAGTAACACCTGTCTATAAGAAAGGCATTAAGACTGATGTCTCTAATTATAGGCCAGTACGTCTAATTTCGATAACTGGTAACATTTTGGAGACTCTCATTAAAAATAAAATTATAGAACACCTTAATAAAAACCCAGTATTTGATATAAATCAACATGATTTCAGAAAGGGTAGATCATGTACCACTAATTTATTATGTTTCTATAATAAAATTTGTAAGGTATTGGATATAGGAATACCAGTGGATGTGATAATGTTTGATTTTAGCAGAGCATTTGATTTGGCTCCACACTGGGCAATTAGTGGAAAACTTTCCACATATAAAATAGATCCATTCATTATAAGATGGGTGGGTAACTGGTTACAAAATAGAAAACAAATAGTAACAGTACATGGTTATCTATCGGCTGAAGGTTCAGTGACTAGTGGTGTCCTGCAGGGATCAGTAATTGGACCTATTTTATTTCATATTTTTATTGCAGATCTAGACGACAATATAACCAATGAAATAATAAAATATGCTGATGACACTAAATTGTGTGCCCCTTGTAACGCAGTTAGTGTTAGGGAGTCCTTGCAAAAAGATATTGATGCCATAACAGAACGGACAAAATCTTGAGGTATGAAATTAAATACAGATAAATGCTGTGTTATACATATAGGTAAGCTGAATGAACAATATGATTACCAATTAAATGGTGTAATTATACCAAAAAGAGTATCAGAGCAGGATTTAGGTATTACCCTAGATAATCAGTTTCTGTTTAAAGAACATCTTACATCAATATTTCTAAGCAAACAGGGTTATTATGTCGATCAAAAGAAATATTAAAAGTAGAGCATCGGAAGTTCTGCTCCCCCTGTACTTATCATATGTTAGACCCTTATTGGATTTTTGTAGTCAGGTGTAGTCACCTTATAAAAAGATCGAAATAGAAAGATTGGAAAAAGTCCAATGACAATATACAAAATTAATAACAACTATAAAATATGATTATGATATAACACAACGATTGTGCAAATTAGGGCTGCATAGTCTGGAAACAAGGAGACAAAGAGGGGGACTTACTACTTTATTACGATATTATGCATGATCCATTATTAATGACGGAATTGTACATTGATTGCAAAAATGATTATCTTAGTGTAAGAGGTCATCCTCTTCATGTAAAAATAGATAGATTTAAAACTACCAAAAGAAAAAAAAAATTACATTACGAACTGCTAATCTGTGGAATAGACTACCTTTGAAAGTAATAACAAGTTCCAATAAAGAGCAATTTAAAAATTGCTTGGATAAATATATCTATGAAGGGGGAAATATGCAGTATTTTATTCTTTCATAATGGAGCTACTTTTGGGCATTGGCCTTTTTTTGCTCCAATTAACTAAGTGAAACTAAGTGAAACTATGGTTCTCGAAAGAGGTGGCAGCCAAGGTAAAGGCCAAGAGAGCAGAGTTTAGGAAATGTAAGGAGACGCAAAGGAGGAAGATAGGGAGGTGTGCCTACAGTGTCTAAGGGAAGCAGGGAAGGCTGTGAGGAGCACAAATGCACAAACTGAGGCACAATTAGCATAGGCAGTGAAGAAAGGGGACAAAACATTCTTTAGGTACATTGGTGAAAGGAGGAAGGATGGGGGATAGAAAAGCTCAAAGGGAGCAGGGGAGTGCAAGAAGGGGGCCAGGAGAAGGCAGAAAAACTGAATGAACATTTCTGTTCAGTATTCACTGAAAGGAGGGGAGGGTCAGGGACCACAACTAGACAACAGCTGCAAAGGGGGGTGGTGGACACAAACCCATTCACAGAAGAAAGAGTACTAGAAGAGCTTGCAAAACTGAAGGTAGACAAAGCAATGGGTCCAGATGGGATACACCTGAAGATATTAAGGGAGCTGAGAAGAGATTTAGCAGCACCTCTGGCAGCTATGTTCAAGGAGTTGCACCACACAGGAAGAGGACTGGAGGAGGACACATGTGTTCCCTCTACACAAAAGGGGTAGCAGGGAGGAGGCAGGTAACTATAGGCTAGTCAGTCTCACCTCAGTGGTGGGAAAGATCACGTAGTCACTGCTCAAGGAAAAAACATTAGAATACTTGGAATCCAATGGTGCTCAGGATCTGAGGCATCATGGATTCACAGTAGGGAGGTTGTGTCAGACAAATCTGATAGATTTCTTTGACTGGGTGACAAAGGAGGTAAATCGGGGGAGGGGTGGTGGTGGTGGATGTTGCTTACCTCGATTTCAGCAAGGCCTTCAACACAGTCCCACATAGAAGGCTGGTTAACAAGATAGGTAATCTGGGCATGGGACATAAGGTGGTAAACTGGGTTAGGAACTGATGAACCGACAGGAGGCAAAGGGTGATGGTGAATGGGATCCAATCTGGGGAGGGGGGTGACCAGCGGGGTACCTCGGGGATCAGTCCTTGGGCCAGTCCTCTTTAATGTCTTCATTAGTGACATTGTGAAAGGGCTAGAGAAAGGTCTTTCTGTTTGCAGATGACACCAAGATCTGCAACAGAGTGGATACTCTGGATGAGGTGGAGAAAATGAGGAGGGATCTGGGTAGGCTTGAAAAATGGTCTGAAGTGTGACAACTGAGGTTCAGCTCAAAGAAATGCAAAATAATGCACCTGAGACATAGGAAACCTGGGGAGAGTTACAGAACTGGGCAGGGGAAGATGCTGATGCTCACCAAGGAAGGAAGAAAGGGATCTGGGGTTATCATTTCAGACAACCTTAAGGTGTCGAAAAGGGTACAAAGGTTGCAGGAAGGCCAGAGGCATGCTGGGGTGCATAGGTAGAGGTATCACTAATGTAGACCTGTCTGTCGTCAGACATCAGGGGCCCTGCTCTTCGCGCCAGCTGCAAAATTCGGTCCCGAACTCCTGCTCCCGCTGTTACCACCAGTAAGGTACGTGGTTCCTCTCCATGTTGTCTTCCTCTTGGGGTAACATAGAAACAGAATTTGACGGCAGATAAGGACTGCTTGGCCCACCCAGTCTGCCCATTTCCCTACCTACTGGATAAGCTGCAGATCCTAGTTAACCAGCGGCCTACTTCTTCTTACCCCCACCCCCCAGAATTGCCTTATGACTGTCCCATGCATGCTTGAATTCCACCACTGATTTTGACTCCACAACTCCTCCGAAGGCCGCTCCATGCATCCACAACCTCTCTGTGAAAAAATACCTTAAATTACCTCTGAGCCGCTCTATCTTCAAATTGTGCCTCTTGTTCTTGCACACTCTTTTGAAAGATGCTACCCTCTTGGACTTTGTTGATTCCTTGAGGTACTTAAGTTTCTATCATGTCCCCTCTCCCTCCTTTCCTCAAGGCTATACATATTAAGCTCCTTAAGTCTCTCTTCATATGTCTTCTGGTGCAGACCCTGCACCATTTTAGTTGCCCTCTCTGGACAGCTTCCATCCTGTCTATGTCTTTATGGAGATTGGATCTCCAGAACTGCACACAGTACTCAGATGGGGTCTCACCGCTGTCTGTACAGAGGGATAATATTTCTGTTTTCTACTGGTGATGCCTCTCCTATGCATCCCAGTATCCCCCAGCCCTCCTTGCTGCCCTCTCACATTGCTTGCCCACCTTTAGGTCATCTGATATGACTACCCCCAGGTCCCTTTCCATTTTTGTTGTTGTTAGTATCTCACCCCATTGTGTACTCTTCCCTGGGTTTTGTTTCCCAGGTGCATTACCTTGCACTCTTAGCATTGAATCTAAGCTGCCATACATTTGACCATTCCTCTAACCTTGCCAAGTCCCTTCTCATCCTTTCCACCCCACCCTGTGCATCAACTCTGTTTTAGATCTTAGTGTCATCTGCAAAGAGACATACTTTTCCTTCCAGTCCTTCACGTAATGTCCATAAAAGACATTGAAGAGGACCGAACTTAATACTGAACTCCTGGGGTACCCCACTAGTAACCCTCCTTCTGAAGTGGACTCCATTTACTATTACTCTCTGTGTCCTATTCTCCAGCCAATTCTTTACCCAGGCTGTCATCTTGGGACCCACTCCCAGGCTGGCTAACTTGTATATTAATCTTTGTGGGACTGTGTCAAATGCCTTGCTAAAGTCTAGGTAGGCCATGTCCACAGCCCTCCTGATCTACTACTTTGGTCACCCAGTCAAAGAAATCTATCAGATTTGTCTGGCATGACCTTCCGCTGTGAATCCATGCTGCCTAGGGTCCTGTGCCCTCTGGCCTCTAGATACCGACAATTCTTTCCTTCAGAAGTGATTCCATCATTTTCCCTATCACTGAGGTTAAACTAACAGGTCTGTAGTTTCCTGCTTCTGCCTTGCTCCCACTTTTGTGAAGGGGAATCACATCTGCCCTCCTCCAGTCCTCGGTACCACCCCATCCTCCCATGATTTGTTAAACAGGGTAGTCAGTGGTGTCACTAGTTCTACCTTAGCTCTTTAGAATTCTGGGATGAATCCCATCAGGCCCATTATTGCTTTGTCCACCTTCAGTTTTAAGAGTTCTTTCAGAACCCTTTCTTCTGTAAATGGGCTGGTATCAACTTCTGTATCCAGAGTGTTTCTACTGTTTGTTTTATGTACCTCCTCTTCATTTGTAAATACTGAGCAAAAATATTTGTTTAGTATCTCTGCCTTTTCACAGTCTCCCTCTGCCCACCCTCTCTCCCTTTATTAAGCCTCACTATCCTCCCTTGGTCTTCCTTTGCTCTGATGTACCTATAAAGGTTTTATCCCTTCTTAACTGGAGTTGGCTATCTTTCCTCGGTTTGGCCTTTGCTGTTCTGACTGCCTTCCCAGCCTTTTGCTTTAACTGATACAGTTCTCTGTCCTGCTCCTTCTCCGATTCCTTGTACTTCCTGAATGCTTTCTTTTCTCTTGAACCTTCACTGCCACTTCCTTTGAGAACCATAGTGGTTTCTTACATCGTCTTGTTTTGTTTATTTGCTTCACACAAAGGCTCGTTACCTCTGTGATGGCAGTTTTTATTATTCCCCATTGTTCTTCCACCCCTCCTTCCTGTCCATTTGCTAGTGCATTCCTTAGGCACTCACCCATTTTGGCAAAGTCAGCCTCCTAAAGTCCAGTACTTTTGTCTTTGTATGGCTTGACTCTATTGCTGTGTTTATTGTGAACCATACTGTTCGATGGTCACTAGTTCCCAGATGGCTACCCACTTCTACATCTGTGATCCTCTCTCCATCTCCATTTGAGAGAATCAAGTCTAATATTGCTCTCTCGAGTGGGCTCCAGTACTAGTTGTCTAAGGTATGCCCGCTAGGGCATCTAGAATAACTGCACTCTTCAAGTGGCAGCTGCAACTACACTCCAGTTAACATCTGGCATATTCAGATCACCCATCAGCAATATCTCCCTTTTTCTGCCATTCTAAGTATACTTTCTATCATTTCCTGTCCATTTCCTCCCCTGAGAAGGGTCTATGTCTAACCCCTGTCATGTGGGTGCCATTGCCTGTCTCCAAATTTACCCACAGTGCTTCTTCTCCTCCCTGTTTACCCTTTTGTTCTGTTGCTTTATTCTTTCCTTATGTAAAGAACTACTCCTCCTCCTCTTTACCCTCCTGTCCCTCCTGTAGACAGTGTATCCTGGTATGTTTATGTCCCAGTCATGGTTTTGTGTGTACCATGTTTCTGTGACTGCCACGATATCCAGATGTTCCTCCTCCATCAAGGCCACTAATTCAGGAAGCTTGTTACCCTGACTACGGGCATTGGTACTCATTGCTCTCCATTTTGTGATGGCTTTACCTTCTGTTGCAGCATCCCCCACTGACCGTTCTACCTCGGTCTTTTTCTCATTTAGTACCCTGTTTTGTAGGGAGAGGCTGGGATTTTCCTGCTGCTTGTCAGTGCCTCTCCCTTTGACTAGTTTAAAAGCTTGCAAATGAAGCATTTAAACCGATTGCTCAAAAGACTTGTTCCCTTCCTGGACAGATGCAGACCATCCTGCCAGTATAGGCTGGTGTCCCTCCAGGTGGAACCCCAGTCCCCAGTGAAGCCAAACCCCTGTGCTCTGCACCATTTTTTCAACCATTCATTAAACTGCATGGTGCCAGTTCTGTAAACCTTCTGGATTTCCACAATAGGGTCCGATCCTTCCTGGACTAGCTTTTCAGCTAACCATTCTTTTACGAATAGGATAGGGTGGTCCCCTTCCGAGCCTTCTGGTAACCCCAGCAAGCGTATGTTGGCTGAGCGGATCTGATTTTCTAGTGACTCCAAGCGAGTTCTCATATGCTGTGTTTCGGTGGTCATAAGGGAGGTTGCACCACTAGAAGCCTCAACTTGTCTACGGACTTCTTGAAAGTCTCCTTTCAATGAGTCCATCGCTGTTTCTAGGATAAGTACTCTGCCATTAAAACTATCTACCTTCTGGGAAAGATCCGTGACTGAAAGGATCAATTTTTGTAGTTTAATTCCCAGTGAATCCAGCGTTTCTTCAGGTCCGCTATCAGTGGGAGAGAAGGCCTCAGCTGCGACAGATCGTGTAGTTTGAGTGACACTGGAGCCCTTGTTTTTTTCTCGGGACCTCCTGAAGTATTATCTTGCTTGGGATTGCCCATCTTGCTCGAGATTAAGTTCCTCTTTCTGTTAGAGACCTCAATCAGGAGAAAAAACAATGCAGAACTGCCGATTTTTATAGATTTAAATTAAATTTGCAAGAGCTTGTTAAAGTTGCTTCCAGTTAGCTCGGGCTCCACAGCGCCCACCTGCAATTCCATGTTTTTTTTGCCCACCTGCACAAACTAAGCAGCGGGCCATTACTGCCTAGCAGTAGATCACATCAAGTCACATTAAAAATTAATCCGTTAATAGCTGAATTTATTGCTAAGGACCTGCAACCATTTTCTGTAGTGGAGAATGACGGTTTTAGAGCCCTTGTAAAATATTTTGTTCCACGTTACAACACACCAGGCCATAAATATTTTGCGGCTTTGACTTTTCCCAAAATGTACAAGTGGATGCAAAGTAAAATAAAACTGGCTTTTCAAGAGAGTCAGTGTTGTTCTGTGCACCTGACCACAGACATGTGGACGAGTTCTCAGAGCACTGATTATATGTGCATCATAGCACATTGGGTGTCATGATCGTTTTCAGACACTACCTCAAGCGACAGTGTACAGGAAGGAAAACAAGGAATGGCAGCTCTTTGCATTAGCATGTATGGTAAGCATCACACCGCTGACAATATTTTGGAAGAGTTTTGTGACAAAAGTTCTGAGTGGTTAGAGCCCTGAGACTTACTACTGAAATTTTGGTTTCAGACAGTGGCATCCATTATTAGTGCATTGGAAACATGGTAGTTTTACTCAGATTCCATGCTTTGCACACTCATGAAATCTATTAGTATGAGCTTTCCTTTCCAATGACAACAGTATAGTAACACTAGTGGGAGCTGCAAAGAAAATCTGTTGCCATTTTAGTCACTTTGTAAAATCACGTGGCATCTTGGCTGACCTTCAGAAAACAAATTGCTAGCCAATACAGCAACCAAAACAAGATGTTCCGACAAGATGGAACTCAACATTTTACATGTGCAAGAGACTTGTCACACAAACGAGGGCAGTCCATGAATATACCACAGAGCACAACATAGCAGATGGTGTTGTGCTGAATTCATTCCAGTGAAGCTTCATGGAGCATATTACATTGCTCTTCACTCCCTTTGAGGAAGCAACTCGACAGATTAGCAAAGAGAATGCTACTTTAAACCAGATTATTCCCATCACAAATTTATCAAACAAGGAACTCAGGAGGCTGCGTACAGGTTTTGACCAAAAAGGAGACAAATCTGGTGTATCCCTGACAGACTGACTGATACAGCAATTCCAGAATTGCAGAAGACGTCACAATGTCACAACAGATGAATACTTTCTTCTTCCCACTCTTCTTGACCCTCGGTAAAAGTTGCAACACCTGTCTCCTTCAGATCTTGGTGACTCTTATCTCGAATACAAAATCATGCTGGTTTCAGCAATAGCACAGGAAGGGGAAGGAACACTATCTGACAATACAAGTGAATCCCGTGAAGTGGATGCTGCATCTGATGATGCAACATCTATTGGTGGTGACAGCGATAATTTCCACTTATTGCCACCATGTACTCCTTCATCAACATTGGGTAGTCCTGCACAAAGTCCTCTTTCATGGCCCTTGAAAAAGGCATGTCATTCTGAAAAGCACACAGGTGACTCTTACTTTTTGGTCAAAACTCATGGAAACGGATAACTCAGGTGTGTCTGTCATGGAGCCACCTTCTTTGTCTTTGTCTGATATTGTGGATGATTAACAAGAACCACTCATTAATATTACTGATGACCCTTTTGGGTACTGGCTGGGAAAGAAAACATCTGGCCTGCACTATCAGCCTTTGCTATTAAGCTTCTTGGCTGCCCTCTCACTAGTGTTTATTGTGAGCGATATTTAGCATGTCTGAAATGTTGTCTCTGACGGCCACACAAGGCTTACTCCTGAAAATGTACAGCACTTACCTTCCTAAAAGTCATCTCAACAAATGCTCTTATAAGTTCAGTGAACAGTGGCAGAAACATAAAAGTGATGGTGATGAGACAGCTACAACAGGTGTCTCCTAATAAGAGTGCTTCCTTGGTGGTGTTTGAAGACAATTGTGATGATATTATTAAATTTGATGATTTATTTCTTTGAATTCAGAGGACAAAGGTCAGCAACCATCACAGAAAGATCAAGTAAAAAAATTCATTCTTGAGCAGTCATGGTGTACTTATATCATATGTACTGCTGTATGTATTTGTTGCATTCAATTTGGGAACCAGGTGGAGGGTAATTAGTTTATTCAGCAGGTTAGAAATAAAACAGGCAGTGAATTGCTGGATGTCTGGGGTGGAGGGCGGGACCATGGGGGTAACACAAAGGAAAAACCTATGTGCACGCACAGTTGCTGTAAGTGCTGGCCCCTGTGTCCCCAGGTCCTGTACTGAGCGGATCCCCGCTGACTTGACGGTGTGGTGACAGGGCTGGGCACTGGCAGGTGGGTCTCATGGCATGAGTAGGCAGCGCTCAGGATCAAACAGCTCTATAAAAAAATAATAAAGTGAAAAAATGCCCTAGTTGACTAAAAGTTATTAGTTGTGGAAGCTTGTAGGATATATCCAAAAACTGCAGTGCCTTGGGCGGAGGCAAGGTCAACTACATAAAACGTAAGTTACAAAACACAAGTAATAAATAAGAATTGGCCGGTCAAGCAGGAGTGTGTGGGATGGTTTGGGGCCCATGATGCTTGCTATGACACCAAGTAAAGAAGCAAAATAATTAATTAAAATTAAAAATAACGTCTCAAGTCAAAAGGATGTGAGGGATGGTTGGGGCCTCATCACATATCCTGCTCATGCTGCTGTCTCCCACCAAAAAGCATGCCAGACTCGGTGAAGGGCTGCACTCTGCTGTTGTCTTTCAGCTGCTTTTGTTGGTCTCTCTCTCTCTTTCTGACTAACGTTTGACACACTGCTTCCCTTCACTGCAAAGCCCGAAATGACCTGCATATACTGGGCTGGATTTACAAAAGTTTTGGGGACTAAGTCCCACACTGCAACTCCAGTTGTGTGCCGAAATCCCTGCAGTTACAGAGATTGCCATTCACATCCTCAGCAGCTGCGGAAGATGTTACAGCTGGTCACATCAGCTGTAACATTTTTCTGCAGCTGCAGGGATCCCAACACCACCCGCTAGCTGCTGCAAATCATGGAGCTGTTTGTAAATCATCTTCACTTTTGAGAATACTGTAGCTGCGGAATAAACCTGTTCCACAAATAGCAACCCACTTGTGCCACGTTTTTCCCTCAGCTGCAGTATTTTCAAGAGTTTTGTGTATCCAGCCCACTGTTTCCTATAAATGTTATGTTGTGTCTGACACACAGGATCGGCAAGAACAACAGTCAGTTTATTTTTTTATTGCTGTTGGCTGCTTGCCAACCTTGAATTGACACGAAAATAGATACCTTTTATTTTTTTAAAAGTTGCATTTTTATAACAGAGGGATCTAAAAGAACAATACTGATACAGGTTTTGTACTCAAATAGAATAAAAATAGGTCTGCAGTTCATCAGAGTAAATCAGAACCTATTGGAAAAAAATCAGAGTTGGAATCAGAACCGGGTAACAGCCGGTTCTCCCATCCCTAGTCTTAACATATGGGGTTATGTTATATACATTCCTACTAGGGACATTGGCACAGCTCAAAGCTGTGACATCAGCACACGGTGTTGTTGGCATGAGGGATCTTATCTGTGTCAGTCTTCGCCATTCATCACCTTTGGGTATAGTGGCCGGAGGTCACGATCCCGCGGAGCTATCTTTTTTTTTTGATGGGCAGAGTCGCACGATCATCTGCGCCTCTTACTTTGAGGCCACGATCATGGCACTTCTGGGCGGCTGGGCTGCTAGGTGTGATCAACCCACACCCCACCAGTTCTTCGTCCTCCGCCTTTAGAGGTTGCACCTGTGGAAGCTCTACTAGCAAGAGGCTTCATTGCTCAACCAGGCCTTCGCCCGCATTCATCTACCGCTTTTCAATGCCGAGTCTGTCGACGTTGCTTATTAAAAACTTTCCTGCCGGTTCCGCTGTTCTACCACCACTCAGCTTGGTAAGACTGTTCCTTTTCTTTATTAGTGACGCGTAGTCTTGTTTTTGGTTGTTTTTTCCATAGGTCATGTCTCGTTGGGGACAAGAAAACTTTGAAGACGGGGACGCCCCCTATGTGTCGGGTGCCCTGCAAGGGTTGTAACTACTCTGTCACCAACCAGCATGATCACATTCGCGTGTTCTTGGCTCACTACACGACATGGATTTGTGCGACGCCTGCTTCTCCATGGACCGTCGTGTCATCGAACAACACGCGTGGAAAGTGGGTCGAGCTCCTCCGACTTTCGGGGGACGGGCGCGCACTCGTCAGGCCAAGCCATGGTCTCTTGGTCTTTCCTCTGGGTCCCCTCCCAGTTCTATATGGACCTCAGAGGAGGGGGATTCTGGTTCTAGTAACCTCGCTGTTGCAGAAGCCCCTTTCTTGGTGCAGGAGGCCCAGTCCATCCCTCCTGGGGAACGGGTGGGAGGCACCTTGGCAGTAGCCCCTACGGGGCGGTTAAGGCTCCCCTGGTGTCGTCTCCTCAGGCTGGGAAGCTTGGGTCAGCGCTGTCCTCGACGCTGTCTGTCGGCGCCATCTTGGGCCTCGGCACCGTGGGCTCTGATGGCACTGTCGTCGGCGCTGGTCTGTCGCTAGGTGCCGTCTCTGCCATCGGTGCCATTCACATCGCCGATGGTGCTGACGGTGCCTTGGGAGGCTATACGGTGCCGTCCTTGTCTGTTTCTCACCTCGGCGCCATTCACGGTGCCATGGTTGAGCAAGGTGCTGTGCCCAGCTCTGATGCCACTTGCGGCGCCCAGCAGCGACATGGTGCCATGGGGGTTTCTGACCTCGGCGCCATTCATGGCGCTGAGCGCATGGTCAGGGCCGTTGTCAGCACAGTTTCTGGCCTCAGCGCCGCTTGTGGCACCGTGGGTTGAGACAGCGCCGTGACAGGTCCCAGCTCTGATACTGCTGCCGTCCTCTGTGCCATGTCTTCTTCACGCACCGCTCGCAGTGTGCTTGAGGGCTTCGTCGCCAACTCTGGTGCAGTCCCTCTTTCTGGTGCCCCATTCAGTCAGGATGGCAGCAGGTGTCCACGTACCATCTGGCACAGGACTTTGTTCTTCACCTTCTCGGAGGCGGAATCGGACTCTGAGTCAGATAGGCAGTCTGACTCTTTGGAGTAGGCTGCTCATGTGGACACCTTGGTAGTGTCCTCGACACGCCGGAGCCAGCCCCCCTCTGAGGAGCAGACAGTGGCCCCCGGGTCCAGGGTGAGGGGTTCTGACCAGCAGGTGGTGGTGCAGGCCACCATTGCCCTGCAGTCTAGCCTCGGAGGGTTTTCTGACCCCCTCAGTGCTGGTACCCCCTCAGGTGGTGTGCCTGGATCGCCCAACTTTGAGGCCAATTGGAGCACTCGACAGGAGGGGAGGGTGCTGCTCCCTGGATAGCCCCTTCAGGGACTGACCAGGGCTGCCAGCTGCCTAGGCTGGCTATTTCAAGGAGAAGGGCTCTTTCAGACTCTGAGGGGTCGAGGGGTAGGGGTTCGACACGGCAACCCTTTTCTGGGACCCACCCGGGTTCTGGAAGAAGTCATAGTGTGGATCTCCGCCCTTCCTTTTCGGTTTCCTCTAGAGGGCCGTGTTCTTTGGAGGTAGGGCACCATCCTTTAGGACTCTCATGGCTCCGGTCACCTAACGGTGGGATTCTTCAGGGCACAGCCTAGGCAGTTCCAGTGTGGTTGACCAGCTGTCGGCTGTTGAGTTTTCCGGAGCTCCCTCTTTCTTGGGGCTCCAGATGCGCTCTCTGGCCCAGGCAGAGGACAACCGATTCCTGCTGTCGGCTCTGTCCCCTCTCCTCTGCCACCTTCTCCTGCTCTCCCAGGTATTCTTGGTCCTTGCGGCCCTCTCTCCTGGGAGCAGTTCAGAGCTGTGGCTGCTCAATTTCCTCTTACGTCAGGGCCATGGACAGACAGGTTTTTCAACCTCCCCCTGAGCAGTCAGCCTCTGAACTCTTGAGGTCCTCTGACTCTTCATCCCCCTCTTCTGGAGGAGAGAAACCATCTGTCCACATCTCCCCAGTGGCTGATCTCGTAGAGCATCAGCGATTCCTCGTGAGGATGATGGAGGACCTGCATATCATCCTACCCACGCAACATAATCCAGAGCACTCGATGCGCGCCTTAATAGGCGATTTCAGTGTGGACACCCTTGTGGTGCCCCCCTGGCCTGCTCCCTTTCGGGAGGCATCGTTGCGTTTCTGGCAGAGACCCTTTTCCGGAGTCCCAGCCCCTAGCGATCTCTGCCAGAGGTATTGTGGGCGCCCCCCCCGAGTCTCCAGGTTCTATGCCTCATCCCTCAGTCAGGATTGATGCAGCTGGACACTCGTGATAGGCTTCGCACCTCGCTCCATGACCGGCCCCCAGATAAAGATTCTATGGATTTTGACTTCTGGGGGAGGAGGACTTTCTACTCGGCATGGTTGCTGCTCTCTATTTCAGCACATCAGGCCCACTACGCTACCTATGATAGGTTCCTGTGGTCCAGGTTAGGTCAACTCCTAGCCGCAATGCCTGACACAGAGGTAACCAGACAAGCCATTGCGCTCTTTGCACGTGGCCTGGAGCTAGCAAGGCACCGAGCGAGGGCATCTTACGATGACAACGGGGTAGCTTCCAGGGTCGTAGGGACAGTGATCTGCACTAGGTGGATGGCATGGCTGCATCTTTCCCGGTTGTCACCCTTGGCCTGGTGTAGGGTGATTTCCTCGCCTTACCAGAGAACCCATCTTTTCTCCTGTAGGGTAAGGCGGCGTCTGTCGGAGCAACTTCCTACTCCTTCCGAGGAGTCCCCGTGTCACTCTCCCCACTCCCGGGCCTCTCCAGACCCGTGAAGGTTCTCTCTCTTGGTGTGCCACCCACTGAGAGCTAAAGGACTTAGACCTTTAGGGTTAAGACCCCTCGGGGGGGGGGGCTCCACACTCGCCCAAAGGTGATGAATGGTGAAGATTGACACAGATGAGATATGAAAATTACATACCTACTGTAATTCAGATCCTTCTGTGTATCTTCACCATTCATCACAATCCCACCCTCCATCCCCCTGGGGCCTCAGTCTCTGTGTCCCCTTCCCTCTCTGTGCCCTCTCTTTCACCCCCCCTCCTTTCTGTTGGTCAGGAGTAGGGTGACCTTCCTTATAGTGGGATGTTTTCTCTGGGGGAGAGTGGCCAGGATGGGGGCACTCTTCCTCAGTGCCTCAGCTCCACCCCTGTGGGTGGGGTTGGTACTTGCCCTCTTTCTGTTTTCTCTCTCCCTTCTCCCATCAGCTTTACTTTAATTCCTTTGATTGCCTTGTCCTTTAGACACAACCTCAATTTAATTTAAGAAACTAGTTTTCTTATGTCAAAAATTTGATTTGGGGGTATTCCCTGTATCCTGTCTTTTCTTCCAGAATAGCCGATTCTGCTTATGTTGGCGTTATCGCCAGCGATTCTGTGCCTTGAATTCTGGCAGTTTAGCCTTCTGGCTACTTCTTTGCAGTTCCTATACAATCTAGAGACAGGTCAAGGTTCCAGGGTATGTTCCCTCTCTCCCCCCATCACATCCTTACTTCTAAAATTCCCTAACCCTCCCTTCCTCCTCCTTTTCTACTTCCAGAGATTGGGGCCCCTCCCAATCCCCTTAGTTTTCCAGCTTTATTCTGTCCTCTCAGTCATTTATTTCTCCTTTCAGTTTGTATATCCTTTCCTTTATCTGTCCCTTGGACTCCCTTGTCCCTCCCTCCCAACCTTTCCTTGCTCTACAGCGACTTAGAACTGGCGGGAGGGCAGGGTTGACTACACCGAACGGCCAGCCCACGAGTGCACGCAGTGCGTTGGCCCTCGAGGATGAAGCCGATGGTGCATCGACCCCACCCCCACCCCCAAAAAAGAGCTCCCTGCGGGTCTTGACCTCCAGCCACTATACCAAAGGTGATGAATGGTGAAGATGCACAGAAAGATCAGAATTATGGTAGGTATGTAATTTTCATTTCTGCAGCTTCTAACCATTCAGTTTTTCTGTGCCAGTGTTGGGGACAGCAGCACTTTTCAAGCAGTTCCTGAATTTGAATGAAATCTCAGCAATTTATATATACAGTATATTTTTTTTCACCCAAAATAACTCTAGCATTAAGATACTGTTTTTTTGTTTTTTTTTAGAAGCATTACTCTCAATTCATTTGTGCCAGTTTTAAATTTAAATTGGAAAGCCTGCTATCTTCTTTGAGGATATATTCTCCAGTGAGCCACACCTTTAGAACTGTAGGCTGTCGACATCAGGACCGCTTAGAAAGTTTTGCCAGCTGGGGCCACCCACGTCAACTCACATAGGCATCAGTTATATAACATAGGTGGCCCATACTTCCTCAGTTCTTTATTCCATTATCGACATGCTTGTCAGACTGCTGAAAGAAACAGCACTGTTTATTTCTTTTTCTCATTATTCAGTATGATCATCGTTGTCCAGATTTATATGCAGATGTTGAAAATGCCATTGTTCAGGCTGTGTCACTGTGGCCTGAAGATTTACAAGGACAACCATACCACACGCATTTGCTGCCTGGACCTAGCCCACGACATTAATGCCTGCATCATCTGCCAAGGATTCAATCAGGCCATCACAAGATGCTGTTGGAAAGTTTTAGAACTTGTCTCGTCAAAAAAGAAAATGGATGCCTCATGGAAAACCCTGGACTCTAATTTGACTTTTTCTTTCTGACCGGACTCCTGATGCGAACCGTCATCTTCAAGAAGAGCAGTGACAGCCGGCCCAGTGGCACTGAGGGCTGAGGCACTGGATGACTTACCTCGCTCCACGCCGGCGACCCGTGTTCGGGAACGAGCACGGGCTGCGAGGCCTGCAGGAGTGGAGAAGGATGAAGGCCTAATGGCTGCTCTCCTTCTCCGTGAGGATCTGCAAGCTCCGCCACAGTACCACCACCTGGGGAGCTAGGTGATAGGTGTGGTACAGGGAGAAGCAGAAGGGATCAGACACCAGCAGAGGGCGGGAGCAGGAGGCACGCCAGCACGCTCCTAGCTCACTGGCCTTCATTGCACACCGGCGTCTCGGGGCGGAGAAATCACGGAGGAGAAAATGGATCCCGCAGTGTCGCCGGTAGATGGGTCTCAGTGGACGGCACTCAGAATGCTCCGGTGAGTCCACGCAAGGTGCACACTCCAGTCATTGTCAGGAGGAGATCTGGGGCTCCTCCACCACTCCAGGGGGTAATCCGGCATCTAGGGTCAAAGGAGCGGGGCACCCATTTGCGAGGGCTTTCCGGGGTAGGCTCTGGGGCAGGCTCACATTGAGACCCCAAAGAGTGGGGACACTGCAGGAATAGGAGGAAAAATAATAGAGTTAAAAAAAAAAAAAAAAGAGCAGTGACTGTTCCCCCAAAGTGACCAGAGTTGAAAGAAATAACTTCATTGACTGAGAAAGAAAAGGAGAGATCAAAAGTCCTCATTGTCTGAATTGCACCACTCCAAGAGTAAGGAGAAGGCATCGGTTTCTCCAGGAAAAAAAAAAGCAGATCCTGGTCTCCACATTGTTCAAGAACAGCGATTGGTAAGTCAGCATTGAAGGTCGCATAGGTGTCCTCAATCTCTACAGTGCTACAGTCATCCCAGCAGTGCTAGGGAAAGGCTCAAGCACTTCTCCCATTAGGCGGTGTACAGCCTCCATCGAAGGTACCCATTCCTTCTACATCAGTCAACCAGACCCCTGCCACAGGTGACACTGACTCCCAGGATGTTCTGGCAGTGGTATCAGAATTGTTCTGTCATTTGTTGCCTGGCTTACCAGCAGCAATTACTGCATCAATGCTGCAGGTGTCCAGTACATCAGTGCTGCCAATGACAGTTGAGATTCCAGCGGTTCCTGTTGTTGAAGCATCTCTTCAGCAGCCATCAGTTCCTGTGTTGTCTGTTGAACCTCCTGTACCTCACCCTTTGGATGAAGAGGAGGAGTGGGATCCTAACCTCTTGGGCATAGAGGAGGATTTGGGGGGGGTGAAGAGGAAGATTTTGTCTTCCAAGAAGGCCTAAGCTCCTTATCCACTGTTTCATCCTGCAGTGAGGAATCTGTGCATCTTCATCGAGGGTATCTCTTGCAGCATGCCGCATCTGAAGAACTATAGCTGCCAGGCACCAGGACCCCCATGGAAACCTTTCTAGCTAGCAGTCTACTAAGGGGGCTGCCCATCCCAACATGGTCCTCTAACGTCAGCCAACCCTATAAGAGTGGACGGCCCCCTCGCCCTCCTCCGCTCTTTTCACACTGTTGACCAACACGTCGGACCTCCAGAGCCTCCGCAGCTTCATTCGACTGCCTTTTTACTCACGCTCTTTCCACTGTTTTTTTTTTCTCACCTTAGTTTTGTTTTCAGCACTTCCATGGTTTTTCATCTTTTATGCCTTCAAAATCGTCTTCTTCCTTAGATCGAGAATCCAGTAAGTGTGCCTGCAGAAAACAAGTACCAGAGAAGGACTGCCATTCTGTCTGCATCTGCTGCCTAGGCTCAGATCATGACATTCAAACCTGCAAGGTCTGCCAGGGCTTCAACCAGGCTACCAGGCGCCGCTGCCAGTGGATCATCAAAAGCTTTCTCTTTAAACAGAAGGTCACCACTAAGGAGTGAGAGCTGCAGGCACGGAGCTCCTCAGTTTCCCCCACTTAGTCCACGGGATCTCAGTCATTGAAGTCCCAGGATAAGGGCAGCAGGAAACGAAAGCACCAGGACAAGGACCACGAAAAACCTCAGTCCTTCCCTTCCCACTCACGGTCCTCACTTTGAGCGACAGCTGTGGTAGGGCTGTCCTCCTCTGGGGGGGGGGGGTCGACTGCAACTGCCTCAAATGCCCTGTGTTCCACAGGGCTACCTACCATTGACAGCATATTCCTCCAACCTCACTGTCTCCAGCTGAGGCTCCTTGAGCCAGGGTCTTTTACCTGCCCCTCAGTCCTTTCTGTTCAGGCCCTCGTTCTCCGCAGGCACACAGCAAGATGGCTCAGTTGGCACCTCTGTGCAGGTTTGGTGGGCACCGGGCTCTCTTCCAATGCCCACCTGCCACCCACAACCGCTACATTGGTCTCCTCCTTGGCTTCAGGGCCCTTTCCTTCACCCCCCTGAACCAACACCTATCTGTCCTCTCCAGAGATTGTAGAGGTGACACGGGACACCAGCATCCCCCAGGACCCAGGCCCTTCATGACCGATGCCCACTGGGCCCATTTCTCTCCCAATGCCAGCTCCTCCTCATCCGGCACCCTGGGACCAACATTGGTTTCAGTAGATTTTAATGTCCTGATCTTGTCCCGTTGGGACTTTATGCAGGCGTGGGTTTCCCCTCCACATGGACTTTTGCTTGCTACACCTCAGGGGCAGGCTCCTGCATCGACCTCCTCGGTGAATCCTTGACCCGCCCTCCAGCTCAGGGTGTCTTGTACCCTGTTGTGGACCACAGACCAGGGGACTGAATAGCGCCCTGACCTACGGCTCACTGACTATGAGGATGAAGATGCAGAGAGTGAGGGTGAGGGTGTGGGTACCCATACACCCAGCCCTCTACAGTCTCTTTCAACGAGACCCCCAGATGCATTCCCTGGTCTCTCCCAGACAGTCCCTCTTTTTTCTTGGTAATGTGCCAGCTCCAGGTGGCTATGCCCTTCAAGAGGGAAGAGTAAGATCCCTCCAGACATCTTGCAACATTCCTGAATCTGCCTGATGCTCCCCCGTTGGTGGTCTCTCCTCTCATAGATGCAGTCAAAGTTGCCACCATGGCATCATAGCACAGTTCCCTTCCCTGATCCCGGCCTTGCCAAGGAAGGCAAATAAACTTTGCCATGCCCCTGCAGGGAAGCATTTTTTCATGGAGCAATTGCATGTGGACTCTGTTCTGATCAGCACCTGCCTGTGACTGCAGGAAGCTGCCCAAGCATTTAAGCTCCCTGCCATCAGACAAGGAGCGTGACACTGGCTGGACCTCCTGGGCAAGCAGATGTTTGCCTTGGCCACTTTGGCCATTAGGAATTTAAACTACATAGCACACATGGTCTAGTTCCAGTGTGCTTTGGGACTGTGTCCGGGACCCAGCTAAATCCCTGCCTGAGGACCCAACTCAGCAACAGCTCCTGGATACCCTACCATCAGGAGCTGACATAGGCCTCCCTTTGCCCTGCTTGGCCTACAGTGCAGTAGACACCTAGGCCTGGGCGAGTGCTGCTGGCTTCTCTGTGCACCAGCATTCATGGCTTAGGGCTCCTGGATTTGCCCAAGATGTCCAGTTGTCCATAATGACTGCTCCTTTTAGAGGGTATAAGCTTTTTGGAGTGGATGTCCAGGATATGACTGTGTTCATGAAAGTGTGACATGAAGTTCAATTTTTTTAAATCAGAATATATTAAATTTTAAATGTATTTTGAGATACCTTGATCGAACCAATAAAAAGTGGCTGTGTGGTAAGATAACTGCCTTAATGGTTCTCGTGAACAAGACAGCCCAACGTGGTGTATGTAAAACGAACACTGTGGTGTATGTACATGGACATTGTGCTGTATGTACATAGATACCGTGAGTGGTGTATCATGGACACCAAATGATTGTGACGCTGCATTGACACGACACCAGTCAGCTGCTGTAATTGAAAACAAATATTACTAATAAGCAATTTATACATTTCAGTGTGTTTTGAGATAAAATGATCAAACTGGTTTAAAGTGGGCATGTGGTAAGGTAACTGCCTTAAAGATACCTGGTAACAGGAATGCTCATTGTGGTGTATGTACATTGGACACCAAACATTTGTGATGCATGTACAAAGGAAGCAAAACATGCTGTACGATAAAACAAGTTTACTAATAATCAAATGGCATGGCAAACATTGCAAAAAATGTAATAGTTACCATGTACTTAAAAAACTTTAAGCAACAAATCCCAGTGCATAAAAAACTCCAAGCTACAGTATATGAAAAAACTTTAAGCAAGAATTCTAAATACGTGAAAAACTTGAAGCAATAAATCAAAAGCCGTGAAAAACTAAGCAATAAATCTAAGTAAGGGAAAAACTTTAAACAATAAATAATTACGGAAAGAACAGTACGCAATACATTTACGTCCTTTATCCCTTTAATATCCAAATAATATCAATACTGTCCAGTGTATGCCCAAGGCAGCCTGCAATGCTTAATTCCACTTTTGTTTGTTTGTTTGTCATATTTCTCTTGGATTGTCTGTGCTTCTTCAGGTGTCAGTTTAAAAGGTGGGTTCCCACACATGTTCAGTGGCTCATGGAAAACTCGAGGTCTCCGTATGTTGTCATGGTCATCATGTCGGGGCCATGTGAATGCTGCACCCCCACTCTGATGCAGAAAGCTAAATTCCACTGTCTGTTCAGTAACTGATTTCACTTGTCCAATGAAGAAACAGTTTGAATAATAAACAGCATAGACATGCTCTTTGTTTATATCCAGTCTTTGGACTTTTTTCTGTTGTGTGCCACAGGTGAAGCCTGTGGCAGATTGAGCAATGTTGACTGGCGTGGAGGTGGGTTCTGTGCCGACAGGGGCACTGTCAGAAAGTACATTGTCCAGCGTGTTCTGTACATCGGCATCCATGTTAGTGTCTGGCGTGTTGACAGGAAGTTGTTCCATGGCATGGGCGCTATCAGTTTGTACAGCTGTAGTTGATGGCACCATGTTGTTGTTCCGCTTTCTATTAAAAACACCAGGGGATTCCCTCAGCATCTTTTCCATCCACGGACCCACGTGGCTGGCATTTTCACACACTCCTTCATCCATCCATCCATCCTGCAAGCAGTGCAGAAACAGCTGTAATCCCTGACTACAACAGTACCATTGGCGACTGACCTGACACCCTGTATTTTGCATGTCCCCTTTACAGTTTTAAGAACAGGTCCTTCTGGCCTGCGTATCTCATCATCACCCACCCAAAAGAAAATTCTTAAGGAATGTTTGCATCCATCGTCAGTAGGCTGTATTGTTAGGGTTTTTTTGCAGTACCTAAAGAGTCCTTTCGCTGAGGATATGACTGCTAGCCTTGACATCACTGCCTTAGTTGCCATTGATTTGATGACCCCACTCTCACCGTTAGAGGAGCCGTTTCCATGGCGGGCTCCAAAAAAGGCATGTTCAATGGGGAAGCCATATTTTGTGTGCTTGTGAAATGTCATAGAAGGCAGACTTAGATTTATACTGGCTACCACAACCATCTGTGGACTGCACCTTCTTAATGATGATTATGGCCCAAACTGTTTGAAGGTGTGTGTTTGCCAGTTTCACGAAATAATGCACAGCATTGTGGTCGTGCTTCAAGTCACTTGAAGTGAAAACCAAGGATTCCCTGACAGTGTTCGCACAGTGTTTACACCGTAGTAGGAAACCACTGTGTACAGTGGCCTGCTCGTGATGCCAGTGACATGACTGCACTTCGTCTTGATACTTGCAGGCATAATTTCAGCGAAGTCCAAAACCATTAGGACCCATCCCTCAGGCATATTTTTGGATAATGTTTTGAACTGGTGTTGCTGCCATGATGACTCGTGCAGGTGACGCCCAGAAATGTGACGTCTTCCATCATGATGCCTACAAAATTAGAAAGTGCTGTTTTCTTTGTTTTCAGTACTTTACGGGATTTCGTTTGCCCATTGTTGACAGTTACTTTTACGGTCTCTGACTGCTGCCACCTCACTGTATCCTGTCCATGCTGTTTCAGGAGGTCAGAAAATCTATCCTCAAGAGCACGGGTGCTACAATTGTCACATGTTTTTTCAACACATTCTTTTCTGTAAAATATTTGTCCCGGTACCCTTCTGCACATGATAATTGCCACCATGTCATAAATATTTGGCACTCGAGAGTCCAGTGTGTGATGCTTATCGGCAGCACGGTTCAATGAACGAAGCTTTAATACTGCATTTGCACAGTGTTCGCAGAGACACATTTCTCCAGCTTCTGTTCCCCTGCAAGTTTTATAGGCTGTGGCTGCAACGTATTTAACTTACTTCTTTCAGTTGACACTTCCGGATGTTCCGTGCAGAACTCTGCATGCAGCACAGATAGGGGATTTGCCAGGAATGATTTTGTTTTGCCCGTTCGTTTGGAGAATGCTTTCTTGTGAGGCAGTGGCGTGGCTACCCCTTCGTAGAAGTCCCTCATTTGCTAGACGGTTTCACCAGACAGTGCAGATTTGTGTGAGACTTTTTTAATGCCCCTTGATATGGTCATCATCCTGGTCCAACTGATGCCCAAGGTATTGCTTGCAGTTCGTAGCAAACAGTATTTTTTCAGAACTGACAACAAACTTATTAATTCTCATCTTAATTTTCTTCCCTCAGGTTTTTTGGTGCATTTTAGAGTGCTCAGTTTCTCCTTCATCACTTCCACCAGTTTCTCCTGCAGGTCTGTACGGCACGTGAGGTTCTGTTTCGCCAATGCTCCCTTCTTGGCTGGTGATGCAGAATGGACAAGGTGGGCAACTGTGGCAGCAAAGCAGGTGATCGTGGTAACCCTCCATGTGCCATTTGCACTGCTTTCCTGATAACATTTGCTGAACGGGGATCAGTTGTGACAGCATTGAAACTTGGCTATGGCGTCATTGTTGGTGTCTCTGTGGGGGGTGCTGGTGGTGACGACATTTTCTGCCATTTCTGCTGCACGTCTCACATTGTACTTTTCATGCCTTCTTTCATTTATCCGTCTTCTTTTCTGTGCCATCATTGCTGCATGCTGCTCTTTTTTTCTGCTTCTTCCATTTTTCACGTACTTGCTTCTTTTTTTCTTCCTCACTCTGGTGGTTCTTTTGGCTGGCTCTGGTGACTGTACACTTTCCAATGCCTTCTTTTCCTTAAGCTTCAGTCGGTACTGCCTAAGGCACTCTTTCTCTTGATGGATAGCACGCTGTTCTTCATTCATGTTCTCCCTGTAGGCCTTTGCACGGGACACGGATTTTTGTTTATATTCTTCATAACAACTGGTGTCAGCCTTCATCTTCTCTCTGTAATGGCGTGATCTTTCTTTTACGCAGAGAGGGCTTGAAATTACTGCATCTCTTAGCAGTGTGTTTGAAGACAGACATGGTCTTCTCCTTTGGTTGCTCATGGCTTAAAATAAAAGAAAGTTGAAGACGATCAGTTTTCAGATCCCAGGAAACAGCAGGACATGAGTATTCCATGCAAATTGAATAATACTGCAGCAAATAGGAAGGGTACTGAAAAGGTTTCACACACAGGAGGACAAGCCAAAGAAAAAAGAGGCAAGACGACTTACTGACGGAGCTGCGCCATTCCACTGGATATGGTGTACATGGGAGGCTGCACATACTACACAATACGACAGACTGCGATGAAACGGTCACACATGGTACACAGGATGATGAACTGAAGAAAAGACGCTAGACGGCGTACTGACGGAGCTGCGCATTCCACTGGATACGGTGTACCTGGGAGGCTGCACATGCTGTACAATACAACAGACTGCGCCAAAACGGTCACACATGGCACACAGGATGATGAACTGAAGAAAAGATACTAGGCAGCGTACTGACAGAGCTGCACATTCCACTGGATACGGTGTACCTGGTAGGCTGCACATGCTACACAATATGACGGACTGTGCCAAAATGGTCACACATGGTACACAGGATGATGAACTGAAGAAAAGATGCTAGATGGCATACTGACGGGGCTGCGATTCCACTGGATACGGTGTACCTGGGAGGCTGCACATGCTACACAGTACGATGGACTGCACCAAAAGCGGTCACACATGGTACACAGGATGATGAACTGAAGAAAGGGCTAGACAGGCGTACTGATGGAGCTGCACATTCTACTGAACACAGTGTACCTGGGAGGCTGCACATGCTACAGTACGACGCACTAGCCAAAATGGGTCACACACGGTACACAGGACGATGAACTGAAGAATAGAGCTAGACAGTGTACTGATGGAGCTGCACATTCCACTGATACGTATATCTGGGAGGCTGCATATGCTACACAATATGACGGACTGTGCCAAAATGGTCACACATGGTACACAGGATGATGAACTGAAGAAAAGATGCTAGATGGCGTACTGAGCGGGGCTCGCATTCCACTGGATCACGGTGTACCGGGAGGCTGCACATGCTACACAATCGATGGACTGCACCAAAGCAGTCACATGGTACACAGATGATGAACTGAAGAAAGACGCTGACAGGCGTACTGATGGAGCTGCACATTCTACTGGATACAGTGTACCTGGGGAGGCTGCACATGCTACACAGTCTGACGACCTGCGCCAAAATGGTCACACACGGTACACAGGACGATGAACTGAAGAATAGAGCTAGACAGTGTACTGATGGAGCTGCACATTCCACTGGATACGGTGTATCTGGGAGGCTGCATATGCTACACAATACGATGGACTGCGCCAAAATGATCACACATGGTACACAGGATGATGAACTGAAGAAAAGACGCTAGACGGCGATTGATGGAGCTGTGTATTCCCTGATACGGTGTATCTGGGAGGCTGCACATGCTACACAATATAAAGGACTGCACCGAAAAAGGTGTCACACACAGTATGAGGGAGGACGAACTAAGGCCATATGGTGCACAAGATGGCCAAGCATCTAGGACTAATTATACAATGGCAGTAAAAATCCTGGAACCTGATTGACTGTCTGTTTTGCAACAGTGAGGTTATCTGAGCACAACCTCACTGTATTGATTTCTTGGCGCTGTAGCATTTTTGTTTGCATCTTCTTCATAAACAAAGATGTATTGCCACACTAAAAATCTACTAAAAACATTTTTTAAATGTTTTTTTATTTATTTTGTATAATGAGCCATTGTATAATAGCAATAATGCACTCCAGGGTGTTGGTCGTGCTGGGATAAGATCCCTTCTGGGCCGTTGGACGCACTTGGCCTATGGCCTCATACCCAACCACCCAGGCATGAGGTTATCCCAGCACAACCAACACCCTGTTGCTTAAACACACCTGGAAAAAGAGTGGCAGGCCCATATTTTTTCTTTTTAATTTAACACAAAACTAAGCTGTTACATTTGTCTAGGTGTGCTTGCTTATTGACAGTCTGCCATCATGCTGGCTGATAACATTCAAAATCAACATTTCAACAACAAAACAACCATGGCAAACGTGCATCCCCCAACAAGCCATAGCTGCATGGTGCCCTAAAATTGCAAGCATCTCTGAGCAAACACACTTCGACAAAGAACTAGAATTTGCAGGCTGTGCTTTTAAATTAATTTGTCCAGGTGCTTCTGCCATTATGACGGTCGGCCATCATGCTGGCAAGTAACATCAAAATCAACATTTAAACAACAAAACATAGGCAAACGAGTACAATCTAGCGCCCGCCCCTCCACGAGGCAAGGCCGCATGCCATGCACAAGATGGCCGAGCATCTCTGACCAAACACACCTGGACAAAGACCACAAATTTGCAACCGCGCTTTTAAATAAATTTGTCCAGGTGTGCTTGTTTCCATCGACGTCGGACATCATGCTGGCCGATAACATTTAAAATCAACATTGTAGCAACAAACAACCACAGCAAACAGTGCATCCCCCACAAGCCAATGCTGCATGGTGCCCAAGATGGCCGAGCAATTGACATTTGGCAACAAAACAACCATGGCAAACAGTGCATCCCCCAACCCAACAAGCCAAGGTCTTATGGTGCCCAAGATGGCTGAGTGTCTCTGAGCAAACACACCTGGACAAAGACCCAGAATTTTCAGACTGTGCTTTAAATAAATTTGTCCAGGTGTGCTTGCCCACTGGCCGGTCGGACATCCTGCTGGCTGATAACATTCAAAATCAACATTTAGCAACAAAACAACCATGGCAAAGCAATTACATCCCCCACAAGCCAAGCGCATGGTGCCGAGATGGCCTAGCGATTAACATTTTAGCAACAAAACAACCATGGCAAACAGTGCATTCCCCCAAACAAGCCGAGGCTGCATGGTGCCAAGATGGCAGCGCATCTCTGAGCAGACACACCTGGACAAAGAACCAGAATTTGCAGGTTGCGCTTTTACATAAATTTATCCAGGTGTGCTTGCCCATCGATGGCTGGCCATCATGCTGGCAAGTAACATCAAAATCAACATTTAAACAACAAAACATAGGCAAGCAGTACGCCTCTAAGAGGCAAGGCCCCATGGTACAAGATGGCCGAGTATCTTGACCAAACACACCTGGACGAAAACCCCAAATTTGCAACCTGCGCTTTTAATAAATTTGTCCAGGTGTGCCCATAGATGGTCAAACTTCCTGCTGGCAAGTAACATCACAAATCAACAACCACGATACAAGCAGTGCAACCCCCCCACACAAGCCAAGGCCGCATGGTGCACAAGATGGCTGAGCGCCTATGACCAAACACACAATCATTTTTTAAACACACATTGAGCTTTTATGCTTGTCCAGGTGATGGGCCAGCAACACTCAGACAACTTGCAGTTTTTTCTCATTACAGACAACACCTCCCAAAACAACACTGGCACATTGAACTGAAACATCTCACAAAATACTATACAATATATTGTAATTTTGTGCAGTATGGCCAAAAGCCCTGACCTAAGTGCAGAAAGTGACTTATGTACAAAGACACTAAGCACAGTGTGGTGGATGTACTCTGGACACCACACTGTGCTTGTGGTGCATGTACACAGACACCACCATGCTTGGTGTCCAAAATCATCTGCCTCAGCATTTAAATTCAGAAATAACCCCTACAGGCCCAAATAAGCCTACTTACTGAATGCCTCCTGTAATTCCTGGTGTAAGAAATTGGTGGCTGAACTCATTTTTAGTAGAATACTCGACCACCAGATAATATCACAACTCAGAACGTGGCATTTGTACTCTGGGCTGCAGTTTGAGACACAACGAGATTTCACTCAGAGATCCACAGTGGTAAACGGGCTCCCGAAATGCTGGTAGTGCTTTTTATATGTTAGTGAGGAGCCGCCCACATTAGACACGCTGTGGGAATCCCATAGCACTTCAGTGGGACAAATGGGGTTCTCACCGTGATCGTATGTATTGTGTGAGCTGAGGACGCACCAAGAGAGGGGGACAAAGTTCACCAAGGCATACGCTGGGGAGCAGCATAAAATGTTGGGAAACAGTGAAATGTATAAATAGGATGGGAGGGGACAATCAGTGAAATAAAATCAACTGAACAAGAGATATTTCAGCTTTTGCTGCAATGCTGTGTTTGGACACCACAACATACAAACGCCACGGAGCACATTGACTGTTGCAACCAGGAGAACCTTGACAAAAAGCACAAAAAAACATGATTTAAGGCAAAAAAACACCAACGGGCAGCAAACCAAATATAATTAGGGTAAAATAAAGCACAGCAACCACATCAAACTGTGTGTACCTGCATGTCACATTTTCAGCTCTTCAAAACGTCCAAAAAATGGTGCGAAAAGTGTAATAAAAAAGGGTTCGTGGTACAGAGGTGAAGTTATGTAATTTAACCTTTGAAGTGAGAAGCTATAAAACAGACCCCAAAAAATCAGGGAGACCGCGTTTATTTTGCAACTACACACCTCTGAACATTTTCACTGCATTGGTACCTGACTATCATGAACATGCCCATATCCTCTCTGAGCTTCAAGCTTCTGGACACTCCCTTTCATCGGTCACCCACCAACAAGCCCGATCCTCTGCCTGAGAACGGCTGGGGCCCTGCCCATTCTTACCCCCCCCCCACCAGTAAGGGCTCTTGTGGTGGCTCACCAGTCTTGGCTGTGACCGCCCCCTCCAACCTGTTGGACCTTCTAACGCCTGCTGCCTCAGTCCATTCCCTCCGGTCCTCCTCTAGGGGCCTCCTTGTAATTCCCAGGATGAGGTTAAAAACTGCTGGTGACAGAGCTTTTAGTGTCATGGGCCCTGTCCTGTGGAATTTGCTTCCTCCATCAATAAAGGAGGCCCCTTCAATTGAGACATTCAAAGCCTGCCTCAGGACCTTTTAATTTAGCTGGGCATTCCCAGACACTGTCTTTAGATACGGTTTCTTAGGTATTTTGAAAGAATGGCCCCATTTGGAATCTGTTGCTAGGTCAGGCCTCCCGTTCTGGGCAGTCTGTTTTTAAATATGTTTAGTAAATATGTTTTGTATATAACTGTTCTTTGATGTATTTTGATTGTACAGCGCTCAGAGCCTCTGGGATTGGGTGCCTGAAAAATAAAATTTGCCTTGCCTTGGTCGCTTCTCCCTACATCTGGAAAAGTGGAGGGAGATAACTTCAGACATTCGGGTGCTACAGCGCATCGAGCACAGCCACTCCCTTGAACTATTGGAGTGGCCCTGGGACAGATCCCTAGTTCTGTCCTCATACCCTCTCAGTCATGTCCCTCTGCTTCAGGAAGAGATCTATGCCCTGCTCTGCAAACGGGCCATAGAAACACATTCCACAGTTCCAACAAGTAAGGGAGTTCTATTCCCATTTTTTCTGTTCCTCCAAATGCACAGGGAATCTCAGGCCCATCCTGGACCTCAGTGAACTGAACCTTTCAATCCAGTACAAAAGGTTCCGGATGGTCACCCTTCCGGGACTGATGCTCCTGTTACACGGGGGTGGGGTGGACTAGATATGCTCCCTTGACATGCAGGATGTGTACCTGCAGATCGAGGTGTGTGCCTCCCACAGAAGGTTTCTGATTCCACTTTCAGGGGTGCACTTCTAATTCATAGCTCTGCCATTTGGCTTATCCTCAGTCCTTGGGTATTCACCAAGAGCTTGGCAATGGTAGCGGCCCTCAGATGGCAGGGTTTTATGTTTCCCTACCTGGATGACTGGCTTTTTGTGGTACCATCCAGGAAACATCTGCTACAGACCCTGGCTCATACTTAGTATCTGTTCAGGACTTGGGGATCTAATAAACCTGCCCAAGTCAGTTCTGACCCCCCACCCGTGAGCACCTTCAGTATATAGGGGCAGTGTTGGACATGGCTTAGGGGATTGCCTTTCTACCCCAGCACAGGCGGAGCACCTGATGGACTAAGCCCGTCAGCTTTACCCCAGCCTATATGTCTCAGTCTGAGTTTTCCTTTGCCTCCTGGGACTCATGGCAGCAGCTACTCTAGCCAGGCTGCATATGAGGATTCCTCAATGGACGTTGCAGGTCCAGTGGGACCAGTGCACAGATGACCTGGAGCACCCAGTCCTAGTCTTGGATCCAGTCAAAAGTACTGTTGTGGTGGCTGGAACCCAGAAATCTGCTAAGAGGGGTGCCATTCTTTATCCTATCCCTGCAGCAAATCCTCACAATGGATGCCCCAAGTCTCGGCTGGGTAGCTCACCTGAGCACCCACCAAACTCAAGGGACGTGTTCCCCGGTGGAGACAGACCTCCACATAAATGTCTTGGAGATGAGAGCAGTTCTGTATGCCTTACGGGCAATACAGGCCTTCCAGATCCAGCTATCCCCAGGTCTGCTGTTGATTCAGATGGACAACATTAGTGTGGTCCATTATATCAACAAACAGAGAGGGACTCATTCTTACCCTGTATCCCAGGAAGTGATGAGGGTCTGGTATTGGGCCTTAGATCATTGCCTGGAACTGTCAGCTGTCCATATGCCTGGTGCCCAAAACGTCCTAGTGAAAAGCCTAAGCTTGTCTCGGTTCAGGGCTCACGAGTGGGAGCGTCTGGCGTCCGTCGTTGAAAACCTGTTCGACAGATGGGGTCAACCAGAGTTGTACCTTTTTGTGTCCCCTACTTGATGCAAAACTGCCACTTTCTGCTCAGGGCCTGGAGTTTTCATGACACGATTCTCCCTCTCTTAGAGGGGAGGTTCCACGCTCTCTCCCTCCTTTCCCACTCTTCAGAGGGTTCTGCTCAAGCTGCAGATGGAAGGGGCCACGTTGATTCTGGATTGCCCCTTCTGGCCTTGTCAGATTTGGTTCTCCTTTGCTGCAGCAGCGGGCATTGGAACAGGGAGGAGAGGAGGCACTGTGGGTCACCCTGAGACTGGAAATGGCTCTCAAACTGCACAGGGTTTGTATACAGACCTGGGCCTCAGGGGAGGAAATGGACAAGAAATGATAGAAGGCATCCTTGGGATGGCAGGAAAGGGAGATATTGCTGATGGGGACCTGAATATGCCAGATGTTGACTGGAGCACCTTTGCTGCAGCCACATCCAAGAGCAGGGCCATTCTCGATGCCCTACAGGGGCATGCCTCGAGACAGCTAGTTTTGGAACCCACTCGGGAGAAGCAATCTAGACCTGGTACTCTCAAATGGGGATGGAGAGGATCTCTGATCTTGAAGTGGGTAGCCATCTGGTGACAAGCGACCACCAAATAGTGTGGTTCATAGTTAACTTACTGTAGCTGTAGAGTCAAGCCACGCAACAGTGAAGGTACTGGACTTCAGGAGGGCTGATTTTGTCAAAATGGGAGAGTGCTTCAGAAAAGCACTAGCAAACAGGCAAGAAGGTGGGGTGGAGCAACAATGGAGAAACATCAAAACCGCCATCACAGAGGCAACAAGCCTTTGTGTGAAGCAAATAAACAAATCAATACAAAAGAAAAAAACACTATGGTTCTCAAAAGAGGTGGCAGGGAAGGTAAGAGAGAAAAAGATAGCATTCAGGAAGTATAAGGAAACACAGAAGGAGCAGGACAGAGAACTGTACCAGTTAAAGCAGAAGGAAGTGGGTAAGGCAGTCAGAATAGCAAAGGCCCAAACTGAGGAAAAGATAGCCAACTCAGTTAAGAAGGGGGATAAAACCTTTTATAGGTACGTTAGGGAGCAAAGAAAGATTAAGGCAGGGATACTGAGGCTGAACAAAGAGGAAGGTGGTTAGGCAGAGAGTGACAGTGAAAAAGCAGGGATACTGAACTAATACTTCTGCTCAGTATTCACAATGGAAAAGCAGGGGGAAATACCTAATCTGGTCAATAGAAGCACTCTGGATAGGGGGGTTGATATTAGTCCTTTCACAGAAGAAAGTATTCTGAAAGAACTCTTAAAACCGAAGGTGGATAAAGCAATAGGGCCTGATGGGATTCACCCCAGAATTCTAAAGAACTTAAGGGAAGAACTAGTAACACCACTGACTACCCTTTTAATAAATCATGGAGGATGGTGTGGTACCTGAGGACTGGAGGAGGGCGGGTGATTCCCCTTCACAAAGTGGGAGTAAGACAGAGGCAGGAAACTACAGACCTGTCAGTTTGACCTCAGTGGTAGGAAAATGATGGAATCACTTCTAAGGAAAGAATTGTTGAGTACCTAGAGGCCAGTGGGGCATAGGACCCAAGGCAGCATGGATTCACAGCGGGAAGGTCATGTCAGACAAATCTAATTGATTTCTTTGACTGGGTGACCAAAGCAGTAGACCAGGGAGGGCTGTGGACTTGGCCTCACTTAGACTTTTAGCAAGGCATTTGATACAGTCCCACACAAAAGATTAATAAACAAATTAGCCAACCTGGAGTGGGTCCCAGGGTGGTAGCCTGGGTAAACACTGGCTGGATAATCAGGACACAGTGGATATAGTAAATGGAGTCCACAGTGAAGAAAGGGGATTACTAGTGGGGTACCACAGGGTCAGTACTGGGGATGGTCCTTATAATGTCTTGATAAGTGACATTGCAGAGGGACTGGAAGGGAAAGTATGTCTCTTTGCAGATGACACAAAGATCTGCAACAGGGTTGATACACAAGGTGAGGTGGAAAGGATGAAAAGGGACTTGGCAAGGTTGGAGGAATGGTCAGATGTATGGCAGCTTAGATTCAGTGCAAAGAAGTGCAAAGTAATGCACCTGGGAGACAAAAATGCAGGGTAAGAGTACACAATGGGGGGTGAGATACTGACAACAACAAAAATGGAAAGGGACCTGGGGGTAGTCATATCAGATGACCTAAAGGTGGGCCATCAATGTGAGAAGGCAGTAAGGAGGGCTGGGGAGATACTGGGATGCATAGGGAGAGACATCACCAGTGGAAAACAGGAAGTTGTTGGCCCTCTGTACAGACAGTTGGTAAGACCACATCTGGAGTACTGTGTACAGTTCTGGAGACCCTATCTCTGCAAAGACATAGGGTGGAGGCTGTCCAGAGGAGGGCAACCAAAATGATGCAGGGTCTGCATCAGAAGATATATGAAGAAAGACTAAAGGAACTAAAGATGTATAGCCTTGAGGAAAGGAGGGAGAGGGAGGACATGATAGAAACTTTCAAATACCTTAAGGGAATCAACAGAGTCCAAGAAGGTAGCATCTTTCAGAAAAAGAGATGTGCAAAAACAAAGGGGCACAATTTGAAGATAGAGGGGGAACGGCTCAGAGGTAATGTGAGGAAGTATTTCTTTACAGAGAGGGTTGTGGATACATGGAACATCCTTTCTGAGGAGTTTGTAGAGTCAAAAACAGTGGGGGAATTCAAGAATGCATGGGACGGACATAAGGCAATTCTAGTGGGGGGTATGAGGAAGTAGGCTGTTGGTTAACTAGGATCTGCAGCTTATCCGTTAGGCAGGGAAATGGGCAGACTAGGTGGGCCAAGCGGTCCTTATCTACCGTCAAATTCTATGTTTCTTCAGTGCCTCTGCCACTGAGCACAGGCCTGCTCTTCCAGGAACAGGGCCCTTGGTCCATCCAGACCTCAAGTCCTTCTCACATCCATGCATGGCTCCTGAAGACGAGCCACTGCATGGTTTGGAGTGTCCTCCTGGGTCACGGATGTTTTGGTGGTGGCTAGGAATCACTCCACCAGGGCCACTTTCTCTGTGAAGTGGAGATTTAGAAGCAAATGTTTTGATACCTTTTATTGGACCAACATAGATGTAACAAAAAGAACAAAAGCACTTAGTTCTCTTTGTTCTTTTTGTTACATCTATGTTGGTCCAATAAAAGGTATCAAATCATTTGCTTCCGGATCTGTTCTTACAAAGACCAATACGGCAAATACTAAATCTAGATTTCTGTGAAGTGGAAGTGTTTTGCTTTTAGACTGTTTGGCACCACACTGATCCTTTCACCTGTCAGATGAATCAGATATTGAAGTACTTGCTGTCCCTTTCAGACTCTGGTCTGAAGTACTCTTTATAAAGGTACATATCTTGGCCATCTCTGCTTACCTTTAGCATGTACCTGATGATGGCTGCACTATGGTCAACTTGGCATGGCTCACACTTTTTCAGAATCATCCTTCACTTGAAGCCTCCAGTCTACAATCCTGTCCTAGCTTGGGACTTAAATTTTGTGTTAGAAAAGCTTACATTACCTCTGTTTGAGACAGCCACGACTTATGAGCTTTGGTTTCTGTTGTGGAAAGTGTTATTTTAGTTGCTGTTACTTCTGCTTGAAAGATTTCTGAGCTCCAGGCACTCATGTATGAGCAGCCTTATTTGAAATTTCTTCCTAAGGTGGTGTCTGAGTTTACTTTAAATCAATCCATCCCCCTGCCTGTTTATTTTCTGGAGCATGCCAGTCCAGGGGAGGCATTGCTCCATACTTTGGATGTGTATAGAATTTTAGGGTACCATGCACATCGGATGAAGGGCTGTAGGATGTCCTCCCAATTGTTTCCTTCTCCCCTGGGAAATAGGGTGTTCCTGTCTCCAGACAATGTTTGTCTAAATGGTTAGCCAGTTGCATTGTGTTCTGTTACAGGAAGTATGGTAAGGAACTTCCTGGAGTGGTCCATGGTCATTCAACCAGAGGCATGGCCACTTCTGTTGCGTGATTTCAGAAACGTGTCAGCTACATAGATGTGTGCCACTGTAATGTGGAGCACTGCCCATACCTTCACCAAGCACTACAGTCTGGATATCACCTCTAGAGGCGTGGGTCAGATTTGGCCTAGCTGTTCTTCAAGCCCTTCTGTCATAGGCGCTTCTTGCCATCCGCACAGAGTGATTACCAGTTGTTTCCAAAACTGCTTGGGACTTGTTCTTCAGGTGTGCCCTGCTGCAGGAGATAACCTCGATGAAGGTAGTACAGTTACATAAGAACTTACTGTAACAGTAGAGTTTCGAGAGTATCTCTTGCAGCAAGCCATGCCATCCCTCCCTTCCCCCTGTGTCTGTCTATCTACCTGTCTTTTTCTCTCTCCCCATAGTTGAGAGTGTTTTGCTTTCTTTTTAATTATTTGGTGGAGAACCCAAGTCTCTCCTTGGTTCCCTTGCTCGGACTTCCATGCTTTCGGTCTCTGGCAGGAGAACTGAGGAAGGCTAGGATTGGCCGACATCAGAGGATGACGTTGGGGTGGATGGCCCCCTTAGTAGACTGCTAGCTAGAAAGGTTCCTGTGGGGTCCTGGTGCCTGGCAGCTATAGTTCTTCAGGTGTGGCCTGCTGCAAGAGATCTTCCTGAAGATCTGTTATGGTAAGTTCTTATGTAACTGTATTTTTATAACCCACGGTCCCTTCCTGAAGGTTTCATTTCAGGCCCTCCTCAGATCTGTACAGGAGTCGGGGTCTCAAGCTGAAGAGAAAGATTTTACAAAAAGGAATCTATATGATTTCTTTGAAATGCCAGCCTGTCCTACTGTTGTGATTGTCCAGTTCTTCCTGCTCTGGAGGATACTACAAAGGCTGTTTGCGGTGGGCCCTGCACCTTGCCCGCTCTACCCCGGGAGGCAGATAAACAACATCTTGCCCCTACTTCAATGGCTTTTTATACTACACAACTTAAAACTGATTCAGTTGTGATAATAGCTGCACATGACGGATACAGAGCTCCCAGATATATGAACCCTCTACCCCTGACAAAGAATTCAGAAAACAGGATGCTGTGGACAATAAGACTTAATGCCTCTGCCTCCTTGGGAGTCAGGATTGCAAACCATCAGAAATATATGATTAAATATCAGAATAACGTGCTGAAGTCCACGCTAACTACTGTTAATAAACTGCCTGATGGATTATTTAAAACATTACTTGCCAAATCTTTTACTGCTGTCCTGGAGATTGGTAAGTACCTGCTCAGATCTGCTTATGATGCCTCTGATGCTTCAGCCAGAGCTGCTACCCTCACGGTTTGTCTCTGCCAGTATTCCTGGCTAAGGGTGTTGCTGTTTGACTCTTGAAACAGGCTGTGCTTGATGCCCCTTTAGAGGACAACAACTTTTGGGGCATCTTTTAGGATGCATGCTGCATGATTTGCAGTCCTCCAAAATGACATTAAGATCTCTAAAACGCATAATGCGCAACAAGAACACATGGGATATAGGCATAAAGGAATGTTAGTCACTAAAGAAGGGAGGGCTAAGCCTGAGATCAAGTAGGGTCTATTGTATTACAGTAGGTAGGGAAAATAGGCAGGCTGGGTGGGCCAGGAGGTCTTTATCTGCCATCGAATTCTTTTTCTATGTAAAAACTCTAAACCAGACTCCATAGAGGTGGAGGAGGGACACGTAGTTTCGGAAGCCTTATGGGAGGCCTGCTTATGAAATGATTTGGTTCCTCCTGGAACCTCCAACTCAAGTGGTCATTCCTAAAGGGATCTGGCTCTGTGGCTGCAGATTCCACCCTGGCTATTTTAACTCCTTTCTGCCTCCCTCCATCCATTTTACAGGGGTAGAAGTGGGGCAGGATCTCTCTCCATTTACCCCAGCAGAGGGTGATCACGGCCTTCTCTAACATAAGGAGATGAAGGAAGAATTAGGCCTTTTGGACTGTCTAGTCTGCTCATTGTGCAGGGTTCACAGCTCAGGCTGTTGTCCCCCCCGTCCCTGACCTTTCCATCTCTTTCCTCCTCCCCTCCCCTCCCTTGACCTTTATCCTCCCCCCATATCTGTCCCAGCCTCTCTTGAAGCTGACCACTGTCCTTGATGAGATCACCCCTTCTGGCAGCACATTCCATTTGCTCATCCTTTTGTGAGGAACAAAAAACTTGCAAACATAAACTTTTAGATGACCAATTAACTTTTATTGCCTAAAGAGGATTTGTCATCATTTTTGTTTTGTATTGCAAATCACCAATGTGGTATTTTACAGGTTGTGCAGGCTAGCAGTGATGCAGGGAACCCCAATGCCCCAGTGTTTTGCCTTAGTAAGGTTTCATTAGGAGCAAATTATAAGGAGACACTATACACTTACATAGTTCCATAGCTATAACAGCATCAAAGATTGACAGACATTTAAATTATACACCAGTGTTACAAAAGATTATTGCAGCACTATACAAAAACTCAAAGCTTAAGAAAATGTGCATCACATTGCAAACCCATTCAAAATTGTATACTTCATATTCTTTGATCAAAACAGTCTCTATTCAGAATGCTAGAGCTACTTGGAAGGCCAAATAAGAACAGTTAGAAACATGGCATTGGTTCTGGGTACTTAGCTGCCCCATGATCACCCCAGTTTTTTGTGTGTGTGTCCAAGAGTTCCTGGGGATCTACAAGAGCAGTTGATGCTCGGTGCCATGAGAGAAGAGGAAACGAGAGAGAGAGAGAGAGACAGAGAGAGATGGGTCCTCCAGATCTGAGGAAAAATATTTACATTAGAAACATATTTACAGCTTATTTTAAAAGAAATGAACGGTCATTTCAACTTCCATTGTACACAAACTCGGTACATACTTTTCCAAAGTTCAACTTTTTGGGGGGGCAATGTGTTTGGAGGAAATGAGAAAACTGGGCAAGATCCATTGATTGACACATCAAATAAAATGATTATAAACCATTCTTATTTGCTAATTTTTTTTTTATTTATTTAAACTTTGGTAACTTTGGTCCTCTACCTTCAACTTCATAGCTTACCTCTCCCTAATCCTAAATCTTTCCTTCTTGTCCTCATCTGTCCCTTCATCCTGGAAACACTGGTGGTGCTACCTCTCCCAAAGGGTGGTGACCCCTCCTCCTCTGCAAAGTTTCACCCAATTCCTCCTCCCTGCCCTTTACAACTCCAAGAACACGTGGTCCTCTCTCAACTAACCTCCTTCCTCGATGACTCTTCCTTTCCCCCCTAATGCTCCAATCTGGTTTTCAGAAGAATCACTCCACTACCACCTCCTACTCAGGCTCACTGACTTCATCCTCACCAGGATGGATAATAGCCTCATTACGTCTGCCATCTTTGTCAGCCTCTCCAAGGCTTTCACACAGTCTCCTATGCTCTACTTATTGGACTCCTTATGGCTGCTGGTTGTCTATTTATGCTCAAAACTGGTTTAGAGCTTACCTCTCAGGCAGAACACAATCAGTCAAGATCCAGGATACAATCTCTTCCCCTCCCCTCCCTGTTTCCACAGAAGTCAAACAGAGCTTGGTGCTTGGATCCATTCTCTTCTCCATCTTCCTAAATGACTTGCCTCAGTATGCTCCCCCTCCTTTTCTATCCATATGTATGCTGACAACACCATCCTGTTCTCCTCTGGCAAATGCCCTGCTGATGTAGCAGTCACCCTTCAGCATGACTTCCACCAAGTTCAGCTGTGGTTTGCCTCACATCAACTATTCCTAAATGCCAAAAAGACTGTCTCCATGACCTTGGCACTAGGCAGAGACTGTAGGCTCCACCCTTACATCTTTCCATACCTTGATGGACAATCCTAGAGGACACCTCCTCATTCAGATACCTTGGAGTTTGGTTGGACCAACACCCAACTTCTTTGGCCACATTGACGCCATCCTGAAGAAACTGCTCCCAAGTTGGTACCTCATTCAGGAACTGTAGTTGCATCCTCCCACGGGCGTGGCATGAACTAGCCCAGAAGATGATCCTCCCCATTTCGACTACTGTGATGTAGCTCCATGGTGCCACTTCCAAATCCTCCCTAACCAGATTGACACTTTCTTAACTCCTTCTGTTGATTTGCCCTTGATGCTCCATCACGACTTATCACTGTGACTCTACCACACCCTGTCCCTTTCCTGCTTGCCAACAGGAGCTCACCATTGTGCCAAACTCACTTCTAAATTTTGCTGTGAGAAGCCACCTCTACCTCTCATACTCACTCTCCCTCAACTCCTCAGATCCTCTGACACTCACACTTTGTTGGTCCCCTGTCGAACCACTCTCATCGGTCAATCAGGCTTTACCCATCATTTCCCGCAAATCTGGAACCCCTCCCCAAATATGGCACCTCCTATTCCCTTGCCTCTGCCTCATAACTTTCTCTCATCTAACTGCTCCTCTTGAACCCTCCTTAACTGCCCCTCCTATACCTCCTGCTCCTCTCCAGGCCCCTATTAAACCTCCCCGAGCCTGCTTCTTAGCACGCCTCTCTCCCTTCACGGCTTATCCTCACTCCTACCCTAACCTTTTTTCAATTACCAAGTTGCTCCTGCTTAGTTTTGACCTCTGGCAGGTTTCTTTGCATCTAGAAGGGTCTAGCACTGCAGCTTCCTCCTCCTCTCTCTCTCTCCTTTCTGCACAACTTGTCTCGCTGAATCTGCCCTCTGTCAGGATTCTTAGCATCCTGGCAATGTCTGCTCTCAGGTAAGTTTCTTCCTCCCTCCTTTTTTTCTTTCCTCTTCTATCCCCCATCCCTCTGCCCAACTTGTCCTCGCTTAATTCTATCCTCTAGCAGGGTTCTCTGCATCCTGTGTGGCCCAGCACTGGGCAATTTCTTCCTTCACCCTCCCTTTATCCTTTCTACCCAACTAGTCCTCACCTGATTCTCTTGCTCTGGCAGGGTTCGCAGCATCACGGAGTGGCCTTGTCTTAGGCAAGCTTCTTCTTTCCCTCCTCTTTCCTCCTTTCCCTTCATCCTTTCTTTTCTTTCTTCCCAGCTTATCCTCACCTAGTTCTGCCCCCTGGCAGGGTTTTCAGCATCCTGGAGGGGTCCAGCACTGGGAAATGACTCTTCCTTCCTTCCCCTTTCCCCTCCATCCTCACTATCTAACTCGTCCTTGCCTGACTCTGCTCTCTTGCTGGGTTCTCAGCATCCTAAAGAGCCTAGTCTTAGGCAAGTTTCTCCCACCTCTCCTCCTTCCCTTTACCATCCCCTCTGCTATCTCTGCCCAACTTGTCCTTGGCTACTACTGCCCCTTATTCTAAGTCCTCGCCTCATTCCGCCACTGGCAGCGATCTCCGGACTCTGAAGGGGTCAGTTCCAGGTATGACTCGTCCTTCCCTTCCCTATCCCTTACCCCCACCTCTCTCCTGCCCCCTCTCTATCCCCCCTGCAATTACTCAAAGGAATTCATTCACTTGAGCTAATAATTTGCACTTTGTTCTGTCTGAGGTGCTCCCAGATTGCACTAGCCTTGTGTTAATTTGGGCACTGGGTCTAAAGAGCGCTGACCAGAATAGCATCGACAAGTCACGCACGGAAAAAAGCGGCTCAGTTTTCTTTTGTGGGGGTTCTGCCCCACAACCCCCTACATGAGGGGCACTGCCCCCCAGCACCTCCTGTCATTGGGATTCTCACTCTGAGGGGGAGCGGATCCCGGGGAAAGTTAAATTCGTGGGGCTGTTACAGCTCCATGTAAAAATATATTACTAAGTCCTGAGGAATTGCTTAAAGCTTGGAGACCAGGATTAGAACCATGGTCTCCACTAGTGCTGACCGAGCTGCTTGATACCCCAGCCCTAAACACCACAGGAGCAGCTCGGCCAGCCTTCCAGATTTTGGTGCTCTTGTGATGTACCAGCACCACGGACAGCGACCAGGGGAGCGCTTACAGCAAGTGCTGTAAATCCTCAGTCGCTATCCATGTGAGTGCTTACCAGACTAGCACCGTGAATTGTGACGCTATTCATCTAACCGGGTACTGTTAACTTGACCCTCACAACTGATTTTTTTGCTCACTTTTCTCCAGTAATGTTCCTCCCATCTTTATCCTCTCCTTCCCCCAGCTGGTTTCCCATGTCTACCCCTCTACCCTCCTTTGATGTCCCCCCACTGCACCTCATTCATTCAGTAGTTGCTAAATAATCTGCTTCTTAACCGTGATCCATTCCTGCAAGGAGTTGGCTCCAAGCCTACGTTAAATTTTTGTACTATGTGCCTCAGATATGCCACTTGTAATTAAATGCGTATTCCACAGATATGAAATATTTAACTGTATGTTATGTCACAAATGCGATTGTATGATTATTTATGATATTTTTAACTGCATGTCTTATTACAAGTGGAATTGAATGTTTGATTTCCCAGATATGTTAAATGTTAAACTGTATGTCTAATTTCTCATCCAGTTGTAACACCCCGCCCCGGCCCCCCTCCTGGTCGCACCGGAAGAGGAGCAACTTATTGTTCAGTGTGCCTTCCTGGTGAAACATTTCAGTAAATAAATAAATAACCAGGAAAGGCACGCTGACCCAGGGCTCTTTTCCAGGTGTGACCCAGGGAATGGGGTATAAATATGAACAGATGCAAAAAAGGTGTCATAAAAATATAAATAAAATGCAAAGACATAACAATAAAAACAGTGCAATACAGCAGGATTCAGAGATCAGCAGAGCAGTTTTACAATCACAGCTGGGTTAAATTACAATGGTTTAAGCATAATAATGAAAGACAGAGCATAGCTAGGCAGACCTTAGTTTGCAGAAAGTGTTAGTGGCAGAGGCAAGGGGCAGTCGGGGCATGTCTGAGTAGGTACTTGAACTCTGGGAGCGATTTGGCTTGCTGGAAGGAAGGAACATGTAAGTTGGTTTCAGAGGGAAGGAAGAACGAAGGAGAAAGCTAGCTGTCCTGCTGTAGAGTGAAGGTGAGGGAGGGAGAAAGAGACGATCTGGGGGCAGAGTAAATAGGAGGGAGGACAGATAGGAGGGAAGAAGTCCAAACCAGAATTTGGCAGTAAAGACTAAGGAGTGAGTCTGGCAATGGTGGGAGAGGGGAGGGATAGAAAGAGATGAGTAGAGGGAGCAGTGGTGAGTGCAGAATGGAGAGTTTGTGGCAAAAGGCATTTAGGAGGGTGTCTAGTTTAGAGAGGGAAGAGGCAGGAGCAGTGCATAGATTTATGTCCACATAGTTTGAAAGCACGTGGAGGATGGTTTTGTTAACTAGTTCGTAATGCACAGAAAGGGAGAGGTATTCTTTATTGTGGAACAGTACTCCTAGTTTTGGGCAGAGTATTGAGTGAAAGATGTCTATGTACTGAATAAGGGAAGTATTGGCAGGGCTAAGGTGGAGGTTAAGGACTCAAAAGTTAGAAAAAGATTGAAGAAGGGTTTTAGGTCCCAATGTTCATTGAGCCCACCTGGTTTCATGGTGTTTAATCTGAAAATCCAGCAGCCCTCTCTCACTGACTTTCTATTCTAATTCTAGATCTTACACTCTGGGTTGCTTCATAGACTCCATGACAAGACCCCGTCCCAAAAGCATTGGGGCAGTGCTCACCCTGGTGCCTCATTCCCACCTTTTGAGATCATCAGACTCCACCCTGCTGTCAGTCCCACACTGCTCTACAAAAATGGGTGAACATGCCTTCGCCCCTAAACTCTGGAACTCTCTCCCTTCCTGTCTAAAGGGCCCCCAATCTCACTCCTCCTTCAAAACTGCACTCTTCTCCCACCTAAAAGCATTGGATTCTTGTGACTGTAACTAGCCCTCTTGCCTCATTTCTTTATATCTAGTTTTGTTGATTCTCTGAAATGTTGAATGTCTGTAGTCTAATGTCATCACCCGTTCTTGTTATTGCCTGCAAGGATGGATACTACTATATGTAAGCTCTGTTGTTTTTTCCTCCAGACCATCCCTGCGTGGATATCCATAGTCAGTACCTGTACCATATACTGTATTGTACTGCATTTTATTTTTTATTTCACTGTATCTAATTGTCAACTGAGTACTGTATCCTCTCAGGTCGTACTTGAAAATAGGCAGGGTTTTTGCCTAACGACCTACCCGATCAACAAAAAGCTAAATAAATAAAATTATTACTCCTTGTGTATTCTTCTGTTAATATTGGTAATGCTTTTACATGGTTGATGCAGTTATTAGCCTCCTAATGCTGTGTTTACTTATTAAAATTTACAATCTTGTTCTACAGTAGTCTGTATCTCCAAGGGTTATTTTATTAGGTGGCTAGATTTAATTGTGCTTTAATCATGTTTTTTTAAGTATTCTGTTTAAAAAAAATCAATAAAGTCTTAATTATAAAAAAGGTAACTATGATGGGGAAGACCTGAACATTCTGACCAGATGGCAGAAACTGGACATGTATCTCCTGCAACCCTGTTTTAATATGTAGGTTCAGATCATCCATAACTGAAATGAGGGTTAACAATCCTGTTAAAGGGCAGGGTCCAGTACTAATATTATTTGACTAACCCAAGCGAATTGGGGGGATTAGCTGGAAACTCAGTGGATCTGGGGAGACACTAGATGGTTTTGCTTGAGGCCAGGCAGGCCTTTTCCACGCGGGCCTAGTATGTTGTAAAGGCCCGCCTAACCGATCATGTTCTTAAGTGTCACAGCATGAAATTTCATCACGCACGTAGCCTGAGCCCAGACCCTACTCTGACCCTTTCGGCTATTTCTGCCTTCCATGAGCCCATGGGCGACCGCAATATTGCTTAGCTGGATATCTCCCGTGCCTTCCTCCGTGGCATTCTGCATCTGAAACCTGCAGTCTGTCCTCCAGTCCCCGCTTGGGACTTGAATTTTATTTTGGAAAAGTTGACCCTGTATCCTTTTGAGCCAGTCGCGATTTGTGATTTGCATTTTCTCTCTTGGAAAATGCTCTTTTTAGTTGCAATTACTTCTGCTAGAAGAATTTCAGTGCTTCGGGCCCTTTGGTGTGAAGAGCCTTATTTGATTTTTCACAAAGACAGGGTGTCTTTGCACACAAATTCTAAGTTTCTCCCTAAGGTGGTTTCCAACTTTACACTCAGTCTATCCACTCTTCCTGTTTATTTTCTGGGCGTGCAATCCAGGGAAGCACTACTCCATACTCTAGATGTGCCCAGAACTTTGAAGTGTTACCTGCTCAGAACTAAGGAGTCCAGAAAGTCTAAGCAGCTGTTTGTTTCTTTTGCCCCTGGTAGAGAGGGCGCTTCAGTTTCTAAGCTGTGTTTATCCAAATGGTTGGCAATTTGCATTGTGTTCTGCTACAATAAATACTGCAAAGAATTGCCTGGTGCTGTCAAAGCTCACTCCACGCTGGCCCGGTGGCGCTGAGGGTTGAGGCGCCGGACGCCACACCTCGCACCACACTGGCGACCCAGGTTCGGGAGTGGACTCGGGTCGACGGGGGTCAGCAGGGAGAGAGAAGGATTGAGCACCCAATGGCAGCTCTCCTTCTCCGGGGAGGGGGTACCGTACTCTCCGCTGCATTACCGCCACCTGTTGGGGGAACCTCAGGGTGGTCGGTGCAGTTGGGGAGATGTTCCACGTAAGGGTAGACGTTGGCAGGGGACTGGCTTTGACGGGCGTCTACACGCGCGCTGGCAGCCTTGTCCCCATTGCACGCTGACGTTGGGGGGATGCACCAGAACATCAGGAAAAAATCCTGCCCTGGTCTAGGCGACAAGCCTCAGCGTCGGTCCCGAGGCAGCACCCAAGAGAGCAGACTCCGATGTGTGCCCTCCCAGTCGTTGTTCAGGGGGAGATATGGGAGATCTCTGCCACCCTGCCCAGTGGGTAATCCAAGGTTCTGCAGGTATGTGGGCAGCGTTAGTACTCTAGGGGCAGACTACTCAGGGGAGTTGCAGAAGGGGACCTACAAGGGGAGCTCCGAGAGAGTGATCAGTGGCAGAAAGTAGGAGGGATAAAGAAAGAGTGTTTAAAAAAAAAAAAAAAAGCTCACTCCACTAGAGGCATGGCTACCTCGGTGGCTTGTTTCAAAGGGGTCTCAGCTGCTGATATTGGCTCTGCTGCCACCTAGATTACAGTCCACACCTTCACCAGGCATTGCAGTCTGGACATTGCTTCTAGGGCCAGTGCAGGATTTGGTTGGGCTGTCCTACATGATGGACTCCTGTTTTATGGAGATCCAGCCCCAAGACTCTCAGTTACTCTTTGTCACTGCTTGGTACTGGTTCCTATGGTAACCTGATGACTGAGATACCCCCAAAGAAGATAGAACAGTTACGTAAGAACTTATTGTAACAGTAGGTCTTCGAGGGGATCTCGGTCATCAGGTATATTTCCCTCCCACCATCACCCTTCTTAGGGGCTCCTATTCAGAACCTGGCTGTCTGCTGTTTCCATCATTATTCTTAGAGTCAGGTCCCTCGCTCTCTTCGGGTCTCCAAGGCACCAGCCTTGCTCCCTTTATCTCCAGAGAGAAAGAACTGAGGAGGGCACTGGGCCACCTACACATGTATTCTGCTGCTAAAAATCTTCTGTGTGAATTCCCCATTCACCGACGGTGAAGTTCCTTTGGTGTATTTTGATGACTGAGATCCCCTCGAAGATCTACACTTATGATAAGTTCTTACGTAACTGTTCTTTCTAGTTACATCCTCCGTAAAGAAGATGCTCCAATGGTGGATGGAACCCAGAAACTTGCTCAAATGGATTCCTTTTCTAATCTCCTTGCCTCATCAGATTCTTACCACAGATGCTCCGGGGATGGGCTGGGCTGGGGGCACATCTGGGGCCCCATCAGACACAAGGCACATGGAACAGAGTGGAGGCTTCCCTCCTCATAAACGTTCTAGAGATGAGGGCTGTTCTGTATGCTCTGCAAGCCTTCCAGAACCATCAGTCCCTGGGGCATCTGCTGGTGCAAACAGACATCAGTGTAGTACACTACATAAAGAAGCGGGGGGGGGGGATATTATTCTTACCACCTCTGCAGAGAAATGATGAGGGTTTGGTACTGGGCGCTAGGCCACACATGTTCCAGGCATCCAAAATATTCTGGCAGACAGGCTAAACAGGTCGCAGTCCAGAATGCACGAGTGGGAGCTGCTGGCCTCTGTGGTCGAAGACCTGTTTGACAGATTTGTTTGTTTTCGTAAAAGCCAACGACTTGGTGAAACATTAGACATTTTGTTACTGTGGGCTTCTGAGACAATACTGTGTGCTCCAAGTGGTGAGAAAATAGAACTCTATATATTTCACTATAACTGAACTGTGGACAGCATTTTTGTGTGTTCATGTGCCATGACTGCTTAACTAGGTTATTTGTTTATTTAAGGTTAAGATTATTGAGCATAAGCTCATTCACAAAGATGACCTTATAATTAATATGTGTGTGTGTGTGTGTGTGTGTGTGTATGTATGTATATATGTCTGTGTATATATATATATAGATATATATATAGATATATATATACACACACACACACACACAAACAATACAGACGTACAGTTATTCAGAATTAATAAATTAGATAAAACAATTACAGGGCTTTTGTAAAGGTAGTAAATGCTTTTTCAGTGCAAAAATAGATGGAGGTTTTAATGTTATTTCCTAAACTCTGACGGAGATTATTCCAGAAAATTGGAACAAACTGACTAAGCAATACAGTGAACATTTTGTTTTGGTATATGGAACCAGTATTTCTTTTAGGTAACAATTTCTCAGTGAGAGATAAATGTTTCTGAAATTTAATCTATCACTGAGATACCTCTAACTAAGCTTAAACCACATTTGCAAGCAAAATGGATTTATGAAGTTCCCTCCTACTGGACAATGATAACCAACCTAGATGATGATATATTTCACACTGATGAACATTTTTAGAGCATGTAAGAATTAGTCTTGCCAGACGATTGAAAAGAACATCCAGCGTATGCAATCTTTCAAAAGTCACATTATCATACAAGATAAATAGAATAACAGATACGTTCAGGTGTATTACAAGGCAGTAATCCATTGAGAGGATCTGGGGACACAGCAAACCTCGAGAGCGAAGCTCAAGAGGTTTCTGTGTCCCCAGATCCTCGAGAAGAAGGACTGCCTTTGTACCACCAGAACGATTTATTTTTGTAATATGTGGATGGAGGAAATTGTAGGTGCTTACTTTTGCCATGGAGTGAGGAATCTTCGGTTGGGGTGCTGAGGTGTTTTTTCTGAGACGGAGCCAATGATTGCAGCAAGAAAGATGAGTTTTCAGATTGTGTAGAAAGTTCAAACACGGAAACTGTAAACTGGGCAACGAACTAAAAAACAAAACGGCAGTAAAACAAGCTTTTTTTCTCTTGACTGTGCGACAGTTGCTGTGGAGACTTAGTCAGACTCTCGAGTCTGAGTACATGACGTACCGCTTTTTTTTTTTTTTTTTTTTTTACTGGTTATGGGGATTTTTGTAAGAGGGCAGTCTTTGTTCTGATGGATTTTTCCGTTTATAAAGTGCCATTTTTCAGTCAGGCTTTAGACGCGACGTAAAATGTTTAGCTGGCTTTTACTGTATGTGGCAGTTACAGTAAAAGCCGGCTTGCAGTCAGCACGAGCTGTCAGGTTGCGCTTGCGCCTTGATCAGAGTGCGATAATACTATTGTTGAGATCTTCCATCGATAGTATTATGGGATCTCAACGATAGTATTACGGGATTCCATCGATAGTATTATTGAGTTTGGACCAGTGTATTACAAGGAATGTTTTGTATGGTTTTGGGGGTTATTATTTACAGAATCCATGTATTACATCACAATAGTCAATCAGTGGCAAAATTTGAACTTGCATGATCAATTTCAAGGTATTTGAATCAACGCAGTACTGATTTCTGTAAAAAAAAGTCCCACCCTCTTGCTAACTTGAGCTATCAATTTATCTAAATGTTTGTTTCCTGAACCTGATTGGTCCAACCAAAATCCTAAATATGTGTAGGTGTCCACGCACTCCAGGACAGGTCCAGTGCTATCCCGGATCACTATTTCATTATCCATCTTCATTTTTCGAACTGTACCAAAAATCATACATTTAGTTTTAGAGAGATTAATCTTTAATTTGGAGTTTGTGAAAAAAGACTGAAGGCTGTTGAAACTGTCCTGGAGAGTGTTTCGGACACCACAAATTGAAGAGTGGGAAGAATATACTATAGTATCGTTGGTGTAAAGATGGTAGCGTGAGTCCTCCACATTCTGGCCCAAATCTTTTAAGTATATCAAAAAAGAGCAATGGCCCCAGGACAGAGCCGTTGGGTACACCACTCTCTACAAGAAGTGGGGCAGACTCAACACCATTTACTGCTGCAATTTGATATCGATCTGTTGGAGCAAAACCAGTTCATAAGGAACAAGGCACCCTATGTAGCACAAGAGGTACTGTAGTTGGATTTGTAGAGACAGAGCATCAAACCACTAGCCACACAGGAGGTGAAAAGTGGTCTTTGAAAACAGGGCAGCAGTTCTGAGCATGTGGCTCTGGCTGAGACACAAGGGAATGCCCACATTGGGACCCACTTGTAAATCAGATTGCACAATGTGCTAAAATGACCAAGACCCATAGACTTCTGGAAACAAGGGGATCTCCATGCTACCAGATAAAGGGTTAACTGAACTCGTCAGTTAACCATGTCCCTCTTTCTTATATCAGGGAAGAAGAAGGAACCTAGGTGCATCTGGATTTGTAGGGCTGGACAGTCCAAGCGAGTTGAGATCTGTTCATCTCCTTGACACCCCTAAGGGTGGTGGCATAAAGGCTCAGATACACAAGGAAGAAAAGGGCATATCAAACAAAATAGTCTGACATAGAAAAAAGATTACATCAAAAATGACCTGTTTCTCCTGCAACCACAGGGATGTGCCCTGTGGGAGAGCTATAGCTGATCCAAACAGGTGGTTAATTGGAGTAGATTGGGTAGCACCCAGGGCACATGCTACATTTGCAACAAATGGGATATACCAACATGGGGGATATATCCGGGCAGGGAGAAGGAGGATACGAAAGAAAAAATGAGGAGGGAGCTACCTTCCCACACTAATTTATTTTTAGTTGCTGTGAGGTCTCCAAAGGGACCCTCACCCCCATGTTATATTTTCTTTTTTTTTCTTTGCTCCTTGATATATTGGTATATAATTTAGATAGGTATATATATTATAGTGCCATGGTAGTGGCACTATAGTTATGGTTGCCCTTCCACTTCTGTGTTAAACCCCAAATTTTGCACTTTAATAACTTTGCAGCCGTACAACCAGTTTGCCTGAATGTTTGCATGCGCAATCTGGTACCCTAGATCTCTGGATCTGGCACATTTCATTCCAGTCGAATACGCAGTTGCGGAGCTGCAGAGTGCCAAAAACCATGAAAACTACCACTTTTTGGGCAATTTATTTGCTCGGGGCTACAGCCCAAATGTTTATTCCATCTACTCTGAAATTGTCAGGGAATATGTGGTCTGGGTCACTGATATGTGCCTTTTGAAGGTTTGATGAAAAAATATTAATCCGTTAAAAAGTTATTCAACTTTAAAGTTTCCCATTATAGTCATTGGGAGAAAAATATTTGTGCCATGCGAAAGCACCTTTTTGTGTTGCAAATGCACTCAGTACTGTCGTGTGGCCACCATCTTGTTTTCGGTTAGTGACAGAGAAAAATCATTGTAATTCAAAAAATAATGCCCCGTGGTAAACACCAGCAGTTGTGTTTTCCTAATCTGGGCCCTAGGAACATGATCCTGCTTTCAGTTTTTGGAAATAATGCTCGGAAATATAATTTTCACTTGTTTTCCTTTGGTAGTGTCACAAATTGTGAAAGTGTCATTACGTTCTTTCGCAAATTGCGACATCCTTTCGTGACCGCTTTCACAGAATTTGCAAAGTGTTGCAATTTAAACAGTATTGGCCCAAAAATACCAGTTTCTTTGCCACTTCACTGCAGCTAAATAGTTTTGACTTTTGGGTTGAAATGTGCAGGATAGAAAAGGCGTGCCCACAGATGTGTCTTTTGCTGGTTTGGTTATAAAATTTACTTCGGTTCCATAGTTATATGATATTCTGAAGTTGAGAAATTTCCCATAGGATAACATTGCAATGCCCACGGCCTTTTGGCACCTGTATCTCGAAAGGGTTCAAGATGCAGATTTTTATTAATACACAGCTTAGTCCACCATGCGTGCAGATTGCCAGGTCATGACTACAACTGCGGTAGAACTTTTTCCGAAGTTCCTATGGTTACTGAGATATTGCCACATTTGCAGCACAAGGGTTACTTGGAATGTGTTTAGGCCTGTGCTATGTCTCTGTATTTATGGGAAGATGGTAGCGCCGTGGATACCATTATGCAATAATGGGTGCACAAAGCCCTTCATTATGCAGTACTGGGAGCGCAGGACCCAGAGGGCCCTGCACTTCCACAGGGAGATGAAGGTGCATTACAGTGTCTCTACACTTGTGCTTAGATGGGAGAGCAGAGCCCATAGGGCCCTGCACTCCCACACATCGATACCATTATGGAGTGATGGTAGCATGATGGGCGGGCCCTTCGCCCCACAGCTACATATGAGTAACACAATTTCTCAAAAAGAAGGGAAATTCATTGCAGAAAACTCCATTAATGCATCAGTTAGGGTTGACAGTACAATGACAAAAGTGGGGAAATTCAACATTAGGGTAAACAACCCTATCACCCCCACCCTCCACACACCAACAGCCATTGGGGTGTGCCTTGGGGTCGTTAGGCCTAACTCTCACCCATTATCCTATACTGTGCCTTCTCAGCTTGTTTACGTATGGAATGGGGTAGAGCTGAGGCCGAAGACCTCAAAGGCACACCCTGATCTATTGTGTGTGAAAATGGTGAAGGGAGGGTTGTTTACCCTAACTATCAGATTTCCACACTTTTGTCGCTAGTTCTGTCAACTCCTAACTGATGCATTAACAGAGGCTTTTTGCAATATGTGTGTGTGTGTGTGTGTATATATGTGTGTGTATGTGTATATATATATATATATATATATATATATATATATATATACACACATATTTTTTTCACTGCAAAAAACTTCATTAATGCATCAGTTAGGATTAAAGCGACAAAAGTGGGGAAATGGGATGTTAGGATTATCCCCTAAATCCCACACCACACCACCCCACCCTCATCCTCCACAGACTGACAGACGCTGGGGTGTGCCATGGGGTCGACAGGCCTAACTCTCACTCCATTCCATGTGTAAACAGGTTGACATGCTACAGTAAAGGAGAATGGTGTGAAATTTAGGCTTCGTGACCCCATGGCACACCCCAGCATCTGTCAGTCTGTAGAGGATGGGGGGGTTAGGGGCTCAACCCTGACATCTCATTTCCCCACTTTTGTCACTTTAACCCTAACTGATACATCAATGAAGTATTTTGCAATGAATGTCCTTACTTTTGGAAAAAGTATAATATAACTAGTAAATGGTACGTGTTGGTGGGAGCACGGGCTTCCACCATGCTGCCCATTTGTGCATAACGATAGGTGCCTGTGGGAGTGCAGGCCCTCTGGGCCCTGCACTCCCACTTACACATAACTATGTAGCCATGCAGCAGCCCTATTAACTAATTTACCAATATTTCAGCAACCGTAGCAGCTATGAAAAAAATTAGTGTCCTAATCATGACAGCGAAACCTCCACTCGAGATAAAGTCAACTAAATCTGTATCTTGCATCGTTTCTGAGATACCAGCATGGAAAAACACTGTGAGCGCCGCCATGTTATATCCTATGGGAACATTTCAACTTCAGAATGGCATATCTATAGAACTGATAGTGTTTTACACCTAAACAACATAAATTGCATCTATGGGACACCCCCCTTTCTACCCTGGAAATTTCAGGCCAAAAGACCAAGCCATTTATTTACAGTGTAATGTACCTGGTATTCGATATATGTTGATGGGAGCCCGGGGCCTTCGAGCCCCACGCTCCCACCAAACTGCCCATTTGTGCATAATGATATGTGTCTGTGGGAGTGTGGGCCCTCCGAGCCCTGCACTTTCACTTACACATCATAATGGACCCATACAATAGCCCTGTAGGCTTGAAAAGCAACTCTTGTAACATTAATTTGCCAATTATCTCCGTAACTGTACAACCTGTGAAAGAAAATACACTGCAAGTGTAATCTGTGACTTTGAGACATCTTGCGCTTAGTCTACCTAAATGACTAAGTTGCAGGAAGCAAAAAATCTGTATCTCACATAATTTCCAAGATACTGGCAGCGAAAGTTGCTGTGGGTGCCGCAGTGTTATCCTTTGGGAAAAATCTGAACTTAGTGATGGCATGTCTTTGGAACTGATTAACTTGTTTACACCTAAACAGCATAATTCACATCTCTGGGATACCCCTTTATACCCTGCAAATTTCAAGCCAAAAGACCAAACCGTTTTACAGTGTACTAGCAAAGTTTTTAAATTCCTAGTTCGTGAGGTGGCAAAATTCCTAGTTCGTGAGTTCAATCCCCATTTGCGAACTGTCAAAATCACCGTTCGCAAGAAATCCTTGACCATCAGATTTTGGCCATCTGGTCCTGAAATGATGATCTACGATTTTATCAGCTCACGAACTGGGATTGGCTCTCGAAAGGGGATTCAAAACCCCAGTCCACTTTCATGAGTTGACAAAATCCCCATTCACAAGTCAATCCCCATTCATGAACCAATAATTGTTCGCGAGAATGGCCATCTGGTCAGGAAATGACAGTCAAGGATTTTGTCACTTCGCGAAATGGGATTGTTCATGAATGGGGATTTTGTCAGCTCATGAACAGGGATTTTGTCAGCTCACAAACTGGGATTGGCTCGAGAAAGGGGGATTAAAAAAAACAAGGGGGAGCTGCAAGACTACCAGGGATATGCAGAAGATTATTTATTTTATACAGATTGGGGGGGCCACTAGACTACCAGGGATATAGAGAACAATATTTCTTTTATACAGATTGAGCAGAATGAAGCTCCCTGAACAAAACCCACCCTCATTTGACTCCCTAGGGCACCCCTGGGTTGAGAAAATAGATTTTTTAATCTGGCCATCTTGTCTTCACTCATGATGTATGATCGGGATCAAAGAATCTCGCGATCAAAGAAATTGCAGGCTCACGATCAAAGAATAAAAAATGCTGTAAATCAATCATTTGAGGAATGCGGTAAACCACCACTATGGTTCGATAGAAGCGAAGCCCTCTGAGCAAAACCCACCCTCATTTGACTTCTTAAGGCACCCCTGGGCTGAGAAAATAGATTTTAAATCCGGCCATCTACCGTCCCTGCTTCGCGATGCGTTAGCGATCAAAGAATCTGCGATCAAAGAATTTGCAGGCTCGCTATCAAAGAATAAAAATGGTGAAACGTGATTTTTTTCACCGTTTGAACCAAATCAACATAATGCCTCGAAAGAGCGAAGCCTCCTAAGCAAAACCCACCCTCATTTGTGTCCCTAGCCCATCCCCAAGCCAAGATATTTGTGTTTTTAGGTCGCGATGCAAGATCGCGATCAAAGAATTTGCAGGATCGCGATCAAAGATTGTTAGCGAGCCACAAATTAAGATTTTAAAAGCTTATAACTCAATTCTTTGACTGATTTGGATGAAACCAATGGCATGGCTCAATAGATCAGAGTTCCCTGAGTAAAACCCATCCAAGTTTTACTTCAGAGGTGACCCCTGAGCCGAGATATTTGTGTTTTTCCAATCTGAAATTTAAAAACAAGATGGCGGACCTCCTGATCAAAGAATTTTTAAAATTCTTGGGGACAAAGATTCATGAACTGCGAGGCTGCAAATTCTTTGATCACCAGGTGGGAACAGATGGCCAGGACTCCATTCTTTGTTCACCAAACATACATATAAATCTTCCCATTGACTTATAATAGGAACTTAAAACTGGCATAACTTTTGAATGCCTTAATATTTTATCACCAAACGAAAAGTGACGTTTGGCTACCAAAGCTCTTTCAAATGAGCCATCTCACAGAGCTGCACACCACACAGCCGCTGCTCAGGGCCACGTCCAAAATCCTAAAAGCAGCCTCCAAAAATGGATAATTTTGCATTTTCAGCATTTTGCTGCGCAAAGACCGTAAGCCCAACTGAAATGAAATGTGGAAAATCAAGAGATCTACCTTGTCCCACAGCACATGCCAAATTTCAGGCAAATCCGTTGAACAGGTCCAAAGTTATTAACGCCAAAAGTTTGACTTTAACATAGACGTGACATGTGAACCCTAACTATAGTGTCGCGACTGCGCCACTATAATAAATATATACAGTATATATATATATATATATATATATATATATCAGGGATCGACAAATTTTAAAATTCACTGGTAGTCCAGGACAAGTGGCTTGTCCAAAAGTAGTAGTCCTCGTGCTGAAGCTGGTAGTCCGGTTAAAAAGGGGTATATTTTTAAGAAAAATCAATTAAAGTTAAGAACAAAGTGTTTGTATGTGTTTTTTTGGGTGTGTGGGGGGGTGTCTGTGTTAAATATTAATATGTTAACACTGACAGTCTGAAAATGTTTCATTTCTGTTATATATCAAACAGAACAGAATGAGTGTCAGGAGAGGAGAGACTAAAGCCCCCTTTACACTGAGGCTAAATAAATCATAGCAGTTCACCCCCTTCACTCCTTTCAACACTACACCTCTCCCCCAACAACACAGCCCAAAGGACACAGTTAGGCTCCTCTCTTATTTAATTTTTTTTTAAATAACTTTCTTTTTTTATGTGTCTTTCCCAAGCCTGCTGGCCACAGGACACTAGTGGCAGGCCAGGTTACCCCTGACTCCTTTCCACAAGTCACTACTTAGTTCTCCAGCAACATAGCCCACACAATGTTTTAGGCTCCTCTTATTTTATTTTTAAATCTATTTTTGTTTTTATGTGTAAGTCTTTCCCAAGCCAGCTGGCCACAGGACACTAGAAGCAGGGTTGGTCACCCTCTTTAGTTCATGCCTTCCACGCTTACCTCTCCCACACAAACCACAAACAATTAGGCTTGCTCCTCTTATTTTATTTTTCCTTACTATCTTTTTATTATTAGCTTTTTTTTTCCTTTGTCTTTCCCAGGTCAGTTGGCCACAGGACACTAGAGGTACTGACAGGTCACCCCTCACTCCTTTCCACCACGACAGACACCTATAGCCCAACAACATAGCCAGCCTGATCCCACACGCAGTTAGGCTCCTCCTTTTATATTTATTTTTGAATCACATTGTCTTTCTCTTTATCGCCTTTATGTGTCTTTCCTAAGCCAGCCGCCACAGGACAGTTGAGGCAGGACACAACATTGTGGGCAAGTCCCACACCTTATCTTTAGCTCAAATTGTCAGTGCTGTAGTGTTTTGGTTGTTATCCTTCTCTGTGTTGAACTTTAATGTACAGCACTCCGTCCCTGGCCTACACCTACATAGCAAAGAAATTGCCCAACCCACACAAAACAGATGTGATGCTGACGCCTGCTGCAACTTTCGTTCTGTACAGTACGCTCACTGACTAGTGACTACAGTATTCCTTTTCACTGGTCAGATTTTTCTATCATCCAATCTCACATTGAGTTCTCTCTCATTATATTATTTTCCTGTTTTGTTTTTAATTAAAACAAGTGAGCAGAGTTAAACAACTTTCTGGATGCCTGCTGGCAGCGGCTTCTTTCTGACCCGGGGAGGGACCTCAGATTTTGTAAATCAGTATGAAGGCTGTTAGGCTGTACTCTTTGATTGTTTTTTTTATAAGACTTTTCTTTTTGGTACCTGTCTGGCACAGACTCAGACAGACACATTGATCTTATCAGCAGGCCCAAAACACAGACCCTGTCCTCACCTGACTGACTAGTAGATTGCCCAGTTGCCCTACCAACCATCATCAGACTCGTCAACCCAAGCTTTCACCATCCCCTTACTTTTTATTTGTGTCCCAAGAGATTTCCCCCAAAACTATTTTTTCTCTCCCCCTCCCAACCCCAACAACTTCCATTCCTACTACAACAAGCTTGGTAAAGAATCCCCTGGGCCCCACTAATTATTGCATCAAAGTTCAGTCCACACTCCGATAGATCGCAATTGCACAGTCGCACAATAGAAACCGCACCCACACACTTCTGCAGCTGCAGTGAAAATGGCAGGTCTCCGAAATTACCACCAACGAATGTTCTCCAGCACAACCCTCTCCCGTGTCAGGATTGACAGGCAGCCACACAACCAATGTGCCAACTCACCTGTCAGTCCTGTGGATGGCACTGCTTATTGATGACCTATTGGCTGGGTGCAGTGGGTGGGCAGAGGCGCCCAGTCCACATTCCAGCAGGCACGATCCTTCTGCTCCATCTTGGTGCTCCTGGTTCCCTCCTTCTTTGTGGGCATGAGCTCCCTGTGCTGGCAACATATACCATGTGGGGTGCTGGACTCGCGATCATGTGCGTGGGGCCCCACTCAGAGGAATGAGCTGACTCAGTCAGAGGACATCTAGTGGCAGAAACTGATACAGCAGCTTAAAAACAAAAAGCCAGACAGCCAGCTCCAATTTGGTTGTCCACGGACCTCGATTCCACTCAAAGTGCTTATCCGGCAGCATTACATGGTAGCCCGGGACATCGGGCTATGGGATTTGTCAATCCCTGATATGTATGTGTGTGTGTGTGTGTGTGTGTGTGTGTGTGTGTGTGTAATATACATACACACACACACCCAAAAGTGACTATGTGGTGCAGCCAGCAGGGTAAGCTTGCCCAGAAGCCCTGACTTTTTCTGAGCAGGGGATGGTAGGAGAGCTGTGGTAATCAAAGGTGAAGATATTCTGGAAGATCTGCTACTGTATTATGGTAAGTACATAATTTTCATATCTAATATGAATCAAGCTTCACCATGATCCCCACTTAGGGTAAGGGTACCGAGTCTTCACTTTTCTGAGGGAGGAGCAGGGTCGCCCAGAGGGTAACAGATATCCTCCGCCCTCTGTGTGGAGAACACCTGAATGCACAGGCTTCTCATAATTCTGGCAGGATCTGGGACTGGTCAGGGCCAGATGGTGGCTCCAGTGGCACAGAGGTGGAATGGCACTGTGACAGCTGCTGCTTGATCCTGAGGGAGAAGAAATAAGCCCCTTGGAACTGCGGGTTTAGCACCTTGATGTCGGGCCAAAGGTGCCAGTCCAGAAAGGGGAAATCATGCCATCCACCTGAGGCAGGCTGCAGTTCCTACTAGCCTGGAGGCCATCTTACTAGAATTATGTGATGCCCTTGATTGGTGCTAATCTCCCTCCAGGCCTAAAGCAGCAAGGCATATGGTTTGCCTGACTAACTCACTTTGAGGCATTGCAGCTAAGAGCTGTCCTATCTGCAACCACAGACAGTGATTGAAGGCTGCCTGATGTCCGTGGTATGCAGATATGCATGTAAGGGTGTGAGCCAGTGTAAAAACCTTCTGCCCAAAAGCATCCATCTAAGCGTAATCTACCTCTGGAGGTCACTCATGCGTGAGGTGTCTAGGCCCTGATGGGGGTCTGAAGTATTTCCAACCCTGAAGTGCTACACCTGCAGACCGTGTGGGTGCAGGTGCATGATACAGGAGTTAGGTGGCCCCTGGTGGCTGGAGGGCAGGATTAGGGATGCCTCAGTATTACCTGTGATGCCTCCTCAAAGGCTGTAGGCCAGGGAGGGATGACAACAGTGCCATCATTGGGAACTTCAAGGACTCCCAATGGCAGGGCTACCAGATAGCGGCCTGTGTAGGAACCACTGTAAAGTGCTTAAAGCCTTTCCATTAGGAATTGCTTGTACAGAGAGTACTCAGCAGCTGAGGACAGGTGTGAAGATAATTTGTTGTGCTTTGAGGAGGACGTTGATGGGGATGAGGCACTGAACCACATGTTGTTGGTGCTGGGGAGAAGGGCCAGAACTAGGCCCTGTTGAAGTCCCTGTGGAAATGTCTGAGACATCAATGGACTCTTGTGTGCTCACAGAACGTAGGCAAGATTTCTAAGTAGCAGTGAGGCTACAGAGGTTGACAAGACTTGGAGTCTCAAGGGCCTGTACCTGGGCCTCAGAACTGCATTGGAGGCTTCATCTGAGTCAAGGGATTGGCAGAGTCACTCATAAGAGGTCCTGTATCAGAGGAGTGACCTGATCAGTGGCCCTGGGAGGATTCCCCAGGCAGGAGTGCGGAGTCAAGTAGGGTGGCCCAAGACCTCACTGGTGGTGGTGTCAACCAGTGGCTCTGTAAGAATGCCACCTCAGGCCACTATCAGACTCTTAAGTCAGCGCCATCTCCAGTGGTGGGTCAGGGTCAATGACATCCGCAAACATGTTTGCCAACATTGACCCCAGAGCCATCCCCAACTGCAGTGCTGCAGATGGTGCCAGAGCCAGGGATGGCATAGTCACCGGTGTTGTGCCTGGTGACAGCCCAGGACTGACACCATGACTGTTGCCGTGTCCGTCGCCAGGGCCAGAGGCATACTCACTCTTTGTGCTGCTAGTCACACTGGGTAAAAAAAAAAAACTCTTCCTGGGCAACTGAATGCACATTGGCCTTGGTGCAGACCTCTTCTCTGATACTGCAGATAGTGTTAGAGGGTAGTCCAGTACCTCTCAGCTTGTCACTATGAACAGTGAAAACAGCACAGGCAGTACAAGACAACACCAAGGTGTCCATTGGTGTAGACCGAGTGTACAGTTTTGGCTTCACCACAGGGGACGTTTGCTGCTCAGGGCAGGCAGATGGGGAGAGGCTTACAGCAGACCACCTAGAAGGAGTCAGTTGTCCACCAGACTCACCCACTAGGTCGTCCAGTGCCTCAGCATGGTGAAGTCAAAGAGGATCCTCAAGGGATCTCAAGGGTATGGCAGTCCATTGAGAAGCAGGTGTTGCACACATCCATGTCATGCTGAGGGCCAAGGCTGCACAGCTTCAAACCCCAGGAAGTCTTACTGTATTCTGACAAATGCCATTAGCCCTTCCAGATGAACTGCCCCGGAGATGAGAGTTAAAAGCCTATATGCTAATAGTGGAACATTCGATAGGCTTGAGCTCAGTTTCCAAACCACTGTTTCTGGTACATTTTATGTAAATGCCAGATTCTTTACTCCACCTGCCTGTGAAGTTACCTCAGAGATTTCTCCTCAGCTCTTCAGTTGAAGTACAAGTTTTGTCAGTGTTTATAACCGCCATTTATTTTATTTTAATTGTCAAACCTCTGTCCTTCAGTAACAGGTTAGATTAGACTAGGTTTCCTTTTTTCTGGTAAGTTTTTCAGTTTTGGCAACTGGGAGGAAACCAAAGATTTTTTCTTATCTTGTGAGGTAAAAATGTCTAGTCTTCTTTGTATTTTCTCATTCTAAGGACCGGTAGATTTTGGTTAAAAAAGCGAGTGTTTTTCTTGTTTTTTTCCTCGGCTGCTAAACTGGCTGTTAACCAAATATCTTCTCTTCTCTTCACTTATCTGGGTCTAAACCACCCACTGTGGATAAGTGTTAAAAACTTTTTTCTCAGTTGTTGTTATGTCACAGAAACCCAAGAAAAGAACCAGTCCCACTGGGTTTCAGTATTGTACTGAGTGCAGTGAACCTTTTGCCAAGGCTGATCTGCATATTGTTTATGTAGTCTGCCTTGGGTTTGACCACCTTCAGGCAGATTGCAAAATCTGTAAAAATGTCCCTCAGTCTACGCTGGATAGGCGACTTAACAGACAGCAGGAGAAAATGGCTGAGAAATGAACTGACACAGAAAGTCGGTCCGGTTCTACCAACAAAGATAAACCGGTGGAACCGGAGGGGGTGCCCTTTAACCAGGGTGAAACCTCCACTGGGAAAAGAACCGCTGATACAGGCCTTGAAATGCCTGCAGCAAAAAAGAAAAGAAAAACAACCATTTCGGAACCGCAGAAACTTGCAGTTGCGGTTCCAACTGCTGAGGAAATAGCGAAAGCTATTAGAATTATCCAATCTCGTCAGACTCGTTCGGGCGAACCAAGCCAGCATGTAATGGCTCAAACTCTGGTTCAGACACTGGGTACTTCACTTCTCTCCGGTTCATTTGAGCTGGAGTCTTTATATAACCAGGAGTGGGAAGAGGAGGAAGATTTTGGTGAGCCCATGGAACCTTTGGTCTCACCAGACCACCTGGACCCTGAGTCCCCTCCTCGTCCCCTCTGGGGACCCTTTATGAAAAGGTAGCAGAAGCTTTGGAGCTGCCTGCTCAGGAAGCTTCTGAGGAGCGAAGAAGAGTAGGATTATGTAGAGATGATGAATCGCCTGCTTCCAAGAGACTTCTGATACCCATCCTCAAGTCCTTAAAAAGGCAGCCCATGAAAATTTTGCACACCTCAACATCTATACCTCCTGCAGATAAAAAAGTGGACATGAGGTACTCACTAGCTGGTAATGGCACTGACTTTTTATTTAGCCACAGCAGTCATGAGGGGGTGGTTCAGGCTGCTGCTTGTGAGAAAGCATACACCCCCTTGACTTTGCAACCTCCTGAAAAGGACTCCAGAAAAATCAATTATCTGGCTAAACAGGGGTACCTGGGGGCTTCTCTGTGTATAAGGCAAGCCTCTTATATGGTCTGTGTTTCCAGGTACCAGGAGTCCTTGTGGGAATCTGTCAAAGAACTGGCCACCTAGGTTCCTCCTCAACTGGCAGCTGACCTGAAGGAGCTTGAGAAGAATGGAGTGGAAGCAGCTAATACCAGTTCCACATGGCTGTGGATGCTAATGATAGTGCTTCCAGAGTGATGGCCACTGCTGTATCTCAAAGGAGGTTTGCATAGTTAAGATGCACTAACCTCTCACAGGACACCCAAACTAAATCCCTGGATTTGCATGAAAAAGATGGATGAATACAGAGTGCCATACAAGAGTGCTGCAGTGAAGACAAAGGCTGCCTCTCCTCAAAGACAGAAAAGTAGGGGAGGCAGGAGCAGACCCTATCAAAAGCCTTTTTATCAGGCCCAGGCCTTCCCTGCCTACAGGCAACAAAGAGGCTACTTCAGGGGTAGAGGCAGAAGAGATGCTGGTTGTGCTGGGCCTAGCCCTCAGCCCAAGACCCCTGCCAAGCAGACCTCCTGAGGTGATTGTCCGGGTCGCCTCCCTATCTCCAGTAGGGGGCAGGCAGGCTTATAACTTCCAGGCTTGGAAAACCATTACCACAGACAAGTGGGTTCTAGAAGTAATAAGCCAGGGTCTTGCTTGAAGCTTCAAGTCATTTCCAAAAATAAGAGCAAGACTATTCAAACATGATGCCAAATCGGAAACAGCCCTGTTGGAGGCAGAAGTATCCACTCTGCTGCAAAACAGAGCAATGGAACCTGTTCCATTTCCTTACGGAGAAAAGGATTTTATTCAAGGTACTTTCTAGCCTTGAAGAAAAATCTGGAGTGGCGACCCATTCTGGATCTAAGATACCTGAACAAGCACTTTACAAAACCAAAATTCATAATGGTCACTCTGGCTTTGATCCTTCCCACTCTAAGACAGGGGGGGATTGGCTGACATCCCTGGATCTCAAGGATGCCTGCTTTCATATCCCCATCAGGCAGTCTCACAGAAAATACCTCAGGTTCAAGCTGTCTTCAGGTCATTATCAGTTCAGGGCCCTGCCTTTTGGTCTGTCCTCAGCACCAAGAACCTTCACAAAGTGCCTGGCAGTAGTCGTGGCACATCTGAGAAGGTCAGTCCTCCCTTAACTGGACTGACTAGTTGTGGGGCATTCACCCCAACAGGTGCAGGGACTGCATCAGAAGACATATAAGGACAGATTAACGGAGCTCAATATGTATACCCCTTGAGCAAAGGAGGGAGAGAGGTGATATGATCGAGACATTTAAACACCTTAAGGGCATAAACAAGGTGAAAGAGTCTAACATGTTTAAATATAAGAAAAATAGCAGGACAAGAGGACACAGCATGAGATTAGAGGGAGGCCGATTAAGGGGGAATGTGAGGAAATTCTTTTTCACAGAAAGGGTGGTAGATGCATGGAATGGCTTACCACAAGAAGTGGTGGCTATGAATACAGTGCAGGGCTTCAAACAGGCATGGGATAGGCATAAGGGAGCAATACAAATGACTATGAATAGATAGGTCACTGATAGAGCAAAGGCCGATGGCACATTTATAAGGTAGAAAAAGAAATGGGCAGACTGGATGGGCCTTGCGGTCCTTATCTGCCGTCAACTTCTATGTTATGTTTCTATAGGTAGAGGAATCACTGGTCACAACCCAGGACACTTTGCAGTCTTTAGGTTTCCTGGTAAATCTCAAGAAATCTGTTCTAAAGCTAGTCCAACTCCTAGAATGTATAGGGGCAGAGCTGGACACAATTCAGGCAAGAGCTATCCTGCCACAGGCAAGGGTGGACAGCTTAGTCCAGCTAGCAGCCTCCTTCCGGCTACACGTCCCTCGATAACAAGACACTTTCTTCAACTCCTAGGCCATATGGTTGCAGCCACTGCTGTAGTCCCAGGGGCCAGATTTCAGATGAGGGATATTCAATTCTACCTCAGGTCCTTTTGATCCCAGAGAAGGGATTCTCTGTCTACGGTGGTGCCAATGACTTCTGCACTGATACAAGCACTGCAATGGTGGCAGGACAGGGATAGCCTCAGGATGGGGTCCATTTTCTGCAGCAGTCTCCTACCATTGTGCTGACCACAGATGCCTCCCTCCTAGGGTGGGGAGTGAACCTGGGAGACCACACTGCCATGGCACGTGCCCCAAGTAGGAGTCTCTGTTGCACATAAACCTGCTGGAGCTCAGAGTGGTGCTACTGGCACTGCAGTCATTTGCCACATTGGTGCAGGGGATGGTGGTTCTGGTCAGAACTGACAACACAACCACCATGTACTACATAAACAAACAGGGAGGGACCAGGTCCTCTGCCCTGTGCACAGAAGCCATGAAGGTCTGCAGTCTGGCCTACTCCCTCAAGGTCTCCTTGTCAGCAGTCCACCTGCCACGCAAAGACAATGTTTTGGCAGATGCACTCAGCCGAATCAATCAGAGCCTTCACGAATGGACTCTGAACAGGCAAGTCCTGCTAGCAGTGTTCAAGAGATGGGGCACCCCAGAGGTGGACCTCTTTTGCAGCCCCAGACAATCATCAGTTGCCCCTATACTGCTGCAGACAACCAGTTTGGGGCTCAGTACCCCTGGATACCCGGATCTTGGATTGGACAGGCAAATTCTTGAATGCCTTCCCTCCATTTCCCCTGATATTCAGGGTGCTAACCAAACTCAGGGGTCAGCCTGCGACAGTGATTTTGATCGCTCCAAACTGAGCCAGGCAACCATGGTACTCGTTGTTACTGACTCTGTCAGTCACCAGTCCAATTTGCCGCTCCAGGAAGCACAACCTTCTGACCTCCTCCCAAGGGAGGATCCTATACCCCAACCTCAGGCTCAAGGCCTGGCTCTTGAAGACCTAGAGTATGCATGCTTGCATCTCTCTGAAGGGTTGATGGACATCCTAAGAGTTTCTAGGAAACTCTCAACCAGGAAAACTTACACCTCTAAGTGGAAGAGGTTCTCTATTTGGTGCTCCCAAAGGGAGGCAAACCCTCAGAAAGCTGATTTGGCTGCCCTGCTGGAATATTTAACACACTTTCACTCCCTGGGCCTTCAGCCTTCTATACTCAAGGTGCATTTGGCAGCTGTCTCTGCCTATCTCTCAGCAGGGAAGGGCCCTTCCCTGGCTTCTAATGCTATCTTCAAGAAATTCTTTATGGGGCTGCTCCATTTGCACCCCCCCCCACAGAGAACCTATCCCTTCTTGGGACCTGAATGTCTGCATAGCACAGCCCATGCAACCTTCTTTTGAGACCATGTCCTCAGCAGAGCTTAAATACTTGACATGGAAAACTATATTTCTGGTAGCTGTCACTTCAACAAGAAGGATCAGTGAGCTGCAGGCCTTGTCTGTGGAACCAAACTACACTGCCCTCTACAGGGATACGGTTGTCCTCAGAACCAATAGAAAATTTCTCCCCAAGGTGGTATCAGAGTTTCACTTGAACCAGTCCATTACATTGCCTGTCTATTTTACTGACCATTCCAGCTCAGGTGAGTGCAGGCTACATAGCCTGGATGTAAAAAGGGCTATCAGTTACTGTCTGGATCAGATATAAGGCCATAGAAATGAGTGTACCCAGCTGTTCCTCACCTGTGGAGAAGTGGGAAAGGGCAAGCCAGCCACAAAAGGGACCAATGCATGGTGGATCGTGGCCTGTATTCAGTGCTGCTATGGCAAACTGGGTAAGGAGCCACCAGTGGGCCTGAGGGCTCACTCTACCAGGGGGGCAGCTGCTCCATAGCAGCTGCAAGGATGTTCCTTCTTGAGATCTGCAAAGCAGCTACCTGGAAAACTGTTCATACGCTCACCAAGCACTATGGCCTGGATACCCAGGCTGGGAGTGATGCCAGGTTTGGCACAACAGTACTGTTGAGCCTATTCCCCAAGTAGGTTCTATGCCCACCTCCAAGGTGCACTGCTTGGTAGTCTGTATTTGTCAGAATACAGTAAGATTTCCTGGGTTGAAGAAAAATGACTTACCGTAGTAATCTTGTTTCTTCCTAGAGTCTTACTGTATTCTGCCCTCCCACCCTGCCTCCTTTACTAGAACCTGGGGGGCACTGCACTCCAGCTGTCACTCTCAGAAATGTTAGACCACTGGGGTGTTTTTTTCATGGGCATCTGTGACTTGAGTCTTTTTTATACCCTTTTTGGGTTTATAGTCAGTTGACTATATAAGTTAGATATTGATTATTATACCATGGACCTAGGACATCAACCAATTGGAACGGCAGGCTGGCACCTTACCTCCATTGTAAATCCACCAATAATCACCCCAAAAGGTGCCAGCATGCCACAGTCACGTGCCATCCTAACAATAAATCCCTCCGATAGCCAAGAAGACTTCAAACAGCCGCCATATTGTGTACCACTAACACTCAAGTAACACCTCGGCGCCAACAAAAAAAGAAAATGCATGCCTCCTTTGACTTTATTGATAACAAACAACTAGACGCAGTATTCAACACTCTACAAAATCATTTAATGAAAATCGCAGTATCCCCCAAAGCAGCATACCTTCAGAAAAAACAAATTCCCTGGTACTCAGTCAGTCTTCAGCAGCCGAAACCACGGACATGTACTGTCGCACACAGCTGTCTACAGCACAGCATCCCCCACAGTGTTAAACTTGAATTTGGTGGGCCTCATCATATATTCAAACTTCCAATCGCAGCACTTGGCTCCTCTTTCCCCCTAATTCCATTTCCACCATCGCGTAACTAACCCAGAAGTTGCATGGCAGCAACTAAACTATTTTTCGTAGCGTAGCAAAAATAACAGTTAAAAAAAAAAGCAACCTCTTGAATTATATTTTATTATATTAAAAACATATGAACCTTGGTATAATCGCAATAAGCCACTTGGGGGATCTGGGTTATCGGGGGATTTACCACGGCTGGCGAGAATTTACCCACTTCAGCCGTGGTAAATCCCCGATAACCCCTGCTGGCTTACTGCTTAATTGCTTAACATTCTGCAGTTTGATAACCTGCCTAAGGCGAGGCTGCCCAAAGCTCACCCTCCAAGCAAGGGACTACTGTGCCATTTCGGCTGTTTCTCACAAGTAAACTGCATTCTGCAGTTTGATAACCTGCCTAAGGCAAGCTGTCAAGCTCACCCTCCAAGCAAGGTAAGGGTTGGAACTCTGAATTTGGCATCTACCCTGGAGGAATCTCACTTGCTCCTGTGTGCCAGTGTTCTCACACTATGTGCAGCAATCCAGAATTTTCTAGGAACTGCTGCCAAGAAATTAATGCTAGGACTGATCTCTGCTTGAAATGTTTTGATTTCTAACTTTCAGTAATGTTCAGTCTGATGTAGAGATTTCTTGGAGTTGATTTAAGTTTTGAGAGAGGTTTTAAGGTAGTGTGATGCTGACTGCCCTAAGCCCTTCTCTTAGAGCTGTAAGTCTGTGGGCTGCATCCTTGACCTCTTTGTCCCATAGAGGCTGCTGCAATGCCCCCAAAAACTTGCTTCAGAACCTCCCTACCTCTTCTCGCTTTGTTTAATTTTTCAGCTCTGTGGCCCAGTGTTAATCAGAGCCCCTTCCACAACTGTATTGAGGCTACTGCTCTCTCCTGTTGAGCATACTGCAGTGTCCTCCCCAACCCCCAACTTGTTGTGAGACTTCCTGCTTAAACTATCTCTGTGTAATTCTCAACCCTCCCAACCTGTTCATTTCTGTTTTGTTTTCTGACTGCCCCTCCTCCAAGCCTGCAATTTAATTTTGTCCTCTCACCTTCTCTCCCCAGGGGACTACTGTGCCCTTTCAGGCTGTTTCTCACAGCAAACTACATTCTGTAGTTTGATAACCTGCCTAAGGTGAAGCTGCCCAAGCTCACCATCCAAGCAGGGTACAGATTGGAACTCTGAATTTGGCATCTAGCCCTGGAGGAATCTGACTTGCTCCTGTTCAACAGTGTTCTCACACTATGTGCAGCATTTCAGAAGTCCTCTAGGAACTGCTGCCAAGAGTTAATGCTAGGACTGATCTCTGCTTTGAAATTTTGATTTCTCACTTTAAGTAATGTTTAGTCTGATGTAGAGATTTCTTAGTGTTGATTTAAATTTTGAGAGAGTTTTTGTGCCCGTTTTCCCATTTGCAGTTTATATTGATCTGCCACTAGAGGCATCTTATTTTTCCTATTCATCCTCCAACCCACTTGTCCAACTTGCCTCTGCCTTTTCCTGTTCTGATCACCGTTATCCCTCCCTTGTTTCTCACTTTTAGCATATTGTACTCTGAAGAAAAAAAAACACAAAAAAAACACTGGTATAATTAACCTTGTACTGTGCTTGGCACCTTGTGTGTTCCTTTACTGCTGCACTCCTTGGTGTCATAATGTCTCTTATAATGGCTCTATTTTGTAGAGGCATTATATTGCTCTCTCTAGTGACCCTATCCGACCTTGCCTGTGATAAGTTTCTAACATCTATCTCCAACATTGGATAGTAATCATTTATATGTTTGTAGTACTATCACCTTATCCCAAAGCTGTGACTCTCTTACTGTGCCATGGAACCTGCATTCCCCCTGGTGACTGGGGATTGCCATTTCATCGCCCTAGCTGGCTACCCCCTTTGGCACTCCTCCCTGGGATCTTCAACTTACAAGCCAACTGTAAAGTGCGCTCAACTCAGAGGAAGCTTCACAAACTCAGCAACAAGCAGTTAAAGGAATATCTGTGTAGACTGGCCTTACTGTTGCTGCTACTTTATGGCAATATTCACCCCAGTCTTGGCCCTCCACAACTTACGGCATACCCACAGTCCTCTACTGGGTTACTTAAAATTGCCTCACTTAATATATGCAGCCTCCCCAAATGGATGTACTGAATGCATGGATCTTACAACATAACCCAGACATCCTCTCAGTTGTAGAAACATGGCTTTCTCCAAAAACAGTGGATGCTTCAATTTCCATCCCAGGCTACACAGTCTTTAGACAAGATTGTCTCTCCAAGCGTGGAGGCAGTTGTGTGATCTACCTCGAAACAACCTTCAAGGTCTTGTCCTAATTCTGCCCAAAACTGATGACCATATGCAAGCCCTGCCATAAAAGTACTTCTAGGTGCACACAATACAACCCTTACTGTGTGTTCAATCTATATTCCTCCCAGACAGACGACCTTCTGCTTTGATTCACTCCTGGAGTGTTTTGGCTCTCTGAGTCTTGGTTCAGAAATTATCATGTTAGGAGATTTCAGTATCAATTGGTTCTCTCCTGGCACAAGCCCTTTCAAAGATACAGTTTCAGCAGTTCACCTCACCTAGCTAGTCGAGTCCCCCACTAAAATCAACTATAAAACTGGGGCAGGTACCTTACTGGACTGGGTGCTCTCTAACCACCCTGATCATATATCGGACACGTATTCCCAGATACCTTCAGTGACCACTCCCAGTCTTGTTTCATTGGGTGAACAAATTCTCTAAACCACCCGCTAGAACAGTTACCACCAGGGTCCTCATCCGTGAGCATCTTGAATCACTAAAAGCTGACTCATGAATCAGGACTGGTCAGTAGTTTACACAACTAACAACGCTGACATTGCCTCAACCAATTAATTCTTCAGTTAAACACTATATGTGATAGGCATGCCCCCTAAAAAGCATAAAATCAAAGGCCGCTGTAATCCCTGGTTTTCTCCGGACCTCCTTGAGCTTCTGAATGCCTAGGGACCATCTATGGCACAGGTCTAGGTCCCTGTGTAACCACACCAACATCAAGAGCTACAAAGCAGCTATAAACAACTGCACAAGGGCTATTCGCAGCTAAAATCAATATTATAAGGAAGTGCTCTCTGGACCTGGAATGAAGGCAGAACATTTTGGACTAATCTTAAACAGGTCACTGGAAGAGACCTCAGATCTGCCCTACCATACTTAACATTGATGGTGTATCCTCACTCGACCCCAAACTTATTGCTAACACTTTTAATAATGCCTTCACCAACCTGAGTGGTGTCCTGCCACCTGGCTACTTCTCTCACCCCTCACAAGTGACTGCTTTGGGAAAGAGACTCAGCAGCCTTCTCATCCTTTCTACTTCAAAACCTTCTCAGCCCAGCTGGCCGGTGGCACTGAGGGTTGAGGCACTGGATGCCACACCTCCTGCCACGCTGGCACCTGGGTTAGAACAAGCCTGGGCAGCTGGGGTCGGCAGGGGAGAGAGGATTGAGTGTCCGGAGGACTGCCTCCCTCCTCTCTCGGGGAATCCAGGCACTTGCCCGGCATCGCAGTGGCCCCCGGAGGCACTGCAACATGCAGGGCATGTTAGAGGGGATGCAGAGCTGCAGCAGGCTTGCCTGATGCCATTGCATGTCCGATCTCTGCCATAGGAGGTGGGGTGAAGGGGAGGGACTCAACCAAGAAAAATCCCCACTCCCAGAGATAGGTGACAGCACTGCACCCTCAACCACACTCCACTGGCTGGACTCACTCAAATCCTGGGCCAAGCCCAGCCCAGCCTGAATTCAAAGATAAAGTGCCCTGGGTGGATAGGGTGGCCCCACCTTGGGGGGTCGGAGCCGAGGGGATAGCCGGGCTGGTGCCAGGAGATGAGTTTCAGGCCCGGTGGTAGAGCTGAGGGTGAGTGGGTGCCCAAGAGAGTTCTTCTGGGCCAAGTGGAGCCAGAAAAAGAAATGTAAAAAAAAAAAAACCTCTCAGCCCATGAAGCTAGGAATTACCTACTCAAGGTATTAGGGAAATCAAGATTTAGTGATGACACCCTGGATCTTAAGTTTATAGCCCTTACACTGGATGAAATTCTGTCGCCTCCAACACATATTATTAACATGTCACTTAGTTGCTATCAGTTCCCTCAGAAATGGAAATCTGCCACTGTGACACCAGTTCATAAGTCTGGGAATCACAATTACTGGGAACTACAGGCCTATTCTCTATCCTGCCCCCACTCTCGAAAGCTCTTGAGCGATAGTGGCAGACCAACTGGCTGAATACTTAGAAAAATATCAGCTACAATGCCCACAACAACACGGGTTCAGAAATGGTCATAGTACCATTACCGCCTCCTGGAATTCTCAGGCTTTATTCATCACTCCTTAGATCAAGGACACCTGGTTGGTGCTGCTTTGTTGATTTAACCAAAGCTTTCAACACTCTGAATCATGCCCTCCTGGTCGAACAGCTTACCACTATTGGCCTAGCTCGTGACAACGTAGCCTGGTTTGAAAGTTACCTGCACAACCGTCCACAGCAGGTGAAGATTGGTAACACCCTCTCGGATAGCAGACCTGTCCTATCTGGAGTTCCTCAAGGGTCCATCTTGGGCCCTCTTTTATTTAGCATTTTCCTCAACAACCTTCCTTATTCCCTGTCAGGGTCACATCCTCTATATGCTGACAATGCTGTCTTGTTTACCAGTGATCCAGACCTTAAGGTTCTTGAATCCAGGCTACAGAGTAATTTCAGTCGTAGAAAGATGGTTCCATAAGCACAAGTTAATTATGAATTACAACAAGACTAAAACTATGCTGTTCTCTAGATCCCAAAGTAGGCTGAACTTACCTCTTTCTGTCACCAACGAAGAGGGCTCTCCCGAGCTAGTTCAGCTCTTTAAATATCTGAGGATTACTATTGACAGTACGATGACTATGCCTATCACATTGACAACATTGCTAAGGCTGTTAACACCCACATTGGGCTACTTTTATAGGCATAAGCACGTTTGACCCTCAGAGGCCTTAACCTGGCCATTCAAACCTCTCTTGTCTCGCTTTATTGATTACAGCTACCAATCTATGGATCAGCTACTGAAATAACTTTTCACGTCATCATAGTTGCACTCAGCAAAGCATGCTGTCCTTACAGCTCAGCTCACCTGTCCCATACCTGCGACATGTACGCTCAGGCTAACTGGCTCCAATTCAAAGGTAGACTCATGTACCAAACATGTTTACTGTCCAAAAAAGTAAGCTTAGGCAAAATGCCCCCAGGAGTGCAAAAGCTTATTACCCCCACTATCAACCGTCATAGCACCAGAAGCTCAACTAGCCTGATTTTTAATATACCCCACTGTCGCACTTCTCTGGGACAAAGGTCCTTTGCCTGCCGTGCCCCACTATGGATGAACGTGCTGCACCATGACATCACTTCAGCATCCACTTTAGTCTCCTTCAGGGTTAAACTTAAGCAACTGCTAGTTGCTGATGCCAGTTGTGACTGCTTCCAATAACCTTCCTTCTTGTGACCAGCACTTATTCTAACCTTATGCTATCCTGACCTTATGCATAACTGTTCTCAGCATGTAAATCACTGGTCGAAGTTGCTAATCATTTTCCTTCACATTTCCTCTTGATCCCTTCCACTCTTTCCCCTCACTCCTCTGTGGCTTCCCCCTATCCCCCCCCACCTTTGTTATGTCTCCTGAGCTCCCTTGCTCACTTTAAAATGCTTTGTCCTATACCTTCTCACCTCTGACAAGGCCCCTGGGCTGATGCCATCCCTTACCTTGTTGATTATTAGATATTAGGGCTGAGTCTGTTCTCATTTTCCTGTAAAGGGTCATTTCATAAGACCTCACCCCTCTAATATGATCCTTTGAATTCCAGGTTTTAATCAAATATGCACCATGGCATACATTGTACAATGCCACATGTATTGGAACTTCTCTAGTTGTATGCTCTTGTAATGTCTTGTATAATTCCTTGTTTTGTTTGTTCTCCTTCTCATACTTTTCCGATATGTATTGTTCTTCTGATGTGGAACCTATGAAATGAACTTGTTCTCAAAGGTGTTATCCGAAATTTCAATAAATTAAATAAATAAAAAATATTTTTTTGCTTAGCTAGCTTCGTGTATCTCATTATTGCTCTTGTCATTGTGAGTCTGCTCGTAAGAATCTGGCAGTTACATAGAATGTGCCAGGGACAGTGCTTTGAAAACCGAGCTCCAGCCTATTGAACGTTCCACTATTAGCATATAGGCTTTAACTCTCTCATCTCCGGGGCAGTTCAACTGGAAGGGCTAACTGCATTTGTCAGAATACAGTAAGACTCCCTTGGAAGAAACAGGATTACTATGGTAAGTAATTTTTTTCGTTGATGCCAGTCTTTCACAGCTATCTGTGTCCCACAGGTGCATCTACGTATGATGGGAGGGTGCTGGACTTTCTTCATTTTCTTAGCCACCTTCTTCTCAGACTTTGGTATCATGGAAAAGTTCAGTAGTAGAGCAAAAAGGCACTGTAAATCAAACCAGGTGGTGACACAGTTTGAAATTTGACTACAAACTCACTGGGCACTGTTGCTCCCATGGTGTGCACTCGATGGCAGGAAGAACAGAACTGAGATGTGTGAGGGCAAGCGACAGTTATTGGTCAATATGTGGCACCAAGATAAGCTGTGAAGATGCTGTGCTCTGTAGCAGACCTTGCCCTCCCCTGCAAAAAATTAGCTTGCAAGGTCCTGGCACCTCCAGTCCCAGACACATATGTGGGAATCAGTAATTAAGACTAATTCCTGGAAGATCTTTTTCCTACCATCTATACTTGAGGAACACATTTGGACTGCCACCAGCTAGTGCCCTGATATCAAACATGCACATGTTTTCTTTCTTGCTGGATTTCCTGGGAAGATACAGTCAGTGATGAGAAGTTACAAGAGAAAGCGATGGCCTACACTGCAAGTAGAAGCTTTAACAAAATTGCATGTAACGCACTATCCCCCTTGGTATCGATGAAACCCTGAAGCATGCTAGACCAAGTAAGATGGTCCCAACACGCATAACCGCTACACACTGTGGGTGCCTCACTTTATAACTGTGTAAACTGCTTTGGGCTCAGATTGCATGTGTGGCAACGTAACAACAGTTGGGCACAATTTGGGTGTTGGTTCCTGTCCAAGAGTGGTAACCTTTGGGAGGTTAAATGTTTGCAGCTCAAAAGGTTAATTCGGGAGGGTAGGACATGTTTCAAGGCATTGGAGATATACGAGACACTTCAGGATACAGGGTGCTTGGTTGAATCTGGGGGTCTAATGGGACACATTCGCATCAGGTGCTCTGGGAGAGTGAGGTGGGTAGGGATCCTTAACAGAATGTACCTGGACATCGAAGAAGTGGATAGTACTTTGCCTGGCTATCTGGCTAAGACACACCAGGCATCATATCTGTTCAAGGAAGGGTACATCAGTGGCTTACATAGTGCCCATTCAGGCATGGATGAACAGTGGGTTGAAGCAAAGGGGGATACACCGGAAGTTTCATAGCTGCCACTTTGGAGGGCACTTACCCAGTTGTAGCCTCGAGCTTGGACAGGGGTGCATCCTACAGGAATCCTCAGGAGTGGAGATATCTTTCTTCAAGGGGGCTCTTGCCGCAGGTAACACCTTTCAGACTGAAACTGGCAGGCGCCAGGACCCTATGGAAAACTTCTTGCTAGCAGTCTATAGCGGGGGACCGCTCCCTGACATCAGCCCACTCCTGACGTCACGTATGGCATAAAAGGGATAATGCCCCAGCCCAACCTCAGTTCTTTTCTGCCATTGACCCACAGACATCAGCTCCATGAATGCCTTCTGCTGTAAGTCAAAACCATTTTCATGTTCAACCCACACTTTCTTGTTTGTACTAACAAATCTTTAATTTTCTGGATACCTTTGCATGTCTTCTCCTCCATCCTCCTCAGTTGAGAGGAGGCAATCGAAGTGTGTGTGTGGCAAGCAGATCTGGGGCTTCAGCTTCCTCTTCTTCCCATAAGGAGAGGAAGCTGAGTGGCAAGCACAAGCACCGGAAGAAGCATAGGGAGAAACCCCGGTCAGCTTCCTGCTTCAGGTCCCCGACTAAGTCAGCGAATACTCCTGGGTCTTCCCCCCCATGGGGGGTTGACTCCTTCCACCTTGGACCCCCGGTGACCAAACTTCCCTCCCTTCTTAGTGTTTCAGGAGGAGAGGCTCATTGAGCTTGGGACTTCTTCCCCCGCCTCTCAGCCTCTGAAGCTTAGGACCTTAGTCCCTGCGGGTTCTAAGCCAGGTGACTCAGCCAGTGGATCATTGGGAGGCAGGTCTTTGCCTGTCATTCTCCCGGCCAGGGTGTCTGCTGAGTACTCCCCAACATCAGAAGCCAACTCCTCTAGGCGTGCCTGGGACAGGCGCTGTCCTCCCGTGAGCGGACCTTCTTCCGCTCAGGGCCAGCTCTCAGTTCAGGCGACCCCTCCTAGGTGGACACTGGCTGAATCACCAGTCCAGCAACGCCTTAACCTGTACCTTTGATGCCGACTTCTCAATGTTTCCGTGATCCTGCCATCACCTAACCTCCTGTCACCGCCGGGCCTGACGCCTGGCTGGCCTGATGCCCAGTCCAGACTGTCCAACGCCAGATGGTTCTATCCCTCAGGGACTGATGCTGAGTAACACGGACCGGCCTACACCGATGCCCATATTTCCCCAGCCTGATGACCAGACACCAGGGCCCTCTAAGCCAAACCCCCAGATGCCGGGCACACCAGCCCCGCTGCTCAATCCTCCACAGGCTTTGAATGAGCTTTTTGTGGCCTGGTGGGCCTATTTTAAGGATTCCAAGTCTACTCCTCAGGGTCCACCTCCTGACCGGCCTCCAGTTCACCCACCTCCCCCTCCACCTAGGGGAACAGCTCCGACACCGGATGGTGCCGGTACCCCCCAACCAAAAGGGAAGTCGTACAAGCAACCCCACTCTCCTTCGCACTCCTCAGATTCTGGGGATTTGGATGGGTACTCCTCCTCCTCCTCGGGCCACGATGACTCCAACCTTCCATCAGAGCTGGAGGGGACTAAAGACCCCCGACGATCCAACTTTCTTGGACATCATGCAGCACATACAGCAGCTGAATGGCTGGGACACAGAGGAGCTGGATCCAGAGTGACGTCGGCTAGCCTCTTTTGTCAGAAAGAAGGACACCCTGCTCATGGTTGTTCCTCTGGTTATTGACTCCTATAAAAACGTCAACAGGGCGGCCTGGAAGTGCCCTTTTTCAATGCCTGTGGTCTCCAGAAAGTCAGACTGGCTGTATTATGTTCCCAGACATAATTCCTTTTATGGGGGGCACACTGAGGCAGACTCAGTTGTTATTAATGCTGCCCACGATCCCTCCCAGTGCCCTCGGCACCTTAGTTCAGCCTCCAGATAAAGAGTCTAAGCAAATTGACCAGTTGGCCAGAAAGGTTTATTCCTTGGCCACATGCGCTGCATGGTCTCAAAATTTCCTCACCCACACGGTCCAGTACCAGAATGCCCTGTGGGACAAGGCTGTGGAGGCGGCTCATGCCATATCTGACTGCCCCGGTAGGGCAGAGCTGATGGACATCCTGAAGCCAGGTTCAGATGTGGGCAACCATGTCCTCTGAGCCTCTTATGATATGGCTGATTCTGCAGGACAGGTTGCGGCCTCCGCAATCTGTATTCGTCGATACTCATGTCTGAGGGTGTTCAGCTTCATGCTGGAGGTACAATCCAAAATAATGGATGCTCCCTTCAGGGGTCCCATCCTGTTCGTCGAGGACTCACAAAATATTATTACCCACTTATAGGAATTGGGAAAGGCTATCAGATCCGTACATACCATGTACAAATCTCAGCCTAAACAATATCCCAAGCAGTCCTTTTCGGAGGAATACCAGACAGCAACCTAGAGGACAGCAGTAGAGGGCAGGATTCAAGCGTAAAGCTTCCACCCCTGCTTCTGAAGGTTCCACCCCTTGGATTCCCAGGATCTCCCAGGCCGCGCTGCCCCTCCCTGGTTCCTCAGCCTGACTAATTGCCCAACCCCCAGCCGAAGCCTTAGGGGAGGCAGTGGTGGGGGTCGATTCTCCTTGTACATAGAAGGCTGGCGCCAGATAACCTCAGACCAGTGGGTCCTTCAGCTGGTGGAAAACGGCACACTCTGAATTCACAGCATTGCCCCAGACAACCTACCTGTCCCTCCCATTACACTTTGCTCACATTGCCTGCATCAAGAGGAGATTCAGGCCCTCACTGCAGAAGCATGACATAGAGTCAGTCCCTCATGCATAAAGGGGAGAGGGTTTTATTCCCACTTCTTCCTGGTGCCAAAGAAAATAGGGACCTAAGGCCCTATCCTCGATTTTAGCCACCTGAATCAGTACATAGAGTACAAAGGTTCGGATCGGCCACTCTGCTTGGTCTTCTTCTCTCTCTGTCAAGGGAATTGGTTATGCTCTCTTGACATGCAGGACGATACCTCCACATTCTGGTTTTCCAACCCCACAGGAGGTTCCTTCGCTTCATGCCCAGGAAATCACTACAGTTTCAGGCTCTGCCTTTGGCCTGTCCTCGCCCACGGAGTTTTCTATCAAATGCCTCACAGTAGTGGCTGCAGTCTAAGGAGACCGGGCCATTCACGGCCTTCCCTTACCTGGACAACTGGTTGTTGACCACACCCACCAGGGACTGGCTCCTTCATACCATGAAGGCCACTTTCTCCATGTTTCAGGACTTAGGCATCACCTTAAACCTCCCCAAGTCCTCTCCTCTCCTTGGCCAAGTCGGAGGCTGCAGTTTATAGGGGCAATCTTGGACACGGCACAAGGCAAAGCCTTCCTAACTCTACACAGAGCAGAGCACCTTCAGATGCATGCTGGGCAAGTCTCTTCCTCTCGACAGGTTCTGGACAGGTCTTTCATAAGACTCCTGGCACACATGGCAGCAGCCATCACCACAGTTCCCCTGGCTCAGCTATACGTGAGGGTGGTCCAGTGGAACTGAGAGTCCAATGGGACCAGCATTCAGATGTCCTAGAGCAGCCTGTCTTGGTGTCAAACCCTGTACGACAGGCCCTAGCATGGTGGCTAAACCACTCTAATCTTTCCAAGGGGTTTACCTGTGGAAAGAATCTCACAGTCCGATTCTGACCACAGACACATCAAGGCAAGGCTGGGGAGCCCACTTGGGAGACCATCAGACACAAGGGACTTGATCCTAGCATGAACTCCATTTCCACATCAGTGTCCTGGAGATGCAGGTGATCCTGTATGCTCTTTGGGCCTTCCAGTCAGTTTTGCTGCCCAGCCCTTAGTTAATCCAGATAGACAACATGTCAGTGGTCTTCTATATAAACAAGCGGGGGACTCATTTTATCCCTGTGCAGGAGGCCATGGGAGTCTGCTCCTGGGCAGTGGATCATCACCTGACTTGACAGCAGTCTATGTTCCAGGAGTGCAAAACACCCTGGCCGACAGCCTAAGCTGGTCCTGATCCAGAGCTCACGAGTGGGAACTTCTTCCCTCAGTGGTTGAAGACGTCTTCGCCAGATGGGGACATCCAGAATTGACTCCATTTGCCTCCCCATACAATGCAAAACTGCCCAGTTTCTGCTCACTAGATCCATGGCTTGGTGTTTTCTGGTGAGACGCATTGTCCCTCTCCTGAACTGCGAGGTTTATTTACGCCTTCCACCCCCTTTACTGCAGAGAGTTCTTCTCCAACTGCAGTCGGAGGGAGCAGAGATAATTCTAGTGGCGCTCTTCTGGCTGCACCAGATTTGGTTTCCACTACTTCAGCAACTTGTAGTGGAACCTCCGATCTCCCTGCCCCTGCACTCAGACTTGCTGTCCCAGGAGCAGGGAACCCTGATCCATCCAGATCTCAAGTCTCTGCATCTCCATGCATGTCTCCTGCAAACCTAGCTGTATCCCGATTCGAGGTTTCTCCAAGGTTAGCTAATGTCTTGTTAGCCACTAGGAAAGCTTCCAGTAGGGCCCCTTTTGCAATGAAATAGAAAGCAATTCTGCATCTGGCCACTGTTTGGCATTTGGACCCTTTCACATGCCCGGTGAATTTAGTACTGGAGTATCTTTTATCCTTGTCAGACTCAGGTTTGAGCCACTCCTTTCTAAAGGTGCATCTGTTTGCCATCTCTGCCTACCATGCACCTATTAAGGGCAAAGCTCTTGCCCAGACGGATCTTCCCTGTACAGTCCTGTGGGGCATTCTGTATTTGAAGCCTTCCATTAGAAACCCAGTCCTCCCTTGTGATCTTTGTTTTGGAAAAGCTTACATTGCCTCACTTTGAACCTGCCGCAAGTTGCGAGCTTTGCTTTCTGTCATGGAAAGTGTTATTTTTAGTTGCCATTACTTCTGCTCGAAGGATTTCCAAGCTTCAGGCTCTGATGTGTAAAGGGCCTTATTTGGTTTTCCACAAGGACAGTGTGTCTTGCGGACTAATCATAAATTTCTTCCCAAGGTGGTGTCAGAGTTTACATTGAATCAAGACATCCCCCTTCCTGTCTACTACCCAGAGAACTCGAACTGAGGGGAGGCACTACTTTATACTCTGGATGTCCATAGGGTGCTTTATTATTACTTGGAGCGCACCCAAGCTGCTAGAAAGTCTAACCAGTTGTTTGTGTCTTTTGCTTCCAGAATGGAAGGGGCTCCTGTTTCTAAGCAATGTTTATCCAAATGGTTAACAACATTTTTTTCAGCTACAACAAGCCTTTACCACCGGGCTCGGTTAAAGGCCACTTTTCCAGGGGCATGGCTGCCTCTTTTGCCTCTTTGAGGAATGCGTCAGCCACTGACACTTGCACAGCGCTACTTGGAGTTCTGTCCACATCTTTGTCAAGCACTACAGTTTGGACATTGCATCAAGATACAGAGCAGGCTTTGGACTGGCATCTTGCAAAGCCTCCTCTCTTAAACCTCTTTGAGAGACTTCTACCTCCACCCAGCTGACAGGGTGTAATGGGCACGGCCACCTGCTACAGTCAACCCACCCAAATAAAGAGTGAAATAGAGGGACTTACCTGCCGCAGGGTGCATGGGTAGGAGTCTGAAGGGGTGACACCAAGGTACCTGTAAAAATAAAGATATAAAAGGGGTCACAAAGGAACCACAGCTCTTAAGGGGATCCAGCAGGGCGGAAGAGGGACAAGATGGAAATAAAAGTACTACTTATCTGATAGGTAGGAGCCCTCGTCCTGTCACACCTCTGGAATAAAAAGTGAAAAAAGGTTAGAAATGTAAAGGAAATGGTCAGAAATAGAGGGAGGAGAGTGAAGTTTGGGGAAGGGGGACTCGGCAAAACCCTTTTGCCCATAGTGGTGGCCAAGTAGCCAGTATTTTAGTTAGTAGCCCAAGTGGGCTATTGGGGGGGCTAGTAGTCCTTTTGTTGAATAAAAATTGCCAGGATGGTCTAGTGGGCTAGCATCCAGGTGCAGGTGGCCAGCATTGTTTTAAATAAACTGTAAACCCTTCCCTGGGGTCTGTTGAGGGCTTCCCTGAGCCCTGTTATTGCTGTGGGCGATGGTTGGGTGGCAGGAAGCAGGAAAGCAAGTTGGGTTGTAAGTACAGCCAGCCGTTAGTGTGACCACACTGTAGAGAGTGCCTGTGGGCACTGTAAAACTCCCAGCTCGCACGGCGCGCAGGCTACGGCCTACTCCGCACAGGTGGGAGATGGGGCAGGCAGAAAGTGAAGCCAGCGGGAGGTGGAGGAGCCAGTATTGAAGTGCCTCCCCTCCAGAGGTAGCAGCAGCAAAGCGGTGAGCGGCGCAGAACTTAAAAGCCACACTGCGGCTAGTAAATAGCCGAGAGGCTAGTGGTTAAAATAAAAAGTTAAAGCCTTCAGGGTCGCAGGCAAACAAGGGCGAAGTGCTTCACGAGGGGAGGCAGTATAGTGCAGTGGTTTAAGGTTCTAAGCTGCAAATCTGGTGACATCCAGCAGACCAGACCTGGGTATGAATCCCACAGCTTCCATTTGCATAATGTGTTACCCTAAGCAAGTCACTTAAATTCCCTGTGCTCCCAGGTTGCTCCTGTAAAAAAGCTTTCAGCTTAGTAAAAGCACCTGGTTAAACAACTTAAAAAAAAAAAGAAACAAAAGAGCCCCATGGTGGTTATGTGGGGAGCCCCCAAGGCTATAAATGTAAACTGGGGGAGGAGGGGAGAAACAGAAAAAAAAAAACAGAGAGAGGCAATTTCAGGCTATAAGAGCCTACACAATAGCCAGCAGCAGCAGCAAAGCCCAAAAGGGACTAAACAATAAATAAATATATATGTGGGAATAGGTGGCTACCTAGGGACAGAAGCAGGCAGTCCTCCAGGTAGCATTAGGCAGGCCATGTTATTGGGAGCATGCTGGCTGATAATGGACGCCACTAGGATGTCCTGACGTTAGCATAGGACACAAGATCAGCCAGATTATGAAAATAAAGGGAAGGGGGGGGGGGCCCTGCATTTCGGCGGCTTCCGGCAAGAAAATGATTATGTAATTTAAAAAAGTATGAAGTGGGGTAGCCGGGGAATCACCAGCCCTATCTACCCATATCATATCCGGACAGTGTCATGTCAGAAAGGGGGTAACAAGGGGCTTCAAAGTAGGGCAAGGGCAGCAGTTGGGAGGAGCAGCTCAAGATGCTTCCACCTCTATGGGAGCTTGAGCTTTCTCCTGATTGGCTGCCAGAGGCCTTGGCAACTAAAAGCACCAATCGGGTTCTGAGTAGAGTGGACTAAAAGGCTAAGGAGGAGTAGCTCAAGAGGCTTTCTTCTCAAGAAGCTGACAGGAGTGGTTGGGAGGGCTATGCCACGGGCAACTCCTCTGAAGAAAAAAAGAAGAAAACAGGAATAGTTTAAAGTGACAGGGTAGATAGTTAGGGGGCTGTCACCGCCTAGTTAGAAACAAGTTTTTATTTAGGAAAAGTAAGTTAAGGTATTTACAGAGCTGTTGGACCTTGCCAGACCAACCAAAGGAGGAGTGAGAGGAAGTTCCAGTAATGTTTTCAGTTAAATCAAGACACCTGCATAGAGTTTGTTATTTATAGTTTGAAGTATAGGAAGGTTCACTTTTCACCAAGACCGAAGAGGACCAAGGGTGCAGCAGGACTTCTGAAGACAAAGCTCATCAATCTCTGGCCAGGGCAGCACATCACATCAAGGAGTTGCATCATCCTCATGGATTTCACTTTTGGGGTTGCGGTACTATGAACTGTGGCTAAAAATAGATTGAAATGTGTCCAGAACTTTTACTCTTCATCCCGGGATGGGGGTGAAAAATGTAGTGCAAAATGTTCTAGACGATTTGTCAGGAAAAGAAACTGATATTCATTTGTGCAAATGTTGTTTCACTGTTTAGGCTGCACAGCCATGTTCTTAGCCATTTATCTTGTCGCTGATAGAGCCATTGATGAAATAAGAAAAAAGCAGCTACAGCACTGTTGTTGTTGTATTTTTTCTTTGCTGGAGTCTCCGGCAGGAGAATTGAGGTTGGTCTGGCGGGCCGCCTCTTTTATGCCATATGTGACATCGGGGCCGGGCCGACATCAGGAAACGGTCTCCCACTATAGATTGCTAGCTAGAAGTTTTCTGTGGGATCCTGGCGCCTGCCGTTTTCGGTCCTAAAGGTGTTACCTACTGCAAGAGCTCCTCTCGAAGATCTACTGTTATGGTAAGTTCTTACTTAACTGTACTATTTCCCTCCACAGCTGTTAGGAGTTCACATGCCAGGGAAGCTGAGCCTTCTGCTGAAGGACCAGCGTCACCAGTGCACACCCCAAGAGGGTTGTTTACTACATGTAACCCCCCTGCAAATGGGGGTTCCCAAAAGACTTCCAGGAGCTTGCTTGAATGCTCCAAGCCTGAATGGTGTTTGGCATTTAAGCCATTTATCAGTGAGTGTTTTAGAGCCTCTGGTACTGTTCTTTAAGAGCTGTCTGCTTGCAGACATAATTAGTTTGTATGGGGGACTGTGTGCTTCTCTGAGTACCATCGCTGCTGCAATTCACTTAATTTTGCAGTCACTAGAGTGCAAAGGGAACTCATCTGAAAGATGTAACTGTTTACCAGAAATTATTTAGAGTAATAATGAAATTACAGTTTGTCTAACCTGCTTTTTGCAGTCAGAACTGTGTCTGCTAGTTCCCATTCTAGTTTTGAACTGCTGAACTGGACCAATCAGTGTGGGGGTAAGCTAGCTCTAAAATGGTGCCTTGGACGAATCAGAACTTGACTCATAATCTGAGCCAGCCACAAGAGGATTGTATGGGCAGTGACTCTGGGAGATGTAGTTTAGACTTCAGTGCCTTTTTGGACCAACAGCAGCAGTCTATTGTGAGTGACAGCCAATCCAGTCAAGAACTGGGAGGAACTCAAAGGAAGTGCCCGTTTCGTTAGTTGGAGTTCAGTTGAGCTTTGGCAGTGAAGAAGGAAGGAGCCCTGTACTTTTCAGTGTGCAGTTTTAGTCAAAAACGTGTAAGGCCCAGAGTTCCGGTCTGCAGCTTGTTAGACTGAATCCATCCTGTGAAAAGAATCAAAGGATCTCTGAAGAGAAACCAGGCTCACCCTGTAGAAGACTGGAAGAATTGCTGAAAATTGCACTCGGTCTGTCAGGAACTGAATCTGCTGTGTGTTCTCCCGGTATTGTGCAGTAATTGCGATCGGGATACAGATGCAGCCTGCCTGGTATAGTGCTTTCTTTATATGGATGTGTGAAGAGGTTTGTGTACCTCAAGTGAGCCCTGCTGACATTGAAGGACCCTATCTTATTTGGAGGTCGTGAGTACTAATTCAGGGTTGCTCCTGTTGAATTGCCACATTAAATCCAAATGGAATTACTGTACTGCTGACTGTTTAATTCTCCTTTTCTCTGTGTGAAAGGGCCCTACCAGCTGCCGCAGTTTGGACTAGCCACTAGGGCTTGGGTACCCAGGGACAGTAACTGATAGGGATAGGCCTGTGCACAGAGCCATAGGTAGATTATTAGAGTGATAAGCTAATTAACCTGATTTCCCCCTGTCCTTGTTATATCCCCCTAAATAAATCAGAGCTGCTTGTTTCAGCAAAGTTATACTGCCCGAGGTATTTGTCTATGTTAAAGTACTGTACTGTGATTGTTGCACTGTATCTCATTTCACAGGAGGTCCCAGTGCCGGAACCAGACCTGGGGGTAAGTGTATACTGTGAAGGTAATTCTGATATATTGTGTGGGCCACTAGTGAGAAGAAAGGGGTTGCAGTGTCCCAGAGGGCTGTGACCAAGTAGTTTAACTATTGCAAACCCTGACCTCTGGGTGGAGGCACCCGCCATTGGATCCAGGCCCTCAACCTGTTAGTGGCAAATCAGGCAGGGGTAGTAGCCCCTGGGATAGCGCCATCTAGGGTTACATCTTGGAGGCTCACCGCTGGGATTGTGTGTCCTCTAGGGCCATATTACGTAACCACTGTTAAGAAAAAAATGGGTACCCACAGAAGTGGCTAAGTGCATCGCTGGTGGAGCTGGTGTACTGGGGAGAGATCACCCCAAAATGCTATGCTTATCCTGACATCCCCTGGTATCAATAATGACACTGTGCAGGGAGTACTTTCCAAGGTGGAAGGTTTACAAAACCCTGTGGTGGTGGGTCGGCATGCTAATCTGCTCACCCACACTTTCCTGGCCCTAGTAGAGTTTAAGGGATCCCATAGATAGCTCCAAAGTGCCACAGACCATTACTCCCAGAGGGAGCCCCTCACTGCTTGGAGAGTGATAACTAAGGACAGTAAAGACCAGGGGAATCCGGCCCCACCACTATATGAAACTTTTGAGGAGAAATTTGTGAATAGTTGCTGGAGAGGGAAAACTGTGGAGGACTTGAAGAAACTATTCTTGCCACCTGGGGTGTTCCTCCCCAACACCCTCCTGCTCCAGTGCCCGTGATGGTGGCTGAACCAATGCAGACTCCTATTTCTGCACCTGCCATTAGTCACGACTCTTACCAAGGTTGAGGATCTTCTCTGGCACCCTCCCCACTCCCCCAGGGAGGATGACTGGGAGACCTGGATAGACTATGTTGCCCCCCAAGTGCTAGAATGGCAAATGCCCGGAAGGCTAAAAGCTAAAGAGGGTTAGTGAGCCTCCGAGGTCCTAAGGCCTGGCTACCATCCGTGCTAAATGGGCCAGTAACCCTGAAGCGACTGCACAGGCCTATCTTGAGGCCTTGGAGAATGTGTATGGGAGCCCAGATTCTGATGAGGACCTATGGTGGAGAGTAAGAAATGCACAACAGTACCAAGGGGAGTTGTTGTCTGTGTATGTTCTCGGCTGGAAAAAATTGTTGGTAAGAATGCCTCTAGAAAGGGTAGTTTGCCAGCTGCATTGAACTAGACCGAACCAGACTTGACAGAATCCTAAGTCTGCCCCTTCTCAGAACTGTTGTTGCTCATTACGCCTGGCAAATCGACCGGAATCCCCACCCTCCTATGATGAGTTAATGAGAGAAATTGAGGTTGAGAAAAGGCGACCTCGGGAGGTACCTGCACCAACAGCTGTGGCTACGGACCGAAAGACTGAGGTGGTGACCCATCCAGTGAAGTTCAGGGGCAGAGGCTGACAGTCAATGAGTGCTCTGACAAGGAAAAAGATATGCCAATGGGGCTTAACTGTTGAGAGAGATCCGGGAATTCAAAAACAGTCCCTTTATGAAGGCCACGCCTGCAAGTACGGGCCCTGACCCTATATCCTGACTGCATCTGCTATGGGGGTGGGGTACCCACCCATGTATCTCCTGCTGATAACAGCTCTAAACTCAATTCCTTGACCATGAAGTGCAGAAACTGACTAGATGTCTCCAAATGCTTATCACGCCGAGACAGAGATGGCACCAGGTTTCCAGTTATAATCCCCGCCCTGGTTCCGCAGTGGCGGCTCGGCCAGCTCAAACTCCAGAAAGTATGTTTTACTATAATTGTGGGAAAGATGGGCACATGAAAAGGGAAATGCCAGTCCCCAAAAGACACTGACAAAGTTGCATATAGGCTACAAGGAGAGCTTCAGAGAAGAAATCAGTGGTTAAGAGGTACTTACATGATCCCAGTGAGGGCACCAAAAAATGCTAATTCATCAGCCCTTTGTGGCAATAAGCTGCCCAGGCCCCCACTACTTCTCTCCAGACTGGTCCAGAATAGTGGGTCCCTCCCATGGAGACCACTGTAAAGGTGAATGGAGTGTCTACAAGAGCTGTATTAGACAGTGGCTCCCAAGTACAATTATGTTCCAGGATTGGTATCAGAAGCATTTGTCAGAAGTACCCTTACAACCATTAGAAGGACTGCATGTATAGGGGTTAAGTGAGAAGGCCTCACCTCATTCCGGTATATCCCACTTGGCTGTCTTTCCCCACCTGCATGGAGTGGCCGAACAAGTAGGAGACCCTAGCCTTAGTGTGTCCCCCACTGGACTGTATGATGGTGTCCTTTGTTGATTGGAACAAATGCTCATATGTTCGGAAGGCTGGTACAGTTGTGTTATGAAAACAGGGGTCAAAGACTAGTAGAGCTTAAGAGTTCCGGCTTTACAATTAAGAAGGCCTATGAGGCACAGAGATGCTGAAAAACAGAACCAGAGGAACCCGGTGTGAGTTGTATGGAAGAAGGATCCTGAGTCTCTGATCCTGGCTAAATGCCCGGTGTACCTTACAGGGAGAGGTCCGTATTAGAAAGGATGTTAAGAATAAAATATTAATGTTGGATGCACCAAGCTATGGAAGATTGCCAGAGGACTGCTAGTCAAACCTAGTATTTTGCCCTTTAAGAGCCCATGCTTATGCCAGAAGGAGTAATAGTCCAAGTTCATAATGTATAGAAGAGACATTAAAGGTAAACAGAGAGTTGCATCCTGGCTAATATGCATTGTGCAGACGCAGTGCTACCCAGCAGCAAAGAGTTCAAGGAAGACTGACGGAAATGCTTGCCACAGCTTGTTTTGATTTCGGCGACTCCGCTGCCAGCTGAATGGAAAGTGAGTGATCAATGTGAAAGCTTGCCCAGAGACCAGGTGTTTTCTTTAAAGGAATGGGATGTAGGATGCGTTAAGGAGCTGAGCACAATATCCGGCTGCATGATGAAGACCTTTTATGTGAGAGGTCTGCACGCCTGGCACCTGCTGACATAGATGATGTGAGACGGCATCTGCAAGAGATGTTAGCTGCTGGTGTAATACAAGAATCCAAAGCACCATAAGCTTCCCCCATTGTAGTAGTAGGAAAAAGAATGGAGACAGTAAGGGATGTGTGTGGATTATAGCACCTTAAAGCTGGGGCGCGGACTATTCCTGATCAGTACACAATGCCCTTGATTCAGGATGCTTTGGACTGCCTAAGCGGGACAAGTGGTTCTCTGTGCTGGATCTCCGTGTATAGGTACTACCAGATCCCGATGGCCCCAGAGGACTGCGTGAGAAAGAAACGGCTTTTATCTGTCCGCTTGGCTTCTATGACTTCATGAGGATGCCTCAAGGGTTTTCAGGTGCCCCAGCCACTTTTCAACGATTGATGGAGCCGGCAGGGGACACAACTTACTAGAGGCCTGGTACACTTAGATGATGTTATTTTGTGTTTGGCAGCTCACTGGAGGAACATGAGAGCGAGATTATTTAAGGTATTGGACCGACTGGAGGACTTTGGCCTTAAACTGTCCATTGATAAGTGTCAATTCTTTCAAACATCAGTAAAGTATGTGGGACACATAGTATCCACGAGGAATAGAACCGACCCAAGTAAAGTTGAGGCTTGACCACCTGGCCACAGCCCAAAATCTAAAAGAACTGCAAAGATTCCTTGGATTCTGTATTATTATCGAGCTTCATCAAGGACTATTCAAGAGTGATCCGCCTTTACTTAACCTTACTCAAGGTATCCCCAACCCACAAAAAATACCAAAAGTCAAGCGTCCCTCAAGACTGAAAAGAGTGTATTTTCATCCCGAGTGAAGTATTTGGGGCCGCTGGACTCCTGATTGTGAGACTGCTTTTCGAGATCATATCAACTTACCATGCTCCAGTGCTGGCTATGCACCGATCCAAAAAACATAAATCCTGCACACTAGTGCTAGCTTACACGAGGTTGGGGGGCTGTGTTGTACCAAGAGTACGAGAATGGCCTGAGACCAGTGGCCTTTGCCAGTAGAAGCCTGACCCCATCCGAAAAGAACTATCCTGTACATAAGTTAGGAGTTCCTAGCTTTGAAGTGGGCTATTGTTGACCAATTCTATGAGTACTGTATGGGGCTAAAATACTAGTAAAAATGGACAATAATCCTTGACCCATGTGCAGACTCAGCTGTTGATGCCACTGGCCATAGGTTTTCTGCATTCTCTACATATAGCTATCCGAATACAGGAAGCAGAGTCTGAACCACATGAATGCTGATACTCTCTCCAGGCCTATTCCCCAGAATAGAATTGAGTCCGATTGGCAGGAGCAACAGCATTGAGCACTCTGCCAAGAGATTTGACAGGAGAACAAATGTACAGTGCCAGTAAGACTGCATAGTGAATTGCTTAGGACCCTCTGAGGGTACATACCTGCTGCTTATTGCCCTTTTCTGCACAGACATTGGTGCACCGCCTCAGCTGGACAATGAGTATTGGCTGGCTCAATCCCGCTGATCCCATGATCAAAGCAGCTTTAGAAGCCCTCTATGCAGGAAAAAGATGTGTCCAAATTCACGCTCCACTGATTTGAGAACTGCACTGTTATACAAAGAAGGTCCTAAGTTGAAACTGATCAATAAACTGTTATACAGAGAAACAGTAGACAGAGGGGACAAGTAGACAAACAACAACTAGTGCTGCCCACTGCCTTTCGAGACTCAGTACTGAGGTCCTGCACAACCATATGGGCACCTTGGTATAGACAGAACACTTGACTTGGTGAGATCCAGATTCTATTGGCCTAAGATGGGGCTGATGTGGAGCAACACATCTAACTTGTAGTCGCTGCTTACAGAGGAAAGCTATGCCCCAGAGGGCTGCCCTCTTTGTTAACATCACCACCAGTGCACCCATGGAGCTGGTCTGTATTGATTTTCTGAGTTTGGAGTCAGATCAAAGAAATATCAGTAGTGTGTTGGTGGTCACTGACCATTTCACTGAGATATGCCCAAGCTTTCCCCACGAAAGACCAGAAAGCATCCACTGTGGCCAAAGTACTTGTAGAAAACTTTTTGTTCACTATGGGGCTCCACAAAGAATCCATTCTGATCAAGGAGAGACTTTGAGAGTCGCCTGATCAAAGAGATGCTTTCTCTGTGGGGAGTGCAAAAGTCCAGAACCACTCCTTACTACCCCAGGGGACCCACAGCCTGAACGCTTCAACTGTTTCTCATAGATATGCTAGGGCACCCTGCACCCAAAGGACAAGCCTAGATGGAGCCAAAAAATTAGCACCCTGGTACATGCTTATAACTGCACTAAAAGTGATGCCACTGGATTCTCCTCTACCGCCTGATGTTTGGAAGAGAAGCTCGACTACCAGTAGATGTGTGTTTTGGGGTCTCTCCTGATGGGGTTCAAGCTGACAACTATTTACAGTATGTGCAAAGCTAAAGGCCCAGCTAACCTTGGCGTGCGCATCAACTGGCTCAAACCATGGCTGCCAAAAGAAATTGGCCAACAAAGAAAGGTGGCATGATAAAAAGGTGAAAGCACAGGAACCCAGGAGGGAGAGATCGGGTATTGCTAAGAAATCTGGGACTGCATGGCAAGCACAAGATTGCTTTGGACTGATGGCACCATCTCCTCACATTGTAGTGGGCAAACTAGATGATCTGCCAGTGTACAAAGTAAGGCCTGAGAATAATTCAAAAGATGTAAAAACAATACATAGAAATCATTTACTGCCCATTGGACAAATCTTAATTGAGTCTGAGCCCTAGAAGATGCCCCCTCTGGACCAGTGACTAGAGCTGCTGCTAAGAAAAGATCAAGAAAGTCTGCACCTACAGAAGCAAAGTTAAAGTGTTCCCTCCACAAGTCCCAGTTGAGCATGACTGTCAGTCCATATCGGAAGAAAGTGAGAGTGACTTTTGAATACTATCCTTCTTACTTAACTGAGTCAATTGTTTTGGGGCAATCCCTAGTCAATACTGGAGACAAAGCTGGGCCTTCTGGACTGTCTAAGCCCCAGCTTCATCCCTGGAGCCAATGCTCCCAGAAAGTGAAGTGCAAAGCATCAGATCAGATGAAATGGAATCATTGTGCATGGTTGAACTGTTTGAGCTTTCAGGGGAGGAAAATGATAGACTGGGGCAGACTGGTGATACACCCGAACAAGAAGAGTATTTTGAGTGCCCTGACAGTCCACTGCCAGTGTCCCGAAAGCTCTCATGCGAGCCAAATGTTGTGGACTCAGAAACTGTAACTCCTGGAGCTGAAAGTGCCCCAAGTTCTAGCCTCTCTACCCCATGGAGACTCCCCTGACAAGTGAGGACAATGCTGAAAATGAGGCTCAGAGTGTAGAGACTATAACAGTTCCCCTAGAAAGACTGGTCGAGCTGTAAAGCCTGTGGTGCACCTCAGTTATGATTCACTTGGGGGGCGCTGTGGACTTGCCTCTCAATGTTGTCCATAAAGGAGTGTATGTGTCCCCGAGCTCACTGCCAAACTGAGCATCAGTGCTAACTCCAGCTACTTGTGTTGCTCTCTAAGTATGGGTGCCCTTGCCCCATCCAGCCCCAAGGTAACTGATAGGAAGGGCCCTCTCTTCAGGTTTCATGTACAAGAGGTAATAACTTGAGTTATGTACAATGTGTATGTAATACTGTGTAAAGAGGACGTACTGCAATGTTTCAGAAATGTGTTCTTGGTAAAATGATATATTGACTGATGATTACATATGCGAGCCTAATGCAAATATATATGGTTGCAGTTGAAACTTATAGAGTACTTCTGACGCGGACGTCAAGCTTTCCCAGGCCAGGAAGGGTGTAACCCCTGCAAATGGGGAGTTCCCAAAAGACTTCCAGGAGCTTGCTTGAATGCTCCAAGCCTGAATGGTGTTTGGCATTTAAGCCATTTATCAGTGAGTGTTTTTAGAGCCTCTGGTACTGTCTCTTTAAGAGCTGTCTGCTTGCAGACATAATTAGTTGTATGGGGACTGTGTGCTTCTCTGAGTACCACTCGAGCTGCTGCCAATTCACTTAATTTTGCAGTCACTAGGAGTGCAAAGGAACCTATCTGAAAGATGTAACTGTTACCAGAAATTATTTAGAGTAATAATGAAATTACAGTTTGTCTAACCTGCTTTCTTTGCAGTCAGAACTGTGTCTGCTAGTTCCCCATTCTAGTTTTGAACTGCTGAACTGGACCAATCAGTGTGGGGTAAGCTAGCTCTAAAATGGTGCCTTGGACGAATCAGAACTTGGACTCATAATCTGAGCCAGCCACAAGAGGATTGTATGGGCAGTGACTCTGGGAGATGTAGTTTAGACTTCAGTGCCTTTTTGGACCAACAGCAGCAGTCTATTGTGAGTGACAGCCAATCCAGTCAAGAACTGGGAGGAACTCAAAGGAAGTGCCCGTTTCATCAGTTGGAGTTCAGTTGAGCTTTGGCAGTGAAGAAGGAAGGAGCCCTGTACTTTTCAGTGTGCAGTTTTAGTCAAAAACGTGTGTAAGGCCCAGAGTTCGGTCTGCAGCTTGTTAGGACTGAATCCATCCTGTGAAAAGAATCAAAGGATCTCTGAAGAGTAGAAACCAGGCTCACCCTGTAGAAGACTGGAAGAATTGCTGAAAATTGCACTCGGTCTGTCAGGAACTGAATCTGCTGTGTGTTCTCCCGGTATTGTGCAGTAATTACGATCGGGATACAGATGCAGCCTGCCTGGTATAGTGCTTTCTTTATATGGATGTGTGAAGAGGTTTGTGTACCTCAAGTGAGCCCTGCTGACATTGAAGGACCCTATCTTATTTGGAGGTCGTGAGTACTAATTCAGGGTTGCTCCCTGTTGAATTGCCACATTAAATCCAAATGGAATTACTGTACTGCTGACTGTTTAATTCTCCTTTTCTCTGTGTGAAAGGGCCCCTACCAGCTGCCACGGTTTGGACTAGCCACTAGGGCTTGGGTACCCAGGGACAGTAACTGATAGGGATAGGCCTGTGCACAGAGCCATAGGTAGATTATTAGAGTGATAAGCTAATTAACCTGATTTCCCCCTGTCCTTGTTATATCCCCCTAAATAAATCAGAGCTGCTTGTTTCAGCAAAGTTATACTGCCAGGTATTTGTCTATGTTAAAGTACTGTACTGTGATTGTTGCACTGTATCTCATTTCACAGGAGGTCCCAGTGCCGGAACCAGACCTGGGGGTAAGTGTATACTGTGAAGGTAATTCTGATATATTGTGTGGGCCACTAGTGAGAAGAAAGGGGGGTTGCAGTGTCCCAGAGGGCTGTGACCAAGTTAGTTTAACTATTGCAAACCCTGACCTCTGGGTGGAGGCACCCGCCATTGGATCCAGGCCCCTCAACCTGTTAGTGGCAAATCAGGCAGGGGTAGTAGCCCCTGGGATAGCGCCATCTAGGGGTTACATACAGTGTCCCTGTTCCTGGATTGTTCTTTGATGGGGTTTATGTTCTCCTTGTATAAGGCACAGTTGATGTTGTCGTTTTTTTATATACATGCATTTATGGTAGTATTCTCCCTCACCCAGATTTTCATGGATGTTGCTTACTAGAACCCATACATTAAAGTAGCAGTGCAACAAACAATGTTTTTCAAAAAGCTAGTTTTCAGCATCCATTAATAACAATATTATCACGAGTGTTAAATCTGCTTACCCTGGTGATTCCCAGTCTGATCACTATGTATTTTTTTTTTTTATCCTAATCCTTTTTCAGTTTTACAGTACTATTTCTAAGCCAAATGAAGGGGTCATCTTTTTTCTTTAGAAGAAAAGTAATTTCAAACATTTGTAAAGTACTGAAATTAGTAGAACTGAAACAGTTTAACCAGCAAATGAAACTGGAAGATGTCTGGAATCTGTTACTAGGGATGGGCAAAGCCAGTGTGGATTTGTCTTTGGTTTTGGATTTGTCAACTCCAGGATGTTTAGATTTGGTTCTGCAAAGGATTTGGATTTGCCTGATTCAGGCCAACATTGATAAGTGGTGATAAAAATATATTTTGCAGGAGAAAAATACCACAAAATGTAAAGGGACAGTGGCATAACAGTAAAGAGTATATTGTGTGAGACACACTGCATCCTTCTGTTTGGAAAATCTTTGTTTCAAACAACATGAAGTCTTGCTGCATTCTGTCATAATGCAGTTAGCCCCAACACTTGAACTGCCCCGGAGAGGAAAGAGGTAACTATGCAGAAGCATAGAACGCTGAGCTTGAGCTCGGTTTAAAACCTCTGTCTGTGGTACTTCCTAGTGTAACCGTCAGATTCTTTACTCTGCCTAACAGAAGTCGCTCCAGAGATTGCCTCGATTCAGTAAAAAGTAGCTGCCCGGTTTAAAAAAACCGCTATTTGTTATTTTTCGGATTTCCAGCCTCTGTCTACGGTACAGGTAGTGTGGTAGATAGGTAGTGATTGTGTTTATTTAGTGCGGAAATAATTTTTCCTCGTTTCTTTTCGGTTGGTCCGGTTTGGAACCGATCTTGTAGTCTCTTACTAAATATTTCTCTGGGATTAGAGTGGTGTTCGGTACCGATCAGTTTCAAAAGAGCTGGTGTCTTTTTCTACTACTTTTCAAAACCTGTGACACAGTTTGTAACCCGATCGGTTATTGTATTACCTGGCTTGAAAGCTGCATTACGGTAATTTGTTAGGTTGGCCATGTCTGACAAAACGGTCCACTGGGTTTCAACACTGTAATGAGTGTGGGGAGGCCTTTGCTAAGGCTGACCCCACCTTATCTGTGTTTATTGTCTGGGGTTTGACCACCTCAAGTCATACTGCAAATCTGTAAAACTTTCCTAAATCCACTCTAGAAAAAGGATGAGTAGGCGAAGGAAGGGAGGCCGAGAAGTCCGAGATCTGGATAGCCAGCCCAGTTTGGTTGCAGCGAACCTGAGGAAGTGCCTGCTGCCTGGCGATATCTCCTCGGGCAAGGAGGCCGACCCGAAAGTAGGTTCCGTCAAAAAAAGTGTAAGTCTGCCAGTTTGGATCCTGTATCACATTCTCCAACCGCGGACGAAATAGCCAAATCGATTAGCATTGTTCAGTCGCTTAGACCAGTTCCGTCTGAACCAGCACCGCCGGTTAGGCAGTCAGTTCCGTCGGATCTGTCTCCTCCAGATTATGATCCAGACGCTTATTATGAGGAGTGGGAGGAAGAAGAAGACTATCCCAGTGATTATGATTATGATGATGATGATGACCAGGGGGGTCTGGATGTGCCCATTGAACCGGACATCTCCCCAGACAGGCCCTCGGGTGTCTGTCCTCTCAGGCTCTCTGAGTTCCCTTCACATTTTTTGTTCTACAAAAAGGTGGCAGAAACCCTGTAGCTTCCATTGGTTGAAGCTGCAGAGCAGGAGGAAGAGCCTGATTTTGTGGAAATGATGGACATCCCAGAGTCCAAAAGACTGTCTATCCTCTTCATAAATCCTTGGGAAACAGACACAAATTTTACAAACTCCTAATTCAGTACTTCCTGTGGACAAGAGAATGGACAGGAGGTATATGTTATCAGGCTGAGCTGTGGAGTTCTTTATAGTCATAGCAGCCATGTTGGGGTAGTGCAGGCTGCAGCCTGTGACAGGGCTAACATTCCTTTGGCTACACACCCCGGATAAGGACTCCAGGAAAGTGGATGCCATGGACAAAAACAGTATTTGGCATCCTCTTTGGGACTCAGCCAGCTACTTATATGGACTACACAGCCAGGTACCAGTAATCCAGATGGGATACGGTTCTGGAACTGGCTAAACAGGCCTCTCCCCAGCTAGCCAAGGAGCTGCAGGAGGTGGCTGCTGATGGAATTGAGGGCATCAAAATGCAATTTCATGCTGCTGTGGACTCCAATGAAGTGGCATCTAGAGTCATAGCTAAATTTGTGTCTATCAGGAGACATGCTTGGCTCAGATGTACTAGCCTTTCACAGGATACCCAGACTAAGGCTATGGATTTTCCTATAGTGGGTAACTCTCTGTTTGGGGAGCAAACAGAGGCTTACATGAAGAAAATGGATGAATACAGGACCATGTACAGGAGTGGTACAGGCCAAGGAAAGGCAAGCCACTCCACAAAAGCAGCAGTCTAGGGGCAGGGGCAGGCCCTTACACAGGCCTGTTTACCAAGCCCAGGCCTCCTCTTCCTTCCCACAGAGGGGGTTCTTCAGAGGGAGGGGCAGGAGGGGCATGAACAGAGCTGCTCCCTTCTCCTCTCAATCTGAGGCTTCTGCCAAGCAGACACCCTGATGTGTCAGCCCGGGTAGACTCCCCATTTCCAGTAGGAGGCAGGCTGGCTTACTACTTCCAGGCCTAGAAGTCTGTGACTTCAGACAAGTGGGTCCTGGAAGTAGTAAGCCAGGGACTGGTCCTCGGCTTCAAAGAGTTTCCAAAAAAGAGGGCCAAGTCTTTTCTACCTGCAACAGCCTCCAAAACCATTGCCCTAGAGGCAGAGGTTTACTCTCTTCTAGCTCTCAAAGCTGTAGAGAAGGTTCCTGCTCAACACAAGGGAAAAGGACTGTACTCCAGGTACTTCCTTACCCCAAAGAAAATAGGGGAGTGGAGACCCATCCTAGACTTAAGGTATTTGAACAAACCCATTTTGAAGCCAAAATTCAAAATGGTACCTCGGAATAATCCTTTCCTTTCTAAGGCCAGGAGATTGGTTAGCATCTCTGGACCTCAAGGATGCCTACTTCCATATTCCTATCAGGTGCTCCCACAGAAAATACCTCAGGTTCGAGTTGCCTTCAGGTCATTATCAATTCAGAGCCATGCCATTAGGCCTAACATCAGCTCCAAGGGTGTTCACAAAGTGCCCTGCAGTAGTGGTGGCTTACCTCAGAAGACAGGGTATCGCCATCTTCCCATATCTGGACGATTGGCTCATTGTGGGTCAGTCATCTCTACAGGTCAGGTCAGCTCTACAAACTACCCAGGACCTACTCAGTTCCCTGGGGTTTCTTCTCAACCTTCCAAAGTCTGTCCTCGAACCAGTTCAACTTCTCACCTTTATAGGCATAGAGTTGGACACTGTACAAGCAAAAGCTTTCCTTCACCTGGCAAGGGTGAAGGCCTTAGTGGATCTCACTTAATCCTTCCAACCTCGGGTCTCCCGCCCAGCAAGACAGTTCCTCCAGCTTCTGGGCCACATGGCAGCTTCCACTACAGTGGTGCAGGGAGCAAGGTTCCAGATGAGGGACATTCAGTTTCACCTAAGGTCCTTCTGGTCTCAAAAGGAGGATTCACTTTCCAAACTGATTCCAGTTACTCAGACTCTAGTCCAAGCTGTCCAGTGGTGGCTGGACCAGGACAACCTCAGACAAGGTGTTGCATTTCTCCCTCAAGTCCCATCAGTAGTTCTAACTACGGATGCTTCTCTCCTAGGTTGGGGAGCCCACCTGGGATCCCTGACTGCTCAAGGGGTCTGGTCTTCACAGGAGTCTTTCCTTCATATCAGTCTGCTGGAGCTCAGGGCAGTTTTCCCTAGCCCTTCAGAGCTTCTCAGACTCAGTTAAGGGCAAGGTGGTCCAAGTCAGTACAGACAACACCACTACAATGTGGTACATCAACAAGCAGGGAGGCACTCAGTCCTCGGCCTTGTGCACAGAAGCCATGAAGTTGTGGCCTCTGGCCTATTCTTTTCAGACTTCTCTGGTAGTGGTTCACCTTCCAGGGAAGGACAATGTACTAGTAGATGCTCTGAGCAGAATTTTCACAGGGACATCACGAATGGTCCCTGGATCCTCACATCCTGAGGGTCATCTTTTCCAGGTGGGGCACTCCAGAGATAGATCTCTTTTGCAGCACCAGACAGTCATCAGCTTCCTCTGTTTTGTTGCAGACCTCCAGTCCTGGGGACGGTACCCCAGGATGCTCTCATTTTGGACTGGAAGGGCAGGTTTCTCTATGCCTTCCCTCCCTTCCCTCTGTTGTTCAGAGTTTTGATCGAGATCAGGACTCAACCCTGCACAGTGATACTAGTGGCTCCAGATTGGGCCAGACAGCCTTGGTATCCTCTACTACTGTCCTTGTCAGTGTCACGTCCCCTGTCTCTGTCCAGGACATACAATATCCTGTCCTCCTCCCGGGGCGGATCTGGTACCCCAATCTCCAGTCTCTCAATCTCAAGGCCTGGCTCTTGAAGAGTTAGAATATGCAGCACTACATCTCTCTCAGGGAGTTCTGGATATTCTGAAGGTTTCCAGGAAACCTTCCACTAGAAAAACTTACAGTTCCAAATGGAAGAGGTTTAGTATTTGGTGCTCTCAGAAAGGCATCGTGCCTGATTCTGCAGACATTTCTACAACCTTAGATTATCTAGTTCATCTGAATAGTCTAGGCCTTAGGCCTGCCACTCTGAAGGTTCATCTAGCAGCTGTCTTTGTATTCCTTTCAGCAGGAAGGGGCTGTTCCCTGGCATCTCATCCTGTTTTCAGAAAGTTTTTCAAAGGTCTGGTTCACATTAACCCTCCCTTTAGGGAGCCCACTCCGCCTTGGGATCTTAATGTCTGCATTGCTCAGCTTATGTAGCCACCCTTTGAACCTCTGGCTTCAGCCGAATTGAAGTACTTGACCTGGAAAACTGTGTTCCTGGTAACTATTACTTCTGCCAGGCAGATTAGTGAATTACAGGCACTGTCAGTTGAACCTGACTTCATCTCCTTCCATAGCGATAAAGTGGTCCTGTGAACCAGTAGGAGGTTCTTGCCCAAAGTGGTATTGGATTTTCATCTGAACCACTCTGTATCTCTCCTGTGTTTTCACTGACCATTCTTCTTCAGGAGAAAAGAAGGTTAAACAGTTTGGATGTTAAGAGGGCTCTTAGCTATTACATAGAGCATACCAAGGCACACAGAAATGACTGTCTTTAATTGTTTCTCACTTATGGTGAAGTGGGGTAAAGGTAAGCCTGCCACTAAAAGAACTACTGCCAGGTGGATTGTTTCTTGTATACAATTCTGCTATGACAAATTAGGTAGCACACCCCTTCAGTGGAGAGCGGCCCGGAGAGAAGGATGAAGCGTCCCTCTGGACTGCTCTCCTTCTCCAAGGGCTGAGGAGTAGTGCCTGGTGCAAGGCGGACCCTGGTGGAGGCGAGAGTAATGCAGCTGCCGCGCTTGAATGCAATGGAGGGTGGGCTGGGCGTCATTGCACATTCCCACCTCCGGAGGAAAAAACAAAGAAAATGGAGGGGAGAGCCTCTGTCTCCATGAAAGCCCTCCCCAGGCTTCAGTTAGCCACTGCTGCCACACTCCCAAGCAGATACTGTGCCCGCAGCCCGGAATTGGGAGAACCAGAGCCATGGCCCCGCCCTCCAGGGGGTAAGCTGGGGGTAACCGGGAGATTGCGGGGCGTAGGCAGTTGGTGGAAGCTCCGGGGACCATGACCAGGGCAGAAAATTGACGGAGGACCTCCCGAATAAAGGAGAAATAAAAAAAAAAGAACACCCCCTTCAGGCCTGAGGGCTCACTCGATTAGGGGTGCAGCTGCTGCTCTAGCTGCGGCTAGAGATATACCCTTGTTAGAGATCTGGAAAACAGTACATACATTCACCAAACATTACTCCCTGGACATCCAGGCTAGGAGTGATGCTAGGTTTGGCACAGCAGTTCTGCAGAGCCTCTTCCCAAAGTAGGTTCTGCATTCCCTCCTCCATAGAGAACTGCTTGGTAGTCTGCATTATGTCAGAATACAGCAAGACTTCATGTTGTTTGAAGAAAAAATTGCTCACCATAGTAATGTTGTTTCTTCTAATGGAGTCTTGCTGTATTCTGACCTCCCCCCCGCCTCCCCTCTCAGAACCTAGTTTTGGGGAAGTGGGCTGGCAGGTACAGTGTTGCACATGAGGTGTACCTTGTACCCTCCCTCTTGGGTGGGGTAGCTGTTGTTGTTACTTTTCTGGTGTTTTATAGTTAAATATTGTCACTACCTTTCCTTCTTGGGTTCTCGACTTGAGTCTTTTGGGCCCAAACGTCTTTTTGCCCTTGGCTATATGTTGAACAATTTCCATACAATAGTATTTAGTTAGTTTGCTTGTAAGAACAGAATCATGTAAGCCACTTCTTGCACCACTAGCTGTCCCAGAAAGTCTGGAGGACACGTTTGGGACTGAGCGGTTTAAGCGGCCGTATGAACAGGCTGCACCACTCACTCCCACTTGCGGGTGTTTCCATCAGCTGACTGCCCCAACTCCCAGCCCTTCTCCAGCGCGTCTTACATCGGCGCTGAGGGGGGTTGTGTAGACACATTAGCTAAGCATCTTTTAGGTTGGGGCAGCTCTGCAAAGCTCCAAAGAAGGAGCGAGGTCAGTTGTGTAAATACAGCTCTAGATTCAGTACATAACTGAATGAACTCCTAAAAGTTCTCCAGTGTGCAATTTTAGAGCCAGGGATATCACTAAATTTGGAGTCCAATATCCCTTGATATATCTGTTTCTTTGAACAGATATGTATTTACTCAGGTTTCATTCCCCATACTCATAATTTTGACAAAGTTTGCTGTATATACAATTGCAACTGGGGTGTATTCTGTGCATTAGAAATCCTTAACCAGTCTGAATTCCATTTGTCAAGAAATGGTAACACCCATTGTTTTTAGACATGGTGACTACAGTTTAGGAGCATCTAGCAAAGCAGGACTGAAATTACTAAAAGAAAAATACTGAAAAAAAAAATACCATGTGATTGGTTATGTTTAACCCGCCTTGGAAAATAAGGAGATAAGTGGTATTACTCTTAAAGAGCAGGTGCTTAGTAAGGGTGTATATCTTAAATAATGAAGGTATGGGCCTTTAGATTCCTCTGTAATCATTTTGTTTGCTTTTATTCATTTATTTAATTACCTTTTCATTATTTTATTTGCATTTTGTCAACTACTAGCAAAAAAAGAATGCAATGGAATTTTTATATTATGATGACAGAAAATCTTCGCTGGCAAGTCTTGCTGTGTATTTTAATGGGAAACTGCATGCCTGTTTTCAAATTTTTATAGGGAAATAACAGTTTCTGACACCAAATATTATATATTTAATAGAAATGTGAGATTTTTGATGACCTGTGATTTTTTGTTATAATTTAGCAGGTGACATTTCTCCATAACCAGATTTTACTTGGGGAGAGAACAAGAGAAACCAATTGTTATTTTAAAATTGTAAAATAATACAGATGGACCACAGTAGCTCAAACATATAAAAGTCAAAATTTGTTGATGAAAGAAGTATCTGTTTCTTTTGAAAAAGATAGAAAAATATATTTAGTTTCTCATTAAAATACATTGAGCTGCTAAGTAGCTGGCAGTTTCTGACATCGTAATATCAAGATTCCACTGAAATGTGAAAAGGAAAGGTAAAAACACTTGTTTCACTGCCTGGACAAATATTTTATTATAAAAGTAAAAAGTAATTACTAACACACCAAAATACAATAAATAAAATAATCAGTTGTCTATTTTTTAGAAGTAAACACCTGCTCTTTAACTGGGTTCAAACCACTGAACTGAAGGGGCCAGTTCCAGGTAAGACTCATCCTTTCCTTCTCTATCCCTTACCTCCACCTCTCTCCTGCCCCCCCACTCTACCTCCCTGCACTTAGTCAAAGGAATTAGTTCACTTGTGCTAATAATTTGCACTTTATGTTCTGTCTGAGGTGCTCCCAGATTGCACTAGCCCTGTGTTAACTTGTCTTTCACAACTGATTTTTTTTTTTGCTCACTTTTCTCTGGTAATGTTACCCCCATCTTTATTCTCTCCTGCCCCCAGCTGGTTTCCCATGTCTACCCCTCCACCCTTCTTGATGTCCCCCCACCGGACCTCATTCATTCAATAATTGCTAAATAATCTGCCTCTTAACCGTGATCCATTCCTACAAGGAGTTGGCTCCAAGGCTACATTACATTTCTGTACTATGTTCCTCATTTAAGCCACTTGTAATTAAATGCATATTCCACAGGTATGATATATTTAATTGTATGTTATGTCACAAATGCGACTGTATGATTATTTATGATATTTTTAAACCGCATGTCTTGTTACAAATGTAATTGAATGTTTAATTTCTCAGATATGTTAAATGTTAAACTGTATATCTAATTCTTCATCCAATTGTACTCCCCCCAGGTCGCACCAGGAGACGAGCAACTTGTTGTTCAGTGTGCCTTCCTGGAGAAACAAGGAAGGAAGGGAGGGAAGGAGAGAGAGAGAGAGACTGCCCAGAGTTGTTGGAAAAAATACTATATAGCTGGGTTTCTAGTACAGAGTCGGGGTATATAAATTCAGATAGAGAAAAACTGGCAACAATAGGGTTTTAATAATAAATGCCACTTTCTTTCTTTTGGAGAACTGCCAGTGCTTCCATGATTGTACTTTTCTGTCTCCTATTTTTAGTTTCTCTTCCCAGTTTAGGAGACCCACATCTCCTTTGCTAAACTGTATCCCTAAAATTGTGATCATTGTGGTGAACAGTAAAATGCCCACCACTGATTGCATTTCAGTAACAATCATATGCCCTAAACTTAATCCTGTGCTCTTGTGTAAGTCCCTAAAGACCCTGATGCATGGGAAAAATCACCTAGAATCTTCATAACCTGTTTTCCAGATTCCTTAGTCTTTAAAAGCAGATATCGTTGGCTTATGCCTGCACTGTTGCACATGGAGGGTCTTGCATAATTACTAAACAAACACAGGATTTAAGAATGCATGGGATAGACATAAGGGAATTCTGGAGGTCAAGGGTAAGGGGCAACAGACTTCTATAAAAGCATAAAGTGAACTTACAAGCTCAAATGGGCAGACTGGGTGAGCCATAGGCCCTTATCTGTTGATAGTGTCTATGTAACTCTAAATATGATTTGAATTTTCCAATTTCTGGGTCCAAACATATAATGCATAACAGAAATGCAAAGGACATTTTATTGAAGAGCAAAGACACATACAGAAAGTACAAAAACATCTACCATATCTTCACTAAATACTAGTACAGAACACTAAAGAGACAGTCAAAAAAAAGTTACTAACTTATACACTCCAAATGGGGGGAAAACAAGCCCGCCACCACAAACTACTGTATATAAAACACTAAAAAAAAAAAATTCAAGCAAAATAGGGTCAAACTTGTATTACTGGGAGGGGGGGTGGTGCCAGTGGTTGAGCGAGGAAGACGTGCTCTGTTAGGGCTCCAAGCTGCAAGTACTAATAACGTTTTTAAAATGCAGTCCTTCAACCTTATTCATTGGGATATAATATTGTTATGTGTGGACTAATACAGCTGGACATTATTACAAAGTCTGGATAAAATGGGTCATACACGAAGAATTGGAAAACAAGATCACGCGGGAACTGGGACTTCCAAAGAGCTGGGTGAGTCGCAAGATGTGGCCCAAGCAGGAAACCAAGCGATTCTCACTTCATTGCAGAATGCCATTTCTCTGCTGACACAAACCATCCAGAGACTAGACAAGAAATTGGATCAACATACTGAGCGACTAGTGATGGTAGAACAATGAACGAAGGTAATTGCTGGAATGGTGGAAGAAAGTAACAAGATAGTGGGATGTGCGCTGGCCGCAACTGCTACCATGATTAAAGATCAGGCATCAGTGTGAACCCAACTGGAACAACTAGAAAATGCCTCAAGGGCATCTAACATCTGTCTATTGGGAATCCCTGAGGGGACAGGGGAGGGTGATCTGCACACTTTTCTGGAGAGGTGACTCCCAGAGGCGGTAGGACTGGGGTTTGCAATTCCAGTTCTGAAGGCCTACCAGATTACTTTACGCCATGCAGTTGGCGCAGGAGATGGTCCCTGCACTGTGCTGTTCACCACTGCTTCACACCCAAGATCAGATTCTCAGGGGCTCAAGGGAACATGGTCCAGTTATGTTGGGTGAGTCAAGAGTCCTTTTTTTCCTGGGCTATTCTTATGCTACCAGACTCAGAAGGAAAGCTTTCGATGGGGTAATAAAGCAGCTAAAAAAAGCAGGGTTAATGTACTGCATGGCCTTCCCTGCCAGATTACAATTCTCCTACAAAAGAGATACTACATTTACCGATCCAAAGGCAGTGAGAACATTTACAGCCAAACTCTCCGTCCAAAATGTCACATTGTGCGTAGACAAGGCAGCGGAGGGAGAAGAAAGTGACACTTGAAGAGGGTCTTTTCTATATTTTCTCCCAGTTTCACTCATAACTGTGCTGGTTCTATTGTCAACATTGTCAAGATGCACCTTCGTGTATCCAAACCCTCTGTAGTGTGGACCAAACATGGACCGAGATTTTGTTTCATTTACCCCTGCTCTTCTCCAAAGTTATAAATTGGTACATTTTTCACTCTAAAATGGTTACTATTTAAGTGTTTTGGAGAGGCGGACTATAGTACTGATATGGGTTTGTGAGGAACGGAGGGCCTTAATGGCTCCAACTGACATGTTTTCTTAAAATATGAGTGTGTTTTTTACTATTAGCTAAAGCTGTATAGCATTAAAGCTGAATTTCTATTTTTTTCTTTAGAACAGTGGAGTTAATTGTACCTAATTCAACTTGAGTGTGGGGCTGCAGCATGAAGCTATATAGAGGGCATTAGAATTTCATTCCAGAATATGTTAAATGAGTAGATGGAGTACATAATGGTTGCTTATATAGCAAGGTTTATTAAATAAATAGATGTTTTAAATGTTATTATCCTATACTCCTGTAAAGCACTGACTGCATTGTTGGCTCTCTTTGTTCGTAGGAGTGTATTTAAATATGTTTTCCCCCCTTGAAGGTTAAAAAACAGCATACAGACACTAAGGAAATCCTGTATTGACCTTATAGAGTTTATTGATATGAGTTTCGCTGCAGCTGGAATGCATGTATGCCTAAAATATGTGCCTTGTTGTATTAACTAAAATGCAATAAATATAAATTTCAAAAAAGAAAAACAACTTGTATTACTGAGCATGAATCCAATATTTCCCTCTTCATATCACAAAGGTGACCTAGGGGAAAAAAGGTTCCTCTCCCTACAATAAACCGACTGTATTTCCCTCATCACCTGCTCCTGAAGGCCCTTCAAAGTAGACTCCAGGGGGAGGAGAACTCAACTTCTTGCCTATCAGATGCACCACTTAAACATGGGAAATTACCATCACTGTACTTGCATTCCATTAAAACATAAGAAACGGCAGCAAGTGTGATTGCATTCCATTTCCCCCATTCTTCACAATCCCCCAAACAAGTGCTCATAACACGTTTTACTAAACATCTGCTCCTTCCACACTCTGGCCACTAGAGACCAGAAAGGAGAGATAAAAGGATATTCAAAGAACAGATGTTCAATAGTCTCTTCCTCTCCACAGGCTCTGACATAGCACCAATCCTAGAGGCATATGATTCTGGTTACCATTTTAAAGTGTATGGCAGCATAACCATAACGTGTCCTGTATTTTGGCCAGGATTCCTTTGTCTACAACCTTTTTCAACAACAGGCTTCTGCAATACATGGAGGCCAGAGGAATACAGGAGCAATGGTAAAAAAAAAGCATCCACAGTATAATACAGCTGTTTCCCATTATTGGAAACCAGCAGTCCTATCAAAATTTTCACAGCTTGATTTTCCTGAACCCTTTCAGGATGTACACAGGGAGCCCTTTCTTCTATCCCCAGGAATCACTCACTTAGTGTTTACACTTTGCGTAGTCATCTCAGCTGAGAGTGATGCCGTAGAGATAGAACCTATGCAAATTTTAGAATTGGGAATGTAGGTTTGTCATTGAGGCACATGTCAGGAAGCATAGGAAACCAGGAGCAGTTGAAGAATTCACCAAAATATTTATTTACACTAGCAGTAACATAAAAAAAATAAACTTGTTCAGTATAACTATTTACAAAGGCCAAAGAAACAGAAGATCCATCTGAGTTTTTCTTCAATCTCTGTGTCCATCTTACATTCAATTGTAACTCAGCTCTCTTATAAGTCCTAATCCCCATTCTAAAGAAGCACCATGTTCTTGTATGTTTCAGGCAGGTGCAAGGCAGGAACACAGTGTTCCTGAGCTGAGGCCCCCTTTTCCCATCTCTTCTTCAAAAGGCTTAAAACTTGTCCTCAGGTAACCTGTTGAGTTACCAAAGCTTTTTGCAATCATCTCAAACCACAATTATATACATTTCAAAAATTAACACTATTATAATTTCTAAATAAAAGGGATCCCAATATCAGTTACATTTCCATACAATAATTTGCATATATTTTTATATCAGCAGATATACAAGGAAGAAAAAGACAGACAGCAAGGGAGACTGAGGGACAGTGAGATGCAGACAACCACAAGACTGTCAGGGTGATCAAATCCTAGGTTTCACAGGAAAATCTGGTTGCGCAATCAGACAGACAAGAGACAGGAAAAGGAGAGAATAGATCCTTGCATTTAAACACGTTCTCCAACTGGGACAGGGTCTTATTGCATCCTGTCACATACACCCACCTCCTTAAAGGGAACCTGTTTTATCAAACAAGTTTCCAAAACTTTTTATTAATTCTCTATTAACATTTGCTGCTAACTTTCAGAAATTAAGCACATGTGCATTATCCGTTTTTTCTATAACAGTACAACAGACAGTAAAGTTCAAACCCATACATTTGTTTTTCAACCTTTAGAACTCTCAATTCCTGATCCATATATTGACAGAAAATCAGCTTTGCCATTCTCTTTACCAGATTTGTGTATCACCGTGAATTTAAATTGCTGCAGTGCCAGGTACCACCTTGTGATACTGGAATTTTTTAAGCCAACAGAGAGGACTGTGACCTGTTATAAGTTCCTAGTAAATAAAACTTAAGGGACTCCATGGCCCACCCTGCTGCCAAACATTCCTTTTCAGTGGTGGAGTACCTTTTCTCTCTGTCATGCAACTTCCCACTTATGTACAGAATAGGATGTTCGGTCCCATCTATATTTTGACTCAGGACTGCACCTAGGCCTATCTCTGATGCATCTGTTTGTAATAACAATGGTTCCCCTAAGTCTGGGCTCCTTAAAACAGGGGCTGAACATAATGCAGCCTTAATGGTTTGAAAAGCTTTATCACACTCTGGGGTCCATTTCACATTATTTGGGTACCATTTTTTCATGAGTTCAGTGAGGGGAGTAGCTAACTCAGCAAAGTTGGGAACAAATCTCCAATAATAATCAGCCAGCCCCAAAAATGACCTGACATGTTTCTTTGTTTTAGGGACAGGTCTGTTAGCTACAGCTTCTGTTTTAGAAATCTCTGGCTTAACTTCTCCATTTCCCAACACATAGACCACATATCTGGTTTCCTGCATGCCCAATGCACATTTGGTAGAATTAATAGTCAGACCTGCATTTTTGATAGCTTGGATAACTGCTTGTAGGTGTTCCAGGTGGCTTTTCCAGTCTGGATTGTACACCACGACATCATCCAGGTACGCAGCACAATAACCAGTGTAAGGGGATAAAATTACATCCATGTACCACTGGAATGTAGCTGGTGCACCATGTAAACCAAATGGCATGGTGGTGAACTGATAGAATCCAACAGGAATAGCAAATGCAGTTTTGTCTCTGGATTCTTTAGCTAAAGGTATTTGCCAGTAGCACTTGGTGAAATCAAGGATACTGATATACTTTGCACTTCCCAGTCTGTCCACCAAATCATCTATTCTGGCACAGGATAACTGTCAAATTCTGACACTTGATTAAGTTTCCTAAAATCAAGTCAGAGTCTATCCCCCCCTTCTTTTTTGTTTACAGTTACCACCAGAGATGACCAAGCACTCCTCAACTGCTCTATGATACTCAGTTCTTTCATTTGTTATGTTTGCTTGCATGCATGTGCAAGATACATAGTGCCACCATATGAGTTTTCATAGGTGTGGCACCCCCCACTTCCAATGCCCTCAACGTTGTTGCAGACGTGACCGCACCACACCAATGAATGCTCCAGCTGTCTATGACAGCAGTTCAGATTGCAGTGGCGTACAGTTGAAAGCAAACGACCGCTACAATCAGCGGTGGTAATGTATAGGCAATTTGCATATTGCCCTGCCATCAGCAGTATGCAAATTGCCTCAATGTCACCACCGCTGATTGTAGTTAGTGGTTGTATGTGCGTGTCCCCCCCTTTGTTGTGTGCTGAGGGGGTGCCCAATCCCCCTCTGCTCATGCACACTCCCCACAGCACACTGTATGGCCAACGGGGGTGCCCAATCCCTTGCTGGCTCCACTGCCCCCCCAAAACTTCCAGGTGCCATGCAGAGAGCCCACCCCAGTATGGCAAAAGTCCCACATCTTCCATGTAAAATTAAAAAAAAAACTGTAACAAAAGAAAACGGTCCTCGTTGACTCTCTTGCCCCTCCCGCAACCCGCGCCCATCCTCTGTGTACCCACCTCCCCACACACACCCTCACCCCATACTTACCTCCAGAGGCCAGCGAATGATCTTCGGTGGAGCAGGAACACGCTGCACTCTTCAAAGCCGATCATGAACTGAAGAAATGCCGGTAAGCTGTATAATGGCATAAATAGGGTTTTTTCAACTTTGGTGCATATCTCGGTCATTTTTTTCCAATATTTGCACAAAATTTTCAACATGGGGTTCTTTGGACCCCATCTCATGAATTCAGTGATTGTCATTTGGTTATTTGGTCCCAAAAGGTGATTTTGTGGTCACTACGTGGAATCACCTTTTGGGACTGATTAACGAAAAGGCAGTGTCACTGTTCATGAGGTGGGCTCTCAAAAAGCCTATGTTGCAAATTTGGTGAAATAATTCTCAAAAATGACTGTTACAAGCGTGCGTTGCACAGTTTTCATGCACACTCGCAACTTCGTGAATTTGTAATATTTTCACTCCAGATTTTCAACATTGACATTTTTTCACACCTCCTTATGAACAGTACAGCTGTCATTTGTCATATCCTGGCTGAAATGTGTTTTCGCACATCCAGCGCAGAATAGAGCGGTCACTGTGGGAAATCAGTGTTTGGGACAGAGTAAGAAAATCACAGTGACACTGTTCATGAGCAGAGGTCCTAAAATGCCTATGTTGAAAATTTGGTCATAAAAGTCCATAAAATGACTGTGTTACGAGCGTGCATTGTGCAGTTTATACGCACCCTCGTAACTTCAGAAATTTGTAATATTTTCACTCCAGATTTTCAACATTGGCATTTTCCCACACATTCTTATGAACAGTACAGCTGTCATTTTTTCACATCCTTGCAGAAATGTGTTTTCGCACTTTCAGCACAGAATAGTGCAGTCGCTGTGGGAAATCAGTGTTCGGGACAGATTAAGAAAATCACAGTAACACTATTCATGAGCGGATGTCCCAAAATGCCTATATTAAAAATCTGGTGTAAAAAAATTCCCCAAATAATTGCATTACTGGTGTGCGTTGCGCAGTTTCTATGCAAGCTCATGACTTCACCAGTTTGTTTATATTTTCGCTCCAGATTTTCAGCATTACCATATTTTTACACCTCTTCATGAACAGTACAGCTGTCATTTTTCACTTCATGTTGGAAATGTGTTTTCACACCTGTGGCATTAATGGTGCAGTCACTATGCAAAATCACCTTTCGGCTAACAAACTGATAGTGTCATTGTTCATGCAGTGGGGTCACAAAAAGTTCATGTTGAAAACTTAGAGTAAAAATACCAAGTCATGCCCAGGGCCTTAGGGTTTCTGACCATAACGCCCTACCCTGTAGGGTCTGACAGGCATCCATCGTACCCTGTAGGGACTGACATTCATCAGGGGTGCAAATTGGGATTGTCGACAATAATGCTTATGCCATTCCACCCCACCTCACCCCCCCCTGCAGCCAGTGACAGACATTGAGGTACACCTTGGACTCTTTGTCCCCATTGTTCACACCATTCTCCTATACTGCACCCATTTCAGTGTATTTCCTTATGGAATGAGGTGAGTGTAAAGGCCAAATACCCCAAGGCACACCTCGACACTTGTCAGTGTCTGTAGGGTAGGGTGAGGTGAGATGTCATGACTGTTATGGGTGACAACCCAAAGGCACACCCCAATGCCTGTCCATCTCTGCAGGGTGGGGGTGGAGTTGGTGTCAGTTCAATACATCACTGCCATTCCTATATTGCATCTATCTAACTCCTGCACTTCCACTGCTCATGCCTGCAAGCAAACATTCAGCATTGACGAATGCCTGTTGTGTTTCCTTAACCACGTCAGCTCTTAACCACTCTGTTAACCTGTATGTCTTTTGCCTAATAGGACGAGCATTCCTTGTCCCTATAACATGCTCAGCCCCTTTTGCTCAGCCTGGTACTGTAGTAAAAGTACTGTTAAATGTCTTTAGTACATTACAAATGTCTGCAGTTTGTTCTGAGGTTAAAAAAACATTCACCTTTACAGCATCAGCAGTTACAGTTTGTTCCAGTCTATCAAAAGCTACATCAATATCTTCCTTATCAGTTTCTGGTAAAACTAGCAAAGCAGATTTTGGCATTTTTTCAACCCATTTCTTGAGGAGGTCAGCATGGTATATCTTAGCAGGATTTTTCCTGTCAGGGGTCTCAATCTCGTGGTTAACAGTGCCAGTATGTCTAAGAACCTTATAAGGCCCTTGCCACTTCATTAACAGTTTATTTTCTGTTGTAGGTAATAGTAGCAAAACCTTTCCACCTGGCTCAAAAACTTTTTCTTTTACCCCATGGTCACAATATACCTTCTGCTGGTTTTGGGCCTCTTCCTGATTACTATGGGCAATTTCAACATAGTTTGCCAGCTTCTTTCTTAGGACACACATATAAGATGTTATAGATCGTTTCTGAGTGGGGTTATCCTCCCACATTTATTTTATCACATCCAGTGGCCCTCTTGGCTGCCTATCATACAGCATTTCAAATGGTGAAAACCCTGTGGCACTTCTCTATAAGCAAAAAGTAGGCAAGGCAAGTATTTGTCCCAATCTTTCCCTTCCCTTTTTACAAACCTTTTTAACATGCGTTTTAGGGTTTGGTTAAAACGCTTAACAAGACCGTCTGTCTGTGGGTGATAGGGGAAGGTTCTTATGGCAGTGATACCTAGTAGTCTGTACACCTCCTTGAGTAATGCAGCACCAAAATTACTACCCTGATCAGTAATAATTTCTTTAGGTATGCCCACTCTGCTGAAAATTTTTGCAAGCTCTGCTGCCACTTTTGAAGCTGTGACAGTACGCACTGGAACTGCTTCTGGGTATCGAGTAGCATAGTAGCATGCTACCAGGATAAATCTATTACCATTTTTACTTTTGTCTAAAGGACCAATCACATCAATTGGAATTCTCTCAAAAGGCACATCTATCAAGGGTAGGGGCACCAGGGTCATCTTGTCTTTTCTAGTGACTGGTCTGGGGCTACTTTCTGATGCTCAGCACAGGAATTACAATAGGTAGCAACATATTCATGAATTCCAGGCCAGTAAAATCTATACAGCAATCTGGCAAGGGTGCGATCCCTCCATGAGTGACCAGCCATAGTACTATCATGTGCTATCTGTAATAGCTTTGTTCTATACTTACGTGGTATAAACAATTGTTCTGTCTGTTCCTGTGTCTGAGGTTTAACCCAAACTCTGTACAGTAACCCATTACATTTTTTAAACATTGGTCCGCCCCCAGCTGCTTAAAATAACCCTGGAGAGAAACATTGTTAGCTTGTTCTGAAAGAAAATCACAATCAATTATCAACTTAGTTTGAGCATTTTCATATGTTGACACTTTATGTCCATCAGTCATTTGTTGCCACAGTTTCTTCAGGCATTGTCTTTCTTTCCTGGATTTTCAGATCTTGAAGCTGTGCTCAAACAAGGCTGAATCAAAATTGGCTAAAGGAAAGGAGTCCCCGCCATCTGAAATTTTCTTTGCCTGAGCTCTTGTCACCATAGTTGCTGAAACAGCAGGGTTCAGTTCCTCTGAGATTAACTTAGTAAATCCTGGAAAGTCATTTCCAATAATCACAGGTAGAGGTAACTTAGGTGTTACCCCCACTTTCATTTGGTGTGACACACCCTCAATGATCAGAGTCACTTGGTTGGTGGGATAGTATCAAGTGTCCCCGTGGATGCAGATGACACCAGTACCTGGTCCTTTTGCACAGTGTTTTCCAAGCACCTCAACATGCACTAGAGTCTGTCTGCTTCCCGAATCAATGGGTCCCTTTACAGTCTTATCCCCCACCTTCACATCTGTTAAGTACTTGCCCCAGTTTGGTAAGGACAAATCTGTTCCAGTGCCACTCTCCTTACTATGGCAGTTTCTTGCAGTACGGCCTGGCTTATTACAGTTTTAGCAAATAACACCTTTGGGCAGAGATTTGTTACCCCCACTAGAGTTCTTATCAGGCTGAAAGTTTAAATGGGAAAAAGAGTGTCTTACTGGTGCTTGGCTGTTATCTCGCTGCTGTAGCATCTGTCTGGCCATTTGGTAGTCCTCGGCCAAAGAAACAGTCTTTTCCCCCATTGTCTGGCCGGTGTTCCTTTACCCAAAGCTGCACATCTGTAGGCAGGATGTTGATGAATTGCTCCACGGCAAATGTGTCGATGATCTGTGGGACTGTTTTGCTCTCTGGTTGGAACCATTTTATCTGGAGTTCTCTGAGTTGGGTGAAGGCTTCTCAAGGATTGTCAACTGAGTTGTACTTCAGAGCTCGAAATCTCTGCCTGTAGGTCTCTCTCCTGAGATGTCATACCTTTCAGGATTTCACTTTTCACCAGGTCATAGTTTTCTGACTGTGCAGTGTCCATATTGCTGAAGGCAAGTTGGGCTTTCCCTGTCAGGTAGGGTACCAGTCTAATTGTCCATTGCTGTTTTGGCCATTGGCAAGCTGTGGCAACTCCTTCAAAAGTTGCCAGATATGTGTCAGTATCATATGAGGGACACAACTTTGTAAGTTTAATGGCTTTTAAGTTGTTTGTGTTTTGTTGCTCATCTGGATCTGTGCCAGATCCTCTGCCTTCGATAGCTTGCAAGGCATCCAGCCATTGCTGCTCCTCTGCTGCATCTCTTCTCTCCTCTGCACTTCTAAACATTGAATCTCTTTTTCTCTCTGCTTCTCAATCTCTTTTTGTTGTATAGTCCACCATTTGAAAAAGTCCATCAGGCTTTCAGGTTCTGTTACTGCCTGTTCTTTTTCCATAACTTGTGCTGGCTGTACAATCTCAGCTTCGACTTCTGTCTCTGCTAGTTTGGCTGCCATTCTCCTGGTATCCACTCCTGGACTTGCTGCTGCAGAATCCATACCTTTCTCTGTGCTTCCCTGGTACTAGGTCCAGTACCCATGCACAAAACTCCTGGCTTAGAGTATGCATGGCAAAAATCCCACATAGGCTAACACCATCTGTCATCGAGGCACAGGTCAGAAAGCACAGGAAAAACCATGAGCAGCTTTAGAATTCACCAAAATATTTATTTACACTAGCAGTAACGTAAAAAAATAAACTTGTTCGGTATAACTATTTACAAAGGCCAAAGAAACAGAGGATCCATCTGAGTTTTTCTTCAATCTCTATGTCCATCTTACATCCAATTGCAGCTCAGCTCTCTTATAAGTCCTTCCAACCCCCATTCTTAACAAGCATCCTGTTCATGTATGTTTCAGGCAGGTGCAAGGCAGGAACACAGTGTTCCTGGGCTGAGGCCCCCTTTTCCCATCTCTTCTGCAAAAGGCTTAAAACTTGCCCTCAGGTAACCTGTTGAGTTACCAAAGCTTTTTGCAATCATCTCAAACCACATTTACTGTATATACATTTCAAAAATTAACACTATATAATTTCTAAACAAAAGGGATCCCAATATTAGTTACATTTCCATACAATGATTTGCATATATTTTTATATCAGCAGATATACAAGGGAGAAAAAGACAGACAACAAGGGAGACTGAGGGACAGTGAGACGCAGACAACTGCAAGACTGTCGGAGTGATCAAATCCTAGGTCTCACAGGAAAATCTGGTTGCGCAACCAGACAGACAAGAGACAGGAAAAGGAGAGTATAGACCCTTGCATTTAAACACTTTCTTCAACTGGGACAGGGTCCTATTCCACCCTGTCACAAGGTTCAAACTCTGCATCCATGCTCCACTCTGGCCATTGCTCATATCTGTTTCTCCACCTGTGAAGAGCAGTCGCCCACTCCCAGTGATCTCCAGTAATGGCTGGTTTTCCAGTTACTTTATTTATTTTTTTTTTTATTTATGTAACCACCCAGTCCCCTGGGGTTACTAGAATCCTGTCAGTATTATCTTAGGAAGGTAGTAGGCAGCTGGTAGGGAGCTCATTAGGGTCTTCTTACATAATGACATCATTGTTTACTCAGCTAGCCTGAGGGAAGAATGATTAGGTCATTCAGAACTCTCACAGCAGCATAAGCCACACTGTGTGGATAGCTGCTCTGGGGAGCTTAGAATGTTCAGTTAGTTGCAGTTAGATCTTGAGTAAGGAGGTGGAGTGGCAGCAGGACTGCCAGTTGGGCTCTGAGGTGAGGGCCCAGCATTTCTCACCCTAGTGGAGTGTCATTTCCAGCTTCCATTGAAGTGGTAGAGACCATTTCCTGATTTCTACTCCCAGTGAAGTGGAAGGAACTGCTTGTTCTCAGTGGTCTCAAGGGGCAATCCCCTAAAGGTTCTGTGCATGTTTCAGCTGCCTTGAAAAGGATTTTGAGAGTCTGTTATTAATGCCATTTTGTTGTTCCATGCCCAGTGGACGGGACAACCATTTGTGAGTATTGTTCTAGGAGACAAGATCTCCACATACTTTAGGGGAATCATAGTCTGGGGTGTGTGCGCCCATAGATAAGGCTGGATTATACCTATCAGTGCCCCTAGTTCACCCAGGAGAGTGAATGTACTGTTAAACTCCTCACCCAAGAAAGTGAATGTTCTGTTAAACTGTTCACCCAGGAGAGTACAGTTTGTTCTTTGGTCACCCCAGTGAGTGATGGATTTAAAGTGGGACCACAAGCATTTCAGTGGGAAATGGGTGTTTCAATGGTGTAACCCTGAAGAATGGCAGAGACTGTTGGTTGGGGCACAGGGTAGAGGAACGCCATCTAAGTGCTTACAAGGCAGGGCTTCTGGGTTCATAAAGGGCCTCAGTTTTATCTGAGCAAGTGTCAGTGCTGCAGACTAAGGTGTGTGGCAGAGTTTCACATAATTGCACCTATGTTCATAGAAGAGTTCCGAGTGTGTGGCTGAGTTTCACTAAATGGCACTCATGAGAGGAAAATGTCCGGGTGCGTGGCCAGGTGTCCACTAAATGCATCATGAGGAAACTGGGAAAAAAACATATATTTTGTGTGTTCTTGCCTTTTATTGACCCTTGGGGGTCCACTTCTACTTAAAATTTCCACCTGTTTGAATAAAGCCATACTGCACAATCCCTGTTACTGTTCTGGACATTCCAATTATTGCTTCTGGTTGTTGGATTTACTGGGGCTCCCTCAGTAGATTAGATCTTGCATATGCCTAGCAGCCTCCACCCAGGACCTGGGCTGTAATGTTTACACAAGGTTCATGTTGTTTTGTTCTCATACCCCCATCCCTCTCTTCCTCTAGAAAATGAGCAAGGTATACATCCTAACACCTAGGGTGGTACCAACCTTTTGTAAAGTAAAATGGTATGCCAGTATGTGAGTACCAGTGTTCCAGATTTTAATGGGGGGTTTAACAAGCATTTGTCAATGCCGAATGTTGCTTGCTTATATGTGCTGTTTAGGTATTTGGAAGTGAAAGTACCATGCCTAAGAACTAAGAACGCCCCCAAGACATCCATTGTATTATTACAGCAAGCATAACAGCATAGCTCAGTACTTAAATGAGTTAGAGAAATAAACAGAGCAACTAAATCTGTATTATTACAGCAATCCTAAAAGTATCCAATTATTGCTTTGTGTCCACTCCAGAGACCCTGCTGTAATATAGGACCACAGAGGACCCTGGGCGGGAGGGGGTGCAACTCTAAAGTCCCGGCAGAGCTCCACTGAGCTTGTTCACTCCCCCCCCTCTCTTTCGCTCATTCTATTTCTCCTGACGTTGCAGGCTGACCTTTTGTACTGGGCTCCTGCTTGCATTGATGCCTTATTCTGCCCACAAAAAAATCCACAGCAGTCCCAACAGAGCTCCGTTAAGCTCGCTCACTCTCCGTCTCTCACTCACTCTTTCTGTTTCTCCCGGAGCTGCAGGCTGCCCTTTTGTACTGGGCTCCTGCCTGCATTGGCACCTTTTTTTGCCCACAAAGAAATCTGCAGCAGTCCCAACAGAGCTTCGTTGAGCTCGCTCACTCCCCCTCTATCACTCAGTCATTCTGTTTCTCCCAGGACTGCAAGTTGCTCTTTTGTACTGGGCTCCTGCCTGTGTTGGCGCCTTTTACTGCCCACAAAGACATTCACAGCTGTCCCAACAGAGCTCCGTTGAGGTCGCTCACTCCCCCTCTCTCACTCACTCATTCTGTTTCTCCTGGTACTGCAGGCTGCCCTTTTGTACCAGGCTCCTGCCTCCATTGTCACCTTTTTCTGCCCGTAAAGAAATCTGCAGCAGTCCTGACATAGCTCCGTTGAGCTCGCTCACTCCCCTTCTCTCAACCACTTTCATTCTGTTTCTCCCAGCACTGCAGGCTGCCCTTTTGTACTGGGCTCCAGCCTGCACTGGCACCTTTTTCTGCCCACAAAGAAATCTGCAGCAGTCCCGACAGAGCTCTGCTGAGCTCACTCACTCCCCCTCTCTCACTCACTCATTCCATTTCTCCCAGCGCTGCAGACTTCACTTCTGTACTGGGCTCCTGCCTGCATTGGCACCCTTTTCTTCCCACAAAGAAATCCACAGCAGTCCCGATAGAGCTCCATTGAGGTCGCTCACTCCTCCTCTCTCACTCGCTCGTTCTGCTTCTCCTGCCGCTGCAGGCTGCCGTTTTGTACTGGGCTCCTGCCTGCACTGACACCTTTTTCTGCCCACAAAGAAATCCACAGCAGTCCCAACAGAGCTCCTTTGAGGTCGCTCACTCCTCCTCCTCCTCCTCCCTCACTCGCTCATTGTTTCTCCCGGCGCTGCAGGCTGCCCTTTGTACTGGGCACCTGCCTGTGTTGGCACCTTTTTCTGCCCACAACAAAATCTGGAGCAGTCCCGCCAGAGCTCAGTTGAGCTCAGTCACTCCCCCTCTCTCACTCGATCTTAATCTGTCCCAAACACTGATTTCCCAAAGCGACTGCGCTATTCTGCTCTGGAAGGGGAAAACTTATTTTGGCCAGGATGTGAAAAATGACAGCTACACTGTTCATAAGGAGGTGTGACAGAATGCCAGTGTTGAAAATCTGGCGTGAAAATATTACTAATTTGCGAAGTTACAAGGGTGCATGGAAACTGCGCAATGCACGCTCGAATCACAGTCATTTTATGGACTTTCATCACAAAATTTTCAACATAGGCATTTTAGGACCTCTGCTCTTGAACAGTGTCACTGTGAGTTTCTTAATGTGTCCCAAACACTGATTTCCCACAGCGACTGCGCTATTCTGCGCCGCAAGTGCGAAAACACATTTCGGCCAGGAAATGAAAAATGAAAACTGTACTGTTCATAAGGAGGTGCAGAAAACTGCCAATGTTGAAAATCTGGGTGAAAATATTGCAAATTTGCGAAGTTACGAGCATGCGTAGCAACTGTGCAACACACGCTTGTAAAACAGTAATTTTTTTGGTTTTTCCCACCAAATTTGCAACATAGGCTTCTTGAGAGCCCACCTCATGAACACTGGCACTGTCGTTTCATTACTTGGTCCTGAAAGGTGATTCCACGCAGTGACCACGAAATCACCTTTTGGGACTGAATAACACCATGATAGTGGCTGAATGCATGAGGAGGGGTCCCAATAACCCCATGTTAAAAATGTGATGCCAAAATTCCCAAAAATGCCTGAGATATGCACCAAAGTTGAAAAAAACATATTTATGCCATTATACAGCTTACCGGCATTTCCTCAGTTCGCAGTCGGCTTTGAAGAGTGCAGACGTGTTCCCGGTCCACCGAAGATTGTCGTGCCAGGCTCCGGAGGTAAGTATTTGGTGAGGGTGTGGGGGAGGCAGGGCACGCAAAGGGTGGGCGTGGGTTGGGGAGGGAAGGAGACATGAGGACCATTTTCTTTTCTAACATGTTTAAAAAAAAATTGTGGGATGGTTTTTCCTTTTCAGGAGCATTTACCACACTGGAGTGGGCTCCCAGCATGCCACCTGAGTGTTTTATGGGGGGAAATCTGTAGCCGACGGGGGATTGGGCACCCCCCTTGGTATATACCAAAGGGGGGGACACAAGAGCTGAGGGGGATTGGGCACTCCCTTAGCACAGGATGAAAGTGAGGGGGAACTTATGCCAACAGGGAGTGGGCTCCCCCATTTGCAAGGGGAAGGGGGGACTGACACTGACAGGGATTGGGCGCTCCGTCGGAAAGCCCTGCAATGAGGGGTCACTCCCTCATTGCAGCGGATGATGCTGCAATGATGAGGCAGCCCCTGATTGCAGTGGCTAAAATGTTTCAAGGTAGTAGCATGCTGGCTGAACTAATGTCAGCAGCAGCGTGCCACCCCACTGGGGAATGCGGGCCAGACTTCCAAAGGCAGTGGGGGTATTGGCCATAACAGTGCCACACCTCCACAACCTGCTTCTGTGGGCAAGCTGTCACAACATGTTTCTTGTGCATGTGCGCAAGCAACATAAAAAGTGGTTTGGGGGTTACAAAAAATGGGGGCTTGTCCGTGGATATTTTGTTTGCATGAGAGCCACAAAAATGGGGGCTCGTCTGGTGATATTTAATTTGGGCAAGAGTTAAAGAAAATATGTGGCTTGTCCAGAGGAAATATGTTTGGGGTGAGAGGCATTGCTGAGGGTATGTCTAGGATCTTCCTGTCTGGTGGTGGTGCACCCAAACAGAAAATCGTTTTACCAGAAAGCAAAGTTGTGCCAAGAAAAATGCCACCTGAAAGTCTTTTGCTACCTGAGTTTCTGTTGAAAAGAAAGAGGAAAAATTTGCTGCTTGTGTGTTTACCTTGAAAATGTGGACTGAGAGATGATTGTCCTCGCCTTGTAGTAAAAGTACTTAAAAACTTTTTAAAAGTTGAAAATTTCCAGAGAAAAGTATTTGTGGACTTAAAAGACAATGTTTTCTAAGTGCTCAGAAAGTTTTAAGGGTGTACAGTGAAAGTTGGGGAAGTAGCTAAGGAAAATGCACTGAGTGAAAATGCCTTAAAATGCTTGCCCCACTGAAATTTCAAGCCGAGGTAAAAAGTGACAGTTTGCAATTTAAATTTTGCCTTCTTGACAATCACCATGCAGGAGTTCAGCTGACAGAGAGACATCTCATTTGCAAGACGTCATGTGATTGGTCCCAGTGCACTTAAGCCCCACCCTTGCCTGAGTCTCAGCATTGTGGAACATTCATGGAGGTGCAGCCATGCAGTGTGCTAGCAGCGTGTAGTTCGTGCAGCCGGCAGGAGGAATCGCTTACAGCAGAAGAACTTCTGTATCAGCAGTTTTTTCTAACTTTTTGCAGTTAAACCGGGCTCAACCCATATTCTGACTGATTGGAGAGTGATTGAGGTGATCGTAGCTATGATCAGCGGGACCGCCAGCCCATTTCACCCCAGAGGCCTTCCTTGAGTCGGCAGCAGGCTGTATTACATTGATGGTGAAAACCAGCTACTGCTTGTAAGAACCCTGTGCAAAAGTAAATGACTGTGGTGCTAAGGTCAGAAAACTGTGTAAGAACTTGAGCAAATGCAGCAAAAGTACTGAAAAAGAGACTTTTGTGAACATTTAAATCTTGGACTGTGTGTGTGGAAGCACTGTTTTCAAAGAAAGTGAACTTTAAGACAAATGATCCCTCTAGTCTAGTCCAATTGCTAGTAAAGTAATGGACTGAGAAAAAGTAAAGTGAACTCGTGCTTGAGAAAATCAGCTGAAATGCAAAAGATTCAAACAGAATACTAGCAATTCTATACTGAGTGTGATGCAGAGTTGCAGTCGCCATGTTGGGAGGTAGCCAGCAATGTAAACAAAGCAGCCCCATTTTAGACCAGTGTTTTCAAACCCGAAACAAAGTTTCAAATGGTTTCTTGCTACGTGTTGTGGAATACAATTGCAGCAGCCAGGTAGCCTGTTAGCTAACTTTTCCCAGTTTGTTAAAACCAAATCTCACAGTGCTTGCAAAAATAGTAATTTTGGGACGTGTGTGTTTAATTTGCAGAACATGGCACAGGAAACCCCCTCACTACCCGCTCCATACCAGGGCGTGGGTAGCCCAATAAGAACTAGCTAATTCTCAGAAATTGTATGACTGTTCATCAGCACCCCCCAATGTAGCTTTGCCGAACTATCCGGTGAATGTGTGTGTAGTATGCCTAAAGCCAGGAAGAGATGTTTTGCCAATTTCACATTGCAGACTGTAGAATGTGATTTGGGATGAGCATGTCAGGTGTCACAATGGTAGCTAAAACAAAATGCATCCGTTTAGCTCCAACTTAGATACAGGCAGAGGGGCCCGGTTGAATCGGAACAACAGCAACAGGCTGGGTGCAGTAAGAGAGATCCCATAGAGTTTGTAAAGGAGTTCTTGGACATTGTCTGTATTGATGCTTTGCAAGGCCCAGAGGAAGTTAAGTGTTCCATGCCACAGAAGGTGGAGTTGGATGCTGCAAAAGCAGGGTCAGTACATCCATGGGTGGAAGGCCCAAATCCAAGCCTCATGGGAGAGTCCGAGGTGGAGGAAGAGTTTTGTTGGGAGGCCAGTGCCTCTGAGGACAGTGGAGAGTGGACAATTTTGGGGGTTGGTGCAATCGCCAGCTCCTAGACAGAATGTGTGGATGAGGAAGAAGTTGCAGTGGGACCTAATGAGTCGCCATTGGCATTGGCTTTCATGGTGCCTTCCGATGACTGTGTGGAGGAAGGCTCAAGAAATTTTCCCCTGAGTGCAGAGGTGGACTGCTTTTGCTCTGCACTAAGTGTTCATAACTAGCTCAACCAGGACTGGCCACCCCCAGGCCATGCTTCTGGATTGGAGTTAGTTAAAAGCAACAAAGAGGAGAGAATTGTTCATAGGTGAGCCGTGGCCAAGTATGGACCTCCATACCCTTTCTACCCTCGGCAGATATGGGAAGAAATTGAGAAAGACAGGCATGCCTGGTTGTGGGAGGAAGCTTGTGCCAACCTGCACCCAAGAGTAAACAAATGGGACTGGATTAAAGTGTGTAATGAGAGACTGTAATTCTGGAAGCATGACAGAACCTTGTTGTTTAGCTGTGTGAGAGTAGTGGACAGAGCTGGCCAAGAGACATTCTACAATGTTCCTATGGTGCATCCAGATGGGGTGACAGTTTATGCCCCAGATCCTGAATGGTACTACCCCTGAATTTGGTGCCATTCCTGTGAAATTGTGCCCACTTGCCAAAAGTGAATGCAACCATGCTAGCTCGGTCATCTGCCGCCAAAGAAGCAGCAACCGGGATGGAGGTACCTTTCTTCTGGTGATCCAGATTCATCTGCAGCAGCATCCAGGTTTGGCTCCAGCAGCATTCAGTTTCATCTGTGGCAACATCCAGGTTCATCAGCCCAGCAGTTGGAGAAGATTTCCAGTCCTGGTCCAGTAGGAGGTCGTGGAAGCATCTGATTCAAAGATTTCATCTACCCAGCAGCCGAAGTTCATCAGGCCGAAGATCTAGAGAAGTGATGTTGACATCCTTTTGTCACCTAGAACTGGTAAGAAATTCTTCATTTTTAATTTGACTGTTTACCTGCAATTGAAAATATCCATGGAAAGTAGTTATGTAAAAACTTACTGTAACAGTAGATTTTCAAGAGAGGTTCCTGCAGTAGGTCATAACATGTAGGACTGCATCCCCTGGCATCAGGACCTCACTGCAAATTTTTCTAGCAATGTCTGGTGGGGGACTGCCCACCCAACATCACGTGATGGACGTCAGCATGACCCTATATAGTGGGTGGTCCCCGCGCCCACCTTCCAGTTCTCCCACTGAAGATCCAAGGAGGAGGAGACAGGAGAAAGGATGGAAATCCTGGAGCCCAATTTGGAATAAGCTGAAAGAAATGCAGAAACTGGGGGAAGGAGGGAGGGAAAAGATGACCTACTGCAGGAACCTCTCTCGAAGATCTACTGTTACGGTAAGTTCTTACGTAACTGCACTATCTTACCTCAAGAGGGTTCCTGCAGTAGGTCACAACATGTAGGACTGAATCCAAAGCAGTCACTCTCAGAAAGCTTGAGAGAATCAGGGGAGGAGTAGCAACTGGAAAACAGATCAGGACCGGCCTAAGACAGTAGGCCCTGCAGTACGGCTAGGCCAAACCCGACCCTACACCTAGAGGCAACGTCCAGACTGTAATGCTTCGTGAAGGTATGGACTGAACTCCAGGTTTCTGCTGCACAAATCTCTACTGCAAAAACATTCCTGAGGAAAGCTGTAGAGGTAGCCATGCCCCTAGTAGAATTACCTCTGACCTCACCCGGAAGAGGTTTGCTGTACTGCTGATAACAGAAGCGGATGCAGATAGTGAGCCACTTGGATAGGCACTGCTTAGAGACTGCCAACCCCAGGGATCTGGGGGCCAAGGAGACAAAAAGCTGGTCAGACTTTCTGGATTCTTTGGTCCAGTGGTCGTAATATCTCAGAATCCTATGTACATCCAAAGTGTGAAGGAGAGCCTCACCCTTATTCAAGTGAACTGGGTAATAGACTGGAAGTTCGACCATTTGGTTCAGGGTGAATTCAGAAACCACCTTAGAAAGAAACTTAGGATTTGAACGTAGGACCTCCCTGTCCTTGTGAAAAATCAAATAAGCCTCCTTATGTATCAGGGCCTGAAGCTCGGAAATTCTATGAGCAGAAGTAATAGCAACCAAAAAGAGCACTTTCCAACATAGGTAGCGCATTTCACAGCTTACCGCTGATTCGAAAGGAAGAAGAGTAAGCTTCTCTAACATAAAATTCAAGTTGCAAGGTGGGGTGGGATTGTGAATAGGGGGTTTTAGATGGAGGATCCCTTTCAAAAAGGTTTTAGAGACCTCCAACTGGGTAACAGGCTTCCCGTCCACTAACGTATGGTAGGCAGAAACAGCTGACAAGTTGACCTTAAGAAAGGAGTAAGACAGGCCAGAATCAGACAGGTGCAATAGATATTCCATAATCAGTGGAGCCGAGCAAGTAAAGAGATCCCAGCCCTTAGATGCCGCCCAGATGGAAAAACGCTTCCATTTCATCGCATAAGTGGACCTGGTGGAGGGTTTCCTAGCTTCCACCAGGACCTGAGCAACCTTCTGCGAGACCCCAAAGTGTGACCTTACTATGTCTGAAGGAACCACGCATGAAGATGCAGGGTTCTGAGCTCCAGATGCACCAACTTGCCCTGATCCTGTGTCAACAGATCATGTTGAAGCGGGAGGGGAACTGGGGATTCCACTACAAGCTGCTGCATTAGTGAAAACCAAATTTGCCTCAGCCAGAGGGGAACTATGAGGATCATCCAAGCCCCCTCTGCTTGAAGCTTGAGGAGCACCCTCTGCAGAATGGGAAATGGAGGGAAGGCATACAAGAACTTCCCTGTCCAACATAGTGACAATGCGTCATGCCAGAAAGCACCAGGTTCTGGAATGAGCAAGCAAAAACTGTGAAGTTTAGCGTTGGATGGGGAGGCAAACAGATCTATTTCTGGATGATCCCATCGCCAAAACAGAGAGTCTACTACTTCCTGACTTATTTCCCATTCGTGAGCGAGAGACGACGTCCGACTGATGCTGTCCACCAGGACGTTGTGAACACCTGAAACGTGCACGGCTGTGAGAAGCAAGTTGTGCTGGACTGCCCAGCTCCACACCTGCATTGCCTCCCTGCACAGGGGGTATGACCGGGTGTCTCCCTTCTTGTTGATATACCAGACCACCGACATGTTATCCATCTGGACCAGCAGTGTTCCTCTCGATAGGATGGGCTGAAAAGCCTGAAGGGCATAAAGGACTGCCCTCATCTCCAAAATGTTTATATGGAGTGACATCTCCAACTGGGACCACCAACCCTGAGTTTGATGGTCCCCCAGGTGAGCTCCCCGGTCCAGACTGGAGGTGTCTGTGGTGAGGGTCCAAAGCAGTTGGGTACTTTGGAAAGGAAGCCCTCAAGATGGATTCAGAGGGTCTTGCCACCAGAGGAGAACCCTCTTGAGTGCACTGGACACCAGAACAGGATGGTCCAAGTCATCAGAGCGCTGATCCCACTGGACACGTACTGTCCACTGTGTGATCCTCATGTGTAACCTGGCTAAGGGGACCATGGAGATGGATGCTGCCATCAGGCCTAGGAGACGGAACAACACCCTGGCCGGAAGAAATCTGGAAGAAACAACTAGATTGACCTGCTCCCAGATAGCCTCCACCCTGTCCGGGGGCAGGAAGGCGATTCTGAGAGGGAGTCAAGGATGACTTCAGGAGGCTGACCATGATCCCCATCAAGAAAAAAAGGCCAGAGTGAGGAGAAGGAATCCAGAAGGCTGTCCCTGGATGGGGCCATCAAGAGCCAATCGTCCAGGTAGGGGAACACTGCTACACCCTGATGGCAGAAGGCCGCTGCCACCACTGCTAGGCACTTGGTGAAGACCCTGGGTGCCGAGGAGAGACCAAAGGGGAAGGCTGTGAACTGGAAGTGCTCCTCCTGGAAGTAAAAATGCAGGAATCAGCAATGGCCTGGGAACACCGGTATATGCAGGTAAGCATCCTGCATATCCAGCGCACAAAGCCAATGGTTCTTCTGCAGAAGGGGTAGAAGGCTCTGCACAGTCAACATGCAGAACCTTTTGTATTCGACAAAAAGGTTCAGTCTGCTGAAGTCCAGGATGGGTCTGAGGTCACCCATCTTTTTTTGGACCAGCAAAAACTGGGAATAAAACCCCTTTCCCCTCTGAGACAGAGGAACTGGTTCTATGGCTGCCTTCTGCCTTAGTGCTCTAAGTTCCTCCTCGCCCAGAGGAACCTGGTGTGGGGAGTAACACGAGCGACCTGGAGGAGAGTCTGGAGGAAACTCCAGAAACTCCAAGGTGTGTCCTCTGGAAATGAGTTGCAGGACCCATGCATCTGAAGTGATGGCCCATCACTCCTGCACATGGTGGGTGAACCTGCCTCCCACTGGCTCCGCATCTAGACATGGAGGAAGGGGAGGGCAGTGCGAGTCAGGAAGCTGAGGGACGAGGGAGGGGTTGGGACCCTTCTGCCGCTCTTTGAGTCTTTGAGGCTGGGGAGAAGTGAAAGAGGAACCTGTGGCTCACCTCTTGGTCTGTCATCTAGAGGCAGGCTATTTCCCCTGACGTTTGAGCTGATGCCGAGAGGGATACTTTTTTTGAGAGCCTGATCGGTACATAGACTTGACTGATCTATGGGTCTGACTGCTGTCTTGGAGGCCAGTAATCATATCTTTTGTATCTCTCTTGAACAGGATAGATTCCTGGAAGGGGGCATCCTGAATCACTGCTTGGACATCGGCAGAAAGTCCCGTGATCCGCAACCAAGCATGCCTCCTGAGGCAAACCGCAGTGGCAGAGGAATGAGTCACCACATCCACAGAGTTGTAGGTGGACCTAAGCGCATGCTTGCAAGAGATTTTAGACAGGCGAAGCTCTTTCGAGAGTTCCTCTTTAAGCTTGGAGTCCTCCAGGGATTGAATGTGGGCTTTGAGCTTGGCCATGGTAGTCTTGTGGAAAGAAACCATGTGTGCTACATAGTTTAGGGAACAGAGGGTGCATGTGACTGAAGAATAGTTTCTTCCCAAACTGATCTAGTTGTCAGAATTCCTTATCCAGAGGAGAGGTGCTCATGTGCTTCGGGGTGGCCGAGCGATCATGAGCTGAGACTATTACAATGGAGTCCACCTCAGGTTGGGAATCCAGAAAAGAAACACTCTCAGGTGAATGATAAATCTGGTCTACTTTATGGGGGACGGACGGAATGGAGTGTGGTAACTATCATATAGTAGTAGTGAGGCCCTCGTGTGGAGCTGTCCAAGGGGGGGACCTGGATGGGGAAGACAGTCTCCAAGTCTAGATGCTCTGCTAGACACTTTCTCTTAGAATCTTGCTCCTCCATGTTCCAACCATTAGAGTGTTGGATAATGCGGAGAAGTTCACTGAAGGAGAGATTCTCCAGAGGAGAATTGGGTGATTCTTTGCCTTTGGGAGGGGATGAAGGCTTGTCTGAAGAGGACTCGGAGGTATCATGGTCTGAATCTGGGGGATCTTCTCCCTCAGGGGTTCTGAAGTCCAGCAGGGTGATCTCCTGAGGGGTGACACCAGAAATATGCACCGTGGAGTGCAGGAGGCTGGCAGGCAATGAGGAACAGGGAGGGATGACTGCTGGGCCCGGTAGCCTACATTCTAGGTCACAGACCAGCTGAGATCTGGTGTGCTTCCACCAGGACTGTATCACAGATTGGATGTCCTGCTGAGGGGATGAAGGAGGAGGTGAGGAGGGGTGGGTGGAGGATGATAAAAGTGAGAGCCCAAAGCCAGATATAGATAAGGGGGGTACCCTTGGTAATAGGGGAAACCAGGGTTTTGATATCCAGGGTAGAAAGCCTGGGAGAAAGAGCCCATCACCGGACCCGATGGTGGAAAAGCTGGCATCTTGTGCCCAGAAAAAGAGGGAAACCAGATGTGGGAGCTTGCTCTGGTGGCCTAGAAAGGCCAGGGAAAATCCAGCATCAGGATGGTTGACGTCAGAATAGCCGTTTTGGGGACGGCCGAAGTCAGGAAAGCAGATGTCAGAATGGACGACATCGGGGGTTCAGATGTCAGACCAGGCATTGTTGGACCCTGCATCAGGGACTGGAGCGAAGGCCCTGACAGAGGGAGGTGACAAGAGAGATCCAGCAGCACTCTGTGCACCAGGGAGGGAGCTGCTGATGGAAGGGGCCCCGACGTCTGGGTTGAGACTGGACCTGGCATCGAGGCAAGAAGCCAGGAGCCCTGGAAAATAAGAGATCTGGTGCAGCTAACCCTGGACCGGCATCCCGGGGAGTGACCTGGGGGACTACCACTGGAGTGGGACAGGAAAAGACCATGTCCAGGGGTCCCTCTTCCTCCTCTGTCCCAATATAGGGTCTGGTGTAGGAGGCTCCACCGGGGGAGGTGGAGAGAAAGGCTCTCATCTAGGAGGGCCTTGGGGGGGCTGACTCAGAGAGGTCAGTACGCTCAACCGGGCGTCGGGAGTAAAGGTGTCAGCCTCCGACGGGTGAGCAACGTATGAGCGGTCACACGAGGCTCGGATGACTGACTGACCGGATGAAAGAGGGACCGGGTGGAGGATGGGAGAATCCTCGACTGGCTTATCGGTCAACGTTGGGCGGGCTTCCATTTGCTGGAGGGAGTCTGACTTATTGACTGTCGGGCGGGCCCCGAGGAGCCAGGGTCTGACTTACCGGTGACAACTGGGCATTCGCCGGAGGAGCCGGCAGATGACTTACTGGTAGATATAGGGTGAAAGGCAGCAGAAGAACTGGAGGGCATCCCCGATGTGGCCTGGATCACCATGAGGGTAGGCGGTGGGGAAACAGCCTTGCTGGTCGAAGGCTTACGGAAGGAGACTCGGTCCCGGTCCTCCAAATGCTCCCATTCCCTGTGCCTCTCTTTGTCCTTCTTTTTCTTCTGTTTTGACTCCAATGAGAGAGAAGAAGCGGTGTCCCTCAATTTCTGCATCTCCTTCTCAAGGGTGGCCATTCTGGACTTGAGAAAGTGGGCCTCCTGAGCCTGCTGTTGTCATTTGCGTATGGCCTGGTTGAAGGGCTTGCAATCAGGATGTGCCGCATTGTCCTAGCTCTGGCCTAGGCAGAAGAGGCAGCAACGATGACTGTCTTTGTGGGGGATTTGCATCCCACACTTGTCATACTTCTTCTTAGCCTTTGGAGTCGTAGGTGGAGAAGACATAAACGGGCTGAAAAAGTGGACTGAAATCAAGAAATTAAGAGTAGAAAATGGTGATCAACTGAGCAAAGTTTACTGTGAGGTTCCAGTGCAGGTTGACAGCGAGAAAGAACTGGAAGGTGGGCGTGGGTCCTGCCCACTATATAGGGTCATGCTGACATCTGTCACGTGACGTCAGGTGGGCGGTCCCCCACCAGACATTGCTAGAAAAGTTTGCCATGCGGACCTGATGCCAGGGGATGCAGTCCTACATGTTATGACTTACTGCAGGAACCCTCTCGAAGTAAGATCTGTAATTTCCAACAGACTATCCATCTAGACTGCAGTGCTTGTAGGCCTTGTGCCTGTTTCAGAACTGTGCTTTAGCAGGCTCCGGCCTAGGAGAGACTCTTTCTGTAGTGCCTCAACACTGTGGACTCTTCCTTAGTCTCAGACTTTGCAGGGACCCCTTCCCCCAAATGTTTTTATGTTTTCTAATGTTGTACTTTTGTAGAAAATCTTTCAAAACACTGCTTTTGGGGCTTGTGCAGTATCCAGTGGGAGGGTTTTGATCACTGTTTTTGGCTTTACAGGTTGTGGTTGTGTGCAGAAATGTGTTTTTGCAGTGTTTTGTTTTTGCAGGTGTTCCTGGAAGAAAACAAGAAGACCTGAAAAGGATTTTGTGGGACTCACTGGAGTCCTCTTTTGGTAGAGTTGTTAGGTTTGTGTAACTATGTAGTAAAATGTCTAACCTCTTTTCATTTTACAGGTGTGTTAGTGTAAAATGTTTTTTGGGTTTGGGCACCTGATAGGTAGCATAGATCAGATAGATTTTCCCAAGAAGGCTGGAGGGGAAGGCAGGTTGGTGGTCCTTACTCCAGATATAGGGGTCACCAATGCTGTCTGGTGGGACATGCTTGAGGAAGTTTCTTGGAGCCACTGAGAATCCATAGATAGTACAGTAGTAGGATAGGAACTGAAGTTTCTTCAGTGGGCCTCCATCCTTTAGTGTTACCTGCCAGTGCTTGGCACATGGTAGGGAAGGAGTTGCGCAACCCTTCCCACGGGGAGAACGCAGGTAGGATGGCCTGGTACTAGGCCGTGTACTGGCTGCAGACAGCCAGTGATCTGGTCATTGTGAGTGTAACCACCCAGTCCCCTGGGGTTACTAGAGTCCTACCAGTATTATTGTTGGGAACATAGCAGGCAGCTGGTAGTGAGCTCATTAGAGTCTTCTTACATAATGACATCATTGTTTACTCAGCTAGCCTGAGGGAAGAATGATTAGGTCAGTCAGAACTCTCACAGCAGCATAAGCCACACTGTGGACAGCTGCTCTGGGGAGCTTTTAATGTTCAGTTAGTTGAAGTTAGATCTTGAGTGAGGAGGTGAGTGGCAGAAGGACTGCCAGTTGGGCTCTGAGGTGAAGGCCCAGCATTTCCCACCCTAGTGGAGTGTCATTTCCAGCTTCTAGTGAAGTGGTGGAGACCAATGCTATAGCAGAATTTCCTGATTTCTACTCCCAGTGAAGTGGAAGGAACTGCTTGTTCTCAGTGGTCTCAGGGGCATTCCCTTGAAGATTCTGTGTATGTTTCAGCTGCCTAGGAAAGGACTTTGAGAGAATGTTTGATTTGCTACCCAGGAGAATGCCTTTTTGTTGTTCCATGGCCAGTGGACGGGACAACCATTTGTGAGTACTGTTCTAGGAGACAAGATCTCCACATACTTTAGGGGACTCATAGTCTGGGTGTGTGTGTGCCCATAGATAAGGCTGGATCACACCTGTTAGTGCCCCTAGTTCACCCAAGAGAGTGAATGTTCTGTTAAACTCTTCACCCAGGAGAGTGAATGTTCTATTCAATTGTTCACCCAGGAGAGTGCAGTTTGTTCTTTGATCACCCCAGTGAGTGACAGATTTAAAGTGTGGTACCTCTAGCATTTCAGTGGGAAATGGGGGTTACATTGGTGTAATCCTGAAGAATGGCAGAAACTGTCAGTTGGGGCACAGAGTGGGAGGAACGCCATCTAAGTGCTTACAAGGCAGGGCTTCCAGGTTTGTAAAGGGCACCAGTTTTACCTGAGCAAGTGTCAGTGCTGCAGGTTAAGGTGTGTGGCTGAGTTTCACATAATTACACCTATGTTCGTAGAAGAGTTCCGAGTGTGTGGCTGAGTTTCACTAAACGGCACTAATGGGAGGAAAATGATCGGATGCGTGGCCAGGTGTCCACTACATGCACCATGGGGAAATTGGAAAAAAAAAATTATTTTGTGTGTTCATGAACTGTACTGCATGCAAGGAGAGTTTATGAAATGTACCTGTCCTGCCTAGTACTGATCTTTGGGGGTCCATTTCCGCTTTCAATTTCCATCTGTTGAATAAAGCCACACTGCACAACCCCAGTTACTGTTGTGGACATTCTGATTATTGCTTCTAGTTGTTGGATTTACTGCACCCCCCCACCCCCAGCAGGTTAGATCTAGCATATTTATTTATTTATTTATTTTCTTTTATTACCAGGTAAGCACACTAGACTGCTAAGTGCCTATTTTCAGGTGTGACCAGGGAGGATTACAATTGTACATACCAGAGCATCAGGCAGACAGGGTGCATACAAAGAATCAGAACACAGGTTACATCAAGAGGTACATTATGATCATCAGGCAGACAGGGTTCATACAAGAGCAACAGGAACAATGATTAGAACGAGAGATAGAATAGCAACTTAGTACAGGCATGGGGAGCATAACAAAGGTACATAACAACGGACATTAAGCTAGCTAGGTACAAACAAGAGCATCAGGCTCATAGATTACATCAAGAGGTAGATAACTATGTGGTACCGGCACGTACAACAAATGCCTACAGGCAAAGTCAGCAATACCCTCAGGAAAACACAGGCATTGAGAGGCAAGTTACACAGGATGGGCAACAGAGTGCCTAGCAGCCTCCACCCAGGACCTGGGTTGTAATGTTTACACTAGGTTCATGGTGTTTTGTTCTTGTACCCCCACCCCTCTCTTCCTATAGATAATGAGCCAGGTATACATCCTAATGCCTAGGGTGGTACCAACCTTTGTAAAGTAAAATGATATGCCAGTATGTGGGTACCAGTGTTCCATATTTTAATGTGGGGTGTGCTCACTAGTTTAAAAAGTGGCTCGGGGATTACATTTATTTATTTTTTTTGCTCCTCCCTCATTTCCCAGCCAGCCACTCCTTTGGGTCACCTAGGACCCCTGCCACCACTCCATCCCCGCCGGCAACTGCCACCCCACATGACAGCCCCCTGGGTAATTCGTTTCCCTTCATTGAACAGGTCCCCTGCTCCAAGGGGGAAGGCATCAGTGGGGGCCGGCCAGTGTTACTTACTTGGCCCGGGTGCTGCTGAAGTGGTCCGGGCTATCCGGGGCTTCGTGGTGGTGGGGGACCAGCAACCATCATCCAGGGAGCCATTTTCTTGTTTTTTTCCTGGGAGCATGATGTCCAGGATGTTAAGGAGAGCCGACGTCCATCGTGCTCCCTACACAGTGGGACCTAACATGCTGCCATGCCTCCGGCCTCTGCCAGAGGTCAGCAAGCACTGGACCTCACACCCCCTGCCCCCGGGAGATGGCAAGCCATTGTGGGATGCTCAAGTCATCTCTCCCCGCCAGCCCTCTGACACCTGGGTCCATTCCCGAATCCAGGTCGTCGGCGTCGCAAGCGGAAATCCAACCACTGCGCCGACGGGCTGGCAGCAGTTTTTTATTTTATTTAAGTGTAAACATTTTGGTTGTGTAACCCCCCCATAAATGGGGGTTCCTGAAAAGTCTTCCATGAGCTTGCCTAAATGCTCACTGCCAGGTTGGTGTTCGGCACTATAGCCGTTTAAATATTATTGCCAAAGAGTGCCTGTGTAACCTCTATGTTCTTTCGCTTTAAGATCTGCCTAGTTTGCAGAAATAGTTAATCTGGAAGGGGGGGGGCAGAGTGTTGTCATGCTCAAGTCCTGCCTGGACTGCCAGGTAATCGCTCCGTTTCTGCCATCGCTAATTGTGCAGAGGGAGCTCTGTTGAAAGATGTAACTATTTGCTGAGAATTATTTAGAGTGATAAAGATATTGTAGTTTGTTCTAACCTGCCTTCTTTGCAGTGAGGGATTTCTGCCTATCTCCACCATTTTGGACCCGAACTGCCAAATTGGACCATTCAGTACTTGGGGACTCTAAAATGGAGCCTGCTTTTAGGGGCTGTGTGGAATAAAAGCTTGGGAACTGTAGTTTGGGACTGTTGGTGCTTTTTTGAAACTGAAGGGGGCTCTTGCTTTGACTGACAACCAAATCAGACAAGCGAACCTTTGGATCTGAGGGAAATCCCCAAGCTGCCTGCTGTTTAAGGCAGATCTAAGTTGGAAGTGGAGAGAGGAATAGCTCATGATAGTTTGAGAAGTGATCTGCGTAGTTTCGAGCAGGAGAACTGTGGAAAGGCCTGAGTTGAGGCCTGCAAGCCTGCCCATTACCCCGAGAGGGAAAAGAATATTGCAGTGGGACTAAATCTGAGGTGGTGAGACTGAAGTAAGCCACTGAAGGTAACCAGGCTCAACCTGTAGAAGACTGAAGATTTTGCTGCATGCAATCAGCCTGTCAGGAACTCCAGCTACTTCTGAGCTCCCGGTCCGAGCAGAGACTTTGCGATCGTGACCGGGGAGCGTTTTGCCTGGTACAGTAAGCTTTCCTTGCATATAAATGTGCTGTGTACTGAAAGAGGGTCACGAGTTGGTTCCCCATGTTGTGGACTGCATTCTGCTTGCTGAAAACTGTAGCCCGCTCAAACATACTGAATCCGTGGTTAGCTCCATGCGGCTGGGCCTTGCCACGAGGGCCCTGCCATACTACCCTACTGCACAGAGAAGAGCCATCGACAAGAGACCTGCCCGGGGTTCAGCCCCTGCTCCATGCTTGAACAGGAACGATGCCTCGGTGAGTCGTGTGGGCCCTGCTTCTCCTGGCACACCAGAGAGTTCACCTGCTGTCTCAATTTACGTCCATCCTGTGTCCAGTCTTGTGTATCGTGAGTAAGCACCAGGGTAGCTCCCTGCAACTACAGTTTAAGTGTGTCATCTGATTGCTTTGTTGTTTCTCTTCTTTCACGAACTGAGCCATCTGGCTCCGGATTACAAATAGTGTGTTGTGCAAGTTGTTTTTCCATCACAGGGCCCCGACCAGCTGCAACGCTGGCCTACGGTCCTGGCTAGCCCACCTTTCTTCCAACTGGGTACCCAGAGAGTGTGACTGTGTTAGGGACTCTGACTGCATGCACAGCTGTGTGATTGATAGAGCAATTAAGCTAATTAACCTGATTACCCCCTTCCTTGTTCAAACCCCCTGAATAAATCAGATCTACTTGTTTTACATGGGGTCCCCAGAGCTGCACCGAAGAAACCAGCCCTGGTGGTAAGTGCAAACTGTGTGTGTACTGGCAAAGCATATCAGGGGTATTGTGAAAGTAATTATTGTGTACTGTTTTGGCCACTAGCGGGGAAAGAGGGGGGTTACAGTGTCCTGGAGGGCTGTGCCCAGGCTAGTTTGGCCACTACCATCCCTGACCTCTGGGTGGAGGCACCCGTTTCAGAAATCAAGCCTCTTAACCTGCTACTAGCCAAGCAGGCAGGGGTAGTAGTCCTTGGGATAGCGCCACCTAGGGGTTACAGTTATTTAGTTAATTATTTACTCTGTATTAGCTAAGGATTGTTTATTAAATTTTAGTACCTCCAGTTCCGGATCGATTCCTGGGAACCAGAGACGAACCTACCTGGCAACTGTTTTTCCCCTGTTGATTATTTGGCTATTTTAGCAACATTAGCACTGGTTTACCTTTTACTATGCTAATATATAGTTTACAACAATGGAGCACTTTCATTTTCTGTTTCTGTCTGTGCCCTTTGACCTTAATTAATTGGTTCCTGTCACAGAAGCCGCAAGTAGACCTTTCCTAGTACGAGTCATTTTTTTTTCTAAAGAAGCATGCCTTCTCAGTCTACCTCTGTGTCACCTAGAAATAATGAAAAAGGCTCTGAGGGTGTTCCCAGTGATGGTGCAAAGCTTGCATCTGAATGGCCCATCTCCTCGTGCTCAGCAGCAAATAATGTTACAGGTGACACTGACAAGAAAAAAGATAAAGCTGCACAGCCATCAGATAAGCTTGGTAAAGATGGTTCAGAGATCAGTGTGTGTCCGAAAGAAAGAACCCTGAATGCAATGATGGCAGAAATATAAATAAAAGAGCCTCTGAGCAGGCACTGGAAATGGTGTCTGGCAAAAAATAAATTTAAAGAACTGAATGTCACTGCCACTGCTCCTGAACGAAGCAAGGAGCAGGCAGATGGCACAGATAAAATACCTTCATCAAAGGACATAGAAAAAATGGGGCAATTTTTTCAGGCAGTCCAGGCCATGGGGAATTTTAATAAGATACCTGCCCCCTCCTCACCTCACCCCCGGCTCAGGCTCCAACCTATCTGCCTGTGGAGGAAGAAGAAGAATATGAAGTACAAATGGAGGAAGGTGACCCCATGGAATTAGAGGGTGCACCTGAGCAAGATTTCAGACCTCCTCTACAGCACAGTGAGCACTATTCATCTTTCTTCTCATTTGTCAGACAAGTGATCAATGCTCTCAACATCCCCCCACTGGAGACAGAGGAGGATGAAGAGGATGAAGCTGATTCTGTGGACATGCTGTGTGTATCTCCACCAAGAAAGATGCTACTTCCCATACGTAAATAACTTAAGAAAGCCGCATGTCTGCACCAACCTTAGCTGCAGTGATTGATGAGAAAATTGAAAGAAAATATCAGGCGGACAAGCAGGGAGTGGAATACCTGTATGCCCATCCTGATCATCATGGAGTAGTCCAGGCTGCTGCTTGTGAGAGAGCAAGAATCACTCTATCTGCACAGCCCTTGGATACTGTGCTCAAAAAGGTTTATCTTACAGCTTCCCTGCTTATCAGACTGGCAGCTTACTCAACACATATAGCACAGTACCAGTCAGAAAGCACTTTGGAACACAGTTCTGGCACTGGCAGAAAAAGCAGATGGTGAACTGGCACAAGACCTGATTGCCACAGCAAGATTAGCCCTGGATGCCACAAAATATCATTTCCATACTGCAGTGGACACTAATGATACTGCTGCTAGAGTTTTGGCTCAAGCAGTGTCATGAAGAAGGTTTTCCTGAACCAGCCCAGTGTTGTGGAGGGCTGAGTCACTGTGCACCTTACCTTTACCATGCCAGTGACATGGGTTCAGAACGAGCTTGGGTTGTTGGGGGTCAGTTGGGGAGGAGGAGGGAGGAGGGAGAGGATTGAGCATCCACTGGACAGCTCTTCTCTTGGGAGGGAGGCACAGTGTCTCAGTCCTCGGCTGCCACCTAGTGGAAGCCAGGTGACAGTGTCAGAATATGACGCGATGCAGTGGGGAGGTGCCACACTTTCATAGCATCTGTTCACCTCTATATGCAGACGCTTATGTGCCGCCATGGCTGGGGAATGTGGGAGAAAATGGAAAAGGGTTGGCACCAGCTTCATGAAGCCCTGCCTGCCTAACCCTGTCCCTGCACTGCCACTGGCACTTCCGACCCCGAATCTCAATGAGAGACACTGATTAGGGGAGGATGGCCCTCTCCTTCTTGGCCCCACCACACTGAGCAATCCGTGGAGGATTCACAGGCAAGGTGAGTCTGGGGATGCAAATGCTGGGCAGGGATGGGGCTGAACAGCCTGCCTGCGTCAACCACAGGAGAAAAAGCTTTATGGCAAAAAAGAAGGTTTTCCTGGCTGAGGACCACCATCCTTTCTCAGAATACTCAAAATAAGGACACTGATTTCTGCTGAAAGGGAAATTCATTATTTGGTGACAAAATAGATGCCTACATGAAAAGTGGATGAATACAAAATCACTTTTCGAAAGTAACAATGAGAAGGAAAAGACCGCTACCACCTACAGGTTATATAGAAGGGGAGGCACAGGCAGGGAATACTTTCCAAAAGCCTATGTCTGATGCCTCTTTGTGTACCATTCACAAAGAGGTTATTATGGGGGGGAGAGCTTCCATGCGAAATGCCACAGCTCCAGTGCCTAAACCTCAGCCAAAACAACCCCTGACAATTTTACTCAACTCACCCAACTATTGCCAATGGAAGGAAGATGGCACACTACTTTCAGGAATGGGTAAACATTACCACAGACAAGCGTGTACTGGAAGTAGTGGGTTGGGGTTGTGTATGTAGTTCAAAACTTTCAAAACCTGCAAAAACAGAAGTTTTCCAGCTCACTCTCCCACAGAAGAGATCTGCTGGAATTGGAAGTAAAACAAACTGTTAATATCACAAGCCATGTCTCCCAGAAGGGTCACTGGCTGTGATCCCTGGTTCTGAAAGGTGTCCTTTTCATATCCCAGTCAGGCTGTCCCATGGAAAATGCCTCAGATCCAAGCTGGGGAACTATGCACGGTGGTTTTCCCCTACCTGGATGACTTTACTGATTAGTCTCAGGGAAAACAAAACAAGAGACAAGGTGCCCAGTTCAGCTGGTAGAAAAAGCACCTTGGAGAACCTGGGATTCTTGATAAATCTGCAGCAGTCCCAGCTAGAGCCTGTTCAAGTACTGGACTTCATAGAAGCAGAGCTAAATACCCTGCAGGGAAAAGCTTTCCTCCTGTAGACCAGAGTTACAGCTTTGATAGCAACAGCAGAGTCTTTCACAGCAGGTCAGCCAAGGCCCGCAAGAGACTTCCTGCAGTTACTAGGGCACATGACCACATCCTCAGGTGTGGTTCCATGGGCCAGGTTCCAAATGAGATATTCAGTACCACTTTAAGGGACAACTGGTCTCAAAGATGAAGTCTGCTTTCAAAGCTAGTGCCAGTGACAAAACCACTAGTGGAATCACTAGAATGGTGGAAGGAACCCGGGTTCAAGAATGAGCCTTGGCTGCTGGAGAACTGGCCGGGGGAGGATAATGAAACATCCCACGAATGCTCACCTCCTCAGGAGTGGGTGGGATTCTGGTCTTCACCACAACACTGCCACCTGGGTGACCACAGGTGGTAGTGCCATGGAGCCAGTGCACAGGGAAGGGAGCACTGGCATTCTGACATCTCGGTGTGAGACACAACATCCTCACAACACTCAAGGGAAGGGGAAGAAAACATGGAAAATTTCTGACTGCACAGGATGCCACCCACCACTCTACTGCAGGTCCCACACCACTGACTGAGGCTCCCTCTCTTCAATGCACACTTCAGCTCCACTTGAGGGTAAGTGGTGGCCCCTGGGCAGCCCTTCCCATAGGGGTCACCTATGGAGGAACACAGGACAGAAGTAAGTCCCAGAGTTTGTGGGTGACGGGGCTGGGCAAGGTGGAGGGGCTAAAAGGAGCCAGTTGTTGTCAGAGGTGAAAAGTACAGTAAATTAAAAAAAAAAGAATGGTCGAAGGAAGAAATTAACCTCAGAGAGGGTATTCCCTTCCTTCAGCAATCACCAAGAAGTATTCTTACTTCGGATGCCTCTCTCCTAGGGAGGGGTGCCCACCTGCCGGACCTTTACATTCAGTGGCATGTGGAGCCCACAGGAGTCGCTAGAACACATCACCCTTCTAGAGCGTAAAGCAGTACTGCTAGGAATGCAGTCTTTCTCCTCTCAGCTACAGGATCAGTGTATCCAGTCAGGACATACAACACCACAACAATGTACCACATAAACAAGCAGGAAGGAACACGATCCTCAAAACTGTGTACAGAAGCAATGAGGATCTGGGACCTGGCATATTACTTACAAGCAAACACATTTGCAATACACCTGCCATGCAAAGACAGTGTCCTGGCAGATTCCCTAAGCTGAATCAACCAAGGAAATCATGAATAGGCCTTAAACCAGCAGGTTCTGGCCACAGCATTCACTAGGTGGGGCACTCCCAAAATAGACCTCTTTGCACCTTGGGAGAACTATCGGCTCCCATCATTTTGTTGCAGACCACCAGCCAGAAGGACAGTCCCAGAGGACATCCTGGTACTGGACTGGATAGGGAAGTTTCTGTATGCCTTCCCACCATTCCCACTCATTCAGAAATACCCTTGAAACTCAGGAGGGAATCTGCAACAACGATCCTGATGGCTCCGGACTGGGCCAGACAGGCCTGATACTCAGTGCTCCTCATATGTGGAATCGTACTTGGTAGTTGGTCAGAAGGAGACTGTGAACCTGTCTAGTCTGACCCCCCGCACTAGTGGGTCCAATTTACCCTGGTCCCTTCAAGTAGGTAACTATCTAGTTTTGTTTTAAACCGTGTAAATGAACCTGCCTGGACTATCTCAATTGGTAGTATGTTCCACCATCTCACTGTTCTCTGTGTAAAACCATCTTCTAACATTCTTTGTATACTTTTCAGGTCTTCTTTGCATGTTGTGTGACCTTAGACTATATTTTTTTGCTATAGCTCAATACTCATTTTTATTCTTACATTTTTATCATTTATAATTTCATGCATTTCTTAGAGGTCCCGCCTTAGACATCTCTTTTCCAGGCTATATAGCCCAGGTTGTTTAATCTAGTCTTGTATGGTTTCTTACTTAAACCTGCCACCAGTTTGTTCACCCTATACCGCACCTTTTCAATATTGTCTATGTCCCTACCCAAATATGGGCTCCACAGCTGGGCACAGTAGTCCAGATGCAGCCTGATGTCAGATTTATAAAGGGGGAAGATGCATTGCTCAGTTCTGTTAGTGAATGGTTTCTTAATACAGACGGGATTCTGTTCACTGTTTTAACTACTTAATTGCAGTGATCACCATATGTATGGCCTTTACCTGGGATGACACCAAGGTTTTTTTCACTGTCCACTTTTTGGATTTTCCTATGGTTTACTGTGTAATTATTACCAATGTTATTTGCTCCCAAGTGTATCACAGCACATTTTTCTGTATTAAAGCTCAACCTATAAGCTGCCAACTCTTCTTGCTTTTTGGATCTTTTTCTAATTTTAACTTGTCTGCAACAGTTTCAGTTGTCCCTCCCAGCTTAGTGTCATCTGCATATTTGACAAGTCATCCCTCTAAGCCCTTATTCAAATCTCTGAACCATGAAAAAAAAAACTGGACCAAGTACTGAGCCCTGGGGAACTCCACTCATCACTTGTCCAGTTTCTGAAAGCACCTCTTTCATCTTTTCTCTCTGTGTTCTTTCGTAAACATAGAAACATAGACTTTGACAGCAGATAAGCACCCCTTGGCCCACCTAGTCTGCCCATTTCCCTACCTATTGGATAAGCTGCAGATCCTAGTTAACCAATAGCCTACTTCTTCCTACCCCCCACAAGAATTGCCTTATGTCTGTTCTATGCATTCTTGAATTCCCCCACTGTTTTTGACCCCACAACTTCCTCAGTAAGGAAGGCCATTCCATGTGTCCACCACCCTCTCTGTGAAAAATACTTCCTCACATTGCCCCTGAGCCATCCCCACTCTATCTTCAAATTGTGTCCCCTTGTTCTCGCACATCTCTTTTTCTGAAAGATGCTACATTCTTGGATTTTGTTGATTCCCTTGAGGTATTTAGAAGTTTATATCATGTCCCCCCTCTCCCTCCTTTCCTCAAGGGTATACATATTAAGCTCCTTTAGTCTCTCTTTGTATGGTTTCTGGTGCAGACCCTGCACCATTTTAGTTGCCCTCCTCTGGACTGCCTCTATCCTGTCTATGTCCTTGCGGAGATGGGGTCTTCAGAACTGCATGCAGTACTTCAGAGGGGGTCTCACCAACTGTCTGTATATAGGGATAACAACTTCTTGTTTTCTACTGGTGTTGCCTCTCCCTGGGCATCCTAGTATTCCCCCAGCCATCCCTACTGCCTTCTCACACTGCTTGCTAACCTTTAGGTCATCTGATATGACTACCCCCAGGTCCCTTTCCATTTTTGTTGTTGTTAGTATCTCACCCCCCAATTTGTGTACTCTTCCCCTGGGTTTTTGTTTCCCAGGTGCATTACTTTGCACTCTTAGCATTGAATCCAAGTTACCATACTTCTGATCATTTCTCCAACCTTGCCAAGTCCCTTCTCATCCTTTCCACCCTCCCTTGTGTATCAACCCTGTTGCAGATCTTTGTGTCGTCTGCAAAGAGGCATACTTTTCTTCCATTCTCTGCAATGTCACTTAAAAAGACATTAAAAAGGACTGGACCCAGTACTGAACCCTGCGGTACCCCACTAGTAACCCCCCTTTCTTCAAAGTGGACTCCATTTACAATTACCTTCTGTGTCCTGTTGTCCAGCCAATGTTTTATCAGGCTACCACCCTGGAACCCTCTCCCAGGCTGGCTAATTTGTTTATTAATCTTTTGTGTGGGACTATCAAATGCCTTGCTGAAGTCTAAGTAGGCCATGTCCACAGCCTCTCCCTGGTCTACTACTTTGATCACCCAGTCAAAGAAATCGATTAGATTCGTCTGACATGACCTTCCCGCTGTGAATCCATGCTGCCTTGGGTCCTACTCCTTCTGTGTTTCCTTATACTTCCTGAATGCTACCTGTTTCACCCTAACCTTCCTGGCCATCTCTTTTGAGAACCATAGTGGTTGTTTCTTTAATTTTGATTTGTTTATTAGCTTCACAAAAGGCTTGTTGCCTCTGTGATGGCAATTTTGATGTTTCCCATTGTTGCTCCACCCTCCTTTCTAGTGCTTTTCTGAGGCACCTCCATTTTGACAAAATCAGCCCTTCTAAAGTTCAGTACCCTCACTTTTGTATGGCTTGACTCTGTGGTTGAGTTTATCGTGAACTACATTGTTTGGTGGTCACTTGTTCCCAGCTGGCTACCCACTTCTAGATCTGAGATCCTCTCTCCATACCCATTTGAGAAAATCAGGTCTAAGACTGCTCCCTCCCAAGTGGGTTCCAACACTAGCTGTCTGAGGCATGCCCCTGTAGGGCATCAAGAATTACACTTCTCTTGGATGTGGCTGCAGCAAAGGTGCTCCAGTTAACATCTGGCATATTCAGGTCCCCCATCAACAATATCTCCCCTTTCTCTGCCATCCTAAGGATGCCTTCTATCATTTCCTTGTCCATTTCCTCCCCCTGAGATGGGGGCCTGCTTACAACCCCTGTGCGGATTGTGGTACCATTTCCAGCCTCCAGGGTGACCCACAGTGCCTCGCCTCCCTGTTTACCCTTTAGTTCCATTGGTCCTGGTGGTCCCTGGGTGGGAAAGGAGGTCCAAATCCTGGTCAACTCCTCCTGGAGATGAGCAATCTCCTCCCTCAGCCCAGAGAGGTGCCTACAGATGGGACAATACCGCATCCTCCAGAACGCCTCCCGAAGATTGTTGCTCCACAGCCACTGCACTGCACCACTCCCATGATGTCTTATTTGTGGCCCCTTAACTGTTGTTTTATATGCTTACTCTTTCCTCTCTGTTTATTTATTTTTTAGTATTTATAAAAAATGTCTCCCCTACTTTCCTACTGTCTCCGTGTTCTTTGTTTCCTGATCTTCCTGTTCTGGGACAGGAAGTTCCTTATATTCTCAGTAGTTTCCTTTTCTACTTGCTCAGAGTCAGACCTCCAACAGCTGGGTGGGGTGGGTGGGAGGAGAGCTACTTTTCTACTTCTAGGATGGTGAGCCTTTGTGTCTCTGTGATCACTTCCTTCCGGCTCCCAAACAGGAAGTTCCTGTTGTCAATTAAATCCTGTGCCTATAAAAGTAGGACTAGCTGTGGGGGGGGGGTGTGGAGGGGAGGGAGAGCAAAATAGTCCCAGTAGAGTAGTAAAGTTCTAACAGCGCCTCCTTCTTCTTGCTGTTCTCTGCCAAAAGCTAACTGGGGCAGTTTTTAAATCTATACACCTGGATTCCAGTTGCCTAAGCCACGCCTCCCCCAATTCACAGTTTCCTTCTTCACTTAGCTAACTGCACAGATAACAATTCCCTTCACCCAACTTAGACAAACACACAAACTTTTTTTTCTTTGCTTTTACCCTAAATTGAAGGTCCCAGTAGTAGAGTTCTAGTTCTTTAATCTCAGTAGAGTAGTAAAGTTCTAACAGCACCTCCTTCCTCTTGCTGTTCTCCAGTTATGTACCCATCTAAGAATCCTATTATCCAGGTTGTATCCCTTGATTTTATTTAGCAACGTTGAGTGCAGGACTTTAGCAATGGCATTCTGAAAGTCTAAGTAGATGATATCTACTGGTTTTGTCTTTTAACTTAGATGTTTGTTTACTTTCTTTTAAATGCATAGTCATGTGTTCATGACGGTATTGTTATCTATGGTCCAGCACCCCTGGCTGTGTCCCCTACCTCGTGGACAGCAACATATATGTAGGTACATGTACTAACCTTAAGCCGAAGACACTTATCATATGAGCATAAGTGTCATGATCTGTGTTCTACTGTGTTTTACTGATGCATATAATGCTTCATTATGTTTTACTGAGATATTAGCCAGGAGAAATGTTTTCTGCTGTATTCTTACTGTATTTTAATAAGTAAGCCAGTAGTGCCATCTTTAGTAATTGTACTGCTACTACAAATAACCTTGGAATTACAAGAACTTCATTGTTCTGTATTTTTGCAAGCTATGAAACATTTACATTAGTTAGGATAGTTACTTTGACCACCTGTTTTCGCCCAATTATACACATCATATGTATCTTCTTTTGTCATTGCTATGGTAATTATCAGGGGGTAAGACCCTTTGTAGCACTTAGCTTCTCTGAGAAGAGAGACTGCATTATCTAGGTAAGGAAAACTGGTAGTTCTCCCAGTGATTACACTGTTGGTAGTAAGCCTGTATTATTGATCTGTAATAAATTTAATTTATTACATGATTACCACTTATCTGCTGTCTCTTCTTTTTGTGCCATTCCACCAAGAATCTGAGAAGAGTGATTTATCATTCCAATTATAAATTGGCCACTGTGTACAGGATGGAAGGTACAAAAGAAGTTTCACATTCAATTTATTTGAATGTCGAATAGCGTAGTACAATTTTGCCTATTTGGACCCAGCCTTCAGACAAATCTATTTTGGATGTATTTTACATCCATAAATTAGCTCAAAACATCCAAAAATGTAGTCTCTGGAGTCACTGACATCCAGTAACATTTCCCTTCTTTAAGGCTGACATCCGTTTTTCATTGTGTGGACGTCATATCTAACATTTTTTTCAGTCCTGTGGACTTGTTGCTAGTTGTCATGGCAATCTTTTTTTTTTCCAAATTTTGGTCTTGGGGCCCCCCTCCAACAATTGCCAGCAGCGTTTTCTTCAGTATGTGTATGTACATGGACAGTTTATTTGGCAGGAGCACCAATTCGCCCCGAGAATTTGTTCCTGTAAATGTGCTCCCGACAGTTTGCTCTGGTTCATTTCACCCCTTCCCCACTCACCCCGTGTCTTTTCACCCCTCCTCCTGCTGATCTGTCAAAATCTGTCAAGCTTCATTTAGCTCAGCCTCTGAGCACACAGCTTACTGAAAAGAATCCACCTCCTGGTTTAACCAAAAATGTGACCCAAAATTGCTGTGTCTGGTACCAGTAGTCGGGAAATATGTAATATTGGCAGCCTTTATAGGTTTGTACTCCTTTCAATTTCACTACTTTAAAGATAAAGTCTGTATGAGACTCAAATGCCAGGGTTACCAGAATGGTAGATTTCACAGATATTTTGGTGTTCTGTTTGTGCACTCTGAACACTCGGACCAACAACGGAGGGTTGTCTGCTGGAAGTTCAAAAGTAGTGGTCAAAATATTTTTCACCAAATCATGAGCAGGGGTCTCATCTGTTATCCGATTTTGTAACTGAAGCACAACAAGGTAAACTACCTGTTCAGTGTTACATGGGGAGAGAGAGCAGTGACTGTAGCAGAATTCAAACCTTTGCTCCAACAACTAGACCAGACTCTTTTTCCTAATTATTAACTGACAGCTGAACTAAATCTGCTAGCAGAAGAAATGTAATTGTCAGAAGAGCAAGCTGAACCAATTTCTTCAGGGAAGACAGCAACCTGAATATTGCAGTTATCTTGTAAGGTCAGTACAAGGCTAATGTTATTAGAAAGAGACCACTGTGTCTCCCTGTATCACTTGCTCTGAGTCATTGAGCTCCCGCTATCTAGACATTGCACCAGCTGTTACTTCCACAAAGGGAAAACTGCACAGGTGAACACTGGTTAATGGTATGTTGGCATTGTTACTTGTTTCTGTACATTCTGAATTCTGCTGAAATGTAGGAGTGGGAGCGGTAGTAGATCAGACTAATGACTGCTGGTAGATTTATCTGTTCCTTATTTTTAATCTATTTTCACCCTGTGGATAAAAATGTGTAGTGGTTATTGCAGTTGCTGTTCTCGGGATGCGTGGTAATGTGAGCTAAGCTGACTGACACTAAGCAGGTTCCTGCACTGGATACAACTTGTCTTGGTAATGTTTAAATGAAAAACACTGCTTACCTTCCGACGCTCTCCATCAGTTCATATGCTCCTGATTAGCAGTGCTGCATTTTTGTGTTAAGTTTCATTTTAAAAGAGCTCTTAAACTTCCATTTTCAATGCTGCTGGCAGTTATCTCAGAGGTGCCGCTTGCTCCCTCACCCAGCCGGGTTATGCTAATGTAACTCAGCATGGGCTGGCAGGGGGGCATTAGCATATCCTGGGTGAGGGAGTAAGTGGCTCCTACAAGATAGCTGCCTCCAGCATTTCAAAATGGAAGTTTAAGGGTTTCTTTTGAAAGGTAACTTTTAATACAAAAATGCAGTTAGAAATATTATTTGTTTACTCAGAACCCATAAGTGGGGCATATGAACTGGCAGGAGAACATTTGTGTAACAAAATCATCGTTACATTCATAGCAGTTGGGAATGGGAGGTTGCATCCTGCACAGCTGATTATTTATGTTTATGTTAAGTATTAACTGGTTCCCCCTCTTGGATGGTTGGCACTGCTGCGCCACATGGGGTTTAGGAAAAATGGGTCCTGCTCATCCCCAAATGAGGATGCAAGCCCTCCTTGCATGGTTACAAACTGATGTGACTGCATTTGCATCTGCCTTAGTTGTGACTGCACCGGAAAGGGGGCAGGGGTTGCCATGCAACTGCTCTCCAGGGATGTCCACAGAGTATAGTGTCACTCACAAAGTGCAGTTTCATCTTTAGTGATACCCTCTAAACTATTTCTAAAGTGTGCCATTAAAGAGTGCCTGCCAGTACCGGGGGGGGGCAGTGATTAGAAGCACAGGTGGCCACATGGAGGAATAGGGCTATGGATGGGGATCCACTGGACCCCAGGGACCTTTACTTGGACTGGGACTAGGGATTGGGCCACTGGACACCAGCAACCATTCACTGGGCTGGGGGTAGGGAGTGGGCCACTGGATTGGACACCAGGGGCCTTTAACTGGGCTGGGGCTAAGGAGGGCCACAAGACATCAGGGACCTTTAATTGCACTGTGGTGGCTGTGAATGGGGTATCCACAAGGGACCTTTACAAAGTCTCGGTTAGTGATGGGGTTAAGGACACCAGTGACCTTTACTTGGGCTGTGATGGGGAGGCTCAGGGGCACTGGACACCAGAGACTTTACTTGAGCTGGGGCTAAGGAGGCAGCCTCTGGACATTTATTTAGGTTGATGTTGGGAGGGGCCACTAGGCACAAGGACCTTTACTTGTGCTAGGGTTAGAAAAGGAATTCACTACATACCATTGACCTTTACTTATGCTGGGGCTAGGCAGGGGCCAGTGGAGTCCTGACACCTTTACCTGGGCTTGGACTAGGGATTGTGTCCACTGGACACTAGGTATCAAAGGAGAGCAGTGGCTGTGGCCTATCTGGACTTCTGTAAGGCTTTAATACAATACCACACAAGGCGTGCTATGTAAGAAACTACAGCACTGGTGTGAAAGAAAGTGGTAAGCTGGGTAACTAACTGGTTACATTATATGAGGCAGAGGTTGGTAGTAAAATGTCAGGGCACTCAGGGTACACAGTACATGAAAGTAACTAGTGGCACCACAAGGGTCTGTGCTGGGACTGGTCATCTTCAATGTCTTCATAAGTGACATTGCTGAGAAGCTGGATAGGAAGATATTTTTCTTTGCAGATGATACAAAAATCTACAACAGGGTTGACACTCAGGGGTAGAAGTTACCCACCGGAAATGTAAAATGTAAATGGTAATCAGGAAAGGGGGAAGGGCAAGACAGGATTATTTCTAAAAGAAGCAGCAGAGATTAATTACAGCAATGGGTGGAACCTGAAAGGAAATGCTGTACGTTGTAATACAGTGTGTATGTACAGATGCTCATGCTACAAATGTTAGTGAGCATGTATTGGTAATGAGGTAACAAACTGTGACTGACTGGCAAGGGTATAATACCCTTAAAGCTGTGTACCATCTGTGCAGCTATAAAATATATCATGCTTGCATCTCCCATTGTGGATAGTTGTTTGTGAGTGGCCTGCTTTTTAGTGGTGGGTGCCACTGTAAAGTGTTTTCTTGCCCTGGTCCCCATCTGCTCTGACCAGTAGTGGCTTGATCAAGGTGATATGTAAAGTCAGATATTATGGTGTGGTGGATGCCTTCTGATGACAAGTGCTACCATAAACCCATATGGGGTTGCAGGCTAACTAACCTACTGCCCTCCCCCGGATCATTGCCTGATGCCTCTGCATCACATCCTGGCCTCACCAGCCCGGAGCAAGAAAGTCCAGATCAGGTCTCGTCAACCCATGGTTTTCCACATGGCAGTGCATATCAGCTTGAAACACTGAGCCAGGTTATGTTACCAAGTTTGAATCCCACCACAGCCAGTTACCCACTGTATGACCTTGAACAAGAACCTTGACTCCTGTGGTGAATGCCAATTAGTTGACTTCTGAAACTATAGGACTTGGAGTATTCTGACTGCCAAAATTTGTCGACTGGAATTATTCTGACTTCCGAAAAATTGACAACTGGATTATTTTGACTCCAGTAAAACTCAAATGACTTCCAAATTTCAACCCATGGAAGTATTTGACGTCCACCCAAAAAAAATTATCTGAAGCTCTGCTTGGACCTACTCGTGCTTACAGTGGTAGTATGTGGCAGACCCACACCGTATTTGGTCTTGGGCATGGCAGACCCACACCAGACCCCTTACACTCCCTCTGCGAGTGACAGTGTACAACCTTGGCATCACCACTCACCCACTGGGGGCTGGAAAGCGGTTGGTGACGGTGCCAAGGCATTTTGACCAGTTTTTCCAACTGCTTATTTGTTTGTTTGTCTATCCCTTATTTGTCATGTCTCAGTTGTGCACTGAACTGAGACTTGATGTCTCAAACTACCTCACATCCCATGGCGGATGGACAGATTTCATGCTGGATGCAAAATCTGCAGAACAACCATTGCTGCTCATATCTGACCATTATTTAGAGCCCAAACAATCAAGAAATACAACCTTAAAGGGTCTTTTGGTTGTGGCTCTACATACCACTGTTGAGGGTCTCACAGCGAGGTGTGCCTTCCTTGAACTGCAAAATGCGTCTCTAAAAAAAGAGATGGGCTTGCAGGCATTGGAGTTGCATAAAAAGGAACAGAAACTAGTGGAGGAGACACAGTCACTCCGCGATGCCAATAATAGACTGTTGCACTGTACTGCTCAAGACACTGAGTGAGAGACATGTTTATTAAGAGATGATTGTGAAAGGCTGAAATGTGATAAGAAGCAGTTAGCATATTTGAATGATATTCTGAGTGATACGAATGAGGCTCTGAGAGAGGAGAATGCTGAGCTGAAAGAGGATTATAAGCGTGTGAGTTGGAGATAAAACTTAGGGAAAACGTTGAATTGGGTGCGCGTATAGAGTGTTGCAATGTGAGGTTGAGAGAGGTATTGAGCAGGGCACTGCAAAGGTCTGTCACGAGAAATTTAGACAAAAGATAGTGAAGTTGCACCATCAATGGGAGGTTCTTGCCGGCCATGTTAAGGCCATGAACTTGTTTCAGTATACGCCCATTGAAATTGCATCATTCGCCGGCCCAGTGGCGTTGAGGGTTGTGGCGCTGGATGCAACACCTCACGCCACGCCGGTGACCCAGGTTTGGGAACAGATTCAGGCCGCATGGGGCTGGCAGGGGGAGGGAAGGATTGAGCATCCCGCGACTGCTCTCCTTCCTTCGGGGTGGGTGTGGGACATGCACTGCACTGTTGCGACACCTAGCGGGCACTAGGTGCACCATAGATGCGGGCACACTTGGGGGGAGGAGCGTGACTGACGTCCACACGTACTTGCACTGACATCATGGCATGATCATCTCCTCAAGTGGGGAAAAATGGAGGAAAAAACAGTGGGGTGACCTCGGTGCCTGATGGCCAGCTCTGCGCCTCTGAGTCATGTGGCATCTTCACCAGTTCCATGCTGCGGGTCCTCATGGGGGCCTACTATCGGATGGACGAGAGCGATAGGGCATCTAAATTTGCATGTCTGACCAACTCCAGGGGTGCAGGTGCCGTGGCTGGAGGTCGGGGGCACTCTGACCAAGGCAGAAAAGTATGATATGTTAAAAGAAATTCGTTATTCAGTGATGACGACTATGACTTTGATGATGAGGCATGTCCCATCACACGCAAGTCCAACTCCTTGCAGAGTTATTTCTGCCGGCCACTCACAAGATGGCGCCGGCACAGGCATGCACCTTGTGGCCCTACATCTATGCAAACATGGCAGATGACACATAGAACGCCAAGAAGGCGACCCCGATGATACAGGCGGAGGGCCTGTATTCCCTAGTGTGCCTCCGCTCGCTCCTCTCACTGGGGGAGATAAGTCAGAGATACGCAGAATGATTAATGAAGCGATTAATAGAATCACTGTCCCAGAGGACCAAAAGAATGCCATTCAGGACTAAATCGAGAAATGCTCAGAGAATCAGTCAATCAGGACCACACATACAGAACTATTGCCGATGTGGCAGGAAGCTGCTTTGCGGGGTGCTCAGGAATGTGATGAACTGCGTGTGACTACATACACTACCAACCCCCTGTAAGATACTCACACTGTTCAGCAAATTGCACAAAGCATCGGGCAGATGGGCCTGACTGACAATCTCAGTTGTCACTTGGAGAAAGTGGGCTTCCTTTGCAAGAAGCTCTCTCTCTCTCTCCCAACTTGATTACTAGGTTTAAGCCTTGAGACAGACAATCGAACTGACCCTCTGGGCCAAGCTGCCAGAGGCCACATGAAATGCTGGTACTGCAACCTTTGATGAGATCGCTGCTGCACTCACATGTGCAAACTCCCTGGGAATTGTGGAAGGGTGCTTGGCCTATAAGGTCAAGCAAGGCATAAAGGAGAGCCCAGCCGCCTACCGTCAACGGCTGTGACTGGCATACAGAACCGGAAAGGCCCTCGTAAATGAGGACTACAATAGAAACCAAATTGAGTACAAGGATTTGTACATCCGGAACATGACTCCAGCATTGTGGGAAAAGGTTGAGCTCAATGCCTACCCGGACACTGACACGTTTGCCATTATTTTTGCTAAGACGGAACGGGCCTATCAGGTCTACCTCCGCAACCTTTCTTCTGGTAAATCCAACAAGGTGGCTGCAATACAGCCCACCTCTGATGCTCCTACTCACTATACAGTGGAGGGGAAACAACCAGAGAAATGACGCCCCCTCTGACGACAAGCAGTCACATAAGGCGGGGGGAACCAGAACTACAAAAACAACAGGAATAGGAACATTGAAATTGGAAACATCCAAACGCTTAACAGAATAGCCAGAACCAATGCCACAATGGTTCTAGCTATCAACAGATCAAAGAGGAAAAAGAGACCCTCCACAAGCTGCTGGAGGAGATCTGTGCCGAGAGGGAAGCTAAAGCTACATGAACTGTAGGAGCCTTAGCCCCAGCCGTCAAACAAACGAGCAGCAGAGGGAATCCTTTCCTAGCTCCAGCCATTGAGCAAACAAATGGCCAAGGGAATACCTTCGATGTGTCAGTTGCTGGCCAGGTCAATGTGACACCTAAGGCAGAATCACCTGTGCAGGCCGATGCAGTGCCTGTGACATCACAAGTACACCTGTACCCAGTGCAAGACATACAGGAGGCCTTAAAAGATCCTGCAGGCCTTCGATTTCAGGATCAGGATGACGATGCTGATTCTGAATGTACTGACTGACAAATTACATGCCCTAGTCTGGATTGTGAGTAACTTGATTGTTGACACAAATGGACGTCCTTGTGTAAAGGCCATGGTCAGGGGCTGCCAACTTACCATGCTTCTGGATACCGGAGCAGCCATGTCAGTCCTCCATGATGAGGACCCAGTCTCATCTGACTGGTCTACCATCTGGAAGACCAGAGCACAGGGTGTAGATGGTACCCAGCTACACACCTACTGATCTATTCCTCTACCCGTGGTGGTAAACCACCTCAGGACTAATTTTGCTTTTGACCTCATGGTTCTATGTCATCACCCTAGCATTCTGGGAATTGACTTCTTAGCACTACACGGCTGTGTAGTGGATCTAGCCAACAGGTCACTCCTGCAAATCAAAGGACAATGTCATGCTGTCACCATCCCAGACCCACACGTGGTGTCAGCTGTCTCCCATAACAACAAGGAGTATGACGTCATGACTTTGTTCAAAAGTCATGACCTGTTTTCTGAGCTTGCACCCTTCCTGCAAAAACACCTTGATGTGTTTGCCACCAACAAACATGACTGTGGTAGAATGCACACTACTTTTGAAATCACAGGGCCTGACCCTGTGAGGCAGAAGCAGTATCCATTTCCTGCTGAAGCCTTGCCATCACTTAGAGAAACCATCCAATCACTGCTTGAATAAGCAGACATTAAGACCTGTGTTTCTACTGTCAATTCACCTATTTGGCCTGTTAAAAAAATGAATGGGGCCTGGAGACTCACAATTGACTACAGAAAACTCAATCAGGTTACTCCTAACTGCATACCAATAGTAGCATCAGCACCTGATGTACTCAAGCTGTTGACACCTGACAAAAAGTGGTTCACAGCTCTTAACATCTCTAATGGGTTTTGGTCACTCCCATTAGCACAGGAAAGTCAATACAAATTTGCTTTCACCTTTGATGGACGTCAGTACACCTAGACCTGTCTTCCCCATGGCTTTCACAATGGCCCTTCCCTCTTCCATCTCCATATGATGGATGCTCTGCAGGGGTTCTCCACACTCCAGTGTCTCTTGCAGTATGTGGATGATTTTCTTCTGGCATCCATCACGAAAGAAGATCATTTCGTCCTTCTAGACGAACGTCTGTCTCTCCTCAAAAGAGCAGGCCTGAAGTGCAACCCCTCCAAAACACAATTGTGCAAAAAGGAGGTCATCTTCCTTGGCCTACATATCACAGACCAAGGCAGGAGCCCAGCTGTCAAGAAGATCCAGGGCTTGCAAGATCTGCCACTTCCTACTAGCGTGGCAACACTCAGATGCTTCTTAGGAATGGTAAACTACTCTAGGGATTTTATTCCTGACTTTGCCTTGAAGGCCGCTCCTTTGTATGAACTTCTGAAAAAGGATGTCCCATGGACATGGAGCCCCACTCATACTGAAGCTGTAACACAGCTCAAACAGGCCGTAGCCTCAGCCCCAGCATTGATCAACCCGAACCCAAATCTCCCATTCCATTTGGAAACTGACACATCTGATATGGCCATGTCTACAGTGCTGGCACAAAAGTACAATGCGCACTTCAGGCCCATTGTCTATGCTTCTCAGATGCTGTCTCCAGTAGAGAGAAAGTGAAAGATCACTCTTGGCAACCTACTGGGCTGTCAAACATTTCATGTACATCACTGGGTATGCACCTATTGTCTTGCATACCTGTCACACCCCAACCAACTTCTTGCTTTCAGACAAAGTAAAAGATGATTCAGTTTCTAACACAAGACTCACCCACTGGCCTTTGCTTTTGCAGAACAGGGACATTAAAGTACTACCAGCAAAAATGCCATCCATCCTGGCCAATGACCTACTCTACACTGGTAAGCCCCACGGCTGTGCACTCCAACCTCCTGACTTACCTGAGCTACGACCATTCTTACCTGCTACACCAGATGTTTTAGAGGATGCCAGCATGTATTGCATCTTTACCGATGGCTCCAACTCCTATGTGGACAGAGAACAGGTAGCAGGATTTGGTGTGCTCATACTAGATCAAGATGGTGATTTCAGGCTCATTTCTAGGAACTGCACTGTCATCTCTTCACTGTATGCTGAATTGGCAGCTGCGGCCTGTGCTCTAGAGGTTATGCCCCATGGTAACAAGGGTGCTGTCATGTTTGCAGATTCCAATTGGGTCTGCTCCTCTCTTATTGAGTTTCTATCATTCTGGGAGAAAAATAACTTTACATCCTCTGATGGCACACCTGTCAAATACAGGGATCTGTTTGTGTATATACACACCCTGACACAACAGTTTACTCACAAACTGTACATTCACAAGGTGAAGGCTCACTGTAAATCTAACCCTTACCATGAATTCAATGACTGAGCGGTCTCGCTTGACAAAGCAGGAGGTTGGGGGGGGGGAGACATGGTCAATGACTCACCTAGTAGCTGTGGCAGCTTGGCTGCCAACACCAGGCAGAAACCACAAATAGAATCTCCAATCTCCAATGGACCTTTCTGCTGCACAGAAATCTGACCCAGAGCTAAAAGATGTGTTCAAATTTCTGGACAAAGGAATTGAACAGGAACTACCTACTGGTAGCCCATAGAAGAGCCACTCTGACAACATACACCTGTCTAGTGATCAGAAACTCATCTGGTATCAGAAGCAAGATACAGGTGACAAATTGTGGGTTGTACCACAATTTTTGCGAACCGAATTCATCTATATGGTTCATGATGCCCCCACTGGTGGACACCAGGGGGCAGATAACACCCTCCAGATACTCAAAACAGTCTTCTGGTGGCCTGATATGATCAAGAACGTGGAGCACTACGTGGACAACTGCATAGTGCGTGCCCAGAACAATCCAATCTCAGTGAAGAGAAACACCAAATTATCACCACAAAGGCAAACTGGACCATGGAATGCAATATAAATTGAATTCATTGGCCCCTTAACCAACTCCCAGCAAGAACAACAAGTATGCACCTGTCACTGATTTGTATTCTAAGTGGGTGGAGGCATTTCCCACTAAGAATAACACGGTAAAGACAACTGCCAAGATCCTGGTGGATCAGTTGTTCTCCAGGGGGCCTACCCCTTAAGGTAGACTCAGACCAGGGAACCAGTTTTATAGCTGAGCTGATGAAAGAAATCCAAATGCTTGGAGTAGATCAAAAAATTCCATATCCCATATCACCCTTAATCCTCAGACCAGGTAGAAAGAGCAAGCAGAAGAATCAAACAGATGTTATGCAAATTCATCAATGACAATCCCAAGGACTGCGATTCCTCTTGCCACTACTGCTGATGACAATCAGGGCACTCCTGCAGCAATTATCCAGTGCACACCATATGAGGTTATGACTGGTAGAGCCATGAGATTACCTGAGCACCTGTGGATTGACCTCCACACCCCTACTGCAGATAGAGAATCTGTGGACAAATATGTTGAAAACTTCATGATGACATCATGAAGATGCACCTGTTCGCTGCCAATCATATGAATAAGGCACAACATCAAGCAAAAGCTCATTTTGATAAGTACGCCAAAGAAGTCAACTGGTAAGTTGGAGATCAAGTCATGCTTCTCCAATACAGACCACTGGGTCACTCATTTATCAGCAAATAGGAAGGCCCATATCCCATTGTCAACAAACTCAGTCCTGCTGTTTATCAGGTCAGAGTTCAACAGCAGAATCAGACCACTGACAAGTGGTCCCATGCTAATCAGCTCAAGTTGTATAAAGGTGACTAATTATTTTTCCTAACCCTCTTGGGGCAGAGTAGTACCCCTCACTTAATAATCCTTTTCTGTTTCTTTCTGATACACTGGCAAGATGGCTATCTTGCACCTCCTCATCCTGGTGAGACTACTCTCTTTGACTGACTCTCAGGACAAATCTCTATTGACTGCACACAAATAATGTATAGAACATTTGCTTAGCAAACTTGACCATTCAGCTAGTGATGTCCCCATCTCCAGCCCACAAGGAGTTCATATTGATGTCCCCAACAAGATGATTACTATTAAGGAAGGTTCAGACACCTATCTTAATGCCATGGTAGTAGCTCCAGACAAATCCACATTGCAGATACAATGGGAAACTGATTTTAATGGTTACACATTCCTGTAGGATGTTTATCCAAAGGTACTTTTCACGGATGGCCCAACAGAGGGCTTGCACCAAACGGTACACTCTCTATGCGACAAGCTTCTTCTAGACACACTGGTCTCTACAACTTTTAACTGCCTTAACAGAGCCTACCTTTTGTGAACGCCTCACCTCTGAGGAATCACGTGCTTTCTGTCTTCACAACTATGTGACTACTGAAGCTATGTTCCTTTCTGTAGTCCCACCCACCTAAGAACTGACTGAATGTCCTCCTCAGGAGGCTGGTCCTCCTAGTGGTTTGAAAACCACTTCCCTTCCAGGAGCTTTGATTAACAATGTACAGTTTATGCATGCCCTAGTTATTTTCCATCTTACTCATTATAATATGGCTGAGTTTGGTCTCTGTCACATGACCAACACTTCTAAATTTTTCAGTATGATGCTTCTAGACATTGTAGCTGCTTACCAAACTCACACAAATGATCCAATTAGTGGACCTCATGCCACTGATCACTTAAGAGTTTTTAGACCCGCACCTAATGCTAAGAGTAAATCACGCACTAAGCGTGATACTACAGATGTTACTGGTGCAGCAGGCACTGTCCCTGGCCTTTTTGGTTCAGGCATGTCTATATGGAATAGAGCAGATATAGCTGCTATTAAACCACAGACACTTAACTTTCAAAAAGCTATTAAAAATTATGTGTTACCCCCACTGTTACATGGTGCAGATGGTTTAAGTAAAGAAGAATGATTTACTGTTTATAATATGTAGGAAATTGTCAGAGGGTTCAATGATACTAAAAACAAAATTAACAAATTGATTTTTCAAAATAACAAGGAGGCAGACAAGCAATATATTGCCCGTGAACTTTTATGCTCTGCCTATGGTTCTTATGTCATTGCCACTGTTAACAATCTCTTCAGGGACTTGGAAACAGGATGCATTCCAGATATTATTCATGATAGGAGAATGTCTAAATGGTATTGTCCTCATTGCAAATCTATTGCATGCATTACATTGTGTATGTCAAATTCTGTCAATATTTTTATGTCTACTGCTAGAAATCTTGGGTATGTTTCATGATATCCAAACCAAGCATCATGTTATTTTACTAAGAAATGCTCAATCCATGACAACTTGTTTATTACTTTTACTGTGTCACTGCCTCGCCTTGATCCACAAACTTCTGTTTTTGACAAACTGGCTACTATACAATACATCGGACATCTTGATGAGAACATTTATCGAGAACGAACTGACTTGCCTTCTTTACTTGTTTTTTTTTTTTTCAGTTTCTTTTTATCCCACCTTACTACCCTCTTAGTCCACTCCTTCAGAAATGATCAGTCCCCGTAGATCCCTCCCATGGAATCTGCCCCTAGAGTGCCAGGCTTACTCCATTATCCCCCTTCCTTACTCCTCTCTTCAGAGCGCCTGCACAACGGGGTCTGCTTGTAGGTAGATGATCAGGGCTAGGATCAGTCGTCATCTTGGACCTAGAGGTTTTTTTCCCACTTTTCTTCCCTTGGTCCCTCTTTCCCCTGAGGGCATCAGCATGCAGGACTGACATCCAGACAGACGGCATGCTGATACACGCCATTGTCAAATGCCCACAACGTCCTCAACTCTGGAGAGCTGCCTGTGATCCGATGCCCATGCTTCCACAGGCATAGGTGTGACGGGTGCTTGAATCACCCCAGGAACCCACCGCGGGAGGAGGAGGAGGAGGAGGAGAGCATCCGTTGGGACACTCGATCCTCCTCCTCCCCTCTGACCCCCAGTGGCCCCAAGTCCATTCCTGAACCCGGGTCGCCGGTGTGGCATGAAGTGTGGCATCCAGGGCCTCAACCCTCAGTGCCACCGGGCTGGCCCATTCTTTACTTGTTTATCACTCTGTTCTACAAGCTTGGGTTGCACTGCATACCAACTGCTGCACCCAGAAGGGATATTAGTACCTGTTCTGCTGTGACATATTTGACATTGTTAAATCTGTATGCAGCTACTCTCCAGAACATCTCAACTGGTCCTACACTCTGGTTGATGATCTGCCATCCAACCTGACTGAAGAGTCTTCGCAAGCTACATCTTCAGTGCCTGACGCCAAAACAGCTGCATCCTGGAGCTACCTGGAAGAGGTACATCACTTCACTTCACAGCTCACCAACCAGTCTTTCACCTGTCCTATACATCTACAACAATGGAGAGTGCCAACTGTGCGAGTTACCTACAATTCTGATGGGCAGTATTGTGTAGTGACAAATCATCAATCCTTTGCTTATGGTGCCAAATCATGTGCTATTAATTTTCCTAACTTCTGTTTCACTCCACAGCAGAAAACAGTCATTGGTCACACTGTGATCACTCCTGTTCCTCTCCCTGAACCAGATGTTATTGATACTGATCCGCAATACATGCTTGCCTTGTCTCAATAGTTGCCTGTGTTTAACGTACACATTGACACTTTGACACTATCCTTGAAATCTCTTTTAGCTAGAAAGGATTCGCAGTTGATCTGAATTAGCAATAATATTTCTAAGGCTGGTGATGCTCTTACTGCTCTTATTCATGATGGTGATTTAAGCACAGCTCTATCCAATACTTGGTTAGAATTGACTTTTAAGGCTTTGTTATTATTCAAGCATTTTTCATTGTTTTCTGATACTAAACCTTTGCTGTCTCAAGTATATACTCTAAGACAACATCGCAAACAACTCGAATTCCTTTACAAGGCTTGTGCCTCAGGCTTGTAAATGACATCTTTTGTAATTCCATCTCTACTTTCCTGTGGTTGTTGCCTTTTCTTTTGAAGGCAGCAAGAGGGGGGATGTTATCTATTGTCCAGCACCCCTGATTGTGTCCCCCACCTCACGAACAGCAACATATATGTAAGTACATGTACTAACCTTAGGGCGAAGACACTTATCTTATAAGCATAAGTGTCAGGATTTGTGTTCTACTATGTTTTGCTGATGCATATAATGCTTCATTATGTTTTACTGAGCTATTAGCTATGAGAAATGTTTTCTGCTGTATTCTTACTGTATTTTTATAAGTAAGCCAGTAGTGCCATCTTTAGTAATTGTACTGCTACTACAAATAACCTTGAAATTACAAGAACTTCATTGTTCCGTATTTTTGCAAGCTATGCAACCTTTACACTAGTTAGAATAGTTACTCTGACCACCTGTTTTTGCCCAGTTATAAACAGGGGCCCAGATATTCAAAAGGGTTGCGCATGGCAATCATGCGCAACTCACTGATGCTCCCCGGCGTGATATTCAAAAGGGAAAAGTGCGTGGCACAAATCTAGATGTGCCGGAGTGCATCAGTAATGTATGCAGGCACAGGTAGAGGGGGGCGTGCCCATGCATAACCTGCACAGCCCGATATTCAGTGCGGAATGTGCAGAGCCATGCATGTGCACCCTACCTACCCCACCAACTAAGTTAAGCCAAAAAAAGGAACAACTAATGGCCACCCACAGGTGAGCTGCCGCATTGCAGGGCATAACATGGCAGCTGCCGCATAATAAGTAGCCTGGTCCCGGCTGCACCTGGCGGTGCCCCCCCATGCCCGATCGCTGGCATCTGTAAAAATGAAAGACTTCCAATATCCCTGGTGGTCCAGTGGACCTCTATCTGCCCGATCGCGGGCATTTGTATAAAATAGAATAAGTCGTCCTATATCCCTGGTGGTCCAGTGGACCGCTCTCTGCTCGATCTCGGGCATCTGTAAAAAAGTCCTATATCCCTGGTGGTCCAGTGGACCACTCTCTGCCCGATCACGGGCATCTGTAAAAGTCCTATATCCCTGGTGGTCTGGGTGCCCCCTCCCACCCTTCCACTGAGCCCCACCCCGTTCCCCGTCAGCCCGGCGTCGGCAGCACCTCACCGCCTGCGCCCCACTGCCCGCAACTTCGGCACCTCGGTAGGGCTGCCGCCCCTTAGTTCACAGCATGAGCCAATGGGCTTGCAGCCCTACTGCACAACACAATACAGATATGTGAATGTATCATTCACATATCTGGAATATAATACAATGGGGAGCTACGCCCATTGGCTCACGCTGTGAACCAAGGGTGTGCAGCCTACTGAGGTGTCAGGGTGAAGTGAGCAGCGGCAACGAAATAATGCCGCAACCAGGGATGGACAATAATGGCGAAGAATCAATAAGGACGAAACAGATGCCAGCGATCGGCGAGCGATCCCTGGACCACCAGCGTATACGATACCGAAGATCGCCAGCGAACGGCGGTCCACTGAACCACCAAGGTATAGATGACTTATTCTATTTTATACAAATGCCCATGATCAGGCGGATAGAGGTCCACTGAGATCACCAGGGATATTGGACAGGGATCTTTCTTTAAACAAATGCCTGCGATTGGGCTGCAGGGGGCGTCGGTCCCTGACAGCTGCTGCCTGGCAGGGCGCCAGGCGCAAGTCATCAGGAATTGGCGCACCTGCATGCAAATGGGGCCATAATGACATGCAAATGGCCCCATGTGCACCTTGCATACATTATGGCCCCGTTTGCATGTCAGCGTTTGAATATTACGGTTGCTGTGCATGGCGTAATGGAACTTGCACTAAGCGCATCTCCATGCTCCCTCTGGCCATTTGCGCTGGTGTAGTGCCACTGCGCCCTGCACAAGGGGTGACCAGGGTGCAATATTCAAACTGCTGAGCCATGGCTGTCGCCTTTGAATATCGCTTGATCCACACCCTCGCAGCTAAGTTGAGCTGCGCCCAAGTTTGTGTGACAGCTGGGCACAATTTGAATATCCAGGCCATTATATGTATCTTCTTTTGCATTGCTATGGTAATTATCAGGGTATAAGACCCTTTGTAGCATGTAATTTCTCTGAGATGAGAGACTGCATTACCTAGGTAAGGAAAACTGGTAGTTCTCCCAGTGATTACACTGTTGGTAGTAAGCCTGCATTGTTGATCTGTAATAAATTTCATTTTACATGATTTCACTTGTCTGTTGTCTCTTCTTTCTGTGCCGTTCCACCAAGAACCTGAGAAGAGTCATTTATCACTCCAATTACTGTTTCCCATCAAGAGGGTATTGGAATAGGGTGTGAATGTTTTCAGCGTCTGGATATTTCAACATCTTTTACTGTGAGCATGTTGGGGGTTCGCGTTACCTTTTTTGTCTTCCCCAACATGTGCCAGCTGGAGATGTTTATATTAAAATACTGGGGGTGCGAATAAAATCACGGAGATAGGAACAGCTTCTGCTCCTGCAATTCCTGCGGTCATGTCTACATGGTGACACAATTTCATGTCGCTGCATTGACAGTCAGCATTTTGGTTGCGCTCTTTTTTACAGTGCTCTGTTTAGTTTCACCTTAATGTGGGTGAACCGTTCATGACACAAGATGTGTTGTGCTTAGTCATTTAAACCAAGCTTACCCATTTCTCCTTCTATTCCTCTTTTTTTTTTAACTTTATCTTTTGTTTTGTAAAGAAACAAACATATAGGGCCAGATATTCAAAACTCTGCGCTGGGCAAAAATCATTTGCGCAGGATTAGCGCGGGACTTGGGCGGGTCTACCATATTCAAAAGCCATATTAGTGGGCAAACTGCATTAGCGCCAGGCAAAAGTATAATGTATGCAAGGCAAACTGACATGAATACAAGCGCAATGCTATATTCAGTGGCTAAGCTAGCGACCTACCAAGCGCGTGATAGCCTTGGTGTAGATTACCTTCGGAAAAGCTGGTCTTAATCCTGGGCAATCAGTCTGCGCAACATAAATGGCTGTGCGCGATGTGCTGGTTTAGCCGGTCTCTTGCCGACCCTAATACATAAATATAACACATAGATAAAGCCAAACATAGTGGAAGCTTGCTGCTAACCAATGGCATCACAATGATGCCAACATCTGCCACCAGTCCCAGCCATGCCAGGCAGTAAGTGGGTGACCCTGCCAGCCAGTGGACAGCATGGCAGTGTAGCCATACAGCACACACTTGCTGACCACACATATCTGTGGACAAGAACAGATGCCAGCACACACATGCAGCACTGTGGGCATGGAGGATGTTGAGGGAGTGTGTATGGGTGGCCAGGCTGTGCCACAGACCAGTGTGGCCACAAGGCTGGGACTCAGCATGCAGTGCACATGGGCCAGTATTAGGAATACCCCCAACACTAGTGTGCCTTCGGATACTATATGCCCCCCCAGCCACATACCACACAGCTGTACAACTGCCACAACACACAAAGCCAGATATGTACATGTCACTGTGAGCATCACATGCCACAGGTACAGCATCTGTGGGTCACACAACAGTGTAACAGTAATGTCGACTGTCAGTAAACACCTGCAGGTTGGGCCTGTCACTGTGTACAGTGCAATCAGCATCACTTGCCCCACACACCATAGGCAGTGCTACGTCCCTCACACTACTGTCTCCTTGCTACTGTAGTGTCTGCTGTGCACTGTAGCATGCCCTACAGTGTGACAGTTGCATGCAGCACCACCACCACCTGTGCCTATGCTGTCCTGTCCCTGGGGTACAATATGCTATGCTATGCTATGCTGTACTGTTTACCTGTAGCCTGTAGCTATCGCCGTGCACTGCCAGACTGACCTACAGATGGAGCTGCGGTTGGACCTTGTCTGCCTGTACTTCCAGACTGACCTACAGGTGGCTCTATGGGACCCTGCAGTAACGCTAGGCAAACTGTGTGCAAATCAGGGTATAATGAGATGCTAATCCGGTTGTTTGCCCAGAGACTACCTAGGTAGGCTCATTTGCATGGCACTTTGAATATGGCACATTTTAGCTCCGGCAAGCTGCATGTTTGCTCCAGGTTAATCAGTTTAGCTCCGCCGCTTAATGTGTTAGCTGCGCTTAATGGTACGGGGAATATTGTAAAAGATTTGATCACTGTTCTTTCTCATCTGCTGCTTCCTGCAACTGTACTGGGTCCATGCATTTGCTGGCACACATTAGGCCACGTAGTTCGTCTGTACCTGCCCTCACGTTGCTATGTACTGTGTGTTGTTGTTGTGGGTTGCACTTCCTGGTTGTTTTATTCAGTGCTGTCTTATTCCAGGGCAATGTTTGCCTGCATCCAACCAGTTTGCATGGCCTCATTACCATGCTATATTCAAAGCTGTTTGCCCTGGCTATTCTGTTTGAATATGGTTTGCTTTGTGTCTGGCTCAGTTTGTTCACACAGTAGTGCTAATTTTGCCCTGGGCAAAGTTTTGAAAATATCTGGCCCATAGTTTCTTATCAAGCATCGACATTGCACATAAATAGATGTTACATCCATAGAGGCGCCACATTTTGGAGAAAGTCCATAGAAAAATAAAAATGATTATTTTCTCAGATATCACCAAAGTGGAAAAATACCAGTGCTGTAATGTAGCCCATGAGCTACATGGAAATTATCTTATGATAAAATATAAAGCTGAAGTCAAAGTCCTACACCATAAAATATGGTACTGGATGCCATGCTATCACTAGTGAGAGCACAAATAATGTGCATACCATGTTTGATTCACTCAAAGTATTAATATACGGCTAATTGACAAACTATAACAATATGCCTAAAAGAGAGTGATAAAAGAAAACATTTAAACTTTAAACCCCTTAACACTGGAACACTTAATTAACCCTCTGAAAAGTTACAGTCTCTAATATTGTAGGTATCAGTCCAGGAGTAGAATCAGGAGAATGTCCGAACACAATATTATCCCCAGATGTGAGGCAGTGAGCCTGCAGGTGAAATTATAACCTCTCATATACCCAGTAGTTGTATCATTCATCCCCAGAAGTACCTGGTATGGCCTCACCCACCATTCTTTTTAGCAACCAAGTTAGAGTTCAGGAATCCTCATCCTCCAAGGACTGGTAATCTTCAGATTGACGAGCAGGAGGGAGAGCGTTCTTGCAGCCCCACTTCAAGGCCTCAGCCAGATCTGAAAACAAGTAGACCTTCCCACAAAATGTGTGATGTGTAGTCGCACTGGGAAAATCATGCCGTGGGAAATTGAAGCCTCCCGCAGCATCGCTTGAACTCCATCAAATCTTTTCCGCTTCTGGCAGGTGGCATAACTGATGTCCAGAAAGATGCTGACACATTGACCATCTTGAAGGAGAGTCCTTACGCTCTAGCTAGCACTAAGGTAGTCCCTAGGAGCCAGCTTCATCGGTGACCAAAATGATGGTTCTAGGGAGATCCTGATCCTCTGAACGCCTACGTTATGCTATTTGTAGGTCCATTGAAATGACTGAGCTTAGATCTTACATCGCCCCATTTGTTGGCTAAACCAGTCCTGAAGGAACAAGAGAAGACTGTCCCTTCACTACCTTCCAGCATGCCAGGATTCTAACATTGGGGGCTCTTATTTGGTTCTCCAAAGTCTCAATCTCGGGCTTTCCAGTGCCTGCTCTCTTTGATCAGAGATGACACCACTCCAGTAGCTGCATATGCTCTTTTAGAGGCATCTGATGCTGTCGTTTGTGTGCCTTCCATTGTTGCTTCCAGTGCGGTAATCCTCACTGCCAGTCCATCTAATTTGTCTGATAATCCAGTAACTGATTTAATCAGTTTAGAAAGCTTGGCCCCTATAGTTTGAAGGGTTTCCTTGGCCGTGTCCCTGGTGTTTTCTTCAGGCCTGCCCTGTGCAGATCGGGTCGCCTGTGCTGACGGAGCATTTCCACTATTAGCTCCCGCTCCAGCTCGCTGATCTTTGCGTGGGTTACCCACTTTGGTCAGAAAACTCTCCACTACCCCTTCCACTCTCTCTCCTGGATAGTTATCTCTACTGAAAACAGCTAATTAGGTGTAGTCTGTCAATTGTTGCTGAGCAAGGAAATCAAAGGAGCGCCATCTTGCTCGGGCTCCACAGTGCCCCCCATCTCTCCTTCTATTCTGTTTTTATCAGACTCTCCATTGATTTACCAGGTACGGACATTAGGCTTATTGGTCTGCAGTAAGAGGTAACTGATCTATCACCTTTCTTGAACACTGGGATAACTATAGCTGTTGTCCAGTCCTTTGGTACTTCCCCTGTATTAAACAATTTATTACAGATTACTGTTAGGAGGTTTGCTAACCTGTTGCCCAACTGTTTTAGTATCCTAGGGTGGATCATATCCAGTCCGCTGATTTAGTAATTTTGAACTTTTCTAATAGTTTCTGAACTTCCTAACTGAAAACACAGGAATGATATTTTGGGCTAACAGCTGGAGCTGATCTATTTAAGGAGTCCTCATTGTTATAAACTGAACAAAATATTTGTTAAAGATGTTCAGTATCTCATGCAGTTCCTTAATTACCTGATTATCATTTACAATGAGCCCTATTGGTGTATCACTCCCTATGTTTTTATTTACATCTGCATAAAATGTTTTTGCATTGTCCTTTGTATATTCTAGTTTAAACTAGATTCTTTCTGTCCTTTCTTATCATATACTTAGACTTTTTAAATTCTTCTTTATACTTCCTATATTGTGGGCAGTTTTATCCTTCTGCATATTGTCATAAGCTTTTTTTTATAATTGATTACGTATTTTTTGTACTTATTATAAAGGTTTCAGGTGGGTACAAATTCATTCTCAAGCTCATTTATTTTATTCTTCAGGTCTGTCAAGATGTTCTCCACGCTTTTCCCTTCTAAATTATATTTCCATTCCCATTGTTGTTATGCACCATCATTAGGGATGTAAGTTTGTCATGGATGAGGTTTTAATGACTCATTGTTTGTTCATGAAATCATTAGTAAACAGTAGTAAATGTTGTGGCACTGTCATCATTGCTACATTCTGATGACACTAGTGAAAGTCATGGAAGTCCTGAATAAACATCAAACATCATGGAATCAATGACCATGACAAACTTTCATGTCCCTAAAGTCTGCCTTACTGTAGTTTCTGATTTTAGTTCTACCAAGTCCCATCCAGCAAGAGTCCAGTCAGCCTGTCACTCAGTCACACTCTGTTGATTTGTCCCAGGGCAGAGTAGCATTCCTGAACCTCAGAACCCTATGTCTCAGGGCACGGTTCTTGAGGAGGCAGAATTTTCTGGACTGAATCTTTCGGAGGAAGTCCTGAAGGTAGTGTTTCAAGGAAATCCACTACCAGGAGAGCATACTCCTCTAAGGGGGAACAGTTTTGTTGCTGGTGTACCTCCAGATAAATAAAACCATTAGACACAAGGTTGCCTATAGTTCTGGAATACCTAGCACACCTACAGTCATTAGCCCTATGGCCTTCAACTTTAAAGGTGTACTTAGCAGCAGTATCGGCATAGATAGCTGGCAAGGGAAAGCCTTTGGCCTCACAAATCATTTTCAAAAGGTTTTTTAAAGGCCTCAGCCATTTGTATCCACCAGTGAGAGACCTTGTCCTACTTTGGGACCTCAATATATGCTTTACTCAGCTTCGGAGAAGTCCTTCGAGCCTATGGAAACTGCTGTTATGAAGTATGTCACATGAAAAACCATATTACTGGTTGTAGTTACCTCTGCTAGTAGGGTAATTGAATTGCATGCCCTCTGCACAGAGCCAAATTACATAATTCCTCATAGGGATATGGTAGTTCTTAGAACCAATAGAAAATTCTTACCTATGGTGGTATCTGAATTCCACCTGAGATCAGTCAGTGACCCTCCCTGTACTCTTTCCAGAGCATTCCAGTCCAGGTAAGGTAAAGTTGCATACTCTGGCCTAAAGCAAATCCTGATTGTCTACACAGACTGGACAAAGGATGTCTGGTCCCAGAGTATCCAGCTTTTTCATTAACTGTGGTGAGGTTGGCAAAGACAAACCAGCTATAAGGAGATGTACCTCTCACTGTAAACTCTCTTGCATTCAGCTCTGCTATCAAAAGACTAGGAAAATGCCACCAAGAGAGCAGGGCCCCTCCACATGAAGTACCTCTGCCCTGTGGCATCCTCAGCTGACATCCTATTGTTAGAACATGGGCAAACCAGCTACCTGGAAAACAGCACACACCTTCACAAAACACTAGTGTTTGGATAGATAGCCTAGAGGGACACTAGCTTTCGAACTGCTGTCTTGCAGAATCTTTTCCTAATTAGGTTCTGGACCCAGCCGCCCAAGGTACTGCTACTGCGTTTGCATAAAGTGTAAACATTAAGTGTGTGTTGGGGGGGTCCTGGGATTACAAGAAAAATACTCACTGTAGTAATGTTTCTTCTTAAGAGTCAATCACTATGTTTGCACGCCCTACTCTGCCTTTCCTTCCAGAACCTGAAATAGATTTCATGCAAGAATCAGTTCCTTTTTCATTGAAGCTGCTTGAGCATTATGATTGCAGTTCCTACAGTTGTAAGCTTATTATTATTGTTTATATGGTAAAATTTCACATATCTGTTTCAGTTTGTCTGGTGTTTTTAAAATTCTATGAACAAGCGACCACCAAACAGTATGGTTCACGATATACTTAGCTGTAGAGTCAAGCCACACAAAAGTGAAGGTACTGGACTTAAGAGGGCTGATTTTGTCAAAATGGGAGCGTGCCTTAGAAAAGCACTAGCAAACAGACAAGAAGGTGGGGGTGGAGCAACAATGGGAAAAAATCAAAACCGCCATTACAGAGGCAACAAGCCTTTGTGTGAAGCAAATAAACAAATCAAAATGAAAAACAAAAAACACTATGGTTCTCAAAAGAGGTGACAGGGAAGGTCAGGGAGAAAAAGATAGCATTCAGGAAGAATAAGGAAACACAGAAGGAGCAGGACAGAGAACTGTACCAGTTAAAGCAGAAGGAAGCGGGAAAAGCAGTTCAATAATAGCAAAGGCCCAAACTGAGGAAAAGATAGCCAACACGGTTAAGAAGGGGGATAAAACCTTTTATAGGTAATTAGGGAGCAAAGAAAAACTAAGGCAGGGATCCTGATGCTGAATAAAGAGGAAGGAGGTTGGGCAGAGAGCAACAGTGAAAAGGCAGGGATACTGAACGAATATTTCTGCTCAGTATTCACAATGGAAAAGCAGGGGAGATACCTAATCCAGTCAATAGAAGCACTGTGGCTAGGGGGGTTGATATTAGTCTATTCACAGAAGAAAGGGTTCTGAAAGAACTCTTAAAACTGAAGGTGGATAAAGCAATGGGGCCTGATGGGATTCACCCCAGAATTCTAAAAGAACTAAGGGAAGAACTACTAACACCACTGACTACCCTTTTAATAAACCATGGGAGGATGGTGTGGTACCTGAGGACTGGAGAAGGGTAGATGTGATTCCCCTTCACAAAAGTGGGAGCAAGATAGAGGAAGGAAACTACAGACCTGTCAGTTTGACCTCAGTGGTAGGGAAAATGATGGAATCACTTCTGAAAGGAAGAATTGTTGAGTACCTAGAGGCCAGTGGGGCACAAGACCCTAGGCAGCATGGATTCGCAGCGGAAAGGTCATGTCAGACAAATCTAATTGATTTATTTGACTGGGTGACGGAAGTAGTAGACCAGGCAGGGGCTGTGGACATGGCCTACCTAGACTTTAGCAAGGCATTTGACACAGTCCCGTACAAAAGATTAATAAACAAGTTAACCAGTCTGGGAGTGGGCCCAGGGTGGTAGCCTAGGTAAAACACAGGCTGGACAAAGGACACAGAGGTAATAGTAAATGGAGTCCACAGTGAAAGAAAGGGGTTACTAGTGGGTACAGAGGGTTCAGTACTGGGGCGGTCCTTTTTAATGTCTTTATAAGTGACATACAGACTGACTGGAATGGAAAGTATGTCTCTTTGCAGATGACACAAAGATCTGCAACAGAGTTGATATGCAAGGTGGGATGGAAAGGATGAAAAGGATTTGGCAAGGTTGGAGGAATGGTCAAATGTATGGCAGCTTAGATTCTGTTGGCTTACTACATTTATCTGTATACTGTATGTATCATCCTGGATTTACAGTGTTTTGCTGTCCTAACCAGGACCCCTTGTAAATGAGCATCACTCAACAGAGCCTTCTCCTGTAAAACTAATAGATAAAATACAAATCACAAAGGGATACATCTCATTTGCTACCTTACATTGTAAACTCAGATTTAAAAGCAGAAATTCATAATGGTATTTGAAGCTAAATTTAACACACAATGACAAATGCACTAGTTACCAGTGTTCTAAGCCTGTATGTAAATGTCTGTTTATGTGTCCCATAGTTGGAGGACCAGTGTCCCTCATTTCAGTGATAAGTCTGATTAATTTGCCAGGGGATTAGGAGTTATAGATGAAACACTTGTTTAAGTTCCAGGATGAAGGCACTCTCCTTGACACTACTACCAGCCACTTCTGATTTCCTGTAACAACCCAGGACTCCAGTTTTTTTAATATACTCTTTATTACATTTTTGATCAATGCGGACATTGAAGAAAGTAGCAAAGTAAAACAACATCTTTACAATGGGCAACTGAAATTGCAACATTCTGGCTGAAGTATCTACATGTCAGCAACTTATAAACCTCTCTACCCCTTTAGGCCAGTTTGAGGAGGAGGAGGAGGAGGATATTGCATTTAATTAGCTGATCAAACATATAAGCCTAAGATACTTACTTGATACCAGATATATATATTTGAATTAATGAAATGCACTGAGGTGTGACTGCGGTAAGGCAGAGGCACACCTCACGGAGAGGAAGCTGGGAACACCAGAGACCAGGATCCTGCAACATTAGTACTACAGCAAAACCTCTGAGATGAGTCAAGTAGTCAACTATGAAAACCAAGGCTGGACTAGTCTAATTATACCAGCTCTAACAATTTAAGGGACTAGAGTGGGGTCCTTGCTCATGGTGTGAAGGAGCCATGCATTCCAGAGTGAGGAGCACAGCGCGTATGATCATTCAGGGAATGAGTCCTTTTCTCCATTTGGTATATACTGCTGACCATTTCCTCCAGGAATCCACACTTGGGTCTGTGGGGTGAGCCAACATTTTATTATTGCTTTTTGGCAACCACAATGAAAATCCCAACAGATAGCAACAAGAATCATTCATGCCCTTTGGGTGTTGGAGGAGGAGATACAATGAAGGAATAAGTGGAACCGGTCTTTTAATGTGAACAGTACAACAGACAGATCTGTGGGCTTCTGTTAACACTGTACATTTATCATAAAGCATGTAACAGCATAGTTACAAAATTAATATTATCTACGTTCAGCATTGTTCTAGCTCATGGAACAAAGTCTGTTCTCTGGTCTAACATACATCGAACCAATCTAGTCCATACTGTCTCAAATTTGCCTACCCCTCCAATTTGGTGATTAATCCTTACTAGCTGTCTCTTGATGTCTGACCAATATGGGACTTCAGGCTTTCTTTCACTTTGCCCCAAATTTTTGGAACTCCCTGCCTGTGACCTCCAGCTCTCCTTCCCAGGCTTGATTCAAAAGAAAGCTATACCACTATCTCTTAGTCTCTGACCCTTGTGCCTTTCCTCCTGATCTCAAACCTGCATTGACCTGCTGTTCTGATGCAAGACTGGAAGTGTGGCGCAGGACCGACAGACCCGCGAAGGTCTGCTCATTTGTCCAGCTATCTGCTTTGACCTGCACCAACTGTTTTAAATGAGTCTGGTATGATTGCTGACCGTTAGTTTCCGATGTATTGGCTGTTCGACCCATTTTCTTGAATTGCATTTGCCTGACTAGGTATGTTTCCCTGAGTGCTGTTTACCTGACACCCAACTATCGTGGTGAAAATATAGACGGTCACTTTTGCACTCGCATTGAAAGGCATGCCAAAATCATCTGCATTGCAGCAAAGACAAGTCAAATAAATGGAGATCCATTACTGTGAAGAGGCTATGTTTTGGTCACCCTTGATATTGAATAATGACTATTCCAGCATCTCTCATGAGGGGCACTGGATGAGGTATCTTATTTTTTGAATCGTGATTCTTCTACAGCTTTATCTCCTGTTGAATTTTTACTTAAATTGTTAGAATTTGTATTAAGTTCAACATCTTTACATTTCACAAAGCCATATATATGCAAATTAAAGGCACTCAGATGGGGTAACATGTGCCCCATCAGTGGCATTAACCTTATGTGGGTTTGTGGGAGCAACAGAATGTCCTTGATGCATCTAAAATCCATTTTTCCAGTGTATACATTTATGGAAAAGGTAAACTGATGATGTGCTATTGTTTTGGACAGGAAATGAGCAAGAGTTACATGATTTTGTAGTTTTTCTGAATTCAACGAATGTGAATTTTAAATTCTCTTACACTACTAGTAAAGAACAGACTGCCTAGCTGGATATTCAGATTCTAGAAGAGTTTAACGGAAATTTGAGTTCTGATATCTATAAAAAAAGTGTAGATGGCAATACTGTTCTTGTAGCGTCTAGCTGCCATCCATCACATACACTGGTAAGGATTCCAAAAGAAGAATTTTTACGTACCAAAAGAAATTGCAGTAGCAATGCAAGTTTCCAAAAGGGTGCAGATATTTTGGAAAAATGACTTGTTGAAAGGGGTTATAGAGGCAGCGGTATTTGACAATCTAGAATGAGTGTTGAAACTTTGGATAGAAACACTTTGTTGCAAGTAAAGCATAGGGAGACTAGTAGTGAAAAAAGGATTAATGTAGTAATTTCATATTCTGCACATGCATCATCTTTTTCCAACATCCTTTTCAAACACTGGAATGTGTTAGCAGCAGAGGAAAATCTACAAGGTGTTGGAGCACAACCCCCAAGGTTTTCATGTAAGAAAGCAAAGAGTTTAAAAGACTGCTCAGTGCACAGTCATTATAAAGATAGAAAAGAAAGTCAGACATGGCTTACAAGACCGGTTGTTTGTTTGAAGTGTCAGAACTGCACTTATTGCAATGTGATCGTGGCCAGTAAAACTTTTGTCATACAACAACAAGAGGGTTTTTTCAATTAGGCAGATAACAAATTGTAACACAAATGGAGTTATTTACTTAGCTACATCTTCCTGTGGAACTTTTTATGTTGGGAAGACTGAAAGAAGTTTTAAAGTGAGGGTGGGGGGAACACCAGAGGGCCATTCATAACAAAGATTTGACATATGCCACAGTGGCTCATGTCGTAACACACCAACAGGATGATTGTGAACATTTTTTTAACTACTGTATATAGCAATAGAGAAAGTGTGTCCAAATCCAATATGGGGAGATTTCAGGAATTTCATTCTGAGAAGGGAAACTTTTGGATCATTAAATTGAAAGCAAATATAAGTCCAGGTTTAAAGTGTGTCTTTGATATCAAATGATTTCTTGCAAACAGAAGATACAAATATAATATTTATATGTCTACCTGTTTTAAACTATTTAATATGTTTCCAATGTTGTCTTGCGTCATCGTTTTGATCACTGTATATGAATTTGGATGGCTATTTTCACCTCCCCCCTTCCCTTAGTTTTCTACCTTCGGCCCATGAGTGTATTTGCAGGTTCACTATGCCTTCAATGCACATCATTGTTTTTTCCATTTATGTGTCTCTAGTTAGTATACATAGTTAATATTGTGTCATGTCATTGGTTGTTTTAAAATTCGTCAATATGACTCACGTATATGTATGTATAAATTAGCTTCAGTGTAACTTCAGTGTGTCAGTGGCTCAGTAGGTAGCACACTTGCCTCTGAGGCCAGAAGATCAGAGAGCTGTGGGTTCAGTTCCCACATCTGGCACGTGGGTTAATATCCCAGTACTGACACTATAGTGCAGCATGAGAGGGGTGCTGTCTTTTGGATGAGACGTTAAACCGCGGTCCCATCTGCTTGGATTGGTGGTAGTTCAGGTGGATGTTAAAGATCCCATGGCACTTATCGAAAAGAGTAGAGGAATTTCCCTGGTGTCCTAGCCAAATTTCCCTCATTCACTAAAAATACCACCAACAGCTTAATCTGGTTCAAGGTCAGTTGGCATTCATCTGTATCCCCCTTCCCTGGGTCATGCCTGAAAATAGGCAGGATTTGTCTAGTGCACTTACCCCGTCAACCAAAATAAAAATAAATAAATTTAGCCTTTGAGAAAGGGTCATTGTGACCAGAAACACGTCAGGCATGCTATTTGCACAATAAATTATTTGTTTTATACTGCAGCATCAGTTTTACTGGTGGTGGTGAGTCCCTGTCATCAGTCCCTATAGCAGGTGGTAAAATGGGCAAGAAGGAAGAACATACCATCTGAACTGCGTACTCTGGAGGAGAGTAACATTCCTCCTGCACTGTGTACAGTAAATGGGTAACAATTCCTAATTAGAGAGACAATGTGTGGGACTGAGAAAGTGTTACTGTTTAGCACAAAGAAAAATATTGAAAAACTTAGTGTTGAGTGTTACAGTCTACTGGCTCATGGATGCACAATTCACACTGTGCCATCACTTTTCAGGCAGCTTCAATACATGCGCCAGTTGGAAATGTTGACACTTGTAGGATTATGCCCCTTATTTATGGCCTTATGTCTGTAAAGTCGCAGAAGTGTTACCTACAACTATTTCAGGACCTGCAAGATGCTTCAGATGAGTGCAATTACAGCCTGTCACCCAAATACATCATAACAGATGTCAAACAGGCTGCAATCAATTCATCAAAGGTGCATTTCCCGGGAGTGAAGAATAAGGGCTGCTTGCTGCTTGTTCCATCTGGGCCAAATAGTCTGGCAAAAGATCCAGAGTTGTGGGTTGGCAGCAAAATATGGAGCAGAACCAGAGTTCAGCTTGCTAATGTGCCAGTTATTGGCCTTGGCATTTTTGCCTCCAGAGGACATACCTACTGTCTATGCCAAATTTAAAAATTATATGCCACCTTCAAGTGCTGCTGTGCAGGAGTGGTTCGAGGATACCTACATTTATGAAAGAATAAGATGCAGAATGCACAGTAACACAACCATTACAGCCAGCCCACTGTACCCCCTGCAGTTCTGCTCAGTCTGTGATCAGACACTGAATGCAATGCCCCGGACTCAGAATAATGTTGAAGCGTCACATCGACGCTTTGGCACCCTAATCGGGAGTTCGTACATTGGGCTTATTAGGTTCGCAGGCAAACTGAGAAACGAATAAATGGTGACCGATTCAACTATTGAAAAAATAAACTGTGGAATGCCTAAATCCCCACTGAAGAAAAAATACTCAAAACATGAAGAAAAAATAAGTAACACTGTGGCTGACAGAGAGCAATGGACTGGCAAAGACTTTGTGAAGGGAATAGCCCATAATATAGTTCTGTGAGAGGCCAGCAAGTCAAGAGCTCTCCCTTTTAAAGTTTGCTTTTAAATTGAAGTGATTTGCACATTTCGAACAACTTAATAAAGATTGCCTTGCTTTGCACAAATTCACGGGAAGATGGATTGGGATATATATACACACTTGATCCTGAACATGTAGAAATCATACATCAAGCAATATGGCTGCCATTAAGGTAGGTGAATTCCAATGTGATACCTGTTGCTTCTGAGGGTTACAAATGTTTTTATGTGCAGGGTGCAGATGACTTTTGTTGCCCACTTGCCAGTCATTGTGGTTTGAAATCACAGAAAGCAGAACCAAACCACACAAAACACGATCCTGGATTTTAGGGGGCAGAGTTTGGAAAATGGGGAGATACTTGAAAGAGGCATTAAGGGAATGGGACAGGAATCAGGGGTTGAGGAACAGTGGGCAGTATTTAAATGGAGATTACAAGAACAACAGAATTATGCATTAAGCAGGTTAGCAAAAGGAAAAGGAAGAGGAGACCATTATGGTTTTCCAAAGAGGTAGCAAAGAAAGTGAAAGCCAAAAGATTGCATTCAGGCAATACAAAAGACACAGGCAGAAGGGATAGGAGAAGTACCAGGAGAAGCAAAGGGAGGCAAGGAGGTCAGTAAGGGAAGCCAAAGATCAGACGGAAGAACATATTACAAAATCAGTGGGTAGAGGGGACAAAACCTTTACAGGTACATAAGGAAAAAGAAAGACAAAGGAGGGATAGTGAGACTGAAGGGGGAGGGTGGGGGCACGTGGAGGATGACAACAGTAAAGCTGACATATTGAACAGGTATTTCTGCTCAGTCTTTACTGAGGAAGAGAGGGTAATGGGTCTGAAGGAAGTACAAGGGGTGAGAATGGTGCAGAAATGGACACAAGTCCCTTTACACGAGAAAGGGTCCTGAAGGAACTGGAAGTAATAAGAGTTGATAAAGCAATGGGGCCAGATGGGGTGCACCCCAGGGTCCTTAAAGAACTAAGAGAGGTGGTGGCCGAACCTCTGGCTATCCTGTTTAGCCGATCACTGGAAACAGGGGAGGTACCCAAAGACTGGAGGACAGCAGATGTAGTCCCCTTATACAAAAGTGGGAACAAAGAGGAAGCAGGGAACTACAGACCAGTCAGCCTCACCTCAGTAGTGGGGAAGATCATGGAAGCACTACTGAAGGAGAGATTGGTGGAACATCTGGTTGTCAATGGACTACAGGACCCAAGGTTTCACCAGAGGAGGTCGTCAGACCAACCTCATTGAATTTTTTGACTGGGTGACTAGAGAGGTGGATCAGGAGGTCAGTGGACATGGCCTATCTGGACTTCAGCAAGGCCTTTGACACTGTGCCACATAGAAGACTCATTACACAAACTGGGAATATGGGTGTGGGCAGGACAGTAGTGTGGTGGGTAGGTAACTGGCTGGGTGGCAGGACACAGAGGGTGGTGGTAAATGGCTGTCACTCCACAGAGAGAAGAGTGACCAGTGGGTACCACAGGGATCAGTGCTGGACCAGTCCTATTCAACATCTTCATCAGTGACATTGCACAGGACCTAGAAGGCAGAATTTCACTGTTCGCTGATGACACAAAGCTCTGTAACAGAGTAGACACACCAGAGGGTGTAGACAGAATTAGAAGGACCTGCAGAAATTTGAAGAATGGTCAGGGTTTGGCAGTTGAAATTCAATGCAAAGAAGTGCAAGATAATGCATATGGGGCACAAAACCCTGGCACAATATATCAGTTGGGGGTGAGGATAGCATGCACCAAGCAGGAAAGGGATCTTGGGGTTATCATCCCTGATGACCTCAAGGTAGGGAAACAGTGTAACAAGGCAGCAGGTAAAGCAGATAGGATGCTGGGATGTATAGGCAAGGGCATCACCAGCAGGAAAAGGGAGGTCATAATTCCGCTATACAAGACACTAGTGAGGCCCCACCTGGAGTACAGTGTACAGTTCTGGAGACCATACCTACGTAAGGACATAGACAGGGTAGAGAAGGTTCAGAGGAGGGCAACAAAGATGGTGCATGGATTGCATCACAAGTCCTATGAAGACAGGTTGAAGGAACTGAACATGTACTCCTGGAGGAGAAGAGGAGAGAGGGATATGATAGAGACATAAAGCATCTCACAGGAGGAACAGGGTGCAGGAATACACTATTTTAAGCGAAAAGATGTTCCAGGACTAGAGGGCATGGGATGAAGTTGGAGGGAGGATGATTCAGAGGAAACATGAGGAAGAATTTCTTCACAGAACGGGTGGTGGACAAGTGGAACACCCTGCCAGAGGAAGTGGTGGGGGCTGAAACAATCACGGGATTTAAGAATGCATGGGATAGACATAAAGGAATTCTGGAGGTCAGGGGTAAGGGGCAACAGATTTCTAGGAAAACATAAACTGAACTTACAAGCTCAAATGGGCAGACTGGGTGGGCCATAGGCCCTTACCTGCCGACACTGTCTATGTATCTATGTATCTATGCTGTTGTTGATGTGCACCATGTCATTCAGGTGGTAGAACAGCGAACTCACCCCGCCTGTAAATGAGCAAGTTGTTCACATATGTTGGGGAATCCATAGCCTGCTTGCTGCTGTATTCTGGTGACAGGAAATTGCACTTGTTTGTTACAGTCATGTTATTTAACAAGTTACCTATTTTGGGGAATGTTTGGGAATCCATAGCTTCCTTGCTGCTGTATTCGGGTGTCGGGGAACTGCATCATGGGATTAAAATTGTCTGGCCAATGAACCTGTTGGTAAACTGGTGCCGGGCTATTTTCTGTTGGGCAAACAGATGTTGGCAAACCGTATGTACCCGTTTTAAACTGTGTAGTGACTCTGCTCCATTTCTTGATTTTGTTTTGCTGCTGTTGTACTGATTTTCTTCCTGCTTCAATGATTAATTTGTCTGCTGTGCTTGCCATTGTAACTAGTTAACCTTCAAAATGTTAATTGTTCTGTTTTACTGCACTATTGTTTCATGGTTGTTTGTATTGTACTCTCCTGGGTCATGCCTGAAAATAGTCATATCTTTTGCTAGTGCATCTACCTGATAATCAAAAACCAAATCAAATAAATAAAAACCTTGGAGAGCTTGACTCCAAGCAGGTGTCTCAGATTTACAGGTATTCTTGTATTTTACAGGAAATGACAGTCTACAGGAAATTGATCCCATTTAATTGCATTGGTTATACAGGAAACTGTTCAGGTTCCATAGGAAATAATGTAGTCTACAGGAAGACAGATTGCCCTGAAGTTGTAGGGAACATCTCAAATTGATCTGGGAGCCCTGCACCCCACCACTATATAGCAGCAGAGGAAGTAATGCTATGATACTGTGATACGTGAACTGATGGATGGGCCTGAAATGAACAACTGAGCTTAAGTAAACTGGCACCTGCTACACTGTTATAGATATCCTGACACTGGGTGGGGAATTTAAATGTTTGGAGGGCAGTGCTCTTGATAGCCCCCCTGTAGTTATAGTACTGCATCATCTGCTCAAACCTGTCAGCTGGTTCTAATCATACTGTACCTGTCTTACTGACATCCATCAGTCCTAGTAGGTAACACCCTCTCTCCACCCTCCCAATTAAGATAGGAGTCCCTTAGGGCTGTGTTCTCGGCCCATTCTGTTCTACATCTACCTCAATGATCATCCAAAGGCATGTTCTTCTGTGGACATTCACATGCACCCAGACAACACCTTCATCCTTTTCAGTATATTCATTTGTGACATGGGGAAGGTATCAAGGGCAAGCACTGCCTCTTCACAGATGACACAAAGATCTATGCAAGGGTGAACACAGAAGAAGGAATAAGAGAACTCAGGGAGGATCTGGACTGGTTGTAGAGCTAGTCAAAGATCTGGCAGCATGACTTCAGTACAAAGAAATGTAAAGTGATGCATACTGGGAAGAGGAACCAAGAGTGTATTAGGAAATGGGAGGAGGTGCTGGAAAGCAGCAAGGAGGAAAAGGTTCTATGAATTGTGATATCAGACAGCCAAAAAATAAGAGCACATTGCAATAGTGCTGTGGCAAGGCAAACAGGATGCTAGGTTGCATAGGGAGGGGGAATATGCAGTAGAAGTCAAGAGGTGATCCTCTCATTGCACAGGTCACTTGTGCGACGACACCTGGAATACTGCACACAGTACTGGCATCCACAGCTGAGGGGAGCGACTGAGACAGAGGAAGCAGTACAGTGGAGGGAAACAAGGTGGTCCATGGACAGGGAGCAAGACATATGAGGAGAGCATGCATGACTTGAACATGAACATCCTTGAGAAAAAGAGAGAAAGGGAATGAGATTGAGACATACAAGTCAACGTAGGAAAAAAGGGTGGAAGCTAAGGAACTTTTTCTTGAATTCAACTTATTGGGGATGGAGGCAGCCTTCTGTGTGTCGGGAATGGAGGTAGGACATGTGTGTGTGAGGACTGGAGGCAGGGCTTCTGGGTGGGGGATTGAAGGTTAGGCTCATGTGGGTGGGGATTTGAGGTGGGGCTTCTAGGTGGGGGATGGGAGGTGGGGTTTGTGTGTGGGGGAATTGAGGCAGGGCTTCTAGATGGGGGACTGGAGGTGGGGCTTTTGTGTGTGGGGATTGGAGGTGGGAAATGGAGGTGGGGCTTGTGTGTGTGGGGAATTGAGGCAGGGCTTCAAGGTGGGGATTGGAGGCAGGGCTTCCTGGTGGGGATTGGAGGTGGGACTTGTATGTGGGGATTAGAGGTGGGGTTCTAGGTTGGGAGGGCTTGTGTGGGGGTTAGAGGTGGCGCTCTAGGTTGGGGATTGGAGGCTGGGCTTGTGTGGGGGATTAGAGGCGGGCCTGTGTGTGGAACTGGAGATGGGGCACTAGGGGTGGGATTGGAGGCAGGGCTGTGTGGGGGACTGGAGGCAGGACTTGTGTGGGAATTGAGGCAGGGCTTCTAGGTTGAGGATTGAGGGGCTTGTGTGTGGGGGATTGGTGGTGTGGCTTCTAAGTGGGGGATTGGAGGAGGGGCTTCTAGGTGGGGGACTGGAGGGGGCTTGTGTGTGGGGCATTGGAGGTGGGGCTTTTAGGGTAGGGGACTGGAGGCAGGGCTTCCACATGGGGAATTGAGGTGGGCTTCAAGGTGGGGATTGGGCAGGGTTCTAGGTTGGGGATTGGACGTGGGCTTGTGTGTGTGGTGATTGGAGGTGGGGATTTTGTATGTGGGGATTGGAGGTGGGGCTTCTATATGGGGATTGGAGGTTGGACTTGTATGTATGTGTGGGAACTGGAGGTGGGCTTCTGGGTGGGGGATTGGAGGCAGTGCTTGTGTGGGAATGGGAGGTGGAGCTTGTGTGTGGGGGATTGGAGGTGGGGCTTCTAGGTGGGGATTGGAGCAGGGATCGACAAATTCCATAGCCCGATGTCTTGGGCTATCAGTTTTTGGACAGGGACAAGCATTCATTACATAGCTAGTTGTCCTTGGACAACCAGCAAATGAAAGCAATTACATTTTTTTAACCTGCGTTTCATGCAGTTTGCCTGGTTTGCCACTAGGGTCCATTCCCCCTACTTCTGCTGCTGTGGACTCCAGGCTGGGAGTCATGTGATGTGGGTAGTGCCAGGAGTGAGTGGTGAAATCAGAGTGGTGGGACCATGAGCAACCAATGCAGGAACCTGATCGGCGTGGGCTGCAGCAGTTGGGAGTGACAGCACGGGCAGCAAATTGCAAGAGCTGCATTACACTCCACTGTGTGTGCTGCGTCCAGTCAGACAGGGGCAAGAGCAGACAGCAGACTGGCAGTGATGGTGGCAAGAAGTTCAGTGAGATGACACTTGATGGTAACGAGAGTCAGGTACTCACACAAACTGGTTCTCTGCTGCAGGTAGCTCCCACAACTGCCAGCCTGCACACCGTGAGGGAAAACACACTAGATCTGCATGCAGTCCAGTGTGAGACTCCCTTGTCTGTGGGACCAGCCCACAGTCCACCTGAATGTACAATTTATAACGGTGCCTGCAATTTATTTATTGTCAGATAAGCTTGACCTAGGATTCATGAAATGTAGAGGTACACAGCCGAATGTGCAGGAGGGTGGAGAATTTAATTTGACACTGTAGTGTCTCCTCTCCAGGTCTGCATAGGGTAGGAGTGGTTGGGTGTAGCCTGTGATGCTCTAGTAGGTGAAACTTTCCTGTAATATTCAACGCAGAAAGATATTGAGAGCTGGAATGCACATGAACAATTTTATAAGAGGAGAGAGCTGAATTCTCATCCCTATTATTACCCTCCCCCATTTTAACATCGAGCATGACATGTTAAAAAGTTGCAATAAGGAATAGCTGCTTTTGCAGTATTTGCTAAACTGTATGGGTTTTCTCTGACCAAGAAGTGACTGCAAAAGTGGATCTCTGTGCTCATTTGCTAAGTGACCCCTTGCTGTCTCTGACAGTAAATTTGTTGGGTATCACATACTCTTTCCAGCTTCCCGCTAAGCTAAGCAGAAAATGTCATGTGTAGATAACATCTTTTTAGTAACCTGACTGAAGCTGGAAAGAGTGCTTTATCTACATACTACAGGTTCATGTCATAATAGGTACTTGATAACTTTAGCAGTCAGCTCATTTGTTATGTGCAGCTTCTGGGCTAACTATTGGCTGCAACTGTCAGTTTTGCTACTGCTGATCTGTAGTTTTTTTTGTTTTTTTTTACTTTAAATGTCTGTAAAGTAAGTGAGAACCTTTATTTTGGTTTTGAATGTTTTGGGGTTTTTTTCTGTAATTTCCAACAAATTATAGCCTTCTGACCATAGACTACTACTCAAAACACTGGGATTACCATTTTTGGCAAGGCCAGTTGTCCTAGGACAAGTACGTAATTTAGAAATTTGTTGATCCCTGGATTGGAGGTGGAGCTTGTGTGTGGTGATTTAAAGCAAAGCTTGTGTGTTGGGGATTGGAGGCAGGGTAGAACTTCGGAGATGGAGCTTCTATTTGGGGAGGTGTGCCTTTTGTGTAGTGCACTGAGGTGGTCTGACACGTGTATATTGATTGGTTCAAGGTCAGTGTGCACGTGGGATTCAAACCCATAACTACCAGGATCATAGCGCAGTGCTCTAATCATTAGGCTATCCTGTCTGCACTGGTTACTAGGAGATTTATTGGGGGACTAATAGTTGCAGCCCATAGAAGTAATATGGGAAGAGTATGGGACATGATGAGTATGGCTAATGCATAATTCTTGAATATTGTTCATAAGACGATAAATATATCTTCTCACTGGGAATGAAACCTTCAAAGCTAAGACACATTCAGTGTACCACCTGAAGCCCTTTTCCTATGGTTGTCATAGTCATTTAGAATGTGTAGTTTGGGACAAACTATACATGGCATCAGAAGTACTAAGGAGAAGGAACTGGTAGTTGTTAAAAACATTTATTTTTTCTTTAAATAAGATTACTTTCACCACTATTTTAATTATTCTCTTTTCGAGTAGAAGAATAAATAATTTTTTTTTATTATAAGTCCATACTCAAAATGTGTTTAGTTCACAGTAAGTGTGCATATGGTGGATTCAGGATTCAAATCCATGACTACAGGGTCATTTGGTTTGTAACTCAGTGCTTTAACCACTAGGCTATCCTGTCTGCACTGGCTACTAGTAGAATTTTGGGGACTATTGTTGCAGCCCATATGAAGTAATATGGGAAACAGCATGGGAAAAGTATGAGTATGGCTAATGCATAATTCTTGAATAGTGTTCATAAGATGGTAAATATATTTCCTCACTGGGAATGAAACCTTTTGAAGCCAAGACACATTCAGCTGTAAATTAATTTGGCTGCTTAAAAAATCATTAACTAAATGATTCTGAACCTTTTGTTGGCTTTATTTGGAGACAGTGCATAGGAAGGAGAGGCCCATGGTCTGTAGTGAATTCCCTGTATTCTAGCTTTTTTTTTATCTCCCCACTTATCCATTAGCATGTTATAGATCTCTACCACTTGAGGGCACTAGCTGTACAGCTCTTTGCCTCTACTAGAATCTCATCTTTACCTGGTTCACTCTATTTTCCTACACTCTGCACTATGTTTTATAAAACCCTCTACCTCCTCACCCTCCTCGTCTCCTTATCTGCCATTCCTCCCCAACTCTCCCCTTGGTTTCTTACATCTGTTATGACCCCTTTATATGTGTCTCCATTATTCTCTACCCCATCCTCCTCCTCCTCTGCTCTATCTAATACCATGACCAATAGAACCTGCACTCTGGGTCCAACAATCCTTCCCTCTAGTTTCTATAGAAATCTGCCAATTTTCACAGTTACATTACCCCCCCCCAGACCATCAACAATTCCACATTTTACTACCCTATCACAAAATTCTCTGCTCTTGCCACAAAGATCCTGATAGCCTTACTGCTACTCATATCTGGTGATACTGAGTGCGATGCGATCCAGGGCCAGTCCCTTCTATCTCATCAAATCTTCCAAATGGGTTAAAGACTGCTCATCTAAACATCAAGAGTCTTCTTCCCAATCTCACTCTCCTTCAACCCCTTTCTCTTGACCTCAGTACAGGTGGGAATTCTATGTAGGGGGAATGGAGGCATGGCTTCTGTATAGGGCATTGGAAATGGGTTTATATCTGGGGAGCCAGAGCAGGAATCATGTCTTGAGGGAATGGATGCAGGAATTCCAATGGGGAGTGGGGCTTCCATTTGGGGAATTACAGGTGAAGCCTCTGTGTGGGGGATGGAGGCAGTGCTTGTATGTGTGGGGATTGCAGGTGGGAGATTGGAGGTAGATCTTCTTGGTAGGAGATTAGAGGTGGGGCTTGTATTTGTGGGATTAGAGGCAGGGCTTCTGTATCTGGGGATTGGGGGTAGGGCTTCAAGGTGGGGGACTTGTGTGTGTGGAGGAACTGAAGGCAGTACATGTATGTGTGGGGCTTCTAGGTTGGGGATTGAGTCTGTGGGGTGATTGGAGATATGGCTTCTAAGTGGGGGATTGGAGGTGGGGCTTGTGTGTCTGGGGATTGGAGGTGAAGCATGTGTGTGGGAAACTGGAGGTGGAAACTGGAGGTGGGACTTCTAGGTTGGAGGCATGGCTTCTAAGTGGGGGATTGGAGGAGGGGCCTTTAGGTGGGGCGATTGGAGATGGAGCTTCTATTTGGGGATGTGTGCCTTCTGTGTAGTGCACTTAGGTGGTCTGACATGTGTACAGTGATTGGTTCAAGGTTAGTGTACATGTGATGGTGGGTGTAGGAGTCAAACCTATGACTACTGGGATCATTTGGTTCATAGCTCAGTGCTCTAACCACTAGGCTATCGTGTCTGCATAGGTTACAGGCAGATTTTTGGGGGGACTAATATTTGCAGCCCATAGGAAGTATTACGGGGAAGAGTATGGGAAAAGTATTGGTCTCTTTGGGTGGAGGAGTAGGTTCTTTAGGTGGAGAAGTAGTTTCTCTGGGGTTAGGCTCCTCTGCACCTCTTTGTTTGGCTGGGAGAACATCAGCCTTGGTAGTGTCCCAACAGGAGGCAAATTCTGTAGGTCCTTGACCCGTGACAAATGGAGTCTTGTCTTCTGATCTGGCGTCAGATAGTTTGAAGGACCTGGTGTCTGGCATGTTGTCTGGTCCGGTGCCGTAATAGGCAATATTGGTATACCCATTGGTGGCCCTGCGGGTGACAACAGGGTTTTGGCTGGGGGGCCCACCGGTGGTATTAGTGCTTTAGGCAGGGGTTCCACCAGGGGCAACAGGGCCTTCAGTGGGAATCTGAGGTAATCAGCTGGAATCTGGGAGGAGGCTGATGTCAGACTACTTGACAGCAGATCACTGCAGTTGTCGGCCAGCATTGGCAGTGTGGCCTGAGGTATTCGGAGCCTTAGACTGTTTGGTGTCAGGCTCCCTTACCTGAAGACAGGTGTCGACAGATGCCGAGGTCGTCGTCTGCTTTTGGGACGCTGAGGCCTAGTGGTGGAGAGCATTCTTGGCTGCTGGCCATTTCTCCATCGTCCTTTTCTCTGGTGTTGGCTTAAGCACAGTCTAGCCCATGGAGGTTATGAGATGGACCTCCCAGAGGAGTGGCCTGAACCCCCACATCTGTCCAGGGAGTCAGCTCCTGAGGAGGCTGACTTGGAGGATACTTTAGTCGGTTCTTTCACCGGAGGGAGACCTGATGTTGGAATCTGAATGCCGGCCTGAGGAGTGGGACTGTGGCCAGATCTTCAGAGGCTGAAGAGTAGAGGACCCTTGCATGGAACTCCCTATTATCCTTACCTGGGTGGGTGGTCTCACTACTGTTAACCTGGTAGGAGAATGCGTAGTCTGGGAGGCTGAGTCTGAACTTCCTCTGGAGGCTGATCAGGAGTTGGACGACCTAGATCTCAATGGGGATCATCTCTTTCCTCTCTTTCCTCTTCTCCTTATGGTGATGTTTCTCTGATTTTTGTGAGGAGCTGTCCTTGGCAGAGTAATCCTCTGCATAGCTGGCTAACTTCTGCTCCTTTCAGTAGCCGAGAGAGTCTTCTGGTGGCAAATCCTCATCCTACTGTTGAATTTTTGCAGTGTGGACAGGCCTCTGTATCGTGGTCTGGGCCTAAACACAGCAGGAAGGCCAATTGTGTGTCTTGCAATGGTATTTGTTTGCCGCAGACACACTTAGACTGGTGCTGGTCTATAGATGATGACGATGGGGAAGTTGACATGCAGGAAAAATAAAGGTAAAATAAATTCAAACTTATTGGAAATAAAGCTTTAAAATGCAGTTGAAAAGTGGTCGATCGATAGCTAAAAGCGTCCTTGGAGCTGATGCATGCGAGTCGACGGTGGGAGAAGAACTGAGGGACGTTGAGGGACCACCCCTTTTATATCACATGGGACATCGGGGGTGGGCCAACATCGGGTCGGTCCCCCACTGTATACTGCTAGCTAGAAATTTTCTGTGGGATCCTGCTGCCTGCAGTCCTATTTGTGTTACCTGCCACAAGAGCTCCATCTCGAAGTAAGATCCACAGATAAGTGACAGGAGCATCGAAGGAAGGGAGGTGGTCATTAGTCCATTTACAGAGGGGAGAGAATCCTGAAGGATCTCATAAATCTAAAAGTGGACAAGGCAATGGGGCCATATGGGATACATCCAAGAATATTGAGGGAGCTCATAGAGGTGCTGGCTACACTTCTGACACTCCTGTTCAACCACTCACTGGAGATGGGAGTAGTTCCGGAGGACTGGAGGAGGGCAGATGTGGTTAGACTTCACAAAGTGGTAGAGGAGGAGGCTGGCAATTACAGGCCAGTCAGCCCGACTTTGGTGGTGGGGAAATTAATGGAATCACTACTGAAGGAAAGGATTGTGCAATATCTTGAATCCAGTGGCTTACAAGATCCGAGGCAGCATGGATTCACTGGGGGGAGGTCATGTCAAACAAATCAGATAGATTTCTTTGACTGAGAGACCAGGGGATAAGATCAGGGTGGAGCGGTGGATGTGGGCTACCTAGATTTCAGTAAGGCCTTCAACACTGTTCCACATAGGAAACTTGTAAACAAGCTGGGCAGCCTAGTAGTAGATCCAAAGGTGGTAATCTGGGTAAGGAATTGGTTGGGGATAGATGACAGAGGTGGTGGTAAACAGATTTCACTTCCAAGGAAGGGAGGGTGACCAGTGGGTGCCACAATGATCAGTACTGTGACCGACTGGTCCTCTTTAATGTCTTTCTTTGTTAGCGACAATGCAGAGGGCTAGAAGGGAAGGCATGCTTTTTTACAGATGACACAAAGTTCTGCAGTAGGGTAGACACCCCAGGGTGGGGAGGGGGCAATGAATAGAGATCTAAGAAAGCTCGAGGAGTGGTCAAGAATGTGACAACTAAGTTTCAATGTAAAAAAGTGCAAAATCATGCACTAGGGACACAGAAACTCAGGGCCAGAGTACAAAATGGGGGGATTGGTGCTGATGACCACCAAACAGGAAAGAGACTTGGCGGTAATCATATCTGATGACCAAAAGGTGGCCAAACAGTGAGACAAGGCAGTGGGGAGAGCTAGTGGGATGCAAGGATGAATAGGGAGGGGTATCACCAGCAGAAAGAAGGAGGTGGTGACACTGCTGTATAGATCACTGATAAGACCTCACTTAAGAGTACTGTGTCCAGTTCTGGAGACCACAGGGCTGATTCTAGAAAGGATATGAATGGCGCAAAGTGAATTGCCCCAACAGGAATGGCACAAGTAGCACTTTGTGCCTTGAGTTCTGACACTTGGGATTCAGGAAAGCAGTCTGCGACATGCCACAGGCTGATTGCGCCATAGTGGACATACGCCACCAGTTGTGCCATAAGCCCCCTGCAACATGGCGCAAGGGAGTTTACGGTGGCAGTTGTGCCCTATTCTGAAAAGGCGGCTGCCACATCCCCTTATCTGAGATTCTATAACAACTCCCAGAGGACATCCATCAAAGTACACTTACACCAGCTAATAGCTGCAGTTGTTGCAGTAGAGAAAACCAAATTTGTCTTGACCAGAAAAGAGCAATGAGGATCATTAGAGCTCCTTCCACCTGTAGTTTCATTAGTACTCTCTGGATCAATGGGAGTGGAGGGAAGGCATCTGTAACCTCCTTCCAGCAACAGACAGACAGTGCCTTGCCAGAAAATGCCACGCCTCTGCAGCGAGCAAGCAGAAGGTTGGTAGTTTGCATTGAATGGGAGGCGAACAGATCTATTTGAGGCCTTCCCCACTTTGTGAAGACTTTGTTTACCACCGACTGTCTGAGCTCCCACTCATGCTCTGGCTTGTGTGCAACTGAGTGCATCTACCAGGATATTCTGGACACCTGGCACATGTACTGGGTGTGAGATGAATGTTGTGGTTGGCTGCCCAGTACCCCACTCTCATTGCTTCCCTGCAAAGGGGGTAAGAGTGGGTTCCTCCTTGTTTGTTTATGTACCAGACTATGCACATATTGTCTGTCTGAATCATAAGGTGACCCGGATGAATGAGGTGTTAAAAGGCCTCGAGTGCATTCAGCACTGCTCTCATCTCGAATATGTTGATATGAAGAGACAGTTCGATGAGGGATCAAAGACCTTGTGTCGACCCAGGTGTGCTCCCCAACCCAGACCTGAAGCATCTGTCATCAGGGTTTGTGAGGGATTGTCTGATTGAAACAGAACCCTCTTGGAGAGGTTGTTCTGTTTCAGCCACCATAAGAGATCGTTTGCCATTGGATCCGAGATCAGAATCTCGTGGTCTAGATCGTCCGACCTCTGGTCCCATTGTATTCTGAGGGTCCATTGTGAGACCCTTATATGGAATCTGGCTAAAGGGACTGAAGGAATGGCTGCTGCCATGAGCCCAAGTAGCCAAAGGATCGTGCTGGCTGTGACCCTTTTCTGTGAGGTCACCATTTGTGCCTGGTGCTGCAAGGTAATTATCCTATCTTGCGGCAGGAACGCCTTGTCCTGTATTGTGTTCAAGACTGCCCCAATAAATTGGAGCTGTTGGGTAGGTACCAGGTGGGATTTGGCATAGTTGACCATAATTCCCACCCGATGAAAAGTATCCAGGGTAAGGTGCAGATCTTTGACTAGGGATTCCCTGGAGGCTGATATCAGTCAGTCGTTCAGGTAGGGAAAAACTTGGACCCCCTGCCTGCGCAAAAAGGCTTCCACCACTGCTAGGCATTTCATGAATACCCTGGGGGCTGAGGAAAGGCCAAAGGGTAGTGCTTTGAACTGGAAATGCTTCCCCTGAAAACAGAATCGGAGGAATTTGCGGTGTGGTGGACAGATCGGGATGTGCAGGTAAGCATCCTGCATGTCCAGGGTGTAGAGCCACTGACCCTTCTGTAAGAGAGGGAGTAGACTGGGAAGGGACAGCATTCAGAACCTCTTGTATTGAACAAAAAGATTCAGAGAGCTCAGATCTAGAATTGGTCTGAGGTCACCTGTCTTCTTGGGAACCAGGAAGAAATGCCAATAGTAACCTTTTCCCTGATGTTTTGTGGGAACTGGTTCTATTGCTGCCTTTGCCAGCAAGGATGTGATCTCCTCTCTCACCAAGGGCAGGTGGTGGGGCAGGTAGAATGAATGACCCGGAGGACTTCTTGGAGGTTTTTCTATGAATTCTATGGAGTGGCCTTTTTTCACCAGTTGAAGAACCCATGAGTCTGTTGTTATTTTCTCCCACTCTGGTAGGTGATAGGAGAACCTGCCCCCTACTGGCTTCTCCGGAAAGCATACCAGCAGAGATGGGAGGGTTAAGGAGTCAGGAGGCAGAAGGCAAGCACAAGGCCGCAGCTCCCGAGGCTTTATGGGACTTAGCTGGGGGGCTTTAGCGGCCGTTGTTGACCAATGTTTGATCAGACGTCAGTTCTGATTCGATCTTTGTTGGCGGCGTTGCTGCCTTCAACATGGCTGTTCTGTTTCTGTGAGAGGCTTATACAAATTGTACTGAATGTAGGGCCTTGCCCTTATCTTGAGGTCAGTGATTATGTCCTTTATGTCCCCGCCAAAAAGGACCGACCCTCTAAAGGGAGCATCCTGTATGGCCATCTGGACCTCTGATGCCAAGCCTGAGACCCGCAGCCAGGTGTGACATCTCAGACTAATCACAGAAGCAGAGCTCCTACCTGCAGCATCCACTGCATCATAGGTGGCCCGCAATAATGTGACAACATGTGGATCTAGCCGACCGGACTAGGTTTGCCATATCATCTTTTAAGGTAGAATCCTGAAGAGAGTCTACCTTGGACTCCAACTGACCCAGGACAGATTTTTGGTAGTCCCCCATGTGGGTGACATAGTTCAGTGCCCCGATTCCCCAAATGGAGGAAGAGTAAATCTTTCTCCCATACCGATCCAGAATTTTAGATTCTTTATCTTGGGGGAAAGCACTAAGGTGTTTTGGTTTTGCAGATCGATCATGGGCCACACTAATGACCACAGACTCGGCCTTGGGATGAAGACGTAGGTAGTCTTTATCATCTGGAAACTGATAAAGTCTGTCAGCCTTTCTGGCTGCTGGTGCCAGAAGAAGGCTGCTTCCATATAGTGGTGACCAAATCCTGATCGGGCGTGATCCAGGGCGGATGAGATTTGGTGAAGAATCTGCCAGATCCAAATGAGCTGCCAGTCTCTGTCTCTGCAGAACCTAGGCAACTGTGCAGCAATCATAGGCAGCCTGGCTCTTCCTTAGTAGTTCCAAGAAGGAAGGATCCTCTGGAGGATTTGGGAGACTCCTTGGGTTTTGATCGTCCGGTGTCTATGTTTCAAGTCAGAGTCAGAATGAACCATGTCACTATCTGAATCGAGGAATCCTGGTCACTAGGAGAGCTTATGGCTGGAAGTGGAAGTTTTACTGGCCGAGAAAATTCCGTAGGCTTGGTGAACTCCCAGGACCTAGGGTTAGATTCTGGGTGATTGGCCTGCGTTGGGCCCTAGGGGCCGGACAACGGTGAAGGGTCTGACGAAGGAGGCCTTGGAGCCAGCATCGGGGCCATTGGTAGCTGACACTTCTCCAATTCTGACGTGAGCTGTGACTTAGCTTCCACCCACCAGGTCTTAAGGACTGCTTGAAGGTCGACTTGAGGCTGGGGTGGAGGGGTTGTTAAACCCATAGCTAAGGTACCCGTAATACGGGGTAGTTAAAGCCTGATGGAAGGTAGCCCGGCACTTGGAATCCAGACATCAGATACTGTGGCATTGGGTATCCTGGCGTAGGGAACTGAGGAGGATAGCCCAGCGATGGGTGCCCGTAAGGGTTTCAAGGCAGTCCTGATGGAGGGATGGCCCTGCTGGAGGGATCGTTAGGTCTGTGCCGCGTCCCATGGGGTGTTCGGAGGGCCCCGATGGAAGAGGTGGATGAGAGGGTCCTGAAGGTCCTGATGTCTGACCGGGACAGAGGGCCTTGCAGGACCGAAATGGCTGAGGGAGGTGGAGGGACTATCGTCTGGTCTGACGATGGCTCTGGCATCTGAGGCACTGGTGGAGGGGGTGAGGAGACCCCTGTCAGCGGGTGATATCCTGCTTCAGCATTCCCCGAAGGGGAAGCTGAGACTTATCTCTACCAGCGGTGAAGGGAGGAATGAGTAGTGTCCTTTGTCAGCTGTATATCTAACATCAGCTGTGCTGTCATCTCTTTGTCAGGCCTGTTATCGGGGCCTGATGGAGGATCCAGGCTGGGCGTCCATCAGAGGAGGTGACGGGTAGCTTAGCAACCACAGGCACGCGAGAACCAGTGGAGCTGGAACTTGCTTTACTGGTCCCACTCGTACAGTTAGGCCTTGAAATCTTTGAGGCCATAGAGGAGGTGGGTGCCTCCTGATCCCGGGAGGCTCCCATCAGGCCTGAGCCCGGGCCAGACGGGTGGATCAACGGCCATTTGATAGCCACCAAAGCAGTAGTCAAAGGCGAATCCCCCAGAGGAGATGTTACCTGAAGGGCCGCAACTCCAGCAGGAGTCGGCTGAATGGCAGGGGACCCTTCCCGGTCCTGATGTTTCTCCTTGTCCTTCTTCTTTTTGTGGTGGCCCTCTGGAAAGGATGACAATTGCCTGAGTTTCTTCAGCTCCTTCTCCATATTGGCCATTTTTTCTTTTAAAAGGTGAGCTTCCAGGGACTGCTGCCTATGTTTACATGTAGCAGCGTTAAACTTCTGGCATTGCTCGCACCCTTCCACCTTATGGCCTAGGCCCAGGCAAAAAAGGCAGAGGGAATGGCCATCCTTGTGAGGGAGCTGAGCTCCACAGGAGTCGCACTTGTTCTTATGCAATTCTGAAAGCATCGGAGACGACATACACAATGATTTTTGGTAAACGAAACACGAGAAATAATGGATTAAGTAAGAAACTGTTTGGAATTATACTCATCCAAAATGGCATCGACAGTAGCAGTGTTCTTCTGTGAGGTCAAATGTGCGCAAGTCGATGGCATAAAAGAACTGGGAGGTGGGCGTGGGGAACGCTACTTATATAGCGTCACGCTGACGTCCATCACATGACATCAGGGGCGGTCCCCACCAGGCACTGCTAGCTAGAATTCTTCTGTGTCAGCCCTAACGCCTGGCGGCTTAGTCCTAATTGTGAGTACCTACTGCAAGAGCCCTCTCAAAGTAAGATCAGAGGGAGGTCATGCAAGAATATGGAAAGAGAATAGGGCCAAAGACAGACCCATGAGGGATGCCTAAGCAGATGAGGAGTGGGGAGAAAATAGAGCTTCTGATTCAGACAGCTTGAGACTTTCCATCAAGGTAGGAGTGAAACCAACTGACTGAGGAATCAGAGAGACCTACTGCTTTAATCCTGGCCAGGTGCGCCACAAGGAAGAGGTGTGCCACAGTGTCAAAAGCTTTAGCAAGATCAATAAATACGGAGAAGGTGCTCAGTCCCTAGTCCATACCAGAGATGTATGTTTTGGCAACTGCCAGACCACTCTATATTTCCCTCCTGCTCAAGGCTCAGTTGCGGATTTTGCTTTTAAGAGGTGCATGGGGCCACCAGATGTTACCATCACCAAAATTTGGAACCAGTCAATGAGTTACAGGATGCATACCTAGTAAGCAAAGCTGACACTGATGTAGAAAGCAAAATTGCAGGCCAGAGAACTAAAGAAAGTAGGAGGGCGTTACAGGGATTAGAAAAGTCAACTGTTGAACCAGAGAGACATAAGGCCTTATCCAAAACTTCACAGCTCATCTGTGTGTACATAAGTCCAGGAAAATCATGGAATGCCCCTATGCAGGATGCACACCATAGGGCACTCCGCAGCATCCACATTTTGAGGCTTACGTGCACTCTGCATGCATCAATACTGTGGATGCATGCAGAGAGCGTGCTATCAGCTACTGTGGATGCGTATGTGCCCCTCTGCACCCAATCCATGACAAGCATGGCTTGCTACACAAGTGGTTGTGATGGGGGGCCAGGGAGCATGGGTGGATATCTGCCCAACCTGGACAAACACTTCACATTGCAGAGGGCCTCTTGGTATGACTTCTTGGAAGCAGCAGTAGCAGCACACACCACCCTCTGCCAGAGAAATTCAAAATTACAGTCCGGCCCAGTGGCACTGAGGTTGAGGCACTGGATGCCACCTCGCCACACCGGTGACCCAGAGTTCAGGCGCGCTCAGGTGCCAGGTCGGCAGGGAGGGAGAGGATTGAGCGCCCACTGGGCTGCTGTCCTTTCCCAGGGGAGGGCAGGGGTTGTCCAGCATTCCAGTGACCCTGATGGAGAACAGGGGCACTTCAGAATGTGGACTGCACATCTGGTAGCGTGGCTGATGCCAGCAGGGTTCCTGTGCGCCATGGCATCAGGGTGCGCCACGCACAGGGAGACCTACTAGGGAAAAAACCCTCTGGCCTGGATAGACGTGGCCCCACAGTGTCCACCTGCCATATGCCCAATGCTGGACCTCTACCTCTGCTCCTTGATCTCCTGGTGGGGCTTAAGGGGCCTGGGGCTCCGCAAGAAAAGTAACATCTTTGAGGTAGATGGCGGTCACAGCGGGCGGTAGAGCGGGGGACGAGTTGGGTCCTGAGAGAGTTCCAGTGCTCTGGAGGTAATAAAAAGAGATGAGAAAAAAAAAAAGAATTACAGTCCCATTCTTCACTTTCTTTTACAACCCCCAGGAATGCCATAACTGGCACCAGTCAGTGTCCGTAACAGTATATTTTAATTTTCAGAATATGGCAGTCTTGGAGGAGTGCCGTAACCCGGTATGCCCTCTCCCCTGCACTGACAGGGGATCCAGTTGCAGACCAGCACAGATATTTGATTTGATGCCTGTGGTACAGACTGCTTTGCCTCTCTGTGCAGCTGAGCAGTAGCAGAGCATGGAGGCCGTAGACTGAGGATGCAATCCAGTTTGGACAGACAATGGGGATCACAGTACCATAGCCGGGATTTGCTTGATTTGAGTGTATCCTGGCTACTTTTGTGGATCAGCCCCATAGTAAGCTGCTACTGGTGTAGAAAGCACAAAACTGCAGTGCAGAGACCTACAGAAAGCATTTGAAAAGAGCGGGGGGTGTGTTAAGGGATTATAATTTGAAACAGCCAAATGTTTTAGAGTAAGACAGAAGAGTGGAAGGCAAAAAGTAATAGAAGCGATGTTTTGTCAGTTTCAGCTGTCAGACAGGTCAGAACTCTTGGGGACGTGCGTGCCCATGTCCTTTATGCACATTTTGTGCTTTGGGAAGCTCAGATTTTTTTAAAGTCCACAAGATGCTCACTTACAAAGTCCTGGGAGACTATCCACTGAGCCATGCCCTGCACTTGCATGTTTAGAAGTGAGAATCTGGGGCCAGATATTCAAAACTTAGTCCCGGGCAAAATTAGCACTGCACGCATGCAAAATTAGTCTGGAACCATTTCCACTATATTCAAAGGATAGACCGAGGCTAAATCAGTTGAATATAGTGTGCAAATGAAGTCGTGCAAACAGTGTTGAGAGTACAGTGCAAAATAGCCCAGCAAATAAGACAGCTCTGAATACGGAAACCAGGAAGGCCAAACTGCAACAGCAGCCCAGTGCACACAGAGGAGGAGCAACGCAGAGTTGCAGTAGGTGGCCAAAGTGGGTGATATCAATGACGTGGTGCACAACAACTGCAAACAACATTGCAGGCCAAACACAACAAAATTGTGCTATGGTTTTGACAGGTTTGCCAGGGCTAATGGATTTTGTCTGGCACTAACAGCTTTGCTAGCGCTAACACATTAGCCCGACACTAAATTTTGCTATATTCAAAGCTCCTATGCAAATAAGCCTACTCAGGCAATCCGTGGGCAAACAGCCACATTAACATCTCATTATGGCCTGCTTTGCATGCATTACCATGTAGATTGCCCAGCACTACTGGGCTGGCAGTATAGCCTAGAGCAGGGTTCTCAAATGGTGAGGCCAGCCTCCTGGGAGGCCCCAACCTGTTCAGGGAGGCTCAACAAGTCTTGAAAAATAATTGTATTTCAATTTTAAACTTTATAGATTTTGTGTGAAAGGGATAAGGTAAACTGAAAGAGGATAATAGTAGGTGAATTTATGTATTTATTCACAAGTCTGTGACCAGGAAGGTACTGTATCCTGAGCCATGGCATATTTCAGGTGTACCAGGAAGGGTAGTGAGAGAATACAATTCATAATGTAACTATGAAACACTCAAGCAATACAAAATGAATACAAATGCAAACGAATTAAGAACAATAAACTAACAATGTGAGGAACAACTGATCAATTAGATTGGCAGCAGAACTGTCCAAATACAAGAGTTAACCATACAGGTACTAGGAATAAGAGCAGGAGGAGCAAAATGATCCCTGAGAATTTGCTTAAGAGTGGGGTGAGGCAGAGGTCGGCAGGAAGGTTATTCCAGTTAGAGGAAACAAAAAAACAGTCTGTCCATGAAGGTATGGCAATAAAGGGTAACAATGGTTCGAGTCAAAATAATGGAGCAAGTAGGTTGTCCTGTTTGGGGGGATTACAATAATTAATAACGTGAGAGACAGCTATGCAAAGAGGTTTCAATTTATTCCTCATGTACTGTGAAAAGTAGGCTATTTTTCAATGGGGAGGCCCAAAAATATTTTAGTATTTTCGGGGAGGCTCAAGATCTTTTCCATGGATTAGGGGAGGCTCACTATGACAAAGTTTGAGAACTGTTGGCCTAGAGGTTAGAGTAATGAGCTTGCTACATCCAGCAGACCAGGGTTTGAGTCCCACAACCTCCACTTGCATACTGTGTGGCTTTGAGCAAGTCACTTAACCTCCCAGGTTGCCCCTGAAAACAGGCCCTTGTGCCTAGTGGGCCTTACCTGGCTACCAAAGACTATAATAAAATAAAATGGTGCACATAGCTCCACCTGTATGTCAGACTGGAATTACAGGTTGGTAGCTGCAGGCTGGGTTTGGACACAGAAGCACAGACTACTGTAACCCAGGGGACTAGCACCACAGGAATGGGTGGTTGTGCTGCATGCCATAGACATATTGTTATTCCTGCTATAGTGTGTATTAGACAGTACAGTACCAAAGTAGCTGGTATTATGTGGGACACAGCAATGCTTATGGTGTGTCAGGCAACAATGACTGCTGCTATCCACACAGTGACATGCACAGCAGGTAGGTGTGTTCTGACAGTGGACACCACAGTTATACTGTCCTGTGACCACATACGCCGCCAGTGGCATGGGATTCCACACTAACATACACATGACTGGCCATGTGTGATGGGAGCCTGGACAGGAGTGCAGTATCTGCCCGGGGGTGGCAGACACATACCATCACACAGGCTCACTGATGTGAGGCATTCCCATCACTGGCACATGTGCACTGTGTGTGAGCAGCTCCAGCTATGTACAGCATCTACTATGTGGTGCAGCCTGGCCACCTGTATACCCTCCCCTCAGCACCCTCCATTTAACCCAGTGCTGCAAGTGTGTGCTGGACTGTGGTAGTGTAGCCCTATGGGGGGACTAGACGTGTGCGCTGCATGGACGCACTGACAAGGTATCCACTGGGCGCTGGGGCACCCACAAATGCCTGGCAGGTTTGGGACCAGTGCCAGATGATGGTGACGTGTGCATTGCCATCTGTATGCAACATGTCTCTTCCATGGCATATGGAGTAGCCCAGAGTGGCCATCTGCCCTCTCTGCCTCCTCCCTGATTGCAGTCATCAGGTGCACCATGATGCTGTTAGTGCTTACAGCCATGTTGCCTGTTGCTGCTGTGTCCACACCCCCCATTCTTGTTTTGCCCACAGTTAAGACTATCTTTTTCTGGGCAGTAATTTGCACTGGGCAAAGTGTTGTGCAAAGTCACGCAAACACACTTTACGCTGCACTAACACTCTGAATAAAGCATAGCGTCTGTATTCATGAACATGCCCCTTCTCTTTGCACGGTGCATACATTGTAATTTTGCCCATCGCTAATGCAGTTTGCCCATGCTATTTGGTCTTTTAGGGGGACCCACACAAACCCAGTGCAAATGGTTTGCACTCAGCACAAAGTTTTTAATATTTGGCCCCTGGAGAGCACAGGGGTGTGCTCCATTGATTTCTATGGGTCTGTCATTAGAGGGCAAATTCAAACACATTAAAGGCCACCACTCAACTAACAAGGGCCTTGTTAACTGAGCAGTGGCCTTAATTTGACTGAGGTAGCCCTCTAAACTGATAAAATCGTGTTTTAAAAAAAATGGCCCCATAGAAACCAGTGGGTGCATCCCCACATTCTCTGATTCTTATATCATGAAATGTCTGAGCATATGTCTTGGCGCCTGTGCAGCTGACCAAGGGTTCCAGGAGGCCGGGAGCAGCAGGCAGAAAATGCGGGCAAAGCCACAAACCAATCGAGAGCGACCATGATCTGCACTTGCCTTCGATTGGTGCGCCTTCCCCATAGACTTAAACTAGGGTTTGCTGCACTATTCTGGCCGGGATTTCTGCTTTTCTTTAAATTATTTTGAATTCCTCATAAAAAGTGCTGTTTTCTCTTACTTTGTGCCTGATTTATGGGCTGTTTTTCTGTATTTTAAAATAAGTGTTACAGTCTTTTGAAATGCTGTGTGGGCTAGACGCTTAGGCGCCTAACCCCCCATACCCTCCCAGTCTATTGTTGTGCAAATCTTAAGTTTTAGCACCTTATTGCAGATTACTGCAATAAAGGTACCTTACTGACTGCCTTCTCCTCTGTCCCCCACCTTGTAGAAGGCGCAGCCCTCGAGGTCCAGAGCGGAGAGGGGCTCCGAGCGCCAGCTGTGGTCGGCCAGCGCTGTGCCGCCGACAAGGGTTCAGGAGGCCGGGAGAAGCAGGCAGAAAGTATGGACAAAAACATAAATTTTGCCCCCTCCCCCTCTTGGTTGATTCCTTTTATACACTTTCTCCGCCATTTCTTAATCCACGCCACATCCCTTTCCCTTCCTCCCTTAACCCATACCTAACCTCCACAATGCTACTTTGCTTCCTTTTGCTCCTGAGCCTCGCATCTCACCCAATCCCTTATGATATTAATGTTATGCCCAGTGTCAAGATAAATAACTCAGTTAATACGACCTGCCCTTCTGCCATCCACAATGGCCAACCAGGTTCATATTCACCCCGAACCACGTTTACAATGCAACCTCTGGGATATCCCACATAAGGCCACCCTAACAATTCAGCACAGCCCTGGCACTTACTTGTATCATGGCTTTTATTAACCCACTATGCCTGTCCATTAAATTATTATGCTATGATAAAATTCGCACCTATATACCAGGACCATCACTCATCTCACAGCAGGCACCCAGGATTAGGAGGAAACGCTCTGACCACTCACTATCCCTGTCCCTTGGTGCCCTCCTCAAATTAATCTTCTACCTTCTGATCTGTTTTGGTACCATTGAATTAAATCCTGGCCCCATTGAAAGTTTATTTTCCTGCTGATCTATCCTCTATAAATGGCCTAAGCCCAGTGACACTTCAATGCCTGCAGCCTCTTAAAAAAATTCTCCGTAATACAGGCCTGGGTGGCACATACCCTGCCTGACTTTCTGGTCATCTCTGAATCTTGGCTCAGACCTTCGACCAAAGACAGTGTTGTAAACCTTACCAACTATCAGCTCTTCAGAGCAGATCGCCCTTCCAGGGGTGGTGGGGTGGCCATATACATTAAGGACACCATCTCTGCTACCTGCCTCATCAACACATCCGAACCAAAGGAATTTGAATGTTTGTCAATCAAATATCTCCTTCCTAACTTGTCTTCATTTAAACTGATTGGCTGCTATAGGCCCCTCAGCAGGCCTCAAATTACTATCTCACCTGGCATCAATAACCAATCTAGGCCCTGAAGATACCATCATCCTTGGTGATTTGAATTTAAACTGGCTATCTAATGCATCTGCTCCATTGGTAACCTTTTGTGACACCTATGGCTTTACACAGCTAATTAAAGACCCAACCAGGGTTAACCTAAAAAATTCTAGCAACAGCTCACTCCTGGATATTATGTTGGTAAACAAGCCTCACTTATATCGCATGCAGGAGTACTACGAATGATGTAAATGACCATTGTCCCATAGTTGGCATAAGATCTTCACTCAAACCACCCAACCCTGCTGAATTTGTCCTCAAAAGGTCAAAAAAGAAGTTCAACATACCAGGATACCTCCATGACCTGAGTAACACAATATATTGGCAAGATTTCTACCTTACAACCTCAGTGGAAACAGCTCTCCAGATCCTAAAGGACATTATCACTAATGCTCTCAATATTCATGCACCATTCACCAATATCAGAACTAAAGCAAGGTCCTGCCCCTGGTTCACCACTGATCTTAAAACAGCCTTGCTAGCCAGAGACAAACTGTGGAAAAAGGCAAGAAAAACTAAGGATTCAGAGACTGGCTAAATTTCAGAAAAGCAAGAAACTCATGTACAACACAAATAAGATCTGCCAAAGCTGCCTATTATAGAGCTGAATTGGATGCCTCCTATAATAACCCAACCAGGCTCTGGGGAACTATAAAGGGTATCTTGGGCCAAAACTCTACTCCTGCCTTAACCTGCAAACTGCTACTAAATAACACAGAAATTACGGACAAACAAGAAATCCTAAATACCTTCAATGACCACTTCACCACAGCTGGACTAGCATTTGACTCTTCACCTGCAAATCTCCTGAGATCTTCCTTGAACCTTCAATCCACCGTTGGTCAAAAGGCTACATCAACCTTCTCCTTCAACCCAATATCCTTGAAAGAAGTGGAAGATCTCCTCCAATTTAGATCCTTCAAAAGTGCAGGTACAGACTCCTGGACCCCTACTTCCTCAAGATTGCATCTCAGGTCTTATCTGCCCCCTCACTTATCTCTTCAATCTTTCCTCACCACTGGATCCATTCCCTCCACTTGGAAAACAGCTCAAGTAGTTCCTTTACTCAAATCTGGTAATCCCATGGACCTCAATAATTACAGGCCCATTTCCATCCTATCAGTTCTATCCAAGATGCTCGAAAGTTAGTAAACTCACAATTAAGGGACTACCTGGATAACAATAACCTCCTTAATACAGCACAATCAGGATTTAGATCAAGGCATAGCACCATTTCGGCCCTAGTCAAGTAACCAACGACTGGCAGATTGCTATGGATAAGAAGAACAGTACCTGTGCTGTGTTCCTGGATTTGAGCAAAGCATTTGACACAGTGGATCATGAATCATTAATCACCTCCCTTGGCTCACTAGGGTTGGATTCCCCTTCACTCAATTGGTTCAAGTGCTATCTATCAGATAGATCACAACTGGTAAAAATGGAATCTACCTATCACCTAAAACCACTGTTAAGAGGTGTACCGCAAGGCTCTATTCTTGGCCCCATCCTCTTTGCCATCTATATTAATAATATTGATGCTAACCTCACTCAATCCAACATCCATCTGTTTGCTGATGATACTGTATTATATGTTAGCAATCCTTCATTATCTAAAGCCTGTGAACTGCTACAATCTGAATTTTCCATCCTACAACACAACCTACTGGATAAAAACTACTTCTAAATGCCAAAAAACAAAAGCTATGTTCTTTACCTCAAAGAGTTGCTCTGCCACTACCCCACCATCCACCACCCTACAACTAACCACCTTACTTGGAGAGAAGCTGGAATTGCTGATAACTTCAAATACCTTGGAGTCTGGATTGATAACAAGCTTGACTATTCTGTCCATATTGAGGAGCTACTAAAGAACTGAGACAAAGGCTTGGTTTATTTTTAGAATAAAGCACTACCTCAACAGAGACTCCAAAAAGATTAATCCAGGCTTCATTCCTATCCCTCATTGACTATGCTGACTTTCTGTAATGGACATTGTTCACTCCCCTCTTAAATAAACTGGACACCCTATACCACAGGTCCATCAGATTCATTACTGACCTTCCTTCAGCACCCATCATTGCTCCCTTTATAAGGCAGTTAACTGGACATCATTACAACACAGAAGAAATAGGAATGCTGCAATTTGGATATTCAAAGCCTTATCAGGCAAGCTACCTACCTATATCTCAGACTGTTTTACTCAAATTACTTCTAGGCCATACAACCTAAGGATCAGCAAAATTATCATTCTTAAGGTCCCCAATGTCTGCACCCAGTTTGGGAGGGCTGCTATCAGCTACTCACTAGCAATTGTTTGGAATTCACTCAAAAACCATGAAGCTAAATAACCTCCTATCCTTAATATCTTTCAAAGACTATTCACCACCCTATTCCCAGAACTCTGCAACTGCTTCCACAAAGCCCTAAACCCCGCCCTACCTACCCCCGTGTTCCTATATGCTGATAAAACTCCCGTTTCCAGTCCCAAGATTCACCTCAAAATGCCTGCTAGGTCCTATAATCTACATATTACTCCTGATGTGCCCATTACCTTCTGTCTCACAGATTAAAAGTTTTAATGTGCCTTGTACATATGTATATTGTTATATATTAGCACTTATGTCATTGTATTACTGTTTATGTTACCCCTGTCATTGTATTACTGTTTATGCTACCCTTGTCAATGTAATAACACTTGCACTTCTTGACCACTCAGGTCCATCTTGTAAATGAGCTATGCTCAATGATGTTCGCCTGATTAAATAAGATTTTGATTGATTGATTGATTGATATGGGCATGGCTCAAATTCATTTCAATTAAGACCCCACAAATTTCACAAAACTACCACTTTTTAGCTATGGACTCCCATTTGTTTTTCTAGAAAGTCACGGACCCACAAACAAAAAACCCTACCAAGGGTCCTGCAGTTGCTTTGCCTTAATAAATACATGCAAACAAAGGCCCTGTCCACACTGAGCATGGTTCGATGGTAACGTTTTAAAACTTACTGTGCTTGTGTCTGCACTTGCCTTACTGTGTTTGAACACAGTTATGAATCACGTCCACACCGGAAGCCAAACCTGTGGCAGGAAGACTCAGTGTTGCATCGCAGCTCGCCAGCTATCCCATACTGCACTGCGGGACATGCTGATGGCTCATTGCAAGTCTCAGCATGTTGCCATGCAATGGATGTTTAAATATGGCTGCGCCCACCTCTACTGAAGTGCAGGATGCCGATGAAGCAGGATCAGCCATATAACTATACCTTTTTTTGTATTACCAAAAAAAAAAAGCAAATATGTAGGGATTTGTGAACGGTGGAGGGATTGGAGGAGAGAGGTCAGCAGCAGTCAGGGTTGAGAGAGGAGTGAATTATGGCCCCTCGGAGGACTATAATGGCAGCAGAGACTACAACACAGCACAGACGCCCGTCCACACTGATGAGATAAGCGTGCTTGTTTTCAAACACAGTCTGAAAATGTTATGGGTGTGGACACGAACTGCATTTGGGAGCTCCTGCAACATTTTATTTTAAAGTGCCTGTAATGTTGCAGGAGCCCTGTTGTGGACAGGGCCAAGGAGACCAGCCTTACAAACAAAATCAGACACCAACACAATGTTCAAAGCCTGGAAGGCACACACAGACTTTCTGAAATGCTGAGGTCCAACCTAGCTATTCTTATTCTTTTTGGGGTCAGCAAATAAATCCAGGCAGCAAGATTTTGATTAAGTTAGAAGTTCAATATGAGAGAGAGAGAGAGAGAGGGAAGAGAGAGAGAGAGACACACACACACACACCTGTGCAAGTGGAATCACAGCACAGCATTGCCAATGCATAAGATCACAGTGCTTCCCCTCTAGCTTTCTTTCTCTGTCCCTCCTCACCCTCTCTGGCACTTTTTCTTCTCTCTGCAGCTCTCCCCTGCCAACCTTACATACTCGGTTCCATTCTCCATGCCCACCCAACTGCATTGCCTATGCCCTCACCTCCAACTCAGTTCCCTTGCCAGTCCCGAACTATAAGAGTGAGACATGTGAGTGGCCACTGCTGCCAGTAAGTGAGAGAGAAGGTGGAGCCAGACAGAGCAAGCAGTTCAGTCTGTCACTTCCATTAAACCCCGCCCCCATTCACCTTGCTGGTCCTGGACTGCGAAGAGCCCTCTGCATGTGAGGTGGGCATTGCCACCAGCGAGGCGGCATTAAAACAAAAGCTGGGCAGAGCAAAGCGGTCTGGCCTGTTGTTAAAACCCTTAGGATGTCGTGGGAAAAAGGGGCAAGAGTCGGACCAAGGATGCCTCTAAGGTTTTCTGGAAAATGTGTCTGTTCAGTTTTCATCAGTGAATGCTCAGCTTCCCTGGAGCCGATACTAACAAGCACTTTTAAACCATCCTGAGGAGGATATAATGGTGCTATATCCCTGATTACCACTATGACGTGGTGCTTTATACCTAGTAACAGCAGCTGTGAAAAAGGGAACGAGCGAGGGGGAGGACAACAATGCTCCGATTCCCCAAATAACCCACCCAATGCCATACATTCCACTCACCTCCCCAACGGCTTCCCTGCTGTGCCCACACAGTGCCACCCCTGCCATACATCCCACCTCCCCAATCTCTTTACCAATGGGTCTTCATTGCTTCACCACTGCTATAACCCACCCAACTTCCTGATTGCTTCCCTGATGTGCCAGCACAGCCCATATATCCCACCCACATCCACAGTCCCTTACCTGGTGTGCCTGTGGAGTCCCACCCCTGCCATATATCTTACCTACCTCCCCAATCACTTCAACAGCATATTTGCACAGTCCCACCCTTGCCATATATTCCCCCACCATCCCAATCACTTCCACAATGTGCCAACACAGTGTCACTCCAGCTATATATCCTGATCACCTCCCTGATCACTTCTCCGGTCTTCCTGTACAATTCCACCCCACCATATATCCGAAACACATCTCCTATCACTTCCCCGTTGTTCATGCATGGTCCTAACCCAGCCATATATCCTGCCCTTCTCCCCAATCGCTTCCCTGCTGTTCCCCACACAGTAACATCCCTACCATACATCCCCCCACCTCTCTGATCTCTTCTCTGATGTGTCCACACAGTCACATCCCTGCCATCCTTCCATCCACCTACTTCCCCGATTGTTTCCCTGCTGTGACACACAGTAGCACCCCTGCCATACATCATTCCCACTTCCCCAATCTCTTCTCTGATGTATCCTCACAGCTCCACCCCTCCCATTTAACCCACCGACCTCCCTGATCGCTTCCTTAGTCTGCCCCACAATCCCACACCTGCCATGTGTCCCACCTATATCACATCGCTTGCCTGGTGTGCCAGTACAGTCTCACCCCTGCCATATTTTCCACCCACCTCCCCTATCACTTCCCTGGTGTGCTCACACAGTCCCAGACCTGCCATAATCCTGTCCAACTCCACAATGTACCTGCATAATCCCATCCCAGCCATATCTCCCTTCCACCTACCCGATCACTTTCTTGCTGTGTTTACACAGGACCAACCCTGTCATATAGTCCCTCTACCCCCCCAATCTCTTCTCCAATGTGCCTGCACAGCTGCACCCCTGCCATACATCCCCAATCACTTCCGCAGTGTGAACGCACAGTCCCACCACTGTCATATCTCCAGCCCAAAGCCCTGATCACTTCCATAGTGTGCCAGCACAGTCCCGCCTCTGCCAAATATGCCATCTACCTCTGGATTGCTTCCTTGGTATACAGTCCCACCCCGCCATACATCCCTCCAACCTCCCGATCACTTCCAAGGTGTACCAGCACAGTCTCACCCTGCCATATATTCCCCATGCTCCTGATCCTTCTACAGTTTGCCCTCACAGCCCCTCACTCCCATATACAGTATATACTGTCCCACCTTCTGATTACCTCGGTCCAGCCCAAAACAGTCTCCACCACTGCAAATATGCATCTACCTCCAGATTGCTTCCCCCGTGTACCCACACACAGCCCCACCTCTGCCATACATCCCCCACCTCCCCAATCCCTTCTCAGATGTGTCCACACTGTCCCACCCCTGCCAGACATCCCCCACCTCCCCAATCACTTCTCAGATGTTCCCACACTGTCCCACTCTTGCCAGACATCCATCCCATCCACCTCCTTGATCACTTCAACATTGTGCCTGCACAGCTCCATCCCTGCCATACAGCACACCCACCTCCTCGGTCTGCCCGCACAGTCCTACCCCTGCCATACATCTGCCTATCTCCCCAACTGCTTCAATGGTGTGCCCACAAAGACGAACCTCTGCCGAATATGCCACCCACTTCCCCAATTGTTTTGAGGGTGTACATAGTCCCACCCATCATAAATACCCCACCTCCCCATTTGCTGCCACAGTGTGCCTGCACAATTCCACTCACCTTCCCGATTGCTTCTCTGGTGTGCCAGCACAGTCCCAGCCCTACCATATATACCGCTAACCTCCCCAATTGCTTCCATGGTGGCCAGCACAGTCCACACCCTACCATATATCTCGCTCATCTCCCTGATCACATTCCCAGTCTGCCTGCACAATCTCATCCCTGCAGTACTATATATTCACCCATCTCCCCAATTGTTTCCTGGTCTGTCCGCACAATCTCACCCGGCCCATATATTCCCCCCATCTCCTTGATCACTTCCCTGGATTGTATGCACTGTCCCACTTTTGCCATGTATCCCAACACATCCTCGACTGTTTCCTTAGTGTACCTGCACAGTTCCAGCTGCAACCCCTGCCATAAATCCCACCCACCTCCCTGCTTCCCTGGTGTGGCAGGCCAGCACCATCCCACCCCTACCATATGTCCCACCCACCTCCCTGCTTCCCTGGTGTGGCAGGCCAGCACCATCCCACCCCTGCCATATATCCCACCCACCTCCCTGCTTCCCTGGTGTGCCAGACCAGCACCATCCCACCCCTGCCATATATCCCACCCACCTCCCTGCTTCCCTGGTGTGCCAGGCCAGCACCATCCACCCTGCCATATCCCACCCACTTCCTGCTTCCCTGGTGTGCCAGGCCAGCATCATCCCACCCCTGCCATATATCCCACCCACCTCCTGCCTCCCTGGTGTGCCAGGCCAGCACCATCCCACTCTTGCCATATATTCTGCCAACCTCCCAATTGCTTCCCAATCTGCCTGCACAATCCCCATCTCCCTCATCACTTGGTGTGCCACACAGTTCCACCACTGGAATATATCCAGCCCATCTCCCCAATCGCTTCCTCAGACTGCCTGCACTGTCACACCACTTTCATGTATCCTACCCATCTCCCTAATGTTCCTGCACAGTCCCACCCATAGAAATCATAGGACTAGAACGGGAAACCTCTCTCGCTGTGTGATGCCTCTCAGGAAGATGGCTCTATACAGGCATGCAATCTTCCTTGAATTGTGTGTCTGAATAAACTCCACTCGACACGCTCTTGTTTCCCGAGGATTTCAGTTCTGCCAAGATGCTGTGGATCAACAGACTTGATCAAGGATTTAAAAATCACACACCTACCTACAAATAAATAATAAACAAAACAAAGAATGTTTCTGCATGTTCATTCTTATGCATTCCAGAACCAGACTGAGAGTTTGAATTAAATGTCTCTCTCTTGCAACTGATGAGATGCACGTATAATCAAACTGTCCAGAACTCGGATTAGTTTTTTTATATATTAACTGTGGAGTTCCTTGGTTATGCTGAAATAATACATATTAAAAAAGATTTTCTGTATTGATGGTGGCAGCCCATGCAAGAAGCACTGCCATTTGGAAACAGACTTGCTTTCCATTGTTCAGCTGTTCATGGTTAGGCAAATGTGCAAGGCGCACTTACCACAGACATGACTGTCAGACAAGTTCCAGAATCTGGTTAGATCATATTGTTTAGAAGATCGTTGATGGGGAGGAGGGTAGATTGATAAGAAGTTGGCTGCTGGCTACATAGCTTGGTGTTTAAAATTTTGATTCTGGTGGGCTCTCCCAGCTCCGCCACCTGAGTCATTCGTCTGCCTGGCGAAAAATAGCAACAGTAGTATAGGAATGGGAGCCAAACAGCAGGCTCCAATGGCTGGAGCGGGTCCTCAGTGGAAGGGAAGGAACAGTGTCGGCAGACAAAGGAATGCACTCCCTCTCCCCTTGTATTCTCCAGCAGCCAGTGCTCTAGCAAGAGCAGAGGCAGAGAGTGTTTCAGATTTTGCTTCTGTTGGGCTTCCACAGCTCCGCTCCCTGATGAGTTGTCCGTTCACCCGCTTGGCAGAGAACTGCAGCAGTAGTAGAGAAACAGGAGCTAGCAGGCTCCAACAGCTGGTGTAGTTCCTCGATGGAGGAGGAGTTGGAGTTGGCTGCACTTTATGATTCAGGTGTCAACGCGACACCTTGGAGAGGAAGCGGTATGGCGGATGAGAGTCTCGTGTTGCTTGAGAATACTGCTCAAGAATACTCGTGCGCTGCTTGGATTAGCATGTACCATGTCAAACTATAAAGTAGAGAGGCGGAGGCTGTCTCAACAGCTCTCCTGTTTAGTGTAGTGGTTAGGGTAATGGAATGTGAATGAGATAGGATGTTGCTATCGACTAGGGTTCAATTCCCATGGTTTCCACTTGTGTTCTATGTGATTGTTACCTAAGTGACCAAATCAATAAAATCTCTGTGGTCACCCCTGGATACTGAAAGTCTGCCTCTGTAATTTGTTTTTTTTTTCAAAATTGTGCGACTGTGGAGTTGAAAACACATTGCCCAAATTGTTTTGGTACTTTTTGGCCATTTTTCACTTAAAAGTTAGATTAAGTGTTTCCAGTGAAAAACTGACATACATACAGTTATGGTACTGACAGTGTTCCTGGCCTTGAGAGTATTCCTGTCAGCCATGCCATTTCCTGTCCACCATGACACCTGAATCATAAAGTGCAAACGCTCCAGGAGTTGTGTTGGCAGACAAAGAACGCGCTCCCTCTTCCCTTGTAATCTCTGGCATGGACTGCTCTAACAACAGCAAAGGCTGAGTGTGCTTTCAGTTTTGATTCTGGTGTGCTCTCCCAGTGTAACTCCCCCTCATTGCAGGGCGTACCTTGCCTGTGTAACATTTCAATAAACATGGCGACGGCTGTCACTGTCCGCCTCTCACAGTCCCCAACAAGCCGATGTCGGGAGTGCCCAAGTCCCCCATCGGCATGCCCCCTCCCCAGTCCATTTGCAGACGGGGGAGCCCAATACCCATCAGCATAATGTCCCCCATATTATAGTTTGTATGTCGAGGGGGGGTGCCCAATCTCCCTCGGCATCATGCTCCCCCCAAAACACAGACAGGTTTTGTGTGCCGATGGGGGGGCCCAATCCCCGTTGGCTTCAGTCCCCCTCCCCAAAAAATACAGGTGGCACACTGGGAACCCACCTCAGTGTGCCAAAACAAACCTGTAAAAAAAAAAAAGTCCCACAGTGTGTTTATGTTTTCTTTTTTACCTATAAAAAAGAAAAAAGATCCCTCGTTGTCTTCAGTGCACCCTCCTCCAACCGCACCACCCTCTACTTTTACATTTCGCGCCCCTCACCTCTGGAGCCTGGCCCGACAATCTTTGGTAGATCTGGAACACGTCTGCACTCTTCAAAGTCGACCACGAACTGAAGAAATGCCGTAAGATGTATAATGGCGTGGGGAGTTCAACTGAAGTGGATATCTCAGCCATTTTGTGACTTTTGGCACCAAATTTTCAACATGGGTTCTAGACCCCAACTCATAATTTTGTCACTGCCATGTTAGTTATTCGGTCCCAAAAGGTGATTTTTGGTCACTACGTGGAATCACCTTCCGGACCGATTAACAAATGGCAGTGTCACTGTTCATGAGGTGGGCTCCAAAAAGCCTATGTTGCAAATTTGGCGAAAACATTCCAAAACATGACTGTTACGAGCATGCATTGCGCAGTTTCCATGCACGCTCATAAGTTTGAGAATTTTTTATATTTTTACTCCAGATTTTCAACATTGCCATTTTTCACACACCTCCTTATGAACAGTACAGCTGTCATTTTCTACATCCTGCCCAAATGTGTTTTCGCACATCAGCACACAGTGGCGCGGTTGTTGTGAGAAATCAATGTTCGTGACAGATTAAGAAAATCACAGTGACACTATTCATGAGCAGAGGTCCCAAAATGCCTCGTTGGAAAATCTGGTGCCAAACTTCCACAAAATGACTATGTTACGAGTGTGTGTTGTGCAGTTTCCACCCACACTTGTAACTTTAAAAATTTTAATATTTTCACTCCAGATTTTCAACATTGTTATTTTTGCACACCTTCTTATGAACTGTACTGCTGTCATTTTCACATCCTGCCCAAAATGTGGTTTTTGCACAACTGGCCACACAATGGAGCGGTCACTGTGGGAAATCAATGTTCAGGACAGATTAGCAAAATCATAGTGACACTGTTCATGAGCAGAGGTCCCAAATGCCTCTGTTGAAAATTTGGTGAAATTCCACAAAATGACCTGCGTTCGAGCATACATTGCACAGTTTCCACGTACGCTTGTAATTTTGAGAATTTTTAATATGTTCACTCCAGATTTTCAACATTACCATCTCATCACACCTCCTTATGCTCCTTATGAATGGTACTGTCATTTTTCACATCCTGCCCGAACTGTGTTTCCTCACATCTGGCACAGAATGGTGCAATCGCTGTGGGAAATCAACGTTCAGGACAGATTAACAAAATCACAGTGCCACTGTTCATGAGCAGAGGTCCCAAATGCTTTTATGAGGTGGGGTCACAAAAAGGCCATGTTGAAAATCTGGAACGCAAATACCAACAAACGCCCAGGGCATTAGAGTTTCTAACCATAATGTCCCACCCTGTACAGACTGACAGACGTCAGGGTTGTGCTTTTGGATTGTCGGCTGTAATGCTCACACCATTCCACCCCCATCCCCACCCTGTAGCCATTGACAGGCATCAAGGTGTGCCTTGGACTCTTTGGCCCCAAAGTTCACCCCCATTCTCCTATACTGCACCCATCTCAATGTACTTCCTTATGGAATGGGGTGAGCATAAGGCCCGATGACCCCAAGGCACAATGCGACATTTGTCAGAATCTGCAAGATAGGGTGAGGTGAAATGGCATAAGTGTTATGGCCGATGACCCAAAGGCGCACCTCAATGCCTGTCAGTCTCTGCAGGGTGGGGTGGAGTTGGCGTCAGTTCCATACTTCACTGAAATTCCTATTATGCATCTCTCTAACTCCTGCACTACCAATGCCAACGCCAGCAAGGCAACATTCAGCATTGACAAATGCTTGTTTCTGTGTACAGCGGCTCTGTCGAGCCTTAGACTGTCCAGTTAGTTTAGTAGTGGTAGTGAGAGTGGCAGGAGCTCTGTCAGTGGGCTCTGTGGCCAGGGCCCAGGATTGCTCACCCTAGTTTTGGATTACAATTACCAGCTTCCGTGAAGTGGTGGAGACTTCTTAAGCAGGATTTCCTGATTTTCACTCCAGGAGGAGTGAAAGGGACTGCGAGTTCAGTGGATCCAAGGGGCAATCCCCTGAAGGTCCTTATGTGTTTCAGCTGCCTTTGAAAAGGACTTGGTGAGAGACTGGTTCTAACATGCTACCGAGAGAAAAGGTGTCTTCTAGTTGCTCCATGCCTAGAGGAAGGAGCAACTGTAACGTAAAGTACTGTTTTGGGAGACAAGTTCTCCAATTAGGGTTTGTTCTGGGGTGTGTTGCCCATAGATAAAGCTAGATCACACCTGTCAGTGCCCCTTGTGCACCCAAGTGAGTGAAGTACAGTGTTCACCCAAGTGTGTGAAGTACAGTAAAGTTGGAGCCTTTAGCATTTCAGTGGGAATAGAGGCTTCTGTGATGTAACCCTGAACGAATGGCAGAGACTGTCCTTTGGGGCAAAGGGTGGGAGGAACGCCATCTGGAAGCTTACAAGGCAGGACTAACTGGTTCATGGAAGGGAGACAGTTTTACCTGAGCAAAGAGCCAATGCTGCAAGTTCAGGTGTGTGGTATGGATCCACAAGTATACACTTATTTCTGGGAAAGATGATGTTCCGAGTGTGTGGCTTAGTTTCACAATGACTATACTCTGGAAAAATGGAAATGTGATTGGGTGTGTGGCACAGCCCAAGAGCATACACCATTGGAAAGAGAAAAGAATTGTTATTTCTCTGAAGAGCTATTCTGCCTAGCAAAGAGAGTTTAGGAACTTTGTATCTGTTTGCCATGACCGACCCGTGGTGGTCCACTTGATGCTTTAGTAACATCTGTTGAATAAAGCCATACTGCAAAATCCCAGTTGCTGCTCTGGACATTCAAATCCTTATTTCTGTGTGGAATTACTGGGGGCCCCCTCAGCAGTTTAGGTCTGGCATACGCCTAGCATCCTCTACCTTGGTTGTAGTTACAAAGGTTCATGTTTTGTTCTTGTATCCCCACCCCTATCCTCTAGATAATGAGCCTGGTATACATCCTAATGCCAAGGGTGGTACCAATCTTGAGTTTCTGCTAAAAGTTAATGATATGCCATATGTGGGTACTAGTCCTGTTTTTATGGGGGGTGTCCAACTTACTAAAAGTGGCATGGGGGTTAAACCAGCTCCGCCCCAGATGAATCATCTGTCCACCTAACTGGTGGAAAATAGCAGTAGAAGTACAGGAATGGGAGCCAAACAGCAGGCTCCAATGGCTAGTGGAGGTGGTGGCGGGGTGGGGGTGGGTCTGTGTAAACAAAGGAACACTCTCTCTCCCTTGTGGTGACCAAGTGTGGTCCAGCAAGGTTGTTTCAAACACTATACACCAAACCATCCTTTACTTGCCCTGTTAAAGCCTGCTACACAAAGAAATTGAATAACTTACATTTGCTGTCAAGCTCCTCTCCTAATAATCAATGTTTGGACTTTTTCTGGAAAGAAGCAAAGACCTACTTGTTACTGAGCTCATTTAAAAATGAAGCAGCAAGGCAAAGTGAGAAGAAATAATCCAATTTCTATACAGAACAAATGCGGACTGCTTCCAGTCTGCCAAAGCAGACCAAGCGGTGTGTGTTTTACAGTTGGAAGGGTACTAGTTTCCCTCTGTAATCCATGGGTCTGTTTAAATCGTTTAAGATTTTAAAAACAATATTTTGCATTCTGGATATAATTATATCTTGCAGTTTGACAAGGCCAGCCAGTGTAGTATCAAATCGTGCTTCCCCATCAGAATTTGCATCCCAGTAGCATAATCCGATAGCGTAATGTCAAATGATGCTTCCCCGTCAGATTTTGCTACCCAGATGATAGATTAGTAGTACACTGATGTAAAAAAACACTGTCAGTTGTTACAATTATGGATTTTGAACTGTAAAATGGTTTTAGTACACACTGAACAATGTAATTAATACATAATTGAAATTTGACAAATATGCATAATATACATAAATGAGCAACATATCTTATACAAAATTCTCTCAAAGTGGGATTGCAAATGACAGTGAATATAAAAACTTTGTTTTAAACCTAGTTAAGAAGGATATTAATTTTATTTAGTTGACATATATCAAAATTAGGTGCACCTAAATCACACTGTGCTAACTGCTTTCACTGCTTGTATCCATCAGTGTGCTACCCTCAACCAAACAGCACCCAGCCACATGACAAACAAAACATCTGCCCTTTTATCACCGCAAAATCACTATTTTCAGTTTGTTTTAATTACTTTTCAGTTTTACTGTATATTGGGTTCCCCATTCCCTCAAAATACCCCTAGGTAGCAAAATCTGACAGCTATTCACATCTATCAGATTTTGCTAGCCTCAGTCTTAGTATCACCCACAACACCAGAATGACAAAGCAGGAACCCTTACATAATTGGCCAAGCTTTATTTCTACTTCATTTTAATTACTTTTTAGTTTTTCTGTATATTGGGTACCCCATTCCTTCAAAATACCCTAGGTAGCAAAATCTGACAGCTATTTGCATCCCTTAGTCAAAGTATCACCAGGACACCAATATAACAAAGCAGGTGCCCTTATATCACTGCATGAGCTTTATTTCAACCTTCATTTAATTCCTTTTCAGTTTTTCTGTACACGGGGTACCACATTACCTGAAAATACCCCTAGGTAGCAAAATCTGACAGCTATTCGCATCTGTAAGATTTTGCTTCCCTCAGTCAAAGTATCACCCACAACATCAGAATAACAAAGCAGGAGCCCTTATATCACTGCCCAAGAATTATTTTAACTTTCATTTAATTACTTTTTTTTTAGATTTTATTTTTGCACTCTGTCAGACTGCGGCATCTCTCAGAGGTGCTCATTCGATCTGCTTCCTGCCACTCCCTGCCGAGGCCCCACCACTGATGGCCCCCCAGGACATTCCAGTCCCCCGGATCCCCCCCCAAGGAGGGCCTGCCCCACATACCTTGGTGGCATCTTTCTGAAGTTAGAAGGGTCCATCCTGTGGGTGGTGCCTGGGGACCATCAGGGCAATGGCCTGGCGTTAGGGATGTCGGCCAGATCCTTGGAGCCCTTGTCACCTCCACAGTCCTCCGGGGGATCTTTCCATGGATGTTTTCCCTCAGGAGCACGGACATGCAATGATGTCTAAGGCACGTGCCACCATTGCTCCTCTCCCTGCTATGCTGTGGCAGCTTCCCTGCATTACCCTGAGGTTCCCCAGGAGCTGCTAGAGCAGCGTGAAAGCTCAATCCCTCCCCAAGGAAGGGACAGCAGTCCTCTGGTCACTCCATTCCTTCCCTCCTGACCCCCGGTGGCCCGAGATCATTCCCTAACCCAGGTTGCTGGCATGGCGCAAGGTGCGGCATCCAGAGCCTCAACCCTCAGCACCACCGGGCCAGCCTCATTTAATTACTTTTCAGTTTTACTGTATGTTTTGTACCCCCATTCTCTCAAAATACCCCCGGGTATCAAAATCTGATAGTTATTCACATCTGTCAGATTTTGCTTCCCTCAGTCAAAGTATCACCCAGGACACCAGAATGACAAAGCAGGAGCCCTCATATCACTGAAGAAGCTTTTTTTTTTCAACTTTCATTTAATTACTTTTCAGTGTTACTGTATATTTTGCACCCATTCCCTCAAAATACCCCTAGGCAGAAAAATCTGACAGCTATTCACATCTGTCAAATTTGCTACCTCAGTCTGAGTATCACTCAGGACACCAGAATGACAAAGCAGGAGCCCTTATGTCATTGCCCAAGCTTTATTTCAACTTTATTTCCATTACTTTTTGTTTTCTATACATACAGTACCCCATTCCATCAAAATATCCCTAGGCAGCAAAATCTGACAGCTATTCGCATCTGTCAGATTTTGCTACCCTTTGTCAAAGTATCATCCAGGACACCAGGATGACAAAGCAGGAGCCCTTATATCATTGGCCAAGCTTTATTTCAATTTTCTTTTAATTACTTTTCAGTTTTACTGTATATTTGGTAGCCCAGTCCCTCAAAATACCCATTAGCAGCAACATCTGACAGCTATTCGCATCCATCAGATTTTGCTACCCTTAGTCAAATTATCACTCAGGAAAAGCAGCATGACAAAGCAGGAGCCCTTTTATCACTGCACATGCTTTATTTCAACTTTCATTTAATTACTTTTCAGTTTTACTGTATATTGGGTACCCCATTCCCTCAAAATACTCCTAGGTAACAAAATCTAACAGCTATTTGCATCTGTCAGATTTTTGCTAATGTAACCACCAGTCCCTGGGGTTAGTGCTAGGCAGGGAAGGCAGCTGGTGAATAACTGGTTGAATGGATTTTTCACCTGCCCCTCTCTGTTTACTTGGTCTCAGCTGAGAGGAGAGAGGTGATGTCATTTAGAACTCTCACAGCAGCATAAACCATGGCAGCTGACTGTAGTGGAGAGTTTTAGAATCTTGGGTTAGTCTGTAGTGAGCAGTTGGAGGGTGATAGCTGCAGTGTGGGCTCTGAGAGAATAGTCTATTTTCTTACCCTAGTGCTGAGAAACATCTGCCTGCCAAGAGAAGTGGTGGAAACTGTTGTCTAGAGCAGGAGTTCCTGATTTTCCATTGTTGGAGAGATGGAAAAGGACTGCCAGAATGGATCCGAGGGCAATCCTGATTTTGATCCAGGACTTTGAAGCTGCCTGTTTTGTTTACCAAACGTGAGTAATCTGACTTTGTGCTTCCCAGAGGAAAGTACCTGTTTTTGGGTGTACTCTGATAAAGAAAATATACACCAGTTCTGTGCTAAGTTGAGACTGTTCTCATGCTTTTAAAGTGTCGCATCTGTCAGATTTTGCTACCCTTAGTCAAAGTATCACTCAGGACACCAGAATGACAAAAGAGGAACCCTTATATCACTGGCCCAGCTTTATTTCAACTTTCTTTTAATTACTTTTCAGGTTTACTGTATATTGGGTACTCCAATTCCCTCAAAATACCCCTAGGTAGCAAAATCTGACAGGTATTTGCATCTGTCAGGTTTTGCTACCCTCAACCTAAGCAGCACCCAGAACAATGGGGCCACATTAAATGTGCCCTTATTAGTGTAATATATATTTTTCTACTTTCATAAATTCATTTTCATTTTTACTGTACATTGGATAGCCCATTACCTCAAAATCTGCCCCCAGGTAGCCGGCCCGGTGGTGCAGAGAGCTGAGGTGCTGGATGCCTTACTGAGCCATGCCGGCGAACCAGGTTCATGAACGGACTCGGGTCAACAGGGAGGTGGCACGGTGTGGGTGGGAGCAGGACTGAGTGGCTGGAAGGCAGCACTCCTGCCGGAGTGGTTGCCGCCCCCGTGAGTCCCGCTGCCACTGAGTGGAGGTCCAGTGGTTAGTGTAGGCAGAAGGGTGACACATTGGGGAAGCACCTGAGACGCAGCATATGCATGCCTCCACATGCTATTTGTGTCAAGGTAAGGAGATGGGTTACGGGGAGAAAACGGGAAAAAATGCTACAAAAAATATATGGAAAAAAATCCACCCCAGGTAGCACAGTCAGATAGCCGATCACAGCCATCAGGTTGCGCTACACCCAGAAACGTTTAGAGGCATTACTAAGAAGTTCCAGAAATAAAAACTGGTACAGATACTCAGAGTAGCTGCACTAAATTATGTGACAGTAATAGAAACATAGAAGTTGAAGGCAGATAATGATGATGTGGCCCACCTAGTCTGTTCATTTTCCCTATATTAGCAATACCATGACCCTGCTCGATCTACGGCTTACCTCTCTTTCCTATTGTGAGGTACTCTTATGTCTATCTCATGCATTCTTGAATTTCTATATTGTTTTGACCCCAGCACCTCCACAGGGAGGCTGGTTCAAAGCATCCACCACTCTTTCTGTGAAAAAGTACTTCCTCAACTTGCCCCTTAGCCTACCACTAGCCTCATATCATGTCCCCTTGTTCTTGTACACCTTCTTTTCTGAAAGATGCTCCCTTCCTGTGCCTTGTTTATACCCCTGAGGTACCTGAATGTCTCCATCTTACCCCCTCTCTCCTCTCCTCCAGGGAATACATACTGAGGTCCTCTAGTCTTTCCTCATATGACTTTTGATGCAGTACTTGCACCATTTCTGTTGCCCTTCTCTGGACTACCTCTATAATTCTGAGTCTACCCCCCTTGTCGCACTTTGACAAGGCCCCTGGTCACCCCGTCCACCTCACCCTCCCACACCAGCTTGACCAAGGCCTATGGCTGCCACATCCTACCTTTCTTACCCCTTGCCCACCTCACCCCTTGTCCCTACCACCCACACCAGCTTGACAAGGCCTATGGCTGCCACTTCTTACCTTTCTCTTTCTCCCATCTTTATCCTTCCCCTTCTCATCTATGCTTTCCTCCTATTAGAACGATAAAACTGTGTATAGATACATATATATTTGCTCACTTTATTTTACTGTTTTGGAGACATTGTACTTTTACCCCTTTCTATGTTTTGTCTCCCCTCCCCACTGACACGGAATCTTTGTAAATGAGTGGTCTGTGCTCAGAGGTATTGTAATCCAAGAATGAATAAATAAATAAAATAAATATTTTGTCTACATCCTTCTGGCGATGTGGCCTCCAGAACTGGACACAGTACTCCAGATAAGGTCTCACTAGTGATCTGTCAGTGGCATAACCACCTCCTTTCTTCTGCTGGTGATACCTCACCCTATGCACCCTAGTATCCCACTAGCTCTCCCCACAGCCTTCTCACATTGTTTGGTTACCTTTGTTTATTTACTTATTTATTTATTATCTAGGAAAGTACCTGTGAGCCAAAGGCTCTCTTACAGAGGTTCCACATCATAGCAATCACATATGTACAAATTCAAAATACAGAGGTTACATATACACAATCATCAAATGTTCAGTTTACAGTAGGGCAATGTTACAACCAGTAAAATTATCAAATGAGGAGTACAAAATACGGAGCAGAAAATACTAGAACAGGTTCAGTTGGTAAAGTTATGCACTTTTGTAGACACAGACAGTTGCTTTGGGGTGAGGGTATCACACAGTAGTATAACCAGGACAAGGTCACTTGGTCCAGTTAAGAAAAATAAGGCAGTTAGCTATATAGGATGTTTCAGAAAACACGGTATGCGTCAGAACTAAAATTAGGTAAGCTATTAAACACTTATTTAGGTTGCCAGAACATGTTAAAGCATTAGTTGCATTGTCTGAAGTGCTAATAAGAATAGACAGCAGGGAGGCCCATGTTACCAGAGTGAGAAGTGACAAGGCGAGACCCTGAAGCCTATTTGGGGGAGGTGAACAAAAATAAAATGAGAGATGATGAACAAAAGAAAATGAAGGTGGTGGGGAGGGTCAGGAAATGAAAACATGGGGAGGCAGAGAGAGAGGGGCAAGGGATGACCATGGGCAGCGAGGAGATGGAGGATGGGACAGCATGGGGAAAGCCAGGGGCAGAGAGGGGTGGGGTGGGAGGAAGGGAAACAAAGGAAGAAAACAAGGAGGAGGTACACAGGGAGGGAGAGGAGGGATGAGGAATAGGGCATCACTGGGATGGGACAGTGGGGTGGAGGGAGAAAGGGTGGAAATAAGAGGAAAGGAGGAGAGAGCCAGGGGATAGAGAAGAAAGTAGGGAGGGAGAGGAGCAAGATTAGAGGGCAAGTAGGAAGGTGGAAGGCTGATAAGAGGAGAGTAGATGGAAGGGGATCAGGTCCCACAATCACAGTTGCTGTTTGAGGCTAGGGCCGTATGGAGTTTAGATTTAAAACGTTCTAGCTTTACTTCTTTCGTAATGCTTATGTCAAGCACATTTAGCCATAGTGGCACCTGGTACTCATAGGACCATTGACCTTGCGTGGTTCGACAGAAGGAGATGCTTAGGGTCGAATTGTTTGCCCCGATGCATCTGGTGGTGTTAAGTCCAAGAGTAGATTTCTTGGCGAGAAAGCAAACTTGATACTGAATGCAGCAATCAAGATTGAACCACCCCATCTGACAGTATAGCTCACAGGTGTGGGTGAGGTGGGGTACACCTAGGACTAGACAACATGATTTGTTAAGCGCTGTTCTGATATATTTTAGTGAGGACTGGGAAGCAGCCCCATAGACTGCTAGCCCACAGTCGATCACTGAGAGCACTGAGCTGTTTACTGCAATTTTTAGCGCTTCGGCAGTAAGACATTGACAATGTCTGTACAGTAGTCCCAGTTTTGCATTGGACGACTTTGCAACTGAGTCAATATGTTGGCTGAATGATAGGGTGCTGTCTAGTGTCACTCCCAAGTATTTAAAAGTTTAGACCATTTCAAGGGGAGAGTTCTGACTGTTAAGAATGTGAAGTTGGTGAGTACAGTGTTGCGTGATGATGCAAATAACATGGTCTTGTTTTTTTTTTGTAATTAAGGAGTAATTTGGATTGAAGGAAACAATGTTCTGCAGAGGAGAAATTAGCCTGTATTTACTTTTCAAGCATAATGGGGTCGGCACTGCATGAATATAGCACCGCGTCATCTGTGTAAAGCAGAACGTGATCATTTACAGATTGTGGGAGGTTGTTTAGAAATAAAGTGAACAGTAGGAGGCCGAGGCTCTAATACTTTTGAGAGAGGGGTAAGACTGATATTGGGCGGTGTGGCACGTGGACAGCTGGTTCTGGTTACAATATGATATTTTTCTGCAATATTAAATAGATAAGGAGTGTCTGTCAGGAGACACTACAGTCTTGCTGAAACTGATACATAACCCCCGGATAAGTTCAAAGGACAGGATGTAGCAAACTGCAGAAATCTGAAATGCAATTACTTTGTTAAGTTTTCTTTGAAGTCAGGAACCAGGATATCCACTTTATAATGCCCTCAGGGATATCCTTTGATTTGCACTAGGTATCATGAGGAAAAGGGACATATGCCTGTGTTTGGACTGTCTTCCAAGGAAGCCAGCTGATTGCATCAAAGAGACTTTGATGTCTATGTGAAGCAGGTCCCAGACTAAATGGGGAAGTCCAATATGTATTTGTTTGGACCGTCGTCCCAGGAAGCCAGGAATTACATCAAAGAGCCTTTTGATGTCTGTATGAAACAGATCACAGACTGGTATTGAGGAAGTTACATGAAGAGAGGAGATGACTGATGTCACCTATTTTCTTTAAAATATCTTATTAGGACATCCTGTGTTATAAAATATAAATTTTAATACACCAAGGTGGAGTTAGTGACCTCAGAGAGAAGGCCGGCTCAAGACTGCTTTTAAAAGATACTGAGCAGACCTTACAGAGAGACATTCATTTTCTGACTGAGAAAAAGAGGAACATCAAGCACTGAAAGATTAAGAAGTAAGGAGACCTTAGATGAGACCAGTCTGAGTGTAGGTGTTATAGGAATTTGCACTTTTAAACCCGTTTTGTTTTTAAGATTGTATGTGTTGGGGATATTTTGTTCTGTATTTACTGTTTTCCTATTTTACCTATTTTAAAGTAAAGATATATATTTAAAAACAGAAACTGCCTGGTGTGCCTTGATACTTCTTTTTTTTTTATAAGTGAAGCTTAGATGGTTATAGTTGACACTGTGCATGTGCTTATTGTGATACCAAACTGGGAAATGGATAAGAGTTCTGTAGGTCTTGCATAGAGTTCTAAGAGTTCATTTTGTAATACCTGGTTAGGTGCCCGTAGGCAAAGATATCTGGCCCCCCGAAGACAGAATTATCTGAGCCTGACAATTGAGTACGCTAACACGAGGTTATCAGTTTGAATCCCTCCAGAACTTGGGACAAAGGTGACTTGAACCCACAAAACATACAAGAGGGTTACCTTGTTCTGTTAAACTGTTCACAATTCTATGCTCAGAAGTTGGCACTTTGGGAGTAGAGGCTGACCTGCTGGTGGGTTTGTGACAGTAGGTGGTTATAAGCTGGCTCTGGCTCCACTTTTGAAGACAGGGGTGACCACCGCCACCTTCCAGATTCATGGGAATTTGTCAGATATCTGGGAAAGATTTAGGATTTTGGTTAGGGGAGTGAAAACTATGTCCAGGGTGAGTCTAACTAGTTTGAGGTCTAGCTTGATCACTACTAGTCCTGGAATTTCCGAGAGCTTTTATGAGGTAGTTTTAGCCTTGTGAGGGGTGATAACTCTGAGGTAGAAAGGCAGGTGGGAGTTTGATTGGGTCCCTGGGTTTTGTGTAGGGTATATATCAGTTGGGTGTTGGAGGAAGCTAGGAGGCAGCCGCTGTGAGGTTGGTAAATGCCTTTTGAAAACATTAGCTTCATGGTAGTGATCCTCGTGGGATGACCCTCAATGTTCAAAAGGTGGGAGGAGTTTTATTAAGTTTGCTGGTTAGAGACTTGATGTTCTGCCAGAACCGACAGCTGTTGCCCCAGGAGTTTGTCAGCTCACTCTTAAAGTGATTGTTTTTGGCCTTATGTATAGCCCAGGTGCACTTATTACAGGCAGTTCTATAATTCTGGTAGTCTGCTGAGGTGTCAGAGTTTCTAGCTTTGCACCACAGGGCATCTCTATGTTTCATGATGGCTAGTAGCTGGGGGGTAACCCAGGGGCAGAAGTGTGCAAATCTCATTGTCCCCTGTCTGCGGAAAGTAAATTTCCTTGAAGGGCAAGTATAAAATGAGAGCTTAATTCATTTTAATGAATAGGGGCAAGTGAACATTCAGCTAGTCATGGATGGGCAAGTACTAAAGTTTTGATTTAAATACCCCTGCCCAGGGGCTGTTGTAATCACGGCTCTTTCATTTAGTGTAGGGGGCATAGATATTACATACTGCATTAAACTTGTTTATGAAGCTTTCAGGGCAGCGTTGATGTCAGTGCTGGGGTCAAGAAAGTTCAGTCTTGGAGGCTGAGGTGAGCTCTTACAGCTTCAGTTTGCCTTTCTTCAGGAGTCTGGAATTGACAGTTTTGGCTGGCACCTTTGGGGCCTTATTAGACATAGAACATAGAATTTGATGGCAGATAAGGACAGCTTGGCCCACCCTAGTCTGCCCATTTCCCTACCTACAGGATAAGCTGCAGATCCTAGTTAACTAACAGCCTACTTCCTCCTACCCCCCCCACTAGAATTGCTGTATGTCTGTCCCATGCATTCTTGAATTCCTCCACTGTTTTTGAGTCCACTACCGCCTCAGGAAGGCTGTTCCATGTATCCACAACCCTCTCTGTGAAAAAATACTTCCTCACATTACCTTTAAGCCGTACCCCCTCTATCTCCAAATTGTGCCCCCTTCTTCTTGCACATCTCTTTTTCTGAAAGATGCTACCCTCTTGGACTCTGTTGATTCCCTGAGGTACTTGAAAGTTTCTATCATGTCCCCCTCTCCTCGAGTGTGTGTATATATATATATATATATATATATATAATAGCTTCTTTAATCTCTTCTTCATCTTCTGGTGCAGACCCTGCACCATTTTAGTGCCCTCCTCTGGACAGCCTCCATCCTGTCTATGTCCTTGCAGAGATGGGGTCTCCAGAACTGGACACAGAACTGCAGATGGGGTCTCACCAACTGTCTGTACAAAGGGATAACAACTTCCTGTTTTCTACTGGTGATGCCTCTCCCTATGCATCCCAGTATCCTACCAGCTCTCTCTTCTTACTGCCTTCTCACATTGCTTGCCCACCTTAAGGTCATCTGATATGACTACCCCCAGGTCCCTTTCCATTTCTGTAGTTGTTATTATCTCACCCCCCATTGTGTACTCTTCCCCTGGATTTTTGTTTCCCAGGTGCATTACTTTGCACTTCTTTGCATTGAATCTAAGCTGCCATATATTTGACCATTCCTCCAACCTTGCCAAGTCCCTTTGCATCCTCTCCACCCCACCTTCTGTATCAACCCTGTTGCAAATCTTTATGTCATCTGCAAAGACACTTTTCCTTCCAGTCCCTCTGCAATGTCACTTATAAAGACATTAAAGAGGACTGGTCCCAGTACTGAACCCCAAAATTCTAATTAGTAACCCCCCTCTCTTCAGAGTAAACTCCATTTACTATTACCCTCTGTATCCTGTTGTCCAGCCAATTTTAACCCAGGCTACCACCTTGGGACCCACTCCGAGGCTGGCTAACTTGTATATTAATCTTTTGTGTGGGACTGTGTCAAAATGCCTTGCTAAAGTCTAGGTAGGCTATGTCACTGCCCCTCCTGGTCTACCACATTGGTCACCCAGTCAAAGAAATCTATTAGATTCATCTGACAGGACCTTCCTGCTGTGAATCCATGCTGCCTTGGGTCCTGCCCCACTGGCTTCTAGGAGCTCAACAATTCTTTCCTTTAGAAGTGATTCCATGATTTTCCCTACCACCGAGGTCAAACTAACAGGTCTGTAGTTTCCTGCCTCTGTCTTGCTCCCACTTTTGTGAAGGGAATCACGTCTGCCCTCCTCCAGTCCTCGGTACTACATCATCCTCCATGATTTGTTAAAAGGGAGGTCAGTGGTGTCACTAATTCTACCCTTAGTTCTTTTATAATTCTTGGGTGAATCCATCAGGCCCCATTTATTGTCCACCTTCAGTTTTAAGAGTTCTTTCAGGACCCTTTCTTCTGTGAATGGACTGGTATCGACCTCCCTATCCAGAGTGCTTCTATTTCCTCAGTTTGGGCTTTTGCTATTCTGACTGTCTTCCCCACTTCCTTCTGCTTTAACTGGTACAGTTCTCTGTTCTGCTCCTTCTGTGTTTACTTGTACTTCCTGAATGCTACCTTTTTCTCCTTAACCTTCCCCAGAGGGACAGGGAGGGTAAAAGAGGAGGAGGAGGAGTAGCTCTCTATGTAAGGGAAGGGATCAAAGCAATGGAACTAAAGGATAAACAGGGAGTAGAGGAGGCACTGTAGGTTACTCTGGAAACAGGATATGGCACTACAATTCACACAGGGGTGGTATACAGACCCCCCACTTGCACATTATTGGGGACCATTTGCATATTGGGGGAGTGGTCATTGAGAGAGTCAGGAGAACTGAAGTGGAGTTATTCTATCAGGCTGGTTTTTGACCATCCAGTCAATTATGGTACCTGTGCCTGTCCGGTAATTAAGCCATGTAGGGTTGTCTATCAGTTGCATGAGATTGAGTGAGGATAGCAAGTCCTTCTAGGGGCCAGCATCAGGAGAGGACCAGTTAATAATAAGTCCCCAATCATTATTAGCTTAGTGTTTAGGCTTTAGGTCATAAGATATGATTACTCCCAGGTCCATTTCTTAATTGGTGACCTTCAGTAACCCCCATCTTGTACTCCTCCCTTGAATTTCTGTGCCCCAAATGCATGATTTTGCACTTCTTTGCACTGAATCTTAGCTGCCACACTCTCGATCACTCCTCAAGTATGTTTAGGTCCCTTCTCATCCTCCCCCTCCCTGAAGTGTCGACCCTGCTGCAGATCTTAGTGTCATCTGCAAAGAGGCATACTCTCCCTTCCAGCTTTCTGCAATGTTGCTTATGAAGACATTAAAGAGGACTGGCCCCAGCACCAATCCCTGTGGCACCCCACTGGTCACCCCCCCTCTCCTTGGCTGAAACATAGAAACATATAATTTGATGGCAGATAAGGACCGCTTGGCCCACCTAGTCTGCCCATTTCCCTACCTAACGGATAAGCTGCAGATCCTAGTTAATCAACAGCCTACTTCCTCCTACCCCCACTAGAATTGCCTTATGTCTGTCCCATGCATTCTTGAATTCCCCACTGTTTTGACTCTATGACCTCCTCAGGAAGGCTGTTCCATGTATCCACAACTCTCTCTGTGAAGAAATACTTCCTCACATTACCTCTGAGCCATCCCCTCTATCTTCAAATTGTACCCCTTGTTCTTGCATCTCTTTTTCTGAAGATGCTACCCTCTTGGACTTTGTTGACTCCTTGAGGTACTTGAAAGTTTCTATCATGTTCCTCTCTCCCTCCTTTCCTCGAGGCCCTTACATCTTTAGTTCCTTTGGTCTTTCTTCATATGTCTTCTGATGCAGACCTGCATCATTTTGGTTGCCCTCCTCTGGACAGCCTCCACCCTGTCTATGTTTTTGTGGAGACGGGGTCTCCAGAGCTGTACACAGTACTCCAGATGTGGTCTTGCCAACTGTCTGTACAGAGGGCCAACAACTTCCTGTTTCCTATTGGTGATGCCTCTCCCTATGCATCCCAGTATCCCCCCAGCCCTCCTTACTGCCTTCTCACATTGCTGGCCCACCTTTAGGTTGTCTGATATGGCTACCCCCAGGTTCCTTTCCATTTTTGTTGTTGTCAATATCTCATACCCCATTGTGTACTCTTCCCTTGGTTTTGTTTCCCAGGTGCATTACTTTGCACTTCTTTGCATTGAATCTAAGCTGCCATACATTTGACCATTCCTCCAACCTTGCCAAGTCCCTTTTCACCCTTTCCACCCCACCTTGCGTATCAACCCTGTTGCAGATCTTTGTGTCATCTGCAAAGAGACATACTTTCCCTTCCAGTCTCTCTGCAATGTTACTTATAAAGACATTAAAAAGGACTGGCCCCAGCACTGAACCCAACGGTACCCCACTAGTAACCCTCCTTTCATCACTGTGGACTCCATTTACTTTTATCCGCTGTGTCCTGTTGTCCAACCAGTGTTTTACCCAGGCTACCACCCTGGGACCCACTCCCAGGCTGGCTAATTTGTTTATTAATCTTTTGTGTGGGACTGTGTCAAATGCCTTGCTAAAGTCTAGGTAGGCCATGTCCACAGCCCCTCCCTGATCTGCTTTGGTCACCCAGTCAAAAAAATCAATTAGATTTGTCTGACATGACCTTCCCGCTGTGAAGCCATGCTGCCTTGGGTCCTATGCCCCACTGACCTCTAGGTACTCAACAATTCTTTCCTTCAGAATTGATTCCATTATTTTCCCTACCACTGAAGTCAAACTGACAGGTCTGTAGTTTCCTGCCTCTGTCTTGCTCCCACTTTTGTGGAGGGGAATCACATCCGCCCTCCTCCAGTCCTCAGGTACCACACCATCCTCCCATGATTTATTAAAAAGGGTAGTCAGTGGTGGTACTAGTTCTTCCTTAGTTCTTTTAGAATTCTGAGGTGAATCCATCAGGCTCCATTGCTTTATCCATTTCTGTTTTAAGAGTTCTTCAGAACCCTTTTTCTGTGACAGGACTAATATCAACCCCTATCCAGAGTGCTTCTATTGACCGGATTAGGTATTTCCCCTGCTTTTCCATTGTGAATACTGAGCAGAAGTGTTCGTTCAGTATCCCTGCTTTTTCACTGTTGCTCTCTGCCCAACCACCTTCCTTTGTTCAGCCTCAGTATCCCTGCCTTAGTCTTTCTTTGCTCCCTAATGTACCTATAAAAGGTTTTATCCCCCTTCTTAACTGAGTTGGCTATCTTTTCCTCGGTTTGGGCCTTTGCTATTCTGACTGCCTTCCCGCTTCCTTCTACTTTAACTGGTACAGTTCTCTGTCCTGCTCCTTCTGTGTTTCCTTATACTTCATGAATGCTATCTTTTTCTCCCTTACCTTCCCCGCCACTTCTTTTGAGAACCATAGTGTTTTTTTCTTTTGTTTTGATTTGTTTATTTGCTTGACACAAAGGCTTGTTGCCTCTGTGATGGTGGTTTTGATGTTTCCCTATTGTTGCTCCACCCCACCTTCTTGATCCACCCCACCTTCTTGCCTGTTTTCTAGTGCTTTTTGAGGCACTCCCATTTGACAAAATCAGCCCTCCTGAAGTCCAGTACCTTCACTTTTGTGTGGCTTGACTCTACAGCTAAGTTTATCGTGAACCACACTGTTTGGTGGTCACTTGTTCCCAGATGGCTACCCACTTCAAGATCAGAGATCCTCTCTCCATCCCCATTTGAGAGTACCAGGTCTAAGATTGCTCTCTCCCGAGTGGGTTCCAAAACTAGCTGTCTGAGGCATGCCCCCTGTAGGACATTGAGAATGGCCCTGCTCTTGGATGTGGCTGCAGCAAAGGTGCTCCAGTCAACATCTGGCATATTCAGGTCCCCCATCAGCAATATCTCCCCTTTCTCTGCCATCCCAAGAATGCCTTCTATCATTTCCTTGTCCATTTTCTCCCCCTGAGATGAGGGTCTGTATACAACCCCTGTGCGGACTGTGGAGCCATTTCCAGTCTCCAGGGTGACCCACAGTCTTCCTCTCCTCCCTGTTTACCCTTTAGTTCTGTTGCTTTGATCCTTCAGTTACATAGAGCTCCTCCTCCTCCTCTTCTTCTCTCCCTGTCCCTCCTGTAGATTGTGTACCCTGGCATGTTGACATCCCAGTCATGGTTCTCTGTGTACCATGTTTCTGTGACTGCCACAATATCTAGCATCCCTCTTCCATCAAGGCCACTATTTCAGGGAGCTTTTCACCTAGACTATGGGCATTGGTACTCATTACCCTCCATTTTTTTATGGCTTTATTTCTTTTTGCCCCATCCCTGTCCCTACTGCCTTTGTCTTTTCTCCATTTACCCCTCCCTTGTCCCTATCGACTGCTCTATCATGGTGCTTACCTCACTGATTACCAGTTTTTTTTTGGGGGGTGCTAGGTTTCCCTTCTCCTCTTCAGTGCCTCCCCCCTTGGCTAGTTTAAATGCTTGCCACTGAAGCATTTAAACCTATCACCTAGGATCCTGGTTCCCCTCCAGGATAGATGCAAACCATCGCGCCTGTATAGGCCTGCATCCCTCCAGGTGGAGCCACAGTCCCCAATGAAGCCAAATCCCTGAGCTCTGCACCAGCTTTTCAACCAGTCATTGAATCCCATGGTGCAGAGTACCTTAGCCTCTTCTATGCCATAGACAGGTAGCACTTCTGAGAAAGTTACCGTGTGTGCTACTTGTCTAAGGCCCCTCCCCAACTCCACAAACTCCTGTTGCACTGCTCTGATCCCATTCTCAGCCAGGTCATTCATCCCTAGGTGGATAATGACATCAGCTCCCTCCCCACTGCCGCTGCTCCCATGGTCCTGAGGATTCGTTTCCTGTCCCTCCAAGCCTTGGTGCCGGGCAGGCACCTTACCTCCCTTTCCCCTCCCTCCCCCAGTTCTACCCCACTAACAACTGAGTCCCCTACCAGGAGTTGTTTCCTTCCCCTGTGGGATCCTGGGCCACCCTCCTGTGGGCTGGATCGCCATTTACCACCACCCTCTATGTCCTGTCACTCAGTCAGTTTCTGACCCAGTTTACCACTTTAGGGCCCACTCCCAGGCTGCCCAGCTTATTTAAATAAAATAGAAATCTGGGCTGTAAATAATGAAATGTTTTCTAACACTGAAAAGTGTACTGTTTTGCATCTTGGTATAAATAACCCCAATTATAAATACATATTGGATGGCAAAATAATTAAATCAAGTAGCTCCAAAGTTGATCTTGGGGTAACAACTGATAATAAATTTACTTCCTCAGACCAATGTAAAATTATAACTAGGAGAGCTATGTGGCTTATTAAAAGAATTCAGAAAACATTTATCTGTAAAACCGAACAATGCATTTTACCCTTATATAGGAGGACCCCTTACAAATTATGCTTCCCAGATATGGTCACCTTATATATTAAACGATAAGGCAATGATTTAGGGTGTGTAGCGAGCTGCAACAAGACTCATTTCTAATTGTAAAGGTTTAACATATGAGAACAGGCTATGCAAAACTAATATACTTTCACTAGAGTGTAAGAGACAGAGGGAGGATCTTTTGCTGCTGTATAAAACTCTGCAAGACCCCATATTGTGTAGTCAAATGGAGATAAAATTTAGCATCTCTAGGGTAACATGAGATCCCATAATAGGAAGTTAATAGTACCAAGAGCTAACAGTAAGAAACAGGATAATTTCTTCACAACACGAGTGGCCAAAGCCGGAACAGGCTGCCACAAGATTTGTTTAAGATAAAGAGTTTGAACTCTTTAAGAAAAATTTGGATATAGCTTATTTTTCTAGAATAAACTGGTTTAATTTTCCCGTCGATAGGGGACAATCACGATGGGCCATTGGCCTCCTTTTGTCCAATTCACCCATTAAACCTAGTACCAACCTTCTATGTGAAACATTGTGAAGGCCTTGCTGAAATCCAGGTAGGCGCATCCACTGCCCCTCCCTGGTCACCCAGTCAAATAACACTATTAGGTTTGTTTGACAAGACCTTCCCACTGTGAATCCATGCTGCCTTGGATCCTGTGCTCCACTGGATTTAAGAAATATCACAGTCCTTTCCTTCAGCAGTGATTAGATTAATTTCCCCACCACTGAGGTCAGGCTGACTGCCCTGTAATTGCCAGCCTTGTCACTGTTCCCACTTTTGTGGAAAGGGACTGCATTTGCCCTCCTCCATTCCCTTGGACCACCCACCTCTACTGGTTTGTTGAACAGGGCTGTTAGTGGTGATGCCAGCACCTCTCTAAGTTCTTTTAATATTCTGGGATATATCCCATCTGACCCCATAGCCTTGTCCCCTTTCAGATTCTCAAGTTCCTTTAGGACTCTTTCCTCTGTAAATGGACTGGTGTCCACCTCTCTCCCATTTGTGCTCCTATCGCTCAACAGTGGTCCTTCTCCTTCTCCTTCCCCTTCTTCTGTGAATACTGAACACAAATATTTGCTCAGGATGGTTGCTTTTTCTAAATCCTCCTCCACACACACACTCACTCCCTTTTTAACCTCACAATCCCAACCCTGGTCTTTTTTCTTTCACTAATGGACTTGAAAAGGTTTGTCTCCTTTCTTACACTGCCTATTTCTTCCTCTGTTTATGCCTTTTTGCTCTGACTACTTTCCCTGCCTCCCTCTGCTTTTTCAGAAACAGTTCCCTGTCTGTCCTCCTCTGTGTTTCCTTGTATGTCCTGAAAGCTAGTCTTTTATTACCTTTCCAGCCATATCCTTTGAGAACCATAGTGTTTTTCTTTCACTTTGTTTTGTTAGTTACATAGAAATTGTCGGACTAAAAGGACCGCTAGGCCCATCCAGTCTGCCCATAAGCCCTGTATTTGATTATGGCTTCTGACCCTCCCTGTGCTTTACCACTATGGTTCCCCATGCCTGTCCCATGTTTGTTTAAATTCAGCCACAGTGTTTGCTCTCACCACCTCCAGTGGCAGACCATTCCATGTGTCCACCACCCTCTCTGTGAAGAAACTTCCTCACATTCCATCTCAACCTGCCACCTTCCAATTTCATGTCATGCCCCCTCGTTCTTGTCCTCCTCCTGTATTGGAAGATGCCCCCCCTCCGCACCTTGTTTATGCCCTTGAGGTACTTGAATGTTTCTATCATGTCCCCCCTCTCCTTCGGCAAGTACATATTGAGGTCCCTCAATCTCTCCTCGTAAGTTTTGTGGTGCAAGCCCTGAACCATCTTAATTGCCCTTCTCTTGACTGTCTCCAGCCTGTTTATGTCCTTTCAAAGGTGTAGCCTCCAGAACTGCACACAGTACTCCACGTGAGGCCTGACGAGGGTTTTAATAACAGCATCACTACATCCCGCCTTCTGCTGCTGATACCCCGCCTATGCACCCCAGCATGCTACAGGCCCTCCCTATTGCCTTTGTACTCTGTTTTGACATTTTCAGGTCATCTGAAATAATCCCAGGTCCCTTTCTTCCTTGGTGACTGTCAGCAACTCCCCCCCCCCATCCTGTAGCTCTTTCCAGGTTTTTTATGCCCTGGGGCAACATTTTGCACTTCTTTGCATTAAACCTCAGTTGCCACTCCTCAGACCATTTCTCAAACTCAGAGGCTTGTTGCCTCTGCTATGGCAGGTTAGCCCATTGTTTCTCTACATCCCCCCCCTTCTTCCTCACCTGCCAGGGCTTCCTTGAGACATTCCCCAGTTTTTGCAAAGTCAGCCCGTCTGAAATCCAGGACCTTTGCTTTCATGTGGTTTGACTCCTCCACTGTTCTCACACTGAACCACACCAAAATGGCTTACCCGTAGCTGCCACAACAGAGTAGTGGTATAGCAAAGTGGAGGAACTAGGGACAATGGAAAGAATCACAGGGGACCTCCACCTTGCAAGGCAAAGATTTAAGGACAGCTGGGCCCTATGGTACAGATAAAGTTTTACCCGCAGGGAGTCTTTTTGTCATTCGGGGGGGGAAAGAAGAGACAGATCCAGAAGGGCAGGTGCAATAAAAATAAAGACAGTATTATTGATTGACATAAAGTGCATGTAATATAAATGCCCTAATGTTCTCTTGATTACAGATACAGTGGACACTGCTTATAACTGAGATATCCAGCATATTCTATTTTGTTCATTACAAACAGTGTCCATGTAATTTGTCTGACTGGTTTTGTGTTTCAGAGAGCGTTTAGAAAGTGAGTGTGAGTGAGTGTGTGTTGGTATGTCTGAATAACCACAAAAACCAGATTCAAATACTGATTACGTGTATTTTATTTGGTTAGTAGCAAAAGAAAAGCAACTTTAGAAAGGAATCAGCTGTAGCTGTTTCTCTTACTCATGATCTTGTTCACAATCACTCAGTCGGTATTGTTTCTGACACGATGTAGTCAGTAATTTTCATTTGAACCATTTGTTTCTCTTATATTTTTCAAACACAGAAATTTCCAGCAGATAAGGACAGCTTGGCCCACCTGGTCTGCCCATTTTGTCCTGCCTACAGTATCACCGCAGATCTTAGTTGATCTCCAGCCCATTCACCCCACTTTCCTTTCCCTAAGATTCCCTTACGCCTATTCCATGCATTCTTGAATACCATCGCTGTTTTTGCCCCACCACCTCCGTTGGAAGACTGTTCAGGAATCTGCCACTCTTTTGATAAAAAAGTACTTACTCACATCTTGCCTAAATCTAACCCCATTCAGCTTCTGATCATGGCCCCTTGTACTTGAGCACCTTTTTTCTGAAAAATGCTTCCCTCCTGTACCTTGTTTACCCTCCCGTGAGGTATTTAAATGTCTCTTTCATACCCCTCTTCTATTTCAGGGTGTACATATTTAAGTCTTCAAATCTCTCCTCGTAGGGCTTTTAATGCAGACCCTGCATAATTTTAGTTGCCCATCTCTGGACTGCCTCTGCTATGTCTATGTCTTTCTAGAAAAGTTTTATTTATACACTTATTTATTTTGGATTACAAGTACCTTTGAGCTGAAAGCTGTTTTATAAAGGTTTCACGTCAGTGGGGAAATGGTAACATACATACACAGAATAAAAACATACATGCTGTACAAATGTCAAAAGGAACATGGGTATTGGACAGTAATGATGGGAAGATATAATACAAGTAAAGACAAACATGTGTACAGTATTTTAGGAGCATTAACAATGGCTCAGTTGAGATTACAGGTTATACAATGAAAGCAAAGGCAAACGGGGCACAATATAGCAAAAGTCAATACATATGAATTAAGTGCTGCTGATCAAATGAGTCAGCCAAAGAAGGCATTGTCAATAGCTGGGCTGGTTGGAGGGAGGGAGAAGGCAAATGGGAAAGGTGAGTGAGAAATAAGGAATGGAGGAAATGGGATTAAAGTAGATGGGAGGAGGGAGTCATGGGCAAAGCAGCATTTCACGAGTGCAGCAGGTCAGGCCATGAATAGTGTACAGAAGGATCCGACTTATGTTGGACAGTCACAGCCAGCGTCCTGAGAGGTGCAGATGAAGCCTCTGTTTAAAAGGCCAAGCTTTGTTTCAGCGAGTAGGTCACTCCCACGGAGTTGAGTCAGCGGCTTAGTACTTAAATGATCTTTGCCCCTTGTGACGTGGCAGAAGGGACCTTGAAAGGCTGACTGCTTGTGCCTCTGGTGCAGGGGAGTTAGCTATTAGGTATAGTAGGTTCCAGACACCCAAGGGGGCCAGGCCCAGGGATGATTTCTTAGCCAGCAGATAAGACTGGTACTACAACCTTCCTTTCAAGAGAAGCCACCCCATTAAAGCACATAAGTCACAGGTGTGTGTAAGCCAGTGGGCCTCTGTGATTCGTCTACAGGCCTTATTTAAGGCTGTCGAGATCCTTTTAAGGACAGAGTCAGATGCTGCCCCATAAACTACCAGTCCCAAGTCAATTATGGAGATGACAGAACTGTTTACTGCAAACCTGAGAGCATCAGCAGTCATGCAGTGTTTGTGCCTATAGAGAATACCTACTTTTGCATTGACCACTTTGGCGGCATGGTCAATATGGATATCATAGGATAAGGTGCTGTCATGTGTAACCCCTAAGTATTTGAAAGACTGGACCAATTCTAGGGGGGGTGCTCAAATTATTGCTGATGGTGGGCTGGTGAGATTTGTATTTGTTGTGGGGGGTTGCAAATGTCATAATCTTGCTTTTTATTGTTCAGCAGTAACTTGTGTTTCAGGAACCAAGCCTCTACACTGGCAAAATTCCACTAAAGCTGCGTTTCCAGGAGTACAGGGTTGGGACTGCATATAAAAGTACTGCATCATCCACATAGAGGAGAATCTATCTTGGCAGATGAGGGAAGGTGGTTTAGGAAGAGGCTAAAAAGCAAGGGTCCTAGGATGGATACTTGGGGACCATTGTACTCACTTTCCAACCATCTGACAAGACTCCATCTCTCTTCACCTGCTGAACTCTGTCCATAAGGTAACTGTAAACCAGCCCATGACTTCCAGAACTGGACAAAGTACTGTAGGTCGGGTCTTACCAGTGATTTATACATGGGCACACCACCTCCCTCTTTCTGCTGGTGTGAGACCTCCCTATGCCCTCAGCATCCCACTTGCCCTCCCAACTGCCTTCTCACGCAGTGCCTGGCCAGCATTAAATCATTAAGTATGATTACACCTGTCTCTTTCCTGGGTTTCTGTGCCCCAAGTACATTACTTTGTACTGTTTTGCATTGAAACCCAGTGTCATCTCCTGAGCACTCTCGAGTTTCTCAGGTCTCGCTCATCCTTTCCACCCCAGCCCCCGAGTGTTCACCATATGCAGATTTTGTGTCATCTGCAGAGAGGCAGAGCTTCCTTCAGCTCCTCTGCAATGTGACCTATAAAGACAGGATCGGTCCCAGCACTGATCCCTGAGGCACTCCACTGGTCATCCTCCTTTCCTCAAAGTGATTTCCATTTACTACCAACCTCTGCAGCCTATCCCTAACTAATTTCTTATCCAGTTTCCTACCTTAGACCCACTTCCTAAGCTACCTAGCTAGGCCGCTGCTGTATTTATTGAATTTTAAATTGTTGGACCTGTTTATATTGATTTTAATTATTTTTGTATTGTACAAATGTGCTTGATTTTGAGAAAGGTGCTTTTATAAATAAAGCTTTACCTACCTACTTACTTACTAGCCTTCTATGTGGAATGGTGTCAAAAGCCTCACTGATATCTAGGTAAGCCACATTCATACGAACATACGAAAATGCCAGCAGAAATAGGCCTCATGGTCTGTCGAGTCTACTCAATTGTGCAGCTAGCCCCTCATCCCGCAGCTGCCCCTCCTACTCCTCCCCTCCTTAGATTTACCCTTCCCCTCACCCTGTCCCATCCCCTCTTGAAACTGCCCACCATCTTACAGGCCACCACTTCCTATGGTACAGTGTTCCACTTGTCCACAACCCTTTCCATGAAGAACTGTCTCCTTACCTCCCTCCTGAATCCTCCCCCCGCCCCAGGCTGAGACTGTGCCCTCTCGTGTCCCTTCCTCTTCTTAATTGGAAGATCCCCTCTGTTCAAGTCTTGTTTATCTCTTTCAAGTAGTTAAAGGTCTCAATCATGTCCCCCATCCTCCTCTCCTCCAAGGAATACTTACGTAGCTCGCTCAGATCTCCTCATATGGCTTGCCCTCCAATCTCTAGATCATCTTTGTCACTCTCGCTGCCTCCTCCAACAATCTAACATCATTCTTCAGGTACGGGCACCAGAACTGCATGCAGTACTCCAGGTGCGGCCTAACCAGTGATCTGTACAAGGCGAGAATTACCTCCCTACTTCAGGAGGAGAATCCCCTCGCTATGCACCCCAGCATCTTGTTGGCCTTCGCTGCCACCTTCCTACACCAAGCAGAGTTGTTCATGTTCCCCATTACAAGTACTCCTAGGTCCTTTTCCACCACAGTGCTACCCAACTGTACCCCTCCCAGCTGATAGTCCCTCCCCTGGTTCTTTGCTCAGAAGTGCATTACCTTGCACTTCTTGGCACTGAACCCCAGCTGCCATGTTTCTGACCATCCCTGCAGTTTAGTTAGGTCATCCTGTAGCCCCTTCCATCCCTCAATGTCATCAACCACTGCCCTCATTTTGGTGTCCTCTGCAAACATACTGATCTTACTTCAGATCCCATGTGAGATATCAGCTATGAATAACCCGAACAACACCAGCCCCAGCATCAACTCCTGTGGCACCCCGCTCGTCACTGCCCTCAGTGCTGAGAGTTCCCCTCCCACTACCACCCTCTGCTGCCTACCCCTTAGCCAATTCGTTATCCATTTCACCATCTTCGCTCCTGCTCCCACAGCTTCCAGCTTCCCCCCAGCCTCCCGTGTGGCACAGAGTCAAAGGTCTTGCTGAAATCCAAGTCTAGAACAGCCACTGCATGGCCCTTGTCTAGTTCCCTTGTCACCCAATCGTAGTACTCAATGAGGTTGGTCTGGCAGGATCTGCCTGAGACAAACCCGTGTTGATGCCATCTTGGAGTCCATTGTCCTTCAAAAGGTCACCAGCCTCTCTTTCAGGATTGTCTCCATGAGCTTCCCACAACTGATGTGAGGCTCACTGGCTGTAGTTCTCAGTTCATCCTTTGGGCCACCTTTGTGGATGGTCACCACATGGGCCATCCTCCAGTCCTGTGGTAGTATGCATCCCATGTCCAGGGAGGTATTAAACAGGTCAGCCAGTGGCCATGATAGAAACTCAGCCAGCTCTTTGAGTACTCTATGGTGAATGCGTCTGGCCCAGGTACCTTGTCCACCCTCAGTCCTTCCAGTACCCTGTCCTCAGTAATCCTCATCTGCCACACCCTCCCTCCACCTACCCTCCTCCCTGTGGGTACCGGCTCCACTTTCTCTTGCATGAATACAGAACAGAAGTATTCATTTAATGCCTCTGCCTGATCCTCCCCTCTCTCCACCAACCTCCCGTCCTTTTTTATCCTCACAATTTGGGCCTTGTTGTTCCTTCTTTCCCTTATGTATCTGAAGAAATCCTTTTCTCCGTTTTTAATACCCTTTGCCAGCCTCAGCTCTCTGAAAACCTTGGCTGCTCTGACTAGTTTGGTGGCCTCTCTGGATTTCTTTGTCTACACCTTCTTGTCTTCTCCCCTCCCTGACTTTTTGAACCTCTGGAATGCCTCTCTCTCTCTCTCTCGGCCCTCACCCCCTCCCTGACCTCCTGAGTCATCCAACTGGGCTTGTTTGCCCTCCCTTTCTTGCTTTGTGTTCTAGTACATGCCCTGTAGCCTCCACTAGCCCCTTTTTATGATATCCCACTTCTTACTTGTGTCCCAGCCTGGTTGAATTACATGCAGGTGCCCATCAGAATTTCCCCATGTTTTTAAAGTCCACCTGCCTAAAGTCAATCACCTTGGTACCTGTACTCCAGCTTCCCTCCCCATGTTGAATGTGAACCACACTGAGCAGTGATCACTCCCTGCCAGTGGGTCCTCCACCCCAGATCCCTTACCATCTTCCCATTGGACAGTACAAGGTCCAGAGTATTTCCTATCTGAGTTGGCCCATGGACCAACTGTATCAAAGCTGTCCTGAAACGCCTCCTAACAGGACTTGCTCCTTGCACTTGTGGTGGTTGGGGTACTTCAATCCACCCCAGGTAGGTTGAAGTCCCCACCACCTCCATGTTACCCTTCCTGCAGACCCTTCCGGATTTTCTCAGCTAATTCACTGTCCATGCCCTCCAGTTGAGCTGGTGGTCTATAAACTAACCCCATCCTCAGTGTCCTGCCTTTTGAGTCCTGAAAATGCATCCACAGGGCCTCTGTCCTGCCTCTTCCCCTCATCCATTGCACTTTATCCCTCCTGTACATAGATTGCCACCGCCTCTCCCTTTGATCCTATCCTTTCTGAATATCCTATACCCCAGGACCATCAACGCTCAGTCTTGGTACTGGGTGCTTTCATGATGGCTGCAATGTCCACCCTCCCCTCTGCCAATAGGGCCTAAAACTCAGCTGACTAGTTTCCGAGGCTCCTCGTGTTCAGTGAGACCACTCTCCAACCCACTCCCTTCCCCTCCCTAACCCTTCTCCCTCCTTTCTCCCCCTTGTGTCCCTTCCCCTTTGCCTTCCCCATTAACTAGGGGGGTAAGCTTGTCAGGCCCCCCTCTCCAGGACCCCTGTCTACCAGCTGACCACTCACCACCCCCTCATCTAGTTTAAATTCATCTTTGTTTCTGTATACTCCTCAGTCTTCTGCTTCAGTACAGCTTTCCCCTCTTTGCTCAGGTGTAGTCTGTCCCCGGCGTACAGGTCATTCCTGTCCCAGGTTCTGCCCCAGCCACCCACCAAGCCATACCCCCTTGAGCGACACCATTCCCCTAGCCAAGTATTAAACTCACCTATCCTTCCTTTCCTTGTTGTACTTGTGCAGGGTACTGGAAGCACCTCTGAGAAGGCCACCAATCCCCCATCTCCTCACACAGCCTTCTCAGTTCCTCAAACCTCTCCCGTACCACTTATACCATCTCCCCTGCCAGGTCATTCATATTCATGTGTACCATGACATAAGGTCTCCTCCTTCCCTTCCCTGCACATTTAAGAAGAGACTGCCCCACCCTGTCTGCAGTCAGCCCAGGTATGGATTCGACCCAGATTTGGCTTTGCCTTCCCCTTACTGCCCCACCTGATCCCCTTCAGCATGGAATCCCCAGCACTAGAATCCCCCTTCATGCCTCATACCTTCCCCAATCTCTTCTCCATGTACTCGTTGTAGACTCCCCTTACCATGCCTTTTTAGTGACTCCATCCAATCCCCTGTACCTCCCCAACCTCCTCCCTGGCCTTCACCCCTCCCCCGACCCTCCCTCACTATCTTCCCTTCTCTATCCTCTACCCGGGTCCTCATCCCTCTCCTGCTGTGTTTCGCATCTATTTCAGCAGCATTGCCCTCCCCATTACCCTGTCCCTCCATCCACCAGTCCAACTGTGTCCCTCTCCCCCTTCCCTCCTTTCTCTGTCCAACTGCTGTCACATGGGCTGTCCCTGCCCCTATTCCCTCCTGCCCATCTTGGAGATCCAGCACCTTCCCCTCCACAATTTCTGCCAACACTGCAAATATGTTACCTTCCTTCTCAGTGTTGCTGAGCTAGGCTCCTTCCTCCCTTCCTGAGGCTTTCCTCTGTTACTAGATCCCCTAGTAATCTTGACTCCTCCTCTCCTCCTCCTCCTTGCCTCTCCCTCTTCAGTTCAGATGCTCCTGCTATGCCTTGGCATCATGCTACCTTGTGCCGAAGGCCATCCTGCCCCAGCCCCCCTCCCCTCACCCTCTCCAACTCCTTACCCAGCCACTGCACTTCTCCCTCCAGCCTCCTCAGCCTATGACAGATTGGACATCCACCTAGCTTCCATAATATGTTCATCCAAACAGCCAACCCACAGCTATTGCAGCCCACTATTCTTCCCAGGCTAACCCCCCCCCAGCATCCTGCTGCTCCCTGTACCCTCCTCCATTACACTGTCCCCATCTTCCCCTAATTCTGTAGTGCCACCCTCTGGCACGTCTTCCCTCATCTCTCTCCATTTTCATACCTCTGTGCTGCCCTTACCCCCCCTTGCATGTTAAACTCCTTAAGTGGTGCCCGTACCCTCTCTTCAGCTTATAGTCCCTTCCTATGCAGCAGTATCTCCTTAAGACCCTTGTTCCTGACTATTTTCACCCATTCAACATATCAGTACAGCTTTTCCAACTACATTAATCCTGCAGCCTTTACTCCTGTGTGTTTCCACTCCAGCTATATGTTTCCACACCCTGTGGCTTTCAGACTTCTGGCCAGGGAATGAAATGGGCTGCACCTGGCAGTCCTGTCCACCAATTGTAGGGTAGCTCCTCCCCTGTAAATGTGCAATACCCCTGGGGTGGCAGGGATGGGGGAGGGAGGGATTAGGACCTTACACTGACTCTTGTGAGAGTCAATCGGTCCTGACCTTTTCCCCGCCAGACCTCTCAATCCCCACACAATGGTACAAGGCCAAACACAACTTCCTGCGTGAGGTCCAAACCTGAGAGGAACTCACCCGGCCAGAACTCTAAACATTCCAACAGTACAGATTAAATATCACAGCCCAGGATGCCCCTCAGTAACACTTAGAACTCCCAGTACTGATTTTAAATCCCCACATCTCCCCTCCCAGCACAAACAATTCCAGTATCACAACTGAAACAGAAAAAGCCAGCACTTCCCTGAAACAGCTCCTTCCCTGCTGCTAGATCCCATTCACCACTCAACCCAGATCTAATTAGTCACCCAGTCAAAGAAATGTATCAGATTTGTTTGATGTCCCCCCCCCACCATGAATCCACGCTTCGCTGAGTCTTGTAATCCACTGAATTCAAGATATTGTACAATCCGTTCCTTCAGCAGTGACTCCACTAAAGTGAAGTTCCAACCTGCTGGTATAAGGTATTGGGCTTCATAGCCTAATATCTTATGCCAGTGTGAGCTTACTGGTGCAAATATTTTTATTTAAAAGTGACTCCATTTACTATGGGATGGGATCGTAACTGGTGCCGAACCCATGGCCAGCCAATCCCTTCCAGCTTCCTGGTGCCTCCGCTCTGCCCCCGCGCTCTCTGATTTTGTGATGTATAAGCAGGGAGAGCATGGGGCGAGCCCCATACAAGTCAATGGGGACTTTTTAAAATACCATTTTTTAGTAACTTTATGAACTTGTAGAGGAAAATTAAAGCAAATCGCTCAACTAATTGAACAATTGCTTTAATTTTCCTCTACAAGTGCATAACATTACTAAAAAATTTTAAAAAGTCCCCATTGACTTGTATGGGGCTCATCCCCATGCTCTCCCAGCTTACACGTCACAAAAGATAGCATTCAGGAAGTATAAGGAAACACAGAAGGAGCAGGACAGAGAACTGTACCAGTTAAAGCAGAAGGAAGCAGGTAAGGCAGTCAGAATAGCAAAGGCCCAAACCGAGGAAAAGATAGCCAACTTGGTTGAGAAGGGGGATAAAACATTTTATAGTTACATTAGGGAGCAAAGAAAGACTAAGGCAGGGATACTGAGGCTGAACAAAGAGGAAGGTGGTTGGGCAGAGAGCAACAGTGAAAAAGCAGGGATACTGAATGAATACTTCTTCTCAGTATTCACAATGGAAAAGCAGGGGGAAATACCTAATCCGGTCAATAGAAGCACTCTGGATAGGAGGGTTGATATTAGTCCTTTCACATAAGAAAGGGTTCTGAAAGAACTTTTAAAACTGAAGGTGGACAAAGCAATGGGGCCTGATGGGATTCACCCCAGAATTCTAAAAGAACTAAGGGAAGAACTAGTAACACCACTGACTACCCTTTTTAATAAATCATGGAAGGATGGTGTGGTACCTGAGGACTGGAGCAGGGCGGATGTGATTCCCCTTCACAAAAGTGAGAGCAAGACAGAGGCAGGAAACTACAGACCTGTCAGTTTGACCTCCGTGGTAGGCAAAATGATGGAAACACTTCTGAAGGAAAGAATTGCTGAGTACCTAGAGGCCAGTGGGGCACAGGACCCAAGGCAGCATGGCTTCACAGCAGGAAGGTCATGTCAGACAAATCTAATTGATTTCTTTGACTGGGTGACCAAAGCAGTAGACCAGGGAGGGGCTGTGGACATGGCCTACCTAGACTTTAGCAAGGCATTTGACACAGTTCCACACAAAAGATTAATAAACAAATTAGCCAGCTTGGGAGTGGGTCCCAGGGTGGTAGCCTGGGTAAAACACTGGTTGGACAACAGTACACAGCGGGTAATAGTAAATGGAGTCCACAGTGAAGAAAGGAGGGTTACTAGTAGGGTACCGCAGGGTTCAGTACTGGGGCCGGTCCTTTTTAATGTCTTAATAAGTGACAGTGCAGAGGGACTGGAAGGGAAAGTATGTCTCTTTGCAGATGACACAAAGATCTGCAACAGGGTTGCTACACAAGGTGGGGTGGAAAGGATGAAAAGGGACTTGGCAAGGTTGGAGGAATGGTCAAATGTATGGCAGCTTAGATTCAATGCAAAGAAGTGCAATATAATGCACCTGGGAAACAAAACCCAGGGAAGAGGACACAATGGGGGTGAGATACTGACTACAACAAAATGAAAAGGGACCTGGGGTAGTCATATCAGATGACATAAGGTGGGCCAACAATGTGAGAAGGCAGTAAGGAGGGCTGGAGGATACTGGGATGTATAAGGAGAGGCATCACCAGTAGAAAACAGGAAGTTGTTGGCCCTCTGTACAGACAGTTGGCAAGACCACATCTGGAGTACTGTGTACAGTTCTGGAGACCCCATCTCTGCAAAGACATAGACAGGGTGGAGGCTGTCCAGAGGAGGGCAACCAAAATGATGCAGGGTCTGCATCAGAAGACATATGAAGAAAGACTAAAGGACTTAAAGATGTATAGCCTCGAGGAAAGGAGGGAGAGAGGGGACATGATAGAAACTTTTAAATACCTCAAGGGAATCAACAAAGTCCAAGAGGGTAGCATCTTTCAGAAAGGAGATGTGCAAAAACAAGGGGCAATTTGAAGATATAGGGGGGATGGCTCAGAGGTAATGTGAGGAAGTATTTCTTCACAGAGAGGGTGGTGGATACATGGAACAGCCTTCCTGAGGAGGTTGTAGAGTCAAAAACAGTGGGGGAATTCAAGAATGCATGGGACAGACATAAGGCAATTCTAGTGGGGAGTAGGAGGAAATAGGTTGTTGGTTAACTAGGATCTGCAGCTTATCCGTTAGGTAGGGAAATGGGCAGACTAGGTGGGCCAAGCGGTCCTTATCTGCCCTCAAATTCTATGTTTCTATGTTTCTCCTCCTGTTCTCCAGAACCACTCCTGTTTCCAATGAGCTGCTAAATAGGACTGTCAGACATGCAGCAGTATTCCCTGTGCTCCATCAGTACCCTTGGATGCACCCCATCTGGCTCCATTGCCACTTTCAGATTAGCCAGCCCCTTCAGGACACTCTCCTCTGAAAATGGACTAATGTCCACCTCCCTGTCTCCAATGCTTCTGTTACTACGCACCCTTCTCCTTCCTCTACAACGAACAAATGTATTTGTTAAAGATGTCTGCCTTTTCCTGTTCTCCCTCTGCACTGTCCCTGCCTTTCCTTTTAATGTTATGATCCCTCCCTGGTCTTCCTACGTTTGCTTACATACCTGAAAAATTCTTTCCCCAATTTGTTACTTTCTGAGCTATTTTCTCTTCAGTGTGCACCCTATTTCCCTCTGTGTCCCGCAGATACACCTCCCTATCATCCTCCCTCTGCATCCTCCTTATACCTTCTAGATGCTACCCTTTAGCCTTTATCTTTTCCACCACCTCTTTCAAGAACCACTGTGGTCTCCCAAGACTTTTCCTCTTGCTTTTGCTCACTTCCTTGATGCAGAGGTGTGTTGCCTTCCCTAGGGTCCTTTTTAGCTGTGCCCATTATTTCTCCACCACCCACCCTACCCCATCCAGGTCATCCTCCCCTATCAGATCATCCCTGGGGCATTCATTCATCTTTTAAGATTTGCCCTCCTGAAATTCAGGACTCTCACCCTTGTGTGGTTCAATTCGCAGCCATCCTTATACTGAACCACGCTGTTTGGTGATCGCTGTTCCCAGGAGGCCTCCTACCTTGGTGTCTGCAACACTGTCTCTGTTATTGAGTACCAGGTCCAGTACTGCTCCATCATGAGTGGGGTTCACTGACTGAGGAATGCCTCCTGAAGAGAGAGTCCAGGATGTCCCTTCTTCTAGATTAAGATGCAGCTGGGGAGTTCCACTCTACATTCGATGGAACTGAAGTCCCCCACTAGCAGCACCTCTCACTTTTCTGCCACCAAGGCAACAGCTTCCACCAGTGCTTTATCTAACGCCTCCCCCCTCTGCTGGAGGTCTGTAGATCATGCCGGTGTGAAGAGGTGCCATTCCCTCTCTCTAGGGTGACCCACATTATCTCTGCTCCCCCCTGCATTTTCTGTGTCTCCATTGCTTTTATGCCTTCCCTTATAAAAAATACCCCCTCCTCCTCCTTTCCTTCCCACTTTGCCCCTCCTCAACAGAATATAACCTAGTATGAACATGTCCCAATCGTGGTTTTCAGTGCACCATGACTCAGTAATGGTCGTAAAATATCCAGGTCAGTATCTACCATTATAACCTCTACGTCTGAAATCTTATTTCTTACATTGCTAGCATTCACACACATGGCCTTCCAGATTTTGATACCACTCTACTTGTTACCGCCTTCTTTCCTTCCCCCTGGCTTCTGTTCTCCTCCCCCTTTAATTCTACCACCTTGCTTTCTTTATTAATTTCCACTCTGGGGGATTTCATTCCCCTCAGGTTCTCTTTATTTTCTACCTCAGCCTGTGGGAGGCAGTGGCTACCTCCCAAGTTCTTCTGCAACCCCTTCAGCTAGTTTAACATTTATCAATGTAACATCTAAACTGTCCACAAGGACTGCGATTCCCCTCTGAACAGATGCAGGCCATCATTCCTGTAAAGGCCATTATCTTTCTAGGTGACTCTCCATTCCCCAGTGTAGTCAATCCCTCCTTTCTGCACTATTCCTTCAACTGTTAGTTGAAGGTCTTGTATAGAGATCCTCTCCTCTTCTTATCACAGACAGGCAGCACCTCAGCGAAAGCCACTGAGTGCACTACCTAAGACCCCTCCCCAGCTCCTTAAACTTCCCCTGCACTAGCCCATTCCCATCCCTAGCCAGGTCATTAGTCCCCAGGTTGATAATGACATCTAGCTCTGCCGCCTGTCCTGCTGCCCTAGCGAGCATCTGAATCCCTTCAGGCTGTGGCACCGCATAGCCACCGAACCTCATCCCCCACCCTTTCCTATTCCTAAATCTACCCCCTCACAACTGAGTCCCCCACCAGAAATTACTGACTCCTCCACTTAGGTTCTGCTCCTCCCTCTCTGGGGTCTCTGCTATGGAGAACATCCACATCCTTGTTAGCCACTACCATGGATGCCTCCTCCTGGCAGTCCTGCCTCACTAGAGCAGTGTAGAAATTGTGTAGTGGTACCAGTTCAGCAATGTGCCTCTGACTCCCGCCCCACCAGAGTCCACCATAGTCCAGCTGTTCCTCCTCCTGGCAGTCCTGCCTCACTAGAGCAGTGTAGGAATTGCGTAGTGGTACCAGTTCAGCAATGTGCCTCTGACCCCCACCCCACCAGAGTCCACCATAGTTCAGCTGTTCCTACTCCCTGGCATCCTCTGGGGTACTGGTGTCAAACTTGATGGCCACTGGGTGGGGGAAGAAATTCCCCAAATCCTAACCAACTTGGCCTGGAGTCCAGGGCCTTCCCCCTCAACCTAGGGAGGTGCCCGCAGATGAGGCAGCAGCGCAGTTTCCAGAAAGTCTCTCTGAAAACTGCCACCCCATAGCCACTGCACTGCACTGCACCACTCCTAGCATTCCCAATTTCCATATTCCATGTGTTACCTGGAAATACTTATGTACCCTTACCCCAATACCATGTTCCTAGCTTTCCTTTTTTTTTTGTTTGTTGCTACTTGTGTTCCCCCATACCTGATGTAAATCCCCTTTTACTGTTACCCTTGATAGCAGGTTGGTAACCTCTGCAGAAGAGATTCTTAAAACTTGAGAGTGGCAGTCAATTTTAATTATGTGAATAATTTATTACAAAATCAGCCATAAACACTGTTTTAAAGCTATCTGAGAAAATTAAAATTGTACCAAGGATGAATCTAAAGATGTCCGAAATACATTTTACTAAAAAAATAATAAGATGACTTTTTTGCCAGCTAAGAAATATTGCTACTTTAAAGGACGATGCATCTTAAATCATAGCACCATCAAGGGTGTGGAATAAAGGGAGGGAGGTGATCCTGGTAAGCCTCAATTGGGTGCCAAAAGTCATGGAAACTTTTTGGCATTGAGGGACAGTTGGTTAGACCTGATCCAGTGCCGAATATTATTAAAAGAGGAGTCAGATGCAAAAAGTGTGGTATTATCAGCGTGCATATGCATGGATGCAGAGGAGTAGAGGGGAGGTTGTTCAAGAATATGGAAAAGGGAATAGGGACAAAGACAGACCCATGAGGGATGCCTGAGCAGATGAGGAATGGGAGAAAATGGAGCTTGAGACCTTCCTTTAAGGTAGGAGTGAAACCAACTGACTGAGAGTCAGAGAGACCTGTTGCTTTAATCCTGTCCAGAAGGAAGGGGTGTGCCATGGTGTCAAAAGCTTTAGCAAGATCAGTAAATATGGCAGAGGTGATCAGTCCTTCATCCATACCTAAGATGTATGTTTCAGACCACCCCGTAGTTGCGTCCTGCCCTTCAAGGCTCACTTGTGGATTCTGTCTGTAAGATGCTTGAGAGCAGTGCACAGGGCCAGTTGTCCCCATCACCAAAATCTGGAACCATTTAATGAGTTACAAGATGCATACCTAGTAACAAAGCTGACACTGATGTAGAAAGCGAAATTGAAGGGTAGAGAACTAAAGATAGCATTGAAACGGAAGGAGTGGGGAGCTGCGGGGATTAGAAAAGGCAACTGTTGAACCAGAAAGGCATAGAGCCCTATCCAAATCTTCACAGCACAGCCGTGTGTACATAAGTACAGAAAAATCATGGCATGCCCCCTGTGGGCTGGATGTGCACCATAGGGCACTCTGCAGCATCCACAGTATTGATGCTTGCATGCCCCCTCCACACAAGTGGTTGTGATTGGATGTGTCAGGGAGCATGGCTGGGTATCTACCCAACTTTGGACAAAAACTCCACATTGCAGAGGGCCTCTCAGTATGACTGCCTAGGGAGAGCAGTAGCAACAATGCACCACCTTCTGCCAAGAGAAACTCAAGAATGTTGGGTCCATTCTTCACTTTCTTCTACAACCCCCAAGAATGCCATAAAAGGCATCAGTCAGTATCCATAATGGTAAATTTTAATTTTCAGTGGGAACATGGCAGTCTTGGAGCAGTGCCATAACCGGTGTGCCTTCCCCTGCACTGATAGGGATCCAGTTGCAGACCAGCACAGATATTTAATTTGATGCCTGTGGTACAGACTGCTCTGCCTACCCCTGCCTCTCTGTGCAGCTGAGCAGTAGCAGAGCATGGAGGCTATAGACTGAGGATGCAATCAGTTCAGTTTCAGTTCAGTTTATTTTAGTAAAAGTGTATATAAAAAAATCAGTACAATTTGTTACACTTATAAATTGACAAAAGATCATAATGTTTAAAACAAGACAATTTTTTGACAATACATAGAAGTTACCAAACATTCATTATCTAATCAAAAAAAATGTGGCCAAGCCAAACATTAATTTTATTGACTCCATTTTTAAAATTTGATTTATATAATGTTCATCTGACCCAAGCACAGACTTAGAAAAAAGGACCTTGAGATATTTTGCCCTTCGTTCTGACCAGCTTTTACAATCAAATAGTATATGCATAATCCCTGGATTAGAGATATTCAAACATGTGCAACCTCCATTTTCAGTTTTATAAAAACAATTATTAAGGTTATGATAAATATTTCCCATACAAGCTAGCTTCACTTTACAAAGCATATTTCTATGTAGTTTATTTCCACATAGAGCAAGGTATTTTCTTGTCCAAGTCAATTTAACTTTTGAGTATAACCCCAAAGTATCTAGATCATGAATGGTACTAAAATCTGTTTGAATAGCTATATCTTTAATCCTTTGTTTAACATTATTCAGGTAAGTTAAAGGTGATTTTAATGTGAAAGTGGACCATAGATCTCCACAACCTATATTTTTAAAATATTGTTTAAGTTAGAAAACCAACAATTCCTCGGACCCACATCACATACGTTTTTATAGAATTCCAACCAACATATTTTAGGTAACCTGCACTATTCATTTGAATTATTTTACCCCAATAATTTATCACCCTTAGCAATATTTTAGTATTAATAGGAAGCAAACCTGATTCAAGTCTAAGAAAAGAAGATGGAGTATCTCGTGGTAAATTCAATATTATTTTCAGAAATTGATTTTGGATACATTCAATATTTAACTTCCCAGGGACAAGGACAAACCCCAAATTTCAGAACCCAGGGTTTTAAATAATTGATTAGCAGTTTTTTTTCTTGGGACAATGCTAACTGTACAGAAAGTATTTATATTGGTTTTCTAGAAGTGTTATGTTTGTTAAACACAGTGAGGCAAGTGCTATGCATTTTCACAATGTTTTAGCACTTTTATGAGCAAAACGCTAATCAGTTTTTGGAGTTAAATAAAACCCTGGAACCATAAAGAATTTGAGACATTAATTTGGCCTCAAAAGTTCTTTTAAGGGCCAAAAAGGAATTATTTGTGAATTTATTTGCAAAGTTTCTTATGGCTCCCATGGATTTATATGAATTATTTTTAAGATCAGATAGAAGAGGTTTCCATGACCATTTGGAGTCAATTTTTATCCCAAGATAATAAAATTCTGAAACCACTTCGAATTTATTCCCATTGATATTCCAGGGTTCTCTCTTCAATTTAGAGTTTCCTAATATTAGTACTTTAGATATAATGAATCCTTAATATTAATTAAACCTTGTCTAAGACCTAAAGGTGTCTGAGAGATAATAATTGCGTCATCAGCATAAAGTAATATCTGGATTTTCTCATTGTTTATAGTAGGGGCAAGCGTATCTATTCTTAAAATATTAATAATCGTTTTCTATATATAAGTTAAATAGAATGGGGCCAACAAACAACCTGCTTACTCCACTAATTATAGATATTTCTTTAGAAAGAAGCACCATACCTCCTATACCGTACCATTGCTACTGTATCTTGATGCAGAAGTTTTAAAATAGATAACAAATGAGGGGCAATATTTAATTTTGCCAATATATCCCAACTTCCATCTATTCACGCAGATCAAAAGCAGCCCTTATTTCTGAAAAAGCCAAGTAGGGGCTCTTTTATGGTGAACATACTTATCCACCAAGTAGTTCAAGGTAAAAGCAGATCAAAGAACTACATCCTCTTTTAAACCCACTCGAAATTTAGACAGCAACTTCTTTTCTTCTACCCATAACTCCAGTCTTAAAATAATTAGTCTAGAAAACACCTTTTGGACTACAGGGAGGAGCGTAATAGGCCTATAATTTTTAACATCTTGTTTGTCCCCCTTTTTATGTAATGGGACAATAATTCCTATATTCCAATCCAATGGAAGTTTCAACTGAGAACAGATTGCACAGAATACTGGGGTGAGAATACTGACCCAAAATTCTGGGTTATGTAAAAAAATCTCGGCCGGAAGGCCATCTATCCCAGCTGCCTTATTTCTTTTTTGGGCTTGAATGGCTACTTCAACCTCCTTCACAGAGAACTCTAAAGGATTTTCACCTACAGGAAGTTCATAAGGCTTAGGACTTTATGATGGCTACCTAAAACACCACTCATATTCTTATACACTTTGTTAAAGTGGGAAACCCATTTCTCAGCACTAATTAAACCATATTATAACGTACATCATTATCATTATAACCAATAGCCACCATATTCCAAAAAGCCTTAGAGTCTTTCCTAAGGATGCTATCTTGAAGTTGATCCCACAGGTTCCTTTTATACATTTTCTTTTTAAGGACCAACAGCTTCCTATATTCCTTTTTTAATTTTTTTAAGGCTCCCAACACTGGACCAGAGGGCAGCCTAGATCTAATTTTCCCAACTTTTTTAATTTCTTTTCTAAGTTTATGAAATTCAACGTCAAACCATGGTTTCTCAGTATTGGTCATATAACTTCTTTTTGGTCTCTCATAAGCACCTAGTTCATCCTGACAGGTCTTAAGTAACACATCAAATTTATTTATTATATCCTCTCCATTTTCCACATTGAATCCTAAAATGCTGCTTATATTATATTGTAATTTCTCTTTCATAATTAGGTCCTCTAGTGTTGCCTTAGAGAACTCATTCCATTGGATTTTCCCCAAACTTAATGCACATATGCTGATCCATAACAGTTCTTGCCTTATTATTTATTTTTAATATTAAAAACTGTATACAATGTGCACAATACTGGGAAATGATCACTGTCCATATTTTTAACACCTCAAATGTTTTAGCCATACTGTATTCACTTGGCTCTATAACACATGGATCTAACACATACCACCTTCTCTTGTGGGAAAGGTGTGTTCTCCTGACCTCTCCCTCGTAGCCCATTCACGACTCTTAAACAAATGTATCAACAAATTGTAAGTTTTACCTTGATTTGTTACCCTCTTATCCTTTGAGTCCCTTATACCCCCAATCTGTTTTTTTTCCTCTAATGGATTTCCAATATGGGCATTAAAATCCTGCTAATAATAGTTTACTCCTGAAATCTGGTTTTGTAGACTCTGAGCTGTCCTCTAGCATTTTAATCACTTTCTGAAAATCAGACAGTTTAAGACCAGGAGAATATAAACATTGAACAATATCCAGACATCATTGTCATCAGCAATCACTAGATAAATGAAAAAATATTATAAGAGCCAACCTCAATTATCCTATAATTTATACTAGTATCTATCAAAATAAGCAATCCTCCTTTTAACCGTCTGAATTTTTTTTCCCTATAGGCGAGGGAAGACCAAATATTATACCCGTCTATTATTTGTTCATCAGAATTTTGCATCCATGTCTCTTGTAACAAAATAATAGAAAATTGTCCTAACCATCTTATACAATCTTTGTCTAACATTTTACTCTTCAATCCTGCTATGTTCCAACTAAGAGCAATTTTGTTCTTTGACTTCCCTCTAAAGCGCAGTCAGTTAGTTTCAACAGAACTGCTTGTAATTGAAGCTAAACTATCAGTACTGATTAAGGTGTCACCCTTATCTGAAAAAATGGGATCCAGCGTGCCTTGACCAGGCCACGGACCCCTCAATTTCTAGAACCTAAACAGTTTTTCAGAAATCCTCTGTACTGCAAGGGATCCAGCGTGCCTTGACCAGGCCACGGACCCCTCAATTTCTGGAACCGAAACAGTTTTTCAGAAATCCTCTGTACTGCAAGGGATCCAGCGTGCCTTGACCAGGCCACGGACCCCTCAATTTCTGGAACCTAAACAGTTTTTCAGAAATCCTCTGTACTGCAAGGGATCCAGCGTGCCTTGACCAAGCCACGGACCCTCAATTTCTGGAACCTAAACAGTTTTTCAGAAATCCTCTGTACTGCAAGGGATCCAGCGTGCCTTGACCAGGCCACGGACCCCTCAATTTCTGGAACCTAAACAGTTTTTCAGAAATCCTCTGTACTGCAAGGGATCCAGCGTGCCTTGACCAGGCCACGGACCCCTCAATTTCTGGAACCTAAACAGTTTTTCAGAAATCCTCTGTACTGCAAGGGATCCAGCGTGCCTTGACCAGGCCACGGACCCCTCAATTTCTGGAACCTAAACAGTTTTTCAGAAATCCTCTGTACTGCAAGGGATCCAGCGTGCCTTGACCAGGCCACGGACCCCTCAATTTCTGGAACCTAAACAGTTTTTCATAAATCCTCTGTACTGCAAGGGATCCAGCGTGCCTTGACCAGGCCACGGACCCCTCAATTTCTGGAACCTAAACAGTTTTTCAGAAATCCTCTGTACTGCAAGGGATCCAGCGTGCCTTGACCAGGCCACGGACCCCTCAATTTCTGGAACCTAAACAGTTTTTCAGAAATCCTCTGTACTGCAAGGTACTAGCCCTGACTTTTGGATTTGGTACCAGTGGAAGCTGATTTCCAAGTGGCCCATACTATCTCCTGCTGAACACACCTTTAACTACTGTATCTCTAGTTGAATTTATGTGCTAGGGTTTAATGATTTGTTTAATCCTTACAGTCATTTTAAGTTCTGAGTTGATATTAGAAGTGAATTTAGAGCCTTGACTGTGTAAATCCTTGTTTTGCTGTCTGCTCTGCAACCTCTCTCCTCCTCCCCCACACCGTCTGCTTTGCTCTCTGAACCTGCCCACTTATATTTATTCTCTTTGTTCTGATGTGACCAGCCCACTTCTCCAGCCTTTAAAAATCCTGTTTTTCTACTTTATTTCAGGGATCCAGCGTGCCTTGAGCAGGCCACGGAACCCTCAATTTCTGGAACCTAAACAGTTTTTCAGAAATCCTCTGTACTGCAAGGTACTAGCCCTGACTTTTGGATTTGGTACTAGTGGAAGCTGATTTCCAAGTGGCCCATACTATCTCCTGCTGAACACACCTCTAACTACTGTATCTCCCTCTGTGTCTCTAGTTGAATTTATGTGCTAGGGTTTAATGATTTGTTTAATCCTTACAGTCATTTTACGTTCTGAGTTGATATTAGAAGTGAATTTAGAGCTTTTTGACAGTCATTTTAAGTTCTGAGTTGATATTAGAAGTGAATTTAGAGCTTTTTTTACAGTCATTTTAAGTTCTGAGTTGATATTAGAAGTGAATTTAGAGCCTTGACTGTGTAAATCCTTGTTTTGCTGTCTGCTCTGCAACCTCTCTCCTCTCTCCTCCCCCACACCATCTGCTTTGCTCTCTGAACCTGCCCACTTATATTTATTCTCTTTGTTCTGATGTGACCAGCCCACTTCTCCAGCCTTTAAAAATCCTGTTTTTCTACTTTATTTCAGGGATCCAGTGTGTCTTGACCAGGCCACGGACCCCTCAATTTCTGGAACCTAAAGTTTGTTTTTTTTTGTTTTGTTTTTTAACAGTTGAATTTTCCATTAGCAGATTATATCCTCTCACCACTAGAGGGCTATATCTCTATCTCTTTATCTAGTACGTAAGCCATGTGGGCTCTCTCTGCCTTTCTCTCACCTCTCCTCCTTGCCCTGGCCCCCCTCTTCTCTCTCCCTGGTCCTAGCCACCCCCACCCCACCCCCGCCACCCTCTACTCTGGTTTCCACTGCAACTCCAAGGGAACTCTCCACTTCCACTCGAGACTTGTGCTTGGTGCACCGTTTGGATATTCCTGGTTACTTAACACGACCACTACTCTCAACAAGTGTGGCCACCTCTCTACACTGTACCACCTTGCAGTCCATATGGGACACCGCCTGGAACCTTGCAACTTCTACTCCAGGAAACAACAATCAAAACTGTCTCTCAAAGAGCTGCGACTCTGCTTCTTAAAACTCCTGCTCCTCCTCCTTCTCATCTCAGGCAGCGTCCATCCCAATCCTGGCCCTAGAAGCTCAGGCCACACACAAACTCCAGGTGCCCTTATCCTTGCAACCATTAATATCTGCAGCCTACTACCAAAGCTGGATGCACTCCAAGCCTTCATATGCCAACACAACCCTGACATCCTTGCAGTGGTGGAAACTTGGCTGACACCTAAAGTTCCTGACTCAGCAGTAACAATACAGGGCTACAATGTTCACAGGCTGGACCGGATATCCAAAAAAGGCGGTGGTTGCACAATCTATATCAAAGACTCCTGTCTTGGCACCCTGTAGCAGCTCCATCACTTTCTGCCTCAGCCCAGATTCTGCCAATAAAAATCATCCTAGGTCCCAACCATAAAGCTCTGACTATTGTCTCCATATATATCCCACCCAGGGACCCTAAACATGGATTCAATGACGTCCCTAAACTTTATCAACTCACATCCTCCCGAAACTGAACTTATTCTACTAGGGATTTCAACATAAACTGTTAGCATCGAGTGCCAGTGCCTATAAAGACTCCATCTCGCTGCTAACCTCACGCAAATGGTAAACTCCTTACTAGGATTAATTACAAGACTGGCACCAGTACCCTCTTGGATTGGGTCCTCACCACTCACTCCACAAGGATTTCTCGTATGACCATTCTCCCAGACTCACTCAGGGACCACTCCCCAGTCATGTGTGCATGGTCTAACAAATTCCTTAAGCCCTCTCCCAAAATTATCGCTAGCAGAGTCCTTCCTCATGGAAAACTTCCACATCTCAAATAACACCTGCCTCTACAAGACTGGCTCCCATCTATGAAGCAACAGATGTGTACTTGGCTCTTGATCACTTCATCTCAATTTTCAACAAAGCCTGCGACCTCTTTGCCCTTGCTAAAAGGCGCAAAACAAAATCTCTCTCTAACCCATGGGTCACTGCGGCTCTTCTCTCACAGCTGAAACTAAGGGATCACCTCTGGGCAGTTGCCAGGGCCGCTGGCAAACAACTGGACATCCAAAATCACAAACAAGCACGACATGCCTGCACAAAAGCCATACGGCTAATGAAATCCACCTATTACAAAGATGCTCTCACCAATACATGGGGAAATAGTCGTGCTTTCTGGGACAATATCAAGGATGTTACAGGGAAGCAGCCAAAAACCTCTCCAGCCATGTTAATGGTTGATGGATCCTCAACCCTTGACCCCAAGGTGATCGCAAACATCTTTAACACGGCTTTTTCAGACCTTAGTGCTGTTCTACCCCATGACTTTTTCGAAAACAAGGCCTACTCCCCAAATACCTCAGCCCCTCAGTCTAACCATCCCCTCTTCTACTTCAGGAAGGTAAGGCTGAATGAAGCTTGCCGCTATATTACTGCAGCTATCTCTAAATCTAGATCTAGTAGCGACACCCTGGACCTTAATCTTCTTTTGCTCACCCTCGATGAGGTAATTCATCCATTAACAAAAATCCTAAACCTCTCTCTCAGCTGTGGAAAATTCCCGGACCTATGGAAAACAGCCACCGTGACACCCATCCATTAAAGTGGGGACAAGACGATTCACTCAAATTATCGCCCTATCTCCATACTGCCCCCACTCTAAGGCACTTGAGCATCGTGGCTGATCAACTTACTGACCAATTGGATAAATACAATATACCTTGTCCACAAACACGGCTTCCGGAAAGGTCACAGCACCACCACAGCCCTTCTTGAGTTCACTGGAGCTTTGCACAATCCTTGACAGCGGCCTTCTCGCAGGGGCCATTTTCGACAACCTCTCCAAGGCCTTCGATACAGTACACCATGGATTATTAATACACCAACTACTGAATAACGGGCTATCACCTGACTCTTCTCTCTGGTTTAAAAGCTACTTAGAAAACTGGTCACAGAGAATAAAAATTGCGGACGCTCTTTCTAACACCCTGCCTGTTCGCTCGGGTGTCCCACAGGGATCCATACTGGGACCCCTCCTTTTTAGCCTTTTCTTAAACTCCCTCCCTTACCACTGCTCTGAGCAGATCATACTATATGCCGATGATGCTGTTGTATTCTCCACTCACAAAGATCCTGCAACTCTTCAACACAACCTTCAATTTGGTTTCAGTTCTGTAGAGACATGGTTTCTTATTCATAAACTGGTCCTCAATGACAAGAAAACCAAATCTATGCTCTTCTGCAGCTCTCATAACCCACACAAGCTACACCACTTGGCTATCTCCACCACCCAGGGGAACACTCTAGATCAGGTGGGGTCCTTCAAATACTTAGAGATACAGCTTGACCCTAATCTCTCCTATGGACTTCATGTAGATAATGTAGCTAGAGCTGCTAATACACGGCTTGGTCTCCTCTACAAACACAGACCACACCTCACGCCAGAAGCTTTGAAGATTGCAGTCCTGAGCTCTATGATCTCTGTAATAGACTATGGTCTCATTTATGGCTCAGCCACAACCACAACCCTTAGATGCCTCTCAATTACCTTAAATAAAGCATGTCAGCTCATCACTGGTGCTCACCGTCTCACCCACACATGTGACCTGTACACTCAGACCGGCTGGCTCCAACTATCAAACCGCATAAAGTTTCTCACCAGCTCCATGGTGAAAAAAATCTACCTTGGCCTTGCACCTTCTGGGGTCTCAACTCTGTTACAACACTGAATTAACAAATGGCACCTTAGGAGATCCACGCCTACAGCTACTGAAAGTCCCCACTGTCACACTTCACAGGGACAATGCTCTTTTGTCTTATCGGCGCCACTCTGGTTCAATGGCCTCAGCCCAACCATCTCCTCTGCCCCAACTATTGGTATGTTTAAAACTAGGCTCCAGGACTATCTCACCACCAACAGCTCCTGTGACTGCCCAACTAACCTTGTTTCTCCACTTCCTTTCTGCTCTAGTTGTCCCCCACTGGATTCTACCTTCACATCTTGGTATACCCAATGCTGCACTTTTCACCCTCTTGCCACCCTTCCTACATTCCTTCTCCCCCCCAACCTCTTTCCTATGACTCTGGCACTTCTTATCTGTTGTCTATTTTCTCTGACAAATGCCGCTGGCTGCCTTGTTACAATGCTATCCTTGTACTGTATTAATCTGTACTCTGTTTGCAATGTCCACATTGTTGTAATGCCTGTCTTGATGTTCCCCATAATTTGTATTTCTCTGAAGTGGAACTTTTAAAAGAGCCATGGCTCAAAGGCATTTGTAATCCTAGACTTGATAAATAAATAAATAAATAAAATCCAGGGTAACCTCGTCCTCTACGATTACACTACTGTTTATTCTTACACCTAGTTGTTTTCTACCTCTTATCATTACCATTTCTTCTTTACCCCCCCTTAGATTATGAACGATTTCATTTGGCTTCATATAGGCAGTTATTTGAGGCTGTTTAAGGCCATGAGTACCACCAGTTCCACCACTCTTTTCTGTACAGTTTTTAGGTATTTCTATGTCTAAATCTTTGTCTGAAGTCAATGTCATTGTTGCTTATAAACATAGTCCAACATCTGAAAATTCTCTTCATAGCCTTTAATTTTCTCCTCTTTTCTATATTGAGAACAACACAGAACCAACCTTTATAAGGACTGGCTAGATACCTATAGGTAGATTTGATGTCCTGTCAGCTGAATTTGTTACCCATAAAACCTTTAAACAAATTATATGTTGTAAGCTTAAGAATATAATTATTTTCTGGTTTAACTTTAGGAAGTCCTTTTATGAATAAAGTAGGTAATAAATCTCCTGCCATAATCAACCACTGTTTCTTTTCCTCAGTTGTTTCCAGTAAAATAACCTGAGTCTCTTTTTCTGGTCTAAAAGTTTTATTACTTAGATTTCTAAAGTGCACTCCAAGCATTTTTGTTTTTTATCAGTCTCAACCTTCTTCTGTGGCATCTGAGTCTTACGTTCGACTATGTTTACAATATCTATTTGACTTCTATTGCCCTTTTTTAACAAGTCCTTGGAACAATCTTCCCTCAAGACAGTTTTTTTACTTCTTGAATAATCTACTTTGTTGTTTTCAGAACCAGACTTCCTAACCTTTTCCTTTAGTTGCATTTTTCTTTCCTTAAGGTCCTTTATCAATAAATTGATTTCATCAACTTCTTTTTTTGAAATTGAATCAGTAATTGATGTTATGCTCCGCTCAGCTTGAATTTCTGGTTTATTACACGTATCTGTTTTCCCTTTATTGTTCTTAATTTTTGGGAACTCCTTAAGATTGGACTGTTTTGAAGCTACATTTTCTGTTTCTATTGCTACATCCTGTGTTTTCATATCAGCTCTATGACAATGACAATTATATTTATCAGAAACATAGAAATCTACAAGAGTCCTAACAATAATAACCAATTCCAAAAGCTGGGTATTCCCAAAACTGATTTCTTTTTTTAAGTCATTTAATTTGGATATTAAATTTTCATTTTCAACTCCGTTGAACCCATCAATCTTTTCACAATGAAGAGCTTTATCTTTCAGGTGTATATGACTCTGCTCACTTTCAGGAAACAACAAAGATTTTTTTACATTATCAGAGTTTAATAGTTTTCCATCTAAGTTGCCATACTGTGTAAAAGGGGACAAAAAGGAGTCAAAGTCTTTCAAAAAGGATCTACTTTTTATAGATTGTGATTCAGGCAAATTAATATTTCTGTTTCCCTTCAGTGAATTCCCAGCCTTTTGAAGTTGATTTTACAGATTTTTTTTCATCAGTAATGCCTTCAGATTTATTAGTAGCTTCAAAAATAGGCGTTTTACAATTATCCGAAGTCTGGGTCTTTTTTACCACAGAACTAGACCCCCTCCCTATAAGATCAGATAAATGTAATTCGGGAGCTGCAACAGAAAAACTTTCCATATATTGGTTGTCTGATTTAAGATCTAATGATCTCCCTATTACTTTTCCTCTCAGACATGGTTGATTCCGATTTATATAACTCTCAGACACTTCTTCTAAGCTCCTAACTTTTTTTAGCAATGGGTGCGTAGATATCTGAGACTCTTGAGATTCAGACCCTGCTGGGGATGAAGTCAACTTAGGAGCAAAAGGTTTTATTATTCTATTGTTTCTCAACTCTATTTGATTAATTGGAGACTTAAAAAACTGTTTTTTTTATTTAGCCCCTTTTGGACCTTCTCCACTATTTTAAGTCCTTTTTCCCTTTATTAAGCCCCTTTTTTACATAAGTTTTCAAAACTTTCTTCATTTTCAACTTAGACCCTGTAAACTTTCAACAGCATATAACAGATGTTTTCTGAAAAATCATATAATATCCACGCACTGTCTCTTTTAAAAAAAAGGCTCTAAATATACTGAACATGAATAATGATAAATACAAATCTTCACACTCTTCACATTCATAAACTTCTAGATTTCCAAAGGTTCGTTCTCGTTCTTATTTGTAAATTATAATTGTTCAAAAGAGCAACAACAATGTTCAATGTAGAATCCAAAAGTCCAAAGTCCAAGGATCAGGATACAAAAAATATCCAAGTAATCAGATAATAGTCAGGTAATCAGATAATCAGGTAATCAGCAAGTCCAACTAAGGACCAAACAAGGAAACACAGCAGAGGTGGCATCCAATTATCCACTCAACACTGCAGTTCACAGGATTGCTGACTTGATAGTTGTATTTCCCAAGCATTAAACACACTAAAACAAAATAAAAAAAAGCTTGTAAAATGATAAGGTACTGCTCCGATAAGCCAAAATATAGACAAAATACAATCAAGGAACAATGAACGAAGATACATATGAGACCACAGGGCCACAATAAATATAAAAATATGTACAACGCAATAATACAATAATGCAACAAATGCCTATGAAGGGAAGTTGTATAAAGATGTTAATTTAGTTAAAATAGTTTTAAATTGACCCTCTGGACCCACTAAGGGGGGGGGGCAAAGCAATGAACAATAACACTTTGCACTGAAGTGTAAACTTTCCTCCCTATGTAGAAACACCTTCAGGTATACACTCCCTATATTGCTCCTTGTTAACAGATGGAAATTCACCCCCCGCAAAACAAAGACAAGAAACAGCACAAACGGCACAATTGGCTCAGTTGACGCAGGGATTTTAAATGGAATGATATCCCAAAGCGTTTGAAATAAAGCAAAAAAAACACCAGAAAAACAAAACTCAGAGCAGCACGATACACACACGCACCTTCAATGCGAGCAGATGAGTGAGTGAATCAATGATTACTACGGGAGGCGCATGCTCTTTTATACTTCTATAGAACCACCCCTTATTAGCATATGGCGGGAATTACGAATAAAATTACAAACAAATAATTTAAAAAAACTGTACCTATACATAAACATATATATAAATTCAAATCCTAAAACTTATGACTTTCTAGGAGTTCTAAAAACATGAACTACTGTCCTAAAACTTAGAAATACTAAAAACAAAAACGGAAATATGGGAAACTGCTAAAGTTTCAGAAACATATCAGTCACATAACTTATCAAGTTGGAACACAGTTGTAGACTCATAAAAGACAGACTCCACTAAACGTAAAAGTGTAGATATAGCCTTCCTCTTCTCGCTGATCTGACTGGGTGCTGTGTAAAAAGTAAACCAGGTCGTTCTCCTCTTGTTCTCCTCAACCCACAGCTCAACACGCTATTCACGCCCACTAGCGACCCGACGACGGTATCCAGCCATAGCTCCTGGACTCCCTGGCCTCTTCTCTCGGAACTACACAGTTCTAACAGGAGGTGCTCAAACAGAGCTGGAACGGTCCTAAAAATAAAAAACACAGCAGAGAAGAAGAACACCACACCAGCAGCATTACACAAAAAGATAGACTGGAAAGGAAGCAGACTAAGGCAACAGCATCATACCTCTACTAAATAAAATACAGGCACTGCTCCCCTGCTTCTCAGTTTTCCTCCAAAAAACTGAGAGCGCGTAGTGAACAAGCTGCTACCTCTCCATTTTTAAAAGTAGATTTGTTTCTTACAAATTATCTGACTTGGGGGGGGTGCTGATGAGCAGCTAGCAGGATAGACGTGCTACCATGCTGCTCCGGGCTAACGGCCGAATAAAAGGTAAAATCGAGTGGTAAAAGCTGATTTCTAATTATTAAACGGCACCAACCTGTTCGGGAAGTGTTATGGAGAGTATCTACGTGCCCAATACTGGGAAAAATCCAACAGATTGCTGGTAAATTGGGAAAAGAAGTAATGGCTCCCATCGCCTCCACCGTCAGTGAAAGCCCTGGGCAAAGTATCATTGTTGGCAGCCGAGATTGGTGCACTAGGTCAGGAAGTTACAGGACAAGTGATCGCAGCACTGGAGCCCAGATTGCTAAAGCTAGAAAGTAAAATTGACCTTAAGCTGCAAGAGGTATTGGAGCAGCAGACCGTGCACTCGAATAGGATAGAGGAGGCTGAGGAGCGCATATCACGCCTGGAGGATGAGAATGGGGAAACCCCAAGGCAGGTTGCATGACTACAGAAGGCGCTTGAAGAACTAAAAGATGCAATGGACTACCAAGAGAATTATTCTAGACGCCTCAACTTATGCCTTAGAGGTTTGCCAGAAGGTGCAGAGAAAGGGACATAATGAATTTTGTGCCAAGGTTCTCCCGGAGCTCTTGGGGATACAGTGAAAAATGGCCATTTAAGCTAGAAAGGGCCCATCGAGCCGTGATGCCCCGTCCATCGGAGGACTAGCCCCCGTGGCAGATAATTGTTAGATTCCATTCCTACCAAGACAGAGAAGCGATTCTCAGAGCCTACAGAGGTAAGGGGGAGCTGGAGTATGAAGGGGCATGGTTATTCATATCGCAGGACTATTCCCTATGGCTCCTTCAGAAGAGGAGGGTTTTCAATCCGCTCATGACCCAGTTGAGAAACCTCAAGATCGAGAATTTTATGATTTACCCTGCAATATTAAAGATCAAAATACGAGGGGGCGACGTACTCCTTCTGGGAGTTTAATAAAGCTGAACTCTTTGTGGCTGATTTGCAAAAGAAGGTGGGCAAGTGACAACATCGAAAAGGCTGAGTAATCTGCTAGACTGAGGGTTGGTTGCCGTTGCAACATTAAGGTTTCCGAATGTCTCCCTGTCCATGTTGTCTTGGCCTGTGAGGTGGAGGAATCTGGAGTTTCATATGCGCTCTGAGCCCTAAGGAAGCCAGCTGAGGCCTACCCAAGTGAGTGACTAAACTGAGCAGTCAGTATGAGGAGGTGGAGTGGTGGTTGATTCGCCGGACTTTATCCTGAGGGGTATGGACATATAGGTGGAGAATGCCTGAGACAGTGTGGATCCTCTGCAATGTTTTGGTCTCCAAGGTATAAGAACATTGGATAAGCCTTGGGAGAGCTGAGGATGTTCCGATGCGATGCTGTGGGGGCTTAGCGTGTATATTTGTAGCGTGGCCTACTCTCTCTCATAGCATTAAGACCTGAGGTATAAGAAGTCCTATAGAGAGAGCCGCTATGGATAAAGGGTGTGGCAAAAAGAGGACTTGATAGAGTTGGGTGACTGTCTCAAGTTTAAGATATAACCGAAATGTTTTTGGGGGGCTCAGATTGATTTGAAGTCAGGAAGGGGAGTGCTCCTATCGCATGCTCCCGGGTATTAAGGGAGGGCGAGACTGCACAGGGGGACATCAAAGTTTTAAGTGAGATGAATGTTTAGTCTGTTCATGTAGTTTGGCAAAGTTTTTTTCCTTAAGTATATAAATAAATGAAAGCTGCTGTCGGCTGTGGCAGGAGCAGCGGGGCACTAATATCGTTAAGGGGATATTTGACACTCATGCGGAGTTTGCAATTAGTGTCATTGGGGGGGTATGGAGACAGAAATCTTCAAAGAGATAAAAGAGTTAGGAGGGATGAGGTGCAAGGGAAGGGACAGAAGCAGAGGGAGTAATGTTTTAAGGAAATTGTTATCTGGGAACTGGGAGGAGGGGTATATTGTTCTTGTTAACATGTTATCTTACTGTTATTCTCGCTGTTTGTTGTTATATGCATCTCATGTGGAATCTGGTGTGGTATGCTGGAATACTGTATTATGGGGCATGGGGGAGTCGGGTGGTGGACTCTTATGCGCAAGGAAGAGAGGTAAATGGCCATGGGTAGTCAGCAGGAATTGACGGTGGTCTCCTGGAATGTGCGAGGGGTCACAAATATGGTTAAGCGCACAATGCTTTTAACAGCGCTTAGGAAGCGGGGCACACAAGTGGCATTACTCCAGGAGACTCACCTATCAGACGTGGAGCATGCTAAGCTGACTCGGGGGTGGGTGGGTAAGTGTTTTGCTGCTTCCTACTCCTCCCGAAAACGAGGGGTGGCTGTCCTGGTGCATAGGAGTCTACCATTTGAGGTCAAAAGAATTGTAAAAGACCATAGGGAGGGTAGATATATCTTTGTGGTGGGGCAACTGTATGGGGAACAAATCACATTTGGTAATGTGTACACACCTGCCATTTATGAGCCGCAGTTTTTCCCAGGACTCTTAGACCTGCTTATTAGGGAACAATTCCCTGGGTTGATATGGGGGGGGGGTCTCAATAGTGTATTGGATCCGATTATGGATCATTCGGAGGGCAAAGGGAGAAGGACAGAGGCATTAAATCAGTGGCGTATGGGTGTGCTTGACCTTGAGTTAGTAGATAGCTGGAGGATGGTAAATCCAGGGGCTAGAGAATATACGTTTTTTTCGAATCCTCATGGGACATGGACAAGAATTGACTACATCCTGATCCCACGAGAATGGAATGAGAGGCTGGTAGATGTGTCGCATAGCCCGATTCACATCTCGGACCACGCTATGGTGATAGGGAAGATTAGGATGCAAGGGGAAAGAGATGCACCACCAAAGTGGAAGTTCCCTACATACATGCTCCCCAATAAGGAATTTAGGGAATATTTGTCAGACCAGTGGCGTTTTTATAAAGAAACTAACCAGGGGTCGGAGGTGTCTCGTGCTGTCTTTTGGGATGCTGGGAAGGCCTTCATGAGAGGTTCTATAATAGCCTATATGGCTAGGGTTAAAAAAGAGAAGCAAGAAAAGAGGCAGAGACTGGAGTTGCAGCTCAAGGAATTAGAAAGATGAGTGGCCCGGGGAGAGGGGGGAGCAGTAGAACAGCTGCTAACAACTGCAAGGGAAACATTGAATACTTTGTGCGGGGAAGCCAAAAAGGCGTGGTGTTTCTGTTAACGCCAGATGTTTGAGTGGTCTAACAAACCAGGCCCGCTCCTGATAAGGCTTATGAGGGGGGGTAAGTGCCCCACTAGAATAACAGGGGTTAAGGATAAGGAAGGCAAGGGGCATAGGGAGGCAAGAGAAGTGAGGGCCTGCTTTCAGGAGTTCTATACCCGGTTATATAAGGCGGAATGCAAGGGTAGAAGGCAGGGGATACAGGAATTCTTAGACAAGGTAGAATTACCCGGGCTTACGGTGAGTCAAAGGGACCAATTAAACCAGCCTATAACAAAGGAAGAGATCTTAAAGGCCATTAGTAAATTACAGAAAGGTAAGGCAGGTGGTCCAGATGGCTTCCCATTGGAATTCTATAGAGCCTTAGCGGGTCAGTCAGTGGGTATGCTGTGTGAGGTAATCCAGGGGGAGGAGGGCGAGGAACACCTGAGGATACCTGATACCTGTTATGATGCCACGATATGTCTAGTCCCTAAGCCAGGTAAGGATCCATCGGATTGTGCCTCATACGGGCCGATTTCACTATTAAATTGTGACCTAAAGATCTTAGCTAAGGTCTTGGCGACACGGCTCGACGATTTTTTGCCTGCGTTGGTTCACCCAGACCAGACCGGATTTATAAAGGGGAGAGTATCCTATCGTAACATGCGTAGGTTGCTTAATGTAGTGTGGAAGGCGGGACAAGAGCTAGAGAAAACCTATATTATATCGATGGATGCGGAAAAAGCTTTTGATAGGGTGGAGTGGGAGTACTTCTTTGAGGTGTTGACCCGGTTTGGTCTGGGTGAGTCATACGTTGGGTGGGTTAGAGCCACGTATCAAGCCCCCAGAGCACGAGTCCTGATTAATGGGACGCCTACTGCGCCATTCGCCCTGGAGAGGGGTACTCGGCAGGGGTGCCCGCTATCACCACTGCTGTTCGCTCTGGCATTGGAACCTCTGACGGTGGCAATAAGGCAGTGTCAAGAGATTCGGGGTATTCCAGGGGAAGGGGAGGTTGTGCATAAGATTACCTTATATGCGGATGATATGCTCCTGTTTATTAGGGACCCTCAGAGGTCTATGCCGGTGCTATTAGATTTATTAGGGACGTTTGCGGCCTTCTCACGGTACAAAATTAATTTAAATAAGTCTGAAATGTTCTGTTTCCCCAACCCAGAGGAAGTGGATAAGCAATGGGGAATTCAGATTCGGGAGACAAGTATTACCTATCTGAGAATTAAGGTGGGTAGGACAATTGGGTCATTATATCGGTTGAATTATCACCACTTATTAAAATAATAGGCGAATCTGAAGAGGTGGCTACAGCTACCCGTCTAGTGGATGGGGCAAATTAATTTATGGAAAATTAATATTCTGCCGCGGATCTTGTACCCTATGCAAATGATCCCGACGCCCCTTATTAAAGGCGACGTTGTCAAATTAGAGAAGCTTGCTACCAGGTTCATATGGAGGGGACAGCGGCCGAGAATTCGTTTGCAGAGACTTAAGGAGGAGACAGGCAGGGGAAGCCTCAACTTCCCAGACGTAACAGATTACTATTTGGCCATCCAGCAACGCTATATTGCTGATTAGGTATACCGCCCTGTAGTGGCAAGCTGGGTTACACTGGAACAATGGGGATGCCCGGGATGCCTGTCTGCTTACCTGCACAGTAAAGATGTACAGGTCTATGCTGCCCAGGGAGTCGTAACCCTCTAGTAAAATCAGTACTAGTGGCATGGAGTCTTCTCAGGAAGTCTAGGGGGATTACCAGAGGAGAAACATTATTAATGCCAACAGAGGGAATCCTTTTTCTACGGGTTTAGGAAATGGGAGAGAAGGGGTGCTAAGTGCATGGGCGATCTGGTCTGTAATGGCATATTGGAGTACGTTGAGGGATGTTGTGCAGCGGTTGGGCCTCAGGGGCAGCAAAGCGTTTGATATTTGCAACCGGGCATTTATATTAAAAGTGGAGAGGGTGGGGAGAATAGCATGGGTGGGGACCAGTAGAGACACTGATACATAGGACACAAGGTGAACCTAAGGGATTTATTGGGAAGGCAGCAAAGTTGGGAGAAAGTATACCCAGATTATCGCAGAGAGTTAAACAGCTTTGGGAAAGGGTTTGGGAAGCCAAATACCGGAGGACAGTTGGCGGCAAGTGTTGGTAGGCCATATGGGCCTCTCAATATGTAATAAATTTAAGGAAGCATTTTATAAATTTTTGCACAGAGTGTATTACCCCCTGACTATGGTACATAGGGCACACCCCTCCGTTTCCCCTCTTTGTGGTAGATGCGGAATGGAAAGAGGGACATATATACATTCCTTTTGGAATTGTAGGGTCCTGAAGGCCTTCTGGGGCAAAATCTTTGAGGAAATAACACAGTTGGCGGGGTTTCCCATTCAGATGGATCCTATCACAGGATTATTTGGTATGTCCCCAGGACAGACAGGGGAGTGGGAGCCACTACCACGATGGATCACAATAATGATGGTTATGGCTAGGCATAGCATTTAGAACACCTGGGTAAGTCATGTGGCTCCCACCATCCTTCAATGGCGCCAATTGGTGATACAGAACTTGGCGTTAGAAAGATTGTCATTGATGCTGAGTAACAGGGAGGAAGTTTTTTATAAGGAATGGGCCCCCTTCTTAGCATCATTAAATAAAGAGGAGGAGATCATTCTGCGCTATGGCTTGGGGTACAGTCTGATATAGAAGTAACTGTGGGTTCTCCCATGCCTTGTTGCTTTATTTAGGGGATATACTAGCTAAGGAATTTGTAAGAAGTATCATAAAGGAAAGGAATCAACTGAAAAGGAAGAAGATAATGTTGATGGATTTTAGAATAGAATAACAATGAATTATGAGATGCATATGTTTGTATGTCTGTATGTCTTTGTGTAATGTTTCTGTTATACCTGTTGTCTTTTTTTTTTTAAAATCAATAAAAAAATTATACAAAAAAAAAAAAATATATCTGACAGTATCACTTTCTTCTACAACCCCAGGAATGCCATAAAAGGCATCAGTCAGTATCCATAATGGTATATTTTTAATTTTCAGTGGAACATGGCAGTCTTGGAGCAGTGCCATAATCCGGTGTGCCTTCCCTGCACTGATAGGGATCCAGTTGCAGACCGGCACAGATATTTGATTTGATGCCTGTGGTAGAGACTGCTGTACCTACTACCCCTGCCTCTCTGTGCAGCTGAGCAGTAGCACAGCATGGAGGCTGTAGACTGAGGATGCAATCCAATTTGGACAGACAATGGCAGTGCACAGTACCGTAGCTGAGATATGCTTGATTTGAGTGTATCCTGGTCACTTTTGTGGATCAGACCCACAGTAAATGCGATTGGTGTAGAAAGCACAAAACTACAGTGCAGAGACCTAGGAAGTATTTTAACAGAACGGGGAGGTTACAGGGATTATGAAAGCCAAATGTTGGACCAGTGTAAGACGAGAATAGCAGACAGCAAAAGTAATAAAAATATGTTTTGTCAGTTTCAGCTGTCAGATAGTTGCTTTGCCTTAATAAATACATGCAGACAAAGGAGATCAGCCTTAACAACAAAATTAGACACCAATGGGTTTGGGGAATGAGCTCAGGCCATCGGAGGCCAGCGGGGAGAAGTACGGAGCTGGTTAGAGCAGCCGAAATGCAGCTCTCCTCTCCGGGGAGGATCTGGTGCATCCTTCAGTGCAGGTCTGCCTCCTGGTGGAAGCCAGGGTCTTGAGAACAACTAGAAGAGCACAGGCATTAGGCTGTGTGGTGGGCGGATGGGGCTGTCACAGGGCTGCCAAATGCATTGCTCACGCGCTCACGCACATGCGTCTCTACTCCCTGGGGCCCCGGGTTAAAGGGAGAAATGGAGAGAAAAATTCCCTGGCGGCTGGATGAAGCCCGACCCCCCGCAGGCACCGCTCTCGGGCCGGGCATAAGGTAAGCCCCGGTAATTCTGGGAATCGGAGCTGGGGGGGCCAGTTGGGCCGATGGGGGCTCCCAGGGGAAGGTGTATAAATAAAAAAAAATACAAAATTAGATACCAAGACAATGTCCAAAGCCTGGAAGGCATACACAGACTTTCTCAAATGCTGAGGGCCTGACCTAGCCATTCTAATTATTTTTCGGAGGTCAGTAAATACAGCCAGGCAGCAAGATTTGTTTAAGTCAGAAGTTCAGTGGGACTTCCAGTGTGGTCATGCTTGAAGAAGCAGCTTAACTGCTGAGCTCCATCTGGGCCTAGCAAGGTAAAACATCCTAAATTACAACAAACTCTGAAAAAGCCTAAAACAATAACAGGGAGTTTGTTGTATGCCACAGCGAAAAGGTACTAGATCACTTTCTCCCCTAGAATCTATGGATGCAGAAGGATTTACAGAAGGAGGCTCTGATAGTGAGGGCTCCCAGGCCTTGCGGTCGAGCTGACAAAACATGCCAAAACAGGAACCTCCACTATGCAAACCATCCAGAAGCAATCTAACTGAGCTGTGAGATTTTAGGAAAAAAATGCACTCCATGACCGAAGCCCTCCGTACTTACATCAGTAAGCTAGAGAAACACCAAGATCATAGATGCAATCGGAGAACATCTTGCAACTACGGCCTATAGAATGGACATTACAGAATAGACCATTGTTCAACTCCACATGGCAGTTCAGGCTCTCCAAGACAAGGCAGAAGCTGACAGGAGCAGTAACAGGAGAAACAACATGATCTGTATCTCTGGCTTGCCCAATGGGATCGAAGGGCAGGCGATAATCCCATTTACAGCAAATGTTCCAGGAGTCTACAGATCTTGCACCCAATTCACCCTTCAGATCGAACTGGTCCATCACGCCCTGGGACCCAGGCCAACAACAGGTGCCCAGCCTAGAGTAAGCCTGCTAAAAATGCTCTGATTCCAGGAAAAAGAGACTGTATTACACTCTGCACTGCGATAAAAAGTGGCAAAATATCATGAACACTGGCTGTATTTTGAAAATGACACATCAATAATGCGATCCCTTAATCAAGTCCAGGTAAAGTCCCACACCCCGTATCCTGTCAGGCTTACTGTGATGTGTGAAGAGGGTCTCCAGACATTTAAAAACACTGAGAAAGCTGCTGCCAAATTTCAAAAAACAAAGATTGAGATGTCAGCTCAGCACTGCTTCCTGGCCCCCACTTTAGCAGCAAAACAGGCCCAGCAAGTGTGGTCCCAACCTGGGCAGAGAGCACAGTGTCATCAACAAGGAGCTGAGGCCATCAAACAAATTATCACAAGACTCAAACAGCAGCAGACCCGAACAAAGCCTGTGATGGACACTTGGGCAATTTACAGGTATGCAGTTTCTTTCCTGCTGGGTTGCACTGCGGTTTGTCCACAGAAGCCCCCTGTCCACAGTGAGTTGTGGCACGAATAGGCCTCCACTCCCACTCCCCTACCCAGATCCTGTCGCCACTACAGATTTACTGACTTCATGCTTTGGAGGGGCCCGTAATTGCAGCCTGCCTAACCAAAACTCTACAATACCACTCATCAAGCTGCCAGCTAGAGATGAAGTGGCTGGGAATTTGTGTGCCTGTCAGAGAGGAGGCAGTACATCCATGCAACTCCTTTTTGACACAGCCTTCTTGCATATCTGAAGGATAATCTGAGAGAAGTCTTGTAATCACAGTTAAACCAGGCATCCTACTAACATGACTGACTATGCAGAGCCTCGAGTTGCCATACTTCGCAGGGTGGACTGTGTCCCCATAAGGAGCAGTTAAGAAACTAAAGCACTCAATACCATGGTGATGATGGAAAGGCACTGACAAAATGGCAACTGGGACTGTGTCTGCTTTCAGAAGCGGAGGTCTTTCCTTCAAGAACTCTACTGCATTACCCTTGGTAGCTGCAGGGCTGGGTATGCCTTGAGCAGCAAAAGGGGGAGCAGTCTTTGAGGTGGGCTTGTGGCTTTGGTATGTTATGAGGGACACCTGAGGTATCAGCTCAGATGACGGAGGTGGCACCTTTAGTTGTTACCTTCAGGCCCTTCCCAAATAATAGCTAGATGACTTACAGAGCCAAATATGTTCATTTGCCAGAGATATGGTAGATTAAACAAGCACTACACACAGGTGGTTTGCCTTGGCCTGAGATCTTAGTTTTTGTAGACTTTGACCTCCCTGGTGGTTTAAGACCAGACTGGATGCGGACTGTGCTGCCAATGGAATTCCAACTCATTTAACTCAGTGAGACCATGGTATTCAAATATAACATACATGGGTTGACATGGTTTACTGGCCCTCTTTAATGATAACAACACTATATGCCAGAGAGTGAAACACCATAGCTCCGGTCTAGCATTGCTAGCTATTTGATCAAACTATTAGCCTAGCACAGTACTGAACTTAGTAACTTGAAGTTGCATTAAGCAGATGTTGATGTGTGGGGAGATGCTAAGCTTGAATCTGGGTGGAAGGCATTTCTATCCTGATGGGGAATTCCAGGTTAGGATGGGTGGGGAGGAAACAAGGCTACACCTAAGCGATGGTGAGCTGCATGCGGTATGGGATTTATCTAGTAAGCAATGATGGGTCTTGTGCAGACCTCCACCCTACCCATCAACACAAAGGGGTCGAAGCTGACCTCTGGCACTGCTCCCAGCCCTCTCTTCACGCCCCATCTTTCTCTCCACATCACCAGCTTCATGGGATGGAAGTATTGATAAGCACTGACAAAGAGTTCCTATATCACCACCCATCCCCTATATGAGGGACAGAACTGGTGGAGGGGGGAGTTGCCTGTTTTGTCAAGGAAGGTATTAAAGTGGCAGAAGATGGAAGTATTAGGTAACAGTGGGAGGCTGATTCTTTAATGACATCAATGACCACTGTACCATTGCATGTAATGGCAACTCCAAACCTCCTCTTTCTCTAAATACATCCATAAGAGATGTAAATGGAACTTCTGCCCAGATGCTTTCTCTATGACCTCCAGTATGCTAACTAGCAGAAATGTCACCGCATCTTCTGTGGAAGAGGCACATGAAGTACTTCATGTAACACTCACCGAACCCTAGACCTCCATGCCCCAGTTACCAAAAACAGAACCAAAAGAAAATCCTGTCCCTGGTTCACGGATAACCCTAAAGACTGCCTTATGGCATAGGGATGCTCTTTGGAAAAAGCCAGAAAGTCTAAATTGGCCACAGATTGGTCTGCTTTCTGAACATAATGAATTTCTGCACAAAAACTATCAGAGCTGCGAAGTCTAGTTATTTCCGCTCTGAGCTTAACGCATCCACTTACTCTGCTACTAAGTTTTGGAAAACTTTAAGGGAGGTAGAAGGCCATAACAGCGCTGGCACGCTTCCCCACAAAATTTCGACTGGTGGTACTCACACTACAGATAAAAATGAGATCCTTGACCTCTTTAACAATCACTTTGCACAGCAGGAGTGGCTTTTGATACCTCCCCAGCAAATTACATCAGGGCACAGTTCCTTAGTCAGTCATCTGATTGCCATGATCCGGAATCTATTGACCCTTACCACTCTTTCTCCTTCTGTCTGGTCACCGTCAAACAGGATGAGGATCTCCTTCTTCAACTTGATACTAAGAAAAGTGCGGGCGCAGATATGATTGAGCTTTTCTTCCTATAGTTGGCCTACTATATTTTGGCTCCCCCTATTGCCCACCTCTTCAATTTGTCTCTCAATCAGGGCTCCCTCCCCAAGGTCTGGAAGACGGCCCATGTTATCCCTCTATTCAAATCAGGGGACCCCTACAACCTAAGTAATTACCGTCCAATTTTCTTGCTCCAGGTGTTGTCAAAACTATTGGAGAAGGTAGTAAATGAGTAGCTCAGATCTCATCTGGAAAGTTTTAATCTACTAAACCCGATTCAATCCGGTTTCCATCCCATGCATAGTACCTCCACTGCCCTTGCTAAGGGTATAAATGACTGGCAGCCTGCACTTGAGAACAAACAATACATATGCGCCTTGTTTCTGGACCTTAGCAAGGCTTTAGACACAGTGGACCACGATTTACTCCTGGTGACCCTGAAGAAAGTTGGAGTGGACAACCTGGCCCTAACTTGGTTCGCAAACTATCTTGTGGACAGACAGCAGCAGGTCAAGGCTGAAGGAGACCTATCGCCAAAAAAAATACTCCTTACAGGTGTCCCCCAAGGATCCATACTTGGTCCACTTCTCTTTGCCAGTTATAGTAATAAAATGGACACTAATCTAAAGCCATCTAGTATCCATCTCTTCGCTGATGATACAGTGCTATACATTGACAGATCAACTCTGGATCAAGCCATTTTGGACCTCCAGAACGATTTTGACATCCTCCCAAAAAATCTACTCAACTTGAAACTCCTGCTCAATGCCAAAAAAACTAAGGCCATGATTTTCTCTCCACTGGCCCCTCATCTCAAAAAAAAAACAACCCAGATAAGGTTCCTCACAAAAGCACCCTATTGGGAGAAGTCCTGGAGTTCATGGAAAAATTAAAATACCTGGGGGTCTGGACTGACTACAAATTGTCCTTCATTGATCACACTGATGAACTAAGAAACTGCGTCAAAGGCTCGGTATTTTCTTCAGGATCAAGCACTCACTAAGCCAGGAGGCTAGAAAACTCCTACTCAAGCTACCTTGCCTCTCCTGACTATGTGACTCTATATGGCCACAGTACTAGCATAGCTCTCTCCAAGCTTGATACACTATACCACATAGCCCTTAGGTTAATTTCGATGCCCTTATGACAAGCACCACTGCATCCTCTATTCTTCCATAGGCTGGACCTCCCTTAGCTTCAGGAGGCAAAAGAATGCTATTCTATGGACATATAAGGCAATCACTCATAAATTACCTCAGTACCTCACAAGCTGCCTAACTCCCTGCATCCCTAGTGCCTATTCTCTCAGATGTCTTACCATCTTATCTCTGGCTATCCCTAAAGTTAAAACACGCTTTGGTAGAGCCTCAATAAGCTTCACTCTTCCTACGCTCTGGAATAAAATCCAGAAAACCTTAAGGCTTGCTACCCCTGTCACATTCTCCCTCTTCAAATCCTTGTTCCTGAGGACCTTCTCCGAGGTCTGTCATTGTTTCAAGTCAAGGTCTTAACATCACAATTTGTTACTGCTTTAAATTTTGGGCATAAACCTCAACCATTGCCTGAGGTGTCATTTGAGTCCTCCCTTCTGTCATTGTCCAAATCAAGGTCCCAACATCACAGTCTGTCTTTGCTTCAGACATTGGACTTAACCTCCAACCACTGCCTGTGGCATCTGTCATGTTCTCCCTTCAAACAGTCCTTCCTCCCTAGGCCATCATGTCCAATCCTCTCCTATCTCAGCTGACATTCCTCCCACTCTTTATACCCTCCCTCTCTATACCCCTCCTTCCCACCCCTCTTGCCAGGCCATGCCTACAGTACTTATCAAAGGACTCTTACATCTCAATCTTCTTCACACTTTGACGCTAGAGGAACTGCCACTCCTGTTCACTATGACTCATTCCAATGACGTTTACTGTATAAACTTTAGCTCATTAGGACAAGGATCTTAAGAACGTCTGTAATTTAAAATTCACAGATAAAATGCAAGGGTTACGATGTAACAACAGGCAACCTCAAATTCCAAGGGCATTTACAAACAAAAGAAAATATTATTCCACTCTTAGGTCAGCTGAACTATGGAATACCTTACCTCAACATATAGTGGAGCAGTCATCATGTAAACAATTTAAAACTGAATTGGATAAATTCTTTCTAGGGAACACTTTGTAGATATCCCCCACTGTTGTGGGGAAAGTGGTCTCGATGGGCCTAGTGCCTTCTTCCACTTTTTCAAACCGAGTAATACTGAGTAATACCATACGTCCATATATCTGTATCCATGCAATTGTATTTAAATGGCACTACTTCCTGTTGAACCTATTGCTATGTTCTGGTGCAAGTATCTTGTCACATGTGAAGGTTGTAAGTTATTATTACTATGTAATTGTTATGTACGTTCACTAAATCTGTGATGTCTTAACCCTGTTGGCAATTGTTTTGCCCCAGGTCCATCTTGTAAATGAGCTTGTCTCAGTGATGTTCCGCCTGGCAAAATAAAGATTTTGATTGACTGACTGTGTATGGATGCAACTCACAGCATCCTCAGGCAGGAAAGTGCACTTAGGGATGATCTATAGACCTCCACCTCACCTCAGACAGGGATAAGTTGGAAACAGTGCAGCGCAGAGTAACAAAAATGATTCAAGGCAAGCAGGCAGTGGTCCAGATAATTTTTAGAACTCAGTAGTATTTACTACTACCTTCTTACATCTGGTGGTATTTTCATCTAAACAGTAGTACTGTCATCCACTGACCCATCTTGTACCTCCCACATCTAAACCAAGTCTCAATCCCACTGGGCCTGCAGTCACTGACTGCCTAATACTGCTGTGGAGTCATACTGCGACCTTATTTTTAACACTGTCATGTTGCAACAATCCCTCTAATCAGCCAGTGAGAAACTCCTGTCCCCTCCTGTACGGGTTCCTGTGTAGTGCCATGGCTGCTAGCATCTCATGGTACTGCCAACTTTGTACATGTGTACCACATATTGTAAATTTTCAGAGTGGGAAAAAAACTTCCTAAAAATCAGAAAGTAGGAGTATTTCAGTAAAAATGGTAGTAAAATACTCCTTTACTCCCCTTATCTGTTCCCCTGTCAGCAGGGTAGATCCTATGAAGAGTACCTCAAGGCACTAAATAAGTACTCACTGGAAACCAGAAAGGAAAGGGAGAGAAGACAGAGACCTTCAAGTTCCTTAAAGGAATTAACAAGGTAAACTATGGGAATTATTTACCCTGAATACCAACTCTGGTCACGTGGTCATGAGTGGAAATTAAGAGGAGGGAGGTGAGAGTATGCTTCATGGAAAGGGTGGGTGGAACCTTGGAACAGTCTGTCGGCTGAGGTGGTGGGTGCAAACTCATTCAGGGATTCAAGCAAGCATGGGACAGAATGATGGGAACAGTGATCACTCGGGCGACAAAGCCAGGGAGGAGAATGGGGAAATGATGGGAAAAATACCACCAACAGCTTAATCTGGTTCAAGGTCAGTTGGCATTCATCTGCATCCCCATCCCCCAGGTCGTGCCTGAAAATAGGCAGAATTTATCTAGTGCACTTACCCGGTCAACAAAAAGTACAATAAAATAAAAAATGTTAGTACCCTGGAGGAACAGCAGGATCCAGGGAAGGTTCCAGGGATTATAGGGAATATGGGCAGAACGGATGGACCTATGGTCTTTTTCTGCCATCATGTTCTCATGTTCTATGTCTATCTATCTATTTATTTATTTATTTAAGCTGCTTCACCAGGAAGGCATACTGAGCAGGCTACTGCTCGATTCCAGATGCTGTCCTGGGGAGGGTAGGTACAAACATAGTTGAAGAAACAAGTGCAGAATGTTACATAATACATAGAGTATAGTACCTAGTATGGATAGATGCAGTACCTTGGGTACCTGAGACACAGGATAAAACAGCATGAGAGGACAACTGATACTGTCTCGTGCAGGCACTGTTTTAAATACAAGCATTAAAATATTAGGATAGGCAGCAATCATTAAATGTGCAACAGGAAGGGTGACCAGGCTGTCTCAGTGTGGACTGTTATTAGGCTTGGGCACATGAACAGGTAGGGGAGTAGTGAGCTAGAAGCATGGAGTTAAGGTGTGGGAGGGAAGAGAAGTGATGAATGTTTGAGGGAGAGTTCCATAACTTAGGCATCCGGTAGCTAAAGGCTGCTTGGCCCACGGTAGTGAGCTATGTGGGATAAATAGGATCCGTGGGTCATTGCTTCTGAGTGAATATGCTTGGGTACTTGTGTTGGCTAGGGCAGAGATGAGGCAGGGAAGCAACTGGGACCAGCACTTGGCAGAGATTTTGTAGTGGGCCTTCCTGGGTTATCTAGAGATGCTTCATTGATTGGTAGAGAGCACAGTGATGGGTGGAATAACGGCAGTTCAGGACAAAGCAGTAGAAGGAGTGGTAGAGGGATCCAGTCTGGCTAGGTGGACTTGGTCCCCACACAGTAGACAACATCTCCATAATCGAAGACAGGAGGATAATTTTTGCACAATGGCTCGCAGCAGAGACTGGGACATTGTCACAGTTCTGGTAAAGTGCACCGATCCTGGGGTGTAACTTCTTGAGTATGGAGTCAACATGTATGGAAAAGTTTAGGTGCTGATCAAGCCAGACTCCGAGGTACCTGAAAGAGGTACATGCCTCGAGGGACGTCCCTTCCAGGGTATGGAATGTGATAGGGGAAGGGAGCCTGGAAAGTCTTTGCCTAGTGCCAAAAGTCACTGAGATGGTTTTCTTTGCATTGGGGGAGAGTTGATTTCATTGTAGCCAGAGATGGATCCTAGCAAAGTCCAACTGAGATCTGATCATAACCTCTGAGGCCGATGGGCCAGATGTATACAGCACAGTATTGTTCGCATACATGTGAATGGAGGTATCTGGGCAGGTGGACGGCAGGTCATTAAGAAAGATGGAGAACAGTAGTGGACCAAGGACTGAGCCTTGCGGAACCCCGGTAGTAACAGGGAGAGGGGCCGAAGTGGCAGAATTGACTCTGACCGATTGGGACCTGCCAACAAGGTATGAGTGGACCATCTTGAGGCCCAGCTAGACAGCCCAGCTTGGTGAGTTTGGTCAGGAGAAGTGAGTGGGAGATGGTATCAAACGCCTTGGCCAGGTCAATGAAAATAGCGACTGTGATATGACCAGCATCCATACCTGTAAGGATGGAGTCAGTGAGCCTGAGAAGGGAGGAGATAGTTGAGTGGGATTTCCTAAAGCTAGACTGGAAGGGGGTGAAGAAGTAGGAGTCAAGAAAGGGGGACAGGCGAGAGAGCACCAGATGCTCTTGGAGTTTAGGCAATATGGGTAGTAGGGAAATAGGATGGTAATTGCTTGGGTTGGAGGCATCCCCACCTTTGGGAGGGGGGATTATGGTGGCATGTTTCCATTCAGAGGGGACTTCAGCAAGGGAGGAAAGGTTAAATTGGTCAGTCAAGGGTTTGGCTATCGCGGGAGCTGAGAGGTAGAGCATCTTTGAGTCCAACCCTGTTGGGCATTTGCCCTTATTAGGATTAAGGGTGTGTAGTGCATTAAGTACATCCTCTTCGGTGACTTGCTGAAATGTGAATGAGTGTGCTGTGGATGTGTCTATGACAGGGGGTTGCTGTGCACGGCAAGGTATGGACGGGAGGGTTGCATGACAATTTGTGAAGTGAGAGTTAAAGTGAGAGGCTACAGCCGGGGGGGGCAGTGACTGTGAGCCCTCCTACCTGTAGGGTAGGAGTGGGGGGCTGCAATGGGGGGCTGAGAAACGATTTTACCACTTTCCAGAATTTGGCTGGCTGATGTGAGGTGGAATTGAAAGAGGCTTTGAAAGTCAGCTTTTGCTTGGCGGATTTTCATAATGCAAGCATTGCGTAATGAGCGATAAGTCTGGAGGTCAGCTGGAGAGCTGGATGACTTATAGGATTTCTAGGCTTTATCCCTGCTCCTAAGGAAGGCTATGATTTTAGCTGAAATCCACAGTAGGTGTGAGCCTCTGACTCAGTACGCCTGAGGGGTGCATAGTGGTCCCAAACGGCAGAGAACTTGAACTTAAAGATCTCCAGGGCCACATCATCGGAGGAGAATTGATAATGAGTGACCAATCAGTATTGGCCAAGTCAGATAGTAATGAGGTGAGGTCCAGGGACTTGTAGGATCTAGTCATCAGGATTCTGGGAAGGGGCTTTAGGCCTGTGAATTTTTCTACTGAATAGACACCATGATGGTCACTTAGGGCCGTGGCAGGAGGCGGAAGCTAGGATCCTATAGGGGTGAGACGTGAGAGCCCAATCCAGGAGCAAGGATCCTATGGGGGTGTGAGGTGAGAGCCCAATTCAGGAGAGTGTGGTTGTGTTTTGTGATTTAGCCGGGTGGGTTCAGAGATTAGCTGAGCTAAGTTTAGGGCAGTCACCTTGTCGCGAAGCTTGGAGTTTGCCCCAGTGAGCCAGTTCAGGTTAAAATCCCCAAGTATATGGAGCTCACCACCGGAAGACAGGGAGTTTAGTGTGCCTAGGTGGTCCAGTATAGCAGGTGTATTGGAGTCGGGTGTGCAGTAGGTGCCAGCAATGAAAACTGGTGGAGTAGGAGAGTGAGAGTTTTACCATTACAGCGTCGATGGATTCCGAAGACAGTGGCATGATGACCTGGAAGAACTGGATTGGGCAGGCAATATGCATGGCTATGCGATCCCCTTTTATTGCTCCTGCGATCTTGTTGGATGAGTGTATAGCCAGGAATAGAGAATTCCTGTCAGTGTTGCGGGACTTCAGCCAGGTTTCGGAGACAATCAGTATGTCTGGGCTATGGGACAGAGCAAGGGCTGAAGCAGTGTTATTTTATGAAGAAGGCAGCATATATTTAGGTGGATCATTTTAGGCCTGATGGGAGTTGGATTGGCAAGCAGGGGTTAGTGGTGGGTGATGACTAGGACTGGGGTTGGACTCAACAGCGCCTGCTAGGAGTAGCAGTAGCGTGATCAGAAGTTTAGTATTGTGTGCAGCCCAGTATAGCTTACGGGAGGTGGTACAGAGCTTAGCAATAATAGCTGCTGTTCTTGAGCATGGGGCTGCAGGGCTAAAATGGCTAAGTTGGAAGGTGTGTGCAGTCATGGTGGGACCAACTGCTATTGTGTAGGAGTGGCAGCCAGGCAGTGTATCATCCTTGGTGGAGAGTGAATAGATGTTAAACATGTGACTACTCCTACATATAGGATTGTTTGCCAAGGGTGGTGGTGGGGTAGCTGACACAAGGTGTCAGTGGGGTGTGCTCACAGCTGAGCTGATCTGCCAAGGAGTGGACGGAGCCGTACCTGCTTGCTGTGCTGTGAGGCGGGGGGCCAGCTCTCGAACTCAGGGGAGGGCTTCGGTAAAATCTGCCCTCACGACTTCCATGAAATCGAGGAAAGCTGGGGAAATAAGACAGGGAACAGGGTTAAATAAGGAACGAGTGGGTGGGCTAAGTCTACTGCGTCACTGAATGCAACAAGAACAGTCCTATGTGTTTCTGTTTCTATCAGCCAGCTGCCACAGGATAGGCCACAGAGCTGCCTCGAATCCTATTTGGGGATAACCTTGTTCAGCATTCTAGGCCAAACTGGGGGGCCATGATGTCATTCCCATCAACCTTTTCCCAGTACGTAGGTAACATCTGGAGGCCCACACCGAGGATTTTCTCCTTGGGTCTCCACCGAGACCCATTCCTCGGAAGCCGCAGTTTACTGACCCACTAAATGCGGAGCACCCAGTTGAAATGTGTAGGGGTTTGTTCAGTGAAATGTTAAGGTTAATTCATGATTATGCTATGTACAAGGATGGGACCAGTCCCTCCCTTCTGGGTTTAGAAAACAGGTACTTAATAGTTGTTCTATTAATAGGTCAGCATGATTCCCACAGTTTACTGGTATGCCCTGAGGCGGGGTAGGGGCTGGAGAGGCTGGATTTGGGGGCAGGCGAGGTACTGATACACTGAAATGGCTCACACAAGCGTTCAGTTAATCTTCCTAAACATGAATGGGCTCGCCTCCCTGTGAAATTTGCCCAGGTAATGTCCTATTTTAAAAAAACAAAATCAGACCATATGTATTTACAGGAGACACACCTGTTGCAACAAGAGCACTTGAAGTTGGTCAAATCTTGCTATACGTCAGTGTTCACTTCCTCATTTGGGAGGGGGCAGAAATGGGGCTCAGCCATCCTAACCCCACACTATTCCCCTTTTCAGGCTACCCATAACTGGGAGGACCCCAGGGGGGCAACTAGTCATAGTGCAAGGACTTCTTAATAATAATGCAGTAACGTTTGCAAATCTCCCTTCAGGAACCAACACACCAATGATTCAAGGACTCCTCAATAAAATAGTTCAGCAGACAAAGGGCATCCTCCTCCTAGCAGGCAACTTTAACATTGCACCCAACCCCCAGCTGGGACTCCTCCAGCCCTGCCCCACATAGACAACTGCTGACCCACAAGAATTTCAAACACTTAATATAAGCAGTTGGCTGGGCGGACACCTGGCATTTTCTGCAACCCCGGACTAGAAACGACACATATTACTCAGTTGTCCATGGTTCTTATTCTAGAATCTAGAAACAACTGAGAAAGTGTAAGCTGGGTGATATCTCACTTTCAGACCACATCTGAGTGTTCAGTAGATAGGACTTGGCAGTAGAGGTGTAACACCTCTGGTGCCTCAACCCATACTACTCGAGAACTCAGGTGTTCAAGGAAGTTTTACTAAAACAATATCGATGAGATCCTCAGAAACAACTTCTCAGAGGAAATCTCACCAGCTACTCTGTGTGATACACTTAAAACAGTACTTTGCAAGCAAATTATCCAATACACTACAGCCCAGACTAAAAACGAAATGAGAGCAAGCAGCTCCTGGAGGATACCCTTCATTTCTTTCAGATGGCCCACAAACAAGGGGCTACCTCTATTTTATCACAGCTGAAACGAGTACGGGCAGACCTTGACACTCACTGTGACAAACAGAAACTGCTCTTGCATTCCTCAGGCAGAAATACTACAATGTGGGTGCCAGGGCTTCATGCCTATTAGCCTACCAGATCCGTGAGACAATGGAAATATGCAACAATCCCTATGATTCTTCACCCAACCTTGGGAGCCAGATTCTCCAAAATACATGAGATAACAAACGCATACTATTAAACCTCTACCCCTGGAACAGGTTCCTCTTAGCATCCATACTGGCCTTTTTGACACACTTTCTCTCCCATGCCTTACTATGGATCAAGGAACTTTCCTCACAATACCAGTAACCAGTAAAGAAATATAAAATGCCATAAGTCGTTCAAAGACTCAAAAGGCTCCAGGACCTCATGGTTTTGGAAAGGAATTTTACAAAGTTATCTGAGATTACCTTATCACGCCCATGCTCTGAATTTTTAATGAAACACTTCAAGGGGAGCCACCCCCCCCTTCCTGGTTGTATGCCACTATATCAGTAATTCCAAAGCCAGTCAAAAATCCCTAAATCTGCACCTTGTATAAACCAATTTCAGTACTCAACATTGACTGGAAGTATTTTATGTTAATTGTAGTTCATAGACTGAACCGTGTTCTCCCATCCTTGATTGGTCTTGACTAGAGATGCAGTGAAGTTTTACTCTGTGGGCAGATATGCAGTGAAGTCGCCAAATTCGTCTCTGCAGAGCACTTTGCAAAAATTCTTCAAATTACCTGGAATTTGCCTTTTGTGTCTTTGCCTTGCTTTTGGGATTTTTAAGTGCAAACTGCAGTTAAAAAAACCCAAACCAAGCAGAGGTTACAAATGGGTAATCCCCCCAACACCACCAATCTATCCCTGGTGTCTAGTGACCCTCCCCGCCAATCGCCAGCCTCAGTTTAAATAAATATACATGTTGTAAAGTAACTAAAATCCCTAGTGTCTTGTGCCCCCACCAATCACCAGCTCCACTTTTAAAAATGTATTTATTAATAAATCCCTGCTGTCTAGTGCCCCAGTCGATCGCTGGCATCACTTTAAAAAAGATATGATAATTATTAATAAAATCCCTGGTGTCTAGTGGACCCCCACCTAGTCAGGGTGCCCTCCATGAAATTCAATCACCACCCCTCTTCCCCCCCAACTTGGACCCCAAGCAGGCGACCAGCATAGTCCTCCACTCCATCACGGCTGCCCGCCCAACTGCCCTGGCTGAAATGAATGACCACATGCTTGTACAGTACAAGCACGTGTTGTTCATTCATTCAGAAAAATCAACTCATTAATTGAGCTTTCTTTGTGGCGCAGACAAAAGTGGAGGGCTGTTCCAGTGCTGGCGGGGAGTGGGAAGGGAACAGGGTGGGGGGAATGGGGCACCATCCCCCCCATTCTGCACCCCAGCCGGCACCGGAACAGTCCTTTGTTCTTGTCTGCGCCCAAAAAGAAAGCGTAATGAATGAGGTGAACTGTGGCCACATGATGAATGAATAAGCTTGTACTTGTACAAGCATCCGCTCACTCATTTCAGCCAGGGCAGTCGGGCAGCCAGTCGTGGTGGAGAGTGGAGGGTCGTGCTGGTCGCCTACTTGAGGGTCTGGGTGGGGAGGAGAGGGTGGTGATTGAATTTCATGGAGGCACTCCTGACTGGTATGTGTATGTATATATATTTTTCTTTTTCAAACTGGGGCCCAGTGATGTTCGGCGGGGAAGGCGGACTACTAGACACCAGGGATATATTAATTGTGGCTGGCAATTGGAGGGAGGGAGGGGGAGAACTCACTAAAAGGTTTTGTTTGGAAGTGTGGAATTTCACGGGTGAAATTCCATACTTTCCGGTCAATTCTCCTATGCGAATTTTGTGCAATTCACAAATTATTTTGCATAGCGAATGTTAGGGACTTTGCCCATCTCTAATCTTGACCAAACTGGGTTTCTACGCAGCTGAACTACTAAGGATAATACAAGGTGGACCCTGCACCTTATCCTTGAGATGCAGAATGGTAACCAAGAATCAGTCCTGGTCAGCCTCCATGCTGAAATTGCATTTGACCAGGTCTCCTGGGCATTCCTGTACCAAATGATAGGGAGGTTAGGGGTCCTGGTCGACTTAACCCAAGTACTACAGAATATCTACGAATCCCCGAAGGCATGCGTCAGGGTGGGGTGGGGGAGGCATCGCTCTATTTTCCCCTCTGTAGAGGAACCAGACAGGGCTGTCCCCTTCCCACCTCCTTCCTGCCACATGCATTGACCATTTGGTACAAGCAATTCGGGAATCAGAGGCGATTAAGGAGTGAGGACGGGAGGAGTGGAACATTGTGCGGCATTATATGCTCATGATGTCCTGCTGTACTTACAGGATCCGGAGAGTTCATTCCAGACTTTGGCCCACATCTTAGATACGTTTGAGAGGGTTTCTGAAAACAAACCTCTACCACGCTGAATCACAGGTTAGAACTTTGCCAATAGCTAACTCATGGCTTAAATTTCAAGTACAAATCTGGCACTCTATCCATAAAGCACTACACCTCTTTTCCTTTTTATCTTTATTATGTCCCATCCCCTACCTAGATGGCTTTCTTCCAGCCACTGGTGACCCAGTCTTTAGGGAATGGGAATGGTACTCCCTCCAATATCCAATTCACACGAGGAAACACCTTTAAAGCCTGTCCAGAGATCCAAGCTGAACATGGCCTTCAACAGTCTGACTTTTTCAGATTTCTCCAACTACGACATTTCCACTAGTCCCTCCCGATCGGGGCACATGCCCCAGATGTCATCCCCAAACTCACCACTTCATTCATTACCCTCATTTGTATGGGGTACTCTGAGCATATGATTTCCTACTAATACTGAGCTCTGGTAAACTCCCGCGGAGACTCAACCCAAGACATGTGGATGTGTTGACAGGTGAGTTAGACATGCAGATATCGTCGGAGTGCTGATAAAAAGAGGGACATTGAACTTGATAGAGGTTTTTAGGGGTTTTCAGTGAGACATTGAAGTGTTTGGAGGCAGAGAGTCAGTGTATTTAAAGAGGATATTTGGGATTGAGAATTTTATGAAAGAGTTGTTAGTATGGTACAAATATAACAAATGGTGATATTGAATGCATGTTGAAAAGAAAATAGAGTTAGAATCAATGTTTTGCTATGGTTTTTCATGAATTATGTATAAGAGAAATAAAGTAAAGTTAGTGAGAGAAGGGAAATAAGGGATGTAGGTGAAGAAAGAAATTGGGGAGATTTTAGGAGAAAAGGTGATAATAGGTGGTAAGTGAAATAATTTGGAAATAAAATGTGAGATGAGTATGGAAAGGTTGTAAGTAGTGAATAAAATTGGAGTTTTTGGTGTTACTAATAGTTTAGTAAGAAGTGTTAGAAGGCGATAAATGTGGGGAAGGATAGATGAGATATTTGTAGAAATGAAATGTATGTATATAGTTGGAATGTTTATGTGAGTATGCTACTTACATACAATACACACATTGGATGGAAGTGTGTAGGAATACCTATACATGGTAGAGATGTGCCGTGTATGCATATAAGAAAATGTGATGGTAAAAGACAGATTTTATAGTATTTCTCCTAGTTCAATTGTTTTCAGTGTAATGTTAATTGGATTGTTATGAAATTGCAATTGCATTAAGTTTTTAATCGCTATTTTGTGAGTATTGTTGTTTTTTAGCCTGTGGGGTATTTAGTATTTTGTATTTTTTTTTTTCTTTTTTTTCTTTCTTTTCTTTCTTTTTCTTTTGTCTTTACTTTTGCTTCTTTTCTACTTCTAACACTTTAACTGAATATACATCAGCCTATACACAGAAGCACATGTATGGGCCCCTAACAAAACCAGTAAGTCCGAGAAGTTACTCCTGACAACCTGCCTTTCATCCTTTTCAGTGCTGACCTTGGCTTAGCATTGTACTTCCAGAAAATTCTTGCCGGTCATCTCTTGCATCTGTACAATGGCTTGTGCAGCCACCTACTCTATCTCTCCATACCCCTCTCTTCCTTACATTCTCTCTCTCTCTCTCTCTCTCACCTTCTCTACCCAGGCCTGATTTATGATACACATGCTGATGATTTCTTGACTTTTCCAATCTGTTTGTAGTACTGTCATCTGATATATTATGACCTGTCTGATATCCCACATGCATTTTTGTGCTTTGTCTACCCATGCCTGTAATCTGTTTGATGTCCAGGACCACCTTGAAAATGAGCTTGCTCCATGGTGTCTATGCCTGGTTAAATAAAGTTTGATTGATTGATTGACTGGTGGTAAACCATAAGGTGGCGAAAGATATTAGTAGAAAATAAGTTTATCATTTAAATCAGAGTGCTGCAGTGCACAGTGGGTTTATCAGTGCCTCCATTTTGTACAGGGCGGTCAGGAGTGGAGACAGTGATAAGCCTACTGTATCCCACTTTACCTCCAGGGACCATAATGTCAATGATCTTTCTGTTTGTGTCCTTCAGCAGGGTTTCTGGGACATTGCCCAAAGAAAAATATGGAAACCAAGCTGATCGTTAGCATAGGCTTCCAGCAGCCCTCTGGTTTAAATGGCAGAATTAGTTCTTCTAACATCTTTCAGCTCTACCTTATGGTCTACCACCACAGTCTGTCTTTTTTCACCCCCACCCCGTCATATCTTTGCTTGCATGTTTGCATGGTACATTTGCATGTGTGCCAGTGTGTGTGTATGTGGGGGGGTGGGCATACTCCCTGAGCATTCCAGCTATGTGTGAACATCCATTTTCATTTTCTACAGATGTGTCTATCTCTGCTCCTTCTCCCACATTTGTCACCTTTCAGCTTTCGTACTAGGCCCTATTAGTCCCCATTTGAGGACTCCTCAACTTCTTCACACCTTCTATGCCTTTACATACCCATCATCACCGTTTTGTTCCCTAGATTATTTTCTTACCTTGCCTATTATCACTTTTCTCCCAGAGCCCCCTTCCCCATTTTCTTTCCTCACATATATACAGTACAAGTCACATTAAACTGTTCCATCAACTCTCTGGTGTAGCGTTTTTTTTTTTTTGTGATGCTGCTTCAATGGCAATTTGAACTGTTGAAACTTTCAACTATTTTCTAACCATCCTTCACTGCCTATTCAACTCACTTGTAACTGTTTAGTGAAATGGCAGTAGCTGCATTTTCATGGCATTGTTTATAAATATCACAGCATTCCTTAAGAGCATTGTTTATAAATATCACAGCATTCCTTAAGAGTTGTTTAGTCTGCCTTCTCAAATGAAACTCATAAGCACTCAGCTGAAAATAAAGCTTATAGTACAAACCAGCTAGATGCAAACCAATACTAACCTTTTACTTAATTCATCGAATTAAACACTGCACAGATTAGGAAATTCATTGAACAATGCTACACCAGTGAGGTGAGGGAACAGTTTAATGTGACTTGTACTGTAGTCCTTATTTCCTCTTACCTTTCCACTAACTTGGCTTTTTTTGTTTTAGATAATTTCTGAAGAAGACCTATGGTTGAAACGTTGATTCCAACTCTGTTTTTCTATTTTCAGCATACATTTACTATTACCATTTTGTTTTTTCAGACCACGCGCTGACACAACACCTTGTTTTTTTGTTCATAACATAAGCATACATTGCAACACATGATACAACCAAAGCCATTAGGGGCTAAGAATTTAAAAGAAAACAACCTTTTTTTTATGGTTGCAGGGTGATGAGGAGGGAGTGAGTGATTCCATAGACCACTGGCTGGGCTCTGCCCAGTGGACTCTGCTAAACATGCAAATTACTGCTGCCATTGTTAAATTAATTGTTGTTGGGTTTTTTGCTCTTTGTTTTTTTTAATTTAAAAATAACCAAAGTCACTCACTAACTCACCAACTAACAGTGGCTTCCCGTTATGAAGTTGCACTAGATCAGTGTGTTTCATTTCACTGAAGTGTGCTTCCTTGATCTGTGGCAGTCACACATCTGACTGTGTTGTCTTATGTACAGCGAAGCTGCTTGTCCACCCCAGCCAGCACTCTGTTGCTTTGATCTGCAGTGCATGGCAGTTTCTTCCCGCTCTTCATCAGCCACTGAGCTCATGGGGATACAAATTAACTTTAGGTGACTCTTACCCACGTAATCCACATCTGCATGACCAGTCTGTTTGGTGCCAACAATTTGTGGGTTTGCAACTGGTCTGGGCATCACTGATGCTCTGCAGTAAGTCTAGACACCAGTTTCTTCATGTTTATGTATCCTTCAACCTATTAAACTCAGTTTATTTAGGTACTTATTTATTTATGTAGTTATTTATTTATGTACTTATTTATGTATTTATTTATTTATTTAGGTACTTATTTATTTATGTACTTATTTATTTATGTAGTTAAGTTATTCAGTTATTTATTTATGTACTTATTTATTTATGTACGTATTTATTTCTGTAGTTATTTATTTATTTACTTATTTATTTATGTATTTATTTATGTAATTATTTATTTATGTACTTATTTATTTATTTATGTAATTATTTATTTGTGTGCTTATTTATTTATGTAATGTATTTATTTATTTATTTATGTAGTTATTTATTAGTTAATCAGGTGGGTGCACTGGTCCCAGGGACCATTTTCAGGAATGACCCAAGCTATCAAGATTGCACAAAAACCGAACACTACAAGCAAAAGCAGAAGAGCATAATTGGCAGTCAGGGAGCAAAACAGTCAAATTGCCCAGACAAAGAGCATACAGATCAACAAATGAGTAAACAAGTCAACAAGCAATACAGTCAGAGATTGCCCGTACATAGTGCTGGAAATGGGAAAAATTCACAGAAGGAACCCTTCACCTTTCACGTTTTATCAAGCATCTCACAGGTGTTTGGGGACACATTTCTTCATTATATACTGCATTTTTACTCATCATTTAGTCAGTGTTATTCCTTTAGGTGGGTACATTTTACAAAAAAGATGTCTCCTCCATTTTACTACTGGAACTGAGTCAGGCTTTTAATTTTACTCCTGGAACTGAGTTCCTCTGGGTTCCCCCATCCCATTTCCACTACGGTTCATACAAGGAGTATACAGGACAACAGTGGAATAAAACAGTCAACAACCAATACATTCAGAGATTCCAGTACAAATTGCAAATTATGCACCGTGGAGTGATACCGGCAATAAATAATGATGGTGGGTGTACATAACATACAGGATATGCAACAGCAAGTGCAATGGAACTGGCCCAAGAGAAGAAAAGAGATCAGCAGGATTTGTAAGCTTCTGGACTGTGATTTTTCCTGAGTCTCTTATTGGGGAGGCACTTGCAGACAGAGGAAGCTGTAAGGGCAGTGCTATAGTGTGATTTGAAAAGGGAGTTTGTGTCTAGAAGGCAGAAGGAACCAGACAAGCTATTCCAGTGCCTAGGGGCAGTAACAGAGAAGGTCCTTTGACCCATGCTTGTGGAAGCCTGGGGATAATCTAGGAGATGACATGAGGAAGACCTGAGGCTACGGGGACCAGACTTGAGTTTGAGGAGGAAAGACAGTGGTGAGGACTCTTTCTTCCATGGGGCTTTTTGTCAGCAAGGCTGCTCAGTAGGTACTCATGGTGGGCTTGTGGGGAGAGCCAGACAAAGGTCTCGTAGAGGGAGCAATGATGAGTGGAGTAAGGGGCCTGTAAAGCAAACCTACAGATGCAGTTGTAAGCTGTTTTTATTCTGAACAGGTTGGTAGTTGAGATTTGGTATAAATAGAGGTGCAGTAGTCAAGGAGGGGGGAGTAGCGCACCCAGAGCTATGGCCAACCACACTTCAGGGGTCATAAGATCATTTAGCTGGAAGCAGACATCCACTGTCTGATGCCTTCCTCTGACTGTGAGTCCAGTGTGGTCTGAACAGGTCAGAGAAGGGTCAAGTGTGACCATAAGGTATTTGAAGGCTATTACTTGTTCCAGGGGGGGGGTCCCATCCAGAGACCTGATGTTCAAGGGATTAGAGTCTCCCATCCATTTGTTGAGCCTTGGTTTGGACTCAGATAGCATATCCTTAGCTTTCTTAGCGTTGTCTAGGAACCTATTTGAGAGGAACCGCCTCAGAATGGTGTGAAACTCTTCTGTGAGGGTAGAAGATATTTCAGCTGGGATCTTGGCACTGTGAAAGAGATTCAAGTCATCTGCATAGAGAAGCATGTGGCAAGCCTTGCTGTCCTTAGGGAGGTTGTTTACAAATAGGAGAACAGAACTGGTCTAGAATTTATTCTTGAAGGACCCCACTTTTGACAGCCATTGAGCTGGAGGTGGCCACCAGTGATTTCCCATTGAAATAATTGTTCAACCAGGATGTGACCACATCTGAAAGCCCAGCGAAATGAAATCTGTCTAGTGGGACGCTTGTGGTTCACTTGATCAAAGCCGTTAGTAAGATCTACAAAATGGCACGGTTTAATTACCGCCATTCATGCCCTTAATGAAGGTCAGTGAAGCATGCTAAGACAGTAGTGGTGTTGTGGCCCATTCTGAAACCATGTTGATGGGGAAAGAGCAGGTTATGTATACATACATTTTCAGAGATTTGTTGGAAGTCAAATTTTTCAAAGATCTTACTTAGGTGGGAAAGGATGGAAACCAGACATTAGTTGTTGAGAAGGGTAGGGTCTCTGAATTTGAATATTGAGACTACCCTGCCCTGTTTCCATAATGATGCAACAGACAAGGAGGTGAGTGATAGGCTAAAAATGGTAGCAAGAGGTTAAGCAATGTAATTGGCTGTTAGTTTAAGAAACTTCAGGTAGAGACCACCATTGCCAGCAATGTGATAGTTACTGAGTGTCTTAAGGAGATGGTGAATCTCATGGGGGAAGGTGATCTTAAATTGGAATGGTGAGGTCACCAGTGACCCAGCTGTTGTGTACAGGTGTAGGGTAAAAGTTTGCCCAGGTAGTCAAGACATTCAGAGAATTAAGTGTTAAAGGCCTCAATGACATGGAGGGGGTCAGGTAAGGACCCAGCCTTGGTGTGTAGACTGTGACATTATATTTTTTCCTGTGCTTTATAAGGAAATTCAGTAAAGCACAGAAATATTTGGGTCACCCAGATTCCTGACTTGAACATTTTTAATATAGGCTGCTTTAAAGAGCATCTTTTTGAATTAAATAAAGATTAAAGAGAGTGCTCATTTATTTCATGGGGAGTTCCTCCAGGCTATTTGTGCTTTTTAAAATTCAACCCCAAAAGGAATGGAAGGGATCATAATTTGCCCCCGAGGAGCTGGTCACATGATCCCTCTCCACTTCCTGACTTGCTGATCCACCTCGTTCTGTCATTATAGTGCATGGTCTTTGCTGGCCTCAAGAAAAATGTAGAATTAAACCTCACCCTCTCTGACCTTCATGGGAACAGTATCAATAAAGTCGAAGATTTTAAATACCTGGTTCTTGACCCACGCCTCACTTTCCAAGTATACATTACTAATCTTATCAAGAAAATAAACATGAGGTTAGGACTGCTATTCTGGATCAGAAAATTCCTTCTTCCAGCCTCGAGATCTCACCTTGCCTGCTCCTTGCTCTTTCCCCTTATTGAATATGGCTTCACAGTCTACTACCCCCACCTGTTCTTTTCTCCAAACTGAGAACCTCTTACAACAACATTGCACATTTTGTCACTTTCCTCCCCTGGTCCATCCATCACTGTTCCCTCTACCCTCCTCTCTCGTGGCTACTCCTGGAAGGAAGATTTCAACTTAGAACACTTCTTTTTCTACACAAGGTTAATCTTAACTTATTGCCACCAAGTGTCTTGGACCTTTTCCCCAAATCTGCCCCCAAGCGTGGCAGCAGAGGGAGCACCAGCCATATTTTTGAGGTTCCTTTCCTTCATACCACACATGCACAAAACTCCATCTGCCATCAGGGTGTGAAACTTTACAACAGTCTGCCTCCTGGCACCCAGCCTGTGGCTCCATCCCCTTATTTATTGCCTCTGTAAAAAATTTGCTCCTGGAGAGTTACTCTGTAAGTGCCCCCTGCGGTAAGTTTCATATAGCAGTTGTGAGGTTCCGCTCCTCTCCCTTAAGAACATCCCTTACGTCACCTCCTTTTTCTCCATCCACCCCCTCCCGGCCTCTCCCCCACCCAGCTTTGTGTTTACTGTCTCATTTTTATCTCCCCTCCCACTGTCTACCTCCCTCATCCTCACCGATATTTGTGATGGTCTTAACTTTTATTTAAATTTGTTGTAAATATGGATATTTCTGCTCTTCTACTTTTTTTTTGCTGTGTATGTTGTGATACTCTGTAACCTGGATGAATGTGAAAATGGGCATGTTTGCTCACACTCTTTCCAGTATAAAATAAACTTACTTGATTGATTGATCGATTGATTATAGGTCAAAGGCGGTGATCGCTCCATTTCACTTGAATAGGCGCGTGTTCAAATATTATTTCCCGATTGTAAATTGGGTTTTGGTACCTATTGATGCCAGAGTTCATGTTTATCTGCTGCACTGTTATTGCTGTTATACCATTGTCTTAATCGCTGACTGCACTGATCTTATTTACTGAAATTGTATGTATGAAACAATATTATACCTCTGTTAACCTGTCTAATGCAAATACTGTTTCTACCCTACAACACTGAATCCCTACCACTGTAACTCCTTGTTTGTACATAATCCTGTTTGCTGTAATGTTCTTGTTGCCTGTATTGTACTCTCCTGGGTCATGCCTGAAAATAGGCAGGTTTTTGTCTAGTGCACTAACCCGGTTATCAAAAGCAAATAAATATATAAATAAACTTACAATGCTTTTGTTAGTTTAACACTGGCATCAGTGGATATCAAAACCTAATTTGCAATCAGGAAATTACATTTGTAAAAGATGCTGCATTCAAATGAATGGAGTGCCTCTGGCGTGACCAATAATGGCATAACAAGCGTCCAGGCGTGGGGCGGATTAACTAAGTCAGGAAGTGGAGAGGGATCATCGCGCCAGCCTCGGGGAGCAAATTATGATCCCATCCCTTCCTTTTTGGACTGAATTTAAAAAAGTGCAAATAGCTTGGAGGAGCTCCTCATGAGGTAAGGGAGCTCCCATTTCAATATTTTTGAAATTGAAAAAATAATGGGAAAAGTTCCTCTATAAGATTGTTTACCTCTTCTTTACAAAGATTGTGCAGCCTTTGGAAATTGTTCCAGGAAGAGGGTGGGGGAGCAGCTTTGTATGCTGCTCACAGGGCAACCCTTTCTTTTATTTTTCAGAACAGTTCTTTGGATAATCATCTAGTGTTTCCATGTCACACTCTCAGGGTAGTGACAGGAAATTGCTTGTCCTGGATGGAGGATAGGACAGCAGTGAAGAAGCCCAGAGCTGCATTTACATCAGGCAGAGTGTAGAGGGCTGACCAGTCAACAGCCCTAATGTCCAAGGGCAGGTGAGTTATGCCACATTTAGAGAAGTCTCTAAAGGACACAGTCTTGGGAGGAGGGTAAGAGAATTCACAGGACCAGATGCAAAAAGTTGGAGTATGGTCACTGATGGAGTTGGACAGTACTCCTGCCTGGATTACCTGGTCCTTGTGGTTGGTGAGGATTCAGTTCAGAAAGCAGTGGTTCGATTACTTACAGTTGAGGCTAGTGGGGGTGGAGATAAGTTGGGAGAAAGTGAGATGCATTAGCAGTTTGTTACACTTGAATTGGGTAACTTGGAGCCAGTTAAGACTGAAGTCTCCTAACATGGTGAGCTCCCTCATGGGGGAGCAATGCCCATTGCCCTGAATTAATTGGGCAAGGCCAGATAGACCATCTTTGGGATGGTTGTAAAAGCAGACAAAATGTAACTGTTTTGCAGAGCCAGTTGTGACTTCAGTGATGATACAGTCACAGATGGAATAACTTATGGCACTGTTAGAAAAGGATACACTAAGGGTATTCTTTCTTTTTATAATGTATTTTCTCCCCTACTCTCCCTGGCGGCCCCCTCCTGATCGATGCTCTCACCCATCCCCATCATCCGACTCCCATGGGGCTTATCTGCACCATCATCCTCAGCCCAAGGACCATGGTTGTGCCTGACCACTGGTGCAGGGCCTGCAGAGGGTCAGTCATTCATCCTGCTGCAGGAGGTTTTTCCTTTTTTCTCCCTGCCTTTCCTGTTGCTGGGGTATGACATGTCAATGTGCGTATGTGAAGGCTTGCTCACATTACAGAATCCTGCAGCAGTCTCCCTTCTTTTGGCATCCCTGACCTATCCTACCATCAGACCTCCACCTGGGGGCAGTCAGGCACCACTGTCAAATCACCCTCCCCAGCAGAGGACAGCCATTCTCTGGATGCTCAATCCTCTCCCCTCCCTCCCCCCGGCTGCCCCCCAGTGACCCGCATCCACACGTGAACACATGCTGCTGGTGTGGCAGGAGGTAAGGCATGATGCCTCAGCCCTCCACGCCACTGGACAGGCTCACTAAGGCTGTTTTTAAAGTATAATAAGACACCACCACCACTTTTGGAGCCCCATCTATCATGCCTAGTCATGGTAAAGCCCCTGATGTGGCAGCTGGAGTCAGGGAGCAAGAGTTTTGTTTTAACCATGTTTCAATGAGCCTGATGACATCTGGGTTGTAGAGAGAGATCCATGCTTCCAATTTGGAGACCTTGGACAAGAGACAGCAGACATTAATGCGCACAATTCTTAGCCCATATCTGTTTGCCCATGGGGGTCTTTGTGGGAGATGGGGGAGATAACTGGGCATGGGTTGCTTTCAGTGTTCCCAGGTGACAGCAATAGGGGGGATCAAGGAGCTTCAGATGCATATAGAGAGCAGTGGGTAACCATGCATATGTAGGGAGTATAAGAATGCACCGAGGAGGTGACCCTCTCTCTTTTCCAAGAGAGCTACATGGAGTGAGGGAGTTTACAACTCATGTAATGTGAGGAAGTATTTTTTTCACAGAGAGGGTTGTGGATGTATGGAACAGCCTTCCTGAGGAGGTTGTGGAATCAAAAACAGTGGGGGAATTCAAGACTGAATGGGACAGACATGCAATTCTAGTGGGGGGGGTTAGGAGGAGGTAGGCTGTTGGTTAACTAGGATCTGCAGCTTATCCATTAGGTAGAGAAATGGGCAGACTAGGTGGGCCAAGTGGTCCTTATCTGCCATCAAATTCTATGTTTCTATGGCTGGTAGGTGGGGGCTCAGGCACATTTTGGCTGTTTGAAAAGGGAGAAAGGGCAGCTTGGTCAAATGACAGCACATGGGCAGGTGACTCCGACAGCAGGAAGAGCCTTGCTAAGAGTGAGCTAATAAGCAACATTGTTGCTATGAAGCTTATTGTGCAGAAGAGAAGCACCTGTCTAGAAGATCAGGACTAAAATATTAAAACTGTTCAGGGGCCATTTTGTAACTGGTCCCTGGTTGTCAAGTGCTGTGTGACTCTTCACTTTAGGCAGAGGCTGGTCAGGGTTCTTACATTGTCTCTGAGGGAACCACAGTACCTAGGACTTAGGAGACACCTTAAATACTCCCAACAACATCTCAACAAAAGTCTCCACCAAGAAGTAGGAGTTTATTCAGGACAGGTTAGAATCCCTGGCTTGGACTCAGGCATGAGGCAGAGATGCAGCAAAGCTACCTCAAAACTATGGATGCTACTGGACCCTGGAGGTGGAACCTCACGGAATTCACAACAGTTTCAGTTCCTCTGGTACATTAAATCAGTGGCACTCTGTCATATGGCTGCTTAACATATCTTGCTAGCTGCCTTTGCAGGAGTTTCATAAATTGCACGCAGCCGAGCATTTGTCCTGGCACAAACCCGCTTTCACTGGGGGGGGGGGGCTACTGTCTTGGATCAACCCTCAAGGAGCGCTTATGGACATTTCCACACCCTACTCTTCCTTGCTAACCACAAGGAGTGAAGTAAATTCATTGTACATATGTAGTCAAAAAACTCAGCACATTAGCACCATCAGTAACAGAGAAAGGAACATGGAGTCTCTCATACCTGGTGTCAAAATTGTGGATTTGTTGTGTGCTTTGATGAAGGCATGACATCAGTCTACAGTGATGTCTGCTAGTGCATCCGTGTGCTAGTGTGGGTGTGCAACCATTTGTTCTGGCTCTTGGTCAACTACTCCATATCCATGGAAAGGACAGGGGACTGCATATGCCAGTTGGGAGGAAAATTGCAGTGATTCTTATGACCTCTGCCTGAAGCATTTGGTTCGCACATGTACTATACTTTTTCTGAGTATCCTGTACCCTCACTCTTGTTTGAGGAGTGTTTTTGACAATAATGTGGTGTAGGGCTTGAGTCACCTCTGGAATTTTTTAATGAAATTCAGATTTCGCTGAGACCCTGGAGGGGGGACCCACAAGACATGCTGTATCTTATTTTCCACAGAGTCTCTCAGTGTAGTTGTAAACAGTGCTGTCTGCTTTCTGATGTGACTTCCTGCAGCAGGGATTTTTGGCTCACACCTAAGGGCACCCTGCTTCTCTTCTGGCCATTCACTACACCTCTGTACCCCTTAGCTTTATGTGGCCCAAGGTGACTGCTGTAGGGCACTGCATTTGTAGGCATCAGGCTTAATATTGTTACCAATTTTAATTGTATTGATTTTCACTGTTACTATGGTTAGTGTTCATACAGATCCATCAGGGCCTGTGAAAGACAAGTTATCTGCAGTGAATGTTAAATGATTGCTTCCTATGACAGATCAGGCCAGGGGAAAATGGAGCCAATTACTGTCCAGTCATTGAATGTAGATGGCTACATGACAATTCCTTACTGGCAGTTTGCTCCATATGGCAATTTGCTCCTTCAGAACTCGGAAAGATTCAAGGAAAGTTCACATTTCCACTGTAAAGTAAAATGTTGCTGTGGTATTTCATATTGTGACTGTTGCACATATGTGCAGGAGAGAGGAGCAAATCATTGTTAAGCAAATTGCGGTAACAAAGTGACATGACAGCAATGTAGGCAAGGCATTTGATATGGTTAAATAGAAGTACATTTTTCAGTGGTTAAACAGGTATATTTTGGGGATACAGTTTTCTATCTACTGCAACCATGCTTTGTATACATCTCCAAAGCTAGTGTAGGTACCGGTGGCTTTATTTCTTTATCCTTCCCTCTACAAAGTGTTGCCATTGTCCTTTATATTTTCCTTGATGATAAAGCCATAGCACATTAGGTGGATTCCATGATAGCAGGGACTTCAGTCAGGCAATCTGCTAATTATATCTCCTGATCTGCAGTTTACGTGCTTCTGGACTTATCTAGCCTGTTATGTTCTCTCCTTAGAGTAACATTATTGACTGAGAAGTTTCATAACATGTCCAGCTATAAGGTTGACTAGTCTAAAAGTATGTTACTACCTTTAAATGTGGCAGATAAGAAGCATGCATATTTATTTACTTATGTGCAAACTGGTGACCAGGAAAGACACGAGGAGTATGGGGAATTGATGACACATTATCCAAAGGAACAGTAGTGAAACGAGAAATACAGAAGTGCCGTGGTGCAAAAAGTACTGTCTGCAAAATAAGCATTTTCAAAATCAGTAAGGTGGGAAAACTCCAAGGTGTAGAAGAGCCATTTAACAATAAACCATTTTATTTGTGTCTCAGGACATCACATGTGTAGGGATAGGTCTCTAATATCTAATACACTGAGGAATTTATATTGTCATAATTTTGAACCATTTCTATGTCAAGTGGCTATGAAGCTGTAGGTGTGGCTTCACTTTCCTCTTAACATTGTAAAGGTGGACCCAGACAATTAAAATAACTTTTTGCCTAAATTTCTATTTTTATTTTGATCCCTCCCTATCTGACATCAACTTTTTTCAAGGTGTCTGAACCTTCCTCCCCTCCCTCCTCAGCCCCCATATTAAGTTTGGAGTAAACATTGAAATGGCTGGAATAGCATTACCTTATTTTAATGTAGAATTAATGTGGTAATAGTAGCAATACAATATGTTTGTTCTGCAGGTTTCTAGGAAACTTGCTGTTGCAAAAGGAGTTTCAGTAGAATCGAGAGGAATGTTAATTAAGCAATAAGTATGTCTGAGGTTTATGGTAATGGCCTGTTAATCATACCTTGGGATGTACTGTGGCACTAAACATAGCCTCGTGTCACATGGCCCCAGAGTGTGATTAACTGGCCATTATAAATGGTTAGGGAAAACATTGCTTTCTGGTTGGTCAGGAACCTCCTCAGGCATGCGTCATTGCATTTATAGAACGACAACTCGGAGAGTGGCACTTCAGTGGCAACCAGGATACAGTGCAAGGCACATCTCCATACCTGCCAGAAAGTTCTGAAAAAAATAAATTTCTGGCAGCCATGTTAGTACAGTAACACCCATTGCTTGCCCTAAACCATTAAATAATTTTGTAAACATTGAAATAAATACCTATCACCACATTACACCTAAGAAATACTCAACACAAAGACAGAAATAATTTTTTGGCATTACCTGATCTATATTTTCATATTTCTTTTTACAGGTCTCTGATCCACAGTTTGACAGCAGTTCCTGGATACCAGCAAATAGTCCTCCTGGTTGATTGTGTAGTCCCCCACAGCATTGGTTGTGTATCCCCTCCCCCAGCCTCATTCCTATAGAAGCTGACAGAAAGCAGTTTTATACAGAAATAGTGACAAAGAAGCAAACGGCAAACTGAACAGTAAGGCCCTGTCCACAATACACTGAAAACTCCCCTTTGTAGCATTACAGAAGGTCCAAACTGTTACTGCAGTGGTTTGCGTTTACACCTGTAACGTTGCAGGAGGCGTTTTCGTAACCATTGTTGAAACCACTTATGAGGTGGTTTCAACAATGGTTACAAAAATGGTTCTGCCTCTGTAGTGTTACCAGCTGTAGTGTGGATGCGTGAGCATGTAGTCCCAGCACTGCCCTCAGTGCAGCATGAACTGCAATGTGGGATAGGGTGCCGACTGTAACAGTCACCCGTCACCCACAATGTGGACCGGTTGTAACGGTTCCGAGCCATTATCATGAAGGTTCACTGGCAGTGTGGACACACTGTATCATTTACCATCTGTAACAGTTTGAAACCATTACAGGGTTTTAGTGGTGTAGTGTGGACAGGGCCTTTAACGCAACCACTGATCTCGACTGCACATTCAGATTGTTACACGGGTGGAGCCATGCACATTGTTAGTGTGGTGGAGTTGGCAGCTTTTAAAACCTGAGCATCAGATTATGAGCCCAGCCAGTGACTTTCCCCTTTGAGTTAGGTGCTGGGCTTTCACAGTACAAAACTGTGTGAAACAGAAGTTGTTGCTCACCAGTTAGCGGTAGGTAAACCTGTCCACCCTGCTATATCAACCCATACTTGTCTGCCCTTGTCAACCTGCCTAGCTTCCCATTTGCAACTGTTCACCTGCCCAAAGGGATGTATGTAATCTGACTCCCCACCAACCTCAATGTGTACTTTTAATGAAACAAAATGAAATAATAGAAACAGCCCTGTGAAACACGGTCACCAAGCAGCCGATCACAGGCACTGAAAGCAAAAGCAGCGTTTTCAGTAGCACTCGAGTTGTGGCTTTCATGAACTGCTTTTTGCACCTGATAAACCCTGCAGCTCTCAGTGTGTGTGTGTGTGTGGGAGGGTGATGAAGTGTTTGGATTAGAGAATGGTGTGCTGAGGATGGTGGATGTGGCACTGGTGGTGCTGGGGGGAGCTGGTGGTGCTATGAAAGGATGGGTATGTTTGGGGACTATGTTATTAGAAAAAGGTAAATGTTTCTTTAATGAATTTAATATTTACTTCAACATTAATGATTCCAGATCTTTTTTTAAATTCTTTTAACATATTTCATAAGTGCGATAAGTCACTTCAATGTGTGGATTGTTGTCTGATAAATGCAATCCACAGATGTTGAAGGCACTCACAAGTGCTGCATGCCTCACTGTGCTCATTGGGTCGTGTGTTTATCAGCTAGCAACCCACATCTCATCATGGCTTATTGCTTACTTAACATAACCCTCTGACATACCTGACTGCTATTATAAAAAAGATCGTACAGATGTCCCTTTTGTTGTTTACTTTCCTTTTTAATTTTAGATGGAAAAACATTGAAAAATAGTTCTGCTTTGACTGCTGAGTGATGGAACATCTGACTTTGGGAAGTCAAAGTCTGCATTTGTGTCATGTTGTCTAGCAACATACCCGATGTTGGGATTGTGACACCCACATACAGTATATGATTGGTTACTATGGAGTTTAAAAAAAAAAATCAGCTGTTATGGCAACCTACATTGCATGTGATGGGAAGTGCGGTGTGGGTCAGAAAACATTGTTTTAATTCACACAGAGAGCACACAGGTTTGAGCCTTTGCCACTGTGTGTTAAACTTTGAAAGTGCTTACCACTGCCGGCAGACTATCCCCCACATTTTGTATATATATGAAATGCTTGTCCTGCATTGTTCCATCCCAGCTGCGCATTGTTTGGGACTATCACAGGCACAGATCACAGGATACAGTATATATAATGGGCTGCTGAGCTCACTGTGGCCATACTTTGTAATTCTTACACCCACTCCTGTCCAGCCGAGCCATATGGGATCTCAGTTTACTTGAATGGGAGCAGGAGGCTATCACCGTATCCATTTCCCCCTCCCTCCCTATCAATAATTATTTCACCGGCAAGTGTTTCACTTTTTAGGAATGGACTATGCTATCAAGTGATGTACTGTAGGTGGCACTTTTGCAGTCATGGTTGGGGAAATTAAATTGTGGCAGTAAGCAACTGTTTAGAATTTTGCAGTGTAATTCGTTTGAAAATGGAGACTTGTTTTAGCTTATCTAGCCACATGTGAAGAGGCTCTATATGGCTACTAATAAAAGATTAATGTAGGGCTACCAGAATGCCAGTAGCCAATCACAGCTCTCAATTTTAATGCCCTTTTATAAATATTATTAGTGTACTGTCAGTGTAAATCCCCACATTATTGGTGTTGATGTCCCCCACCTGTGGATGAAATACAGTACTTATAGGATAGTGGACGGGCAACTATGCACAACCATTGTGTTGTGCCACCAAGGGGTACTGATTCCCTGTGACTTCGAGAGTGAAGTTCGAGAGGTCCATGGGAATCAGATCCCCGAGGTGGCACAATACACTGGTTGTGCATAGAGCTGCCCATCTGCCATTCTGTATAGTGTATGGGCATCAATGCCTATTTCCAACACTGCAGTTTGTTTCAGTGAACTGGAGGTTGGGGGGGGCACTTGAGGGTTGGTGGTAGGATCAAATTACTGACAGTGTGCTGCAGATGTTTCTGCAAGTTCAAGTTTAAAAATCAACAACTTCCAGCTTAATTGGATAGGGGAAATCAAGTATGTGGCAGCATTCCACGTTGTTCTGCTGCAGTAGTGACATCACTACTACAGCAGAACAACATAATGATGTCACTACTGCAGCAGAACAAGCATATTCTAGGAATGGAATTACATGCAAAACAACATTTCACCATACACTATCTGTTGATTATGCATTCACTGAACAGCCCTATCTGAATGTTTATCTTTATGGCTCCTGCTTCTCTTCTGACATTATTATGAATCGTTCCATTGGAATTCGATGGCACATCCATCATTTTTAAAAATGGTACTTCATGTTCTCCCTTTTTCTGCTTTGGGGTCATAAGGTTTTGCCCCTCATACATTCAGAGCGTGTGACTATGCTGTAATAATTCTATTTTATTTAATTTTTTTATGTGAGAAAATAACTTACAGAGGCAACATAAACTCTTGACATGACCACCCTAGGCAGCATTTTTATTACAGATATACAAATTTACTCAGACACAAAATAAAATGACAATTACAATTAAAACAATTGTCTACATCCCACAATACATATGATTTCTTCGCATTTTACTGATGAGTTTATCAAACACATAGCTGAATCTGGTGGCACATCCCGCATGTAAGGTGCCAGATAGAAAAATATCTCACTTGCCACATTTGGTTCTAGGAACACTAAATGTAATGTCATCCTGGAAACTTAGACCATAGCCTGGATTTAGATTAATGAAAATAACTGCAACATTTTGTGGTAATTTTCTTAAATTCCCTAACATTCATAAGACATCTCCAGGTTGCACCTAGAAATAAGCCTCATCTCTGTGTGCCTTTCCTGTTTACTAATTTTCAGTTAATTAATCAATCAATCATTCCTGTTATTGGAACTGGCTGAAACGTAACCTAGGTCTTCTGTCAAGATATAACAAGCTACATTCAACCTGTAACCTGATGAGCTACAGTATGTAGTGTGTGTGTTACAACTTACCACCTGATGCAGGAGAATGCCAATTGCAGGGACCACTGCTGATCCCAATCCAACTCCTACATGCAGTATCTAGCAAAGCCAACTTGACAGCTACGGTGGCCTGGAACAGAACAGAAGAAGAAGGGTGGAACCACAGGCAAGGCACAGGGACTGGGAGACTGGATGGGTGCCAGAGAAAAAGAATGACAGCCACTACACTGTGGCCCTTAATCCAAGGAAAAAGCACTTCCTAGCCAGTCCACACAAGAAGAAAGTAGTGTCCAATATTAGCATACCAGCCACACCCCCAAAAGAGAGAGAGCATGGTATGCAGAAGCCAGCAGATGGAGGTAGCACTCACTAGCAGGCACAGTAGTTAGCTGGTAATGCAGCTGCTCGCTAGGTGGCACAGGACAACCCCCCACACCCAAGCAACATGTAAACCAGGAAGGCAGCCTATGGGATTCCAGTAGCTCCCTAAGTAACACAGGACAACCCCCACACACAAGCAGCAAGTAATTCAGGAAGCTTGCAGTAGGAGTCCAAGCATCCCCTTGTAGTACAGGAAAGCATGAATAATCACTGTGAAGGGGCAGATGTAGCATACCTGTTTGCATTCATGCTGGTGGCAGTGGCCAAGGAGGATGCTGAAGAGGGCAGTCTCCAGGGACCTCTGACCACAAAGGGCCATGCAGCCCCAGGCTTTAAGGAACAGCTTAATCTCCTGCAGTTGGATGAACACAAATGTAGGGCACAGCTCAGACTGAACAAAGCAACCATGCTTGGGCTAGTTCAGGAAATGGAGGACATCATGTGCTCCACAAATGCAGCTGCCCACACTGACCTATTGTGGCAACCCTTCTGTTCCTTTCTACAGGCACATTTCAAATGGCCATAGCCAACATGTTTGGCATTAGACAATCCACCATGTCCCTCATAATAGCTCAGGTCACCAGAGCAATAGTGAAGAGGTCAGTCTAATACATTACATTCCATATGGACAGGTTCCTGCTCAGTAATGTGAAGCAAGGGTTCTTTGACCTTGCAGGCATGGTGGGTGTGCTAGGTGCAGTGAGCTGCAAACATGTGTCCATATGTGCCCCCAGGAGCAGAGTGCACACATTCTGCAGTAGGAAGGACTTCTAGTCCATCAATGCACAGATGATATGTACTGCAGACTGCACCATCACCAATGTGGTGGCCAAGTACCCAGGCAGCACTCATGATGCCTTCATATGGGAACAGTCAGGCATGTATGACATCATGCAGGGGACCATGGCCCCAGAGGGTCTCCTCAGGTGAGCATGATCTGCAGGTGCTGTCCATAGACCATGCGTATAGTATACATACAGTAAGCATTATTTCTCTCTCTTCTGGTGACTCGGGTATCTTCTGTGACTGTACCTCGTGACCCCCATCAGAGGACCAGTGCTAGAAGCAGAGGACAGATACAATGCCGTGCACATAGCAACAAGAGTGGTGATTGAGAAGTCATTTGTCATCCTGAAAATGCACTTCTAATGTCTGCATACCTCAGGGGGTGCCTTTCAGAATGCCCTGGAAGCTGCATGCAGGATTGTAACTGCATGTGTAGTGCTCCACAGTGTTTCCATGCAGAAGTAACTGCTAGAGACCATGATGGCAGGACACCCCTGGGCCAGTAAAGGGACCTGAACCTGATGATGGGGTGGCCCTAGGGTACAGTGATGCAGTGCCAGGGGGACTGGCATTTAGGGATAGCCTTGTGGAAAGATACTTCACAGATTGACTCACACAGATGACATATATGATGCATAAACACATTTTATTTGCACAGCAGCACACATGCTAGGAATGCTGTATGGCAGTAATGAACACAACATATACACAATTGAGCATGCAATATTGGGGGCACATATCACTTGGTGCGGGATCTGCTGGACTGCCGTGTTGCTCCAAAGGACTGGGCCTTGCCCTCCTGGGTGGCATACCTGGGATGTAGAGGTGCTGGGTGTCACATCTGCAGGGGTGGTGAATGGGGGAGGGGTTCAGGCCAGTTGGTGACCTGGACCACTGCATCACATGTGGGAGTGCATGTTGCAGGGTGAATGTGCTGGCCCTACACTGCAGTAGTAATGCTGTTGAAAGAGGCTGCCAGACTACCAAAGGTACCCATTGGTATGGTTAGAGTGTGGGATATTGTTGACAGGCAGCATTCAGTTTTATTCACAGAAACAAAAAGGTACTTGCGCTCCAACAGATATGAGGTAGGGTGGAAACTAGGTCACCAGCCAGAGTCTGAAAAGAAATCCAAAGGGTCTGCACAACCAAAGACAGGACCTCAAACATATGAAATTGATGCAAAATGTGAATTTGTTCCAACTGGTATTTCAAGCTATAGGTCATGCCATGCATCTCATAGTCACATGCCAGTGTTTGGGCCTGCACCATCTGTAACCTGGCTGTTATGTGGCTAGTCATGTGCACCACCTAAATCTAGTGGGAAGACAAAGACACATTTTATGTTCACCTGTTGGTTGTGCATCTGGTATATCCATACTGTGCTCCTACACACTTTACTGTGCTCCCCACACACCGTACCGTGTCTCCCACACCATACTATGCTTCCCATGCACCATACTGTGCTCCCCATACATCATACTGTGCTCCACACTATACTGTGCCCCCTACACCATACTGTGCTCCCCACACACCATACTGTGCCTCCCCCACACAATACTGAGCTCCCCACAAACCATACTGTGCTCCCCATACACCATGCTGTGTCCCCACACCACATTGTGGGCCCTCCACAATGCTATGTAGCAGTACACCTCGAATGTTAGGTATGCCCACCTGTGCTGTCACAGACAATGGATGTGTCAAGCACGCTGTCTAATGCCAGGTATTGATGTGTGGTCAGTGCATGCCAGTATGCAGTCTTCAGCTGGGGTAAGGGGGAATGGGGTGCACTGCCGCTGCCTGTCTTTGTGCAGGTCCACTTCAGGCCTACTGCCAAAATGAACCAAAATGGTTGTCAAAGGATAATAATGGTTTAGGCCACACCCCTTAAGTACTTGTAGCTATTGAAGTTAGAGTAGTCCCATCTGAGGTCATTAAATTCAGTTTGTCAATTAACCTGGCATGATTGACCTTGAAACCAAACAGCATAGCCCAACCTTTGTAGAATTTAAAAGTAATTTCTTTGCATTAAATGTTGTTGTTATAAACGCTTCTGTAACTTGTCATGTATCTCATCTGTTTCCTGAGGTATACAACGTGGTGGAATCTGTATACTTGTAGTAATAGATTGAATCCAGCTTAAACAGACATAATTTATATATAGGGAATTAGATTCAGCCTGAAATAGAATCCTATGGAACTCCACACTGACATAGGAGAGTATTTGCCTCAGCCCATTCTATTTGATCTAATGGCCTCTTTTCATGTAAAAAGACTGAAAACAATTTATAAAAAGATCATTAGAGCCTGCATTCAGAGCTATGATATGAAGATAGCATGGTCAACAGTGTCAAAGGCATTAGACAGAGACATAAAAGCAGCCACTGTATACTCACCCTAGTCTATAGCTAACGGACATTGACTACTTTTGATACTGATATCATTTTGCAAAGGGCTGGTCTATAGCATGGCTGATAATAGTCAGAACATGTTGGAAACTTACAAATTCCAAACCTGCTTCTGAACCTAGTTCTCCAAAATCATAGCTATTGTTGAAACAAGCCAGACTCGTCTGCAATTAGATACAGAATGATTCCTTTCTGATTTAATGGTAGGGATAACATTAATGACTTTCCATGATGTTACAAACTGACCTGGAGGTAATGACAGATTAAATTACTCTGTCAAGAGAACACACAATATATCTGCATCAATGTTTAAACAGTAGAATATGTAGACTCTTTACTAGTAGATTTGGAATATTAGTTCCTTATAGTATTTCAAAACCTCCAAAGGCTGGATTTTTCTTAACTGAAATTGATGTTGGTATCAGTGTTTGTATTAATTAGTGACTTGTTGATTACACAAGAAGCCTGCAGAATTAATTACATTGTCAATAGTAAGACTTACCCATCTGAAATAGTATTTTAACAAATCAGCAATATTTCTACTGCCTGTGTATTGAACACCATTTTAAATAACCATAGAGGATCTAAGAGTGGTATACTATACACCCCAACCATCTCATCATGTGTTTGTCTTTTATTTCCTTAAACAGCTTCAGACTGAGTATGATTATCTTTGAATGTCATTTTATACCTACCTGCAACTTAGACAATGGATATAATCAGTTCATTTCAAGTTTATTGATTAACTTTCAGGGTCATTACAATATTTGAAAAATAAAACAGATTATTTTGGGCATATACATAAAACTTCATATAATAAATTACATTGGGTAAAACATATGCATTCCTTAAAGTCAACATTCATGCTAATATACAAATATAGCTTTATATTAATAATATCGATCAAAAATCATTCATATATAATTATAAATTAATTTCTGTACTAGCAGTTTGTAATAGTTTAATGCTTTCCTTTTACCTAAAAAGCTGCAGTCCTGATTTTACAATAATAATCTGCTTAGCTTTATACATAATTTGATTCATAATTTTCGATTCTCTATAGCAGTTCTATATCATGAACAGTGTTATCACTTTCGGTGTTGACTGTTTAATATTTTCAGAGATAGAATTTGTGGGATACTGCTTTAGTTAATTCTGCCATTGCAAAGAATCTAAACAGAACACCAGTGGGTTTGGGTCTGGTTACTTACACATCCAGCAGGTGTGTTGCTGCCCATGTTCTCAAATCCAAATTTGGAAAAATGGTTCTGTCTGAGCCACAAAAAGCTTACCCTTAAGTTCTAGCTCCATTTTTTTCATGAGTACTTCAATGAGTCATATTATTTATCACCTTAGATTACATTTATATACATAATCTTCATAAAATTCGTAAAATAAGTACTGTTACTTTACACAGATCTTATTGTATATCAGCTTCCAAGACTATGTGGTAAAACAGAGCTTCTCCCAAGTTTTTACTTAATGGATAAGATTATTTTCACCCCTTCCCTCGATAGAGTTAGGGGAAACTTTCCATTTAGGGTTCTTATTACTATATCTAATGAACTGCCAAATTTGACATTCTATCAGGCTATGCAGCATTTTCTTTTTGCATTATCTTTTTACCACCTGCTCCTGCCAGCCTGGCTGGCTTCTCCTTTGGGTGGCCAGTCCCTGCTGCTGCCATGATGCTCTGTCCACTGTCTGCTTCCCCTCATCCTGCTGCCCTGACTGACCTGCCATTTCCCTTCAATGGGGGGCCCCCTACCCCTGGGGGACTACCGTGAGGGGAAACTTCTGTGCCCATAGGCATCTTCTTCAGTCCTCACTGGGGCAGCAAGGGCACAGCATGGGGCTTTTTCCTGGGCTAGCATGATGTCGGGAGGATGGGGTCACCATCATCTGGCAGCCAGGTGGCCATTTTTGACTTTTCTTCCCCCCTGCCCACACACGATAGCCAGCCGTGGCATCCTGACTGCTCACACATGCGGCGTGTGCTCACCCATGCCACATTGCACAATGCCATACCTAGCTGCCAGGAGCCACCAAAAAGGGAAATGTGTCCTTGACCCCCTTCCCCAGAGGAGAGTGTCCAAAGGACACTCTTGAGTCCTCCTTGCCAGCCTCTGCTCTTGTCACCCAGGGCTCGAGATGTGAATCCAGGTCACCAGCATGCCAGGCGATCCCTAATCACCTGGTGCTATGGAGATGGTGTGGCTATACAGTATTTAATGAAGCAGGAACTGTGAGACTGAATCATTGGTATATTTTCTACATCTCAAAAAGGTTGCAGTTGGAGCAAAAACATTCCCCGGTTTGTCCCGCGACCATTTGTCTCTTTGTTATTAAAGTATCAACAAAACAAGATCACAAGTTCGGTGTCCCCCACATCTGCTGAGCAGCACTTACAGAATGGAGACACAGGGCCAGATTTTAGAAGGGTGATGCAGGGCTTGCATCCACCCCTTGCACCACCACAGCTGTGACATTGCTGATTGCTGCAACTACACCTGATTTTTCAAAATTTGGGGTTTACAATCAACCTGATTTATAGCAGTTTGTGCTGGGATCCTGGAAGCAAGCTCCATGGAAAAGGTCCTGGATATTGCTGCAGGCTAGACCACATAAAGATTGTCTAGTGGCACCTTTTGCTGCAAGAGATAGGCAATCCCTTTAGATTGCCATAAGCCCGGTGTGCCATTTCTTTGGCACAACCATGGCTTGTGGCAGTCCTATACTTTGTAAACTCTAGCCCTTAGTCGCTACCCTATGCTGCCTATAATTTAGATAGTTGCTTTTAAATATTTCCAACCTAAAGTTAGTGTATCTGTGTCTTTCTTTTTATCTGCAAGTATTGATAAGTACAGTTCTGTCTTATGATAGAAACAAAGCGAAAACAACTGGCACCAAGCAACAAGTAGAGGAAAATAACAGAGGAGTCTATTAGTGTGATTCCATAAAACAAGACTAGGCAGACCTTAGTCCAAGCATAATATCTACACCATAATAGTCATGTGACAAGTTGTCCCACAAATGTGATGGCCAGCCAAACTGACAAGCTCGCTTCGATGGGTGACCCAGATAGCAGGAATCTGGAAAAGAAATGAGAGAAAGCAAATTAATGGTGAAGGCATAAAGCATAGTAATAACAATACACAATCCATAGACCTGTATAGTTCATTATATCAATGCTATGAGAGAAATTTTATCATCACCTGCTGAAGAGAGCATGTCAGTTTGGCAGACCATCGCACTTGTGGGACAGTTGGTCACATGGCTATTGTGGCTGCACTCAGTGCTAGGCTGGTTTATCTACCCACTCTGTGAATACAGTAATTTGTAATTTATTTCTTACTGTATTTTGTAACTGGTGAATGATGCATCAAGTTCATTTTGAGCTTTCATGAAATGTAACTTCAGGTTGGTATGTGCTGTTTTATAGGAGTATGTTTTTAACAGTGTGTACTGCACTTTAAATTTTACAAGTTAAATGGGATACCACTTCTTGGTTACAGGACTCTTGAGAATGCATAAGTGAAACCATTTGAGTCACTGGTGGTCTTTTGATTGTCTGCATTCACCACTGTGGATATTATGCTTGAGCCAAGATATGTTAAGTCTTTTTTTAATGGAATCACACTAATTAACTCCTTTGTGATTTTCCACTACTTGTTGCTTGGTGTCGGTTGTTTCTGCTCTGTTTGGTTCAATTATTAACCTGGCAGAAGCAACTTGAGTATAGCCACAAGTCTGTTTGCTCATTTCTTTTATGATAGAGTTTACAGTTTTTAAAGTGCTAGTGAATCTTGGTGGTATCAATTTTCTGGAGGTCTTGAGCAATAGCCCAGCCTTTACAATTTGTTTTAATTTGCTCAACTAAATCTTTCATTGGTAATCTAAATATATCTACTAGTGTATTACCTAGTTTCAACGGGAACATTTTTTGGGTGACTAGAGAGATGGATCAGGGGAGGGCAGTGGACATGGCCTATCTGGACTTCAGCAAGGCGTTTGACACTGTGCCACATAGAAGACTATTACACAAACTGGGGAATATGGGTGTGGGCAGGACAATAGTGCAGTGGGTAGGTAACTGGCAGGGCAGCAGGACACAGAGGGTGTTGGTAAATGGCTGTCACTCCACAGAGGGAAGAGTGACCAGTGGGGTACCACAGGTATCAGTGCTGGGACCGGTCCTATTCAACATCTTCATCAGTGACATTGCGCAGGACCTAGAAGGCAGAATTTCCCTGTTTGCTGATGACACAAAGCTCTGTAACAGAGTAGACACACCAGAAGGTGTAGACAGAATGAGAATGGGCCTGCAGAAACTTGAAGAATGGTCAGGGGTTTGGCAGTTGAAATTCAATGCAAAGAAGTGCAAGATGATGCATATGGGGCACAAAAACCCTGGAACAACATATCAGTTGGGGGGTGAGGATATAGCATGCACCAAGCAGGAAAGGGATCTTGGGGTTATCATCTCTGATGACCTCAAGATATGGAAACAGTGTGACAAGGCAGCAGGTAAAGCAAATAGGATGCTGGGATGCATAGGCAGAGGCAACACCAGCAGGAAAGGGAGGTCATAATTCCACTATACAAGACACTAGTGAGGCCCCACCTGGAGTACAGTGTACAGTTCTGGAGACCTTACTTAAGTAGGGACATAGGGTAGAGAAGGTTCAGAGGAGGGTAACAAAGATGGTACATGGAGTGCATCACAAGTCCTATGAGGACAGGTTGAAGGAATTGAATATGTACTCCCTGGAGGAGAGGAGGGAGAGAGGGGATATGATAGAGACATACAAGTATCTTACAGGGAGGAACAGGGTGCAGGAATACACTACTTTTAAATGAAAAAGATGTTCCAGGACTAGAGGGCATGGGATGAAGTTGGGGGGAGGACGATTCAGAAGAAACGTGAGGAAGAATTTCTTCACAGAATGGGTGGTGGACAAGTGGAACACCCTGCCAGAGGAAGTGGTGGGGGCTGAAACAATCACAGGATTTAAGAATGCATGGGATAGACATAAAGGAATTCTGGAGGTCAGGGTTAAGGGGGCAACAGACTTCTAAGAAAACATAAAGTAAACTTACAAGCTCAAATGGGCAGACTGATTGGGCCGTAGGCCCTTATCTGCCGACACTGTCTATGTATGTATGTATCTATGTCTTTTTGTATACTCCTAACATGCTCTACAATGCCTTGCCTCAGTGGTTTAATTGTTCTTCCCACATATATCTTACAGCGAGAACACCAGAGACCATAGATCACAAAGCTAGTGCTGCAGTCCATAAAGTCCCTAACCTCAATGCTTCTTGTACCATTATTAGAACAAAAGACATCAGATTGATGGCAGAATCTAGAAATGCAGCATCTTCTACATGTATACATGCACTTGGGGTACATGGGGAGTCAATTCAGATGCTGGGGGACATTTTGTAGTTTCTTGAAATTGACTGTGAAATAGTTTTTTTCACTTTAAGTTCTCAGCCCTCCTAAATGCCACCCTAGGGTTGGGACCAATTTCTTCTGCCAACTCATTAATCTGATTTATTCAAACCTGGTGTGGTATAGGTTTTATAAATTGCTCAATAGTGCAGTGCAAGCCTGTTAAAATGGACACGTATGTGCACACAACTATTGTTCATTATATCCAGAGGAGGCAGAACTTACTGTATGTGTCTGGTGTGTCAATGTGTGTGAGCAGGGGCTCAGAGTGAATGGGAATCCATCACAAAAGATAATAGATTACTCAAAATCCTGCCGAGCATATATGTTTCTATATTCAATGTCGTTGTTTAATGTCATTTAACTGTCAGGAACCATGCATTTTTTAAGGAAGTTTACTGCAGAAGGTAATCAGAAAAAATAACTATAGTGGCTGGATTTTAGGACAGTATGAACAAAGGCAATTGTTACTGTAAGTGTTTTATTAAAATATAAAATGCTTTTTTAGTATAATTAATGACTGAGTGTCTATGCAGCCTGTGGAAAATTATTTTGTAAGAAATTAAATTTCTGTTGCTTGTCCATCTTAATTCTAAACTTGCCAACTCTGCTCATCAGTTCTTCTCTCCTCCCCCACAAAAGCACTACAAATGCCTCTTCAAGCTTCATAGTATCCCTTATAATCAAAGCGTATATCTGTTACAAACACATAAATGTATTGTATATATATTTTTCATTCTTTTCTTACTCTTTAATATCTGATAGCCTACTAAATGTTCTTTTTTCATTGTTCTTCCTTGAGTTATCCTTAGTTGCATCATTATTACAGTCATATAACTTCCCAACAGGTTTGTTCTCTATTCCATTTATGCCTTCTGGTACTATTCTCTACGCTAAGCCTGAAATAGTAACTTTGGTTGGTCTTAACACCCAATAGGATTTTATAATTTTCAAAGAAATCACCCTTTGGCCATCCTTTTCTAGGCTGTAAAGATTCAGTTCTTTGAACTTGTTCTCATGGCTCATACCCTTTAACTCTGTGGTCAGCCTAGTTATTTCTCTTTGCACCATGTCTAGCACCATAATATTTTTTTTTAATATGTTTGTGAAAGCTAGCCAGAGTGGAAGGCAATGATTCTTATACTATTCTTTTTTTTTTTTTTTTTTACTGTATTTACCCAGGATGGTTTACTCAAGATGCAAAATCTTGTTGTCAGTGGGGTTTTACTTCTGCCCAACTTTTTTGTCAGGAGGGCTGAAATGCAGAACTGTCAGGTGTCTTGCTCAGGGTAACACATTGAGCCAGTGATTTTGTACAATTGTAACCTGGGATTTATTATTTTAGAATTTCATGCTGTCTAACTGTTACACCACATTGTCTTTCCAAAGTAATAATTACATGTATAATTATTAAAAAAGTATTTAGACTTGCTTTCCACATTCATAACTGAACTGTTTCACTGTGTTGGCCTCTTTAATTGCCTCTCTGCATGGTTGAGATAGCTTGAGATGGGTTCACTACTGCTCCAATGTCACATTTAGAGCTGTCCTGTTCCAATGATACCCTATTCATTTTATACATATACCACACATTTCCATTTTGCATTAAAACAAATGTTATTTTGCACCTGTCTTTCCATCTACAGAGCAATCCATATATTATTCCTTTATCCTTGCTACTGTCCTTGTACAGCATCTAAGTCTTTCCAGTTTAGTGTCATCTGAAACTTTAACAAGCTGCCATTGTGCCATTCAATCCAGGGTTGTATCCAGTTAAAGGGAAACTAATGTCACAATCTACAAAAGAAATAAGTAATGCAGAATGTTTTGATTTGTAGGTGTAGACCTGGGGCAGGATTCTCAAAGAACAGCAAAAATTCCGTAGCTACGGGAAAAAGCTTGCAGCACTGTGGAAATGCAGTTGCATGATATTCTTAAGAAAATCCGCAGCTGGGAGAATTCCACAAAGTCCCACAGCTGCAGGAATCCTGCAAGTGTTGCGAATCTGCAGCTGCAGATCCGCAGCTGTGGAAATGGTTGAGGAGGCACAGCAATAGTAAATCTATGTAGCTGAAGCAGCAGACTTTAACATTGCTGCTGTAATATGAAGCTGACAGCACACAAAGAGACCTGCAACCAGTCCCTCAACTGGTACCACTGCAGCACCACAGGTACCAGCGATACCATGGTACCACAGTGGCTGACTGTCACTGCTGGTTGTCCCTCCTTGGGGTGTTCCTGTGGCCTGCGGGGGTAGCACTTGCTGCAGGCTGGCCAGGCTCTACTGCCTGTGGGACTCTGTCGTGGGCTGCACTGGGTCTGGTGGTTGTTGCCTGTTGCCATGTCATGGCAATGTGTGCATTTGTTGCTGTACGAACAGCCACTGCTGTACTATCTGGGATGCTAGTACCTGTGCCTCACCTCCACCTTAATTGATTCCAATTGCTGGGGCACTACGGCAGTGTGCTGAGGGAGAGTTACACCTCATTCCACTGTGTGTAACATTCTTTCCTCAGCTGCAGAAAAAAACTGGCTGTGAATAGCCTTTCAGGGGCTATGCCTTACTTATCTCACACTTTTTTGCCCTGAGGGACTTCCGCAGCTACACTTTTTTCCACAGTCCATAGTGGTTTTTCCTGCAGCTGTGGAGGGTTTTGTGAATAGCACTTCGAGCAAACTCCCCTTTTTTTCCATAGCTGAGGAAGTTTTGGGGACTTAGGGAAGGTTTTGAACCTTCTGAAAGCTTTGAGAATTCTGTCCCTGATTTGTCATTCCCTTTGTATGCTGCAAGGATTTTTTTATTTTCTTTAAATTTGTCTGTTTCAGTTTTATGGCCCCTTGGGATCTCCATGTTAGCATTTTTATGGCTTTTTGTCTTTTATGCAGTGCCGCCTGTCCACTGTGATAGTGATGCAGCCAGGACCGTTGATTCTGAGAGTAATAACTGCTGCAGCAGCAATCTCTTGTTAGGATTCTGATAATCTGGCTTCAACTAAATAACTTTCTAATTCAAACATTCTGTTTCCTAAGTATATGTCTAGGTCTAGCCAGCAAGTGTACATTTTTTTCCTTTTAAAGTGTTTCATTTTATTAAACTACTTACAACAAAAACAACCAAATCACCCCAGGTCATCAATTTTATAATTAGAAGAAACTCTAGTTGTTTCCTTATGGAAAAAAACTCAAGTTTCCCTTAGGTGTCTGTAATGTGTACATTTAGCTCTTATTAGAGCTCACTGGTCAAGGAGAAGTACTTAAAATCATAGCTCCACTGTTGTAAACTCGTCCCCCAAAATAGCTCTTGTTGAATGAATGGCCCTGGATCCATCACTGTTACATGTAGCAGGAGAAGAGTTATAAAAATGCTAATATAGAATCCCATTTTGTCTCCTAGCTGGCACCTATTATGGGTTGTTTTGTTACATTTTCCTATATTAGATGTTTTGCATTGCCTTCCTTGATGGTTGGTGCCATTTTACTTTCAAATTGGATACTGTATGGTTTAAAACATAGCACATCAACTCATGGAGTAACACGCTATTTTCTGTCTTAGTCATTATGATACCCCAGTTGGGGTACAATAGTATGAATGCCACAACAGCCATTCAGGATCACTCTAGTTCATGGAACTAGACTTATTAAAACAAAATCAAGTGAAGATGAACTAGAACCAGGATTCCTTTGCAAAAAAAAAAAAAACACCTTATTCACACCATGGGTTCCTCCAACCCTCAGGGCTTAATGAAATTTGGGACTTAACCCTAATTTCTGTTAAATGCTTAACATCTTTTCCTTTTTCAGATTTTAATTTTATTCCAAACAGCTTTTGTCAAGATGCCCCATATTAACACAATCAGTCTTGAATCAAACAGTTTAAAATGAACTATGGCTAGCCTTACAATTACTGGTTATCAGAAATTAATATTTTATCTCCAGCTTTAGCAATTCTGTTTATTACCTGTTTTGAGCATTTACAGTTTGAATGTTTTTGACCAGTTTTCAGGCCACATACACACATACTGACTCATGTTTTAGAGGGAATTTTGTCAGGTTCATTTTGTGAAGTATAATGAATTTTTGTCATTGGTATTTAAGGACACAGGTATGATTCCCTATTATCATCTGTTTATGCTGTTGGCTAGAGCTCTCAAAGTAGCACTAAAGGGGCATTTATTTGACACTACACCTTTTACTTGTTTCAGAAAGTTCACTGAGATAACAAAATGTTACTGTTATAGGTAATTTATAAAATCTTTTGAATATTTGAACTTGAAATCTTAGTTTTATTTTTTTAGTAGATAGCGTTCTTTATTGTAGCTGAAACAGTATGTTAAACTGAACTACATACAATATTTTTGGGTGCATCTGTACTAGAGCCTGAACTTTATCTGTGTCCAATAATTTATAAGTGGTGCACTGGAGTGCAGCTATTATATAAAAATTATAGGCTGTCTTTGCTTTCTGTGATAACTTTATCATCAGTGTGCAAGAGTTTTTTGTTGTTCTTGTTGTTCTTATTTTGTTTTAAGCACTTTGACTCTCTAATTAGTAAGAAAGGACGATTTAAAAAAACTTCAATATAAAAAAAAATATTTGAAATACCTGTGACCTTTTATAACAACTGATTTACTATGTTTGATGAAAAATAAAACACTTCAGTCATTAGCATACTCATTTGATGATGTATTATTTGACATAACCACACTTATGATATTAATTAAGTTTCTGGTATTTGCACTAAATTTTAAATTTGTTACAAAACATAACATTTTAAAACATGATCCTACCCTGATGAAGAGTCATCACAACTCAAAGTGCCGGGGTGAGTTAGTGCTGTGATCTCATTTAGGCACTGGTATTTTACACAGTGGGCCCTACATTCAAAACTTTGCCCTTGGCTAAATTAGCACTGCCTGGTGTGCAAAATTAGCCTGGACCCAGTAGCCCACAATATTCAAAAGGGATAGCCCCAGTGCTAAACCTGCCAAATATAACATGCTAAGGAAGCCGGACAATCTGGGCCAGGAATGCAGTGCAAACATAGGAATAAGACAGCTCTGAATATAGCAACCAGAAAGTGCACACCACAACAGCAGCCAAGTTCACAGCGACATGAAGGAAGGTAAAGGTGAACAATGTGGCTAATGTGTGTACCAGCAAATGCATGGACTCAGTGCAGCTGCACATAGCAGTGCATGTGAAAGTACATTGTGCAAAAATGTACAATAGTTCTGAAATGTTTGCATAGCACTAACATGTTTGCGCAGGTTTAGCATGGAGCTAAGTCATTTGCCCAGCGCAATCACGTTTGCCCAGGGCTAAGCTTTGCTATATTCAAACATGACATGCAAATGAGCCTACTTAGGTAGTCTCTGGGCAAACATCTAGATTAGCATCTCATTATAACCTGATTTGCATGCAGTTTTCCCAGCGTTACTGCAGGGTCCCACAGCTCCACTTGTAGGTCAGTCTGGAAGTAGAGGGGCGGACTGGGTCTGTCCACAGCTCCACCTGCAGGTCAGTCTGGGAGTGCATGGTGGTAGCTGCAGGCCACATTTGTACAGGACAGCATAGCATATAGTGAGCCAGGGGTCTACACAGCACAGGCACAGGTGGTGGTGCTGCATGCAACTGTCAAACTGTAGGTCATGCTACAGTGCACAGCAGACGCCACAGTAGCAAGGGGGGCAGTATTGTGAGGGACACAGCAATGCCTATGGTGTGCAGGGTAGTGATGGCCACTGCACTGTACACAGTGACAGGCCCAACTTGCAGGTGTTTACTGACAGTGGAGATTACTGTTATGCTGTTGTGCAACACACAGATGCTGCACCACTGGCATGGGATGCTCACAGTGACATATACATGGTGGCTGTGTGTGCTCTGGTGTCTGTACAGATGTGCAGTATGCGGCTGGGGGCACATCACGATCAGACAGGCACACTGGTGTTGGGGTATTCCAACACTGGCCCATGTGCACTGCATGATGTGTCTCAGCCTTGTGGCCACACCCAGTCTGTGGTGCAGCCTGGCCACTTGTGCACCCTCCTCAACACCCTGCATGCCACAGTGCTGCATGTGTGTGCTGACATCTGTTGGTGTCCTCAGAAGGGTGGTCTGCAGGTGTGTGCTGTATCTCCACACTGCCATGGTGTCCACTGGGAGCTCGGTCACCACATACTGCGACATAGCTGGGACTGGTGGCAGACAATGGCATCATAATGATGCCATCAGTGAGCAACATGCTTCCTCTATGTCTGGTTTATTTCTGTGTGTCATACTTATTGGTTAGGGTCATGCAAAGCCATGCAAAGCCACAAAGACATGCAAAGCTGGTTTGCCCAGGGTTAAGACTACCTTTTCCTGGGTGGTAATCTGCACTGCGCAATGTGTTGCGCTAATGTTGCGGAAAACCACTTTGCATAGTGCTATGCACTGAACATAGCATTGCACTGACGTGCTCCCTCAGTTAGCCCCTTGCATACATTATGAGTTTACCCAAAGCTAATGCAGTTTGAGTGTGCTATTTGACCTTTTGAATATAGCAGACCTGCGCTAACCCGGCGCTAAACCTGTGTAAACTGTTTGCGCCCAGCACAAAGTTTGGAATATCTGGCCCAATACATCTTATACTTGGTCATACATTTTGCATTTTGCCTTTTAACTTCCAAAGCTTAGCCCGTGCATACTTCATGGATACCATCCAGCACGTGTGCAAAAGCTAATCCCGTCTACACAGTACAAGTACAAATGTTTAAGAAAATTTAGGATAAGGGTAAAACAAAATGTACTGCTTATTTTCTGGTAAAAGACAGTTTACTGTGGGGGGGGCAACTTTTGTAGTTTTTCGCAAAAACAAATGGGTGATTGTAAGCATAGCAATATTTACTCTGTGGGGGAAAATATGTGAAATACAAATGACTGTGATCAGGAGATAACATAGTTTTTGACTTCTCCACTGAAGTATGGTTAGCTCTGAAGATTTAATCAGATGCTATACATATCAGATTTTTTAAATTCTTATTAAATGTTTAAACTGGACTTGAAGATAGTTGATGAAAAAACATAATTATTGCTAACTATTCTAACACTAGCAAAAGATGAAATATATAACATTGCACATCACTCATTTTAGGTTACGTAAGCAATAATACCCAACAGGGTGGGCGGTATTGTGCCATACCGGACCGCCCAGGGGCGTAATGAGGCCTGACGCTGCAGGTGGAGGGCCTTATAGCCCTGCAATGTCTGGTATGGCACAATACCGCCCACCCTGGAGGGTATTATTACGCTTAGAAAATGGTAATAGGTATGAATAAAGACAGACAGTAAAATGTAGGTTTAACAAATTGAATACTAATTTATTGAGAAATCTTTTGTTAGAAGGTAAAGGGTAGATAAAATAGTCCCATTTTAGGATGGGGTGGGGAAAACAAGATCACGAATTTGAACTCGCTCGATGCACATTCTGTTGAGGGTATGGGCAAAAAAATAAACTGTAGGCCACTATTTGTGCATTTCAATGAAATTGACTGGAGTATTAAATGTGCAGTTGATTAAGTTGAAGGGTGAGTTTGATGAACCTCTTGGTGGCAATGATGAGCTGCAGGGATCTTCAAGGCTGCATTGTGTTTCTGCTGCTCTTTATGTTCTTCTTCCTGGGTCACTGCTGTGGACTGTTCTCCTAGGAGGTTGCTCCATTTCTTTTGGTCTGACATAGATGCTGTCCAGTAGCTTTGCAAACTTGCCTCACATCTGTGCCCTGTGACTGATACAATCTCTCTTGACTGGAGCCCTGCATTTGACAGAATCTGCACAGCAGTTGCTCTGATTGAGTGGTTGGTATATCTCTTGTTTAAGTTAGCTTGGTGCTCAGTTTGGACATTAGAGATCCTAAATAGTTTTACCCATTGGCTCTTTGCTATACCAGATACTTTGGCTGTCTAGAAATGATTGTGCAACACGTTGTGGGTGAAGATAGAATGCTGTACTTTCAGGGGATTTTGAAAGATATTTTGTATGCATTTCACTGGGCAGTTTGGATTTCTGGGCTCTTCATAAATAAATCCCTAGTATTTTCTTTTGTTGATTTCAAAAGGATTCAGTGATTCTTGGTGTGGGTGTTGTGAGAAACGCTTATATATTTCATTCCTTTCTCATCTGTGCTCACTTTAAATGACTGAGGGATCAGTTCCCGTAATCCCTCCCGACCGCACCGGGCCATTTGTAGTTGTATCTCGAACCACATACGCTTTACGAGGCCCGGCGCAGTGTCAGAAGACAGAGAAGGTGAGGAGCGGAGCTTTTGTAAGTCAGCCTCTATAATCGCAGGGTGATGGTCTGATTTGTCTTTATTGTGCTTTCTATACTGTTTAAGGATGCTAAAGAAAACATTATTGCTGCTTTTAAACCTGGCATCCAAAATTATGTTTACAGAGCGTGCGACCGAGGGGCTGTTGAGATATCTGTTTTTCCTGCTCGGACTGGCATTGCACAGTCCTGAGACTGAGTATTCAGTCACTGCTCGCTCACACTTCCATAGAACTGCCTAAGTAGAGTATTTAAATATTCAGGGCTATCTGTTTTAAAATTGATTGCCAGATTTCATTCGGTTGCCCAGTCCTGTAACACAGCTACAGCCCAAGCTGTGTTCTTCGTGTGTTTTCTCGTCCCTGTCAGTTTCAATTTGATCCAGCTGATCGAGTGTCAGACTTACGTGGTGCTCCATCTCCTCGCTGACAGGATTTTTCTTTTCTTTTGTTTCCAGGTCGCATATCAGTTCCTGTTCCGATTCTTTGCCTGAAAACTGCTGGTCAAAATACAGGTCAAAATTGATGGGTGAGACATCAGACATTTTTAATTTATTTTTCTAGTGGCCTACAGAAACTAGCGTTATAGAAACTAACACTTTCTGATGCTGACAGTGGAATGTTGAACGGCAGTACAGAAACAGCTGACTCCGTGATATTGGTGGGTGATTGGGCAGTTGGCACTGGCGCTACTTCATGCCCGGGGTCTGTTGCCACATGGACGCAGGCTTGTACAGTGATAACTGACCAATCAAATTGCCTGATTTATAATACCCATTTTCTAAATTAGAATAATAGCATTGTCCTTGCAATGTTTTCTGTCAATTTCAGTATTTGAAACCACACCTTCTTTTTCTGTAGGGGAGGGTTTTATGCTTTCAGAGGTTTCAGTAAATCAAGTATTGTGTTAAGAGATTTGTATTTCAAAACATTGGTTTCTGAAGCCTTATGTAAGGTATATTTCTTGGTACTGGAGTCCATTTCATTCCACTGTGCATTTTTGGTAGCATGGATTTAGAACATAATATTCACTGAAGTATTTTAGATTACACTCTGTCATCACAGAAGTTATATACTCCAAATGCATTAATTATATGTTAGAAGAGAAACTATAAATCCACATGCCAAGTATTTATTTATGAGATCTGAGTTCATCCATTGTTAGCCTCCGGCAATGCTGGCAATGCTTTTGGTCAAAGTGCTTTCTTGCTTGTTATGGTAGATAGTAGGAGACCCAGGACATCCACCATACCATTTCAGGTGTTTTGTGTTTGTTTTGCTTGCTACTTGGTATTATTGCAAGCAGCCTAGGACCCCATTCTTCCCATCAGTTGTCAGACCTTCTGCCTTTTGCTTGGTGTGATAGCACAAACATGATCCCCAAATTAAATTAAATTAAATACTTGTAGTAAAATAAATTGATTAAGAATACATAATTCCTTTTTAAGTTTCCATTTTGTTTAAACAACCAGACACATACTAAGCGTATTGAACAACAGGCTATAACATGTTATAGTTTCTGCATACACTGCACAGAAGACTGCTATGTGGTCTGCTACCCAGTTACAACAAGCCCAGCAATTTGCTTACACTGTCAGAGTGACTTCACAATTACATATACTGTAGTCGTTTTGTGTTTGCTCAGTTTGTAAATGTTTTCAGAGAGACATGACAAAAAACTATTTTTTTCCGCACAGTACATGCCATGCACTTATTGTGCACTTTTATTCATGTATTTATTTAGTTCTTGTTAACCAGGTAAGTGCAGTAGAGCTAGACAGGAGCTGCTTTCTGTGTTGTCAGGTACGACCCAGAAGTTTACAATGAACAGCAGGAGCAATACACAGAACACAAAAAGGAATCGATTCAAAGAGCAGTTAATACAGTACAAGTATTCAGGTAATTTATTCATTGAAAAGGTTTTACCGGGAAAGACATGCTAAGCTGGCAACAGCCATTTCAGATATATTCTTGGGAAAGTAGAGGGAAGTGCAGAACAATTCTAACAATAAGACACAATAAAATAAAATGAATAACAAATTCAGTTGCTGTACAAAAAGGCATATATATATATATATATATATATATATATATATATATAGAAAAAAAATTGCACATGCCCACACAATGCAAAGCATCATGGGCTGCATATGCAAATCACCACAGAATGTTATGCTGGTTCAACTTTAAGCAGAATTGCATGGTGCCCAAAGGCCTCTCACACAGTTTGCAAGGATGCTAACATCTGTTGGCATCCGCTAACTAATTGGCTTTCATCTGAATACTGCCTGAACCAACCTGTGTTACATATGCAACCATGATATGAGCATGTACGGCTATATTCTGAAACTTAACTTCCAGCCAAATGCCCTTTGGGAGTAACCCTTGCCTCGGTGTTTGCGCTAGGTTCTTTGTCTTTCATATATATATATATATATATATATATATATATATATATATATATATAATAATATGCAGTAATCATGACCAATGAAACAGACACATAGATTCACAGATTCAGCACTAGAAAAAGGTTATGATCAAGAGTTGGGCAATACTGGTAGGGCTTGAAAGCTAGGGTGCACAATGCACTCTAGGGCAATTACAGAACTGAGTCCTGATGTCACAATGGAGGGATTAAAGAGAAACGAGGGATGAGGTGGAGCAGATAGCAAAGGAAGAGGAGACCAAATCTTAGAGAAACAAAAAAGAGAAAGCTGCTGGTCTGCAGTATATTTCATGGCAGAGAGGGTGAGGGAGCGAGGATAGTGTTGCAAAGGAGTACATGTGTCAGGGGAAACAAAAGAATGGAGGTAATATAGGGGAGGAAGCAAAGCCAGAACTTGGAGATGAAGGAAACCCAGTGGGATTGTTGCCTAGCTTCAAGTGAGAGGGAGAGGGAGAGGGAGAGAGAGAGACAGAGAGGTAGGTAGAGGTGAGTAGTGGGAGCAATGGTAGTTGTGACAGTTTATGGTAGAGTGGCAGAAAAAGTGAAAAAGGAAGCCCAGTCTGGCCAGAGTGGACTTGGAAGCTACACTATAAACAATGTATCATAATAAGGGAGTAAGTGAAATGCATGCTTTATTCCTGTAAAGAGTCCCAAGTTTAGGGTGCAGCTTCTGGCGGATGGCATTTACATGCAAGAAGAAAGCCAACTGATTATCCAACTCTTCGCAAGGTATGTGAAGGCGTAGATGTCCTCAGTCACCACACCATCAAGTATGGAAGAAGGGTGCCTGGTGCTGAAGGTCAAAGAATCATTTTCTTGGCACTGAGAGACAGTTGTTTATCCAAGAACTGATGGATGCTGGACAAATCCAGTTGGAGTGCAGCAGCCAGGTCTGGTCAGGGATAAAAGCACCAGAGGTTAAAGCACCATGTTGTTCATGTGCATATGGATGGCACAGAGTACAGGCATTTATGATGAGATTTAGGAAATGGAGAAAAGGATTGGACCCAGGATGAAGCCTTGGAGCACAACTGTGCAGACAGGGAGAAGTGGGAAGAGAGTTTGTCTCCAATGTGTGCAGCTTGGGACCTGCCCTTAAGGTAGGAACTGAACCAAGTAAGTTCCACCTTTTAAGCTTGTGCAGAAGAAGGAGGTGTGTAACAGTGTTGAAAGCCTTGGTCAGGTCAGCAGAGACTGCAGATGTAATCTGACCCTGGTCCATTTCTGGCAGGAAGCAGGCAATGATGTGGAGTGGGAAACTAGACTGGAACAGGATAAAAAAAAAGAGGAGCCAAGGAAAGGAGAAAATTGGGAGAGGACTACATGTTCCTGGTGCTTAGCCAGGATAGGGAGAAGGGAGATGACCAATAGTTCCACGGTGAGGAGGAGCACCTCCCTTTGGAAAAGGGGATAGCTGTTGCTGGTTTCCAAACATCAGAGACAGTGGCCAAGGAGAAAGAGAGATTGAGAATAACAGTGATGGGGACAGCAGTAGCAGAAGCAGAAAGGTAAAGGAGCTTACGGTCAAGGCCATCAGAACTGAGACACTTGAGGGGGTTTAGAGCTAAAAAGCTCAATGAAAAAGGGTAATATAAGAAGATAGTAAGATCAGTCTATAAAAGAAGATAGTAAGGTCAGTTTCCCTGTTTACTGTAAGCAGCAAGGAACACAGTATACTTCATATACAAATGTTTTTGCAATCTTGAAATTTTTCAGGATTGCATAAAATAATAATAATAACGGTTTGACACATTACATGTATGAGACAAACATCGGCACAGAGGTAGCCAGCTAATTCTGAAGTTATCTATCTAACCACAAGCAGAATGTCAGGATACATGGCACTGAGTCTGAGCCTCTCCAAGTCATTAAAGATGTACCCTAAGATTCACTGCTTGGCTCCTTACTGTTCTCTTTAAACATACAAGATGTGGGTCAACATTTTGACAGGATGAACTACCAGCAGTGCCCTAATTTCTCTGCATCTGTTGGGGACCAAGTTCTCCAGCAAGTCCTCTCTTTGCCGGTATCATGTAATATTGGTGAACCAAACTGAGCAACTAGAATATGAGTGACTCAATTTGGGCACCAATAGGAGCAGTGACAGCGAGGATATAGCAAGGAGGGGAATAGTGAGGGAGGAGGGAAAGAACAGCGACTGTTATTGATGAGATTTTGCAGGAAGCATTGGTTAAATACAGGAGTGCAGCCTGCTGCTGCCGAGCTGGCCACTTGGCCTGGCAGGTAGGGATGCTGCCTACAGAGATGATGGTCCTGGGTGCGGGACTGCCTGCAGTTTTTTTCTACTTTTACCAGTGTTGGAGTTTTTTTTAATTTTTGCCGTCATCTGGTTCTGGGGCCGCAGTAGTCTCCTGTCCCTCAGTGCCCCCCCCCCCAAAATTATTATTTTAGTTTGGGGGTACGGGGGGCTGTCCATCCTTATTTTGACTACACCTTAGCATGTTGACTCCATCTCTCTTCCACCACCAACCCTGGCTATATTACCTCTTTCTCACCCAAACTGGCACTGTTCCCCTAGCCCTCTGCTGGCCTGCCCCTTCTACAGTATTTCCACCACACTCTCCCATTCATCCCCCTTTCCTCTCCTCCCTGTTGATCCTCCCCTTTTCCTATGGTTATATTACATGTCCTACTTCTATTTCTTTTCCCCCTTTTCAAGATCTCAAGCTGGTTGGCCTGGTTGACAGCATCTCACTCCTTTCTGTGCTGACCTGCTCTCAACCGTTCTCTAACCTGTCCTACAACTTCCTTTCTCATCAACCCCCTGTATCCTCCTCCTCTGAGGCCCATTGAGAATGTCAAGCCCTCTGACCACTCCTTCTAAGTGTAATATAAGTGTAAGCATGTAACTCATGCAATCCTAGCTGTACTTACTATGAACTTCCTATATAATGTAACTTAAGTTATTTTTCTTGTACACTGTATTATTTAAATTGTAACCATGTGTTTTGCCCTTTATCTTGTAAACTGTCCCTGTTGTTCCCTCCTTCCTCAAAATAGAGCCTTCGTAAAAGAGCCTATGGCTCAAATGTGTTGTAATTCTGAGACTTAAATAAATAAATTAAGAATAAATAAAATAATAATAAAGGGGCATAGCCCCTGCATTAAACATTAATTTTATTGTGCACCGAATTGGTGTTTGCTGTGATGTGTTTTATGCCGATTAGGTATTTAGCAAGATGTACTCGCTCTTTTGCCGTGGTAACATTTTCGTGATTATGACATGGAACCCCTGTTGCCACAGAACTTCTGCAGCATTAGTTTCCTGTTTTTGTGGAAGTTCTGAGGTGGTAGTTGAGAGCGTTGGCAGCAGACAAGCCCCCTCCCCCCCCACCAGCAGCAGGTAGGGGAAAAATGATTGTTTTAGGGCTGGGACCCATGAACAAGGACAGGTTGTCAGTTAACACCTAAGTTCTTACACATGCAGTATTACAGTAAAATCCATCCCATCCACCTCAGCCCAATCCCCTCCCAACTCACCCTGAGAGCACCTAGGGTCACCATATTTGAGGTAATAATATTTTTATCAGCTCCTAATTTGCTCAGCAATCCTCATCCTTCTAGTTTCACCACCAGACTAGAATGCCAGATTGACACCACAATAGTGCTTTCTGCAGCTGTGCACAGAGCACTTCTGGGACACGACAGTGGAATTCAGGCTTAGCAGTTACATTAGAAGGATGAGGATTGCTCACAGCATGTGACCTGCTGAAAATATCACTACTTCAAGTAAGGTGGTGTGTGGCCTCTAGGGCATGGGTAGGGAGGGGTGGTGCTGAACTGGACAGGGAGTGGATTTTCTTTTTTGTTTCGCCATGTGTTTCTCACCTGGTCATTCCAACCAGCCCCCATCTGGACTCATTCCCAAAGGCCCCATTACCAGACATCCCTAGGACTTACTTGTCTCCACTGTCATCCTACTACAGGGTTTTGGCTGGAGGTACCCACTTGTTAATGAAGTGCCTGTGAGGGACCGGGCAACCACTGCACTATGGTCTGAGGGTTTTTCCTCCATTTTCTACCTTAGGACATACGTGTACAATGATGAGATGCATGAACTGCACCTCCAAGGTAATGCCCCCAGCACCTGGGCACGTGTCACCCTTCCTTGCTGTCCCACATCATTGCCACCCAGATTTCTCTGTGGTTTATACGATCCATGGAATAATTTTCCTTGGTTTACATTCAATGTAAGCTGCAGAAAACTATTCTGTGGTTTTATGTAAACTGCAGAAGATTCCACTTTTTATGTAAACTGTGGAAAATAATTTTGCAGTTTTATGTAACCCGAAGAAGACTATTACTCGGTTTATCTAAGTTGCGGAAAACTATTCCACTGTTTATATTAAATTCCATGGCACAAGCTGGCCCATTAGTGCAGCAGTAGGGCTATTGCTCGTGATGCTGGTGACCTGGCTTCAGGAACAAGCTCGGATCATTTCCAGTGCCAGTTGAGGGGAGGGGTATTGAGCATCCTGGAGGACACTGTCCTCCTCCTCTGTGGTGAGGTGGTGCTATCTTCTGCTGCACTGCCACCTGGGTGACCACAGGTGGCAATGCGGATGGAAAGAGGCAGTAGGAGGGAGGAGATGCTGCTGACACTGGTGACCGGATGCACAGACAGTGTGGGCAAGGTTCATTACTAGATAATTAAGACATGTAGAAGACTTGAAGCCCATTATGCAAGTCTCCCACTCGGCAGGCATGATTACCCTGACGTAGGTAAAAGGTACCTGTCCAGTTTTTCCTTAAATATTGGAAAGCTACCTGCTTCCTTGGCATCACAGAATGTGAAATCTCCTGGGTCAAAGAGGAAACCAGGAAGAATGGCCCTGGCACCTCCATGATGAAGACAGCAGTAGCTCCTGGGTCTCCGCCTCCCCAGCACAGCACAGCCTGGTGAACTGCACAGTTTCAGGGGAATTGGTCACCCCTCTCTACCCCACTGGGGGGTGCAAACCAGAGCTACATGGAGGAGAGTGACCATGGCTAGGGGAGCTCGGGGGGGGGTGGCCAGTGGACCTGAGGGCTCGGAGGACCTGATGAGAAGGGGGCATAAACAGAAATTAAACAAATTAATAAATTCCATGGCGCTCCCTGCAGCCATGGAATTGCGGAAAAATAAGAGCCTTGACTACCAGCCTCTGGAGTCAGCATTCAAGCTGTGCAGACCAGTCTCCAAAAGGAATTTCATGACCTGCAAGCCTTTCTACTTAACTTAGTACTGCCTTTAAATGTGGGAAAGACCAATGTTATGGTATTTGGGTCTGCACCATGAGTGAACAGGTATGCTGACTCTGCCCTGTGGTCCAGCAGACTACACACTCACCTCTGAGGCTGAAAGATTGGAAGGTTGTGGGTTCGAGCCCACACCAGGAACCTGGGTTAAAACCCAGTACTAACACCGTAGTGCAACAGGACGGGGTGTTGCACTCTGAGTGCCATCTTTTAGATTAGGCATTAAAACTGAGGCCCTCTCTGTTTGTTCCGGTGGTTGTTCAGGTGAACATTAAAGATCCTATGACATTTCTCGAAAAGAGTAGGGAATTTTCTATTGGCAAAACCAAAACATCAAAGGAACTGAAAATCTTATACAAAAGGCCAAATAAACCAATCAAATACATAAAGAAAACAGCATCAGTAAGCAAGGAAGAAAATAAAAAGAAGCTGGGCAATGCACCCTTACCTAGCCAATGAAAATTATTCAAAAGATTGAGAACTGTCCAAATAAGAAACTTCCTGGTAGTATACAGTGCTGATCTCACTCTGAATTTTATACAGGAGATCCAGTGTGTGAAGACTATTGCTGAAGTGACCATTTACATGAAGTTTGTCAAATAGCCCATTTTATAAAGGCAAATAAAGCATATAGCGTACTACTATTCCATTTATACATAAAATGTCTAGTTGTCCTAGAACCAAAGGGCCCGATTCCAGAAGTGGTACATCTGGCATAAGGTGCTGCACCAGACAACACTGATGCAAACTGCACCTTGCACCAGAGTTGAGACAATCCCTATTCCGTATGTGGACTGTGCTGGACTGGAATACACTGCACCTCCTTGTGACCAGAACCGGGTTATGCCAGGTCTCCAGGGGGCTTGTGCCACAGTGGGGCTGCAACATCCCCTTTCCTTGGGATTCCAAAAGTCCTGCTATGGCCGTAGGAAGTGGATCACGTTAGACCAACAAAAACAAAAGTACCGGCGCTCCAGAGCCAGGAGTTACTATCACAACTCCAATAAAGGATGTATGCAGTAAAACGCCAGGGTAGTTTGGTGTCATGGACATTCTTCATTGCTATTTGGGGAATTCGTTCAATTAATAGATCACACATAATTTCAGAAAATCCTTTACTGTGGACATCCTTCATTGGAGTTGTGATAGTAACTCCTGGTTCTGGAGTGCTGGTACTTTTGTTTCTGTTGTTACTGTGTGTGGGGCGGTGGCCCAGAACCAGCACCCTGCCTGTGGTCTGAGGAGTGGAGCACAAACCGTTGTTTGTGGGTCATGCTAGACTAGCCAAGAGGTGGTCTAAACCTCTTGTGGCAGTGCCCCTCAAGGTTAGGAGCTGGCAGGGGGCTCCATATGTTGGGTACGGGGCAGATAGGACAGGGGTGTTCCATGAAGGTATAGGGGGATATGTAGGTAAGCTGAGCGGGATAATTGGGCACCTTTGGGGGGGTGCCATTCTCAGGCATCACAGCATACACTCGCAGGTGACTGGTGCCAAGGGCACCCACACAGGTGCCCAATCATCCCCCAGCATAGCTGCCTGCTCCTAACACCCCATGGCATCCCCTGTGCCACTAAAGCCTTGGGAGTCCTCCTGGCATACAGTTCTGGCTTGGATTGGACCTTGGGAGGGTGGATCCATGTGGCAGGTCCCACAGGTGCGCCTCGCATTTGGCACTAGCCTGCCATTGTGGCATTTCCTGGGTGTTGTGGTGCAGGGACCCCCGATGTTCCAAAATTGGGTGCATGGTCCCTAAAACACTGGGAGTGTGCCATAGCCCTAGATTGCCAGAATTTTGCAGTGATCTAAGGGCTCTTTCAGAATCTGGCCCAAGTGTCAGAAGTAAAAGAAGAAAAACAAGGTTTGTTCCACTTATGGGCAAGCAGGGTCCAGAAATGTTTAATATATGTACAGTCAAAAAAAAGATGTTGCATGGATTCCTGTTCCATAATACAAGAGGGTGGAAAGCACACCCTATCAGTCAGTGCTTTATGTCCCTGGTAATCCTGAACATTAAGCTTTTTGTGTCTACAAAGCCATACGATATCCTTCATTTTCTCCAGGATATATCTATCAATAGTAATACGTGAAATACTGTCCTGATAAACCCAGGTACTACCCGGAACACAGAAACTTCAACAAAATAATTACATAAGATTATAGCATAAAGTTGTTTCCTAGTCAAGGGTTGAATCTGTAATTGAGTTAATCTCCATTGCCATATTCTATAGAAACAGCTTTCCAAAAAGGTAGAGGTGGGTAAACCCTAAGAAAACCTTATTTGTCACTGAGTCCATTGGTGAAGGAAGGGAGCGCATACGTCCGTAAACCAAGGGATCCACAGAAATGATGCCTGCACAAGGATTGATGTTATGTTCATATTAAAAAATAGACAAAAAAAAACCCACTGGATTAACCATGTCCAGGCCACCTTCTTTAACCCATCGGTAAGTGTGGCAATGGTTCACTGGATTTTAGTGGCTTCCCCAAACTGATAAAAGAAAGAAATGAAAAAGTCTAGTCTGCAGTTGAAGTGGTAAGGGAAAAACATAGGTGACAAACAAAAAAATGGGAAACTATAAAGGTTTTTATCAAGTAAACCCTCTTTTTCCCAGTCATATGCCATGATTTCCATCTGTTAATTTTGTGTTCTGCCGCATCCAATTTTATTTGCCAGTTTTTGATGTCAATGTCACTATGTCCAAAACAAATCCCCAAAATATTAATCTCATTCCTCGTGACTGTAATACCTGTCACATCAGTGTCATGAATCAATCCTAAAGCTAAAGATTTACTCTTACTTTTATTCATTTTAATGCCCATTGTCAGAGTAAGGATTCAATAATAGACACCGTGTTTACAGAAGGGATATCCCCAACAAAAGAACAATTTCATCTGCATAAGTGGATGCCTTTACATTAGTGCAACCATCTACCAAAGACATGGGAAACTATCAGATGCAGATTCCAACTGTCAATGAACGGGGTCCAAACTAAAAACATGCAATAAAGGGCTTAATGGGCAATCCTGGTGGACACCCTTTTTCAATAAACAGGGGGGCCCTCTCCTCCAGTTAACCGAAATAATTATCTCAGCATTCTGATATACTAACTGGATGATATTAAGAAATGGCACTGGTATGCCATATGTCTTAAGGACTTCCCATAGGCAAACATGGCAAACAGAATTAAAAGCCTTTTCTTGATCCGTCACCAGAACAATACCATCTGCATTCATAGAGATCCCCCTTGCAATAACCTCCCTAATATACACTAAATTCTGTTGTATTATATGACCCAGAATCAAACAGGTCTGCCTAGGGGTAATTAAGTACTGTGCTACAACAGCTAACCATTTACCCATAATTTTTGTCAATATTTTAAAGTCAGAATTGAGAAGGCTAAGAGGGCTACAATTATTCAAATCTGATTCATAACCTTTTTTATATAGAAAGAACATAGCTCCTTGGCAGATACTATGACTAAGACAGCCTAATGTAATCATGGCATTGAACAATAGAGTAAGTATAGGGGAAAGTTGTTCAAAAACTGCTTGTACAATTCATTAGAAATGCCATCTGGTCCAGGGGTAGTTTTTAACTGAAAGTGAGCTTATTGCTGCAGCAGCCTCTGATTCTGTAGCATCCGCAACTAGGAAGGTCTTGTCAGACTCAAGTCACCTGTGGCAACTGTAGGGAAGACAGAAATCCCAACTCTTAATTCCAGCATAGCAGTCTGTGTCAAAGGTCTGACAGATATGCTCAAAAATGGTCTGTAACATTCCATCCCTATCCATGTGTAAGTTTCCATTCCCATCATGTATCCCAGAAAATGAGGTACTTAACCCAGTCAGCACAGCTATCATAGGGTTTACTTGAAATTTACTTCCCTACTTGACAATTTCTGTTCTATAAACAGGGACTTAGCCTAGTCATATTGGAATTTACACATGTCTGCTTTAGTACTGCTAATTTGGTCTGATAAATCCAGACCAGGATTTTTAGCAAGGGACAATAATTTATGTACTGTAAATGTGCCCTCAGACTTAAATAATCCAGCTACTTGGATATCTCCAGTTGCTTCCTAAAAGAGTGTGCTAAAATCCTAATATCAAGTTTTGTGTCCACCCACCAGTCCATTGGGTCAGCATGTAAGAAGGACACTGAATGATGAGCAAAAAGCAAGTCAAGAAGATAGCCCTAAAGGTTGTGTCCGCAAGTGGCAAGGTTCATTCTCAAAAAACATGGCCAGTTGTTTGATCCAATTGACTGCCAAAACCATGCATACTAACTTGTGGTCTGTGGTTTTAAAGGAAGGGTATCCACAGCTTGAATTGTCAGTGTAGTAGACAGGAACTAACAGTCAATGCTGAAGTAAATGGGTCCCTTAAAAAACATGTTCAGGCAATTCATAAAGTCATAATCCTCCGGTAAACCCTCTTTTTGATGCATAGTTCTCAAAAAGTTGGTATCACTAAATATGTTATTTGTTTTCCTACCCCAGTCTGTAGGAGAATGCCCACAAATGAAATCTCCACTAAAACAAATTCCCTTTGATGTATATAAATAGGGCTGAATAAGCTTAAATACATCAATTCTGCCAAATTTAGATTGCGGGCATATACATTGATAAGACATAAAGTCGTCCCACACAAGAGGACATCCAAAATTAAAACTATCCCAGGAACCAAATCAATAAATCTAGTCACTTTAACAGTCATAGCAGAAAATAGTATAGGTACCCCCGAACAGATGTCTTCCCCAACTGACCAAAAAGAGCATCCCTGTCTCCATTCCTTCCTTGTAGTATTGATATCAGTTAACATGTAGAACCACATATCCTGCAAAACATAAACAGAATAATTCAAAGCCTGTAAAATAGAAAAAGTAGTTACACATTTTGTCTCAGACTGAATTTCATTCACATTGCATGTGTCCAATGAAATGTCCCACATAGTTCAAGAAAAATTGGAGAACCCAGAAAACATCAAGATTTCTTTCCAGAGCTGCCTCTGACACCCTTAGTCTTGGGCATTCCCCATCAGAAAATGTGTCAAGTTATGAGGAAACATGGGAAGAGGTATCAGATTCCTCTGCAGCATCAGTCCAGTCCTTAGACTGAAGTATTTGAAAGCAGTTATCCAGGGACAAACCATCCGTTCTATGTTGTTGAGACTTAGGGTGTCCCCAAGTCTTTTTAATGCAAGTGACAACATGAAAAGTGTCAGATACTGGAGTCAGGGAGGTGGTATTCTATCCTGCTGCCCTGGGCGAAGTGGATGGTTCTTGAACATATATCGGAGCCTCCTGATGCACAACTATCTCCTAGGTCACCTGTTCCTGGGGTTGTGAAGACAGACCATCCACAGAAGGTGGTTGCACCAGGGCAGTGTGAGGTATAGACCTTAGAACCTGTGGAGACTGCACTGGCTCAGTTATGTAGTTCGCAGTTCAGGAGGGCAGCCATAGTGACATCCACAGACACAGGGGGTTCCAAATAGGTCACAGGGGGACTACTGTCAGAAACTGTCCATTGTTTTTCTTGCCTTCTAGCTTTCTGGGCTAGAAACACATAGTTAACATGAATAGCTTGTTCCATCAGATCAGGGTTATTATGTGACGCTCAGGGACAATTCCAGTATGTGTGATCAGCGTCTTTGCAAAAGTTACACTTGGTTCTGTTGCAACATTGAAAGATACAGTGGCCCAGTTCATCACATAAACTGCATTTCAAAGAGTTAAAGCATTACTGAGGTGAGTGGTAGCACCACAGCTGTAACAAGCTTTGGGTTGGCCTGCGTAAAAGATAACACGATGGTCTCTTCCCAAGAAGAAGCAGTCCAGGAGGAGGGAAATACATTCCGATGTTTGTTTCAAAGTAACTCTGAAGTGCCACCCTCTAGTCCAGATATGTTTGGTATCCAGTATGGGGTCAGGCTGCCCTGTAACTATGCATCTTAGCTTCAGCCAGTATGCGATATCCGACACATTGACCCATTCAATTTTGAAGAGAACAGTCATTTTCTGAAAACAAGGTTTGGCCTGAGGATCACAACAAGGGAACCCAAGATGTGAATCCTGAAGGTCATTGAACTTTCAAAACAGTCAAGCCAGTAGGGTGCTTGAAACTGATGTTGAACACCGTGTCACCTGGCATATGAATAAGGACATACATTTTGTAGGCATAAAATTGCATGCTGTTCTTAAGCAAGCATCTGGCCACAAAAGCTCTTTCAGGTAGAACTGCAAGTCCACCTCTATACTTCAAATGCCCAGCACTGTGGCATTTAGCAGGTTCAAGACCTACTTAAGAAGTCAGAAAACAGATGAAGTCAGGTTTGTTTCCCCATGCACCCCCAGAGCTTCTGAGCTGGAAGGAGCATGTGGAGGAAGAGATTTTGATCTGAAGCAGAATTGTCACTAGTGACCATAGCATTATCAGTGCATGAAGTAAGAGGTGGGGAACAGCAGTCACAAAATCAGTGTTCACTGACACAGTTGAGGAGGGTGCAGTGGTGGTTTGAGTGCCTTCAGCAAAACAGGCTTTTAGAAAAGGCTCAGTCAGATGAAGGTCTAGCTACATTGTGGCCTCTTCCAGGGCAGAAGGGATAAAGAAGTCCACCACAGTGACTACAGAGTGTGCCTCAATCAGAACAGGAGGTACAGAAAACATAGAAGTCATATTGGAAGGAGCCACATCACCCCCAAAACCTGAATAAATTCAAAACCAGGTAAGTAAGAGCAGAACAGTGTGAAGCAGCTCATCACAGGAGGTATTAACAGAAACAGATTGTACTGACCTGCAGGTAAGAACCTGCCATGCAGTTTGGGTCCCAACCAGTCCCATCCTCCATTCTGCTCCAACCTGCAGCTTCCAATGCTTCATTGACCGGTCAGGTGATTACGAAACTTCAACAGGTTGCCTCGCAATTCATGAGGCAGTCTCAGGAAATTCTTTGCAGGTAGTAAATGTTCCGATGCCCTCAGTGAGGCATTCTCCAGTCCTGGACTATGGAATCATTGTGGTAAGATGATAAAGCCTCAGAAAAAATAGTAGTAGATACTTCATTGTGTAGCAGGTTAGGAGATTCTGCTCTGTGCAGCTAGGGCAATTAGCAGCACCAGAGACATGCAAGGCAAATCAACTGCTGTAACACTCTCTCGCCACAAGCAGTTGCAAACTGTCAAAACTCATCATGTCAGACTGTAAAGATGCTTTTTTAGCCAAGTTACATTCCTTTCTTGCAAGATCTGTAATACAGATTCCTTCTTGGCAGTGTACTTTGTCTCCAAACATTCTGCTTCAGCCAAAGCTACAGACTTAGCAGCCCACTCTGTGGTGTCTACCATCATAGAAACAACATGTTGCAGAGAGTTGTCGACATAGATTTAAGTTGTTGGTGAGTTAGGATTGTCTTCTCACAACACCAAATGGAGAGGGAGACAGGCAGCTCCACTTGGGCATCCAGTACACTCTCCTCTGTCGACTCCATTCCCCTTCAAACAGGAAGCATACAGCTCCTCCCATAGAAGAGTAGGGGGAATTTTTATTTAGAATACAAAAATAAATCACATACAAACTGTTTTTTTCACAGAGAGATACAAATCATAATACAAAACTCAAAAATAAATATTTTATGCATACACCCTACCATTTACTGTATCCACTATCAAAAAGAGGGGAGGGTGAATGAGTAAGGACATTTTTTATGTATTACTATCAAAAACAGACCTCCTAAAAGAAAAAAAAGGATAAGCAAACCAGCAAATCCAATAACCTGATTTCAGCTCATACGTTAAAACAGAAAGACATCCAACTCTACTTTATGATACCTTCAGTATAAATTATCTACAGAAAAATTTCAGCATGGTATTAGGATTTTATAGCTCATTTTAAAAAAACTTATAACGTGTAACAAGTCTCAAAAAGGGGACTTTTAAAAAATTTAATACAATTAAAATCCACATGTTTCTAAATATATGCTAAACCCTTGATTAAAAAGGGAAGTCCTCCCTTTTTCTTTGTGTTATAACCAAATGAAAGTGCCCCAATATTCATTCCAATTTTCCTCGTCCAAAGTCTGAGATCCTATATTTTGAATCAATTGTAATCATTTTGTAATCATAAAATACAATTCTAGTGGTGTGATCTCCTGTTGTTGTAGTACAAACCTACACGAACGCCATATCCAGTATAAAACAATCCATAACTAGCCTCAAACTACTGGCATGATGGCTGTTCCACTCTGGGGGGACTATCCCAAAGTATGAAATGTTTGGTGTTAAAAATTATAATACACTTGTTTTCCATTTTTCTTTTAACAAGTCCCAAAACTCCAGAATGTAGGGATAAGTCTAATAGAGATGGTTCATAGTCTATGTCTGGCTGACACAAGAGTGTCTAGGGCAATATCGGTGTTTCACTTCCTTGTGTGTATGATTACCTTTTATGCTAATTCTGCCATGGACTTCAAACCATAATGCATGCCATATATTCTGTAGGATTCTGGAGTCTAGTAACAGTTTCTTAATTTGATTTTGGTCCACTTTAGAAAATTATGAAAAAGGGTGTTCTATAAAACATCTATTGATAACATCTGTATATCATTTTCTAGGCAATCTCATAACATTTTCATATAGTAGCTTTAATTTTTTATATAGTCAAAACTTATGGCCGGACATGTAATAATCTAGGTAGTCTATTGTTTTTATGTAACAAAAACGATGGAAACCCATTCTTTCATAAAACCCAAAAGTGAAGGGGTATTCCAGGAGACCTAAATATTTTTCCCTTGTCTCAAAACTGGGAACACATTAGCATAAAGAAATACTGGAATAAAAGTATACTATAGATTTAGGCATGCTCTCCCCATCTTTCAGTTCATTATATAAAATATTCCACTTAATGGGGTTCAACCTACTCCCCCAGAAACAGGAAAAAAAAACAACCTAAAAGATCTGTTTCCAGTTGTTTTGGCGCTGGAAAAATATATCTAAGGAACAAAAAGATAGGTAATAAATAATTCAGAATCATATAAATTCTTTTAATTTTTCCCATACCCCAGAAATTTCACCAGCTCACTTTGGATTTCCCCTTAGCTAACCTGTGTTCCCAATGATATGTGGCCATATCTCCTGGTCCAAAATAAATGCCCAGTATCTTACAGGGGGAGTTCTCTACTGAAATACCAGCAATATCATCTTCTAGTAGTCCTGTATGCTGTATATTTAAACAATGACTTTTTTCCATATTAATTTTAATGCCTTTGACCATGGTTACCCTTGGAAGCAATTTATAAGTAACTTGTCCTGACATTCTATCTTTCACTAGTAAACACAAATCATTGGCATATACAATAGATTTAAATTCTGAGGTGTTACCATAACATATCCCATGGATCAAGGGAGAAGCATGTAAGATCCATATTACTGGATCTAATGTGAGAATGTAAAGAAGGGACTTAATGGCATCCCTGTCTGCCCCCTTGATAGGGCATCTTTTGCCCACCCATCGATTCTCATAAGAGTATATAAGCCAAAGTGTAGCACAGCTGAATCCAATGTATGCAATCTGGTAGAATCCCAAAAGCTTTTAGGCATAGCCGTAGGACATCATGTAAGGCCCTATCGAAGGCCTTAGACTAGTCTAAACTCACCATGCATCCTGCAGCTTCTTTCTGGGCCCCTTTCTCCATGATTTCCCATATTAAAACAAATGTAGCCATAATGCACCAGCCAGCTGGCACTGAGCACAATTGTGTGGGATATATTAAAACATCTAAAACTGTAGCCAGCTTATTGCTGAGTAATTTTGCGAACATTTTAAAATCTGTATTTAACAGTGATAGGTCTCCAATTGTATATATCTGATTTTACCTGTTTTAAATTAAAGTATCATTAATCCTTCATACATAGATTCTCTGTTAACCTATCTTTGACCAATAAGGAATTATATAAATCCACCAATTCTTTGGGCATAAGTTACCATACAATTTTATACAGTTCCCAGTCAACCCATCAGAACCTGGTGAAATATCATTCTTTAAAGAATGTATAACTGTGTCTACTTCTTGAGCAGACAATTGTGATGTCAAGGAGTGCCTGATCTATAAATAAACGTGGCAAATGTACAGCTTGCAAAATGGTTTTCATAGGGACTTTTCTATATTGGTGAACCAAACCTCTCTGAAATATGGTCCTCCAATGCGTCATTATCCCTTTATTGTCACAGTGCGTGTACTCATAACCGATTGCAATTCCATAAGCTGTCTTCTAGGAAGTCTGTTCTTACAATCCTCAAAGGGATTGGTTTGTTCTTCTTACCCTGTGTACCAAAATGTTGTTCCTGTTCCAGCGTTTTTTGCCTTATATACTGCTATGTAAACATTTCCTGTGATTTCAGTAATTTTATCTGTCATAGTAGTGACTGTTGCAGTCTGCTGGGAGATCAGATTGTTTAATTCGTTTGTTGGATAAATGACCTCTGATATGCCATGGTTGTAAGTCTTGTTGATGTTGGTTTAAAAAAATCTGTAAGACACAATTCTGTGTCTTCCCACCATGGAAGTAGAGAGTAATACAAAAATGATTGACATTCTATCTTTAATAATGTGCCTTAAGTCTTTGTTTACCTGTGGGTCTAATAATAAACTAGAATTCAGTCACCATATCCCCCTACCAGTCACCATTGGCGGGGTAGAGGAGGTCTGTAATCCTATAAGTGTATGATCTGAAGTTTCTACTGGGACTACTGTATGTCAGCGTAATAACGGAAGATATTTTAAATAAAACCATAAGTCTGTCCTTGTAGATAATTTACCTTTATAAAAGGTATTGCTTGGTGTCTGTCCAGGAAGTGTGTGAGCATCCTTTAAAGCAGCTTGTTTTAATAATGTTTGCAAAAATGCCTGTCACAATATACTTTGGTTTATGTGACTGTACTAGTGCACCTAAACTAATGTTAAAGTCACTACCCATAAACAACTGTCTACTAGTAGATAAGTAAGGCAGAATCATTTTTAATAACGCTATTCTTAATGCTTTGGTCTGAGAGCCATAGACACTCACCAACCAACAAGCCAGACCTTGATATACAATATCCGAAATTAACGCCCTGCCTAGATCCACTTCTATAAATTTTTGTACAGTTATTTCCTTTGTGGAGAACCAAATCCTAACCCACAACATTGGTCAGTCATGGACCAATGTGAATCCTCCATAAACCATTCCCTTTTTGCTGTCTGTACTTCTTGCACCGTATGTAGTCGGGTATCCTGTAGGAAAAAAACATTATATAATAGTTGCTGAAGAATCGCAAATGTAGCACTAAGTTTGAAAACAGACTTAATACTATTCACATTTAGGCTTACTAGCCAGAAAGTTGGTATATATTTGATAGTGACACAGTCAAGATTTCTTTTAATAGATCTTGTCCTCTTTCTTTGTAGTTAGTTTATTTCCAGAGGTGCCAGGCGGCAGTGACTCTGGTGGTGGTTCACTTTGGTAGATTGTATTGAAACATCCGAGTCCTTATCATTCATGGCTTCTCCTGAACTTTTAAGACCTCATACCTGTTCTCAGTTGGGATAGACTCTGTGCCCTGTGTTTTGGCCACCCAGGCATGCTGAATTCTTTTGCTTTTGGTTATTAACTGGAAGGTATCTGCTTCTTCCGTAGAAACCACAATAGGAGGTGGAAGTGGAGGCATCTTCTGTCTTACTTGTTCCCCAACTGTTGCTTTCTTCTGGGGGGGTCACAATACAAGAGACCTGATTGGATACTGAGGTCCGCATCTCCCTATGAGTCTCTGAGGAACTCCCTACCGAGACCTGAATAGAAGTTCTTTGCAAAGGAGGGCCATCAGACGGCTATACCACCCTATGTGGTTTTCTAGCCTGGTTAATGTAGTAGTTTTGTTCCGTGTAGTCAGATGAGTTGTGCAGTGCCCATGGGCAAGATTTAAAGGAATTTTCCTCTTCTCTGCTTAAATTACAGGTAGGCGGTATGGAGCAAAGGCAAGCCATGTGGCCCAGTTCTCCACACAAATAGCACTTTATTTGGTCATAGTCAGAGTTAAGGTGGGAAAGGGACCCACACTGGTAGCAAGAGCATGGTAGGCCAGGATAGAGCAGAATTCCTCTGTCCCTGCCCAGAAAGAAACAGTTTTGAAGGTGCTATATGCCTTGTTCAGTCTGGCATAGCTGGACTTGGAATTTCCACACCCCCATCCAAAATCCATTATTGTCTATGATTGGATCTGGAGTTCTTGTACTTGCAGCGTTTCTCCAACCAATACAAGCTATCATTCACATTGACACCCTCATTTTCAAATAAAACTGTTATGGTTTTAAAAGCAGTCTTTGTGATGGGGATTGCAATGAAAGGGCCCCATACAGGTGTATCCTCCACCAAATAAAACGTTGTCCAGAATTTGTCAAGCAAAGTGGCATTTCTAAAGCTTATTTCAAAGTTATAGTCTCCCGGGGCATGTATGAAAGCATACATGTCCGCCAGGGTGAAGTACAGGGAGTCCTTAATGAGAACTTTCCCCACATAGTGTCAGTCAAGGATTTGTTCCAATCCCCCTTTTTATCTGAGCCACACCACATAACATTGCTTTGCAGCCTCAGCAGACTGCTTCAATAAAGTAGCATGACTCATAGGCTGTTTTGGAGGCATAGACTGCGCATTTTCCTTCGGTGTCATATCTAGTAAATCATCATCGGGCACATCATTATATGATGACAGTACGGTGCCTGTATGTTATGAAGACGAGATCTCAACAGTAGTTACTGCCTGTGTGTGTAGTTCCTGCTCACCGTTTGCTCCAATTGAAGATTTGTCTACCGTACTCTCCTGCTCCACCAGTTCTTCTGCTTGACTCAAGTCTGATGCATCGCCAATCCCTTGTGCTGTGTTCATCTCCTGTGCAGTTACTCTGGCTGCCTGATGTCCATCTTTCAGTAAACCCAATGTGGGTTGTACTTTTACTGTGCACCCCATGAATCCTAGATGCTCCGGTGAACCAGGAAGTGGAATGCTTGGGTTCAGTATCCACTGTCCGTCTTCAAAAATCCATCATGCTTCCTGAAGCACTGCTCCTGGTGTCCATTCTGTGGATTCGGCCATGGAGGAAAAACCTGGGATGCTGTTGGGAGCTACCAGCACTTGTTGTGCAGGATCATTATCGATTGTCCCCTGAGGTGAGAATAATTTTTTTACCAGGCATAAGCAAACGACTCCTCATAGAGTGTTTTCGCTTCCATTCTTTACCCAGTTTAGTTTTATTCTCTTCATATTCCTTTTCTACCTGTCATCATATGCAATAGTTGTTGCTTGTTTTCCTCTAGCTCCATTTGAAGTTTTTCTTTCTGCTTCATTAAGATCAGGCGAATCCTCCATAATACTGTCCATAGCGTCTTGAAAATCACCTTCTTCATTCCCCTGTACTTGTTCCTCAGCACAACCTCCTTCCTTCATAGCTATGACATGACTGGAATCCTTTGTCTGCTCTTCAATGAGAGACACCGCCACCTGCCAAAAGAGTAGGGGAGTTTTATTAGGAAAAAAATCAAAGAATACTAGAGGACAATATCTAATGACTAATAAGGAATCATTCTTTCTAAAATAATATTTCTCATAATTCTTATGACTTCTTAGTACAACCTATTCATACTCAAATATTACAAAAAGAAAAAAACATCATATATATATGTATATATATATATATATATATATATATATATATATATATACACACACACACACACACACACACACACACACACACATGTGTAATAGATAATCCACTCTAGGGTGTGCGGTCATGCTCTGATATACTTACCCCATGGTGTGTGTTGTGAAGCATGAGGCTGCAGGCCAAGTACATTCAACCACCCAAGGCTTGCGTATATCAGAGTGTGACTACACAACCTAGAGTGGATTATCTATCTTATAAAATGGACATAAATATTGTGGGGGAGAGCAAAAAGTAGTCCCTGTCTGGCATGAATAAATGAGTTGCTGCCAAAAGTTTAAAGTAAGACTGTGTTGAAGAATTAAAAAAAAAAGTTGTTTATTTTTCTATTTATTTCCTTTACTTTTCTAAGAAAAAAGTTGTGATCTTTACAGGGAGGAGAACAAGTGGGGAGTACTTTCACTTTTATTAGTGACATATAGCATGACCAAGCTTGGTCAATAATGGTTAGTAATATGCAGGCAGACACTGAAAATAAGTCCTTCACTGTTAAAAAAGCAAAGTAACTGTATTTTATGTAATTTTATTTAGAATCCTCTAAAAGAAGTCACCAGCTGAAGCGAGTGAAGAGCAAGTAGGCAGCACTTTCACTTTTATTAGTGTACTGTAGCACGACCGAGCGTGGTCAATAAGTAATATGCAGGCCGGATACTGAAACGAAGTCATTTTCTGCTAGAAAAGCAAAGAAACTGTGCGATGGTAGGTGTCGGAGCTTCAGAAGGGTAATGCAAGGCAGAGTGAGTGTTGCTGTAGCAACTGTTGCTAAAGCAACACCTCGCCTCTGCCTTGCATTACCTTTCTGAAGCTGCCGACACCTCGCCTCTATAAGCTCTCCACTTCCTTCAAGAAGCAGCTTTTTAGAGGATTCTACATTAAAATAACATAAAGTGCACAGTTTCTTTGCTTTTTCTAGCAGAGAGTGACTTAGTTTCAGTGTTTGCCTGCATATTATTTATCTTTATTGACTATGCTCGGTCACGCTACAGTACGCTAATAAAAGTGAAAGTGCTGCCAACTCACTCTTCACTCGTTTCAGCTGGCATCTTCTTTTAGAAGATTCTAAATAAAAATAACATAAAATACACAGTTACTTTGTTTTTTTAACAGCGAGGGACTTACTTTCAGTGTCTGCCTGCATATTACTTATCATTATTGACCATGCTCGGTCATGGGTGTCACTGATAAAAGTGAAAGTGCTCCCCATTCATTCTCCTCCCTGTAAAGATGACTTTATTCTAAGAATAGTAAAGGAAAATAAATAGAAAAATAAACCTCTTTTTTTTAGTTCTTCAACACATTCAGTCTTACTTTAAACTTTTGGCAGCAATTCATTTACCAGGGCAGTTGTATATTAATGTTAGTAGCAGTCTGAATGTACCACTTGTATGTATGTGGTTACCTATCTGTGGCAGGTGTGGAATGATCTCACTACTGGTGAGAAGGTTTTGAAGGATAAAAAAGTAGTTCAGGTCTGTGGTTGTACTGGGAGGCATGCGGTCATTGTAGAATAATGCACGCTCATGTGATGCATTCTGTCCAATCATGTTAGTGGAATTTCTATGATTTTACCTACCCATTTTATATACATATATATAATTCCTCAGTTTTTATTTGACACCCTCTTTTTATGATATATATATATATTTTTTTTCTCATTTTATCCATCCCATACAGTGTTTCCATAATTTTCCCACAGATTGGGGATTGTCCCTCCATAGTTGTCTTTCATATAAATGTTGTACCTGTCCCAAAATAATACATACTAACTTGTTGGGAAATATATTGCTGTTGTAGGGTCCAATGACAACATGCTTGCCAAATGTGATATTTCAATATCCCACAAAGAAGTCTTAATGTGCTATATGATTGATTGATTAAAATTTTATTTTTATACAGGATACAAATTGTTAGGGTTTTAACCCCATTTTCAACAATATCTTGTGGTGCAAATTTTACAAAATACATAAACAACAGAAAAACATCACATCACATCACATCACATCACATCACATCCAGGTAGAGCTAGAGTGATTATACAAAGATACCTTAAGAACAGGTAGACTGGTTACTGATTTCAATTCATATGGAAGAATATTCCAGTGCCTGGCTAAGCTGTTTTGTAAAGTAGTATCTCCTAATCTATTGCACAATATGGGTAATGTACCCAAGGTCCTGTATAAATGCCCAATATTAATACTTCATAAGTAATAGCAACAACTTTCTGATCTTGTACTCTAGTAGTCATTAAATTCTAAAATTAAGTAACTACAGTAGGGGTATTCAAAAAAAATAAGTGATCTTGAGTCTCTAAAATCATATTACAAACATCTTTAGGGTAATATCTTTCTTCTATTTTCTTATGTTTGTGATTATTTTTACACAGTCTTCATGATTCACAAACCAAATTTTTGTTTCCCAAAGAAATTTCAGTATTCATTTATCAGTCAGTTGTTTGGTAGTTTATGCCAAATTTTGGGGAGTACCCTTCAGAAAATTAAATGGTTCTGTAAAATAACTTAATATGACTTGTTCGTATAGATCCTGTCTCATGAGACTCTTTAAATCACTGATTTTTATTTTCCAAATTCTAATTGTTTGCATCATTACACTGATATAAGATGGAAAATCATATTTCTTCATTTTAAAAGTCCATTTATCTGTTTGCCATATTGCTAATACATTTTGTATCCATTCTTTGCCCCATTCCTTCCATATTGTGTTCCTTCTTTTAAAATAGGAACCAAATTAAAGTTCAGAAAATCATATAAAAAATATTACAGGTCATATCATACCTATACCCCTTTGCACTATTGACCTATATGTAGTATTTCGTTTAACAGGGTTCAGGCGCCTACCCCAAATTTTATGAAAAAATATATATTTTTGTATCTAGAGCTGTTGGGGGAGGAAAAATAGCCCCTACATAAATCAATAAAGGGATAATAAATGTTTTAATTAAATGCACTCTTTTTTAGTTTAGAGGTCTGCAACCTTTGCCATGCATATATTCGTTTTTCACATAATGCTAATTTAGCCTCCCAGTTAATCCTCTCCATGTCTGGTGACCCAAATGTTATACCTACTATTTCTGCTTCAGGTATTATGGGTACTTCATTAATCTGGGATACTTCATCTGTGACTATCTTCCCCATTGTTAAGGCTTTACTTTTGTTGAAGTTAATTTTGCCCCAACATCTGTGGTATATTTTGAAAGTATTTTGAAGGCTTTTTCATAGTCTGCTTCTGTGCTTAAGAATAATCATATATCATCTGCATAAACCAGAGGGTGAGTTTCTGGTGAATGCTGTATGCCCTGTAATTGTACATTGTGAACTATTTTTCTAATTTATTTATTTATTTAGCTTTTGTTGACCGGGTAAGTGCACTAGACAAATCCTGCCTATTTGCAGGCACGACCCGGGGGAGGGGGGATACAGATGAATGCCAACTGACCTTGAACCAGATTAAGCTGTTGGTGGTATTTGTAGTGAATGAGGGAAATTTGGCCAGGACATCGGGGAAATTCCCCTACTCTTTTCGATAAGTGCCATGGGATCTTTAACATCCACCTGAACTACCACCAATCCAGGCAGATGAGACCTGGTTTAACGCCTCATCCGAAAGATTTGCACTTCAGAAATGCAGCACCCTCTCATGCTGCATTACAGTGTCAGTACTGGGATATTAACTCAAGTGCCAGATGTGGGAACTGAACCACAGCCCTCTGATCTCCGGCCTCAGAGGCGAAAAGTACCCACTGAGCCACTGACACTGCTGATGGATATCAATCCAAAAAATGTACAACAGGGGGCTCAAGGGGCACCCCTGTCAGACACCTCAACATATCACAATCTTTCTCCCTATTGTACCATTTAGTAAGGGGTGAAAGTGTGCCTATGAATGCAATACTTGTAACCATTTAAGGAAGCTACATGGAATCCCTTAGAAATCTAAAATTTGAAATAATATTACATGGGAAACTAGATCAAAAGCTTTTTCCTGATCCAAAGCCATCACGTACTGATGTGCCTTTTTCAAATGCCCTCTGGTAAATACTTCCCTAAGGCAAACTAGATTGTCCCTTAAGTTTCTACCTGAAATAGCACATGTTTGTTATGGGGATATTAGCTTCTGTGCCATCTGACCCAGCCTGTGACAGAGTATCATAGAAAGTAATTTAAAGTCAGTATTAAGTAAAGAGATGGGTCTCCAATTCGTAATGTCCAGCCTATCCCCTTTTTTATATAATGATATTAAAAGGCTGTCCATTTCTCTGACAATTCAAAATTTCTATAATGTCATTAAATGTTTCTAGTAACAGTGGGACTAATATTTCGAAATGTTTTATAAAAATTTGGACTTAACCCATCTGGCCCTGGAGCAGTATTATTTGAAATTTATTTATAGCTACAGAAATTTCTTCTGATGAAATAGGATGCATTAAAAAGAACAGTTCTTCTGTAGCTGGTGTGTAAATATATGAAGATCTGCAAAGAAATATTGTATCTTCCCAGAATTATGTACGGGGTACCAAATGGAATGAGTAAGTGTTCTGAAATTACTTCCATTATTTTATCAAAGTCTGTGTGTATAGTCCCAAGGCTATCATTTACTGCTTCCCATTCCCTGCTCTGTACTCTAGTTTGACAATCATTAAAAATATCCAGGGAGTTTCTAGTCCTTTGTGTTCCTACTGATTATTCCATCTGTAAGGATTTAGCCCTATCATAGAAAGAGATTGTCATTTCATGTTTTCATTGTTGAATTTGTATGGAATGGTCAGTATGTTCTATTTTCTGAATAGAAATTAGTCTTTACAGCTGTTTTCATATTTTTAAAAAGTGGAAATGTGCCGATTTTCCCTGCTGTATTTCCCACTTTTGATATAAATGCTGAATCACTGTTTTTGTCTCTGTCCACCATTCTCCCAAGGTGTCATACCAGGCAGCTAATGTGGCCCTGGCCTGTAAATGTTCAATGGTTTTATTTACTACTGCAGGATCAGTCAACATTTGATTGTTGATTCTTCAGTACCCGGGACCATGTTATTTTTCCCTAACTGACCTAAAGTAATGGGAACTTCCATATGGTCTGATGTAGTGCTGGAAATTGTGTCTGCTTTTTTTACCTGCCAGTGTTTGGAAACAAATATATAATCAATTCTTGATGAGAGATTGGCTGTATGATAGATATGGCCCCCTTTGTCTCTTATCAGTCTAGAAACATGTTTTACTTCTGCTGTTGTCAAAATTTATTTTTAAACATTAGTATCACAATACAATTTAGATGTTTGTCCTGTTTTATCTGCTAATTCCAATGGACAGTTAAAATCTCCTCCCAGGATCAACTTATGGTTGGTGTATAGATATGGCTGAATGAGCTTGAATAAATCAATTCCTGATTTTTTGTTTGGGTGCGACACTCTCTACTCTAATGTCTTGGTTCTGAATTTGTACATCCAAAATAAAGCTTTTCCTAGGTCTATATCCATAATTTTTTGATTACAATCTGCCCCTGAAATAATAATCCTAACCCTAAACACACTTCATCTTCTAATGACCAAACTGTGGTGCCTCATGGCTAAGATTTGTGTGACTAATAATATCAGCTTCTGACCATAATCCAGTATCCTGTAATAAACAAATGGAAGCATGAGAATCAAACAAGGCTTGAAAAGTGATACAGCCTTTTGTAATTTTTATACTATTGAAATTTACTGAAATTATTTTAAATTGTCCTCAGCAGATTTGGCCATTTAATAATGATGTTGACCTGTAAAATTATTCAATCAAGTTTTTCTCCTCATTTTCTTCACTTTCAGCTTATCCATGAGTTCCCTTCATCATAGAGGTGTCTTTTTGTGATGAGGCTTACAGATGAAGTTACTGAGTCTTCCTCCTCCTCAGCTGAATTGTCTTGCAGAACTGTATATTTGTTGATGTTCATAACTGAATCTGTTTTTGGAAGTTTTGACTTGGGAATATTTCACTGATCTTCTTTTGCCTCGCACTACTTGATACTTATCGGAGGAGGGGAGGAGGCATTGATGATTCCTGATGTGACTCCTCTAAAGGTTCCTCATGTTCTGCTTGCTCCATCCATGCTTTGTTCCCCCGACTGGTGTGATTTCAGGTGGGCAAGTAGAATTGTCTGTGAGTCTCTTTTTAGTATCCTCTGGGCTGGTGCGATTCTGGGCTTGTGTCGCTCTGGTATGCTTTTCATAATTAGGATTGTGTATTTGTTTGTTTTTCCTGAGCTGCATGAACAATATCCTCTTGATTCCAGACTGAGTCTTTGATGTGAACGGCCCATGGGCACTGCAAGAAGAGGTGTCCCAGTTCCTCACATAAATTGCACTTTGGTGGACTTCTACAGCAATTACTGGCATGTCCTGTTTGCAGATGAAAGTTACACACAAGCACATCACAAGCATTACTCAAATGATTAAAGGAACCGCACCTATGGCATGTCTTAGGTTGGCTGGGGGTAGAAACAGAAGCCTTGGTCTAAACCTAAGTAAAAGCAGCTGGGGAGGTGAACTGCACCTTCTTCAGTCATATGCAATTTTACTTTCAATTTCCACCCTCCTGTCCATATATTTTTGCTGTCCAGTATGGGCACTGGTCTTTCTAACACATCTGCTTTTTGTTTTACCTAGTACAACATATCAGAAACATGCACATTTTCATTTCAGAATAGGATGGTTATAGTTTTAATTGCAAGACGAGTCAGGGGGATAGCAATAAATGGTGCCCATAGAGCTGAGTTCTTTAAATATGCATATTTTGTCCAGAATTTTTCCAGTTGCACTGGGGAATTAAAACTGATGTCAGAAACCATACAGGTTTCTCCTGATATATGAATTAGTGCAAACATATTGGCTGCTAAAAACTGCATAGATTCCTTCAGCAGTTTTCTCGCCACATATACTCTAGCAGGGGGAAGGTCTAAACTACCTTTATATTTTAGGTGTACTGCATTGAGTCTTGACCTAGGTTTACCCAGGTCACAAAACAAATCTGCCATCCTGAATCTAGGATTTGTTTGAGGTCTGGAAGTGTTCACTTGGGTATTGCTGTTCCCGACACTTGTCTAGGCCCTGCTGAGGTAGTTGGCTTTTCATTTATTGTATGGGCCTTTTCAGCAGCATCAGCCCAAGATGTAGAGGGTGCTGGCTGCAGTGCATTAGCTTCATGACCCTCAGATTCTCCCCTTATATTATCTGGTAAAGTCTCTGCTCCCCTTGCTTAGTTACCAGCCTCATTCTCAGTCTCAGTCTGCACTTTTTCTAAATCAATATTTTTAACATTCGTAAGAATTTCAGGAGAGGTACCTGTAATTTGAGCATCATGCCCTGTGTCTTTACTTCTGCTCGGCATGTCCGCGGATTCAATGACTGCTGTTTGCAGTTGTGCTTGTGCTGCCATGCCTTGTTTGTAAGTCACTGGAATCTGCGGCCTTGGTTTCGGTAATGTGCACATTGTCTCTGCCACCAACAGGTTGTGGATCTCTGCTACAGTTGGAGGCACTCCTGGGAGCCACTTTTTACCATCAGGTGCCAGAGTCCATCCGCGGCTCAAAGAGTTCTTTCAGGCAACCAAATGTCAGTACTTTGATGCAGTGTTTCCTCCTCCACTACCTCTCACTGCTCTCCTTGGTTTTGCTCCACAGTATTAACCTCCATCTGCATCTCCTTGGTTTCCTTTTGCAACTGCTGCAACAGCCTTGTCCTTTGCGCTTCTTGTTCAACTGGAGAGCACACCTCTGTCTCCTCCATAGCTGCTGGAACTACTGTTGGCCTTACAGGTCATTTTTTTTCTTTACCTTGAGCATAGTCCTCCATGTCAACGTCATCAATTTCTGTAGCAATCTCCATCAGAACATCAGCTACTTCACTTGCTTCGGATATTTCCATGGAACTCCAGAAAGGTATTACATTATTCTTGGAGATCTTGGCTCCCGAACCTCCACCTCCACTGACTTCCACTCAACTGTTAGCCATTCTGGTGACCAGAGCGACACAACACCCCTACCCCAAGAGTAGGGGAATTTTCCTCAGTATCCTGCCAAATTTTCACCATTCACTAAAAATACCACCAACAGCTAAATCTGGTTCAATTTCAGTTGGTTTTCATCTGTATCTCCCCCTCCCCGGGATGAGGCTGAAAACAGGCAGAAATGCATAGCCTTCCTTTTCCAGTCAACAACAAAAACTAAAAATTTGTACCACAGATGGATACCCACAGGGAAATGGTCAGGGATTACAAATATTTGGGGTTCGGGGTTGACTCCCTTCTCACAGGGAACCTCTACATCAACAAACTTGTCAAAAGGCTGGGTCCAAGGATTAGCTTCCTGTTAAGAACAAGTCCTTGCTGCTGCAGGATTGCAGAAAGATAGTCATCCAATCAATTATATTCCCTTCTTTTCACTACTTGGCCATCTTCCTCTATGGTGCCTCCCAGGCCCATGTCAAGATTGGTCAAATTAGATGGGTTTATCAACAGGGTAGCCAGGCTGATACCTGACTGCCCTTATGACACTCACCATTGTAAGATCTACATTGCAATAAACTGTCAGTCCCTTGGTGACAGACAGGAATTGCACTTCATCCTGTTGTCCCTGAAGTGCATCAAATACATTTTCCCCTCTTATGTGTACTCAAGGCTTACCTGCAAATCCTGTCCTAGATCCTTGTGCTTCCTGGATCATGTGAGGTAATGGTCCCAAACATAAACGTGACTCATGGATCTCTTGCCTCAGTCACAGATGCCTGACTGTGTGAAACCATCTGATTGAATCCCTATACCTGGTAAACCTCATTTTGCTCTCCAGTACAACAGTCATGTAATGGCTCTTTTAGTTTCTCTGGGCACAGACCTTGCTGCCATCATTCCAGGGGTGTAACTGAGGTAGCAACAACCATGAGCTCCTGTCCCTAAACTGCCTGCACTGGGCCCACTTGCACTTGAAACTTTGGTATGCCTATGTAAAAATACAGTGCCTTGTAAGCTGTATGCTGTATCTAGACCTGTTTATGTCTGTAACATGTTCGCTTGTCATCAGAGGTTTTGTCTTAATAGGACACCATTGTAATCAAGCTCTGCTCAATTTTTTTTTCTAAATAAAATTGAATGTATCGTGCACTGTGAGCTAGTAAAATAATGGTGTAAGGATTGCTGCCAATTTTAAGTAGCACCAAGTGTATTATGCTTCATATAACAAAAAAGTATTCAATTTTGAGATTTTTACAAGAAAATGTCAAAAAAAAACAAAGTGTCTGCATATTAAGTGCCAGGCACTTATTATACAGTGATGTCATAAAAGATAGTGAGCTAAGGGCAGTCACAATCTAGCAGTGACCACAGTAAGCTGTGTATAGGCATTTTGCATGCTATCAAAACAATACACAAACAAAAGGAAAAAAAAAAAAAATATTTTCATTCTCTACATTTACACCTGATAAACAGTCCTTCCTGTAAACCATGTATTTTATTTTTCCTTCTAACTGTCTGTACTGTTTTGACACCAGGCAAATACTTTGACTACAATGATCTTTAGTTTTAGTACATTCATCTAGGATCCACAACTTTAGCAGATGTGTGGTTTGAAGCTGGACACCAAAACTGAATAAAGTAAGCTGTGTAAAAGTTACTGTGATGTTCCATTTCCACACATATGTCACTACAATGTTTCACTTCTGCATACTGCACATTTAATCATTTGAATCAAAACCTCATTCTCATCAAAAACCACACCAGAGAAGGGAGTTGAGTCTGATGTGGTTGACTCTTACAGTCCTGCTGTTGTTATTTTTTCAGTCAGCTTTCTTTCCTACCACTTCAGGCCTCTTCTGGAGCATTGCATGCAGTTCTGGGGTCCTCAATACAAAAAGGACATCTGGCAGTCAAGAGGGGGCAACAAATGGCCACCAAAATGATCGGCAATATGGAGGAAAAAAGCTGTAAGGAGTGGTTTGAAGCCCTTAACATGTTCATCCTGGACAAAGGAGGCTGAGACGGGAATGATCTCAGCCATTCACATACTCGGGGGTATCAGCAAGACTGAACAGTCAGAGATATTTGATGTGGTGCCCTGTAGCCCTAAGGTTTATGGTAAATTCAAGGGTTCTGTTAGGAGGCACTTGGGTAGTGAGCCTTTTTAACATCCTGGAAGTAGGCAGCTGGCCTTAAGACATTATGGTCCTTTAACCTTTCCCTCTCTATCTGCTCTCCCTCCTCACCCCCCTCCACTACTACCTCATCCCATTCCCATTCGTCCTCTTTCCACTTCCTCCTCCCTCTGTACTATCTCCACTCTGCTCCCCCTTCCCTTATCCTATTCCATATGAACATACGAATCTGCCAGCAGAAACAGGCCTCATGGTCTATCAAGTCTGCTCGATTGTGCAGCTAACACCCCTAAACTGCAGCTGCCCCCCCTCCTGCCCTCCTCTTCTTGAACCCCCCCATGCACCCCATCCCATGCCCTTTTAAAGCTGCCCAATGTCCTGCAGGATACCACCCCCTCAGGCAGAGTGTTCCATTTGACCACCACCCTCTCTGTGAAAAAATGCCTCCTCAACTCTCTCCTAAAGCTACCTCACTCCAACCTTAGCCCATGCCCTCTCATCTCCCTTGCCCTCCTCAATCTAAATAACCCTCCTGTGCCCATGTTGTTGATCCACTTCAAGTATTTGAAGGTCTCAATCATATCCCCTCAATACCTCCTCTCCTTCAGGGTGAGCAAACCCAACTCATTCAGTCTGTCCTTGTAGGTTTTGGCCTCCAGCCCCTGGATCATTTTCATTGCCTTGCACTTCACCCCTCTAGCAGACTGATATCCTTCTTCAGATATGGACACCAGTACTGTACACAGTACTCCAAACAGCCTGACTAATGACCTTTACAGTGGCAGGATCACATCTTTATTCTTGGATGAGATACCCCTTGCAATACACCCCAGCATCTTGTTAGCCTTAGTTGCTGCCTTCCTGCACTGAGCTGAGTTGTTCGTGTTCCCTGTTATGATCACCCCAGGTCCTTCTCTTCCTTGGTGAACCCTATCCGAACCCTTCCCAACCAATATCCCCTCCCCGGGTTCTTTACTCCAAAGTGCATAACTTTGCACTTCTTTGCATTAAAGTCCAATTGCCACTTCGCCAATGACTCTTCTAGTTTGGCCAGGTCTTCCTGTAGCCCCTGCCACCCCTCACTATCATCCACCACCACCCCCATTTTGATATCATCCATGAACAGACTGATCCTGCTCCTAACTCCATGTGAGATATCCGCTATGAAAACCCAAACAACACTGGACCCAGCACCGGCATTGAGCACTCTGCCTGTCACTGCCCTAGGGGATGAGAGTCCCTGCTACCACCACCACTTGTTGCTGCCTCCTTCAGCCAGTTCACAATCTAGTTTACTTTCTTTGTCCCTACCCTAAATATTTCAAATTCTCCCCAGCCACCCATGAAGCACTGAATCAAAGACCTTGCTGAAGTCCAAATACAGGAAATCCACTGCATGGCCTTTATCCAGCTCCCTCATTACCCAGTTGTAGTACCCTATTAGTCTGGTGTGGTAGGATCTTCCCAAGACAAACCCAAGCTGCTGATTGTTGAGGAGTCCATTTTCCTCCAGAAATGTCACCAGTCTCTCCTTCAGGATCTCTTCCATAAATTTACCAACAATGGAAGTGAGGATTACAGATCTGTAATTGTCCAGTTCATCCTTGGGGCCACTCTTGTGGATGTAGAATGCCTCCTGTGTCCAGGGAGGTATTGAACAGATCTGCCAGCAGCCCAGTCAATACCTCCGCCATCTCTCTCAACACCCTGGGGTGAATACCATCTGGACCTGGTGCCTTATCCTCCCTTAGTGCCTTCAGATCCTCCAATACCCTGCTCACCATAATCGTCCCATTAGTCACCCCTTCCCCCTCCCTGCCTCCCTTCCCTTCCCTGTCCACAGAGGTAGTTGTCCATTCTTCTCTTTCATGAACACAGAGAAGAAGTAGTCATTTAGTGCTTCTGCCTGTTTCGTCCCCTTCTCTACCCACCTCTCATCCTTCTTAATCCTCACTATCTGGTCCCTAAAGTTCCTATTCTCCTTTGTGTGTCTGAAAAAGTCCTTCTCTCCTGCCCTGATGCCCTGAACCAGCCTCAGCTCCCTGGAGGCCTTGGCCAGCCTGAATAGCCTGGTTACTTCCTTGGATTTCCTCACATACAACTCCCTGTCCTTCCACCTCCTGGACTTCTTGAACCTCCAAAAAGCTGCTTTCTTTGCCCTTACCCCATCCAATACCTTCCTGTTCAGCCAGCATGGCTTCCTAGTCCTACTCTTCTTGCTTAGAGTCCTGGTTCATGATTCAGTAGCCTCCCTCAGCCCAAGTTTGATACTATCACACTTCTGTTGTGCATCCATCTCTGGTCTAATCCTTTCCAGGTGCCCTTTTAGAATTTCCCGCATCTTCCTGAAGTCCGCCCATCTGAAGTCAACCACCCTTGTCTCTGTACCTACAGACTCCCTGCTTAAAATGAGCATGAACCACCCCTATTGGTGGTCACTCCCAGCTAGTGGGTCCTCCGACCTCAGTTACCTCACCACCTCTCCATTAGTCAGTACCGGGCCCAGGGTATTTTCTAGCAGATGCAAACAAATGGTTGAGACACACACCTCCCAGTAGAGGGACACTACCTGATGCCAGCAGGACATGTCTGAAATAAAGTATGAAGTTTAATTGAAGAATTCACTGTGGCATCCCTCTATTGGGTGGTGTGTGCCTGAACCATTTGTTTGCATTGTTTGTTTCTTCGGTGCACCACCGTCCTTGTGCACACTTTCCACCAGAGTTTGCTATTTCCTAGCCAATTTGTCTCACTGACCATCTGTGCTGGGAGACTATCCTGGATTGTATCCAGTAGCACCTGCTCCCTGGTGCTCGTGGTGGCTGGAGTTCCCCAGTCCATATCTGGTAGACTGAAGTACCCCATGATTACCACATTTCCTTTCCTGTACACCCATCGAATCTGCTCTGCTAATTTCCTGTCCAACTCCTCTGTCTGAGCAGGTGGCCTATAAACCACTCCCAACCTCAGAGTCCTACCTTTTAAGTCAAGGAACTGCATCCACAGTGCCTCTGTCTTACCCTCCTCCCCCTCATCCCTTGTAAATCTAATCCCATCTCTTACATAAACTGCCTCCCCCTCCCCATCCCTCTGTCCTTTCTATATATTCTGTACCCTGGGATCTCCAGATCCCTGTCCTGATGTCAGGTGGCCCAAGTCTCAGTGATGGCCACAACATCCACCATCCCTCTGCCAAGAGAGCCTGTAACTCACACTATAAGGTTGGTTTACTAACCTTTAAAGCCCTACATGATCAGGGACCCGGCTACCTGAAAGATCTCTTGGTACCCTATTGCCCCCTCCGTCCTCTCCGCTCCGCCAACGAGGGATTGCTGGAGATTCCCAGGGTTTGATTAAAAACATCAGGATCTCGTGCTTTTGCTTTTTCAGCACCAACCCTGTGGAATTCTCTACCTCGTTGGTTGAGAGAATGTCCAACCGTCGAGAAATTTAAAATGGAGCTAAAGACGTATTTATTTAGTTTAGCATATCCTAGTTATAGTTGATTAATTTATGATTGTTTTAATTTATATGTATGTATGATCTTTTTGTACAGCACCTTGGTTTTGAAAGGCACTTTAGAAATAACGATGATTTGATTTGATTTGATTTGATTTAACTCAGCTGTTTTGTTCCCCAGGCTCCTGGCATTCAGGGAGACCACCCTCCACCCCATCCCTTTCCTTACCCCATCCCATCAATTTGTCCCCTCCTAACCTTTATACTTGCTATTCCCAGCTCTAATCCAGCTTCTCCCTTCTCTTCTTTTCCTCCACCTGTCTCCTCCTTGTTTCCCTCTCCTGTTTAATTGAGCTCTTCCTACCCTGTTCCTGTTATTACAACCTGAGAATGCCTGGTACCTCCTACTCCTGATATAATCAATTTGTATTGTTACTAATTATGCCAGTATGTTACTGTGTGTTACTTAAGCAATAACGACTGAGAAGCTGGCCATTTCTGAGGGATTAATGACTGGTTGGGGCACCTCGTGCCACTCACTCAGCCTGTTGTTAATCCACGAAATGATCAAGCTTTCAAGGTTGTTATTGGATTATAAGTTTAATCGCAATAACAGTTTTCCTTTTCTGCCATTTATTTTTACATTTTTAAGGTTTCAAGCATGGTGGTGTGAGCATTCAGCTGAGGATCTTGCTGTGTTGGGCATTTCTAAGAGATGTCAGACCGCACGGCAGCCAATCAATGTGCTACTTTAGCTCATGAATAATTAATTAAACTTAGGCACTGGGTCATAATATCACAAGACATTATGTCAGAGCAATATACCACACTGCCAATACAGTGTTATATATTCAAACAGCATAATTCTTATTTTTGTTTTTGTGGGGGTCTCTGCCCCTGCTATGGAGGGCTACACCCCAACCCCTCCCAACTAATATGACTAATTCCGAGGGGGGGGGGTAACACTTAATATCATACAAAGTGCAAAAAAAAGAAAAAAATTCCATATGTCTGGGACTCGAAACCCCATCCCAAATGCACTGCTTGCCTCCCTTGCTACCAGTGGCTCATCCCACTGAGCCATGGCAGCTACTTGGTGGACCCCTATCCCAGCAGGATTCTTATCCTGCACTGGGAAGAGTGAGAGGGTACACTACTGCACATACTTCCTTTCGCAGTTTTGCACCCTCTCGCTCTTAACTACCGCGCTGTTCCTACCTCGTGGTCATGTCATGCGCCAGAGCATGCAACATTTTGACCTGGTAGGTTAGACTTATAATGTAGATTGAGTGCCTTTACATTATTATATTACTGCTCTTTTACTTGTTGTTATGTACTTATCCACTCCCCTTCCTTCAGGAAACATGTGGAAATGAGCTTTATGGCTCACTGTGTCTTTCAGGAAAATCTATTTTAAATAAATAAATAATAAGGAAAGTTTGGACAAATTTCTGCTTAATAAGAGAATTACTGGGTACACTGGTTGGGTAGATATTGGTTAATATTTAGTGCTCTTCTAATAGATACATACATATAACACACAGGGCATAGGTAGGGTGGCTAGAGAATCACTATAAACTGGTACATAATTGCACAGTGTACTTATTTCATGCCTACTTATGACACGGGGGGGGGGTGCAGACATGATAGACCTATAGTCTTTCAGACCTTAAATCACTGTGTTACTATGTCTCAGGAATTATACATGATTTTGTTGAAACTGACCTTAAGGGAAGCACTGTACATTTTGAGGGCTGTGCCTTGTTCTGCTGTCAGAAATGACATTTTCTGCTGCACTGAATATGCTCTCACAGTAAATACTAGTTGTTGAACTGCTAAGAAGCCTAATGACAAATGCAGCTAGTGCAGGCCAGACATGTTTTTTTCCCTTCAGCACTTAAAGGGATCAACACTAAGAAGGACAAGGGGTTGTCTCAACTAGGTGTCTGCCACAGCAGACAAACACAGAACATTTGCTGGTGACATGTGTGAGCTTCAGTTTCAAGTAGTTTAGACCAAAAGTTATAAGATGCATGACAGTTCTTCAGATGCATGTTGAAAGGATATGATATTTGGAGTTCTTCTCTGATGGCTACCCAGTGTTGGTTAATGAGTAAAAGGTAGTTTAAAACCTACCTAGGTCAGCATCATTTATTATGGCTACATGAGCAGGCTCCATGATGTTATGCCATCACAGGGTTTAGTAGAGGCACTGTGGAAGCACATGACTGGACTGCTGTCCGGTGTGCTTCCTCAGTGCTTCTGGTCAATCCAGTGGTGCTGTTTATGTGGGGCTTCCACCCAAGTGCTGCATAAACATACCTCCTGGTGGCATTCTGCTTTTTCTTCCACAACTTTGGAAGTGGCGGCAGCCATGCCCAAGATGGTGGCTCTGACTAAAACTGTGCATGTCAGCGCCACCGTCTTGCAAATGCAACTTGAACTCTGGATGGGAGAGCTACAAGTATTCTTTACTCGCTCTTGCCAGACTACGGTAGCTCTGAAAAACCATAACTGCTCTGACTAGAATTTGTTATCAGTGTGTCAGCATCAACACTTTTTATCCCATATGGAGTCATCTTCCAGCTTACAGATCCTACACAATGCTTTTTTGGCCCACTGTCTCTTTGACATGTTAACTCTGAGTGTACTGAAGGCCTTCTTTCTGTTGCTAAGTTACAGTTGTAAGTAGCCTTTCTTTGTACTTGGTATAACAATTAACCATTTCTAAACAAAACCACTGTTGTAACTTAAATCAAGGATCAAAAAGTCTGTCAAAAAGATATAGGATGTTTTCTGCCATATCAGATTTGTTTCTGTGGTCCTTCAATTGTGTTACATCAGCTCAGTCACCTAGATGGACAAAAGCAATTTGTTGCTTTAGCCAAATTCTTTGTTCAGGACATTAAATGGGAATAACTTGATTTGGGATAGAATTAGCAATTTAAATTCTGTGGATAGGTTCCTCAGAGGGACTCAACAGCAATATTAGCTTTCCATGGGCAGAGACCACTGCTGCAGTCAAGATCCTGCTGTAGCACCTCCGCGGTGCAAAGAACCTGTTCCGCTCACCCACCACAGATTCTGATAAGGTGCCACTTGCCCCCCACGGGCAAAGACTGCTACTGCAGTCAAGATCCTGCCATAGCACCTCCATGGTGTAAAGAGCCTGTTCCACCCGCCCACCACAGATTCAGATAAGGTACGACTCTTGGACATAGCCACGCTTCTCTGGGCTGTGTGAACGTGAATCAGACCACTGACAGCAATTGCATTTTGCTTCTTAAAATTCCACACCTTCTTGGGTAGCTTATTGGCTCCATGCCTTTGTAGAGCTTCCTGATTGGCTGGTCACATTTGCCTGACACCAGACCCTCCTAGCCACATGGCAGAATTAAGCCTGCCTCCCCGTATCTGGGCCCTAACCTGTGCCTTGTATATTAGCCTGTTCTCCTCTTTGCTCTGTTTTCTCTTTTTTTTTTTTCTTTTCTTTTTTGCAAGCCAATCTGTCCTTACTTTGAGAGTCGCCTTGCAGCTAGGTGCAGTTACCGAACTGGGCGAGCTGGGTCCACAGCAGTTTCTCCCTAACTGTTTTTATCATGACACAGTGCTTGCTCTGCTAAGTACTGCTCAGTTTTTCAGCCCATCCCCACCCCCAGGCCTCCTTTAAATATGCACAGTCTCGCCTACTTCAATCAGTCTTTTTCCTTATTGGATATTTACTGTCAACATCAGCCCTTACTCCCATCTCCTTTTGGTATCAAAGCCTGCTAGTTGCTCACTATCTCATCTCGCCTTGCAATGGCAAATGCTTATGATCAGGTGACCCCTCCATTATTTGGTCTGCCTTAGAGTTGTAGCTAGGTATACTGCCTCAAAGCTTCACTGCCTGAGACTGGAGCCTCGTAGCTGTGCTCTTATTTAGTCTGCCCCAGAGTTGTAGCTAGATATACTGCTTCAAGCTTCACTGCCTCTAGCACCATTCTATAGCCAGGTGAACTCCCTATTAATTAGTCTGCCCATGAGTTGTAATTAGGAAAACTGCCCCTAGCTCCACTGCCTTTAATATTATTCTTTAAGGAACAAGACTTTCCTTTCCTCTGGCAATCACTTCAACTGTTAAGTACTAGCAGTGCCCATGGGACATTAGTATCATAATGAGGGCATATTACCACTTATGTGTTTGTTCTTGCTCATCTTATGTATCTTGGATTCGAATTTGAATGAAAAAATAACTCCTAGGTTGGAGAGTGGCCCTCTTTTTATGCCAGCCTGCCTAGACATTTCCTATCAAGTAGAACAACTTCTATGTGCTTCAACTCCTACTAGCCCACTGCTGGTCCTTCATCTGCCTCGGTATAAAGGAACTCATATAGAGCTGGCCCATAGGGTATGCCACCTCTCATACTGCCCCTACTTCCCTTGCTCTCTCTCTGTCATGGCATTACTGTATGTGGTATCAGGCAAACTAGGAGCTAGCCTCAGGTCTCCCTATACTGCCTCTGATGAACTGCACAACCAAAATAAGTCTAAATTATCCACACTCCTCCCAGGTCTCTGCAGGAAACTCTTGCTTCTACTACTATTGTGCTCAGGAAATGTCAGGCTTAATCCAGGCCCTCCGGTACCCTTGGAATCCCCAGCAGAATTGCAAAGCCTCAAGGGGCTTAGCTTCTTGCATGTTAATGTGTGCAGCTTATTAAAAAAAGTCACTTCAGTGCAGACCTGGGTATGTCATACTGCTCCAGATGTCCTGGTGGTTACGGAGTCCTGGCTCTGACCGACAACCAGTAATAATGAAGTAAACATCCCTCCTACTCTTGTTTAGAGCCGACAGGCAGACAAGAGGTGGTGGGTAGCCATCTATATAAGTGGTAAATTCTGTCTCCATTATTGACTCAACTTCTGTCCCAAAAGAATTCAAGAGCCTGACCTTAAGGATTGAAGTTACTACCGGAATCTCATTATGCATAATAGATTGCTACAGACCTCCATCAGCTGGTCTACAGTTGTTGAAACATCTTGAATCATCCTGGGTCCTGCATCCTCAGAGTATATCATTCTAGGGACTTCAACTTAGATTGGCTTTCCAGTGCATCCACCCTACTTAAAATGTTCTGTGATTCCTTTGGGTTGTCACAGTTACTAAATGAAACCACTCGTCCTAACAAGCTCAACCCCAATAACAGTACTCTCTTGGATATCATTTCAGTTAACAAACCCCATTTATTCTCCCATGCTGGTGTCTTTTCTCTGACATTAGCGACCATTCTTCTACAACTGTACACAAATTCTCATTTAAAGGTATACACGTAACCTCAATCCCTGTGGGTATATCTCAGAGCTAAAGAGACCCCCTGTGCTGGCAGGACTTCTACCTAGCTAAGTCCCTGACTACGCCTATGACATTTTTCAGAAATTGTGCTGGGGCTCTCAATAAGTATGCTCCCTGGTAAAAGTTTGTGCTAGAAACAAATCCTGCCAGTGGTTTACTGATGATCTGAAAGATGCCTTGTGGAATAGGGATGTGCTCTGAGAACCAGAAAAATGAATCTAACAAATGATTGGAATTCATTTAGGAAGGCAAGGAACCTCTGCAAAAGGGACAGGGAAGCTAAAGCTAATTTCTATCACTCACAGCTGGAGAACTCCTCAAGAAATCCCTCCAAATTCTGGAGAATGATAAAAGACATTGAAGGGCATTCAACTGGTAACTCCCTGCCTATTAAATTATTGATCGGCAACACTGTCATCACCGACAGACCATCCAATCTCGACGCTCTTAATAATCACTTTGCTACTGCAGGGCTAGCCTTCGATTCCTCTCCCGCCAATACCCTCCACCAACAAATTGGTATAGAAGCACAAAACAAACCTATCTCCAGCTCATCCTTCTCCATATAGCCTACTTCTCTGAAAGAAGGTGAAGATCTCCTTCTATGGTTAGACATCGGGAAAAGTGCTGGAGCCGACCTCATTGACCCGTATTTCTTAAAGGTTGGTCACCGTGTCCTCACAGTCCCAATTATACATCTTTTTAACTTATTTTTGTCCCGGGGGACCTTCCGCCCATCTGGAAAAATGTTCTTGTGGTTCCTTTGTTCAAATCGGGAGATCCTAGTGACCTTAACAATTACAGGCCAATTTTTCTACTTCCAATCCTGTCTAAGATGCTGGAGAAGATAGTGAGCTGTCAGCTTCGGAACTATCTGGAATCAGAATAACTGCTCAACCCATTACAATCAGGCTTTTGGGCACAGCACAGTACAATCTCAGCTCTAGCCAAGGTGACAAATGACTGGTAACTTGAATTGGACAAAAAAAAAACTTTGTCTATGCAGTTTTCTTGGACCTAAGCAAGGCATTTGACACCGTTGATCACAGGCTGCTTCTGTCATCCCTCCAGAACATTGGTTTGGATTCCCTATCCATTAATTGGTTCTCTAACTACCTCTCGGGCTGACTTCAGCAAGTAAAGGTGGAAGGGGAAGTTTCTCCATTAAAACCACTGCTGAGGGGTGTACTGCAAGGCTCCATTCTTGGCCCCTTGCTCTTCGCTATTTATATTAACAACATAGATGCCTCTATCAAAGAAGCACAAATACATCTATTTACGGACAATATGGTACTGTATGCTAGTAGCCCCGCCCCTGATGCTGCCCATAATGCCCTTCAAAATTATTTTAATCTACTGCAGACTCAGCTTATTAACCAGAAATTACTTCTAAATGCAAAAAAAAAGCAATGTTCTTCTTACCCCATCATCATGAAATAAATCCCACTACTGCTGGGACACTCCCACAGATCACCACCATCCTAGGTGAGTGGTTGGAATATGTAGTAAAGTTTAAGTATCTGGGGGTCTGGTTAGATCATCAAGTCTCCTTCACAGATCATTTAGAGGAGTTAGCAAAGAAACTTAGACAAAGACTTGATCTGTTCTATAGGATCAACAGTCTCCTCACAAGAGATGCTAAACTGAAACTGGTTCAAACTACCTTTCTTTACCTACTGGATTATGCAGATTTTCTATATAATCAGGGACCTGCAGGTACTCTAGCTGAACTTGACATGCTTTATCACAGAGCTATAAGATTCATCATGGGTCTCCCATATTTAACCCATCACTGCACACTGTATAGGGCAGTAGGATGGTCACCCCTTGTTCACAGATGACAAAAAAATGCTGCAGTCTGGATCTACAAAGCTATTACAAATAAACTGCCCCATTACATCTCTGTTCTGTTTACCACTTTGAACTATTGGAAAGTATGCTTGAGAAGTACCTCATACATCGACCTGTATGTATACAAGGCAAAATCACACTTTGGCAGAGCAGCCATTAGCTTTGTGCTTCTCAACTATGGAACAAGCTGCAAAAAACTTTGAAACTAACCCACCCCATTAGCTAGCAGCATTTAAATCACTATGTCAACATCATAATAAGTAATCATGTGCCTGCTTTCCCTAAATCATGACTCTCAAAAATTCCAGTGCACTCCAAATTGCTGATGCTATAAGATGAGTCACATCTAACAACTGGCTGTTCCTCTCCCCTTCTGCTCTCTACAGCTGCCCTTCCTATACTCCTTTGACCCTGGCCCCTACCCTAAATTCATACACCTTCTTCCCTCCCCTATCACTTTGAACCCTCTCTAGCTCCGAACCATCCTATCTCTAGCTACTGTGGCTGTCTGTATTTCAAGCCTTCTTCTTCCTACTCCCTACTCCCTACCTACTGCTCCCTGTCCCTATCTTGCAGATAACATTAACCATTTCAAATCCTCCTGCCAATAGTTACAACTAACTTAGCAATGTGATACTTGACCCTTATACTGGATCACTATATACCTTTTTACATTGTGTTCTATTTATAAGCAGTGTACCCTCTGACTCGTATATATTTTACATACAAAAAACTGTGCTATATCCATACCTGTCGTATCTTCTGACCTATTCATATTCCTCTTTCAAGGCTACTTGTTGATACTTATGTATATACAATATTTTATTGTACTTTATTTTATTTTGTGTCGCATCCCGTGTATAATGTTCTTTGTGATAAACCCAGGTCCACCTTGAAAATGAGCTTTGCTCAACAGTGATCACCTGGTTAAATGACAGTGTCAGTGGCTCAGTAGGTAGCACACTTGCCTCTGAGACTGGGAGATCAGAGGGCTGTGGGTTCAGTTCCCACATCTGGCACTTGGGTTAATATCCCAGTACTGACACTGTAGTGCAGCATGAGAGGGGTGCTGCACTTCTGAGGTGCCGTCTTTCGGATGAGACGTTAAACCGAGGTCCCATCTGCCTGGATTGGTGGTAGTTCAGGTGGATGTTAAAGATCCCATGGCACTTATCGAAAAGAGTAGGGAATTTCCCGTGTCCTGCCAAATTTCCCTCATTCACTAAAAATACCACCAACAGCTTAATCTGGTTCAAGGTCAGTTGGCATTCATCTGTATCCCTCCCCGGTCGTGCTGAAAATAGGCAGGATTTGTCTAGTGCACTTACCTGGTCAACAAAAGCTAAACAAATAAAAATACAGATTTTGATTGATTGATTGAAATGTTATATATATCATACACTATCTTTGTATGTTAATAACACCACCAAGCCCACTCTTACAATTGTAACAATGGTCTCATATGCATTCTTAGGGTATGAGAACCATGACTCAAAGGTAGTTAGACCACTCTTACAACTGTAAGAGTGCTCTCGGTGGCAGTATTAATATATTATTGATCAAGTGTGATCAATAATATATTATGTTTTTAAAAAAAAGTACCTGCACATGCCTGCTTCCAGGGTAGCTGCACATGAGACACTCTTCATAGAATAAGGCTGTACCACTCTCAGAGGAAAGGAGTGTTCCAACTGGTCAGGAGCTCCCTTGATCTATAATCTGAAACAGAAGACATTTCACATGCAGTAAGCAGAGTTCCATCATGAAGGGACATCTTGTTTAAGGTGTCATATTGTCAACTTGTTTTTTTTTTGGATATTATCCTAGATCCTGTGTACTTTCAAGGACAGTGACAAATGGCTGCACAATTTCTTAGCAACTCCAGTTAATATCATTTTGCTGTTTTCCTAGGATTGAGAGCATTATGTGAAGATGTATTGTATGTGCAAAACAGAGTTACAAGAAAAAAAGAACAGTTATGTAAGAACTTTACTGTAACAGTAGATCTTCGAGGGGATCTCGGTCATCTGGTCACACCATATGAACGTCACTATTGTGAAGGAGAACCCACACAGAAGATTTTCAGCAGTACAACTGGGGCTGCTCACATCGATGTCATGTGATGATGTCACCTACTCTGTAAAGGCATGAGTGACCCCACTCCCTCCTCAGTTCTTTCCACTGGAGACTAAGGGAGCAAAGCCCAGACATAGGGACTGAGGAGAGAGAGATGCACAGGCCTATAAAGAAGGCTGGATATACCAAGTAGCCAGTTCCAAGAAGAAATCCCAAAAGGGGGTGTGGGAGGAAATAGACCTGATGAATGATATCCCTCAAAGATCTACTGTTACAGTAAGTTCTTATGCAGGAGGCAGATAGTGCAGTGGTTTAAGGCTCTGAGCTGCAAATCTAGTGACATCCAGCAGACCAGACCTGGGTTTGGATCCCACAGCTTCCACTTGCAGACTGTGTGACCCTGAGCAAGTCACTTAACCTCCCAGTGCTCCCAGGTTGCACCTGTAAAAGCTTTCAGTTTAGTGTTGAGTCCTGGTTAAACAAATAACAATCATCTTATGTAACTGTTTTATCTTCTTTGGGGATATCTCAGTCATCAGATCACACCATAGGAACACATCCCAAGCAGTTACAGGTGCAAATAAACAGTCTGGAAGAAAGACCAACCATAAAATTAAGACAGAAGGCCCTGTAGCACAGCCCTGCCAAATCCTGCAAAATCTATAGAGGCAATGTCTAGACTATACTGCTTGGCAAAAGTGTGAACGGTGCTCCAGGTGACAGCCCCACAAATGTCAGTGGCAGAGACCCCTTGGAAACAAGCCACAGAGGCAACCATGCCTCTGGTGGAATGAGCGTTGACAGCACCAAGCTATTCTTTGTCAACTTGTTGTAACAGAACACTATGCAGCTAGCCAACCATTTGGATAAATATTGCTTAGAAAATGAGGTGCCCTCTTTACCTGGGGCAAAGGAAAAAATAACTGCTTCAAATTCCTGCTGTCCTTAGTTCGGAGCAGGTAATATTTCAAAGTTCTGCACACATCTAATGTGTGGATCACTGCTTCCCCTGGATTGACACACTCTGGAAAATAAACAGGGAGTTGGATAGATTGGTTCAATGTAAACTCAGACACCACCTTAGGAAGAAATGTATGATTCGTGCGCAAAGACACCCTGTCCTTGTGAAAAACTTAAAAAGGCTCCTTGCACCAGAGGGCCTGAAGCTCTGGGATTCTTCTAACAGAAGTAATGGTAACTAAAATGAGTGCTTTCCAGGAAAGAAAGCGCAAGTCACAAGTTGTGATGGGCTCTGGAGCCAGTATAGCGCAGTAGTTTAACTCTTAGGCTGCCAACAGATTTAGAACATATAGGAACTTTGGACCAATATATCAGTCCGCGGCCCTGCAAGGATTAAGGCTCTGAGCTGCAAATCTGGAGACCTGGGTTTGAATCCCACAGCTCCCACTTGCATACTGTATGACCTGGAGCAAGTCACTTAACTTTCTTGTGCTCCCAGGTCACATCTGTAAACAAGCTTTCAGCTTAGTGTGTCTCTCCTGGTAAAAACAAAACAAAAGGAAACAGGGTCAACTTTTCCAAAACAAAGTTTAAATCCCAAGCTGGGACAGGAGAATGGATTGGATGTTTCAGATGCAGGATGCCCCTCAGAAAGGTACGGGAGGCATCCAGCTGAGCTAGAATGCAGTCACTCACAACCCAATGGAAAGCAGAAATGGCTGAAAGGTGCACCTTGAGAGAGGAGTATTGAGACCTGAATCCAACAATGAAATCAGGTAGTCCAGAATCTTGTTCACCAGAAAGGTGAAGGGGTCCAAACTATGCTTGGCAGCCATGGCAAACCACTTCCACTTCATGGCATAAGTGGCATGGGTGGAAGGCTCGGGAGGCCACTAGGACATCTGCCACCTGGTTAGAAACTCTGAAATGGGTGATAGTTACATCCTCAGGAGCCAAGCATGCAGATTAAAGTCTAAAGGTTGGGATGAACCAGGGTCCTGATACTGGGTCAGAGATTCTGTGAAGAGGGGAAGAGAGACCTGAGGTTCCTCCACCAGCTGCTGAAGCAAGAGAACCATATCTGGCGAGACCAGAATAGAGCTACCAGAATCATGCTGGCTTCCTCCATCTGAAGCTTGATGAGCACCCACTGGATCACAGGAAATGGAGGGAAGGTACAGAGAAACCTCCTGCTCCAGGAGATGGACAATGCGTCTTGCCAGAAAACTCCAGGCCAGGGATCAAGCAAGCAGAAATTGTGCAGTTTTGCATTGTGTGGGGATGCAAAAATGTCCAGCTCTGGGTGACCCCATCTGGCAAACAGGCCTTCTGCGATGGATGTGAGAAGCTCCCACTAGTGCATACTGGACTGTGTTCAGCTGAGGCTGTCTGCCAGAGTGTTTAGCACTCCTGGGACATGGACCACTGAGAGGGTCAGACCATGATCCAGAGCCCAATATCACACTTTCATGGCCTCCCTACATAGAAGGTATGAATGAGCCTCCCCTTGATTGTTGATGTAATACCACTATACAGAGGTTGTCTAACTGAATCAGCAACTGCCCCAGATGAAGATGGTTCTGAAAGGCCTGCATGGCATATAGAACTGCCTGTATCTTCAGGACATCAATGTGCAGGGAGGCCTTGGCCTGGGACCAAGAGCCCTGAGTCTGAAAGGGACCAGATGGGCCCCATAGCCTATCCCAGAAGCATCCGTGGTAAGGATCTGCTGTTGGGATGAAATCTGGAATGGAACCCCTTGCAAAAGGTTCTGGGGGGGGGTCCACCCACCACTGAAGCACCCTGACAATGGGTAGGAGACTAGGACTGACTTGTCCAATTCATCCATCCGGTAGTCCAACTGCACCCTGATGGTCCACTGAAGGATTTGCATGTGAAGTCTGGCCTGAAGGACAGAAGGAATGGCAGCCACCATTAGTCCCTGAAGCCTTAAATACAGCCTGGCGGGGATATGCCAACTGTGGGCCGACTCCTGGGCCTGGGCCATGAGGCACTCTGCCCTGTTCAGAGGTAAGAAAGCTTTCTCCTGTGCTGAGTCTAGGACCACCCCTATGTATTGCAATCTCATGGATGGAACCAGGACTGACTTGGGAAAATTGGCCGTGATGCCCAGGAATGGAACAGCTGTAGAGTCTTGCTCAAGGTCTCCAGAAGCTGGCCCCTGGACAGTGCTTTTAGAGTCAATCATCCAGATAAGGGAAGATGTACTTTCCATCCCTCCTGAGGACTGCAGCTACTGCTGCTAAGCATAGTAAAGACTCACGTGTGGAGGACAAGCCAAAGGGTAGCATTTTGAACTGGTAGTGTTTGCCCTGAAAAGGACCTGGAAGAACTTGCTGTGAGGAGAAAACACTGATATTTGCAGGTAGGCATCCTGGATGTCCAGAGAGCAGGGGCATAAGACCAGGCAAAGTTATCACGTGGAACTTTTGTCCTGGACATACAGATTGAGGTCTTTAGATCCAGGATAGGCTTCAAATCTCTAGTCATTTTGGGAAACAGAAAGAACCTGGAGTCAAACCCTTGGTTCCTGTGATGCTTGGGCACTGGCTTTATGGCCAGTTTGCAGTTGAGGAATGTACTTCCTCTTGGAGCAAAGGCAAGTGGGCTGGAGGACAGTGGAATGCTGCTGGAGGGGTCTCTGGGGGATACTCCATGAGCTCCAAGGTATGACCCTTTTCTATGAGTTGCAGAATCCAAGTGTCTGAAGTTATGGTTCTACATTGATTTAAATGGAGGGAGAACTGACCTTCGACCACCACCTTCTGACTGGTGGCCAGAGGGGGGGGTCTGACAAGGAGTCAAACTGAGGGGGATATAGATGCAGGGGTTGCTCTATCACTTCTGGGATGCTTGGTTGTGGCTCTAGCATTGGAGGGTCAGGGAGGGCAGCTGAGGCTCTTTTCTTCCCCTGAGGTCTAGAGGCTGTTCCCTGTCTGTTAGGTGCCCTATGAAAAGGAAGGCACTGTCTGCCTTTCTGCTGCTGAGTATGGACCAGCGAGTGGACAGACTTAATGGCTCTGCCTGAATTCTGCAGGTCATTAATAATGTCCTGGACATCAGGGCCAAACTGTTTGGTCCCATTAAAAGGCATTTAACACCTTTGCTGAATGTCCATGGCAAAGCCAGAAACCCACAACCAGGAGTGCCTACATAGGCATGTGCCCATGGAAGCAGGCCTGGCAACAGTGTCAGACAAATCATAAAGTGATCTCAGAATCTGCTTGCTGACATCTTCTGCTGGAGGAGCTCCTGCTTCTGAGAGCCCTCTGGATGAGCCTGGGCAACAGCCTTGCACTTCCTCCAGTTGATGTTCTAGTATTTTCACCATGTGGGAAAGGAAATTTGCAATCCTCAAACCTAAGGTGGAAGAAGCATAAACCCTCTTTCTCCAAAGGTCAATTCTGTGAGACTTCCTGTCTGGGAGAGAGGAAGCTAATGTGCTTGGGCACCTTAAACCTGTCATGGGCAGCCTTATTAACCATATAGTCTGTCTCAGGCTGTGCTGCATAGTAAGGGAACCCTTTGGGGCATTATAGAGTATCTTGCCTAGTGGGCATGGCTGGCACCATATCTGGACAGCGCCAAGCAGCAGTGGCAGCATTCCTCAAAGCAGGCAAGATGGGAGGAATGATCTTTGGAGGAGACTCAGGGATCTTCAGGAAGTTGACAAAACAATTTCTAGTGACACCCCTCCTCCTCCTCTATATGAAACCTCATGGCAGAGGACAATGGCTTCATTATGTTAAAGAAGGAGGAGTCCTCTGGAGGAGACCTAGGGGTGTATTTGACTGAGTCCTCGCTAACAGAAGAGACAGTGGACTTGCCTGAGGAGCAAAGCTCTTCCTCTTCCTCCTCCTCCTCATCATCAGGCAGAATGAAGTCAGGGTGATACTCTTCTTTGATGTTGACCTCCTCTAGGTCTAGGTCTGATTGCAGTGTGCCAGTGCTGAACTGTGGGGAGCATCCCTCGATTGACGGGGGTGTCGATGCGAAGTGGCCATCAATGGAGCAGGCAATGTAGACATGAATACACGAAGTTGATTCACAATCACAGAAGTGAACTTGGTAAGGATCTCATTGAGATCAATGAGCATCGACCCAGCGTCAACAGCAGGGGAGCTGATGGAGCTGGGAGTGAAGGTTCGATGGCCGGGCCTTGAGAGCCAGATGATGTAGTTGCCCTAGGGTCTGGAGATACATGAGACCATGGGTGGATGGCCATCAATGACAAGCCCATCATCGACAGAGGAACAGCCGATGACCCAGAGGTCAATGACCGGCCACCCTGGGAATCGGACAGCAGAGCTGTCAGTATGGGCCTGGTAGATGCAGAGGCCTGGACAGCAGATTTGTGCATTGACACAGCAGCCATAGACAAAGTTCCCCCAGGAGAGGAAGACAAGGAAGCCACTGGGGAGCAGGACTGCTGTGAGGGGAGCAGTCCTGATTTTGGTCTCTTTTAACTTCCCCACCAAGGACTTGTTTCAGGCATTGGAGGCCTAGTAGATCAATTCCCTGCCAGTGATTAAGAAGCTGGGACCTCAGAGGATTCCTGACCGGAACTGGCAACCTGATGTTCCATTAAGAAATCTTGAACAGCTTTCTTGCATCGCCTGAGGGTTGTTTGATTAAACTTCTGGCAGAGCTTACAGACAGAAAGTTCACGGTCAGGTCCAAGGCAGCAGAAACATAAAGAATACTCATCTGTGGAGGTAATCTTGTTTCCACAGTGGCAGTAACAGAGAAGAGACACAGAAGGAGTATTTCTCGACATAAACAAAATAAAGGAATATCTAAGAAAAAGAGATTCCAAAGTATGTATAAAAGAAAAATGTTTGTTGGCAAAAAGGTGCAAAACTGCACCAGAGCTTCTGCAGAGATCCCTGTAGACTGAGTCGATGTTAGGAAAGAACTGTGGAGGGAGCAGGGCTGCTCACACCTTTATAGAGTAGGTGACATCATCACATGACATCGACATGGGCAGCTCCAGTTGTATTGCAGAAAATCTTCTGTGTGGATTCCTCTTCATCAATGGTGAAGTTCCTATGGTGTTACCTGATGACTGATACGCCCAAAGACGATCAGCATTTTCAAGGCATACACAATGCTGGTATCATCATCAGAACAACATGCAGGCCCAGTGGGTCAAACCATTTCCATTTTCTCATATTTCTGCAGTGTGATGCTCCCCAGATATGCAGACATAGAGGAACCACTATTTGCATCCTGTTGCTACAGACGACTACATATGTGGTGTTTGTGGTGACTCAAATGACTCACAGTATACGGTGAGACATACAGTATATCATCTGTCATTTGAGAGCTTGCCTGCATGTCAGTTGTAAAATGCATATTAGCCCCTTCATTCCATTAAAGAGCCATTTTTTTTAGTTTTGCACAGATTTTTAGATTTTGAGCGCAGTCATCATTGTAAAATGTCTATGGCTTAGTATGATGTAGCATGGTTCAAAGAAGTGTAAATTTACCATAAAACCCTTATTTTCCATAACAGAAAAAGGCTGCAAGTCTTTGACTGTAAATGTGGTAACTGACAGATTTCTAATATTATAGATGTAAACTTCTGTAGAATAATCCTGAAAATGATCTGCTGTTTGGTCCAGGGAGTGTGCATAACCCTTGTTTAGCCTTTGACCTGACTTCCATCAATGTGAGAAGGCAGTAGGGAGGGCTGAGGGGTATACTGGATGCATAGGGCAAGGCATCAGCAGCAGAAAACAGGAAGTTGTTATCCCTCTGTACAGACAGTTGGTGAGACCCCATCTGGAGTACTGTGTCCAGTTCTGGAGACCCCATCTCCACAAGGACACAGACAGGATAGAGGCAGTCCAGAGGGGGGCAACTAAAATGGTGCAGGGTCTGCAAGAGAAGCCGTATGAGGAGAGACTAAAGGAGCTTAATATGTATACCCTTGAGGAAAGGAGGGATAGGGGAGACATGATAGAAACTTTTAAGTATCTCAGTGGAATCAACAAAGTCCAAGAGGGTAGCATCTTTCAGAAAAATAGACATGCAAGAACAAGGGGACACAATTTAAAGATGGGGGGTGGTTCAGTGGCAATGTGAGGAAGTATTATTTCACAGAGAGGGTAGTGGATGCATGGAACAGCCTTCCTGAGGAGGTTGTGGGGTCCAGAACTGTGGGAGAATTCAAGAATGCATGGGACAGACATAAGGCAATTTTTGGGGAGTAGGAAGAAATAGGCTGTTGGTTAACTAGGATCTGTGGCCTATCCTGAGGTAGGGAAATGGGCAGACTAGATTTATTAAGCTTTTGTTGACCAGGTAAGTGCACTAGACAAATCCTGCCTATTTTCAGGCACGACCGGGGAGGGATACAGATGAATGCCAACTGACCTTGAACCAGATTAAGCTGTTGGTGGTATAGTTACTGTATGAGAGAAATTTGGCCAGGACACTGGGAAATCCCTACTTTTTCGATAAGTGCCATGGGATCTTTAACATCCACCTGACCTACCACCAATCCAGGCAGATGGGACCTCGGTTTAATGTCTCATCCGAAAGACAGCACCTCAGGAGTGCAGTACCCTCTCATGCTGCTCTACAGTGTCAGTACTAGGATATTAACCCAAGTGCCAGATGTGGGAACTGAACCCACAGCTCTCTGATCTCCCAGCCTCAGAGGCGAGAGTGTGCTACCACTGAGCCACTGACACTGACAATGGGCCAAGCGGTCCTTATCTGCCATCAAAGTCTATGTTTCTATGTTTCCCTGTTTTTCAAAATAACTCAACTAAGAAGATGGGAGATAGTTCATTTTTCTCACTACCCCTCTCTTCTGCCTTCTTGAGATCACTCTGTAGTTCTCCACTGATCTTTCCTTTCTCCATGCTTTCTCAGAAAGAAAACACTTTGCTGAGCCTTTTATAAATGCCTATAGAGATGATGCACCAAAGAACCTCTTCACGTTTTCCCCTGCTGTCTTCCCTACAGCACAATGAACATACAGCATTACAATCATTTGTGGTACTTATAAGAAAGTAGTTCCATATATCTGACTTGGAACACTCACTACATATGCAAGAACCTACATCCGAACTTCTGTCATCTTCAGATTTTAAATTCAAACTCAACACTGCTGCTGTCCTCAGAGCTAGCAAAATGATCTTTAGTGATCCCATGACCCCTTTCAGTGCTATGCATACTTTCTTTCTTTGTTTTTATGTTTTACTTTTTCTCTGGCAGGTACAGTAGCATCCTCTCATAGAAATATTGATACAGGATGCCCTAATATAATTGTGTAGTTCTGGACAATCCTACTATGGCTAAAACTAGAAAATGTATAATAATTGTAAGATATAGTCCAATATGTCCATAAAAATTATTTAATTTATTATTGTCTTCTCTTCACACCAATATACTGTAGGCAACAGTTTTGTGGCTGAACACGTCACTTCCTCAGGCCATTCGTATAAGACAGTGTTGATACTAAATACAAAACATAAATAGATTGATTAAGTTCCTCATATTTACAATCTTTTTCTTATTCATCAAGATACCAAATGGTTACTGATTAACAATACTCTGCTTCAATAAGGCACTAAATGTTACATTAAATTAACTCAACACTCATTCATAATCACATGTATAAAGTAACTAATACAGTGTATTTACCTATTATAAGTGTATAAGAAATGAATTGCCTTTTTAAGACATCTTTCTAGATTTACTTTCCTTCTTAACCTTCAACCTAACATAAATTCCCTTATAAATGGGATATATTCATAAATAATCTATAAAATACCTTAATTTCAATTCATTGTTTGAATTGTGCTATCATTGCAATATATACCATATTAGGAATTAAATTCCTTACTTCTCATTTAATTCAGTTCCACTGATCAATAAACAACGGCGTTCTTCCTTTAACGAGCACTTAATTGCCCTATTCCATTAATTGCCTATTAAGAAAAATGCACAAGTATATTTACGGTATTCCTATCCATGAATAATATTTATTTTATATTTATATTACACAACATTGTACCTTATTCAGAGAAATGGAGCTCATTCTAAGTAAGAGATTCAACTTCTCAAACAGTGCTTCCTATGAATGAGACCTCCTTCAGTTTGATTCATATAAGGTCATAAACTCCTCTTTGTTAAATATAACTGAGGAAAAGGGACAAACATAAAGTTTATCAACTTCAGTGTTAAATGACTTTTAATCTTAACTATCTATTTTTTAAAATTTTTAACAAAAGTTTTACATCGATATTCATTACCTTACTAAAGGTGCCTTCAAATGGAACTAAACTTTCAAAGGGTGGCTCATTTGACTGCATTCAAATTTTGCACACCTTGATTCTCAAAATAACTGCAATGAGGAAGAGAGGACAAATACTTCATATTTCACTTTCGTTTACCTACAAATCAAGCTGTCTTTTCATATTTTTAGACTAAGAGGTTTCAAATTAAAGTCTTTACCTGGCTCCACGCCACTGACTGACGGCTGCCTTTCACAAGAAACTGAACGGTTTGGGCTGGGGGTTTAACTATGTTGCAAAATGCCCGTGAAAATGATTGGGGGTATTACGTCACTATTGTTAACCAACCAACCTAATCATGGTTAAACTAATGCTGGAATCAAACGAGCTGTGTGACTAACCATGTAGCCAAGTGGTGATGGTGACAGACTCTCCCAGCACACAGTGGAAGTCAGCAGTTCGCATCCCATCTTCGGCTCTTTGACGAAATCAATATTTTTCATAATTTAACATGATCCTGTAGGATTATTATACTTACTTTTAAATCTATTAATCCCATACTTTTATTGTTAAAATGCTCGAACTAATAGTGTTAATCAAATTTCCCAATGTTTAACTATCTTAAGGCTTCTACAGTTTTCCGATTGCACTTTAGTTAACTATATGTTACAAGGATTAAATGCGACGGGGGAACATGCCATTCTCTTTTTTTACACTTAATTTTTATTAGTTTTCCAAATTCCATTACATTTTCTCTTTAACTTCATTACAAGGGTTGACAGAGAAGAAATACATCCTTCTTAAATTAGATAATCCTATGAGAGGACATTATAAATTACATTCTGGCTTTATATCCACAGTAACCTTTTAAATGGTCTTTATTTAATTATTTTTGTTTTTTTTAATTTTTATATTTGCAGGCTGGACCGAGTATTGGGATCATCTCGGGGGGGGGAGCGGCCGCCTCCAAACCCACAATCTTCCGCCCCTTCAAGATGCATAGTTCACCACTCCATTCTTTTTAGCTGGTGAACCTGCATCTTTCTCGAGACCAGTTTCTTCACATTAAATTCCTGTGTGAATAAAAGATAAAAGAAAAAAAACCCTGTTCTTTGTCCTGTGTCTTTCCTGTAACCCCGACATGTCTTGTAATTTATCTTGATGATATAAACTATTGAACCTATCTACTCTATCCATTTGTTAATCCTAAAATCTTAATGCTCTGACACTTTTAGCCCCTTTACTGGGGCAACTATTATACAAAGAGAGAGAGAGAGAGAGAGAGAAGAAAAAAAAAAAAGAGAGAGGCTCTATTTATTTTAAGTTTACTACCGAGGGACCACTAGGCCAGGTATTTACCTATCCACGTCTGACAGTCTCCAGTCTGTTAATTTCTGTAGCATACTCAGAGCCAGGGCCCATTATTCCAGGTCGAAGCTGTCATTAGGCCTACCTACCTCCGACTGTGGCAATCAACCTCTACCTCCTATTTTAGCAGGAATTGGTCTAACACTGGGGTGCCTTCTACCCTTTCTACATACTCATAGAATGGGAGCCACCTAGAGTTAAAACTGTTTATTTGTAACCTTACTATGGCCGTAACGGCTTCCATGTTCTTAATGTTGATCACATTTGCCCACCACGCTGTGTATGTAACTTTTTCCGAAGTGATCCATCTTTGCGTGATAGCCTTGGTGGCAGCAGCTATAAATATATAAAATAGATATCTTTGGGCTTTGGTTTTTACCTCAGGGGGAGGAAGGCCCAGGATCAGATGGGGGAACTCTGGTGGGCTACCCAGTTGTAAAATTTCTGATATAGCAAAAGTTATTTCTACCCAATAATCCCTAATTCTAGGGCAGCTCCAGAAGATGTGAAATTGAGAGCCTGTGTCCCTGCATCCCCCTAGCACTTATTAGTTTGGGAGGCTCCGTATTTGGTGGAGATTACAGGAGTAATGAAATACCTAATTGAAATTTTCCACCTAAACTACCTCCATACAGGCGAGTTAGTTGTTTTGTGAATACCTTGCCAGATAAGTGACCAGTCCTTTTCCGAAATCTTAACCCCATATTCAGCCTGCCATTTGCTTTCTACCGCTTGGATGTGTAGGGCCCCAGAGCCTTCCTGCAGGGTTTGTTGTGTATATGAGATAATTCTACTAGCATCCCCCACCAGGCCCTTCTGATGTATAAACCTTAGTGGTGGGGCTGGGTCACTTCATATCACCTCTATCCTGACTGTGCTAGTTATAAAGTGTCTACATTGAAGATATCTAAAAAAGTCCCTATGGGGGAGTCCGTACTCTTCTTATAACAGTGAGAAGGTCTTGACCCCTTCTGCATTTACCACCTGGTGCAAATATTTGAGCCCCTTGTCAGGCCATCTATTCCAGCAAGGGTCATTGGGTGAGGCTGGGAAGTGTGGTAAGTACTTTAAAGGAATGTATTTCCAGGTAGGGGAAAAGATTTCCCACCATTGTCTAACCCTAAGCCAAATTTTGAGGGTATTCCTAGTCCATGTGTTTCTTAGGTTTTTAAGGTCCGTTCCCTTAATTATCCAGGGCAGATACCTCAGGAGGATCCTGGGGTGGGCTCCCTCTTCCAGCCTACACTAACCTCCTTCATTTCCTGGGTTTAACATTTTTATTATTGGGATCGTTTGTGCCGCCAGGTAATATTTCAAAAAGTCTGGGACTCCCAGCCTGCCCTTATTCTTGGTTTCTATAAGTAGGCACCATTTCTTGCGTGGACGACGCCCAGCCCAAATAAATCTAGATATCTTCCTTCTTAATTCTCGCCATTCCCCTCTATCTATAAGGATGGGTAGAGCTGAGAACAGAAATAAAAATCTAGGCAAAATATTCATCTTAATAGTCTCCACTCTATTCATAAAACTTAGGGGTAAGCTTCGCCATCTATGCAGATCTTCATAAACATTTTCTTTTAACACTTGATGATTGTAAGAGTATATTCTATCTAAATCCACTGGAACAGTCACCCCTAAATGTTTGATTTTATCCTTGACCCACCTAAATGGCAAAGCTTTTTGTAACTCTTTGTGCGGGAGTCCACTCAGACTCAGAATCTCCGTTTTTTCTACATTTACTTTAAAACCCGAGATCCGACCAAATCCGTCTAGCAGCTTAAGCACTGTTGGAACTGAGGCAACAGGATCCCCCAAGTATAATACTGTGTCATCAGCATATAAAGAGATCTTACTCTCTGTGTTGTTAATTACTATCCCCTTTATGTTTGGATTTTCGCGAACCACTTGTGCCAGTGGTTCCAAGCTTAGGGCGAACAACAGAGGTGACAAAGGGCACCCCTGTCTCGTCCCCCTATTTATGTCTAAGGGTTTTGAGATCACCCCGTTGACCTTGACCCAGGCTGTTGGATTCTGATAACACATGTTTACCCATTTTAGAAAGTTACCACCCGCCCCATTTTAGACAATACCTCTTGCATATAGACCCAATTCACTCTATCGAACGCCTTTTCCGCATCCAAAAAAAGTGCTACAGGGTTTACCATATGAGAATGCTTATGCGAGACAATATTCAGGAGTTTCCTGACATTATCTTGTAAATGCCTATGGGGTATAAATCCCATTTGATCAGAATGGACCAAGTGTTCTATCCACTGCTGTAATCTAGATGCTAGTATGCGAGTCAAGATCTTAAAATCTTGGTTTAGAAGTGAAATGGGCCTATACGAGGAGCACTGAGATTGAGGTTTTCCAGGCTTAGGGATAACAGTGACCATGGCTTCCTGCCATGATTTTGGGAAGGCCCCTTCTTCAAGGCTAGAATTGTATATCTGCACCAGTCGAGGGACCAACATTTTACTAAATGATTTATACCATTCTCCTGGCAGTCTGTCCGAACCCGGTGCCTTGCCAGTGGGTAGATCTCTGATAGCCTCAAACGTTTCCTGCTCTGTGATTTGGAACATGCCATTCTCATTGCTAAATCTGTACCCACTATAGATTAAGCAACGATGGAAAATGAATGGACCACATGGTTCACCCTGTAGCTAAGTGGGAATAACAAGTGGGCTCATTTAGTACTTGATGGGGTCAGCAGTTTGTTCCCTGCCCACAGCTAATTGCCAACAATAAGTTCTAAAAATGTTTAGATGTATATACTACTTGAAGTGTTTAAGCTTACAAAACTCTCTCTTTCTAAATTTACCAAATGTATATTTTGTTTATACAAACCCTATGCTCAAGTCATTATGGAAACTATTTTTTTTTCAAATACCAGAAACTATTTTCCTAATTCAAGACTCATATTATTATATTAACAGCTCTATTAAACAATGATCAAATCATAAACACAAATAGGAAAAATTATATTTATAAACCGTGTTCGATGAATTTAAATTTACAAATATAATAACTATTTAAAAAAAAAAAAAAAAACAGGTTCAACTCCCACCAAAACCACTGGACATCATTACGATTCAACTGCTAGAAATCAATATAATCCTATTAATGAGCAATAGGTTAAACTCCCACCAGAACCACTGAAACTATCCAATAATGATACTCTGTTTTAAAACTAGTGAATAGTATGAATAGTACCTTTTATATTTCATAAAGAGAAAATATTCCAAAATATGCAATGTATTGTGAAACAATACTTATACAGGCTGTAATGAAACAACTGATGTTATTAACTGGTCAAAATCTAGTTCCAGTATAAATTCCAATTGCATGATTCATTCATGCCAATCCTTGGATTTATGCTATCTATGGTATGTATCCAATAAACTTCTCTTTTTAACAGTAGAGTGTCCCATGAACTTTTATGTCCTTGTAGTTTGATAACTTTCTCAAGTCCCCAGAATCTCAATGATGCTGGTTTATGTCCTTTATGATTAAAGTGCTTTGCCACAGATGTCTTTTCATCTTTGGTTCTGATATCACTCTTGTGTTCCGCAATTCTTGTTCTGAGTTCCCGTTTTGTCTGTCATCTTCAGATTTAAATTCAAACTCAACACTGCTACTGTCCCCAGAGCTAGCAATATGGTCTTTCATGATCCCATGACCCCTTTCAGTGCTATGCATACTTTCTTTCTTTGTTTTTGTGTTTTACTTTTTCTCTGGCAGGTACAGTAGCATCCTCTACCTCATCTGTATCATCTCCTCTGTCACCAGTATGGTAGTATTGTTTTTTTTTTTTTTTTCTGGAATCTTAACATTGGAACATTATCATAATCTGAATCTGACTGACTGACGTCTGACTCAGATGACATAGCAGCATGGGCTCAATGGCATGAGTTTTGTGTTGGACTTGACCATGTCTAGTGGCCTCAGATATTGTATAAATCATTATTTTCACTGGAATACAATTTTTGCTAAATTCACTATTTTGAAAATCCAGCAAAAATTATATGACAGTGAAAATAACAATTATGGTGTGATCACTGTAGGCTGTGTGTGTTCAAATTCTTCAGGACTGAGAGGGACTGAGAGGGTTTAAAAATCTACCAACTATTGTACCTTGTTTTTGACAGATGCCCCTGACTCTCTCATGATCTGACAACCAATCAAGAACATGCAAACAGTACAAAGATCTTACTGTGTCCTAGTGTGTCCCACAGCACCATCCTGTCGTCATGTCTTATGCGATTGGCAGTGTTCACAGCAAACTTTTACATACTTTCTTTCCAAATAATTTAAAGTAATAACAGACTAGACAAGCAGAGAATTCATCATTTTGGCATTTTTGTCTGTCTGAGACCAGCATTTAAATGTTTGTTGCCCTGTAGTCATTGTTCTGGATAGTGTCTGATCATCCTTTCATTCGGAGTGAAGCAAGCTACAAACACACTGAATACTGAACTGAGTGCAACTGCAGGAGAGTAACTGTGAAACAGCATACTAGTAACACAGTTGAGATACAAAATGCCAACCACAGAGGGAAGGATGGTAGAGAGAGAGACTGATAAGTACTTGTAGTTGCAGTGACAATCTGAAGTGCGGTCGCAGTGACGATTAGCTGACCTCTGCAATTAACAAATTAGCTTGCTCTTGCACAAAATCAAGCTGCCATGAAAATGTCAGAGTGGACAAACCCATGAAATTAAATGGCCATTTATTCATTCTGTTATACAGTATATATACTGTATATATTTTGCTCAATAACCGACTTATCATGTTTACCAGCATTTACATTTCCCTATGTTGGGGGTTTATTAGTCTGACACTGGTTTCTGTTGCTTCAAAAAAACACTGATATCATTGCAGTGAAAGCTGGTACGACAGCTGGTGACAGGTACTGGCATTTCTGAACCACATATGGATTCTTTTGTTTCTGACAGCTGAACATGCACCTAAAAGTGCACTGACAACATCACCAGCATGCAATCTGTTTTCTCTTTTGTAATGTATTTTTTTTTACTTGCATCAGTATTTTAGTATGTCTAATGCTTGCAGTGATACTCTTGGGTTCTGATGGTAACGATAATCACATCAGATGGGTAGTTGGTGCATCCCCACTGATATTGGTTGCTAGGATAAAGTGTGCTATAGAAAACCATGCATTCAGGGCTTATACCTAGTTTTGCTGATTAGAAGGTATGGTGTACCTAAGACAAGGCATGCTTAGGGCACATACCCACATAATGTATACAGACTACAATGTAAGGGATACTAAAAATAGATGCATGGCCAGAGCATATTCCCACTCATGAGTTACGCTGAGAGAGATGTTAAAAAATGGCATCAGCCATCTATATGGATTACAATAAGGTTAACAAAGAAAAAAAAAAAGTGTTGGACATAAAAAGTCCTAAAGCGTACATCTAGTCTTTCAAGATGGCACAGGGTCTTTATGTCGCCATGCAGCAGAATCGTGTTGCAAGATTACTTTCCCCCACACCCTCTGTTACGGGGGGCTGCACCCCCCCTGGACCCACCCACTAAGGATTCCAACTCCAGGGATGTCCAACTCGCAGTGCGCACAGGTCTGGGTTTTGCCATAATGCCGTACGCTATTTAGCGTACGACATTATGACCCAGTGTGTTTCAAAGATTCCCTATCTGAACATGTTCCTGTTTCCATCATCCCTCCCAGTCTCCCCTTCTGCACTCTTATCTTTTCCCAGATTACTCCTTTAGATGCATCCCACTTCCTTTTGAACACTGCTATTGTCAGAAAGTGTATTCCATCCATCCACCACCCTTTGTAAGAAGTATTACTTTGTAATATCCTTTTTGAACCTTCCCCCTCCAGCTTGAGCACATGGCCTCTAGTTGATGCACTGTTTCTTAGTTTGAACAAACCTTTGCTGTGTCCACTCTGGTGAGCACTTTTCACAAAATTTAAAGTCTCTACCATGTCCCCCTCTCTCTTCTGTCCTCCAGAGAATACATGTTGAGACTTCTCAATCTCTCACCTATTGTCTTTCCCTGCTGGCAATGGATCCTCTTTGTAGTCCTTTATTGAACTGTCTCTAATCTACTGCTGTCCTTACTCAGGCGTTAACCTCAGAACTATGCATAGTATTCGAGATGTGGTCTCACCATCAGTCTAAACAGAGGCATTATCACCTCCCTTCTTCTGCTACTAATCCCTCCCTCTCTCTATGCACCCCAACATTATGTTAGCCCTCCCATATACCCTGTTATACTGTGCAGTCAGCATAGGTTATTGCTGGTTATCATAACGAAAACCCTCTCCTTCTCTTTACCTAAGTCCCATCAATCCATCAATATAGGACACTGTTTCTAGAAGATTCCAACCTATGTGCATCATCTTGCACATTTTGGCATAGAATTTTAACTGCCAAATGGAGGATCACTTCTTCAGTCTCCCCAGCTCCTGTGTAATAATCCTTATTTACCGTTGACTCTCTTACAGAGCTTGGTGTCATTTCCAGACAGACTTTCCTTCCTATTTATACCTTCTCCCATGTCACAGATATACTTATTAAATAGGAGTGGGCTCAGGACCAACCCCTGCAGCACCCCATTGGTCGCTGCCCTATCCTGAAAGAATTTACCATTTAGGACCACCCACTGGGTTCTGTTAAACAATTTGTGATCCAACCAAATATTTCTTCCCCTAACCCAAGGTCACTCACCTTCTTAACCAACCTCCTATGCAATACCAAATCCAAGGCATTGCTAAAATCCCAGTACAGGTTTACAGATAAGAGGCTGAGAGGACTTTCTTTTTAAGCTAAAAAATCCAAAGTGATTCTTTTATATAGTGTATTAGGAACAGCATTATCAAGCTTCAAACAAACAGGAAGTGATTCTTTGTCCTACTGCCCAACAATGGCTCTTTGGCCTACTGTAGCTTTGAGTTCATCTTGAAATTCAGTGTTTTAACACTAATTTCAGTGGTAATGACTGGAAGCATACTTTTTTCTTTCCAGGCATGAAGGATAAAAGACAGATAAATCAGTGTACATTCTGTTGGGACAAAGAATCATATCTGACAGCTATGACTTTTCTTATCACACAATCACTAGCAGTAAAGTTAGATAGAACATGATTTAAAGTAACAATGTCATATTTATAGTCTCATCTAAACCTTTTGGTGAGAAAGATTCCATCTGGATTACCCACTCACACACTTGCTGTTCCAACTTTAAATTTCAATTACCTCCTCATGGTTGCTGTGAATCATGGTTTATCAGTCATAAAATGGAATCATGTTAAACTATCACATCTGTCACTACAGATAGATCTTAAATGCTCTTGGATTCTTAACTTAGCTGACTTAAGTGTTTTACCTGCACACATCAAGTTCACATCTACACCATAGTAGATAAATCATGTAGCTGCTCGAGCAAGTCAAAAAAAATGGATTTAATAGTTTTTCTCATTATTACCTGTCTCTATGTTTTTCCCTGTATGTGCGTATTTACATACTGAACTATTTATGCATCAGAAAAACCCTTTTGATAGTGGCCTGTGGGAAAACGAAAGTACATTTTGTTGAACCTCTGGAACTGAAATGTTAATTTTACAGATTACATCCCCTAGGTTTTTCCTGTCTTGAATAAGCTACTAATGGTGCATTATTCATATGGCCCTTAATACTGGGCCATAGAAATATAGAAACATTGAGTTTGCCAGCAGATACTGTAAGAATTGCTTGTCCTACCTAGTCTTCCCATTTTCCCTGCCTGTAATATCACTGCAGATCCTACTTCATCTCTAGCCTATTCTCACCCCCTTCCTTTTCGCAAAGATTCCCTTATGGCTAGCCCATGCATTCTTGAACTCCACCACTGTTTTTGCCCCACCACCTTCCCTGGAAGACTGTTCCAGGGAAGGTAGTGGGACAGAAACAGTGGTGGGGTTCAATAATCTAATGTCCAGTATCTATATTCAGTATTATACAATTTCCCACACTAACTGCACAGTCTTACATATAATGGGATTAAACTGTGTCACAAAAAACACCTTTTCATTACTTTCATCTCTAACCTGTGGTTTCAATTGGCTAACTTGATCTATATTTTCACATTCCTGAAGGACTTCTTCAGTTGTTCCAAACTATACCCTTTCTGTTGGAACCTTACTACTAACTCCCTCGACTGATCTCTAAATGATTCCATGCTGAAACAGTTCTATCTTAAGGAAATGTCCATGTGGAATTATGCCAATTTGTTTTTCTGGATGTGCACTTGTAGATAGTAACAGAGTATTTTCTGCAGTTTCTTTACAGAAACATTGTGTTTCAATTTCATTATTTTTAATTATCAGAGTCAAGTCTAAAAATGCTGTCCACTTTGGTCTATATTTGCAGTAAACCTTAGGCCCCAATTATTTTTATTAACTCACTCCCATGGCATATATATAAGCCAAACTGTTCTGTGTTTAAACTTATATAAAATATTCACCTCAAGCTGAATGATTTGAACCAGGACATAAAACTCATGGTTTTAGATCTCATTTCTTTACCAGATAAGCAGATGATTATCAATAAATCTACATATTGAACCAGATGGTTTATAAAAGAGTTTCTTTCTGATTTATTAAATGTTTCCTCAACAGCATCATAGCACCAGGTTTGACCTTGATAAGCGCCATATTCATAGCAGTACCCTGACACTGGTAGTAATATTTCTCATCAAATATGAAAAAATGGCTTTCTAAGACAATTTCCAAACCCATGAGGACAAAGAAATGTGGTAGCCATGTTAGTCCAGCCAATGATGTACAAGAAAAAGAAAAAAAGTATGCTGCAGGTGATACTTTTTTATTGGGTGAACAAAATAATGTTTGAGACAAGCTTTTAAGAGATAATACTCTCTTCTTCAGGTCAGTCAGGACGGCTCCAATTAATTACCCTTTTCTCACTGTAGTTTCTTTCTTTCTTTTTAACCTTCCTTACTTTATCTCTTTAATTTCCATTTCATGCCTTGTTGACTTCTTTTGCAGTTCTTGATTAGCTCCAAAAACATCTGCTTTTTCCTTTTTTCCTCTACAACAAACCCATGAGGAAAATTTCTTTATTAATCACTTTGTCCCAGTCCATATTACTCAAGAGGTTTCCTATTGCAGTTATCCGAAAATAATTTCCTATAGATGTATAAAGTGACTCAACATCTATTGCTATCCACCGATAACTTTAATTCCCTCTACTTTCTTGAGTCTATTCAAAACATTCACTGTATCTTATAGATTGGATGGGAAAATGCCTGCAATACTTTCCAAGAGAAAAATCTATGAAAAAAAATGTTTATCTGTTACCGAATTAATACCAGAGATGACTAGACATCCCAGCGGTACTTCTTTATTCTTGTGCATTTTTGGTAACAGATAAATGTGAGGGTTATTGAGTCTGAGTTCTGCAAATAATCAAATTCATTTTATTTATCCAATTATTCATTAATGCAAAATTTTGAAAGGCATCCAGATCTTTTTTTAAACTTTTCTGATGGGTTTACAGTTAAACATCTATAAAACTCAATACTGGACAATTGCCTCAGAGCTCCTGAGTGTATATTTCAACTTGCCAGACAACAACATTACCACTTTTGTTGGATTTCTTGATGATGACAATATCCCCTGAATGTATCTTTTCAATGCTGTTTTTGTTTTCTGTCTGTAATATTAGGATAAGTCCTGTTCCAAACAGAGAAAAAAAATTCAACTTCATTTAATTCTACTTCTCAAAATTTAGTATTACTGTACTTTTAATCTGATGAGGATCAGAACATGAGTTTACTTTGGATATTGCTTTTCTTAGTTTAGATTTAGTCAGTAAGTGCTTCACCCCATCAATATATCAGATGGTATTTCAAGATCAATTAATTGAGCATCAATAATTATTTCTCAACTGTAATCTTCTGAAGTACTTAAACTTTTATTTGTTATTTGGCTCTCATTGGGCTTTGATATGTGAAAGTGATGTAACCTGATTTCCAAAGAGCTTGTACAGATCAACTTTGAGACAAAAACTTTAAATGGGGAGAAGGTTACTACATAATTATGACCCTTCTCCAAGATACTTTTTTGTGCCTTTGTCAATACCTTTGTTGATAAATTGACTACTGTTTTCTGATTGCTTCTCAGTGCACATGATTCACTTTTTCCAGGTTTTCCTTCTCTTTGTCTCCCCTCTCCTGATTTTCAATTTTTGTCTTTCTGTTCTTATTTTCATTTTCCTTTGATTTATGCACTGACTTGTTCCTTACATCTGAGCTAGTATTAGGATCCACAAAGGTTACATTTGGTCCCTGCTCATGTTCTGATTCACTGTTTCCATCTTCTTCTGTGCTACTGTGTGACAGGGTAAGCCCTTTCTGGGGTGGTTGCCCCTTTGTGGGGTGTCCAGACACCTCCCCATTTCTTTTGCTCTTTGTTTCTGTGGGACAGCCGCTCATGCTGGGAATGAAAATGAAATACATTTGCTGTATGCTTGTCTATTTTAGGGTGTCACATTTAACGATTTAATGGAAATAAAAAGAAAAAGATAAGATGAGATCTAAGGGTAGACAGGAGAAGGAAGAAGAAGAGTGTGTTTTCATTCTCCCATTCCCCTTGCAAAATCCAATGGAACCCTCATGGGCTTACTATCTTATTAAAACTATCTTTTGAGATGAAACAAAATAGCAGCATAAAACCCCCTTAACATAAACACCCCTTACATAAAACCCCCATAACATAAATGGTGATGTCATCCATGAAAGGTATAAAAACTCATCACTTGGAGTAACACAGATAGACAGAGAAATCAGTTGAATACTGACTACCAAGTGAGGAGGAATTCAGAAGTGTGTGCTTGTTTCCACACTGTTCTATTTGCAAAGGCTACAACTAGGCCTCAGGAATTTTCAAAATTAGAAAGCTTGCTGGGTACTGGACATTGAATAGCCTTTTTCTTTCTGTATGTTTATTATTTTTATTATTTTATTTTCTGATTTATATATGAACATATGAAAATATGAAGAAGCCAGCAGAAGAAAGCCATTTGGTCCATAACGTTTACTCATATTACAGGGTCCACAGCTTGAGCTAATGTCCCTGCCCTTCCTCCCCAATCCTCCTATCCTTCCTACTCATGATCCTTACCTTCCCCCATGCCTATCTCATCCTCTCTTAAAGCTGCCTACTGTCTTCAATGAGATGACCTCTTCCGGCAGTGCATTCCAAGTTTCCACCACCATCTCTGTGAAGAAATGATTCTTGACCTCCCTCCTAAACCTTCTACCCTCCAGCTTAAGACTGCGCCCCCTCATGTTATGGTTGCCACTCAGCTTAAAGAGACTCTCCTTATCAACCTTATTTATCCCTTTCAAGTACTTGAACATCCCAGTCATGTCCCCTCTCTCACTCTCCTGTCTTCCAGGGAGTACATGTTCAGTGCCCTCAACCTCTCCTCATATGCCTTATTCTGCTGACCAGCTGTCATCTTTGTAGCCCTCCTCTGGACCTTCTCCTGCAGGTTAATGTCCTTTTTGAGGTGTGGGCACCAGTACTGAACTTCATACTCTAGATGCAGCCTTATCAGTGATCTCTACAAAGGCAGTATAACCTCCTCTCTCCTATTACTGATCCCCCTGAATATGAATCCCAGCATCTTGTTTGCCTTTGCTGCTGCTTTCTTGCACTGTGTGGAGTGCTTCTGGTCACTAGTGATCATCTCCCCCCCCCAAGTCGTTCTTCTCCTCTGATGCAGATACTCGGACTCCACCCAGGTAGTACTCTGTCCTGGGATTCCTGACTCCTGACTCCAATATGCATAAGTTTGCATTTCTTGGCATTGAAGCCAAGCTGCCAGATCCTGGCCCACCTCCCTAGCCTTTCCAGATCTTCCCGTAGGTCCTGTATCCCTTTAGCTGTGTCCACTCCCCCCCATAGCTTGGTGTCATCCATGAATAGGCACATTTTGCCCTTAATGCCATCTCCAGTGTCATTGATAAAGACATTGAATAACACTGGCCCCAGCACTGAGCTCTGTGGGATCCCAATGGTTACCTGTCTGGTGCCAGAAAACTCTCCCCCAACAACCACCCTCTGGGTTCTGTCCCTCAGCCAGTTTTCCACCCATCTGGCCATCTTTTCCCCATCCCCCGACATCCACCAACTTCCTGATCAACCTTTTGTGGGGCACAGAGTCAAAGGCCTTGCTGAAATCAAGATAGAGAATGTCTAACACTTGGCCCCTGTCTATAGTCTTAGTGACACAGTCAAAGAAGTCAATAAGATTTGTTTGACATGATCTCCCCCAATGAGCCCATGCTGCCTATCATCCTGGAGGCCATGCTTCTCTAGATATTCCACCAACCTTTCCTTTAGTGTGGTCTCTATGAGCTTGCCCACAGTGGAAGTCAGGCTGACTAGTCTGCAATTCCCTGGGTCGTCCTTGGGACTGCTTTTGTGGAGAGGCACTACATGTGCTGTTCTCCAGTCCTGTGGTATCATGCCTGACTCTAGTGAACTATTAAATAGGTCTTCCAGTATCCTTGCCTGCTTTCCAGTCAGTTCCTTTAGTACCCTTGGATATACTCTGTCCGGGCCTGGTGATTTGTACACCTACAATTCCAGCAGCCCTTCCCTCACGCTATCTTCCTCTATCACTACATCTGTGTTCCCCTTCCCCTCATTCCTCTTTTCCCTCCTGAAGGCACTGGTCCATCCTTCTCCCTGGTGAAAATGGAACAGAAGTATGCATTTAGTATCTCTGCTTTTTTCCCATTATCCTCCACCCACTCCACCCCTTTCTTAAGCCTAACAATCCCTTTCTTATTGTCCTTTTCTCACATAGTGAAAGAAAGCCTTCTCCCCCTTCTTCATTCCTTCAGCTATCTGCAGCTCCTTCTGTGCCTTTGCTTGCTGGACTTCCTTACTTGCATCACTAGCCAACCTTTGATAATTTTCCCTATCCACCTCTCTTGGTCTTCCTGAATTTCTATAGGCCAACTTCTTTTTCCTTACTGCCTGGACAACCCCAGAACTGAACCAGATGGGTGCTTTGGCCCTTGTGTTCTTCCCCCTTAGCCTAACGAACACATCTGTGGCAACCAGTATTCCTTCCTTAATGATGGACCACCTTTGGTCCACCCCCCATCTGCTCTGATGCCCACCAGATGGCTCCTTAGCACTTCACCAATTTTCCTGAAGTCCGCCCTCCTAAAATCCAAGATTTTGGTCTTAGTCAGATTGCTGTTCCTGACCATATCCAACTGGAATCACACAGTGCAATGGTCATGTCCACCCAATGGCTCCCTGGTCATTATTTCCTGTACATGCTCCTCATTTGTGAGCACCAGATCACAAATTCCTTCAGCTTTTGTTGGTTCAGTGATGCCCTGAGTCAGGAACCCACTCTGTAATCATTCCAGGATCACCTGACTCCTAGCACATGTTGTGGATGGTATGCTCCAGTCCACTTCGAGTATGTTGAAGTCATCCACAATTACCACCTTTCCTTTCCCCACAGCTTCCAATACTTGTGAGCTCAGTTCCCTGTACCTCTACTCATCCTGGCTGGGAGGTCTGTAAACCACCCTGAACTTCACTTTTCTCCCTCTATTGGACATTAACTGAACCCATGATGCCTCCACCTCCCCTTCCTCTGACTACTCCTGCGTGCAAGTTATTTCTTCCCTGCTATAAACTGCCACCCCTCCCCCTTCCCAACTATCCTGTCCCTCCTGTATAGTTTATATCCAGAGATCACAAGGTCCCAGTCATGGTGTGATGTTGCCCAAATCTCTGTTACTGCAGCTATGTCCACCTTCCTGTCTGCTAATAGTGCCTGCAGGTCCTCCATCTTGTTTCCAAGACTCTGCACATTCAGAGACACCATCCTCCATCTAGAATCTGACCTTCCTTCTCTTCCCTCTATTGTTCTGTTCAAATTTATCCCCTCTGTATGCACCCCTCCATGTACCCTTGTTATGTGTTCCTCACCCCTCCACCCTTTACTAACTGTGATCTCTCCCTCCAGACCTCTTCCATCACTATGGGAGGCAGGTTCTCTGACCTCCTCCTCTTGGAGTCTGTGGGCCTGCACACCCGCTGCCCCCCAATAGTTTAAATTAAGTGTAGTGGTTGTGTATTGCCCCAGTTTGTCACTGAGTACCCACAAACCCTCCCTACTGAGATGTAGCCTGTCTGGTGAAAAGAGTGCTTTTTTTGACTAGGTCTCCTCCCAGTCACTAATACAGATGAACATCTCCTCCCTGCACCATTTCCTCAGCCAGTCACTAAAATCCTTTATTCTTCTTTTCCTGTCTGTGCTGGCCCGTTGTACTGGTATCACCTCTGAGAAGGCCAGCAAAATTTGAATAAAATAACAATGCATGTTTGCATTTGTAAGCACCTGACTTCTGGTTTGTTGTGTCTGTTTTATCCCACACCTTCAAAGTGGTGTATGAACTGGGATATGACTGGAAATCCAAGGTAAAGGGGGATTCTAGTTAGCTGGAATTAGCCCTGATGCCCAGGATAACCAGCAGAGGTGCATGGCAGCGGAGTCTGGTGAGATGAGACCAAAGTCTGATGGATTCGAGGAGATGGACGAGGAACTGCAGAGTGGTCATCATGGACTGGAAGTACAGGATGATGCCTGGGTGGTGGAGACCCTGATGAGGATGATCCAGTGGATGAGTGGGCAATGGCTGGAGACAGACCAACTCTGCAGAGATGCAGAACACCAGTGCCAGGTGTTACTCAAGAGGTCCCAGATGGAGAATTTGGGAAAGAAATCAGAGGAGGATTGTTCTTGGGCTCAGCTGGTGGAGGAGTCCATCTCTGAGCAAGATGTTCCTTTGCTGCCTTTGTTTCCTGGATGTTACCTGTTGGAGGATGGAGAAGCCAGCAAGGAACTTGAAAGTGAGACCCCAGGTAAGACTGTGACTGGTGATATTGAGCTGGGGTTGAAGACTTCAAGCAAGCCAGAAGAAGGCTGTAAGTATGAAGGGACTTTTTCTTGTATTGATCTTTCTGAAGCTAGTAACAATGGTCAAAGCAGTGTTGACTTGGGTAAACTGCAGGCTAAAAATGCTGATGTTGTCAAACTATTGCAGTATATACTGTAAAGGTAAAGGATGGTAGACAGGTTAAATGTGGAGTTGGGGCAAAACAATTTGGTGATATGAACTGCAGAAGGGTGTTCTGTACCACACGAGGCCCAACCCCCGTACAAAAATAGTGGATGCCCAGGTAGTGATGCCTGAGGCATACAGGCAACAGGTGATGGAGGTTGCACACTCTAGTCCCTGTGGGCATCTGAACCATGGTAGTGTATTGGCTTGATTAACCCCATATTATTATTATTACTGGCCTGGTATGTACCAACAGGTGGCAGCCTTTATTAGGGCTTGTCCAGTGTGCAACCAGAGAGAAGTTCCTGTGGGGAATAGTAGACATCTATTCAGCAGAGATATTAGTACATGGGGTGTGGAGAGAAAGAGTTCCAAATGGAAGGGGTCATTAAGGAAAATAAATGGTGCCCTTGGAATAGGAGAAAACTTCCACCCAGGTCACATGGTACTAGATGGTAAAAAGATTGCAGAAATGACCACTATATTGAAGTGAAATGTTTATTAAGGCAAAACCTGTGTAGAAAGCCACAGGGAATTGAATTGTGTCAGTTGATGTTAGCACGTTAGGATTCAGATGCCATTTTGATTCATAGGGTCCCTGAGGTGGAGCTTCTAGTGTGGGTGGGTGGAAGCTACAACCCTTCTAGGGTTCTGGTAGGGTGATTGACAACAGTAAGGAGTGTTTCCCTCTTGTGCAGGGGTGTGTGTGACAGGTTGATCCCTGTCTGGGGTGGATGTCCATGTGTGGGATGTCCGGGCCTCCTCATTCCTTTCACTCTTTGTTTCTGCGGGATGACCGCTCATGCTGGGAATGAAAATGAAGTATGTTTGCTGTGTGCTTGTCTTTTTCAAGGTGTCACATTTAAGGATTTAATGGAAATAAAAAGAAAAAGGTATGATGAGTTCCAAGGGTTAGCAGGAGAAGGAAGAAGAAGAACATACCCTAATTCTCCTGTTCCACTTGTAAAATCCAAGGGAACCCTCATGGACTTAACATAGAAACATAGACTTTGACGGCAGATAAGGACCACTTGGCCCACCCAGTCTGCCCATTTCCCTACCTACTGGATAAGCTGCAGATTCTAGTTAACCAACAGCCTGTTTCCTGCAACCCCCCACTATAATTGCTTTGTGTCTGTCCCATGCATGTTTGAATCCCCACTGTTTTAGACCCAACGACCTCCTCAGGAAGGCTGTTCCATGTATCCACCACTCTCTCTGTGAAAAGAATTTCCTCACATTACCCTGAGCCGTCCTCTATCTTTAAACTGTGCCCCCTTGTTCTTACACATCTCTTTTTCTGAAAGATGCTATCCTCCTGGACTTTGTTGATTCCCTTGAGGTACTTGAATGTTTCAGTCATGTCCCGCCTGTTCCTCCTTTCATCAAGGGTATACATATTAAGCTCTCTCAGTCTCTCCTCATATGGTTTCTGATGTAGACCCTGCACCATTTTAGTTGCCCTCCTCTGGACTGCTTCCATCCTGTCTATGTTCTTGCGTAGATGAGGTCTCCAAAACTGCACACAGTACTCAGGATGGGGTCTCACCAACTGTACAGAGGGATAACCACTTCCTTTTTCTACTTGTGATGCCCTTCCTATGCATCCCAGTATCCCCCTGGCTCTCCTTACTGACTTTTAACATTGCTTACACCACCCTTAGGTCATCTGATATGACTACCCCAGGTCCTTTCCATTTTTGTTGTTGTTAGTACCTCCTGCTAATGAGTATCTTTCTCCTGGGTTTTGTTTCCAGGTGCATTACTTGCACTTCTTTGCATTGAATCTAAGTTGCCATATGTCTGACCATTCCTCCAACCTTGCCAAGTCCCTTCTCATCTTTTCTACCCCCTCTTGTGTATCAACTCTGTTACAGATCTTTGTGTCATCTGCAAAGAGGCATACCTTTCCCTCCAGACCCTCTGCCATATCACTTATAAAGATGTTAAAGAGGATTGGACCCAGTATTGAGCCCTGAGGTACTCCACTAGTAACCCCCCTTTCTTCGGAATGTGTTCCATTCACTATTACCTTCTGTGTCCTGTTGTGCAGCCAGTTTGCCACCCAGGCTACCACCCTGGGACCCACTCCCAGGCTGGCTAACTTGATTATTAATCTTTTGTGTGGGACTGTGTCAAATGCCTTGCTAAAGTCTAGGTAGGCCATATCCACAGCCCCTCCCTGGTCTATTACTTTGGCCACCTAGTCAAAGAAATTCAATTAGATTAGTCTGACATGACTCTCTGTGTTCTAAATCCATGCTGCTTTTGGGTCCTGTGCCCTGCTGGCCTCTAGGTACTCAACAATTCTTTCTTTCAGAAGTGATTCTATCATTTTCCTACCACTGAGGTCAAACTTACAGGTCTGTAGTTTCCTGCTTCTGCCTTGCTTCCACTTTTGTAAAGGGAATCACATCTGCCCTCCAGTCCTCAGGCACCACCCCATCCTGCCATGATTTGTTAAAAGTGTGGTCAGTGGTGTCACTAGGTCCCCTTAGTTCTTTTAGGATTCTGGGTGAATCCTGCCAGGCCCCTTGCTTTGTCCACCTTGAGTTTTAGGAGTTCTTTCAGTACTCTTTCTTCTGTGAATGGACTGGTGTCAACACCCCTACCCAGAGTGCTTCTATTGTCTGGTTTAGGTAACTGCTCCTCATCTTCTTTGGTTACTGTCTTATTAAAACTATCTTTTGAGATGAAACAAAATGGAAACATATAACCCCCTTAACCAAGAAAAGAGGAGTTGAGTCCAGGCTGGAAAAGATAACATGTATGAACATGTATGTCTTTACTGTTTGATGAGTAACTCCTGAGAATACGGGGTTTATACTGGTATTAGCAAAAAGGTGTGGAATACCTGATGGTGATGTCATCCATGAAAGGTTTAAAAACCCACCACTTGGAGTAACAAAGATAGACAGGGGAATCAGTTGAATACTGACTACCAAGTGAAGAGGACCTCAGAAGTGTGTGCTTGTTTCCACACTGCTCTGTTTGCAAAGGCTGAAGCTAAGCCTCAGGAATTTTCAAAATTGAAAGTTTGCTGGATACTGGATGTTGAATAACCTTTTGCTTTCTGAATGTTCATTATTTTTATGTTTTTATTTTCTGATTTGAATAAAATAACAATGCACGTTTGTGTTTTTATGCACCTAACTTCTGGTTTGTTGTATCTGTTTTATCCCACACCTTCACATACTGACATCTTGTCGTTTTGATTTAGACTGTTCTTTGCCTTTCTGAATTATGATCTTCCTCTCAGTCTTGCTCCACTCCTAGATCTGAAATGTTCCAGTTGATTGCTCCAATTAATTACTTTGTTCTCACTGTCATTTCTTTCTCACTTTTTAACTATCTTTCTTTTTTGTCTTTATTTCCAATTCATGCCTTGTTAACTTCTTTTGCAATTTTTGATTATGCTTCAAAACATTTGTGTATTTCTACAGGGTTCCAATAACTTCTGGACTTCAGCTAACTCATCAGTTTTTTATTTGTATTTTAACTCATCTTCTCTGATGGTAACTTCAACTAATTTATTGGAAAATTAATTTAAAAAGTCCAGCCAACCCTCCTTAAGACCAAAAGTAATTTAGCCATATTGCACCCCCTCTGAGCCCACTTTTTTACTTTTACATTTCTGCAGGGTATCTTTATTATACATGTGTTAATTTTGGTTGTTTTCAGATGTTCTAGTCTTTTAAAAAGACTTAGAAGTAGAGTATATGTCGATGGTTTATTAGTATTTGCATCTGAATGAACAGAATTACATTCAGTTTGCCTCCTCTTAATGACCACCTCAGTACTTAATCAGCTGAAGGGGGGGTTCTCCACTCACTCCTGATTCACCGGCTGAGTCATTTATAACTCTATTTACCATTTACAGCAACATCTGTTACCTTAGGCTACTAGTTTAAAAGAGCTTCAATTTAATTTCTTTTCCACTTCTTATAACCTTTTAATTGTTTGGGTGGAGTATTTGCTAGTAAATATACAAACAGACTCACCCACAGCTGCACTTCTCAAATCGCTAACACATCCATTAGACGAGTTATGCCTGGCTTAATTATTTACAGCAGATCTCTCCCCAGTTGCTGGGCACACATTGAAGGAAGCTCAGTCAGACAGTTCTTCACTTGTGTGACTTTTTATTGCACTAAAAATCATTCCTTATCAACAGGATGAATGTCCATACTTGTGCAAAACTGCAAAAAGACAGAACAGAGGTAACATTTACTGTACGGAGGCAGTCAAAATAATCAAACAGCCCTGCACTTCTATTGATATGACAGAACCAAACTACCCAGTTTGGGAATGGATAGGTTGGAGGCACACCAATAGCAGTGGTTATGGGAGGTGACTCTGCAACAGTTAACTAAAGAATAGACAGAACAAGATGAGGTCCATCAGGACCAGATCTGTGTAGCCAATGGCAGAATGTTTCCCATCTGAGAAAGAGGCCAGTGAATCCAAAAGCAAACTGCCACCCAAACTTAATCCGTTGCAATTGCCACTGTCCACAGAACTCCTGTTACCTGAACAATAGGATTGTGGACAAGCCTGACCCTCTTTACCACTGTTAGCCCCTTAGGAGGTGTCAAGATTTTCTGCCCCTAGAAGAGACCCAGTAATAACCTAAAAAAAGGCTAGTTCAGCCCAAGCCTCATGACTGCAATCTGACAGTTGAGGAGCCACTCACCCAATTTTCTTCTTTTTGATCCTGGCTGAAGTTTATCTTTGCCAGGTTTAAAGATTGCAACCACCTGAAGAAGAAAAGATTGCATCTCAACTGACCCAAGATAAGAGCTACAGAGTCATCATTCTCAGCTGGTCATCCTGAAATCCAGTTCCTGTGACTAGTCCTGCCCAGAGGGTCTGGAGAAGCAGCAATCACAGCCGGAGGAGGAGGAAGAGGTGTCAGACTGATGTCCAGGTACCCAGTCCAGGTGACAATGCAGAATATGTTGATATGACTGCATGCTTGCAGCAGGGATTTCCGTTGTTTAATAAATGCTAATGTTATAACTGCCTGCTTACTGGGACATCAATAGAGACTCTGCAAATTATCAACCCCTTCCTAAAGACTTTGCAGGTCCTGGAGTTTCAGTGCCACAACACGCAAAACCCTTGAAGTAATTACATTTAACTTAGATGAAGAAATAGGGACTCCTTTCCCAGTTTAGTTTATTAAAGAAAAATAATATTTTGTGTCAAGCATTTCTGTGAATTGCAAACTTTCAGTTTCATAGGAACACCAGTGGAAATAGTCAGGTAAATAAGAAATTTGCATTAGGCATGTTTTCTTTGCAGGCAAAGAAAAAAAAAAAAAAGACAGCATTGAAGGATTTTGTTTCAGGTGCAGAGACCATGGACTGGAGCTAGTAAGTGGTAAAGAAGTACACTGTGAATGTATTATCTTGCAAGAATTTAAGTGGGCTCAATGTGCTTTCAGCTAAACTTTGCAGACCAGATAGGTGAGTGGAATGTGACCTGTAGATTTAAGGGAAGCAAAGCACCCATTTGGCCTTGGGCATTTAGAAGCATAACTGGTGATACCACATGTATAGCTTTGCCCCCAATGCATGGCTGTCTCCTCACAGATGAGCATGTGACTCAGTGCTGGGATCCCAACAGTAGTAATTTAATATGTCCTGTGTTTGTCCAGAAAGAAACCCCAAATTGTCCAAGCTGCATTATACCCCCTGTAAGTTCCTGCTTGTGCTGGACACAAGTGGGGGATAAGCTCTAATCACCCTGTCCCTACTGAAGGAACTAGGAGGGCTAGCCACTGATTGTATGAAGCATTTGCTGAGGACAGCAAACATTTAAAGTAGCAATATTTGTCAGCGGATCAAAATGTAATCATAATGTTTTTTAGTAATACTGTATTTCTGAAAAAGACCAATATGTTCATTTTTTTCTCTTCATCGTAGTTCACTCCTGATCTCACGTAAGAAGTTTTAAAGTTGTTAAAAGTCCTTGCTTTTTGGCAATGTTCACTATGAATTCATTAAACATTTTGGTGTGACGCTCTGCTGTTTACCATCAGAATTATGTGCTAGAGTCTTAATACAGCCACAATATGAATCCACTATGTAAAATCACAACATAACCTCAAGAGGACGGATTTTTTAAAAGCACTAGTAGAAGCCATCTTTAAGAGTCATTAATCATGCACTTGGTAATGCAAGCTGTTTTAAAAACAACTTAGATAACTAGAAATATGCTGATGATGAATCTAGTTATGTTAGGATATATTAATGCTAAAAACTATATGATAACATTTTTGCTGACTAACATATGCTGCTGCTCTGAAGGGAGAAGTATGTAGCACCTTAGAACTGGGGTTACTAGTTTAGTACTTGAGTTACAAGTTAGGCATGGTCCATATGGTCACTTTAGGGTTAGGAATTTGGAGGGGGGGGTGCCCGATGTCTCAATGGTATAGCATTGCACTTCCATGTTGGGAGTACACACAGGTGTTGGCACTCAGTTGGCCAAGCTAACTAATGTGTTGATGCTGGCAGCAAATCCCAGCTGGAGGAGGAGTTGTGGCTAGTGATGGGCAAAGTGGCCCCAATTCGCTCCGCTGAGTGATTCGCGGAGTGAAGGCGAATTCGAGGAGTGCTCCACAATGTGAAATGTTGCACATCATGTTATTAGTGACTGACGTGAAGTCCATTGAAAACAATTACTTTGCATGACTCTGCCTTCCCAAACCACTACTCAACCAATTCTTAAGGCCAAGTACATTGATAACAATGTACTTTGCCTTAATTCGCCTTGTTTTTAAACTCCAAAGGTGAAGTTTGCAGTGTTTCATGGGATTTCATGTCATGTGGGCTCTAGATTGTTCTGCACAGCCTCAGTTTGGGGTAGTGTGTATAGGAAGCTGTAGGAGACAATCTGCTCTGAGAGCTCTCTGCAATTCAAACCTTCAAAAAGTTGTTAAAAAAGCCTTTTTGAGTCATTTTTTTTGCTGAAACTTTAGTTCATCGATTATAGGAAACCCTCCTCTGCTCATATCATTGAGTGTTTATTGTTTGTGTGTGGATTTTGAATGTTAATGTACAACATTCAGTCTGTGTACTGAGAGATAGTGGAAGTGTGCTTTGGGGGAGGGGTGTATCTGTGGTGTAGGTAAATTAACTTGGAGAAAAAGACAGTGTTTTCTGTTTTGGTGATATTTTTCTTGTATAACTGTGTTAATGTACACACAGTAATATTTTCAATAGTTCTTGCCATTTTTTTGCTGATTGTTGTGGTGCAGCAGTGCATAATTTTAGTTTGTTTAAAATATGTGGTTATATTACTGAAGTTTTCAGTTTGCATGAATTACTTAGTGTGTGTGTGAGTATGTGTGTGACGCGTGTCATCAAATCAGACACCTTTTATTGTGCCACATAATAATTTCAGCAATGTGAAGCTGCTATCCACTGCAGCTGTGTGATTTTTGTACTTCTTTGTGGTATCTTTACTGGCACTAGTACTAGTGACTGTTACTGCAGCAGTGCATTACACTGCCCCCCCCATGGCCTGCCCCAACCGGCAAAGGTATTCTTTTCCAGATTTGAATTTCTGATGGTGAGCACTGGTTAGGTGCTGTGCCTTTGTGTCTGCATCTCTTCAGTGCACAATGCAATCTTAATCTGTCTGTGCATTTGCATCTCTTTAGGGCCCAATCTCCATCTGTAACTTAAGTCACAGTTGTTTCTTTGACTTCCCTTCAGAGTACTGGACAGGTGTGGTGCTTAATTCTGCATGAACATTGTACTCATTAATATGTGTTTTTAAGTCAGAACCATCATCATGAGTCACTCGTGATACAAATCACATTCTTCATCATCACGGTCACAAATGCAGTCACAAATCACGATTCACGATTATTCACATTATGAATCACAAAATAATTTTTTTTCTAGTTACTTGGATGTATTGTAAGCCTGTTTTGTAGTATCTCTCCAGGCTTCACCACCCCACCATTGTACTCATTGATACGTGTTTTTAAGTCTGGGAGTTTTAAGCTACAGCTCATCGGGGAAGTACAGCCGTAGGTGGTAGGCATTCACGTTTCTTCATCATCATGGTCACAAATCACGATTCATGATCATTCACATTACGAATCACGACATTAATTTTGTTTCTAGTTACTTGGATGTATTGTAAGCCTGTTTTGTAGTATCTCTCCAGGCTTCACCACCCCACCATTGTACTCATTGATACGTGTTTTTAAGTCTGGGAGTTTTAAGCTACAGCTCATCGGGGAAGTACAGCTGTAGGCGGTAGGCATTCACATTTCTTCATCATCATGGTCACAAATGCAGTCACAAATCACGATTCATGATCATGTCACGAATCACAACGTTAATTTTTTTTAATAGTTACTTGGATGTATTGTAAGCCTGTTTTGTAGTATCTCTCCATGCTTCACCACCCCACCATTGTACTCATTAATGTCTGTTTTTAAGTCAGGGAGTTGGACAGTGTCTGCAGTACATACACAGACTGGAAAGAAGACTGAATGCACACATGCAGTTTAGCACAGTATACTTGCACTGCTCAGAATACAAAGTGTCACGCATAAGGAAGACAACAAAAAAGGGCATAATTACATACAAGGATCGGGGATGGTGGAGGACTACATTTTATAACACAGCAAGGAAGGTGTGGTGGGCCACATGGTGTGAGGAAAAAAAATAATGTGGGATCCCATGGTGATCCAGCAGCAGTTCCAGCATGGACATAATTTGCAACTGATATTCCTCTATGTGATCCAGCCGCTGCCACACAGCACTCACCCTCTTGTTGTTATCCTCAACAGCACTCCAGGGAACTGCCAAGTCAGCCTGTGTTACATGCAGTTCTCTGGGGTCCACACATTCTACAGGCTGGCCTGCTGGTGGTGGGGGGTGGGGATGCTGGTGGAGAAGCAGGTGCTGCTGTGGCCCGCCTCTTCTTAGGGATGCCACAATGCACAGCTGCACCCTCTGCCACAGAATGACCAGCAGGTGCAGGCATGGTCCAGTCTGTGGCAGCCTGCCACTCCAACTGCTGGTGATTGAGCATATGGGTGCACTGGCACTCAGTCCACAGGTGAGTCCCTCGGTGGCCACAGCACACCTCCACCTCACATAGACGGCACTTGACCACACTGCTGTCCCCCTCACAGTAAAAAAACTCCCAAACAATGGAGGTGCAGGGAGGACCAGGCACAGGCATGGGATGGCCAGATGAACTGGCAGCCGGCTGATCACAGTGCTGAACAGGGATGGGATCCACACCTGGGCCCAGGGGAATAGGCACATCCTGCTCCAGAGAACCTGGCCTTGGTGGTGGTGGTGGTGGTTCAACTGCCTCAGAGTCAGGACAGAAGGCCGTGTTAGTCCTGCTTCTGGGGGGGGGGGACACTCACAAGTATCGAGTGGTCCAACAGGAATGGGTGCCCATGCCCTCCACACATGCGAGTGGTACAATGCTTACCACTACCACACTTTCCCAGAGCTGCCCCCGCCCCAGACATTCCCTCATCTTGGTCCATCTCTCCTACTGAGCTTCCTCAGTCTGAGCAATTACTACTCACACTGCCACACAACACACACACACAGTCACACAGACAAACAACTAACTACTTATAAAGGTAAGAAAAATAAAATTTGCAGAAAGAACAAATTAAGTAAAAAAGGGTACAGAAAAGACAAAAAAAATGTAGCTTTTGAAAAAGCTGTTGGGTCTAAATCAAGGTTTAAATCTCCTCCTCGCTCTGATCTCAAAGTATCAGCAGTCACAAAACACACTACTCTCTCTCTCCGTCTCTACAGGAGAAAGTAACAGTGTCTGCTTGTATGACTCACTTTCTTCCTGCTTAGTTAAAGAGCATGTGACTTACAGTACTACAAACCATGTGATGTGTGGAGGGGCTGCCAAATCTGAAACACCAAGTGGATCACTTAGAATCATAATGAGGAATGCGAAGTCCATTAAAAACAATGACTTCGACTTACTTCGCTTTGCCATTCTGCCTTAACGCGAAGTGGTAATGACAAGGCGGAGTGAGCACTTTGCATTGCTTACTCCATGTAGTGGATTGGCAACGCAAAGTGCCCATTTCACATTCACTTCACCAGCAGAATTGAAATTTACTGCATCTCTAGTGGTGGCACACACTGGCACTATAGTCACCTCTGCTAGTGGGCCAGGGAGCTTACTTTCCTGCAGAGTGCATGCTGTATGCATCCAAGGCATGCTCCCTCTGCATGCTGTATTTGCTGATGAGGAGTAAACCATAGTGAAAATATGGAAGCCCAGCTGTAGCAGGATGATTGACTGACCCACCACAGGCCACGCATTGATGACCTTGGCCCTGCCTCTTTTCCAATGATCCAGATCTTGGAGGAGTGATAGAGCATCTACAGTACAAGTTTGTGTTGGTGGGGCACTCAGCACAGCAGAAGAGGTCCAGGTATGTCTGAGATAAGATGGCTAATGTGGCTGAGGAGGGCTTGGTCAGGATGGGGGCAGGCTATGGCTGGGAGGACAAAAACTCGAAATAAAAAAAGGATTTGGAGGGAGGAGTTAGACATAGCTGGCAGGAAGTGACGTTATGTAGCAGTAAAGGGAGGAACCATTTAGTGTTCCCTGCAGAAAGAAAGGGAGACAGAGAGAAAGATAATCATCTCATGGCTGATGCAGAAAGAATTCTCCAAGGGTGGAAGCATACAGCCTACTAGTAAAGTGGCAGAGGTTTTTTTCCCAGGGAAAGTCCTGCTGGGCTGGGGAAGCAAGCAGAGAAAGAGATGAAAGGAAAAGGAAGAAGAAAGAAAGGGGACTGAGAAACATGTAAAAGGTAAGGTACAGAGAAAGGAGTACATATCAGAATGGAGTCCTAATAGAATGGACAAAAGAAGACAATGGGGGTATACTTCTTTGCGGAACCTAATTATTGGATCTCCTAGTCAGCAAGGCAAAGGGCCTTAAGTTTAAAAGGCAGTAGGGTATGTCTGGTGTGGGGACCTAAGAATAGGTTAATTTCTCCTTTCCTTTAGGGTGATGAACCCTCTGAGTCAGAAAGGATAAATCAACCTGAAATATACTTGACAGCAGCCCACGACCACGGAAGTATGCCGGGACCTAAGGATACATGGCCCATAAAAAGTTTACTCAGCCATGGAGGTAAAGATAGAGATTATTAAAAAGCTGCCTGTGATAAGGAAGACTCAGAAAAGCTGTGTAGAGGGACTGTATGAAGTATGAAGCACACCATAGAAATGAGATGCTGTAAACTTGATGAGAAGAAGGAAGCAAAAAATTATTTGCATTTTGCTTGACTCAAATATACTGGAGGTTCATGTTCTTTAAAAGGATTCAAAATGTGTTTTGTGCCTCAAGATACCCCTGAACTACTTAAAATGAAAAATAACTAGAGAACACAGGCTGACCCCCTCATACACTAACCCTAAGAGCCCCGAATGGCTGGGTTACATATTTCATGTGTCCACTCACAACCCCTCCACTCCCCCCTCCCCAACAAAATGCAACAGAAGGTATTTTGACAAAGACAACCAGCACTTTAATTGACTGAGCAATGTCTTTAGCATACAAGCATGGCTGAGAGGTCAGTAAAGTAGGAAAGGGACATCTATGGGATATATAATGACTTGACAAACCATGTGCAATGTATCTTCAAGTATGCGGAGGAAGGATCATAATTCATGAGTGGTGGAACTATAAGTGAGTCATAAAAGTCTTGCCTCCTCACAAGAGATGATCAACTGCATATTTTGAGTAAAGGTGGGCAAGCCAGAGCAGGCTCGAGTTTGGCTTGAGCTTAGTGCCTGGCTCGGCTCGGCTCTGCCTCTATAAGTAATTGATAGCCAAGATCAAGCTGAGCCAGATATGATCAAAGTAAACATTTTTTGTCAGCCTGAGCAGTTAGTACAGCATCTGAAATGTTCAACCCCTCTTTAGAGAATAGCTTGAAGTAGTCAGGGCTTAGCTCATGTTTTGGCTCATAGAGTCAAGCCTGACCCCTGGCTCAGCTCTGGCTTGGCTCTAGGTGAAGAATTCTTGGCTTGCCCACCTCTCATTTTGAGTCAGACCATTGCATAGTAAAACATGATAAAACACAGATGTGCTGATGTTTGTTTAGAAAGCAGTTTATGTTAAATGTTCCATTAGGTTATAAAGAATTCTTGACACATTTAAATTCTTGTAGTTGAATCAGGAATCCTGACTGCTTTGGTGAATGAGCACAATGAAGTAAACATGCACCCCAGCATGCAAAATAAGAGCACATATCCAATTTAAAAAAAATCATGTTGCTTAAGCAGTACCGTGAAAGTCCATCAGTTGTGCTGGTTGCCATCCAACTAAACTATAAGCAAATATAAGGAAATAAATGTACATATAAGCATGTCAATGGGAATAAGGTACTACAGCATAACAGTTATCCTTCACAGCAAGTGACAGTGAGAGTCTGCCACAGGGTTTAATTTTTCCCAGAGGTGCACTGAGCAGATACTGTAGGTTCTGAATAAAGATGGTGCCCTTTGTTACTGCAAAGTCAGTACAGTACAGAAGGATATTGCTGTAAAGGATAGCTATTTAAACTACTGTGCCATTACGTTACTTACAGTTAAGGAACACTGTGTAAGTAGGGCCTGATGAAGTGACATATTGGCCATGAAACATCGCTCAGGAACTTTTCATGTGTGACTGGTTAAAATAAAAGATATGACAATTGATGGAACTATTAGTGTGAGCCCTATCCTTGCCTTTTGAATATTTTGGATTAGTTGGCAGGGGAATCCCCAAGACCGAGATATGTCATGTCTAAGTTACATAAGGGGGCATCCAAGATTTAACTTCCGGTATTCAATCTTCTCAGTACTGTTCCTTTAAATAGTTTGTGGTCATGTGATCACATTTCACCAAAGTTCTTGGTTTATAACATTCGTTTTACAATGTACAGCAAAGTAGAACTCAACAGGGCAGCTCCTTGCTACTACTTATGCCATGGCTAAAACATTATTTAACAGAGGCTCAAAAAATCTGGTATCAAGAACTGGAAGCTATTGAGAGATATTAAATTGGGGGGACTGTTTAGGCTGAAGCACCTTGAAAAAGCATCACGTTCCAGCATAAAACGTTGGTGGACTGTTGGAGGATCCTTGAGCTGTGGTATGTGTTTGCAATAAAGCTTTTTAATCTCTCTCAATAGCTTGAAGTTCTTGGTGCCAAATCTTTTGATCCTCTGTTGAATATACAGCAAAACCTAATAACTGTTTCATTATTTCAACACGCAATACTTAGTGCATGCCCAATGTGGCTGCAGCAATTGAACCACTTTTATTGCTGTTTACCACTATTAATTGACTCATTAAATTACTAGTGCTGCTTTAGAAGCTTTTATGTGCTTTATTACACATACCTATCCACCTGAACATGGTTCTGCAGGTCTCTTTAATGAACTGGTGTGTTTATTTGCTCTACGCCTACATTTGTTTCTGTTGCTGATTGCTGACAGCTGCTTTGGACAGTTTCCCTGTCTGATGTTGCTCCCTATGGAGTCCTACAGTGCTTTCTTTGCACTTTTGGACTTGTTGTCCTGCTGTATTTTGGCACACAGCATCTGCCTTTTCCTGGCATGATGTTTGGCATATGATTGTTCATCATGCCACCTGTGTTCAGTGTTTTTTGGAGGCTTATCATTTGCTGTGCTGGACATCTATGGCTGCCATGCATGGCTCTTCAAACCCATCTATAGTTCTTGCTCTTTGCCTTCTATCATCTGCAGGAAAAGGAGTATGCCTTCTCCATGGATGCTGTTGCTGCTCTGCTTACTCTTTGGGAGGGGATCCCCTTTTTATTTATTTATTTATTATTTAGTTTCTGTTGACTGGATAAGTGCACTAGACAAATTCTGTCTATTTTCAGGCACAACCCAGGGGAGGGGGATACAGATGAATGCCAACCTTGAACCAGATTAAGCTGTTGGTGGTATTTTTAGTGAATGGGGGAAATTTGGCCAATGCACCAGGAAACTCCCCTACTCACCAGTAGGGGAAACTTTGTCCATCATTCCAAGATGGCCACTTTGGGTGTTTCCTTGGTGAGGAAGGATGTGCTGGAGGTAGGGGAGTAGGCCTCCTCCCCTGCCTTGATTCCACAAGAGGCTGCTGAAATGGATATCAGTGTGGAGAAAAAATCGAGAGGAAGGTATGGGCTCAGAAAGGCCCATTGACACTTTGGATATAACTTGGATAATGGCTATGATCCTCCTTTAAACTTACAAAAGCAAGATCAATGTAAGTTGCCCCCTCTGCAATCAGGGTTTCTGTTTTCTTAGCTTGAGGAGGAAGAACTGCAGCTAGTGCTAAAGCATAAAAATTTACAATCAAGAATTACCTCCCTGAAAGCTACCGCTGCTCCTGTCAAAGACCCACAGCTGCCTGTCTGTGAGCAACAGCTGCCTGATGACACCGCTGCATCAAAGGAATTGGCGGCCCCACCCGAGGAAGCAAACACTGCCGGTGTCACAGAGGCAGGCGAGGAAAGTGCTCTAGCAATTGTGACTGGCAGTTTAAACGCAACTCCATACATGTGCCCAAAGTTGCAGGATGAAAAAACGGATGGTGGTGGTTTGAGTAAAAATCCTCAGAAATGGCTAGGCCCACAGAAACACTTGGGTGGCAGGAGGATCATCGCATGTCATGCCCTGAGTCAGGAAACACCAACGCATAGGAGGAGCAGTCTGAAAGAGGACACCAAGAAAAACAGAAACAGCAGCTTTTTCCGGATGGAGCTGCATGAGAGGGCATGGATCAGCAGGCAGTTCCACAACAGAGTCTACCAGAGCATATGCTGACAAAACAGCAGTCGGGTCGTGGCTGCTCAGGTACTGAATTTTCAAATGTTATGTCACAGACCCAGATTAATACAATACAGCCTGAGAATGTGCAAGATGTTTCACAGGACAAAGCGTTATACAGCAGGGTAGTAGATCTTACAGTGACTTGACCAGTATAGCGCTGCTAACAATGAACCAGAAGGGAAGTTAGGGGTAGGGGGGAAAAGTGTAGTCAATAACAGGGCCCTCCCACGGCTAAAGGAACAGGTCCCCCCCCCTCCCCAATTATGATGGAAATCTGTCAGTGACAGGATCATGATTGTGAAGCCCTAAGGGAGAGCAGGATGGATAAAATCTCAAAATGATCAAATCTGGACCTCACCGGTTCATACAGCCTCTGGCCTGGAAAAAAATTGGGTGAATATGGAAGACCCTTTGGAAATTCCTCCTTCATTAAATCTCACTCAAAACCCAGTATTGTCTATTACTGTATTGCCTATTTCTGGGACCCCTAACTCAGACATTGACCGTCCTTCCCTGAATATAACTGAGGAGCAGGACCCCACCCAGGATGCAAGGGGAAGGGGACAGCAGGTAAACAAACCTCTCCCCCAAGGCAAGATAACGCCCTCCTTTCTAACTCAGCTTCTAATTCACAGAATCTAAATAATCCACCACAAGAGGATGGCCATCCTGGAAACCAAAGGGCCTGTCCCAACACCCAAACTTATGCAGGCTTATTTCATCCCCCGAGCAGGCTAAGCATAGAAATACAGTCTGCATCAGGTACAGAGGGGATCTGGACATTTTTCCGGACCGGGTGTATGTGGGCAAAAAACTGGTGAAAGACAGCTTACAGTTCCTGCCCACAGAGATTTATGCGTTAATACGTATTGTATGTCTGGGGATACCAACTTTGATCTCAGTTTTAAAACTGCAGCAGGCCTAGAAGCATTTTGGCATAGATACCAACAAGTAAAATATACTCCTTTATGGACACCTTTTCTGGCTATTCCTTTAACAAAACCAGCAGTTAGAACAATTACAGTGTTATTCAAAAATGAAGGGGTGGCAGTGACAGACATTTTGAGGTGGCTAAAAACAAAATGCACAGTCTTGGGCCTTCCAGAGCCCATCATTGACTCTGAACAGCCATGGACGGGGGGGGGGTGGAGAATTCAAGTGAGGTTGCCCCAGATGAATGGGGTAATTCAGCACTTGCCAAGTTGCTTTTATCTCAGCAGAGACCAAGGTTTCATTTTGTATGCTGGCCAACTGAAGTTTTGTTTTAGATGTGGAGCCCAAATACATTTGAACAGTGCATGTGACAAACTTAAGTGTTCTCTTTGTGCAGGTATTGGTCATTCAAGTATAAGCTGCCAAAACCCAATGTATTGCAACCTGTGTGATGACACCCCTCATTGCTTCAAAACTTGTCCATGGGCATTTCATAACAATCCAGCCCATATCCAAGAGGAACAAGATGAAACAGTGTCCAGGGCGAAACAACAAGCCAACACTCGCCCTCCTTTTGCCCCTAGGCCTGAAGGTTCTATTAGTCAGACAAGCAGCTTAAGTGCCACAGTGTCATTGGTGCAGGAAGGAGAGCTCACCCAGCCAGATAATCAAGCTCCTGAGGAAAATCAGCTCACCCCTAAAGTTCCCAGTGGGGAAGACACATCCACACCACATACATCGACCCCCACATCTGACCCCTGGCAGGAGTGTAGAGTGTCACTATTTCCAGCTTGCAAACAGAAGACTATAAAGCACGGACAAGGCCAAGCTATGCCGCCACTAGAGGAAACCACTTGGACTTAAAAGGGACAAAGAAGAATTATTAGGAATAGGGCAAACAGAGGGGCCATGGCAGTAAAACTCCAGTCCGAGGAAGTGCTGCTATCAAGAAATAGATATGCACCTCTTTCTAAGAGGAAACAATGAGCTGATACAGAGGATGACTCTGATGCATCCTCAGTGGCTTCCTCTCAGCCCGATCCCATGACAGATACTGAGCTGGTGTCAAGTGACTCAAGAATGTCCAGCAAAAAGAGGTTCAAGCAAAAATCTCCAAGGAAGGAGAAAAAGACCTGACATATTCCTAAAAACATCTAGAAGTGACTTATAACCTTGTCTGTGGTACTCTTAATGTGAACAGTATAAAGAACCCCAAGAAAAGACGTACTACCTTCTCCATATTAAGAGACCTAAATGTGCAAGTGTATTTTTTACAGGATACTAGAATACACTGTGTTAAAGAGGCCAGCCAGGCAGTGCAGGAATGCTTAGGTGGGGTATCCTGTTGGTCTTTAGGGGAAGAAACATGTGCAGAGGTTGGGATACTATTTAACATGCAAGAGGTAACAGTTACAAGACTAATAGATTTAATTCAGGGGAGAGTCTTAATGCTAAATGTCACTATCCAAAATCAGGAATGAAGATTAATTAATATTTACAACCCTGAAATTAAAACACAAAGGGTTGAGGTTTTGAAAACAATTCAGCCATACTTGCACTCCACTAAATCTGTAATTTTTGGGTGGGATTTTAATTGCATTTTATCTATCTCAGATAAAACAGGTGCAACACAAAAATTATATAGTGACTCAAATTATCTTAAAGTCATGCATAAAACAGCTAGACTGGTAGATAGGGCCTCATTTGGGCCTCAGCCCCCTAAACATACATATCACAGAGGGAGATCATCCTCCAGGATTGATTGTTTTTTTCATTTCTGAATGGATAACTTGCAATAAGTGTACTGTGTCTCCCACAGAAACATCGGACCATTGTCTATTAAAAATATATCTAGGGCTACCCAAAAACAAGCAGGGGTCATACAACCACTGGAAAATGAACATCACAATGTTGGAGGAAGAAAAAAGGTGGAAGGAATTAAAAGAAGTGGTGGCCGCCAAATTATCAGTATTTGACCTTTAGGAGAATCTAACTACTTGGTGGCAGGAAACTAAAGTAGAAATTAAAAATTATTGCAAACACACAGCAAAAATAAAACATAAAGACAAATACATTCAGTATTTGGAAAAATGAAGGCAATTGCAAAAACTAACTTCTCTAAAGGCAGAATATGGCCTAGACTATTCACTCCAAATCGCACAAATAAAAAGGAAATGAACAACTTTCAATATGATACAGTAGCCTTCATTTTTCTGGAGCAGAAATATGGGATGAAAGGTACAGCACAGGCAGTTAACCTCTACGGCAGCTGCAAACAGTGCATAAACACAAAATATATGCCCCATCTTAAAAATAGGGAGGACGTACTTATTAGTGACAACACTGGCCTCCTGAATTCAGTGAGCATTCACTCAAAAACCCTATTTGGCAGCAAACCCCTGTTCCTAATAACTTAGGAGATTTTTTTAAACATTTATATATCCCTCAGCTAACAGTGGATATTAAGGAGGAACTAGTACGTCCAGTCACAGGCCCTGAAATAAATATGATCGTGGGACATTTAAAAAACTGTGTTTCCCCTGGACCCAATGGGATCCTGAATTAATTTTATAAAAAATCAATAGAAATGATAAAAAAAATCATCTGTCCACCGTATTTAATTAAATTGTCCAGGGACACTGCACCACCCCACCAGTACTAGCTGACAGTATTTTAATTTATTTACACACAAAAAATGAGAAAGATAATTTGGATAACTGGTGACCAATAAGTCTGATCAATACAGATTGGAAAATCTTATGCAAAATTATTTGTAATAGGATGGCTAGGGCAGTCTGTATCTTGATATATCCAACCCAAACATGTGCGGTTCTGCAGAAATCAATGCTGGACAATTTAAGACTAATAAGGGAAATGTTTGATAGTCCCACGGCAGGGGGGTATGTTTTAAGCCTAGACCAAATGAAGGCCTTCGACTTGGTGTCACATGCATAACTGTTTGAAGTCCTGAAAATTATGGGATCCCTCAAGAATTCATTCAGTGGATACAGGTCCTGTATAAAAATGCATCAATGAATCCATTAGTTAATGGGCTTATGGGCCCACACATAGTGATAAAAAGAGATGACCGGCAGGGTTGCCCCCAGAGTCCTCCCCAATATGTCTTTGCCATTGACCCACTACTTAGGAAGCTAAATAGTGAACAAAGCATCAGACACATGATCAGTCCTGCAGATACAATGCTTCCTAGTGCAATAGCTTGTGCCGATGACATCTGCCTATTGGTGGCAGACCATTAGTTGGGTGCACAAGCACTAAGGATTATTCAGTCCTTTTTGCAGGCCTCAGGGTCAATAGTGAATAAATAGAAAAGCATAGGTACAGCCATAGCGGTACAACCACAGTTACAGGTTCCAGAAATTGAAGACATAAAGATTCAGTCTGATGAACTACAAATACTAGAGGTCTCCTTTGGCGGCTCAGATGCAGCAACGAAAAATTGAATGGAAAAACTAGACACGGCAGAGGAGAAAATACATAATTGGAAATCATACCCTATGGCACGAAACAAAAATAATTTATATGTTGAAAACTTTTATCATCCCAATATTTTGAACATTAATTTACATCTTCCCCCTTCCTTTCAGACTGGAGGCCAGATTAAATAACCTTTGTTTCCAGTTACTTTGGGGTAGCAGACTGAACCCGATAAAAAGATCTGTCACATATTGGCCTATAAAACAGGGTGTGTTAAATATGATAAATCCGGTCCTATTTTTCTTTTCCATTGTTCTGTAGTCAAACATTCTCCCCATCATAACAGGCATGGGTAATAAGCCTTAAGAAGTCAGCATTTTTTCAATAAATGGGATGCCCTTAAATGGGGGTGCTTTTAAACATATCCCTTATGGGACTTTTATATACTTGATCGAATTGTTCAAGAAAATTAAACAATGGGGTTTATCTTCACAAATGTGCCAACTATAAAACAGAAAAGCATTGTATACACACATCCTGAAAAAAATTTTTTAACTGGTTCCTGTTTTAATAGTCCCCAGAACACTGAGGTTAAGTGTTTAACAAATCAACTTCCAGAGGCTAAAATTCCAAGAAAGATGTGGGACGTGGATGTGCTGTCATGGCAAGTTAAATGTAAGAGGAAACCATGTCCATAAAGTAATGGAGGAACACATTTGCATTAGAGACTCTTGTATACTCCAAGTGGAGACTATGCAGCATCTGTTTTTTGATTGTCCTTATATTGCACAGTTTGGGATAAAGTTGGCACAGAAATTGACAGTACCTATATTGGTAGACATGACATATACAGAACTAGTATATGGGAAATTTAGCCCAGAGTGGAACAGTTTTTATCCTGGTACCCTAAGGGGTGTGTGTGCTGTGTTAAAATGGAGTTTATGGCAAAAATAGATGCCAGTATGTTTTGCAGCAAAAATTCATACCATCAGCTGGCCTTATGGAAAAGGTTACATAAGAGTTAGCCCTAATTTACTTATATGAATAATCTATGTTACCTCCCCCACTGGTAGCAAACTGGTGGAGGGCCTTACCTATAATACACTTTGAAGGGGTAACCTGAATTTTGAAAAAGTATTAATCAGAATTAGTATGATAGGATTTAGGGTTGGAAGCATCTAGGAGGTCCATGGGTATTCCTATTATATATATATATATACATATATATGTATGTATATATATCTATATATATATCTCCAAAAAGGCAGGGGAAAGGAGGGGGAGGGAAAAAGTCCAGAAGTCTGGCCTGTTGTGAGTTTTTGTGGATCCCAAAGAGATATTTATAGTTTATACACACAGGGCAGAATTCACAAAAGAGATGCACCGGCACAAGTCAGAAATGTGCCGTAGAACTATTCACTAACAGGGTGAATGAGCCAACACAACCGAGATGCCCTGCGCCCAACGACATATGCCATAAGTGCAACGTAATCATATGCGGCACATATACAGGGGGCATACCCAAGCATGCACAGCGTAACCAGATTCACAGTGCAAATCCATGGGGCATCTCCAACTCAAAGGCAAGATGCACCACAGAAAGATAAGTACAAAAGAAGGAGACTTAAGTCTAGCCCACCTGCAGGTCATGGACTGAATTGCTGCAGCAGCACACTGCCTGAGCCAGGGGGAGAGTGGAAGACAGAGCGAGTGAGAGAGAGACAGAGACAGAGACAGCCAGCCAGAACAGCAAGCTGGAGAGACTGAGCCAGAGGGCCAGACAGAGAACCCAGCAGCAGAATGAATCCATCAGCAGTTGCCATTGCAGGTGCACTAATGAGGAGGAGGAGGAGGCAGGGCGTTGGAAGGCACCGTAGGCGTCCGGCCCCACAGCGGTATCATGCCAGGCTGTCCTTTGAGCAGCTGACTGAGGCAGAGAAAGTAGGCCGATACTGCCTGAATAGGGCCATGCTGAGGCAGCTCTGTGAGCTGTGCCATGATGTGATGCAGGCATCCACTGCATGAGGTCATGCCATCCCTGTGGAGACCAATGTGACAACGGTCATGTGCCTGCTCACCACAAGAACCTTCCAGAGGCCTACTGGGGACACCACTGGCATTTCACAGGCCTCTACATCCTGCCTCCTCACACAGTTCCTCACCACACTGCTACTGCATGCTTTGGAATACATCCATTTCGCCCAGCACTCAGGCGGAGCAGACAGAAACCATGCAGGGGTTTTACAGGGTGTCATGCATGCCAGGCATCATAGGGGCCATAGATTGCACCCATGTGGCAATCTGCACACCACCTGGCAAGGATGCCACCACCTACATCAACCAGAAGGGATACCACTCTGTGATTTGCCAGGTGGTGTGCGATGCTGCAGGGTGCATCACCAATGTCTGCGCTACACACCCTTGGAGTGCACGATTCATTCATTCATATGGCACCAGTTGGCACTGTGCATGAGGTTTGTCGATGGGGACATACCAAGTGGCCATCTGGTAGGTGCATGTGACAGGGCCCCAATAGCACAGGAGGGCACCAAGGCCAGGACACGGAGTGGGCCATGGGTACCCGCGCAGTGTGACACATGCACATGGGCCATGGGACAGCAGGGGTGTGCAAGGGTACACAGGTGGACACAGGGAGACATGCAACCGCTGTGCAACACACGATGGATGGAGCATGCAGGCGCAGCTGGGGTAGGGATGCAGGACTGCCTGTAATGGGGATGCACAGGCGGTAGAGCAGGACAGGTGCACACACCACTGAGGTCAGGGATAAGGGCAGGGAGCATGGCAAGGTGTAACCCAATGTACTAATGGACACACTTCTACTCACACAGGTGATGCCGCATATCTGCTGAGGCCCTGGCTCCTCACCCCCTTCCGACAACCTAGAACAGCGGAAAAGGAGCGCTACAATGAGGCACACATCACAACACGTGCCATCATACAGCGTGTCTTCGGCATGCTGAAAATGCACTGCTGGTGCCTGTGTCGGTCAGGTGGTGCCCTACAGTATAGCCCTTGAGAAGGTGTGGCATATTCCTGGCCTGTTGTATGCTACACAGCATGGCCCTAGACCATGGAATACCTGTCGAGGCCAATGAGGGCAACAGTTCAGGAGGAGGAGGGGTGGGGATGGAGGGCAGAGCAACCCAGACCTTGCACTGAAGCTACTTTTGACTCTACCTGTCTCTGTTGCATATATGGAAATAATGTTTAGTAAGCTCAAACTTATTAAAACCTACCTGAAGTCAACAATGGGTCAGGAATGACTGTCAGCCCTTGCAGTATTGTCAAATGAAATTGATCTGGCACATAAGGCAGACTTTTTATGTGATTAAAGGTTTTCCACCTTAAAAGAAAGACATATTCATTTTGAAAATACAGTTCTGGGTGATCATATTTAATGCAGCTGTTTATTGTTTGCTTTTTTGCTGTAGGTTATGTGAGGTAAAACCAGTTAAATCTATTAGTAAAATATTAAGTATTGTGCAAGTGGTTATTTTACCCCAACTTTTTTGGTGGTGAGGCAGGGCCCCACAACATGCTTTGCAGGGGTACCCTTAAAGTCCTGGACACAGCCCTGGTCCTGAGATGTTTCAGAATGGCCACAGCTACACACTGAACTTCCACCAGCCCTGCCACTAATCCCTCCAGTCTCCCAACTGCTGTCCCAGTCCAGATTGAACTACCCCCCCAAGCCGTTGCCATAGATCCCTACAAATTGCTGCCACAGTAGATCAGCTGCCTCTACAGAAAAACATAAGAGTCTCTGTTAAACTCCCCCTTCCACTCTGCCACTGATTTCTCCCATATTCTGGTTGCTGCCTCAGTCCATGCTGAATGAATTATACCCCCTTGCGGATACCTCCTGCCTCCCAACAGCAGATGTAAAAAAACTCAAGTGTAACTCACACAACCTGCTGCCAGCAGTCCTACCAGCATCCAATTGCTGCCCCAGTCTACACTGAATGAATTAACACACACACACTCTGTCGGTCCCTCCCAGTTCTCATTAGCAGCCATAAAAAGTACCAGTTGAACCCACACTGAGCTCTCCAACATCCTGATTGCTGCCCCAGTACACATGAATGAATCCCCCACCCCCACTACCACTGATCCCTCAGTCTCCTGATGCTGCTATAGAAAAAAACAGTATTGGCTGAATCCCCTTCCCTCAGCAATCCCTCCCACCTCTGCATAGTACCCCAGTAGATCTGCCACCTCTGTATTAAATAACAAAAGAAAAAAAATTACACTTTGTGGGTTTTTTACATTCTGTGTGGCTTTTTGGATCCATTTCATCCAGGTGAAGAGGGGGTGAGAAAGCAAGGTGATGTCATCTCTGTGAACATCCTTGGCCAAAACCCATGCAGTCATGCAGGGGCAAACCTTTTGAGCTGCCATTGACCATCGCCATTATCTCAGGTTCCTAGACCTGCTCTTTTGTGAAGCTGATAGGCTAATGGAGAATGAGAAATATAACTGCTATGGCTGACATACTACCACAAGTCCACACTTGTAAGCCACTGGGGGTGGGATGTAACACTCTCTGATGGGGCTCCCAAATGATAAACCAGTCAAGTCCTCTCTAGAGCATTATACCGTCTCACCTATTATCTGTGGAGGGTGTTCAAGGAACCTGGGGTGGTATTTTGGAGAAGTAGTTAGAGTGCAGAGACCCAGTGCAGTGCAACTGGCTGTGTGTCACTCAAATGCAGAAAAATGTGGGCTTCTCAAGCTCCTGTTTCCTAGCATGGCTGTCCCATCAGGCACACTATCAGTTTTGTAGAGGCAGATGGTACAGGCTTGTTTTTTTGCTGCCAAATCTGATTCCATACTTCTTGTTACTATATGGTGGGACCTTCTTAAAGGTTTTGGTAATTCTCCATGTCAGTGTTGCCAGGTCTCACCTGAAGTATGTGGAAGGGAACTTTTCCAGTCTTTGGGGGTTGATCTTTTTGATGTTGGGCCTTTTCAGATTCGCAGTGCTGAGTTTCCTCAGTAGACAGGCACCCCCACAGTTGTCTATAGTGACTACAGCTGAGAGATGGTCAGACTAAATCATTACAGTGTTTGCTCACTGTCAGCAAAGAGAGTGGTAGGTACTAGTAGGCCTTATGACTAATATGTATTAGCTCAAGTTATTGAAAGGAAAGGGTCTGCTCAAGGATCTACAGTAATATTTAAAAAATAGGGCATACTGTATATGAGTATATTGCTGTGTTGTTTATTGGTTTTACTAGTATACAGCCTCTAGACTAGCCTCACCCCTGCACCAGGTAAGCATTAATCCCCAACAGAGGAGGCTCTACCAGTGGATTAATGCCCGGGTGGGGAGGGTTGAGTCATGACCTCGTGCTTCAACCACCCACCAGGCATTAATCCACGGTAGAGCCTGACTCTGGAGGATGTCTTGCTTCTCTTATAGCAAGTGCAAGAGGAATACCGTGCAACTTGTGCTTAATTGAAACAACACTACTGTTTCCTACAGTAATCATCATGATTGCACAACTATCCACGATTTGATCAGTTCTAAGAGAGTGAGATAAGCTCAGAATGTGGGCATTCACGGTTGATGCTACACATTGATTTATATAGTGGCCAGTATTTTTAACACACACCAAACAGCTGTACTGTAACATACACACTACAGTATACTTATCTTATTTGCTGACTGTTTTTGTCGTCTGTGCCGGCACTGATGCGGTCCTCTGGACAGCAATGCACTATGGGACAGTTGTCTGCGTGATCACTAACGTTAACACATTTACAAACCCTGATTTCTGCTGCTCGTTCTCTCTCCTTGTTTGTCCTCCAATCTACACCCTGATTTCTGCTGGTTGTTCTGTCTCCCTGTTTGTGTTCCCCGCTATATCCTCATCATTTAGTACACTTCTACTTGCACAGTCTTCTCTTCTCTTGCTAAACGCTGCATGGAATATCTTTTCCTCACCTATGGGTGGCTCCCCAACATAGCTATGATCACTGTATTCTGTTGGGTTAGGAGCACCATCTACAGGCACAGTCAGATACAGAAAAGACACATCATACCACACACTAATTCCTTTACTTGTACTGTTTATTTCGTAATCCCGATACTGAGCAGGCTCTACTGCTGGATTAATACCGCTCGGTTTCATCAGCTGATGGCTTTCCTCCAGTCTCGTTCTTCCATTAGCATGATCTCGTGCCATGTTACAAAGTGCTTTAATTGTGCTGCTGCCCTACCTCCTTCCTACCAGGTGATAGCATTGCTGTTTCAATCTATTTGATTAGAGTTCAATTTGCTCAATTCTAAGCATCTGCTTCTCCCTTCAAGCCCTTTCCATACATTAGCTGCCTGCCATACTAGACTGAAAATGTTTCTGGGTATGTTTTTGGGGAGTGGTTATATTCTGTTTACTCTATGCACTGATCAATTGATGATGAACACTTGGGTGGAAAATAGCTGGCCACCTGATCTCACTCTAGCCCATTATCCATGTGTCTACCCCCAATTAGACTCCTACCCCAGCCTACTTACTTTAAATAGTCTCAGTAAAGGAGGGAATTGCTATGTGGGTACTGTATATCTGAGACTATACAAACACCTGTTTTATCATCTCCCACTACAGTCGCTCCAGAAAGTATGGGTCCTTTTGAAGCTTTTGTTTGCAGGAGATATTGAAACTAACCCGGGTCCTCCCTGCACTAATATCCCAAGTGTAACTCCCTCCTTGCCCATCTGGACCAATACAAAAGGACTAAAACTGGTTCATATCAGTGTAAATAGCCTCAGACCCAAACTACAAGGACTTGAGGCCTGGATTGACCAGTATTCCCCTGATGTCTAAGCCATTTCTGAAACATGGCTTAAACCTAGCATCTTAACGCACAAGATTGAGATCCCTGGATTCAAAACTTTTAGGCAGGACAGAATTGGAAAAAGGAGTGGAGGGGTCATCATATATGTTAAGGGGTCACTAGCAGCTTCTATAGTAATGACCCTAGCCCTAGTTGATGCGGGTTGTGAAGCACTATTTGTTAAACTCCTGTTTGGCAATACTAAGCCCTTACTAATAGGTTGTGTATACAACCCCCCCCAAGACTGCAGTGGAAGCACTAAAGGCCCTTACCAAACTTATCCCAGACCTACCTTCCTGCAAGAAAATAATCCTGGGTGACTTTAACCTCCACTGGGGCCCCTCAACTAAATGTGACATTAAGTCCAATTTGCAAGAGGTCAACCTGATCCAGCTTATCCAGTAACCTACCAGACTGAATTTGAAATCTGGTAACCACACCACTCTGGACTGGATCCTGGTGTCCAGCCCCAGTAGATTCAAGTTGGCTGGCACTTTTGCTGACTCATAAGTGACCACCCCTATCTTTGGTATCAGGAAAATGATTATCAACCCCACCCTCAGAACCTTTCTGGCATGTGACTACTCCAAATTTGACACTAATTCCTTCTGAGGTACCCTGTCAGCAGTGGATTGGGCTCAGATAAAGTTGCCCCTAGTCTAGACTACTATTATATATATTAATATTATATATTTGAATTGCTGATTTTATTATGTATGGCTCCTTGGTTTTTTGAAATGTGCCTAAAAATAAAAATATTATTATTATTATTATTATTAGACATAGCCCTGGACCTTTTCACCAAGAATTTCCTTTCTGCTGCCAATAAGCACGCCCCCCCCCCCCTTAAGCAAATGAGGGTCAAAGGACAACAGTCTAGGTGGCTGACAAGTGATCTAAAAAAGCTAATGAGGGAAAGAGACAGGGCCTGGGGTAAGTACAAATCTACTAAACTGTCAAATGATTGGGATGCCATGCTGTACAGATCAGCTCCGGATGCAGCACAGCTGAATCAACTTCTTAACCTTCTTAACCTCTCCATATTGAAAAACTGGTTCCTGACTAATCAGCTAATCCTCAATGTGAAAAAAACAAAGCCATCCTATTTGGACCCAACAGGCTAGGCCCTGATAGATCATGCTTACTGTCTCCTGCCTGTCCAGTGATTCTACTATAGGGTTGTGGATTGCATTAAATGCCTGAGCATGTGTATTGATCAAGACTGTTCCTTCAAGGTTCATGTTGATCAACTAACCAAGACGCTGAACCAGAAGCTTGTATCATCTGAGCCCTTTCCTCGCTCAGACATCTAAGTTAAGGGTAGCCATCGGCATGCTCCTGCCCACCCTGTTCTATGGGGCTCCAGTGCTACACTCACTGTGAAACATGGAGATGCAAAAACTGAAAATATTGTATCCCAGAGTTGGGCGCTTTGCCCTGGGTGCTCCACCCCTAGAACACCACTGTAAAGTATTGCACTCACTAAATTGGCCTTCCCTCGAGGGCAGATTGATGTACCCGTCCCTATGTCTGGCCTTCAAGCTTCTATAAACTAATGCCCTTCCCCCAGTCTGAGTTGCACCTTAACACTTAAATAGCCTGGAAGAACCTTAAGGTCCTCTGATCGGCAACTCCTCCATGTCCCCAGAGTCCGGACATCTCAAGGTCTTCGGTCTTTCATGGCTTACATTCCATCCCTCTAGAATGGCCTTCCTAATAATCTCCAAGACTGCAGCTCCCTTGGCAGCTTTAAAAAAGGCCTCAAGACCTACCTGTTGGGGCTAAGCCTCTGTGGATGCTACCGCTGAGCATCAGAACTCTCTATAGGGCTACCTCTGTAGCTACTATCAGCCGCTTGGTAAGTGTTTTACTCTCATATTGGGATTTCTACTGCTTGATGAGCTATTTGTAATTGCTATTTTTAGAAATTGTTTTTTACTTTTCAAGATAATTTTCAATTGTGTTCAATCTGCTAGTGGAATTTATTTATATGTCCTGTTTGTATGTTCAGGCTACTTCTGTTTGCTTTGAGTTGTTCTGCTTATTCTCCTGTAGTCTGTAATGTTAATTCCTGGGTCACTTCCTGGGAAAGTGGAATGGTAATGGTCTCAGTGGGCCTACCTGGTCACAATATTTTAAATAAATAAAATAAAATTAAGTTTTGCTTGCAAAGGCTGCTTAAACATATTAAGATTGGTTTGAGTTTTGAGAGGTCTTCTGGAGGTTTGGATATCCTCCACGTATCGTAATCTCTGTGAAATTACCCTATTTCCACCTCAGTTTCAATTTCACTGTAGCACCTTTCTGCTGCTTTTCCTCTGAAGTACTTGTTCAATCACAACACTGGAAAATGTAAGTTGAAATCAGTTTTCTTATGCAGTTTAACTAATTCATAGTACAACAGTTTCCTTTGCAGTTTGTACTGCAGTTTAACTACTGCTGTATAGTGCTTTGTTTCTCTCTCCATCCTGGGAATGGCAGAGATGTTGGCACAACTGATACAGCTTCTTCCTGTTTATGGCTGTCATGTCAGTTAGTGTGTTGGTTGGGTGATATTTGTTTCTGTATGTTGTTTCTGTGCATTTGTAGTGTAGGTTCTCTCATGTTGCTACTGAGCAGTATTTTCTGTTGTTTTTTCACTTACCTGTGTGCAGTGGAAGAGAGTATTATTCTATTTTTATTATGTTTTAGGGGAGTAGAGAGTGGTATTTCAAAGTGTTTTACTTGGGTTACTGATTTAAATTAAATGTGGTAAAGTTTTGAGGGGAAGTGTGGGGAGGATTAGTTGTAAATTTACTTTCAATATTTAACATTAGGTTTGTAAATTTTGGTGCAGTAAGGTATTTAGTATTTGAATATTGGGGCCTAAATTTATTGTGCAATATTTATTTTACTTATATTATATGATATTGAGAGTTATCTTTGGTGTAAATAGTACTTTTCATTTACTGTGATATTGAGGGTAAAATTGGTGTACTAAATAATGCTGTTACTACTTATGACATTGGGTGCAATTTTAGTGTGGCAAGTACTTTTGTTATTATTGTGTTATTGTGTTTGGGTACTTGTGTTAAAATAAAATATTGTACTTGGAAGTTTCATTTCAGTGTTGCCTTGAAAAGAAATTAGTGTGTTCTAATGTTGCTTTTTGTTTTTTAATTTAAATAAAGAAAATTCTTAGTAATGTTTTCTGTTCTAGCTTCTACCAGACCCTCCTCTCAGCACCCATCACCTACTTCCATCCTTCTTTACCTCAAGGAAGTCTGGCAAATGGCTTTTAGTGTCTTTTGAACTTATATTTCTTATTTTTACCATTTTGTCCCAAATTTTCAACACAGCTTGTTCTTACCCCTATATCATGAACATGACAGATGTAGTTTTTCAAATTTTGTTTGAAGCATGTTTTACAGTCACTCCTGAAATCATGTTTCAGACTGGATTTCAAAATTGAACCTCTCTTGATCATTAGGTGTGGTAATAAAGACTATATTGAGAATATGGAGTAAAAATAACAAAGTTATGAAGAAACATTGACATTTCTCAATATTAACTCATAACTTTGCTATTTTTGTGATTTTAACCTCTAAATTGTCATTAAAATGAAAGTATAATTTTTCAGATCTCACCAAAACATCTTTTCACATTTAGGATGCAAAATGATGGCACAGGGTCAATACCGCTATCACAAAACAGTGCGGTAAAATACAGTGCAGCAAAACAGCTAAGACAAAGTTAGTATTTGGTAAAAATAGCAAATGCTACCACCACAAAAATGAAACAAAAAACAAACTGATTGTTTGAGGGGCTGTGCTCACACACAATCAAATTAATATAACTACCTCTGAGGGAGAAGCAACTTGGGGATGGGAAAACCTGGGATGGGGTGTAGAATTGTCACACACAAAGGGTATGTCGGGGGAGGGACAAAACCTAGCACACAACAAAAAAAACACAAGTGTTCTAAGACAGGGAATCGGACCCCAGTCCACAGACACTCTGTAGTCTTCCACTGCCTGTGGCCCTGCCCTGTGAGCCACAGCAGCTGCTTGGAAGACTGCCACCCACCAGAAATGTTATCCTTTGCTTCCCTGTATCCTGGCCAACAGCTACAGAGATAGCACTACCAGTACCTTCGCTATGTTTTCCCTGCGCAATTTTTTCCCCTATAGCTGTTTTGACACATGCTATTTTTACTGCATGGTTTTGCTAATATTATTATTCCCTTGTTATATTGATCTGATACCCAAAAGGACAGTTTGAGCAGGATTTCAAAAATGACACCTGTCATGTTCATAAGGTGTAGTAAAATAATGACTGTTTTGAAAAATTGGGGTCAAAATCTCAAAGAGTAACAAGGTTATAAATAATAGTTGAACATTTTCAATGTTTACTCATGATGTTGCCATTTTTGTTTTACATTTTGAACCTACATTTTCAACATAGTCTATTTTTTACCTTACCTCATCAACATGGCAGGTGTCATTTTCAAATCCCACTCCCAAACTTGTTTTTGCGATCCCTCCACAAAATCATGTTTTGGGTGGAATTTGATAAGTTACACCTGCCATGTTCATATGCTGTGGTAATAAAAATAGACTCTTGAAAACTTGGGATCACAGTCTAAGAAAACAACAACATTATGTATGAATCTCTTCCTTTCCCAGTAAAGGCAATTTCACTATTAAAACTTGTGTTTGCAATTTCTTACTTTTAACTGCTATGCTGTCTATGCCCAACAATCACACAGTTAATACAAGCAAGCAAACATGATTGGCACTGGCCGATGCTTGTTTATTTATTGTGGCTGCATAGTGAGAGCTGTACTAACGTATTGCTGACATAAGGGAAAAAAGAAGGTAATTGAACGCATCACATTGTTGCCTCATGCTCCACCCCCCAGTGGAGTTGAAGTACATACAGTATAGTACCTATGAACTGATGTGCTTTCTCTCTCTCTCCCCACTTCTCCCCAGTGTAACAACAAATCCTCCAGCTCCCTCCTTCTATGTGCTCCTCACCCCTACCCCCTCTGTTCCTAGCCCCAGCTGCAGGTCCACATAAAAAGGTCCCACCTGCTGCAAAACATCCCTCCCACTGCAAAACATCTCACCCCTCCTCCTGACCACTGCCCTGTCCTGTCTCCACAGAACATACTGCCTACTGCCGAATGTCCTGCTCCTCCCGATTGCTGCCCCATCTCAGATCCACCTACAAAACAAGATCCCACCCACATATTACCCCACATAGACCACCTCCAGCCTAACAGTTGGGGACACTAGAATGCCACCTGAGTGCCCTCAAATATCAAGCCAACACTGGGGTGCTCAATTCCCCAGTGCCGGTAGGTACTGTACCTGCAGTAAAGAAAACTGTCCCTTGACATCTTCATCTTGTTTTTTTTTTCTTCTCTTTTTTAAAACCTGAAATAAAGAAAATGGTCACCTGTCTTGTGCCACTCTCCCTACCCCAACCCTGACTTCCACTCAGCACCTCCACCCCACCCCTTCCTTATACTTACCTACCCGTGGTCCAATGTCATAATCCTCTCTGGACCAGAGACATGACTTCAATCTTTAAAGCTGGATCAGGAAGTGATGATATCAAATAAGTGAAGTTAGTGTATTCCAATGTGTTTTGAACTTTTACTCTTAACTTAATTGTTTAATATTTTTACCCCAAATTTTAAACATGACCTTTCTGGGACCCCTCCTCATGAGTAAGGTAGGTGATTTTTTTTTTCAGATCTGGCCCAAAAGGTGATTTCACAGTCACTCCACAAAATCACCTTTCAGGTAGGATTTGAAACTTTTCACCTACTGGGTTCATGGGGGGTCATAAGTAGACAATTTTGAAAATCTGCATCAACATATTTTAAAAGAACAAAGTTACAAAAGTACAATGAACATTGTCAGCACTCGGTAACTTTCAATATTTTGATTCCAAATTTTCAACATAGCCATTTTTTTCACATCACCTCATGAACATGACAGGTGTTATTTTTCAAGTCCAGGCCAAAATGTGTTTTTGCACTTGTGGAGTGAAATGATGTTTTGGCCAGGATTTGAAAATTTTCACCTACCAGGTTCATGAGGTTGGGGCTTAAAAAGACTGTGTTGAAAATTTGGGGTCAAAATATTAAACAACAAAGTTATGAAGGTATGTGAAGATTTTCAACGCTCACTCCTAACTTTAGTAATTTTCAATATTTTGGCCCCAAATTTTCAACGTTGACATTTTTTCTCACCACATCATCAACACGACAGATGTATTTTGCAAACCCTGGCCAAAATATGTTTTTGCACTTGTGGTGCAAAATGATGTTTCAGCCAGGATTTGAAAATGTTCATCTACCTTGTTCATGAAGTGGGATCTAAGAAGAGTGTGTTGAAAATTTGGGGTAAAATATTAAAAAACAACAACCTTATAAAGGTAAATTGTAATTTTCAATGCTTATTCATAACATTGATAATTTGTGGTATGCTGACAGCAAATTTTCAACATAGCCATTTTTCACACCACCCTCATGAACGTGACTGATGTCATTTTTCAAATCCTGGCCAAAATGTGTTTTTGCATTAGTAGTGCAAAATGATGTTTCATATAGTATTTTATAAATGACACCTCTCATGTTTAGAAGGGGGTGGGGTCATAAAAAGACTGGGCCCTATTCTTGAAAGGTTTAGCTACATCAAACAAATGTACGCCAAGGTGTAACTTATGCCAAAATAATTACGACATGCGTCATATTCTAGAAGATCTGTGACTTACACCAAAGCATAAATCCAATGACGGAAGTTGAGACTTATGTCATATAAAAGGGTGTATGTCAGAGCAAATGTGTACACATTCGCGCCTTCAGCAATGGTGCAAGTCCCAGCAGTTGGTGGACAACAGGCAATGGAGTGCACTGCAACAGGAAGGCAGAGCAGAAAAAACTTCAGTCATGAGGAAATAAACATCTTGCTAGACGCAACTGAGGCCAAGCCAGACCTGCTGCTCAGCACGAGAGGTGACATGTCCCAAAGGGACAAATGTAAAAAAGCATGGGACAAGGTGGCCAGGAGAATCAATGCTGTGGCCCTCCAAAGATGCACCATGAGGGACCTCCACAAGAAGTATAATGATATGAAAAGGAGGTGCACACAAAAGCTTGCACACAACAGGCAGTGTGCCCAGGCCACAGGTTGAGGTCCCAGCCAGGAAAAGCCCCTGGCAAAGCATGAGGAGTGGATAGCAGCCTACCTGAACCACCACAGCATTACTGGAGACACTGATATTGACACCTTCTGGAGCGCAGAGCAGCAGAGGTAAGCAGACAGGAGTGAATGCAACATGAACATGAATGTGTGTGGTGAGGTGTGTGAATACAGCTGTGTCAGAGTGTTGCACAAGTGTGTGTGACTGCATGTGCTTGCCTGTGCAGCACAAAATACACAGGCAAGCCCCAATGTGCCACAGTGTAATATGAGCAGAGCAGGCATGGTAATGTGTCCCATGCACAAGAACATGCACATCACCATGCATAGTCAAGTCTGTGACCCTGCATGGTCAGCACATTCATGCATGTGTAGTGTGTGAGACTGCAACTACCAAGTGGCCAGCCCATGTCACTGGTGCATGTGATAGTGTTGCCGGTGGCACCATCCCAGTAGCACACTGCAGCATTGTGTTGGAGGTGCATTTACCTGATGGCGTTTGTATGGATTTGAAGTTGTTCTGTGGTTTAGTTTTTGGCAAGTTAAAAGTTTTTAGTATTCACTTGTTTATTCTATGAAGGTATTTTGTATGTTTAATTATGTTACTTTTTTCTTTTTTCAAGGGAGTAGAGTATTTATAGAACTTGTTCTTTTGTTTCTATCTTTTTTCTTTGGCTTTTGTTGTATTTTGGATTTTGCTACATTGTTATTGGGAGGGAGATTGATAAGTGTTTAAGAAGTATAGAAATATTAGATGTTTGGCTTTTGTTGCTTGATTTCTAAATTTTAGGTTAGATTAGAAATATGTTGCATATTTTTTTCTAGTATTTTCAAGGTTTACATGAGATGTAAGTGGTTTTTTGAAATTACTTTCAGTTTCATTTGTGTTTTGGTTTTGTGTCTGAAAAATTAAAATTTTTCTTTTATATTTAAATTTTTAGTTATGAATGGGCTTGTAATATATATATTATGATTTAGGTATTTATAATAGTATTTTGAAAAGGTTAGCTATTTTTGGTGTTTTTATATGCCAAGAGTAGTGAAATATTTGGATTTTTTTACTTGTTTCTATGTTGTGTTTGTTTTATTGTTTATGCTTTTGTATAGTATTAGATTTGCTTACTAGTGGAGGGGTTACTTTCTTGGTGTTGTGTTATGTGGGTGAAATATTGGAGTTTTTGGCTGTGGGGATGAGATATAGGTTTTTCTTGTGTTTTTCAAAATTAATTTTTATTATTTATATTTTTTTATGTTTTTGGAGGTTTGGATTTTACGTGTATGTATTTCTAACAGTGTTTGCTGTGGGTATGTACTTCTTCTTGTGGGAGTTGGGGAGAGGGATTAGAGAAATTTATTTTTTGTTAGGGGTAAATTTTGTTGTTGAGTACAGTTTTTGTTTCTGTGTTTGGATTTTGTCTATTTGATTTTTCTCTGTTTACTAGTGTTTAGTTTGGCTTTTGTGGGTTTATGGTGGTTGTAGAGGTTATTGTGGTAGTTGTTTAATGGGGTTCAGCAGCTGTACTCTCTTAAGTGGCATATTTCAGCTTTTGAAATTTCTTGTGCCTCAAGATCTGGAACCTCCTGCCGTTGTAACAGTGGGAAACACACAGAGCTTTCTCTGGTTCCTCACTGTCCCACACCCCTGCACATACCCTACTTCCATGCAGTATGTCTCCCTAGGCACAGAGTGTGCTTATCCTGGTTGTAGTCACTTTACTGCATCATATAAATCAGACAGAAGAAAATTAGACCAATTAGTAGATTTCCCAAGAATGTCTTCTCCTTATTCACACTGCTGATGACTTTTTCAAGTCAGCTATGTTGTTCTGTATGTGCTTCTTTAGGCAATAACTAAAAGTATTTTCTTTTCTAAATTAGATTAACTTGTATTCTGGCCTTTCTTATGTGAACTAGACATTTAGGTGTCATAACATGAATTGATGTTATCCATATTTTGCAGTCAGGTTCTTTGTTTCAAAGAGCCATCAATCCTTTCAAGATGCTCATAATATGAAAATCGAAATGTCAAGAAACACTGTACCAGATGGTAATGCAAACCTCAAAAGAAAACATTCATCTATAGTATGAAGCTATACTGTTTGAGAAGCTCTCTTACCAATGACTCCAAGTTCCAAATGATTCCCTGTTGCATTATTGGTGTACTGTATCGTAGTTTTTTAATTATTTATTTTTGTATCACTAATTCAATATTTGTTCTCAAAATAGTATTGATATACAGTATATACAGGTGAATAATATTGACACATACAAATTGAACAGATATGAATCATTGTTATTAAACTAACTCCAAGATTTTACTTACAAAAAATAACTTTCTAGCTCCACTGGATATAATATTAAGCCTTTCAAAAGGCAATTTTCTTAGGATGGGATAATAGAACAATTAGGAATGAAAATGTAACTACTAAGATCCAAATCACCAGCAAAGTTCACTATAAAACTTTCACATTATCACCAAAATGATAAATAGGATTACTACTAGTTAAGTGAAACCCATCATTCCACCACAGCCACTGTGAATGGTATGGTGACAGAATGAGTCACAAACCATTCCAAGCTGACCATATGACATCATGTGACTCAAGTAAGCAAAATATAGATGAGTATTTCAGAAAAAAGCCCAATGGCCCATTGAATCTGTATGTTACCTGCCTACATCTGCTCTAGTATACCACTGGGCTGGAGCTAGTCTACAACAGCACTGAATGTGTTTCAACAACCCTCACCCCACTCATTTCCATCCCTTTATTGTTTATCCTCACTACCTCCAATTTGGACTATTTCCCATCTCAATACCACCTGTGCTTAAAGTTTGTTATGGACTCTGCACTAACCATTTCTTCTGGTAATTTATTCCACCTTTCAACCACCATTTTTGTTTGGAATTTAGATGTTATTACTTGTAAAAGAAAACAATAAGTTGTAACTCTCATGTCAGACATCAATAGACAAGCATGGATACATTCAATATAGAAATAGGGTATGGTAGCCTAAACATTCTGGATTGAGCATGTGAGCTACAATTTATGTAATAAACTACTTTGTATATGTACTGATTCTCCTGCACCAGTCTCCATCCATGGCCCTGTTACTCTGCCTTGAATCCTTGTGAACAGGGTGCTGCTGTCTACTTTACTGATACCATTTAGAACTCAATGATCTTTCTCATGCCCAGCTAGACCTCTGGCATTCAGCATTGAGACTCTACAATCACTCCTCATACATCCTTCCCTGCTGCCCCTTATTCATCTTTGTGGCCTTCCTCTGAAGAGCCACCAAGGATTACTATCTTTCTTCATGTAGGGCTACATAACTGCACACAGCACTCAAGATGAGGTATCACTATGGATCTGTTTACAGCAGTATTTCTTCATTCTGCTATAAACCTATATAACCTGAATCCGATTCACTTTCCTTGCAGACTCCTGTCATTGAACATGGTAATTTTTTAGACTATCTCTAATAATTATTTTTTTTATTTGCCTGGCTCCCACAGCTTCAGAGGAGGCCTCTATACCTCCTTCTGCTCGTCCACCAGGGCAATCCTCCAAGGCATCTCATCCCCAGTTTCATTGTGCATGTAGGGCCAGGGTTTTTGCATTTTTCCTGTTTTTCTCCCATCCCTCTGGGACACCGGCACGAAGGATGTATGTCCAGACTGACGACATGCTGACGCACGCTAACTGCCAAGTGCCTAACAGCGGCCCCTCTCTCGACTCCACAGAGCAGAGCTGCCAGTGCTCTGAATGCCCATGCTTCCACCAGCTTCAGGGACATCGAGTGCTTGAAGCACCCTGGTATCCCACCCCAGAAGAAGGAGAGCATCCAGGATGCTCAATCCTCCTTCACCCCAATTACCCCGCAATCTGAGCCTGTTACCAAACCCAAGTCACCAGAGAATAGTAGGTGTGGCATCCAGTGCCTCAACCCTCAGTACCACTGGGCTGGCTGACTATCTCTAATAATGATTCCAAGGTCATTACCTCCATCTGCAACATCTGATTCACTTTCACTTCCTTAACAAGTACTCTGGTTTTGGTTTCTTTTGCCAATATGCATGACTCTACACTTTTTGGTGTTAAACTTGAGTTGTCATATCTTGGATCACTTTTCCAGTTTGTCCAAGTCTCTTTTTACTACTAGTACTCCCTTTACTGTATCCACTCAGCCATTGATTTTGGTATTATCTGTAAAGAGCCCAGGGCCAGATTCTCAAAATGGTTTGGGACTAAGTCCCACACTTCAACTCCAGTTGTGGACAAAAGTCTCCAGAGCTGCAGAGATTGGTATTCTCAGTCCCGCAGCTACTGGAGATGTTATGGCTGGTCCCACTATTACTATGGGTAACATTTTTCCACAGCTGCATGAAACAACATCCACAATCTGCCATAAATTATGGAGCTGGTGGTAAATAAGCTCCACTTCTGAGAACACTCTAGCTGTAGGAGAAACTATTTTCACAAGTGGCAACCACTTGCTCCGAGTTTTTCCTACCTTAAAATCCAGCACCTGATGTTTCCTTGGAATCTCTCCCATATATCCTAGATCATGTATTGAAAAGGACAGGCAGCAGGACAGACCCCATAGTATCCCACTAGTAGTTTTCTTACCCATTGGCAATAACCTTCCCAGTACTTCCTCAGGCCAGTTGCCAATCTATGTAGTTAAATCCCAGATCACCCCCCCACCCACTCGACCGCTTTTTCCAAGTTTCCAGTGGGTTATGGAGTTGAAAGTTTTGCTAAATTTCAGAAATAGTACTGTATGCCTGCTGCTTGGCCATTATCTACTGCCTTTGAAAAGTTGGTATTAACTGACATTAAGAAATCTGACTGTTACCAACAGACTAAAAACATTATAATCTGGCAGCAACAGAAACTAATGCACTAAAAGAATTGCAAGACTTACAGAATGTAGTATCTAATTCTTCAGATAAGGGGTTTACTTAGTCTTAATGGATGAAATGTTTTATGTTGAGTTTCGGAATTGTTAAATGATGCAGGAAATTATGAGAGGTTAAGAGGGACCCTACCCTGGATATATTTTGAAACATTTCACCTTAATAGATGATGCATACATTATGGGTCAGATTTCAGGAGAAAGCTGCTTTCCTGAAACCAGATTTTCTAGTCATCCCACATTCTATGGACTGCCAAAAGACCTTAATGACCCTCCCAAACCCAATTAAGACTGGTTATTTCTAGCATAAATTTGCCTACACATAATTTACGTAAATTCATTGATTTTGTTTCCTTAAATAGTTTCTGGAGGTTGATCATCCTATATTATGGATACCTTATAAAATATAGACAATCTAATATGGAAAGAAACTATATCTGATTACCATAGATGTAGTAAGCCTGTACACCTGCATAAAACATACAGAAGGCTTAGAATCTGTACAACATGTCTTCTCTAAACCTACCACAGGCGTACAATATACCCAAAGCATTCCTGTTACAGGCACTCATATTTGTACTAAAACACAATTGTTTTTGTTTGACAAAACATTTTACAGACAAAGGTGTGGCATAGCTATGGGAATCTCCACCATCATATGCCAATCTTTTTATGGGGATATGGAGGAACAATTTGTCTTGAACCCCAAGAACAACCCTTTCTTCAATAAAGTGGCACACTGGTACTGTTTTATTGATGATATAATTTGCATACAGGAGGGCAACACAGCTGAAACAGATATCTTCATAGATTACATTAACAACACTTGTCAAAGCTTCTAACATTTGCTTACCAACACAATAAGGAATCTATAGTTTATCTTGATGTGGAATTAAGATCTTGTGAGGAAAGACAATTAAAAGTATGGGGTACAGAAAACCCATAGCAGCTAATACAGTATTACTGGACATGCAGCCAGTGCCCATCCCGACAAACTAAAGGACTCTAAATCTCAGAGTCAGTACATGAGGACTAGAAGCAATTGCTCAGGTGAGGTGGATTTCTTAGCTCAGGCACAGAGATGACTAATAAACTTAAAGGAAGTACAGTATATAGCACTCCAACAATGCTTTCACAAAGTTAAAACATGGACTGCAGGAAACTCCCTACACAAAAACTAGAAGCACAATCAAGGGTTAATTATTTTTAACAAAATATCATGACATGGCAGGCAGAATAGATAACATAATCCATTGTATACTTAAAAGTGAACTGGTAGGAAAACCTAGGATAACTTAAAAAAAAAGAAATATAGGGGATCTCCTGACTGCCAGTCATTATTTTAGACACACAAGGATTTATAATCCACATAACTGGTTACCAACAAACCAAGATGCTTTCTTAACTGTGGTAACTGTAACTTTTGTAGATATGCAAAGGAAGGGACACATACTGTATGAACACCCACACAACACCAGATGGGTGCTTATTAAAACTGTATCCACAATGTAACTACTTTTTAGTTTACACAGCTTGGTGTTCATGTATGAAACACTATGTGGTTAGGAAAGGTAAGACCACGTAAGACCACTTAAGACCCATATTCAGGAGCATGTATGGTCTACCATTAACCAGAGTGACAGACGTGCTCTAAGGACATACTTTGCGACTATCATAATGCAGATCCTTCATGCCTTAAATGTACAGTTTTGGAATCTGAGGGTCTATTAGAAAGGGGTCGAACAGGCTTAACAGAGTCCTCCAAAAGGAAACAAGATGAATAGTGTCCCTTGACACAGTACAACTGAAAAGACTGAATAAAGAGGAGGATTTTCTCCATATGTTAAAGCTCAGTGACTGGTATGTAGATAATAATCAGCTCAAAATGGTTCAGTGACTCAGAATTGTCTACCGTGTCTAAGCCTTTTGTGTAGTCATCACCTTTTTGTGTATTATTTATTTTTTGTTAATTCTATGTATTTGTACTTTTCTTGCAGGTATTCCAATTTTCCATGACCAAGTCCTCATTTCGAGTTCCACCACCGCCCAGCTTGTGGATAGACAGGGACACTACACAGTGAAAGAACACTGAGAGTAGAAACAGGATAAAACTCTGCTATTGATAGATCTCCTCTTTTCGTTGTAATTGGATATGATCCATAGAAGTTCAGCTTAGCAAGTTTTCCATTTGTTTGCTCCTCACCCTAATAATACCCAATAACAATGTTGACCATTGAACTACTTCACCCTTTTTTTTCTTTCTCATCAATGATTTTATTTTTAAAGGGCTACATGAAGTTAATGTTTTAAGAAAACATTTAGAATTTTGTATAAAATGTTTATAATTGAGGTGTACTGCTTTAACAAGGCACTTTATAATGGGTTCAGGTATGCATTAATGGAGACACCCTCTGGCTAAGGCCTAATTGATTGGCTGAAGCACTGGGGAAATGTTTGCCTTCCTTCAACTTATGCACATGTGCTTCTAAGTTACATTAAAAGATTTGCATTTGACTATATCGGAGTTTCAGATTTTTGTGACCTGGAGTGCTGAACATTTTCTTTTTAAATGGTTGTCTGGCATGTTCTGCCTGACAAAATCTAATTTGTCTCCTATCTTGGAGCCGTTGTATGGTGGAGAAAGTGGAGCTGACCAAAAACAGCAAGTGCAAAACAATGCAGAGCACTACAACATGCTCCAAAATCAGTGATGTTACACTTGCTTTTTTTGCAGGGCTCTGCCCCACTCCCATTTGTAGGGGCATCACCCACCGCACTCCATCTTTACTATAACTATCATCAGGGGAATGACTCTGAGGGACAGGGAAAACTCAGGAGGTGGGCTACTCACAGGGGAACAAAGGTTGGCAGGTAGAGAACATTGAGGGGCAACCTGTGAGTGGGGGGAACAGCTGAGGGCAGTGGAATGGGAGTTAAACAAGCCCCCAAAATATTAAACAATTATAAAAAATATCTTCCACAGCCAATCCTGAACCCGGTCTGCCAGCCACAATGACGGTGACTGTAACCACTATACCAGATGGACAGCTCAGAACTGTCCTGATGAACAAATCCTATATACAGTACTTCATAAAATGACTGCTCCCTACTGAAACAAAAGTGCTGAACTTACAATGTACTATTAGTAGCACATAGCCCATTTCACACTCATTTATTTTCTACGCCACTCAAATTGACTAACTGTACTGTAATTTAGTTGCTCTATTTATGGGATACCCTGGAGCCCATTGGCCCTCAGCCATTCCACTATATTCTCTTTTACTATGGTTTCTAGCAGTTTCCTTAGACTAAGATCAAGCTTACAGATCTATAGTTGCCTGGGTCCTCTCTACTCCAACTCTTATGCATTGGGGCCACATTAGCAACTCTCCAATCCACCTCAACCATCATTGTTTCTATGGAGCAGTTCAAAGGTCTGTTAGTGGTTCCATTAGGAACTGAGACACCTCCTTAGCACTTTAAGGTGCAGACCAACTTGGCCTGCTGACTTGTCAGCCTTCAGGGTTCCAGTCCCCTTGAGTACCCTCTCCACTGTTATTTTCCCATCTCAAATTCATGCACCCACACCTCCCTATCTAGAATCTCACACCCTGTGAGAGATTTATCATTCCACTTATACAGACTGAGCATGTAGAATATCTGCCTTTTTCTAATCATCTCCCACTATTATCCATCCTTTGTTTATTCTGATATTTTATTTTATTTATTTATTTATTTCATCAAGGATTACAATATGTTGTACTGATAATTCCTCTTTTTCTTCCTTTTTAACATGAATTTCTAGAAACAAATGTCCCCTCACCGTCATACCCACTGCTACATTTAGCTCCATTTCTGGTTTCACTTTTCTTAGCTATTGGGCTCGCTTGGTTTGTCCATGTAGAGTTTCCTGTTTCACATTTACTTGTCCTACTGTACTTCCTGAAATCTGTCCTGTGTATTCTTTTGCATCCATTACTTCTGTTGAAAACAAAAGTAGTCTTTTTGCTTATATTTTCTTCCTACTGCTACCATCCTCAAACAGGAGCTGGTTGTTTAAGTAATTCTCATCGTGAGAATTTCCCAGTTGACTCAACTCCTTCTGCTTCCCCACCCCACAACCTCCATCTTCATGAACTCTGCATTCCAAAACTTCTGGACCCCTGATTGTGAACTTGAATGTTCGGTTTCTATCATTATGCTAAGCCACACTGAAGTGTCCATGAAGAGCCTGAGGGGCCCTTCTACTCTGACCTCACTAATTCAGTCCCACTGGAGAAGAATAAGTCAAATATAAGCAGTGTAAGCTCCCTAAACTACTGAATTAGTAGGTACTCTTGTATTGCCTATACCAGTACCTGGCCCATTTCATGTCAGGCCAACAGGATTCCCCAATTCACATGTGGTAAACTGATCTCCCATAGTACAGCTTCCTATTTTGTGTCTGTACTCTTCATTTTTCACAACAGCCCTACTAAATTGTCTGTCTGGTTTGGTAGCATGTACATCATGCCTGCCCTAATGACCCTTCTCTCATCTGTCTGTTACTATACCACTGTACACTATACTCTTCCATTTAGGCTGATACCTTCTGTGGCATCTCTGATGTCTTTTGTGTACTGAGCCTCCTCCTCCACTTCCCTGTACCATGATTCTCTAGAAAAGGAATATCATTACCCAGGCATAGCTAGAGCCCATTCATAATACTATGTCACCCATGTTTTTTATTGTTCATAAATCAATGTGTGCCTTTTTGAAAGTTACAATTCAATATTCGGTTTGTAACATTCAATGCCATCAGGCAGCTGATGTTAGATACACACATAGCAACACAGAAACATAGAATTTGACAGCAGATAAGGACCACTTGGCCCATCCAGTCTGTCCATTTCTCCCTACCTGCATTATTACAGCAGACCGTGCCTGATCTACAGCTCTTTCTCCTCCCCATTTCCTTTTCACTATGATTCCCTTGTGCTTATCCCATGCATTCATGAACTGCACCACTGTTTTAACCACCACTACCTCCGCTGGAAGGCTGCTCCAGGAATCCAACACTCCTGTGAAGAAGTTCTTCCTCACATCTCACTTGAATCCATTGCCCTCCAGCTTCATAGAATGTCCACTTGTTCTTGAGCACCTCTTCTTCTGGAAAATACGTCTGTCCTGTATCTTATTTACCCTTTGAAGTTATTTAAAAGTCTCTATCCTATCCACCTCCTTTCTCTGTTCCATGGTGTACTTTGAGGTCTTTTAGTCTCTCCTCATGGGCTTTAGCTCAGATCCTGCACCATTTTAGTTAAACTCCTCTGGAATGCTCACACTCTGTCTATGCCCTTCTGAAGATGTGGTCTTCAGAACTGGACACAGTACTCTAGGTGGGCCCTTACCAGTGATCTATACAGAGGCAACACTACCTCCTCTTTTTGCTGGTGATACCGCCTCCCTATGTGCCCCAGTATCCTACTAGCCATATTTGTATTACATGTTGTACATACAGTTGATAGACAGAATCTGCCAACAGAAAAAGACCCAGTGGTCTATCCAGTCTGACTATATGCCTACCTAAAGCAGATCCCTGCCAACTATGAGCCAGAGTGATTATCTGATAGATAGAGTGTTTTTGACATTCCTTTCCTTGAATACCTTCAGTGTTCTGTGCTGGTTCCAATCAAACCAACTCTGGGTCAACATACACACACACACACATATGCAAACACACATACAGAAACCAAAAAAAGGAACAAGAAAAAAATTGTGTCCATAACCTTTGGCACCAGCCAGAAATTGGCCAAACTTCCAACTCTGCTCCTTCTTACCACCTTGAATGGCAACCCCTTGAAGTGGTCCTGTCCTTCAAGTAACTCGGTATGTGGCTAGAAGGCAGCACGACATCTCTGCTGACATTGATGCCATCCATGCAAAGCTCCACCATAAATGACATGCTGTATACCACAATAAAGACTGCCTGTGTCCTCTGGTCCACTGAGTCCTTGTTTTGACTATGCAGATGTGATTTATAGGACCGCCCTCCACTTACCTGGCCATACTGGATACCCTCTGTAACTCATTCTGCCACTTTGCTACCAACTCTAATTGTTGTACTCATCACTGCTAACTCTACTTCTTGTTATACATTCTCCTACTACCTTCGCCTTGCCAGATCCATTGTACCTTATTTATTTCCTTATACTGTTTTGGTTCCTTTCCCTTTTACCTCTCATCTTTCCTCTCCTTATTGCCTCTGTCTCCTGTTCCTCTGCTCCAGGGATCTTCACAGCTCAGCTGTTCCCATCCTTGCTCCTGTACTGGGCATTCAGCCTTTTCTATCACCTCCCATCACTTTGGAACCCACTCACCACTTCACTCCAATTTCCGCCTCCCTGGCTGCCTCACACACCAGATAAAATCTTTCTTTCCCTTGATCCTGTTTTCCCTCCTTGCTGTTTCCTGTAACTGCCTTATACCTGGCTCCTGAGGAAGCTACAAAGAGTGAAGTGCTGGGTAGCTCTCTTGTGGCAGTCAGCTCTCTGAATTATTTCTTTGATTTCATTTGTTGCCCTTCAATAAATTTCATTTGATTGTACATCTTGGACTGCAGTGCCTTCATTTCTTGCGTAGCCTTACATTCTCCAGAGTGCAGTAACAATTTTGTTTGTTTGTTCAATGATTTGGGTCTGCTTGCCCATTTACCTGCACCAAAGTCCATTCCTGTGGTGCAGTATTACTTTGGACTGGTTCTTATATCTAGGTGTAAGTGTTGCTAAACTTCCATTTGTTGATCATGCCTTGCATGCTTATTTTGCACTTACCCAGTATTAACCATGTCTCTGAGTGCGCTTTATTGTAACTGCAAATGGTGTCAGTGCTATGTATTTTGTATCACCTACTCCTTTATCCAGGTTGCAGCTGAAACAAGTCTCAGCCTAGTGTGAATTTCCTGGTTATCAATTTTTAAATAAATACATTAATTAATAAATATTTTCTTTTCCTTAGTAAGCACTAATCTCTTGTGTCTGCTCACTCCTGTTTAAATCCAGTCATAGACTTTGAGTGGACCACCTTGTTTGGCAATCTGTTTTGTTTGCCCACCACCCTTTCATAAAGTCACATTTCCTTAACTCCTTGAACTCTCCACTCATTTGTTTCTTAGGTGATGTCTATCACTGTGCCTTAATTCTTCATTAAAAGTTCACTGCATTCCACCCTGTTGATGCCTCTGCAATGTATGTATATATATATATATATATATATATATACACACATACATATATCTATATATATATATAGATATATATATGTATATCCTGCCCCTTCTCCCTTCTCTCAATCATCTCCTTGTATGATTTCCTCTGTTGCCATTTTGGCTCTGACAGTAGCAACCTCTGAGGTGAGTCTCAACAGTCTTCTACATATACAGATCCCTGGTGGTCATGAGGGCAAACTCCGCTGGCCTCCCCCAAGCCCCGATGCACTGGATCGTTCAGGCGGCTAAGATCCCTAGTGGTCATGAGGGCAAATGCTCGGCAGCCCTCCTCCAAGCCCCAACATGCTGGATCACTCAGACAGCTAAGATCCCTGGTGGTCCTGAGGGGCAACACTGCTGCAGCCCTCCCCAAGCCCCGACATGCTGAATCATTTGACAGCTAAGGTACGGCTGCTTGAACGCCAGCAACAATATTCCTGTTCAGCATTTGGTCAGAGAAAGGACTAAGATTTAGGTGCCAATTTTGATAAGGGTCCCTGCAGTATCTGTCGGCCAGGCAAGCAGCTGATTTAAATCTATCCTGCTAACAAGTAAAGCTGCAGTTGCCACTGTTACTGGCAGCCAGACAAAAGGATGGGATTTTTGGTGTCAATTGTGCTGAAATATTAATTTAAAACTTTAAATCAGGAACCACTGCATTACTGTTGGAACTAGTACATCGCTAACACATTAATGCTGTGTTTGCCTCACTTTTGGGTCTTAAAGGTTGCAGCAGCTGCTGTATTAATTATTTATTTGAACCTCCCTGTGTACCTGGCTACTTTAAAACTGAAATTGTTGCAGCTAAGCTATATTGATTAATAGTGTAACTCCTCAATGTGTATGCAGTTCATTGTACCCAGAAGTAGTGAGATCTGTTAGGTAACTTGTAGAAGCCTGCAGAAATGCAGTCTGGAGCCAACCTTAATTAGAATTAGGTCAAGTGTTCCTTCCTGCAGACAGTCTCACCTTCTTCTTCTTACCTGATATTTAACCGTATCCGCTGTTCTGTTCTCCCCAGATCCCTGGTGGTCGTGAGGGCAAACATTGCTGCAGCCTCCCCAAGCCCTGACGTGCTGGATCATTCGGACAATTAAGGTACGGTTGCTTGAATGCCAGCACAATATTCCTGCCCAGCATTTGGTCAGCCCCGCTGGTGCTCTGCCAGCTGCCCCACCACCACCCTAGGTGAGCTATCACTTGCATAGCCAGCAACACGGAGTGCAAAACCAATCAACTCACTTTCCCATTAGCAGTTTATCTGCATCCACCACTAGTGGCCACCAGATGCATTCCTGTTACCTATTCACAGCAAACATGCTGCTACTATATTTACCTATTCTATGCCTGCTTGTGCCTCTCACGCCCCTTCCTCCTGCCTCTTCTCCAAATTCGCAGCTCAGCCCATAATCATTGATTTAATGGCTGCTCTAACTACACATGCTACCACTTCCACCAGTGGGCAGCCCACAATAGTTCGCCATTTACAAGTGGGCGCTCGTGTGTCCATCCTCCCACCCCTTCTTTCACACTGGACTGATGGCCCTAAATTTAGCCACCCCAGACAGCTCCTTACAAACCTCCCAGCATCTATTGGCCCCCAAAGCCACAATGGGCCAGGCTTATAACCAAACACCTGTTCACACTACTGCTCCTCCTAGCTGGTGATGTTGAGTTAAACCCCAGCCCTACCGCCCCAGCAGCCGCCACCCCTCCCATCTCTCTAGCTACCTCGGGCTTTAAAATAGTACACTTAAATATCTGCAGCATCCTAAACAAGCTCAATGGTTTAAAACTACATATACTATCTCTGAGCCCGGATATTCTAATAATCACCGAGACCTGGCTGAAACCTCACAACCAGGATGCAGAACTTCATATCCCTGGATACTCCCTAGTCCAGCATGACCACCCGGCAAAAAAAAGGATGGAGGCATTGCCATTTTCATCTCCTCCCAGCTTCAATTCACCCCAGTCCTGCTTCCTGAGCTTATGGTGACCATAGACACCCTGCTAATTAATGTCGCCTACCCCACTCAATTCCCATTTTTGTAGCAGGGTCCTACTGCTCTCCTGACACCCCTCTGCCTGTCATCTTAGACCAGCTGGGTACCCTAAAGACCCTTGTTTAGGGGTGAGTTGCATATCCTTGGGGACTTCAACCTAAATTGGCTTTCTAGCACCAGTGCTAAGCTTCAAGCCAAGTGATTGCACCAAGCATGTCCCAATAGATCTCTGAACCCACATGCCTGAACCACAAACCTTAAAACACTCCATCTTGGACTGGGTCCTGACCACTCACCCTCACTGGATACTTGACCTAGACTCCTGCCAAACTCCCTAAATGACCACCACATGATTTACGTGGAGAAAAAATATTCAAGTCCAAGGCGCCCCTCTTGCTCTGCTCACAAGATCCTACAAATCCTTGACCTCACAGCCCTCTTAAAGACCTGGCAAACACAGACTGGTCCTTCATCCCCAGAGCAGCCACCATTGACGCCGCCTAGAATTCTTTAAGTCTAGATTCCAAGCTGTATGGGACTACTATGCTCCACTCAGAAGGGTCCGAGTTAGGGGTGCCCACTTGCCCTGGATCACGGCCAATCACATAAAGCATCTCTGTGACAGGGACCGGCCTAGAAAACCACTAGGCAGTAAGCACCCACGCTGCACTACACAACAATACTGCTCACTCTAGAATGCTTGCACTAGGCTTAGACGTCAAGCCAAAGTGAACTACTTTAAAGCCTCCTTCCATTGCAACATAAAATACCCAGCTAAGTTTTGGAAGATGCCCAAATCACTCCTCACCCTCCTGTTCAGCCCCCACCTCCAGCCCTGGAGGTAACGGGCACTATTGTCACAGAACCAAACGCAGTGGCCTCAGTTTTCATCACCTTTTTACAAGCTATTCATCCTCCCCATTGTCATCTCTCTCCCCCAATGTGCCCAGCCCCTTCCACCCTCCAACACCCCTCACTCTTTCCTTGCACCCAGTTACCCCATCCAAAGTACTAAAAGCACTGAGGACACTTAACCCTACCAAAGGAAAATGCCCATCAGGTCTGGACAGCAAAATGCCCCACCTATCTGCACCTGCCATTGCCAGCCCTCTGGCCAATCTGCTTAATCTCTAACATCGATCCTCTGACTGGAAACATGCCACAGTCATCCTCTTCCTAAAGGAGGCGATCCTCCTCCCCGGCAACTACTACCCCATCTCTTCTCCCCACATTAGCCAAAATCCAGGAGTTCCTCATTGTCTCCCAACTCTCCTCCTTTCTCGACTCCTTCTCCTCCTTCTTCTCACACTACCAGTCTGGATTTGGAAGCACACCCACCATCACATCCCTTCTTCGACTCACCGATGCCATCCTCACAGGTATGGATAGTGGGCACACCACTTCAGCCATCTTTACTGACCTTGCAAAAGCCTTTGACACTGTCTCTCATACCCTCCTATTATCCAAGCTCTCCCTCACTGGACTTTCAGGAGCTACCATCAGCTGTTCCATTCCTACCTGGTGGGTAGGTCACAGTCAGTAAGAATTGGCTCTCATGTCTGTCCCTCCAGGTCACCAGGGGTCCCCAAGGCTCAGTCCTTGGCCCGATTCTGTTCTCCACCTTCCTAAATGATCTGTCCTCAGCCTGTCCACATGCATCCATTCACATGTACACAGATGAAACAGTACTCTACGATCAGGTCCCAACTCCTCTGAAGTGACTTTTAGACTACAGCAGGACTTCAATAATGCCCAGCTCTGGGTACAGCATCATCTCACTCAAGAAGATTCAACAATGACCAATGGTTTAATGTATCAAATGCTAAAGAAAGATCAAAGAGAACTAAAATGTATTGTTTTCCCTTGTCCCTTGCTTGACGAGGCAGTATAGCACAGTGGTTTATGCTCTGAGCTGCAAATCTGGAGACATGTGTTTGAATCCCACAGCCCCACTTGCATACTGTATGGACCCTGAGCAAATCACTTAATTTCCTGTGCCCCAGGCTGCACTCTGTAAACAAGCTTTCAGCTTAGTGTGTCTCACCTGGTTAAACAATTTGAAAAAAAGTGGAGATTGTTCAGCACTTTGACCAGAGCCATGTCAGTGCTGTACCAATTGCAGAAACCAGACTGAAATGGCTCATACATTTCATAACAATCCAGGTTAAAAAGGAAGGTGTGATATTGAACTTCTAATTGTTAGACTCTCAGGTTGCAAAGATGGCATCTTGAGATGGGGTCTCAGGACCACCTATTAAGTGGCAGTATAGGATTAACCCCCAATGGAACACCTGATGGTATTAATTACTGTTTGCAATAGTTTGGCCCAGGTCATCCAGGCAATTGACAAGGAACCAGGTTGGACCTAGATCTGTGCCACAGTAGGTGGGCTACAGCCCATCTACAGCCTGGGATACCTGTTTATAGGTGACTGACAAACTCCAGCCAGTGCATCAAAGTTGATAAGACCCCACCCATATTATCACTTTCAGACAGAGTATTACTGCCTGGTACTACCTGAGCCCTGAGATATCATCAACAAACGGCTGTTGAAGACTAAAATATAGTATATAAAATAAATGACGGAAACATGATGTATACTTGACACATATTTCAGTCTTTAAATATTTGCATCTAAACCAGTTTGTCCAGTCATGACAGCACTTCATGTCTCAGGTTTCTATGATTTTGCTGTTGCCTTTGTAATGAATGACTAATTCAGACATAAATATCCGTTGGACTACAGACATCTTCAGTATTGTTCAATATCTCATTTGAAAGAGCTTTTCATGGGCACTGAGACATTAGAAAGTTCTGTCAAAGTTGTTCCATATTAACTTCTGTGGGTAATACAGGAGAAGCGACTCACAGTCAGTTATTTTCAGTGATACAGCGAAGGCTACCAGCATGTTAGCGTCTATATTGAGTTGACATGATTGATTCTGGAATCTGTGCCCAGGATCAGACCCCTGCTAACATGGAACTGACACATTGTCAGGAATTGCTTGATTTAATTTATTTTGGTAGGCTAAGCTCATAATTCAATGTGAGGGAATAACTCCTCCCACATTCCAAATATAAGCTTGCCACTCAGTAATCCATCCACCGCATTTTTCCTTTTGTGCACCTAGCAGCCATATAGCTCTTGGCTGCTCTTCCTGTCCCTGCCTCACTGCTCTCCTTCTCCTCACTGTCTCTCTACTGCTTTTCATCCATTTTTCCTTCCTTTCTGGCCTTTGCTGCTTCAGCTGTTTGGGTCTCTGCTTGTCTTCAGCCCTCTTGCTCTCCCCTTTCCCCTGCTTGTTTTGCCCCCCACCGGTTGTGTCTCTGGCTCCCACCTTCCCATTTCCATTTCCTGCTCCTGTTTCTCTTCAGTTAGTTCTTCTCCCCCCTTACTTGTGGTTGTCCATCCTCTGTTCTCATTTCACTGCTCTTTGCTTATTTTGGGCTTTCATTTCTGTCTTTTCGGAGCCACCACTCTGCTCCTCTTGAATTTCTAGTTTGGACACGCAACCTCCATCACCTGGTTCACACTATTGGCCCTACACTGCAAACTATCATCCTGCTTGCCTACTTGATACATTCTAGCTTTTTCGCTACGGAACAGCCCTGCCTCTTCAACAGCATCCTCATGCTTCAGTTCGAGTGGACTGTGCCAGTATAATCCATAGCAGTGTTTTCTCATCAGTAATCAGTGCTGCAAGAGGTCAGCTTCTCACTGTGCCTCTACCCTTGCTCTGTACTGCCCTGAACTTGTTGGATTCTACATTCAAGGTCATAATGAGTGATATGCCATGGAAATCCTGTTTGCTGAATGGGAGCAGTTGTAGAGGTCCACAGTGATATCCAGGTACCAGTGAATAAACTGAATTAGAACCCTAAACCTCTTAAGAGTTAGCCCAAGAATGAGAGCACAGGCAGAGAGTGTGTTTGTGTCTGTGGGGTGTAGAGGAACAGGCAAACATTTAAGCAAGTGATATTAGGGAATAACCTAGATGGAATAACCTAGATGGCTCGGCAGGTTCCAGGATTGCCAGAACTCATAGGAATCAGCTTAAACTGCTCCATTACTTTTCCTGTTCCTCAGTTATTTCTACTACCAATCCTCCCAACCTTTCAATCATTGCATTAGGATCAAGGTAATGACACCCAGAACATATCTTAAATCTAGTCATATCCCTCAGGATGCTTCTGTTTCAGGAATAAATACAGAGTGTATTTCTAACAATGAACACATCTGTAACTCTGCATCCCCATGCAGGCACAAACAGTTGGACCTTCCAAAGGTACAGGGCACTGTGGGTACCATCAAGGATGTCTCTGACATTGGACTCAATCAAGGTCTGCTTCTGCTGGTTTTTTATCACTCATCTGCAAGGAATACACTATCCTTTCTTTACTCATTTTCTAGGTGACCATCTACCCTGTGCATTTCAACATTTCTGTTTCATTCACTTGCTATCCTGGTGGCTTAGTTCCTGCTCAATCATGTTGCATTATAGGCACTTCTCCCTTTGTCCCAGCATGTGGCGTGCATGTAATTTCCTGATTCCTGAGCATCTCCTCTACACTTGCTACTATCTACCTCACTAGAACACTAAACAGCTTTGCCATGACATCACAAAGTTCAGCATGTTGTCCATTCTTGCCACCCTCATCTCCTCAAGGTCATGGAACAGAATTCCAGAAGGCACATCTCAGATCTCTATGACACTGACAGTCTTTAGACAGATGTCATTTGGATGTCAATTGATTATTCCACTAATCCTTTGGTCTGTCACATTTTTAGTGGCATGAACACTGACTGACCCTAGTTCAGTACCTCTGCAGCTTCTTTCTTTCTTACTTCCTTTCCTCAGCCCATGCTAACAGCCCTCTGGGTACCATCTATCTGACTCATTTCTACAGAAGATCTACAAGTGTGGTAGGCGCCTCCATCCACAAGGATGGGAGTCTTCACTTCACTTCATACATTTACCAAATTGAAGAAGGTCTTCAGAGGATCCCCTGGACTTCCTCTCACTCATTCTAATTCCAAGGCAGTCATTGGGAGTCCCCTTAGATGTCTTCCTATCTGCCACAACTCAAAGCTGGTCTTTATGGAGTCCTCTTGGACAGCTTCCTTCATGTTCCACTTTCAAGACAGACTGCTGGGAGTCTCCTCGGATGACTTCCTACAAGCTACAATCTTCAATGATTTTTTTTTTATCCATGCTCCTGCAAGTTTCCAACTCTACTCTGGATTTCTCAGATCTTATTGATGCAGCCCGACAGCCCCTTGGACTTCCTCTGTTACTCACCCACCTGACGGAGCCTTCATAACCTTACCCTCTGGGCCTTTGCTATCCCTGGTATCCTTGGATCTCGATGATTCAGTATCCCATGCATGTCTGCTTCCATATATTTTTCATGGGGTGCTCAATCCTGCTGCCTCCTTACACATGTTGCATTTCAACTGCCTTCCATACTGTACATGGCACCCCTTCAATGATAGAACAACAACAGTGTCAGACTTTAGCTATTCACTGAGTCATTCTCCTTTTCCTAGCCATCCATTCCTCTTCTACAAATTGCAAGTGGTTTTCCTGCTCAGGGCAGCCTGAATTCTCCTCCTGCAAGGAAGCTACTGTATGTATCTTACAACTTCATCTTAGTACATGTCTTCAGCCATAATCCTGTACATCAGCATGTGCACTGAATTCTTCATCCAGCTCTCCCATGGTTATAACTCCCATGGTAATGCCAGCCTGAGCTCTACTTCATATCACCCTATTTTCAGAAGTTGCCACAATTCATCACCAACCATCAGGGTTCATCCTATTCAAGGTCAATCACTCTACTATTGCTTTTGCTCTGAACTAGAGTTCCATGTTCCAGAACAATACATGACCTGATCTTGGTGCTGCTATATATATGCAATTCAGACCTGATGTCATCATTTCTTTTCCTTCTAACCTTCCACATAAAGCTGCTGCTTTCTGCAGTCTGTGACTATGTCAATCATTCTATAATTCAAGCAAGATTCATTGTATTCCATTATACCTCAGTCAAGGCCTATTTCATCATATCTAACTTAAGCCTTCCACTGGTTTCTTAAAATCTAACTGAAGAAACAGCTGTTGTCTACCTCGATGCTAACCTGAGACATTGTTCATTTATTCACTACAGAACTCCTCCTTCAGACTCCATCCTTATCAGTTCACCTTATAAGATCATCACAAAACAAGCTTTCATGAGGACCATTATAAAACATCACCATCACCTCTTGGAAGATATTTCTCCACCATGCCATGCAGTCATATCCTAGGTGTTCATCCAATACGCATGCTCATTAATTTTATCTGATCAGGCTGAAGCCCTATAAATCATGAACGTTGCCATCTCCTATCAAAAGCCATTCCTTCAGTTGGACCACTTTGCCATTGAGAGGTCTTCATCATTATCTCCCATTTAGATTCAATCGAACTTCATCCTTTATCGAGTCTCTATCAGTGAAGTTGTCATCAAATTTAAAGATCTGTGTGCTGTCTGACATCTCAAATATGAGTCCATGTGTCATTTTGTCTACCTTCTTTCATATTATCAAATGGTATTATATCACCATTTGCTTTTATCCTCTCAGTCACTAGTATATGTACATCTTGACATCTACCATTGCCATACTTACTCCTGATCATGAATAACCATTAATCATCAGCTACTTAATCATCCTATTGCCAGCTCACCTAAAATCTTCTCCATGCACCTGACTTCTACTAAGCATCCAGCAAAGTCTACCACATTGTCGTAAAGCACCTGTGAACTTTCCATGATCACTCTCCAAGTCCACTACTTTTCAAGGCATGTTTTTCAATTGAAGCAGTATTAACAGCATCAAATCGACATCCTGCTCCTTCACCAAAACAGAAAATCCAGCATGGAGTATTATCTCTTATCTGGAACAAAGAAAATAATCAGGCATTTAGATTATCTCCTCTTAGTATGCCTAAAGGAGAGGCAGGTCAGTAGCCATGGGTCCTCAGAGGTTTCTCACAGTGAGTTTTTCCTCTCCTGCATGCTTCTGACCACACTCTCCATGAGTTGTAGAAGGTTATCTCTTTGGGGCCTTCTGTTCCCTAAAATATCACTTGGCTCCTCTACTGAGGGTAGGAAAAAGAAAGGCCAAATTTCTAGTATGCACAAACACCACGTGATATTCACCAAACATTGAATGGGAGGGCTAAAGTCTGTGGTTCAATGTAGTGGAATAGCTCCTCCCACATTGTAAATATAAGCCAGCCTGCTCAGTAATCCACCCACTGTGTTTTTGTTTCCTCCATCCTCCACAACCTCCTTCTCCTCCAGCACTCAACTCACCCTTAGTGCTGAGCCTTTTCTTCACTAAAACACCACCTGCTTCCCTACTGAGGGTAAGAAAAGAGAAAGGCCAAAGTTAAAGTACGCACAAGCAATATATGCTATTCAAACACTGAATAATTATTTCTCTAGCCATGCATTTCATCATATCCCAGTAGATGGCATTTTAAGCTATCTCTTCTGTGTATGGGTCAGTCATAATTTTTATTTTTATTTATTTATTCAATCTCAGATTACAATACATTTGAGCACAAAGTGTTCATTTACAAAGGTTCCATGTCAGTGGGGAGGGATGAGCAAACATGCAGAGGCTATAATACAAAGACCAGGTTTAAAAACAGTAAAGTATATACTTTAATTATCTAGAAATGATAACTTTAGTAGTGGAGAAGAAAGGAGCTGGTGGGGAGTAAGAGAAGAGAAGAAGAGGGGTAAGCAGCCAAAAGGCCTTGTCAGTAGGAGTAGAAAGAGTAGGGTGCGTAGTAGGTAGGATGGGAGGTGGTGGGTGGGAGAGGGGAAAGGGTAGGAGGATATCGCAAGGTGGAAAGGTAAAGCTTTGAGGAGGAGAAGAGGGAACTGGAATGCACACAGATGGTAGTCTCATTAGTGAAAGCAGTCGCAGTAACTGTTTGTCGTAAGATGCTGATGGAGCCTGTACTTGGAAGGACCTAATCTTGGTATTGATAGGGTTTAATTGGGAAGTGTATTGAACCGAGTGGGGCTCTGCAAGCAAATGACCACTGCCCTTGAGATGTCCTGCACCTAGGAATCTTCGAGATTGATGGCATGAGCTTCAAGTGTGCTCGGAGCTGGAGTGAGGGCTAAGGAGGTTCGCAGTTCTGGGAGCAAAATGCTGAGAAGTGCTTTTCTTTTTAGTTAACAGGTATGTTTGGTACAGTGTCCTTCTGCTTAGTTGAAGCCATCCAGATTGGGCGATAGATCATGATGTGGATAAGGCATGCAGCTCTGTTGAGGAGTCTGCACACCTTATTTAGTGCAATGGATATTCTACAGAGTGAAGAAGTAGTAGTGGCACCATAGATAACCAAGCCATAGTTTACAATAGGTAAGTCAGAGCTGATAATTGCAGTTTAGAGGGCTTTGGGTGTCAAGCAGTGTTTATGTCTGTTGAGCAGACCAATCTTGATGTTGACAGCCGGGCAATGTTGTCAATGTGCTGAGCATAAGAAAGTGAGCTGTCTAGGATTACTCCTAGATACTTAAAGTGTAGGATTTGTTGCAGAGGTACTCCCATGCAATTTTGGATTGTAAGTGGTTGTAATTTGTGCTTGCTACGGGTGCCACTGAACAGCATAACTTTAGTTTTTCATAGTTCAGGATCAATTTGTAAGCATTGAACCAGTCCTCAGCTTCTACAAAACTATGCTGTAGTTGGCGTTCCAGTTCGGTGGGTCAGGGTTACTAGTAAAAATAACAGCATTGTCCACATACAGTAGCATCTGTTGGTGGCAGGAAATGCACTTGCTTGTTTGCACTTACTTTTTTATTATTTTCATTTTATGCCGCTGTATTTCTGGGAGCTGCCAGGAAGCTGGCTCCGACTGCTCACTATGGAGGGCTCATCTCTGGCATCTGGCTGGTGAATCCATTACAGGGAGCATTACTGGTGCCATCATGGAGCCTGCTAGCTCCATTTTCTCCCCTTCCCTGCCTCAGTTGCTCAGGTATGTGTAGAGGCAAAGTGCATGTGCGATCCACAGCAATTTCCCTATTCTAGCTGCTTATCCATCTACACTACCGCTGGTCCTCTACCCGGGGCAGCCCTGCAGTGGAACAACTGAATCCTTCCCCAAGAGAGGAGAGCTGCCTTGCTGCTGCTCAGTCCAGCTCCTACCCTCTCCTCCAGCTCACCCCCATTGACACAGGCTCATTCCTGAACCTGTGTCACAGGAGCAGGGTGAAGTGTGGTGCCTAGTGCTTCAACCTTCAGTGTCAGTGGGCCGACTGTTTGCACTTACTTATTGCCTGCAGTGTGGAGTGCATCATGCTGCATGCAATTTTCTTTTGTCTGTCTGCTGCTTAGTTAAATTTAAGTCTGACTGGACTCCAGTTACAAAAAGATGGTTGCTGGGAAGGTATGCTAATCTTTGATAAAATGCTCATTCTGTGCTGTGCTTCTGCTTAAATGTTTCCTTTAAGGCCCATGGGCAGACTGGATGGGCCTAGTGGTCCTTATCTGCTGACAATTTCTCTGTTTCTGTGTTTCAGTATACAACTGGCTACCTAGACTGACTACAGTATATTGAATAATGTAAGGTGTTCTAATCAAAGTTCCCGAGCTTGTTAATGTTTTACTAGTGTTCCCACCTTTGGATGAGGCAAAAACTTGATACTAAACCACACTCTAAACTTTGCCTCAGCAACACTCATTTCATGACCAATTACTTCTCCTTCAGTATCATCTGTTATGCCAGCAAAGACTTTTGGAGCAGTAAAAGGCAATTGTTGAAGCAGCATCTCGAAAAATAGTAAACATATTGCACCTGTTATACTAGCTTTTCTAGGTTCTTACTATTTGTTTATTTATCTATTTTTTCTTCCAGGTAAACATGCAGGGATAAAAGAAATGTAATTTACAGATTTGATCAGTGGGCAAGGAAATACTATAAACAGCATACAAGAATAAATAGTAAACAAATTGTTTGCTTCCTATAATATTACTATATACTGTATGTATTTTTTGTTTCTGGATTCAACTCCTTTCATGTTCACAGTACTATTTCAAAGCAAAAATAAGTGACCATACTATTTCCTGAGAAAAATATTATAATTTAAAACATTTAGAAATGCTTACATTCTAGTAGAGGTGGAACAGTTTAACAGCAAATGAAAAGTGGAAGATAATTGAATCTTTTACTTTTATAAATGGTAGAGTCAGTTTGTCCAGCTTTGCTGCAGTGCTGCTTTAGAGTATAAAGGTAAGGTTAAAGAACTAGTCTACTGCCTAAAATAATATTAGTTTTACAAGCAGTAAACTAATACCTTTATATCTGAGATACTTTTTGTTTCCCTTTGGGTAATTAGAAGACTATTTAGCTGATGTTAATAAGTGTGATGTGTGGAACAGCACTCTGCCTGGCAGTTGTCATATCTAATTATATTCCGCTACATCATCAGCCCTGTGACCTATGACTGTAACATCACAGATGACTGAGTTAACAGCTACTGAGTGGCTCTTCCTGAGCACCTGTGATGTCACAGTCAATGAGGTCATAATGCTGATGATGTAGTGAGGAAAAGAGACAGATATGTCAGCTGTTGCACACATCCATTATCACATTGAAAACTTCTAATGAGCAATAGGAAAAAGAAAACGCTTTAGAAATAAAAAGTTACAACTGCCTACTACATAAAATTTGTATAATGACTGGGTACCATTTTTCCTTAGGGAAATCTGGTTATAAATCGGCATTATAACCAGCTGGTTATAACAGTGAACACATGCTGGGTTTCCCATGTTCTGCACATGTGCCAGCTGCCCCTCTTGCTTTCCTCTCTGCCTGCCACAATCCCTCAGCGCTGACTCCATTCACCGCCTCTCAGGGTCGGTAGGTAAGTACAGGTAAAAAGAAAATGCTTGGCCAAAAAAAAAAAGGTTTTCAGTTTTAAACTGGGCTTCGTGCTTAAAGAAGAAAAGAAAAGTTTCTTTCAGACCACACTGAAACAAGATCGTTTCTGCGACTCTACAGGATGCTATTTATTTTATGTAATTGCTTGGCAAAAAAACGATCCCAGCAAATATATAAAATAAAGGCTGGATGGGGGCATAAAACTTAAACTTTACACAGCCCCTCAGTGTGGGATGCCTTTTATAAACCCCTTGAGCTTCACTCCTGGGGCTTATGTGGCATCCCACACCACGGGTGTGTAAAATTCTCATTATAACCCCCTACCAAGCCATTATTCTCTTTATCATGTTCTTGTCTGTCTGTCTTGGTTCCACTAGCTAACTGCTAATTGTCTTAAAAGCCATACATTACACCTCCCAGGATGACTGCTTTTACAAAGAAAGGCCTACAGTATATTGACAACAGAATTTGGGCCAGATTCTAGAAGCGTATACACCTGATGTAACAGCAGTTGTGCCATGGAATGACACATGTAGCAACTCACACCAGCAGTTGCAACACGCGGATTCTGCTGAAAGTGCCCAAGTAACTTGCGCCAAACAACAGTTACGCAGACAGTTGCACCATAAACCCCTGTGACATGGTGCTTCGGGTTTATGGCAGCAGTTGTGCCCCATTCTAGAAGGGCACCCACAAAGTTCCCACCATCAGGATTCTACAAGAACCCCAGAGGAGAACCGACAGCGATAAGTTACACCAGCATTTAGCTGGTGTAACATAAAGGCCGCCCGCCCACCTGCAGACATGCTGACATGTCCACCTCATGCCAGCATACACCAGTGGGTCCCGAGGGCTACCCATACCTCAGCCCCCAAACCACCCATTGGCACAAGCCCTGCAGGGTGGCACTGCCATCCCCCACCCATGCCCCTAATCATGAGTCGCCAGCCGCATATACAGCAATCACCCTTCCCTGGTAGTCTAGCGGCCCCGATCAGTATAAAAGAAATAAAGATTCTAAATCCCTAGTAGTCTAGTGCCCCTCCAATCAACATTAAATAATAATGCCCTCAGTTCCTTGGTAGTCTAGTGACCCTCCCGATCATCATTAAATAAAGAATGCCTCCATTCCCTGGTAGTCTAGTGGCCCCCATTAACATTAAATAAATAAGGTCCACTGATTCCTTGGTAAACTAGTGGCCCCCCACCCATCTGTGCCAGCCACCCAGCACCCCACCCATCCCCATGGCACAGCCCACCTCTCACCCCCGGCCAGCGCCGACTGAGTTCTGTATGAGTGCTACTGGAAAGATGTGCTCAGAAATTAATTTCTGAGTGTGTCTTTCCAGTAGCACTTATACAGCACTCAGTCGGTGGTTGGCCATGGAGGTGAGGGTGGGCTGTGCCAGTCACTGGCTGGGGATGGGTGGGGGATGCTGGGTGGAATGGTATGGCAGGGTGGAGGGCCACTAGACTACCAGGGCTGTGGAATTTTTATTCATTTTATACCAATCGGGTATAAGAGGGACTTGGGGTTTCATTCTTTATACAATGATCGGGGAGCAATAGACTACCAAGGCAATGGAGTTCTTATTATTTATACATAGATTGGGGAAACTAGACTACCAGGGATTTGGGGGAGTTATGTATGGAGGTTGACCACACCGCCTCATTGTTGTCGCTATACATGCTTGCCAGGTGCGCCTGCACTTTGGCATACCTGGACGCATGTCGCAAGTCACAGAACTTAGCTGCGATGACCCTGCCCTTCTAGAATAGGGCGAGCATCATAGTTGCAGTGCGGGTGGTGGTTGCATTTGGCAGCAACTTCGCGCCACCCTTCTAGAATCAGAGCCTTTGTCTGTAACCTGGACATATAGTGTAAGCAAAGAATTATATGACAGAATCAGTTTTCAGATCATGCGTAACATTCAAAGTGGCTGAAAAACCTGAATATCTCTGAACAAAACCACATAATCAGCTAGGGCCCCAAAAACAGATTATCAGTTAAAAACTGATGGGTAGCAGTCATTATTCTTCCAGAAACTCTACAGAATCATAACTAAAAGCAGTAGATACACCAAAAGAGTGATTAGCCTTTGTTGGAGGTTTATGCTGCTGCAACTCTCCTCATTTGAATCAAATTGATGCAATCCCATAAAACAGATATGCAAAATTCTTGCAATGTAGACCAGAAAAGCTGATCTAACTTGTGGCAGTTAGTGTACAGAACTGAGAATCCTGATAATCAGCCAGGGACTGCCACAAGCCCTGTGCATCATGTGTTCTGGCACCCAGGGCTTGTGGCATTCTTGGCACAGTATTTATTTGTTTTTTTCAAATGTTTTATAAGAAAAGTCATACTGAACTGATGACAGCTAGTTTGAAGATGTGTTATTGGGGAGAGGGCAGTGCAGTGGATGAAGCCTAGCAATAACGTACAATAAATCAGATAAGGTTGATAGACAAGTAAAATATAAACAAAAAATGAACATACACTAGCTAATCCAAATTAACAGGATCATTTAATAGATTTGGTATGTGATGTGGAAAATCTCAGAAGAGTTTGTACCTAACTGGGAGATTGCAGAGTGTGAGGACTGCAAGGTCAGGTCATAGTAAAGTCAAGATCAGTTTTAGGAGTGAGTAAGGAAATCATGAAGGAAGGATTTCAGGGAGTAGAGGTAGAAGGCAAATGAAGATAGCAAGTGTAAGGAAAAACAGAGCTTTGGGAATCAGAAGTAGAAAGCAGCTTGGCTTGCAGAAGGTTTCAGATATGGAAGTTTGTGGTTCTATTGTCAAAGTTAGGAGGGTGGAAGTTGGGGCAGAGTGTGAAGAAATGAGGGAGGTAAGATATGAGGGAGGAGAACAATGCCAGTATTAGTAGATAAAGAAGATACAGTGAAAGAGAGAGGTCTGTATTCCAGGAAAGTAAGGGAGAGAGATGAATAGGGAAACAAAAGTGGATGCAGGGGCAGTCTAGTGCAAAGCAACAGAAAGAGGGAAGGGATCCAGTCTTACCAGAATGGCAGAAAATATGAAACAATGTGGCAAGCCAATGGACCAAACAAGCTCCGAACGCATAATGTGTACCATACCAAGTGAAATAAATGATCTGTGCTAAGGTTACCAGATAAAAAAATACCTTTGTTGTCTGATCCTTAAACAAGATTTTTGTAAGAATAAGAGGGACAGTACTCACTCACCACGGCAAATGTTTGTGAGCTACCTTGTTCTTTCTTATGGCATGCCAGGAGGCTAGAACACCATTGGTTAAATATACACAATTTAAAGCTATACACATACATCATATGTAAAAACATAGTTAATAATATGCAGCCCTCAAACATTCATCCACAACATATCTACTAGTAAAAGGGTAACACAAAATAGAGAAATGGAGATGAGGGGAGAAAAAGTGGTGGGGAGAAAATGTGAGGATGAGGGGAGGGGTAAGTATGGGGTATAAAAATAAAATAAAGAAAGAATATGTAATTATACTAATTTTGTGCCACAACAAGTATGTTTCTAAATATGTGTATAAATAATATGCCACTGATACAGTCCACAAAGATTCATCTAAAACTAAACAAAGATCAACAAGCTCAAAACCGGTCCATTAAAGTCCATCAAGTTCATCAATAAAACCGAAGAGCCAGAGAAAAAAATACACTAGCTCAAGAATGGTGTTAGTTGGAACCTTTCATTTTGACCTTTACCCTCTGATGCCCTTAAAGTACATTGCCAGTAACTTCCACACTTTAAAGGCATTCTATCCAGACCCCCACCTCTGTTGGGTAGACAAACCTTTTCCAAATCTTGGAACATATTTATTGATGTTCTTTCTTTTTATTAATATATGTGTAGCCAGTGCATTGTTCTGTACTTCTTTTCAATGTCTCTAAGATGTTCAACAATGCATAGTTTGCATTTTCTAATTGTCTTGCCACTAAAAAAAAATATTGCAAATTCAAATTACTTTACAGACAATTCCTTCAGTGTTGCAGTTTATAAATTAATTATTTTTTTTTCCTTTTCTTGATTTTCAAACATATCTCCCAAAATTATGTACTTACAAAAGGAACATCCATCACATCTGTGGTAGCCCTTAGGTAGGGTTTTCTGGGTATCAGTTTGAGACTTTGGCAAGTACTGGCTTCTAGTTACCATGCTGGCAATATTCTGATCCCTTCTATGTCCCATTCTTGGCATTTCCACTATCCAGGCCTCTAACTTCAGTTCTGCTTTTAGTTTGTGTCAATTTTTCTTAATATTTTCCACCTTAAATGACTGAGGAGTAAAGTGTGTTAAAATTAATCTGTTTTCTGTGTTTTCTATCTTCCCTCCATTTTGTTTCCCTTAAAAGATTTTCACTTTGCATCCCTTCCACCTCAGAAACTGCTGTATGTAAACCACTTATCATTATAGCTCCTGTTATTTATTCTCTGTCTCATATCCTCCATTTGTTTGTTATATTTCAGATCAGTACTACAATTTTGCTTCAATTTTATCAATTGCCCTACAGAAATATTTTCCACTACATGTCTAGGATAGCAACTATCATATTGTAGTATTGAATTTCTGTCTGTACTTTTGTGATTCTAGTCCCCCTCCTGGCCATTTGTTCCATTCATTGTAATTCTTAGATCAAAAAAAATCTATTATTTCCGACTTGCAGTAAGTAACATTTCAAGTTTTCATTCATTGATTCTGACTTGTCCACAAAATTGGATAATTATTCCCTGGTGCCTTTCCAAATAATAAATACATTATCCAAATATTTCAGGATAAATCAAACTTTTGAAAAAACAAATGTTGTTCTTCAGAATGTACAGAATGTTTTTCCCAAAGGGTCAAGTACATATCCACATATGTGGGTACACATTTGCACCCATTGTTGTCCCTTTTACTTGTAAATAAAATTGTTCCCCAAATGTAAAATCATTGTAAGCCAGGACTTTTCTGCAAGTGTTAATATAAAGTATATGGGAGGTACTATATTCCATTTGATATAAAAGGCTGTCTCTGAGTACTTCCAATCCCACCTGGTGTGGGATATTTGTATATAATGCAGCCACATCCAAAGTGACCAGCCACCACTCATATTCAACACATATGTAAAATGTATGTTGTGTCTCCAATACAATTCATGGCCCTACAAGTAAGATGTTTACTCTGTTCATCCACACATGTTGCAGTCACACAGCAATGTGTGAGGGGCATACAGTGGCCGTGCAATGTAATGCTGGCACCCATCTGCCATGTGACATGGCAGGCACACAACCCAAGGTCCACCCAGTTGTGCCAACACAAGTGAATTGTAGACAGCATGTTGAACACAGGCCACCACTGGGTGTGCGGTGCACCCACACACAGAGCCCCATGTCTTACTGCTGCTGATGTGCCCATCCAGAGAACCATGGCAGTGTGACAGGGGACAAATTCCTGTGCCTGCTGACAGTGGGGCCCCACCCTGTGCTGGCACAGACTGCCAACACCTGGATGCACACAGGCAGACACAGGCATAGGCCCCTCGGCCATGCCCACCGCAACAGCAGAATGGACAGACAGCAACCTCTGCAACTGCTGGTAGCCACCAGCAATGCACTCACCCCACTACACCTAGCCACCAGGCTGCAAACACAGGACCACTCACGTGAGACAATGACCACACAAGGGTATGACACATGTAAGTTCACTGTACCAGTGCATTGCACAGAAAGCCTATGTACAAGGACAATCAATGAAAAGCAACAACCCCTCCCATAATTGTATCCACACTACCAACATCAGCAGGGCCACGCCCACCCCAGTCCACAATGCCCCATGGGGACCCCCTGCCTATAGGGGCACAACAGACACTGGCTCCACACTAGTCCCCGGACACCTCCTGCACCATACAATGACCTCATTGCTGGTGCTCCCCTGCATCTTTCTCCACCCTCCTGGGCAATGGCACTCAGAGCACTAACTTCCTCCTCGATGGACCCTGTAGTGCTGTGGAGGCAAAGGTGAGTGCTAGTACAGAGAGACCAGCAGGCCGCCACACTGGACATGCAGTATGGCATCCAAGCATCCCCAACCCAAGGACACCACCACCCGGTGCATACACTCATGTTGCTGCGGTGGCCCAACCCCATGCCAGGGTGAACTGAGGAGCCACTGGAACTGAACCTGCAGTGAGTGGGCAACACTAGGCCTGCAGCTGTCACTCTACCCATCACGGCATGCCGGCAGATACTGGCACACTGGCAAACCCCAGGTCCCCCACCCACCCCATGTCACACAGCATGTTACATACAACACAGGCATGACACTCACCTCGAAGGCATCATGAACCACCACAGTGTCACCTCCTCCACTGACTCCATCTCACCCTTGAAATATGGCTGGCCCCAACATCAGTCTGCTACAGGTAACATGGTCCCTCCTCTGCCAGTGCCAGCGATATATCCCTGAGGGTGCATCACCATCACATCCGCACAATCAGCCTGCACCTGCCATACAAGCTCCAGCACATGGGGCATTCCTAAGACATCCTGCATGGGGTGGGGCAGGGAGACACAAGAGGGACAGAGATGTCAGTGACAAGTGACAAGCACAGATCCACTGTCCATTACCAAACATGCATGAATGCAAGCAGCAGACAGTTGTACTCACCGTCCGATGGCCCTGCGCCTCCCACAGGGTCCAGTAATCTCTGCAATCACAGTAGGCCTGCTCAGCCACTCTCCAGAACTGCTGTGGCAGGTGCTCCATCGATGCCAGTCACTATCGTGCGGGACCTTGCCTATATACCCTCCCTCATCTGTAGCTGTACACGTACAACGCATGATGCAGTGTGCCAGCCACCAAGGCATGCTTGCACATGTGCTCCACCATTCTGCTCACCATAGTGGCATGTAGCCAACCACCAGCATCGCCTCTGCTAACTGACAGCATGGGTGGAGCACGTGCATATGTGCACTGCTGAGGTAAGCAGCATGTGTGTGTGTGTGGACACCATCTGTGCACACAATGGGGGACTGGATGACAGGCATGTGTCTGTGGTTGGCCAACTTGTGGGGCATGTGCATCTTCATGGCCATGTGACGCATGACACACATGATGCGCCCACAGACCCAGACATGCCCCAGATGCCATGGCCATGCAGGGTGCCTGGTGTGAGCCCAGCCCAAGGTCCAGATGAAAGCATGCGCATAGGCCTGTGCCACTGGCATGGCCAATGGCACCCTGCACGTGGCAACACACACAGTGGGGAGGGAGGCATGACACATAAGAGGGGCACCACTATGTCATGGTGCCATCCACTGGCAATACCATATTCAGTATTGCGAGTGATGTGTCCTGGACTTCTCCTCAACCAGTACCTATAGCAAGCAGGCTGTGAAGGTGGTGCAATGGGGTGGCCACAGGTGCATGTGTTCTGGCCCGCATGGCTGGCGATGAGCTCCAAGAAATCCACTGCATCGAGCTCCCAGATGCCATGGGGCATGGTGGCACAGTTGTGCGACCGTGTCCAAGATAGGTGTCCCCACACATGCGGCCCTCACATGCCATTTTTATGGAGATGAAAGTAATGTGTGCCCTCGCCTACTATGCCACAGGATCATTTCAGCATGTGAGGGAGACAGCATTGTGGTCAGCCAGTCATCCATGTCCCATGCCCCTGGCGCAGGTCATGGATGCCCTGCTTGACCACACGTGCACCACATTTGCCTCCCAGTGATGGACAGTGAGGTATAGGTCATGAAGCAGGCCTTCTATGCCATGCACAGGATGATGAATGTGCTCTATGTTGTCGATGGCACCCATATCACCATCCCAATGCCGTCCGTGTCCAAGGAGGTATATCAGAACAGAAAGGGATTCATAGCCTCAATTGCCAGGTGGTGTGTAATGCAACAGGAGTCTTCAAGGATGTGTGCACCGGTTCCCTTGGTTGTACCATGACACCTACATTCTGGATGCCTTGGGCCTCATTACACTGCTCGGTCTGGACACCTGAATGGATGGCTATTGGGTATGTACCATGTATACATGTGAGTGTTACACCCCCCAGCGACTGCACACCAACCTGTTCTCCTCTTCTCACAGGTGACAGCGTATACCCACTATGTCCATACCTATTGACACCCTTCCTGGCACCAGTGGATGTGGCAGAAGAGGCCTACAATGCTGCACACTGCTGTACGTGGTCCATCATTGAAAGGAACATTGGACTACTGAAGATGCAGTTCTGATGCCTGGACCACACCAGGGGCAATATCATGCTTGTGCCACCATGTGCCTGTTGAGTGTTCACTGTGTGTGATGCTTCACAACTTGGCAGTGTGGCAGGGCTTCCCATGCCACAGTATGACCCTCCTGATGGGCAGCCAGGATAACAGGGGATGACTGCTGTCACGTGCTGGAAACAGCTGATGGTGGTGCAGCACATGTGGGTGTCATGAGCGGCAACTTCAGATGGTAGCATTGTGGTCCTGCACTGTTGCCCGGTGTATGGGGCATGTGGCTCATACGGGCGGTGACAGGCAACCATTCCATGACACAGCATGGTGTGTACTGGCATGGCTGGCTGTGCGAATCTATAATGACACTGACTGAGGGTGTGGGTTGGTGGATGCAGTGCTGTGCCATTCTGCTGGCCCTGTCTGGTGTTTGATGACAGGGCACCTGTGTTGCTGTGCTAAGCCCTGCACCATGGCAGTAGCCAGCCACAGAGGGCCACCATCCCTGCCACTGCATGTGCCATCCCACCCGTGCCCATGGTGTGTGCCCACTTCTACAGTGTGCCCACATGTGTAGCACCGTGTGCACTGTAGCTGCTCCATGGCATGTGTATGCAGGTGCATATGTGTGTGTGTGTGTGTGTGTTGGGGGTGTCTATGTGTGTGGGGGTGTCTGTGTGTGTGTGTGTGGGTAGGGGGCTGTGTGTGTGTGTGTGTGTGTGTGTGTGTGTGTGTGTGCCCAGGGGCTGGTCCCACATACGTCCAGGTTCCGTCCCACCCCCACTACACGCACCATCATAGTGTCCTCTACTGCCATGGTGAAGAGTAGGATGCAGCCTGCTTGCATTGCCTGGACCATGTGTTCCACATGTCTGCCAAGCCTAGGGCCCTACCACCCTGCCCATGTGCCATGGTGTGGCCTGCAAATGATCCATCCCTGCAGTGTGACCACAGGCCCCTCACTGACCATTGCAGGGACACTCAGCTCATCCTGGGTCGTGGTGTCCTCCAAGATGGTCACCTGGCCATCTTGCTCAGTGGTGTCCTCTGACTGGTCCCCATCACCACACTGGGCTGGCATGGTGAGTCCTCTGCCTGTGCCCCCTCCATCTGCATCTGGGGCAGCATGTGGTGTTGTGCTGGCATCCTGCCACTGCATCCCCGGCTGTGGACATGTGCTGGTGTCATGCTGTGTGGCCATGTTGGGGTCCCCATTCAGTCAGCAGTTTCATGGTGCACTCCTGTGTGTGTACCATCTTCATGATGTAGAGTCCCATGGCATGGACTGCACCGGTCAGCTCCACAGTGGACTCCATGAGCCTGCACTGTGCCTCCAGCCTGTCGCACTCTAGCTGCTGCAGCCCGTACTGCACCTCTGGTATGCCATCCACCTGTGTTGACCAGCTCCAACTGGTGGGTCTGCTGGATGGTCCCTCATCCCTGCTGTTTATCCCTGCATGTGCAGCATGCTGCCCCATTCTGCGGTGCAACACTTCTGCTGACCTCATCTCCAGGCGCTCATTGCCTCTGTGTGTGTGGGCTGTGCATCACTGGGGACTTTGTAGGCTGCCTCTTCCACCTGTGTGTCCCCATTGTCAGTCTCCCTGGCCTGGATGGTGTCATCCTCAGGCACATGCAGGCCTTCCTCCACTGTCTGTGCAGGCCCTGTGGAGGGACATGTATGGGGTGTTAGTTGTGCTGCATTGCGGTCCAGCCTGTGTCCCTGCTTTGTGTCTCCCCATACTCACCTGAGTCATTGTCCCCATTGCCTGTCCAAGCTGTCTGTTGGGGTCTGTGGCATGCTGGCTCCCTGCCGGCATGCTCCCAGCATGTCTGCTCTCCTTGGCATGCTCTGTTAGCACAAGGCATTGCCATTAGTGGGCACAGTGGCCTGGTGCTTGTGCCAGTGGTCATGCTGTACCATTTCATGCAATACTCACTGGCCTGCGTGTCAATGCCCTCGGCACCACGGGATGCTGACGACCATGATGGTGTCCGCCACCATCCTCTCCATGGGTGTCAGCTGGCTGTCAGGTATGCATGAGCAACCACATGTCCCCCCTTTGTGCCCATGCACCCTCTGCCACCTTGTACTTCACAGCCATGTGCATGTCTTACCATTTGTGTTTTTAGCAGTGATGGTACCTGCTTCTGATCCAGCGGCATTCACTGCTGCCTGCACATCTAGCCATAGTTGCACTTTTACATCCATGGGGTGGCTAGGACCCATGCACCATACAGATGGTCATGGTTGGCACTTATCTCTGCTGCCATGGCTGCCACCTGTGCCCCGTGAAGTTGGAGGCCCATGATTTGCTGCCCACCGCCATGTACACCTCTGGTTGGCTGCCCCACAGGCTAGCCTAGTGTTCACTGGTGCTGCTTGTGCCTGCGCACCTGTCTCTGCATCCTCTCTTGATCGGCCATCACTCTGCAGTCATCTCTGTGGTCACTTCCGTAGCTGTGCTGTGGGCAGGGTGTATGTCCTTTAGGCTGGGTCAATGGGTGGGGCTGGGGTGCTGTGTCAGTCTATGTGGCCTGCGGCATGCACCACTCCATCTGGAGAACAGCCATGGTGCCTGCATGCCTCACATGTCATTTGGTGCATGCTGCATTTTACCTGTCCCTGTGCGCTGTGCAGCTACACGCTGTGTATGTCTCCATTTGCATGTCTTTCATGCATATTCGTGAATAGGGTCCAGTATCTTTATTTCTGGCATTCCTTTCTTCTCTAGAGCAATTATTAAATTGAGGCAGTGGTGGCTGTTTTATCATGTTCATGAAATCCTGCTCACTAAATTCTTCAAAACTGCAACTGCTGGGCTGAAAGGTGGCAAGAAAGCTGATTTTTTTTTCAACTGAGTCTTAATCATGTCCATATTTTGCTCATTTTGGCCTTAACTGTCCATATTATCAGACTGCAGAGGCATAGTTACATATAAGTCTGGATAAGCATCTGAATTTTCTTTTCATAAGAAACATTTAAATGTAAATTACAAGTCAATTTATGTAAGTCCACTATTTTTTAATTAACATGCTCTACTAGTGAGTTTCAAAGGGAGTCCATTTTCCAATACTGCTAGTTCAGTTAGGATTGGTTTATAGTTAGAAATGTCTGGAACAAGGGACTGTTTTTCTCCTGTTCCTTGGGGTCTTCTGTTGTAACTCTTGCCACTGTTGGTTCTTGGTCCCTGTGGATTCCTGTGATGACCATCCATGTAATATGTGTTTCCTCCTTCTAACCCTTGTGCCCCTTCTTGTCTTTTCCTGCATGAATAGTAGCACATTTGAATCCTCTGATTTAAATGTAACTATGCCTCTGCAGTCTGATAATATGGGTAGTCAAGGCCAAAATGAGCAAAATAGGGACATGATTAACTGTCAATTGAAAAATAAATCAACTTTCTGTGAGCAGGATATTAGAGAAATGAGAAAGCATCCACTGCAGCCTACAATGTCACCATAGTCTAAAACAGAGAGAACATTTTTAAAATGATTCTCTTTGTGCAGGAGCAGAATGTATGCTTTCTTCCTATAAAGAGCTAAAAGTCTGGGTTAGGTTTTCTGGTGGATGGTGTGCCCATGCACAGAGATGTCATGAATGTCTATCAAGACCCCAGGTTATATGAAGGGAGACTACATCCTCAATCAACATGCCATCCAGAGAAAGGAGGAGGGTGGGTGTCTGGCCCACCACTTCCTGGTGCCAAAGGTCATGGATAAAATTTGGGGCTTTGGGGACCATTTATTATCCCAGGTAAAGCACTGGATGTTGATAAATCAAGCTGGACCTGAGTAACCTGGTCAGAAGCAGAAGTGCCATAAGTATAGCTAACTGTATCCTCTGTTTGCATGTGAATGGTTGCAGAGATATAGGTAGTAGTGAGGTCATTTATGAAAACTGAGAAAATTGGGAAAGGGTCAGAGCCAAGATAGAACCTTGATGACACCAGTGTTGATTGGGAGAGGAGGGAAAAGTGAGTGTCCAATGTACAGTAGGTGTTTGGGACCTGCCCTAAGGAAGGATCAAAAGCAATTAACAGCAAGGTCAGAGAATCCCACCATTTAAGCTTGTCAAGGAGAATGGGATATGCAAGTGTCTTGTCTAGGTCTATAAGGATTACAAATGTAATCAGACAGTGGTCCATAACAGATAGGATTGAGGTAGTGAGCTGGAGAGGGAGGTGGAAGTAAAGTGGGACTTATATGGTACATAATGTATTTTCCATTTGCTTCCAATGTATCATGCAGCATGCCAGAAATGGTAGGCTGTGGAAGCAAACAGCTGTGATTGTCATTGAAACAACTACAAATCTCCTTTCTAAAGCAAACTACTGTCTTGTAGGGAGATAGGGATCACATTTTCATACTAATTACAAACAACCAATCATAACAGCTGCAAACTACTATGATTGGTAGCAGTCACCCTTGAAAATACAAATTGGTCCTTGACCTTATTCAAAATTGCACCCCACTCATTGATCTTCTGAATGAGCTTTGGCTTCTGCTTCATGGAAACTTATCAAAAGCCATGGATGCTGTTTAAAAGAAACATCCATTTTACCCAAATTAATGACTTCATAAAAAGTCTACCTGTAACTTACCCACCATTTGGCTTGCTCCACTTATTTTCCCTTGTTCATATATCATTAGACAATTTATTTTGATAACATGTAGAATGTAGTTATCATTTTCACAGTCAAATAATGCAATTCATAACTGTGTTAAAACACTAGTGACTATGCCATACTCTCAATATGTTCATTAAAGTGCCACCATAGACAGGGAATGAGGGAAAACTCATGCATTGGGGTAGTCTATAGGCCTCCTATGCAGGGGAGGAAGGGATAAACACTCTGTGGAATCCATAGAGAGGATGGCATGGAAAGGGGAAATTGTGCTAGCTGGGGACCCAAACTTTCTGGACATCAACTGGAAGGCCCAGACAGCAGTCTCCACAAGGAGCAGGGGCATCTTAGAGGCTCTTCAGGGCATATTCCTGCAGCAAAGGGTCATTGAGCCCACTAAGGATGTAAACCTGTTGGATTTGTTCCTCACAAATGGGGACAGTGTGGAGGAGGTGAAGGTGGGGAAAGAGCTTGGCACCAGTGAACACAGGGTTGTCAAGTTCAGGGTGAGTGGGCAAGGTGAAGGTTAGGATGAGAACCAAGGTAATGGACTTCAGGAAGGCTGACTTTCATGGAATGAGGAAGGTAGTTAGGGAAGAAATGTTGAGGACAGGGGATATGCAGGGGTGGAGGAATTATGGGCAGCCATCAGAGAGGGGATATTTAAAGCCATGGACTCATGTATAAGAAGGGTAAGAAATAATAGAAGACAGTAAAGACCTCTAAATTTCACTAGAGAGGTGGCGTTAGGGGTCAAGGAGAAGACTTGAGCATTCAATAGGTACAGGAGGACATAAAAGGATGAGGACAGGGAAACCTACTGGGAAAAAGAAAAGAGGCATGGCAAAAGATAAGGAGGGCTAAGGAGGCCACTGAGGAGAGGATAGCTACAGGCAAGAAGGGGGACAAAACTTCTTTAGGTACGTTGGAGAAAGGAGGAGGCACATCATGAGATTGGGAGGATGGGGAAAGTGGAACATTACTGGAAGGATTTGAAAAGCAGAAGCATTAAATAGCTATTTTGCCTCAATCTTCATGGAGAAAAGAGAGGGTACCAGGGCGGCCAGGAGGGGTAACAGCCACAGGCAGGTGGGTGTGGCAGAATTCACAGCTGAAGGAGTAAGGGAAGAACTGGGTAGACTTATGGTTGACAAGGCAATGGGGCCTGATGGAATACACCGCCGCCCTCAAGGAGGCGAAGGATGAACTGGTGCCACATCTGGTGAGGTTGTTTAACTTGTCCTTGGTCACAGGGTGGTGCCAATGGACTGGAAGAGGACAGAGGTGGTCACACTACTTAATGGGGTGTGGAAGGAAGAGGTCAACAACTACTGCCCCATTAGTCTTACCTCGTGGTGGGAAGGTAATGGAAACACTACTTAAGATCAGGTTGATTGAATACTTGGAGATGAATGGCATGCAGGATGACAGGCAGCATGGCTTCAACAAGAGAAGGTCCTGTCAGACTAATCTGATAGAGTTTTTCAAGGGGTTGACACAGATAGTGGACCAGGAGGAGTGGTGGACATGGCCTATCTGGATTTCAATAAGGCCTTCGACACCGCTCTGCTTGGTGGAATGGTGCATAAGCTGAACAGACTAGGGTGGACCTCAGGATCACCAGGTGGGTGGAAAACTGGTTGAAGGGAAGGAGTCAGATGGTGGTGGTAAATGGAACACATTCCAAGGAATGGGGTGACCATTGGAAAACATGGGGTCAGTGCTAGGACCAATACTCTTTAACATCTATGTTAGTGGCCTAGCAGAGGGTCTGAGGGACAGGTGTGCCTGTTTGTAGATGATACAAAGGTCTGCAATAGGGTGGATTCACCTAGTGGGGTACAAGCCATGAGGCAGGACCTGAGAGGCTGAAGAGGTGGTCCGACACCTGGAAATTGAAGTTTAATGCACAAAAGTGCTAGATGATGCACCTGGGGAGGAGGAATAGAAGGAAACTTACTCCTTGGGGGGTGATTAAGGAGAAGGAAATGGAAAGGGACCTGGGGATTATGGTATCACATGACCTCAAGGTGGGCAGCCAGTATAGCAGGGTGGTGGGAAAGGCAAATGGAATGCCTTGTGAGGAGTTTTAATAGCAGGAAGGGAGTTGCTAATGCCATTATACAGAACCATGGTCAGGCCACATCTGGAGTATGGGGTGCAGTTCTGGAGGCCTCACCTATGAAGAGATGTTGAGTTAACGGAAAGGTACAGAAAAGCGACCAAAATGGTATGAGGGATGCAGGATGTACCCTATGAGAGAAGATTGAGAGGGCTAAATTTGTACTCTCTGGAGACTAGGAGGAGAAGAGGGACATGATTGAGACCTTTAAGTATCTGAAGGGAATAAATAAGGTGGAGGGTGATAGCTTGTTCAAATTGAAGAGAGAGTGAACATGAGGAGTCATAGCCTCAAACTGGAAGGTGGGCAATACAGAGGTAATGTCAGGGGCAGTTTTTCATGGAGATGGTAGTGGAGGCCTGGAACAAGCTGCCGGAGGAGGTAGTGACAGCTGAAATGGTAGAGGGGTTCAAGAGGGCTTGGGATAGATTTAAAGGTTTGGAAAAGAGGTGGAAGCATAACAGAAGTGGGGAGGTAGGGTGTTGAGCAGACTAGATGGGCCGTGGGCCTTTCTCTGCCATCACATTTCTGTGTATTCTGTGTATATCCATTTCACTGAATGTATGTATGTTGATACCCCATGCAGTATGCATAGGAGGTTGTGTAAAGCTCCTAGCTCTCAATGAGCTAATTCATGCATTTTAGTTGGGTGCTCAGTACCAACAGAAAAATTGAACAGACATGTAGGATGGTGCAAGCACCATTGTAATAGCACTGGTATGCTTTACTTTTATGGAACCCATAATTAATTAACTTGCACCAGAGCTCTGATGAAGATGTGATGTCATGGTGAAATGTCAGCTCATTCATGTGCATGCTTGTCAAGTGCACCTTCTCTTCTACCCCTGCTTACTACCTGTCTCTTGGGAGTATGGAGGATTTCTAGCAAATGCCTAAAATGGTAATTTGAGATGAAAGTTAATTTAATTCTCAGTTCTATACATCACTAACATGTTATGGACTCTATTTGATATGGCACAGCAACATAAGAACATTATACACCATGAAGATAAGACATAATGGAATTTTGTAAGCCAGTTAAAAGTAACATGTGCAAGTAGTACTGGTACAACAGTGTTTGCATGATACCCCATGCAGTATGCTCATTATCCTCATTAGAATTTGACCCACATGAAGATTAGAGGCATAGAACTTGATAACAGAAAAGGATTACATGGTCCACCTATTCTAACCAGATATTCCCTGTCTAATCTGTCTCCACTTTAGGTGTGTTAACTCATTGCCTCCTAGAATATGCCTGTAGGTGGCAGCAAGTGTACTGCAGTGTGTCCCAGAACAACTACAGAAGTCACCTACAGACTTCCTGTGTGCCCTAGTAACGTCTGGAGAAATCTCTCACATGTTTTAATATTATTTGCCAGCCAGAATTTATTAGAATTGACTGCATAGCACCATTAGAAAGGTAATGTTGTGTTGAACAACTTTGCCACTAACACTTTCTGTGTAACATGTTCACTTTAGGAGTTATTCACATGTGTTTATGACATGGTTTGTATGGCAGACATTTTATCCATCTAGAACCACCTAAGCACTTTGAAGAAAAACATCGTTCTGGGTATCTCAGCCAGTATAAAACAAAAACAAACGAGGCACAGTTGATTGCATAGCACAGTTGGAAGAGGCAATTTTGTGTGGAACAACTTTGTCACTGATATGTTGTGTGTATCATGAATACTTTAGGAGTTACAGTATATGCCTTTGTTTATGGTATGGTATGTATGGTTCAGATTCGTCCCTCAAACCTCACCAATGCATCTTGACTAAAATGGGGAAAACTTATGTTTAATACCACAGAAATAGCTGTTTTTTTTTTTTTTTTTTTTAAATTATTAAAACTACATCTAATGTCTGGATGCTTAATTTGGTGTTGATATGTTACATATTTCCCAACAAAAAGGCTAATGGTGCATTTTTAGTTGAAAAAATATATTTTTGCTGTTTCGACCAACATAGAAAAAAACTAAATTACCTATTATTACTTGCATACCACTGTTGGAAAGTAATTTTATGTAACAAAGCTTGCCATTCATACTTTGTGTCTAGCACATGTGGTTTCGTGCTATTAGCATTTGTTTGCGGCATGCCAATTATGGCTTTTTGCTTAGAAAGGCCCAGGATTCACTGTTAATAGTATACAGGAGACAAGTGCTGCAACTTCAGAGAGATCCTGTGGAGGCAATGAGTTAAGTTGCTGTAATTTGCCTCACAAAAAATTCATGAAATTTTGCAAATTCCTTTGATGATCACCACAATTCACATAATTATTCATGTGGAGAAACTACTCAAATTGGCAACTGAGGCAATTTCTGTTATTATGCTACAAGAATTTGCACAATTCTCTTGGGCAAACAAGCAAATTGTAGTCTTTAAATTACAAAACAATACCTCATCCCACCCACTGCAATGTAATTCTCCTCCCACTCCAAAGGGTTGGAAACCTTGTAACACACTTCCATCCCTTTACTAGCACCCTTCTCCCTGCCCCGCAAATTTATGAACATAAATATACCCTACCCACTCCACCAACCACACTCTCCACCTCCCCACCTGACCAGACCCAATTTTGCAAGTATCTTCATGACCCATCACCTCTCTAGCCACTGCCACCTTCACCCACCAGCACCCAGAAAATATCTTTTATTATAATGCTGTAATAAAGACCATACTCTCCTGGTGCACAGAATCTACTCTTTTCAGTCTCCCAGTGACTAATGATGCAATCACATGCATGAGTGTTCCAATATGTGATGCCTTTGCTTCTAGTAAAACCTGATTGGCTGAAAATTCAACATTCATGCATGTAATCCCATTGTTTTCAAGAGGATACTGACCAGAAAGGTACTCTGCACTAGGGACTGTATTCCTTGTTACAGCACTACATGAAAAAAATAAATTTTGGAGACAATGGAGAAGGTAGAAGAGCTAGGTGTTGGGTAGGTATATACTTGTAAAATTGGGTCTGGCTGTGTGGGGATTGAGGGTGGGGAAAGAGTATATGTATAATCATAAATTTGCCAGGGCACGGGAGCAAGGAGGGTGCTAGAGGGGGTAAGGGAGGGAGTTAAAAGATTTCAAAATGTTTCAGAGGTGGTAGGTGGGAAATTACACCACAGTGGGTGAGAGCAGGTATTTTATGCAATTTGTTTTGTTTTTAAAAAAAAAATAATAAATTCACTGGCAAAAGTAGGTCCACAGGGAAATTTGGGAAGCTTTGTGAATTGCAAATTTCTCAAATTTGCACTCACTTTTCTGGCAATTTAAAATGTTGCAACATCTCTAGCCTCTGCAGACTCAAACTGATCTATTGCTACTGTGAACAAAGAATGGGAATAAACAGAGTTGTTTTATTTATGTATCTATTTTTTTGTGCATGTTGACTTTGTGGCTCAGCTCCTGCCAGCCCTCAGCCTCCCCTGCACCTCTGGATATACTTTCCAGTCCCCCAATACCCCCAGATTGGCCCCAGGGTAGGACCACCGCACCAGTAGGACTCCTGGATGATGGGACAAGGGTGCTGGGACAAGAGCCCACTGGCATTGCCTCCTTGACTTGACTCCCAAGGTGGGGCATGGAGTCCTAGTGGCCATAACAGGTGACAGGCTATGTCAGGATCCCAGAAGTGCCACAGCATGTGATTGGGATGAGGGCCAGGGTGAGCTGACATCATAGGTGGTGGACACTATTTTCTAGTATTTTCCTTGAAGGTGGGGATGTGCAATGACGTCCCGTGTATGCCCTGCCCTCGACAACTAATGGCACCCACACAAAGGTGCCTCCGGCCTCTGCCAGGGTTCCACATCATGCCAGACACTCTAACCCCTCCCTCCTGGAGAAGGAGAGCAGTCCTAGGACACTCAATCCTTCTCCAACCAGCCAGCCTTCTGAAATCTCCTGGTCCATTCCCCAACCCGGCTGTCGGGCGTCGCAGTCGGGCACCCTGCTGATGTACGGTGGGCTTTAAACAGAGTGTTTTAAATCTCACAGTGTAATATAGAGTCTCTGTCAGGGCCTCACTTGATGCCAACTTGAAATCAAATGGAAATCTATGAATAATTTATCACTTTTTAGATTACATACAGTACAGTACAGCACAGAACATACAGTAGAGTTGTACATATATATAGCTGAGCAAGGTGGGCTCTTTTCAGGTAATCATGGATCCCACTATTTATTATGAAGATCCTTCTACTATTGAACAATGCATGAATCTTTCTCAGACTGATACTAGCCACATGCATGTTAAAATGGCCAGCTTATGTCTGCACTAATCATATTTACCATTTTTCCTCAAAGAAAAAAAAACTGGTCAATATTGCACTGTTTACACATGTTTAGTAAGATGCAGTATTAATAAACTGAATGAAAGATGCAGTAAGTGATTGCATTCAATATAATATAAGCTTATATAACCAGTGCCACTCAGAATACAGTCCTTTAGGACCCACCAAACTCAACCTGTAAAGGGGAGGGGTGTATGGCATAGAGTGTACTATTTAATAGTTAAGTTCAAAGACAATAACATCACTGCTAAATCTGACTAATGTTGTTGCCGCCTTCACATTGGATATGCATTATCCAAGTCTATGTCTTATCTAAATGATCTCATGCCGTAAGCTGCTAAGAAGGTGTGGAATGCTGTACTGGGACTGAAAAATTGGCACCTGTGAAGAAAACTTGCTCCGGTTGACTTGGGGAGGTGAATTATGCTTTGACAGTCAGAAGACACCTGGTGTCACCAAACTGGAAGAAATAATGAAACTGTAAAAGTGCTCAATCCAAACTGAAGGTAACTGTAAATTCTGTCATCATACTGCTGTATAGCTTTAGTTGTACAGGTACAGTATATGAGACACCCACTTATAGTTATCAAAATTTCTTGAATGTTTAGAAATAAACATTCCTGATTTAGTTAACAATAATGTAATGATTTATAATGTACACCCAAAGCTGAGAAGACTATAGTGCACCATCTATGTGCTGTGAAAATATGAGCAAATCATTGGAGGGCATCATGTTGCTGGAGGCACCAAAAACATAAGGCCACCATTCTGGAGTGGGTGACCACTTTAAAGTAGTAATGAATATAATTAGCTGTACAAAATTATAACCAGCCCTCTAAATATACTACAATATATATTATGTGTGAGCACTCACTTTGCTGTTTATGTTTTCTTCTAGTACAAGTTGCTTGTGATAGATGAGTCATTACTAGTTGAGGAGTAAGATATGCTTCATTAGCCAGCTAGCCTGTCTATGCTAGAGCTGGTATCTGACCCTCCATCACATGAAGTGTATCTACCAGCTCACCCACAACCGATGACCTGCAGAATGATATATCAGTGCCTACTCTGCCATCACTAGTAACCTGTTGGGTGCCTCCACCTACAGCTCGTGACCATTTCAGGAATCAAACCCTGATTAAAACACTGAAGGAACCATGAACAACCTATGTAAACAGTTGAGACTAATAAGGAGAAAGTGCAGGTTACCTGACTACAATGAAACATCGGAATAGAAGCTGGATCTGTTGCAACATTTGTACAGTGTATTAAAACCTACTGGCCCCACAGGACAAAACATCCTCATTGAGCTCTTCTCCCAGGTATGGTTATCCAGCAGATGAGTCTGTGTTCCACACAGACAGTGAAGGTCAGATAACTTTAGTCCCCATTTTCATTCCCATTCCCATCCTTCTAACCCCACCTTTGCCCCTTGAACATCTAATTTAAAACTAAAAGTACTGCTATCTCACATGCCCCAACCTTGATCCCACCTGCAGCCTGACATGCCCAACCTCAACTCCAATTACATATCCTGCTATCACTGCCACTGAATATTCAGTAACCAAAGGATATGGGACTTGACCAGCCATTGAACTCGTTACTCCCAGTGACAGCTGAGAACTCAAAGTGGTCATGTTAGCTGGAGGTGGAGCATCTAGTGCAACCACATTAGTTTTACCACAACTTGTACTCCCAAACCAGTACCTCACATGGAGCAAACATGCAAACTGGGATGGCAGTAGAGGAAAAGACAAATACCAGAGAACTTAATAAGTGAAATTCTCCTTGTAGTCAGGCGACACTCTGAATTGGGATTGAACCAGCTCTAAAACATAAGGGACAGGGTGAAAGAACAAATAAGAAATTTGAAGAAAACTATTTTATTAAGTCACTGGTGAATTAAATGTTATTTATTGTACTTTTGTGATTTTTGCTGTCAAATTTCTGGGTCGGTTATACTGTACACGTTTTATTACATAATTTGTGTATTTCATGATTAAATGAACTGCATATTTATTGTAACAGTGTGGGTGAATGTGGGACCCAACTGAAAATCAGCTAAGGCTCAGTCAGGTTATTTCCTTTCTGGTTTTATGAATAAATTTATTTACTACTATTAAAACACCAAACACAAGCATAAAAAAAAATTATCCTAGTGATTAAAAGGAAAATCGTGACAGCAGAATAGAAATTAAACACATGATGTTAATTCATATATGACTCCCCAAGTGAGTCCTAAATTAGATTGCCAATTGCCTATTTGCAAATACTGTGTGTATACATAAAGTATATTAAAATTGCATCATTCAAAACTAGTTCATACTGTTAACAGCATTACCTATAATGTTTCAGATATTGAAAACATATTTTAGATTAGCACAGATGGTGAATCCATTAATACACTAACATGTCACTAAAATGCTGCAACATAATGTTGGTTTAGCAACAGATATATAGAGCCAGGATCTTAATAGTGACCAATGTAAAAGAGACTGGGCCAAAGATCTTACGTTATAAGGTAAACTGTTCCAGGCTATTTAGCCAGCAAATAAAATTACATTGTTTCCCTTAGTGTTTCCACAAACTGGAGCAGAACTCAATTCCATCTGAGCCCTTTCCTTAGCGTTTTCAGTTTTAGAGTTCAGAGATTTATTTTGGAATTCTCGTCAGAAGCAGCTGCTCTCGAGGGCATCCAGGGTAAAGAAGGAACATTTTCAAATAAATTTATTTAAAATGAGCAAGATAAATCTTTTGTTTGTTTTTAAATCACTTTAAGCCCTGGGATTACCTATGTAAAGTACAAAACAAGAGACAAAAATACACTAGTACTGTAAAGAGGAGTGGCAGTAGCAAAATTGAGTGGAAAGGACATTTTGCTGCCAAGGTTCTCAGCTGTCACCAAGCAGGGGCAACTCTGAATGCTTTTATGTCACCAAACAGAGGCTCAATATTATCTGTTGGCCTCTTTATTATGCCCAACTACAACAGACAAGACCACACAGGAAAGCAAAGAAATAAATATTTTTCTTGTTGGAATAATATTCAAGGCACTGTTTGGGCATTGTAATTTGGGCACTGTATTTAAGGGTGGTTTATTAACTTTGGGGCAATTTTTTGAAGGAGTGGCCTAATTGGCAATTTTGTGTTTTGTTCAGTGTTCATAATTTTGGTTGGCATAGTAATGCTAAAGCTAATATATTAAAACAATATTTAAAAGTTAAATGCCGGCATTGTTGTACAGTATTTCTGACTAGAGGGTAGAGAAAAAAAAGCCTGCAATTTCTGACTTACAAAATAGCTGACAAGATTTTTCTCAGTTTGTTTTCAACATAACTGCCATCTGCAATGCTGTTAAAGTCTCACTGTAAAATATCCCCAGCCTTTAGGTGAGCTGGAATTTGCATTGGCTCAACAGAAGACTTTCAGAATGAGATTTTGAAGCAGCATTGCATACATCAATTATTATAATAAAATAGTTTTAAAACATTGAAATCTGATTATTTGAGGGCATATCAGAGCACAACAATAGCGGATAAAGATCCAACAGCCTCTTCATAATAAAATGTGTTCTAACCATAAATTCCTTATTGCCATCACGGATAGGGCCACCACATTTACTCACTAAAACCATCAACTAGTCCCTAAAATAAAAAAAACTACTGTAAATTTGAGAAATAATGCTGAACTGAATGTCGAAGCATGCTACTGAACACCCCATGGGCATAGCATTGTCAAAATACAGCCCCCTTCAAATTGAAACCTAACAAATCCCAATCCTGTGGGCGGACCGGTAACAGCCAGAATGCGGACTCAGTGTCCATCTTGGCTATCCATGCCCACTGGCTTCATTATCAGCTCCACTGCCTGGCCAGTGATGCATAAGATACCATGCTCAGCTCCTCTGGAATGCCAGCATTCACTGACTCCCCTCTGGGTATGACAGGTGATGTATGAGCTGGAACTCCACTGCTTGCTTCTTGGTACCATACCCAAGGTGACACCCTGAATTGCCTGCAGGGGGCCTCCAATGCCCTCTACTCTCCCTACCCCAACTTTTTTCCAGATTTTTTTCAGACAATATCTTCCTCCCTTTCACGGAACCCAGATTCTTCGCATGCATACTTATGCATGTCCCTCGAACCCCAGAAGGAAACCCACTTTGAACCCAGCCCTAGCATGTCCACGCTCTTCTTGTCCAGGTACCCCTCCATCCATGCCTCTACCACCTCCACTTAATTGGGGTGTCAGCTGGCATAGCCCCACCTCCTGCCATCCCTCCTGCCTTAGTTCCATCCATAGCCGGGGCATGTCCCCCTGCCAGGACCTCCCGTCCCCTACCAGACCCCCTCAGCCACCCGAAAGGCTGCTCCAGCTGCTGACCCCTTTGTCACCCGCATTGCCTGCAGGATGTTGCTGGGTGCCCCCCCGCACCGTGAACAGTTATGCCAGAACTTGCAACTCGGCCATTAGCATGAGACCCTGTTATCGCCTTGTACACCTTACTTCCCGGGTCGGGACTAACCATTTGACCTGTTCCGAGACCTGCTCCCCATTGACCCGGAGTGTGTCCTGACCCATAACCGCATAGGTACAGTCCCATCTCAGGTCCCCTTTAGCGCCATTCTCCTGAATGCTTCATCGATTTTAGCCAACCAAACTCAGCTTATTCTGGTAATGAGATCCCGATAATTGCCATGTATGTCAGTAGCGGATTGCCAGGTCCGGCTGTTTCTCCAGCACCAGCACACTATAAATTATGAAACCTGCCTGCCAGCTGTCTATACTCTTCCCTTAAATCTAGCCTCCTCTGCTTTGTGCCCTACCACTGCCAATGTCACCGCCATCTCAGACTTGCTGGTTGACCTTTTGCCCACATTTCTTGGCAGTCACTTCATCCACCAGCCCAAAGATATCCACATACTCCACCTTCCATATCTTCTTTTATCGAAGTGGGTACATGGTCTCCCAATGTAAAACTGGGTGGCCCATCATACAGTTTCCGTGCACCACCAACGGTGCCTGTATCCCCTTCCTGGCGGCCCGTGGTCCTTGATGGCCTTCAGTGCCCCTCCAGCATCACCTTTACTTCATTCTCCATGTTCCCCAACAATCCTTTGATATACTCCTTTAGGTTGGCTTCATTATTCATATCCATGTTGTCCTTACCCCATCCAATAACAGTCCTGTCTGGCCTGGTGCGGGCTCGACCCCTTTCCGGGCTCCGCGGGCAGGCTGGGTGCCTGCTTCTGCCTTTTGTTCCCTTTTCCTGTGCCTGACCTCTCATCCCGCTCCTTCCTTTTCTTCTGGGCTACCTCTTCTGCTTCTCTTCTCTTTCTCTGTCATTTGTGCCATTAGCTTTGCCGCCTCCACCATCATGGTTGCACTGGACACTGTGGCTTTCTTAGGTGCCATTAGTCACTGTGCATAATGCTGTGTGACAAAATCATTTGGTTAGCATACATGCTTTCCTCTCACTCTCTGTATCCCCTTTTGCCACTGCTGCCAGTCCCCTGCATTGGCTGGACTGCCCTGCTGCGGTTTGCCCTCCTATCCAGCGCTGCCCCACCCCTCAACTCAGCTGCCCCCATTCACGAATCTCACGAATTTAACTCCGTGCCTTGTCCTGCTGGTCCAGTTTTGGGCCAATCCCTGTGGGCTCCATCCCAGCCTACTGGCTCCTCACCCTGGCCCTGCAGCCCACAGCACTCACAGGGATTTGTTGAAAATTAAAACTCCACAACACATACAGGCTTTAATTTGACTATCACTACCAGTGCTCAACATATGTACTTCACTCTGCCTATTCCGTTGAGTATTCAAAATGCTGCACTCATGTTCTGTCTGATTCAAGCTAAATAGTGAGAGTTTTACAATCTGTCCCTTCATAGCACTTGCATCTGAGAAGCAAATCCACCCACTGCTGTGCCTGTCCCCTTCCCTGCGACTAGTGTCCCCCTTTGTTCTGCCTACCAGGCCTACCTCAGCCTCAGACCCACTGCAGAGAGTCGGTTCTGAACCCCTTCAAACAGCTTCCACCCATTGTGTTCCCTTTGGCTTGGGCCTACTTCAGGCCTGCTGTTCCAACAGCTGCCATCTGCCGGCATTGCTCACCCACGCCATCCCACTGTGCCTGCCATCCCACTGTCCGTCCACCAGGCCACTCAGCCTAGCCCACACTTCTTCCTTGTTGCAGTAGTGCGTGCTCCTCATTAGCCCCTATGGTGGCTGGCTCCTGCTCACCCTAGGGCTGAGATGCCATCACATTGTGTACCCCTGTCCTGCTCCCCTGTCTACCACCTGTTGAGCTCCACCTCCTCGGCCATAGCGCAGGCCCTCCGATGCCCCCAGTGACCTCCATTGGCTCAGCTATAGGCCTTGCCCTGAGCCCCTGTGCCATTTTCTTGTGCTTCCTCCTGGCTGCAGCAGCTCATAGGCCCTGCCACCAGGCCACCACCATGTGGTGCGGCACTCCAGTTTTATTCTCTGGCCCCTCTCACTGGGCCGCCCATCCCATGCTGCGGGTGTACAGTATGCTAAAAGCCATCTCAACCACCTTATACAGTTCAGGATTCAAAATCAACACCAGTTCCCACAGCTACATGAATGAATAAATATACAATGCCCAGACGCTGAACCCACTGAGCAGGAGGCTTGTGTGATTAGAAGGGAACAACCAAAATGGATGCTGGTGCAGAAAACTCTGCAGATGCCCCATTTTACCATGCCTACCTTCTACACTTGTAGCCATTTGGTTTCTTGCCTTCTCCACTACCTCCTTGCCAGATGGACCCTTTTCGCCCCTGAGGTGCCCACTATCCCTGCATCTACGGGCTGCGTGGCCCACATCTTCCTGCTCCCTTGCTGGAATGGCTCACCCAGCCTGCTCCCAAGCCATGAGGCTACCCTCCTTTTGGCTCTACGTTAGCCCGTGGCCCGCATCACCGCTACACCTTTCCACTTCTCACCCACCGCCCAACATCTCTTCCTTCTGAAAACCTTGAGCCGCCCGCTAACACCACCAAGCCCAGGCCCATCACACATTCCCTACCTCTACTCAGATACCCACGAGACACCCACGGCCTATACAGGCTTGTTTTCTTGAATGCAACCTCATTCCTTGCGCCCAGCAGGCTCTCGCCTTCCGCGGTCCTCCGCCAGCACACTTGTTCCAAACCAGCAAAAACAGGGCACAGAAACCCCAAACCACTCTGGATTTAAAATCGCTCTCTTCAATACAAAAACAGCTCACCATTGTGCTAACAACTGCATCAGACCATGTAAATAAAACCATGAGCCAAACAGCACCTCGCATGTTCCTGGATAGGCCCCAACTTTCAGTGCCTTACCTCTGAAATGCCAACAATGTGCTATGCTCTCTCAAATACAAAACCAGCTCATCATTGCTCTAATAACCACATCAGATCATGCAAAATGAAAACCATGAGCTAAACAGCACCTCGCCTGTTGCCTGGATTGGCCCCAACCTTCAATGCCTTACCTTTGAATGCCAGCGTGTGCTGCAATCAAAATTACAGCAAGAAAGAGGGCTACCTGAGTCCTGCCTGTCCTCAGCCCTTGAGGTCACCTTTCCTGCCCCTTCCTCGACCCCCTTGGCCAATAGCCAGCGAAGTTCCTTATGCCTGTCATATGACCCTGCCCATGAGGTCATCACCTCCCTTCTTTGCTCCCAACCCCCTCATGTTGTCCTTTCTGGTTGGTTCCTAGGACAACGGGCTCCTTTTTAAGGGCAAGCCTCATTGCCTTGTCGTGACCCTGCCTCATAAAGAAGTGCTGAGAAAATATTCAACTCCTGGCCTAAAGATGACTTCACACAGGGATTGCAAAATCAACTTCCAGACAAAAACACATTTTGGGCAGGAGTTGAAAATGACAGTTGTCACATTCATGAGTTGCTGAAAAGAAATATGGCTATGTTGAAAATTTGGGGTTAAAATATTGTATATTGCCAAACTTACGAGCCTGCATTTGCAAAATACAACATAGCCTCATAACTTTTTTTATATATTGTTACACCACATTTAAATATAGCCTTCTTATGACCCCACCTCATGAACACAGACAGAGAAAATTTTCAACTACTGTTCAAAAATACTTTTGTTTAGGGACCACAAAATCACCTTTATGGATGTAAAACCCATTTTGGCCAAGATTTGAAATATGACAGCTGTCACATTTATGAGGTGCTGTAAAGATATGGCTATGTTGTAAATATGGAGTAAAATTTTGAAACTTACTAAAGTTAAGAGCCTGTGTTCACAAAAGTCAACATAGGCTAATAACTTTTTAAACCAAATTTTTAACATAGCTTTTATGACCCCACCTCACGAAAAAGGTAGAGACATTTTAAACTCCTGCCAAAAGATCTGGCCAGTGACCAAAAATCACCTTTTGGGATGTTAAAAAAACATTTTGGCCAGGATTTGAACAATAACAGATGTCACACTCTTGAGATACTGTAAGGATATGGCTATGTTGTGAATTTGGGGAAAATATTGAAAATTACCAAAGTAATGAGCCTGCAACTGTAAAATTCAATGTAGGCTCATAACGTTGTTTTAAATATTTTCACCAAATTTTCAACATATCCTTATTATGGACCCACATCATGAACATGTTCAGAGGCAATTTTCAACTCCTGCTCAAAAGGTGATTCTATGTAGGTACCAAAGAAACACCTTTTGGGTTAGATCTGCCTAATGACAGTGCCATTGTTCATGTGGCGGGGTCCCAAAAAGGCATGTTGAAAATTTGGAGCAAAAATATGCAAAATGGGCAACTTATGGCACTAAGTTCAAAACCTGTTAAAATACATTAAACTGCATACCCTTTTCCTCAGTTCACAGCCTGGCTTTGAAGAGTGAAGGTCCAGAGAGGATTATGGAGTTGGACCTCTGATGGGTAAGTAAGGGCTGTGGGGGTGTGGGAGGGTGCTGAGTGGGAGGGTTGGGGTAGGGGAGTCTAATGGCCACAAAAGACAATGATGGATGGTTTTCTTTTACAGGTATAAAAAATTAATAAATAAAGATTGAGGATTCCTGCACTGAGGATTGGGCACCCCATGTCTCTTATACATTTCTTGAGGGGTGTGTGGTGAGTGGGTGCTGAGAGGAAGGGTCGGTTGGGGTGGGTGATTACAAAAATAACGTGCATAGCGGTAGTGGAGGGCATCACCCCAAAAATTGATTGCTGATCGCAAAACTGGCAGACTAGATACCCTGGTGTCACTGTTATGTTTCTGGGGGTGTGGCAAGTAGTCGTCTATGTGCAGTACTGTGCAGTGGCCATCTTGGACATGGTGGAGTGTGCCATGTTCCACCATGACCACTGTTTTTTTTCTTTAAAATAAAGATATCCCCCACCTGACCTTCTCAGCACCCACCAGACCACACTTCAACAGAAACATAAGAGTGACACTAGGTGCCTAACTCTGCAAGCGATCAGGGCACTGTCAATTGTCTTTAAACCAAAAATAGTGCAGTGCGAGTAGAGTGCTCCATTGACATGGGAGGCAACTGTGGTGGAACTCAATATGTTGTTCAGTTGGAAGGAACGTGGGAACCCTTTGATAGCAGAGGTCGGCAGGCACCGCCCACTGAAGCCCTAAAATGAAGTACTGCAGTATTCATAGCTTTAAATGTTTTGTTGGTGACTGAAAAAGTCCCTCTGTGCCTTACCTGTTTATTGGGAAGTCGCTGCTGTTTAACCTGCTGCAGATAAAATAGAAACCCTGGCCCTTTTGAGGCCTTTTGTTGTGTGAGTGTTGTTGCAAACATTTTACATTGAACTGAGCAGAGATTTGAATTCTTCTATTCTAGCCATAGTGAACAGCTCAACTACTGAATGTAGGAAAGACAGAAAAGAAACAGGCTGGGGAAGGGAAGCAATATTATAAAGAAGAAGCAGAAGAAAATGAAATGGTGAGGAACTGGGTAAATAGAGTTAGTTAGAAAACAGGGGTGTAAGGCTACTTTAAAAATATATTTTTTTCTGTACAATATTTGAAAGATGGCTTGCCATTACAGGCATGTGATGTAACTATTTTAGTTTGGTGAATGAGTTTTAAAAAATCTTTAAAATATAACATTGGTTCCTTTTGTGTGTTCAACCCCTTAAAAAGTATGGATCTATTTTATGATCATAGTAATATACTTCAGGTGTGCTTTCTGGTGGATGATGGCATTTTCAGGTGATTGAAGGCCTGAAGCAATAGCACGTTCCTCACAACACTCAAGGTGTGCTGTTAATCCACCACAGTGGACACCCTGCTGTATCTTTTTTTACTTATTGTTTATCCCCGGCACCCCTGACCCTCCTATCTCACAGATCCTTCAAGTCCACCACTTTCCAATCTACTGAGGTGTCTGCCCCTAGAGTGCACGCCTGACTCAAGTTACTTTAACCCGAGGTTAACCCTCCGAGCTGGGCAAGAAAGGCTCCCTTACCTTTCCTTGGACCTTAGGGAAGCAAGCGACACAACAGAGTCTGCCCTCTGCATCTTGGAAGCGGAGCGGGGAAAGTCACCAGGACTGTCTGGGGATTTTTCCTCCATTAATTCCTTGAACATCAGTGTGCAATGAGGACCAACAAGCCCGACGCACGCTGGGATGTGCGTCTGTTCCTGTACTCTGCCAGCATCAACCCCTGTGTTGTCCCGACCATGCCAGCACTACCCAAGTTCCCAGGTGGTGGCAGTAAGCGGTGAGGCTAACTCCCATCCCTCACCAGAGAAGGAGACCAGGCCATTGGGCGCCAATCCTTCTCCCCTGGCCAACCTCCGATGGCCCGAGTCTGCTCCAACCCAGGTCACCAGCATGGAGTGCATCCTGCTGTATCTTACTGATTAATTTACTTCCACCTGCAACTCTTCATGACCTTTAACATAGTTGATCCCCTCCATACATGTTTCTCTAACCATTTTGTGCAAACTACTTTTGTCTGTCCCCAACTGACCTTACAAACAGCAGCCTGTGACATCACAGATATTTGTCATCATTAGCACTATGATATCATAAAACAACAGCACAATAAAGTCAGCTAGGGACAAGTAAACACATTTTATACTCACTGTTTAGACAGGCTACTAAGATGTGTTAAAGGCACAAATAGAAAATAAAAGCATATATTTGCTAGTGAATAATAATAGCTGGAACACGGGTTTACAAAAGCACATTCTGTAGCGAGTTACACTTTAATACATATGGTTGTATTGACACATAGATACAATCATAGATACATAGATGTTGACAACAGATAAGGGCCCATGGCCCACCAGTCTGCCCATTTACACATGTAACTGTGCTTCTCAATCTTCCCTAGAACTAGGTTCCTCCCTTCCCCAACTACTATGATCCCTTATGCCTATGCCATGTATTCTTAAAATCTGTAATCGTTTCTGCCACACCACCTCTTGCATTTGTTGTTTGCTATAATACACTATAACTTTAAACATGAATGTAATGTAGAAGCAGATAGCATTGTCTCTAGCAAGCTTCATCTGTTCTGCAGTCTTGCATGCTATAACTCCCCTCCAACAAACACCAGTGGTGTAGCTACGGGGGTGACAGACTGCCCCCTCAGAAATCCGACTGGGACTTTTATCTCCGTCTCACCCATTTTATTCTCTCTCCTACCTGGCCTGGGGAATTAGGATGAAATGCAGGTGGGGGTGGCTGCACTTTCCTTAAATCTGCTTGAATCATGATACTCTGATTATCAGCCAATTGCAGGTGGCCATACTCGAGTCTCACATGCATGCAACAAGGCTCATTGCTTGAAACGTGCCATAAAAAGCAAGTCTTCTTCAATTTCTTTTAGTTTTGAGAATCTCCTCATGTCACTCCTCCTCACTTTAGTCGGCAGTGCTTGTGTCAGAGTTGGCCCGTGGTCTGTACCACAGAGGACTAAATTTAAATAGCAAACTCAGTCATCTGGGACTGACTGGTCAAAGGCAACACCGTTGCTGCTGGGCTTTTTATTTCTTGCTTCAATGTTCCAATCTGTTGTGTTCTGCCAGCCAGAAGGAATGACAGGAGTGGAGTGGACAGTAGTACATGACTCAGACAGGTATGTACCTCTGGCTCCAGTTCTACTGATTTGAAAAAAAACACATTCTTAGTAGGCAATGTTTTATGTACCACTGCCCACAGCAGCCCAGTAAAACTTAGGTAGTACTAGTATGCATGTAACCTGGTTTCAAAAAATTTAAAATGTTTGTTTTCTTTAAAACTGTGTTACTACAGAGTCAGAACTTGAACTTCACTATTTGGGAACATGCAAGGAAGGAACTTAAACCTTAAGGTACAGCACACTCCGCAGAGACCACACTGCTTCTAGACTAGTTGATTCTTTCTGTTGGCTGGGATGGAGCCTGGGTCATGTGTGTACTCGATGCGGCAAGCAGCAATGCCAGCCTCTGCTGCTTGCCACATCCAGCACAAGTTATGACCTTGATCTCGGCCACCAGCCACCAGAAGGAACTAGTCTAGCTAGCAGCAGTGCAGTCTCTGTGAGCACAGAGCAGTCCCATTTTGTCCACTTCTCCATCCTGGGCTGCCTGGCAGCGGGAGGAATTAGAAAAGAACTGTGTTGTGTTACGTTTGTTTCTTTCTCACTCCTCCTCCAAGTCTTCTGTGCTGCTGCTTGCTTGTGTTTAGTAACTTTAGTTATTTGTCTGGTGATCATTGTTTGGCTGCTTGTTGGCAGTGCGAATGGCCCTCATTGTGATTTTTTTTCAACCATCCTCCGATCCGACCTCTTCCCAGTCTTCACAGTGCAGATTGGAGCTGCCACGCCACTACGGCCTGGTCATGAGTGTGGGGCCTGGGCCTGGGACTGGCAGTGCTGGGAAATGAGATTCAGAACTGGGGGGTGCACACAAAAATATTGTTTTTAACTTGATGCCGACTGGAATGAAGTGGAAGGGTTATATTTGTATTGTTATCAGAATAACAGGACTGGGACTCAGCCAGCACCAGCAGTAGAGAGTGGAGTGTAGATAGTGGCTGCTACTACTGACTATGGTCTGGTCATGAGCATTGGGCCTAGGCAGGCTTCTGAGAAGTAATTTGGAATCGGGGGCAGGGCAGCAGCAAATGTTGTTAACTTCTTGGTGCCAACTGGAAGGGATTTTGTCGGAAGCTGCCAGAGTGCACTGTGTGCATGTGGATGACTGCCACTGACTGACTGTGGCCTGGTCATGAGCAAGGGGCCTAGGCAGTAGGCTGGCCATGGCATCCTGGGAAAGATTCTGAATCACTGGGGAAAGCAGGGCAGCAGAGCAAATGTTGGTAACTTCTTGGCACCAACTGGAAGGGCTCAAATCTAAATTTATTATGTGTGTTATAATTGTACATTTATTTATTTGGTTAAATTTTTCATTTAAAGAATCAAAGCATATATCAGAGTTTGGTTTAATCAACAAAAGTGATTTTAAAACTACTCTAACAGGTTCACTTTACATACAGTACTGAGAATAATGTGTTACCAGCAGTACAAAACAAGGTTCAATGGCCCTCGTGGCCAGTAAGTGTTATGCTTGTGCAACTGTGTTACTTGGATTTTGGCCATTCGCACTCTGGTTCCGGAGAATTACCACCCTGTATGGGTACCAAAGGCAAGAAACCCTCTAGAAGGTTCCACCCCTAGATGTGACACAGGACACTTCCCTTGGTTACAGGTACCTTAGGAAGAATCCCAGGAGAGAGGCAACTACTCAAGAAGGAGGGAAGGATGGTGGGGCAAAGAAAAAGTGCTTCAGAAGGAGGCTGGGGGAACTGCTTATATAGCTCAGGAAGTGAGAGTGGCTGGCTGCTTGTCCATCGACATAGGTGGAGCCTTCCAATTGTGTTTCCATACAGCTAATAGAAAATCAGCATAGTGTATAGAACTGTGCATTTGTCCATATGATTTGTCTTGGCACTGTTTTATCTGAAAATGGTACTGTGTTCACCAAGTAATGTCTATGACACTCTTTACATGTCTTACTGCAGTTTTATTGGAAGAAATAGACAACAAAGGCCAATTTTCAGGCACAGGCATACAAAATAAGGACATGCTGCCATAAAATCGGGTGCAACTTATAACAGGAGAAGCTAGAAACAAAAGATTAAAGCACTCAGAGGCAGGAAATGCTTGATTAACTTGGCTATGCCAAACATTTGAAAGCAAAAATAAACTTACAATGGCAAAACATGTCAGCAGAATACATGCTTAACAGAGTGCTGCAGTACTATTCATTCTACAAATGATGACACTTTATTTTAAAGAGAAACTTTTATTGTAACTGTGGGATAGGTAATCACTAGTTACGTCAGCGGATAATTGATTTGAAGTTACATTTATTGCGTGCAAGTACGATTACAGTTACAATGCAGTTACAGTGTAGTTAAAGAGCTGCTGACACAAACCTATAACTCTGCCTAGCTCAAACAGTTTTGATGTAGTATCATGACTTTTTTTGGCTTTGATACGAAAATATAATTTGATTGCCATTTTAAAAGTTTTTCTGACAGTTGATGACAAATGCTCTTGCACTCTGAGTTAGCACTGCTGCTCCACTGTAAAGATGTGGTGATATAGGGTGGGAGAGTACCTTTTTCAGAAAGTGGAAACCACAATGTGACACTGCTCTTTAAATTCTTTGTCTCTCCACCCCATACTTATGTATTTTCATTCAATCGAAAATATGTTCCTGTTCCTGTCTGTAGTATCTGTAGTGATGGAGACACCTAAAACAGAAGAAGGAGCTTTTGCTCATGAAAAGGTAATGGAGCTGAATCTTCTCTCCTGTCCTGACACTTCTCAGATGTTACATGGCAGCTGGGTTTCTCAGGGCCAGATTTGCTGGCTGGTAAAAACTCAGACCCAGGTCACTGCATACAGTCTGTGTTGCCTGAAATATTGTCAGAACACCCATCACCACTGATTGTGTTTATAACACACGACTCAGAGACAAGGATTTTTTATTAGGCTACCCCCGGCAGCAACAACCACCACACAGGGGAATCTTTTGTGTTCATACCTAGCCCAGATTTTTCTGTTAATTTTAATAGGCTGGCTGGTCATGAGCTGAAAACAGATCAGCCATACAGGAAATTGCCCCTGCTGCAAAATTCAATGGTGGGTGCTTCTATTCAGTTCTGACACCCCCAATCCGGTTCAGCAGAGGTCTCATTTGGCAGTCCACTTAATTACTTTCTTTTGGGTGTACAGTCACTAGATTTACCCTCTCAGCTGAAGGAATGGATGAATCTCCCTGGAGAATCCAGTGCTCCTCTATTGTCAAAACTGAATGCAGTTCTGATTGCAAAAGTGCAGTTGCTACAGGCAAAACAGACTGCAGGTTTGACAGCCGTGTTCTTTAGCTGATCTGTCCAAGTCCGTTGTTGGCAGTTGTCTAACTGCAGAGTAGAAAAATTATTAGATGGACTTCAGTGGCTGGCTGGATTAGTGCCTCAGGTGGCAGACATAATAGTACTGGCTCTCAGGTAAGCCTCTCTTCAAGAGTTACAGTTTTACCTGCACAGCCCAGCCTGACCACTTCTGCTTCTGTGGCTCACAGTCTATTTCCCCAGAAGCATCTGCATATTTGCAGTCAGAACAGCATTCAGTTTTGACCATACAGTAGCATGGGATTCTGGAGCAAGCTGTACCACATACAAAGTTACCAACAGTTCCTCATAATGGCTACACAAAGAGTATTCCAGCTTACCCTCATGTTGCACCTTCGGACAGTTCAACTGCTCAGCAATTTATTACTTCTGAGCATGACACTCCCTACCCTCCGTGAATATGATCATAGTTCCTGAGCCATCAAAATGCTGCAACATGCTGAAGTTACTGCTGCAGTACAAGCCCTTACTCCTGAAGTTGGTCAAGTGCATGTCTTTAGCCTTCAGTCTCCAGGTAAGAGCATTATCCGTTCCTTCAGGTGAGAGGGTACAGCTTTTGTCTGTAAACCCCAAAGAAAATAATTAAGTGGACTGCCAAATGAGACTTCAGCTGAACCTGATTGGGGTGTGTGTCAGGGAACTGAGGAGAAGCACCCATCTTTGGACATTTTGCAGCAGGCACAGTTTCGTATGGCTGATCTGTTTACAGCTCATGATCAGCCAGCTTATTAAAATGCTATAGATTTTCTTGCTGCTGATTTGTATGCATATATTCATATTTCAGGGGAACAAATATAATGCTTAAATTTTCAGATTATTACAGACTTAGAAAATATTTGGGCTAGAAGTGAACAGGAAAATATTTGGGCTAAATATGAATGGCAAAAAGATTGCCTGTGTGGTTGCTTTTTGCTGCCGTGGGGGTAGCCAGGTAAAAAATCCCAGTCTTGGAATCTTCAGTGTTATAAACACAATCGGGGTTCTGACAATACTTCAGACAACACAGATTAACCTCCATTACCTTTTCTGCGAGTGAAACTTCTTCTTTTTGTATTCATGTCTCCATCACTACAGATACTACAGACAGGAACAGGAACATATTTTAAGACTGAATGAAAATGGTAATCAAATTACATTTTGTATCAAAACAAAAAGTCATGATACTTAATCAAAACCGATCGAACTACACAGAGTTATAGGTTCGTGACAGCAGCTCTTTAAGGAAACTTACAGTGTAATCTACAAACCAAGCTGGCTAATAAGAAATAGAACTAATCAAAGGTTCCATTCCTTACTCTGCTGCTACTAGCTGTACCACAACACCACCTACAAGCCCTTGCACTTTGAGGACTATTCCTCTTCCTCTGGGCAGGGGCATTCTGCTGACATGTCTGCTATTGTACATTGATTATTGCATGATTGTTTTCTATTTTCAGGCACAATCTGGTATTCTAATTCAGAACAATCAGAATTCTAATTATAGTACCAGGCAATCGATATTTACTGTCCACTAGATAAAACATGATTAAGTTAGCAAAAGCAGGTAACAGGTTGTCTTAAAGATGCAGTATGTGGGTTACAGAACCAGTTACAAATTCTAATTTATGATTAGTTGTTCAGATGTTGTATGTTGTTGTTGCTGTGCTCAGCTGTTTAATGTCAACTTCAGGCATGGGTTTGTTGAGAGGATCGAGAATGACTGTAAGTACACTCCACCCTTTTTCGTGCTCTGCATACCACTAACATACATAAACATAAAGTTAACTTATTTGTAGTACTTGACAAAATGCTTTTCCTGATTACCGTATCTTTATATGAGATCACAGAAGCGTGAACTTAATTTTGCATTGGTATTGAACAGAAAAACAACTAAGGCTGTGACAGCACAATGGGTAAACTGAATCAGAGTACCTACAGGAGAAAATTGTCTGGTGACTGTTCCAAAAGATACAATGTGAAAAGAAGGTATTAACAGATGTGAACATAACAATAGAGGTTTGATGCTCCTTGGTCAATCTACCTCCCTCTACTGGTCATGCAAAAAGTTAGGGTAGTAAGTGAGGTAAACACCAATTTAGAGATGTCGGTAGGAGACGCAGGGTAAATGGAAAAAGTGACAAAAGCAATAAGGACAGGGATGGGGCAAAAGGGGTAATGCCATCAGGAAATGGAGGGTAATGAGCACCAATGCCCGTAGTGTGGGCAACAAGCTCCCTGAACTGGTGGCCTTGATGGAAGAGGATGCCTGGATATCGTAGCAGTCACAGAAACATGGTACACAGAGAACCATGACTGGGATGTTAACATACCAGGGTACACAACCTACAGGAGAGACAGGAAGGGGAGAAGAGAGGGAGGAGAAGCTCTCTATGTAAGGGAAGGGATAAAAGCAACTGAACAAAAGAGTAAACAGGGAGGAGAGGAGGCACTGTGGGTCACTTTAGAGACTGGAAAAGGCACCACAATCCACACAGGGTTGTATACAGACCATGTCAGGGGAGTGAATGGACAAGGATATGGTAGAAGGCATTCTTAGGATGGCAAGAAAGGGAGATACTGTTGATGGGACACCTGAATATGCCAGATGTTAACTGCAGCACATTTTCTGCAGCCACATCCGAGCAGGGCCATTCTCAATGTACTACAGCTGGCATGCCTCAGGCAGCTAGTTTTGAACCCACTCATGAGGAGCAATCTTAGACCTCATACTAAATGGGTACACTGAGAGGATCTCAGATCTAGAAGTGGTAGCCATCTGGGAACAAGTGACCACCAAACAGTGTGGTTCATGATAAACTCAGCTACAGAGTAAAGTCATACAAAAGTGAGGGTACTGGACTTCAGGAGGGCTGACTTTGGCAAGATGGGAGAGTGACTTAGAAAAGCACTAGCAAACAGGCTAGAAGGAGTGGTGGAGCAACAATGGGAAACATCAAACTGCCATCACAGAGGCAACAAGCCTTTGTGTGAAGCAAATAAACAAATCAAAATGAAAGAAAAAGCAACTACGGTTCTCAAAAGAGGTGGCAGGGAAGGTCAGGAAGAAAAAGACAGCATTCAGAAAGTATAAGGAAACACAGAAGGAGCAGGACAGAGAACTGTACCAGTTAAGGCAGAAGGAAGCAGGAGGGAAGTCAGAATAGCAAAGGCCCAAACTGAGGAAAAGATAGCCAACTCGGTTAAAAGGAGGACAAAACCTTTTATAGGTACATCAGGGAGCATAGAAAGATAAAGGGAGGATAGTGAAGCTGAATAGAATAGATGGTCAGTGGGCAGAGAGGAACAGTGCAAAAGCAGGGCTACTGGATGAATATTTCTGCTCAGTATTCACAAAAGAGGAGGAGGGAGGTGCCTAATCCAATTGAAGCACTCTGGATAGGAGGTCGATCCCAGTCCTTTCACAGAAGAAGGGTTCTGAAAGAACCGTAATACTGAAGGTGGGCAAAGCAATGGAGCCTGACAGAATTCATCCCAGAATTCTAAAAAATTAAAGGGAGAATTAGTGAAACCACTGACTACCCTTTTAACAAATCATGGGAGGATGGTGTGGTACCTGAGGAGTGGAAGAAGATGGATGTGATTCCCTTCACAAAAGTGGGACCAAGACAGAGGCAGGGAACTACAGACCTGTCAGTTTAACCTCTGTGGTAGGGAAAGTGTTGGAATCACTTCTGAAGGAAAGAATTGTTGAGTACCTAGAGGCCAGTGGGGCACGGACCCAAGGCAGCATGGGTTCACAGTGGGAAGGTCATGTCAGATGAATCTAATTGATTTCTTTGACTTTGTGACCAAAGTAGCGGGGCTGTGGACATGGCCTACCTAGACTTTAGCAAGGCATTTGACACAGTCCCACACAAAGATTAATAGTCAAATTAACTAGCCTGAGAGTGGGTCCCAGTGTGGTAGCCTGAGTAAAACATTGGCTGGACAACAGGACACAGAAGGTAATTGTAAATGGAGTCTCTCTGAAGAAAGAGGGGTTACTAGTGGGGTACCGCAGGGTAGAGTACTGGGTCCAGTCTTTTAATGTTTTTATAAGTGACATTGCAGAGGATTGGAAGGAAAAGTATGCATCTTTGCAGATGACACAAAGATCTGCAACATGGTTGATACACAAGGAGGTGTGGAAAGGATGAGGAGGGACTTGGCAAGGTTGGAGAAATGGTCAGAAGTATGGCAGCTTGGATTCAATGTAAAGAAGTGCAAAATAATGCACCAGAAACAAAACCCAGGGAAAATTACACAATGGGGGAGTTAGTAACAACAACAGAAATGGAAAGGGACCTGGGGTAATCATATCAGATGACCTTAAGGTTAGTAAGCAATGTGAGAAGGCAGTAGGGAGGGCTGGGGGCATACTGGGATGTATAGGAGAGGCATCACCAGCAGAAAACAGGAAGTTGTTATCCCTCTGTACAGACAGTTGGTGAGACCCCATCTGGAGTACTGTGTCCAGTTCTGGAGATCCCATCTCTGCAAGGACATAGACAGGATGGAGGCAGTTCAGAGGAGGGCCACTAATATGGTGCAGGGTCTGCAAGAGAAGCCATACGAGGAGAGACTAAAGGAGCTTAATATGTATACCCTTGAGGAAATTAGGGAGAGGGAACTGATAGAAACTTTTAAGTACCTCAGTGGAATCAACAAAGTCCAAGAGGGTAGCATCTTTCAGAAAAGATGTGCAAGAACAAGGGACACAATTTGAAGATGGGGGTGGTGGTGGTTCAGGGCAATGTGAGGAAGTATTTTTCACAGAGATGGTTGTGGATGCATGGAACAGTCTTCCTGGGAGATTGTGGGGTCTTAAACTGTGGGAGAATTCAAGAATGCATCGGACAGACATAAGACAATTTTGTGAGGAGGTAGGAAGAAATAGGCTGTTGGTTAACTAGGATCTGCAGCTTATCCTGTAGGTAGGAAATGAGCAGACTAGGTGGGCCAAGCGGTCCTTATCTGCCGTCAAAGTCTATGTTTCTATGTATTCTCTCAGCTCAGTACAACAATCCCTCCTCCCCAAAGCAGACCAAAACAGGAAAACTAAAGAAATTTAATAAAAAGTTTCCAAATTCCTTTCAGTCTTGACTGTTTGTTATGCCACTGCCTTTTTAACAGTGGTTACTCTGAAAAAGTTGAGGGACCTGGAAGTAGGTGGGGAAAAATGCTGATGGGTCACAAACTGGCTAAGAGACAGGAACTGAGAGTAGTGGTGGGACGGGGGACTGTCCAAACCTAGGCCTGTAACCAGTGGTGTCCCACAGGGCTCAGTACTCGGACCTGCACCTGTGCTGTTCAACAGATTTATAGGTGACATAACAGAGGGATCAGGAGTAACATCTTCCATTGGCAGATGATACTAAGCTCTATAAGATGTTGGACATGGAGGAGGAGACAGGATTTAAGGAGGACCTGGTTAAGCTGGAGAAATGGTGGGACATCTGGCATTTGGGTTTTAATGCTAGGAAATGTAAGGTGATGCACATGGAGTGAGAAAGACAAAGGCCATTTACAAGTGGGGGATACAAGTGCAGTATCAGAGGAGGAAAAGGACCTGGGAGTAATTGTCAGGGGTGACATGAAACACACAGCACAGTGCCAAAGACAGCAGTCAAAGTGAATAAAATGTTGTGCTGTTTTGCCAGGGAATCACCTCTAGGAGGGAGGAAGTTATTTTGCCACTGTACAGGTCACTGGTGAGACCACACCTGAAATACTGTGTTCAGTTCTGTTGCCATTACTTGAAGAAGGATATCAAAGTACTGCAGGTGGTCCAGTGGAGGCAACCAATATTATCCAGGACATGGGGACAGAACATATGAGGAGAGGCTGAAGGTGCTAAGCATTACTCCTGGAGGACAGGAGGGAGGGGATATGATTGAAAGCTTACAGTTAAAGACAGGATTGATACAGAGGACATCTTTAACTAAAAGGAGGGTACAATAAGGGGAATAACCTGAAATTGTTGAGGGGTTAACTCAAGAAAAATGAGGAGGCACTTTTTCACCAAAAGCATAGTGAAGGGTGGAAAGAATTGCTGGAGGAGGTGGTGGCAAAGATGGTGACCAGTTTCGGGGGGCATGGTGAAGAAGATTAGGATGGAAGGGTCGCTGCCGGGAGGGATGGTGAGGGGTTTGGAATGGTGGGGTTGGACTCTGGGGAAGTAGGGGTGGGGGGCAGCTCCATGGTATTAACTGAGCTGTGCACTTCAGCAGACTAGATAGATCATTATGGCCTGTTTCTGCTAGCAAGTTCATATGTTCATATGTATGTTTGTATTTCAGTGCATTCAAACATTAAAGTGTTCCAATCTTACTTTTGAAATCTAAATGTAAAAAAATATTTTAAAGTTGGTTCAGTGGTTCTCAAACTTCCTCTGTTAAAATGCAGTGCAAGTTAGTGAAGTGGTATCATGAGACATGTTCTGTATTTTATGACCTTTTGGGCTGCCAGATTTAAAACCTAATGGATTTCCAGGCAGTTATAGATGCTTTGGGACAATTGTGATTAATCTTACTGTATTTTAAACTTATTTGGTCAGGGAGATATTCTTGTCACTGATTGTCTGACAGAAAAGCCTTTGCTAAGCTTTGTGCACAGATGAATTTCATTGGGAACCCAAACTGAATAATATAAACACACTGTTGCTGGCACATAACTGCTATTTGTTACTGGGTTATTGTAGTTCAGACCAGGGCAATGCACTGGTCTGAAAACCAGAAGCCCTCCTGTTTAAGTGTTTTCCATAGAACGTTTGACACTGATGGAGATAAAAGGGTGGGGGATGTTCCTGCATGCACCCATAAGCACTCAAATCAGTAAACTAGCACAAAGTTGTTTATACTTATTAACTTGCATGGTTATGCATGGTCAGTGCTTAAACTTATGGGGGCCTACAGCCTTCACAGGTTGATCGGATTGCACTGGAGTTTGCAAACACCAGTGGCTTCAGAACTGCATGTCTGAGATGCTTACCTACTTATGACATTGGTAGCAAGCTACTAATTTGGTGTTGGATGGTGGGATTCTTTTTTTAGATTTGTTTTGAGGGGGTACAGAAATTAGATACATGTATGTTGGCTTGCAAATGACATACATACAGTAGTTCCTCATTGAATAACCTGTAGTATTACAAAGTAACAAATACTGAAAGGATAGTGAAATAAAAACAATACTAGTATTAACCTCTGAAGATTGTCAGCTGAGTCTGATTTTGGTCCTTTGTTCCTGTTTTTTTTTTTTTTGCCTTGTCCCTGATCTGTTAGGCAGGAGGACCTCCAATTTAATAAACTGGGGACAAAGGATCAAAACTGGGGACACATCTTCAGAGTTGATGATATACAGTACATTCAGTAGACTGACATGTTTAGTAGCTTGCAAAAATATATTCCCTAAAGAAGAAGTCTGTAATTTTAATGTTTGATAAAATGTTGGTGCTTACAATGCTCACTGTTTAGTGCCAGACTACTTTATCTATTTAGTTGCTGGAAGGATTACTTATGCATTCTCTAGAGGTTTCAGAACTCTGTTGCACCACAGAAGGGTACAATCACATTCCATGATCTTTGAGCAGTGATGCAACAATATTTTGAAACTTAAAAGGGATAGAATTCTATGCAGGCAGAGTCATGCTGTACTATACACACATAATGGCTTATTGGTGGCATCTGCTTGAACCATGTTTGCTTTTTCTCCCAAGAGTGCTGTTCAGGAGTTAAAGTCTGTTTTATTTTTATCCAGAGCTTGTATTGCTGTTAGCATGACTACAGACAGTTCCTAGTATGCTTTTGTGGTAGGCAGTAGTGAGACCCATCGGAAGCTGCAACCAGATAGTCTCTGTGGTGCGTGCCTACATTTCCACAGGATCTTCAGACACCACCCAAATCAGGGAGGCACAACACATCTACCCTAGGAGGCCTTGAGGTGGAGGTTTTGTGGAGGGGTTGTGGGATGACAGATGGACCAGGCTCCGAACTTCAAGTTCAACACACACACAATCTCTATGTAATGTTTATTCAAAATGCAGAGGATAACCTTCAGCAATGGCATATCCTCTTCAGTACATCAGTTTGTAGCAACAGACTATGCAAGCCTTTTCTCTACACTTAGCCAACACCTACTGACTCACTGATCTCTGATCTAACTAGCCATTGGGATTCAGCCTCCACCCCATTTGTGCCCTGTTTGATTAGGTAGTGGGGACTGAAGTAAAAAAAAAACAAACTAAAAACAAAGAATCTCAGTGAAGAAGCACTGAAACAAGGGTGACCCAAAGGGCATTAACAAGCCAAGTTTCAAGAAATACAACATTACACATACTTCCATAATGCAAGGTATCATGGGATATGTGCAAATCACTATGGAATTTTAGACGTGTTCACTTTACAGCAATTTACATGCATTTTAAATAGCACAACTAACTTAATTTTCTAATACAGTCAACTAGTACTTTTACCTTTATCAGAAACACGTAGTGCCATGGTATTTTCAACATTTTCAGGTTTCATACACATAAGGTATCTACATTAAAGTGTTTTATGCACAGTGCTATTACATACTAAATCCAACAATGATAAACACAACCTGTTGTTTTACATATTCTCTGAGGTCACCACAATAACCTCCTGCACGAGGACCTAAGAGGAAAAGGAAAATTAAAGAGGACACTACAGCATAGTCAAGAAATGAAAGGAGTGCCCATAGATAGCCAACCTTATGGACTAGATATTGTAAAGAATAGATTAGGCTAAGAAATAGAAGAACTGTTACAACAGATTTAAGAAAAGATTCGGTCCTCCAAGAGTGGCAGGAGCTCCCTGTCACAGGTATGTGGCACAAGCTAAGTTATGTGCTGTTGTCCTGTTTTGGCTTCAATTGTGCAGCTGAGTACTGACTGGGGAGAGTGACAATGTGAATGGTATTGTTTTGTTCCTTCATTCTGGACAAACCCTATTGCCACTGTATCTGGGGCAGGTAACCTTCACTGAAGGTCAAGCACAAAAGAGCTAATTTCATTGTAATGAATAGGGATGAGTGCAAATTCTGCTACAGTTATGGCTGGACAAGTCCTAAGAGTCTTGATCTGAACACCCCTGCTGGGAGTTGTGAGATTATAGAATGGGGATGGATGGATGGAGGTGGTTGGTAATAATATATATTTTTCCAAGTGTTTAACCAGGAGTGACACACTAAACTGAAAGCTTGTTTACAGGTGCAACCTGGGAGCACAGGAAGTTAAGTGACTTGCTCAGGGTCACACAGTATGCAAGTGGGGGCTGTGGGATTCAAACCCAGGTCTCCAGATTTGCAACTCAGAGCCTTAAACCACTGTACTATACTGCCTGGAGAAGATAAGTTGATGTATCCCTCCATCTCCAGAAGCCAAATCATACACACTTTAGCTTTCAATGTTTACGGAAGAGAGAATGTTGCCCATTGGTTCAAGCTGTTTGGAGCGTCAGCATGGCGTTTGGCGTTTTGATTCTTTGGCTTTATGCTTCATTTATTTCTGCATTTTCACCACCCCTAAGCAGGTATTATATGCTTTTGCAGTTCCTGCTCATCTATTGAGGTTGTGGGGTTATATTCTGATTTTTGCCAAGACTGCGTCTTTTGCATGCATGCTAGTTTTGCTTTAGTGCATCCATCTATGCTTTTTGGACCTTTTCCTCCACTATATCTATGGACAACTACACTTACATGCATGTCTACACTGCTGCTTACAATTGGGTGAGGTCTATGCCTTTTCTATATGTGTGTTTAATTATATTTGATGTTTAAATAAAATTTATCTTTTCAGTGCTGACCCCAAACTTGTTAATTTTAGCTTACAGAAGTGTTGCATATAATCCCTGGGCAGTAAAAAATATGTTTGCAGTCAATGGGTCTTAATGCAGGAATGCTGTTGGAAGTCAGAGCATCGTGAAATTATTTGATTTTATTTGGTAAACGGTAAGGCCCACTAGGCACAAGTGCCTGTTTTCAGGGGTGATCTGGGAGCACTGAGGAAGTTATGTAACTTGCTGATAGTCACACGTATTCAAATGGAGGTTGTGGGAATCAAATCTCGGTCTGCTAATATACCAAGCTCATCCACAGCTTGTTACTCTAACCTCTAGGCTATATGGCCAGCCCTAAATTATAAAAGATATAAATGATGAGGAAGACCTGGCCCTTTTAAATTAAAGTGCTCATACAGGGTTAATTGATGGAGGTGCAGGATTGCATATGCTTTATTCTGAGTTGTGAGGAAAGAGTAACCAAACAAATCAGCATATAAAAACACCATTGTAAGTCACACATTTTGTTCACCCCTTAGGCTATGTGGGGCGATGCTGAAGATTGTCACAGGAGAAGTAACAGCAGTTATGGTGGCCTTTTGAAGTTGGAGCTCCTCAGAGACTGATTTCATACTGCTAAAACAGGTCAAAATATCTAAAAACACCGTGGCCCAAAGAAAAAACCATTTGCTCATATTGCAATTTAACAATCAGGAGATATGCTAGGAGCACATACTAGTAGCAAGCATTCTGGAAAAGCAGTGAAAGAAAAGGGTTGGCTGGCAAATATCTATGTTATTACACTCAAATTCACCACTTCATAGGGCATCTGAGATCTGGGTGGTATCTTGAAACCTGAACTCAAAAGATATTGTCAACCTGGCGATGTGGTAGCTGATAGGCTAATTAATCTGTTGATACAAGCACTTTGTCTTTTGTGATACCTTCTGAAATGGATGATGTCATGTCTGCAATCAAAAGCACTGTACATGGCATTGCCGAACCGGTAAGTAACTCTCATTTTGATGTACAAAGTCTTTGTTAAGTTAGCTCAAGTCATTCTGAAACTGAATATGACAATAACAATGATTCACAGCCAACTTGCCAAGCAGTTGATGATGATAACATTCTAGTAGATGAGCTACAGAATTATCCATCTGAGTCTGCCCTCTATATCAACCGTCACTTGAGCACAGATGTCATCATAGATATATTGGAAAAGGGACCATGTCAGCTAGGTTTAAATAATAGTTACAACTTTGTGAAAGATAAAAGTGGCAAAAGAATGTTTCGATGGGAGTGGTATTAGAACACCTTAAAAATGGAATGAAGCACTACAGAGAATGGTTAATATTTTCCCATTGGAAACTGTGCATTCTGCTACCCTTGTTGACGATTTGCAAAACATTCTCTGGAAGACTTTGAGCCAGCTTTGCAGATCCAAATTATGGGTTTTGTAACTGAAAAAGGCAACAAAAACTTTAGCAGTCATGAGCAATCTATGGTCCATAAACAGTCAGGAAAGACTTAACCAGCAGCACAGTTAACAGAGAGCAACTGAAGGCATTCAGTAGATAGGTATGAGAATAAAAACATTGTAAATCAAACTAACTTATAAGATTACTGATAATTTAATGAGGTGATTGAATAGTTTTCACATTCTGTCTTATAGCACCTTTCTCATTGATGCACAGAAGCAAGAGGAAGTTCTATTATTACCTCCATGGGAGATTCTCTGTGGCAAAAAAGCCTTTGTAATAATTTTGAGGAGTGGGGGTTACTCAAAACTCAAGTCATCAGCATTAAATGCGGCTTTGCATAGCTCGGTGGGTGTCGCTCAGTAACCGATCTGGGATTAAGAAGAACAATTGAGTTGCAATTGGCAACACAAAATTTACATATATTTATTTTATTTATTTATTGAAGATTTGGAAAGTACCTTTGAGTCAAAACTCCTTTTCAAAGATTCCACGTCAATACAGATAAAACATAGTACAGAGCAATGAAAAGCTGCAACACAAGCATTCATACTTGATACAGGTTCCCTGCCCTCCTCCTTGTCATAGATAGGTAACACCTCTGAGAAGGCTACTGAGCATGTCACCTGTCTAAGACCCATCCTAGATCCCTGAACTCCCTTCTGCACTGTCATATCCTCATCCCTAACCAGGTCATTTGGTCCCCAGGTAGACAATGACATCTAGCTCATCCTCCCTTCCTTCCTTCTGTCCCAGTGATCCTTAAGATGTGCTTTCCATCACTCTGAGCCATGGCACCGGGTAGGTTCTTGACCTTCCTCACTCACTCGCTAAGGCAGCAGAGGTCTCCAACTCCTCTACTAATTGGTGCTGTTCCTATCTTGTGGGTAGGACTCAATCTGTTAGAATTGGAGATTCCATGTCCCCCCACTCTCTATTAATACTGGTGTCCTCCAAGGGCCTGTCCTTGGTCCAATACTCTTTTTGGTCTTCTTAAATGACCCCTCTGCTGCATGAGACTCTGCATCCATCCACATGTACACAGATGACACAGTACTATTCACAACTAGTACGTACCTCTCTGATCTGGTGGCAAGGCCCCAACTGGACTTCAACAATGTACAGCAGTGGTTCCGGTCTAATCAGTTATCACTCAGTACCAAGAAATGGTCTCCATGACCTTTGGCACCAGACAGAAGCTCACAATGCTTACTTCTCTACCCTCCTTCCACACATTAGATGGGGCCATAATTGATGGTGTTCCCTCATTTAAGTACATAGGAGTCTGGCTCGACCATCACCTCAACTTTTCTGGACATATGGACCACCAGCTATAAAAAACTTTACCCTAAACTTGATGCATTATACAGGGATTGCTGCATTCCTCTTCCTGCTCTCTGAGCTATTGTACAGAAAATGATTCTCCCCATTTTTGACTATGATGACATTGTCTACAGTGCTACTCTTAAGTCTACACTTGCCAGATTGGACTCCCTCATGTCTTCTGTTGCTATGTCTTGGACTGTCAGCCCTGCACCCACCACTGCTCCCTCTATTCCACTCTAACCCTTCCATCCCTTGAAAATAGATACCTTGCTCATTGCACCTTCTATACCTATAAATTCTGGTTAGGCTCCTCCTTCCTACCTTGCCTCGATCTCTCCACCTCCACCCCCCTTACTCCTTCATAACTCACATATACTATGAGCTGCCATCAAGAAAGTCATCAGCAGACAGTAGGCTAGTTTCTCTTCCCAGACTATGAAATCCCCCAATCCACTCTGCCTCATCCCAGTGCTCACTCTTCTCTGTACTGTAAGACTTCTCAACTCACACCTGCAACTGCACCTAATGGCTGTCCCTGTTCTCCAGTGCTCCTACCTGCTACCCCATCTCCTCCCTTTTTCTCTTGGCTGCCCACTTTCTGCTCTCCCCACTACCCTTGTACCCTTGATCTGTTTCTTCCCTGAATCCCAATGGATGGCCTTTTACCTCTCACCTCATATGGCACCTTGCATTTCAATTGTTCCTCCTTGTTTCACCCGGATTGTAATCACCTTTTCACTGTTGCATAAATTGCCAATGAAATTGCACAGATATTGTATAAATGCTTATATGTTTGGACTGCCCAAGATATTGTACAAATATTGTATAAATGCTTTTATTTTTTTATGCAATATGGTTATATGTTTGTAGCTTAGTGTTGGATGTTAGTCCTTGTACTGCCACATAATGCCATGTAATTACTGACTGATTGTTTATATTCACTCTCCTCTTCCCCTTTTCCAGAGGACATATCCAGAAACAAGTTGTTTTCAGCTCAGTATGCCTGTTCTGGTGAAACTTTTGAAATAAATAAATAAATAGAAGCTCAACCCTGCTGTCGATGGTTCTTGGAGACAACCCGTAGACAAAAATGTGTGGTGAACTTGCTGGATGCAGGCTGGAACAGCTTTCAGGAAGAGGTGCCTTCACAGCAGGCATAACTAATCTCTTCCTTTTCATTTCATGCACTACAGACCCTGGCACTGGGATACAAGCAACCCCTATAGGTTAGGCTTACTGTATGAAGCCCTGCCTAGTGGTAGGCTTCTATAGGCTGTGCTCCCTATATTCATTATCTAGTTCCTTCTGGTCAGTCTCACTGCTGAATCCCTCCAAAAATGACCTGTGCAGTTCCTTCTATACTGAATCAACATTCTGTCTTTCTCAAATCCTTGCCCCTGAGTGGACAGCAAGTTGATTACACTCCTCAGCACCAATCATGGTTGATTCCTTGCTGGAATCCCACAGCAGCATTGGCCACAACAGAATACACAGTTTCCCCTTTATGGTCCTGGCCTACTCTGTTCACATAGATACCTTACAATGGCATGTTGCATACATTACTAAACATATTTAAAATTAAAAATAATCACTTTTTTCAATACCCAAGTAGAATAACTGTGTTCTTTGGCTCTGCAAGTATTTTGTGTAATTAATTTCTGTCAAGGAACTCCTAGTCAGCATTTATAGTTTTCACAGTGTGAAAATCTGTAGTGTTCTGTATAATTCTAGCCATAAAATCTGAGGAGAAAACTACTATTAAAATGATATTCTCTCCTTTAAAATCACATTTTCCTTCTTGCCTAAGCAAGAAATAATTTATTCATAGTGTATGTGGTCTGAACTCCTCCTCCTAGCTGTTGCCCTAAGGGTGCCGGTAACTAACTCCTGCCCAAGAGCACACATCCTCTCCTGGCTCCTCCTTTATCCTTCCTTGCCTGCCAGCATGGTTTAGGACTGCAGACAGTGTTTTGTGACCAAATCACCTCCTCAGGTCAGTAACTTCACTTTCCTGAAACCTTAGACAGATGAGACTTTTTTTTTTTTTTTTTAGAAAACCCACCCTTAAAACTATAAACATATTAAGTTTGGTGCAATTCCAACTCAAAATGGCAACATTAGGGGTGTTAGTAAAAAACAGTTGTGTACAATTTATGGCTTAAAATCTAGTTGTCTCACTTTCTCAGGCACTGCAACTTTAACTAACTTCATTTTTATGCTGTCTTGTATGCAAACACAAACAACATATTGTGGTAGCTTGGAGTACCAGGTTTTGGAGGTGCGGTCGTGTTGTGGCCAATGGTGCCAGTGCTTTTTTGAGCTGGGCTCTGTGGCACCAATGAAATAGTACGTTGTCTATGACAGCACTGCAAAAGCATGCCACCAACTTGTAACAATTTTGCTGCTGCAATGAGGGAATGACCCATCATTTCAGGGCATGCCTTGCCTGGAGTGACATTTCAATAAACATGGCGGTGGCTGCTGGCTGTCCGCCTCTCTCATTCCGCCTGAAAGCCTAACATTGAGGTGCCCAACCCCCTGCCAGCATGCCCCTCCCAGTTCATCTCACCAATGGGGAGCCCAATCCCTGTCAGCCAGGGGCATACGCGGGGTGTTCAAACCCTTCCCCCGAAATTACCCCAAACTTTTTATTTTTAGCCTCTCGCTCCCATATTTCTTTAAATGCACATGAATTACACTATCGACCTCCTGAGTTCTGGCTTGATTGAATGACTGTGTGCAACAGGATGGGACTCAGGAGCAGCAAGCAGCATGTGGGGCTATGTCATGAGGACAAGGAGGCTGGCAGGCTGGGCAGGGCACATTGGCAGGATTAAGTGTTTCTAACTGATCTGAGTCTGCTCCTCCTCTTCCTCTCTCATCAGCCTATGAAATGGTGTGGCTGCAATTTGGCAGCTTGGCACTTTGAAGCACACATACTACCGCATAGCCTGCATGATGCACAACCAGCCAAGAGTCGGAGACTTGGAGAGGAGTGAAGAGGTGGTTGGACCGTCTGTTGCCGGTCAGAGAGGAGGACTGATGCGCACTCTTGTGTTTGTGTGAGAGCAAGTAGGAGGATTTTTTGTATTTTTTATTTTCTGTGGCAAGTCAGTCATCAGATGTGACAGGATTGAGCCAGGAATAGTAGTTGTTGAGTTGTGGCCTGCCCAGATGAAGAAGGAGTTACAATAAATTAGTGAGTGAGCACCTGTATCATGGTCCCTGGCTGACCTTTGTCCATTGTTGAGTCAGGTCGAAATCCGATTCTCATGCCGGTGGTGCCTACTGGACATGGTCCTTGTCACTGGACCTGGTCATGGTCAGAGAACAGGTGTGTGTGTAGGTGCCTGAGCTGAAGAGTCTGGAGAAAGCCTAGCTGGAGAGTTAGTTGCCTACTTGCCTCCATTTACTTGCCTCAGGAATCTGGATTGAGTGCCTGTGCCAGCACTCACTCTGTCTCTCTTGTGAGGTTAGAGGTAAGTCATGACCTGGCTGGCCTGGCCTGTTGTTCTTCACTTTATTAATAAAGTTTATTAATACCGAGTGTATAGTGAAGTGTGTTGTTCTGCCCAATCAGCCCGTCAGGAACTTCTCAGTCAAAAACAACAGTATTTTGGTGTTCTGCTCATCTGCATAGGAAGGGCACTGTAGTCATATGTGACCCAGGAGATTGCAGGTTCCAATCCCAGCCAGTCACTGACTCACAGTATGACCTTGAGCAAGTCAAAAAGACCTTCCTGTGTTTCAATTCTAGTCTAGATATAAAATCGTGTGTTGAAAGAGACTACCCCAACCTAAAAACAAGATGGGCAATAAACTGCAGCCAAAGAAAGGAAGTGGACTGTAAGTACCAATGTATTTAATGCACCTATTTTTAGCTGGAGGGAAGCTGCTGAGAATGAGATTAAAAATTACATGATGTTTCCAACATAATGGTGTAGCATGCTCTGAGAGCTCAGGGCAGAAACACTAGTGACCAAAATACAAGCCATCTAATGTCACATTTTTTGTCAGTGATACACTCTGTCAGTGAAAATAAAACAAAGTGTGTTTTATATTTCCCTTGATCTTTAAGGTTACATATAATAAGTGAGATGGACAAGGCTTCAGAAAAACTCAAGGGGGGAGGGGGGTTATGCACACAGAAAGAAGAGAAAAGAGGAGGTTCAGCAGGGTGTGTGTTAAATGTCTCATTCAGGGCTCCACGAAGTGACAATGGAGGAATTCAAGCCTGAGTCTCTGGATTCACAGCTCAGTGCTCTAAGCACTAGGCCCCCATTCCAATCTTCATTCAAACCCAGCTGTGAATACTGGGCAACTGGAGAAAACAGTCTCAAATCCCTGGTAGGAAATTTACCATTTTCAGGGGTGATGGCTACCTAACAATCAGGATGCTAGGAACGCTGTAGCATCGAGCTACACAAAAATCTAATAACAGATGGACAACAATGTATGCAAGGATGTGCTCTCAGGTCCTCTGTGGCAAGAGAGGGGAGTCACTGGAGGGGTCTCATGCCAGTGCTATGGCCCCAAGCCAAGCTACAATTAGTACAGATAAAAACCAGCAAATATGATATACTGTATAACCTCACTCAGAAAGGAAGCAATAATTTTTCAGATCTTGGCACAAAGGTTAGAATGTCTGCTGTCTAACATTATCCATTCATGTTACAGGGCAGGGTCGACTACATACCCACAATCATATATCTCTGTTGTACTCTCTCCATTATTCTGAGGCCTGATGCAGATCTGTAAAAGTGTATATTTACTTCATGATCTTTATCAATTTTCAAAAGTTTAGAAGGTGACAGAGAAAATGACATGTGTTGATGAAACTGGGCAGAGCACAGAACATTACAACATTCTAGAAAATATTTCAACCATCAGAATAACAGCAATTACCCTGGTCAGGTGTTGACAAGGAACAAAATGAATCACAGTCAAATAAACAGACACACTGACACCCTTGTGTCTCCAGCAGAGTATCCAAAGATTGTAAAGTAGGGATCAGGCACTGTGTGAAGAGAAAGCCTTTTCCCTTGTGGCCCTGTTTTTTTATGGCAAAAAAGATTCTCTTTTTCCATGATTAGGTTAGGTTTCCATAATTCATTTCTCAATACAAATGGGGGCATGGTCAGATGGTCACCATTCCTGGTCCTTGAGGGGTCCATGGCATCTCTGTCTGACCCAGACCTGACTACAACACCCTGACTTTTCTTATGTGAAATATTTGAGCCCAATCTTTGGGGTAGGAGCACAACTACAGTATATATCTCCACCCTCCCAACTTCCATTGCCCTAATACTTTGGATACTACTCTCAAGCAACATTATGAGGGAGGAACAGCTTGTGGTGTGTCTCCAACTCAGGAGAGAGTGGATTCAGCGTTTTGTGCATGGAGTGTCACTATAGATGTGGGGGAGGCCAGGGGGGCCTTGCTTACTTTACAGCTGTATGGCCTTACCTAAGGCCTGGCCCCAAACTGGGTCAGTAGAGATGCTCCGTCCTTACATAACCAGGCTGCTGGCTCTGACCTATCCTGTTCTGACTGGTCACTGGATGCCCCGTGCACTGCTCCCTCTTCATTAAGGTGATCAGAAGCAGAAGCAACTAGAAAATACCGGGTGGTGCAGTGGACTATGGGGGGCACATATCCACATATGTTTGCACCCCCAGACTGGGCCACCCATGGCAGACTTTATGACTGTCATAAATTTGAATCTCTTGTGTGGTACAGCTAAATGCTACCTCCAGCACCTCTCAGACAGTCATGAAAGTTTATATAAAAAAAAAAAAGAATTCAGATTAGCCTCCCAAATGGGATCCTGTGTGGGCAGCAGTGCACATAGTCCTGCACCACAGTTTTTCATGTGGAACCCTATCTCCCCCCCCCCCATGGATACAGGGATCTGCAAGACAAGTGGGTTAAGGGTGAGCTTTATTATGGGAACAGTTCTTTCACTTAATGTAGGAACAGTAACCAATTAAAGAGCTGCTAATGTCTTAAAAACTTTGAAAAACATAACAATTACTATAGGTACAATTCAGCTTCAATTCCATATACATTCTAAAGATTCCTCCTCCCAATATTTATTACTTAGGACATTTTCATGAATGCATTATCTTCATCACTCAGTGTTCATCTACCTCTATAGCTGACTCCTACTTCAAGTCATAATCCTCTGTTGTGACATCACGGTCTGTTGCCATTGAGTAACTATGATGTCACCAGCAGTGCATTATGATGAGGTAGGGAGACAGCAATAGGAATAGAAGAACCTTCAGTAGCAAAGATCCTGTTTTCATGCAATGACTTCATTAATAAACATTTGTCAATGCCAAATGTTTGATTGCTGGCATTAGCATTGGAAATGCAGGAGTAGACAGATGCAGAATAGGAATTGCAGTGAAGTATTGAACTTCACGCCAACCCACCTCCATCCTGTAGAGATGGACAGGCATTGGGGTAAGTGTTTGGGTGTCTCCCATGTCGGTTATGTCATGTCACCTCATCCTATTCTGCAAACACCGACACATGTTGAGGTGTGCCTTGGGGTGTTTGTTTACAGTCACCTCATTCCATAAGGACATACGCTGAAAATGGGTGCACCATAGGAGAATGGAGTGAAACGGGGCTGAAGAGTCCAAGGTACACCTCGATGCCTGTCAGTAGCTGAAGGGAGATGGGATGGTATGACCAGTACAGTCCACAATCCAAGACACCCTGATGCCTATTAGTCTGTACAGGGTGGGGTATGGTTAGAAACCCTAACGCCCAGGGCATTTGTTGGTATTTGCACCACAAATATTCAACATGGCCTTTTCTGACACCACCTCATGAAAGCATTTGGGACCTCTTCTCATAAAGAGTGGCAGTGTGATTTTGTCAATGTGTCCTGAACTTTGAGTTCCAACAGCGACCATGCCATTCTGTGCTACAAGTACGAAAACACAGATTGGGCAGATGTGAAGAATGACAGCTGTATCATCCATACAGAAGTGTGAAAAGATGGCAATGTTGAAAATCTGTAGTGGGAATATGAAAATGCTCCACTTCTGATCATACGTGGAAACTGTGCAACACATGCGCAACACAGGCATTTTATGGACTTTCGTCACCAAATTTTCGACATAGGCATTTTAGGTCCTCTGATCATGAACAGTGTCACTGTGATTTTCTTAATGTGTCCCGATCAATGATTTCCCACAGTGACCACACTATTCTGAGCCGGAAGTGCAAAGCACATTTCGGCCAGGATGCAAAAATGACAGCTTTACTGTTCATAAGGAGGTGTGGGAAAATGGCAATGTTGAAAATCTGGAGTGAAAATGTTACAAATTTGCAAATTCTACGAGCATGCATGGAAACTGCACAACACACATATAACACAGTCATTTATGGACTTTCATCACAAAATTTTCAACATAAGCATTTTAGGACCTCTGCTCATGAACAGTGTCACTGTGATTTTCTTAATGTGTCCCGAACATTGATTTCCCACAGCAACCGCGCTATTCTGCACTGGAAGTGCGAAAACACATTTCAGCCAGGATGTGAACAATGACAGCTGTACTCTTCATAAGGAGGCACGGCAAAATATTGCAAATTTGCGAAGTTACGAGCATGCATAGCAACTGCGCTACGCACGCTCATAAAACAGTAATTTCTTGGATTTTTTCCACCAAATTTGCAACATAGACTTTTTGAGAGCCCACCTCATGAACACTGGCACTGTTGTTTTGTTAATTGGTCCCAAAAGGTGATTCCACGCAATGACCGCAAAATTACCTTTCTGGATGAAGAACACCATGACAGTGCCCGAATCCATGAGGAGGGGTCTCAATTACCCCATGTTGAAAATTTGGTGGCAAAATTTCCCAAAATGCCTGAGATATGCACCAAAGTTGAAAAAACCCTGTTTATACCATTATATAGCTTACCGGCATTTCTTCAGTTCACGGTCGGATTTGAAGAGTTCAGATGTGTTCCTGGTCCATCGAAGATTGTTGCACCATGGTCCAGAGGTAAGTACAGGCTGAGGTGGGTGTGGGGAGGCAGGGTGCGCAAAGCGTGGGCACGGGTTGGGGGGCAGGGCAACCGGACTCGACGAGGGACCGTTTTCTGGTTTGCAGGGAAAAAAAAAGAAATAAAAAAAAACATTGCGGGACATTTTTTGTTTCAAATGGGCATTTGGCATGCTGGAATGGGCTCCCAGCATGCAACCCGACTGTTTTGTTTTTGGGGGCTGTAGCCGATGGGGTATTGGGCACCCCAGTCAGTACATGCTGGAGGGGCAGAGCCGAGGGGATTGGCACCCCTCAACAGAAAGCAACTGTTTTTTGGGGGAACATTATGCCGAGCGGGAGTGGGCTCCCATTGGCAAATTAAACTGGGCAGGAGGGAACGGAAGCTGATGGGGATTGGGGTCCCCATCGGCAAACAAAGACAGTTTTGGGGGTGCATGATGTGAAGGGATTCAGCTCCCCTCGTCATTGGGGCTGTGCAATATTGTTTGTGAACATGGCGGCAGCTTGCCACTGCATTCACAAACAATGTTACACTAGGCAACATTCCGCCCTGCAATGACAGGTTGCTCCTTCATTGCAGCAGAATGGCTGATGCAGCAATGACGAAGTGGCCCCTGATTGCTGCAGCAAACGTTCAAGTTGGTGGCACTTTTGGAAGACAGTTTCATCAGCACACTATGACTCCATTGGTGCACCACTGCCAAGCCACCAAATGCTGTGCCTCCATTTGCTGCCACAGTGCCATGCCTCTACAACCGCTTCTCACCTAAGCTGCTGCATAATGTTTCTTGCTTGCATGCATGGAAGCAAACATAAAATGGAGAGAGGAATACAGAACTAGTATGAAATTCAAGCTGGACTGCATCTAAATATTATGTTTTGAAAGTTCTCCTGAAGGCCAGTTGCTCTTTAACTGAAAAATGTTTCATAGGGCATGTGTCTGTTTAGGAACACTTTTAGACCCTTCCCAAACAGGTTCTGAGTTTATGAACTGATATAATGTATTAGTGCAATCTATATTTCCATATGCTGTTGATGGTGCTGGCGTTATGTGATGGTTTTAAATTGTTGTATTTTTTATATTTTCTCACAAAGATTAACAACTAACATTCAGATTTGGCTGGGTTAGTTGCTGTTGGGTGGAACTGAATGTATACAGTACTGTCTTAGTGTCTTTTGATATGTGAGACAGTTGCCAAGTCAACTTGAAATGTTTATTTGATTTATCTTACAGTGTTGAGTTGAGACATTCAGTCATATCCTGTCACAGATAGTGGCCCCAGGACCCCAGCCTTTATTCTAACACACTAAAATCCCAGCAGAATAGGCCTAGTGGTATTTTGTGTCTGCTAATTTGGTCAGGCCCCACCCTGGGAGCTGACCTTGCTGCCCTGTCCTCTCAGGCTTCTCACTTCCCAGTCCAGGTTATTCTCGCTGCATTGGACATTACTTTTGCTTCCAGAACCCTTCCCCTGTACCTGTCCCACCCTCTTAATGTAGAAATCTTTCCATATATTACAAAATGTGTATGGAGTGGGGGTTGATGGTACAGTTGGTAGCTCAGTTGTCCACAACAACTGGAGCTGTGAACTCTAATGCCAGCCAGAGTCCCCACACCCTTGATTCCATGGCAAAATGAATTTTCCCTGAAATTTGGGGTAGGGAACATGTAACACAAGTGTGTTTTTGATTTAACTGAAGCCACAAAACTCAATACAAAGCAGGTAAACCCCCAGAGCTTCTAGGGGCCTAGTGGCTAGGGACCAAAGAGGATCCTACTCCCAACCCTGACATACTGTGCTTGTATCCTGGCAGCTGCCCACAAATCTGCACTACAAAAATGGGATGTCACCTATAATAATGTCTGTCATTACGGTCATCGTCCCCATGGCTCAAGCATCGATGTTGGCTTTATAGCGACCTAGGCTGGCTCTCCCCTCTGCATCCAGACAATACCATCTTGGTTGTCTATCTGACTCCGTAATCAGGCTGGAAATCCGGCCTCACTTGCAGAGCTATTCGTCCAGTCACCTCATACTGAGGATTGAGGTCAATTGACAAATCATTACTGAGGGTACCCAGGTGTCACACCTCTAAAGGCACCGGGGCACGGGGCATTCGGCATGCTGCCCTCAGATGTGGAATATGCTGCCACTGGAGCTAAGACAATCTACATCCCACTATCACTTTAAAAGTGGCTACGATGCTATCTGGCTACTGCTGAACAGTGTGCCTGTTTCGACCCTACCTGACCTAACCAATGAACCTACCCACACCTATTCCACTGGATGATCTTTTATCTTCTGCTAGTTGAACCCCCACCCCTTACACCACATCTCTCTCTCTCCTCTCCATTTCCTCTCATCTTTCTATACACAATCCCTGGACCCATCCACTCTACTACTAGTTTAGATGTCTGTTTTATTCCTACATTTTGCTTTTATGCCTATCTGTAATAATTCTGACTGTACTCCTTCATGTTATAACCTGCACCAGGATTTGTATTTGTATTGCTGACTGTTGTATCTTCTGCTATTGTCACATGTAGTGCTGACCAATGCTCTTTTACTGTTATCTGAGCCTACATAGCTAAAACTTTAGCCACTTATGTTTGATGTCAGAACTTCGCTTTGCTGTTTATTGTTTATTGTCTTCTCTGTTTCCATAGCTAAGAATAAGCTTTATTGTCAAATGTCATTGATTCCTGAAACACTTTTGAATGTATTGCCTTGTACTGTCCCAGGTCATGCCTGAAAATAGCCATTTACTGGCTAGTGCACTTACCCGTAAACAAAAACTAAACAAATAAATAAACACCCCCAAAAATCCATCCTATGTCTGCCATCGACAATATGTCCCCTTATGTTAATTTGTCTGCCAAGGTGGGTGCCTGGCATCATGTTCTCCCCAAAACACCGACAAGTTTTCTGTGCTGATGGGGAGGCTCAATCACCCTAGGCTTCAGTCCCTCCCAAAACAAAGGTGGCACACTGGGAGCCCACCACAGTGTACCAAGATAAATCTGTAAAAAAATAAAAACCTTCCCACAATGTCTTTTTGTTTTTCTTTTAACCTGTAAAAGAGAAAACAGTCCCTCATTGTCTCCGGTGCCCCTTCCCCTAACCCACACCCCCCCTCTGCGCACCCCATCTCCCCATACCCCCCCTCACCCCATACTCACCTCCTAAGCCCAGGGTGCCGATCTTCAGTGGAGCGGGAACATGTCTGCCCTTTTCAAACCTGACCGTGAGCTGAAGAAATGTTGGTAAGCTGTACAATGGCATCAATGGGGGGGGGGGGTCAACTTAGGTGGCTATCCCAGCCATTTTTGCGACTTCTGGCTCCAAATTTTCAACATTGGGTTCTTGGGATCCCAACTCAGTCATTGTCATGTTGTTATTCTGTCCCGAAAGGTGATTTCACTGTCACTGGGTGGAATCAACTTTTGGGACCGATTAACAAAAAAGACAGTGTCACTGTTCATGAGGTGGGCTCCTAAAAGCCTATATTACAAATTTAGTGAAAATTCAAAAAATGACTGTGTTACAAGTATGCATTGTACAGTTTTCACACACTCTCATAAGTTTGACAATTCTTAATATTTTCACTCCAGATTTTCAACATTGCCAATTTTCACACCTACTTATGAATAGTACAGTTGTCATTTTCTCATCCTACCTGAAATGTGTTTTCCACATCTGGCGCCCAATGGCGTGGTTGCTATGGGAAATCAATGTTCAGGACAGATTAAGAAAATCACAGTGCCACTTTTCATGAGGAGCTCCCAAAATGCCTCTGTTGAAAATCTGGTGATACAATTGACAAAATGACTATGTTATGAGTGTGTTTTGCCCAGTTCCACACACACACACGCTTGTAACTTTGAGAATTTCTAATATTTCCACTTCAGATTTTCAACATTGCCATTTTGCACACCTCCTTATGAATAGTACAGCTGTCATTTTCACATCCTGCCTGAAATGTGTTTTCACACATCTGGTGCACAATGGTGTGATCACTGTGGGAAATCAAAGTTCAGGACACATTAACAAAATCACAGTGCCACTGTTCATGAGCAGAGATCCCAAATGCTTTTATAAGGTGGGGTCACAAAAGGCTATGTTAAAATTTGGAGTGCAAATACCAATAAACGCCTGGGGCAATAGGGTTTCTAACCATACTGTCCCTGTAGAGACTGATGGGCATCAGGGTGCCTTTGGATTGTCAGCTGTAATGCTCATGCCATTCCACCCCACCACCACCCTGTAGCCAGTGACAGGCATTAAGGCATGCCTTGCACTCTTCGGACCCAAAGTTCACCCCATTCTCCTATTCTGCACCCATCTCAATGTATTTCCTTTTTGAATGGGGTGAGTATAAGGTCCGATGACCCTAAGGCACAATGCAACACTTGTCAGAGTCTGCAGGGTAGGGTTAGATGAACTGGCATAAGCATTATGGCCGATGACCAAAGGCACACCTCAGTGCCTGTTAGTCTCTGCAGGGTGGGGTGGGGTTGGACGTTGATTCCATACTTCACTGTCATTCCTATTATGCATCTCTAACTCCTGCACTACCAATGCCAATGCCAGCAAGACAACATTTGGCATTGACAAATGCTTGATATGAATACACTTTTGCATAGCAAGATGGTTATATGATTATGTTCCTTAGACTGTGACCTTCCTGTCTGAGGCCTTAGAAAACTTACATAATTCATATTTAGAGCTCTCTTCAAGTGATGGCAGTGTTCAGTTTTTATCTCCAACAACCTGCTGCTGCCTAAGATGGCACCCATTTTCTGGAGCCCACCCCAGTTCTGTGGCAGCATCTCCTTCTCTTCCCTAACCCCTCAGGGTTAATATTTAAAGTAGTAGCCAATCCTTATATGCAATGTATGTCATGGTGCTTGTCATCTGCCAACTAAGTGTGCTCATCTGTGGAGGTACAATGAGTATTCTGATTGCTGAGAGTGCTTTTGTCTCTGTACTCCCTCACAGACCTCAGCCTGCGCTAGTGACAATGGTATCAGAATGCAATTACCCAGGCAGATTCTACAGTCTGGATCCACTCCTCCACTGAGCATGGTTATGCTTTTCTCACTAGAGCTGCTTGTCTCTTTCTCTCTCTCCATGTCTCTCTCTCATTAAGATGCCTTGTGCCGTGCAGCCACCACTCTGCAAATAATAAATAAGAGCTAGAGATGGAAGAACCTCAAAAGGTTCTGAGGTTCTAAAAGGTTCTGAGAAGCAAAAAAGCTTCAGATCCTTATCAGAACCTTATCCAAACTTTTTATAACCTTTATTGTTTTATGGTAACTGTATGTTAAAAAATCATTTTAAACTGCTTTTAATCAACATATCTGTAGAAAAAAACAATCAAACCACTGTTTTGCAGTAGAGAATACTCTCTAATCACTCTTGAGTTTCTGACATTTAAGATAGTAATGCTAATACTGTGTATAAGTTATTAGCAGTAGTGATTTATTTTTCTCAACAGGCACAGAAAGGGACCAGTGTGAATGTGTCTTAGACAGTTTAGTGATGAAGAAGAAGCCCGGAACACAAAAACAGCACCAGCCAGAGCAGAGGGCAACCAGTCAGAGAGAGCCCATCAGAGAGAGAGACAGTCAGCCAACTATCACTTCAAGACTGCTACTACACCCGCATATTACAATCAGGGGAAAACCAGAAGTAGTCTACCAGCACTGAAATCAATATGGTTAAGGCATATTTACCAAAAATGACTCCTTAGTAAATAATGAGAAAGTGACGGTGATGACAAGAAAGTCCCAGACCAGGTCACTAGTTTGTAAATAAATAGTATCTTCCAGAATCTGATTTTTTAGGAGGGGATAGTGTGTTTAATTGTAGTTTGTATAGTTGTTTACTAGTTTTATTTCTCAGTCACAGGCACCACGTGTGTTTTTTGCTTAGCAGTAAAGGCTCTCTGTCAATAAGGAATGAATCACGAAGCAACATTACAGAAGAGCACCAGGCAGTCCAAAAGTAACTAATTTGCCACTCTTACTAGTTACTACTACCACTACCACCAGGGGGAAAAAACAGAGCTAGCAGCATCTATCAATGTGGTTATTTAATTATGTACATTTAGGTAAAAGATCTCCTTAGGATGAGAAAGCAATTGTGTGTGTGAGAACAGGGACTTGTCTGCCACAGTTCCTACCAGTATGATGATGTGATGTACTGGCTGCACCTCCCACCTACTCCCAGGATGACGATGATGCGATCTAAAAGACAGGCAAGTCCTAAATAGCTATGTATTTTAAACCAGTCTCTGGAGTCTGATTTTTTGTAGAGGGGATCAGTCTGTCTTTTGTATGTCACCAATTATGTTTAGCATAGGAGCAGGTCTCGGTATGGAATGCAACATGAAGCAATGTGAAAGAGGTGCACCAGGCAGTCCAAAGTGACCACTTCACCACTGCTACTACTACCACCACAATCAGGGGGAAAAAACAGAGCTAGCAGCAAGTATTAATATCAATATGGTTATATAAGAAATAATTACTCTTAGGTGCATTTAGGTAAATGATCTCATCAGAATGAGAAAGCAGCTGTGTGTGATCAGGGACTTGTCTGCCACAGTTGCCACCAGTACGTGATGAAGTGATGTATTGATTGCACCTCCCACCTACCCCCCAGAATGATGATGATGTGGTTAAAAGGCAGGCAAGTCCCAGATCTCTGCTTCTAATCAGTCCAGGGAGTCTCAAAATTAAAAGCTGATATGTCACTCCACAGCTGCAGCACAGGTACTGCAGTCAGTGTCATCTTCTTCAAGATTAGCATCACATATGTAAACAAAGTTTGGCAAGTTAACCTTCAAGAACAGTAGTTTCTCCACATTGTCTGGTGTAAATCTTGTTCATTTTTTAGTCACAACATTCCCAGCAGAGTTAAATAAACCTTCAGAACAGACATTGGAGGGTGGAGATCCAATGTACTTACAAGCCCGGGTATCCAGCTTTGGCCAGCATGATTTTTTCTGATGTCATTAAATTAAAGGGTCATCCTTAATACTAATGTTGGGCTCAGACAGATATGCAACCATCATGCTTATTACTGAGCATGCATTTTCTCCTTTTTAAATTTCAATGTCCTGCAACTGGCACAAATATCATCCTCCTCATTGTCTACTTCTGTACTGTTTTGGAGCAGTCTTTGAATTTAAGGTGGAGTCATTACAGTACTGCTTGCCAATCCTCCTAATGAAACCTCATCTACTACATCAATCAAAAGTTGCCTATAGTTCAACTCCTCCATATCTCAGAAACCACACCAGGAAGGTGTCTGTTCTGGAAACATGGATCTAGCAATGAGCTAAGAGATACTCCTTGTTCCTTTTCATGGCTGATAATTTCTCAACATTGCTAAGTTTGGTAAGCATATTATTGATTAAAGATTGGTTCATATCTAAGTTGCTCCTTATTTTCTTCAACCTTTTTGAGATGTAGAATGAGTGCAAAACTTTGCTAAGGGATGCCTTTTCTGCACTGACCTCTTTTGTAGCACTCATGAATGGTTTCAGAATGTGACACAACTGTTCCAGCAGAAAGCATTGAGTAGAATGGAGTACAATGTCCTCCCCGATATCATTATACATGATACACTCGATGATAGCTTCCTTTTATTCAAGGATGCGTTTAATCATGACGTAAGTTGCATTCCACCTTTTTGCTACATCCTGAACAAGCTGGAGACAAGGAAGACCTTTGTCCTTCTGGATATCAGCAAGGATATCACAGGCTTTTATTGAATGGTTGAAGTGGCCACACTTTGCACACTGTACCCACAGTGGTTGATACCTGCTGGTCATTGTACAGGACATTTCAAATAATTAGATTAAGACAATGTGCAAAACAGTGTATATGTACATAGCTGAGATCATGAATTTTTTTTTTTTAATATTGGAACCATTTTCGGCAACCAAAAAAACAACTTTCAAACCCTGTAAAGTGACCAAAGCAGTAAGTAGTTTTTCGAGTTCTTGCTGAATGTGCTGTGCTGTGCTGTGTGAGTGTGTGTATGTGTGTGTGTGTGTGTGTGTGTGTGTGTGTTTTGAAAGTGACACACATGGAGAATTCCCTTTTCTGAAACATGACAGTTTTTTTTTTGAGTTCTTAGAGATAGCAGTGGCAGTAGTAGTACTGGTTGAAGTGTTAGCAGACAAACTAGTATGTAAGAATGATGATAAGTTGATTGAAAAGTGACCCAGTCTGCAGTAAGAGAAAGACAGGCAATGGTTTGGCTGCTGGTCCCCATATCAGTAGTGAAGTGAAGTGAACTACCTTGTCCTCAACCTTTTGGAGAGCATGCTTTACTTGAACTATTAAGTTAAACATACTGGGCACAGCAGTTACTGAGAAGTATTTACTACTTGGCGGCATTAAATATTGTGGCTTTAAGTATTCCATAAGCCTTCTGAAACTCACATCTTCCACAATAGAGTATGGCTTCAAATCAAGTACAATCATGGCTGCTTTTTACTATTTAATGCAAGTGCCATGGATGGTTTCATGAATATTTAGACTTTGTTTCAAAAACTTCTTTTAACTTCAGTTGCCACTTATTGGGTGGGGAGTAAAGTTACATTTGGTTGGGGTGTTGTATGACTAGATGCTGTGCCTGGTAAAACAGAGGTCCTTACAGAATTATTGTGACCATGAGATGAAAGTGGACTTTGGATGTTGTCTGGTGCTCATCTCCCACTGTTTCAGCAGAATGTTCCTGTTAACCAAGAGCCCTGTTAGATTTCCAGCCACCAATGTTAGACTGTTTATTTGAACCATATACAATGATATGGTGAATTTGAATAAGATGTTACATCATTGTTGTGGTTCCAAGATGCCCTTTATTTTTACCCTACTAAAACAAGTGTTGCAGTGCACACGTATAGCTTGGTAAGCATCCTTATGGTTTAATTAAAAAATGATTCCAAACAGTAGAGGTGGACTATGTCTAGTATCGAGCTCAGTCGGACTAGGAGTTGAGTGGCTGGGTTTATGTTGGGAAGACATATCAGAAGAGGATTCAGGTTCATCAGGTGAGACAATCTTAGAATCCTCTGCAGCACCATTGCCATCATCATCACTATTGTCAGACTTTGTTTCACTTTGTGTGGCTTGTGCCTTTGACTTTTTCTTTTTCCCTTTTGACACTCTACTACTGTAATTATCTTTATCTACATTGTCACTATCAGAGCCAGAATGAGACATCGCTAAAGGTAAAGTCACGAGCTCATCATCATCAGTCTCACTGTAACCATTGCCATCACCATCATCATTATTAGGCTCAGTAGAGCTAATATATACTGTCACAGATTGAGTTATTCGATATGCATGTGTTGCAAATTGGCAACTCCACTGCAAGTTGTACCTGTAAGTCCTTTAACTTCATGTACATTTGGAATACTGTTTGGTTTTGCACTTTTTTCTAGGACAACTTGCTATTGCTACTGTCTTTTGAATCTTTGTTTGCTGTGCTACTGAGCCCTCCTGACACAGATATTCCACCAACCTTTGCTGGGTTTTCACTATTTTGAGAGTTAACCTGTACATGGATAGTAGCAGCATTTGGTTCAAATCCTTCAACAGACTGTGGTGCTTGTTATTGTGCTTTACTTTTTGGGTCACTTCTCTCTGGGTTCTTGAATAAACTTGTTTTACTTTTACTTCCTTGGCCCCCAGATTTTGCTTTACTATTTGTGCCATACTCATAATGCCAGTCTGTCACTTGTTTAGAGTCAAAAAGTAGTTATTGTTTTTTATTTAATCCACATGATGTGCTGGAATGCCCTGCCCACTGATCCAAAGATTATACTACTCCACCAAGTGCAGGGAGGAAGATAACAAATGACTGACTTCTGGGGGGTCACACAGACAATATGCAAGAAGTGGCACTGGTGACTGGCTGGTAGATTTTATTACACACACACACACAATTTATTTCACACATTGCCTATGCTAAAGGCCAATGCTGCAGGCACTGCTGCTACCCATAGAGATTCAGGGACACTGCCTGACCTAACCCTCTCTGACACAGCACTTTCCCTTCAATTATTTTTTTTTTATTTATTCCACTTGATGTGATGCAATACCCTGACCACTAAGCCAAAGTTTATACCCCACTGAGAACATGAAGGAAGATGACAGATGACTGACTTCTGAGGGGGTCACACAGACAGTATGCAAGATGTGTTGCCTGAATAGGAGGCAACCCCCTTTGTCCTGGGCTCCTGTCCAATAAAAGCAGAGCTCAGTCAGGCTGGAAAGTGGAGAGGGAAGATGATGAGGGCTGGGAAAGGGGAGGTGGATGAGGTAATGAAAGGGGAGGAGATAGAAAAGAGAGAGCAAGGCAGGGATTGGAGGAAAGAGGAGATAGAGAGAGAGAGAGAGGAGGAAGGTATAAGAAGAGCTGCACAAGAGCAGTCAGCCCTTCTTTTTTCCTGCTAGCCAGTTTTATTTTTTACTGGTCAGCCAATCAGTAGGCTTTTAATTGGATTTGCTGTTACATATATTTTTCCTGAGTCTTGGGTAAGTATGGAGGTTTTGGGAGTTTTGTATGAGCTTTTAGTCTGTGAGTATGGTGATTTATTTTTGTTAATTATGCTCTAGAGTTTAAAGAGTAAAGAGAGCACATACAGTGCTGCATCTGGATAACTGGGTTTTTGTAAAGTATCAGAGAGTTGGGTCCTGGGGTATTGATGTGTGGCAGAAGAAGTGTCCAGTGTTATCAGCCTCCCCAATGTAGATATATCATGTGGGCTCTGTAAGTTAGTGGTCAGTTTCATTTGTAGAGAACATGTTTTAATTTTCAGATGAGTACTTGTATTATAAGGTTCATGTGGATCTTATGCAAGGCTTCAGTTAGCCTCATGTCCAATAATGGCTGTGTGTCACAAGAATTTCGGGAGTTTAAAAAAATGTTTGTGGAAGAATGTGGTGCAGAGTGGTGTTGGGCAGAGGTGAGTTAATTTAAAGAGTTGTGCCCAGCTTTGTTGGATGTGGGGGTGTCTGAGGAAAAGAGTCATCTCAATGGATGTTTTCCATTTTTATTTGTCTGAAAGAGGAGCCACTTGTTTTGCCAGTCTGGTTTTGCTGTGGGGGCATGTATGCTGCAAAAAGAGGTCTGAGGGAGCAATAGAAGCATGCAGTGTTTTTGTGGCAGAGGAATACAGGGCCATGTGGCATTCCACCATGTTCGATGAACAGCCAAGTGGTGCAGTGGTTTGAGAGGTGGAGTTTGCATGCAACAGGAAGTGAGGAGCCTGAAGGGAGCAGAGCAAAAAGCATGTATTAAAAAAAATGTTTTATTGTGGGAACAGAGACAGGTGGGTGGAAGCAAGGCCATGAGGTCGTGGGTGTCTTTTTAAGAGGGGGCTTGTTTTAGGAAAGACAGGCATGTGATCACATTTGGGAGAGGCAGCATGTTTTTCATCGGCATACTCTATGAGGATGCTTAAGGAATTTGATTAAATTATTAATCAACTGCGGGTGATTGCAATTGGGAAATTAAAAAAAATATATATATTTCAATTTAATTGTAATCAAGTGCATGGTAACTGGATAAGGGTCATATCAGGGCAGGGGCGAGGCCTATATATAAAAAAATAATTGGAGGTTTCAAAAAATGGGTTATTGGTAATTTGCAGTTGATTTTGCAGTGCACATATCAATTAATTTTCATTTGGTTTTTGTCAAGCGGTAGGTGCACTAGCCATGAAATGACTATTTTCAGGCTCTGCCTGGGAGATTACAACAATCAAAGACAGGTACATAGCATGAGTACAGTGAAATTACAATAGTACAGGTCAAAAGAGTCAGTAGTAATGAGGACAATAATAATCAATGAAGTTCACATAGAATTTTGGGCATAAAAACCCACACAGTCAAGGAGGAAATAACACAACATAACAGCAAAGAAATATTGGTCAAATTAGTCACAACAGTGAAGGTTCAAATAGGCAGTGAAACAAGACAAGGGCAAATTCCTTACTGGGCAGGATGCATTATCACGGCCTTTGAGACAAGAATCAGGTGTGCGGGGGAGGGGGTAGATTATCCCTCAAGGCAATAGTAAGGGTAAGAAGCACTATGAGGTAGGGAGGTGAAAGTTAGGTGAGGAAACATCTGGTGGTTGAGTGGATTAAGGAGGATTAAAACATGGTAACAGTTTGCTGCAATATCAGTAATTTATATGTATATGGATGCTGTGGGAAGCCAAATGTTTAATATTAATATATGAGCCTTCCAGTTTGAAAGGGCATTTTGGGGGCAATTATTTCATTTGCTTGGTGGAGAGTTTCACTGCTGAATTGCCCCCCCCAAAAAAAATATATGGATATAAAGAAGAGATGAAGGGCATAGCCACTGGTGGTTTATGATTGGACGTGTGGTACCCATATTAAAAGCACATGATTTTATTTTGCAGAAAAGAAATGAACATGACAACCAGAAGACAGAAAAACTGGAAGGAGTGTGCCATGGATATCATGAGGTGGGTGCACAAGGTGCTGGACACTGAGGAGGAGGATCAAGACAGGAGGAACCAGACAGGGAGAGAAAGGAAGAAGAAGGATAAGATAGGCAGCAGGGATGGGGGCAGGAAGCAGCTAAGGGGTTCGGCCCCATGAGCACTTAATCCTAAAATTCTGTCCCCATGAGCTACCACTCCTAGGGATCTGGCACCTTGCCCCCCACACCCAGTACCAATGCCTCTGCCTAGTCCCCTGCTGGTCCTGGTGCCACAGCCTGGTCCATCTCCTCTACCATTGCTGGGACAAGTAGCGCAGCCAGGCCCACTGCTTCAGCCTTGGCAGGTGCCAGTACCACTGCCAATGCTGGTGCCACAGCCATTACATTTACTGGCACCACATCTGGCCCCAGTGCCTGTCCTTGTTCCAGCGCCTCAGCCTGTGCCACTGCCACAGCCACTACTAGTCCCAGTTCCTGAACCTCAACCTACTCTAGCCCCACAGCCAATACCAGGACCATTTCCACAGATGAAAAAGGGGCCCTATGCCTCAACCACAGCCAGAATGAGTCCCTCAGCCATTGCCCAGCCTGATGTTACCAGCACCTCTGGTTCCACAGCCAGCACCAGTTCCTCAACTCCCACCGAATCCCTTGCTCCAGCCAGTTCTGCACATGGGTGGTGGTCACCATTTCCACTGACGGCTCCTAAACCAACCAAACCAGGTACAGTAGAGGTGTCCTTGGAAAGTAGCATAAAGGAATATGTGGAGCAGATGCTGGGAAACATGGAAGTTGATGGGACTGAGCAGTTTGAAAAAATGTTGGGAGAGATAAAAAAGGGCAAGTTGGAAGGTCAACAGTTCCCCCACAGTAAGGGCTGATAAGAGGGGAGTGATAGGTTTGGAAGTCTGAATGCTGGGAGTGTGGATTGGAGACCATGTTTCTTTAGCCACAAAGGAAAAGATTTAGAAGGCCGAATATGTAAATATCTTTGCTCTGGTAAATAAGGAGACAGTCAAGAAATACGAGGACAAGGAAAGTTTTGAAAATAAGTACATGGCTGTGGCAGTAGTCTAACTGGGAAAAGGGGAGAACACATGAGGTGCAAAAGGGAAAACTTAAGAAGCCTGGTGGTGGGGCTTACATATTTTAATGCAATAGTTCAGGAAAAGAAACCTGAATTGACAATGCCATTACTAGAATATTCACTCATAATTCAGAGTGCTTATAAAATGGGATGGGAGGGCATCAACTGGATACAATATGATGAGTTCTTTAGGCAAAGAATGGCTTCTCATGGGGATGTGAGGTGGGACATGAGGCAAGCAAATTTATGGTTTGAGACCTTGACAGTGCCTAGAGGTGTAGAAGGCAATTGGGCAAAGAGCATGGGAGGTTACAAAATGTGTTGCTGGTGCTGCTAAAGGGTGGACTGTTCATGGCTAAATTGTTGTTTTAAACATACTTTTTCTTGATGTGGGGGTCTACACCTGGCATCAAAATGTAGTACGTACATGGAGAATGCAGGTGGGAGTAGTTATCAGGGGCAGTCCTTTTGGGTTGGGCATGCAGGTTATCACAGAGCCAGTTGGGACAATGGGGGGAAGGGGGAGGGGTTATTCAAGAGGCATTGGCTATGGTCAGGGAGGTCGATAAGGAGATAGAGGGATGGGGGAAAGGGGTTTCAAAATGGCAAAAACTCCAATCAAGACAAAGGTGCTAAGGGCATGGGTAAAAGGCTACCCAGATAGTCATGTGGCATTGATATTGAGGGAGGGATACACCATGGGTTTCAGTTTGCATTTTGAAGGAAAAAGAGTGAGTAGAAATGCAAAAAAAAAATTTACCCATAAGAGGAAGGGATGGGATCTCGGTGAAGGAAATTGAAAAGGAAAGGGCAGCAGGACAGGTAGAAGGTCCTTTTACAGTGCCCCCAATAGACAAACTCAGAGTTTCCCTGCCAGGTTTGGTGCCCAAAAAACAGCCAGGGGAATATCAGATTATTCATAACCTCTCTTACCCAGACAGGGAGTCAGTGAATAACCACATTAGCGAGAAGAATAGCAGGCTGACTTATGCCACTTTAGAGGAGGTGGTGCACATGGTCAGAGTGATAGATGGGACATGGCTATCAAAAACAGACATAGAGGCAGCATTTAAACTGTTGCAGTGTAGCAGGAGGACTGGGAGCTGTTAGGTGTTTGTGTTTACAGGCTATATTAATTTGACAAAGCCATGCCCATCGGGCGTTCAGTGGCTTGTGCCACCTTCAAGACATTCAGTACTTGGTTGCAGTGGGTGTTCACAGCTCTTTTTGGGCATAAGGTGATCATACATTACTTAGATGATTTTTTACTAATGAGTGAGGGTGAAGAGGGGGCATGCCAGATGCTCTGGGATTTTTAGATGTCTAGACAGTTAGGGGTTCCATTGGAAGCTTATAAAATGGAAGGTCCTAGTCAGTGTTTGTTTTTTTTGGGAATGGAGATTGATGCAAGGGTGGGTATATTTATGCTACCGATGCAGAAGGTATCAAGGTTAAGTGGACTTATGGGTATGGTGAAAGGCAGGAGAAGGGTGACAAAGAATGTGGTGCAGTAGCTTTTGGAACACTTGAATTTTGAGTGCAGGGCCATTGCTTCCTTGTGTGCATTTACACGTCACTTGGCAACAACAACAAAGGGGGAGAGTAAGCTTCACCATTGGGTTGATTTATAAAAAGGAGTGAGGGAGGATGAAGAGGTTTGGGATAACTTCCTGCAAAACTAGACAATGGTGACTTTTTGGAAGGATGAGTGGATGTTTAATACAGATTTAGATCTTTAAACCGATGCTGCCAGGGGTTTGGGAGTTGGAGCTTACCTCAGGGGTTAGTGGGTATCTGAGACATAGCCACAGAAGTGGGTGGAGAAGAGTTTGATGAGGGATATAGCACTTTTGGAGATTTTTTCCCATCTGAGTGGTAATGGTAGTATGGGGGGAAAGCTCTGCTACCAGAAGGTTTCATTCTGGTGCGATAATAGGTTGGTAGTGGATGTACTGAACAAGAGAGGGGAGATTTTGAACATGGTTATTCGGGCTTTAAGACAAGTCATTTTGCAGCGTTTATGCATAAATATGTGTTTTAGGGTTAGACATATTGAAGGGGTTTTGAACATGGTGGCTGACAGCCTCTCCTGTCTAAAGCTGGACCAGTTCCAGGCCATCGCACCAGGGGCAGACAGCAGCAGGACAAGGATTACAACCAACATGTGCAAATTGGTAGGAGGGATCCGAGTTTCTTTTTTGGAATACTTGGTCAGAAAGGACCCGGAAGGCATATGAAAGGTCTTTGAGGGTTTTCCAGGCCTTTCACATGAGCCAAAACATGGTGGTAGGTGGGAGAGTCACCGAAGATCAGGTGCCAAGGTTTGTGGTCAATGAGTGGAGAGAGGGAGTAGCACATTCCATTATGGGGGGGAAATTTGGCGGCTATCAGATGGGTTATCAAGTTGTGGCGGTGGGTTGAGCCAGGAAAAGGGCAAATAGTGAAACGAATGATGCAAAGATGGCAGAGAGTAAGAGGAATGGAGCCAGACAGGAGGCGACTGCAATCAGAAGACTTATTGGAAAGATTAGTAATGGTATTAACACAGATATGTTATTCAGGAAATAAAGAGGAGTTGTTTGGGGCTATTTTTACAACTATATTTCATGGTGCAATTTGAGTAGGGGAAGTATTGGGACATGGAAGAGTGGAAGAAAAAGGGGAATTACAGTGGGAAGGCATGCAATGACAAGGCAATATTGTTACCCTACATCTTCAGAGGTCCAAAACAGATCAAGTGGGGCAGGGGGTGACTAGAACATTGCAGAAACACATTAGGGTCTCCATTTGCCCATTGCAGGCCCTGTAGGCCTACGCAACAGTCAGGCCAGTTGGGGGAGGACCACTGTTTAAGCATGGTGATGGGGTCTGGGCTACAGGGGAGAAGTTGGTAGCAATTTTGAAAAAGGGATAGTGTTTCTGGGGGAAGACCTGAGTGGGTACTCTTTGCATTAATTCAGGATAGGAGCTACTACTGAGGTGGCTGCAAGAGGGGGATCATCTGAAGAGATAAAAAGGATAGGGAGATGAATCCCAGGATGTTAAAAATCATACATCAGAGAACTGAATGACTAACATCATGTTTTTCAGGATGTCTTCAGAAGGTCAATGCTGTAGAAGAAAAGAGGATGGTGGGGGATGGGGATATATATGGACACCTTAACTCATTGTTTCTTTTATTTGTTTACGGGTGGGAAATAGAGATTGGAAGTCTGGATATGCAGACACTCACACATGTATTAGACAGAGTGCAGAGAATCAATATGAGCGGAGAGAAAGCAATTGTACCATGACTACCATGGTTTGCAAATTCTATGGAAAGGTTTGTGATGGATGAGATGGCTACAGTTACTTCCGCTTCTGGAGGAAGCATGAGCAACAAATCTGGAGCAGCACTTGATACTTATACATCTGGGAGGCGACGACCTGGGAATCAGGCCATGGCTGGACATTTTTTCCAGATAAAAGAGGACACAAAAATTATTAAGGATTGGTGGCTGAATGTGATGATCATGTGGTCAGAAACGATGCCAAGAAGGGTCTGGTGATATGTTAGAAGGCATAAGGCTATACAGTATGCACATAGGAGAATGAACAAAAGAGTAGGAGAATGATTTAGGAGTATAGGAGGTGTCTGTCCAGTAGCACTGAGGGTTGAAGTGTTGGATGCCACACCTCACACCACACTGGTGACCCGAGTTTGGGAACCAGCCTGGGTCATCGGGTTTGGCAGGGGGGAGGCCAGGGGATGGTATGAGCAACTGCAAGGCAGCTCTACCCCCCCGGGTGAGGATTCAGCCATGTCTGTGGCAGGGCTACCCCTGTGTGAAGGCCCAGAGGTAGTGCAGTTGGGAGTGACTAGAGTAGGGAGGGTGCTGGGGATCGCTATGTGTGCATGCCTTCACACATGTGCGAGAAACTACGGCAAGAAGTGGAGAGAAAATTTTGAAAATGTGGAGCAGGCAGGCTCCATGATGGCCCCAAAGCGCATGTGCTGGCTCCCCGGAGTCTAGATGTTGGTCTTTGGGGGAGAGGGAAACATAGAAACATAGAAACATAGACTTTGATGGCAGATAAGGACCGCTTGGCTCACCTAGTCAGCCCATTTCCCTACCTAGAGGATAAGCTGCAGATCCTATTTAACCAACAGCCTATTTATTCCTACCTCACACAAAAATTGCCTTATGTCTGTCCCATGCATTCTTGAATTCTCCCACAGATTTAGACCCCACAACCTCCTCAGGAAGGCTGTTCCATGTGTCCACCACCCTCTCTGTGAAAAAATACTTCCTCACATTGCCCTTGAGCCGTCCCCCCTCTATCTTCAAATTGTGTTCCCTTGTTCTTGCACATCTCTTTTTCTGAAAGATGCTACCCTCTTGGACTTTGTTGATTCCACTGAAGTACTTAAACATTTCTATCATGTCCCCTCTCCCTCCTTTCCTCAAGGGTATACATATTAAGCTCCTTTAGTCTCTCCTCTTATGGCTTCTCTTGCAGACCCTGCACCATTTTAGTTGCCCTCCTCTGAACTGCCTCCATCCTGTCTATGTCATTGCGGAGATGGGGTCTCCAGAACTGGACGCAGTACTCCAGATGGGGTCTCACCAACAGTCTGTACAGGGGGATAAACCTTCCTGTTTTCTGCTGGTGATACCTCTCCCTATACATCCTAGTATCCCCCCAGCCCTCCCTACCGCCTTCTCACATTGCTTGCCAACCTTAAGGTCATCTGATATGATTACCACAGGTCTCTTTGCATTTTTGTTGTTGTTACTACCCTCCCACTGTGTAATCTTCCCCTGGGTTTTTGTTTCCCAGGTGCACTACTTTGCACTTCTTTGCACTGAATCCAAGCTGCCATACTTCTGACCATTCCTCCAACCTTGCCAAGTCCTTTCTCATCCTTTCCATGCCTCCTTGTGTATCAACCCTGTTGCAGATCTTTGTGTCATCTGCAAAGAGGCATACTTTTCCTTTTAGTCCCTCTGCAATGTCACTTATAAAGACATTAAAAAGGACCGGACCCAGTACTGAACCCTGCAGTACCCCAGCGTAACCCCTCTTTCTTCAGAGTGGACTCATTTACAATTATCTTCTGTGTCCTGTTGTTCAGCCAATGTTTTACCCAGGCTACCACCTTGGGACCCACTCCCAGGCTGGTTAATTTGACTACTAATCTTTTGTGTGGGACTGTGTCAAATGCCTTGCTAAAGTCTAGGCAGGCCATGTCCAAAGCCCCTCCCTGGTCTACTACTTTGGTCACCCAGTCAAAGAAATCAATTAGATTCATCTGACATGACCTTCCTGCTGTGAACCCATGCTGCCTTGAGTCCTGTGCCCCACTGGCCTCTAGGTACTCAACAATTCTTTCTTTCAGAAGCGATTCCATCACTTTCCCTACCACAGAGGTCAAATGGACAGGTCTGCAGTTTCCTGCCTCCATCTTGGTCCCACTTTTGTGAAAGGGAATCACATCTGCCTTCTTCCAGTCCTCAGGTACCACACCATCCTCCCATGATTTGTTAAAAAGTGTAGTCAGTGGTGTCACTAGTTCTCTGCTTAATTCTTTTAGAATTTTGGGGTGAATTCCATCTGACCCCATTGCTTTGTCCACCTTCAGTTTTAGGAGTTCTGTCAGAACCCTTTCTTCTGTGAAAGGACTGGGATCAACCCCCCTATCCAGAGTGCTTCTGTTAATTGGATTAGGCACCTCCCCCACTTCCTCTTTTGTGAATATTGAGCAGAAGTATTCATTCAGTATCCCTGCGTTATCATTGTCACTCTCTGCCCACCCACCATCCATTCTATTCAGCCTCACTATCCCTCCCTTTGTCTTGTTACACTCCCTGATATACCTATAAAAGGTTTTATCCCCCTTCTTAACTGAGTTAGCTATCTTTTCCTCAGTTTGTGCCTTTGCTATTCTGACTACCCTCCCTGCTTCCTTCTGCCTTAACTGGTACAGTTCTCTGTCCTTCTTCTTCTGTGTTTCCTTATACTTCCTAAATGCTATCTTTTTCTCCCTAACCTTCACCGCCACCTCTTTTGAGAACCATAGTGGCTTTTTCTTTCATTTTGATTTGTTTATTTGCTTCACACAAAGGCTTGTTGCCTCTGTGATGGCAGTTTTGATATTTTCCCATTGTTGCTCCACCCCTCCTTCTAGCCTGTTTGCTAGTGCTTTACTAAGGCACTCTCCCATCTTGCCAAAGTCAGCCCTCCTGAAGTCCAGAACCCTCACTTTTGTATTGCTTGACTCTGTAGCAGAGTTTATCATGAACCACACTGTTTGGTGGTCACTTGTTCCCAAATGGCTACCCACTTCTAGATCTGAGATCCTCTCACTGTCCCCATTTGAGAGTATGAGATCTAAGATTGCTCCCTCATGAGTGGTTCCAAAACTAGCTGTTTGAGGCATGCCACCTGAAGGGCATCAAGAATGGCCCTGCTTTTGGATGTGGCTGCATCAAAGGTGCTCCAGTTAACATCTGGCATGTTAAGGTCCCCCATCAATGGTATCTCCCCTTTCTCTGCCATCCTAAGTATGCCTTCTATCATATCCTTGTCCATTCCCTCCCCTGACATGGGGGTCTATATACAACCCCTGTGCGGATTGTGGTGCCATTTCCAGTCTCTAAGGTGACCCACAGTGCCTCCTCTCCTCCCTGTTTACTCTTTTGGTCAGCTGCTTTTATCCCTTCCTTTACATAGAGAGCTACTCCCCCCTTCTGCCCTCTCTGTCTCTCCTGTAGGTTGTGTACCCTGGTATGTTAACATCCCAGTCATGGTTCTCTGTGTACCATGTTTCTGTGACTGCTACAATATCCAGGCATCCCTCTTCCATCAAGGCCACAAGTTCAAGGAGCTTGTTGCCCAGACTACGGGCATTGGTACTCATTACCCTCCATTTCTTGATGGCCTAACCCCTTTTTGCCCCATTCCTGTCCTTATTGCATTGAAAGTTGATGCTCTTCACCCTTAGCCCTGCCATGAAGGGCAATCCATGGGGGATTGCTGAGACGGTCTGGCACGGAAACAGCTAAGGTCCCAGACTGAGACCCTCTGTGGAGTGGCCAGAGCTGACTGTCAGCTCCACTATGTACCCCCATTGCCAAGTATCGGTGGCCTATATAGCTGGTTAAAAAAAGAGTGTAGGAGGTGACATTATAAAGCATAGTACTATTGAAGAGCAGGTTGCTTTTTCATATAGATTGGATTGGGTACATTTGTCTGAGATGAGTAATGATTTATTTATAGCAGAAATATGGACTGCAATAGATGCATGGAAGGCAGCCAATCATTAAAAAAGGGGGGGGTTAAAAAGGGGGAAGCCCACTATCCTTCCTGAGCTGGAGGTAGTCTGGTGGAAAAAAGTAAGGAAAAAGGAGGAAAGAAGATGGGAGCGCCTGGACTGGGTTTACATCAAAGCTGGGAAAGGAAAAAATACTCTGGGATTTCTGTCCAGAGGAGCTACGAAAGCGGGGTATGGATGTACATCCATACCTCATCAAAAAGGAAGAATGAAGAAGCCTCAGATGTACAGTACATCTGAAAGAGAAGGAGGAAAGTAAAAACTGTAAATAAAATGGGATGAAAATTGTAACAAGACAAAATGGATGTTGTTGATGATGTGTTTATTATATACATGGATATGAGTTTTGGAGAAGGAATTATGAATTTACACTTTGACTATTACAAATTGTTTGAATAAATTGTTTGCTGACTGAGCAAGCAACTAAAGTATGGTTTATGTGTTTCATTGAGAAGGAGATCTTGGGACTAGCAGGGTTGCCTGAATAGGAGTCAGAACCCTTTGTTCTGGGCTCCTGTCCAATGAAAGCAAAGCTCAGTCAGGCTGGAAAGTGGAGAGGCAAGGTGGCAGGGAAGGGGGATGAGGTCATAAAGGGGTGAAGAGAACACAGACAGCAAGGGTAGGAGATTGGAGGACAGAAGAGAGAGAGAGAGAGAGAGAGAGAAGTGGGAGGCATAAGAAGGGCTGCACAAGAGAAGACAGCCCTTCTTTTTTCCTGCTAGCCAGTTTTGTTTTCGTACCAGCCCTTCCTAAAAAGATGGAAAGTTGCTGAAGGTGGGCAACAGTCTTTGGGAGAGCCAAAAAGAAGGCTTTTGGGAATGGACTGCTGAAGATGGATGGCAGAAAAAGTAAGGAAAATGGAGGAAAGAAGATTGAGGGGGGGACCCAGTCTGGGTTTACATCAAATCTGGGAAAGGAGAGAGTACACGGGGGATTATGCCCAGAGGAGCTACAAAAGAGGGGTACAGATGTACATCCTTACCATTGCAAAAATGAAGAATATTGAAGAAAATAAGATCTAGATGAACACCTGGGGGAAAAGGCAGAAAGTAAAAATTGTAAATAAAATGGGATGAAAACTGTAATGAGACAAAATGGATGTTGTTGATGATGTGTTTATTTTGTACATGGATATGAGTTTTGGAGAAGGAATTATGAATTTAGACTCTGACTGTTAGGAATTGTTTTTATAAAATGATTGCTGACTAAGCAACCAACTAAAGTATGGGTTGTGTGTTTCATTGAGAAGGAGATCTGGGGCAAAGTCCGATGCTGCAGGCACTGCTGCTACCCACAGAGATTCAGGGACCCTGCCTGGCCTAAACCTCTCTGACACAGTACTTTCCCTTCAAGGATTTTTATTTTTTTTATTTCTTCCACGATGTGATTAAATGCCTTGCCCACTGAGCCAAAGCTTATACCCCACCAAAAACAGGGAGGAGGATGACAGATGGCTGACTTCTTGGAGGAGGGTCACACAGACACTCAGACAGTATGCAAGAAGTGGAACTGGTCACTGGCTGGCAGATTTTATTTCACACACACACACACACACAATTTACATGCCACCTAGGCTAAGGGCTCATGATACCCACAAAGATTCAGGAACCCTGCCTGGCGTAACCCTGTCTGACACAGTACTTTTCCTTCAAGGATTTTTATTTTATTTTTTTAATTTATTCTATGTGATGTGATGGAATGGCCACTGAGCCAAAGATTGTATAATATTATAAAAAAATAAAATAAGAAATCCCCACTGAAGTGACTGACCAAAGGCAGGAGAACTGAGACAGCAGACTTTTTGTTGGGGGGTAACTGGGCAAAGAGCAAGAAGACTAACTGGGAATGGTGTGGTATGGGTGGCACAGTTCAACTTCACCTCCTCAGCTGCATTGCCCCCCCCCCAAAAAAAATAGGCAGTCTGACTCTGGCACTTAAGTTCAGTCTCTTGTCTTGTTCTCTTCTCTTCTTTCTTGTCATGCTGTCTTGACTCTCTCACTTGCAAGTTGCCTCTAGTCTCCAAGTTCCTCATCTCCTCCATGAGTTTCCTTTCCCAAGTTAACTCCCCAATCCCCGACTCCCACACCCACAACTAGTCCTTGGCTCAATACCCACCCGAGTCCCTGACTCACAGTCCCAGACTCCCAACTCCACAAGTTTTCTAATTCTGTTCTTTGTTTTTTAATATAACATATATATATATATATATAGATAGATATATATGATTAAATTCTTTAGGTTTGTTTTTAAGAGTCTGTGAGTCATCTTCTTTCTTGCCCAATGGGCAAACACATGCGGCACAAGCACACAATCACGGAGCAGCCTGTAGAAGCTGATGCTCCTTCTCTGTCATGTATTCCTCTGCGTAGTTCCTAAGGTGGACCATGTGGATTGCTAGAGCAAACCCAGTCAGGTGCCACCTTAGGAAGATGACAGCTTGGCTATCCAGTGAGGAACCAGAGTCTTGTCTCTACTCCTTTCTGTGGTTTCCTCTTGCTCTGGCTCTTCTCGAACCACACTTCCCATGATACAGCAGCCACCAGAACTGATCCAAACAGCCAAAAGTGTTTGGAAGCCATTTGTTTACGACCACTTTGGCATGTTTGGGTTGGTTCTTATTTTTGACAAACCAGTTCACCCATCCCTAATAGGAGCATTTGCTTTTGTAATAAATAATCACTGAGTCTACTGTATTTTTAATGATTCATGTATGCAGATCTGTTTAACAATGTTGCAAGGTACCTTTACAATGTGAGGCTGGTCCAAGGCATGCCACCAGACCACCAGGGCACACACAAGCCAGGGCAACCAAACCACTAGCCCATGGCCATCAAACATTACTTACAGCTAGTGACTAATTGCTGGTACCAGCAATCCTATCTTTAAATAGGGTGTAGGTAATTGCTCCCACCATAGCTTACTCCATGTGATACAAATAATATGCTCATGGGATGTTTCGATTAATTATAGTATTTGACCTCCTAAATTGCAAGATTTACGTATCACTGCTGTACCTCCCACCAGGTGACCCACAGGTATGAGGTACTATTAGTTTCTTGTGAAACGGTACCAACAGTTTCTTGTGGAAAAGGTGTTCAATGACTGTTACAAAACACACACACACGCACACACGTGCATGCACATGCACACACACATACTGTTATCAACATGTACTGTACATTATCAATTTTAGTGGCAGCACTTTGCCAAGAGGGTATTTATCAATGTTACAATAAGCAGGGGTGTTTCCTGCTCTTTTTTGATGTTGCCACCAGTAGTGATGGCTATCTGCCATAGAGCGCCTTTATCAATGTTGTGAACAGCTGTGGTGACTCCCTTGTCTGACAGTTACCCAAACTGTTCCCCACCCCTGAAATATATGGCCTGATACCAGCTGTCAGTACATTTTTCTGGCTGGTAAAGCACCACCCCAAGAAAAATACAGTGAGAACAGCTTTAGCAACAAGGAAAGAGAACATGAGCAGCATGGTAAGCAGCTGAAAGTGAGATAAAGATATGTTCCTGTCTGGGAATGCCAGATACATTTTGAACATGCATGTTTTTGCTCTGCTGTGCAACTGTACAGGAAAAAGTTACAAATTAGTACTACAGTCCACTGCTACACAGTCCAAACAACTGATGCAAGGCCAGTTCACACAAAAGGTAACATTAATCTTGGCAAAGTTAACATAAAGCATCAATAGCACTGAATAGCTCCAAATGAAAGGATTAGTGTTATAAATACAATATTTCTGACTTGCTTTGTAATATAAGTAAACGGGGCTCATGAGATGTCTCTTAACTAGTTAAGAGTTGCTCACTGTGACTTTGTAGGGTTTGAGAACCAAGAAGCAAAGGTTTTGAAACCTTAAGAAGTTACGATGGGGTGCTCTTAATTATTTAAGAAACATCTCTGGAGGGATGTTTATTTTTTATTAATTATTACTTTTTCCAACTAAAATATAATTTCCAAGGAAAATGTCATCACTTTGGAATAATGAGTGAAAAGAAATTCAAAGTTTGATAATACCAGAAGAACAGAATCATGTGTGTCAATCACCTAAGCGGAGGATTTCATTTTGTTCAGTGTTTGAGCTATTTTTTATTAGGTATACTATGTTTTGATTTATTTTGGAAAAACAACCATTTTAAATGTCCAGTCACACTAGCTGAGCAATCTGCCTTGCAGTAAATGCATATTAGAAGTTGAGGTTTCATATTCAGACATGGCCTTCTGAAACTGCGTGTAATAGTATAGTATATTTCTAAGGCAGCAAGAATTAACAGCAGGCTGTAGTAACACCACACAAAGTGCATAACTGCAGTACACCACAGCTCCCTGCTTATAACAGACACCCAGGAGCAATAGGTGATAGTTCATCCCAAACAGGGTAGTGCCTTTGTCTCTGATTGCCACCTTCAGAGGCTGCATGCTAATGAATACTGTACATATGGGATGCAAAATGTCGAGGAACCACTTCCATACCCTTATGTTGCCAAGAGCAACTCTGGACAATGCCTTCTTGCCTATGTGTGAATGGCGGCATTGTGTAGAGCATTGACCATTGTTCCCACCCTCACTCAGTTCCCGTAAATCAAGGAATAAATCTCTAGCAGTTTAGTGGTACCCCTAACCATCCCACTCCTTGTTATGAAATGAAGTTACTCTGTTAGTCCAGTGGTTTGAAAGGTGACTTCTGTGTATGTGGTGCTCAAGTCTGCAAAACACTGGCAGTCTTAACAAGAAGAATCTGGCAACTCACCCATCAACAAAGGATCAAGAACAGTACTTCCATACTACACCTTCAATTCATCATAAACAAAACAAACAAACAAGCACACAAAAAAAACAGGTTCAGTTTTGTACCTTGAGAAACTCCTCCACTATCTGCTTGGGGAACTCCTCCACAATCTATAGACCACTGTGATCTAACTTGCGATGACTTATCTCTTTGAGACAGATTTACTAAGAAAATCCCCAGGAAAAAAACATCTTATTACAATAGAATGGATTTAAGAACCTAGCGTTTTTCTAATTAAAAAAGTATGGCCTATCAAGTTCAATGCTTTATTGTAGTCCATGAGGAACAGTGGGGAATATTTAAAACAGGGATTACAAAAGCATTAAGCAGGTTAGCAAGGGGAGAAGGAAGATGAGGCCATTATGATTTTCCAAGGAGGTAGCGAAGAAAGTAAACACCAAAAAGATTGCATTCAGGCAATGCAAAAAAAAACAGGCAGAAGGGGATAGGTAGAAGTACCAGGAGAAGCAAAGGGAGGCAAGGAGGTCAGTAAGGCAAGCCAAAGCTCAGACAATAGAACACATTGCAAAATCAGTGGGTAGAGGGAATAAAACATTTTACAGGTACATAAGTGAAAAAAGAAAGGCAAAGGGAGGGATAGTGAGACTGAACGGGAGGATGGTGGCCGCATGGAGGATGACAAAAGTAAAGCTGACATATTGAACGGGTATTTTTGCTCAGTCTTTACTGAGGAAGAACAGGGTAATGGGCCTGAAGGGAATACAAGGGGTGGGAATGATGCAGAAATGGACACAAGTCCCTTTACACGAGAAAGGGTCCTGAAGGAACTGGAAGGAATAAGAGTTGATAAAGCAATGGGGCCAGATGAGGCACACCACAGGGTCCTTAAAGAACTAAGAGAGGTAGTGGCTGAACCTCTGGCAATCTTGTTTAGCTGATCATTGGAAACAGGGGAGGTACCCAAAGACTGGAGGACAGCAGATGTAGTGCCCTTATACAAAAGTGGGAACAAAGAGGAAGCAGGAAACTACAGACCAGTCAGCCTCACCTCGGGTAAGTGGGGAAGATCATGGAAGCACTACTGAAGGAGAGATTGGTGGAACATCTGGTTGTCAATGGACTACAGGACCCAAGGCACCACGGTTTCAGCAGGGGGAGGTCATGTCAGACCAACCTTGCTGAATTTTTCAACTGGGTGACTAGGGAGGTGGATCAGGGAGGGCAGTGGACATGGCCTATCTGGACTTCAGCAAGGCCTTTGATACTGTGCCACATAGAAGGCTATTACACAAACTGGGGAATATGGGTGTGGGCAGGACAGTAGTGTGGTGCGTAGGTAACTGGCTGGGCAGCAGAGCACAGAGGGTGGTGGTAAATGGCTGTCACTCCGTAGAGGGAAGAGTGACCAGTGAGGTACCACAGGGATCAGTGCTGGGATCGGTCCTATTCAATATCTTCATCAGTGACATTGCGCAGGACCTAGAAGGCAGAATTTCCCTGTTCACTGATGACACAAAGATCTGTAACAGAGTAGGCACACCAGAGAGTGTAGACAGAATGAGAAGGGACTTGCAGAAACTTGAAGAATTGTCAGGGGTTTGGCAGTTGAAATTCAATGCAAAGAAGTGCAAAATAATGCATATGCGGCACAAAAACCCTGGCACAATATAACAGTTGAGGGTGAGGATATACCATGCACCAAGCAGGAAAGGGATCTTGGGGTTATCATCTCTGATGACCTCAAGGTAGGGAAACAGTGCAACAAGGCAGCAGGTAAAGCAAATAGGATGCTGGGATGTATAGGCAGGGGCATCACCAGCAGGAAAAGGGAGGTCATAATTCCACTATATAAGACACTAGTGAGACCCCACCTGGAGTGCATTGTACAGTTCTGGAGACCTCACCTACATAAGGACACAGAAGGGGTAGAGAAGGTTCAGAGGATGGCAACAAAGATGATACATGGATTGCAGGGTGAAGGACTTGAATATGTACTCTCTGGTGGAGAGGAGAGAGTGAGGGGATATGATAGAGACATACAAGTATCTTACAGGGAGTAACAGGGTGCAGGAATACTCTATTTTTAAGCAAAAAAGTCGTTCCAGGACTAGAAGGCATGGGATGAAGTTGGAGGGAGGATGATTCAGAGGAAACGTGAGAAAGAATTTCTTCACAGAACGGGTGGTGGACAAGTGGAACACCCTGCAGAGGAAGTGGTGTGGGCTGAAACAATCACGGATTTAAGAATGCATGGGATAGACATAAAGGAATTATTGAGGTCAGAGGTGAGGGGCAACAGACTTCTAGGCAAACATAAAGTGAACTTACAAGCTCAAATTAGCAGGCTGGGTGGGCCATATGCCTTTATTTGCCAACACTGTCTATGTATCTCTGTATCTATGCAAATCCATTGTTAGTCATTTTTTAGCTGTGACATGTTCTGCAGGTTGTGTGTAAGTTTCACCAGTAGGTGAGAAGTGAAGACATGTACAGAATAACCAAGCTGATTAGGAATTATTTTATCCATTGCGGATTCAAGAATTCAGTTAAATAGGAATTGCTCACCATGTTTAGAAGGCAAAAGGTCAAACAAATGAATATGATGTCACATAAAAGATCGCAGGAACCTCATGCTTCTTAGTGACTGAAATAACATCATTTTTGTTCCAAAGAATCATGGACAGTAACTTCTATTAATGGAGCATGGATAACAAAAGCAGTAGTAGGGGTAAGAGTAGTAGCACCATATTGTAGGACCCACCCTTGATCATGTCAAGGTACTGGGCTTTGATAACTTTGGTTTTACTGAGCTGTAAAGAAATCTTTGAGGATGTGAAAACATTAAGGAGGAAGAGCAAGATCTGATCTAGGCAGAGTAAGAATTCCAAATAGAAGTTCTTTTTTTCCTTTTTCTGACTCCCAGAGGACCGGGGAGGAGTAAAAGATATAAACTGCTTTAGAGTGGTATCCACGGGACAAACCCTAACTACTTTGGAGCAAGGTGTTTAAAGGTTGTTTTTTTTTTGGTTGTCATTTTGCTTCTTTTTGCTCCGAATAATGAAAAGGTGTAATACATACTCAAATGTCTGAGGCTCTGGAATATAAATATCCAGCAAATATTTGTCATAAAATATTCAAATATCCCTAAAAGGAGCACAGAGTTCTTATACCCAACTCAATGCGTAGCAGATGTGCAAATGAGCAAAAGCCATGCATAAAGTTTCTTTCTATCCTAATGATGTATAATGACTGATATTGTCTGTAGCTGCTAATTCTGTGCTCTGGCTTTCTGTTGTCTATTCCCTCTCCCTTCTACCATTCTCCCAGAGCTGAACATGGAAAAGAGCTTCAGGTCAGCATACCTTTCCCAGTCACCAACTTCTTAAATGAATACATAACTATCACTGTACTTTCTAGGTCAACAGTTGCAGTTTGTTTGATTTTTCATTATTGTGTGGTACCAAACATATCAGAAGATTACATATTTGAGGAGGAGGAGGAAAACACATGTCCTGTTTTGATAGTCTTGCATGTTCTAAATAAAATCACACAATTAATTAATTGTAAAGTCCCAGTTGGCCATTTCTTTAAAAAGGGTATGATGCTGTTTCATTTTAAATATGTAATGATAGTCCTAACCTAAGTTTTAGAATAGGCTGAGGAGATCAGATGTTATTACTGAAGTAAAATCACAACAAAAACACATTCCACCACAAAACACATTTATAAAATGTGCATAGACTCAGTTTTGCAGAAGATTATTCAGGAAGCTAGAAGAACCGGCAGTATGGGTTAAAACTGCTAGATTGATTAAAAACTGGCTGTAGGATAAAAGTCAGAGGGTTGTAGTGGGGGGTGGGGTTCTCTGAGACAAGGCCAGTGACCAATGGGGTGCCACAGAGGTTGGCATGGGATCAGGTGTTTAACATTTTCATCAGTGACACTACAGATGGTATTAAAGATAAAGCTGTCTCTTTGCAGATGACACAAAGCTCTGTGGGAGGGTGGTGTGGACTGGAGGAGGGGAGAAAGGACCTCAAGGATGAACTAGCTAAGCAACAGAACTAGTCTGGCATATGACAGCTGGGGTTCCTTGTTAAAAAGTGCCAAGTATTGCACTTATTTATGTATTTATTTATTTGCTTTGTTTTTGATAACTGTGTAAATGCACTAGACATTACAAATGCCCATTTTCAGGCATAACCCAGGAGAATACAAGTCAAAACACTCATAACCAGTGATACAGGGAACATAACATTAACAACTGCAAAAAGTAGTCAAGTAACAATATACATGTGTAGTTGTGATAATAAATACACAGTGTCAAGGAAGGCAAAGAACCCATAGACCAAGTATTATATTGGTGGTGTGGAGGTAAGCAGGTTATAGGAGGAGAAGGATCTAGAAGTAATCATCAAGAATGGTCTAAATAACTCGGCACACTCCAAGAGAGCAGCAGCAAAAGCAAACAGGATGTAGGAGTGCAAAGTCAGGGGGACAACAAGCAGAAAGGCAAAGGTCAGATAACCAGTAAGGCTGCACCTGGAGTACAGTGTGCAGTATTGGTGTTCTTACCTAAAGAAGGATGTCAGCTTACTGGAAATGGCCCAGAGAAGGGCAACCAAAATGATACAGGGTCTGCAGGGCAAAGCTTATGAGGAGACGCTAAGAGAGCTCAACATGTACTCTGTGAAGGACAGTAGGGAGAGTGGGACATGATTGAGGCCTTCAGGTACCTTGAATGTATCAACAGAGTGAGCACTGAGAGTCTCTTCAGCCTTAGTGGGAAAAGTCCATAAGGGGATACAGTCTAAGGCAGATGGGGAACTATTCAGGGGAGAGATAAGGCAGCACTTATTCACTGAGAGGGTGGTGACCAAGTGAAATGAGTTGCCAAAGGATGTGGTGTCCCTGAAAACATGATTTCTTTCAAGAGGGGATGGGACAGTATAAAGTGGATAGTTACATGTAGGGGTTGGGGGCAAGGGGAGCGTGTTATTGAAGAGGGTCAAGGGGAGGAAGGGAAGGGAGGTGGATCCCTCAGTAAATACTGAGAGACCTGTACTCAGGATCAGACTTGATAGATGTAAGGGCTTTATCTGCTGGCTTATTCATACATTCATACCCAGTTGGAGACAGTGTGGATGCTTTAGCTCTGTAAAGCTAAAGAACTTTTTAGAAAGAACTTTAAAGGAGGAAGTTAGAGAGCAACATGAGGTACCTAAAAAAGCTGGAACGATGGATACTCATGTGGCAGTTAAAATTCAGTGCTAAAAAGTGCAAGGTGGTGCACCTGGGTAGAGCTAACCCTAAGACAGAATACTGGCTAAACGGGATCAAACTTTGCCCCTCAGCAGAGGAATTGGATCTGGGTGTCATCTTTAGGGATGACCTCAAGCAGCAAGCAGCAAAGTCAGTGTAATAAGGCTTAAAGCAAGGCTGTAAGAGTACTGGGATGTATTGCAAGGGGTATTGATAGTAGGGACAGGGAGGTGATGCTGCCGCTCTACCAGTCCTTGGTGAGGCCTCACCTGGAGTACTGTGTCCAATTTTGGAGGTCTCAACTGAGAAAGGATATTGATAGGCTGGAGGTGGTCCAGAGAAGGGCAACAAAGATGATTCATGGCCTCAGGAAGTCACATATGATGAGAAGCTAAAGGCTTTAAACATGTACTCACTGGAAACTATGAAAGAAAGGGGGATATAGTCAAAACATTCACATTCCTTAAGAGCATAAACAAAGTGCCGCACAAAGAGTTCTTCACCAGGCACACAAGTTCCACTACATGGGGTCATAAATGAAAATTAAAAGGGGAGAAATTCAGGAGAGACATCAGAAAATATTACATCTTGGAAAGGGTGGTGGAGCCATGGAATAGACTGATTCCAAGGTGGTGGCTTCAAAGTTGGTGTTGAGTTTTAAGCACATGTGGGACAAGGCTTGGGCACAATCATACAGCATTAGGGAAGGCTAGGCAGGACATCTTGGGGGACAGGACTCAGTGAGACACTAGGGTCTGGGAAACCTTGCTGAGTAGACTCAATGGACCACAGGTCCCCATCTGCCATAATTGTCTGTGTTTCTAAATACATTTTAATAGTCTGTAAAGGACCTTAGTCAATTACAGTACAGGTAATGGGAACTAAGACTTCAGCAGATGGGCTAACAAATAAAATGATCATTCTGCATAAGCTCATCTGGTTTTCCTCATTTACATAACAGCACAGTGGGTGGAAACGGCTCGCCTATCCTTCACACTGTTGTGTCTAAATATAGTAAAATCTTGCACTTTAAAATCACTGATCACACAAAAAGCATTTCTTTATTCAGTGAAAATTTGAACAACCTACCCCTACAACCTTAAGTGTTCTTTTCTACCAGATTTTAGTGAGATCATTCAAATAACTTTGAAATGAATGCCCACTTTATGACTGCGAAGACTTTGTCATGGATAGCTTCACAATTGTCATTTAATGCACTGGAACAGAAACTGGTAGTTTTATTTTTGTTTACATGGGAATTTGGGAAGGCAGGGCATTTGTATTGTATTGTTGCTAATATACAGGTACGCTTATTTTACCAAATGTAGCACAATGTTTCTGTTTTATTTAAATAAACTACTGCACTATCTGTAGAAATGTATGTTGCTAATTAATCTGATTAGTTAGTCCACATGTTGAATTACAAATAAATTAGCAGTTTTATGCTTAGAGTGTTATTAAACTGGCACTACCTAACAGATTGTTACATTGTTGCATGGGGTGAGGAAATTCCTTTTTTTATTACTTAACTGCTTCCAGAAGTACAGAAAATAATGTTTCTTCAGCTAATACAGTACCTCAAGTTCTTCTCCTGCCTTACAAGCATATTGGCTAGCTATCACACATGCTGTACAATGTTTCATCTCAGGTAACACACATGACCATCTAAGGGCATGTATAGAAATTACACACTTTATTAACATACAGTAGGAATTTAAGCTCTAAAGGGGCTCTAGATCTGTTACAGTATGTCTGTATCTTGCTTCATAAGCTGCTATGAATATGTATGCTGGAAAAGTATGTAATACATTTAAAGGGGTGCCCTATCAATTCTATTATCAAGAATACATTAATGATTCTCTTGCAAAAGTAAGCAAAAACTTGTCCAGGCTTACCTTTAATGCATGCACTGCATTTATGTTAACTGTACCTGCTGGTAGGCTCTTCCATAGGTTTACCGTCTAGCCGAAAATGTGTCTCCTATCTGTCCCCTGAATTTACCTTCCTTGACTGAGAATTATGTCATGTCCTCATGTTGTGCTGCAGCACATCAGATCTGACAGAGACAATCCCCTCTTTGGTAGAGATTCTGCTGATGATATGTGTATAGTTTGAAGGGATTCTTGATGAAAAGCTGTTACTGGAGTCCCAGGTGTTGGCTGCCTTAGAGACATGTTGTTACTACCTTGGGAAACATGCCTAACTATGTTCCTTTCTCAGCCCTGCTAACCTGAGGATTTCAGTGCAGACTTCCATGGTGTCTAGGCTGGACTACTGCTGTGCACTCTTCAAGGGCTTACGTTGTCATCAAAACACCAGTAAATAGCTGATCCAGAGTGTTGTAGCAAGGTTTTTGATCTCCATCTTCAGATCATATCAACCTGTCACTATGGTTCTGGACTGGCTGTCAGTGCAGTACACACTACACTCCTTTTATAGGGTACCACAGTTGTGACATTTCCTGTGGCAGAGCAGGAAGGTGCGGATCAGTGGGGCATCCACAAGGTGAGCTCATTTACAGGGGCACTAGTAATTTAACTTGTTATAACAAGTTAAACAAAAACAAAACACAATCAAACCATTACTTGCATTTTTTTCCTTCCAATTACTCTGACTAGGTTATAAACCCAGCAACTTATCTGGAATGGATATCATTAACTGCAGGTACTGTGGAACAATTTTCAGAAGGACACTCTTACAGGATTTAGGACACTGTCCTACATGCTGGGCCATTGGAGATCTTAGGGCTCAGCTCTGGGCAGCATGGGCAGAGATTGCACGCCTCAAATTTCATATTCAAGAGGAAATACATTATAAGAACTACCCGCCATTTCCCCAGTATCCAACAGGAAAACCTCGACCGCAGAGGGTAGTTGGACCAGGAGGTTGGCAGGTGGTTAGGAGGGGCAAATCGGGTGCCCCATCACTCTCTGCTCTCCAACATATCACCTCCAAAAACCATATAAGCACTACAAACAGGTATCTGCCTCTATCTCTGAAATCAAACAAAGAGGCAGAAGATACTGCAGAGCAGGACACTGCGGCACAGGAGCTAGCACAACAAAACTCACCCAAATCAGGAACCAAAACAAAAAAAGCAAAAATGAAATCCAAAAAACTTCTGATCATAGGAGACTCCATGATTTGGGGAGTTGATACCCATCTCCAGCAAGGGGTAATGGTCAGATGTCTCCCAGGTACATCAGCATGGAGAGACACTGACTGCATTGCTAAAACTGTTCACAAAGCAGGAGAAAACATTGATGTTCTAGTACACATAGGGACTAATGATCTCACCAGCCGGTCAGTTGTGGAGACCAAGGAACATCTGACCAGGCTGGGTGACAAACTATCATCCATTTCATCTGGCATCTCCTTTCTGAGATCCTGCCAGTCTGGGAGAGAGGGCAGAGGGACGAAGGTTAGAGAAGGAGATAGGGCTAAACACGTGGCTCAGGGCTGGTGCCAGGAAAAGGACACAGATTTGTGGGAACTGGCAACAGTTCTGGGAGCGAAAGTTCTTTAAATTTGATGGAATGCATCTGACTAAGGAGGAGTCAGTGCATTGGGCAGAAGTTTGACATCTTTGCAGAATATTTAAACTAGCAATGGGAGAGGGTGCAGCACCCCATACGTCGAATGGGAAGAACACCCCCCCAGCTAGTGGTCAAACAGGGATTCAGCATGTTTGCAGTTCATTTGCATCACCAGGTAAGAAAAAAGGTTTGTCTCCCCATAAGATGCACAGGGATAATGCCAAACCTCACCCAACAACTAACACACTGAAATCTGCCCAATGGCAAATCATGTACACAAATGCTCACAGCCTGGGAAATAAGATCCCAGACCTGCAGACAGTAATGTCAGAGGCTAAACTGGACATGGTAGCAATTAGTGAGACGTGGTTTACCAGTAACCACAATTGGGAGACTTCAGTACCTGGCAATGTATAGTTCAGAAGAGACCAAGGTGCAAAAAGGGGGGAAGGAGTGGCCCTGTATGTCAATGAAAATATCAAAGCTACAGAAATTCAGAATACACATAAGGAGCCAGAAGAACTGTGGGTCACCCTGGAAACAGGAAATGGGACAGCCATAAGAACTGGGGTTGTCTACAGGCCCCAGACCAGGGGAGGACATAGACACATTACTGTTAGAGGATATACAAAACATGACAGCTAAAGGGAGGTTCTGATAATGGGAGACTTCAACATGCTGGATACAGATTGGTCAATACCAGCAGGAACATCCGCCAGAACTAGACACATAGTGGATTCCCTGCAGGGGGAGGGTCTCAAACAACTGCTACAACAACCCACAAGAGACAGGCCTATCCTAGATCTAGTACTGACTAACAGGGAAGGGATCACAGATCTCCAGGTAGAAGGTCACCTGGGGGCCAGTGACCATCACATGGTATGGTTCAATTTGGCTACTACATCTAAATCATCCCATTCCAAGGCAAAAATATAGGACTTCAGAGGAGCTGACTTTGATAAGATGGCCAACAGAGTTAAGCTAGCCCTGGCAAAAATAAACACAGGTGAGGGGGTAAAGCCAAAGTGGGCAAGCATTAAGGATGCAATACTTGAAACAACATCCCATTGTGTTAGACAGAAAAGGAAGTGCAAAAGAAGAAGGAAACTACTTTGGTTCTCAAATACAGTAGCAGAAAAGGTCAGAGCCAAAAGGCTGGCCTTCAGGAAATATAAGGGAACACAGCGGATGAAGATAGGAGGCATACCAAACTGCCCTAAGGGAAGCAGGGAAGGCAGTAAGGCAGGCAAAGTCCCAAACTGAGGAAACACTAGCACAAACAGTAAAGAAGGTGACAAGACTTTCTATAGATACATTAGTGAAAGGAGAAAGTCCAGAGGGGTATTGCTAAGCTTAATGGAGAAAAGGGAGCATGTGAGGAGGAGGACCACGTAAAAGCATCTATCCTAAATAGATACTTTTGCTCAGTATTTACTGAAGAGAAAGTAGGGCAGGGCTCACAGCTCAGCACCATGGAAACAGTGGGAAGGGAGGTGAGCACTACTCCCTTCACAAAAGAAAGGGTCCTACAAGAGCTTGCTAAGCTCAGGGTGGATAAGGCAATGGGACATGATGGCATACATCCCAGGGTACTTAAGGAGCTAAAGGTGGAACTAGCAGAGCCATTAGCAGAACTGTTTAGTGAGTCTCTGAGCACAGGAGAGGTCCCAGAAGACTGGAGAAGGGCTCATGTGATCCCGCTCCACAAGAGTGGTAGCAGGGAGGAGGCAGGGAACTACAGACCAGTCAGTCTTACCTCAGTAGTGGGCAAGATTATGGAGGCACTCCTTAAGGAAAGGATAGTGCAACACCTGGAATCCATAGGGCACAGGATCCAAGACAGCATGGGTTTACAAAGGAAGGTCCTGTCAAACTAATCTCATAGATTTCTTTGACTGGGTAACCAGAGTGGTTGACCAAGGGGGCAGATGATGTCACCTACCTTGACTTCAGCAAAGTTTTGACACTGTTCCACAGAAGATTGATAAATAAGCTGGGTAGGCTTGGGGTGGGTCAGAAGTTGGTCAACTGGGTGGCAAACTGGTTGACAGGCAGAAAACAGAGAGTGGTGGTAAATGGTATACAGTCAGAAGAGATGCAAGTCACAAGTGGGGTACCTCAGGGATCAGTTCTGGGACCAGTCCTCTTCAACATCTTCATTAATGACCTTGCAGATGGACTAGACGGTAAGGCTTGTCTGTTTGCAGATGACACCAAGATCTGCAACAGAGTAGATGATCCAGATTGGGTGGGCAGAATGAGAAGAGATCTGGATGAACTAGCAAAATGGTCAGAAGAGTGGCAACTGGGATTTAATGCAAAGAAGTGCAAGCTCATGCACTTAGGGAAGAGAAACCCTGAAGCCACCTATAGGCTGGGAGGGGAGTTGCTAGCAGTCACAAAGGAAGAAAGAGACTTGGGTATCATTATCACTGATGACCTGAAATCATCCAAGCAGACCTCTAAAGCAGTAGGTAAGGATAGGGGGGTGTTAAGGTGTATTAGTAGGGGTATCACAAGTCGTAAGAAGGAGGTAATAATCCCTCTTTACAAGACACTGGTTAGGCCCCATCTGGAGTACTGCATGCAGTACTGGAGGCCACACCTTCACAAGGACATTAACCAAATTGAGGCAGTCCAGAGAAGGGCAACCAAAATGGTGCAGGGACTGCATCAAAAGACATATGAGGACAGATTAACAGAGCTCAATATGTATACCCTTGAGAAAAGGAGGAGAGGTGATATGATTGAGGCATTCAAACACCTTAAGGGCATTAACAAGGTGAAAGAGTCTAACATGTTTAAATATAAGAAAAATAGCAGGACAAGAGGACACAGCATGAGATTAGAGGGGGCCGATTAAGGGAATGGAGGAAATTCTTTTCACAGAAAGTGGTGGATGCATGGAATGGCCTACCTCAAGAAGCGGTGACTATGAATACAGTGCAGGGCTTCAAACAGGCATGGGATAGGCATAAGGGAGCTATACAAATGAGTATGAATAGATAGGCCACTGACAGAGCAAAGGCCGATGGCACATTTATAAGGTAGAAAAAGAAATGGGCAGACTGGATGGGCCATGCGGTCCTTATCTGCTATCAACTTCTGTGTTTCTATGTTTCTATGCAGTAGCAGGTTGACTTACAAAGTCCTGAAAGAGGAGCAACACCATTACCTCAATAATCTCCAGAGCCCACTGAGGCACAGCCATAGCAAGTCTTCAAAGCAGGGCCAGCTTGAGGACCCTGTCTCCCAATTAAAATCTGTTCAGGATAGGGCTTTACAGCAAGTGGTAATGATGGCTCACTCATCACATGTGTATTGACTTTGCTGTAATGTGCTTAGAGTTCAGGATTTAAAACAATGCTCAAATACAAATATCAATGTTTTGAGATAGACCCTTCATCATGGTGAGCAGTACTGTTATTAAAGCATACAGAAATATAATTTAGAAAAAATTGAACAACCCGGCTCCATGTTTGCTTAGGCGATAGGGAATAAACGGCATGCTAGTCAGGTTTGAACCCAGGACAACAGGAGTGAAGATCTGTGGGGAAGGTTTTGAGCATCCATTGGATGCTTTCCTCCCTGGGGGTTGGGTAGAGCATGTGTCCCTCTTAAATGGCTCCTGGTGTCCTCTTGTGGGGATGAACCTTGCAGCGTGGGTGACCACGCACCATGGGGTGTTTCTCCAGGATGTCATGAGTATGCGGCCATCTTAGGAGGGGGTGGGTAGGGAAGAAAACTGGAAATGCCCACCCAGCTGGCCGGATGATGGTGGCTGGTCCCCCTGCCCACCACTCAGCCTGAAAGTGCCTGTGCCATTCCACCCATTTGCCCCAGGTGAATTCTCTGTGCCTATTGGCAAGCACTCCCCTCCCCAGTGTCCTGTATAGGCCCCCCCCATTGGTTGGAAATGTTGGTCAAACTTTTGACCATGGTTAAGGGATGGCAGGATGGTGGCAGAGGTGACTGACTGATTGGGTGGTCCTAGGCAGTCCGATGGAGTAGCCGACTTGGGGGCAGGGGGCGCATAAACAAATAAGACATAGGGTTTGTCTGAGACTTGACATAACTATAAATTCAAGCAAAATTGTGGACTTTCTGAAGCAACTAAAGTCACATAAATCAGCTGTCCTTACTATATAAGTGCTAGGTACCAAAAAAGGAGTAAAATCTCTTATTGCTGGGCCCATAGCTGCAATATATAATGCATCTTTCCTAACTGGGTGTGTCCTTGATGACTGGAGGCAGGCAACAGTTGTTCCCCTATTTAAGAAAGGATACAGAGCCAATATATCAAATTGTAGAACAGTAAGTCTTACTGCCATCTTGGGAAAGTTTGCTTAAGAACAAAATTGATGAGAATTTACAGAAATTGGGATATGTGGACAAAAAACACAGTTTTAGGAAAATAAAGGTTGCATAACAAATCATTTGTGTTTTTATAAGCATATTCATAAAAACTTGAATAACAATATACCCATGAACATAGTCTTTCTAGATCTTCAGAAAGCTTTTGACAAAGTCCCTCATAAAAAAGTTACTGGAAAAATGATAAGAATTGGCACGGATAGTAGGATAATATCATGGATTAGTTACTGGTTAGCTTGAAGAACTCAGAAAGTCCATCTACTAGGAGAATACTCAAATCCAATAGATGTTGTCAGTGGGGTGTCTCAGGGGTCTGTATTGGGCCCAGTTCTCTTTGCCAGTGACTTTCATAATGATATAACAAATAATGTAATCATGTTCAATGATGATATTACATTAGGGGGCCCAGTAGGTATGACAGAACAGCAGAGGGCAATGAAGGAAGATTTATCAACAATCGAAACATAGGCAATACTGTATAAATATGATGTCTTTTAGTATAGATAAATGTACTGCAATGCACCTTGGTAAAACAAATCAGGCAATAACCTATGTATTAAAAGGGAAAATATAAGAAGCTCAGCCAAGGAAAAGGACTGAGGCATTATAATTGATGAAAACCTATGCTTTAAACAGCACTGAACTAAAATTATACAAAAATCTTATTACATGATATATAATATAAAAAGGAGTTTTGTAAACAAATCTATGGGATGTTTACTACCTTTGTACAAAACGTACATCAGACCCTACATGTACTATGGATCACAATTGTGGAGTCCCTATACTCAGGGTGAAAATAAAAGGCTAGAGACTGTACAGAGAAGATATACCAAGATGACTGGAGCATTAGGTAAAGGGAGTTACCTTGAAAGATTAAGAAGGACAAGATGGTTTTCCTTGGAATAAAGAAGAATAAGGGAAACTTGATGTCAATGTTCAAAATATTTGGGGAAGAAGAACTAATGGCAGAAATGGGTATTGTGATACAGGGTAAACTATTAGGCCTATAAGGACATAGAATGCAAGTAAAGATTGAAACCATGAAGAAGAACAGCAGATATCTTTCCTTTATAAACAGAACAGGTAGATTATGGAACACATTACCAAGAAATGTAGTGTACTGCAGTAGTTTATCACAGTTTTAAAAAAAATGTGGATGCACTTATAATACAAGATAAGTTAAAATGGTCCCATTAAGGTGGGGAATGGTTAATATGGACCCCTGGGTCTTCTACCATTCTAACCCCGGTATAAGAACCCAGCATAAGACCAAAAAAAATCCTATATTTTATGAATATATACATAGCAAAAAAAGTCAGTAATGCATCAGTTAGGATTCCAGTGACAAAAGTTGGGAAATATGGTGTTAGGGTTTCCAACCCCAGCACCCCACTTTCACCCTGGGTATGCCCCCCGACAGCAACACCAAAACAGCAACCTACAAACCTGGTGACAAAATCGACAGTTTGCCTACAGGTCACTGTGTTGGTGTGCCTGACACAGGAGCAGGGTGTCTCCTGGTCCTGCACCCCTCCTCAAATCAACTCCGACTAGAGTTGAGAATCTAAAGTACTGGGAGTGCAGAAAAAACAGGATTGGAAGAACAATGGGATGTATGTCAACTGCAGCTTGTGGTCGGCATAAATCCTGTGGATGTGATACCGGTCAACAAAAGTATTGTCGAACCAGAATCATAGAGCCCCTACCCTGTACACACAAACAAGTATCGGGTGTGTGCCTTGAGGTTGTCTGCCCTAATACTCACCCTATTCCATGAGTAAATAAGCTGAGATGGGTACAGTATAGAAGGATGGGTTGAGTGTTAGGGCTGACAACCCCAAGGCACACCCTGACACCTGTTGGTGCATGCAGCGTGGGGGTGGGGTGTTAGGGTTGGAAACCCTAACTCCACATTTCCCAACTTTTGTCGCTGGAACCCAAGCTGATTCATTAATGCAGCTTTTGCAATGAATTTCCTTAATTTATGAGAAAGTATTCTCGTATCCATCCATGATTTTAGAGAGATTGTAATTGTAGCCAATCACTCGATAATCATATCCTTAATTCTGTTTGTGACTGCAGGGCCCTCTGGGTCCTGCACTCCCGTCACTGCATATTGGTATCCATATTTGCATGTGGGAGCACAGTGTCATCTGGTCCCTGTGCTCCCATCCACGCATACGTATGGGGGGAGGGAATAATTTTTGAGATACAGTATTGTAATCACACCACTATTTGGGCCCTACGCTCCCATAAATACATAATGATTCAGGCCTGATGCTCCAATCAGTGCACAATGCTCCCCTTTGGGATAGCATGGCCCTTCATGCACTGCTCTCTTATCACTCCATAATGATATCCTTATTTCTGGTGTGGGAGCACAGGGCCACCTGGGCCCTGCGCTCCCATTATTCCATACCGGTATCCATATTTGTATGTGAGAGTGCAGGGCACTCTGGGCCCTCTACTCCCATCCATGCATCATTTTTTAGAGACTATAGTGGTATCCTTATGTGTCTGTGGGAACACAGGGCACTTTGGGCCCTGCAGTCCCATCCCATAGTGTGCAGCACCAAGAAACATCATATTGCAATATTATCCTATGGAAAAGACAGCAAAACTTGAAACCTTTATAACTGAACACCAAACTAATATATTTTTAGGACACCAGCAAACAGCACATTGGTGGGTAAGCCCTTTTCACCCTGAAAATTTCACGGAAAAAATTGCAAACCATTTCTTCACAGTAGAGTGACAAAGAAATGACTGGGAACACCTCACATTACAATGTTATCCTATGGAAAATGAAGAAAAATTTTAAACCACAGAAATCCAGAACAAAGTAATTTTTGTTCATCAGACCAGCAAAAGGCACATATGTGGGCAAAGCCATTTGTACCCTGAAAATGTCAGGTCCAAATCCCAAGCCATTATTTAACTATGAAGTGACAAAAGAATGCTGTCTAAAATCCTCTTTCATAAATTGGAAAAAGGATAATTTTTATGCTTCCTTTATCACAATTTATGGCAAAGGATGAATCCTTTTCTGCAAATCATGAAATTGGATCATTTTCGTGAAATGCTATATTGTGATTTGTGACAAAGGATTTTTCCACTTAAAAACACATCTGCAGGCAGAGAATTGAAAAACTGACCCCAGAATTGAGGTTTAAGGGCTCCGATCAGTTAAGACAACTTTTGCCACATTCTAAATACAGGTATTTTGGGCATTTTTTTAAATTTTTTGCCATTGCTAACTGAAAACAAAATGGCAGCAGCATGACAAAGGATTCTGCATTTGTGGCAAAAGATTCTACATTTGTGATAAAGAATCTTTTTGTCAAGTGGGATATCTATCTGGTCACATAGGAAATAATGGGAAACTTTGAGAATTTAAAACTTTTGAATGGGTTAATATTTTTCACAAACTTTCAAAGAGCACCACTGTGACCCAAGGCCTATATACACTAAAATTTCAGACCAGAATTCCACATCATTTTCTCACAGTGGTGTAACAAGAATTTTAACAAAAATGGTAAATTTCACATTTTGATGCCCCCATAACTCCATACCCACATCTGACCAAAGCAAAACATGCCACATCAAGAGACCTATGGTACCTAACGGCACTTTCAACATTCCATGTGAATCATTTGAGTGGTTGTGAAATTATTAAAGTGAAAAATTTTGTGTTTAACATACTGTAGACGTGACTGCTCAACCCTAACTATACTGGTGCAAAACAGCCAGTATAATTCTAGCAAATGCTTTCTCTATAGATGGTCTGCATTATATGACAAAGGCAGTGAAAATTAAGAACTATTGAGAATTAATTCTTGTAATTCTTGTACTACTGATTATGCAACATATTAATTGGTAGTATATGTGTTTCCATATATTTACATTTAGTTTACAAAGAATATATCATACATTTACCATTCTGTTAGATGGCAAAAAGAAATAAAATTATTTTCAAAACATACAGATATACAGTATATATGTGCATATATATTATAGTAGAGAGCCATTTCTATATTAAACTCAAAATTTTGCACCTTAATAACTTTGCAACCGTTTGATGGATTTGCCTGAAATTTAGAATCGCTTCATAAGAACCATAGGCCTTGGGATCTGCCAGAAGTTTCGTACCCGAGTCGGATATCTGGCTGTGGAGTTATTGTATGATCTGCGCATGCGTTCACGCCTTTTCTGGAATTCTATGGTAGCACTTACAGGTCGCATGGTTTTGTGTGACCTGCTCGCAAATCTTCAGAGGCGATGTGGCCAGGGTCCCCGATTTGCCCTTTTGAAGATTTGGTGAAAAATATTAAACATTTCAAAAGTTATTCAAAAAACAATTTCCCATTATAAGTCAATGGGAAAAGTTAACAAAAGGTTCGACAGTGTCGCAAATGCATTTTTACTTTCGCAAATGGCCCTGTTACTTTCGCAAATCCACCATTTTGTTTTCAGTTAGTGATCAGAAAATGCTTGGCATTTAAATTTGGGACCCTCTAGCAACCTAATTCTTTTTGTATTCACCTAGTCGGACCCTGAGGATGCTAGCCATGTCTTTATTTTGGGGTAAAACACCCCAGAAATATGTTTTTCAAATTTCTGGAAAAAGTACTTTCTCAAAGTACTTTCATGCTCATGAAAGTGTCACAAATTTTTGCAAAAGCTTTCGCAAATTGCGACTGTAGTTTTCTAGTTTGTGGGGAAATGACAGCAATTCTTTGGCACTGCGCTGCAAAAGAACAGTTGGGAGTTTTGGGATGAAATTTGGAGGGAACTCAGCTGATATCTCACAGATGTGCCTTTCAGTGTTGTGTTGAAAAAATATTGCATGGCAGCAAAGTTACGGCACTCCAAATTTGACGTTTTTTCCCATAGGATAACATTACGGCGCCCAACGCATTACATGAATCCTTTGGCACCCTGCTGCAAAATAACGGTTTGGTCTTTTTACCTGAAATTTGGAGGGAAAACAGCCAATAGCCCACAGATGTGCTTTCAGTGGTTTGGTGAAACAATATTACAGGGAGGCAAAGTTATGGTGCTCTGAACTTCTCTTTTTTTCCCATAGGATAACATTAATCGTTTGCGCCTTTCCAGAGCCTTATCTCAGAAGCGGTGAGAGATACGGACCTTTCATCGGAATAATACTTAGCCCCTACAGGGCTAAGTACAAAATCAGACAGGGCAGTCATAAATCATATAACTTTTAAATTTTTTCTACATGTGACGGTTCCTGAGATATAACCTATTTAGTATTCCAAGTCCTCATTTTCTGCTCCGATACCCATTATTATGCATACATTCTTTATACTCACTGTCTTTCTCTATGCAGGTTTTGGGAAAACCAGCCTGTACCACATTACTGTTACCGTTGCCTTTCCGGCGATGTGTCCGTACCCGTTCCTTACCGTTGACGTCTACGCCACCATGTGCATTATCCTTTGCGTTTTCATTTGTGCTTGCGTTTCTGTTATTTTTTGCCATTTGTGTCTACAGTACTGTTTCTCTTTCTGTTTCACTTTGCGTCACCATGCCCATTGACATTTCCATTTGCAGGAACCATGTTACTATGTGACAACACATCACGTGGCAGACCGTTCCCATCTACGCTACCATGTGCGTTACCCTTTCTGTTCTCATTTGCGCTTGCATTACCATGTGCGCCACTGTTAGCACTTCTGTTTGCATTGCTGTTCCTGTTACTATGCCACAAGACATCACGTGGCGGGAGCGCGGGCCCAGAGGGCCCCGCCGCCACGCCGCTGCATTACATCTACTATTTCTCATTATCATTCTCAAAAGAAGGGAAATTAGAGGCAAAAATCCATTTAATGCATTAGTTAGGGTTGTTCCACAGTAACAAACATGAGGAAATTTGGTGTTAGGGTTGAAAACCCCTTGGACCCCACCCCACCCCCCAACCGGCGTGGGTGTGCATTAGGGTCGCCGGTCCTAACTCTCACCCCATTCTCCTATACTTCTGCTGTTTTACACATGTGATGGGGTGAGAGTTAGGGCTGATGACCCCAATGCGCACCAGAATGCTGGTGTACCATGTAAGAAGGCCACTGCATGAACTGCATACCTCCATGCAGATAGTACAACAATACCCATAAGTCATGGTTGGACTGCATGGTGAATTGGACCCTGTTCTTTCATACCTCCATTGAGATAGCATATCAGTGTACATATGTCACAGTGGGACCACAGGGTCCTATGTACCCTGACCTCCCATCCCTGTATTAGCACAGTGAAACACTATGTGTCATTCTGTCCATATGTTACAGTGTGACCTCATGATTGTTCAGATACTTCACTCCCAACCCTCCATCAAGATATAATTACAACACAATCTATATATCATGCTATGCATATGTCACAGTGAGAGTACAGGGTGCTTTGCATCCTACAGTCCCATGTCTCTATTGTCATACTGTAACACAATGCAAAAGATACACAACCTATATGTCACAATCAGAACAGTGCAACATATGAATAGCATGACACATGTGTTGTATCATACTGTTTCAATAGAGGTATGTTACTGCACAGTCCAAAGGACCCTGTGTTTTCACTGTGACATATGGACAATGTGACATATGGATACTGTTGTACTGTCTTGTTGTAGGACTTGGAGGGAAGGGTTCCACAGTGACATATGAACAGTGTGTTCTATGGATTCTGACATACTATCTCAATGTACAGATGGGAGTGAATGGTGCAAAAGACAGTGCACTCCCAGCCCCACATTGACATGATCCAACAGAGTACAGGCCTATGGCACATTCATAAGGTAGAAAAAAATAGCAGATGGGATGGGCCTTGCGGTCCTTATCTGATGTCAACTTTTATGTTTCTATGTAACAGTGTCTATATATATAAAATGGGCAAAGAAATCCCTGTGTCCTGATTGGCTGAGATGGTTCTTGCCATTGCAGTAAGAGAGTGCCACCACTGGCTAAAACAAAACCCTGCCAACCAGGGCAACTCACAGAATTCATAAGCCACCTATTTCCTAGTTTCCATCACAAACATGGCTACAGTCTTTACTCAAATATAAAAATAAACTTCAACTAGGTCCTAAAAGTAAAAGTCCATTAAATGAAATAAAGTAGGTAAATAATTTAATGTTATTTACACTCATAGCCCCCACACACATATACAAATTTAAAACTCAAGTACCATTCAGAGTTTCCATTGCTGGTGTTTCTTTGATGACCATGAAAAAACCTGCTATCTCCTACCACTTTGCCAGAGAACTCCCTACTTCTTACCTGGCAACAGATAAAATTAAGTTCTGGCTCAACTTCAGGCCTGTGTGTGTGTGTCTTTGTTTTATGCCAGTTAAGCTCTGAAGAATGTTGAATTCATGTATTCCATTTTACCATTATGGTATGGGGGGCATGATTCTACTACTGGAATAATGTACAGCTTTGAATTCTTCTATTCCATGATAAACAATCGCACAATGTATTGAGTATGAAGAAAGACAGGTGAAAACATATGTGGAAGGACTATTTTACATTATTTAGTAATATTTAAGTATGTTTTTAGTGACTTTGAAAACTTTTAGAATGTTCCTTTTCAAAGTTACCTATGGTCCCATTTTATATAAACAATAATACATGGCTGGGTGTTGGTAGTATTGAGATATCACACACCCAGAGGCTGAAGACACTTGACCTGCGGTCTCATGCATAACTACGCCTCTGGGTGTGCAGGTATCTCAGTAGTACCAACACCCAGCCATGTCTTATTGATTACGTTATGTTGGGAGCAGCATTCCTCCATCTACATACTACAACACTTTTCATAGATGAGCTTTTAAGTGTGGGGTTTTTAACCATTCAGTCACATCTCTACATGCAGATAGTAGAAGAGTGTACATACCTAACAGCCGAACCACATGATACTTCACATCCTACACTTCCATATCTCCATCTACACAGAACAACAGTGTCTATATGTCACAGTCACACCATAGGTTGCTTTAGACCCTGTGTTCCTATCCCTCCACAGATGTACACATGTATCTATCTGTGTAAATACATTACAATGTGGCCCCTATACTTCAATTCATTAAGTTATGAGCAGGGGGTAGCAAAATAGTGCAAAACACTCATAACCACCCTATATTAAAGAATTTTCATGTTAAATGTTCTTAATAGCCTTCTTAACACCTCACTGCATGTTTGCACAACATGTGGGTGTACCCCCCCAAGACACTGGGAAGGCAGCAGAAGTGATACAGTTGCTGAAACATGATGATAAATGCCTTTTGTGGTATGTTTACTGAGTTGTATGTTCTTTCTGTTAACTTATGATGTCTGTCTCTGATTGGTTGTCTTGCCTTGTACTGTCCTTTGCTTCTATGTGTGTTGTGTTTGTATATGTGTATGTGTGTGTGTGTGTGTGTGTGTGTGTGTGTGTGTTTGGGGTTTGGGGGGGATTCAGAGTTAGGGTTGAAAACCCTAATGTTGAATTTCCTTGCTTTTGTCACTGTGGAATCAACCCTAAGTGTGCATTAATGGAGTTTTTTGCAATTAATTTCCTTACTTTTTGAGAAAGACATACAAATCTTTCAAACATTTTTTGTCACACCAAGCAAAAGTGCTCTATGATAAAATAAAATATGCAGATTATTGCCAAACTACTTTTTTTTTACCATTAACATCACAATTCGCATCAGATTACCACTCACTCCCCACTGCAATGATTCTCGTTAGAACATAACATGTTTTGTACTGTTCTCAACAGACAGTTATTTGCCTCTGTGTGTTCAAGGAATAAAATCAGATTTCCATGACCTTTGAACTGTGTCACAATATCAATTATAAATGCATAGATCTCTAAATAAAACATTGCTTAGATGTACACAATAACAATCTAATACATATTAAACAGAACTTGACTGAGAAATAATACACAAGAGACAGAGCATAAGTTTTAAATATTTTATTTAAGAAATCCCAATGTAGGTATTGACAAATTGGGTGGTTGTTCCTGAGATGGGAGAAAAAACAGTTTTCTTGTACACTATATAAAAATATTGTTGTGACTGTGATCTTCAAATTTGTTTTGTGTTGACACACATCACATAGCTTTCATCACAAAACAAAAATGTTATTTTTTTTGCTTTAAGACAAATAAAGCATGCTATTATTAATATAATTAAATCAACATCTTTGTTGTTACTATTCAGAAGATACTATTACAATACTAAAAGCAGAAAACTATGGTTTCATATTCAAGAGTTATTTAAGCGTATATGTTTGTGCTTACTACATTAAGTATATCAAAGTGCTCTAAGTAGTTTTGTAAAGGTAACAGATATACTAAGAATACATATGTATAGCTTTTAAAAATATAGTGTTGTCATTGATCCAATTACAATATTACATTAACATTTGAAGTATATAATTTTTTTCACTTCAATAGAATTGTTTCGATATATAATTTATGAGCTTTTTATTCAAATAAATATTTTCAGTAATACAAGCTATTTTTTATCATATTACATTAATCTAGTTAAAACTATGTACCTCACTTTTACTGAAAATAATAGTAATATAAATATATACTTTTTTTAGAAATTAGTCTGCTATGCCTATTTATCATAACAATACTTTACAGTATGAAATGCATTTGATTTCACTCAAAAATGTAGAACTAGACTATCATTTAAAGAGGACAGGCTTTTGAAACCACAGTTAAATATAAATGTTGTCATGTAATACATATTCATAAGTATAGTACACTGCATCAAAGGCACACATAACAAAGATTGCAGCAATATTCTGTACATTTCAAAGTGTAATACAGATAGTATCATTAATGTGTGTTCTTGTACAGATAGCAACAATGCAAATAGTAGAGTACATGCATATTGTTGTAATCACTCATTTCTTACATGTATTGCTGTGGCGTCAGTATATCAGACATTAGTATGAGTTATATGTTGTTAATTGTCAAACTTCAATTTATGTTAAATGTACTGTGCATTAAACCACATGACAGCACATAATATATATGTTAAATATAGCTGAGGTTTCAAAATTGCATCCTGCAGAATTTAAGTAAATACTAATTGAACTGGAAAATTTCCTCATCCAACCCCTCAATAGAGGTGCTCTATAAAAAGCAGGAACACACCAACTGTTTGCATTATAGTATAGATGTGCTCAACTAATATTTATGAAACAAAGGTAGTAATTGTGCAAATCTATATATATATATATATATATATATATATATATACATATATATATACCATACATACACATACATACAGCATAAATGTGCTGAATAACATTTAATGTAATACAAAAGTCATTGAATACTACAGATAATTGCATAACATGATATCAATAAAAAGCATGCATAAATACAGATTATCTGTGAAAAACTTAAAAATTTCTATTAAATTGGCAAAAATAATAGCTAAAATTTAAACTAGCTCACACAAAAGACTGTCACAAATCTCTTTTCTCCCATATAAATAGTAAAAAAAGTATCAAGGACCATTAGTCCCATTATGATCAATGAGCTCTTCTCTATCTGATATAGAAACCTCTAATCTCTTTAATAAGTACTTCTGTTCTGTTTTCTCTCAAAAATCACCTATTAGTACATTTAAAGTTAATCCACTAGATTATCATAGGTTTTATCCAACTGACATTATACAGGCTATCAAAAAACAAAAAAAATACTAGTCCAGGCCCAGACAGTATTCATCCATGGTTTCTGATCGAACCTTTATAAATATTTCTATACCTTATGTCAATTATCTTCAACAAATCCTTACATGAAAAGCATTGTACCAAATGATTGGTGTTCAGCAATAGTTACTCCCATATTTAAAAAGGCAATAGAGGTTCTTTTCAAAATTATCATCCAATTAGCCTGACCTCAGTGGCTGGTAAATTAATGGAACGAGTAATGAAGTTCTAATAGATCAAGATTGTAAAAATTAGGAATTTGTGATTCAAATCAGCATAGGTTTACTCCCAAGTATTCCTGCACCACCAATCAGTATATTTTACAATAATATAAGTACTCTACTAGATGTGATATCCCCTACTGATGTAATTCTTTTGGACATTAGTAGAGCTTAGATAAAAGTCTCACATGAAAAACTCATTACTAAAATGCTCAGTCTAGGTTTGTCACCTGATATTGTCACCTGGACTTTAAACTGGTTGACAAATCATTCTCAGAGAGTCAGAATTAATGATATCTTGTCTGATTCGGGTAGTGTGACAAGTGGTGTATCCCAGGGGTTGGTCTGGGACTAACACTGTTTAATCTCTTTATCAGTGATTTACAAACAGGGCCAAATAAGCTTCATGGTTAAATTTGCAGATGATACTAAATTGGGAGGCAAGGTTAATAATCAAGAAAATATTTCTGCATTAAAGAAGGATTTGGAAAAATTAACACTTTGGGCAAATGAAATCATAATGCAGTTTAATCAATCAAATATTTAGTAGTGCATTTCGTTGTAAATAATCCAAAACGATATATAAATGGACTACCACTTCACTCATCAAATTGTGAAAAGAATTAGGGATATATGTTAATAATAAACTTATATCAAATGATCACTCGAGAACTTCTTGCATGACCAACAGACTTTTGAGGCAAATAAAGCACTTTTATTGTCGCACTGAACAATGCCCTATTCCATTGTATAGGGGCATACATTAGACTATTTCTAGAACTATGGCTCCCCTTTCTGGAATCCAAACCAAAAAAAAGACACCTATAGAATTCTTGAACAAGTTCAAAAGGAGAGTAACTAGAATGATTCCAAGATTAACAAACTTGGATTATCAGAACCGATCAAAGCACTGGTCTCTTCTCTCTTCAAACTACAAGATTAGAGAGGCAATATACTTATGGTTTTAATTTAATAAATTCACCAGATCTGATGGAAAAATGTGGTCTAACATTCTCCAAAGAGACATGTTCCAAGACTGCATAATAAACAGCTTGGTAAAACTTATAAAACCAGCAAAAGAGCTTTTTCAATAAAAGCATCCATTGTATGGAACACCTTGGCACAAATTGTAGAGCAACTAGTGCCTATCTTTAAAAAACAAATTAGATATTTGGTTTGAGGATAATAGATAAATAATGTCCCCACATAGTGTGGGGAACAGTCTCGATGGGCTCTGGCCTTCCTCTGTTCTTTCATACCAAGTAATACCAAGTAAAAACAATATTTTGCTTTTTTTCAAACAAAAAAAAAAACGAATGCAACATCAGTATGCCTGCCACCTTGAACAATATCAAGATGTATATAAATATTTATAACACTGGAGTCACATTTTGGTGGTTTCTGCAGTCATGTCTGGTGAATCAATGCTATTTCCATTTGAGAAGAAGATATCACATAGCCATCAATGGTATTGAATTGCATATTGGTATGAACCTATAACATTATCAAAGAAAGCCATAGAACAGTTCAGAATCATATAACTTCATGTGCCAAGATATAACTGACTAGCTGACATATAAGTGCTGTCCAGCTCCCTCAAATCTGCTTTGACTGTACTGATACCAGTCTCATAAGTAAACATCAAGGGTCACTCATGTAAGAGTATAACAGGAAAAAGACATTGTAGTTTACACTGTTACCAAGTTGCAAGTGGATTTACTGAGCAGCTATCAGTCTGTCATGTCACTCAATAACAGCTGAGATATACAATGAAAGTGTTCTACTGTTTGATACTTCTCTGAATGTAATAATTTCAATTCATACAAATGATGAATACAGCATCACAATGTGATTTCCGATCAGGAGTGTCCCAATGGTACATCAAGATCATTACATACTTTATGAGTTGTAGAGCACCTTGTCTGTACCACAATAGATAAGAACCAGTCACATAAATTATTCTGAAACACATATCAGTCTTAAAGGCAAGACATGTAATGAATCAGCATCTTTTAATTACATGTGCTAGATATTACCTACCTGCTGTCACATAAGTGCTGCAAAAGGCTCCTAAGGTCTGATTAGACTGGCACTAGTGTTAGTAAATACATCAAGATCACTTATGTAGAACATAGAACAGTAAAAGACATACCAGCTTTAACTGTTGGTAGGCCACAAATAGAATTTGCTATGGACACATAAGAAGAGTCAAATCTGTCTGAGTAATGGACAAATACAAACAACAAAATCATCATACTGCTTTTGTAGTCCTCTGACAGTAGTAGTACTAGTGAGAACATATGTGGCAGCGCCTTCATAGCAACTGGAATAAATTCCTAAAAGTTTCTAGCAGTACCTAGACTACAACATCTCAATGCTAAAAATATACTGTAGGCCACAACAAATAACAACTCCACAATAAAAAGTAGCATATTGTGAATGTGAGTAATGATGACACATATTATTCCTCTTCACATCATGCAGTCTGTAAGCAGAGGTGAAATAGATATGATGTCAACCAATGTGGAGCATATGTTAACCTTCTATGAGCCTCAAACCAAAAAATCACTCCTCAATCGTTAGAACATTATCTATATTATGGAATATGATTACATATGCATCATCCCAGATTCCTGGATAATCATTCCCTCATAATAACACACTGTGTCATTGCACTCCACCCATCCACTTTTTAATCTATGTCATGTGACATAGTGTCTTGACTGAATAAGGTCCATGATGTAAAATGATGGCATGTGTGTCAAACTGAGTGCCTGAGAACATAGCTTTTCTAGCAATAAAACAATAATAGGTGTGGTAACTTTCGATACATTGAGAGTTGAATCACACGAAGCACAATGATGATGTAGAACTGAACTCAATCACCTTCAAAAAAAATACACAATTACTTCAACCACATCCACCAACACTTCCACCAGTGGCAGCATTCCTGAACAATCTATGGAACTTAACAGCATGTTTCTTCGAGGATGAACAGATAAGCCATAGCATGTCAGTTAGTTGACTGAGACAATTATGTGTCACATGACAAATAGTATACTTGCACATAGTTAACTATAAGTACTATGGTGAATCCATCATCAACCGCTATTCATCACACCCATCGAAATTAGTGACATCCTATTAGACATTATCCAAAACATCCTCAGTCCAAGATAGTTGGACAGATTAAACTGGGAGGTTAAACTCCTAAGCTAGGTATTCGTGACTACCTCTTATAACTCTTTTCAGCATCAGAAAACACCAATGACTTTACAGCACTCAATAGGTGACAAACTCTAGCATATGCAAAGAGCTTGCATTGCAGCATTAACATAACGATTCACTGAGCTATTAAGATTATCAGTTCCTCAAGATCAATACTTTGTTGCAGGTGGTGACCTACCTTGATCAACAAGTGACTGATTACATAGACAGCATATAGTGAAGAAGAAGTTTCTCTATTCCTTTTAACTTATGTATTGCTCATTGGCACATCTCACATAGGGATGTAAGTGAACAGGAATCAGGTGGACTGGTTGGTAGTACATAACCAATTGTATTCAACATAAATTTCACATCAGCACATACCCAATACTATGAGACTCAGTATACAAACAAGAAGAGATCTTACTAACGACAAACATATACCATACCATCCTTGAAGATTCCATTCCTATATCACAACACACTATCAAGGCTGAGTCTCTATGATTTATGAATGGACACAGCATAACAAGACACACAGGATACACATCCATAATATCCTTCACAATCTGAAATTTGACAGTGGATCTCAGTGGAAGGACTGTCACAGTTGTCAAATTTAATAACAACAATCAATAAATGTATTCTGTATATTGCAGAAAATCAACAATCACCATTTACCATTAAGCAGACCATGGTCAACATCAGATTTACACATAGCATAACACACGCAATTTTGCATTGTGTGAACACAACTTCAAGTCAGCAGTTTGTGACACATCAGCTGTGATTCTTTGAGATGATCAACCTTTTGTTACCATTGTGCATGTTGAGAACACATCAATTACATCAAGTGGTATAAGTATAATAATTGGTTGTTCCCTTCATGTAATCTGGTCAAACCAGCACATTGCTTTAGTCTCTTAATAGCATACGATAAGCGCCCACTGCTCTGTAACTCTGTAAATAACTTGCGCATCATACATGAGCTCTCTTTGTACAAATAATATGTTCTCTTGCATTTGCAAATGATAATGACAAATACAATATGAGCCTCATCAAGTAATGCTTTGAAGAATATCACCTCTCTGCATATTTGAAAAAGTTCAACACAAGGAGAACTCAAGATTAACTCACCTATACCCAATGGTCTTCTTGGCCTCCACTGAAATGATAGAGAAGACATGTTGGTCATTGACAATGCTAGTGGAGAAGATCTCCAAAACAGAATATTTTGCATAAATGGTACATCATGCCTCCCACTATCTCTATAGACATAGGTAATGTATATAAGAAAATATTGGAAACCACTGATTTCATTAATGACCAGTAATTCATTTGTCAAACATGGAATCAGTTCACTTACAACTTTGAAAAAAACGTACGTACTGTGATGGTGAGTGGGGAGCTGTCACACCCAAGGGTAGTGACGAGCAGTGTTCCACAGGGCTCGGTGTTGGGACCAGTGCTGTTTGAGATATTCACTGCAGACATATCATTGGACTGCAAGAGCAAGATCAGTCTGTTTGCAGATGATACCAAGATGGGAGCAGTGGTGGATGACCTAGGGGGATGGCAGGGCTTGCAAGATTATCTGGCAAAGCTTGAAACCTGGTCAGACACCTGGCAACTGGGGTTTAATGCCAAAAAGTGCAAGGTGCTGCATTTTGGGGTGAAGAACCCAAGAAGGAGTTACCAGCTGGGGGGAGTGCAGCTAGCCCAGACAGAGGAGGAGAAGGATCTGGGGTTGCTCATTACAGGGTCAATGAACAACTTGGCACAATGTAGGAAGGCAGCTGCAAAGGCCAACAAAATGCTGGGTTGCATTGCAAGGGGTATATCCTAGAGGAGGGAGGAGGTGATTCTGCCACTGTATAGGTCATTAGGTAGACCACACTTGAGCACTGCGTGCGTATCGGCACCCATATCTGAAGAGGGACATTAAGTTATTGGAGGATGTGCAGGGCAGGGTGACAAAGATAATCAAGGGGCTGGGGGAATTATATGAGAGGAGGCTGAGGGAGTTGAACATGTACTCGCTGGAGGAAAGGAGGGACAGGGGACATGATTGCAACCTTTAAGTACATGAAAGGAATAAACAAGACAGCAAGAGAGGGGTTGTTCAAAGTAAGGGAGGGAAGGACACAGGGGCCATGATATGAGACTGGAGGAAGGACGGTTCAGGAGGAGTTGAGGAGACACTTTTTACAGAGAGGGTAGCTGGGTGGAATGCATTACCTGCAGAAGTGGTATCCAGTAGAACAGTGGACTGCTTCAAAAGGGGATGGGACAGGACAAGGGAGGTTCAGTGGAGGGAAGGATGGAAGGTAGGGGCAGCTGCAGAATAAGGGTGCTGAAGGCACATTCAAGCATACTTGATGGACTGCCAGGCCTTTATCTGCTGGCAAATTTTGTGTGTTTGTATGAAATTACCTCTTAGTTTCAATTCTTCTGAGAGCTTGGTCATCCCAAAAGATTTAAAAACAATGCAACTAAAAACTTAAAAGGAAATGGCTCTCAAAAATGAAAATGGCCTTGCATAAAGAAATATGCCATGGCCTTTACTGGAATATCAGTGATATTCTCCCTCATGACCTTGATCTTTGACATCACTCATAGCTGTGTGACTCATGAAACCATAAAATCAAGCTGCATGCTGCAAGAATATCACTGTGAATTTTAGTTGGGCCATGGCATTTCCATACAAATGTATGACATATGCCTGGCAGTAGCTTATAGAGGTTATAGTAATGAGCTTTGAATGAGCTTGGTACATCTCATCCTACCTGGGTTTGATGCCCACAACCTCCATCTGCATACTGTGTGCTCTGAATAAGAGTTACTTCACCTCCCCAATACTCCTGGGTAACCCTGAAAACAGATCATGCACCTAGTGGCCCTTCCCTATATATACATGTTATAGTGACAAAGTTGCATGGCTATAGTTAGGGTTGAATAGGGCGTTTAATGTTAAACCCCAATGTTAGCACTTTAATAGCTCCACAGCCATTTAAGAGATTTGTACAAAATTTTGCATGGCCCTTTGACAACCCAACCCTTACACAAATATGTGTGCTATGTATATGCAGAATGCATGCCACACACTTAATTGTGCAATGTTTGCATGTGGTTTGCATACATAAAGTGAACCTAAGCAAATCAGGTTCACATGCTGCAAGCTTGACATGTGTGCAGTTGGTAAGCTCATGTGAACATCTAAAAATCATGTTAGGTTTGTGTGTTGCACGCTTGACATTAGTGCAGCAGGTAAACTGGTGTGAACATCATTTAAAAATCACATTGGGTTCACATGTTGCATGCTTGTCTTGTGTGCAGCAGCTAAGCTGGTGCAAATCTTTATCTAAAAAATCACATCAGTTTCTATTTCTCATACTACTGCTAGCAATTAGAGCCATTAAAATACATTTTTATTGATTTCCCATTAAAATTAGATAAACTCATTAATTCTGATCCTTTCACAAATTGTTTAATGGTTTTTGATTTTTGTCATTAAATTGCCATTAATTTGTAAAGTATTGTTTGCTTACTGCATTGAATGCCTAGGATATAGCCAGCAAACATCCCCATTCCAGATGTATGAAGAGATGCTCTGTGTTTTGAAGCCTATCCTTTTGTTTTGGGTCATGCAAATGCAAATCCAAACTCCTTATACATATTTACTGCTACAAATGTATTTCTCCATGACTGCTTCATCTCACTTACTTTCCTTGCCATTCTGTATTGAGTATATACACTATGGCCATGCTCAGCACTCTTTGTACTGAGTAGAGTCTTGAAGCATGCACCATACCCTCACATTTTGTCACTGAAATGTGGGACACGGACACAAATGAGGGACACCAACCTCAAGATAATCAGGACACATCCTGAAACATGAAGATACAGTACCTCAGAACACAGTGGAAACAATTGTATTTACTTGTACTGATATTGGCACCTGAGAATTAATTTCTACTGTAAAGCGGGATTGCCATTTAGGTAGAGCAGATGGGGGGTAGTTGCCCCACCCCCCCCATTTGTGCCTAGATTATTCTTATGGGGTGACAATAATGGCATTCAATTTGGATTACATTTTTTGCACAATAAGTGCCCCCTGGCCTGTGTGCACTCATGCTGCAGGTACATTCCTGACTCGACTGTGTCTGTATCGTGTTGTCCTCTTTCTCCACCTATTAGCAGTGGCACCATCACATGAGATGAGGAGGAGCTCCAATAAAGCAAGAACACATGAGTCACACGAGTGCAACACTGTCTTTCCCACTACAGAGTAGACAGGCTGCACACTACAGCTTGGAGGAGTCAGTGAGTACTAAACTCTCAATAGGAGTGCTGTGGCAGCATACTGTATTTTTGTTGGTCTTCTCTTAGTCTTCATCTCTCCTGGTGGCTGAAGGGGCAGAGCGTGAGCTAGAAGCTAACTCAAGACTAGGCTACCTATTTACTCTACTAGGATTTCCACAAAAAAAACAGCACAGGCCCCCAGCAGCAACAAGCTAGGCCTAGCAGCAGTAGTAACAGCAGTGTGGGTGGCCTTCACAGGCCTTGATGAGTGCAGTGCAGTGCAGCAGCCACGGCTGCAGCCAAGCAAGAAGCAAGCAACGCAAGTTGGGTGTGTTTGGTTGGTCAGGTGACTTGATCACAGAACACGTTGGGGACCTGGGATGGTTGGTTCTAGCATCCCACTCCTGGCAGAAGAATGGAGGATGAGTTGACTGAAAACTGGGCTGGTGGCACACTGAGCAAGGCAGCAGGTTCTGGCCAATGGCTGGGTCAGTAAAGTAAATACTTTTTTACAGGGAATTGGGAAGAGGAAGGACTGCAATATTGATGTGTTTTCAAGTTACTGTGCCTTTGGGCAGCTTGATCCATGACTGGTTGTCAACAAAATTTTGTCGAATCCACCAGATAGTGAAACTGTCAGGTCAACCACATTTGCAGTCAAATGCCGGTTTTGGACAAAACAAGTATTTTCTTCAAGGGAACTTCACCTCGAACCCCGCCACACGAGGCTAGCACCCCTCGCACCTCTACCTTGGATTCTCAACTCTAAGTAACAGCTATTTGGGAGGTGCAGGACCCCGAACTGACAGTGAAGGATCCAGCGGGTTCCCTATAGTGACGTGGTGCTGTAGTTGCTGTAGGGTACCCTGTTGAAATGTCGCTACCTGGCATACCAGGCAGCTTCACAATCCATATGGGATGGGTATTGAATGGAATGGAGTCAGGAAAGAAATTGGGGGAGTTCAGAACATCAGCCAAGAAAACAAATGATTAATAACTGGTGGGTTTAAGCTCAAATCTGATGCACTACTCTGAGCACACACAGATGAATGTTACACATTTGAATTTTTTCTGATTTGCATATCACTTTTCAGTCACAACAAATAAGTTTACCTTTTAGAGACATTTCAGACATTCTACAGCTTGCCATAGGGGCTAACCTTTTCCTGGCCTCCACTGGTTGTTGGCTCCCCTGCTGAAATCTGAAATAGTGCCCCTGCCATAAAGTCTAAATTTGCAGGACATCCTCTGTGTGAGCATCATGTTTTCCATGAGGGATGAATGAGGAGAAGAGCTATTTTCAGGGGTAAACTGAGGGCTGTCCTTTGTTTTAGGGGACAGTTGAGCGTATGATATGCACAGACTATTGGAGCCCCACTATAGTCAGGCTTAAGCACCCCCTCCAGTGAAGGTGACCTCCACATCCCCATGCTCAGGGACATTATGACATAGGACAAGAGAGATTGTAGTGGCGTACACCATTGAAATGATTGGGGGCATTTTTTTATTACTATTTTATACATTATTGATGAAGAGTTGGAGATTAATGAAGGCCACCACTCAACTAACAAGGCTTGGCCTTCATTATTCAACTCGCCATCAATAATGCATAAAATAATAAAAAATAACTCCATTCATTTCAAGGGGGTACACCTCAGCACTCTGACTCATGGACATCATCTCTTAAAGACTCCTGCCTCTGGCTCCCTAGTACTCAGGTACAAGATTCTTGACTTATATCTATGCTTGGTGGGTTGTCTTAGCAGCATGGCCACATCTGCAACAGTGTGTGTCCATGAGGGGAACTGGCCATAAGGGTGGGTGTTGAGTTATTACTACTTTTGTTTTTGCCCCATAAAGTCTGTTGCATTGAAGCATTCAAAACTATGGAGAGAAAACAGTAGGAGTACAGGCTAGACAGAAGTAAGTAAGTAAGTAGTTTTGTGGGTAAGTGTGTGTATTGGGGGTAGGAAGAACCACATGTGTTTTCATTTGTATGTGTGCTACAATTTAGCTGTGCAGCTGAGATGAGGAGGGACAAGAAAACTACAAAGTATTACAGTGGCTATAATCATGCTGCATGCATGCAGATGTACTACAGTATATGTAGATTTGTATTGAAGTACAAGCGAGTCATATGTGTGCCGTCAGTATAGTTTACTGGCTAAAGGCTCTGAACTGAACACCTAAAGACCTGGGTTTGAATATCCATCAACCCCCACTTGTATATGGTGTGATCCTGAGCTAGTCACTTAACTTTTATATGTGCAGTTATCAGTGACTGCTTGCTTTTTGCATGCATGCCACATGCATGCAGTCTGTTCCAATGTAACATAAAAAGCATGTTTTCCACACTTGCTTGCTGCACGCATGCTACTTGCATGGAGTTGGTTTCAATTTAACATTTAAATCACGCTTGCAGCATGCGTACCACATGGGTAGTTTTGTATGCACAGCATGAAAACGTTTTATATAATTATTTCTGTAAGGGAAGGTCCCTCTATATACCAAGTTTCATTCCAATCAGATGTGCACATTCCAAGATATGGACAGTGCAAACACGTAGAAAACAATTGGGGAGTGTTTGCGGTGTTTTTGTTGGCCCCTTAGTGCCCCTACGATTTGAAATTTTGGTATGAAATTTTCAGGATAGAAAGGGCTTTGCCCACAGTAGCGCCTTTCACTGGTTTGGTGAAAAAACAATCATTCGTTCCAGAGTTATTAAAGTTTAAAATTTCAGTTGGAGCATGTTCAGTAGGAGCTTCAGGATAGCTATTTGGAACAAAAAAAGAATTTGGCCAAAAAATGGATCCTTTTCCAAATGGGCCCAATTCTTTTTTATGAGGAAAAAATCCTTTTTCATATGGCCGCCATCTTACTTCTGTTTAAAATAAAAATAAAAACCGAAAAAAAAAAATATCCTGTAGAGACACCAACATACATATCTTGCTCATAGACACCACTTTAGGTGGATTCTTTTCCTTAACAGTTGGACAATTGACTTCAAATGTGTTTTATTTTAAACATATACATCTTTTTCATTACACACTTCTGCTTTTTTATATGGCCATTTTTTGTTCATACAAAAGGATCCTTTCATACTGAAAAGGATTTTGGACATAGTTCCCCAACTCTTTTTTTGCTTAAAGGGATCCTTTTTGTATGCTTTTTTCATTTATACTATAAAGGATCCCTTCATACAGAAAAATTTTGACATAGATTTTTTTCCTCATTCTTTTCTCACTTGAAGGCATCATTTCTTTGTATGTTGTTTTTGTTTGTTTCTTTTGAAAAAGGATTCCTTCATAAGAACAAGAATTTTGGACTTAGCATTTTTTTTAATATATTTCAACTTCAACAGGCAATAAATCCATCAATATTTGAACTGAAGGGACATTGTATGTATCAAACCAAAAGTGAGCACTGCAGGAATACAATATAATCCCCCCCCTGAAAAAAAAATATCTAGTGGCTTTAGAAAAACAAACAAACAAGAAAAAATACAATTACAAAAATGCACATTCCTATTGGATAATATTGGAAGTTTAAGAAGCCATAACTCTATCAATATTTGGACTTCAGGGACTATATATATGTATATATATCTCAAAACAAGGGTCATATATTGAAAGGTTAGCCCCTGGCTGAGATTAGCACTGCCCAGCGTGCAAACTTAGCCTGGAGCAAAATTCCAGCCATATTCAAAAGGAATAGTCCTGGCCAAAACCAGCTGAATATAGCAAGCAAAGGAAGCGAGGCAAACAGGGCAAGGAGTGCAAGGCAAAAACAGCCCAGGAATAAGACAGTACTGAATATAGCACACAAGACAGCACTGAATATAACCCCAGGCAGGCAGTGCAAACACACAATGGAACACAGTGCAGAGACAGCCTGACCCTGGGACACATGTAAGGGAACACATGCCGGAATGAGGTATCAGGAGCACACCACAGTGCACATCCAGGAGGATGCCACACATGCATGGAAATGTCCAGCAACAACCCAGACCCATGTGGAGAACACCAGCAACAGTACAAAGCATGTGGAACCCCAGCACCCAAGAATGACACAGGACACAGTAAAATGTTGTAAACCACTGTAATTAATAATAATGAAAAGTAAAGAAACGGAAACATAACAGCGTAATAAAACACAGAACAAAACCAAAGAACAAAATCCAGATTAAAAATGCCCCACCCACCACTGTACAACCCTCCCCACAACACAGAAACAGAACAAGAACATACCCACCAAGCAACCTCTCCCCCAACACACAACCACAAATGCCCACTACATGAAAACAAAAGGCAAGTACCATCGGCTTAAAAAGGCTCACAATGGAAAACATTAGGATGACAACAAATGGAGGTACAGGAAGCCACAGGACAAGGGTACAAAGGGGAGGAGGATGCACACAGGGACAGATGACAACAGGCAAGGAAGGGATAAATAAGTCCAGTGAGGGGGTGTGGTGAGGGAAGACTTCAAGAAAACAGGGCATAACTAGTTGCCAGCTGGATCAGGAGATGAGCCTCAGAATATTAGCCACCCTACGAGTCTCCATGATGATGATGGCCTGCTGTTCAATTAATGTCCTCTGCTACCTAACAATGTGGCTTAGCAGGTCCTTGGTGCCCTCCGACTCTTCGGCCTAGTTGCCCCAGCGGTGCCCGGAGTGGACCTACAAGAAGAAGGGTGAGACCATGAGGGCGGTACACCAGACAGGAGGCAAACAGCAGCCAAGGTGGCCATACAGAGATGGACAGCATGTCCCAATGGGCAATCCCTGGGGAGTTGAGTTCTGCACTGTTAGGACAACATGGAAGGTTCCCACAAAGCAGCACAGGGCAACACAGCCACCAACACAAAACCCAACAAGGATGATGACAGCAATCCCGACAGCACCAGGGAACATGTGACACCACCCACCCTGATACAGCACACAGCGAGACACAGCAGACACACAGCTGGAAACCCGGAGAGAGTTGAGTCCAAGGGCCACGCCATTACATACACAAGGGCATCCACACGTTGGGACATGCTGCCCACCCACACATGGAAATGTACAGTAATGCAGAGCGCAGAACAAACAGCAACGACAGGCATGCAGGAGCATCAATGAACCATGACAGTGGCCTGCCAATGACTGACCCAGGCCAGGGGATAAAAGTCAGCCAGGGCACAGACGCTGTCAGTGAAGGGACTTCACATGCCACCAGGCAAGACCACTGAAAGCATACCACCCAACTGTGACAAGGTACATGGAAGTGTCCCCAACCCACATAACAGGACCCCCTTCCCCCACCCTATGAGTACCACTCCTACAGCTACAGTTAACATTGGCAGGCAACAATGTACATAATGTAACAGCACAATGATAATAGTACCCTGCAACTAGACTGCAACACAGTAACCTCGCCAAGAGATACACATGGAAGGACTCCACAATGCATATGGCACAGTGCCAGGATGTAGCACAGTGTGACAGGCAGTGCTCCACAGCTGGTGGACAGAAGGAGGAGAGGTATGCCTGTAAGGCATGGTGCATGTTGTCCTGCATGCACAGCAAGGCACCACCACCTGTGCAAATGTGAATGCCCTGTGGGTGGTGGTATGGATGGACCACAGAGGTGGGCAGGTCAGCCGACAGCATGTTGTCCCCATGGAACCGTCGCCACCTGAGCAACCACCACCATCAGTCACCTGCACAGCAATGCAAGCTGACAGCAACCCCCCAGGCAAGACTGAAAGGCACCCAACTGTGGTGTGAAACACAGGTGTACCCTGCAGCACACTGCTACACCACACCCAGATGTGACACACAGCCTAGTGAAAGGGCACAGATCACAGAGTAATGAAACAGGTACTCATGCAACACACCACCGCTTTCAGGGCTGCTCTCCTGCACCCGCTGCGGAAGGGATGGCACCCTCAGGCTGCCTCGTCTCTGCTCCTGTGGCCTGGGCTGACTCCCTCCTCTGGCCATGGGCTGCTCGATCTGCTCTACAGTGGACAGATGAGAAAGTGGTGTTAGAGCATGACACAGCATACACAATGTGCAGCACAGCAAGATGCACATGCAACCCCAACAACAATGCACACACATGGAGTGAACAGGGAGGACCCCCACACAGAGGGTGGCAGTGGCTATGGCGCATTCACCAAGCACACACGGCAGTGATCAATGGTGCTGCAGTACTGCGATAGTGGCCATTGCAGTCTCCCATGCAAACATCCACATACCTGTGTGTGTATGTCGACAGTCCACCATGAGCGGGTTTCCTGAAACATGGTGTTGCTGTCCGCAGGCCGGTGATGCCCCGGGACATGCCAAACAGCATGACCCAACCTGCCTCCCACAGCAATGGTCACAGCATGTACTGTGCCCCTAGGGGGCATAAATGTGCAACCACACCTGTTCACAGTGTGCAACAGCACCATGCATCATTGCGCACACCTGTGCACACACACACACACACACACAACCCCCACACACACACACACCACCACCACCCTTCCCCCCCACACACGTACATGAAGCCTGACATGTTGGTACACTCTACATGCAACACCACTCACCTGGCACAGCCACAGTGCCATCACGCACCATGCGCTTGTAGCGCTCCAGCTGCTGCCTCTGCCTGTGTCTCAGGTCCATATACCTGTGGCGGCACTTTTCTGCATTCCAGGGTATCACAGTGAGGGCAGTGAGTTCTCTCACCACTGTGTCCCACACTTACATTAGTGGGAGGTCTCCCTCCCTCACCTCCCCAAACAGCCTCCTATGCCTCTTTATAACAAGCTGCACAAGGTTTGCAGTTTCGACCTCCCCCCCAGTGCCTGTCCCTGTGCACAACTGCACGCTGTCTGGAATGTCCTGCCATCTCTAATGCAGCTGGTAGACCCCACAACCTGTCTCTTCTCAAGGTTGGCACTCCCAGGACTCTCCCTCAACAACCACAGTGTGCCATGCTATCACATGATGTAGCATGGCGCTATCCAAAGTATCCACACTGCACGTGCGTGACCCCAGCATGACCCTGAGGCTGTACCAGCGCAGTGCAGCCTCACACTGTGTTAGTTAGAGGCGCTACATCACACCATGCCAGGTGATGGCGGACATGAGGCCTCATGAGCATGCATGTAGAGTGCACTAAAGCAATATAATGCTGTGCTAATGGGATAGCGTGGTGCTTCCTCCACCCCTGCGCTGGCTTTTTTTGCACAGTGCTGTTGTGGTACCGGTGCTAATCAGCCATATTCAACAGGGGTATGCAAATGGGGATACTTGTGTATGCATGGGGCAACCGTGGATTAGCATATTATGCACTGATTTGCATGCCTAACAGGCTTTATTGCCTGGATGGGCTATAAAAGGGCAAGCAGTGCAACACCAATGTTGTGTTGTGGTAATGCAACATAATAAAGAAAGTGATTGTCAACAACAGACTGGTGGAGAGATGCAACGGGGGATGAGCAGTGAGAGGCAGGTATGTATGACTGCCGTAGGACACTCTGAATGGTAATAGCTCAGAACAGGATCAGCACGGACTGAAGCACACAGATGTACCTTCTGGTGAATGGTCAGACACATGTTGGACCACACGCAAGCACTGTGCTGTGTGATGGTGCACAGCCCTAGACATCTGCCTGGGCATCATACCATCCAGTGCACTGTGCACATTCCCCTGCAGGGAACTGTGCTGTGTGGTACTGCCTGCACACTGTGTCCACCAGGCAGGGGCACTAGTGCACTACTGTGGTGTGTCCTGCAACAGTGGCTCACTGACATGACTCCCTGGATGTGTGGCCCTCCTGCAGGAAGTACACAGGGTCCCAGTGCTGTGCCATCCCATGCACCGTGTGGACTTTGCCTGTGTCATCACATTGTCTACGTCCAGTGCGCTGTCCACACATCCAGTGTAGTGATCACGAAGGGCACAGTACAATGCCAGGTGGTTGGTGTGGGGTGGACCCAGTCCTGGGAGCACATGGCAGCCATGGGCGACAGCAGTGACATGTGGGTACAGGGCTCGCTGTCCAGACACAGAACAGACAGGGACACGTGGCCGTGTGCACAATACATGCTCTTGATGCACTGTGACATTTCCATGTGACTTGTGGCACTGTAGGGGTGGCATCGTGATGTCTATGTAATGCACTGCAGTACTGACATGACCACTGACACATGTCCCCTTTCAACTATCCCATAGGTTTGGCAGCACGGCAAGAGCGCATACATGCACACAAGTTCTCCCAAGAGGAGTTGAACACACTCATGCATGCTGTGAAGGAGAGGGAGCAAGTGCTATGCACACACAGGGCCACAGATGCAGTGGTGCACCAAGCCTGGGAGGAGGTGACAGCTGCTGTCAATGCTGTAGGAGGACATGGCAGGACAACAGAGGCTGTGCGGAAGCACTGGAATGACCTTCTGTGACGTGCAAAGGAGGAAGAGGCACAGCGACTGCGGGACCCAAATGAGGACCGGTCGAGGACCTCTTGAGCAACAGCAGCGGGTGAAGGAGCCACTCATGGCCATGGTGGCATTGACTGTGAGGACGGTGGCAGCCGCAGGTGTGCCAGGTGGTGGATGTGAGACACCTCTCGCACTGCCCAGGACAGGTCTATATTCGCATGTGTATACCCTGTATGTTGTGATGGCATGGGTGCATGGTCCTGCTGTTGGTGTCCTGCACAGGGTGCACTGTGGGCGGCCAAAAAGCTGCATAGCAAGGGCATGGTCACTGTGGGTTGAGTGGGTGCATGTGGTCACGGGCTTGTGTGAAGGGGGTACGTGTCAGTCTGCATGGTGTGGTGGTGGTGGGGGTGGTGGTGGTGTTAGGCACAGTGTCCGTGTACAGGTGACTGACCCTGTCCCTATTTTCTCCACAGCGGTGTCTGCCAGGCCAGAGGAACAACAGGAGCAGCCAAGGATGTTCGGCCAAGTTCCAGAGGTTGTGGAGGAGGATGATGGAGAATGCCCATCAACATCCAGGCTCTGTGCAACTCATGGCCACACAGACACAATGCATGTGTGGCAATCCCATGGACAGGGGCTGCAACTGCCTGGGAAGGGGGGTCAAACCTCAATAGGGGGCTTGGGATACACTGGCTACCTGGATGATGCACAGACAGAGGATGTTGGTGCAGGGGAGGTCCTAGTAGTCACTGTGACCAGTGGCGATGACACTGATGTGTTGGAGTTTTCCCAACACCTGGCCATGCCTGTGGAGGGGGATGTAGGGGTGGGGCTGCTGGCAGGCCGTGGGACAGGTGCTAGTGGTGTCTTCAGTGTCACAGGTGTGGCTGTCCCTGGACATCCGGTGGTGGACAGTGTAGAGAACATTGCTGCACCGCAAGACATGCAGCATCCAACCCATACTGGAGTCCCTGTCCATACAGTGCCACAGACCACCACTAGTAGTCACCAGCAGCAGGCCATGCCTGGTGTGTGACAGCATCCAGTACCCCCTGTGCAGCAGACACCTGTGCCAGCTGCAGCTGAGGGGTCTGTGCCCCTGGGGCAGGATGGCCATGGTGCCTGCCCACTCCTGCAGGCTGCTGTCACCTCCTACCAGGAGGCCCTGTATGGACCTGCATGGCACACGAGGGAGCTGTGACATGAGCTGGCACAGATGAGGGAGGCCATCTCAGTGGGCTTTGCCCATGCTGAACAGTGGGTAGAGGACAGGCTGGGCCACCTGGTGGGTGCCATTGACCGTGGCTTTGCAGGTCTGATGGCTGCTGTGGTCGACATTGGGAACGCACTGCATGGTGTGCTGGAGGCCGCCAGAAAGGTATGCTTGGTTGTGGTGCAGACGGCACAGGGTCACACAGGTGGGCAACCCATGGCTGCAGGGATGCCAGTGGGTCCAGCTCCACAGTTTCACACACTATCAGAAACCCAGTGCTGCCATGGCCGTCCACCCACCCTGTCAGGCTCCATCATCCCCGGGGCAGGAGGCCAACCCTGCCTGCCTCATCATTCTCATCAGCGTTGACTCTGCCCAGAGCACACCAGGGTCTGTGACCCACGGTACTGGTGCACATCACATGCATGGTGGTAGTGGCGGTGATGGTCACAATCACACTGTGGCACTGAGCAGTCATCACCCTTTTGCAACATTGGCACACCCACATGCACATGTAGACATGCACATGCACACACTAGCAGACATCCACGCAGTCCATCACATGCACATGCTCACTTCCACTGCCACAGTTGCACCCCTTACCCTCACAGCACACATCATGCTTCCCCACTGACAGTACACTGTTTGTGTCTGTCCCCCACCACGTGTGTCCTTCACACCCCCAACGTCACACCACATGCACACATGTTGTCTGATCCATGTGTTGGTTTACTGTTGTGATTGTTGGTGTCACTGTTCTATTTCTTTGTGCACATTAAATAGATTATTCATTGTACTCTTTAAAGTTGTTGTGCAGTCTATACTTACCTTCTCTCTGTAACAGTGTCCTGATGATGTTGTCCCTGTACTCTATGACCCTGCGTGCCATCGAGGTCCCTCCTCTCGAGTTGCTCCACTATCCCTCTGACCGATGGCTCTGGCTCACTGTCAGACTGTCCTTCAGGTTCGGTGCCTGTATCCCATGGTTCATTGCCATGTTGTGCAGCATACAACAGGCTAGGAAGATACAGCATACCTTCTGAGGTGTATACTGTGAGGCACCGCCCAATGTGTCTAGGCATCTGAATCGCATCTTCAGGATGCCAAACACTTGCTCTATGATGTTCCTTGTGCTGGCATGTGCCTCTGTACATCTTCTCGGCCACTGTGGCCAGTTGGAGTACTGGTGTCAGCAGCCAGAGTTGCAGGGAATAGGCGCTGTCCCCTGTCAGGAGATGTGTACTTGTTAGTGCTGTACTGCAGTCTGTTGGATGCTGTCCTTCACCTCTGTGTAGCCCTCCCACACCCCTTCCCTGGCCTACAATGCCTGCCCCCATCCATGCTGTTGTGTGTGTGCCTTGTATGCTACTGCTCACCAATTAGTTGCCCATTGGGTATCCTGCCCTCCTCAAAAGCCTGGAAAAGCTGGGACTGGTGCCAGATGAAGGTGTCGTGGGCACTGCCCGGGTACTGTGCATAAATATTGCTGATGCGCCCAGCCACATCACACACACCACCTGGCAGTTGATCGAGTGGCATCTCTCCTGTTTACATACACGTCACTGCCATCGCCAGGTGGTGCATGGATGGGGACATGGGTGCAGTCAATGGCACCCAGTACGGATGGTAGGTGCGCAACTCGATGGAACTGCTGCATTGCTTCTCTGTGCTCTGCTGCCATGCTGGGGAATACTATGAACTCCCAGCATGTGGCAGAAAAGCATCTAGGAACTGGGTCAGGAGGCATGAGGTGGCAGACTGCGTTACCCCGATGGTGTCTCCTGTTGGTCGCTGAGCGTCCCTGTGGCAAGGAAGCACATCACTGCTGTCACCTTCTCCTCCACTGTCATGGCATGGCTGCGTCTGGTGTTTGAGTGCAGCTGCTCATGTAGGAGTTCACAGAGCTGCCTCAACATTCCCCTGTTCATCCTGTACCGGCCAATGATGTGGTCATCAGGCAAGGTCTCGAAGGACACCCTGGGTCAGTACCACCTGTTTGCAGCATACTGTCTCCTTGGCCTGCATTGTGGCCCATGTTGAGCCAGCTCCCTCTCATCCTCCTCCTCTACTACAGCTGCCATCAATGGCAGCATCACTGCTACTGGCACTGCACACATTCCCACTTCCTGTTGTGGTCCCTCCTCCTCTGTGTTTTGCCCTGGGTTAAGACCAGCCTTTCATAGGCAGTAACTAGCGCCACGCTACGTGTCATGCAATGTGTCCTAGCACAGCGCTGGGCCTTTGAATATCCCTTTGCGTATCTCTCTTGGCCACCTCCATTCCTTTTTCCCCTTGCATACATTAGTGGTTTGCCCCGCACTAATGCTGTTAGCGCGCGCTAACTGGTCCTTTGAATATGGTGGCTCCGTGTCATTCCAACACTATTCCCATGCTATTGGTTTGCACGCTGTGCTATGCTTTCAATGTCTGTGCCCAAATGCCTTAATGAGTACTGCAATGCCGGCCCAGTGGTGCTGAGGGTTGAGGCGCTGGACACCACACCTTGCGCCACGCTGGTGACCCGAGTTTTGGAGCAAGCTTATGTTGCCATGGGTTGGCTGGGGGAAGGTGTGGAGCTGGATTGATCTGCTGACAGGCAGCTCTCCTCTCTTGGGAATAGATGTGAAGTCTCCTGGACTCTTGGCTGCCACCAAGTGGAGGCTGAATGGTAGCGCAACCCAGCAGGAGACTCAGTGCTTGTCTGGTTGGGGAAGGGAACATTACCAGAGTCACAGGGTTCATGCTCACCTTTGCAGGGATGCACAACCATGTTCTGGGCTCCAGAAGTAGGGGAGAAAACACCAGAAAAATGCGGTGTGTCCACTTTGCCAAAGCAGGCAGGAGGCGGCAACTGGAAGAAAAAAGCTATATGGAAAAAATGAATACTGCAACAAAAACACATATTACTCCTAAAAACTCTAGTGGCCATATTAAAAAGTACAAAAGCTACAACATAAAAATTTCCATAGGATACAAATATACACACAGATACACAGAAATGTGACAGCAAAGAAAGGCGCCATGGCCCATCTAGTCTGCTCAACACCCTACCTCCCCCTTCTGTTATGCTCCCACCCTCTTTTCCCAACCCCTTAAATCTATTCCAAGCCCTCTTGAACCCTCCACCATTTCAACTGCCACTACTTCCTCCGGCAGTTTGTTCCAGGCCTCCACCACCCTTTCCATTAAAAACTGCCCCTTAACATTACCTCTGTATTGCCCACCTTCCAGTTTGAGGCTATGGCACCTCGTGTTCACTCCCTTCTTCAATTTGAACAAGCTGTTACCCTCTATCTTATTTATTCCCATCAGATACTTAAAGGTCTCAATCATGTCCCTCCTCTCCCTCCTAGTCTTCAGAGGGTACAAATTCAGCCCTCTCAATCTTCTCTCATAGGGTACATTCTGCATCTCTCGTACCATTTTGGTTGCCCTTCTCCGCACCCTCTCCATCAGCTCAACATCTCTGCATAGGTGAGGCCCCCCAGAATTGCATCCCATACTCCAGATGCAGCCCAACCTTGGTTCTGTGTAATGGCATTAGCACCTCCCTCTTCCTGCTATTAACCCCCCTTGCAATGTAGGCCAACATTCCATTTGCCTTTCCCACCGCCCTGCTACACTGGGTCCCCACCTTGAGGTCACGCAATACCATTATCCCCAGGTCCCTTTCTGTTTCCTTCTCCTTAATCACCAACCCCCCAAGAGAGTAAGTTTCCCTCCTATTCTTCCTCCCCAGGTGCATCAGCGAGCAGTTTTGTGTATTAAACTTCAATTTCCAGGTGTCAGACCACCTCTCCAGCCTCTCCAGGTCCCACCTCATGGCTTGCACCCCACTAGGTGAATCCACCCTATTGCAGACCTTTGTTTCATCTGTGAACAGGCACACCCATCCCTCCAGACCCTCCACTAGGTCACTAACATAGATGTTAAAGATTATTGGACCTAGCACTGACCCCTGTGGCACCCCACTGGTCACAGTCCATTCCCTGGAATGTGTCCATTTACCACCACTGTCTAACTCCTTCCCTTCAACCAGTTTTCCACCCACCTGGTGATCCTGCTGTCCACCCCTAGTCTGTCCAGCTTATCTATCATTCCACCATGTGGAACGGTGTCAAAGACCTTATTAAAATCCAGATAGGCCACATCCAGTGCTCCTCCCCTGGTCCACTATCTGTGTCATTCCATCGAAAAACTCTATCAGGTTAGTCTGACAGGACCCTCCCTTGGTGAAGCCATGTTGCCTGTCATCCTGCATGCCATTCATCTACAAGTTTTCTGTCAACCTGATCTTAAGTAGTGTTTCCATTACCTTCCCCACCACTGAGGTAAGACTAATAGGATGGTAGTTTTTGACCTCATCCTTCCACATCTCCTTATGTAGTGTGACCACCTCTGCCCTCTTCCAGTCCATTGGCACCACCCCTGTAACCTAGGACAAGTTAAACAGCCTCACTAGATGCAGTGCCAGTTCATCCTTCACCTCCTTGAAAACCCTTGGGTGTATTTCATCAGGCCCCATTGCCTTGTCTAACCTAAGTCTACCCAGCTCTTCCCTTACTCCTTCAGCAGTGAATTCTGCCACAACCATCTGCCTGTGGCTGTCACCCTCCCAACCCCTTCCTGGTCCCCTACCCTCCCTTTCCTCTGTGAAGATTGAGGCAAAATAGCTGTTTAATGCCTCTGCTTTCCGAAGTCCCCTTCCAGTATTGTTCCACTTTCCCCCCTTATCCTTCCAATCCCATGCTGTGCCCTCCTCCTTTCTCAAACGTACCTAAAGAAAATTTTGTCCCTTCCCCTTGCCTGATTCATTATCCTCTCCTCAGTGGCCTCCTTAGCCCTCCTTATCTTTTGCCCAGCCTCCTTTCTTTTTTCCCTGTAGGTTTCCCTGTCCTTATCCTTTTGTGTCCTCCTGTACCTCTTAAATGATCTAGTCTTCTCCTGGACCCCTAATGCCACCTCTCTAGTGAACCATAGAGGTATTTTCTGTCTTCTCTTCTTTCTTACCTTCTTATACATAACATTGGAACTTTCAAAAACCATAGCTCCCTCAATGTCCGTGATTCACTAAAGTGTGGATTGCCCACACAATGCATAACAGAGGCATGTAGGGATCCCTATGTGGGAAAGCCAAACAGCTGACCCCCTCTGCATTCCACCATGGGCACGCTAGCATGCATTCACCATGGACATACTAGAACCCTGCACGCTGGAACCCCAAGCTGTCCCTAGCAGCTATATATAAAAAGTAAACACAAGACATATCAAAGTATACCCCACACTATACTGATACAAAAATCTAGAAAATTGGCCAGCAAAATACCACACAGAAACTTTCAGTCCTAAATCCATCTCTATTTAATACATACATATCTGACATCAAAGGATATAAGGTAAAGCAAATCTCTTACTAGTGAACTCCAAAATAAAACAGAATAGGCGAAGAAGATTAACCCCACAAAAACACAAACACCCTAAAACTTTAAACTTACACATAGAAAGTAAGCTAACCATATCACCAAAGTACAAGTATTTGCATCTTGGCACTCCCCTAAACACAAACACACCCCTGAGAAGACTAGAAACCTCAACAAGAAAAAAAACACAAAAATGTAGATACATATATAAACAACTCTAACAATGCAGAAAGTAGCTAACAAAACAAAACAGAATATTAGAATACCATAAAAATCACCTCTAAAACAAAAATAATTTTACCACTATACAATAACTGGGCAAACCACCTTAATACTATGTACAACACAAGAAACCACACCAAAAGAACACCCACAACTCTAGAGAAAAGTACAAGAAAACAACTAAAACAATATAAAAACTAAAATTTAATATATAAAACAAACTTAAAGACTATTTTCATTAGAACAAAACAAAGAACATAATTAAAATCTTAAAGCTTCTCAAAAACCAATAAGACAAAACATAGAAAGAATACTTTAAACTACATCAAGGAAAAATACAAAACATTTAACATAAGAAAAAGAAAAAGAAAAAGAAATTTTCACACAAAAATAGCCAAACCCACAGAAAACACTACCAGCAACTAATTCAAAATCCCACAATGAAAACTTCAAAGAAAAGTAGAACAAACACAAAAAATAAAATATATCAGTTGCTGCTGTAGAGAGGATTTTACTCCAGTTCTGTCGGTCGGTGAGTTTGTCACCCCAATATGATTTCAGGGACATCTCACTCTTGTGCCCGGTCACCGACATGATTTGCCTGGCTTCGAGTCCCGCTTCCGTCAACAGCTATACAGCAGTTGCTCGCAGGCTATGGTTTGTGTGTTTATTTGTGACACCTGCGAGCTTACAAATGCAGGGCATCATACTGGCTAAATAATTTACACCCATTAGTTCAAGAGTGTACCATATGGGCTCTTGAGTGAGTTTGTTTGTGGGTTTTTTTCTAGGGTGTAGGAACAGGCACGGAGGGTTAGGTGGCATCTTGGATAGATATAGTTCAAGACACCTGATGGGACATAATGGGTTTCCTGGAATCTTGAACATAGCACCACGAAGGTTTTCCTGGTCCCACTCCATTATTTTGCCATGGTTCTTGGTCTTTTCATTGAACGACATTGTTACGTATTTTAGTCCCTGTTCATTCTGCTTCACTGTAAAGGAGTCTGCTTTTAGTGCTCTCTGTCCCTCAAAGCCCCTTCGGGTGAAGTGCAGTTGAAGTTCCAGCCACACTCTTCAGACGAGACCTGGTGCTGTGGCTGGGTTGAGGGTCTCGGATAGTCTTATTTTTTTTAAATCTGCCTTGGTGATGGGTGGGTGGTGGGTCACAATGTCTCTGCCTTGTCTCCTGATATTTTTTAGGTGACCCATGAATACGTTGTTGGCAGGTTGGAAGTCAGCACCTGTCATAATATTGAAGCAGCAGCTGTTGGGGGGCTCATTAATATATCTGTTCAGTCCAGCACGCAGACTAATGTAGCTGGAGATGCTGTATTGTTCTCCACTACTGTTTCGTACACTGCTATAGAATTGCTGTAAGATTTGATTCAGCTGTTTCGATGGGATTGTTTGAATGTCACAGGAGACAGATTTTTCTGACAGCCAGTTGGTGAATACATGGATGGCCCAAGCTGTCTACTGCTTTGTATTCTCTTCGTTGCAGTCGGTTTCTATTTTATCGATGTCCTCAGACTCTAAGTTTAAATGCCATGTTTTTTTCTTTTTCTTTGAGGTGCTCACATTGTCGTCTGGTGCCCGTGAAAGTGGAAGGACTACCGCTGGATGAGTCAGTGAACATTTCCGTCATGGTCCTGTCAGCGAGGAGATTGACACTTCAGGGACGTTCATGACAGCTGTCAGGTGAGAGAAGTGATTCTTTTGTTTTGAGGCGTCAAAGCGGTCGGCAGCTGTCAGACCTAGATACAGTGATGTTTTTGATTAATAACATCACTGTCTCTGGGACCTGTCAGCCAATCGGATTGAAGACATTTTTTCTGCCATTGTATAATACATATTAAATGACTGTGCTCTATTTTCAGGTGAAGTCCTCTTTGAAATACATTCTAAGTTCAAAAAACTGAGAAAAACAAATAACCAACAAGTCATCTGCAGTGGTAGTTATACAAATGTTCATCGGTATTGCAGTAAAACTTGGTGTTTGTGGCAGCAAATTCAAGTTATTCAAACACTAAGGCAATACCGTACTGCATTTGCAGACACAAATACCTGGTATTATACCATGGTACCAGTGAGGTTTTGTATAACTACCACTATGTTTATATTTTACTGTATGATACTACTAATTTATGTCAGCTACAAAAAGTTAACAAACCATTTTTTTCTTAAATGATTTTTAGTGGTCATGACAGCACTGGAAGCTAAAGCCTTCTATTTACCACATGAGAGGTATGGCACAGGCAATCACTGCAGGTTTCCCCACTGCCCTGCAAATGTGCCTCAACCCGGCATGGAGGGACCAGTACATGGGTGAGAGGGTAGTTCAGAACCCATGCCCCTTTATTCCTTGGCCTCTCATATGAGGTTGCCAGCAAGGGTGCCAATTAGTGACAAGTGTGTTGATGGTTTTGTCATGTGGACACCTACCCACTGGGAACTAGACTGAGACCACCACAACTATTTTCACACTAGACACTGAACATCCCTTTGGTAATAATAGATTTTGATTACTGCTGACCTGTGCTAAATTTGAACCTGTGATCCAGAGGTGAAAGGCTCTTTAATCTGCTATCAATCCACTGAGACATCCAGTTTCACCAACAATCCATTTTAAATACAATCTGTAATTTTAGTGCAAGCCATCCTTCTAAATGGGAGGTCAGCATAGGGAGAAGGTGGAACTCCTATTGTCTGGAGCGAGTTTAGGCAGGTCGGGGAGATAGAGGTATGCAAGATGATTTCAAAGCTGTGTCCCAAATACTGTGAACTGGACCCAGTCCCAACCTGTCTCTTGTTGGGATGCATTGAGTTCTTTGGTCCAGTGTTTGCTGAGATTGTCCAGTGCTCACTTTTTGAGGGACAAGATAGAGACGTAGTGACTGAGCTTGGTCACTGGCAGAATATGGGTGCTGCTGGGATGGGAACAGGGTTATTCCTTGGACCCATTCTTTGGTTGCATCTAGAAGGTGAAAAATCTGGGTGTTACCCTTGACGATGGTTTGACACTTGAGGCTCAGGTGTCATCCATCATCCAGATTAGTTTTTACCACTTTAGGAATATCACCCAGATGAAAGCTTTTATTCCACCTGATGATCTGCCCTCACTGATACATGACTTTGTAACATCTAGACTTATACTGCAAAGCTATTTTACCTTGGGGTCAGTGGAGGGTTCTCTGTCACTTGCAGCTGGTGCAGAATGCAGCAGACAGGTTGCTGAAATGCCTTGCAAGGTCCTGCCATGTGACTCCAATCCTGCGTGACCTGCACTGGCCACTGGTGATATACAGAATCACTGTCAAGGTGGGCTTGCTCAACTATAAGGCCCCATATGACCTGGGCTCTGGCTACCTGAGTGATCTTCTGACCCCTGTCTACCATGTGCACTCACTCCACTCTTACACCAAGGATCTGCTAGTGGTTCCCAGGGCATGGCTGAAGACCATGGGATATCGGTCATTTGAGGTGGCTGGCCCAGCCCTGTAAAACACACTTCCAAGATCTTTGAGGGAGGCCCCATCAGTGGAGGTGTTTAATTGGGGTCCGAAGGCGCATCTTTTTAGAGAGGTGTTTTGGAATTATCTTTGCATTCCTGAAGGAGCAGGCTGATGAACTCTTGGACTGGAACAGTTGAATTATATTTTATCTATCAGTGATTGTTTGTTTCATTCTTGACATATGTTCTTGTATTTATGTATTTTATGTAATTTGAACTACTGCCTGCCTGTACAGCACCCATAGCCTCTGGGATGGGTTGCTAGATGAACAAGTTTATTATTATTATTAAAATCCACCATTTTACCTTAAACAATAAAATAAGTGTTTTTCTCTTCAGGTTAAACTAAGGTCTGATGCCTTGATGGATCCATTATATCAAATACTGATTCCTTTAAATACCTGGGCATGACTCTTGACCTGTCTTTGAATTTCTCCTCTCATATAAATGATGTCTGTAAATGCATAAACATGAATGAAGATTGGAGTCACCTACAAAGTTTGCCATTCACTAACTCCATTCTGCAAGGATTTCTATAGCCCAAGGCATCCTCCTCCCAGGACTCAAATATGTTCTACCACCCCTGTCCCAGGCTAACGTTAATGCTCTCCACAAATGGGAAGTCACATATAATAACAACTGCAGATTTGCCCTATCTGCTCCTCGACTAACCCAGCACTGTATACTCTACTCCTCCTTAAATTGGCTGACTCCCAATGACTTGCACTCCTACACACTTGGATGCTTTATTGACCCTCTTTCATGTATCCCCAGAACCAACTCTCTTGGAGCAATGTTATACCCAGTGACTTATTCTCACTCCCAGAGGTCCTCTGCCTTCCCTCTACTCTCTGTCCCCCCTTGCTCCATAAGAATAGGTGAAAAAGCTTTCTCCCACTTTGCTCAAAAATTCTGAAACTCGATCCCTTCCCAAGTTAGGGGCTCTACCTCTCATGACTCATTCAAGAAAACACTCTTCTCTTATCTAATGACATGTGGTGTCTGCAAATGCTCTTAATACTTCCTTTTTGTAGTTATGTCCTGTCTGTAATTTCTGTGCTAATTCCACTACTCAGTGGTCTGATTTTTGGTTCTCTCCCTCTTTTCTTTGGATATCCTTTTTCTAAATGTTGTCTACTTTGTCTGACCCTCCAGTGTTGGTCTAGTACAGGTTAAATTTGTTATTTTCTCCAGTGTTGGTCTAGTCCAGGTTAAATTCGTTATTTGCTTTTGTTTGTCACACTTCAATGTGGGAACCAATATGATAATGATGATTTGTACTTTGACCCTCCTGTGTGAGGTCCTGATTGCCATACTGTATCATCTTTCAACTGATAATGCTTCCTGTAAATTTTGTATCTCTGAATTTATGTACTAATTTCTGTACTTTCCCGGGTCGTGCTTGAAAATAGGCAGGTCCATATTTCCTAATGCACTTACCTGGTTACCAAAGCTAATAAATAAATACGTTTAATTACATGTATCTTCTTCATAATATTGCTTCAACTTCTACCCCAGTGAGCTTTATTATTGGCTTTTCAGCAACATAATCTGTCCCACTTAATTAGATCACCCATCCCTGGGTTTAAGTGTCAAGTACATCATTTTAGAACTAAGTTTGGTAAATAGGTCTTTGATTATGTGACTCCTACACACACATATGTGTTTGATTAACTGTGGGAATCTCTCAATTGCCATGGCTCAGGTTCTCCAGTTGTATATGGTCTTGTTTTTCTGTTTCTTTGAATGTTATGCTTGTTGATTGTACCATTTGTTTATATTGTATTATTCTGTATTTCAAAGCATTGCTGGAAAAGGGGATATGTGACTGTGTCTGAGTTTTCTGGTCAAACAAACAAATTAAATGAAATGAAAAAAGGCCAAGGTTAAGCAGCTGGGGCCAAATTAAAAAAAAATGGAAAAATTGTGCATGTTCATAAAAAAGTGACATGGGCTTCTTGTGAAACCACAGATGCTTCTCATGCACTCAAAAAAATTGCCTTTTTTTGCAAATTTTTCACAATTCACACCAGCTTTTGCATTTTTTCTTGGCACATCTGTGGAAAAATATTATTTCTTGTATTACCAGACATACTATTTTTATTTGAAACTGCTAAAAAGGAAAATGACCCCTTTGCACACAAAATAACATTTCTGGATATTTCCCAGCACTAGTTAGTTGTGCACAAAGGGTAGGATTCACAATAAAATGCAAAGTGCCACACATATGTTTGCACTGCACCTTGCCATTGCGCTCAAGGGCAAATGTGCTATTCACAGTCGGATAGCATGATGTGCTATCCGGCTGTGAATAGGGACTGGTGAGGGCAGCACAAACCATGAAAAAGCAGTAGGATACCCAGTAGTGCCGCCTCCTTCACAGACAGCCTGGTAAATTGCCCCACTGCCAATAGCACTCATGCACTAAAGAGCTATTCACAAAGTGGCCATACAAATGAGTCAGTTGGGCATGCAAAGCACTAGAAGCCATTAGCATGCCCATTGTTATATCATTTACATGGCATTAGTGCCCCCCCAGCAACCCAAGCTCCACACAGTCACACTCCCTTGGAGTCTAGTGGTGCCCTCCCCTTCCTGTTCACTTATCCTATAACAAAACTAAACCCTTCCCACAGTGTAGCAGTCTCTCCCTCCTCCCTGATCTCCAACAAAGCTGTACAGTACTATTTCCACAGTGTAGTGTCCCTCCCATGACCCCTATCATTGATCTCTACACTGTATAATAAAAAAAGCCTTTTCCATAGCATAGTGTTCCTACCCCCACCCTGGCCCTATCACTGCACTGTATAATAAAAAAACTTTTCCATAGAATAGTGTCCTCCACCCACCCCAATGACCAATTGTCACACTGTATAATACAAACCCCTTTCCATAGCATAGCATCTCTCCCACCTCGATCACCAACTGCCACACTGTATAATAAATAACTTTCTGTAGCAGTGTACCTCCCCACCCCGACCCAATCACTGTACTGAATAAAAATCTTTTCCATAGCACATTGTCCCTCCCCACGATCACTGATCACCACACTGTATAATAAAGAAACCTTTTCCATAGCATAGTGTTCCTCCCACCCCAATCTCTGATTGCTGCAATGTAATACAAATCCCCTTTTTGTAGCATAGTGTCCCTCCCACCCCATCATTGATTACTGCACTGTATAATACTAAAACCCTTTTGCAACATAGTGTTCCACACCCCACCCCAGTCCCAGATCACCATATTTTATCTCTTTTCCATAGTGCAGTGTCCTACCCCACTCCCCGATCACCAATCCCCATATAATAAAATTGTTTTCCATAATGCAGTGGTCCCAACCCCCACCCTGTTCCCTGATCCCTGATGCCATGTAGCAGTGAAAACTCCCTGGCAGTCTGGTGGACCCCCACCCCATAACAGAGAGTGTGACCACCCCACTCTGTCCCCCAACCCACAGCTGGTGACCAGTACATTCCACCACTCACCACCATGACTGGCCACTGACTGAGCTCTCAGTAACTGTGTCCTGTAGAGAGTAGAGCCCATTGACAGTGATTAACAGATCACTGTCAATGGGAAGAACTCTATACAGGATGTGGTCATTAAAAGTTCAGTCAGTGGCCAGCCATGGTGGTGAGCGGTGGGCTGTGCTAGTCACCAACTGTGGGTTGGGCTGGGGGGGTGCAGTGTGGTTGGACTTTTCATTACCAGCTGGGAGGTCCACTAGACTGCCAGGGAATTTCCACTGTTACATGGGGTCAGGGATCAGGGAACAGGGTGGGGTGTGGGACCACTACCCTATGGAAAATGATTTTGTTATACAGGGATCAGTGATCGGGAAGCAGGGTGGGACACTGCACTATGGAAAAGGGATAAAATATGGTGATAGGTTACTGGGGTTGGGGTGGAACACTATGCTAGGAAAAGGGTTTTTTGTATTATACAGTGTGTTGATTTGGTGATCGGGGTAGGGGAGGGACACTATGCTATGGAAAAGGGGGTTTGTATTAAACATTGTGAAGGTTGATGATTGGGGTGGGGGGAGGAACACTATGTGATGGAAGAGGAATTTTTTTTATTATACAGTGAAGCGATTGGGCTGGTGTGGGGGGACGGACATTATGCTATGGAAAAGGGATTTTGTATTATACAGTGTGGTGATCACACTGGGGTGGGGAAGGGACAGTATGCTACAGAAAAGGACTTTTTTATCATACAATGAGGCAATCAGTGAGGGCAGGGACACCATGCTATAGAAAATGGGTTTTTGTATTATACAATGTGGTGATCGGAGATTGGGGTGGGGAGAGGGACTGCTGCACTATGGAAAGGGTTTAGTTTTATTATAGGGTCTGTAAACGGTGAATGGAAGCTACGATACCTCCACCAACCACTAGGGTTGTGCAGATTACTGCCAAGTTTTTTCAGCAGTACTTTGCTCCATGCAAGGACCTTTGCAACAGCCCTTGCCTGGAGCAAATCCTTAGTGAATGGGATTGTGGGGATATGCAGGTCCTATCCCCTTCATTTGCATTGCATACCCCATCCCAACTTTGCCTTGGAGCAAACTGGGATTTGTGAATACCAACTCGTGTAAAACACAGTTTGCCCTGGGCAGGCTGGGTTTGTGCCTGGGCAAAGTTTTGTGAATCTGGCCCCAGGACTTAGTCTCTGGGCCATGTCAGGCCACTTGAATATGGGACCCCTGTCTTTTTTATGTTTCCAAGACAAAGTTTATCCCACTTTTGCATGCCAGTCATCTAGCTATGATGTGGAACCCTGTATCACCTAACCATTGATGTGTTTGTTGCAAGCAGATATAGGCTGTGCTTAACAGTGGAGAAGATGTACCACCATTGCCACCTTCCAAAAAATGCACAGTAGGTCACTTAGCTTATATCTGAATGACAAGAGCTACAGGCGGCGGACTTCAGAAACATGGTGCTGTGCAGGCTGCAGGCTGAAGCAATAAGCCTTTCTGATTTAACATCTGGTATGCTACTAGAAATAACCTGGCTTCTCTGTTTCATATTTTTTAATGTGCCTTTTATAATATAGAAGTGAAAGTCGCAATTGGAGGGTGCTTCTACTTTTTTTTTGGCTTGTAGGCTTGGGCTCAACCCCCCCCCCCATGGAGGTGCTTTCAGGAGGCTCCGATAGGATTTGTGAGTGTGTGGAGCAGTGCTATCCTGTGAAGGCTCTGAGACAAATGGTGTTTCACAGTTCCATGGGGATTCACCGATATTTTTGAGTCCTTGAACTTCGGAGAATCTTGCTGTAGCTGCAGAAAGCTACACTCTGCATACTTGTTTAGGAATGGAGGAGGCTTTACACAGTTCTGCTCTTTTTATCAAAGGAGAGTTGACTAATACATATTGAGCCAAACAAATCAATGATATTATTCAATGCTACATTCAGCTCAAAGTGAAAGAGTCTAAAATAAATTCAGTTCATTTCACTTGCATTTCACATAGCTTGTTTTTATAGCATTTTAAAAAAAGTTTTATTTTATATCAGAAGATATCCTAACTTACCTTTAATTTGTCATCTTTTTTTTTAATTTGGTATTGGCATACGCTTTTACACTTGGATTAACATTACTTGAACGTTATTAATGTATTACATTGTTTAGTTTTTTTATGCTTCTTCATTTTTATTTGATATATTCACATTGTTAATTTAGTGTTCATTCTGTTAAATCAAGCTGTTCTGCTTTAAGGCAGGAATTCTACATGGGCTTGATTCATTTTCTCCAAGCACTTTACTTGCCTTCATTGTTTTATAATTTATTTTACTTAAATCACATTCCACCAGAACATATCGAATTAATGTGTTAAGTTCAGAAGTGATTTTTCTGCATTCCTGCTAGTTTCTTCTAGTAAATCTTGCAAAATAGCCTGATTGAATTAAATCAATCTGTGTGTCATTAACAGCTACACCCATAGCTTATTATAACTGGATTCCAGTGATCTCATTCCATCATGTCAATAGGATAAACCTCACATTCCATTACTCTCCACCAGCTCTCTTCATTCCATTCTGGCCTCCACTGCAGAAGCAGCAGCAGCAACAATTTACTCCAAAGTGGCATTTTCTATTTGTCTTTTTGCCATTTGAGGTAGTAAAGGTTCTTTTATGCATACTGATTTTTATACTGATTTATTCGTTTTTCTTCTCTTAACCTTTTTTACCTTTGGAGTTTTTAAAATAGTATTACTGTCAGTGCAATTTTGATTGTTTTCTATTTGATACGTTGTTATTTAAAGGTGTTTTTGTCTCAGATTTTAGATTTATGAACCAGACTATGCTGGGCTGCTAAATTCTGCCACTTCTGCCCTATTTCTGATGAGCTTTTAAGTGTTCCTGGCAAAACTGTGACTGCCTGGGAGAACAGAGTTGATCAAGCTGGCCCTGAGGATTTTGAAACAAAGCAAGCTCTTTGTTTTACTCAAGTCACTTTGTCTTATTTGGTGCTGGAGAGTAAGTAAAAAGTATCTTACTGGTACTGTATTTTGTTGCCATTTTGGGGTTTTATCTATTTTGTATAACAAAGTCCAATATATAGATATATAGAAAGTACTGTGGTGTATTGCTGTGTATCATTTTTTTGTACCTAAAACTAATGAAGTTTTAAAGATTTTTAAAGTTGGTATTAGTATCTGTTTCACCCCATCTCTCCCATAACGTATTATAACATGTTGAGGATTGTTCACACCCCATTTTTATTTTTTGATTCAGAAGCACAGCTTAGTTTTAATCTCTTTTTTTCTAGTGCTGCAATATATTAATAGGGTGCTGACTCAAGTCTCTGTAGCTCTGGACACAACTGACCAAGAATAAGAACTGCTGTATAAGCTGCGCTCTTAACAACTTCACATTACAGAAGTATCAGAACTTGATTATTTATCAAAGACACTGGTGGTCTAGTGGATCCCCATCCCCAATCACCGATGTCCCCATGATGTAATAATGTTTACAGATTCCCCTGTGATCTAGTGCCCCCAAGCCCCAGTCCCCTGTTATGCCATATTGTGGCATCGTTGATGGTATAGGGGCCCCTACGCTGGCAGGCAATGCCCCACCACTTCACTCCCCTATCCCCAAACCGAGCTGGCAACTGGCACAGCCCACCATTCACCACCATGACCAGCTGCTGACTGAGCCCTGAATGAGTAGGTGCTATATTTGGTACACGCCAGTGATTGATAGTTGTCACTGAGCATGTACTGTATACAGTACATGCTCATTCAGAACTCAGTCAGCAGCTGGTCATGGTGGTGACTGGTGGGCTTTTGGCAGTTGCTGGCTCCAGTTTGGGGATGTGGAGAGCAGAGTGGTGGGACACTGCCTGTTGGGGTGTGAGGTTGGGGCCACTATACCATGAATGATTTCATAATATGGCATAATGGGGGATAGAGGCTTTGGGGGTCCAGATAGATCACCAAGGAATTTGAATACAGAATGACATCTTGGGGACATTGAGGATCAGGGAGGGGTGGTCCACTAGACCACCAAGGACTTATAGGATCTCATTAGTTCATGGGAACATCAGGAAGGGGGTTCTGCTAGTCCACCTGGGAAGGGATTTAATTTACTAATTATATATGGGGTAATTAGGGATCAGGAGTCCACTAGACCACCAGCAAATTATTCTAAAGACTATTTCTTTGAGATATCATGAAGGGTGGTTCACTAGACCACCTGGGAATGTCTGGGGACATTGCTTCATGGCTGCCCATGACTTATGGTACCCTGTCCAGGTGTGCCCTCTGCTACAGTTGTCACAAGCCACGGACTTTGCTGCTGGGATCCTACTCAATCAAAAAATGGGGCTCAGGGCCTCTCGCACTCCTGGGTTTGATGCAGCCCAGATTGCTGCAATTTGCTGTGATCTAAAAGCTTTTTGTGAATTGGGCCCATATATGTGAGTGTGTGAATAGACTGGGGAGGAGGGGGTGAGTGTTACTGAGTGTAACAAAAAAAGTACATACATCGGGAAAGGCACAGCAAAAAAGTTAACATTACATTCTGATTAATAGATGTATAAACCATGTCAACAATAAGCAAAGGTGACTTATGTACATAAGTTCAGAAGGGTTTGTAGTTTCATCAGACAGTTTACTGAAGAGTAACGCATTCATTTTACAGCAAAAATTCCCCTATGTGGGGCTTAGTCTGCAACTGGTTTATCTTCTCAACTGGCAAGATGGGGATGCAAACATCAGACAGATAATGTGCTAATTCTTTCTTTCATTGGTAACTCAGACCAACACAGCCAATGACATGAAGGCATAACCATCATTACAGCAGCATTACAAATTATACAAATACGCATATTCAGCACACTCATAAAAAAGGGGTAAGGCCATCAAGAAATGGAGGGTAATGAGTACCAACGCCTGTAGTCTGGGCAACAAGCTCCCTGAACTGGTGGCTTTGATGGAAGAGGGATGCCTGGATATCATAGCAGTCACAGAAACATGTACACAGAGAACCATGACTGGGATGTTAACATACCAGGGTACACAACCTACAGGAGAGACAGGGAGGGGAGAAGAGGGGGTGGAGTAGCTCTCTATGTAAGGGAAGGACTAAAAGCAACTGAACAAAAGATAGAACAGGGAGGAGAGGAGGCACTGTGGGTCACCTCTGAGACTGGAAATGGCACCACAATCTGCACAGGGGTTGTATACAGACCCCCATGTTGGGGGAGGGAATGGACATGAAAGAAGGCATACTTAGGATGGCAGAGAAAGGGGAGATACTGTTGATGGGGACCTTAATATGCCAGATGTTAACTGGAGCACCTTTGCTGCAGCCACATCCAAAAGTAAGGCCATTCTCGATGCCCTTCAGGTGGCATGCCTCAGACAGCTAGTGTGAACCTACTCATGAGGGAGCAATCTCAGACCTTGTACTCTCAATCGGGACAGTGAGAGGATCTCAGATCTAGAAGTGGGTATCCATTTGGGAACAAGTGACCACCAAACAGTGTGTGGTTCATTTATAAACTCAGCTACAGAGTCAAGCCATACAAAAGTGAGGGTTCTGGACTTCAGGAGGCTGACTTTGGCAAGATGGGAGAGTGCCTTAGAAAAGCACTAGCAAACAGGCTAGAAGGAGGGTGGAGCAGCAATGGGGAAATATCAAAACTGCTATCACAGAGGCAACAAACCTTTGTGTGAAGCAAATAAACAAATCAAAATGAAAGAAAAAGCCACTATGGTGGTGGCGAAGGTTAGGGAGAAAAAGATAGCATTTAGGAAGTATAAGGAAACACAGAAGGAGCAGGACAGAGAACTATACCAGTTAAGGCAGAAGGAAGCAGAAGGAAGGAGGGAGGGTAGTCAGAATAGCAAAGGCCCAAACTGAGGAAAAGAAACTTGGTTAAGAAGAGGGATAAAACCTTTTATAGGTATATCAGGGAGCGTAGAAAGACAAAGGGAGGGACAGTGAGGCTGAATAGAATAGATGATGGGTGGGTAGAGAGGGACAGTGAAAAAGCAGGGATACTGAATGAATACTTCTGTTCAGTATTCACAAAAGAGGAGGTGGAGGAAGTGCCTAATCCAATTAACAGAAGCACTCTGGATGGGGGGGTTGATCCCAGTCCTTTCACAGAAGAAAGGGTTCTGAAAGGACTCCTAAAACTAAAGGTGGACAAAGCAATGGGGCAGATAGAATTCACCCCATAATTCTATGGAGAATTAAGCAGAGAATTAGTGACACCACTGACTACCATTTTTAACAAATCATGGGAGGATGGTGTGGTACCTGAGGACTGGAGAAGGGCAGATGTGATCCCCTTACAAAAGTGGGACCAAAACAGAGGCAGGAAACTACAGACTTGTCAGTTTGACCTCTGTGGTAGGGAAAGGATGGAATCACTTGATGGAAAGAATTGTTGAGTACCTAGAGGCCAATGGGGCACAGGACCCAAGGCAGCATGGGTCTCACAGTGGAAGGTTATGTCAGATGAATCTAATTGATTTCTTTGACTGGGTGACCAAAGTAGTAGACCAGGAGGGGCTGTGGACATGGCCTACTAGACTTTAGCAAGGCATTTGACACAGTCCCACATAAGAGATTGATAGTCAAATTAACCAGCCTGGAAGTGGGTCCCAGGGTGGTAGCCTGGTAAAATATTGGCTGGACAACAAGACACAAAAGGTAATTGTAAATGGAGTCCACTTGAAGAAAGACTGGTTACTAGTGGGGTACCGCAGGGTTCAGTACTCGGTCCAGTCCTTTTTAAAGTCTTTATAAGTGACATTACAGAGGGACTGGAAGGAAAAGTATGCCTCTTTGCAGATGACACAAAGATCTGCAACAGGGTTGATACGCAAGGAGGTGTGGAAAGGTTGAGAAGGGACTTGGCAAGGTTGGAGGAATGGTTAGAAGTATGGCAGCTTGGATTCAATGCAAAGAAGTGCAAAATAATAGAAACATAGTGTTTGATGGCAGTTAAGGACCGCTTGACCCACCCAGTCTGCCCATTTTCCCACCTAATGGATAAGCTGCAGATCCTAGTTATCCAGCAGCCTATTTCTTCCTACCCTCACCCCCTAGAATTGCCTTATGACTGTCCCATGCATGCTTGAATTCCACCACTGCTTTTGACTCCACAACCTCCTCCGGAAGGCCGTTCCATGCATCCACAACCCTCTGTAAAAAAAAAAAAAAAAAAAAACCTTAAATTACCTCTGAGCTGCCCCCCATCTTCAAATTGTGCCCCTTGTTCTTGCACACCTCTTTTTAAAAGATGCTACCCTCTTGGACTTTGTTGAGTCCCTTGAGGTATTTGGAAGTTTCTATCATGTCCCCCCTCTCCCTCCTTTCCTCAAGGCTATACCTATTAAGCTCCTTAAGTCTCTTCATATGTCTTCCGGCAGACTGCACTATTTTAGTTGCCCTCCTCTGGACAGCTTCCATCCTGTCTATGTCTTTATGGAGACTGGATCTCCAGAACTACATGCAGTACTCCAGATGAGGTCTCACCAGCTGTCTGTACAGAAGGATAATAACTTTCTGTTTTCTACTGGTGATGCTCTCTCCCTATGTATCCCAGTATCCCCCAGCCCTCCTTGCTGCCCTCTCACATTGCTTGCCCACCTTTAGGTCATCTGATATGACTACCCCAGGTCCCTTTCCATTTTGTTGTTGTTAGTATCTCACCCCCATTGTCTACTCTTCTCGTGGGTTTTGTTTCCTATGCATTACCTTGCACTTCTTAGCATTGAATCTAAGCTGCTATACATTTGACCATTCCTCTAACTCTGCTAAGTCTCTTCTCATCCTTTCCACCCCACCTCAGTGCATTAACTCTGTTGCAGATCTTTGTGTCATCTGCAAAGAGACATACTTTTCCTTCCAGTCCCTCTGCAATGTTGCTTATAAAGACATTGAAGAGGACCGGTCCTAATACTGAACCTCACGGTACCCACTAGTAACCCCCTTTCTTCAGAGTGGACTCCATTTACTATTCTCTGTATCCTATTCTCTAGCCAATTCTTTATCCAGGATGTCATCTTGGGACCCACTCCCAGGCTGGCTAACTTGTATATTAATCTTTGTGTGGACTGTGTCAAATGCCTTGCTAAAGTCTAGATAGACCATGTCCACAGCCCCTCCTTGAGCTACTACTTGGTCACCTAGTCAAAGAAATCTATCAGATTCATCTGGCATAACCTTTCCACTGTGAATCCATGCTGCCTTGGGTCCTGTGCCCTCTGGCCTCTACATACCGACAATTCTAACTGGGAAACAAAAACCATGGGGAAGATTACAATATGGGGGGGTAGTAACAACAAAAATGGAAAGGGACCTGGGGGTAATCATATCAGATGACCTTAAGGTTGGCAAGCAATGTGAGAAGGCAGTAAGAAAGACTGGAGGGATACTGGGATGTATAGGGAGAGGCATCACCAGCAGAAAACGGGAAGTTGTTATCCCCCCTGTACAGACAGTTGGTGAGACCCCATCTGGAGTACTGTGTCCAGTTCTGGAGACCCCATCTCCACAAGGACATAGATAGGATGGAGCCAGTTCAGAGGAGGGCAACTAAAATAGTGCAGGGTCTGCAAGAGAAGCCATATGAGGAGAGGTTAAAGGAGCTTAATATGTATACCCTTGAGGAAAGAAGGGAGGGGGGACATGATGGAAACTTTTAAGTACCTCAGTGGAATCAACAAAGTTCAGAAGGGTAGTATCTTTCAGAAAAAGAGATGTGCAAGAACAAGGGGACACAATTTGAAGATAGAGGGGGAACGACTGAGGGACAATGTGAGGAAGTATTTTTTTTCACAGAGAGCATGGTGGACACATGGAACAGCCTTCCTGAGGAGGTTGTGGGGTATAAATCTGTGGGAGAATTCAAGAATGCATGGGAAAGACGTTAAGGCAATTTTTGTGGGGGGGTAGGAAGAAATAGGCTGTTGGTTAAATAGGATCTGCAGCTTATCCTCTAGGTAGGGAAATGGGCTGACTAGCTGTGCCAAGCGGTCCTTCTCTGCCATCAAAGTCTATGTTTCTATGTAAAAGTCAATGTTCATCGTTACGTACATGGTGACTAAAAGGAATCCCGTAGAAAGATTCATACAGTTCATATAAATTACATACAGATGAACCATAATAGAAAATTTCTCTGCACCAGATCTGTTTGTTTTATGCATCTCTGACTTGTCAGCTGCCATGGAAAAAAGAGTAGATATCTGAGCCCAACATGTGAGCACCTTTCCAGAAAATGACACAACCTGTCATCTGTGAACAAATCACTAAAAGACATGAAAAACTTACAAGCCTTTTCCTCCATACAAAAATGAACAGGCTGCTGTGATACTGGGCTAGCAGCATGGCAAGCAGTTCTCCCAACTGTATTTTCTTGAAACTTCCCAGACAAATGCCCTTTGGGTTAACCCTTGCTTCAGTGTTTACACACAGAGGTTCTTTGTCTTTTAAATAGTTTTTTATTTTAATGGGTTCACCACAATATATCCCAGGCACACTGCCTTAGGGGTAGCTGGTCCATTCCACTGGGGTGTCAAACAGACGAGGCATACTGATGAGTCCTGGTAGGACAAAAACATGTGTCTATGTCTTCTGTTAGCACCGTTTGCAAACTGTGTGAGAGGGCCTTCCGCACCATGCAATTCTGCTTAAAGTTGGACCAGCATAACATTCTGTGGTGATTTGCATATGCAGCCCATGATGCTTTGCATTGTGGGGTATGTGTGATTTTGTATTTTCTTGAAACTTGGCTTCCAGCCAAATGCCCTTTGGTAACCTTGCCTCAGTAGTTTACACACAGAGGTTCTTTGTCTCCCAACTGCTTCACTACTGTCCTAATGCTGCACTACAGGCATGACAAACAGTTCTCCTCACTGCTACACAATCAGACCAGCACTGTGGCATTGGGCAAGAAGCACGGCAAGAGGTCCCCCAGTAGCCTCAGGATCATGAGAACAGCTGCACGGGAGTCTGAGCTGGATGTGATTGTCCACCTAGGGACAAATGACTGGCTCATCATGAGATTAGAGCAGTGCAGGAGGACTTTGTAGAGTTGGGGAGGGGCCTAAGACAAGTAGCACACACAGTATCCTCCTCAGAGGTGCTGCCTGTCAATGGCATGGGGGAGGCAAGGGTACTTTGCACCATGCAGTTTAATGAATGGTTGAAAAAATGGTGTGGAGCACAGGGGTTTGGCTTCATTGGGGACTGGGGTTCCATCTGAAGGGACACCAGCCTATACTGGCAGGATGGTCTGCATCTGTCCAGGAAGGGAAAAAGTCTTTTGAGCAATCGGTTTAAATGCTTCATTGGCAAGCTTTTAAACTAGTCAAAGGGGGAGGCACTGATGAGCAGCAGGAAAATCCCAGCCTCTCCCTACAAAACAGGGTACTAAATGAGAAAAAGACCGAGGTAGAAAGGTCAGTGGGGGATGCTGCAACAGAAGGTAAAGCCATCAAAAAATGGAGAGCAATGGGTACCAATGCCCGTAGTCTGGGAAACAAGCTTCCTGAATTAGTTGCCTTGATGGAGGAGGAACATCTGGATATTGTGGCAGTCACAGAAACATGGTACACACAAAACCATGACTTGGACATAAACATAACAGGATACATTATCTACAGGAGGGACAGGGAGGGTAAAAGAGGAGGAGGAGTAGCTCTTTACATAAGGGAAGGAATCAAAGCAACAGAACAAAAGGGTAAACAGGAAGGAGAATAAGCACTGTGTGTAAATTTGGAGACAGGCAATGGCACCACAATCCGCACAGGGGTTGTATACAGACCCCCTTCTCAGGGGGAGGAAATGGACAAGGAAATGATAGAAAGTATACTTAGAATGGCAGAAAAAGGGGAGATATTGCTGATGGGTGATCTGAATATGCCAGATGTTAACTGGAGTGCAGTAGCAGCAGCCACTTCGAAGAGTGTGGTTATTCTAGATGCCCTACAGGGGGCATGCCTTAGACAACTAGTATTGGAGCCCACTCGAGAGGGAGCAATCTTAGACCTGGTTCTCTCAAATGGAGATGGAGAGAGGATCACAGATGTAGAAGTGGGTAGCCATCTGAGAACTAGCAACCATCAAACAGTATGGTTCACATAAACCCAGCAATAGAGTCAAGCCATACAAAGGCAAAAGTACTGGACTTTAGGAGGGCTGACTTTGCAAAATGGGTGAGTGCCTAAGGAATGCACTAGCAAATGGGCAGGAAGGAGGGTGGAAGAACAATGGGGAATAATAAAACTGCCATCACAGAGGTAATGCTTTGTGTGAAGCAAATAAACAAAACAAAACAATGTAAGAAACCACTATGGTTCTCAAAGGAAGTGGCAGTGAAGGTTCAAGAGAAAAGAAAGCATTCAGGAAGTACAAGGAATCACAGAAGGAGCAGGACAGAGAACTGTATCAGTTAAAGCAAAAGGAAGCTGGGAAGGCAGTCAGAACAGCAAAGGCCCAAACCGAGGAAAAGATAGCCAACTCAGTTAAGAAGGGGGATAAACCTTTATAGGTACATCAGGAGCGAAGGAAGACCAAGGAGGGATAGTGAGGCTTAATAAAGGGAGGGAGGGTGGGCAGAGGGAGACTGTGAAAAGGCAGAGATACTAAACAAATATTTTTGCTCAGTATTTACAAATGAAGATGGGGAGGTACCTAAAACAAACAGTAGAAACACTCTGGATACAGAAGTTGATACCAGCCCATTTACGGAAGAAAGGGTTATGAAAGAACTCTTAAAACAGAAGGTGGACAAAGCAATGGGGCCTGATGGGATTCATCCCAGAATTCTAAAAGAACTAAGGGTAGAACTAGTGACACCACTGACTACCCTCTTTAGCAAATCATGGGAGGATGGGGTGGTACCTGAGGACTGGAGGAGTGCAGATGTGATTCCCCTTCACAAAAGTGGGAGCAAGGCAGAAGCAGGAAACTACAGACTTGTTAGTTTAACCTCAGTGATAGGGAAAATGATGGAATCACTTCTGAAGGAAAGAATTGTCAAGTATCTAGAGGCCAGAGGGGAAAAGGACCCAAGGCAACATGGATTCACAGTGGGAAGGTCATGCCAAACGAATCTGATAGATTTGTTTGACTTGGTGACCAAAGTAGTAGATCAGGGAGGGGTTGTGTACATGGCCTACCTAGACTTTAGCAAGGCATTTGACACAGTCCCACACAAAAGATTAATATACAAGTTAGCCAGCCTGGGAGTGAGTCCCAAGATGACAGCCTGGGTAAAGGATTGGCTGGAGAATAGGACACAGAGGGTAATAGTAAATGGAGTCCACTCTGAAGAAAGGGGGGTACCGCAGGGTTCAGTATTAGGACCAGTCCTCTTCAATGTCTTTATAAGCGACATTGCAGAGGGACTGGAAGGAAAAGTATGTCTCTTTGCAGATGACACAAAGATCTACAACAGAGTTGATGCACAAGGTGGGGTGGAAAGGATGAGAAGGGACTTGGCAAGGTTAGAGGAATGGTCAAATGTATGGCAGCTTAGATTCAATGCTAAGAAGTGCAAGGTAATGCACATGGAAACAAAAACCCTGGGGAAGAGTACACAATGGGGGGTGAGATACTAACAACAAAAAAATGGAAAGGGACCTGGGGTTAGTCATATCAGATGACATAAAGGTGGGCAAGCAATGTGAGAGGGCAGCAAGGAGGGCTGGGGGGATACTGGGATGCATAGGGAGAGGCATCACCAGTAGAAAATAGGAAGTTATTATCCCTCTGTACAGACAGCTGGTCAGACCCCATCTGGAGTACTGCGTGTAGTTCTGGAGACCCAATCTCCGCAAAGACATAGACAGGATGGAAGCTGTCCAGAGGAGGGCAAACTAAAATGGTGCAGGGTCTGCACCAGAAGACGTATGAAGAGAGACTAAAGAAGCTTAATGTGTATGACCTGGAGGAAAGGAGGGAGAGGGGGGACATGATAGAAACTTTCAAGTACCTCAAGGGAATCAACAAAGTCCAAGAGGGTAGCATCTTTCAAAAAAAGAGGTGTGCAAGAACAAGGGGACACAATTTGAAGATAGAGGGAGTGCGGCTCAGAAGTAATGTAAAGAAGTATTTTTTCACAGAGAGGGTTGTGGATGCATGGAACGGCCTTCCGGAGGAGGTTGTGGAGTCAAAAAACAGTGGTGGAATTCAAGCATGCATGGGACAGTCATAAGGCCATTCTAAGGGTGGGGGTAGGAAGAAGTAGGCTGCTGGTTAACTAGGATCTGCAGCTTATCCAGTAAGTAGGGAAATGGGCAGACTTGGTGGGCCAAGTGGTCCTTATCTGCTGTCAAATTCTATGTTTCTATGTTTCTACTATACTGGACCAGCACTGTCGCTCTGGCTAAACATACTGTAGCTTCCAGCTCCACCAGATTGTACACAATAGGGCCTATGCTATTGAAACAGTCTAGTTATATGGAAATCAGCTACATCAGCTGCTGCACTCTTGGGCCACTGGTGCACCACCAACATTGCAGGTGACTCCACTGCACTATCGGGCTAGTGGTGTGCTACTATCATGGCAAGTTGCTCCCATAGTGTCTACACTATTTGGCTGGTGGTGTGCAGCCAGAATGGCAAGAAGCTACTTTAGCTGCTACACTATTGGGCAATCACTTAGTTAGCAACAAGTTAAACAGCTCCACTTGATACTACACTATTGGGCCAGTGCTGCAGAACTAGGCTAGCAGCATGGTAAATGGGCTACCCTTGCTGTTACGTTATTGGGCCAACACTAGGGTAGCAACCTGGTAAACAACTCCCCTTGTTACTACATCACTAGGCAAGTGCTACACCACTGGACTAGCAGTATGTTAAATATTTTCCCTTACTGCAGCACTATTGGGCCAGTCAGCAGTGGTAGGCTACCTGCATGCTAAATGAAACATAGAAACATAGAAGTTGACGGCAAATAATGACCGCAAGGCCCATCCACTCTGCCCATTTCTTTTTCTGCCTTATAAATGTGCCATCGGCCTTTGCTCTGTCAGTGGCCTATCTATTCATACTCATTTGTATTGCTCCCTTATGCCTATCCCATGCCTGTTTGAAGCCCTGCACTGTATTCATAGCTACCACTTCTTGAGGTAGGCCATTCCATGCATCCACCACCCTTTCTGTGAAAAAGAATTTCCTCACATTCCCCCTTAATCGGCCCCCCTCTAATCTCATGCTGTGTCCTCTTGTCCTGCTATTTTTCTTCTATTTAAACATGTTAGACTCTTTCGCCTTGTTAATGCCCTTAAGGTGTTTGAATGCCTCGATCACATCACCTCTCTCCCTCCTTTGCTCAAGGGTATACATATTGAGCTCTGTTAATCTGTCCTCATATGTCTTCTGATGTAGTCCCTACACCATTTTGGTTGCCCTTCTCTGGACTGCCTCAATTTGGTTAATGTCCTTGTGAAGGTGTGGCCTCCAATACTGCACGCAGTACTCCAGATGGGGCCTAACCAGTGTCTTGTAAAGAGGGATTATTACCTCCCTCTTACGACTTGTGATACCCCTACTAATACACCCTAAAACCCCCCTGGCCTTACCTACTGCTTTAGAGGTCTGCTTGGATGATTTCAGGTCATCAGTGATGATGATGCCCAAGTCTCTTTCTTCCTTTGTGACTGCTAGCAACTCCCCTCCCAGCCTATAGGTGGCTTCAGGGTTTCTCTTCCCTATGTGCATGATCTTGCACTTTGCATCAAATCCCAGTTGCCACTCTTCTGACCATTTTGCTAGTTTATCCAGATCTCTTCTCATTCTGTCCACCCCATCTGGATCATCTACTCTGTTGCAGATCTTGGTGTCATCTGCAAACAGACAAGCCTTACCTCTAGTCCATCTGCAAGGTCACTAATGAAGATGTTGAAGAGGACTGGCCCAGGACTGATCCCTGAGGTACCCCACTTGTGACTTGCATCTCTTCTGACTGTATACCATTTACCACCACTCTCTGTTTTCTGTCTGTCAACCAGTTTGCCACCCAGTTGACCAACTTCTGACCCACCCTGAGCCTACCCAGCTTATTTATCAATCTTCTATGTGGAACAGTGTCAAAAGCTTTACAAAGTCAAGGTAGGCGACATCAACTGCTCCCCTTGGTCTACCACTCTGGTTACCCAGTCAAAGAAATCTATGAGATTAGTTTGACAGGACCTTCCTTTGTAAACCCATGCTGTCTTGGATCCTGTGCCCTATGGATTCCAGGTGTTGCACTATCCTTTCCTTAAGGAGTTCCTCCATAATCTTGCCCACTACTGAGGTAAGACTGACTGGACTGTAGTTCGCTGCCTCCTCCTGCTACCACTCTTGTGGAGTGGATCACATGAGCCCTTCTCCAGTCTTCTGAGACCTCTCCTGTGCTCAGAGACTCACTAAACAGTTCTGCTAATGGCTCTGCTAGTTCCACCTTTAGCTCCTTAAGTACCCTGGGATGTATGCCATCAGGTCCCATTGCCTTATCCACCTTGAGCTTAGCAAGCTCTTGTAGGACCCTTTCTTTTGTGAAGGGAATAGTGCTCACCTCCCTCCCCCCTGTGTCCATGGTGCTGAGCTGCAGGCCCTGTCCTACCTTCTCTTCAGTAAATACTGAGCAAAAGTATCTATTTAGGATAGATGCTTTTACAGGGTCCTCCTCCTCACATGCTCCCTTTTCTCCATTAAGCTTAGCAATACCCCCTCTGGATTTTCTCCTTTCACTAATGTATCTATAGAAAGTCTTGTCACCTTCTTTTACTGTTCGTGCTAGTGTTTCCTCAGTTTGGAGCTTTGCCTGCCTTTACTGCCTTCCCTGCTTCCCTTAGGCAGTTTGGTATTCCTCCCATCTTCATCCCACTGTGTTCCTTATATTTCCTGAAGGCCAGCCTTTGGCTCTGACCTTTTGTGCTACTGTATTTGAGAACTAAAGTGGTTTCCTTCTGTTTCCCCCCCCCCCAGTAGCTACACCACTGGGTCACTGCTTCATCATTGGGTTCACATCATGGTGAACTGCGTCCCTTGCTGCCACACTATTAAGCCAGCACTGAACTAGCAGGTTGGTAAATTTCCCCTGTGCTGCTACACTAATGGACATCACCGCAGCACTAGTTTATCAGCATGGTAAACAACTCCACTACTTGCAGTACTATTGGACCACACTGCAGCACTGGGCTAGCACCATGGTAAACTTCCCCCTTCTGCAGCACTTTTGGGCCAGTGCTGCAGCACTGTGTTAGAAGAATAGTAAACTACTCCTTTTACTGCTACATTATTCAGTGCTAGGCTAGCAGCATGATAAATGGTTCCCATTGCTGCAACACTACTTGGTCAATGCTACAGCACTGGGCTAATAGCATGGCATGAAGCTCCACCAGCTACTGCACTGAGCCAGCAATGGGCTATCAGCATGGGTAGCACCCCTACAAGCTGTTGCTCTATTTGGCTAGTGCCCAGTGCTGTACCACTGTGCTATATGCATGTCAAGCAGCTCCCTCAGCTTTTATACCAGTAGGCCAGTGCTATGGTGCTATGGTACTAAAATGGCCTACTGGCATTATCAACTGCTACTCTGGGTCAGCATTGTAGTGCTGAGCAACGAGCATGGAATATGGCTCCCAAAGCTGCTAAACACCCAGGCCAGTGGTGTGGCACTGGGCTTCCTGTACGACAAGTGGCTCTCGGATACTACACACTACTCGCGGTGTTGGGCTACCAGAATGGCAAGAAGCTCCACTGACTTCTAGACTACTAGGCCAGTGGTGTGATGCTGAGCTACTATTGTGAGTGGCTCCCCACTTGCTGCTTATTGCATGTGCAGACAAGTAGCTTTACTTTACAAGAGACTGAGACAGTACTTTTGTTGTTGCCAACACCATGGTGTTATATCAAAGCCATTATTTTACTTTCCAAGACTATGTAAGCCCACTGCACTTTAGTTATGCTACCAAATTGCCTGAACAGGTGAAAAGGCAAGACAAATTTCAATCCAAATTTAATCCAATTCAACGTTGTTTCAACAGTGAAAACTTTCTATTCCGGCTGGTAAAAGGGCAAACAATGGGCACAGTAATTAATAGTAGTACATGAAACATTACTGTGAGCAAGTAGCTGCTAAAATAAAAGGACTGATCTATGATATTTATAACCAAGGAAGATTGGGGTGGAGGGGGGAGGAGGTTGCTGATTGTAACATCAGTAAAGGCAACAACAACAACAAAAATAACTTGATATCAACACTACCATAAGTTGACATTTCAATTTGAGACATGTACATATAGTGTCAACTACGGCAAAGAAGCACAAGGAACTTAAGTTCAGCAAGATTTATAATTTCTGCAGGTAGTTACTACACTGAAGAGGATGGCATTCATTTTACAGCAAAAAGGCTCATACAGTATGTGTGGCTTAGTCTGCAACTGGTTTATCACGTCAACTGGCAAGACAGGGACCCATACAGCAGACACATAAAGTGCTGACTCACTCACTGGCAACTCAGACCAACACAGCTGATGGCCTAAAGCCATGACCAACATGACAGCACCATTACAAATTATACAAAACAGCATAGTTAACACACTGATAAAAAAAAAAAAAAAATGAGTCAATGTTCATTGTTACATGTGTGTTGACTAAAAGGAATCCTGTAGAAGGATACATACAGTTCATGCAAATTACACATAAATGAACTTCATTAATACAATTAAATGCACCACATCTGATGGTTTTATTTGTCTGTCTTGCCAGCTGCCATAAAAAAGTAGATAACAGAGACCAACATATCAGCAGCTTTCAAAACATGACAACCCCTCTCCTGTGCTCAAATTATGAGCTTTTCCCATCATACAAAACTGTAATGGGCTGCTGACGCCTCAGACTCATACTATCACAAAGTGACAGAAGTAAACATCAGCTTAAAAAAAAACCCAACAATTTCATACACGGTCTGGAGAATACACCTTTTTTTAAAATAAAGGGAGGTTTGCCAATGTCACAAACAACTTGTCTTAACCAGCCAACAACAGTAGCACTGATATATAAAAAAATAAATAAATAAAAGTAACCGGAGAGAAACACCACAGAATCTCCTCAGCGGCTCAGGGGAGAACAACTACAAATAACATCACTTGCAATACAACCTGGCAGTTTGAATAACAATCAGGAAAACTGCACAGGTACTGTGCGGCATGAAAACAGAAGTCAAAATGGAATAAACAAGATCTAGAAAAGACAAAGACACAATCAACTAAAATAAAATGTGTCTCAAGTTTTCAGAATCCACGGACAGAGACAGATGTCATCAGGAGCTCTTTAAGGAGCACTACAAGAATAACACATGATAACCCCCACAAATTTAGGGCCCATATAAACAAATATCAAAATTAAAACATCAAAATTCCCATAGGATAACACTGGTAATTTCACAGCCATCGAATCAAGAAAATAAATTGCTTTTCTGATGAAATGGAAGTGCAGGGCCCTCTCCAAAAGGATGCTTTCATATGAAAAAAGAATTTGGACTTAGTTTTGTTCCTGATTGTTTTTTTGCATGAACACATCCTTTTTGGTATGACTTTTTCATTCATATGGAAAAGGATCCCTGGATGTGAAAAGAGATTTTGGACTTAGTTTTTCCTGACATTTAAACTTTTATAAGCCATAACTCCCTCAATATTTGGATTTAGGGGATAATCTGTATATCAAAACAAAGGTCCTAAGGAGTACCACAATAACGACACATGATACCCTCCAGAAATGTAAGGATCAAACAGACATAAAAATTAAAATGTCAAAAGGGACTGGCAGTATAGCCGAGAGGTTAGGGTATGGAGCTGGGATGGGCTTAGTACATCCAGCAGAAAGACCTGGATTTGATTCCCACAAAAATCCAAATTACATAATAAAACAACTTTCCAATATGAGACTTGTTAAATCAGAGATACACCTTATAAGTAATAAACATTTTAAAAGGTAAAAAGTATGACAACAAAGGAATTAAACCTAAGTGGTTAACCAAAAGAATAATAAAACTGTTAAAAAAGAAAAGGACATTATACAATAATTACAAAAGAAATAATTAGAGCATATTTAGTATAAATATAAATCTACACAGAAAAATGTAAACACTTGAACCGAAAGTAAACATAGAATTGGAGTTAAATAGCTAGCAGTGTCACCAAAGACAACCATAAAAATACTCAGTTATGTTAACTCCTTAAGAAAAAAATAACAGGAATCCCTGCTCTAACATTTAACAATAAACAGTTGGAAGAACCACAGCAAATAGCTGAGACTTTTAATTCATATTTACTTTGAATTTACTCCCAATTCTGAATTTACTGGTGTTATTCCTGATGGTAATGAAAAAACATCAATATAACTACAGACTTAGTCATAAATAAAATTAAGACCCTGAAAAATGTTCACTTAGCTGGACCTGACAACATATCTGCTACTATGTTAAAACTCTTTGGGCCAGATATTCAAAGCTTTGGCTGGGCAAAAACGTTTGCACAGATTTAGTGTGGGATTAGTGCGGTCTGCTATATTCAAAAGGCCAAATAGCAGGCAAACCGCATTAGTGCAGGGCAAAGTGAACATGAATACAGGCGAATGAGATATTTAGCGACTAGCACCATGCTAAGGTGTTTTAGTGACTTAGCGAGCCATAGTGTGGTACAAATTACCGCCCAGAAAAGCTGGTCTTAACCCTGGGCAAAACAGCTTTTATGACATTGTTGTTTTGAGCGGTGATAGCATGGCATTAGCGTGGCTTGTGCAGCCCCTAACATATGAGTATGACACTTAGAAACTGCCAGACATGGAGGACACATGCTGCTCACTGATGGCACCACCATGATGCCAACAGCTGCCACAGGTCCCAGCCATGCACAGGCAGTAAGGGGTAATCGGGCCCACAGAGGTCATCCTGGTAGCATAGCAATACAGCACACACCTGCAGACCATACGTCTGTAGTGCCCAACAGATGCCAGCACACACAGGCAGCACTGTGGGCATGGTGGCCATTGAGGGGAGGGTGTACGAGTGGCCAGACCTTACCACAGCCCAATTGTGGCCACAAGACTGGGACACAGCATACAGTGCACATGGGCCAGTAATGTGAATACCCCACCGCCTGTGTGGCTGTCGGATCCTACGTGCCCCCTGCCACATACAGCACAACTGTACAGATGCCACAGCAGACACAGCCAGCCATGTATATGTCACTGTGTGCATTCCATACCACAGATGCAGCATCTTTGGATCACACAACAGTGTAACAGTAATGTCCACATTCAGAAAACACCTGAACGTTGGGACTGTCACTGTGTATAGTGCAGTCAGCATCACTGCCCTACACACCATAGGCAGTGCTGTGTCCCTCACACTACTGGCCCCCTTGCTACTGTAGTGTCTGCTGTTCACTGTAGCATGCCCTACAGTGTGACAGTTGCATGCAGCACCACCACCACCTGTGTCTATGCTGTCTTGTCCCCTGGGGCACAATATGCTATGCTGTACTGTACTGATTACATGTAGCCTGCAGCTATCATCGTGCACTGTCAGACTGACCTACAGGTGGAGCTGCAGTTGGACCTGGCCAGCCCCTGTACTTTCAGACTGACCTACAGTTGGCTCTGTGGGACCCTGCAGAAACACTGGACAAACTGCATGCAAATCAGGGCATAATGAGATACTAATCTGGATGTTTGCCCAGAGACTACCTAAGTAGGCTCATTTGCATGTCACTTTGAATATGGCAAAGTTTAGTGCAGGGCAAATGTGTTTGCACTGGCAAACAGCTTAGCTCCATGGTAAATCCACGCTATTATGTTACGCGCGCTTAACGTTCGGGTAATATTATACAGTTTTGATCACTGTTCTTTCACATCTGCTGCTGCCTGCAGCTGTACTGAGTCCACGCATTTGCTGGCACACACAATGGCCACATAGTTTGTCTCTGCCTGCCCTCACATCACTGTGCACTGAATTGTTGTTGTGGTTTGCACTTCCTGGTTGCTATATTCAGTGCTGTCTTATTCCAGGGCTACGTTTGCCCTGCACTCCCAGCCCAGTTTGCACGGCATCATTACCATGCTATATTCAGAAGCTGTTTGCCCTGGGATTTTCCATTTGAATATAGCTTGCTTTGTGCTCCATGCTATGTTTGCCCACCAGGCAGTGCTACTTTAGACCAGGGGCAACGTTTTGAATATCTGGCCCTGTATCTCATTTATTGCTATAACTCTTGCAATACTCTTTAAAAAATCTCTAATAGAAAATGTTATTCCCTCAGATTGGTTACGTGTGGTATTTCTTCCTATATATAAGAAGGGTAGTAGATCTGATTGCACTAATTACAGACCTATCAGTCTTACATCTGTAACCCCCCTGCAAATGGGGGTTCCCAAAAGACTTCCAGGAGCTTGCTTGAATGCTCCAAGCCTGAATGGTGTTTGGCATTTAAGCCATTTATCAGTGAGTGTTTTTAGAGCCTCTGGTACTGTCTCTTTAAGAGCTGTCTGCTTGCAGACATAATTAGTTTGTATGGGGGACTGTGTGCTTCTCTGAGTACCACTCGAGCTGCTGCCAATTCACTTCATTTTTGCAGTCACTAGGAGTGCAAAGGAACCTATCTGAAAGATGTAACTGTTTGCCAGAAATTATTTAGAGTAATAATGAAATTACAGTTTGTCTAACCTGCTTTCTTTGCAGTCAGAACTGTGTCTGCTAGTTCCCCATTCTAGTTTTGAACTGCTGAACTGGACCAATCAGTGTGGGTAAGCTAGCTCTAAAATGATGCCTTGACGAATCAGAACTTGACTCATAATCTGAGCCAGCCACAAGAGGATTGTATGGGCAGTGACTCTGGGAGATGTAGTTTAGACTTCAGTGCCTTTTGGACCAACAGCAGCAGTCTATTGTGAGTGACAGCCAATCCAGTCAAGAACTGGGAGGAACCCAAAGGAAGTGCCCGGTTTCGTCAGTTGGAGTTCAGTTGAGTTTGGCAGTGAAGAAGGAAGGAGCCCTGTGCTTTTTCAGTGTGCAGTTTTAGTCAAAAACGTGTGTAAGGCCCAGAGTTCCGGCCTGCAGCTTGTGTAACAGCTTGTTAGACTGAACTGTCCTGTGAAAGAATCAAAGGATCTCTGAAGAGTAGAAACCAGGCTCACCCTGTAGAAGACTGGAAGAATTGCTGAAAATTGCACCGGTCTGTCAGGAACTGAATCTGCTGTGTGTTCTCCGGTATTGTGCAGTAATTACATCGGGATACAGATGCAGCCTGCCTGGTATAGTACTTTCTTTTATATGGATGTGTGAAGAGGTTTGTGTACCTCAAGTGAGCCCTGCTGACATTGAAGGACCCTATCTTATTTGGAGGTCGTGAGTACTAATTCAGGGTTGCTCCTGTTGAATTGCCACATTAAATCCAAAAGGAATTACTGTACTGTTGACTGTTTAATTCTCCTTTTCTGTGGTGAAAGGGCCCCTACCAGCTGCCACGGTTTGGACTAGCCACTAGGGCTTGGGTACCCAGGACAGTAACTGATAGGGATAGGCCTGTGCACAGAGCCATAGGTAGATTATTAGAGTGATAAGCTAATTAACCTGATTTCCCTGTCCTTGTTATATCCCCTAAATAAATCAGAGCTGCTTGTTTCAGCAAAGTTATACTGCCTGAGGTATTTGTTCATGTTAAAGTACTGTACTGTGATTGTTGCACTGTATCTCATTTCACAGGAGGTCCCAGTGCCGGAACCAGACCTGGGGTAAGTGTATACTGTGAAGGTAATTTGATATATTGTGTGGGCCACTAGTGGGAAGAAAGGGGGTTGCAGTGTCCCAGAGGGCTGTGACCAAGTTAGTTTAACTATTGCAAACCCTGACCTCTGGGTGGAGGCACCCGCCATTGGATCCAGGCCTCAACCTGTTAGTGGCAAATCAGGCAGGGGTAGTAGCCCTGGGATAGCGCCATCTAGGGGTTACATCTTGAGGCTCACGGATTGTGTGTCCTCTAGTGGCCATATTTACGAACCACTGTTAAGAAAAAATGGGTACCCGACAGAAGTGGCTGTGCACCGCTGGTGGAGTGGTGTACTGGGAGGAGATCACCCCAATATGCTATGCTTATCCTGGACATCCCCTGGGTATCAATCGACACTGTGCAGGGAGTACTTTCCAAGGTGGAAGGTTTACAAAACCCTGTGGTGGTGGGTCGGCATGCTAATCTGCTCACCCACACTTTCCTGGCCCTAGTAGAGTTTAAGGATCCCATAGATAGCTCCAAAGTGCCACAGACCATTACCCCAGAGGGAGCCCTCACTGCTTGGAGAGTGATAACTAAGGACAGTAAAGACCCGGGGGGGAATCAGCCCCCACCACTATCTGAAACTTTTGAGGAGAAATTTGCTGAATGGTTGCTGGGAGAGGGGAAACTGTGAGGACTTGAAGAAACTATTCTTGCACCTGGGGTGTTCCTCCCAACACCCTCTCCTGCTCCAGTGCCGTGATGGTGGCTGAACCAATGCAGACTCTTATTTCTGCACCTGCTATTAGTCACGACTCTTACCGGTTGAGGATCTTCTGGCACCTCTCACCCCAAGGGAGGATGACTGGGAGACCTGGATAGACTATGTTGCCCCGTGCTAGAATGGCAATGCTCGGAAGGTGAAAAGCGAAAGAGGGTTAGTGAGAGCCTCAGGTCCTGCCTGGCTACCATCCGCGCTAAACGGGCCAGTAACCCTGGAAGCGACTTGCACAGGCCTATCTTGAGGCCTGGAGAATGTGTAAGGGAGCCCAGATTCTTATGAGGACCTATGGTGGAGAGTAGAGATGCTCAACAGTACTAAGGGAGTTGTTGTCTGTGTATGTATCTCGGTTGGAAAAATTGTTGCAAGAATGCCTCAGAAAAGGTAGTTTGCCAGCAGATTGAACTGGACCGAACCAGGCTGGGATGGATCCTTAAGTCTGCCCCCTTCTCAGAACTGCTGTTGCTTCAGTTACACCTGGCCAGATCGACTGGAATCCCCACCTCCCAAGGATGAGTTAATGAGAAATTCGAGGGTTGAGAAAGACTCACTCCGGAGGACTCTGCACCAATAGCTGCGTGCTCATGCCTGAGTGACTGAGGGTGACCCATCAAGTGAAGTTCAGGGGCAGAGGTTGGCAGTCAATGAGTGCTCTGACAAGAAAAGATATGTCACAATGGGGCTTATCTGTTGAGAGATCCGGGAATTCAAAACAGTCCCTTTAAGGAAGGCCACGCCTGTGCACGGCCCTGACCTATATCCGATCAGAGCCCATATGGGTACCCACCCATGTATCTCTGTTGACAGCTCCGAATCTCGATTCCTTGACCATGGAAGGGGAACTGACGATGTCTCCAAATGTTTATCACGCCTGCAGGACAGAGATGGCACCAAGGTTTCAGTTATAATACCCGCCTGGCTCCCAGTGTGGCGCCGCCCAAACTCCAGAAAGTTAAGGTTTTGCTATAATTGTGAAAGATGGGCAACATGAAAAGGGAATGCCAGTCCCCAAAAGACACTGACAAAGTTGCATATAGGCTACAAGGAGAGCTGGAGAAGAACCAGTGGTTAAGAGGTGCACGACATGATCCCAGTGAGGGCACCAAAATGCTAATTCATTCTTGTGGCAACAAGCCCAGGCCCCCACTACTGTTTCTCCAGATTGGTCCAGAATAGTGGGCCCTCCATGAGACTACTGTAGGGTGAACGAGGTCTATAAGGTTTATTAGACAGTGTTCTAAGGACAATTATGTTCCAAGATTGGTATAGAAGATTGTCAGACGACTTACAACCATTAGAAGGACTGCTGTATAAGTTAAGGAGAAGCCACCCTATTCGGTATATCCGATTTGGCTGTCTTCCCACCTCCGGGCTGGAGTGCGAACAAGTAGAGACCCTAGCTTAGTGTGTCCTCACGGACTGTATGATGGTGTCCTTGTTGATTGGAACAAATGTTCATATGTTCGAAGGCTGAAGGGGCAGGAAAACAGGGTCAAAGACTAGTAGAGCTTAAGAGTTCCGCTACTAAGAAGGCCTATGAGGCACAGAGATGCTGGAAAACAGAACCAGAGGAACCGGTCGGAATTGTATGAAGAAGGATCCTGAGCTGATCCTGGCGCCAAATGCCCAGTGTACTCATAGAGGTCCTATCAGAAAGGACAGCAGAATAAAATATTAATGTTGGATGCAATTCAGGCGATGGAAAATTCAGAGGGACTGCTGGTCAAGCCTAGTACGTCTGCTAGAGCCTGTGCTTATGCCAGAAGGGTAATGGTCCAAGTTCATAATGTGTCTGAAAGAGACATTCGAGTAAATGAGGTTGCATCCTGCTATGTGCATTGTAAGACACTGCAGTGCTACCCAGCAAGAGTTCAAGGAAGAATGATGACTAACTTGACTTGTTTGATTTCGATGACTTCGCTGTAGCTGAATGGAAAGGAAGATCAGTGAGAAGCTTGCCCAGAGAGCAGTGGCTTTTAGCGGAATGGGATGATGGGCAGGGAGTTGAGCACAATATCCGCTGCATGACGAAAGACCATTTCGTGAGAGGTCTCGACGCTGGCACCTGCTGACATAGATGATGTGAGACGGCATCTGCAGAGATGTTAGCTGCTGCATACAACTAGAAGTCTATGCTTCCCATTGTGGTGTGGAGAAAGAATGGAATGTAGATGTGTGGATTATCGGATCTTAAACCGGGCGGACTATCCTTGATCAGTACACAATGCCCCGGATTCAGGATGTTTTGACTGCCTAAACGGAGCAGGGGTTCTCTGTGCTGGATCTCCAGGTACTATCAGATCCCATGGCCCCAGAGGACCGGAAGACAGCCTTTTCTGTCCGCTGCTTATGAATTCATGAGGATGCCTCAGGATTTGTGCCCCAGCCACTTTTCAATGATTGATGGAGCGCGGCAGTGGGGATATGAATTTACTAGAGTGCCTGGTATACTGATGACCACTGATTTTGCAATGTGTTCTTCTGTCTGAGCTTTGGCTTCCTTACTGACTTCCCTGCCTCCCTTTGTTTCTCCTGGTACTTCTCCCTATCCCTTCTGCCTGTGTCTTTTTGTATTGCCTGAATGCAGTCTTTTTGGCTTTCACTTTCTTTGCTACCTCTTTGGAAAACCATAATGGTCTCCTCTTTCTTTCCTCTTGCTAACCTGTTAATGCATAATTCTGTTGTTCTTATAATCCCCATTTTAAATACTGCCCACTGCTCCTCAATCCCTGATTCCTGTCCCATTCCCTTAATGCCTCTTTCAAGCATCTCCCCATTTTCCCAAAGTCTGCCCCCTAAAATCCAGGATACGTGTTTTGTGTGGTTTGGTTCTGCTCTTTCTGTGATTTCAAACCACAATGACTGGTGGTCACTGTTACCCAGGTGCTCCCCACTGTTACCCCCATCACACTGTCCCTGTTTGTGAGCACAAGGTCCAGTATTGCCTTCTGCCGAGTTGGTTCCATGACCGTTGTTTGAGGAAGGCACCCTGAAGGAGTCCAGGATAAATCTGCTCCTAGTTGATGCTGCTGCTGGGATGCTCCAGTCCACATCTGGTATATTGAAGTCTCCAACCAGTACTACCTCACCCTTGTCAGCCATCCTTTGGATGGCTAGCATCAGCTCCCTATCTGTTTCGTCCTCCTGGGCTGGTGGTCTATAGACCATACCTGTGCGGATGGCTGGCCCCATTTTCCTTTCCAGCTTAACCCACAGTATCTCTCCCCCATTTTGTTCCTCCTGGATCTGTGTGGCCCTTATGTCATTTTTCACATACAGTGCCACTCCTCCTCCCTTCCTGCCTGCTCTGTCTCTTCTGAATATGTTGTAGCCAGGTATGGCCATCTCCCAGTCATGGTTATCATTACACCAGGTTTCAGTGATGGCCACAATGTCCAGGTCTGACTGTACCATGCACATGAGGAAATGACACTATGGCAGGACGATGAGTTGGAGAGAGTGGCATTGTCGTCCCTTTATATTGCAGTGACCGAAAGCACTGCAGGGTTACTGTACTGGGAAGGGGGTGATCTGTGGTGACACTGAATATTGAGCTGCAAAACTAAATAAATAATAAAAATGTTTTACTGGACATGACCATCAGTGTTCAGAAGCATTCCACTGGTGTGAATAGATCCATTTTTTAAATAGATGTTTTACATGAATGAATTAGACTCTGATCAGATGCACTTTAAATGCCAATTTATTCCCAGTTCGCGTGGGTGTTTCCCTTAAGCGAATGCGTTTATCGTTATAGGTGCAGTTACAACTTAACTGAATGTTGTAGGCGGGGGTGGAATCTGTTCATACACCATCTTTGTTTTAGCGGATTATCCAAAGAATAATGTATCATTGGCGGGTGGGGTGCTAAATGCTCAAGATCTTACTTTCTGGTAATTTAGAGCCACCTTGTATAAAGTGACAGATGCTGTCAGATGCATGCATCCTGGAAGCTGGTTCTTGTGAGAAAGGTGAGTGACAACATCTTGTATCAGGATTGGTATGACTCAGACACAAAGAAAAATGCCACCACAAACATTGCATTTTTGTGTGTGTTCAGGGAAAGCCTAACACTTTCAGGGAAATCTTTGATATTTTGTTTTCGTTATTACTAAATGTCTCTGCAGGTACCACGTTGCCTATGGTAAGGGCATTTTGATGTTTACCTTGGCAGCCCCGAAATTTTCCAGATGGCACAGAGCTGGGTTTGTATGTCAGTGCAGTGTGAATTGGAGAAACATTTTTGAAGTGTCTCAGAAGTGCCCCATATCAAAAACAAACAAACAAATGAAAAAAAAAAACACAAAAACAAATACATTGTAGCAAAGTTTGTTCTTGCAGGAAAAGTGAACCCCCTGACTGACCTGCCAGGAGCAGCAGCATCGTCAGTGCTCGTGATAGGGAGAGCCCCTGAGATTACCAGTGAGAGTTGACATGAGTGTTAGATTTAGACGGAACTGGCTTTCCAAAAGGGGATTATGCTTGCTAAAGCAACAGCCCTAATTTTTTTAGGCTACACTGCCAGCCCTAATTAACATCAACTCTTGTTAGTGTTTTGCAGTTTTTACATACCCAGGATGGCCCATCTGAGATGTGATATCTTGTCTACAGCAGGGTCCTGCTTGTACTCAAAGCTGATCCTTGTTTGATACAAGAGGAGATACCTTTACTAGGCTGAACAATAGTTGAGACATACAGCACTGACCAGCACCAACCAAGCTTCCTGTACCAAGCTTTCAAAAGTAATAGAAAAAATAATATGCATTGCAGTTACTAATTACTTTTTATACAAAAGTAATCAGTAACTATAACTAATTACATTTATTTGAGAGTGACTAGTAACTGTAACTGATTACTTTTTTAAAGTAACTTACCCAACACTGCACAAGACTCTCTTATTCAGCAAAGAGTGTCTCCTGTATACCTGTGCTAGAAATTGGCACATTTGGACAATCTATTTATTTTTACTTTTTACATTTAAGATGGAAACATTTCCTGGACTTATAACGTATCAGTGTGTCCCACAGAGCCATGTATTGCAGCATAGGTGTGGTTTTGTTTGCACCTGATGAGTGAGGGAACAGTTCAGCCTCGATTCACCATTTCTCACCCAACAAAAGTGCATGAAACCTCTCATACTGCAATGAGTGGCTCAGTGGGACATATTAAAAAACAGCAAAACAATCATTGCAGATAGCAGCAGAGCTCAGTTACACCGCCCCCTCACAGACACACCAAAAAATTTGTATTTCTGAAAGTTCCATTTTTATTACAGAAAACGTTTTACATGAAAACATTATCTTTGTCCTTTACACTTCATCTATCCTGACTGCTTTTCCTGCCTTAAATCCCAGTCTTCTGCTTCTAACACCACGATCAGTCATTGCCATGGTGCCATGGTAATGGATTATGATGTCACTCACAGCAGAAGATTATAAGGCAGGAAAAGCAGCAGGAATAGATAGTCTAAGGGTAAAAAAACAAATTTTCTTCAGTCTTTAGTTACAAAGAATGGATTCTCTTATATACTAAAATTCAAGGTTTTTGTCGTAATGGTAGGACATTTGATTCCTGCTGATGCCATCTGTTAGTGTTTTGCTGAAAACTGGAAAATTATTTAAAGTGAGCAAGTGGTACACTATTTACATAGAATGGAATACATAGTGCACATCAAGGAAGTCAATTATTTGTTTCTGATTTTATTCAACACAGAAAAGCAACAGAAAATGTTTTAAGGTCTGCCATCGCTTGTGGACTACAACAACATCTTCTGTCCTTCCACTTTTCAGAGTGGAATATTGAGCCTAATCCAATCTTTAGAGGACATAACTGCATCTCTGTGTTTTTATGCAAAATGAAATATTGTTCCTCTCTACCCCTATTCTAACATAAGGGCACAGTCACAAAATGTGTAGCTCTGCAAAGAGTAATGTAATTTTCAGCCAAAATGTCAAAATTCTTTCTGAATCTTTTGATGTATCCCAGTTTAAATAGGTTTGTAGATCCATCTTCCTGTAATACTGCAAATGTTCACTTTGGGGATCATTTGAAAAAAGGAGATGAAGGGTGGGAGTACTGTACGTGTGTGGCAGTGATGGATTGTGATGTTTGGATCGTCAGGGCATGGTTTTTAGTGACCTCAAAGATTGCTACTATTAGTGCAATACCAGAAAGCTAATAAGCTGTGCCATAGGAAGGTATGCAGTACATCCCTACTATGTCACAGTACTGTACTAATTCACATAGGCAACATCAATACTTTCCTGCCATTCTTATGATGCCTATTTCTACCTCCTGCACAACCAATGCCAATACAAGCAAGTAAACATTCGGCATGAACAAATGTTTTTTTTTTCTACTATGGAAATCTCTCTCTCTCTCTCTCTCTCTCTCTCTCTCTTCTCTCTTCTCTCTTCTCTCACCTTCATCATGTTGCAAGGGGGCTGAGAGAGAGAAACAGAGAGAAGTTCAATGCATTCCTTTCTGAATGGACCTGAAGTTTACAATACAGATTATCTTAGTGTTCCCTTCCCTGTTAGATCAGTGATGCACATTTAACAAATAAATAGCAGTTGAGGATTTCACACTTTATGGTAGCAAATGTTTTTTTTTTCCTCTGTGTGTTTGTTTTACAATGACATGACAGACAGCTGCAAATAACAGCTTTGTTACGTCACAGTTACCTGACTCAATTACAGTAAATGACCAGACCACCATAGCAGTCTAGCTATTCCACTACTTGCAAACTTCTATGCTCAGTGCTGCACATTAGGGTACATGCTAAATAATGACCTAGAACCAAACTGGGTTTCATTTGATAAATGTATTTATTTATTGGAGTCTAGGATTACAATTACCTTTGAGCCAAGGCTCTTTTACAGGCGATACTGAAGAATTACGGCCAGTAGCTCAAGTCAACAAGAAAGTATTATGGTAAGAGGCTTGCGTCTAAAGCAGTGCCACTCTGTCACGCCTCTTCCAGTCTATGCCCGAGTCACCGAATAGTCATATAATATAGTATAGTTCATAGAATAGTTATAGTAATGTACAGTACAGTGTGTGCAAAGTACCACATTGGACTCAGGGGGGTGTGGGGGGCAAAGCACCCCCAGAGAAGATATAAACTGTTCACTAAACAATAATTTAACTCATAGGACCGGGGGTGTGGGGCAGAGTGCCCTCACAGAAGATATAAACAGTTCACTAAACAATAATTTAACTCATAGGACCCAGGGGTGTGTGGAGGTGGAAGTGCCCCACAGAAGAAAGAACTGACAAATATTGTCTTGCTTATTGTGTAAAAAAAATTCTAAATATTGATTTCTTATTTCTTCTGTGGGCGCTCCCCCCACCCAGGTCCTCAGTGGTTATTCTGTATTTTCTGTAAAATAATTTGCCTGCATTTAGTGCCATGCCTGCTGTGTGAAAGTGCATGCTGTTTCACTAGCTCTCCGGCTGGTATCAGTCGCTCACACAGCTTCAAGAGACACATCACGAATACTCTCTGAAAGCTGTGCAGCGACGCGACCTGGCCATAATCCTTCAGTATCACAGTTTTACAAAGGTTCCACATCAGGAGAGTACATATATGTTAAACATGTTAAACAAGGGCATACAACATTAAAGAGAGCATGCAACCATATTCATCAGTTCAGATATGGCATCACGGTAAATAGGATACATGAATAACACATACAAAGAAATATTTCAGAAACCTAGAAGAAATCAGGGAGGAAGGGTGAGAGGATAGGGGGGTGGCAGCTGAAAAAGACTAAAAGAGAAAAAATAGATAGACTTGGTATTTAACAACCAGGGCCCTGCCATTCTTAAAGTTTATATTTGGGGAAATTGCTTAACCAGAAAAGGCACACTAAACCAGAACTTGCTTCCAGGGTCACACAGTATGCAAAGAAGGAGCTAATGGGATTCAAACTGACCTCTCCAGGTTTGCAGCTCATTGCCCTTAACCACCATGCTATACTGCCTCCTATTTCATTTGGACCTTCATGTGGCCATTGTGAGAACCCTGCAAGCAACCCATATTAGGCATACTTTATACTGTTTAATTTTCTTTCTACTACCATGCCATGGTTTTCTAATTTTAGTAGACAAAAAAGAGTCAAGACATAAAAACAGCAATGACGCCATTTTTTGCATTACTCTAAAATGCAGTAGGATACCTGCAGTTTACCAGTGGCAGAAACAGCCTGTTAGCTTTAGCAACTCTTTGTGTGTTCATGCATACACACATTGTGTATTCACAGTAATGAGTCTGAGAAACATATAAGCCACAATATAGGCTGATAATATGACATGTTGCTAATTGTCTTACTTACCTCTACTGTCACTATGTACTGTGCGAAGACATGTCTGTCATACTAGCGTTGCACCACTCCACACTGTCATTGTACACCTCCTTCAATACATTGTTCAGTAGATATAAAATACATCAAAACCACTACAGTACATGGCAGCTCTTCTGTGATTGTTATGTCTTCCTGACTTACTAATGCTATTCACGTTTTGCACTAGGCTAAGACAGAGACCCCCTGCTGTGTGTCAAATGCAGACCTCAAGAGATCCAACAGGAGATAGAAACACTGTAGCCATAGACTGCCAGTCTGATAGCATGTCATAAAACATGCAAAGTATCACTTTCTGCTGCTTTTCAGTGCTACAAAGTGATCTATAGCAATAACAATTCTACAGATAAGACACATCAAAGTATAGCACTGGTCTCAAACCATGTTTACAAACTTAGAAATCCAAAAGGAGAAAAGGAAGTCCGCTACCCTAAATCACAGAGCTGCTCAGCCGCAAAAAAGAGCTTCAGCTTCAGTGCTTTTTATTAATAAATACTACTGCCAACTGTGTTAATGGTGAGCAAATTCATGGGTGGTCAAATGGTAGGGGGGAAACCCAGAAAAAAACTTTCCATAGCACTTTAAATAATGCAAAAATGATTTATTTCCCACAACTTAACTACAAATTGCAATAAAGTGCTTACACCAATTCAATGTATTATAAAAGTATGGTCTCCTACCATACATATGCCCCAGCTGAGTCCAGGGCATCTAGGCACTAGCCGCACTACTCGCCCCTGCGCTTCGCAACTGCAGCTTCCTGAGGGGCTGCGATTCCATATCCCCTTCATTCTTCAATACTCAAAGGGCACGTGCAACATAATTAGAAAATCCTAAAATTTAACAACTACCATAATCACTTAAATGCAACTAAATGTATCAACAAAGTGGCCATTAAAGCTTACTGTATGTTCCATTTATATATAAAACATTTCTATTGCAAATAAATTTAAACATTGCTTGAAGTTCTAAAATAACAGACTGTTCACATTAAATGTATTCACAGCATATGCAATTCAAGAACCTATGCTCTGCTATATGTATGACTGCATTGTTATGCATTTAGGTTCACAATGTGTATATAAAAATATATATGTGTAACAAGACGTCCCATTCAATATAGCCTCTTGCAAAAATGCAGTACCATGCCATATCAATCCATTTAAATAGGCAGCTATGTTATTTCTATTGTTCCTAATTCTAAAACAAATACTAAGCTCCAAATTCACAGTATCATAGTATAACTGCCACTCAGTTCAATTTACTGATGTTCACCACTGACTGGGCTTGTCCATAACAGAGTCAGACTGTGCTCATTATTGATGCTATTTACTCACTAAAACGAATCACATGCAAATCTTATCCAATTCATTTGCAGCCCATAATTAAGGCTTCAAATTAATATTTATTGATCTTGACAGCAAAAGAAAAAAAACCTCAGAACAAGGACAGCCAGAAGTAATACAGGATGAGAATAAAGCGATTTGATCCAATGTTCAGTATGTCTTGCATTTTAAATGTTATGCTTCAGTTCTACATTAAATTGTATGTGATTTATTGAAAAGAAAAAACAGAAATGATTTTTTTCCCCAATTGTTTAACCAGGAGAGACACAGTAAGCTGAAAGCTTGTTTACAGATGCGACCTGGCAGCACAGGGAAGTTAAGTGAATTGCTCAAGGTCACACAGTATGCAAGTGGGGCTGTGGGATTCAAACCCAGGTCTCTAGATTTGCAGCTCAGAGCCTTAATCCACTATGCTATACTGCCTCCAGTGTAAACTATTTATTTGTATATTTGGCAATTTAGTTAATTGTCCAGCAATTTTAGCATAATCGAACAATATGCATTGAATAGTAACAGAGCCACACTACACCCTAGCAACTTTGCTCTTTGATGACAGATCGATAAATATAAATTTGAAGCCTTAATTATGGGCTGAAAATTACTTGGATAAAATTTGCATGTGATTCATTTCAGCAAGTAAATATTGTCAATAATGAGTGCAGTCTGACTGTGTCATGGGTGAGCCCATTCACTGACGCACATTAGTAAATTGAATTGAGTGGCACTTATACTACTACACTTTGCACTTGGAGTTTAGTATTTCTTTTAGAAATAGAAACAATACAATTAACATAACAGCTTATTTAAATCAATTGATATGGCATGATACTGCATTTCTTCTAAGAGAACTATATTACATGGGATGTCTTCTAACAGATATATATTTTATAGACATTGTGAACCTAAAGTGTGAATCAATGTGATCATACATATAGCATAGCATAGGTTCTTGAACTGCATATGCTGTGAAAACATTTAATGTAAACAGTCTATTCTTTTAGAACTTGGAGCAATGTTTAACTTAATTTACAATATAGATGTTTAACATGGTTTTACCAAGTAAATAATATCAATAATGACTGCAGTCTGACTCTGTTATTCACGCTCACATGCAGGTATTGGAGGGAATGGGTTGACAGCTGATCTCTTACTATACCTGCACACTGAAGCAGACTTAGATAGGCCAGGTGATCTGTTTCTGCTGACACTTTCATAGGTTTGTATGCTCACCATATACTGCAATAAATATGTCTATATGGTATAACTACATTCTTAACATTACTATCTTTGTCATACCTCTGCATCCCTATGCTTTCTATGGCAAGCCCACACTGCACACCCTTTACTTTTTCCCTCATAAGTGCCCTTCCCACCATCTGCCCCCTCAGTTGTTAGTATCTCCCAGCACCTATGAACACCTGAAACTGTCTGCCATGACTGTTACAGCCCATGACACAAAGGTACACACCCCAACACCTCTCACTCTCTGCAAGGTGGGGGTGGCAGCTGGCATTACTACAATACCTCACTACCATTCCTATTATGCATCTGTCACACCATCACTACCAATGACAATACCAGCAAGCAAACATTCAGCATTGACAAATGCTTGTTATTCATTCACTAGAGAGACACACACACACACTTGTGGCCTCTTCATTGAGCCCTGTCAAACCAGACTGCTCATCTCCGAGAAAGGCATGGATACAGTCACACGGCTGTTGGATCACATAACTTTCAATTTCCAACAAGTCAAGAAGAAAGAGAAGCAGTCATCTCTTATTTTCCAAAATAATCAGTAAGTTGATAGTTAACTAAACGATACCCCCAACCCCAACCCCCGCAGGCTTTACCTGCACAACTGCCTCATGGTGTTTAGATTTACTTCCTCAACTGGCCCACCCACCATCTTCCCCATCTTACAATACATCAAATCTTCCAAGGCATGTACAGCACACATGTGCTCCTTTTTGAAAAGGTTACTAAGCTAGTACAGTGTTTTTGCACATCTTCTTTCTCTGGCTCTCTCCCTTTCTCCCTCTCTGTCATGCTCTCTTATGCACACAGCAGCATTTGGACACTTACACAGTAAATAACACATCCAGATTTCAGGGCTGCCTATGTGGTGTGTGGTGTGGGTTCTCCTTTGGGTTGCACTATAATCTTTAGACTCCTACCACATGTAGACTATTTGATAAGTTACAGAATTGCTCATAAAAGTTGATTCAACAGAAAACCAATATGGTATTTTATATAGGAAAGGGAATTCCTGACAGGAACAAAATCTAAATGTCAAATTCATACATGTAAAATAACAGCTGATCACTATCAACACTGTGAGCAGGTTCACAATTAAGGAGAAAAGAAATACACCAATTTCGCATATGTGACGACAACTGAAAACTAGAGGTTAGATCTTCACTCAGCGACGCAGTGTGTTAGTGGGACAATTCAACCCCAGTCCACTCCCACTCCCCTGTTGGCTGCTGTTGTCAGCACCCATCCACCTTCTGGGTGGGTTGACAAGAAGCAGAATCGGAAGCTCACAGCAGCAGCATCCCATGAGTGCTCACAAGGGGAGCACTATTTACACAGGCTGCATGCTCCCAGCACTGGCCGGAGCATACCACGGTCTTTTCTATGGCTCAGCTTAGAGTTTTGACCCTTGATGGCACAAAGTCAAAACACAAAAACAGAATATTCAAAACATTTAGACTTTTAAACAAATATTGGTTTGCTACCACTTTTTATGCCCCTTCCCTAACAGATCATAGAACTCATTGTTTATTAAGCTCATACCCCCATTTAAAAGACTTAAACATGTCCTTTCCCTCTCCACACGCTCATATCCCATTGGAAAAACTATTTACACATGGCCTACTGCCACAACCATGGTTATCCTCCCATGCAGGGGTTTCTACATTATGTTTTGCACATTTTGTGCACCCTGCCATCTGCAGAAGATGCCCAATTATATACAATAGGATTGAAATCTGCAGACAGCACTTAATTTCATATTTCCAGCCTGTAAAACTTCTAAGGGGTAGTCTTCCTTTCTTTGCAAGGACCCTTTAATTATGGAACAGCCTACCAAATTTTCTGAAAATTCCAGTCAAATCATATATACCCTGAGAAATCCAATCAAATCATATATACCTTGGTGAACTGAGAAGGAATAGTTAAATACAAATGGCAAGAGGTCTAAAACAGGTTGCAGATTTGTTTGTAATGGTTAAAAATGTTCCCAGTGATTTTTCACCTGTTTTTATAATATCATTTATAGATGGTAATTTTTTATGCTGCTATTATTGTCTTTGCATTGATGTGCAAGATGCCGAGAGCCTGTGGGACTGGGCACCTAAGAAATAAATACGATACTGTAAAATGTCTTAATGCTTCATTTGAATGTACTGGGACATCTATGACTCATTGAGGACTGCACACTTTTTGCACATGCAATTGATATGCAAGTGTTGTGATGTACAGTATGCTTAGTTGATTTAAATTTAAAACTGTATTACTATGCGTATGAATGTTAGGACACCAAAGGAAAGGAGTCTCAACTCTGCCGGGCAATCCTTTTCTGGACTTTATGAATAACTTTATTTATTATGGTACTCCTGCTCCCTACATCCTCTTCTCCCTGAGAGCAGGTGTTACTGTGTCTCTCGTTCTGTTTTATCATACTCCTAAACTCAAGAGTTTTTAAACAGGGTAGTAAGTTTGTCATGAGAGTAGCACTTTCTCAGAAAAGTTTTAAATGTTGCCCTCAAAGCTCAGATTAGTCTAAAAGAGTTTTTGATTTCTGGTCTACGGGAGTAGCAGAGGCCACTAAATCTGCTAGAGGCTACGGATCCCTCTTCTATACTGAGCCGAATCTTGTTGTTCACTGCCATTACCCTTGGGCAGTCCCATCTCTGTATCTTCTACAGTATAGATATAGTTTTATATAACCAAGGCTGCAGGCACTTCACATTTGCATCTTACTACTGTAGCTAAGCACTGTCATATTTCCTAGCTATAAAAAAGTGTGCTATTACAGTGCAAGTACCAACAAACACACAATGCATGTTTTCACTGCTCATGGCTCCGCTTTTTTTTTTTTTTGGTTATGAAGGAACGTATCCCCCTCCTGGACAAAACAATTCCAAATTAACACCACAGAATGTAAGTATGAGCTTTTAGGTACTCCCAACAAAAGCACTGAGCCTGGGTGCCTAGAACATGACTCCTGTACGTCATGCTTATCAGCAGTGTGCATATTTATTTTACTTACGCTATATGCGCATAGAGACCAAATGATGTACAGAAATATAGCAACAAAGTAGCCAGGATATTGGCAACTAACTGTAAAATATTAAAAGTAGTAATGCTAAGAAGTGCAAGGTAATGCACCTGGGAAACAAAAACCCAGGGGAAGAGTACACAATGGGGGGTGAGATACTAACGACAACAAAAATGGAAAGGGACCTGGGGGTAGTCATATCAGATGACTTAAAGATGGGCAATGTGAGAGGGCAGTAAGGAGGGCTGGGAGGATACTGGGATGCATAGGGAGAGGCACCACCAGTAGAAAACAGGAAGTTGTTATCCCTCTGTACAGACAGCTGGTGAGACCCTATCTGGAGTACTGTGTGCAGTTCTGGAGACCCAATCTCTGCAAGGACATAGACAAGATGAAAGCTATCCAGAGGAGGGCAACTAAAATGGTGCAGGGTCTACCCCAACACCTTCCTCCAATATGAGTTTGCTGCAACAATCGAGGACCACCATGCATCACAGCGTCAGCTTGCAAACTTCAGAAGGAGCGAGAGGCTGATGCTGCAATAATGGGACGCTCCCTGATTGCAGAGGCCAAATCGTTTCAAGTTGGTGGCAGGCTTGCAAACTAGTGTCACTGCCAGCCTGCGCTGGCATTGGTGACACACAGCCAAGCCCACAAAGGCAGTGGCAGCATTGGCCGAAACAGTGCCGCACCTTCACAACCGGCTCTCTCCTAAGCTGCCACAACATGTTTCTTGCGCATGTGCAAGCAAACATAAAAAGCAGTCTTTGCTGTCCAGGTGTTCCTCATACCTCTGCTCTGTCAGTCTACCAAAAGCACTAGTAAAGCTCTCCAACCCACTTCTTCAGCTGGATGCTGTTTAATATGGGCCTTTAACCAACACTGATTACTGTGATTACAGAAATACATGCAGCACAATCAAATTTTTCCCACAATGAGCTGAGTAGTATGTATTTATGTAATTGCCATTTGCAACAATAACCCACGGTGGTAGTGGACCATACTTCTCAACTTTTTGCCACTGGAATGAGGGACACAGACACTCTGAATCCTTGCTCTCTCTTCCTCCCCTTGTGACTTGCACATACCCCAGATGGGAGAGGGGGATTTCCAAAGATGCTGCTCAGCTGGGGAGGCTGGTCATTGGGCTGATAGTGGTCCTGGTTCATAAAGGATGGTCGTGCAGAGGAGGTAGATTGTGGGGATGCAGATTCAGTGGTTGCTGAAGTGCCATCCTTCATATGAGATGTTAAACCAAGGTCCCTTCTACTCTTCTCTGGTCTCCGTCCAGTTGAAAGTAAAAGTTCATATGGCTAATTATAAAAAATTGAGCCACAGACATTCCCAGTGTTTTGGCTAACAAAGGTAGTAGTGTAGAAAAAAATCAACTTTTAACAAAAATCCTGTTTAAGAAAGCTTATATTCACAGAAATGTACAAAACAAGAACTTGATCACTTTAAGATGGCTTACACCTTGGGTGCATGTGACAAGATGAAAATAAGTATAGTATAAGTGAGACTAAATCACCCAAGCCAGGAGAAGTAGGGTCACCCCCCCGAGCGAGGAGAAGTGGGGGTACCCCCTGTGCCAGAAGAAGCAGGGCCACCCCCCTTGAGCAAGGAGAAGCAGGGCCACCCTCCTGAACTAGGAGAAGCAGGTCCATCCCACCATGAGCCAGGAGAAATAGGGCCATCCTTCACTTTCCAGCAGCTATCAACCTCCCAAATTGGTCCCAATGGATTGCCCACCCACAGTGAAAGGGTCAGGAGATAGAGGCCCATAAGCTTTCTCCTTGAGTCCCTCCACACCCCACAGTACAGAGGCATTTTCAAATAAACACAGCTGCTTACCTCGACAAAGGACACAAGAAGTCAGGACCCTGCCTCTCTGGTTCTGCAAGCAGCTTCTTTCTTGGTTGCTGTTGCTGTTTCTATTGATATTGCTGTTGCTGTTGCTGCTGCTGTTGTCTAGAATTTTACTTGAGGACTGACTCTGTGCTGCAGCAACTGGCTGCACAGGGTGGCTAGCTGCTGTTACTCTATCCTGTTACTGATTGGACTCGCTCTTGTTTTTGTAACAAAATGTACAACAAGTCAGTACAGCTCTTTTAAGGTTGGCTTTACTGCTGGGTCATGCGTGGTCTATTCAGCTATTCCACAACACAAATGCAAGGGAGAGCAATTGGCTAGACCCGCTGAAGGGGAGCCTGTCCTCGGACTGGTCATGAGTACTAGAAAGATCCACTGGGCTGGGCTTGGGTGCAAACCGGGGACCACTGGGCTGTGCATGGGTGCAGGGGAGGACACACTGTGCTGGCCTGGGTGTATGAGAGGGACTCAGTGGGCTGGACATGTGTGCAGGTGAGCAACCCAGCAGGCTGGACTTTGGTGCAGTAGGAATTTAATTGGCTGTGATGGGGGAAGATAAGAATTCTCCACCAACACCAACAATGAGCTGCGAGGTATGGAGAGGTTTACTGAGACTGTTGCAAAACAGATAAAAACAATTAAGTGCCTCTTTTGTTGTCAAGAAGTAATTGTTTATTGTGAAATTTTCTAACTTAGCTGCTGCATGCATGTCAAGCATGCTACATGCGAACCAGATAAGCTTTATCTGACTCACTTAGGTTTACTTGGTGTATGCGAACCACTTGCAGTCACTGAACAATTTTTAATGTGGCATACATTCTGTATGCATGCTGCACACTTGTATTTCTGTAAGGGACTGGACAACTCAGGAGCCTGCCAACATGGCTGTGTTGGCTGGGATGACTGAGACTGGGAATGGGACTCGAAAGCCTCCTGCCAGGGCTAGGAAAGGATGGAAAATAGAGCATGCCACCATAGCAGCTGTGTGGTTTGCATGCACCAAATGCAGGTATTAGTGGCAGTGCATACCTGGAGTAAATTTACCATAAACAAGTTACTTGTATGAAGCTAAGATGACACTAGTAACATTAACTATGAGATGGTGAAAGGATAAAAAAATGAGCAAAAACTTAGTTTAAATTGAACTAATCTAAAGAAATATGCTTTCGGGAAATTAACTCTAAAGCTCTATTAGTGAAACCAGAATAGCAAAAGTACTTTGAACATTTACAAGGAGTTTCCATTATGTTAGCAATAAGTGTTAAATATAATGTGGGAAAAAGTGTGTAAGAATTTTCTAAATATTTGCACTAAGTATGTGCAGTGCTACTACAGTGTGCATCTAAAAGTACCAAAAGTAATGCAGTCATAAAGAAGTGTACAAGAAAAATTAAGTGTGTGCAGTGCTACTACAGTATGCATCTAAAAATAAGAAAAATAATGTAGTGTTAAAGGGGTGTAATAGAAAGTCAATGCAGTGCAGTTATAGTGCAGTTAATAACAGCAGTGATACGTGTTAATACTGAAATGGGACCCTAGATTCTAGTGTGCACTCAACTTCCCTCTGGGTTATCTCTTTTGTTTTATGCTTCCCCCATATATAATGGAAAAATGCCTTATACCCTTGCTTCAGCTCATCAGCTTTTTTTTTTTTATTTATTTATTATACTTACTGTTCCCATCTTCCCCACTCCTGCACTGCCTTGCTTCAAACATTGACCGCCTTCTGCCACTGATACTCCCTTGCTTACCCCGCAGTGTGGGTCCACAACATCACAACCTTCCGATCTGTGATGGGTAAGGTGTTGTTGAGCCGACATTGCATCCTTGCTTCCACAGAGCAAAGTTCGGGGGCTGTAGTGACACTTGTGGAGCCGGTATTTAGTCAGTGGCAGAGCGGTGAGGAGCTATGGAGACCAAGCACTGCAGCAGCATCATCCAAAGCAACCAGAGAGAGTTTTTCTATGTTTTTCTGGGAGGCGGGGACGTACAATGATGTCCAGCATCTGCCCCGCCTCCTGGAACACACTGACGCCGGTTGCTATGGTACCCCTGGCCTCTGCCAAGGGTCCGTCATGCACCAGGCATACTCCCCACCCTCCCCTCAGAGAAGGAGAGCAGTCCATGGGATGCTCCATCCTTCTTCCCTGGCTGGCCCTTTGACAACCCAGGTCCATTTCTGAACCCGGGTCGCCAGCATCGTGAGCGGAAATCCAACTGCTGCACTGATGGGCCGGCATTTGTCAGCTCTTCTTAGTCCCACCCTGGATTTTGTTTCACCCAACCATTGATTTTACTTAATATCAGTTGAGAAAAAGCAGTAAACTGAAGCAACCACAATAAAAAAAACAGAAGACACATGCAATGGTTAAAATAATTTAACTGCTACAAGATGGGTTATTTCAAGGGCGTTTGAATAGATACTGGGTGCAATTTTGACAATGAAAGATAAAAAATTGAATATGAATGGTTCAGAATAATAAAAAATGGAAAATGAATTGTTCAGAATAAACTGCTCAAAAAGATGGGTCATTTGAAGGGTATTTGAAGGGATATCGGGAGCAAAAAATGAAGGGTAAAGATAAGAAATGGAAAATGAATGGTTGAATGGTACAAATACTGAGAAATGAAGGACATTGAGAATAAAACAACTGAGACTTCACCCTTCTTTCTCTGAATTGGAGCAAATTGTATTCTGACCCCAAATGGCTGCTAATGTATAACCTGATAAGAGTTGTCGATATAAACACATACTGCACTTTGCACTAGCCCACTCATTCCATTTCTAGCTCCTTGTCCTTATTTGTATAAAGTTGTACACTTGTACCAGGATTGTCTTGGATGTTGGGGTTACTTCTGCCTTGTTGGGGCTCAAACATGATTGATGGGTCTGGGTTCTTATCTTCCTGATGGTGGGAGTTCCAGTTAGATATGATTTGTGTGATGACTCCACCCCAGCGCTAAGGTTTAAGTGGGTCTGGTGTCAGAGCAATACAGTCCCCTGAGATGCAGTATCTCCCGACCTCCCCCACAGTGTCACCCCCACACATGAAAAGTAACAGTGTGTAACAGATGTAACATTCAGGATTTCTTTTCCTGGTAAAATACTTTAGTTGATGTGGGAGGTAGACGGAGACTGACAAGATGTTTTCTTTCAGATTTGCTGTTCCAAGATGGAGAGCAAATTGGGTGTGGACAGCAGAATTCCTTTCATCTAAAGACTCTGGGCTGAATTCACAAAGTGGCCATTGGATTGATGCAAGCTGCACAAACAGCATCTTATTTCAATCTCTGATGCACCAGGAACCCTGTATCCAACTCACTAACAGGATGGGTCCTGACGCCAAATTCCTGCAGTTTACAGCAACTGCTGCAGTGCGTCAAAGTCAAGGTGCACTGAAGTGGTTTGTTGAAAGCTGTGGGGCAATCAGCCAGCATTGTTGCCCATTGATGGAGACTCATTTGGAGGCTGGCAGGTTGTGAGGTATGGACCAAGGGACGTGGAGGGTTTGTCAGGTCCAGATGAGTGGAGGGGGTAGTGAAAGACCCATGTCAGGGACATTGCACAGCCACCACTGTGCCTGTGCTGTCTGTGGGGAGGGGCATAGAATGCCTAACAACATGGGTGGACCCTGCGGGCACATACCTGCCATAGCTCGACACTGCTTGCTGCTCAACTGGTGCTCTGCATGTGTACAGGTCCTCTGTGGCCACTATGGCCTGCAGGTGATGGCTCAGGGGGTTCCACACAGCCCATCAGACCAGCCATGAACTGGTCTAAGTGTTACAGACTGTGCACCCTGTGGGACAGGGGATTTGTGAATCCCATAGTAGGGGGGAATACTGCAGCTTGGTGAAGGGCTGGCACAGGCAGGTGACTTTGGCATAGGCAGCCCCCCCCCCCGCCAGTGTCGGCAGCATTCTTGAATCAGGAATGACACAGGTAGTGGTGCAGGAAGACCCTTGCATCATTTCTCTTTGATATAAGCACCCTGTATCTTTCCCAATCCTTTTTGAATCAGGCCCTCTTTGTTTTTGACAACAACAAAAGGGTTGTGTTCCTTTCATCTAACAGACTGTGATGTTTTGGGTGTAAACAGCGGCCAAGCCTAAGTTAGATGCTTCCTGGTGAGTTAGTGGCCATGATAATGATAGGAATGAGTCCACCCACCACCACCCCAGTACACCCCACACACCGTCACTCACCTGAACAGGTCCCAGGTTCGAGATCCACTCTCCCGATCAAAGACACGTCTTGCTGCTGGAACCACCGACTGCAATATGAGAAACTAAAGTAAATGCGGTTTAATGTTTTTCAATGGGAGTTTCAACTCTTGTGCATAACATTGTATTTTTTTAACATTTTGACCCCAAAGTTTCAACATGGCCTTTTGGGGACCCTGCCTCATGAATAGTATGATTGTCATTGCACAACTCTTGCCTGTAAGGTGACTTCGCGGTCGCTTGGAGAATTCACCTTTTGGTCAGGATTTGGAAATTGCTCCTGCCTTGTGCATGAGGTGGGATCAAAAGAAGGCTATGTTTAAAATCTGGGGTCAAAATATGTGTAAATGGCAAAGTTATGCCCATTTGTTGCTATTTTGCTACACACACTCGTAATTTTGGAAATTGTAAATATTTTGACCCCAAATTTTCAAAAAGAGCCTTCTTATTACCCCGGCTCAAGTATGTCACAGCTGTCATTTTTCAAATCCTGGCCAAAATGTGTTTTTGCACCTGTGGTGCAGAATGGTGTTACAGTTGTGAGGAACTATGTTTTGGCAGGGATTTGAAAATGTTCTTCACTAAGTACATGAGGTGGGGTAATAAGAAGGCTATGCTGACAATTTGGTCACTGTTGTCCTATAAATTGAAGCTTCCAGAGCTACATACATATAAGCTTCTACAGAGGGATAGAAGCACAGTGACAAAAGTTGGGGAATGTGCTTTTAGAATTTCCAACCCTAACACCCCACCCATACCCTGCACACAGCAACAGATATGGGGGGGGGTGGCATGAGGTTAACAGCCCTATCACTCACCCCTTTGCATGTTTACTGTAAATAAGCTGAGAAGAGTACAGTATAGGAGAATGGGGTGAGTATTACAACTGACAACCCCAAGGCACCTCCCAAGCCTGTTGCTGATTGCAGGGTGGGGTTTTAGGTTTGGAAACCTTAACAGCACATTTTCCAGCTTTTGTCACTGGAACCCTTACAGGTACATTAATAAAGTATTTTGTAAAAATGTCCTTACTTTTTGAGATAATATAATCATAGCTGTATTTACTTGTGGGAGCTCAGGGCCCTCCAGGTCCAGCGCTTCCATCCATCCATAATTTTGAGAGATTATAATTGTATCCTTAGTTCCCAGTGCTCCCATCACTCCATACTGATACCTGTATTTGCATGTAGGAGCACAGGGCCATCCATGCATTAATTGCTGACATAGTGTAGTGATCCTTATTTGCCTGTGGGGTGCAGGGGCCTTTGAAACCTGTGTAACGTGACACAAAAATGAATTTATTTTCACAAAACCAGAAAAAGGCACATTTGGTGTTTCAAGCCCTTTGTTCCCTGAAAATTTCAGAGCAAAATTGCAAACTGTTTCATCACAGCGGAGTGACAAAGAAACAACAGTGTACAACTCACGTTACAATGTTAGTCTATGGGAAACAAAACAAAATTTAAACCTGCAGAACTCCACAGCAGAGTAATATATTTTTACCAAAGTGGCAAAAGCACATCTGTGGGGAAAGCACTTTGTACCCTGAAAATTTCAGACCAAAATCACAAACTGTTTCCTGACTGTGAAGTGACAAAGAAACAGCTGTCTTAAAATTCCTTTTAGAAGCATAAAAACATGGAAGCTGTTGGCAGAAAAAGACCTTATGGCCCATCCAGTCTGCCCTATAATTCCCTACCTACAACTACACCACTGACCCTACTTAGCCTTCGGACTTCCCCCCGCCTTACTTTCAGGAACCCCTTGTACCTATCCCATGCATTCTTGAATCCTGTAACCATTTTGGCCTCCACTACCTCTGCTGGGAGGCTGTTCCATGCACCCACCACCTCTCCATGAAAAGTACTTTCTAACATTTCCTCTGAGCCTCCCCTTCCACCTTCATAGTGTGACCCCTTGTCCTTGAGCCTCTTTTTCTTTGAAAAATGCTGCCTTCCTGTACCCTGTTTTACCTGTAAGTTATTGGTATGTTTCTATCATATTCCCCCTTTCCTCTAGGGAGTACAAATTCAGCTCCTTAAGCCTTTCCTTATTTGACATTTGATGCCGCCCTGTACCATTTAGTTGCTCTCCTTTGTAGTGTTTTCCATCTTATGTCCTTTCAGAGATGGGGCCTCTAGAACTGGACACAATACTCTAGGTGTGGTCTCACCAGTGACCTGTACTGGGGTATCACTATGTCCTTCCTTCTGCTGGTAATTTCCCAGCCTATGCAGCCGAGCATCCTATTAGCATTCCCAATGACTTGTCACACAGTTTAGCCACCTTCAGGTCACCCAAAATGATTACACCCAGGTCACTTTCCTGCTTTGTGACTACTAATTCCACTCCTCTCAGTTGATATGTTGTCCCCTGGGCTTCTGTGTCCTAATTGCATGATTTTGCACATTTTTGCATTGAAACCCAGCTGCCAGACCCATGACCATTCTTCCAGCTTATGTAGATCATTTCTCATTCTTTCTACCCCTCCCCCCTCCAAGTGTATCAACTCTGTTACAGAGCTTTGTGTCATCAGCGAATAGGCATACATTCCCTTCCAGTCCCTATGTGATGTCACTAATAAATATATTAGAGGACTGGGCCTACTGTTGACCCCTGCAGCACTCCACTGGTCACCCTGTCCACTCCAGAGTGGATGTCATTTATTACCACCCTCTGACTCCTGTTTCCTAGTCAACTCTCTACACATTTAACTATTTTAGTCCCTACTCCCAGGCTTTCTAGTTTGTGTATCAGTATCATGTGAGGAACTGTGATGAAGGCGTTGCTGAAATTCCGGTATGCCATGTCCACAGCTCCTCCCTAATTATCTTCCCCAGTTACCCAATCAATGAACCTGATTAGCTTAGTCTGGTAAGACCTCCCCCCTGTGAAACCATGCTGCCTTGGATCGTGTAGATGCCTGACAGCAAGGTATTCACCTATCCTTTCCATAAGTAGTTGTTCCATTACCATGCCCACCACTGACATCATGCTGACAGGCCTGTAATTTCTTGCCTCCTCTGTATTTCCACTCTTATGGGTGGGACTACATCTGCACTCCTCCATTCCCTAGCACGTCCCTGTTTCCTATGACAGGTTGAACAGGGCAACCAAAGTTGCAGTCAGCTACTTACTGAGTTTCCTCAGTATCCTGGGTGTATCCCATCAGATCCAATTGCTTTGTCACTTTCAATTGCTCTAGTTCCTAAGGACTCTATCATCCGAAAAGGGCTAGTGTCTACCTCCCATCCCTTAATGCCCTTCTTCTTTACTAGTGGCCTGTTTCACACTCCCTTTTCCATAAATGCAGAACAGAAGTATTTGTTCAGTACGTCTGCTTTTTGGTGGTTCTCCGTCATGCACATCCCTCCTTCTCCTTTCAGCCTCACTATCTCTCCCCCCTGTTTTTTCCTCTTTTCGCTTATGTATGTAAAAAAAAAAATCTCCCTTTTTTACTAATTTTGCAATATTTTTTACTGTTTGTACTTCTGCCACCTTAACTGCCTTCTCTGCCTCCCTTTGTTTCTCCCAGTAACACTCCATATCCTCCTCCCTATGTGTCCTTTTGTACTTTCTAAATGCCATTTTTTTTTTGCTCTATTTCCGCTACCTCTTTAGAGAATCATAGTGGTCTATTTTTCCTCTTGCTCTTGCTAACCTGCTTGACACATTAATTTGCAGCCTTTTCAATGCCCTCTTTAACTTTTGCCCACTGTTCCTCGACTCCCTCCTACTTCCCTGTCCCTGCCAGGGCATCCCTCAAATATTCCCCCATTTTCTTAAAATCAGCCCTCCTGAAGTCCAGGACCCTCGTCTTTGTGTGGCTTGATTCCAACCCTGTTTTTACATCAAATCACACCGTGCAGTGATCACAGGCCCCCAGGTGGTCACCCACAGTGACGTTAGCAACCCTGTCCCTATTTGTAATATCAGATCCACTAATGCCCTTTCATGAGTTGGTTCCATAACTAGTTATCTAAGGAACATTCCCTGCAGGCAGTCCAGGATATTCCTACTCCTGGTTGTTGCCACAGTGGGGAGGCTCCAATCTATGTCTGGTCAATAGAGATATTGCAAAATGTTATTTCACTGATGAAATTGCTGCAAAAATCGGCAATTTCACCTGGCAAAATAGTTCACGAAATTGCAACAAAATTGCAAAATTTCATCTGCAATTTCGCCCACATATGCCCCATCATATACATTTTATTTTCTCCCTTCCTGGTGTCTATTGGTCCCCCCTAGCCAATCACCAGACGAATTCAAGAACCCTCCCCCCCACTGACTCTGAGTTATCCTTGGGCCCCAATTCCCCAAGATCTAAAAAAAAAAAAAAAAAACAATCCCTTCCCTGTCCCTGGTGTCTAGTGGTCCACCCCAACCAATCACCATCTGAATTCAAGAATCCCCCCAGTCACCTCAGGCCCCTGGACCCCAATCTTTGACAAAAAGCAATCCCCTTCCCTGTTCCTGGTGTCTAGTGAACCCCCCCCCAGGCCAATCATTGACTGAATTAAAGTAAAGAATCCTCCCACCACCAGTCAATTCCAGTTATTTTTCCCTCCTCCCCATCTGTGACCCTGGCCCCAATTTTCAAAAAGAAAAAGCAATCCCTTCCCCTGTCCTTGGTGTCTAGTGGACCTCCCACCCCATCGTAAGTCAGAGCCCCCCTCCCCTCCCCATACCCCAACCGGGCCACTGGCACAGCCTTCCACTCACCTCCATGGATGGCAGCCCATCTGAGCACTCAGTGGATAAGCGCATGCTTGTGCAAAGAGATAATGGACCAGAATGGATGCCCCCATCACTGGAGGGAAATTTCAAGTGTGCAAATTGTGCCCAATGCAATAGCACAAGAAAAATGAAAATGGTAAACCATCCAATATCTGAAAAGAAATACAGAGTACAAAAGGTTTCGTTACTCGCAATACAGAGAATGTTGTATATATGTTGACTTGTCCCTGTGGGATGGCCAACATAGGCCAAACAAAAAGACCCTTCAAAATGCAGGTCGGTGAACATAAAACAGCAATAAGATGCAATAACTTTAAATGTGCAGTGACAAGGCATTACCATGAAATGCGACATGGTTCTGCAGCATCCTTACTGCACGTCGGATTGGAAGCAGTAAAATTCCCTGAATGCGGGGATAATGTGAAAGAATTGTTATTACAGTGTGAAGCATTTTGGGTTTTTCAATTGGATACCCTGTGGCCGAAAGGCCTCAATGATGATAATGGATACAGTAGTAATTTGTAAAAACGTTCATCCTTAGTCTCTGGTCCTTCTCATTGTATTAGTAAACCAGAACCTTGATTTGTTTAGAAAAACAGTGAAATCCATGCATATGCCAGTTAGTCTCGGGTGTCTAGTTATTAAATATTTAGTCAGCAGGTTAAAAAACAGTAATGTGGTGAAGATATATGGGGAGAAAATGTATTTTGAATGGATGGTAAAGAATAACATAGTTAAAATTTGGACCCTGGTTATGAAATGCTTGACTATGTCTTAAAGTAAAGAGATGTAACATATGGGAATGGCCTGCAGATGAAATAAAGCAAGACATAATAAATATGTTTGTATATAGGAGGTCAAAGGTTAACTTCCCTTTAGCAGTACAGCACACCTACATGCTCAGAATGAAGATAAAAGGCATCAAGGTGCTAGCCCACTTCAGCTCTGAAGATGGAGTTAGTGTAACTCTGAAACATCAGCATGTCCAGTATGCAAGCACACCTGAGAGAGGTGTGGCCAGGTGGGTGCAAGCACACAGCAAGGAAGCAATTCAAAGTGTGTATGCCATGGCTGCCTGAAAAATCTCAGTGTGTTGTTTCATTTTGGAACTGATTCATCCACCCAACTCTTGCGGAACGCATGAGGATTTAAGCAATTGAGCCAAGAATTCAGCAGGGTCTGAGACAGAAAGGACACTCAGGATGCTTCGCCCCGATAAATATTCTATTTTTCTGTCCATTACAGCCTTTTATGTACAGCCCTGATTGTTCTGAAAGAATGAACTTTAAGTTGTAAGCAGCAAAAAAAAGTTTAGGAATGTCATGAATGCTGGGAACAATAAAATGGTCTACATGTTAAACACTTCCAGAGAATTTAAAAGGAAAAGCATTTTTTTATCTCAAAAAATAAACTTCAGCCAAAGAGGCAGTTGCTTAGTGGTAATCTAGTCCTGGTGGATTATTTGAGTGCACATAGACAGATCATCTGAGGGGAGATCAACATATTTCTTAATGGTATTGTGGGTTTGGATGTTATCTTTCCTGAGGGGAAAATTAATCATCCCTATGTTACCATATGCATTGTGGCAAACAGATATGATTAGATGTTTAGTTTACAGGTATAGTAGACTGCAGTCACTATACTAAGGTGAAACTGGAAAGTATTATATAATATACAGAGATTGGTAAAACATGATATACTGTTCAGCAATTGAGCAGCATGAGCAACTTCTATTAAATATTAACTATAATGCACATAAAAATGTTAAACGAGTAAAATGAATAAAAAGAAAGAGATGCCATTTGATTATTACTTGATATATATTTTTTGGCTCTTGTTTAAAAGGAAAATGCAAGTATTAATGAAACATGTAAGCATTAAGCCACCCTGAAGAAGACTTCTACTGGGGAATTAATGCATGGTTGTGGGGAGTGGCATGAGGCCGAATGTCAAGTCATACAACACTACCCAACCATGCATTAATTCCCCAGTAGACACTTCCTTCGAGGGATTAATGCACTTGTAATATGGCAAGCATGCAAGTGTTAGGTTATATGGTGAAAAAAGATGAGGAAAATACATTGCATATATTGAATACTTTACTGTTTGTAGAACAATACATGTACAACACCGAGTTATGCAGTTCAGCTCTTAACTTAACATTTAGTAATGCACTTATGCTGTTCAACATATACAGCAATAATTTGTACAATTACATAACAGAAAAATATTTTAATGCAGTTTTTAAAAATTACAAGTGACAGATTTGAGGCACAACATTGCTCAGCAGATCAGACTGCCCTCAACAGGGTTCATCTCACAGTAAATAAGGCCTGCAGACTTATCACTGGTGCTCCCAGACTCACTCACACATGTGAGCTGTACACCCTGGCTACCCTACTCAACCTGGAAGAGCGACTCATGTATCAGACATGCCAGCTCACCTTTAAAGCCCTGCATGGCCTATCCCCCATAGGCCTATCCAACTCCATTCGCCGTACTGCACCGACTCCTGATCACGCGCAGCCTCAAGAGCTAGCCCTGCTATTCCCGAGAGCCAGGACCTCACAAAGTCAGAGGGCATTCCCCTACCGTGCACCCCACTGGTATAACTCCCTCCCTGCCAGTGTCTCAAACTCTCTAACCTTAGCTTGCTTTAAGCCCAGGCTCAGAAACTTCCTGCTTAGCTCTCGCAAATGCAACTGCCGCTAGCCTAGTGTAAAAAAATATATATATATACTCTGTTTGACAATGCTCACTGAGCGGCTCCCCCCTTCCTTTCCCTACTTATTCCTCCTCCCCTATCTCCCTCCCTTCTACCCCCACCAGCTCTCCCCCGACCATAAGTTTTGCACCTTTTGTTATCTTTTGCTCGTTGGAGATTGTACTCTATTGTAACAAAATTGTAATTGAACTGTAACTTTTTTGTTTGTAAGTACTGTGTCCCTTGTACTACTGTTCTGATGTCCTCTTTGTGACGAGGTACCTTTGTAAATGAGCCTCTGGCTCAAAGGTTTCTAAACTGATGTTTAACTAAATAAAAATAAATAGTAAATAAAACACTCGTCATTGGCTCTCAGCAACTGCAGCTATGTTCTCAACTTGCATTATTGGAATTTTCTCATGAGGAAATTCTGCATAACTAAAATAGAAGTTATGAGTCACTGCCCCTGGCAGTGAATCATCATTCTGCTCTACAGTATCTACTGTGGGGAATTTAGTGTCAACCTAAGAAGCGATCCCAGCCGATTCACATATTGCTAATGGAAGTGCCGCTTTCTCCATTGCAAAGTTTTTTTATATGATTGCGATTTACAATTATGCTATTGCCTTTCTTCTGTGAATTTGCTAAGATAGTAATGGGCCACTGGGTAGGTGGGTGGGTTAGTCAAATATCATTATTTAATAAACAGGTGACAGAGCATTCAATGTGATGAAAATCAGTACTTCTACTTGGAGCGGGCATTACTGGTGAATTGATGCCATCTCCAACTTTGGTCAGCTGTTCTTCGTTGTCCAATCAATGCTCTTCTTTTATTGCCATGTTACAATTATAATTCACTCTAACAGCCAGCACCAGTGATTGGGTTTGCTCTAACACTGACGAAGTGCAAGAGCCATGCTGGGGGATGCAGCTGTGGATCACTCACTACCACAACTGTCCAACAAAGTCCACACAGTTTAAGTCCTCAAGGATGGCTGTGTGGGCAGGGTTGGGAGGGTGTGTGTACCCTGCAACTACAGGAGAGGTAAATTTCCACACTGCTGATGAAATCTAGATCTACTGCTGATGGTGATTAAACACCTCCAGGGGAAAATCGATGGGTCTTATGTATCAGTCTTAGTGAAAAAGATTCAATCAAGTACATCCTCCATGTGAACCTCAATATTTCTTTCTCTACGTGGGATTTACTGCACCTGTTTTATGTCAGGTGTAGCTTCTGAGCTGTAGTTTTCTCTGGGTTGGGGAAGGGCACCACTAATATTGTTATATTGCCAGTCAGCTTCGAATGAGGCTCTCTCTATGCCAATGTCAGGAGAGTAAAAGGATACAGAAAGCAGATAACTGATTTGGAGTCCTTTCTCTGTCCCACTGTAGGTTGTTGTTTGTGCACTGGAAGTTCTGCCAATGATTATGAATGTGTCTCCTCCACTCTGTCTATCCTTCCATTTAAAACATGTTGAAAAATCCAATGATCTGATTGGCTGAAAACTGTTCCATGGTATCCAGTTATTTTAGACTATTTCATTTTAATTCATAATAACCATTTATAAGCTCAATAACACCCATCATATTGTGAGTTCATATGGCAATATACAGACTTATTGAGCATTAAGGCACTTGCCTTCAACCCTCCCCACCTTACAACACACACCCAAGGTATCCATGCTTATACACACAACCGGGTCATCTCCTATAGGTCATTGCATGCACATATATCCATATCTCATGAGGTGGACTTAGTGCTCATGTGGATGTCTGGCCCTTGTAACCCTGTCCTCTTTCTCCTTCCTGCAATAGTCTCTGGTCCCTGGTCCCTTCCTGCTCCATAGAATGAGGGCTCCTCCCTCCCCCCATCTCCCAGAGGTCATTTTCCGTAAGTGTGCAGTAGCCCCTTTTTATAGTATGGGCAAGTTGGCAATGGCTAACAGTATACACAATGTAGAAAGCAGATGGAAAAACATAGAAAGGGACAATCTTTCTCAAATACAGCATTATTTGTTTGGTACCCACCTGATTCCCTTTCAGAAACAGTACCTCCATAGGACACAGCATGATGCACTTACAGTGCACTTTTTGTTCTTACACTGACTCATTCTTAGAAAATTTGTATCAAGTTATTTGTATTTGACCCTGTCATGCTAAACCAGGAAACACTGACTTGCACCAATCTGGAACAACATATATACTTGTAATAAGCAAGTTCTATTAAGCATTTTGTTTACTACAAATGACAAAATTATAATTCAAAGAGTTGCTGTTACAAGAATTAGAACTAAAATTAAGAATAACATAAGAACTTTGACCAAAGCCTCTGTACCCTACCTCTCTGAACAATGTTTAGGACTTAGAAAATATATTACCTTAGGGTCTGGATAATATCTAACAATATTGTTGTTATGACAACTGCATTGCTAGATTGAATATACATTAAGTTCTTTATTAGAAGGGTAAAAATACTAATGGGATTTGTTTAAGATATTATATTACTGTGTTAAATCTTTTTATAATCTTGCATGTTTTAAATCTCTCATATGTGTATTTAAATTTTTTTTTATATCATACTCTTGTATTTTGTAATGAACAGTGACCAATCAACAAATATTCTCTCTCCCTCACTTTTTTTTAATCTTACTCTTATTTTTCCACCTGCTGTGGTGTGTTACAGGCGGGGTATCCAGCTGCCAGCTCTGCCTGCCCAGAAAGCAGCAGGCTCACTCGCATGATGGAGGATCCAGTGTGGCCTTCTGCCATTCCATCAGAGGGGGGCCCCCCATGTCACTCCGAGCCGGGAAGGCCCCAGACCCCCCCCAGTGCGATTCCATGACAGTCCTCCAGGCAGAGAAGAGCAGACCACGGCCATCAAGCTGCATGGTCATGCCCAGCCATTTCCTCCTCCTTCTTCTCCCCCTAGGAGCCAGCAGTGCAATGACATATGGTGCATTATCTGACATCTTGCCGTGCTCCATCCCTTGCTGTACACTGCAACTGTGCATCCCCCGATTGTCAGCTGGGGCCACTACAGTGCAGTTTATTTCCCTTTACCCACCACAGAGGGAGGAGAGCAGTCCTGGGATGCTCAATCCACCATCTCCCCTGCCAACCCCTGACAGCCAGAGTCTGTTCCCGAACCCTGGTTGCCAGTGTGGCACGAGTGTGGCATCCAGCACCTCAACCCTCAGCACCACTGGGCCGACTTCTGTCTCACTCACTTAACAGTAATACGCTCTTGCCATTCACTATAGGTTTCTTCAGTTGCATGCTGATATGTAAAAGTTTGACACTGTTGAAATCTGACTGCTGCAATCCACCAGGACAAAGTTATGCACCAAAGAATTGAAACCCCCACTGAAATACATTTACCTTAGTATTTCATATTACAGTCACCGGTTCCAGCAGCAAGACATGTCTCTGATCAGAAAGTGGATCTCAAACCTGGGACCTGTTCAGGTGAGTGAGGGTGTTTGGGGGTGTACTGGGGTGGGGTGGTGGGTGCTGAGTGGGAGTTGGGGGGCTGATCGATGAGGGACCTTTTTTATTGACTTTTTTTGACTATCCTACTAACAGATGCTAGAATTCTGGAACAAAAAAAAAAAAAAGATTTCACTCAAGCTGCTTTGCCGATGTTCATTTTCATGCAGCTGCAATGTGGGGGTAGGGCTCAGCTACTATAGTTCTCCAAGCAGCTCTCCCCATAGTTAATTGCTAGTTTTTTATGATGGAGGTAGGGATATGTGCAGCAGCTGACTGGGACTTTTCTTTCTTTAGACCCTCTACTCCACAGAAGTTCTAGTTATGTGCCCTACTCAGGTGCTCTTCCTCTTTTGCTGCTCACTTGTGATGATGGGAAGGGAGGTGGAGATATTACACCTACCGAGGAGGCATTTTCAATAAAATCATTAGAAAATCTTTAAAACTATAAATTTAATGTTTATAGTAACACTATTTATCACAGAATCACAGAAATCTGACATCAGAAAAGGACCTCACTGGCCCATCGAATCTGTCCCTTCCCCCCCCTACTCATCTCTGATTTTACAGGTCCTCCCCTTCCCCCCGCTTACCAACCCCATATGTCTGTCCCATGCCCTCTTGAATTCCTGCACCATTTCAGCGCCCACCACCTACTCTGGTAGTTTATTCCAGGCCTCCACCACCCTCTCGATGAAGAATCACCCCCTCACATTGCCTCTATATCTTCCTCTCACAATCTTAGGCAATGCCCTGTAGTTTCAGCACTCTTTTCTTTTAAATAAGCTCCTCCTCAACCTTATTTATCCTTGACATACTTAAAGTTTCAATCATATCCCCCTTCTAATCTCCAATGTAAAGATCCAATTCCCTACACCTCTGCTTGTATGTTTCACCTGCATACTATGCACCATCTTGGCTGCTCTTCTCTGAACCCTCTCCATCCCACCTATGTCCTTGCATACGTGCAGTCTCCAGAACTGGACCCCATACTCCAGGTGTGACCTCGCCATGGCCTTGTAAAGAGGCATAAGTACCTCCCTGCTTCTGCTAGTTATGCCTCTCCCAATGCATGCCAACATTCCATTTGCCTTCCTCACTGGTTTGCCGGATTGGTTACTTACCTTAAGGCTGCTTTATATAATAATCCCCAGATCCCTTTAATTCTACACTATTGCAATCTGTCTGCTGCGATCCACCAGGAAGATAAAGAAATCTGTCTGCTGCAAACCATAGGGACAATAAAATAAAAATGAAAACCTATCAGGACACACTTTAATACTGGCTTATTTTTATGGCTGTGAGGGTAGCCTACTGCCATCTTGCTGACTGTAGCTGGAAAATGGAAGAATATGGAACACATTTTAGACATTTCAATGTATCCTTCCACAACTATAAATCACTATGCCAAATGAAATAAAATACTCTCTTCTTTCTGTTTAGAATATTGGAGACAACACTAAAGCTGCTTATCAGATGGTCATTAGGAAACTGAAACAGCTTTCTTTCTGTTTAAAATGTTGGAGACAGCACTAAAGCTGCTTATCAGATGGCCATTAGGAAACTGAAACAGCTTGTTAAATATTGGTTGTCTATTAAACTGGAGAATTGTTTACCCCCTTCAAAATGCAACAACTTGCACATTTAAATACTTGGCATTTAAACTTGTTCTTGTTATTAGCTTCAGTTGGGCAACTATTGTCTTTCAAGAAAGATTCACACCTCATAAATGTCACCGTTTCCCAGGAACAAATAATTTACACTTTTTTTAACCTCTTAAGGCACTATCTGATAAGAACTGTCTCAGACATATGCCAGGTCTTCTGTGAACTATCCAGGTTAATTATATAGCAATCAGCAGGCATTTACTTTTGGGGGAAAAATGTATTGAGCTATAACAAACACACACACATGCATACGCATACACACACACACCCTGTACACACCATCCTCATGGCCACAACATTCAAAATAAATACTGCAATCTAATATATTATAAAACAATAAAGAAACTGTTTATGTCAGTGAACACAGTGAAGTTCAGTCTAAAGTAAATGTCCTTTAAAAAACTAGTGTACTGCCTAAAACTAAAATTAGACTTTAAAAGCAGCCAACCATTACCTTTTATATATGAGGTACTTTTGTTTTCCTTTGCTTAATTAGAGGATTGTTTACCTGATGTTAGTAGGTGTGATGTGTGGAACAGTTCTTAGCCTGGCAGCTGACATATCTTGATCTACTGCCCCACACTATATCATCAGCATTGTGACTTAGGAACAGCAAGTGAGTGATTGCCAGGTCATTCACCTGTGATGTCACAGTCAGTGAGGTCACAATGCTGATGATGTACTGTGGGGCAGTAGAGAAAGCTATGTCAGCTGTCAGGCTAAGCTGTTCCACACATCCAGCACAATATTATCACATAGAATACTTTCTGATAAGCAAAAGGAAAAAGAAAAATACTTCAGAAATAAAATATTACAACTGATTACTGCTTAAAATTTGTAATATTTCTCTGTCTGCCTGTTTTGTCTCCACTAGCTCTTTAAATATTTCGTACTGTATATTTTGTATCCTGGATAGCATTTGGGAGATGCCTGACATCTCACCTGATCTTCATTTACACATTTTGCACTGTATTTACTCAGGATGTCCCAGATTAGATGCAATATCTTGTTTTCAGTAGGGTCATGATGTCCAGATGTAAAATATTGTTTTCAATGTGTTCTGATTTTATGCAATGCAGGAGAATATTGTGTAGATGTAGAGCCCCACTGAAAATAAGATGCCATGTCTTCTGTGAACTATCCAGGCTAAACATATAGCAATCAGCAGGCATATTCTAGGAAAACACATTGTAAAAATGTGTAAAAGGAAGACAACATTGAAACTGCCTCTCAGCAGATCTGCATTGTGCAAATTCATTAGAAATAATGAGTAAAAGCATCCCAAAATCTCTCCACAGCAATATCGGCTCTGACCACAGCTTGTTTAGTTACTGTGGCAGCATCAATCTATTGATTTTGGGTGCCGAGAAAAATATTTTTGCAACTTAAACAAAAACAAATAACCAAACAAACAACATAATCTAGCTAAGCAGGTCCCATTTAGCTAGGTGCAGGTGATTGTTTGTTTTTTTAAAGAAAATGGTAGCTTACTGCTCTCACTGCAGCCAGCAGCACGAGTTTGAGCTGCAGCTGCAGAATTCAAGACAGACCTACTGTTCTCATACAGAGAACACAGGGAAGGGCTCATCTAGCTAAACTGGGCACCCAGAAAACATATTTGTGGCCATTACATTAAGAAACAAACATCAGAATCTATCTAAATGGGTGCCATTTAGCTAGGTTCTGATGTTTGTTTTTTTGAAATCCCATCATTTTATATGTTTTCCTCATTTGTTAATTCCTGCAGAAAATTAACAAGATGGTGGCTGGCAAGGCACAAAAAAATGTCTGGTGCCCTGCCAGTTCAGTGGTATGAAAGCAAAAATGGGCATTTGTGGCATCATTTTTTTTCTTTTGCTGCAGAACGTTATCTGAAAACCCCTACTGTGCATGTGCAGGTCAGAAAACACTAAATTTAAAAGCCTTATAACTTGGAATCCCTCACACTAACTTACGACATGACACATGACCCCTGCAAATTTGGGGAAAAAATGATTTTCCATGTAGGCTGTAGGGGAGAGCACAAAAAAACCCCATGGTAAGTATAGGACAAAAGTTAGACATTTACAAAAAATGACACATGCGGATCTCAGAAACTGCACAATCTGTCATCACCAAAATTTGCACACATCAAGACCCTGCCACCTAGACAACATGGGCTGGATATTCAAACTGCACCCAAAAAGTGCGCAATAGCAGGAGCAAGCACAAGTCCATTGTGCCCATGCGCAATAGACGCGATATTCAAAAAAGGAGCAAGCCAAATTGCGCAAACAGCCAACGTCTGAATATCGCACAACTTGCACCATAGCGCAACTAGGAAGGGGGAAGCTGAGCAGATACGATGCACTATAGCTCAACAAGGGCAGCCCAGCTGAGAAGCCCAGAGGTGCCATAGTGCAAGCAGGGAGCCCCCCAGCAGCAGAGCAATGGGACTGTACAACCAGGGAGGTAGGTAGGGGCCCACCACCCATGGCACAGATGGGCACAGGAACACACTGCAGAACTGACAAAGCACCCCCACACCCCAAGCACAGCACAACTGGGGGAGGGATGGAATATCCACTGGCCCATGGGGACAAGCAAACAAAGCATAGCTGGGCCATGGTGCCCCAGCACACACACCGGCAAGCTGAGACTGCCGCACAAGGAGGGCGGACCACCCCATGGTACAGCAGCCACCCCTGTGCACAGCACACCCTGCACCATGACCCCAAGACACCTCCCATGAGCAGTGACCATCAGTGCAGGAATCCCCATGCATACCCCCATTGTCACACTGCAACCCTGTGTACCACAGAACCATACAAGCCAGACCCACCATGAGCACCCAGCAGTGGGTGGCAGCAGCGACAATGCACCAACAGCAGACACAGTGCCAACATGCACAATCCCCTGATGCACAGCTGAGACCGAACATGTGTCACCACAAGAGGTACCCCACACGGGAAGAGGCATGCCCCTGACACCACCGCCATTGATACAGCACCCTGCACAGTAGACAAGTGTCAGAGCGTGACCCACCAAGAGCCACAGCAGCCAGCACAGACACCCACAGTGCTGTGTGGAAGCATGCAGCACACTGGATGCAACACAGTGCAGGGGCAAACACACACCCATACCCTCGGGGACACCAACACAGGGATGCAGTACTGTGGCAACCACACCTCCAGTGTGGGCCCATGTAAACTGTGCACACACAGCCTGCAGTCCACCATGGCACAGGGTGACACCACCTGTGCATGAACTGTGGCCCTGTACGCCACCAGCATATGCCTGGATCACAAGTCACAGACAGTGGTGCACAGCCCTGCAACACACACAAGCCACAGCATGGAGGTGGGACAGCAACTGCAGAGGCCACAGTGTCACCGAGGCAAACATGCACCTCACCAGTGACAGAAGGCAACCCAGCATTGTGCGGTCACAGTGGATGACCTGCAGGGACAGCCACACTGACAAGGCAGCAGACCTGTAGGCCACAGACATGCAAGGGTGTCAGCTGCACAGGCCAAGGACAGTTTGACAGGGGCACAATGGACACAGAGCAGGCACCATGGACCACTGCACACAGTAATGCAATGCACAGAGAACAACACACACCACAGATACCAACTGATAGCCACTCCCACACCAGAGACACTTCCCCACACACACACATACCCATGAGTGAACCACCCCAGATGCCATGCACACCACTGCAACTGAGCACCTATAGCCAGCTGCAAATCAGAGACCACCACAGTATTCATATCAAAATTACTATATTCATAAATACAACATATATATATATATATATACACATATATACATATATGGGGTGGAGGGACAGGAACAAGGTGGGGGTGGGTAAGGGGTAGGGGTGAACAAATGGGAGAGGAAGGTGGGGTGTGAGGGTCAGTCAAAGGGGAGGTGATGCATGATCAGTGGCATCCAGCCTGCTCCTCCGCTGCCTGGGGCCATTCCTGGGTCACCTTTTCCTCCTCACCCCATGCTGATGGAGGTCCTGCAGTATGCCAGGGATGGCGCCACCACGAACCAGATCCTGGATGGACCGCTCTGTGCGAAGGAGTATCCGCACACCTAGGACAAGGGATCAGAGTCAATGGGTGTGACTGTCCATCCTCCTGCAGCCCACCCATCATGTGTGGCATACAGCCATGTTCCCCACTCCTGTGATGGTGTGCACCCACCCACAGTGACCATGTGCACAAGACATGCCCAACCAGGCAGCAACAGCCATGTGTACCACTGCACACACACACTGCCCATGTCCAGCACAGTACAACCAAGGCCGTACAGTAACGTGGCTATGCGGTGGGCAGGCAGTGCCACAGCCATGTGCCCAGTGCATGCATGGACCACCATTGATGCACTCCCAGACATGCAGTGCCACTGGACAGTGCTGACTGTCATATGTCACGTGCATGGCAGTGGTGTCCATGGATGGTGGCCATGCCCTGTTCCCCACCCTGTCACACAGCATGCAATAGCAATCCTGGTGTCATGACACTCACCCTCATCGGGCTGTCACTGGCGTTGGGGTTGTTCACCCATACGCTCCCATTCCGCATCCACCACCCTCCACTGCTGTTCCGTGGCCCTCCTCTGCTCTGCCACACCTGTGGGAGACAAAAGGAGAGCAACACATCAGTACAAACCCAAAGCATATTTCCCCTGCCCCAATGTGTGTGCCCACCCACCCAGCCAGATCCATCCATCCCATACCCTGTAAACACCGCCACAGCCAACCCTAGACCATCCCTCCCCTATGTGCTGGACATAAAAGACAGTGTTACCCATATGGACTATACAGGTGCATAGACGGATCACCCACCTGGATGAGGCACCACGTCCCTCCTGGCACATGACCGCAGACGTGCCAGTAGCTCCGGCTCCTCCTTCTCAGGTCCCCATACCGGTGTCTGCATTGCTCGGCCATCCTCCTGCAGCCAGTGGCCACCTCCAGGTCAGTGGCCACCTCTTACCAGACCTGGGTCCTGGCCCTGTCCAGTGGCACCTCACCATACAGTGGGCCATAGTGTGGCTCCACAATGGCCACAAGGTTGGCCAGTTCAAGGCCACTCCACTGAGGGGCTCTCCTGCATGCCATCTCAAGTGCTATAGAAGGCAATATGGCACTCCGCAGCGTGGCAACCCCACTTGGAAGTGCTGCGCAGTACATCGCTGCCATTCCCTATCATGCTGTTGGTACAGCACCGTCATTCCCTATCGCGCTGTCACCGAACAGCGTGATAAAGCTGCAGCCATGCGAGACGTTTGGCGCCAAGGGGGAAAAGGTCGGCACAGGGTCATGGGTCTCTGGCGCAAAGCCACGCACAGCGCCATCGGACGTCTATTCATCTAGCACCATTGGTTGCCTGTGTGCCATCGCCACAGTGAACTATAGCGCAGTTGTGCCACAGCGCCATGTAGTGACCCTCGCTGTAGCACCACTGGCATAATGGTGGCCGTGCCCTGAATTGCCTACCACGCACAGCACATCATCAGCACGGCAGACACCTGTGTAAGCTACCTGGGCATGCGCAGTGCGGTGTACTATGCAGCCACATAACTGTGCCTTTGGCTCAGCATGTGCAACACAATTGCACAAAGCGCAACAGTGCGATATTCAGCCGTCATATGCAAATCATCCGATCAGCCATTCAATGGCACAGCAACGCAATTTGCATCTCATTAAAGTTGCGCCACACCTAATTTGCATGGATTGCGCTATAAAAATGCAACGCTGTTCTGCAGTGGCCATATTCGGTTACTGCAGTTTATAGGTGAGTTGCATGCTGTGTGCTGTTCTGGACTGTGGTCTCAGGGAATTGCTTTGCACTGCACAGTCACAGGTGACCACTCTCACCCATACAGGCTGAGAAATGACCAAGCAAGGACTGAGTGAGGAGGATGATGGTGGGCGGAAGAGGAGGCCTAATTTTACTAAGTCTGAGAAAGAGGCACTCTTCGAGGCCTACCTGGATGAGGAGCCACTTCTCAGTAGATGGTGGGGCACCCCTCAGGTCCGTGATGCTGCATGGGAGGGTGTGGCACGTGCTGTCAACCTGCACGGCAGCCACCAGCGCTCTGTGCAGGAGTGTAACAAGAAGATGGGTACCGACAGGAAGGGGGTGAAGGAGATGGTGGCTGCCATCAGGGCGGCACGTGCTGCAACAGGCGGGGGCCAGCCGGAGGTGGTGCAGCTGACTCCGGCAGAGGACAGGCTCACTGCAAGCATGCAGTGCAGTGCCATTGAGGGCGTTTCAGGAGGTGGCTTCCAGACAGATGGTAGCCCATCACTGCATGGTACATCATAGTCTGGGGATGTGAAGGTAGATCACATGCACTAACGTGTCCTTACTTTCTGTTACAGATCCTGTGCATCTGCAGGGGTCAGCGGTGGAGGGTCTGTCCACTGCGGACAGCCATCTGGAGTTGGAGGACAGACCATCCACCTCTGCAGGTAGCCGGCGTGCATTGCAACAGTGTGCATGCCTGGCTGCCAACACTGATGTCGTTGAGACAGGTGTGGGGTGCCCTTCCTGTGTCTCAGTGGTCTGGCGTCCAAGCATGCCAGCACACTGTGGCTGTGGCTGTGGCACAGACCTGCACCATTGATGATGCAATGACCGTATGGGCATTGACATGTGTGTCAAGAATGGACACACAGCAGGCCAACTCACGCCCATGGACCTGGCTGGTTCCGACGTGTGTGCCAGCACGTCAGCACAGTCCCAGGCTGTGCCTGTAAGGACCGGTGGGGCAGCACCGGTGGCTGTACAGGTCAGTGGCACTGTTGTGGCCACAGAGGTGGAACAACTGATCCCTTGGGCACAGCAGGCGGAGGGGCAGCAGCAGTCACCCACCGGGACTGGGGGTACAGGGTTCAGCGGTGGCGTATGTGCACCACCTGTGGACTTGCCCATACCTGGTCCTGGTGAGCAGTGCCCACCCTCAAGGGGTGCTGAACATCAGGCCCTTCCATACCCTGAGGGACAGGTTGCCAATGTGGCAGACAACCTCTTTGATGAGCACACCCGCCTGCTGCAGGCATCAGTACAGCAGCAGATGCGGCTTGAAACATCTGTGGAGGCACTGTGTGTGGCTCTGGAGCGGGTCAAGGAGTGACACAGTAGGGACACCGAGAGGATCCTGTCATGGATTGACCATTTGGGATGGATGTGACTGCTGCCATTGACAGGCAGACACAGGCGTTGGTCGCTGTCAGTGGCCACATTGGACACAGTCAGGTGCCCTGTGCCACTCACCTGCACAGTTTGCTATCCACTCCCGTTCCGGCATCGTCGACACCCACCCTGTCGGCACGGGTTCAGCTGTGGGCATCCAGGCACCCCTGGTGCAGGTATGTTCGGTGTGCTGCAGACACCTGTGGGGCACAGGTCGCGTTCACACAGTGGAACCCCTGGTGGACCATCAGTGCCACCCCATGAAGCCCGTGCTCAGCCTGCCAGTGCTGCTGGGTCTCGGCGGGGCCACCCACACATCCAAGGTGGCCGTGGCACTGTGCCGCAAGACTGAGCTGTCTCCCAGTGCGGGCCCTGTCTGGTGCTGCCCTGTGTGCAATGTGTGTTTTGGTGGGCAGTGCACTGGTGGGTGCCCAGCCCTACACGCAGACACACGGACCACCTGCACACCCTCCCGACTGCTGTCCACAGGGGCATGTGCATGATGATGCCTGCATTGCGCTGTACACCAAAGTGCGATGGTGCCCAGCATCTGACACATGCACATGGACAGTCAGTGGACGTGGTGGCCTGTGGACATGTGTGTTTTTAGTGTCTGTGTTCCAGCTCTGTTGTGCACCTGACCCCTGTGCACTTTGTGCCTATTGTGTGTGTGTGTGTGTGTCCGTCCATGTGGCGTGTTACTGTTCACCCCTCCCTGGTTGTATGTGTGTGCTTCTGTGCCCTGCCACTTCCCTTGCCATCATGCACCCCTGGTGTGTTTCCATGTGTATGTGGGTTGTTCCCTAGCCACTGTTGGTTCACATGGCCCCATGACTTACCTGTGTTGGGTGAAGTGCTCCTCTGTGATGGTGTCCCAGTGCAGCTGGGCAACCCGGATCAGTCGGGGTCCCGTCGTCCAAGGGGGGGCTGCCCATCCCCATCATCACCGGCATCACCGTCGTCCCCATCGCTGTCCCCCTCTTTGACCTGTTTGGCTATCCCACAGTCTTTGGCCATGTTGTGCAGGATACAACAGGCCAGGAATATCCCACAGGCCTTTGAGGGGCTATACTGTAGGGCACCACCAGAGGTGTCCAGGCAATGGAAATGCACCTTCAGCATCCCAAACACCCGCTCAATGATGTTGCGTGTGGTGGCATGTGCCTCATTGAATCGTTGCTGCAATGGGGTCATGGGCCGCTGGTAGGGTGTGAGCAGCCAGGGACGGAGTGGGTATCCACTGTCACCTGTGTGGAGATAGTGGAGGTTAGTGTCTTGTTCAGGCTCACACTGCCCCAAACCCTGTGTGCCACACCCATGGCACCTGTGGCTTACCCCCCCTTGCCCACTATTTGTCAGTTCTACATGCATACTCACCCACTAGATGTCCTGTGGGGATGTCCCCACTCTCGAATCGATGGCACAGTGCCGACTGGTACCATATGAATGAATCATGTGCTCCCCCAGGGTGCATGGCACAGACATTGATGATGTGCCCACTGGCATCACACACCACCTGGCAGTTGACAATGGCATATCCCTTCCAGTTCATATAGGCGGCCCCATCGGGGCCAGGTGGCATGCGAATGGCCACATGGGTGCAGTCTATCGCCCCTAGCACGCCAGGCATACGTGCTACCCTGTGGAACTCCTGTATGTTTGCTGTGCGCTCCGCCGCAGTGCTGGGAAATGGATGTACTCTGCAGCATGTGGCAGCAGTGCGCTGAGGAATTGGGTGAGGATGCTGTGTGGCCGACTGTGTTATGCCTGTGGTGTCCCTGTTGGTCTCTGGAAGGTACCTGTGGTGAGCAAGCACATGCAGGCTGTTACCTTTGTCTCCACTGACAGAGCATGACTCCGTCGTGTGGGTGCCTGCATCACATCACTGCACAGCTCACAGAGCCGCCTCAGTATTGCCCTGTTCAGGTGGTACCGGCCCACAATCTTGACATCTGAGTACAGCTCAAAGCTGGTGCGGGCTCGGTACTGCCTGTTGGGGGCATACCACCGACGGGCCCTTCCACGGCCACGTCCCCCTGCAGCATGCCTTCTCACCCCCCTCATTACAGCTTCCATGTGGAAGGTGGCACTGTCCATGTCCCTGGCTTGTGTTCCCCCCCTGGCTGTTGTTGCTGTATTCCCCCCGCTGTCCTGACTGCTACCTCCACTGCACCGGGTACACCTACTGGCCTCTGCTCTCTGTGGCCCCACACACCTTCCCTTGCCCCTATTCTGTCCTCTTGTTTCCTTGGCCTGCCCTCTTTGTCCCTCTTGCTCTGTCTCTCTCCCTGCCTCATGTGGCTTCCCTGTAGGGTTCTTGCACCTCTTCCTTGCTCCTTTTTATTTTGGCTCATTTCCGCTATGGCGCAACTTCCGCCTGATCCACTGTTGCGCATTGCGCAAGTCTTTGAACACACACTGCGCACTTTATGCATGGTTCCACCCCCTTCGGTTGCGCATGCCTTCATTATCATTGCGCTGTTGCTCAGCATGTTTTCAGTGGCGCAACTGCCTCCTGCTGAATATCACAGAATGGTGCATTTTCTGACTTGCGCTGGTGCAACCCTATTGCGCATTGTGCAACCCTTTTGAATATCCAGCCCCATATGTAAAATTTCAGATCATTTGGTCAAAGGGAGCCAAAGATATTAATTTGTAAATTTAGGGGTTTAACATTACACAGGGTACTCAACCCTAACTATAGAGGCACTCTCACACCCCTATAATACACACACATGCACACACACACACACTGCTCCCTTGTTAATCCACCCTCACTTTATCCACCACCCTCACTTAATTCCAATGTGAACTCCTGTCCATTTTCCAGAAATGTTATCTTCCCCTTTAACCACCACCCTCTGTTGTTGCCATCCTCTTTGTTTACCCAAATGTAGGATGTACAGAGTTGATGGATTAAAAAAAGGGCTATTATAAATGTATGTCTACGGTTGGCAGTATAGCTTACAGAGGATAAGTAACAAGCTGTGAATGAACATAGTACATTCAGCAGACCAGGGCTTGATTCCTATAACCTCCACCTGCATGCTGTACTATGTGACCTAAGCAAGTCACTTATCCTCCCCAGTACTCCTGGGTGGCCTCTAAAAACAGGCCTTGTGACTAGTGGGTGTTGCCTAGTTACCAAAGAATAAAAAATATATATCTAATAGATAACCTACTACAGGGCGTGCAGTCATGCTTTGATACACGCATGCCTTTGTGTGCTTTGTGATGCATGAGGCCACTGGCCAAGTGTGTTCAGCCACCCAAGTTATATATCATATATCAGAGCTTTTCTGCACACCCTGTAGTGGGTTATCTATCTTTTAAAATGGCCACAACTATTGGGGGGAGGGAGTAGTCCCTGTGTGCACAAATGAATGTTTAATTCACTGTAGGTGATCTGGTTGATCCTGCCATAATTGGAATAGATTTTAAGTTTCAGGTGATATTTATCTGGTTGATTCTGCCTTGGTTTAAAAAAAAACTGATTACAAACTGTATCTGGTTGATCCTGTGATTTTCAGCATGTCTTATGCTTTAACCATTTTCACTTTCATCCCTGTAGTAACGTGACCGAGCGGTGTTAATGCTGATAAAGGACATGCTGCCGGACATTTAAAATAACACATCTTCTCTCCAAAAAGTATGAAACATCATCTTTTTAATGTCAACTTATTTAGATTTTCATAAAGGAAGCCACCAACTGTAAAGAGATGAGAGTGACTGAGTGGGTCAGTGGTTTCAGAAGGGAGGACACAAGCCCGAGCTACCATTCCTATAACAACACTTGCTCATGCTTATGTCTTCCCTTCTGAAGCCACCAACTAGCCCACTCACCTCTCTCCACAGTCATTGTCTACCTTTACAAAATCTAAATAAGTTGAAGTTAAAACAATGATTTTACATACTTTTTGGAGAGATGTGTTATTTTAAATGTTTGTAACATGTCCTTTACCAACATTAACACGTCGATCCGTTACCACTACAGGATGACAGTGACAGTGGTTAAGTGCATAAGACGTGCTGAAACAGTGCAGGATCAACCCAATAGAGTCTTTTAAAAGTATGTTTTGGTTGAAAACATTAAAAAATATGGCAGTATCAACCATCTGCACATTTTGCATGTTTGGAGGGTGTGGAGGGATTCAGGAGATCGTACATTCAGTACATTGTAAATAACACAAGGTAATTTGCCTAGTCTAGTTGTGAAAACACTGTTGCATTCATTCCTACGCTCTGAGTGAATTAACTTGGAGGCTTCTATGTGCCTGACTCCTCATTATTGGCTGTCTTTATAACTGACTATCATAAACTACTACCCCTGTACTGGTGCAGTATTATTAATCTAACAGTGGTATCTAGATTTGTATTTATTTAATATTAACTTACATACCCTCTGTGTATTATTTAGTTAAGTTCCCTGCTATTCAAAACACCAGCACTGCTCACTCACTATCATTGCATTTAATTGAACTATTCATTCAAAATGGACATTAATGAATGAATTGTTACCCTTACTACTGGGGAAATTGCTATGGCATGCATCTTGTGTAACAACTTCTGTCTAGAAAGTAATACAGGTTTTGAGGGTCTAAAATGTAACCAATGTCAAGAAAATGAACACCTCAGAGAAAAGATACTTGACTTACAGAAAATTATTGATCAGTTGAGGCAGGCTAATGACATCTTAAACCAAAAGATATCTCTCTTAAACACTCAAAACATTAATGAGGCTAAAAACAATGAAAAGCAAAAAAGAAATAGAGAAGACGACAGTGATGATGAGCAGAAGTGGCAAATTGTAACTAACAAAATAAAGTGTAAATGAGGTAGAAGAGCCATGGAGTTTGATATCCCCATGCAAAATTCCTTCACCCCATTAATTGACTTAGAATCAGGTTCAGTAGTTGATGATCAGGCTAACATTACTCCTTCAACCCATAAACCACCGATCAGAACAAATTCCAATACAAATAATTGAGTTAAAATCACTACTGCTCAGATTCATGCTCAACATGATTCAACTGTTAAGATATCTATTCCCCAAGGTAATTCAGACTGTAACATGGTGGCCCAACCACTGGCATCTCCTCCAACCGGCGGATCCCTCGATAGAGGAAGTTGACATAAGTGCGTATCCTTCAAATCCGGATTCAATAGATATTATGGACACTATCACCTCCAGACAAACTTATGTTTTGGGAGACAGTATGATTAAATACATTGATGCCCAAATATGTAAGAATGATAAAGAAAATAGAACATGCTCCAGCTTCCGTGAAGCTTGGATTAAGGATATAGAACGAATGGCACCTACAATCTTGTAATATGCAGGCTCCAACCCCTTGGTGGTGGTCCATGTAGGAACTAATGATGTGAATAAATTCACCATCGAGGATATCAAAAACAGTTATATTTCCCTAGTTAGTTTATTAGAAAATAGGGATTGTGATGTCATCATCTCAGAAATCCTACCTGTTCCAGAGCATCGACTAAAATCAAAACAAAATTAAAACAATTAATGAATGGTTATGGAAATGGACATTAAATAGACATATTGGGCCAGATATTCAAAACTTTGCCCCGGGGCTAAATTAGCACTGCTCAGCGGGCAAACTTAGCCTGGAGCACAAAGCAAGCCATATTCAAAAGGAATAGCCCAGGGCAAACAGCTTCTGATATAGCATGTGAATGAGGCTGGGCAACTGTCTGGGAGTGCAGGGCAAACCAGCCCTGGAATAAGACAGCTCTGAATATGGCAACCAGGAAGTGCAAACCACAACAGCAACACAGTGCACAATGATGTGAAGGTAGGTAGAGGTGAACTATGTGGCCAATGTGTGTGCCAGCAAATGTGTGGACCCAGTACAGCTGCAGGCAGCAGTGTACGTGAAAGTACAGTATGCAAAACTGTAAAATATTCCCCAAACTGTTTGTGCAGCGCTAACACATTTGCGCGGGTTTAGCGCAGGGCTAAACCGTTAGCCCTGTGCAAACACATTTACTCGGCTCTAAACTTTGACATATTCAAAAGTGACATGCAAATGAGCCTACTTAGGTAGCCTCTGGGCAAACATCCAGATTAGCATCTCATTATGCACTGATTTGCATGCAGTTTGCACCAGGCTAACAGTTTAGCCCTGTGCTAAACCCACGCAAATGTGTTAGCACTGCACAGACAGTTTGGGGGAGTATTATACAGTTTGAACACTGTACTTTCACATGCGCTGCTGCCTGCAGCTGTACTGGGACAACACAGCATAGGCACAGATGGTGGTGGTGCTGCATGCAACTGTCACACTGTAGGTCATGGTAAAGTGCACAGCAGACACAACAGTAGCAAGGGGGCCAGTAGTGTGTGGACACAGCAATGCCTATGGTGTGTAGGGCAGTGATGATGACTGCACTATACACAGTGAGAGGCCCAACCTGCAGGTGTTTACTGACAGTGGACATTACTGTTATGCTGTTATGTGACCCACAGAGCCTGCACCTCTGGCATGGATGCTCACAGTGACATAGACATGTCCGCCTTTTTGTGCTGTGGCAGTTGTACAGCTATGTGGTATGTAGCTGGGGGGGGCATATATTATCAGAAAGGCACACTGGTGTTGGGATATTCCCAATACTGGTCCATGTGCACTGCATGATGTGTCCCAGCCTTGTGACCACACCTGGTCTGTGGCACAGCCTGGCCACCCATACACTCTCCCCTCAACATCCTCCATGCCCACAGTACTGCATATGTGTGCTGGCATCTGTTTGTGTCCAGAGAAGAGTGGTTCGCAAGTGTGAGCTGTATGGCCACACTGCCATGCTGTCCACTGGCAGCAGGGTCACCACTTACTGCCTGGCATTTTTAAACCTAATCAGTGTGTGGATCTTTCTGCAGGCTCTTTGCTTTAAAACTACAAGCTATTTTAAAAAAATACTGTGATTCTGTTCTGTGTTTGTGTTTGTGCATACTACGAGTGTGTGACTGAGCCCTGCTAACATATTGTCAGGAAGCACGAAGAGGGACTGTAATTCTTTGACCAGACTCAGAACTACAGTTCAAAAGGAACTTTTATTTTAATTTGGGGACTAGCATACACTTATACTCCACCAGCTCCACGTATGAGTGGTTTCGTGGAGTTTAAAAGGGCATTAAAACATTAAATCTCGGGGGCTCTGTGACCTTGTTTGAGTACTTCAGGTCCTCCTCTCCATTTGTGCCTTCTCATGTGAGCAGGAGCAAGGGATCAGAGGCGTCGTGACTCCGTGTGCGGGCGATGCACTAAGACCACGCGTTCAGCGAGTGTTAAGCGTGTTAGGCGGTGTTGGGGGAATAATTACGGCCATGTTGTCACCTTCACTTATACTTGTGAGTACTATTACATTACATGGTTCTGTTGTTTCACCTCTAACACGTGGTAATGGCATCCTCCTTAAATCTACCAAGCAATATTAATGTGTTTGTAACCACTACTAAAGGGGAAACAGGTATACAATGCACATCTTGCTATATGTTTAGCCTATCAGCTGACATTGCTGAAAAACTCCCCTTTCAATGTGCAAAATGTACTGACTACATTGTATTACAATGTGAGAATAGCTTATACTATAAGCGGATATTGGCATTCAAATCAAGAAATGATTCGAATCTATAACAGTTCAAGATGCTTTACATGTAACAAATATCCCTTTAAATGAGACTTCCTCTACTTCTACTTACAGCATCCCTTCTGAAAAAATAATATCTAGTGAGAATAATCACGCTATGAGTAGTTCAGTGATTTATCCATCTGATGTCTCTAAAAAAAGAGCCAGAGAAGATGAGCACAGTTTGGTAAACAGCATAGAAGATACAACTTGGTATAATGTGCAAGGGTCTAAAGCTGCTAAAAAAAGAAGGAGAAAGGCTGAGTATTTTAACATTCCACTACATAATAGCTTTGACCCATTGTCCACTGCCCCTGTCAATTCTAATTGTATTCCTATTGAGTCCCCTAATGATGGATTAAATTCTAAAAACACTTCCCAAGTCATGGTTGATATGCCAAATTCTTCAACTCCACCACCTAATTCCACGACTGATATTCCTTTGATTGATTTTGCAACTATTCAAACTGGTGAAGAGGCACCCTCTATGTGTGTTCCTAATACTGATGATTCACATACCAGACAAATATTTGTTCTGGGTGATTCCTTAGTTAAACATCTGGATAGGGTTTAATGCGAGCCTGACAAACATAATAGAACTTGTTCTAGTTTCAGTGGTGCTAAGATCTCAGATCTAACATATATGGTCGATAATATTATTAGCTCTCAAGACATAAATCCACTGTGTATTATCCATGTTGGAGCCAACAACATCTACAGGGACTCTGTTCAGAATATCAAATTAGCCTATGTTTCTATGACTAATAAAATGATTGATCTTGGGTGTGATATTATTTTTTCTCGGAGATTCTACCCATACCAAGGTACTTCCAGTTTCTTAATCATAAAATTAAAATTATTAACAACTGGCTTAGGCAATGGTGTTTATGACAGACTATTCAGTGCATGACCCATTGGGAAGAGTTCTCTGATAGATCTGATCTTTACTGTCCTGACGGCTTGCATCTTAACAAACTAGGGAATGCATTGCTGAGTCAACAATTCCTATCTACAATTAACATAAATTTAAACTAAATAATGGTGGGGAGGGGGAATGCAAATGTACACACCTCTTCGTCTCACTCTTATAAAGTCTCCAGTAAACAATTACAGTTTCTTAGTTTTAATGCTAGAAGTTTGACACATAAACTCGATGAGTTACAAACTGTGATTTCGAATAAGGATTTTGATATTATCACGGTTTGTGAAACATGGAGTGATTATAACTCCACTGGATCAAAGCAACTCCTGGATATATCTCTTATTATCTAAATGAAGTGAAAGAAAAGATGGAGGTGTTCCTCATTTATTAACAATAAAATCAACTCAGTCAATATTTCTAGCTCTATGAAAATTCATAATCTCCCGACTGAGAGTCTTTGGCTTAAAATTTTCCTATCCAAACAGGATTTTATTATCCTTGGGACATGTTATGTTCCCCCAAATTCATCTAGTTTAATTATGGATGCCATTCTTTCCGAATTTGAAATAGCTACTCAAATCGGTTATGTTATTATTACTGGGGATTTCAATCTCCCAGATATAAATTAAGCGATCATTCACAACATCTAGCAGTATTAGTAATAAATTGTTATCCACTTGTTCGAAATTGGACTTACAGCAATGGATAATTTCTGCAACCCGAGGTAATAATGTATTAGATCTTGTTCTGAGTAGTACCGCCTTAATACTAGGGATGTGCATATTTCATCACCAATTGGCAGCAGTGATCATAGTTCTATATTATTTAACTTGCAGAGACATATTGTCTTTAATACTAATTCTTTGATTATATACCTGTACGACAAAGCTGATCTTCACAGTATCAATCTATACCTTGAAAAAATAAACTGGTTACCTTTTTTTTGATAACCAGTCCTTATATCAAAGTTGGGTACTTTTCAAATCACTTATTTTGACTCTTCGTGATACTTATATTTCATCAAAAATTTAGAATTCTAATGGGAAACAGACTTCTAGATGGATGAATAAAAACATAAAACGTTTAATAAATATAAAAAATAAAAACATCGTAACTACCTAAAGAATAGGACAACTTCTAATTGGGATCCTATTTAAAATCAAGTAAGAAAGTGTAAATTAGTCATCCATAGGGCCAAATCTAGATGGGAAATGAAATTGGCAACAACAGCTAGTAAGTCTAATTCCAAAACAATTTTACTCTTATGTAAACTCCTTAGGAAAAGTCCAAGTGTGGTTGGGCCTCTTACAACAGAAAACATACTTATCCATGAACCAAAGGCCATGGCTGATGTATTTAATAATGAATTTTGTAAAGTTTTCTCTGCTATCAAGTTCAATCACCTGTACCTATGATTTCACCATCAGATACTTTTATCACATTCTCCGTTGAGTCTATTCTTAAAACTACACTTACTAAAGGTAAATTTTGTTCAGGCCCAGACAATATAGCAGGGCATGTATACCTATTATCTAAACATATTGCCTTTCCACTCAAACTTTTATTCAACCTTATTTTTACAATATAATTTTATCCCTTGTGAATGGAAGAGGCATTTGTGGTACCAATACATAAGAAGCGATCAAAACATCTATGGGAAAATTATCGGTTAATTAGTTTGACTTCATCCATATGTAAGGTGTTAGAAAGTATACTAAAGGATATTATTGCCTGTTATTGATGCATCTGATTTGGAACAACATGGCTTTAAGAAGGGTAGAAGCTGTCTGACAAATTTGCTCTGCTTTTATGAACATTTAGTTCTTGTTTGGATAACGGTTAGCCTGTGACATTGTCTTTATTGATTTCAGTAAAGCTTTTGACACCGTGCCACACTGGGCTCTAATTCAAAAACTCACAGGTTTTGGTATTAACAGTCATATAATTACATGTATTCATAATTGGCTTCAAACAGAACTCAAAAGGTGATGATTAATGGGGCATTTCCTAACTCTGGTAAAGTTTTAGTGGTGTTCCACAAGGCTCAGTTCTCAGCCCTGTTTTTCAGGCTTTTATATCTGATTTAACTAATTCCTGCCTTTCATTTACAATTAAATATGCAGAGATGATGTGAAGATCGGAGGACCATGTTCTAATTTAGACCAAATATCTTGTATTCAGCATGATCTTGATATTATTAGTACCTGGGTTAATAAATGAGGCATGAAGTTAAACTCCACAAAATGCAAAGTAATGAATTTGGGTTCTAATAATTTAAATTTCAGTATATTCTGGACGATTTACCATTGTGTGCCACTAATGATGAGAAGGATTTGGGTATAAACATTTCAGATGACTTAACATATTCCAAGCATATGCATTCGGTTATTAGTACATCTAATAAAATTATTTGGTCTATTTTAGTAATATTAGATCTTGAGATCAGGAGTTGTTACCCATTCAGGTCCTATGTCCGTCCCCATCTTGAATATGCTTCACAGTTGTGGTGTCCTTTTAAAAAATCAGATAGTCACTCTCTTGAAAGGGTTCAGCGAAAATACACTAAAAAAAATCTGGTCTCGAATCCTCATCTTAAGAGTTTAGGTTGGATACATTGAAACTAATGCCTCTTTCTATCAGATGCATTAGAGGTGACCTTCTCCTCCTATATGACATTATTCATGACCCCTATATCATGACTGAGTTAGGATTTTCTTTTAAGTCATCAATACATAATACTAGAGGTCATGTCCTCCAGTTAACTGGTAAATCTTTAAACACAATAATATGTAAGTTTTTTCTTTCCTGTAAGAACTATTGGGCCTTGGAATGACTTCCATCTGAAGTAGTAACAAGTAATACTAAAGAGATTTTTAAACATTGTCTCGACATGCTAATTATGTCTGGGTATGACTTAACATTCTACTCTATGGCCTAGCATAGGATCATTATAGGCTTTGGCCTACTAGCTCTTTCTTCTAACCTTAATATGAACCTTAGTATGGCTGGGACTGGTGGCAGATGATAGCATCATTGTGATGCCATCAGTTAGCAACATGTTCTCATCTGTGGCTTTGTCTATGTGTCATACTTATTTGTTAGGGTTCATGAAAACTCATAATGCATAAACACCACACAAAGCCAAAGTGTCACATGAAGCTGATTGCCCAGGGTAAAGACAAGATTTTCTAGGGTGGTAATGTGCACCCCATTAAGTGTCATCCTAAGTCAGGTAAAACCACTTGCATGGCGCTAGTTGCTGAATATAGCATTATGCCTGTGTTCATGTCAGTTTGCCCTTGCTTACATTATAATTTTGCCTGGAGCTAATGCAGTTTTCCCTCGCTATTTGGCCTTTTGAATATAGCAGATCCACACTAATCCCGCGCTAAATCTGTGCAAACAGTTTTTGCCTGGTGCAAAGTTTTGAATATCTGGCCCATTAACTGTATAACATATTGGGAAAAATTCATTGATGACTATAGCCTATTTAGCTGGGATGGTTTACACCTGTGTAAAAAGGGTAGTTCGGTACTCAGTAAAATTATGTTAACAAAGATCGAGAAACATTTAAACTAAGTACTCGGGGACAAAAAAGGGTCCAATTAAATTCAGACAACTCAAGCTCCGTACTTCACAGCAAGGCCTCAATTACTTCCCATACGATTCTTACGACTAATGTTAGACATTTGAATTCCACTAAACTTAGTGAACTTTCAACTATTATTAGCAGTAAAAAAATTGACATAATTGCCATCACTGAAACATGGTGGGATGGCTTATCCGATTGGGTAAACTTTCCCGATTATAATTTAATTTACAAAAATAGAGCTATCAGAAGAGGAGGAGGAGTATGCTTCTACTTAAAGGAATCTATTATCTTTGAAGAGATTAATAATATAGGCAATACTTTAGAAGGCTGTTTTGTTCAACTTAAAAATAAATCAGGAAAACCTTTTATCTTAGGGATTGTGTATAGACTGCCATCTGTGGATACAAACTATAATGAGAATCTATGCACTGTAATTACTTCCTAACCAATAAATCTGATATCCTTTAATGGGAGACTTTAATCTTCTGGGTGTTAGTTGGGATCAACTGACAGCAAAGAATCAGGTTGCATCCGATTCTTGGACCTATTTATAACTCTTAGCCTGAAACAATTGGTAACAGAACTGACTAGGGACAAAAATACTTTGGATATAACATTGACTAACCTTGATTCTAACATTGATAATATTTCCATAACTAATCCCCTAAGTAATAGTTACCATAATTTAATCCTGTTTGATCTGGTCACTTCTTTAACCAGTAATAAAACCACTGGTTTCAGATTCAACTATCCTAGGGGTAACCATGACGCTATTAGATCCTCTTTAGATAAAACTGATTGGTCTATCTTATTGTCCAACCTATAGTTATTGATAGTTGGAATTGACTAAAACAACATCTTAAATGAATTGGAATCATTATATGTCCCTATTAAGAAAACATTAAATAATAAGGGTAAGATCCCGCCAAGGTTCACTCCAGCCATTCATAAACAAATCAAAAGAAAAGAGGCAACATATTACAAAATGAAAAAAAAAATACTGTGACTGTTTCATTATTTAGAAGGAGGTCAGAAAACTAAGGCTCTAATTAAAGCAGAAAGAAAGAAACTAGAATTTAATCTTGCTCTTTCAAAAGGGAACACTAAAGCGTTTTATGCATATGTTAATTCCTCCAAAAAGACTTTGAACCCAACCTCTTCTATGCTCAAAGATGGTAAGGATATAAATAATACTCAGGAAATAGCCAAACTCTTTAATGAGTATTTTGGTTCTGTGTTTTCAGGAGTTGATACCATTCTTCATACATCACATCTCCCCTCTCACCATCACGAGTTCATTACATGTGATGAAATAAAAATTACAAAGCAATCTCTAAATAAAAATTCTTCCCCTTGTCCAGATAATCTGAATAACTATCTATTTACAGAAATTATAGACCAGTTGGCTGTCCCATTGTATATCATTTTTAATAAATCACTGGCCACAGGGGAGGTTCCTGAGGAGTGGAGGAAGGCAATTGTTGTCCCTATCTTCAGAAAAGGTAGTAAAAATTAACAAACAACTATAGACCAATTTGTCTAACCTCTATAAGGAGTAAACTAATACAAAAAATTCTGAAAAATAAAACTGAAAATGAAATAAACACCCTGGCCCAGATATTCAAACTGCGCCATTTTGTGGCGCAAGCCCCTGTGCCACTCAAAATAGTTAAGCAGTGGGGTGTGGCCAGGCGATATTCAATGAAGTGGCGTTATATGAAGCAACTTCTTGAATATTGCCCTGGCCACACACCATAATGCATCAGCACGAGTGGAACAATGCGCAAAGCGCAAGTGGTCAGAGTGGAGCAATTGTGAGATCGCGGTGGCACAAGTTCCATTGCGCCATGCACAGCACCTGCGATATTCAAAGGGTGACATGCAAATGGAGCCATAATTTATGCAAGGCTCACGGGGGGTCATTTGCATCTGATTACGGCCCCATTTGCATACCATTAGCATGCAGGTGCGCCGATCCCCGATGACTTGCACCTGGCTGCCTGCCAGGCGGCAGCTGTTGGGGACCGACGCCCCCTGCAGCCCGATCATGGGCAGAACAGTAGTCTCCCCAGCAGCCCGATCACAGGCAGAACAGTATTCTTCCCCACCCCAAGCAGCCCAATTGCGGGCAGAACAGTATTCTTCCCCCTGAGCAGCGATCCACAGGCAGAACAGTATTCTCCCCCTCAGTAGCCTGATTGCGGGCGCCTTCGAAATGTCCCCCCACCCCCCAAGTAGCCCGATGGTGGGCATAATGGTATTCTTCCCCACCCCAGAGTAGTTCAATCGCGGGCATATGATTCTTCCCCCATTAGCCTGATCGCCAGGCATAACGAAACATCCCCACCCCTGGTAGCTTCGACCGCGGGCATCAGACCCCCAAAGTCCAATATCCCTGGTAGTCCAGTGGACCTTTGAGTAGCCCGATCCACAGGCGCATCCCTCACCCATCCAAATCCCTGGTGATCTAGTGGCCCCCCACCCCACCACCCGCGAATTACTACCCGGCTCCCGTCAGCGGTGGCGGCAGCACCCACCGCCTGCCGCCCCACCGCCCACGACTAACAGCTCGGTGGGTTGCCGCCCATTGGTTTCAGAGCATGAGCCAATGGTAGAACGCAACAAGATCAGTCAGATAATGAATGAATGAATTCATTCACATATCTGAATGACATGATATCAACTACACCCGGTCCTCCCAGCAGTCCGCACCTTTCTCCTCCTTTTTCTATCGGTAGAGTGGTGCCTCTCTGTATTACACTCAGACCACTCTGCCCTCCCCTCCCATGGTTACTTTGCCTCAGCTTACCTATATCTAGGGGTGAGCTCATTAGGCTCTCCTATCTGGACCTTTCTACTAACCTCAGTCTTTTTGTACACCCTCACTAGTTTAAATCCACCTTAGTAGTGATATACCCCTCTAATCCTGTCTTTAATACTCTCCTTCCATTCCTGCTCAAGTGTACCCTGTCCCCCACATACCAGTCACTATTTCCCCAGACCCTACCCCAGTTAGTTCATAACCCATAATTTTTGGTGTGGCACCAATCCCTCTGCCCCTTATTGAACTCCTCAATCCTACCCTTCCTCCCCATCCTTGCAAATGGTACGGGGAGTAACTCCGAGAATGCCACACAACTCCCCAATCCCCCACACTGCTTGCCTAACTCCTCAAAGCTCCCCCTCATTACTTCCACAGTCTCCCCCGACGAGTCGTTTGTACCCACATGCAACAGTAAATGAGGTTTCTTCCTCCCCCTCACTGAATACATGATAGTGCCTGCCTGCCTCTCTCTGCAGCCAGCCTGGGGATAGCTTCAACCTGAATACAGCTGTGCCTTCCCCCCTTCTATCCCATCTCACCCTTTCAGTATACAATCCCCTGAGAGAGGGGTACCCCATGCCTGAGCCCCTTTCCTTCTAATGCCTCTCCAGCACCCCAGTATTTAATCTTCCTGCCCTGACAGCTGCACCTCTGTGACTTGTATCTGTACCCCTACTTCTAGGCCTCACCCCTTTCTGCCTTATTCCTCCCATCCCTCTTGAACACCTTCCAGCCTCACTACTTCCCACTGGGCTTTCCTTGTCATCATCCCTCATCTCCTCTGGCTGATTTCCAACACCACCCTGTCCCTGCTGTTGTTGATTTAGAGCCCTGTCTCTTTTACTCCCAATAGTGATGCCCTCCATCTCCTCCCTTTACTCATAGTCTTTCTCCTCCAGTCATCACCCCTCCTTCCTTACTAGGCCCGCCTTCTACCCTTTCTGTCCTGCGTATCTCTTCCCCAGCTGTTGCCATCCCTCCTCATGCCCAGCTTGTCCTCCCCCTTCAGGATGTTCCTGCTCCCTCCGTCTCCCATAGTAGAGGTTAGAATTCATTCCAGTCAATACCCCTCCTACATCCCTTCCCCTATTGGTTCCACCCTCACTTGTTCCCTTCCATTCCACCCTGGTCCCCTCCTGACCCACAGCCATCTGCTCTCCCTGGTACTCCTGTGTCTCTTCCTCTCCCAACAGGAGGCCTCCCTTCTACCCTTTCATCCCCACTATCTTCCCTAGCTGTTGCCATCCTCTCATGCCCCGCTTGTCCTCCCCTTCTTAAGTATTGTTCCTGCTCCCCCTCTCGTCCCATAGCAAAAAGGCTTGAATCTATTCTAGTCGATATCTCCCACATCTCTTCCCCCTATCAGTTCTACCTCCTACCTTTTCCCATCTGTTTCCACCCCTGGTCCCACCCCTGCTCCCTCCCTACTCGCAGCCATCTGCTCTTTCCCCTGGTACTCCTCATGGTCTCTTCTTCCTCCAACCTGGAGGCCGCCCCTACCTCAGGCACCACCTCACTTTGTCCTCTCTTTCTGCTAGTGCCTCGATGCTGAGGGTCAGTTCAGTCCCTAGTTGTTCTTCCTCTGTCCCCCTTGCAATCCCCCTATCCCCCTAGCCAGGATGCTCACCATACTTATCTGCCCTGCACATAGACTCCTCTGTAATCTACACAGTTCCTCCCTCAACCAGCCAGTCATCTACAGACCATATACCCTCCCCATCCTCTCCAGCCCCAGTCCAGGATCATGGCAGACCCATACCCTGTACACCACACCACTCTTCCAAAGATGCTTGCCCATTGACATGTGGCATCTGTCTCATTTGCCCCCATTTTATGTTATTACAGGCTCTACTCCCAGGTTCTGTACCCTTACTAGGACTGTTAGCCTTTATTTACTCACTCCTGTCCCCCCACACCCGTTCCCCTACTGGCCCCTTGTCAATCGGAATAATCAGTCTCAAATCTCATCCTTAGATACTGTATTACTGTAGCAACTTAAAGCCTCCTTGTCCATTTTTCACCCTCAGCTACTATACTTTTGTTCTCAGCTCTCATATAGTTTCATTTAGCCCAGTTAGAAATCCTATTGCACTTCCAAGCATTACTCAGCTCAGTTAGAGAAATAAACAGGACAAATAAATGTGTATTATTACAGCAGTCATAACAGTATAGCACAGTACTTAGCTCAGTTAGAGAAAGAAACAGACAACTAAATCTGTATTATTACAGCAATCCTAAAGTATCCAATCATTACTTTGTCTCCACTCCAGAGACCCTGCTGTAATATAGGACCACAGAGGACCCTGTATGGGAGGGTGGGCAACTCTAAAGTCTCAGCATTGCTCCACTGAGATCACACACTTCCCTGTCTCTCACTCTCTCATTCTGTTTCTCCCGGCATTGTAGGCTGCCCTTTTGTACTGGGCTCCTGCCTGCTTTGGCACCTTTTTCTGCCCACTAAGAAATCTGCAGCAGTCCTGACAGAGCTCTGTTAGCTCGCTGACTCCCCCTCTCTCACTTGCTCGTTATCTTTCTCCCGGCACTGCAGGCTACCTTTTTGTACTTGGCTCCTGCCTGCATTGGCACCTTTTTCTCTGCCCACAATAATTCTGCAGCAGTCATGACAGAGCCCGCTGAGCTCGGCTTTCCCTCTCACGCGTGCTCATTCTGTTTCTCCTGTGCTACAGGCTGCCCTTTGTACTGGGCCCTGCCCGCATTGGCACCTTTTTCTGCCCACAAAGAAGTTCACAACTGCCTCGGACAGACCCCATGAGCCACTCACTCCCCCTCTCTCACTCACTCCTTCTATTTCTCCCAGCACTGCAGGCTGCTCTTTTGTACTGGGCTCCTGCCTGCGTTGGCACCTTTTTCTGCCCACAAAGAAATCTGCAGCAGTCCCAACAGAGCTCCACTGAAGCTCGTTCACTCCCCCTCTCTCACTTACTCATTCTGTTTCTCCCAGTGCTGCAGGTTGCCCTTTTGTACTGGGCTCCTTCCTGCATTAGCACCTTTTGCTGCCCACAAAGGAATCCGCAGCAGTCCAGACAGAGCTCCGCTGAACTCCCTCACTCCTCCTCTCTCACTTGCTTGTTCCATTTCTCCCGGCACTGCAGGCTGCCCTTTTGTACTGGGCTCTTGCCTGCATTGGCGCCTGTTTCTGCCCACAAAGAAATCCGCAGCAGTCCCGACAGAGCTCCATTGAGCTCACTCACTCCCCCTCTCACACTCCCTTGTTCTGTTTCTCCTGGTGCTGCAGGCTGCCTTTTGTACTGGGCTCCTGCCTACATTGGCACCTTTTTCTGCCCACAAAGAAATCTGCAGCAGTCCTGACAGAGCTAGTTGACGCATTCACTCCCCCTCTCACTCGCTTGATCTTAATCTGTCCCAAACACTGATTTCCCACAGTGACCATGCTATTCTGCGCCAGAAGTGCAAAAACACATTTTGTCCAGGATGTAAAAAAAGACAGCTGTACTGTTCATAAGGAGGTATGAAAAAATGCCAGTATTGAATATCTGGCATGAAAATATTACAAATTTGCGAAGTTACAAGGGTGCGTGAAACCAGTGCAATGCAGACTTGTAACACAGTGTTTGTATGGACTTTCATCACCAAATTTTCAACATAGGCATTTTAGGACATCTGTCATGAACAGTGTCACTGTCATTTTCTTAATCTGTCCCAGGCACTGATTTGACACAGCATCGCCTATTCTGCACCAGAAGTGTAAAAACACATTTCGGCCAGGATGTGAAAATGACAGCTGTACTGTTCATAAAGATGTGAAAAAATGGCAGTGTTGAAAAATCTGGACTGAAAATATTACAAATTCGGGCAGTTACGCAGTCAGCAAGCGGAAACTGGCGCAATGCAACGCCGTAAAACAGCGTCATTTTTTTTTTGATTTTTCACCAAATTTACAACATCGACTTTTGAGAGTCCATCTCATGAACAGTGGCACTTGTCGCTTCCTTAATCGTAATGACAGATGATTCGCAGTAGTGACCGCAAAATCACCTTCGGGACTGAATAATGCAATGACAGTGACTAAATTCATAAGGAGGGGTCCCAAGAACACTTATGTTGAAAAATTTGGTGCCAAAATTTCAAATGCCTGAGATATGTACCCAAAGATTTTTTTTTGAAATTAAGTATACTTTATTCAGCTTTACATATACACCCAGAACATTACACATTACAGAGGATAAAAATTGTATGATTGTACATATACAACTAGAGGATGCTGTCAATTAAATCCACTCCCCACCCTACCCTCACCAAACAAATCCCCCAAACCTCCCTCCCCACAAAACCCACCTTGAACCCCTAAAGCCAGCTCCATAGAGTTGTACTGGCCATAAATTAAGAAATTAACAAAAAGAAGTGTTATTTGGGTGATACCTCTAAAGTTATGGGGACATGATCTAACCCTGAAATAGGGTAAGGATCCTCGTAGATCTTAAGTTTATCGTGCGGAGAAATTAACCATAAAGTATGGAATTTCTCCCACTTTGTGTTGTATCTGGAAATTACATTTCTAAAACTGGCAATAGTTTTATCAATCCTTAAGTTGTATAGCAAGCAGATCATTGATCCATTCCTGGTAGGTAAGAACATGCTAGTCTTTCCAGTACCTTAATACTAGATGTTTCACCATGAGTGATATTAAGTTAATATAATACCTTCTTTCTTTCACAGCCACTGTTGAGTAGTCCCCAAGTATACATATTTGTGGGGTGAATAGATTTTGTATCCCTAATAAGGGAACCACCTTAGATTTAATTAGGGACCATAGGGAGTTTACTATAGGGCAATCCCAGAAAACATGTAGCAGGGGTCCTTGCATCTGACCGCACCTGAAACATATGCCTTCTGGGAGCTTCCCATTCTATATAGCTTTGCAGGAGTTATGCATGGCATGCAATATGTAATATTGTGTTAATCGAAACTTATCAGTAGCACTATAGATATAGATTCCTCACCATAAGTATTCTCAATTAATACAGTTAGTGGGAAAGGTCTGTATCCAATATTGGGATTATTCCACCTGATCAGGGTAAGATTTTAAGTATAAAGCTGCAACTAAATGGGAGACAGCGTGTGGCTGCCAGGCAAGGGTTTGGAATTCTGAAAAGGGTTTCTACGTGGTTAGTTTCCCATGGATTCAGCCCAAACCATGTAGTTAGCATATGTCTAACTTGATAAACAAAAAAGAAGTACTTTGGTGATAACTGGAATCTCTCCAATATATCTGGGACCGAGCTCACCCTTCCCTTGGATACTAGATCATTAACCTTGCTGTGTGAAGGTATAGTTAGATTATGTGATAGGAAGAGATTCTTACTTATTTTAAAATTGGGATTTCCAAACAATGGCTGTGAGATGTCTTTAGTATGTGTAACCCCAAGAGACCTACATAGTTGATTATGAACCTTAACTGAAGTGTATATAGCCATAAACGGCATAGAGACAGGAGCTTTTGAGGAAGTATGTACCAGAGGCTAGAGAATATCATCTTGAGTCTTTAATAATATTCCTTTCAATCTGTAGTATGGTTCAGATGGGGTGCTGCCAACATATATATTTGGCCATATGACTCGCCAAGTTGTAATAATAAAAATTTGGGAGCTTAGTCTCCTATGGATTTTAGGGCACAAAAGACGAATATAAAGATCTCTCCATGGGGGTTTTATGCCATAAGAACTTAGTAATCATTCTCTGAACTTTACGGAACCAAGTTATGGGAGGTAAATATTCAGCATGGTTGAGGGGTGAATAAGCCGGGCAAGACATTCATTTTAATGACATTGATTCTTCCTTGGAGGGAAATATAAAGGGGGGGCCCATCTAATTAAGTCTTGCTGAATGGTTAAGATGAGGTTATCTAGGTTAAGCTTCCTCAAGAGAAAACTTCAGGGTGCCAGAATAATTCCCAGGTATTTGAGTCTGGTGGTCCAAGTCATGCTGAAGGCAACTATATCAACTTTATGAACATGGGAATTTAGAGGCATAACCTCAGTCTTACCTATATTCAACTTGTAATTGGAGAACTGACTAAACTCGAAAATTATCTCCAAAGTTGTTGGGATAGATTTAGCCAGATCAGTAACATGTAATTAGATGTCATCCGCATAGGCTGATAATTTAAGTTCTAACGGGCCAATTGAAATACCTGCTAAATATGGAGGTAACTGTAGTTTACGAAGTAAGGGTTCCAAGTATAGGTTGAACAACAGGGGGTGACATAGGACACCCCTACCGTGTACCTGAATGTAGTGGGAATTTCCGGGGAAAGATCCCATTACAATAAATTTGTGCACTAGGTTTGGAGTATAAGTACCTGATCCAGGAAATGAATTCGGGGGGAAACCAAATTGGGTATAGTTTCAAAAGAGGAAAGGACAACTGACTCTATTGAAAGCTTTCTCTCATCCAGGGAGATAAGGGATTGGTAGGCCCATTTCCCTGGATACAGAGAAAATGTGGGCTAGTTTACTTAAAGTTATCAGAGGGGTTCCTGCCACTGATGAATCCAGTCTGTTTGGGGCTGATTAATTTTCCTCACTTTGGTGATCTGGGAAGCTAAAATTTTAGCTAGTACCTTGATATCATAATTCATCAAAGAAATTGGTCTGTAATTTGATACTTTGTCTTTGGGTTTACCAGGTTTTGGCAGGACGATAATGGTTGCTTTAGTAATGTGGAGTCTATAAGACCCTGGGCATAGATATAGTTAATACAAATTCTGGAGAATAGGAGTAAGCTCTTTTCAGAGGTTCTATAGAAGTTTGACGTTAACCATCCGCCCAGGAGCTTTGTTTAGTGGAGAGAGTGAATGGTGGTAGTCACTTCTAATGCTGTTATAGCAGAAATTAGCTGGACTTGCTGGTCAGGACCAAGAGTAGGAAGGGGATTTTGATAAGTAGTCTTGTATTTCAGTCTGTGTAGGCTATTATCAGGAAGGCTATACAGCTGTCTATAGAATAATTCAAATTCTTCTACTATAGCCTTAGGGTTGTTAATTGTCATCCACCTTCTAGGGAAAAATAGATGTGACCAATCTAGACTCCTCTGCTGTCGCAGCTTGAGAGCCAAGAGGTGGCCAGACTTATCTCCTTGGTCTAAGTACAAAGAGTGCATCTTAAAGAGAGTGTATTCAGCCCATTCCCTCAGGGTATCTGCATATTGATCCTTGAGGATCGCAAGCCGATTTAAATCCCCTTCAGAGGGATGGGTAGCAACCAATAGTTCAAGCTGTTGGATGGATTCTAACAAGGATTTCGCAGTGGCCTCCTTCTTCCACTTCCGGGAAGCAGCTATCCTGATAAATTCCCACCTCAAAAAACATTTCAGGGAGCTCCAGATCTGATCATATGCTGGGATAGAGCCCTCATTTTGCTCCATGAACTGAGTAATCGGTGTTTTGATCCTGCCTGCTGTTTCTTCATGAGAAAGCAAATGAACATTTAGTTTCCATAGGGTATTCTTCGGTGTCTCTTGGGGTATAATACCTCAAACCAAATCAAAAATGATCGAATAGCACTCTAGGAGAAATATCACTGCCTACTGGGCTATCAGCATGGCCCGGTTTACCAAAAAGAAGTCAATACGGGAGTGTAATTTGTGGTAAGCAGAATGAGGTGAATTCCTTCACATTGGGGTAGAGAAGGAGCTAGTCACATAGCCCCAGGACGTCCGGTCATTTCATGTTGAGATCGCTGTATAGGACAAACTATGACCTCTCTGGGTAGATCTGTCCAGAGTGGTATCATAAGTGAGATTTCAAACCCCAGTTAAAGTTATAGGTAGTTGTTTAAACGGAGCTAGCATAAGGGTTAATTTTGAGAAAAATTCAAGGGAAGAGTGATTAGGACCATATACAGTGCCCAGGATTATTTCTCTGTGATCAAGAAGGCCTCTTAGGAAAAGGAACCTACCTTGCAGATCCCCTGTTTCTTGTAAAATCTGGAATTGGGTCCCTCTAGTAATTAAAATTGCATCCCCTCTTTACACAGTGGATTTGCCGGCTGCATAGACACACCCCACTTGCTCTCTCTGAAAAAGGGTATTCTCCTTAGCCAGCAGGTGTGTCTCCTGCAACAGTGCAACTCCTGTATGCATCAGAGCCAGATGCTTTAGAATTTGGTGGTGTTTCACCCTGGCACGTGCCCTTTAATATTCCATGAAATAATTTGCATAATAAGGCTGATAGGTAGAGCATGATAGTAGGTCTAGGTTTATTAGGGCTGAGTATGCCCCTTCAACTGTCAAATGAGCGTAGTAGTGCAGTGACTGGCTCCATACCCCCATCCCTACATCCCCAAAAGTCAGAGTATTTAGGTAAAATCTGAAGTATATTTCCCTTAACACTAATCACCAATCAGGCATATATAATTTAACCTAAGTATACCCCAATAGTTAAGAAGAATTGTAATACCCCAGTCCTAGCGACTGGAACCACACTAATCACAGTCTGTACAATGAGTATAATGCTGCCCCTGAGTTTCCTTCCCCAACCCCTGCCCTTCCCCACCTCTGCACTAAACTTTAACATAGTCTAAACAAACTTTTAGAACCATAGAAGCATGTTTAACTATGGATTCTAGATTACTACTGTATAATATCAATGCTTTTAGGGATTGGATCCCTGCATTAGTAAGGAGTTTAATACCTCCCACCAAACCAAAGAGGAGGCGATAACTATATATCATTAGATCTGTGTAACTGGAAACCAGAAGAGAAAACTGCTAAAGTTAACAAGATTATACAGTTACCCTTTTAGCCGAGTAACCCATATAATAGACCTTAATAATTTTAGAACAAAACTAGTTATTGGTACTATGTATAACCATTGGAAAAATAGGAGGAGTCCTAATACCATATATTGAATCATAGTGATCAGTAGGACAAGGATGCAAAGCTCTAAAAAAACAGCAGAGTGAGCCTTCAAGCATCTCTATTAGTCCAGAATTAGGTCCTTCCAATTATTGCTGCATAGGGTGGTCCTCTAGAAGAATCAGTTCTCTAAGCGGTAGATAAACATTGGTAGCGGTAGCTTGCAATACCAAAACAACCACTGGATGTCACTCTTGCCACAACATGGAGCTGGAGAGATTTCATTTAATTAAATCTGGATACCAATCAATCAATCAATCAATCAAATCTTTATTTATTCAGGGATCATCATTGAGCAAGGCTCATTTACAAGATGGACCTGATAAGGTCAAGGTTCGAGTTGATACACAGCAATTACATCACACACTTATAAGACAGTTGTACATACAGAAAAAATGATGTTTATAACACAATGATATACAGTGAATTCACATGTTGAAACTCGTTAAGAGAAGGTTAAACTAAGATCTACAATATGTACAGTACATATATATCCCAATGAGGGCAGGACAGTCACACACATAATGAGTACAAGGATGGTGAAGGAAATATTGGGTGCCATAAACTGGGAGTGTCTGACTGGAAGGAATATGTCATATATGATTGGAATATAGGTTTGTGGGATGACTATTCTATCTCAGCAGTAGCAACTGCATTTCTCTGTGAAGAAGGCTGTACAGTGCTGTTAAAGGATATAAATGGAATGATAATGGATAGTTTTAGGGATTTTGTAGGGTGTTCCATGCTATAGCTAGAGAATAGCTGATTGCTGCCCTCCCTAGTTTGGTGTTGACTTTGGGCAATTTGAGCAGGATGATATTGTTGCTTCTTAGGGCATAGGAGCTAGGAGTGGTCTGGTTGAAGCAGTCCAGGATATAGCTTGGGAGTTTTTTTGATAAAGCTCTGTAGATCCATAGAGCTGCATTTCTGTTCCTCCTGACATGAAGGGAAACCCATTCAACTGCGTCATAGAGAGAACAATGGTGGGTATTATATGGCAGGTCGGTAATGAACCTTATTGCTCTATGATATAAGGTATCCAACTTTTGAAGGTAGGAGATGGGGCAGTGACTATAGAGGAAGTCTGCATAGTCAATGACTGATAAAAAGATGGCCTAGACTAACCTCATCTTTGAGTCTCTGTTAAGGAAGGGTTTTAATCTATAGAGAAGGCCAAGTCTTAGGCAAAGCTTTTTTAACAGTCATTCTAGATGCTGAGTGAAGTCAAGTCTGCTGTCAATCTACACACCTAGGTATTTGAAATTTTCAACATACTCCAGATTTTCTCCAAGTATAGTGCATAGCTGGGGGAGATTGATTAAAGAGGATGTATTGGTGGAGTTTTGAGTTGTGAACATCATTGCTTTAGTTTTCTTTGCATTTAGCAGAAGCTTTTTTCTCGAGTAGCTGATATTGTAACAAGGAGAATTCTGTTTGTAGGATTTCATGAGCAACTGTAGGCTAAGGGTTGCTGTCATACAGAACAGTGTCATCAGCAAAGAGGTGTGCTGAGGACTTGGTAAGGTTGAATCAATTTTATTTATATAAATGGCAAAAGGATAGGACCCAGAATACAGCCTTGGGGACTCCTCTTGACAGTGGTCTTAATGGGGATAGGTCACCTTCAGCTTTACCTGCTGTGACCTACCGCGAGGTAGCATCTGAACCACTTAAGGGAGGGTGGATCTAGGCCAATGGAGTGTAGGATGAGAGTAGCAGTTCATGGTCCACAGTATCGAATGCTTTGCTCAGGTCCAGGAATACTGCACAGACATTGTTCTTTTTATCCAATTCGGTTTGCCAGTCATTTGTGACCTTGGCTAATGCAGTGATAGTGCTATGTTTGGCCCTGAATCCAGATTGAGCTGGATTTAATAGGTTAGCATTGTCAAGATATTCCCTTAACTGAATACTCACTAATTTCTCCAGCATCTTGGATAACACAGGTAGAATGGAAATGGGCCTGTAGTTATTAAGATCCATAGAGTCCCCTGATTTTAGAAGGGGGACCACTTGGGCTGTCTTCCACAGCGTGGGAATAGAGCCAGAGTTTAGGGAAAGGTTAAAGAAGTGTGTTAGGGGGACTGCAAGCACATGGCACGCAATCTTTAGAAAGAAGGGGTCCAGAAGGTCTGCTTCTGCACTTTTTTTGGTATCCAGATGCCATAATAGATCCTCAATTTGTTTCAACAGTATAGGTTTGAAGCTAAAGGAAGAGTCAACTCTTTGATCACCAATGTAGTGGAGCTTAATTGGTCCCTTAGTAGGTTAGCTGGGGAGGTGTCAAAGGCAAGGCCAGCTGTTGTGAAGTGGTTGTTGAATGCATCCAGTATTTCCATTTTGCCAGTAATAGGGCCATAGTTATTGTGTAGTTGAGTTGGAAGGGGGTTGTTAGCATTCTGTCCCATCATCCCCTTGATGGTGCCCCAAAACCTAGCAGGATTATGGTAGGAGGAGTCGAGCTCGGCCAGGTAGTAGGCAGCCTTTGCATCCCTAACTTTCCTGGTGCATTTATTCCTGGCTTTCCTAAAAATCATCCAGTCATTTGTATTCTTAGCTTTTCTTGCTACTTTCCAGAGTTTGTCTCTCTCCAGCAGTGCAACTTTGAGGTCAGCTGAAAACCAGCGGCAGGATTTGTTTTTTATTCGGATACTAGAGATTGGGGCATGGGTGTTAAGGGCATTTATTATAATGCTATTTAGCACCTGCTGAGCTTTTTCTACAGAATGTGCAAGATAGAACTTTTGCCAGTGTGGACAGTAAGCTAGATCATGCAGATATCCTTCAATATTGATGTTTTTCTTGGATCTCCTCATGATGAATTTTGCAGGATTTGTTGTTATGCTGTTGGATCTTACCCCTGCGATGGGGCAGTGATCACTTATGTCGCATAGGAGCACTCCAGCATGTGTGAATAGATGTGGTTTACTCACTAGCATGATATCAAGTAGTGTACTGTTACTACTATTCTTTGTATTTAATCTTGTTGGTTCATTAATTAACTGTATGAGCCCATAGGTGTCACAGAATGATACCAGAGGTGTAGCTGCCTGGGTGAGCCAGTTGAAATTCAGGTCACCTAGGATAATGACTTCTTCAGTACTGGACTTGACCAGGTTTCCCAGGTGGGATAAGAGCTTGTGTTCAGCAGAGGGGGGTCTGTAGCATCCAATTAGTTGGAAAGCTGCTGTATTGAGGAGAGAGACTTTAGAGATAGGCATTCAAATTCCTTGGGCATAGATGTTGCAGCAGTACAGGATACAACTACACCAGCTTTTGCATATATGGCTACTCCACCTCCCTTGTTTAGGATCAGCTCTGAATAGCTGATAGTTAGGTAGGTTAACTTCCTGTCCATTGTGGTGGGTTTGAGCCATGTCTCAGTTATCACGAGAAAGTCTGGCAAGGTATGGGCAACCCAGGCTTGTATCAATGTAAATTTTTCAACAGACTGCATACATTAATATGCAGGAAACTGAGGCCTTTAGTTGAGGTTAGGTCTGATGGAGAGGTGATTCTTTAAAGAGGTCCAGGGTTGATTTCACATTACCAATACAGAGCAATAGAAAGATCAGTAGTTTCATGAGGGCTGCCAGTGATAGGGAGACGGGGCTGTCTTTGGTCCTCCTTTCTTTATTCTGTTGCCACTTTTTTTTGGGTGCTCCTGTGGTTTTAAGGTAGTGTGTTGGGATACCAATTAGCAGTTTGACGACTAGGCTTGGGGGATCTATATATCCAGCAGTGGGGCCTTGACTGAAACACATACGTGGTGATATGTGTATCTTTATGATGATTGTACCACTGTAGTCGATGCAGCAATGGTAAAGCATATATGAGGGGTTTGAGTGTCAGCCAAGGTGGATGTTCCAGAGAAACTGGGCGGATTGACCACTCTAAATTGTATAACAGGGTCATCTTCTTTGTGGAACCCTATGGCTGATAGTGACAGGAGTATCAGAAGTAAGCTCCCCATTCTGAAGGGGATATTGATAGTTGGCAGTGGGGAGTAGTGAAGTTGCTGATTGGTTGGATCAGCAAGCTGGTGTGACTCTCTGTTGGTTTAGAGAAAAATGCTGAAGGCGGGGAAGAGATTTCGTGGGAAGATGCCTATAAATTAACACACAAGAAGGGGAAGGGCGGGTGGGCAAAGTTGCTCCTTTCCGACTGCTCCTCGCTGTTCCTCATGGCCTTGTGGTTCCCAGGTTCGGCTAAGGTGCCGGCCACACCGCTGCTGAGCAGAGTGAAGCCCGCAAGGCCAGCTGGGTGCTGTGGGATGGAAGATGCAGGCTGGAGAGAGACAGAGGAGGGTGCAGCAATTAATAAGGGCAGTAGCAAGCGCTTTCTGAGCATCACTGACCAAATCTGCACTACAAAAGGACTGCTGCCACTTACAAGCTTCTCTAGCAGATTCCAGTGAGTCAAATGAATGCCATTGCCCATCCCTATTTATCTGTAGGGTTGCAGGTTGCAGACTCTGTATTTGATACCAGCAGATACTAACTTAGAGACCAAGGGATGAAAAGCGAAAGCTTCTGGTGGACAGAGAATGGTAAGTCCTGCAATACTCAGATTTTCTTGCCTGCCCATTGTATTTCTGCCACCTCCTTCAAACAGGTCAAACGTGCTGTTTATCCAAAAATTCAACTTTCAGAAAATGAAGGGCGAGGGGTGATCCCGAGGAGGCTTAGGGGCAGAGATCTATGTGCCCTTTCTATAATGTAAGTGGGGCCATTAGGTGAAGGCCCCACTAGTTTGTCGATAGCTTTTGTAAATACAATGGTCTGAAGCCCCTCTTCCCTTCAGGGAAGCCTAGCACCACCAGATTGTTGTGTCTCGAGCGCCTCAAGATCCTCAAGGCAGTCTTCTTTTTTTTCAGCCTGTGGTGCAATGTAACCAGTTCTGGGTCCAGCTTCTCTCCAATCATCCAGGGAGGATATATGGGCCTCTATTATCTTGGGTTCAGACATTGAGCTGATCTATAGGCATTTTCATTCCTTTGAACTCTGAGGTGAGTACTAATAGGGTTTTTTCATCTGCGCCAACTCCTCAAGAAACCTGTCCTCCGTTAGAGCTACATTCTGTTTGGTTGTTGGGGAGGTTTCAGGTTCACTCGCTTTAGATAGTTTTGCGGCCTTGTCCTTGGCCGGAGTCAGCAGGGGTGTATGTCTGAGCAGCAGCGTCTTCATCTCCACATCCATTTCTGAGGACAATTCGCGGGTAGGTAGTACTGTAACTCTCACCAGGCAATCGGGGAGCCGTTATGTGCGATTGTACCGACGCAAAGGTAAAGTTAACTGCTGTTATGTAGTAGCACTAGAGGAAGGGCAGAGGAGCCATCTGAAAGAGCATCTCAGCAGGCAGCCATCGCACCAGAAGTCCGATATGCACCAAAGTCGAAAAAACCCTATTTATGCCATTATACAACTTACTGACATTTCTTCAGTTGGTGGTCTGCTTTGAAGTGTGCAGACGTGTTCCCGGTCCTCCGAAGATTGTTGCGCTGTGCTCCAGAGGTAAGTATGGGGTGAGGGGGGTTGTAGGAAGGCAGGGTGCACAGAAGGTGGGCGCGGGTTGGAGGAGGGGCCAGCAGACTCTACGAGGGACTGTTTTCTGTTTTACAGGTTAAAGGAAAAACATCATGAGACTTTTTTTTTCAGGTACTTTTGGCATGCTGGGTGGGCTCCAGCATGCTCACCGAGTGCTTTTTTGGGGGCTGTAGCCGACAAGGGATTGGGCATCCCCATCAGCACATAACAATTTTTGGTTGGTACATTATGCCAACGAGGAGTGGGGTTCCCTGTCTGCAAATTTATTGGGAAGGTGGGGTTCTGAAGCTGATGGGGATTGGGCCTCCCGTCAGCAAAGAATGACTGTTGTGGGAGCTCATGATGCCGAAGGTGATTGGGAACCCCCTCAGCACACAACAAATGGTAGGGGGGGTCACAGTATGCTGACAGGGGGTGGGCTCCCCAGTCAGCAAATGAACTAGCGGGGGCACCATGGCAAGGTACCACCCTGCAATGACAGGTTGCTCCCTTATTGCAGCGGAATGTCTGATGCTGCAATGGTGAGGTGGTCTCTGATTGCAGCAGTGAAAACCTTTCAACTTGGTGGCACTTTAGCAGAACCAGCGCCATTAAGACACTGGGCCTGCATTGGTCCACCAGTGCCAAGCCTCCCAGCTGCCTGCTCTTGAACGGGGCTGCTTCAGCTCCCCACGGTTATGCAGCACCCAGCCAGCCACTGCCTGAGACTAGGATGCCCCTGCAGCTCCTTGGAAGCTGTCTGCCCTTGAACGGGGCTGCTTCAGCTCCCCCATGGTCGGCCGGCATCCAGCCAGCCACCGACTGAGACTAGGACACCTGCCTGCAGCTCCTTGGAAGCTGCCTGCCCTTGAACAGGGCTACTTCAGCTCCCCCACGGTCGGCCGGCACCCAGCCAGCCACTGACTGAGACCATGACGCCCACTTGCAGCTTTTTGGAAGCTGCCTGCTCTTGAACGGGGCTGCTTCAGCTCCCCCATGGTTGGCAAGCACCCAGCCAGCCACTGACCGAGACCAGGATGCCCTCCTGCAACTCCTTTGAAGGTACGGCGACAGCGTAGCCAATCGGAACACGGGCGCTTTCAGCAAACCCACTCTGATTGGCCAGGACTTTTACCCTGCTTTGCCACCTGGCACTTTTTACAAACAGATTTTAGATAGAACTAAGCACATTTCAAGTGTCTAATGGAGGTTTGTTTTTTTTTGGCTAGTTTTCCATTAGCAGGTTATACAGACCTATCTCTAGAGGAATTCTTGTTCTTTCATTTAAAAAAAAAAGTCTACACTCTGAAAGACAGTTGCTTTACTTGCTATATACCTTCCTTCCTGCCCTCGAGATCCTCTCGAACTGGGTAAGACTTTCCTGAACCATGGGACTGTTGACAGCCACGCCATTTGCCCCACGGTATCTGTACCACACCCTGATTGGACGCTGTCTTGCCTCCTGCTCTGGGATTGGCTCTTGAGCCAGCTAAAACTTTGCTCTGCTGGGGGCTGCTGCGCCCATTCATTTCTATGGCAAATGGACAAAATTTTGTGCCTGCCCCCCCAACCTTAACTTTATAGACCTTCCTCGCTGCCCCTGGTAGCTCAGCCCCCACTGTGGCTTCATTGGTTACCTGTTTTGGGAACCCCCATCTTTTAGCTGCCACCTGCCAATCCCTGACTGCCTGGCCTTCCTGGCTGTATCCTCACTTCCCACTGATCCAGCTACTGCTCTTTCACCCCTTTTCCTAGCCCCGCTAGCCTGTCTAACCCTCTCCCTCTGCCTACCCCGAATCCTACCTTAATCATGCGCCCCTTCCGCTCTCTCACCCCATTCTATTTCTTCTGCTTGTCTTCCTCTCCTACTGCATGCCCCAAAAGCCTGCTTTTCCTCCCTCCCCACAGCTTCCACATTCCTACATCCTTCCTCTACATAGGCACGCTGCATACTGGTCACTGCCCCTTGCCCAGGGTCCATCCCACCGCCATGAAACTGTCCTACAATCACACTGGTCCTAGCCCTCCACTCTGGTTCCCCCTGTCTATGCTTAACCTCACCCGCTATCATCGATGCTCAGCAATTTGTTGAGATGCTAGCAGGCGAAAGCATTCCCTTAAAGAAATACGCCGCAGCTCCTAAAGCCTAGTCCTTCTCCTCTTAATGCTGTCATGCAACATGCACCCGAACTCTGGCCCATTCTGCTCTAAAGCCACTAATCTGAGCAAGCCTTTGGGTGCCCTCTCATTCATATCAATCAACATCTGCAGCCTCCTTCCTAAAATGGATGCCCTACAGGTCTTCACCAGCCAACACTGCCCTAACATCATAGCAGTTGTCGAAACCTGGCTCAAGCCATCAGTACCGGTCCATGCAATCAGCCTTTTCTGGCCACAACATCTTTAGGCTGGATCACCTCTCCAAAAGAGGCAGGGGCTGTGCTGTCTACCTAAAAGACTCCATACAGGTGCACCACATCATTACCTCACTCCAACCTACAACTGCTCAGATACTTCCAGTGAGAATCCTCCTTGGAGCCCACAACAAAACTCTCACTGTTGTCACCATCTACATCCCCTCCCAAAGAACAGGGAACTGGTCTAACAGCTGTTCTTGACTTTGTAAAGTCACTCCCACCAGACACCGAATCCATCCTCCTAGGCGACTTCAACATCAACTGGCCTGCGGCCGATGCTGGTGCACACAGGGATACCATTGCTGCGGTGAACCTCACACAAATGGGTGACTCACCAACCAGGAAAAATTACAGGATCAGTACCATCACACTCTTGGACTGGATCCTTACCAGTCACCCATCGCGGATATCTAACACTAATGTCCTCCCTGACTCTCTCAGTGACCACTCCCCTGTTAGCTGCACCTGGTGAAATAAATTCATCAAACAACCACCAAAAACTATCACCGGCTGGGTTCTACCCAGTGGTCACCTTCCTCAACTCAAATCCCACCTCCCTCATCAAGACTGGTCCCCTATCTTCAATGCAACCAACGTAAACACTGCCTTTGATCACTTCATAAACATCTTCACTGTGGCCTGTGACACATATGCTCCTATTAAGAAATGCTAAGTCAAATCATTCAGTAACTGTTGGCTCACAGGTGACCTCCTCAGGATGCTAAAAACAATAGACCACCTATGGGAGCTGGCCAGAAGCTCTGGAAGGCAAAACGACATCCAAAACTACAAACGTGCCTGCAATGACTGCACCAAAACCATCCGGCAAATGAAGTCCGCCTACTATAAGCATGTCACAAACTCCTGGGGCAATGGTCTGGAATTCTTGAAGAACGTAAAGGAACTCACTGGGAATCCACTCAACCCCCCCCATCAATACTCAACATCAACGGAACCACAACCCTCAACCCAAAAAACATTGCAGATACCTTTAACAATGCCTTTACTGACCTCAGCACTGTCCTATCCCAGAACTACTTCAAAGATGGTGAAGCTCCTCTGTCTGCAATGAACACTACTCCCACCAGCTCCCCCCACTTCTACTTCAAAGCAGTCAAGGCTCACCAAGTACGCAAATATGTTACCAAAGCCCTTGGTAAATCAAGATTCAGTAATGACTTCCTCGATCTCAAAATTCTGTCTCTCACACTTAATGAAGTACTTAGTCCTCTGAACAGAATTTCAACCTCTCCCTCAGTCTTAGCCAGTTCCCAGGCAGACGGAAATCTGCCACTGTCACCCAATCCATAAACGTATGACAAAACTGCCCACGATAACTAACAGACCTATCTCCCTACTACCCCACTCTCAAGGCATTAGAACGCATCATCTCGGACCAGCTCACAGAATACCTGGATACGCACAACATCCTGTGCAAGCAGCAACACGGGTTCCACAAAGGTAACAGCACCTCCACAGCCCTACTTGAATTCACCAGCACAATCCACAATGTACTTGACTCCGGTGAATTACTAGGCTCAATCTACAATCTTGAATTAATTAAAGCCTTCAACACTGTCAATCACCGCCTCCTGCTTGTCCAGCTTCAGAACACTGGGCTGTCAACTGACTCCATTGGCTGGTTTAAGAGCTACCTTGAAGAACAGTCCCAAACAATAAGAATCACTGATACACTCTTGGACCCTAGACCGGTCCGCTTGGAAGTCCCCCAGGACTCCATTCTGGGACCCCTCCTCTTCAGCCTATTCTTAAACTCACTACTGGACAGCTGCCAGAACAAACAATTTTCTACACCGACGATGATGTGATCCTCACCTCGGACCCTGATCCAATCCAATTACAAAATAAACTTCAGCGGGCCTTCTCCTTCATCGAATCCTGGTTTCTAAATCATAAACTGCTTCTCAATCAGAAAAAAAACAAGTCTATGGTTTTCTGCAGTCCCCACAACAAAAACAAACAACTCCACCTCTCCATTGCAACTGAACAAGGAGCAATCCTAGAGCAAACACAATTGTTCAAGTATCTCGTATCACCCTTGATTCCCACCTCTCATACGCTGCCCATATCAGCAATGTTGCAAAGTCTGCCAATGCGAGGTTAGGCATATTATTCCAGCACAGGAACACCTAACCCCAGACGCACTGTCAGTGGTCGTCCAAAGCTCCATCAGTCAGCATCATAGACTATGGTCTTATCATATATGGGTCTGCAACTACCACCACTGCTCTCAAATGTATCACGACCCTCCTGAATAAGGCCTGTCGTCTCCATCACTGGCTCACATCGCTGCACTCCACACATGTCACCTCTATTCCCAATCTAGATGGCTTCAACTGACAAACGTATAAAATACCAAACCTGCATCACAGCCAAGAAAATTATAATGGGCTTTCCCCACCTGGTGTCTGTGCCCTCCTTAATCCTAGACATAGAAACATCACTACAAGGAGGATCCAATTCCACCCATTACTATATCCCACAATGTCACAAGACCTGGGACAAAGATCATTCACCTATCGGGCATCCAACTGGCTCAATTCTCTTGGCAGTGACATAGAGACCACTCCAACACTCAGCCTCTTCAAGTCCAAGCTGCCTCTCACTGCTTGTATTTTGTGATTGCCCATCTTAACATTTCCACCATTCCAGCTGCACATGCCCCAGCACCCAGCACTTACAATCAGTCTTTGCACCCCAAGCACCTTACCTGTCATATTCCCTCGACAAGGCCCCCTGGCTGCACTGTCTCCTGCCCTCGTCCACCTCCCCCCTGTATCTCCACTCCTGCCCCTCAACCACCTCCAGTACTCCCCTTACCTCCTGCACCTCCTACCTCTCGATCTCCTACCCTCACTTCCCCATCACCACCACCTCCTTCCCTTGTCTTGCTCATAGCTCAAGTCTTTGTACTGGTTATTACATGTCTGTAAGTCAATGACTATATGTTTGTAACTAAAATGATGACTGTTGCACATGCTGACATGGAACCTTTGTAAAAGAGCCTCGGCTCAAAGGTATTGTAATCCTAGATTGAAAAAAAAATAAAAAAATAAATAAATAAAATGCAGTGCCTCCTCAGCTGCCAGAGTGCTGCACCTCCACAACCTACTTCTCCTAAGCTGTTGCATAATGTTTCTTGCACATGCATGCAAGCAAACATTAAAAGACCAGCTTAGTCTTGCACTGCCTCATGAAATAACTCTGAAAATCTAAAACAAGGAGCCACAATTTAACTTAGAGCCGTTGTTTCATTTAGTCCACTTCCTCTATAGTCATATTACATTGCAGTCCCAGCTAGCCTTTTTTTAGAGAAAAACAAAATTAATTATATGAAATTGTTTCTGTCTCCTGGCTTTTAACACACTGTGAAGTACCAAGTTTCTGTTCCTGTGAAAGTGTCCGCAGTCCTCGTCTGTGACATATAAGTATTGTTTTTTTTTTTTATTCAGTATACTTTATTAAATTTCAAACACAAAAAACAAGCAGCACGTAGTACAGGCAAATACAAGAAATGGCTTCATAACAATAATAACAAGCAATATATAAATACAATAACTCAAAACTCCCATCCCCCTCCCCCAACCCCCCCAAGCTGCGCAGTACTTATATTGTAATGACAGAGCGCTATAAAAGAGGTCACCTTTACCTACGGTCGCCATAAGGAAAGTAGGGCCAATAGGGGTTCCCAGACTTTCTGGTATATGTGGAGCCTATGTCTCATGGATGCAATATGTTTCTCCAATTGTATAGCAAATAATATTTCTCGATACCATTCCATAGTTGAAGGAAGAGACTCAACCATCCAAAGTCTTAGCATAACTAGTTTGGCTACTGAGGCCACTAGGGGTTAGATGGGCCTTCCTTATTTGTAGGGTCCCAGGAGGATAAAGTACCAACAGACAACTTTCGGGAGTAAACAACGGATCAAGACCAAGAAGCGGGTCAAGGACCCTCTTAATAGAATTCCAGAAAGTCTGGGTACAAGGGCAGTCCCAAAGTAAATGATGTAAGGAGCCTACTGCTTGCTTACAAAGGGCCCATTCAGGGGTAAGAGCCAAACCCATCTTGTATCTTTAAGTGGCGTATAGTATAAATTATGCATGACATTGAATTGGGACAGTCGTAACCTGTCTTGTTTGATATATTTAAAAATTGATCTCCATGCTGTCTGCCAGAACTCTGGTTCCGCTGAGAGGGGAAAATTCATGAACCCAATAATAACAGACTCCAGCCGGGAGACTGGATTCTACCACAAGGAGCTGTTTATAAGTTTTAGAGACTGCATGCGATCGAACCGCTGCCTGAAAAATCAGCGTTCGTTTCTCTTGGGGCTCCAAGCTCGGAGTTTGAGGACACGAAAAGGTGGAAATTGCTTTCCTAATTTGCCAATATTTAAATACATCCTTGTCACCCAGTTGAAAATGAGTTTGAAAAGTGGAAAAAGGGGTAAATCCTTTTCCTGAAAAGAAGTCTGCCAGAGTGGCGTCCTTCAATTGAGGAAAAAGGAAGAGGAATGGCATGATTTCCAATCTGGAAATGAAGGTTATTACATATGGGTTGGTCGGGGGAGTGGCACCAATTCTCAGACAAGGACCTTTGCAGTTGATGTAGGACTTTCAGGGACCACCCCACTGGAGAAGTTTGAAGCAAAGGTGGGAGGTGGAAGTAGGACAGGTAGGCTAAGGCAGACAGCGAACTGGAATACTTATATGCCAGGTCCCGCTCTATATCTAGCCAGATGGGAAAGTATTTGCCTTCCATCTCTAGGGAACTCACTGATGACCAAAGAGCTATTTTATAAATATGTTGAGAACTACAGTAAACAAATAGAGATGGTAGAGCTAAGCCATCCTGCAGTTTAGGGATTGTTAATTTAAAGTACATACTCTGCACTTTGTTACCTTTCCAAAGAAAGGAGTTGAACATTCTCTGCAGTCCCAGAAACCAGGTTTTGGGAAAGTAAAAGGCAAGCATTCCCAAAGGATAAAGTAGCCTAGGCAACAGATTCATTTTAATCACATTAATGTGGCCCCATATGGATAAAGGCAAACTTCCCCATTGTTCCAAATCTGTCTGTATTGTCCTTCAAATTGGAGAAATTCTGTTTAACCATGGATGCTACATCCCTAGTGATATGTATCCCCAGGTAAGACTTTGGGGATCCCAGAATAGGCCGAATCCACTACAGCTGGCCTTCATGACATGTTTATTAAGAGAAAAATCATTGTTTTGGACTGATTCAATTTACAATAAGAGACGGCAGAGAAAGCATCCAACTCCCTCATTATGGTAGGAATGGACTCACCAGGTCCTCAATATGTAAAAGGAGATCATCTGCATAGGCCGATACAATGTATCTCTTACCTTCTATCTAAATGCCCTTAATCCCTGGAGAGGCAATGAGTTTCCTAATCAAGGGCTCCAAGTAGAAATTAAAAAGCTGGGGGAGAGAGGGAACATCCCTGTCTTGTACCTCTTAGCAATGGGAAAGGGTCTGACAGGCATCCATTGCAACAAACCCTGGCTGCGGGAGAGGCATATAATGGTATAGAGGACAAAAAACTATACCCAGCAAGAACCCCCGCCAATAATGGGCCATAGAGTAGTGCATAAAACAAGTCGAAAATAGGATTTTTCCCAAAGATTCAACCTGGGGAACTTTTAGCACAGGATCTTACAAGCAGACAGCTATTGAAGAGCAAAGAACCTCTGTGCATAAACACCGAGGCAAGGGTTACCCCAAAGGGCATTTGGCTGGGAAGCCAAGTTTCAAGAAAATACAAAATCACACATGCCCCCACAATGCAAAGCATCATGGGCTGCATATGCAAAGAAGAGCAGTTGTGTTCTAATGCCTCCCATACAAAATAGCCCTATGCAGAACCAGGTCTAGGTCATTTAACCCCCACTACCTGCTGTTTTATTCTCAGCACCAGCTTTGAAAGCTACTGGGTTTCTTTTTCAGTACCAGCTTTGTAAACTTTAGAGACCATGCCCAGTTTATTTAATCAGACAACCTGCTGTTTTGTTTTCAGTACCAGCATTGTAAACTGCAGGGTTTCTCTGAAAACTAGAGCTTAATCAGACAACCTTAGTACTGTACCAGCAAACTACACAATCTGCTGTTTTCCCCAAATAACCAGCTAGAAAACTGAAATGTGCACAAAACACTCTGTGCCAACCTTGCAAAATGCATACTCATCTTGCCCATTTTTCTCCCAGCACCCATTCCTCTTAAAGCTAGCTTACAAAACGTAGACCTTTGCCTTTTATTTTTCCTAGTACTCATTCCCTTTAATACTAAACCTGTAAATGCAAATCCTCTTTTCCCAGTACCCACCCCCTCAGTGCCAGTCTTGTAAAATGCTGACTCTTCTTTGCCTTTTTTCCCTCAGTGCCAGCATTGCAAGTTGCAAACTGCAGCCCCCCCCCCCGAGCATCTCGGCACCACAAGGCAAGAGCTGGACCTTTTTAATATTCTTGTCTCCCCAACCCAGATTTGGAGCATACTATACCTTGGAAAAGGTGCTCCTCAAAGCCAGGGAACAAGTAGAAGGGCAGAAGCAAAGGCTAACATTCTTAACACCGAACTCCGGAATGGACACGCATCTTCTCAGTACTCACGGGTGGTAGTGAAAGGAAGAACCGTGATTGCAACAGATTTTGAGAGCTCTATAGTGATGAATTCAGGTGCTGGCATGCACTTCGTTCTCCTGATTCTGACCAACTCACGGGCCAACGCAAACATGCATCACAAAAGGATACAAGACTGGGTAGTCAGGCAAACATGTAAACAACATCTAAAAGTGAGGACATGACTGGCAAGCTTTGGGCAGTAGATAAATAAAAATAAAGGTCCACTCTCAATTTGTTGCATTAGGACCACAGTAGTTGGCTATCTCAAAAACAGGTAAGTTAGGGATGTGATAAAAAAGACACCACATGTAGGAATGTTAAGAAGTATTAAAGTAAAAAAGACAGTTAAAACTTATTTTGCAAATGGAGTTCATAGGGGGATGGTAAAATTGAGCAATTAGGCAGCAAATTGCATATCAGCTGTATTTGTGGGGCACAGTAAAGAGCAATAATTAAGTACACTAAATGGGGCTGTCAGCAATGTCACAAAATGGGGCCCTACTTAACAGGGTAAATAGATGCTTGTGATAAAATGGAGAGAACATTGTAGGACCAACCCAGGTGATTTTATTTTTAATATCTCTCCTATTAGGGCACTATAAATGAGGGGTGTTATTTTAACATTTTGACAATTCAGAAAAAAAATTAAAGGGTGTCAATATGCAGAAGGTATAAGTCTCTCGAATACTATATACTGGCCTATATATATATATATATATATATATGTGTGTGTGTGTGTGTGTATCTGGGAATGGGACTTGCAGTAGCAGTAATGCTATTGCCAGGATTGGAATACTGTCCACCCCCTCCCCCTGCTCTGCAGCAGGGACCACTGGTGACAACAAGAGCATTGGCAGGAGCAAGAGACAACTGCCTGCAAAGCAGAAACAGGAGCAGTTGCTGGAAGAGGCATCGTCCCTCCTAATCAAACAATGAGTCGAAGCAGTAGCCCTCACTTGCAAGTGCAACAACAGGTCAAATCAGCACCCCCTCACAAGTGGTTGAACCAGTGGCCCCTCCCCTTGGCTTCTGCCCTAAGAAGCAGCATCTGAAGTCCCTGGCGTGGAAGCTTTTTCATGAAAAAAAAATCCGACAACAATGTGGTCACCTGCATTCTGAGTAATGTGATAGTGATCCATGGGAAGAAGGGCATCCATCTGGGTATTGGTGAGCAACACGCCCACCTAAATGTGAACCGTTGGGAGGAATGAGAAACCCATTGTAAGAAAGTGGCAGTTGAGTTTGCAGCACTCCATCAGCTCCCAGTGAGGTGCCATGGGGGCTGAAAGGGGCATTTATTTATTAAGTCTAGGATTACAACATAGCTTTGAGCCAAGGCTCTTTTACAAAGGTTCCACGTCAGAAAACAGTTACAATACATTAAGTACAAAACAATAAAATACAGTAAGGTAGCAGAACTAGTATCTACAGGAGAAAACAGTAACAGTGTGCAATAACATAAGAGAAGATTAGTGTGACTAACTAGAGGTGGAGGGGAGGAAGGGGGGACAAAGTGACACAAGGTGGGTAGGGTCACAAGAGGGGAGGTGAAAGCAGCCAGTGGCCTTGTCGACAGTACAGGGCATAAGGTATCAAAATAAACATGACTAGCTAGTGGGGGAAGGAGGGGGGTGAGTGACCAGGAGGGGAAGGGGGGAAAGGGGGGATAATAAGTGCTTGGAGGGGTAGAGATAAAGAGTGGACTGAAGGTGACTATGTAACAGTCATAGGCACTAGAGTCAGTGAGATGGAGGTGAAGCTTAATTTTGAATCAGCCAAGCATGGTAGTGCTATCCATTCTATAATATTAAAGGTATCCATTTTACAAAACGGATCTAAAAGACATCAGATATACATAGACTTTGTCCTTAAAGCTGTGGGGGGCAATTAGGAAAAATATAGAAAAATAACTGTTTTCTGCAGCATAATACATTGGAAGACTGACTGTCAGTAACTTTGTAGTTAGAATAATTAAACTTTTTGCATCAAACCACTAATTTAACAAATTCATTCATATCCAAATAATACATCACCATTATATTGGAAAGGTTTTGGAAACAATAATCTCATGATTTCTCTGCAGACCCTACACTCCCACTTATGTACAGTATAGATAGCAATGCATGTGACAGCATATGGAGGAAGTGGCAGTGGCAGTGAAGTGAGTAGTGACAAATTAGCTCCCAGCAGCATTAGAGCATTGTCCCTTTAAGAACTCAACAAATGTTATAAAATAAATTGAGAGACTGGCAAAAATACTTCCCTTCAACACTCTCAAAATAAGCCACAAAATAAACTGAGAAAATAGTGACAGGCTACAGAATAAAATAGTGAACAAGAAAGACAGAAAAAATGAACTACAAGTATTTCTCCTGCTCATCTGCAAACCTTCCAGGGCTGCATCTCCCCTCCCATACAGCAGTGCAACTCTTAACTGTATAATAAATCAAACAAAAACCTTTATTTCACTCTAAAGAAACTTCAAAAAACAAACACTAAATGCACAAAGCACACTAGAGCAAGTTGTGTGAGCAATTTGAGACAAGCAACCCACCTTAGAAGGATTTTGAAGTGTTTTGAACAGATGTGCACAGAACAGATTTACTGTATGTACAACTCTGTCTGCAGTAGACAGCCATGAACATAGCTTCCTCATGACATGTACTTGCATTACCATGTGATCTACTGCCATTTGTTACATTGCTTCCTTCCTTAGAACTTCACCTGGAGGCACAGCTTGCTGGCGAGGTTGATCCACCTTGTGAAGTACTACTTTACCAACCAAATTAACTGTGTGAAGCAGCAAATTTTGAAAATTAATTTGAAAAGCAAATTGTGTGCACCTCAACACAGCTAATTGAACTGCACAGCCTCTAAAAGGAATTTGCAGCTGACATCCCATTGGTGCTGCTGAAAAACTGCACACAGGCTGTACTATGGTACAAACACCAAAAAGAACCAGTGCACATACACTGGTAGCCATTCTAGTCACAGCCATAGCATGCTGGCAATTCCTAGTGTAATATTATTAGAGGAAGCTGTCCCTCACAAAGTGACCTAGAATCATCATCAGTGACTCCCTAAAACAATCAAACCAGCATAACAAGGCCTATAATAAGATAAACTATATGCTGAGGTGTATAGGAGGGTACAGTTAGCAGAAGGAAGGAAGTATTACTATCTATGTGTAGATCACTAATGAGGTCCCACCTGGAGCAATATGCCTGGCTGTGGAGTCCTCAGCTAAGGAATTATAAGGACAGACTGGAGCCAGTGCAATGTAGGGTGACCAAAATGTTTCAGAGCTATCAGGGTGGATCTTATGAGGATCAGCTCAAGGCACTGAAGATGTACTTGCTGGATGCCAGAAGAGAGAAGGGAGATATGATAGAGACCTTCAAGTTCCTGAATGGAATAAACAAGGTAAACTGTGAGGTATGATTTAGCATAACTAGTGGGTCAAGCACATGGTGGCATGAGTGGAAATTGGTGGTAGGGGGAGATTCAGAAGGGAAGTGAGAAACATTTATTTTACAGAAAGGGTGGTGGAGCCATGTAACCACCAAACTATTAATGGTTTCAAACTTGGCTGAGACAGAGTGAAGGGATTAGTGGTTGCTCAGAGTTATAATAGTGGGGGGGGGGCAGGAGCGTGGGGGTGGATGATGTGGGTTACAACCCTCAATGGAAAATAAGTCCCAGGTTTGTTAGGGTTTATGGGAAGACAGTATGGACCAGTGGTGTCTTTTTATTCATTTATTCATTGCAAATCTGGTTTGCAATCTTTGAGTCAGAGACTCATTTACAAAGATACCTCGAAGCGGGGGGACAGACATCAAGACAGTTATTACAGTGCAGATTAAAACAGAGGATAACATTACAGGTGCAGTAAAAGGAACATTTAACATAAATACACTTAGGTTACATAATGTAGTAGTTTGTATGTTACTTAGGTTGTATAGTGTTACAAAATTGTGAGTTACACTCATGGATATAGTAGGTCCTCAGAGAAGACAACGGGTTACATCCCTGTTTGGACCTAGTAGGGAAGGAGTGGATCTGGAGAAGGAGAGTCTGTCCAGTGGACGTTGTTGAGCCAGAAGGCAAGAGCGGATGGGTACCACAGGTTACAACAGGGGTTAGTGCACCTCACAACAGCGGGTATTAAAGATATGGTTCTGAAGGGCTATTTTGAAGGATCCAATTTTTGGCAAGTTGGAGATGCAGCTAGGGAGGGAGTTGAACCAGGTGGGGGCTCGGTAGAGGAAGGATCTCTGGGCAAGAGAAGTCTTGGTTCTGGGCACCTTGAAAGTGGCCTTAGCAGAGCTATGGGTGGTGATGGATGATGATGACTGCTGTAGGGAGGTGCAGACCCCCATGGGGGGAGAGTCCTAGCAGTGACTTCTTAGCGAGAAGGCAGGTCTGGTAGAGCAGTCACTCCTCAAAGTTGAGCAGATTGGTGGTAGTATAGAGATGGCAAGTGTGAGTGCGGCTGGGGGCACTGGTGAGGAGCCTATAGGCCTTATTGATGGAGAGTTGGATTTTGGAGAGGGCAGTGTTGTCAGCTGTGGTGTAGATGGACAAGCTATAGTCCATGAGGGACAAAACGGAGGAGGTGATGGCCAGCCTAAGGGCAACCTGAGGCAGGCAGTCTCTGTGCTGGTATAGCAGGCCAATCCGAGAGTTAATGGCAGCTGACAGGGCATTAATGTGGGTGTGGAAGAAGAGGGCAGTATCAAACATGACGCCTAGCTACTTGTATTTGGTCACTTGTTCTAGCGGGTGCAGAGCGCTGGGGATAATCAAGAGGAGGGTATTTTTAGCTTTATTTTGGTGGTGGGAAGAGCATTGATTTGGTTTTCTTTAGGTTAATGACCAGTCTGCAGTTGCCAAACCACCTTCGGCTTGGTTGTAAGCTTGCTGGAGGGATAATTGAAGGGAGGTGGGATTGGGATGTGAGGCAACGAGGACTGCATTGTTGACATAGAGGATCATTTGACCGGTACATGAGCTGGGGAGGGTGTTGAGGTAGAGACTAAAAAGTACTGGACCCAGGATATAGCCCTGAGGGACCATGGAGTGAACGGGAAGAGTGCTGGAGAGGGAGCCGCTGATCTTGACACACTGGGATCTAGCGGAGAGGTAGCTAGAGAACCAGGAAATGGGACTGCTAGAGAAGCCAAGTTGGTGGAGAGAGTCAAGTAGAAGGGGATGACAGACAGTGTCAAAGGCCTTGGAGAGTTCAATGAACACTGCTCCTGCAAGGCTGCCAGAGTCGAGAGCAGCATGCAGGTGTTGGGAGAATTCCAGGACAGCCGTGGTTGTACTGTGTCCTGCGCGGAAACTGTGCTGCTCTGGGCATATAATGTCGTACTTGGTTAGGTATTCAGAGAGCTGGATCAACACCTCTTTTTCAAGGGCTTTAGAGAGTGGGGGGAGGATGGAGATCGGCTGGTAATTGTTGGGGTTGGACCGGCCCCCACTCTTACGTATGGGTGTAATTTTAGCAGTTTTCCAAGCACTTGGGAACTGACCCAGGCATAGAGACCAGTTTAGAAGGTCAGTCAAGGACTAGGACTTCGTCCAAGACCATTCGGAGGATCCTGAGTCGAGGGGTCACTGCTGGGGTTGTTGCTGCTTAAGGCTTTTAGCAGGTGTGGCCTGGCTTCTTGGGGATAGGATGCACAGATAGAATGGTGGGCAATGCAGGACCGGAGGGAGAGAGGTGGGATTGGGTCAAAGAAGCTGCTGGGGAGGACCGAGCTTAGGTCAGAGAAGGCATTGTTAAGGCAATCGGCTATAAGGAGTGGATCTGTGGTGGGGGGTGCCATTTATGGAGAGCTGAGATTGTGGGGGGGAGCGAGACTTCCCATTTAGCGCTTTCATATTATCCCAGAAGGTCTGGGCTGAATCCCAAGTGGAAGCGCGGGTGGTCTGGTAGTGCTCTGCCTTGGCCCGCCTGATGGCCCAAGTGCACTCATTGTGTTCTGCATTGTAGGCCCGTCTATCAGACGCCTTTCCAGATTCTACAGCAATGTGCCAGAGATTATCTCTGTTTTTGAGTCTCTGGAGGAGGGGTGGGGTGATCCATGGGGCATTGCATTTTTTGGAGTTTATCCCAGTGAGGGGGGCAAAAAGGTCACAAGCCTTAGAGAAGGCATTTGTGAAGTGGTCAAGAGCTGAGTCAGTGTCACGGGCGCTCTGGTTAGGGGACCAGTCTAGCCGGGCTAGGTATTGTTTTAATTTTCTGAGGCTGCCGGGGCATAAATAGTGGCATAGAGTGGCCTGGGACACTGGCTTCAGATTGGAGGATGACCAGAGACAGAGAACGGGGGAGTGATCGCTAAGACAGTCGGGGAGGACAGTGACATCTGGGATTTTGTAGGGTCGGTTAGATATAACAACATCTAGGAGAGTGCTGGCGCTAGTAGAGTGGTTGAATCTGATGGGCTGGGTGACTAACTGGGACATATCCAGGGCAGCAAAGGAGTCCCTTATATGGGAGGCAGTGGAGGCAAGCCAGTTAACATTGAGATCACCTGGGATGACTTGCTCCACTTTGTGAGGGAGAGATGTGAGGTAGTCAATGAGGGACTGGACCTCTTGGTTTTGATTCCTCGGGGGTACGTAGGAGACCATGAGGAAGACAGGTCCTCGGGTGGGGTCAGGTGTGATTTTTAAGGTGAGGGCTTGGGCTCCATAATCAAGTTTAGGAGCTGGGAGTGCCTGACCTATAAGGGAGTCCCGTACAAGTAGTGCGCAACCACCACCGCTTTTGCCTACTCGGTCTTCCCTGTAGATGGTATATCCAGGGAGGGTGATAGCAGAGTCAGGGTGGATTTGGAGAGCCAAGTCTCTATCAGTGCAATTATGTCAGGTTGACGTTAAACGACCCAGCACTGGAGGGCAGCAGATTTCTTTAGGAGACTGCAAATGTTTAAGGATGCAAAGCAGAGGCCAGTTGCAGTACAGGGTTTAGAATGTCTGAAAGCCATAGGTCCTAGGTTTGGTTGTACATTACCAGATAATAATAATAGCAGTGTAATTATTCTGGTTAGTGGCTGATGGCAATGGAGACCCTTGGGTCGACACCTAGCTGAGGACTTTACAATCAGGGTGCATGGGATAGATAAAGCAATCAAGGGTGGGAATGGCAGGGGGAGCTGGGTCCAGGTCAGGACTTCTAGTGTGGAGGCAGTGGGGTGTTGGCAGGATGGGGGTGTTGGGGGTCATTGCGTGTTGAGGGGGTGGGGGAGGCCGAGTCACTGTGGGGTAGTCTGGGGATGAGGTGCCTAGTGGGGAGGAAAGGTGATTCAGTCGGTGGGAGGTCTGTACCAAGAGGTTGAAGGAGAGCAGACTTAGTAATGGAATGTAGGTACCCATAGCAGCTGAGCAGTAAAGGAAGAGTGTCCAGGAGTAGTAGAGAGTAAGGAGATGTAGAGCAGCTTTGGCACGGTTGGGGCAAAACCCCTCTAGGGAGTGAAGAGTACAAGCTGCAATTGGGAAAAATCAGTATCAATCAGTAGAAGAGGGAAGGGCAAAGACTGATGAATAGTGATAGACTGACCACACAAAAAGTGTAATGAGACTGGAACTGTATTATGTTGGATTGGATAAGTGTGCTTATAACTGGGCCCTCTAGTGGCAAAAATATATAATCTGCCAATGGAAAAGTCCGAAAAAAAAAAAACAGGCAGGGAGGTTCTGAAGCAGTTTTTTGGAGGGGGCACTGCAGCAGCCTCAATGGGACACAGAGGTCAAGGGTGCAGCCCACAGACTTACAGCTCTAAGAGAAGGGGCACAGGACAGATAGCAAAATCACACTACCTTAATAACCTTTCTCAAACTTAAACCAACTCTTAAGAAATCTCTACATCAGACTAAACATTACTTAAAGTGAGAAATCAAGAACATGTCAAGCAGAGGTCAGTCCTAACATTAATTTCTCGGCAGCAGTTCCTAGAAGACTTCTGGACTGCTGCACATAGTGTGAGAAACACTGAAACAGGGGCAAGTGAGATTCCTCCAGGGGTAGATGCCCAAATTCAGAGTTCTAACCCATACCTTGCTTGGAGGGTGAGCGTCGGAAAACTTCTCCTTAGTCTGCTTACCAAACTGCAGAATGCAGTTTGAGAGGAAACTGCCCCAAAAGGGCACAGTAGTCACTGTCTGTTTCTATGTTTCTAAAGCATTTCTTAAGTCACATTGCTGTGATTGCTTGGCTATTACATCATTGCCCACTATAGTGATCACTATTGTTGCTGATGGCGATGGCTACTGGTGCAATGTGAACCAGTCAAAACTTATATACCAGGTTATGGTGTTTATTCAAGTGGTAAAGAGTACAGAGAATGACCACTTTATGCAGAATACCAAACTGCCCAAGGTTTTGCATCCCTCTGGTGCTTCAACAGAGGGTCACCCGCTCTTGAAGCACTAGAGCAGCACAACACATTTGGGTGTTCAGACATACTGTACATACTCATTACCCTTTATATTTAGATGTATAGATTCTTAGAAGGTGGCATTAGAAAACGTCTTGCTGTCCATCCACTCTGCCATTAAGTTACTAACTGTAGCCCCATTGACCAACCACTGTATAGATCTAATTTTCTGAAACATACCTTCTTTTTCCCCTTTACCAGACCCCTGAATCTGTACCTTTGAACTTGAATCAGGTCTCCATCACTGCACCCACTATCCTCTTGGGCAGCAGTTTCCACTGATCCACTACTCTCTTTATGAAGAAGAACCTCTTAATGTATTTTTTAACTCCTGCCCACTAGTCTCCAATAATTCTCCCTTGTTACTGTACTTCTGTTCTTGGTGAACAGGTCTTCACAATCAATTTTATACCTTTCAGAAACTTGTATGTCTCCATCATATGGGGTGGTTAGTGTGGATTATTCTGGTCTTTGATTATGCTGAAGTAATCTACAGCACCACCCTTGCCACATCCCTCTCCAAGCTTGACACCCTCCTAAATTCCTTCTGTCACTTTGCCCAACACCTCCCACACTCAGCACTGCTAGTGTTGCTCAGATAGTATCCTATGAATTAGGATACTACCAGATACCAGTCATTTGGCCAAACAGTGATCCGGTCAGATAGTATCGTTATCCAACCGTGAATCTGACTGTCCCAGATCCAGGTTGGATCACCTGGATCTGTGTTTAGATCCCTGGATCCGATGCTGGATCTGATGTTGGATCCCTGGATCTGACATCAGATAGTGAGGGATCTGACCTATGACTTGGTTGGATCCCAGGTCAGATACTGCCACTATCTGATGGATCACAATCGGATCCACAAAGGCACTGTCTGAGCATCACTAATGACTACTCCAGTCACTCCTCCTCACCATCATGCCTTTACCCCATTGACGTCTGATTCACTGTCTGGCCTTTATCACCACTGGATGGGGTTCCACCCCCACCTCCTCCCTCCTCTCTGCTGCTGTCACCTCCTCCAGTCCTCTCCGTCCCAGGTACTCCTGCTCATTCTCCTTGCCCAATCCTGACTCTTCCTTGGGAATAGCAACTTTTTCCTACCCCCTCCCCTAACTCTGGAACCAGATCTCTCCTGCCACCAGTCAATTCCTTTCACTCACAGCCCTAAAGCTGCTGCTTTGTTCTTCTTCCTCCCACTCCTGTTCTGCTTGCCCCTTGCCTGATAATGTCCCACTACCCTGTTTCCTGGCTTGGCTTGCCTCACTGTTCCCCATGACCTCCCTTTCTTTGACTCCATTTCCTGGCACTATGGCTTTTCATCACTCTAGTACTTTGTTAAATGTTATTTTTCTATTGTTTTGGACACATCCCTTACCAAATGTGACACAATGGCCACACCATGTCACTGCAATGGCAACACAGTGGTGAGCTACAAAATGTGCAATGGTACTACCCAGTGGTACCATGGTTGACCTATGGTAGTTTACATTTTGATTATTTTTCTTGATATGGTAGGACAGTGGTACAATGGTACGACAATGGAATTGAAACAAACCACTGTGATACCATGAAAACCTTAATGAGAACAGTTGTAATCACAGTGGTATTGCAATGGCAAATGACTGGTATTACAGTGGTATTCTGAAGAACTTTTGTAAGGGATATTTTGTTATTGTTATTTGCCATTTTGTTATTGTCTATTGCCACTAATATTTTGTTTTATGATTGCACGCATTGTTCCCTCTGTCTGTGCTGTTTTGCTCTCAGTTTCCCTGGATCGCACCTGGAAAGGAGCTCTGGCTCAGTGCCTTTCCTGGTTACCAAAGTTGAAATAAATAAATAATAATAATAATAAAAGACATATCTACCTGACTCTCCTAGCTTTCAGTGAGTACAAGCTGAGTTTTGACAGACTCATCATAGAGAATGTCCATCTTGCTGCCCACAGATCATCCTGTTGGCCCACTGCTACACCTTAGAAGTAAGTATCCCAGAGTATAGCAATGTCAACTACAGGTGCTGTGCGTACTCTGTGTCATCTGAATTAAAAATTATAACATAGAAACATGAAAGTTGTCAGCAGGTAGGGCACACTTGACTCACTTAGTCTGTCCATTTATTCATTGCCTATAACTTCACTGCAGAACCTACCTGATCTTCCTCTACTGCCCCAACATAATACTGAATTACAAAGTTTTGACTGTGTCACTTTCTTTGCACTGATGATTTTTGATGTTTGTAGTTCTTCCTCTGAGCAGCTGCTGCCCCTTAACATCACTTGCACAGCACCAGTATCAAGTTAATTTTGTGACTGCTATCAGAAAATAGTTGTTACACTTAGATACAGTAATATGAGTGGCTAGTTTATTTTCTTGTTATTGCCTACTGTACTTTTGTAGTTGCCGGGAACCATATGCTACTGACTTCTAGACTGACCCGTGATGACAGGGTAATGTGCTAAGGCTATCACTAGCTTTCTGATTGTGACTTTAGGCAGCTGTCACTTATTGAGAACTTTTTCTTGAGTTAGGCTGTAAGTTTGGGCATTGGACAATGTTGTTGTGACTTCCCTATGCTGAACAAGCCTCCTCTATTTCTTTAATGGTCACAGTTGGACTTCTTCAAAAGCCAAGCTTCATTCTTTGACTAATTAACTTCATACACTTTGCATGCCCTTCCCAGCCTTTGTCATCTACTACAGCATCTCAGACTAATAGGCCTTTTGGTTAATCATGAGTCAAAACAATGAGTCCTTTCCCCAGAGTACAGCAATGTCAACTGGTGCTCAGTGACACGCTCAGTTACGTTGCAGCATGGAAATCAACAATCCCCAGGTTCTCCAGTTAATGAGGGCTAATACTATCAACTTGATGCCTGTTTAAGACAACATGGTTCTTAGTCTTCAAAATACTTACAACTAAGGACATCATGATAAGATTATCCTATCTTCAGTTATAGTGGAAACTGTAACTGAGCATGTGTGCGTGTGTGTGTGTGTGTGTGTGTTTTCAACATGCTTGTCATATGCAAATTTAAATTCTAGAAATGTATGTGTCTTTAAGTGTTCTAATTAAGAAAATCACAGTTAAGGAATACTACCGCAATGGTAAGGTGGATCAATTCAGAAAAATCTATTTCAATAAAAAATATGTATGACCCAAGGGCTCAAAGAAAATCCTACTGTGTCAAAAAAAAAACTATATTTTATACCAGACATGTTTTTAAGTGCCTCATAAATTCCATTATCTAACAGTTTTTTGTTCATAATCAGGTGCAAGGCATGTGCACCGGCCTAGAAATATGAACAAAGACAAACAATATAAGTAGCACATCTCATATCCACACCTTACAAAAAATACAGTACAGACTTGTTTTCAAGCTGTGCTATTCCCTAAAGCAAGATGCAATACAACCTATCTTTAAAGGTTTTGCCTTCTCTTTGCACTAAGGGCCATGACATTTTACAATCAATCAATTTGTTAAGAAGCAGCAGTTTGAATAGTCCATGAAAGATCTTTTTAAAGTGGATGATATACCAAGGTGAAACATTAAAAGCTTGGTCTTGAAAGGAGGTTTCTAACTTGAGAATTCTATAGTTATTACCGAAAACCTTTATGCCAGAGGTTTAAAGAATATGTTCTGTAATCTTTTTTTTTGTGCTATAGGTCTCAGGCATGAAAACCTTACTTGGAGACATACAGGATGAAGTGGAGCATTATTTTTATATTAACAAAATGCAGGAACTCTTCACATTTACACTACAATGACCTTACCCACTGTTCTTCTTTTAATATACTGCATTTACATCATATGAAGTGTGAGACAAGTAAGCAAGCAGAAACTTTAGTTCAGCTTCAACTTGAGCCCCACAAATTGGGTGCAACTTTGAGAAATTTGCTGAATCATTTTGACTCCCAATGCAGTAATTGGTATGGGGTAAAACAGCCTGCAAATGGGGTAAAATGTCTTTTTAGCAGCAGTAAAAATTCATTACTATAGCTTACTTGTTGAGGGTGCTGTGGGCTTGTTACTGCTGGGTATTGATGTGTTTGCAGTGAGTGACAGAGTACATAGCTATGCCATGGGAGGAGCCAAGGGAGTCTTGATCTAATTGTGCATGGAGGCACACGTGATCTAAGTAGGTGGAGCATGGAACAAAAAAAGTCAGACTTCTGTGCTCTGGGGAAAGTAGCAAAGGAGAGCACAGGAGTAGAGGTGTGCAAAAAAACCTCCACAGGTAGAATTTCTGTGAAAGTCAGATTTTTGCTTCCGTGGAGGTGTGGAAATCAAATTAACAAGTTTGGTGGAAATTATGACTTAGAATGGTAGAACAAATATTTAATTTGTGGATTATTTTATTAAACTGTGGAGAAAATAGTCCACAAAACTGATCACTGAACTGTGGAATAATTACATGTATTGTGGAATAATTCATCAAACTGCAGGAAAAAAATTCCTCAGAATTGTTATTCTACATTTCTTGTGTATTTTTCCACAGTTCAGCCAAAAAATTCAGTGGGACAAGGTAAAAATCTACCAAACACATTTGAAGATTCCGATCTCGCCAATGGCGAAATTTGGAAAACTACACAAAACTTCTGAATTTTGCTGAAGTTCCGTGAAAATGGAATTGGCAATTTTGCCACCTCTACGCAGGGGTGGTAACCTTCTCTGATGTACTACCATGGCCATGCCTGAGTTAGAGTGAGACTGAACAATTCCTTTTGTTCCAGTTCAGTACTTGGATAAAGCACTGGTGCAGGAGGAGGATTTCAGTTCATTGGAGACTGGGGCCTGAGCTTGTGAGTTTGGAGGAAGTTTGAACTGGGGAGGAAGGGAGAGGGAAAGTGTCTGCCTGGCACCATGGCTTGGAGGGACAGGAGAAAATCTTCAGGATCACTGGAGCAGCTGCATGGGGGAGGAGCTGGATGTCACTGTCCACCTAGGGGCAAATGACCTGGCTGAGAAAGGGATCAGAGCAGTGCAGGAAGAGTTTGTGGGTTGGGAGGGCCTTAGACAAGTAGCAGGTACGGTAGCCTTCTCAGAGGTGCTGCCTCTCTATGGCAAGGGTGAGGCTAGGGTGCTCCACGCCATGGGATTCAATAAGTGGTTGAAAAACTGATGCAGAGCTCAGGGATTTGTCTTCATTTGGTACTGGGGGTCCACCTGGAGGGATGCAGGCCTATACTGGCATGATGGTCTGCATCTGCCCAGGAGGGGAACCAGGATCCTAGGTGATAGGTTTAAATGCTTCTTTGACAAGCATTTAAACTAGCCAAGGGGGGAGGCACTGGAAAGGAGCAGGGGAATCCTAGCCCCCAAAAAAATCAGAGTAGTAAGTGAGGTAAACACCAAGATAGAGATGTCAATAGGGAGAAGGGCAGGGGTAATTGGAGAAAATGATGAAGGGAATAAGGACAGGGATGTGGTAAAAAGGGATAAGGCCATCAATAAATGGAGGCTAATGAGTACCAATGCCCGTGGTCTTGGCAACAAGCTTCCTGAACTGGTGGCCTTGATGGAAAAGGGATGCCTGGATATCATAGCAGTCACAGAAACATGGTACACAGAGAACCATGACTGGGATATTAAAATACCAGGGTACATAACCTACAGGAGAGACAGGAAAGGTAGAAGAGGGGGAGGAGTATCTCACTATGTAAGGGAAGGGATAAAAGAAATGGAACAAAAGAGTAAACAGGGAGGAGAGAAGGCATGGCGGGTCACCTTAGAGAGTGGAAATGGCACCACAGTCCTCACAGGGGTTGTATACAGACCCCCATGTCAGGGGGAGGGAATGGACAAGGATATGATAGAAGGCATCTCTAGGATGGCAGAGAAAGGGAAGATACTCTTGATGGGGGACATGGATACGCCAGATGTTAACTGGAGCACCTTTGCTGCAGCCACATCCAAGAGTAGGGCGATTCCCGATGCCCTATGAGTGGCATGCCTCAGACAGCTAGTATTGGAACCCACTCATGAGGGAGCAATCTTAGACCTCATACTCTCAAATGGGGACAGTGAGAGGATCTCAGATCTAGAAGTGGGTAGCCATCTGGGAACAAGTGACCACCAAACAGTGTGGTTCATGATAAACACAGCTACAGAGTCAAGCCATACAAAACTGAGGTACTGGACTTCAGGAGGGCTGACTTCGGCAAGATGGGAGAGTGCCTTAGAAAAGAACTAGCAAACAGGCTAGAAAGAGGGGTGGTGCAACAATGGGGAAACATCAAAACTGCCATCACAGAGGCAACAAGCCTTTGTATGAAGCAAATAAATCAAAATGAAAGAAAATGCCACTACAGTTTTCAAAAGAAGTAGTGGGAAGGTTAGGAGAAAACATAGCATTTAAGAGTATAAGGAAACACAGAAGGAGCAGGACAGAGAATTGTACCAATTAGGCAGAAGGAAGCAGGTGGGAAGTCAGAATAGCAAAGGCCTAAACTGAGGAAGAAATAGCCAACTCGGTTAAAAATGGGGATAAAACCTTTTATAGATACATCAGAGAGCACAGAAAGACAAAGGGAGGGATAGTGAGACTGAATAGAAAGGACAGTGAGTGGGCAGAGTGGGACAGTGAAAAAGCAGGGACACTGAACGAATACTTTTGCTAGTATTCACAAAAGAGGCAGGGGAGGTGCTAATCCAGTTAACAGAAGCACTCTGGATAGGGGGGTCAGTCCCAGTCCTTTCACAGAAGAAAGGGTTCTGAAAGAACTCCTAAAACTGAAGGTGGACAAAGCAATGGAGCCCAATAGAATTCACCCCAGAATTCCAAAAGAATTAAGGGGAGAACTAGTGACACCACTGACTACCCTATTTAACAAATCATGGGAAGATGGTGTGGCACCTGAGGACTGGAGGAAGGCAGATGTGATATCCCTTCACAAAAGTTGGAACAAGACAGAGGCAGGAAACTACAGTCCTGTCAGTTTGACCTCTGTGGTAGAGAAAGAGATGGAATCAATTCTAAAGGAAAGAACTGTTGAGTACCTAGAGGCCAGTGGGGCACGGGACCCAAGGCAGCATGGGTTCACAGTGGGAATAGTCATGTCAGACGAATCTAATTGATTTCTTTGACTGGGTGACCAAAGTAGTAGACCAAGGATGGGCTATGGAAATGGCCTACCTAGACTTTAGAAAGGCATTTGACACAGTCCCACACAAAAGATTAATAATCAAATTAACCAGCCTGGGAGTGGGTCCCAGGGAGGTAGCCTGTGTAAAACATTGGCTGGACAACAGGACACAGAAGGTAGTTGAAAATGGAGTCCACTCTAAAGAAAGAGGGGTTACTAGTCGGGTACCTCAGGCTTTAGTACTTGGTCCAGTCCTTTTTAATGTCTTTATAAGTGGCATTGCAGAGGGACTGGAAGGAAAAGTATGCCTCTTTGCAGATGACACAAAGACCTGCAACAGGGTTGATACACAAGGCGGTGTGAAAAGGATGAGAAGGGACTTGGCAAGGTTGGAGGAATGGTTAGAAGTATGGCAGCTAGGATTCAATGCAAAGAAGTGCAAAATAATGCACCTGGGAAACAAACCCCCAAGGAAAGATTACACAATGCGGGGGTAGGTAGTAACAACAACAAAAATGGAAAGGGACCTGGGGGTAATCATATCCGATGACCTTAAGGTTAGTAAGCAATGTGAGAAGGCAGTAGGAAGGGCTGAGGGGATACTGGGATGTATATGGAAAGACATCACCAACAGAAAACAGGAAGTTGTTATCCCTCTGTACAGACAGTTGGTGAGACCCCATCTGGAGTACTGCATCTAGTGCTGGAGACCCCATCTCCATAAGGGCATAGACAGGATGGAGGCAGCCCAGAGGAGGGCAACTAAAATGGTGCAGGGTCTGCAAGAGAAGCCGTATGAGGAGAGACTAAAGGAGCTTAATATGTATACCCTTGAGGAAAGGAGGGAAAGGGGAGACATGATAGAAACTTTTAGGTACCTCAGTGGAGTCAACAAAATCCAAGAGGGTAGCATCTTTCAGAAAAAGATATGTGCAAGAACAAGGGGACACAATTTGAAGATAGAGTGGGGACAGCTCAGGCGCAATGTGAGGAAGTATTTTTTCACAGAGAGGGTGATGGACACATGGAACAGCCTTCCTGAGGAGGTTGTGGGGTCTAAAACTGGGGAAGAATTCAAGAATGCATGGGACAGACATAAGACAATTCTTGTGTGGGTTAGGAAGAAATAGGCTATTGGTTAACTAGCATCTGCAGCTTATCCTGTAGGTAGGGAAATGGGCAGACTAGGTAGGCCAAGCAGTCCTTATCTCCCATCAAAGTCTATGTTTCTATGTTTTTATGTTGAAAGGGGACGGCTTGCATCCTAATGAGGAGGGTGGGGGGGTGAAGGGAGAAAGGTGGGCACAAAAAATAGCTAGTTTAAACTAGTGATAGGACAGTAACAGTGGCAAGGTACTGTACACATGGGATAGCACAAACAAGGAGGCCCTGTAGGCTTCTTCACATCAACTAATACAGCAGAATCAAGCATACCCAGGATAAATGGAAAGAGAGGACAGGGACAGATGTTGGAAACCCTAGAGCACTAATACAAGGAGCCTTGGCAAGAAAATGCTGGAGCTTCAGGCGATGGCTAAGAAAAGGATCCTCAACCTGATGACTTTCCCAGAGATGTAGGCAACCTCAAATCACAAGCGAGGACGTGACCGTACTCAAGGTACTCACTTTTCATGAAGGACAGAGAAATGGGCAGGAGAGGTGAGTTGTGCTGTAATAAAGAGGGATAGAGGCAACTGAAATTGACAGCCTTTGGGGAGTCAGATAAACTAGAAACCCTGTAGATGCTAGCAGAAATAGGGAATGGAAAACAATAAGTATTGTAGTGGCCTATGGACCACTATGTCAGGATCAGGGAGCAGACAAAAAACTGCAATAGATGCTTAGAATGGTGGACAATTTAGGGGAACTGGTGGTTGTAGAAGGTTAAATATGTCAGATGTGAACTGGAAAGTGCCAAATGTGGCAAGTACTAGAAATCAGTACCTGGTGGATGCATGTCAACAGGTGTTCCTATTTTGGCTAGTCTAGGACCCAGGAAGGGAAGGGGCTCTACTGGATCTGGTACTTGGCAATGGTGGGAGGATCCAAAATGTAGTAGTCCTGGAAACACTGTTCCAGTGACCTCAAAACAGTAGCATTGGAGGTCCAGATTAGGACCACAATGGAATTAACACAGTAAGTGTATGGGATTTAAAAAAAGTAGATTTCAGTTAGAGAAGAGAACAGTTTTAAAAAAGGTTTCAAGAAGTATAGCACAGGTGGAGGAATTTAAAAGAGAATGCTAGAAGTGTCAGAAACTCATTTGCAAAGGTATAAATGGGGAAAAAAGGCAAGGGATTGAATGAAGTTCATGGTTGAAGTAAAGATGGTGATAAGAATCAGAAAGTAGGCAGTCTTCTAGTATTATGAAAGTCAACTAGAGGAGGATAGGAATAAGTACTAATGAGAAACAAAGGTAGACAGCAAGAAACTGAGGGAGGCCAAGGCAGAGATAGAGCTTTGACTACCAAAAGGAGCAAATCAAGAGGAAAAGGTATTCTTTGGGTGCATCCAGAAAAAGCTTAAGGTCAAAGGGGGTATTGTGGATTCAGGAGTGAGGAAGTATTGGAGGAGGAGGACAAAGGGAAAGTATAAGTACTGAACACATATTTTTGTTCTGTATTTACTAGGGAGAAGGATGGGACACTGCCTGAATGTGGGGTTAAGAGGGAAGGAAAGAGAGAGAGGGAGCAAGAAGAGCCACGTTTCATGTTGAAAATTACAGCAAAAACGGTGTTGGAAAATCTTACAGGTTTAAAAGTAAATAAATCTAAGGGACTTGGCAGTTTACACCTGAGGATGCTGAAGGAAGTAGGTAAATTGATAGCAGGGCCACTTGCAGACATATTCAAATGCTTGCTGTCCACAGTAGTGATCGCGAGCGACTAGAGGACAGCAGACGTGATCCGTCTACACAAGGGCAGAAGGAAGAAAAGATGAGGCAGGAAACTATATACCAATCAGTTTTACATCTTTAGTGGGAAAAAGGATGGGTACTTTATTATGGTAGGAACTGGTGAACTTCTTGGAGGGAAATGGGCTATAAGACCCCAGGCAACATAGGTTCACAAGGTGAAGTCCATGCCAGACAAACTTGACCAACTTCTTTAACTGGTTGACCAGGCTGACAGATAGGGGACAGGCAGTAGATGCAGTATACTTGGTTTTCAGCAAATCCTTCACTCAGTCAAGCACAAGAGGCTGGTCAAAAAAATAAGAAACTTGGTGGTGGGGAGAAAATTGACAACTTCAGTGTAGAACTGGCTGAATGGAAGAACACAAACAGTAATAGTTAATCGGGGATTTTCAGAGTGAATTGAGAAGTGGGGTACCGCATGGGTTAGTGCTGAGCTCCATCATTTTCAATGAATTCATTTGTGATATATCAGAAGGCATCGAAAGCAAGATTTGTCTCTTCAGAGATGATGCAAAGATCTGTGCGAGGGTGGACATGGTGAAAGGGATAAGGGAACTCAGGGAGGATCTGGGTAAGTTAGGGAGATGGTCAAATAAGTAACAGCTGGGTTTTAATGCCAGAAAATATAAAGTTATGCACATTGGCAAGAGGACCCTAAGAGTGCAACATGAAATGGGTGGAGTGGTGTTGGAAACCACCATAAATGAAATTGCCCTAGGTGTCATGATGTCATGAGCCTAAATAGTGCAGCACTTTGTAACAGAGCTGTGGGCAAGGCAAACAGGATGCTGTGCTGCATAGGGAGGAGGATGATCAATAGAATTCAAGAGGTGATCTCCCATTGTACAGGTCACTGTGTGAACCCATCTGGAATACTGCACAAGGTAGTGGAGTCCATACCTAAGGGATACCTTTGAAAAGGTAGAAGCAGTACAGTGCAGTACAACCAAAACAGACAATGATCAATGGACTGGGGCAAGACATATGTGGAGTTGCTGCATGACATGAACATGTACACCCTTCAGAAAAAGAAGGAAAGCGGTGACAGAATCGAGACATACAAATGCCTACATGGACAGAGTGGAACCCAATTAACTTTTCTCCTTGAGCACAAATACAATTATGAGAGGGAACTCTTTTAAACTCACATGGGGAAATTCAAAAAAGACAGTCATAAACATTTTTTCACAGAAAGAGTGGTGCAAAAGTGGAACATGTTGCCAGATAAAGTGGTAGAGGCCAAATCAGTGAGTAGCTACAAGCAGGGATGTGCTAATCATATGGGATTAGTCAGAATGGGGATGTAGAAACCAGGGGGAGTGATGGCCACGAGTGACAGTGCAGAGTAGTTAGGTAAGGTGGGCAGGCTGAATGGGCCAAAGGGCCTTTTCTGCCATCATTGTCAATTGTTCTATGCAAAACTAATGTGGCCCCATGCTGAGCTACAATAATTGTTTGCATTCCTTGCTTGAATCAAGGCTTATACCCACAGTAATCTCTGCTGTGTTTCCTTGCCAGTTACTGTATTCTCTCTGGCCCCATTGTTATTCAAATTTAAACAATAATTCCAAGTTAAAAACATTATGTAGCACACATTTAAATTATATATATATATATATATATATATATATATATATATATATTTAGGTCTATAAATTGCCCTTCACAATATTGTACCATCCCTAGATAGAGATTTTTGGGTAGAATATCTTTATTAGTAGCAAATTGTGCAGCTCATTACAAGACTTTCAGATAAAGTCATCAATTACACAACTCTTGGGTCTTAAGAAGGAGAGGCATGCAGGCCCCCAGTGGAATTAGAGTTCTCTAGAATCTACTTTACTCTTACTAACTTTGTATTATTAGACATAGGACAAATTTGGAATCCCTGCTCTCCACCTCATGTAACTGATCAGTGCTCAGGTCCAACATGCTCCAACTATGGAGGTCGACATTGGGGTTCCTATGTAGGAAATCAGTCAGTACCTATAATATTTTGTATTGGACTCCACACTTTTTCATACACCTCTTGTAGATAAGGAACCTTATATTGTATTTTTTCAATGCACATGCTCTCCAATAGTTGGTTACACCACTGAGTAGTTGTTGGTAGGGCTTCTGACAATAACGTCTGGGGCAACACTATTTTCCCTAGAGCCATCCCCAGCTGCAACAGTGGGTGCAAGTACTGCCTGTGGTCTGAATCCTTGGAGGGGCAGCCTAATAGAGACTTTGCCACCTCAAGGAAGAATTGGCATCCAAGGGCATTAGATAAGATCCCAATTATTCTGGCTCAGTATACTGCTACTAAAGGACAAGTCCAAGCAAGATGTATTAAAGCACTCTCCACCACTTTACACTTGGGGCATTTGTCTGACTTTTTCATGATCAATCTGATCAGATAGGGAACTGTATCTGGAAAAGCAGAGGGAGGTGGGGTAAACAGTCAGGTGCGCAAAGGCGCAAACTAAGGAAAAAAATAACCCAGGCAATTAAGAAAGGAGACAAGACCTTTTTCAGGTACATTAGCAATAGAAAGAAGACCAGGGGTGGGATTGTGAGGTTAAAAAGGGATGAAGGGGTGTGTGCAGAGGGGGACCTAGAAAAAGCAACAATCCTGAACAAATATTTTTATTCAATATTCACAGAAGGAGGGAAAGGATAAGGACCACTACTGAGGGATAGGAACACCAGTGGGAGAGAGGTGGACACCTGCCCATTTATTTATTTTGTTTATTTAGTTTTTGTTAATGGGGTAGGTGCACTAGCCATGAAATGACTATTTTCAGGCACAACCTGGGTGAGTAAAACAATCAAAGACAGGTACACAGCATGAGTACAGTGAAATTACAATAGTATAGGTCAAAATAGTCAGTAGTAATGAATACATACTGCCAGGACAATAACAATCAATGAAATTTGCATAGAATTTTGGGCATAAAAACCCACATAGTCAAGGAGGAAATAACACAACATAGCAAAGAAATATTGGTCAAATTAGTCAAAACAATGAAGGCTCAAATGGGCAGCGAAACAAGGCAAGGGCAAATTCATGACTGGGCAGGATGCATTGTCACGGCCTCCAAGACAAGACTCAGGTGTATGGAGGGGGGGTAGATTAGCCCTCAAGGAAATTGTAAGGTAAGAAGTGCTATGAGGTAGGGAGGTGAAAATTAGGAGAGGAACCATCTGTTGGGTGAGTGGATTAAGGAAGATTAAAACAAATGCAGAGATTAGAAAGAGATCAATGTAGGCACTGCTCCTTTTTGAAGCTGCCATGGGATCCTGATATTTGAAGTTCTTGGGGAGGGAGTTCCAGAACTTAGGAGCAGAGTGACTGAAGGCAACAGAGCCTTTTGATGTTTTACATCTAGGTACATTCAGGAGGGATTTATCTACCTAGTGCAGTCCATAGGAGGAGGTTTGAGGTACCAGCAATGTTGCGAGTGCTGAAGGGGTCTGGTTTCTGAGTATAGCATCAATCAGGGAGCCAAGAGAGTATTGACGGCAAGCTGAGGGGCATAACCCGCCCAAGTCACTATACAGTTGGCAGTTGTGCTTAAGCCAAAGTGACGATGAGATGTACCAACAGATATTGTTATAAGTGACATCCCACTTATGAAGAACGGTTTTGTGTGCAGCAGGAAAGGTTGGCGTGCCGTAGGTGAAGGCAGGGAATAATATGCCTCTGGCAGTAGCAAGTTTAGCAGAGGGAGTTAGCATGAAACTGGACTTGTAAGCAACCCCTAGTTTAGCAATCACTGCCTTGCAGGTGTATTTGATAGGCTTGCCTGTAATTATGTGGGGGAAGAGCTCCTCCTCCACTGCCTTTTTGAACAAGCAGCTGTCTCCCGCTCTGCTTAGAGAGAGATGCATTCCCTCCGTAGCGTTCTGGGGCTGGATTCCTCCTCCCTTCCCTTTGTTTCCCTGTGCCTCAGGTTGGTCCCCCCCCCACCCCCTTCGTTTTTCTCCTGTTTCGTTGTTCCTACCTGCTTTCCCCCTCTTCCTTTGCCTTTCCTTCCTTGTGTTTTTCTTGGGGGGGAGGTTCTTCTGGTCCCATGCCGCGCAGGCTTGCTCAGTTCGTCCACCAGCTCCTGCTTCTCCCTAGCGTGCATTGCAGCTGCTTCCGCCACTCTACTCTGCATCTCCCTGTTTCAGCAGCGCTACTCTGCCTGACTCCTGCCTTGCTTCCTGACATGTTAGCTGCTCAGCTCTCCTGGTGTGCCTTGGACTTGCCCTGTGCTGATCAACAGACCGACCGGTTCAGCTCCCAGAGGATTCATCTGGTTTCATCTGTGCATTCAGTGCTGCATGGCCTTTTTGCCTTGCGGCAAGTTTCAACTTGGTCCAGCTTCCTATGTCTTCTGCCTCACATTCCATGGCTGGTTGCATGGGCTTTCTACTGTCCCAGCACTGGAGCCGTTCGTCCATAGAAGGCAGTGTGGGAAAGGTCGGTGACAGTGTCTGGCTTGCAGATGAATCGCAGCATCTGTTCAGCACCCCCTGCTGGGGTTCTCCTTCAGCTTTTACTCGTTTTCTTGTTCTTTCCATTTGGATACCACTTCGCTGCCTGTTCCATTCTGTTTTGTGCAGTACTTTTTCATTTCCTGGCAGCCACCCATTTCAGCTCTCTTGGACCATTGCAAGGCACATGGTATGTAGCGGCCAGCCTTCCCTGAAGAACTATGTGGACTTTGGGCACCTATATGACTTGCAGTTGATTCTGCTCTGTTTTTTCCTTCCTTCCTTCTCCTCCTATGCTTCCCTACTGCACCAACTGCTGGCAATTTGACAACGGTTCTCAGCTTCCTCAGCTCTACATCTGTGTTATTGCACCATTGCCCTGCCTCCCTACTTATGTTGCCTCTCAGGATTTCTTCTTGTCCTTGTTGCTATCCTGTTGCCATGCGGCTTTAATTTACTGTTCTCCCTTTGTCTGGCTTACATCTGGTCCAACAGTACTGGCTCCTTTTGGAGAAGGCTTGGCTACCATTTCCTTACCTTACCAGCTGACCTGCGTATGGTCCGTCTGCGACTGCTGGCTTTGTGGGGCTAGCTGCTACTTGACTTACCTTACCTAATACCTATGAGAGGTCTAGCTGTGCATATTGGCTGCCATGGGTCTAGCTGTTGTCTTGCTCCCATTACATGTTGTCACTCGTGGGATTCAGCTGCACCTCATTTGCCTACTTCTATGACCTGCTTAGTCCATCGGTCACAGAGTTCACTACTTCTATTCCACCCGCCACGTCAGTTCGGATCCTAAATATTACGCTATTCTTCTATGTGCCTACCTGCTGCCATTCAACCAGCCTGGAGCCCCTGCTATGGATGCTCATTTTGAAGTTCAACATTCTCATCTATTGGATGCCTTTGCCTACTTCCCTGCTACTCATCTGCATCATGCAGCTTGCTTACTACTACTATTTATGCAGGTTCACTTCTTTACCTTATTTGCTCATGTTACCTGCTTGCCATCCAAGGCTTAAGGGTCATTACGGCTAACCTGCCATTACAATCTACTGCTTTCATCATGAACTGGCATCCTTCAAACCTGTTTATGTATTTATTGTGATATCTCACCCCAGGATGTGATCCGATACATTGCATGCATTTAGACATTTCCATTGCATTTCTACCTCTGCTCTGCAATCTGCCTCACCCACAGGGCCAGAATTTAGCCACCACATTTAGTCGGACTTGTGCCTTTCGACCCAGCAGTCATTTGTTTCTATATATTTATTGCACCATACTCATTTGCTTCTACTACCTGCCTTCGCCCATCGGGCTGGGAGGTTTACCTGCTACCGCTTGCTTTGACCTGCCTTCACCCTTTGGGCTGGGAGGTTCATCTACTTCTGTTCTCCTTTGGTCTCGCCCTGCTTGGGTCCTGGGATTCCACTCTGCTTATGTGTACCTGCTTCTGCTGCCTCAGCCCTGCACTCCCTGATGCTTCACCTTTGGGACATTTGTTACCATCTCACCTTTGTTTCCCTCCTTGCCTGGTGACTCCTACTTCTCGATTCAGTGGATGGTCCTCATGCTCCACTGCTTCAGCTTCCTCAGTGCTCCTTCAGCGCTTCCGGGGTTGCTAACTTGGACATTTGCCCTGTCACCTCAGCCATGGAATTACAGCTGCTTCTTTCCAGGACTTGGTTGGCGTCTCCTGTGGACTTTCATTCTCCTGCCTGTGCTCTACGAACTTCAGACCTGTGGCACTGCTACTTCATTGGACTCCGCTTCTTCAGTTATCTCCTTCTCAGACTTTAGGGTCTCGTCCACTTCATGCCTCGAATTTGCCTGCCCTCAGTTCTTCATGTTATTCCTCTCGTACAGTTGGCATGTCTCAATCTCCATTTCTCAAGGTGAATTTGTACCATCCAGCTGATGGATTCCTGCGCATCATCAAAGGACTACATCGCTTGATTTCTGCTAGCAAACTTTCCTGGGTCTAGCAGAGCTTTCCATACTGTACTCAGCTGCCTCTCTCCTATCCTGCCAGCTGTCTATTAACTATGTTTTCTTCGTTTGGGCTCACCTCATTCTACTACTTGGATGTTTCATAAATCGCACCAGTGTCATCAATTATCATATAGCATGACATTCCAGCTCAACTCTATAGCCATTGCTTCATATCAATTCCTAAAGATTATATTTCTTATCAGAACTGTATTCATCACTCGATATTACAATCAAGCCTTCTCTCATTTTAATTTATACAAGCCCTATTAGAGATCCCAAATCATACTACTTCTAATACGTCCTGCCTCATAGACATCAAGCTTGGATGCAATTATCTTCCGGTCTCTTGTATTGATTTCGTCAGTCATCAACTTCATCAAAACATCATTCAAATCCTTGGATTATGCCCTCTATCAAGTGAAGTACGGAAGACAGTTCTTCAATATATCTACACTCCATCATTCCAAATTATACATGGATTCTCGGACTTGGACTTTATTGGAAGGAAATTATTTCACTGGACATTTACAATTCAGCTTTCTTAAGCACCATTCATCTGGATCGAATTCTACTAATTTTAATTCAGATTTAGCTGATTAATTTAGTTTAATTAGGATCTCTCTCTTTAGTATCCCAGAAGGATGGGCAGGTCAGTAGCCATGGGGATTTTTCCTCTCCTGAGTGCTAGTGGTCACACTCTCCGGAGTTGGAGGAGGTGATCATCTATTCTTATCATTAAGGTGTTATGCACGACTTCTTCAGCATTCAGTTACTGAACAATCATTGATATTTATTCTTTTGGGGCTCCATAATTCTAATCCAAGCCTCCTTCCTAAAGGTGGGATGCAGAGAAAGGTCAAAACCATCAAATATTATCAAACAACTCAATTCAAGCATCCAAGTACCTAAGCACATCATTATATGCTGGCCTCTGTATCCAACAACCATCTACATCATTCCACTATATGTTCATAAGCACTGAGCTATGAACACACATAATTGATAGGCTTGCCTGTAATTATGTGGGAAGCTCCTCCCCAAGCCTATTTAAACAAGCAGCTGTCTCCCGCTCTGCTTAGAGCGAGCTGCATTCACCACCATCCTCCCCAACACCTCCCTCCTTCTCGGCACTCTTGTCCCACTGTGGGGCTCCATAACTCTAATCCAAGCCTCCTTCCTACAGGTGAGATACAGAGAAAGGCCAAAACCATCACATATTATCAAACGACTCAATTCAAGCATACAAGTACCTAAGCACATCATATATGCTGGCCTCTGTATCCAACAACCATCTACATTATTCCACTATGTAAGCAATAAGACACGACAGGGTGTGCATGGAACAGATTTTACTGCACGGCTAGGGGTGTAATGAGGCACGAGGCCTTGGCGAGTGCCTTTAACTGGCGTGCAGTAAAATCTGTTCCATCACCCCTGGAGTTTCTTATTGCACTATAAAATGGGCTCCTGTTTTAAAATTTTTACATTTGGGAAAAGCATGTTTATATGTAGAAACAATAGATTTACTTGTGTGCATTTATGATCAAATAGTCCTTCCACTCACAACAAATGATGTCACTGATGATGTCATTGTATTGTTGCCTACCTTCTTCTTCCTGTTTTTCTGTTTTTCCCATTCAAGATATGGAATGTTTATCAGAATGTTTACCATGGAATACATGGATTCAAAATTCTGCTCAGTTCCATTGGCAGAATGTTTTCTGCTAACACTCTGTATGCATAGACAACAAAGGCCTTTGTTGCAACCAGAGCCTCAGTTATCTCTCTGTCAGGACAAGAAGAGGTTACCTGATGAGCAGGTAAAGATAGAGAAGATTTTTCACTGTAAGCAAAGAAACAGTTGTAGTGAAAACTATAAACAATACTTATTGTTTCTAATTTGTTCATGTGTGTAAGGAGAGTGTGATAATCAAGAAACTACGTGAAATTAATTTGTTTTATATTTTATTTAAGGTAGTTTTATTTTTAGAGGCCCAGATGAGTTTTTTTTTACAGTGTAAGGTAGCAGCCATGTTTGTGGTGGAAGATCAGTTCTGGCTGTAGGGGGCTAACTGAAATGCCTGTGTTCCAAATGCCCATTGATCTGGTTTCCAGACTCTTCACAGTCCTTTTTTTTAGCCATGTGTAAACCATATTTTACACATAAATAACAGACAATCAGATTCCATGATTTTACCCTGCCATTTTATAAATGTTTCATAAGCACTGAGCTATGGACCACACATAATGTATATGTAGGCTGAAGTCCAGGGATTGGTCCAGAAGAACTCTCATGCACTTAAAGATGTAACACATTCTATTTGTGCACCACTGTGGTCTTGCACCAGCAGGGGAGTTTGACATGTCCTAAGTTTAGGGACAGATCCAAGTAACATTGCTTGGGTTTTCTTTGCATTAAGTACAAGCTTATGCACAGAAAGCCAATTTTGGATATTTGTGAAATCTGGGGGAAAGTGATGCATTTATGCTGGTGACCTTATCAGAGCTTGAATAGAGTATAAGATCCATCTGCATACAGACTAGATGAGCATGAAAGAAAAACCTTGGCTATGTTATTGATAAAAAGTGAGAAAAGAAGAGATCCCAAAATAGAGCCCTAGGGGACCCCAATATTGATGGTAGCACCAGCAGATAAGGAGGAGTTGAATTTCACAATTTGAGTTCTATTTGATAGATGGCTTCCATACCAGGCAGCAACTGGGAGTAAAAAGCTCAGATTGCAAAGAGTGGAGAGGAGCAAGGGGTGATCAACAAGATCAAAGGCCTTTGTAAGGTCTATAAAAACTGCTCCTATCAGCTGGCTGGCATCCATATTGGTAAGCACATCGGTAGTGAATTTGAGAAGAGCTGTGAAGTTACTATGACCTTTATGGAAACCACGTTGGATGTCAGAGAGAAGGCTGTACTTTGTGAGGTAGTCAATGGTGTGATTTGCAGCAAATTTTTCCAAATTTTATTTAGAACCGTTAGGATGGCTATAGGCCTGTAGTTAGTAATCTCCTTGGGATCACCTTTTTAAAGATACGCATTACATGAGCAATCTTCCAGAGGTCAGGAACTTGGCTATTGGAGAGAGACAACATGTGAATTTTAGCCAAAGGGGAGGCTATGTATGGTGCTGCTTGTTTCAGGAGCCGAGGCTCAAGTGTATCTGATCCAGAGCTAGTGTTGTCAGAGATAGTCTGTAATAGTTTTAAGACCTCAGTCCTTGAGGAAACAGTCCTAAGGGAACTCAAGAATCTAAATGGAGACAAGGCTATGTGGTCAGATGGGATTCATCCCAGAATATTAAAAAAACTTAGAGAGCTGCTGGCAGCACCACTAACAGCCCTTTTCAACAAATTGACAGAGACAGGGGTTGTTCCAGGGGACTGGAAGAGGACAAATGTAGTCCCTCTCCACAAAAGTAGGAACAGAGAGGAGGTTGGCAACTATAGGCCAGTCAGCCTGACCTCAGTGGTGGGAAAATTAATGGAGTCACTGCTAAAGGAAAGGATTGTGATATTACTTAAATACAGCAGAGCACAGGATCCAAGGCAACATGGATTCACAGCAGGAAGGTCTTGTAGAAACAAATCTTCTTAATCATATTTCTATTTATCACCTGCTGTGGCGTGTTACTGGTGGAGGCATCCAGCCGCTGGCTCTGCCTGCCCAGAGAGCAGCAGGCTCACTCGCATGATGGGGGATCTGGTGCGGCAGTCCATTGACCCACTGGAGGCCCTCCATGCCACTCCGAACCAGGCCAGCCCTAGCCACCCCCCAGCATGATTCCATGATAGTCCTCCAGGCAGAGCAGAGGCATGGCCATCAAGCTGCATGGTGCGCCCAGCCATTTTCTCCCTTAGATCCCCTGGAGTATGGACATGCAACAACGTCCTGAAGCACATCATGACAGCATCTGCCACACTCCACCCCTTGTTGCACCAGCCCTGTAGTGCCCCCCAGTCATCACCAGGGGATGCTGCAGAGCAGTGGAAGCCCTCAACCCTCCCGGGATAGGACAGAAGTCCTCCGGATGCTCGTTCCTATCCTCCCTGCCCGACCCCTAGGACCGGGCATGTTTCTGACCCAGGTCGCCAGCATGGTGCGAGTGTGGCTTCCAGCACCTCAGCCTCAGTGCCACTAGGCTAGCTTGTCAAACAAATCTGATAGATTTCTTTGACTGAGGGACCAGGAGGTAGCTATGGAGGCGGTGGATGCAACCTACCTAGATTTCAGCAAGGCCTTCAACACTATCCCACGGGAAGTTGATAAATAAGTTATGCAGCCTGGGAGTGGGCAACAAGATGGTAAACTGGTTCAGAAACTGGTTGAATAACAGGACACAGAGGGTGGTAGTAAATGATGTTCAATCTGAGGAGAGGGGGTGACCAGTGGGGTGACACAGGGATCTGTGTTGAGCAAGTCCTCTTTAATGTATTCATAAGCAACATTGCAGAGGGCTGGAGGAATGGTATGCCTCTTTGCAGATGACACTAAGATCTGCAGCAGGTCGACACTGGGGGTGGAAAAAATTAGAAAGGACCTTAACATGCTTGAGGATGGTCTAGAGTATGGCAGCTAAGATTCAATACAAAAAGTGCAAAAGCATGCTCTTTGGGCACAGAAATCCAAAAGAGGTACAAGATGGTGGTGGTGGGGGAGAAGTACTGACAGCCAACAGTCAAGAAAGAGACCTGGGGGTAATCATATCTGATGACCTAAGGTAACTTAACAATGTGAGAAGACTGAGGAGAGCCAGTGGAATGCTAGGGTGCACAGGGAGAGGTATCACCAGCAAAAAAAGGAGGTGGTTATGCCTGTACAGATCACTAGCAAGATCTCATCTAGAGTAATGTGTCCAGTTCTGGAGGCCGCATGTCTGGAAGGACATAAACAAAATAGAGGCAGTCCAGATAAGGGCAACAAAAATTGTGCAAGGACTGCACCAACAGTCATATGAGGAAAGACTAGAGGACTTCAATATGTGTTCCCTGGAGGAGAGGAGAGAGGAGGGATATGATAGAGTCATTCAAGTACATCAAGTAAACAAGGTACAGGAGGGTAGCATCTTTCAGAAAAGAAGGTGTACAAGAACAAGGGGGCATGATATCAGGCTTGAGTGGGGTAAGCTCAGGGGCAATGTGAGGAAGTACTTTTTCACGGAAAGAACAGTGGATGCTTGGAACAACCTCCCTGCAGAGGTGGTGGTGGCAAAAACAGTAGGGGAATTCCAGAATGCATGGGATAGACATAAGAGTGCTCTAGCAATGGGGAAGAGAAGGTAATTCACAGATCAACTAGGGTCTGCCGTAATGCATTAGGTAATGAATATGGGCACGTGGCCTTGCTGCCTAAAACAAAAACCATGCAGCAATGAATGCCAGAAGCAAGCACTGTAATAATGTTGGGTAAAACACAGACATGACACAAACAGTTCACGCCCTTGAAAAGAATAGGATTCCTTGTTTGTTTGAGGGGGGCTTCTCCCCTGTACCCACCAGAATTTATATAACAAACTCCGGGGGGGAGGGGGTGGACTTAGGGGATGGGGAGAAACTCCTATTATTCTTGGAGCAGGTTGCCAGTGCCCCAGAGGCTTCCTTCCTTACATTATCTGGCAACTGTGCTTCCCTCAGATTGTATTTCCATTTCTGTCTTTTGGGCCCATAAAGTTCACAGCACTATTTCACAGCATAGTCTAAGATTGCTTGAGAGGTCTTACAAACTTATCTGTTCTTAATACTGTCCCTTCCAGTGGGGAGCATTAGGTTATTTCTAGACCTTCCATATTATGGGCAATTCTCTTCCTCCTTTGCAGGAAAGTGAAAAAACAATCCCTTAACCAGAGTACCTATTCCCTGATAGAGTAGGATATGTGGTCAGGAACCCTCCTGCATGCAAGTCATCAGGTTATTTTAATCCTTTTCCAACCCACCTATATAATGTCAGAGCTACTTGCCCTGAAGAGGTGACTGTCTACCAGATCCCTGCCTGTGTGTCAGCTCCAGACTGAGATTCCTCACTTCTGCCCTATTACCTTGTGTACACTCAGCCACACCTGGACCACAGCACTAGTAAATGAGTTCATCTCTTTTTTAGCTAGTCATACACTCGGGGCTGGACATTGTTTTTCTTTCTTTCTTTCTTTCTTTCTTTCTTTCTTTCTTTCTTTCTTTCTTTCTTTCTTTCATCCTTCCTTCCTTTTTCTGTGTTTTATGTTATTTGAAAGGTGAATCCAGCTACTACCCAATAGCAGCCAAACTCGTAGTAGTCAACTGATTACATGAGGTCAAACTGAAGAACTGTATCTGTTCACAGTTGGTCACTCAATTCATTGCCGTCCCATTCAGTGCGGGTGAGTGTTTTTGTTTTTAACTGATACCAAGTTTGAGTGCCATATCTGGTCATATTGAACTTGTTAGTTTTGACAATGTAATAGCAATGCTCAAATATTGATTTGGCATTTTCCCTGTAACTCCAGGGTGATATTCCTGTGTTTTCCTGTAGATTACATTATTCCCTATGGATGCTTAATTGCTGTGTTTTCCTGTATAACCAATGCAACTCTATTGGAACAGTTTTCCTATAGATGCCTCCAACTCCCTGTAAAATATATGGTTATGGAAAGAGACAGTTATATCCAGGACACTACGCACTTGTTGCGTGTACTTTCTGGTTATAAGGATTTACCACCTGATACCATTTTAGTGACAATGGATGTAACATCCCTCTACACTAATATTCCACACACAGATGGCATTGCAGCATGCCTTAAATACATACATGAGAAAGGACCTGACCAAAACATCAACCCTGGAGTGGTGGGGAACTTATGGAATTCATTTTGACACATAACAACTTCATCTTCAATGGTAAACATTATGTTCAAACTATAGGAACAGCAATGGGCACCAAAATGGCTCCACAGTATGCTAACCTCTTTATGGCTGACTTGGAGGAGGATTTTTAAGGCAGTATCCCCACAAACCACTGGCTTATTTCCATTACATTGATGAGTTTATCATCTGGACGGAGCACAGATGCACTCAAAGATTTTCATCACAAACTTAATAATCTCCACCCTACTATAAAGCTTACCTTGAGTACTCTACCACCAAGGTTAACTTTCTGGACACCACAGTCATCATTAAGGATGGAACCTTACATACATGTATTTACAGGAAGCCAACAGACAGACAGAGATACCTGCACAGGAAAAGTAACCACCTAATCATACAAAAAAATCTGTCATATACAGTCAAGCACTTCGTTGTCAACGTATTTGTTCAAATGAGGATGACAGAGATACACATTTAGCTATGTTGAAAACACCTTTATGGAGCAGGGACACTCTTCCAGGGAAATTGACAGGATAACAGGCAGACAGCATAAGTACCAAGACAACAACTACTTCAATATAAAGAAAAGACAGCTACAGAAAGAATACCCTTGGTAGTCACATATCATCCAGACCTTGAACGTCTGTAAGATTATTAAAGATCTCCACTCAATATTTAGTGAGGATGACACCCTAATTGTATTTTTAAGGAACTCCCACTACTATCTTTTAAACAACCACCAAATTTATCCAGCCTAATTATTGGAGCAAACTTTCACCGGAACAGAATACCATGTCACACAATGGCACACGACCCTGCAATCAACGCCCCTGCAAGACTTGTGGGCTAATTTCTACCTCAGACTGTGTGGTTACATCACAAAACAGACAATTCCAGGTGCATGGGAGTTATACATGCATGTCACGATATGTTGTTTATTTCATTCAGTGCAAGAGATGTCCACAAACAGGTTATGTAGGAGAGACACGCCAACAGCTCCGCACTAGGATGAACTCACACAGGCATACTATTACAGCAAGGAAGACTGAAAAACCAGTGGGGCATCACTTCTCCCAACCTGACCACTCAGTCTCAGATATGTCAGTAATGGTCTTAAAAGGAAATCTCAAAACACACAACAGAGATGAGCTTTTGAGATTAAACTTATTTACATCTCAATATGGTAGCAGATGGGATGAACTTGGATATTGGCTTTATGGGACACTACAGAAATTAACATCCACAGACCTTTTCTTCTTCAAACTGACATATAGGACTTCAGCATGTGTGAGATGTGGATGCGTGTGTGTATGTATGTGTGTAGGTATGTGCTGTGAGGTATGTGATATAATAGATGTGGGGCTTGCTGTCACATTGAGGTAAGTCTCTATTTAGCTATATGGAGTTATAATGTGTTACTATTTTCATTTCACACACAACAAATTTCTCCTTACTTTTTATCTTTGCCTGTGGGGTTGATTCCATTGCACCATATTCAGTTTACCCAAGCCTGCTAGTGTACATACAGGAGTGTTATCTTATACTGTTATATATAATTTTTGTAACTCTGTACATATTGGGATGTGTGATCTCATTTGCTTGGGGTCCTGCACATATCTTTTTACATTAGGCTAATATTGTAGTAATTTACTCAGAATTTCATTACAAGTTGTATTCCTTTGGGGAACTATTACAGTGACTGAAGTTAATATAGGTTCACTAGGAGAGAGCTTGAGTGTGTGTGTGTGTGTGTGTGTGTGTGTCTGTGGGGGACAGAGAGAGAGAGAGAGAGACAACATCTCATTTTAAGCTATATCTCCCCCACCCACATTATTAATGATGTGGGGTGGGTTGGGTTGTACTGTTTGTATGAGCAGGAGGAGATAAATTACTTTTTATCTCTTTTTCAGATTCCCTAGACACTTGTGGTACATGAAGTTGCTACATTCTCAGTATATATTGACATTAGTACATATCAGGATGCATGGTCTGAATTCCTTGAGGTTCCTCTACTAGAGTTTTTGTTTAACACTAATATTATCAATTTATATTTATATTATCATTTATATAGTCCTGAGGTTTTGTAATTTCTTGGGCCTTTTATTTAGCTTGAGAATACAGCTGGGTGGCATGTCTAGCTAGGTTTTACACATCACACAGTGTGCACTGATGTTTTAGAGACAACTTTACTGGTATTCTTGTCTTTAATGCATACATTGTAATTTCATGAGCCCTATAACTATCTTAGTTTGTCTTTAAGCTGGGTGGGGTTGCCTTTCAGTAATCACATCCTTATACTGACTGTGACACTCATGACTTGATTTGGGAGTTATCTGCTTCAGCAGTGTTATCTTATGTCAATTAAATTTATGTGCAGTAGGATTCTTTGTATGTGTGTTGCACCAAGCACATCTTAACCCAAGGTTCATTCGGACTGAGGGCAGTATTGTACTGTTTAACTTCTCTGACATCATCTTCTGGTTTTTTTTTTTTTAAATGAGTATTTTAAACCAATGAGGTTTTTTCTGTTTTTCTCTGCATTATCTAGCTGTTATAAGTATTGTATTTTCTAAACAACACTCCATGAGCTTCTGAAGAAGGACTGGTTGGTCAAGCTAGAGCACTTTGTTCTTGTTGTTACATCTATGTTGGTCCATTAAAGGTATCAAATCATTTGCTTCTGGATGTAAATATAGTAATTCCTGCAGATCTGGGAGCCCTGTAAAGTTGACACAATGTCTTCAAAGGAGGACTTGTGCCAGCACTGCAGAAAGTGGTTAGCTAGATTCTAGTGCCAGTGGAAGTCCAGAAAGATTTGCCACCAGGAAGTGTTGGAGTGGGAATAGTAGTAGATTTCTTTTGTATGATGTGTGAACACTCAAATAAATAATTAGCATTACTCATGAGTAAACTAAGTTTGAGAAAGACTAAGAATTCAAGATTCTCAGGATCTACCCTTGAGTAATATGGGAAGTAATATTCCTGCTGTACTGAAACATCTTCCAAAGTGACCATTGTTAGAGGATATCTAGAAAATACAAAGCCACTTTAGACAGTGCAGGTCAAATGTCTTGGATATCTTAATAGAATGGTATTGGATTACTTAGCCTGTGAAGCAGTGGCTCTGCTAGATAAACTTTCAGCATCTACTTTGATGAGACATCTGTATCATCCTCCAAAATGTCTGCACTGCACTGCACTGGTATTCACTATTGAAAAGCTTCCTGATGTCCTTGGTTTTCTTGGGTTCATAACTCTCCATGTCTTCTTCTTCCATGCCATGCTAATACCTGGCACTGGCACCACACAAAATTAAAGAGTGGGAGCAGTGTGACCAGTGGGTTGTGTATTCACATTGTTGAAGGTTTCTTTAAGATGTGTCTGCTGCTCTCTACCAGAATTGTATGCAATAGTTTCTGCTTGATATAGTCCATGCATCTGGGGAATGCACATATCTTTACATATGGGATCCGGTACTGTTACTGTGTCACATAAACTGTGCAAATGCTAGCAAAGCTGTCTGTATGTTGTCTATAGGGTGTGTCAGAAACATCTCTGCCACTTTCTTGATGAGCATTGCATTCTGTTACTGCTACTGTGATGTCTCAGGTGAATTAGTGGTGCTGTTGTCTCCATGTCTCAACCTCTGAATCCACCACCGTCATAGCTGCTATTCACACCATCACCACCAGTGCTATCATAGCTACTAGTGCCATCATCAATAGCCTTACTTGTTGGGTTGCTATGGAAAATAAACAGTAATTGTATTTAATGGCATTAAAGCAGAGTCTCTATTGGGAGGACCATGTTAAGTGTTTCCAGTTCTGCACTGACATCTTTGCTGGCCTGTTCATATGATGGCAGAAATACTCTGCCATCAACATCTTAATCTTATACAAATTAATTTGGTTTTTACCTATATTTCTCACCAGGACAAGGCTGACAATAGACAGAATAACCTAGCCCTCCTTTCCAAAATAAAAAATAAGCTGAACAAGTTTTTGCAGAACAAAGCACAGCAACCATAACATATATCCCCCACACGCCATCTTGTCAACTTCCATGGCCTGGAACAAAGGATTCTCTGCCACAAGTCTCTCCACCATATAAAAGAGAAAGTTCCACCATGTGAACTGTATTTAATTCTGTAATGCTGAGGAACACTATGTTTCATCTGGTAGTGGTGGAAGAGCCCAATACGCCAGGGGAATAATGGAAATATCTATTGATTCATTGCACATTGTCAAGTATGCATTTCAACTGTTTGCTTGTCAACTGCATGACTCACTATTACATTTAGTGCATGTGTAAAATGGGATTACCCTTAAGATCGCTAATACAAACACACATTGGTTGATAACTGTGCATAGAAATGCAAAAAGGACAACCCACACATCACAAATACTGCATACCATAGTGACAGTGCTGGGACGTAGGCAACTCAGGGGAGGCGGATCACAGAGGGGGTGATTTACTATTCCAACCCAGGGGATGTACCTGGGGGTAAATCATGGGGAGAATTGATTTACCATTCCAACTTCAGGGGGATGCAACGGGGGCATGCAATGATAAACAAAAAGGCAGTATCAGAATCAAACCCAGGTCTGCTGGATGGAACGAGCCATTCACAGCTTCTGACTCTGACCTCTACACTATGCTGCCAGCATGATCAGACAGCACATACTGCAGACTTAAACTACTCAGCATGATTGAAAACTGTTATATGTACGGTGCTATAACATCCCCATGCTGTTATGTCCATGTAGCTATTTTCATTCATGCTGCTTTTCTCAATGCGCATTTCACTGTGCTGATATTCTGATGTGGGATTTCATGGTATACATAAAACAGGTGCATGGATGAAATCATCAACATTAATTGTATGAATACTGTAATATTACAGTGACTGCAATCCCAAGAATGACAATCTTTGTATTGTGAGGGTATATCTTGATATCTAGGAATGAGTGCAAGAATCACATATGGCTTTTCCCACTGTGCTTCCCCATCCTTGACTGATACAGTAAATAAAAGCAGTTCTCTATTGCTGCTCCCTTTGAGTCTGTCTGCTTCTATATAACTTCGAGAAGGGGTCAGTGGATGAAGGTGGAATGGAAATGGTGATGGGCTTGATCTGGAGACACTTCAATGTGCAGTGAGACTTAGGAAGCTTTTCTTTGCACTGCTCTCCAGATGTCACTAGTCAAATATACAAAACCCTTTTCTGTCTTCTACAGAAGTGTTATCATCTGCATGTGCAGTCATAATGCCTTGCACATAAGGAGGAAAATGCCTAGTAAAGATCAAGTATGATGGAATGCTGAAATTTGGCTTTGCTTGTTTCAAGAGTATGTAAATGCCAGTAACATCTACCATGGAAAATATCTGAAGATCAAAGGCCATCGTCTCCTAAAAGAGTTGTATGATTTGGACAGAACTTGGTGAGTAGGTGGTAACCTAGTGTGGGCATATTAAGACTAGGGCAGTGTAGTCTGTTTTGCTGCAACAAACTCAGGAAGAGTGGTGGTGCATGCAATGTACAGGATCTGGCTGGTGGCAGTGGGAATGGGGCTTTAGAAGAAGTACGCTACCTGCTGATGCATCAATTCACTAGTGGGGCTGCAATGGTGGCTTCATACCTTGAAAAACTATCTTATCCCACCACTTCCCAAACTTAACTGTCCATGTGGCTGCTGACCCTTCTGACCAGAGCTGTGGTTGTTAAAGGATGTGGCTATTAGGAAGATCAAATGTTTAAATCTGAAATGATCAGCCAGAACACATGTCCTCCATGCTTGTGGACAGGTCCTAACTGATCTTCCTAAAACACAGATTTATTTTGTAGAGTACGCACTCTACTACTAATCTCTTGATCTCCTGTTACTTTTTGGTCCATATGTGTATCTTGGGGGGAAGGGGTGCTTTGCAAGGAACTGGGTAGCAACTGAAGATTTTTTTTTCTGCCACTTTGGTATGATGTAGCTAGGAATGGCGAGACAGGGCAGTAAAACATCAAGCAACCAAAAGGACATGTTTGTACTAAATGATACTGGGACTGTGCTCACTCAGTACCTGGATAGGGTCCTAAGATATAACAGAATAAATCCCTCCATCCACTTGAAAAGTGGAGCAAGCGAGCAGTGGGGTAGGCAATAAAATTTTTGGAATAATAGTTCTGCACATGCACAAGTTCCAGGTAGTGAGATAATCAGTCTGTGCACATAAATCAAACCAGGTAGAATATTTGGTTTCTCAGTTCATTTCAGGCAGAATAGAATTGTCTACTCTGCTGCTCTGTCTCTCTCCACTTTTCAAGTGAACAGTGTGGCTTACCTAAGCAGGGCAGCAGCAGCAAGTGGTATAATACTATGTTGATGCGAAATGCATCTGCAAAATATTAGGCATGTTTGGAGCCCACTACACAACTTTGCAGCTCCTAAATCTAATTACATTTATTTGAGCAGATTCCTCTGAGTCCATCTTTTTCTTTTTGCTTTGGTATAGCGCTATATGGCCAATCATGCTGCAGGTGCTGAGATCAGGGCTGGTCTTACATTTCCCTGTTCAAAAGCTTATTTTGTTGCTTTTCTCTTTTCATTGTCTTTTCTTACTTTTGCCATCTCCTCTTGTGATCATCTCCACTTCTAAGCTTCACACTCATCACCATTAGTGATTAATGTAGCTTGTGGCAGACTTTCAGACTCCTCCTCCACATCTGCGTCATTACCATCTTAACCATCCTCCTTCCTGCCTTCCCCCCGCTCCTTCTTCTCATGCTTCTTTTTCCTCCTGCCTTCCTACCCACTGAAAGAATCATATGCTTTCTCCTGTCTTGTCTTCTCGTTCTCATGTGTTTCTCTTCCCCTATCACTCCACTCTCATGCTCCTGTTCTGACAGCTAAACAGACAAATCCTTCTGACATTCTTCATAAGTGGCTTTGGTGGTGGTGCTACTGACTTGCTTTTGTTGAACTACAGGGTTGTTACAATTTACTCTGTCCTCCTAGCTACTTATCCAATACTCTCATAAACATAAATAACTATAGTACCCATGCCAGGACCAGACTCATTGTCATCTTCTATACATGATGACTGCAGCAGCTCTGGGTTAGGTCAGGTTGGTACTTCTACTGAGGCATGATTTGAGGGTAGAAGGCATAATATAGTGCTTCAAGACAGACTGGCAATTAACTACACCCATGCAGATGTACAGGATTCTGTGGTGGTAGATGATGTTGTGTTGTTTATATGAACCTGACAGGAGGTGAGCTTGCCTTGCACATTTGGATGGCTTTATTCTATCCCATGTACAGCTGCAGCAACTGACATGGTCAGATCTTGTAATTCCTGATACTGCTGTGATAGTTGTAGAGAAGGTTCATGCCTATCTGACTTAACACAATAGGGCATCCAGAGAGAATCTGTTTAGAAACATCTGGAAATATCTATTTCATTTGCTGCAACTGTAAGAGAACTGGAATCACTGGAATGAGGAAACAGAGAAACTGCTGTGCCTCTGCATTACTTTGGATGGTTTCATCACCAGATGCACTGGACAACTGGATGGGATGGCTTCTTGCGGTAGAAGTAGAACCAGTGAACTTCTGGATATTTATGAATCATTATGAAATGGGTGGAAAGAAAGCTGGCTCCTGATTGGCCAAGAGGTCATTTCAGCAGGGCCATGATCTCAGTACAAGGGCCCAGCTGAAAGTAGCTCAATAAAAATCTGTTTAAAAATGTATCCAAATTACTACAAAGGACCCATTTTATAATCGCAATAAGGCACTCCAGAGAGTGCATTATGGTGGACTAACAGACCTTCTCAGGTGGTGGAAGCACTCGGCTTCTCCTCGTGCTTCAACCACCCAAGGTGGGCCATTATCCACCATAACACACCCCGTGTCATGCCTTATTGCTTATTTGAAACATAGAGTCTGAATGTGACAGCAGAGGAAACCACAGGTCCATTGAGCCTTTTCTTACTATATTGCCTCACCCCACTGACCTACTGTATTGGTAGGCTTTCATCCTTCTCCCCCACTCCTTCAACCCTTCCAACCCTTATTGCTCCCCCCGGGGACTATGAGTCCTTTTGGCTTGGCCTGCCTCAACTGTGTTAAGGGCAGCTGCCCCCACCACTTCTGCTAGCCGTCTGTTCCTGGTTCTACCACCCTCCCAGTGAAGAACCTAATTTTGTTTTTCTTGAACTTGCTGTCCACCAGCCTCCAATCATGCTCAGTCATGCCCCCTAGTGACTGCATCCCTATTTCTTACAAATAGATTCTTACTATTTACCCTGTGTATATTCCTTAGAATTATATGTTTTAATCATGCTCCCCACCTGCTCCCACCTGGCCTCCAGGGAGTACATATTTAGAACCTCCAGCCACTCCTCATAGGATCTGCCCTGTTGGCAGTGGATCATCTTGATGACCCTTTGCTGCATCAGCTCTTCTCTGTTAATGATTTTTCTTGGGTGAGGACTCCTGAACTGGGCACAGTACTCCAGGTGGGGCTCCACCAGAAATCCGTACAGTGGCAGAATCCTCTCACTTTTCCTACAGTCAAAACCCCTGCCTATGCACCCCAGCATCCTCTGTGCCTTCCTGTATGGTTTGTGGCATTGATTCATTTGCTTAAGAGAGTCACTGATTATGACACCCAGACCCCTCTTCTCTGTTCTAGTGGACAGAATAACCCCTCCCATTCAGTCTTCCATGCATGGATTGAATCTTCCTAAAAGCATTCTCATGCACTACTTGGTGTTAAATCTCAGTTGCCAGACCTTAAACCATATCTTCAGTTTCCCTAGGCCCTTCTGGAGCTACTGCACCCATTCCTTATGATCTATCCTGCTTCATAGCTTTGTGTCATCAGCAAAAAGAAACATTTCCTTGGATAGTTTCCCCATGTCACTTATGAACATATTAAATAGGACAGGTTCTGCTCATGACTTTCATGTCCCCCAGTTTAGTCTCATTCACAACTGCACTCGCTGCCTCCCTCCAAACCAACCTCCTACCCACCTAACTTAATCATACTCTAGTCCTAAGTGATCCTTCTCTACTTGTAAGTCCTTCAACTCTTCAGCAGTCTCCCATGTGGTATTCAGAGAAACATTGTTTCTTTGTCCATACTGTCATGCACAGCCCCAGTCCTCATCTTAGGCATAGTCACCAACCACTGCGCAGAAGGGGATGAGGACATTGAGTCTGAGGGCAGCTCTGCTGCTTTTTCTGCCCTCCCTGCAGACGAGACCTAACTTTTTCTCCATTGCCCTGGGAGCCTGTCACTACTGTTGCTTCTCCTGGGGATTTTTCTGGAGTCGCCGCTGATATAGGAGTCATAGGTTGGTAACAAGAAAATGGACCCCAGCCAATCCAAGGAATTGAAAAAAGGCACCAATTTTGAAACTGGTCTGGGTGCTTTATAAGCAGCCAACTAGGTCTGCTTAATTTCAGTCACCAACCACCGCACAGAAGGAGACGAAGACGTCGGGGTCTGCAGGCAGCTCTGTTGCTTTTTGTATGCTCTCCCCTGCAGCTGAACTGAACTTTTTGACTACCACACTAGGAGCTTGTCACTACTGCTCCCTGTGGATTACTGAACTTTGTTGCCACTGCACCAGCAGCCTGTCGCTGCTGCTGCTCCCTGGGGATTTTTTGGCCTGACCCCAGCCTCCACCTCTGCTACCATTTAAATGCTCATGGAAGAGCACACTAGGGAGGGGGAAGTTCATGCTGTAGTGACTTGTCCACATAGAGTCACATCCGTAGCAACCAGCAAGGGCTGAGATTCACTGCAGATCTGGTTTCCCTTAGTTAGTGAAGCTTAGTATTTTATAGTTGTGATCTGCAGAGACATGAAATATGTCAGATCCATGCAAAGTCTATTTTCCTCAAGTTATCTCAGGCTGAATTGTAGAATTGCTTCTTTTGCTTCTTAGCTTGCTTGAGTTCATATCTAGTAAATGATTCTGGAAAATACTATACATTGTACCTTTTTCCATGAATGCATAGTTAATTTCTTTCAGACTTCAAGTGTATAATATCCTGATTTTCCCCAGCTGCTTTCAGGGTCAAATCTCTGCAAAGTTATACTCTCTATAGGTCTTAGGCTGAGAGAGCTGAGTTTTATTAGCAGGCACAGAGCTCTGGGAAGCTGATTCACTCTTCTAATACAAAAGGTCATTGCCAACAAAGCTGTTTCCTTTTTTCCATTGTTAAATAAGTTCAGCTTCCACTGAAAGTGCAATTACTTATTTAGATTCAGGCTGAGTGAGAGCTCAGTGTTATTACAGTATTCAAGTAAAGCAGAAAAGCAGTTTTGTTTGCTATGACCCTATCAATTTGAACAGAGACTCAGCTACCCTAAACCTCTGTGCCTAGTAATAACACTGAGCTCTCACTCAGATCCTGGAGATCTACACCAGCCAGTGCTTGGCCGCTTGTGACTCCCGCCACTGGCTCTTCCCTGTGGCCCCCACCTCAGAGGCAGTTACAGCAGTTCCCATGTCAGGCAGACCACAGAGCCTATTGTCCTCCTCCTCCCCTAGCCAAGGCTATTACAGGCAAATGCCTCTCTGGTGCCCTGTCCTGGTTCTTCTCTACATCTGTATGTTTGCCTGCATAGACCATCTATTGGCAGGATGTGGAGGCTCCCCCAAGGACCCTTTAGTCCACCACCAGCCAGCCCAGCAACTACAAGAGCCAGGCAAGGTAGCAGACTTAACAATGGTAATGCTCGGTCTAACTCGAAGGGGAACACGTTACCTAATGTTTAGTGCTACGAGGCAAGGAGGGTAAAGGAAATATTCCTCAAGATTCTAAAGGTATTGAAAATGGCCACATTTCTCTTGCTCCTCTTGGCAGGTGATATCCAACCCAGCCCTGGCTCCCCAGTCACTAACTCGCCATAGGGTCCCCATGATCCTACTGGGTCTCTCCCAAGGTCTAAGGTTAGCCTATATGAATGTCTGTAGCTTGCACCCAGAAATACATAAGCTACAGGGCTGGGTGGATCTCTACAAGCCTGATGTACTAGCAATCTCAGAGACCTGGTTAAAACCATACATATTACCTCATGGTGTTGAAATACCAGGATGTAATGCCTTCAGGAAAGATAGAGCAGAAAAAAAAAAGAGAGACATACTTACATATGCCAAAGACTCCCTTGACATGTCTCCTGCCTTGCTTCCACCTATCGGTTGCCCTGGAAGTGAATCTTTATTTGTTAAAGTTACCCTTGAGTGCGCAAAGTCATTACTAATAGGCTACCTTTACAATCCCCCAAAAGTGGCCTCCCTAGCCCTCAAGACAATCACCAAGGAACTGGCTGACCTAGTCTCCACTGAAACAATAATCCTAGGTGACTTCAACCTAAACTGGGCCTCTGACACTGAACAGGCTCTAAAGGCTCTACAACTCGATGCCTGCCTGTCACAAATTATAACAATGCACACAATGTACAGCACTAGAAGTGCAAACCACACCACCCTTGACTGGGCCCTGGTATCTAATCCCAATAACATCCAGGTGGCTGGGCCATTTGCAGATGCCCTGAGTGACCACTCCCCAATTTTCTGTGTATGGAAAAATTGCCTACCCAAAGTCCCTACAAGACTACTCACAGCTAGAGACTTCTCCAAGTTTTCGGTAGCAGCCTTCCAAAGGCACCTATGTGACCTAGAGTGGAGCCCAATCAAGTTCCTCCCCACGTTAGATGAAGCCCTGGACTTCTTCTAGAATGCTTTCACCACTGCAGCTAACCTACATGCCCCCATTAGAAAGCTAAGGATACAGGGGAGATGTCATAAATGGATCACCCCCGAACCAAAATCAATGATGACCCAACACGAAAAGGCTTGGCACAAACACAACTCCTCAGGCCACCCCTCCAACTCAATTGGATATAGTACACTACAGAACCAATGTAAGAAATTGATCAAAGCAGAAAAAAGGGAATATGTTAAATCCCTACAACGGGCAAATTAACAGACCCCAAAGCCCTTCTGGTCCCAAATTAATGGCCTACTGAAAGGCAACAGCAAACCTTCCCATGGACCAATCACTCATGGGGGACAATCTATCAGTGATTGCCAGGAGGTGGTGAATACCTTTAATAGGTTCTTAACTGAACTAGAAAAGTACAAAGCCAGCCTCCTCCCACCATCCACATGGCAACAAGGGTCTGACATACCTGTACGTCAACACTCTGAATTTCATATAATGCTAGTATGCCCTAGGGATGTGCTTCCCCTACTGAAGGTTATAAAGGCCAAAGGCTCAGCTGGCCCAGATGGACTTGACCCCCGACTACTGAGAGCTGCTACCCCATCTATAGCCCTACCAGTAACCTGGCTCATTAACAGATCTCTTTTTGAGAGAGTTGTCCCAGCCAAGTGGAAGCAAGCCTACGTGATACCCATCCACAAAGGAAGTACCACGGAGCTGGTAGGAAATTATAGGCTGATTTCCCTCCTGTGCACCCTAGCCAAAATACAAGAGAGGATTATTATGGCCAGCTCCACGACTACTTGGAGGCAAACCACCTGTTTGCCAGCACCCAACATGGGTTTAGACAAAAGCAAGGTATGGACACTACTCTAATCAAATTCTCTGTGGATGTTCTTGAGGCCCTGGACAATGGCACCCCCACTGGGTCTGTATTTATAGATCTGACTAAGGCCTTTGACCTAGTGGACCATGATCTGCTAGTGGCTAAACTGAAGTGCCTTGGCCTAGATCAACACTCACTTGACTGGTTCACTAGTTACCTGTCCAACCACTCCCAGCAAGTAAGGTGAAGAGGGTCCACTTCTGAGCAACTCCCTATCAAGGAGGAGGTACCCCAGAAATCAATCCTGGGCCCCCTCCTGTTCTCTATATTTGTGAATGACCTCGGTGATAACTGTGGGGATAGTTCAATAGTCCAATATGCTGACGATGTGGTGATTTACAGATCTGGACTTAGCGTAATGGTCCAAGATAGTCACCTGCAAGAAGACTTTCTGTATCTAGAAAGGTGGCTCCAGGCAAATAGGCTGCTTCTCAATATGGCAAAAATAAAAGTTATACTCTTTGGACCAAGATCACTGACCTAAGCCCATACTGCCCCTTGTTTCCTCATCTGGTTCTGTGGTTGAAGTAGTAAACCAATTCAAATACCTTGGCTTAATACTGGACCAGGGTTCCTCCTTGAAACCTCACATACTGTAGATATGATTACTAGGACAATCTATCAGAAACTGGGGCTTTTATATAGGCTGAGACCACAAATGATCCCAGAAACCAGGATAAGTTTAGTCAATAGTATCCTATTCCCCAACCTAACTTACACTGCCCCAATCCTGAACTCGCTCCCAAAACAGGAGCTCAGGAGGGTGCAGGCACTATATAGCAAAACAGCCCACTTTGCCTCCAAGTCACACCCTAGATGGCACCACTGCGAGATGCATGCCTCCTCAAAATGGTCTTCCCTTAGCCAGCAACTCCAGTACCCCTTATTGTGCCATGCTTTCAAGCTAATGCAAGACCCCCCATCAGAGAGTCTTGCCAGAATACTTAAACGCAAGAGGACAGATAGATTGCTCTGGATCTCTAGTAGGAACCTACTGGAAGTGCCAGGACAAAGACAACTACTGGCAGCAAATCCTTTGCTCACTCTGCACCCATGCTCTGGAATAAGCTCCCTGCTCTCCTGCAATATTCCAGATCCATGGGTTTCTTCTGAGTAGGTCTCCAAGACCACCAGCTGAACAATAGCAAGTGCACCTGCAACTGAATAGTGGTCAGAATGAGCCTACAACCACATTGAAAAACCTGTTGGGGCTATACCCAAGCTGAGGGCATTAATACTACGTATCTGTTATTGTTGTAAATTGGCTGCCCTGTACTAAATTACCCACTGCTAGATGTCTAGTCAGTATGTACCTATGTCTTGATTGAAGCTTTTTACTAATGAATGTATGTATGATTTTTTTAGTAATGTTGGCACTGTCAAATGATTGTACCTGTCACTAACTCTGGGTCGCTCATGAAAAAGGGATCTCTAGGTCCCAGTGGGCTCACCCGGTTAACAAAATTGAAATAAATAATAGTCTCACCACTGCAGTATGATTCCCAGTCCCTGTCCTCACTCCTCCTCCAACATGACAGCTTGCACAACTGTACTTGATGGTACTGGCTTAGTGTAACCTTTCCCTGCTCCTTTTCTCCCCCTGAATCCCTTTCTCCTTCAGTGCTTTTCCATGTGGTGATAGCAGGCACCAACACACACCTGTCACAAACTCTGACACTCTCCCACTCATTGAGAGACATAGTGGCCCACTGCAGCAGCCTTTGTCAATTAGTTTTCATTCACAGGCAAAATAATAAAATAAAACAAAGATGGATTTCTATGCCATACAGCACCAGAAGTTAGTGAAAAAAAAATATTTTTTTAAAATAAATCCTGCAGAACTCCTCCTGCTCCTTTCCAAACCTCCAAAATAACTGCCCTACTCCTCCTGCAGGGAAAATAAAATAAAATAAAAAGAAAGTTGAATTTCTGTTATCTGTACATCATCAGCAATCAGTAAAAAATCCAAATAGTCCATCACAAATCTCTTCTCTGCCATTCCCAGTATGTTATATTCACTCTGCTCTGCTCATGCTGCAGGTCCTGCAGTTGCATATGCAGCTGCATATTTTGCATTCTCCTCTTCTTTGCAACAAAATTTACTAGCATGCCTGCCTGAAACTACAGTAAAATGTAGTGAATTAGCTAACTGGAATGAAAATACATGACTCTGATTTGTAAAGTTTTTTGATTACAGTACACTCTTTTTGATATAAAAGCAGCTCCTTCAGTAGCCAGGTCCTTCCTCTGTGAAAGACATAGAGAGAGAGAGCTTGAGGAGTTTTCTGACTCCAGCATCGGTAATAGTCTGCTGCCAGTCATGTGTCTTGACAACAACTTGGGCTTCCTCAATGTCTGCACCCTGTAAAATCTGCTACATCATGATGCTGAAGCACCAAAGTCTTGAAGGAAATTGAAGTTCCTTTGGTTCAACATCATGAGTGTTCAAAACCATGGTTTTTGGCATGTTCATTGAATGTAAATTAGGTACCTTTTCATACTTAGTATGTGCTAGTGCACCCACATGCAGCAGTGATATACAATGGTGACTTAAGATGAATGAGACTAGCAACACACTTTCACCCAGATGCCCACAAATGCCCACTGGCACACCTTCTTCCCCCTCTCTGAGAGACCAAGGCTGGGATATTCAAAGTTCCAGAAAGACTGCTAAACAGGTTATGGACTCGCTAACATGATTAGCGCCCCCAAAATGGGAAAATGTAGGAAAATTGTATATTAAGTTGCAAGGATAAAGAGTCGCTAATTCCTTTGTGAGTGGCCCAAATATTTGCCGGGGCATTTATGGAAAGTAGCTGTCTTCCTTGCATATAGGTGCACCAACATATTGATAGGGTTTGAGGAGGCAGTAACTAGCTGTAAAGGCCATGCTAATTACCCTCTCCAAACCAGGTCTTATGTCCAGTACCGCAGCTAACCCCAAACCCTCCAATCAGATCACACACCTGTATGCCATGAACCAGTTCCCTGGTGTCCAGTGGTCCCCTTCTCCACCCCCGATTGTCTGATTGAGCTCAACAGATTTAACCCCTGGTTGTCCGGTGTCCTAGTGCCCCTAATTGCACAACTGTATGTGATGGATGAGTTCTCTTGAATCCAGTTTTCCCCCCGGCCCACCATTTGCCAGCCCAAGCTCAACTGATTTGTTCTCTAAAAAAAGGGTATACACTTGAGATGTGAAACACTCTGTGAAGTTCTTGCATGCAAAATTACACTATATGACCAAAGCCACACTTTGATTAATTTGACTAGGTGATACTTCGCACCTCCCCAGGTGCACACTTATGCAAAGTGCTTTTTAAAGTCAGGAAACTTTGTGAAGTTCAGGCAAAGCAAGGTTTTCCTAACTATACTAATTTGTATATACAGTATTAGCAGGTAATATAATCTGACTGAATATGACAAAATGCATGACAAAACTAATATATATATATATAGAATAATGGATGGGGAAGGGTGTGATATGAGAATGTAATGCACACCCAAGTTGTGGGATGCTACATAAACCCCGAGGGCGAAGACCGAGGGATTTATCAAAGCATCCCACAATGAGCGTGCGCATTAAATTCTCATGTGCACAGCCTCCCCATCTTTTATTTTTTATAATAACGGGCCAGCAATTTTTCTTCAGCCCAGTTTTTGTGAGACTGTTTGACCCGCCCACACATGGAATGTTGGCCAGTGAGGCAGCAGCATTGTTTGATTGGCATGGCTCATGAATGTCATAACAACCAGCTGGTTGTTATGGAAAATATCAACCTGGTCAGTACACTGAGTGAAATTCCTGACCAGTTATTATAATCTGATATATATATATTAATGAGAAGGTACAATAATATATATGATATGATATTTGTTATGATATAATAAATCCTTCTATGATACATCCTGATAAAATATGATGTAAAATGATGTGATATAATTTCATGTATGATAATTTTTAATAATTTGTATTTATGATTCTTATTTCTTATTGTTATATATGCCAAGAAAAAGTGAATCGTGTAATTGAACTCATTATCTGGAACTGTCGCTTGACTCCCTTTCCACATGCAGTTTCCAGTAGCCTCTAGTGATAATGGTTGGTGCAAGAGAATGCTGAGGGATGGAGCAGTAAATGCAAGATGATTTTTTGAGCCTTGAATTTACATTTCTGGATGAATCACGTCTGTGTTGAATAGGAGAACTGGAGGCACTTGAAGAAGGAAGAGGGGGAAACTAGTGTACTTCTAGATTGCTCAGGATTTTATTATCACCAGATGCACTCTATGGCTGACAGGGAAGGCTGCTTGCACTGCAGTTAGAGTGTAATCAGTGGATTTCCTAGAACTAATGAACCATGGTTTCTTTGGCTGCGCAAACTTGCATCCAACAGCCCTTGTCCTCTTAGCCCCACGACCATGACTCCAGGTCCTTGTTCCTTAATGACTAATGACAGTCTCCATTAAAACTGCTTGCAGAACTTGTACTTGGTGGAACTGACATGGGTGAACCTTTATCTGCTCATTTCCTTCCTCCTGCATCACTTTCTCCTCCTGTCCTTATCTTCATGTTTTCTTCATGCATCAACAACACACACTTATCACAGATGATGACGTGACACAGCCACCACTGTATGCAAACAATTATGACCCACACTAGTCATTGATGATCCTTGATTTACCTTATAAAATGGGACAAAAAAGTGCAGAAATGTTATTTGCCGAGAGAGGTCACCTGACTGCATTAAGCTCTATAAACACATAGTCAGGTGCAAATCTCATTTTTCTCCCCTGAAAAACTACTTAAATGCATTTTTATAAGTGTAATGAGTCCTCCAGTGTGTGCATCATAGGATTTTAATAGAGCTTCCTTGGGGCATAAGGATACTTGGTCTTTGACCTTGTGCCTTTCTACACCACTGGGCTGTGCAAAACATCCTATAATGCACAACCTGTTGTGGCCATATACACGTGACATGCACACCCAGTACATGGACAATCCACCTGCTGTATGATTCACAAGGTGATGGGGAAAGTGACACCGCCAAGCATCCCTCCTGACAGACAGACCATAGAGTACCTAAATGAGAAATCTTGTGAGCTTGTGTCTCACAAAGTAGTCAACTTTACTTTTCACTCATTGACTGGCTGGCAGGCTTTCACACATAGGCAATAAATAAAAAAGCTAAAATTATTTGATCTGCTGTGCCAACAGTAGTCAGCAAAAAAAAAAAAAAAAAAATTGAATAATTCCTGTAAAAAAAACCTTCAGCATTTCCAGTCTGTTAAATGTAATCTGCCCTACTCCTTATATGCAGTGTGTGTTGCATAAATAAATATAAAAAAATACATGTGCTGTATTTATGTGCTCTGTCAGCCAGCAGCACTCAGTAAAAATATTTGTAAAGACCCAATGGCTTGGAGGACTGAAGTGCTGCAAAGCACCTTCCTCCTACAATGCCGGTGACCCGGGTTCTGGAATGGACTTGAGTCATCAGGGGGTCAGTCAGGGACAGGGAGAACTGAGCATCCAAAGGACTGCTCTCTAGTCCCTGGGGAGGGGTGACTTGTCATCCCGGACTCAGCTGCTCCCAGGTGGAGGCCTGGAGGTAGAGTGGTTCCGGGAAGCAAAGCATGGGTGGGACCTGCAGGGATGTGTAGGATGAGCCTGCCTTCACAACCGAGTCCTATGCTGTGGAGGGCTGCCACAGGAGAAAACCAGGAGGAAAAAAGGACTTTGAGTGGCTTCATGAAGCCCAACCCAGTCGTCTCTGTGCCTGCACTGCTGCCAGGTGAGTGACCTGGTCCACTTTGTATCTGATGTGCTGGGGCAGAGTTGGCACTCCCCCCTTGGCCCTGCTATGTGAGGGGAACCTGTGGGGAGGAACTACAACCTGTCATACACCAGGGAGGTGGACAGCAGGCCTGGAGTCTGGGGATTGGGCTGAGATAGACAGAGGAGGGTAAAAAATTTGTATAATGTGAAATAAATCTTTCATAAATCCCACTGTAACTTTCCCCAGTCTGCTAAATACACTCTGCTCTGCTCTGCTCCTACTGTAGGCTGGGCCTGCAGTTATCTGTGCAGCAGGGTCAAACTGTGCATTTTCTCCTCTCTAGCTCATTTTTGATAGCCTGCCTGCCATAAGCTACAGTCAACTAAAGTTAGAAACAACTAACTAGAATTATAATGCATAATTTTATGATGATTTCTAAAGTTTACAGATCAAAAGTGTCTTTGTTTCAAACAAAGTGAGCTAATTTCTTCCACTGGTCCTTCCCCCTGTGAGAGATAGCTGGAAATTACACTGAGATGTGTTCTGTATGCAGAGTTCTCAATTTCTAGTGTTGCTGATTAGCTGCTGCAGGTCATGTGGTTATTTATTTATTTGCTTTTGTTAACCGGGTAAGGCACACTAGACAGCCAAGTGCCTATTTTCAGGTGCGACCCGGGAGGGTTACAAGGGTAGATGCATACAAGAACAGTAAAGGAGTCAAATTAAACATACAGAAAATAACAGGCTTAACAGGGATTGAATAGGTAGCTAACATCATTAGAGACAATTAGGCACATGATAAATACAGTAATGGTACATACAGAATGGATTAGGTAGCGAACAGCAAAATACATAACAGGTTCGATCAGTGCAAACAGGACTAAAAATAAGTGCCAGCAGGGGGAGGGTGCACTTTGGACTTGCTCAGTGTGTGCCCTCTGTAAAAAGTGTTGTGTCATGACGTCAGCATTCTGGAATGTCAAAGAAAAACTGAATTGCTTTGGACCTGTTTCACCGGTGTTCAGAATGCCAGATTTCAGCATGTTTGCTGAATCTAAATTTGGAATCAGCTCATCCTTAACTGACTCCTAATACCATGTCTGTAAGCCTCCCTTCCTCCCTCTTTCTAGATCTAGAGTATGTAGCTCAGGCCCCCAACAGCAGCATGTGGTAAGATTTATTTATTTATTTATTGAAAGTTGTTGACCAAAAGAGGTACACTGAGCCAGGCTCATTTGCAGGTGCAACCTGGGGGAAAGGAAATAGGGAAGTTAGAAATCAACAAAAATACACTTGATTACAGCACTGTGAAAACAAATACAGTAATGAGAGAATATTATAAGGGCAGGCTAGATTAGATTTTCAATAGCCTTAGAGCAAGTACAGAGCAGATTACAGAGTACACATAGTATAGGAGAAACAATGTATGCAGGGTGTCCTTACTTCATAGTGGCAAGAGCTAGTACAACATATAATGGAGAAACAACATATGCAGGATATATTAAATCCATGGTGGTGAGAAAGTTGAAGAATATAGAGTTATAAGATACGTGAGAAACAATACGTGGAAAATAAACATAGGAGGTACAGTAATGAGAGGGTGCTTCTAGGGGAAGATAGAGAGAGAGACAGTAGTGAGGGGTGCTATAAGGGGAGGATAGGGTGAGATGCTGTTGAAGTGGAAATGGAAGTATTATATTGAACAAGGGGCAGTGCTCGGGGAAGAAATGATAGAAGTTTTAAAAGGGGGAGGGGAAGAGTAACGATAATAGGGATCAGCGGAGAGAGGGTAAACAGTTTAAGTGCTATGAAGTTTAAGTTTGAAAAGTGCTGAGAATTAAGTTTGATTGAGCAAAATGAAGCCTTAAGGGTGAAGAAAAAAGATGAAAATGAGTAATTGCAGTGAGAGGTGGCGGAGAGCTCAGTTGTTTTTGACAAGGTGCATTTAAGAGAGTAACAAGGGAGTGTCTGATATGGGACTGGAGGTGTTCCATAGAGAAGGCAGTCTGTAGGAGAAGTGCTGCACCAGAATAGGAGGATAACCATGTTAGGGAAAATGTGCTGGTGTCTCTAGAACAAAGTGGTTAGGGAGGCCACAGAGGAGGGAGACAAGAGTGGGGAAAGGTAGGAGGTTAAGGACCCTAACCAGTATTTCGAGATGAAGAGTGGAGTAGGAGCCAGTGGTGTAGTGGGATGAGGGCAAAGGGACGAGTACAGAGAGCAGCGATGTGTGTGGGGGGCATTTAGAGCAAAGCGACAGAAAGCATTGCACAGGGAGTCAAGTCTGGTTAAGGGGGAGGCTGAAGCAGTGCCGTACACTATGTCTACGTAGTCCAAGGATCGGATAACCATCTTGTACAGGAGCTGATGTTGAGTAGATTGGGAGAGGGTGTCTGTTGCTATGTAGGGTTCCCAGCCGCTCTGCCCGTAATCGAGCTGCCTTCGGTGGTGGCAATACTTCAGCCCATGATCAGGGGTATTGGGGAGTACTGCTGCCAGGTCTGGTGGGAACAAGTCCAGGGCTACCCACAGGTGGCAGCTGCTGTGTTGCACCCTGAGCGGCAGCTCACCTGTGGGTGGCCCTCAACTTGTTCCTTTTTTCAGCATAACTTTGTGCAGGAGCAGGTAGGGGTTACACCTGCACTACTCTCACCACTGCCAGGCTGAATATCGGGCTGCCGGTTTATGCATGGGCACGCCCCCACCTGTGCCTCGCCGTTACTGATGGCCCGGTTAGGGATTTATGCAGGTGGATTCTTTCCCTTTTAAATATCGACCGGCACATCAGTGGGTTGTGCATGATGTAACACTGTTGCGCCATGCGCAACCCTTTTGAATATCTGGGCCCCGAGTTTAACAGACACTACACAGTATTGCTTCCAAAAAGGTAGATCATGCACAGCCAATTTGATTACTTTTTATGAAAGGGTTAGTGCAAGTTTGGATCGAAGCATCCATTGACATGATATATTTTGACTTCAAAAAGGCCTTTGATTTAGTACCACATCTTCCTTTAATAAATACAATGATTAGTTTAGGTTTCAGTGATTATCTAACCAACTGGCTCAGCAATTGGTTAATGGATAGGTCACAAAGAGTTAAAATAGGTATCTCGCTAACATCTAGCATTAAAGTGACTAGTGGAGTCCCACAGGGATCAGTCTTAGGCCCTATATTGTTTGGTATTTGCATTAATGACCTCCATATTGGTGTGTCCAACAACATCTACAAATTTGCAGATGACACAAAACTTTAGGCCGAGGTTGACAAACCTGAAAAAATGTTACTCCTACAGTAGAACTTATGGGTTATTGAATTGTGGGCACATAACAATAAAATGAAATTTAACTCTGAAAAATACTCTGCTATTCATCTTGGAATAAAAAATGTAATTTCTGACTACCTTCTGAGCAATTCAAAAATTAATAACTAAAAATCAGAAAGAAATTTAAGAGTAATTATTAATGGCTCCTTCACTTCTACTGATCAATGCCAAAAAATTGCTCAGACTGGTAATAATATACTCTCCACCATTAAAAGAACCTTTGTCAGTAGGAGTGAGTGTTGTTTACTACCATTATATAAGTCTTATATTCAACCACATACAGATTAGGCAACTTCCTTCTGGGCACCTCAATATGAAAGAGGCCAAAAAATGGTAGAAAGTATGCAAAGACGGATAACTAAATTGATACCTAGAGTCAAACATTTGCCATATGAACAAAGACTACAGGAATTAGACTTATATGAACTCAAATTATGACGTGATCATGGTGACATGTTGCTTCTATATAACATCTTGAAGAACACCACATTAATTGATTGTGCTAATATCGAAACTGCTCCAAAACCAAACAATCTAAGATGTCATAACAGACAAATCAAGATACCAAAGTCTTGCGCTACAAGAAGACAGTTCTATTTTACAATAAGAGCTACCTCTCTTTGGAATTCATTACCCAGCTCAGTGGTGAATAGGACTTCTTTTGTGTCATTTAAAGCTGAACTAGACAAACTTTTTTTGGGCTAGTGTTTAATCTACCCTGCATGTGCAGGGAAAGTTGTTCTGATGGGCCTAGAGCCTCCTTCCACCTTTTACATACCAAGTATTGCTGAGTAATACATCTTTTATCAGCATTAACGCTGCTCAGTCACACTTTACTAGAAGTACGAAAGTGAAAGCTTTAAAGCATAAGAGATGATGAAAATCGCAGGATCAACTAAATACTTTTTTTAAAGTGACTTTTGGTTGAAAAGCTAAAACCGTATGGCAGGACCAAATAGATGTATATAGTGTGGGACAGCTGTACTGATTTTCTTATGGCTGTGGGTGCCAGCATGACTGCCAGGAGTGTGTGTGTGTGTTTGTGTGTGTGTGTGTGTGTGTGTGTGTGTATGTGTAGCAGCCTGTCTGAGCCAGGTGTGGAGTGATCTCAGTACTGATGAGAATGTTCTGAGGGCTGGAAAGTGGCTGGAAGTCAAAATCAAAAAAAGCACTGGGGCCAAATGGCTATTCGGTGGAATTCTTCCAGACTTTCCGGGAACCCCTATTACCCCACTTATTGTCAACTTCTGGGGAGTGCAGGATGGTGATTCTCCCTCCCATCAAGGAAATACACCACCCTAACAACCCTTCTAAAACCACAAAACGACCCTTGCCATCTGTCCTCCTGAAGGCCCATCTCCATGTTAAACACAGACTACAAAATCTACATGTCCACAATGGCAAGATGCCTGGAACCCCTCCTTCCACTTTTAATGAACCTAGATCAGATGGGATTTATTCGATGATGCCAAACCCATGATAGCATACACCGTAAACCCCCGCTCATTGACTTTGTGACCACTGGACAGATCCCACTGGCACTGCTTAGTTTAGATGCTGAGAAGGCATTCAACAGGTTGGTGTGGTCAGTACTGTGGAGGGCCTTGTCTCATTCTGGATTACTGCAGCAATTCATACAAATTCTCCCAGCAGTCTACTCCCCAGCCCAAACCTATCTGTCAAGCAACAGTAAATGGTTCCCTTTCAGAATCATTTCCCCTGTTTAGAGGCACGCACCAGGGCTGTCCCCTTTCTCCACTTTTATTTGCCCTTTACCTAGAGCCCCTAGCCAAGGCCATTCGACATGACCCCAAGGTGGAGGGCTTCCTTATTAGAGGGTGACAGTACAAAATATCTCTCTCAGCAGATGATGTGCTGCTCACTCTACCCTCCCCCAAAGAATCAATCTCAGCAGTATGGAAGCACCTAAAGGAATTTGGCTCTCTAGCAGAATATAAATGTAATACTGCCAAACAGAATCCTTTCTATTCAATTATTTGTATCTCATTCCCTACACTAAAACATGATTTTCCCTCTAGATGGCACAAACAAGCCATCCAATACTTGGGTATCAAATTAGCCAAAAACCTTGATCATCTTGAACTCCTAAACTATGAACCCCTTACGGAGCAAATCATCTAAAACTGTTGAGTGATGATCTAACTTTGCTGGAGAAAGAAAAGACTGGGGAATAGTTTTGTTACCAATTTTAAAATGAACTCCACACACTCTATCCTCTCCAGATGGAACTCAGAACTGAATGCTACTTTTAGCCTCAATATTATTTGATCATCCTGTATCAAGGAGGAGAGGTGATCTGACTTTACTGAAGAAAGACAGGATTGGGGAATAGTTTTGTTAGCTATTTAAAAATTTGTATTAGATCAAAACAGCTGAAAAAGATCCCTGTGGAGATTATAATTTAAGGCTCTACATAGCTGCAGATTAATTTGCACTGACCAATCGATAGGACAAGCACGCAAAACTAGAGACAAGCTCTTCAAGTTAAATGGAGCAGTGCTCAAGGGGAAATACCATGATGTCAACATAAATGAGCCTCTATGTCTTTCCAGGCTGGAGAAGTGGTTCCTGTGACTTTGCCCATATCTGGGAGACCACATACCAGAAATTTACTGGTCTGAGCTGCCAGGTGATACCAGAAAAAATGTGGTAATTGATGGCCTCCGTGACTTTGAGACAGAGCTAATTTTAACACAGAAATGTGGGACTTCTTAATGTTCCATGAAAAATCTGATATAAGACTATGAAGTCGAGTGAACCGAGTCTTAAGTAGCGGAACCCCTAACATGGTGAGTGGGTAGAGAATATGAAGTAAAATATTCATTTAAGTAATTAAGATTCTGCCCCATAATGAAATTGGGAGAGTCTGCCACTACGACAAATCCATCTTAATGGCTTGTAACAACGGGGCAAATTTTCAATTAATTAAGGTCTGGGTACCTAATACTACTTTAATACCTAAATAAGTGACATCTGACATATTCCAGAAATTTCTTAATTCAGGGGGCAAATCCTGTTTGTAAGTCCTGGAGTTCAGTGGCATAATAAGTGTCTTGGATAAATTCAGTTTATAACCAGATAAAGCCCTAATGTTTTGAGCACTTGCAAGATCTCCAGAAGCAATGTCAAGGGGTGAATGAGGTATAATAAAACATCATCATCATCATAAGTAGATATTTTAAAAGAAGATGGTCCAATTGAGATCCCTGTGATATGAACATTTTCAATAATGTGCCGGCTAAGGGCTCAAGGTATAAGTTAAATAAATAGGAGGAGAGGGGACATCCTTGTCATGTGCTTCTATAAAGTAAAAAGGAATCAGACAAAACCCCATTGCAATGAATACATGCCTTAGGGTGTGAGTAAAGCAACATAATCCATTTAATAAAATCTAAGGCGAACCATAAGCAGACAGAGTAAAAAGTATATAGGTCTAGGAGATGCTATCAAATGCTTTCTCAGCATTCAGGGAGACAAGCACTGAATGGGTACTAGAATCCCTGGATGCTGATAGCAAATGAAATAATTTCTGAAACTTATCTGAGTCCAGATGCCCCTGCATAAACTCTATCTGCTCCATACCTATTAGGGACTGCCAGAGGCCAGTCAATCTAGAAGCCAGGATATAGAAAAGTATTTTAGTGTCAGCATTTTAGAGGGAAATCAATCAGTAATTACAGACGTCAAAGTGGTCTTTACCAGGCTTGGGAATGAGGGTGATGTGGACATCCAAAAAGTTAGGAGGGATGGTATTGAACTTAAAACAATAGTTAAAAAATCAGCTAGATAGGGCATGGGGTCATAATGTATGAGACATTATACGTATAACAAGAATTGGGCTGCCCCGATGAAGTGCAATTTTGCCATGAAGCATGATCTTTTTCTGTGGGGATCCCCCACACTCCCTGTTAGGTGGGGAAGTGCCCCTGAACCCCCCCACTAAAGATTCTCAACTCTGGGGAAGGGGTTCAACTTGGGAACGCACAAGACAAAGAAAAATAAAAGTTTCTGGGACTGAGAATCAAACCTGGTCCAAGATACAGTGCTTGGGTTCCTACTGCTGAGGCTCAGTCCTATGAGCCACGGCAGCTGCTCAATGGAACCTGCTCCCAGCAGAGGTCTTATCCTCTTCCTGGGAAAGTGCTACTGGTGCAATACCACAAATAGCAGTATACGCGATATTGCACCAGTAGCACTTACAGACTATGCTGTACCGGGCTAGCCATAGTGTTGTACCCTATTAAGCATGCAACATTATGACCCGGTAGGGCTAGATAAAGGGATAGTTCTTTCTTAAAAGCTATAAAAACATTGGGAGTATAGCCATCAGGCCTTGGGGATTTATCCAGGGTAAGAGCAGATATAGCCTTCTCCACCTCAGATGCAGTGATAACCTCATTAAGACAGCTGGCAATCTCAGAATTCAAATGAGGTAAGTTGGCACTTTGTAAAAATTCCTGAATCAAATGATCTGAAGGTGGGTTAACAGAATCCTCTTGATATAATTGTTTGAAATATTGCTTGAACTCCTCAGCTATATCCCTTGGTGAAATTAATATTGTGCTCCCAGTGCTTGCTCGAACACCCGGAATAAGTCGGGACATTTCTTGCTGTTTTGACCTAATAGCGAGAAGCTTACCCACTTTCTCCCCAAACGTACCATAATTGGCCTTAGCACAAAATAGAATGTATTTGGTCTTCTCCTGGTTTAGTTCGGCATATTTGGCCTGCTCTCTCATGAGCAAATTTACAGATTTATGACTGAAACATACAAACGTTTTCTCTTTATTAGAAACCATTACCCTACACCTGCATACCTACTTTATCTCAGGGCATTAGCACATGACTAAGACTGCCCCATCGGGAATTCTAGCCTTTGTCTCTCTCTAGGTCTCCTCCAATCTCCCACAGTAAGCTTTTCATACATACATGCAACTTCATTCCTATCTCTCTTCCTGGCAAGAGGCATTAGCCAAATAGTTGAAAGCCTCCTGTTACTGATCCAGCTTCTTAAATCCTATATAGAGGGAGACACCACCCTGCACCTAATTAGTAACCTATATAAAGCCCTCTAAGTCACCACAATGAACTCCATGCACTCTATCCTCTCCAGATGGAACTCAGAACTGAATGCTATTCTTAACCTCGAACAATGGCACAAATTTAGTCCACCAGCATTCAGAGTAACAGCAGCTTTATATTGGCGAGAACACACTTGGAAATGTTGGTGATTCTGTGGAGCCATCCTGGCAGACCATGCCCACATAATGGTAACATGTCCTCTTCTTCAAACATTTTGGCAGGGAGGCATACATAAACCTGAAGCTACAGTATAAGTCACATTAAATTGTTCCACCAATCAGTTGGTTTAACATTGTTTTTTACAGTTGGCAATGCATTGGCAACTCATATTCCATTGTTTTCAGTGCTTAACCAGCTCAAGAGTAATGTTTGTAAAATGTTTTTGCAACTCAATTAGAATGCATCTGCATTCCGGTCACAGTGCAATGCAAACCTGCTTTTTAACTACTAAGAAACAGTTTGTGCAGGGCTTTGTATTGGGTCCAGAAATGCTTATGCAACTCAGTCAGAAATGCTAAAACAACTCATTGGAGGAACAGTTTAATGTAATTGTACTGTATGCTTGAATGTGTGGGCTTGCTAACCAATACATTTATTCTAACGGCTGTCCCACCACCTCACCCGAATATCTCCCTCCCTCCCTACCATAAAACTAATAAATGTTTTACTGATTGTAGCCAAAAAGGCCATTACTCCCCTATGGCAGATGAAAAGGGTCCTGACAGCTGAAATGTGGAGAGTCTTTACCCATGAGTTCTATACTCTCAAGAGAATATCAGCATGAGCCAGTAACTGAGTCACCTCCTTAGACAATAACTGGAGAAGGTGGGTCTTATATTAACTGGACAACTACTTGGACTTTGTGCCATGGGTGGGTCATCTTCCCCTTCCTCCCTCTCCTCTCCCCTTACTTTCTAAGTCTCTCCCTCCTCTATTTCTCCCACAGCGGAACCTAGAAAGAAAATCCCCCTAAGATATCCCGTCATATTTAGTCATAAATATATCTATTTCAAGGAATTGAAAATTTCCTGAGGGAACCTTGCTGGCTTTTATACCCTACTCCTCTTTGCTCCATTTTTCCTTCTCTACTCCTCTTTTCTTTTCCTTTCCTACACACATACTATTTCAAATGAGTGCACTCCATACACTCCTACAGTGGGTAGTGAGTGCTCAGTTAGCACTCACTGCCCACTGTAGTGAAATGGTGAACCAGTCCAGACTCAGGGCAGCCTCCCCTGGCATCCCTAGACCCCGCAAGTGTATCCAAGCACTTAATTAACAGAGACCTTCTCTCTACCAGCTCACTACTGGTTCACCAGACCATCCACCAGCTGTTCCATCAGGTCTTTATAAATCAATTTAGCTTCAGCAATGTTCAGTACAGCCCACCATTTGTCAGTTTCAGCATCCTTGCTGCATAGAACAGGTAACCAAACCTTGCAGGTAGCAGTAACAAATTAATAAAAACATTGTTAATGACAATCTGCAGATAACTGACAGTAGATGCAAATGCCAGAAGTGGTTGGCGCAATGCAGCAAATGTTTTCCAGGAGGCAAGTGCCAGATGATGCTTCCTAGGTGTTAACAATGAAGCTCCCATTCGATGGACACCTAGTATCATCGAACATCAGACCTCACTCTACAGAGAAAGGTACGGAGATAGATCACAATGTGGTCACTAAACAATACAGTTAATAATGTTAAAGCAGCAAACCATTCACAAATCAAATGTCCAGTGTACTAGAGTGAGAGCGTTTGTCCAAAAACATGCACTGATCCAATACAGGAAATCCTGAACTGCATGCTGCAATCATCCCACGATAGCAGCAAATCATAGCTGCTAGTTACAACAATTGCAACAGTCTCACCACTCAACACTAACTGGAAACTAAAAAATGCTACCTCTTCAGCTGACTCCCCGCTATGTCTCGAAAAGCAAAAAACAGTGAAAACAGCAAGCAGAAAAAACAGAACAAGTAACTCTACAAAATCATGCCAAACAGAGTTATAGAACACACACCATGCCCAGTGCAGCAGCCATCTTGCTTCTGTGAAAGATGTTGAGACCTGGATTGTAAACATAATCCCAATTTCTGGCCATGTGTCAGAAGAGCCTCAGGGCATGGTGAATGCAGCACCTTCAGATTATTAGGATGTTCTAGCCTTTCCAGCCTTGCTGGTGCCACATGGACTGGTATCAAGAACACATCCAACATTACTGGGGGTCATGTGACATCAGCCCTTCATCCTTTCATGGTATAGCCCATTAATATCTGGCACTTGGGTTAATATCCCAGTACTGACACTGTAGTGCAGCATGAGAGGGGTGCTGCACTTCTGAGGTGTCATCTTTCAGATGAGACATTAAACCAAGGTCCCATCTACCTGGATTGGTGGTAGTTCAGGTGGATGTTAAAGATTCCATGGCATTTATTGAAAAGAGTAGGGGAAATTTTATTGAAACAACAATAAGAAAACAGTATAAACAAATAAACAGTAGTACAGCATACTGAAAACCATGGAAAAGTGCAACACAAATTACAAATCATATAATGAGGAATAGATCCAAAGAAAAATACAAATATACAGGATTTATCATCAAATACATAAAATGCAGAAAACCAGTAGGAAAATAATATCTAGACAAAACGTAAGTGTGAAAGAGCATAGAAAACTATCTATCAGTAAAATAACAAAACAAGAATAAGAATCAAAATATGTAGTACTTCATATATTCAGGAAGAAAAAAAAAGAAGTAGTAACAGCAAATGAAATAATCCGAGCATCAGTATCAGTAATCCAGGGCATACCTTTCCAAGATTCTAACAAAATATTGGTACTAAATTTCTGAGACTCTGATGCATAATAATTCTTAGAATCCATTAGGACTTTAGAATAAATTTCTGTAAAGGAATTTTTATTTTGTTGAAGCACATAACCACAATGTGACAATCAAATAATCCATTTAAATACAACCACAATCAATTGTAAAGTACATAAATTCCATAAATTCCATTCAGCAGAAAATACTCCAAACATTAAATTATCTAACGTCACTGTTTCCCAGAGCCTCGAGCCCCACTTATGTGCTAAAAAATTCCAAAAACCTGTAATAAAAGAACAGGTAAAGAACAGTTGTTAAGTTGTTTCTTTCTGTTGTATACATAAAGGTCTACTACAAAATCATTCAAGTTGTTTATGCTTTTGGTTTGCCTTAACATTTATCCTAGTATGACATGCCAGCCAATGAAAATCCCACAACTTGACAGGTATTCTGTAATTGTTAAGAAATTTCATCAGACAATCAGAGTAGGATGATGGACAGTGACAAAAAACGACATCCTTATGACAAACAATGTCTACAAGATAAAAATACAAGTGTTTCCTAGGTAGTAAGTGAATCTGGTTCTCCATCAAATGCCATTGTTTTAGTTTCAGAAAAGTACATCTAAAGTATTCTGGACTATCAGGAGATCTCTTCAAAACAGTAAGCTTGTTAGAATGCCACACGTTCGACCAATTACCTCATTTTATCTTAACAAACTTTTCCCAGCCTATCTCGTTAGAAGCAAATAAAGGTCTAATATTTGTATATAGAAAAAAACTATTGAAAAATAAAACAGGATTGACCATACTCAAACCTCCTTTCTTCAGTGGGAGATATAAAACATTACTCCTGATAGGATTCAAGCGGCTTCCCCAACAAGCCTGAAAAAATATACTAAATAATTCTGTCTCCATTCGCTTAGGAGGGGGGACTATATAACTAATAAACAAAAAAATAGGAATCAAGAAAGTTTTATTAAGATATATTCTTTTCTTTTTACTTAATTTCCACTTATTCCAGAATATCACCTTTTGCTTTCCCAAATCCAATTTTCCATTCCAGTTTAAATCATCCAATTCTCCAGGCCCAAATAAAATCCCCAAAATAGAAATTGGATCAGTAGAAAATGAAATTCATGCTACAGTTCCCACAAATCCTAATGAGAAATTCAGATGTAACCCCTTACATTTCTGTAAATTCAAAGAAGCTCCAGATATCTTACCAAATCTGGTGCAAACGTCAATGGCCTGTGTTAAGGAGTTTTCATCTTGTACAATAAGAGTCATATCATTTGCATATGACAGTGCCATATATGGAAAAGTGGTATTCAGAAGATGAACTGGAAGAACTGATCTATTGGTATTCAAAATTCTTAATAAAGGGTCCAAAAAAAAAAACACATAGAGAATGGGGCTAAGTGGGCACCCCTGTCTCACACCTCTCTGCAACTGCACCAGACAACCTTTCCAGCCTCGCATTACTGGAATAACCATGGCTGTTCTATAAATACATTTCAACCAGTCAACCAGTAAAAATGGTATTCGATAATGTAATAATACTTCCCAAAGAAATTCATGGCTCACCCTATCGAAAGCTTTTTCTTGATCTAAGGAAACCAAAAACCCATCTACCAACCCCCATTTACCATACTCCACTATTTCCCTTAGAAGTAAAAGATGGTCTTGTATGCATCTGTCAGGGATAGCACAGGATTGAGCTCAGAAAATAACAACCGATGCCACCAGCTGCAGTCTGTTAGCCAAACTTTTAGCCAGTAGTTTAAAATCTGAATTCAATAAACAAAGAGGTCTCCAATTATCAAGTTTAGTAGCATTTCCCTTTTTAAAAAGAAAAGTCAAAATCTCTATGTTCATAGAAAGTGGAATAGTTTGAGTAGCTAAAATGTGATTAAAGACCAATGTCACTTCTGAAATAAGCTCTTTCATCAGAAGTCGTAAAACTTCATTCAGAAGGCCATCACACCCCAGTGATTTATCCGACTTCAAAGACAACAAAGCTGCTGTGACTTCAGAAACCTGAAGGGGTCTAGAAATATTTTCCAGTAAGTCAGGGACTACCAATTCCGACAGATAGTTTGAAATATTCTCAGTCTGCAAAGCCAAAGGGGCATACATATTTCTAGTGTAGTCTTCCATGATTTTCAAAAGGGACATTTTATCAGAATAAAAATTACCATCCAACCCCTGAAGGGATGTCATATTCTTAGCTTTTCTGGCTCTAGCGTAACTCTCATATGGACATATCACCTCAACCTTTCCCTGTGTACCAAAGGTGTTCTGAAAGTCTAAAGATTTAGCTTTACTATCATGATATTGTCTCATTACAAGGGATACTTAAGCTATCTGTTCAGCAAAAGAATGTCCCAATTCTGCAGACAGATAAAGCAATATTTGTAGCTGAAGCCTGTTCTGCAGGTATATCAGATAGGATCCATTTGAATGAATCCTGCTAAATTGGCTACAAAGCTTCTGGAGATCAAATTTGGTATCTTCCCACCATAAACAAGTATCATCAAAAAAATCAAAAACAGACTTCCTGGATTCTATAAAATCCTTTAAAAGACCCCAAAAATGTACATTAGACAAAAAGGAAATATTCATTTTCCAAAACACAGGATCTTTTTACGGTTAAAGGGTTCCCAATGTAAACTTTAACAAGTTTATGATCCGTAAATTCCACAGAAAAATTATCTGCACCTAAAACAGGAAGATGATTAGATAGGAAAATATAGTCAATTACAGACATCAAAGTAGGAACACGCTTTTTATGAAAATCATAGAAGGAATATTTCAAGTTTGCCAATGAAAGTAAATTATTCAAAAAATGAGAATCACAATATGTTTTTGGGGTCATTGGATTAGAGGGCAATTGAAGTCTCCAGCAAAAATTAAATGAAACGATGTACATAAAAAAAGGTCTAATTAATTTGAATAAATCACATCTTCCTGTCTTTGCTTGAGATGCATATAAAGTAATCAATCTAAAGGCCTCACCCTGTATTATAGCATCAAAAACAAGTGACCTACCAGGAAGTAAGTCATAGACTTTCAATAACTTAAATTCAGGCAGCCTAAAAAATTCCTACACCTGAACAGGTATCCTGTCTGAAGGATCAATATGAATGCCCTACAAACCACTCTCTAGAAGCCTGCTGTATCTCTTTCAGAGTGTGAAACCTTACATCCTGCAAAAAATAAATACCAAATGATAAAGTTTTCAAATAGGAAAAAACTATCCTACATTTGCTCACCCTCTTAATGCTATTAACTTTGAGGGTATAACAGGAAAAAGGTATTAGCATAATTTAAAGCATTTATTTATACTTCCCCCTTCTTGATGCCTGTCTCTTCAATTTTGCTTTCCTCTTTTGGGGACCCCCTCACATTCCCCTCACATTCCCCATATGTTCAGAATCAGAGGCCACCTCAGGCAAGGAGGAGGCTACTGAGGAATCATCAGATTCTTCACCAGTGTGATCCGAATACAAGATGTCAAATTTCTCGTCGGTGGATACAGGAAGAGACTGTCCATGTCATTTCAGAGCAGACATCCTGGTATGACATAGAGGAATATGATACCAGCCTTCTGGTTTCTTCAGAGGTTGTGGGGGTGGGGGCATAAGATTCACAGGAATCTCTATTGCTGAAGTAGAGGCAACTGCCAAGTCCCTGACCCCCAATAGAGCCATCAGGTACAACCTCCACCCGCTCAGGGAGAATCCCCACATCCTTCTTTGTGACCTCCCCTGCACTGGGTAGTAAGTCAGTGACCTCTGAAACCGGTTGAGCAAGAGGCAGAGTCACCACAACCTGCTCATTAATTCCTAAACTTTTAGGGACACTCAAGGTTCTTTTTTGAGTCAGGGTAATGAGCAGGTGCTGTTCATCCCCAACAGCCTGATCAGGAAGATTATGTGTTGCCCATTTACAGTTTTGGAATGTGTGACCTAATTCATCACAAAAATTGCATTTACATTCATTAGTACAGTCCAAACCCAAGTGACCCAGTTCCCCACAAACATTGCACCTTGATTTATCACAAACACTACTTGTATGTGTCACAGACCCACATTTATAACACATTTTTGGTTGCCCTGCATAAAATAATATTCCCCGATCCCTTCCTAAGAAAAAAGAATTTGGTAAATGAATCACCCCTGTATCAGTAGTTTTACTTAGAGCTTTAACCTTCCACCCCCCCAGTCCAAATGTTCTCAGAGCCAAAGATGGCCTCAGGATCTTCCATAATGGTGCATCTCTGCTTCAACCAATAAATTAAGTCATTTACACTGACTCCCTCATTTTGAAACAGTACAGTAATAACCTTTTGAGCAGGTTTAGACAAAGGTATAGCAATAAAAGGAGCTCACAAAGCAGATTTCTTCAACTGAGAATACTTCAACCAAAATCCCTCCAAACCAGACACCGTCTTAAAGTTATATCAAAAGTTGTTTCCCTAGAAACATGTATTAGGGCATACAACTCAGTAGCAAAAAACTTCATTGAGTCTTTTAAGAGGGTTTTTGCCGCAAACAGTCTATCAGGTGGGTCCTGCATTCCCCCGATATAAAATAGTCGGACCGCATTATGTCGCTTAGCAGGATAAATCGGTAATTTAAATAGAGAGGAGTAGGAGTGAGGAGCATTTCTATGCAAAGTGTTTAGGGGCCTCTGGGGTTTTGGCATATCAACATTGGGAAGCACTCCAGACAATGCCGTGCCTGCAGGTTTGCAATCAGGCATCCGAGTAGAAGAAACCAGCAAGACTGGATTCTGTGTCAGCTGGAGTTCCTCCGGCAATTCCAAGGCAGAATCCATAGTAGTGCAGCTCGCAGTAGGCATACGAAAAGGGAATTCTCCGCTACCCACTGAACTGAGGACTCTGAACTCTCCCAGCCTGCAGCAATGAGAGCCTCATCTACCGACCATGGCTTTGGTGTAAGCTCATGTGCATCCAACTGTACTCCAGCGCGTCTGAGGCCAGGCTGTTCAACACCCTCATTTACCTTTCACGATGCAATAGCTGCCGACTCTGCAGTTGGATGCAAGTTTAGACTGTCCTCCCTGTCCATGGTCTCTGCCCATGAGTTCCTTGAAATGTGGCCATCTTGCTCGTTAATTTCACCTGACTCAACAGAAGGAACCGATAGCAATCCTGTATCAGCAGTTAAGTCCTGAATCTGTTTTTGTATTTGCTGATTTTGAGAAAAAAATACCCATTCCTCAGCATCAAGAGTATGCAGTAAATCCACCACTGTAGCGCTAGGAGTTTCCCTGTTCGGCAGAGGTAAACAAGCAGACTCATAACAGCACTGTTACCTGACAGAGTAACCCCATGTAAGACCGTGTTTGAATCAATTGAAGCCAACAAAGCAGCATCGCATACCCCAGAGTTCTCCCAAGTAGAAGTCAAGCCTTCCATCAACGGACATTCCAAATCTGGTCTCCTCACATTATCTCCCAAAAACTCCATCTCCACAGCTTCCTGACTGTGTTCACTGACCAGCATAGTAGCCATGTTGGATTCCAGTCAGGGAGAGGAACTGTACCCTTACTGACGAGTAGGGGAATTTCCCCAGTGTCCTGGCCAAATTTCCCTCATTCACTAAAAATACCACCAACAGCTTAATCTGGTTCAAGGTCAGTTGGCATTCATCTGTATCCCCCTCCCCCGGGTTGTGCCTCAAAATAGGCAGGATTTGTCTAGTGCACTTACTCGGTCAACAAAAATGAAATAAATAAATAAATAAAAATGAAGGAAGGGATTTAAAAAGCATAGATTATAATGGGGATAGCAGGAGTGGATGGCATTTATGCTCCCCAGTTCTGCCTGCCTCAGCTCTGTTCACCCTGCTGCCCTTCAACACTATCACCACATTTGATTCTGGGGAAGTATACCTGCTGTGGAGGTGAAACTTCGGAATTTTGCAACATCCTTCGTCAGATGGAGTGGTGTTAGGGCAGTAGATGGATACAGAACTGAATTTGTAGGGCCACCAAAAGATAAAAGAGTCTCAAATATTAAAAAAAACATAAAGTGTGCTCTGAAGTGGAAAAGTGGTTGTAGCCAAAATCCAGCACCATCATGTCTCACCAGCACCTACAACAGCATGTTGGTTCAGGAGCCGGAAACCCAACAGCTGGTTCAGTATACCACTGTATTTGCCAGAAATCCAGCATGCTTGGTGTAGAAAACCATTTTAAGATGCATTTGAATTACTTCTTTTACTGTCACACTGCAGCCTGTAGTTGGTTGGGGTGCTGTCAAACCCATTGGCCATGACAACATAGGTACCCCCTAATCACCTGATGCTTGCCTGCTGAGCTAGTTAAAGTTTCCCTGTCACTGAGTGGTTCCCCCTCCCTCAGCCAATCTGAAACTGGTAAGCTAATTTGTTTCCCTGGTGTCTGGTGGTCGGCCTCTTGCTCCCAATCAACAGGTAATTTCACCGGTGTCTGGTTGTCCTACTAGTGCTGAGTTAGCCCATTCCCCCCCTACACTCATCTCCCTGACTGTCTGGCCATCATCTGCCCCACAAACATACAGTATTTCTATTATACTGTACTGTGCTGTATAGCGATACAGGATGTGGTCTGGCAGTAGCTATGTCTGCATAAAGTGCATCCTTTTATGTGTGCGGACTAAGTCACATGTCAGCAATGCTTAATCTCAGACCTGTAACTCTGCCATGGTACACTCCTTTGTCCACAGACTTGCATGGAATCTTCTGAACTAGTCCCTCAAGGTCACACTGGTGATAAGCCATACCCCCCAATGGGTGTTTGAACATAAACTCTGCATGTCTTCATTATGCAAACAACTAAGCCAGATAGAAGTGGCATCATGTTTTCTGTGCAACTACTAACATGGTGGATTATAATCACAGCAGGGGCAGGAATATGGCATAGCAGCCAGTGCATGGTTTGCATTAAAAGATTCATGCAGCAGGCACCTGGCGCTACTGCCATAGTCATCAACACAATCCCCAAAAGACCTGTAACTTTGTGCGTGCTTGCTGTGAAAATCGCGTCTGAATTTTAGTGTATCTCTATAGTCTAACCAGATGGTCCAATGGCCCAATATCAGTTGCTGGCAATATGTTTCCTTCCTGGTATGCAGCAGATACTCCCTCCATAGTCCTATTCCCCAGCATTCCAATATTCAGAAGTCCTGTGCACCACATAACTGCTCCTCTTGTGTTAATGGATGTTTTGGCTTGCAAGGTAGCAAACCTTTACAGCAGTACTTCTAGTACTGCTTGTGGTCATGGAATTGTGGAGGTTGGTGAGGGTACTGTGGAGACACTGTGTAGGGTGGTATCCCATGATTTGAGCAAGTACATTTGGGTGAAGTAAAAAGTGCAAGTCAACAAGCACGAAGGAGGTATGGGAGACGGGTTTTAGAGCAACAATCATGTCAGTGAATTTGTTACTCTCAATCACCAGTGTAGAAGCAGTAGTTAAGATTATAAGAGGAGTTTTTGTGAGATTTCAAAGTGTGCTGGCAGCATAGCACAAAGGGTATGGTTAGTGTGTGTGTGCGCTGCAGTAGGATGTAGGACTAGGTTTGATTCCTGTAGTGACTGTTATCTTATCTTGGTGTAAATTTTTTTTTTTGTATAAGTTTTGCAGCTGAATTCTCTCCCCCCTCCACCTCCACCTTGTCAGTTGCCTTATGCCCCATCCCATCTTTCTCACCTACCCAAGTTTCAGCACCCCAGGTATTGATTATATAAATCACAGGGGTGTGAGGGTAATTCCCCTGCCAAGGAGGTGTGGGGAGGCCCCACGTAATAAAATGATGTAGGAATAATTGGAATGACACCTTACCATTTGGCGCCATGTTTACTGTTTTGTGTAGGCGCTGGCAAGTTAGTCCTCTGTTGTTGGGATTGCAGTTGTTCCCTCACTGATTTTTGCATGTGCTATTTTGTTTTCACTGATATGACATGGAACCATGTAAGGCACATAATGGACTTGCATACTGGCACTATTAATAACAGGGCCTTCCCCTGACCCTTTGCCTGTGCTATAACACTGACCTGTGTAATAGCACAAGTAAAGATTAGATACCCCTTTACAGGTGTATAGCCAGAAATTTCCATTTTGTACACAGTCTCTAACAGTTACACCCCCCCAATTAAAAAATGTACACATCCTTTCCAAATGGCACCCCTTTCCAAACAAGTCAGATTGTTGTCAGATGAGTCCTCTAATCTCTAAAGAGGTTATACATGTATTTGTCTCCTAAACAACAGAAGTTTAAACAGAGACACTCCTCAGTGGCCTACAGTTACCCAAATACTACAGATTAGAATGAAAATGTTAACAGAAAGACATATGGTTTGTGACAGGCACTCAACAAAACTGTACACAAATGTGTACAGTGAGTATGCCTGACTACATCCTTGCCCCTTTAAGTTTTTATAAAAGGGGTGGAATACAGAGGTTATGTAAAAAACATGGTATTCCATCAATGTGAACACCCGCTGATGTAAAAGATGGTTGACATACTATAACTCCATTCTAGGTGGGTATTTCAGTCCTTTTCTGGCCATTCTAGTACCCAGAGTGGATATTCTGACTCTCTGGGAGAGCACTGCTGCTCTAAGGTAGGCATTCTGATACCCAAGGTGGTCAGTCATCTTTTCTAAGTCGACATTCTGGCCACCAAGGTGGTTACTGAGGCACAGAGGGTGGGCATTTCAGTCACCAGGGCAGGCATTCTGGCCCCAGATTGGGCAATCCTGCCTGCAGATTGGCCAGTATGTCCCTAGGATGGGCACCAAGACACAGAGGGTGGTCATTCAATTACCCAGTTTGGACACTCTAGGGAGGGGAGACTGGTATGGGGGCTGGAATGGTGGTCAGCTGGGGGAAAGGAGGATGGTCCTGGAAAAGTTGTTAAGCTGCAGGGAAGGTAGTTGGCTAGGGATTGGAGGCCAGAATGGTGGTTTAGCTACTGGTAGCATGGCTGGTTGAATATCAGAGGCCAGTTCAAGGGCTTGAAGTGTATGGAAGTTGCAGTGTGGGCAGGTCAATGGTGGAATGCTTGTCGGGGGGATCAGGCACCTTTTAAACACTTTTGATGGTCCCCAGGTCTTCATTAACCCAGTGCTGAATTCTGGAATAGTGGGAATGGCCAGACCATACATGTTGTGCCAGTCCAGCTGGTCTGTCCAAACCAGGAAATCCAGTTTTCACCATTGTGGTCTGGTCCTGGTTTCACCAATATGCTTGACACAGAACCAAATAAACAAAAGCATTATTTATCATCATCAATTCACACACACACACACACACACACAAGATTAATGTCAGTTTATTTTATTGATGTTTAATCTGGAGCATATACACCCACTTTTTCACATGCACCAGCATTAACAAATTTATATATTCAGTTTTGGTCTCTCTCTTCTCTTCTCTTCTTCTTCCTCCTCCTCTTCCTCCTCCTCCTCCTTCTTCTTCTTCCTCTCTCTCTCTCTCTCTCTCTCTCTCTCTCTCTCTCTCTCTCCCCCCCCCTCAATATGGCTCAGTTGGTAGTATATCCAACTCTAGGCCAGAAGATCATAGGTTCTAGACCCACACAGGGATTGTGATCATACCATAAATACCAATACCCAAATGAAGTACTAAGGGGATAATGTGCTGTCAGGATATGTCATTCTTCAACTGAGGTGTTAAACTCTGGTCCAGTCCTCCCACCCCTGGGCTATCGTGGTGGGTGTCCAGGTGGAAGTAAAACAACCAAAGGTACTTTTCACAAAAGTAAGTGATTTTCTGCAGTGTTCTTGCCTACATTCCCATTCCCATAAAACTGGATCATACAATTGTCCAAGGCTGTGTGCAGGTCTTGATGTGTGAACTGGCCACCAATACACATTTACAGTCACTACAAGACTAATCTCTCATCACTTGTATGTGCTTTGAAATAGAACGTGTATTAAAAAGATTTATACAGTAAATGCTGATTCTTTACCCATACCAGCTACAACATAAAAAGTTGTACCCCAGGACACTGGCAGCAACATTAACAACTTATATATTCAGGGACCCAGAGAACCCCCACTTTATCCATCCTGGTTACAACATAAATAAAATTACATATTTAAGCAGTAAGGAATGAAAGGGTATGTGTAACTGCGTAATAATGTCACTCCTCAGGTGGGTGGAAGCATGAGAAAAAGCTGCGTGCTTCCACCACCCAAAGAGTGACGTTACTACACAATAACACACGTTTTGAAGTGCCTTATTATGATTATACAATGACTCATTTATTAATATTTTGGGGACAAAAATGAGCACATGTCGATGGCTAAAACATTTCATAGTTAGGCAGAGAACAAGTATTGGAGCATCCCTTTTATGTATACTTTTATAGTTTATTTTTTAATTTGTTTTATTTTTTTTGAGGAAACACTCCCCACATGAAAGCACTGCATCATGGATATGAAAATAATCAATTGTCTGATATCACTGTAGTGTGTTATGTGATACCAGGCCATTAGGTATTTGCAGTGTATTCATATGTGGTGTGTTTCCTCATAAAAAAATAAAACTGTAAAACTGATACTATAAAAGAGAAGTTCCCACACTATAAAGGAGATGTTCTGACACTTATTCTCTGCCTAACTATGAAATGTTTTAGCCATGACAAATATGTTGGTCCCCGCAATATTAGTGAATAAGGTTTTTATATGAAATTAAGCTTGTGCTGCTTTAGTTGTAAGACATCAAGCTTCTTTAGATATTGTGATATTATTGTGTAATAACAGTACTGTCTTAATGATATTGCAGACAATCAGCTTCTAACATTTTTCCTTACCATTGTATAATAAAATTCAACACTCCAAACACTAGTCACTTGTTTAGGAGCTTTATCCATCTTTTCAAGCATGTTGCTATAAAGGTGAAATGCTGGAGATGCCAGTCAGCAACCAAACACTCAGCATTCTTTCTCCAGCATGCCAGTAACTTGGCAGAGTGGTGTGCCAGACCACAACTGAACATTCCACCCCCCACCCATTTTTGGGTACACTGGCATCTGAGCAGAGCAGCATTCTGGCATGCTGGAATGAGCTCAGATCCCTACAGCATCTTCAACAGCCTGAAAAATAAATCATGTGATATGCTGCTCATAGACATGTTTGCACTAACGTCATGAAGCAGAATGCCACTGGCATGCAAAGCAAGACAGGTATACTGAACACCCCATCCCCTTTTCTTGCACACCAGAAGTGATCCAGAGCACCAGACAGCAGCAACAATCCAGAGCACCCCTCTCCCCATGCAAACTGGCTAGAAATTACATAAAAGTCAAATTCAGTTTTTTGTTTAATAAATAATGTCTGAGCGATCCAGAGAACACCCTCAGAGGAAAAGTGCTCCAAGGCACACATACACTCCACCCATGCTCAATGACTATAAATGGCAAAAAAGTCAAAATCTTTTTTTGTGTTTAATTAATACTGTCTGAATGATCCGTAGGCACCCTTCCCCCCAACCAAAAGTGATGCAGGCATGCACATGCACATGCATGTACACAGACACACACGCTGACAGGAAATGACACAAGTCAGATTCTCACTTTTTCTTTGAGCAATACTATCCAAGGGATCATTAGCCACCCTTCCCCCAAAAGTGATCCAGGGCACATGCATCTCCCCCTCCTCATCCCACCCCCTGCAATATACTGACCAAATAAAACAAAAGTCAATTTGTTTTTTTTGTTTGTTAATCAATACTATCCAATTCCCTACATCTAGAGCATTCTATTTCATGCACACCTACACAAAATAAAAACAAGAGTCAAATTTTTGGGAACAGCAGAGACTCTTACATACAGTACATAAAATATATTTGGAAACACTTCTAAGGGTTACATTCTGGGACAGATAATTTGACAGTGAATACAGTATAGCACAGAAACCAATGTTCACTGACAGCTACACAAATTATGTAGGGATCAAATGCATCAGATTAACTCCAATGTGTTCCTTTCTATACAGTGTTGTTACACCTGCAAATGTTACTCTACTGTTCATGTACACTGCATAATTACAGCAATTACTATTTCAAAATATTTCAATCAAAAGGACACATACTTCACTTAATAATTTGAGACAAGCACATTTGAGATTTTTGCTTCTGGTGGAAAATAAAAATACAGTGATAAAACACTGATGCTATTTCTTCCCACCCATCCATTTGACACAAATACATGCAGTCACAAAAAACATTCTTAATGTGCTTGAATTCAGTTCTGCCATGTACTTAATGTACTGCACATCAGATGAAAACTGCAGAACTTGGCATTTCAGTGAGAAAATATAAGCTAAGTTATACTTCTTACCTAGCAGAGACACATTTAAGCCATGGGAAAATATAATCCATCCAGTCTGAAAGACAAAGTAACTGCCCGATTAATAAAAACAAAACACAATAGCAAGGCATTATGGTTTGGCTGGAGTCAGGAAACAACTGGTGAATCATGGGAGTTGTAGTTCAGATTATATTAAAGATAAAGAGAAGATTTGCATTCAGTGTCTAAAATGTTGAAATTCAAGTGATAGCCATAGGCATGCATATGATCCATTATAGTAAACTCTTCTCTGCAGGTGACCAAAAAAGATATACAGGCATTCATTCCTTCCTTCCTTTCTTCCTTCCTCCTCCCGTCCTCCTTCCTTCCTTCCTTCCTTCCTTCCTTTCCTTCCTTCCTTCCTTCCTTCCTTCCTCTTCCCTTCCTCACTTCCTTCCTTTCTCCTTTCTTCCTTCCTTTCTTTCTTCCTTCCATCCTTCCTTCCTTCCTTCCTTCCTTCCTTCCTTTTTTCTTTTCTTCCTTTCTTCCTTCCTTCCTTCCTTTTCATAAATTTGTAAGTAGGAAAGGTATATTAAGCCAAGAAAAAATGTATTCCAAGGACTGCCATATCCTTAAATGTATCTACTCATTCAACAACAAAAAAAAAAATTCAGGCAACTAGGCATGTGCAAGTAATGAACAGTAATTCCCAAATGCAATGAATAAAGCACTATTCCAGCCTAACCTATTTGGGAAATGCAATAAAAAAAAGAAACAACCTCTACCTTATATCGGTTCCACCATGCTGCGGTGACACTGAATTCGCTGACCATAAGTACTACGATGACACAACACTGCCAATTGGTGTTGTACCATCACTGGAGAAAAATGTGTTTTCTGTGTGGGGGGCTCTGCCCCCATGCCCCCACACTTTTTTTTTTTGTTTTGTTTTTAACCTTTGTTTTACCAGGTGAGACACACTAAGCTGAAAGCTTGTTTACAGGTGCAACCTGGGAGCACAGGGAAGTTAAGTGAATTGCTCAGGGTCACACAGTATGCAAGTGGGGGCTGTGGGATTCAAACCCAGGTCTCCAGATTTGCAGCTCAGAGCTTTAAACCACTGAGCTATACTGCCTCCACTTAAGATTACCAACTCTGAGTCAGAACTTGTTCGGGGAAGGGTCGAACACTCTGCAGGCAGCAGCATCAGGAACCTAGTGGACCCTCAGCGAACTGCTAAAAATGTCGCTGTGACTGTGTTCGCTGTATTCCCATCACACTTGTGACGTGCTACCCCATATATCCTGTAAGATATACAAATCCCTTCCTCCCATGCTTTGTTAGAATGCATCTCTCCTCCTCCTCCCCCATGCACAATTCCTATTAAAATGGATATATTTTAAAAAAAAATTCCATTCTGGACAACGGGCACAACCCACTCGACTCCAAAGCTGGCTACCATCTTTCAGCACTTATTTGCACTAAATCAAGGGTGATCCACTGGGCTGGGCTTGGGTGCAAGGGGCACACATTAGGCAGGGCTTGTGTGCAGGGAAGGACACAACTGGATGGGATTAGGTACAGAATGGGGAGCAAGTTGGCTGAGCTTGTATGCAGGAGGTTGACCCAGAGGACTGGACATAAGAGCAGGAAGGGGACCCAATGGCTGGGTGTGTATGCAAGAGGAGGGCACAGTGGGTTAAGCTTGAGTGCAGGAATGGGTCCCAGATGTCAGGACTTAGGTGCAGGAGCGGAAACAGAGGTCTGGGTTTAGTTGCAAAAAGGGCACAGTGGGTTGGGCTTGGGTGCAGGAGGGAGATCCAGTGGGCTGGGCTTGTGTACAGAAGGAAACCCGGTGGGCTGGGTTTGGATGCAGGAGGAGACCCACCAGTTTGATCCTGAATACAGGAGGGGACCCAGTGATCTAGGCTGTGGTACTGGGTGGGGACTTAGTGGGCTGTCTTGGATGTAGGAGGGGAATCCTATTGGCTCCACTTTTGTCCAGGAGGAAGCCCAGTGGGCTGGGCTTTGGTGTAGGATAGACCCAGTGGGCTTGGTTTATGTACAGGAGAGGACCTAGTCGACTTGCATGCAGGTGGGCCATTGGGTTTGGCTTGAATAGAGGAGGGGACCCACAGAGCTAGGCTTGGGTACAGGAGAAGACTAAGTGGGCTGAGCTTGTGTGGAGGAGGGGACTTAGTGGGCTGGATCTGTGAGTAGGAGGGGATCCAATAAACTGGGTTTGGGTGCAGGAAGGGACCTAGTAAACTGGGCTTCTGTACAGGAGGGAGCCAAGTAGGTTCGACTTGTATACAAGGGAGGACCCATTAAGCAGGTCTTATATACAGGAGGGAGAACCAGAGGACTGAGCTTGGGTGCAAGAGGAGACCCAGTGGGCTGGGATTGTGTATAGGAGGGAACCCACAGGGCTGAGCTTATGTGCAAGAGGGAACCTAGTAGGATGGGATAGTGTGCAGGAAGGCACCCATAGGGCTGTGCTTGGGTGCAGAAGTGGTCCCGGTGGGCTGGTCATGGATGTAGCAGGGCAACCCAGCAGGCTAGATTTGGGTTTGGGAGGAGACCCAGTGGCCTGGGTTTGGGGGCAGGAGGTGGACTCAGTGGGCTGAGCTTGTGTGCATTAGAGTTCTGACTTGGTACTTGGTTTAGAGTATGACTACAGTACACTGAGGATTCCCAAAGAGGAAGAATCACATGTCTGTACTTTGTCATTTTCAGTCTAGACAGGATCAGATGTATAAGCCTATTTAAAAGATATATTTTCTGACAAAGCCTTGCCAGCTTGACTTGCTCAATGAACTGCATACCTACAGGTATGATGCCTTGCTCTGGAAGTGAGGCCTGAGACTATACCTATATTTTATATGGTTTTGAGAAATGCACAGAAAGCAAACACTATGGATATTTCATCTCTTTTGGCATACTCCAGTATATACTATATACTACTTTTCCTGCAAACTACTTCTCTTCTATGCTGGAGAGACAGAAACAGCAACAGAAAAAATAAATTTAAGTTAAAATCTTAACTGATTAATAACTTAACTTTTTTCTAAGTTTTGAATCTCAATGAATTAACATTATTTTCTAAGTCAAAAAATAAAAACAGCCAACTCATAAACTGGATGATGTTTAAGCTGAAAAATTCAGTCAATCCATACAGTAACTACAGTATTTTTCAAAGTCTGATTTCTCAAATAATGCAAAAGTAAAAAAAAAAATAATTCCTCTAATAATGGCTAGATAGCAAGGATTATACATTTGTTAAGTAAAAACCCTTAACTAATGGTCAGGCTTAATGCTCAACATTGTAAATAGTTATTCCTTATTGAAAAGGGAAACATTGGGTATTTGCTAATTTATATTTTTTTTGTATGAGAGGTGACACCAATGTTATATAGCTGTCAACGATGCACGTCTTGTGGATGGCCCTGACCTGCAAAACATTTCCAGGTGGTCCTGACACTGACAGTTTACAGTTCCATGATGTGGCTTGATGGAAGATATTCTCTTGAAGGTCTACTGTTATGATAGTTAATCATTCTATTATGCAGTATTCCATCGCAGAGCTTGGACACTATGGGCAGTATATTTGAATCATGAGTAAAAACAACTTGGAATGCCATGCTGTCAAGCACAGACAGAGATCAAATATACCCTGTGAGAGGTATGCAAAGCAAGGAACAAATTCAAGTTCACTCACAAAACACACCTGTGGCTACACTAACAAACCACCTGACAGGGACCCACATGTAAGCAAACTGGTCTCAGTTAACAAGCATTTGTGGATATTTTTTATTATTGAAAATGTTTTTGCCCACCCAGACGGCCCCCATCTGACCAACCCCCAGGCCTCTCATCAGGAATTAGCGGGGCTTACCTTACACCCGGCTCTGGAGTGGAGTCTGCTGGGAGTCCGTCGCCCTCCTGCCGCCACTGATTTTCATTTGCTTTACATCCAGGGGCCCCAGGAGTGGGTGCATGTGTGTGGAGGCACGCAATAGTTCCACGGCCCCTTTAATGGCCCCTTTCCTCCCACCACAGGCCTAGTGCCTGGCTCCTCCTGGCCCGTGCTGTCTCCAGCCTCCATCAGGTGGCAACTATCAGCCAGAAGAAGCCCTAACACCACCCCAGAGAGGAGAGCTTCCATCCAGCTCCACCCTCTCACCCCCATGCTGACCTCCGACAGCCCAGGCTCATACCCGAGCCATGAGGTAAGGCATCCAGCACCTCAGCCCTCAGCACCACCTGGCCGGCACCATTTGTGGATTTTTTACCTCAAAGCTCCTGTTTTGGGAGCTTCTAACCAATTTTTAATGGTGCATAAAAAGGCTGAATTAGAAAATAAAATGCAAATGAACCTATTCTTTATTCAGGTCACTTTACATCTAATTACAATGACACACTCCACTGCACAGTGAGTGAAGGCTGTGTGCTGCTAAAAACATCAGATACTGTGGAAAAATGCATAGACTTGATGTGTCAGTACTGCAGGTATGTGGAATGGAAACATCAAGCATATCATAGTTAGAGATGGGTGAAGTGGCCGTAATTCACTTTGCAAAATAATTTCCAAATTCCATAAAATTTGAAAAGTGCAAAGCAGCCAAATTTTCAAAGTATCGAATAGCGAAGTTGCCATTTTTCCTGTGAATTTAAAAATATTTGCCTGAGAAGTGACTGCTTCACAAACAAAATGGCTAATTTGCAGTATAATCTTTGCAATTTCAGCACAGTTGAAGTTCATAGGGTCCACAGAAACTTCATTAAACTTTCAGAGGCAAATGTTGTCCACTTTGCAGCCACTCCAGCCAATTAAATTGACAACATCTCTAATTATGGTGCAGTACTTTCAGAATGGGCATTCACATTAGGGTGCATTTTTAAAACAATAATGTAGTGAAATCCACATATCCCTATGTAGTCCTGCCAGATCATCAATTTTGGGAGACAGTGTGGTCCACCCATCTGCAGGAATGGGTAGAAGCTGGGTCCACTGAAAATGAAATGTTAAATTAACTGGCTATTCTAGGTTGATCTGTTATTAAAAACAATAAATACTGAAATATTTTTGTTCTCAGATATGTACCTTTTCTCTTACAAACTGCTTGCTTTCACTGCTTTAGCATGTGTTGCTGTTATATCATCATTTTACAGGGCACATTGTTAGTGCTTGCTAGGATCTGCATCCATGCGTGCTTGGTTAAGCAGTGCTTTTTGTCCTCCTTAACTATGGGAGAGCAAATAGCAGAAAATGTGTTTACTGGGGCTTGCACTATGCCACTGTAACTTGTGCTCATAACTTCAGCTCTCATTACAGTAGCATGTGCACCAAGCCCGCATTTCCATGTGCAAGCTAATTAACACTTCTCAAACTGACGCTTCTGCTATTGTTCTTGTCATGCAAGCTTACGACTTGACACTTCTTATCCCAGTTTGTGAGGTACAATCTCAGTGTACAACATGAACAATGTTCTAGTACGTGATCCCATGTTTGTTAACTGGGACTGGAGAGGCCTTTAACTATGAATGCTTCTTTTCTGAGCCAATGAAACTAACATAGCATATTACAGGAGCAATCCAAAGATCAACACCCTTCGTGTATGCACTTCTAGTAGATCGTGACTGTGTCCCTTTAATTGCATATTTATATATCACCTAACGTTCTACTGGAATCATGTTATACCACTGTCTGGCTCAAATTTCTAAAGCATAACTGAATCCACTATAACTTTTTCTTGCAGCTCAGTCTTCAAATGTTCAAGTAGTACTAATACGTATTCCTTTTCTCTTTCTGTCTGGTGAATAATATCATTAGGTCCATAGCACACTTGTTCGATATGATTTACTGTTTTGTTTCCTTAATTCTGCATTGTCTTCACAAAGGAGGACACTTTTTAAACCCTAAGGTCCCTCATAATTTTCTTTAATGACAACACTCTGACCAGGTAATTACAGTACGTGGAAGAGTTAATAATATCCTTTCCTAGGAGAGTATCTCATTTGAACTGTAAATCCCAAAATTGATATCTCAGATGATGCATTTATGTTAAAGTATTCTAAAAAGAAATCAGACAAAATAATGCCAGCAGCAAACTCCTTCATGTATGATACAATCTGTAACCTGAGTTAACCCACTTTGAATTTTGACCTGTTTCCACAGGGATATGCAGGGAGGCAATTCAAAGGGGTCCATCCTATTTTCAAAACATGGACTTGAAAGAGATCCTCAGGCACTGCATATAGATAAAATACTGTTACAGAGACTATTGCTTGGGAATATACTGCAGGTCCTCATAAGGAGATCTGAAAAATAAAATGCATGGTGAACATTAATACTCAGTTTTGTTCTGTACCTTTTGTATTCAAGTAATTTGTAATGTGACTACTTACGGTACTTCATATATTTTGTATCGTTTTCTCTATACCTTGTTATGTGCCATCCTTATGATCTAGGTTGTACTTGAAAATGATCTCTTGGATTGGAGTTCCCGCCCATTTAACAATTAAATAAATAAAAACTAATAATGGTAGCCCCTAGGGTGTGTGGAAAAAAAATTCTGCAGACAGAATTTCCACGAAGTGCGGATTTTGCTTCTTCAAAAGTTCGGAAATCATTTTCACAACTTTCATGGAAATTCCACCTTAAAACTGTGGAACAATATACAAACTGTGGGTTAATTTATTAAACTGTGGGAAAATATCCACGGAACGGATCACTGCCAATGGTCAGTCCTGAGGCTTTTTTTAACTGCAGTTTAATTCATTAATTCACCCACTGCTGATCAGGGGTCCAGTAAATAAATAAATAAATGAAAACCTCCAATGCCCTGCTCTGACCCTCCTGGTGTCCAGTGCACCACCCCCACCAATCGGGGGTCCCAAGTTAAAAATCCCTGATCTCTAGGGTGGGATATTCAGAGCAGTTACACCATGAACAATAGGGATGCACCTGTGCAAGAGTGGATATGCGCCATAGTGCGATATTCAGTGGGAGCTGCAGCACAGCACAACACATAATGTGCGCCATGCCTAACAGAAATGAATGCGTAATGCAAGTGCAGAGGTGAAACCAGGAATAATGTGTGCAGTGAGATATTCATCAGTAGGCAATGTATGCAGTAGCAACAGCTGAAATGAGCCAAAATAAAAGGGATCAAGAGGGGAGGATGAATGTGCCACAAGAAGCCATAGCGGGCGAGGAGTCAGAGTGGCAGGGGAGGAGGTGGACGGGGCCCACTGGAGGTGTGTGCAAGTGAGAGAAAGAGTGTGTGTGTGTGTGTGCATGTGTGAGAGGGCCTGAGCATGCCACAGAGGATGGAGGGCAGTGGCAAGAGTCAGGGCACACAGTGGTGAACAGCCAGAGGTGTACCTGGTACAGGGGCAGCACCAGCAACACACAGCTGGGGGGGACCAGGTAGACAGCCACCCGGGGGGGGGACACCAACCAGAGACATGGCCAGTGCCACCTTCCAGATGGAGGCGGTAATGAGGGGTGTGAGAGGCAGGCAGCAGGGAGGCGCGGCCATGGAAGGGCCCTTCGGTGGTACGCCTAGAACAGGCTGTACCGTGCCTGCACCACCTTCGAACAGTACAGCGACACTGAGATTGTGGGTCAGTATCACCTGAATCAGGTGATTCTGAAGCAGCTCTGTGAGCTGTGCAGTGATGAGATGCAGGCCTCACACGATGGAGCCATGCACTATCTGTGGAGACTAAGGCCACAGCCGACATGTGCCTGCTCACCACGGGCACCTTCCAGAGACCAACAGGGGACATGACAAGCATAACCCAGTTGGCCACGTCACACCTACTCACACAATTCCTCAATGCACTGCTGCCACATGCTGCAGAGTACATCTGTTTCCCCAGCATAGAGGTGGAGTGCACAGCACATATACAGGAGTTCCACAGGGTAGCATGGTTGCCTGGTGTGCTTAGGGCCATAGACTGCACCCATGTAGGCATCCACATGCCACCTGGCCTGGAGGGGGTGGCATACATCAACAGCAAGGGCTATCCAAGTGTCAACTGCCAGGTGGTGTGCGATGCCAGGGGGTGCATAATCAATGTCTGTGCCATGCACCCTGGGGGAGCACACCATGCCTTCATCTGGCACCAGTCCACACTGTGCCATAGGTTCGAGAGTGGGGACATCCCCACTGGCGATCTGGTAGGTGAGTATGCATAGCACGCTGGATGATGGGTGCAGATGTGGAGGGGTGTGGGGCATAGGCACGGATGCCATGGGGAATGGCCCATGGCCCATGGCACAGTGTCACAGACTATCATGCTAACGACTCCCTTCTACACACAGGTGACAGTGGTTACCCACTATGGCCCTGGCTGCTCACACCATACCGGCACCCCAAGACCCCAGCACAGCAACAGTACAGTGAGGCACATGCCACAACACGGAATGTCATCAAGCGGGTGTTCAGGCTGCTGAAGGCACGGTTCTGATGCCTACACACATCAGGCGATGCCTTACAGTACAGCCCCTCAAAGGTCTGTGGGCTATTCCTGGCCTGCTGTATCCTGTACAACATGGCCACCGACTGTGGGATAGCCATTGAGGTCGAGGAGGGGGGCAGCAGTGGGGGCAAAGAGGATGCTGGTCCAACTGGTGTTGGGCAGCCACCCCCTAGGGGAAGGGACCCTGACTGGCCTGGATGGCCCAGCAGCACTGGGACACCATTGCAGAGGAGCACTTTGGACAACACAGGTAGGTCAACAGGGCCACGTGCAACCACCAAGGGCAAGGGCACAGCCCACAGACAGGCAGGGGTGGACACCAGGGGAGGACGGCATCAGGGGTGTGGGAATGGGCAGGGGACCATACACAAAGGCATGGATGAGCAGGGCTGCATACAGCATGCACACACATGCACACACACCACAACCCATGGCAACAGGCATGACCACCCCAACAGGCACACCCACACCCACACAGGCCCACACACTACCATGCCCGGTGGCTGGCATTGTGGTTGCCTCAGACACTGAGCACCATTGCACAGTGGCAGACAGCGCTACACAGGCATCATCATGCACATGCCACAGTGGCCTGCAGTCAGGAGAGAGTGCACAAGGACCATGTGTGTGCAGGGCTGGGGACCTCACCCATGCAACGCACAAAGAACTCCACAGTACACACAGGGCAGCGGCAGACAGTGGCTGAGGAGGGGGATGGGTCAGTCATGCAGCACAGTACCATGGCTGCCATGGATGTGTGGGCAGTCCTGCCAAGACCTGCCAGCCATGCCAGGCTGACCAGTGGCCTCATGGGGTGACACTGAAGGGTCCCCAGGGGTGACGCTGCATGAACATGACTGTGTCTGTGCAGGGGTCTGCAGGCCAGCAAACATGCCTGCACCAGGCATGCTAGGTATGCCCACAGCTGAACTCGGCATCGACATAGCAGGAGTCGCACAATGCCGAGAATAGGGGGTGGACATAGCACTCTGCAGGGTGTGTGGTGGCTGGACACCCATCCGGTTGGCCAGTGTAGCCACAACAGTTGCCATTGCAGAGATCTGCCTGTCAATGGCAGTGGTCACATCCGCCCGCTGCTGAGTCAACTCTGCCAGGAGCAGGGCATGGTCTCTGCTTCACTGCTTCTGTACCTGGTGCAGCACCACACAGAGTGCATCCACCACCACCATGACCTGCATCTGCTGATCCACTGAGGCCTGGAGAAGATGGCTGTGGTCATCCAAGGGGTCATCTACATGTCCAGCATGCTGTCCCCCCATGGTCTGTTCCTGGCCTGCTGCTGGCTTTCCCTCAATGGTGGGCGAGCACAGCACTGCCATCCTGGGGTACATCCACACATGCTGCAATGCCACTGCCCCCCATCCCTGTCCCTATGTAGACACTGGCCAGCTGCTGCCACTTCCTCTCCAGCTGCCTATCACCAGGTACCACTGGCGCAGCCATAGCAGCAACAAGAACCCCACCACCCTGGCCACACACCAGTGCTGCCACACTGGAGCCTGCAGACACAGCCTGGGAATGGGCTGTTGTGCAGGCAGCCATGCCAGCACTACCCATGGAACTGCCTGGACGGATGCCATCCATGGGACCATCCTGTGTTCCACATACTTCACTGTCCGGGACATGCATCATATCAGAATCAGTGCTGGAACTGGCCCCGATCCATGTCTTAGCACACTGGACACTGAGGGCAGTGTCACGCTGGGACACAGCCAGGGCCATGTCTGCACCTGCACCACTGGTATCAGTCCAGACAGACATGCAGGGCTGCAGACAGTTGGTCCCTCGGACACATGTAGAGGTGGATGGGTGCTCCACCATGTTCAGGGCTTCCCCCTCAATGGACACACCCACCACCGCTGCCCCATGCAGATGCTCAGGAGCTGTAAAAGAACAAAGTACTGTTAGTGGTTCCCCCTGGCCCTGGGGCCTGCCACCCCTTCCACCCACACACTGCTAGTACTGGACTACCATGTAGTGATGGGCTGCCACCCGTCTGGAAGCCACTGCCAGGAACACCCTCAATGGCACTACACCACATGCTGCTGGCCACCTGCTCCTCCTCCCGTGGTGTCAGGTGGGTACGTCCTGCTGGCCCCCACCAGTGGCAGCACGTGCTGCCCTGATGGTGGCCACCTTATCTTTTATCCACCTTCTGTCTGTGCTAACCTTTTTTTTGCACTCCTGCACGGACTGCTGGTGGCTGCCCTGCTGGTTGATGGCACGAGCTACCTCACCCCACGACGCTGCATGGGCCTGTGGTGTTCCCCTCTGTCCACTGAGCAGTGGCTCCCTGTCGAGCTAGGCCTCAAACAGGGCATTGAATTCTGCCCTGGTAAAGTTGGGCTTCCTCCTTAGCACCCTTCCTTGCTCCTCTTCATCCTCTCACTCGGTCATGCTCATGCCTAGGGGATGGACAGGTGTTACCTTGGACTGTGCAGTCCCATACAGCCCTCCCAGACCACTGTCCCCACGTCCCAACAGCATGCCACCTGCCTCAAAGGACTGCAGTACCAGTCCACGGCCCATGCATTCTCAGGTCGCATTTTTATAGCACAATGCATGCAAATGAGGGCAGGTACAACTATAATGGGTTGCAAATGCAGTGGATGCACCGTGGAATGGCTCATGAGCTGATTTGTATAAACTGGCTGAATATCATGCTGTTGCACCTTGCGCAAAGTTGTTGCGTGTGCTCAGGCTGTGGCGCACCTCTGTGACTTGCGTAATATGCACTGCACCACGCATGCCTGCAGTGCTGATGCTGATGCTAGCAGCGCTGCTGATGCGCTGTGCGTGGGAGGCAGTACAGGGCATGACCACTACTGTGCCTGTGGTGCTCATGCACTATATGGCCAGAGAGGCGCTCATGCCATGGTGCGCCGTGGGTGCCGTGACGCCACAGCACAGTAGGCCACTGCATGGCAACACACACATGCACCCTACCATGCTACACGCAGCGCTTCCCAATAGCACTGTAGTGCTCCGTGTGCAGACAGACCCTTGACCCTTCGGCTGACCTTTGCCCTCTAAGCACCATGCATCCACAGGGCTGCCCCCTATTGCACAGTCCGGTGCCAGCACGATTGCGACTGGCAGCACAGTACCACACTGCCTCCGATAGTCAGGTGCCATTTTGTGCTCGCCAGTGACAGCACCATGCCGCGCACCAGAGCACCAGTGTGGACAGTGGTGGAACTGGCTAACCTGGTGGCACTTGCGGAGACCCATGCAGGTGCTCTTTTTAGCCAGGTACCCCTCATAAGGTCACGGACAGCGGTGTGGTAGGAGGTGGCAGAGGGCCTTGAGGAGGCCACAGGGAGAAGCAGGACCACTGAGCAGTGTCGCCACCACTATTGGGACCTCCAGAGGCATGATTCCAACTGCCTAGGGTGACTACAGGTGTGTGCACAGTGGGGTGCAGTGCCACGGCCAGGTAGGTGCTCCGTCACAACACTAGTAATATCCGTCTGTCCTGGTATCACAGTGGTCGGCAGGCCATGCCACTGGGGGGGGGCTGTACCTGTGTTGTTGGTGTTGGGTTGCTTTGTGTACACCCTGCACCATTGCATCAGGGCTAGGCTGTGCAGGCATGCACACAGCAAGGGGGGGTGCTAAGGTTCTGATGTGTACTGACGGGACTCTCTCCATGTTTGCACTCTAGGCCTGCAGGATCGCTGTAGGGCCCAGTTGGCCTGGGAGCAAGGATGGCAAGTTGGCGATGGAGGTGTAGCCATGCAGGCAGGGCACAGTGGTGGTGCCAGAGGTCAGCAGCACCCTGCTGACCAGGACACAGGTGAGTGCCATGTTTCCCCTTACATCTGTGCATGGTGGATTGCAGGGGGGGTGGTGGTGGTGGGGTATGGCCCCCTGCACATGGCCCCTACTGCCGTGCACATCCCACGGTGCCCTCTGCACTATCCTGTGGGTCTGCACATGTGGGTGGGCATCGCAAGTGGGTTGTGCATGCACTGGGCACCTGGCTGTGCCACTGCCATCACACTTCATAGCCATGACACCGGACAGCCACGATGGTGCTGTGCAGTGCATGGGCAGTGGGGGTGTGCAGCGGTTTGCATGGCTTCGGGTGCCTGGGTAGGTGGGTCACGTGGACGTACCCACTGTGGGTGGTCACATGCCATCCCAGGGGCGCAGGCCACAGCTGTACACCATGCACATTGGGTGGGCTGCAGTGGTCTGGCCAGTTACATGTACTGATTCTGCTCCCTTGTCCTAGGTGGACAATGCTGGATGACCATTGAACGTCACATATAGGAGATCCTGCAGGTCACCCTGGCCATGCTGGAGCTGCTGCAGGGTATGGAGAGGGGTGAGATGGCGGCGCCTGAAAGAGCCACAGGGCATCGAGGGATGAGAGGGGCCACCAGTATGGCCTGCAGCACCTGCACTCTTCCTTCCCTCCCTGGACCGTACCTCACCCCTTGTCACCATCTTTGCTATTCCCTTTGCTCCCGCTTCGCCCCCCAAGTTGTATGCTTACTTCCCTCCTCCACTTTGTAAAATAGCATTGTAAATAGTTCTTGTTGTTTATGTTACCTGTTACAATATACATGCTTTTCATACTACAACATGGTCTCTGATTTGCAAGCCAGTCTAGTGCCTTGCTGCAGTGTTGTGCATGGCAACTGAGGGGTGGTGCTGGCCTGGTCGTGGGTGTGTCCGCCAGAGATCCTCCACTGGTGTGGGTGGGGGCCATGGTCACTGTCTGGGGTATGTGTGGTGTGCCCTGTGCACTGTCTGTGTGCAGCAGGCTTTGGTGCATGTGCTATATCCTAGCCACCCCTGGCAGTGTATGCTGGGCCCATGTGGCCATGCCCCTTGCGTGTCTGTGGTACGCACGGTCGTGCTGACCCCACCACCACATGCATGGCTGCTGATGTGACATTGGTGGCAGTCCATGCTAGCCACTCTCCAGGCACGGCACCCTGGCAGCTGGCATCCTGACTATCGGTCTATTGCACATTTGCCTCTTGTGACACTGTGGGCGGTGCTGTTGTTGTCCCCATCCATGCAGTCTATGGTGTCTGGGGTGGTGCCTGTGGTCTGATGACTGTCACATGGGGTCCTGCTGCATGCAGGCGGCGACCTGGTTTGTGGTGCACACACCACATGGCTGCCTCACCAGCACCATGGTGGTGTGCAGGCCATGGGGTACATGGCACCATTGGACTCATGACAGCAGCATCTGTTGCCCTGCAATGTGTGGCTATTTGACAGGGTACCCTTGGGACCAGAGGGGGGCTTTGTTTGTGCCCTGTGTTGCCTCCTGTGTGGTGCATGCCTCCATGCGTCACAGTAGGCTGCTGTGCTGTCTGGTGAGGCCAATGCTGGGACAGGGTGTGTGCATGGGTGTGTGTGCGGGGTGCTGTCCTGCTGGTGGTGGCATCCGGGGTGGGCCTTGTCACATGCGGGGTCCCTCGGGGTACTGATGCCAGGTCAACCTCCTTGCTGTGCCACTGTGGGGGCCATGTAAGGGGGCCTTGTGTATGCTGTGGGGGCGTCAGTGGCTGGTGTCACCTGCTGCTGGGAGGGTCATGGTGGGGCTGTCATTCATGGTGCCATGGGGCACCGGGTTGCATTGTCATGGTGGTGGTGGTGGCATACCTTCGGTGCCATGCACTGTTTGGTCATGCTTCTGGGCTGGGTGTCTCAGTATCACTGTACAGGGGGTGGTCAGCATTGGTGTGGTGCCTTGGCATGGAAGGGTCCTGGCCCTCTTTGTGTTGTCACTGTTTGCTGGGGGACAGTGCTGGGGCACCTTGCCCTGTGGATGTGGATTGCTAGCCTGCGTCTGCTGTTGGATCGGTGCTGGGGGTACATGGGCTGGTGGTCTGTTCAGCTCACCTCTGGTTGTGCTGCTCATGGGGGCCTTGCCCTGGGGGGGTGTTGGTTTGTCTGGCTTGCTGCATGCTCCTCCACGCATGGCGCATCCATGGCTAGTGCAGTGCTGCTTTCTGTCTTTGTCCCTGCGCATCTCTGGGTGTGTTACTGTGCATCAGCCCTGCTCCACTGCATATCCCTAGTTGCGCCATGGTGCATCGGGCATGATATTCAGCTGCATTGTGCAGGCGCACCTTGGCCTGCGCTTGGTTTGAATATCGCGCCCATTGCACAATGGCGCACTGCTCTTGCACCTGCTCCCTCTATTGCACATCTTTTTGGTGCAGTCTGAATATCCCACCCTTGGTGTCTAGTGGTTCCCACTCCCCCGCCCAGGGATCATGGTCCGTGGGTCCTGGTAAAGAAGAAACAAAAACTCCAGTCTCTCCCTGGTGTCTAGTGGCCGCCCCACCCACTGATCATGGCCCCCAAAACATTTTATTTCCCTGGTGTCTAGCGGACCCCCCTCCCTATCCTGGATTCCCTTAATCCACAAAAAAACAACTGGCAGTCCACCAGCTCATCCCCCTCTTTTCCCAGTATTCCCTGGTGTCTAGCGGATCTCCCATCTCCAATCCCTTATAAAAAAAAGTAATCCCAATTCCCTGGAGTCTAGTGGAACTCCCACCCCCAACAGTTCATCTGCCACCAGCCGCCTCCCCCCATCCTGCCCCTGAGTGGTCCACCAGTTCAGCCCTCCTCTCTCCTCCACTATCGGTGGCCCACTGAACTGTCAGTGAATGATCACATGGTTGTACAAGCATGTGTTCATTCACTGACAGTTCATTAAACTGTGGATAGAATAAATTCTGCAGTTTATATGCATTTTTCCGCAGTTCACAAAAACAAAATCTGTGGAACCCAGAGAAATCCATGGAAAATCACAGTTTTGCCAATGGTGAAAGTTCAGAAATTTCCACAAAATTTTCGAAATTTCTTGGAAGTTCCACCAAAGTGGAATTTGCAACTTTCGCCCACCTCTAGTAGCCCCATGTGGCTGAGGAGTAACAAAAAATATAGGAGCCCTATTTCAGCCATCAAGCCCACAACAGTACTTCTAAATATTAAAGGAGTAATGAGACTAGCATGAATTTGCAGCTGTTTACGAACATACGAACACATGAATCTGCCAGCAGAAACAGGCCTCATGGTCTGTCAGGTCTGCTCGAATGTGCAGCTAGCATCTTTACATTGCAGATACCCCTCCCTCTCCTCCCCACTCACAGTTACCCCCCCACTCTGTCCCATCCCTTTTTAAAACTGTCCACCATCTACAGGATACCACCTCGGCAGAGTGTTTCATTTAGCCACAACCTTCCATGAAAAAATGTCTCCTCATCTCTCTCCTGTATCTTCCCTCCAATTTGAGACCATGTCCTCTCATGTCCCTCTTCCTCCTCAACTTAAAGACCCCTTCTGTACTTGTCTTGTTTATCTTCTTCAAGTTGTAACCACCTATCCAGCGCCATCCAGCAGATGGTCACTACCCCTGCCTGCTGCCCAGGATGCAGGACACGGGGCATGGGTTCACATAGCTAAAACAAGGGGGTTCTTCCCTAAACACTAAAGTAAAATGGTGGCCCCTCCACCCAGAGTACATTTTAAGTGTGTATGATTGCTTGCAGTACAACCCCCCTGCAATGTTGTACCAATCCACCTCCCCAGCAGTTATCCCAGGCAAGGACTTACCAGGATTACATTCAGTTACCACATTTACCTTTTCATCTCATCAATACAAAGGCTCACTAAAATCAGCCTCTGGATTCCTTTTCTGCTGTAAAACAATAACTCCTGGGATTATTTACAGGGAGAAGGTTCAGAAGTAGGGTAGTGGAATAGAAGTTAAGGCATTTTCAAATTTCATTTCCCAACTCTCATTTCCCTTTGATTCATGCCCATGTTTCAGTCCATGCAGCCATCAGTATCTGTCTACCTAGCCATCTGCTGCAGTTGCCCAAACCCAGACTCACAGGTCCCAGTCCTTTTTCCCTTAAGTCCCTCACTGGGTACCCAGATTTAGATGCATGCCTGAGGTGTAGCTGGTAGCCTTCGTTGGTGCGCTTACATGAATTAAGCTTTTTTCACTCTCCCTTGACTTTCCCTCCAGCCCTAGGGGGCATAGATAAACTATATACAGTCCACAGGTGCAGGGCAATTCCTGACATTTACTCACAGTTCTGCAGATTCAGTCCAGGAGTGGCACAGTTCCTGACATCTTGGGGATTGATGGCATCACAGGCAGAGCCGGGCACAAAACTTGAATAGGGGCACAGAGGCTGCAGCTTGCTCCCTCTTTCTCTTCTTGCTCATAGATCTTGCAGCTTGTCCCCTTCGGCCCATTACAGGCCCCATTACAGAGCACATGCACAAGGCCTACCACCACAGAGGACCCAGAAAGAGGACCTACTGGGTCATAATGTCATACACTTAATAGCATACGACATTATGGCTAACCCGAAACAGCAATGTCCATGACAGCGAATGGTGCAATACTGCGTATACTGCTGTACATGGTATTGCACCATTCACACACTCCCAGGCAGAGGATACGACTTCTGCTGGGAGTGGGTTCTGCTGAGCAGCTGCCATGGCTCACTGGACTGAGCCACAGCAGCAGGAATCCAGGAAACCGGTCCCAGACATTTTATTTTTTTTCCACAATTTGTGCACTCCTGGGTTGGACCCCCAGAGTTGAGAATCTTTAGTGGGGGGGTCCGAATGGTCAGAGGCAGGCCCCCACAGATAAAAGACTTATGCTGCATGGCAATATCGCGCTGTATTGGCAGCGTGATTTTGCCATGCGGCTTAATGTCTTGAAACATTATGACCCCGTGCTGACTGGGGAAGGCCCCACATCCTGGCTCCCTCAATCAGAGCACCCTAGCAATTGGGTACAAAACCCATGACCCCCTGCAGCAGCAGACCCCACTCGATAAGGGTTAGCAAGTTACCCACCTGGCCCTGGGCACCAGCAGAAACATTCAGCACATTCTCTTCTGCTGTTCTCTTTCTTCCTCTTTACCCGCTACGGTGCATAGCCACAGCCATCCATTTCTCTCTTTACTGTCCCTCAGGAGCGGACCACAGGCACTTGGACCAGAAAGCACCTGTCCATCCTCCTGCTTTCACAGTCTCTCAAATTTAACATGACCACACTTTTCACTCTGGCTCACACATCATCCCCTGCACTCACAGTCCTTTTTCTCACTGTGCAGGTACTGGTAAGTCTCTGAATCAAAGAGGTACACACTCCCCTCATTATTTTACCCTAAACTGGCTTAGCAGGGACATAGGCCCACAAAAAGACCAGGTAGCCGATATGTACCTTACCAAGATGGTCTCTGAGAACACAATACTTAATCGTAGGACTGGAAAGGGCACCCTACTGGATTGGCTCATCACAAATACCCCTCCTAGGATAAAAAATGTTATTATGCTGACTGTCTAAGTGTCCACTTACCAGTCACTTGCCACTGTGTCTTTTGGAACAAAAAAGCTCATCCTGTCACTATTCTAAGCCGTGTCCTTCAGTGTGGCTCTGCCAACACCTTTAAAAATGCCTTATCCCTTGTTGATTGGTCCCCCTTGGACAATCTTAATGACATAGATCAAGCACTTCAGTTCTTCTCTGACAGGTTTAATAGCATCTGTGATATTTTTGCCCTAGTGAGGAGAAGGAAGATAAGAGAATCCCCAAATTGGTGGATTACAAGAGACCTTCTGGACCAGATGAAGGACAGGGACAATCTATGGAGTATGGCCAGATGCACTGGTAATCCAGTTGACTACCAGAAGTATCGGGCTGCTCTTAACAAGTGTACCAACCTCATTAGACAGGAAAAAGCAAAATACTACAAGGAACAACTGGACAGTAGCTGGGGCAATGGCAAAAGGTTCAGGGAAAATATCAAGGAACTGCTTGGTAAAAAGGATAAGAAGCACCCTATCATGCTAATGATCAATTTTACCCCAACCCTTGACCAACATACCATTGCTGAATCCTTTAATTCAGCCTTCTCTGATCTCAGTGCTGTCCTCCCACCTGACTACCTCAACCACCCTGACTCACCTGTGGAGAACGCTAGTGGAAGTCAGACTGAAATACCCTCGCCAAACATTAGTGTAAGCCTAAACCACCCTAATTTCTACTTTAGAAGCATCACATCTAAGGAAACCAGAACCTACATACTCAAAGTGTTTAGTAAGACCAGTCTTGGCAGTGATAACCTGGATATGAAGCTGGTGGCAAGTGCACTGAAGGAGCTCTTGGTACCTATAACCAAACTGTTTAACAAACCGCTCTCCCTAGCTAAGTTCCCAGCCAAATGGAAGCTTGCAGTGGTCACCCCGGTGCTAAAAAGTGGAGATCAGACCAGTATAGTCAATTACAGACTGATATCCATCCTCTCCCCATATCAAAAGCCCTTGAGAGGATAGAGGCCAATCAGATATCCTAATACCTTCATAAATATGACCTCCTGTGCCCACAGCAATACGGATTTCATAAGTGCCACAGTACGACTATTAGTGGAATTCTCTAACTTTGTACTAAAGGCTCTGGGCGGTAGTAAACTAGTGGGATCTATCTTCATAGATCTCATTAAAGCCTTTGACACTGTCAACCACCCCATCCTGCTACAGGAACTGATGAACTTGGGCATCTCCTCAGATGCAGTCGACTGGTTGAAGGACTACCTTTCCCACAGATCCCAGTGTGTAAAAATTGGAACTATGACCTCCTCTCCTAGGGGAAATTGCACTTTAGGCTCCCAAGAATCCATCCTGGGCTCCCTCCTTTTCAGTTTGTTTTAAACAAATTACCAGAGGCAAGCACAACTAAAACTATACTGTATGCAGATGATGCGGTCATCATGAGCAGCAGTGCTCAGCGGGATCTCTTGCAGCAGGAGCTACAATCCACTTTCTCCCTCATGGAAAACTGGTTCAATATGCAGAAACTTCTTAACTATAAAACGACTATGATGATCTCCAGCCACCACCAGAAGAAATCATCCCCAGTCTTGTCCATCATGAACAACAGGGACATTCCCCAGAACAGATACAGTCTTTCAAGTACCTTGGGGTCACCATTGATGACGCACTCTCGTTTGTACCCCACATTGATCAATTTTAAAAAGTGGTGATCTCAAAACTCAGTGTACGGTACAGACACAGACACAGACAATATCTTACGCCTGCTGCCCTGCACTTGCCTGTTTCCTCCTCCATCTTATTAGTCATTGACTATGGCTTGGTAGCGTATGGGGTGGCAACTGACACTGCACTCAAGCAGGTATCAATGGCCCTAAATAAGGCCTGCAGACTCATCCTTGGAGCTGACAACCAAACTCACTCCTGCTCACTCTACTAGCAAACCAGATGGCTCAGCCTCAGAAATAGAATACAAGGGTCACGTGATGGCAGCCTAGGGGAAAGCAGCTTCTCGTCTAGCTCTGCTCCCAACCCAGATTACAACCCTCGATTTAAGTCTTTTTTAATTATTTTGTCTCAAATCTGCTGGTTCACGACATCAAGGAAGCTTTTATTTGGTTCTAAATCACTGAAATGGAGGCATTTGTCAAGAAACAGTCTGCCAAACACACTCCGCCTCCATCGCCGGAAAAAGAACAGGCCACAAAGTGCTCTCAGCAGGGAACCTCTAAGCTAACTACGGAGTCTTCTGCACTCATGGAGGAACGTTTTCTAGAAATAATTGCTCCATTACAAAACTCGATCGAAGAGATTTCCACCGAAATCCGGAGTTTTAGATCGGCACTAGATTCTTTAGCCATCAAAGTCGAAGTCAACGAAGTTAGAATTAAGTCAACTGAGGCCAGGCTAGACAAATATGAAATGGAGCAAGTTTCCATGAACAGAAGAATCAAAAAGTTAGAGGACAAAATCGAAGACCTAGAAGGGAGAAGCAGAAGAAGCAACTTCATTATTTTTGGTATCCCTGAGAAGGAGGAAGGGTCATCGCCAATTCTATTCACCCAAAAGCTTCTTGAAAGAATAGTGGGTCCATCCCCGAATGGTTCATGTTACATAGTGGAACGGGAACACAGGTCTCTTCACCCTCTCCCTCCTGCTGGCGCTCAACCTAGACCATTCATCTGTAAACTTTCGAATTACTTGGACAAACAACATGCTTTAAATAAAGTAAAATCCTTACAAGAAGTCTCCTGCGAAGGCAACCCGATTAGAATAGCACACGATCTACCACACTCAGTGCGACTAAAGCATCAAGAATTACATCCTATAGTCTTGAAACTAATCGCAGCAGGAATCCAGTACCGGGTAAAATACCCAGCTGTGTTGCAAGTCAAAATAAAGGATCATTGGCAGTCTTACGAATCCATCGAAATGGCTCGTCAACAGCTTAAAGAATCCTTGCCAGACCTTTTTAGGTAGAGGTGCAGGATCTCCACAATACCGCCACGCTGGCATAGAAGGGCTTTTGAAATATTTTGATTTGGAAGAACCAGATGCTCGCTGATTAATCTTCAGCAACATGGATAATCGTTGGCAGCCTCTACCTCGCACAAAAGTTTTGTTCTAGTGGGTAAAAAGGGCTGCTCAACTGGAAAATCTTGCTAGGCTCCCTCTCGGGGCAAGGAGAAATATAGTACATTCAGGTACCTCTGATTTGAATCTAAATCCCAAAGAATTTGGCGTAGTCAGCCTGGCAATGTCTCGCACAATTGCCTAAATAGTATAGTAACAAAGCGAGATGGGTTAGCCTAGCCAATCTACAATACCAATCTTTGTTGTAAGATACAGTTGCAGTCTTACTAGATTGGATAATAATGGAAAGTTAATGTACCCTACTACAACAGCAGAGATATCCCCCGCCTCAATTGAGACTTAGAAAAAAACAGCTTTTAACAAGTGGCGGGCTTCGAACATATAATGATGGTCTGAGAACCCTCTTAAACAGGACTATGGCTTTTCGAGAGTAATTTCATCGGGTTTGAACTTCAGTCTATGTAGTGTCCAGGACTATTGAGTGAGTTGGAACAATATGCAGCAATAAAGTTCGCCATAAACCTGAAAGATGTTAAAGTCTTTGAGTCACGAGCTGAGTTATCACATCGTTAAGCTCACTAGTAACAACGGTTTCCACAGCGAAGGACTGTCTTCAACTTGAAATTAAAAACCCCTCTGGCAATATGGCAAACCTCGATCTTCTTTGATAATGCTGTATAACTCTACACTGGTTGTTAAGATCAAGATGATTCTCCTGATAGACGCATAACGACTTTTGAACGAGGTGTTGATCGTGGCGCAACACTTCATAAATAAATGGATCTATAAATAGAAATAGATGGCTATCCGAAGTATCAATGCTCCGGGCATAAGAATATGAGTAATGGCCCAGAAAAGGAGTCACTTAGGGGAATATTGTGATATTGTGTTCCCTTAACTGCAGATCTCTCCCTAATGAGCAGTAATAGCAACCCGGTACTGGTAATTTAATAATAGAGCGGTGTTGCGCCTGCCTATTTTTCAATTTCCAAGATAGTGAGAGTCTCAGAAATAGAGTCAACTAATGATGGTTAAAAGGAAAATCTGTGAGTGTGACTGTAGCCTATTTACCAGAGTCCAGCTGGTTCAGAACAAGCCAGGCTTTGAAGATATTGTCCTGCAACATGTCTTGACTGTGCTGAATAGTCCCCTAAAAATGAAGAGCAGATGCAGGGTTCTGCAGCGCAGCAAGGGGAAACTTTACTGAGCTGACTACTTAAATACTGTATAGGAGATATCCAGGCTTTTCTATGTTTATCAGTTGGAACAGTCACACATTAGTCTACCTCAATATTGGGAGCTGTAGTTAAGAGACCAACCTCCTTGAGAAGATGTAGAATGATTGCATCTGGACTAATACAAAAAGATTGAGAAAATGTTGACCCGATGGGGCTACTATATTCTAGTAACTAGTTAGAGCATATTAGTTTTACATGTTACAAACACCGGTATTGTGTTATGAGTAAGGGTGCAGTTCTTGACAATATCCACTAGAGGGGGATAAAGGCTCATAAACTAGTTTCGTAGTCTACAATTGTAATATAAACATTGTCATCAGAGCTTGGGGAAGAAAAAGCTGTAGAATCTCATTAGTTAATTGGTGGATTCCAGTTAAAGGAAAGGAGCCCTGACTGAAAAGGGTAATTAATGTTGTCTGGAATCAACAAGAGTGTTTTTTTTTTCCTTTTTCATTATATCAAGCTTCATGTCAATTTATACGAGGGTGAAGAACATAAAGGGTTAATGTGCAGTAAATAGTGGGTTTGGGATGGGTTGGTGCGTGGACTTTCTGCTGGGTCGATAAGAGTCACATGACAGTTTGGTGAATAAGAGCGGTTACTAGAACTGGGGGGGACTTGGGGTTTTGTGGGATTACTTGAGTTTTTGGGGAACAAAGGGTGGAGGGGGTAGCATCTACTTATCCTTTATGAGAAAGGGGAGAGCCATGAGCAGAGACATGATGGTTTAAGATTTACCGATAAAGCTGTATGAAACCTTTTTATCAGGCTTAAATTATGGTGTCAGGTCTTAATAACATGGTAAGCTGGAACGTTAAAGGGGCTCGAGATAGATGCAAAAGGCAAGTTATATTAAGACATCTCTCAAATCTCAGTTGTGACGTGGCATGTTTGCAAGAAACCCATCTCAAAAGGGAACACGTTCATTTATTCAAGAAATATTAGGTTGGTCAGGTATTTGGTGCAGGGGTATCATCCAATAAAGGCGGAGTCATTATTCTATTTCGTAAAAGACTTCACTTCCAAATGGAAAAAGAAATATGGGACTCGCAGGGGCGATTTATCTTCTTGATCGGAGTTCTAATGACACAGCAGATTGTTATAGGGTCAGTTTACGGTCCTAACATAGACTCCCCACAGTTTTTTACACTCCTTTTGGACAAACTAAATTCTCAGCTTTCTGAGATTATACTACTTGGGGGGGATTGGAATATCAACCTGCAGTTACAGGGAGATAGGTCAGATAACAAAAGAACAGGGCTATCCCCGGCACAAAGAGCTCTGAGAGAAATGATGGAAGGGTTAGATCTCGTAGATATCTGGAGACTTAATAACCCTGGGGTAACACAATAGACCTTTTTTTCAATGCCGCACAAAACCTGCTCTAGAACTGATTACTGGTTAGTAAGTAGTAAATTTCTCTCCTCAATCATTGAAGCAAGGATTCATACTAGGGTCATTTCAGACCACTCTCCAGTATCATTTAAATATGAACCAAATCCGGGGGTTTAAGAGACACTTTATGTGGAGATTTAATAACCAACTCCTACAGGATTCCTATACACATGAGCACCTCAGGAAACTCATAGTCTGTTTTTAGAGCAAAACACTGGTTCAGTCTCAAAGATTGATATAGTATGGGCAACATTGAAGTGTGCTATAAGAGGGGAATGTATTAGAATTGCATCTACAAGAGCTAAAAAAGATAGGACACACCTAGAAGAGATCACTAATGCCATTAGAAAGTTGGAATGTGCTATTACTAAGCACTCAACTGAAGCAGAATGGGTTAACTTATATCAATTGCATGCCCAATACTCCTCCATTATGTTGCAGAAAGCAGAGTTAGCTCTTCGAAGAACTAAGATTAAATATCTTGAATCCGGGGATAGGGCTGGGAAACTCCTCGCATTAAGGATCAAGCAACTAGGTTCAAATAGGCATGTGGTAGCTTTGCAATCTAATGAAGGAGATATTACTGTTAAAGACCCAAAGAAGATTGCGTCTGTGTTTATAGATTATTTCTGTGGAATCTATTCTATTCCTACAGAAAGTAGGGCGGGGGTAGACGAAATGAATAACTTCCTAAATTCTGTAGCTTTAACGAGATTGGATCCTAAAGATGTAGCAGTGTTAGGTTCGCCCATTCAATTATGGGAAGTGAAGCAAGCAATAGCACAGCTTGCCTCGGATAAATCACCGGGACCGGATGGCCTCACTACTAATGTGTACGAGGTATTTATAGAAGAAATCTCCCCGATTTTGACCAAGGTATATAATTATTGGTACTGCGAGGGATATTCTGAAGACAGCTTCCTGGAGGACCTCATTATTCTTATTCTAAAACCAGGTCCCGACCCCATTCTCCCGGGGAACTATAGACCGATATCCTTGTTAAATGTAGATCTTAAAATATTGGCAAAAGTTTTAGCTTGTCGAATCAGTCCTTTCATGGCTAGAATGATCAGCGATGTGCAGGTTGGATTCATGAGCAATAGAGCATCAAGTGATCATATACGTAAACTTCACTACTTAATTGTACAAGCACGAGAGAAATACAGATCCCAGCTGCCCTGTTGGCGTTGGATGCAGAAAAGGCATTTTACATAGTTTACTGGGATTTCTTATTTGCTGTCCTTTGAAAACTGGGATTACCTGATAGCTTTATAAATTGGATTAGTTTGTTATATAGATCTCCCAAAGCACGTGTATGGTGCAACGGAATTTTGTCGGATCCCTTCTCTCTGTTATGTGGCACAAGACAAGGCTGCCCTCTTTCCCCACTTTTATTTAATTTATACTTGGAGCCTTTGATTCAAAGATTACTCATGGTACAGGGGATTAAGGGGGTACAAATAGGGAATAGTAGGTATCTGATATCTGCATATGCAGACGATCTGCTTCTTCATATGGAAGATCCAGATATTAGTATCCCAATAATTCTACAGGAAATAGCACAATTTTCAAAAGTCTCGAATTATAAGCTCAACATTTCAAAATCAAAGCTTTTTCCACTTAATTCTAGATGTCTCCCACATATGGCTAAGGACTCGGGGTTTAGCTGGGAGCCTAAAGTGTTACTGTATTTAGGTATTAAGATTACACATGATATAGCTACAATAATAAATGAAAACCTTAATAATCAACTCAAAATAGTTAAGCAAGATTTAGCTAGATGGAATTCACTACCTTTATCACTGTGGGCCAGAGTTGAAGTAGTAAAAATGAATATACTACCAAGGATCTTTTACCCCCTGAACATGCTGTGTCCCTATCTGTCCAAAGCATGGTTTGGGTCGCTACAGATGATCCTTAATGAGTTTATTTGGAAAGGGAAAGCAGTAAGATGCTCATATAAGAAACTCACCGCGTTAAAGAAGATATGGGGCCTGGCACTCCCCTCCTTTCTAAAATACTATATGGTGTCACATATTAGCAAACTAGCCCATTGGACTTGGCCGACCTGCAAAGTAGACTCCAGTCAATACGTCCCACCATGGACTCATATTGAGAGAGATTTGGTCAATAACTGTGCACTTGCACTAAATTCAATTTCTTTTATGCCCTTTAGACTTTTCCCTACATCACTTAAAAACATGCCTATTGGATGGTCAATAAAAGTTTTACACCAGGTCCAGAAGTTATTAAAAGTAAAATGGCAGAATTCACCAGACCAACCCATTCTATACAACAAGAATTTTCTAATACAGGGTGTCCCAGTTCCCTCCAGCTTCCTAGCTTCATTAGCTGGTTTGAAATTGGGAGACTTAGCTCCTCAAGGGAAAGTATTGATGTATGAACGTGCTTGTGTTTTGATTCCAGAATTAAAAGGGAGAATTTTTAAATATTTCCAGATTAGGGATTCAATTAAAACCCACCTGAGAGATATGGACATACCTGGTGAAGAGGAGTATGGTTTGACTTCTCTACTAAAGATAGCTGAACAGAAACATCCGGTGTCCAAACTATATTGGGAGCTCCAGATCAGAGATAAAGGGATCTCCTCCAAGATTGGCATGTACTGGAGACAGAGATTAGGGCTCGTGAGGAGAGAGTCTGGGAGCAGATATGGGAGAATAGCAGTAAGTACATTAAGCAAGATAGATTCAAACTGCAGCAATTCAATATAATCCATAACTTGTATTACACACCTGCTAAATTACATAAAATGGGCAAATCTATATTGCCCAAATGCAGTAGATGTGAGACCGAAGAGGCTGACCTGTATCATGTTTTATGGACATGTCTCAAAGTTCTCCCTTTCTGGAACTCAATCCGTACTTCACTGCAAACAGCATTAGGACTAGAGGCTTTTTTACACCGTAAAATTGTCTACTCAATGTCTTCCCTAGAGAGATGGGTAAACAGAGGAAAGCGTTCATGGCCATTGTATCTGCAGCTGCGAAAGTGGTTATCCTTAGGCATTGGAAAGAGGCAAACACGCCATCGGTACTCGAGTGGCACAGAGAGGTTATGATGGCATTACAGATAGAGCGACATATAGCAAGAATGAATAATAAACTGCAATCCTATAATACTAAATGGGGACCGCTGGATGCGATACTGGCTGCTTGGAAATTTTAGGCTCTATTAGGCGATGTAGTCTCATTCTTAATTGGTTACGATAATTTTGAGCCCCTACTCAAAAGATTCATCTGGCTGTCTGACTCAGTAGATGTGGAAGAGGGTAGGGGGTCATATTAAGTTTTAGGGGTGCATAAATAGGTTTTGTTATTTGAATGTTAAAAAAAAAAAGAGACTTTCTTGAAACTGTTTAACTTCACTGTCATTATACCAAGCTTTGCCTAAAACAATATGGTTGTTTTGTATGTACTGGCTGACTAGACCATACTTTCACTGTAAAGTCAATAAAATATATTAAATTAAAAAAAAAAAGAAATAGAATACAATATCAAACGTGCCTCTTGGGTAAGAAAGCTATACTAGGAAAATCCACCCATAGCCTCAAGAAGATGTTCACAGAATTTTGTTCTAGCCACCAGACCAGAGGAAAGACAAAGTGCTTGTTGGCTGTCCCATTCATGAAGACTACAATAGGGCAGTGCTCCTTTGTGTACAGAGATCCCCTTTGGCTAAACCAAATCCCTGTGCATATATTCTGCAATTACTCCTTACCATCCTTCAAGACTGAGCTGAAATTATATCACTCTGAGGCAGCTGCCTGTAATTGCAGGTAGTTTGGGTGCTATCCATTTGCTGAGTTGAAATTTTGATCCTCCTCCTCCTCCTCCTCCCTCCACCACAACTCATTCTTTGCTCTTACACTGTTGTTCCTGTTGACTACTGCCTCCAGTACTGTACTTGCATCTCCTCTGCGCCTTTCCACTCCCCTTATCTCGTGGTCCCACTCATATCAAGCATTCATCCCCTACCCCTGGCACCAGCTCCCTTGACCCATGCCCTTCTGTCCACTAGCATGGTCATGACCTCATTCCCCCTTCTAGGACCTTTGACTAAGCCTGACCTCCAGGCTGCTATCCCTTTTTCTGCACTTAATGCTCATCTCCTGATGGAAGTCAGTATCTGGTTGTTTTTTATTTTTTTCGTCTACTCGCAGAATGTATTTTCACCTTTACTTATAGTAATTTGATATTGTAATCAACAGGCATTGTTGAAATATTTATAGGAGTCATGCGATTTGTCTTTGTACTAATTGTATAGCTTTTGTTGTATTTTCTGTCTATTCCTGTAACTTGATTGTATGTTGTTGTACAGATGTGTACTTTTTGTAAAAGAACATTTGCTCAAAGGTGTTTTCTGAGCTATTGAAATAAATAAAACAAAATGGAACCTAGATTTTCCCTGGTATTTTCCCCCTTAAAGTCTGTTCACAAACCTCAGAATCCTCCTGGCTAGTCCTGGCATGGTGATTGGCAAGTTGAAGTCACATGGCTGCAAACATGGTGACTGCATACAAACAATGTCCACAGACTTATATAGTGTCCCTGCAGCCAAACCCTTTAGTTTTATTATCCCTTTTCTCCACACAGCTGTAGCCACCATGCGCTCTGCAAAGAGACTGCATTCTTGACTCATTGCACTTAATCCCCTTTCAGTCACTGCTGCCATTTTCACTCTAGGCAGCACACGCATTGCCCCAGTGCACAGCTACCTCTATTGCCTTGGCTGCAGTCCATTGACACTTTATTTATTCCCCAACAGACTGGTAGCCTTCCTATTTCCCTTGCACATCTTTATCATCTTTATTTATTCATGTATTTCCTTTCTCTTGCTTGTCCTAGTGCTACACTATGCCCCAGTACTAGACAGGCTCCCAGCTCATTAATATTCAAAAGCCCCCCTTTTAATACTACAGAGAGACTGGCACTTGAAAAAAGGGCTCCTTTTTCTCTCCGGCTGCCTCTCCACCTTCATTCCAGTCTCCGGTCCCTCTTTTGCCTTTCCTTGGGACCATGACTACTGGAGAGTCAGCCCATAATGGCCCCGGAATGGGCAAAAGAATTTGTGCTTCTGCTCATGTGAAGAGCTTGGCGGCACCACAGTGCCCCTTCAAAAGCCAGCAGCTTCATGCTACAGCTCCTCCAGCCCCGGTCTCTCCACAAAACAATGTGGGGGTCTGCAGGAGAAACCAGGAAACACAGGGAAAAATGCCAGGAGACCCAAAAGAATGGGGTGGGACCAAAATCCTAGGAAACAAGCCTTTTGGCTTGCAGGTAAGCCTTACAGGGAAGTTACACCTCCTTAAACATAAATGCTTGCCATCCACGCCAAGCCAAGGGATTTATCCTCAAGTCATTCTGTAAGCCAATCACATTTAGGGGTGGGTGTATTAGTAGGGGTATCACAAGTCGTAAAAGGGAGGTAATAATCTGTCTTTACAAGAGGCTAGTTAGGCCCCATCTGGAGTACTGTGTGCAGTACTGGAGGCTGCACTTGTACAAAGACATTAACAAAACTGAGTCAGTAGAGAGAAGTGCAACCAAAATGGTGCAGGGACTGCATCAGAAAACATATAAGGACATATTAACGGAGCTCAATATTAATACCACAGAGCAAAGGAGGGAGAGAGGTGATATTATTGAAACATTCAAACATCTTAATGGCATTAACAAGGTGAACGAGTCTAACATATTTCAATATAAGAAAAATAGCAAGACAAGAGAACACATCACGAGATTAGAGGGAGGCCGATTAAGGGATAATGTGAGGAAGTTCTTTTTCACAGAAACAGTGGTGGATGCATGGAATGGCCTCCCTTCATTCATTTCCCAGGCTCAGAATGCAATCTTGGTCTTTTCCCCAGGTTTAGACCTGACCTTTGTCTTTTTATCTGAGGCTCAGGACACAACCTTTCCTGCTCTACTTTGCCTCTTAAGCCTCACCACTGCGGTGCAACTTCAGAACAGTGCAGATGATTCACAACCTTCAGCTTTCCCTTTTACTTCTCTAAGTTGCTTCTTTCCTTGAATCTGCAGCTTTCCCTTTTTTTATGGGGCAGACACTCCCTGCCCTGGGGACAAATTGCTGGCAGCCCCCAGGCATGCCCATTCTGCAGACCCATTTTCTCCAGGAGCAGGAGCCCCCCCCCCGGAGGAGCTCCCACCAAACTGACTCAGTCTCTCACTGTCCCAGACTTTTGGGAGCCCTTTCCTCATTCCCCATTAGCTGGAGCCACTGTCCTTAAGAGAAATTAATATGTATGAGGCTCTCTCAATGCTTCATTGGCTATACAAAAAGGCGTCTAGATTTTTCTCAGTATCCCCCCCCCCCCCAAGATTCTGTTCACCAGCCCCAGAATCCTCCTGGCTAGTCCTGGCTTGGTGGATGGCTAGCTGGTGTCACATGTCTGCAAACATGGTGCCTGGATGCAAACAATGTCCACAGAGTTATACAGTGTCTCAAGTTTGTTGTGTCCCTGCAGCCAAACCCTTTAGTTTTATTATCCCTTTTCCCCACACGGCTGAAGCCACCCCTGTGCCCTGCATAGTGACTGCATTCTTGACCCATTTCACTAAACTCCCTTCAGTCACTTCTACCATTTTCACTCACCCCTAGGTAGCACACACACACATTGCCCCAGTGCATATCTACCTCTGTTGCCTTGGCTGTAGTCTGTGGTCACTTTATATTTATTCATTCCCCCCATGGACTGGCAGCCTTCCTATTTCCCTTGCACACCTTTATAATCTTTATTCATGTATTTTCTTTTTCCTGCCTGTCCTAATGCTACACTATGCCCCAGTGCTAGGCAGGTTCCCGGCTCATTATTATTCATGAGCCCCCCTCTTAATACTACAGTGTGACTGGTGCTGGCAAAAAGCACTCCTTTTTCTCTCTGGTGCCTCTCCACCTTCGCTCTGGTCTCTGGTCCCTCTTTTGCCTTTCCTTGGGACCAGTACCACTGGAGAGACAGCCCATAATGGCCCCAGAATGGCCAAAAGAATTTGCACTTCTGCCCATGTGAGCAGCTCGCCAGCACCACGGTGCCCCTTCAAAAGCCGGCAGATCCACGCTACAGCTCCTCCGGCCCCACTGTCTCTGCAAAACAATGCAGGTGTTGGCAGGAGAAACCAGGAAACACAGGGAAAATGCCAGGAGACCCAAAAAAGAATGGGGTGGGACCAAAACTCTCCCCAATTGGGGGGGTTACAAAGTATTTAAAGGTCTTGATAATATCCCCCTGAACCCTTCTCTCCTCCAGAGTGTATATATTTAACTCACTCAGTCTGTCCTCATAGGATTTATTCTCCAATCCCCATAATCATCCTTGTTGCCTTGCTCTGTACCCCATCCAGTAATCTGATATCGCTCTTCAGGAACAGACACCAGTACTGGACACAGTACTCCAAGTGTGGCTTGACTAGTGAGCTGTACAGATGTAGAATCAGCTCCCTTCTTCTGGATGAGATGGAAATCCCCATCACCAGCCAGGAGAATGCCACAGACTTGGTGCACCATGTCATCAAATGCAGTTTTACTATAGCACTTCAACAGCACTAGCACTGACATCCACCACAGCGACAGCTACAATGCCGACTGTCGGCATTGTACTGTCAGGGATGTCAGTGCTGTTCCATTGGGGGGGCTATGCACCCCAAACACCCCATTGGGGGTCTACACCCCCACCCCCCTGGTCTCAAGGATTCTAATTCTGAGTCGCAGTTGGACAGGGGTGGGCACAACACCGGGAGCCACACCACCAGTGTCAGCAGAGCTCCAGCGCAGTGACTCGCTGCATCCTGGTGAAATCTGTTGCTATGCTGGACTTCTTCTTAGTGGTGTCGACCTCGTGTTGGTACACCCATCAACGCACCTGGGGCTTGCAGCATTCTCACCCTTTTGAAAATCCAGATCTGGGGATTTAGCTAAATGGCTAATTATTTTTGGTAGACATACAGCAGATCTAGCAGTCAGCCACAAAAAATGTACTACGGTAGCATTAAAATAGTTATTTTGCACATAAAACAATTTTATGACCTTCCTGTCAGGATTTCATTTCTTTGTATCAGTATAATGACATTTTCTTTAGTACAATTTTCATTTCATACTGTACGGTAAACCTACTCTTCCAGTAATTAGAAAACGTGCTAATTATGTATTGCCTCCTAGTAATCTGTTTTTCTGTAATCTGAAGTACTATCTGATTTGATACCCTGAAGTTCATTTGCTCTCATGAAACCTCCTAGTCCTTCCTTTGTTATGGCCTCTAGTAACTCCCTACTATAGACATTAGAGCTGATACTGTACAGTAGGTCTCTAGCTCCCCGCTACCTCTATACTTCTGCTTTTGTTTAGGGGAACTACCTGCACAACTGCTGTCCTCTAGTCCCAATTTACGTCCTCTATCTCCAGTGAGTTGATAAAGTGCTCCACCAGTGGTGCAGCTAGGACTTGACCCGTCTCATTTAGTACAGTACATGGGTATGCAGCCCATCCAGGCCCATTTTCTTGTCCACCTTCTGTGTGTTTAATGCCTTCAACACCCTTTCCTCTAAAATCTGATCCTCATTGATACCCTTCTCTTTTCTCCCTTGCCTTGGTGACACAGTTAGGCAGGGCCCTTTCTCCTCTACTGTAAATACCAAACAGAAAAGCTGATTTGTAATGTCTGCATTCCCTTTATACTAATCCATTTTATCCTCTCCTTTCCATGATGCCCCTTTCTTTAGTTTGACTCTCCCCTCATTTATTTTTTTACATCTCATGTATGCATCCTGCGAACATTTTGTTTCCCATCTTTATTCCCTCAAGTATTGTTAACTCAGAGTCAGACTCTGAACTCTTTTCTGCCTTGTTGGCAACTTGCATCCTGCTAAAAAAACAATACTTTAACCCTCTTCTCCTGGCTGGCTGTATATTTTTGAAGGCCTTGTTTTACTCTCTCATAGCCTCTCCCTCTTCCTTTGTAAAGTACAGTGGTTTCCTTACCAGCCTTACATAGAGACTTGTGGCTTCTGATATCCTGTTTTGGATCACCTCCCACTTCTTTGCTACCTCCTCTACCACCCCTACCCATCAGAAACATAGAAATATAGAATTTGTCAGCAGAAATAGACCGCTTGGCCTACCTAGTTCCCTGCTTATTCTATCTCTGCAGACCCTAACTGGGTTCCGGTGACACTCCCTCCTGCCTGCCTGTTTACTATGACACTCCTATGTCTGTCACATGCTTTTTTGAAGTCTCCCACTGTTTTTTTCTCCACTACTTCTGCTGGCAGTCCATTCCAGATGTCTACCACCCTTTCAGTGAAGAAATACTTCCTCAGATCTCTCTTATCCCCCCAGCTTCATTGGATGCCTCAACCCTGTGGCTACTTTCTATTTGAAAGAGGCTTCCCTCCTGCATCCACTTCACCCCTGAGACGTACTTGTAGATGTCTTATTATATCACCTCTCTCTCTCCTCTCTTCCAGAGACTACATGTTGAGATCCCTCAGGCTTTCCTTGTAGGGTTCCTCATGCTACTCCAGAACACTTTTAGTTGTCCTCCTCTGGACTGCCTCCACCCTGTCTATGTCCTTCTGAAGTACGGCCTCCAAAACTGGACACAGTACTCCAGATGGGAACTCAACAGCAAGTGATACAGCAGCAATACCATACTCTCTCCCTTCTGGATATGCCCCAGTCTATGTACCCCAATACCCACTAGTCCTACCCACTGCTGTGTCACATTGCCCTACCACCTCAAAGTCATCAGATATGATAACTGCATGGTCCCTTTCCTGTTTAGTGGCTGTCAGTACTTCCCCCTCCCATTCTATACTCAGCACCTGGGTTCCTGTCACCTATGTGCAGGATCTTGCCTAGGTGCACGATCTTGCACTGTCTGGCACTGAACCTCAACTACCAATTTTTAGATCACTCCTCATGTTTCCCCAGATCACTGCTCACTCTCTCCACCACTTCCTGAGTGCCCACTCTATTGCAGATTTTAGTATCATCTGCACAAAGGCATACATTGCCATCCAGTATCTCAGCAATGTCACTTATGAAGACATTGAGGAGGACGAGTCCTAATACTGAGCCCTGTGGCCCCCTACTGATCACTTCTCCATCCTTTGAATGAGTGTCATTTACCACCGCCCTCTATCTTGTATCCATTAACAAGTTTCTAATCCAGTTCACCACATTAGATCTCCCCCCCCCCCCAGGCTGCTGAGTTTCTTTATCAGCATCCTTGTGACAGGGTTGGGTAAGACCCTATCCCATTTGTTGAGCAGAGAGAGCTAAAAGCAAGATCTAGTTTGTCCTTTCCTATTCTGCCACTTGTCTTCTCTTGCCTGTCTCATTGCACAATCAAATTTTTCTTGTGATTCCTAGGAATTGGTCACTCTGACACTATCACAGTTTTCCCATGTTATTTCCCTTCCTTCACTTGTTGCTTCTATTCATTATTTCTGCCCTTGCTTCTCTGCAGTGAAAAAAATAAAAAAGTGAATCTTTATGTGAAACAGGGATCCCTTGGTTTGAAAATGCATATAATTATATTGTTGACATGTCTGCAGAAAGCTATTTGGGTTTATTAGAAAAGATAACAATCTAGAACATAGGGTGTTGACCTGATGCATTTTGACCTCCATAAACTTGTTTACAGAATTCTCAACAGGAAACCAACTCTGGGACAAAATGTATTACTTTGTTGCACCTGTTATGACTACATGTACTCTTCAGGCTGGACTCAGGAAATAAAATGACAAAGTTTTGATACATTTTGTGAAGAAAACAGGAGCGGTAACTCACAACAAGAGGATGCAGTGTTTGAATTTTGAGGCAAAAAAAATCTTAAATAATCAGAGCAGTGTTCTTCCAGGGGGACACTCAGATGGAGGATTGTTTGTTTGTTTGTGCTGCCTTTATGAAAAGCTTTCTTGTACAATGTCATTTTTTCTATTATATTGTTATTACTAATAATAAAATGCTACTTGCGAATGTTATAATTTCTCTTGGACTGCGTAAGCTTTCTGATGTATGCCTCTATAATATTTAGTGTCAGAAGTGGGATTTGCACTGTGCATACTCTACACCAAGAGTTTTGTGTGTGGGTATTAGATCTGGTACCAGGGAAGCATAGAAGAAAGGTTTGAATCCTACAACAGCAAGCCTAGGGGTGATTACCAGAAGAATGGAATCCAAACTAAAAGCAGAAACAAAAATCCAAACTGGGACTGTACAGCTGGCACAGAAGATGAAAGAAGAACAGGCATGGACAGAATCTGAAGTTATGTCCGCCTTCTTCAAATGGACAGCTATATGACAAAGATAGACTGTGAAACAAGAGAAGAGATGCTGCAACAGCAACAGTGACGGCTGGATGCTTTGCAAACTACCAAAGCTGGAGGATCTGTTACAGGTCCAGCAGATCAGCAAAACACAAGCAACTTAAAAGACATTAAGTTTACAAAGCTGCATCCCACTGATGAAAAGAATACCTGACAACTTCTGAAAGGGTTGCTGGAACCTGCCAATGGCCAAAGCAGTAATGGACAATCAGGCTAGTACCTGATCAGACAGGTAAAGCTTAACTTGTCTGTAGCGATATGGACACTGCAGTCAGAAAACTATGACCATGTGAAAAGAGAAATCCTCAAAAGATATGACATCTCAGGAGAGACCTATAGGCAGAGATTTCAGTCCCTGAAGTACCACTCAGTCGACAAGCCTTGAGAAGCCTTCTCCTGACTCAGAGAACTCCACATTAAGTTGCTTCAGCCAGAGGGCAAAAAAGTCCCACAGATCATTGGCATATATGCAATGGAGCAAATCATCGACATCCTAGGGAGGCAGTATAGCACAGTGGTTTAGGGCTCTGAGCTGCAAATCTGGATATCTGGTTTTGAATCCCACAACCCCTACTTGCATACTATGTGATCCTGAGCAAGTCACTTAACTTCCCTGTGCTCGCAGGTCGCACCTGTAAACATGCATTCAGCTTAATGTGTCTCTCCTGGTTAAACAACTGAAGAAAAAAAAATCCTTCCTACAGATGTGCAGCTTTGGGTAAAAAAACACTAACCAGAAAGTGGGAAAAATGCTGTTTCTTTGACTGAAGCCTATCAGATGGTCAGACAGGAACCACAGCAGGGAAATAACAACCAAAGAATGGGAAGACCCTCTTTTCCTGATTTAACTCAAGATCAGATAAGAACTCTGATGGAAGTAACAGCTATGCACCCAAAGACTTTATTTGCTATAGCTTTAATAAGCTAGGGCATACTGCAAGAAACTCCCATAAAAATTAAGATGATAGCAGAGGAGCAAATTTGTCCTTAGCAAATTGGGGCAAGTATTTAACAGATGTCAAGATGGGAGCTAAGATGGTGAAGGGACTCAGACTGGGGAAGCAGACAGACCCTGGTGTATGGTGAAGTTCTGGAAAAAACAAAGACTGTGCAAAAGGACCCGGTACTGGGGTCATTTGCATCCATGTAGATACTTGATACTATTCCACTATACAAGTGACTCTTAACATTAATGGTGTGTCTAAACAAATGAAAGTGAGGGTAGTACCAAAGTTACCTCTACCTACAAACATACGAATGTGCCAGCAGAAACAGACCACCTGGTCTATCTATGTCTGCTTGAGTATGCAGCTAGCACCCCTAGTTTTCAGCTGCCCCACCCCCCTCTCCTTTGTCATCCCACCGCCACACCTACTTCTCCCACCCTCACTCTTCCCCTGCTCCCTATCCCATGCCCTTTTAAAGCTGTTCACAGATTTACATGATACCACCCATTCTGGTAGTGCATTCCATTTTGCTACCACCCACTCTGTGAAATAGTGTCTCCTCATTTCCCTCCTAAATCTTCCCCCTTCTATTCTTAGCCCATGCCCCCTGGTGTCCCTCCTCCTGCTTAGCTTAAAGACCCCATCTGTCCCATCCTTATTGATTCCTTATCATGTCCACTCTGTCCCTTCTGTCCTCCAGAGTGTACATATTCAGGTCTCCCAGAATGCTCTCATAGTCTCTCCCCTCCATTCCACATATCATTTTTGTTTAGCCTCCTCTGCACCCCTTCCGGTAGCCTGATATCATGCTTCAGGTATGGCCTTCAAAACTGCGCACAATAATCCAAGTGCAGCATTACCAGTTACCTGTAAAGGGGCAAGATCACCTCTCTTCACCTGGACAAAAAAAACCTCTTTCCCTCCCCCCTGTGTTTTGTTCATTTTTGCAGCCACTCTCCTACACTGTGCAGTATTGCTCATGGTCCCTGTTACCATTACCCCTAGGTACTTCTCTTCCTCAGTGATCCCCAGCTTAACCCCCCCAGCTAGTATTCTCTCCTTGGGTTCTTTGCCCCGAAGTGCATAACCTTACACTTCTTTGCATTGAACCCTAGCTGCCACCTTTCTTACCACTCCTTTAGCTTGCTTTGGTCCCCCTGCAGCTGCTTCCATCCCTCCTCCCTATCCACCACTGCTCCCATTTTGGTGTCATCTGCAAACAGACTTACCTTGCTCACTATCTCATGCACAATGTCTGATATGAAGAGCCCAAATAATACTGGTCCCAACACAGAGCCCTGTGGCAATCCGCTCATCACCAGCTTCAAAGCTAAAAGCTTCCCTTCCACCTCCACCCATTGCAGCCTCCCAAGCAGCCAGCTTGTAATCCAGTTCATAATTTTTGGCCCTACTCCTACACCAGTTAGCTTCCCCCCAAGCTGCCCATGAGGCATTGAATTGAAGGCCTTGCTGAAGTCCAAGTAAAGAACATCCACCGCATGACCCTTATCCTGCTCAACTGTCACACAGTCATAATATTGTATCAGGTTGGTTTGACAGGACTTCCCCAAAAATGAACCCATGCTGCCTCACATCCTGGAGGCTGTTGTCCTCCAGGTATGACACCAGTCCTTCCCTTAGTATCGTGATTATTGGAAGTAACTTTCCAGCATTTATTATGTTAATTACAAAGGGAGTAATCCCTTTTGTTTCGGAAGCTGTAATAACAAGAGCATTGGCAAAGAAAATCTCAGATGCTAGTGATTCTGTTCCTTTTCATGGCTTTGATTCAGACTTGTTTGAGCCCAGCATCGAGATCCAGAAGTCCAAAAAAGAAAGAAGATGCCTGAAAAATAGGGGCAACAAAAGGCTGATGGATATAAGGGACTGATATATGAAAACGCTGAAAATAAACTGATAACTGATTGTGATTTTGTTTCTGAACAAACTAATGATGCTTTTCACCAGGGTTATTTTAAGTAGCTGGGGGTGAAACAAAAATAGGGTGAACCAATGTTTAAAAATATATAATGAGCTACAATAAAGAGTTTGTGTTAAGCCTTAGACATAGGAACAGATAGAACAATTGATCATTCCAAAGAAGCACAGGACTGAGTTGTTACAGATAGCATATGACAGTTATATGGCTGGTCACTCTGTGTGGGACCACACCCTTGCCAGATTGTTGAACAGATTTTACTGGCTTGGGATTCATGAGGATGTTCCTGTCCATTGTAGTTTTTGTGCTGAATGTCCGGAAGTAGCCCCAGTAACGAAAAGAGACAATGTGCCCCTACTTTGATAGATGTGCTTTTAGAGAGAATTACAATGGATGTGGTTGGCCCCTTAGGCAAAAGTAAATAGGGTAATTGAGTCATTTTGATTGCATGTGACTATGCTACTTGATACCTATGGGCAACTCCAGTGTGTACTGTCACAGCCCCAAAAGTGGAAACAGAGCTTGCCAAAATTTTCATCTGGGTGGGCATCCTTAAAGCACAACTCTCTATTATAATAAAGAGCTTAAAAATACTAGAGTTACATCAGTTATGTTTTAACGTTATTGTTTTGTAGTTATTTGTTATTTTTTTATATTCCCCTGCTGACTTTGATAAGATGGCCAACAGAGTCAAGCTAGCCCTGGCAAGAAGAAATACAGGTGAGGGGGTATGGGCAAAGTCGGGAAGCATTAAGGATGCAATACTTGAAGCAACATCCCATTGCGTTAGGGAGAAAGGCAAGAGCAAAAGAAGGAGGAAACCACTTTGGTTCTCAAAAGCAGTAGCAGAAAAGGTCAAAGCCAAAAGACTGGCCTTTAGGAAATATAAGGGAATGCAGCGGGACAAAGATAGGGAGGCATACCAAACTCCCCTAAGGGAAGCAAGGAAGGCAGTAAGGCAGGCAAAGGCCGAAACTGATGAAACATTAGCACGAACAGTAATAGAAGGGGACAAGACTTTCTATAGATACATTAGTGAAAGGAGAAAGTCCAGAGGGTGGTATTGCTAAAACCAAAGGGGATAAGGAGGAGTGTGTGGAGGAGGACCAAGGAAAAGTACCTATCTTAAATAGATACTTCTGCTCAGTATTTACTATGGAGAAGGTAGAGCAGGGCCCACAGCTCAGCACCATGGACAGAGCAGGGAGGGAGGTGTGCACAAATCCCTTCACAAAAGAAAGGGTCCTTCAAGAGCTCGCTAAACTCACGGTGGACGAGGCAATTGGACCAGATGGTATACATCCCAGGGTAATAAAGGAGCTAATGGTGGAACTAGCAGAGCCATTAGCAGAACTGTTTAGTGAGTCTCTGAGCACAGGAGAGGTCCCAGAAGACTGAAGAAGGGCTCATGTGATCCCATGCCACAAGAGTGAAAGCAGGGAGGAGGCAGGGAATTACAGACCGGTCAGTGTTACCTCAGTAGTGGGCAAGATTATGAAGACACTCCTTAAGGAAAGGATAGTGCAACACCTAGAATCCATAGGAGCACAGGATCCAAGACAGCTTGGGTTTACAACAGGAAGGTCCTGTCAAACTAATCTGATAGATTTCTTTGACTGGGTAACCAGAGTGGTGGACTAAGGGGGGTGCAGTTGATGTCACCTACCTTGACTTCAGCAAGCTTTCAATACTGTTCCACATAGAAGATTGATTAATAAGCTGGGTAGGCTTGGATGGGTCAGAAGTTGGTCAACTGGGTGTCAAACTGGTTGGTGGGCAGAACACAGAGTGGTGGCAAATGGCATACAGTCAGAAGAGATGTAAGTCACAATTGGGGTATCTCAGGGATCAGTCCAGGGGCCATTCTTCAATATCGTCATCAGTGATATTGCAGATGGACTGGAGGGTAAGATTTGTCTGTTTGCAGATGACACCAAGATCTGCAACAGAGTAGATGATCCAGATGGGGTGGGCAGGATGAGAAGAGATCTGGAAAAACTCGCAAAATGGTCTGAAGAGTGGCAACTGGGGCTTAACAGAAAGAAGTGCAAGATCATGCACATAGAGAAGAGTAACTCTGAAGCTACCTATAGGTTGGGAGGGGAGTTACTGGCAATCACAAGGGAAGAAAGAGACTTCGGCATCATCATCACAGATGACCTGAAATCATTCAGTGTCTCTATAAAGCAGTAGGTAAGACTAGAGGAATGTTGGGGTGTATTAGTCAGGGTATCACAAGTCATAAGAGGGGAGGTTAATAATCCCACTTTAAAAGACACTTGTTAGGCCCCATCTGGAGTACTGCATGCAGCACTGGAGGCCATGCCTGCATAAGGACATTACCAAAATGGAGGCAGTCCAGAGAAAGGCAACCAAAATGATGCAAGGACTGCATCAGAAAACACATAAAGACAGATTAATGGAGCTCAATATGTATACCCTAGAGCAAAGGAGGGAGAGAGGTGATGTGATTGAAACATTCAAATGTCTTAAGGGCATTAATAAGGTGAAAGAAACTAACGTTTCAATATAAGAAAAATAGCAGGAAAGAGGACACAGCATGAGATTAGAGGGATGCCAATTAAAGGGTAAAGTGAGGAAGTTATTTTTCACTGAAAGGGTGGTGGGTGCATGGAACAGTCTACCTCATGAAGTGGTTGATATGAATTCAGTGCTGGGCATCAAACAGGCATGGGATAGGGCATAAGGGAGCAATACAGATGAGTATGAATAGATAGACCATTGACAGAGTAAGGCATATGGCACATACATAAGGTAGAAAAAATGGGCAGACTGGATAAGCCTTGCTGTCCTTATCTGCCGTCAACTTCTATGTGTCTATGTTTCTATTGGACTACTAAATATACCAAATATTGTAGATATTGTGGCAACTATTTCACTGAGTTTTTCAAAAGGTATCTGACTCTCCCCCTGCTAACCACACAATTGCTATTTGTGGCATCACTGTCTGTTGTCGTGGTGAGCAGTGCACTATAGTATATGGCGGAACGTTGTTAGGGATGGAAATCCATCCCTAGAATAGGGTTGTTATGCTGCAGTAACTACGTCATCATAGCTGTTATGCTGTACTAGCTACATAGCTACTTCAGTATAACAACATTAAACGTGCTACCGTGTTACACTACCAGGAAGTGGCCGCAGTGGTGAAAGTGAGAATGGAGTTGAGCCACACTGAAGGAAAAAAAAACACAAAAGTAAGAACACAGCAGGGCTATGAAATACTAATGGATTCTTTTAACTTTTTGATAGAGGACCATACCATATAAAAGATAATGTATGGTCTTCTATCAATGCCAAGTGTATGTACTCATCTTGAGGTTGCTGTGGCAACCAAACCTCTTGAGATGTGCTCTCATAGATACATAGATACATAGACAGTGTCGGCAGATAAGGGCCTATGGCCCACCCAGTCTGCCCATTTGAGCTTGTAAGTTCAGTTTATGTTTTCCTAGAAGTCTGTTGCCCCTTACCCCTGACCTCCAGAATTCCTTTATGTCTATCCTATGCATTCTTAAATCCCGTGATTGTTTCAGCCCCCACCACTTCCTCTGACAGGGTGTTCCACTTGTCCACCACCTGTTCTGTGAAGAAATTCTTCCTCACGCTTCCTCTGAATCGTCCTCCCTCTCGAACCTCTTGAGATTCAAATGGTCACCACTGCAACCTCTCAATGAATACATGCACTTGTGATAGATAGAACACTATACATTATCCTGAATATGTTGGCATAAACAAAGGTACTGTGTGGTTAATGGGAGAGGCAAATGTTTTAAAATGTTTTCTATACAGACTTTTTAAGTGGACTACAAAGTTGTGCTGTAAATCTTGGAAAGGAACATTGAAAATGAAGAAGAATGTATTTTTGGGAAGGCTTAAGCCTGAGGTATAATGGGGGGAACAGATCCTCCCACATCCCTTTCTTAAACCTCAGTACTTTTGCTGCCCAGCCTCAAGTGTTTTGAAAAACTAAGTGCTGTGGGGTCATGGTCGTGCTTTGCTCACTTGTTCTTTGCTGTTCCTCCTTCTTGTTTGCCTGCTTGTGTTTGCCCTGTTTTGTCCCTCTTCCCTCATCTCATCTTTCCTTCCTTTCTTCCCTCCTCCTGCCATCCCGGTTGCCTGGAGCCCCGCCTTTTTTCTTTGTCATTTTTCTTTTCTTTTACCATCCCCTCTTCTCCTCCTCTCCCTGCCTGTTCTCCTGTGTCCTTCTTTATTCTGTCTCACTCCTCTGTGGCATTCCGTGTCTCCTCCTCCTCATTCCCCCCCCCTTACCTCCCGTCCGTCTTGCCTTGCTCGTACCTAAAGTTTGGTTGTTTCTTAAAGGGCATATCTTCCTCTCAGCTCTCTTCTCCACTGCTCCATCTCCTTACTGTACTGCTCCTCCCCAGCCACGTACCCTGCAGTGCTCTCATCATTGGAGAAGTCCTCAGTCACATATTCCTCCTCTCCTGCCTGCGTTCCATGCCTGGAGCCATTTGCCTGCCTACTGCTGCACTGCAGCTCTGCCGGCGCTGCTGGGGTGTGACATCATCCCCGCGCCCAGTGTCCTGCTCCACTTCTGCACACCAGAGAATCTGCCTTGGATCCTGTGCTCTGCTGCCTATGGGACATCTATGGGACAAGGTGGTCAGCTGGGGTCCACTTTGCTGAGAGACCCTCCTCAAGGGTTGGGATGCAGTCTCAGACCCCTGCAGCAACTGTGACTTTCCCAGTGTATCACTTCATTTGTTTTGCATTTTGGTCTTTGCCTACTTTCTGTTTTATAATCTGCATTTACAGAGCAGTCTCCGTGTGTGCAGCACTTTTCCATGTGGGATGGCTAAGGAACCGGCATACCTCTCATCCTTTTGTCTCTGAAATGAGGACCATGGATGTTTTTGGACACGCAACATGAAGGTCTGTGCAAACTATGGATCCTTGGAATGAGGGACACATACTCCAACATAAAGATGCAAGCTCTGAACACTGTGTTTACCTGTACAGAGTTTGTCTTTGCTTTAGTACTTTAGACTATCATGAACTTCAGCTCTGAAGCTTGACTTTACAGCCCATTCTCCCTGTGGCAGCACCTTTTCCATGAGGGATGGATGAGGGACAAAGCAATTTTCAGAGTAAACTTAGGGGCATCTCTCATACTAAGGGTTACTTGAGAGGCTTGGGAACTGGGCAATTTTGTGGGGTTTTCCATGGGGTGTCCCTCATCATGGGGGGCCACTTGAGCGATCTGCAGTTCCCTGCTTTATACCTGGTTCCCTCCATGCCAATCCTCCTGTCCTGAGCACCCTTTGGACTCCACCACAACTTTATTGCCAGCAGCAGTCCCCTGCTCTTAGGCCATCCCTACGGGCTTGTCTCTCTCTCCTTGCTGACCTTAACTGCACTCCCCCTGACCTCTGCAGTCCCAGGAAATGCACTGTGATACAATGATATCTAATAACACCTCATTCAGTCATCTTTGTTTTAATTTCAATGCCAACCATGAACTGCTTAGCTCACTCTGTGCTCACATGCAGGATGGATAGCTTTGCCACCTGCTGGACCTGTGTGGGGGTCTTACTGCTTCCATCTTAGCCTATGTGGGGGCCTACAGTAGCTTTATGGCATGGCCTGTCTTCAGTAATTTGATGCCCTCAGTTGAGCGCTTCTCTCATTAGACTATAACTGCAGGTGCTCCCATTTCTTTCCTTCATCCAGTGCTATGGCGACCTCACTCTCAGGTGGCACTTCATCTTACTTTGTTGCAAGTCTATTTGCTCCTGCTGCATCGCCATCCACTGTCCCATCCTCAGTTGACAGTCTTAGCTTCCTAGTATGCGTCCTTGCTTTGACCTGCGTGGGGGTCTTGGTCACCGCCATTTTGGTCCTCTGCAGTTACCCTTCCTCACAAACCTTTTTCGGGGTCTTCACCCATGAGCCCACATTCCGACCTACATGGAGGTCTCAGTCAGTGCCATCTCGTCCTCCATGCAGGGACCTTCTCCGAAGACCTGCGTGAGGGTCCTGGTGGTCTAGCTAGCCACATGGGGCCCTACAGCTGACTTAATTCACCTCGCTGTCAGGCAGACCTACATGAGGGTCCTGCCAGTCCAGCTAGCCTATCTGGGGGCCTAGCTCGACTCACCCAATTCTACTCCTTCCCCAGGTAGACCTTTTTGGGGGTCCTGCTGGTCCAGCTAGCCTATGTGGGGGCCTAGCTCAACTCAATCAATTCTATTCCTTCCTTGGGCAGACCTATGTGAGAGTTCTGCCAGTCCAGCTAGCCTACGTGGTGGCTTAGCTTGACTCAATCAATTCTACTTCTTCCTCAAACAGACCTACATGGAGGTCCTGCCAGTCCAGCTAGCCTAAGTGGGGGCCTAGCTCGACTCCTCACTTCTACCCCTTCATCGGCCAGACCTACATGGGGGTGTCACCATTCCATGTAGTCTACGTGGAGCCTAGCTTACTGCTTGAATACCGGGCATGCTTCCTCTAGTGGACCTCCGTGGGGTCCTACTGGACCAGCTTGGCCCAGGGTGGGACCTCGTTTCATCACAGGTTCGTTCTAACTTCTTCCCCATCCCAATTCAACATCCAGTTGTTATGAAGGACATCTCTGTTGAGTAGAACTCATTTGCATATCAGTTCTGGGACATTTTTAATACCTTTCTATTGAGGTGAATGATGGTATCCAACTTCTACTGAAGACTGACGTCAGTGTCTGGACTTGCAATACCGGACATCCTTGTTGACTCTCTCCCCAATTGCTTCATCATTCTCCAAAACCTGCTCTGCTTTCCCTGTGCATGCATGGAGCCTAGTTGTCCATCAGAAAATCTGCAATGAGGTTTGTACTCATCGCATTCTCCATGCTGCAACCAGATCTTTAGCTTCTGGACTTACTCTGGACCTCTATGGACATCTCGTACTATTCTTGGGTCTTCTGGAAAAGACCATCAAAGATGACCAGCGTGGATGGCACCTCCAACATCATCTGTCTCTTCCCTGACTTTTAGCAGCTTAATCAGCTAAAGCACGACCCTCCCTAGATGTAGCTCCCTGGATTTATCCTAGTGTTCAGTTTCCAGTTCTTGATTACTATACAGAAACCCTGGATATGGTTTAACCATCTTCCCTCATCTGGACATCCATCTAAATTGGACTCTCCTTCATCTCCTAAATATCTTCATCCTTCAGTATTGGCTTTAGCTCACTGTCAAGATTAAGAGGACATGTCCCATCAACCAGCAAGACTCCAAAGATAAGAACATTGGACATAACAGAACCAAACCTCAGTCCACCTTTAGGATTATCTCCTCATAGTATGCCCAGAGGACAGGCAGGTCAGTAGCCATGGGTCCTCAGAGGTCTCCCCCAGAGGGGTGTTTTCTTCTCCTGTGTGCTACTGGCCATACTCTCCAGAGCTGGAAGAGGTAATGAAACCATTACCAATCCTTATGGGCCTCTTTTTCTGCACCTACCCAACATTCCTACTGAGAATGGGAAACAGAGAAAGGCCAAAGTTTAAATTTCATAACCTCAAGAACGTAACATTCCAGCTCATAAGTACACAAAGCACTATGCTATGTACCACACATTGAATGGGAAGGCTTAAGCCTGAGGTTCAATGTGAGGGTGGATAGCTCCTCCCACATCCCCTACTTAAACCTTTCTCCTCCTCGCTCATTACCATCCTTTAAATTCTTTCTATCATCCCTTACCCTCTTGCTCTACTTTCCCACCACTCTCCCTTTCCCTCTCCTCCCTCTTTCTAATCTCCCTAAAAGCCTATTGGCCACATAATGGCACTTACTGTATATTGTACATGCTTTTGAAATGTCAGTTTTATCACAATTTTCTTTCGCATTTCTTGCATTTCTTTTGATTGTCAAAACTGTATTGATTGCATCATGCTGATGAATGTTTCTCCAAACCTACAGTTGATTGTATGTGATCCTTCTCCTCCTCACTATGTTCAATATCTCATGTACTGCATCACATGTATACTCTTGTATTTCCTCTTGTATCTTCCCAGGTCATGCTTGAAAATAGGCATTCTTATACCTAGTACACCCACCCAGTTACCAAAAGCAAATAAATAAATAAATAAACCTCAGTACTTCCGCTGCCCAGCTTCGAACATTTTGAAAAACTCCCACCATCCTCCCCAGCCTCCTCCTCCTCTTGTACTCTACTCTCACTCTCAACACTGGGCCTCTGGTCCTACACCTACCTAGCATTCCTACTAAGGGTGGGAAACAGAGACAGGCCAAAGTTTAAATTTCATAACATCAAACACATAACATTCCAGCTCATAAGTATACACAAGCACTACACTATGAACCACCCATTGAACTAGTAAACTGTAACAGCTGAGGCATCTTATTTATGAAAGCACATGCTGAAGGGCAGAGTTGCTCATTAAAGAGATTGTTATAGATCAGGGTAGTAATTTTAGTGCTGCATTGCTGAAGGAGCTGTACCAACTAGTAGGTATCACTGCCATAAGAACCTCCCCTTATCACCATCAGCCAGATGGTCTTGTTGAGCGAATTTTAATCAAACACTAAAAAGCATGTTAAAAGGGATTGTTAAAGGGGAAGGGAAAGACTGGGACCAATACTTACCTTACCTGCTTTTTGCTTATGGAAATGTACCACAAGCATCATCAGGTTTTTGACACTCTGAAATGTTGTATGGTAGACAACCTAGAGGGCCACTATATGTAATAAGAGAAACATGGGAATATAACCCCACTCAGTGGGACTCTATTACATCTTGTATGTGTGCAGTGTGAAATAAATTGGTAAAATATATTCACATTATCCACAGTAATCAGGAAGAAGCCCCAAAACAGCAGAAGACTGTACTATGACCATGGGGTAAAAGAAAAGGTTTTGGGTCCAAGTTAAAAGGTCTTGTTACTCTTACCCATAACAGAAAATAAACTGCTAATGGAGTGGCAAAGGCCTTATAAAGTGATTAGACATACTGGTACACTTAACCATGAGATTGAGACCCCTAAAAGGAAAACTAATACCAAGACATACCATGCCAACCTCCTGAAGAAATGAGTTGAAAAATCACCAAAGATTGCTTTGTTAGTGTTACCAGAAACTGATTAAGAAGATATTGATATAGCTTATGACAGACTGAAACAAACTGTAACTTCTGATGCTGTAAAGATAAATGATTCCATAACCACAGAACAAACTGCAGAAATTCATAACTTGGTAAAGACATTTATAAGTACTTTTATGACAGTGCCAGACTGAACAAACAGGGTTAAGCATGTTATAGTGACAGAATGTTTGCCATATCAGATGAAATACATACAGATTACCAGATCTATTAAGAGCAGATGTGGTTAAGGAAATACAAAACATGCAAGAACTGGATATCATGGAAGTATTGAGAAATGCTTGCTCAACAGTGGTGACTGTAAATAAAAAAGAAGGGAGTGTAAGAATCTGTCTTGATTTTATAAAATGTAAGTGTCTGTATTTGACAGCTATCCTATGCCCAGGATAGATTATTTGGTGGACAGATTGGAAAGTGCCAAGCACATTAGTATCCTCAATCTCACCAAGGGTTATTGGCAAATTCCCCTATTTAAAGAATCTAGAGACAAAACTGCATTTTCCAGTTCACCACTATGCCATGTGGTTCACATGGCACACCTACTACATTCCAGTGGCGCATGGATGTAATTCTAGCCCCTCACATTGGTTATTGTTGTGCTTAGCTGGATGATGTCATAGTGTACAGTCCAGACTGGAAAAGCCACCTGGAGAACCTATAAGTAGTTATCCAATCTATTAAAAATGCAGGTCTGTGAATTAATCCTATCAAGTGCACATTAGGCATGCAAGAATCCAGATGTTTAGGTTATATTTAGGGAAATGAAGAAGTAAGGCCAGAAATTTCCAAGACAGAAGCTGTAGCTCTCAGCCCTGTCCCTAAAACAAAACAAAATAAAAAAACACATCAAGTCATTTTTAGGTCTGGCTGGTCACTACCAGAGATTTCTTCCCAATTTTGCTCAGATAGCTACTCCCCTCACTGAACTCATGAAAAAATGGTACCCAAATAATGTGAAATGGTCCCCAGAGTGTGATAAGGCTTTTCAGGCCATCAAGGCTGCATTACATTCAGACCTTGTTTTAAGAAGTCCAGACTCTGACAAACAATTCTGGTTATAGACAGATGCATCAGAGGTAGGCCTAGGTGTAGCCCTGAGTCAGAATATACATGGGAAGGAACATCCCATTCTGTATATTAGTAGAAAACTGCATGAAAGAGAGAAAAAATACTCCAGTATTGAAAAAGAATGCCTTGCTTTGAAATGGGCAATAAAGTTCCTTACATTTTATGTGCTAGGAGCTGACTTTGTACTTATAACAGATCACAATATTTGCTGTTGGCTTAATCAAATGAAGGATAAAAATCCCAGGATCACAATGTGGTACATGGCAGTACAGCCATTTAAATTCAAAATGATGCACAAAGTCTGAAAATAGAATGTCAGTGCTGATCTTCTGTCAAAATATGGTTCAGGAACTGAGAATTCAGAAGGTAGAAAACATGTGTGCTTAACTAAAATGTTTGCTGTAAAAGGTGTTAGGAAAAAGGAATACTGCATATGCAAAAGGACTGGACATATTATAATGTTAAAAGAGAAATAAAAGAAGAATGGGAAAATAAGTTTTTTCTTAAAAAGTTCCTCTTAAAAGCAGTGTGTTTGATAGGGTTGGGTAAGACCTCTACCATTTGTTATGCAGAGAGAGTTAAAAGCAAGATCTATCTTGCCTCTCTTATTCTTCCACTTGTCTATCTCTTGCCTGTTCGGTTGTGCAAGCAAATGTTTTTGTGGCACCTAGGAATTGGCCACTATGACAATCTCACAATTTCCTCATGTTATCTTCCACCCTTCACTTGCTGTTTCTCTTCTTTGTTTCTCCCCTTGTTTCTATGTGGTTAAAAATACATGTGAATCTTTATGTGAAACGGGGATCCCTTGGTTTGCAAATGTGTATAACTATGTTGTCAACATAACTGCAGAAAGCTATTTGGGTTTATTAATCTCTCTCTCTCTCTCTATATATATATATATATATGTAGAATATTAGCAATATGTTGCTATATATGTAGAATATTAACAATATTTGCTGTATATTTAAGGTGTTCAGGAGTTCATTATGGCATTTTACCCAGGACAGTACTTTGTCATCCATCCAGTGTCATAGTAAGACAATTTTTGTGACCGCAGACATCATAGCGATATATCCCTTATGGGGTCCTAAGCCTTTTCTTTTATAGTAACTAAGAGGCAAACATCAAAGGTAAAAGCATCTGTTAATCCCAGCAGGGGATCCAACTGTGTTTTAATCTCCTTCCAAAAGGGAGGCCACTTTTTCTCAAGCCCACAACAAATGATACAATGATCCCTCCTCTTATTACATCTAGCACAGGTTGGTTGAGACAATTTGCCCATCTTATTAAGCTTTTGGGGATAAAATGTAAGTCATGTAAAGTTTTAAATTTCAAACATTTATACCTATTTTTCTTTATGAAATTATATAGGTCCTTCAAGATCTTTTGCCATGCAGCAGCCATCCATTCTACATGTAAAACATCCTGCCTATAAAAATAAATTTGTGACAGTTTGCCTGGATCTTAAGATTGAATGGTATAGTGAAGCTGAGAAACTGCTCTGGGTGATTTTGCTGCTTGTAACAGTTATTCCAAAGCATTACCTCTAGTCACCATCCATGGGGGAAGGGAGCATATGGGATGATATTACATGAGATTATTTTAAATATTTAAAAGATAAGCATGGGACAAACCATATCTGTGAGCAATCTGAAAATGAAGATTATAAAAAATTGGTTGCAAGGAGTGCCTAACCATTGAGATATGTAGGAACTTACCTAACTGAGTATAAGTATGAAGAGACAAAAAAACAGGGGTCAGTTTAAGGCAATGGGGAAGATTAGTTGGGAAAGGAAAAGGAGACAATCTGTATGAATACCCACCTTTTCACACAAATGACCTTCTAATTCTAACCACTGTGGCATATATGCCCCCACTGCTTTCCTGGATGTTGCCTTGCCCCATCTTAGGTATACTACCATGCAGGGCTAAATAATAGAGAAAGAAATTAGGATGTTGCAACTCCCCTTGTTGCTCTGGATTAGTTAATTTGAGATAAGACCTTCTATTTGCCTTACCCTGTCATAAGAAATTATTAATAAGAGTCTGAAGCTGGATAAACTGGTAATAGGTGAAAACAGAGAGAAACAAATGGAGTGGACAAAAACAGTGAAGGAAAATCAGCACCAAGTAAAAAAGCAACCAGAAATAATGACCAGGGGTACTGACGGTGAAACTACCAGTGAAATAAGGCAACCCGCCACACAAGACAACCACAGGAAAGAGGAGAACACCACCGGGAAGTGGGGGGGGGAGTCAGGAGTGAGCAGATTTATTAAACTGACTCTGAAAGGCCGCAACTCAGGGAGCGGGAGATATTCAGGAGGGGGGGCTGATTTATTATACTGATTCCAGGGGCTGCAGCTCAGGGAGCGGGAGACAGTCAGGATGGGGGCAGATTTACTAAAATGACTCCAGGGGAGTGCAACTCATGGAGCATGAGACAGTTGGAAGGGAGCCAGATTTATTAAACTGACTCCAGGGGGGGAGCAACTCTGGGAGCGGGAGACAGTCAGAAGGGGAGCAGATTTATTAAACTGGCTCCAGGGTTGATGCAACTCATAGAGGGGTACAAACTGGGGAGTGCAATTAAGCATTATCACCACGAGGGGCCAGAACTCAGGAGGGGTACAAAATCAGAATGGGGGGGCATGACCGGAAACAAGAAAAAAAAACTAACACAGTGCAGTGAGAACTTTAGTCAGCTGGGTCAGCAACACCAGTCACAGACTGTGACTCTAACCTCTAAACCACAGTGTCAGAACAGTGAAGCAGCACATAGTTGGGATGTTGCAGCACTTTGCATCACTCAGTGATACAGTACATCATTGAAATATCATGCACTGTAATTACCCCTTAGGCTAAATGACATGCGCTGTTGTTTCTTCACTGTTATTGCTTCACTGTTATTGCTTCACTCTTTTCACCTGACACCAGATGAACCAGACCTTATGTAGGAAAATATTTAACATCCCTAAGGATATAAAAGTCTAGGTAGTATATTCATTTTATACCATTAACCCTATCACATAAAGAAAGGGGTAAAGCTGCCCAGTGATGTAAATCTAATTTATGAATGAGGGTCTAAATTATTTTTCTTAATATCATAGAAATGCCAAGTAATCCATATACTGAAATAACACAGGGAGCAAGAGTCCCAATGGAGCCCTAAACCAAGTGTATCTTGTTTACTAAGAAAAGAATTTAGTGCCATGACACTAGCCTTCCCCAAATTCAATTTGTATGCTGTGACCCTGCTAAAGCTAGCAGTCAGCCAGGGCAGCCAGACAGAGATTGATGGGTATTCCACATGAACCAAAATATCATCAGCATAAACCAAACATTTATATTCTGCCTGTCCAACTCTAATCCCCCTAACCTGCGCATTACATTTCATGCACAGCATGAGGAGTTCCAAATACAGATTAAATAAAAACAGTGATAAGGGACAACCCTGTCTCATGACAAAGGTCAATCTAGTGGAATGGGAAAAGACTCCTTTATGAAACATTCTAGCTTAAGGAGAACTATACACGGTGTTCATCCATGAAACAAACTCATCCAGGATATTATAGGGTTTTAAAACTTCACAAAAAGTCCAAGAAACCCTGTCAAAGTTATTTCTGTGTCCAGGAGACCAGCGCAGCTGGGGCCCACTTTCCCTGAAGCTGAAATAAGGTGATATATTTTTCACAGATGGTCACTTGATAATCTGCCTTTCATGAACCCAGTCCTTTCCGCTGCAATAAGGCTAGCCCATACTCTGAGTAGGCTACTGGCTAAAGTTTAGCCAGGATTTTAAGATCCGATTCATCATGGACATGGGGTGGTAACTAGCTGATACGTATTCATCCTTCCCAGGCTTGAGAAGTAAAGTAATCCTAGTCTCTGTAAGTGAAAGATGTCAAGCCTTCAGCATGCTATAGGGTGCTGTAGTGCCCTATAGTTATGGTTGTCCCAGGACATCTTTGTTAAACTCCAGTTTATGCACTTTAATAACTTTGCCATTCTTTGACAAAATAGCTCAGAATTTGGCATGTATGGTCATTCTGTCAATGACTCAAAATATGGAAAGTTTCATAGTGGCATCAGGCATGATTTGTGAAATATGGAGTAGTACAAAAGTGAAAAGTTGCAACTTTTCTCCTGTGATTAACATGGGAATTTTTGCTCTCATCTACAGCCCAGACAAAATTAAATTTTTCTTGAAATTTTCAGGGATGATGGGGTCTGTGCCAAGGGTGTGCTTTTGGATAGTTTGGTGAAAAGATATCTCACCGTTTTAAAATGTTGATGTTTTTTGTGATAGCAGATAGACAGGCAGGTAAATAAAAACAGTTTGAACTGTTGATTGTTAAGGATTTACTGTTCATGCTCAGAGAAATTCTGTTTGTGCTGTCCACCATCTTGGTTTTTTTCTGTTCTACAAACTGATTTCTAAAGGCATGCTACTTCTTAAGGAATCACCAAGACCTGTATTTAGGTCTCAGTTACATGCTTAGTTCCTTTATTGTATTATTATTTTAAAATATGGAAGGCAAGTTTGTCTTTTTGGGGCTAGAATCATATCACCCATCACTCGCTTAGTTAAGGATCAGTCAACCAAAAAATAACCATTTGCACTACTTTACAGATTGATCTTTACTGTTTGAACTGAAAAGACTGTGAACAGTAAAGGTCCATGACAGTTCAAACTGTCATAGCTCCCTGGTGTCTAGTGGTACTCCCAACCCCTGATTTCTGTTCCCTGAACATAAAACAATTTGTCCCTTGTAGTCTAGTGGTCTTCCTTGCTCCCACATTCTCTTATCGCTGTCCCCATAGTATAAATTATTTTCCCTGGTAGTCCAGTGGTCCCCCCCCTCCTCTCCCCATTCTCTGACCACAGTCCACATGTTAAAATGATAATCCCTGGTAGTGCAGTGGTTCCTCTCCACCCTCAGTTCTCCAATCACTGTCCCCAAAGCAAAAATAGTTTCCCTGGTAATCTAGTGGTCCCTCCTGCCTTGTTCTCTGATCATGGTCCCTGAAGTGAAAAGAAAAACCCTTGCAGCCCAGTGGTCCCTCCCCATTCTCCACCTCCTATCCCCATATTAAAAAAATGTCCCTGGTAGTCCAGTGGTCCCTACCCATCCTCCACTGTCTGATCACCATCCCTGTAGCAAAGAATAATTTCCCTGTTAGTCCAGTGGTCCTTCTTCCCTCCCCTGATGTCCGATCACAGTCCCCATACCAAAAAATGATTTGCCTGGTAGTCCTGTGGTCCCTCCACCATTCTCTGATCACCATCCTCATGCTGCCATTTATACAGTATCCCTGGTGTCTACTGGCACCCCCCCTCCCCATCAGTGTCCTGGTCCCTGTGTGACTTGTAATAAAAAAAAAACTGTCCCTCAATGTTTTTTCCTTTTTTCCTGAAAAGAAAATAGTCCTCACCAATCAGCCACCACCCCCACCTCCCACTTAGCATCCAACACCCCACACCCCAGTACATCCCACACAACCTCACTCACCTGAACAGATCCCAGATTTGAGATTCACTCTCCAATCGAAGACATGTCTTGCTGCTGGAACCACTGACTTCAAATGAGAAACTAAGATAAATGTGGTTCAATGTGTTTCAAATGGGATTTCAACTTTTATGTAACTCAGTCATTTTTTTGACATTCTGACACCAAATTTTCAATATGGCCCTTTGAGGACCCCACCTCATAAACAATATGACCACAACATCACCTTTTTGGCAGGATTTGGAATTTGTTTTTGTCCTTGTTCATGAGGTGGGGTCATAAGAAGGCTATGTTGAAAAGCTGGGGTCAAAATATGTAAAAATGGCAACATTATGCTCATTCATTGCAATTTTGGTATGCACACTCATAAGTTTGGACATTTTAAATATTTTTAACCCAGATTTTGAACACAGCCTTCTTATCACCCAACCTCATGTATGTCACAACTGTCATTTTTTCAAATTATGGCCAAAATGTGTTTTTGCACCTGTGTTGCAGAATGGCATTGCAGTTGTTCAGAATTATGTTTTTTTGGGGGAGGATTCACACATTTTCTGTATGGGGTGCATGATTTGGGGTAATAAGTTGGCTAGGCTGAAAATGTGGTCATTGTTGTCCCACGAGTAGAAGTGCAGGGCCCTTCCATAGCTACATACATATATGCATCTATGGAGGGATGGAAGCACAGGGCCCAAAGGGCCCTGTGCTCCCACAGGCAAATAAGGATACAATTACTCTATCTCAAAAACTATAGATGGGGTGGGAGTGCAGGGTCCAGAGGGCCCTGCGCTACTACAGGCAAATAAGGCTATGATTACACTATCTCAAAAGTAAGGAAATTATTTGCAAAAACTAAGTTAATGCATCAGTTAGGTTTGATAATAAAGTGACAAAAGTAGGGAAATTTGACATTAGGGTTTCCAACCCAAAAACATCTGCCACACCCCTGAAGTGAATGATGGTTGGAGTCTTCCTTGGGGTTGTCCACCTTAACATGCACCCTATAGCACTAGCAGAAAAGCTAAGATGTGATGAAGACAGGTGCAAGTTTCATGAGTACATACAATGGGGTGAGCATTAGGCTGACAATCCTCGGAGATGCCACCCTCATTCGCTTCAGGGTGGGGCAGGGGTTTAGGGTTGGAAATCCTAATGTTACATTCCCCTACTTTTGTGGCTTCATCTTCAACCCTAACTATTGCATTAACATAGTTTTTTTGCAAAGAATGAATATATGTATATATATATATATATATATATATATATATATATATATATATATGTATATATATATATACTGTATATATATATATATATATATGCATGTTTACAGTATGGGAGATAATAGTAAGTTCTACAATGCACCACACCTCACGTCTGCTAACAATTATAATAATCTTTATTTGAATCAAGTACAATTCAACATTTACCAAAGCACTTTTACAGAATTTAAAAGCCTTAAAATTATAAATGTTTGAAATCCAACATATATAGCAGACTTCCATAAATTAATTGACAGGACAGGCAAGTGAGAATAAGTATGTTTTGAGTGCCAATTTAAAGCTCTTCACAATCAGACATCCCCTTACCTGATGAGGTAGAGAATTCCAGGCAGGAGCTGAAAATGCAAAAGCTCAAGCTCCAGAGGTCTTCAAACAAACCCTGGGAATCTCCAGCAATCCTTCATTGGCAGAGCAGAGCAGCCAAAGGGGCAATAGGGATGCAGAAGCTCTTGCAGGTAACCTCAGTCCCTGTCTATAGGCTTTTATAGGTCATCAAAGCTGACCTTAAAGTTGGTCCACCACTGAAATGGCAGCCAGTGCAGCCCACGCAGCACAGGCGTGATATGGCTAGATTGAGAAAGAACAGTCAACAACCTGGCTGCCCCATTCTGCACCAGCTGCAAGTGGCAGATATCAACCCTGGTAGCCCTAGGTAGAGGACATTGCAGTAATCAAGGTGGCAGGTGACATAATCATGGACCAATGTCAGAAGGTCAATGGGTAGAACCAGGTGCTTAATCCAGGTGATATTCCTTAGATGGTAAAATGAGGTCTTGACAACAGATGACACCTGAGATTTCCGAGTCAACCCTTGTCAAAAATAATGACCAGACTCTGCACCCATTCAGAGGTGATCAACTGGCTACCACCAAGCAAAACCAGAGGCCTGTCCAGCCGAAGACCCCTCTACCCGACAACCCGGGTCCACCACCAAAACCTCAATTTTGTCAGGATTCAGCTTCAACCAGTTGGCACTTATCCAGTCCTGGATCTTAGAGAGGCAGTTGTTAAACACAGAGACTGCATCATCCCCATCGGGTACAAAGGACATGTATAGCTGAGTATCATCTGCGTAGCAGTGAAAACTCAGACCATACCGCCTTACAATGTGTTCCAATGGCAGTATATACACCGCAAATAACACTGGCGAAAGCACAGAGCACTGGGGCACTCCACATGGCAGGGAGAATGCATCAGAGGAATAAATTCCCGATATTGCTCTCTGAAACCTACCAGTGAGCAAAGAATGGAACCATCTGAGAACTGTCCTCGACAGTCCACAGATTACCCGCAGGCACTCCAGCAAAACATCATGATCCATGGTGTCAAATGCTGCAGAGAGATCAAGGAGGACTAAGATGGAATGACTCCTCTAATCTCTCACTATCAGGAGATCACTGAGCACCCGGACCAGGGCAGTTTCAGTGCTGTGCCTCTTCCTGAATCATGACTGAAGAGGATCATAGATGTCAAGGATGGTAAGATGGTCATCCAGCTGCAGCACAACCACCTTCTCAATAACCTTACCCATGAAGGGCAGGTTAGAGACAGATCTGTAGTTGGTAAGGCAGTCCGGGTTGAGAGAAGATTTCTTAAGGAGGAGAGTCACCACCACCTCCTTCAGGGAGTCAGGAAACTCAATTGTCTCAAGTGAACACCAGACTATCTCTGCCAGGACTGGGCCAATGACCTAAACACACCCCACAAGGAGGTGAGTTGGGCCTAGGTCCAAACTACAGCAGGTCGGCTGCATACTCTTGATGATCCTCATGACATCCAATATTGCCACCTGATCAAAAAATGGCCAAGCAAACTGAGGCTCTGCAACCTCCCACCAATCACTGCCTGACCCATTGGAATGGACTATGCCAATCTCTGACCTAATGTCAGCAACTTTACCTGCAAAGAAGTGAGCAAACCCATCACACATATCCTGTGACAAAGTTCTCTGAACTTGCAGACAGGTTGGATTGCACAGTCTGTCCACAGTTCGGAAGAGCTGAGCTGGTCGGTTACATGCAACGGTAATCTCCCCAGACAGGAACTCTTTCTTCTTACAGGAGATCACCGATTGGTAGTCTATATAATGGGCCAGCAATCTAAGTCTGTCGGCATCAAGGCCAGATTTCCATCAGCGATGCTACAGCCTTCTCCCCTCTCATCATCTTTCTCAAGGTCCCATCAAACCAAGGGGACTGAGGGTGAAGGGTGAGGGGGTGAACACGAACAGGAGGAATAGAATCCAGAGCCATCACCACTGCCTTATTGCAGGCTTGTTGTAGGTTGTCTAGACCCTTGCTTGCAGTCGGAAGTCCCGATAGATCCAGAACTGCCATCAGGTCATCTGGGGTCACACCCCTTAATTGGCAGTACTGGACCATCTCCAAAGAGGCAGTCCTATAAGCGTGAGCCTGGAAGTTGAACCTGATAGTGTAATGGTCAGACCAACCGACTGGTTCCACCACCAAGTTGGAGGTCTCCATTCCCAGTAGGAACACCAGATCCAAAGAATGACCATAATTATGGGTCGCAGAGGTAACCACCTGTATGAAGCCAAACAAAATCATTAGTTGGAGGAAGTCCTGACCAAAATGTGAGATTTTGTTGTTGATCCAGGAATTGAAGTCACCCAGCACCATCACTCTTGGGGACTCCAACAGCATGTTGACAATGAAGTCTGCAACTTCCTGCAAAAATTGCTTCCTGTCCCCAGGTGGACTGTAGACGAGAAGAATTTTGCACCCTGCACGTGCGCCCAAGATACTGTACATTCAAAGGATTTAGTATCCCCCACTGGCACATCTACCAGGTCCAATTCCATTCTGAAACAGATGGTTACACCCCCGTCCCTACAATCCAGCCTCAGGCAATGTATCACTGAGAACCTGGCCAGAATGGCTGACTCAAAAATTGGGCCATCATTGTCATCCAGCCAGGTCTCGTTGATACATGCCAGGTCCGATGACCCAACAAGATCAGCAATTATTTCCATCTTGTTTTTAATGGATCTGGCATTGCATAACACTGCCCGGGTGGGATGAGACTCTGAGGCTGACTGGGTCAACTGCCCACTCAAAGCAGAGCCCTTGGGAATGGGAACCAGACAGGGAGGACCCCACTCCAGTCTCCATTTTGCCCCAGGGCATCTGCTCTTCTCTATGACCCCAATCTGGCCACTTAACTTCCCCCAAGGTCCAGGGGCCCCCCCACCTCTTCCAATGATCCCCAATGCCCAACAATGACCATATATGTCGGCAGGCAGAGGGGGACAATTAAAGGGATAGAGGTCTTGGAGCTCTGAGGGGGAGTAGTGCCTGACTGGCAGAGCTACCTGCCAGCACATAATCTCCAGCCACCCAGAATAGTCACCCTACAAATAATAATAATACCCCAAATCCTCCAACTATAACCAATCTAAATAATCAAACAATCCTCCTCTTCAAAATTAAACTTAAAATCCCAATCAGTTTGGTCATTGAAAGTCCAGTTAGTAAATGAGGAATCACTTTTGAAAAAAGGAAGCATGCCAAAACCTCTAAATGAAGTCCCAAGATAGGTGAGGCTCTCACCCTCACCCAGTCCATATGATCAGATACCAGTAGTGCTCGCCTCATAGTCCAACAACAGCAGAATTAAGCAGCTGTGCAATAACCCATGGAGGTACTCTCACTACCTCCCCTTAGTCTGACAACCTAAGGGGAGGTATTTCTTCTGTTTGGTGTTGTAATATTACCAGATACTACCCACAAAATCTCTGTCTGATTAGTCTTTATTTTAGTGGCAGCTCCAGAAACACCAAAGTCTGCCTTAAAATGCCCTACATTTTGTGTCATAGCTGAAAGTCACTTTAAAGTATGTAATTTGTTTATAACAATAATGTCCCCAACTCTACTTATAGGGTTGATTAATGCAGAGTACATCACTTATTTTATACCACTGCACTAGAACAAAGTAAATGGACCAAGCACTTGTTTTTTACACCTTTTAAGCCCCCATAACATACAGCACAGAAAGTGTCCATCATGTTTTGTCCACAAACATGGTGTACTTTATTATATTTGCAAGTGCTTATTGTTTTTAACAGTAGTTTGCTGTTTTTATTAATTTTCTTCCACCAGAACTAGAACATTAAAAAAGCCCAGAAAGTGCAGATACTTTCACTGACTGAGGGCATACTAGAAACATTACCTAGAAAGGCTTAGTATTATCTTTCTTCTACTCTCTGGGAATGTACACCCTAACCCTGGCCCTATTGGACCATTGACTAATCATGTTCAGGGCCTCCTTAAAATTGCTTCCATCAATATCTGTAGCCTGCTACCAAAACTACCCCAGTTCCAGACCTGTGCTGCTCAACATAATCCTGACATTATCACACTCACAGAAGCCTGGCACCAAGGACACAAGGACCAGTCCCGGAACAGTTCTATGACCACTTTAACCAAATCAAGCAGAACTGGGAACAGGTGATCCTTGGTGACTTTAATACCAACTGGCTATCACAGGACACTGTTGCCACCAGACAAAATAAATGTCCTGTACCTCATGCAGCTGGTCTCCCAAGCAACCAGGATGAACTACCACACAGGAACCAGCACACTTATCGACTGGATTCTCACCAACTGCCCAGAACACATATCTAATGAGTCTGTCCTCCTGGACTCCCTAAGTGACCACTCACTGGTCATCTGCTACTGGTCAAACAAGGGTCTGAAGGATGCCTCTAAGCTCACTAAACACTGATCTTTGAAAAAGGCAGCTAGAGCTTTCAAGCAGAATCTAAGGAGTTGTGATTGGACCCCTCTATGTCCTAGATGATGCTAATCAGGCCCTAGACTTTTTCACTACAACTTTCAACCATGCCTGTGACCTATTTGCCCACTACAAAAAATCTAAATTCAAAGGCTCTAACAACCCCTGGCTCATGGGCTCCCAAATGGAGCAACTGAACATATGTGACAATCTCTGGCATAAGGCAAGGGCGACTGGAAGACAATCTGACTAAACTGCATACAAAGCAGCCATGCAAAAAAATGTTGTAGGTGTTGTATTGGTCCTTTTAAGAACAGATCCAGAAACAAATAATGTGATATCTTTTATTGGACCAACATGGTTGTTACACTAAAGAACAAAGTGCTCTAGCTTTCAAACCTACCAGGTGCTTCTTTAGAAGCTTTATGGCAGTTATTTTGAAAATCCCATACTATTAACACTAGCTAATGTTGAAGAAACAGAAATAATTCTCATTGGTTTAACATATACATTTAAAACATAACAGAAGATTAAGTCAGAGAACTGATTAGCACCAGTATGCTTTTAACTGAAAGCCTCTGAAGGGCAAGGTATCAGGGATTATCACAACCAGAGTGTCTTCTTACATAAATTTTAAAATGTCTCAGTATGCTAAGAAAGCATTCTAGTGAAAAAACCTTGGGATAGCATTCTCTCTCATACATGTAAAATGTGCATATAACTTACATTCTGTGTTCTGGTGACTACAGGAGAGAAATCCTTAGGTCTAACTGCTTGAATAGCCCCAATTACATACACACATGTCATTGATGCATGTACAGTTACTAACAGCATATCAGGACCCTCAGGAATGAGATTGATGAGTCTGATAAGTGCAGATTTTGTTATACACTGACTCTGTGTTGAAATCTGCAACTTATCAGGCTCATGGTCTCGTTTTCTTGGGGGTCCTTGACAAGTATTTTTATTTGTACTTACAAGTGATACCATCATGCATCATGTATATGTGTGTATGTTTAATTTGGGGCTTGTTTTCAACTTGCAGTTATATCTAATTTCAGGATTTTGTCTCTCATTATATGTTCTTTAATCCACCAGGACATTTGGAATGTAAGTTGTAAGCTCATCTTATATATATTAAAGAGAATACTATCCAAAGGTTTTTTATCACTAGAATGCTTTCTAGCATACTGAGACATTTTAAAATTTTGTGAGAAGAACTTTCTGGTTGTTGATAATTCTTGATAACCTTTGCCCTTCTGAGGCTTCTCAGTTAAAAGCATACTGGTGTTAATTAGCTTCTACGACGTAATCTTCTGTTATGTTTTAAATGTATATGTTAAACCAATGACAATTATTTCTGTTTTTTCAACATTATCTGGTGTTAATAGTATGGGATTTTCAAAATAACTGCCATAAAGCTTCTGAAGAAGGACCTGGTTGGTTCGAAAGCTAGAGCACTTTGTTCTTTTGTGTAACATCCATGTTGGTCCGATAAAAGGTATAAAATCATTTGTTTCTGGATCTGTTACAAAGCAGCCAGAAACAGGTGTACTAGGCTGGTGAGGAATGCAAAAGCAGCCTACTACAAAGAGCTAATAAAGCTGGGGCAGCGGGAGGGAATTTTGAAACAATGTTAAATCTTTGACTAGCAGGGACTCCAAAGCCCCACCTGACCTCGTTGTCACACCATCAGGCTCCTTACTGGAGTGTAAGGGCATAGCAAATGTCTTTAACAGTGCATTTCTGGACCTGAGCTCAGTCCAACCCCCAGACTACTTAAAACCCTACCCAACAGTACAACCTTCCCACTAAACTGCACCCAAATCACAACATGGGACACCCCTACTCTATTTCAGAGAAGTAACAAAGACTCAAACAATTAAATACTTCAGGAGGGTCCTTGGCAAAACCAGGATTGTGAGTGACATGATAGATATGAAACTTGTAGCCCTCACCCTGGGTGAACTTGCTCATCCTCTCACTAAGCTATTCAACATATCCTTAAGAACAGGGGTATTCCCTGATAAATGGAAGACAGTCCTTGTTACTCCAGCATTCAAAAGTGGGGACAGAACCAACCTGGGTAACTACCGGACAATTTCTATACTACCCCCCCAAATCCCTCAAAAGGATTGTGTCTGATCAGCTTACTGAACACCTAAACAAATACATATTGCTCTGCTCCCAACAACACAGCTTCTGCAAAACCATAGCACTATAAAACTCGAGTTATAGCCTTCACTTTCCACTTATGTGATGACCTAGACACTGGTAAGGTGGTAGGGTCTATCTTCAATGACCTCACCAAAGCATTAGATACTGTGAACCATCAGATCCTACTTAATAACCTCCTGACACTAGGCTTGTCACTTGACCCTGTTTCCTGGTTCTGAACCTACCTGTCCAACAAATCGCAGAGGGTGAAAATAAGTGAGGCTGTGTCCAATCCTAGGGGCATATCATTGGGGGTTCCCCAAGGACCTATTCTCAGCAAGTTGCTATTCAGCCTATTTATAAACTCCCTACCATTTGCCTGCATAGCCAACATGCCACTATATGCAGACAATGCCATAGTCTTTTTACCAGGCATTCATCACACTGGCATAATGACTGCCTTGCAGAATAGCTTCAAGCAACTTGAGAATTGGTTTTCACCACACGACTCTTCTAAAATTACAAAAGACAGCTGGCCCAGTGGTGCTGAGGATTGAGGCACTGGACACCACACTCGCCCACGCCGGCAACCCAGGTTCGAAGCCGACTCGGGTGCCGGAGGTTGACAGGGGACGGAGAGGATTGAGCATCTGATGGACTGCTCTTTCTCCTGGGGAGGGCTTGGTTGTCTGGTGTCTTTGCAGCTTCCAATGGTGATCGGAGGCATTACAGGATGCAGACCAAGAGCCAGGGTAGAGTGTGGCTGATGTCAGCAGGGGTCCTGCAGCTATAGTGTCAGAGCACCCCATGCTCGAGGGTGGGAGGGGAACTCATGGGACAAAAACCATGAAAATCCCCTCCTGTCAGATAGGCAATGGCCCTCACAGTATCATCCACCACATGTCCAACACTGGATCCACACCTCTGCCCTTCGGTTGCCCCGGGCTCTACCCTCTCTGGCTTAGGGTGACAGTAATGTCCTTGAAGAAGGTGGGGGTCACAGTGGGCGGTAGAGTGGCTCTGGTGAGCTGAGTGGCCTGAGAGAGTTCTGACTAGGAGGAGAACTAAAGAGAATAGTAAATTACAAAAAGACGAATGTTATGTACTTCACAATGCCCCACAATAAGAAAAAATGCAGCCCACTATCAATCATTAGTCAGAAAGGTCACACCCTAGAACAGATAACTTCATTCAAATACCTAGGCATTCACCTTGATGAAACCTAGCCTACGCATCTCACATTGATTATGTAGTTAAAACAACCAATACAAAGCTTGGCATACTCTGTTGTCACAGGCAAGCGATGTCTCCAGAGGCCCTGAGCCTTGTCACACAGAGCTCAATAGTTTCAACTATTGAATATGGGCTAATCATTTATAGCACTGGCAGGGAAACTGCCCTGAAAAGAATAAAAGTACTATTAAACAAGGCCTGCAGCATAGTTCTTGGGGCACATAAACTGACTCACTCCTGTAGTCTCTCTACCAAGATGGGCTGGCTCCCACTGCACCTCCGGGACAAATACCTGGCTTGTCTAATTGGGAAAAAGGCCCTGCTTGGTTTAACCCCAGACTCTACTGCAATCATTTTCCAGTGCTCTACAGTATCACAGATGACAAGGAACTATTAATGGTGCCTCAAGATCCTTCTAAGCACATCTCATTTGCCCAGTAAGCCCTCACCTTCCTTGGGCCTCAGTGGATAAATGAACTTCAGGCCCTACTCATTGAATGTGAAAAGATTGGTCCTTTTAAGAGGCCTCTGCCTTCTTTTAGCTGGAGCAAACCACTGTGACTGCCTATCCTAGACACCTGCTCCCTCCTCTGACTTCATCCCCTCTTCTTTCTAATAGCTTCCCCCTTCACCCTCCTCCCCTCCTACTGTACAATGCCTGTTTGGGCTCCTGCTACTTCCACTTGCCATCCCTACCCCTGACTGACACACCATCCTCTCTCTAACAACCTCCACCACTCTCTCACCTTTCCTCTCATTTCCTCCTGGACAATGCCTGCTTGGGCAGCTACAACCACCCTTTCAAACTGCATATAGCAACCTATGGCATCCTTTTAACTTCTTTACAATATAGCCACTACTTCTGGTCACCCTCGCCTCTCTTTCTTGGGTGATGAAGCCTTTGCCTAATCCTCACACTTGTTGTAGTTGCCTAATCTCTGCTATTCCTGTTTATTGTAACAAGCTTACGTTCTGTTATGCCTGTTTAACCTGTTTTAGTAAAAAACCTTTACCTTTTGTATCTGTATTGTGTTTTTTGACATGGAACCTTTGTAAAGGAGCCTCTTGACTCAAAGGTTGTAATCCGAAACTGAAATAAATAAATTGTCAAAGCAGTGTCAGTGGCTCAGTAGGTAGCACGCTCGCCTCTGAGACCAGGAGATCAGAGGGCTGTGGGTTCAGTTCCCACATCTGGCACTTGGGTTAATATCCCAGTACTGACACTGTAGAGCAGCATGAGAGGGGTGCTGCACTTCTGAGGTGCCGTCTTTCAGATGAGATGTTAAACCGAGGTCCCATCTGCCTGTTCTGGTGGTAGTTCAGGTGGATATTAAAGATCCTATGGCACTAATCGAAAAGAGTAGGAGAATTTCCCTGGTGTCCTGGCCAAATTTCCCTCATTCACTAAAAATACCATCAACAGCTTAATCTGGTTCAAGGTAAGTTGGCATTCATCTGTATTCCCCCCTCCCCCGGGTCGTGCCTGAAAATAGGCAGGATTTGTCTAGTGCACTTACCCGGTCAACAAAAACTAAAAAATAAATAAATAAATAAAATAAAAAAATATGAAAGAATGCTCCAATTAGTTTAGGTGGAGGAATTGCAGGGGAATGAATACTTTCTTCCCAAAATGTTGCTGCCTGCATGGTGTCCTTTAGAGATGCATGTTATCTGGGGTTCAGTGAGTGGGCTTCTAGTCCACAAAACCAGAAGTGTTCATTAAATCCTGGTTAGATTTTTGGCACTGCTGTAAAGCTAGGGGCATCATGGACATACTGTACTTCTGTAGCTTACTGATCCAGGAAGAGTTTGTGGTGTCTATGACTGTGCTACATGTTTGAACATTAGAGAAAAGCGAGGCTACTTTTGGGGTGTACTTTATGTTAACATGCAAATTTAGGGACATATATCAGCTAGCATCTGAAATGGACTTAATTAAACTACATTTGGGCAGCAATATTTTCAAAATGTGTCATTAACTGCAGCTGTGGAAACAAAAGGCATCAAAGTAAACCAAACTGTGTTTGTAGTCCCACACATTGCACGTTAGCAGCATATGTTCTTTTCATATAAAATAACAGGGAATATAAGTATATTAATGGGATTATCACAGGCCAACACACTTCGGGTTGGATTCTGTAATATGTTGTTAATTTTTCAGTAAGAAGGTTATCATTATGGAACATTTCTTGAACTGTTTGTGCATTACTGGGACACTATAATGGTAGTGCACTTTGCATGACATTTTATTTCTGAGAATACTGTTCCATTTTACTGGTTTATTTCATACTTTATAGCCCTCCTGCAAATAAGTACCACAACCAGAAAGATGACAAGCACATATTCCATATAATTAAGGAAAATATAAGTTTATGTTTATTATGCTTGCTCTTAAATAAGATGCATGTTAGACCCAGTGACCATTTGATTGGGTTAAATGAAACAAAAAGTTTTTCTTTTTTCCAGGATATTAGCTGCTGTGCTCATCAATCTATATAACTTTTTTTGTGTTTCTGGTGTTTCTTTTAATGTTTATGCTTGTTTAACCATTTCTGTGATTGTTTATTACAAAGGCACCATAGTGGTGGTGTCCTTCACAATTAATATAATTCTGGTTAATGTTATTGCTTTCATTTGCTTTTTTCACATCTGTTGTCCCCAATTGCCAGTTGCAGTTTAAAGGAGATATGCAAAAGCTTCTCTTCAGTTGAAGTTTTGATTTTTAAATGATTTGTTAGTGGAGGCCTATGATTTTCTACAAGTATTTGGTGTCTCATGTGGTGTATGTTAAACACAGTACAGGTTTGGGGGAAATACTCATGGGCACAATAACTGTTTTCTTTGACTAGGATTTTGACCACTGTGTCTGCCACAGCATCTCCCTGGCTTATATTATTTGGGGGACATTTATGGTGTTTCTTTTCAATTTTATGCCTGTTTGACTGTTTCAGTGAATGTTCATTGCAAAGACACCATAGAAGAGGTGTCCTTTGCAATGAACATTATTCTAAACAATATTACATTTTTGGGCGGCTTTGTTTTGCATCAGTATGCCTCAAATACTAACAAACTCGGTAGAACAAATGACCTTCCCTTGCTGGCAAATTTGTAAGTTTATATGTTTGCTTGATATAGAGATGATTCAATCCATGTAATGCAGCAGAAATTATATATATATCAATAGAATATTTTCATGTATACAATATTTACAAATGTCTTGTAGGTTTTGTTGTTTGTATGCCATAGTTATGAAAAGTGCCTAATTAATTACATTCAGCATTTTATGGTTTGATAATGGAGTTTGCCCTTTAAGGGCAGACCAGGTTGTCCTGGTGCACCTTCCCTTTCATCAGGATGGTGTGTTCAGAAGGGGAGGGGGGAAGGAAGGGAGGGCCCTGGGATAGAACATTGGACAGGTAACAGGAAGGGAGGGCAAGTGAGCTACATAAGGGACAACACAAGAGTGGTTCAAGCCACTTTTGCTGGAGTTTTAATTATTCTGAACTGCAGCACATCAGATTGGCATCAGAACAAAGGATGGGGATTTGGTCAGGTAAGCAGTAACAGATTTTCAAAAAACAAAACAAAACAAAGGGGGCTTTAATTGTATGAATGATAAAGACAAGCATATCGTAGTTAGGCAGTGCAATGTTGTAGGTCTTTTCGAACAGATGTTAGAAATAACCCATCTTGTTTTTAAAAAAAAACCAAAAACAAGCTGCCCTAGTAGTTTCACTGACTAAAAAATAGAAGTTTTGTGTGGTTTGAATCTAGTGTATGAGTATAAAAAAAAAAAAAAAGAAAGAAATGAATAGGTAGAAACCTCAGATTGTGTACTTTTATGCCTGCATTTTAAGGAAAGAAAGCATTGTGGTAATTCAGAAGTGCATTGCTAGGGGCAAGAGTGGTGCCCGAGTGTTTTAACAGACTTGTGGCTATTTGTAATGCTGAAAGGAGGTCGGGGGAGGCATGAGAGCACCACGTGGTGGACATGGCATCTTCGGTCGGCTGGGGCAGACGCCCGTGTTTCCCAGGCATTAGCGGCTATTGGGGGAAGAGCGATAGCACCACTCATGCTTGGTTTTGACTCGTTGGCAGGGCCGAATGCCTGTTTTTTGTTGGGAAAAGGTCTGAGGGGCCAGGGGAAAGCAGAAGGTACCATGGGGAGTGAAGCAGGCGAAAAGCCATTGGTGGGGGTGAGAGTGCCACGTGGTTTGAGCGTTTGTTTCGGATAACAGGGCAGATGCCTGTCGGTCAGAGGAAGGAGCAGCAGGAGCAGAAGGGAAGGAGCAGCCTGAAGGGCTAGAGACTGGGAGCGTGAAGCCTGCTGGCTGTTAGAGCACTGCTGGGGGTTTAGGCGTGGAGCCTGCACAGGAAGCAAGGAGGGAGGAATGCTCAGGGGAGGGAAAGGATGGCATTGGTGGGTAGAATACTATGTCCATGAGGGTAGCAGGCATTGAGGCCCTGCAGGGCAGGGCGCAAGGGAAAGCGGTTGAGCCTGCAATTTTCTGGGCAGTGCGACACCAACAGGGGGTCGGAGCACCACACGGGACTGCAGGGAATGTCGGGGGTCACAGGATCCAAAGGTGAGTCAGAGCAGTGTGGCTTTGCCGTCACATGCCAGTGACTGTGTGCTAAGAGGAGGAATGAAAAGGGGCTGACTGGGGGACAGCATGGGGTTCATGCCCATGGCCCAGTAGGGCTAGCAGAGTGAGAAAGGGCCCCCCACCTTTGTTTAAGGGTCAGGACAGGCCAAAAGAGCGGAGGCGATCGTCGCGGCAGACAGGTGGCGTGATGCCACGCGTTGGGGGGGAGCACAGCAGAAGGATGCTTGGACACAAGGGGGGGGGTTTAAAAAAAAAGAAGAAAAGAGAAGCTATAAGCGGCCACGAAACAGTTAGATTTATGGACAGATTATGTAACTGATCAGTCCATGCCGGAGGGAGAGTTTGGGAAAAAAGCTACCATGCTACAAAGATGTTGCTGGGCCTACAATAGGGCTTTTTTCTCATGGACACAATGCTGTTTTCCGCATGCCTGTCAAAATGTGGTTCCAAGGAACGCAAGGAACTGGGGGCTCAGGGTCGGGTCAACAGTTCTTTCAGAAAGGGCAGGGGTATAAAGGCCAGACATAGAATAGAGGGGAGGGAGGGGCATGCAAATAGAGGGAGTCAGAATCATTGACCAGCAAGGCTGAGCATCAGCCAGATGGGGGGAGGTGGTGGGGAAAAAGAAACAAGGACAGGGGAACAATTTAGAGCAGCTAGAACTCCTATCAGGATAGAGGCATGGAAGGAATGGTTGGACAGATACCCAGATAAGAAAATGGCGGAAATGATTAAAGAAGGTTTTCACACAGGTTTTTCTCTACAGTGTGAGGGGCCAAGACAGGCCAGAGAGGCAAACAATCTGGGCTCAGTGAGAGGGAGGGAAGGCATGTTAAAATGGAAGATAGAGAAGGAGAAGGCAGCAGGGAGAATAGAGGGACCATATGACACCCCCCCCCCATTAGAGAACATGAGGATTTCCCCATTAGGTTTGGTTCCCAAAAACAAGAAGGGGAATTTAGAATATTCATCTATCCTTTCCTAAGGTGAGTCGTCAACCATTTTATCAGCAAGGAATATAGTAAAGTGACATATTCACCCTGAAAGATGCAGTCCAGATTATCTGGGCAACTGCAGATGCATGGATGGCTAAGACAGACATAGAGTCAGCTTTCAGACTACTTCCAGTTAAAAGAGAGGATTGGGACCGGTTGGGGTTTAAAATTAGGGGACAGTACTATTTCGACAAAGCCATGCCCATGGGTTGCTCTATAGCATGCACCACATTTGAAGCCTTTAGCACATGTTCGCAGTGGATATTCCAAGAAAGGACTGGTTATAAAACAGTGATGCACTATTTGGATGATTTCCTTTTCATAGGCAGTGGAAAGAGGGAAACGGAAAGAATGTTAGCCAGTTTCCAACAGATGTGTCAGGAACTGGGGGTCCCACTGGCACCAGAAAAAACAGAAGGGCCCACTAGGGTGTTAGAGTTTCTGGGCATCGAGATAGATGTTCGGGGAAATATTTTGTTACCAGACAAAAAGTGAAAAATTGAGGGAACTGATTAAGATACATACCAGTAGAAAGAAGGTACAACTAAAGCAGGTACAACAAGTATTGGGGCATCTGAACTTGGCTTAGGGCTATTGGGCGAGGGAGGGCTTTCTGAAAGAGGCTAGCAAGGGTCAACAGCCAGAGTGGCCAGGCCACACCATTGAGTAGACATAACAAAGGGAGTCAAGGAGGATTTCAAGTATGGGAGGAATTCTTAGAGAATATAATGGCTGCTCTTTCTGGAAAGAGGAATGGTGTATAACACAGACCTCGATCTGTACACAGATGTGGCGGAGGCCTAGGCATGGAGGCTATCTGAGGGCAGATGGTTTGCAGAGCCCTGGCCTTCAGATTGGGTGAGGGACGGTAAGGTGAGGACATAACCTTGTTAGAGATCATGCCCATCTGGGTATGCACCTGGTTTGGGAAGAAGAATTACGGATCAAAAGTAACATTCTGGTGTGACAATAGAGCAGTGGTAGAGGTCTTGAACAACAGGGGAGCCAGGTCAGAAACAGTCATGCAAGTTTTGTGACTCTTGGTGCTAAGGGCATTGCAGTTGAACATGTCATTCAGAGCGAAACACATAAAAGGGGTACACAACACCCTGGCTAACAGCCTTTCCCATCTGCAGCTGGATCATTTCCGGAGGCTGGCACCAGCAGCGAAGGAGCAAAAAATTCCCATACCAACGAACATATGGGATGTTGGCAGGAGGGAGCAGAAATGTTGTTCCACAGTTCATGGGAGCCACGGACTCTGAGGGCTATGACGGGGCCTGGCAAGTGTTTCAAACATTCAGGGCAACTCACCACATGGGGGGATGAGGCCACTCACAGAGGAACAGTTGGGAAGTTCACCATGGAGCAGTGGCAGAAGAGGACAGCCCACACCACATTGGGGGTCTACTTGGCAGGGATTAGTGTGATCTGCAGTCTAAAAAGATGGCAGGACCAAATGAAGTCAATGTTTATTAGAAGAATGATGCAAGGATGGGGTAGGTTAAAACAAGGGATGGTGGATAATAGGAGGCCAATAGGGGAGCAGTGGCTGGTGAAACTGAAGGGAGTGTTGCCAGCAATATGCAGATCAAAGGCTGAGGCCCAGTTATTCCATACAATTTATGTGGTAATGTTTGCCGGGGCCATGAGAGTGAGCGAAGTGGTGGGCCAGGGCAGGCATGACAGGGAAGGGGTACTGGAATGGGAAGATATAAGTTGGGGGATCAAGGAAATACAGGTCATGATTAAGAGGTCAAAGAAGGACCAAAGGGGTCAAGGTTGCATGGTAACTCTAAAGAGACATGTAGAGGACACAGTGTGTCCAGTGCAGGCTTTGTGGGCTTTCACCGCAGAGTGTGAAAATAGGACAGGAAAATTATTCCTGCACAGGAATGGAAGCAGATTCATGAGTTATCAAGTCACTGCATTACTCAAGAGGGGCATGCAATCCCTGGGGGAGGACCCAGTGAATTATTTCTCCCACTCTTTATGGATAGGGGCTGCCTCACAGTGGGCAGCGGCAGGGGAGACGGTGAATAACATTTTGGAGAAAGGGCGCTGGCGGTCAGCCAGTTATAAAAGATACATCCGAACACTGCAGTCTGGAGACTAACGTATTGTTACAGTTTGTAACAGATGGTGAGCCACGGGGGTGGGGGGGACAAGGGAGTGATGATATGATGATGAAAACTAAGATCATAAATAAAATATCTATTCTGTTTAAACCCTATAGGCAGAGGGAGGATCATGGAAGTCTGGATCTGAGGCCACTCCTATATTTATTTCACAGAAAGGAGAGCTGAGAAAAAGGCTGGGGGAAAGCAGCTTTACCAGGAGGTGAAACAATGTAAATTGGTATGGCACGGCATCCATGGGATGAGATTGGTGCAACTGCTCCCCACCTTGAAAGAGCTGAAGGAGTGACGTCTCACTCCAGACTTAATTATTATTCATCTAAGGGGTAATGATCTTGAGGGAAAACCATGGGTAGAACCATATATGCAGATAAAAAGGGACTTAGAGATAATACAGCGGTGGTGGCCTAAAGTATGCCTGGCCTGGTCGGATATGATACCAAGGAGAGTTTGGAGATTGGAGCACAGCCATAGAGCTGTGCATAGGGCCAGGAGAAAGATGAACTGAAGGGTAGGGACACTAGTGAGAAAAATGGGAGGACAAGTACTATTGGGGGGTGGAAGAGTGGGTAGAAGATTTCTATAGGTCAGACAGTGTCCACTTGTCAGATCTGGCCATAGATATGTTTAATACGGAACTGATGGGTTTATAGAAGCATGGAGGAGACATTCAGGAAATATATAAAAAAGGGAGGAAGAGATGGCTCGGAGGGTCTCTGAGGTAAAAGGGGATAGGACCTAAGTGGAAGCCAGTCATCCAATGCAAGCTGGAGACTGGCTAGTGGGAAAATGGGGGGGGGCAAAGAAAAAGGAATAAAATGAAAAGAGGAAGCAGTGGAAGGAGAAAAGCGGTCTCGGTTTTCACTGTTACCTAACAGAAAAGGAGAAGAAGAAGAAGGCACCCAGGTTCTCACCTGGGTGGAGAAAAGAGGAAGAAAGAGGGATGATCAGAGATGGAAATATGGTTGAAAATAAATGAAATTGTGAGAGATACAATAATAAAAGATGAAAAATGAAACATGGAATTATAATACACAAATAAATTAATTGCCAGATCTGAGCACAACAAACAATGGTCTCTGTCTTTTGTGAGGGAAAAGGGGGGTCCGGAACAATGTGACATTGTTATAATGGTTTTCATGTTACATTATGTGTCAGAAAAAAACTGTATAAAAATAAAATATCCTTATTAATTGGGAGATTAATTGGTGTCTATTTTAAGCACATATTGGTGCATAGTTGTACAGCAAAGCTGGTCCAGGAACTCAAATAAGATATAAGTGATAAACTATGACATGTTTGAGTTAGGGATGTAATGGTGTCCTAAGATGGATGGTGAAATGATGCTAAACAGGTATAGATTAAAAACAACGATGAAATGTTGCATACTACAGTACCTAAATAAAAGGCATAGGCATTGTGATAGCAATAAACATTATTGATAAAACAGAAAACGTGACATCATGAAAACTATGTTACTCCATGTTATGTTTTCAACATGATAACTATGTTGCAGTTTTCCAAACATATAAATGACAAGCTATCTTTATATTTGGAATTATACTACTACCATATGTAATCACTGAAAACAAAGCATACTCAAGAGCATTGAGTGGTTTTTTGTGGGGTCACAAATGTCACACTTGCTCTCTCCAGTATTGTATGCATGCTAATATATATATATATAGAGAGAGAGACATGTGACAGCCAGGATGCAACGCAGTAATGCCGCAGAATACTGCAGAATGCTGCAGTTCGCTGCAGGGGCCATTGTGTGTAGATGGCAATTGTGCCCTTGTGTCATGTAGGATTTTGTGACATGTAATTGCTGCAGGTTACTGCACTTCATTGTGGCTGACTCCACTGTAGATATACATATATATATATATATATATATATATATACACACACACACACACACACATACAGATGTGACAGCAGGATGCAATGCGCAAATGCTGCAGAATATCACAGAATGTTGCAGGGCCATTGTGATTCAATGGCAATTAAGCCTTTGTTAGGCAGGATTTTGTGACATGTCATTACTGCAGGATACTGTGCTATTCGCGTTGATTATATATATATATATATATATATATATATATATATATATATTGTCCCCAGAAACCCCACTCAAGAACTACACAGACAAGTATGTGTGGGTGCTCAATTTGTCACTTACTTTACTTAAATGTTCTCCTTTGTTCTCATTACATTCCTTTTACATCTCTCTCTCTCTCTCTCTCTCTCTCTCTGTTCAGCATTTTGACAACATTCTCCATTCCATCTTGATATTATGACATAATAATTTTGTCCATAATAGTACCTGAGAAGATACCGCAAACGGAATGGGGGTGGGGTGGGATAGAAAGGGGATGGAAACAAAAGATGCATGGTTAGTAACTTTATTTGTTTATTGTTCTCAGCAGAAAGGACACGGAGGTTGGAAGCATGGATATGCGGCCACATCTTCATACATTGGGCAGAGAAGTGGGCAGCCAGGAGGCCCAGGAGGAGGCAGCTGCATCAGGATCTCAGCAACATCAAGTTGACCTGGAAGGGCGAGAGAGGCATGAAGTGGGCACAGCTGCTCCCAACACTCAGGGAGTTAAGAAGTGAACACAACCACCCTGATTCAATTATGATCCACTTGGGAGGCAACGACCTGGGGTCCAGGCCATGGCTGGACATATTTTACCAGGTAAAAAGGGAAGTTGAACAGATTAAGCAAAGGTGGCCAGAGGTGACCCCAATATGGTGAGACATTGTTCCACTAAGATTGTGCAGACATGTGGTTAGCCACAAAGCCTTGGATAGGGCTAGGAAGTGTATGAATGCCAGGTTAGGAAGGCTGTTCACCAGCATGGCACAATTTAATGAGAAAATCGCTAACATGATAGGGCCCTGGGTGGATCAGAGGTTGGTTAGAGCAGGCCATGTCCCCCCCCTTCCACTGATTTAGGGGGGGAAGTCCATGATCCATAGTGAGAAGGAGTTGGACTAGTGGAAAAAAAAGGGAAGAGGAGGAGAGGAGGGGGGAAATTGGGCAGGTGGACAAAGAAATTATCATGTAAGAAAATAGGAGAAAGAAAATCAACAGGCAGTAGGGGGTCAGACTGTACGCTAGTACCCCCCCCCGGAATGAATGAGGATGGCAGAAGACGGCCCCCCATGATATACATCTGGGGGGGAGAAGAGGACAGAGAATAGAAGAAATAAGATGACAATGAGCAACAAAATGCACAAAATGATGCCCTGCCTGCTAATGGGAAGGAAATAAAGGCAACATTAATATTTAGGCAATGTGTTACACACATATCTTTTATAACAATCAGAAGACCACCTCACTTCCTCTCTGCTTGATATCCCCTGGTGTGTTCCCTGCAACTGCCATCTCCGAGGCTGCCCCAGTTAGAAATGAATGAGAGGATTTCCCCATCAGGTCCTCCCCTAAGAAAACCATACCCTTTTTCAAAATAGCCACTATCTGTGACCCCTTCACTGGGGTTCCATTCCCATGTAGAAATAGTAAGAGGCTCACCTCCTGTGGGTGCCCTGCCTTGTATGCGTGCAGGGCTGCAACTGGGCAGATGGATACCTGCTTGCAATGCCATAGCACCACCTTGGCACCTTTCCCAGCCTGATCAGTTTTAGACCTCCTTACCAGAATTGAAACTCCCTCCCAAACTATGCTATGTCTTCCAGCACAATCCATCATTCAGGTCTGCCCTGCCATGCCCTACAACCTCACTGACTCAGAAAGCCCGTTATACACTGTGGTGAAAAGTGCTTTAAACAAAACTGCTTAGCTATGACATCTGCAAACCTGGTGCAGTACCCTACTAGCCGTCCTAGTAGTTCCTCCGTCACTGGCCTCCTCTTGTTCGTGACCTCACTGCCTCTGCAGCCAACCCTGCATCATACATTTTGTGAGGTTAAATTTCATGGGGTCCTCACACCCCTTCAATACACACACCTGGCTTATCGCAGCCAGGTGCACCCCCATAGTTGCGTGTGCCTGTTGGTTCTTCCACTCTGTTACTATGAATTGTGTGACCTGTTCCCCTGTCACAACCCCACTAACCTGGGTGCCATTCTGTGCTCAGAAACCATTGAAAGCCCTCCATGAGGTTTCATAGGCTTTTAGGTTCATGGGGGACCAGGAGTTGCGAAACAAATGTTCAGCTCCCCCGATCCAATCCTCCAGATGTAATCTAAAACTGGCGTCTGCCTTGGCTCCACAAATACCCATTCATCTTGCCAAAAGGTCTTGCCATTGTACCTGCTTAGAAACATGTCCCATACCTCTAAATCCTCCCTAATCCCTTTGTTAAAAATGTCCACCCAATGGTGTGGCCTTTATGCCCCTTGTGTTGCCCTTGCCAGGGGCCGTGTAAATGTGTGACCTGGTGCTACTGCTCTATAAGTGAAATTCAAATTTCCCATAAGCTGCTAAACTTGTTGGAGCTGTACCCTCCACTGGTCCTTGACCGCTTCTAGTAGTAACTTTAGTTTGTTCACTTTTTCCTTGGGCAGTCTGAATAGCCCCCCAACCGTGTCTATTTCAATGCCTTGAAACTCAATGCTTCTGCTAGGCCCTCTGTCTTCTCTGGGCCAGAGGCATGCCTAACACCACGCACATGGTCTCAAAATCCCGCAACATCCTCTTTCTGTTCCGCCTTTGTCCTATTAATAAAAGTCATCCAAATAATGGACCACTGTCTGGTGCCTGTATCACCTGAAAACCCATTATAACCATGTACTGAACATCTCAAATGTTGCACAAGTGATGGAACAGCTCATGGGCATGATCTTGTCAAAATAGTAGGCCCCCCACCTGAAAACCCAAAGGTCCCAATCCTCCGGCCAGTCCGGCAGTAAATGGAACACCTCCTTAATATCAGTTTTGCTAACTATGCCCCCTCTGTTGCCCTAATCAACTGGACTGCCTCCTCCAAGGTGGCGTCTGTCACCCTGCTATCCTCCTCCCTGATGTGATCATTGACTGAATTCCCATCCGGATAGGACAGGTGGTGTATCTCCCAGAACTCCCCTGGCTGCTTCTTTTGGTCCAGCCAAAGGGGTGAGATCCTTAGCTTTGGCAATGGTGGTTGTCCAAATGGGTCCTCCACCCTTCCAGCTGATATCTCTCTTCCAATTTTTTGATCCAACAACTGTTCCCTCCCTTCTACCAACCTCAATTTTTTTGCTTTAGTCTTCTTTCAGTCCCCATTAAAATGTAGGCTGAAACCCTCCTGGAAACCTCCCAATAATGTGTCAGCAGCCTCCTTGTCCGGATATGGCCTCAGCCACTCCTGCATTATCCCCACTCTTATGGGGGTGCAGGCTGGGTGAAACATCCCATTCCCCCTCTTTCAATTATACTGTTGTCGACTGTAGAAGGCCTGTCCTCTTCCCCCCGCTCCCCTACCCCTGGGGCCCCTCCTCCACTGTTGTCCACTAAACCCCATACAGTGTCCCCCAAAGGACTGATTGTAGGATCCCTCCTGACTAGAGTGACCTTTTTCTCAGTTGCTCCTGCACCTGGTGGCCCGATGGTTCCCCACATTCGAGCAAACATGTCGGAAATGGCAGTTCGGCCATGAGCAAAGGCTTGGTTGTATCCCTAGCAGCATTTTGCCACTGCTGCCCCCTTTTTTTCTCCTTCTCCATCATTATTAGTCCCTCTCATATAGATACTCAACCACAGGTCGTCTGCGGCATCCTATTTCACATCCCGAAATGTGCCATTCTCTTTCTAAACTTTTCCATCATACTTCAATCAATAAAATCACCTGTTTTGTAATCATTCTTTATGATTAAAGAATATGTCAGTAGGGGAGTGGCCAATTCTGGCTTTTTCTCTATCACTATGGCAGTAAAATATGTAAAGTCAGTAGACCAATTGTCCCATGTCTTCCCCTTCATAGACTTCTTTGTCTCCCCTCTCTCTAACAGGACCACGGCCACCACCATGTCCTTTTTCTCAAAGCTCTCCCTTTCTTTCTTCTTGTCCAAATTGTCTACATTTGCAAGGGTAAAGATATCCACAAATTCCAAATCTTTTCCTTGGAGGCCACCAAGACACGGTCCCCAATCCGCACCCCAGGCCCCCCAATCTCGGCCCCTACACTTCTCTCTTCTATCGGTGTGCACTCGCTACCCATGCCACCTCCTTTTCTTTGTTCCTAATTTTGCTCAGAGCTTTTTCAACTGTCCCAACCCATTATCCCCATCGTTTTGAGCATTTCCTCCACATACTCTTTCACACACTGCCTCCAGGGTGACTTCAGATACCTTGCTGCATGCACAGCTGTGGGTTGGGACTTGTCGTCGGAGCAGGCTGGGTGATGACAGGTCTCAGCATATGGTTTGACAGCTCTGCCTGAGCAGGAGGAGCTAGTACAGCTGGCTCTGTAGGCTCTGGCAATGGTGCAGGTACCAGAATGAGGGTCTGGTGCCTGTATTGGCACTGGGGCAGTGGGAGGTACTGGGCTGATCTGCTCTGGTGTAGGCTCCAGGGGTGTGGCTACGGCCAGGAACCCAGGAGATCTCTTGTCCTTCTTCCCTCCCTGCTGCTTATCCCGTTTCCATTTCCTGCCCTTGCTGGTACTGGGTGGTCTCACAGTCTCCAGCAACAGGTTTCCTTCCAACACTAGCTCCATCACTGCCTGGTTACACTCTTCCTTCCTGGGCTTGTTCTTCCTGGGAGCCATGTGCTGCTTTGCACTACCTGGAAACACATAAGAATACCAGTATCATCATTAACCCCAAACAGGTCACCTTCTCCTGCTGTTGGCAGGGTCCACTCCTGACTGTCTGTTCCCCCAACCCCTTTTGTAGCCAAGCTTTTAAAAAACCCTTTTCTCTTTTGTCTCTTTTTTTTAAACCAGTGCACTATGAGTCCCCTCCAACCCTTTAGGTAGTGAACCTGGTATACATCTGCCTACCCCCACTGTAGTCTGTCTACCTGAGGAAGAAAAACAAGGGGAGAGGGAGGCCCGTAATCCAGAACTACTAAAGCCTGCTCCACTGTATGGCTACTTCCATCTTCCGTGATCCCTGCCCCCACAACAGATAGTCCCTTTCCCAGGAGCAGGCACCCAGGCCAGAAAATGCCCAAATCCCCAATGGACTGAGTGTGAGTTCTCCTCTTGATGTTATTCTGTAAAAGCAGTGAAATCTTGCAAACCCCCCAGGGAGAAATGAGTAAAACTTCCCCCTATATTCATTGTCGCTTCCCCCGCATGCATGCGGCCACATATCTTGGTGCATCATATTAAAATGGCGGGGACCACATGGCACTGACGTCACACTCCACTACCATGTGACCCGACCTGAGGCCTCCTTTGCTCCTGGTCCCAAACCCGCTCCCCTCATGAGCCACTTCGGTTCAAACCGGAACAAATCCCCACTTCTGGTGCCACTCTGGATCCTTGTTATCCTCCCCTGTGCCCCCACATTCAGCCCCACTCTCGTTAATGCTGTTAACAGGCAACCCTGCTTGCTAGTCTACCTGTGGGTCTGCCTTTCCAGTTGACTCCTCCTCGTGTCTCCAGTGACCCTTGAGTATGGGTCTACTGCTGTATCGCCAACCCCCTGGATCACCCCTCTGTGCTCCGCTCTCTGTTTTGTTGCGGAGCCTGGTCCTGATATTTTCTCTATCTCTTCCCCCCTTTGAGTGGGTAGTTGACCGCCTCCCCTACCACCCATTACCATGCCTCTTTATCCCATGCACTTCACCCTTGTGTGACTTTAGATTTCTTTTTTTTTTAAATCTGGGTGAAATGGTGGGCTATCGCCACCTCTCTGGCTGCCCCCCTCACGTTATTGTGGTATTCGAATGAGCACCTTTTGCTGGCACCCTCCAGCTACCTAGGCCATTGGCATGGCGTGGGCCAGCTGCCCCCATCATCAGCAAGTCCCTGCTTCTGCTGCTGCCACATTAAATGAGCTGGATGCCTCCTGTAGTGATTACTGCAGCACTCCTGTGATAAAAATTACAGCTTGATACCTCCCTCCTTTGGCGCCAATATCACCCCCTTGTCTACAAACAACCTTTGCCCTAAGCCTGCTATTTGCTCCCCTTTGAAACATCTTTGTGCCATGCCTCTGAAGCAACATTAAAACAACTGATTTTTTTTTTATTTATCTTTCTTCCACAAACTGCAATACTCATTTGTAGCTACCAAGGAATCACTCCTCTACCATGTTCCTTAGTGAATCTTATTCCACTACTTTAACTTAGCTGAAACACTGACTCAAACCCAATATTTTAACTCAGAATATCTATTAGCAAAATGCCCACTGGCTCACTTAATCAAAATTAACTCTGAAAGCAATTGCCAAACTGATGTGCTCCTCGAGTAAATTCTCTTGGAGCAAAATTGTGAGCTGCCTGGGCCTGAGCATGCCCTTTAAGTATTCCTGTAGCTCACCCGTCTCTCTTCCTGTCTTCCAACCTCTGCTTCCCACCTCACTCCAACCCTGATGTTATCGCTCCTCCCCTTTGTGACCTCACTAAAGCCTTCCCACTTTCCCCCACCTCCCTCCCCTTCCCCTTCTTTCCTTATCTTGCTTCAGGCTCCCCACACTCCTTGGCTTGGACCTGTGGACAATGGGGTCTGTCCCATGAAAGGGGACCTCTTTATACTTGTTGTGGTAGTAGTATAGTTAGGTGAAACTGCACTTCTATGTTAAAGTCCATATTTTGAACCTTAATAGCTTTGAAACTGTTAAATGGATTTGCATGACATTTGGCATTATTGCTAGTAGTAGGTCTCTTGATCTGCCAAATATTGTCAGAATCCGTTGAGAGCTTTCTGAGATATAAAGTGTTGAAAACAGAAAAATCTGGGTTTTAATATTTCTTTGTCATCCTGGATCTCAGAAACAGCTTTAGGTTTTGGTCTGGAATTTTCATGAAAGAAAGCCTTTGGGTCACAGATGTGCCTTTTGGAAAATATATTAATCTGTTCAAAAGTTATGACATTTTAAATGTTCTCATTATTTCCTATAGGAAAATGTGTATGTTGGGCATAACAAACATATTTGCACACACTAGGAGTATTGTCAGCTCTAAAGCTCACCCCACTGTATACACTTCTGAGGCATACACATCTGTTTCCATCACATCTGAGCTTTCTTGCTATTGCAATGGGGTGAGCTTTATGGTCTCTCTCTTATTCATCTTTACAGTGTTACAGAGGCTCCAGTGGCTTTCAGGGAGTTCACAGATTCAACAGTCACAGTACTGTGCTTGTTTTTCCTGTATATGCTTCCTAGGCAGAAATAGAAAATGCAGCCAAGTTGGAACTGGCTGAGGAAAACTTTAGCACTATTCCTACTGCAGTCCTGTCCAGGTAGTCCAAATACAAACAGGTCCGAGAAGGAAAGTCCTTCCGTAGGCTCTTAGCAAAGTCCCGGTACTGCCAAAGCAGCCATCCAGTGAAAGACAAGTATGTCCAGCTGACAATTCCAGAAACATAGTCACCGTAATATAAATGTAATTGCAGAGAAATCTGGGACTAAGTAGAAACTGAGTAGGGACTAAAAGTGCACCAAGGGTTGCTGGTAGACAAAGCAGTTTAAACAAAACATTCTTAAGCTAAAACAAGAAAACTTGCTCCTAACTCTAACTCACTGCAGCCTCTAGCTAATGCCTCCCTTACCTATGCCTATAGATTAACTAAAAATAACAGCAATGGTGAAGTGACAATGCTACTAATAAAATAAAATAGAAACATGTAACCAATACAGCAAAGCAACCCAAAACCATAGAAATAAAAGAGAAAAGATGAGCAAAGCTAAATGGAGTCTCCATTTATACTCCCCCGAACAATGCGCAGTCCAGCGTGACTGCCATCTTTGAACATTTTTGTATGATATTTTCATTCATTTCCTGGTGAAATGCTTTAATAAATAAAAAATAAATAAGATAAGTCATAAAAACCTTTGTACTGGAAGCGAGTCATGAAAAGGATTAAATTGGTGTCAGTGGCTCAGTTGGTAGCACATCCGCCTCTGGACCAGAAGGTCATGGGTCTCGTCCCACACCGACTGGACTTGCACCTAAAAATTGCTGGCATCCGAAAGTAGTATTGGGGTGCTATACTGCTAGGGTGTGCCATCCTTTGGATAAGACGCTAAACCGAGGTCCTTCTGCCCATCCTGGTGTTGTCCAGGTGGAAGTAAAGAACCCAGGGCACTCTTTGCAAAGAGTAGGGAACATTCCCAGTGTCCTGGCCAACATTCCCCTTCCCATAAACCAGTTCATGCAATTATCCAGGCTGTGTGTGGGTGATGATGTGCGATATGGCCACCACCACACATTCAGTCACTTCACTACCAGTCTAGCATTGCTTGTAAAGCGCTTTGGATGTATGAAAAGCACTATATAAATGCTGATTCCTCTTCTTCTTCTAAATTGTATAAAAAAAAAATCCAGATAATTTCTCCAACAGTTAAGTGGCAAATCCATCTAATGGAATCCTGAAGAACAAGATAGATGAGTTGGTCTATCAGCAGATGTCATTTTTTGTGGGATTTGACATTTATTTTTCAGCAAAAAATGGATAACAAATTGGCAGCCAATGAAAAAGGATTTTTTTCTCACAAAACTGAATAGTCCACATACGAAAAAGGATTATTTTTTGTTTCATCCAGCTATTTTGAAGTACTTACTGAGCATGCTCAGAACCTGAAATTTTAAAATGTAATACATTTAGAACAGATTCATATTTTTTTCTCCAAACCTGCAAAAGGAACATGCATGGGCCAGCCCCTTTGTACCCTGAGAATTTCGAACCTAAATTCCAAACTGTCTGGTCACCACAGGTGTTACCAAAAAAACAGCACCCCCAAAAAAAAAAATCACTTTTTGAACTATCCAGATCTCAGAATCCATTCATACAACTGGAACAAAACTTGGCACTTCTGGAGATTTACTCTTCAAGACTACATATGCAAAACATCATGCAAACCCATTGAACAGTTGCAATGTTGTTAAAGTGCAAAAATTGAGGTTTGACATTAAATACCCTACTTAGCCCTAAATATAGTGGTGCTATCGCACCACTATAATATATACAGAAAAATAATTAAAACATCTGATATAATGGAAACCAACAGATCCATTAAGACTTTATAAAATTAGAGGAAAAACATCCGGCAAGGGTGCAGTTGCTATTGTTGGCCAATAGCTGAACATACCTCAGCCATAGTAATAAGTGCCTTTATTGAGTCTCTCTGCAAATCTGAAAGCTGAGGGTGCTGTATGCTTCCAAAAATTCTTGAATTAGGGTCAATAAAGAGGGGTCCTGTTGATCACTCATATAAAGATTTTCATAAAAATCTTTAAAAATAGACACAATGTCCCAAGGCTGTGTAATCATTTGAGAGTCACCATCCACGCTTACACATTTAATTATTCTCAATGCCTCCTGCTGATAAAGATGCAGGGCCATGAGTTTTCTCGTCTGCTCACCCTGTTCCACATATTGAGCATTACCTCTTAATACCACCAGTTTGGCTTTCTCATTTAACAAGGAGGTATACTGAGCTTGAAGCAAATTAAATAATAACCAGGTGGGTTCAGGGCTGGAAGGTGACAGATCAGCCTCAATAGTCCTAATCTTCTACAATAGATCGTTAATCTTCTGTGTTCGATCCCAATGTTTCTTAATGTCAGTTCTACTGTATGCTCCCACACTGGCTGATTTAGCTGCTCCCAGACTATGTCTAATTTTTCAGTTGAGCCTCTGTTATGTTAGAAGAAAAGTGTAAAATATACTATCATTTTCTTATCAGTATGTCATCCCATAATAATTAGTATTAAGACACCAAACCAAATCTCTTTCTACCCCCCCCCACCCCACAATTTTATGGAACCTTCGCACAGTGGCATAATTAGAAAGGATCTTCTCTTCGTGCTCACAACCTAATAAGCCAGAGATACTCTTTTAGTTAATGAGAAAAATATCTAATCTCAAAAAAGAATTATGAGGAATGGAGTAAAATGTATAATTATGCCCTGTGAAGTGTAATGTTCACCAGGGATCAATAAGATCAAAATGGTCCAGTAGTTCCCATAGTCCATGCTGTCCTGGAGAAAGGCCCTCTCTAATACCACCTAATGTGTTTATATCTGATTTGTATGCATTCCAATCACCACAATCAACATCATAAAATGAACAAACTGGGCCAATGGAGGGGGGAGGATTCATAAAAAAAAAATGCAGATTATCGACATTTGGGCCATATCCTGTACCTAGGGGAACTTCATGTACTCCCAGCCTACCATGAACATAGTGACCATCTGGATCCCATCACTCCAAGAGTAATTGAAAAGCAACCTTATGAATCAGGATACAGATGCCCCTTTTTTTGTTACTATCACCTGATCCAAAAAACCTATCCCACCCATTCCCTTCAAAAATAAGATAAATGGTCCCTTTTAAGATGAGTCTCCTGGAGGTGTACAATATCTGTCCCCAATGACTTTAAATATTTTAAAATACCATAATGCTTTTGTTACTCCTGAGCACCTTTGACAGTCCAAGTAACAAATACAAAATCGCTGCCTTTTCTATAATTTTAACAATAAAGGAAAACCCATCTTTTGGTGCTATATCAGCTCTGAAATAAATAAACTGTGGCACTTTGAAGCTCTACCCCACAACCAGACAGTCATAAAATCCATACAAAACTAAATAACCATAGAGAAGACATAATCACAGTAATAACCCAAAAATCCAAACCCTAGTGAACAGCAAAATAGTATCTGACCAATTAATCTTCCGGTCCTAATGACTGCACCTCAAGCTTATTCTAGTCTGTGATTGTTCCTACCACAGTCTCCTTCAGTGCTGTACCCCGACACCTCATTTCGGAGTCCCCATCAAGTGAGCCATACTATATATATATATATATAAACAGAGCCTCAGTTAGCTATGGTAAAAATGTCCTACATAAACAGCATCTGTCTGTGCAGCCATGACCAATATTTGAGGGCCTCCAGAAGCTCCAGGGAAACCATGAAGATGTTCCCTGATAATAATGATGTACACACTGAATACGAACTAAGCCACTACAGAAAACTTGAGACACAGTGTGGCTTTTGCCATCACCAGGCAGATGGTATACATCAGTACCTTTCATTTATTAGCACCCCATAATTTGCCAAAACTTCTTCAAACTTACTTATCACCAGCCCTTACCTGAGGCCCTCGATATAAAAACAATCAGCCTAAAAACATATAAAGCAGGTAGCAATATATTGTATACCCCCATAATCACCATCCACACCTCCACCCATAATGTAACCCCTCTGGGATGTTCAAATATGGGGTGCATTAAGACTAACATGAAATCCATTATAACTAGATGTCCATGAGCAGTAAGATATAACATTTTCCCCTGCATCAAATACATTAGAACTTTAATAAGTGCTGACCTCCTAATGAGAGAACTGTATAGTCACAAGACATCCATGACAATGGCATGAGAGCAGCCTTCTCTCTCCACCACATCCTTATTGGTAATGCATAATATAGAATGTGCTAACAGTTAATACAGTAGTTCAAGGCTGAATAGATATAAAGTTTAAATGAGTAAATACGGGAAGCAAACAGCACCAGCATGTTCCAAACAATGCTAAAATAGTCTAATGTAAATAATGCCCAAAACAGAAGCAGCTGCAGACTCCAAATAGCGAGCTTCATCAAAATAAAGCATGGTTCCAAAACTCTAAGTCCATATGACAATGAGCATCAGACAAAAGCAGGAACTGGTGCTTGCCATCATAAAACAATGTTCACCTAATTAGAAGGAGGACTAGCTTAGAAGCACAGTCATGTGCAAGATTAATACCCAAACACCTTGACAACAGTGTAATAAACTGCACATTATAATAAACTAAGAAACAAGAAAAAGAATCATTGGCCCCCAAAGTATTAGTAATTGGATAACATCTAAAGGGTTTATTCATAGTTCAACTCAAGGACCAGAAAAAGCATAGATAATAGGGTTACCAAAAAGAAAAAAAAAAACAGAAAGAAAATGGGCACTCAGATACAACATAATGTGCTAAGCAAACATCGACTCAACAGGTAGCAGTATGTTCCGACCACATAATGTATAATGGAAGTCTGCATATTAGATGCCAAGAACTGAAATATCCCCACCAGCCAAAATCATTCTAAGTTAAACATGTTCTCCTCTAAATCAACAGTGGCCCTCTTGCATAAAGTAAATGAACTGGCCTAACAACATTTTAAACAGGTCTGGAAAATAGTTTAGAAGTTCATGTTTGTTTTGTCCTGCAAGAGAAACAACTTTGGTCCTCCATTTGTGGTGATTTTATGTTTGCTTGCAGCATGTGCAAGAAACATAGTGCCACCATCCGAGTTTTCGGAGGTGTGTCACCCCCTCTTCCAATTCAGTCAGTGTCTTGGCAGGTGCGGCCCCTGTCCGCCAATGCATGCTGGACCTGTCTATGACAAGCTCCAAAATGCAGTGGCATACAGTTGAAAGAGGAGCTATGCTTCAGTGAGCAGCGATAAGATATTGCCTGCTCAATACTTGGCTCCCTTACACACCACACACACGCCAGCACACATACCGCGCGCTTGCCTCCCACGCACACACTTTATAGCTGATGGGGTGCCTAATCCTCATTGGCTGTGCCATGCCTCTAAAGTTTTCCAAATGCCATGCTGGGTGCCCTCAGCATGGCAAGTTATCGTATAGCCGATGGGGGTGCCCAATCCCCCATCGGCTCCACTGTCCTCCCCCGAAAAGTACTGGGTGCCACGCTGGGAGCCCACTCCAGTATGGCAACTGATGCTATGGCCGGGGGTGCCCAGTCCCCCATCAGCCCACGCCTCCCAGCCGCCCTGTGCCATGCTGGGAGCTCACCCCAGTGTGGCAAGCGTTCCCACGTTGTCTTTTTAAAAAAAAAAACCCTGAAAAGCAAAAACGGTGCCACAGTCTTCCTGCCCCCCACAACCTGCACCCACCCTGCGCACCCTGTTTCCCCCTACACCCCTTCACCCCTATACTTACTCCGGAGCTCGTGCAACGATCTTCAGTGGACCGGGAACACGCCTGCACTCTTCAAAGCCGACTCGCAAACTGAGGAAATGCCGTAAGCTGTATAATGGGATAGATAGGGTTTTTCAACTTTATTGATATCTCAGGTATTTTTGATTTTGCACCAAATTTTCAACATGGAGTTTTTGGGACCCTCCTCATGAATTCTTGCACTGTCATGGCATTACTCGAGGCTTGAAGGGTGATTTCCAGCCACTGCACGAAATCACCTTTCCAGAATGATTAATGAAATGACACTGCCAGTGTTCATAAGGTGTGCTCTCAAAAGACTATTTGAAAATTTGGTGGAAAATTCTAAAATGACTATTTTATGAGCATGTGTTGCGTAGTTCCTACGCAAGACGTCAGAAGTTCACATCAATATTTCACTCCAGATTTCTCAACATTGCCATTTTACCACCCTTCTTATGAGCAGTATAGCTGTCATTGTTCACATCTCACCCAAAATGTGTTTCCACCCATGTAGCGCAGACAATGGCGCAGTCGGGTGTGCAAATCAATGTACGGACAAATTAAGAAAATCACAGTGACACTGTTCATGAGCAGAGGTCTTAAAATGGCTATGTTGAAAATTTGGTGAAAATTCCAAAAATGACTTGTTTTATTAGTGCATTGTACAGTCTATCCTACGCCATAAAGTTCAAATTTTCAATATTTTCACTCCAGATTTTCAACATCAGCATTTTACCATACCTTCTTATGAGCAGTATAGCTGTCATTTTCACATCTCACCCAAAAGTGTTTCCACCTACATGAAGCACAATGGCGCAGTCGAAAAGTAAATCAATGTATGGGACAAATTAAGAAAATCACAGTGACACTGTTCATGAGCAGAGGTCTTAAATGGCTATGTTGAAAATTTGGTGAAAAATTCCAAAATGACTTTTCTGACGAGCGCATGCGCAGTTCCTACACACGTCGTAAGTTCATTAATTTTCATTATTGTCATCTCAGATTTTTCAACATTGCCATTTTACCACACCTCCTTATGAGAAGTACAGCTGTCATTTTCACATCTTGGCTAAAATGTGTTTCCGTATGTAGCATAATGGTGCAGTCGATGTGCGAAATCAATGTATGGGACACATTAAGAAAATCACAGAGACACTGTTCATGAGCAGAGGTCTTAAAATGGCTATGTTGAAAATTTGGTGAAAAATTCCTTAAAATGACTGTTTTACGAGCGTGCTTTGCGGTTCCTATGCATGCTCGTAAGTTTGCGAATTTAATATTTTCACTCCAAATTTTCAACATTGCCATTTTATTACACTTCCTTATGAACAGTACAGCTGCCATTTTTCATATGTCACCCAAAATGTGTTTTCGCACATGTTGCACACAATGGTGCAGTTGGTGTGCGAAAGCAATGTTTGGGACAGATTAAGAAAATCACAGTTATACTGTTCATGAGCAGAGGTCTTAAAATGGCTATGTTGAAAATTTGGTGACAAAAGTCCATAAAATGATTGTGTTACAAGTAAGCATTGTGCAGTTTCCACACCTTATAGTTCATGACATTGTAATATTTTCAGTCCAGATTTTCACCAGTGGCATTTTCCACACTTCCTTATGAACAGTACAGCTGTCATTTTCACAACATGGCAAGTGTGTTTTCACAATTTCAGCGCAGAGATGTGTGGTCACTGTAGGAAATCATTGTTCGGGACAGACAAAGAAAATCACAGTGACACTGTTCATGATCGGAGGCACCAAAATGCCTGAGTTGACAATCTGCTGTAAAAAATCCCCAACCTAATTATATTACGGGTGTGCATTGCACAGTTTCAATGTACGCTCATCACTTCACCATTTTTTTAATATTTTTACTGCAGATTTGCAACATTGCCATTTTTTACACCTCCCCATGAACAGTACAGAGGTCATTTTTTACATCCTGTTCGGAATGTTTTTGCACCTGTGGTGCTAAATGCCATAGTCGCTGTGCATAAGCAGCCAGGCTAACAAACTGATATTCCCCTGTTCATGAGGTGGGGTCACAGAAAAACATGTTGAAAATTTGGAGTGAAAATATCAACGAATGCCTGAGGTATTAGGGTTTCCAACCATAATGCCCAACCCTGTAGAGAATGACAGGCATCAGGGGTGTGACTTGGGATTCTTGCCTGTAATGCTTATACCATTCCACACCCTGCAGCCAGTGAGAGGCATCAAGGTATGCCTTGGACTCTTTGGCCCCAAAGTTCACCCCATTCTCCTATATCGCACCCATCTCACTGTATTTCCTAATGGAATGGGGTGCGCATAAGGGCCAAAGACCCCAAGGGACACCGTGACACTTGTCAGTGTCTGCAGGGTGGGGTGTGGTGAAATGGCGTGGCCGTTATGCCTGACAACCCAAAGGCACACCCCAATGCCTGTCACTCTCTGCTGGGTGGTGATGGGTTGGCTTCAGTTCATACTTCACTGCCATTCCTATTATGCAGCTCTGTAACTTCTACTACTCACTGCCAATGCCAGCAAGCAAACATTCGGCATTGACAAATGCTTGTTTGAGTTTTGCTGGATATGAAAGACAAAATCAATTGCTGGATGCCTACCATTTTGAAATAATAGGATGATATCCAGCCCTTTCCCCGAACTTGAGGTGGGAAATCCTGAAAAATACACAACTTCTTTTCTTTCCAGAGGATCCTTTCATTTCCCTAGTTTTGTGAAGGATGTGCTGCTTGTCGAAATAATTCAGTATTTTGAAGATAAATGGCCATGACTTTTCACCCTCTGCTGGCATTGGTCTCAAAGCCCTGTGGGCTCTTTCCACCATGTAGAGTTACCCATTAGGAAAGGGCACTGCCAATTTCACACAATGTTGCTGGATAAACCACGTAGTATCTTGCCCTACAGTTCATTTAGGAAGGCCAGTAATGACTAAATTGTTATGGTGACTTCTCCTTTCTAAATCTTCCAAGTGATCTTCCAGGTGAGTTATCTTCCGATGGAGATTTTTCACTGAAGGTTCAACTTAATTCTTCCAGTCTTCCATAGAGCTCATACAGATTTCTAGATCTCCTACCTTCTGGATGAGTTCCTTAGGGGCAGGACAAATTAGTTTCACATCCTTTGAGAGGGCTAATATGGTATCCTTAAGGGGAGGCAGCTCCTGTAAGAAGCTCTCCACTGTTAGAGCCTCAGCAGTCGGGTGGGAGTAGTAGTGTAGTAGTAGTAGTAGTAGTTACTGAACATGACTCGGTGTGCTTTGGCCCATGGTTTCACTCAGGGTGTATGGGGGGATGACTGAGTGATGCACAAAGGCTTTTTTGGTCTCCATTTACATAAATTATGCCATTTTGTGCTGCTCAATCAATAGTAATCACCACCACGCAACATCAAGAACAAAATAAAAATGGATCACTATAAAATATAAAAATGATGCATGTAGCGATTGGAGCAGTGCGGAGGCGCTGTTAGCCCTGGGTCATCACGTGACTCCCATTGCCTGTGGTATTGCAGTCCATTGGATTCAAGCTACTCAACTAGTCTTTCCTTTAGTAGATATTCCATTATTTTCCACACCACTGATGTAAGACTGACTAGCTTATAGTTGTTAGTCTATCTGTTACCACTGTTATGTACAGGAACCATGTCAGCTCTTCTTCAGTCCTCTAGAATCATGCCTGTTTCCAGTGAGCTGTGGAACAATACTGTCAATGGGGCAGCTAGCACCTTCCTGAGCTCCTTTAGAACCCTTGGATGTATCCCATAGCTTTGTCCACCTTCAGAGCTGCAAGTCTCTTCTGGACTCTTTCTTATGAAATTGACTTGTTTTCACCCCCTTCCCCATTCATGCTACTCCCTGGTAGTCAGTTCCTCCTCAACTGTGAATACTGAACAGAAGTACCTGTTCAGAATGTCTGCTTTTTCTTGATCCTCTTCTGCACAGTCTCCCCCCACCCTTCTAATCTTCACTATCCCTCTCCTTGCTTTCGTCTTATCACTTATGTTTCTGAAGAAAGTCTTACCCCTTATGGACACCTTTGGTGATTCTTTCCTTTGTCTGCACTTTTACCCCCTTCACCACCTTGTCTTCTTCTCTCCACTATACTAGTTATATATCTCTGTCTTCCTTCCTCTGTGTTTCCTTATACCTTCTCAATGCCATCTTTTTCCCTTTACCACCTTTCCCACTTCCTTAGAGAACCATAACAGTTTGTTTCCTTCTGTTTTTACCCACTTCCTTCATGCAGACATTAGTAATTTTAGTTATACATCCCTTATTTTTGCCCACTGTGCCTCCGCCACCCCCATGTCTATCCCCCCTTCAAGGCCATTTCTGAGGCAGTCCCCCATTTCTTTGAAATATGTCCTCCTAAAGTCCAGGTCCATTGTCCACATGTAGTTAGCCTCTGTTTCTATCTTAATGTTAAACCACATTGTACAGTGATCACGGGTATCCAGGTGACTTCCTCTCTGTGTCATCTGCAACACTGTCTCTTTTGTAAGCAACAGGTCCAGCGATGTCCCATCCCTAGTGGATTCTTTGACAAGCTGCTTTGAGAAAAGCCACTTGTGGGGAGTCAAGGAAGGCCCTGCTCCTTGCTGAAGTCACAGCTTGAAGCAACACTCCAATCCGGAAGAGTGAAGTCACAAACTAGCAGCCCCTCCCCCTTAATCACCATTCTAATGATGGCTTTCCCAAGTGCTGTATCCAACTCCTCGTCTTGTGATGGAAGCCTGTACACTACCCTAGTATGGACAGCAGCACTGGATTCTGTCTCCAGGAACACCCACAGCACCTACAGCCGTTTCTTTTTCTCCTGGTGCCATTGTGCCTCCATGGCCTTGATTCCAGCCATAACATATAAAACAACCCCTCTTCCCCTCCTGTCTTCCCAATCTCTCCTGAACATAGAGTAGCCCACTATGGCCATTTCCTAGTCCCGCAGATCAATGCACCACAACTCACTTATAGTCACTATATCCAGTTTTGCCTTCACCATGATAGCTTCCATGTCAGGAAATGTGTGTCCAAGTCTCCTTGCATTGCGCACATACCTCTCCACACCTTTCTTCTCCCATGTTGCTACCCTGCTTACCCCTCCCATTCCTGATGATGTTTTTCCCTGAAGCTCCCCTTGACATTCCTCCTACCTATTTAATTTCACATGACAGGATGCCGTGGGAGCATCGTCAAGGGATCATGAGGGTTGGATTCACCCCAGCTGAGTCCTCCTCCACAATGCTCACCTCCAAACCTGATCAACAGACACATACTTTAGGAGCCTTCCTCTTCCTGCTACTCTGCCAATTGGGTGGCTCATTTCTGTTAGAGAGCAGGCTAATGAGTTGTCTTGAATTGCAAACTGGGCTAAAGTGGCATCCTGCCAGTGTAATGGATACTCAACAGGATGCCACAGGGAGCATTGCGATGGGTAAATGGGGGCCATGTTAACCCCAGAAAAGCCCGTTTTTCCCAATGCTCCCCTCTAAACCTGCCCAGCAGACATGCAGTTCGGGAGCCTTTCTCTTTCCTGTTGCATGCCCATTAGGCAGTTTGCTCCAGTTGGGGGGAGGCTTTTTCCCATTTCAAAGGGACTGCAACCTAGTGACTGGAGCGCTAAGGGCCACAGTGCAAAAGGCATCTTCTCTGGCATCTGTCATGAGCATCAGCCATGAAGGCAGTCAACAGGTGGCCATATTCCTCAAACCTGCCTAAACAACAATGGATTAAGATGCTGTTTTAAATATATATGTAACATGCTGCTGGTATCCTGCTTAAATTACAGTGAACTATGGTAGTGTATTAATGTATATGGACCATGCTAAGGATACAGGCCTAGTGCACTGAGCCCTTGCTTCGAAGTAGAACCACCTGTCTAATATAATCAAGACTCCTGCCTATGCACTGCATACTGTATATGTTGACATTCCCTCATTTAACCTATCTCCTTTCTTACTACCTAACAATCAGGTGTGCATATTCAAGGTAGCCCTACTGAACTTAGTCAGCTCACTACCAGGCCATCTGCTATATTTGTGAGTAGGTGATTCTCCTTTCTAGGTGACCCCTCTGGGTGACCTCTATCTGTATGCAAGGGTGTTCTTTTCTAGCCAGGTGACCTCTATATTTCAGAGAGTGAGATATTCCCTATCTGGATGACCCCTGTCTAAGTGAAAGGGTGGTCCTACCTACCTGGGTATCTCTATAATTTGAGTGTGAATCCTCCCTATCAGGGTGACCTCAATATTTGTGAGTTGGTGGTCCTCCCTATCTGAGTCACCCCCATCTGTCTGCAAGGGTGGTTCTCCCTCTCTGGGTGACCCCACCTGTGTGAATGGGAGACCCTCCCCATCTGGGATACCACTATGTTTTTGAACAGATGGTCCTTCTATCACACTGTGGTTGAATAGTGTTCTAGTGCTGGATAACCCTATTGTTTATTATGAACATATGGTAGGTATACTGTAGATAGCTAACATCGGTCAGGATGGTCTTGTAACAGTAGATGATTGGAACAATGTTGCTCTTCTGTGTAACATGCCTCCTACAAGGGCTACACCTACCAGCAGCTATAGACCCTAATAACGTACTGTGTCACTCTGATAATGCAATGTATAAATATACCTCTGCAGCTTTCCTTAAAATGTATGTTCCCTCTGTTACATCAACAGACCCTCTCTGACCTGAAATGCCTGCCCTATTAGCTGAGGACATGCCTCTTGTTGGGGAGGCCATAAATTGCATAAGTCTATGTGGATCTTTGATATCACTGTATAAAATAAATAGTACTGCCTGTGTCCTTAGGTACTGTTGAACTATCCCTTTATCAAACAAAATTGGTCAGATCCACACAGCTGCATAATGAAGTTAATGAAGTTGTGTGGACTTGTTAAGGAGGTATGGAGAAACAACACAATGATTTGTAAGTAGTAAGATTTGTTTTAGTTTCTGTTCTAAGGAAGGCACACATTATTGGGAAATATATAGAGATTGTACATTTTAATGGAAGGAATAGGAGCTCCCAGTGGTCATGAGGATATCGCTGCTCCTGCCCTCCCCAAGCCCCAATGCACTGGATCACTCAGACAGCTCAGCTCCCCAGTGGTTGTGAGGCATCGCTGCTCCTGCCCCTCCCAGGCCCACGCGCTGGATCACTCAGACGGCTCAGCTCCCCAGTGGTCATGAGGATATACACTGCTCCTGCCCTCCCCAAGCCCCACGTGCTGGATCACTCAGACAGCTCAGCTCCCCAGTGATTGTGAGGGCACACGCTGCCTACCCTCCCAAGCCCCGCGCTGGATCACTCAGAATGCTCCAGGTACAATGACACAGGGCTGCTCAGAACGCCAGTACACTCTTCCTTTTCTACATTTAGTGGGACAAAGGACTAAGAATTTTAGGTGCCAATTTGGCAAGGGCCCTCTGCTGTATCTGTCAGCAGTGCTAGTAGTTAGTTTTAAAATCCTTACCTGCCTAACATAAATAAAGCTGTAATTGCCACTGATACTTGGAGCCGGACAAAAGACTGGGATTTTTTGCGCATTTAATTTTAATTTTGACAATAATCTTAAAACTGTAAACAAGGGCACCTCTGCTTAACTGTTGGAAGTACAGAAAAACAAGCTTTGCTGTAATTTAACACACTTCTGGGACTTTAGCATCACATGAGAGTAAAAACCAATCAACTCACTTTTCCATTTGCAGATTATCTGGAACCACCACTAGAGGCCGACCAAAGCTTTCACAGCTACCCAAACACAGCAAATAATATGCTGCTCCTATATTTAACTGTATTATGCCTGCTTGCACCTCTTGCGTCCCTCCCTCCTGCATCCTGTCCAGATCCTAGCCCCCTATTTATAGAATTCATGGCTGCTCTAACACCACGTTATACCACCTCCCCCAGCGGGCATACCTCTCAAGTGTCCCTCATTATGAGGGACATCCCTCATTTTGCCCCTTAAAATTGCTCTGTCCCTCATCCGTCCCTCATGGAAAAGGTGCTGCCTACACAGAGAATGTGCTGTAAATTCAAACTTTAAAGCAGAAACTCTTAATATTCTAAAATACTGAATCCAAAATAAACTTTGTACAAGTAAAGACTATGGTGTTCACAGTGTTCTGAGCTTGTATCTTCATGTTTAAGGATGTGTCCCTCATTCTGAAGGTCTATGTCCCTCACTGTCCCTCATTTTGGTGTCCAAAATGTCCATGTCCCTCATTTCAGTTGCAAAAGGTTGAGAGGTATGCCAGCGGGCAGCCCACAATGCTTCACCTATACAAATGGGAACTCAGGGCTTCCATCCTTCCACCCTCCTTTCACACTGGACTGATGTCCTTAAATTTAGTCACCCTCAGGCAGCTCCTTACATACCTCCAGGCATCTATTGGCACCCTGAAAGTCATAATGGGCCAGGCTTATAACCAAACCGCTGTTCACACTTCTGCTCCTCCTAGCTGGAGATGTCGAGCTAAACCCTGGCCCTACCACCCCAGCAGCCACCACTCCTCCCCATCTCTCCATTACTCAGAGCTTTAAAATAGTACGCTTAAATATCTGCAGCATCCTGAACAAGCTGACGGACTAAAACTATGTGTCCTATTCTGCACCCTGATATTCTGATATTCTGATAATCAGCAAGACCTGACTGAAACCACACAACCTGGACGCAGAATTTCATATCCCCGGCTACTGTATCATCCGGCATGACCGCCTGGTAAAAAAGGCGGGGCATTGCCATGTTCATCTTCTCCCAGCTACAATTCACCCCAGTCCTGCCTCCTGAGCCCATGATGACCAAAGGTACCCTGATAATCAAAATCGCCTCCCTCACTTAATTCCTGTATTCGTAGCAGGGTCCTACTCCCCTGACACCCTTCTGCCCATCATCCTAGACCACCTGTGCAACCTAAAGACCTTATGCTGGGCTGAGCTGCATATCCTTGGGGACTTAACTTAAATTGTCTTTCCAGTGCTAGTGCTAAGCTCTGAAGCCAGGTGATGATTCACTAGACATGTCCCAACAAATCTCAGAACCCACTCACCTGAACCATGAATCCCAGAACCACTCCTCTTGGATTGGGCCCTGACCATGCACCCTCACCAGATACTTGATGCTGGACTCCTGCCAGACTCCCTAAGTGATCACCACATGATTTACGTGGTGGGGAAAATATTCAGGCCCAAGGAACCTCCCCTTCGTACTCTACTCACTGGGTCCTACAAATCCCTTGATCTTACAGCCCTCTTAAATGACCTGGCAAACATAGACTGGTCCTTCGTCTCCAGGGCAGCCTTCATTGACGCTGCCCTAGAAATCTTCTAGTCCAGATTCCTAGCTGTCTGGGACTACTTTGCACCACTAAAATGGGCTTGAGTTAGGGGAGCCCACTTGCCCTGGGTCATGGCCAATCTCATAGAGCATCTCTGAGCCAGGGACCGGGCCTGGAAAACTTACAAGGCAGCAGGCACCCACGCGGCACTCTAACATTAATGCTCACTTTGGAATGCCTGCACTAGGCTTACACGACAAGCCAAAACAAACTATTTTAAAGCCTCCTTCCACTCCAACAGAAACCACCCAGCAAAGTTTTGGAAGACAATCAAATCTCTCCTCACCCCTCCTGCCCAGCCCCCTACTCCAGCCCTGGAGGTAAAGGGCTCTATCATCATGGAACCATATGCAGTGGCCTCAGTTTTCAACACCTTTTTTACAAGTTACTCATCCTCCCTCTTGCCCTCTCTCCTGCTCCCCATGCACCCACCCTCCCGCCCCAACAACACCCTCCCACTTTTCCTTTCGCCCAGCTACCCTTCCAAAGTACTAAAACCACTGCAGTCTCTTAATCCTACCAAAGGAAAATGCCCAACAGGACTGGACAGCAAATGCTCCCTATTGGCACTTGCCATCGCCAGCCCTCTGGCTGATCTGTTTAACCTCTCTTTCTTATTAGTGTCAATCCCCCCTGACTGGAAACATGCTACCATCATCCCCCTTCCTAAAGGAAGTGATCCCTCCTCCCCAGGTAACTACCGCCCCATCTCACTTCTCCCTATACTATATAAAATCCAGGAGCGCCTCGTTCTCTCTCAACTCTCCTTATTTCTCAATTCCTCCTCCTTCTTTTCACCCTACCAGTCTGGATTTAAGAAATTACACTCCACCATCACCCCCTTCTTCAGCTCACTGACACCATCCTCACAGGTAAGGATAGTGGGCACACTACTTCAGCCATCTTTGTCAACCTTGCAAAGGCCTTCGACACTGTCTCACATGCCCTTCTACGATCCAAACTCTCCCTCGCTGGACTCTCAGGAGCTTCCAACAGCTGGTTCCCATTTCTACCTGGTGGGCAAGTCACAATCAGTAAGAATTGGCTCTCACACTTGTCCCCTCCAGATCACCACGGGTCTCCCAAGGCTCGGTCCTTGGCCTGATACTGTTTTCATCTTCCTAAATGATCTGCCCTCAGCCTGTCCACATACACTCCATTCACATGTACGCAGATGACACAGTACTGTATGCATCAGGTCCCAACTCCTCTGAAGTGACTTCCAGACTACAGCAGGACTTCAATAATGTCCAGCTCTGGTTTAGCGCAAACCAACTTTTTCTTAATCCTAGGAAAACAGTCTCCCTAACCTTCAGCACGAGACAGAGACTCTCCCGTCTCCCCGCCATCCCCATCTTCCACACCATTGATGCAATTCCCCTGGAGGCTTGTACCTCATTCAGTTACCTTGGGGTCTGGCTTGACCAGTGCCTCAACTTTTCTGCACACTTAGACGTGATCCACAAGAAACTGCACCCTAAGCTGGGCATCCTATATTGAAACAAAGACTGCATCCCTCTGCCAACTCGCAAGGCAATTGTACAGAAAATGATCCTCCCTATATTCGATTATGGGGATGCCATCTACAGCGCTGCTCCCAAGTCCTCCCTAGCCAGACTGGATCCTCTCTACCACTCCTTCTGCTGGTTTGCCCTGGACTGCCCCCCCAACCCATCACTGTGTCCTCTACAGGTCATTGGACCACCCATAGCTACATGACAGGAGACAGGCCCACTGTGCTAGAACGACAGCAAAATTCTGGGCCCAGTCCCTTCCCCCTTATCTCACAGCAACCCTAACAACTCAACCCCCACCTGTGCACTCACTCAGGAACACTGACTCCCGGCTCTTCTATGTCTCACATATGTCCACCACTATAGGCCAGGCTGCCTTCAAATACCACATGCCTAAACTTTGGAACTCCTTGCCTGTGGACATTCGACACACCACCAATATCCAGCATCTCCAATCTCTCCTCGAGGTGCATTTCTCCACCACCTGCATATCCACCTAGCACCACTGAGGGCCAAATGTCTCTCACTTACAAAATCCTGACCACAAATTAAGTTGCACACTGGCTCCACCCAAGCGTTCACTGTCCTTTACTCTCAGTTGTTTAATGTGTAAGTATTTATCCTCTGATGGCTATGCATAGCTGTTGTACCTGTATGTGTTCTGTATAAATCTTTATTGTATACTTCTCCTCTACCCCCTTCCCCCAGGACACATCTGGAATCGGACGTTATTCCACTCAGTATGCTTTCCCGATAAAACTTTTAAATAAATAAATATGGGTTTATAAAAGAACCCCAGAGCAAATGTCACTGAGATATGTGTTATCCTGGATTGTATTGGCTGGACAGCCAAATTTTAAAGAAAACACAATTGCACATACCCCAATAATGCAAAGCATCATGGGAAACATATGCAAATCTCCATGATGGTACAGAAGGTGGCAGTACATGAAAAAGTAATGGCTGGCATATGTTCAGCCTTGGGATTATTTACATACGTTTTTCTTTTAGAGAGACAGGTTTTTGTCCATGACATGATCTAAGTTATATTTAAACAATGTGTTGATGTCAGGAAGTCAGGTGTAATGATGGACTGTTAGCAGAGAAAATGTAGTAGTAACTTTCAGAGGGATTGCTTTGATAAGGGCAAGGTAGTTATGCTTGTGATAATGGGAATATTAGGAAAGTATGAGGTCTATGCATAAGTGGAGTACAAATATGCACAGTTTTATAAGTATGTGCTCAGAGTGCAGGCAAATGTGATATGTAGATTTGTTTTATAAATAGGTAAAAACAGTGATACATGCAATTGATAGAAAGATAGATAATTGCATATACATATTATATATATATATATAGAGAGAGAGAGAGAGAGAGAGAGAGAGACAGACAGACAGGCAGAATAGGAATGGCAGTGAACACTGGGGTGTGCCTTTGGGTCATTGCCCATAACGCTCATGCCACTTAACCTTACCCTACCCTGTAGACACAGACAAGTGTCAAGGTGTGCCTTGGGGTGTTCAGACTTTACACTCACCCCATTCCAAAAGGAAATACGCTGAAATGGGTACAGTATAAGAGAATGTAGTGAACTTTGGGGTTGAAGAGTCAAATGCACACCTCAGTAACTGTCACTGGCTGCAGGGTGGGGATGGGGTGGAATGGCATGAGCATTACTGTTGACAATCCCAAGTCATACCTCTGATGCTGTCAGTCCCTACAGGGCAGGGTGTTATGGTCAGAAACCCTAATGCCCTGGGCATTTCTTGGTATTATCACTCCAAGTTTTTAGCATGGGCTTTGTGTGACCCCACTGCATGAACAGTGACACTATCAGTTCATTAGCTGAAAGCTGATTTTGCACAGCGACTGTCACCACAGGTGCAAAAACACATTTTGAACAGGATGTAAAAAAATGACAGCTTTACTGTTTATGAGGAGGTGTAAAAAAATAGTAATGTAGAAAATCTGGAGTGAAACTATAAAAAATTGGTGAAATCATGACACTGCTCCTGCTAATGTATACTTTTTTTCAAATTCCTATTCATCCCATTGTTTTCATCTCTATTGCTGTTATGTGACTTCTTAACCTAGCAACAGCATTTAATGCATTACATTATAAGTACAAGTAAATGTTTTTAATACATTTACAGACAGTTACACAAACTTAATTTCCTTCATGGAATAATTTAAATTTAGTAACAGTGGTAGTACAAAGCAATTACTCAGACAACTTGAAAACTAAAACTACTTTATATTGTACATTGACACCCCATAAGGACCTCCTTGAAATAGAGATGCAAATGTCACACATTTATCAGTTTTCTAACAGGCATATTTTACTATCCTAAATACATTTATATCTTCAGTAACTGCTCAGCACATCTATTGCATGACCTATGTATTGACATTTTACATCTGCTATGCAATGTACTGCTGCTACTACATCAACATCATGAATCATAAAACAGATGACTGCCATAACTAAAGAGGCAGTATAGCACAGTGGTTTAAGGCTCTGAGCTGCTAATCTGGAGATATGGGGTTGAATCCCACAGCCTCCACTTGCATGCTGGGTGGCCCTGAGTAAGTCGCTTAACTTCCATGTGTTCCTAGGTTGCTCTGTAAAAGCTTTCAGCTTAGTGTGCCACTCCTGGTTAAACAAAGAAAAACACAATATATTATTTGTATTGCTTTATTTTGCTACTACAAGCTTTGACTAATACTTCCATCCATAAATGTACTTTTTATAGCTTATGTGTCTGTGACCTAGGCAGAACTACACTTAAAATCTTACACATCAATAAATAAATCATCAGAACAACATTTATTTCAGCAGTATCTCCTTCCTTTTCAGGTACCCATGATACTATGTATATATATTTATATCTTTTAACTTCAAAGCACTAAACCTATCCAAATGCATAAAACATAAGACTTTATTCTCTTCACACATTACTGTTAAACTTCAGGTCCCAGAATGGCCAAGAAACAATTGTTTGACTTCACTCTTGCATGGCACTGTCACGCCCACTTCTCATGCAAACAACAATCAATTAGGCAAACCCTTTCGTTTCTGTGCTATGCACTCATATCAGAGAGACATAAATCTTACAGAACTGCAAAAAAAAAAAAAATTATCAAGACTGGGTTTCTGAATTAAAACCTGTTGTTTACAGTACCTATGTAAATAATAGTTTACTGGCTACAAACGATGCTACAGACATGACAATAACAAAATTTCTATTTTACATGGAAAACATCCATATAATGAACTTGTCATACAAGATTTGTGACCTTCTGTCTGCATGTATCTGACAAAGGAAAAGGCACCTGCTTGATCCCTTTTTTCTATTTTATTTTAATACCAAACTTACCCATACTGTTAGAGACAAATATTGACATGCTTAGAGTTAAAAAACAAATAATGATGTCTATGCGAGTGTGTGTGGAGGGGGGGGGAGGATATGCCTAGATGCAGTTTCAGGCACTCCTTAATTACTTCCCCAGGCAGCTCTGATAGTCAGTTGTTCCAACAGGATAAATCCACCTCATGCTCCTCCCACATGAACCAAAAAAGGTGGGGTGGACCTTAGGAGCTTCTCGGTGGAGTGGGGTAGCTCTTACTCCCTCAAAAACTAATGCTGCCTCCACTACTCAGGTTCCAGTCTTGTACCTCTCATTTAAGAAAGAAAATAGTGCCCTGCAACCATTGATTAACATGAAAGTATATTTTTTTGAGGGTGGAAAACATTTATTGGAGGAGGGTAAGGTGGAGGAGACTATTTATACCTTCAGTTAGTTCCATGGACAGAGAAAATTACATCAGCCCTTTTGTACATACAAAATATCTGCAGGCTCTGCCCACTACAGCCAAAAAAAAGTTATAAAATGAACATTAGGCATACTTTTGCAATGATGAGGAATGTTACCATCTACCTTCTACTTGTCCTGGGATCCATCCACCCTAACCCTGGCCCATCCCCATTTAATGTCCCATTCTAACCAAAACACACAAGGGGCTTCATTAATTACTTGCACATCAATGTGTGTAGCCTAAACCTCAAGTTTGAAAGGTTTGCTTCCCTAATACTGTCATGAAACTCTGATGTAGCAGCAGTCTCAGAATGGCTAACCCACAGGATTTCCATTTGTGAAATTGCACTGCCTTCTTGCAAGCACTGTAAGAAGGACAGGGGAGGTAAGAGGGGAGGTGGATGCCTACTGTATGTTAAAGACCATCTGCAGGTAAATCCTGGCCATCAATACTGGATTAGCTTCAGCTGCAAAAATCAAATTTGGGTGGTTACTTACATCCCCTTGATTCATTAGAACAAGGCATTAATTCATTCACTGAGCATGTGAACAACTTGAACCAAAGCTATGAGAAACTAACTGTTAGTATTTTCAATAGATAAACTGGCTCACTACCAAATCTAAGAAGAACAAAATGGAAATGCAGTGGGTCTGATGAAGGATCATTCTAGGAGCCAAAGCATTGGGGTGACTTGTGAGGAGGATCTGTAGTTTGGTAATATATCTTGTACTTCTACTTTCGATTGTGCATTTGGCATTTTACGTGATTTATTTTGCACTTGATTAATTTGTACTTGTGCCCAAAGGGCACAACCATTAAACTTACATTGTTTTCTGCATAGCAGTCTTTGGTCTGATTTTGATTTCCAGCCCCCATAGGGCTGTGCAACCTCAAGGCTGCCTTCGAGGACATATGGTCTGAAACATGTCAGGCTGGAGTCTGATTTTGTTTGAATAAAAGCCTTTATATCTTATTTTGGTGTGGCGTCCTCTTAGGTTAGTGTGTGCTGAAACTTTTGTCATTACTAGGTTGTGCAACCTCATTGAAAGGCTTTAACCTGTGGTTCAATGGCTGAAGCAACAGCCACGCCCCCCAACCTATTTAAACTCTTTCTGCTTCATTCAAAGGTGTTTTCTTTGCAGCTGGAGGCTCTGTCCATCCTCTCTGGGCCAGGCCTTTCCTTGGGCCCTGCCCCCCACCACCACCATCTTCTGCACTGTTTGTCTCCTACCTTCCCTTGTGTTTGGAATCTGCTGGCTGTGCTGGCCTCTCTGCCTGGTTTGTACTTCTGCTTCTGGGTCAGTGTTTTGCCTCCAACTGCAGTCTGTATATGCTTCTATCCCAGTCACCTGTTATTCCCATGGCAGGGGACTATGATGTCACAGTCAGACACTGCGGCTTCAAATACCAGGAGTATGCTTTATATAAGCTATATGATTTTGCCCTGCTCCTTTGACTCCATTGCTTTTCAGTTATCTATGCATAAGTATATTAACCTCACAGCCTACATGACTTTCAAGGTATTCATTGCATTCCATTACTGTGCTGCAAATGCTCCTTATTCGAATAACCTAACTCTGTCTTAATGGCATTTAAGGTATTGACACTAATCATATCAATTCTCTATTTATGCTGCAACCATAGCAATCACTGCTGAACCTCATTTATTCAATTATACTAAACCTCATCAGTTCAGTTTCTGGCATCACAGCCTCTCACTACTTAATCACCTACTTTCTATGATACCATTATTTGGCTTCCATCATGGAATTGGTTGGTTTGCTTTCTGGCTCTGCTTTTATCAGTCAATCATATTATGCATTCCTATCAGTCTGTCTCAGTCAGTCATATCAGTCCATTGACAGAGTACAGGTCTATGGCACATTCATAGGTAGAAAAATGGTCAGATCAGGTCCTTATCTGCCACCAACTTCTATGTTTCTATGTTTCTATTGTGTCAGTCAGTCATCTCAGACAAACATGTCACCCAGCTTATGAGTACCAAACAGATGGCCTCTGGCTTCGCCTGGCCTCTTCATATTTAATGCTTCATAGTTGACTGTATGCTCTCATTTATAAATTGAAAGCATGCCAACCATGACCATTACTTTTTAATGCTCAGGGCTGGCACTGCAGCTGACGGTCTCGCTGTGCACTGAAGTCCGCATCTTGAGCATGCGAAACTCAGGGCGGGGTACTTTTCATCTGGCCCATAGTGGGAATGTCCCCATTCCAGGCAGAGCTTTGGCCGAGCAGCTGATTGATGACACCTCTCCATGTAGAATTTAAGCAAGCAAGCAAACTTTATTTATATAGCGCCTTTCTCAAAATCACGGCGCTGTACAAAAATACAAGCATAAAATCAGATATACACATAATTAATTAAGACTTCAGCTATGAGGGATGAGGACCTCATGCCCAAGACAGCTCCTTTAGTTAGTCAAATCAGGTTCAGTGGCACCCTCTACACTATTCTCTCCATGACCGCCTCTGGTTCACCTGGTCTGTTTTTAGTCAATAGGCTGACTGAGTACCTCAGTAGTGGTTGCTCTCCTCCTCCCATCTTTTGGGTTCCACTCTAGCTTCAGAGCATCCATTGTTGCAGAGGGATCTCAGACCCCTTCATGGCGTTCCCATTAGAGGGATGGTAAGAGCTTTCCACCCAACTGGAATATTTTCCTCCTGTAGGATTGGGTTTCTAAATTGCAGCAGCAGAGCCATCACTAAATAAAACATCCCTAGCCTGAAGGGAAGGCAACCTAGGCCTTGGATCCCCAGCTGTTTCCTCCTCAAAGGTTTTTTCTCTCTCTCCTCAGCACCAAAGGTCATAATGTTCAGTTACTATAGCTGTACATTCTCTAAGTTACTTAGATAGGTTTCTGCTGTTGAATGGAGATGAATGGTAGCCATCCTTTGGCATTCCCTTTCTCCTTGGGAAGTCATGCCATATCATTATAATTCATTTGACCTATGTTCAAATCATTACTCATTTCAGTTATCTTTAAACATTACCCCTTATCTCTGCTGACCAATGTGTATGTTCAAATCTCGATACCAACTTGTTACCTCTGCAATGCTTTCTGATCTTCTCTCTTTTTGGACTTTTCCTAAGCTACCATTAGCCAAAGGGAATTATTCCCATGGCACCTGTAGGGGTGGAACCCTCCTCCAGGGTTCCTGACTTTGGCATCCTACAGGGTGGTATTCCTGAGGCACAGAGAGGTAAACGGCCACTACAAAGATTATTCAGCATGTTGCTTAAGCACAGTACCACACTAAGTTATCATAGTATCATAGTATTACAGTAAAAGCCAGCAGAATAGGCCCCATGGTCTATCATGTCTGCTCGGAAGCTAGCCCCCTACTGGGAGCTCACTCCTCCACCCCCCAGCCCCAGAGGTGGCCCTCCCTGGCCTCAGCTTTCCCCTGTACCTGGCCCAACCCTTCTTGAATCCTTCCACTGTGGTCTCTTCCACCAGACTCCTGGGCAGTGCGTTCCATGGTTCCATAACCCTCTCTATGAAGAAGTGTCTCCTGCACTCCCATACTTCCCCCCTTCCAGCTTCCACTCATGCCCACTGGTAGTTCCCCTTCTAAGCCTGGAACGCTTCCTCAGCTCCACCCTTATTTATCCCTTTGCATACTTGAAAGTATCTATCATGTCCCTCTGTCCTTCCTCTCCTCCAATGCGTATAGATTGAGTTAATCCAGCCCTCCTCATAGGCCCTACCCTTCATGCTCTGAATCATCCTGATCACCCTTTCTGGACTCTTCCAGCAGCCCTATGTCACTCTTAAGATGGGGATGGGGTCTCCAGAACTGCACACTGTACTCAAGATGTGGCCTAACCAGGGCATTATACAGAGGGAGGATCACCTCCCTTCCCCTGAAGCTAATCACCCTGGTTATGCAGCCCAGTATCCTGTTTGCTTTTGCTGTAGCTATTCAACAATTCTCTGTGTTATTCATTTTGCTGTCCACCACTATTCCTAAGTCCCTCTCGCCCGATGTGACTTGCAGTGTGGTCCCCCCCAAGGTGTATGCATGTCCCGTGTTTCTGCCCCCCCAATGCAGCAAGCTACATTACCCTGCATTGAACTTCAACCCCACTTCCTTGCCACCCCCCAGGGTATCCAGATCCCCCTGCAGGGCCTTTCTCCCCTCCTGCCTGTCTGCCAGTGCTCCCAGTTTTGAGTCATCCACAAAGAGACTCAACCTACTCCAAACATTCCACCTTATGTCCAAGACATAGGAATTGAACAGGAGTGGCCCCAGGACCGAACCCTTGGGACCCTACTGATGACCCTCCTGGGAAGAAGACTATCCTCCAACCACCACTTACTGAATTCACCCTGTAAGTCAGTTTTCCACCCACCTGAACAACTGCCCCCACCCCATCCCCCAGCAGCTTTGTTAGTAGGCTGTTGTGGGTACCAAAGTGAACGCCTTACTGAAATCCAGATAGAGGACATCCACCGCCTATGTCAGTCCATGGCACCTGTCACCCAGTCATAAAACTCACCAGGTTCTTTGTGTCTGTTTTAATTGTTTTTGTAGTCTATTTGTTAAACTTGTCACATGTGAAAACGGGAAGTTTGCTCATCTTGCTAACAAGTATAAAAAATAAATGAAAAAATGAAAGGTTAGTCTAGCATGACCCCCAGAACAAAACCATACTGCCTGTCATCCAGGTGCCCCAAACTTTCCAGCTGCCCCAGCCTCTCCTTGATAATGCTCCTCCATAACATTGCCTACCACAGATGTTAGGCTAATGGGCCTGTAATTCCCATCTCCTCTCTGACCCCCCTTGTGGATAGGCACCACATGAGCCACCTTCCAATCTTGAGGCACCCACCTTGTCATCAGGAGATGTTGAAGAGTGAGGCCAGTGGAGCTGCCAGCACATCCGCCAGTTCCTTCAGCACCCTTGGATGCAGACCATCTGGCCCCAGTGCCTTCTCAGTCTTTAGTGACTGGAGCACCTCTCTCACCCCATCCACTGTGATTTCACCTCCCATCCCCCTCTCATGCATCCTCTCCTCCCTTCTAGATATGACCCATCCCATGCCCTAGTCTCATCCAGTCCTTCTGTCTCCAACTGACCTCCTGGTTCAGTGGGCTCTTCTACCTTCCATGGGTTGGAAAGATCCCCACCTCCCCCGGGAAAGAAAGAGGCAAAGTACTATTTAGCACCTCTGCTTGTTCCCCAGCTTCCTGCATGCATCCCCCCAGTTCTAATCCTGCTGATCTGTGCCCTCACTTTTCTTTTCTCCTCCATGTATCTATAGAACCCCTTCCCCCCTGCTGATATCCCTGGCCAGGTTAAGCTCCTTCTTCACCTTGGCCCCTTACCACCCAAGTTGTGTACACATTGAATTGAAAGCTTTAGCCTGTGGTTCAGTGGCTGAAGGCACAGGCACATCCCCTCCTGACCTATTTAAGCTCTTCCTTTCTGCTTCATTCAGAAGCATATTTCTTTGCCCCATCATCCTCCTGTCCTCCTCCTCCAGCAGCTAGCCTCTCCTGGGCGCTTCCTAAACTACTTTTAGCCTAAGTGAATCATTCTCACAGTACCTCTATGGTGGAACCCTACTCAGAGTTACTGCCTTTGGCATCCCTACTGGGTGGCATTCCCGAGGCACAGAGAGGTGACAACCACAACAAAGTTTATTCAGCAAGTTGCATAAGCACAACACCACACCAAGCTGTGTAAGCACATTGAACAAAAATAATCCAGCTATCGCTAAGGTGACAGGTGAACCTGCATGAGAACAAAGACTTGTTGACCAAGCATGTTGATAATAGAGGCTGCAATCATTCTATACATTTTCCAGCCTATAACAAAAACATTACAATTGTGAAAATGAGGATTGATTTCTATATATATATATATATATATATAAATGGCACACCATCAATGACATTAATTTGTTTATTAATTTCCCATGTTATTGATTTTGTTCAGATGTGAAGAACTAATATATATATAGCTATATGACAGGATCATGTGAACACTAAGAACCTCCAAAGAAGGGACCTATCAGTAATGCCACTTTTAAGCTGATGAAAGTCAAGCCCATTTAATAATTATTAATAAAAACTTTTTCATGTAGTATTGTATGAGTTATCTAATGTATACAAAATCTGTATGTTATCTAGCAAATATGCAGCATATTAATTTGCAAGACTAAATGAGACTAGTCAGATAATTAGCACATGCAAATGGGATTTCCTTTATTAACTGTTTTGTCCATAAGAATTCAAACTGTAATCTTCATGAACTTTGGTGCTACATTCATTATGCAAATTTGTTTTTGAAGAATGATTAATTTGAATAAAGAATGTCAGTTAATATCTACTGTAGCTCAAAGCTATTTATGCTGTATAATGCAAGGCAAATGTCAAGGCTTTGATTTTATTGAAGTAACTGTTAGGAAAACTTTAGCCAAGAAATTAATCAGTTTTGCACGTGCCATGCCACCACAGTGTTGTTCCTTCAGGCTAGCAAGTTCCCCAATTTCAGCTGTGGACAATTGTGTTTCATGCTGACATCCTGATGGTCTCCAAAAGGTCCACTCTGTCCCCTTAATTCCAAGTCTATCTGTTATAGGTACACCCCTCCCAATGTGGGCAGATGCATGCTGGAAGGTGGAAGGATGCGGGAGAAATGAAGGCCTGGGGGGGAGTGGAGAAAAGTAAGCCAAACTAAAATAGGGCATAGTGAAAGCAACAGATGTCTGTATCAAACAAGTAAGCAAAAGTAAAAGAAAGAGGAGACCACTTTGGTTCTCCAAAGAGGTAGCAGAAAAGGTAAAGGCTACAAGAATAGCATTCAGAAGATATAAGGAGACCCAGTGAGAGGAGGATAGGGACATTTTACATGGAATACAGAAGGAGACAGGCAAAACAGTGAGGACCGGTAGGGCACAAACTGAGGAAAGAATAGCTCAGGGAGTATCAAATGGGGACAAAACTGCCTACTGGATTAAGGACAGGATCAGACCTGGCATGGCTTCCAGTGGGGAATGGGGGCACCCCCGCCTTTCCCACTACAGGGGGAAAAACTGTGGGATAATGAAGCCAGGCCAGAGGTATGTCCCAGAAATAGTGGGTGATGGGGTTGAGGGGTATGTCAGTGGAAAGAGGGCCAGATGGTGTGCAGGGGAGGAAAAGAAAGTGACAGTCACAGTCACAGTCATGGTCAGATATTTCTAGAGAAATCTCCTGTTTTCTGGTTCCACAGTAGGGGCAGCAGAGAGAATCTGTTTAGAAATATTGAAAATATCTGAAATATATGAGCATGTCTTTGGCTGCAACTTTAAAATAAAGCGACTGCTGAAGACAGCCACATAGGAAGTACTGTAGGTAAAAGAGATGGGGAGCAGTAAAGGGGCTATTCTAGAAGCGCCTGATTTATGCATGAGAATGATAACCAAGTGGAATAAGTTCAAAGACCATTATGTTCTGGTAAGGGTCAGGAATCAGTGAGGGCCAAGAAAAAGGCCTTCTACAGGTAAAAAGAAAAGCCAGAGAGGAAGAATGGTGAAACATGGAAACAAAGATGATGGCAGAAAATGACCAAAGGTCCATCCAGTCTGCCCGAGTTCCCTATTTAGCCCTGGAACCTACTGTCCCTCCCAAAGCTTAGCCCTCTCATTCCTTACCCTTCCAGCTTCTGCCAACTCAGCAACCACTATACTCTTCATTCTATTCCAAGCATGCTTGAACCCACAAACATTTTTAGCACCCACCATTTCTGCAGGCAGGCTTTTCCACAGTTCCACCAGCCTTTCTGAAAAAAATACTTACACATGTCCCTTCTGAGCCTCCCTCCTATCAGTTTCCACTTGTGTCCACTTGACCATGAATTAGTATTCAAGATAAAGATTTCCCCACAGTTCACCTTATTAATTCCTTTTAGAAACTTAAAGATTTCTATCATATCTCCCCTCTCCTTTCTGGTCTCCAGTGAGTACATGTTGATTGTCTTGAGGCGTTCCTCATAGGCCCTGCCCTGTTTGCCCTGAATCATTTTTGTTACCCTGCACTGTACTGTCTCCAGCCTGTCTCTTCCCTTCCCTTCCTAAGATGAGGACTCCAAAACTGGAGCATACTTACTGAGAAATGAGACAAAGATGGTGATAAGGGAGACAAAAGCGGACACAGAGCTGCATATTGCAGAGGGGTTCAAGGCAGAGAAAAGCATTTCTCCCAGTAAATTAGGGAAAAAAAGGAAAAAAGGAGGGGGATTGTTAGGCTATTTGAGGGAGGTAAAGTGATAGAGGAGGACATGCCAAAGGCTGCCATCGATGGTGATTACTTTTCCTCTGCCTTCACTAGGGAGGACAGCGCACCCTTGCCAGACAGTGGCATCAAAGCAGCCACAAAGGGGGTCCAAGAAATGAGACAGCCAGTATTTGGAAGAGAAAGGGTAGAGAAAGGGCTAGCAGCCCTTAAGACAGATAAAACCACAGGACCAGATGGGATGCATACAGGGGCTCTCAGGAAACTGGCAGCAGAACTGGTTGAACCCCCTGGTAGAACTATTCAATAGTTCATTACAGACAGGATAGTTCCAAAGGACTGGAGGGTGTCAGGCATGGTTCTGCTCCATGGAGCGGGGGGAGACAAGGAACAAGTGGGAACTATGGACCTGTCAGTCTTACCCCTCTTGTAGGGAAGCTGATGGAGTTACTGGTCAAAGAAGACCTTATACACTACCTGGAGCAAAAAGATCTCCAGGATAGTAAACAGCATGGGTTTGTTGCAGGAAGGTCTTGTCAGACTTACTTGATACTTTTCTTTGGCTGGATCATGAGAGCATTTGAAAGGAGCCACACCGTAGATTTACTATTCTTAAAATTCAGCAAGGATTTTAACTTTGTGCCTCACAGACACTTGCCAAAGAACATGGAGGATATGAGTGTGGCTAGGGACAGAGTAAGATGAATAGATAACTGGATAAAGGGGAGGCAGCAGAGAGCTGTGTTTAACAGGGACAAATCAGAAGAGAGGGAGGTCATAAGCAGGATACCACAGGCATTTGTCCTAGTCCCAGTCCTCTTCAATATGTTCAGCAGCAACACTGAAGGAGGAATCTGGAGCAGATTGTGTCTCTTTGCAGGTGACACTAAGCTCCGGGGGAGTGTGGACAGTGACAAAGGAATCAATGAAATTTAGAGGGACCTGAAAAGGCTAAGTAGGTAATCTAAGGTTTGGCAATTGAAATTCAATCTTTATTATCAAGGAGTGCAGCATGCATATACTGTATGTTAGAAACATAATTTTAGAAGTGAAAAATAAATAAGTGCCAGAGCTGGGATTTGAACCCAGGCCTGCTCAGAAAGCTATGCCACTGCACTAACCAAATGTGCTACCAGGACAACTGGAACCTAAGGATCCTTATGGACACTCACATTTTTCTTGAAATGCACACCCTGGAGCTACACAAATTAGAGCTACATCTTTATTATCAAGGAGTGTGATGTGCATATATGTTTGAAACACAATTTGGAATTCAATGCCAAAAAGTGCAAGGTGATGCATTTAGGGAGCAAGAACCCCAGGACAGAGTACTGGATAAGTGGGTGAGGAATGGGACCTAGGAGTTATTATCTGTGACACCCTCACACAACCAAGCCAGTGCAACAAGACCTACTGTATGGTAGAACAACTAGGATGCTGAGGTGTATCACGAGTAATATTGACAGCAAAAGGATATAGGTAATATTACCCCTTTATAGATCTTGGGTGAGGCCACATCTGAAGTACTGTGCCCAGCTCAGGAGTACCCACCTCAGGAAAGAAAAGGACAGGCTGCAGACAGTGCAGTGAAGGGAGACAAAGATGATTCAGGACCAGCAGGGCAGGTCTTATGAGGTGTGCCTCAAGGCATGGAACATGTACTTGTTCAAGACCAGGAGGCAGAGGGGAGATATGATAGAGACCTTCAAGTCCCTAAAAGGAATACACAAGGTGAACTGTGGGGAATTATTCAGCAAGAGTAATAGATTGAGGTCACAAGTGGAAATCGACAGGAGAGAGGTTCAGGAGGGACATGAGGAAGTATTACTTTGCAGAAATGGTAGTGGAACTATGGAACAATCTATGAACCGAGGTGGTGGGAGCTAAGACCATTAATGGTTGCAAGCATGGTTGGAAAAAAGTGAACGGCATAGTGGTTATTCAGGGTGGCAATAACTGGGAGGGGAATGGGGGGTTGATTTGGGAGGGTTAGGACCCTGAATTGACATTAGGTCCAGGGGTTAGATAGGGAAGCATGGGTAGACTGGATCGATCACTGGTCTTTTTCTATCATCATTGTCTATTTTTCTATGTAAAATAAAAAGCTCGCATACTCCAGGGTGACACTATCCAAAATGCCCCAGCACTACACTCCTCCTAACCCTTTGTCAAGAGGTGGAGTTTGGTGGGTCAGTCCCTCCCATTATACAGCTCCCTTAATGAGAAACGGCAAACAGACCCACAATATTTAAAGGGGCAGTGCTTTCTTATTTTGTATATTGATATTCAAAGATTGTGCTTACTGATAAGTTAGAATAATACCGTATTTTAATTATAAATGTATTTAAATACAAAAACTCCTTAAAGCAATTCTTTAAAAATACATACAGGGAGGAACAGTAACTAGAAGCACACCCAGTGATTACAATACTCAAAAGTGTGTCAGGCAACAACAGTAGAACAGTCTATAAAACAGACTTTATTTATTAAATCTCATATCCCAAATTGCAGCATATGCTTATAGCAAGTTAATTTTAAATATAATTCTACTAAAAATTTGAGATAGATAACACTGCAGTGTAAATTATTCAAGGTTATCTGAGACAAATACATGTCAATATGGTCGCCAGGTAATATTCCTAAGTATCGGGTAGTTGTACAAGATGACAATCCATCCAATTAATGTGTATAAAAGACTAATTATCTAAAAAAGTGACAGACACAACATGTTAATATAGTACAAACAAAGAATGCAGCACATCACATCGGGCTTGATTTTTAAAGCCCAGAGAAGGCTGCAAGCCCCTGGTGCACTGATTGTTTGGCACATGGGGCTTGTAGCACTCTCCCAGGTGATCAATATTTTTAATCCTGTGTGCTAAATGCTGCAAGTTAGACCTGCTATTCCCTGGTCTAACTAGTGGCATTTGGGGACCCTTTTTATAGACCTTGCACCAAATATTTGGTGCAAACTGCTGTAAACTGAGGAAACTGTCACACTGTGCTCTACAATAGAAAATCGAGGGCAGTTGCAGAAAAGAGATTTAGTGCAGCTGTGCAAAAATTTTCTTTGATGCAGGGCTTGATGCAATCTCTGCATCAGCCGTTCAAAATCAGGCTCATCATCTTAAAGGGGAATTCATTGAAACAATTTATATGTAGGATCTGTAACATCTTAATTAATGTAAAACAGAAGAAAGTCACTTGGCTATCGAGACCCCATGGGTGGACTGTCATTGTCACCTCATACCTCGACTCTGTTTTCAGCAGTTCACTGATACTGTATGATTGCAACCTCTTCCCAATGACAACATGTGGTCAATCCCCATGAACTACACACAAGTGGCATCAGAATCATGACAGACATGAAAATGCACACTCAGGGCACTACTCTCGTTACCATTTCTGATGGCTCGCTCATGCTCCTGGATATGCATTTTCAGAGACTTATACTCCTGCCTATATACTGTAGGTCTGATCCCAATCACATCACATGGCATAGATGACAAAGGATATGGTGCAAGAAATAGTGTGCCTTACTTACATACTCAATCCATTATGCAGATTCATAAATTGCTTTGTTAGACAAATTTCTGAACATTTCAAACACCACACTTAAAAACACCATGTGGTTTAGGGGGAAGCCAAGTTGGTGATCTGTTTTCTGTTCTTCAAAAAAACTTCTAGTAAAGAGGTCTGACAAACTGGCTGCTTTTGAAAAGCTCACTCTGGGCTTATCTGTTATATTCTCTTTTGGAATAAGACCACTTCATATTATGGGCCACAGTGTATAATTGACATTTCCCACTTTTTCTGGCACATGGTTATACTGCATTGTGAACAATATCACTTCATTGTTAATCTCACTACTTTGCTTTGGTTTCAAAAGTGTGTCCCTCAGTGTATCCTTGCCTTAGCTAGACATTCTTCTAACACGTTATCCTCATAAAGTCTCTCTTTAAAATGAACAATACGTTTGTGAGCTTCTGTCTCAAAATACCTGTCCACTGAGACAGGATAGCCAAGTCACCACCCCTTCTCATGACAACACAAATGTCAATTTGTAAATATGACCTAAAATATGTTTGTAGGCCAGCCCCCAAAACATATATTGGGTCATATTGCTAGAGAGACACTTACAGTATGTTGTTGTGAAAGGGGGTGGAAACATGGCAACCCAGAAACTTTGGGCCACAAATGGTCACTTTTTGAGTGAATGAAAAAAACAGAAAAAAATCTACATTAAGTCAACACATATACTGTACACTCTTCATCCATTTCAAGGCTTAGTTTCTTAACATGTTTTCTTTTTCTTTAATGAAAGCAGCCAGCCAAGGGGGAGGCAAGCTTGTGCTGGTTTCCCATTGCTGGATTATTGTTTTAAAAGGTATGTGCTGGGGACAGTGTGGGTATGAGTGCTAAGTGGGCCTGAGGGCAGGGGGTAATTTTTCCTTGAAAGGGTAGGAGGGTTGCATGGTGCTAGTCTGTGGAGAGTATATGTTGTACTTATCCAAACTGGATTGGGGAGAGAAATCTGCCACCGATCTGGTGCAATGAGTGTGATGATGCAGCTGCATTTTGGGCAACTAATAAAGTCTGCTACAGGCATGGTGAAATGTGTCAGTTTGTGCAGTGACTGTCAATTTACAGTTGCTTCACACGTGGCCCAGAGGGACATTCATGAAGAAAGCTAAATATCAGGTGCTGTGTACATCACTAAACAGCTGCTTTATGAGTGGCAGGGCCATTCTCAAAGCAAGGTACAGGTCTGGTGCAGTGACCATCATTTTACAGCTGCTTTTAGAGTCTGTATATTTTCCAAAAATAAAACAATAAATTGAAACAAAAAGATGTTAATGCATGTATTAGCATTGAACCACAAAGTGCACTAATAGGGAATGAAGAGCTGGGAGTTCAAAATCTTGGGACCATGGCAAATTAAGTGATGAGATGTTAAGAAATTGGTGGTGTATTGTTAATCATGTTTTGAGCAATCATATGATACAGGGTTGGCATTATCCTAATATTGGTACTGTCTTGTCACACAAAGTAAATGGCACAGCAATGTTTGCATAAAGAATGACTTTTAGGGTTTCAGATATGACAGGCTTCTTAGTGGCAGTGGTGGTGGCATCTGGCATGCACAGAAAAGAGTAGAAAGGACAAGATTCAGGTGCTTATGAGGGACTGGTATTCCTTCTGAATGATGACGGGTTGCTCAGAAGGGACCATTTACATTTGAAAGGAGAGGGCGATAGTGTGCTTGGGCAGGATGTAGGTGTTTACCCTGGAAATTTAAACTAGTTGAGAAGGAGGGCAGCAATAGGGTACGGACTAGAACATGTTCACTGTTGGATTGTAAGAGCCCACCAATCCAAGAGTATGGTGAGGATGCATAAAGGAATGGCAGAAATGAGGTAGGCAAGAAATAAACATTAAAGACAAGAAGAAGGAATGGTAAAAGGGAGAGGGAGGATAAATGGAAGACACTACACAAATGCTAGAAGTCTGGGCCACAAGACAAACTGCAGGTTAAGATGGCTGCAGAAGAACAGAAAAAGTGGCCATTACAAAAACGTGTGCTAATACAAATGACTGCTAGGACCTACATTTTAATGATTCATTCTCTTCAGCAAAGACAGGGAAAACAGAAAAGGGGGAGGGATGGCAGCGTATATGAGGTCAGCTAATAGGGTACAGAAGGATGTGAATTAAGAAAAGAAAGAAGCAGGGTCACTCACTGTGACTGCCAATGAAAGGAGTGTAAAGGAAGCACATGACTGATATAATAAATAGATTACCAGATCAATTGATGAAAATGGATAAAGCACTGGAGAGGGAGGTAAGAAAATCAGCAGGATCAGGAGTAATAGGACTGCTTTTTTACATAGAGGGTGAATGAGGCCTCTGGCAGGTTGGCAGTACTTAACCTAGTGTTGTCCAATCATGATATTGTTAAGGATGATAGGAAAGGTGCTGATTGGTCAAAGTGACCATTGCACTATAAGATTCAGAATGAGGCTTAGGTCACAAGTAACCATTGACAACAGGGGCCAGATTTTTGAAAGTCTGTTTATGTCGCAAGCCCCAGATGCATCAAGTGTATGGCCCACTGAGCTTGTGGCAAAACAAAATGGATATTCCATCACAAGATTATTATTGATGCCCACTAGACCCCTTTTTGATCTAGTGTGCATATGCTGAGGCTTCCCACAAGCAGATTGCAGCCAGACCTTGTTAGAAGCTGTATTAAAGGAGGTCCAAGTGTTCCAACTTTGTCCAAGTTGATAACATTGGGCATTGTCCAGCTGTGTAATCACAAATGTTTGACACAGGGCCTGTTGAAAATCCTGCCTAGGGATTCTGGATTTCAAAAAACTATTTTGGCTTGTTATACAGAACCAGGACCAGCCTCACCTCCAGTGTTAAAAAACTACTTATCTCTAGCATCTTCATCTTGGTGATTGACTATAGTGTGGCCATCTACCCTGGTCTGGCCTACCATGTTGCAATGGTCACTTTGACCAGCTGGTGCCTTCCTTATCATCCCTAACAATATCTTGACTAGACAACACTTGATCATCTACCCTGCTGCTAATAAAAATGTCCTCAAAATAATTTCATCTGCTTTCAACAATACCTGCAGATTTACAATCAACATGAAACCTGACTTCCACTGTTGCAGCCTTTTCATTGCCTCCAAGTGGCTTCCTTTTCACCTGTGAGTTAACCTCAGTCAAGCCTGTACTGTATATGCAAGAGAGCTCTTCTGGCAAAATACCACCGGTGTCCCAAGGACTTCGCCTTGTCAGAAACAGCTATGGAATAATCCATGGGGACCAAATCTACTACTGCAATTCAGGAAAACAACACTTAGCCAGTGCTCTGTTATGTCTAGAGTGATCAAAGCCTGGAAGACCTTGCCCTTGGCAATTACTGATCTCCACAGCCGCTTCCCCTTCAAGGCCCAAATCACCGCCCATCTTTTCCTGAAACTCCACTGCATGTGTGCTTAGTCCATATCTGCCAGAATCTTGCCTCCTAAGCATAAGACCCTGTCTCCTGTAAATTCTCCTTGCTGGTGCGAAAGTCTGATGTTAAATTCTCCTGTAATATGTTAATGCTCAGTGATACCTTTTCTTTATTGCATAGGCATGATGTTGCATGTAACTTGCTTGAGTTGGACACCTTAAAAAGGGGCTCTTGAGCTCAAAGATCTTCTAAACACAATAAAATAATTTCAGAATAATGGAGAAGAAAATACAAGAATGACTAAAAGATGTTAAAAGATTTATTGGTTCCAGGAGAAGTGGACAGCATTAAAGGAGGCTTCTCCAGAATGTGTAGGGATCATAAAAACATCTAGGAAATATAGGAAGCAATATTGTTTGACAGTCAAGTAAAGCAGGCTATTAAGGAAAAAATATGCATGCAAGATATAAGAAGAAATAGAGTGAGATGGATATTGAGAGGTAAAAGGAGAAAATTTGTTAAGTAGAAAGATTAAAAGGGAGGTTAATGCAAATGCAGAAAAAAAGGCTAGCAGAAAGGGTCAGGGAAAAGGGCAAATTCTTCTTTATATACACTAGCCAAAAAAGAAGACAAAAGACAGCACAGAAAGGAATGAAGGGGCTAGTATGGTTGATAAAGAAATGGCAAGAATACAAAATGAATGTTTTTGTTCGGTGTTCACAGCACAGAAAGCAAGCCCACTATGAGATAGCAGCAGAAAATTCATGGGTGATGCATGTCACAAGTTTGAGATGTGAAGAATTAAAAAGGGAAAGGGTACTAAAATGATGGGAACAATTACAAGCAAGCAGTAAGGCATGAAAGGTGGAGACTTATGCAGAAATAGCCACATGCCCAGGGGCGTAGTGAGATCCAATGCCACAAGGGAGGGCCATACAACCCCTGGAAGCGAAGTTATCTCCACACAGTGCCCACCCTGGAGTGTCTTACTGAGCTTATGAAATGGGTATTAGATATTTTTTATTTAAATAAAAAAACATGAAAATAAAAAATACACAAGAATATATGAAAAAAACATTTATTTTAAAAGCAAAATAGTTCCTTCCTTAGCCATCACGAAGAGGAGCTGTACTGTACTTGATTGACAAGTGTACTGCTATCTCCCCAGGCCCTTGCTGCCTGTTTTGAGAGCCAGAAGTAAGTGACAGCCGTGCTGAATATTTTTTTTAATATCTTGACCCTCACTAAGGCCTGTGGACCTAGTCCATGCTAACTGCTCTTAGTACCAGGAGTTTTTTTTTCTACTGTTATTATTAACAGTGCCCCTTGTTGGTGTTTTCTGGCCCTTATTGCCTATACTGAGGACCAATAGGGAATATGAGCACTGTTTGCCATTTTGTCCCTCATCACAACTTCCAGCCATTCATGGCTGCTGTTTCCCAGTCCTCACTGCCTACACTGAAGACTGGGAGGGAATGTGAGACCTGTTTGCTGTTTATAAACATAGAAACATAGAAGTTGATGGCAGATAAGGACCGCAAGGACCATCCAGTCTGCCCATTTCTTTTTCTACCTTATAAATGTGCCATGAGCCTTTGCTATGTCAATGGCCTATCTATTCATACTCATCTATATTGCTCCCTTATACCTATCCCACTCCTGTTTGAAGCCCTGCACTGTATTCATGTCCACCACTTCCTGAGGTAGGCAGTTCCATGCATCTACCACCCTTTCTGTGAAAAAGAACTTCCTCACTTTACCCCTTTATCGGCCTCCCTATCATCTCATGCCTTGTCCTCTTGTCCTGCTATTTTTCTTATATTGAAACATGTTAGACTCTTTCACCTTGTTAATGCCCTTAAGGTGTTTGAATGTTTTGATCATATCACCTCTCTCTCTGTCCTTTGTGCTAGGCTATACATATTGAGCTCCATTAATCTGTCCTCATATGTTTTCTGATGCAGTCCCCACACCATTTTGGTTTCCTTCTCTAGACTGGCTCAGTTTGGTTAATGTCTTTGTAAAGGTGTGGCCTACAGAACTGTATGCAGTACTCCAGATTGGGCTAGCTAGTGTCTTGTAAAGAGTGATTATTACCTCCTCTTCCAACTTGTGATACCCCTACTAATACACCCTAACATCCCCTAGCCTTACCTACTGCTTTAGTGGTCTGCTTGGATGATTTCAGGTCATCGGTGATGATGATGATGCCCAAGTCTCTTTCTTCCCTTGTGACTGTCAGCAACACCCTCCCAGCTTATAGGTGGCTTCAGGGTTTCTCTTCCCTATGTGCATGATCTTGCACTTCTTTGCATTAAACCCCATTTGCCACTCTTCTGACCATTTTGCTAGTTTATCCAGATCTCTTCTTATTCTGCCCACCCCATCTGGATCATCTACTCTGTTGCAGATCTTGGTGTCATCTGCAAACAGACAAACCTTACCCTGCAGTCCATCTGCAATGTGATGATGAAGATATTGAAGAGGACAGGCCCCAGGATTGAACCCTGAGGTACCCCACTTGCGACTTGCATCTCTTCTGACTGTATACCACTTACCACCACTCTTTGTTTTCTGCCCGTCAACCAGTTTGCCACCCAGTTGACCAACTTCTGACCCACCCCGAACCTAGCCAGCTTATTAATCAATCTTCTATGTGGAACAGTATCGAAAGCTTTGCTGAAGACAAGGTAGGTGACATCAACTGCTTCCCCTTGGTCTACCACTCTGGTTACCCAGTCAAATAAATCTAAGAGATTAGTTTGACAGGATCTCCTTTTTTAAACCCATGCTGTCTTGGATCCTGTGCTCCTATGTATTCCAGGTGTTGCACTAACCTTTCCTTAAGGACTGCCTCCATAATCTTTCCCACTACTGAGATAAGACTAACTGGTCTGTAGTTCCCTGCCTCCTCCCTGCTACCATTCTGGTGGAGTGGGATCACATGAGCTCTTCTCCAGGCTTCTGGGACCTCTCCTGTGCTCAGAGTCTCACTAAGCAGTTCTGAGAATGGCTCTGCTGGGTGGGAGACTCTAGGTAGGTCTGGATCATTACCAATGACAGTGCTCTTTATTCTTTTTTTCTTGTGCATCCTGCATGTAGTATCCTGGATGGGTGTATTAAGGTTGTGCTTTGGGTTGTATGTAACCTTTCAACATTATACTTTTGCTTGGTGCGTCCTGTGTGAAATAACAATAAAATCTTTAGCTTCAAAGAGAATGGCTCTGCTAGTTCCACCCTTAGCTCCTTTAGTACCCTGAGATGTATGCCATCAGGTCCCATTGTCTTTTCCACCCTGAGCTTATCGAGCTCTTGTAGGACCCTTCTTTGGAAGGACTAGTGCTCATCTCCTCCCGCCCCTGTGTCCATGGTGTTGAGCTGTGGGCCCTGCCCTACCTTCCTTCAGTAAATACTGAGCAGAAGTATCTATTTAGGATAGATGCTTTACATAGTCTTCTTCCTCACACGTCCCCTTATCTCCTTTGATCTTAGCAATACCTCCTCTGGACTTTCTCCTTTCACTAATGTATCTATAGAAAGTCTTGTCACCTTGTTTTACTGTCTGTGCTAGTGTTTCCTCAGTTTGGGTCTTTGCCTGCCTTACTGCCTTCCCTGCTTCCCTTAGGAAGTTTGGTATGCCTCCCTATCTTCATCCCGCTGTGTTCCCTTATATTTCCTGAAGGCCAGCCTTTTGGCTCTGACCTTTTCTGCTACTGCTTTTGAGAACCAAAGTGGTTTCCTTCTTCTTTTGCACTTCCTTTTCTCTCTAACACAATGGGATATTGCTTCCAGTATTGCATCCTTAATGCTTGCCCACTGTATTTCTTTTTGCCAGGGCTAGCTTAACTCTGTTGGCCTTCTCATCAAAGTCAGCTCCTCTGAAGTCCCATATTATTGCCTTGGAATTGGATGATTTAGTTGTAGTGGCCAAATTTAACCATACCATGTGATGGTCACTGGCCCCCAGGTGACCTTCTACCTGGATATGTGTGATCCTTTCCCCTGTTAGTCAGTACTAGATCTAGGAAAGCCCTGTGTCTTGTGGGTTGTTGTACCAGTTGTTTGAGCACCTCCCCCTGCAGGGAATCCACCATGTGTCTAGTTCTGGCAGATGTTCCTGTTGGTATTGACCAATCTGCATCTGGCATGTGGAAGTCTCCCATTATCAGAACCTCCCCTTTAGCTGTTATGTTTTGTATATCTTCTAACAGTAATGTGTCTGTGTCCTCCCCTGGTCTTGGGGTCTGTAGACAACCCCAGTTGTTATGGCTGTCCCATTTCTTGTTTACAGGGTGACCCACAGTTCTTCTGGCCCCTTATGTGTATTCTGAATTTCTGTAGCTTTGTTATTTTCATTGACATACAGGGCCACTCTACCCTCCCCACTTTTGCTCATCAGTCTCTTCTGAACAGTACATAGACAGGCACCGAAGTCTCCCTAGTGTGGTTACTGGTAAACCACATCTTCAATTGCTACTATGTCCAGTTTAGCTTGTCATTATTGCCTGCAGGTCTGGGATCTTGTTTCCAGACTGCAGCATTTGTGTACATGATTTTCCGCTGGGCAGATTTCGGTGTGTTAGTTGTTGGGTCAAGTCTAGCATTTCTCCTGTGTGTCATATGGGGAGCTGGACCTTTTTCCTTACCTGGTGATGCAAATGAACTGCAAACATGCTGGACTCCTGTTTGACCACTAGCTGAGGATGGGAGGGGTGTTCTTCCCATTCGATGTATGGGGTGCTGCACCCCCTTCCCATTTCCTTGTTTAAATATTTTGCAAAGACATCAAACTTCTGCCCCAATGCACTGACTCCCTCCTTAGTCAGATGCAGTGTATCAAATTTAAAGAACTTTCAATCCCAAAACTGTTGCCAGTTCCTTACAAATCTGTGTCCTTTTTCCTGGCACCAGCCCTTGAGTCACATGTTTAGCTCCCCTATCTCCCCTTCTCTGGCCTTCTGTCCATCTGCCCCCTCTCCCAGACTGGCAGGATCTCAGAGAAGGAGATGCTGGATGAAACGGATGACAGTTTGTCACACAGTCTGGTCAGGTGTTCCTTGGTCTCCACAACTGACCAGCTGGCGAGATCATTAGTCCCTATGTGCACCAGGATGTCAATATTTTCTCCCACTTCCTGAACAATTTTAGCAATGCAGTCAGTGTCTCTCCACGTTGATGTACCTGGGAGACATCTGACCATTACCCCTGGCTGGAGATAGGTATCAACTCCTCGAATCTTGGAGTCTCCTATGATCAGAAGTTTTTTGGATTTCTTTTTTGCTTTTTTTTGTTTTGGTTCCTGTTTTGGGTGAGTTTTGTTGTGCTAGCTCCTGCTGCAGTGTCCTCTGCCCTTTGTTTGATTTCGAGATAGAGGCAAATACCTGTTTGTAGGTTTTATATGGTTTGTGAAGGCAATATGTTGAGAGCACCAAGTGATAGGGCACCCAATTTGTTCTCCTAACCACCTGCAAACCTCCCAGACCAACTACCCTCTGCGGTCGAGGTGCTTCTGTTGGATGTTGGGAAAATGGTGGTGGTTCTTATAATATATTTCCTCATGAATATGAAATTTGAGGAGTGCAACCCTGCCCATGCTGCCTGGAGCTGAGCCCTAAGATCTCCAATGGCCCAGCTTGTAGGACAGTGTCTTAAATCCTGTAAAACTGCCCTTGTGAAAGTGTTCCGCAGTACCTGCAGTTAATGATATCCATTCCAGATAAGTTGCTGGGTTTATAACCTGGTCAGAGTAATTAGAAGGAAGAAAATGAATGTAAAAGTTTGATTTTGTGTGTTGTTTGTTTGTTTGTTTTTTTATAACTTGTTATAACAAGTTAAATTACAAGTGCCCCTATAAATGAGGTCACAGTGAGGATACCCACGGATCCGCCTCTTCCTGCTTTGCAACAGGAAATGTCACAACTGTGCTACCTATAAAAGGAGTGTAGTATGGGTATTTCGTGATGGGGATGGGTGGCTGGGCCTTTCCTCTGTAGAAAAGAAGAACCATGGATGAAAGAAATAAGGAGGTAAGAGCAGAAACAATCTGTCAGCAACAAATGCAGTAACCCTGAAAGCTTATCTTAATGATAGATAAAACTGTTTCACAATCCCTTGTCATTTCTTTCTAAGCACTCTCAGTTGTTGTTTCCTAGTCCTCGCTTCCTGCTCTGAGGACCAGGAGTGAGAAGTGTGCTGTTTCCTGTCCTCAGTGTCAGCTCCAAGGACCAGGAAAATTGAGCACAGTTTCAACCACCATCATTTACTATGGCTATGGTAGCATGACCCCACAGATATCACCCAATCCTGAATAAAATGAAATCAGATTGAACAGGGCATTATGATAGGGTAGGAAATGGGGCAGGCTGACACCAGTACTATTTTGTACCTGAGCATTATGCTGAGATAAATTTTTGGGTGCCAGCCTGCCTCCGCCAATCACAAGCCATGATTTTCTCTATCTATTTTATAAAGTAAATAAACCACCAGGCCAAGATGGCAGTCATCCTAGAGTGTTAAAGTAAACAATGTAGGTGCAGGTGGAACTGTTATTAATCCTTTAAGGGGAATCAACAGCAGCAGGTGTAGTACCTGTATATTGGTGGATGGCTACTATACTTGCAATACACAAAGGTGTTCACAAGGAAAATATGGGTACTGTAACTACAGCCAGTGAGCCTGATGGGTGCTTAATGGATGACAATATTTGGAAATCATTTGGAGACAGTTATCAAGAAGGAGATAACAGTAGTTGCATTCCCGGGGGAAAACAACTTAATGGATAGGAACCACCATGGATTAAAAAGGACACTGTCAGTCCAATTTAATAGACTTTTTTAATTTAGTGACACAAATAGTAGACAGAATACAGGCAGTGCATTATATAAAATAAGCAGCTCAACTCATGCACTTTCACAGACTATAAATTGCTTTTCTCATTGGGGTAGATGGCTTACATGACCAAAAAAAGGACCCAGTGACTCCCCACCAAAAGCACATTGTAATAATTTAATGCTTTTCCATTTTTAGTAAATAATGTGTACTGAGTCTCTCAATTTATGTATACCATAACTGGTTGCACTCCAATGATAAACTCAGTTTATAGGTTATGACACAGCATGGGTTCAGCTGCTAATTCTTGATTTTTTTTTATGTTTTGAAGATATCTGGCTGTCCCCATTAGCTGGCTCTCTACCAATCACTACTTCATTGACTGGAGACTGCACCTTATTTAAAGTGAGCCAATCAGTCAGTGCACCACATTGGAAAGGGAGTCAACTTTGGCACTTGCGTTTTAGAATAGGGTTTCAGCCGAGGGACATTCACCTGGATGACTGGTGGCTGAGCTGACATTTTGCACCAGAGCTCTGAACAGAACACTAGGAGACCTCCATTCCCCTTTTGGATATAATAAGTGAGTAGTCATGTAAGGCAGAAAGCACATTATAGTGTATATTGGAACACTGTTACCGCTAAAAAACAGCACATTTTGAAACCTTGTTATGCTTCACCATGGATGTCATGCATGCTGTTATGCTGCAGTAGCTACGTACTCACTGCAGCGTAACAACATCGAACAGCAAGACTCGCATGCACCATGCCACTTCGAACTCACAAAAATCAAACAGCATTGTTAGTTTGTAGGGCCCAGAGTAAACTGCAGAGAGACAGGTGTATAAAAAAAACCAGAATGGTTTCAGCGGTATTTTCGAGCTAACGTGGTCTGCATGTGAAAGGAAAATGCTTGTTTTAGCAATAACAATACCCCAATATACACTATAGGTCTGAGGGTTGGTTTATCAGTAACAGTGCGATTATCTGCGGTTCCTATATATGCATTAAACCTCTCGAGCTTCGCTCTTTGAGGTTACAGTGGTCACCTTAGGAACCGCTCAATGCGCTAACAGCACTGTTACTGATGGAAACCCATCCATAATTCTCCATGTAACCATTTAATGATTTGACATTTTTGGGGGTGGAGGGTTGTGCAGAGGGTCTCTTGTTTTGACTTATGTATGCCATAACCAGTTTCACCCCAATAAGCAAATGAATTTATAGTTTGTGAAAGTGCATGGGTTGAGCTGCTAATTCTAGATATTTTTATGTTTTAGAGATATATGGCTGTCTCCATTAGCTGGCTCCCCACCAATCACCAGTACATTGGCTGGGAACTTTATCTTATTTAAATTGACATTGGCAGAGGACTTCATGTTATTTAAAGTGAGCCAATCAGGCATTGTAGTATATTTTAAAAGGGAGCCAGTTCTGCAGTTGCATTTTAGAATAGGGCAGCATCTGATGCAAGGTCCACTTTGATGACTGGTAGTTGAGATGATGTTTCACATCATAGCACTGAATTGAACACTAAGAGACCTGAATCCTTTGAATGTAATACATGAGTAGCCATTTAAGGCAGAAAGCACATTCTAATAATTTAATGATTTGTTTAGTTATTTATTGAAATGTTTCACCAGGATTTGAACCAATGGGTGCACCATACCTGGATTATAGCATAGCATTTAACTCAGTACCACATATGAGGCTGGCTAGGAAAATAAGCCAAGTAGAGGTAAATGTTACACGAGGTCCCTGCACCCTTATTGGTACCCCCAGAGGTACACCGTAGACAGCTAGTGCTTAGGCATATGTTATACTAACATATAGGCCTAAGGGCAGCTACCGTACAAGAGTAGATATCAGGATATGTATGCATATTATTGTTATACACTTTGCTTTCTAACACATACATATTTTCTATGTATTTTTTACTCATAAGCCGTTAGAACATCTGTGTCCTTGTAATGATTCTGATATATGTCGGCATTGCCATCTTTTGGTGATTTTATACTACTACACTGATTTATGTAAGAACTGTACTCTTTTTTCACAAAGTGACGACTACTACAAAATTGTATAATGTTAGAGCCACCTCTAATTTAGCCAATAGGGCTCACCCCTGTAACTAGAAATGCTTCTATCTTATAGTAACCATAGTAATTATCATAGGTATATAATGTGAGACACTGAGTCTTATACCTCGGAGACCCCAAGAGACATGAAGAAACCTCGAGGTATAGGAACCGCTTAGCATTGGCTCCCGGTTCGTTTTGGTAAGAACTGCTTAGGGCAACTGTGATTTATCCCTTTTTACTCTTATGCAACATGTCTGTGATTTCTTGCATTCTCAATATTGCCAAGAACTGAGAGTGAGGTTTAGACCTCCTGACAATTAGCAACCGTGTGCAGGCAGTATTTGGTGTTTGTGAGATTTCACTTGTTGCTTAAAACTTTTCCCTTCCCAACGGGGACTGTAGGTGTGCATTCCTGCACCACCTCTCCCATTTTCTGACAACTTTGTAGTCACTTGCAAAGTCTGGCTGCTTTTTTTGGGTGTGATCGATGCCGACTTGACCCACTCCACAGCAGCTTTGAATTGCAAGCCTACAGAGTATACAGGAGCCCGACTATGTGTAAAGTGTTTCTATTGTGGATCGATACACAACATGACGCCTTATTCACAGTTAGATTTTTCATTACCTCCCACACAATGGCCACCGTATCAAATATCTGTGCAGAACTGAGACTCAATGTCTCAAACTTCCTCGCCTCCAATGGAGGATGGGCCAACTTCATGCAGGATGCAAATCAATCTGAAAACCCTATACTGGGGATTTCAACCCAGTACTGTGAGATGAGGCAAATAGCCAATAAGCATCATGCCAAAGGGCTGTTGGTCACTTCTCTCTATGCTGCTCTGGAAGCCTCCAAAGTGAGGTTTCTAACCCCTGACCTGCAGATTTTGTCTCTTAACCAAGAGATGGGTTGCAGGAAATGGAATGTGTTAGACTGCAGCAGAATTTAGAGTCTGAAGTTCAAACACTGCGCAATGAAAAGGATTCACTTTTACATCATTCTGCACAGGCTGGAGAGCAAGAAATTTGTATGTTGAAGCAGAAATGTGAAAGTTTGAGACAGGATAAGGGGCAGGCTTTGAATATGAATGATATGTTAAGTAGAGTGAATGAACAGTTGACTGAGGACATGGGAGAGCTACAGGATGAGATAAACCAGGTACATGATAAACCAGGTACATAATGACTTATACGTGGCTACTAGGGACAATTGCAAATTGAGCACCGCATATAGAGTCTTGCACAAACAAATGCAAGATGAGGTTAATGTGAATGTTGCAAATGTGAGTCATGCAGAATGTCAATCCAAGATGGTGAAACTGCGCCATCAGCGGGAGGTTCTGGCTGGACATGTTAAGGCAATGGGAGGCATGGCCCCTGCCTTAACTACGTCATCTGAAGGGGAGATCTCAGATGATGACATCTCTCAGTACAACACCTAGTCACACCCTTACTATGGCCCAGACACCCCACCCAGCCATCCACAACATGGCGGGTCCCCACTCCTCCCACATCTTGTCATACATTATCGCCGTAGTGACGCACATCATGGGCAACGCCAACATGGTGGCCCCCATGATAGGGGGGTGCAGGCCCAAACCTGGTCCCGATGGCACCACCAATAGCCATTATTAATGTGGTAGACAGGCAGGAGATAGAGAGTATGATTGATAATGCAGTAAATAGTGTGCCTATCCCAAAGAGGAATAAGCGAGTGTTAAAAGGCCAAATCAGGGAGCTTATTCATGAAACCAGCACTCAGGAGGGCATCATCCACTCTGTCGCAGAGGCCACAGATCAGGCAGCCTTGGATGGTGCCCAAGGAAATACAACTTCACCTGATCATCCCATTAATCCCCTACAAATGGCCTACTCTGTCCAGCAAATAGCTGACAGTATTGGTCGGATGAGCCTGTCTGACTACCTCAGCTGCCACTTGGAAAAGGTGTGTTCCAAATGTGAGATGCATAGCCTCACCGCAGACTATCAAGGCCACATCCTATGCCAGACCTTCAATCCTGGCTTGAGGGCCAAACTCCCCAATGCCATCCACCAAGCCAGCAATGCCACCATTGATGAGGTTGCAGCTGAACTCATTTCTGCACACAGCCCAGGTATAGTAGGAGTGATGGTTGCATACCCTGTGAAATAGAATACAAAGGAAAGTCCAGTGATTTACCACCAGACTCTGGATGGCCCACCAAGCAGGAAAACAACTCATACAAGAAGCTGCTGATGTAGATCTTATTGAATATAAGACCTTCTTCCTTAGGAACATGATCCCTGCAGTAAGAGAGAAGGTAGAGCCAACCATCTATCCCACCAAGGAAAGGTTTGCCGACATCCTTCAGAAAACCAAGAGAGTTTACCAACTCTACATCCGTGATCTGGGCTCCAGTTCCAAGAAAGTAGCCACCTTGGAGTCTACTCTAGGGGCCACGACACACTACATGGCGGAAGGGCAGGTCCAACACAAACAGCCCATCCCTGTAGACAACCAACACCCTCAGCAGGCCCAGCAACAACAACAACCACAACAGCAGCAGCAACAATGTGGTGGGAACTGGAACTATCATAAGAATAAGAAGCACAAGAATCATAAGGATAAACAACAACAAAGACCAGGCCCTTCATACAGGGAGATAGTTGAAGAGAATCAGAAGTTTAGAGAACTCCTAGGTCAAGTGCACTCTGTAGTGGATGCTGTTCCTGCTCAGTCCCTTGCAGCCATACAACTGGGAACCCAGTCCCCAATGAGCCATGGTGATACCGGAAGTACAGACCCTCAGGCCCATACAGGCCTGAACCCAGAAGCACCTCCCTATATAGCATCAGTGCAGCATGGTGAAGTGGTTCAAAGGAGCCAGGCCCAACCTCTCCATGCTTCCTCCAGTACAGATTGACAATTACAGGCCCCAGTCTGGATTGTAAACAAGCTGGTCTTGGATACAAACAGAAGGTCCTGCACTGAGGCCGAGGTTGGGGGCTGTCTATTTACAGTATTATTAGATACAGGCATGGCTGTGTCTGTATTACATGATGACCTCCCAGATACATCTCCTTGGTCCACCGGACGGAGGACCAACATGTCAGGAGTAGATGGTACTTGGTTACCTGCCTACCACTCTCTACCACTACCTGTAGAGTTGGGACACCTGAAGGCCTAACACGCCTTCCAACTGATGGTATTGCATGATCATCCTAGTATCATTGGGATTGATTTCCTCGCACCACACAGCTGTGTGGTGGATCTAGCCAACATGCTATTGATACAGATTCAGGGCCAATATCATACTATCTTGATCTCTGATTCACACATTGTGGCAACAATATCTGCCAATAACAAGGCCTGTGAAGAAACCTACAGGTGCCTGGAGGCTTACTATTGACTACAGGAAACTGAAACAGGTCAGCCCCAGTTGTGTTCCAACTGTGGCCTCTGAACCTGATGTGCTGTGACTCTTGACCCCTGACCTAAAATTGTTCAGTGCCCTGGATATTTCCAATGGTTTCTGGTCACTGCCATTGGCCCCTAAAAGCCAATATAAGTTCGCCTTCACCTTTGAAGGTAGACAGTACACATGGACCTGCTTACCACAGGGATTCCATAACAGCCTGCCCCTGTTCCATCTACACATGATGGACACCCTTGAGGGTATCTCTACTCCCCAGTGTCTCTTGCAGTATGTAGATGACCTGCTGTTGGCAACAGCCACACAGGAATAACACTAGGATCTCTTGGATAAACTATTGACTCTCACCCAGAGGGCAGGCCTGAAGTGCAACACAGCAAAAGCACAACTATGTCAGAAAGAGGTACTCTTTCTGGGCCTTAGAATAACTGACCAAGGCTGCCGCCCTACCTGGAAAATGATACAAGGATTGCAAGACTTGCCATTGCCTACCAGTGTTGCAACTCTTAGAAGGTTTCTAGGTATGATGAACTATTCAAGAGATTTTATTTGTGATTTTTCTCAGAAGGCTGCTCCTCTGTATGAGTTACTGAAAAAGGACATTCCCTGAACTTGAGGCCCCATACACACCCAGGCTGTGACATCACTGAAGCAGGCCTTGGCTTCTGCTCCAGCTCTGGTCAACCCCAATCTTGCACTACCATTCCATCTGGAGTGTGCCACCTCTGACATTGACATGTTAGCAGTGCTGGCTCAGAAGGTTCATGGTACCTTGAGACCCATTTCATATGCATCACAGCTCTTGACCCCAGTGGAACAGAAGTATAGCCTTTGTGAAAGGAACCTTCTTGCTACCTACTGGGCTGTCAAGCACTCTCTGTATATCGTTGGGTACTTTCCACTGATTATTAACACCAACCACACCCTAACTACCTTTCTGCTGTCAGGCAGAGTGAAGGATGGATCAGTCTCTAACACTAGACTGACACACTGGTCACTCCTTCTCCAGGATAGAGACACCAGGTCCACCCAACTAAAATGCCATCCATGCTGGCACATGGACTCCTTTTTCAAGGAGAACCATGACTGTACACTGCAACCACCCGATCTACCAGATCCAGGTCCTTTACTCCCTGCCACACCACAATTGCTTGAGAACACCTCTTTGTGTTGTATTTTCACAGATGGTTCAACTTCCTACTATCAGGAAGAACATATTGCAGGGATGGGTATCTTGGTAATTTATCCTTATGGTAACACTGTTAACATCTCTAAGCATTGCAGTGTAGCATCTTCACAGTATGCTGAGATGGCAGCATTGGCTTGTGCCCTCGGGTTCATCCATATGGGACCAAGGATACTATCATTTTTACAGGCTCTAACTGGGTTTGTTGTTCTCTTACAGAATTTCTTCCTTTCTGGCAGAAGAACTCCTTCCTCTCTTCTGATGGCAGCCCAGTGAAACACAAAGAACTGGTAATATACATACACTCACTGGCACAAAGGTTTGCACACAAACTCTATGTACACAAAGTTAAAGCTCATTCCATTCATGACCTCTACCATGCCTTTAATGACACAGCAGACACCCTTACCAAGGAAGGGGCCCAAGGGGGGGACACCTGCATGATGGACCATCCAGAGGCCAATACAGCTGTACATATTGCAGAAGTCAGGAAGAAGCCTGAACCTTTTTCCCCCTTGGACCTTTCAGCAGCCCAACATGTTGATACTGAACTCAAAGAAGTGTTCAGATTCTTTGACAAGGGTATTGAAGAAAAACTTCCCACACACAGTCCCTACCGGAGGCATGAAAGTAAGTTACACTTGTCCCCAGATGACAAGCTCATCTGGTACCAAGCAGATGATTCCACCACCAAATTATGGGTGGTTGCTAGACATCTTAGGTCTGAATTATTGCACCAAGTGCAAGATACACCCACTGGTGGACACCAGAGAGCAGAAAACCCCCTCCAGATGCTCAAGACCACCGCCTGGTGGCCTGATGTCACCAAAGATGTTAAACAGTACATAGACAACTGTCTTGTTTGTGCACAAAACAATCCCATCCCACCAAGTGAAATGCCAAACTCCTACCACAAATACACTCTGGCCCTTGGCATGCCATACAGATTGATTTTATTGGTCCCCTGACTAATACCAGCAGAAACAACAAGTATGCTCTTGTGGTGACTGATCTTTTCTCTAAGTGGGTCGAAGCTTTCCCTACTAAGACATGCACTGCTAAAACCACTGCCAAAATCCTGGTGTAACAAATTTTCTCCAGGTGGGGCCTACCTTTAAGGTAGACTCTGACAAAGGAACCAGTTTTACAGGTGAGTTGATGAAAGAATCCCTTGAGCTCCTTAGAGTTCAACAGAAGTTCCATGTACCTTACCACCCTCAATCTTCAGGTCAAGTAGAAAGAGCCAATAGATGGATTAAGCAAATGCTTTCCAAATTTATTGAGTACAGTCCCAAAATGGGGGATTCCCTGCTGCCGTTACTCCTTATGGCAATCAGGGGCACATCCTCAGCCACCACCCAGTTGACACCCTTTGAGGTGATGACTGGAAGACAGATGAGATTACCCAAACACCTGTTGTTTGACCTGCACACCCCCACTGCAGACCGTGTGTCTGTAGACCAATATGTGGAAAAACTCAGAAAAGACCTCATAAACACACACACTTGTATGCTGCCAATTGCATGGGCAAGGCCCAGCAACAGTCCAAGATAGAGTTTGACAAACACACATAAAAATTGGATTGGCAGGTTGGAGATCAGGTAATGGTCCTTTGATTTGCACATCCCACACAGTCCTTCTCCAATAAGTGGGAAGGCCCTTACCTCATTGTCAACAAGCTCAGTCCGGCAGTCTATCAAGTTAGACTCCTGCACAACAATAAACTGACTGACAAGTGGTTACATGCAAACCAACTGACACTGTATAAAGGAGTATAATTACTATTCCTCACCCCATCGGGTGGAATAGTACTAATCTACTAATGTTTGATTTTCCTTTTCAGATATACTGACAAGATGGCTATCTTGTTCCATTTTCTCCTCATCTCAGGAGTTATCCCCTGCATCCAAGGCATGTTACAGAACCTCCTACCTCACCTTGATCCTCCAGCATCTGCCCCAGAGGGAGTATCCATCAAAATACCCAATAGTTTGATTACTGTCCAGGAAGGTTCTGATGCCTACCTCACTGCCTCAGTTGTTGCTCCTTATAAATCAACCCTACAAATTGAATGGCAAACCACATCGCAAGGACAAATTCTCCCTGTGGCCAAACTCTCCAAGGGGAACTTTCCAGGGTTGGCCTAATGCTAAATTATCCCCAAATGGTTCTCTGTTCTTGCTACAAACTGCTCTTAGACATTCTGGTTTATATAATATTACTGCTTTAATTGATCCCTCATATTGTAATTCTTTGTCTAAGGACTTTGCTCGAAAATTTTGTGCTGTAGGCAACATGGCCTCTGCTGCCATGTTTCTATGTGTGTTACCATCCATTGACAAACAACTTTTGGAATGTCCAAAGCACACCCCTGGTCCCTGCAGTGGTCTAACAGCCACTGCTCTATCTGGTACACAGATTAACAATTTGCAATTTATGCATATACCTGTTTTGTTTAATTTAACTTACTGAAATATGAAAGAATTTGGTATGTGTCACAATACTGACACTTCAGCATTTTACAGTACATTATTGCTTGATAGTTTAGCAGCATTTCTGATTCATACTCAAGACCCTATTGCCAGGGTACATACCACTGAGCATAGAGACAACTTCAGGAAAAAAAACAATCCTGATGATCAAAGTCATAAATATAATACACGTGAAGTTGACAGTTCTGATGTCACTGGTGCAACAAGCACTGTCACAGGTCTCTTTTTTTTAAAGCTATGTCTCTCTGAAATAAAATGGACATTGCTGCTATCAAATCTCATTCAGCCAAATTTCAAACTGTTTTGGTAAACAATATATTGCCCCCATTATTGCATAGTTAGTCAGGAAGAAAGATACACTGTTTATAATATGCACAACATTGCTAAGGCATTTACAGATTCCAAAGATAAGATTAATGCACTCATTGCACAGAACAACAAAGAAGCAGATGAACAACACATTGCCCGTGAGATTTTATGCTCAGCCTATGGCTTCTACATTATTACTATCATCAATAATCTCTTCCATGATCTAGAATCTGGAAGAATCCCTGATATCATACATGACAGACATATTTCTAAATGGTATTGTCCTCGTTGTAAAACCCCTGGCTGTATTGCTATGTGTATGCAACAATCTTTAACTATTCTTCTTTCCACAGCAAGAAATTTGGGTTTTGTGACAAGACACCCTAACACTGGTCCCTGTTTCACTTCTAAGAAATGTTCTATCAAAGATGCAATGTTTGTTTCTTTTACTGTCTCTCTACCATGTTTTGATCCCAATACAGCTTTGTTCGACAAGCTGACTTTTGTACATTTGATTGGGCACCTTGATGACGACATCTACTGAGAACACCAGGACTTGCCTCCTCTATTGGTTTTCCATTCTTTCCTGGATGCCTGGGTTGCTCCGCACATAGTTTGCTGTGCAAACAAACAATATATCTACTTGTGTCAATGTGATGTATTTGATGTTATTAAACCTGTATATGGTTATTCTCCCGACAGTATTAATTGCTCCTTTTCCATGGGTGATGACATCAGTACTAATGACACAGCCTTTTCAGACTCAACATTGGCTCCAGACAAACTTTACCAGTCTTATTGAGAGGAGGTTCATCGCTTGTCAACATGGATTTCCAAGACAACCTACACCTGCCCAGTACAATTGCAAAAATGGCACTTCCCCACTGTTAAAATGCAGTATAATTCTGACGGGGAGTACTGCATAGTTGCAAACTATAAAAATTATACATATGGTACTGAGACTTGTGTTATTGATAACCCTAACGTCTGTTTTGTACCCCACCAGAAAGCTGTCATTGGACATACCATTATTACCCTGTCCCCATTATGGATGCAGACATCATTGATGGTAATCACAATTATCTGCTCACTCTTTCTGAGTATCTATCATATTTTAATGTACACATAGATCCACTGTCACTTACATTAAAATCACTCTTAGAGAAAAAAGACACACACCTCATTCACATCAGCAACGATATTACCAAAGCTAATGAAGCTATCCTTCCACTAATTAATGATGGTGATATGAATAATGCATTAACAGACACATGGTTAGAGTTACTTTTAATGTGTTGTTATTATACAAGCATTTTTGATATTTTTCTTGGTCATTATGCTATGTTACCTATGACGCACACTGTGCCAACATGTGAGCAGATGGAGTTCCTTAACAAAGCTTGCATGTCAGGTTTGCAAATGGCCCCTGCTCCCTAACCTTTCCATATTTTTGCCTGTGTTGCCCTTGGAGGAAACAAGGGGAGGAATGTTACACAAGGTCCCTGCACCCTTATTGGTACCCCCAGAGGTACACCATAGACAGCTAGTGCTTAGGCATATGTTATACTAACATATAGGGCTAAGGGCATCTACTGTACAAGAGTAGATGTCAGGATATGTATGCATATTATTGTTATACACTTTGCTTTCTAATACATATATATTTTCTATGTATTTCTTACTCATAAGGTGTTATGACATCTGTGTCCTTGTAATGATTATGATATATAAGTCAGCATTGCCACCTTTTGGTGATTTGTACTACTACACTGATTTGTGTAAGAACTGTACTCTTGTTTCACAAAGTGATGACTACTACAAAAATTGCATAATGTTATCTTGGACCATGGAGCCACCTCGAATTTAGCCAATAGGGCTTATCTCTGTAACTAGAAATGTTTCTGTCTTACAGTAACCATAGTAATTATCATAGGTATATAATGTGAGACACCGAGTCTTATACCTCGGATACCCCAAGAGACATGAAGAAACCTCGAGGTATAGGAAATGCTTAGCACTGGCTCCCAGTTCGTATTGGTAAGAACTGCTTAGGGCAACTGTGATTTATCCCTTTGGTAGTAATAAACACGTTTATTACTCTTATGCAATGTGTCTGTGATTTCTTGCATTCCCAATATTGTCAAGAACCTGAGAGTGAGATTTAGACCTCCTGACATAAGTAATAGGATAACTGGTTGAAACAAATCTAGTTGACTAATAGAACACAGAGAGTATTCTCAAATGGTAAGTTCTTTGAAGGCAGGAATGTACTAGTGGAGAAGCACAAGGTTCTGTCCTGGGACCACTACTTTTCAATATGTATATCTGTTACATATGCAAGGGTATTCAGATCAAGGTAAGTCTATATGCAGATGATACAAAGCTCTTTTGGAAGAGTGACAGTGAGTGATAAATTGACATCACGAAAAAAGTTGTGAGAAATCTAGTGAAATGGTCCACTATTTGACTGTGATGCTGTCTCTTATAGAGCACTGGTCAGGTCATTCATGGAATACTTTTTGAAGTTCTGGGGTCTGTATCTATGGAAGGATAAAGATAGATTACAGACAGCCACAGAAGATTAACAAAGATGATCCATGGAGAAGAAAAAAAAAACATACTGTATGAGGAAAGCCTGAAAAAACATGTTCTCACTGGAAAATAGAAGGGAGAGGGTGGGCATGATACAGACTTTCTCATTTATCAAAGGGTTCATGAGACTGGAAACAGCAAGTTTACTCAAGCTGAAAAACAAAACATCAACTAGGGTCATGTGCTTAACCTGGATGGGGGAAATTCAGAAAAGGCATTAGATAGTGCTAGGTACAGTATATGAAAGCTGTGGTGGATTGGAATTGGATATGCTAAATCCAGAATGAGTTTGTATTCGGTCAGGTAAAGGATTTAGATTTGCCTGCTCCTGGCCTATATTGATAAGTGGTGGAAAAGTTTAGGAAAAAATGGCACAAAATGTAAAGGGGCAGTGGTATGAAAGTACAGTGCATACTGCGTGAGATACACTGCGTTCTGCTGTTTTAAAAATTCTTTGTTTTTGACCAATCTGCAAAGCAAGAAGTCAAAAAGTAGGGTAAGGAATGAAACATGATTTACAGCACCTGCCCCCCAGTTGTGGTTAGTTTAAAATTAGAGCCAGACAAAAAATGTAGTGTAAGTAAGTGTAAAAAGAACTAAGGGTAGAACTAGTAATGCCACTGACTACTGTCTTTAACAAATCATGGGAGGATGAGGTGGTACCTGAGGACTGGAGGAGGGTGGATGTGATTCCCTTCACAAAAAGTGGGAGCAGGACAGAGGCAGAAAAATACAGACCAGTTAGTTTGACCTCAGTGGTAGGAAAATGATGGAATCACTTCTGAAGGAAAGAATTGTTGAGTACCTGGAGGCCAGTGGGGCACAGGACCCAAGGCAGCATGGTTTCACAGCAGGAAGGTCATGTCAGACAAACCTAATAGATTTCTTTGGGTGACCAAAGTAGTAGACCAGGGAAGGCCTTTGGATATGGCCTACCTAGATTTTAGCAAGGCATTTGACACAGTCTCATACAAAAGATTAATATACAAGTTAGCCAGCCTTGGAGTGGGCCCCAGGGTGGTAGGCTGGATAAAAAACTGGCTGGACAATAGGACTCAAAGGATAATAGTAAACGGAGTCCACAGTGAAGAAAGGAAGGTAACTAGTGGGGTACTGCAGGGTTCGGTACTAGGACCGGTCCTCTTTAATGTCTTTATAAGTGACATTCGAGAGCACCTGAAGGAAAAGTATGTCTCTTTGCATATGACACAAAGATCTGCAACAGGGTTGATACACAAGGTGGGGTGGAAAGGATGAAAAGGGACTTGGCAAGGTTGGAGGAATGGTCAAATATATGGCAGCTCAGATTCAATGAAAATAAGTGCAAGGTAATGCATCTGGAAAACAAAAACCCAGGGGAAGAGTACACAATGGGGGGTGAGATAGTAACAACAACAAAAATCGAAAAAGACCTAGGAATAATTATATATCAGATGACCTAAAGGTGGGCAAGCAATGTGAGAAGGCAGTAAGGAGGGCTGGAGGGATACTGGGATGCATAGGGAGAGGCATCAACAGTAGAAAACAGGAAGTTGTTATCCCTCTGTACAGACAGTTGGTGAGACCCCATCTGGAGTACTGTATGCAATTCTGGAGACCCCATCTCTGCAAAGATATAGACAGAGTGGAGGCTGTTCAGAGAGGGCAGAATTCAAATGGTGCAGGGTCTGCACCAGAAGAAACATACAGGAGAGACTAAGCAGCTTAATATGTATACCCTTGAGGAAAGGAGGGAGAGGGGAGACATGATAGAAACTTTCAAGTATCTCAAGGGAATTAACAAAGTACAAGATGGTAACATCTTTCAGAAAAAATTGTGCAAGAACAAGGGGACACAATTTGAAGATAGAGGAGGGACAGCTCAGAGGTAATGTTGGAAAAGTATTTTTTCAGAGAGATGATTGTGGATGCATGGAACAGCCTTCCTGAGGAGGTTGTGGAGTCAGAAACAGTGGGAGAATGCAAGAAAACATGGGACAGACATAAAGCAATTCTAGTGGGGGGTAGGAGGAAGTAAACTGTTGATTAACTAGAATCTGCAGCTTATCCATCAGGTAGGAAAATAGGCAGACTAGGTGGGCCAAGAGGTCCTTATCTGCCATCAAATTCTATGTTTCTATGTTTCTGTTTCTGTAACCCCCACAGCCCCTTGTTTAACCAGCAGGGCTTCTCCTCTCACCAAATGTCTAGGGGTAATAGAGAGGGGTGGGGGTTTACATAAATTAGTAAAAGACATAAAAAAGAGAAACATGGCCACCATTAGACTCGGTGGACCAGACTTATAGAAAAACAGTCAACCAAGTGTGGCATCTACCTGGCACACACCTGGTAGGACCATTTACCATGGCCAACAACCCAGATCCCTGGGAGAAAATGTTTGCTCACAATTATGCTAGGTTTACACTTCTGGACAGGGGCACCCAAGTAAATACAACACAGAGAAGCCATCACAATACTGTCCAAACCAGGTCAGGATTCTAGAGTGTGGCTTTTATTCATGTAACAAAGTAGGAATAATCACAAAGTGAAGATGGGCCCCCATGGGGCTACACATACTGATTTTGCAGATTCTCCAGGGTACAGAAATTCTTTAATTCCCATTTAGCATAGGCAGAAGAAACACAAAACAGCGAACACTCTGGTTCTGAAATGGAGACTGGCACACACAGCCAGAAGTACTACATTTCCCATCGACTAGGCACACAAGGCCAGTACTAGGACACTTTCCCATATTTCATGAGGAATGATGGTGGTACACACGACCACAAAGGAGCACATCCAGACTCAGTACTTCCGGAACCCACTATACTGGGGTAAACTGAGAGAAAACAACCCACATACAGGGGTAAACACTTTTCTCAGGCATTGGCCAATTGCACTGAAAAAAAAGTAAAAGGTGTCTTTTAGAACTTGCAGAGGTAAACCGATTACTCCAGATGGGGGGGTCTCCCATCTTTTGTTTCCAAGCTTATACTCAGCCATTCATTTGGTTAATAACACCACACAACTGTAGAAACACTGTAGATGCTGTCTTGAAAATTATATCACACTTAACATCCTACACACACACACACACACACACACACACACACCTCAGAGGTGTCAGAAATTAAAAATTCTGCACTTGGATGGTCACATACTGGACTACAACATAGGCAGACACTTTTAAACAGAAAGTCTAGGTGACAGGGTCCCTTTGTCAGAGAAAGTCACCTCTAGGTATTGCATATGCACCTGGGCTTACACAGAGAAATTGTACTCACAACAAATTAAGATGTCCAAGGCAGCTTCACCAAACAAGTGGATGAAGGGGATTGCCCCTGAATCCTGGAGTTCATCTAATCCCTCCTGGGATGGGGCAAAGAAACCTTACTGGCACAGGTCTCCACCACTTCAGAAAAACTATCTTCTTTGTTCTTCTTCTAGGGTGAGAACAAACTAAAACAAAAACAAAAGGGGTAGCTCTTTGTCAGAGCTAAACTGAGGAGCTGCACAGCAGGTGCAGCCTCCTCTTAGAACTCCACTCTAAGACTCCTAACTGAACATTCCAATTTATTTTAAAGCCAGCAGAACAATGTGGCGTATGCTGCTGTGAGAGTTCCATGATTACATCATCACTCCAGTTCAGCTGAGACTGAAAACAAAGTGTGACAGTGTGAAACCCATTTACAGTACCTGGCATTTCACAAGCTGCCTTCCCTGCCTGCCACTGATTCTAACTGGGATTCTAGTAACCCCTGGGAACAAGGGGGATACAGTAGCAAAGCTAGCAAATCAAGTGATGTTTTAAGGAATCTAGTGGGCATGGGGCAGTGGCCAGTGGGCACTCCTTTTCTTTGATTTCAACATTTTCTATTAGACTGAATTTTTAACTGACATACAGTTGAAACAGGTGCTGGTGTTTCATTTTGGCAGCATTGGAGTCCTCCATGATGTTTCAGTCCACGCACTACATTCCAGCTAGAGGCCAATTAACCCCCTTCATTTTTTATTTTTATTTTTTTAATTTTATTCATTTTTACATAGGTGAGACTAATAGTATTGTTCTTTTTAGTCATCTTTAAAGAGACCACATGGTTTCTTAAAATTTCTTTATTATGCATTTTTCTTAATAATTTATTCTTTGCTTCTCTCTGGTGTTGCATACAGTAATTCAGCAGGGTATCTCCTCACACAAACACAGTCAGTGCATATTGGCTCAATATCATTGATTTCAAAATTACTTTGTGGAGAACTAGTGGAGGCAGCAAAGAGTCCCAGGTTAACTGGAACAGATGTCACTCATTCCACATTTTCAGGCAACAAATGGTTGCACACATCTGAAGCAACACTACCAGTGGAGCTGAGGATTCTCTCAGAGTAGAGAGCAGACACTGATCAGTGTGCAACTTAAAGCAGCAGTGCAATAAAAAATACTTTCCCAAAAAGCTAGTTTCAGCTACTCCTAATAACAAAATTTGCATACCTGTCAAATATACTTTTCTAGGCACCTCCTATGCAGCACACCATGGCCCAGATATTCAAAAGGGTTGCACATGGCTCAACAGTGTTGTGCCATGTGCAATCCACTAATGCGCCCCGGCATGATATTCAAAAGGGAAAAGTGCACAGCACAAATCCCGATGTGCTGGAGCGCATCAGTAATGTATGGAGGCACAGGTGGGGGGGGCATGCCCATGCGTAACCTGCACAGCCCAATATTCGGCCTGGGAAGTGCAGAGCCATGCATGCGCAACCCCTACCTGTGCCAGCACAAAAGTTATGCCAAAAGAAAAGGAACAATTGATGGCTACCACAGGCAGCCGTCGCATTGCAGGGCGCAACACGGCAGCTGTCACCCGGTGGTGGCTACCAGAGCTCCGCTGCACCTGGTGGTGCCCCCCATGCCCAATCGCAGGCATTTGTAAAAATAAATTATAAACTGTCCAATATCCCTGGTGGTCCAGTGGACCGCTATCTGCCCAATTGTGGGCATCTGTGTAAACATAGAATACTTTCCTACATCCCTGGTGGTCCAGTGGACTGCTATCTGCCCGATCGTGGGCATCTGCGTAAATGTAGAATACTTTCCTACATCCCTGGTGGTCCAGTGGACCGCTATCTGCCCAATCGTGGGCATCTGTGCAAAAGTAGAATACTTTCCTACATCCCTGGTGGTCCTGTGGACCGCTATCTGCCCGATAGAAGGCATCTGTCATAAAAGAGAAAACAGTCCAATATCCCTGGTTTTCCAGTGGACCGCTATGTGCCTGACTGCGGGCATCTGTCAAAAACAAGAAAATAGTCCAATATCCCTGGTGGTCCAGTGGACCGCTATGCGCCCGATTGCGAGCATTTGTAAATAAACATATTCCAATATCCCTGGTGGTCTAGTGGCACCCACCCACCCATTGAGCCCCACCACCCTGTCCCCCCATCAGCCGGTGGGTGGCACCCCACCTGCCTGCCGCCTACCCCCCGACTGACATCTCATTCACATATCTAGAATGTGTAGTATGGTAGGGGCTGCATGCCCATTGGCTCATGCTGTGAACCAATGGGCGTGCAGTCCTACCAAGATGTCAGTCGGCGGGCGGCGGGCAGCAGGCGTGGGGGTGCAGCCACCCACTGGCTGACGGGGAGCAGGGTGGTGAGGCTCAGTGGGCGGGTGGGGAGTACCACCAGACCACCAGGGATATTGAATATGTTTTTACAAATACTCACGATCGGGCACATAGCGGTCCACTGGACCACCAGGGATATTGGACTGCTTTCTCATTTTTGACAGATGCCCACGATCGGGCACATAGCGGTCCACTGGACCACCAGGGATATTGGAATATTTTCTCTTTTTTGACAGATGCCTGCGATCGGGCACATAGTTGTCCACTGGACCACCAGGGATATTGGAATATTTTATCTTTTTTGACAGATGCCCATGATCGGGCACATAGCAGTCCACTGGACCACCAGGGATATAGGACAGATATTTCCGTCTTTTTTGACAGATGCCTGTGATCGGGCTGCAGGGAGCATCATTCCCCAACAGCTGCTGCCTGGCAGAGCACCAGGCGCAAGTCATTGGGGATCGCGCACCAGCATGCAAATGGGGCCATAATGACTTGCAAATGGCCCCATGTGCACCTTGGCAAACATTATGGCCCCATTTGCATGTTCAGTTTTGAATATCACAGTTGCTGTGCATGGCACAATGGAACTTGTGCTAGCACATCCTGATGCTCCACTCTGGCCCTTGCGGGCGCCAGTGCCACTGCACCATGCACACTGGGGATGGCCTGGGTACGATATTTCAAAGCTGCTGAGCCATGTTGCAGCTCCGCTGGAATACCTGTCCACACCCCCGCGCAGCTGTTGCACTGCGCCCAAGCTAAGCCACAGCCTGGTACAGCTTGAATATATGGATTGAGTATTTATTTTTGTCTCAATCCTAACTGTTACTATGTCTACAAAGGTCTGCCTAAGCCAAATGTGGTGGCCACCTTTTTTATAGAAAAAAATGAAATTAAAATATTTATAAAACACTTAAGTTTTCTTGGAATTAAAACCTTTACCACCAAATAAAACTGGAAGATACCCAAAATCTTTTATAGTGAAACAAAGGTAGGGTAAAATTGTTTGTCCATTTTCAATGTTCTGCTGCTTTAAGTATAAATTAGCAATTCTGCACACTGATAGCCATATTTTTTTACGTAATTTGCTGATATTTCAAAGAGTCATCTTATATTTTGAGTTTTATAGGGTCTTTTATATAGTCTTTAACCATACAGATGGCAGTATCACCTTGACACAATGAGAACACTACTGCCTTTTCAATATCATGCAGCCAAAACCAAATGTCAAAGTGGAGGGGTGGCAGGGTTTTGTTTAATGTCACCAATCAGGAGGACCAGCATGAAGAGGGGAAGGATGAAGGAGTGTGATTTTTGTTCCCTAGAGTGAGGGATGGAGGGGGAGAGGGAGAACTAAAGGAGGAGAGGGGGAAGAGGTGAAGAACTTCTAAACTGCGAAAATGGGGAGTGGGGGTGGGGACTATATCCAAAGGGTTACCTGGCACTGCACACAGTGAATACTGCTGATATGAAGACTACAGCAATGTGGTTTTGAAAATAAGGGTGCCTTCTTTATATATAAAAACATAGAGTTGATGGCAGATAAGGACTGCAAGGCCCATCTAGTCTTCCCATTTTTTCTATCTTATAAATGTGCCATAGGCCTTTACTCTGTCAATGGCCCATCTATTCATACTCATCTGTATTGCTCCCTTATGCCTATCTCATGCCTATCCCATGCCTATTTGAAGCCCTGCACTGTATTCATATCCACCACTTTCTGAGGTAGGCCATTCCATGCATCCACCACCCTTTCTGTGAAAATGAACTTCCTCACATTACCCCTTAATTGGCCTCCCTCTAATCTCATGCTGTGTCCTCTTGTCTTGCTATTTTTTTATATTGAAACATGTTAGATTCTTTCACCTTATTAATGCTCTTAAGATGTTTGAATGTTTTCTACGCCGTGGTCTGGTTCGGGACGGATTCGGTGGCCGGGTCGGCTGGGAGAGGGAGGATCGAGCATCCCAACGAATGCCTCCTCCTCAGGGACGAGTTACCAAGAGCACATTGCACCTGCATTCCTTCCGTAGCTGGTGGAAGCACCGCATTGGGAAGGGATGGAGGCGGCTTCAGCTTGTCGGAGCTGGGAGGGGGAACGCCACGTGCATGAGGGCCTGCGCATAAGCACGCACCACTGGGATGCACGTCCCAAGCGCAGGCGCCCTAGGGGGAGGGGACGAAGGAGAAACCAGAAAATCCTCCGCAGCCCTAGATGAAGGCCACACCCTAAGTTCACCCGGACCACCTACAGGACAGACCCCACTGTGCGAGGAGAGGAGAATGGGCAGTCTAGGGGCAGATCCCTAAGGTGGGTAACGAGGGACATGAGCGGACGGAAGGAGGGGGCACCGGAGGTAGGAAGGAGGATAAAGATGAAAATAAAAAAAAAAAGATGTTTGAATGTTTTGATAATATCACCTCTCTCCCTCCTTTGCTCTAGGATATACATATTGAGCTCCATTAATCTGTCCACATATGATTTCTGATGCAATCCCTGCACCATTTTGGTTTCCCTTCTCTGGACTGCCTCCATTTTCTTAATGTCCTTTTGCAGGTGTGGTCTCCAGTACTGCATGCAGTACTCTAGATGGGGTTCAACCAGTGTCTTGTAAACAGGGATTATTACCTCCCTCTTATGACTTGTGATACCCCTACTAATACACCCCAACATCACCTTAGCCTTACCTACTGCTTTAGTAGTCTGCTTGGATGATTTCAGGCCATCTGTGATGATGACACCCAAGTCTCTTTCTTCCCTTGCGATTGTATGAAACTCATACAAAATGCCATACAAAATGCTTTGGTTTATTCAAAGGCTTTTGCAAAGGATGGCAAGCTGCTGAGGCAGCCTAATTAATGCTTATGAAACTCTGCTTTTATCAATTTGCACAGTGATGTGTCAACAGGGGGTGTGAGTGGTGGGTGCTTAGTGAGTAAGTCAGGGAGGTGGGTCTTTGACAATGATCGGGAGGATAACACTAGACTGTCAAGGGTGGCCTTCAGTGTATTTCCACACTACTGGATTGAGTGAGTGAAGAGGTTCTACTACACTGCCAAGGAATGGTTTTTGTACAGTTCCAAAATACCAACAGAAATTGGGTGAAGATTAAGATAGGTGGTTCACTAGGGTGCATGTGAAGGGCTTTAATTCAATTGCACAGTACAGACAGGGATCAGTTATGGGAAGAGGGACTACTAGGCAGCAAAGCAAGGGTTTTAATGCAGTTCCACGAGGCTGTCAGGGAGAGGTGTCCATTAGACTATCAGCATTTGGATCTTTAATATTGCACAGTTCTGACAGAAATTGGGGGCAGGGGAACCACTAGAATGCCAGGGTTAGGATTTGCAGTATAGCTCTGAGCTCTGTCCTAGCAGGAATTTGGTGGGGGGAAGCGAGGGTCACAGCACCAGTGCTGCTGGGGTGAGTAGGGTTAGACATCACTGTGCACATTGATAAAAGCAGAATGTCATAAGCATTAATTAGGGATGCCACAGTAGTCTGTCATCCCATGCAAGAGCCTTTGAATATACCAGTGCATCCTGTGTCAAGAGGGCACCCTCATTTTCAAAATAACAGTGGTAAAGTTGACCTATCAGCACTATCCACTGGCACACTACTAGGTAACCCTTCGAATATGGCCCCTGTCCTGCTCATATGCACAGAGCTCAGTTAGAGTGATGGTATTCTTGTTAGCACTGTGCTAAACTTCATAGGATGGGGGTCACTATGTGTCTCATTCTTCCTCTCACTCTCTCTCACAAATACTAGAGTATCACCTTAACATTTAAGTATTTTTAATATATTATCTTACCATAACATTTTTAGCCATGTTGAAATTAAACACTAACTAAAAACCTTCACTCAGCGGGAATAGTAGAATCTGAAAATCATTGTGCAGCATGTAGATTATGACAACTGTCACACAGCCAGTTGATTTTTAAAACCTTCATGTAGGATTTCGGTTTTGTGAAAACCATTGTGTAACAAGTAAATACTGAAAACCATCGTGCAGTATGAAGATTCTGGAAACCATTGAGCTACTTGTAGATTTTGAAACCATACTGCCGCATGAATATTTTGAAGACCACGTGCAGATGTTTAAAATGTTAATGCAGCAGGTAGATTTTCAAAAAAAGTTGTGAAGGATTCCTGTGCAAATATTTTATTTATTTTTTGTTTAATTAAAGATACCTAAATACTCCCTTGTGTGACTTTTATTAAAACTTTTTATTTTTACCTGCAGCTTGTATTCAACATCAGATTGTAACTGAGGGTGACTAAGTGCTAAACATTAAAATAAATAATAAAAGTGTGGCTTTTATTCAAGTGCTGATTGCATCTGAGGGCAACTAATTGTTCAAAATAAAATTTTACACATCCTGGATTTGACCAAGTTTATTGCTATTGGTCTACTCCATATCAAAATAAGTGAAACAAATAACCAAGATAAAAGTAAAAAAACCTAAAATAATTGTCAGATTTACAGAGATAAAATCACAGAGAGTCCCAACCACAGTGCTTAATGTGATGTGACTTCAACCTTGACTAAAATCTGCAATGGCTTTTATTAAAGTATTTATTTTTGTCTGCAGTTATTATTTGAGCATGGCTTCTATTCGAGTGTGGCTTCTAGTCAATGAAATATGCTATTCAGTTATTTTATTTTCAGGGAACTGAGCATGTCCAAACAATAAGTTTTACTAACTTCAAAATGAATTAACTTTCTTTTTTTTTTCCAAACCACCAAAATGACCTATGGCTCCTTAATATCTAACAAACAAATAAGTTTCAAATGTGACTCTGTAGATTTTTTTAGCTATTGTTTTGGTGAACTAAGCATATGCAAAAAATATTATTAATAACTACAAAATCAAATTAAAAGTTTTCACCAAACCACCAAAAGGACATACTCCCTTCATAACATGTAACAAATCTGTAAGTTTCATAACTTAACTCTTTGTAGATTGTTGATTCCAGCTATTTTTTTTCTATCCTTGGGCAAATATTTTGGCTCAAACATATGGGCAAAAATACATACATTCAGCACTCTATAAATCCAAAACAGACAGATTTCTAGCAAACTTTAGACATCAGTAGATCTTAGGACTGAAATGATGCATACCAAATTTTACAGCCTTAGTGTTTCAGATGACCAAGATATACTGTAAGCAACTGAGAATGGGCCTTTTTTCAAAGAAATCTGAGCACAACCATAATAAACTGGCACTGATGTGTCTGCACTGTATAAGCTATCTGACTAAAGTGAGCAGGCTAAGATCCCTGTGAACTGATGAGTTCTGCATATCATTTACCACCACTGGTACCTCTGTTTTGGTGGGATTAAGGGATAACCAATTGGAGGCCATCCATACCCAGATTCTCTCCTAGCAATGTTCTGCTTTCAGCATGGACAATCCCGTGTTGCGAGCGAAGGACACATACAGCTGATTCTCATCGGCACAGCAATAAGATTCCTTCCTGTTGCTCTTAATGATCTTTCCCAGTGGAAACATATACACTGCAAACAACGTAACAGACAAAACAGACCCCTTGAAAACTTCACAGTCCAGAGCCACCAGTAGTGCACAACATAAGCTAAGCACCACCGACTACTCTCTTCCACTGTAGAAAGATCAGAACCATCACAAGGCAATTCCTGTCCCCCACCCCACAGCCCCCAGGGTCTACTCAACAAACCTGAATGGTCCACAGTGTCAAATGCAAATGATAGGTCAAGAAAAATCACTATAGGGATCTCTCCATGATCCCTCACTAAGATATGATCCTCACATATCTTGATCAGAGTTGCTCCATGCTATGCTTGCTCCAGAAACCAGACTGGAATGCCTTGAAGAGACTACTATTCTCAAGGTGTGCCACTAGCTGAGCAGCCCCTTTCTCAACAGCCTTGGCCAAAAAGGGAATACCTGCCACCTGGTCTTGAGCAGCTGGGTCAGTGCTGGATCTAGAACACATTTGGAGCAATGCAAGCATCTGACCACTCTGAGGGCCTCATCTTTATTCAACAGTTCAAACTCCTCCCGAACATTTACTGAGCCACCTGATAGCTCTTCTCTATCCCTGTTTCCCACTACTGTAATAATGGAGTAACTGTGGTTCCAGATTGATAACTCATTCAAATGCTTTCACTTCTCTTAGTAAATGTGTTCCCTGTTATGCATACAGTCAGGGTGTAATACATTGCTACACATAAGTGTAAGTTAGGTGTGGTTGGGTAGTTCTTCTGAGCAGCAATCAGTGAAGCAAATATTTTTTTCTTTTCTGCCTGACTGTCCCCCCAAAAAACTGCAAGTGTTTGGCATCTTCCCAATATTTCCTCCAACAGCACTCTAATTTATGTCCTGTGACATTCAACTGCTGAAGTACGGATGAAAAGCAAGGTGTACTTCAGTGAGAGTTTATCAGGTAAGAATGGACTGTTGCCAGATAATCCATTTCCCTGACAGGGCTCTGGTAAAGGCCTCCACAATGGCAGTGCAGGCCTTGGAAGAGACCTAAACCAAGTTCAGAGTGTCTAAAAGAGCTATACAATTAACTTGATCTAGATCCCATTTAGAAAAGTATTGTATCAGTTCTTCAGTTGGAGATTTCACCTTAAGGTTCCAGCACTGACTAATCTGTTGCAGTGATCAGACCAAACAACATGATCCACTGAGATGTCACTTGTACCTACAAACCTGGCAAGAAGATAAGGTTGAGCATGTGGCTCGTCAAGTGCATGGCTGAGGTAATATTCTGTCTGAGACCCAGCTCTGAAGAGAGGTGGAGGAGTATGTTTGCAAGTAAATCTAAGAGGCTTTCAGTCCTGGCATTTAAGTCTCCAAGGACAAGTGTTGTAGGGATTCCAACACCCAGTCCAACAGCCTCTAAGCAACTTCTGCTAGATGTCCCTGCCACCCCCTGGTGGGCAGAAGATGTGGACTATCATCAGACCAGCTATATATTCAATGGTCACATACTCAAACAACCCTGCCTCATCAGTGGGAGATGCCGCATAATCCAGCCCAGCTGTAATGCAGATGGCCACACCACTACATCTGTGTTCCAGCCTCAGATAACGTATCATGGAGAAATCATTCAGGAGCAATTCAACTAGTACAGGGCCAGAAGAGTCATCCAGCCAAGTCTCCATGATACATGCCAGGTCAGCACGTGAATCATCTCTGATAACTGACTTATTCATCACTGACCTGGCACTGAAAGTAATACAAAGGCTGGGGGACCTGGTGGGTTTGTCTGCCTAAACTGTCTTAATTTCACATTGGCCGGTGATAGGAATTAGGCAAGAAAACTTTCTATCCCTTGCTATCCCTCCTGGAAGTGCCATATGGCACACCCACTAATACCAATGACACTGCACTAACACCCTATTCCTCTTTTTAGAACAGGCAGTCATAAATACACTGCATCATTGCCTAACTCCATGTAAAAGGAGAAAATAATCTATATAAATGGGCCACAAATTCCGCAGCACCTCTGTCACATAAGATGTAATGGATCTGCTACAAAATCCCAACATGTGTCTGCCCGACACTCAATATCTCAACTCCATTTGCCCGACAGTCAACATCCCGACAAGTGTAAAAGTCTGATAGCCAACTGCCCGACAATCGAAGTGTGAGTGCCACAGATGTGATTTTACGTTAGTTATATGTTGGGGGACTTTGCCTCCCGTACCCCCCACAACTAATATATAATCACCTCTGCAGCGCACAGACTTCTATTATAGGGCAATTAACTGTCAGGCTTTTACACTTGTCAGGCAGTTCACTGGGTAAGCTTATAAAGAAAAGTGACTCAGACAGAATGCAGTCTGCCCAGAGATTGCAAGACCATCAGAAAGCACAGTATAGCTGGCACTATAAGGTGATAAAAGGGTCCCACAAATTGCATATACCTGTAAGTACATACACAACCAATCAATTAAAACAATGTAAAAAAACATCAATCAGAGATTTAGGCAAACAAAAACCTTCAGTACACCTGGAATAACAAATCCCAAAAGTCAGAAATCTTCTGCCTCATGTCCAATTGATCGGCACTCCTTCACATCTGCACCAACCATAACAGATCCGAACAAACTGCAAGTCTGGGGAAGATAACAGACCTCCTTAACAATAAAAAACAGTAGGAGGAATGAGGGGGTCTCTCACTACTCCCACCAATCCCCCACAGTCCAGCAAATGAAAAAAAAACTCTGTTCCTTGCTGTATTAATCCATATCATCCCTTACAGAAATAATTCTATGAAAGGTTTTCATGCTGCACATATAAAACTACCCAAGTGATATGCATGCTGCAAATATGATTTAAATATTAAATTAGAACTGATTGCATGCATACGTGCAGCAAGTAAGTGTGGAAACCATGAGTTTTATGTTAAATTGTGAAAGACTGCATGCATGTGGCATGCATGTGTAACCTCCCTGCAAATGGGGATTCCCAAAAGACTCCTAGGAGCTTGCCTAAGTGCTCCCAGCCTGAATGGTGTTTGACGTTTAAGCCGTTTATCTGTGTGTGCTTTTAGAGCCTCCGGTACTCTCTCTTTAAGAGCTGTCTGCTTGCAGGAATGATTAGCTACATGGGGGGACTGTTTGTTTCCCTGCTTAAGTCCCACTAGAGTTGCTGACAAATTGCTCCATTACTGCTGTCGCTAAGTGGGCAGAAGGAGCACTTATTAGAGATGTAACTGTTTGCCTCATATCATTTAGAGTATTAGTGGGAATGTAATTGTCTAACCTGCCTTTCTTGCAGCTGGGACTGTGTATTTTGCCCCTCCATTTTGGATCTGAACTGCTGACTAGATCCAATCAGGCAGGAGGGGCAACTAAAATGGAGTTTAAGCAGACCAACCAGGATCAGGACTCTCTTGGGAGCTGGCTTGCCATAAGAAATATAGCTAGTAATTCTGGGAAGTGAAGTTCTGGACCTTGGCACCTATTTACACCAATAAGGGGAGTTTTGAGTGATTGACAACTGAAGTCCACCAATTGGACTGGGTGGTGCCCAAATGGGATACCCTGCCTTATGTCTGTAAAGGCAGATCTGTTGTGACTGTGACTGGGGAAGGAGCTCTGAGCTTCTACACTACAGAGTTTCATGCGGGAAGCACATGTGGAGGCCTAAACTCGGGCAATTCGGACTGAATCCGCAGCTACCAAGGAGAGGAGAGGCTGAACAATTGGGAATCAGGCTCACCCTGTAGAGGATTGGAGAAACTGCTTAATCATGCTCAGTCTGTCAGGAAAGTGAAGCTTCAGTGTGAACTCCTGGGTTAGCAGTAAGTGTGATCAGGACCTGAGAGCAGCTGCCTGGTATAGTAATATAAATGTGTGGGGTGTTTGTGAAGGACAGCTAAACGAGTCCTCTTTTCCCGTGCATGTAGATGGGAAGGCAATTGCATGCAGGTGGACTGAATCCATTGCTGCTTGAAGCTGTGTGCCTGCTAGTAGAATTTCATCCCCCTGCTGTGCGAGGGCATTCGGCAATACAGCATCAAGTTTGTGAGTGCAAATCAGGGTAGCTCCCTGCCATCTGTACATTTAATTGCAAGGGTTTCATCTGATTTATTTCCTTTTTTCCTTCATGAACTGAGCCAACCGGCCCCGGATTACAATTGGGTATTGTGCCAGTGTTTTCCATCACAGGGACCCAACCAGCTGCACCGATCCTGGCTAGCCCCCCCCCATCCTGGGTACCCAGTAAGAGTGACATTTGGGACTTTGAATGTACGCACAGTGCTGTGATTATTAATGTGTCTAACCTAATTAACCTGATTTCCCCTTTCCTTGTTACAGCACCTTAAATAAACCAGATCTGTTTGTTTCAGCAATGTTATACTGACTGTGATGTTTGTTTATGTTAAAGTATTGTACTGTGGCTATTGTATTGCATCATTTTGTTTTACAGGGGGTCCCCAGAGTCAAGCTGACTGAACCAGTCCTGGGGGTAAGTATAAATAGTGAAGATACTCATGGTGTATTGTGTGGGCCACTAGTAGGAATAAAAGGGGGTTGCAGTGTCCCTGAGGGCTGTGACCAAGTTAGTCTAACTACTGCAAACCCTGACCTCTGGGTGGAGGCACATGCCATAGAACCTAGGCCTCTCAACCTGATAGCAGTTAAGCAGGCAGGGGTAGTAGCCCTTGGGATAGTGCCACCTGGGGGTTACACATGCAAAAAGCAAGTGGTCACTGATAACTGCACACAAATAAGTTAAGTGACTTGTTCAGGATCACACCATACACAAGTATAGGTTATTGAGATACAAACCCAGATCTTCATTCCTCCAAGTCTCCTGCCTTGAAGTTCAGAGCCTTTAACCACTGCACACAAATGGCTCACTTGTACTTCAATACATACTGTATCTGACTACATATGCGCGTATGTGGCATGCTTGTAGCCACTGCTATGCTTTTCAGTTTTCTTCTCTTACTCATCTCAGTTTCACATTTGAAATGTAGCACACATATCAATGGAAACACATGTGGTTTTCCCACCCCAATACACAAACTTACCCACAAAACCACTTAATTACTTCTGTCTGGCCTGTACTCCCACTGTTTTCTCTCCATAGTTTTGAATGCTTACACGCAAACAGACTTTAAGATGCAAACACAAAAGTAGCAATAACTGGACACACACCAACATGGCTAGTCCACCCCCATGCAAACACACTGTAGTGGGTATGGCCATGCTGCTACAGATAACCCACCAAGTATAGATATATGTAAAAAGTGTCTTACTTGAATACTAGGGAGCCAGAGGTAGGAGTCTTTAAGAGATGATCTCCATGCGTCAGAGTTCTGGGGTGTACCCCCTTGAAATGAATGGAGTTATTTTTTATTACTATTTTAAACATTATGATGGTGAGTTGGAGAATAATAAAGTCCACTGTTCTACTAACAAGGCCTTGTTAGTTGAATGGTGGTCTTCATTAATCTCCAACTCTGCATCAGTACTGTATAAAATAGTAATAAAAAAATACCCCCATTTATTTCAATGGTGCACACCCATGTAGTCTCCTTTTCGCTTTGTCATAATGTGCCTGAGCATGGGGATGTGGTGGTCCGCTTCACTGGGGGGGGCACAAGCCTGACTATAGTGGGGCTCCAATAGTCTGTGCATACCATACCACTCAACTGTCCATGAATGCAAGGGACAGCTCTAGAATGTCTGTAATATTTCTAAAAGATACAACTTATTGGTTTTGACTGCAAATCAGGAAAAATTCAAATGTATAAGTTTCATCTGTATACACCCCAGAGCAGTGCATCAGATTTGGGCTTAAACCTACCCAGTTACTAACCAATTTTCTTCCTGGCTAAAGTTCTGGCCCCTCCCCAAAAAGAACTTTGTCCTGGTTTTTCTCTCCGACTCCATTCCATTCAATACCCATCCCCTATGGCTCATGAAGCCTCCCAAAGGTGAAGAAACATGAAAAACACATCAATATTTCAGTCCTTCCTCCTTCTCCAATCCCCCTGTAAAAAAAATATTTACTTTTACTTAACTGGCCATATGTCCAGAATCTGCAGCCTGGCACAGTGTGCCACAAGCCCAGTTTTCAGTCTGCTTCCCCTCTCACCTTCTGCCAGAGGCTGGATGCTAGAACTGACCATCACAGGTCCCGAACAGGGTCTGCAACCAAGTCACCTCACCAACTGAACCCACGCAACCTGGGTTGCTTGCTTCTTGCTTAGTTGCTGCTGTGGCTGCTGCCACACTGCACTGATCAAGGCCTATGAAGGCCACCCACATCACTGTCACCACTGCTGTTAAGCCTAGCTTGCTGCCGTGGGGGTCTGTGCTGTTTTTTTGCAAAGTGAGCCTGGCAGAGTAAGTAGATAGCCTAGTTTTGAGTTAGCTTCTACCTCACTCTCTGTCCCTTCAGCCACAAGGGGAGATGGAGACTCATTAAGAGTAGACCAACAAGCATATGCTGCCACAACACTGCTGTTGAGAGTTCAGTGCTCACCAACTCCTCCAAGCTGTAGTGTGCAGTCTGTCTGCTCAATGGCAGGAAAGACAGTGTCACAGTTGTAAGACTCATGTGCTCTTTCTTGGCTGGAGCTCATTCACATCACATGTGACTGTGCTGCCACTAAGAAGTGGAAAGTGTGGACAACACAATACAGACACAATTGAGTCTGGAGAGTACCTGCAGCATGGGCACACACAGGACAGGTGAGAACTCATTGTGCAAAAGATTAAATCCAAATTTAATGCAATTATTACCACACCATAAGAACAACCTAGGCACAGACGGGGGGGCAACTGCCCACCTCTGCCCTACCTAAATGGCACCCCTGCTTAATGGTAGAAATTCATTCTCAAGTGCTAGTGCAATGGTTTCCACTGTGTTCTGAGGTACTGTATCTCCACATTTCATGCGTCCTGATCATCATGTGGGTTCATGTACCTCATTGTCCCTCGCTTTGAGTGTCCATGTCCCTCATTTCAGTGACAAAATGTGAGGTATGGTGCATGCTTCCAAGACCCTACCCAGCACAAGGAGTGCTGAACATGGCCATAGTGTATATGCTTAATACAGAATGACAAAGGGAAAGTAAGTGAGATGAAACAGTAATGGAGAAACACATTTATAGCACTAAATATGCATAAGGGATTTGCATGGTCCAAAACAAAAAGGAAAGGCTTCACAACACAGAGGCCCCTCTTTGTACATCTGGAATGGGGGATGTTGTCTGGCTATATCCTAGGCACTTAATGCAGTAAGCAAGCAATACTTTACAAATTAATGGTGATTTAATGACAAACAGCAAAAGCCATTAAACAACTTGCAAAAGGATCAGAATTAATGAGTTTACTTAATTTTTATGGGAATTAAAATAAAAAAAAATATTTTAAATGACTCTACTTGCTAGCAGTAGTATAAAAAATAGAAACTGATGTGTTTTTTAGATGAGATTTGCACCAGCTTAGCTGCTGCACACATGGCAAGCATGCAGCATATGAACATGATGTGATGTTTAAATGATGTTTACACCAGCTTAACTGCTGCACTCACGTCAAGCATGCAACACATGAACCTGATGTCATTTTTAGAAGACGCTCACACCAGCTTACCTGCTACACTCATGTCAAGCTTACAGTATGCAAACTTGATTTGTTTTTTAGACCTGGATTGCATTGGATCCCTTTGTGTATGTGAACTGCACGCAAACACTGCACAATTAAGCAGGTGGCATGCATTCTGCATGTACATAGCACACCTGTATTTCTGTAAGGGATGCCAGCCTGATTCAGGGAAATGCAGAGAGAGCACTGTCAAGTCAACAATAGAAATGGCTGCAAAGAGTTAAGATTTACAAAGGAAAACTATCCCGTTTTTTCACTCCAGATAACAGCTTGGTCCCATATCTCAAAGAACAGCAACTGCAGTACCAGACAGTACCCGAGTCCCATGAAACCCCCATTCCTTGTCCTGTCCTGTGCCAGGGGGTTTCTAGAACACTAAGTCCTCAAAATGTGCAATGCTGAATCCCAGATCTGGCACAGCTGAGACAGGAGTGCAAAGACCCCATAAGCCCTCACTGTCCACTGAAGCTGACACCAGTCAAATTCTCTCTGCTCCCCTTAGGTAGGTGACACCAATATATTAGCAGACAACAACTCATTTTTTGTCAAACCAAACCAGCAGCAGCCATTAATGCAGACACCAATGGTTACAGTTTTATTTGCTTGCCTCTTTACCATTGCCTTGTAGTAGTGCAAATTTGTTTTTACTGGAGTCTCCCTTGTACGGTTGCCTAGAGTACTTGACTAGTCAACAAAAATGAAATAAATACAGATTTAAAATAAATAAATAGTAATAATAAGGCATCTCAAAGTGCGATTCATTGAGCCTGCTCTCACTTTTCAGAGGTAGAGGAACATGATAGCTTATGCTTCATTATGCATCCAAAGCATGATGATAGCCCCAATGAATTACAACCTATTGTGACATTGCACTGAATTACTGTAACACATATCCCTGGCTGCACAAGTATTCAGCTGTGCCTCATGCCTCACTTGCAGCTAAGGGGTCTTGCATAAATCTAATATAATGCACACCCTGTTCTGTATCGTTCCTTAGTCAAAAGCAAGAAAAATATTTTCATGTCATGTTGAATTACTAGACAGTATGTGAAATGAATGCAAGACTCTGGGTACTGCTGATGGTATTTAGTTTGTTGAAATATGTCAGACCTGTGCCAGGTACTGTAACTGAATCAGCTCTCTTGTGGTGTTGCAGAATAGTGCCTAAGAGCAGAAAATGTGTAGGCAAACAACAGGGTGAATATGAAACAAAATATTACAAATGAAAAGCAATAATGCTAGCTGAAGAACCATCAAATAACTATGAAAATGAACTCTGAAGAACAGTGAAAAATGTTCATACATAATTCAGAGCTAATGCCAGTTAAGGATTAGTAATATTCGAAGGAGTCAACAAATCATGAATATTACAGAGCAGCTACTAAAACAAAAAAATTGTCAAAGTCCAGAGGGGAGCTCAGGCAGCTTGCATATTTCACACTTGTTTAACCATTTGTTGAATATACTTACTCAGTACTGGATTCCATTTCTTGCACAATAACTAAAATGTAGCACACTGAAAATATCAGAAAAGAGCTGCTGGGCATTTCATGAGATGGTATAAAGTACAGCAGAAGGCAAAGAAATACAGTATGACAATACTTGACCAATGAAATTACAAATTCTTAAAGAAAAAGCATATAGAGACAAATTTTGCTTTATATTACACCTTAATAGCATAAACCTTCACATTTTTATAATATACTGTACCATATAGAATATAGCAGATCACTTTCTTAAAATTGTACAACAGTTTTATTTGTTTAAAATCTGTTGACTGGGAGAGGCACACTGAGCCAGAGTGTGTTTCCTGTTTCAGCTCGGGGGAGCATACCTCTCAACTGTCCCTGATTTTCAGGGATGTCCCTGATTTTGACTCAGAATTTTACTCTGTCCCTCCTAAAATGTGTGTTTCCATGGCTAAACATTGAGGATTGTAAGCACAAAATAATGTCAAACATTAAAGTTACAGACATGTTCTTCTTTAGAAAATGCACTTTGCACTAAGCCACATATTCTACTAGCTTTCTGGGTGGATATCTTTAATTCTAAAGAAGTGTCCCTGATTTTGGTCATTTGTCCCTGATTTTTTTATGCCTTGTCCCTGATTTATGAGGCAGGAGATTGAGAGGTATGCGGGGGGGGGGCAGTGACAATGTGGTAAGAAATACAGCAAACAAAAGTGCCAAATGCAGTGTGCAACACCAAACAAAGTGACATGTGTAATGTACATTACAAAATATCAGATGACACAAGGTGCCATATTTACAAACTTCTAAGCATTTACAATAACAAAACATTTCAAGGGTAATGTGCAACTCATAATATCAGACAGTGTAAGGTACAACATTTACAAAATTGCAAGAATCTGCAATAGTAAGACGTGACAAGTGTAGCATACAACACAGAATATCAAATGGTGAAAGGTACAAAATTTGCATCAGCACTAGAGATGCAGTGAAATTAATTTTCACCAGTGAAATTCTGGCAAAATCATGAATTTCACAGCGCAAAACATTTTGTGAAATTCGCAGATTTTGCTGACGAATTTCACGGGCTAAATGAAAAATTCCACTGGCAAAATTGCAAATTTCACCTGTGAAATGCAGAATTTCACCCACAAGTTGCAGAATTTTGCCTGAGAGTGGCAACATTATGCTGTTCATGGTGAAATTCTGCATTTCACGGGCAGAATTTTGCACCCACAAAATATTTCACGAAATATGTGAATTTCGCAAAATATTTTGCAGCACAAAATTAGTTTTGCACATATCTGTTCAATAAAAAAATGTACTATTTTAATAGTAAAAATCATAACAGCAGTGGAACAGTGTGTGTGTGTGTGTGTGTGTGTGTGTGTGTGTGTGTGTGTGTGTTGGGGAGGTGCAGTGGTGGCCAGGGGAAGTTAATGTACCTGCCATTACTAGTGTAAGTGGCTAGCTGCAAGATTAGGTTAGGGAGAGATGAGCAAATAGGGAAGGTTTAAGAGAGGAAAGTGAGGATGACAGATGACTAGGGAAAGGATTAGGAAGATCATTTAAATGAGTAGGAAAGTGGATAAAAAAGAGGAATGACTAGAAGGGATTTTGCAGCAAGGGATATGGAACCAGTGAGTGTTAGGTAAGTGAAGGGAGTAGGATGATTGGATGGCGGGGGTGAGGTGAGAGAGGATGGTGGTGAACCAGTATTTAGCTAGGAAACAGTTGCAGTGGGAGGGAGAACAAACTTCAAGGGAGGAAGGAGAGAGAATGTTAACAGAGGAACAGATAAGGAGAGTAAAGGAGTATTTTACTACCAGTTTTGCATGATTTACTCACACTTTCTGATTTTAGGAATGTATTTCCCACCCTGTATATTTATAGCATGTTGGCACATATCCCCAAAATTGGCAGCAGCATCCATTGCTACAAGCCATTGATCCACATACCAACAGACTGTCAGCAGTAGAAGTGGGGTCAGAAAACAGCATAGGTATCAGTTGTGTGAATGCAGGACACTGTTTGAGGAGTTGTGCACTGGATGGCAAGAAGGGCAGTTGCAACATAAAATGTTGAAAATAGGGTTACCACACTACATAGCAGTGGGAAAGTATCTCAAGACTCCTCACTGGTATCAGAGAAGGAGGATCAGTAGTTCCACACACCCAGTGAAACTGTGACCTTTTTTAGAGATGGGGGTCCAAGACAAGTCAATGTATGATATTACTATCATGTTGATGAAAATGCTATCAGGTGAAAACAGCAAGCAGTAGTTATGGGCAAAATTTGAAAACTGAATTCTGCCAAATATTTCGCAGAATTCACTCATTTCGTGAAATATTTAGTGGCCGTGAAATGCAAAATTCCACCAGAAAATGCAAAATTTCATCGGCGAAATGATGAATTTCACCACCCATGGGCAAAATTTCACATTTGAAGGGGATGAAAATCCATGTATATTTAACCATAAAAAAACTGTGTCCCCCTCTCCTGGCCAACATTAAAATAAATGTTTATAATCTCTGTGATCACTGTTGTCTAGTGGTCCCACTCCCTGGTCGATCACCGGACCAATACGAAGAATTCCCCTCTCACCGAGATTCACCCCTGTCCCCCATCCAGTCTTTTAATAATAAATAAAGATAAATGTCTCTGGTGTCTAGTAGTCCCACCCCTCTGGCTGATCACTGGCCCAGTATGAAGAATGACCCATTCCCCCCAAGATTCATCTCCCATTCCCCATCGTCCATTAGTGCCGCCAACATCAATCATTTCATTTAAAAAAGGAAACTTCCCTTGTATCTAGCTGACTCCCCACCCTGTCTGGTAGTGACCCCCCCACCCCCAATGCAGGACACCAGTGTGCCACCAGCACAGCCCTCCACTCACCTCCATGGCTGGCAGCCCAACTCAGTGCTTTCTACCTAATGAGCCCGATTGAGCCCTTTTCAATGAATGAGTGCGTTGTCTATTCATTTTTTTTTTTGCAATTCAAACTTTATTAAGCATTTTACAGTACGGAGAATAGATCCACAACATACATGGACTAGACATTTTTGTACAGTGACAATAGAAGATCCATCCTTCCCCACCTTCCTCCCCTCCACTCCCAATACCCACCCACCCTAATCACCCAGCACAGAGTAAAATATTAGTGCATCAGTAAGTAGAGGATGGAGTACCAATGTCAAGAGTTTACAATGAGTAAAGGTTTGTAAGGGGCCCCATATCCTATTAAACGTTTTAGACCGATTATGAAGGCTGGCAGTTGCCCTTTCAGTTCTGAGATTTGCTAAGAGCTCCTGTAACCATTCAGTGTAGGAAATTTCTAAACTATCTTTCCAGTGCCTTAGGACCACTTTTTTAACAGACATCGAAATCAAGGCTATATGGTATTTTTGGTTATGTACTGGAACAGAAGAAAAGTTCCCCAGTAGGCATATTTCAGCTGAAAATAAATTGGACAGAACTAAGGGGGCTCTGCCTTTGCTTGATCAAGGCCCTTAATGGGGCCACTTTCGAACAAGACCAGAATATATGAAGCAGGTTACCCTCCTCTTGCATACATTGAGTATAAGTAGAGGAAACTGCAATACCCATTTTAGCCAATTTTTGTGGGGAATAATAAAGGTTGTGCAGAATTTGGAATTGCATAAGCCGGAGCCCGTCTTGAGAGAGAAACTTGTGACAATTTTGCTATAGGAGAGGACAGTTTATGACCTTGTCTGGAAATAGGGAGGACCAGAAAGCTGAGGGACCTAAGCTGTCTGGACAAATCCAGTTATACAGAATTCCATATATTTTTGATATTACTTGCAGGAAACCTGCTAAGGGGCCTAAGTCTGCCTGTAAGGAGAACTTCAAGGGCTGCAGGGCAGTGACCCCTATAACCTTGGTCAGAAGATGGCGTAATTGAACAACTTTGCATATCTTGGCCTTAGGTATGTTCTATTTGTTCATAATTTCTGGAGAAGAGAACCATGTCCCGTACTCCTTAACAAAGTATGAGAGTTGGCAATCTCCTAACTGCGGGAGCCACCCAGCAGGAAGAGACTTACCATCTATCTTAATGTTAGGGTTATCCCTCAAAGTTTGAGTTAGGTCCTTGGTGCGATTATATTTTAGAAAAGAACAGAATTGGGAGTGGATTCTAACAGAGGTTGCAATCAGAGGAACCTGTAGTTGTGTGGGCAGGGAGCCTAGTTTCTTGTGTAAAAGTGTTGATGGGGAAACCCATTGTTCTTTTATTAGGGCTAGTTCTATTTTGAGCCAAACTGGAAAGAAGGGGAGAGAAGACTGGGGATCTCTTGAAGTCATCCAGCTAAGGTATTTACTGGTATTGCTTGCCCAGTAATAAAGACCAACATGTGATAATCTCAGTCCTCCCTTCACTTTAGGAGCAGCCAGCTTATGAAATCCCATTTTTGTTTTTTTACCGGCCCATATAAAGTCTGTGATGAGACTGTGGACCGTTCTAAACCATGCCAAAGGAAGCTAGATGTTCAAGAGATTGAGAAGGTAACAGAAACGAGGAAAGACATTCATCTTAATCAGACTAATTTTCCTCCAAAGGGAAATCAGGAAGAGGGACCATCTTTTCAAATCTTTACTGATAGTGTGAACAAAGGAATCTAAATTTAGTTGTTGGAGGTGGGCCGAATTCCTCGTGAGTTCTATCCCTAGGTATCTCAAAGAATCAGATTTCCAGGACAGTCCTGATACAGAAATTGTTTATTTTTGAACTCTATGATCAAGAGGGAAAACCACTGTTTTTTCAAGATTTAACTTGTTATTAGATACCTTACTGAATTCCTCAATAATCTCCAGCATAGGCGGGATGGACTCCGCTGGCTGAGATAGTTGAAGAAGGAGATCATCGGCATAGGCTGAGATTTCAACTACTTGACCTTGAAGAGTGATGCCTTAGACCTCTTGGGAATCTGTCAATCTGCATACAAGGGGCTCTAAATATATATAAAGGAGGAGCTGGGACAGGGCAGCCCTGTCTCATGCCTGACTATAGAGGAAACAACTCAGATATTACTCCATTGTTAGATATCTGGGTAGCTAGGGATTTGTAAAAGGAACTTATCCACTTTTGAAACTCTGGAGGGAAACCAAATGCTTTTAGAGTATGCAATAAGTAACACCAGTTAACCCTGTCAAAAAACTTCTCGGCATCCAGGGAGACCAGAACTGCTGGAAACTTGGCGTCCCTGGAGACCGAGAAGACATGAGTCAGAGTACGTAAATTATCTACTGAGGATCTTCCCTTCATAAAGCCTACCTGCTCCAGTCCTATGAGATCTGGTAGAACCTCACTTACATGATCAGCCAGAAGTTTTGACAGAATTTTAATATCCTGATTGAGAAGTGAAATTGGTCAGTAGTTTGACACTAATTCTGGGCACTTTTCCGGTTTAGGGAGGAGGACAATCAGAGCTTCAAACTGGGATTTGTCTGAGTCAGCACCAGAAAGGATATGCTGAAAAAGTGGCAAGAGAGCAGGGATTAATTGTTTTGCAAATACTTTGTAAAAATGAGGGGGAAAACCATCTGGCCCAGGGGTTTTCTCTGTGGGAAGATCTTTGTTGACTTTCTCTAATTTAGCCTGAGAAATAGCAGCCGTCAGAGAGATTTGTTGCGATTCTGAGAGAGAAGGTAGGTGAGACTTAGATAAATAACTATCTAGATATTGCTCTGTTGGGGGATTTACCATGGGACCTATAATTGTGTTTAATAGTGACTGAACTCCACAACAATTTCAGTTGGAAAAGTTTTTAAAGAATCATCCTCTGGAGAATGGATAGAAGCAATTAATCTAGAGGAGTCTTGCTGTTTGACTCTTAAGGCAAGCAAATGGCCTGCTTTCTCCCCTTGATCTATATACGAAGCTTTAGTTTTCAGGATTGCAAATTCTGCCTTCTCTCTCAGAAGATCTAAGTAGGAATCCTTCAATTTCACTAAGTCCAGCCTATACTGTTCAGAGAACTGAGGTAGATTCCAGGTCCTGAATTTGAGAGAGGAAAGTTAATAGCTGGTTATCATTCTTTTTCCTCCACTGGGAGGCAAAACCAATCAATATCTCTCTTAAAGAGGTTTTCAAAGCGCGCCATTCCTCATCTGGTTTACCTGTGGACATGCCATTAACAGAGATAAAGTGTGTGATTTGGTCTGAAATATATGAAACTATCCCCAGATCCTTTAATAGTTGGTTATTGAGATTCCATCAACCCTCTTTTTTGGGGAGAAATTAAAATTAGATCTGGCAAATGACCAGAGAATGGTCCTAGGGATTACCTGTGTGAATGGAAGACTCTAACTCCCCAAAATTAAGTGATTGGGAAATGAGCACGTAATCAATACGTGAAGAAGTCCCATGCACCTGGGAGATAAAGGTATACTCCCTATCAAAAGGATGGAGAACTCTCTAAAGGTCACAAAGGCCTACCTGGTCTATCAGGTCCCGTAGTGCTCTTTGAGCCAGAGAGAGACCTTTACGAGAATTTCCTGACTGATCCATAGCAGGGTCGAAAGGTTAGGTTCAGATCCCCACCAATGATTATTGGGATAGACAGGAAGGGGATTAATGCATTGAGTAATTGCATAAAGAATCCCAGGGTGTCAGCATTTGGACCATACCCACTGCCCAATAGGATTTCTGATGTATGTAGGCTGCCTTGGACAAGGAGGAACCTACCCTGTGGATCACAATTGGTTTGGAGTGGGGAAAATGGAACAGACATATTTATTAAAATCATCACCCCACAGCTCTGAGTGTTCTCTTCAGCACAGAAGACTTGTCCTATCTGCTGTCTCCTTAGTTTAAGCGCTTCTGAGTTAAGCAAGTGTGACTCCTGTATGAACATAATATCAGCTTTCATACGATTCAGATGTTTTAAAATTGTGTACTGTTTAATCTTTTGTCTGGTCCCTTTCACATTCCATGTAACCATCCTTAGATCCCTAGCCATTCATCCCTGTTGTATCAAGAGGTGTGACCTCTGACTCATCAAGTACTGACTTGGCTTTTGTACCTCTACATTTGTTGTCTCTGTGTTACCCACCCTCCCCCTTTAATTCCCATCCATACAACAAAATCCTATTCTCAGCAATACAAAAACTAAATGTTCCCATCCCTTCCTCTCCCAGCCCCTTCCCCACCCCCATCTCCTATAGCCCATGACAAACAGTCCACCAATCCCAGACCCCCCAACTGTCCAAACCTTAATAATACTAAAATAACACTACAGCAAACTACATGTAAACTCTTAACAAGAAGGCAGGGTAATTTCCTAAAGTACTAGTAAATCTAGGCAAGTCTAGCACAGCATATCAGGTATGTTCAAACTTCTATAGTTATTGTAATGCCAAAGAAAATTCAGAAAATCATAGATAGCCGACTTGGCTCTAAAAGGCACTGTTGGAGAACGGGACCCACTGCTTATTAGGTTATGGGGAAGAAACGCCATCCCCAAAAGTGCTAAAAACAGCTAATGACCACGCTGTATATAAAAGTCCAGGATAATGTTCATTATTAAATTGGCAAGGTCCTATAAGAAAAAATCCCATTCCATTTCAAGAAAAAAGAAAGTGAATAATTAACAAAAGGGCAGTCCAAGGGCAAAATTAAGGTAATTTTCTCTTAGTAACCTCCATAAAAAGAGAATGGGAATGAGGTACATTGCTGCACAAGAATCTATCTTTGGCTCCCTCTTGTGGCAGACAGCACTATTCACAACACCCGAGGCAACTGTAGATACTGCACGAACATGCGGATGTTAGTCAGTCTGGCATTTCTCTGCAGAGAAGAAGTTAAGATGAATCCTGGGGCCCTGTGTGGTGACAGGGAAGCGGTCCAAAAGCCTGGCACTCCACCGAGAGAGGCAATCTGGAGCAATTACTACGGCAAACAGACTTCCACCCAGGTAGGTCCAATACAGATTTCTCAGTCGCTACAGTCTATGGGCATAAGAACTCGGGCACACAACACCTACTTCCATAGATATGTAGGAAACCACTGCAAACAATAAATTTTTCTCCATTTAACATCTTGCGTGAAGACAGATACCCTGATCTCAGTATCGTGGCTTTCAGGGATCACAGAAAAGGTCTGGGAGCGCTGCTCTGAGACTAGCAGTCGCTATGTCCACCTCCTCATAGGTTACCCAGGAGCCAGAAAGAAGAACTTGGAGCTGGGCTGGATACCCCATTCTAAACGTGAGCCCAGCCTCAATTAGCTTGGTGACCAACTGATGAAATGTGGCCCTCCATTGCCGCACAGAAAGCAGGAGGTCTTTAGCAACCCTTATTTTTGCTCCTTCCCATTTTAACTCTTGAATGTCCTGCACCTTTGACAAGAAGTGCTGTCATTCTAGGAAGTTTAAAAATCGAAAGATATATATGCATGGTTGGGCACCTTGTGCTGGAGTTGGGCACAGGGCACGGTGGGCTCTCTCAATGATGTACTTGGAGTTGAAAGGAGATGGACCTGCAACTTTCTCCACAAACTTCTGGCAAAGCTAATTGGATCGAGATCCTCCTTTTTTTCTGGTAATCCAATCAGCACTGCATTATTACGGCAGCTGCAGCCTCCAAGTCTTCAACCCTGCTTTCAAGTTTGGAGATCTGCTGATGGGACCCACCAGATTGGGTTCCATTTTAGCTTGCTTGTGCTCTATGGAGTGAATGCGAGCCTCATTGTCCGAGGTTCGGATAGTGATGTCTTCCAGGGCTTGAGTAAAGGATTTGAGCCCCCCTGTGATCAGCCTCAGTTCTTCCTTGAAGGGATTGAATTCTTTAAGGAATTGGGCCACTGTAAGGGGTTCTTGATCTGGGCTTGAGGAGGACGTACCCTGGGCATTTTCAGCAGAGGAGGCCTTTGGATTTTTAGGGGCCTTCTCGGGAGTAGAAGCTGGAGTGTGTTTTGGCATTGCCTTCTTCATTTCAACCTCCATTAACTCCGACGGAAGGTAGAAATATGCTGTCTCAGTTTCAGTCCACAACACTGCTCAAAAATACATTTTAAATGTAAAATAGGTGGTCGGGTGGCTGGAGCTATCTGATGAAGTTGCTAGCTTTTACTCTGCATCACGTGACTCTTGGGTTCATTCATGAAAGTGCTCAGCTGGGTTGTCAGCCATGGAGGTGAGTGAAGGACTGTGCTGGTTGCCCGCTGGGGTCATGGATGGGGCTGTGTGGGGGTGGGGTCACTGCTGGACAGGGTGGGGGGTGTGGAGTCCACTAGACACCAGGAAGGTTTATTTATTTTTTAGTTAAATGATTGATGTTGGCAGGACTAATGGACGATGGGGGTGGGCGTGAATCTCGCGGGGGTGGGGGGTCATTCTTCATATTGGGCGACGATCGGCCAGGAGGTGGGACCACTAGACACCAGGGACATCTATCTTCATTTTTAATTAAAATTCTGGATGAGGGATGGGGGCAACTCTCTGGGGGTTCTTCATATTGGGCCTGTGATTGGCCAGGAGGGTGGGACCACTAGACACCAGGGATCATGGGGATTGTAAACATTCACTTTAATGTTGGCCAGGAAGGAATATATATACATGGATTTTCATCTCCTTCAAATGCTGAAATTTTGTCTGTGGCTGGTGAAATTCTGCATTTCTTACTTGCGAAATATTCTGTGAAATGGGTGAATCTCACAGAATATTTTGTGGGATGAAATTCCCAATTTTGACGGAATTTGGCCGATGAAATTACATTTCGCTATCTTAGCTACAATAAATGCTTCCCAGTCCTAAAAATGATCTGGACCCCTTGATGTTAAGATAAAGTGAGCAGTTATTGGTATGGGTGAGGCATTTATTGTGGAGTGGCGAAAGGAATGGAAAAGGGGGTCCAGTCTGGCCAGGTTAAGTTTTGGGGCAACACACTGCAAACCACGTCCACGTAGTTAAACACAAGCAAGATTATCTTGAGGATAACCTTGTGGCAGATTGGGAGTTGCAGGCAAGATTTGTAGTAGTACAGTTGGGCTAGTCTGTGGCCGAATTTTCATACATGGCATCAATGTGTGTGGAGAAGCTGAATTGCTAGTCCAACTGAACACTGAGATTCTGAAGCCAAGGTGCAACTTTGGGCCAACCACCACATAGAGTTATGAAGACTGGTGTATTTTGGAGTCCAGCTACCTCTATTTTGCGCCAAAGGTCATACAAAAAGACTGTTCAGCATTAAGGAAGAGTTGGTTTGAGCAAATCCAGTGTTGGACGTTGCACATATCTTGCAGAAGTGACAAGTCTAGCTCAGAAACGGAGGCCCTAGAAGCAAAAAGTATTGTGTCAGCCACATGCTGTACATGTGGATATATGAGGAGACATAGACTAAGAAAAGGCCATTTAAAAAAGTGGAAAGGGATAGAGCCATTAATGTAGCCCTGAGGATCACCAGTCCTGATGGGGACTGATATGACATCACTGACCTGGACTAGTGTCAATCAGAAAGGTAGGAATGGAACCAGCTGACCCTCAGGTCAGATGAAACTCCCCCCGCCACCGCCACCACCAGCATTAGCTTAGCCAGTAGGAGAAGATAGACCACTGCATTAAAGTTTTTAGTGAAATAAATAAAACATTTTCAACTGTGATTTGGCTGTGGTCCATACCTTACAATGAGTTAGTGACCTGAAGGAGGGAGGAGACAGTGGAATGATGTTTGCAGAAATCAGATTCAAAAGATAAAAGGAAGTAGGAGTTGATGAAGGAGAGCTAAGAGAGAGGACTGCTTTTTCCAGCACATTCACCATGGCCAGGAGCAGGAGGAAGATAGATTGGTACAGTAATTCCAGAGGACTAGGAGTCTCCCCTTTGTCTTGTGGAGTACTTTAGCCTGCTTCCAAAACTGAAGGACACTCCTGAGTTGAAAGAAGAGGCTGAAAATTGGGATGATAGGAGCAACAATGGCAGCAGAGGTGAAGGAGCTTGGTATCAAAACCATCAGTACTGCGCCCAATGGTGGGATTGAAACAGCATTGACCAGAGAAGATAGTCCCAACAGAGAAGTTTAGGGAGTAAAAGAGGCAGATGGAGGGCAATATAAGTGTAGAAGGGGAGCTTTTGAGATGGGGTGAGGAAGGTTGAAGAAGGAAGATTGGAAATGGAAATGAGAGAGCGCAGATAGTGAACAGGTGATTAAAAGCATCAAAGCCCTCTAGAGGGTCAGAAATGGGGAGCTTCCCCATTTAAGAATGGGGGTAGCTGACTGGGCTGGAGGGTCAAAAAGGGAATGAATAACCTTTCAGAACATTTTGGAAAGTGAAGGCTATTCTGGATATTGGTAGAGAAGTAGTTTGATTAGAGGTATGGATTATTCATAATTAATGAAATTAACAATCCCAGTCCCAGCCTTGGAAGCTTAATATACTGAGGAAAAACAGTAGTCTCCATTATTTTTTTTTTTCAAATCTCCCTCCCATACCGGGGAGTTTGGCCCCCTGCTCGCTGCCCCCTATGTCCAGGCTTACCCCCCCGGATGGGGCCGCCAGACAGGTGCCCTCTTCCCAAGATACATAGTCTCTTGCCCTGGCTTACCCTCCAGGGGAGCAGTTGGTGCCCCCAGCAAACATTAGTGGCACGGGGCAGCGGCGGAGGCAGAGGGCAGTTTTTAAATTTGCAGATCCCTGGGCATAAGGATGTGCAATGACGCCAGTGTCCGCCTCGCCCCCCTTGCAGGAGGTACATATCCCCAGCCTCTGCTAGAGGTCCACAATGCACTGGACACTCTTCCCCCCCTTCCCCAGAGAAGGAGAGCAGTCTCTGGGGTGCTTATTCCTTCTCCCCCTGGCTGGCCCTCCGACTCCTGAGACCATCTCTGAACCTGGGATGTCGGTGCCGCAAGTGGATGCGTTGCCACTGTGCTGGAGGGTCGGCTTAGTCTCCATAATTTTAGTCAGATGTTATCCATTGTTCTGACTCTCTGCCATTACATATAGGGCTGCGTGAGTACTGAATATGAATTCACAAATTCTATTCATAACGTGGTACTATTCATTACTTGGAATTAGTACCACATATTTTGTAATAAGGAACAACAGAAACAAGTTAAAGAAAGTAAGATATGTATACTCCTTCTCAAGGTGGTCAGGGCTAGCTCCACTGCCTTCAACCACCCCCTACCTCAGTGGTCATCCATCCTCTACTTTCTCCTCTCAATCCTTTAATAGCTCTGTACTAAACAAGAACAAGATTTGTAAGAATGTTGACATGGTGCTAGCTCTTAAAAACATCTTTATAAATCTCCCCTCTTCCTACTCTGGTATATCCCAGCCCAGAGGAACAGTCTGTGCATAATGTCCTGGTCTAACTGGACTGATAAGTCAGTCTACATATAGTAGTATCACAGAATGATACACAATTCCTGCACCCCCCCCCCACACACACACACTTTCTTGGCACAGTGCTACATAGGCTTCTGTCACTGAAAGTGGTAGGCAGTGCACTTTAGGTTTGGAGGAGAAAGGGGACCACTAATTCTCACTAGGATATTTGCCTACATTGCTTCCAATCATGGACTGGGATCAGGAGGGGAGCACTCCTCCCCCGCTTCGATTTCACTAACCTGCTCCCTTAATTTTCTCCTCTGCGGGTCCACTCTAAGTCTGAAGCCATGGGTCGTGAGGGCTTACTGCTGCTCTCCCGCACCCCACACCACACACACGGCTTCGAAGGATCCAACATCACAGGTACCTGGCTGCACTGTCACGAGTTACAACTCTGGCGCAGCACTGTGCTTCACATGGTACCACAGCGTACTGGCCACCCACCATCTCCAGCCACCCCGCCACCCTAAGTTGGTGTTGTATTTAAGGGTAGTAAAGTAGGAAAACAATTAGCCATCTTTTCACACCCTATTCCTGTGGATCTTGGACTCTCCCATTTTCCTCTCTCCACCCCCCCCCCAACACTGACCTGCCCCTTTGGTTTCTTCCAGATCAGGGACCCACTCTTCACTCCTGTAACACCTTTGCTCCAGCAGAAGCAGTAAAACCTTCTCCTACAGAAACAATTATCTATACATCACTTCACCTTATTCAGGCTGGTCCTGCCTCCTCCACCCAGTCAGTCCACTCTGATCCACCCTCCCCATGGATCATGCAGCCACTTTATTTTGTCTTTCTCTCCCGTGCTCTCACCCCTTACAAACTTGCAACATGCCCACTACCCCTGCTCCACCCTCCTACCCTCCTCAATCACTTCCCCTATATCACTGCCTATTTTCTTCAACCCTCTATTCATAATACAGCCATCCCACCCCCCTCCCCATCTTGCTTTGCTACCCTGCACCCCTGGCTCCACTCCACATCCTGGTCTGCTTGCTCAAACTATCTAAATTTTGAACTCCTTCACTGCTACATCTCCCCCTCTCTAATCTTATCTCAGTCCTAACCCAAGCATCAGTTACTTGCCCATAAATCCAAGCAACTCATGATTCTCCCACTTCTGCTCCTCCTCCTCCTCATCCTATGTGGTGATGTACATCCCAACCCCGGCACCTGCTCTCCAGTACTCTCTGAGCTCCCTAAAGGCCTTTGAATCTTCCACCTCAATGCCAGAAGCTTCCTCCCTAAAATGGACTCACTCAGGCCCTGGGTTTCACAACACTCTCCTGACCTCCTGTGTATTACTGAGACCAGGCTCTTGTCCTGTACTCCTGACACACCACATAACCATCCCAGATTACTGCATTTACCACTGGGGCTGAAGTAGCATGGTTGCGTTGTACAGTAGCTATCTATGCCCACTTTAATCTGCCTTGCAGTCTCATCCTTAGTTCATGTCCCTCTTCCTACTCGCTGTCTCTCTGAACTACGCATCCTCCCTTCATTCCATGGTCTGTGTGCTGTATGCCTCCACCAAACCCCCCCACACACACACACAAACACACTCCCTGACTGAATATATTTCCTTGCTAGTCTCCCATACCTCTTCAATTGAACAAATTATCCTCAGAGATTTCAGCCTTAACTGGGCCCTCCACGTCACACAAACCATACCAAGACAGCGTTGAATCATAACATTTTGTGCAGCTTATAAAGGAATCCACTACCCCTAACTTCTCCACCCTAAACCACACTCTGCTTGATTGGGTCCTCTCCAACCACCCTCATAGAATCCTCACCAGGGGCATTCTACCAGATGTTTTCTGCAACCACCTTATGACCTACTGTGTTCGCAAAGTCCACACTCCTTACTCCCCACCCCGCATACCAATGGATCCGCTCCTATAGATCACTTAACGCTGATGCACTACTTCAGGACTTACATGCCGCAGACTGGTCTGCAGTTTATGCAGCCCCTGATGTGGATTCAGAACCCTCTCATTTTCCCCATCTCTTTCACAATGTTTGGGATCACCATGCCCTCCTCAGACACCACAGCATAAAACAGCATCACCTTCCCTGGGTCTCTGCAGACCTCATCCACTTGTGTAAGTCACTCGACAAAGCCTGGATTCATCATAAAACTACCCATGCCCTTCCAGATCTGTGTAGATAGAAGGCCTTACGCAGCTTATGCACTCAAAGGTTGTAATCCGATTTTCAATAAATAAAAAAAAATAAAATAAAAAAAGGCTGTTTAGTCAGCCAAGGTTGTTTATTTCTGGGTCTGCTCGCACACCAATCAATCCTCACCTGCTGATTTTTGGAACACACCCCACTCTCTTCTTGACCCCCCTGCCCAATCCACCACCCCCACATTTTCAATTAATGACTCTACAGTCTCTGACCCAGTCTCAGTGGCAACAGCACTAAACTTCTATTTCACTACCTGTGCCCTGCCCCATTCACTGCCTCCCACCCACCCCGACCTCACTCCACCTCACCCCCATGATTACTCATTCCTCCAATCTCAGCCCAAGAAGTCCAACATGCAGTTACCTCCTTAAGCCTCAATAAATTTAGCCCTGACCTCTAGACCTCTATCTACTATGTATTTCTACCCTGCAATATTCCTCCCCTCACCCACATCCTAAACCGATCTTTCTACCAATGCTCAGTCCCTCAAGCATGAAAGAGGGTCCAAGTTTTACCTCTACACAAAGGTGGGGACGCCCTATCTCTGGGAAACTATCACCCTATATCCCTTCTCCCAGCTCTGGCTAAACATCAGGAATCCTTTGTTCTTACACGCCTTACACAGTTCCTTAAGTCCTCTGATCCCCCCCCTCTTTAAATCAGGCTTCCAGGCTAAACTCTCTACCACTACTTCACTTTTTCATGTCACAAACTCCATCCTCTCCAGTATGGACAATGGACACATTACTGTCGCCATTTTCATTGACCTCACAAGGGCTTATGAATCTGTATCTCATCCTCTCCTCTAAACCAAACTTTCCTCCGATGGACTCTCCCCAGAAACTGTTAATTGGCTCAACTCCTATCTCTCTTGCCAAACCAAACAAGTCCATGTAGGTGGAACCCTCTCCCCTCCTCTCCCTATCCATGCAGGTGTTCTCGAAGGCTCCATCTTGGGCCCTATTCTACTCTCCATTTTCTAGAACGATCTCTCGACAGCCTGCTCAGTGGCTAACATACAGATGTATGCCGATGACACTGTTCTTTTCAACTCTGGCCCCTTAGCTACAGTACTTCAATCCCAGCTCCAAGCTGACTTCAACTCAGTCCTTCATTGGTTCAGTAAAAACCTACCTCAAAGTAAATGTAAAAAAAAACTGTATCTATGACATTTGGTGCTCTTCAAAAACTTGCCTCTCTCTCCACCCCCCTCACTTTTACCACCCTAGATGGCTCCTCATTTGACACATCCCCCCTCTATAAGTACCTGGGGGTCTGGCTTGACTCCCATCTACACTAAACAAAGCACATTGAGCATATACATGCAAAACAATGCCAAAAACTGGGAACCCTACATAGCAACAGACACCCTCTCCCAATCTACTCAACATCAGCTCCTGTACAAGATGGTTATCCGATCCTTGGACTACGTAGACATAGTGTACGGCACTGCTTCAGCCTCCCCCTTAACCAGACTTGACTCCCTGTGCAATGCTTTCTGTCGCTTTGCTCTAAATGCCCCCCACACACATCGCTGCTCTCTGTACTCGTCCCTTTCCCCTCATCCCACTACACCACTGGCTCTTACCCACTCTTCATCTCAAATACTGGTTAGGGTCCTTAACCTCCTACCTTTCCCACTCTTGTCTCCCTCCTCTGTGGCCTCCCTAACCACTTTGTTCTAGAGACACCAGCACATTTTCCCTAACATGGTTATCCTCCTATTCTGGTGCAGCAGCTTTCTCCTACAGACTGCCTTCTCTATGGAACACCTCCAGTCCCATATCAGACACTCCCCTTTGTTACTCTCTTAAATGCACCTTGTCAAAAACAACTGAGCTCTCCGACACCTCTCACTGCAATTACTCATTTTCATCTTTTTTCTTCACCCTTAAGGCTTCATTTTGCTCAATCAAACTTAATTCTCAGCACTTTTCAAACTTAAACTTCATAGCACTTAAACTGTTTACCTCTCTCCGCTGATCCCTATTATCGCTTTCTTCCCTCCCTTTAAAACTTCTATCATTTCTTCCCGAGCACTGCCCCTTGTTCAATATAATACTTCCATTTCCACTTCAACAGCATCTCACCCTATCCTCCCCTTATAGCACCCCTCACTACTGTCTCTCTCTCTATCTTCCCCTAGAAGCACCCTCTCATTACTGTACCTCCTATGTTTATTTTCCACGTATTGTTTCTCACGTATCTTATAACTCTATATTCTTCAACTTTCTCACCACCATGGATTTAATATATCCTGCATATGTTGTTTCTCCATTATATGTTGTACTAGCTCTTGCCACTATGAAGTAAGGACACCCTGCATACATTGTTTCTCCTATACTATGTGTACTCTGTAATCTGCTCTGTGTACTTGCTCTAAGGCTATTGAAAAATCTAATCTAGCCTGCCCTTATAATATTCTCTCATTACTGTATTTGTTTTTCACAGTGCTGTAATCAAGTGTATTTTTGTTGATTTCTAACTTCCCTATTTCCTTTCCCCCAGGTTGCACCTGCAAATGAGCCTGGCTCAGTGTACCTCTTTTGGTCAACAACTTTCAATAAATAAATAAATAAATCTTACCACATGCTGCTGTTGGGGGCCTGAGCTACATACTCTAGATCTAGAAAGAGGGAGGAGGAGGCTTACAGACATGGTATTAGGAGTCAGTTAAGGATGAGCTGATTCCAAATTTAGATTCAGCAAACATGCTGAAATCTGGCATTCTGAACACCGGTGAAACAGGTCCAAAGAATTCAGTTTTCTTTGACATTCCAGAATGCTGACGTCATGACACAACACTTTTACAGAGGGCACACACTGAGCAAGTCCAAAGTGCACCCTCCCTGCTGGCACTTATTTTTAGTCCTGTTTGCACTGATCGAACCTGTTATGTATTTTGCTGTTCGCTACCTAATCCATTCTGTATGTACCATTACTGTATTTATCATGTGCCTAATTGTCTCTAATGATGTTAGCTACCTATTCAATCCCTGTTAAGCCTGTTATTTCTGTATGTTTAATTTGACTCCTTTACTGTTCTTGTATGCATCTACCTTTGCAACCCTCCTGGGTCGCACCTGAAAATAGGCACTTGGCTGTCTAGTGTGCCTTACCCGGTTAACAAAAGCAAATAAATAAATAACCACATGACCTGCAGCAGCTAATCAGCAACACTAGAAATTGAGAACTCTGCATACAGAACACATCTCAGTGTAATTTCCAGCTATCTCTCACAGGGGAAGGACCAGTGGAAGAAATTAGCTCACTTTGTTTGAAACAAAGACACTTTTGATCTGTAAACTTTAGAAATCATCATAAAATTATGCATTATAATTCTAGTTAGTTGTTTCTAACTTTAGTTGACTGTAGCTTTAGTTGACAGGCAGGCTATCAAAAATGAGCTAGAGAGGAGAAAATGCACAGTTTGACCCTGCTGCACAGATAACTGCAGGCCCAGCCTACAGTAGGAGCAGAGCAGAGCAGAGTGTATTTAGCAGACTGGGGAAAGTTACAGTGGGATTTATGAAAGATTTATTTCACATTATACAAATTTTTTACCCTCCTCTGTCTATCTCAGCCCAATCCCCAGACCCTCCAGGCCTGCTGTCCACCTCCCCTGGTGTATGACAGGTTGTAGTTCCTCCCCACAGGTTCCCCTCACATAGCAGGGCCAAGGGGGGAGTGCCAACTCTGCCCCAGCACATCAGATACAAAGTGGACCAGGTCACTCACCTGGCAGCAGTGCAGGCACAGAGACGACTGGGTTGGGCTTCATGAAGCCACTCAAAGTCCTTTTTCCTCCTGGTTTCTCCTGTGGCAGCCCTCCACAGCATAGACCTGCCAGAAGGCAGGCTCATCCCACACATCCCTGCAGGTCCCACCCATGCTTTGCTTCCGGAACCACTCTACCTCCAGGCCTCCACCTGGAGCAGCTGAGTCCGGGATGACAAGTCACCCTCCCCAGGGACTAGAGAGCAGTCCTTTGGATGCTCAGTTCTCCCTGTCCCTGACTGACCCCCTGATGACTCAAGTCCATTCCAGAACCCGGGTCACCGGCATTGTAGGAGGGAAGGTGCTTTGCAGCACTTCAGTCCTCCAAGCCATTGGGTCAGCTTTCACAAATATTTTTACTGAGTGCTGCTGGCGTACAGAGCACATAAATACAGCACATGTATTTTTTTTTATATTATTTATGCACACACACACTGCATATAAGGAGTAGGGCAGATTACATTTAACAGACTGGAAATGCTGAAGGTTTTTTTTACAGGAATTATTCAATTTTTTTTTTTTTTTTTTGCTGACTACTGTTGGCACAGCAGATCAAATAATTTTAGCTTTTTTATTTATTGCCTATGTGTGAAAGCCTGCCAGCCAGTCAATGAGTGAAAAGTAAAGTTGACTACTTTGTGAGACACAAGCTCACAAGATTTCTCATTTAGGTACTCTATGGTCTGTCTGTCAGGAGGGGATGCTTGGCGGTGTCACTTTTCCCCATCACCTTGTGAATCATACAGCACGGTGGATTGTCCATGTACTGGGTGTGCATGTCACGTGTAAGTAATAGGCCACAACAGGTTGTGCATTATAGGATGTTTTGCACAGCCCAGTGGTGTAGAAAGGCACAAGGTCAAAGACCAAGTATCCTTATGCCCCAAGGAAGCTCATTAAAATCCTATGATGCACACACTGGAGGGACTCATTACACTTATAAAAATGCATTTAAGTAGTTTTTCAGGGGGAGAAAAATGAGATTTGGCACCTGACTATGTGTTTATAGAGCTTTAATGCAGTCAGGTGACCTCTCTCGGCAAATAACATTTCTGCACTTTTTTGTCCCATTTTATAAGGTAAATCAAGGATCATCAATGACTAGTGTGGGTCATAATTGTTTGCATACAGTGGTGGCTGTGCACGTCATCATCTGTGATAAGTGTGTTGTTGATGCATGAAGAAAACATGAAGATAAGGACAGGAGGAGAAAGTGATGCAGGAGGAAGGAAATGAGCAGATAAAGGTTCACCCATGTCAGTTCCACCAAGTACAAGTTCTGCAAGCAGTTTTAATGGAGACTGTCATTAGTCATTAAGGAACAAGGACCTGGAGTCATGGTCGTGGGGCTAAGAGGACAAGGCTGTTGGATGCAAGTTTGAGCAGCCAAAGAAACCATGGTTCATTAGTTCTAGGAAATCCACTGATTACACTCTAACTGCAGTGCAAGCAGCCTTCCCTGTCAGCCATAGAGTGCATCTGGTGATAATAAAATCCTGAGCAATCTAGAAGTACACTAGTTTCCCCCTCTTCCTTCTTCAAGTGCCTCCAGTTCTCCTATTCAACACAGACGTGATTCATCCAGAAATGTAAATTCAAGGCTCAAAAAATCATCTTGCATTTACTGCTCCATCCCTCAGCATTCTCTTGCACCAACCATTATCACTAGAGGCTACTGGAAACTGCATGTGGAAAGGGAGTCAAGCGACAGTTCCAGATAATGAGTTCAATTAACGATTCACTTTTTCTTGGCATATGTAACAATAAGAAATAAGAATCATAAATACAAATTATTAAAATTATCATACATGAAATTATATCACATCATTTTACATCATATTTTATCAGGATGTATCATAGAAGGATTTATTATATCATAACAAATATCATATCATATATATTATTGTACCTTCTCATTATATATATATATCAGATTATAATAACTGGTCAGGAATTTCACTCAGTGTACTGACCAGGTTGATATTTTCCATAACAACCAGCTGGTTGTTATGACATTCATGAGCCATGCCAATCAAACAATGCTGCTGCCTCACTGGCCAACATTCCATGTGGCGGGTCAAACAGTCTCACAAAAACTGGGCTGAAGAAAAATTGCTGGCCCGTTATTATAAAAAATAAAAGATGGGGAGGCTGTGCACATGAAATTTAATGCGTTGAGCTCATTGTGGGATGCTTTGATAAACCCCGGTCTTCCCCTCAAGTTTATAGCATCCCACAACTTGGGTGTGCATTACATTCTCATATCACACCCTTCCCCATCCATTATTCTATATATATATATATATTAGTTTTGTCATGCATTTTGTCATATTCAGTCAGATTATATTACCTGCTAATACTGTATATACAAATTAGTATAGTTAGGAAAACCTTGCTTTGCCTGAACTTCACAAAGTTTCCTGACTTTAAAAAGCACTTTGCATAAGTGTGCACCTGGGGAGGTGCGAAGTATCACCTAGTCAAATTAATCAAAGTGTGGCTTTGGTCATATAGTGTAATTTTGCATGCAAGAACTTCACAGAGTGTTTCACATCTCAAGTGTATACCCTTTTTTTAGAGAACAAATCAGTTGAGCTTGGGCTGGCAAATGGTGGGGCGGGGGGAAAACTGGATTCAAGAGAACTCATCCATCACATACAGTTGTGCAATCAGGGCACTAGGACACCGGACAACCAGGGGTTAAATCTGTTGAGCTCAATCAGACAATCGGGGGTGGAGAAGGGGACCACTGGACACCAGGGAACTGGTTCATGGCATACAGGTGTGTGATCTGATTGGAGGGTTTGGGGGTGGCTGCGAGGTACTGGACATAAGACCTGGTTTGGAGAGGGGTAATTAGCATGGCCTTTACAGCTAGTTACTGCCTCCTCAAACCTATCAATATGCTGGTGCACCTATATGCAAGGGGAAGACAGCTGCTTTCCATAAATGCCCCGGCAAATATTTGGGCCACTCACAAAGGAATTAGCGACTCTTTATCCTTGCAACTTAATATACAATTTTCCTACATTTTCCCATTTTGGGGGCGCTAATCATGTTAGCGAGTCCATAACCTGTTTAGCAGTCTTTCTGGAACTTTGAATATCCCAGCCTTGGTCTCTCAGAGAGGGGGAAGAAGGTGTGCCAGTGGGCATTTGTGGGCATCTGGGTGAAAGTGTGTTGCTAGTCTCATTCATCTTAAGTCACCATTGTATATCACTGCTGCATGTGGGTGCACTAGCACATACTAAGTATGAAAAGGTACCTAATTTACATTCAATGAACATGCCAAAAACCATGGTTTTGAACACTCATGATGTTGAACCAAAGGAACTTCAATTTCCTTCAAGACTTTGGTGCTTCAGCATCATGATGTAGCAGATTTTACAGGGTGCACACATTGAGGAAGCCTGTTGTTGTCAAGACACATGACTGGCAGCAGACTATTACCGATGCTGAGTCAGAAAACTCCTCAAGCTCTCTCTCTATGTCTTTCACAGAGGAAGGACCTCTACTGAAGGAGCTGCTTTTATATCAAAAGAGTGTACTGTAATCAAAAACTTTACAAATCAGAGTCATGTATTTTCATTCCAGTTAGCTAATTCACTACATTTTACTGTAGTTTCAGGCAGGCATGCTAGTAAATTTTGTTGCAAAGAAGAGGAGAATGCAAAATATGCAGCTGCATATGCAACTGCAGGACCTGCAGCATGAGCAGAGCAGAGTGAATATAACATACTGGGAATGGCAGAGAAGAGATTTGTGATGGACTATTTGGATTTTTTTACTGATTGCTGATGATGTACAGATAACAGAAATTCAACTTTCTTTTTTTATTTTATTTTATTTTTCCCCTGCAGGAGGAGTAGGGCAGTTATTTTGGAGGTTTGGAAAGGAGCAGGAGGAGTTCTGCAGGATTTATTTTAAAAAAATATTTTTTTTTCACTAACTTCTGGTGCTGTATGGCATAGAAATCCATCTTTGTTTTATTTTATTATTTTGCCTGTGAATGAAAACTAATTGACAAAGGCTGCTGCAGTGGGCCACTATGTCTCTCAATGAGTGGGAGAGTGTCAGAGTTTGTGACAGGTGTGTGTTGGTGCCTGCTATCACCACATGGAAAAGCACTGAAGGAGAAAGGGATTCAGGGGGAGAAAAGGAGCAGGGAAAGGTTACACCAAGCCAGTACCATCAAGTACAGTTGTGCAAGCTGTCATGTTGGAGGAGGAGTGAGGACAGGGACTGGGAATCATACTGCAGTGGTGAGACTATTATTTATTTCAATTTTGTTAACCGGGTGAGCCCACTGGGACCTAGAGATCCCTTTTTCATGAGCGACCCAGAGTTAGTGACAGGTACAATCATTTGACAGTGCCAACATTACTAAAAAAATCATACATACATTCATTAGTAAAAGCTTCAATCAAGACATAGGTACATACTGACTAGACATCTAGCAGTGGGTAATTTAGTACAGGGCAGCCAATTTACAACAATAACAGATACGTAGTATTAATGCCCTCAGCTTGGGTATAGCCCCAACAGGTTTTTCAATGTGGTTGTAGGCTCATTCTGACCACTATTCAGTTGCAGGTACTTGCTATTGTTCAGCTGGTGGTCTTGGAGACCTACTCAGAAGAAACCCATGGATCTGGAATATTGCAGGAGAGCAGGGAGCTTATTCCAGAGCATGGGTGCAGAGTGAGCAAAGGATTTGCTGCCAGTAGTTGTCTTTGTCCTGGCACTTCCAGTAGGTTCCTACTAGAGATCCAGAGCAATCTATCTGTCCTCTTGCGTTTAAGTATTCTGGCAAGACTCTCTGATGGGGGGTCTTGCATTAGCTTGAAAGCATGGCACAATAAGGGGTACTGGAGTTGCTGGCTAAGGGAAGACCATTTTGAGGGAGGCATGCATCTCGCAGTGGTGCCATCAGGGTGTGACTTGGAGGCAAAGTGGGCTGTTTTATATAGTGCTGCACCCTCCTGAGCTCCTGTTTTGGGAGCGAGTTCAGGATTGGGGCAGTGTAAGAGGTTGGGGAATAGGATACTATTGACTAAACTTATCCTGGTTTCTGGGATCATTTGTGGTCTCAGCCTATATAAAAGCCCCAGTTTCTGATAGATTGTCCTAGTAATCATATCTACAGTATGTGAGGTTTCAAGGAGGAACCCTGGTCCAGTATTAAGCCAAGGTATTTGAATTGGTTTACTACTTCAACCACAGAACCAGATGAGAAACAAGGGCAGTATGGGCTTAGGGTCAGTGATCTTGGTCCAAAGAGTATAACTTTTATTTTTGCCATATTGAGAAGCAGCCTATTTGCCTGGAGCCACCTTTCTAGATACAGAAAGTCTTTGCAGGTGACTATCTTGGACCATTACGCTAAGTCCAGATCTGTAAATCACCACATCGTCAGCATATTGGACTATTGAACTATCCCCACAGTTATCACTGAGGTCATTCACAAATATAGAGAACAGGAGGGGCCCAGGATTGATTTCTGGGGTACCTCCTCCTTGATAGGGAGTTGCTCAGAAGTGGACCCTCTTCACCTTACTTGCTGGGAGTGGTTGGACAGGTAACTAGTGAACCAGTCAAGTGAGTGTTGATCTAGGCCAAGGCACTTCAGTTTAGCCACTAGCAGATCATGGTCCACTAGGTCAAAGGCCTTAGTCAGATCTATAAATACAGACCCAGTGGGGGTGCCATTGTCCAGGGCCTCAAGAACATCCACAGAGAATTTGATTAGAGTAGTGTCCATACCTTGCTTTTGTCTAAACCCATGTTGGGTGCTGGCAAACAGGTGGTTTGCCTCCAAGTAGTCGTGGAGCTGGCCATAATAATCCTCTCTTGTATTTTGGCTAGGGTGCACAGGAGGGAAATCAGCCTATAATTTCCTACCAGCTCCGTGGTACTTCCTTTGTGGATGGGTATCACGTAGGCTTGCTTCCACTTGGCTGGGACAACTCTCTCAAAAAGAGATCTGTTAATGAGCCAGGTTACTGGGAGGGCTATAGATGGGGTAGCAGCTCTCAGTAGTCGGGGGTCAAGTCCATCTGGGCCAGCTGAGCCTTTGGCCTTTATAACCTTCAGTAGGGGAAGCACATCCCTAGGGCATACTAGCATTATATGAAATTCAGAGTGTTGACGTACAAGTATGTCAGACCCTTGTTGCCATGTGGATGGTGGGAGGAGGCTGGCTTTGTACTTTTCTAGTTCAGTTAAGAACCTATTAAAGGTATTCACCACCTCCTGGCAATCACTGATAGATTGTCCCCATGAGTGATTGGTCCATGGAAGGTTTGCTGTTGCCTTTCAGTAGGCCATTAATTTGGGACCAGAAGGGCTTTGGGGTCTGTTTGCCGTTGTAGGGATTTAATATATTCCCTTTTTTCTGCTTTGATCAATTTCTTACATTGGTTCTGTAGTGTACTATATCCAATTGAGTTGGAGGGGTGGCCTGAGGAGTTGTGTTTGTGCCAAGCCTTTTCGTGTTGGGTCATCATTGATTTTGGTTCGGGGTGATCCATTTATGACATCTCCCCTGTATCCTTAGCTTTCTAATGGGGGCATGTAGGTTAGCTGCAGTGGTGAAAGCATTCTAGAAGAAGTCCAGGGCTTCATCTAACGTGGGAGGAACTTGATTGGCTCCACCTAGGTCACATAGGTGCCTTTGGAGTGCTACCGAAAACTTGGAGAAGTCTCTAGCTGTGAGTAGTCTTGTAGGGACTTTGGGTAGGCAATTTTTCCATACACAGAAAATTGGGGAGTGGTCACTCAGGGCATCTGCAAATGGCCCAGCCACCTGGATGTTATTGGGATTAGATACCAGGGCCCAGTCAAGGGTGGTGTGGTTTGCACTTCTAGTGCTGTACATTGTGTGCATTGTTATAATTTGTGACAGGCAGGCATCGAGTTGTAGAGCCTTTAGAGCCTGTTCAGTGTCAGAGGCCCAGTTTAGGTTGAAGTCACCTAGGATTATTGTTTCAGTGGAGACTAGGTCAGCCAGTTCCTTGGTGATTGTCTTGAGGGCTAGGAGGCCACTTTTGGGGATTGTAAAGGTAGCCTATTAGTAATGACTTTATGCACTCAAGGGTAACTTTAACAAATAAAGATTCACTTCAGGGCAACCGAGGGTGGAAGCAAGGCAGGAGACATGTCAAGGGAGTTTTTGGCATATGTAAGTATGTCTCTCTTTTTTTTTTCTGCTCTATCTTTCCTGAAGGCATTACATCCTGGTATTTCAACACCATGAGGTAATATGTATGGTTTTAACCAGGTCTCTGAGATTGCTAGTACATCAGGCTTGTAGAGATCCACCCAGCCCTGTAGCTTATGTATTTCTGGGTGCAAGCTACAGACATTCATATAGGCTAACCTTAGACCCTTGGGAGAGACCCAGTAGGATCATGGGGGGACCCTATGGCGAAGTTAGTGACTGGGGAGCCAGGGCTGGGTTGGATATCACCTGCCAAGAGGAGCAAGAGAAATGTGGCCATTTTCAATACCTTTAGAATCTTGAGGAATATTTCCTTTACCCTCCTTGCCTCGTAGTAGCACTAAACATTAGGTAACGTGTTCCTCTCGAGTTAGACCGAGCATTACCATTGTTAAGTCTGCTACCTTGCCTGGCTCTTGTAGTTGCTGGGCTGGCTGGTGGTGGACCAAAGGGTCCTTGGGGGAGCCTCCACATCCTGCCAATAGATGGTCTATGCAGGCAAACATACAGATGTAGAGAAGAACCAGGACAGGGCACCAGAGAGGCATTTGCCTGTAATAGCCTTGGCTAGGGGAGGAGGAGGACAATAGGCTCTGTGGTCTGCCTGACATGGGAACTGCTGTAACTGCCTCTGAGGTGGGGGCCACAGGGAAGAGCCAGTGGTTAGGAGTCACAAGCGGGCCAAGTACCACAGGTGTAGATCTCCAGGATCTGAGTGAGAGCTCAGTGTTATTACCAGGCACAGAGGTTTAGGGTAGCTGAGTCTCTGTTCAAATTGATAGGGTCATAGCAAACAAAACTGCTTTTCTGCTTTACTTGGAATACTGTAATAACACTGAGCTCTCACTCAGCCTGAATCTAAATAAGTAATTGCACTTTCAGTGGAAGCTGAACTTATTTAACAATGGAAAAAAAGGAAACAGCTTTGTTGGCAATGACCTTTTGTATTAGAAGAGTGAATCAGCTTCCCTAGAGCTCTGTGCCTGCTAATAAAACTCAGCTCTCTCTCAGCCTAAGACCTATAGAGAGTATAACTTTGCAGAGATTTGACCCTGAAAGCAGCTGGGGAAAATCAGGATATTATACACTTGAAGTCTGAAAGAAATTAACTATGCATTCATGGAAAAAGGTACAATGTATAGTATTTTCCAGAATCATTTACTAGATATGAACTCAAGCAAGCTAAGAAGCAAAGAAGCAATTCTACAATTCAGCCTGAGATAACTTGAGGAAAATAGACTTTGCATGGATCTGACATATTTCATGTCTCTGCAGATCACAACTATAAAATACTAAGCTTCACTAACTAAGGGAAACCAGATCTGCAGTAAATCTCAGCCCTTGCTGGTTGCTACGGATGTGACTCTATGTGGACAAGTCACTACAGCATGAACTTCCCCCTCCCTAGTGTGCTCTTCCATGAGCATTTAAATGGTAGCAGAGGTGGAGGCTGGGGTCAGGCCAAAAAATCCCCAGGGAGCAGCAGCAGCGACAGGCTGCTGGTGCAGTGGCAACAAAGTTCAGTAATCCACAGGGAGCAGTAGTGACAAGCTCTAGTGTGGTAGTCAAAAGTTCAGTTCAGCTGCAGGAGAGCATACAAAAGCAACAGAGCTGCCTGCAGACCCACGACGTCTTCGTCTCCTTCTGTGCGGTGGTTGGTGACTGAAATTAAGCAGACCTAGTTGGCTGCTTATAAAGCACCCAGACCAGTTTCAAAATTGGTGCCTTTTTTCAATTCCTTGGATTGGCTGGGGTCCATTTTCTTGTTACCAACCTATGACTCCTATATCAGCGGCGACTCCAGAAAAATCCCCAGGGAGAAGCAACAGTAGTGACAGGCTCCCAGGGCAATGGAGAAAAAGTTAGGTTCGTCTGCAGGGGAGGGCAGAAAAAAGCAGCAGAGCTGCCCTCAGACTCCAATGTCCTCATCCCCTTCTGCGCAGTGGTTGGTGACTATGCCTAAGATGAGGACTGGGGCTGTGCATGTGACAGTATGGACAAAGAAACAATGTTTCTCTGAATACCACATGGGAGACTGCTGAAGAAGTTGAAGGACTTACAAGTAGAGAAGGGATCACTTAGGACTAGAGTATGATTAAGTTAGGTGGGTAGGAGGTTGGTTTGGAGGGAGGCAGCGAGTGCAGTTGTGAATGAGACTAAACTGGGGGACATGAAAGTCATGAGCAGAACCTGTCCTATTTAATATGTTCATAAGTGACATGGGGAACTATCCAAGGAAATGTTTCTTTTGCTGATGACACAAAGCTATGAAGCAGGATAGATCATAAGGAATGGGTGCAGTAGCTCCAGAAGGGCCTAGGAAACTGAAGATATGGTTTAAGGTCTGGCAACTGAGATTTAACACCAAGTAGTGCATGAGAATGCTTTTAGGAAGATTCAATCCATGCATGGAAGACTGAATGGGAGGGTTATTCTGTCCACTAGAACAGAGAAGAGGGGTCTGGGTGTCATAATCAGTGACTCTCTTAAGCAAATGAATCAATGCCACAAACCATACAGGAAGGCACAGAGGATGCTGGGGTGCATAGGCAGGGGTTTTGACTGTAGGAAAAGTGAGAGGATTCTGCCACTGTACGGATTTCTGGTGGAGCCCCACCTGGAGTACTGTGCCCAGTTCAGGAGTCCTCACCCAAGAAAAATCATTAACAGAGAAGAGCTGATGCAGCAAAGGGTCATCAAGATGATCCACTGCCAACAGGGCAGATCCTATGAGGAGTGGCTGGAGGTTCTAAATATGTACTCCCTGGAGGCCAGGTGGGAGCAGGTGGGAGCATGATTAAAACATATAATTCTAAAGGAATATACACAGGGTAAATAGTAGAATCTATTTGTAAGAAATAGGGATGCAGTCACTAGGGGCATGACTGAGCATGATTGGAGGCTGGTGGACAGCAAGTTCAAGAAAAACAAATTAGGTTCTTCACTGGGAGGGTGGTAGAACCAGGAACAGGCCGGCAGAAGTGGTGGGGCAGCTGCCCTTAACACAGTTGAGGCAGGCCAAGCCAAAAGGACTCATAGTCCCGGGGAGCAATAAGGGTTGGAAGGGTTGAAGGAGTGGGGGAGAAGGATGAAAGCCTACCAATACAGTAGGTCAGTGGGGTGAGGCAATATAGTAAGAAAAGGCTCAATGGACCTGTGGTTTCCTCTGCTGTCACATTCAGACTCTATGTTTCAAATAAGCAATAAGGCATGACACGGGGTGTGTTATGGTGGATAATGGCCCACCTTGGGTGGTTGAAGCACGAGGAGAAGCCGAGTGCTTCCACCACCTGAGAAGGTCTGTTAGTCCACCATAATGCACTCTCTGGAGTGCCTTATTGCGATTATAAAATGGGTCCTTTGTAGTAATTTGGATACATTTTTAAACAGATTTTATTGAGCTACTTTCAGCTGGGCCCTTGTACTGAGATCATGGCCCTGCTGAAATGACCTCTGCCAATCAGGAGCCAGCTTTCTTTCCACCCATTTCATAATGATTCATAAATATCCAGAAGTTCACTGGTTCTACTTCTACCACGAAGAAGCCATCCCATCCAGTTGTCCAGTGCATCTGGTGATGAAACCATCCAAAGTAATGCAGAGGCACAGCAGTTTCTCTGTTTCCTCATTCCAGTGATTCCAGTTCTCTTACAGTTGCAGCAAATGAAATAGATATTTCCAGATGTTTCTAAACAGATTCTCTCTGGATGCCCTATTGTGTTAAGTCAGATAGGCATGAACCTTCTCTACAACTATCACAGCAGTATCAGGAATTACAAGATCTGACCATGTCAGTTGCTGCAGCTGTACATGGGATAGAATAAAGCCATCCAAATGTGCAAGGCAAGCTCACCTCCTGTCAGGTTCATATAAACAACACAACATCATCTACCACCACAGAATCCTGTACATCTGCATGGGTGTAGTTAATTGCCAGTCTGTCTTGAAGCACTATATTATGCCTTCTACCCTCAAATCATGCCTCAGTAGAAGTACCAACCTGACCTAACCCAGAGCTGCTGCAGTCATCATGTATAGAAGATGACAATGAGTCTGGTCCTGGCATGGGTACTATAGTTATTTATGTTGAGAGTATTGGATAAGTAGCTAGGAGGACAGAGTAAATTGTAACAACCCTGTAGTTCAACAAAAGCAAGTCAGTAGCACCACCACCAAAGCCACTTATGAAGAATGTCAGAAGGATTTGTCTGTTTAGCTGTCAGAACAGGAGCATGAGAGTGGAGTGATAGGGGAAGAGAAACACATGAGAACGAGAAGACAAGACAGGAGAAAGCATATGATTCTTTCAGTGGGTAGGAAGGCAGGAGGAAAAAGAAGCATGAGAAGAAGAGCAGCGGGGGAAGGCAGGAAGGGAGGATGGTTAAGATGGTAATGACGCAGATGTGGAGGAGGAGTCTGAAAGTCTGCTACAAGCTACATTAATCACTAATGGTGATGAGTGTGAAGCTTAGAAGTGGAGATGATCACAAGAGGAGATGGCAAAAGTAAGAAAAGACAATGAAAAAGAGAAAAGCAACAAAATAAGCTTTTTGAACAGGGAAATGTAAAGACCAGCCCTGATCTCAGCACCTGCAGCATGATTGGCCATATAGCGCTATACCAAAGCAAAAAGAAAAAGATGGACTCAGAGGAATCTGCTCAAATAAATGTAATTAGATTTAGGAGCTGCAAAGTTGTGTAGTGGGCTCCAAACATACCTAATATTTTGCAGATGCATTTCCGCATCAACATAGTATTATACCACTTGCTGCTGCTGCCCTGCTTAGGTAAGCCACACTGTTCACTTGAAAAGTGGAGAGAGACAGAGCAGCAGAGTAGACAATTCTATTCTTGCCTGAAAATGAACTGAGAAACCAAATATTCTACCTGGTTTGATTTATGTGCACAGACTGATTATCTCACTACCTGGAACTTGTGCATGTGCAGAACTATTATTCCAAAAATTTTATTGCCTACCCCACTGCTCGCTTGCTCCACTTTTCAAGTGGATGGAGGGATTTATTCTGTTATATCTTAGGACCCTATCCAGGTACTGAGTGAGCACAGTCCCAGTATCATTTAGTACAAACATGTCCTTTTGGTTGCTTGATGTTTTACTGCCCTGTCTCGCCATTCCTAGCTACATCATACCAAAGTGGCAGAAAAAAAAATCTTCAGTTGCTACCCAGTTCCTTGCAAAGCACCCCCTTCCCCCAAGATACACATATGGACCAAAAAGTAACAGGAGATCAAGAGATTAGTAGTAGGGTGCGTACTCTACAAAATAAATCTGTGTTTTAGGAAGATCAGTTAGGACCTGTCCACAAGCATGGAGGACATGTGTTCTGGCTGATCATTTCAGATTTAAACATTTGATCTTCCTAATAGCCACATCCTTTAACAACCACAGCTCTGGTCAGAAGGGTCAGCAGCCACATGGACAGTTAAGTTTGGGAAGTGGTGGGATAAGATAGTTTTTTCAAGGTATGAAGCCACCATTGCAGCCCCACTAGTGAATTGATGCATCAGCAGGTAGCGGTACTTCTTCTAAAGCCCCATTCCCACTGCCACCAGCCAGATCCCGGTACATTGCATGCACCACCACTCTTCCTGAGTTTGTTGCAGCAAAACAGACTACACTGCCCTAGTCTTAATATGCCCACACTAGGTTACCACCTACTCACCAAGTTCTGTCCAAATCATACAACTCTTTTAGGAGACGATGGCCTTTGATCTTCAGATATTTTCCATGGTAGATGTTACTGGCATTTACATACTCTTGAAACAAGCAAAGCCAAATTTCAGCATTCCATCATACTTGATCTTTACTAGGCATTTTCCTCCTTATGTGCAAGGCATTATGACTGCACATGCAGATGATAACACTTCTGTAGAAGACAGAAAAGGGTTTTGTATATTTGACTAGTGACATCTGGAGAGCAGTGCAAAGAAAAGCTTCCTAAGTCTCACTGCACATTGAAGTGTCTCCAGATCAAGCCCCATCACCATTTCCATTCCACCTTCATCCACTGACCCCTTCTCGAGTTATATAGAAGCAGACAGCCTCAAAGGGGAGCAGCAATAGAGGAACTGCTTTATTTACTGTATCAGTCAAGGATGGGGAAGCACAGTGGGAAAAGCCATATGTGATTCTTGCACTCATTCCTAGATATCAAGATATACCCTCACAATACAAAGATTGTCATTCTTGGGATTGCAGTCACTGTAATATTACAGTATTCATACAATTAATGTTGATGATTTCATCCATGCACCTGTTTTATGTATACCATGAAATCCACATCAGAATATCAGCACAGTGAAATGCGCATTGAGAAAAGCAGCATGAATGAAAATAGCTACATGGACATAACAGCATGGGGATGTTATAGCACCGTACATATAACAGTTTTCAATCATGCTGAGTAGTTTAAGTCTGCGAGTATGTGCTGTCTGATCATGCTGGCAGCATAGTGTAGAGGTCAGAGTCAGAAGCTGTGAATGGGCTCGTTCCATCCAGCAGACCTGGGTTTGATTCTGATACTGCCTTTTTTTGTTTATCATTGCATGCCCCCCCGTTGCATCCCCCTGAAGTTGGAATGGTAAATCAATTCTCCCCCCCCATGATTTACCCCCAGTACATCCCTGGGGTTGGAATAGTAAATCACCCCCTCTGTGATCCGTCCCCTGAGTTGCCTCGTCCCAGCACTGTCACTATGGTATGCAGTATTTGTGATGTGGGTTGTCCTTTTGCATTTCTATGCACAGTTATCAACCAATGTGTGTTTGTATTAGCGATCTTATGGGTAATCCCATTTTACACATGCACTAAATGTAATAGTGAGTCATGCAGTTGACAAGCAAACAGTTGAAATGCATACTTGACAATGTGCAATGAATCAATAGATATTTCCATTATTCCCCTGGCGTATTGGGCTCTTCCACCACTACCAGATGAAACATAGTGTTCCTCAGCATTACAGAATTAAATACAGTTCACATGGTGGAACTTTCTCTTTTATATGGTGGAGAGACTTGTGGCAGAGAATCCTTTGTTCAGGCCATGGAAGTTGACAAGATGGTGTGGGGGATATATGTTATGGTTGCTGTGCTTTGTTCTGCAAAAACTTGTTCAGCTTATTTTTTATTTTGGAAAGGAGGGCTAGGTTATTCTGTCTATTGTCAGCCTTGTCCTGGTGAGAAATATAGGTAAAACCAAATTAATTTGTATAAGATTAAGATGTTGATGGCAGAGTATTTCTGCCATCATATGAACAGGCCAGCAAAGATGTCAGTGCAGAACTGGAAACACTTAACATGGTCCTCCCAATAGAGACTCTGCTTTAATGCCATTAAATACAATTACTGTTTATTTTCCATAGCAACCCAACAAGTAAGGCTATTGATGATGGCACTAGTAGCTATGATAGCACTGGTGGTGATGGTGTGAATAGCAGCTATGACGGTGGTGGATTCAGAGGTTGAGACATGGAGACAACAGCACCACTAATTCACCTGAGACATCACAGTAGCAGTAACAGAATGCAATGCTCATCAAGAAAGTGGTAGAGATGTTTCTGACACACCCTATAGACAACATACAGACAGCTTTGCTAGCATTTGCACAGTTTATGTGACACAGTAACAGTACCGGATCCCATATGTAAAGATATGTGCATTCCCCCAGATGCATGGACTATATCAAGCAGAAACTATTGCATACAATTCTGGTAGAGCAGCAGACACATCTTAAAGAAACCTTCAACAATGTGAATACACAACCCACTGGTCACACTGCTCCCACTCTTTTAATTTTGTGTGGTGCCAGTGCCAGGTATTAGCATGGCATGGAAGAAGAAGACATGGAGAGTTATGAACCCAAGAAAACCAAGGACATCAGGAAGCTTTTCAATAGTGAATACCAGTGCAGTGCAGTGCAGACATTTTGGAGGATGATACAGATGTCTCATCAAAGTAGATGCTGAAAGTTTATCTAGCAGAGCCACTGCTTCACAGGCTAAGTAATCCAATACCATTCTATTAAGATATCCAAGACATTTGACCTGCACTGTCTAAAGTGGCTTTGTATTTTCTAGATATCCTCTAACAATGGTCACTTTGGAAAGATGTTTCAGTACAGCAGGGAATATTACTTCCCCATATTACTCAAGGGTAGATCCTGAGAATCTTGAATTCTTAGTCTTTCTCAAACTTAGTTTACTCATGAGTAATGCTAATTATTTATTTGAGTGTTCACACATCATACAAAAGAAATCTACTACTATTCCCACTCCAACACTTCCTGGTGGCAAATCTTTCTGGACTTCCACTGGCACTAGAATCTAGCTAACCACTTTCTGCAGTGCTGGCACAAGTCCTCCTTTTGAAGACATTGTGTCAACTTTTACAGGGCTCCCAGATCTGCAGGAATTACTATATTTTACATCCAGAAGCAAATGATTTGATACCTTTTAATGGACCAACATAGATGTAACAACAAGAACAAAGTGCTCTAGCTTTCGGACCAACCAGTCCTTCTTCAGAAGCTCATGGCAGTTGTTTAGAAAATACAATACTTATAACAGCTAGATAATGCAGAGAAAAACAGAAAAAATCCCATTGGTTTAAAATACTCATTTAAAAAAAAAAACCAGAAGATGATGTCAGAGAAGTTAAACAGTACAATACTGCCCTCAGTCCGAATGAACCTTGGGTTAAGATGTGCTTGGCAACACACATACAAAGAATCCTACTGCACATAAATTTAATTGACATAAGATAACACTGCTGAAGCAGATAACTCCCAAATCAAGTCATGAGTGTCACAGTCAGTATAAGGATGTGATTACTGAAAGGCAACCCCACCCAGCTTAAAGACAAACTAAGATAGTTATAGGGCTCATGAAATTACAATGTATGCATTAAAGACAAGAATACCAGTAAAGTTGTCTAAAACATCAGTGCACACTGTGTGATGTAAAACCTAGCTAGACATGCCACCCAGCTGTATTCTCAAGCTAAATAAAAGGCCCAAGAAATTACAAAACCTCAGGACTATATAAATGATAATATAAATATAAATTGATAATATTAGTGTTAAACAAAAACTCTAGTAGAGGAACCTCAAGGAATTCAGACCATGCATCCTGATATGTACTAATGTCAATATATACTGAGAATGTAGCAACTTCATGTACCACAAGTGTCTAGGGAATCTGAAAAAGAGATAAAAAGTAATTTATCTCCTCCTGCTCATACAAACAGTACAACCCAACCCACCCCACATCATAATAATGTGGGTGGGGGATATATAGCTTAAACAGAGATGTTGTCTCTCTCTCTCTCTCTCTCTGTCCCCCACAGACACACACACACACACACACACACACACTCAAGCTCTCTCCTAGTGAACCTATATTAACTTCAGTCACTGTAATAGTTCCCCAAAGGAATACAACTTGTAATGAAATTTGAGTAAATTACTAATATTAGCCTAATGTAAAAAGATATGTGCAGGACCCCAAGCAAATGAGATCACATCCCAATATGTACAGAGTTACAAAAATTATATATAACAGTATAAGATAACACTCCTGTATGTACACTAGCAGGCTTGGTAAACTGAATATGGTGCAATGGAATCAATCCCCCACAGGCAAAGATAAAAAGTAAGGAGAAATTTGTTGTGTGTGAAATGAAAATAGTAACACATTATAACTCCATATAGCTAAATAGAGACTTACCTCAATGTGACAGCAAGCCCCACATCTATTATATCACATACCTCACAGCACATACCTACACACATACATACACACACGCATCCACATCTCACACATGCTGAAGTCCTATAATATGTCAGTTTGAAGAAGAAAAGGTCTGTGGATGTTAATTTCTGTAGTGTCCCATAAAGCCAATATCCAAGTTCATCCCATCTGCTACCATATTGAGATGTAAAATAAGTTTAATCTCAAAAGCTCATCTCTGTTGTGTGTTTTTGAGATTTCCTTTTAAGACCATTACTGACATATCTGAGACTGAGTGGTCAGGCTGGGAGAAGTGATGCCCCACTGGTTTTTCAGTCTTCCTTGCTGTAATAGTATGCCTGTGTGAGTTCATCCTAGTGCGGAGCTGTTGCTGTGTCTCTCCTACATAACCTGTTTGTGGACATCTCTTGCACTGAATGAAATAAACAACATATCGTGACATGCATGTATAACCCCATGCACCTGGAATTGTCTGTTTTGTGATGTAACCACACAGTCTGAGGTAGAAATTAGCCCACAAGTCTTGCAGGGGCGTTGATTGCAGGGTCGTGTGCCATTGTGTGACATGGTATTCTGTTCCGGTGAAAGTTTGCTCCTAATAATTAGGCTGGATAAATTTGGTGGTTGTTTAAAAGATAGTAGTGGGAGTTCCTTAAAAATACAATTAAGGGTGTCATCCTCACTAAATATTGAGTGGAGATCTTTAATAATCTTACGCAGACGTTCAAGGTCTGGATGATATGTGACTACCAAGGGTATTCTTTCTGTAGCTGTCTTTTCTTTATATTGAAGTAGTTGTTGTCTTGGTATTATGCTGTCTGCTCTGTTATCCTGTCAATTTCCCTGGAAGAGTGTCCCTGCTCCATAAAGGTGTTTTCAACATAGCTAAATGTGTATCTCTGTCATCCTCATTTGAACAAATACGTTGACAACGAAGTGCTTGACTGTATATGACAGATTTTTTGTATGATTAGGTGGTTACTTTTCCTGTGCAGGTATCTCTGTCTGTCTGTTGGCTTCCTGTAAATACATGTATGTAAGGTTCCATCCTTAATGATGACTGTGGTGTCAGAAAGTTAACCTTGGTGGTAGAGTACTCCAAGGTAAGCTTTATAGTAGGGTGGAGATTATTAAGTTTGTGATGAAAATCTTTGAGTGCATCTGTGCCTTCCGTCCAGATGATAAATCATCAATGTAATGGAAATAAGCCAGTGGTTTGTGGGGATACTGCCTTAAAAAATCCTCCTCCAAGTCAGCCATAAAGAGGTTAGCATACTGTGGAGCCATTTTGGTGCCCATTGCTGTTCCCATAGTTTGAACATAATGTTTACCATTGAAGATGAAGTTGTTATGTGTCAAAATGAATTCCATAAGTTCCCCACCACTCCAGGGTTGATGTTTTGGTCAGGTCCTTTCTCATGTATGTATTTAAGGCATGCTGCAATGCCATCTGTGTGTGGAATATTAGTGTAGAGGATGTTACATCCATTGTCACTAAAATGGTATCAGGTGGTAAATCCTTATAACCAGAAAGTCATAACAAGTGCGTAGTGTCCTGGATATAACTGTCTCTTTCCATAACCATATATTTTACAGGAGTTGGAGGCATCTAAGGAAAACTGTTCCAATAGAGTTGCATTGGTTATACAGGAAAACACAGCAATTAAGCATCCATAGGGAATAATGTAATCTACAGGAAAACACAGGAATATCACCTCTGAGTTACAGGAAAATGCCAAATCAATATTTGAGCATTGCTATTACATTGTCAAAACTAACAAGTTCAATATGACCAGATATGGCACTCAAACTTGGTATCAATTAAAACAAAACACTCACCCGCACTGAATGGGACGGCAATGAATTGAGTGACCAACTGTGAACAGATACAGTTCTTCAGTTTGACCTCATGTAATCAGTTGACTACTATGAGTTTGGCTGCTATTGGGTAGTAGCTGGATTCACCTTTCAAATAACATAAAACACAGAAAAAGGAAGGAAGGATGAAAGAAAGAAAGAAAGAAAGAAAGAAAGAAAGAAAGAAAGAAAGAAAGAAAGAAAGAAAGAAAGAAAAACAATGTCCAGCCCCGAGTGTATGACTAGCTAAAAAAGAGATGAACTCATTTACTAGTGCTGTGGTCCAGGTGTGGCTGAGTGTACACAAGGTAATAGGGCATAAGTGAGGAATCTCAGTCTGGAGCTGACACACAGGCAGGGATCTGGTAGACAGTCACCCTTCAGGGCAAGTAGCTCTGACATTATATAGGTGGGTTGGAAAAGGATTAAAATAACTGATGACTTGCATGCAGGAGGGTTCCTGACCACATATCCTACTCTATCAGGGAATAGGTACTCTGGTTAAGGGATTGTTTTTTCACTTTCCTGCAAAGGAGGAAGAGAATTGCCCATAATATGGAAGGTCTAGAAATAACCTAATGCTCCCCACTGGAAGGGACAGTATTAAGAACAGATAAGTTTGTAAGACCTCTCAAGCAATCTTAGACTATGCTGTGAAATAGTGCTGTGAACTTTATGGGCCCAAAAGACAGAAATGGAAATACAATCTGAGGGAAGCACAGTTGCCAGATAATGTAAGGAAGGAAGCCTCTGGGGCACTGGCAACCTGCTCCAAGAATAATAGAGTTTCTCCCCATCCCTAAGTCCACCCTCCCCCGGAGTTTGTTATATAAATTCTGTGGGTAGGGAGAAGCCCTCAAACAAACAAGGAATCCTATTCTTTCAAGGGCGTGAACTGTTTGTGTCATGTCTGTGTTTTACCCAACATTATTACAGTGCTTGCTTCTGGCATTCATTGCTGCATGGTTTTTGTTTTAGGCAGCAAGGCCACGTGCCTCTTCTATTACCTAATGCATTACCAAGACCCTAGTTGATCTGTGAATTACCTTCTCTTCCCCATTGCTAGAGCACTCTTATGTCTATCCCATGCATTCTGGAATTCCCTACTGTTTTTGCCACCACCACCTCTGCAGGAGGTTGTTCCAAGCATCCACTGTTCTTCCGTGAAAAAGTACTTCTCACATTGCCCCTGAGCTACTCCCACTCAAGCCTGATATCATGCCCCTTGTTCTTGTACACCTTCTTTTCTGAAAGATGCTACCCTCCTGTACCTTGTTTACTTGATGTACTTGAATGACTCTATCATATCCCTCCTCTCCCTCTCCTCCAGGGAACACATATTGAAGTCCTCTAGTCTTTCCTCATATGACTGTTGGTGCAGTCCTTGCACAATTTTTGTTGCCCTTATCTGGACTGCCTCTATTTTGTTTTATGTCCTTCCAGACATGCGGCCTCCAGAACTGGACACATTACTCTAGATGAGATCTTGCTAGTGATCTGTACAGTGGCATAACCACCTCCTTTTTTCTGCTGGTGATACCTCTCCTGTGCACCCTAGCATTCCACTGGCTCTCCCTCAGTCTTCTCACATTGTTAAGTTACCTTAGGTCATCAGATATGATTACCCCCAGGTCTCTTTCTTGACTGTTGGCTGTCAGTACTTCTCCCCCACCACCACCATCTTGTACTCCTCTTTTGGATTTCTGTGCCCAAAGAGCATGCTTTTGCACTTTTTTGTATTGAATCTTAGCTGCCATACTCTAGACCACTCCTCAAGCATGTTAAGGTCCTTTCTAATTTTTTCCACCCCCCGAGTGTCGACCCTGCTGCAGATCTTAGTGTCATCTGCAAAGAGGCATACCATTCCCTCCAGCCCCTCTGCAATGTTGCTTATGAATACATTAAAGAGGACTTGCCCAACACAGATCCCTGTGTCACCCCACTGGTCACCCCCCCTCTCCTCAGATTGAACATCATTTACTACCACCCTCTGTGTCCTGTTATTCAACCAGTTTCTGACCCAGTTTACCATCTTGTTGCCCACTCCCAGGCTGCATAACTTATTTATCAACTTCCTACGTGGGATAGTGTTGAAGGCCTTGCTGAAATCTAGGTAGGTTGCATCCACCGCCCCTCCATAGCTACCTCCCTGGTCCCTCAGTCAAAGAAATCTATCAGATTTGTTTGACAAGCTGGCCTGGTGGCACTGAGGGCTGAGGTGCTGGAAGCCACACTTCGCACCATGCTGGCGACCTGGGTTCAGAAACATGCCCGGGTCCTTAGGGGTCGGCAGGGGAAGGATAGGAACGAGCATCCGGAGGACTTCTGTCCTATCCCGGGAGGGTTGAGGGCTTCCACTGCTCTGCAGCATCCCCTGGTGATGACTGGGGGCACTACAGGGCTGGTGCAACAAGGGGTGGAGTGTGGCAGATGCTGTCATGATGTGCTTCAGGACGTTGTTGCATGTCCATACTCCAGGGGATCTAAGGGAGAAAAAATGGCTGGGCGCGACCATGCAGCTTGATGGCCATGCTCTGCTCTGCCTGGAGGACTATCATGGAATCATGCTGGGGGGTGGCTAGGGCTGGCCTGGTTCGGAGTGGCATGGAGGGCCCTCCAGTGGGTCAATGGACTGCCGCACCAGATCCCCCATCATGCGAGTGAGCCTGCTGCTCTCTGGGCAGGCAGAGCCAGCGGCTGGATGCCTCCACCAGTAACACACCACAGCAGGTGATAAATAGAAATATGATTAAGAAGATTTGTTTCTACAAGACCTTCCTGCTGTGAATCCATGTTGCCTTGGATCCTGTGCTCTGCTGTATTTAAGTAATATCACAATCCTTTCCTTTAGCAGTGACTCCATTAATTTCCCCATCACTGAGGTCAGGCTGACTGGCCTGTAGTTGCCAACCTCCTCTCTGTTCCTACTTTTGTGGAGAGGGACTACATTTGTCCTCTTCCAGTCCCCTGGAACAACCCCTGTCTCTGTCAATTTGTTGAAAAGGGCTGTTAGTGGTGCTGCCAGCAGCTCTCTAAGTTTTTTTAATATTCTGGGATGAATCCCATCTGACCACATAGCCTTGTCTCCATTTAGATTCTTGAGTTCCTAGGACTGTTTCCTCAAGGACTGAGGTCTTAAAACTATTACAGACTATCTCTGACAACACTAGCTCTGGATCAGATACACTTGAGCCTCGGCTCCTGAAACAAGCAGCACCATACATAGCCTCCCCTTTGGCTAAAATTCACATGTTGTCTCTCTCCAATAGCCAAGTTCCTGACCTCTGGAAGATTGCTCATGTAATGCGTATCTTTAAAAAAGGTGATCCCAAGGAGATTACTAACTACAGGCCTATAGCCATCCTAACGGTTCTAAATAAAATTCTGGAAAAATTTGCTGCAAATCACACCATTGACTACCTCACAAAGTACAGCCTTCTCTCTGACATCCAACGTGGTTTCCATAAAGGTCATAGTAACTTCACAGCTCTTCTCAAATTCACTACCGATGTGCTTACCAATATGGATGCCAGCCAGCTGATAGGAGCAGTTTTTATAGACCTTACAAAGGCCTTTGATCTTGTTGATCACCCTTGCTCCTCTCCACTCTTGCAATCTGAGCTTTTACTCCCAGTTGCTGCCTGGTATGGAAGCCATCTATCAAATAGAACTCAAATGTGAAATTAACTCCTCCTTATCTGCTGGTGCTACCATCAATATTGGGGTCCCCTAGGGCTCTATTTTGGGATCTTCTTTTCTCACTTTTTATCAATAACATAGCCAAGGTTTTTCTTTCATGCTCATCTAGTCTGTATGCAGATGGATCTTATACTCTATTCAAGCTCTGATAAGGTCACCAGCATAAATGCATCACTTTCCCCAGATTTCACAAATATCCAAAATTGGCTTTCTGTGCATAAGCTTGTACTTAATGCAAAGAAAACCCAAGCAATGTTACTTGGATCTGTCCCTAAACTTAGGACATGTCAAACTCCCCTGCTGGTGCAAGACCACAGTGGTGCACAAATAGAATGTGTTACATCTTTAAGTGCATGAGAGTTCTTCTGGACCAATCCCTGGACTTCAGCCTACATATACATTATGTGTGGTCCATAGCTCAGTGCTTATGAAACATTTATAAAATGGCAGGGTAAAATCATGGAATCTGATTGGCTGTTATTTATGTGTAAAATATGGTTTACACATGGCTAAAAAAAAGGACTGTGAAGAGTCTGGAAACCAGATCAATGGGCATTTGGAACACAGGCATTTCAGTTAGCCCCCTACAGCCAGAACTGATCTTCCACCACAAACATGGCTGCTACCTTTACACTGTAAAAAAAAAACTTCATCTGGGCCCTAAAAATAAAACTACCTTAAATAAAATATAAAACAAATTAATTTACGGTAGTTTCCTTGATTATCACACTCTCCTTACACACATGAACAAATTAGAAACAATAAGTATTGTTTATAGTTTTCACTACAACTGTTTCTTTGCTTACAGTGAAAACTCCTTCTATCTTTACCTGCTCATCAGGTAACTCTCTTCTTGTCCTGACAGAGAGATAACTGAGGCTCTGGCTGTAACAAAGGCCTTTGTTGTCTATGCATACAGAGTGTTAGCAGAAAACATTCTGCCAATGGAACTGAGCAGAATTTTGAATCCATGTATTCCATGGTAAACATTCTGATAAACATTCCATATCTTGAATGTGGGAAAACAGAAAAACAGGAAGAAGAAGGTAGGCAACAATACAATGACATCATCAGTGACATCATTTGTTGTGAGGAAGGACTATTTGATCATAAATGCACACAAGTAAATCTATTGTTTCTACATATAAACATGCTTTTCCCAAATGTAAAAATTTTTAAAACAGGAGCCCATTTTATAAGTGCAATAAGAAACTCCAGGTGGTGCATGGAACAGATTTTACTGCACGCCAGTTAAAGGCACTCGCCAAGGCCTCGGTGGCCTCATTACGACCCCTAGCCGCGCAGTAAAATCTGTTCCATGCAAACCCTGTCGTGTCTTATTGCTTACATAGTGGAATAATGTAGATGGTTGTTGGATACAGAGGCCAGCATATATGATGTGCTTAGGTACTTGTATGCTTGAATTGAGTCGTTTGATAATATGTGATGGTTTTGGCCTTTCTCTGTATCTCACCTGTAGGAAGGAGGCTTGGATTAGAGTTATGGAGCCCCCCAGTGGGATAAGAGTGCCGCAGAAGGAGGAGGTGTTGGGGAGGATGGTGGGTGAATGCAGCTCGCTCTAAGCAGAGCGGGAGACAGCTGCTTGTTTAAATAGGCTGTGGGGGAGGAGCTCTTCCCCCACATAATTACAGGCAAGCCTATCAATTATGTGTGGTTCATAGCTCAGTGCTTATGTAACATATAGTGGAATGATGTAGATGGTTGTTGGATACAGAGGCCAGCATATAATGATGTGCTTAGGTACTTGGATGCTTGAATTGAGTTGTTTGATAATATTTGATGGTTTTGACCTTTCTCTGCATCCCACCTTTAGGAAGGAGGCTTGGATTAGAATTATGGAGCCCCAAAAGAATAAATATCAATGATTGTTCAGTAACTGAATGCTGAAGAAGTCGTGCATAACACCTTAATGATAAGAATAGATGATCACCTCCTCCAACTCCGGAGAGTGTGACCAATAGCACTCAGGAGAGGAAAAATCCCCATGGCTACTGACCTGCCCATCCTTCTGGGCATACTAAAGGAGAGAGATCCTAATTAAACTAAATTAATCAGCTAAATCTGAATTAAAATTAGTAGAATTCGATCCAGATGAATGGTGCTTAAGAAAGCTGAATTGTAAATGTCCAGTGAAATAATTTCCTTCCAATAAAGTCCAAGTCCGAGAATCCATGTATAATTTGGAATGATGGAGTGTAGATATATTGAAGAACTGTCTTCCGTACTTCACTTGATAGAGGGCATAATCCAAGGATTTGAATGATGTTTTGATGAAGTTGATGACTGACGAAATCAATACAAGAGACCGGAAGATAATTGCATCCAAGCTTGATGTCTACGAGGCAGGACGTATTAGAAGTAGTATGATTTCCGGGATTCTAATAGGGCTTGTATAGTACGAAAAATGAGAGAAGGCTTGAGGCCAGGCTATCGAGTGATGAATACAGTTCTGATAAGAAATATAATCTTTTAGGAATTGATATGAAGCAATGGCTATAGAGTTGAGCTGGAATGTCATGCTATATGATAATTGATGACACTGGTGCGATTTATGAAACATCCAAGTAGTAGAATGAGGTGAGCCCAAACGAAGAAAACATAGTTAATAGACAGCTGGCAGGATAGGAGAGAGGCAGCTGAGTACAGTATGGAAAGCTCTGCTAGACCCAGGAAAGTTTGTTAGCAGAAATCAAGCATGTAGTCCTTTGATGATGCAGAGGAATCCATCAGCTGGATGGTACAAATTCACCTTGAGAAATGGAGATTGAGACATGCCAACTGTAACGAGAGGAATAACATGAAGAACTGAGGGCAGGCAAATTCGAGGCATGAAGTGGACGAGACCCTAAAGTCTGAGAAGGAGATAACTGAAGAAGCGGAGTCCAATGAAGTAGCAGTGCCACAGGTCTGAAGTTCGTAGAGCACAGGCAGGAGAATGAAAGTCCACAGGAGACGCCAACCAAGTCCTGGAAAGAAGCAGCTGTAATTCCATGGCTGAGGTGACAGGGCAAAATGTCCAAGTTAGCAACCCCGGAAGCCGCTGAAGGAGCACTGAGGCAAGCCGAAGCAGTGGAGCATGAGGACCATCCACTGAATCGGAGAAGTAGGAGTCACCAGGCAAGGAGGGAAACAAAGGTGAGATGGTAACAAATGTCCCAAAGGTGAAGCATCAGGGAGTGCAGGGCTGAGGCAGCAGAAGCAGGTACACATAAGCAGAGTGAATCCCAGGACCCAAGCAGGGCGAGACCAAAGGAGAACAGAAGTAGATGAACCTCCCAGCCCAAAGGGTGAAGGCAGGTCAAGCAAGCGGTAGCAGGTAAACCTCCCAGCCCGATGGGCGAAGGCAGGTAGTAGAAGCAAATGAGTATGGTGCAATAAATATATAGAAACAAATGACTGCTGGGTCGAAAGGCACAAGTCCGACTAAATGTGGTGGCTAAATTCTGGCCCTGTGGGTGAGGCAGATTGCAGAGCAGAGGTAGAAATGCAATGGAAATGTCTAAATACATGCAATGTATCGGATCACATCCTGGGGTGAGATATCACAATAAATACATAAACAGAGATTTGAAGGATGCCAGTTCATGATGAAAGCAGTAGATTGTAATGGCAGGTTAGCCGTAATGACCCTTAAGCCTTGGATGGCAAGCAGGTAACATGAGCAAATAAGGTAAAGAAGTGAACCTGCATAAATAGTAGTAGTAAGCAAGCTGCATGATGCAGATGAGTAGCAGGGAAGTAGGCAAAGGCATCCAATAGATGAGAATGTTGAACTTCAAAATGAGCATCCATAGCAGGGGCTCCCAGGCTGGTTGAATGGCAGCAGGTAGGCACATAGAAGAATAAGCGAATATTTAGGATCCGAACTGACGTGGCGGGTGGAATAGAAGTAGTGAACTCTGTGACCGATGGACGAAGCAGGTCATAGAAGTAGGCAAATGAGGTGCAGCTGAATCCCATGAGTGACAACATGTAATGGGAGCAAGACAACAGCTAGACCCATGGCAGCCAATATGCACAGCTAGACCTCTCATAGGTATTAGGTAAGGTAAGTCAAGTAGCAGCTAGCCCCACAAAGCCAGCAGTCGCAGACGGACCATACGCAGGTCAGCTGGTAAGGTAAGGAAATGGTAGCCAAGCCTTCCCCAAAAGGAGCCAGTACTGTTGGACCAGATGTAAGCCAGACAAAGGGAGAACAGTAAATTAAAGCCGCATGGCAACAGGATAGCAACAAGGACAAGAAGAAATCCTGAGAGGCAACATAAGTAGGGAGGCAGGGCAATGGTGCAATAACACAGATGTAGAGCTGAGGAAGCTGAGAACCGTTGTCAAATTGCCAGCAGTTGGTGCAGTAGGGAAGCATAGGAGGAGAAGGAAGGAAGGAAAAAACAGAGCAGAATCAACTGCAAGTCATATAGGTGCCCAAAGTCCACATAGTTCTTCAGGGAAGGCTGGCCGCTACATACCATGTGCCTTGCAATGGTCCAAGAGAGCTGAAATGGGTGGCTGCCAGGAAATGAAAAGTACTGCACAAAACAGAATGGAACAGGCAGCTTAAGTGGTATCCAAATGGAAAGAACAAGAAAACGAGTAAAAGCTGAAGGAGAACCCCAGCAGGGGTGCTGAACAGATGCTGCGATTCATCTGCAAGCCAGACACTGTCACCGACCTTTCCCACACTGCCTTCTATGGACGAACGGCTCCAGTGCTGGGACAGTAGAAAGCCCATGCAACCAGCCATGGAATGTGAGGCAGAAGACATAGGAAGCTGGACCAAGTTGAAACTTGCCGCAAGGCAAAAAGGCCATGCAGCACTGAATGCACAGATGAAACCAGATGAATCCTCTGGGAGCTGAACCGTCGGTCTGAATGTTGATCAGCACAGGGCAAGTCCAAGGCACACCAGGAGAGCTGAGCAGCTAACATGTCAGGAAGCAAGGCAGGAGTCAGGCAGAGTAGCGCTGCTGAAACAGGGAGATGCAGAGTAGAGTGGCGGAAGCAGCTGCAATGTACGCTAGGGAGAAGCAGGAGCTTGTGGACGAACTGAGCAAGCCTCGCGGCATGGGACCAGAAGAACCTCCCCAAGAAAAACACAAGGAAGGAAAGGCAAAGGAAGAGGGGAAAGCAGGTAGGAAACAACGAAACAGGAGAAAACGAAGGGGTGGGGGGACCAACCTGAGGCACAGGGAAACAAAGGGAAGGGAGGAGGAATCCAGCCCCAGAACGCTACGGAGGGAATATGCATCTCTAAGCAGAGCGGGAGACAGCTGCTTGTTCAAAAGGCAGTGGAGGAGGAGCTCTTCCCCACATAATTACAGGCAAGCCTATCAAATACACCTGCAAGGCAGTGATTGCTAAACTAGGGTTGCTTACAAGTCCAGTTTCATGCTAACCTCTGCTAAACTTGCTACTGCCAGAGGCATATTATTCTGCCTTCACCTACGGCACGCCAACCTTTCCTGCTGCACACAAACCGCTTCTTCATAAGTGGGATGTCACTTATAACAATATCTGTTGGTACGTCTCATCGGTCACTTTGGCTTAAGCACAACTGCCAACTGTATAGTGACTTGGGCGGGTTATGCCCTCAGCTGCTTGGTCAATACCTCTTGGCTCCCTGATTGATGCTATACTCAGAAACCAGACCCCTTCAGCACTCGCAACATTGCTGGTACCTCAAACCTCCTCCTATGGACTGCACTAGGTAGATAAATCCCTCCTGAATGTACCTAGATGTAAAACATCAAAAGGCTCTGTTGCCTTCAGTCACTCTGCTCCTAAGTTCTGGAACTCCCTCCCCAAGAACTTCAAATATCAGGATCCCATGGCAGCTTCAAAAAGGAGCAGTGCCTATATTGATCTCTTTCTAATCTCTGCATTTGTTTTAATCTTCCTTAATCCACTCACCCAACAGATGGTTCCTCTCCTAATTTTCACCTCCCTACCTCATAGCACTTCTTACCTTACAATTTCCTTGAGGGCTAATCTACCCTCCATACACCTGAGTCTTGTCTTGAGGCCGTGACAATGCATCCTGCCCAGTCATGAATTTGCCCTTGCCTTGTTTCCTGCCCATTTGAGCCTTCATTGTTTTGACTAATTTGACCAATATTTCTTTGCTATGTTGTGTTATTTCCTCCTTGACTATGTGGGTTTTATGCCCAAAATTCTATGCAAATTTCATTGATTGTTATTGTCCTGGCAGTATGTATTCATTACTACTGACTATTTTGACCTATACTATTGTAATTTCACTGTACTCATGCTGTGTACCTGTCTTTGATTGTTTTACTTCACCCAGGTTGTGCCTGAAAATAGTCATTTCATGGCTAGTGCACCTACCCCATTAACAAAAAACTAAATAAACAAAATAAATAAATGGGCAGGTGTCCACCTCTCTCCCACTGGTGTTCCTATCCCTCAGTAGTGGTCCTTATCCTTTCCCTCCTTCTGTGAATATTGAATAAAAATATTTGTTCAGGATTGTTGCTTTTTCTAGGTCCCCCTCTGCACACACCCCTTCATCCCTTTTTAACCTCACAATCCCACCCCTGGTCTTCTTTCTATTGCTAATGTACCTGAAAAAGGTCTTGTCTCCTTTCTTAATTGCCTGGGTTATTTTTTTCCTTAGTTTCGCCTTTGCGACCTGACTGTTTACCCACCTCCTCTGCTTTTCCAGATACAGTTCCTATCTGATCAGATTGATCATGAAAAAGTCAGACAAATGCCCCAAGTGTAAAGTGGTGGAGAGTGCTTTAATACATCTTGCTTGGACTTGTCCTTTAGTAGCAGTATACTGAGCCAGAATAATTGGGATCTTATCTAATGCCCTTGGATGCCAATTCTTCCTTGAGGTGGCCAAGTCTCTATTAGGCTGCCCCTCCAAGGATTCAGACCACAGGCAGTACTTGCACCCATTGTTGCAGCTGGGGATGGCTCTAGGGAAAATAGTGTTGCCCCAGACGTTATTGTCAGAAGCCCTACCAACAACTACTCAGTGGTGTAACCAACTATTGGAGAGCATGTGCATTGAAAAATACAATATAAGGTTCCTTATCTACAAGAGGTGTATGAAAAAGTGTGAGTCCAATACAAAATATTATAGGTACTGACTGATTTCTACATAGGAACCCCAATGTCGACCTCCATAGTTGGAGCATGTTGGACCTGAGCACTGATCAGTTACATGAGGTGGAGAGCAGGGATTCCAAATTTGTCCTATGTCTAATAATACAAAGTTAGTAAGAGTAAAGTAGATTCTAGAGAACTCTAATTCCACTGGGGGCCTGCATGCCTCTCCTTCTTAAGACCCAAGAGTTGTGTAATTGATGACTTTTATCTGAAAGTCTTGTAATGAGCTGCACAATTTGCTACTAATAAAGATATTCTACCCAAAAAATCTCTATCTAGGGATGGTACAATATTGTGAAGGGCAATTTATAGCCCTAAGTACAATATATATATATATATATATATATATATATATATATATATATATATATATATATATATATATATATATATATAATTTAAATGTGTGCTACATAATGTTTTAACTTGGAATTATTGTTTAAATTTGAATAACAATGGGGCCAGAGAGAATACAGTAACTGGCAAGGAAACACAGCAGAGATTACTGTGGGTATAAGCCTTGATTCAAGCAAGGAATGCAAACAATTATTGTAGCTCAGCATGGGGCCACATTAGTTTTGCATAGAACAATTGACAATGATGGCAGAAAAGGCCCTTTGGCCCATTCAGCCTGCCCACCTTACCTAACTACTTGCACTGTCACTGTGGCCATCACTCCCCTGGTTTCTACATCCCCATTCTGACTAATCCCATATGATTAGCACATCCCTGCTTGTAGCTACTCACTGATTTGGCCTCTACCACTTTATCTGGCAACATGTTCCACTTTTGCACCACTCTTTCTGTGAAAAAATGTTTATGACTGTCTTTTTTGAATTTCCCCATGTGAGTTTAAAAGAGTTCCCTCTCATAATTGTATTTGTGCTCAAGGAGAAAAGTTAATTGGGTTCCACTCTGTCCCATGTAGGCATTTGTATGTCTCGATTCTGTCACCGCTTTCCTTCTTTTTCTGAAGGGTGTACATGTTCATGTCATGCAGCAACTCCACATATGTCTTGCCCCAGTCCATTGATCATTGTCTGTTTTGGTTGTACTGCACTGTACTGCTTCTACCTTTTCAAAGGTATCCCTTAGGTATGGACTCCACTACCTTGTGCAGTATTCCAGATGGGTTCACACAGTGACCTGTACAATGGGAGATCACCTCTTGAATTCTATTGATCATCCTCCTCCCTATGCAGCACAGCATCCTGTTTGCCTTGCCCACAGCTCTGTTACAAAGTGCTGCACTATTTAGGCTCATGACATCATGACACCTAGGGCAATTTCATTTATGGTGGTTTCCAACACCACTCCACCCATTTCATGTTGCACTCTTAGGGTCCTCTTGCCAATGTGCATAGCTTTATATTTTCTGGCATTAAAACCCAGCTGTTACTTATTTGACCATCTCCCTAACTTACCCAGATCCTCCCTGAGTTCCCTTATCCCTTTCACCATGTCCACCCTCGCACAGATCTTTGCATCATCTCTGAAGAGACAAATCTTGCTTTCGATGCCTTCTGATATATCACAAATGAATTCATTGAAAATGATGGAGCTCAGCACTAACCCATGCGGTACCCCACTTCTCAATTCACTCTGAAAATCCCCGATTAACTATTACTGTTTGTGTTCTTCCATTCAGCCAGTTCTACACTGAAGTTGTCAATTTTCTCCCCACCACCAAGTTTCTTATTTTTTTGACCAGCCTCTTGTGCTTGACTGAGTGAAGGATTTGCTGAAAACCAAGTATACTGCATCTACTGCCTGTCCCTCATCTGTCAGCCTGGTCAACCAGTTAAAGAAGTTGGTCAAGTTTGTCTGGCATGGACTTCACCTGTGAACCTATGTTGCCTGGGGTCTTATAGCCCATTTCCTCCAAGAAGTTCACCAGTTCCTACCATAATAAAATACCCATCCTTTTCCCACTAAAGATGTAAAACTGATTGGTATATAGTTTCCTGCCTCATCTTTTCTTCCTTCTGCCCTTGTGTAGACGGATCACGCCTGCTGTCCTCTAGTCGCCGCGATCACTACTGTGGACAGCAAGCATTTGAATATGTCTGCAAGTGGCCCTGCTATCAATTTACCTACTTCTTCAGCATCCTCAGTGTAAACTGCCAAGTCCCTTAGATTTATTTACTTTTAAACCTGTAAGATTTTCCAACACCGTTTTTGCTGTAATTTCAACATGAAACGTGGGCTCTTCTTGCTCCTCTCTCTTTCCTTCCCTCTTAACCCCACATTCAGGCAGTGTCCCATCCTTCTCCTAGTAAATACAGAACAAAATATGTGTTCAGTACTTATACTTTCCCTTTGTCCTCCTCCTCCAATACTTCCTCACTCCTGAATCCACAATACCCCTTTGACCTTAAGCTTTTTCTGGATGCACCCAAAGAATACCTTTTCCTCTTGATTTGCTCCTTTTGGTAGTCAAAGCTCTATCTCTGCCTTGGCCTCCCTCAGTTTCTTGCTGTCTACCTTTGTTTCTCATTAGTACTTATTCTTATCCTCCTCTAGTTGACTTTCATAATACTAGAAGACTGCCTACTTTCTGATTCTTATCACCATCTTTACTTCAACCATGAACTTCATTCAATCTCTTGCCTTTTTTCCCCATTTATACCTTTGCAAATGAGTTTCTGACACTTCTAGCATTCTCTTTTAAATTCCTCCACCTGTGCTATACTTCTTGAAACCTTTTTAAAACTGTCTCTTCTCTAACTGAAATCTACTTTTAAATCCCATACACTTACTGTGTTAATTCCATTGTGGTCCTAATCTGGACCTCCAATGCTACTGTTTTGAGGTCACTGGAACAGTGTTTCAGGACTACTACATTTGGATCCTCCCACCATTGCCAAGTACCAGATCCAGTAGAGCCCCTTCCTTCCTGGGTCCTAGACTAGCCAAAATAGGAACACCTGTTGACATGCATCCACCAGGTACTGATTTCTAGTACTTCACATTTGGCACTTTCCAGTTCACATCTGACATATTTAACCTTCTACAACCACCAGTTCCCCTAAATTGTCCACCATTCTAAGCATCTATTGCAGTTTTTTGTCTGCTCCCTGATCCTGACATAGTGGTCCATAGGCCACTACAATACTTATTTGTTTTCCATTCCCTATTTCTGCTAGCATCTACAGGGTTTCTAGTTTATCTGACTCCCCAAAGGCTGTCAATTTCAGTTGCCTCTATCCCCTCTTTATTACACAGCACAACTCCACCTCTCCTGCCCATTTCTCTGTCCTTCATGAAAAGTGAGTACCTTGGTACGGTCACGTCTCGTTTGTGATTTGAGGTTGCCTACATCTCTGGGAAAGTCATCAGGTTGAGGATCCTTTTCTTAGCCATCGCCTGAAGCTCCAGCATTTTCTTGCCAAGGCTCCTTGTATTAGTGCACATAGGTTTCCAACATCTGTCCCTGTCCTCTCTTTTCCATTTATCCTGGGTATGCTTGATTCTGCTGTATTAGTTGATGTGAGGAAGCCTACAGGGCCCTCCTTGTTTGTGCTATCCCATGTGTACAGTACCTTGCCACTGTTACTGTCCTATCACTAGTTTAAACTAGCTATTTTTTGTGCCCACCTTCTCCCTTCACCCCCACCCTCCTCATTAGGATGCAAGCCGTCCCTTTCAACATAAAACATAGAAACATAGACTTTGATGGGAGATAAGGACTGCTTGGCCTACCTAGTCTGCCCATTTCCTACCTACAGGATAAGCTGCAGATGCTAGTTAACCAATAGCCTATTTCTTCCTAACCCACACAAGAATTGTCTTATGTCTGTCCCATGCATTCTTGAATTCTTCCCCAGTTTTAGACCCCACAACCTCCTCAGGAAGGCTGTTCCATGTGTCCATCACCCTCTCTGTGAAAAAATACTTCCTCACATTGCGCCTGAGCTGTCCCCACTCTATCTTCAAATTGTGTCCCCTTGTTCTTGCACATATCTTTTTCTGAAAGATGCTACCCTCTTGGATTTTGTTGACTCCACTGAGGTACTTAAAAGTTTCTATCATGTCTCCCCTTTCCCTCCTTTCCTGAAGGGTATACATATTAAGCACCATTAGTCTCTCCTCGCATGGCTTCTCTTGCAGACCCTGCACCATTTTAGTTGCCCTCCTCTGGGCTGCCTCCATCCTGTCTATGTCCTTATGGAGATGGGGTCTCCAGCACTAGATGCAGTACTCCAGATGGGGTCTCACCAACTGTCTGTACAGAGGGATAACAACTTCCTGTTTTCTGTTGGTGATGTCTTTCCATATACATCCCAGTATCCCTCAGCCCTTCCTACTGCCTTCTCACATTGCTTACTAACCTTAAGGTCATCGGATATGATTACCCCCAGGTCCCTTTCCATTTTTGTTGTTACTACCTACCCCCGCATTGTGTAATCTTTCCTTGGGGTTTGTTTCCCAGGTGCATTATTTTGCACTTCTTTGCATTGAATCCTAGCTGCCATACTTCTAACCATTCCTCCAACCTTGCCAAGTCCCTTCTCATCCTTTTCACACCGCCTTGTGTATCAACCCTGTTGCAGGTCTTTGTGTCATCTGCAAAGAGGCATACTTTTCCTTCCAGTCCCTCTGCAATGCCACTTATAAAGACATTAAAAAGGACTGGACCAAGTACTAAAGCCTGAGGTACCCGACTAGTAACCCCTCTTTCTTTAGAGTGGACTCCATTTTCAACTACCTTCTGTGTCCTGTTGTCCAGCCAATGTTTTACCAGGCTACCTCCCTGGGACCCACTCCCAGGCTGGTTAATTTGATTATTAATCTTTTGTGGACTGTGTCAAATGCCTTTCTAAAGTCTAGGTAGGCCATTTCCATAGCCCATCCTTGGTCTACTACTTTGGTCACCCAGTCAAAGAAATCAATTAGATCTGTCTGACATGACTATTCCCACTGTGAACCCATGCTGCCTTGGGTCCCGTGCCCCACTGGCCTCTAGGTACTCAACAGTTCTTTCCTTTAGAATTGATTCCATCTCTTTCTACCACAGAGGTCAAACTGACAGGACTGTAGTTTCCTGCCTCTGTCTTGTTCCAACTTTTGTGAAGGGATATCACATCTGCCTTCCTCCAGTCCTCAGGTGCCACACCATCTTCCCATGATTTGTTAAATAGGGTAGTCAGTGGTGTCACTAGTTCTCCCCTTAATTCTTTTGGAATTCTGGGGTGAATTCTATTGGGCTCCATTGCTTTGTCCACCTTCAGTTTTAGGAGTTCTTTCAGAACCCTTTCTTCTGTGAAAGGACTGGGACTGACCCCCTATCCAGAGTGCTTCTGTTAACTGGATTAGCACCTCCCTGCCTCTTTTGTGAATACTAGCAAAAGTATTCGTCAGTGTCCCTGCTTTTCATTGTCCCACTGCCCACTCACTGTCCTTTCTATTCAGTCTCACTATCCCTCCCTTTGTCTTTCTGTGCTCTCTGATGTATCTATAAAAGGTTTTATCCCCATTTTTAACCGAGTTGGCTATTTCTTCCTCAGTTTAGGCCTTTGCTATTCTGACTTCCCACCCTGCTTCCTTCTGCCTTAATTGGTACAGTTCTCTGTCCTGCTCCTTCTGTGTTTCCTTATACTTCTTAAATGCTATGTTTTTCTCCCTAACCTTCCCCACTACTTCTTTTGAAAACTGTAGTGGCATTTTCTTTCATTTTGATTTATTTGCTTCATACAAAGGCTTGTTGCCTCTGTGATGGCAGTTTTGATGTTTCCCCATTGTTGCACCACCCCTCCTTCTAGCCTGTTTGCTAGTTCTTTTCTAAGGCACTCTCCCATCTTGTCAAGTCAGCCCTCCTGAAGTCCAGTACCTCAGTTTTGTATGGCTTGACTCTGTAGCTGTGTTTATCATGAACCACACTGTTTGGTGGTCACTTGTTCCCAGATGGCTACCCACTCTAGATCTGAGATCCTCTCACTGTCCCCATTTGAGAGTATGAGGTCTAAGATTGCTCCTCATGAGTGGGTTCCAATACTAGCTGTCTGAGGCATGCCACTCATAGGGCATCGGGAATCGCCCTACTCTTGGATGTGGCTGCAGCAAAGGTGCTCCAGTTAACATCATGATCCATGTCCCCCATCAAGAGTATCTTCCCTTTCTCTGCCATCCTAGAGATGCCTTCTATCATATCCTTGTCCATTCCCTTCCCCTGACATGGGGGTCTGTATACAACCCCTGTGAGGACTGTGGTGCCATTTCCACTCTCTAAGGTGACCCGCCATGCCTCTCTCCTCCCTGTTTACTCTTTTGTTCCATTTCTTTTATCCCTTCCCTTACATAGTGAGATACTCCTCCCCTCTTCTACCTTTCCTGTCTCTCCTGTAGGTTATGTACCCTGGTATTTTAATATCCCAGTCATGGTTCTCTGTGTACCATGTTTCTGTGACTGCTATGATATCCAGGCACCCCTTTTCCATCAAAGCCACCAGTTCAGGAAGCTTGTTGCCAAGACCACGGGCATTGGTACTCATTAGCCTCCATTTATTGATGGCCTTATTCCCTTTTTACCACATCCCTGTCCTTATTCCCTTCATCATTTTCTCCAATTACCCCTGCCCTTCTCCCTATTGACATCTCTATCTTGGTGTTTACCTCACTTACTACTCTGATTTTTTTGGGGGCTAGGATTCCCCTGCTCCTTTCCAGTGCCTCCCCCCTTGGCTAGTTTAAATGCTTGTCAAAGAAGCATTTAAACCTATCACCTAGGATCCTGGTTCCCCTCCTGGGCAGATGCAGACCATCATGCCAGTATAGGCCTGCATCCCTCCAGGTGGACCCCCAGTACCAAATGAAGACAAATCCCTGAGCTCTGCATCAGTTTTTCAACCACTTATTGAATCCCATGGCGTGGAGCACCCTAGCCTCACCCTTGCCATAGAGAGGCAGCACCTCTGAGAAGGCTACCGTACCTGCTACTTGTCTAAGGCCCCTTCCCAACTCCACAAACTCTTCCTGCACTGCTCTGATCCCTTTCTCAGCCAGGTCATTTGCCCCTAGGTGGACAGTGACATCCAGCTCCCTCCCCCATGCAGCTGCTCCAGTGATCCTGAAGATTTTCTCCCTGTCCCTCCAAGCCATGGTGCCAGGCAGACACTTCACCTCCCTCTCCCCTTCCTCCCCCAGTTCAAACTTCCTCCAAACTCACAAGCTCAGGCCCCAGTCTCCAATGAACTGAAATCCCTCCTCCCTGCACCAGTGCTTTATCCAAGTACTGAACTGGAACAAAAGGAATTGTTCAGTCTCACTCTAACTCAGGCATGGCCATGGTAGTACATCAGAGAAGGTTACCACTCCTGCGTAGAGGTGGGCAAAAATTGCCAATTCCATTTTCACGGAACTTCAGCAAAAATTCAGAAGTTTTTGTGTAGTTTTCCAAATTTCTGCCATTGGCGAGATCGGAATCTTTCAAATGTGTTTGGTAGATTTTACCTTGTCCCACTGAATTTTTGGCTGAACTGTGGAAAAATACACAAGAAATGTAGAATAACAATTCTGAGGAATTTTTTCCTGCAGTTTGATGAATTATTCATAATACATGTAATTATTCCACAGTTCAGTGATCAGTTTTGTGGACTATTTTCTCCACAGTTTAATAAAATAATCCACAAATTAAATATTTGTTCTACCATTCTAAGTCATAATTTCCACCAAACTTGTTAATTTGATTTCCACACCTCCACGAAGCAAAATCTGACTTTCACAGAAATTCTACCTGTGGAGGTTTTTTTGCACACCTCTACTCCTGTGCTCTCCTTTGCTACTTTCCCCAGAGCACAGAAGTCTGACTTTTTTTGTTCCATGCTCCACCTACTTAGATCACGTGTGCCTCCATGCACAATTAGATCAAGACTTCCCTTGGCTCCCTCCCATGGCATAGCTATGTACTCTGTCACTTCACTGCAAACACATCAATACCCAGCAGTAACAAGCCCACAGCACCCTCAACAAGTAAGCTATAGTAATGAATTTTTACTGCTGCTAAAAAGACATTTTACCCCATTTGCAGGCTGTTTTACCCCATACCAATTACTGCATTGGGAGTCAAAATGATTCAGCAAATTTCAAAGTTGCACCCAATTTGGGGCTCAAGTTGAAGTTGAACTAAAGTTTCTGCTTGCTTACTTGTCTCACACTTCATATGATGTAAATGCAGTATATTAAAAGAAGAACAGTGGTAAGGTCATTGTAGTGTAAATGTGAAGAGTTCCTGCATTTTTTAATATAAAAATAATGCTCCACTTCATCCTGTATGTCTCCAAGTAAGGTTTTCATGCCTGAGACCTATAGCACAAAAAAAGATTACAGAACATATTCTTTAAACCTCTGCATAAAGGTTTTCGGTAATAACTATAGAATTCTCAAGTTAGAAACCTCCTTTCAAGACCAAGCTTTTAATGTTTCACCTTGGTATATCATCCACTTTAAAAAGATCTTTCATGGACTATTCAAACTGCTGCTTCTTAACAAATTGATTGATTGTAAAATGTCATGGCCCTTAGTGCAAAGAGAAGGCAAAACCTTTAAAGATAGGTTGTATTGCATCTTGCTTTAGGGAATAGCACAGCTTGAAAACAAGTCTGTACTGTATTTTTTGTAAGGTGTGGATATGAGATGTGCTACTTATATTGTTTGTCTTGTTCATATTTCTAGGCCGGTGCACATGCCTTGCACCTGATTATGAACAAAAACTGTTAGATAATGGAATTTATGAGGCACTTAAAACATGTCTGGTATAAAATATAGTTTTTTTTTGACACAGTAGGATTTTCTTTGAGCCCTTGGTCATACATATTTTTATTGAAATAGATTTTTCTGAATTGATCCACCTTACCATTGCGGTAGTATTCCTTAACTGTGATTTTCTTAATTAGAACACTTAAAGACACATACATTTCTAAATTTAAATTTGCATATGACAAGCATGTTGAAAACACACACACACACACACACACACGCGATACATGCTCAGTTACAGTTTCCACTATAACTGAAGATAGGATAATCTTATCATGATGTCCTTAGTTGTAAGTATTTTGAAGACTAAGAACCATGTTGTCTTAAACAGGCATCAAGTTGATAGTATTAGCCCTCATTAACTGGAGAACCTGGGGATTGTTGATTTCCATGCTGCAACGTAACTGAGCGTACTGAGCACCAGTTGACATTGCTGTACTCTGGGAAAGGACTCATTGTTTTGACTCATGATTAACCAAAAGGCCTATTAGTCTGAGATGCTGTAGTAGATGACAAAGGCTGGGAAGGGCATGCAAAGTGTATGAAGTTAATTAGTCAAAGAATGAAGCTTGGCTTTTGAAGAAGTCCAACTGTGACCATTAAAGAAATAGAGGAGGCTTGTTCAGCATAGGGAAGTCACAACAACATTGTCCAATGCCCAAACTTACAGCCTAACTCAAGAAAAAGTTCTCAATAAGTGACAGCTGCCTAAAGTCACAATCAGAAAGCTAGTGATAGCCTTAGCACATTACCCTGTCATCACGGGTCAGTCTAGAAGTCAGTAGCATATGGTTCCTGGCAACTACAAAAGTACAGTAGGCAATAACAAGAAAATAAACTAGCCACTCATATTACTGTATCTAAGTGTAACAACTATTTTCTGATAGCAGTCACAAAATTAACTTGATACTGGTGCTGTGCAAGTGATGTTATGGGCAGCAGCTGCTCAGAGGAAGAACTACAAACATCAAAAATCATCAGTGCAAAGAAAGTGACACAGTCAAAACTTTGTAATTCAGTATTATGTTAGCAGGTAGAGGAAGATCAGGTAGGTTCTGCAGTGAAGTTATAGGCAATGAATAAATGGACAGACTAAGTGAGTCAAGTGTGCCCTACCTGCTGACAACTTTCATGTTTCTATGTTATAATTTTTAATTCAGATGACACAGAGTACGCACAGCACCTGTAGTTGACATTGCTATACTCTGGGATACTTACTTCAAGGTGTAGCAGTGGCAACAGGATGATCTGTGGCAGCAAGATGGACATTCTCTATGATGAGTCTGTCAAAACTCAGCTTGTACTCACTGAAAGCTAGGAGAGTCAGGTAGATATGTCTTTTATTATTATTATTATTTATTTATTTCAACTTTGGTAACCAGGAAAGGCACTGAGCCAGAGCTCCTTTCCAGGTGCGATCCAGGGAAACTGAGAGCAAAACAGCACAGACAGAGGGAGCAATGCGGTGCAATCATAAAACAAAATATTAGTGGCAATAGACAATAACAAAATGGCAAATAACAATAACAAAATATCCCTTACAAAAAGTTCTTCAGAATACCACTGTAATACCAGTCATTTGCCATTGCAATACCACTGTGATTACAACTGTACTACCATTAAGGTTTTCATGGTATCACAGTGGTTTGTTTCAATTCCATTGTCGTACCATTGTACCACTGTCCTACCATATCAAGAAAAATAATCAAAATGTAAACTACCATAGGTCAACCATGGTACCACTGGGTAGTACCATTGCACATTTTGTAGCTCACCACTGTGTTGCCATTGCAGTGACATGGTGTGGCCATTGTGTCACATTTGGTAAGGGATGTGTCCAAAACAATAGAAAAATAACATTTAACAAAGTACTAGAGTGATGAAAAGCCATAGTGCCAGGAAATGGAGTCAAAGAAAGGGAGGTCATGGGGAACAGTGAGGCAAGCAAGCCAGGAAACAGGGTAGTGGGACATTATCAGGCAAGGGGCAAGCAGAACAGGAGTGGGAGGAAGAAGAACAAAGCAGCAGCTTTAGGGCTGTGAGTGAAAGGAATTGACTGGTGGCAGGAGAGATCTGGTTCCAGAGTTAGGGGAGGGGGTAGGAAAAAGTTGCTATTCCCAAGGAAGAGTCAGGATTGGGCAAGGAGAATGAGCAGGAGTACCTGGGACGGAGAGGACTGGAGGAGGTGACAGCAGCAGAGAGGAGGGAGGAGAGGTGGGGGGTGGAACCCCATCCAGTATTTGGTGATAAAGGCCAGACAGTGAATCAGACGTCAATGGGGTAAAGGCATGATGGTGAGGGAGGAGTGACTGGAGTAGTCATTAGTGATGCTCAGACAGTGCCTTTGTGGATCCGATTGTGATCCATCAGATAGTGGCAGTATCTGACCTGGGATCCAACCAAGTCATAGGTCAGATCCCTCACTATCTGATGTCAGATCCAGGGATCCAACATCAGATCCAGCATCGGATCCAGGGATCTAAACACAGATCCAGGTGATCCAACCTGGATCTGGGACAGTCAGATTCACGGTTGGATAACGATACTATCTGACCGGATCCACTGTTTGGCCAAATGACTGGTATCTGGTAGTATCCTAATTCATAGGATACTATCTGAGCAACACTAGCAGTGCTGAGTGTGGGGAGGGGTGTTGGAAGCAAAGTGACAGAAGGAATTTAGGAGGGTGTCAAGCTTGGAGAGGGATGTGGCAAGGGTGGTGCTGTAGATTACTTCAGCATAATCAAAGACCAGAATAATCCACACTAACCACCCCATATGATGGAGACATACAAGTTTCTGAAAGGTATAAAATTGATTGTGAAGACCTGTTCACCAAGAACAGAAGTACAGTAACAAGGGAGAATTATTGGAGACTAGTGGGCAGGAGTTAAAAAATACATTAAGAGGTTCTTCTTCATAAAGAGAGTAGTGGATCAGTGGAAACTGCTGCCCAAGAGGATAGTGGGTGCAGTGATGGAGACCTGATTCAAGTTCAAAGGTACAGATTCAGGGTCTGGTAAGGGAAAAAGAAGGTATGTTTCAGAAAATTAGATCTATACAGTGGTTGGTCAATGGGGCTACAGTTAGTAACTTAATGGCAGAGTGGATGGACAGCAAGACATTTTCTAATGCCACCTTCTAAGAATCTATACATCTAAATATAAAGGGTAATGAGTATGTACAGTATGTCTGAACACCCAAATGTGTTGTGCTGCTCTAGTGCTTCAAGAGCGGGTGACCCTCTGTTGAAGCACCAGAGGGATGCAAAACCTTGGGCAGTTTGGTATTCTGCATAAAGTGGTCATTCTCTGTACTCTTTACCACTTGAATAAACACCATAACCTGGTATATAAGTTTTTGACTGGTTCACATTGCACCAGTAGCCATCGCCATCAGCAACAATAGTGATCACTATAGTGGGCAATGATGTAATAGCCAAGCAATCACAGCAATGTGACTTAAAGAAATGCTTTAGAAACATAGAAACAGACAGTGACTACTGTGCCCTTTTGGGGCAGTTTCCTCTCAAACTGCATTCTGCAGTTTGGTAAGCAGACTAAGGAGAGGTTGCCCGACACTCACCCTCCAAGAAAGGGGACTACTGTGCCCTTTCAGGGCTGTTTCCTCTCAAACAAACTGCATTCTGCAGTTTGGTAAACAGACTAAGGATAAGTTACCTGATGCTTACCCTCCAAGCAAGGGGACTATTGTGCCCTTTTGGGGCTGATTCCTCTCAAACAAACTGCATTCTGCAGTTTGGTAAGCAGACTAAGGAGAAGTTTTCCGACGCTCACCCTCCAAGCAAGGTACGGGTTAGAACTCTGAATTTGGGCATCTACCCCTGGAGGAATCTCACTTGCCCCTGTTTCAGTGTTTCTCACACTATGTGCAGCAGTCCAGAAGTCTTCTAGGAACTGCTGCCGAGAAATTAATGTTAGGACTGACCTCTGCTTGACATGTTCTTGATTTCTCACTTTAAGTAATGTTTAGTCTGATGTAGAGATTTCTTAAGAGTTGGTTTAAGTTTGAGAAAGGTTATTAAGGTAGTGTGATTTTGCTATCTGTCCTGTGCCCCTTCTCTTAGAGCTGTAAGTCTGTGGGCTGCACCTTGACCTCTGTGTCCCATTGAGGCTGCTGCAGTGCCCCTCCAAAACTGCTTCAGAACCTCCCTGCCTGTTTTTTTTTTTTTATGACTTTCCATTGGCAGATTATATATTTTTGCCACTAGAGGGCCCAGTTATAAGCACACTTATCCAATCCAACATAATACAGTTCCAGTCTCATTTCACTTTGTGTGGTCAGTCTATCACTATTCATCAGTCTTTGCCCTCCTCTTCTACTGATTGATACTGATTTTCCCAATTGCAGCTTGTCTCTTCACTCCCTAGGTTTTGCCCTAACCGTGCCAAGCTGCTCTACATCTCCTTACCTCTACTACTCCTGGACACTCTTCCTTTACTGCTCAGCTGCTATGGGTACCTACATTCCATTACTAAGTCTGCTCTCCTTCAACCTCTTGGTACAGACCTCCCACCGACTGAATCACCTTTCCTCCCCACTAGGCACCTCATCCCCAGACTACCCCACAGTGACTCGGCCCTCCCCCCCCCTCAACACACGCATGACCCCTCAACACCCCCATCCTGCCAACACCCCCACTGCCTCCACACTAGAAGTCCTGACCTGGACCCAGCTCTCCCCTGCCATTCCCACCCTTCTATTTCTTTATCTATCCCATGCACCCTGATTGTAAAGTCCTCAGCTAGGTGTCGACCCAAGGGTCTCCATCGCCAGCAGCCACTAACCAGAATAATTACACTGCTATTATTATTATCTGGTAATGTACAACCAAACCTAGGACCTATGGCTTTCAGACATTCTAAACCCTGTACTGCAACTGGCCTCTGCTTTGCATCCTTAAACATTTTCAGTCTCCTAAAGAAATCTGCTGCCCTCCAGTGCTGGGTCGTTTAACGTCAACCTGACATAATTGCACTGATAGAGACTTGGCTCTCCAAATCCACCCCTGACTCTGCTATCACCCTCCCTGGATATACCATCTACAGGGAAGACCGAGTAGGCAAAAGCGGTGGTGGTTGCGCACTACTTGTACGGGACTCCCTTATAGGTCAGGCACTCCCAGCTCCTAAACTTGATTATGGAGCCCAAGCCCTCACCTTAAAAATCACACCTGACCCCACCCGAGGACCTGTCTTCCTCATGGTCTCCTACGTACCCCCGAGGAATCAAAACCAAGAGGTCCAGTCCCTCATTGACTACCTCACATCTCTCCCTCACAAAGTGGAGCAAGTCATCCCAGGTGATCTCAATGTTAACTGGCTTGCCTCACTGCCTCCCATATAAGGGACTCCTTTGCTGCCCTGGATATGTCCCAGTTAGTCACCCAGCCCATCAGATTCAACCACTCTACTAGCGCCAGCACTCTCCTAGATGTTGTTATATCTAACCCACCCTACAAAATCCCAGATGTCACTGTCCTCCCCGACTGTCTTAGCGATCACTCCCCGCTCTCTGTCTCTGGTCATCCTCCAATCTGAAGCCAGTGTCCCAGGCCACTCTATGCCACTATTTATGCCCGGCAGCCTCAGAAAATTAAACAATACCTAGCACGGCTAGACTGGTCCCCAACCAGAGCACCGTGACACTGACTCAGCTCTTGACCACTTCACAAATGCCTTCTAAGGCTTGTGACCTTCTTGCCCCCCTCACTGGGATAAACTCCAAAAAATGCAATGCCCCATGGATCACCCCACCCCTCCTCCAGAGACTCAAAAACAGAGATAATCTCTGGCACATTGCTGTAGAATCTGGAAAGGCGTCTGATAGACGGGCCTACAATGCAGAACACAATGAGTGCACTTGGGCCATCAGGCGGGCCAAGGCAGAGCACTACCAGACCACCCGCGCTCCCACTTGGGATTCAGCCCAGACCTTCTGGGATAATATGAAAGCGCTAAATGGGAAGTCTCGCTCCCCCCCACAATCTCAGCTCTCCATAAATGGCACCCCCACCACAGATCCACTCCTTATAGCCGATTGCCTTAACAATGCCTTCTCTGACCTAAGCTCGGTCCTCCCCAGCAGCTTCTTTGACCCAATCCCCACCTCTCTCCCTCCGGTCCTGCATTGCCCACCATTCTATCTGTGCATCCTATCCCCCAAGAAGCCAGGCCACACCTGCTAAAAGCCTTAAGCAGCAACAACCCCAGCAGTGACCCCCTCGACTCCAGGATCCTCCGAATGGTCTTGGACGAAGTCCTAGTCCCCTGACTGACCTTCTAAACTGGTCTCTATGCCTGGGTCAGTTCCCAAGTGCTTGGAAAACTGCTAAAATTACACCCATAATGTAGAGTGGGGCCGTCCAACCCCCAACAATTACCAGCCGATCTCCATCCTCCCCCACTCTCTAAAGCCCTTGAAAAAGAGGTGTTGATCCAGCTCTCTGAATACCTAACCAAGTACGACATTATATGCCCAGAGCAGCACAGTTTCCGTCCAGGACACAGTACAACCACGGCTGTCCTGGAATTCTCCCAACACCTGCATGCTGCTCTCGACTCTGGCAGCCTTGCAGGAGCAGTGTTCATTGAACTCTCCAAGGCCTTTGACACTGTCTGTCATCCCTTCTACTTGACTCTCTCCACCAACTTGGCTTCTCTAGCAGTCCCATTTCCTGGTTCTCTAGCTACCTCTCCGCTAGATCCCAGTGTGTCAAGATCAGCTGCTCCTCTCCAGCACTCTTCCCATTCACTCCATGGTCCCTCAGGGCTATATCCTGGGTCCAGTACTTTTAGTCTCTACCTCAACACCCTCCCCAGCTCATGTACCGGTCAAATGATCCTCTATGTCAACAATGCAGTCCTCGTTGCCTCACATCCCAATCCCACCTCCCTTCAATTATCCCTCCAGCAAGCTTACAACCAAGCCGAAAGGTGGTTTGGCAACTGCAGACTGGTCATTAACCTAAAGAAAACCAAATCAATGCTCTTCTCCCACCACCAAAATAAAGCTAAAAATACCCCCTCTTGATTATCCCCAGCGCTCTGCACCCGCTAGAACAAGTGACCAAATACAAGTAGCTAGGCGTCATGTTTGATACTGCCCTCTTCTTCCACACCCACATTAATGCCCTGTCAGCTGCCATTAACTCTCGGATTGGCCTGCTATACCAGCACAGAGACTGCCTGCCTCAGGTTGCCCTTAGGCTGGCCATCACCTCCTCCGCTTTGTCCCTCATGGACTATAGCTTGTCCATCTACACCACAGCTGACAACACTGCCTCTCCAAAATCCAACTCTCCATCAATAAGGCCTATAGGCTCCTCACCAGTGCCCCCAGCCGCACTCACACTTGCCATCTCTATACTACCACCAATCTGCTTCAACTTTGAGGAGTGACTGCTCTACCAGACCTGCCTTCTCGCTAAGTAGTCACTGCTAGGACTCTCCCCCCATGGGGGTCTGCACCTCCCTACAGCAGTCATCATCATCCATCACCACCCATAGCTCTGCTAAGGCCACTTTCAAGGTGCCCAGAACCAAGACTTCTCTTGCCCAGAGATCCTTCCTCTACCGAGCCCCCACCTGGTTCAACTCCCTCCCTAGCTGCATCTCCAACTTGCCAAAAATTGGATCCTTCAAAATAGCCCTTCAGAACCATATCTTTAATACCCGCTGTTGTAGGTGCAACTAACCCCCTGTTGTAACCTGTGGTACCCATCCGCCTTGCCTTCTGGCTCAACAACGTCCACTGGACAGACTCTCCCTTCTCCAGATCCACTCCTTCCCTACTAGGTCCAAACAGGGATGTAACCCGTTGTCTTCTCTGAGGACCTACTATATCCATGAGTGTAACTCACAATTTTGTAACACTATACAACCTAAGTAACATACAAACTACTACATTATGTAACCTAAGTGTATTTATGTTAAATGTTCCTTTTACTGCACCTGTAATGTTATCCTCTGTTTTAATCTGCACTGTAATAACTGTCTTGATGTCTGTCCCCCATTTGAGGTATCTTTGTAAATGAGTCTCTGACTCAAAGATTGCAAACCAGATTTGCAATGAATAAATGAATAAAAGACACCACTGGTCCATACTGTCTTCCCATAAACCCTAACAAACCTGGGACTTATTTTCCATTGAGGTTGGTAACCCACATCATCCACCCCACACTCCCTGCCCCCCACTATTATAACTCTGAGCAACCACTAATCCCTTCACTCTGTCTCAGCAAGTTTGAAACCATTAATAGTTTGGTGGTTACATGGCTCCACCACCCTTTCTGTAAAATAAATGTTTCTCACTTCCTTCTGAATCTCCCCTACCACCAATTTCCACTCATGCCACCATGTGCTTGACCCACTACGTTATGCTAAATCATACCTCACAGTTTACCTTGTTTATTCCATTCAGGAACTTGAAGGTCTCTATCATATCTCCCTTCTCTCTTCTGGCATCCAGCAAGTACATCTTCAGTGCCTTGAGCTGATCCTCATAAGATCCACCCTGATAGCTCTGAAACATTTTGGTCACCCTACATTGCACTGGCTCCAGTCTGTCCTTATAATTCCTTAGCTGAGGACTCCACAGCCAGGCATATTGCTCAGGTGGGACCTCATTAGTGATCTACACATAGATAGTAATACTTCCTTCCTTCTGCTAACTGTACCCTCCTATACACCTCAGCATATAGTTTACCTTATTATAGGCCTTGTTATGCTGGTTTGATTGTTTTAGGGAGTCACTGATGATGATTCTAGGTCACTTTGTGAGGGACAGCTTCCTCTAATAATATTACACTAGCAATTGCCACAGCATGCTATGGCTGTGACTAGAAATGGCTACCAGTGTATGTGCACTGGTTCTTTTTGGTGTTTGTACCATAGTACAGCCTGTGTGCAGTTTTTCAGCAGCACCAATGGGATGTCAGCTGCAAATTCCTTTTTAGACGGCTGTGGCAGTTCAATTAGCTGTGTTGAGGTGCACACAATTTGCTTTTCAAATTAATTTTCAAAATTTTGCTGCTTCACACAGTTAATTTGGTTGGTAAAGTAGTACTTCACAAGGTGGGATCAACCTCGCCAGCAAAGCTGTGCCTCCAGGTGAAGTTCTAAGGAAGGAAGCAATGTAACAAATGGCCGCAGATCACATGGTAATGCAAGTAAGCACATGTCATGAGGAAGCTATGTTCATGGCTGTCTACTGCAGACAGAGTTGTACATACAGTAAATCTGTTCTGTGCACATCTGTTCAAAACACTTCAAAATCCTTCTAAGGTGGGTTGCTTGTCTCAAATTGCTCACACAACTTGCTCTAGTGTGCTTTGTGCATTTAGTGTTTGTTTTTTGAAGTTTCTTTAGAGTGAAATAAAGGTTTTGTTTGATTTATTATACAGTTAAGAGTTGCACTGCTGTATGGGAGGGAGATGCAGCCCTGGAAGGTTTGCAGATGAGCAGAGAAATACTTGTAGTTCATTTTTCTGTCTTTCTTGTTCACTATTTTATTCTGTAGCCTGTCACTATTTTCTCAGTTTATTTTGTGGCTTATTTTGAGAGTGTTGAAGGGAAGTATTTTTGCCAGTCTCTCAATTTATTTTATAACATTTGTTGAGTTCTTAAAGGGACAATGCTCTAATGCTGCTGGGAGCTAATTTGTCACTTCACCACTTCACTGCCACTGCCACTTCCTCCATATGCTGTCACATGCATTGCTATCTATACTGTACATAAGTGGGAGTGTAGGGTCTGCAGAGAAATCATGAGATTATTGTTTCCTAAAACCTTTCCAATATAATGGTGATGTATTATTTGGATATGAATGAATTTGTTAAATTAGTGGTTTGATGCAAAAAGTTTAATTATTCTAACTACAAAGTTACTGACAGTCAGTCTTCCAATGTATTATGCTGCAGAAAACAGTTATTTTTCTATATTTTTCTAATTGCCCCCCACAGCTTTAAGGACAAAGTCTATGTATATCTGATGTCTTTTAGATCCGTTTTGTAAAATGGATACCTTTAAGTATTATAGAATGGATAGCACTACCATGCTTGGCTGATTCAAAATTAAGCTTCACCTCCATCTCACTGACTCTAGTGCCTATGACTGTTACATAGTCACCTTCTAGTCCACTCTTTATCTCTACCCCTCCAAGCACTTATTATCCCCTTTCCCCTTCCCTCCTGGTCACTCACCCCTCCTTCCCCACTAGCTAGTCATGTTTATTTTGATACCTATGCCCTGTACTGTCGACAAGGCCACTGGCTGCTTTTCACCTCCTCTTGTGACCTCACCCACCTTGTGTCACTTTTGTCTCCCTTCCTCCCTCCACCTCTAGTTAGTCACACTAATCTCTCTTATGTTATTGCACACTGTTACTGTTTTCTCCTGTAGATACTAGTTCTGCTACCTTACTGTATTTTATTGTTTTGTACTTAATGTATTGTAACTGTTTTCTGACGTGGAACCTTTGTAAAGAGCCTTGGCTCAAAAGCTATTTGTAATCCTAGACTTAATAAATAATGCCTTTCAGCCCCCATGGCACCTCACTGGGAGCTGATGGAGTGCTGCAAACTCAACTGCCACTTTCTTACAATGGGTTTCTCATTCCTCCCAACGGTTCACATTTAGGGGATGTGTTGCTCACCAATACCCAGATGGATGCCCTTCTTCCCATGGATCACTATCACATTACTCAGAATGCAGGTGACCACATTGTTGTCGGATTTTTTTTTCATGAAAAAGCTTCCACGCCAGGGACTTCAGATGCTGCTTCTTAGGCAGAAGCCAAGGAGGGCCACTGGTTCAACCACTTGTGAGGGGGTGCTGATTTGACCTGTTGTTGCACTTGCAAGTGAGGGCTACTGCTTCACTCATTGTTTGATTAGGGAGGACGATGCCTCTTCCAGCAACTGCTCCTGTTTCTGCTTTGCAGGCAGTTGTCTCTTGCTCCTGCCAATGCTCTTGTTGTCACTAGTGGTCCCTGCTGCAGAGCAGGGGAGGGGTGGACAGTATTCAATCCTGGCAATAGCATTACTGCTACTGCAAGTCCCATTCCCAGATACACACACGCACATATATATATATATATATATATATATATATATATATATAAGGCCAGTATATAGTATTCGAGACTTTACCTTCTGCATATTGACACCCTTTAATTTTTTTTTCTGAATTGTCAAAATGTTAAAATAACACCCTCATTTATAGTGCCCTAATAGAGAGATATTAAAATAAAATCACCTGGGTTGGTCCTACAATGTTCTCTCCATTTTATCACAAGCATCTATTTACCCTGTTAAGTAGGGCCCCATTTTGTGACATTGCTGACAGCCCCATTTAGTGTACTTAATTATTGCTCTTTACTGTGCCCCACAAATACAGCTGATATGCAATTTGCTGCCTAATTGCTCAATTTTACCATCCCCCTATGAACTCCATTTGCAAAATAAGTTTTAACTGTCTTTTTTTACTTTAATACTTCCTTAACATTCCCTACATGTGGTGTCTTTTTTATCACATCCCTAACTTACCTGTTTTTGAGATAGCCAACTACTGTGGTCCTAATGCAACAAATTGAGAGTGGACCTTTTATTTTTATTTATCTACTGCCCAAAGCTTGCCAGTCATGTCCCTCACTTTTAGATGTTGTTTACATGTTTGCCTGACTACCCAGTCTTGTATCCTTTTGTGATGCATGTTTGCGTTGGCCCGTGAGTTGGTCCAGAATCAGGAGAACCGGAAGTGCATGCCAGCACCTGAATTCATCACTATAGAGCTCTCAAAATCTGTTGCAATCACGGTTCTTCCTTTCACTACCACCTGCAGTACTGAGAAGATGCGGTGTCCATTCCGGAGTTCGGTGTTAAGAATGTTAGCCTTTGCTTCTGCCCTTCTACTTGTTCCCTGGCTTTGAGGAGCACCTTTTCCAAGGTATAGTATGCTCCAAATCTGGGTTGGGGAGACAAGAATATTAAAAAAAAAGGTCCAGCTCTTGCCTTGTGGTGCCGAGATGCTCAGGGGTGGGGGGGGGCTGCAGTTTGCAACTTGCAATGCTGGCACTGAGGGAAAAAAGGCAAAGAAGAGTCAGCATTTTACAAGACTGGCACTGAGGGGGTGGGTACTGGGAAAAAGAGGAGTTTGCATTTTACAGGTTTAGTATTAAAGGGAATGAGTACTAGGAAAAAATAAGGCAAAGGAGTCTACGTTTTGTAAGCTAGCTTTAAGAGGAATGGGTGCTGGGAGAAAAATGGGCAAGATGAGTATGCATTTTGCAAGGTTGGCACAGAGTGTTTTTGTGCACATTTCAGTTTTCTAGCTGGTTATTTTGGGGAAAACAGCAGATTGTGTAGTTTGCTGGTACAGTACTAAGGTTGTCTGATTAAGCTCTAGTTTTCAGAGAAACCCTGCAGTTTACAATGCTGGTACTGAAAACAAAACAGCAGGTTGTCTGATTAAATAAACTGGGCATGGTCTCTAAAGTTTACAAAGCTGGTACTGAAAAAGAAACCCAGTAGCTTCAAAGCTGGTGCTGAGAATAAAACAGCAGGTAGTGGGGTTAAATGACCTAGACCTGGTTCTGCATAGGGCTATTTTGTATGGGAGGCATTAGAACACAACTGCTTTTCTTGCATATGCAGCCCATGATGCTTTGCATTGTGGGCATGTGTGATTTGTATTTTTTGAAACTTGGCTTCCCAGCCAAATGCCCTTTAGGGTAACCCTTGCCTCGGTGTTTATGCACAGAGGTTCTTTGCTCTTCAATAGCTGTCTGCTTGTAAGATCCTGTGCTAAAAGTTCCCCAGGTTGAATCTTTGGGAAAAATCCTATTTTCGACTTGTTTTATGCACTAGTCTATGGCCCATTATTGGCGGGGTTCTTGCTAGGTATAGTTTTTGTCCTCTATACCATTATATGCCTCTCCAGCAGCCAGGGTTTGTTGCATGGATGCCTGTCAGACCCTTTCCCATTGCTAAGAGGTACAAGACAGGGATGTTCCTCTCCCCAGCTTTTTAATTTCTACTTGGAGCCCTTGATTAGGAAACTCATTGCCTCTCCAGGGATTAAGGGCATTTAGATAGAAGGTAAGAGATACATTGTATCGGCCTATGCAGATGATCTCCTTTTACATATTGAGGACCTGGTGGAGTCCATTCCTACCATAATGAGGGAGTTGGATGCTTTCTCTGCCGTCTCTTATTGTAAATTGAATCAGTCCAAAACAATGATTTTTTCTCTTAATAAACATGTCATGAAGGCCAGCTGTAGTGGATTCGGCCTATTCTGGGATCCCCAAAGTCTTACCTACCTGGGGATACATATCACTAGGGATGTAGCATCCATGGTTAAACAGAATTTCTCCAATTTAAGAAGGACAATACAGACAGATTTGGAACAATGGGGAAGTTTGCCTTTATCCATATGGGGCCACATTAATGTGATTAAAATGAATCTGTTGCCTAGGCTACTTTATCCTTTGGGAATGCTTGCCTTTTACTTTCCCAAAACCTGGTTTCTGGGACTGCAGAGAATGTTCAACTCCTTTCTTTGGAAAGGTAACAAAGTGCAGAGTATGTACTTTAAATTAACAATCCCTAAACTGCAGGATGGCTTAGCTCTACCATCTCTATTTGTTTACTGTAGTTCTCAACATATTTATAAAATAGCTCTTTGTCATCAGTGAGTTCCCTAGAGATGGAAGGCAAATACTTTCCCATCTGGCTAGATATAGAGCGGGACCTGGCATATAAGTATTCCAGTTCGCTGTCTGCCTTAGCCTACCTGTCCTACTTCCACCTCCCACCTTTGCTTCAAACTTCTCCAGTGGGGTGGTCCCTGAAAGTCCTACATCAACTGCAAAGGTCCTTGTCTGAGAATTGGTGCCACTCCCCCGACCAACCCATATGTAATAACCTTCATTTCCAGATTGGAAATCATGCCATTTCCTCTTCCTTTTTTCCTCAATTGAAGGACACCACTCTGGCAGACTTCTTTTCAGGAAAAGGATTTACCCCTTTTTCCACTTTTCAAACTCATTTTCAACTGGGTGACAAGGATGTATTTAAATATTGGCAAATTAGGAAAGCAATTTCCACCTTTTCGTGTCCTCAAACTCCGAGCTTGGAGCCCCAAGAGCAAAACTGATTTTTCAGGCAGCGGTTCGATCGCATCACAGTCTCTAAAACTTATAAACAGCTCCTTGTGGTAGAATCCAGTCTCCGGCTGGAGTCTGTTATTATTGGGTTCATGAATTTTCCTCTCAGCGAACCAGAGTTCTGGCAGACAGCATGGAGATCAATTTTAAATATATCAAACAAGACAGGTTACGACTGTCCCAATTCAATGTCATGCATAATTTATACTATAGCCACTTAAAGATACAAGATGGGTTTGGCTCTTACCCCTGAATGGGCCCTTTGTAAGCAAGCAGTAGGCTCCTTACATCATTTACTTTAGGACTGCCCTTGTACCCAGACTTTCTGGAATTCTATTAAGAGGGTCCTTGACCCTTCTTGGTCTTGATCCGTTGTTTACTCCCGAAAGTTGTCTGTTGGTACTTATCCTCCTGGGACCCTACAAATAAGGAAGGCCCATCTAACCTAGTGGCCTCAGTAGCCAAACTAGTTATGCTAAGACTTTGGATGGTTGAGTCTCTTCCTTCAACTATGGAATGGTATCGAGAAATATTATTTGCTATACAATTGGAGAAACATATTGCATCCATGAGACATAGGCTCCACATATACCAGAAAGTCTGGGAACCCCTATTGGCCCTACTTTCCTTATGGCGACCGTAGAGTAAGGTGACCTCTTTTATAGCGCTCTGTCATTACAATATAAGTACTGCGCAGCTTGGGGGGGTTGGGGGAGGGGATGGGGGTTTGAGTTATTGTATTTATATATTGCTTGTTATTATTGTTTGAAGCCATTTCTTGTATTTGCCTGTACTACGTGCTGCTTGTTTTGTGTTTGAAATTTAATAAAGTATACTGAATAAAAAAAAAACAATACTATATGTCACAGACGAGGACTCAGGACACTTTCACAGGAACAGAAACTTGGTACTTCACAGTGTGTTAAAAGCCAGGAGACAGAAACAATTTCATATAATTAATTTTGTTTTTTCTCTACAAAAAAGGCTAGCTGGGACTGCAATGTAATATGACTATAGAGGGAAGTGGACTAAATGAAAGCAACGGCTCTAAGTTAAATTGTGGCTCCTTGTTTTAGATTTTCAGAGTTATTTCATGAGGCAGTGCAAGACTAAGCTGGTCTTTTAATGTTTGCTTGCATGCATGTGCAAGAAACATTATGCAGCAGCTTAGGAGAGAAGTAGGTTGTGGAGGTGCAGCACTCTGGCAGCTGAGGAGGCACTGCATTTTATTTATTTATTTTTTTTATTTTTTTTTTTTCAATCTAGGATTACAATACCTTTGAGCCGAGGCTCTTTTACAAAGGTTCCATGTCAGCATGTGCAACAGTCATCATTTTTAGTTACAAACATATAGTCATTGACTTACAGACATGTAATAACCAGTACAAAGACTTGAGCTATGAGCAAGACAAGGGAAGGAGGGTGGTGGTGATGGGGAAGTGAGGGTAGGAGATCGAGGAGGGGTAGGAGGTGCAGGAGGTAAGGGGGAGTACTGGAGGTGGTTGAGGGGCAGGAGTGGAGATACAGGGGGGAGGTGGACGAGGGCAGGAGACAGTGCAGCCAGGGGGCCTTGTCGAGGGAATATGACAGGTAAGGTGCTTGGGGTGCAAAGACTGATTGTAAGTGCTGGGTGCTGGGGCATGTGCAGCTGGAATGGTGGAAATGTTAAGATGGGCAATCACAAAATACAAGCAGTGAGAGGCGCAGCTTGGACTTGAAGAGGCTGAGTGTTGGAGTGGTCTCTATGTCACTGCCAAGAGAATTGAGCCAGTTGGATGCCCGATAGGTGAATGATCTTTGTCCTTGGGTCGTGTGACATTGTGGGATATGTAGTAGGTGGGAATTGGATCTCCTTGTAGTGATGTTCCTATGTCTAGGATTAAGGAGGGCACAGACACCAGGTGGGGAAAGCCCCATTATAATTTTCTTGGCTGTGATGCAGGTTTGGTATTTTATGCGTTTGTCCAGTTGAAGCCATCTAGATTGGGAATAGAGGTGACATGTGTGGGTACGGCGATGTGAGCCAGTGATGAGACGACAGGCCTTATTCAGGGAGGTCGTGATACATTTGAGAGCAGTGGTAGTTGCAGACCCATATATGATAAGACCATAGTCTATGATGCTGACGATGGAGCTTTGGACGGCCACTGACAGTGCGTCTGGGGTTAGGTGTTTCCTGTGCTGGAATAATATGCCTAACCTCGCATTGGCAGACTTTGCAACATTGCTGATATGGGCAGCGTATGAGAGGTGGGAATCAAGGGTGATACCGAGATACTTGAACAATTGTGTTTGCTCTAGGATTGCTCCTTGTTCAGTTGCAATGGAGAGGTGGAGTTGTTTGTTTTTGTTGTGGGGACTGCAGAAACCATAGACTTGTTTTTTTTCTGATTGAGAAGCAGTTTATGATTTAGAAACCAGGATTCGATGGAGGAGAAGGCCGCTGAAGTTTATTTTGTAATTGGATTGGATCAGGGTCCGGGTGAGGATCACATCATCGTCGGTGTAGAAAATTGTTTGTTCTGGCAGCTGTCCAGTAGTGAGTTTAAGAATAGGCTGAAGAGGAGGGTCCCAGAATGGAGTCCTGGGGACTTCAAGCGGACCGGTCTAGGGTCCAAGAGTGTATCAGTGATTCTTATTGTTTGGGACTGTTCTTCAAGGTAGCTCTTAAACCAGCCAATGGAGTCAGTTGACAGCCCAGTGTTCTGAAGCTGGACAAGCAGGAGGCGATTGACAGTGTTGAAGGCTTTAATTAATTCAAGATTGTAGATTGAGCCTAGTAATTCACCGGAGTCAAGTACATTGTGGATTGTGCTGGTGAATTCAAGTAGGGCTGTGGAGGTGCTGTTACCTTTGTGGAACCCGTGTTGCTGCTTGCACAGGATGTTGTGCGTATCCAGGTATTCTGTGAGCTGGTCCGAGATGATGCGTTCTAATGCCTTCGAGAGTGGGGGTAGTAGGGAGATAGGTCTGTAGTTATCGTGGGCAGTTTTGTCGACACGTTTATGGATTGGGGTGACAGTGGCAGATTTCCGTCTGCCTGGGAACTGGCTAAGACTGAGGGAGAGGTTGAAATTCTGTTCAGAGGACTAAGTACTTCATTAAGTGTGAGAGACAGAATTTTGAGATCGAGGAAGTCATTACTGAATCTTGATTTACCAAGGGCTTTGGTAACATATTTGCGTACTTGGTGAGCCTTGACTGCTTTGAAGTAGAAGTGGGGAGCTGGTGGGAGTAGTGTTCATTGCAGACAGAGGAGCTTCACCATCTTTGAAGTAGTTCTGGGATAGGACAGTGCTGAGGTCAGTAAAGGCATTGTTAAAGGTATCTGCAATGTTTTTTGGGTTGAGGGTTGTGGTTCCGTTGATGTTGAGTATTGATGGGGGGGTTGAGTGGATTCCCAGTGAGTTCCTTTACGTTCTTCAAGAATTCCAGACCATTGCCCCAGGAGTTTGTGAAGGCATGCTTATAGTAGGCGGACTTCATTTGCCGGATGGTTTTGGTGCAGTCATTGCAGGCACGTTTGTAGTTTTGGATGTCGTTTTGCCTTCCAGAGCTTCTGGCCAGCTCCCATAGGTGGTCTATTGTTTTTAGCATCCTGAGGAGGTCACCTGTGAGCCAACAGTTACTGAATGATTTGACTTAGCATTTCTTAATAGGAGCATATGTGTCACAGGCCACAGTGAAGATGTTTATGAAGTGATCAAAGGCAGTGTTTACGTTGGTTGCATTGAAGATAGGGGACCAGTCTTGATGAGGGAGGTGGGATTTGAGTTGAGGAAGGTGACCACTGGGTAGAACCCAGCCGGTGATAGTTTTTGGTGGTTGTTTGATGAATTTATTTCACCAGGTGCAGCTAACAGGGGAGTGGTCACTGAGAGAGTCAGGGAGGACATTAGTGTTAGATATCCGCGATGGGTGACTGGTAAGGATCCAGTCCAAGAGTGTGATGGTACTGATCCTGTAATTTTCCTGGTTGGTGAGTCACCCATTTGTGTGAGGTTCACCCAGCAATGGTATCCCTGTGTGCACCAGCATCGGCCGCAGGCCAGCTGTGATGCTGTGTCGCCAGGGAGGATGGATTCGGTGTCTGGTGGGAGGATTTTTCAAAGTCAAGAACAGCTGTTAGACCAGTTCCCTGTTCTTTGGGAGGGATGTAGATGGTGACAACAGTGAGAGTTTTGTTGTGGGCTCAAGGAGGATTCTCACTGGAAGTATCTGAGCAGTTGTAGGTTGGAGTGAGGTAATGATGTGGTGCACCTGTATGGAGTCTTTTAGGTAGAGAGCACAGCCCCTGCCTCTTTTGGAGAGTGATCCAGCCTAAAGATGTTGTGCCAGAAAGGCTGATTGCATGGACCGGTACTGATGGCTTGAGCCAGGTTTCGACAACTGCTATGATGTTAGGGCAGTGTTGGCTGGTGAAGACCTGTAGGCATCCATTTTAGGAAGGAGGCTGCAGATGTTGATTGATATGAATGGAGGGCACCCAAAGGCTTGCTCAGATTAGTGGCTTTAGAGCAGAATGGGCCAGAGTTCGGGTGCATGTTGCATGACAGCATTAAGAGGAGAAGGACTAGGCTTTAGGAGCTGCGTGTTTTCTTTAAGGAATGCTTTACGCCTGCTAGCATCTCAACAAATTGCTGAGCATCGATGATAGCGGGTGAGGTTAAGCATAGACAGGGGAACCAGAGGAGGCTAGGACCAGTGTGATTGTAGGACAGTTTCATGGCGGTGGGATGGACCCTGGGCAAGGGCAGTGACCAGTATGCAGCGTGCCTATGTAGAGGAAGGATGTAGGAATGTGGAAGCTGTGGGGGAGGGAGGAAAAGCAGGCTTTTGGGGCATGCAGTAGGAGAGGAAGACAAGCAAGAAGAAATAGAATGGGGTAGAGAACGGAAGAGGCGCATGATTAAGGTAGGATTCGGGGTAGGCAGAGGGAGAGGGTTAAGACAGGCTAGCGGGGCTAGGAAAAAGGGGTGAAAGAGCAGTAGCTGGATCAGTGGGAAGTGAGGATACAGCCAGGAAGGCCAGGCAGTCAGGGATTGGCAGGTGGCAACTAAAAGATGGGGGGGTTCCCAAAACAGGTAACCAATGAAGCACGAGTGGGGGGGCTGAGCTACCAGGGGCAGCGAGGAAGGTCTATAAAGTTAAGGTTGGGGGGGCAGGCACAAAATTTTGTCCATTTGCCATAGAAATGAATGGGCACAGCAGCCCCCAGCAGAGCAAAGATTTAGCTGGCTCAAGAGCCAATCCCAGAGCAGGAGGCAAGACAGCGTCCAATCAGGGTGTGGTACAGATACCGGGGCACAATGGCGTGGCTGTCAACAGTCCCATGGTTCAGGAAAGTTCACCAGTTCAGAGAGGATCTGGAGGGCAGGAAGGAAGGTATAGTAAGTAAAGCAACTGTCTTTCAGAGTGTAGACTTTTTTTTTTAAATGAAAGAACAAGAATTCCTCTAGAGATAGGTCTGTATAACCTGCTAATGGAAAACTAGCCAAAAAAAAACAAACCTCCATTAGACACTTGAAATGTGCTTAGTTCTATCTAAAATCTGTTTGTAAAAAGTGCCAGGTGGCAAAGCAGGGTAAAAGTCCTGGCCAATCAGAGTGGGTTTGCTGAAAGCGCCCGTGTTCCGATTGGCTACGCTGTCGCCGTACCTTCAAAGGAGTTGCAGGAGGGCATCCTGGTTCGGTCAGTGGCTGGCTGGGTGCTTGCCAACCATGGGGAGCTGAAGCAGCCCGTTCAAAGCGGGCAGCTTCCAAAAGCTGCAAGTGGGCGTCATGGTCTCAGTCAGTGGCTGGCTGGGTGCCGGCCCGACCGTGGGGAGCTGAAGTAGCCCTGTTCAAGGGCAGGCAGCTTCAAGGAGCTGCAGGCAGGTGTCCTAGTCTCAGTCGGTGGCTGGCTGGATGCCGGCCGACCATGGGGAGCGAAGCAGCCCGTTCAAGGGCAGACAGCTTCCAAGGAGCTGCAGGGGCATCCTAGTCTCAGGCAGTGGCTGGCTGGGTGCTGCATAACCGTGGGGGAGCTGAAGCAGCCCCGTTCAAGAGCAGGCAGCTGGGAGGCTTGGCACTGGTGGACCAATGCAGGCCCAGTGTCTTAATGACACTGGTTCTGCTAAAGTGCCACCAAGTTGAAAGGTTTTCACTGCTGCAATCAGAGACCACCTCACCATTGCAGCATCAGACATTCCGCTGCAATAAGGGAGCAACCTGTCATTGCAGGGTGGTACCTTGCCATGGTGCCCGCTAGTTCATTTGCTGACTGGGAGCCCACCCCTGTCAGCATACTGTGACCCCCCCTACCATTTGTTGTGTGCTGAGGGGGTTCCCAATCACCTTCGGCATCATGAGCTCCCACAACAGTCATTCTTTGCTGACGGGGAGGCCCAATCCCCATCAGCTTCAGACCCCACCCTTCCCAATAAATTTGCAGACGGGGGAACCCACTCCTCGTTGGCATAATGTCCCACCCAAAAAAATTGTTATGTGCTGATGGGGATGCCCAATCCCTTGTCGGCTACAGCCCCCCCAAAAAAAAACACTCAGGTGACATGCTGGGAGCCCACCCCAGCATGCCAAAAGTACCTGAAAAAAAAAAGTCCTGCGATGTTTTTTTCCTTTAACCTGTAAAACAGAAAACAGTCCCTCGTAGAGTCTGCTGGCCCCTCCTCCAACCTGCGCCTACTCTTCTGTGCACCCCTGCCTCCTACAACCCCCTTCACCCCATACTTACCTCTGGAGCACAGCGCAACAATCTCGGAGGACCGGGAACACGCCTGCACACTTCAAAGCAGACCACCAACTGAAGAAATGTCAGTAAGTTGTATAATGGCATAAATAGGGTTTTTCGACTTTGGTGCATATCGGACTTCTGGTGCGATGGCTGCCTGCTGAGATGCTCTTTTCAGATGGCTCCTCTGCCTTCCTCTAGTGCTACTACGCAACAGCAGTTAACTTTACCTTTGCATGTACAATCGCACCTATGGCTCCCGATTGCCTGGTGGAGTTACAGTACTACCTACCCATGAATTGTCCGGAGAAATGGATGTGGAGATGAAGACGCTGCTGCTCAGACATACACCCCTGCTGACTCCGCCAAGGACAAGGCCGCAAAACTATCTAAAGCGAGTGAACCTGAAACCTCCCCAACAACCAAACAGAATGTAGCTCTAACGGAGGACAGGTTTCTTGAGGAGTTGGCGCAGATGAAAAAACCCTATTAGTACTCACCTCAGAGTTCAAAGGAATGAAAATGCCTATAGATCAGCTCAATGTCTGAACCCAAGATAATGAGGCCCATATATCCTCCCTGGATGATTGGAGAGGAAAGCTGGACCCAGAACTGGTTACATTGCACCACAGGCTGAAAAAAAAAACGAAGACTGCCTTGAGGATCTTGAGGGGCGCTCGAGACACAACAATCTGGTGGTGCTAGGCTTCCCTGAAGGGGAAGAGGGGCTTCAGACCATTGTATTTGCACAAAAGCTATACGACAAACTAGTGGGGCCTTCACCTAATGGCCCCACTTACATTATAGAAAGGGCACATAGATCTCTGCACCCCAAGCCTCCCTCGGGATCACCCCCTCGCCCCTTCATTTTCTGAAAGTTGAATTTTTTGGATAAACAGCACGTTTTGACCTGTTTGAAGGAGGTGGCAGAAATACAATGGGCAGGCAAGAAAATCTGAGTATTGCAGGACTTACCATTCTCTGTCCACCAGAAGCTTTCGGCTTTTCATCCCTTGGTCTCTAAGTTAGTATCTGCTGGTATCAAATACAGAGTCTGCAACCCTGCAACCCTACAGATAAATAGGGATGGGCAATGGCATTCATTTGACTCACTGGAATCTGCTAGAGAAGCTTGTAAGAAGTGGCAGCAGTCCTTTTGTAGTGCAGATTTGGTCAGTGATGCTCAGAAAACGCTTGCTACTGCCCTTATTAATTGCTGCACCCTCCTCTGTCTCTCTCCAGCCTGCATCTTCCATCCCACAGCACCCAGCTGAGCGCTGGGGCTTCACTCTGCTCAGCAGGCGGTGTGGCGGCACCTTAGCCGAACCTGGAACCACAAGGTCATGAGGAACAGCGAGGGAGCAGTCGGAAAAGGAGCAACTTTGCCCACCCGCCCTTCCCCTTCTTGTGTGTTAATTTATAGGCATCTTCCCACCGAAATCTCTTCCCGCCTTCAGCATTTTTCTCTAAACCAACAGAGAGTCACACCAGCTTGCTGATCCAACCAATCAGCAACTTCACTACCCCACTGCCAACTATCAATATCCCTTCAGAATGGGGAGCTTACTTCTGATACTCCTGTCACTATCAGCCATAGGGTTCCACAAAGAAGATGACCCTGTTATACAATTTAGAGTGGTCAATCCGCCCAGTTTCTCTGGAACATCCCCCTTGGCTGACACTCAAACCCTCATATATGCTTTACCATTGCTGCATCGACTACAGTGGTACAATCATCATAAAGATACACATATCACCACATATGTGTTTCAGTCAAGGCCCCACTGCTGGATATATAGATCCCCCAAGCCTAGTCGTCAAACTGCTAATTGGTATCCCAACACACTACCTTAAAACCACAGGGAGCACCCAAAAAAAAAGAGTGGCAACAGAATAAAAGAAGGAGGACCAAAGACAGCCCCGTCTCCCTATCACTGGCAGCCCTCATGAAACTACTGATCTTTCTATTGCTCTGTATTGGTAATGTGGAAATCAACCCTGGACCTCTTTAAAGAATCACCTCTCCATCAGACCTAACCTCAACTAAAGGCCTCAGTTTCCTGCATATTAATGTATGCAGTCTGTTGAAAAAATTTACATTGATACAAGCCTGGGTTGCCCATACCTTGCCAGACTTTCTCGTGATAACTGAGACATGGCTCAAACCCACCACAATGGACAGGAAGTTAACCTACCTAACTATCAGCTATTCAGAGCTGATCTCCAAACAAGGGAGGTGGAGTAGCCATATATGCAAAAGCTGGTGTAGTTGTATCCTGTACTGCTGCAACATCTATGCCCAAGGAATTTGAAATGCCTATCTCTAAAAGTCTCTCTCCTCAATACAGCAGCTTTCCAACTAATTGGATGCTACAGACCCCTCTGCTGAACACAAGCTCTTATCCCACCTGGGAAACCTGGTCAAGTCCAGTACTGAAGAAGTCATTATCCTAGGTGACCTGAATTTCAACTGGCTCACCCAGGCAGCTACACCTCTGGTATCATTCTGTGACACCTATGGGCTCATACAGTTAATTAATGAACCAACAAGATTAAATACAAAGAATAGTAGTAACAGTACACTACTTGATATCATGCTAGTGAGTAAACCACATCTATTCCACACATGCTGGAGTGCTCCTATGCGACATAAGTGATCACTGCCCCATCGCAGGGTAAGATCCAACAGCATAACAACAAATCCTGCAAAATTCATCATGAGGAGATCCAAGAAAACATCAATATTGAAGGATATCTGCATGATCTAGCTTACTGTCCACACTGGCAAAGTTCTATCTTGCACATTCTGTAGAAAAGCTCAGCAGGTGCTAAATAGCATTATAATAAATGCCCTTAACACCCATGCCCCAATCTCTAGTATCCGAATAAAAACAAATCCTGCCGCTGGTTTTCAGCTGACCTCAAAGTTGCACTGCTGGAGAGAGACAAACTCTGGAAAGTAGCAAGAAAAGCTAAGAATACAAATGACTGGATGATTTTTAGGAAAGCCAGGAATAAATGCACCAGGAAAGTTAGGGATGCAAAGGCTGCCTACTACCTGCTGAGCCTCGACTCCTCTACCATAATCCTGCTAGGTTTTGGGGCACCATCAAGGGATGATGGGACAGAATGCTAACAACCCCTTCCAACTCAACTACACAATAACTATGGCCCTATTACTGGCAAAATGGAAATACTGGATGCATTCAACAACCACTTCACAACAGCTGGCCTTGCCTTTGACACCTCCCCAGCTAACCTACTAAGGGACCAATTAAGCTCCACTACATTGGTGATCAAAGAGTTGACTCTTCCTTTAGCTTCAAACCTATACTGTTGAAACAAATTGAGGATCTATTATGGCATCTGGATACCAAAAAAAGTGCAGAAGCAGACCTTCTGGACCCCTTCTTTCTAAAGATTGCGTGCCATGTGCTTTTTGTCCCCTAACACACTTCTTTAACCTTTCCCTAAACTCTGGCTCTATTCCCACGCTGTGGAAGACAGCTCAAGTGGTCCCCTTCTAAAATCAGGGACTCTATGGATCTTAATAACTACAGGCCCATTTCCATTCTACCTGTGTTATCCAAGATGCTGGAGAAATTAGTGAGTATTCAGTTAAGGGAATATCTTGACATGCTAACCTATTAAATCCAGCTCAATCTGGATTCAGGGCCAAACATAGCACTATCACTGCATTAGCCAAGGTCACAAATGACTGGCAAACCGAATTGGATAAAAAGAACAATGTCTGTGCAGTATTCCTGGACCTGAGCAAAGCATTCGATACTGTGGACCATGAACTGCTACTCTCATCCCTACACTCCATTGGCCTAGATCCACCCTCCCTTAAGTGGTTCAGATGCTACCTCGCGGTAGGTCACAGCAGGTAAAAGCTGAAGGTGACCTATCCCCATTAAGACCACTGTCAAGAGGAGTCCCCCAAGGCTGTATTCTGGGTCCTATCCTTTTTGCCATTTATATAAATAAAATTGATTCAACCCTTACCAAGTCCTCAGCACACCTCTTTGCTGATGACACTGTTCTGTATGACAGCAACCCTTCGCCTACAGTTGCTCATGAAATCCTACAAACAGAATTCTCCTTGTTACAATATCAGCTACTCGAGAAAAAGCTTCTGCTAAATGCAAAGAAAACTAAAGCAATGATGTTCACAACTCAAAACTCCACCAATACATCCTCTTTAATCAATCTCCCCCAGCTATGCACTATACTTGGAGAAAATCTGGAGTATGTTGAAAATTTCAAATACCTAGGTGTGTAGATTGACAGCAGACTTGACTTCACTCAGCATCTAGAATGACTGTTAAAAAAGCTTTGCCTAAGACTTGGCCTTCTCTATAGATTAAACCCTTCCTAACAGAGACTCAAAGATGAGGTTAGTCTAGGCCATCTTTTATCAGTCATTGACTATGCAGACTTCCTCTATAGTCACTGCCCCATCTCCTACCTTCAAAAGTTGGATACCTTATATCATAGAGCAATAAGGTTCATTACCGACCTGCCATATAATACCCACCATTGTTCTCTCTAGACGCAGTTGAATGGGTTTCCTTCATGTCAGGAGGAACAGAAATGCAGCTCTATGGATCTACAGAGCTTTATCAAAAACTCCCAAGCTATATCCTGGACTGCTTCAACCAGACCACCTCCTAGCTCCTATGCCCTAAGAAGCAACATATCATCCTGCTCAAATTGCCCAAAGTCAACACCAAACTAGGGAGGGCAGCAATCAGCTATTCTCTAGCTATAGCATGGAACACCCTACAAAAATCCCTAAAACTGTCCATTATCATTCCATTTATATCCTTTAAGCAGCACTGTACAGCCTTCTTCACAGAGAAATGCAGTTGCTACTGCTAGAGATAGAATAGTCATCCCACAAACCTATATTCCAATCATATATGACATATTCCTTCCAGTCAGACACTCCCAGTTTATGGCACCCAATATTTCCTTCACCATCCTTGTACTCATTATGTGTGTGACTGTCCTGACCCTCATTGGGATATATATACTGTACATATTGTAGATCTTAGTTTAACCTTCTCTTAACCGAGTTTCAACATGTGAATTCACTGTATATCATTGTGTTATAAACATCATTTTTTCTGTATGTACAACTGTCTTATAAGTGTGTGATGTAATTGCTGTGTATCAACTCGAACCTTGACCTTATCAGGTCCATCTTGTAAATGAGCCTTGCTCAATGATGATCGCCTGAATAAATAAAGATTTGATTGATTGATTGATTGATTGGTATCCAGATTTAATTAAATGAAATCTCTCCAGCTCCATGTTGTGGCAAAGAGTGACATCCAGTGGTTGTTTTTGGTATTGCAAGCTACCGCTACCAATGTTTATCTACCGCTTAGAGAACTGATTCTTCTAGAGGACCACCCTTATGCAGCAATAATTGGAAGGACCTAATTCTGGACTAATAGAGATGCTTTTGAAGGCTCACTCTGCTGTTTTTTTTAGAGCTTTGCATCCTTGTCCTACTGATCACTATGATTCAATATATGGTATTCGGGACTCCTCCTATTTTTCCAATGGTTATACATAGTACCAATAACTAGTTTTGTTCTAAAATTATTAAGGTCTATTATATGGGTTACTCGGCTAAAGGGTAACTGTATAATCTTGTTAACTTTAGCAGTTTTCTCTTCTGGTTTTCCAGTTACACAGATCTAATGATATATAGTTATCGCCTCCTCTTTGGTTTGGTGGGAGGTATTAAACTCCTTACTAATGCAGGGATCCAATCCCTAAAAGCATTGTTATTATACAGTAGTAATCTAGAATCCCATAGTTAAACATGCTTCTATGGTTCTAAAAAGTTTGTTTAGACTATGTTAAAGTTTGGTGCAGAGGTGGGGAAGGGCAGGGGTTGGGGGGGAAGGAAACTCAGGGGCAGCATTATACTCATTGTACAGACTGTGATTAGTGTGGTTCAGTCGCTAGGACTGGGGGTATTGCAATTCTTGCTTAACTATTGGGGTATACTTAGGTTAAATTTATATATGCCTGATTGGTGATTAGTGTTAAGGGGGAAATATACTTCAGATTTTACCTAAATACTCTGACTTTTTTGGGGGATGTAGGGATGGGGGGGTATGGAGCCAGTCACTGCACTACTACGCTCATTTGACAGTTGAAGGGGCATACTCAGCCCTAATAAACCTAGACCTACTATCATGCTCTACCTATCAGCCTTATTATGCAAATTATTTCATGGAATATTAAAGGGGCACGTGCCAGGGTGAAACACCACCAAATTCTAAAGCATCTGGCTCTGATGCATACAGGAGTTGCACTGTTGCAGGAGACACACCTGCTGGCTAAGGAGAATACCCTTTTTCAGAGAGAGCAAGTGGGGTGTGTCTATGCAGCCGGCAAATCCACTGTGTAAAGAGGGATGCAATTTAATTACTAGAGGGACCCAATTCCAGATTTTACAAGAAACAGGGGACTGCAAGGTAGGTTCCTTTTCCTAAGAGGCCTTCTTGATCACAGAGAAATAATCCTGGGCACTGTATATGGTCCTAATCACTCTTCCCTTGAATTTTTCTCAAAATTAACCCTTATGCTAGCTCCGTTTAAACAACTACCTATAACTTTAACTGGGGTTTGAAATCTCACTTATGATACCACTCTGGACAGATCTACCCAGAGAGGTCATAGTTTGTCCCCTGTACAGCGATCTCAACATGAAATGACGGACGTCCTGGGGCTATGTGACCCCTGGCTCCTTCTCTACCCCAATGTGAAGGAATTCACCTTCTATTCTGCTTACCACAAATTACACTCCCGTATTGACTTCTTTTTGGTAAACCGGGCCATGCTGATAGCCCAGTAGGCAGTGATATTTCTCCTAGAGTGCTATTCGATCATTTTTTGATTTGGTTTGAGGGTATTATACCCCAAGAGACACCAAAGAATACCCTATGGAAACTAAATGTTCATTTGCTTTCTCATGAAGAAACAGCAGGCAGGATCAAAACACCGATTACTCAGTTCATGGAGCAAAATGAGGGCTCTATCCCAGCATATGATCAGATCTGGAGCTCCCTGAAATGTTTTTTGAGGTGGGAATTTATCAGGATAGCTGCTTCCGGAAGTGGAAGAAGGAGGCCACTGAAATCCTTGTTAGAATCCATCCAACAGCTTGAACTATTGGTTGCTACCATCCCTCTGAAGGGGTTTAAATGGAAACTGCGATCCTCAAGGATCAATATGCAGATACCCTGAGGGAATGGGCTGAATACACTCTCTTTAAGATGCACTCTTTGTACTTAGACCAAGGAGATAAGTCTGGCCACCTCTTGGCTCTCAAGCTGCGACAGCAAGAGGAGTCTAGATTGGTCACATCTATTTTTTCCCTTAGAAGGTGGATGACAATTAACAACCCCTAAGGCTATAGTAGAAGAATTTGAATTATTCTATAGACAGCTGTATAGCCTTCCTGATAATAGCCCTACACAGACTGAAATACAAGACTACTTATCCAAAATCCCCCTTCCTACTCTTGGTCCTGACCAGCAAGTCCAGCTAATTTCTGCTATAACAGCATTAGAAGTGACTACCACCATTCACTCTCTCCCACTAAACAAAGCTCCTGGGCCGGATGGTTATCCGTCAAACTTCTATAGAACCTCTGAAAAAGAGCTTACTCCTATTCTCCAGAATTTGTATTACTATATCTATGCCCAGGGTCTTATAGACTCCACATTACTAGAAGCAACTATTATCGTCCTGCCAAAACCTGGTAAACCCAAAGACAAAGTATCAAATTACAGACCAATTTCTTTGATGAATTATGATATCAAGGTACTAGCTAAAATTTTAGCTTCCCAGATCACCAAAGTGAGGAAAATTAATCAACCCCAAACAGACTGGATTCATCAGTGGCAGGAACCCCTCTGATAACTTTCAGTAACTAGCCCACATTTTCTCTGTATCAGGGAGGTGGACCTACCAATGCTTATATCTCCTGGATGCAGAGAAGCTTTCAATAGAGTCAGTTGTCCTTTCCTCTTTTGAAACTATGCCCAATTTGGTTTCCCAATTCATTTCCTGGATCAGGTACTTATACTCCAAACCTAGTGCACAAATTTATTGTAATGGGATCTTTCCCGAAATTCCCACTACATTCAGGTACACGGGTAGGGGTGTCTATGTCACCCCTGTTGTTCAACCTATACTTGGAACCCTTCTATCAAACTACAGTTACTCTCCATATTTAGCAGGTATTTCAATTGGCCCGTTAGAACTTAAATTATCAGCCTATGCGGATGACATCTAATTACATGTTACTGATCTGGCTAAATCTATCCCAACAACTTTGGAGATAATTGTCGAGTTTAGTCGAGTTCTCCAATTACAAGTTGAATATAGGTAAGACTGAGGTTATGCCTCTAAATTCCCATGTTCATAAAGTTGATATAGTTGCCTTCAGCATGACTTGGACCACCAGACTCAAATACCTGGGAATTATTCTGGCACCCTGAAGTTTTCTCTTGAGGAAGCTTAACCTAGATAACCTCATCTTAACCATTCAGCAAGACTTAATTAGATGAGCCCCTTTATATTTCCTCCAAGGAAGAATCAATGTCATTAAAATGAATGTCTTGCCCGGCTTATTCACCCCTCAACCATGCTGAATATTTACCTCCACTTAACTTGGTTCCGTAAAGTTCAGAGAATGATTACTAAGTTCTTATGGCATAAAACTCTCATGGGAGATCTTTATATTCGTCTTTTGTGCCCTAAAATCCATAGGAGACTAATGCTCCCAAATTTTTATTATTACAACTTGGCGAGTCATATGGCCAAATATATATGTTGGGCAGCACCCCATCTGAACCATACTACAGATTGAAAGGAATATTATTAAAGGCTCCAAGATGATATTCTCTAGCCTCTGGTACATACTTCCTCAAAAGCTCCTGTCTCTATGACGTTTATGGCTATATACACTTCAGTTAAGGTTCATAATCAACTATGTAGGTCTCTTGGGGTTACACATACTAAAGACATCTCACAGCCATTGTTTGGAAATCCCAATTTTAAAATAAGTAAGAATCTCTTCCTATCACATAATCTAACTATACCTTCACACAGCAAGGTTAATGATCTAGTATCCAGGAAGGGTGAGCTCGGTCCCAGATATATTGAGAGATTCCAGTTATCCTAAAAGTACTTCTTTTTGTTTATCAAGTTAGACATATACTAACTACATGGTTTGAGCTGAATCCATGGAAACTAACCCACGAGAAACCCTTTTCAGAATTCCAAACCCTTGCCTGGCAGCCACACGCTGTCTCCCATTTAGTTGCAGCTTTATACTTAAAATCTTACCCTGATCAGGTGGAATAATCCCAATATTGGATACAGACCTTTCCCACTAACTGTATTAATTGAGAATACTTATGGTGAGGAATCTATATCTATAGTGCTACTGATAAGTTTCGATTAACACAATATTACATATTGCATGCCATGCACTTAACTCCTGCAAAGCTATATAGAATGGGGAAGCTCCCAGAAGGCATATGTTTCAGGTGCGGTCAGATGCAAGGACCCCTGCTACATGTTTTCTGGGATTGCCCTATAGTCGCTCCCCTATGGTCCCTAATTAAATCTAAGGTGGTTCCCTTATTAGGGATACAAAATCTATTCACCCCACAAATATGTATACTTGGGGACTACTCAACAGTGGCTGTGAAAGAAAGAAGGTATTATATTAACTTAATATCACTCATGGTGAAACATCTAGTATTAAGGTACTGGAAAGACTAGCATGTTCTTACCTACCAGGAATGGATCAATGATCTGCTTGCTATACAACTTAAGGATTGATAAAACTATTGCCAGTTTTAGAAATGTAATTTCCAGATACAACACAAAGTGGGAGAAATTCCATACTTTATGGTTAATTTCTCCCGCACATTAAACTAGGATGCGAGGATCCCTTACCCTATTCAGGGTTAGATCATGACCCCATAACTTTAGAGGTATCACCCAAATAACACTTCTTTTTGTTAATTTCTTAATTTATGGCCAGTACAACTCTATGGAGCTGGCTTTTGGGTTCAGGGTGGGTTTGTGGGGAGGGAGGTTTGGGGGATTTGTTTGGTGAGGGTAGGGTGGGAGTGGATTTAATTGACAGCATCCTCTGAGTTGTATATGTACAATCATACAATTTTTATCCTCTGTAATGTGTAATGTTCTGGGTGTATATGTGAAAGCTGAATAAAGTATACTTAATTTCAAAAAAAAATCTTTGGTACATATCTCGGGCATTTGGAAATTTTGGCACCAAATTTTTCAACATAATTGTTCTTGGGACCCCTCCTTATGAATTTAGTCACTGTCATTGCATTATTCAGTCCCGAAGGTGATTTTGCGGTCACTACTGCGAATCATCTGTCATTACGATTAAGGAAGCGACAATGCCACTGTTCATGAGATGGACTCTCAAAAGGTCGATGTTGTAAATTTGGTGAAAAATCAAAAAAAAAATGACGCTGTTTTACGGCGTTGCATTGCGCAGTTTCCGCTTTGTCGTCTGCGTCTCGCGAATTTGTAATATTTTCAGTCCAGATTTTCAACACTGCCATTTTTTCACATCTTTATGAACAGTACAGCTGTCATTTTCACATCCTGGCCGAAATGTGTTTTTACACTTCTGGTGCAGAATAGCGCGGTCGCTGTGTCAAATCAGTGCCTGGGACAGATTAAGAAAATGACAGTGACACTGTTCATGAGCAGATGTCCTAAAATGCCTATGTTGAAAATTTGGTGATGAAAGTCCATACAAACACTGTGTTACAAGTCTGCATTGCACTGGTTTCACGCACCCTTGTAACTTCGCAAATTTGTAATATTTTCATGCCAGATATTCAATACTGGCATTTTTTCATACCTCCTTATGAACAGTACAGCTGTCTTTTTTTACATCCTGGACAAAATGTGTTTTTGCACTTCTGGCGTGAGAATAGCATGGTCACTGTGGGAAATCAGTGTTTGGGACAGATTAAGATCAAGCGAGTGAGAGAGGGGAGTGAATGAGTACCTAGCTCTGTCAGGACTGCTGCAGATTTCTTTGTGGGCAGAAAAAGTTGCCAATGTAGGCAGGAGCCCAGGTACAAAAGGCAGCCTGCAGCTCCAGGAGAGACAGAACAAGGGGTGTGAGAGGGGTGTGTTGAGCTCAATGGAGCTCTGTCGGGACTGCTGCGGATTTCTTTGTGGGCAGAAAGAGCGCCATTGCAGGCAAGAGCCCAGTACAAAAGGGCAGCCTGCAGTGCTGCGGAGAAATGGAACAAGCAAGTGAGAGAGGAGGGTGAGGGATTCAGCGGAGCTCTGTCTGGACTGCTGCGGTTTCCTTTGTGGGCAGCAAAGGTGCTAATGCAGGAAGGAGCCCAGTACAAAGGGCAACCTGCAGCACTGGGAGAAACAGAATGAGTAAGTGAGAGGGGGGAGTGAGCGGGCTTCAGTGGAGCTCTGTTGGGACTGCTGCAGATTTCTTTTGGGCAGAAAAAGGTGCCAGCGCAGGCAGGGCCCAGTACAAAGAGCAGCCTGCAGTGCTGGGAGAAATAGAAGGAGTGAGAGAGAGGGGTAGAGTGAGCTCATGGGGTCTGTCCGAGGCAGTTGTGAACTTCTTTGTGGGCAGAAAAAGGTGCCAATGCGGGCAGGGCCCAGTACAAAGGGCAGCCTGTAGCACAGGAGAAACAGAATGAGCATGCGAGAGGGGAATGGCGAGCTCAGCGGGCTCTGTCATGACTGCTGGAATTATTTTGGGCGAGAAAAAGGTGCCAATGCAGGCAGGAGCCAAGTACAAAAAGGTAGCCTGCAGTGCCGGGAGAAGATAGCGAGCAAGTGAGAGAGGGAGGAGCGAGCTAACAGAGCTCTGTCAGGACTGCTGCAGATTTCTTGAGTGGGCAGAAAAGGTGCCAAAGCAGGCAGGAGCCCAGTACAAAGGGCAGCCCTACAATGCCGGGAGAAACAGAATGAGAGAGTGAGAGACTGAGGAAGTGTGATCTCAGTGGAGCAATGCTGAGACTTTGAGTTGCCCACCCTCCCATACAGGGTCCTCTGTGGTCCTATATTACAGCAGGGTCTCTGGAGTGGAGACAAAGTAATGATTGGATACTTTAGGATTGCTGTAATAATACAGATTTAGTTGTCTGTTTCTTTCTCTAACTGAGCTAAGTACTGTGCTATACTGTTATGACTGCTGTAATAATACACATTTATTTGTCCTGTTTATTTCTCTAACTGAGCTGAGTAATACTTGGAGTGCAATAGGATTTCTAACTGGGCTAAATGAAACTATATGAGAGCTGAGAACAAAAAGTATGGTAGCTGAGGGTGAAAAATGGACAAGGAGGCTTTAAGTTGCTACAGTAATACAGTATCTAAGGATGAGATTTGAGACTGATTATTCCATTGACAAGGGGCCAGTAGGGGAACGGGTGTGGGGGGACAGGAGTGAGTAAATAAAGGCTAACAGTCCTAGTAAGGGTACAGAACCTGGGAGTAGAGCCTGTAATAACATAAAATGGGGGCCAAAATGGGGCAGATGCCACATGTCAATAGGGCGAGCATCTTTGGAAGAGTGGTGTGGTGTACAGGGTATGGGTCTGCCATGATCCTGGACTGGGGCTGGAGGATGGGGGAGGGTATATGGTCTGTAGATGACTGGCTAGTTTGAGGGAGGAACTGTGTAGATTACAGAGGTCTATGTGCGGGGCAGATAAGTATGGTGAGCATCCTGGCTTGGGGGATAGGGGGATTGCAAGGGGGACAGAGGAAGAACAACTAGGGACTGGACTGACCCTCAGCATCGAGGCACTAGCAGAAAGAGAGGACAAAGTGAGGTGGTGCCTGAGGTGAGGGGCGGCCTCCGGTTGGAGGAAGAAGAGACCATGAGGAGTACCAGGGGAAAGAGCAGATGGCTGCGAGTAGGGAGGGAGCAGGGGTGGGACCAGGGGTGGAACAGATGGGAAAAGGTAGGAGGGTAGAACTGATAGGGGGAAGAGATGTAGGAGGGGTATCGACTAGAATAGATCAAGCCTTTTGCTATGGGACAGAGAGGGGGAGCAGGAACAATTTTTAAGCTGAGGGAGGACAAGCGGGGCATGAGAGGATGGCAACAGCTAGGGAGAGATAGTGGGGATGAAAGGGTAGAAGGGGAGGCCTCCTGTTGGGAGAGGAAGAGACCACGAGGAGTACCAGGGGAGAGAGCAGATGGCTGTGGGTAGGGAGGGACCAGGGGTGGAATGGAAGGGAACAAGTAGGGGGGTGGAACCAATAGGGGGAAGGGATGTAGGAGGGGTATTGACTGAATGAATTCTAACCTCTACTATGGGAGACGGAGGGAGCAGGAACATCCTGAAGGGGGAGGACAAGCTGGGCATGAGGAGGATGGCAACAGCTGGGGAAGAGATGCGAGGACAGAAAGGGTAGAAGGCGGGCTTGTAGGGAAGGAGGGGTGATGACTGGAGGAGAAAGACTATGAGTAAAGGGAGGAGATGGAGGGCATCACTGTTGGGGGTAAAAGAGACAGGGCTCTAAATACAACAGCAGGGACAGGGTGGTGTTGGAAATCAGCAGAGGAGATGAGGGATGATGACATGGGAAGCCCAGTGGGAAGTAGTGAGGCTGGAGGTGTTCAAGAGGGATGGGAGGAATACGGCAGAAAGGGTGAGGCCTTGAAGTAGGGGTACAGATGCAGGTCACAGAGGTTGCAGCTGTCAGGGCAGGAAGATTAAATACTTGGGTGCTGGAGGGGTATTAGAAGGGAAGGGGCCAGGTATGGGGTACCCCCTCTCAGGGGATTGTATACTGAAGGGTGAGATGGGATAGAAGGGGGGAAGGCATAGCTGTATTCGGGTTGAAGCTATCCCCAGGCTGGCTGCAGGAGAGGCAGGCAGGCACTGTCATGTATTCAAGTGAGGGAGGAAGAAACCTCATTTACTGTTGCGTATGGGTACAAGCGACTCGTGAGGGAGACTGTGGAAGTAATGAGGGAGCTTTGAGGAGTTAGGCAAGCGGTGTGGGAGTTGGGGAGTTGTGTGGCATTCTGGAGTTACTCCCGTACCATTTGCAAGGATGGGGGAGGAAGGGTAGGATTGAGGAGTTCAATAAGGGCAGAGGTTGGTGCCACACCAAAATTATGGGTTATGAACTAACTGGGGGTCAGGGTCTGGGGAAATAGTGACTGGTATGTGGGGACAGGGTACACTTGAGCAGGAATGGAAGGAGAGTATTAAAGACAGGATTAGAGGTATATCACTACTAAGGTGGATTTAAACTAGTGAGGGTGTCATAAAGACTGAGGTTAGTAGAAAGGTCCAGATAGGAGAGCCTAATGAGCTCACCCCTAGATATAGGTAGAGTGAGGCAAAGTAACCATGGGAGGGGAGGGCAGAGTGGTCTGAGTGGTAATACAGAAGCACCACTGCTACCTGGTAGAAAAAGGAGGAGAAGGTAGTGTGACTGCTGGGAGGCGGACACAGGCCAAGAAGGAGAAGAGGAGAAGGAGGGGTGCGGGTGGAAGGTGGTCTCTCTCAATGCAAGAAGCCTGGGGAACAAAACTGCACAGCTTCAGGTGCTCCTTTCAGATGGGACAATGCTGCAGTGACAGAGACTTGAGCCACAGAGTACCATGACTGGGGCTTGTCAATCCCGGACTACAGGATATGCAGGGGGACCTGGGGTTGGAGGGGTTGCACTCTATGTGAGGGAAGGATTAAATGCATAAGGGATGATGGAGAAAGAGAGGACAGGGGTGCTTTGGTGCAGCTCCTCCACTCAAGGGCAAGCTGAGGCTGGGGTGGTGTACAGACCCTCAGTTCAGTCTAGGGAACTGGATGGGGAGTTGGGCATGCAGATATGAAGGTGGGAAGGAGGAGTGTCATGATAGTGGGGGATTTTAACCCACTACAGGTTACTGAGCACCTCACGCTGCAGTACCAGGGAGTGATGCTCCTTGATGTATTCCAGGCGTGCCTCACATTGTTAGAGAGGGCCTACAAGTTTGTAGCACTCTGGACCTAGATGGGGTAAAATGGGGAGGTGTGGGGAGGTGAGGGTGGAGGAACCACTGGTTGGTAGTGACCACCAAACAGTGTGGCTTTGTTCAACTGGGCAGGGAGACAGGAGGCACGGGCACTAAGGTGGTGGTTTATTGGGTGAACTTTGGGGATGGGAGCAATATCGAAGGAAGACTTCCAGATATAAGGCTGGGGATGGATGCAGAACAAAAGTAGGAGTCATAAGACTGGGCTAACAGAGGCCACAGTAGCCTGCACAAGGCCAGGAGTAAGAAGAGCACAGGCAAGAAACCATGCTGGCTGAACAGGAAGTGCTGCCTCGCAGAGATGGCTGCACAATGGTGCTACAGGAGAACAGGAAGGCAGAGGATAAGGGGTTTTGGATATTGGTCAAGGTGGTTGCCAGAGGGTGAAAAGCTAGGCCTCTGGGCAATTAAGTTCTGCACAGGGCAAAAAGGGCAGAAAAAAAGGACTTTTCGTCGTCAGGGAAAGAGAATTACAAGGAACATATTGTGAGGCCAAAAGCAAGGAGGATTGGCTGGAAAAGGAAGGAGCAAGTGGAATTTAAATGAGTACTTGGTTCCATTTTCACTAAGGAGGAGGGATGGCCCACTACCAGAATGGGCTGAAGGTGGGGGAAAGGGAGGAGGTGGCCGGACAAAGTGATCACAGGAAGTAAGGGTGCTACAGGGGCTGAGTGCAGCAGGGTGGACAAGCACTCTCTTTACACCTTCCAGTACCCATTTTCAGTGCCACGTATCTTCAGTACCCATTTCACCCCTCCATATCCCTTCTCAATACCATTTCCTCTGCATACTTTTCTGTACTATTTCAATTCTCTATATACCCTTTCAGTACCATTTTTCACCTCTCTGTATAATCTTTCAGTACCATTTCACCTCTGTGTTCTTTTCAGTACCATTTTCAATTCTCTGTTCTTTTTCAGTACCATTTTTCACCCCTCTATATACTTTTTCAGTACTACTTTCAGTGCCACTGCATAACCTTTTCAGCACCATTTCTCATCTCTGTATTCCTCCAGCAACCACTCCTCAACTCCGTATACCTCAGCACCACTCTCTCAATCTCCGTGTCCCTTTTCTCAGTACCATTTTCAATTCCTCCAGTTCCTTTCTTTCAGTACCATTTCACCTCTGTATTCCCTTCCAGCACCATTCTCCTCACCTCCTGTGTCTCCTTCAGGCACCACTTCACCTCCGTGTTCCTTTCAGCACCACTTTCAGTGCCACTGTATACCTTCAGCACCATTTCAATTCCCGGTGTCCTTTTCAGCACCACTTTCAATTCCCGCCTCGTATACCCCCATTACCATTTTCACCTCTGTATACTTTTCAGCACCATTTCATTCCTCCATATACTCTCTCAGCACCATTTTTCAATCTCCCCACACCCTTCAGCACCATTTCACTCCTCTGTATACTTTTTCAGTAATCACTTTCACCGTCTCTGGTAGTTCCTTTTCAGCACCATTTTCAATTCCCGCTGCATACCCTCTCAGCATTCACTCTCAATCCCTCCGTACACCTCTTTCAGCACCATTTCACTCACCCTGTTCACTTTGCAGTCCCATCTTCTCTCTGGGTCCTCCATAACCTCTCTCCAGCACCATTTCACCTCCTTGTGTCTCTTTAGCACCATTTCTCCATTACCTCCTGTATACTCCCTCTCCAGCACCACTTTCACTCCCTCTTGTATAATCCTTTCAGTACTATTTTTCACTCTCTCTATATACCTTTCAGTACCATTTTCACTCCCTCTATATTCCTTACAGTACCAATTTCACTCCTCTATATTCCTTTCAGTACCATTTTCACTCCCTCAATATTCCTTTCAGTACCATTTTCACTCCCTCTGTATACCTTTCAGTACCATTTTCACTCTCTCTGTATACCTTTCAGTACCATTTTCACTCCCTCTGTGTTCTTTTCAGTACCATTTTCACTCTCTCTGTATACCGTTCAGTACCATTTTCACTCCCTCTGTGTTCTTTTTCAGTACCATTTTCACTCTCTCTGTATGGATGCAGAGCAGAAATGGGATATTATTAAACAGAGGATTACAGAGGCAACAGAAACCTGCACCAAGACACAGAGTAAGAGGAGCAGAGCAAGAAAACCATGCTGGTTGAGCAGTGAGGTAGTGGAGGTGGTGAGAGCAAAATGAGAGGCACACCAGAGGTATAGGAGGATGGGGAGAGAAGTGGACAGGGAAGAGTATGCAAGATGGTCCAGGGAGGTGACCAAAAAAGTGAGAGAAACGAAGTCCCAGAGGGAGCTGCGATTAGCACAGGGAATTAAGGGAGGGAGAAAGACTTTTTCAGATACATCAGGGAGAAAAAGAAGTTCAAGGAGAAAATAGTGAGGATAAAAAGGGGTGGGGAGTGGATGGAAAAGGGGGGAGAAGGCAGAAGCACTGAATGAATACTTTTGCTCAGTGTTCATGGAAGAAATTGGTGGACCACTACCACCATGGGCTGAGAGGGTGGGGACAAGGAGAGACAAGGTGACAGATGGAGGGACTGAGGGCACTGAAGGTAGAAAAGACACTAGAGCCAGATGGTATCCAACCTGGGGTGCTGAGAGAGATGGCAGAGGTGTTGGCAGAACCACTGGTGGATCTGCACAGCACCTCACTGGAGTCAGGATGTGTGCCACTGGACTGAAGCATGGCACATATAGTACCATTACACAAAAGAGGACCAAGGGATGAACCGGGTATTTATCTTCCAGTAAGTCTCACCTCCATACTGTGCAAACTCATGGAAGTGATACTAAAGGAAAAACTGGTGTTGTACCTGTAGGACAATGGCCTCCAGGATGTGAGGCAGCATGGGTTTGTTTAAGGGAATTCTTGTCAAACCAACCTGATACAATATTATGACTGGGTGACAGGAGAGCTAGATAAGGGTCATGTGGTGGATGTTCTTTACTTGGACTTCAACAAGGCCTTTGATTCTGTGCCTCATAGGTGAAGCTAACTGGTGTAGGGGTAGGGGCAAAAATGATAAACTGGATTACTAGCTTGTTCTGTGGGAGGTTGCAACGGGTGTTTGTGAGAGGGGGGCTCTCAACTCCAAGGCTGGTGATGAGTGGGGGCCACAGGACTCTGTGTTGGGGCCAGTATTATTTGTGTTCTTCATATCAGACATTGTACAGGGGGTGGTGAGTAAGGTAAGTCTATTCTCTGATGACACCAAAATCGGAGCAGTGGTGGATGGAGAGGAGGAATGGAAGTAGCTGCAGGAGGACCTAATCAAGCTAGAGGAGTGGTCAGAGAGGTGGCAGCTGAGGTTCAATGCAAAGAAGTGTAAGGTTATGCACTTTGGGGTGAAGAACCCAAGGGGAGAGAATACTGGCTGGGGGGGGTTAAGCCGGGGATCACTGAGAAGGAGAAGAACCTAGGGATAATGATAACAGGGACTATGAACAACAATGCCCAATGCAGGAGAGTGACTGCAAAAGTGAACAAAATGCTGTGGTGCATAGTGAGGTTTTTTTTGTACAGGCGAAGAGGGTGAACTTGCCCCTCGACAGGTCACTGGTAAGGCCGCACTTAGAATATTGTGTGCAGTTTTGGAGGCCATACCTAAAGTGTGATATCAGGCTACTGGAGGGGGTACAGAGGAGGGCAACAAATATGATATGTGGAATGGAGGGGCAAGACTATGACAGCAGGCTGGGAGACCTGAGTATGTACACCCTGGAGGATAGAAGGGATGGGGGAACATGATACAGACATTCAAGTATCTGATGGGACTCAATAAGGATGGGGCAAATGGGGTCATTAAGTTAAGGAGGGAGAGGGTCACCAGGGGGCATGGGCTAAGAATAGAGGGGGAAGATCTAGTAAGGAAATGAGGAGACACTATTTCACAGAGAGGGTGGTAGCAAAATGGAATGCACTACCAGAATGGTATCACGTAAATCTGTGAACAGCTTCAAAAGGACACGGGCCAGCGAACAGGGGAGAGTGATGTTGGGGATGGCAGTGGGATGACAAAGGGGAGGGGGTGGGGTAGCTGCAAGCTTGGGGTGCTAGCTGCACACTCAAGCAGACTTAAATAGACCAGGTGGTCTGTTTCTGCTGGCACATTCATATGTTCATATGTTCATGGTTTTATATAGTGCTCCTTCCCTGGGGCTCAGAGAGCTGTATAATTTAAAAACATTGGCCCAGATATTCAAAAGGGTTGCACCATGCGCAATAGGGTTGCGCCTGCATGTTCAAACTTGCTCCATTCTGCCATATTCAGCAGGAGGCAGTTGCGCCACAGAAAACATGCTGAGCGACAGTGCAATGCAAATGAATGCATGCTGAACTGGAGGGGGAGGAACCATGCATAAACTGCACAGCCCGATATTCAGCAGGGCTGTGCAGAGTTGTGCAGGTGCAACCCCAACCTGCGCCTGCACAACTTTGAGCCCCCAAAAAAAGGCTTAAGTTGAGGGCCACCACCAGGTGAGCTGCTGCATTGCAGGGTGCAACACAGCAGCTGCCACCTGTGGCTGGCCCCCAACCTAGTCCCTGTTCCCCCCTGCAGCCCAATCACTGGCAGCCAACTGTAATTCCCCCCCACCACCCCCCACTGGCCTGATCGCGGGCATAGTTTAATCCCCCCACCAGCCCGATCACGGGCAGCAATGTGACCCCCAAACATATCTCTGGTGGTCCAGTGGACCGAAAGCCCGATCGCAGGCAGTAGTTGTTTAGAAACCCCCCTTTCACCCCTGTGGTCAGTGGACGAAAAGCACGATCGCGGGCGTGGTTGTCTAATAAACCCCCCTTCCAAATTCATCCCTGGTGGTCCAGTGGACTGAAAAGCCCGATCGCGGCGGTGGTTGTCTAATAAGCCCCCTTCGAATTCATCCCTGGTGGTCAGTGGACGGCCCGATCGTGGTGGTAGTCATTTAAGAACCCCCTCGAACATAGCCCTGGTGGCTAGTGTCCCCCACCCACCACCCATGAAGCCCCACCACCCCTCCCCCCGGCAGCGGCGGCGGCAGCATCCACCACCTGCCTCGCCGCTCGACTGCCTCTGCAGGCTGCACGCCCATTGGTGCAGAGCCAGAGCCAATGTGCATGCAGTCTATAGTCAGATATGACAGTCCAGATTTGTGAATGAATACATTCATTCCTTCACAAAACTGGACTGTCTTGTACGGTATGGGCTGCACGCCCATTGGCTCTTGCTCTGCACCAATGGGCATGCAGTCCCACCGCAGTCATTCGCGGGCGGCGGGCTGTAGGCAGATGGGATGCTGCTGCCTGCCGCTGCTGGGGAGGAGCCGGTGGTGAGGCTTCGTGGGTGGGTTGGGTGGGGGACACCAGCCACCAGGGCTATGTTCGGAGGGGTCTTTAAATGACTACCACCCATGATCGGGCTTATCGGTCCACTGGACCACCAGGGATGAATGTGGAGGGGGTTTCTAAACAACTACTGCCCACAATTGGGCTTTTCGGTCCACTGGACCACCAGGGATGAATTCGGAAGGGGTTATTAGACAAACCACTGCCCGAAGGCTTTTCGTCCACTAGACCATCAGGGATACGCTCTGGGAGCTACATTGCGCCCACGCTCGGGCTGGTGGGGATTAAACTATGCCCGCGATCGGGCCAGTAGGGGTGGTGGTGGGGATTGTACACTGTTTTGCCCATGATCGGGCTGCAGGGGGCGTCGGTCCCTGAAGGCTGCTGCCTGGCAGGGTGCCAGGTGCAAATCCTCGGGGATCGGCGCACCTGCATGCTAATGGCATGCAAATGGGGCCATAATCAGATGCAAATGGCCCCCCCTGCACCTTGCATAAATTATGGCCCCATTTGCATGTCACCGTTTGAATATGGGGATTTTGTGCATGGCGCAATGGTACTTGCGGCTCCGCAAGTTGAATGCTCCACTCTGACCACTTATGTGGCGTAAGTTCCACTGTGCTATGCACAGTGGTTGTGGTTAGGGTGATATTCAGCGAGTTGCTAAGGCGCAACTCCTTGAATATCACTGACACACCCCCGCGAACTATTTTGTACAGCGCAAGGGCTTGCACCACAAAATAGCGCAGTTTGAATATCCAGTCCATTCCATACAACATAAAATAATGACAATCACAATAAACAATAAATAACTCCTAAAACTAAGTTTAAATCAGTCTATAACTTATAAAACAAGTTAAAATCAATACATCAATTCAGCCAGTCCAATATAACTATTAAGATAATTCTGGAGATCAAAAGCTTTTATAAATAAATAAGTTTTAAGACCCTTTTTAAATACTTCTACCAAGGGGGCCTCACTCAGATGACTAGGTAGTGAGTTCAGTAGGGCTGGTGCAGCAATCAAGAATGCTTTATCTCCTGATTGCTGCAGCCTAGCCCTTGCAGTTTCAAGGAGGCAACCCTCAGCAGAATGGAGTGGGTGAGTCAGATGGTGAGGGACCAGGAGGTCTTGCAGGTACTCTGGCCCTTGGCCATCCAGGCTGTGTGTGGGTGATGATGTGTGATATGGCCACCACCACACATTCAGTCACTTCACTACCAGTCTAGCATTGCTTGTAAAGTGCTTTGGGATACACTGTGTATGAAAAGTGCTATATAAATGCTGAATCTTCTTCTTCTTCTTCTTTATAGGTCAGTAATCTGACCTTGAAGACAGTCCTCTACCTAATCGAGAGCCAGTGCCGGCCATGGAGGACATGTGTAATATGTTCATACCTACTAGCACCACTCAATATCCTGGCCTCCGCATTCTGGACTTGCTGCAGATGGCATAGGATTTCTCCTGATAGCCCTAGGTAGAGTACATTGCAGTAGTCCAGTCTTGACATAACAAAATGCATGCACTAGGGTAGACAGGTCCTCCAGTGGTAACAGAGCACGGATCTGGGCAATGTTCCTCAGATGGTAGAAACTACTCTGGATGATGGCCGACATTTATGCATCCAGTGTCAAGCCACCATCAATGACAATGCTCAGGTCCCTGACCCGGGTCGATAGGGGTCAAAGGGACAGCCCTCAACAAAGAGCCAAGGTCTTTCCCCAACCCTCATCAATTCCAACGGTGACCAGTAGTACATCTATCTTCTCTGGATTTAGTTGGAGCCTGTTTTGAGTCATCCAGTTGTGGATTTCCATCAGGCAGGTGTTAAACACAGAAACTGCCATCTGGTTTCCAGGTGCACAGGACAGGTACTGCTGAGTATCATCTGCATAGCAGTGAAAACTCAGACAAAACCACCTGATAACATCTCCTAAAGGCAACATGTACACTGAGAACAACAGAATGTACTGCATATATAGCATACGGACTTCTATTGTGTATACCTCTTGTATTATATATTTTTTCTTTGTTGTTCTACATTTTATATCTCCTGTCTATGTAATTGTGAACTGTATGTGTATGTGCCTCAGGACATCCTTGTGAATGAGCTTGCTCAATGGAGCCTTTCCTGCAATAAACTTGAAACTTGAACTTGAACAGTACCAAACCCTGCTGAACTCCATAGTGCAGGGTCATCAGGTCAGATGAGGATGACCCCACCATAACCTTCTGCACTCTGCCCATGAGGTAAGACCTAAACCAGCTGATGACTATGCCAGTAAGCCCACACCAGCTCCGCAGTCGGTCCAATAGTACCTCATGGTTCACAGTGTCAAATGCCACTGAGAGATCTAGGAGAACAAAAATTGTACACTCCCCCCGATCTCTAACAATAAGGAGATCATTAAGCACCTTCAGCAAGGCAGTCTCTGTGTTATGCCTAGCTCTAAACCCAGACTGGAAACACTAAAAGGTAGATGAGAAGGGAGATGGCCCTTGAGCTGAATGGCCACCACATTTTCCAGAACCTTCCCTAAAAATGGAAGGTTCAAGACAGGCCTGTAGTTGGAGAGACATTCAGGGTCCAGTGAGGTTTTTTTCAAGAGGGCACTCATCATTTCCTTCTTTAAAGAGATTGGAAAGACCTCACTCCTCAGAGAACACACAGCGATCTCTGCAACCTCATGTCCAATCAGATCCATACATCTGACTAGAAGACAGGTTGGTCCTTGGTCTATATCACTATAGGTAGGCCATAGCCACAGGACAATTGCAACCACCTCCTCCACCCCAATTAGGTAAAACTCACTCCAGACAGGAGAAGTGCACCTGCATGTCTTTGACTGGATCCCACACACTTCACAAGCGGCACTGGATGATATATCCATCCTGATGGTGGACACTTTATTAACAAAGAACAGAACGAGCTCATCACACCATGCACTTAAATTAGCTCCAACTGTATGGAGGCAAGCTGGATATAACAGCCTGTCTACCATACAGAATGACAGCTGTATACTGTTCATGAGGAAGTGTGAAAAAAGGTAATGTTGAAAATGAGGAGAGAAAATATGAAAAATTGGCGAAGTTAGAAATGTGCATAGAAACTGCATAATGCACGCTCATGACGTGGTCATTTGTGGGAATTTTTTATCAAATTTTCAACATGGGATTTTTGGGAAAGCTCCTCATGAACAGTGGCACTGTGATTTTGTTAATTCACCCTGAAAGTTGATTTTGCACAGCGACTGCACCATTCTGAGTCATGGGTGTGAAAACACATTTCAGACAGTATGTGAGACATGACAGCTGTACTGTACGTGAGGAGGTGTAACAAAATGGCAATGTTGAAAATCTGGAGTGAAAATATAAAAAATTGGTGAAGTTAGGAGCATGCATAGAAACTGCTCAATGTATGCTTGTAAAACAGCTATTTTGAGCGGATTTTTGTACCAAATTTTCAACATGGGGTTTTGGGACCTCCCCTCATGAACATTGGTACTGTCATTTTGTTAATTGGTCCTAAAAGGTGATTCCACACAGTGACCATGAAATCACTTTTCAGAACAAAGTAACGAGATGACAGTGACATTGTTCATGAGGTGGGGTCCCAAAAAAACCCATGTTGAAAATTTGGTGCAAGTCTCAAAAATGGCCACAATATCAACATAAGTTGAAACAGCTTACCTTTGATTCTTCAGTTTGCATTTCGGCTTTGAAGAGCGCAGTCATGTCCCGGTCCTGAGAAGATTGCTGCTCCTGACCTCTGGAGGTATGTATTGGTAAGGTGGGGTGCTGAGAGTTGGATGCCCAGTGGGAGGGTGAGGATGGGGAGGGACTTGTGAGACAACGAGGGACCATTTAATTTTTTGCAGGTTTGAAAAATATTAAAGACATCGGGGGATGGTTTTCAGTATTTACAGGTATCTTTAACTAGTATATGTATTTGGACACACTGGAGTGGGCTCCTGGTGTGCCATATTAGTGTGTAGGGGGTGCATACATATTGACATGGGGATTGGGCACCCCATGTTGGCAATTATAAAGGACAGATTTAGTGTGGGGAGGGGGGCATCATCTGACACCGGGAGTGGACATCCTGGTGTTGGAGCAGTACTCCTCATACTGGGGGGGGGCTGTATTGCTGACATGGGGATTGGGCTCTCCATGTCGGCAAAAAAGTGTGTCTTTTTAATCATTAACCCTATTTTTGGCTCACGACCTAGGATCCTAGGTCATATCCCGTGCATACGAACTAGGATCCTAGATCGTATTACGCGAATATGAAGTAGGATTTAAATGATTAAATAAACACATTTTAGCAGCATATTTCATCAGGTAAAGTGTGGAATGCACCAAAGGGGGTCCTAGTATACAAGTTATATGTGTTGGTTCCTCCCAATAATATAATTTGGGGAGGCTTCAAAAACAGTTGTTTTGGCAAAACTGAAAACAAGATGGTGGCCATGTGAAAGAGGAATTTTCTCATACAATGCAGGATTCTTCTTTTGTATCAACCAGCTATCTTGAAGTGCCTACTGAGCATGCTCAAAAATGATTTTTTCAAATTTTTAAATTGCAATACCTTAAAAACTACTTATTCTTTTTAGACCAGACTAGCAAAAGGCACATCTGTGGGTTAATCCAGTTTTACCCTGCAAATTTCATCCCAAACAGCCAAACCTTCTGGGCTGTAGGCAAGTTCAAAGAAAAATCCCAGCAAAGTCAATGCATAAAAACATGTTTTTTCACTGCTCCTTAACTCAGAGACTGCACATCTGACCAGAACGAAACTTGCCAGATCAAGAGCTCTATCCCACTGGAAGGCACATACCAAATTCTGTGTAAATCCGTTTAAGGGTTCCAAAGTTATTAAAGTGCAAACATTGAAGTGCCTACTCAACCCTAACTATAGGGTCATGACCGTGCCTCTATAAAATATATATATATATATATATATATATATATATATATATATATAGTATATGGTTAAGCCTTATTATGTATGACAATCGGTGGCTGCGCTAAGCTTGTAGTGCATGTTCTAAATGTTGTTGTGCACATTCTAAATGTTATGTGTGATACATAACAACATTTCTTCTCAGCTTACCTCATGAACCAGCCACCTCACTCATACTTTCTTCCCCTATCATTTTTCTGCCATCTCCCATACATCCAAAGTCCACAGAAATAAAAAAAAGATGTTTTGTTTTCCAGCACTGTAGCTGACTCGTGCTGTCCTCCTCTTGCACTTTCATGCTGCCTTGTCTCATATTTCCTCTCTCTTTCTCTGCCAGCATGAAGACTCATGCCACTACCAAAGGAAGGATGACTGATGTTTTCAGCTGTCTTTCACAGAAAGCCACAGACGAAACCACTTAAACACTGTCTTACTGAAACCACTGAAATTTACGTCTCATCGGAAGTAGAGGGCATGGAAAGCCTTCCATCACACAGCAAACAAACTGCATCAGAAAGAAAAAAATAAGCACCTCAGCTCTTAAAGAAGCCTGTGGCTGAAAGAAAACCCTGTCAAGATCAGAACCCACAAACTTCTCATTCTTGGTACTCTTCAACAGGTGCAGCTCCCTTTCAGTTCAACACACTCTGCATGTAAAACAGCTGCTGACTGCCTGAGAAGATTCCTCTGCATTGTGACTGGAAGTGCCAAAAAACAGTGTGAGAGACTGTAATTGTTTGTGCCATCTAAGTTTGCATTGAAATCTGCACAGCACACAGGTAGGCTCAGTGAGTGTCTCTTGATGTCATCCAGGAGATGGGGACTATGCCATTTAAATAACCGTGCTGCTCACAAGTGGCTTATCTACTTGTCAGAGGCCCCAGTGGTTTGATGACCCCATTCTCCTATACTGTACCATCTCATCTTGTTTACACATGGAATGGGGTGAGAGTTAGGGCCAAAGAACTCCATGGTACATCCCAATGCCTGTTGGTGTGTAGATGGTGGGGGCTGGGGGTGGTAGGGTTGGTAACACAGTCATTGAATTTCCTAGCTTTTTACAGCTTAATAAAAACCCTAACTGGTACATTAACCTAGTTTTTTTTACAATGAATATATATATATATATATATATATATTTATAAAATGGGGTGGTAAAATCATATAAATTCCACTAACATGATTGGACAGAATGCATCACATGACCGTGCATTATTTCCCAACGACCGCACGCCTCCCAGTACGACCGCATGCCTAAACTACTTTCCAGCCCTCAAAACCTTCTCACCAGCACTGAGATCACTCCACGCCTAATGCAGTTAAGCACCCACATACACACACACACACACACACACACACACACACACACACACACAGTGGCACCTACAGGCATAACTAAATATATGACTAGTAATCCCACACTGTACAACCTGATGTACTTGATCCCACCACTCCTTTTAAATAAACTATCATCTAAAAGCAAATTCTGCCTGCCATTTTCACACTCTTACTGCAGAGCCACTAACTTTTAGTACTGCACACTGTGTCACCACCCCTAAATTCTACAAAACAATATAATGAAGCCATTTAACACAAACCTAACTGTGTAGAAAAACAAGACAAACTACAGTTCCCTTACTTCCTACTCACTTTCTGTTAAAAAATCTCCCTTTCTACACAGAGTTGTCCGATCCTTCAGCACTTTCACTTTTCTTCCTGAACTATAGCGTGACCGAGCGGCACGCATTGCAGGAAGTGATAAGCTGTCACGAGTTGAAAATAACTGCTTTCTGTTTAAAAAGATAAAAGTGTTCTCCTGTTGTGAGTTTCTTTATTTCAGTAAACAATCTGCAGAGTCTATGTAGAATGGAGCGAGGAGACGCCGAGTAACCACAGCTTTGCCCCAAACCGCCGACATTCCCAACTGAACAGCAGCCGAATCACTGCAGAGCCCTCTGTACACTACTGATGGAGCAGCAGCCCGCCTTTTCCACAATGAAAACACTGCCTCCGACATACATACTGGCCAGGTACCACAGAGCACCAGAGGACAAACAAACTCACCCGATCCACAATAACACAGACTCCAAACATGACGAAGAAGACTTCCCCACAGATACCGAAGACGATCAACAGCACTTCCCTATACAAAATTCACCTGGAAGCTGCGTAGAAATAACCATGCAGCCCCAAACCGCAGCCATCCTCCAACCATCCCTCACAGAGCCAGAAAAAGCGCTACAAAACATAAAAGAAACACAAGGCACTGAAAGAAAAAATGAGCCTCAACTCCCACGTTAAAGTTCAGCACTTCTTGGCACTGTAAAGCATTAAGCACTTCCTGCCACAGTTCAACACACGCTTTCTTCCCAAAATGAACCACTCTTAAAGTGACAGTACTCATTAATGTTCAACTGTTTAAACAGCCTATTCTGAATGTTCAACTATTGTATTCACTTACACTGTTATCCAGTTAAATGTTTATTCATTAAAATAATTCAATTAAACAGCCTATTCTGAACTATTTATCATCTCCACATATAACTATTTCATCACAACAGGGCCATTTTATAAGATAGATATACACTCTTGGATGTGTCTTGGTGGCTCTGATATCGCATTGGGTAGTTGAGCACGCCAAGGCGCATGATATCAGGAGCGTGACTACACAATCAAGAGTGGTATATCTATTATATATATATATATATATATATATATATATATTATGGTAGCACGGTAGTGCTACCATAGTTAGGCTTGAGTAGCCTTTTTAAGGTTAAATGGTGAAACTTTGCACCTTAATAACTTTGCCACCGTTCAACAGATTTGCCTGAAAATTGGCACGCATGGGGCATAACCATAGGTCTTGGGATCTAGCAACTGTTGTGCCAGTCAGACATACAGCTGTGGAGTTATTGAGTGACATCCATGCATGCAATTACATTTTTTTTGCGCATTCTTTGCTCGCACCTACAGGTCGCACGGTTTGCACGACCAGTCCAAAAATTTCAGGAAACGTGCAGCCAGGCTCCCCAATGTACCTTTTGAAGATTTTGTGAAAAAATATTGAATGGTTCAAAAGTTGTTCAAAAAACAAGTTCCCATTATAAGTCAATGGGAAAAGTTAACAAAAATTTGACACTTTCGCAAATGCACTTTTTAGTGTCGCAAATGGTCCTAGTAGTGTCACAAATCCACCATTTTATTTTCGGTAACTGATCAGAAAAATGCTTGGTGTTTAAAATTGGGACCCTCTAGGAACACAATTCTTTTTGTGTACACCTGGTCGGACCCTCAGAATGCTAGCCATTTCTTAATTTTGGGGTTGAACACCCCAGAAATACGTTTTTCAAATTTGTGGGAAAAGTAGTGTCGCACTTGCAAAACGTTCACAAATTTTTTCGAAAGGTGTCACAAATCACGACACTACTTTTTAGGCTATGGCAAAATGGCAGGAATTCTTTGCCACCCTGCTGCAAAAGAACGGTTTTGTCTTTTGGGCTGAAATTTGGAGGGAAGGCAGCCAACATCTCACAGATGTGCCTTTTAGTGGTTTAGTGACAAAATATTGCACGGATGCAAAGCTACAGTACTCCGATATTGATGTTTTTCCCATAGACTAACATGGTGGCATCAGCTGCGCCTCCCGGGGCTCGTATCTCAGAAATGGTGCGAGATACGGAATTTTCATCTCAATAATGTGTAGCCCAATAGGCTACACATTCAGTGAAAACCAGCCTGGAAAATCATGAATGATATGAAATTAAAATTTTTTTTCTACGTCGTACGGTTACTGAGATATTAGCATTTTAGTATTACAACTGCTCCTTTTCTGCTCCGATGCCCATTATTATGCATACATTCTTTGTTTTCACTGTCTTTCTCAGTGGAGCTTTTGGGGAAAAATAGGGTGTGCTCTACACTTACTGTTACATGTAGTCTTTACACTTCTGTTTCCATGCCAGTTTGCGATAGCGTTCCCGTGTACGCCACCGTGTGCGTAAACCTTTGCGTTTCTGTTTGTGTTTGTATTACTGTTACCATTTGTGTCTCGACTACTGTTTGTGGTTGTCTTTCGCTTAGTGTCACCATGTGCATTACCATTTCTGTTGGCGGCTGCCCTTCCATTTCCGTTTGTGTTTCTCTTTCATTTTGCATCACCCATCTTCTTATCGTTACCATTTGTGTTTCCAATTGCATTCACGTGCCCCTGTGCATTACGGTTTGCATCTCCATAGATGCTTCCATTTGTGTTTCTGTTTTCTTTGGCGTTACTGTTGCTGTTCCCATTACCATTTGCATTTACGTCTGCAGTGCCGTCACCATGCCCGTTATGGTTTGTGTTTCTATATGTGCTTGCATTTGCATTGTGTTTCTGTTTCCTTTCTCGTTAGTGTTGCTGTTACAGTTATCATTTGCATTTACAATAGCGGTACCATGATCATGCGTGTTACCAGTTGCATTTCCATATGCACTTGCGTCTCCATTTGCTTCACTGTTCCCTTTGGCATCACAATGAGCCTGCATTTCTATTAATGCTTGCTTTACAATTTACGTTTCTGTTACCATGTGCGTAACCATTACTGCTTGCGTTTGCGTTGCTGTTACCATTACTATGTCACAAAAAATCACATGGTGGGGGCATTCCATTCACTATTTATATTTCTGGTTCTCAAAAAGAAGGGAAATTAGAGGCAAAAAAATCCATAAATGCATCAATTAGGGTTGTTCCACAGTGACAAAAGTGGGGAAATTCAATGTTAGGGTTGAAACCCCCCTTGGATACCCAGGCCGCCCCCAATGACAGGTCATGGGGGTGTGTGTTGGGTCCACCAGTCCCAACTCTCACCCATTCAACTATGCTTTACCACCTCAGCTTGTACACATGTGATGGGGTGAGAGTTAGCTAAGGACCCCAATGCACACCCCAATGCAGGCTGGGGAGCAGGGTGGGTGGGTCCAATGGGGGTTCAACCCTAACATCGAATTTCTCACTTTTGTCACTATGGAACAACCCTAACTGATGCATTAAATGGATTTTTGTCTCTAATATATATATATATATATATATATATATATGGGATATGATGATGGTTTAATTTGAAGATATCATATTTATTTTCACGGAGGCCACGATATCATGATATCTCATGAGTGGCGGTCACTAGTGAGATATCTTTGATGTCATTGGCCCTTGAGGAAGATAAATATGATATCTTCAGTCAGGCCATGTCATGTTCTGTTTATACAATGTATGTTTTGGGATCCACACAAGAGAATCCCTCCTCCCCAGTTTTTCCCTCATCACAATCCTTAGTGGTTTTGTGCCCCTCTCAGAGGACTTACTAATGCTCCTCCACAGAACTTTCCATACCCCCCCACAAAACTATCCATATCTGACACCTAACTTTCAAGCAGCATTTGTGATTTAAAACATTTGTTGTTTGTGTCATTTCACACTGTTCACCAATCAAGCACTTTGTTTTTTTTGTTTTAAAGTAGCATGACCGAGCACTGCACACAGCAGTAAATTAAGTCCTGCTAGTGATTTAAACTTAGACACTTTGTGTGCAAAAAAATAACATAACTGTGTTTTTATGTTAATTTGCCTTAGTTTTATGTATGAGCACTTATGTGGTTGATCCTGCCATTTACAGAGTGTCTATCATTGTAACACTTTCAGTTTTAATATGCTTATGTAGTGTAACCGAGCGCTGTTCATTGTACATGATGATATTCTGTTAGAAGGACTGCTAGTGATGGAAAAGTAACAAACGTATGTATTTTACCTTCATTTACTCAGATTTGTGGAAAAGAAGTTTCCGATTGTAGCAAGAAGAGAGGGAGTGCAATGCGAGGAAATCAGCAGCCTGAGAACAGTAGCTGGGAGTGAGAGTGCTCATTGCTATGGCAATGGTGACTTGGGCTTATGGTTTCTTTTTGGAATCTGCCGACTCGCTGGCTGCCCACTCCATGTCATGTTGTTACTTGGCATACTCTGATACAGAAAGCTGGGTAACTTTAAGATGAAGTAGACACGTTTCTTTCTTTTTAGAGAGAAAGAGCATTATTTTAAATATGTATCAGCATGCCGGTGATCATGTACTGTGCATGTATTGATAGTGCTTAATGACAGGAAGAAAAGTGAAAGTGGTTACATTGGTACGACGGTCTGGCAGGATCAACCAGATAAGTTCTCTTTTACAAAAGTAAGGAAAGTTTAGATTAAAAATAGTGTTTTGCTGTTTTTTGTGCAGAGCGTGCTATATTGTAAATCTTGATTTACAGCTGTAGACAGCGCTCAGTTACAGTACAAGAAAGTGAAAGTTCCACATATTGGAGTGGTTTCAGAATGACGTATAGGAGTGTGAAGATATCTCCATGACATCTAGGAACATGGAGATATCAATGTTATCTTCACTGCCTAGCTCAGATATCACGTTTTATACTTCTATTTATCCCAAAACATACATTGTATAAATATATATATATATATTCACTATGTGTGTATAATATATATATATATATATATATATATATATATATATATATTATGATAGCATGGTAGTGCTACCATAGTTAGGGTTGATTACCCCATTTAAGGTTAAATGGTGAAACTTTGCACCTTAATAACTTTGCCACCGTTCAACAGATTTACCTGAGATTTGGCAGACATGGGGCATAACCATAGGTCTTGGGATCTGCCAACTTTCATACTGGTTAGATATACGGCTGTGGAGTTATTAAGTGACATTCTGGGGTGCAATTATGTTTTTTTTCGCATTCTTTGCTTGTACCTACAGGTTGCACAGTTTGCAAGATTGGTCCAAAATGCTTTTTGAAGATTTTGTGAAAATATATTGAACGGTTCAAAAGTTATTCAAAAAACAAGTTTACCATTATAGTCAATGGGAAAAGTTAACAAAAAGTTTGACAGTGTCGCAAATGCACTTTTTAGTGTCACAAATGACCCTAGTAGTGTCGCAAATCCACCATTTATTTTCAGTTACTGATCACAGAAATGCTTGGCATTTAAAATTGGGACCATCTAGGGACATAATTCTTTTTGCATTTACCTAGTCGAGCCCTGAGGATGCTAGCCATGTCTTTATTTTGTGGTTAAACACCCCAGAAATATGTTTTTCAAATTTCTGGGAAAAGTAGTGTTGCAAAGTAGTGTCACACCTGCGACAGTGTCGCACTTTTTTGTGAAAGGTATCGCAAATCACGACACTACTTTTCGACACTATGGCCAAAGTAACAGGAATTGCTTGCCACCCAGCTGCAAAAGAATGTTTTTGTTTTTTGGGCTGAAATTAGGAGGGATGAAACATAGAAACATAGAAGTTGACGGCAGATAAGGACTGCAAGGCCCATCCAGTCTGCCCATTTCTTTTTCTACCTTATAAATGTGTCATCGGCCTTTGCTCTGTCAGTGGCCTAACTATTCATAGTCATTTGTATTGCTCCCTTATGCCTATCCCATGCCTGTTTGAAGCCCTGCACTGTTTTCATAGCCACCACTTTTGTGGTAAGCCATTCCATGCATCCACCACCCTTCTGTGAAAAAGAATTCCTCACATTCCCTTAATCGCCCCTCTAATCTCATGCTGTGTCCTCTTGTCCTGCTATTTTTCTTATATTTAAACATGTTGACTCTTTCACTTGTTAATGCCCTTAAGGTGTTTGAATGCCTTGATCATATCACCTCTCTCCCTCCTTTGCTCAAGGGTATACATATTGAGCTCTGTTAATCTGTCCTCATATGTCTTCTGATGCAGTCTCTGCACCATTTTGGTTGCCCTTCTCTGGACTGCCTCAATTTGGTTAATGTCCTTATGAAGGTGTGGCCTCCAATACTGCACGCAATACTCCAGATGGGGCCTAACCAGTGTTTTGATTGAGATGAGAGCCAACATCCCAAAGATGTGCCCTTTGGTGGTTTGGTGAAAAAATATTAGATGGCTGCATAGTTATGGCAGTCTGAAGTTGCAGCTTTTTCCCATAGACTAACATTATGGTGTCCGCCGCATGACAGGAATTCTTTGCCACCCTGCTGCCAAATAACGGTTTATTTTTTGGGGCTGAAATTTGGAGAGAGGAAAGCCAACATCCCACAGATGTGCCTTTTGGTGGTTTGGTGAAACAATATTACAGGGCAGCAAAGTTAAAGCACTCCAAAGTTCACATTTTATCCCATAGGATAACATTACGTCATCCACCGCGCCTTTCAGGGCCCATATCTCGGTAACGGTGTGAGATACAGACCTTTTGTCAGAAAAATACTTAGCCCCCTGCAAGAGTGCTAAGTATAAAACTAGCCAGGAAAGTCATAATTCATACTAAATTTTAATTTATTTTCTACGTAGTATGGTTCCTGAGATATAAGCAATTTAGTATTCTAACTCCTCATTTTCTGCTCCGAGCCCCATTATTATGCATACATTCTTTGTACTCACTGTGTTTGTCTATGCAGCTGTTGGGGAAAACCAGGGTGTGTGCTTATGTTACTGTTACCCTTACTGTTTCTGCTTGCAGTTCTGTACCCATTTGTGTTAGTGTTACCGTGTGTGCCACCATGTGCGTTACCCTTTGTGTTTTCATTTGCACTTGCATTTGCGTTATTATTACCATTTGCATTTCCACTTCTGTTTGTCTTTGCATTTACATTTGTGTCATTGTGTGCATTTTCATTTGTGTTTGCAGCTGCCCTTCCGTTTGCATTTGTCTTACATCTGGAATCATCTTTGTTCTTACCATTACCATTTGTGTTTCCAATTGTGTTACTGTCACCATGTGTGTTACACTTTGCATTTCCATACGCGCTTGTGTTTGTGTTTTTGTTTCTGTTCCCTTTGGCGTTATTTTTGCTGTTACCATTACCATTTGCGTTTCCAATTGCGGTACCGTGACTGTGCATGTTATGGTTTGTGTTTCCATATGCGCTTGCATTTGCATTTCTGTTTCTGTTTCCTTTGGTGTTATTGTTGCTGTTACCATTACCATTGCCATTTACATTTACAATTGCGATACCGTGACCGTGCATGTTACAGTTTGCGTTTCCATCCGTGCTTCCATTTGCATTTCCGTTTCTCTTTGCTTTGCTGTTATTTTTGCTGTTACCAGTATCATTTTGTGTTTGCAATTGCAGTACGGTGACAGTGCGCATTACACTTTGCATTTCTGTACACACTTGCGTTTGCGTTTATGTTTCTTTTTGCATTATTGTTGCTGTTACAGTTACCATTACCAGCGGTACCATGACCGTACGCCTTACCAGTTGCGTTTATGTACACGCTTGTGTCTCCATTTGCATCACTCTTCACTTTGGCTTCAATTTCCGCTTGTGTTTCTGTTAACATTTGCTTTACCATTTACATTTGCATCACCATGTGCATAAATGTTAGTGCTCGCATTTGCATAGCAGTTACCATTACTATGTCACCCAAAATCACATGGTGGGAGCACAGGGCCCGAAGGGACCATGCTTCCACCACCACATTCCATTCACTATTTATAGCCCTCATTCTCAAAAAGAAGGAAAATTCATGCCAAAAAACTCCATTTAACGCATCAGTTAAGGTTGTTCCACAGTGACAAAAGCAGAAAATTTGGTGTTAGGGTTGAAAGACCCTTGCACCACCCAGCCCGCCCCAACCAGCATCGGAGGTGCATTGGGTTGTGAGTCCAACTTTCACCCATTCTTCTATACCTCAGCTTGTTTACACATGTGATGGGGTGAAGTTATCAAGACCCCAATGCACACCCCGATGCCAGTTGGGAGGTGGGCTGGGTGGTGCAAGAGGGTGCTTTCAACCCTAACACTGAATTTCCTCACTTTTGTCAATGTGAACAACCCTAACTGATGCATTAAATGAAGCTTATGCTATATATATATATATATTTTATGAATAGTTCAATGCATTTAATGACATTGAAAAAGTCAGGAAAAGAAACATTAGGGTTGAGCCACTAATCCCCCACACACCCCACACCCCCATCCTCCACAGACTGACAGATGCCAGGGTGTGCCATTCTGGTCATGTGGCCCAACTCTCATCCCATTCCATGTGTAAGCAGGTTAACATGCTATAGTAAAGGAGAATGGGGTCATATTTAAGCCTCATGACCCCAATGGCACACCCCAGCATCTGTCAGTCTGTGGAGGATGGGGGTGCGGGGTGTGTGTGGGGGGTTAGGGGCTCAACCCTAAAGTTTCATTTCCTGACTTTTTTCACTTTAACCCTAAATGATGCATTAAATGCAGTTTTTTTGCCATGAATTTCCTTACTTTTTGAAAAAGTGTAATATAACAAGTAAAGAACATGTATTTTTGCATAACAATATGCATCTGAGGGAGCGCAGGTCCCCCACTTACACAAAGCTACAGAGCCATACAGCAGGCCTATAGGGAACCAAAACCTTGTAACAGTAATTTGCATGTATCTTGTGAACTGTAAGAGATAGAAAAATATTCAAACATCATTGTAATCATGACACAAAGTACTTCACGCAACACGAAGCGACTAAACCTGCATCTCACATCCTTTCCGAGACATGGGCACCAAAAAGCACTAGGCAGGCACTCTTTGAACCCTTGTGACAGTAACTTCACAATATCTCATGAACTGTATAGTGTACAAAAAAATTCCACTGCAGGCTCACTCTACAATTTCAAATCTTTTTCTAGTGGTATAGATCACCAAAGGTGATCTAAGTCACTAGTAGTGAAAAGTCTGTATCTCGCTTAATTTCTGAGATAACAGTGCCAAAAGACATGACATGGACTGCTATGTAATCCTATGGAAAAAAAATCAAATACATCATCAAATATCTCTGCAATTAATTAATTCCCCAACACCTAAACACCATAATTCCAGTCTCTAGGACATCTCCTCAACACTCTGCAAATTTCAAGTAAAAAGACCAAACCATTGATGTGATATGGTCATCCCAGTTTGGGCCATCTGGTCTTCCCTAGGGTCATCTGGTCTTCCCCAGGGTCATCTGGTTTTCCCCATGGACATGACAAAATATACATATATATTTTCCCATAGGAGATAATGGGAACTTCAAAATGTAATAACTTTTGAACAGATTAATATTTTTTCACCAAATAAATTCTGACATGTTTCTTGGCCCAAGCTCTTTCAATGTCCCAATATTTGGATCAATAGATCACATGGTGTCTGTGCAGCACCATGGACAAAAAATGCACAAAAGTGGAGAAAAGTGCATTTTGTGGTGCTTTGCTGCACAAAAAACGTATGTCTGACCAAAACGCAACTTGGTAAATCAAGAGTTCTACCATACTAGACCAGGCATTCCACATTTTGTGCAAATCCATTGAACAGTTGCAAAGCTAATAACGCACAACATTTGACATTTAGTATTAAAGTGCCTAGACAACCTTAAATATGGTGGCATGACTGCATTCCTATAATAATTCTACAAAAGCTAAACAGCATAATTCACATCTCTAGGGTACCCCTCAACACCCTGTAAATTTCAAGTATAAAGACCAAACTGTTAATGAGATATGCAAGTCTAAAGTTTTTACACCTTTAAAGATTTTTCAGTTGTGAGATGGCAACATTTTTAGCTGCGAGGAAATCTTCTGTCATGATCATGCAAAAACTTCAGCTGTGAGGGAAGACCAGATAGCCAGACTGCTATTCTTCTTTCGCAGAATGTAAACAAATTTTCCCAAGGGATTTAAAGGGGAATTAAAAGTTTAATAACATTTGAAAGGATTATTTTTTCACCAAACTAATGCTGGCATGTTGCTTGGCCCATCGTCTTTCTATGTCCCGAGATTCGGACCAATAGACCACACAGTGTCCACCAGTGCCATGGGCAAAAAAATGTAAAAAACGTATGTCCGATCGGCAACTTGGTAAATCAAGAGACCTGCCATACCAAACTGTGCATTCCATATTTCGTGCAAATCCATTGAATAGTTGCAAAGTTATTAACATGCAAAATTTGAGGTTTAACATTAAAGTGCCTACTGAACCCTAAATATAAGGGTGCGACTGTGCCCCATAAGATATATAAATACAAATACAGTATTATAGTGGCATGGTAATGCCACTATAGTTAGGGTTTAGTATCCCATTTAAGGTTAAATCTGAAATGTTGCACCTTAATAACTTTGCAACTGTTCAACGGATTTACTGAAATGTGGAATGCGTGGTTTGGTACCATAGATCTCTTGATCTGGCAAGTTTTGTTATGGTCAGATGTATGGTTGTGGCACTACAGTATGCCACAAAATGCATAAATTATGGATTTTTGCACATTTCTTTGCTCGTGCCTATACTGTAGCACGCACAGTTTGTGCAATCTGTCCAAAAATGTCAGGGAACATGCAGCCAGGGTCCCTGATGTGCCTTTTAAAGATTTTGTGAAAAATTATTAAATGGTTCAAAAGTTATTCAAAAAATGCTGAATCCCATTCTAGTCTATGGGAAAAGCTAACAATGAATGTGACAGTGCCACAAATGCAGTTTTTACTGTCACAAGTAAATAACCCTTTTAATTTTGCAAATCAGCAATTTTTCTTTTCAGTTACTGCACAGAAAAATGCTTGGCATTTAAATGTGGGACCATCTAGGAACACAATTCTTGTTGTGTTCACCTAGTCGAGTCCTGAGGATGCTAGCCATGTCTTTTGTTGGGGGGTAAAACACCCCAGAAATATGTTTTTTAAATTTTTGTCAACAGTAGTGTTGCAAAGTACTTTCGCAAATGCGACACTTTCGTGATTGTATTTGTGAAAGTATCATGATTTGTGACAGTAATTTGAGAAAGTACGGCCAAAACAAAAGGAAATCTTTACCACCTTGCTGCAAAACAACAATTTGGTCTTTTGGGCTGAAATTCGCAAGAAAGAAAGCCAACATCCCACAGATGTGCCTTTTGGTGGTTTAGTGCCAAAATATTACTGGGCTGCAAAGTTATGGAACTCCAAAGTTCACAATTTTTCCCCTAGGATAACATTACGGCTTCTGCTGCACCTTTCAGGGCCCGTATCTTGAAAATGGTTCAAGATACAGACTTTTCAGCACAGAAATGCTTAGGTCCCCACTGGGGGGCTAAGTACAAAACTAGCTTGGAAAGTCATAAATAATATGAGATTTAAATGTTTTTTTCTATGTCGTACGGTTCCTGAATATATAAGCAATTTAGTATTCCAAGTGCTCACTTTGTAGTCTGAGGGCCATTATTATGCCCACATTCTTTGTAGTCACTGTTTTTTTGGATGCACCTGTTTGGGACTCAAAGCGTGTGTGTTTGCATTACTGGTACCATTAGCATTTGTGTTTACATTTCTGCTTGCATTTTTGTTACCATCTGCATTAGTGTTTCTGTTTGCGTCACCATGTGTGTTACCATTTGCATTGCTGTTTGTGCATGCATTACCATTTGCATTACTGTTTCCTTTTGCACCACCGTTGTCATTACCATTGCTGTGTTCATTATTACCTGAACAACTATCCAACTACCTAAGCAGCATAGATTAGAGCCCAATCAAACTCCTCCCTTCTCTGGAAGAGGCTGTTGCCTTCTTTCAGCGAACACTCCACACGGCAGCTGACCTATTCGCCCCCATGAAGAAACTCCATACCAAAGGAAGCTGCTATATGGATCACCCCCTTGAAAGCCCTAATGATAAACCGGGACAAGGCCTGGAAAAAATACAAGCCTCCACCCTATCTGCTGACCTGATGAGCTACAAAACTCTCAGAAACAGGTGTAAGCTGGCCATCAAAATGGCCAAAAGGAAGTATGTTATGCAACATCAGAAAAAGAATCTAGGAAACCCTAGACTTTTCTGGGCACACATAAATGGGTTATTAAAAGGGAACAGCAAGTCCGAACCTGGCCCCATCGAGGTAAACAGTCAACTAATAAATGATGACCCCCACATCGCCATGGCACTCAACCACAACTTCATGAACCTTGACTCTTACAAGGCTGGACTACCTCCTCTCTACCCTGACCCTAACGGGTGGTTACTTCCTAACCTTGACTGCCTGACCTTCCACCTCAGACTGGTAAAACCAAAAGAAGTTCTATCATTACAAACGACTCTTAAAACCTCTGGCTCTGGGGGGACCTGATGGGATTCACCCCAGGCTATTGAAGGAAGGGGCTCAGTCCCTAGTCAGACCCCTGACCTGGCTCTTTAACTGATCCCTAAAAGAGGGTGCAGACCCTGAACAATGGAAACAGGCCCACATGGTCCCAATCCACAAGGGAGGCCATCGGGTGTCTATTAGCAATTACAGGCCTATCTCTCTGCTTTGCACCCTGGCAAAGATACAAGAGAGGCTGATCTACAGGCAACTCTGAGAATATCTAGAGTTCCATCAACTTCTGGCACCCTCCCAGCATGGCTTCAGAACCAGGTATGGGATGGACACTGCCTCACCAAATTCTTGACTGACGTACTCAGAGAACTGGATAAGGGGACCCCTACCGGTGCGGTCTTTATCGACCTATCCAAGGCCTTCAACCTGGTCAATCACAATCAGCTATTGACTAAACTGGGCAATGTAGGCCTTGACAACCATTCCCTTACGTGGTTTGAAAGCTACTTAATTGGACGTACAGAGAGGGTAAAATGGAAAGACTCCATATTGGAACCGCTCTCATTAAAAGAAGGAGTGCCACAAGGGTCGATTCTTGGCCCCCTCCTCTTCTCCCTTTTCACCAATGAACTCTGCAACCACTGTGGTAGAAGCTCTGTGGTCCAGTATGTGGATGATGCCATCATCTATCGACTCTCCACTAAGCTGGGAGGCCTCAGCCACTTACTACAAGGAGACCTGAGTTCCCTTGAGCAATGGCTTGTTAACAACAGAATGGTCCTTAACACAGACAAGACCAAGGCCATGCTGTTTGGCCCAAGATCCCTTAGACATGATAGAAACCAACACCTACACCTGACCTCCATGTCAGGCAGCAGGCTAGAGGTTGTGGCATCACTAAAATACCTTGGCCTCACCCTGGACCAGGGCTTCGCCCTCAAGGACCATGTGGATCAAGTTACTAAAAACTTACATGTGAAACTAGGCACCGTCTACTGACTGAAAGACCAGATGATACCTGAAGCAAGGGTCTCCATAGCAACCAGCATCCTCCTCCTGACAATTACCTTAGCAGCCCCAGTGGTCCATGGAGTAGCTCAACTTGAGATGAATAGACTCCAAGTTCTGTACAATAAGGTGGCTCAGTTCACCACCCAGTCAAACCCCAGGCATCATCACTGTGACACGCTATCCCAACTAAACTGGCCCTCCTGGGATGCCTGTCTCCAGTACCCCTTGCTCTGCCAAAACTTCAAATTAATTAGCCCAACCTCCCCTCTCAGCCTCTCAGGACATATTGCACTAAAGAATAACCCCTGGCTCCTCAGCACAACTGATCGCACTCTCCTAGCTGTCCCTAGAGTAAGAACCAAAGTAGGGGGCAAGTCTTTCGCTCACACGGCACCCACCCTATGGAACTCCCTCCCTCCCTCCTGGAGTGCAGGAATCACCCTCCATCAAAAGTTTCCACACAAGGCTTAAGGCTCACATGATGTCTACCTCCAAATGTAGCTGCTAGAGATATGGGTCCACCACACAGACAACTAATCTTCACAGTCCGTTACTACCTGCTGTGCACAATCTGTTTCTGCATTTGTGGTTCACTCCCTCCTCTTTATTTTAGTGTCAATACACATGCACTACTGTTTGCTGATCTCAGCACATGTAACCAGCTGACTGTACACCTCTGTATAACTTGTATCATACTGTATTTTCTTCATTTACTGCACTGTGATTTATCCTATGTTATGTAATCCTGGGTCGCCCTTAAAAAAGAGACCTCCGGGGCCCAGTGGGCTTACCCGGTCACCAAAATGTAATTAATAAATAAATAAATAATTAGCGTTTCCATTTGCGTCACCATGTGCATCACCATTTGCGTTTGCATTTGCACTTCTCTTTACATTACTGTTTCCTTTGGCATCACTGTTGCCATTACCATTGCTTTTTTGTGTTTGCATTTGTATTACCATTACCATTTGTGTTTTTGTTATCGTTTGCATTACCATTTGCGTTTCCATTACCATTAGTGTTTGCATTTGTGCTTGCATTTCTGTTGTCACCTGTGTTACTGTTTCCTTATGCATCGCCATTACCATTACCATTACCATTATCGTTTACATTTGCATTTGCGTCACTGTTTGCATTTCCATTACCAATTGTGTTACCACTTGTGTTTGCATTTACGTTTGCGCTTGCATTTCCATTACCGTTTGCATTATCATTTCTTTGCACATCACTGTGTGCATTTCCATTAGCATTTGCACTTGCGTTTGTGTTACTGTTAGTGTTACTGTTTCCTTTTGCTTCACTGTTGGTGATACCATTTGTATTTGCATTATCATTACTGTTTGCATTTCCATTACGGTTTTCATTATCGTTTCCATTTGCATCACCATGTGCATTAACATTTGCATTTGTATTTGCGCTTCCATTTGCATTTCCATTTGCGTTATCGTTACTTTTTGCATTTTGGTTGCCATTTGTGTTACCATCTGTGTTTGTGTTCATGTTTGCACTTGCGTTTCTGTTACCGTTTGTGTTACTGTTTCCAGTTGCTTTTGCACTTGCATTTGTGTTACCATTTGCATTACTGTTTCCTTTCGCATCACCATTGGCGTTACTGTTTCCACTTACATTTGTGTTACCATTACTGTTTGTGTTTTCGTTACCATTTACATGTGCATTTCTGTTACCGTTACTGTTCTTGTTGCTGTTACCATTACCATTAGCATTGGAGTTACTGTTAGCATTAACATTCCTGTTAGGATTACCTTTACTGTTGCCGCTACCATTACTGTTGGCATTACCATTACTGTTAGGGTTATTATGCACAAATGGGAAGCACACCCCTTGCACCCCACACCCATCCACCCACCCTGCCCCCATCAACAGGCATCAGTGTGTGTTGGGGTCATCAGGCCTAACTCTCACCCCATTCTCCTATACTGCACCACCTCAGTTTATTTACATGTGGAATCGGGTGAGAGTTAGGGCTGATGACCCCAAAGCACACCCCGATGCATGTTGGTGGAGGGTGAGGTGCAAAGGGTGGTAACCCTAACACTGAATTTCTTCACTTTTGTTGCTGTGGAACAACCCTAACTGATGCATTAAACAGAGTTTTTACCACGAATATATATATATATATATATATATATACTACATATGTAATAGATAAACCACTCTGAGATGTGCAGTCACGCTCTGATATACACCATGCCTTGGTGTGCATTGTTATGCACAACGCCGCAGGCCAAGTGCATCAACCACCCAAGGCGTGTGTATGTCAGAGTGCGACCACACACCTCAGAGTGGTTTATCTATCTTATAAAATGTCAAAATTGTTTTGGAGGGAGGTAAAAGTACAGGTGTGCGGTAGCACTCTGTTATACGCACGGTCATGTGATGTGTTACACAAACATACAAACATATGAACAAGCCAGCAGAAGAAGGTTATTTAACTATCAAGTTCTGCTTGTATTGCAGGGTCCACAGCTTGAGCTAATGTCCCTGCCCTCCTCCCTCCCCACCTCCCATTCTCCCTACCCATGATTCTTATCTTCCCTATGCCTATCCAGCCTCTCTTAAAGCTGCTCACTGTCTTTAATGAGATGACCTCTTCTGGCAGTGCATTCCAAGTGTCTACCATCCTTTCTGTGAAGAAGTGCTTCCTGACATCCACCCAAACCTCCCACCCTCCAGCTTAAGACTGTGCCCCCTCATGATATGGTTGCCACTCAGCTTAAAGAGACTTTTCTTATCAACATTATTTATCCCTTTCAAGTACTTGAATGTCCCAATCATGTCCCTCTCTCTCTCCTGTCTTCCAGGGAGTACATGTTCAGTGCCCTTAACCTCTCCTCATATGCCTTGCCCTGCTGACTGGCTATCATCTTTGTAGCCCTCCTCTGTACCTTCTCCAGCAGGTTAATGTCCTTTTTGAGTTGTGGGCACCAGTACTGAACTCTATACTCTAGATGCGGCCTTACCAGTGACCTGTACAAGGGCAGTATAACCTCCTGTCTCCTACTACTGATCCCCCTAGCTATGCATCCCAGCATCTTGTTTGCCCAAGATTTCTACCTCTGTGTTGAGGCGCTAGCTCTGGCGAACCTCCCCAGAAGCCTGCAACTGACTCAAAAGCTGATCGGGTTACTGTGAGATGGTAAAAGAGCCACTTACCATCTGGAATGGACTTTCTTTCCAGCACTGCTGCATTCTGAGCTGCTAAAATCTCCCGCCCACCCACCCCATTCCCTCCTCCCATTAAATGGACCTAATCCCCCCACAAATCTCATTTATCCAATCCTGCCTATGACTGCCCCTTAATCCAGATATGTTCAGCCTGTCATTTTCTGTTTAACCCTCAATACTCCCTCACCCCTAAAAGCCTGATGTGCTGACTACTCAATCTGTTGTATAATTGTCTCTACTAATCTCAAGTGCTTAATTACTGCTGTCTCAAACTGCTGTATAAGTGTCTCTGCAAATTTCGAGTGCCTTAACTACTACTACTGTCTTGCAAGCTACATGTACTTAGTCTGTAATACTTGCTATAGAATTACCTAACTTGCCTACATTACCTAACTTTTGCTGCCTAGCAAGCTATGTGTACTTAGCCTGTAATACCTGCTATAGAATTACCTAACTTGCTAATAACCAAACCCTTTAATCTCTCTGGATGTAAAGGTACAGCTGATATCCTTCTGTCATAATTATTATCTTATTGTTTACAGGTCTCTAACTGTTATTGTTAGGCTGGTGCTTGCTGCTTTGAACTATTCCCCCTTTTAGCTCAGCTCCACACCACCTTAGCCTCCAGCAATAGGTGGACAGTCTCGGCCGCTCCTATTCTTGTCATGTAGGTCGTACCTACCTGACCCGGTCCTTCACTGAGTCGAGTGTCCCCTCCCTGATCTGCAATATGTGGAGCTTGATGCTCATGGTGGCTCCTGCAAACATAGCTTCAGTATTGGGAACTGACTAGCTCTTCCTCTGGGGCTGTCTCTCCCCAGAACCAGGTTGGAATATCGCTCGCCCCTTCTGACCCCTCAACCCTCATAAGGAGGGGTTCAACAAGCTAAGCCAACTCATGTATGGACTATCCTTGAAGGGTAGCTGTTATAACTTATTTTTCTACCTCAGCACGTACGACCTACAGAGGCTCCTCCTCATTCCCTCCAATATTATTGGTTACGTTGCCAGGCTAAAGCTGGCACTGGGGGGGACATCAAAATAAACCCTGGTCCCCACTCCCCTAATCTCAACCTCACTCTCAGTGACCCTACCAACCCCCTCTGGGCCAACACTAGCAGACTCAAGCTGGTGCACATGAATATCGGCAGCTTAAGGCACAAAGTCCATGAACTTGAGGCTTGGACAGCACTGTATAAACCTGACATACTAGCTGTGACTGAAACCTGGCTCAAGCCACAGATCCTCCCCCTTGAAGTGGACCTAGTTGGCTATTATGCCTTTAGAAAGGATAGAGCTGGGAAAAAAGGAGGTGGGGTTCTCACCTATGTCAGCACTGCCTTGCACACTTGGCAATTTGATCACCCTACTCTTCGTGGATCGATAAGTGAGATCCTATTTGTTAAAGTGCTCCTTGGAAACACAAAGCACCTGTACATAGGATGCACCTATCTCCCTCCTGAATCTGCTGCCTCCTCCCTAGAGTCCCTAACCCAGACCCTGGAGGAGCACCCCTTGGGGGCAATCATCCTCCTTGGGGATTTCAATCTAAACTGGCTTGCCCTGGGGACTTCCACTACCAAGAATCCAATACTGGACTCCTCACTTACCCAAGTCATTGATCTACCTACTAGGCATAATGCCAAGTCTGCCAATCATTCCCTACTCGACTGTGCACTAGTATCCTGCCCGACCACATATTGACAGCTGGGTCCATTGCAGACTCTCTGAGTGACCACTCACCAATTTTTTGTACCTGGTCCAACAAGCCCCCTAAAATTTCTGCTAGGGTAATAGAAGCCAGGAACTTCAGCAGACTTGTTCCAGCAGACCTCTGCTCTGACCTGCAGACCATTGAATGGGATCCGATTGTCTCCCTCCCCTCACTCAATGAGGCACTTGATTACTTCATCAATTCATTCCTGTCTGTGGCCAATCTGCATGCCCCATGAAAGAAGCTCAGGGTATAGGGAAGGTGCCAAACATGTTGACCCCTAGCCTCAAGCAAATTATGCTACCTGTGACAGGGCCTGGGGACTCTACATATCCTCAGGCAAAACATCTGACTGGGAGAAGTATAGGAAATTGAGGAATCAATGCAACAAAAACCTCCAAACAGGTCAAGTCCAAGTACCTATGAGACCTTCAAACCAGTCACCTATGTGACCCTAAGAAATTCTGGGATCACATTAACATCCTTCTTAAGGGTACCACAAATGCACAAGAAGGTGCACTCCTGGTTGGGGATACCTTGACCAATGACCCCTCCACAGTAGCGGAAGCCTTCTGTGCCTCCTTCTCCAATTCTAGTGGACTCTCTCCCCCTGCCCTCTCTGGGATTCCCTACAACACCAGTATGGTATGGGCGCTTCCTCGGCCCCAATTCCACCTGAAACTGGTCAAACCATCTGAAGTACTTCCTCTTTTACTCAAAATAAACCCTAACTCCTCTCCGGGACATGATCTGCTCGAACCTCGGCTGCTGAGGGCCGCTGCTCCTGCTATTGCCTACCCTGTAACCCTGCTCATCAACAGATCCCTTCTTGAAGGAACAGTCCCAAGTAAGTGGAAGGCATCAACTATTGTCCCTGTCCACAAAAAAGGACCCAGGGACAAAGTGGGGAACTTTAGGCCTATCTCCCTACTCAGCCCCCCCGGGAAAGTGCAGGAGAGACTGGTATACAATCAACTACAGGATTACCTCGAGCAGCACCTACTTCTTGCTGATGTACAACATGGCTTTAGGAAAGGCCATGGCACTGACACTGCCCTTATCTGGCTCACATCCGACATCCTCAATGCCATGGATCAAGGCTCCCTGACGGGGGCTCTATTCATTGACCTGTCCAAGGCCTTCGACCTGGTCAATCACAAACTTCTTCTTTCCAAACTCCACCTACTAGGACTGGATGCACACTCACTCTCTTGGTTCAAGAGCTACCTAATCAATAGAACCCAAAAAGTCCGATAGAGAGGAACACAATCAGGCACAAGACCTATGGTCTCCGGGGTACCCCCAGGGCTCTATCCTGGGCCCCCTTTTATTCTCACTTTTTCTCAATGACATTGAGGGGATCTGCAGGCTGAGCAACCTCATTCTATATGTGGATGACACTGTTGTCTATTGCAGCGACCCGCTACCCAGTGTCATTTCCACCAAACTTCAGGCCTATCTCTCAACTCTCGAGGCCTGGTTCACCTCCAACCTTCTAGTGCTGAATGAAGAAAAAACTAAGACTGTCCTGTTTGGGACTAGACACCTGGGCACTGACAGAAGTGAGCTACTCCAGCTCAACACAGCCCAAGGGAGGAGTAGAGGTCATAGACAGAATCAAGTACCTTAGGATCCTCCTTGACCAGGAGCTGACCTACAAACCCCACATTGACTCCTTAACATGTTCCAGCCACCAGAGGCTTGGTCTCCTCTACCAGCTGGGCAACTCCCTCTCTGGTGAGGTGTGACGAGCCATAGCTAACTGCAACCTTCTCCCTTCCATCCTATATGGTGCCCCCCTGCTACAGTTCCTCTGAGAAAAGCAGCTCAGCCAACTCTCCTTGCTCTATCACAGGGTGGCTTGCTTTGCAACAAACTCCTCCCTTGGGAGGCATCACTGTGAGGCCTTTGCAGACCTAAACTAGCCCACCTTACGGCACAAGCTGGCCTACTCCTCTGCTTGCCTGGCCTTTAAATTCACCTCCTTTGGCCCTCCTCCACACCTGCATGGGCTGCTCACTCCAAAGGTCCAGTGCCGTACCTTGCGATCCTTGGCAAATCATCCCCTTGACACCCCCCATGTTAGCACCAACCAAGGCAAGTGCTCCTTCCAGTATGATTCTCCCTACTTATGGAATGCCCTCCCAGCAAGCCTGGTTGACAAGTCTACTCTTCTAGGGTTTAAATCAGGCCTCAATGTGTATATTTTGGAACTTAGTCTCTGTGGTTGTAATTGCTAGCCCCTGCCTGGGACGATTATCACCCTAACTCCAGCTTAACCACGCCTACTTACCCTATGAATCTCTTATGGAAAAACGGTTAAATGTACTGTGTACCTGTTTTAATACTTGTGAGCCTTGTGATGCCTGCTGTCTCTGTGCTAAACGTTTGATACCAACTTCCCAATATGTATCAGCTGTAGTTACTGTATATTGATACCTTTGTATGTATTTACTGTAACTAACTCCGGGACGCCCCTGAAAAAGGGATCTCTGGTCTCAGTGGGCTTACCTGGTTACCAAAATCTAAATAAATAAAATAAAAACAAGGAGAATGGGGTGAGAGTTAGGCCTGATGACCCCATGGCACACCCTGGCATCTGTTAGTTTGTGGAGGATGGGGGGATTAGGGGCTCAGCCCTAACATCTCATTTCCCCACTTTTGTGGCTTTAACCCAATATATATATATATATATATTTATACACATAGTTTTGAAGTGAGCTTGACAGGCTGGGAAGGGAAAACATGACTGATAATTTCTCTTTACTCTACATGTACTACACTGACATATTTATTGTTGTAGCTGAGAAACATTCTGGAAGCACTCAATTAATGTATGTTGTACTTTTGCCACAATTTCCCCTAAAGTCATAATAAGAACTGAGGCGGGGGGGGGGCGAATCATAGCACAGCACCTTGTAACAGAAAGCAGCATCACAAGATATTTATTCTGGTAGTTGAGAAAAATTCTTGTAGAAACATTAAAGAAAATATAGATAAAAACGTATGTTTTTCTTTTTGTTTTTTAAGAAGAAGAAAGACAGACAGCAAACAGATATAAAGTTGAGACACAATGGAGTGGAAGAGTAAAAGTGAAAGAAAGTAAAACATTTTATTTTTTTCTGGATTTTCTGTTTTCCTTAGAAGGAGAAAGAGAGCAGGCAGAAGAAAAGACAAGACAGAATAGAATGAAAGATTAAAAGTGAAAGAGGAGAAAGACTAGTTTGGGGGGATTTTAACATGTTTTATATTTTTGGGGGACTCAGGGGGGGAAGAAAGACAATGAGGAGATGATTCATTATCATGGCGTGCTACCTCCAGGTGTAGTAGCACCTGAACCACAATGGTGGAGCTCCTGCATTTCCTGGAGGAGAAGCTGCTGGTTCTGCAGGACTTTGAAAAGAGTTTGATCTATACAGCAAACACACTGATTGAGGTCTTCCATCTCCTCCCACAGCTGGGATAACTGCTGCTTCAAGGAGTTTTGAAACACTGCTGTGGGTGCCAGTGCTGCTGATATGGGAACTGAAGCTGGTGCTGTTGTGGGGCCTTGTGCAGGTGTTGTTGCTTGTGCTGTTTGAGCTCCAGTTGAACTTGAATGCAAAGCACCATGGTAATGGGAGACTGGCATTTGGGTACTGTGCACCAAAGCTGGGCAAAAGTTGCAGATTCCAAATTTTTGGAACTTTCACAACATTTTGTAAATTTTGCAAAATCTTCCAAACTTCCACCATTGACAATGTCAGAATCTTTTGAATATGTTTGATTGATTTTCACCCTGTTTCATGAAATGTTTTTGGTTGAACTGCAGAATAATACATGAACTGTGAAATGACAGTTCTGAGGAATTTTATTCCATCGTTTAATGGATTATTCTGTAAATATGTAATTATTCCACAGTTCAGTAATCAGTTCCACGGAATTTCTTTCTGCAGAATAATTCAGTAATCCACAATTCATACATTCATTCTGCAGTTCAGGGACTCATTGAACTTCGAAATGAATGTATGAATTGCGGATTAGAGGTTGTTTATCCAAAATGGATTTCACACAGTCTGTAACAATGTGACAGTTTAAAGTTATGTTATTTTGAAATGCTAACCATGTTCAAGGGTACCATGTGTGAAATGATTGTGTTTTCTTTTTTTTTCTTGCGGGCACTGCTGTTGGGTGGTGTGAGGGAGTGCAGTCAGTCAACATGGTGGAAGTTCAAGTTTGGAGACAAGGTTTTCTGCAGGCATGGTCTGGTCAGTTGCAAGGTTCACAGAGCTGACATGAGCCCTGTAGCTGTTCATGGCAATTTGTGATTTCATTCAGTACACATAGCCTTACCTTCAAAAATGTGTTTTTAATTCCTTAGTGTATTAGTTTGGAATCCTTACAGTGGTATGTTAGTTGTTGTGTGTGTTAACCAAGAAGCAGAGAAGTGTGTCTGCATTTGGAATTACCTTCATTGCTTTCTATATGATTTACCCTCCAAAATATTTTTGCTTTTTTACTGTGCTGCCGTTCCTGAAAAGCATAAATGCTGAAGCAGTATGTCGTCTATGACTGTAGTAGTACAGCAACGTCTTCTGTATCATTCCATTTGTTCCCCTTCGGATGAGTCATTCCATAAAAAATAAATATATTTTATTAAATTTCATAGAGTTAATTTTGTTGCTTCCTCCTTCTGTAACATGTAGTGCACATTTTACTGAGGATTAGTTTGATATTAGTTGTAAAATTAAGATTTTAGTAGGCATGCCAGGCAGTCCAAGGTCAACTTTTTTTACTATTTTTCATGTGTATGTTTTAACATGTACAGTTGCTCAACAGCCCAATTTAATATGCATCTACCAACCATGTTTTTTTTTGTAAATGTCCTCCATTCTTGAGAAGTGTTCCCAATAACTGTGTTGGTCTGGAATCCATTATCTGCAAGGTGAATGAGACTATAGTACTGAACCGTAGTATGTACCACAGAATCCAGTTTGGAAACGTTATCAATGCTATGTAACATTTTGTAATTGTTATGTCTGAGCTACCTGTTGGTTTAGTAATCTCCCTGATTGTTTTTTATTTTGCTTTGATTTCAGTTGGGGCTGGGGGGGGATGCAGATATTGATTTTGGTTCTGATTGTGGTTTTGAGTTTTAAGAGACAGAAGAAATGGATGGGAAACTTGTTTGTTGATGAGTATTTTTTTTGTGGATGAGTATTCTTTATAAAGAATAATTTAATTCCATTCATTTTTAAAAGCAAGTATGCCTGCTGCTCAAAGTTGTTATTGTTCTATCTTTAGCAGACAGCATCACACACCAGTGAATAAAATAAAAAGGAATTGAAAAATTAAATACATAAATGAATGAAGATGAAAGTCAGATTGAAAAAAAAACAAAAAAAAAACAAGATTCTAAAACCAAGGGAGTTCACATTATGAATGTACAGATGAAGTGTCATGTAAGTATATATGTGGTATTTCAAATTACTTCAATTTGTGTGTGAAGTGGCAGAGCATGTGTTGTACATGCAGGAGGGTTGAGCATGATTGATTGAGCATTGATCATTTGCTGATCCAGAAAGTAGTGATTTATTGAATTGGAAAAACATACAAAATACCCCCATGTCAGTAAATACAGATCTACAAACCTACAGAGTACCTAAAGAGCATTCTGGCACATGATCACATGTGATACGTGTTTTTGGGCTTCCTTGCAGATGCACAACATACAGTATTTCACAGTAAATGTCCCGTTATGTGACAAGATGGGGGAGGCCATAAAAAATGTGATGTACAGTGTCATACACACAACTGTCAACTACACAAATAAAAGCAAAATACAGCAAAAACAATTACTAACACAATAAAAAAAGTCAGTTTATTTTCACTTCCTGATCCAATCTTGTCATCAGACCTAGAAAACAAACAGAAAAAAAAACAGATTACTTTACTTACTGCGTCACACAGATCTTCATGTAAGTAACAAATGAAACTGACACACAGCTACTTACCAACAACAGTCTATAACACCAGTCCTGTCAGGGTTGCCTGGCTGCTTTTACCCTCACCACATTATGTTCAATTGTGAGACTGCTGAGCTTGTGCTGCACAACTTCCATCTGTTTTGGATACATTTTTCAAAATCAGTGGCACTTATATTCATTGATTAAACAATACTAATAGCATAATGGGTGCTATGCATGAATGGGTGGAAAGAACGTGCCAAAGATGCATACCCTGCCAGTGTAGCTCTGCACCTGTGGACAGGTGTGCAAAGGCTGGTATTCACAAAATGCCACTACCTGTCCTGGCTCTGCCCCTTCCCCCAGTGTGTATGACTCTGCAGGGTGGCTGGGAGAGGGGTTGCTGACCCAGGCAGACATCCAATGAGATGTCCAGCCTGGATCCCAAAGTGGATCACTTGTGCTTATTGGCACAGGTCCAGGTGTGTATGAATAGCACCCGTGTGCACCCAGACCCATGCAGCCATGCCCCATCATCCTGCAGTCCACCTGGCATGGGACCCAACACAATGGACACCCTCACCCAGTGCACAGACATCCCCCACTGGCATCACATCTTCCCCAGTCCTGAATGCCCCAACCCCCACCAGTATGCCCTGTCCTAGATGCCTGGTGTGCAAGCCCCCCAACACACACACAGGGCATCCCCATCCCTGCAGTTGCCCAGCCCCCCAACACACATGAGAGCCCTGGCCCCAGTAGTGTATTTGCATAACCCCTGCCCTAGACACAACTGTGCCCCATCCCTGGACATACACAAGTCACACACACAGACATACACACACACAGGCACACACACTGGTACCCCGGTCCCATCATTGACTATGAACCCCCCCGCCCCACACATACAGGTGCCCCAGTCAACACTATCCTATTCCCCAACCCTGGTACCCCTTCCCCTCATTGGTGTTCAGTGGTTCCCCATGGCACCAACAACCCCATCCCCCATTCCCCCTACCCGCATGTCAGAGTTACAGCTCTGGCTGGCCAGTAGCACAAACCTCTGCACTCCTCCACAGCCACTGGCCATCCCACTGATGCTGGGAGCATGCTGCCAACTTATAGTGGCACACTACCAGCATCAATTGGATGGCTGGTGGCAAAGGAGGTGTGCGGAGGGCTTTGCCACTGGCTGTTTGGAGCTGTGACACTGGCTTTCAGGTATGGGATTCATTCAGTGTCCCTTATGCCAGATTGTTTCTGATAGTAAGGCCCTGGCATAGGCTCCTGTCATTTATGATTATTGATGTCCCATGCCTGTTGCAGATGCCATTTGGATAGCTTGGGGTGGGGCCTCTTGTGCCTCTGCTGTGCACTGGATACACACATAGCAGGCAGCAGCCCTGTTTTATCATTTTCAGGATGGCAGAGGTAGGCCATGACCATATCAGACTAAAATATAAACTCTACAGTGCATGGAGTGGCATGAGACATGGCCAGGGTAGCCACATAACCCTTAGCTCTTGGCCATGTAGAGGACAGAGGGAGAGTTTCATGATACCTACATCCAGTGATGTTAAGTGCTCTATTCTCAGTGGGTGATTACTGATGCATAGGAAAGCAATCAGACATGATGTGTGTATTTTGCTGATCTAACCAGCACATAGTAAGGCATGAGGCTGCAAGCCAAATACCTTTGCCCCTGAAGTGCCATTAGATTAGCCAATCCACACTCCGGAGTGACTTATTGCCATTATAAAATGGGTAATTAGTGAAATTCATAAACAAAAATAAAAGCAAAACTTTAAAATGATACAAATGATACAAAAAATGCTGTGAAGAAATGAAAAATAGCTCCTCGGTTGAGTTATTCTACAAGGGGCACTGACAAAGCTTTCAATTATCTGTTTTTCTTAGTGCCACCCTCCCACACACACATGCTTGTGTTCCATGTTTTTGAAGCCCTGCAGTCAGATTAGAGATGTGTGATCAGGAATTAGAACCTGTGTGTCCTGCCATTGACCGCTGTTTTGGTACTCAGTGAGAGGATGGGAAAGACAAACTGAGCAAGTTAGCAGATCACCAGAAGAAAGAAGGAGGGAGGAGAGAGAGAGGAGGGAGGGAGGGAGGGAGGGAGAGAGAGAGAGAGAGAGAGACAGAGACAGAGACAGAGACAGACAGAGAGACAGAGACAGAGAGACAGAGAGACAGACAGAGACAGAAAACAAACTGGGTGTCTGATCATTTTTGGTCCATGTAAAAGCAACTGTCCTAGAGAAATACTTAAAAGAAAAGAAACAAAGATTTAAGAACAGTTTGTAACTGCTGAATGGAGATTTGCTGCTGTCATTACAGAGATAGACACAAGTGGAGGAGGGGAGTGAAAGATCGGCCAGTCAGATGACCTGCACTGAAACAGTGTGAAGAACCTTCGGTTGAGAAACAAAACTGCTGAGGATAAGAAAAAATAGAAAAAGTACAAGTCTAATATATGACACTTTACTGCGACTCTTGATAAGTTGGGAAGTTGTTTTTCACAGTTTAAAACAAGCATTTGTAAATGCTGAATGTTCACCGCTGGTATTGCTGTTGTACCAGGTCTTACGTGTACACATTTTTACAATATATTTATCCAGGATAGAGCAGATGAGATGTAAGCACTCATTTTCAGTGATGTCCTGCATGTACACATTGTTAGACTGTAATTACCCAGGATAGGACAGTTGAGAGGCAGTATGTATTTTTATGTGGGCTCCCACATTTTGACCCCAAATGTCCTGCAGCCTCTTTATGACCTGCCATTTTTGTGATCAAGACAGGAGGAATTTTTAAAACCCCAAAAAGTGATTTCGCTGTGCAACTGTGGAAACAAGCTTCATAGGGGATTTGAAAAATGACACCTGCCATGTTCAAGGGTGGGTTAACATAAGGCATATGTTGAGCTTTAGGGGCCAAAATCTGCAAAAATAAAGTTATGAGTAAATGTTTCAACAATTCAGTATTTCCTCATAACCTAGTTGTTTTTTTTATCACATTTTCCCCAGATTTTACACATACTATTTTTGTGACTTCTGAGCATGACAGGTATCATTTATAAAACTATGGATGACATGTCATTTTGTGCCACAATTGTGAAAACACATTTTGGGTAGGATCTGAGAAATGACAGCAGTCAAATTCATGAGGTAATGTGAAAAAAGTGACTGTTAAAAATCTGGGATCAAAATACTGAAAATTACCACAGTTACGAGTGTGTGTTGAAAAATCTCAATGTACACTCATACCTTTGTGGTTTACTACAGTTATGAGTATGGGCTGAAATATCTCAAAATACACTCATCATATTGTTGATTTTTAATATTTTAACCCAAAATGTTCAACGTAGCCTTCTTATGATCTCACATAGCCTTCTTGTGACCACACCTCATGAACAAGGGTGGAGATAATTTTCAAATTGTGGTCAAAAGGTGATTTCATGATTCAACTGTGAAAACACATTTTGACCAGGATTTGAAAAATGACAGCTGTCACACTCATGGGATGGCGTGAAAAAATGACTATGTTTAAAAATCTGGGATCAAAATATTGAAAATGACCACAGCTACGAGTGTGCATTGAAAAATGTTAATGCACACTCACACCATTGTTGTTTTTAATGTTTCTACCTCACATTTTCAACATAGCCTTCTTATGACCTCTCATAGACTTCTTGTGAACCCACCTCATGAACAAGGGTACAGAAAAGTTTAGAATTGTGCCTGAAAGTTGATTTTGTGCCACAAGTATAAAAACACATTTTCCCTAAGATTTGAAAAATGACAGCTGTCACATCCATGAGGTAGTGTGAAAAATGGCTCTGTTAAAAATTTGACATCCAAATATTGAAAATTACCAAAATTACCAGCCTGTGTTCATAAATTTCAATGTAGACTAATAACTTTGTTGTGTTTTAATATTTTTACCCCAAATTTTCAACATAGCCTTATTATGACCCCACCTCATGAACAAAAGCAGAGACATTTTTCAAATCATGCCAAAAGGTGATGTCATGTGGCAACAGTGAAATCACATTTCAGGACAGATTCGCCTAATTTCACTATCATTGTTCATGAAGTGGGTTCCAAAAAGGCATGTTCAAGAGTTGGAGACTTTCAAATACCTCAAGGGAATAAATAATGTACAAGAGGGTAGAATCTTTCCTAAAAGAAGATGTTCAAGAACAAGGGGCCATAACATGAGAACAGAGGGACGTAGACTCAGGGGTAATGTGAGAAAGTATTTGTTTACAGAAAGGGTAGTGAATCCATGGAACTGCCTTCAGGCAGATGTTGTGGGTGCAAAAATGGTAGGGGAATTAAAAAATGCATTGTACAGACATAAAAGAACTCTAGCAATAGGAAAGAGAGGGTAAGCCGCAGATCATTTATGATCTGTGGTATATGAAACAGGTAGGGACAATGGGCAGACTAGGTGGACCCAGTGGTCCTTATCTGCCATCAAATTCTAGGTTTCTATGTAAAGCATTAAAAAAATTACCAATTTCTGATGACAAGTTCAAAACCCATTGAAATACATTGAACCACATACCTAATGTCTTCAGTTCATGGTCCAGCATTGAAGAGTGAAGATGTTTCACCAATCCAGACAGGATTATGGTATCGGACCCCTGATAGGTAAGCAAGAGCTTGGGGGTTGTGGGGTGATGGGTGCAGAGTGGGAAGGTTGGGTGAGAGGACAGTAATGGTGGTGGTGGCAACAGACATTGATAGATGGTTTTCTTTTTTTACAGAGTGTATTTCACATATAAAACCACCAAATTATGAGGGTCAGTTTTCTTTATTTCAGGTACTGACCCTGGGGATTGGGTACCCTAGTGTCAGTGTTATGTTTGTTGGCACAGAAGGTGGGCAGCCCAGTGTCACACAATCAAAACAGGCATGGTGGTGGGGGGGTAACAGCCAGCATGGGGGATTGGGCACCCGTGTGCCAGAATATTAACTTGGAAGGGGCCAGAGAGATTAAGGGAAGGTTCTTATTATGTTTGGCGGCACTGGGGGCAGGTTCCCTGGTGTCACACAATGAAAATGCTCAGGGTGAGGGTTTGTAGCCAGCCCCAAGGATGATGCTGGGGGTGCTGGGTGGGGAGGGAGACCACCGCAGGATGATCATGATAGCTCAGCTTTTCTTACTTGGTAGCATTTTGCAGATCGAAGGAAAGAGCTGCCCTATGAATGTGCCAGTTCTGTCCTTTGAGCTACACGTAGTTTCTGCCCAGCAAGCCAGAGCAGTGTCATGATCAGCATGGCTGATGATTGGTGTGACACTGATGAGCCCATTGCAGACTGCATTGGACTGATTGTGTCACACCTTTCAAAATCCATTCCAATAGCAAAATATTTATTGCACACGGTGAACATAACAATGGCTGCTTTTTGAATTTGAAAATTCTACAGGGTGGAACAGTGATTTCTTTTGGGTAATGTGTGCTAGTTGGGGGGGTGTTGTTTTCTCTCTTGCATTAGGCTGATTTACATTAAGGATACAGAATTTTCCCTAACCATTTTAAAAAGTGACATATCATCCATCAATGATAGTTTTATAATTCCCCACCCCCTCCTGCTACACTTCTGATGTCTCTTGTAGGGTGTGGTACTGGAGCAGCTATACCATGGTTGATATTTCAAGCAGCTCTGTTAATATCAACTTAAAAATTACATTAAGCAATACTTTGTTGTTTTTCCTTTGGCATTGGTATGTTTTATCAGGTACAATATTTGCAAATAAACAATCTGTTCATTCTGTATTATTAAGTAATGAAATGCAAGTACTTTACAGGGAAAACAAAATGTACTGCTGGAAAAAGGCAATAAATGATAAATCCTTGTAGTCTTACAAGACAGACTTAGTTATAAGAGGGAGTCTGACCTTAGATGCTACAACTACTGTACTGAGTAGTAAGGGTCAGTCTTGGTAGGCCTACTAGCCTACTTCTGTCTTAGTACCTATAGTTCTGAGGTTCTTCTATACTACACCGTTACTTAAACTTAATTAGCACTAATGCAAGCTCTGCGATTCAGGCAGAAAGGCACAGGAAAGCTTGTCTCTGCACAAAATTATAAGCTGTAACTGTGGAAGTGGTTTTTCAAAGCTTTTCTTTTCTTGCTCTTCATCTTATCACATTATTGAATGTCTGAAAATTGGTTTGCTTAGAGATAACATTCACTGTGAGACTTACCTGTCTGAAGCAGAGTGCTAGTAATCAATCACAGTTCCTGAACCCCTCCCCCAAAATTGAGCAGTGGATGAACAGAGTCAGCATTGGAGTCACCCTCACATAACAGTGTAGAGGGGCAACAATGTAAGAGTCTGTTGACTGGTGCCTCATTATCAGATTATCTCAAGAAAATAGCTCTTACAGAAACCAGTTCATTTTCCTCTCCTGAGGGGTTGGCATCTATGTTAGAAAGCTTGAAATTACCTGTGTAATTACTTCACTAACTCTGTTCTTGTTGGGCAGATTTATCTTCAGAACTGAATGGAACTTGGGGTGAAATGGGCCCTAAGCTTACATTTCTTTACATATTGGAAATCTTCCACACCAGGAAAACTCTAATGCGAATTAATTTTACTATTCATAGGGTCCCATCCTGGAGAGAGACAGCATAGTGTTACGCACATTCATACATTATTGCACTGTCAATGGCTAAATAGGATACTTGCTTGCCTCTGTGGCCAGAACAGAAGGTCATGGGTTCTAGTCCCAAACCTGAAACTTTGACTAATACCCAGTATTGACACTGTAGTACAACATGGAGATGGGAGCTGAACTGTGGAACTACAATCCTTTGGAGATGTTAAACCAAGGTCCCTTCTGTCCATCTCTGCAAGCTGTCCAGGTGGAAATTAAAGATCTGATGACTTTTTATAAAAAGTACAGAATTTTGTTCCCATTGTCCTGGACAAAATTTTCCCAGTTAATAAAACTGGTCAATATTTCCCACCCTCCAAGATGCATGTGGAAACAAGTTGTCACAGCTCAGTGTGACCTTCCTTGTCAAAATATTTACTAATCAAAAAAAAAGACATCTTTACTAGGAAATTTAAAGGTCCTGGTTTGGGCCCACTAAATGTTTGTTCCAGGAGCAAATTATTGCTTGGGCTAAACAATAGGTACCACCTACTGGAACAACAATGGGCACTTTGTGAGTGCTAAAAGCCATTTTCCAATATACCAGCCAGGCACTATTCCTATTGTTCTTGCAAACCCCAGCCCCCTACTGGCCACAGGAGATATGTGGTCAGTAGGAAGCTCTGGGGGTTTTGGGAGGAGTGTGGCTGTTAGAGCACACCGATAGTGATTGCTTCGGTGGATCAATCTGATGTATTCATACCCTAACATGCAAATAACCCCATAGCACTAGAAAGGCGCTTGGAATCATTTGCATCCCAATAGAAACTCATTATGAGCCTGGACCACACTGTGTTCGCACCTCCCCCACCCCTCAGAGCCTGTCAGGGCTGCCTGCAGTCTGTGCACTGGTGGTCTAGGGTGCCCCCAACTCCCCGTCTATCTGAAGGGATAGTTTCTGGTGTCCAGTGACCCCCCCACAGCTCTCATATGTATTAAGTTCCATGGTATCCAGTGTATCACCCATCCCCAATCACCCTTATGTCATTTGTATTTCATTTACCTGGTGTCCAGTGGTCCCTGTGCCCCTGATCACCCCATCATCATTTGTATTATATTTTCTGTGTGTCCAGTGTTCCCCCATCCCCCAATCACACCACTGTATTATATTTCCCTGGTATTCAGTGATCTCCCCACCTCTGATCTCCCTGCTATTGTAATTATGTTCTTTCCCTGGTGTTCAGTGATTTTCCCCCACCCAGATCTGCCAGAAGCCCCCACTCTGACACACTCATCCAATCACCAGCATTAACACCTCCCTGGTACCCCAAATAATGTTGGTGCCCTCCACCCGATGGCATCTGGCACAGACCCTGCACTCATCTCCACAGACACCTGCCAACTGAATGACAGCTTGCAATTGTGTGCCTCTTGTAGAAACAGCTGCTACAATAAACTTGTGCTTTTGAGCTGTCATTCAGTCAGCACCTGACTGCAGAGCTGAATGGAGGGTCTGTGATGATGTTATGATGAAGCTGGATAGAGAATGAGGTTATAGGTAGGATTGTGATTGATTTATGTAAGTAATAAGCCATGACAGAGTATGCATTATAGGATTATAGGATTTTAATGCACACCCCAGCAGTGTCATAAGGCACAAGGCAGAACACGCCGAGTGTCCTTACACCCATGGGAAGTCCATTAAACTCTTTTATAAAATGGGCAAGAGAGAGCCTGCATTCTGATTGGTTAACAAGTACCAGTAGCCGTGTCCTTATCAGCTGATATATATGGCAACTGGTACTTGTTACGCCAAGCAAGACGCAGTGCAGCCAGAGATCCATGCATGCCAGTTATGAAAAAAATTCTGTTGGGCTCTCTCGCTGATTGCTGTCGTCCCTTGCGGACAAACAGCTGTCATCCTTCCTTGCGACTCCCCCCCCCCACCAAGTGCAAAGCTGCATTTTACTTTAATCAGTAGGACTTTGTACTTCACCTGTTTTTTTATTTCACTGATCGTCTGCCTCTGGCCACCAGTGTATAGCTCTCATTCCCAGAATTTTCAAACGGCGCCGCCGAGAAACCTGCTGAGAAACTCGTGACCACTACCATGATCGCCATCGGTCCTGTCCCACGGATTGTTCTTTCTCCTGGCACTGAACTGCAGTACGCTCAGTCAGTGAGGCACATACGAAAAGAAAAACACAGAATCTCTACAAACTGCACATAGTTAAACCAGTTCGTTTCTGTACCCTGACCGTCTGTTCCGGTTTGAAAACCACGACGTGATAAGCCTGTCTACGGTGGCTGCTGATGAACACGCTCGCTCCCAGTGAAGCCAGCCATTTACAAATATTTAATAAATAAATAAATATTTGCCAAATGGGTTGACTTCACAGACTGAACATGTCCCACAGCGCCACCGTATACAGGCTTATCACTGCTTTCAAACCGCACAGAGGGTCAAGGTATAAACTAACTGCTTTAACATTCATTGTGCAGTTTGTAGGGATTGTGTGTTTGTTTTACTATGTGCCTCACTGACTTTACAGTTTGTGGAAACAAAAGATAATGGTAATGGTCGTGTTTTTTTCGGCGGTTTTCTCGGTGATGTTTGAAAATGCTGGGAATCAGAGCTATACAGACAGCGCTTCATAAAGAGCTCTATAGCAGATAAGGGTTGGGAGGCTATACAACTTCACCTGTCATGGTGCTACTGTGAGAGACGACAGGGAGGGGACAAAGAGGCAGACTCCCTATACAAACACAGATAAAGTGACCTCTAGTGACTGATCTACACAGAAAACCACACCAGATTGAGGGACTATTTTTTTTTTTTGTATTAAAAACAAAATTCTGATTTTTTTCAACACTTTTTATTTTAGTTTTTTTAAAATAGTTTTATTTACAATGTGACCCATTTTATAAGCGCAATAACACACTCCGAGGTGTGGTTTATCGCCTGATAAGAGCATGCCCAGTGGCATAAGGCACTCGGCGCAAGCGCCTCGTGCCTTAGTACACCCCTGGGCGTGCTCTTATCAGGCGATAAACCACACCTCGTCGTGTGTTATTGCTTGCATAATGCACACCCTGAGGAGACATATTACACTTATGAAATCACTCTAAGTAGGTTTTTGTGGAAGGAAAATGAGATTTGGCACTAACCGTGCATTTGTACATATTTAATGTATGGTCAGGTGACATCTCTCAGCCAATGAATTTTCTAGATTTTTTCTTGCCATTTTATAATCTGAAACATAACATTAGATGGTGTACAAATGTTTTAGGTTGAATACAGGCATACTGATGCATAAGTAATCCCTTGTGTCCCTGAGCAGCAAATCTGAATTTGATACGCTACATGGATACAATTTACATTCCCTGTTGAAGGCACACTGCAACCAGTGCAAACACGTGGATCTCATTAGTACCTAACAAATGAACCAATGGCTTGTGATCAGTGATTAGAATAAGCATTTACTCATATGTAGCATGTAAATCTTATTGAAAACCTTTATAAGACCAACAGCTTGTGGCCTGAGAGTGTGGCAGCAATAGTTGGCACTTGCTAAGTCAGCAACTTGGGTGCATGTTTTGAGCATGGGTTTGCCAAGTAGGACAGCAAGAAGAAGACTGAGGATTCCACAGGAAGGTATCCTCCTCCTGGAAGAAAGGGGCTAGTCTGCTGTATGACAGCTCTCTCTTGGTCACTGTGAGCAGAGCAGAGGAATGGCAGAAAGGAAGATATGACCTCCATCCTGTCATACTTTGCCTTGAGTGGGTATTATTTGCTGGTCTTTCAGAGAGAGAGAGAGAGATACATGAAATCAGGGGATAATTGATGGGATCTGGGCAGGTGATAAGATTTGTTAATATTTTTTGACTGGTAAAGGAGGGATAGGAAATTGGTTCTGTTTTCAGCATCATCTCAGAGTTAGGGGATAACTAAACACACTGAATGATATTGAGTCAAGTTAACTTGGTTTTAGTGAATGGGGGGAATCTATAAAATACGCTGGGGAAATTCCCTTGCTCATTTCATGAATTGCCACGGAATATTTAACATCAATCAAAAGAACCACCAGAAAAGGAAGACGGACCTTGGTTTAATGTCTCATCAGAAAGATGGCACCTCTAATAACACAGTGCCCACCTAACACCATTCTGAGGTATTGGCTTGCTTGCTATCAACCACAGGAAGAGTGTTCCAGGAGAGCTACCAATGCCACTTCCTGCAGCACATGGAGTTCACTGGAGATCACCCATCCTGATTTAGATCAGACTTGACACTGCTTAGCTTTTGAGATCTGATGGGATCAGCGTCCAAGGTGGTATGGCTGCAGATATGAAATATTTCAACTGTAAAATCAATTATACTAACAGAGACTTAAAATGGGGGGGGGTTCAGCATGACTGGTTAATAGTAAGGTTTACAATTATTAGCAAGCATGGCTAGTGACTGTAAAATCCACTTGTCAGCCCTCTACCCATTTCTGGAGGCTTACCTGCTCGGCCCATGGGCCCCTGTGCTTGTCTTCTCTAGACTCTCAAAGGCTCTTCACCTTCTGGTCCTCCAGGACAGCAGGAGTGGGGACCAGCAGGTCAGCAGCCATCAACAGTGACAGTGTCCTGGTGCCCTGGGTGGGAGTCAAGCCTGAGCTCCATCTCTTTGCAGGTGAGCCACATGAATGGTTCTGCAATATTTTCCCCAGGACTGGTAGCAGGACCAGGATGGGGACAGGTGAAGTTGTGCCATTGGGCACACCATGATCATTTTTCTTGATCTCAAGACAGGAAGCAGTGTCAGGAAATGAAAAAAATGGTGGTGGCCGGAGCAACATGGCTGTGCAATCACGGTCAGTGCAAAATAAAGCTGAAGCTCCATTCAGTAGTCCCAAGCCATGCGCCACCCACAGAAAGGGTCCCAGACCCCATGGCAGGCAGCTGATTCAGAACCAAAGACCAAAAGTACCATGGAGCACCACCTTAAGTGTTTCCAAGCTCCAGGGCAGACAACGAGGATAGCAACTAGAACAGCAGGCATGCATGTGCCCAACAGAGAACAGACAGAGACAGCAGTTCCAAAGTGTGTCTCAACAAAACCCCAACTCTGCAATGGGAAATCCTGCCCAAATAGTAACCAACTTCCTATCCCCAGAGCAGGCATCATGACCAAGACATGAAGAAACTAACCCCAGGAGATTTAAGTTGAGAATTGTAACACCTGGCCCCCTCACCCATATTGGCAACCCACTGTGCACCACTGATAGCATCTACAATAATACTTGATGGCAGCTCCAGTGTGTTCTAATCATTATTAACCTATAGGGCACAGATACCTACCATATAAGGGTAAGGTATTAGGGACATTATTAGTGATTATTGCTGTGATTATTGGAAACATATAAGTAATGTACGAAGAATGCGTTTCTGTATTCTTTGTCCTCTACTGTTTTTGACCCCACAACCTCCTCAGGAAGTCCATTCCATGCGTCCACCACCCTCTCCATGAAAAAGTACTTCCTCATGTTGCCCCGGAGACATTCCCCCTCTATCTTCAAATTGTGCCTCCTTGTTCTTGTACATCTCTTTTTCTGAAAGATGCTACCCTCTTAGACTTTGTTGATTCCCTTGAGGTACTTGAAAGTTTCTATTGTGTCCCCCCCTCCTCCTTTCCTCAAGGGTATACATATTAAGCTCCTTTAGCCTCTCTATGTGTAGCTTCTGGTGCAGATCCTGCACCATTTTAGTTGCCCTCCTCTGGACTGCCTCCATCCTGTCTATGTCCTTGTGGAGATGTGGTCTCCAGAACTGCGCACAGTACTCCAGATGGGTTCTCACTAACTGTCTGTACAGAGGGATAACAACATCCTGTTTTCTACTGGTGGTGCCTCTCCCTATTCCAGTATCCTCCCACCTCTTCTTACTGTCTTCTCACATTGCTCTCTTACCTTCAGGTCATCTGTTATGACTACTTCCAGGTCCCTTTCCATATTTGTTGTTGTTAGTACCTTCCCCCACCATTGTGTACTCTTCCCCTGGTATTTTTTTCCCTGGTGCATTAATTTGCACTTCTTTGCATTGAATTCAAGCTGCCATACTTTTGACCATTCTTCCAACCTTGTCAAGTCCCTTTTCATCCTTTCCATCCCCTCCGCCATGTATCAACCCTGATGTAGATCTTTGTGTCATCTGCAAAGAAGTATACTTTTCCTTCCAGTCCTTTTGCAATATCACTTATAAAGACATTAAAAAGGACTGTTCCCAGTACTGAACCCTGTAGTATCCCACTAGTAACTCCCCTTTCTTCTGAGTGGACTCTGTTTACTATTACCCTCTGTGTCCTGTTGTCCAGCTAATTTTTTACCCAGGCTACCACCCTGGGACCCACTCACATGTTGGCTAACTTGTTTGTTAATCTTTTGCATAGGACTGTGTCACATGCTTTGCTAAAGTCTAGGTAGACCATGTCCATGACCTCTCCATGGTCTACTGCTTTGGTCACCCAGTCAAAGAAATTTATTAGATTCATCTGACATGATCTTTCCATTGTGAATCCATACTGCCTTGGGTCCTGTGCCCTGCTGGCCTCTAGGCACTCAACAATTCTTTATTTCAGAAGTGACTATGACTGAGGTCAAACAAGCAGGTCTGGAGTTTCCTGCCTCTGCTTTGCTTCCACTTTTGCAAATGGGAATCACATCCACCCTCCTCCAGTCCTCAGGTACCACGCCATCCTCCCATGATTTGTTAAAAAGGGTAGTCAGTGGTGTCACTAGATCTCCCCTTTGATCTTTTAGAATTCTGGGGTGAATCCTGTCAGGTCCCATTGCTTGTCCACTTTCAGTTTTAGGAGTTCTTTCAGAACCCTTTCTTCTGTGAATGGACTGGTATTGCCCCTCCTATCCAGATTGCTTCTATTGATTGGATTAGGAACCTCTTCCTCATATTCTTTTGTGAAAACTGAGCCAAAGTATTCTTTCAGTATCCCTGCTTTTTCACTGTCATGGTCTGCCCACCCACTTTCCCCTTTATTAAGCCTCACTATCCCTCCCTTGGTCTTTCTTCAGTCCCTAATGTACATATATAAGGTTTTATTCCCCATGTTAACTGAGTTTGCTATCTTTTCTTTGGTTTGGGCGTTTGCTATTTTGAATGTCTTCCTCTCTTCCACCTGCTTTAACTGGTACAGTTCTCTGTCCTGCTCCTTCTGTGTTTCCTAATACTTCCTGAATGCTATCTTTTTCTCCTAACCTTCCCCACCACCTCTTTTGAGAACCATAGTGGTTTTTACCTTCATTTTGATTTGTTTATTTGCTTCACACAAAGGCTTGTTGCCTCTGTGATGGCAGTTATGATGTTTCCCCATTGTTCTTCCACCCCCCCTTCTTGCCCATTTGCTAGTGCTTTTCTGAGGCACTCTCCCATTTTGCCAAAGTCAACCCTCCTAAAGTCCAGTACCCTCACATTTTCATGGCTTGACTCTGCAACAGTGTTTATTGAGAACCACACCATTTGGTGGTCACTTGTTCCAAGATGGCTACCTGCTTCTAAATCTGAGATCCTCTCTCTGTCCCTGTTTGAGAATACCAGGTCTAAGATTGCTCCCTCCCGAGTGGGTTCAAACACTAGCTCTCTGTGGCATGCTCCCTATAGGGCATCAAAAATCAATCAATCAATCAATATTAATTAATCAATCACTTTATTCAACCAGGCATAAACACAATTGAGCAAGCTCATTTTCAAGGTGGTCCTGGGCATTAATACAATACAATATACTTCATAAGATTACAATTACGGTGGACAGCGTGCAAAAAAAAAAAAACATTGTGAAGGTGCCGGTCAATATGGGCCTATACATACTGGTCAACATAATTAACATTCAAAGGTACATAATGATAAGCTTTACTGGAATGAGAAGAGACAACAATCCCATATAGTCTCCGCTAAGTAAGAGCTCATACCTAAATGATAAAAAATAAGGAGGTATTAAGGAATTGGGTAGAAATTGGGGTGAAAGAGTAGGCAGCCAAGAGGGAGGCCAGAATAGGCAAAAACGTAGAGAATAGGCAGGGCCATCTCAGCTTAAGGGAACTAGGCTTGTAGGTCCTAGGTTTCTGTTGTTAGGAATATGGGGTGGATGAGATACTTAGCCGTAGGATCTGAGAGTGGCACCCGGGGCTTAGGGATCATAGGCATCTGAAACAGTTGCATGATTCCTTCAAATAATCCATTAATAGAGCTTTGAATGTAAAAATGCTTGGAAGTGAGGATAATTTTAATGAGTCTTGCATAGTGTTCCAAAGTGATGGAAGTGAGAAGTTGATTGCTGCTGAGCCAAGGGTAGTTTTCACTCTAGGAATCTGGAAGCAAATTATGTAGAAGCGTCTCAGGCCATAGAAATCTTTAGCCCATTTGAACAGGTTTGAGATGTATGCAAGGAGGTTATCAGATAATGCTCTGAAAAAAACAGAGCAGAGCATTCCTTTTTCTCCTAGTTGAGAGTGAGGTCCATCCTGAAACCCTGAATAGACAACAATGATATGTACCATGCGGTAGATTTAGGATAAATCTTAAGGCCCGGTGGTAAAGGGTGTCCAGTTTGTTTAGCATTGTTGATGGACAATGACTGTAAAGGAAGTCAGCGTAGTCCAGTATAAGTAGGAATGTAGTTTGTACTAGTCTCTTTCTGGCTTCTAACATAAGTAAGTTTTTAATGCAATAGAATAAACCTAATCGCTGTCTTAGTTTCTTCGAGGTTTCATTTAAGTGACACGGAAAGTTGAGCTTGTTATCCAGCCAGAACTCTAGGTATTTAAAGGTATTAACTACTTCAATGTGTTTATTTAAGAGTGTTCAGATCTGTGTGATATGTGGACATCTGGAAGTAGACTTTGGTGAGTGAATCATTGCTTTAGTCTTTTTGGTGTTGAGGAGGAGCTTATGAGTGATAAGGTTGTATTAGAGGGTGATGAAGTCTTTCTGTAAGTACTCATGGGCCAAATCCAAGGATGAATTTGTGGTATAGAGTACAGTATCATCTGCTAATAAGTGCACATTGGCTGTGCCCAGCTGCGAGTCCTTATTATTGATGTATATTGCAAAGAGGATAGGGCCCAGGATGGAGCCTTGTGGGACTCCTCGTAACAAAGATTTTTGTGGGGACAGATCTCCTATGGCTTTGACTTGTTGTAACCTATTGGTTAGGTAGCTGGTGAACCATTTAATGGCAGAACTATCAAGTCCGATGTTACTCAGTGCAGTAAGCATGATGGTATGATCCACAGTATCGAAGGCCTTACTTAGATCAAGGTAGAGGACAAATACATGCTTCTTAGAGTCCAAGGCCATTTTCCAGTCTGTAGTTACTTTGGCAAGAGCCGATACTGTACTGTGTTTGGCTCTGAAGCTGGACTGATCCAGGTTTAGCAACTTTTGTGAATCCAAATGTTCTCTAAGTTGGATGTTGACAATTTTTTCAAGTAATTTAGAGAGGATGGATAGTATAGAAATAGGCTGGTAATTGTTCAGATCACTCGGATCCCCAGTCTTGAATAATGGTAGGATGTGGGCAGTTTTTCACGAGACAGGTAGTTCACCATGAATCAGAGAGGTGTTGAATAAGTGTGTAATGGGTCAGTCAGATAGGTATGGCCAAGTTTTAGGAAGTAAGGTTCAATAATATCTGCACCTGCACTCTTTTTTGTATCCAGAGAAAGGAAGAGGTCCTCCACTTGCTTGAACGTAATTGTGAGGAAGCTGAAGGGAGTGGAATGCAGTTGGTTATGGTTGTGGTTATCAGTGAAGCCAACAGTGTAGTCTCTTGCCGGGCTAACTTTGCTGATAGGTGAGGTGTCAAAGGCAAGCCCTGCAGTGGTAAAGTGAACATTCAACTTCTCTAGTACATCAGCTTTGTCCATATAGGTGGTACCATCAGACACAATTTTGTTTGGAAGGGGTCTTGCAGTGGACTGACTTTTGACTTCTTTGAGGATGTTCCAAAATTTGGCAGAGTTGTTCTTATTGTCTTCTAGTTTTTTTTGGAAGTACCTAGCTTTTTCTGACCTAATTAGCTTGGTACAAGCATTTCTAGTGGTATGGAATGCTAATCAATTGGCCTCCAGGTGGGATTTCCTCACTTTTTTCCACCAGTAGTCCCTATCCCTAAGTGCTTTCTTCAGGATGGGAGAGAACCAGCCAGGAGTTTTAGTTTTTGATTCAATCAGTCTTAGTAGGGCGTGCTTGTCTATTAGCCCCAGTAAGAGGCTGTGAAAGATGTTAAATGCCTCATTAAAGATGGGGACTAGATAGAAATCCTGCCAACAAATGTTGCTTAGATCTTTCAGGAAAGTGTACTGGCAGAACTTTTTCAGGCATCTTTTCAGTTTGAATTTGGAGGCTGTTTTTATTTGGGAAGGATGTCTGATGCAGGCAGTAGCACAATGGTCACTTATATTGTTGAAGAATACTCCAGTATGTGAGATATTGTGAGGTTTGTTTATTAGCACAAGGTCCAGGAGGGTGCTGCACTCATGTTTTTTTCTGTTAGGTCTGGTAACAACAGTCACTATTTGTAACAGACTATTAACATTGCATAGATCCTTCAATTTCTTAGAGCTGTCATCATTCCAATTTAGATTGAAATCCCCCATTAGAATACACTCAGTATTAGCAGAGTCAAGAAGGTTTTGAAGGTGTGGCAGAAGTGCCCAGCCACCAGACGGCAGTCAGTAGCATGCTGCCATAAGGAGTGATTTCTCGCTGGAAAGTGATAATTTTAGAGCCAGGCATTCAAATTCCTTAGCCTTTGAGGTACAGTCAAAGACAGTGACTGTGAATTTGCTTTTGAAATATATTGCAACCCCTCCCCATCTAGTCGGTCTATCACAGTGGTAGACGATATATCCGGGCACGTTGATAGATTTGTCCAGGGTCGAGGGTGTGAGCCAGGATTCAGTTATCATGAAGAAATCAGGAGATGCATGTAGAGGCCAGGTCTGTATCGAATCAATCTTCTTTAGCAAACTACAGAGACTGATATGGAGAAAGCTAATCCCTTTATATTGAGGGAGGTCCACAGGGGCATCCAGAGAAATAGGAGGGCCTGGGTTTAATTCAACATTTCCCAAGCAGAGTAGGAGAAGCAGTAGTAGTTTTTTAAGGTGGTGTCTTAGTCTGCTAAACAGTCTTTTGTTACTCCTTCTAGCATACCTTGGTTTAGTGGTGGCTGTGTTATGGACAGGATTGCTATTTGCTAGGGATGAAACATAGAGAACTGATAGGGCTGATACCATCCTTGGGAATTGCACGTGTTCTATAGTTATGGCCTGGTGGGAGGAGGGGCACGACCATAGAGGAGACGTCCCTGATGTAGGATGCCACGGTCTAATCTGGGAGGCTATATCTTGGTAGATGATAGAGGAGGGAAACTGGCCTTTGTCTGAGTTGCAAATCAAAATTTTGGGTAGAGCATAACTTAGTAATATAAGGCAACTATAAAGAAGGATTGGTGCAGATGGCATTCTTAATGTGGAGATATTTCCTTATACCAGTAATAAACACAGGATTTGCAACAGTTCCTTGAGAGGGCCAGGGTAATGACTGGTTCCTGTAGGAGAATGGGGGACCAGTGAAAATTAAGGCCTAGATAACCAGTGAGGCAGGGCTGGCAATAGCCAGCAGGAGTGAGCTGGAAAGCCGGGGTGGGGTTTATGTGTATTTAATCAGGACCGGTGGGGGTGCGGGTGGGAGGGTGAAAAAATTGATCCTGCTCTTGGATATGGCTGCAGCAAAGGTGCTCCAGTTAACATCTGGCATACTGAGGTCCCCCATCAACAATATCTGTGCTTTTTCTGCCATCCTAACAATGCCTTCTATCACTTTCTTGTCCATTTCCTCCCCCTGAAATAGGGGTCTACATACAACTCCTGTGTGGATTACAGTGCCATTCCTTGTCTCCAGCATGACCCACAGTGCCTCATTTCCTCCCTGTTTACCCATTAGTTCTATTGCTTTGATCCCTTCCCTTACATAGAGAGCTACTCCTCCTCCTCCTCTTCTACCCTACCTGTCCCTCCTGTAGATTATGTACCCTGGTATGTTGACATCCCAGTCATGGTTCCCTGTGTACCATGTTTCTGCGACTGCCACAATATCCAAGATTCCCTCTTCCATCAAGGCCACTAGTTCAGGGAGTTTGTTACCCAGACTGTGGGTGTTGGTACTCATTAACCTCTATTTTTTGATGGTTTTACCCCTTTTAGCCTCATGCTTACTGCCTTTGTCTTTTTCTCCATTTACCCCTGCCCTTCTCCATATTGACTTCTCTATTTTGGTGTTTACCTCATCAACTACCCTGTTTTGTGGTGGGGGGCTTGGATTTTCCTGCTCCTTTACAATGTCTCCCCCTTGGCAAGTTTAAATGCATGCCAATGAAGCATTTAAACCTATCACCTAGGATCTGTTGTTTCTTCTGTTTGTTTATTACCACCAAGAACTTGAGAGGTGATTCACCTTTATATTTTTGGCAGCCATGGCAGGTAGTCTGAACTAACAGGGATTCACTCCTCAACTGGCTTTCTTATGGGTAATAAGTAGGTGTACACTTTCCTCACTTTTTCTTTTACAATGTAGCACCCTCCAAGGTCTGGCTGCATATTGGGCAAGAACAATGCAGTCTCATCTTGCTCCATATCAGTTCTGAGCTGTAGGATTGTGGGAGTACAGATGCCCAACCATCTTTTGATTTAACCACTGTGGATCGATACACAGGACGGGCACCACTGATGGGTTAAATTGAGTTTCCCTAACATATCAAATATCTGCGCAGATCTGAGACTTGGTGTCACTAACTTTCCCACGTCCTATGGAAGCTGAAGTGACTCTGTGCAGGAAGCAAAATCTTCTGATAACCACATGCTGGGGATTTCAACCCAGTACTCGGAGACAAGACAAACAGACAAAAAGCAAACACTGAAAGGGTTGTTAGTCATGGCTCTCTATGATGTTCATGAAGCCTCTGAATTGAGGTTTCATTCCATTCAACTGCAAAATTCAGCTCTAAAAGAGAAACTGTGCTTGCAGGCAACTGAAATGCTTAGGAAAGAACAGAGACTGGACAAAGAACTTCAGTCTCTGTGCAGTAAGACCAACACACTTTTGCACTGTTCTGTACAGAATAATGAAAGTGAGTTATTTATGTTTCGAGATAATTTTGACAGGCTGAAGCAGGATAAGAGGCAGATATTGCAAATGAATGACTTGTTGAGTGAAACAAATGAGACGTTATGAGATGAGAATGAGGAGTTGCATGAGAATCTGAAAAGGGCAAGTGGTGAATTGGACAGGGAGCTAAGGGACAACTGCAAACTCAGAACCATGTATAGAGTGTGACAGAAAGAGGTTACAAAAGGTGTTGGGCAGAACAATGTAAAAGTTAGCCACACACAGTGTAAAGCAAAAATGGCAAAAGTGTGTCATGAGCGAGAGGTGTTGGCTGGTCACATCAAAGCGATGGGCAGAGTTCACTACACCCCCATCGACATTGTGTCATCTGGCGATGATGACTCAGATGACAAAACCATCCAAAATGGTGCCCAGCCACACCATCAAAATGGCACTTGCCATGTATATCCATCAACAAGATGCCATTCCCCTATGCTGTGATAGCATGATCCTATGTCATGAGAAACATGGCAACTTTCATGTGTGATGCCAATATGGTGACTCCCATAGGACAAGGGTATCCACCGCCAGTTGCTGTCCTAAAAAGGGAAGACAAGGTGGAGATCGATTAAGTGATCAATGCGGTCTTTGCTCAAACTGAGATGTCTGAGGAGCAGAAACAAATATTTTTTTTAGAAAACATGGAACAAATGTTGAAAGAAGCTACTTCTAGTGAATCAATGTTCTGTACAGTGGCAGATGCCACAGCAGAGGCCGCCCTTTGTGGCACACACTGTAAACCCTTTCCTGATCTGCATCCAGCAGTTCCCAATAATCCCCTCCAGGCAGTCCATGCTGTTCATCAGATCACTAACAGCATTGGCCACATGAGCCTTAGTGATGATCATAGCTATCATCTGGAAAAGTTCCATTCTAAGTGTGAAATGCTTAGTCTCCCAGCAAACTAGCAAGTGTAGGTCCTCTGACAAACTGTCAACCCAGGCCTTTGGGCAAAACTCCCAGAGGCAATCCACCAAGCTGCAGATGCAACTTTTGATGATGTCACCACGGAACTCATTGCCACTCACTCCCCTGGCATGGTCGGTGTCATGTTGGCCTACTCCATCAAACAGTATGCCAAGAAAAGTCCAGCGTCATACCATTGGTGATTATGACTAAACAATAGGACTCAGAGATTGCTAGTAAATGGATCTCTGTTGTGGAAAGGTAGCGTAACCAGTGGCGTCCCACAGGAGTCAGTACTAGGACCTATCCTCTTCAATATCTTTATAGAAGACCTCGCAAATGATTTGAAAGGGAACATTTGCCTGTTCACAGATGATACTAAACTCTGCAACAGAGTGGACTCACAGGAAGTGGCAGACAACATGAAAGCTGGCCTAAGAAAGTTGGAGGATTGGTCCAGGGCTTGACAGTTAAAATTTAACAATAAAAAATGTAAGGTAATGCACGTTGGTAGGAGAAACCCAAGAAATAAGTACACACTGGGATGACATCAACTCGAATAAACACAGATAGAGTGAAATCTTGGCATAGTGATCAATGATGACTTAAAGTTAGGAAAACGGTGTGAGAAGGCAGCACAGAAAGCAAATGGCATACTCAACTGTATTAGTAGGGGCATTACTAGTAGGAAGCAGGAGAATATCATGTCTCGCTGCAGGTCCTTGGTAAGGCCACACTTGGAATACTGTGGTCAATTCTGGAGACCTCACCTCAAAAAGGACATTGATAATTTAGAGAATGTTAAAAGAAGAGCTACAAAAATGATGCAGGTTCTACACCATGAAACATATGAGGGGCGACTCAGGGAGTTAAATTTATACTCCCTAAAGCAAAGAAGAGACAGAGGTGACATGATTGAAAAATTTAAGTATGTGAAGGCGCTAAACACAACTGAGGCAGGTAATCTACTTCAGCACAACACAACAGCATGTACAAAGGGCCATAATTTGAGGTTGGTGGGAGGTAGGTTCAAAAGCAACCTCAGGAAGTACTTCTACATAAAGAGAGTGGTGGAACTATGGAACAGCCTGACCCAGAAGCTAGTAGCATCAAAGATGATTACAGATGTCAAACTTGCATGGGATAGGCACTGCGGACAGGTTAGGTTGCAGGCAACGTAGGGGGGTAGTATTTTTGGGCAGACTAGATGGATCACATGATCCCCATCTGCCTTCATTTTTCTTATGTTCTTATGGTTGATCTACTATACCGGTAAGTTTCTCTCACAGGAGGGAGCAGATTGTGACCATGTTGAGGCTTTTCCCACCCACAAAAGCACAGCTAAGGCAATTGTAAAAATCCTGGTAGAACAATTGTTTTCCAGGTGGGGCCTACCTCTCAAGGTAGACTCTGAACAAGGAACCAGCTTTACAGGTGAGCTGATGCAAAAAAAAATCAGATTTCATGCCGGCCCAGTGGCTTTGAGGGCTAAGGTGCTGGGTGCCTTACCTCAAACCACGCTGGTGACCTGGGTTCGGGAGAAGACTTGGGTTGTTGGGGTCAGTGGGAAAGGAAAGGATTGAGTGTCTGTAGTACAGTTCTTCTTTCCTGGGAGAGAGGGGGTAGAAGATCCCACTGTCTGGTGACCCATGGTGGAGACTGGGGGTGCAGCAACAGTTGGGATCTCAAGTAAGGGGATTGGCTGTGGTGGCACTCCTGTGAACATGCATGGAAGTGCACACATCTCATGCTGGTGTGCATTGCACTGCTAAGTCTATGGGGGGACAAGAAAATGAGAAAGACCCCAGTCACCTGGTAGGTGAAGGTGGGTCCAGTGAGCTGGCCCCCATGCACAGTTCCAGGTCCTGCTGGCAAATGTTTGTCTTTCCCTCCACTCCCTGGTAGCTCTACTAGATAATAGACAGTGCACCAATAGGAGTTGGTGGTTATACCCTGTGGGGCTCAGAGCTGGGGGCTGGGTGGCCAGAGGAGATGGAGGGAGAAGGACCCAAGCCAGGAGTTGGTCAGATGGCTTCAGGATTGTGGGAGAAGGTGATAAGATGAGAGACCATACCAGAGAGAGGCCAGGAGTCTGGTGAGTAGGGGGCATAATGAAAGTTAAAAAAAAATCACTCAAACTTCTCAGGGTACACCAGAAGTTTCACATCCCTTACCACCCTCAATCTTCAGGTCAGGTAGAAAGAGCCAACAGATGGATAAAACATATGTTATCCAAATTCACTGAGGACAATCCCAAGGATTGGGATTCCCTTTTGCCTTTACTCCTTATGGCAATTAGGAGTGCTCCTGCAGCCACCTCCCAGTGCACACCCTTCAAGGTTATGGCTGGTAGAACCATACTATTACCTGAACACCTCCTGATTGATCTGAACATACCCACTGCAGACAGCATGCCTGTGGATGCATATGTAGCTAGACTTAGGGATTACATTGTCAAGATCTGCTTGTATGCAGCACACCATATGGGTAGAGCCCAATAACAATCCAAGCTTCACTTTGACAAATATGCACAAGAAGTGGATTGGCAAGTTGGAGACCAGGTAATGTACTCAAATTTGCACACTCTACACATTCCTTCACCAATAAATGGGAACAACCCTACCCCATTGTTAACAAACTCAGTCCAGCCATCTACCAAGTTAGACTCGTTCACTAAAGAAAGCTACTGATAAATGGCTACATGCTAATTAGATCAAGTTATATAAAGGAGAATAATTACTTTTCCTAACCCCATTGGGTGGAATAGTACCTACTAACCTTTTCTTTCTCCCTTACAGATACACCCACATAATGGCTATCTTGCTTCTGTTCCTCCTTGTAGGAATACTTCCCATTGTCCATTCCAAGGATATAACTACAATATCCAGCACCAACCAACATCTAAGGTGACTCCTTCCACTTCTCCAACCAGCAGAAGAATGATACATAACCCCATGAAACAAACCTAGCACCATCACAGAAGGAGTCAGATGTTCCCAGCAAATTAATCACTGTTCAGGAAGGCACAGATGCCTACCTGAATGCAGTGATTGTGGCACCAGACAAATCATCACTCCAAATTGAATGGCAAACTGACAGTAATGGACAACAGCTTTCAGTTGCTCACCTTTCCAAAGGCACTTTCCAAGGTTGGCCCAATACCAGAATTGCCCCAAATGGCACACTGTCTATTCATCCAGCTAATTATAAACATACTGGTTTATATAACCTCACTGCTTTGATTAATCCCACCTTTTGTGATAACTATCCAGAAGACTCTGCTAGATACTTTTGCACAAGATTCTACATGGCTACAGCAGCTGTTTTTATCAGTAGTTCCCCCTACTGAAGTAGGACTCACAGAATGCCCCATACAGGAACCAGGACCACCAAGTGGCCTGGCTGCCACATCACTTCCAGGCACACTTGTCAACAATGTGCAGTTCATGCACACCCCTGTTATTGTTAACCTTATACATTGGAACATGGCCAAATTCGGCATGTGCTCAAAAATAAATCTACGTTTCATAGTGCCATGTTACTAGACATTCTTGCAGCATATCAGATACGTACACAAGATTCAGTAGGTAGGACACATACTACTGAACACTTAAGTGTATTTCGACCAAGATTAGACCCCAACACTAAGAAAAAGAAATCAACTAGGCGTGCCTCTGCTGATATCACGGGCCACACTGGCACCTTATTCAGTCTCTTCAGAACCGGCATGTCCATCTAGAACAGAGCAGATATTGCTGCCATGTAAAATTCAAACTGTAATATTACAGACTGGCATAAAGGATTATGTTTTACTCCCTTTACTACATGGTGTAGATGGACTTAGGAAGAGAGACATACTGTTTGTAACATGCATGACATTGCCAAGAGTTTTAATGACACTAAAAATAAAATCAGTGAACTTGTGTTCCAGAACAACAAGGAAGCAGACAAACAATATATTGACAGGGAACTTTTATGTTCTGCCTATGGATCTTATGTAATAAATACTATGAATAATCTCATCCTGGTTTTGGAATCAGGATGTAGTCCTGACATTATACTGTACATGATAGGAGAGAAGCCAAATGGTATTGCCGACACTGTAGACCTGTTTCATGTATTACACTGTGCATGTCTAGGTCTGTTTGTATACCTTTATCAACTGCTAGAAATGTAAGATATGTCACACATCATCCTAACCAGGGCCTCTGTTATACAACTAAAAAAGTCAGCATTCAAAACAGCTTGGCACTATACCATGCTGTTAAAACAGCAACCAAGGAATCAATACAATGAAATGATTGTTTTCTGTGGGGGGGAGGCTCTGCCACCCATACCCCCCCATTACTGGGAGCTGTGCCCCAACCCCTTATTAAGATAACCTCCTCGGGGGGCAACTCAGGGACTCACACTGTTACTGTTGCATGGTTTTGCCCTCTGACATTGTCTATGTGACAATATGATCCAGTATGAAAAGGGTTATCACTATCTCTGTCTCTGTAATGTATTTGACATCATTAAATCAGTCTGTGGCTACTCACTAGAAAGCACTGATTGGCCCTGCACTTTGGACTCTGACCTTTTTTCAAATAGAACTGTTAACCCTAGGACAACATCATCTACGTCTTCATCAGTTGGTAACACTGGGCATCTTTACAAGGACTACACAGAGAAAGTTCATTGCTTCACTATGAGGCTGTCAAATCAGTCTTTTGCCTGTCCTATTCAACTGCATAAATGGCGGATCCCAACAGTGAGAGTGTCATACAATATTGTGTCATTACTAATCATAAATCTTTTGCCTATGGTTCCAAAATCTGTGACATTCAAGCACCTAACTTTTGTTTTATTCCTTATCAAACTACAGTTATTGGTCATACCTTTATTACTTCTGTTCCCATCCCAGAACCAGATATCATTAATACTAACTCTGAATATTTGCTTGCACTGTCTCAATATTTACCCATTTTTTAACGTCCACATTGACCCGTTGAACTTGGCACTTAAGACACTTTTAGGACACCCATCTCATCTACATCAGCAATAACAGTTCCAAAGCTGGAGATGCTCTCAATACACTTATCCATGATGCTGATTTATGTACATCATTCTCCAATACCTGGTTAGAATTAACTTTCAAACATTTTGTGATTATTCAAATATTTTTGATATTCTCTATGCTACTAACCCTCTGCTGTATAATGTGTACTCTCAAACAGTGCCATGAACAACTACAATTCTTTCACAAGGCTTGTGCCTCAGGTCTGTAAATGATGCTGTCATCCACAACTTACCCATTAGTGTCGCCTTCTTAGTAAGGAAACAAGGGGGGGTGGGATGTTACACTTGGTCCCCTCACCCATATTGGCAACCCACTGTACACTGTTGGCATCATCTACAATACTACCTAATTGCAGCTCCGATGAGCTATAATCATTACTAACTTATAGGGCACAGATACCTACCATATAAGAATAAGGAATCAGAAACATTGTTAATGATTATTACTGTGATTATTGAAAAATGTAAGTAACATACCAAGAATGCATTTCTCTATTCCTTTTCTAACACTATGTAAGCTATCTTCTGAGAAGTCATGTTGTGGAATACAGTCTGCACTGCTGTCATGTGGATTTATTTAAAACTGCACTTATTTGTCTTATCTTTCTGTAATTTGTGAGAATCCTTAGTATTCAAATGTTTTAGCTGACTTTATGAAAATTGTGTATCTTTCACATTGTGGAGCCACCTAACTTTTGGCCAATAGGGTCCATTTTGCGTATCTAATTTACACAGGAAGTCAGAGTAACTATGGTAATTATCTTACTATATAAGCTACCGCACAACATATTTTCTCTGAGACCATCTGAGACTGTCTTCATATCCTGGGGTATAGGGAAACTCTGCCTCCCAGTGTCTATTTTGGTAAGGCTCTGATTAGGGCAAATGTCTGATTTTATGTAATCAACAAGTTTATTACCGCTTATGCCATTTATCTGTTGTTTCTTTTGTTTATTACCACCAAGAACCTGCGATACTATGTCACTTGTACAGAATGCTGTAGAAATCCAGACACCAGATTTAAACAAACATGCAAGACATTGAAGTTTATAGGAAATTTACTTATATGCTAAGCATTGTACTTGTCAATAAAACTTTTAATACAAAATGATCACTACTTGTCAAAGAAAGTGAGCTTTGAAAAGTTGGACCGTGAACCTAGGCATGCACACCACTGTCACAGCTCAACTATTCAATGTGCACTTTCTTTTTCATGTAGTGATCCTTTTGCATTAAAAATCATATTGCCATAGTGCTGTCCATATACAGTAAGTATATAGGCTATAACTCTTCAGTGTCTTGTAATAAACGGAACTGTCTCACAATCGGCTAAGCATGGTCAGCATAGCTTGCCTGTGCCCAGACCCTCACAACAGCTGTCAGCAAGAAGATACAGAAGAGTATTTTTAAAAACAGATTAGATGACCTGGTAGGCAGTGGATATGATCTTTCCTATTATATAATGGATTAGCATAAGAACATTATGGGCCTCTGCCTTCTCGCTCTTGCACTTACCTTAGTATGAACCTTGGTATAAGAGATTTTTTTAATAAGCTCTTTTGTCTTCTTATTTGCCCCATTTTATAAATCCCTGAAAATTATTGTTTTGAGGCATGATGAAGAGCACAGCTTCTTGAATGGGAAATTTTCCACTGTGCCGATAGGTGCCAAATGCATACAGCTCACAGACTACCAGGACTGCATGCCAACATGCTGTACAATAGCACACAGTGGTATGCACAGTTACAGTGAACTAATAATTTGTGCAGTATACACATGCTGCCTATATTATTGCATCATACGTTTCCCACCTGTCATCCTGTGATGTGTCTGAAAAAAACAATTTATTACTGGTAATTCCTGTCATGAGATATGCTGGATTACAATAAATACATATGTGCCCATTGATCAATTCATCCATTGCACTGTAAATATAGTCACTTATTGCATGTTGACTTGTTTCTTTAAAACTGATATATTAATTATTTGAGTCTCATTTTAAGAAGGTCATGCCATGGTTTAATTGAGTTACTGTAGCATGCTACCCAAGCACTGCATGTCTGAATTTTTTTTCCAGTTTGATGAGCTAAATGCCTTTTCTCCTTTGCAGTAATTTCTGCTAAATCATTAAGATGCATAAAATCTACACACTCCTGTCCATGATCGGCACTATTTGTAATGTTGAGCGACATTTTTAATCTACTGGTGAAATGCTGCACATTATATTTATCTTTTAAGACAACACATGAATTAATGCCTCATGAGAACCCATGCTATGCATTCCCTATAACATACAATGGGGGGAAGTGATTTACATGACAGTTGTATATAGCTTGGTGAAAACATGAACTGTTAAACTCCTTTAAGTCCCCCTAAATGTGTATGAGACACATGAAGCTATATTATTATGTTTTAAGATAAATCTCAGTGAGAGTTATCTTATTTGGTTGTTAGTCCACAAGCTGAAAAAATGTCCTGACAATCTCACTCAATGTTGCACACAAAATCTAACTAAGCTGCAATTCTTTTGCTGGTGATGCATTTCCATTTAATCATATTAACAGCTAACATTAACAACAGCCTTGCTTATTTATGTCATGCTGCCTGCAGTCTGTAGTGCTTTGAATGGTTTCTCCTATGGAGACTTCTGTTTTTAACCCTCTTGGTATGCTTTGATGTTGAGTGTCAGACCTTGATTTAACAGCTGACTTAGCATTCATTATCGCTGTTACTTGTGTCTTAAGCCATAAGGCTCATTTTCCAGACCATTGATTTTTCTTTACTTCACAGAAATTTTACCATTTGGACAACATTCCTGCTTGTCTATGGTACTGTATTCTTCACCTTGTTGACAGTATTCTTTATTTCATTATCAGAATCCTGTACTTCCATGTCTGCCTGCTTCACCTTGGTTTACTGACATCTGAGCCCTTCCTCAACCTCACACCTTCTCTCCTTCCCTTTCTGTGACCACTCCTTTGTGTGTTAGTTGTTTTTACATTTATATTTCGCCAAACATATCTACTCCTTGCCCTTCCCCACTAAGTTCTTCATTTTTCATCTATCTGAATATTCGTTGTTTGCATTCATCCTTTAAATACTTCTTTATTCAGTTGTGATTGTGTCTGTTCCCTTTCTTTCTATTTCAGCACTTTGCTAGGAGTGCCTCTTCTCTTTTCTGCTGTATCAGCTGGACAGGCATGCTAACAGCCAATTAGACATTTAAAAAAATGATGGAACTTGTGAAATACTTGTCATTATTTGCCAAGTTTAATGGGCTGTGTTCACTGTCCCTTAGATACTTAAGGTGTTGGATGCAAGGATAAAGTTTAAATAAAAAAAAAATATGAAAAAACATCCAGTGGACTAGATTCAAACTTACACCTTACTTGAACAAAGGCTCAATAGTAATGTTGTCCATTATTCAAACTTTGTTTAATATAAATAGAATTAAAATGGCAACTCACAGTACATACATCAATACTGCTGTGCAATGCTTGTGTGCAAACTTAGCAAAAATCTTCTTTCCAGCTGCATGCCCAAAGTACAGTCCCGAATGTAAAACTGTGACATAGCTTCTGTCTACTTCTTACTCAATTGCCTAAAATCCATTCTTGATAATGAACTGGTATTATACTGATAATGAACACTGGCTCCCCTGGCTAGTGGCAGCTACTACAAACAGACATGCTGACATTTTGATCATCATGGTAGTTTACATCCCACCCCGTGGACAGAAACCCACCTTCCAGTCTCTCCTACATTATCTCACTACCCTCCCTTCTAAAACTGAGCTACTCACACTTGATGATCTCAATCTGAACTGGCTCTCCCCCTCTACCTCTCACTACAATGACACACTAGCTGCCCTGGACATCTCCCAACTTGTCACCAGCCTTATACATCTGAACCACAACACTAGTATGGCCACATTGCTTGACCTTGTTCTCTCCAACTGCCCCCATAAAATCACTGACATCTTCATCCTCCCCAATGCTCATAGTGACCACACTCTCATCCTTTTCACATGGACCAGCCATGCACCTAAACCGCCCCCTAAGACTATCTTCACCAGGCCCCTCAAACCCAGCAATCTAAGAAAACTTGAAACCTACCTTGCTCACTATAACTGGGCCCCCCTGTACTGCAGTCAGGATATAGACAGAGCACTAAACTACTTCATAAGCACCTTCAGTGATGTCTGTAACAGATTTTCCCCCCTCACTAGGAAAATTGTTAGAGACCATGACACCCCATGGATCACTCCTCAACTGCTTGACTTTATCAAATGCCATGATGAGCTGTGAAAAAAACCTTCACTCCTACAATCCCTTGGACAGTCAACTCTACTGTGCTGCTTGAAATAACTGCACATAGGCCATACAGAAAGCTAAATCTCACCATTTCAAAGTTGCCGTGACCACTACATGGGGAAATGGGCGCAAATTCTGGGACAACCTGAAATTTCTCAGTGCCAAGTCTACCTCCCCCCCCAACCAACTTAACATAAATGGGTCTATTACTAACAACCCACAACTGGTTGTTGAAGCACTCAACTCCACCTTCTCAGACCTCAACTCTACCCTCCCCTAATTTTTTCAGCCCAACTCCCATTGCACCCCCATCCCCTGGCATCTCCTCCTTTCCACTTCACACTCTCACTACATGGGAGACCAAACCCTATCTTCTCAGAGCCCTCAGGAAATCATGTTTTTAGTAGTGACACTTGACTTCCAGATCCTGTGGCTGACACTATATGAAGTCATCCCCCAACTTCTCCTCAACCTCTCCCTCTGCTTGGGTAATTTCTCCACAATTTGGAAGACAGCTCATATTACCCCCATACACAAATCTGGTGATCACCTTACCCTTAGCAACTACTGTCCGATATCTAGTCTTCCCCTACTCTCAAAGGCTCTTGAGCTCATTGTGGCAGACCAGCTTACTGAGTACCTCTCTAAATACAACCCACTGACCCCCGAACAGCATGGCTTCAGAAAGGGCCACAGTACAACCACTGCCCTCCTTGAATTCTTCAGCTTTATACACTGCACTTGACAATGGCAAGTTGACTGGTGCAGTGTTCCTTGACCTATCCAATGCTTTTGACACCGTAAACCACCCACTTCTTCTCTCCACACTCTCACAACTTGACCTGTCTCATGATTCCAAAGCCTGGTTTGCTGATTATTTATCAAACCATACCTAGAAGGTAAAAATCCACTCTACCCTCTTAAAACCACTCCCAGTTCTCCCTAGAATACCGCAAGGTTCCATATTAGTTCCCCTCCTTTTCAATCTCTACCTCAACTCTCTCCCAAAAGCCTGCTCTGGTAAAATCCTATTATATGCAGACACCGTCCTCTATGCATCCCATTCCAACCCATCCCAGCTGGAACTCTCCCTCCAAACCTCCTTTATTGAGGCTGAGTCTTGGTTCACTGAACATAAACTTGTGCTCAACCAGAAAAAGTCTAAGGTCATTCTGTCTGTCCATCACCAAAACAGGCATAAGTACACCCACCTTGCATTGACTCCTCCATCTCACTGCCCCTCGAGCAAGTCCACTCATTCAAATACCTGGGCACCACCCTTGACCCAGCCCTCACTTTCCATGACCACATAGACCACCTCTGTTCCAGTTTCAACTCTCAGGTCGTTCTCCTATATTGGCATCTGCACTGCCTCCACCTGAAGCCCTCCAACTCATCATCTCCTCTTCTGTCCTCAATACTTGACTATGGCATTGTCATTTATGGGGCTGCTGACAACACTGCCCTTCAGAGAGTTAAAATATCACTTAACAAAGCCTTCCACCTCTCACTGGGTTGCCCTAGTACCACCCACACCTGCTCCATCTATAGCCAAACAAACTAGCTGGACTTCAAGGGTAGGCTACAATACCATACATGTCTCTTGGCCAAAACAAACTCCTCTGGACTCACTGATCCCAGCCTTTCCCCTCTCCTGCAACTTATTCCACTTATGAGTACAACCAGGATCTCCCTCAAACCAACCCACCTGGTGCCATGATTTAAAACCTCACTTGACCAACGCTCTTTTGCCTACCATGCCCCTTCATGGTTCAACCCCATCCCCTCTCACATTACCGAGGAACTTAAGCTTGGCCTTTTTAAATCCCTCCTATGCTCCCACCTTCTCTCCACAGGCTCCTGTAACTGCCCCTAACTCCTTTACAGTCTGACAAGAGACTTTGCCCTACCTGTCCTATCTCCCAGCTACTGAAATGGACCCCATGCAGCTCTTTCTGTACTGCTGCCCCCCTTGTCCCTCTCTCTGTCTCTGTCTCCTCCAAACTCTGACAATGGACTCTTGTCCAGCTCTTTCCCTGCTGCTACCCCCTCCTTTCTATATCCCCTATCACCCTTCCACCCAAATGTTACCTCTGAGCCACCTTACAGATCCTGGAATAGGCACTCCCCTTCCTTCCCACCTCTCCTAGTTGTCTCTTGATTGTTTACTTACTGTGTCCATGACCCTTGTCCTAATTGTCCAGTCCTTGCCCTCTATCAAGAATGTCTCAACAATGAATTGTGCTAAAATAGTGTACCAAAATGTGTTTTTTGCTCTCCATGTATTAAATATTGTATCTACTGTATGCTCTCTAAGTTATACAAATTATACCATGTTTTACTTACTGCCTGTCATGGCTTTTCTCCTTGTAACCTGATGTGGAGCCTTTGAAAAGGAATCTCAGATGCAAAGGATTGTAATTCCTAATATTCAAATAAATAAAAATAAAAAAAAAATTGGAAAATAATAATTCCATCCTCAGAGCTCTGAGGATTGAATTATTGCATTCCAAAATGTCAGCATGTCTGTTTGTAGCAGCTACCCATAGCCAGGGAAGACAGTGTTCATTGTTCAGCAGCAGCGATGGGTAAGAGGCGATTGCTCTATGAAAAAATATGCTGACTGAGCAAGCAGCAGGAAAGCACAGAAAATAAATTACTGTTCATTTCTGTGGAATTAAGTCTGAGCTTTGGAATGTGCCTACCTTATAATCTCCTGGGTCTTGCCTGAAAATAGCATTTTTCTATGTCTAGCACACCTACCCAGTAATCAAACACGAATAAATAAATACATAAATGAAGTAATAGTTTGTTATCAATAATGGATTTTAGGTAATTCAGCAAGAAGAAGAGAGAAGCTGTGGTACAAATAAACCTTCAAGACTGCACTTTGGGCATTCAGCCGGAAAGAAGGTTTTTGCTAAGTTTGCACACAAGCATTTGCACAACAACATTGCTGCATGTACTGTGAGGTGATGTTTTAATTCTATTTATATCGAATAATGTTTGAATTAGGACAGCATTAGTATTTTGCCTTTGTTCAAGTGAAGTGTGCAGATGTATGAAGTCCACTGCATGGCTTTTTTACTTAAAAAAATATATTTCTTTATTCAGTGTAGGCTGTTTGGTGAATTGATGTTTTGAATCCCACCAGGGCCACTTACCAAGCACAACTACAGATACAGTTATGTTTGCACATATTACTAGGAACACCATGTTGTAAACTCCTGATTTTCAAAGGACAATGAATGAGTAATTTAATAACTTTTTTTATGCTTTCAAGGCACTGCTAGACTGATCTGCAAGCAGGAAATCATACAGTTATATAGCTGCTCTGTTATATCCCTGTAGTGTTTTCAGGACTGGTTTTCTTTAAACCTGGTTTAAATGCATATCATCTGCTTTACTTATAAAGGAGGATAAGCTCCTAGCAGTCATAACTTTATAAAACAATGAAACTGGTATATGAAACCAAAGTCAGTTCAAAAGAGCACCAAATGTTTTTACATTGAAGAGTTGTAAATCTTTAACGGACAGATCAAACATTTTGGTGCATACTGCAGAATTTGCTTATACTTAAATTATGTTTGTGGCGATTCATTATGGTTTAAATAAATGGTGCATAAATTTCAAAGGAGCCAGCCACACTCAATATGGCTGACTCCTGCTAAATTGATATACATGGAACTTTCTGCTTAACCAACACCAACCTACCAGGAATAGTAACCGAACAGAGGGGGAAGCACCCAAAAATCTGTCACTTTGAATAAATGTTACCCTTATACAAATTGATCACATTGAAAATAAATGCACATTAGTAAAATACAGGCTTTTTTGTGTTAGGAAATATATACAACAACTGGCATTACCGCAGAATGGTTATTTTACAACTTTAACTGTCCCAACTAGGACTTATTAAGTGAGCTGATGTGCAAGCATGAGTTGTCCGTTTGTAAAATTTCCCAACAGAACAAGGGATCAGTCTGTGAAGAGACAACAGGTAACAAAAGTTGGCCCAGCTGGAGACCCATAGATTTTCTTGGCTGTCAGCAGTGGCAGCAGTTTCAGCCACAGGCAAGATTTTCTCTTTTGTTGCTAAATTATTATCTGTGTATACAAGCATATGAACATATGAAAATGCCAGCAGAAACAGGCCTAACAGTCTATCGAGTCTGCTCAATTGTGCAGTTAGCCCCTCAATTTGCAGGTGCCCCTCCCTCCCACTCATCTTATTTACTCCTCCCTCACTTTGTCCCACCCCTCTTAAACCCCCACCATACTACAGACTACCAACTTCACAGGCAGGACATTCCACTTATCTACCACACATTCAGTAAAAAAGTGTCTCCTGATTCCCCCCTGAATCTTCCCCCTACCAATCTCAATTTATGTCCATAGTGTCAATGACTCAGTAAGTAGCACACTTGCCTCTGAGGACGAGAGATCAAAGTGCTGTGGATTCAGTTCCCACACCTGGCACTTGGGTTAATATCCCAATACTGACACTGTAGTGCAGCATGGGGGGGGTGCTGCCCTTCTGAGGTGCAGTCTTTCGGATGAGATGTTAAACCAAGGTCTCATCTGCCTGGATTGGTGCTAGTTCAGGTAGATGTTAAAGATCCCATGGCACTTATCAAAAGAGTAGGGAAATTTTATAGAAAGTGGACTTCCTTACAATATAGTCAAAGAAATCAAACAATACAAAGGCAAACACAAAGAAAACTCAGAGTAACAATCAGTTCATAATGAGAAAGGAAAATAAATACAAAGGGAAAATTATTGAAACAGATGGCAAACCCAGTATTACATAGTCAGAATCTTCTAGCTAACAATGCAAATTTATTCAAACCATACATCACAGCGTACCCATAAATGTTGTGCTTTCAGAAAGGTATAATGCTTTAAATCCAGTTGTTGTATTTGCTGTATTGAGCATTGGATGTTATTCAGTAATTCCAAATGATTGATAGACCTTTGTTGCAAAACCAACATTCCACGTGGTAGCCATAAAAAGTACCTAATCGTGGCAAATACTACACAGATAGTATCCTTATGATATCTGCCAAAACCTTTATTATCTGGTCCATGCAATAAAACCTGATATGTGAGAGCTGAAAAAAGTGGTTCTGACTGAGAGAGTGACAGGTAGTCCCAAAAGGTATGGGCATAAGGACATTCCAAAAATAGATACTGCTGGGTTTCTAAAACTAGGGCACAAGATGCACTAGGGCAGAAACTTTCTGAAACCTGTTTATGTTTGCTATTGGTTTTGACCCCCCAATGCCCATAGTTGCTCAGCCAAGTATAATCCCATGCAAAAGGTGGAATTCTAGGTTCTACTCAGTTGTTTAATGACATATGACAGTTTTGCTGCAAGACAACAGGGGAATTTAAGTTCTGAATGACATTCGGAGGTCAGAATGGCGGAGTAAATTGCCTTTCTGTTCATTGTTAAAAGCTGTGTTGGAGAGATACTCCACTTAACAGCATTCTTAAAACAGTCTCTGCCATATGAAGGGATACTTTTAGTAGAGACTAGGGACCTCGATTTGTTAGCTCCCAGGAAGGAAGGCAAGAAAGCAGCCATGCATTAACTAAATGGCTCCAGTTCTTATCACCAGGCCATAAAGTAGAACTAATATTAAAAGCAAAAACATACTGACATAAAAGGCAACATGGTGAATCATTCCTACCCCACCTTTATCAATAGGAAGATAAGTGAATTCTCACCTAACTGGGTTCAGTCGTGAGCCCCAGAAAGCCTGAAAAAAAGCCCAAACAACCCTGTAATAACTACCTGAAGAGAAGGGAGGACATAGCTGAGATATAAGATTAAGGGAACTAATAAAGTTTTAATTAGTACTACCCTCCTTTTCTTTGAAAGCTGTTGCCCTCTCCAACCAGACACAATACTACCTGCCTGCACCATTCTAGCTTCCCAGTTCAGTTTAGAAATATCCCCTGGGCCAAATCATATGCCAAGAATAGAAATGGGGGTCAACTGACACTGCAATGCCAGCCAGCAGATTAGTGCGGGGCAGTGGGGTAGGCCCAAGAACAACCCCTTTACTACTATTAATGTTTATTTTAGAGCCAGAAAGACAGAAAAACTGAGCCAAAACAGCAGTTAGGGCAGTTTCAGAGGAATCTGGGGCTAAAGTTAAAACTAGGTCATCTGTATAAGCCAATACCTTAAATGGCCATGTGTCAGGGAGCGCTTCTATACATACCAGGTCTCTATTAGCCCAAATCAGTCTAATCAAAATATCAATGCCAAATACATAGAGGAGAGGGCTAAGTGGACACCCTTGCTTCACACCTCTATGTATCTTGACTTTCCTGCCAAACCAGCCATTAATATTCAGACAGAGATAAGATTCACTATACATAGCCCAGAGCCAGGTCACAAAGGCATCTGGAATACCAAAGGCTGATAAGGTAGAAAATAAAAATCGATGGGAAAGCCTGTCAAAGGCTTTCTCTTGATCCAATCCAAGAACATATCCCTTAATGCCATCACATTCACCACTAAAAAAAGAGTTCCCAGAGTATTACTAAATTGTGATGCTGTTTCCAACCTGCTAATGCACTGTAAGGACTAATCAGTTAGTGTGCTACTTTGGATAAGCAGGCTAAAAGGACTTTACTCAAGATCTTCAGGTCAGCATTTAAAAGACTCAAGGGTGCCTGTTCCCAATATCCTGATGTACACTCTTTTTATGAATAAGAACTAATACTGCATCCAACATGGAAGCACAACATTTGGAAGTAACAAGGATGTGATTAAATAAGGATTACCAATGCAGGGAACAGATCCTCTGTAAAGATTTTGTAAAACCCTGAACTAAGACCATCAGAGCCAGGGGCAGTGTGACAGGAGAGCTGTGATATTGCCACATTTACCTCCTCAAGGGATATTTCTCATATTAAATACTGTTCATCCACATCTGAGACCTGAGGCAATCCTAAGGAGGTCAAGATGTCATGCACATCTGTTTCGGGGGGGGGAGTAGCAAATTATTGAGTCACATGGGATTCCACAACTTCCAAAAGCTCCTGAGGGGAATGAGCTATCTGTTCAGATGGTGTTATCAACTCTTTAATAATTCTATTGTCAGTCCTGTGCTTACACTCCTTATAAGGATCTAAAGAACCCTTTTTTACCTGTGTCCCAAATCGGAGCTCTTGTTGCAGGGCTTTGGCCCTATCATACTGTAGAGCAGTCATCTGCTGCTTGATATTACTAATCTGTGCACTAAAATCATGGCCTGTGATCTCTGTTTGAGAAATGAGATGCTGAAGCTGGTGGTGTAGCTGTAAGTACTGCAAATAGCCAGTGGTGGCTCAGAAGTGAGCCTTTTGCTGGAAAACCTATGTCAAGACTGTTTTGTGTCCTCCCACCACTCTAATATATCTGTATAGCATTCTACAACTGACAGTCTTGCAGCCCAGTCTTTTTTCCAGGCCTTCTAAAGGGGGACTTCAGAAAGAGCTGTCTAATTCAACCTCTACTGGTTTTTATTGCATCAAAGGGCAGATCCCCATGAGATTGTCAATTTAAGGGTCATATGATCCAAAAATTCAAAGGGTCAAGAAAAAATGTCTATTATATCTAATGTAGGGGACAAAAATATAAAATCAATATGCATCCTGAGGGGGCCTCTAAAGTACATATACCCCTCTGTGGGATGGACTTTTCTATAAGCATCTATGAGAACTGAGGTACATAGAATGTTTTGTAGGGATATGGAATCACTAAACAGCTTCTCCATTTGGAGTCCTCTGTCTGATCTGGAGAGGCCACAATTAAAGTCCCCCAACCAGAGCATGAGGCGTGAAATGTGTTGAAAAGGCTGTGCTTCCTTGAATAAGGTGACCTTTTGTGCCGTGGTCTGTGGGGCATATATTGCTATAATATGGAATCAGCTTGAGGAGTAGGAAATATCTAGAAGAAGGGCTCTGCCAGGATGGATATCCACTAGCCTGGAAACCTGTATTTGAGAGTTGAAGAACAAGATACCCACATCATCACATGCATCTAGGCCTGTGGACCAAAAAGATGGGCCCAGTCTCCAATCTTTAGAAGCTGCTTGTAATTACAAAAGGGTTTTTAAATGAGTATCCAGCAGACAGATAATATCATTTCTAAGACCCTCCAAAAAAAGCATAGCCCCAGAGTGTTTCCTCCCACTTTTATTACTATTTATATTGATGGTGCTTATTGTCAGGTTTTGCATGAGCGAAATATTGGGGGGGGGAGATGAACCATAGTTACCTAAGAGGATTTACCTAAGGAGTCTTGGAAACATGGTGCTGCCTATTCCATTTAGCAATAGACCCTTACGCTCCACCTTCTGTATCAGTATTTGATGTGACTGAGGAGGTACCAGTACCATCTTTGTCTGAGTCCCTATCAGTACTATCTATAGGGAGAGCAGCATATTTGTTTCCTTTTTTTCCAGGATAGTGTACTTTGGCCTGCTCTGGCCTCTACTTGTTTGGGTTTCAGTGACCCTGTTTTCCCTTGCCTTGGCTGTTTCTTTGGAGCTACCACCTTAAACACTGTATCCTTGTCTCGGGGGGGCATATCTCTCTGCTCTGAATTCACTACCACAGGAGAGCCTGAGGGGCCGGGTGTAGATATGGCAAATACTGGGTCAGGAGGCAAGGGGGCTGGGGTGGTTTCTATAATCTCCACATGGTCAGAAACCAAAAAAGGCTAGAAACTATGGAGGGTTCTGAAGGTCCCTGTCAGTGGAAACCTGCCTATTGTCATGCTCTGCAACATGTCTAGCTTGTTGGTGCTGGATCATATTTATAAGTCCTTCGTGCGAGGGGCAGTCTTCTCTGTTGTGTGAAGCCCATGGACAGTGACCATAGCCATGTTCTGTGTGCTCACACAAGTTGCACTTAAAAAGTTTCAAGCAGGCAGAGGAGACATGCCAAAGTCCAAACAGTGACTGCAGTGTAAAGAGTCACACGCTGAACTAAGGTGGGCGCTAGATCCGCATTTAAAGCAGGACCAAGGCTGACCACTGTAAAAAATAGAACCCTGGTCCCTCCCCAGAAAAAAGGAGCTAGGGAGGTGCACAGGCCCAGAATCAGTAGAATGCAGCTCGACCTTTATCTGCCATCTACCATCCCAAATTTATTTACTGTCCAATGCTAGTATAGGTCTACCAAGGATCTCACAACGTTGCTGTAGCCAAAACAAAATATCTTCCACATGAACTCCTTCATTTTTAAACAAGACTGTAAACATTTTGACTAGGGGTTTGGTAAGCGGGATGGCATGGAATGGGATCCAAGCCTGGGTATTTTTCAGGGTCTGGTACTGACCCCAGAAATGGTCCAGGCTGGAAATGCTTCTGAAACTAATATCATAATTGCCATTCCCTAAACTAATAAGTGCCAATATTTCAGAGGAAAAATAATGCATAGAGTTTTTCAGTAAGGGTCTGAGTGATATGCACTGTATTGGGAGGATCTTCCAGGCCACCTTTATACAAAAGCTGGACCATGTTGCACCTAGTGGCTGGCTCTCCCTTAGTCACAAAGAGGTCTGGCAATTTAAACAAGGAGTCTGGGAGATGTTTCTCTGGCTGCATATTCTCAGGCCCTGCTTGAATGGAAGGAATCTCACGTAAAGGTATTACAGGAGGCAAACCAGTAACAGGGTTAACATCAACTACATTTTGAGGCAAAACATTTTCAGTATAAGCAGTATCATTTATGACAACACTATCAGTACTAGATGTAGTACCCCAGGGTGAGTTGGAGCTCATATCTGTTGCAACATTGGTGGCCACTGATACAGGTGATTTGGCAAGCATATCTTGAAAGGAAGGATCCCTTAAGTCAAGTGTCCATTGTCTGGAAGGCACTTGTACCCAGCCCACACTTTCCAGAGCTTTCTTTGGGGACCAGTCTATTGAGCCAATGTCAGAGTCCATAATATCCCCCCAGTCCAGAGAACGTTGCCAGTCCAAAAGAGAAAAGGTGACTTCTATGGTAGGGGTTTGCACTGAAGCTGCTGCAGAGGAGGAATGAGCTGGAGACCGAAGTCGAGTTGTTTCCCCGGGCCCCAAATGCTGTCTACATGATCGGTGTGATGTAGAGGCAGTAATCGAGTAAGGAGGTTGTAGGCACACAGGTTCTGACCTGTTTTCACTGCCAGCCTCAGTTGTGACTATGCTTGGCTGTTGCTCCTTATTGTGGGGGTGCTTCTGCCATGATCACATCCATAGTGAGAGTAGTTTGTGAGTGAGTCACCTCTAATTGCTGGTTCATGGTGACCTTGACAGGAGGAATAGATGGGCTAACACCCGACTGACAGAGGGAGTCCAGGGTGGCATCAAGGTACCACAATTTCTGCAACTGTTTCAACTTCTCCTGCCACAGAAGGGAGAGCCGATTCACCAGCTGTTCAGGTGGCAGTACCTTAGCTGGCTGTACATGAATGTCAGGCTGCAACTTCTCCATTCCAGGCTGCATGTTAGGCTCAGGCCCATTTTCCTTAGTAGAGGAGGGCTCCATTTCAGAAACATTATCCACAACCAGTCCAAATCAGTAGCCACTTGTGGAGAAAGGACAGGGGAGAAGGCTCTCTACCCTGTCAACCCAACATCCATCTCCTCTGAAGTCTCAGGCAGACTGGCCATCCATGCAAATAGCCAGGGGTACCCCCTACAGGAAGGTAGGGGAAATTTTATTACAGCAAATAATATGTACAATATTGGAAGAGCAAACAATACAGTTTCAATACTCACAACACATAGCTTACACAAAAATCAGAAACAATACAAATTACATACACCATTACATAATACATATATGAATCAAATAAAATATCAGAAAGCAAGTTTCTATGTGTTTGGATAATGCCAAAAGAAAAAAATAAAATCTACATAAAGTCAACATTACCAAAACCAAGACAATAATACTAGAGACATCACAATATCTTCAGTAAAGGACACTTCTGAGAACTGGAATCCTTTATGGGCTACACTATTTCCCACACTCATGTGAATAAAGCACACAGCACTACACACCCCACCACCTCACCCATTGTGTTACAAAATAAACCAGTTCTGACAGATTTCCGGAAGTTCATAGTCCATATACTATAGTGGAACATCCTTCCATTGCTTTTTCCACTGTTCCCAAGACATCTTTCTTTGTCAAAGTTTGCATGAATAATAATTTCTTTTTCAATCATACATACCAGAATCTGTGGGGAAATGTATTTTTGTTGCAGAACAAATTTGCATTGAACCTGCCACATCAAAAACTTTATAATAGTAAAAATCAATCGCATCATTCTGGCATTAATTTGCAAGGTAAGCCGTGCAGTCCCCGTAACAAGATTCACATACGTAATTTTTGTCCATCCCACCCCACTCCATTTGTGATTCAAATTAATCCAAAAGTCCACAGCATAGGGACAGTGAATAAAAAAATGCTCTTATGATTCAATCTGATTCTGACAATACTCCTGGGGCAATATCTCTCCTCAAGGCATTTATGTGTAGCATTACCCTTAACGCCAAGCCGACCATGCATACATAGCCATAGTACAACCCTATCCACGGTGGAGTTCTTTCATCAATTAAATAAGACTCTACTAATGGATGATCTTCACAGCACAGTGAAGGATATGCTACTGGTATCTGATAAGACCCTTCCTGAATTGTTAAATACAGCATCTTCCTGTTTGGAACAGAGAGCTGCGCTTTATTCAGTTTCCAGCATCATATTTTGTGTAACCCATGTACCACAACTTGAGGCCAAATCTCTTTTTTTCATGTGCTTAGCTGACCCTGTGCCTACAATTGTAGCAATGGTGTCATCCAAAGGGCCGCCACCCGTTTCCACCCTCTCTCACCAGGATGAAGAAAAACTGATATTGTGTTAAATAAAAATAGGCTATGTAAATAACTAATATGGTTCAGCATCTGTAAACCATCTTCCTTGATGTTCCTGTACAGGATTTCCCTCTTAATGGGGTTCAAATGACTCCCCCAAAGTAACTGAATGTCTGGCTTAAAATGGTGAAGTCCATTGAACTTAAGGGAGGAAATATCGCCCCCACATATGTTAGCAAAAAAAAAGTCTTAATAATTGATACGTTTCATTTTTGTTTGTTGCCAGTTTTTCCACTGATTAACCTTCTCAGCACTATTCTTCAAAACCTTTCCCCAATTCACCCTTGCCATGTCTCCCGACCCAAATATAATTCCCCAAATCATAATACAGTCACTTGGCTTACGAATATTTTGTATTTCTCTCAAGAGAGGAGTACTGGGGCACAAAATATACCCACACAATTTATTAATATTCAAAGCTGATCCTGTAAGTTGTGAAAAATGCTGAATCACCCCTAATGCACATTCTGCTGAGTCCTTATCTTCTACCAGGAGACAGATGTCATCTGCATAAGCTAGCGTTTTTACCATTGTCGATACCCCCAGAATATGAATGGTTCTACTCTCGGTCTTATGTCCAATCAAACAGAGCACTGGATCTAAACTAAAAATATACAGTATAGGGCTCATGGGGCATCCTTGTCAGACTCCTCGAGCAATTTTCACTGGTATGACCACATGACCATTTATTAATGGACTGGAAGAAGCAGATGCATACAATGTCATAATCCAGTTCGTGAAGATATTTGGTATTCCATAATGATCTAATACCATTTTTAGATATAAATATGAAACTTTGTTAAATGCTTGTTCCTGATCCAAACTTAACAGGTATCCCTGCAGTAGATCCCCTTGTCCTTGAGATACAGCCTCTCTTAATAGTATCAAATTATTTGTTATTTTCCGTCCTTTAACTGTACATACTTGACTTGAGTCAATGAGGAAGGGTGCCACCATCCCAAGATGATTTGCCAAGATTTTCATTAATATCTTTAAGTCCGTATTCATAAGACTCAGGGGACACCAGTTCTGTAAAAGATGTCCATCTCCCTTTTTAAACACAAATAGTTGCATTGCATGACCAAATTGTGGGACTGCCTCTTGTCCATCCAGAATCATATTAAGGACCATGCATAAAACTTCTGTCAACTCTGAAACGCATGCATTATACATCTCCGAGGTTAAACCATCAGGTCCTGGAATTGTATTATTATTTAATGATACAATGGCTGTCCTTATTTCCTGTTCAGTGATTGGTTTTACTAAATCAGAAAGCAGACTAGGCTCACAACAAGGTTGCACATAGTAAGTGTTGAAGTAAGTTTGCAATCATATCATGTGACACCGTAGAAGCCATATATAAACATTCCACATGACGATGGACCTCATAAAGAATATCTTCATGAGAGTGCACCACCTCCCCTTTCGGGATGCATAGTGAAGCCATCACTCCTTGCTGCACTCTTGTTCTGCAGTTTTCAAAAATATCCCCTGTAGCTGTTTTTCCTGGGGTCCTTATACGATGTTTGTATAAAAGAGAAGAAGCCCATTCATACTGTAATTTTTCCATTTGTTGCTTCAAATGAGCAATCTGACTAGCATATTCACTGTATCTCTCATTAACTAATGACACCACCCGCATGTATTGCCCCTTAAGGTGAGATATCAGAGGTATTTTTGCGAATGGTAACAGAATGCCTATTTTTTTTAAAAAGGACTTGATATCGAATTTGGTTTGAACCCACTGCCGGCTTACATTTTGTTCCAATTCAATAACTGACATTCGAGCCCATATTAGGTCCTGGATACCAGCCACACACCACATCTCCTGTAATATCATACTATTCATTTTCCATATGCCCCTTCCACGGCTGACACCCTCCCCTAAGGACAGACTGACCTCCACCATCATGTGGTCTGAAGTCTCTAGTGGAACAGTGGCAGCCTGTACATACGTCAAAGAAGCAGAAATCAATACCAGATCTATTCCTGTAGCCAATTTTGCTTTACAAAAAGTATACCCTCCAGAGGTATGTACTTGCCTATAAGCATCAACAAGCCCTGTCTGTCATACTATATTATTTAAAGCATTTGAATCACAATACAATTTCTTTCCCTTAAGCTCTGTGCCAACCAAGGGTAAACTGCAATTGAAATCGCCCGCCCAGATCAAAAGTCGAGAAGTAAACAAAAAAGGTTTTATCGCCGTGAACAAATCTACCTTCCTTTTTTAGTTTGGGGTGCATATAGGGAACTCAATCTCCATTGTTTCTGGCCAGGATTAAAATCTAAAAGGAGTGCCCTGCCTGGGTCAATATCCACTACCCACATGACCATATAGTCCCAACCCCGAAAGACAACCCCCATCCCACACAATGTTTCTGGGTAAGAGAAAAAAAAGCTGGGCTCCAACACCACAATTTATTTGCACATTCTACTTCATTAACCGTATACAATCATACATCCTGTAAGCAGGCTGTATCTATATGATAGTCTTGGAGGACTGAAAAGGTTACTACATGTCTACGACCAGTATGAATACTATTCACATTAATTGTGGCAATATTATATATATATGATTGTGACATTGTAGTTTAACAAAATTGAAACACCAAAAGAAACTGTAGAACATAATCAAGTCACAGCCTGTTTACCCAGCCTTTGACTTCAGTCTGGGCTGTAAGCTGCCTTGTTTTAGGCAAGTTCGTATTACTTTGTCCACCGATATCACATCTTCCTCTCCAGAGTCAGAGGACAACTCTTTGTTAGAGGAAATTGTCATAGAATCTTCTGATTTGTCTCCAATGTTTGTATCTACAGGTTGGAGTACTTCATAAGGATTTGACAGTGGGACATCTGGCACCTCCTTTCCCATTTTCTGTACTTTGGCTTTAGTTTTTACTGTTTTCATTGAATGTTTATTTTGAAACCACCACAGTCATTTCTGGGTGGGGGGGCATATCCTTTAAGTCCGCCGCCTGGGTTTCCCTTGGTATGTCCACTGCAGATTGTTGTATCCCTGGAGAATCTGCCACAATTTCCATCTCCATCAGAATAGTTTCCACACAATTATGTTCTTCAATAGAACCTCTTCCTCTGTACCTTCAGACAGGAGAGGTTGGGGGAGACGGGGGGGGTTCTGTTCAAACACCACGATAGGGCTATCAGTGGCACTTAATGGGCCCTGTATCAGTAAGTCTAGTGTTGCACCCTTCTGGTTTGTTTCCTTAACATGTCTCTGAATAGTAATACTGTGACTCTGTGCTTTATCCACTACATCCTCCTGACTAGGTTGGTCAGAGCGATTGTGTGTGGTCCATTCACATTGTCTAAAGACATGACCTGGAGCATCACATAAATTGCATTTCTGCATTTCAGTGCAATCTGTATTTGTATGTCCAAAGGAGAGATAGGAAGCACATTTTATTCTATCACATACATTGCTGAGGTGGAGATGTGAACCACATCTGAAGCATGTCTTAGGTTGCCCCAGGTAAAAACAGTGACCCCTCTCAGATCCCAGAAAAAACACACTAGGTAAATGTTTAGGACCTCATGGCCCATAATTCAGATGGACTTTATATTTCCACCCCCCTGTCAAAATGTGTTCCCCATCTAAAATTGGGGAAGGGTCCCCCAAAACCACACTCTGTTGTTTCAACCAGTAAGTCACATCATGCACAGCTACCCCCTCATTTCAAAACAAAACTGTTACTTGTTTAATGGCAGGTTTTGTGAGTGGGGTAACACGAAAAGGAATCCATAATGCAGAGTGCTTTTTTTTATCATATGACGTCCAAAACAGATCAAGGCCTGCAGGGGATTTAAAGCTTACATCATAGACAGTATCACCTGTAGCATGTATTAATGCGTATATTTAATTCGAGAAAAATCTCAAAGAATCTTTTATCAATGTCTTACCAATATATACTCTATCAGGAGGAAGAGGCAAACCCCCCATATATTGTATCCAAACTGCATTTTTCCTCTGGACTTGGTTATTACCAGAAAAAAAAGACTCCCGATTCCTAAACTGTTTCCATAGCAGAGCTGGCTGTACCCCCTCCCATTTTTCTGTAAGATAGGGCGTTCTGTATCCATATGTTCCCCCCAAGTACCTCTGACCTGGACAGGGAGCTCCACACTAGATTCTACATTGCTATGAACAGTAGGAGAAAAATTATTAGGGGCTGCTTTTGACAGTGCAGGTCCAACTACAGCCTGAACTGAAGGACCTCCACAGGGGAATCCTCTATCAGATTTCTTTTTACCGTGGTATCCATAAGGTCAGAAACCCATCCCCCAACCACTGTTTTTTTCCAGCCAGCTCTCGTTAGTGCCAACTCCACCATCCAACCAGTTGGCCTATGCTCAGCCAAAGCGTCATCATTTCCATCCCCTAGGCCGCTCATCTGCACACTAGCTGGTGGCATCTTTAAGCTAGCATCATTTTTACATATTGTCGTTACTGTCTCTGTACTTGCATCAGGTACAATTTCCTCTGCCGGATTGATAGATTTACAGGCATTACTTACTGTGATCACATCAGGAGAGTCCATTACAGTCATGGATTCCACTGTATTCAGTGATGACTCCACAGCCTGGCAGGACAGCGAGTCATCATTCTGTAACAGGATCGGAGCCTCGCTCCGGGGCGGAACAGTAATACACAGCACAGCTGAGCTCAGGCTTCCACTTTCATTCTCAATTCTAGTATCAGGAGCAGGAACATCACCTCTTGAGCTTTCACCATGGCCTGGGGTTGATAAAACCAATAATAAATGCTGTGGCTGTTCCCCACTTAATGCCTGTATAAAATCTACCTCTTGCTGCAAGCCTGCAGCACACAAATCCATGTATCCAGTCAGTTCTAGGGCTCCATATTCCACACTTATGCCTTCCATATCATGAGACATTTCCTCCAGCCTTATCTCCTGTGCTGGACCTACAGAGAGGGAGACCTGTTCTCCTGTAGGGTTACCAGCCTCCATTGCCACATCAGCACTTCCTCCTTGGTCCGGCTCCAAACTGTGCTCCTTCATTCCTGCTCACAGGAAGAAGAGCCCCCTGGTGCAAGAGTATGAGAATTTATTGAAATTACAAATCAGACAAGAGAAATGTACAAACTGCCAAAAAGAACAAATCAAAAGAAACTTCATGTTACAGGAAAATCTGAAGTAGTAATCCAAGGCATGTTTCGCCAATTTGCTTTCAGAACATGTTGTGGGAATATAGTACATTCATTCTGAAAAATATTAACCAGTTCTTTAGTAACATTCTGAATAATGATTTCAAGAGGAGAACTTTTTTGCTGTAGCATAAAACCACATCTGGCAGTCCATATGTACCATTTTAAAACTAAACAAACAATATTCAAAGTACCATTATAAAACTGCTGCCAACCAGAATGGTAAATACCATACATTAATTCTTCAGATGTCATAAGAGAAAATATAGGAACAGTCCAGAAACTAGCTAATATTGACCAAAATGGCTGTATAAATGAACACAAAAAAAATAGATGTTCAATAGTTTCTTATGCTGACAAACATTCAGGCCTGATACAACCCCATTCAGCATGCTGTTTGTGCTGTTGATTACTTTTTACATTTATCTTACCATGGCAACTAAGCCAATGGAAATCCCACAAATGTCTTGGAACCCTTTTCTCTGTTAATTCAACAAAATGGGTAGAAACAATATTGTGATACAATTGCTTCCTGGTAGTGCCCAGTATCATGCGACTAGAGACTCCCCATAATCGTAATTTAACAAATATTTCTCTATAGAAACTAGGGAGTGTAAGATCTTGTCTCAAATGGGTAGTTTTTGACCCTTTACAAATTGAAAACCATTGATAAATAGCATCATAAAAATATGAAGCCCAAACCTTGTCCTCATTAACCACTAAAGGTCGAAGATTTGTAAAAAAAATCATACAATAAAAAAACACTAATGGGTTAACCATATTTAACCCTCCATGTGAGTAAGGTAAGTAGGTAATATTTCTTTTTACAGGATTCAACCTACTACCCCATACTGCCCAAAAAAATAAACTCAGTAGACTAGCTTCTAATTGTTTTGGGGAGGAAATACTTTACAAACATAGATACACTGAGGCAGCAGTTTGGTCTTTATCAACATCACATGTTTCTTTTTGTCCATTTTCCAGGTATTCCACTGTAACACCATTCTATTTCAAAGGTCCATTCTGGAAGTCCAGTTCAAAAGATCTAAATTACCTGGACTTCATAATAATCCTAAAATTTTAATAGGATAAGAAAAGATAGGAATACTAGAAATCTGGGAGCCAATTTGTAGTTGTGTTCCTAAATATATACAGTACCTTGACATTTTCACCTGTTTAAGCTTGCTTCTGAAGCAAAAGAGCAAGTAGTACAAACATCTATTGCTAAAGAGATGGACTGTACATCTGATAAAAGAAGGCATAAATAATCTGCATATACAATACACATTGCAGGACTTTGTAAAATCCTTACCTGCAAAGATCTGATTCCAGGATGAATATTTATATACCATAATAAAGGATTGATACAAAAAACATAGAGGAGTGGGCTGAGGGGACAACCTTGCTGAACTCCCTTATGGACAGGGACTAAAGGCCCAACAAATCCATTAACTAAAGGAGTACTTGTGGCAGATTCATAAAATAATTTCATCCACTGTATAAACTCCCCCAGGATATTATAAAATTTTAAAACTTCTCACATATAACAATGATTAATGGAAACAAAAGCCTTTCTTTGATCTAAGAAGCACAAGAAACCCTCGATCTCCTGCTTTGCACTTCTAGTAGTTATTTCTCTCAGTAAAATGAGATGTTCCCAAATATTGGAGTGTTTTACTGAGCATGCTTGTGCTGGACTAATTATATAATTTGCCACTTGTTGCAACCTTATAGTTAAAATCTTTGCTAGTATCTTGAAAATCTGTATTTAAAAGACAAATCGGTCTCCAGTTAGTCAAGAGATGCCGATCTCCGGTCTTATATATATAAACCAGGGAACCCTGTACCATATTGAAAGGTAACACAGTCTGTAACATATCAGAAAAAACTTGAGCCAATTCCTGATCCAAAATGTCTGCAATAAGTCGATAAATTTCAGTAGTCAAGCCGTCTTTCACTGGAGATTTATTTGCGGGCATAGACTGGACGGCCTGTTGTATTTCAGAAAAATGAATATCTTTTAGTAGGTCCTGAGTTAAGGTAACATAGAAACATAGAATCTGACGGCAGACAAGGACTGCTTGGCCCACCTAGTCTGCCCATCTCCCAACCCAACAGATAAGCTGCAGATCCCAGTCAACCAACAGCCTACTTCCTCCTATCTCCCACTAGAATTGTCATATGTCTGCCCATGCATTCTTGAATTCTCCCTCTTTTTTTTTACTCTATGATCTCCTCAGAAAGGCTGTTCCATGTATCCACGACACTCTCTGTGAAGAAATACTTCCTCACATTACTTCTGAGCCGTCCCTCTTCTATCTTCAAATTGTGCCCCCTTGTTTTTGCACATCTCTTTTTCTGAAAGATACTACCCTCTTGGACTTTGTTGATTCCCTTAAGGTACTTGAAAGTTTCTGTCATGTCCCCACTCTGTCTCCTTTCCTCGAGGCTATACATCTTTAGTTCCTTTAGTCTTTCTTCATATGTCTTCTGATGCAGACCCTGCATCATTTTGGTTGCCCTCTTCTGGACAGCCTCCACCCTGTCTGTGTCTTTGCAGAGATGGGGTCTCCAGAACTGTACACAGTACTCCAGATGTGGTCTTACCAACTGTCTGTACAGAGGGCCAACAACTTCCTGTTTTCTACTGGTGATGCCTCTTCCTATGCATCCCAATATCCCTGCAGCCCTCCTTACTGCCTTCTCACATTGCTGGCCCAACTTTAGGTCATCTGATATGACTACCCCCAGGTCCCTTTCCATTTTTGTTGTTGTCAGTATCTCACCCCATTGTGTACTCTTCCCCTGGGTTTTTGTTTCCCAGGTGCATTACTTTGCACTTCTTTGCATTGAATCTAAGCTGCCACACATTTGACCATTCCTCCAACCTTGCCAAGTCCCTTTTCATCCTTTCCACCCCACCTTATGTATCAATCCTGTTGCAGACCTTTGTGTCATCTGCAAAGAGACATACTTTCCTTTCCAGTCCCTCTACAATGTCATTTATAAAGACATTAAAAAGGACTGGCTCCAGTACTGAACCCTGCAGTACCCCACTAGTAACCCTCGTTTCTTCACTGTGTACTCCATTTACTATTACCCACTGTGTCCTGTTGTCCAACCAGTGTTTTACCCAGGTTACCAGTCTAGGACCCACTCCCAGGCTGGCTAATTTGTTTATTAATCTTTTGTGCGGGAACTGTGTCAAATGCCTTGCTAAAGTCTAGGTAGGCCATGTCCACAGCCACTCCCTGGTCTACTGCTTTGGTCACCCAGTCAAAGAAATCAATTAGATTTGTCTGACATGACCTTCCCACTGTGAATGCATGCTGCCTTGGGTCCTGTGCCCCACTGGCCTCTAGGTACTCAACAATTCTTTCCTTCAGAAGTGATTCCATCATTTTCCCTACCGCTGAGGTCAAACTGACAGGTCTGTAGTTTTCTGCTTCTGTCTTGCTCCCACTTTCATGATGGGGAATCACATCCACTCTCCTCCAGTCCTCCGGTACCACCCCATCCTTCCATGATTTATTAAAAAGGGTAGTCAGTGGTGTTACTAGTTCTTCCCTTGGTTCTTTAAAAATTCTGGAATGAATCCCATCAGGCCCCATTGCTTTATCCACCTTCAGTTTTAAGAGTTCTTTCAGAACCCTTTCTTCTGTGAAAGGACTAATATCAACTCCCCTATCCAGAGTGCTTCTATTGACCAGATTAGGTATTTTCTCCTGCTTTTCCATTGAGAATACTGAGCAGAAGTATTCGTTCAGTATCCCTGCTTTTTCACTGTCGCTCTCTGCCCAACCACCTTCCTCTTTGTTCAGCCTCAGTATCCCTGCCTTAGGCTTTCTTTGCTCCCTAATGTACCTATAAAAGGTTTTATCCCCCTTCTTAACTGAGTTGGCTATCTTTTCCTTGGTTTGGGCCTTTGCTATTCTGACTGCCTTACCCACTTTCTTCTGCTTTAACTGGTACAGTTTTCTGCCCTGCTCCTTCTGTGTTTCCTTATACTTCCTGAATGCTATATTTTTTTCCCTTACCTTCCCCTCCACTTCTTTTGAGAACCATAGTGTTTTTTTCTTTCATTTTGATTTATTTGCTTCACACAAAGACTTGTTGCCTCTGTGATGGCGGTTTTGATGTTTCCCCATTGTTGCTCCACCCCACCATCTTGTCTGTTTGCTAGTGCTTTTCTGAGGCACTCTCCCATTTTGACAAAATCAGCCCTCCTGAAGTCCAGTACCTTCACTTTTGCGTGGCTTGACTCTACAGCTAAGTTTATCATGGACCACACTGTTTGGTGGTCGCTTGTTCCCAGATAGCTACCCACTTCAAGATCAGAGATCCTGTCTCCATCCCCATTTGAGAGTTCCAGGTTTAAGATTGCTGTCTCCTGAGTGGGTTCCAAAACTAGCCATCTGAGGCATGCCCCATGTAGGGCATTGAGAATGGCCCTGCTCTTGGATGTGGCTGCAGCAAAGGTGCTCCAGTCAACATCTGGCATATTCAGGTCCCCCATCAGCAATATCTCCCCTTTCTCTGCCATCCCAAGGATGCCTTCTATCATTTCCTTGTCCATTTCCTCCCCCTGAGATGGGGGTCTGTATACAACCCCTGTGCAGATTGTGGAGCCATTTCCAGTCTCCAGGGTGACCCACAGTGCCTCCTCTCCTCCCTGTTTACCCTTTAGTTCTGCTGCTTTTATCCCTTCCCTTACATAGAGAGCTACTCCTCCTCCTCTTCTTCCCTCCCTGTCCCTCCTGTAGATTGTGTACCCTGGTATGTTGATATCCCAGTCATGGTTCTCTGTTTACCATGTTTCTGTGACTGCCTCAATATCCAGGCATCCCTCTTCCATCAAGGCCACCATTTCAGGGAGCTTTTTACCTAGACTATGGTCATTGGTACTGATTACCCTCCATTTTTTTATGGCTTTACTTCTTTTTGCCCCATCCCTGTCCCTACTGCCTTTGTCTTTTTCTCCATTTACCCCTGCCCTTCTCCCTATCGACTGCTCTATTTTGGTGTTTACCTCACTAATTATCCTGATTTTTTTGGGGGGGCTAGGATTTCCCTTCTCCTCTTCAGCACCTCCCCCCTTGGCTAGTTTAAATGTTTGCCACTGAAGCATTTCAACCTATTACCTAGGATCCTGGTTCCCCTCCAGTGCAGATGCAGATCATCACACCTGTATAGGCCTGCATCCCTCCAGGTGGAGCCCCAGTCCCCAGTGAAGCCAAATCTCTGAGCTCTGCACCAGCTTTTCAACCAGTCATTGAATCCCATTGTGCGGAGTGCCCTAGCCTCATCCATGCCATAGACAGGTATCACTTCTGAGAAAGCTGGGAATTCAGGAATCTTAATATGTTCCAAACAGTTATGGATACAATCCAAGTCTATGACCTTTCGAGAAAGAAGAGATTTTGTATGATTATATACAATATTCATAATTTTATGATGTGCATTGTGTATATGTCCTAAAGAATCTTTTAAACTATCCATTCTTTTAGACTGAGTCTGTTGTTTACAGGTATCATATGGACAAATAGTAGAAAATGCTGCTTTTAAATCAAAATGTTGCTGAAAAGCTAATACAGCAGCTTTTTGTTGGTGAAATTTTAACATGTGTTCTTTAAAATATGAAATCTGGGTATGATAATCATGTGTAGAGCTGTATGATAGGGAAATTAAGGCTTGTAATTGCTGTCTATCAGGTACATATTTTAAATAATGTATATCTTTGTCTTTCCTACTCAAAACTTTAAGTAAAATAATCAACTGTTTTTTTAGATCTTCCCACCATTGTACCGGTGAATCATATAAGCAAAATACTGTTTTTTTTTGCAGATAAAAAATACTGTAATTGCATGTGAAAATGTTCTTTACTCAATAATGAAGAATTACATTTCCATAAGCCCCGACCCATCTGAAACCTTTGTCCTAATTCAAGAAAAGGTAAGGAATGATCAGAATACTCCACAGCCTGAATTCCAGCTGTGGAGATAAAAGAAAGGTGGGAAATAAATAAAAAAATGATTCTAGTGTATAGTGTACCTTAACAAAAAGTTGGCACAATTTTTTTTGGGTAACATAACATCAACGAGATTTGCTTTATGAAGTATGTCCTTTAAACAATTAGAATTGCAATATGATTTTGAGGTTGTAGTTTGTTGCCCTCTATCTCTTTTCTCCAATCCACAATTGAAATCCCCCCCAAAATCACTTGTTGTGCAGTATGTAAGTATGGTTGTATTAATTTAAAAAGTGACATCCTATCAGTTTTTGATTGCATAGCATAGATATTAATGAGTCAAAACAAAGTCCCCTGGACACAAATATCTAGCAGTAAAGTTCTTCCCGGAACCAGATCCAGCAGTCTAAAACATGTAAATTCAATATCTTTAAACAAAATTCCTACCCCCGAGCATTGGTCTGTACCTACTGACCAAAAAGGAAGGCCCAGCTTGCCATTAAGGGTCGAGTATTATGAATATCCAATGCAGCGTATAATCTTGTATCTTGTGGAAAATAAACACCTGATTGTTGCAGAGTTAAAGCAGAAAAAAACAGCACTTCTTTTCCTCAGGCTCTTAATACTGTTTACATTTACTGAGGTAAAAAAAAAGAGACATACAAAAGTAAAAGAAATAAGTCACCATCATTTTTTCTTGACCCTACTTCTAGTACCTAATCTAGTTTTGGTTTTACATGAGATGTTTTTTTTCTTCCTACAGACTCGGTAGGAGAGGTGTTTCGAAGTGCTTCGTTTTGATCCACCTCCCCATCTCCTACTACAGAAGAGGAGCCTGAAAGTATTTCCTAGTCACTATCTGCAGTAGGGAGAGTCTGGTATTGATTTTGGAGGGGAATGGTCTGTATTTTGGTTAATTTTGAGGCTGGGGTAGGTTTTTCAGATCTTTTACGAGCTAAAATACCTTTTCTAGTAGCATGTGCGATGGGGGGGCATGGCTTCCTCATGTGTTTCTACTGTTGTCAGAGGTTCTACTTCCAAATCATTTTTGCTAACCTGTGGCTGAGGAGTTGTAGGGGCATGGAACAAGTCCACTGAGGGGTCTGTTTGTGATTCTACTACTACTGCTGGAAAGGTCACGTTAAGTGGGGAAGTGAGAGGGGGAGAAGGCGGAGGAAAGAAAGGGGACGATAGCATAGTTCCAGACTGTTCTCTTAGGGCAACTGCAATAAGCAGCCGTTGCTCCTCGCAATCTCCTCCAGGGTTTGTGTTATGAGCGGCCCATGAACAGCTTTGGTAGGAATGCCGTTTCATCACATAGGCTACAAATTATTTCATTCAAGCAGTTATTACTAACATGTCCTAATTCATTGCAGACAGAACATCTTACTTTATCGCAAACTCTGCTCATATGGCCTTCAGAGCCACATTTATAACAGGCCTTAGGTTGACCCGAATAAAACAAGACCCCCCTATCGCATCCAAGAAAGAAGGAATTTGGCAAATGTTTTAAACCATCACTTGTGGAACATAGTAAAACTTTGAACTTCCAGCCTCCAGTCCAGTAATGCTCGCTATCAAAAATAGCTGTTGGTCCATCCAGAACAGTACAGCGCTGTTTCGTCCAATAAGTTAAGTCAATTACACTAACCCCTTCATTACGAAATAACACAGTTACAAATTTTATTGCAGGCTTTGTCAGGGGAACTGCTTCGAAAGGGGTCCATAGGGGAGAGTTCTGAAATTCATTGTATTTTTTCCAAAAATTTTCTAAACCATTTGCAGTCTTGAAACTCACATCATAGGTGTGTTCACCTGACACATGGATTAGGGCATATATTTCAGTTGCAAAAAACCATAAGGAGTCTTTTATTAATGTTTTCCCCACATAGATGCGGTCTGGAACACAATCTAAGCCTCCTTTATAAAGTAGGCATACAGCATTATGGCATTTAGCAGGGGGCACAGGTAGATGAAATAAGGAAGCAAAAGATTTCCTAGGTTTATTGTTCAAAGATGCATCTGGGATAAAGGACTTAGGTTAATTTAGTACAGTATTTTCAATCGGTATTGATTTGGGCAAACTTGGTGGTGGAATATTATCAGAAACACTAACAGGATTTTTAGTCTGTCCCACAGTTGTGGGAATTGTAATAGAAGATGTACCGGAAACCCAGCATTTGTCATCAGTTGTTTCTTTCCCACCCTGCAGCCAACAAAGCGGCATCCACAGACCATGACTATTCAGTAACAGGCTTCTCAATTGCTGCAATGGAGGGCGGTTCGTCTGTTGAGGCCAAAATCCAGCGTGTAGTGTCACTGGCTGACTCATCCTGCAAGGTCTTTGATGCTGCCATGTCAGCATTTGGAATCAGCTGAGCAATCCTTTTTGACAGTGCCAACTTAGGTACTTCAAAAGGCTCTACCGCCATATGTTTTGAGCTAATAAGAGGAGTATCCTTTATAGGAGACTGGTTTTGTCGTGTAGACAGAAGTAACCCATCATCCGAAATTTCCTCCTCCACCCAAGTACGGGCTGCTGGTACACTTGCTGAATCCCGAGTTTCCTTAAAAGCAGTTCGGTTCGCTAAGAGAGCCTCTTGCTGAGTGATAACATCCAGTAGTTGGCATTTCTGACATTCTAAAGCCAGGAATTCGTCATCTTCTAAATTTTGAGCAGTTTTCAGTTGCACAGCATTTTCCATATGAATCTAACAAAGCAGGCCATTCACCCACTCCGTTCCAGGCAACTGAGAAGCAGGAGGTGGAACAAATACTCCTGCCTCCTACATGTCCATCTCCTTCACCAAGTCATCACTGACTGCTGCCATAACCGACCGCAGCAGCACCCCTACAAAAGAGTAGGGGAATTCCCCCAGTGCCCTAACTGTTGTCTTTGGGCAACTGCAATAAGCAAATTTCCCCCATTCATTTGAAATACCACAAACAGCTTAATCTGGTTCAGTTTCGCCTGGCACTCATCTGTGTCGGGTGGGGTAATTGTGAAGGGTCAGCTGCAAAGTGGGGTGCTAGCTGCACACTCGAGCAGACTTGATAGACTGTGTGGCCTGTTTCTGCTGGCAAGTAGTAAGTAAGTATACCTGCTCTTGTCCCTCCCACTTCTAATCTGGAGGAACCTCTCTATGTCAGTTTTGTTCATCCCCTTTAAAGCAGCAGTGCAACGAACTGAAAATGTTATTTTCACATGTAATTAGCCAAAATGCACATTTATATGTTGATTATATGTTGATTCCAATACCTTTTACTATAGGATGTCAACAGATGTTTTCCTCACATGCTGGATTACTCCCCCAATGCTAACAGACCCTCACTAGGATCATTATTTTTAAACCAGATGCATCATGGTATTTGTGTGAATGAGACTGCTTACCATGATGCACCTAGTATATCCCACAATGAACCACTTTGGTGTTTATGCGCGCACCCCTTCAATGTTCCTAGTCGCTGGTTGAAACATGGCTCATGCTACTTATAGCAATACCGTATCTGGTATAGCCAGTTTTGACTCTGAGAGAGTGAAATTAAAAAATATTGACTAATGTACTCCCTGGTGTTTCCTGATTTATGCCACTGATATTTAAAGTGTGATTATTTCATCTTTGAGTTCAGTATTATGTGACTCCGACCCACACAGGAAGACAACGTGCACATTTTTTTCTTGCTTGGTTTCCTCGCAGTTCTATGCAAATGCACAATGATGAACAAAGCAGAGATGTGCTGATGTGTGTAACCCCCCCCCGACAATTAACTCCCAGGTTCAAACTTGTATTATACAGCCTCTTACAGGACTAGATTGATTTCCTCACACGTTTACACAGGATTGCATCTGCTTCATTAAATTCCCCTCTCCGCATTTGTGGTGACAGCACAGTGTAGGTTTGTACTTGGAAATTATATTTATTCTTATTTTGAATATTATCTGCTGACAATTTCTTGAAGTATGAAAGGTAGGCACTCAGAGTAAAAAATGTTCTGCTACTTTTCCAAAAACTTTTCCCGATCATGGTATTGAATAGTGGCTCCGAGGAAAAAAATTCCAACCAGACACAATTCATACTGTATACTCTAATTTATGCTTGTGCCATGTTTATTGATCTCCCTGCAGACAGTTCATATTTCTTTTGTATTTAGTAAATAATGTACCCTCATCTACTGCCGCCAGATAATATGATGCATTAGGTTATTAGCAGCTTTTCACACCTCATTATTGCAGTTGGCTTCCGTAGTGTTGTTGTGAGTGCCCTTGTCTCCGGCATATTTCCTGCTTTACTTTTATGGTCACGAGTTCGAGTCCTGCCACACACATTGTTATACTGTGATTTTAGACAGAATTTTTTTTTTAAAGTTAGTTTTAAGATATACTTTTTTCATGGATGACAATCATCCCACCCTTCAACATGCAGCTCAAGTGCTGCTTGGATTGATGCGGTACAGTCGGTCCCATCTGTCACACTCTCTCCAAATTATAAACAGTTGAGACTGTACAATGAGAGTCCATGAGTGATTGTATACAATTTGGCTAGCTCATTGCACATTTTAGGGGTCAGTTTCAATGCATAAGTCACTGCCCCTCCTCCCATGGCATGAATTGGGAATGCATTATGCTGCCGTATACCACCGTACTCTTATGATTCATGCTACAGCATTCTACTGTCTGCTTGAGTGAAAGAGAGGTATATGTGCAGAATGTGACAGCATGGGTAATGATACAGGAGAACTAGATGAAAGGAACAAAAAAAAAAGGTTCACAAGCCTGTGCTTTTGAATACTTAACTGGAGGTGTGTTTTTTCTCAATGTTTGCAAGAGAACTAATAATGTAGAGATGCAGTCTGACCCATGATTCATCTCCTTATATGTACCGAACAAAAGTGTGAACCGTTACAGCAGACAATAATATATCACGTATGGGCCAGATTAAAAAAAAAAAGCCATTCAGGAATGTGCTGAAAATCACTAGATATGCCACTTCAAAGGCACAGTAAAATGTGTGTAATTTTGACAACTGGAAGGGCACTTCAAACTTTTTTCCTGCTATCTGCACTGGAACGAGCATGCATGCTGTGTGACCAACAGCGACAAGTGAATCTTGGTATACTAATGCACAAAAAAAATGGATGACAGTTATTTAATTTGCGGGAAATAATAAAAAACTTTGACATAGCACACACTCCCAGTCAAGTCTACAAAAGAAAAGATGTCTAAAATGTTAACATTCTGTCGGTACAGGTGGTAAAATAGTAATCATTATTTTTATCCACTTTGCACTGCTGCTTTAAGTATTTAAAAGTTTCAATCATATCCCCCCTATCCCTCCTCTCCTCCAGTGAATACATATTCAGCTCACCCAGCCAATCCTCACAGGGCATACCCTCCAGTCCCTGGATCATCTTTGTCACCCTACGCTGTACCCCTTCTAATAATCTGATGTCTTTCTTCAGGAATGGGCATCAGTACTGCACACAGTATTCCAGGTGTAGTCTGACTAGTGACCTGTACAGGGGAAGGATCACCTCCCTATTCCTTGAAGAGATACCTCTCACTATACATCCCAGCATCTTGTTGGCTTTTGCTGCCACCTTCCTGCACTGTGCTGAGCTGTTCATATTCCCTGTAATAATCACCCCGAGATCTTTCTCCTCCCTGGTGCTTTTAGCTGAACCCCTCCAAGCTGATAGCTCTTCCTTGGTTCCTAGTTCCAAAGTGCAGTACTTTGCACTTATTAGTGTTGAACCCCAGCTGCCATGTTTCTGACCATTCCTGTAGTTTGGTCAGGTCATCCTGTAGCCCTTTCCACCCATCTACGTCTTCTACCACAGCTCCCATTTCAGTATCGTCTGCAAACAGACTGATCTTATTCCGGATTCCATGTGAGATATCTGCTATGAATATCCCAAACAACACCGGTCCCAGTACCAATCCCTGTGGTACTCCACTGATCACATCCCTTGGTGATGAGAGCTCACCCCTCCACTACCACCCTCTTCTGCCTTCCCTTCAACCAACTGGTGATCCATTTGACCATTTTTGTTCCCACCCTGGTATCCTCCAGCTCCCCCCAGCCTCCCATGTAGCACCAAATCAAAGACCTTGCTAAAATCCAAATACAGAACATCCACACATGGCCCTTGTCCAGTTCCCTAGTCACCCAGTCTTAGTACTCAACTAGGTTTGTCTGGCATGATCTTCCCAAGACAAACCTATGTTGCTGAACATCCTGAAGTCCATTGTCCTCCCAAAATGCCACCAACTTCTCCTTCAGGATTGTCTCCATGAGCTTTCCCACAATCACTGTGAGGCTTACTGGTTTATAGTTCCCCGGCTCATCCCTAGGGCCACTTTTGTGAATGGGCACCACATGGGCAATCCTACAGTCTTCTGGTATACATCCTGTGTTCAGGGAGGTACTGAACAGGTCAGCAAGTGTGCCCACCAGGATCTCTACCAGTTCTTTTAGCACCCTAGGATGAATGCCGTCTGGACCCAGTGCCGTGTCCACCCTCAGTGCCTTTAACCCTTCCAGAACCATGGACTCCATAATCCCTGTTATCAGTCACTCCCTCCCCTCACCTGCCCATCCCTCTCCTCCCCAAGGTACCTGACACCCTTTCTCCTTTATGAACACAGTAGAAAAGTCCTCATTTAGTGCCTCTTCCTGATCCCCCTCCTTCTCTAACCCCCCCATCCTTCTTAATCCTCACAATCTGGTCCTTGTTCTTCTGTCTCTCCCTAATGTATCTGAAGAAGTCCTTTTTACCATCCTTAATACCTTGTGACAACCTCAGCTCTCTTGAAGCCTTGGCCGCTCTGATCAGCCTGCTTACCTCCCTGAACCTCTTTGTATACTCCTCTTTGTTGCCTTCCCCATCTGATTTCTTGAGTCTCTGAAATACTTTTTTCTTGGCCCTCAAGAAGGTAGGGTAACTTTGTTCAGTTTGAGCACATCACTGCCAGTCCGTGCATGCTTTATCTGTGAAGAAAACTCACATTTCATCCCATTAATTCATCTGCATTCACTTATAACATATTTTAAATATCTGTTCTCAGATCTATTTAGGTCTTCAAAGCCATCTGCAATTTTTTAGTAACTTATGCCATCAGTTTTTGAGTCTGAGTGAATATCTGGATCCTGATCATTCAACTCATCCTTATTTTCCAAATTTTCCAAATCAGTTTCCTCATCTTATCTTGTTCCATGCTGTGCTTCAAGTCACAACCAAGAAACACTGCACTCTGTAGCCAGAAAAGGATGCACACTCCAAACAATGTAATTTTGAAAGCTTTATTGCTCAATACAGGGTGTGCTGAGTCAAGTGAGACCACAAACACCATGTCCCCTGGTGCTTCAGGACCTAGCACTTCATCAGGGGGCATGGCAAAATGGAAAAGACATGAGACTTATATACCTCCACCAATAATTAGCTGTAATGCAACACAGTTGATTTTAATAAAATCTTACTATAAATATAGAGAAAAAGTGACACCTATGAAATCATTACACAAAGGCCCAGATATTCAAAAGAGTTGAGCCATGCACAATAGGGTTGCGCCTGTGCAAGTCCGAAATGCGCCATTCTGCTATATTCATCAGGAGGCAGTTGTGCCCCCCAAATCAAGCTGAGCAACAGCACAATGCTAATGAAGGCATGTGCAACCGAAGGGGGAGGAACCATGCATAAACTGCACAGCCTGATATTCAGCCAGACCGTGCAGAGTTATGCAGGCGCAACCCCCTACCTGCGCCTGCACAACTTACGCCAAAAAAAGGATTGCCGAGGGCCATCTGGTGAGCTGCCACATTGCAGGGTGCAACACAGCAGCTGCCACCTGTGGGTGGCCCTCACTCGTTCTGGTGGTGCTCCCCATGCCCCGATCACAGGCTGAAGTGTCCCCCATTGGCCGATCGTGGGCATAACGTTACTCCCCATTAGCCCGATCGTGGGCAGAATGTTATTCCCCCCATTAGCCTGATCACAGGCAGAACAGTATGTCCCCGATCAGCCCGATCGCGGGCAGAATGGTATGTTCCCCAAGCAGCCCGATCACGGGCATCAGATATCCTCCCCAAAGTCAATATCCCTGGTGGTCCAGTGGACCACGAGAAGCCGATCGCGGGCATACAGTCAAACCCCTCCCCAAAGTCCAATATCCCGGTGATCTAGTGGCCCCACCCTCCCACCCACGGAGACCCCACCACCCGCTCCTCCCCTTCAGCAGTGAGCGTCAGCACCCACCCACCTGTCACCCTGCACTTCGCCGACTGACAGCTTAGGTGAAGGTTGCACACCCGTTAGTTCACAGCAAAAGCCAATGGGTGTGCAATCTCGTCTAAGACAGTCCAGATATGTAGATGAATTCATTCATTCGCATATCTACTTTGCTGCGATATGGGCTCTGCCGCCCATTGGCTCTTGCGCAGACGCTCTGGCTGACTGGTGGCCGGGCGTCGGGTGGCGAGTGGAGTGGTGCTGCCACTTGCCTGCTGGCGAGAAGGCCAGGCTGGCTCTGAGTAGGCGTCAGCGACAGATCACCCGCAGGGAGGCGGACTGGATGCCAAATTGGGCTTCTCGCGATCACTGGACCACCGAGATGACAGACTTTGAGGGAGCGGCTGATCCCGCAACTCGAGCTGCTTGGAGAGGACGCCATCATTCTGCCCTGTCGGGCTGCTCGGGGAATACTGTTCTGCCCGCATCGAGCTAATGGGGGAAATAACGTTTTGCCCGCAATCGGTCTAATGGAGGAAATAATGTTATGCCCGTGATCGGGCTAAAGGGGGGGAAGTAACATGATGCCTGCAATTGGGCTAAGGGGGGGACATTAACTGTATGCCCGTGATTGGGCTGCAGGGGGCATCAGTTCCCAATGGCTGCTGCCTGGCAGGGTGCCAGGCGCAAGTCGTCAGGGATCAGCTCACCCATATGCTAATGGCATGCAAATGGGTCCGTAATTAGATGCAAATGGACCCCCCTGCGCCTTGCATAAATTATGGCCCCATTTGCATGTCACCTTTTGAATATCACAGGTTTTTGCATGGTGCAATGGAACTTGTGCCACCGCATCTGAATGCTCCACTCTGACCACTTGCGGTGGCGCAAGTTCCACTGCACCATGCACAGTGGCGCCGGGAAGGCATATTCAAGAAGTTGCTCAATAGTGCTACGCCATTGAATATCGCCCCTGCCACACCCCTGTGCAACTTTTTTGAGCAGCGCAAGGGCTTGCGCCACAGAATGGCGCAGTTTGAATATCTGGCCCCAAGTTCGTAAAATGATGATTGCGGCAAATCATTTACAACAAAGCTGATAATATGATAACCAAAAGATATTTTTATTGTAATTTAATAACCAGTGGTTAGTATTTTAGTATAGCATTTGAAGTTCTGTAAAATGACTTTGTGCTGCTGTGATGTACAAAGAGAGAAAGAAGGAGGTATTGAGATCCACTCCAGTAGCAATCTGCCCACTGCTCTAACTTGAGGAGAAAAAGATAGACCATAAAAAATACATGAAGAGAGGAAAAGTCACAATTTCAAATAGCATATAACTTTAGAATGTAGAGTATGCATGATATAAGCAATCTCTATTTTTATATATATATATATATATATATATATACACACGTGTATGTATATATATATATATATATATATATATATATACATATATATACTGTATATATATATCTATATATATAAACAAAACTAAAATACAATCATTCAAGCTGTTGCCTAAAACAAAATTCACTTTTTGTACAAAATTACAATGTTTGCTTGGGCTTGAATTTTAATTATCATTATAAATTATTTCAGATTTTTTCAGATTTTTGAGGGGTGGTGTGGGGAGACATTCATTGATACAGAAGTTGTAAATGACCTCAGGGGACCAAAAACACTGGATATGTAATGCTGTCAAATGGATTTTAAATTTAGCAGAAAGGTGCACTCTCAGTCCTTGTGTGAAAATTAAATTTAGTCTAGTTAAAGTATGGCTTCAGGTCCCAAGAGTCATTTAAGCCTATTGGCTTGACACTTTTTAGAGTGTAGATCCAAAAACTCTCTTTTTTTAGCAAAACATTTGCTCTATTACCCCCTAATTTGTTAGTTTTAGCATGATCTATACCCAGAAAATGGATCAACTCGGGATCAGAGTTATGACAATCAGAGAAATGCATGCCTACTGGTGTATCTTCTCTATTAGCAATGGATCTAACATGTTCCTTGGTCCATTGTTTGAGTGGTCTAACTGTTTAACCCATGTAAACTTTTTTATGTGGACACCATTTAGTTCATCAAAGCCGTCTGCAATGTTTGAGTCACTTCTACCATCAGTTTTTGAGTCTGAATGAATAACTGGATCCTAATCATTAAGCTCATCCTTATTTTCCAAATTTTCCAAATCAGTTTCCTCATCTTCTCTCATTCCATTGTGTGGTTCACCCTGTGCTTCACAGCTACTCAAATCTGCTGCTCCCACTTTCTCTTCCACCACCCCGTCTCCCTCTCTTTCTAAGTCTTGCCATCTGGTAGGATCAATTTTTCATGCAAGTGACTTTATGATGTATCACCTTTTGGCAGATCTCAAATGGTATTTATGTATTACTTGATCCAGTCCTACCAATGTTCTTTATCCATTAACAATATTTTTTCTGAATATGATTGAATTTATACAATACTGTGCAATAAAGAAATAGTGAACTGAAGTACTGAACATTTTCTTATTGAATTAAAATCAAGTTCAGCTTTACGAATTAGTCATCTTTGCAATGGTCATGTACTATAATTCTATCTTGTTATATGAAACCCTCTCAAAGACATCATCTGATATTTTTACTCTCTGACTCCATTTGCAGTCACAAAATGTCACTTAAATAAACATATGCTACTTTTTTTTATTTTTGGGACAACAGAGAATGGCCACTTAACTGTACATGGTGGAGAGGAGGTTGTCCTCAGATGGGAGGGGCTAAGGATATGCATAATTGCTGGGGTAGGATGGGTGGCTTAGGACAACTTTAATCAGAGCTACCATATTCTGTACACAATGACTGTTGAAAAAGAACACAAGTGGGTTATCTACAGCCATGAGACCAACGCATACAATGGAGTCACCAGCACAAAAGTAAGAAATAATACTTTATTTTCAATATTTCACTGCATTTCTGATTATATATGGGTATTATTTAACTAAACAATTTATGCCCTCTGGACACCATCCCCACCTTCTCCTGACACCTTCTACAAGTCAAACTCCACCTTACCCCAAGCTACGCACTTCCCCATGGAGCCTTGCTTGCCCCGTAGGAGAACTGTAGAGTCAAGCCATGTGTTTTGTGGCCTGTTGAGGAGTTGAAGAACTTCTTCATTTCCCATTCACATTTATTACAATTTTACTATTATAACTCTTCTTACTAATTTCTTAATATTTGCCTCTGTGCTGTCTATACCCGACAACTACACAGCACATACAAGCAAGCAAACATTCGTCATTGACACATGCTTGTTCTACATTTGTAACAGCATCTGTGAGTTATTTTTCTGTTCTGGCTTGCTACTTTCTTTTTATTTTTTGAAACAAAGAAAATAGTCACCCCCCACATAAGCCCTCGATGTGTCCCCTCTCACCATTTCTGAAGTGTCCCCTTTTTATGGTTCGAGTGGGCAGTGCCCTGCAGATGTCTTGGGATTAAAGGATCAAAAAAAGGGCTCAGCAGATTCTGACCAAAGAACAATTTTGGAGCTGCACCACAGTCTCCTCTGTGGTACGTGAAGTACTCCGCTGTCTCCATTCATTGCAGGAGTCCTGCAGTCACAGCAGAGAAAGAAAAAAAAAACATTCCCTCCCTCCGTCTCTAAGTCCTCTCTCTCTCTCTCTCTCTCTCTCTATCCCTCCCGTGACTTGTCTCTGCATGCCATAGCCAATACGGTTACAGCCAAGCTCATGGAGGTCACAGCAGAACATGGCACAGTCCACCATGTCCAAGATGGCCACCAAACTATAATGCACATAAGCGAGTAGCACGTGCTCAATTGAGTCTGGCAGCCATCTTGGACACAGCAGACTGTGTCGTGTTTCACCATGACCTCCACAAGGTTGTTTCATTAGATTTTACCTTTCTCAAGCATCCCTTACTTTAAGCAAAAATGTGTAACCCTTCTTGTGTTTAATCACTGTGCATTAAGTTAAGAGCTGCAGGCATTCCTCTCCCCCACATTATTACATCAGAGTAGAAATATATCAGCTGCTCCTTATATCTTTCCCTCCTCCATTCCATTGTTCTCATTGTTAATAAAATAGATCAGACACTCTCTTCCCTGTTCCACTGCTCATTCTATTCAAATTCAGTACAGCTGCCGCATCTTGTGGCTACCCCCTCCTCTGATTCTGCTGCTTGCATGGTGCAAATTAATTAGATGAGCTGCTCCTGGCAGCTCTTCCAACTCTTCTGCCGCTCACCCAGTTTGTTTGCGGCTACCTCCTTCTCTGGTTCCCCTGCTTGCCTGGTGTAAATTAATTAAATAGGACAGCTACTTCTAGGAGATCTCTCAACCCTTCTGCTTCTCATCCAGTTTGTTATATAACTCCTTGTTGATGACTGGGCTTGCTGTCTTTGATTTGTCCACAAATTTGGTAATCTGACATGCTACCAAGCAAGTATTTTTATGAGAGTTTTTCAACACAATTCAGTTAGTAGTTTCAGCCACTCCCTTCTCCTGTTCCACTGCTTGTCCTATTCAAATTATTTAAATAGAGCAACTGCACCTTGCAGCTACACCCTCTTCTGGTTCAGCCACTTGCCTGTTGCAAATTAATTAAACAGATCAGCCACTCCCTGTTCACCCAGTTTGAGGCTACCCCCATCTCTGGTTCAACTGCTTGCCTGGTGCCTTCTGCTGCTCACCTAGTTTGTTATATAACTCCTTGTTGATGACTGGGCTTGCTGTCCTTGTGTTGTTTTGTCCACAAATCTGGTAATCTGACACAATACAAAGGAAGCATTTTTATGAATGTTTTTCAGCACAATTCAGGTAGTAGTTTATTGTATTTATTTATTTATTTGATAACTGGGTAAGTACACAGGTCCCAGGGACATTTTTCAGGCATGACCCAGGTCAGGTAGATGGTACATAGCACACAAGTTTACAGCTAGTGTACAACAGGAAAATAGCAGCATACAGTATAGTGAGTACACAGATACCAAGGCAAATCATAACTGTGCAGTTAAAAATACATATTAAGAAAAGCAAACATTGAGTACATGCTGTTCCCGAAAGCATCATGCAGTCGATTCAGTTTATATTAGGACCCAAAAATAAGACAGTCAACCCACTAACACTAATAACAGCTTTAGGATAGACATCTATAGTGTGCGCTGGATGATGGTGCATCTGAGAAGTGTTTTTTAAAGACTGTAGGTGAGACAAGTGCATGCAGATTATCCAGGAGAAAATTCAAAAGTTTAGGTGCAGCATGGGAGAAGGCTTTTCAACCCATATCAGTGAGAAACCTAGGACATTCTAATAAGCAGCTGGCAGAGGACCATAATTCATGCCTGTAAATTTCTGGATTAGCAAATCCAGCAGCGGGGATTTGATTCCTGCATACAGAGTTTTAAAGGTAAAAGAGCCAAACAGCAGCTCCCTACCATCCTTGGGAGAGAGCCAACCAAACATCTGGTATAACTGGTAGTGGTGGACATGGAAGGGGGCTTGGATAACAAATCTGCAGACATTGTTATAAGCCATATTCATAAGACTGGGGAGCTGAGGAGATGGGAAGAATATTATGGGGGAGTAGTATTCTAGAATGATAAGGAGGGTACCCCTCCCTACAGCTAGTCTGGCTTCAGAGGACATGAAGTGTTTGAGATGACAGCACACTCCTAGGCATTGACTGACCTTTTTTACCACCAATCCAGTGTGTGTAGTGAAACTAAGAGAGGGGTCAAGAGTGACACCCAAATATTTGAAGTCCATTTCTTGCTCTAGCAAGGATCCATCTGGGGATTGAATGTTGAGGGAGTTTAGTGGAGAAGAAGAGCACCTAGATAGCCTGTGTTTGGATCTGAACAGCATACACTTAGTTTTTGTTTGGCACTGACAATGAGCCTTTCTTGTGTGAGCCAGTGGACAATTGAAAAGAAGTCCCTGTTCAGGGTGAGAGACAATTTGGAGGGGATGTTATCACTGTAGTATAAGATCAGGTAATCTGCATACATGATTCTACTACTGGGATATGGTTCTGAAAGTAGCGGGTTGACAAAAAGAGAGTACAAAAGGGGCCCTAATATCAACCCTTTGGGGACTCCTGGGCAAACTTGGAGAGAACTGGACAGTACACCCCCAATGCAAACCATTTGAGTCCTATTTTCCAGATAACATTGGACACAACTTGTTTTATCTATGGGGAAACCAAGGGCGATCAGTTCCTTCAGCAGAATCCCATGATCAACCATATCAAAGGCTTTTGATAAATCCATGAATGTAGTTCCTGTGAGATTTTCCCTATCAGCATCAAAGAGTACATGGTCAACAAATTTGGCAAGTGCCTTGGCCATACTAAATCCCCTCCTAAAACCATGCCAATCAATGAATAGCAGGCCATATTCCTCATGATGTTTAGATAACTGATGATATACCACTTTCTCAAGGATTTTCCCCATGTGGGATAATACAGACACTGGTATGTAGTTTTATGGAAGGTGTGGGTCCCCTGACTTATAAATAGGGACAATTCTAGCTTCCTTCCAGAGCAATGAGACAATGGATGTGGACAAAGATAAGTTAATGACGTGAGAGAGTGGATTAGCAACAAATGCAGCAGCTAGTTTTAGGAACTTTGGGGTAAGCCCATCACTACCTACACTGCTCGAGTTGGGTAGTACCTGCAGTAGTCAATAAATCTCCAATTGGAACATCACTGTGAAGGAGAAAGGGGGCAGCTGGCCAACTTACGTGCTGTTTCAGGTCCTTGTGATGCGGAAGGAAACTGGGCTAAGTAAGATTCAAGATTTGAGAACTTGTCATTCAGGATGTTTGCCTTGGTTTCAGGGTCAGATTGGAGTTCCTTTTTCGTGGTTAGAGTAATAGAACTATCTTTTATAGCTGGTTTAAGAATGGAATTCACTGCAGACCAGAAACTACGGGGGTCTTCTAGGTTAAGTACCTGTTGGGACTTAAAAAAAATTAGGATTTTAAGAACTTGATTTCCAACTTGTAAGTGTTCCTTAGTTTTCTGTATTCATTCCAGTTGCACATAGTGGGTGCCAGTTTGTAATTAACTCAGGCTTTGTTGCATAGTTTCTTGGTGATCCATTTGATATTTCCACCCCTGACTTACCGCATTGTGACAGAGAAGTGTTTGTCTTGAATGGAGGCTAGGACAGCTATGAGGAACCCTAGTTTCAGAATATTGCTTGAATATTACATATATACCCTCCTGTTCTGAGCAGATTCTTTATAATTCTTCTTTGAGAGCCAGTACCATACTTAAAGAGGAGGTCTGACAGTCATGAAAAAAAAAATAAAGTTGGCATAAGCCAAACTGGTGAACAGAGCCTCCTTAAAGAGACACTGCAAGTCCAGACTGACCAAGCTACACTGTGCAACATGGATTCCTTTGTTTATGATGAGTGTCTATCATTTTCAGCAGGTTCTGTTGAAAGTTATCAGCAACAGTCAGTAACATGTTTTCAATAATCATGCATAACAGAAATAAATAAAAAAATATATATATGGTTACCTACCCAGCTTTCTCCAAACACCTTATGGTTTCCATCCCTGTTGTCTCCCCTTTGTCTTACAGGCCACTAGACTTTATTCATTGCCTCCCACTCCATTACCATACTATCTACAAGGAACAGTTGTACCCCGATGGGCCTCTTCTCAATATTACAGGGCACCATGCCTTGCTAAGTGTAGCTGTAACTGCTGCTATAGTTTCAGCCTATTCAATTTTTACAGCTGCAGTGGGTGGAGCCTGCTGCTGTGTTGAGATGAGCAGAAAAAAACAACTGATCAGATTTTTAACATAGCACAAATTTGGAGCTACAGCATAATCCGTGCTTGACTTCCTCTGCTATTGTGTATGCACACTGAGCTCACGGCAAAGCAGTCTGCCATGGCCAAGATGGCTGCCGGAGCTCAGTGCACACGTGTAACTTCACCACAAGTGCGGAAGTGAACTCGCGCATGTGCATCTGTTCACTGTACTAAGCTCCAGTGGCCATCTTGGGCGTGGCACACTGTTTGATCATGAGCTCTGCTGCAGATGTGTCAGCTCTGGACAGAACTTGTTTATTAAGGCATAGACACTCCTGGATAACCTGGGTCATAATTTATTTATATTCTGGATCAACTAATAATCTTGGATCAACTTTCCACATTTTGGTCTTGGGGTGCACTCCTTCATTTGTTCCATTGTCATCTCTGGGGAACATGGCCTGAGACCACCATAGGCCCATATTCTTCATTACATATGAACATACAAAGAAGCTAGCAGAAGAAGGCCATTTGGTCTATCTAGTCTGCTCATAGTGCAGGGCCCACAGCTTTAGAGACTATCCCTGCCCCACTCCACCCCACTCCTCCCATCCTCCCTACCCATGATCCTTACCTTACCCCTATGTCTATCCCAGTCTCTCCTAAAGTTTTTCTCTGTCTTCAATAAGACCACCTCTTCTGGTGGCACATTCAAGTGTCCACCACCCTCTTTGTGAAGACCTACTTCCTGACCTCCCTTCTAAACCTCCCGCTTCCAGCATAGGACTGTGCCTCCTCATGTTATGGTTACCACTCAGCTTAAAGAGACACTCCTTACCTTATATAGTCCTTTCTAGTACTTCAAGGTCCCAATCATGTCCCCTCCCTCTCTCCTGTACTCCAAGGAGTACATGTTCAGTGCCCTTAACCTCTCCTCATATGCCTTACCCTGCTGACCTGCTGTCATCTTTGTAGCCCTCCTCTGGACCATCTCCAACAGATTAATTTCCTTTTTGAGGTGTGGGCACCAGCACTGAACTCCATACTCTAGATGTCACCTCACCATTGACCTGTACAAGGGCAGTATAACCTCCTCTCTCCTACTACTGAGCCCCCTAGCATTGTATCCCAGCATCTTGCTTGCCCTGCTGCTTTCTTGCACTGCATGGCGTGCTTCAGATCACTAGTGATCATCACTCCCAGGTCCTAATCCTCCTTTGATGCAGATACCTAGACTCCACCCAGGTAGTAATGTATTCTGGGTTCTTGGCTCCAATGTGCACAATTTTGCATTCCTGGCATTGAAGCCAGGCTATGAGATCCCAGACCACCTCCCCAGCTTTTCCAGATCATCCTGTAGGTCAGGTACCCCATCAGCTGTGTCCACTCTCCTACAGAGCTTGGTGTTATCCATGAATAGGCACATTTTGCCCTTAATGCCATCCCCAATGTCACTGATGAAGACATTGAACAACACCAGCTCCAGCACCAAACCCTGTGTGACCCCAATGGTGACTTCACTGGTGCCAGAGAACTCTTCCCCTATAACCACCCTCTGGGTTCTATTCCTCAGCCAGTTTTCCACCCATCTGGTCATCTTATCCCCAACCTCAAGACCCACCAACTTCCTGACTGACCTTTTGCGTGGCACAGAGTCAAAGGCCTTGCTGAAATCCAGGTAGAGGATGTCTACCACTTGGCCCCTATCTACTGTCTTAGTGATCCAGTCAAATAAGTCAATCAGATTCATTTAACACAATTTCCTCCCCATGAACCCATGCTGCCTTGTATCCTGAAGGTCATGCTCCTCTAGATCTTCTCTAGATATTCTATCAACCTTTCCTTAAGTATTGTCTCCAAGAGCTTGCACACAATTGAGGTCAGACTTACTGGTCTCTGATTCCCTGGGCCATCCTTGGGACCACTTTTGTGAAGGGCATCACATGTGCTGTTGCCCGGTCCTGTGGTACCACACTTGACTCCAGTGAACTATTAAACATGCCTGCCACTAGTCCTGCAGCTCCTCAGCCAGTTCCCTTAGTATCCTTGGATATACTCTATCTGGGCCTTGTGAGTTGTCAAACTTCAGTGCTAGCAGCCGCTCCCTCACTCTATCCTCTTCTTTCACTACATCTGTGTTCCCCTCCCCCATGCTTCTGTTCTCCCTCCTGAAGGTACTGATGCATCCTTCTCCCTGGTGAAGATGGAATAGAAGTATTTATTTAGTAACTCTGCTTTTTCCCCGTTATTCTCCATCCACTCCTCCCCTTTCTTAAGCCTAACAATCTTATCCTTCTTGATCCTCTTCTCACTTTTACAGCAACAGAAAACCTTCTCTCCATTCTTAATTCCTTCTGCTATCTGCAACTCCTTCTGTGCCTTAGCTAGCTGGACTTCCTTACTTGCCTCAATAGCCAGCCTTAGGTAGTTTTCCCTATCCACCTCTCTCCTGGTCTTTAATGCACTCCTCTGTGGTGATCAGATTTCCTTCCTTAAAGATTGACCATCTTTGGTCCACCCCCATATCTGCTCTGATGACTGCTGGGTGGCTCTTTAGCACTTCACTCATCTTCCAGAAGTCTGCCCTCCTAAAATCCAATATTTTGATCTTAATCAGGATGCTTTCCCTCCCCATATCCAACTGGAACCAAACTGTGCAATGGTCACTCCCACCCAGGGGCTCCCTGACCATTATTTCCTGTACACACTCATTTGTGAGCACCAGATCAAGAATTGCCTTGTCAACATTGTCAATGAACATTGTGAGTTTATGGGCAAGTGTGGTGGTCAGGAGCAGGAGAGTAATGTGAGTATGCAGCTTATGGGCATGTGAGTAAAATGAATACTTCTGGGATGGCAGGTAGTGGTGCCTCGACACAATGATTTGTACCCTCTCCTTTGCCATAGTTCTCAAGACCTCTGAGCCCTTGGTGGGGGGTATGAGTTTGGGGTGCTATCCTGCCCATTTCAGGGTCCCAGGAGAATTAAAGTCACCCCGACTATTAGGAGGGAATATAAGCTTTCCAGTATCATGAGGAACTTGTGAGATAAATCCTGGTTATCATAGTCTGGCCAATGGACCTAGGCAACAGCATATGTCTCCTACTTCAACAGAACTTCCACTGCCACATACATACCTTGGGGATCACAAACTACCTTTACAATTTGCACAGCAAGTCCAGGGTGAAACCATACTGCCATGCCTCTGGGTTTAGATATGAAAGTGTCCCCAATCAGTGTGCCTCCCCAACATTTTTCCAGTTTACCCTCCTCTTCCTGCCCCATATGAGTTTCTGGAGATGTTTGCCTGCGACCAAACCTTTTCACTTCTTTGCTCCAGTTTTCAGGCCACTGACATTTCAGAATGAATTACCAGATCAACACCCATTTAGCATGCATTTGTAAGGCAAGAACTGCTGAAGTACTCTGTCTGCCACCCCCTTTACTCTCACAGTCCACCTGAACATTCTTCGTGATCAACAATTTGGGTTGCTTTTTTCTTAAACATTCACAGGAAACATTGCTATCTATCAGATTAAAAACTCTAATACCTTTAGAAACATTATCTTCCCCTTCCTCTCCTCCATCCCACCTTTGAATGCTCTTGGGTTGGCCAAACCCCTAATGGAGCAAACCAGTAAACCTTAGTGCAAACCCTGACCTCCCCCCTGGTTATCCCCTGCTGATGGAGAACATAACATCACAAAGAACCAGATCTGTCTTTCCCCTTTGATGTCCCTTTATCCCCAGAAGAACCTGAAAGAAGGTTAGTGTTTCAAGTCATCTACTGTGGTTGTAGTTGAGCCAGTTGAATTGTGACCCCCCGATAGTGATAACCAGCATCCACCAGCTTGCTAACTAAAGTTTAGACATCTCTTCTTAATGCAAATTCAAAAATCAAACTTTCTATAGTTAGTAAGCCACATTAGAAGTCTAGTAGCACTAGATGCAGTCCAACAGGCAGTTAGGAAACTGAGGCAATTATCATTTTGTGGCAGAATCACCATCACTCAAAAGTACTACACTGCAAGCCATTGTATCAAAAGTTATTTAAAAGTTTATTAAAGACCTTACAGTTTATTGCTTCCCTAATGAGTTAGTACCTTAATTTATAATGTGTGCAGTTTATGCTAGACACCAACTGGAGGGCGTTATAGGGGATATACCTATTCCAGAGATCCGTGCCTGAATAAGCTCTTGGCAAGTGAAACGACAGGGCATCTGTCTGTGGCTGTGGCCATGTTTGGTCCCTTATGATTGCACTGGTTTTTATTTTTGTACATAATAATACGAATCTCTTTTGCAATATACAAAGAGCACCAGCATCTTCTTTGGCATACTATGTCAGTGTTGGAGCAGCAGAGTGCAGGTAACATTTACATTGTTTGTCTGTTGTGAGGGGTGGTTTCCCTGTTACCTACAGTGACTGCTTGCACCACAAGTGTGAACCTATTTTGTTTTTTCCATTGAAAACAGGGCCTGCTTCTGTAACATACTTCAGCCTTATTTCATTAATATTTTAAAGACCATTTTTTGTGAAAAGCCATGTAAAAAAATCTACCTTACAATCAACACTGTGAACTACACAGGTTTCAGACTTTAGTTCCAACAGATTTTCTTGTTTCTGATGTGCAATGTTTTCTCTTATTTTACTCACTTTTGTAACCTACAAAGCCATATAGAATTTTTCTTGCTCAAATACTACATTTGTTAGCTGTACTGCTGATGCAGGCATAACACAACCACTTTGCAGTGCCAATGACCTGGATTCAGAAACAAACCCAGAATGTTGGACGGTTGACTGGAGGGGTAGGAGAATAGAGTGTCCATCAGACAGCTCTCCTCCTCTGGGTGGGATGGTTGACAGCTCTCAGCAATATTCTGATTCCTGGCAGTGGCCAGCAGCCAGCATGTGTAAGAGTGTCAGCAGTGATGGGATTGGTGGTTGTGGTGGATGTCATCATGTAGCATGCGGGAGAGTGTACTGTGTGCCACTAATGCCATTGCACATCCACACCACTAGGGCAATGCAACAAACAAGACTGCAAAAACCCATCTGTAGATGAGCACAATATCATTGGGGCATCCCATCCTCCACCAAATGGCATCAAGAATGGCCAGGCAAGGCAACCAAGGTGTATCTGAGGCTCTCCCCTGTGCCCCACTGGGGGGAGCCCTGTCATGGGGGTAAGCCATAGGACCTTGACTTGCCCAGGTAGGCCTGGGGGAATGCCATGTTGGGGGGATGGTAGGGGTCTGTGAAGGCTGATAAAAGTACATCCCCAGCCAGCAATGGAAGGAGCATACATAGTACTGAAAATAAAAAAAAAATACCAAGTTTGTCTTAACATGGGTGTGGGGAAGGAGGATGGCAGATGGGGCTTTTTAAAATTCTTTTGCAGGTTTGTGATTTTTGGTGGATGAGGGACATCAAGACTGTGACCAGCTGAGGTGAAAGTAAGGCTGTTCTGTTCACCCCTGTTGGACTGATTTTATGTATACCGGGGTGGTGTTGGTGTAAAGTGGGAGTGATGGGTGCCAGAGGGTGAACGAGGTTGGGATTTTTTGTTTTAAATGATTGTGATTGACAACAGACAGCAGAGAGTAAGACTGTGACTAGCTGAGGTGTAGGGAGGACTGGGTTGGTCACCCTATGTGGGATCACAAAAGCAGCATGTACCAGGTGGTGGGAGGGGTGGCATGGGAGCCAAATGGTGGGAGGTACATTTCAAACTTAGGAGAGGACACAGAAGATGTAAGCCACCAGTGTTGGGCAGTGGGTGCCAAAAATGTAAAGTTTTTGTTAAATAAATAAACAGCTAACATCAGGGTTGGACACCTGGTGTCAGGAAGGGATTTGGAGGTACGTGACGCTGCGTTAGGCACCCAATGTCAGGAACAGACAAAAAGCTATGTATATTTTTAATTTGTGATTTGTTTATGTCACACAAATTAAAGATAATCATTGCATTTGGGGCAGGTTTCAGGCAGCAGGTTGAGGGCAAACATGACAGCTTTTTATATGTTTACAACTGCATAGCCAAAGCTATGCTGACCTATTGAGCTCCTGCACCATTCTTTGGTGTCATCCTAATACTGCATTTAAGCAGTATCTTGCCATTTTTACTCTCCAGTTTATTTATAGTAGCAGAGTTCTCCTTGAACAAATTTATCTATAGTTGTGGCGTGGGGATCCTAAATTCATAATCGCGAGCACATTGCCAAATGTGTCAGTGCAATCAACTTAGATAAGAGCTTAGTAAATAAGCATTGTACACAGGAAGTTGCATATGCAAATATTCACATAACAACATGGATGCAACACATTGTTCCTGAATCAAACAGGTAAAACAGGAACCTTGGGATGTTCAGAACTTTTTCAAATTATGCACTTGGATGTGCTTCCCAAGCATCATGCTGCAGATGGTAAGATCAGCATCTTCAGCACCGAAACATGATGTCACTATGTGGGGTTGGAATACCCCATAAATTAGAAGCTCTGGACAGAGCCAATACAGTTGCAAAATAATGTTACTGATGATGGGAATTACTATTTTGTAAATAATTTTACAGTATCACTTGTGGTCTTTGTATGGTGATAACTGAACAAGAGCATTGTTTTTGTAGATACTGTACACCTCAGACTAATGAAGTCTTGCATGCGGGCTTCCAAGATCGCTCAGAAAGGTGAACTGAGTGGTACCATAGAACAGGGCGAAGCATTATTGAAGTAAAATCTCAAAGAATGTGAAACTAATAAGCAATGGAGAACTGTTGGATTTCCAGAAAATAACCTATACGATACACCGATCTCTGCAGATAAATCTGACAGCGTGAGATGCCTTTCCTTCAGTGTTTATCAGTCTGGCATTCTGTCAGATCTTGCTTTGATTGTGCTTCCTCACTTTCTGTAGTGCCTATCAGCTTGGCATTCTGTGGGGAAGCCCACATGCAAGACTTCTTTAGTTTGAGTTGTATAGTATCTATAAAAACAATGCCCTTGTTTGGTTATCATCCTACAAAGACTGCAATGATTCTGTAAAAGTCATTATTTCTATAATGTTAAAAGTTGATTTGGTTCAACATAGTTTAGGTTTACAACATCTTGGCTGCAGCATTTTAAAGCATGCCACCAATTCACTTTCCCTGCTAGCAACAACTGTGTTCCGACTGAGGTGCCCAGCGCAACAAGAAAATAACTCTCTCCCATGGCCATTGGGGGGGCCTAAGTTGAGTGCACCCACTTGAAGACTTGTGGGACTGCCAGCAGGTGGGCAGATTGTCTGGGGCATTTTGACAGTTTAAAGTATAGAGTGTAAGATTACACTGCTACTGCATGGCTCCCACTTTCCCTATTGTCTCCTTGTTCTCTCCTTACCCTCTCTTGTAAATAGATTATTTTTTTAATTGAATTTCTTTGCTTGGAAGTTACAGTTGTTGCAGTGTCATTAGCTTTGGGGACAGCATGTGTGGGCCAGATTAATTGCTATTTCCTAGGGAGTGATAGCATTGTGTCAGCTTCCAGGTACCCCATATTGCTACCTCAGGTGGAGGCAGCACACCATGTTTAGGCCTCAGTATCCAGTATGCACAACATTAGGCAACCCAGATGGGACTCTCAGAAGGTTGAGGGCAGTGGACACTGAGGACCCTGGGTGCTTGATACGCACTGCCCCCCAGACGTTAGTGTATAGTTACTTTTACCAATACATGTCAACAGGGCTAAACAAACAGTTTTAAATGTACCAGCCTTTCACTAGTGAAATGGTACAAATATCAACCACTTAGTATGAGTAGTGGTAACAGTCAAACGTATTTATGTCCATACTCAAAATGGGTAGTCACTGCAATGGGAAGGAGAGAGCAGATAAGACAAACCACAAGTCCCTTCCTCCAGATGATGCTGCCTCATGTATAATATAGTATAGTACCTTTGCTCACATCGGCATATATGGTATAGCGTTCCCACTCCCAGCTCTGCACAAGATGGGGTCAGACAGCAGGGGAAAAACTTTTAGTTTTATTATGGTCTGAGTTACATGGTGGTCCAGCCTAAAGCTTTATGTGGGCAGAATCACCAGGCAACTCAAAACCATAATTCAGAAGCACCTATGTGCTGTCAAAAATTGTCATTAAGAAAATGCCTTGGGGGCCCACTTCAAAGAGTGTCACAGCAGTGCTCCAACATGTTTTAATTTTGCAGGAACTGAAAATGTCTACTCAAGTCACAAAGGAGGAGTGTGATGAAGCATAGATCGAGAAGATCAGGCAGACAACTGAGTAGTATTCAAGATGCTGTCAGACATCATTTATTTACAGACAGGCAGGATAACTGTTTCAATGTTTACAGCTCTGGTTGTCTCTAGATAGACTAAATATGTTCTCATAAGTTCTGCCCTCCAGTCAGTAAAACCTGTTTTCAAGTTATTTGGCTCCATCAGGATAGTTACAGCTATTCCTGATATTCAAGGAAGGATTCTGTCTGGAAGTGAACCAGAAACAGAACTTAAGCCTCGCAGCATTTGAAGAGTAGCTAGGGAGATACTACTTATAGTACCTCCAGCAAGCCTGGATACCAACTGAACTTTGGCTATAACCACAAGTTATGCCCCTTTAAATCTTTCTTTCATATCAAGTGATTGGATGGAGAAGCATAATCAAGGGACTTTTAGTTGAACCAATAAATACACATAGTTTCTTTCCTCAAATATACATAGGGCATTAATCATAACCCATTATACAACATTTACCTTCTGGTCTCTTATTTTCATACTTGCATTAAAGGCATATTGCTACATAATGAGATGATCTCTTGGCTCATGTCTCTGCTTCTACATCGACCACCTTATCACTTTAGCATTTCATTTCCACAGGTAAGACCAATTGGTACGTACAAGTCTGCACCTCAGAACAAGGACTAAGTAAGTATTTGTTACTTCTTTAAGGTGGAAAAAGAAAAACAGAATAAGCATTTGTCAATGCCGAATGTTGTCTCTCTGGCATTGGCATTGGTAGTGCAGGAGTTAGAGATGCATAATAGGAGTGGCAGTGAAGTATTTAACTGACGCCAACACCACACCCACCCTGCAGAGACTGACAGGCATTGGGGTGTGCCTTTGGGTCATCAGCTATAATGCTCATGCCATTTTACCTCACCCTACCCTGTAGACACTGACAAGAGTCATGGTGTGCTTTGGGGTCCTTGGGCATTATACTTACCCCATTCCATAAGGAAATATGCTGAGGTGGGTGCAGTATAGGAGAATGGGGTGAACTTTGTGGCTGAACACTCCAAGGCACACCTTGATGCCTGTCAGTGGCTGCAGGGTGGGGTTGGGGGTGGAATGGCAGGAACATTACAGCTGATGATCCCAAGTCACACCCCTGACACCTGTCAGTCTGTACAGATTGGGGTGTAACAGTTGGAAACCCTAACGCCATAGGCGTGTTTTGGTATTCTCACTCCAAATTATCAACATGGGCTTTTTGTGACCCCACCTCATGAAGAGTAGCAGTATCAGTTTGTTAGCCGAAAAGTAATTTTGCACAGCGACTGTGCCATTTGGCATCACAGGTATGTAAACACATTTTGGGCAGGATGTGAAAAATGACCACTGAATTGTTTATGAGGAGGTGCAAAAAAATGGCAACATTGAAAATCTGGAGCGAAAATATGAAAAATTGGTGAAGTCATGAGCATGCATAGAAACTGCGCAATGCACGTCCATAACCCAATTATTTTTTGGGGTTTTTAAACCACATTTTCAACATAGGCATTTTGGAACCTCCCCTCATGACCAGTGGCACTGTGATTTTCTTAATCTGTCCCAAAAGTTGATCTCCTAGAGCGACCATGCTATTGTATGCCACAGGTGTGAAAATGCATTTTGGGCAGGATGTGAAAAATTACAGCTGTACTGTTCATAAGGAGGTGTGAAAAAATGCCAGTGTTGAAAATCTGTCATGAAAATATTGCACATTTGTGAAGCTACAAGGGTGCGTGGAAACTGTGCAACACATATTTGTAACACAGTCATTTTATGGACTTTCATCACCAAATTTTCAACATATGCATTTTAGGACCTCTGCTCATGAACAGCTTACCAGCATTTCTTCAGTTCATGGTAGGCTTTGAAGAGTGCAGACGTGACATTTTGCCAAACTGTCCCGAAAACTGATTTCGCACAGCGACCGTGCTATTCTGCACCAGACGTGTGAAAACACATTTTGGCCAGGATATGTAAAATGACAGCTGTACTGTTCATAAGGAGGTGTGGGAAAATGGAAATGTTGAAAATCTGAACTGAAAATATTACAAATTCACGAAGTTGTGAGCATGCATGGAAACTGCACAACACACTCTCATAAAACAGACATTTTTTGGATTTTTGTCACCAGATTTGCAATATAGGCTTTTTGAGAGCCCCCTCATGAACAGTGGAACAGTCATTTCATTAATCAGTCCTGAAAGGTGATTCCATGCAGTGACTACAAAATCACCTTTTGGGACCGAATAATGCCATGACAGTGACTGAATTCATGAGGAGGTGTCCCAATAACTCCCATGTTGAAAATTTGGTGCCAAAATTCCCAAAAATGGCCGAGATATGCACCAAAGTTGAAAAAACCCTATTTATGCCCTTATACAGCTTACCGGCATTTCTTCAGTTCACGGTAAGCTTTGAAGAGTGCAGACGTGTTCCCCATCCAGCCGAAGATTATCGCACTGGACTCTGAAGGTAAGTATAGGGTGAGTGGTGTATGTGGGGAGATGGAGTACACAGAGGGTGGGTGTGGGTTGAGGGAGTGAGCATGACAGACCACGAGGGATTGTTTTCTGATTTACAGGTTAAAAAAAAAAAAATTGCAGGACTTTTTTTTTTTACGGGGGCATTTGGCATGCTGCGGTGGGCTCCCAGTGTGCCACCTGAGTGTTTTGGAGGTGGGGAGTCATTAGCCAATGGGGGATTGATCACCCCCATCAGCACATACCAAGGCGAAGGGGGGGACAAGAGCTGAGGGGGATTGGGCACCCCTTGGCACACAACAAATGGGGGGGATATTATGCCAATGGCAATCGGGCTCCCCCATCGACAAATTAAACTGGGAAGGGGGAATACAGAAGATGGGGATTGGGCCCCCCATTGGCAAAGAAAGACTGTTGGGGAGGCGCATGATGCCGAGGGATATTGGGCACCCCCTCAGCACACACATGAAATGGGAGGGAGGGGCATTATGCTCTGATGAGGGACGTCCCCATCAACAAATGAAGTGGGTTGGGGCATGCCGACAGGGGGATTGGGCACCCCTGATGTCGGTGCTCTGCGCGGCAGCAGTCAATGCCTTCATGTTTATTGAATTGCTTCACCAGGAAAGGCACGCCACTGCATGATGAGCTTGGCTCTCATTGTAGCAGACCTTTTCTTCGATCTGGTGGCCAGTTTATGTGTTGCTGGTGTCAGCACCTACAGCTGCATTATTGGGGAATGAGGGACGCACCTACTGATGCTTGCCCTGCATTTGCCCACAATGACTGCACCACCAAATCTGCTACTACTGAAATATGTTGGCTGGCGTGCAAGCGCAAGCCAACATAAAAAAGTTAAGACAAGGGCTCAAAATGTTTCTAGGGATACTGATGTGATCATGTGCTTGTGTTTTATACACTAGTTACATTCTGTAGAACGACTTATGAATATATACAGTACACACTGCTGCTAAATGTTATCTGTCTGTTGTAAGCAGCCCTTATTTTAATCAAATCAGATTGCAAAAACATGTAAGGACAATAGCAAATGGACACTATAATAATGTCCTAGAAGTAAATTTTTTATTTCAAGGTTTAACAAGAAAAATCATACCAGAATGGTAGCAGCTCATTTCTAGATACATTCTAGGGGGTGGAGGAATGGGGAACAGTAATTTGATCATGATCGTGACTCCTCCTTAGTTTGTTTTATGGGGCTTGATTACATCACCCCTAAGGAGAGAGGAGGTGACAGGATGAATGACCCCTTGCAAATAGAGGCCAAACAGTATTTTCAGTTCAATAGCATGCAGACTTTCAGGTTGCTAGGTTTTAAATGTTTTTTGTAATACTGTATATCTAAAAAGATGCACAAAATACTGTCCTAAATAGCTGAATTAGTAAAAGTTAAATGCTATAATCCATAAACATTGAATAGATTACAATGTTCATAGAATTATACCACTTAACTGACTAATTCAGATATTTAGGTCAGTATCTATTATGTGCTTCTTTTTAATGCAAGTGAGTGCATTTTGTTATTTGACTATCTAAACCACTAGAGGTCTTTTGTTTACATCCATATTGATACAGCTAACAGTTTAACATATAAAGAAAAAAATGTCTATTGCATTCCTAAATATTGAATGTTAAGCGACCAGTTGTAAAACATTTTAAAAACATTGGCCCTAGGGCTGGGAAGAATGTAGAACTTCAACCTTGGAACTGGTGCAGAATGGGAAACCCAGATCAGAAGTGACTTTTGGAATTTCATTTTAAATTTCATGGAATTCTTAAAAGCCTTTCTAAGAATACCTTGGAATAATTTTTCATGGATCAAGTAAACCATAGAATATTACTCCACAAATTGCAAGGGAAAAATACACAGTTTACATAAACTGTGGATTACTAATCTGTAAAAAAACACATACATAGGTTCATAGGTTCATAGAAATTTACCAGTACAGTAGGCATTGAATGCCCTTTATTGCCCTCACCACCCATATACCCTATGGGTGGAATTAAAATTGCACCCCCCATAAAGTCATCTAATCTTTGCTTAAATACTGTTATATTTCTACTATTAACAACTGTATCTGGCAGAGAGTTCCACATTCCAACCACTCTTTGTGTATAAAAGTGATTTAGTTTGGTAGACATACATTTCTCACCAATGAGTTTATAGTTGTGACTCCTAGTTGATTTAATATTTGAAGTTGTTGTTAAACCTATTGTTGTTTTTAAATATTCATCTTTTAGTGTTTTAAAAGCCAAACATAAGTCTCCTCTTATTTGTTGATATTTAACAGAGTAAAGTTTTAGTTCTCTAAGTCAGTTATCATAAGTTTTATGCTGTAGGTTTATAACTTTCTTGGTAAATCTACACTGTACACCCTCAGATAGTTTCAGACTACTAGTAGAAATTGGAGCACAAAATTGGGTACAATATTCCAGATGTGAATGTACCAAACTGGTATAGAGTGGCATGATCTCCTCTGGGTTTCTGCTTTTAATATTCCCTAAAATTGACCCCATAATTCTATAACATATTTTAACATTTATTGTGGTGTTTCTATCAAAGGTAAGATTATTACTCCTAAATCTTTTTCTTTGGTAATATTTTTTAATAATATATTGTTTAAATAATAATCAAAGGACATATTATTCTTACCTAAATGTAAGACTTTGCATTTGTCTACATTAAAATACATTCCATATGATTTAGCCCAAGAGGATAAACTGTTTAAATGATTTTGCATTATTTGCCTATATGTTATAGAGCTTTGTTGAATTTGCCCAGGGGCCCCAAGGCCTAGTTATATACAAGTTCAGTTATATAAGATTGCTGATTGCCACCTCTATATATACAGTTGACTATGGCAAGATGTAAAAGGCTTGCAGAAAATACAAATGGCCAAAAGATGACTGAATGAGGCCCACATACAAGTTAATATGGCTAGCTAGCCAATAGCTGCCAGTGGTTAAGCAAATGAATGCTACCACCATATCAATGGATGTATGTGGAGGCTTTAAATGGTTAATGGTTAAACTGAAGAAAATAAAATAATTCAAGAAGCACACAGTCAAGGTCTAATTTTGAAATTGTCCTATTCAGCAATAGTGTATACCAAAACATGTCTTTTTAAAAGGTTACAGCTAAGATAAGAATGCAGCTGCTAGTAACCACAACTGACCTTAAAGATTAAGTTCCCCAATTTGGCCAGTGTCTGGTTTTTATCTGTAAACCGAGTATTTTTAAAATGGTCACATCCCCTTGCATGTTTTCTGTATCCTAAAGTAAGTATTTTTGATAAATAAAAAAACCCTGATTAATTGTTTTTCCATTTAAGAATGACCGAATGTCTCTGGCAAAGGGTCAAAAGTATCTTATGACCGAGGTATCTTATGGCCAGAGTATTTTCGAACCTGAGTCTTATGACTTGTTGAATGACATATTGTCTGTGTTTAAAACTGCTGAGGTAGTTTTTGAGAAATTCCAGCCTTGCATTTTCTTCTAAGCTTGCTACACATAAATATGGGACCTATGGTTATGTCCAGCGTCCCTTTGAGAAGACGCAGTCTCGGACAAGATACAGTCTGAGACTATCCATAGATTGCTCGGGGGATCCAGAGACATATGGTTCCATGTGTCTCTGAAATGCTGAAGCCCTGTAATGCAAATATTACTAGCTGTCTAGATTGCATGTTAGAAACACCCCACTGGGATTACCCTTTGGCTGTTTTACAACTAAATTGTAACAGAAACACCTAGGTAGTGGTGGGCTACCTGATGTTTAAAAATAATGTCAGCATGTATTCCCTTTTGTAAACTAGCACAATAGGATTTTTTTGGCTAATCTTATTAATACTATGATTTATGTTGTCAGAGCAGTGCTGTTAGTTTTTTTGCACATCACCCTGCCTCCTAAACTGACCTGTAACTGAATTAGAAAACCTGCTTTTTAGGGGAATTTGTGTTTATGCTGCCTTGTATTACAAGTGGGTCTCTTTACCTTAACTGGAAGCTAAAGGCAAAGGGAAAGGGAGGTGTTCTGAATCTACTTTAAGGGGATAGCAGAGCAAGCCTTACCAAGTGAATATCTTACAATCCCCAGGCGGCAAAAGACAAAGGGGAAGGGGGTGCAATTTTTGTTATTTGCTGCATGTAAAACAACAACAACAAAAAAAATGCCTAGAAAGTTTATTAAGTGCTTAAGTAGAACTTGAAATGCCTTAACAGTAATAAGCTCCTCCCTCCTACCTACCTATACTAATAGCAGCCTTTTGTCCCCTCCAAAAGTGTGGTAGAGAGGGCAAGCTGTCCCCAGCCCTCTCCACAGCAACTGAGATCCCCCCGGTGGACCACGGAAACCAGCGCTAGCAGGTAGCCATCTCAGATTGCAGTTGCTTCTTCACAGAGCTCTAGCCCTGCCTGTGCTACGCGCAGGCTCCCCACCGCCCCCACCACCACCCTTGGTGAGCTCCTCCTTATATAGCGTTGACCTCATGAGCTCGAAAACCAATCAGCCCACTTTCCCATTAGATCCTTATATTTTTCTGCCACTAGTGGCCACCGCAAAGTAGATTCAATCTTCTACTGAAAAAAAAAAATGCAGTTTCTCACAGTAACCATTACTATGCTTTGCCTAACCTTATCCTCCCTTCCACCCTCATCCCATCCTATTCTACCAGAGCCTTTGACACTACTATCCTTAGCTACTAAGCCACCACTCCACTCCTCCTTGGCACCAGTGGACCACAACCAGAACCATTGGCACAACTGGTCTCTGGGGGCCTCTATCCTCCCTCCCTCTTTCCACTCTGAGAAACCTGCCCTATATATCCCATTCTACCCAGACCCTAAGACAAACTTACTAACTCCTAACCATCCCACTCAACGGGGGTCATCAGTAAAGGCCATGTGCATATTAAGGCACTCCCTGGCTCTCCTTCTCCTCATAGACGGGGACGTTGACTGTAACCCTGGACCCCAGGCCCCCATTGCTGGACAACCATCCACACCAACTACGCACCTCCCTAAGGGCTTCAAAATTGTACACCTAAACATATGCAGCATCCTAAATAAAATAGATGCCCTACAAACAACAGTCCTAGCCCTTTGCCCTGATATTGTAATAATCACAGAATCTTGGTTGAAGCCCCATAACCGGGATGAAGAATTCTCAATACCTGGTTTCTTTCTTATCTGCCAAGACAGGCAGGGCAGAAAGAAGGGTGGCGGCACTGCCATGTATATCTCCTTAAATCTCCAGTTTTCCATAATCTCTCTGACAGCATCCATACAAACTATAGATTCTCTTCTAATCAAAATCACCCAGCCCCACTCTATCCCAGTATACATAGCTGGGTCATACTGTCTGCCGGACACACCTCTGAGTAGCATCCTTGACCACCTTGGTAACCTGCGGTCCCTTATGGAAGGCAGCGAACTCCATATCCTTGGAGATTTCAATCAGAACTGGCTAGGCAGCGCTGCCTCTAAATTGCAATGCCAAATAAATGCACTAAACTTGCACCAGCAAATAGAGGAACCCACCCGCTTAAACCGCAAATCCAATAAACACACATTACTGGACTGGGCACTTACTACCCACCCTCATCAGATATTTAAACTGAACTCCCTTAGTGACCACCATATGATCTTTATAGTGTATAAAATCTTCTGACCAATGGCCCCTCCACCCCGCACACTTTACAGCAGAGTTTATAAATCACTTGATCTGACTGCTCTCCTAAACAACCTTACCACCATTGACTGGTCATTTATCCCCAGGGCCACCTCCATGGATGAGGACCTGGAATATTTCTCTACTGACTTCCTTGCCATCTGGGACCTACATGCCCTGCTCAGGAGATCCCGAGTAAGAGGATCCCACTTACCATGGGTAACAACAAACCTCATGGAAAAACTACGAGCCAGGGAGTGAGCCTGGAAATCTTTCAAGGCCACAGGTGCTCATACGGCTCAGCAACAATACCGGGCACTAAGAAATGCCTGTACAAGACTCATACGCCAGGCCAAATCAAATTACTTTAAAACTGCATTCAACAATAACTTCGCTCACCCTACTCAATTCTGGAAGTCAATAAAATCCCTTCTCTCCCCATCAGCTCAACCCTCCACTCCCACTCTCAACCTCGAAGGTAAAATCATCTAGGATCCTTGCTTGGTTGCCCCCGAGTTTAGTTCATGTTTCTCCACCACTACTTCTTCTCTACTCTCCTCCCATCCCCACCCACCACCCTTTGTGCCCCCTAAAAGATCCTCCCCGGCCTCCTTCTCACTCCAACCAGTTGCTCCTGACCAGGTGCTAAAAATACTGCAATCACTAAACCCATCCAAAGGCAAATGTCCATTGGGCCTAGATTCCAAAATGCTCCTACTCTCAGCATCGGCCATAGCCCACCCTCTAACCATGCTCTATAACCTGTCCTTTAAACTCGGGGCAGTCCCCAAAATATGGAAACAAGCCACAGTCATCCCCCTACCCAAAGGAGGGGACCTCTCTTCCCCATCCAACTATCGGTCCATATCTATGCTCCACATCCTAGCCAAAATTCGAGAGCGCCTTGTATTATCCCAGCTCTACCACTACCTAGATACCATATCTTTTTTCACCCCCTACTAAGCTGGCTTCAGAAAAAATCATTCCACCACCACCTCCCTCCTTTGCCTCACTAACTCCATCCTTACAGGCATGGACAAAGAGGAAATTACAGCAGCCATATTTATCGACCTGGCAAAAGCCTTCGACACGGTCTCACATCCCCTGTTGTTGGCTAAACTTGCCCAAGCTGGTCTGTCTGTGAACGCAAATAACTGGCTCCATTCATACCTGTCAGGTAGGTCCCAATCAATCTGTATTGGCTCGACTTGATCCTCCTCTCTTCCTGTCACCAGTGGAGTCCCTCAAGGGTCTGTACTCAGCCCTCTGCTGTTCTCTATCTTTCTCAATGACCTGCCTGCTGCCTGCCCACAAACGGCTATCCATATGTACGCAGATGATACGGTGCTGTTCACCTCTGGCCCATCCACAACTGCCATGACTGCTTGTCTACAGAAGGACTTCGACTCCATCCAACGTTGGTTCCTCGAAAACCAACTATTCTTAAACTAAAAAAAAAACAGTCTCCCTCACCTTCGGCTCTCGGGCCAAACTAACCCAGCTTACTGCGCCACCCACATTCTACACCTTGTACAGATCTCAACTTGAGGCCTGTACCACATATCGTTATCTCGGCGTCTGGCTAGATCAGTACCTGGACTTCTCAGCGCATATAGACACTGTACACAAAAAATTGCATCCCATGCTGGGAGCCCTCTACTGCAACAAGAATTGTATTCCTCTACCAACCAGACTAGCAATTGTCCAAAAAATGATCCTCCCAATTATGGATTATGACGATGTTGTCTATGGTGCCGCCCCCCCAAACTTCCTTAGCCAGGCTTGACCCCCTTTACAACTCCTTCTGCCGGTTTTCCTTGGACCATCCTACCAATACCCATCACTGTGACCTCTACCAGTCCCTGGACCTCCCCTCACTTCAAAACCGACGATTACTCCACGATGCTAGAACCGCTGCAAAGTTCTGGTCACAGACGCTCCTTTCCTACCTGTCATCATCCCTAACCGCCCTGTCCCCACCTGCCTACACTCTCAGAAACATAGACTCTAGGCTCCTGCACATTCCACACAGATCCATCAGATCTGGCCAGCAGCTTTCAGCTTCAGGTTGCCCAAATTATGGAACTCCCTGGCAGCTGATATCAGACAAACCACAGGTACTCCTGAGCGGAATGCCCTTCTAAAAACGCACTTCGCTACCAACTGTTCCTGCTTTCCCCCTCACTGAATCCCCATCTCAACTTCTACCTATCAGCTGCTAGCACCAGTCTGCGTACCATTCTCGGTCTGCACCTGATGTTATTAAATACTAATGAAACTGAACCTATGCTATTTTGTATTTAAGAAATGCCTCACCCATTATCTGTAACAATCCACTCTATGTATGTTTTTATTTCTTCTGTACTACTCTACCATTGTCTGTAACTTTCACATAATGTATGATTTGTTTCTTCTGTACTACTGTATCATTGTAAACCCTCTACCCACAGGGCGCATCTGGAATCGAGCGGTACTCCTCTCAGCATGCCTTCCTGCTAAATATCTTAAATAAATAAATAAATAATACAGTACCACTAATTTGGCGAAGAAATAGCATGTTGGCTTTATTGAATTACTGAGAATTACCAACCAGGAACCTGTTTAAACTGTATAATTGGATCCAATTAACAAAATGGTGAGCCTTAGCCTTGGAGCTGGTTTAGTTGTAATTCTGGTAATTTGGTAATTTTTTTGTAATCTAGACAGCGTTCACACAGGTAAGGATCATAACCTAACTGTGGGGCTAGGAAAAAGAGTCTAAGGTACTCTTGAGTGTTCGAGTGTACTTGAACCTACAGCAAAAAGGTCTATAGGCAGCTATAAGCTGGGTAAGGGTAATGTATATTTATGTGGGGGTCTGAGGATCCCAGGTTTAAGGATATTTATGTGGGGGTTTGAAGACCCCAGGTTTAAGAATATGTGGAGAGATGTATTAAGGAAAAGTCTCTCAAACAAGCAAGGGCAACTGCCCTTGTAATTTGTGCTTTCTAGAAGTATATGCTGTTAGAGCCGATGATGGCTTTCACAGTTCAGGCTGGTTTTAGTAGAAAAGCAGCGGCTGATTAAGTAACATTAGATAAGCAACATTTAGAGAAAGAAAATAAACTACTGTGGATGTATGCACAGTAGGTGTGACTACAGACGGGGTGATTTTAAAATCCCCCCCCCAGTGTTCCCTATCTATTCAGTTTTTTTTTGTATGAATTTCAAGCATACTTCTCAACTGTCCCTGATTTTCAGGGATGTCCCTGATTTTGCCTCAAAATTTTACTCTGTCCCTCCTGAAAATTGTGTGTCTGTGACCAAATAGTAGGGGTTGTAAGCATAAAATAATGTCAAACATTAAAGTTACAGATTTGTTCTTCCTTAGAAAATGCATTTTACACTAAGCCCCTTATTCTACCAGGTTCCTGAGTAGATATCACCAATTTTGAAGATGTGTCCCTGATTTTGGTTATTTGTCCCTGACTTTTTTTAAGCCCTGTCCCTGATTTATGAGGCAGGGGGTTGAGAGGTATGATTTCAAGTTCCCTTGCCTCCTATAGAGGCTGAAACATTTAATCCCAAACCCAGGTACTGGGGATCTCCACCAGTTGGATCTCAACCTAGTACCTAGTACTGCTACAGATTTTTAGACTGCAAACCAGAGCTCTGGAAAAAGACTTGGTTTGGCAGGTTACTGAAATGGCCAAAAGAAAACCTCTGAAAGGGTCAATAGCTGCAGTGTTTGGACATTATCATGAAGGTCCTGCAGTCGGTTTCTCAATTGGACCAGTGCAACAGAGAAGAAGAAGGAAAATACCTTGGCACCGGGTAAGTCTGAATTTTTTTTATTTAAAGTTTTTTTTTTGACTGTCTGTTTATTTCTGTGATACATATATTAAACAAGGTAATGCTCCGTCTCTTTCTAGCATATTTTCCAGCTGATATCTGTGTTCTGTAATTATGTTCTGTTGTCAGAGTTGCAAAATAGCGTTGACTGCCTTTGGGGAAAAAACATGTAACAGTGAAAAAAGAAGAAGCTTCTTTGCCTTATATCTAACTGTTTTAATTGGATTTATTTTTTAATAAAACATTAGTGCTGCCTAGATAGGGTCAGTGAAGAACTCTTGTATGTAGTTGTTGGTTGGAGCAGGTAGTATTGAAGGTGATGAGATATGACATCATAGATTGCAATGTGCAGAAAGATTTGTAGTTTGCAGGCAACATGCCAAGCCACTGCTAGGTGAAAATGAAATGTGTTAACAGCTATGAAAGGCTTTATCATACTTCTAGTTAAAACCAGAAACTTTTTGCAAAATGGCAGAGTGCCATATTTTGGCTATGCGCCAAAAGGTGTAACCATGTTATACTAAATGTGTCCACTTACAGATGGTATGTTGTGCTGTATTTTAAAGGAGTTGGAAGGTGTTTAAAAAAATGTTTTGTTCTGAAAAGATTTGGCATGGAGATATGTATAAATTTGTTGGTTTAAAAAAGGTTGTCAGTGTTAAATGACAGGCAGGAGGCAGCACATATATCTAAAACACGTACAGTGTTCTAATGAAACTATGGGCATTACCTCAGCAAACTGATATCAAATAATGTCAGTCTTATTTTGTGCTAAGTATTTCTTTTTGTGTATGTGTATGTGTGTGTACTGTCTTGGCCAGCAGTTTTATTTTGTGCTCTATTATTATTTAAAGATATTTCAATGTCAGTAATGTTCAAGAACACTACAAAAACAGCTGGGTTTGTGCAACCCCTTGCATGCACACCATGTGACCTTTTGCATGTTATTTGACCTTCTTGTGTTTCAACATTTTATGTTACTACCAGTTCAAACTTGATGTGTATTCCCTACCTAAAGCACAACTTTTTACACCAAATGTATGTTTTCATGAAAGCACACCAAGAGTGAACCATGCAGTTTAACTTTTTATTACAGAACTGGCATTCTAAGTAAAGAGGAACAAACTTTTTTTCTCCTTTCTTCTTGGCTTGCAGCCAACACAGGCGATGAACATTTGGTTGTAAGCACAGCTTCTTTGTTCCTGAATAATATCACGTGATTCCCATACTATGCAAAGCAGTCCAGCTGGAAGGGGAGAATTATTTATCACCTCCCCATACTTTTTTTTTATTACTTTTATATATATATATATATATATATACAGTACACTTTTGAAAAAGGTCTATTACAGCTGTTTTTGAGAGTTTACCATCTACAGTTAAAAAACAATGGCTTTTGTTTTTATGTGTAACCATGGTGTAATCATTTTTTTTTCTTTTTAAAATGCAGTCTAATAAATACGTACGTACGGTATTACCATCAATCCGGATCTTTTATAAAGTCAGCTGACATTTTGTCATGCTTTGGATAGGGGAACCCAGGGACACTTAGCTTCTTTTATCCTATGAAAATAATTGTGTTTTATTTTTAGACTTGTGTATGTTTGTTTTTGTTATTTGTGTGTTTCTTCTCTTTCTTCTAGAGAAAAAGAAGTTCACCATCTTTATAGTAAGGTATGAAACTTACTAAACTAATTGTAATATTATCTTGTTATAATTTAAAGTGTGCTAGGTGGGGACTTCAATTGGGCCACCCCATTACCTTTTATGTAGTGCACATTTTTTTTTTATTTTTAAGGTACTGCACAACTGGCTACTAATATTGCCAGACCATTTCTGGGTTAATATCTATGTCACCATCCACAACTAACCTTTTTATTGCTACAGTATTCGAGCTGTCTCTTGCACCAGTAGGAGCTTGGGGGGGTAAGCTACCCTTCCTTCCTTCCAGTGTAATACCCACAAAGGTTGCAAGGTACATCACTGTCCCCCCAAAGGGGTAATTAAAGAAAATATTTATTTACCAATAATTGTTTCTTATTTACAGGTTTTAAAAAAGATCCAAGGTTTTTTAACAGTATAACTCAGCCCAAGTCCTTCTGCTTTTTCTAGTGCAAACAGTTAAATCTCACACCTATTATTAGTACAAGGGCTTCTGCCCTCAGCAAGTAATCAGTTAAGCTGGAGTGGGAGTTGTGTATGTATTTTCACATATTCATTCATTTGATTGTCTTTTCAGCTTTCTTATCCTGTCAGACAAATGGAAAACAACTTCTCATAGCCTTATGGCAATGGATGCAATCATCTGATTTCTGTAAGTGTAAACAAAGTTTTTTTTTATAATTTTAAAGTTCTAAGCATTGCAGACCCTGAGAAAGTCTTACAAATTAGCAAAAACAGAGTGGTGAATTGCTCCAATAATATTTTTCAACCAAAACTAACTAAGTAATTTTTATCAAGGACTGCACCATGGTTATGTTCAACAAGTAAAGTCACAATGCTCTAAGATTCCTGAACTTTGACTTAAATTTGCAGTCTATATTTGTGTTTAAAATCTATTTTATACATTATGCTCAATACTGAAATTGTTCTATTGCGAAAATGCTCATGTTTCACGTTTATGTTATAATGTTTTGAGATACATCTTGCTACACTGTAGCATGTGTGTATTCAGAAAGGTGCTCCACATGTATAGATGTTTTTAATGCTCATAACCAAACCTAAATACTTGGGCCAGCATTGCTAACCCACCCCTACAATATGTTCCAAAGCAAAACCCCAGACAAATCAATACTATGTTTGTCTTGTTACTCACAGGTACCCCTGAAGAATAAGTGCACTTTACGCAGGTTTTGTCATTTTAAATATTAACAATTATAATATGCAGAATTTAGATTGTGCTCTAAACCTATGCTTCAAGCCTCACCTCATTCAGTACTTTGGAGTATTTCACTATACAGGGTAAAGAAGGTAGACCCTTTCACTTGTCACAGGTGCAATAGGCACTGTTATTAAATTGGCATAGGCCAACCACATATGTATTTGTCCCACTATTGCATAGCGTAACAGACATATTGCTATGAACTATATGTTTGAAGCATGTTATTGTAACATTACAAGATTTTATAACTCAGGTCTCAGTTAGGCCTGCTAGTAACAGACAGAAATTATGTTCATCACTGTATAGCCGCTTCTGTAGTTTAAAAGCAGGGTGTAACCATAACATTGTCATGGATTTACAGATGGTCAAATGGTATAATTGGACCTCGGCCTGCACCCCCAGGTGTGCGGTTGATGTCCCATTTTTATTTTTCTCTTTCCAATTGCCAGAATTTAGGCTTTGTCACACCACTCTTTACAAAAAAAAAGTCATTGGTTTAAAAGATTGTTATTTATGTGTTTTTAACACACTTTGCAAGTTTTCAGGTTTCCACGGTGTGGCACACATAAGATCTCCATGTTCAACAGCAGTAATACTTTCATCTAAGTTGCCAAGATCTTCATCTTTTTCCTGAAAAGAAAACAACTGCCACAGCTTTGATGTTATCACTATCTTTGTGCCTGACTGGTTCCACATAAGGACTACTACATGAAACAGAATATTATTACCTCTGCAAGTGTAATGTTTTCAGCAAAATTACACATATTTGTAGAACTTTAAATTAACTGAAAAAGGTCCAGTCAGTTCAGACTCTTCAATCAAGCTTATTGTTTCTGCTTACTATGAAGTTAAGTCTGGGGTAGGGGCAATCCCCTAACTTCAGCAAGAAGATTCTTCTTCAATTGATCTTCAAGCAAGACATCCATTTTCTTCACTGCTGCTTGTTCCAAACATGGCTGGTACTTTATATAAACCTATTGCTCTATTATGGACTGTGTTTGTAATGGTTTATTGTAAATTGTTACTTTTTATGGACTGTTAATCTTTGTGCAGGGGTGTAATCAACTACCACAACACAAATGCTATGTCAGTGTGTGTGTGGCTACTCCATTAAAAGGACTCAATGCACAATCTAATGCACCCCTGGCCAGTGTGTCTGCCAATCAGCCATCCAGCAGCCAGCAACATGAACACTGACTTTCTACTGTGCTGGTGTTTTGTTTTTAAATTACTGTCTGCATTGCCCCATGTGCCTTGTGGGGTTACCACCATTCTGCAAATGACATTTCACCTGTACTGTAACTACACCAACCTGTGGTTACTTATATGAACTTTATGGACTGTTAATTTCATGGGCTGTTATGTTTTATAAGGACTTATCTGTCAAGAGACATTGTCAACAGATTCTTCAATCAAGCTCCAAGAGTGTGCCACACCTCAACACAAGGTAGCATCTACCTTATTCACTCTCAAGGTGGATTCCATGAACTCTTTTTCATCAACAAATATTGTTATGTCATATTGTGTTATATGTGGTATCACATGTTAACATCTTTTCACATATTTCAATTGTGGTGTTGACATCCCTGAGTTCTGCACTGTTTTACAAACTCACCATTTGTGTTCCATCTGTAACCACCCCTGTACCAACTCCAGAACAGGATGCTTTTTATAAATGCCTTGACTATCTGTATGCTGGCAACCAGTATTAAATCATATACCTATTCACCTAGACTAACAGTTTAAGAGTGAACATGTTTATTTATTTTTTTTAACCTTCAGTTAATAACTAATCTTTACATTTATGTTAAACTTTTGTAAAGGTTCAAGTCCCTCAGGGGCCTCTTTACCTTCAAGGTGGGGACTGTTGAATTTTCCCAGGGGCCCCAAGGCCTAGGTATATACAAGTTCAGTTATATAAGATTGCTGATAGCTGCCTCTATATATACAGTTGACTATGGCAAGGTGTAAAAGGATTGCAGAAAATACAAATGGCCAATAGATGACTGAATGAGGCCCACATGCAAGTTAATATGGCTAGCTAGCCAATAGCTGCCAGTGGCTAAGCAAATGAATGATACCTCCATATCAATGCATGTTTGTGGAGGTTTTAAATGGTTAATGGTTAAACTGAAGAAAATAAAATAATTCAAGAAGCACACAGTCAAAGTCTAATTTCGAAATTGTCCTGTTCAGCAATAGTGTATACCAAAACATGTATTTTTAAAAGGGTACATCTAAGATAAGAATGCAGTTGCTAGTAACCACAACTGACCTTAAAGATTAAGTTCCCCAATTTGGCCACTGTCTGGTTTTTATCTGTAAACCGAGTATTTTTAAAACAGTCACATCCCCTTGCATGTTTTCTGTATCCTAAAGTAACTATTTTTGACAAATAAAAAAACCTGATTACTTGTTTTTCCATTTAAGAATGACCAAATGTCTCTGGCAAAGTGTCAAAAGTATCTTATGACCGAGGTATCTTATGGCCAATGTATTTTTGAACCCAAGTCTTATGAATTGTTGAATGACATATTGTCTGTGTTTAAAACTGCTGAGGTAGTTTTTGAGAAATTCCAGCCTTGCATTTTTTTATAAGCTTGCTACACATAAATATGGGACCTATGGTTATGTCCAGCGTCCCTTTGAGAAGACGCAGTCTCAGACAAGATGCAGTCTAAGACTATCCATAGATTGCTTGGGGGATCCAGAAACATATGGTTCCATGTGTCTCTGAAATGCTGTAGGCCTGTAATGCAGATATTACTAGCTGTCTAGATTGCATGTTAGAAACACCCCATTGGGACTGCCCTTTGGCTGTTTTACAACTAAATTGTCACAGAAACACCTAGGTAGTGGTGGGCTACCTGATGTTTAAAAATAATGTTAGCATGTATCCCCTTTTGTAAACTAGCACAATAGGATTTTTCTGGCTAATCTTATTAATACTATCATAATAAAGTACCACTAATTTGGCAAAGAAATAGCATGTTGGCTTTATGGAATTACAGAGAATTACCAACCGGGAACCTGTATAAACTGTATAATTGTATCCAATTAACAGCTTACTATACTACCAATCTTACAATCATCAGCATACTTTGATACCCATATTTTTCAGTTATTGACATTGTGGAGACAAGGATATTAAAAAGAATGTGTCCCCGGACTGAGCCCTGAGGAACTCCACTAGTGACCATACCCACATCAGATAGATGACCTTTTATTGATACTCTTTGAGGTGTCCTTTCTGGCTCCTCCTCGTGTTAATATTACTGTCAGGGGACATTGAAGCAAACCGTGGACCAAGTACTTCAGCCCCTTCAATCCCCCCCAGTTGGTAAATGGGCTAGGGTCTAGAAGTGGCACATCTAAATATCAGGAGTCTGCTACCCAACCGGGATGAGCTTGTCTCATGGACATCACTCTACAAACCTGATATCCTTGGAGTGACAGAGACCTGGCTTAAACCCATAGTCCCCGATTCAGCCTGTGTACTTCCAGGATATAACATCATACAACAGGACTGAGCAGGGACTAAGAGGGGGGGTGGCATCCTGATCTACTACAGGTGTCACCTCAAGGTCTCCCCAGTAGTCCTCCAGCAGACCAATGTGTCCCCCTGTGAGATGCTACATGTGCTACTCCTACTAGGGGACACCAAGAAACTTCATCTGGCATGCACATACAACCCTCCGAGAGGTGGGCTCCCAGGGCTGACCCATCTTCTGGACTCAGTTAGGCCCAGTATTGGTGACAATGAACTCATAATCATGGGAGACATTAACCTAAATTGGACTGATGAAACGGAAAGGCAGTTTGAGCCTCTCCTTGCCAATCTCACCCTGACTCAGCTTATACAGGAGCCAACCAGGTGGTCAGCCAATGGCTCCTCCAGCTCCCTTCTGGACTGGATTCTGACTAACCGTCCAGATAGGATTGCCTCAGTGGGAACACTATCTGATGCGATCTCTGACCACTCTCCAGTCTATTGCGTGTGGAAAGTTCCCTCCCTTAGAATCCCTCACAAGATCATGCATGTCAGGAACTTTGCCAGATTTGATCCTGGAGTGTTCCTAGAGGACTTAAGGCTCACTGACTGGTCTGATGTGCTCAGAGCTAATGACCCCTCAGTGGCAGCCTCTCATTTCCTTACCACCTTTGGGACCCTGTAAGACAAGCATGCTCCAATGGTCACTCATAGGGTAAGGGGGTCAGCCACCCTCTGGTTGCACGGGAATCTCCTTGCCCAAATGTGGGCCAGAGACAAGTGTTGGGCAAACTTCAGATTGTCTCACAATCCTGCTACTTTGCAATGATTCAGGCAACTCAGAAATGAGTGCAAAAAGGCTATTAGGATTGCAAAAAGTGACTTCTGCAAGTCTGCCCTTACTAGCTCCGCCAATGACCCCAGGAGGTTTTGGAGAAACATAAAAATCCTAATTAGTGGCTCTTCCCACCCAGGGGTATCTGATATGATCATAAAAGGTGTCTCCTGCAACAATCCACTCACCATTGCCAACTCCCTAAATACGCACTTCTCCGACCTCTCGGCCTTCACAGCACTCTTCCCACCTGGTGCGGGTTTGGCCTCCTTCCCCCCACCTCCAACCTGGGCGGAGGACCACCCCCCTTGTCAACTGTTTCACAGTAGGGTGGTGACAATCTCAGACATGCAGTGATGTCTAGCTGGCCTCTTCCAGTACTCCAGCCCTGTCCTAGATAACCTGGAGCCCAAGCTTTTAAAACTTGGAGCTTCCTACATTGCCTCCCCAGTAGCCCACATCTTTAACTTATCCCTGGCACTGGGGTCCATCCCAGTTATCTGGAAGGAAGCAAGGATAGTCCCTGTCCTGAAGCAGGATAACTCCAAAATACCGGACAATTATCATCTGCTTGCTATCCTTTCATCCCTTAGCAAGCTTCTTGAAAAAGTAGTGGCTGAGCAGCTCTCAGAGTATGTACAGCAGCATGTGCTGCTATCCCCGACCCAGCATGGTTTTCATATGGGGCATAGCACCTCCACAGCCCTGATCTCTCTCACATCAGGCATCAGATCATCCATGGACCAGGACAAGCTCTCTGGAGACCATATTCATCAACCTGTCCAAAGCCTTTGACCTTGTTGACCATGCATTGCTCTGTCAACAGTTGGGGTCACTTGGCTTTTCCCCTACTGCTATGAAATGGATTACAGGCTATTTACAAGGTAGAATGCAGCAGACCTGCATCAACAAAGTCCTGTCCAAACCCCTGCCGGTCACACCAGGTGTGCCTCAGGGCTCAGTACTAGGTCCCCTCCTTTTCTCCCTCTTCATCAATCAACTGCCCACGGTGATGACAAGTTGCAGTGCCATCCTATACACAGATGACCTGGTGATAGAGGCCCATGCTAGCAACACTACTACTCTTACCAAAAGCCTGTTCAAGGACTTTAACCAGGTCCTAACCTGGGTTATGGATCACAAGCTGGTCCTGAACCTGAAAAAGACCCAGGCTATGCTATTTGGCTCGCCTGCCAAAATCAAAGCCTCAAACTCCCCCCTGGACATAATCAATCTGGACGGCTCCTCCCTCCCTGTGGTAAACTCAGTCAAGTATTTAGGGGTTACTTTAGACCCCCAACTTGACATGGGGGATCATATTGCTAAAATCTGCAGAACAGTGAACTGGAAGCTGGGACTGGCCTACAGAGCCAAGTACAACCTTACACCTGTGGCCAGGCTTGCCCTAGCGAGAGGAGTACTCCTTCCCTCCCTTAGCTACGGTCTGCACATATTTTCTCACTCTACTAAGGCTCATCTCAACAGGTGGCACATGGCATACAACAACATCTGCCATTTCGCCCTGGCAGCTCCCCACTTCACCCATCACTGTGAGCTTTATAATAAACTCTGGTGGCTCTCCCCAGCCAGATAACTGGACTTTGGGATAGGTTGTCTCACGGGCAAGGTGATCAGAACTGGTATCCCATCGGGACTGGCCCAGCTTCTACCACCAGCAGACATTTCTCCATACTCATTAAGGTCTCAAGTCCAGGGGACGCTCAAAGTTTCTGCCACAAGAACTCTCATGGGAGCCAGGGACTTTGTTGTGTGGGTGCCCAAACTCTGGAACTCCCTCCCAGATTCGGTTCACCTTGCCCCCTCCCATCAGCACCTATGAAAATCCATGTGGGACTTCCTGAAACAAGCCTCAGCATGTGACTGCCACAGCCTCCCTAGGGATGCACTGTCTCTTACAGGGTCACCTGGAAACTATTGCTGCCTCCCCCACCCCACTACCATTACCTGACCTGGATCTAACTGTTGGCTTGCAGACCCAGGTCTTAATCTTAATCTGGAATCCAAATTAATGTTATGGACTTGTCTTACTTATAACTAAATGACTATGAGCTGTACAACTGCTCTCTACTCCTCTGTAGAATGTGCCTTTTGTATTCTCTTATCTTGCCTATGTTGTCATTATGCTGCTTGTGCCCTCAGTATTTTTCTCATATGTTGCCCATGCTGTCCTGATGTATTAAAATGTGTCTCTGTACCATCATGTTGTATTCTCCTGAGTTGTTCCTGAAAATAGGCATAATACTTGTCTAGTGTACTTACCCAGTAAACAAAAGCTAAATCAATAAATAAATCCAGTTTATGATGTTAGGATATATGTTAATTATTGGTAGTTCCTGTACCAGGATTTTATGAGATACTTTGTCGAAAGCCTTGACAAAGTCCAAAAATATCACATCAACTGGTATACCCTGGTCCAAGGCAGCTCTAACTGGTTCAAAAAATTGTAAGAGATTAGTTAGAACAGATCTCTCAGATACAAATCCATGTTGAAAAATATCAGCTTTATTATTTTCATTTATGTGATTCACAATGTATGTTTTAAGTAGTCTTTCCATGATTTTACCTATAATAGAGGTTAAACTTATTGGGCAATAGTTGTTTGGATCATGTTTATCTCCACCCTTATAAATTGAAGTCACAACTGCCTCTCTCCATGCTTGAACAGTCCTGCCTTCATGAATAGATACATTAAAGAGTACTGTTAGTGGACTGGAGATTGTATAGCTAATTTTCTGTAGAAAACTGGGTGGGATACCATCGGGACCTGCTGAACTATTTGGCTTTAAGGATTTTATTATTTTTACAACCTCACTTCTTTTAAACACCGGATAACTATTTTTGTTTTCTAAAAATGGGGTTATAATGGTTTCCTTTGTTACAAAAACTTTTAAAAATTGTTCATTTAGTACCATGGCAGTAGCAGTTTCATCATTAATAAGGGTGTTATTTGTAAAAAAGGGGCCTATAGTTTGATATCTTTCTTTCATTGACCCAATATAATTGTAGAACTATTTCTTGTTGTCTTTGACTTTTATAACTAAATTATGTTCTACCTTAGATTTGGAGAATTTAATCATATTTTTTAATTTTTTGACAGCAGTTTTATATTTAGACCATAAACAAGAAGTTTTATTTCTAGTATATTTCCTATACAATGTCCTTTTTCTTACAAGTTGTTTCTTAATATCAGTAGACCACCATGGGGGAACACATTTACTTTTGCAGTATTTAATTCTATCAGGAACACATCTAGAAATGCAGATGTTAATTCTATTATTTATTTTTTTCCCATATTTGTGTTAAGTTGAGATTTTAAAGTTCGAGTTCTCAATTCCATTTTTTTGAGAAATCATTAATTCTAACATAGTCAGCATTATTCAAATTCTTCATCTTAGTGATACACCTTGTATGTGAAAGTACAGTCATATATTTAAATTTCACAATACAATGATCACTATCACCCAACGGAGGAAGTGCTGTTACAGTATGTCCTCGATTTTCTCATCATCATTTGTAAGGACAATGTCCAAGACATTCTTCCCATGAGTAGGCTGCCTAACTACTTGTTCCAGATTGGATTTTATGAAAACATCTATGAATTTGGTTTCCATATTTGAGATAGATTCATAAGTATCCCAATTGATAGTGGGAAGATTAAAATCTCCCATTAATATATACACATTATTTGTTTCGACCTCGTTAATTTCTTTGATTAGTTCTTGATTTTCATCTGAGGTTAAACTGGGTGATCTGTATATTAGACCTATTGTTAGGGTATCTTGTGGTAAATCTATTTTAGCCCATATACTCTCATTTTTATTTATTTTAGTTTTTATTGTATATGCTTTCAGTCTAGCCTAAATGTAAAGTACAATACCACCTCCTTTTTTATTGTTATCTCTATTTTTTGGAAAGTGTTATACCCAATAATATCTAAATTCCAATCCTCATCCTTATTAAAGTTTCATTAACTCCACATACTGATATATGTTGTGATTTTAATATGTATGTGAACTCATCTTTTTTATTGCACAAGCTTCTTGCATTAGTGAGTATAATGTTCAAGTGTGTTGTATGATAAGACCTAGAAAAGTTAGGGGGTGTCAATTTCACACTGCTTAAAGTTTCAGGAATGTATGGTTGTTTTTGTATATTAGATTTCAGAGTTGTATTACCTAGATACAGCTCCCCTTTACTGGAAGTTTAAACAATTTGTTATGGATTGACCTACACTGTCACCTAAGAGTTTACTACCTCTCCTACTGAAGCGTAAGCCATCCCAACAGCAGAGATTAAGGTTGCCGTAAAAATCCTCCCAATGGGTGATACATTTTAGTTTTTGTTTCATACACCAATATCTTAACCAGTTATTGATTTTCTCTTATATTATGCTGTTGAAATGATTAGCTCATGATATTGGCAAGATTTCGGACAGCTGTACTTTGCAGCCTAAATGTAGTAACTTATTTATTAATGCAACAAAGTTCTTTTTTAATTTTTGATTCAGCTCATAAAGAACATTATTTGTACCAACATGAACTATTACTAATGAGTTTGTACCAGTATTTTGTAATATTGTATTAGACATCTGCGTGAGATCTGAAACATAAAATTTGTTAATAGATAAGGACCGCCTGGCCCATCAAGTCTGCCTGTTTTCCCCACTGTATCAGCGGACACTGATCCTATTTGGTCCATGGCTTTAGCTTCTCTTACCCACCACTAGGGTTCCTTGTGCCTATCCCATGCATTTGTCAGTCCCCCAATTGTGTTTGCTCCCACCACTTCATGGGGTAGGTTTTCCATGCATCCACCACCCTTTCTGTGAAGAAAAACTTTCTCACATTCCTCTTTATCCTGCCCCCAACCTCATATTGTGCCCTCTCATTCTTGCACATCTCCTGTACTGTAAGATGTCTACCACTTGCACCTTGTTTATGCCATTAAGAAATGTGTATATTTCTATCCTATCTTCCCATTCTCACCTCTCTTCCAGTGTATACTGTATATATTGTGGTCCCTTAATCTCTTTCCATATGTCTTCTGGTGGAAACCTTGCACCATTTATTTGCCCTTCTCTGAACCACCACCACCCTGTACACATCCTCTGAAGATGCAGCCTCCAGAACTGTACACAGTACTCCAGATGAGGCCTTACTAGTGTTTTGTAAAGTGTCCTTACCACCTCCTGTCTTCTGCTAGTAATAGCCCTTCCCTTACAGAAATATAGGTGTGTTGTATGTTTTGGACCATGCAAATCCCTTATTCATATTTAGTGCTACAAATGTGTTTCTCCATGTGGTGCACCCCTTTTCGTCGACACCCCAGTGGTGAAACAGGAAAAAATGTAATTACGGTGACATTCGCGGTAATGGTCCTTTTTCTGTGTTTCGCCTTCCTCCAGTGTTCACCCCCTCCCCTGACCAACTCCGACCTGGAGTTGGAATCCTAAAGTCTGGGAGGTGTGGGGGGCACAGCCTCCTGCATGGGGTATAAAACTCCCATAGAACAGGTGGCACAATACCTGCATCGGTATTGTGCCGTCGCTGTGGAGGAGGTCGGCATTGTCACTGTCGACAAAACTTGGCGCTTCCTTCTCCATGACTGTTTCATTTAACTTACTTTCCCTTTGTCATTCTATAGTGAGCATATACACTATGGCCATGCTCAGCACTCTTTGTCCTGAGTAGGGCCTTGAAAGCATGCACCTTATCTCACATTTTGTCACTGAAATGAGGGACATGGACACTCAAAATGAAGAACAATGAGGGACACTAACCCACATGATGATCAGGACACATAATGAAACATGGAGATACAGTTCCTATAGAACACAATGGAAACCATTGCATTAGCACCTGAGACTATATTTCTACCATTAAGCTGCAGTGCCATTTAAGTAGGGCAGAAGCAGTTGCTCCCCCCACCAAGTATATGTGCCTAGGTTATTATTATGATGTGGCAAAAATGGCATTAAATTTGGATTTAATCTTTTGCACAATAAGTGCCCACCTGGCCTGTATGTGCTCACACATGCAGGTACTCTACAGACTCGATTGTCTCTGTATTGTGTTGTCCACTCTCTCTAGATCCCCAAGTCAGTTGAAAAACCAATTATGACTGACTTACCACACATTATGATTTATTTTTTCAACTAGTTTGAAATTTCTGACTTCAACTACCTGAAGAAAGTCCAACCAATTTTTTCAACTTTCACCATCATTGAATTTAATTATGTAGTAGTTTGTCACACTTTTTTAATTTCATTTTTTTTAATTAAAATTTAGACTATAAAAGTTAATAAAATGCACGGAAAAGTCTCCCCCTTGAAATCAATAGGGCATGCACACACACAGTCTTCTGACATCACGAAACAGGGCTGCATGTGCCTACCTGGGGGCATGTAGGTGGGTTAAGGTCATGAGGCAGCTCTGTTTTTAGCATTTGAGATTTAGCAGCATCATAACTTCATAAATGGGCAGAAACAAAAGGAATTATTTATGCCCCTCAACTCTGGGGTAGGTGAGGTATTGTATATGTTGGAGGGAGCAGCAACTAGGCAGCAGCAGCTACAAAGCTGGCTGCTCTTTAAAATGCAAATACAAAGCGCAGTGAAACAAAAATACACACAGTAGGAACCCACTAAAGCACAATAACCAGTCAAAGCAACAACAAAATATACTAAGCCCCTGAAAGTAACAAGTTGAAGCAGGGCAGTAAAACAGTATATGGCATAGGAAAATAAGCTGCAGTAATACTAGTTACTTAGAAACATAACAATGAGTCTAAAATACAGTATAGGTAGGGCCTCTTAAACACCCCACATAAGCTAGAAGGTACCCTTTTGCAAATAAAGCTAACCATGAATATATGTTAGTTTGCTAGTAGTCGTAGAATCTGTGAAACTAAAAACAGTTTAAGGGAGGACCCCTTGAAATACCTCCTGCATGGTATACCAGAACTGAGATGCATCCATAGTTTATAATTTAAAGCTAAAAAAAACCTCATGCATATTAAAAAAACATTTTCTGACACAGTTTCTGAACTTGTTTTGGCTTTCAGCATGTACGCTAACGTGTTTTGTAACATGTTATTCATCTTGCTGTGAGGGCTTTAATATTTAGTCTATCTGATTCCTACAGTGGCAAACAACAAACATTTTGTCAATTGGACCCAACTGACCATGCTCCAAGCTGTGGCCTCCTATGGGTCTGGGAACTCACCAACTGACCACCTGTGCCTGGCCTGCTCCTTGACCTCATAGGGAGTCTGACTTGCTCACAATGCCAACACAGTCAGAGAGAGCCGAGCTGGGCCACCAGCAGTAGATCGATGATGATCGATCACCTTGACTTTTCAAGTTCAGCCCCCTGGGCCCCACAGCCCCCAAGCCCTCAACCAGCCAGACAAGCCAGCCAGACACGCAGTAGACACACAGACAGACTGAGCAGTCTGTGAGAGACCATCCTCCTACTTCCTACTGCCCACTGCCCAGCCCTGGCAGGCCTTACATACACATCCCATACAGTACCTTGCTTACTGTAATAGCCTGTTGCCAATTCAGTCAGGTGTCAGGTGATGATTCAGTAGGTGGCGGCGGGTGGCTCCATGCCTCAAGCTGCTGCTGCTGCTCTTCTCGGTGGTGGTGTTGGTGTTTTTTTTGGTGCTTTGTGCTTCCTCCTTCCAACCCACACAATTGGTCCACAACCCAGACCCACGTCCCCACTCCGATATTCCACACAGTGGAACTAGTGCACCTACCAAACCTCCTCCTCTTCACTGAGTCTAAAGACCTGACTGAGACTAAGTGACAGTCGCCCAACGGTCTTGGGCTGATCCTGTCCATGAACAGACCACTGCCTTCACACGATTGCTGCCTGGCTTTGTTGGAAGACTGACTGGGATCTGCACAGCCATGCACTAGTCTCTTTCCAGGCACCAGACACATCAGGACAGTGGACACAGTTAATTTATTTTTAAATTAAAGGCCAAACCACCAAACTTCATCCCTGCAGAAAAACGCTGCTTGCTCCATTGCCCACACACCAACACAGATTCCTCCTCTCCTGACAGTCTCCTCTCCTACCTAAGCATGCTCTCCCCGCCACCTCTTGCAGCCAGTCACGGACACTCTCAAGCTCCTGGCTCCTCCTTCTATTTTTCCTAATTGGTGGATTGTTCATGCCCAGGTGCCTGGGGTGCATTTTACTGGCTGTAAGGCTCAGTGCTGGTGGCTGAGGACAGTTAGATATTCGCGGCACCCCTGGCCCCCCTCCTTCCCCCAGGTAAGAAAAATGAGAAAACACACTGCAGTGCACCACAAAAACAAACCTGGATTGGTCACAAAATTGTCAAATGCAGTGGATTTCAACTCCACTATTTTATGACTGCAATCCAATGCACCTGCAACTAATTGCAACTGCATTGAATTGCAACTGATTATTTCAACTACCGACGACTGCTCCTGGGTCTAACTCTGTCCACCTACTAGTGGCAGCACAATCACATGTGATGTGGATGAGCCCCAGCCAAGAAAGAGTGCATGTGTCTTGCAAGTGCAACACTGTCTTTCTGGTCACAGAGTAGAAGGACTGCACACTACGGCTTGGAGGAGTCGGTGAGCACTGAACTCTCAATAGTAGTGTTGTGGCAGCATATTTTTGTTGGTCTACTCTTAGTGAGTCTCCATCTCCCCTCATGGTAGGCTACCTACTTACTCTACTAGGATTGCCATGCAAAAAAAAACAGCACAGACCCCACTGCAGCAAGCTAGGCTTAGCAGCAGTGGTGACTGCTGTGTGGGCAGCCTTCATAGGCCTTAATCAGTGAGTGTGGCAGCAGCCACAGCAGCAACCAAACAAGAAGCAAGCAACCCCGATTGGGTGGGTTCGGTTGGTGAGGTGACTTGGTCATGGACCACACTGGGGACCTGTGATGGCCAGTTATAGCATCCAGCTTCTGGCAGAAGGAGAGAGAGAGAGAGAAGGAGCAGACTGAAAACTGGGCTGGTGGCACACTGTGCCACGTTGCAGGTTCTGGCCACGTGGCTGGGTAAGTAAAAGCAAATATTTTTTTTTACAGGGGGATTAGGGAAGGAGGAAGGACTGAAATATTGATGTAGTTTTCACATTTCTTCACTGTTGGGTGGCTTCATGACCCATTGGAGATTGGTATTGAATAGAATGGAGTCTGGGAGAAAAATCGGGACAAAGTAATTTTTTGGGTGAGGCGGGGCAGAACTTCAGTCAGGAAAAAAATTAATTAGAAACTGGCGGATTTAAGCCCAAATCTCATGCACTGCTCCGGGGTATATACAGATGAATATTATACATTTGAATTTTCCTGATTTGCATATGACTTTTCAGTCAAAACAAATAAGTTGTACCTTTTAAAGATATTACAGACATTCTAGAGCTGTCCCTAGCATTCACAGACAGTTGAGCCGTATGGTATGCACAGACTATTGGAGCCCCACTATAGTCAAGCTTATGCCCCTCCCAAGAAGCTGACCTCCACATCCCCATGCTCAGGCAGATTATGACAAAGGGAAAAGGAGACTGCAGGGTTGTGCACTATTGAAATGAATGGGAGTATTTTTTTATTACTATTTTATATATTATTGGTGGAGCTTTGGAGATTAATGAAGGCCACCGCTTGACTAACAAGGGCCTTGTTAGTAGAACAGTGGCCTTCATTATTCTCCAACTCACCATCATAATGTATAAAATAGTAATACAAAATAACTCCATTCATTTCATGGTCGTACGCCTCAGTACTCTGACCTACGTACATCTTCTCTTAAATACTCCTGCTTCTGACTCCCTAGTACTCAAGTAAGAGAATTTTTTCTTATATCAATACTTGGAGGGTTGTCTGTAGAAGCATGGCCACACCCGCTACAGTGTGTGTGTATGGGAGGGGGGGCATGGCCATGTGGGTGCATGTCAAGTTATTGCTGCTTTTGTTTTTGCACCTTAAAGTCTATTTGCGTTGAAGCATTCAAAACTATGGAGAGAAAATAGTAGGAGTACAGGCCAGACAGAAGTAATTAAGTGATGATTATTCTCAAATCCCTTTCCTCCTTGGTGACTGTTAGTACCTCCCCCCATCCTGTAGCTTTCTCCAGGGTTCCTGCTCCCCAGGTGCATTACTTTGCACTTCCATGCATTGAATCTTAGTTGCCACACCTTGTACGATTTCTCCAACTTTCCTAGGTCCCTCCTCATTTTCTCCACCCCATCTGGAGAGTCCAACCTATTGCAGATCTTGGTGTCATTTGCAAATAGGCAAACCTTTCCCTCCAGCCCTTATGCAATGTCACTGAAGAAGATATTGAAAAGGAGTGGGCCCAGGACTAATCCTTGTGATGCCACACTGGTTACCCCTCTTTCCTAAGATTGGCCCCCATTTACCACCACCCTCTGTGTTCTGTCCACTAACCAATTCCTATCCCATTTTACCCCCTTGTGGCCCACTCCCTGGCTCCTCGGCTTGTTTACCAGTCTTTTGTGTGGAACAGTGATGAAAGCAAAGCCTTGCTGAAATCAAGGCAGGTGACATCCATTGCTCCTCCCTAATCCACCTCCCTTGTCATCCAGTCAATGAAATCTATCAGATTTATTTGACATAATCTTCCTGTTGTGAATCCATGCATCCTTGGGACCTGTGCTCCACTGGATTCCAAGTGTTCCACAATCCTCTCTTTAAGCATTGCTTCCATAATATTAACCACTACAGAGGTGAGGCTGAGTGTTCTTTAGTTACCAGCCTCCTCCTTGCTTCCACTTTTGTGAAGAGGGACTCCTTGTGCACTCCTCCAGTCTTCTGGAACTACCCCAGTATCAAGCAACTCACTAAACCAGGCTGCAAGTGGTGCTGCCAGCACCACCCATAGTTCCCTTAGTATCCTGGGATGTACTGTATGCCATCTTGGTCCTATTGATTTGTCCACCTTCAGTTTTGTGAGTTCCTTTAGGACTCTCTCTTCTGTAAATGGACTGGTGTTCACCTCTTTCCCCCCTTTGTTTCTGATACCTCTTTGTGATCCCTCTCCCTCCACTTCTTTTGTGAATCCTGAACAGGAACATTTGTTCAGTATTGCTGCTTTTTCTAGGTCTCCATCCACAAACTCCCCCTTCCCTCTGATCCCACCCCTGGTTTTCCAACTTTTGCTGATGTATCTACAAATTTTTTTGTCCCCTTTCTTAACTGTCTGTGCTATTCTTTCTTCTGTCTGTGCCTTTGCGCTCCTAACTGCTTTCTCTGTCTCCCTCTCACTATTTAGATACACCTCCCTGTCTTATTCCCTCTGTGTTACTTTGTATGTTTTGAAAGCCAGCTTTTTGTCCCTTACTTTCTCTGCCACATCCCTCAAGAACCACAGTTTTTGGTTTTTCCTTCTCTTGCCCTTATTTCTCTGCCCAATGCACTGGTTTGCCACCTCCTTTATGGCTCCTTCAAGATGTGTCCACTGTTCTTCAACCCCCCCACTGACTTCCTTCCTCACCAAGGCTTCTTTGATACATATCCCCATCCCGGCAAAGTCCACCCTCCTGAAATCTAAGATCTTTGCCTTTGTGTGGCTTGACTATGACACTGTACTCATGTTAAGCTAGACTGTGTGGTGGTCGCTGGCCCCCAGGTGCCCTTCCATGATGACTTCTGTGATTCTATCTCCTTTGGTTAGTACTAGATCTAAGATTGCACTGTTTCTGTTGAGTTCTTGCACTAGCTGCCTGAGGCCTGCTGCCTGCAATGCTTCCAGGATGTCTCGGCTCCTGGCTCAGTCAGCCACCAGGAGGGTCTAATTTACATCTGGTATATGTTAAAATTGCCCAGCAGCAGTACCTCCTCTTTTGCTGCCATCCTGTGTATTCTTCAACAAAGTGCCCTATCCACCTCTTTCCCCTGTGCTGGAGGCCTGTAGATCACACCCGTGCTGTGCTGTAGTCAGACTCGAGGTGGTGGCCCACAGTGCCTTGGCCTTCCCCTGCATATCCTTCATTGCATTAGCTTTCATGCCATCCCTGATGTAGAGCACCACCCTGCCCCACTTTTTATCCTTTCTATCCCTCCTTAATAGAGTATAGCCTGGTACAGCTACCTTTCAGTTGTGGCTTCCAGTGAATCATATGTCGATTATTGCTACTATGTCCAGGTCAGCCTCTGCTATCAAGGCCACCTGGTCTGGGATTTTATTTCCCTGACTGCATGCATTTGTATATGTGGTCTTCCATGTATCACTGCCTGTCCTCCTGCTCTTTCTGCTTTTGCCCTCTTGTATCCTCTTTTTAACTCCATTTACTATTTTTTCTGTACACCTCCTTCTGCCATACCCCTTTTAATAGTTCAGGTATTCCTGGCAATAACTTAGCTTCCTGAACTTCCCTGTTGGCTGGTCTAACCTGTGGGAATGGGCAGACTGAGTCTCCCTACTCCCATTCACCACCCCCTTTTGTTAGTTTAAATGCTTGCTAATGAAGCATCCAAACCGTTCCTTGAGGACTGCTGTCCCTGTGATGGGGATAGTGTTTCTACCCATAAAGGACTGGACAAGAATGTTCTTGGTAAGTGTAAAGTAAAGATGCTAGCATTAGGGAAACCTGCCAGGTTAAATGTTGTAGTTTGTGTGTCTTGCTACCGTTTACCCCCCTCGCAGCAACATTTCGCCAGCGAGGTCCCCCACAGTGACTACAGCACCTAGCCATGGTGGTAGACCCGCTGGAACCTGGCACTGCCTGTCGGGGGTCCTGCACCCCCCCGATCAGCTCCAACTGGAGTTGAGAATCTTTAAGTGGAGGGGTTCAGGAGCGAAGTCCCCCTGAAGAAAACAAGGAAATCCATAGCGAACCGGCAGCTGACTGCAGAATGCGGTTGACCTGCCGGTATCATTCACTGGGCGTTCGACAGAATTTCTGTCAGACTCCTGTCGTGGATCCTCTTGCTACACAGCAACTGTTCCAGTATTTGTTTGTCTGTGTTTGTTTGTCCCACCCACAGACTGGCCATCTGTAGGTTTGAGTGTTTGTGTCTGCTATGTATACTTCTGATTCCAAACTGTGACTTGGTTCATTCTAACTGTACCCCGTCATAGTCCCCTCCTTGGATGGGTGTAAGCCATCACCTTGTACAGGCCTGCATTGCACTAGGTGGGTCCCCAGTCCTCATTAAAGCCAAAATTCTTCTCTCTGCACCAGTCCCTCAACCAAATGTTGAAGTTTTGGTGCAGAGATTTCTATCCTCCCCCCTGCAGCACCTCTGAGAATGTCATGAAGATCACTACATCTCCAAGGCACCTTCCTAACTTCCTGAAGTCTTCCTGCACCTGCTCTGTCCCTGCCCTGTCCCCAGTTAGTCATTTGTCCCCAGATGAACAATGACCTCCACCACCCCTTGCTACTGCTCCAGCGATTTTCAGGATCTGCTTCCCATCCCTCTGAACTCTGCCTCCTGGATGGCACTTCACCTTCATCTCCACCTCATTCTCTGTACCCAAATCCATCACCCGGACTATTGAGTCCCCTACTGAGAGTAGCTTTCTCTTCCTTTGGGGTCCTCCCTCTAGGAGGACCCACTCATCCTCCCTGGTCACAACCTTGGGCATCCCTGTAGGACTCCCCTGCTCCTCCAGGACAGCAAAGAAGTTATGAGTTGGACAGGATGGGGATGTGTCTCTGCCCCATCCCCTTCCCCCTCCCTCTCCCCAAGCCCACAGTGGTCCTTTCACTTCTCATCCAGGGCAACTGTTGAGGTAGTGGCTGTGGACACAGTGGCATCTGTCTGGGGCAAAGGTCTGCAGCACACTTGCCAACAGCCTGAGGACAAGCAAACTCTGCCCTCAGCCCAGAGAGGTGCATGCCAATGGGGCAGCAATGCAGTATCCAGAATGTTCTGCTGAATATGTTTGTCCTGCAGCCACTGCACCACTCTCTGCATCTTCCCCTGCTGTACTGTTTACCCCCCTTTTGTTTGCCTTACCTTAGTTTACTTACTGTACTACAGTGTCCCCCTGGTACTAGTACCTGTCACCCCTTTGGAATTTTTTTTACCTTCTAATCCCTTTATTTATTTTTTGTCTTTTTCTTATTTTTCCTTCTCTGGGGAGCTATTTTAATGCAAAGGTCCCAACCCTAGTGTGCCTGCACAATCAGCTCTAGGCAGTTGTTTATTTTATCTTCCTGCTTCTTACAATGAAGTGCCAATCTGCTCAGTGTGCCTGTGCCTATAAATGGAAACTAGCCTGGGATGTGATGGGTGGGCAGGTGTTTCTGGTGCTTCTTGGCATCGTAGAAACATTCAGCTGCTCCTGTTCCACAGCTCACACCTCTACCGGTCTTTGATCCCCAAAGACACTCCACCCTCTGTCCCTCCCACAACTGTGTCTGCTGCTTTTCAAATGCAAAATGTCAGAACTGTAGTACAAATTCCATGGAATTTCATTACAACATTCCACTCAGTCGTAACTGATACCATACAGTTACCTTGCTCTTTAAATCAATCAGTGTCTTTTAATATCTATTTGATTGTAACATGAAGAATTTAGGAATTATTGCCATATGGAATATGCTGGCTTAACCTACAGTATGCAGTTTATCTTTACGTGTGAGCAGGTAAGGCCATAACTCATGAGTGGTGGATTCACAAGTGAGTTATGAAAGTCTTGACCCACACAAGTGATGAACTGTATTTTGAGTCAGATTATTTTGTATTTAATTTAAATAAGATCAAAAGTTCACTAGGTATGCATTTTATATGTGCTCTTTATATGAAACTATAACTGTTTCTGTTTTATTTCAATTGCTGGCTTCATTGCCACACTCAGCTCTTGTGATGGCATCAAGATTGTTAAATCTGCACTCTGATTGGTGCAGTACATATCATACCTACTTTGCAAGATATTATCTTGCTATGTTGGGTCAAGATAACACTTTTTATGTTGCTATTTATCAGTACACATGTGTTGTATAATTAGAAGAAATCCCATATAGGATCCAGGAATAAGGTTTTTATTCAGTCTGGAAAGTTGCCAACAATGCTGCCAAGCAATGGACGATTGAGCAAAAGTGAAGCTACAAGTGCTAGGCTGCATAGTTGGCAACATTACAGAATGAATAAAACTCTTGTTCTTTAATGCTCTATGAAATGTCTTTTTTATATTACGGGTTCCTTCTTGCCATTGTGACAAGGCTGTAGTGGAAATAACATGAGATGTGGCGGAAATAACATGCTATTTCTACCACAGCTGAACACTGGGCAAAAATAACATTACTTATTCTGCAATGCTATTCATCACTCCCATGCTGTGTCTATGTGTCTATCTGTCTGTCTGTCTGTCTGTCTATCTATCTATCTATCTCTATCTCTATCTCTATGTATTAAAATAACTATATATTTATTTTATATTATTTGCAACAAAAAAAACTCATTAATGCCACAGTTAAGGTTCAACTTAACCAGACAAAAGCAAGGAAATATGGCGTTGGGGTTTTTAACCCAAACTCCTCACCCTCACCTGCCAAGTAGCAAAAGGGAAAAACAATAGGGCTTTGTGTATCCTGAGTCCTGGCAAATTTGTGATGTAGTTTTGTTTGGGGTTGCCAACTGTAATGCTCATTCCACCCCCCAGAGGGTAGCCTCCTGTCTGAAGCACAAGGTACAGCTCCAAGCCAGTGCCTCATAGTGACACATTATTCAAAGGTAGAGAGGTATGTCCTGCCACATGTTCCCAGCATGATCTGTTCTGGTTTCTTCATGCAGGGTCCTGTGGGCCCTGTGTGAAGAAAAGAGATCATGTCTGACCTTGTTTGCTCAGGGGAGAAGGTGGGCATTAGGGTTGACAACTCCAAAGAGAACTCCACCATTGATTCACCAATACTCTGGAGACTCAAAATCTTAATGTTTTTTCCTTTTACCGTTTGGGGGTGAGGTAGGGAGTTTGGGTTGAAAAACCCTAACACCACATTTCCCTAGTTTTGTGGCATTAAGTTGAACCTTAATTGGTGCATTAAGGCAGTTTCTACAAAGAATTCATTTCTTTTTTTAGACAGGGGAATTGTATCATCTTTCACAAAGGGACCTGCATGAACAGATGCAGATGTGCAGAGCCCTGCACTTCTGTGCAGCAATGATTGTCAAGAATTCATATGGCTGTTTGGTTGACTACAGAAGTGCAGGACCCCCTGGGTCCTGCACATCCATGTGGCTGCAGACACAGATGCACAGGGAAAAGAATCCATCTCTCAGCTGAATGACAGGGCCCTCTGGCACCCACAGGTGCAGAGGTAAAGGCCCTATCCCAAGAGAAGAGTTCCCTTCACTAAATTTCACTTGGGCCCATGTGGGCAGCCCTGCACTTACCCTTTCCAGCCTTGGGGGTGGTGTTGCATGACAGCGCCATCCACTCAGCCTAGACCCATCCAGTAGGGGCATTGAGATTGCCCCCTGAACTCAACTGACTGGCATGGAATAAAAAAGTGCTACCCATTGGGTCAAAGGCTGGTACTTCCTATATTCTGTAATAATTAAGTGATAACATTATGTTTTATGGAGTATACGAAGCAATAAGCAGCTTCTGTAGGATTCACCGAGGTGTTTAACCCCACAGAAGCCAGTTATTCTGAGTATATTCCATAAAACGTAATGTTATTACTATTATACCACTAGAATTTGTTGCAACCTTGTATTTTTCTGTAGAAATTAAAGTTGGAGTGGAGGCAATATGTGCTTCGAGTGTCTCTGCGGTGTAGTGTTGTGGGAGCAACTAGAAAGGCCGTTTATGACTAACTGATGCTTTTGTGGGGCTGTGTCTGAAAGTAGTAATATGGGAGACTTACTGGTTTATAGATTGTTTGAGAGTTGCTCACATTGAAAACTGAGTGCTACAACCCTTTTTATTTTCTGTTCCAAAATTGAGTCCGTGATTCTGGACATGAGCATTACCAGCTTGTGTAATGTGCATGGCCAGAATCATAGATTCAATTTCGGACCAGGAAATAAAAAGGCTTGTAGAGCTCGGTTTCCATCAGGACCAACTTTGAAATGCTCTATAAACCAGTAAGTCTCCCATATTACTATTTTCAGACAAAGACCCATACAAGTATCAGTTAGTGAGAAACAGTCTTCTCAGTTGCTCCCACGGCACTATAGCTTAGAGACATATGGAGGAGGAAATGTGTGGTGCGAGTTAAATTTCATGCAAGGTGAAATTGTGTTTTAGCAGTGAAAAGAAATCAGGGGAAAATGGTACACATTTTAGAAGTAGGATTACACAGTTTGTGCCAGCGTTTGGAAATTGGTTACACAGAGTGATAGTGTCTGTATATGACATTCCCTGTGATTATGAGTGGACAGGAAGGGAATGTTGATAAATGACTGTGGGTGTGGTTAAGTTGAATAAACTACTGTGGAAAGATGATTATAGTACTGTGGGCATGGCTATAGGTGAATAAGCTACTGTGGGTATGTATGTAGGTGGTAGCTTGTGGGAGAATAATTGTCAGTTTTCCTGTGTTGTGATTGGCTGAGAGTAGATACCTGTGGTATAATTATTATTATTTTTTCAATTTTGACACCAAATTTTCAAGATGATTACTTTATGACTCCTGCTTATAAGCATGACATGGCATTTATAGAATACTGGCCAACATGTCATTTCACACCACATGTGCAAAAAACATGTCTTGGCCAGGATCTGAAAGATGATACCTCTCACATTTATGAGATGGTGTGAAAAATGGCTATGCTAAAAGTTTGGAGCCAAAATATTGAAAATGAGTGAAGTTATGAATGAATGTTGAAATATTTCAAAGTGAAAATGTGGTTTAAAGGTATTTAAAAAAAGTTATAAGTAAAAGTTCCAAACCCATTGAAATACAGAGGAACCAGCCACGATGCAACACAGAAACTTGCAGTTAGTGACAAGTAACAAAATACTGCATGATCAAAGGGCTTAACTGCCATTGAATTACACTTTTTCCCTGTAGTATACTACAGCATTTTCTGATATACTGCAGCATTATTGTGCTGCAACCTGGCTGGCACCACTGTTCATTAAACTGGACGTACCTTATTTTTATGTCGGCGTGCTTGCGCAGCCAACATCTTGTGGCAGTGGGGATTTGGAGGCGGCCGCTGTTGGCCGAATGCAGGGCACGCATCAGTAGGTACGTCCCTCATTCCCCAATCAGCCTGCATGCTGGTGCCACACCATGCATTCTAATGTGGTGTGCACATCTAAGGAAAGGTCCACTGCAATCCGAGCAAAGCTCGTCAGATGCAGCAAATCCTTCCTACATGCTCACCATATTGTCAACATGGCAGGCGGCTCCCCAACTGCCTATTTCGGGATGCCCAATCCCTCTGCCAATTTACTCTGGCCACAAGGTATTTGTCAACGGGGGAGCCCACTCCTCATCAGCATAAAGCAGTCCCCCCATTTCTTATATGCCAAAAGGGGTGCCCAATCCCCCTCAGCTCTTGCCTCCCCACTTTCTTTGTGTGCTGATGGGGTGCCTAATCCCTGTTGGCATGAATTAACCCCCTTTTATTTGTGTGTGCTGGAGGTGCCCAGTCCCCGTCGGCTGCAGCAAGCCCCCCCAAACAGTTAGGTGGCACACTGGGAGCCCACCCCAGCATGCCAAGTCCTCTGAAAAAAAGCTATCCCGTGATTTTTTTCACCCTGTAACACAAAAACGATCTCTTGTAGTCTCCCTACCAACCACCCTCACCCACCCACTGCGCAACCTGCCTCCCCACACCCCATCACCCAATATTTACCTCTGGAGTCTGGCATGACGATCTTCAGTGGACCAGGCACACATCTGCACTCTTCAAAGCCGACCATGAACTGAGGAAATGCAAGTAAGCTGTATAATGGAATAAATAGGGTTTTTTCAACTTTGATGCATATCTTGGGCATATTTTGGAATGTTTGCACCAAATTTTCAACATGGGGTTTTTGGGACCCCTCCTCATGAATTCTGTTACAGTTATGACATTAATTTGTTCCAAAAGGTGATTTCGCAGTCACTGCACAGAATCACTTTTTGGGACTGATTAATGAAAGGACAGTGGCAGTGTTCATGAGGTGGGCTGTCAAAAAGCCTATGTTGTAATTTGATGGAAAAAATCCAAACAATGGCTCTTTTACGAGCGTGCATTGTGCAGTTACTACGCATGCTCATAACTTCGTAAATTTGCAATATTTTCATGCCAGATTTTCAACATTGTCATTTTTCTACACCTCCTGAACAGTATAGCTGTCATTTTTCACATCCTGGCTGAAATGTGTTAACGCACATCTGGTGCACAATACCGCAGTTGCTGTGGGAAATCAGTGTTCAGGGCAGACTATGAAAGTGACAGTTACACTGTTCATGAGCAGAGGTCCTACAATACGTATGCTGAAAATTTGGTGATGATACCCCATAACATGACTGTGTTACAAGCGTGCGTTGCGCAGTTTGCACATACACTTGTAAGTTCACAAATTTATAATATTTTCAGTCCAGATTTTCAACATTGCCATTGTTCTGCACCTCCTTATGAACAGTACAGCTGTCATTTTTCACATCCTGACCAAAATGTGTTTTGGCAGTTCTGGCGCAGAATAGCGTGGTTGCTGTGGAACGTTCAAGACACATTATGGAAATGACAGTGACACTGTTCATTAGCAGAGGTGCTAAAATGCCTATGTTGAAAATTTGGGGTTGGCAGTCGATACAATTAGTGTTTTACGAGTGTGCATTGCTCAGTTTGCACGCATGGTTGTGACTTTGTGCATTTGTAATAGTTTCACTCCACATGTACAAAATTGGCATTTTTCCACATCTCCTTATGAACAGTACAGCTGTCATTTTACATATCCTGCCTGAAATGTGTTTTTGCATGTCCGGTGCAGAATCGTGTGGTTGCTGTGTGAAATCAGATTTCGGGGCAGTTTGAGGAAATGACAATGACACTGTTCATGAGCAGAGGTCCTAAAATGCCTATGTTGAAAATTTGTGGACGAAAGTCTAGAAAATGACTGTGCTGCAAGCGTGTGTTGCGCAGTTTCCACGCAGCCTTGTAACTTCATACATTTGCAATATTTTCATGGCCCAGTTTCACCACTGGCATTTGTGCACACCTCCTTATCAACAGTACAGCTGCCATTTTTCACAGCCTACCCAAAATGCGTTCCCGCAACTGTGGCACACAATGATGTGCTCGCTCTGGGACATCACCTTTTAGGACACATTAACAAAATCACAGCACCATGGTTCATGAAGGGAGGTCCCAAAATACCTATGTTGAAAATGTGCCTAAGAAACTCCCACAAATAATTGGGTTGGGGACGTCTGCTGTGCAGTTTGTATGCATGTTCATTGCTTCACCAGTATTTCATATTGCCACTCCAGATTTTCAACGTTCCCATTTTTTACACGTCCTCATGAAAAATACAGTTGTCATTCTCCACATCCTGCCCAAAACTGTGTTTTTGTCCCTCTGTCACCAAATGCCACAGTCGCTGTGCAAAACCACCTTTCAGCTAACAAAGTGATTATGCCGCTATTCATGAGGTGGCGTGCCAAGCAGCCCATGTTGAACATGTAGAGTGAAACTACCACTACAAGCCTACAGTATTAGGGTTTCCAACTGCAGCACCCCACCCGGTATGGACTGACAGGCAACAGGGCTGTGACTTGGAATCATCGGATGTAATGATCACGCCATTCCACCACTCCCATGCCCACCCTACAGCCACTGACAGGCATCGTGGTGTGTCTTGCACTGTTCATCCACAAACTTCACCCCACACTCCTATACTGCACCCACGTCAGTGTATTTCCTTATGGAATGGGGTAAGTATAATGCCCAAAGATCCCAAAATACACCATGACACTTGTCACTGTCTACAGGGTAGGGTGAGGTACAATGGCATGAGCATTATACCTGATGACCCAAAGGCACACCCCACTGCCTGTCACTCTCTACAGGGTTGAGGTGAGGTTGGTGCCACTTCAATACTTCACTGCCATTCCTATTATGTGCCTCTAGCTCCACCACTGCCAATGCCAATGCCAGCATGACAACATTCAGCATTGACAAATGCTTGTTCTCATATTGCAGTCAGTGGTTCCAGCAGTGGGATGTGTCTTCGAATGGAGAGTGGATCTATGTTGCAGGACATGTTCAGTTAAGTGAGGGTGTGTAGCAGATGTGGGGTGGTGAGTGCTGATTGGGGGTCTGGGTGGGATTATTGGCAGGTGTGCAGGGGTCAGATTGGCAAGGAATCATTTTCTTTTTTACAGCTGCATTAAAAAAATACATCAAAGGATAGTATTCTTATTGGCAGGTTTTCTACATGATTGGATCTGTCACTGGGAATTAGGCACCCCAATATCAACTTATCTCTATTGCAGATAGTGGTGGGTACCCAGGTGTTTCCCTCTATTCACTGGATGGGGTCTGGTGACCTGAAGGGGAGGGGATTGGTCAAGTGGTACTAGGGGTGGCAATTCCTAATTTTATTTTCAAGCATGATACCTGAATGAAACATTTGCATACTGATTCTGAGCAGGCCCTGTCCATGAAACACTTTCTGTTCGTGTCTCTGGTAAAAAATCTTTTGTGAATGGGATCATATTTTTGGAAACACTATACTGATGATTATTTATCTGGACTGGGACAGAAACAACAATACAAGAACTTTTGGAATACCTCAAGTGAATGTAACCGGAACCTGAAATTTACAGCCACCTACAATAAATAGAGATTCCTGTTTTGGGAGATTGTGATTTCAAATACACAAGGCATATTAAAACAACAGGGAACTCATGGACAGAAGCATGATTCTTCATGATAGAAGCTTTCATCCAGAGAACCTAAGAAACAGTATATCATATTCTCAGTTATTGAGAGCTTAAAGGAATTGCAGCACATCAGAAGCTTTTGAACATGAATCTAATGCTATGGATTTCAGATTTAGAGAAAGAGGTTACAGACACCACATTGTCAAAAACACATTAACAAGTGCTAAAGCCATTTCCAAAGAACAAACCCTCATGACCTAACTGCAAAAGGAACCTTCTTCAGATAGAGTTTTTTTTCTATGATGTCTAATCCTCACATGTCCAGAATAGGTCTATTATTATCGAACATTGGGGCGTGTTGCAACCCCACCCCACCACATGCATGACATTCGACAGTCGATCTATAGTCACCATGAAAAAGTTCCACGTATCAGAGACAAATTGGCTCATATTGACCACACATGACTACCATCAAACCTTAATTCATCAGGGCAGCTTTTACTTGGACTAGTAAAGAATGGTATATTTCCCTCTGGGCGATGTTCAGTTTGTGGACACACATCAAGAAAAGAAGAATTCCAACATCCATAAACTGGCAAAGTCTATCCTATCAGAAGCCATATTACTTGTAACACCACGTGGGAGATATATGCATTACAGTGCCCCTGTGATAAATTATATGTCAGAAAAACCTCCAGGGATCTTAAAATGAGGATATGAGAACAGAAAAGTAACAGAAGGAGGGGTGATGAAGCATCTAGTGTGGCATTGCACTTTAAGGAGAGAGGCTACAATGAAGCATCATTGAGGTTAAGAGATCTGATGGATTATAGAGCTAGGAACAAACACACATGATTGGGGCTTGAATGAGGAGTTAACTGTTAGACCTGCTGGTAATGTGGATGTTTAAGAAGTATAATAGGGAAGTTATGTAAAATATGACATATCTCCACTGTTACACTAATGTTGGATAACAATGTTATCTTGTTTTTATCAGGACGAGGTAACCTATACTAGAACCAATTACTGATCTTTAACTTTTTGTCATTTATTTCAGATGGCATCATTTATTTCTTGGCATTTCTAGCAACAGTAAGTCACTTAAATGGAAGTATGATAACGTAAAGATTTTCCCTCCATTTCCCTTCTTTAGCTATTTTAATATTTAGCTATACTTTAATTAAAGAGTTCAGTAGAAATCATAAACTACATAGGTATCTTTATAGATATTTCCATATTGGTGTCCATGAGGACCACGTGTCCCTGCTGCTGTGCCCCCCATCACCTCTTTGCCCATCTAGTGCTCAGCAATCCATACTGTTTTGGGGCTTTTAATATAATATATATATATATATATATATATATATATATATATATATATACATACACACACACACACACACACACACATACACACAATTGTTCCTTGTAGTTTAGGGTTCATAAGGTGTTAGGGTCCTCAATATCTTTTTATTGAACAGGAGCTTTAACGTATATAGAATCACTGTTTTTTCATTGCAGTGTAGTCCATGGCTCAAAAAACCACAGATCGAAATAAACATTTTAGACTGTGTTAAGCACACTACCACTGTAGCAGCTGATTAGAAAATCCATAACTGCTAAGGTGCACACTCTCCTCATGGGTACCCATGGCATGGCAGAACAGCTTCTGCTGTTTAGGACAGTGGTTGCATAGCAATGACACTTTTTGGTGCATGGTGATGTCACACATGTTCACCACACCCCCTCATGACATGGGTACAAGAGGGTGAGCCTCACAGTGGCTCAGTTCTGCCATTTCAGTGGGATTAGGAGGTACAGTGGCGTGAAAAAGTATTTGCCCCCTTCCTGATTTTCTCTATTATTGCATATTTGTCACACTGGATGTTTTCAGGTCTTTAGACAAATATAATATTAGATAAAGGGAACCTGAGTGAACAAATAATACTTTTTTTTTACTTATTTCATTTATTTAATGAAAAAAGTTAACCAACACCAACTGGCACTGTGTGAAAAGTAATTGCCCCTAGTTAAATCAACCCAATTAAAGGATAATTAGAGTCAGCTGATTGAACACAGCCAGGCTTGATTACAGCCAGCCCTGCTCAATATAAACCTCACTTATTTGGCCCTTACCATCAGAGTCACGTTGCCAGCACAAGATTCAACAAGCACATTATGCCATGATCAAAGGAAGTTCCTGAAAAGATCAGAAAAAAATTGTTGCCCTCTATCAGTCTGGAAAGGGTTACAAAGATATTTCTAAGGCTCTGGGACTCCATCGAACCACAGTGAGAGCCATAATCTCCAAATGGAGAACACTTGTAACAATAGTGAACCTTCCCAGGTGGGCGGCCTGCCAAAATTACTCCAAGGGCACAGTGTAAAATCATCCAAGAAGTCTCAAAGGATCCTAAAACAACATCCAAAGAACTGCAGGCTACTCTTGCCTCAGCTAAGGTCAGTGTTCATGACTCCACAATCAGAAAGAGACTGGAGCAAAAATGGGCTTCATGTGAGAGGTAGCAAGCGAAACCACTGCTAACCAAGAAGAACATAAATGCTCGTCTCTCATTTTCCAAGAAGCACCTGGATGATCCACAAGCCTTTTGGAAAATGCTCTATGGACAGATGAGTCCAAAGTGGAACTTTTTGGACAACATGGATCCCATAATGTCTCGCAGAAAGCAAACACAGCATTCCACAGTAAGAACACCATACCAACAGTCAAACATGGTGGTGGTAGTGATGGTGTGGGGATGCTTTGCTGCCTAAGGACCTGGATGACTTGCCATAATTAAAGGAACCATGAATTCTGCTCTGTACCAGAAAATTCTTAAGGAGAATGTCCAGTCATCCTTCCTCAAGCTGAAGCTGAAGCGTAGTTGGGCCAGTGCAGCAAGACAATGATCCAAAACACAAAAGCAAGTCCACATCAGAATGGCTAAAAAGAAGTAAAATTAAAGTTTTGGAGTGGTCTAGTCAAAGTCCAGACTGAAACCTAATAGAGATGCTGTGGTAGGACCTGAAACGAGCAGTTCATGCTCGAAAATCTACCAAATGTTACTGAATTAAAGCAGTTCTGAGAGGAAGAGTGGGTTAAAATTCCTCCACAGCGATGTGAAAGACTGATATTGAATTATAGGAAGTGTTTGGTTGCAGTCATTGCAGCTAAATGTGCATAACCAGTTATTAAGTGTAAGGGCAATTACTTTTTCACACAGTGCCAGTTGGTGTTGGTTAACTTTTTTTCATTAAATAAGTGAAATTAAAAAAAAAAACAAGTGTTATTTGTTCACTCAGGTTCCCTTTATCTAATATTACATTTTCTCTAAAGACCTGAAAACATCCAGTGTGACAAATATGCAATAATAGAGAAAATCAGGAAGGGGGCAAATACTTTTTCACGCCACTGTATACTATGGCGCACACAGGTAAAATTATTTAAAAGCCTCTAAAATGTGTGCAAAGTGCTATGCTGTTTTTTGAATGCTTGTCAGCATGAATTAGTAGATTGTTACTGTGTCTGCATGAAAAGCCATCAAAAAGATTTAGCAAGTTGACAGATTTACTAAATTAAGCTTTAATTTGAACCATTTGCAAGGAGGGTCTCGCAGAATTTTAATGGAAATTCAGCAAGTCATTATGTTTTGTATACAGCACTAGGCACAAGCTGTTTTGACTTTGGTAGTGAAGGACAGTATAGCGAGGGTAACATTTGTAACTACGTCACAGATTAAATTTGTCTCCAGTTCATGGCTTGCACCTGTTGTTAAAGGACACTGTCAACCCCCGGTAGGCTTCAAATTGTCTCTAGCACAAAAAACACATTTTTTTGGACTGCTTGTATTCTGTAAAGTTTATTGATGCAGCTGGTTGTTTGATTCCAATTCAGTTTTTCTTCATTAGGTGAAAGACAGACAGCCTGCCATACTGGTGTTAACAAACAAAAAACATGTATGTTTACATTCTGTGATCAACTTCCACTGCATTCTTCCTAGACTTGGGAATAATCCCACATAGTCTAGTAACTCATGATACAGTGGGTGGAGAAAATAACTATTGCATAATGAGTGGCTGCACTGTTTGGGAGTGTTTGTAATGTTAAGGAAGTATGCAGAAAGAGCTGATTAAGGATTTGAAACAAAACAAAGTTTGATATGATTACACCTTAACCATGCACTTCAGCTCTACTAAGAATGGAAGCAGATAAAATAACCAGCAATTTTAGTAAATGTTAGAGAAGGTAAATAATCAGCTAGAAATAATATGATGCAAAAAGGGGTGACAGTGCCCCTTTAATAATGAAAGTAAGTTACTGGCATCAGTAAGGCAGATCAGGAAGTGAATTCTTATTAAATAAGGACGTAAAATTAAAAAGCTGTCAAATGGCTGTTGTACCCTGTAAAAATGATTCAGTGTTGCAAGTTTTAATCATGGATATAGTTTAATATAGGCACGGTGCTACTCAAATCCTTTGGCATCTATACCTGTATGTTTTCTATTAATGAGGAAATCTGACAGCAGTGCACATAATACATAGGTCCATTTACAGTAAGATTCTACATCAATGTCAGCACATGGTATTAATTTATAAATCAGCAAGAAAAGTCAACACAAGGCTAAACTTCTATAATAATTTAATCAACCAAGCTGAAGAACATAGCATCAGAAAAACAATATGTTAGTTTTGACCCTTGTATTCGGCACATGCTGTTTGAAGGTGTTTAAAGAGGTGGTACCCTGTTTTGAGGATATGTAAAATTAGTGTGCTTGGTGTTATTTACAGATTCTAAAAGTACACAGTATGTTAAAATAAAGATGTTGAAGCCTTCTTCCAACTGAAATCAGGCAGACAGACCGATAAGGTTGGTAAAAATGAAAGGAGATGTAGCATATATGTGACACAATAATACTGGTAGTGGGAGCACAGTATGTTTCATTGGCTTGAATGCATTTCATTTAAAAGTTTCTATGCATGTCACAAACTATAGATACTTTAACGGTCTGTTATTTATTTCACAGCTTAAAATGTTTAAAATAGTAAAATCCCTGCCACATAAAGGCAGTTAAGATGCACTCTTAGTTATGCAAGCCCAACTGTATTGTACAAGAAGCATATGTTGGAATTGAAGATTACATTTTAATATTTCTAATTATCTTATAATTACTGAGGAACATTTTTTTCTATAGGGAAACTCAGTTATAATTTTTTAATTTTGTTTATTGAGATCTCAGAATTGTAATCATTTGAGTCAAAAGACTCCTTTGCAAAGGCTTTGTGTCAAACATCACAATAATAACAATTGGTATTGGTAACCAATTGGTCAATACAGAGTTCAGTACAAATATCATACAAAGAACAGTTCAAGCAACAAAGTGAGAACAACAGTCATATACATTAACAGTACAAGTGACAAAACTGTGTAGAAGCAAACTGATGTTTAAAAATATAAAGTGAGAACAGCAGATATACATTTTACAGTACAAGTGTCAACAGTGGGTAGAAGTGGTCCAAGGTGGACTTTGTCAGGACAGTGGAAGGGGTGCTGGTGACCAGAGGAGGTAGGAAGTGGGGTTAGGAGCAGGCACAGCAACCTGTGGCCAGGAGGTGCAGATCAAGACGTATCTTGAATTGACCCAGTACAGACTGAGAGGAGATCTCAACTAGCAGGGCATTCAGCCACAATGGTGCCCTGTACACGAAGGCTCTTTGCCCTAGTGAAGTCCGACAGTGGGGTACTTGGAAGGGAGACTTAGTAGTGCTTCTGGTGATCCTTAAGGTGGAGGGGGTGTGAGGAGGTGGAGGAGGGAAGGGGGATAGAGCCTGAAGGTAATCTTCTTGGCAAAGAGGCAGATCTGATATTTAAGCCTCCCCTCGAAATTTAGCCAGTTTGTCTGAGAGTAAAGGTCACATGTATGTGTGAGCCTGCCACATCCAGTTATAAGTAGGCAGGCCTTGTTAAGCGTGACCTTTATCCTACCTAATGCACTGTGAGAGGCTGACCATGTATAATAATGTCATAGTCTACTAAGAAAAGGACCAAGGATGTGTCAGCTAGGCAGAGGGCAACAGTAGGCAGATATGGCCTATGCCTATAAAGAAGGCCAATTTTCCTACTAACAGCAGTGCGGACTAGGTTAATATGTTCACTGTGGGAAAGGGAGTGGTCAAGAGTGATGCCAAGATATTTGAAATTGTGTACTTGTTCCAGAAGTGTGAGTTGACAATTAAGCATGTTCAGAGGGGCACCTTTGTGCTTATTTTGAGGTAGAGCAAACAACATTACTATGTCTTTTTTATAGTTCAGTACGAGTTTATGTCTGGAGAACCATAGTTCTAATTTGGTAAAAAACCTCTGTGGGCATTTTGCAGGAGGGTAGGATCAGGGTGGCTACAGAATTTTATAGCTTTATCAGCTTTATCACCATACAAAAGTAGCTTCCCCAAACAGGCAGAGGGGAGGGTGTTGATAAATAAACTGAAAAGGAGTGGACCAAGGATTGAACCCTGGGGTACTCCCAACCTGACCGGAAGACTTAAGGAGAGGATATTGTTAAATTTAACTTGTTGAGATCTTCCATGTAAGTAGTTGGTGATCCATGAGGTAGCTTCTTGGGACAGGCTTAAGGAAGAGAGGGAATTCACAAGAAGGGCATGGTTGACCATGTCAAATGCTTTAGTCAGGTGTATGTAAACAGACCTGACTAAGTAACCATGGTCAAGGGCTTTCTGAATAAAATCAGTATAATCCTGGAGGGCAGTGGAAGTGCTATGGCCCTTCCGGAAACCGTGTTGCTGGGGACATTGTATATTATAGTTCACCAGGTAATCGGCGAGCTGGTCAGAGATGATTTTTTTCAAGGGCTTTGGAAAGAGGTGGTAGGATAGAAATATGGCAGTAATTGCTGTGGGATATTCTATCACCACTCTTTGGGATGGGGGTGACAACAGCTGATTTCCACTGGTTGGGAAATTCGCTGAAACACAGGGAAAGATTAAGACTTTTGGTAAGGGGGAAGACAGCATCAAGGACAAGATGCAGGAGTTTTAGATCCAGGGAGTGTCCGCTGAGTATGGACTTCTCAAGGATCCTAGATTGGTAGGATTTTGCTTCACACTAGGTTACTATCCTGAATTGAAATGGGGGGATGTTTGTGGGGGGCGGTCACAGTGGGGTTGGTGCTGTTGTCAAAGAAATCGGGGGAGAGAACTGTGATAAGATCAGTGAAGGCTGTATTGAAGGTGTTAGCAATGAGTAAGAGGTCCTGGGTGAACACGCCACTGATGTTGAACAGAGTGGGGGAAGGGGACGAGGTTTTGCCATTAAGTTCCTTCATATTATCCCAAAACTTCTGCACCATTCTCCAAGAGGAGGTGAAATTGGTTTGGAAGTGTGCAGCCTTGGCATGGTGAATTTCCTTGATATAGAGATTTCTGGCTGCTCTGTAACATTGCCTGTCAGATGGGAGCCCAGTTGCCAAGGCTTTGTGCCAGAGATTAACACAGGTGGACATAAGGTCTAGAAGTGCCTGGGTGATCCAAAGCTTATCCGGGTGTTTTATTACCCTCTTTATGTAGGAAGCAAAAATGTCACTGGCTGAGTTGAGGGAGGCAATAAAGAAGGCCAGAGCATTATCAACATTAGTGGCTGCATCAGTTGGGGTCCAGTCTCAATTCAGGAGGTAGTCTTTGAATTGCTGTAGGGAGCTTCTTTTGAGGAAGCGTTGATATGAGGTCTAAGGGGGGTGTTTTTTGTATGGAATTGGACCATTTGCAGAGGAAGGGGGAGTGGTCACTTAGGGAGTCAGGAAGGACGTGGACCTCAGTGATTCTCTCAGGGAAGTTAGAGAGGATGATGTCCATCTGAGTGCTATTCCCCCAGTTATAATTAATTCTGGTGGGGGTTTGTACAACTTATGACAGATTAATGGATGCAGCTACATCCCTATAATGAGCAGCAGAGGGGGGCCAACCAATTAATGTTAAAGTCTCCTAAGGCAATTACCTCAGCTTTATTTGGCAGTTGGGAGATGTAGTCTAGGATGGTGTGGAAAGCAAGCTTTTGGTAGTGTGGTGGGATATATATGGACATTACTAGGAGGATTTTGCTGGGATTCCTGAAAGCTAGTTTAATAGTTAGAGCCTGGGCTCTGTAGCCAGGGAAGAGGTCTGGAGAATGAACCCTTGGAGGGAGTCCCAAAGGTAGATGGCACGGCCCCCTCCCCTTTTCCCCATCCTGTCAATTCTGAAGATATTGAAACCATTTAATGCCACAGCTGAGTCAAGGATTTCAGGAGAAAGCCATGTTTTGAAGACTGCAAGGACATCGGGTTTGTACTTTGTGGCCAAGCCTTGGAGGAAAACATGTTTCTTGAGTAGGCTGCATATGTTCACTGAGGCAATAACAAGTCCTTCTGCATGACAATTAGATGGCGAGGGTAGTGAGGGTGGCGCAGGGTAGGGGTGCACACTGCCAGAGAAGAGAAGAAGTAATAGGGCAAGCCTGTAAAGGCTGCATAGAAGCAATTTAGGTTTCATATACAGCTCACTCAGGGGGGTTTGGGGACAATGGATGGGATGGAGATTGCAGACACCAAAGGCAGTGTGGTGAATGTGAGGGATTTTGCACAGTTTGTACCACTCGGGAGCACCAGTGGGTTTGTAACTAGAGGCAGGGCAGTGTGTAGAGGAGAGTTGGAGGAAGGGATGGGGTGAGACAAGTGGTAGAAGGAGGATGGGGTTAAGGTCAGAAACATGGCCCACATGATGGATGATGGGGGGCAGAATAACTGATGGTGGAAGACTAGGTTTGCTGGCAAAGGCACCTAGCTTCACCTGAGATCTTTTCTTCTAGGTTGCTTGTAAGGACAGAGCAAGGAACCTTATCAGAGCAAAGAAAATGAATAAGGCTTCTTTTGGCTAGGCAGATTTACTGTGTGTTATTTTCTTTTGTACTCACAGACTGGAGGGTAAGGTTTGTCTATTTACAGATGACACCAAGACTCTGAAACAAAGTAGATGATCCAGATGGGGTGGGCAGAATGAGAAGACATCTACATAAATTGGCAAAATGGTCAGAAGAGTGACAACTGGGGTTTAACACAAAGAAGTGAAAGATCAAGCACATACGGAAGAGAAACCCTGAAGCCACCTAAAGGTTGGGAGAGGAGTTGCTGGCAATCACAAGGGAAGGGAGAGACTTGGACATCATATCACAGATGATCTGAAATCATCCAAGCAGACCACTAAAGCAGTAGGCAAGGCTAGAGGGATGTTGGGGTGTATTAGTAGGGTATCACAAGTCATAAGAGGGAGGTAATAATTCCTCTTTACAAGACACTGGTTAGGCCCCATCTTGAGTACTGTGTGCAATACTGGAGGCCGCACCTGAACAAGGCCATTAACAAAATGGAGGCAGTCCAGAGAAGGGCAACCAAAATGGTGCAGGGACTGCATCAGAAAACATATGAGGACAGATTAACGGTGTTCAATATGTACACCCTAGAGCAAAGAAGGGAGAGAGAAGTGTTATAATCAAAACATTCAAACATCTTAAGGGCATTAACAACGTGAAAGAGTGTAACATATTTCAATATAAGAAAAATAACAGGACAAGGGGACACAAGCATGAGATTAGAGCGAGGCAAATTAAGGGGTAATGTGAGGAAGTTCTTTTTCAGAGAAAGGGAGGTGGATCCATGGAATGGCCTACCTCAGTAAGTGGTGGATATGAATACAGTGCAGGGCTTCAATGAAGCATGGGCTAAGCATAAGGGAGCAATACAGATGAGTATAAATAGACAGGCCATGGGCAGAGCAAAGGCCTATGGCACATTCATAAGGTATAAAAATTTGGCAGACTAGATGGTCCTTGAGGTCCTTATCTACCGTCAACTACTATGTTTCTAAGAGGTGAAGGTATAATGATGCAGCATATATCACTATGTTAGGCATGAAGCTATGGTATAATGGTTTGGTCACCACCTCTGGAGGACAAGGACTTGGGTTCAAGTCCCCGGGCAGGTAGAAGGGGCAGGCGGGTGGAATAGAACAAAGATCGGGAGTGGGTCCAGGAACAAAGTGGGTGGGCAGATGGTCAGGGAGGAGTGGTAGATAGGTAAAAGAGATAAAAAAGGGTGTGCAAGACTAACCCTAATGGTCAGAAAATATAAGCAGCAAATGGGAAAATTGGGACTTCATTTATATATCAAGAAATCACTTGACCAGAATCATGTGATCATCAGCGCCTATAAAAGTAGGGCCGACTTTGGGTGGGGGTGGTGCTAGGGTGCCTAGGGTGGGTGGGGCAGTTGATGTGAAGCGTCGACAGGCCAACACCCCACACTGAAATCTTTGTACACAGAGGACAGGAATGCTCTAGGATGGTCTCTGTACCTGGTGGACTGGGTCCCGCTGTGGTTCCATCTGCGACTAGAGTGGGGTGGGGAGGGTTTGCAAGAAGAAGCCTAAAGAAGCCTGAAGAGAATAAACGAATAGGGATTTGCCATTATAACCAGCTGGCTATAACAGCAAACACATGCTGGCTTTCCCTCACTCCACCCATGCATCAGCCGCCACCCTTCCCTTCCTCAGCTCCAGACACTTCACTGCCACTCGCACATGGTGGTAAATAAATTAAGAAAAAAAAAGTCCACTTTTAAACCTTAATAGAATCTTGAAAAAAAAAGGAAATGAAAGGTGTCAGCAGCCACTTGAAGCCAGTCTCGGACCATGCTTTAACCAGACTGGACCGTAGCTGAACAGCAATATATTTTAATTTTATATAATAGCTGTGGTGAAAAAAACACTCCCCAGCTTTTATATAAAATAAAAGATGGGGTGATGTGTTAAACTCGAATTTTACACACACCCTCAGTGCTGGATGCTTAAATAACCCCCTCAAGCTTTGCTCTTAAAAACATATGGACATATGAAGAAGCTAGCAGAAGAAGGCCCATTTGGTCTATGTAGTCTGCTCATATCGCAGGGTCCACAGCTTGCGCTACTGACATGGCCCCCTCTCCCCACTCATCCCATCCTTTCCATCCTACCTACCCATGATCCTTACCTTCTGCCTATGCCTATGCCTCTCTCTAGTTCAGCCTGTCTTGAAACTACCCACTATCTTCAACAAGACCACATCTTCTGGCAGCGCATTGCAAGTATCCACCACCCCGCTCCTTGAAGAAGTGCTTCCTGACTTCCCTCATAAACCTCCCCCTTCCAGCTTAAAACTGTGCCTCCTCATGTTATGGTTGCCACTCAGCTTAATGAGACCCTTCTTACCCACCTTATATATCTCTTACAAGTACTTTAAAGTTCCAATCATATTCGCTATCTCTCTCTCCCCTGTCCTCCAGGGAGTATATGTTCAGTGCCCTTAACCTCTCTTCATATACCTTACCCTGCTGACCCACTATCATCTTTGTAGCCTTCTTCTGGACCTCCTTCAGCAGGTTCATGTAATTTTTTGAAGTGTGGTCACCAGTACTGAACTCCATACTCTAGGTGTGGCTTCATCAGTGATCTGTACAAGGGCAGTATAACCTCTTCTCTCCTGCTACTGATCCCCCTAGCTATGTATCCTAGCATCTTGTTTGTCCTTGCTGCTGCTTTCTTGCACTGTGTGGAGTTCTTCAGTTCACAAGTGATCATCACTCCCAGGTCCTTCTCCACCTCTGATGCAGATACCTGGACTCCACCCAGGTAGTACATCATACTGGGATTCTTGGCTTCAATGAGCATAACTGTGCATTTCCTGGCCTTGAAGCAAAGCTGCCAGATCCAGAGCCACCTCCCCAGCTTTTCCAAATCATCCTGTATGCCCCGAATCCCTTCAGCTTATCCACTCACCTACAGAGCATGGTGTGATCTGTGAATAGGCACATTTTTCCCTTAATGCCATCCACAGCATCATTGAGGAAGACACTGAAGAACACTGGCCCCAGCACTGAGCCCTGAGGGACCCCACTGGTAACTTCTCTGGTGCCAGATAACTCTCCCCCCACAACCACCCTCTGAGTTGTACCCATCAGTCAGTTTTCAACCCATCTGGCCAATTTATCCCCAACCCCAAGATCTGCAAACTTCCTGATCAATCTTTTGTGGAGCAGAGAGTCAAAGGCCTTGCTGAAATCCAGGTAGATGATGTCCACTGCTTGCCCCCATCTACTGTCTTAGTGACCCAAAGAAATCAATTAAATTTATTTGAGATACTCCCCCCCCCCATGAATCCATGCTGCCTCACATCCTGGAGACCAAGCTCATAAGGGGTATGTTCACTCCTGGCCTACAGCAGAAATATTCCATTCACTTGCTCGCACTAAAAAGGGAGACTGAGAAAAATAAAAGCTGCATTAAATGAAACTAGAAAACCTCAATGGTGTGTGCGTGTCTGTCTGTGTGGCTGTGTACATGTGTATGGTGGGGGACAGACAGACACCACTGCCCTTTAGCGGCACAACACCTCCATTCCATTATTACAAAAGCATTGGACATTAGGAATGCAAGGACTACTTTTTAAAGGGTATTTCTTTAAACATTGTTTTTAGACTTTTTATGCTTCATTTTTCACACTTTATTAGGGGACCCATTTTAAAAGTGCAGTAAGATACTCTGACGTGTGGGTTAAGGCCTGATAAGAGTACTTCCCAGGTGCCAAAGGTAGTCAGCTCAAGTGCCCCATGCCTCATAATGCGCTTGAGGTGTGCTGTTATCAGGCAATAACCCATACCCCATCATATCTTTAGTTTAGTTTAGTTTAGTTTAGTTTATTAGTCTAGGAATTAATACTTTTGAGCCAGGGCTCTTTTACAAAGGTTCCACGTCACAAAGAACATTTAACAAAGCACGATACACATTACAGGTAAAACCAGACAGGAAAGTTACATCATAAATTTGCATTAACAGTTTAAGGCAGTAACGCTTTTAAGTTTCATGAAAAACAAGATATAACAGGTTCAGCGAGTAGACATTTCAAGGTTAAGGAACTTCCAGGAGAGGGTGATCATTAGGCGCAAAAGGAGGCTAGAGAGGAGGGAAAGGTGGTGAGTGGAGAGTAAGTGAGAGGGACAGGAAAAAGGTGGGGGAGTAAGTTTGGGTGGAGACAGAAAGTAGTAGAGGTGCCAGAGGGTTCATTAGTCAGGGAGGAAGAGGCCTCAGATGTGAGGATGGACATGAGGAGTAGTAGTCTTTATCTAGTGCAGTCACAGTTGCTAGTGGTGGTGAGGTGGGCATAGAGCATGGATTTGAAAGCTTCAAGTGAGGTTGAGGATAGAGTAGGTGGACTAAGCACATTGAACCATGTCGGGGCCCTGTATGTGAAAGATCTTTGTCCCTGTGCAGTCTGGCATCTCGGAACCAGGAAAGGTTGGCGCTCAGATCTGGTGGAGGGTCGTGAGCCAGGATTCAGTCGAGTAGGTTTTGAATACATAATGGAGTCAGTCCAAGATAGATTTTTTGCCATTGTGCAGGTGGAGATAAATAAGACGATTTGATAGGTTCAACCAGCCTGATTCATAGTACAGATCACACGTGGGAGCTGAGTTCTTGAGCCCCGTGAGGAGCCGGCAGGCCTTATTTAGAGTGATTGAGATACGCCTTAGAGCAGTGGAGGTAGCTGAGCCATAAATAATAAGGCCATAGTCAATGATTGAGATTATGGAACTCTGTATAGCTATTCTCAATGCCACTTGATTTAGAAATTGACGGTTACGGAATAGTATTCCAATGCTGGTTCACTGTTTTCAGAGTGTTGTCAATGTGGGTTGCAAAGGTGAGCCCTTGGTCAAAAGTGATGCCAAGGTATTTGAAAGTATTTACTTGGTCCAGTGTAATTCCCGCAGAGGTTTGTATGGTGAGTGGAGTATGCCTATTTTTGTTTTGGTGATTGGAGAAGAGCATGGCTTTTGTTTTATTGTGGTTTAGCACAAGTTTACTATCCAGGAACCACCTTTCAACACTAGAGAAAGCAAGTTGCAGGCTTTTTCATAGGGAGTTTGGATCCTTGTGGAAAGAGATAATTACAGCATCATCAGCGTATAAGATTATTTTCTCCTGGCAGATATCTGGGAGGGAGTTAAGGAACAGGCTAAAGAGGAGCGGTCCAAGAATTGATCCCTGTGGTACACCCGAGAGAACTGGTTTGAAGTTGGAGAGTTCATTAGAGATTTTTACAGCCTGTGACCGATTGGACAGGTAACTTTTTACCCAAGCACAAGGACCTTCGGCCAGGCCTAGGCTAGAAAGTAGGGAGGTAAGTAGGCCATGATGGACTGTGTCGAAAGCTTTTGTAAGATCGATAAAGACTGCACCTGTTTGGCACCTTTTGTCCAGGGCTGAGTGGACTTCTCCAGAGAAATCAAGTAAGGCTGTTGTTGTACTATGTCCTTTCCTAAAGCCGTCTGTTGATTACAGAGTAGATTGTATTTGTCCAGGTAATCAGAGAGTTGGTCTGCCACTATTCGTTCAAGTGCTTTGGAGAGGGGAGGGAGTATTGATATTGGTCAATAGTTTCCTGTTGAAGTTTTGTCCCCCCCTTTGTGCACTGGCTTAACTATGGCAGATTTCCATTTGTTGGGAAATTGACTTTGGCAAAGTGACAGATTAAGAATTTTTGCAAGGGGATGAATTACTTCATCCAGGGTGAGAGACAGGATTTTAGATCTAGCGTGTCACTACTTGTTCTGGATTTGGAGCAGGCCTTTCTTATGTACTTGTGTGCTTCTGTTTACGTGATGCTTTGATTTTCTTGAAGTAAAATTGTGGTTTGTCACGAGGGTGTTTTGTGATACTAGGCTAGGCACAGGTAAGTCCGAGAAGAAATCTGGGGAGGACCCCACTAAGGTCTGTGAATGTCTTATTAGCATCTGCAATAGACTTTGGGTCAAGAGTGGTGGATCCATCAGCTTTCATAATGGTAGGTGACGATTTTGATTGTTTACCCATTATGTTTCAGTTGTTGTCCCAAAAGCTCTTCCATCACCCCAGGTGGATTCAAGGGCATTTTTGAAATAGGCGCTCTTCATTTGCCTAATTTGTGAGGTACATCTATTTCGTGCCTGCTTGTATTTTAGGGTATCATGAGGTGAGCCTGTGTCTCTGGCAACTGCCCAGAGGTGGTCCCGAACCTTGAGCTCGGCAAGTAGTTTGGCAATAATCCATGGATTTGATAGTGCTTTGATTTTACATTTTTTTACTGGGGCGTATAAGTCGCATAAATCTTATTGCCTTCTTATTCTGTATGAAATAACAAATGATTTCATGCTTATTCTGGATGAAATTAATTTGATGGTAAATGGGGTACTAACTGATAAAATAAATTTATGACAGTCACTCTGTTTCAAGGAAAGTGCCCAACCCCCTACATGATAGCCTGACTAATGGTTTACTGTCACTCCTCACTAGCCCCTGGGACCTAAACCAAGGCACTTTGTAACAATGGTAAATTCATTTTCATGAGGGTCATCTGATCTGGCTTCCCCCATAAAAGGTGCAACTTCAGGTGGAGCCACTACACTATTTATTTAAACCATTTACCCAGTACACATCTACATCAAGAACCCAGGGTGGCCCCCTCAGTTAAAAGGGTGAGGTCCCCCGACAGCCCCAGTATGGTTACATGGGTATTCAGTTAACATGTGGGCCCCTATGACACCCATTTCTCAAAATTATACATCTGCAGCCAGCCTGTATTCTATCTCCAGCTTTCACCCTTATAATTACAGTATATATTCTGACACATCCTAGTGTCCTGCATTTGACTAATACAACTCTGTACTTACTTTTTTTTTAATTCTTCTGGTAAACAGGCAATGCCCACTAGGCATAAGTGCCTGTTTTAAGGGGTGACCCAGGAGCAGTGGCAAGATCGACTTGCTCGGATTCAGATAGTATGCAGATGGAGGTTGTGGGAATCAAACCCAGGTCTGCTGGCTATACCAAGCTAATTCATAGCTCATTAGTCTAACCTCTATTCTACACTGCCAGATTTAGCTCTGATTACCTTTAATTCCCACCCCAGGTCATACCAGGAAATGAACTGCAGCTCAGTGTGCCATTTTTCTGGCCAGAAAATTTAATGTGCATATACTGGAGCACACCAGGATGCAACTCAGTGACACAGATTCCTGCATAACACAATTGATGAGTTGCCATTCAAACTGCCGTGTTACCTGCAGTAGCTACAAATTTTTGCAGGATTGATTGCCTTATGGCAAACTCCACTATATGTGCTGCACATCATGGACCAAATTAGCCTGCCCACATGCCTCCACCATGGCAGGGCTGTTGCCAGTTTGTGGCAGGCAGTAAAGAGATCCGACTGATTGAAGCTATAAAGTGCAGGAATTTCTGTAATTTCACCCAAATAGCTATTGGTTCAGATTCAACATTTTAAACACGGCTAAGCCAGACTCCTTAAAAATGTTAAGTGGTGTTTGCTATATTAAAATGTTGGCTATTGGGCAGAGTACAGCCTAGAGAACTCTATTGCAGTTTTATAGGGAGCTGGCACCATAATGCAGGATCTAGGATTTACTATTAATAAATATTTTATTGAGGAATGTCTAATACCTGCATATGTGCCCTGTCCAGATGTCTATGTATGTAACTGTGATATTTATTTATCAATTGATAAGGGGTTCAGTGTAGGTTATATTCTGCTTATTTCATCTGCTGTTGTTAAAATCTAAGTAGGGAGGGCTGTAATGAGTGAATACATAAACATAAAGTTAACAAATAAAGTGCAGGAATATACTGTATCAAAAATAATAAATACTGTAGAAAAACTTTTGTAGAGTTATATGTTGGATTCAGATACAGGAACAATTGGTGTTATTTTTTATTTGTAATTATAAGGGTCAGTTTATTTTAATTAATTTTTTTCCCTGTAAAGTCTAATACATGTGTATAAATTTGGTGCCCAAGATTAAAGGAAGTTCTGCATGCTAGGTATATTAAGGTTAAAGAATGATGAGTAGATCTTTATTGGCAACTTAAATACACAATCATTTGAAGGAGAGTGTACCTAAACTGATTATTTTTATTTTCAAACTACAGTGTGTCTGGATTGCAGCATAAATAGGCAGATGGAGATGCTCACCAGCCTATGTGGTGCCCTTGTGAGAAGAGTTCAAAGAAAATGCACACATCCATCCTCTCATTGAAGATCACTGCATATCACCAGAACATTAGATTTAATGCACAGCCACAGGAATGAGGATAATTACTGGACTAGTTGGAGAGCAAGAATCCTCTATTTAGTGCCATAATGCACACAGTGTAAAAACACAGAACTAGGAGCAGAAATCAAACAACAGCACACACCCATGTCCTCTGTGCATACTGTATTATTTTTAAAAGCTTTCCATCTCTTGTTGTATTATTCAGCTCTCACCAAGGTGTCACTTGGTGCCAGCCAACAAAATGCCCAATTTTGGACTGACTGACCATCGGTCAGTCCACTGAGGTGGGAAAATGGTGGGCACCAGGGAGCACATTGGAGGGCAAGCAAATGAAAGGTGCAGAAAAAAAGTGTACTGTCACACCTATTGGAATCACTTGACGCCACTTTACCATATATTGTCATTCATCTTCAAAAGTGGTTACAACCTACTCCTAGCTCCATAACTGCATAATGAAAATCAACTCACAGGGTACCCAAAGCTGATCATGCACACAGGGGTAAGTGCATTCGGGTTTCCCCCTCCCCCAGCTGGTCATCCAGCGTGGACTAACAGATGAGCTCATGGATATTTGCTATGGCCAAATTTTGTCAGCAACTATGGCAGTGTGTTAATTGAGCTCTAGCTGAATGTTTCAAATACTGTATATGAGCACAAAGAAGTTTGTAATCTGCTTGTGAGCTGACTTTCCTTATGTAGTTATGGAGCCAGGTGTAACTACTTTAGAAGATGAATGAAGATATTAGGTAAAGTGCTGTGAATTTATGTGATGTCTATTGTTGGACTGGGATGTGACAATTTTCAGAAGCATATTTAAGTGTGAAAAAGTCTGCAGAGACATCAGAAGTTAACGTGTGGTGTTTGGATGCTTATATGCTTCAATAAAAAAACAGCGCCAATAGGTGTGATACATATGGTGTTTTCACACCTTCAATTTGGTTTCCAATATCCCCGTACTGGGCACCCACTTTGATAAATTTTTAATACCCTTGGGGTTTTGTGATCATTGATAACCATGTGATTGTGTAGCACATTGTAGGCCTTTTTTTTCTGAAATGCAGCTCTGGTCAGAAGCTACATTGTGCTCCCTGCCTGACAGCTAAGCAGTGGTGTGCAGACACAAAGATTGTTGGGAAGCAGATACAATGCAGGGTATATCTAGTCCTGAAGAAATATGGCTGCTGTCTCTCCTGCCATCCTGGTCCCCTGCTAATGTTTTGTGGGGACTTGGACCACAAAGTCTGGGCAGCACAGCAGTCAAAAGCATCGAAGTAGGTGGCTCTCAGGAGTGAGAAAGCTTAAGCCCCAAATTGGTAGAGGTTTACATAAAAACATGGTCAGAAAGCCTTGGTGAGGCAAGTAATGATGGTGCAGCTGAGCAGGATATAAAATCAGCATCATACAAGTCTGGCAGGGACTCAGCCAGCATGAATGAAAACAACACTCACTAGTAAAATATTTAATTGGTGTGCCAGTGCTGTTTTCTGAGAGGATTCAAAGGGCTGCATCTGTGCCAAGGAAAGTAATTTCCTCTGTGTCACCCCCAACCCTGCAATGGTGCAGAGCTCCCATGTGAAACATATTCAAAACCACTGCAGAGTTGTTGAAATCCTGTTTAAAGCAGTGATACGCTCAAATGTGACTCAGGTTACTGCAAATCTTATCAAACATCTGCCCATTATAAAGACTGTTACAGTTCAGTTCATTTATTGATCAGCTTAACCGGCTTTTACAATATTTAAAACAGTATAAAACTATTATACAAAAATGCATATTAAAAAGTGACAGTTGTACAATATATTCATCTCACAAGATTTTCATGGTTTAATAACTGTGGCGATTAGACACGCTAGACCAAAGAGGAGTTTCACTGTAACACAGATTTCATAATTCCCTTTTCCATCTCAATTACTTCTACTACATAAGATGTTTCTTTCATAAAATGTTTCTTTCCCTGAAGTGCTTTAAAACTTTCATGTTGTAATCCTTTTTGCAATTATAATGAATCTGCTACCTTATTTAAGAGAGCAATATCCTCACTATTCAGAAGAAATGACACAAGGTCAAATGAAGGAAGATTCATTAAAATACTGCCTAACAAACTCATACTGATCTTGTCATACCATGGACAAGTTAAGATTCTGTGTGTAACACACTTAACATTTCCAAGATTACAATTCTAATATTCAAATTAGTCTTTCTGCATTTAGTCTGTGTGTAAGGACATTGCTGGAAAATGTTTAAGTCAGTAGAAACTTATAAAAATAATTCAGTAAGCAGGTCTTTTTAGTTTTTCCAAATATGGTTTTAGAGACTGAGTATTTTTTGTGTGCAGTCAAGGACACCACTTACTTAACTGTGCTGTAAATCTTTAATATCCTATTGCTTACTAGTGTTAGGATTATTTGTTTATTCTGGTAACCACATATAATCCTTCTAGCACTATATTCCCATAGGTAAAGTAGAACATAGAAACATAAACTTAGAAACATAGAAGTTGATGGCAGATAAGGACCACAAGGCCCATCCAGTCTGCTCGTTTCTTTTTCTACCTTATGAATGTGCCATCGACCTTTGCTCTGTCAATGGTCTGTCTATTCATACTCATCTGCATTGCTCCCTTATGCCTAGCCCATGCCGCTTTGAAGCCCTGCACTGTATTCATATCCACCACTTCCTGAGGTAGGCCATTTCGTGCATCCACCACCCTTTCTGTGGAAAAGAACTTCCTCACATTACCTCTCATTCTGATCTCATGCTGTGTCCTCTTTTGTCCATGCTGTTTTTCTTATATTGAAACATGTTAGACTCTTTCGCCTTGCTAATGCCCTTAAGGTGTTTGAATGTTTCAATCATATCACCTCTCTCCCTCCTTTGCTCTAGAGTATACATATTGAGCTCCATTAATCTGTCCTCATATATTTTCTGATGCAGTCCCTGCACCATTTTGGTTGCCCTTCTTTGGACTGCCTCAGTTTGGTTAATGTCCTTGTGCTAGACAGTTTCTTTCTAATATAGAATAACCATGTGCTCATGCATTGCAATATCCAGGTTCTATGTGATATGGGTGACTGCAGGATGGTGACCCACAGAAAGTTGATGATTCCCTAGGGTGACTACAAAAGTTAAAGTGTTTTAATGTGGAGGGCTTTGCCCACCATGCCCCCCACACCCCCCCTTCTTTAGGATTCCTACTTGGGGGAGTGCAGCTCAGGGAAAAAGGGGAACTCCCAGGTCACCCAAATTGTTGGCACCATTGTCCCGTTGCCCTTCCGACCAGTCACCCACATACTGTCGCCCACATCGCAGGCTACCCAATATCCATAATCTCTTTTTTCCCTCTAGACAAAAGAGAGGAAGAAGATATGTTGGCATTCTAGTAACCTTCAACCAACAGTTTAAATGTTACTTTGATGAGCATTTAAACTAGCCAAGTGGGATAGTGGAAAAAGAAGGGGAGGCAGAACCCTCCCCCCAAGCTGAAGTAGTGCATAGGGAAATCATGAGGGATGAGAGTCCAACTATAGGGCAAGTAAATCAAAGATGTAGGGGATTGTCCCATTGGCATAGTGCTAGCACTCCCTCCCATGAATCTGGTGACTCAGGTTCAGGAACAAGCCTTGGTCATTGGGGGTCAGCTGTGGGAAGGAGGCTCGAGCATCCTATAGGACACTCTTCTTCTCTGAGAGGGGGAGGACTGTCTCACCACCCCAGTACTGCAGTCTGTGGATGTATGAGTGGCAGCACTGGGCTCATGGCATAGGAAGGGGAGGACACAATTCGGTGCTGGACTAAGACTTGCTATGGCACTTCTACAGCATGGACTCTCATCCTTTGTGCCAGCATTCTCAGGGGTGTGGTTCTGAGGACCAAGAGCAACAGGAAAAAATATAAAAAAATCAAGTTCCCCTGCTATGTATCATAATCCCCAACAAGCCGGAGAGGGGATGGAGCATGGATGGTCAGTACCACTGCCACTGAGCCACGCTGGAAGTAGGAGATAAAAATGAATTATAAAAGAAAAGGAAGTTGGGGATTAGCAAAGGGGGAAGTGCTCAGAAAAGAAGAGGGAGCAGCAGTCACAAAAGGAACAATCTCTGGCTAGAGTCAATATGGCTGCAGCCAAGGTTGCAGTAGAGGGGCCAGAGGAGCATAGATGTGGAGCTGTTTGGATTCATACTGAGTATGTGCGAGCTGGCAGTTCATGGGTGTGCTTTGGTGCACATCCATTTTCTTGCTGTGATAGTAGCACATTAGGAGATTCTCCGGTGCTCTCTGACCTTGAGATCTCTTAGTTGGGATCCAGAGACATGAAGGCTGCAATGCAGAAGCCACAAAACTATTTGTTAAGGAGCACCAATGACTGCTCTGGGACTGAATATATACATATTAATGAGCTGCTCCTGAGTATTGATTAACACTGCCAGGGTTCATTAATATTTACTGATTTATTTTATTCTGTTTGAAATCTAGGAGTAATCTTTGAGCTAAGAGCTCATTTAGAGAGGTTCCACATCAGAGAGTTTAACAAATTTCATTAGACAAAAAACAGACATATAACAAATAATAACAACAGTTGATGCATATCCATTAATATTCATGAATAGCTCATTATTATGTATATTCAGTATTCAGCCCCAGAGTGGTCATTGGTACTCTTTAAACAAATAGTTCTGTGGCTTCTGAACCACAGCCATCATGTCTCCATACTCCAACTAGGTAATCTTGTGGTCCGGGAGCACCAGAGGAGCTCCTGATTCACCACTATCATAGTGAGAAAATGGGATGCACGCCACCACACATGCATGGACTGCCAGCTTGCACATTCTTGGAGTGCAAGCTGGCAGTCCATGCATGTGTGGTGGAGCAAGCAGTTCTGTGTTTTTACTCCTTCAGCCTCTCTTTACAAGGAAAAAGAATATGTGGGGCCAGATGGAGACTGAAATACCATGAAAGACCTGGGCCAAAGCAGCAGCAAGGAAGCGATGCAAACAGGACCTCTGAATGGCAGCAAATTAGTGCCTATGAGAAGACTGCACTGACACAGTAGAGTGCTTCACAGACCATGGAGGCAACTGTGATGAAACTCCTTAGTTATTGTCTGTTCGGAGTGTGACCCCTTTTTTGATTGCAAGACATCTGCAGAGCTCCACCCACTGCAGCCATAAGCAGGAAGAAGCAACAAACACAGAGCTAACAAAATCTAGAATGCCATGTACGCTAATGCTAGAAGTCTTGGAAATAGGATCTCAGATCTAGAGGCCAGCATGGTGGAAGCCACTCTAGATATTGTGGCCCATTACTGAGTCATGGTGCACAGAAAACCATGACTGGGAAATGGTCATACCAGGCTACATGATGTTCAGGACAGACAGTGAAGGAAGGGGGGTGGTGCTTTATGTGAAAGAAAGCATATAAGAAACAGAAATACAGGGAATTCAGGGGTGCAGATTTGCTGTGGGTTACTCTAGAGTTGGGAAATGACACCACTATTTGGATAGTAGTCATCTACAGGCTTCTAGCACAGGAAGAGGTCTTAGAGAAATGTTAGAAGCAACTGGCAAAATGGCAAAAAAGGGGATGTGCTGCTGGGGTGGGTGACTTCAATCTGCTGGATGTAGACTGAAGCCTCTCTGTGGCATATCCTGGACTCTCCATGGGGTAATTTCTCAGGCAACTAGTCAAAGAACCCACTCATGATGGGGCAATACTGTGCTCACAAACAGGGACAGTGTTATGGATGTCAAGTTGAGAAGTCATCTGGGGACCAGTGATCATCGTGCAGTGTGGTTCAACATAAGAACAGCTGCAGAATCCAACCACACAATGGTCTCCACAATTTGGGAAATGGGCAACCCATTCTCAGAGGACAGTTAGAATTTGATTGCTTTGCACACATAGTATGCCATGATCCAAGATGTTGTCAACACTATTAAGACCATCAAAGCAACTGGCCAAAAACAGTATGATGCAGTTCTTGAAGAAAGTCTTGCACAGTGATCCACTTCAATTATTAATATCATCCCCAGGAACAAATAGCTTCTGTTTAGCAATTCATCTGCAAAGAAGCAATCAAGGATTGCACACCAGATCACAACTCTCAAGAATAACTGTGAACTCTTTGGCAGGATGAATATATCATACCAATCTAAAAATGGGGATATGGATGACTTCTTCAAGCATGAGAGTCAATCTACCCCATCAGCCTTTTCTGTTAGGGACATATTGAGAGCATGCACAAAGTCTGATTTTGTGACTTGCCTTGAAACATGTGCTCCATCTACAAATATTGCTTCAAGTGTCACTGCTGAAATCCTTGATATCTCTACTGTTATTCCTATGTTGCCAATCAAAGTCTGCAAGACCTTTGATGAATATGCAGATGTATTTATACCACATATCCTCATGCAGTTGGAGTCAGTGGATAATTTAGACATTTTGTGACATCACTACCTTGCTCACAGCCTTAAAATTTCAACCAGGCAGAAAAGGGGAGATGGACACTGTGTTGTAATAAGATAATCCATACCAATGTCCCCCCAAAAAACCTGGCACAGTTTTCTTTGAGTAGAATGGAATAAGACTGAACTGTACGACTTGCTGACAAAATACATTTGTACTCTGCCTGTTGAAGGAAAGGAGGTATACAGTACACAAGAAGCAGGAATAGTTTTCTCGCATGGAAGCAACATTGTTCCAGACATTGTACCATGTGATCAGATACCAGTATTCTTTTTGCACATTCTTCACTGTGCAAACAAATGTCATCGCAAAATCATAATCAGGACAGTTGACACAGATGTGGCAGTTCTTGCAGTAGCAGCTTTACAGTCTCACCCTCTGTGAGAATTATGGATAGCATTTGGGAGTAAAACAGCACTTCAGGTATATATATATATATTGGCTCATGGCATTGCAGAAATATCAGACATCAGAAATCAAAGGTTTTACCATTCTTCCATTCCTTTACTGGATGTGATACAGTGTCAGCATTAAGTGATATACTGTAGACATGGGCTCAATTTTTCTGCAGCAGTTTGGGACCAAATTCTGTGGCAGGGTAACCATTTGCTGCAGAATGTCTGTGGCAGTGGTTCTGTGGAAACAATGTGCTGCCATGTTGTGACATCCGGACACCTTGTCCATGGCAATAGTACAGCAAATGGTATGGGAAAACATGCAAAAACACTTGTTCACAAAAGAGACCCACAAACTTTTTTAAATAATATTTTTAAAAAAGCTAACCCCAAAATTTCAAAAACACTTTTTATGACCCCCCCCCTTTCTGAGCCTGGCAAGTGTCATTTATAAAGTACTGAACGAAATGTAATTTTGTGTCATAAGTGCAAAATTGCTTTTTGGCCAGGATATGGGAAATAGCAGCTATCATATTCATGTAGTGGTGTGAAAAAATGTCCATGCTGAAGATCTGGGTTCAATATGTTGAGAATCACCAAAGTTATGAGCATTGGGGTGGGGTGAACTGGAAGGCACAAAAGACACCGCTGGACGTTTTTCTGCTTTTCAGAGTTAAATACAAAAAAATGTGGTGTATTTGTTTCTTTTTATATTCTAGTTAAATAAAACTTGCATTTGATACCTTTGTATTGTGTGGTTTTTGTTCATTTGACACCTCAGTGTGCTGCCTCTCAAGACCATTACATGGAGAAGCTGGAACGTAAAAGAAAAAAAAAACTTTCCCAATACACATTGAATCCTGAGTCTCATTCACCAAGTTTATATGCACATAGTTAGTCGGTAAACACAGCGTTACTGGGATACCCTGTCCCCATAATGCATTCACTAGATAACATTGGTTTTCCGACAAACTGATTTTACATGCTGGTTTTGTTACCAGGATATGCCAGAAAACATCTCAATAAATTTCAGTTTGCTGGTAACAAAAACTGCATGTAAATGCGGTGACTTGATATCACGTACAGTAAGTAGACTTGGGCTTCATGTGCTTGATGACAATATGACTGCTTTGCTGGCCAGGCATACTGTTAAGCATGTATGATCAGGTTGTTGACAGGGGATCGGCTGTTCCCACTTGGAGACTCTGTCTTTCCAGTTTGGGGGTCATCAGTGCAGATAACCTTTGATGGTTGGATATCATGGCATACAGGCTCTCATTTGACACAGTGGGGCAGCTCTGGAGGCATGTAGTTTTTATGGGTTTATTTCAGGACCCAAGGAAAAGAAGAAAATGTAATGTCATATTTTGTCCAATGTTGTGATGATTTGGCTCTGGTTTTGGGCAGGTTGCTGACTGAGGTTTCCAGGCACTGTTGTGCTTTGGTAGTTTGGCATTGGCACGCTCTTGAGGCACCCTCTTTTATTGCAAATTCCAAGACCCCTAACACCCCAATCAGTTTTAGGTCTCTCTTTACCAACATTATCAACTAAAATTAGACATTATTATATACTTCACAGGGGTTGATTTTTTGTCTTCCCCCTTCCACAACTCATATTAAAAAAGATATGTACATAAATAGAGATGAGTTTAAGCATAACTGCACCAAGGAAACAGGTGATGCCTTGTAAAAAAAATTATAATGAAGTACAGTACCTTAGTAGCTGGCACCCATCATAGGCCTGGAGGTCTCCAACAACTTACAAACAGTAACTGGTTATGCTTATCCACACTGAGAAGCCATTTGTTTTAGCATGTGGATATTTATTACTGGATTATTTTACTGCTTTTATCCATTTTTTTGCCTTTTTGCACCAGTGAGGACTTCAGTAAACATTACCATTTTATTTAGATGGTGTCCACAGTTATTTTTACTGAACAGAATGGAGAAGCATAAACAGTCACTGTTTGGAACTTGTTGGAGAACTCCAGGCCTATGGTGAGTGCCGGCTACTAAGGTACTGTATTTTATGTACATAAACAGCATACAGACGTATCTATTTTCATCATTAGTACAAGTTATTAATGTTATAGGTGATATTGACTACGTGATGAATTATTCATTGTGACCTCGGTCCATGGGTGTTTAAACTGCAGGATCTCAGTGGGGGGGGGTTAGGGGCACAGTGGTGCATGATCATCTGGGTTCTGAAACGGAGCTGCATTTTAGAGAGCATCCAATGTATATCCAGTGGTCGCCAGCATGCCTCTGCTGGACATCATATATTTGAACTATCACATACACAGAGGTAATGTTTTTGCTCAATGAGTCAGCTTTTGCTGTAAATTAGTAAACATATTCTCCACCATTACAGATCACACTGCAGACCACTCCCCCCGGATGCTGCAGTTTACTCATTCATGGATTGAGCTTGTAGTGAGTAATAAGACTAATGGCTTGTGCTAAAGCCAGAAATGGAGACATTGATATGCTATGCTATTCGGATATTGTGGGGTTCAGAGTTTGCAGTGGGGGAATACCTCAAGACTGTGTCAATGCTAGGCTGCTGGAGCATAGCAGCACTCGTGGAACTATTGAGGAAAGCAACAAAAGTGTTTGTGTTCGGGACGTGATGAGCCAATCAGTCATAGAAACATTTATGACACTGATTTTTTTTAAATGGCTATCCCACTCCCTCTTTTTTTTCAGATGCCCATCACTGTTAGTAGCAGCAGTTCCTACTATTTGGGAAAGGCACTATCAGATGTAAACTAATGACTTGTAGCCCTAGTTTCCATCTGATACCACTTTCTACAAATTATAGGAGCTGCTGCTAACACTGGAGGTCATCTCTGGAAAAAGAGGGAATGGTGTTAGCCATTTTAAATCCTTGAACATCCAACCATTTATTGACCAAGCTCTGTTCATCAGAGATAAGCTACAAGGATCTGTTCTTTTCTAGCAGCTTCACACATCTCTATGATTATTACAGAACATATCTATTATGTATATATGTATGTGTATATATATATATATATATATATATATATATATATATATAAACTGTGTTAATTCATCAGTTGTGGTTATAGTGCCAAAAGTAGGGAAATACGGTGTTAGGGTTTCTAACCCTAGCAGCTCACCACCCCCCACCCTGCACAGACTAAGAGGCATCGGGGGTGGTATTGGGGTTGTCAGCACTAACACTCACTCCATTCCATTAGAAAATAAGATGGTTGGGCGCAGTATTGGAGAATAGGGTGAACCTTAGGGATGTCAACCAAAATACCACCCCCAACACCTCTTGGTCTGTGCTAGGTGGGGGATGGGGTGTTAGGGTTGGAAACCCTAACACTATATTTCCCTACTTTTTTCACTTTAACCATAACTGATGCATTAATGCAGTTTTTTGGCAAGTTATTTTCTTACTTTTTTAAATAATATAATAGTATCATTATTTTACTGTGGTAGCACAGGGTTTCCCTACTTTTGTCGCTTTAGCTCTAACTGATGCAATAACAGTTTTTAGCAATTTATTTTCTTTCTTTTTTAAATAGTATCCTTATTTTAGGGACCCTGCACTCCCATCCCTCTGTTGATACATATGTTCATATATATATATAGCTTAGTGACGAGGTAGCGCCACTATAGTTAGGGTTGAGTAAGTAGTTTAATATTAAACCTCAGATTTTGCACTTTAATAACTCTTCAACCATATAACAGATTTGCACAAAATTTGGAATATGCTGTTCTGTGTGGTAGATCTCTCGATGTGCCGAGTTACGGTTCAATCAGATGTGTGGTTTTCATGCAGTGCATAGTGAAAAAAGTGTAAAAGTCACTTTTTTGGGCCAGTTTTTGCCATTTTTTCCTCATCATGCTGCGGTCATATGGTTTGGAATTTTGGTATGAAATTTTTGTGGTTGAAAGAGCTTGCCACAAAGAATAAGTCAGCATTTGTTCAGGAAAAAATATTACTCTGCTCTAAAGTTATTCAATTTTGAAATATTGGTTTCTGAGCATGCTCAGTTTAGTCTTTTGGATAGCTGCACAGTTGCTAAAAGGGATTTGGGCTCAGAGAAAGGGAGTTTGACAGCTCATGATCAGGGAATTATAAAATCCCTCTTCGTGAGAAAAAAATTCCCTTTTCACAAGCTGCCATCTTGTTTTCATTATTTCTGCCAAAACAAAACATTATAAATTGCCCCAGGGATGTCTTCTGTAGACATCCAAGTATGAGTTTTATTCATGGAGCTGTTCTGAACACTTCTGTGGCTTTGGTTTACTTTACTTTAGTCAGAAAATTCTCATGTTTAAATTTAAAAATCCATTTTCGCGAGCTGTCAAAATCCCTTTTCACGAGCCGATCCCTTTTCCCGAGCTATTAAAATCACTTTTCATGAGATAATGACCAGATAGCCCTATCTTCCAAAAAGGGATTGACTCACAAATAGGGATTCTGACAGCTCAGGAAAAGGGATCGGTTCACTATTTATAATCCCTTTTCTCGAGCTGTCAAAATCCCTTTTCTCGAGCCAATCCCTTTTCCTGAACTATTAAAATCTCTTTTTGTGAGATGACGATCAGATAGCCCTACCTCCTGAAAAGGGATTCACTTGTGAAAAGGGATTTTGATAGCTCACGAAAAGGGATTTTTAAACTTTACTGTTTCTTTTCCACTTTACTGCAAAGAAATTGTTTCAAATTAAGGGCTTAAATTGTCAGGGTAGAAAGGGCTTGCCCGACAGATATGACTTTTGCTGGTTTGGTGCTAAAATTTGCATTGCTTCCATAGTTATAACATTTTAAAGTTTGGGAATTTCCCATAGGATAACATTGTGGAAGACACTGTACCTTTCAATGCCTACATCTCAAAAGTGGTTTGAGATATTGATTTTTCACTAATGCTAAGCATGTACACAGGTTGCCAGCACATGATCACAACACCAGTGGAATTTCTTTCCAGTGTATCTATGGTTACTGAGATAATATTTGCATCACAAGGGTTACTTGGAATATCTCTAGGTCTGCACTCAGTCTCTACACTTATGGGTACAATTTTGCTATAATGGGACTGCAGGGACCTCCATTATGTAGTGCTGGGGGTCCTGCACTCCCACAGGGAGAAGACAGTTTATTACACTGTCTCTTAACTTATTGATGGAAGGAGAGCAGGGCCTGTTGGGCCCTATGCTCCCACAAATGGATACCATTATTGAGTGATGGGAGTGTGACAGGGCTCTGAACTCTCACAAAGAGAGATGCAACCACAACACATTATAGAGTGAGACGGCTTTGCGCTCCAACAAACATTTAAGGGTAAGATTACACTTTCTCAAAAAGTAAGGAAATTCATTGCAAAAAAATGTATTAATCCATCAGTGAGGGTTGAAGCAACAAAAGTAGGGAAATAAGACATTAGGTATTTGAACCCTAACACTCCCCAACCTCTACCACTCCACCCTGCCCCCACCCTCACACCAACAAGCTTCGGTATGCCTTGGGGTCATCAGGCCTGACTCTCACCCCATTCTGCTATACTGTTCCATCTCAGCTTCATTACACGTGGAATGGGGTGAGAGGGCTGATAACCCCAAGGCACACCTGACACCTGTTGGTGTGTGGAAATGAGGGGTGGTGGAGTGGAAGGTGGGAGGGTGTTAGGGTTCAAAACCCTAATGCCTCATTTCCCTACTTTTGTTGTTTCAACCTTAACTGATGCATTAACAAAGTTTTTTGCAATAATTATGCTGGCACGGTAGTGCCCGTATAGCTAGGTTGAAAGGCATCTTTTATGTTAAACCCGAATTTGTGAATGTTAATAACTTTGGAACTGTTCAACAGATTGGCATGAAATCTGGTGTGCATAATGTCTAGGAGTAGGTCCCTTGAACTACCAAATGTTATGGAAATCCATTTGGTTGGATTTCTGAGATACAGAGTGTTGAATAAACAGAAAAATATGTGTTTTTTGACAATTTTTTCATTCATTCATATCTGTATTTATAAAAAGCACCTTTCTAAAACCTAGGTGCTTGTATATAAGCTAAACAAAAAAATAATAATTAAAAACAATCATGACAATCAAAAGTGTTAAAATCCACAGACTACAGTTCAATAAATATCAAGTTCAGTAAGAATCCAAGAATGCTAGGCTAAATAAATATGTTTTTAGTGCTGGTTTGAAACTCTGGATGGTCAGGCATTCTTGTACCCGATGAGGTAGAGAATTCCACAGGGTCAGGATTGCAAAAGACCGGGCCCCTGATGTCTTTAAACAGACCCTGGGAATGTCCAGCAATCCCTCATCAGCAGATCAGAGAGGATGGAGGGGGTAGTAGGGACCGAGAATATTTTGCAAGTAATGGGTCCATGGTCATGAAGGGCCTTATAGGTCAGTAACCCGACCTTGAGGGTGATCCACCACTGTACTGGCAGCCAATGCAGTCTGCAGAGCACAGGTGTTATATGACTGTTCTTAGAAGTACCAATTAATAACTTGACTGCCGCATTCTGCACCAGCTGTAGGTGGTGGATATCAATCCCGGTAACCCTATTTTTATTTATTTATTGAAATGTTTCACCAGGAAGGCATGCTGATAAACATGTTGCTCATCTCCCAGTGCAACCTGGGGGGAAGGGGAACAAGAGGATGGTATACGTAGATTTGGAGTTCTACAAAATTTACATATGATTACGTTCGAACAATTGCGACAAAACTGATTGACGCAGTGAAATTGCAGGGTGCTAGCAGTTTTGAACAAGACAGGAACAACAACAACAGTTTAGATCTAGAAAATTACACTAGCACAGAATGACATTTATTGGTAAACTCTAAATGACACACAAAGGTGTGGGTTGATTGTGGCTGAAATAGAATTCTTGAAGTTGAACAGGGGAAGCTAGTACGGAGTACACAGACAATATAGGTTAGCTAGGTAAGACAATGGTACAAGTTAGTTAAGGTAAGTCAGAAGTGCAAGTAACATAGAAACATAGAAGTTGACGGCAGATAAGGACCGCAAGGCCCATCCAGTCTGCCCATTTCTTTTTCTACCTTATAAATGTGCCATCGGCCTTTGCTCTGTCAGTGGCCTATCTATTCATAGTAATTTGTATTGCTCCCTTATGCCTATCCCATGCCTGTTTGAAGCCCTGCCCTGTATTCATAGCCACCACTTCTTGTGGTAAGCCATTCCATGCATCCACCACCCTTTTTGTGAAAAAGAATTTCCTCACATTCCCCCTTAATCTGCCCCTCTAATCTCATGCTGTGTCCTCTTGTCCTGCTATTTTTCTTATATTTAAACATGTTAGACTCTTTCACCTTGTTAATACCCTTAAGGTGTTTGAATGCCTCGATCATATCACCTCTCTCCCTCCTTTGCTCAAGGGTATACATATTGAGCTCTGTCAATCTGTCCTCATATGTCTTCTGATGCAGTCCCTGCACCATTTTGGTTGCCCTTCTCTGGACTGCCTCAATTTGGTTAATGTCCTTGTGAAGGTGTGGCCTCCAATACTGCACACAGTACTCCAGATGGGGCCTAACCAGTGTCTTGTAAAAAGGGATTATTACCTCCCTCTTATGACTTGCGATACCCCTACTAATACACCCTAACACCCCCCTAGCCTTACCTACTGCTTTAGAGGTCTGCTTGATGATTCAGGTCATCAGTAATGATGATGCCCAAGTCTCTTTCTTCCTTTGTGACTGCTAGCAACTCCCTCCCAGCCTATAGGTGGCTTCAGGGTTTTCTCTTCCCTATGTGCATGATTTTGCACTTCTTTGCATTAAATCCCAGTTGCCACTCTTCTGACCATTTTGCTAGTTTATCCAGATCTCTTCTCATTCTGCCCACCCCATCTGGATCATCTACTCTGTTGCAGATCTTGGTGTCATCTGCAAACAGACAAGCCTTACCCTCTAGTCCATCTGCAAGGTCACTAATGAAGATGTTGAAGAGGACTGGCCCCAGGACTGATCCCTGAGGTACCCCACTTGTGACTTGCATCTCTTCTGACTGATACCATTTACCACCACTCTCTGTTTTCTGCCCGTCTACCAGTTTGCCACCCAGTTGACCAATTTCTGACTCACCCTGAGCCTACCCAGCTTATTTATCAATCTTCTATGTGGAACAGTGTCAAAAGCTTTGCTGAAGTCAAGGTAGGTGACATCAACTGCTCCCCCCTTGGTCCACCACTCTGATTACCCAATCAAAGAAATCTATGAGATTAGTTTGACAGGACCTTCCTTTTGTAAACCCATGCTGTCTTGGATCCTGTGCCCCTATGGATTCCAGGTGTTGCACTATCCTTTCCTTAAGGAGTGCCTCCATAATCTTGCCCACTACTGAGGTAAGACTGACTGGTCTGTAGTTCCCCGCCTCCTCCCTGCTACCACTCTTGTGGAGCAGGATCACATGAGCCCTTCTCCAGTCTTCTGGGACCTCTCCTGTGCTCAGGGACTCACTAAACTGTTCTGCTAATGGCTCTGCTAGTTCCACCTTTAGCTCCTTAAGTACCCTGGGATGTATGCCATCAGGTCCCATTGCCTTATCCACCCTGAGCTTAGCAAGCTCTTGTAGGACCCTTTCTTTTGTGAAGGGAGTAGTGCTCATCCCTCCCCCCGTGTCCATGATGCTGAGCTGTGGGCCCTGCCCTACCTTCTCTTCAGTAAATACTGAGCAAAAGTATCTATTTAGGATAGATGCCTTTACAGGGTCCTCCTCCTCACATGCTCCCTTTTCTCCATTAAGCTTAGCAATACCCTCTCTGGACTTTCTCCTTTCACTAATGTATCTATAGAAAGTCTTGTCACCTTCTTTTACTGTTTGTGCTACTGTTTCCTCAGTTTGGGACTTTGCCTGCCTTACTGCCTTCCCTGCTTCCCTTAGGGCAGTTTGGTATGCCTCCCTATCTTCATCCCGCTGTGTTCCCTTATATTTCCTGAAGGCCAGCCTTTTGGCTCTGACCTTTTCTGCTACTGTATTTGAGAACCAAAGTGGTTTCCTTTTTCTTTTGCACTTCCTTTTCTGTCTAACACAATGGGATGTTGCTTCAAGTATGTCTAGAAGTGCAGAAAGATATATTGGGTTAGCAGAGCTAAGGCTACAAAATAGAGGGGGAGTAGTGGGAAGAAGGGGGGAGGGGGGAGGTATGAGGCAATTTGAGATTCATGCCTTACAGGAAAGAAGGAGCCCAGCCAGAGGTCAAGTTTTAGGGCAAGGGTAGGGGAGCCAAAACCCTAGGGGAGCTGTGAAGCCCCTACTGAGTATGGGCAAAATAGAGGGGGAGGGGAAGGGAGAGGGAGGAGGAGAGAGGTCTGCTGGGGCCTGGCCATTCCAACATGCTGAGAACCATGCCTGCAAAAGTCAGAGGTGGAGCATGATAGGAGGGGAGTAGGCTGTTTGGCAGTGAGGGTGAGACAGAGGGCTTGATGCAATTCAGACCAGTTCCAGGTGTTGAGGACCCTTCTTGGGGATGGTGCAAGGCAAATGTTTGGGCAAAATGGTGTGGGAAGAAGGAGGATGGGGAGAGGGTAGGTTGCAAAAGGGTAGAGGGAGGTAAAGGCCTAAAAAGAATCTAAGACCCTAGGGGAGTTGAGGATTCCTACAGGGAACAGGCTATAGGGGAGAAGAGAAAGGAAAAGGGGGAAGGAGAGAGGTCTGCCAGTGCTGGTCCATTCCAGTATGCTGAGAACCCTGCCTCCACAAGGTACATGTGGAGCACGCTATGATGTAAGCAGTGAGAATGAGTAGACTTTGGGATGTTGGGAGCCTGATAAGGTTTGAGGAAGTTCCAAACAGAGATTAGGGGAGGGGGAGGAGCCCTAGGTAAAGGGCATTGCAGTAGTCAAGGCAGAAGGTTACAAAGGCATGGACCAGTGTTGGAAGATCATCAGGAGGAACCAGATGGTTCATCAGGGTGATATTCCATAGATGGTAAAACTAGGATTGGACAATGGCCAACACCTGAGATTTAAGGGTCAGAACATCATCAAAAATAACTCCCAGGTTCCACACCTGATCTGAGGTAGTTAGCTGAAAACTCCTGATCCAGACCCCAGATGGTTGCCTAACGGACAAACCCACCTCACGATGATCTGGGTCCACAACCAACACCTCAATGTAAGCTGGGTTCAATTGTAGACAGTTGGCACTCATCCAGTCCTGGATCTCAGATAGACAGTTGTTAAATACTGAAGGGATTCCATCCTGTCCTGGCACAAAGGACATGTACAGCTGAGTATCATCTGCATAGCAGTGAAAACTGAGACTGTACCACCTAATGATCTCTCCCAATCGCAGCATATACACTGCGAACAACATGGGTGATAAGATGGAGCCCTGCAGTACCCCACAGGGTAGGGAGAGAGGAGCTGAGGAATAAATTCAATACACCACTCTCTGAGTCATACCCATGAGGAAAGATCGAAACCATCTGAGAACCATACCAGATAGTCTACAGATGAACCACAGGTGCTCTAGCAACTCACCATGGTCCACAGAGTCAAATGCTGCTGAGAGATCAAGAAGGACCAAGATAGAATGAGTCCTCCAATCTCTCGCTATTAGGAGGTCATTTAGCATCCGAACAAGGGCCGTCTCAGTACTATGCCTCTTTCTAAATTCTGACTGGAGAGAATCATAGACATCGTGGCTGGACAAGTGATCATCCAGCTGTAGTACAACTGTCTTTTCAATAACCTTACCCACAAATGATAGGTTAGAGACGGGTCTGTAGTTAGCCAGACAGTCCGGGTCAAAGAAGGACTTTTTAAGGAGGACTCGAACAACCATCTCCTTTAGGGGGTCCAGGGAACCCCCTCTCCAGCAACCTCCAGACTGTCTTGGCAAGGACCAAGACGATTTCATCTACTCACCCTACAAAAAGGCACATATGGCTCATGTCCAAACTACAGCTGGTTCTCCACAAAGTCTGGATGATCCTCATGATATCCATGATTTCTGGTTGGATGAAGTCAGACCAGGCAAATTGGGTGCCTGTCACCTCCTGCCAACATCTACAATACCCACCAGATGAGGCTGGACAGATCCTGGACCTGATGCTATGAACAGAGCAAACTCATCACACTTTTCTTGTGAAAAAGCTCTGCCAGACTGAAGACAGATTGGATTCCACAATCTATCAACAGTCTGGAAGAGCTGAGCTGGCCAGTTCTGCGCAGCCACAATCTTCCTGGACAGGGACTCTGCCTTCTTACATAAGGCCCAACAAACTCATTAGTTGGAAGAAGTCCTGACAAAATTGCGAGACTTTATCATCAACCCAGGCATTGAAATCCCTCCCCCCGAATAAACCATCTGGGGATCCCAATACCATGTAAATGATGAAGTCTGCAACTTCCTGCAGGAAAACGTTCCTGTCTCCTGGTGGATTGTAGATAAGAAGTAACCTGCACTCTACACCTGCACCCACGATACATTCAAAGGAGTTGGTGGTCCCCACTGGAACCTCCATAAAGTCCAGTTCCAATCTAAAACAGATGGCTATCCCCCACCCCTACGATCCACACTTGGGTGGTGTATCACCAAGTACCCAGCTGGAATTGCTGAAGCCAACACAGGACCAGCATTTTCATCCAGCCAGGTCTCAGTGATGCAAGCCAGGTCCACTGACCCAACAGGATCTGCTATTAAAGCAGTCTTTTTCTTAATGGACCTGGCATTGCATAACACTGCCTGAGTAGGATGAAAAACCAAGGGAGACTGCGTCACTTGCCTGCATAAAGCAGAACCCTTGGGTATGGGAACCAGACAGGGAGGACCCCTCTTCTGGACCCATTTTACCCCAGGGTGTCTCCTTGTTCCCGCTACCCCAATCCACACACTCATTTCCATTCCCCCACCAGACCCAGCTCCCCCCTTCCTCCTAACTATCCCCAGAGCCCGACACATCCTATATGCCTCAGGAGATAATGGAGGACAATTAAAGGGTGGGGGTCCTTAAGCCTGGTAGGGGATTAGTGCCTGACCATCTTTGCACCTTCCCAGCACATCCTTAGAAGAAGACAGCACACACCACAGTCTACAAAATACACTCAAATATTCTCACACTCCACACACACACATACATCCAATTAAGAACTCCACACAGTAAAACTATACAGGCCCACATTAATCAACATACTCAAATCCCTCAAACCCCATATAAATAAACACGCACTATATAACATACTCACCCACACTCAATCCTATATCATAAAAAAAAGAAAAAATAAATGTAAAATTGATAAAGTTTTAGGCAGAAAGTCTGTCTTTTTCCAGAAACAAGAAAAAGTCACTTAATTCTCTTAAACTTGAGCTCATGGAATTTCCAGCAGAGCTCCAACCTCTTCAGGGCAATGACCAGGCAAATATCTCCAATCAAAGTCCACTCTCAGATTGGACCCCTCCAGAGAAAACAGACTATCTCATGGCTGTATCTCTCATATAGGCCACAATAGTCAACAGAAATTACAATGTGAGTACAGTTTTTCAGGCACTCTCACTGACCCACCACGCCAAATTGGACACGAGAAATGAAAAAAAAGAGTCTGACTGACCTGCAGAGTCCAGATAAACCTCCTGATGATGCAGTCCACTAGAACCGGTTCCCCATGGGCAAATCCTTGATCCATCAGGGAGTTCTTCTTGCCCAAAGATGGCCATCCCACAGCCGATCTAGGGAAAGATCAAGACAGCCTAGGCAGATGAGCATGGAAACTTCCCAACCACAAACCAGGGGGCCTGCCACGCTAAGGTCCTTTTGACCATTGCTTCGAGTCCTGGACAGAGTTGGCCCTCCTGTTCACTTCCCAGTAACCCTAGGAAAATCTGAGGCAATACACTCCGCTCTTCAGTGGGCACAGTCCCCTGGGCTTCTGCACGGCCAATAGCCCCACAGCCAACCAGCCCAGTGAGTAGCACAGGAACCCCCCCCGCTATCGCCTGGTTAATAGCAGAACAGAAGCCCCAAATACCAGGGGCTTACAAGCTGTAAGTATGTTGATCGAATAAAACTGTTGAGGTTATTCCGGACACAGTCCACTTTTTGGATACTGCCCTCTGCAAACAAAAGTCCCTCTGCTGAAGTTCCAGCAGGAATAATCTTCAGCTCCTCCACTGTTCAAAAATGAGCTTCCTCACACAGCTCCCAGAGTGTGAACAACTGCATGTCAGATCAACTCCCCCTCTCCACTTCACTCAGACCAGACCATAAAAGAAAAAAATCAGTCGCGGTTGAGAAAGCTGCCTGGTAACTTCAGTGTTTCTTGGGCCAGCATCAGAGAAAATATGGACCAATATCACAGTGCCAAAAAGCAAGCAAGATGCTGATAAAACAGGTAAAAGTGAGAATAAAATAAGTGACTTATTTACTAATACAACCTGTAACACACTCCTCAAGCTCACTAACTCACTGCTTGAACCCTATCTACCTGCCACTAAAAACTAACAACTTAAACAAATGACAAAATAACAAATAAAAACAAAATAACCAGAACAAATCAAATAAAAAACCTTTACTGCTGCTGGATCTCAGAAACGGCTTTAGGTTGTGGTATGAAATGTTCAGGGTAGAAAGCCTTTGCCTCACAGATGTGCCTTTTGAAGGTTTGAGGAAAAAATATGAATCTGTTCAAAAGTTATTAAATTTTAAAGTATCCCATTATAGCCTATGGGGAAAAATATATGATCTGAAAGTGAAAGCAGGTAAACAGCCCAAAAAAGCAGTTTTCTTGCCACTTCATTGCAAAATGGTTAGGATTTGGGGCTGAAATTTGCAGGCTAGCAAGCCCTGGGCCCGCAGATGTGCCCTTTGCTGGTCTGGTGAAGAAATGGACACCAGTTCCATACTTACAGCACTCTGAAGTTGCAAATTTTCCCTTAGGATAACATTGTGCTGATTGTGGCTCCTTTCTGTGGCTATATCTTAAAAACAGTTCCAGATACAGATTTTTTGCCAACGCAAAGCATGAGTGAAGTTGGCCAGATCATGAATACAACTGCAAAGGAATTGTTTCCAAAGTTGCTATAGTTACTGAGATATTGCCACATTTGCAATACAAGGGTTACTTGGAATGTCTCTTGGCCTGTGCTATGTGTTTGTCATTATGGATAGATGGCAGGGAGCCTGTGCTGCTACCTATGCATACCATTTATGCTAAAACTGTGAGCACAAGGCCCTCCTGCACTGTGCCTCTACACTTATGAGTGGGTGGGTGGGAGCACAGGACCCAGAGGGCCTGCACTCCTACCTATGGATCCAAATGTGCAAAACCGGGAGCGCAGGGCCCTGTTGTGTTATGTCTCTACACTTACAGGTGGGTGGGAGTGCAGGGTCTAGAGGGACCATGCTTCCACATATGGATACCACCTTGGAATACTGGGAGAACAGGGCCCTCCTGTGCTAGTTGTCTACACTTATGGATAGGTGGGAGAGCAGGGCTCAGAGGTCCTATGCTCCCAACTATGGATCCCATGATGCAAAACTGGGAGCACAGGGCCCTCCTGTGCTATGCCTTTACACTTATGGCGGGTCAGAATGCAGGGCCCAGATGGCCCTTGCTCCTGCTTATGGATACCATTTTGCAAACCAAGGAGCACAGGGCTCTCCTGCACAATGTCTCTATACTTATGGGTAGGTGGGAGTGCAGGACTCAGAGGGCCCATGCTCCCACATATGGATACCATTATGCAACACTGAGAGCACAGAGCCCTACTGCACCATGTCTCTAGACTTATGGATAGATGGGTGGGAGTGCCGGGCCCAGAGGGTTCACACTGTCACTTATGGATACCATTTTGCAAAACTGGCAGCACAGCACCCTCCTTTTATTTCTATTTTTTTTTTTACCAGGAGAGACACACTAAGCTGAAAACTTGTTTACAGGTGCAACCTGGGAGCACAAGAAAGTTAAGCCACTTGCTCAGGGTCACACAGTATGCATGTAGGGGCTTTGGGATTCAAACCCAGGTATCCAGGTTAGCAGCTCAGAGTCTTAAACCACTGCACTATACTGCCTCCTTATGGGATACATAGTTGGGAATATGGGATCTCTGAGCCCTGTACTCCCACCCACTCATAAGCATAGAGACATTGTGCACTAGGGCCTTGTGCTATCAGTTTTGCAAAATGGAATCTATAGGTGGGAGCTATACTGCACTGACATCCTGCAATATGTCTCTATGCTTATGGTTGGGTGGGAGCAGAGGGCCCAGGGGGCCAGTGCTCCCACATATGGATACCATTATGCAACACTGGGAGCACAGGGCACCACTGTGCCATGTTTCTATGCTTATGTTTAGGTGGGAGTGCAGGACCCAGAGGACCCATGCTCCCACCTATGGATCCCATTTTGCAAAACTGGTAGCACAGGGCCCTACTGCACAATGTCTATATGCTTATGGGTGGGTGGGAGTACAGGGCTCAGAGGTCCCACATTCCCAACTATGTATCCCATAAGGAGGCAGTACAGAGTGCAAGGCTCTGTGTTTCAATTCTTTCTCATTATGTACATCCCCTCTGTGTCTGCCTGCACTACAGCACAGGAGAAGGCAAGCAACTTACTGCCTCTTGTCTTACTTATATGTTCCTTATACGGTACTTGGCGGGGGGGACTACAAGACTGAAAGTGGCCAGATTTCTGCCTGTAGCTATAACAATAAACTTACAAGCACAGGGTAGTATAAAAGAAAATACAGCACAAATTCAGACTGGTGCTCTGACCCTGTCACAAAGGCCTTAATTTGGTGATTTTCAGGAATTGTATAATTTGTATTGTGAGGTATAGACCAACAAAAACATGGCAATGTGTCACAAATTATGTGATGCCAAAACAAATCATGCATTCCCATGCAGTATGATGTTGGAGTGTTGTCACATGATATGTCTGAGGTACACAAACCTAAATGTATTTTTACAGGCCCACAGGAGTGGTCAAACTTGATTTTTACAAGAGTTATGGACCACAATTGTGCTTCGTGTGTACTTGTTGTGTGAATTTGTGGTTTCAGATCAGTCAATACAGTATATGTGGTAGTAACCCAGGTCACACTGCATCCAAAACAGAAAACCTCAGGTTTCTATCTTGTACCTTTACTGAGAAAATGACTTTTTTGGATGGGGCCTCAGTCTGGTGTTTTTCCAGAATTGTATTGTGAGGTATAGACCAACAAAAAAAAAACACAACAATGTGTCACAAACTAGGTGATGCCAACCCAGATCATGTTTTTCAATGCAGTATGATGTTGGGGTGTTTTCACAAGACATGCTTGAGGTACACAAACCTAAAGGTTGTATTTTTACAGGCCCACAGGTGTCGCCAGACTTGTTTTTTATAGCATTTGTGGACCACAGTTGTGATGTTTGTGTACTTATTGTGTGACTTTGGGGGTTCAGTTCAGTCTGTACAGTACCTTTGGTAGTAGCCCAGGTCACACTACATCCAAAACAGAAAACTGTATGTCTCTATCTTGTACTATTGCTGAGACAATGAGCTTTTGGGATGGCAAGGCCTCAATTTGGTGATTTTCCAGAATTATATTGTGAGATATAGGGTTTACCTATGCTGAATCAACAACACCATTGTTGAAGTTTGGCATAGCAAGATCCCCAATGTTGACAGACGAAATTTCACCTGTCCAACATTGGAGTGTTTTTCTCAGAGTGCTACGCCCCCTGAACCCACCCCCAATGGGGGGCTGTGCACCCCTTGCATCCTCTTCTAAAAATTATCAACTCCAAGTCAAAGTTTATTTGAAGGGGGGGTGACATATGGCAAAAGGACAAAATTTCACCCTCAGGTCCTCCACAGCAACAATTTTGAAACCTGTCGAATTTGTCACTGTGGGGATTTTGCCCTACAGGATTTGTTGTTCTGTCAGCACACCACGATACAGACCAACAAAAAACACACAAAGTGTCACAAACTATGTGATGCCAACCCAGATCATGCTTTTTCATGCAATATGATATTGGGGTATTGTCACATGACATGCCTGAGGGGCAAAAACCTAAATGTTGTTTTTTTACAGGTTCACAGGGGTGGCCAGACTTGATTTTTACATGTTTTACCAGCAGTTGTGCTGTTAGTGTACTTATTGTGTGACTTTGGGGATCAGATCAGTCTGTACAGTTTCTGTGGTAGTAGCCCAGGTCATTCTGCATCAAAAACAGAAAACCTTCGGTCTCTGTTTTGTACCATTGCTGAAAAAATGAGTTTTGTATACTAAGTACACAATTTATTAATATTTTCAATGTAGAAATTCAGGTGTGAGGGGTTATCAGTAAATTATCTCTCATGAAAAGGCTTTTTCTTCTCACCAAATAGGTTAATGAGATCAAATCCTTTGTCACAAAAAACAACAGCTATCCTAAAGATTGGAATGTTCAGCAAAATCCCATAGGATATAATGGGAACTAAAAATGTAATAACTTTGCAACAGATTAATATTATTGCACCTAATTGTCACTGTATGTTCTGCTGTCAAATTGCTTTATACCCCACACAAACCATGGAGAAATTCCACAGTCTGGCCACAAGACAATGAGGAAAAAACTGCAAAAAATGTTTTTTTTTACTTTTTTTCACTCTCTGGATCTCACAATCCACAAATCCAACCTGAATGAAACTTGCCATATCAAGAGATCTACACCACTCGACAGTGCTTGTGACAACCCACCTCTCCCTCTGGGCTGAAACAGCTTTTAGAGAGGTGTGTGTCCTTGAGTATTCGCTGCCACCAGCCGGACTTTCCTTCCGGCACCTCTTTCAAGTGTACAAACTTGAATAATCACACGTGCAATTGCACAAGTTAAAGTCTGGTAGTGTGTCTCTTTCAGGTGGCGGATGCTACACAGAGTTTACCTTAGCCAGTGGACAACCAAATCTTACCTTAGAAAAATGACATCAGAGTCACAACTGTTGAGCAAATAAATAGCTTTTACTTAACAGAAAGTGCAATGAGCATTTACAGGAAATGTATTTACAACACAAGAGAATAACACTTATACAGGAAAAGTAAACAAATGTTTTTAAACAACAGATGGCAAAAGAAGAAGGCTATTACTGAAATATACTATCACTACACTTACCCTTCCCTGTCCTTACAAGAGACACTGGACCCTGTTCTAACTGCCAGCCCCACGGACATACCAGGTAGGCTCCAAGCTTATGTTTCCTCACAGCTTCCAGGGCAAGAGAGAGTTCTCTGTCTTACAGAAGCTTATATAGTCTATGGAGACTAGGTCATTCCTATTCTCCCTTAAATGCACCAACCAACTAACATGTATGTATTTAATTGTCCCAATCAGAGGAACACCTGTTGGTGACTAATTATATTCCTTTTCACCTTAAGTTTATATTTGAATGATCCAATCCATTCAAACTGCCCTGTGTCCGTGTCTGCAAGGTCTGTGTGTGTCTGGAGATGTCCACTCGAGATTTATGACCCAGCTCTTATCTAGCAGCTAGGAATTCCAGAAGCTGGTTGCTGCTGGAGGATTTCAGCCTCAGTGTATTTTTTTCACACTGCTAAAAAAATAAGGCATCTACAGAATCCAAACCATTAACTCTTTCCTTCCCATTTCTGTCACATCTCCCCAGATAATGAAGGCGTGTCCCTTGGGCTACCCCAAGTGACACAGCCGTTCATGCAATTACTGGGAAGTGCCCAAAAGTATCCAGCCAGGCCATTAGCCCTGCCTAGATAGCCCATCTGCATTTGCATTTTGTTTGCCACTGCGATGCTGTATGGTCATGTTGTATGCCTGCAGTACCAAACTCCAACGTAGTAGTTTACCATTTTGTCCACTGGACCTATGAAGCCAAATCAGGGGATTATGATCTGTGACCACAGTAAATTCTCCCCATATAGGTAAGCTGCAGCTTCTGAAGGGCCCACACTATTCCCAAGCATTCCTTCTCAATCGTGGTGTATGCCTCCTCTCTGGGCAAAAGCCTTCGGCTGAGGTACACAACTGGGTGCTCCTCCCCCTGCTGAGTAACTTGGCTCAGCACAGCCCCCAGCCCATGATCTGAGGCATCTACATGGACCATAAACTTTAAACTATAATTGGGGCTAGCCAATACAGCTGGGTTGCTTAAGGCCTTCTTTAGCTCCTGAAAAGCAACCTCACAGCCTTCTGACCACTTCACTGCATCTGGCTTTCCCTTCTTGGTTAGGTCTGTCAGGGGCTTAGCCAGATCGCTATAGCGGGGAACAAACCTTCAGTAGTACCCTGCAGTCCCTAGAAATGCTCTGACCTGTTTCTTTGTGGTAGGAGTAGGCCAGGCCAGGATGGCATCAACCTTGGCAGGCTCCGGGCGGATGTGTCCACTACCCACCCGGTGCCCAAGGTAGGATACTTCTGCCATACCTATCTGGCTCTTCTCTGCCTTGACTGTCAGACCTGCCTTCTTTAACCTGTAGAACACATCCCGCACATTCTTGATGTGCTCATCCCAGGTCTGGCTATATATGGCTATATCATCCATATAAGCCAATGCAAACTCACCTACCCCAGACAGAATGCGATCTACAAGCCGTTGAAAGGTTGCAGGTGCATTCTTCATTCTGAATGGCATTACCTTAAATTCATATAAACCAAATGGAGTAACAAATGCTGATCTTTCCCTGGCCGCAGGGGTCAGAGGTACCTGCCAATAGCCCTTTGTTAGGTCTATTGTGGTCAAATACTTGGCTCCCCCCAGTCGCTCCAGGGTCTCATCTGTTCTGGGCATGGGATAAGCATCAGACTCCATGCAGCTGTTAAGCTTCCGGTAGTCCACGCAGAATCGTGTGGTGCCATCCCTTTGGGGATCAGTACCACGGTGATGCCCAGGGCTACTAGATTCCTGGATTACCCCAGTTCCAGCATCTCTTTGAGCTCCTCTTTCACAGTCTGCTTAACATGCTCAGGTACCCTGTGGGGACTGTTTCAGGATCCTGGGTCCTGTATCCACATGGTGCTCTGCCATCGTGGTGTACCCTGGTTTCCCTGTGAACATGTCTTCAAATTCTCTCAGCACACCCCTAATTTCTTGCACCTGGGCTGGTGTCAGCTGTTCCGAGAGGGTAAGGCTGTCCACAGAGGATGCACCCCTGGCCTTCCCAAGTAGGTTTACCAGTGGATCTACCTCAGTTTCCTCCTCTGGAGCACTGCATACAGCAAGGACCATTTCCTCTCTGTCATGGTAGGGCTGATGTTAACATGATACACCTTTCGTTTGCATCTCCTGTCCGGGAGCTCTATCATGTAATTGACATCACTAACCTTTTGGACAATGGAGAATGGCCCCTCCCATGCTGCCTGTAACTTATTCTGTCGGACAGGGATGAGTGCCATCACTCGCTGTCCCACCACATATTCTCTGGCTCGGGCCCCACGGTCGTACCAGACTTTCTGCCGCTGTTGTGCAGTGGCCAGGTGCTCCTGAGCAAACCCCATGAGCTCCCTAAGGTGGGTCCTGAAGTTCAGGACATACTCCACAACAGACTCCCCTTGGGAGGCACGGTCACCCTCCCATTCGTCCCGAATCAAATCTAGTCATATGACCAAACAGGAGCTCGAAAGAAGAGAACCCTGTGGACTCCTGTGGGACTTCCCTGTATGCAAATAGGAGATGAGGCCAATATTTGTCCCAGTCTCTCTTATGCTGGTCAGCAAAAGTCCTTAGCATGGTCTTAAGGGTTGAATTAAATCGCTCCACTAGACCATTAGCTTGGGGATGGTATGGGGAGGTTTTGAGCTGCTTTACCCCACACTTCTCCCACAAACTACTCATTAATCCTGACATAAAATTGGCACCCCGGTCTGACAGTATCTCCTGGGGAAAGCCCACCTGGCTAAATATTTCCAACAGTGCATCTGCCACTAGTCCTGCCTCAGCGGATGTTAGGGCCACTGCCTCTGGGTATCTAGTGGCATAGTCTACAACTACCAGGATATACCACTTGCCAGTGCGACTTGGGGTGCTCAGTGGCCCCACTATGTCCACTGCTACCCTCTTGAAGGGTCATCAATAATGGGCAGGGCAACAAAGCTGCCTTGGCCTTGTCCCCATTTTCTCACCCACTGGCACTGTGGACAAGTCCGGCAATAATTTGCACATCCTTGCAATACCAGGCCAGAAGAATTGTTGGAGGCGCTTTTTCATGCCTCACTCCCAAATGTCCCTGAAAAGGGATATCATGTGCAAGGGCCAAAAGCTGCTGACGGTGAACCTTAGGGATCAGCTGCTGGAGTACCTCACCAGCTAGCCCTTCCTCTGTTGTACATTCTCTGTACAACAGCCCATTGTCCCAGTAAATGGACTCTTTACCCCTGAGAATGCTCAGCCCTATGAGCTATTTCCCTCAGTTTTTCAGGGTAGGTCAGTTCGGCTGTGCAGCACTCAGCTGCCCTCGTCTGACCCTTCCCAGTGCCTCTTCTGAAGGAAGTCCTGTGGGTTCCTCTATTTGTGACTGGGGTTCTGGACTGCAGCTTCTAGCCAGCCCCTCCCCTGTGCTGGACACTTCCTCAGCTGCTGAGGGTGTGGCTGGACCACCCAGAGTCAACCCCTCTTTCCCCTCAGAAGCTTGCCCTTGTGCCTGACTATGAGTTACAACACACACCAGTTTTTTACTGGGGTCCAAATCCTTCCCCACAATCATACTTACAGGTAGGTCCTCTACAACTCCCACCTCCTTTTCTACATGGCCCCCTTCCCAGCTCAGGAAGACTCTAGCCATTGGTAATGGGACTGGTGGCCCTGTGAATGCCTGAACCTTGGAGTATTTCCCAGGCACGATCTGCTCTGCCCGAATGAGATCTTGCCTTACCAGGGAGATGTTAGCACCTGTGTCCCATAGTCCCTATGTTACTATTCCATTAACTGTAATGGGACGCAGATTCTATTCAGAGGAGAGTGGTTCTTCAGACTGGACACACCCTACAAACACACCAGTGCCCTTTTGATCACCCCGCCCCAATATCTCTGCCCCTTAACCAGTTTCTGAGGACAGTTATATCCCAAGTGTCCCACTTGATTGCAAATATGACATTTCTTGGGACCTATTTCTTGAGTCCCTTAGAACCAGAGGGCTCTACTTTGGGATCAGGTGCAGGTTGGTTTCCTATGGGCTGCCCCTTGGGATCCCTTATACCCATGTGCTGCCCCATACCATAAGACTTACATTGTGTGTGTGTACGCTAGACAGATACTGGCCAGCTTCCTGCCACCTCTGTGGAAGAGGCTATGCCCTGTCTATGAGCCATACACGCATGTCCTCAGGTACAATTTTAAGGAATTGTTCTCTCACCAATACATCTTTAATTAGTTCCACAGTAGTTGCTTTAGCCCCTCCATCCACCTATCAAGGTAAGTATACAGTTTAACCTGCAGTTCTGCATAACTGTCTCTCTGGGCTTTTCTTTAACTCCCTAAATTTTCTTCTATAAGCCTCAGGAGTTAATTCAAAACATTTCAACAACACTGTTTTTACTTTATCATAATCAGCATAGTCTTCATTACTCATTTTAGCAAATGCATTCAGCGCCTCCCTGCTAGCAAGGGTGTGAGATAAGTTGACCAGGAAGCCTTATTTAATTGTAATTGATTACATACTCTCTCAAATGACCTTAAAATAAATCAAGGTCATCTCCTCTTTAAACTGAGGGAACAATTTAGAATTCATTTTGGTTTATGAGGTAAACTCACTCCACCATTACTCACGGTTTGCTGACTGCGGAGGGTCATCATCTCCTTCTCGTGTTGTTGTCTCTGGAGTTCATGCTGTCGTCTTCTCTCTGTCTTCACTGCTCCTTCTCTTTGTCTTGACATTCTTTTCTCTGTCTGCCAGTCTCTTTTCTTCAAGTTCTGTCTCTGCTTCCTGTCTTCTTGCTTCTGCTTCCAACCTTCTTGCTTCTGCTTCAGCATCCAGTCTTTTCACCTCCAATGCCTTGTCTTGCAGCAATAGCTGCAGTCGCAGTGCCTCAGCTGGTTTGGGGTCTGCTGCCTCAGTTCCTGACTCACCCCAGTGACAGTCTGCTTCAGATCATGTGCCAAGAGAGTAGCTATGAGGTCTGCCTTTTCTTCTGCTTTAGACTTTCAGGCTGAATCCCCTTTTCCTGGCACCTTTCAAAAAGCTGTGTTACAGTAAGTGAGTCATACTCCGTGGAGCTCATTCTCTACTGCTACACTTTAGTGTGCTATCTAGAAACAAATAAAACTGTTGTACAAATGTATCCTCTTGTATATCCTGTTTTGCAATGCTAAGGTAACTGTTCCACTGGCAAACTCTGTATCTCAGTGTGCTACTCAGTCTGCTATCATCACCCCACCACTGCCAACCAATATGTGACAACCCACCTCTCCCTCTGGGCTGAAACAGCTTTTAGAGAGGTGTGTGTCCTTGGGTATTCGCTGCCACCAGCCGGACTTTCCTTCCGGCACCTCTTTCAAGTGTACAAACTTGAATAATCACACATGCAATTGCACAAGTTAAAGTCTGGTAGTGTGTCTCTTTCAGGTGGCGGATGCTACACAGAGTTTACCTTAGCCAGTGGACAACCAAATCTTACCTTAGAAAATGACATCAGAGTCACAACTGTTGAGCAAATAAATAGCTTTTACTTAACAGAAAGTGCAATGAGCATTTACAGGAAATGTATTTACAACACAAGAGAATAACACTTATACAGGAAAAGTAAACAAATGTTTTTAAACAACAGATGGCAAAAGAAGAAGGCTATTACTGAAATATACTATCACTAAACTTTCCCTTCCCTGTCCCTACAAGAGACACTGGACCTGTTCTAACTGCCAGCTCCACGGACACCAGGTAGGCTCCAAGCTTATGTTTCCCTCACAGCTTCCAGGGCAAGAGAGAGTTCTCTGTCTTACAGAAGCTTATATAGTCTATGGAGACTAGGTCATTCCTATTCTCCCTTAAATGCACCAACCAACTAACATGTATGTATTTAATTATCCCAATCAGAGTGAACACCTATTGGTGACCAATTATATTCCCTTTTCACCTGAAGTTTATATTTGAATGATCCAATCCATTCAAACTGCCCTGTGTCCGTGTCTGCAAGGTCTGTGTGTGTCTGGAGATGTTCATTCGAGATTTATGACCCAGCTCTTATCTAGCAGCTAGGAATTCCACAAGCTGGTTGCTGCTGGAGGATTTCAGCCTCAGTGTATTTTTTTCACACTGCTAAAAAAATAAGGCATCTACAGAATCCAAACCATTAACTCTTTCCTTCCCATTTCTGTCACAGTGCTTACCAAATTTTGTGCAAATCCATTGATCAATTGCAAAGTTATTAAAGTGAAAAATCTGAGGTTTAACATAGACACTGCCACTCAAGCCTTACTATGGAGGTGTGAGTTAGGGTTGAGTAGGCACGTCAATGTTAAACTCAAACCTTTGCATGCAACTGAATAACATATTTGCTCAAAATGTGGTATGCATTGTCCTGTGGGGTAGATCTCCTGATGTGGCAAATTATGTTCCAGTCAGATGTGCAATCTCTGAGTTATGGAAAGGTGAAAAAAAATATGTTTCCGCTCATTGACTTTGCTGGGATTTTTCTTTGAACTAGCCTACAGCCCAGACAGTTTATTTTTTTGGTCTGAAATTTTCAGGATAGAAAAGGGCTACCCCACAGATGTGCCTTCTGCTAGTGAAGTGAAAAAAAATATTAGCAGGTTTAAGTTATTGCAATTTAAAAATGTGAAAAAATAATTTCTGAGCATGCTTGGTAAGCACTACAGGATAGTTGTATGAAACAAAGTACTGTAGGAATCCTGCTTCATATGGGGAAATTCCTACTGCGTATGGCTGCCATCTTGTTTTCAGTTTTGCCTAAAAATTCAAAATTGGAAACCACCCCAAATGATATTCTGGGGAGGAACTACCATGTGTATCTTGCTTATTGGGACCTCTTATGAGTGTTCTGCACTTTACTACTTGAAAAATGTCCTTAAAATGTGTTTTATTTAACATTTCAATTATTTGTTCATATCAGCATCATACAAAGTAGGATCCTGCTTTGTATGGCGAAATACAAAGTAGGATCCTTCTTTGTGAGCCATGAAAAGTAGGCTCTTGCTTTGTATGATAAAATATGAAGTAGGATCATACTTTGTGATCCAAAAGTGCAGGAATGTTTGAACTTATCTTGATATCTCTGAAATTTTTCATTATTTTTTTTTCACCAAATTTTCAACAAGGACCCTTTTGGACCCCACCTCATGAACACTGGCACTGTTATTTTGTTACTCGGTCCCAAAAGGTGATTTTGTGGTCACTGTGCAAAATCACCTTTCACAACCAATTAATGAAATGACAGTGCCAGTGCTCATGAGGTGGTGTCCCAAAAAGCCCATGTTAAAAATTTCGTGCAGAAATACCAAAAAAACACCTGAGTTACATGCGGGCATTGAAATTTCACTATGCACGCATGTAACTTTGCCAATGTTTAATATTTTCAACTCCAAATTTTCAACATTGCCATTTTTTTCACACCGCCTCATGAACAGTAAAACTGTAATTTTTCATATCCTGCCTGAAATGTGTTTTTACTCCTGTGGCGCAGAATGGCACGTATGCTGCACAAAATCACCTTTTGGGACTGATTAATGAAATAAAAGTAACAGTGTTCATGAGGTGGGGTCCCCAAAAGGCCGAGCTGAAAATATAGTGAACAAATTCATAAAAATGCCAGAGTTACATGTGTCTGTTGACTTTATTCAACACACATGCATAGCTTTTGTATGTTTCAATATTTTGACACCAAATTTTCAACATAGTAATTTTTCACAAAAACAGAATTGTGACATCTCATGAAAGAGGAATTAGTCTGACAAAAAAGGATCACTGGCAGGGCCATCTGGTTAGAGAAGTTCTAATCTTTTTTCGCATTATGAAAAAGGGTTATGACACCTCACTATAAAGGAATTCGCTTTCAAAAAAGGATTATGACACCTCATGAAAAAGGATATCTTCTTTTGATCTTTTTTGTGAGTTTCCTAATCCTTTTTTGCCAACTGATTCTTTTTTTTTTTTGAGGTGTCATAATCCTTTTTCATCATGTGAATAAGGATTAGTAGCAGTAGTACAAATTTTTATTCATAAGACATATGAAGAGGGATAAAGAGTACTCCATTGAGCTGAGCTCATTTTCAAGGAGGTCCCATAAGAACAACCACATATTTCACATATAAACAATAGTATTAAATAGATATTTCATTACAGACATACATTCAATTTGACATAGAGGTTGTAGTACTTATAAGATAATACCACAAATAAACCTATAAGGGAAAATGACACAGTAGTATAATATATTTAAAAAATATGAACGGGGGCTCAAAGCCACTTGGATCAATCTGGAGTAGGATAGAATTGCCACCATATGTTCTCTACTTTATGCAACACGATTTCAGTATTTTGGTTAAATTGATGAACCATTGTTTTACAGGTCCCAGATAAGTTGGATCATTCAACTCTTTAAGGTGAAGGGGTAATGTGTTCCACAGAAGGGGGGTCTCTATTATACAATGAAGATCTACCTATCACCAGGTTAAGTTTCAGAACAATATATTCAAAGCCCAGTGTGGATCTTAGTCTCACCCTCAGTTCCCTGACCCTGAACATTTCCAGCAGGTAGTTGGGCTGTTTTTGCCTCCTAGTTTTAACCATGAAGGCTAAAAAGTGTCAGTTCCTTCTGTCTTCCAGGCTCCACCAAGGTTCTTGTACATATCGCAGTGGTGAGTTCTCCTAGGGGCATTGAGGACAAAGTGGGCAAGCCTATTGTACATAATGTCTAACCATGCCAGCTCCATCCCTGAGGCCCCCGTGTACACTAGGTTGCCATAGTCTAGTAGCAACAAGGTCATAACATCAACAATCCTGTGATGTACCTCAATAGTTGTATAGCATTTCATTCTATACAACAGGCACAATTTTCTGCATAGGTTTGCCACAAGTTTATCCAAGTGGATATCCAACCTGAGCCTATGATCTAACCAGACCCCCAAGTTTTTATAGTGTGTTACCTGTTGAAGTTGTTCCCCACTCTTGTTTTTTATCTCAAGTACCTGGTCCGGCTCCTTACTACCCTGGAAAGGTACCAACTGAGATTGTTTTACATTTAATATTCATTTATGCAATTCCAGAAAAGTTTGAAACCAGGAAAAAGCAGTTTGCTGTTTGGTGGAAATGTTTTCCACGGTACTGCCTTCAACATAAATTATGGTATCGTCAGCATAAATGTGATACCTTATTTCAGGAACCTCAAATTGGATATTATTCATGTAGATATTATAAAGAAGGGAGCCCAGTATTGAACCCTGGGGCACCCTTGTTTTAATAAACAATGTTGATGATTTATATGGACCTAACTCTACCATCTGCTTTCACCCCAATAAATATGATTTGAACCAATTATGTTTAATTCCCTGTACCCCAATCACCCAGATCTTGGGCTTCTCCGACCAGATGATCCTGCTGGTAATCCTTTTTCATGAGATGTTATAATCTTGTTTTGAGAAGGGAAAAAAGATTTTGACATCTCAGGATAAGGAACAGAAGCAAGTTATGAAACAGGAATTTTAAAATTAAAAATAAGCATTTTTAGACCACATAAAATTAAGGTAAAGACACAGCACTGTAAAGGACATGCAGATGAACAAGATACATACTTGGATGTCTCCAGAAGACATCCCTGAGCAAAGTTGTAACATTTTATTGGGCTAAAAAAACAAGATGGTAGCTGACAAAAAGGGAATTTTTCCTCACCAAAAGAGATTCTAAGGACCATTTTCATGAGGTACCAAAATCCTTTTTCATCAGACCCAAATCCTTTTTTGTTCCATGCTGCTATCCAAAAGACTGAACTGAGCAGGGACAGTACATACCAAATTGTGTACAAATCCGTTGAACAGTTTCAAAGTTATAAAAGTGCAAAATTTCAGGTTAACATTAAAGTGCCTACTCAACCCAGTATATTATTGCAAAAAAACATAGTGCATCAGTTAGGATTGTTACTAAAGTGGCAAACACAGGAAAAAGTGGCATTAGGCTTTCCAATCCTAACAACCCACCCCTACCCTGCACACACCAGCAGTTGTCACAGGGGATGACTTGGGGTTTCCAGTCCTAACACTCACCCCATTCCATAATTAAATAAGTTAAAATGGGTACAGTACAGGAGAATGAGGTGAGCATTGGGGCTAACAACCTCAAGGTACACCCCCCGATGACTGCTAGTTTGTGCAGGGTGGGCGAAGGGTGAAAGGGTTGGAAACCCTAATGCCACATTTCCCTACTTTTGTTACTTTAGTAACAACCCTAACTGATGTATTAATGAAGTTTAACTTTTAACATAGCCTTCTTATGACCCCACCTCATGAACAAGGGCAGAATAAAATTCCAAATCCTGCCTGAGAGGAGAATTCACCAAGCAACCATGAAAACACCTTTCAGGCTGGAGTTGCATAATGATAATCCTATTATTCATGAGATGGGATCCCCAAAAGGCCATGCTGAAAATTTGAGGTCACAATCTGAAAAAAATGGCTGAGTTATGCACCAAAATTAAAATCCCCATTGAAATACATTGAACCACAGCATGAAATAGGATCATGTATCACAAAACAATCCTTTATTGTGCTTTACCATTGACTACAATGGGATTATCACAGTGTAGAATCCTGTTTCATAAAAAAGGAGTCTTTATCTTGGCTTCCCATTGTAGTCAATGGGAAAGCACAGTAAAGTATCCTTTTGTGAAAAAGGATTCTAAATTGGACTAATCCCATTATTGTCAATGGGAAAGCACCATAAAGGATCCTTTTTTACAAAAACAGGATCCTATTTCATGGCAATCCCTACTCACTCACGTTCCTGATTTAAGCTGAGAGAACTTGATCTTGGCAGTGACGTCTTTGACAGCCTGATGGATACTAGACACTTACTGCCAGAAATTGTCCACAGCTTCTTATCTTTTAGTCTTCGGCTCATCCTGCTGGAAGAGGAAGTGGGCTTGGGTACTTTTAGTGAAACAAAGAGGCGTTTGTTTGAATCATATCAGAAAATAGGCTAAGAAATTTTCAGGCTCTGATTGGCTGATACTCCTGGCCAGGTGGGCATCTATTAGACAACAGCCCAGGTAAAAAAAAAGTGCCAGTCCCAACCAACCTGATCACTGGAATATCATTGTGCCCATAGAATTTTCACTTTTAAAATGCCACCATTTTTGTTTCTCTCACTTAGCGAGAGATACAGACCCTCCAAACCATTGAGTGCCAAGTGTCAAACAAAACGGCACATCCACCTCACTTGATTCACTTTACAACTGTAAATAAAACAAAAAAAGATACTTCACGAAGTATCCTTCTGCTGTGAGATCCCTGTCATACATATCACCCTAAATCTGCTGCATTCTGCCCGACCACATATTTGCCTCAGTATCTCTGAATGCTGAGAAATGTTAATAAATGTTAATAAAAGAAAAATGAAAAAAAAGAAACAATCCACACATTAGTATGCAGTTGTAAGAAGAGAGAAAGCAACTGAGCAGCTCACTGAAACCATGCTACTTTGCAGGAGCGCAAGTTAACTCTCTCAACCACAGTCTTGCACTCCCTTACTCCTGCTGCCTGCCTGCGTCATGCCAGCAGCTCGAGTGTCTCTGGAGTTAGTTGTAGACTGTTAACTGCAGAAAAGTGAAAAGGCTTCATACTGGAATGGTCACTGGCACCTCTTTTTATGTCCCACTCACTGTCAAGTATACCTCAATGAACTGAAACTGGTTAGCCGATACTGTTCATACTCGTGCCTTCAATTCTGACCACAACAGACTCCAAACTGAAAATGAATGAAATCATCATTTTAAAACAAATGTACCAGGACAGAACAGGCAGCACAAGTTACTATAATTTCTGTCTGCGTCACGCTTTGTGATCCTGATGGAGGTGGGTGGCAGAAGACAACAGCCATTACCTCGCTGGCAAACAGAGAAACTGATTCAATCAATTGTAAATAACGCCGGGGGTTGGGGCAAGGCAGACAGCTTAGACAGTACAAATAAGTCTGTTTCAAAACAGTACAACCACTTTAGAGTACAGTATGACCCCAATGTCATGAATGCAACCCTTGTCGCCCGACAGTACAGTGCTAGACATATACATTCATTCATGTCATGTAAACTTCCCTCTTTAGCTTAGAAGTACAGCTCTCTGAAAGCAATAGAGCCAGCTCATGACCTGAAGGCAGAATTTGAAGAGACAGCAAACAGCTGAAACAGCCATAGTTTGGAGGTAAGTTTGAAAAAAAAAAAGCTGTTTCGTGGTCTCACACTAATGTAGTCCTTCTCCATTTTTGTGTGGGACGTGGAGAGCATAGTGGAAGCAGCAGTAGTTTGAGGCAAGTAAAAAAAAAAGCATATTTTGCCGGTTGTCAGTGTCACGCTAATGGCAGTTTTATCATGCAGTGACTCCCTACTCCCTAAGTTCCTACAGGCAAAAAAATCCAGTGGCGGCAGCCATGGATAAAACAAACAACGGCAGCAGCAGTAGTTTGGGGCAAGTTTATACAACAGCTGTTTGCGGTGTCAAGCTAATGTAGTTCTTCTGATTCTGAAAGAGATCGGAGTGGTTAAACTAGCAGTGCTGAACTGAAAACAAAAGAAATAATCAGGAAAAACAATGCACTTTGGGATGAAGGGTGAAGGAAAAGTGGAAAAGTAAAAGATGAGTAAAGGAGACTAGAGTGTGGGAAGGTGTGCCATACTGTACAGTGTAAAACTTGTTTTTGGGCCCCTTAGTTGCTACTTATGATTCTTCTTTCTGGTACAGGTAGGACAACTACTGATGGCAACAGACTGCTGGTGGTAGAGTTTACAGGAAACTCCATCTCTTCTTCTGGAGATGGGGGGGAGGGTTAGTAGAACACAATGGTGCTGTGACCTCTGTGTGTGTGTGTGGGGGTGGGGGTGGGGCAACAGGAGATGGAACAGCACATGAATGGAAGGACTATTTTACCCTCCAGATTTTTTTTTCTAGACTTTGTTTTCATTTCGAAAGTTGTTTCCTCTGTTATTTTACTACTTAAGTAACATTTATACACATGCCCATGTTCTAAGTGCAATAATATCCTCCAGGGTGGGCAGTATGGGCAATTTATTCATCTTTTCAACATGGTGTGTGATAGGCATGCACTGTTTAAAACACGGACAATAAAAGGTTACTGCAGCCCTTTGTTCTCTTCTGATCTCCTTGAATGGATGAAATCTCACAACCATCTTTGGCACCTAGCGTGGGCCATAGGTAGGCTGGCTGACATCCAGTCCTATAAAAAAGCCCATAACCACTGCACTAGGGCAATATGTGCAGCGAAAAGTCAGCACTTTAAGAAAGATCTCTCTCTCGTACTTGGGGAGATGGCAGAAAATTCTGTTCAATCCTCAAAGAACTCACTGGGAAATATCTCAAAACTGTCCCCTCCTTGTTAAACATTGATGGTGTTCCCAATCAGGATCACAGTACAATAGCAAATGCTTTTAACAAAGCATTCTCAGACCTGAGTAGCATTCTCTCCCCTTACTTCTTCCACTGATCAAATTCAACCCTTAATGTCTGGATAGTGAAACAACCACCCTCTCATCCTTCCTTCCATTTCAGAGCTCTGTCAGCTCACGAAGCCAAGAAATACTTCCTAAAGGTCTTAGGGAAGTCACGGTTTAGTGGTGACTCCTTAGACCTCAACCTTGTAGCACAGACCTTGGATGACATACTTGCGGCTCTAACACACATTATCAATACCTCTCTGAGGTTCTCACAATTCCTGGATCAATGGAAAGCTGCTTTAGTGACACATGTTTTTAAGAGTGGGGATCAAACCTTGACTGGAAACTACAGACCAATCTAAATCCTCCGCCACTTTCTAAAGCACTTGAAAGAATAGTGGCTGATCAGTTAGGTGAGTACATAGAAATATACCAACTCCTATGCCCACAGCAACACAAGTTCCGTAAGGGTCATGGTACCACAACTGCACACCTCAAATTCACAGGGTATATTCATAATGCTTTGGACCAAGATACCCTAGTTGGAGCAGCTTTCATTGACTTAATGAAAGCGTTCAATGTGGTTAACCATGACCTTCTAATCGAACAGCTAGCATCCTTAGGTCTCTCAGTGGATCCTGTGGCATGGTTCCAAAGTTACCTACAATCCCACTCCCAGTGAGTCAAGATTGATAATGTTCTCTCAGAAAGCAGATCAGTCCGCTCTGGAGTTCTGCAAGGATCTATACTCGGTCCACTGTTATTCAGCATATTCCTAAACTGGCTACCTTACTCCTGCTAGGGGAGTATCCTGCATTATGCAGATGACACAGTCCTATGTACCAGATGTTCTGACCCTGAAGAATTGGAATGCAACTTAAAGAGGAATTTCATGGAAGTAGAGAAATGATTCAGTGAACATAAACCCATCAAGAAAACTAAAAAATGATGTTCTCCAGCTCCAAAAGCAAGTATAAATCTTTCCCGCTCTCAATCTCACACTCAGTGGTAGTCATTAGTAGTCCAGCACTTGAAATACCTGGGAGTTACTGTTGACGCACCTTGTCGTTTTCCCAACACATCTGCATTATAACCAAAGCAGTCAACTCATGCATTGGACTATTATATAGGCATAGGACTTGCCTAACTACTGAGGCCCTTAGTCTGGCCATGCAGAGCTCCGTGGTTTCACTTCTCGACTATGGCCTAGTGATCTATGGCCCTGCTACTGACACTGTCCTCCACTGCCTCAAAGTGGCCTTAAACAGAGTGTGTCAGCTTGTAACTGGAGCTGCTATGTTCACTCACACTTGTGACCTTTATGATCAGGCTAATTAGCTGCAGCTCACAGGTAGACTCAGGTACCAATCCTGTATTATGGCTAAAAAGGTAAGCCTAGGCCTGGTGCCTCCTGGGGTAAAGAAACTTCTCACCCCTCATGAATCTAATCACCGAATTAGAAGCTCTGAAAGTCTGATTTCCAACATTCCTCATGCCTGTACCACACTTGGGCAAAGGTCTTTTGTGCACCAAGCTCCTAAATGGCTTAACACTCTTCCTCTAGACTTCTCCTCTATGGGTAAAATAGGCCCCTTTAAAAGAAAGCTTAGAAATCATCTAATTGAGAAATTCAGTTGCGATTGCTTTCTATAATCTCTTCTCCCATAATATGTGTTTGGACCTTATATAACATCTACCAGTAGGTCTCGTTCCTCCAGACTCCCAGCCCCCACTCCCTCCTCTCTCCCCATGTCTCTTTCCCACCTCCCCCGTCCCCCAGGCTAGTCGGGAACTTTTGTATGCCTGTCGCCTCACTGCCCTAACTCTGTCTTTTCCTCTCCTCTTGCTATCCTCTGACGACACCTTCTGGGCTGAAGTATCCTCCCCTGTCCAGTAACTTCCTATAGTTAGCCCAGGTTTTTTTGGTTATAACATGGGTACTCACTGGTCAATGTCAACATATACATATTGTTTTTCTGGATTATATATGCTAACCACGTATATTGTTTTTTTACTGAATTCTTGTAACATATTTGTTTTGTCTCAACTCTGATGTGGAACCTATGTAATGAGCTAATTCTCAAAGGTGTTAATTCAAGATTACAATAAATAAATAAATAAAATCCAGGGGTTATAAGGCCCTCCGCTTGCAGCATCAGGCCTCATTACTCCCCTGGGCGGTCCGATAATGCACAATACTGCCCACCCTATTGGGTATTATTGCTTACTTCATTTCCCGCTTCATATTTGTACAAGTTGAAACACTATCTGAAATTATACAGTCACTATGTATGTGCTTAAACCTGGAATTTGTGCACTTTGAACACTGTGCAAATTGCTGCCAGACTAGAAAATACATGCAATTTTATTTAAGTTTTAACTCTGACAATGGTGTTAGAGGAAAGCTCTTAGATCTCGTGTGTAAACCATGAACTCTCAGTTCAGTTCCTCATCAGCTGGTGAAGCTGCCAGATAAAGTGGGTGTTACAAGTGACACAGCAGTGATTGACAGCCCTTCATTGTCATATCAAAGAAACAGTCAGGTCTGAAAATGGGTCTGCCAAGTATCTCAAAACGTGAAACTACGTCCCTTCTCTATGCATGTATTACAGGACTGCCATTCAATGGGGAGAGGGGCTTTAAAGATTTCAGTGACAATCATCCTCTGCAAACACAGCACCCACTTCCATCGCACTAAAAGTATAAATCAATGTAATAGCATTGGGGATGGAGGGATCGTGCAACAGGGGGCATTACCTTTCAGCATGTGTGTATTGGGGGGATTAAGGACAGGACTCTCAATAGATGGTAATTATAGTGATCCCAGATTTAGGGATTATTTCTAGTAAAATAGAAACACAGTACAGTAATTTGGTCGGAAGAAACTCTATAGGTTCATCAGGTGACCCACCCCAAACAGGGATCAATAAATAAGCCGGGAAATCATGAACTAATTTTACATGGAATGTTTAGAAAACTCAAGCTGCTGGACATAAACTTCCACAACCTTGAATTTACAGGAAAGCAGCAATTCAGTCTGGCTCCTTTGCAAATAATATAGTTTATGGGGAACTGTTGTTAGACTGAGTTGGGAGCCCTGGACTTAGAGAATATAATATCAGTACTGACTAAATAATATTTGCTCAGTTTAACATCACTGGCAGCCAGACTGATGATAGACACTTCCTGTCAGAAGTTGTCCACAGCACTTCCTGTCAGAAGTTGTCCACAGCTTCTTCTCACTTGGTCTTCAGCTCATCCTGCTGAAAGAGGAAGCAGGCCTGGGTCCCTGTAATGAAACAAAGAAATGGGCATTTGTTGAAATTATCTTCACTCCCCTCCCAGTTATATAAGTTTGAGACACTATCTGAAAAAATACAGTTACAATGTATATGGTTAAACCTGGAATTTGAACACTTTGAACATTGTGCAAATTGCTGCCAGACCAGAAAATACATGCAATTTTAAGGTTTAACACTGACAATGGTGTTAGAGGAAAGCTTTTAGATTTTGTGTGCAAATCATGAACTCTCGGCTCAGTTCCTCACCAGCTGGTGAAGCTGCAAGGAAAAATGACTGTTACAGGTGGCACAGCAGTGATCACCAGTAATTCACTGTCATATCAAAGAAACAGTCATGTCTGAACATGGGGCCACCAGGTAACTCAAAACCTGAAACTACACCCTTCCTCTAAGCATGTATTATGGGACTATTATTCTATGGGCAGAGGGGCTTTAGAGATTTTGGTGACAATCATCCCCTGTAAACACAGCACCCTCTTCATCACACTGGAACTATAAATCAATGTATTGTAATGGCATTGAGGATGGGGGGATTGTCAACAGGGGCATTAACTTTCAACGTGCATGTGTTGGGGGGGTTAAGAACAGAACTCCCAATAGGTGCTAATAATAGTGATCCCGGATTAAGGGACTATTTGTAGTAAAATAGGAACATAGTACAGGAATTTTGTCAGAAGAAACTCTATAGGTCCATCAGGACACTACCCCTCCAAACAGGGATCAATAAATAAGCAGTGAAAACCTGCACTAATTTTACATGGAATGTTTAGAAAACTTGAGCTGCTGTACATAAACTTCCACAACTTTAAATTTACAGGAAAACAGCAATTCAGTCTGGCTCCTTGGCAAATAATATAGTTTACGGGCAACTGTTGTTGGACTGAGTTGGGAACCGTGGACTCAGGGGAATATAATCCCAATATGGACTAAACAATATTTGCTCAGTTTAAAATGTTCTTTGTTAATTCAACAGTTCACTGTCTGCACAAAAATGTTATTTCTACAAAAAGGAACCTACCTGTATTAGATGCCAGAGCTACTAACACCATGAAGTTCTTAATGACTGAGGAGGTCCCAACCTCACTGAAAGAGAGAGACCAACAGGGTGTCATCATTACATAGGTGAACCCATCCTCTGCTACTGGCACTTCTAAAGCTTTAACTTGTAGGCATCTCACATATCTCTGCAAGAACCAAGTCAGTATCACACTAAGGAGTTATCCTCACTATATAATATTAATGGACATATAATATAGACATTGGGCTTGTCTGCAACCAGTACAGTCCTGCTCTCACTTCCACAGATGGTCACAGATTGAGCTATGAATGTACACTTACTGTATAGAATGCCTACTGTGACCAGCCATAGAGGTAAGCGGAGGACTGTGCTGGTCACAGACAGGGAATCAGGATGGGGGGAGCAGGGTGGTGGATAATTACCTAACAAGGTGGTGGGTCTGGGGGGCCTCTAGACCACCAAGAAAATCAATGTAATTTCATGGAAGGGGGGGATTGGTTAGAGGGGAGGGGCCACTAGACTACCGGGTAATTTGTATTTTTATATGGGGATGGGGGTCTGATATCATGGGAGGGGGAAGGGATCACTAGATGACCAACATATTTTTTTTAATAAGCAGACAGTGACCAAACATTGGGGAGGGGAGAAGGACCACTAGACTGCCAGATTTTTTTTCATTACTGGGACAGTGATTGGACATTGGACATTGAGGGGAGGGACCACTAGACAACCAGGTGTTTTTTTAACTGATGGGAACAGTGATTGGACATGGGGGAAGGGAGTACTAGACTACCAGGAGCAGTGATCGGCAGGTGGCAGGTGTCACTAGACACCAAGGACAGATGGAAGAGCAATCGGTGGGTGCCGGGTGGGGTACCACTAGACACCAGGGAAAAGGGCATCTCACATCTCACACTGCAGCCGGCAGCACAACTTCAGCTGCAGCTGCAGAAGTGAAGAAATTGCCTCTGTTCTCAAACAGAGAATGTGGGGAAGCTCTCATCTCGACAAGCTGGGCACCTGGGATTTCAGGTACCCAGAAAAGCTATTTCTTTGTATAATTTAAAAACAAACAAATACCAGACTGTAGTTAAATGGGACCAATTTAGCTAGGTTCTGATGTCTGTTTTTTGAAATCTATTCATGTGTATGTTTTTTTCTTTATTTTGTTTCTCTCACTAACTGACAAAACAAAATGGTGGGCCCATTAGGAAACATTTCCCACCTGCTGCACAGGAAGACCCATCTGCAAAAAGGGTTTAGCTCCTTCGACACAGGATCCATTTTCGTGCTGAATATCTATAATTTCCCATTGAAAATAATGGGAGCTTCAACATTTAATAACTTTTGAATGGATTAATATTTTTTCACCAAACCAGCACAATTCACATCTGTGATGCAAAAGCTTTTAACCCTGAAAAAGTCAGACCACAATCTAGAACAGTTTCTAAGATACAGGTGGACAAAGAAACAGCAAAAAGCACGTAAATGTAATAATTATTCACACTCTATATCTCAGAAACCACATCACTGCTTCAAACAAAATTTGGTACATCTACAGATATACCCCACAAGAGTAGGCATGCCAAATTTCCTGCAAATCCATAGACACATTGCGAAGTTATTAAAGTACAAAAGTTTGACATTAACATAGAAGCGATCCCTCAATCCTAACAATAGTGGCACTGCCACACCACTATAATACACTCTGCATCAAACATCTTAGCTCACCCTGACACATGCCAGACAAATTCAGTGTAGTGAATTTGTAAAGGTATTTTATCAACAACTCAAATTAAAAGTCTACAGAAAAAAGAATTGAAATATATATGTGTGTGTGTGTGTGTGTGTGTATATATAATATATATATATATATAAAATATATAATATAATATATATATATATATATATATATTATAGATGCACAGTAGTGCCACTATAGTTAGAGTCGAGTACCTCACTTAAGGATAAAGTGTCACATTTTTCAGGTTAATAACTTTGCCACCATATGACAAATTTGCCTGAAATGTGGCAGGCTCGGAGCAGTATCATAGATCTCTGGATCTGCTAAGTTTCGTACCGGTCGGATATGCGGTTGCAGAGCTATAAAGCACTGTTCCATGTCACATTTATGCTTTTTTGTGCATTCTTGGCTCGTGCCTACAGGTCATACAGTTTGCGTGACTGGTCTGACACATTCAGGGGACATGCAGCCTGGAACCTTGATGTGCCTTTCGTAGATTTCATGAAAAAATATTAAGCGGTTCAAAAGTTATTCAAAAACCAAGTTTCCCATTATAGTCAATGGGAAAAGTTAATAAAAAGTTTGACAGTGTCACAAATGAAGTTTTTAGTGTAGCAAATGACCCCTGTAGTGTCATGAGTCAGTCATTTATTTTTCAGTTACTGGTCACAGAAATGCTTAGCATTTAAATGTGGGTCCCTCTAGGGACACCATTCTTTTTGTGTTCACCTAGTTGAGCTCTGAGGATGCTAGCCATGTCTTTTTTGGGTGGTTAAACACCCCAGAAATATGTTTTTGAAATTTTGGTAAACTGTGGTGTTGCAAAGTAGTGCGACACTTTCATGATTTTTTTGTGAAAGTGTCATGATTTGCGACACTACTTTGCGACACTATGCCCAAAATAACAGGAATTTTTAGCCACCCTGCTGCAAAAGAACAGTTTGGTCTTTTGGGCTGAAATTTGAAGGGAAGAAAGCCAACATCCCACAGAAGTGCTTTTTGGTAGGTTGGTGACAAAATATTGTGGGGATGCAAAGTTATGGTACTCCAAAGTTGACAATTTTTCCCCTTGCACCCTAACGTTACAGGCGTCCACTGTGCCTTTTGAGGGCCCGTATCTCAAAATGCTTCGAGATATGGACTTTTCGTCAGAGAAATGCTTAGCCCACCACTAGGGGACTAAGTGCAAAACTAGCCAGGAAAGTCATAAATTATATGAAATTTTAATTTTTTTTCTACATCGTACGGTTCCTGAGATATAAGCAATTTAGTATTCCAAGTGCTCATTTTCTGCTCCAAGGCCCATTATTATTCATACATTCTTTGTAGTCACTCTGTTTCTCTATGCAGCTTTTGGGGAAAAAAAGTGTGTGTGCTTTTGTTATTGTTACAGTTGGCGTTTCCACTTGCATTTCCATAACCTTTTGCGTTAACGTTCCTGTCTACGCCACTGTGTGCATTACCCATTGCATTTTCATTTGCACTTGCATTTGCGTTACTGTTACCATTTGCATTTCCATTACTGTTTCTGTTTGTGTTTCATTTTGCATCACCATGTGCATTACCATTTGCATTTGCGTACGTGCTTCTGTTTGCGTTTGTGTTTCCTTTGGCGTCATTGTTGCTGTTACCATTAGCATTTGCATTTCCAATTGCGGTACTGTGACCTTGCGTGTTAGCATTTATGTTTCCATATGTGCTTGCATTTGCACTTCCGTTTGCATTACTGTCCACTTTGGCATCATCGTTGCTGTTACTATAAATATTTGTGTTTCCAATTGTGTTACCTTTACTGTTTGAGTCTTCATCACCATTTGCATTTCTGTTGCCCTTAGCATTTGCGTTTTCAGTTGCATTTCCATTGTCGATTGCATTACTGTTTCCTTCTGCAGTGCCATTGCCTTAACCGTTTGCATTTCTGTTTGTGTTTGTGTTACCGTTTGCATATTTCTTACCATTTACATTTCCATTGGCGTTACCATTTGTGTTACTGTTTTCATTAATGTTTGCATTTCTGTTGCCATTAGAGTTTGTGTTGCCATTTGCATTACCATTTCTGTTTTCAATAACATTTCCACTTGCGTTTCTCTTACCATTTGCGTTACCATTTATGTTTGCATCACCATTTGCACTTGCGTTTACATTATCGTTAGCATTACTATGTGACAACAAATCATGGGCCCCGCACTCCCACCACCACATTCCATTCACTATTTATAGTGCTCATTCTAAAAAAGAAGGGGACATTTATGAAAAATCCATTTAATGCATCAGTTAGGTTGTTCACAGAAGGAATTTCGGTGGTAGGGTTCCCACCCCTTGCACCCCCACCCCATCTCCTCCCCACCAACAGGCATCGGGATGTGTGTGTGGAGTTGTCGGTCTAACACTCACCCCATTCTCCTGTACTGCACCACCTCAGCTTGTTTACACATGGGATGGGGTGAGAGTTAGGACCGATGACCTCAACGCACTCCCATGCCTGTTGGTTGGAGGGTGGGGTGGGGTGCAAGGTGTGACCCAACATTGAATTTCTCACTTTTGTCACTGTGGAACAACACTAACTGATGCACTAAATGGGTTTTTTTCATATGAATATATATATTTATATATATATATATATATATATATATACTGTATACACACACACACACACACACACACACAACACACACATACACACACACACACACACACACACACACAATTTGTAATGTATAGGCCCACCTTTTATTTAATAACAACCTCAATTTGTTTAGGTAAACTTTCAGTAAATCTATTTGTCAGGATTTTTCTTGGAAATTTCTTTTTTGATCTAAGTCCAGAGGTTTTTGATCAGATTTAAGTTAGGATTTTGTCATGGCCTTTCTAAAACCAACATGTTCCTCCTTCGTAGCTCCTCAACAACCTGTTAACTTCTGTGACATGAGCACATTATCATGCATAAAGATAGAGTATTCCTTAAAGATACTAACATTTTGAAATAAGTTGCTATCAAATGTTGCTAAATATCTTACAGAATCAAGATTTCCATTAATTTGGGCAAGCGAGTCTGGACGATCTTAAGATATGAAACCCCACACCACAATTCCTCCCCATGAACGTTTCTATACCTTATTAAATGTTTTGGATCAAATTCTGTTCCATTTTATTCTCCAAACATAAGATTTACTGTCTTTGTGGTATTGTAGTATATGAGTTTTGTCATTTTCAAAAATTCTAAGGGTAGTTGCTTATATGTTTTAGCCCAGTGAAGTCAAGCTATTCTGTAAGCTTCAGAGATAGCCTTTTTTAATGGTTGTCTGTCTTTTAGGCCAAATTCCTTCCGTCTTCTTCTTTTAATTGTTTTAGGGCTGATATCAGAAGAATAATTTTGTTGTAAGTTAGTCCTCAATACAGAAGTCATAATGAATGGAGAAGTTGTGACTTCTTGAGTGATTATTCTGTCCATTTGCTTTGTTGTAATTCTCAGTTGTCCACTCCTTTGTAAATCCTGTACTGTGTGCCTTTTGTTTAAACTTGGATATTACAGAGTGTACACCAGTATAGGACAAAGTCTGCATAAGCAGTCACAGATTTTCAATTTGCTGGGGAGTTCTGCAGTCAGCTGTAACTTCACGGGCACCTGCAACTTCCGTGGTTAATTTCATGGTTGGCCGCAGAACCGCGGACAACTCAGGGCCTTGGTTATTGGGAAGAAGATGGCTTGGGAAATATGGAAAGTTTATCTGTTACAGAAGCTTTTCTCAGCCTGTCCCATGCACCCATGTCTATTTCCAGGGATACAATGAAAGGGCTTGGGAGGTTTGTTGTTCTCCTCTGTGACCGAACCTCTGAGTACCAACATGTAAACCAGGCAAGGAAGCAAATGTTTGCAAAATGAAGACAGCTGGATCACATCCCTCCAACTCAGGCTGCCTTAATGAAGCACACAAAACAGCAGCATATCAGGGAGGTCATTGCTGGAGAAATGACACTAGTGGCACAACAAGAACTCCCAAGCCCAGCTAGCTGGGTTTGGAAACTAGACAGTGAGAAATACTGGATCCCCACTTGGACAGTCATTCTGGACGAAGCTAAATCATGCAATTAGTTGATCAATAGTGGTTGCACAAAGGCTTGCAGACCACTATGCAAATGTTTCAATGCTTCACTTCTATTTACTGATCTGTGTGCTTGTGCAGGATCATGCTACAGAGACAATGATAGTGATAACTTAAGAATTTTGATAATTTCTGTAAACAAGTATGAACATTTTAATTTCATTCATCCTTTACTGTAACAGATATTTAATATTGAAATGTCATAACCTGATTATGTGCTATCACAGAATGTTATTTGTGTCATGCACACTTTTGTGAGATAATGACTGTAAACATATCCTGTTTCCATGTCAAGCGATCTTTTCAAAAGTTTATCTTTAAAGATATATCTGTAATACCTATTTCTAAAGATAACGTAATAAGTGTTTGCTTGCCTTTAGATGATGCATGTTAGACATGTTGGCATAGCTGGTCTGTATTATTATTTATGAATATGTATTTTTTGTACCTGTTGATATTATATGTCATTTATTTTTTGTACTTGAGATGAAGTTACATTTTTTATAAATTTTTGTATCTTGAGACTGTTTATAAAATTGCACATTGGGATCTCCTTGGCAATGAGATTTTGCTCAATGGAGCATTAGTATGTCTATTCTGTTCATAATATTCTTATGAATAAAATTTTATGAATGAATGGATGCACATCTCTACATCACAGTTATCTGTGTACTTCAAACTGTAAAATAATTTTGAACATGTTTCCACATGACACAAGATTAATTTCAAACTAAAGGTCTGCATGCTTGATTTAAAGTACTGATGTAAAGTATAAAAGGTTATTTGTTGTAATTTGTAATAACTTGGAAACATATTTGTGGACCAATGAGTCTAATGTATGAGTATTTTTGGTGTTTTTCACATAATTGTACAATAACTGTATTTTGACCACCTTAATATCATCAGATCATGTGTGTCCTGCTTTTATTTTAAAGAAGACATACAAATCTACTTATGTTCCAATTTTAATGCTTTTTTTTCACATTTTGAATGATTTTTGCCAAATTCATCTAGACTATAAGGAGAGAGAGAGAGAGGAGGATGAGGAAGTGTATCTGGGAAAACAGAAGGAAGCAGGCAAAGCAGTACAGAGTGCAAATGCACAAACATAGGGAAAGAATAGCTCAGGAAGCATCAAAAGGGGACAGGACATTTTATATTAGTGTGAAAATAAAGACAAAGGGAAGGATTGTAAGTTTAAAAATGGAGGGGTGACTGTATAGAGGAGGATCAAGAAAAGGCAAACATCTTGAACAAATACTTCTCTTCAGTGTTCACAGAATGGGGGGGGGCGGACCTCAAATTGGCACCAGGAGCATTGATGGGAGCAAAGCTGGCACCATTCATTTTCTGAGGAGAAAGTCTGGAAAGCACTGGATAATCTAAAGGTGGACAAAAATATGGGGCCAGATGGGTACAGCCAAGGTTGCTGAGAGATCTGAGGGAGGTACTGGTTGTGTCTATGATAGGTCTATTTAACAGATCACTGGAGACTTGTGTGGTCATAGGGGACTGGAGAACTATAGATGTAGTCCCACTTTACAAAAGTGGTGTCAGGGAGGAAGTGGGAAATTATAGGCCTGTCAGCCTGACATTAGTGGTGAATAAGTTAATGGAAACACTGTTAAAGGAAAGGGTTGTGGAATATCTGGTATCCAACAGATTGCAGGATAAAAGGCATCATGGTTTCACAGGAGGAAGGTCATGGCGAAAACAAATCTGATAAATTTCTTTGACTGGGTGACCAAAGAGTTGGATTATGGAGGGATGGTGGATGTGGTTTACCTGGATTTCGGCAAGACTTTTTGACACCATTCCTCATAGGAAACTGGTAAACAAATTGGGGAACTTGGGGTGGGTATTAAGGTGGTAACCTGGGTAAAGAACTGGTTGGTGGACAGGACACAGATGGTAGTGGTAAATAATGTTTGCTCTGAGGAAGGGTAGGTGACCAATGGGGAGACCTCAGTGATCAGTGCAGCGACCAGTCCTCTTAAATGTCTTTATAAGTGACACAGCAGAGGAACTAGAAGAAAAGGCCTGCCTCTTTGTGGATAACACTAAGATCTGCAACAGAGTGGACACTTCGGGGTGTGTGAAAAGGATGGGTAGGGATCTGAAAATAATGGAGGAGTGGTCAAGGGGTTTGGCAGCTAGGTTTTAATGCACAAAAGTGAAAAGTAATACACTCAGGAGCGGAGTACAAAATAGGTGAAGTGATACTAGCAAGGCCATGCAGGAAACAGACCTAGGAGTAATCGTTTCAGATGCCCTAAAGGAGGCCATGCAGTGTGACAAGGCAGTTGGTAGGGGTAATGGGATGCTGGGGTGCACAGTGAGGGGCATCATCTGCATGAAGAGGGAAGTGGTACTTCCCCAATACAGATCACATCTCAGGTAGGACATAGACAAAGTAGAGGCAGCCCAGAGGAGGGTTACCAAAATGGTGCAGGGTTTGCATCAAAAGCCCTATTAAGAGATGTTAAAGGAGCTAAATATGTACATCCTGGAGGAGAGGAGGGAGAGGGGGGATATGATAGAGACCTTTAAACACCTCATGGGTATTAATAAGGTATTGCAGAGGGTTGTATTTTTCAGAGACAAGGTGCTCTAGAACAAGGGGGCTTGCTGTGAAGTTGGAGGAGGATAAATCCAGTAGGGATGTGAGGAAGTACTTCTTCACATAAATAGTGGTAGATGCCTGGAACAGCCTTTCAGCAGAGGTAGTGGGGGAGAAAACACTGGTGGAGTTATAAAATGCCTAGGACAAGCACATAGGGATAAGGAAAGCAGGGGAAGAGATGATGCCATAGATCAAGTAAGGCCTGTAACAAAAAAATGAAGTTAAAAAAAAATAGACTGGGTGGGCCTGGCAGCCCTTATCTGCCACCATACTCTATGTTTCTACATAGGGAAAGGGGGAATTGTTTATCCAGGAAGGGTACACTAAGCCAGAGCTTGTTTCCAGGTGCAACCTGGGAGCACTAGGATGTTAAGTGACGTGCTCAGGGTCACACAGTATGCAAGTGGGGGCTGATGGGATTGAAACCCAGGTCTCCAGGTTTGAAGCTCAGCACTCTTAACCACTACATTATACTGCCTATATCATAGTTTAAGCTAGTAATTCCAGTCTCCAGGTCTGTTCTTGTGCCTACTGTGGTGTGGATAATGGCAGTTTCAAAGTTAGATATTCAGCTTGCTTGCAAGCATCTGAGTCTGTTAATGAGACCTGCCTCCAGAGTTTGACTGCATAAGTTCCTTGCATGTTAACTTTTCTCTTTTCCCCCCATTATATGTTTAGCCCTTGTGATGCCCCAGTTGCCCCTTCCTACCAACCCCCCCAGCCCCATCACCTGGTTTCTCCAGGACTTACTTTCCCGCTGTTGTCCTCTGCCACAGGACTGTGGGGGTGCCCAATCACTAGTGCAGGGCCTGCAAGGAGTCGGTCATCATCCTGCAGCCAGGGGAGAGTTCCACTGATTTTCTTCTGGGGTCACAGACATCCAGTGTGCAACAGGTCACACTGGAAGATGAGCAACTTGTTGCTCAATGTGCCTTGCTGGTGAAACATTTCAATAAATAAATAAAGATGTGTAAGCTTCATCTCCATGGGGGCACCCCTGGTGCCCTAAATGTGGGTTCCCTTCCTGCTCCTGGTGGCATCATATGAACTAACATCCAACTGCTGTTGGGTGGCAGTCCAACAGCAAGTCACAGTAACCCCCATCTCCGAAGTAGAAGAGTAAGTCTACAGATGCTCAATTCTCCCTCACCTGACCAGCCCCCAGGCAATCCATGTCTATTTCTGAACCCTGGTCCCTAGAATGGCATGAGGTGAGGTGCATGATGTCTCAGCCCTCCACACCACTGAGTCAGCTGTTAACTTTTCTCTTTATTGCTTCAATCATAGGTACGACTGAACTGTCTTGATAGTTGCCTTTAAATTTATTCAATTCTAAAAGTGCCTGTTTTGAATTTTGTTCTTGTACGATTAATATGCTTTGCTCAGCACACGTTATTACTGAGGCAAAGTCCAAGGTCAGTATATTCTTTCACTGTTTTTCCCCCTGCAATATTTTACTGAAATTAATTTTATTTTATCCAAATATTACTACCTTGCTTTAAGAGGAGTGAGTTCTCAATTTAATTCCATACAACTCTTTGAGAACATATTTATATTCTGTATACTCACAGCACATGTAAGGACCAGACAGAAGTCTTTCTGTTAGTCATAGAAACATAGAAACGTAGGCTCTGACAGCAAATAAGGACCATTTGGCACACCCAGTGAGCCAGTTTTTACCTACCTATATTCTCACCACAGACCCTACTTGATCTACAGCTCTTTCTGCCTCACCCTTTTCCTTCCACTGTGAGTCCCATGTGCCTATCCCATGCATTCTTGAACCCCACCACTGTTTTTGCACCCACTACCTCAGCTGGAAAGCTGTTCCAGAAATCCACCACTCTTTCTACGAAAACAGTACTTCCTCAAATCTCTCCTGAAACATTCCCCTTCCAGCTTCATGTCATGCCCCCTTGTTCTTCCACAGCTTTGTTTTGGAAAAAATACTTACTCCTGTACCTGATTTACTCCTGTGAGGTATTTAAATCCTTTTTTATATCCCTTCCTCTCCCTCTTCTCTGCTAAGGTGTACATGTTGAGGTCCTATAGTCTCTCCTCATTGGGCTTCTGATGCAGACCCTGCACAGTTTTAGTTGCCCTCTTCTGGACTGCCTCCACTCTATGTCTTTCTTGAGATGTGGTCTCTAGAACTGAACACAGTACTTAATGTTGGGTATTATCAGTGATCTTTACAGGTGCAGCACCACCTTTCTCTTTCTGCTGGTGATACCCCTTCCCATGTACCCCAGCATCCCTCTAGCCCCCCCAACTGCCTTGTTGCATTGCCTGGCCACCTTTAGGTCATCCCATATGATTACCCCTAGCAATAGGTCTTTTTCCTGCTTGATTTTCATCAGTACCACTCTACCCATTTTGTACTGCACCCCTGGATTTCTGTGCCCCAAGTGCATTATTTTGCACTTTTTCACATTGAATCCTTGCTGCCATACCCTTGACCACTCCTCAAGTTTTCTCATGTCTCTGCTCATCCCCCCCACCCAGAGTATCCATCCTATTGCAGATCTTGGTGTCATCTGGAAAGAGGCAGACCTTCCCTTTTACCTCCTCTTCCATGTCACTTATAAAGACATTAAAAAGAACTGGTCCCCGCACTGATCTCTGAGGTAGCCCACTGGTCACCTTTCCTTCCTTGGAGCAAACTCTGTTTGCCATTCCCCTTTGTTGTCTATCCCTAAGCAATTTCTTACCCATTTTGGCATCTTTTTCCTGCCCAAAGCTACCCAGCTTGCTCACTAGTCTCCTGTGTTGACTGGTGACAAATGCCTTACTGAAATCCAAGTAGACCACGTCCACCACTCCTCCCTGATCTAATTTCTCAGTCAACCAGTCAAAGAAATCTATCAGATTTGTCTGACATAACCCACCATCCCCCATGAATCCATGCTGCCTCAGTTCCTGTAACCCATTGGATTCAAGATGTTCCACACTCCTTTCCTTAAGTAGTGTTTCCATCAACTTTCTGACCACATATGTCAATATGACTGGCCTATAATTTCCCACCTCTTCCCTGCTATATCTTTTGTGAAATAGGATTACATATGCCCTCTTCCAGTCCTCTGGAACCACCCCTACTTTCAGTTATCTGTTAAATAGGATTTTCAGAGGTGTAGCTACTACATCCCTGAGCTGCATCAACACCCACTTATACACCCTGTTTGGCCCCATTGCTTTTTTCACCTTCAGATTAGTGAGTGGCTTTGGGACTCTCTCCTCCTTCCCCCATTCCAGGCTCCTGTTACTTTCTTGTGGTCCCTCACCTTCCCCTTCCTCTGTAAACACTGAGCAAATATATTTACTCAAGATGCTCAAGATGCCTGTCTTTTTTTGGTCCCCCTCTGTACATTCTCCCCCTTCTGTTTTTATCCTTACCTTCCCTCCCATGGTCTTCCTTTTCTCACTTACATACCCCAAAAATGTCTTTTATTTTCAGTTCTGTTTTTTCATTGCACTTCAGGCAGGAATATTTCCCAACTCAGTGCCTCTGTGCTTGACACCAGCATCCCCAAGCAGTAGCCCTGAAACAGAGTGCTTGCCCCCGCAGCTGGGCCCCCAAAAAGGAGACCGAGATCAACTTAGATCGGTCCCTGGATGGCTGAGGCATCATTCAGAGCAGGTTCATTGGACTTCAAGCTACTCAGCATGCAGGGTTTCCCTTTAATAGTCCCCTCAGGCTGTAATGCATGACATCAGTGCGCACTCATGTGCACTTCAAGATGCCCCTGTAGATGTCCGCCACTGCCTTCCTTCAATTTATACGAACATATGAACATACAAAATTTGCCAGCAGATAAAGGCCTAGTGGTTCATCAAGTCTGCCTCGAATGTGCAGCTAGCACCCTTATTCTGCAGCTACCCTTCCATCCCACCCTTCCTCTCTTGGCCTCCCCCTGTCCCAGCCCCTTTTGAAGCTGTCCACTGTTCTACTGGATACCACATTTGCCGGTAACGCATTCCACCCAGCTATCACCCTCTCTGTAAAAAGGTGTCTCCTCATCTCCTTCTTGAACTTTCCTCCCTCCAGTCTCACATCATGGTCCCTGGTGTCCCTACCCTCCCTTACTTTGAACAGCCCCTCTTTACCTGTCTTGTTCATTCCTTTCATGTACTTGAAGGTTTCAATCGTATCCCCCCATCCCTCCTCTCCTCCGGCGAGTACATGTTCAACTCCCTCAGCATCCTCTCACATGGTAAGTCCCCCAGCCACTTGATCATCTTTGTTGCCCTGTGCTGCACCCTCTCCAGTAACTTAATGTCCCTCTTCAGATACAGGTGCCAGTACTGCATGCAGTACTCCAGGTGCGGTCTAACTAATGATTTATACAGTGGCAGAATAACCTCCCCTCTCCTTGAGGATATACCCCTTGCAATGCAACTCATCATTTTGTTGGCCTTTGCAGCTGTCTTCCTAAATTGTGCCGAGTTGTTCATTGACCCTGCATTGAGCACCCCAGATCCTCCTCCTCCTCCTCCTCCTCCTCCTCCCTCTTGGCTAGCTACACTCCCCCCAGCTGGTAACTCCTTCTTGGGTTTTTCTCCCCAAAATGCAGCACCTTGGACTTTTTGGCATTGAACCCCAGTTGCCAGGTGTCCAACCAGGTTTCCAGCTTTGCCAGATCATCCTGCAACCCCTGCCATCTCCCTAGGTTGTCCACCACTGCTCCCATCTTGGTGTAGTTAGCAAACAGACTGATCTTGCTCTTTCTGCCCAATGATATGTCTGCAATGAATATCCCAAACGATACTGGTCCCAACACCGAGCCATGCGGAACACCGCTTGTCACTATCCTTGTGGATGAGCGCTCCCCACCCTCCACCACCACCACCCTCTGTTGCCTTCCACGAAGCCAGTTCCCTACCCATCTCACATCTTTGCACCTGCCCCTGTGCCTTCTAACTTACTTCCCAGCCTCCCATTCAGCACTGAATCGAATGCCTTACTGAAGTCCAGGTACAGGATATCCACTGCATGGCCCCCACCCAATTGCTTAGTTACCCATTCATAGAACTCCACCAGGTTGGTTTGGCAGGATTTGCCACTTACGAAGCCGTGCTGTCTGCTGTCCTGTAGTCCTTTGGTCTCCAGGTGGGCCACTAGCCACTCCTTCAGGATAGTCTCCACCAGCTTATCCACGATGGATGTGAGGCTCACTGGTCTGTAGTTCCACGGTTCATCCTTGGGGCTGCTCTTGTGGAGGTGCACCACATGAGCCATCCTACAGTCATGAGGTACACACCCCGAGTGTAGTGAGGCATTAAATAGGTCTGCCAAAGGTTCCGCCAGGACCTCTGCCAGCTCCTTCAGTACCTTTGGTGTGGATGCCATCTGAGCCTGGTGCCTTGTCCACCCTTAGTGTCCTCAAACTCTCCAGAACCCTGCCCTCCATGATTTCCCCATCAGTCAGCCCCTCCCCCTCAGTTTCTGCCCTACCTCCCCCCTTGGTTATCATCGCCCTCTTCTCCTTAGTAAATATCGAGCAGAAGTAATCATTTATTGTTTCTGCCTTATCACCCCCTGCTTCCACCCAACCCCCTCCTTCCTAATCCTTACTATATGGTCCTTACAGTTCCTTTTCTCCCTGATGTACCTGAAGAAGTCCTTCTCCCCCTTCTTAATGCCCTGTGCCAGCCTGAGCTCCGTAGACACCTTGGCTGCCTTTACTGCCCTTGTCACTTCCTTCAATTCCTTCAGGTATTCCTCCCTGTCCTCCTCCTCCTCCTCCTCCTCTGTTTTTTTTTGTACCTCCTAAAGGCAGCTCTTTTCCACCTTACCTTTTCCATTATCTCCTTGCTCACCCAGCTAGGTTTCTTTGCCCTAGCATGGGTGTCACTCAAACTACAGGTGCCACCAACCATCCCTCTGGAGATGAAGAGCTGTCCCTGGGATGCTCATCCAACTTTCCTCTTGCTGGCCCTCTCATGCACCAGGCTCATTCATGAACCCAGGTCACTAGTGTTGCAAGCAGCAGTGCAACCGCTGTGCTGGCATGTTAGCTTTAATAAATGTCTTGTCCCCTTTTGATACTGCCTGGGTTATCCTCCCTTTGGTCTGCGCCTCTGCACACCTTACTTATTTTCCTGCTGCCCTCTGCTTCCCCTGATGTACCTCCCTATCCTCCTGTATCCTCTGAATGCAACCCTTCTAGCCTTTACTTTTTTGGCCACCTCTTTTGAGAACCATAATGGTCTCTTTTTCCTTTTACTTTTGCTCACTTACTTGATGCAAAGATTTGTTGCCTTCACTATGCCCCTTTTTAGCTTAGTCCACAGTTCCTTCACCCACCCAGGTCATCCCTTATGCCAAGCCTTCCCTGAAACATTCACCCATCTTTATAAAATTGGCCCTTCTGAAGTCCAGAGCATCAAATGTACTCAGTGGATGACATGATGTATGATCCAGTTTCCCTAGCATAGCATTTTAAAAGTGTTGGAACCAGTACACATCCCTTATACATGTATTAGTTTTTCCCCCAGGGCATTCCTGGCTTGTGCCCAGATTTCACTGTATAAATTTTTAATGATAATGATTCCATTGCTATCAACACCCACTTCTGTTACTTTTCCCGTAAGTATATTCCTGGAGACCAAGTCAAAACCTTAGGTGAGATCAGTAAAGGCTGTAAAACATCCAAAGGCATGGTCATAGTCTGTATTTTTCTGCACAGTTCCTTCCATCTGAAATATGCTCAGAACTGTTGACATTATTCTCAATTTTCACAATACCGTAGGCAATTCAGTACAATGATAATTTTTCAAACCTGGCTTAGATAATGTGTATTCTCTTTATTTAACATGGACTACACAGAATCCACAGTAGGCAATCCATTTTGCTGAGAATATATCATACTCCATTATATTAACACTCTGAGAATAGAGGTTTTGCTGCCGTAAAAACAATGTATTCTACTGGTTCTTGTTTTCCACAGAAACATTACAAAATAATTTCTATTTGAACAACACAGTCTGGTATTCAAATGCTTTTTCTGAGTCATACTGTATATTATTTCAAACAGCAAACAAACCCACCTTTGGGATATTTGGGTCAACAGCTTTCAACCTCCTTACCAGGTTTCATGGTATGTTTTATGTACATAGTTGGGGTGAATCACAGAAATTTGATGGCAGAAAAGGACCACAATGGCCCATCTAGTTTGCCCCTATATCCCCTCCTTGCCCCCTCCTCCTTTATTGGCTTCTATCTTTTCTCCCTCCTCTCAACCCCATGTGTCTGTCCCATGCCCTCTTGAATCCCCCCACCATTTTGGATCCCATCACCTCCTCAGGTAGCCTGTTCCAGGCCTCCACTACCCTCTATGTGAAGAACTTCCCCCTCACATTGCCTCTGTATTTCCCTCCTTCCAAACTGAGGCTATGCTCCCTTGTTATTGTTTCCTCCTTCCTTCTGAACCAGCACCCCTCCTTCACCTTATTTATCCCCCTTATATACCTAAAAGTTTCAATCATGTCCCCCCTCTCCCTTCTAGTCTCTAGTAGGTATAGATTCAACTCTCTCCACCTCTGCTCATATGTTTTTCCCCTCATCCCATGCCACATCTTGGCTGCTCTTCTCTGAACCCTTTCCATTCCATCAATGTCCCTGCATAGGTGCAGTCTCCAAAACTGTACCCTGTACTCCAGGTGCAGCCTCACCATTGTTTTATATTAGCACCTCCCTCCTTCTGCTAGTTATGCCCCTTCTGATGCAGGCCAACATACCATTTGCCTTTCCCACCGCCTTGCGGCACTGGTTCCCCACCTTAAGATTGCTCGATATAATAGTACCCAGATCCCTCTCCTGCTCAGTTTCCTTGATTTCCTCCCCCCAAGGGTGCATGCTGCTCAAATGTTTTTCCACTCCAGGTACATCACCACACACTTTTTTGCATTGAATTTTAGTTTCCAGGTTTCCGACCACCTCTTCAATTGAAGACCCGTCCTTTTTCTCCCACAGTGGAATCAGTAACACCAGGATATCTTTTGATATTGCTCCAAAACTTTATTTTGCAATCATTTATTAACAACATCCAGAATTTTCCGTGGTAGTAGTAGCATGAATATAATACAGCACATACACTTCCAACACCCATTACCCAAGGACCCCTTCTCCAGCAATGTCTCATTCCATCAATGGGGTGACCCTCTTGGGCATCCAAGAGGGTGAGAAGTGACCAGTATGATGGCGGAGATAATGGCCCCACCATCTGTCCAACTTGAGTACTCCAGTATAAACAAGGGCTTTGAAAGTAGTAGGCCCCTGAAAGAAACCAGGCATCCCTTTTACAGCACCTTAATGCAAAACAAGGCTTAGATACTATCCAGACCATCACCATGAGAGGCAACTTGCTAACCATACTGACCTGTCCCATTCTCTGTCAGCAAATGATACATGCGCCTGGTTGCCTCTACAATTAACTGCCCCCCCCATATACCCATTAGGCTGGGGGGGCACCCTGATGAAGTAGGGTGGGAGGGAGCGGAAAACTGCTAATGAACTGCAAAAAAAAAAAAAACGAGGCATCTCCCTGTCTTGCAGCTACCTACTGTATATGGGTAAGCAGTTCTGCCACTGTTCCCTGTTAAACTCCTTCCATCTTAGCCAACTGCCATGTGTCCTTTAAGACCACCTTCTGCCAATCCCTTCCCCAGGTCAGTGGGCATTAAAGCATTGTGTGACGTCTATGATATCAGATGCTGGGCAGGATTTCCATGATCCTCTTATGGTATAAACAAAGGCTCACACACTGAATAAAAAAATATTTAATATATTTCCATGATCCTCTTCAGCCAAGAGAGGTGTTTTTATATTGCACAATCATCAGCAACCTACATCAGAGCTATCAGGGGCATGCCAAAGGTCACATGTACCCTCCTCCTGTCCTGGGTTACCTCTGAAGAGGTGGCCTGGAATTCCCAGAGTGGCATTTTCCCTGAGGAGGAGCCATGGGTTTTGTCTGTCCCACAGGACTACCTTTCCTTCTGCCCGCTTCTCTCTGACTGAAGGAGGCAGGAAGAGTGATTTTTTGTTGTCCCCCCAGAGCACTGTGGGAGGGGGACAAGTGTGCTGCATGGTTGCAGATGGGCACCTTCTTGACAATGTGGTACCAGCTGGAATGCTGGCTCATTGTGTGTTAGAAGAACAATTATACCTCAAAGACACTTTATTTTTCTTTTCAGAAGTCTGATGATATGATATACATTGCATCTATCAACAATTCCTCAGCTTTAGTCCTCTAATACAGACTACAGTTTCATAGCAAGCACACAGACACAGAGTGCCTGCTCAGTCATAGAACAATGAACCATACCAGTGATCCAGTTTGTGTAGCAGTAGGGGGCATTTTGGAAAACAAGCAATTTTGGAAATGTACCCTTTGTGTGACCCCTAAAATACGTAACATAGACATGAAATACTATACAACATTGGTTGAAGACACAACTGTATGCAATAAAACACTCTAGACAATTCATATAATTTATAACTTGACAAAGGTAAGAGAATTGGGCCAGTGCAATGTTCCATTCAGCTTCAACTTGATGCCTAAAAATTCAGTTTGGCTTCATCAGTTTGGTAGAACTATATCAGTTCCAAATGCAGTAATTTGCATAGGGTAAAACAGAAAACAACAAGGCATTTGTCAATGCCGAATGTTGTCGCGCTGGTTTTGCCTTTGGTAGTGCATTGTGGAAACACATTTTTGGCAGTATGTGAAAAATGACAGCTGTACTCTTCATAAGGAGGTGTAAAAAAATGGCAGTGGTAAAAATGTGGCATGTAAGTATTGCAAATAATCAAAGTTACTAGGGTGCGTGGGAAATGCGCAACGCACACTTATAACACAGGCATTTTATGGAGTTTTGGCACCAAATTTTCAACATAGGCATTTTAGCACCTTTACTCATGTACAGTGTCACTGTCGTGTCCTCAAGCTGTCTCAAAAAGTGATTTCGCACAGCGACCGCGCTATTCTTCCCCGGACGTGCGAAAACACATTTTGGGCAGGATATGTAAAATGACAGCTTTGCTGTTCATCAAGAGGTGTGGAAAAATGGCAATGGTGAACATCCAGAGTGAAATTATTACAAATGCACAATGTTACGAGTGTGCGTGCAAACTGCGCAATGCACGCTCATAACACAATCATTTTATGGAGTATCATCACCAAATTTTCAACATAGACATTGTAGGACCTCTGCTCATGAACAGTGTCACTGTCAGTTTTGCAATCTGACCTGAACACTGATTTCCCACAGTGACCACAGTATTGTGCGCCAGAAGTGCGGAAACACATTTTGGCCAGGATGTGAAAAACGATAGCTATACTGTTCACAAAGAGGTGTAGAAAAATGACTATGTTGAAAATCTGGCATGAAAATATTGTGAATTCGCAAAGTTATGAACTTGCATAGCAACTGCGCAATGCATGCTCGTAAAACAGACATTGTTTGAATTTTTTCCACCAAAATTGCAATATAGGCTGTTTGAGAACCCACCTCATGAACACTGCCACTGTCCTTGCGTTAATTGGTCCCAAAAGGTGATTTCACACAGTGACTGTGAAATAACCTTTAGGGACAGAGTAATGTCAAAACTGTGACAAAATTCATGAGGAGGGGTCCCAAAATTCCCATGTTGAAAATTTGGTGCAGAAATTCAAAAAATGCCCAAGATATGGAGCAAAGTTGAAAAAAACATTTAGTCCATTATACAGCTTACCGGCATTTCCTCAGTTCGCGTCGGCTTTGAAGAGTGCAGACGTGTTCCAGGTCCACTCAAGATCATTGGCAGACTGGAGGTAAGTATGGGGGTGTGGAGAGGCAGGGTGCGAGTGGGTGGTGTGGGTGGTGGGAAGGAGACTCATGAGGAACCATTTTCAGTTTACAGGTACGAGGGGAAAAAAACACTGACGCTTTTTCTTTTTACAGGTCGCTTCTTTTGTTTGGGGTACAGTAGCTGATGAGGATTGGGCACCCTCGCCAGCACAGAAGAAGGGGCGGACATGATGCCGGGTGAGTGGGCTCCCCGCTGGCACAGCACAATGGGTAGTGGAGGATGCCGACAGGGATTGGGCACCTAATGGCCAAACAACAAGATGGGGGCACATTCTGCTTAGGGGAGTGGGCTCCCCATTGCTTTATACTACCCGGGCAGGGCAAGCCGACGAGGATTGGGCACCCCGAAGTCGGCACTGTCGGCAGTGTAGCGGTCACTGTGCCGCCATGCTACTAGCTGGCGAGCATGTAGGAAGGGTCCGCTACATATGACAATTGCAGTGGACCTTTCCTTAGATGTGCTCACCAGCTTAATATGCATGGTGTGGTGTCGGCACGCAGGCTGATTGGGGAATGAGGGATGCACCTACTGGTGCGTGCCCTGCATTTGCCCAACAGAGACTGCGCCCCCAAATCCCCATTGCTGCAAGATGTTGGCTGCGCATGTGCGCCAACATAAAAAGGGGGAGCCCTGAGATCACAAAAAAATAGCAGTTACTGTAGCTTACTTGTGACAGGTGGGGTTTGCTTGCCACAGGACAAAAGCTCTCGGTGCAGTGTTGCTGTACTGAGCTGCAGTTTCAGCTATGGGCAGACACTAAATAAAAACAAACCTCACTATAGAAGAATCGGTGCTGGAGCCAATGTTGCAGTGTGTGCAGTGAAGTTTTTATTAAACAAACTAAGGGAGACAAAACAATAGCAGTGATACTCTGGCACTTTGAACCATGCAGTTCTTCCTCACTGGGTGGGATCTTGCCAGCCTATCTCACTCAATAAGTACAACATGCTTAAAGGTAAAATACCGCCAAACAAATGCCCGACCAAACATACAAACAAGCAACGTCATTCATAAAAAAAAAAAAAACTAAATAAAAAAAAATCCACTAGTGATGTGGTAAAATACAAATAGAACAAGCATTTGTCAATGCCAAATGTTGATTGCTTATATGTGCTGTTTAGGTTTTTGGAAGTGAAAGTACCATGCCTAAGAACTGTCATGTGTCCCCCCACGAGACATCCACTGTGTCTTTCTATTCAGTATTCACAGATGAGGGGGACAGGCAAGGGCCAAAGCAGTACAGCAGTTGCAAGGGCTATAGGCCGGTCAGCCTCACTTCAGTAGTGGGGAAGATTATGGAGACATTGGTTAAAGAAAGGATAGTGGGGCATGTAGAAGCCATCGGAGCCCAGGACCATAGGCAACATGGATTCACAGAGGGGAGGTCATGTCAGTCAAATCTGGTTGATCTCTTAGAATGGGTGACAAAGGAATTAAATTAGGGTGGGGCAGTGGTACAGAGTTTGCAACACAAGACTTACGAGGTAAAATTAAGGGACCTCAATATGTACTGAGTGGAAGAGAGGAGAGGAAGAGGGGATAGGATAGAAACATTCAAGTACCTCAAGGGTATAAATATAACTACTGAGAAGCAGGAGACAGCTGCTATCGGCATATGTGCCCGATTCTGTGTGATATTCTTTTGTTCTTCTAAATCTGTAATCTCCAGAATTTCAGTAACTGCATGACCACACTGCCTTCTATAGGCAATTTTATGCTGGTTGATGCCTGGCGTCAGATGACAGACAGACGACTCACCAGATTGTTTTGCCATTTGAACAACTTCATAGAGTGTTCTTTCACTGGTAAGCATTTTGGAAAGCTGGTGAAGGTCTCACAATTTTTATTATGATTGTATCTCCTTATGTCTGTCCCTTTTGGTCCCCACATGCCCACACCCCAACAGTCATCAGTGGCCACAGCTGCAGTCTTCTTCTTGCCAAGATGGTGGGTGAGAAACATAGAAACATAGAATTTGACGGCATATGAGGACCGCTTGGCTCACCTAGTCTGCACATTTCCCTACCTGATGGATAAGGTGCAAATTCTAGTTAAACAGCTTACTTCCTCCTACCCCCCCAGTAGAACTGCCTTATGTCTGTCCATGAGCAGCTGCCTTCAGAGTCTGTGAAGTCTGACGTCTTTCAGTGCAGCTTATTGGTCATCTTAAAACACAGGCGAGGCACTGCCAGCTGAAAAGTAACTCAGGACAAGCAGGTTTCAAAGTGGGGAAGAAATGGAGTGAGCAAGAATGAAGTACTCATTCAGATGCGGCATCAATTTTAAGATCAGCATACTGGTGTGGATACTGCAAATAGAACCCCAGCTCTTTAAGCAGCCTTATGAAGAGTAAAGGCTTCTCAAGCACTGGGGTTGTGTTTATTGTACTGTAAGTGGGCTGCGTCTAACTCGGTAATTTACTGTACCTTACATCTGTATGTATGGTAGGGCCAACTTTAAATAAATACTGCACCTGAATTAACACATGATGCCACAGAAACATAGAATTTGTCAGCAGAAAAGGACCATTCAGCCCATCTAGTCTGCCCAAGTGTTCTCCACCTACTTGTAACTCATGTCTGTATATGTTACTGCATGTCTTATTCTGCCTGCGTCCATCAGGACCTCATTGTGAATGAGCTTGCTTAATGGATTTTTCCTGCAATGAAGTTGAACCTACTCCACTTCCATAGCCCTATTGATCTCCATTGACCCCCTCCTTCCCCTTTTTCTAATATACCCATATGTTTATCCCATGCATGCTTCATACCCCCTACCATTTTAGGTTCTACCAGTTCTTCTGGCAGTCTGTTTAAGGCATTTACCACCCTTTCAGTAAAGAATTATTTCTTCACATCTATCCTGAATGCCCCCACCAGCTTCATTGTATGTCCCTTGGTTTGGGTGCTCATCCTCATTTGAAAGAAACTCCCCAACTGTACCCTCTTTACCCCTGTGAGGTACTTTATAGGTCTTAATCATGTCACCGCTCACCCTCCTCTCTTCCAGAGTGTACATGTTGAGATTCCTCAGCCTTTCCTTGCAGGGATTCCTGTGAAAATTCTGAACCATTATAGTTGCCCTCCTCTGGAAAACCTCCACCTTATGTCCTTTCTGAAGTGTGGACTCTAAAACTGGACACAGTACTACAGCTGGGGGTATACCAGGGAGTGAGACAATGGCAGCACAAGATCCCTCCTCCTCCTACAGGAGATGCCTTTGCCACCAATACACAGCTTGGCATCCTCTACCGCCATAAAAACTGCCTCCCACCTGACGCTCTCCGACTAGCAGTCACCTCTTCAGTGCTGTCACTCATTGACTATGGCCTGCCAGTTTATGGTGCGGCTGACACCACCGCCCTCAACAAAATTCGACTTACCCTAAATAAGGCCTTCAGACTGATTACTGGTGCCCCCAGGCTCACACATACCTGTCTTCTCTATGATGAAGCAAAATTACTAAACCTGGATGAAAGACTACACTATCAAATCTGCCTCCTCACAAAAAAAACCCTACTCGGGTTGTCCCCCCCTAGGGTGACAGCCTCCATCCGCCACTCCCAGCCATCCATCCCTACCCAAACCTCTAACAAGTCCAGTCTTCTGGTGCCCAGATCCAGGACCACCCATGGACAGAGGTCCTTCTGCTACAGAGGCCCATCTTAGTTTAACTCTCTCCCTGTATCCATCTCCAAAGCCCCCACAATCACCACCTTCAAAAATGCCTTGCAGAGCCAACTGTTTAGCACCCGCAGCTGCGCCTGTCTGTAAACAGCACCTTGAACCAAACACACTTGACCACTTAGGCAGCACTCTAACTCTCCCTCCCCAACTCTCCCCACCATAGCCTTATCCCTCTGCTATTACCAGCATACTATCAGCTGTATCATTGTAATATTCTAACAAATTGATTAAAATATACTGAACCACTCTATGTAACTCTATCTATGTAACACTTTGCTGTAATCAAAAATATATTGTCTTTTTATGTATGTATGTAACACTTTACTGTAACCAAAATTTTACTGTCTGTTTTTTGTCCTCAATGTGACGAGGTACCTTTGGAAATGAACCTCTGGCTCAAAGGTTGTAAACCGATGTATGAATAAATAAATAAAATAAATAAATAAAAATGCCACTCCTTATGCACCCCAGAATCCAATGTGCCCTGCCCATAGCCTTGTGACACTGTACTGCCATCTTGAGGTCCTCTGATATAATAACCTCAAGGACCCTTTCATGTCTAGTGAGTATCAGTACCTCCCCCATCCTATATCCAGCATCGGGGTTCCTATGCCCTAGGTACATGATTTTACACTTGTTGGCATTGAACCCCAACTACGTAAGAAAATGGAATTGATTTGAATTAATTGCAGGCTTTTAAGCTGCTTTTCGGGGAGAGAGTGTGTGTGTGTGTGTGTGTGTGTGTGTGTGTGTATGTGTGTCCTGCTACTATAAGTATTTGCTTTTGATTTGGTATAATGTGCTAACAGACTAACCCTGCTCCCCACTCCATGTGCTGTATTGGAGATAAAGAGCCCAAATAGCATTGGCCCAAGCACTGAGCCCTGCGGCACCCCGCTTGTCACTGCTCTGGGTGCCGAGAGCTACCCCCCCACCATCCTCTGCACACTCCCCTGTAACCAGTTCTTTATCCATTTAGTCAGACCACGTTCCACCCATACCCCTCCTTCTCCTCACTCTTCTCCTCTTTGGCCTGTGTCCCTCATTCCAGTAGTCCTCACCCTTTCTCCCCTTATTCTTACCGGGTGGCGGTGCCTTCTGTATTACACTCAGACCACTCTGCCTGCCCTCTTCCAGGGTTACTACGCCTATGCCTTTACCTAAATCTAGGGTGGTGAGCTCATCAGGTTCCCCTCTCCAGATCTTCCTACCAACCTCAGTCTTTTGACCACCCGCCCATTTGTTTAAATCCACCTTAGTAGAGATATACCCCTCTAATCCTGGCTTTTTTATTTTACATATTTTCTCACAGGGCTACGGTTGGCTTGGTCATCCCGACCGACCCTCCCCCAAGCCCTACCCCTGACATCAGGCCAACCTGCTCACTTTCACAGATTACCCCTGTGCTGAGGTGGTGAGGAGCTTCCCAGGATGACCCACCGGAGCAGGATCTGGTTGAAGAGGCACAATTTGGGGCAGGCAGGGGGGTTGGAAGCTCATGCTGCCTGACCGTAGCCCATTTTCCACTTTTCTCCCCTTTGTGGAGTCCGGGCGAGCAATGATGCTTAGGCACAGTGTGCCAACGTCCCCCACACTCTGCCACCTTTTACTACACCACTGTAGTAGCATCCACGGTCATCACCAGGTGCCGCTACAGAGCAGTAGGTCCCTGGATCCCACCCTAGGATAGGAGAGCAGTCCTTCGGATTCTCAATCCTATCCCTCCCTTGCCAACCCCTGGTGGCCCAGGCTTGCGTCCGAACCCGGATCGCAAGTGTGGCACAAGGTGTGGCATCCAGCGCCTCAACCCTCAGTGCCTTTAATACTCCACTACCTTTCCTGCTCCAGTGTACCATGTTCCCTGTGTATAAGTCACTATTCCTCCCAGACCCTACCCCAGTTAGTCACTAACACATAATTTTTCATGTGGTACCAATCCCTTAGCCACTCGAACTCCTCAAGCCTACCCTTCCTCCCCATGCTTACACATCATACCGGCAGTACCTACAAGAATGCCACCGACTTCCCAACCCCCTCACACTGCCTGCCCAAGTACTCAAACCTCACTCTCATTACTTCCACAGTGTCCCCCGCCAAGTCGTTTGTACCCACATGCAGCAGTAAATGAAGTTTCTTCCTCCCCCTTGTAGCACGCTTGAGCAGTGCCAGCCCTGCCCCTCCTGCAGTTAACCTGAGAACAGCTTCAACCCAAATATGGCTGTGACTTTCCCCCTTTCTGCCCCATCTCACCTATTTCAGTATAGAATCCCCCAGGACAAGTACCCCCCTGCCCCTTGCTCCATTTCCCTTCTAATGCCCCTTCCACCACCCCAGTATTCCTTCTTCCCTGTCCCTTACCCCCGCTAACTGCACCCTCAATTACTTCTGTATCTGTACCCACTACTTCTGCCTCACCCCTTTTCTCTGCCTTATTCCTCCCATCCCCCTTGAACCCTTCCCAGCCTGACTACTTCCTACTGGGCTTCCTATGTCAACCTCCCCTCCACCCCTGCTGATTTCCAACTCCTCTCCTATCCCCACTGTTGTCGATTTAGAGCCCCCTTTCTCTTCTACCCCGATAGTGATGCCCCTCCCATCCTTCCCCCTTCCCATAGCCTTCTCTCCTTCAGTCACCACCCCTCCTTCCTTACTAACCCCTTCTACCCTTTTGTCCTTGCTATCTCTTCCCCTACCTGTTGTCATCCCTCTCATGCCCTGCTTGCCTTCCCCCTTCAGTATGTTCCTGCTCCCCTCTCTGTCCAATACCAGAGTTTCAAATCTATTCCTAGTCGATACCTATCCTACATCTCTTCACCCTATCAGTTCCCCCCTCCTAGTTGTTCCCCTTCGTGCCACCCCTGGTCCCTCCCTACCTGCAGCCATCTGCTCTCACCCCTGGTACTCCTCTTGGTCTCTTCCTCCCTCATCAGGAGGCCCCCTGCCCTTGCCTTGGGCGCCCCCTTCCTTCTCCTCTCTTTTCTGCTAGTGCCTCTGATACTGGGGTCAGTTTCACTCCTAGTTATTCTTCCTCCGTCCCCCTTTGCCATCACCTATTCCCCCTCAGGATGCCTACCATACTCATCTGCCCTGCCACTTAGATGCCTCCCTAACCTCTACAGTTCCTCCCTCAAACTAGCCAGTCATCTACAGACCGTACAACCCCCCCATCCTCCAAGCCCAGTCCAGGATCATAGCAGACCCACACCCTGTCCACCCCTCCACACTTCCAAAGATGCCCACCCTATTTACATGTGGCACCTGCCCCATTTTGGCCCCCATCTTATGTTATGGGCTCTTACTCCCAGGTTCTGTACTCTACTACAACTGTTAGGCCCTATTTACTTAAATTCCTGTCCCTCCCACAGTCGTCCCCCTACTGACCCCTTGCTGACTGAGGTAATTCAGTCTGAAAATTAGATACTGTATTACTGTAGGAATCGTAAAGCCTCCTTGTCCGTTTTTCACCCCTCAGCTGCTATACTTTTTGTTCTCGTCTCTCACATAATTTCACTTAGCCCAGTTAGAAATCCTATTGCACTCTAAGTATTACTCAGCTCAGTTAGAGAAATAAACAGAACAAGTAAATCTGTATTTTTACAGCAATCCTAAAGTTTCCAATCATTGCTTTGTCTCCACTCCAGAGACCCTGCTGTAATATAGGACCACAGAGGAACCTGGGCGGGAGGGTGGGCAACTGTAAAGTCTCAGCAGAACTCCATTGAGCTCGCTCACTCCCCCCCCTCACTCACTCACTCATTCTGTTTCAACTAGCGCTGTAGGCTCCCCTTTTGTACTGGGCACCTGCTTCTATTGGCGTCTTTTTCTGCCCACAAAGAAATCTGCAGCAGTCCCGACAGAGCTCGGTTGAGCTCGCTCACTGCCCCTCTCTCACTCGCTCATTCCATTTCTCCTGGCACTGCACACTGCCCTTTTGTACTGGGCTCCTACCTGCATTGGTACCCTTTTCTGCCCACAAAGAAATCTGCAGCAGTCACGGTACAGCAGTTGAGCTCACTCACTCCCCCTCTCTCTCACTCTCTCGTTCTGCTTCTCCCACTGCTGCAGGCTTCCTTTTGTACTGCATCCCTGCCTGCATTGCTGCCTTTTTCTGCCCACAAAGAAATCTGCTGCAGTCCCAACAGAGCTCCGTTGAGCTCACTCACTCCCCCTCTCTCACTTGTTCGTTCTGTTTCTCCCAGCGCTGCAGGCTTCCCTTTAGTACTGGGCTCCTGCCTGCATTGGTGCCTTTTTCTGCCCTCAAAGAAATCTGCAGCAGTCCTGACAGAGCTCAGTTGAGCTTGGTCACTCCCCCTCTCTCACTCGCTTTATCCTAATCTGTCCCAAACACTGATTTCCGAAAGCGACGGTGCTATTCTGCACCAGAAGCGGGAAAACACATTTCAGCCAGCATGTAAAAAATAACAGCTGTACTGTACATAAGGAGGTGTGAAAAAATGCCAGTGTTGAAAATCTGGCATGAAAATATTACTAATTTGTGAAGTTACAAGGATGTATGGAAACGGCACAATGCACGCTCATAACACAGACATTTTATGGAGTTTCATCACAAAATTTTCAACATAGGCATTTTAGGACCTCTGTTCACGAACAGTGTCACTGTGATTTTCTTAATTCATCCCGAACACTGCTTTCCCACAGCGACCATGTTATTCTGCGCCAGAAGAGCAAAAACACATTTTGGCCAGGATGTGAAAAATAACAGCTGTACTGTTCATAAGGAGGTGCGGAAAAATGGCAGTGATGAAAATCTGGAGTGAAAATATTGCAAATTTGTGAAGTTATGAGCATGTATAGAACCTGAGCAACACACGCTCATAACACACTCATTTTATAGACTTTCGTCACAAAATTTTCAACATAGGCATTTTAGGACTTCTGCTCATGAACAGTGTCACTGTGATTTTCTGAATGTGTCCTGATCACTGATTTCCCACAGCAACTGTGCTATTCTGTGCCTGAACTGCAAAAACACATTTCGGCTAGGATGTGAAAAATGACAGCTATACTGTTCATAAGGAAGTGTGTAAAAATGGCAGTGTTGAAAATCTGGAGTGAAAATATTGCAAATTGGTGAAGTTACAAACGTGCATAGCAACTGCATAATGCACACTTGTAAAACAGTCATTGTTTTGGATTTTTCCCACCAAATTTGCAACATAGACTTTTTGAGAGACCACCTCATGAACAATGGCACTGTTGTTTCATTAATTGGTCCCGAAAGGTGATTCTGTGCAGTGACTGCGAAATCACATTTTGGAACTGGTTAACACCATGACAGTGGCTGAATTCATGAGGAGGGGACCCAATAACCCCATGTTGAAAATTTGGTACCAAAATTCCCAAAAATGTCTGAGATATGCAAAAAAGTCAAAAAAGCCCTATTTATGCCATTATACAGCTTACGGGCACTTCCTTAGTTCACGGTCGGCTTTGAAGAGTGCAAACATGTTCCTGGTCTACTGAAGATCATCACGCCAGACTCCGGAGGTAAGTATGGGGTGAGGGGAGTATGGGTAGGCAGCGTGCAGTGGTGGTGCGGTTGTGGGAGGGGCAGGGAGCAAGCGAGGACCGTTTTTTTTACAGGTTTAAAAAAAAAAGACATAGCAGGATGATTTTTTTTCTTTACAGGGGCATTGGGCACACTGGGATGAGCTCTTGGCATGCCACCTGAAGGTTTTGGGGGACTGCAGTTGACGGGGGATTGGGCACCCCCATCGGCACATATGGAATGCTGGAGGGGACAAGAGCCGAGGGGGATTGGGCACCCCCTCGGCATAAACCGAACATTTTGACAGTAGGGGGGAACCATTATGCCGACAGGGAGTGGTCTCCCCCATCGGCAACCTGAACTCATGTGGGGACTGAAGCTGTTGGGGATTGGGGCTCCTGTCGGCAAACAAACACTGTTGTGGGAGGCGTATATGCTGCCGGAAGGATGGGCACCGCATTGGGAGTTTGTCATATTGTATAGAACATGGCGCAAGCCGCCGCCATGCTCACAAACACATAATATCAACATTCCACCCAGCAATGATAGGTCACTCCCTCATTGCAGCAGAATGGCTGATGCTGCAATGACGAGGTGGCCCCTGATTGCAGTGGCTGAAATGTTTCAAGGTGGTGGCATGTTGGCTGAACTAGTGTCAGCAGCAGCATGCCACCCCATTTGGGAAAGCGGGCCAAGCCTCAAAAGGCAGTGGGGGCACTGTCCACAACAGTGCCACACCTCCACAACCTGCTTCTGCAGCAAGCTGCCGCAATATGTTTCTTGTGCATGTGTGCAATCAACATAAAAATGCCAGTTTGGAAGGAGGGCGACAAAAACAAAGAACCCACCTATGGACCAAATGCAGTTAGCATATTTTAAAACATATTCTCTTAAACACTAGTATTTCATACTTGAATGTATTAAATTCCAAATTCAAATATTCAGAATGGATGAAATCTAAACTTAACAGCACTTTGACTCACCTTGGTTGCTCCGGGGCCCTCGGGTCAACTCGGTACACACCTCCAAGGAGGCTGACCTGGGTTCCACAGTGGGCAATAGATATGGCATGGTGCCTCCAACTGGGGTAAATTGCAAGGGATACCTGCGGGCAGAGAACAGGTTATCATCCCCCAAGAAAATATGTAAGCTGCCCCCCAAGTCACTCTCCCCACACAACAACAATTCCCCACCCACAGTAACTCTAACACAATAAGTCACAACAATGGTTAACAGACAAACAATGAAAGTATTTATTAGGGGAGGGGAAAATGGGAAAATATCAAAGAGCACAGCACTTGGCAAATTAATGATATCTCACAAAAAAATCTACCTCTCACCTTTGGGTGCACTCAGAAATGTCCTTCAATGTGGTAGGTACCTCACCGGGCGGTGATGCAGGCCTGGGGTCTTTCATAGGGGGCCCAAATAACTTTCAACCACTTTCAACTTTAAACTTACTGTCTGTTTTACAATGTTATGCTTTGGGATGGATGTGGTCCCCTAGACCCCTCTGTTGCACACCCTGGTAACACAACACTAGCTATCTAGGTGCTTGCACAGTCTCTAACCCCAGCACTCTCACTCTTGGCTTCTCTATTTAAAGGAGTGCTGGGCCCTTTCACAGCCTCTAGCTACAGACACTTGAAGCTTTCTCCTTGCTGAAATTTGCACTCACCACAATTACTTCTTCACGAGGGAACTCAGTAGCTCAGTTTTTGTGCAGGGGTTGCAGTACTTGGAAACTCAGGCAGCACACACACACACACAGTCTTTCTGCTCTTAATCCAGCTTTCAGCTCTCTCTTGTTCTCTCTGGCTCTCTCTGGCTCCTGGTCATCTGCAGCAAATTTCAAAACCTTTCTCTTTTTCCTGCTGCAAAGCTCTAAGTTCTTTCACTTGCTGGCTTTTCAATTGTCTCTGGGTTTGTGAGGCCGTTGGGGCCTGAATGCAGTTATAGGGCTGGGAAGTCTACACACTCTGTTGTGCACTCCCACTCTGGATGAATCTCTCTCAGGACCTCCACTTTGCTGGGCAAAGCGGTCCCTTTTATAAGATTTCCAGCAGCCTGTTCCCACTGGCTGTAACAGTTGTCCCTCTGAGCAAATTAATATTCATTTGGCTCACTGGATGCCCTATTGGCTCCTCATTTGGGTGCCAATAAATGCCCCTCCTTTTACTCCCCAAATCCTCTTTTTTTCAGTCCCATGAGCCCTCTGACAAATCCTTTCCTCCTGATTGGATGAGCAGGGGTTAAAGGTGACAAGTACTGCTGCTATAAGAAACAGTTTATGTGGTCTTGAAACAGAGTCCAAACTTTTAAAGTTCCTTGCAGTCAAACCTAATATTTTTAACATGTATTTACCCCAAAGTTCAGATGTAGAACCTCTGCCCTTTAATCCACATGCATAATTTATTAGTTTAACTGAATTCTCTGCCAATCACTGCTGCTGATAATCTCAGCTCCCAGGCAGCAGACAGGCTCTCATTCATATTTATGCACCTTTATTAGCTCCTAAGCACTCATTGGTGCTCTTAAACTAAATAGTTTTATACTTTTTCCAGTGCCTCCTCCTTGTCTCTGGACCCAAATTCACAAATTCTAGTGGTCAAGAGCACCGAAGAGAATGTTGTTTAGCCACAGTGGTGGTGAGGAAACGAATATGTGCTACTGCGCATGTGGAGACAGCCAGCTCACACATTCGAGGTGCGCAGCTCATCGATTCCATGGCACTTGCTCTTTCGGCCCCATTCTAACCAGACATGCTGTAAGGGGCTGGATGGAGACTAACAGAGAAATCTGGGATCAGGCCAAGGCAGCGTTGAGGCAAAACAGGAACAGAGGAAATGGGAGAGATTCAAGTAAGACCAGAATGAGGGGCTTACATAAGGTTCAGTTCTTTGCAGGATTCATATTTTCTCAAACTGGCAGCCTAGAAAGGAAAAGGAAAACAGGAGAAAGATTACTAGAGTATAATTTGACCAGAGTACCTCATAAATACATATCAGTGCCAGCAATGCAAAAAAACAGCACAGACAAAGTAAGTATATAAATAATATAAATAAAATTTATTTATATAGCTCAATTCAAACATATGTCAAAGTGCTGTACAAGACTTAAAACACAAGTAATCCTTAAATACTAAAAACCAGTATAATACAATGATATAACATTCAACAGTCCCCATAGGCACAGCTAAATAAATATGTTTTTAGAGCTGTCTTAAAGCTCTCCACTGTCAGGCACTCTTTAATCTGATGAGTTAGAGAATTCCACAGGGTTGGGGCTGCATACATAAATGCTCTCGCACCAGAAGATTTCACTCAAACCCTGGGAACCTCTAGCAATCCCTCATCGGCTGAACAGAGGGGTCAAAGTGGGAGGTAAGAAACCAGGAGCTCTTGCAGGTAGCCAGGACCCAGTCTGTGCAGGGACTTATAGGTCAGTAAACAGACCCTGAAGTTGATTCACCACTGGACAGGCAGCCAGTGCAGTTCGTGCAGCACAAGGGTGATAGGACTAATCCAAGAAACCCCAGTTAGTAACCTGACTGCAGTGTTCTGCACCAGCTGCAAGCAGTGAATATCAACCCCCGGAAGCCCTAGGTAAAGGGAGTTGCAGTAATCAAGGCAGGAGATCACAAAGGTGTGGATCAGCACTGGAAGATCACAAGATGGAACAAGGTACTTAATCCAGGCGATATTCCTCAGATGGAAAAAGAGGATTTGAAAACAGCCAACACCTGTGAGTAGAGTGTCAGCCCCTCATCAAATATAATGCCTAGATTCCACACCTGAACAGAGGACACGAGCTTGCGACCCCCAAGCAAAAGCACAGAGTCAAGCCGTGCTCCCATCCTCTCTATCCCATGACATGGATCCACCACCAACACCTCAGTCTTATCAGGGTTCAGCTTTAGCCAGCTGGCCTGTGTCTAGTCCTGGAGCTCTACAAGGAAGTTATTAAAGACAAAGACCGCACTGTCCTGGTCGGAGGCAAATGACAGGTAGAGCTGGGTATCATCCTCATAGCAATGAAACCACAGCCCATACCATCTTACAATGTCTCCCAATGGCAGCAAATACACTGCGAACAACATAGGGGACAGCACAGACCCCTGAGGAACCCCACATGGCAGAGAGAATGGAGCCGAGGAAAAAATCCCCAATACCACTCTCTGAGTTCTGCCAGTGAGGAAAGATCTAAACCAACTGAAGACTGTACCCAACAGGTCACAGATGTCTCTCAGGCACTCAAGCAGCCCCGCATGGTCCACAGTGTCAAAGGCTGAAGAGAGATCAAGAAGGACCAAGATTGAATGACACTTCCGATCTCTAGCAATCAGGAGATCACTGAGCACCCGAACCAGAGCGGTCTCTGTACTGTGCCTTTTCCAAAACCGCCTGAAGGGAATCATAGATGTCATGGATTGTCAAGTGGTTATCCAACTGAAGGGCAACTACTTTCTCTATCAACTGCCCTACAAAGGGAAGGTTAGAGACTGGCCTTTAGTTGGCAGGGCAGTTTGGGTCAATAGTAGCTTTTTTGAGGAGCGGTGTAACTACTGCCTCCTTTAGGGAGGTTGGAAACTCATCTGACTCTAAGGAGCACCAAACTATCTCTGCTAAGACAGGGCTGATAACATCTACACACCCCAAAATGAAAAGTGTAGCTGCCTGGGTCAAGGCTACAGCAAATAGGCTGCATACTTTGGACAATCTGCATAATATCTTGGATTGCCAGCCGGTCAAAGTGATCCCAGGAAGACCTGGTTATAGTCACCCTATACGGATCATCACAAACCCCCACAGAGCATGCCAAATGGATCTCAGCCCTGATGTCAGCCACTTTATTGGCAAAGAATTGAGCAAACTCATCACACTTATCTTGTGAAAATGCTCTCCAGACCTGAAGACAGGCTGGATTGCACAGTCCGTCCATGGTTCAGAAGAGCTGAGCCAGTCGACTTTGAGCCACAGCAATCTCCCTGGGCAGGAACTCTGCCTTCTTATGGGCGATTGTTGACTGATAGACATGATAATGTTCCATCAGTCTAAGGTGGTTGGCACCCAGGGCAGATCTCCACCAGCACCGCTCTAGCCTGTGCCCCACACACCTCAACTCCCTCAAGGCCCCATCGAACCTAGGAGACCAAGGGTGGAGAGTGATGAGGCGAACACAGACGGGAGCGAAGGAATCCAGGGCACCCCCCACAGCCTTATTATTGGCCTGGACTAGGCACTCTGGACCCTCACTGGCATCCGTACATCCTGATAGATCAAGAACCGCCGAAAGACCAATGGGAGTAACATCCCTCAAAGGGCAGAATCTGACCATCTTCATGGAGCAGGCCTATAGGGGGAGCTCGGAAATTGAATCTTACAGTGCAATGGTCAGACCAAGTAGGCACCAGTAGTATTTGTACATATGCCAAACAAGGACATGTGTTCACTAGTTTTAACAATCAGACATTTGATCTCATGTCGCACTGAATATGTTGTATATGCTCTCTGGTGCATGTGTCTGACCTTGTATATAGGCAAAATAATAGGACCAGTGAAAGACAGAATACAAAAGTATGTCCTTTCAGTCATTAGGCCCCCTTGCCCACATTGGGCTCAGTGATGACTGGGATGTCATCCCACTTCTTAAACAAATAAGCTTGATGGATTGTTAGTCCTTGCCAATTTAATTTCCTTCTTCCCTCATCTGTGCTGTTTCTATGCCTCGCTGACATCAATATGTATTTATGACATACTTTTGTCAAATTACCATCTGGTAATCTTTTTCCTGTTTCCCTTTTCCTTTCTAGACACCCAGTACAAAGCAATATGAATCCTACGAAGAACTGAACCTTAGATTTCATCCATTCTGAATATTTGGATAAGGAATTTAATGCATTCAAGGATGAAACACTAGTGTTTAAGAGAATGTGTTTAAAAATGTGCTAACTGCATTTGGTTCCTAGAAAGTTTCTTTACTTTGTCTTTGTCACCCTCCTTTTAAACTAGCAGTTTTTCTATTTTTATTTTATTACATATCACACTGGTGGGATGGTTTTTTACTACAGTTTTATTTTTATGAAAAATATTACTTGTTTATACATTTGATTGGTGCATTTGTTTGGGGTCTTATACCTTTAAGCATGTTGCATTTATCGAGTGACTGGGTGGTGAGCCCCAACCCCGAGGAATAATCACATGGTTCAAGGCACCAGGTATCATTACTGTTGTTTTGTCTCCCACAGTTTGCTTAATTAAAACTTTAATGAACGTACTGCAACATTGCCTGCATCATAGATTCTTCTACAGCGGGGTTAGTTTTTCCATGATGTTTTCATGCCACTGGCGGGGATTGGTGTGTTTGTGGCAGTGTTACAATCAACAACGAGTATGGCTGCTGTTTCCCATCTCTGAGATATAGTAACTGTTAGTATTCATTGCTGATCTCAAGGTTTACCCCCACCCCCAGGCTGTGTTTTACCTCCATGCCAGTTACTGCCTTCTCACTGGTCTCATATAAACCCCCACAACCCCCATAAAAGTTATGCATCCAAGAACATATACAGTAGCTTGAATTGAAAGGCAACCAGTATTAGGCGTTAAATTTACCTTTTTAATTGTCTACTCTGCATCAGTGTAAATGTTTCTTTTTGTTTCATTTCTTCTTGTTTTAGCTTTTAATATTTAATTTTGTTTTATGCTTTTCATATTGATTGAGCTGAAGTAACACTTAAGACAGCTGCTGCCCAATGACAGCCAACTGTTTTGCAATCGAAGGACTACACTGGTACTAAGGAATTGTGCATTTGTGCTGTCATCACCACAACTTATTTGGTGTTGAGGTCACCATCACTGTCCCCTGAGAGTGGGTTATGGAATGTAACAGGTCTTATTTAAGCAGTAATGAATACGTGTGAACCACGCATCAACCTGAATACATCAGGCTTGCTGGTGATGATATTCTGAAAGTTGTATTGTCTTCAAGAGGAAGTGCAACAGTGGCATTATATGTGTCTTAGGCCTTGTGTGGCCGGTGCTGCTGAGGTGGTGAGCCAGACTGTTGTGCTGCCAGTACCAATGGGACTCTGAGGAGACTTGTCAGCAGGAGGTGCAGGAGTGGCAATAGCAGTAGACATGACATGTTGGACATGGGAATAATCAAATGGATAGCTGAAGTTGATCCATAGCTAGTTGAGTTTAAGAAAGGCTAAGAATGCAATATTCTCAGGAGGATCTAGCCTGGAGCAATGTGGGGAGACATTATTACCAGTTGTGCTGAAACATCTTTCTAAAGTGACTGATGATTGAGGGTATCAAAGAAAATGCAGGCCAAATGACTTTCCCATCTTTTCAGAATTTGATAGGATTACTACTTTGGCGAGACAGGGGCCCTGCCAGATAAGGCTTCATAAAATATTCTGGTGGGATGTCTGTGCCTTTTTCCATAATGTCTGCAAAGTGGAGGCAGTCAGTGTCAAAAAGCTTCCAGCTGTCCTCTGCTGTCTCCTGATCATTACTATCCAAGTCAGCATGCTGATGCCCAGCACTGGAAGCATGCAAAGTTGACTGAGGAAAAGGAGGAGCAGTGTAAGCAGGGGGAGGCTGAGTCATGGATGTTTCTTCATGTTGTCTGTGTTGCTCTATGCAAGCAATAAGACACAGTGAGGTCTGGGTTATGGCCTGATAAGGGCATGCCTTTTGTGCATAATGAGGCATGAGGCACTTTTGCAGAGTGCCTTTTACACCCAGGAAGTGCTCTTATCAGGCCATAACCCACACCTCGGAGTGTCTTATTGCACTTATAAAATGGGTCCCCCAGTAAAGAAATCAATTAAAAAAATGCACAGGAAAAGTATACATAAAAAGAGTAAAAACATTTGATCATATCAGTAGAAAAAGTAGCCCTTATTGTCTTGGAATGGAGCTATTTAATTAAAAGTCAGTACAGGCTGTTTGTGCCTGTCTCTACACTCCACAGCCACACACTCAAAATCTTGTACAATATGGTTATTTTACTTTTTTCTTCACATTTCTTACTTTGTCTAGTTATCTGAGAAGTGACCAACTGCCCACTCAGTTTCAGGTTAGAGCAAGCGTGTGTGCCCAATATCCGCTGCTGTGGTCACTGTGATGTTTCTTGTCTCCCCCCCAGACATACAGAAATCATTTTTTTTGGTGTGTCCTGAGATTTTTTTTTAAATCTTTGTCTCCTTACTTCAGTTCATCTGTTGCCTTTACATTGACTGGTCTGCTTGACTCTGAGGGAGCATGTCCATCAACGGCCCTGGTACAGAACTGTTTCTTTCTTTGCGGGTTTTCAAACTGTTACATGTGCTCTGTGCTGCCATTGCCAATAGGGAATTTTTACTTTATTTCAATTGGTTTGTTCATTCATGGGCATGAAGGGACCAGAGACCGGAGACATCAGATGCTGGAAATCAAATGGACCGGTGACATCAGATTTGGGATAAATTGACTGCATCTTGTGTGTGGTTTCTAGTAGTGGGAGTGAGAGTAGTACACCAGGTATGGACAAGCAAGCAGTGAAGTAAAGTAAACAAGAGGTACAAAATATGGAAGCGTTCTTGTGGTGTGGGAAGGGGGTTGTTGGATACATTTTGTGCTATGTGTGTTGTTTGCCTGTTGGTGGCACTGCTGTGGCACTGTAGCTGTTGTGGAACTGTCTGGTGCAGTGGAGAGCTGTGCCACACAATGATTTCACACTGTGATTCATTTTGCTATCCATAAGTAGTGCCAATTGTCAGTATATGTTCTGATAAGCACACAGCAACTTGTACCTCTTAGCCAATCAAAATGCAGGAAGTGTTCTACCTAGTTTATAATTGATATGTATGCAACAGTTTCTGACTGATATAGTTGATGCATCTAGGGCAAATGCAGATATTTTATCTGGGTTCCAGAAATGTTGCCATGCCAAATTGTTTTCCTGCTCTAATGCTTTCAAATTGTTCTGCATTTTGTGTGAGAAACATTAATGCAATTTCCTTAATGTGAATAGTAAACCGCTTTTACTGCTGATAAAATGACCGAGATGAAATAGTGGTGTCACAGCCACCTCTTACAATGCCATCATCATCGCTGTCATTCACACCACTGCCACCAGTGCCACTGCCTTGGTGACCACCACCACCATCATCAGCCTTGCTTTGTTGGGGTAGTGTAGAAGATTTCAAATAATGGCATGCATGTCACTGAATTAGTCTCGCCAAAGGAAGGACTGTGCTAAGGGCTGTTGATTCAGCACATCTTGGCAGTCTGTTCATAAAGTCTCAGAAGTGGGGCAAGGTTTTGCAGCACACACCACTGCACCCAGGACAGATATCCCCACAGACTAAATCATCAAACTGCACAGCACAAGGCACAGCTTTCTGTTCCCTTAGGCTCTCCACCATATAAGAGACAGAGTTCCACCTTATTACTGCATCTTTAATAATGTGCATGTTAGTGGCTGACCTATACTTTTTGATTCTATTTTAGATTGCATCTCATCTCCTGTCTCACACAATGCACTTTTCCTTCATTTTGAATCTACTTTAGCACATTTTACATTAGAAATAATAAAAGACGAGCTCCTTTTGATATGGTTTGGTCACTTTGTTTTGTATTCTTTATTGTTTTTTGAACACCACATTTCTTGTGAGTAAAGTTAACTAGCATGCAGCAGACACTGCACCCTGACCTTGTGGGACAAAAGTTGTACTAAAACAGTTAAGAATACAGAGGAAAACCTTGCCAGATCACATTTGAGTGAATGATGGAAACAGTGTTTTCCTGCACAGTGTCAAGCATTTCTTTTAGCTGTGCATGTTAGCAAGCACATGACTCTCCACCGGATTCAGTGCATGTGCAAATCAAGATGCATTGCCAAAATCCCCATCAGCATGCTGCTTCCACTGTCCATAAAGAGCAAGCCTTCGGATCTTTAGGGTGTACCCAGATGTACGACAGTGACTGGATTATTCACCAAGTGCTTTCCCCACTGTGCTTCCCCTCCATGACTCAACACATTAAGTAAGGCAGTTTTCTTTTCTTTTATTACAATATTTGGAAATACACCACTGAGTTGTAGACTCATTTGCAAAGGTTCCACGTCATAGATACGTAGGAAGTTACAGCAGAAAACATAAATACATAGCAATTAGTCATACAGTAAGTAGTAAAAATAAGATCTTAGAGCAGAGCAGGCCCATCGTCAAATGTTAGATAAGCAGAGAAACTCAGGGACTTTTGCCAGCCCCAGCGTTAGATGATGTACAAGTTAGTCCAGGTAGTGAAGTGCAGGGGAGACACTAGGGACTAAGTGTGGAGGGCATGTGTAGGGATGAGGGGTAGAGGAGGGAGACTAGGGACAGTCACAGTTTGACAGCAAGAGGAGCAGATTTTTGAGGTGGGTCTTGAAAGGGCCTCGTTTTGGTTCAAGAATGATGGGTGTAGGGAGTTCATTGAGCCATTTAGGGGCCCGACACAGAAAAATCCTTTGTCCAATGGAGGTCCTACAGTGGGGGACAGCTAAGGGAAACCTGGCAGCACTTCTGGTGGGTCTGTTTAAGTGGGCAGGTTGGAGTACAAGGAGAAGCCCCAGGCATGCAAGGTTGAGAAGGATTTTCTTGGCTAGGAGACAGGTGTGATATTTAAGTCTTCAGTCGAAGTTTAACCTCTGGGACTGCCTATATAGGTTGTAGGTATGGGTAAATCTGTCACAGCCTGTGATAAGATGACAAGCTTTGTTTGAGGTGATTTTGAGGAGGCTTAAGGCAGTCTGATCAGCGGAGCCATATCTAACAATGCCGTAGTCCATAATGGAGAATACTGAGGAAGACACAGCCACATGGATGACTTCGGGGGGAGATAATGCTTGAGGCAGTAGAGGGAATCAAGTTGAAAGGTGGATAGGAGCTGGATATGTTTATGAAAGGAGACTGATGTGTTTAAAGTTATTCCAGGTATTTAAAGGTGGTTACCTGTTCTAACGTATCACCCAGAAAATTGACAATGAAAAGGGTTGATCCAGAGTGAGAGCTCTGGTGGTTGGCGAAAATCATCGATTATGTTTTTTTGTGATTAAGCATGATTAAGCATGAGCCTAAGGTTTTGGTGTCCAAGAAATAATTTTGGAGTCAGTTTTGGAGGGAAAGAGGGTGCTGATGACTGCTGAAAATGACAGCATCCATCATCAAAATATAAGAGAAGTCTACCTGAGCAGGCCTTAGGTAGTGAGTTAAGAAATATGCTAAAGAGGAGGGGGCCAAGTATGGAGCCTTGTGAGACACCAGACAGGATAGGGCAGCAGTCGGAGACAGTGAACCCAATTTTGACACATTGAGTCCTACACAGAAACCCAGAGACATAGAAACAGAAACAGAATGTGATTGCAGATAAGGACCACTTGGCCCACCTAGTCTGCCCATTTTCCTTGCCTGTTTCATATATTGCAGATATTAAATGATCTGTGACTTACCCTCTCTTTCCTGTCACTAAGGTTCCTTTATGTCTGCCCCATGCATTTTTGAATTTCCCTACCGTTCATATCCCCACAACCTCTGCAGGGAGACTGTTCCATGCATCTACCACCCTTTCTGTCAAAAAATAATGTCTTGTGTTACCCCTGAGTCTACTCCCCTCTATTCTCATATCATGGCCCCTTGTTCTTGAACATCTTCTTTTCTAAAAGATACTACCCTCTTGTACCTTATTTATACCCTTGAGATATTTAAAAGTCTCTGTCATATCCCCCTTCTCTCTCTCTGCCATCTTCCAGGGAAAACATATTGAGATCCTCTAGTCTTCCCTCATATGACTTCTGGTTCAGCCCCTGCACCATTTCTGATGCACGTCTCTGAATTGCTTCTTGTCTGTCTATGTCCTTCCAGAGATGTGGCCTCCAGAACTGGACACAGTACTCGAGATGAGGTCTCACCAATGTTCTGTACAGTGGCATCAGCACCTCCTTCCACCTGCTGAAGATACCTCTCCCTATGCACCCTAGCATTCCACTGGGTCTCTCCATGGACTTCTCACATTGTTTGGTAACCTTTGAGTCATCAGATATGATTACTCCCAGGTCCCTTTCTTGTTTGGTGGCCATCAGTACCTCTCCCCTCATCATGTATTCCTCCTCTGCATTTCTGTGCCCCAAGTGCATGATCTTGCTCTTCTTCTGGTTAAATCTTAGCTGCCAAACCATTAACCACTCCTCAAGTTTACTTAGGTCCCTTCTCATTCTCTTCAACACTTCAGGAGTGTCAACCCTGTTGCTGATCTTCGTGTTGTCTGAAAAGAGACATACCTGGACCTTCCCTTGAAACCCTTCTGCAATGTTCCTTATGAAGACATTAAAGAGGACTAGTCCTAGCACTGATCCCTGTGGGACCCCACCCGTCACCCTCCTCTCCTCAGATTGAACTCAGTTCTCCACCACCATCATCTGTGTCTTATTGCTCGGCCAATTTCTAACCCAGTGTACCACCCTGGATCCCACTCTCAGGCTGCCCAGCTTGTTTACAAGCCTCCTATGTGGGACAGTAGCGAAAGCCTTGCTGAAATCCAGGTTGGCCACGCCCACTGCCCCTCCCTGATCTACTTCCTTAGTCACCCACTCAAAGAAATCTATCACATTAGTATAACAAGACCTTCCTGCTGTGAATCCATGCTATCTTGGATCCTATGCGCTGCAGGATTCAAGAACATTTTCTGGTTTTTGATTGGCTAAGAGATACCATTTGCCATGTCCTTATCAGGACATATTCTAACAAACCTGCTAATGCCAACAAAAATGCAGTACTCTGTAAAATCAGTGCCTGCCATGGCTCTCCGGTTGTAGCTCTTCACCTAGCATATCAGTAAACCATAACAGCTGCACCAAGACAACAATGGTACCAACACACAAGTCACCATGTCCAAAGTCCCCACCTTCCTGTTGAACAGGACATTATAAAATTAAGACAATATTTTAGCTTGAATTGGTTTGTACCTCTTATTTTATTCAGACCACTGGCCATTTGTCCCGTCTGAAATCCACAGCTCTTGGTCCCACAGTTCATACCGTGAGCAGTACAAACCAACTGCCATTTCTTCAATACCCTGTGTCCAGTAGTCCCCCTTGATCTGCTGATCTCCACTCCTTCATTATTCTCTTTTCAATATACCAACAAACAGCAAGTCCTCTGCTCATCTTGTAGTGCAGTACAGCTACAGTTTCAAAGATGCGAAGGAGAAAACTGCTCCCCAGAGCGACTGCTAAGGGACATGCTTCCTATTGATGCAGTAGGCAGCAAGCACGTAAATACACACGGTCCACTTTGAGATTTCATTGCCTGGTAAAAAAGGAAGACACACTTAGTAGAAAAAAGTAGAATTAAAACAAAACAGGCAGTCTTTGTTTGCAACTGTGTGTGGGTGGGGGGGGGGCTGGAATGCAGGATTGTTGGCAGACAACCTCAGTACCAGTCACACCAGTCACTCCCTGGTTCCCTGGTAATGTCACACAAAAGAAGTACAAAAAAAGATAAATAAAACTGTTGGTGTTTGTGAGGGAGGAGGGGGGAATGACAGACAGACATCACCTCCCTTAACTATTAAAATAGGATTAAACATGTGCTGTAGCTCTGCAACAAAAGGAACTATTTTCTTGAAACCCGGAAAAAAGTCAAACAAAAAGACTAACAAATAACATTGTACTTTTTAAAGTGCACTATCTTGCTGAGAATCTATATTGAAAAGGTTCTACCTATTTTATAAGTGGCATAAGACCCTCTGAGGTGTGCTTTATTGGCTGATTATACAATGGCTCTGAAAATCCTGAAACCTGATTTGATGACTGGCAGGATTTTCCTATTGTAACTCATGACATGACCCACGGGAATAGGTGCTAGTCAGTCGCATCTGGAATACTCACAGTTTTAAAATCACTCAAAAATCAAAAGCTGCCATGTTGGGTCACCACTAAATTGCCACTAAGACATGAGGGATAAAGCATACAACTGCTGCTGTAGTGTCATTGAAAAAGTAAAAAGCAGCTTCATAAATGGACCTCAAATCTACTTTAAAAAATATAGCAATGTGTTTCTTTATGTTCTTGATTCTTGCACCCACCTCACCTGTCTGAGCATTTTTTCCCCATACTGGCTGGGCTCTGTCCCCAGATCACTGTCTCTCACCGCTGCACTATGACATCCTTCACAGTCATTATAAAAGCCCCAATGCCCTCCCCGAAGCACTATCCTAATCACATAAAAGAAAACAAAACAAACAAAAACACTGCTGAGTCAGACCTAGTCCATGCTTCTCACTGCAAAGCTGACCCAGAAGCAAGCATGCTGATGGACGGCAGCCTATGAGCACTCACACCACACTCTGTCACACTCTGATACCAGTAAAGAGAGGGGAGACTGTTGTCTTTCTTTTTTTCTTTTGTTTAAAAAATAAAAATGTTAAGCATGTGGGCTGCTCTGAACAAAGTGTGGACTACATCTTCCTGGACGAGACTCAGGAGTGAAGGTTTTCCTTGTTCTTTTTCTCCGTGCTCTGAGCAGTGACAGAAACTGTGAAAGACAGTGCTGCTCCCCAAATCAAACTATGAACAGCATCTTCCGAGAGAGAGAGAGCAAGAGAGGTTAGAGTTGTAAAGGATTCCTCTTTATTTTTTACTTTTCTAACTGTTAATTTGCCCAAACCAATCACCTCACAGATTGTTTTTTAGATCTTAAATTTGGCTGGGAGATTTATACAGTGCTCACTTGCTCTCCCTGGTGGTACACACTCCTTTCTTGGTCTGCAAGCTGCTTGTCTAGCTGCCATACATGTTGTCTCTTGCTATCTGTATGTTGGGGAGAAAAAAATGTTGTAGCAACCAGATGTGGGGGTAGGGGTGTGTGTCTTTGGTGGGGGATGACTGCCATCTTCTACGAATAATATTCTACCTAGCAACAGGGAACTATTTAACATACATTGGGAGGATATTACAAAGCAAATCAATTAAAAAAACACCTTTTCATGTAAAACCTCTTTAATCTTAAAAAGAAATTCTTTAAAAAGGAGGACATTGTGTAAAGTGCAATATACCACTCCAGAGTGTGGATTATGCTGGCATGTACCCATTTCTGGTATGGTTTACTCAGTCGGCCTGCAGCCTCGTGATCAAGACCATAACAGGCATGGGTAACTCTCAGCATAACCCACACCCTGTCTTGGTATTTTGCTTACTTAGAGCACTTGCCTGGTGCTAAAGGCACTCAGTGCAAGTGCCTCCTGCCTCATCATGTACCTGGGGTAATTCTGGCGGTAAGCAATAAGATGAGCTGGCAGACAGTTCAATGCACAGCTTGGGGAATGTAGTGAGGCACAAGGCCACAGACCAAGTGCATCCAGTCCCCTAGCCGTGCATTAGAACTGTCTAATGCACATCCACGAAGTGGCTTATTGCGCTTATAAAATGGGCCAGTGTATTCTAAATGGGGGTTCTAGTTTAAGCTGTGCATTAGACACATCTAATGCATGGCTAACAACCAATCAGATTGCTTGAAATCCTTTGCCCATTTTATAAAAGCCAATAAACCCCACCTTGTCATGTCTTATTTCTTATTTAATACACACCCTCAGTGTGTGTTGCTTGAATAAACCCCTTGAGCTTCACTCTCAGGGTTTATGTGACATCACACACCTCAGATGTGTATTCAGTTCTCATAATGCATACTACCCCATGCATTATTCTCTATGTACAGTGTATATTATAGTGTTGAATGTTTCTAGTAAACTTTTTGATATTCTGCATTTGTTAGGATGTTATTTTTATTTATTTGTGGAAGTTAAAATTTTCTCTGGTCCCTGATCAGTTCCCTGGAACTGGAGAAGGACATTCTTGGTGCTGTTCCCACTTTAAGGGACCCACTATTAAAAATCTTTTAAAGTAAATGAAAAGTGTTTTCTTAAACAATTTTATGGTTTTACCTAAATTACTTAATTATTGAACATTTCTTGGGCTTAATATTTATTCCAATTTAGTCGACTGCGAACCAGAAATGCCTTCTCAGGGTTACATAGAATTTGCTGGCATACACTTGGCTCACCTAGTATGCCCATTTTTCCCTGCCTATAGTATCACTGCAGATCTTACTTGATCTCCAGCTCATTCCCCCCTTTCCCTTTCCCTCAGATTCCCTTATGTCTATCCCATGTATTCTTGAACCCCACCACTGTTTTCGCATCTCCACCTCTGCTAGAAGTCTGTCCAGGAATCCACCACTCTTTCTGTGAAGAAGTACTTCCTTAAATCACTCCTGAACTGACCCACCTCCAGCTTCTTATCATGCCCCCTTGTCATGGGGCACCTTTCATCTCTGAAAAATACTTGCCTCTTGTACCTTGTTTACCCCCAATGAGATATTTAAAGATCTCTACCATATCACCTTTCTCTCTCCTCTCTTTCAGAGAGTACATATTTAGGTAATTTAATCTTTCTTTGTAGTGTTTCTGATGCAGACCCTGCACCATTTTAGTTGCCTTCCTCTGGACCGCTTCCACTCTGTCTTATGCCCTTTCTGTGATGTGATCTCCAGAACTGGACACAGTACTCTAGGTGAAATCTTACCAGCCATCTATACAGAGGCAATACTACCTCAATTTCTGCAGGTGGTACAGCTTCATATGCACCCCTGCATTCCACTTACCCTACCAACTGCCTTGTCATACTACCTGGCCACCTTTACATCATCCAATATGATATGATCACCACCAGCTCCCTTTCCTGCGTGGTGGTAATCAATACCACCACCCATTGTGTACTCTGCCCCTAGGTTTCTGTGCCCCAAATGCATTATTTTGCACTTTTTCACATTGAAACCCAGCTTCCATACCCCTGACCACTCCATAAGTTTTCTTACGTCAGTGCTCATCCTTTCCAACCCCCCAGCTTGTCCACCCTATTGCAGATTTTGATGTCATCTGCAAAAAGGCAGATCTTCCCTTCTAGAGCCTCTAATGTTACTTACAAAGGCATTAAAGAGGACCGGTCTCAGAACTGATCCCTAAGGCACCTTACTGGTCACCCTTCCTTCCTCTGAGTGAACTCCATTTACCACCACCTTCTGTCACCTATCCATTAACCTGATTTTTACCCAGATTACCTTTACCAACATTGGACCCTCTCCTAAACTACCCAGCTTACTAGTCTCCTGTGTGGAACTTGTGTTGAATGCCATGCTGAAATCTAGGAAGGCTACTTCCACCACTCAACCCTGATCTATCTCTTTGGTCACTCAGTCAAAGAACTCTTGTCAGATTTTCTTGACATGGTCCCCCCGAATCCATGCTGCCTCAGGTCTTTTAACCCACTGGATTCAAGATAATCTACAATCCTTTCTTTCAGCAGTGACTCCATTAACCTTCCCACCTCCAAAGTCAGGCTGACTAGTCTATAATTGTCAGCCTCTTCCCTACTCCCACTTTTGTGAAATTAGACTATATCTGCCCTTCTCTAGTCCTTCAGGACCACTCCTGTTTCCAATAAGCTGTTAATTAGGGCCATCAGAGGTTCAGCCCGTACCTCCATGAGCTCCTGCAATACCCTTAGGTGGACCCCGTTTGGCCCCATTGCTTTGTCCACTTTCAGATTTGTGAGTCCCTTCATGACTCTGTCCTCTAAAAATTGACTAGTGTCCACCTCCTTCCCTTTCTCCAATGCTCCTGTTACATTTCTTTTGCCCCTCACCAGCTCTTTCCTCTGTGATTACTGAACAAAAATATTTGTTCAGGATGTCTGCTTTTTAGTGTTCCTCCCTGCACAGTCTCCCCTTCCCTTCTTTACCTTACATTCCTACCCCTGGTCTTCCTTTTTTTTGTTTACATACCTTGGCTATTCTCTCTCTCTTCAGTTTGTACATTTGTGCTCTTTACTGCTCTCTTTGCTTCCCTCTGTTTCCCCTGATAACCTCCCTCTCCTCCTCCCTCTGTGTCTCCTTGTTTTTCAGTGTTTGGCATGACTAATAGACCCAAAAAGAAGACAGGACCTACAGGCTTTAAAAATGGTACTGTTTATTTTCAGCTCCTGGCAAGGGTAGGCTGCCATGAGCTTTGTTTAAAGTGCTTTGATCCGCACCACATTTTTTCCCGGTGCAATTTCTGTATAAAGTTTTGCCCTAAAATGCAAAAGGAAAGGGCTACAAAATTAGAAGACTTTATGGTTCTCAATCTGTCTCCATGTCACCAAAGGTTCAGAGGAGGGTCCAGACCCTCAGATTAAGCAGTTGTCCCTGTCAAAGGGGACAGAAAAGAGATACAAAGCTGCTAAAGGTGGTTCAGAACTCAGGGTGTTCAAAAGGGTGAACCCTGAATCCAGCAAAATAAAACATCCTCTGAGCAGACAGTGCTCAGTGCCTGCCGAGAAAAAAATAATAAGAAAAACATGTCCCTGTGCCACCAGTGGACAGAAATAAAATGCCTGCAGTAGGTGGCATGACTGAGGTGTGGCAATTCTTTCAGGCAGTCCATGCTATAGGGAATTTCTTTTTTTTTTAATATTCCTTTTTTCCTTGGAGTTCCGGGCAGGGCTTCTCAGTTCCAGCCCCTCCCAACTTGCTACTGTCCCCCCCAGCACTCATCTGACCCAGAACCCCAATGGCTTACCCCCCATTGTGGGGCTAGGAAGGGGAGGGCCATCATTCCCCCACTTGGATCATCATCCAGTAGTGTTCAGCATTTTTTTTGTGGTGGCATGGATCAGGATTGAGAGGTCAGGATATCATGGAACCCAGATCCCCTTCTTTTCTTTGTTCTCATCTCCTGACTCATGGCCATGTTGACATGTAGGCATGCATGCGTGGAGACATGTGCACATCGCAGAACTGTGGCCCCCTCCCTACATTGGTGCTCAGACACTGCACTGTCCCACAGGCCTCCATCTGGGTGCAGCCAAGGGCTGAGACACTGATCCTCCTCTCCTTGGGAGAGGAGAACACTCCTACAGATGTGCAATATCCTCACTCCCTCCCCAGCTGAGCCCCTAGTGACCTGAACTAATTTCTGAACTCAGGTCACCAGCATGGCAGGATGTAAGACGCAAAGTGTGTCAGCCTTCCATGCCACTGGCTGGTCTAGCTATGGGGAATTTCATGAATATGCCTGCCCTCTTACCAGGCTCTGGTTCCATTCTCAATGCCTATGGAGGAGAAGGCTGATATTTACCATGAAGGTGAGGAGGAAGGAGAACCCATAGAACTGGATGGTTCCTCTGAGCAAGAATTTGGCTCTCCTGCTAGAACTTCTGAAGAGTATATGTCACACTAAACTTCATAAGGCATATAGTAAATACCCTCAACAACTCCCCCCCACAGGGCTGAGGAAGATGAAAATAAGGCAGAATTCATGGGAATCATGTGCTTAGCACCCGCAAGGAGGTTGATGCTGCCCATTCATAAACTCCTCATGAAAATCACTTGCAAGTTCATATCAGTGACTACCTCAGCTGCTCATATAGATAAGAAAATTAATAAAAATTGTCAGGTGGACAATCAGGGAACTGTGTACCTGTATTCCCTTACTGACCATGAGGGAGAAGTCAAGGGGGCTTCTGCCTGTGATAAAACCAAAGTTCCCTGTCCTCCCAGCAGCCTGTGAAGGATTCCAGGAAGCTAGATAGCATGGGGAAAGTTCATATGAAAAGTTTATATGTCAACTTCCTTGCTCCCAAGGCTGTGGCCTACACAGCACAGTACCAGAAAGTCCAATGGAATTCAATACTGACACTGAGAGAAAAGGCTACCGGATACTTGACACAGGATATGGCTAACACAGCAATACCAGCCTTAGATGCCACGAAGTTCCATACGGCAATGGACTCAAATGGCACTGTGTCTACTGTGTCATGGCTCATGCAATGTCCTTAAGAAGGTTTCCCTGGCTTAGAACTACTAATATATCCCATAACACTCAAACAACAGTGACAGATTTCCCTTGCGAGGGAAGTTCCTTGTTTGATGATGAGATATAAGTTTACATGAAAAAGGTGGAGGAATACAAAACCACATACAAGAATACAAGAGCAACACTAAGAAAGAAAAGGCATTCACTTCCTACAGGCTCTATGGGAGGGGAGGTAAACACTTATTCTGGTACATCAAAGAAAAAAGGAAGAAAAGGGAGGATTGTTAAGCTGGCGGGGGGAGGGTAATGCAGAATGATGAGCAGAAGGCAATCATTCTGAATGACTGCTTCTGCTCAGTATTCATGATGGAGGATGACAGGCCTGTACCAGAAAATAGAATGTAGGTAGCAGTGATGAGGATTCAGGAAATCGGGAGAGTAGTGATTTCAGTTGAGAGAATAAGAAAAGGGCTTGTTACCCTGAATGTAGATAAGGCACTGTGATCAGATGGGATGCACCAGAGAGTACTCAGGAAACTGATGCCAGAACTGACTGAGCCCCTGGCAGAGCCATCCAATAGCTTGCTGAAGCCCAGGGTGCTTCCACAAGATTAAAGGACAACAGATGGGGTTCTAGTTCACAAGGGAGGAGATAGGAATGATCCAGTGAACTAGAGATCTATCAGTCTTACCTTCCATTTAGGCAAACTATTGCAGACATTAGTAAATGAAGACCTAGTGACCTACCAGGAAAGCGATGGTCTCCAGGATAATAAGCAGCATGGGATCGTGTTAGGGAGGTCTTGTCAGGCTAACCTGATAGTATACTCTGACTGGGATACAAGGGCAGTGGATAACAGACACACAGCAGATCTACTTTACTTCAACTTCAGCAAAGCATTCAACTTGGTACCATACAGGAGGCTGCTGAAAATGTTAGAGATCTTTAGAGTAGACATGGAGCTGGTAAAATGGGTATGAAATTTGCTGGCAGGAAGAACAACAGAGGGTGGTGGTTAATGGGGTCAAATCCAGGACAGCGAGATCATGAGTGGGGTACTGTATGGGTCAGTCCTGGGAACTGTCCTTTTCAATATGTTTATCAATGACATAGGTGAAGGTGTACATGGCAAGATGTGTCTCTTTGTAGATGACACAAAAATTTGCAGCAGTGTGGACAGTGAAGAAGGGGTGAAGGAATTGCTAAAGGACCTGGAAAGTTTATAGAGATGGTCTAAGGTTTAGGCGTTGAGATTCAGTGCCAAAAAGTGCAAAGTGATGCACATAGGGATGTGGAATGCTTGGCCAGAATACTGGATGGAGGACTCCGATTGGCCACTACTTCCAAAGAAAGAAACCAATCAATGCAACAAGGCATGCAGCAAGGCAGCTGTAGTGTTGGGGTGCATTGGGAAGTGTTTTGATATTAGAAGGAAGTATGTGATACTGCTGCTATATAGGTTACTGATGAGACTCTTTCTGGAGTACTGTGCCCAGTTCTGGAGTCCCAACCTGAGAAGAGGCAGGGATAGACTGGGGTCGGTACAGTGAAGGGTCACCAGAATGATTCAGAGCCAACAGGGCAGATCCTATGTGTACTAGGTAGAGGCCCTGAACATGTGCTCGTTGGAGGCCAGAAAGCAGAGTTGTGACAAGATAAAGATGTTCAAGTTCCTGAAAGAAACAAGCAAGATGAACTGTGGGGAAGTATTCAATAGGACTTGTGAGTCAGTATCAAGGGCACATGAAAGTAAACTGGTGAAAAGGAAGTCCAAGAAGAATGTGAGGAAATTTTGCTTTGCAGAGAGAGTGGTTAAGCTATGGAACAACCTACCAGTAGAGGTAGTAGAAGCAAAGACCATCAGTGGCAAGACTGGGCCAGAGTAAAGGATCTGAAAGATACAACACGGTAAACAAGTACTGTAGGAGATGCAGGGGGATGGGGTGAAAACCCATCCTGGGCAATAGGATACAGTTTAAGGTAGGGATCAGAAAACAACATAGGGCGGACTGAGGGACCAGTGTTTTTTTTTTTTTCCACTGACAAAGTCTATGTCTCTCATGGTTTCTACTCAACACGGGCCTGTTATGTAGCCACTGACACACACCCTCCTCCTAAACCTTCACTGCGAGATCTAGCGGCTCGCTGCAGCAGCTTACTGAACTTAGTTTTTACTTACTGCGAGACAAAAAAAAAGAAAGATGGATTTCTGCACCCCACATCATCAGCAGTCAAATTATCTGTCAAATATATCCTTTAATCTTCCCCTTGCACTTTTTCCACTCAGATAAATTAACTCTGCCATTCTATTGCTGCAAGGTGCAAAAATAAGTAAATAAATAAATATGAAATTCTGGACCCTACACCACCAACACTCAGTAAAAAAATAAATATGTCAACTAAATCCTTCAGAAGTGTCCCTGCACCTTCAACAGTCTGCCAAATTCACTTTTCTTAGTAATTGGGCCTATAGCTGCCAGTGCAGGCTTGCACTGTGCCTCTCTCCTCTCCTCTGCGCTGCAACATGATTTCACTAACACTGCCAGCCTGACTACAGTTAAAAATAGTGAAAACTTGTTCACTGGAATGTACTGCACAATTCTGCAATGGTATTGAAAGTTTTCTTATCAAAGCCAAAGGGCATTCTTTTTCACATAAAAGGAGCTCTGTCAGGGTTCACCCACACTGCAGTGAAACGTGTTGCTGACGCCGATTACGGGGCAGGCAACATGCTGCCTGGCATTATGGCACCAGGCATTGCATCTCCCGGGAGTTACAGCATCAAAGCACCCTCCCAGGAAACATTCAGCTTTTGCAGAGGACTTCGCCCCCTGCACCCCCTAAAACTAAATAGAACCTTCTCTGGGGTGAGCATACCCTGAAGGGGGCAGAAATTGTGTGGGTGCAAAGAGCGACATGAGCGAGGGGTAATCGCCCCTGTCTCTGTCGCCCTTGTTGCAGTGGCAAAATGTAGTCAGCAACTTGACTTGATACGCTCTGTCAGTAGCCATATCTTTCCTCTGTGAGAAAGAGAGAGAGAGAGAGAGAGAGAGAGAGATGGAAATGGCACTGAAATGTGTGTAGTCCAAGCTCTTCTTTCTTGATCTCCAGCCATCACTGATTGGCTGCTGCTGGTCATGTGGCTTGTCAAAAATGTGGTCAAACTTAGTGTTTGCTCCCTGTAAAAAGGGATGCATCATAATGCTGAAGTGCCAAAATTCCAAAGGGAACGGGATTCCTTTCGACCTGCTTCGCTGGTATTTTAAGCACTGGATTTCAGAATGTTCACTGCATGCAATGTGTTCCTCTACTGAACCACATAAACTATCCCACAGGACATCTTCACCTTGATATTGCCTCTTCATAACCAGCTATGTTCCTGTTGTTATGTACTGTATTGTTCTTGTTTTTGCTATCCTTTTTGTAACCTCCTGGGTCATACCTGAAAATAGGCATTTAATTGTCTAGTGTGGTTACCCGGCCAACAGAAACTTAATAAATACGACCATCTACAATGGAGGTTGCCAATTTCCAAACTGGTTTGCACCTGGCTCTGCAACAGAGGTACTACAGTACAGCCGAAACAAGCCAGCATGCAATGCAATACCTTGCAATATATCTGCAGAGTGCAGAGTGCTACAGTATACTGCAGAGAACAGTGCAATTTAATTAAACCCCTTTGTCATGCAGCATTTTTGACGTATTTACTGCAAGGTACTGCACTGCATACTGGAGTCGCTCGATATCCTATGAATATAGCGATTCAGTTTTGGTGAGTCATTTTCAGTGATGTTAAAATAGCGATTGCAAAATGGGCTATGTGCCCTTACTAGCACATGTTAAGTTCAACGACTTTGTTTCCATGGAGCACAGCTTTGTGCAGTATGTAGAGGTTTGTTTGTTGGACCAGTTCTGAGCTGGTCACCTAACGCTCTGGCTAGAGTCACCGCCTGTTATGCTGATGGACCCTGGTTTAGGAATGGTTGTGGGGAGTTCTTTTTCTTTCCTTGGGATTGTTACTCTAATTTTTGGGAAACTTTTTTGCTTCCTGTTCTGCCCGCCCTCCACACATTGTCCCTCTTCCCACCTGCAGGTTGTCCCCCCCCCAATATTCTCACCCTCTTGACTACTGTATCCTGTTGCTTTGCCCCTTCCTGAGTTTTCTCCTGTCCCCAATCATTATCCCCCTGGTGTCTGTTATATCATTTATGGGGCGGGGCAATATGTGGGGCATAGCCCCTGCATAAAAATTAGGTTTGTTTCCCCCTCACCCGAAAGTAACTGTTCCTGGTTGGCGTTGTACTGCTCAACACCGTTTTGGGTTTTCAGCGATGTGCAGTCACTATTTTTGGGGCATGCCATTTTGTAGGAGCTATAATCACACAGAACCATTGACTCTACTGTATTCACAAAAGTGTCATTTATGTTGTTTGGCATCCTAATGACCATACAAGTTAGATTTGCAGTGACTTTAATTAGATTTTTTTGTCCAACCATCAAATTATTTTTGAATGTTTTTCCTGGAACTGTATTGGAACTTGAATTGGGTACAGAACTGAGTGAGGAACCAGTACCAGTGAATGGGAGATGCAAAGTTTCAGAAAACAGGATCCTTGAAGGAGGAAACCTGAAACAGTATTTCTTCCAATGTGGCTCCAGAGGGATGAACACCTTAATCTGGCCTGTATCCCTGGAACAGAGTCCTCTAGCAGACTAAGAATTGGAGACCAGGCTTGGCAGCAAGACATAGAGTTAGACTCGGTGTCTGATGATGGTTCAACTTTCTCCCCCAACACAGAGTGAGAGTCAGAACCACTCCCTTTGGACCAGAAAATTACCTTTTTGTTTAATACCAGGAATAAGTATATTTTAAATAAATCAGTGAGCTTTTTGCAGACTGTCAAGTTATAAAATTTGATGAATGTTAATGTTAACATATATCAATAGATTTGTTAGAAATAAATAAACTCCTGGTACTCCTAGTGAGCTGTTATTATTGTAACAAAATGTCTATTCATTGAAATTTTACTACATCAGCTGCAAGTAACAATAATTAAAGGAATGCTTATATGGTATTCCATAAAGGTAATGGACATTTTAAGAAAAATTGTAATATTAGATTGTGAAGGCCTATGACTGATCAATAAAATATTTGATTGATTGATCTGATTGAGAGTCAGAACCAGGGGGTCATTATTGTTTCAGAACAAGAACTAGAGGGGTCCTGGCACTGGTTTCAGTCATCAACATGGGAATCATGGTGCTTTCCACCTGATCTGACTGAGGGACTCTGGCCTTTGATGACTGGTGCTTATTGGAAGCCAACTGATCAAGATTGGATCACCCTTCAGCCAGGACTATTACTGCTAGGCATCTGAAGAAAGGCAAGTTGGGAGCTCTAAGAGCACACCTCAGCCTCCAAGACTGGAGTTCTATTGACCACAAAACAGATGTCAACACTGCCCTAGAATGCTTTATAAGCAAATCAATGAAGTGTGCAATGTCTACGCCTCCTACACCAAAAGAAAGATCCATGACTATGATAGCCCCTGGATCGTGACAAGAGCTACGAGCCCTCATGAAAAATAGAGATAACTTGTGGTACAAAGCAAGAAACTCTGGTACCCAGACAGACAACCAGAACTATAGAGCTGCACAGAATAGATGCACCTGGGCTATTCGCAAGGCCAAACACACTCACTTTAAAAATGAGCTGACAAACTCATGAGGTGACAATAGACGGTTCTGGGAGAACATCAGGTCCCTAACCAGTAAATGTAATAAAACTCTCACCACCTTCCTGAACATCGAGGGCCAACCTACACAGGATCACAGTCACATAGCAAATGTCTTCAACAAAGCTTTTACTGACCTCAGTGGTGTGTTGCCCCCTAGCTTCCTTCAACACCATTCAGATACTTGCACCGAACGAAACCCTGGGTCCCAATCAAACTCTCATCCGCCTTTCTACTTCAGAGCTATCACCTGTTTGGAAGCAAAAAAGTACATCTAAAAAGCACTAGGTAATTCCAGAGCTAGCTCTGATCAGCTGGACCTAAAACTAATTAGGCTCACCCTGGACATAACTCTCAAACCCCTCACCAAAATCTTAAATCTCTCCTTGATATCAGACAAATTCCCACAGATCTGGAAGGTGGCAGTGGTTACCCCTGTTTACAAAAGTGTTGACGGGGCCAACTCTATAAAGTACCGCCCAATATCAATCCTTTCTCCACTTTCCAAGGCCCTGGAGTGAATCGTGAGTGACCAACTGACAGAAAAGCTAGACAAGTATCATTTAAAATGTCAACAACAACATGGATTTCGACAGCAACACAGTACCACAACCGCTCTAGTGGAGTTTACCAGCTTTATTCATAATGCTGTAGACAGAGGACTTTTGGTGGGGGCAACATATATTGATCTTACCAAGGCCTTTGACACCGTCAATCACAATCTGCTCCTGGATCAACTCTCCAATACAGGTCTCTCCCCAGCAACAGTAGCATGGTTCAGAAGCTACCTCTCTGGGAGGGTCCAAAAAGTGAAAATCCTGGACACCTTCTCTGACATCTTTAGTGTTAACACAAGCGTTCCTCAAGGCTCTATCCTTGGCCCTCTACTGTTTAGCCTGTTCTTAAACAACCTCCCTCCTTCAGTAAATGACCAGCTACTACTGTATGCAGACGATGCGGTCCTATATTCATGTAATTCTGACCCCTACAAACTAGAAAAGCAAATGGAGGCTAATTTCACTGTGGCTAAGCACTGGTTCCTTCAATCAAAGCTGCTCCTCAATTATAAGAAAACTAAGACTATGTTATTCGCATCATCACATAACAAACACCGCACTCACCAACTTTGCATTCATAACAATCAAAATACTTCCCTGGAGGTGGTTCAAACATTTAAATACCTAGGACTGACACTGGACTGCACCCTCTCGTTTATCCAATACATAGATGCAGTCACAAAGTTGTCAAATGCTTAACTAGGATTACTGTACAGGCACCGAAAAGGCCTGACTTCTGAGGCACTCAAAACTGCTGTAACTAGCTCAGTCCTCTCAGTGATAGACTATCGTCTAGCAGTGTATGGGGCTGCCTCCCAAACTGCTTTGAAACATATCAAAACAACACTAAATAAAGCGTGTTGTTTAGTCCTAGGTGTACCTCATCTCACTTACACCTGCGAGCTGTACACTCAAACAAAATGGCTCAACCTTGACAGTCGCCTTCAGTATCAAGTATGCATGCTCGCCAAGAAGTCTATGTTAGGACTTACCACCCCAGGCCTGCAAAGCCTCCTTAGCCAACCTAATTCCATCAGATGCACTAGGGGTACAAACAACTCAGCTCTCTGCATCCCTTTCCATAGAACCACACAAGGTCAATGGTTCTATGAATACCAGGCACCACTTTGGCTTAATACGCTTGACCTAGGCATCACAAAAGAGGAAAAAATAGGCCCCTTTAAAGATAAATTCTGAGTGGCCCTTGCCACAAACAGGAACTGTGACTGTGAGACCTGAACTCCCCCACATTCTCCCCTCCTCTTTCCTGCTACCCACATTCTAACCTGCATCCTTGGCTCTCCTCTCTTCTTGCTAACTAACACTCCCCTAGTAGGCTCCAGGTCCCTGCTTCAGCAGGCCCCCCCAGTGAGTCTAGCCCTCCTTTATGACTACACTCTTTAGCACTTATGACAAAAGAACTGCTGCCCATCACGTTCTTGCCTCCTTGCGTATAGTATTAGTTAATTATTTTACAGACTATATCATCTTCTGCTCCCTACCTGATTCACTCTATATCCTGTAGAATCGCAAGTTGTTCCCTTAACAACCTGTCAGCCTAGCCTGCTCTAAATTATGTGTTTGTATATTTTTACTTATCTACTCCCTGTTATTGTAATGATGTAACCTCTGTAACCTGATGTACTCATGTCTTTCTAGGCATGGAACCACCTTGTATCCACTTATGTACTTGTAGCCATTGTAAATGATGTAATGCCCATGTATTACTACGACGTGGAACCTCTGTAAAAGAGCATTTGGCTCAAAGGTACTTCCTAGAAATAAAGAAATAAAAATAAATAAATGTAATCTGTTTCCTTACCAGAACCTATGAGTTTAGATGTACCTGTTAGAGAGTCTTCTAACTTTTTATCCTCACTTTTCTTGGACTTTCTGGACATCTTCCTGAAAGGAGGGCATTTTAGAAAATTTATGGTATATTTTGGTCTTGAACACTCAAGGCATTCATCCTTATTATCTACAAATGGCATGGGTTTACTCTTCATTTACAGTAGTGCAGTTCTTAAACCCACCTGAACAGTTTACCTAAGACAGGCCATGACTGAGGTGAGAACAATCAGGAATCTGTGCAATGCCACAATGTTAGGTTCGGTTAAAAAAGAATGTAGAAAAACTGAATTTGCTGGATGGTTTGATACCTTTCATCAGACCAACATATGTCTTGTGCAAAGATTGTATAGCACCTAAACTTTCTGGGCCACACAGGTCCCTTCATCAGGTGTTAATAGCATTCTGAGCAGAAGAAGCTGAATTTATAATACAGTTTATTTATTTATTTAAATTTTGATGACCGGGTTGGCCCACTGGGACAATCTTGTCCATTTTTTCAGGGACGACCTGGGGAATAGAGACATTCCAAGAATACAAACATAGTAAAGAGTACTTTACAGAAGATAAGCAGGAACAAAGTGATAACACAATAATGATAGTCCATTGAGCACATGTAGACAAATCAGAAATACATATTTTGAAAGTCAGACAATAATTGGGTGCAAAAACTTATCTGACATTGGAGCATTAGGCAGTATACAATATTTACATAAATTCTGATACAATAAAACAACGCAAATAAAATAGTGAGAGTAAATGCAATACATACATTAGTAAGGTCATAGGTTTTGAGAAGGTGAGATTGGGGAAAAGCAGGGAATAGAGTAATTGAATAGGGAAGGGCATGAAACAAGGAAAAGGGAGAGGAAGGAGGGGAGGAGAATCAGACTAGATGGAGAGGATTAGGTACAGTTACAGGTTGGGGAGGGAGGAAGATTTCTTTGAAGTACTTGTTGAACTTTAGAAGAGAGACACATGAAAGAAGACTGTGAGGGAGGTTATTCCATTTTTGGGGAGCTGCTGAGGAGAATGATCTCCTACCCACAGCTAGTTGGGTTTTGGGTGAGGTTAGGATTGGGAGGTGGGAGGACCGGAGGGTCCTAGTGGAGGACTATAATGTAAGGAGGTTGGATAGGATAGGTGGCGATAGAAGATTGAGGAGTTTACGTGCATAGTACAGGGAAGTCCATGTTGGCCTCAAAAGCTGGCCAGCTAAGAGTCGTGAGCATGTCACAATGGTGGGCCCATGCAGGAACCTTGGCAGCAAATTACACTACTCTGTGACAGGCCTGCTTGAGTTTTATCAAACAGAGGATCTGGCAGAGTGAATTATAGGTGCCGATAGAATAGGCCTGGGAGAAGTGTGGCCGAGGCAATTGTTTTTGCGTGCTTCAGGCATCAGGTAGGGGGCTATATGATATAGAAGGCCTAGTTTTTGGTTAGTTGCCTTAATAAAAGTAGTTGTGTGAGTTTCTAAGGACAGTTGCTCATCAAGGGTAATCCCCAAGTATTTGAAGGCACACACTCCTTCCAAGGGCACACCAGAGGAGGTCTCGATTACCAGGGGAGCTGGGACGTTATATTGTAGGAGGTATGGTGGAACAACATAGATGTTGTTTTTTAGCATTCAGTACCAGCAGGTTCCTCTTGAACCAGGCTTCCAGCAGCTGGAAGTCATTTTCTGGGTTAGATTTGATGGTGGATACATCTCTGCATGATCTGTACAGAATGCATCGTCTACATGGAGTTGGACTGATGCCCTCCCGCAATTCAGTAGCAGTTCATCAATGAAGATGGAGAATAAGACAGGCATGAGGATTGAGCCCTGGGGAATGCCACTGCTGATGGGAGATAAGGAGGAGTTGGCACCAGCCCATTTGACATGTTGTTATTGGTTAGTTAAGAAATTAGAGATCCATGAGAGTGAGTTGCAATCAAGGCCTAGTTTTTGAAGCTTGGTGAGGAGGAGTGAGTGGTTTGTGAGATCAAAGGTCTCCGTGAGGTCAATGAAGATAGCTCCTGTGGGCCAGCCTTGATCCATGGCATGAAATATGTTGGTGGTGACTCTCAGAAGGGCATATTCTGTCTCGTGTGCCTTCCAAAAGTCATGTTGATGGATGGTAAGGGCTTGGGTATGCTCAAGGAAGGAGTATAGCTGACCATATAAGATTCATTCCTGAATTTTAACAATTGGGTAAAAGATGGATATGGGTCTGTAATTCTCTACCAGGTTGGTTGGACCAGATTTGTGCACTGCGATGACAATCGCAGTCTTCCATTTGTCAGGAATGGATTGGGTGAGGAAGGATCTGTTGATCAATTGAGCAATTGAGAGAGCAAGTACTGGTGCTCCTATCTTAAGGAATTTGGGTGGTAAGGAGTCATAACCAGGAGAGCTATCAGAGTTAAGACCCATCAGTAGCTTAAATGCTTCTTTACGTGATGTGGTTGTTATATAGAAGAGAGGATGGGAAGCTTCAGGAAGATGATCATGCAGGACAGGGTGGGTAGCATGTAGCCCTGTCTTGTACACATCAAGGTCAGTAAAGAGGAGATTTATTCCTGTGGCTATCTCGGAGGGGGAAGATAATAAGTTGCCTTTCAAGATTATCTGCTGGGGAATGGTCCACTCATTGCCCTTAAGTAGAGCATTGATCTGTGCCCTGAATTTTTTGGGATTGGCAAGGTGCATTTGCTCTAGAGATTGAAGGTAGTCCCAATTTGATTTGTTTGTATTAGTTTTACATGAATTTCTCAGTTGACGGTAGGTCTGAGTGGAGCCCAATCCTTTTAAAGGTTATCCAGGCTTTGTTACGGGAATGCATTTGGTGCCATAGATCCTAGGAAAGCCATGGAGAGTGGAGTCCCTTAGCTCTACGCATTTTGAAAGGGGCATTGGAATCGAGGATGGAGGTGAAGGTGTTGACAAGGTATTCTAGGGCTTGATTTATGTCAGGGAGAGATGTAATGAGAGTTCAGTCAGGGGTGGCCAGGTTATGCAGGAAAGGAGGAACATTAATGTTAGGTAAATCCCTGGATCTAATGATTTTGGAGGGGGTGAGGATGGTTGTTCTTCCATATGCAGAAGGCAGGGGAGTGATTGCTCAATGCATCTGGAATGATTCCCTCAGCCTTGATATAGAACGTATTGTTTGTAAGCATCCAATCCAAGAGGCTATGGTTGCCTGATCTTGTGTTTAGTCTGGTAGGTTTGTTGAGTAGTTATTTTGGTTTTGCTTCAGTCAGAGCTGTCCGATACTGAGATCTATTGGGACTGGTCCAATCAAGGTTGATATCACAGCAAATAATGGTATCTCTAGGAGGGGAGGTTGTCAAGATTTGAGAAGAGTTCAACAAATGAGGAAGAAGCTAGTTTTGGGGGCAGGTAGAAACACCCTATGGTTAGGTGCTTAACTTGGCTGGGGTAACCTAGATGAAGATCTGTTTGATGTTTGGGTTGAAACCTGGGACAGGGAGTTCACTGGTGGCTAGCCCTTCTCTAATGTATATCAGCACCCCCCCCTTGTTGGGTCTATCACGATGATAGAAGGAGAATCTGGGGAGAGCATTTTCACGGGATTGGATGGTTAAAGTTAACCAGGTCTTTGTTAAGCATAGTACATCCGGCTTGTAGTGCAGGGTCCAGGTTTCTAGTTCTGCCATTTTATTACTGACACTTTGTATGTTCATGTGGGCTATTTTAAGCCCTTTATTGTCAACCCAGGTAGAACATGTGGTTAGGTGGTTGAGCTTTACTCTCTTGGGAAGCCCAGGATTCAGTTCTATATCACCTGATAAGAGAATGAGGCACAGATGAGATCTGATATGGGGTCTGTAGAGAAAGGCTGATTTGTGTTTAGTTTTTGCCCGTGACACAGACATGATAGTTTTATCATAATGGACAAAGATGAGGAGACCATGGTTGAGGGTGGGCACATTAAGTGGGCACAGCGGGTAGTAGAGTGGTTGGGGTAGGACTAGTCCATTGGTGGGTGGTAAGGTATTAGCCCTGACATAGACAAAATCATCATGCTGGAGATTAGCCAGTATGGAGCAAAGAAAGAGAAAATCTTTCGTAAGATAGAAAAACTTGGTAATAGTTGTTTGTAGTTGTGCAGAGAGGTACAGAAGTATGAGTTGCCAGGAGTTTGAAACTATCTGGAGCTCTACCAAGTATAATGTGAGTGAACAATTTAAGATTGATGGGACAAGATCAGAGAATGACTTTGTTGTTGCTATCCCTTAAATAAGCCCACTAGCGTTTGTGCTGGGTAAGAGGAGTAACACCATCATCAAGTGGTTAAAAGTTATAACTTGCAGGTGGAAAACTAGGGAGATAGTGAAATACACAAAAGAGAGGAAGGGGCACATGTGTGACCATTTCTGTGGCTATAAAATCAAGTCCGGAAAAGGGTGGCAATGGTGTGGGGAGCCGTGGCGTAGAGATGATGGAAAGAGTCGAGTCTTGTTAATAACTACTGACAGCACTGTTTAAGCATTTGTGTTTCAGAGTCGAGTCAGCATCAAGCAGCAGTGAAAACCAAAGCTCTGAGGGAACCGCTCAGGTATCGGGTGAGCAACACTAGAGCTGCTTCTAATCAGGAAGCTGGTTAGGAAATTAGTCACTGGGAGCATCGCTTGAACGTAGTTTAAACAATTAGTGAGGGGTCTCAAAACAGCTAAGCGCAGGAAAGAAAAATGTTTCAGTAAGCTGGTGGACTGCTCATATTTCTTCGATGAGAGCCCCTGCAGAGATCAAATGTGCTAGGCTACAAACCCCTTAGACAAACAGATTCAGTGCATCAGGGTTTAAGAGCCAGGTTTAAAGTAAAATCACAGAGATAATAATACATGCTACTAATGATGCTACTAGATTAATAAGATCTGTAGCAGACCATGGTTGCAAACAGGATATAAGCCCTGAAAGGTAGCTTAGGTGCTGCAGGCCAGTTGTATGATGATCAGCCCATTTAGTAAAAGGCACCAAATTTGAACAAAGGTCTGTTGGGGCACTGTATCCAAAGGCAAATTTGAAGGCGTACCTGATGTGGCAAGTAGAGAGCTAGAAGCAGCTCTTGCAACTACAGCCATGTGTTGGGAAGTACCTAAGGGGCTGGGCACAGACTGATGTGGTGAATAGAGGGCCAGGAGCAGCTCCTGTGGCTACAGCCACATTTTGGGAAGTTATGTCATTTCACTATTGAGTATATCTTCCTTTTTCATCATGAAACAGAGCTGTCATTTTAGATGGCCAATTGTAATATTTCCCATTTGGTAGTAAAAAGAGATTGTAGCTCTATTGGTCCCTGCAAAACAGAACTACTTTTAAACAGGATTACTTTTTGTACTAGAAAATTGAAAAATATTCAGTATGGAGGTGGTGCAGGAAATGAGCAAGAACCAATGCAGAGCTGGAAACCAAACAGAGAGGCAAGCTAATTACAAGGCTGTTAGCAACATAAAGTGGGACTGAGGTGTGGCTCATCTTCGTGGTAGAAAGAAAATATCTAATGGTTGGAAGGAACCATGCATGACACGTGGTGGCATGCACTGCAATCTTTTGTAATTAGAATCTGATTGGATGGTGCCAGGTGCCAGCTTACAGAGCAGAACAGGATGCTATGTGTGTGGCTAAAGAAAACCACTTGTATTTAGTACAAGATATGTCTGCATCCAGTCAGAGTGCTATGCCATGCATCCCACCTTTTACAGGAAGTTGGAACATGTTGGCAAAATGGGAAAAAAACAACACTTAAATATAAAATAATTACTAATTTTAAAAGTTAATATTAATTTAAGGCAGTGTACTAGCTTTGTAAGGAGTACAGATTTTCTTTCGTTGTTGCTTCTTTCACATCCACACTAGTCAAATTTTAAGGAGGACATATTTTCTGTTGTTGTTTCTAGCATACCTACAGTAGTCAAACAGTTTTACATTTTCTGTTGCATTATCAAGTAGCCTTTTGGCTAATTTTCTTCCTGCCATTGCCTCTTGGTACCATAGGATTTGATAAGACCTGTTCCTTTCTAGCTCAGTAATATTTTGCCATTATTATGAACCCAAAACATCATCAACCATTTTCTGCCTTCTGATTTTGAAAGATTTCTCTGCCTTATATTATCATGGTTTAGCTTCTGATTTTTTTTTTGGGGGGGTAGTTTTCTTTTTGTCTAGCTTTTAATTTTTATTTATCTTTTGGTTTAGCTTTTGATTTTGTGGGGTTAGTCTGCATTAATTCATTTAATGTAACAAATCTAACCTTTTTTATGGTGACCAGACATACAGTACAGTAGTTTCTCATGTACAGTTATTAGCCACATAGTATATATTTTTGCAAGACATTATTCAGAATTTTTATTGGCTGCCTTTTATAAATGTTTATTCAGTTCAAGTTAAATAGCTTTGTCAGTGAGTTGGTAGAAAGCTTCTTTAATGAGTTTCTTTCTAATTTGTCGAATGGATGTGATTATGTTTGTTGAAAAATTAATATATGGATACCACCAATGTAATTCAGTGTTTCGTCATTAGCTAATGTAGTTGGAAAACATTTTTAATTCAAGTCATACTGTAACATGTTTTCAGCATCTCAAGTGATGTGGTCTAACTATTATAGAATGTGATGACTGTTACTGGAAAAAAAATTACATTTCTTGTGATACGACCTGGGGGACATTGTTAAAAAATATATTTTTCATGGGATACCCATATCTTGATTGATTTATTTAGTTACTTAGTTTGTTAGTTAGTTAGGTATTTAGTTAGTGAAAACTTAAGAGAATAACCTTGAGCACAGGTGCTCATTTACAAAGGTTCCACATCAAATACTGACTGCCATCTCTGATTATCATATGTGTCTACCTAATCCTTGTCAGTGTCCTGCCTAAAATGTGGTCTCTACCCACAGCTATTTGTATACTGTATGTATTTACTCACCTTGAACATTGTTTATCCTTGACAAAGTTCCCCTGGAGCAGCTGTACCCTACCTTTAGTTACTCTACTGTTAGCACTTCACTCTAAGTAACTACCATATGTTGACGTGGAACCTTTGTGAAAGAGCTCCTGAGCTCAAAGGTAAAATGTCTGGAAAAATAAATGCATACATAAATAAATAAATAGTCACAAAAACATTAGAAATACAATAAACAGTTCCAGAGGAAATGCAGTCGAGTCAGGCTCAAAACACTTAAGACAGAGCAATTACATGCAGTTTTTGAAAAATGCATATAAGTTGTATAAAAATCTACAACATACCTACAGAGAGAATAAAAAAAACAGTGTAACAGTTACAATTGCAATGAACAGCAAGGAATCACAAAGATCTCTTAAACTAAATAATCTTCCAAGTCATATTCAAAGACACACTCACTGGACCTCTAGACCCGAGTAATAAACTATACCTCATGTCACAGTTTCAGGATATGCTCCTTTGCTTATAGAAAAAAAAATCCAACAATGTGTTTTGGCAGTTGTCTGAGGAATTAAATGATTTTTGAGATGGTATCCCTCTCTTTTAGAGGGGTGGTTGTTCAGACCCCTTTTCTGTTTCAGGTTAACACAGTCATAAAATGTTCAAGGGAACAGTAAATACAAAGTTAAAAGTCAGTGCTAAGGCAAGCAATAATGCAAACAGTGAGAAATTCCCCTATATCACGAGTGTGACTCAATAAGATACAGTGCTATGTTTTTTTTTAGTTGTCCAAAGGAAAAATACACTTTAAGATTTGTCTTATGATTCCAAATCCAGGGGGTAAGATAAACAAATTACATCATTTAATCAAGGGTGTAATCAATGGTTCCACTTAATTCAGTATGGTGCTTTGCATTATTCTTCAAAACATTCATAAAGTGAAATGTTGAAATTGTATATGGTACAGCTTTATAAGTAAAGAGAAAACAAATGTCTCCTGGTCTTAAAGAAGTCAGGCCAGTATGTCTGAGTAAATCACATTGGTGAACAAATTGTTTCACATTTCAAGGAAACCTCAGGGCTTTCTGGCATGGTACATTTATCTTTTGTGGAGTAGCTGACCTGGAAATGTTATATATTATGCCCTCTTGATAAAAAAGGGATAAATATTGCTTTGTATTTTTATGTACCAATATTGAAAAACACATTGCACTTCAAAAAAACGAAAGCTACCTTGTATTTATTTCCTTTGAAGGTTAGGCTATATATGAACAGTAGCTTATTTCAAGGTTGACTATAACTAGTAACCACGATTGTTGTTTTTACTGTAATAATATATTCATTATATTATCTCTGAAGGTACCTTTCTAAAAAGAAGGTTAACTTTCTCCTTCAAAGCAGAATTTCATGGAATAAAACTAAAACATTAAAGGGACACTGTCAACCCCCTTAGGCCTCAAAGGGTCTCTGATTTAAAAACAAATATTAAGATTGGTCACATTTGGTAACTGTCATCTGATTCCCCCCTCCCGGAAATAAAACACACTCCACAACTGCTAGTTTGGATGCTCGTTGGCAACAATTTATTCTAGGCACTAATTAATATTTACATTCCAATTCCTTTGCATAAAATGTTACATTTCAAAATAGTAAATACAGGGGTCCCTTATTGCTTCTGGAACTTTCTTCCTTCCTGGCCCGCTTATTCTTGCATGACTCGCCTTTGGGGTCTGGACACTCAGATCGGACCCCCTACACCATCACCAGCACCAGGTATCAACTTACCAGGACCTCCCTAGTCTCTACCCATCCCCCACCCCCCTTTACTTCCACACCTGGGTGCCATTTGCCCCAGCACATGTTGCCCTGCCTCCTCCCCTTTCTGCCCATCCCTCATTTTCTCCCTCTTTTTTTCCACTGACCCATCTCCCACAGGCAATGGAAGATGGGGCTCCCCTCTTGCAGGCCAGTAACTAGGACCCCTCTTTTCAATCTCCTCCCCCAAGTCTATCATTGGTCTCAGGAATAGGCACATGCCAAATTCCATCAGGTGAACCCCGTCTGACCTATATACTTCTGCCCTCTTGAAAGGGATGTCTCTATGTTGTATATGTGCCCTCGTCTCAATCACTGCTCTTACCACTTTCCTATTGAATCATTTTCTCCCCTTCTCCACAGTCCTAACTTCTTTGAACCCTCTCCATACCCTACAGGATGTGATTTCGGACTAGCTGATGACCACTCTCGGCCACCGCCCCATCACTCTTTCTAGATCTACAATTATGGCCTGTTCTAATTCCCCCCATGGTGTTTCTCCCAGATCATTTCCCACTAAGTGTATGATGAGCAAGTCTGGCCTGCTTCAACATATCCGAAGCTCCTCCAATAGTGGCATCAATTGAGCCCATCTCTTGCTCCTTATACTCTTTCATTGCACCTCATGTGCTCCATATCCATCTGTAGCTGTGTCCCACCACTCCTCAATGCCACAAATCTCTCAGCTCAATAGATAAAGGAGTGCCCCACCAACCAGACCTGTAATTTTTCTCCCACAGGATAAAAGAAAAAACACCAGGGTGAAAAACCATCCTGTTAATACCTCATATAGTTCTTATAGCAGTTGGATCTCCACCTTCCCACCTGCTTCACTTCCACCTCCAACCCCCCCCCCCACTGGCAGCAGCCTCCGTAGCTGCCCCTATGTGAAATGAATGGGGGGTGAATTCATCGGGGTCTTCCCCAACAAATGTGAGCACCTTCTTAAGGACACCCCCAACCCGAAAATCCATCACCAGGCTCCCATCCCCATGGTGGAACCATTTCCCACACCCTGCTCCTCGCATTCTCCCATACACCTCCATTTCTGTGACAGAGCATACCCCACCTGGTCCCTGTCTGACCAAAACCATGGCTTCACCCCTGCCCTCCTGATCCATTTTTGACCAGACAAATGAATGACCACCTTGTCTTGCCTCAACTCTACAACCCCTGCCTGCAAACCCTGGGCTGTCCCTGACTTCCGTGGGTACACCACCTCCCCGACCCTGAAAGCTCCTTTTGCCATGACTGTGAAGACCACTCTAAATAAGCAGGCTTCCTTTGCTGTGGTGCATACATGCTGTAGGACACCTAGTCAATCTTTGGAGCAACTGCCCCATAATGGGCCTCATCCTATCCCTTCTCACCCTGTGCCCTCTCTGCCAACCTGGGATCATCCACCTCATAGCCCTCCCTGCCGTGGCATCTGGCCAATCTCTGTCTTTACACACCCAACCTATGCCAGCCAGCTGCACCCCCATTGAGGTATGGTCCATCCCCTCCTCCTACTTCCCCACTATATATTGCTTAACCTTGTCCTCTGAGAGCTGCTCCTCTGTATCTCAGCTGGCCCTGGCCCAGAACTACTGAAAAGCCCCACACACCCCTTCATATGCTGTCAGTGTGTTGGGTACCCAGGAATTCAGGTACAACCATCTGGTCTTTTCCTTCCAATCTCCAATAGATGGTCCGGGACCCTGGTCATGTGTATGACTGCATTGGGCACCAACTCCCGGAACCTGTCCGACTGCAAACGGGAAAGACTATCAGCCACGTCATTATGAATACCTTCAATATGCTGTGCTTTAAATTACAAATTCAGTTGCAGTCTCAACAGGACCAAACGATGCATAATCCCTCCTACCTAGTCAGTAACACCCCTTACCTGTTTATTACCTCCACCACCCCTTAATTGTCACACCAAAAAAGTATATGCTTTACTCTCATCCTGCCCCCAAACCTTCGGAGCCACCAAGATTGGGAATATCTCTAAGAAGGTAATGTCCTTCAGTAAACCCACCTCCCTCCAGGAGCCTAGCCATGCCTCTGAGATCCAATCCCCTTTGAAATAGGCCCACATCCTCAGAGCTCCCAAAGTGTCAGTGTATAGTTCCAATTCTGCAGTGTAAGCCCATTTTTCCTGCCGAAATGTAACCCCATTTTATCCATCAAGAAACTCCTCCCACACCCCTATATCCTCCTGTACCTCTTTCGTGATGTCTACCCAGTGATAGGGCTATTTGCCTTCTTGTAGACCATGCCAGCCTCCTGGTAAAGGCTCTGTCTGGACATATGGCCTTAGAAGTGAAGTTAAGGCTCCCCAGCAGCTGCTGTACTAATATCAGCGGCACTCTCCTCCCTTTTACTTGCGCTAACAAACCCCTGAGTGCGGCCACTTTGTTCCCTGGCAGGCGGAAGCACTTTTGCACTGTATCTACCTTGATCCCCAGGAATTCCAACTAGCAGCTCAGGCTCTGCACCTTCCCCTCCACCAGTGGGATGCCTATGTGTCTACACAGCTCTTTAAAGTTTGACAACATCCCTTCTGTCTCTGACTCACTCCCCACTATGAGTAGGATGTAATCCAAATAGTGGACCACTCTCCTGGCGCGGAGCCCATATCTCCAACTGAACACCCACTGCACCCAAGAACTAAAAGCCTCAAAGGTCGAACAGGCCGCCGAGCATCCCATTGGCATAGTTTTGCCAAAATATAGCCCACCCTCGAATTGAAAGCCCACTAGATCCAAATCCTCAGGCCTCACTGGCAGTAGCCTGAAAGCAGATTCAATGTCCATCTTCACTAGTCAAGCCCTCTGCACTGCCCATATCAGCACTACCGCTTGGTCCAGGAATTCATATGAAACTGCTCATAAATCATCCAGAATCTCTTCATTTACTGAGGACCCCTCCAGGTAAGAGAGGTAGTGTAAGAGTCTAAACTCCCCCTGCTTCTTCTTAAGAACCATTACCAGAGGTATTACCCTGAAATGGGGGCAGGGAGGTTCGTTGAAAAGGCCCTCCACCCTCCAGGCTAACGCCTCCTTCCGAATTTTGCTCAGACAGTGTCCTCTTTCCCTTTTACTGACCTCAGATCTTTTGCCCTCATTGTCCTGCGCCTACCCTTAAAACCCAACTGGAAATCCTCTTTGAAACCTTTCCACAGGAATTCTGCTCTTATTACATCTGGGTATTCCTGCATCCAGGCCTCAACCACCCTCCATGCTATGGGGGTACGTGCTAAGGGAAAACCCCAGCACCCTTCTGCTTTTTCCCCATCAGTTCCAACCATAAATATAGTTGTACCCACCTTGTTGTGCCCCCTCACCTCTGCCCACTCCTCCTTCCCTCCCCCAAAAGGAGTGTTCCTGGTACTGCACCTCATTCTGTGTACTCCTTCCCCCCCAAAGGCAGTTTGCCACTGGGTGTGGGCCTGTGCAGCTTGAGCAAACATGCCAGAATTTATAGTTTGCCCACATGCATGAGGCTCTGTTGTAACCCCAGCATGTCTTCACCACTTGGGCGGGGGTTTCCTCTTTTTGTGCCCCCCCCAGGTCCACCGGATGGGCCCAATATAGTTCACACCCACAGCTCCGAATGTGTGCAGTCCCACCTCAGGTCCCCCTTTTCTGCCATCCATTTCCTAAATGCCTCATCATACTTTATCAGTCCATACCCAAGCTTGGCCTTATATGTGTCCCTGATGATTGCTGTGTAAGTCAAGAGGGGAATTGCCAATTCCAGCTGCTTTTCCAGGATCAGTGAGCTGTATATAAGGAAACTCACCTGTTTTCTCCTCCTTGTGCTCCACTACTGCTAGTGCAACCACCATCTCTGATTTTCCAGACTCCTTCTGTTCATATTTTTTGACCCTGTTTTCATCCACTAGCCCAAAAATGTATATGTATTCCCCTTTCCAGATTTTTTCCTTTAGTGAAGATGGTATGTGGTCGCTCACTGTAAAACCTAGGGGTCCATCTTACAGTTTCTTCCTCCCTGGTAGGTTTCCCATGACCCCTTCTCTGCTTGTAGTGCCCGTTCCATCCTTTCTACACCCTTGTCCCCCATATCACTTATCAGCTCTTCCAGGTACTCCTTCAGATTACCCTCATTTGTAACATCTATGTCGCCCTTACTCCCATTTGGACCTGACCCCGATGGTGCTGGTGCCGGATCCAGTGGCGAGAGAGGTGAGGGACCAGGCCCGGCGCCTCATGGCCTCTTCCCTCCCCTGCCCCCACTCCCATTCTTCTCTCTCCTTCCTTTTCTTTGATGCCTCCTCTTCTTTCTTTCTCCATTTGGCCGCCTCAACCAGCTCTGTCATCTTATTCATAAGTTTGGATGCCTCTTCGATCAGCTTGGCACTGGAAACCGGGGCCTTCTTTGGTGCAATCTGCCTGCTGCTGTAATACTAGAAGGAGGAAATGACAACTGTGAGTGGGATTTGCCATCCATCCCCCCCCTTCCATCTAAACTAGCCATTGCCAGGCCTCCAGTTTCTCCTGGCATGCCCCTCTGGCACCCACCGAGTGCCTCTCTGCCAGGGCACCCTTCGGCCCCTTCTGCCTGTCAGCACCTCCTTGTGTGAGCCTCCTTGGCCCCAGCCTATTTCCCCATGTTTCCTTGTTTCATTCCTTGTTTTTGTTTTTTTTTTAAACTTGCCCTGTCCACTGCCCCCACCCCGATAGGCCTGTGGTGCCCATTATTCAGCCTCCAGCACCCCTCCGTGCAATCCCTTGGCTTTTGCCCCATCTCTCCCCCCATTCACTGGCCCTTACCTCTGGGCCTTCTGGCCCCACGGCCGTCCACTTCACCCTTTGTCCCTTGTCGGCCATACCCTTCCGTGAAAAGGGGGTGTTGGCCAATGCCAATTTTTACATGAGGTCTCACCCTCGGTGCCCTCCCTGCCAAAGGCCAGTATGCTCACATGCCCTCCTTAGCCTCTGCAACAAACTTTCCCTCCCCACCCCCTCTTTCCAGACCTCTCTTGCTGGACATTCTCTTTACCCAAAATTTCATCCATATATTTTATTTATTTTTTTTTTTTAACTCAATAGGCAAACGCTTTTCCACACAAAGGAGTGACAGGGTCTATTACAGCCCCAAATTGTGACAACCTATCCCCGTGATGGCATGCTTAGTCCCACACTGCTCCCTTGTGAGTAAGTCTTCCCCCAAGCTGTCGAAGTCTATAGAGCGCAGCCAATTGTTTGGTTTCTTTTTTTTCCTTTTTATTCCTGCCTGCCGACTCCAAATGTCCACAGAAAAAACAAACCCTCAGGTAGACTGTGTCCCTCTTTGTCCACCCACAATCACCCCCAATTGCTACTGCCCCTAAGTGCAGTCCTTCTCAGGACTTTCACCTGTAACTGCTAACTCCATTCTCTTCTCTGCACCCTGGCCCTATCCGGGCCTTCTCCCCAAACAAAACGCTGCCCTATTTGCATTTTGCTCTGTCGCTATCTCCCTTGCTCCCTTTCCTTCCTGCTAGCAATCTTCACTAGCCAAGCGACCCCTGTTCTTTAGACACCCACCCCCTTCCACCTAGGCCTTCCTGCATCCAACGCCAAACCTGCCAGCCTCTCTAGGCCACACCTGCACTTCCCTGTGGCCTTGCTGACTCCTCTGGGCCTCCACTGAGACCAGATCACTTGGCCGTCTACACAAAACCCTCCAAAATTCACCAATTGCACTGAACAGCACACTGCTTACATGCCACAGGCTGAGTGACGGGGAGGTATGAGTCTGTGGCGAGAAGCCTTCTCCTCACTGTATGCTCCAGCCTGGCTACACCTGGATGGGTCTTCTCCTCCCTAACATGAGGCCCCCTTTTACCAATGCGCTACAAAAATGCCTACCATTCCCGATGTGCCAAGCACTGCCTGCATGCCTGCTACTACTTTATCCTTTGTAAATATAAGTTTTCCTTTAAATCTCTTCCTCTAAAGACTTCCCCAAGTCCTAGTTGCTACTCCCAGTGGTCTACTGACTCCTGCTCATAGCACGCCTCACTGTGAGAGTATCCAGTACCTTCACCTAACCAAATACCAACATTTTACAATAATAAAACAAAACCATGTCTATGCCAAAAATCTCTTTCATTTAAAACAAACTTCTTTTCTCTTTTTTCCTCTTTTTCTTTTCTTTTTTTTTTTTTTACAAAAACAAAACCAAACCATGGCTCTACATGGCCTAAAGGCCCAAGGAGACCCAGCCTGTGCCTTAACTTATCGATTGCCAATGAAGGTGCTGAGAATCTCACCAAGAAAAATCCCAGCAAAGAGGGCTACTGGAGGGTTGCACAATTTTTTATACCCCTCCAGGCCTCTCAGCCAGGATTCTTCCAAGCCCCTCCCCGGCCCAATGGCTTGCTTTCATATCCCTGTGTCAAATGACTCCTGGAGACCTCTCAACCCCTTCTTTTCCACTCCTCCCCCTGTCTTTGCCTCTTTCCTTAAGGGGCCATCTGACAATTTGGGCTGCCTGTTATCGGCAACCCTATTTATTGCTGATGTAGCTAGTAGTTTGATTCTGATTTCTTTTTTCTGTTTCTGGACCCTGCGCTGCCATACCTCCACTGACATAATATAACAGTATCGTTATTTGACACCAAATTTTCAACTTAGCCGTCTTATGACCTCACCTCATGTACCCAGTACAAAAAATGTTCAAATCCCGATGAAATGTAATACTGCGCTACCACAATACCATTCTATGCCACAGGTGCGAAAATATATTTTGGCCAGGATTTTAAAAATGACAGCTATCACATACTTGAGGTGGGGTAATAGGAAGACCTTGCTAAAATATGGGGTGAAAATATTGAACATTTCCACAGTTATGAGTGTGTGCAGAGAGATTGCAATGAATGCCCATAAGGCAGCCATTTTTTTTAAATTTTGACCCCAACTTTCCAAGATAGTCTTCTTGTGAACCCACCTCATGAACAATGTGACTGTCATTACACAAATCCCAATGGAAAGATGATTTTGCTACCCAACCGCAACATCACCTTTCCAGTGAGAGTTACCTAATGACAATCATATTGTTCATGAGGTGGAGTCCCCAAAAGGCCATGTTCATTCACATATCAGGCCTGTGTAGTACAGTATGGTCTGCACACCAATTGGTCCATGTGGTGGAACAATAGGTGTACAGACCGTACTGTACGCTGTCAGTTGGTGGGCAGCAGGGAGGCATGTGGGCAGAGTGCAGCCGCCTACCTCTGTCCGGGGGGGGTGCTGGATTGTGGGAGACCTCAGTGGGTGGGTGGAGGGGGGGTCCACTGGTCCACCAGGGCTTCCTTTGCTATGTCTGCCCATGATCGAGTGATTGGGAGGGTTTCCACTGGGCCACAATGGATGCTAGAAGTATGTATGCCCATGAAAGGGTGATGGGGGACCTTCCACCGGACCACCATGGTTTATTATTATGTATGCCCATGATCAGCGATGGGGGGTATCCACTGGATCAACAGGGTTTTAACTGTATAGTCACCCATGATCAGGCAACGGGGTGGGGGGGCACAATGCTCCCAGGGCAGGGGGCTTGGGGTCAATGTTCTGGGTGGGCAGGTGTCCACCAATGGCTGGTTGCTGCCGTATTGCGCCCTGCAATGCGGCAGCTCACCTGTGGGTGGCAGGACTTGTTCCTGGTTTTACCAGACACATCTTTGAGCCCCCCTGAGTGGCGCAAGGCGGGTTTGTGCCAACATATGCGCTGCACATCCCGGGCTGAACATCAAGATGTGCCGCATATGCATGGGCAAGCCCCTGCACTTGTGCCGCATATATACGGCGCACTTGGTGCATCGGGGTTGCGATCTCAACTTCCCCTTTGAATATTGCACCAGGGTGTACTGGTGGGTTGTCCATGGCACATCCCTGTTGCGCCATGTACAACCCATTTGAATATCCAGGCACAGGGATATAAAGGAGGGGGAAAAAATGGGAAAAAGAAATTCCCGACCAGGTCACCCCATATTCACCAGCAGATGGCCACAAAGAAATCCTTGTCCACCAGCTGACTTCCTTATCCATAAGTCTTTGTCCATCATGCCTTACAAGGAAAATGGCTAATGGACAAGGATTTCCAGTCTGTCCATCTAGTAGTAAAATTTGGACAACCAAATGGCCACACGTGAATCCTTTTCCATCAAAACTATTCCTTGTCTATCAGTCTTTTTCCATTATAGCGTACAAGGAAAACGGCTGATGGACAAGGATTCTTGGTCTGGCCATCGGGTCGTCCCAGTTTCACCACCAGATGGTCAGACCGAGAATCCTTGTCCATCAGCCATTTTCCTTGCTTGCCATGATGGACAAAGACTGATGAACACAGAAGTTACAGCATGCAACCAAATATTTAAATGATTTAAAAATAATGTTTCTGAGGGCAAACAGATGCTAGAAAGCACACAAGACAGCTCATCAACTCCTGATGAGCAGAAATCACACTTTGATGCATGAGACAGATGTCCCTAGGCAGAGTTATGGCACTGTTTTTGGGGCAAAATCAAAAACCATTTCAACTCATGGATAAACAATTTTTTTCTGAGAGTCAAGGACTGTCGACTTGGGGACAAAGACTGGCCCCTCATGGACAAGGATCCTTTTTTTTTTTATTTAAAATTTATTGATTTTACACACATATATCTCAACATTGGGTTCAAAGTGACATACAAACATATAATTAAAAATAACAAACCCTAATTAATCCCCCTTCCCCTCCCCCTCCTACTTCACAACCCACCTTGTTCCCCTCCCCCCCCATGCCAACTTATATTATACCAGAGTTAACAAAGTGCTAAACAGAATGAGCAGGTTTAGCTGGTAATTAGACACACATTCATTTTCAAATCAAGTACAAGGCATATAGACTTTGACAGCAGGTAAGGACCACTTGGCCCACCTAGTCTGCCCATTTCCCTACCTATTGGCTAAGCTGCAGATTCTAGTTAACTAACAGCCTACTTCCTGCAACCCCCCACTATAATAGCCTTATGTCTGTCCCATGCATGTTTGAATTCCTCCACTGTTTTAGACCCCACAACCTCTCCAGGAAGGTGGTTCCATGTGTCCACCACTCTCTCCGTGAAAACGAATTTCCTCACATTACCCCTGAGCCTTCCCCCCTCTAACTTTAAATTGTGCCCCCTTGTTCTTACACATCTCTTTCTGAAAGATGCTACCCTCCTGGACTTTGCTGATTCCCTTGAGGTACTTAAAAGTTTCTACCATGTCCCCCCCGTCCCTCCTTTCATCAAGGGTATACATATTAAGGTCTCTTAGTCTCTGTTCATATGGTTTCTGATGTAGACCCTGCACCATTTTAGTTGCCCTCCTGTGGACTGCTTCCATCCTGTCTATGTCCTTGTGTAGATGAGGTCTCCAAACTGCATGCAGTACTCAGATGGGGTCTCACCAACTGTCTGTACAGAGGGATAAACCACTTCCCTTTTCTACTTGTGATACCCTCCCTATGCATCCCAGTATCCCCTGGCTCTCCTTACTGACTTCTCACATTGCTTACCCACCTTTAGGTCATCTGATATGACTACACCCAGATCCCATTCCATTATTGTTGTCGTTAGTACCTCCCTGCTATTGTGTACTCTTCACCTGGATTTTTTATTTCTCAGGTGCATTACTTTGTACTTCTTTGCATTGAATCTAAGTTGCCATATGTCTGACCATTCCTCCAACCTTGCCAAGTCCCTTCTCATCCTTTCTACCCCCACCTTGTGTATCAACTCTGTTACAGATCTTTGTGTCATCTGCAAAGAGGCATACCTTTCCTTCCAGACCCTCTGCAATGTCACCTATAAAGACGTTAAAGAGGACTGGACCCAGTACTGAGCCCTGAGGTACTCCACTAGTAACCCCCCTTTCTTTGGAATGTGTTCCATTCACTATTACCTTCTGTGTCCTGTTGTACAGCCAGTTTGCTACCCAGGCTACCACCCTGGGACCCACTCTTAGGCTGGCTAACTTGATTATTAATCTTTTGTGTGGGACTGTGTCAAATGCCTTGCTAAAGTCTAGGTAGGCCATATCTACAGCCCCTTCCTGGTCTATTACTTTTTTCACCCAGTCAAAGAAATCGATTAGATTCATCTGACATGAACTTCCTGCTGTGAATCCATGCTGCTTTGGGTCCTGTGCCCCGCTGGCCTGTAGGTACTGAACAATTCTTTCTTTCAGAAGTGATTCCATCATTTTCCCTACCACTGAGGTCAAACTAACAGGTCTGTAGTTTCCTGCTTCTGCCTTGCTCCCACTTTTGTGAAAGGGAATCACATCTGCCCTCTTCCAGTCCTCAGGTACCACTCCATCTTTCCATGATTTGTTAAAAAGTGTGGTTAGTGGTGTCACTAGGTCCTCACTTAGCTCTTTTAGGATTCTAGGGTGAATCCCGTCAGGCCCCATTGCTTTGTCCACCTTGAGTTTTAGGAGTTCTTTCAGGACCCTTTCTTCTGTAAATGGACTGGCGTCAACCACTCTACCAAGAGTGCTTCTACTGTGTGGTTTAGGTAACTCCTTCTCTTCTTCTTTTGTGAATACTGAGCAAAAGTATTCATTCAGTATCTCTGCCTTTTCACCGTCTCCCTCTGCCCACCTCCCCTCTCCTTTATTAATCTTCACTATCCCTCCCTTAACCTTTCTATGCTCCCTAATGTACCTATAAAAGGTTTTATCCCCCTTCTTAACTGAGTTGGTTATCTTTTCCTCGGTCTGGGCCTTTGTTTTTCTGACTGCCTTCCCCACTTCTTTCTGCTTTAATTGATACAGTTCCCTGTCGTGCTCTGTCTGTGATTCCTTATACTTTTTGAATGCAGCCTTTTTCTCCTTAACCTTCCCTGACACCTCTTTTGAGAACCACAGTGGTTTTTTATTCTACTTTGTTTTCTTTATTTGTTTCACACAAAGGCTTGTTGCCTCCATGATGGCAGTTTTGATTTTTCTCCATTGTTCTTCCACCCCTCCTTTCTGGCCATTTGCTAATGCATTCATCAGGTATTCACCCATTATGCCAAAGTCAGCCCTTCTAAAGTCCAGTATCCTTGTCTTTGTAGGGCTTGTCTCCATGGTTGTGTTTATTCTGAAGCACACTGTGCAGTGGTCACTTGTTCCCAGATGTCTACTGACTTCTTAATTTGTGATCCTTTCTCCATTTGAGAGTACCAGGTCTAATATTGCTCCCTCCTGAATGGGTTCCACCACTAGCTATCTAAGGCATGCCCCCTGTAGGGCATCGAGAATGACCCTGCTCTTGGATGTGGCTGCAGTCCATGTCGCCCAGTTAAGGTCTGGCATATTCAGGTCCCCCATCAACAGTATCTCCCCTTTTTCAGTCATTTTGAGAATGCCCTCTATCTTTTTCTTGTCCATTTCTTCCCCTTGAGACATGGGTCTGTATACAACCCCTGTGCAGATTGTGATGCCATTCCCTGTCTCAAAGGTGACCCAGAGTTCCTCTTGTCCTCCCCCTTTCCTTTTTATTTCTGTAGCTTTGATCCCTTCCCTTATGTAGAGAACTACTCCACCTCCTCTTTTACCCTCCCTGTCCCTTCTGTAGATTGTGTACCCTGGTATGTTGACATCCCAGTCATAGTTCTCCGTGTACCATGTTTCTGTGACTGCCACAATATCCAAGTGTTCCTCTTTCATCAGGGCTACAAGCTCTGGAAGCTAGTTTCCCAGACTATGGGCATTGGTACTCATTGCCCTCCATTTAATGTTGGCTTTATCCTTTTTTACTCCATCCCTGCTCTTATTGCCCTTGTCCATTTTTCCATTTACCCCTGTCCTGCCCTCTGTCAAGCTCTGTACCTCAGTGTTTACCCTACTACCTGTCATGTTTTGTGGGGGAAGGCTTCAACTTTCCTGTTTCCTATCAGCACCTCCCCCCTTGGCTAGTTTAAAAGCTTGCCAAGGAAGCCTTTAAACCTGTCACCTAGGAGTGTGTTTCCCTTCCTGGACAGATGCAGACCATCATGCCAGTATAGACCTTCCCATCTCTTTCTATAAATATGCATTTTGTTACTGAGGCTGGCCGTCATTTATCTACACTTAAATTGAAAAGAAGCTCTTGCAGCCATTCTGAATAGGTGGGTTGGATAGAGTCCTTCCAGTGTTTAAGAACTATTTTATTGACAGACATGGCTATCGTCATCATATGATAGTTTCTAACCATAGGAGGAAAGGCAGTAAAATCCCCTAACAGACATACCTCTGGCGTGAAATAATCTTGTAAGCCTAAAAGGGGGTTCATTTTGGATTTAATTAGCGACCATAGTGGAGTTATTTTTGAGCATTCCCAAAATAGATGTTGAAGGGTACCCAAGCCTTGGAGGCATCTGTTACAGTTTGGGGTTTCAGCTGTGCCCATTTTATGCAGTTTGTAAGGAGTTAGGTACATGTCATTAAGAAACTGCATCTGCATTAAACGGAGTTGGTCTTGTGTAATCGGCTTATGGCACGCTCCCCAAATTTTACTCCATCTGGGTTTTGAATCCTGGTATATGTTTTTCCAATAATGGGAAATACCATCCAGCTTAGGGAATAGATGGGGGAATAGCAAGGTGTAAAGAGAGGAAACAGCATGTGGGGCTGAAGACATTAGTCTACCTGTGGTAATCCAGTCTTATGGTTCATCCTGATTAGTGCCATTTCCAAAGTATCCAATTAGCATATGTCTGATCTGGAGTATTTTAAATGCCCAATTATTGGAAAGATTAAATTTTGTTAGTATTTCAGTGGTAGATAGCCAACTCCCATTGGGATTATATAAACCCTTGCCATACAATTTGAGGGGAAAGGAATCCAACTGGTAGGGATTGATTTCCCTCCTATTTTGAAATTAGGATTTTGGAAGATAGGTTGAGAAAGATTTTGGGTATTGTTGCATCTTAAAGTGGAACACAACTGTATATGAGAGTAGACCGAATGACCTATTGGATTATGATGAAAACGAGAAGGCAGGTTTTTAAGTTTCATAGACAGTAGTGCAGCAGGATTAGTACCTGCTTCAAGTATTAGGTGTTTTTCTATTGTAAGCCAGACAGGGATATAGTCCAATGAAGTTGGGGGGGGGAGTCCCATTGAAGGTACTTACTTATCTGACTTGCCCAATGATAAAGATTAAAACTAGGTAGCTTAACGCCTCCTAGTGATTTAGGTGCTGCTAATTTATTACACGCTTGATATAGAGGATTACCTTTCCAGATAAAGTCTGAAATGTTACTCTGAATGGATTTACACCAAGCTTTGGGGAGCCAAATATTGAAAAGATTCAAGGAATAAAATATACGGGGGAGGAGGTTCTATTTAATAATATTTATTCAACCCCACAAGGTTAAAGGAAGATCCTGACATCTTTTAAGTTCCTGTTGTACTATTTTATTTAAATCATCAAAATTTAATTTCCATAACTGGGTTATATTAGAGGAAAGATGCATGCCCAGATATTTTAAAGTTTTGAGGGACCATTTAAAGCCTAGTTCCAGAACTTCCTGTTTATATACTTTAGAATTAAGAGGAAAAATTAGTGATTTTTCAGCATTTAATTTATAATTAGAGAGGGAACTATAATCTTGAATTAACTCTAGAAGTTTTTGAATGGAGGGTTTTATTTGGGTTATGTGGAGCAAAATATCGTCTGCATAAACTGCAATTTTAGAATTGATTGGTCCTAATTGAATGCTATGTATCTCTGGGGCATTTTGTATTGAAACTATAAGGGGTTCTAAATATAAGTTGAATAGTAGGGGTGATGGGGCAACCCTGTGTGGTTCCTGCTTCAAGGGGGAAACTAGGCAAAAGAAATCCATTACTTAAAACACGGGCTGAGGGAGTGGAATATAATATTTGGATTTAGGAAATTAATTTGTCTGGGAAGTGTAGCTTGTGAAGAGTCCTAAATAAAAATTGCCCTGAGGGTTGAGGCACTGGACATTACACTTCGCTCCATGCCAGCGACCCCGATTCTGGAGTGGACTTGGGTCACTGGTGAGTCAGCCAGGGGGAGATAGGCTTGAGCATCCCATGACAGCTCGCCTACTCTGGGGAGGGTTGAGGCCAAGCTTGCAGACTTGCCTGACTCCGAGCAGAGGCTCAGAGTACTGCAAGCCCCTAATGGTAGGGGACAGGAGGCCGCTATATAGTGTGATGTCGGCACATAGCACCTTGATGTCAAGGGTCTCACGCTGTAGGAAGGGGAGGAAAATAGCCTGCCATCACTGGGAAGATGGAGCTCTGGAGACATGCCCTCAATATGCCTTCACCCACCCGACGGCTCCGGACCTATGAAACGTAATTAACGGGGTATTAGAGGCTCTGCCCCCTCCACTTGGGGGTAAGCCATAGCTCCATGGGGATCCAGGGGTCATTAGGGTAGGGTGAAAGGCAGGGGAATGTCTGCCTTGAGCTCCTGATGGGTTGGGGATGGCAGGCTGGGAAGGTGGAACAAACAGAAATTTCAAAAAAAAAAATTGTCAGTCTACCTTATCAAAAGCTTTCTCTGCATCCAGAGAAACCAGTGCCATACCTTGGGGGGAATTCCTAGATGCAGAGAAAACATGAGAGAGGTGGTGAAGATGGTCTATGGAAGATCTGCCTTTCATAAAGCCTACTTGGTCTGTACTAATGAGTGAAGGGAGTACTTGTTCTAATTGAAGGGCTAATAATTTGGCTAACATGTTAAGATCCATATTGAGAAGGGATATAGGATGATAATTTGAAATTTGTGTGGTAAGTCCCTGCCGGGATTAGGAAGTATGATAATGGTAGCTTCCAACATATTAGGGTCAACCTCGCCCTCGTTAAGCATTTTAAAATACACTGTATGAAACAAGGGGGCTAATTGTGGAACACATTCTTTGTATAAGTTAGAGGTATGGCTGTCTGGGCCTGGTACTTTAGCTAATGGAAAGTTATTAATTACTTGAATTATGTTGGTTTCAGTAAAGGGTGAAACAAATTTTTCTGCTTGTGTGGGGTTAAGAGAAGGAAGGAGGAGATTATTTAGGTAATCATCCACTATATATTGTGCAGGTTGGAGGGTTATCTGTGAATATAATAACTTGTAATATTGCTCAAATTCTCTATTAATTTCTTCGGCCATAGCCGGGGGGGGTGGCTATGTGGGTCTTTACTTATTGCTGTAATACATTTTGATGCTTTGATTTTTTTAAGTCAAAGAGCCAGGAGCTTTCCCACATTTTCCCCTTGTTCAATATAAGTGGCTTTTGTTTTTAGTATTGTCCATTCCGCTTTTTCCCTAAAAGTATCTAAGTAAGAACTCTGTAGTTTAATCAGAGTTTCTTTTTCAGTTTCTGAAGTGTGTTTGGATAAATATTTTTCTTTTGTTCTGATCTGATGTAAAAGGTTTTTAGCATATTGGGTTTCTTTTCTTTTTTTAATAGTGCACCACTTTATAAACTCATCTCTTAAAAGCATTTTAAGGCCCCACATTCAATAGAGAAAGACTGAGTGGAACCCCAATTGGTATCTTTGAACATTTCTATAGCTGATATTATACTGTCTGTAACTTTGTTGTCCTTTAATAACTGGTTATTTAATCTCTATAGAGAACTAGTTCCCCAATTTAATGACAGAGAGGAGGCAAGTCACCATGGTATGGTCAGAGCCCACCCCCGGTTCCAGTCTGCTGTCTACTAGACCTTGAATAAGTGATTTGCTCATGCAAAAATAATCAATGGGTGAGTCAGAGCCATGGACAGATGAGTGAAAGGTGTACTCACATGCAGTCGGGTGGAGAGTCCGCCAGGGGTCGCAGAGGCCCAAGTGGTCTATAAAATCTCTACAAGCTCTCTGAGCTGGAGAAAGGCCCTGCATCCTTCAGTCTGGGGATTTATCCATAATAGGATCAAAGGGTAAATTCCAATCCCCTCTGATCATCATGGGGATATGTAGGAAAGGTGACAAAACTGAAATTGACTTCATAAAAAAAAGATGGAGAATCAGTATTAAGTCCATAAACGCTGCCCAAGAGAATACTGTAAGAGTGGATTTTATCTATGGTAAAGATGTACCTATCCTCTTTGTCTCTAATGCACTACTCACATGTAAATGGGAGAGATCTATTTAAAAGAATTGCTTTGCCCTTGCTATTTCTAGAGTTCCCTGAGGAAAATACCTGACCCACTTGCTGCATACTCAAAAGCAACTCCTCCACCTGCAGAAGATGGGTTTCTTGTAGTAAAATAACTTCACTATGTACAATGTTTAAATGTTTTGAAATGTGCATTCTTTTGTTTGGGTGTCTTGCACCTTTAACATTCCAGGTACTGAATCTAAGTGACTGCATCATAACTCCAAGGTAACATCTGTAGAATTATTCTGATAATTGACATTTGACCAGCTAAGTAAAAATCTGGCTTTAAGTTGACACCAACCCCTACCCAACATTAAGCATAGAAATAAAGCAAGTTCTATATAAACCTGTTTACTCCCCATCCCACCCCCCATCTCATCCCTTAACTAGCTGCCCCTTTCCAATCCCTAGCCAAACCCATGAAGCAAACCAAATATGAGGAATAAGACAGTTTTTATCCTGAGCTTTTGTCTTTATATCCCCTCTATTTGTGTCAGAATTCCTTCCCCCCATTAAACTGGTCAGTGGCGATCAGCTTGCTGGATGCCCCTGCTCACACCAAACAGAATGTGTAATAACTGTCCCTATCTATTTTTATTCACTATAAGCACTATTAAGTGCCGCACACTAACTTCAAGTTGAAACAATGAAAAGCAGCCCTGCTTGGCATGTGGCTAAAAATTTATGTGCGTCTTTTTCCCCATCAGACATCCTTTAGCAAGTGTAAAATTAAAGGGTTAACCCTTAAGTCAGGCAGGATGGAGAAGACATGTGGACCTAAAGCCACATCTATATAATTTCAGCATCCAGCCTTAACCCTAGACTTAATGATGTTCCAAAAAGGAAAAGAGAACAAGAGAGGGATGAAAATATCCCCCAAACTGTATAATAACCTTATGAACACTGAAACCATATTATCAAACCAGCCCCGTATCTTCTAATATATTTTGTCCCAGTTCTTGAAAGCAGTCGGCTTAGTTCTGCATCAATAACTAGGTAGGGCTTAACCACACATGCCCCCATTGAGAAAACTTCTAAAGAAAAGGAGAGGGAAAAGCCCCCATATACCCTTTGGGTAAAAGTAAATAGTTTGGGACTTAGTGTTATTTTCAGTCCTCAGACTGCATTGAAGCCTTATTAAAACAATACAGTCTATTGGAAATCACTTTTCCATTCGTGAGTAATTCTGACCATGCCTGAAGAGTCCTGCTTAAAAGAGTATATCCCAATTGCCTTCTTTTCAGTATCCATGGGAAAAAGTTTAATGAATAAAAGGATCGCAAGCTAGATTTCAGATCCAGGTAATGTGATGGAATAAGTACATACCAACGGTCCAATATTGCTGATCTATTCCCTTAAAATCAAAGCAACTTACATTCTGTTAATCTTTCAAACCCCAGCCAGTTTCCTTATACTCAGTGGTCGGAGAATAATGCCGGGTGTTTCTGCTTGAGGAGAGTCTGAGCTGGGTCCAAATCTTCAAACGAGAAACACAATTTATCCAGGTAAACTTGGAATTTGGCCGGGTAGACCATTCAAAACTTGATGCTTGCGGCGATACATTTTGAGACTATTGGGTGAAATAATGCCCAGTGTTGGCGTACAGATGTAGGTAGATCCTGTGTAACTCTAACTTTTAGCCCTTCCCATAGAATCTCTTGTAAATCTTTCAACTTTTTCAAGATGTGTTGTTTCTCTTGGTAGTTAAGAAATCAACATATCAATGGTTTTGGGTGGACAGAGGCGGGTGGCATGGTCCTGAGGGCTCTGTGAGCTCTTTCCAGTGTGTAAGTAGACCTGAATGGAGATGGGCCAGCTAGATTTCAGATCCAGGTAATGTGATGGAATAAGTACATACCAACGGTCCAATATTGCTGATCTATTCCCTTAAAATCAAAGCAACTTGCATTCTGTTAATCTTTCAAACCCCAGCCAGTTTCCTTATACTCAGTGGTCGGAGAATAATGCCGGGCGTTTCTGCTTGAGGAGAGTCTGAGCTGGGTCCAAATCTTCAAACGAGAAACACGATTTATCCAGGTACACTTGGAATTTGGCCGGGTAGACCATTCAAAACTTGATGCTTGCGGTGATACATTTTGAGACTATCGGGTGAAATAATGCCCAGTGTTGGCGTACAGATGTAGGTAGATCCTGTGTAACTCTAACTTTTAGCCCTTCCCATAGAATCTCTTGTAAATCTTTCCAACTTTTTCAAGATGTGTTGTTTCTCTTGGTAGTTAAGAAATCAACATATCAATGGTTTTGGGTGGACAGAGGCGGGTGGCATGGTCCTGAGGGCTCTGTGAGCTCTTTCCAGTGTGTAAGTAGACCTGAATGGAGATGGGCCAGCTATCTTGCTCAGGAAGTTTTGTAAAAATAGCAAGGCATTGGTACCTTCTTCTTTCTCAGGGATACCGATTATTACCAAGTTATTGCTCTGGATTCTCCCCTCCAAGTCCTCAATTTTGTTTTAAAGTTTCTTGACAGTTTGACTATCTGTAGTTATTAGGTCCTCCATCTTCTCAGACCACTTCTCTATGGAACATATATGGGCTGCATTATATTTAACCACTCCAGTGGTGTCCTCCAGTGCCTCTGAAATTGCCTTGACTTCTGAAACCAGAGACCTGACTTTGTCTCTGAAAGGTTGGAATTCCGATAGGAATCTCTATAAGCTGAGAGAAGTTGTTTCCCCAGAAAGCGAGGCCTAGGCTGCAGATTGCTGAGAGCAGCCTGGTGTAGCAATGTTCTCCATGGGCTTTTTTGGCTGTTTCTCCAGCGAAGTGGACAGCGTGTGTTGGGGCCCTGCTTGCCGCATTTCTACCTCAATTACCAGTCCTGGATCATCTCCCAAGCTACAACTAGGATTCAGCAGCCTTCTACTCCCTTCTGGCTTGCAAATTGTAAAGAGAAATGAGTAATTTAGTTAGTTTAGTGAACAGGTGAGCAGGGCACTGGAAGAATACATCTTACCCAGTCGGCTGCATCATGTGACTCCATGGACAAGGATTCTTGTCTGTACTGTGCAGCTATCATTAAAAAAAAATCCCATTGAAAATAACAGGAAATTGAAAATGGTATGACTTTTGAATGGATTAATATTGTTTCACCAAATGAATAATGGTCTGTTCTGTGACCCAAGCACTTTCTATCATAAAAATGTCAGATCAAAATACCACTCCATCTCTACGCAGCATGATAAGGAAACAACTGCAAAAAGTGGCGAATTTGAAGCTTTTTTGACTATCCAGATCTCAGAATCCACAAATCTGACTGGAACAAAACTTGGCACATCAAGAGATCTAACCCAAGAGACAGTGTATGCAAATTTCCTGCAAATCTGTTGTACAGTTAACAGTTGCAAAGTTACTGAAGTGCAAAAGTTGAGGTTTAATATAAAACAGGCTACTCAACACTAACTATAGGGACATGCCTGTACTCCTAATATATCTATCTATCTATCTATCTATCTATCTATCTATCTATCTATCTATCTATCTATCTATCTATCTATATTAACAAAAACTTTGCTTAACACAAAGTTAGGGTTCTAGACATAGATCTTCAACCAAAGTGATACAGGTCAGGAAATCGGATGTTAGGGTTTACAACTGTTATACCCCACCCAACTCTACCATCTCAACACTACCCCCACCCTCCACACACCAACAAGTGTTGGGGTGTGCCTTAGGGTTGTGGACCTTAATGCTCACCCCATTCTTCTATACTGTACCATATCAGGTTCCTTACAGATGGAATGGAGTGAGGATTAGAGTCCATGACCCTAAGGTACATCTTGATGCTTGTTGGTGTGTAGAGGGTGTGTAGAGGGTGGGAGTGGTACTGCAATGGTAGGGTTGGATGGGGTAGGGCCCATGACCCTAAGGCACACCTTGATGCTTGTTTGTGTGTGGAGGGTGTGCGTTTGTGGTCACGATGGTAGGGTTTGGTGGGGATGGGGTATAAAGGTTGTAAACCCTAACATCCAATTTCTTGATCTGTATCACTTTGGTTGGAGATCTATGTCTAGAACCCTAACTTTGTTTTAGATGAAGTTTTTGTTAATTAATTGCCTTACTTTTTAACAGAGTGTAATAGTAACCCAGTTTTATGGGAGTTTTTTGGTATTCTTATTGCAAATTGTCAAAACGGCCTTTTTGAGACCCCACCTCATGAACACTGACATTTTCATTTTGTTACTCAGTCCCAAAAGGTGATTTTGAGCAACAACTGTGCCATTTCATGTCACTGCTGTGTAAACACATTTTGGGCAGGATGTGAGAAATGACAGATGTATTGTTCATTAGGTAGTGTGAAAAAATCCTAATGTTGAAAATCTGGAGTTAAATTTAAAAAATTGGCACAGTTACAAATATAGTATGCATAGAAACTGCGCAATGCACACTCATAACACAGTCATTTTTTTTCATTGTTGCATCATATTTTCAACATGGCCTTTCTGGGACCTCATCTAATGAACAGTGGTACTGTCATTTCACTAGTACATCCCGAGAGTTGATTTCACACAGCCAATGTGCTATCCTGTGCCACAGCTGCGAAAACACATTTTGGGCAGGATGTGAAAAATGACAGCTGCACTGTTCATGAGGAGGTGGGAAAAAATCTCAATGGTGAAAATCTGGAGTGAAAATATAAAAAAAATTGGTGAAGTTATGAATATGTGCAGAAACTGAGTGAATTTAGATACAAAATTTTCAACATAGGGTTATTGGGACCCCTCCTCATGAATTCAGCCACTGTCATGGTTTTATTCAGTCCTGAAAGGTGATTTTGTGGTCACTGCACAGAATCTCCTTTTGCAACTGATTAATGAAATGACAGTGCCACTGTTCATGAGGGGGGCTTCAAAATACCGATGTTGCAAATTTGATGAAGAAAAATCCCAAAAATGGCTGTTTTACAAGTGTGCATTGTGCAGTTTCCATGCACGCTCGTAACTTCATGAATTTGTAATATTTTCATTCCAGATTTTCAACATTGCCATTTTCCCACACCTCCTCAGGAACAGTGCAGCTGTCATTTTACATATCCTGGCCGAAATGTGTTTTTGCACTTCTGGTGCAGAATATCACAGTCACTGAGAAATCCATTTTAGGGACAGATTAACAAAATGACAGTGGCACTGCTCATGAGCAGAGGTCCTAAAACGCCTATGTTGAAAATTTGGTGACAAAAGTCCATGAAATGACTGTGTTACAAGCATGCTTTGCAGTTTCCATGCACCCTTGTAATTTTGCAAATTTGCAATACTTTCATGCCAGATTTTGAACACTGGCAATTGTTTTACACCTCCTAATGAACAATACAGCTGTCATTTTTAACATCCTGCCCAAAATGTGTTTTTGCACCTGTGGTGTACAATGGTGTGGTTGCTGTGGGAAACTGATTTTTAGGACAGAATAACAAAATCACAGTGCCACTGTTCATGAGGGGAGGTCCCAAAATGCCTGTGTTGAAAATGTGGTTAAAAATTCCCCCAAATAATTGGATTACGGATGTGTGTTGCGCAGTTTCTATGCATGCTCATGACTTCACCAATTTTTTATATTTCTACTCCAGATTTTCAATGATGCCATTTTTTTACACCTCCTCATGCACAATACAGTTGTCATTTTTCACAACCTGCCCAAAATGTGTTTCCATACCTATGGTGCCAAATGGTGCAGTTGCTGTGCAAAATCACATTTTGCTAACAAACTGATAGTGTCGCTGTTCATGAGGTGGGGTCACAAAAAGCCCATGTTGATAATTTGGAATGAAAATACCAACACCGCCTATGGCATTAGGGTTTCCAACTGTAACACCCCACACTGTACAGACAGACAGGTGTCAGGGGTGTGACATGGGATCATCAGCTGTAATGCTACCATCATTCCACCCCCACCCCCACCTTGCAGCTGGTGACAGGCATCAAGGTGTGCCTTGGAGTGTTCAGCCCCAAAGTTCACCCCATTCTCCTATACTGCACCCACCTCAGCACATTTCCTTATGGAATGGGGTAAGTATAAGTCCCAAAGACACCAAAGCACACCACAACACTTGTCAGTGTCTACAGGGTAGGGTGAGGTAAAATGGCATGAACGTTATAGCTGAAGACCCAAAGGCACACCCCAATGCCTGCCAGTCTCTGCAGGGTGTGTGTGGGTTGGCGTCAGTTCAATACTTCACTGCCTCTCCTATTATGCGTCTCTAACTCCTGCACTACCAATGCCAATGCCAGCGAGACAACATTCGGCATTGACAAATGCTTGGTAGGAATTGTTGCACCACATTTTCAATATGGCCTTTTTGGGACCCCACCTAATGAATAGTGGCACTGTGATTTCATTAGTACATCCCAAATGTTGATTTCATACAGTGACTGTGCCATTCTGTGCCACAGCTGCGAAAACACATTTTGGGCAGGATGTGAAAAATTACAGCTGCACTGTTCATGAGGATGTGTGAAAAAATCTCAATGTTGAAAATCTGGAGTGAAAACATTAAAAATTGGCAAAGTTACAAATATGTGTAGAAACTGCGCAACACACACTAGTCACACAGTCATTTTGTTGAATATTTGCACCACATTTTCAACATGGGCTTTTTGGGATCTCCCCTCATAAACACTGGCACTGTCATTTTATTAATGGGTCCAGAAAGGAGATTCCACATAGTGACTGTGAAATCAACTTTCAGGACTGAATAATGAAATGGCAGTGACAGTGTTCATGAGGTGAGTTCCCAAGAATCCCGTGTTGAAAATGTGTGGTATAAATTCCTAAAAATGGTTGAGATATCAACATAAGTTGAAAACCCCATTGAAAGCCATAATACAAGTCTACCTTGATTTTTCAGTTTGCTGTTGGGCTTTGAAGAGCGTGGGCGTGTCCCAGTCCAGAGAAGATGACAGCCACCAACCTCCAGAGGTAGGTATAGGGTGAGAGGGTGTGTAGGGAGGTGAGTGCTCAGTGGGAGGGTCAAGATGGGGGAGGGGCAGGGGAGACAATGAGAGACCATTTTCTTTTTTTAGGAATTAAAAAGATGTGGGACAGTTTTCTTTTTTTATTGCAGGGATAACTTTATTTTGGGACATTGGGAGTGGGCTTCTCAGTGTCACATAGAGCTGGGGGGTTCATAATGTCAACACAGGGATTGGGCACCCCAATGTTGGTGAAAACTATTAATATTTCAACAGGTTGGGGGGCATTCAACACCGGCTGTGGGCTTCCTAGTGTCAGAAACAACACCGAAAAAAGTAAAGGTTGTTTGACACACTGGGGGTTGTCTTGCCAGTGTGCCACAGCAATAGAAGGAGAAATAAATCCTGACACAGGGATTGGGCATCCTGATGTCACCAAAGAATAATAAGAATGGGCTGTGGGGGTGGCAGGGGCAGTATCTGACACTGGGGGTAGGCATACCAGTGTCAGATACAACAAAAAGTTATCAGAAAGTTATTGCTTTTGGTGCACTGGGGGTGGTCTCCCCAGTGCACCACAGTAGTGGAGGGTTAAAGAAATGCTAACACGGGGATTGGAACCCCAATGTTAGGAAACAGTAATTACAAAGGAGTACACCTGGAAAAATGACAGTTCGATGCAGGATTCTGCAATGCAACATGGCAGTTCGATGCAGGACTCTGCATCATAAAATGCCACTTCAATGCAGGATTATTTATTTATTTATTTGTTTATTTAAGAGTTTTACCAGGAAGACATGTTGAGTAGGCTACTGCTCAATTCCAGATGCATCCTGGGGGTAGGGGGGTATGGGAAAATACATATAATATATAGTGTACCATAACAACTGGCAAGACAATTCAAGAGACAATATTACACTCAAGAGACAATATAAGAGCAAAACAACCATCATCATTCTGAATCTAACATGGCAGTTTGTTGCAGGATTCTGCATCGTGCTAGAATCCTATTCCAATGCAGGATTCTGCATTGAACTAGAATTCTATGCCGATGCAGGATTCTGCATCGAAGTAGAATCCTATGCCTCCTGGGACACCTGCCATATACACTCGTGTACAAGCCAAATTTTTTGGACCGCTTTTCCATTGCTATATTAGGTACCTCGGCTTATAAGCAGGTCAGTTGGTAAAATTCAGTAATCAATCTCACCGTAATGGAACTTCAGTTAAGTACTGGTACACCCTCCCATCAGCACCACTTCACAATTACTAGTACAGTTCCAGCACATTTATCTAGCTACCCAACTAACACAGTGCCACACATGTAACGTAAACAAACTTTTTTCCCTTTTTAAACAAACTCCTGCCACATGCAGAAGCCTTTGCTCGCACCCCCCACCTGCCACTTCCTTGAATTATGTTCATCTGGTGTTCTGACCTCCTCCTAATAAGTCTTCATGATTCCTGTAAATCAGAACCTTGAACCCTTGAACAAACGCACTACCTGTGTAAAAGGTATTTGAAACTGTCCTTTCAGATCAGCATTTCTCACCCTTTGCACTGCTGTCTCCAGTTGTGTCTCCAGTCACGGCATGCTTCACTATCCCCCCTCCCACCAGATGGACCCGATATCGCACTGGTTTGGGAATGGGTTGAACTAGGCTTTTCTGACATCAAGGAGGATGGATTGAATTTAACAACAGGACTGCAAGTACTAGCAATGACACTTTTTTATTATAATCATGTTGTGGTTTTCAATCGATGTGCAGTGTTTATAAAAACATTTTGTAAGCAATGAGTTTTTCTCAGCTTAGACGTGGGTCAGTAATGTTTACAAAAATTACCTGCTTGCATTGGGGGGGTGGCTTATACATGAATCAGCTTATACATCAGTATACAGGGTATTTTTTCCCATAGGAAATAATGGTGAAAAAGAATATTTCATAATTTTGGAACAGATTAATATTTTTTCGCCACAGTTTTCTACCCTGAAAATTTCAGCCCTGTAGCTATAGCCATTTGGGGATACAGGTTGACAAAGAAACAGCAAAAAAAAAAAAATATTGTGTTTTTCAACACTATGGGTGGGATATTCAGAAATGCGCCTGGCAGGGGTACAAGCAGGGCACAGCACAACTGGGATGCACCAGGGCATGGACTGGGAGATATTCAATGGAGCTGCGCCATGGCTCAGCACCATTGAATATTGCAACTTGGCCTCCCACATTGTGCATGGCACAGTAGCACTGAGCCAGTGCAAATGGAAAGAGTGGAGCAGGGGGATGTGCCAGTGCAAGAGCAGTTGTGCTAGGTGCAGGAGCCACAATATTCAGCAGTGGATATGCAAAGGGGCCATAATGCATGCAAGGCACAACTGGGGCCATTAGCATGTCATTATGGCCCCATTTGCATGCAGGTGCACTGATCCCCTGTGACTTGTGCCAGAAGCCCTGCCAGGCTGCAGCCATCGGGGATTGCCGCCCTCTGCACATCACGGCAAAGTGCCCCAATGACCGATCGTGGGCATAAGTAAATTTAAACACACGTCCAGTATCCCTGGTGTTCTGTGGACTGCATGCAGCCCGATCGCGGGCATTAGTACATTTAATATCAGTTTAAATCATCCCTGGTGGTCCAGTGGACCACTTATAGCCTGATCACGGGCATTAGTATATTAAAACAATTTACTTTAGCCCTGGTGGTCCAGCAGTACCCCTCATTCCACCCGCCTACTCAAGCCCCACCACTTACCTCCTTTCATCGTCAGCGGCGGCGCCTCACCAGTAATCCGCTTGGCTACCCGCTGACCGATTGGCGCAGCAGTACAGTTGTACATTTCCATTGGTCCACAGCATAATACCGGGCGATGCAGACTGGTACTGCATCATTAGTCCAGATATGTGAATGGCTCCATTCACATATCGGAACTGTGTAGTACAGTGCGGTCTGCATGCCCATGGGCTCACACTGTGGACCAATGGGCGTACAGCTGTACTGTACACAATCAGTCGGCGGGTGGCCAGGCGGCTTGTGGGTGGGGAGCTGCCGCTCGCCACTGACCGGGGGGGAGTGGGATGGCAGGGCTCAGTGGGAAGGGGAAGGGGGTACCGCTGGACCACCAGGGATAAAGTAAAATGTTTTTAAACATACTAATGCCCGTGATCAGGCTGGAAGCGGTCCACTGGACCACCAGGGATAAAGTAAATTGTGTTTAAATTTACTTATGCCTGTGATTGGGATGCAGGCGGTCCACTGGACCACCAGGGATATTGGACGTGTTGTTAGATATACTCATGCTTGTGATCGGGTGTGGGGGGGCGTGATGCTGACAGACCCTGGCCACGGAGCTCGGGTGGCCACCCACAGCTGGTGGCTGCTGTGTTGCACCCTGCAATATGGGAGCTCTCCTGTGGGTGGCCAGCCCCTGCTCCTGTTTCCTTTTGGCTCAACTTTGAGCACCAGTGTGCAGCGGAAGTAGGGTTGCACCAGCATATGCACCACACATCCCAGGCTGAATATCGGGATGTGCAGAATATGCATGGGCATGCCCCCCACACTTGTGTTGCATACATTACTTGTGTGCTCTGGTGCATCGGGATCTGCGCGGCGCAACATCCCCTTTTGAATATCGCACCAGGGCGCATCAGTGGGTTGCACATGGTGCAACACTGTTTCACTATGCGCAACCCCTTTGAATATCCCACCCTATGTATCTCAGAAACCGCAGAAGGGATTCAAACCAAATTTGGCAAGTCAATTGACCTCTTCCTTCCAAAGATGCATACAAAATTGCAAGCAGATCTGTTGAACCCAAACAAAGTTATTTCCCTGTAAAAATTGGCCTTTAACATTAAATGCTCGTGCTAACCCTAACTATAGCTGCACTATCTATCTATCTATCTATCTATCTATCTATCTATCTATCTATCTATCTATCTATCTATCTATCTATCTATCTATTATAGTGGCATGGAAGTGCCACTATAGCTAGGGTTTTATGGCCACTTCTACGTTAAACCTCAGAGTTTGCACTTTAATAACTTTGGAACCGTTAGTCCAATTAGCCTGAAATTTGGAATGACCATAGATCTCTGGATCTGGAAATTTTTGTTCTGGTCAGATGTACGGTTGCGAACCATAGAGTGCTCAAAAAGTGAAATTTTACGATTGTTGCAAATTCTTTGCTAATTCATAATGAACTTAAGAATGCATTTAAGTGACTTCAAATGTGTTGGTCTACATGTGGCCTGGGTTGAACTAGTGCCTTTTGAAGATTTGGTGAAAAAATATTGCTCCATTCAAAAGTAATTTCATTTTTTCATGTCCTATTATAACCAATGGGAAAATTTATATGTGCACTGTGTAAACTTTCACAATCGCATTTTTGTTGTTGAGCTCCCTGAAATTGTTGTTGTGTTGACGCCATCTTGTTTTCAGTTAGCGAGAGAGAAAAAATGATGTAATTCAAAAAATTGTACACTTTGGTAAACACCAACAGTTGTGTTTACCTAATTAGGGCCTGAGGAACATACCCCGGCATTATTTTTTTAGTAAGTGGCCCTCAAATATGTTTTTTAAACTTGTGCTGATTTTTAATTGCAGCAACATTTTTTGTCGCCACACAAACAATCGCACTCAGGGGGAAAAGTAACCACAATAACATTTGTGTGTGCATGATTACATTCCCATTATAGAGCTAGGAATGCCGTGATAACATTAAAGTAATCATGGTAACACTGCACAAACACATTTTGCTATGTGTTGTTTTCTTTGTCACTTCACTGTGGTAAGGTGGATTGTACTATTGACCTGAAATTTTCACAGTGGCAAGATCTAGTCCCATGGATGTTCCTGTTCGTGGTTGGTATGAAAACATTGAACAGGCCATAGTTACAGCATTCTGAAGTTCAGAAATTTTCGTATAGGATAACACTGTGGCACCCACGACACCTTTCGGTGCCCGTACCTCAAAAATGGTTCAAGATATGGGTTTTTTGTCACAAAAATTCTTGGGAAGACCAAGTGCAGAAGTAGCTTGGAAAACCATGAATATCATGAAATTTGATTTTTTTTTTCTGCCTTGTACGGATACTGAGATATTTGGAAATTAGTATTCCAGTTGCTGATTTTGATGTCTGTGGGTCAGTATTACACCCACAGAGTTAACATTCACAGCATTTTATGGTGCTTGCATCTTGCAAATGCTGTGAGGTACAGATTCAGTCCATTTTTTAATGTTATGATTGGATAATATCAGTCAGCATTTTCACCACTGATTATGTTTGTTAATGCCTCGTGATGTTACATGGGCAGCTTGCAAATAATGCGAGGTACAGATTTGGTCAATTTTTTAATGTTATGATTGGATAACATTAGTCAGCATTTTCACCACTGTTTGTGTGTGTTAATGCCTCGTGATGGACAGCCTTCAGGTCCTATGCTCCCACTTATATATATATGTGCTTTCATGAGACTTTTGGGTAGATTTGTTTTGGGTAGAGTTTTTTGGTTGAAACAGATGTGTCTGTTTCTGTACAAATGGAGTCCTTGGTAGAAGCTTGGCGCCCCAAGGGCCCTATGCTCTTACTTACGTGGTTATGACCGGATAACATCAGTCACCATTTTCCCCATCAGTTAGTGTGTGTTAATGGCTCTTGATCTTACCTGGCCATAACCAAATAGTCATTCACTTTACTGTTATGAACAGAGACCTAGACTGACCTCATAAACAGTTGAGTATTGCATATCTGTATGCAGTTCTGGGCAGAGGTTGTCGTGAAGAGCTAGATGTATATCGTTATACACACATGGCCAGCTTTGGGTACCACGCTCCCACTTACATACATTTGCTTTGGGGAGAGCTTCTTGGTTGAAACAGATGTGCCTGTTCCCATACAAATTGCTCCCACTTATGAGATTATGACTGGATAACATCAGTCATCATTTTCACCAGTCTTTAGTGTGTGTGTTGATGGCTCCTGATCTTACCTGACCATAACCACATTGTCTTTTACTTTACTATTATGACCAGAGACCTGCAGTGATGTCATAAACAGTTGAATAGTGCATATGCGTATGACTGTGGTTATGACTCGATAACATCAGACAGTATTTACACCACCCTTTAGTGTGTGTTAATGCCTCCTGATGTTACCCCACCATAACCAATTAGTCTTTCACTTTACTATTATGAACAGAGACCTAGACTGACCTCATAAACAGCTGAATATTGCATATCTGTATACAGTTCTGGGTAGAGGTTGTCATGAAGAGCTAGATGTATATTATTATGCACGCATGACCAGCTTGGTGGGAGGCCTTCAGTGACGTCATAGAACAGTTGAGTAGTGCATATATGTATGACTATGTGGTTATGACTGGATAACATCAGATAACATTTGCACCACTCTTTCGTGTGTGTTAATGCCTCCTGAAGTTACCCCACCATAACCAAATAGTCTTTCACTTTACTGTTATGACCAGAGGCCTTCACTGACATCATAAACAGCTGAGTACTGCATCAAGATGGCTATGTGGTTATGACCAGATAACACTAGACAGCATTTACACCACCTTTGGTGTGTGTTAATGCCTCTTGATGTTACCCAACCCTAACTAAATAGTCTTTTAGTTTACTATTATGAACAGAGACCTATAATGACCTCATAAACAGTTGAGTATTGCATATATGTATGCAGTTCTGGCCAGAGGTCATTATGAAGAGCTCAATGTATATCAAGAAACATAGAAACATAGACTTTGACAGCAGATAAGGACCGCTTGGCCCATCTAGTCTGCCCATTTCCCTACCTACAGGATAGGCCGCAGATCCTAGTTAACCAACAGCCTATCTCTTCCTACCCCCCACAAGAATTGCCTTATGTCTGTCCCATGCATTCTTGAATTCTCCCACAGTTTTAGACCCCACAACCTTCTCAGGAAGGCTGTTCCATGCATCCACTACCCTCTCTGTGAAATAATACTTCCTCACATTGCCCCTGAATTGCCCTCCTTCTATCTTTAAATTGTGTCCCCTTGTTCTTGCACGTCTCTTTTTCTGAAAGATGCTACCCTCTTGGACTTTGTTGATTCCACTGAGGTACTTAAAAGTTTCTATCATGCCGCCCCTCCCTTCTTTCCTCAAGGGTATACATATTAAGCTCCTTTAGTCTCTCCTCATATGGCTTCTCTTGCAGACCCTGCACCATTTTAGTTGCCCTCCTCTGGACTGCCTCTATCCTGTCTATGTCCTTGCGGAGATGGGGTCTCCAGAACTGGACACAGTACTCCAGATGGGTTCTCACCAACTGTCTGTACAGAGGGATAACAACTTCCTGTTTTCTGCTGATGATACCTCTCCCTATACATCCCAGTATACCCCCAGCTCTCCCTACTGCCTTCTCACATTGCTTGCTAACCTTAAGGTCATCTGATATGATTACCCCCGGGTCCTTTTCCTTTTTTGTTGTTGTTACTACCTCCCCACCTGTTGTGTATTCTTCCCCTGGGTTCTTGTTTCCCAGGTGCATTATTTTGCACTTCTTTGCATTGAATCCTAGCTGCCACTACTACTTCTGACCATTCCTCCAACCTTGCCAAGTCCCTTTTCATCCTTTCCACGCCTCCTTGTGTATCAACTCTGTTGCAGATCTTTGTGTCATCTGCAAAAAGGCATACTTTTCCTTCCAGTCCCTCTGCAATGTCACTGATGAAGACATTAAAAAGGACTGGACCCAATACTGAACCCTGCGGTACCCCACTAGTAACCCCTCTTTCTTCAGAGTGGACTCCATTTACTATTACCTTCCGTGTCCTGTTGTGCAGCCAATGTTTTACCCAGGATACCACCCTGAGACCCACTCCCAGGCTGGTTAATTTGACTATTAATCTTTTGTGTGGGACTGTGTCAAATGCCTTGCTAAAGTCTAGGTACGCCATGTCCACAGCCCCTCCCTGGTCTACTACTTTGGTCACCCAGTCAAAGAAATCTGTTAGATTCGTCTGACATGACCTTCCCGCTGTGAACCCATGCTGCCTTGGGTCCTGTGTCCCACTGGCCTCTAGGTACTCAACTATTCTTTCCTTCAGAAGTGACTCCATCACTTTCCCTACCACAGAGGGGTAGGAAGACCTGTTGTGTAATCTTCCCCTGGGTTTTTGTTTCCCAGGTGCATTATTTTGCACTTCTTTGCATTGAATCCTAGCTGCCATACTTTGACCATCCCTCCAACCTTGCCAAGTCCCTTCTTATCCTTTCCACACCTCCTTGTGTATCAACCCTGTTGCAGATCTTTGTGTCATCTGCAAAGAGGCATACATTTCCTTCCCATCCCTCTGCAATGTCACTTATAAAGACATTAAAAAGGACTGGACCCGGTACTGAACCCTGTGGTACCCCACTAGTAATCCCTCTTTCTTCAGAGTGGACTCCATTTACAATTACCTTCTGTGTCCTGTTGTCCAGCCAATGTTTTAAAAAGGCTACCACCCTGGGACCCACTTCCAGGCTGGTTAATTTGACTATTGATCTTTTGTGTGGGACTGTGTCAAATGCCTTGCTAAAGTCTAGGTAGGCCATGTCCACAGTCCCACCCTAGTCTACTAGTTTGGTCACCCAGTCAAAGAAATCAATTAGATTCATCTGACATTACCTCCCCACTGTGAAACCATGCTGCCTTGGGTCCTGTGCCCCACTGGCCTCTAGGTACTCAACTATTCTTTCCTTCAGAAGTGATTCCATCACTTTCCCTACCACAGAGGTCAAACTGACAGGTCTGTAGTTTCCTGCCTCTGTCTTGGTCCCACTTTTGTGAAGGGGAATCACATCCGCCTTCCTCCAGTCCTCAGGTACCACACCATCCTCCCATGATTTGTTAAAAAGGGTAGTCAGTGGTTTCACTAGTTCTCCCCTTAATTATTTTAGAATTCTGGGATGAATTCCATCAGGACCCATTGCTTTGTCCACCTTCAGTTTTAGGAGTTCTTTCAGAACCCTTTCTTCTGTGAAAGGACTGGGATTGACCCCCCCTATCCAGAGTGCTTCTGTTAATTGGATTAGGCACCTCCCCCTCCTCTTCTGTGAATACTGAGCAGAAATATTCATTCAGTATCCCTGCTTTTTCACAATCCTCCTCTGCCCACCCACTGTTCATTCTATTCAGCCTCACTCTCCCTCCCTTTGTCTTTCTACATTCCCTGATGTACCTATAAAAGGTTTTATCCCCCTTCTTAACTGAGTTGGATATCCTTTCCTCAGTCTGGGCCTTTGCTATTCTGACTTCCCTCCCTGCTTCCTTCTGCCTTAATTGGTACGTCTCTCTGTCCTACTCCTTCTGTGTTTCCTTATACTTTCTGAATGCTATCTTTTTCTCCCTGGCTTTCCTTGCCACCTCTTTTGAGAACCATAGTGGCTTTTTCTTTCATTTTGATTTGTTTATTTGCTTCACACAAAGGCTTGTTGCCTCTGTGATGGCAGTTTTGATGATTCCCCATTGTTGCTCCATCCCTCTTTCTAACCTGTTTGCTAGTGCTTTTCTGAGACACTCTCCCATCTTGCCAAAGTCAGCCCTCCTGAAGTCCACTACCCTTACTTTTGTATGGCTTGACTCTGTAGCTGAGTTTAATGTGAACCACATTGTTTGATGGTCACTTGTTCCCAGATGGCAATCCACTTCTGGATCTGAGATCTGTCACTGTCCCCATTTAAGAGTATGAGGTCTAAGATTGCTCCCTCATGAGTGGGTTCCAAAACTAGTTGTCTGAGGCATGCCACCTCTAGGGCATCGAGAATGGCCCTGCTCTTGGATGTGGCTGCAGCAAAGGTGCTCCAGTTAACATCTGGCATATTCAGGTCTCCCATCAACAGTATCTCCCCTTTCTCTGCCATCCTAAGAATGCCTTCTATCATATCCTTGTCCATTCCCTCCCCCTGACCTGGGGGTCTGTATACAACTCCTGTGCGGATTGTTGTGCCACTTCCAGTCTCCAAGGAGACCCACAGTGCCTCCTCTCCTCCCTATTTACTCTTTTGTTCAGTTGCTTTTATCACTTCCTTTACATAGAGAGCTACTCCTCCCCCTCTTCTCCCCTCCCTGTCTCTCCCGTAGGTTACGTACCCTGGTATGTTAACACCCCAGTCATGGTTCTCTGTGTACCATGTTTCTGTGACTGCTATGACATCCAGGCATCCCTCTTCCATTAAGGCCACTAGTTCAGGGAGCTTGTTGCCCAGGCTACAGGTGTTGGTACTCATTATCCTCCATTTTCTGATGGTCTTACTCCTTTTTGCCCCATTCCTGTCCTTCTTGCCTTTGTCACTTTCTCCATTTACCCCAGCCCTTCTCCCTATTGACATCTCTATGTTGCTGTTTACTGCATTTACTACCATGACTATTTTGGGGGGGCTAGGATTTCCCTGCTCCTTTCCAGTGCCTCCCCCTTAGCTAGTTTAAATACTTGCCAATAAAGCATTTAAACCTATCACCTAGGATCCTGGTTCCCCTCCTGGACAGATGCAACCCATCATGCCAGTATAGGCTTGCATAACTCCAGGTGGACCCCCAGTCCCCAATGAAGCCAAATCCCTGAGTTCTGCACCAGTTTTTCAACCACTGATTGAATCCCATGGTGTGGAGCACCCTAGCCTCTTTTACACCATAGACAGGCAGCACCTCTGAGAAGATTACCATGCATGCTACCTGTCTAAGGCCCCTCCCCAATCCCACAAACTCTTCCTGCACTGCTCTGATCCCTTTCTTAGCCAGGTCATTTGTCCCTAAGTGGACAGTGACATCCAGCTCCCTCCCCTGTGCAGCTGCTCCAGCAATCCTGAGGATCCACTCCCTGTCCCTCCAAACCATGGAACCAGGCAGGCACCTTACCTTCCTCTCCTCTTGCTTCCCCAGTTCTACCTTCCTTACAATGGATTCCCCCACCAGGAGTTGCTTCTTCCCCTGTGGGGTCCCATGCCACCCTCCTGTGGGTCTTCTTTGTGGAGGTTCCCAGCATCCTCCTTGGTCTTCACTGTGGGTGCATCCATAGAGGAACCACACTTTGCCAGAATGGCATAGGAATTGTGGAGAGGTACAACTGGAGGGATGCGCCTCTGTTCCACCATGCTAACCCTCCCTGAGCCCACTGTGGTCCAACCACTCCTCTTTCTTGGCAATCTCTGAGGCAACAGCAGTGGCCCTGGTAGTTCCTGAATAGAAGAGGAGGTCCCACAAATCCTGGCCAACTCAGCCTGGAGATGAGCAACCTCCCCCCTCAGCCCAGAGAGGTGCCTGCAGATGGAACAACACTGCATCCTCCAGAATGTCTCCCCGAAGACTGCTGCTCCACAGCCACTGCACTGCACCACTCCCATCATGTTTTATTTCTGGCCCCTTCACTATCATTTGGAATCCTTACTCTTTCCTCTGTTTTTTTTCCCTTCTCTCTCTACTTACTTACTTACTGCCTCTGTGCCCTTTAAGCTCCTGATTAAGCTCCTGATAAGTGCATTTGTGGAAGGATGGGAGCTCAGGGTCTGAAGGACCCTGCACTCTCACTGTGAGATATGAATACTGTTGTACTTTCTGGATGGAGAGATTTTGGACCCTGCACTCCCACAGTAAAATGATGATACAATTATACTATCTGAAATAGAAGGAGAATTCATTGCAAAAAACTCCATTGATGCATTAGTTAGGGTGAATACTATAGAGACAAAAACAGGGAGGGTTCCCACCACTACCACTCCAACCCCACCCCTCCACACGCCAACAGGCATCTGCGTGTGCGTTGGGGTTGATGGACTAACTGTCATCACATTCCATTTGTAAACAAGTTGAGGCATTGCAGTAAAGGAAAATGGGGTGAAAGTTAGGAAAACAACTGCAATGCACACCCAGATGCCCGTTGGTGTGTGGAGGGGTGGGGTGGAATAGTACGGGTGGGAACCCTGGGGGTGGGGTATCTAATACCTCATTTCCCTGCTTTTGATGCTATAGTATTCACCCTAACTGATGCATTAACAGAGTTTTTTTGCAATGAATATATTTATACATTTATACACACACATATATATATATATATATATATATATATACTGTATATATGTAACAGATATACCACTTTGAGGTGTGCGGTCGTGCTCAGATATATGCACACCTTGGTGTGCTGATTAATGGGGCTGAACCAAATGTCAGCCGCCCAAGGTGTCGCGTATATCAGGAGCTTGACCACACACCTCAAGTGGTTTATCTATCTTATAAAATGTCAAAATTATTTTGGAGGGGTAAAAGTGCAGGTATGCAGTCGTGCTCTGATATACACATGATCATGTGGTAGAGCTGGTCCAATAAAAGAGCAACAATTTCCTACCCATTTTATATATATATATATATATATATTAATTGCAAAATCTCTGTTAGGGTTACCCCATGGCACACCCTGATGCCTGTTGATGTGTGGAGGGGGGGTGAGGTGGTAGGGTTGGTGTGTGTGTGTGTATATATATATATATATATATATATATATATTATAATGTAACAGTCGTGCCACTATATTTAGGGTTATGAAGGCACATCTATGTTAAAGTCAAAACTTTGGGCATTAATAACTTTGGACCTGTTTAACAGATTTGCCTGAAATTTGGTATGCACAGTGGGGCATGGTAGATCTCTTGATTAGCCAAATTTTGTTGTGGTCAGACTTAAATGCTGAAAAATGCAAAATTATCCAGTTTTGTAGGCAGTTTTGGGGATTTTGCCAATGGCCCTGTGTGGCCATCATGTGGTGTGCTGCTCTGCGAGATAGCTCGTCTGAAAAAGCTTGGCTGGCTGAACATGCCACTTTTCATTTGGTGAAAAAATATTAAGGCATTCAAACGTTATGCCACTTTTAAGCTCCCATTTTAAGTCAATGGGGGAATTTATGTGGTTGTTTTGTGAACAAAGAATGGGGTTTGGGCCATTTTGTCCCACCTGGCTATCAAGGAATTTGCAGCTTTGCGGTCAAAGAATCTTTGTCCCTGAGAATTCTTTGATCACAAGGTCCTCAATCTTGTTTTTGCATTTCCGGTCATAAAAAAACAAATATCTCAGCTCAGGGGTCACTCCAGAAGTAAAACTTGGATGGGTTTAGTCAGTGGGCTCCGATGTATCGACCCATGCCTTTGGTTTGATGTAAAATGGTCTAAAAATAGAGTTATAATGTTTTAAAATCTTTGATAGCGGTTCGCTAATGATCTTTGATCGTGAGCCTGCAAATTCTTTGATTTCGAGATTCTTTCATCGCGATCTTGCATCATGAGGTAAAAATATATTTTTCTCAGCTCAGGGGTGGCCTAGGAACACAACTGAAGGTGGGTTTTGTTCAGTGGGCTTCATTCTATCGAGGCATGGTGGTGGTTTCTATCAATTCTGCCTAAAAGTAGAGTTTCAGCATTTTTTATTCTTTGATCATGAGTGTGCAATTTCTTTGATCACAAGCCTGCAAATTCTTTGATCGTGAGATTCTTTGATCGCGATCTTGCATCGCTAGTAAGGGACGAGATGGCCCTTTTAAAAATTCAATTTTCTCAGCCCAGGGGTGGCCTAGGAACACAAATGATGGTGGGTTTTGCTCAGGGGGCATCATTCTATCGAGGCATGGTGGTGGTTCCATGTAATTCTGCCTAAAACTTGAGCTACACCATTTTTTATTCTTTGATCATGAGCCTGCAAATTCTTTGATCATGCGCCTGCAAATTCTTTGATCACGAGATTCTTTGATTGCCATCTTTGATCGTGAGATAGAGACAAGATGGTCAGATTTTATAATGCATTATATAGGGCAATTTCACCGATCTTTAAGTTTAAATATCTCAGAAAAGGTTTGGTCTTTTTACTTGAAATTTGTAGGGTGTTCTTGGCATGTCCTGTAGATGTGAATTATGTTATTTATGAGTCAGAGAAATTTTTTTTTTGTGGACATATTGCATGACACAATTTATGTGTTGTGGACAGTGTTTTGCATTGTGCTGGTGGCTTGAAATCGATAGGGTACCTAGCCTTAGTGTCATGGATGTAGTTTTCAGTTGTTGTGCCTGCAAAAATGTTAACAGTTGCAGAATTCTGCAACTCTGATGAATGAAAATGTCACATTTTAGCAAGTTATATCTTGGACATGGTTTTGTGTTTTGCATTGAAATTTGGAGGGTGTTCTCAGCATGTCCAGTAGATGTGAATTACAGTGTTTACTTGTCAGAGATTTTTTTTTTGTGGAGATATTGCATGACACAATTTACGTGTTGCTGACAGTGTTTTGTATTGTGCTGGTGGCTTGAAATGTATAGGGTACATAATCTTAGTGTCATGAATGTAGTTTTCAGTCATTGTGCCTGTAAAATGTTAACAGGTGCAGAATTCTGCATCTCTGATGAATGAAAATGTCAACCTTTTACATGTTATATCTCGGACACGGTTTGGTATTTTATGTTGAAATTTGGAGGGTGTTGATGGTACACACACATTTACAAGTTGGTGGGAGCACAGGACCAAGTTCTGTAGTTGGTGGAAGTGCAGGACCAAATGGGCCCGTGCTCCCATCAACTTCTGCAGGTTGGTGGGAGCACAGGGCCAAAGGGCCTGCGCTTCCACCAACTTGCACAAGTTCTTAGTTTTGTATTCTTTCTCAAAAAGTAAGGGAATTCTATGCAAAAAACTGTGTTAATGCATCATTTAGGGTTGAAACATAAAAAGTCAGGAGATGAGACCTTTAGTGTTGCCCCTCTTTCCTGACCCACCCATCATCTCAAGATTGACAGCTGACATGGTGTGTCATTGGGGTTGTGAGGCCTACATGTCACCCAATTCTTATTTACTGTGGCTTGTGAATGTCATTTCAGATGGAATGGGGTAACATTTAGGCCTCACAACCCCAATGACACACCCCATCAGCTGTCAATCTTGGGATGATGGGCGGATCCGAGGGGGAGGGGCAGCAACCCTAAAGGTCTAATTTCCTGACTTTTTATGCTTTGACCCTAAATGATGCATTAACACAGTTTTCGTATAGAATGAATATATATATATATATATATATATATATATATATATATATATATATATACACATATATATATATGTATATATATATAAATATATATATATATAAATATATAGATATATATATATATATAGATATATATAAAATAGTGGTTCAATAGCACCACTGTAGTTAGGGTTGAATAGGCACTTTAATTTTAAACCCAAACATTTATATGTTAATAACTTTGCAACCATTCAACAGATTTGTACAAAAGTTGGAATGTGCAGTCTGGTATGTGTTTTGGTTGAACTTACAGTTTCTGCACAGCAAAGCACTGAAAAACACATTTTTTGACAGTTTTGTAACATTTTTTGCCCATCACACTATGACCACACTGTTCGATGTTTTGGTCTGAAATTTGAAATGTACAAAGAGTTTGGGTCAAAGAACAAGCCAGCATTAGGTTGGTTAAAACATATAAATCCTTTCCAAAGTTATTTAATTTTGAAGTTTTGGGTTCTGAGCATGCTCAGTTCATTCCAAGATTTATATGTATGTTTTGTGAAAGGGGATTGGGCTCATGGTCAAGGATTTTGTCAGCTCACAAAAGGGGATTAAAAAAATCCTAGTCTGTGAGAAAAAAATTCTTTGTTCGTGACCTGCCATTTTATTTTTGTTTTTCCCCTCAAACAAAATGTTGTAGCTTGTCCCATGGGTGAATTGTTGTACAAGTAGGCATGGGTTTTTGTTCAGAGTGACACCTTCTACAAACCCATACCTTTGGTTTCCTTCATTTTGGCCAAAAAATGGTTCTTTTGAATTTTTAAATTTTTCCTTCACAACTCGCTTCTGATCCTCATTCGTGAGGTGACAAAATCCCCATCGGAGCCAATACTTTTTCACGAGGTAGCAAAATCCTTGATCGCGACTTAGGACCAGATGTCCCTATCTCGCAAACAAGGATTGGCTCATGAATGGGGATTTTGACAGCTCGCGAAAGGGGTTTGGCTTACGAATGGGGATTTTGACAGTTCGCAAAAGGGGATTTTGTTTTTGAATCCCCTTTCGTGAGCTGACAAAATCCCCTTTCATGAGGTGTCAGTGTCCCCATTTGCGAGCACATCCCCTTTTGTAAGCTAGCAAAATCCCCTTTCATAACTTCGAGACCAGATGACCAAAATTTAATGATCAAGGATTACTTGCAAATAGAGATTTTGGCAGCTCGTGAATGGGGACTGATCTTGTGACTGGGGATTTTGACACCTCGTGAACTAGGATTTTAAAAACTGCACTGTAAATAAATGGTTTGGTCTTTTGGCTTGAAATTTTTAAGGGTATAAAGAAAATGACCCAGAGATGTGAATTACACTATTTAGGTGTAAAAAGGTATCACAATGTTGAGATTTTTCCCATAGGATAAAATTGTGGCACACACAGCGACTTTGGTGGCTGTATCTGAGAAACAATGTGAGACACTGATTTTTTTGCTACCCGCAGCTTATTCCAATTTAGCACACATGGAGGTTTCTAAGTCATGATTACAACTGCAGTGGAAATGTTTTCATAGGTTGTACAGTTACTGACATATTGAGAAATTTGTGTTTCACGGGTTCTTTTTCAGCCCTATAGGGCTACTGTATGGCTCTGTTGTTATATGTAAGTGGAAGCACAGGGCCCAGAGGGTCTGTGCTCCCACAGACACATATCATTATGCAAAAATCCACCAATACATACCATTCACTAGTTACATTTACTGTTTTCCTGTCCGTTGCTCTTTGCGCTTCTGTTACCATTTGCGTTTGAATTACTTTTACCGTAAGTGTTACCCTTTTCGTTTGTGTCTATGTTTATGTTTGCATTTGCTTTACTGTTTGCATTTATGTTTGCATTTGTGTCATTATTACCATTATCATTAGTGTTTACATTTGTGTTTACATTACCATTTGTGTTTGCATTTGCACTTCCGTTTACATTGCCGTCATAGCTTGCATTTACGTTACCATTACCATTTGCACTTGTGTTACCATTTGCGTTTGTGTTACCCGTTTGCATTACCATTCGAATTTCTGTCTGCACTTACATTAACATTATTGTTTACATTTGTATTTACGTTAACATTTGCATCTACATTAACGTTTGCCTCACCGTTAGCGTTACCATTAGTGTTTGCATTTATGTTACCATTTGCATTTGCATTTATGTTACCACTGCCATTTGCATTTTCGTTACCATAAGCACTTGCGTTACCATTTGCATTTTTGTTTCTGTTACTGTAAACGTTACCGTTACAGTTTGCGTTTGCATTTGCACTTACATTCGTGCTTCCGTTTGCATTACCGTTTCTGTTTGCGTCACTGTTAGATTGTCATTAGCTTTTGTGTTTACATTACCATTGCCATTTGCATTTGTGTTTGCATTACCATTTACATTTTTGTTTGCGTTACCATAACAGTTTGCGTTTCTGTTCACGTTTGTGTGGGCGTTACAGTTCCCATCAATGTTTGCATTTATATCGCCGTTACCATCAGTGTTTGCGTTAACATTTGTATTTGCATTTACATTTCCATCACTGTTACCGTTAGCATTTCTTTTTATGTTACCCTTACCTTTTTCGTTTCTGCTTGCATTTTTGTTTGCGTTTACATTTGTGTCACCGTTAATGTTTCTGTTTCCACTTCTGTTTCCTTAAGCTTTAGTATTTGCATCTGCTTTCACATTTGCATTACCGTTACCAGCATTGTTTGCATTTGCATCACTGTTACTGTTAGTGTTACTGTTAGGGTTATTATGCACAAATGGCCAGCATGGTGTGAGCACGGAGCCACCACCACATTCCATTCACTATTTATATTACACATTCTCAAAAAGAAGGGAAATTCATTGCAAAAAACTGCATTTAATGCATCAGTTAGGGTTGTTACACAGCAACAAAAGTGAGAAAATTAGGTGTTAGGGTTGAAAACCCTAACTGCACAATCCCCTCACCCCCACCACCACCACACACACACATACATGCAAGTAGGAGAAGGATCAAGGCAACATAACCAATCACACACAACCAGCAGTAGGTAACAGAAATAACATACAACTGTCTAAATCACGAAACCACACACCCATGCTCCCACTGGGCTGTGGCATGGGGACATCACTGCTAACTCTGATCCCAGACATTCTATGCACTGCAAAACACATATCACTATGGACAACTGGCCAACTTGGACCACACGCTGCCACCAACACATAACATAGACTACACATATGGGCCCAGATATTCAAACTGCGCCAGTCTGAGGCACAAGCCCTTGCGCTGCTCAAAATAGTTGCGCAGGGGTGTGGTGAGTGATATTCAAAGGAGTTGCTGTTGAGCAACCCTTTGAATATCACCCCGAGCCACAGCACTTGCGATGAGCGCAGTGGAACTTGCGCGCACCGCAAGTTGCCAGAGTTGAGCATTAACTCGGTGGCGCAAGCACCATTGCGCCATGTGCAAATTTCTGATATTCAAAAGGTGACATGCAAATGAGCCATAATTTATGCGCGCTAGGGGGCCATTTGCATCTATTTATGGCCCCATTTGCATGCCATTTGCATGTAGGTGTGCCGATCCCGAGGACTTGCTCCTGGCTACCCTGCCAGGCAGCAGCCGTCGGAACCGACGACAATGCAGCCCGATCGCGGCATCACGTTGTCTGCATGACCCCCCACACATCACCCATAGCCCGACCGCTGGCAGAATCCGTATATGCCGCTTCACACACATCACCCATAGCCCGATCGCTGGCAGAACCTGCATAAACCCCCAGTGCCCGATCGTGGGCAGAACCTGCATAAACCCCCAGTGCCCGATCATGGGCAGAATGTAACCTCCCCAACCCAAATAACTCCCTGGTGGTCCAGTGGACCGTAAAGCCTGATCGCGGGCAGAATGTCACAGCAGAACCCCAAACATCTCCCTGGTGTCTAGTGTCCCCACCCACCCACGAAGCCCCTCCACCCCCGCTCCCCCCGCAGCGGTGACGACCAACTCCACCCGCCTGCCGCCCCGCCGCCGACTGACTGTCGGTAGGGCTGCACTATCCATTGGTGCAGAGCTACAGCCAATGGGCGTGCAGCCCATACCGTACATGACAGTCCAGATTTGGGGTACTGGGGGTTTATGCAGGTTCTGCCATGATCGGGCACTGGGGGTTTATGCAGGTTCTGCCGCGATCGGGCTGTGGGAGGTGGGGACATGTACCTGTACTGCCCGCGATCGGGCTGGTGGGGGCACAGGGAGTGAGTTGGGGCCAGCCAGGGTGGCAGCTGCTGTGTTGCGCCCTGCAATGCAGCAGCTCACCTGTGGGTGGCCCTCGACTTAACCTTTTTTTTTGATCAAGCTGTGGGCGCAGGTTGGTTGCGCATGACAACCCCTGCTAACCCGACTGAATATCGGGTTGGCGGTTACGCATGGATCCTCCTCCTGTTGAGCATGCATTCATTTGCATTGCTCTCTAGCGCAACCTGGTGCCAGTGGCGTAACTGCCTCCTGCTGAATATCGCAGAATGGCTCATTTTGGACTTGCACATGGCGCAACCCTGTTGCGCATGGTGCAACCCTTTTGAATATCTGGGCCATGGTATTTTGGGGTGTACAAGACCCAAAACAGGATTTTCCACATTCCCTGAAATATTTTCAAAAATCACTTTCTCAAATGTGACAGTGTTGTGCTATTTTTAAACACTTTTGTGTTTGCAACAGTATTTTGCAACACTATTTTGCATGCTTTCACAAATGCGACACTGTTGTGTGTTCCGTTTGTGACACTTTCATGTTTGTGACAGTATTTTGTGAAAGTATGCTCCTGATGACTGCACATCTTTGCCATCATCCTGCAGTCAAATGACTGGGTCCTTTGGGCTGAAATTTGCAGGGTGGCAAGCCCTGGTCGCACAGATGTGCCTTTTCCTGCTTTGTTGCTAAAATACTTAAGCATGACAAAGTTACACTGTTCTGAAATTGAGTAATTTCCCATAGAGCAACATTGCGGCACCCATGATGCCTTTCACCACCCATATGTCAAAACCATGGCATGGTACACAGTTTTCGCTACTGCCACCTTGTTTCACCTTTAGGTGAACTAACCTCATGAAACAAGTTTGGAATTACTGTATGATACCTGAAGTTAGATTTCTTACCTACTTGCTATGGTAACACAGATATACACCTCCTGCTGGTTGTGTGTGATTGGTTGTGTTACTTTGGTCCTTCCCCTACTTGCATGTATGTGTGTATGTGATGATGGTGCTGAAGGGGAATGCGCAGTTAGGGTTTTCAACCCTAACACTGAATTTCCTCACTTTTGTCACTGTGGAACAACCCTAACTGATGCATTAAACAGAGTTTTTTGCCATGAATATATATATATATATAGGCATGACCACTCACCTATAGTTAGGGTTGAGTAGGCAGTTCAATGTTAAACTCAAACTTTTGCACTTTAATAACTTTTCAACTGTTTAAAGGAATTGCCCCAAATTTGGTAGGCACCATCCTGAGGGGTAGATATCTTGATGTGGCAAGTTATGTTCTGGTTGGAGGTACAGTCTCTGAGTTTTGGAGAGGTAAAAAAACAGGTTTTTGCTCATTGACTTTGCTGGAATTTCTCTTTGAACTTGCCTACAGCCCAGAGGGTTTGGTATTTGCATCTGAAATTTTCCAATACCTACCACCCCACTCCCACCCCACCACCCTCCACACACCAACAGGTGTCAGGGTGTGCCTTAGGGTTATTGGCCCTAACTCTCATCTCATTCCATGTGCAAATAAGCTGTGATGTTACAGTACGGAAGAATGGAGTAAGAGTTAAGCCCGATGACCCCAAGACACACCCTGACACCTGTTGGTTTGTGAAGGGTGGTGGGATGTGGTGGGGTGGAAGGGTTGGTAACCTTAGCACTGAATTTCCAATCTTTTGTTGCTGTAATAGAAATCCTAACTGATGCATCAACTGAGTTTTTTACAAAGAATTTCCCTTTTTTTTGAGATAGTATAATAGTATCCTTATTTTACTGTGGGAGTGCAGGGTCCTTTGGACCCTGTGTTCCAATTCCTGCATAGATATGCATATCTATATAGGTGTGGAAGTGCATGGTCCTCTGGGCCCTGCACTTCCATGTGTCCAACAGCAATGATCGAATTGTCAGCATAGCCATCTTATAAACCCCACCTCATATACCCTGCTACAGAGAAATTATGAAATGCAAGGCAAAATATAATTATGCACAACTGCAATGATATTCTGCGTCACAGGTGCAAAAACACATTTTAGGCAGGATGTGAAAAAGGACAGCTGTACTGTTCATGAGATGGTGTTATAAAATGACTGTGCTGAAAATTTGGCAGCAAAATATTGACATTACCAAAATTTTATGTGGCGTATGATAAATTAAATAGACACACATAACTCGGGAATTTTCAAGAATTTTCTCACAGATTTTCAACATGGACTTTATGGGACCCCACCTCATGAACTCTGGCTATGTGAGTTTGTTATTCCATCCCGAAGCTGATTTTGAACAGTGACTGCACCATTCTATGCCACAGATATGAAAACATGTTTGAGCTGGATGTGAAGAATGACAGCTGTACTGTTCATAAGCAGTTGTAAGAATTTGGCATTGCTGAAAATCTGGAGTAAAATATTAAAATTTATTTTATTTTATTTTATTTAGCTTTTGTTGACCGGGTAAGTGCACTAGACAAATCCTGCCTATTTTCAGGCACGACCTGGGGGAAAGGGATACAGATGAATGCCAACTGACCTTGAACCAGATTAAGCTGTTGGTGGTATTTTTAGTGAATGAGGGAAATTTGGTCGGGACACCGGGGAAATTCCCCTACTCTTTTCTATAAGTGACATGGGATCTTTAACATCCACCTGAACTACCACCAATCCAGGCAGATGGGACCTCGTTTAACGTCTCATCCGAAAGATGGCACCTCAGAAATGCAGCACCCCTCTCATGCTGCATTACAGTATCAGTACTGGGATATTAACCCAAGTGCCAGATGTAGAGAACTGAACCCACAGCCCTCCGATCTCGGCCTCAGAAAGTGTACACCTACTGAGCCGCAGCACTGCTAAAAGTGGCCATTATGAACATGTGTGAAACTGCACAACACATGCTCATAACACAGTCACAGCCATTTTGGGGAATTTTTTGCACAACATTTTCAACATGGGCCTTTTGGGACCTCCCCTCATGAACACAGGCACTGTTATTTGGTTAATCAGTCCCGAAAGGTGATTCCTTGCCAGTGACCACAAAATCACCTTTCGGGACCAAGTAACAAGATAACCATGACAGTGTTCATGAAGTGGGGTCCCAAAAAGCCCATTTTGCAAATTTGGTTCAAAAATGTTGAAAAAATGTCCAAGATATCAACATAAGTTCAAAACGTCATAGACAGCCATTATATGGCACTTACCTTGATTCTTCAATTCGTGGTTTGGCTTTGAAGAATGCAGACGTGTCCTGGTCCAGAGAAGATTGCAGCTGCTGATCTCCAGAGGTAAATATGGGGTAAGGGCAGGATGTGGGGAGGTGGGTGCACAGAGGGAGGGTGGGGATGGGGAGGGGGACTGGGACAGAGAGACGACTAGGAACTATTATTTTTTTTACTGGATTTTATTTAAATAAAAAGATATCATGGGACTGTTTTCTTTATTTCAGGCATCATTTAAATAAATAAACATTTTGGGACACTGGCAGTGGGCTTCCCAGTATCCCACAGTGACAGTACTGGTAGTGATGGAGGGGGGCGTGATATAACTGGGGACACTGGGGTGGGCTCCCCAGTGTCCCGCTTTGATGGGCAGCTACTGCCAACATGGGGATTGGGATTTTCATTGTTGGATAAGAGTTTTTTTTCTGTTTGGGACACTGGAAGTAGGCTCTCCAGTGTACCACTCTGGAGGGGGGTCGTCTAGTACCAGCATGGGGATTGGGCACCCTGATGTCAGCAAACAATTTTATTTTTTAATTAATAATCCTATTTTTTCCTCACAACGCAGGCTCCTACATCATATCTCAACATATGAATTAAGATCCTAGGTCGTACTATGCTGATACAAACTAGGAATTAAATGATTAAATAAAACATATTTTATGGGCATATTTCATCCAGTAAAGTGCAGAATGCACTGAAGGGGAACCCAATAAGCAAGATTCATTTGTTGATTCCTCCCCAGAATATTATTTTGGGAGCTATCTTGAAGTGCTTATGGAGCATGCCCAGAAACAATTTAATCAGATTTTTAAATTGCTATAACTTGAAAACTGCTTATTATTTTTTCACCAGACTAGCAAAAGGCACATCTGTGGGGTAGTTCTTTTTTTGCCCTGAAAATGTTGGACCCAAAAACCAAATCCTTTGGGCTGTAGGCAAGTTCAAAGAAAAATCAAAGCAAAGTCAATGAGCGAAAATATGTTTTATTCACCTCTCCATAACTCAGAGACCACACATCCAACCAGAACATAACTTGCCACCTCAAGAGATCTACCCCACAGGACAGTGAATGCCAAATTTTGGGCAAATCTGTTGAATGATTGCTAAGTTATTAAAGTACAACATTTTGAGTTTAACACTGAACTGCCTAATAAACCCTAACTTGGTGCACGGCTGCACCCCTATAATATACAGTATGTATATGTGTGTGTGTGTGTGTGTGTGTATATATATATATATATATATATATATATATATATTAGAGGCAAAAACTCATTTAATGCATCAGTTAGGTTGTTCCACAGCGACAAAAGCGAGGAAATTCGATGTTAGGATTGAAACCCCTTTGCACTCCTCCAGCACACCCAACTGTAATCAGGTACGATTGGGGGTCATCGGCCCTAACTGTCACCCCATGACATGTGGAAAGAAGCTGAGGAATAGGAGAATGGGGTGACAGTTAGGACCATGACCCCTAATGCATCCCCTGTGTTACTATAATATATATATATATATATATATATATATATATTTATAAAATGGAGAGCTCGTCCAAATCCAAAACCAGTGTTCTGATTGAATAAAACACATCACATGACCTTGTGTATATCAGAGCGCGACCGCACACCTGCACTTTTATTCCCTTGAAAAACAATTTTGCCATTTTTTAAGATAGATAACCCACTCTATGGTGTGTGGTCATGCTGTGATATACGCATGCCTTGGGTGGTTGACACACTCAGCCTGTGGTCTTGTGTGTACAATGCACTCCAAGGTGTGTGTATATCAGAGCATGACCATACACCTAAGAGTGGGTTATCTATTACATATATATATATATATATGCTACAGTGGCATCCCCAAAGATGAAACCCAGTTTTGCAGTATTTTGAAGCACTCTGCAGAATGCTGCAGCAGACCTACTGAATAAAGCAATGTAATTTCAATGGCAATTAGTCCCTTTTGTCATTCAGGAAAATGTGACACTGCCAGGATGAAGTGAATGCCACAGTTTCCTGCATGACAAAAGGGACTAATTGTCATTGAAATTACATTGCTTTATTCAGTAGGTCTGCTGCAGCATATTGCAGAGTGTTTTAAAAGTGGGGTTCATCCTGAGGGACAGCAATATATGTATGTATATGTGTGTGTGTATATATATATATATATATATATATATATATAGGCAATATAGTACAGTGGTTTAAGGCTCTGAGCTGCAAATCTGGTGGCATCCAGCAGACCAGACCTGGGTTTGAATCCCACAGCTTCCACTTGCATACTGTGTGACCCTGAGCAAGTCACTTAACTTCCTGAGCTCCCAGGTCACACCTGTAAAAAAGTTTTCAGCTTAGTGTGCTACTCTTGGTTAAACAACTGAAAAAAAATATAAAAACATACCACCCAACCCCCACTCCTCCATCCTCCACACACCACACAGATGTTGGGGTGTGCCATGGAGTCACCATGCCCAATTCTCACCCCATTCCATGTGTAAGCAAGCTGACATGCTACAGTATAGGACAATGGGGTGAGAGTTAGGATGGATAACCCCATCGCAGACCCCAACGTCTGTTAGTGTGTGGAGGATGGAGGTGTGGGGGTGGGCTGATAGGGGGTTAACCCTAGCACTGAATTGCCAAACTTTTGTCACTAGGACATCACCCCAACTGATGCTTTACCAAAGTTTTTGCAATGAATTTCCTTACTTTTGGAAAAAAGTGCAATGTAACTAGTAAATGGTATGTGTTGGTGGGACCAAACTGCCCATTTGTGCATAATTATATGCTTCTATGAGAGCATGGGCCCTTTGGGCCCTATGTGCCAAATTACACATAACAACGGAGCCATACAGTAGCCCTAAAGACCTGAAAAGGAACCCTTGTAACACTAATTTGCCAATATCCTACCACCTTAACCCAATGGGCAGCAACAGGCATTGGGGCCGGCCACGGGGAGTCAGGCCCAATTCTCACCCCATTCCATGTGTAATCAAGCTGACACTACAGTATAGGAGAATGGGGCAAGAGTTAGGTCTGATGACCCCATGGCACTCTTCAGTGCCTATTGGTACCTGTAGGGTGGGGGTTGGGGGTGGGGTGGTATGGGTGATAACCATAACATTGAATTTCCAAACATTTGCCACTGTGACATCAACCCTAACTGATTTATTAATAGAGTTTTTTTGCAATGAATTTCCCTTCCTTTTGAAAAAGTATAATGTAAGTGGTTAGTGGTATGTATTTGTGGGAGCACGGGCCTTCCAGGCCCTGCACTCCCTTCACATTACCCATGTTTTGCGTAATGGTATGCATATGTTGAAGTGCAGGCCCTCCAGGCCCTGTGCTCCCACTTACACTTAAACACGGAGCCATACAGCACCCCATAGTACTGTAAAGTAACCCTTGTAACACTTATTTGGCAATATCTCAGTAATCATAGTAGCTATGAAAAGCATTCATTGCAGGTGTAATCTATGACTTTGAAACTTCCTCGCAGGCTTAGTTCACTTTAAGGTGGACTAAGCTGTGGTTAGTGACAAATCAGTATCTCAAAACGTTTCCAATATACGGGCACCAAAAGGCACCATGAGCGCTGCAATCTTATCCTATGGGAAATTTCTCAACTTCAGAATGCTGTAATTATGGGCCCGTTGAATAATTTGGGACCAAAACCACCAAAAGGCACATATGTGGGACTCAGACTTGCTATCTGCAAATTTCAGTCCAAAAGCACAATCCACCTTGGCATAATGAATTGACAAAGAAAACAACACAAGGGACAATGTTGTGGAGTATTATTTCCACAACAAAAAAAATGCTTTCGCGACAACAGAAATGTTTTCATGACATCCCTATAAAGGAATGTTCTGAGGCACAAAAAAATGTTTTCTCGAAAGTTTCACAATGCACATATAAATTTTCCCATGGGACATGAAAAACATGCATACATTTTGAATGAATTAATACTTTTTCACAAAATCTTCAAAAAGCACCAGTTTAACCCAGGCCACATATAGACATGCAAATTCAAATTCACTCAGATGTATTCTTTAGCTGATTATGTCTGACAGAAAAAATGTGCAAAAGTTTGCTAATTTTCACTTTTTGGATGCTCTACAGTTCCACATCTGACCAGAATGAAACTTTCTAGATTCAGACATCTGTGGTTGGACGCCGCACATGCAAGTTACCAGGCAAATCAGACAAATGGTTGCAAAGTTATTAAAGTGGAAAATTTAGGGTTTAACATAGAAGTGGCTGTGCAACCCTTACTATACCTGCCCTACCGGGCAGGTATAATTATACTGGCATGGTCAAGTGAAAGTGCACTTTTATGTTAAAGTCCAAACTTTGAGCCTTAAAAATTTTGAAGCCGTTCAAAGGATTTGCATGACATTTGGCATGCATAATTTCTAGGGGTAGGTCTCTTGATCTTTTGTCATTCAGAAAAATGTGACACTGCCAGGATGAAGAGAATGCCACAGTTTCCTGCATGACAAAAGGGACTAATGGCCATTGAAATTACATTGCTTTATTCAGTAGGTCTGCTGCAGCATACTGCAGAGTGCTGTAAAGTGGGTTTCATCCTGGGAATGCAACTAAATATATATATATATATATATATATATATCTACTGTATATAGATTTATATATATATATATATATATATATATATATAATTTATATCTATATCTATATCTATAGATATAGATATAGATATAGATATAGATATAGATGTAGATATATATATATATATATATATATATATATATCAAGAAAATTATACAACACACACTCATAACACAGTGAATTTTGGGTGGTAGGAGGGTGCCTTCCACTGAAACGTTCACTGCATCAAAAGGTGCTATGGGTATTGCAATGTCATCCTAGTGAATTTTGCAATAAAATTATGCAACAGAAGCTCATAATGTGGTGAATTTTTGGGTTGTAGGGGTTTATATATATATATATATATATATGACCACCTGCCACCCAAAAAGTCTATGCGTTATGATTGACCGTTGCTTAATTTTATTGCGAAATTCCCCATAGGATAACATTGTGATGCCCATGGCACCTTTTGACGCCCATATCTTGAAAACGGTTTGAGATACGGATGATTTGCTATTCACAGTTTAGTCCAGCCTTAGGTGGACCAAGCAAGGGTAGAGGTTTCAGAGTCATGAATACCACCGAAATGGAATTTTTTTCATAGCTGCTGTGGTTACTAAGATATTAGCAGATTAGTGTTCTAAGGTTTCATTTTCATGTCTGTAGGCCTGTGTTATGTCCCCGTACTTATGTGTAAGTGGAAGTGTATGGCCCAGTGGGCCCACGCTCCCACATTTGCATACCATTACAAAAACATTTTCAGCATTAGGGAAGCGCAGGGCCCAGAAGGCCTGCACTCCCACAACCACATAGCAGTTACATTACACTATATTTAAAATGGAACTGGTGTAAATTTTTCCATTAAACCAGCAAAAGGTATCTATGGAAAACATTACTGAGATATCAACATGCACACCACCTTTTGGCACCCGTATCTGGAAAGTGAGTCAGAAAAGTGCCAGTAGTGTTGTGACACTACCTTTCATTTCGCAAAAGTACCAGTAGTGTTGTGACACTACCTTTAGTTTTGTAAAGGTACCAATAGAGTTGAAACACTACCTTTAGTTTCATGAAAGTACCAGTAGTGTTGTGACACCATCTTTAGTTTCACGAAAGTACCATTAGTGTTGTGATACTACCTTTAGTTTTGCAAAAGTACCAGTAGTATTGTGACACTACCTTTAGTTTCACAAAAGTACCGGTAGAGTTGCGACACTACTTTTTAGTTTCACAGAAGTACCCTATGTTGACCTATGGGAGTTTTGTGAAAGTTGCTGAATTTTGCAGAATTAAAGCCCAAATGAGCCCGTTTATTTGCCATTTCATAGCAAAATAATGGTTAGGGCTTTTTTGGATGAAATTTGCAGTGTAGCAAGCCCTGGCCCCACAGATGTGCCATGTGGTGGTTTGGTCATAAATTGATGATGATTCAATAGTTACAGTGCTCGGAAGTTGCCAGATTTTCCATAGGATAATACTGCAGCATCCACTGCAACATTTGGATCCCATATCTCAAAAATGGTTTGGAATGCAGATTTTTTTTTCTGTGGTGACTTTAGTAAGCCATGATTACAACTGCAGTGGGATTTTTTCCTTGGTTGCTATGGTTACTGAGATATTGTAAAATTAGTGTTGCAAGGGTTCCTTTTCATGACTATAGAGATGTAGTATGTCTCCGGACTTATGAGTATGCATATCATTATGCAAAAAAATGGGCAGTGTGAAGGAATGCTGGTCCTGAGTTGGAGATCAGGGCCCAGAGGGCCCGCGCTCCCACAAATGGATATCAGTATGCAAAACTGGGCTGTGTGGGGGAGCACAGGGCCCAGAGGGCCTGCTCTCCCACCATCACATGACAGTTACATTACACTTTCTCAAAAAGAAGGAAAATTCATTGCAAAAACCATCATTAATGCATCAGTTAGGGTTGATAGTACACTGACAAAAGTTAGAAAATTTGGTATTATTTTACCAACCAATACCACCCCATTCCCCCTACCCCCCACCCTTCACACATCAACAGGCATTGGGGTGTGTGTTGGGGTCATCAGGCCTAACACTTACCCCATTCTCTTATACTGCACCACCTCAGCTTGTTTACACATGGAATGGGGTGAAAGTTAGACCTGACGAACTCAATGTACAACCTGATGCCATATATATATATATATATATATATATATATATATATATATATATATATATATATATATTATAGTGCCAAGGTCATGCCACTATAGTTAGGGTTGAGCGGCCAGTTACATACTAAAGTCAAAAGTTTAGACATTAATAACTTTGGACCCATTTAATGGATTTGCCTGAAATTTAGTACACACATTGGGGCACACTAGATCTATTGATCTGCCAAATTGCATTTGTGTTTGAGTGCTGGTCTTTGTGCATGAAAGTGTTGAAAAATGCTAAATTATCCATTTTTGGAGGCACCTTTAGGCATTCTTAATGTGGTCCTGCACGGCCATTGTGTGGTATGCCACTCTGCAAGATGGCTCATTTGAAAGAGCTTTGGTGGCTGAACATGCCGCATTTTGTTTGGTGAAAAAATACTAAGGCATTCAAAAGTTATGGCACTTTTAAGTTCCCATTATAAGTCAATGGGAAAATGTATATGTATATATTGCGATTAAGGAATGGGGGTTCTGGCCATCTGGTCTCACCTGGTGATCAAAGAATTTGCAGCCTCACAGTTCAAGAACCTTTGTTCCCGAGGAATTTTCAAAATTCTTTGACCGCCATCTTGTTTTCAGTTTTCCAATCACAGAAACACAAATATCTCAGCTCAGGGGTCACTTCTGAAGTAAAACTTTGATGGGTTGTACTCAGGGGACCCTGATCTATCATGCCATGGCTTTGGTTCCATCCAAATTGGTAAAAAAATAGAGTTATAAGCTTTTAAAATCTTAATGCGTGGCTCACTAATGATCTTTGATCGCGAGCCTGCAAATTCTTTGATCATGAGATTCTTTGATCGCGATCTTGCATCGTGACCTAAAACACTAATATCTTGGCTTAGGGGTGGACTAGGGACACAAATGAGGGCTTGTTTTGTTCAGAAGAGTCCATTCTGTTGAATGGTTTGGTTTCAAATCAGTGAATAAATCATGTTTCACCATTTTTTATTCTTTGATCATGAGCCTGCAAATTCTTTGATCATGAGGCTACAAATTCTTTGATCATGAGATTCTTTGATCATGATCTTGCATCGTGAGTGAGAGATGAAAGGGCTGAATTTAAAAATAATTTGTCTCAGCCCATGGGTGCCCTAGGAAGTCAAATGCAGGTGGGTTTTACTCGGGGGGGATTCGTTCTGTTGAACCATGGTGGTGGTTTACTGCAATTCCTTCAAGATTTTTATTTATTAAATTTTTTATTCTTCGTTCATGAGCCTGCAAATTCTTTGATCGTGAGATTCTTTGATCATCATCTTGCATCGTGAGTGAGGAACAAGATGGCCCAATATAAAATTCAATTTTCTCAGCCCAGGGGTGTCTTAGGAAGTCAAATGAGGGTGGGTTTTACTTAGGGGGCTTTGTTCTGTTGAACCATGGTGGTGGTTTACTGAAATTGCTTCTATTTTTTGATTTATTAATTTTTTTATTCTTTGTTCATGAGCCTGCAAATTCTTTGATCATGAGGCTACAAATTCTTTGATCATGAGATTCTTTGATCATGATCTTTGATCGCAAAATAGGGACAAGATGGCCAGATTTTTTATAATGGAATAGATAGGGAAATTTTGCCAATTTTTGACATTGAATATCTCGGAAATGGTTCAGCCTTTTTACTTAAAATTTGGAGGGAAGAAAGGCAACATCCCACAGATGTGCCTTTTAGTGGATTGGTCAAAAAATATTACAGGCAGCAAAGTTATAGCACTATGAATTTGGCCCTTTTTTCCATAGGATAACATTACAGCCATGTTACAGGAATGTTTTGCCGCTCTGCTGGAAAATAACGGTTTGGTCTTTTGGGCTTAAATTTGGAGGGAAGAAAGCCAATATCCTACAAATGTGCGTTTGGAGAAAAAATATTACAGGGTGGCAAAGTGACAGCACTCCGAAGTTGATGTTGTTTCCCTTAGGATAACATTATGGTGTCCGTTTCGTCTTTCAGGGCCCATATCTCAGAAACAGTGCGAGATATGGACTTTTTGTCAAAAAGATGCTTAGCCCCCCCCAAATAGGGGCTAAGCACAAAACTAGCCAGGAAAGTAATAATTCATACAAAATGTTATTTTTTTTCCTACATAGTACGGTTCCTGAGATATAAGCAATTTAGTATTCCAAGTCATACTTTTCTGCTCCAAAGCCAATTATAATGCACACATTCTTTGTTTTTAATTTGTTTTTTCAATGCAGTTTTTGGAGAAAAGAAGGGTGTGCTCTTTTGTTACTGAGACAGTTAGTGTTTCCAGTTGCGCTTCTGTTACCATTCAAATCACCTTTCCCATCTACGCCACCATGTGCATAACGGTTTGTGTTTTCATATGCACTTGCATTTCTGTTTCTGTTGGTTTTACTGTTGCTATTACTGTTACCATTTACGTTTACTATTGTGGTACTATGGCCTTACGTGTAACAGTTTGCATTTTTGTATGCGCTTGCGTTTCTGTTTTTATTGGCTTTATTGTTGCTGTTACCATAACCATTTGCATTTACAATTGTGATTCCGTGAGTGTGTGTGTTACAGTTTGCGTTTTCATACGTGCTTGCATTTCTGTTTACTTTGGTGCTATTGTTGGTGGTACTGTTACCATTTGCATTTACAATTGTGGTACCGTGAATGTGTGTGTTACCAGTTGTGTTCTATTTGCACTTCTGTTTGATGTCTCCATTTACATAACTGTTTGCTTCGACGTCACTTTACACTTGTGTTTCTATTAATGTCTGCTTTGCCATTTATGTTTGCTTTGTCATGTGCATTACCATTGCCACTTGCATTTGCTTTGCAGTTCCTGTTACTGTGTAAGAAAACATCACGTGGCGGAAGCGGGACCCGCGCTGCTGCCACTGCATTCCTTTCATTATTTATCATCCTTATTCTCAAAAAGAAAGGAAATTAGAGGCAAAAAACTCCATTTAATACATCAGTTAGGGTTGTTCCACAGTGAAAAAAGCTAGGAAATTTGGGGGTTGGGTTGAAAGCCCCCTTTAGACTCCCCAGCCCACAACCTACATTGGGGTGCACGTTGGGGTCATCGGTCTTAACTCTCACCCCATTATCCTATACCTCAGCTTCTTTACACATGTGATGGGGTGAGAGTTAGGACCGATGACCTCAATGCTCACCCTGATGCTGGTTGGGGGTGGGCTGGGGGGCCCAAGGAGGGCTTTCAACCCTAACCCTGAATTTCCTAGCTTTTTTCCACTGTGGAACAGCTCTAACTGAAGCATTAAATGGAGTTTTTTGCCTCTAATATATATATATATATATACATATATTTATAAAATAGCTGCATGGTAGTGCAGCGATAGTTATGGTTGCCCGACCACTTCTATGTTAAACCTCAAAATTTGCACTTCAATAACTTTGCCACTGTATTATGTATTTGCCTGAAATTTTGCATATGTGGTGGGGCACCATAGAACTCTGGATCTGGCAATTTGCATTATGGTCAGATAAGCAGTTTTGGAGCTGCAGAGCACCAAAAAACACACACAAATGTTTTTTTTTTGTGCATTTCTTTGCTCATGGCTACAGCCCGTTTGATTTGTCCATTTGATTTGAAGTGTTCAGGGAAGGTGCAGTCTGGGTCACTGATGTGCCTTTTGAAGATTTGGTGAAAAAAATGTTAAACCATTTAAAAAACAAGTTTCTCATTATAGTCAATGGTAAAACAAAATACATGTGTCTCTCAAAAGCTGCTGCCACTACATTTTACTGTTGCAAATGGCCCTTTTACTGTCCTGCAGTGCCCATCTTGTTTTCAGTTAGTGAGAGAGAAAAATGCCTGATGTTTAAATTTGGAACCCCCTAGGTAAACGCTGACAGTTGTATTTACCTAGTCAGGCCCTGAGGATCACAGCACTATCTTTTTTGGGGGGCAAAATCTCCCAGAAATGCCTTTTCGGTAATCAGACCCCTGTAGTGTCGCAAATTGTGACAGAACAGATGTGACACTTTCGCAAATCATGAAAGTGTAATGCCTATTCTTTCACATATTTTTGTGAAAGTGTCACAATTAGTGATAGAACAGCACTCAAAAACATAATTATTTGCCACCACACAGCATCAAACTGGTTGGGGCTTTTGGCCTGAAATTTGCAGTGTGGCAAGCCCTGGTCCCACAGATGTGCCTTTTGGTGGTTTGGTCCCAAAACATTCAATGGGCCCATAGTAACAATGCTCTGAATTTGAGACATTTCCCGTAGGCTAACATCGCAGTGCCCACAGCAAATTTCGACGCCCGTATCTTGAAAACAGTGTGCAATACAGATTTTTCATTCTCCATTGCTTAGTCCACAAGCTAGTGGTCATGATTATCATTGCAGTAGAGTTTTTATCATAGTTGCTACGGTTAATGAGATATTGCCAAATTAGTGTTGCAAGGGTTCCTTTTCAGTACTACACAGCTGCTGTATTGCCCAGAGGGCCGGCCCTCCCACATATGCATACTATCATGCAAAAATGGTCAGCATGAGAGGAACATAGGGCCCAAGGGGCCTGTGCCCCCATCACCACATATCAGTTACTAGTTACATTACACCTTCTCAAAAAGAAGGGGAAATTAATTGCAAAAAACTTCATTAATGCATCAGTTAGGGTTGATAGCACAGTAACAGAAGTGTGGAAATGTGATGTTAGGGTTACCCCACCACCACCCCCACTTCCAACACTAACTCTCACCCCATTCTCTTATACTGTAGCATGTCAGCCTGTTTACACATGGAATGGGGTGAGAGTTAGGCCTGACAACCCCATGGCATACCCTGATGTCTGTTGGTGGAGGGGGTGGTGAGGGGATAACCTTAACATCACATTTCCATACTTTTGTCACTGTGCTATCAACTCTAACTGATGCATTTATTATGTTTTTTGCAATATATATATATATATATATATATATATATATATATATATTCATTACATCAGGGCAGGTGTGTCATGGGGTCATTAGGCCACTTTTCACCACAGTACAGTATAGGAGAATTGGATGAGAGTTAGAGCTAACAACCCCAGTGCCTGTTGGTGCATAGAGGATGGGGAGTGGAGTGATAGGATGGGGGCATTTGGGGCTCAGCCCTAATGCCTCATTTCCCTACTTTTGTTGCTTCAACCCTAACTGATGCATTAACAAAGTTTTTGCAATGAATTTCCTTACTGCTTGAGAAAGTGTAATGTAACTGGTAACTGGTATGTGCTGGTGGGAATGCAGGCCCTCCAGGCCCCATCCTTCCTTCAAGCAGACCACTTTTACATAATGATATGTGTGTGTGGAGTGCGGGCCTTCTAGGCCCTGCATTCCCACTTACACATAACTACAGAGACGTACAGCAGCCCCATAGGGCTGAAAATGAACCCTTGAAACATTAATTTGCCAATATCTCAGTAACTGTAGCAGGTATGAAAAAAATTCCACTGCAGTTTACAATCATGACTTTGAAACCTCAATGCATGCATAGTTCACCTAAGCTGCCCAGATCAAAAAATCTGTATCTTGAATAGTTTCTGAGATACGGGCACTGAAAGGCACTGCAGGCACTATAATGTTACCCTATGGGAAATATCTCACGAAAAGGGATTAAAAAAATCCCATTTTGCAAGCTGTCAAAATCCCCTTTCATGAGCCAATCCCCTTTCGTGAGGTGACAAAATCCCTGTTAGCAAGCCAATCCTTATTCATGAGATGGGCCATCTGGTCTGAAATTGCTATCAAGAATTTTGTCAGCTTGCAAGAGGATTGGCTCATGAAAGGTTTTGGCAGCTCACAAAAGGGGATTAAAAAAATCCCTTTCATGAGCTGTCAAAATCCCTTTGTAAGTAATCTCCTTTCAAGCTGACAAAACTTTGCTCAGGAGCCAGTCCTTGTCTAATGAAAGCAAGGATTTTGTCAGCTCGTGAAAGGGGATCAGCTTGCAAAAGTGGATTTTGTCACCTTGTCAACAAGGATTGGAAGCGAGGGCCGAACAAGGAATTTTTAAATTTCAAATGACTATTTTTGGGCAAAAACAAAGCAAACCAAAGCAATGGGTTTGTAGAAGGAGTCACCTTGAATAAAACCCATGATTAAATTACCATTAAACACATCCATGGGGCAAGTTATAACATTTTGTTTGTGGGGAAAAATGAAAACAAGATGGCAGCTTATGAAGGGGGAATTTTTCCTCATGAACAGGGGTTACAAAATCTTTGATCTCAAGCCCAATCCTTTTTCACAAAACATGCAAAGAAATATAAGACTGAACTGATCATGTTCAGAACCCGAAAATCCAGAATTAAATAACACTGGAACAGATTAATATTTTTTCACCATGCTGGATTGTTCTTTGGGGAAACCTCTTTCTGCCCTGAAAATATCAGATCAAAATTCCAAACAGTGAGGCTGCAGCATGATAGACAAAAATCAGCAGAAATGGGAAAAAAGGCAAAAAACTCATTTGTTGGTGCTTTGCTGCATGAAAACTACAACTCTGATCGAAAGGAAACTTGGCAGATCAAGAGATCTACCATACAAGACAATGCATTCCAAATTTCATGCAAATCAATTTAACAGTTGCAAAGTTATTAACATGCAAAATTTGGGGTTTAACATTAAACTGCCTACTCAACCCTAACAATAGGGGCACAATTGCTCATATATATATATATATATATATATATATACACACACATATATATATATATATATATATATATATATATATATATATATATTCATGGGGAAAAAGCTGATTTAATGCATCAGTTAGGTTCATTCACAGCAACAAAACTGAGAAATTTTGTATTAGGGTTACCACCCTTGCCCCCCTCACCCATCCTGTCTCCACCAATAGGCATTGGGGTGTGTGTTGGGGTCATTGACCCTAACTCTCACTCCATTCCATGTGTAAGGAAGCTGAGGTGGTGCAGCATAGGAGAATGGGGTGAGAGTTAGGCTGAATTACCCCAACGCACACCCCGATGCCTGTTGGTGAGGGCAGGGTGGGCATGGGGGCAAGGGGTGGTAACCCTAACACCAAGTTTCCTCACTTTTGTTGCTGTGAAACAACCCTAACTGATGCATTAAGCAGAGTTTTTGCCATGAATTTCCCTTCTTTTTAAGAATGTGCATTATAAATAGTGACTAGAATGTGGTGGTGGGAGTGCAGGGCCCGAATGTCTGTGTCACAGTCATGACAGTAATGGTAATGCTGACAGTAACGGTAACAGTGAGTGAAATGCAAACGCTAATGGTAACTGTTACAGCAACATAAATGTTAATGCAAATGCAAGCAGTAACTGTTATGGTAACGCAAATGGAAATGCAAATGCAAGTGGTAATGCAACTGTTATTGCAAATGCAAATGGTAACAGTAACAGTGACACAAATGAAAATGCTAACATTAATCGACATTAATGGTAACGGTAATGTAACGGCAAACACTAACAGTCATAGTAACAGTGACGCAAATGTAAATAGAAACACAAATGGTAACAGAAACACAAGTGCAAATTGTAACACAAATGGTGAGGGAAACGCAAATGTAAATGCAAACAGAAATAGTAACAGCAAGCTAACGTAAGGCAACAGTAGCAAAAAGTCTGTATCTCACTTCTTTTCTGAGATAATGGCACAAAGGTGGTGTGATCCAACAGTAGCGAGAACTCTGTATCTTGATTTGTTTCCAAGATAACGGCACAAAGTTGATCTGAGTCAACAGTAGCGAAAAGTCTGTATCTCGCTTCATTTCTGAGATAATGGCACAAAGGTGATGTGAGTCAACAGCAGCAAAAAGTCTATATCTCGCTTAGTTTCTGAGATAACAGCACAAAGGCTGATGTGAACCAAACCACTGAAAGACACCTATGTACCACTAGGGCTACCTACGCAATAAATTTCAAGCCACTAGCACCATGCATAATGCTATGAGCAAAACGTTTCCTGCATAACACAGTATCTCCACAGGAATTATTTTCCTTACATGTAAACAGCATAATTCACATCTCCAGGACCTCCACTCAACACCCTCCAAATCTCATGTTAAAAGACCAAACCGTTCAAGAGATATTCAATTTTAAAGTGTGTGCACCTTTAAGAAGTCTTCCACCACGAAATGGTGCAACTTGCGGCCAAAAATGCATATTAAATGGCAGACCTGGTGGCCGAAAAATCTGTAACTGCGAGGGGCACCAACTTCAAATGGCTATAACTCTGGAATGGAATAACATTTTTTCACCAAACAAAAACTGGCATACTCCTTGAACAAATGGCTTTCCACCTGTCACAGAGTGTCTGTGCTGTGCAATGTGCGAGTGCAAAAAATACAAACTGTATGTTTTGCAATTCACTGTACAAAAACCATATGTACCAGTGAAATAGAAATTGGTAAATAAATAGCTGTACAATTCCACTCCATGTGTACCAAATCTTATCCCAATCTTTTCAAGGGTTGCAGAGCAGCACGAGCATAAATCTGCTTATGAGTGATGAAAAATACATTTTAGGAGCTTCATTGTGCAAAACACTTATGCAGATGTCAAATGAAAATTGGTAAATTCACTGAAGTACCTTAGTAGACCAAGTACTGCAAATGTCACACAAATCCATTCAACAGTTGTAAAGTTATAATCACACAAAGAATGTAATGTTTAAGCACAACAACAAACAATAACACCAACGGTGATGCAAACGGAAACAATAATGCAAACAGTAAGAGAAATGCAAGCAGAAACATAAATGCAAATGGTAATGAAAAAGCAAACGTTAATGATAACCGAAGCACAAACGCAAACGGTAATGCAAGCGGAAATTCAGACGCTAACAGTAATGGTGACACAATCATAAACAGTAAGACAAACGTTAATGGTGACGTAAAGACAAGTGCAAAAGCAAACACAAACTGTAACGGTACCATAAATGCAAACGCTAATGGTAACACTAACAGTGATGCAAATGAAAACGCAAACACATATGGTTACGTAAACGCAAGCGCAGATGCAATTGTAAATGGTAACGGTAACATAAACAGAAATGCTAATGATAACAGTAATGGTGATGCAAACATTAACACAAATGGAAATGGCAACAGAAATGCAAGCATAAATGTAAACAATATCGGTAATGCTAACGGAAATGGAAACGCAAGCGCAAATGCTAATGGTAACAGTGACATAAACGCAAATGCAAATGGCAACGTTAATGTAAACGCAAATGCTAATGATAATGCTAACAACAATGCAAATGGAAACACAAATGGTCACGTAAAAGCAAGTGCAAACAGAAATGGTAATGGTAACATAAAAATGGTAACAATAACGGTAACGGTGACGCAAACATAAATACAAACGCAAATGGCAATGGAAATACAAGTACAAACACAAACGGTAATGGTAACACTAACGGTGATGCAAAAGGAAATGGTAACACAAATGGTAACATAAATGCAAGCGCAAATGCAAACACTAATGGTGACAGTAATGAAAACACAAAAGCAAATGGTAATGAAACTCAAATGGTTACAGTTACGCAAACGCAAGCACAAACCCAAATGGTAAAGGTTACAGAAATGCAAATGGTAATGAACAGGGTGACACAAAAGGAAAAAGTAATGCAAATGGTATCACAAACACAAGCGCAAATGCAAATGTTAACACACACATTGACGCAAACATTAACGGTAATGCAAATGGTAATGGAAGAGCAAGCGGAAATGTAAACACAAATGCTAACAGTAACAGTAATGCAAATGCACATGCTTTTTGTCCCAAAAAGGTGCATTCAGAAGCACAGTGAACAGAATGAATGTGGCCATAATAATGGCCCTCGTACCAGAAAATGATCACTTGGAATACTAAATTGCTTATATCTCAGGAACAGTATGACGTAGAAAAAAAATTAAAATCTCATATTTTTTTTTACTTTCCAGGCTAGTTTTGCACTTAGCACCCTAGCGGGGGTCCCTGGAAGGCACGGAAGATGCTGTAATGTTATCCTATGAGAAAAATCATCAGCTTCAGGGTGCTGTAACTTTGCAGCCCAATAATATAATATTTTGTCACCAAATCACCAAAAGGAACATCTGTGGGATCCTGGCTTTGTTCCCTCCAAATTTCAGCCCAAAAGACCAAACCATTCTTTTGCAGCATGGTGGCAAGATTCCCTATTGTTTTGTGCACAGTGTCACAAAGTTCTTTTGCAAATCATGACCCTTTCGCAAATAAATCACGAAAGTGTTGCATATTCAAAAATACTTTGCGACACTACTGTTTACAAAAATTAAAAAAACATTTCTGGGGTGTTTTACCCCCAAAAAAAGACATGGCTAGCATCTTCAGGACTCGACTAGGTGAACACAACAAGAAATGTGTTCATAAAGGGTCCCAAATTTAAATGCCAAGCAATACTCTGACCACCAACTGAAAAAAAATAGCTGAATCATGAAAGTAAGAGGGTAATTGGAAACAGTAAAAACTCTGCATTTGAGACACTTTAGAATAGTTTGTTAACTTTTCCCATAGACTGTAATGGGGAACATTTTTTTTTGAATAACGTTTGAACCGTTTAATATTTTTTCACAAAATCTTCAAAAGACACATTGGGGACCCTGGCTGCATGTTCCCTGAAGGTTTGAGACCGATCGTGCAAACCATGCGACCTGTTGGCACGAGCAAAGAAATGCACAAAAAAAACATAATTTATGCATTTTTTGGTTCTCTGTAGCTCTGCAACTGTACATCTGACTGTAACGAAACTTGCAGGTCCAGAGATTTATAGTACCAGACCATGTATTCCAACTTTCAGGCAAATCCGTCATACAGTTGCAAACTTATTAAGCTGCCAAATTTCAAATGTAACCTTATCTGGAGTACTCAACCCTAACTATAGTGGCACTACTGTGCCACTATAATAATATATATATATATATATATATATATATATATGACTCTGTGTACAGTACTGAAGAGATTCATACCATATGTACAATTTTACCCTGTAATTTTTTAAAACAGTATTATATTGCTTTTATTCCATCTCTGTTTTGTAGTGATCTATCATAAGACATACTGGGCATAACATGACCTGTTGTTAAATTTGATTTTGTTTACTATGGCCCTTCAACTGCCTTCTCACTATCTTAAATTGGCATCCATTTTGTGACATTCCTGCCTATCACAACTTGTGCTGTAATTATTTGCATGAACACAGTGCTCTACTTAACAAATGTTGACTCCATTCATTGCTAGATAACATGTTGTATCCCCCTACTTAGAGGCTTTGGTTAAATAAATATATTTTTGCAAATTTTTCCACTTTGGATTGCCCTGTTATGTTCACAACATGTGGTGTCCTTTATATGCCTTGCTGGACTGGTGTTATCCATTTATTATAGAGCTCTGCAATTTCAGTGCAGCTCTCTGCAATGATGCATTTTCATGTCCCCTTTCATATTTTAAAATTAATTTATTTGTAAAAGTTTTACTTTTTTGCTCATTTTTACAGTTTGTGGTGATCCCACCTTAGTGTCCCATATTTACCCACATAAGGTACTGTCTGAACCACAGTCCAAACAAATGAGAATTGAAAGCATACATCAGCACCTGGTTTTGTCATCCACCATATCTTTAAAAAGGCTTGAGTCGCTGTTCTTGGTTTCTTTCAGTCGCACTTTTGGCCGGTGAACATTCTGTCGTCCTCACAGTGCTCCTTTGTAATGAACATTTGCTACTCAGTCAGCCAGCATTATCTTCAAATGCACATCAGCTTTCTGGTTATCCCTTTCAGCCTTTTCAACAACGGTACTTTTCTGTATTGCTTGTTTCACCTGCACTAATTCTAGATGTAACTCCTTCTTGTACGGTATGCTTCACTTAATGCCCTGCATGGGTGTTTTGGGGAAAAGAGATGTAAAATATTTTCTGTAACCTGGGCCAAGACTATCCAGTGACTTGCCCTTAGTTACCTTCAATGCTAGTTCTTTTTTTGCATTTTGAGGGTTTTGTTTTGGAACATTTAGGCTGTTTAGTTGTTTCAATCTATGTTCAGTACAGGGGAAACTAAAAGGGCTGTTTCCTTTCTACTGAACATAAGCTTGGGCCATTTCACAACTTTAAATGATGAATTTGCATATTTTTCACCAGATGCCTGTAGAGTTCTTACAAGTTTATCTGTAAGCACCTTTGTATTTGAAAGTTTCATTTTTAATGAATTTCCGGGCATGTTCCAGTGTTTTTGAGTAAGTTTTTGGTGTACCATGTGATGTGTGTAAGGCCCTGCATGGCCTTTTCTGGCAAAAAGAGATGTAAAATAAAGTTTTGCAACCTGGTCCAGCTCTGGCCTGTAACTGGCCCATAGTTACCATTGAAGCTAGTGTATTTTCACATTTTTTTTTTTTTTTTTGTTACATTTGTGTTTGTTTATTTAAACTGATGTTCAGTACAGAGGAAAGTAAAAAGGTTGGTTCCTTGGCACTGAACATAAGCTTGAACCAATCTCACATCTTTAATTGCTTAATTTAAATTTATTTTCCTCAGATACTTGCAGAGTTTTTACAAGTTCATCTATAGGCACTTTTGTATTCTAAAGTTGGATTTTTTTTTAATTGTGTTTCAGAGCAAGTTCTGGTGCTTTTGAGTAATTGTTTGGTGTACCGTGTGCTGCATGTAAGGCCCTGCATGGCCTTTTCCTGTGAAAAGAGATGTAAAATAAAGTTTTGTAACCTGGTTCAGCTCTGGCCTGTAACTGGCCCATAGTTACTTTCGATGCTAGTGTATTTTCACATTTTTTTATTTTTTGTAACATTTGAGTTGCTTGGTTGTTTCAGTCGATGTTCAGTACAGGGGAAACTAAAAAGGCTGGTTCCTTTGTTCTGAACATAAGCTTGGGCCAGTCTCACAGCTCTAAATGCTCAATTTAAATCTATTTTCCCCAGATGCATGCAGAGGTTTAACAAATTCATCTGTAAGCTCCTTTGTATTTGAAATTAGATTTTTTTTAATGTACTTTAGAGCATGTTATGGTGCTTTTGAGTAATTGTTTGGTGTACCATGTGCTGCAATTAAGGCCCTGCATGGCCATTTCTGGTGAAAAGAGATGCAAAAAAAAATTTTGTAACAGGAGTCAGCTCTGTCCTGTAACTAGCCCATAGTTACCATCAATGCTAATCCTTTTTTTACTTTTTTTTTTGCTTTTTTGAAACATTTGGGCAGTTTAATTGCTCCAGTCGATGTTCAGTACAAGGGAAACTAAAGTGGATGTTTCCTTTGTACTGAACACAGCTTAAATGTGTAATTTACATCTTTTTTCCCCAAGATGACTGCAAAGTGCTAAAATACTTGTATATAAAGACACTTTTCTTTTTGAAGGTTTGATTTTTTTCTTAATTTCAAAGCAAAGGATGTTGCTTTTCAGTAATGTTTTGGTGTACCATGCACGTAAGGCCCTCCATAGCATTCTCTTGGGAAAAGAGATGTTAAAATAATTATTTGGAACCTGGGAAAAGACTGTCTTTCTATGCGTGCATGTGTGCCAGACCACCAAGCAATGGATCGCTGTTACCAAAGCCCCCAAAAGCACATTCACATGTATAATTTTAAGAGCCATTCAAACTCATCAAGCAATTGAATCAAATTCCATTTATTTTATTCTTTGTTAATCAGGTAAGACCCACTAGGCACACATGCCTGTTTGCAGGGGTGGCCTAGAAACACTGGAGAGGTTAAGTGACTTGTTCAGAATCACACAGTATGCAAGTGGAGGCTGTGGGAATAAAAAAACAAGTCTGCTGGATGCACCAAGCTCATTCACAATGTGTTACTCTAACCCCTATGCTATACTGACAGCCCCATTCAGACTGAAAGCATGCCTTGACAGAAACTTACTGTGCTATTCAAAAGCAAGCTTTGCAGGTAATGTTCCATTGGGTAAATGGGACAAATCACACATTTTCTCATACCTATCATTTCAGTCTCAGAGTAACAGATCTTTCTCTGATAGTCCACCCAACAGATTAAAATTCTTAAAGCAGCAGTAACAGTTAACAATAATTTAAATAACTTGGTGGGCAGTTCGGAAAATCAAAACCTCAATATATATGACTTTCTTTTTGCTTTATTTCATTCCCAAGGTAAGAAAAAGGGGGGTTCATGTATTAAAAGTTGATAGTCTTTTGCCATATCAACAATCATGGATGTAAGCAAATAAAGGTGGTGTTGAGCTGCTAGCCTTCAGGGTGACACATTACACAAGCAGGGGCTGAGGAAATTCAAACACATGTCTGCAGATTTAGAAACATAGAAATTGATGGCAGATAAGGACCACTAGGCCCATCTAATCTGCCTGTATAGCCTACCTTTAATTAGCTGCTACTGACTTTACTGGTCCACTGCTGCTGCCTCTCCATCCCTCTCTTGGATTTCCTCATGTCTATCACATGCCTGTTTAAAGCCCCAACTGTGTTTGCCCCAACCACCTCCTGGGGCAGGTCATTCCAAGCATCCACAACCCTTTCCATGAAATAGTACTTCTTTACATTGTCCCTCTGTCTACTCCCTTGTAGTTTCATGTTATGCCCTTTTGTTGTTTTAGGGCAGCTTCTGTTCTGAAAGAGTCTTCCCTCCTATACCTTATTAATTCCCTTCAGGTACCTGAAGATGTCTATCATGTCTCCCCTCTCCTTCCTCTCCTCCATGGTGTACATATTGAGTTCCTGTAGTCTCTCCTCATATGATATGTGGTACAGACCCTGTACCATTTTTCTTGCCCTTCCTTGAACAGTCTTAACCCTGTCTATGTCCTTCCTGAGATGAGGGATGCAATACTCCAACTGAGGTCTCACCAATGACCTATATAGTGGCATTATGATTTCCTTTCTTTCTGTTAGTGATACCTCTTCCATTGCACCTGAGCATACCACTGGCTCTCCCCACTGCCTTGGCACATTTTTTGCAGCCATTAAGTTATCAGATATGATGACCCCCATATCCCTTTTCTGCTTTGTGACTGCTAATATCTCCCCCTTCATCATGTAATCCTCCCCTGGATTCTTGTTCCCCAAGTGCATGATTTTGCACTTCTTCACACTGAATCCTTGTTGCCACATTCTGAACCACTCTTCCATTTTAGCTAGGTCCCTCCTCATTCTCTCCACCCATTATTGACTGTCCACCCTATTGCAGATCTTTGTGCCATCTGCAAAGATGCACATCTTCCCCTCCAGCCCTTTTGCAATGTCACTGATGTAGATTTTAAACAGCACTGGTCCAAGAACTGAACCCTGTGGCACCCTGATAATCACCCTCCCTACTCTGGATTTTATCTCATTTATCATCACCCTGTTTTCTACCTTTCAGCCAGTTTCAAACCCAATTCACCATCTTATGCCCCAGCCCCAGGCTGCCAAGCTTGTTCACAAGTCTCCTGTGTGGAACAATGTCAAATGCCTTGCTAAAGTCAAGGTAGGCCACATCAACTGCTCCCTCACAATCCACCTCCCTAGTGACCCATGCAAAGAAATCAATCAGATCAGTTTGACATGACTTTCCTGCTCTGAATCTGTGTTGCCTTGGATCTTTGGCTCCGCTTGATTTAAAGTTTTTGGCTATCCTTTTCTTTAGCAGAGATTGTATAATTGTATCCACCACTGAGGTCAGACTGATAGGTTTTTCATTTCCAGGTCATAGTGTGCAGCTCAGTGCCCCAGTGACTATGCTTTGCTGCTTTCCAATGGAGGAAGTCATGGTAGTCAGATAACTGAATCTGTCAGACATTAATTGGGAGATCCTGGTGGCCAAAATCACCAGGAGTTAGACATTGCTGGATACCTCCCATGACTGTCTACTGATGCAGCTAGTTTACATGGAAGCAGAAACTGTCAGCAGATAAGGAACTCCTGGCCCACCGAATCTTCCCAAGTGTTCTATCTCCATGTTATTCAAGAATCCTAGGTGTTCTGGGTAATCCCCCCATCTCCAGAATTGCCTTGTACCTATCCCATTAAACCTTAAATCCCATCACTGGTTTGGCCCCCACTACTTCCTCAGGGAGTGGGTTCCACCCATCTACAACCCTTTCTTTGAAGTGGTGTTTCCTGATGTTTCCCTAGAATCATCTGCCGTCTATCTTCATGTCATAGCCTCTTGTCCTTAAGAGCCTCTTATTCTGGAATATACTGCTATCTGGGACTTTGTTTATACTCTTTTGGTACTTAATGGTCTCTATCACGCCCACCCTTTCCATACTTTGCTCCAAGGTATACATGTTGAGATCTTTCAACCTCTCCTCATATGTCAAATGTCTAAATCCTTACTCCATTTTCATTGCCCTCTTCTGGACCCTCTCTACTCTCTCTCCACATCCCTACTGAGATACAGTCTCCAGAACTGGACACCATATTCAAGGTCTAACCTCACCAGCTATTTGCAGTGGCATTTTCACCTCCCCCCTTCTGCTCATAATACTCATGCCTATGCATCCCAGCATTCTAGTGGCATTCGCTTCTGCTCCCTTGCATTACTTAGCCACCTTGAGATCATTATATATGATTATACCAAGTTCTCTCTCCTGCGCTATCACTTCCAGTACTCTACTTTTAGATTACTATTCCCTTTGGGAATAACTTTGCACTTTTTGGCATGTAAGCTCAACTGCCACACTTTGGCCACTCCTCTAGTTTGTGCAAATCCCTTTTTATTTTTCTACTCCATCAACAGTGCTCACTCTGCTGCAGAACTTTGTACCATCTGTAAATAGATTGACCTTCCACTTAAGCCCTTCCACAATGTCCCCAATGAAAATATTGACCAGAATTGGGCCTAGTGCCAACCATGTGGTACCACACTAGTCACCCTTCCCTGCCCTGATGGAACTCCATTAATGATCACTCTTTGCCTCCTTCTCTCCAGCAAATTCTTCATCCAACTCTTCAACTCTGGAGCCACCCCCAGGGCTCTTATTTTGAGCAGAGACGTTCTGTGCATCATGATGTCAAATGCATTACTACCATCTAGGAACACTGTATCCACTACAAAACCCTTAGCTGTGCCTTTTGCCTCTAATCCAACAGTCATTTTATCAATGCAATATTTTGATGGTTATTGTTTATCAATGTACTACACTGGATTCCATCACTCTTTTCTGGATTTGGGACCAGCTGGTATGAGGATGGCTGAGACATATCAGGTGAAATTATATACCTTGTGCATAGTGTAATTAAGTGTATGTAGTTCTTTGTAAGTAGCTTAGTTGTGTGTTTGTCAATATGGCATTGTTTTATGAACAAGTAGTAGTTAGCTTTAGTTTACATGGTGAGACAGTATCACTGTGATAATGTGGTGTCCCTGTAGCACACATTAACTGTTGAAAAACATTTCTAAAGAATAACATTTCCTTTTTTAACTAGGAGATGCAGAGTTGTCTGTCTTAGAAACAAAGGTGTTGAAGGCTGCACAGTACAGCATGGTTGATCGGGAATATTAGAAAGATCCAAGTTACAACAAAACTGTTATATTCCAAAGTTTAACATTCAATGGTGTCCTAATATGAATTGTTGTTTAAGCCCCCCAAGAATGAATAAGAAACAAACAATGAAAGATCCATACTACAGCCCATAAATAGAAGCAGAAGTCATGGTATTATAAAAAGATGTCTTTATTAACATAACTAGAAATTAAACAAGTAAGACACCATGTTACGAACATTAGAGTTTTCATATTCTAACTCTGAATACATTTTTCCATAACATAGATTTCATGAACTATCCTTATATTTTGCATACCAACAGTAGCATATATATGCATCTTAATAAAGGCATAGTCATGACAAACAGACTTTATATTTTTTGCCATGAGAGTCACAATAGGTCTCTCCAGTAGCAAATGTGTGTATATATATATATATATATATATATATGTATACACACACACTGTATAAGCAACAAAAGTAGGGAAATGCAGCATTAAGGTTTCCAAACCTAACACCCCACCCCAACCCTCAACTGCAGACACTGACAAGTGTCAGGGGTCTATATACATATTATAGAGGTGCAGTAGCACCACTATAGTTAGGATTGAGCAGACTGTTTAATGTTTTTTATTTTATTTTAGTTTATCTCTTTATGCTTCCCTTGCCAACTGGCCCCCATCCACCAGTCCCTCCAGCCCCATCATCCTGCGTTTAGTGGGACTTACCTCATGCTGCTTAGAGGTGACCAGCTGGCTGGGTGCAGAGTCTGCCAAGGACCAGTGTCATCCTACCAGTTGGCAATGTTTTCCACCCTGGTTTTTCTTCCCCTGGTGCAAAGGTAAGGCATGCAATGATGACAATAGTGATGTCACGCATACTCCCATGTATAGCGCAATGGGCATCTGCACTACCTCAGCCCCCCCATTTTAGCAGCATCAGTGTGCCAATCCCTAGCTTCTGATAGGGGCCAGGGTAACACAGACCACTGGTACCCACCCTCCCAGGGAGAGGAGAGCAGTCCTCCAGAAGTGAGATCCTTTCCTTCCCTGGCCTTCCCCTAGCAACCCACTCACACCATGAACACTGGTCAACAGCATAGCAAGAGGTAAGGCACGGATGCCTCATCCCTCCATGCCACTGGACTGGTCCAGGCTGTTTAATTTTAACCCCCTAACTTTGCACTTTAACAGTTTTGCCACTGTTCAATGGATTTGTACAACAGTTTGCATGCACAGTCTCAGGAGCAAAGTCTGTTGACTGGCCAAATTTTGTTCTGGTCAGATGTGTGAATTTCAAGATCCAGATAATGAAAAAAGTGAAAACTTTTTTTGTTGTTGTTGTTATTTGTCATCACCTAGCACCCAAATGGTTTAGAGTTTTGCTCTGAAATTGTCAGGGTAGAAAGGACTTGAGCCAGAGTGGTGCCTTTTGCTGGTTTGGTGAAAAACTATTAATCCATTCCAGAGTTACAGTGTAAGGTTTTGACATTTTGGTCCTGAGCATGATCAGTACAGTCTTCAGGATAGCTGTTTCATATGAAAAAATAATTTGCCCATAAGAAAAAGAGTCTGTTTCATATGGGGGTAATCTTTTTTTGTGAGAAAAGACTCTCTTTTCATATGGCCGCCATCTTTTTTTTTTATTCTTTTGAAAATCCATAAAATGATATCCTGCAGAGACGCCAACACATGTGTCTCGCTAACTGGACCCTCATTAGGTGGATTCTGCAGTTAGTTTTTGGAAAAATATAACCCAGAAATGTGTTTTTAACACATTTTAAAATCTATTTTCATGACCAGAATTTCTTTTTTCATATGGCCATACAAAAAAAAAAGAATCTGTCCATGTGAAAAAAAGATTCCCTTCATACAAAAAAAATTATTTGGACTTAGTTTTTTTTCACATGCTTTTTTCATATGAAGTAATCTCTTTTTGTATGAACAACACAACCTTATGAACAAAGATCCCTTCATATGAAAAAATAATTTGGACTTAGTTGTTTTCACATTCTTTTTCATATGAAGCAATCTTTTTCATATGAATAACACAATGTCATGAAAAAAAATCCCTTCATATGAAAAAAGAATTTGAACTGAGTGTTTTCCCCAAATGTTAACTTTAATAACCCATACCTCTATCAATATTTTAAGTTGAGGGGCAATCTAGATATCAACATAAAGGTCTTAATGAGTACTATTACACTAATACATAACACCCCCCAAAATAATTTGAGGGCCATATAAAAAGCATAAATAAAAAAAAAAATTTGCAATTCACGTAGAATAACACTGTAGCTGTAACATTGTCAATTTGTGGAATTAACAGACAATGTCTATAATTCAGTATAAATGCCTAAATGACTACTACAACACTAAGCCGCTCTGAAATAAAAACTGAACATCGTCCATCCTAAAAAAAAATTAAAATACAAGGAAGCACATAAATTGCTTTTCTGGTGGAATGGAAGCACATGGCCTGGAGGGCCCTATGCTTCCACTCCCACATACTTTTAATACATGGAGTCCCTGAAGCACTGGGCCCAGATTGCCCTGCACTTCTGTGATCACGTGGATGTGCCCATGCGGTCCTGATGTGAGTTGTGTGAATGAAGATATGATTCTGCTATCTCAAAAAGTAAGGAAATAAACTGCTAATATTTTTGTTATACTCCAGTTAAGGCTAAACAGACAAAACTAGTGAAATGTGGTGTTAGGGTGACAACTCTAATACACCACCTTGCAAGCAAACAAAAGGAAATTACATTACAGTTTTTACTGTCCTGAGTCTTGGCAAATCAGGCCTGCAGTCTTCCTTGGGGTTATCAACCCTAACACTCACCCCATTCTCATATACTGTAGTCTGCACATCTCAGCTTATTTGCTGATGGAATAGGGGGAGCATTAGGGTTGAAAACCCTAAGGAAGACCTCAGGCCTGATTTGCCAAGAATCAGGACATCCAAAACCATAATTTTTTTTTCTTTCACTGCATGCAGGATGAGAGTGGGGACTTAGGGTCAGAAAACCTAACACAACATTTATCTATTTTCTTCAGTTTAATCCTAAAACAAAATACAGCTGCTTCCAGATGGCACAAATGCAGTAGCACTAATATGCTACCTTCATGGATTTGTATCTGTAGCATTCTCACAACAGGATATACACATGCATTTGGAAGATGTGGCTGCAGATACAAATCCATTATAATCAAATAACACTGCTTCTGTGAGCAGAACCACAGGCTCCTGTAGCCACAGATACAAATCCAGAATACCTAAATTGCAAGAGTTATTTTGTCTGCAGAAGAACACTCCCCTATGGGGCCAGTGCTTCTGTAGCCTCATGCACACTATAAGACATACACACACTTGATGGGCCTGTGGTTCTGCAGCTACAAGTGGAAGACATACAAACTGACATCTGATTGCAGAAGTGCAGATGCCTCAAAATCCATGATACTCAAACTGCAACAGTATGTAGGGCCCAAGAGATGACATCCACTGGTGTCCCACAGGAAGGGGAGGCATGATTAAGTAGGTACCCAGACACAGGACAGTACCCTCTTTAAAGCCCCAGCATGGCTTTCTTTAAAAGTTTTTTTGTTTTCTTTCTGGGTTTTCTTTTCTGCCTGCCTGCCAGCACACACAGAATCTCCTCCCCCTGGTGCTGGGAACCTGCCATGATGTTTTCCCAGTGCATGAACAGAGGGAGAGGGCAGGCCGAGTTGGGCTCATGAGGACTCCAAACAGAACCCTCAGCTCTTTTGATTGGCAGCAGCAGCTCAGTGAGCCAGTTAGTGAGCGCAGAGTGAAGTAGCAGCAGTTGTGGGAAAGAGGGGGTGACTGGTCCGCCACGGGAAAGACACAAGGGAGGGACTTACCTTCAGTTCTTGCATCACTCCCACTGTTCAGGCTGGTCTAGCATGTCAGTGACTCTCCTTCCTCCTCTTCCTTTGTCAATGGCAGTCCAACATGGTTCCCCTCCATTAGGAGGGGTGGCAGTGAAAGGCTGTTCCCTCTCCATCTTCCTTATGCTGCTCCATTATGAGCAGAAGTCTGTGGGAGGAGGCATGTCCAGGCCTCCTTCCCCCAGTCATCTGCACCCTTGCCCTGAAACAGACACAGGCAGGAGGGTGAGTGATGGCAGCACCAAAGCCAGGTGCAGGTTGCCATAAAAGTCTGTTTTTATTAAATGAACTTCAGTGCCTCTAAGTGCCATGGAAAGTGGCATGAACACATGGGGAAAGCCAGGCCCCAAGTGGGTGGACTGCCTACAGGATGGAACAGGCAAAACTCCATGGGACCAAGAGAGTGTGGTAAAGGGCAAGTATGGAGAGCACTCTTCAAGAGGCAATGCAGAAGCAGCAGTGGATATGCAAATGATGTCATTGAATATGTATGAAGGCATTCTAGCAGCATTTCAAGAGACAGTGCACTTAATATACACTGCCTATTCCTAACAGGTTTTATCTAAAGACTATCTATGTGAAATACAATTAAAAAGACAGTCTAGTGTTTTTGGACCTCTTATAATTGAACTATCTACTGTCCTATATACAGTATGCGTGTGGGGGGCACTAAAGGCTGCCTGTTGCTCACCAGCCCCACTAAATGACTTTCAAAAAGCCCTACTTTTCCCCTGCCTGCCACACAGAACCCCCCCCCAGGTGATTGGAACCTGCCCTGGTGTTTCTCCAGTACATGGGCAGAGGGAGTGGGCAGGCAAGGTTGGGCTCATGAAGATTCCAAACAGAATCCTCAGCCCTTTTGAATGGCAGCAGTAGCTCAGTGAGTCATTGTATCATTTTAAATGTGTTTGCAAAAAACACTTTATTTCCATGCATATGTCGGGGGTAGATGGCAGACCTGTGTGAATTTTCAAACACAGTTTCTGTAAGAATTCTGCAGAATTTCAAAAATCCTGCCTATTTTCACACAATTCTGTAGCAAACAAAATTTCAGAATTCAAAAAGCAGGAAGCAGTTTTTTTTTAAACAATAGATTAGTAATTCACAATTTACATACACCATGCATTAACATCCTGCAGTGTATGTACATTGTGGAAAACTAATCTGTGGTTTAAATTAAAATACTTTCTGAATTCAGCAGAATTTATCAAAAAATTCCCCAAAGCATTTTGGAAGTAGAATTGCGATTCCAACATAATTCCACACAGCTTTAATGGATGGCTAATAGACTGGAAAGAAATCTCCTTCCTGTTTGTTTTTTTAAACATCCCCCGTCCCAGCATATGCATGGAGAAATCACATACTTTGGAGATTCGTTTGTGGGATACATTTTTGAAAGACTGAACCACAGCTTTCATAGCTGACTCTTAAGTTGTTTTGGTAAAGAAAAAGAAAAGATTATAGAAGAATTAAATCTTTCTTATCAAACTGCATTGCAGTCCCATTGCATTACTTTCTCATATCCTTTGGGGTTATATTAGTTCTTTTAATCTATTACTGGGAAAAACAATTTTAAAAATCAGTAATACAATAAATGCATTTTCATTGCAGTGTTTGTGTGTAAACAAAATCAGGAATTTTTTCAATATTAGCAATTTTTTACCTGATGTTTGCATACACAAATAATGTAATATTTCAAGCAGAGAAAAACTGACAGTATTTTAGTTTATTGCATTGAAATCATGAGTGACTTTTGTCAGTTTTTTAAAGTTTGGTTGAGAATTACCAGAAACAAGGAGAGGTAGTGCATTAAGAATCTAGGCACGTTCCTCGTCAGTAGTACATAGGTTCTTCCACAGGAGCCAGTGGGTTTACTAGGATTCAGTTTATTCAAACACTGCAACCTCCAAAGCCCCACACTTATATGAGCTGGAATTAAGTGTTATTTTTGCTAACAAATTGTCTTGAGAAGCATGACCAGAAATTGATATTGGAGATTCTGACAAGAGCTGTAACAATTTGCAATACTTATCAGCTGAAAGAGCTACTGTAACATTTTCTTAAAAAGGTCATACTCTGAAAATGTGAGCAGACACAGAATAATCTAATCACACCTAAAGCAGTGCTGAACATTTTCAGCTGGAACACAGGTACTGCAGCTGGTAGAATGGAACACCCACCAGTCTACAGACATGGAATGCTTAGTGCATAAGCACCACAAGCCTGACATATACTGAACAACTCCAAGTCATCTGTCTGCTCCTGCTCTTCTGAACTGTTGAACAATAGCAGTAAATGATGTTGGATGAGACCTGTCTGACAGGTAGTACTAGGGTTGTACACTGAACCAAATAATGTTGCTGAACACCATGAATAATGAGGTAATCTTTATATGGAACTGAAACAAAAACAGTATGCTAGTCATGGCTTTGTATTTGAGGAAATAATAACACTCAAAAAATATGCCATGGATAATCCCATAGCCACCATCTACTAACTAAGTGGTCTACAAACCTCCGCAGGTATACTTTCTATTGTTCCATAACCATCCCTTCTGTCCTTCCATACACAGTAATAATATTTCAATATTTGTTGGGGAGCTGGTACAGTTCCAACTCCTGAGACCATCTTTGATTGTGGCTGAGGGGGGCAATAGTGATCCTAAAAGTCCTTGCTATTCAGTAGAACCCCTTCCTGTACTTGCGTCCAATCAGTCTGCTAAGCATTATAGAATTACACACATATTGGTGCTCCCCAGCACACTAAAGACTGCTGTCAGCTGACAACTTTAGCGAGAAAATAATACATGCAGGGATTGGGAGGGGTCCTGCAAACTCACTGATAATTTTAGGATCATTATCCCAATCATGGTTTTAGGGCCAGAAGAGGGCCCATTTTAATATAATGAATATTTGGATATGGGAGAACGTTGGGCTAGTGAGAGGATGTGTTTAAAAGATATTGTTAGGTTCTGACAATGCGTGATGTCTCTTAAAAATATTGAAGTATATTATAGTACTGTATGGGAGGACTAAATGGTAAGATATTAATGACTATATGATATAATGAATATAGACGATGGAGCTGAGACAGCTCATTGCCAGGTGAATTTTGTGGAGCAGGGGGGTTACATGGACCTGTGCTTAATTCTGTATTAATAGATTGATTGCAAATGCAAGTCTTTCTCAATGTGTCAAGTTTAACTCCTTCCCCCAGCTGGACAACTAGGAGTTAATGTTTTAGTTTATCTGTACTTAGACAACTATGTAGCTCTGTACTTAGGAAATAAGCAGCTGTACATCATGTCAGAGCATTCTGTGGCCTTGTGTGGCAGTTCCTATAAACAACTTATTTGTCCAGTGTAGAAAAGCTTGGGGAATCTTGAATTCAGGGCCTTTCTGTAATCTTACTTCTCTAGGGGATGGCTGGCAGTGATTCAGCTTGCAGCATCCACTTACCGAATCTCTCCCTGTCATGATTATCTTTGACACCTATGGAATCTAGACTTCAGAGGGAATTCCCTGTTTTTGGCACCATATTAAACTAAGTGCCAGGAGCTTGCCAGGCTTAAAGGATGACAAAAGGCCTTGAGCCAGAGTATGGCATGGCTGCCTTGGGAGTTTGGCCTCTCGTAGCCACAAGACATCAGCAGGAAGATTGCCTGTGAGCTCAGCGAGGTTAGGATAAGGTTGCTATGCACCTGTCTTGTACTTTATCCTGCATCCAAGGCTTATGCCTGAGATAAGTACACTTGTAGGAAGAAATCATCATGTTTGGGGAGTCCTCTAAAACAGATAGACTTAGGTTGCTTCAAAGAATACTACTGGTCTCTTCCTAAGGGCTTAAGGGTGCTCTAAAGAAAGGTAAAGGATAACAAAGCAGGTGTTTACATTAGGACATACTGCAAGGACGCTAAGGGTCTGAGCCAAAGCCCCATGGTTTTATGTAACTCTTAAATTCTTGTGTGCAGCTCCATCCAGAGGACTATGCGAATGTTAAAGAAACCTGAATGTGAAACTAGGGTGAAAGTTCCAAAGGGTCAACACTGACAGCCACAGTTATTAAAAAGTATTGCTAATGTCAGATTATTATAAGTGCTACAGTAGTTGGTGACCTTGGCAGTAAAGACCAATGATGCCACATTGTAAAACCCAGGCATCATGGGTGAGACTGTAACTGCCCATGGGATATATCCTCAAAGCAGGGTTCACTTTGTGGCAACAAGGGATCCTGAGGGTCTGTGTGAGAGCACCTTACTAAATGCTGCAAGTACATCTGCTTAGTTGAAAGCCTAGTTCCAAAATACAGAAACATTAACAGGAGATCCCTAATGAAATGCTGGTGACCCTGTTTCCAGAAAAGCCCATATACTGTAATTACACTGTGCTAGTGCTGGGAGATAGGGAAAGGTACCCTTGTCATAAAAGATTTAATGTTCATTACTGCAAGTTTAGTAGTTGGGCTGGTACCCACTATGTTACAGATGCAGTGGGTGGAGCCTGCAGGCGTCTTGCTGTAGCTGTAAAAATGGGATAGTAAGTAAGTAAAATGTATTGGATAGGGCACCCAATCCCAGGGGCTCTGAGTGCTGTACAGTAGAAAACAGTAGAGATAAGCACAAAGATAAAAACACAATTATAAAAGTCAGCTGAATATTCATAACAATTATTCAGTGCCATTTTAAAGTATGTCAGTAGGATAAGTGAGTTTGAACAGGTGAGTCTTTAGGCCCCTCCTGAATGCCTCCACCATAGGGGCCTCCCTCAAAGATCTTGGAAGCGATTTCCAGAGGACCAGGCCAGCCACTGCGAATGAACAGTCAGGCAAGGTTTTCAGCCCTGTCCGCAGAACCTCCAGGAGGCCCTGGGTAGTGGGACAAAGGGAGCAGACTGGACACCAGGAGTGAGGAGGTCTGACAGGTAGCAAGGCCAGATCCATATAGGGCCTTATAGGTGAGCAAGCCCACCTTGAAGACAACCCACCACCTGACCGGCAGCCAGTGCAGACCCTGCAGTACCGTGGTCACATGACAGAACCTTGATAGTCTTGCCAGCAGCCTGACTGCTGAAGCACAAATGGATACTGGATACTGAAGCACAAATTTGAAGTTGCAGTGCATGCTTCCACAATTTCAAACCACTATTCCAGTTGAATGAATCACTCCCCTCTCTCTCTGTTCAGTAGACCAGTTCCAGCACTATGTTTTCAGCTTGTTTGTCTCTCTTGTCATGCCTCCTTTAAGTGACCTGACAGCTAGTATTTCTGAATAGGCACAAAGGAAGGTTGCTTACATCATTTCTTTGAAGCAGTTAAACTGTCTACAACAGTGCAATTAGAAACTTTTTTTGCACACTAGTGTCAAAAAAGCCTTGCTTGAATAGCCAGAGAGAGAGAGAGAGGGAGCGAGCTATCCAGTTTGTAGCCAGAGATGTACCAGGCATTCGTAAAAATAATCTCAAGTCTATTTAACCTGTATTAACACAGGATTTAGTATGTTCACTTGATGGATTGTTAATTTTATTTATTATTGAAATGTAATTTGCTAGTCTTTGGAGCCTAAACTATTTTCTGATATAACTTCCAACAGACTACACAGCAAGCTTTTAGAGGAAATAACTCCAGAGGAGTTTCTAATTACATTCTCTGTCTCTCCCAAATGTGTGTGTGTGTGTGTGTGTGTGTGTGTGTGTGTGTGTGTGTGTGGCAATGATTTATCTTCTTTGAAGAGTTGGTTTATGTTAACCCTTTCAGGAACTTTCTAATTCTTAGTGGCATTGGAACTCTCATGGCTTTATATTTGTAGGAGGGGTAAATGCTAGGTATCTAATGTTTTAGGGGGTTCCAGGGGCTGCAACGGGCATCATAGGGGGCTGCAAAGAAATCATAGCAGTGTCAACTCACTGCAACACCTGGCTACCCCAGAATACATACCTCTCACCCTACAAGGACCAAAATGAGGGACACTGCCCATTAAAATCAGAGACACATGCTCAAAATCAGGGATACCATTTTTACTAGATGTACAATGCAGCTTCACAATCTTTGCATCTATTCAAATGTACTCCATAACCTGTCTTAAGGGTAATATTGCGCACTGGCATTAATTCATACAGTACTGTCTTGTAAAAGGCATGCATAGGTAAACCAAAAGTTAATTAGCTGAACAGAATTGCAGCAATGTTACAAGTGATTTCCCCAAAATTAATAAAGTGGTAAAAAAAAACAAAGTCACAAATTGTAAGCAGCATCCTTTTCTGTGTCATTACTGTGCAGACAATGTCTGGATTATTAAAAAAAAATAAAATCCCATATAACAGCTAACTCAACATTGGTATATAGCTGAGTTCCATTATAATACAGTAACCTCATACAATATGTACTTATCATGGTGTCACCACTCTATGAGTAGTATATTGCTTCACATGTGTTCCCTTTCATTATTTTCTCTCTTGCTCAGTGCATGTATTATTATCCATTTGATTATCGTGCCTGTGTAGCATAGTAAAACATGAATTATGTGTGCCACACAGTTTACAATATCAGTGCTGTGCATATTAGTAATTTTACACTGTATCTATTTGAATCACATAACCTGTCATACATAGAAACATAGAAACTGATGGCAAGTAATGACTGATGGGCCCATCTAGTCTGCCTATTTTTAATTATGATAACTTTTTCTACAGACCCAACTTGATGTACAGCACTGTCTCTTCCACCCTCTTCCTTCCTCCAAACCAAAAGTTAATTGGCTGAACAGAATTACAGTCACATTATGAGTGAGTTCCCAAAAATGAATAAAGTGGCAAAAAAAAAACAAGGTTGCAGATTGTAAGAGCAACCTTGGCTAACTATTACTATGTTGTCGATGTTTGGATTATTAAAAGTAAAACAAAATTAAAAAAAACATACTGTAGCTTACTTAACATTGGTATACAGCTGGGTACCATCACAATACAGTATCTCCACACAGGATGTACCTATCATGGTGTCACCACTCTATGAGTAATATATGCTTTCACACATGTTCCCCTTGATTTTTTGCTCCCTTGCTCAATGTATATATTATTACCCATTTGATTATCATGTCTGTGTAGCATAGTACAACATGAATTATGTGTGCCACACAGTTTACAGTATCAACGTTGCACATATTAATAATTTTACACTAAAGCCATTTGAATCACATAACCTGCCATACATAGAAACTGATGGCAGGTAATGACTGCTGGGCCCATCTAGGCTACTCATTTTTAATTATGATCAGTTTTGCTGCAGATCCAACTTGATCTACAGCACTGTCTCTTCCAACCCCTCCTTCCTCCTAGGATTCCTTTGTGCCTATCCAAGGCATTTATGAAACCCATCACTAGTCCCCCCCCACCTCCCATGGAAGGCTGTTTCAGGAGTCCACCACCCTTTTTGTTACGTAGTACTTCCTCACATCTCTCCTGAATCTACCTCCTTCCAGCTTCATATCATGACCCCTTGTTCTACAGCACCTTTTTATCTGAGGCATATATTCCTCCTCTACCTTGGGCTCCATCATATCCCAAATCTTTCCCCTCTCCTCCAGGGTGTACATATTGAACTCTTTCATTCTTCTTTCATAGTGCTTCGGATGCAGACCTTGCACTATTTTGACATCCCTCAGCTCTCTTCTTGTCACTTTTTCCATTTTCCAGTTGTTGCTCCTTCCTAACCTTTCTCCTTTGACTGCTCCTTCCCCTCTTCCTCCTTTACTAACCCCCCACTTCCTTGAATAACTTGTATTCTGGAGGGACTCTCTCCTCTTGGGATCTCCCTACTCTCTATCTCAGCCTGTGGTGGCCAACTTTCTGCCTCCTCATTTCTTCCATCCTCTTCTTCAGCTACTTTAAATATCCATTGAAGTAATATTTAATCCATCCACTGAGGACTATGGTTCCCTCCTTAATGGAAGCTGACCATCACCTTGATATAGGCTCTTATCCTTCCAGGTTGGCCCTTAGTCCCCACTGCAGCCATACCTCTCCTCTCTGCACCATTCCTTCTATCATTACTTTTTATGGTTCCATCCCCTTCCCCACATAATAATAGACACACTCGCTGCTCGCATTTAAAACACATGGGAAACACAGGATCAACCAGATAAATGATTTAACTTTACCAAAAATGAAATTTACACACAGAGCTGACTACAACAATTCATCTTTAATTTAAACCCATGAAGCACCATTATCAAGTTAATGTATTAGCAGCCATAGGGGCTCTAACCAGACCTGTTTTTCCTGATGTGGTCTCTGCAAGATCACTAGGTCACAAGGCCAAGATACAGACCCGGTTCTATGCTAGAAGGCTGTGCTGTTTCATGTGAGCCTCTTTTGGTACAGTGTTACATTTCACAGTTACTACACAAGTATAATTGGTGTGTAGCATTGTGATCTGTGTGTATAGTATAAAAAATTTAACAAAATAATTTTGTTTTGTAGTTTACAGTATTTGCTATCCACTTGTAACTTGTTTCATACAGCTCCAGCATGATCCTGTGAAAAATAGTATAGATGTACCAGACATTTAACAAGCTTTAGGTATTTCCAAGTATGTGTCCTAAAGAAAGAAAGTTACAAGTGTGCAGTATGTGTTGTTCTGTACTTACAAATGTGTTAACAGTTTGCTGCTCTGCATAGGGTTCACAGCATTGTGTTCAAAGTAAGCCATATCATAAATGGATGTAAAACTCTGTAGTATTCGACTTACAGACCTAGAAAGTGTAAGATGCGCATGAAGCACCAGACTTGTATAGCATGATTCCAGGGCTGTAGCATGGCCTTGGGTCATGATGGTAGGGGATGGGTTGGGATTATGGTTGCTGTTTACACATTTTGAATATGTTAGCCATATATGAGGTACCAAAACCACAGATACATGGTCCCATACCAATAGCATAGCCTTGGGTAAAAAGGGGGAAGGGTGATACTTTAGCTTGATAGCCCTAACAGCACATTTCCAAAGGTTATAAGCATTGGGCTGAAAACCATAATAGCATATTTCCAAAGTTTGTGGGGTTTGACGTATGTGCAGTAGAAACCCTAATCTGCATTATTGTATTTTTTTTGCAATGACTTTCCTTATTTTTGAGAGAAAGATGGGGTAACTTGCCTTGCGCAGGGTCTTTAAGGCAGGCTGCAGCTTCTGTCTTCTTTGTGCCTCCTCACTTTCTAACTTTGTTTTCACAAGGCCATGTGGGCCCTAAAGAAACAAGATGCACAGGGCAGTTTGTATGGGCACTTTGTAGGGGTGCGCAGATACCTCATTTTGAATATTAAGCCAAATATTCATATTCAGAGCCCCATATATTTGGAAATTCAGGATTAGCATTCATTGTTAATGTACCAGTGGGAGGGGAAGTGAAAAAAAAAAACCCTCACCCTCCTCCATAGTCTAGTCATGTTAAAAACAACCTCATCCTCCCACCTTCTGCATCAAGCTCACTCCCACCCTCCGCGCAGAACCCACAATGTAAGTTTTAAAAGGATAAATAACAAAAAACTCCCAGCTGCCTCCACAGCCATTTGCATGTCATTACTTGGCCACTGGAAGCTCTGTACAATGTTTCTATGCACAAATGCATAAGGAATCCTGCAGAGCCTTGGCTGCACAATTACACTGGAGCCCTACCCAACTATGCCATCTTTGGCACCCTAGCAGAACCCTCTCCCTCATTTGATCCCTCTCAGTATTGTGGAACTGTACAAAAGCCCTTCCTTGGCAATCTAGTGGACCCCCTTCCTCATGTAATCCTTGTCAGTATTGTAGAACTGTACTAAAGTCATTCCCTGGTGGTCTAGTGGACCTGTTCCCTGTCCCAATCAGGTGTTGTGGAAATGTATTGATGCTCATCCCTGGCAGTTTAGTGCTACCCCAACCAATCATTGTCAAAGCCCCCTTTCCCAGCCCACCACTGAGCAACTATCACCACCCCCTGTTTGCCCCTAACTCACCCATTTATTCATAAGTGAACTGTCATCAGGTCCTCAGACAATTACTGCCACAGACCTCCACCCCCACTCACCACCTCAGATAGCTGCCATCTGGCTGATAGGAAGCGAGCATCCGCATACTGTAGAAATGCAATTTATTTAGAGTGTACAAACCTTTACTATTGTTTATGCAAGCAATAATACCTGACAGGGTGGGCAGTAATGGACTATACTAGACTATCCCAGGGGCATAATGAGGCACAATGCTGCAGACAGAGGGCCTTATAACCCCTAGAAGGTCTGGAATAGCCCAGTACTGCCCACCCTGGAGATTATTATTGCAATTAGAACATGGGTTCCTAGAAACATTTTAATTAAATATTACAACCCCCCCATAAAAAATAAGTAAAAATTAACAGTAAATCAATTTGATGAGCCACATGATGTGTTTGGCCTTATTAGACACAGCAACTTCAGCTCCACTTCCCCAATGGACATAAAAGCTTATTTTTATTATTTCAAGTAGCTTTCTTCTAACTTTAATTGATTGCACAGAGATGACAGACTCTACAGAGCCACATGAGATTCAGATAGCAGTATGGACATTCCAGTTAATCAAGAAACCAAAGGGACCTCAGAATTACATGCTATGCAAATGGCTAGGCCACTACCACCTCAAAAGCTTCCCACTCTCGATTCCCCTGACCTAGAAGCAGAACCAGGACAACTGGATATTACAATAGCTGATATTGGCAGTATCAAACTTACCCTCACAAGAGTGAGGATCTGCAACTGTTGAAGCTGACCTTGGAGTCTTTTCATTGGCTGTTGGGAGACACAGAGGCCAAACTTCACTCAGAAAACCTCCACGTCAGAAAGAGTTGGGCAGTTCAGAAACACTAGAAGTAGCTTACCAAGATAGAGCTTAAGCTTGATGTCTTCATGGCAAGAAGTTGTCAGAACAACTTGGTGGTCGTAGGGATCCCAGAAATTGCTGAGGGAGCTGACATGCTTTCTTTTATTCAAGGACTTCTCCAGGATGTTGCTGATCCCCCTCCATTGGGCATAAAATACTTGATAGAGCCGGCCCAGTGGCACTGAGGGTTGAGGTGCTGAACACCTTACCTCATGGCACATTGGTGACCCGGGTTTGGGAATGAGCCCGGATCATCGGAGGTAGGCAGCAGGGGGGAGGGCAGAGCTGGATAGAGCTGTTGACAGGCAGGATCTTCTCTCTAGGGAGGTGAGGAGGCATCCGTCAGCCAATGGCAGACCCTAGTGGAGGCTAGGAGTGGCACAGACTCAGAGGGGTGCTGGGCGCTAGGCCATGGGGTGGGGGAAAGTGGTCATGACCATGGCTGTAGGTGCATGCACATCTCCATGCACATGCATTGTTACTCCTGGGGCCCCTAGGGTGCAAACTGTAGGACGAAAATGCTGGTGTCAGCAGGAGGATGACCGACCGCAGGCTCTACTCCTGGGCTGGGCACAAGGTAATCGCCAGCTATTCTGGGTGACGGAGCTGAGGGGATTGGTTGGATGGGGGTGGCTGACCAGAGGAGCATAAAGAAGAAATAAAAAAAGAGAATACCTGATAGAGTGAGAACACCACTCTTTGAGACCCCTGCCCCCCATGGCAAACCCTGGGCCATTATTCTCCGATACCTCAATTTTGTGAAGAAGGAGTGGATCTTGCAATGTGCTAAAAGCAAGCACCCCTTATAACGGAAGGGTAAGTCCTTTTTTATATTTAGTGATACAACACCTCTCATCAGAGAAAAACAAAGGGCTTATGTGGACATCAAAAGAGTTTTGTTTAATGTGGGGGTTAAATTCTTCATATAGTACCCAACCAGGCTATTTGTTACTTCCCAGCGGGGTCTAATGGAGTTTTCATCTGCCAACTAAGCGAGGAGAGAACTGCCTTCACTATTTCCTCATCTCACTTTTTTTCAATGACTGTACAAAAGACCTGAAGGTAGAGAGTATTGCACGTAGTTCAAGTTTACTCTTTTGACATAATCATAGTGAGCTGGTGAATATTACTGTCAGTCTTTAACCCTTCTTTACCTAGTTTCAGAAATGGACTTTATCTTTAAATGGGAGGTGGTGTTTTGTTATTTAGCTGAAGGTAGCTCAGTTACCCGCGGGTCAAATTTGATTTCTGCACTCGAGGATTGATTTAATCAAGTTCTGCTGCTAATTTAACCAGCACAAACTCTTTGCCATTGGACATTTATGTTGGGCATTACTGTTTTTGGTTACTGTGTGAACTTAGATGCAGTCTAAATGGAGCTAGATATATATATATATATATATTTTTTTTCCATGTACCTATATGTCTTCTTCTATGGTGCTGGAGTTTTTGTATGTGGTTGTATACAGACCCCAATATCAGGGGGAGGAAATGGACAAAGAAATGTTAGAAGGCATCCTTAGAATGGCAGAAAAAGGGGAGATTTTGTTAAATGGAGCACATGTGCTGCAGCCACATCCAAAAGCAGAGTCATTTTCAATGCCCTGCAGGGGGAATACCTCAAACAGCTAGTGTCAGAACCCCCTCTGGAGGGAGCAATTTTAGACCTGGTACTCTCAAATGGAGATGGTGAGAGAATCACAGATTTAGAAGTGGTTAGACATCTGTGAATTAGTGACCGCCAAACAGTATGGTTCTTGATAAACACATCAGTAGAGTCAAGCCATACAAAGACAAAAGTACTGAACTTTAGGAGGGCTGATTTTGGCAAAATGGGTGAGTGCCTAAGGAATGCACTAGCAAATGGGCAGGAAGGAGGGGTAGAAGAACAATGGGAGAAAATAAAAACTGTCATCACAGAGGCAACAATCTTTGTGTGAAGCAAATAAACAAAACAAAGTAAAAAAAAACACTATGGTTCTCAAAAGAGGTGGCAGGAAAGATCAGGGAGAAAACGATAGCATTCAGGAAGTATAAGGAATCACAGAATGAGAAGGACAGAGAACTGTATCAGTTAAAGCAGAAGGAAGCAGGAAAGGCAGTCAGAATAGCGAAGGCCCAAACCAAGGAAAAGATAGCCAACTCTGTTAAGAAGGGGGATAAGAACTTTTATAGGTACATCAGGGAGTGAAGGAAGAACAAGGAAGGGATAGTGAGACTTAATAAAGGGAAGGGGAGGTTGGCAGAGTATGACAGAGGAAAAGCAGAGATACTGAACTAATACTTTTGCTCAGTATTCACAAAAGAAGAAGAGTGGGAGGTACATAAACCAAGCAATAGAAGCACCCTGGACATGGGGGTCGATAACAGTCCATTCACAGAACAAAGGATCCTGAGACAACTCCTAAAAATCAGGGTGGACAAAGTAATGGGGCATGATGGGATTCACCCCAGAATTCTAAAAGAACTAAGGAGAGACTTAGTGACATTACTGACTACGCTTTTTAACAAATCATGGGAGGATGGTGCGGTACCTGAGGACTGGAGGAGGGCAGCAGTGATTCCTCTTCACAAAATTGGGAGCAAGGCAGAGGCAGGGAACTATAGACCTGTTAGTTTAACCTCAGTGGTAGGGAAAATGATGGAATCACTTCTGAAAGAGAGAATTGTTAAGTACCTAGAGGCCAGCGGGGTACAGGACCCAAGGCAGCATGGATTCACAGTGGGAAGATCATGTCAGATGAATCTAATAGATTTCTTTGACTGGGTGACCAAAGTAGTAGACCAGGGAGGAGCTGTAGATATGGCCTACCTAGACTTTAGCAAGTCATTTGACACACTCCCACTCAAAAGATTAATAAACAAGTTAGCCACAATGGGAGTGGATCCCTGGATGATAGCCTGGGTAACAAACTGGCTGACCAACAGGAAGCCGAGGATAATAGTAAACAGAGTACACTCTGCAGAAAAGGTGGTTACTAGTGGGGTAACGCAGGGTTCAGTACTGAGATCCGTCCTCTTTAATGTCTTTACAGGAGACATTGCAGAGGGGCTGGAAGAAAAAATATGTCTCTTTGCAGATGATACAAAAATCTGTAACAGGGTTGATACACGGGGGGGTGGAAAGGATGAGAAGGGACTTGGCAAGGTTGGATGAATGGTCAAAAAAATGGCAGCTTAGATTCAATGCAAAAAAGTGCAAAGTACTGCACCTGGGAAACAAAAACTCAGGGGAAGAGTACACAATGTTGGGGGGGCACTAACAAAGACAAAAATGAAAAGTGACCTCTGGGTGGTCATATCAGATGACCTTAAGGTATGCAAACAATGTGAGAAGGCAGTAAGTAGGGCTGGAGGGATACTGGGATGCATAGGGAGAGGCATCACCAGTAGAAAACAAAAAGTTGTTATCCCCCTGTACAGACAGTTGGTAAGACCCCATTTGGAGTACTGCGTGCAGTTCTGGAGACTCCATCTCCATAAGGACATAGACAGGATGGAGGCAGTCCAGGGGAGGGCAACTAAAATGGTGTAAGGTCTGCAACAGAAGCCATATGAGGAGAGACTGAAAAAGCTTAATATGTATACCCTTGAGGAAAGGAGGGAGAGGGGGGACATGATAGAAACATTCAAGTACCTCAAGGGAATCAACAAAGTCCAAGACAGGAGCATCTTTGAGAGAAAGAGATGTGCAAGAACAAGGGGGCACAGTTTGAAGATGGAGGGGGGACGGCTCATAGGCAATGTCAGAATTTCTCAGTATTTTTTCATGGAGAGGGTGGTGGACACATGGAACCACCTTCCTGAGGAGGTCATAGGGTCAAAAACAGTGGGGGAATTCAAGAATGCATGGGACAGACATAAGGCAATTATAGTGAAGGGTTGGAGGATGTAGGCTGTTGGTTAACTAGAATCTGCAGCTTATCCAATATGTGGAGAATGGGCAGACCGGGTGGGCCAGTCGGTCCTTATCTGCCGTCAAAGTCTGTGTTCTATGTTTCTATGTAGTTGTTCCCTTATTTCCAGTATCCATATATGGATGGGGTTGTGTCTCATGATGTCAGTCTGCACTCCAATTTTAGGGCAATGGCGGTCTCTAATTTAACTTTCATTACCTGGAATATTAAAGGGGTAATTCACCTGCAAAAAAGGCATGGATTTTAAAACACTTAGCTTTACCGAAACGTGATATAGCATGCTACAGGAAACCCACACTGAAGCTAAAAACACTCACTTTTTAGACGCCTGTGGGTGGGTCAGGTTTTTGGTGTGGGTGAGAGAAAGAGGAGGGAAGGAGTGCTAATTTTAGTGAAGAAGCAACTTCCCCTGGTAGTGGAGAAGGTGATGGCTGATTCTGAAGGGAGGTACTTATTTTTGGTGGCTAGACTGTGGTCTTTTGACTTTCTCCTGGGAAATATATATGGCCCCAATGCAGGGTCAAGTTCCTTTTTTAGTAGTTTGGGGGGCATCCTTTCAGAATTCCCAGATTTGTCTAAATTACTATTAGGAGACTGAAATTTAACCATGGATGATGTACTGGATAAATCTGGTAGCAAAAAATGTTCTTTCTCCAGATCAAAAGGCTGCTAGAACATTTATGGATTTGAATGGGTTGGTGGACATCTGGAGGACTTTGTAGCCTCCTAATAGGGATTATATTTTTTTACTCCACGGTCCACAATTTCCATTCTAGGATAGAGTATGTCTTAATAAGTATTAATTTTATTCAGGAAACACAATCCTGTGACATTTTAAGTACGGTGATTTCAGATCATGCTCTGGTCCTTTTTTCTTTAAGTTTATCCGCATGTGAAAAAAAATGACTAACATTGGAGAATAAATAACTTTTTATTGAAGAGTGATTGGTGTTGTTCTTGGATTAAACAGGCCCTGGATGTCAAGAAGGCATTTGATAGAGTTTTCTGGTATTTTTTATTTTCCACTTTGGAAGCTTTAAACTTTCTGGCTGAGTTTATTAAATGGGTCAGGTTACTTTATTCTTCTCCCAGAGCCCAGAATTGATGTAATGGAATCCTATCTGAGTTTTTTTCTTTAAGTAGTGGGACTAGACACTTATCTATTTAATTTATATATAGAACGCCTTACTAGGTGTATTATACAAAACCCCCTCTATAACTGGCATTGCAATTGGCCCCACAGTGTATCAAATTTTGACTTATGCCAATGACATTTTACTGCACCTGACCTGTCCTAAAACTTCTCTACTGGTGGTATTAGCCAATTTAAATGTATTTAAATGCATTTTGGGTTACCAGCTTAATTTATCTAAGATGGTTGTTATGCCAACTAACTGTAGTACCAATAAACATATACTCCCTACTAATTCGCATCAGTGTTGGTCCCCATCTAACCTCTCTTACTTAGATATTAAGCTGGCCCAAGGTACCGAACAATTATTTGCACAGAATCTTGCTCCTTTATTGCAGACTATTAGTGTTGATTTAAAGAGGTGGTAAGCCCTTCCGCTTTCATTATGGGGTAGGATCTCCATGATCCATATGAATCTTTTGCCACATCTGTTGTATCTACTTATGATGATAGGGATTCCTCTGCCTAAATCGTGGTTTGTTAAATTGCATAGTACTTTAGCAGAATTTCTCTGGAACTGGAAGAAACCCTGACTTAAGTGGAATAAGTTAGCCTGTGCCAAATATCAGGGCAGATTACAATTATCTAATTTTTACTGGTATCATTTGGTAGCTCAGACCAGTAAGTTTTTAAATTGAGGCTTGCTCAAGATGGGAAGGTTAGAGGGATATCCAGCACCATTCTGGAAGGATATTGAAATGTATATGTGTAAAATACACAGCATTGCCCCCAGGGCCCTACTACATATTCCTTGATGTGGTTTACCTTCAAACTTGAAATTCTTTACAATTGGTTAGTCCATGCAAATTAGTATACAATTGTACCAGTTAATAGGTCATAATCAATGGAAAGTTCTGCATCAACCCATATGTAATAATCCTAATTTTAAAACTGCCAATAAGTGTATTTTGCAATCTTTTGGCCCCCAATTAGGACCACAACCCTTAGGGACTTGCTCATTGATGGTCGACCCCGTACTTTTGATCAGCTGCTTGTGACATATGGGATGCCTACATCTTCTTTTTTTTTCATTTTTTCAATTATTACATGCCATTAAAGGGCACTTAGGACCTTGCCCAAGGCTTTTAAGTGAAAGCTCGATTTATGATGACTTGATTTTGCATGCAAATAAGGATCATGGAGTGTCAGTGCTATATAAGATTCTGTGGGAAAACCTAGACTTGCAGATGACGTTGAAGTGTATGTATTGGGAACAGGGATTTCCAGAGCATTTTGAATTTTTCAACACTTTAGCCAAATGGGCATTTGTTTTTAAATATATTAAATTAGGCAGGCTGCGACTTTTGCAATATAAAATTTTACATAATATCTATTTTACCTCATAGAAGCTTATATGATTGGTGTTAGACCTACTTCCAGCTGCTATAGGTTTCAGGGATCTCCTGGTACATTGAAACATATGCTTTGGGATTGTCCTGTGGTTCAGATTTTTTGGAAGCAAATTCAAAGTAAAATTGATACCTTGTTGGGTTTGTCTACAGCATTTATGCCTGAATTATGTTTATTGGGAATAGAAATAGATACATTAACTGGGGCTCAAATATATCACTTTGCATTGATTGCATCTGTGGCAAGATTAATAATTTTATGACACTGGACAGGGGAGGACCCTCTGACATTTCAGGAATGATACCATGAAATATTAATAGTGTTGAGTATGTAAAATATCTTGGCCAATATACAGCATTTGCTGCCAGAATTTCAGGAGAGATGGGAAAGACTTCATATACTTCTTTCAGATGATTAGCTGGCTGGGGCTGTTTATGGTTTTATTTCTGTCATATTTTGTGTATTTTAATTTATTGTGTTTTGTTGGTCAATATTCTATGTATTTATTCTGTTTTTTTATGAGTTTTGTATCGTGTTTTGTATTTTGATGTTCCAGTCCTTATTTATGTAGACTGTTTTTCTTTGTAAACTTTATTTAGTTAAAACCAGCATTTTTAGGATAACTGTTACATACACATGAGACATCACAAATTAATGTATTACTTCACATCACATATAATATGTATATCTCAATAACTTGGATATACTAGATTTTAGGGACATCGGGTTCAGCACATACTTTACATCGATGGGAGTCTTGTAGTTTTTGTTTTAGTGACAACAAATCTCCTGCCCATTCCTTAAGCATTTGTATCCTTGGAATGTAAATGGTTCAGAAACCAGTTGGACCTAAACCATCGGGAACCAGTCACTTTTCAGTGCCTCCTCCATGGGCATCCATATGCTATGGAACTGCTCCAATCAGCCTCGAACAGAGTATTGTGTATTTTCCAGCTTCAGACACTGGAGTAGGGAATAGACCCATTCAGCAATAGTGGGACTCAACTCTAATCTCCAGTGCATGGCTAGAACTCTGTTTCCCATGACATAACCCAACCTCACCAGAGGATGCATAGCATTGTTTCTACGTCACCAGCCCCTGGGGAGGCCTAGTAGCACCTCTATGGGATCTGTACTCATGTGTTCCTATGGTCAGCAGTTTTAAATCTATGTTAAAAACGTATTTATTTTCATTGTATTTCCCAGACTGATTTTAAAAAATGTTTATTGCTGTTTGATTGTAATATCTGTGGTTTATACACTGTACAGCACCTTGAGTTTGAAAGGCACTATATAAATAAAGATTTGCTTGCTTGCTTGCTTATAGTTAGTGTCAATATTCTTGAGACCTCATTCCAACAGGCCACAACTTTGGGACAGGACCAGACCATATAGAAAAATGTCCCTCTGTGCACTTTACACTTAGGGCAGGTTTCAGGAACTGATAGGTCTATCCTATAGGCTAGGGAGAGGATAAAGTATGTTCTATACAGGTAGTTCAAGTGAATGGCACTCAGCCTGTTGTTTACTGAAGATGTCAGTCCCATTTTTTAAATCCTGTCCCAGCCTCCTCCTGTGAGACCTCCTGAGTTCAAGTTCTCCTCCCATTTATGTTTTAGTCTTATCAATGGGTCTGTCAGGGTCCCCATCAACAGTCTATAGCAACTGCTTAGTGGATTTGATCTTAGCCTCGAGGTATCCTTCATTAATATTTCTTCTAGTGGTGAGTGGGTCAGATGCATGTATGTGCTTCCCTCCTGCATAAGCATGTACCTAATTTTGCAGTAGGTAAAAAAGTGTGCGGCTTTCAGGTCATATCGCCTGAAAAGCCAGGCAAGGTCCAGTAGTGTGCTATCTTCATATAAGTGAGAAAGGAGAGACAGTCCCTTTCTGGACCATTTCGCCAGAATTCTCAGCTCCACGGCATGCAAGTTGGAGCATGCCCTCAGGGTAGCTTCTATTGAAGCCTCTGGGGAGAAGATTTTCCCCTGGCCCAGAATTGTATGTGTTTTCACCCAGACCTTGATCAAAGTTCTTATTAGCTGGTTTCTAATTGCTGATGCTTGATGACTAGCCAAGTTCAGGACCAGAAGTGCATTATACAAAGGCCATTCCCCTTCCCTAGCCTCCAAGTCTGTCTATGCATGTCTGTGAGTGCCTCCTAGAGTCATGTCCTCTATGAACGCCAGTTGTGCCACCAGGTAGTAAAGCTATAAGTTAGGCAGACCTAGCACCCCCCCTTCACTGGAGACCACAGAGCCTCTTTTTTTAATTCTAGTACATCGGCCTTGACACAATAAGGAGGGGACCGCCCCCTCCAGTGCCTTTATATATTTCTTGGCAACCTGAGTGGGGATTGACTTGAAATTAATACAGACGTGGCAGGATGCATATTTTGACCTGATTGATTCTACCCACTAAGGTTAGAGACAGAGACTGCCACCTCAAACAGTCACTTTTCACTTTTTGTATTAAGGGCTTGAAGTTTACTTCTGCTAGCCTGGACAGCTTGCTAGTGAGTTTAATCCCTAAATATTTTAACTCATTTACTGGATTGATCCGGGTCCCCCGTATCCTAACTGGATTTCTGCACCTTCCCAGAGGGAGCCACTCACACTTACTTCAATTGATTTTTTGCCCTGATACTGGGCCATAGACAGAACAGTTGGATAAGCCCCTGGAGAGAGTTTACTGGCCTCTCCAAGAATAGCAGAATGTCGTCTACAAAAAAGGGATATCACATGGTTCTCCCCCTTCACCTGAATCTCTCTAAATCCTCATGATTATGAATGGTGACATCCAAGGCCTCAAAAGTAAGAACATATAAGATGGGAGATAAAGGGCACCCCTGCCTTGCACCATGGGGAAGGGAGAAGGGGGGAGACAGAGTGTCATTTGTCAGAATCTGGGCTTTAGGGGAAGTAAAGAAGGAGCAAATCCAAGATCTGAGATTTAGGCCAAAATTAAACTTTTGGAGGACTGCAAACATAAAAGGCCACTTGATGTGATCAAAAGATTTCTCAGCATTCAGGGTGAGGAGGCCTTGACTGTCGCCTCCATCCCTCCTTGAGCAGTGATGGATAATATTAATGGCACCCTTCAGATTGTGTTTGGCCTGCCTACCCCCCATGAAGCCCCTCTTATCTGGGTGTACCAGACCTGGGAGAACCTCTTCCAAACATCTTGCCAAAACCTTAGCTATAATTTTGCAGTCTGCATTTAATAATGATATTGGCCTATATGATCCACAGCTTCAGGGGTCTTTCCCAGGCTTGGACAGCACCATTATAGTTGCCATATGCAGGGATGGAGGGAGGGCTTCCTCATCAAGGGCTGCACCCACCATTTTGTACATTAGAGGGCTTATCACCTACCAGAGAGCTTTATTAAACTCAGATGGAATTCCGTCCAGTCCAGGGGCTTTGCCACATTTAGATGCCCATACTGCCTGGTGAATCTCCAAAAGGGTGATCGAGAAGTCCAAAAGTTCCAACTGCTCATGGAATAGTGCTGGAAAGTCTATTTTGTCCAGAAAAACCTCCGGAGAGAGGTCTTTTGGGGCCTGAGTGGTGTAGAGATCCTGGTAGAAGGCATGAAACACAGAATTGATTTCTTGTGGGTTGGCTGTAAGGGTGCCATCCCCCTTTCCTATTTCATGGATTGTTCTTTCCACTCTTTTCTTTTTAGCTTGCCAGGCTAAAAATTTTCCCAATTTGTTTCACCCGAAGTAGGAGTGCGACTGTGTAATTAATAGGTCTCTTTCCATCCTTTGAGATGAGAACTGATTATGCCTTCCCTTCAGATGTGTTAGTGTTCTAGTATTATTCAGGTCACCCTGGGACATGGTCTGTTTTTCTCTTTGTCTAATTTCTTTTTCTAGTGTCTCTTCTTCCTGGGTTTGTTTCTTTTTAACATAAGAGACATATGAGATGATCTCCTCTCTCACAAATGCTTTCATGGCATCTCATAATGTTTGTATGGAGACCTCTCCACTGTCATTTATAGTGATAAATTCTTTGAGCTTTAAAGCCATGGTTGTCACAAATTGCTTGTCACTCACTATAATGGGGTCCATTCTCCATTGTCCGGCTGGATGGTCTTCTGGGTTAACCTGCACTGCTGCCACTAGGAGGCATGGTCTGAAACCAATAAAGGACCATAACTTGCCTCCATACCCACCCCCAGAAGTGTCACTGGGCAAAATATATAAACCAATCTAGTATAAATTTTGTGTGAATGGGAGTAAAAAGAGTACTGTCACTCTTGTGAGTGTTTATGCCTCCAAATTTTGCTTAAACCCCTCTCCCTCATCAAATTACCCAGGGAACCAATGCTCTTAGGAGTAGGCCTGCTGCGTTTGGCTGAGTGGTCTAAAGCAGGGTCCCTATTGGTGTTAAATCCCCACCAATTATTAAAGCATCCTTATATGGGGTTAGAGCCATTGATGAGTGGTGGAAGAAATCTGAGGAGTCAAAGTTAGGTCTATAAAGGGACACTAGTATTTAACGAGTTTGTTCCATGGTCACTTCAGCAATAAGGTAGCAGCCCTGGGAATCTGCTACTACTGAATGGATCTCTACCCTGAGTGACGGCCTGAACCAAATGGCCACACCTCTTGCCCTGGAGGTGAAAGGGGTTGCCAAAAACTTACCACTCCATGTGGAAGCAAGTCTGTCTGCCTCCTGTTGCATCATATGTAGCTCCTGCAAGAAGTTAACATCTCCCTTCAGTTTTTTAGTATATGCGCATACTCTCTTTTGTTTTACCATGGTTTTGAGGCCTTTGACATTCCAGGTTAAATAAGTTATCCTTCCCATTTTACTTTATTATTTTTCATGACATAGTTTGATAATCCCTTGTGGTATATAGCATTGTTTGTAACAGTTCCAAATTCACCAGTTAGTTTTTTAAACAGTTGCCCTCTTGTCTCCAACATAACCCCAACTTCTTAAACACCTTTTAATAAACACAACAGTATGGTTAAACCCACCTTTCCTCCCCTTCCACAACCTCCCTGTAACAGATCAATACAACAAACTGCTATAGCTCCCCCCTGCAGCTTTAAGAACTGAAATTTCCCTTTTTTAAGTCCCCTTCCCCCAAATTCCCTTAGTAAATCATGTTCCTTCCTAATCCAGATAAACAGACACAGCCACCCAAGAAAGGATACTTCCTTTTTTACTCTCCCTTCATCACTTCATAGATTCTTCCCACCCATAGATCCCTCTACTTTTTGTGGATGGAGCTGGGCCATCCATCCATTTTCCTTATTTAAATAACAAATTGTGCATATTGCATCACTGCCCCTGGGCACAGAAACTGGGGAGTCTATACCCCCAGGAATGAGGGTGTCTCACGACCAATTGCACCATGGCAAGTCGCCCTTCAATTGGAGTGATCTGCCCATGCCCCCAGTTCCCCTCCCCGTATTACTGAATGGGGGGACTAGGTAATCTTATATGGAGGCTTTCAGTGGAAGCAGGCTCAAACCAGTCCCATAGAGGGCGGCCAAGAAGTTTACAATTCCTGGAAAGGTGTTGGGCATTCCCCAGCCTGACATCAATATGCATAGTTTCAGATTGACTTTAATTGCACATCTGCCTGTTTATTTAAGTACCTGGTCTACGCCCAAACCACACCTCAGCCCTTCACCTGGCAAGCCTTCTACTGTACAGTCACACTTAGACCAAAGGACCCATTGGTGTTTGTTAAAAAAAAAATATTTCTGGGATTACCCCCACCCTGCATGTAGGAACAGGCATGGAGTGTGCATTTGCTTGTTGGAGCACAGGACCGGAGGGCCCTGCACTCCCAACCATCCATAATTTTTGATAGATTGTAATTGTATCCCTTATTTCCCTATGGGTGAACAGGACCCAGAGGCCCTGTGCTCCCATCCCTCCATATTCCTCTGTGTATTTGTGTGTAGGAGCAAAGGGCCCTCCGATCCCTATTCTCCCATGTATTGATAAGGCCTGCACTCCCAGCGCTCCATAATGGTATTCATATTTACATCTGTGATCACACAGCGCCATCCATCAATAATGTTTAAGATATTGTAATTGTATCCCTATTTCTGCATGGAGGGCCCTGTACTCCCATCAGTCCTTAATAGTATTCATATTGTTCTCCTATTGAAAGCACAGGAAAATGTGACATATGTTTAACTGTACACCAAAATAATATAATTTAATGAAACCAGCAAAAGATACATCAGTGGCCTGGGTTCAAATCCCAGTAGGTCACTTCATTTCTTTCTCACTTCAATTTGTGATTCTGTATTTTTGTTGCGATTTAACTTTGTTCCCCTCACTAACTGAAAAGAAGATGGTGACAGCATGAAAACAATTCAGATCCTGCATTTGTGAAAAAGGATTCCACAGTTGCAATAAAGAATCCTTTTTTGAGCGGGGCATCTAACTGGTCCTATAGGAAATAATGGGAAACTTTAATAACATTGGAACAGATTAATATTTTTTCACAAAACCTTCAAAAGGCACATCAGTGACCTAGGACCTACAGTATATACCCTAAAAATTTCAGACCAAAATGCCGCACCATTTGTGGTAATTATCATATTTTTGACAATCTGTATCTTCACGCCCACACATTTGACTGGAACAAAACTTGCCACATCAAGAGATCTGTTGTCCCTGATGGCACATGCAAACTTCCATGCAAATTGGTCAAATGGTTGTGAAGTTATTAAAGTTCCAAATTTTGGGTTTAACTAGCATTGACCATTGAACCCTAATATAGGGGTGCAACCACGCCCCTATAACATATATTTTATTATACTGCTCCTCAAAGGGCAAGGAACAGAAGGTGACCAAAAGGTGATGGGAAAAAGTGCTAGTGGGGAAACCAAAAATTAACTGTTGCCCTCATGTCACCTGTTTTTTTGTCGTCAATAATTTATGGTTTCAGTACGATTGTGTGCGGCTGTTTCAACCCCGGACAAAATGTCATGATCATAACGATGGGGACACAATGTTGTCAGGACAAAAGGGAACTACAGAAAACACTGCTGGACATGTTTAGTTGTGGACAAAACATTGTTGCATACACCGATAGCGTGACAAGTAGCCATTAATGCCAGGAGGTGGTTGGAGTGATTCTTGCTGCTAGACTGAAACTGAGTTCCATGGAACAGGTAAGCTGTAAGCAGTCAAAAGTCATTAACATGAGTCAGCATTTACCACTGGCATAAACATTATCTAATCTTTTGGGCTCTAAGCACTATTGTGCAAAGTTGCTACATGTCATGTATCTGTGGCTCATAGCCACGCCACACCCATTGCAACCCCATGCTGAATGCATCAATCGGGGAGCAGAGCCCCTTGGCACCCAATCCCCCAGCCACATAGAGAGCAACACACTGGGAGTGGGCATGTCGGGAGCATGCCCGCACTCCATGCCATTCACAAAGGTGCAGAGTGCTTGGCACAGGGGGTGCACCTTATGCTGTGTAATATCCATCCATAAGGGATACACAGCCCCCCAGGATGCCACTGCTGGTAGCATCGCTGATGAGGAGGCACTGCAGACCCCCCACATGCCACCCCAGCTCATGGATCATCAAGTAGGGATAGGGCAGCCAACCAGGCACCCACTTGCCTCAAGCTGGCACCACACATCATGCCCTCTAATGTTTTCCATGCCCCGCAGGTTCAAGGGATCTATTCACATACTGGGTCTGGGCATCCCATTGGATGTGTGCCTGGTCTGCGGAAATGTTCTCTGTGTGTCTGCACACTGGGAGGGGTAGGGCCATGGACATGTTGCAACCAATAGTGAATACCAGTTGGTGTGCACCTGTCCACAGGTCTGGAACTCCACGGTTGGGTAACATGCCTCCGGTGTGTATTACCTGCCTGTATGTGAATGGGTCCCATTGAGTGTGCATAATAACATAAGGATCCTGTAATTAGTATATGATGGAACTAATTCAAATAACTTAAAAGTGTTAAGTACTGAATGTAAAATTAGCTTAACATGCTGGGATTTTTATTAAAGGCATGTATGGTTTTAAAAATGAAATGTGCTTAAACAAAATGAGTCTTTCAAAGGTAGGAAACTCATGGAAAATTTCATACAGCAGTCATGAGTTAAAGCAGCAAAAACGCATCAAGAAAAATAACAACAGAGATGTCATGATAATGTATTTATTATTTTACCATTTTTCATGTCAGGAATAAAAGAAGCTGCATGCTCAAAAAGGTATTTGCCAGCATTATTGCAGTATTAATTAGCGGTCACATATAAGGAAATTATTTGCATACAGGTATTAATACTGGTAATTAATCATTCCCTTATTTTCAGCTACACATTAAATGAAGTAAGTTAAAGCTTAATCTGGATGGCCCGGTGGTGCAGAGGGCTGAGGTGCTGGTGTCTTACCTGGCACCACGCTGGTGACCCAGGTTCGGGAATGGACTCGGGCACCAGGGGGTCGGCAGGGGAAGGAGTAGGATTGAGCATCCGGAGGGCTGCTCTCCTCTCCTGGGATGAGTTGGGGAATGGTGTCACTCTGTAGTGGCTCCCAGTGGAGACCAAGGGAAGCTCAGTTGTGACGCGAGTAGGGGACTGGGAGGAAAAACTAGAAAATGGGGTTTACTCCTACCAGATGATGGCCACCTGGACCAGTCCTCCTCTAGCTCTGCTACAGCCATCCCAGCTGCAGCAGCACCGAGGGCCAATGCCTAGGCTGTTAGGCCATTACTTCTAAGAAGAGGAGGACCTGCCCAATGAAGGGTTACGTCGGGTTACCCTGAGGTGGCTGCGATGTGGGGTCGAGATCGGTGGTGGTGGCAGGAGTGGTGAGTCCTTGTGGCAATTGGTCTGAAGGAGAGGTAGGTGAGGGTCACAGGGGAGATAAATAGATAAAGCCAAAAAAAAAGCTTAATCTGACTAGCAGTAAAAGCATAGCAAGAAAAGCTGCAATGTGAGTTAAAATGGTGGTCGCATTTTTGTTTAGTAGACACTAAAGTGTTTTTGTTTAACCCTGGTTTTCTCAGGGGGAAATGTCATACTGAAGCACATTGGAAGCAATAAGCTTGCATCTAATAGATGCGACATACTGTCAACAACAGTTTGTCGGGTGACCGTTTAAAGAGTGTTTGAGGTACACACACACACACACACACACACACTTTTCTTCATGGCAATAAAGCTGCTCCATTTTGAATGGCAACTTTCCATCCGTATGCCCAGTATGATGTGGGCTTTACATTTTCCATGTATACAGTGGGAAATCCTTTATAATTGCCATTGGAATTTATTGTTAGCCTACATTCCATGTTCTGATTTCTTTCATTTGCTTTGCTCAATTCACAGTCATTCAGCTTAGCATTATATATGAAACACAAAATCACACATACCCAAAAATGCAAAGTGTCATGGTTTATATCTACAAATCACAACAAAAGAATTTGACTGATTTTGCTTTAAAGAGCAAGTGGAACCAAAACAGACAGACAGGAAAATGATACAAATTTTAAGAAGTAGTCAGTGATACTGTTTTATTACTGAGGTATTTTTCTTTTTATTTTGCTCATTAGAAAGTCTTTTACATGATAATATTATGTTGGATGTGTAAAATAGCTCTCAGCCTTGCAGCTAACATATCAATCTCTAGTACCCCACTACATCATCAGCATTATGATCTCATTGACAAAGACAGCACAGTTTACTCAACTGGCAGCTACTGAGTGGCTGTTACTAAGCAGCAGTGATGTCACAGTTGGTGAGGTCACAATGCTGATGATGATGTAATTGATGGAACAGAGCTAGATGAGTCAGCTGCCAGGCAGAATACTGTTCCACATGGCCTTCTACTAATAACAAGTAAACAATCTTCTACTTAACCAATGGGGAAAGAAAATGTATATTGTGTGACAGAAATGGGAACTGATTAGTTCATTGCTTGTGTTTACTGAAATTATTTTTCTGTTCTTCTTAGTCTCACCAGAGTGCTGCTACCTGTCATGTTAACTAAAAGAAAAAAAATTGGGATTCTACACCACTAGCAGGGAATATCTCTGTACAGAGTGATAAATCTTAAAGAGTGCTTGAGGTACACACACACTAAGAGGATTGGAGCATTTAAATGAAAACTAGGTGCAGAATTGACCTGGTTGAACACCACATAGGTTTTAAGGTGATTGGAGCAATTGAACACAAACTTGATAGTAGTTACAGAGTTTAAAAAATGTTTGGTGGGTTTGAAAAAATGACCTAATCAGAGAGTTTCAGCCTTAGGCTATAAATTCAGAGGGATAATTACAACACACAGCTTTTGCCTTGAAGAACATCCATGATATGCACAGATCCTGAATTCCAGCTAAGCTTCTTGTGGGAGGTAAGAGATATGTTTGGTTTCAAGTACCTCTGAGGTTAGTTGGAAGGCAAGATATCATTATAGAAAACAATAGATGGTAACATTTTCCTTTATGACAGCTATTGTTCAAAACATTTATTTGTTTTCCATGTAAAAGGGCATTTTCTCATGTGTACTGTATAGATCCTGTTATTGTAAACCTTGACTTTTGCAGTAAAGAATCTGTTTATATAGAAGCAGTTACTGTGGCTTATTTGCAAAGGTAACTGCATTATTTTCACTGGCAAAGACAAATCTCTGTTAGCATCCATCAGCCAAGAAGCACTCTATCAGATATGAACTGTAATACTGTGGTGACCTTCCCCTGCTTTGCGCAGGGAAGTGCTGATGTCCTGGGAGGGACCCAGGTGGTGGCAGCCAGAAGAAGAGGCACAGACAACTCTCTATAAGCTTTTACATTCCAGAAGGGAGAATTTATCACACCGTGGATAGAAAGGTAATGGTTGACTGCTTTTAAAAACTAATATTAGTTTTAGGCATTACACTAACTCTTTAAGCAGGAATGCATTGTGCCAAAAGGACTCTTACGCAATCTGAAAATCTTGAAAACAGAAGACACAGACATGTCTCATCCTCCTGAGGACTCACCAGTGTGCCTTATCTATATCTCAAACCTGGAGAAACTGAACCAGTTCTTATGATGGTCTTGCAAGTAACCCTTGCCTCAATTCTTTTGTGTTGAGGTTCTTTGTCTTTTTAGATTAACATTATATGCTGTCCATGTACTTCGTTTGCTTTTATTGTCTCCACATGAATTGCATGATGTCTCTGATGCCACTCACAGGCAACATTCACTACAGTACCTGGATTACTCCTATTTGTCGATGCAGAGCTCCAAGCAGAAGGAGCAGGTGGCTGGGGAGGGGGTGTTGACCTAGGTGGAATCTGGGCTTCCAATAAGAAGCCTAGGTCTGCCTTCCAGTGGATTCCCTGATCTGCATTAGTAGGATACCATGGGATATGGCTATGGCTGACCCTGGCTAGACCACATTATCCTCTTTGGACAGTCCAGCTGGTTAGTTTGGAACACATACCCAGCTGTTCCATACATGCCCTCCATACCAAAGAGGAGGGCTGAAGATTTAGGGGTACTGTATCTGGGGTCCATCCAGAGCCGGGGATTTGGTGATGGTAGCAACATCAGAGGGAAAAGTTATAGCAGGGTCCCCCTGGTATTTGTCAATACCCATCCTGCTCCTCAATCCAGTAGTACTTGCCTTCCGGCATGCCATGAAGAGAGCCTCCACTGCTCCCATACCCCAGTCATCCTCAGGACTCTATCCTATAGGTAAGGTACAATAATGTTTGAAAGATAAACAGTATACCACAAGCAGGTGAGCTAGAAATGCTGTCAGTGCCTACACCCTTGCATATAAAAACACCTTACATAAGCCGAAACACAATGTTAATGTAGTTTGTACATTATGTCCAGCGGGCCTTAAAGGAGATTTACGGTCAGAGGAGAAGCCCCCAACTGCTGCACAGATCGAGGCTTCACCTTACAGACCCTCCCTATAGGCACCATATTAAATGAAGGTTTTTTTTCTACCTGAATGCTCGTAAAAAGTGTCCAAACCTTTGGTGCAGCTGGCATGTTTCAGCATGGCACTCCTCATGCCCCATGATCGCACTGTAAACAATATGATACAATGGTATGCCTTTGCCCCTTCCTTACTGGTGCCCTTATGTATGGAGATTTAATCATCTCCATATTTCGGATGCCCTGCTTTATTTCTACAGAATTTGCTTAAATGCCATATGTATGCCAAGTATACACATAACATTTAGGTAAATCATAGAAAAATAATGCTGAGCATGGGAGATAAGGAGACTATTAAACCTCCGAATATAAGGGCACCAATAAGGAAGGGGCAGAGACAAGTCATTATATCGAGCTGTTTGAAGTGTGATGGGGGGGAGCACCATACTTAAACATGCTGACTGCACCTGAGGTTTTGACTTTTTATGAACATTCGGGAAAAAACTCTTCATTTAATATGGTACCTGCAGGGGGGATCTATGAGGTGATGCTCTGCTCTGTGCAGTGGTCAGGGCTTCTTCTCTGCTAGTAGTTCTCCTTTAACATTTATATGAAAAACGTACTGTGTGTCTTTTAAGCCTGAAGCTTGCACTGCCTACAGCACACTACAACAGAAAGCCCCATATGCCTTCTTTTGTTGTTTGCTCATAGATTGAGAACTTACCTGGGTGATGTCTCTGGCATTAGTAAGTGCACTGCATCACTGTATATGGAACCAAATTCAAATTACCAAGATAAGGACTGAATTAGATCTATAGAGAAAGTACATATGCAATTTACCTAAATGACAGTATATTACAACTCCTGTGTGCACTGCTTCCCTGGATGAAAAGCAGAAGTAGAAGGTTTCATATTCAAAGAAAGAAAAGTGGTAGCAGTTGAACAAAAAAAGCACAAAAGGAAATAATGTAGCTTAGCAGTAAGACATGATAATGAGTCTGAGAGAATGCTGACAAAGAACACAGCTTATCAAAAACACTGGAATTAAAATAATGCCGAAGGGTTACTTTGATTAATGCTCATTTCAAAGCAAGGGAGCCACTGAAAACTGCTGATATATAAGAAAGTTCTGCAATGGATTCAATGTACAACACCCCTGTAAAAGATATTCCAAGGACTTCTGTTTTCTGAAGACTTAATATTTTTTTTTCTGTTGCACTAAACATAACTAGCTGAGGCTACAAAATAATTGGATAATAGTATATACAATAACTTCCAGTGGAGCTTACTAGGATGAAACACACTGTCTCTTGTTATGTAATTATTCCAGGTTTTCAGTAATTCTTTTTTTTTTTTTTTTAATTTACTGCACTTTGTCCTCTGCAGCCTGACTGGCCTCCATCAGTCCAGCCCCACTGCCCGACCCTGTCACCCATCATCTCTGGGAGTTACATCCACCTCGCAGTTCTCTCATGGAAAATCCATGCTGGGAAGGGATTTTGAGGTGTCAGACCTTACTCTCCCAGACAGAGTTGAAGTGTTGGTCTGTGGGGAGAGAACCCAGAGGGCAAAAAAGGGCCTATGGCAGGTGACAGACAGCATCCTGCTTTTATTTGGCATGTTTTCTATGTTTCCTTCCCACCCCTACTGATATCATGAAGGCCTTGGAAGATGCATCATGTAATGCCTACGAAGTCCCCCTCCCTTGCTCCGTGCTCTTACTGCAGCACCACCTGTGGTCACCCAAGTGGCAATGTTGCAGTGGGGACCGTACTCTCTGCCACCCCTCAGGAATTGAGCATCCATGGGATGTTTAGTCATCCTCCCTCGGCTGGCCCTCCCATGACCTAGGTTCAATTTCAAACCTGGGTTATTAACATTGCAAGTGGTACCACTACCACTGTCCCTGTGGGCCAGCTAGGTTTTCATTAATTCTAAGCTTCTTTAGAAATATAACTTGGAAACCCATGATAACTGCTGTAGGTATGTGAAATGCAATACAGCATGCCATTTACATAAACATGGATATTAATCAAAAAGAATATATTAATATATCATATACAGTAGAATGCATACATTTATTTAGCAGTGTCAGTGGCTCAGCAGGTAGCACACTTACCTCAGAGGCCAGAAGATTGAGGGTTGGTTGGTTCTAGCCCCACACTAGGAATGTGGGATAAATCCCAATACTGACACTGTAGTGCTTTGGGGAAGGGGGTGCTGCACTCCTGAAGTGCCGTCTTTCAGAAGAGACATTAAACTGAGTTCTTGTCTGCCTGTTCTGATGGTTGTTCAGGTGGACATTAAACATCCCATGGCACTTCTCAATAAGAGTAGGGGTGTTTTTTTTTTATTAAAGGTAACAATACAGTATACAGAACAAAATAAACATTATGATAGTACTTTCAATGCAGTAATATAATGGTCTACAGACAAGTAAAAAAGGAAAAATAAGAAAAATAAATGTCTTCATTCAGAAAAGCAAAACCAAAAGGAAAGGAGAAAACAAAGGGAAAATACAAAATATTGGCTATAGAATAATAATTTCTTATTATATAGAATATCCCTACAGGATTACACTAGGTAATCTATTATAGTGGTGTAAACTCACTGTCCTTAAAGTCATTTAAATTTAATGAAAAAAGAGACCCTTCCACTGTGCATTGATTATATGCAGACCATATATTTCTGCTTCCTTTACCCTAATAGTTCGTAATACATTTTCGCATAATGTTTTGAAAACCACAAATGGCATTTGTTGCTGCCTAACCACCCATTGTACTCGGGCATTCCAAAGATACTATTTTAGTACTGCAAAAAACACCAATAAAGTGCCAGACTTATATTTTTATAAGCCATGTGTATAATCCCCCAATACCAGTGTTCCATATGTAAGATTCTTTAACCAAGGTAATTTCCATGCTGTAGCCAAGAACACCCATAGGTTACTGGAGTAAACATAGTGGAACACAAAGTGTTCCACCGATTCTTCAGGGTACCACACCCTAGGTATGGACATGTTTGTTCTTCCACTGGTTTATGTTTATTGTTTCCTCTTACATACAATCTCCTGTATGCACTGAGCCAGACTACTTCCCACATATGTTCTTGAATTCTTTCTTCTGTTAATGTTTTCAGAACTTTATCATTGTTTTGCTGCTGACAATGTTCAAATTCTGGAGCAGATGGTACAATCCTATCCAGAATATACTGATAGAGTTGTAGTCTAGAGTCACCTTCCATTTATAGTTTCTGTACTGTAGATTTCATTGATTCTGGTACTAACAACTGGGAAGAAATTTTTTTGGGGGTTCATCCATTTAGTGGCATAGGTATTCCAATTATTTAGAAGCCACTTATATACCATGGCATTCGTTTTGGTCCATGGTGTTTTTAAAGAATGAACCCAAGACAGTGCATGAAGAAATGTGATAGGGTCGATCATTCCCAACCCACCCTGTCCCCGAGGTAGATACATATAACCACATTTAACAGGGTTGAGGTGACTACCCCTCAACATATTAAAAAATATACTGTATAGTTTTGTTTCCAAAACCAATGGCAAAGGGAATATTGTAGCTATGTAGGTTAGGCTTGAAAGCAGAATTTTTTTCATAATAGATATTCTTTTTAATTTGGATAATTTCCATCCCTTCCAATGACTGACCTTTACTTTGCAACCTTGTAGGGCCAGCAGCCAATTATTAGTAACTACATTCTGAGATCCAGAAGTAATCCCCAAGATTTTAACTGGGCCTGTTGAAACCGGGAAGTGTCATACTACAGTAGGGAGGTCTCTCTCTATGCCCAAGGAGACAGCTTTGCATTTTGATAGGTTCAGTTGTGCACCTGAAACCTAGGAAAAACATTGCAATTCCCTGCTAGCTGCCACAATGCTATCCATATCATGAAGAAATAAACAAGTATCAACAGAGTATGCCAAAATCTTGACTTCATCCCCCCTCAATCTGACCTGTCAAATCATGAACTCTAGGATTATTCATCAAATTTTGGATGAGATGATTCAGAGAAAATATGTAGAGCAAGGGACTCAGGGGCAGCCTTGATGGACTCCCTCCCAGACCACACACACTCTCCAGGCCCACAACCCCTCTGATATAGGGACTCCATGTAGCATTTTGATATGACATTTTAATTTTATCTAGAAAGGAAGAGGGGATACCGTACATGTGCAAAATGTCAAAAGGAAAGGAAAGGAATGATTCACCATGTCAAATGCTTTCTTCCAGTCAAGAGACATCATCCAGCCAGTATGTTGCCATGTAGAATAATGTTCCCAAATTTCCCTTAAAATAATAAGAGGTTGGAGTATAGATCTGTTAGGTAGACTACAGAGTTGGATGGGATATATAATATGTTCTGCCAGTTTTCTCAATCTAAGATGCAAAATCTGTGCCAGGATTTTGAAGTCTCCATTAAGCAGACTAATTGGTCTCCAATTCTGGAGTAGTGATCGATCACCAGATTTAAACAAATATACGGTCAAACTTTTGGAAAAATGAGATGGAACTAAATTCTGTGAATAAAAATATGCATACATTTGTTCAAGACATTATGCCAGTTCAAAGGAAAAGGTTTTATAAAAATCAAAAGGTAGACCATCTAAGCCCAGAGCAGCCCCTCGTTTCTGAGATCGAATCACATCAAGGATTTCTTGATAAGAGATGAATCATGTAAATGAGTCAGTCTCTTGGGTGGAGAATGAATGCTGTACCAGGTTCAAGAGGTAAGAAATCCTATCCTGATACTGGGTATCTCCCCCTGTATTAGTATCTCCAATGACTGAAAGACCTTGAATAGATGTAACCAGAGTATTATCCACTTTCTGAAGACCAGAGACAGTAGACACCTCTTTACAAGATTTTCAGACCTCACAAGGGTCCAATATTGAAGATTTCTGGGTCCCATAGGAGAGTTCCATACAAATTGAACTAGCTCTATTTTATTGCAATTCTTGCATTTGAAGTTTTATGGTATTAATCTGTGCACTGAGGCTATCCCCTATCTTGGGTGTTAAAGATAACAAATACTGAAATTTCTTCCTCAATAATAGATATTTAAAATATTAGGTTCTAGATTTATGTTTACCATGGTGTTGAAAGAAAACTGCAATGTCAGTCTTAGTCCCCAACATCCCCAACAGAGATCTATAACTGAGGCTCTGGTGGCTAACACTCATTTGACCTGAAGTTGTATGTGTGAGTGAAAAGTATGAGTATTTAATTTCCACCTTGTTTTAGTGACTGGGTGATTAATCTCCAACCCCAGAGATGTGATGATCATCTGGTGATCAGAAAACTCAACTGGGCAGAGGTCCATAGAAACAACTACCAGATGTTGTGAAATAAAAGATAATCTATAATGGTGGTGTATTGCACTCTTTTATAAGTAAAGTACCTAGGGGTTAAAATGTTGGAGTTACAGTTAGTAAGGCCTGCAGAAGTAACACATTTTTTAAAAGTGAGAGAATCACAATATACCTTAGCGTGAAGTTGTGATCCCTTAGGGGCTGTTATACTGCAATTGAAGTCTCCCCCAAAGATGATTACCCTTGCTGTACATAAACAAGTCTGAATTTGAGAAAAAAGCTTCATTCTATCAGCCCTGAGCTGTGGGGCATATATATTAACTAGTCTACAGGGTTCCCCATCCCAGTAGCCATCCAAGTGAGGGCCTTCCCTGGGATAAGTTCAAGAATACCAAATAAGGAAAAACGACTTCCCTTAAAAAGAAAACCCACTCCGTCTGCCCTATCAGTCTCAAATGACCAGTAGGAAGGGCCCCATGGCCATTCTGATTTAAAGACCTGTACTTGAAAAATTGTTGCCATCAAGGTTTCTTGAAGAAAAATAAAATCTAAATCCAAATCAGCAATCATCTGAAAAATAGATTGTCTTTTTTTATGTTGATAAGACTGTGGCAATTAAGAGATGTCACTAGAGTATTAGCAATATTCATACATAATAGTAATTAACTCTTTCTTCTTTTCTTCTTTTTTCCCCATGTATAATTTCTCTGTGGGTTGGGGATGGACATTACACACTTCCATCTTATCTTTAGAGTCCTCTTCCTGTTCCGAGTCACCCCATTCAGAGTTCCCAAGTACTTCATATGGATTCTTAGTTTCTACAAGAGGAAGATTTCCTCTGGGAAAGTGGTATGGGTGCAGGTGAAGCAGGAGACATCTGCAGCCCATTTAGTATGACACCAGATTTAGAAGAGTCAGCAAAACATACCGATTGTAAAAGGGGAGCAGCCACTGTTTTGGTTTTTGGTTGGAGTAATAAGTCTTGCTTAGAAGATAAAGTCATAACAATCCTTAATACCAGGTGTCACCCCAGTATTAGATGAGAAATTCTGAGCATGGGAATGTCGTGGGGGGGAGCAGGTTGCTGGTCATCCGCTGCCTGCTCCTTATTGATCAGATCTTTAGGGTCCAGGGTCTTGGAAGTGTTTGCCACTGCCCATGGGCAATCTTTATACAAATGGCCCTTCTTCTCACAGGGGTTACAATGAAAATAGTTTGTACATTGGGAGTTGATATGTCCCACTGTTACACCTGGGTTATGCCCCCTATAGTCCCACATACACCTCACATACATCTCACATTGTATTCCTGGTCTATTGTACTGTAATACTGCTGTTTTGCACTAACATATAGATATGGGCACATATCATATAAGCATGAGTGCTAGTAATGTGCTTTGCGGCTAAGATATGCTAATATTGATCATACATGATTCAGTATACCTCACTATAATACATTTATCTAGATTGGTTTGTCTTTTATAGATATTCCATATATAATCTACCTGATTACTGATATGATGACTCTGAGGGATCATCAGTGATTATTGTGTACTTATATTCTCATATAATTATATGTAGTATGTGTTTTACACTCAGGCAGATATGCCACATGTAATAGGGCCCTGTCAGCAGTTTTCTTTGTCTAAGCATGCTGACACAGAGAGAAATCCTTTGTTATGTCTTGTATTATACATGAGCAAGAAATGCCCCATGTAGTTTGAACCAGTCAGCATTTCTTTTGTCTAAGCTATAATGCTAATGGAAGCATATTCTGTCTCATATGATACTCATTAGTAATTCTGTCTCCTAAGTCATATCCAATGGAGAATGACTTAGGACCAATACATATTGCTTCTCATATCTGTAACTATGTTGTAATCTCTGTTGCTATGCTGATATCTATAGTATTTAGCTGTCTGCAACCCACTGTAGCTTTTCTAGACACTACTAGTTCAGCTCTAGAAGATTAGTACTCTAGAAAAAGGGCAGAGACCATCTGGAGCAAGGTGAGAGCAAACAAGATCTTAGACAACCTAAGATCTACAATTCTGGAGATTATGTACATTCTTCAGGAGAGTGGTGAGAAACCCATCTCCCTTGTGATTTCTTTTGTCACATGCTTGGTGTAAGTAGTATAATAAACTTTATTAGTACTCCTTGCTTGTTTACGAATGTTTCTTGGCAGACTCCGAGACACAAGAATCTGTATTATTATTATTTACCCTACACACCAAGAGTGTTTAGGTTATATCACTTCATTGCAAAGACTACAATGAAGTTTGTAGCAAATGCTACATAAATGAGTACAGGAGTCACAGCGATAACATGCTCGGGGCTGCCCTGGATAATAACAGACCCCCCAATCCCGGCACAGTAAAAAGCAATTAGGATTGATGGAGCTTTACTTGAAATTTCCAGTCACCCATCCAGAATTAATCATCATCCAATATGGCAGTAGAAGCACTCAAGACTTGGCATTTCTGTTGGAGCCAGTGGTAGATATCACCTAGTGGGACATTCTCATAGTGAAACATTATTGTCACCAATTTAGTCAGGGGTTTTGTCAATGGGATCACTGAAAAAAGGTATCCACAAGGGAGAGTATTTAAGTTGATTGTAACGTACCCAAAATGCTTCCAGAAGAGTAGCTGATTGAAAACTTATATCAAATATACCCTTCTCGAAAATGTGTACGAAGGCAAAGATGTCTGCAGGATAAAACCACAAAGATTCCTTAATCAGAGTTTTACCCACATAATGGCAATCAGGGTGAGAGTCCAGGCCGCCTTTGTACTTAAGGCGGACTGTGTGTTTTCTGGGTAAAGGTTCAGCTGAGTTTACTTTAAACAGGTCTGACAATAGTGGTCTTTGATGTGGCTCTATCATGGGGTCAGTAGGTGTAGGAGATATATCATCTACTATGTCAGCACATGGTGTCTCAACAGGCTATGTGGGTGTTGGCATCAATTGTCCATGACCCTTTGATATTAGTGAGGCCTGTGGCTCCACGGCTTGGGCACTCAGTATGTTTGTGTCCAGGTTTTCCTTGCCCATTAAATGTACCACAGAGGGCAGATGGCTGTCTGAATCTGAGACATGAATAGGTTCCTAATTAGCCATAGTCTGCTCTCAGAAAGGGGAGGCAAAACTGTATCTGTCAGATGGGGTCGAAATTCGGCAATGTAGACAATTGTGAAAAGGAGGTGGCATCCCATGTAGGATCCGGCACCTAGCGCCCGGCCACATCTTGGGTCCAACCCACCCCATGGAGGGCTGAATCAGTCCAGGGTTGATCTCCATCGGCATTAATATCTAAACCAAATGCCTGTTTGAGAGCTGTGGTGGTAGATGGGGAGTCAAAATGTATATGCTCCGGTGAGGAGCAGTTAGTGTCTGTGTCTATAATATTTCTCTGATGCAGAACCACATTCTCCCTTTCCTTTTTGGAATCCTCTGATTTCCATTTTTGCCCAGCTTCATCTGACACTGAATTAGTATGGGGCTTTCCCCTCTGGTCACTTCCTAGGGCCATGGAATCATTATTTGATCCTTAAGGATGAGAAACTGCAGTGTCTGTACTCGTAGCTAGTGCAGAAAAATTAAGGGAAAGTCTTAGGCCCAGGGAAGGAATTCCTGGCAATGTCATTCCTGACTGTTTCCCCAAGGCATCCCCCAGTGATTTATTCAGTGCTTGGGGTGACAGTATGGGTTTATACATGTTCTGGGTACCATTTATGTGTTCAGTCGTCATTGCCTCATGGTTTCCTACAATATTTTTAATTATAGCCTTTGTCTGCATATTAGTCTCCATCTGACCACTACCAGGAATAAACTGCTGTCCACCAGAAGCAGGTCCCACTGCCCAGGGGTTATCTGAGAAGGAGACCCCAGGTAAGCTAATAAGTGACCTCTCCTTTCCCACGGTTGGCTTAACATGTTGCCGTGAACTATTACAAGTAAACACAGTAGCGGTATCTTGATTATTTCCAGTAGTCTGGTATGAAATAAATGCAGTATTTACCTGTCTGGGGTCAGTGGGAACCTGTGTCAGAGTTATGATGTCCACTGTAGAAACAGCCATCGGAGGCCCTGCAATTAGACGCAGTAGCTGTAGCTCATCTGAAAACTGTATCAAAGCCTGTTGAAGCTCTCCGCAATGTTCCCGGTGCGCAGTTTCTTCTTCTTGCATCAAACGTTGTAGTTCCATAGAAGATTTATTAGTCAGGGAAATGACCTTCCATATATTTTCCAGATTGTGCACACACAAAGTTTTTTTAACCAGTGAATTGTGATGCAGCAAATTTAAATTTCACCCGCAGAGTGCTGGCTGAGTGGTCTAATCTGCATTACGGATCACTTTGTGAAATTGTCCCTCAGAAGGCTAAACTTCACCTTCCCTGGTGTGGCTAGCATAGCAGTCCCTCCCCTCCACCTGTCCCTGTAATAATAATTCTCCATGGTGGCTAATGGTCCCTTCCTTCTACCCGGTAATCCATGGAAATGTACTAACCCCCCCACCCACATCCCTCTGTATCTCCTCCTTCTCTGTCCTGATCCCGGTTCAAATAAATCCCTGGTGATCCAGTGCCCCCACCCAGCCCCACCAGCAGCAAAATGTCCCTGTCACAACCCCAGCTCCCACACCCCATTCTAAATCAGACCGGAAGTGGCAGACCGGCACAGCCCTCCTCTCTCCTCCATGGCTGGCCCACCGACAGAGTTTTCAATGAAGCTCATTCATTGACAGCTGAGCTCAGTCTGCTTGTATCATTTTCAATTTTCTGTTCTAGCCTCAGTAACCCCTGTCCACCCTCACCTGAAAATAAGTTTCAATGTTGTCAGCCTTTCCATTTTACCAACTTTCAATAAATAAAAAAATAAAGTTTCCTTTATTAGGAACCCTTTCTCGCTAATGTTTCCATTGTTCTGCCTGGTATTTTGTTAAATGCTAAATGATTAAACTGCAATAAAAACAAACCCATACAGATACTGATTTTTTTAATTACTGATCAGTTCAAGCACTCTGAGACTTCAGCTGAGTGAAATCCTGCAATGGATGTTTCACTCCAGGCTTCCAGTCAACTGGTCAATGGGTCCTGGAACAAATCACTAGTTTAGAAATTATAAAACATTTCTTTTTAATATTCAATAGATGTGAATGATAGAAGCTGCAGCACATTAAAATCTCTTAAACAGCCAAGATATCTTTTTGTGCTTCTGGTCCTAAGTGTGCCCGTAAGTGGTAGACCTGCGTTCTACCAAATGACAGGATTAGGCAGAGTGACATCTATCCTATATTCCTTTTTTAAACCAATACATTTTCATTGATAGTACTGTGTATTTGGTTGATAAAACTTAATAAAGCACATTTGCAAAAAAAAACTAATAAATCTGTTCTGCAACAGTATCTCTAACACCTATCCTGTTCTTTTTCTAACTCTGCAGTAGATTGGCCACCTGCGACAGACTTTTCTTATCCTATCTCTTTTCTTCCTTTCTTCATTTACTTTTTCATCATTCTGTCCCTTATGCCTTACCAAAGAAAGACGTGGCTAGAAATAAGAAACATTACCAAGCCTGCTGACTGGCAGTTTAAGTAAATAAAGTGCTTACGTGCTTTGTGAAAAGAAATGTGTACACGTGAAGAAAAGTAAAGCGTTGCTAGTGCTTTATAGAATAAAAGTTGATGTTGCTTCAAGAACTTTGTTGTAAGTGCTTACAGTACATATTAAAAAGATGAATAAAAGTGCAGTGTTCAAAAGAAAGCTTTTGTGTATTCTGCAGGTTCAGTAGTTATTATTATAAAACATATCCATGGGAAGTTATTTTATATGCTTCTTACAGAAACTTTGCTTTAGAATTTCATGAAAAATGCATAGTTACTATATGAGGGGGTGGGAGCTGGGGTTGTGGTTGTGGCAGGGACATTTCACTGCTGGTGGGGCTGGGTGGGGGAGCACTGGATCACCAGGGATTTATTTTGAACTGAGGACCAGGACAGGAGGTTCATTATCAAAACCACTAGACCACCACTGATTTTTAAAGGAATCAGAGAAGGAGGAGATAAGGAGTGATGCGGGTGGGGGGGTCAGTACATTTCCACAGTGGGCGGATTACTGGGTGGAGGGGAGGGACCACTAGCCACCATGGAGAATTATTATTACAGGGACAGGTGGGAGGGAGGGACCGCTAGCCATGAGGGATCTTGTTTTAAGTTTATACATTTCGCCTGTGGTTAGATGGAAGCCGAAATGTCACTGTGGAAGGTGAAATCTTGCCACGGAAAGCGAAATTTCGTATTCCACCAGGTGAAATTTCACCACTCTGCCAGACGAAATTTAACATTTTGGCTACTCGAAGTGGGTGGCATTTCACGGATTTCTCCATGAAGCAAATTCTACCCACTTCGCCCACCACTCCCAGTGAATTCATATTCTTTGAATCAGTTGGTACCAAAAAATACAACGGTCTCCATAGGATCCATGGCTAGGTTAGAGACCAGGTCCCCAGCCACCTTAACATCCATCTCTCTCTGCTTCTCAGCCAGACTGGCCATTGCACAGGCCATCAGCAGCTCCCCCTACCAGCAAGTAGGGAATTTTTTATTAGAAGAAATATAACAACAGAAGACACTCAAGAAAAAACATAAACATACTAACAGCAGAGAAAATACAAAAAAAATAACAGTGATACACTTGTCACCTGAAGGAAAAGAAACCAAATAGAATCTCAGCCTGTGAACTGCAAAACAAATCATCTGTAACAGTTAGAGAAGTTAACAATATACAAATCCCCCGGAGCCTATACCGATACAAACTTCACATCACCCCTTCAAATAAAATCTTTGGGAGTGCTCTCCACCAATTTTCTATCATAGGAGGAGGCAGTGTCGAGTTTTCTTTTAAATAAATCAATGCCACTTCTTTCGTAACAGTTGCAATAAGACCTCTTAAAGGTACATAACTTTTTTGCAGCACATATTTGCATCTATTCTGCCAAATACACCACTTTATTATTGCAAAAACCACCCGTTAGGTCCCCTGGTAAAACATGTCCCATTCAGTCCCAAATTGTCCATATACTAACTGTGTATAGGTCACAGTGCGTAACATAGGTAAGTGCCAGTGTTGAGCTAATTGTTCCCAAAACAAAGCTATATAGGAACACTCAAAAAATAAATGCTGCATTGTTTCCACTTGCATAATACATAATTCTCTAATACATAGTCTGTCCTCAACTGCTTTATGAGCATGTATTCCTTTCACATTCAATTTGCCATGGCAACACATCCAAACAGTATCCCACAGTTTTCCTGGTATCCTGGCCTCTGTAAGCTGTGCAAGTAACCGTTTAGGCTCTATTGTAAAAGGACAGGTAAAACAAGGCCCATTCAAAAAGGGCCTCCCCAAAATATTAGTATAAAAGGCTTTCCTAGTCAACCTTTGACAGAGTTGAATAGTCACATCCCATTGTTTTAATTTTTTGAATACTTCAATCAAATATAGAGATGTACCATCTGTAATCAATCTAAATGCTCCCCATTGTGGTGCTTCCCATTTACTAAAAAAATTAAAAACATTCAGCTTTTAAACTTATTGTCCAATCCATCTGTTTCCCCATAAGGAGAGGAATAACATTAGAATAGACATAGAGAAAAAAAATAACACCGGATTAAGCATATTCAGACCCCCTTGTTTAACTGGCCAGTAAGTTACAGACCACCGGACAGATTCAACTGGCTCTCCCATAATAACTGAAAACAGATGTTATAAAGTCTAGCTTCTAGTCTGAGAGGGAGTGGAAACACAGAACTCATTGTTAAAAAAATAGGAATTATATATGTTTTCAACATATAAATTCTCTTAAACCTAGTCATTGGATAAGACTTCCATTTATTAACTTTTTTGTCCACCTCCTCCAATTTTTCCACCCAGTTCCTTCCTGCTGCATTCACACCCCCAAATGATACTCTCAATGTATTGTGTCACTGTGAATCTGTATCCCTTCTATCTCAGTGACCTGGAGTTCAGGCCTAATGGCTGTAGCATCCCTTTACATTTCTGTTTGTTTATTTGTGACCCAGAAAATTTTGAGAAGGATTGTATTACCCCTAGTGCATGAGCTCCAGAGCTATAATCAGCTATCAGAAGGCATACATCATCTGCATAGGCCATTGCACATGGGAGTGTTATACCAGCAGGACTCAACATGTGTCGAATTTGGTGATCCATATTTAGGAGTCTCAGTATAGGATCTATCATAAAGACAAAACAACAGATGACTCAGTGGACACCCCTGCCTAACCTCTCTTTGAATTGGAATATGTGTACCAAGGCTTCCATTAACCAAAGTCATAAAAGCAGTACGATACAATGTTTGTATTCATTGAACAAAAATTTGTGGCAATCCATACAGTTTTAATATTGTAAACAAGTAATAATAGGGTACTGGATCAAAGGTTTTCATCTGATTGAGACTTGTAACATAACCTCCAGCTGTAGGACTACCAAAAACCTCTCTCATGAACTTCAGATTATCCAACATCGACATCTGTGGTATTGCACAAGTTTGAGTGGGATGTATCAAGTCACCTGCAACCATTGACAACCTAACACATATAATTTTATTTAGCAGTTTCCAGTCAGTATTTATCAAGCTGATGGGTCTCCAATTATTTTTATCCTCCTTTACATCTTTTTTATGTAAGAAAATTAATAAGCTATCCGCCAAGGCAGGTGGGATTGTATGGTGACCCTGTAATATGGCATTAAAAACCATAGTCAAAGGCTGGCAGAGGATGTCTATGCTTTTCTTATAGAATTCATTAGGGATTCCATCAGGGCCTGGTGTCACCCCATTTTTCAACTGATGTATCAAGAATTTCACTTCTGATTCCATTATAGGTTTTGTCAATTCTCTATTATCCACATCTGATAACTTAGGGAGAGTAAGTTTACTCAAAATGTTCACCACATCCCCCAGTGCAGGAGCTTCCTGTCCAAATATGGAATAGAAATGGTCAACTACAATATTTAAAATGTCATGATTAGACTTCAAGAAATCCCCAGCCTTATTTTTAAGACACGGCATATATTTGATGTCTACCCATTGTCTACAACAATCATAAGGATTCAAAGACTGGGCTTTTCCTCTCATGTCATATTTTTGTTCCACAAATAGTGAAGTTGCCCTGTCATATTGAAATGAATGCATATCTTTTTTAATTTGGGCTATTTGCAAGGTATTATCTAAGCCACAGTCAGATTTTAAGAAAAGTAGTTTTTGCAAATGTCTTCTCTTATCTAGGTATGGGATGCAATTATTTTTATGTCTAAGTTTTGATCTCAGTTGGCAATGACACTTAATTTCAGATTTTGTTTCTAACCACCATAAAAGTGGATCATCATATAGCTCAAATAGGGAAAGTTTTGCCTCAAGAACCAAAGTAAGAGCATGCCAGTGTTGGGCATCCTCTAAAACATTGATATTCACTTTCCAATGATTATGGGTATGAGATTTATTCCTAGGTATACATAAATGCATCTGCAACAAACAGTGATCAGAAGTTTCTATAGGAAGAGCAAATATCTGATTACATGGTAACCATTCTGTTATAAAAAAAAAAGGTAAAAAAAAGGTCAATTCTAGTGGACGACCATCCTCTATGATACGTGTGAGATGGGGGTTGAGGGCCAAAAAGAGTTCCATCTATCAATTTAGCAGTATCACACATTTTACTTAAAAAGTTGGAACCTCTGTATAATTTCTGCATCAGACCAATTTTATCCAACAGAGACATTGTACAATTGAAGTCACCTTCAAACAATACTGACTTCGTAGTGTGCAAATAAGGCTGAATCACCTTCATGACATCCACCCTGTGTGTTTTAACCTGGGGGTTATAAATATTAATCAACCTCCATTCCTGATTGTAGATAACTACATCCAAAATCAAGACCCTTCCCTGAATTAAGTCTATCAGATGGGTTACAATAAATTCTAACTTATTAAACAATATCCCAACCCCTACACAAGGATCCTCCCCCAAAGACCGATAAGAAAGCCCATCTGTCCATTCCTGTGAAGCCTTTCATGCATCATTCAAAGTATACAGCCTGGTATCCTGTAAAAAAAGGATTTGCAAGTTAAGATTTTGTAAAATAGAGAAAGTGGAACACCTTCTCCTAGGATTCCTAATGCTGTTCACATTTAAGGTCCCACAGGTGAGATTCAAAGACATAGTAAAAAGTTAAAGAAGGGTCACGACTTTCTCCCCTTTCCAGGAGATCTACATTTACACATCTTCTTCCCAGGTTTTTTTGAATCACTCAAAACTTTTTCAGAATCTGTCATGAGGTCAGGTTGTGAGGAAGAAGCCAGTGAGGAAGCATTAGAGTCATCCTCCAACCCTTTCACTTGCTTTCTCTTTGCCAAAGGGGAATACCTGTTGGTAGTCGGCACCACATCCACAAATTTTAATTTATCAGCCAAAGGCAGGACCTCAGAAGTACCTTTAAGGGAACTACTTCTGGTTACCCTTTTTTGAGTTTCAAGTGACCAAGTTGTGTCTTGGGGGGGCATTTCAAGACTGCCAACTGGTTTAGCTAGTGCAGTTAAGTCTACACCACTGGGACCCAGAGCATCCCCTCCAAGACTATCTACAGGTGCAGCCATAGAAAGAACCAGTACAGATATAGGTCCACCTTCCACAACCAATTCTGTAACTGATGCAGGAGGGGTAGCTTGGACTGGGCCTGTGTCTAGACCCTGGGGTTCAGTCTCCATGGTCTGTAGAGCTGTTTCCATCCTATGGGCCTTCATCCGAGCAGCAGCAGGAGGAGGCCAAGCAGCGGCTTGTTGTTGTGCCTTGAACACTGCCTCATCCTGTTCATCTTGTGTGTGAGAAGGGTCATTATGAAAAGCCCTGGGGCAGTTTCAAAAAGTATGAGTAGTAGCTTCACATAAGTTGCAGTACGTAGGATTAGGACAGCCAAGGCTGGTATGACCAATGCCCGAGCAAAGAGAGCATTTCAATTTATCACATGCATTGCTTAAATGGGACTGGGCCCCACATCAGAAGCATGATTGTGGCTGTCTAGAATAAAAGATAAAACCACAATCCCTTCCCAAGAAAAAACAGCTCGGAAGATGTTGTATTACTCCATTTAAATGAGGCAGTCTCACTTGAATTTTCCAACCCCCTGTCCAAAATTGTTCTGAGTCTATAATAGCCTCAGGTAATCCCAGAACAGTACATTTAAGTTTCAACCACTTGATAATATCAGTAACTGCCACCCCCTTGTTTTTAAAAAGCACAGTGATGGTTTTAATTGCAAATTTTGATCAAGGGATGGCCACAAAGGGGGTCCACTGAGGGGTATATTTCACTTGCTGATATCTTTCCCAAAATTGTTCAAGTCCTGTGGCCATTTTAAAGCTGAGGTCAAAACTGGAGTTTCCAGAAGTGTGTGTAAGCGCATATATCTCAGTAGGCAAGAACTGTAAACTTCCTTTAACCAGTGATTTCCCCACATACACCCAGTCCGGAAAAACATTAAGTCCCCCTCTATATCACATTCTAATGGCATTTCTCCTTTTTGCTAGCTATAGGGAGCATGAAAAAGACCCGCATAAGATCTAGGATGAGGCCCCGGTTTCTCAGAGTAACCCACACCCTGTTTAGGAAGTTTTGTATATTGGTCAGTAGAAGTAGAAAGGGGAGCAGTGTCAGTTTTAGAATTGTGCCCGTCTTCCATACGCTGCCTTCCAGACACAGACCGACCATCAGCCAACTGCTGCCCTCTGTTTGAAGCAGAAAGCCAGGAGAGCTGAAACAGTCCAATCAGGAGTGAGGACATCAGAAAAAACAGTTGCAATTGCAGCAGGAGGTGGAACTAAGCTCATTTGTAAAACAGGGTTCTGGGTCAAATGTAACCCCAACGGGATTTCCAAGGGATCAGACAAAGAAACCAAATTATCCACATCACTAGTGCTCTCATGGGTTGGAGTAGACCAAGTGTTCATTTCAGGAGATTTCAACCAGCCCACCCACCACAATGCATCCACAATGGTAATTCCAGTCACCAAAACATTGTCATCAAAGTTAGGAGGAACAGCATCGCTATCTGGGGGTTGGGGGAACCCTGTCGGCATCATCGTGTAAATCTGCAGATACTTCAGTAATGTTACCCTGTCATACATCCACGGCTCCCTGCAAGTCAGTACTGGGCATTTGAACTAGAACAGAAGAACAAGAAACAGTACCTTGAGTTGTAGAGGAACTGGCACCCAGTTTAACCGAGTCAGACTGGAAAACCACCAATTGTCCGTGAGTAGGCAAATCATCAGAATGTAGTACAGACTCCAAGCACTGCAAATTCAGTTCACCTTGCGTAGCGCCATGGCCAGTAGCTTGCAGCATTACTGCTGGGAATCCATTACTTATTTCATTTCTTGGACCAGTAACGGAGACCTGCATAGGAAGTTTAGAATGAGAGAACTCTCCCGACTCTGACTCCAGGCACACACCCCATTCAGTGTTAGCACTGTCAGTCGCAGCTTCTTTAGGTACCTGAATGCACTGAACCAAAGCAGCCACAGTGTCTGAGTCCTCAGGCCGCTCCTTGAAACCCTTTGATGATACTGCATCACTCAACAGCTGACGCTGCCTGACAACCTGCTCTGGAGCCATGGCAGGAGCAGTGGAAGCCTTCAAGAAGGCAATCTTTCCCCGTAAGTCCTTGTGCTTTGTGAGAATGTCTTGTTATTCATTTTCAAGCTGAGAGAGCTCTTGCTGAACAGCCAAAGGCCTTGAAGCATTACTATTATTATGTCCTTTCAATGTAAATACAAACTCAATATTCTCCTCAAAATCATCAGAGTGGACTGCTCTATGTTGCTAACACTCAACATCCACATCGAGGTCTATGTTTTCAGCCTCTAAAGGAATCAAGACAGGGGAGGAGGCCTACTCCCCTGTCTCTAACATGTCTGTCCTCTCCACCGACACACTCGAAGTGTCCATTTTGTCCGACGGCCAGCAATTCCCCCAGAGGCGAGTAGGGGAATTTCCCCAGTGTCCTGGCCAAACTCCCCCCATTCACTAGTAATACCACCAACAGCTTAATCTGGTTCTGTAAGTCATTTTACATCTGTACAAATATTCCCCTTCCCTTGCCCCTGGGTCATACCTGGAAATGAGCCACAGCTCAGTGTGCTTCTCCCGGTCACAAACTTTCAAATAAATAAAAATAATTTACGAAATATAGGTCAACTGATGAGCATCAGCTGGCCTGCTAGCACAGTGGTAGTGCTACTGCTTGCAGCACTGACAATCTGAAGTCAGGAGCAACCTTGGGTGTCAAGGGTCAACCAGGGGGAGGATGATCAAGCATCACAAGGACTGCTGTCCTCTTCAGGTGAAGGAGCAGATCAGTAGCCAGTGTTAGCCTAGCCCCTAGTGGTGGCTGGATGTTGGCACACCAACACTGTGCAATGGGGGGGTGGAGGCAGGGCAGACGCCTGACATGCTGTGCACAGAAGCATGCTTAGCACTGCCGTTGACATAATTGCATGCCACTTCCTCCATTCTGGGGAAAAATATGGGAAAACTACTGACCAGTAGGATGACATTGGTCTCCTGCAGGCCTTGCACCTAGCAATCTGGGCCAGGCATGTAAGTCAAGGCAGATGCCTGGGTGATGGGACTGGGGGGACCCATGGATAGGGGCTGGTTGGCATGGGGGAGAATAAAGAGATACATTAAAAAAACAAAAACGGATGAGTATCATTCTATTATAAATGGGTCCTGCTTTTACAAAATTTACAGCTGGGAGGACTGACGCACAAGCAAGTTGAGCCACTTGTTCAAGAATACATTGAAAGTTAGTGCCTCTAGATGGAATAAAATATAGGCAGAGCAATTGCTTCTCTGTTGCACTTCAGCCATAATATTGGCACCAGGACACCTATAACTTCTGTAGTGTATCTGATTTACTTTTGAAACCACACCTGTTTACCTCTGGAGCACATTTTTGTTTTGTAGGTATGTGTTTTACCAGGAAAAAGGCTTTGTTGGATGATACTCATTTACAAGGAGGTCCTGTTCTAAGCAAATCAAAAGCATACAAATGATAGACATCACAGGCAACAAACAGGCAGCCGTACACATCAGAAGACATACGACCCAGGACAAACCATAAAGAAATAGACCGATGTACAGAGTACAAAGTCAAATCATGGTTACAGAACCTAAGTGTGTGTAACAGAAATAGGATAGTGTACATTAGCCCATACACAGCAATGCTATTCTTACACTGAGTTGTTTCTATGATGTCAAGGACCTCGAGAGTGAAGCTCGAGAGGTCCCTTTGATGTCATGGCAACCACGAGGTGTAGAAAGAGCGTTGTTGTGTATTTGGGCTATCATACACTATTCTCTATAGTGTATGGTCCTCAGAAACACAATCACTTTATTTACCTTGAAAAATAAGTTGGACTCGGCCATCTCTGACTCTCACTTTTCAGCCATCCACCCACCCACCAGAAAATCCATGCATGCTACACTCCAACCACTGCCTGCCCAATCAACTGCTCTGATGGGGTCACTTGCATTGTGATGTTTGTACAAATGCAGAACAAAAAGTCATTCTGCATTAGTACTAATGTCACTAGTGCAGCAGAATGATTTTTTACAGTGTATGGATTATCATACACAACGACGTTCAACCATACACTATAGGTTTATAAACATGGAGCCAAGTACATTTCTGTCAAGCCATTTGATAATGCACTGTGTGATGTCATGAATGACATCAGATATTGATCACTGGGGAGAGGCTGCAGGACAAATAAAGAGGAGAAACCAGCCTGAACTGAGAATTTTGAAAAAATGTGGATTTTTTAAAATAAAACTCACAACATACAGCATGGTGAATTCTGTGACACTACATACAGTATGTGTTATTGCATGACCCACAATTTGTGGCCATTTTTGAGGCCACAGGACCTCAGAACTCTGAATGCCTTGAATACAGGATATCATGGTTCACAGTTCCATATGTTTACCAATGGAATGAACTGCCTTTCCCAAATGCATCATTTTTATATTATTTACTTTCACTCTCATTAGAGAAGAGTGATTTACTGTACTGCTGTTAAAAAACAATGTTCTCTCATTTCTGGCAAGCCTGTGACCCTCAGTGTTGTTTTTGATCTACAGTTGGATGTCTTGTTCTGCACCTGCTATCTCACTTATTTTGCATTTTTTTCTAATGTGCCTGTATACTCAGTTTACCTATTTGGTCTATTTTGCAGCTTCATAAATTCTGTGTATAATGCGCTTGGTGGAACTTGTCACCTTGTACAGTAAATACTTGCTTTACTATCTCTCCTGTATCCATTTCAACAAAAGGCATCTGAAAACAAGTCTTTCACAACTTTGTATGCTTTCTGGATAACAGTTTGAAACAAATAAATAACATAACTGCACTGGAGATTAAATAAGACATAAAGCCAACTGCTAATAATTTAAGCATAGTTGCTGACCGCGGTCAATTACAGTCTAAAACCAGTTCCTTAAAAGTCTCTATTACAAACAAAGATGTGTATCAGAGAATTGGTTCCCTCTCACAAACATGCATTGAGTGCGATATAAAACAGTTGCACCCTGGAACTGAAGAAAAATATGCTTTAGTTGTCAGTCAGCTTTTAGCCATGGTTCTCTTGCCTAGCAATTAAAATATTAAGAAAGGGCAGCTTTGATACCACTACAACCCAATCAATTGACCCATACAACAACAAGTTTAGTTTATTTGTTTAACATAATTCATTACAATTAGACCAACAGGCATAAAATCCACAATACTTTAGAGTTATCAGTGTACACAAGGTTTAGTCTCTATAGGAGGGACAGGAGAGGAAAAAAGGGGGTGGAGTAGCCCTGTCCATAAGGGATTGGATAAGGGCAACAGTGAGCAGGGAAGGACAGGGTTCAGCAGAGATCCTCTGAATCACAATAACTAAGAGAACTGGGGAGGCAGTACAGATAGGGGTGGTGTACAGACCACCAAATGAGGGGGAGGAGGTGGATAGGGAGATGGCTAGGGAAATAGAGAGGATGGCCAGCAAAAGAGAAATTCTGGTGGTAAGGGAGGCAGTATAGCACAGTGGGTTAAGGCTCTGAGCTGCAGATCTGGAGACCTGGATTTGAATCCCACAGCCACCTAGGTGCATATTGTGTGATCCTGAGCAAGTCCTTTAACTTCCTTTTGCTTCCAGGTCGCATCTGGAAACAAGCTTCGGCTTAGTGTGCTACTCCTGGTTAAACAATGTTCCCTTTCCCTTTCCTTTTCCCTTAATCTCTCTGATGTGAACTGGGGGATTCCAACAGCAACATCAGAAAGGAGTACGGAACTGTAGAAGTCCATACAGAAGGCACATCTTCAACAGCTGGTCAGGGAACCAACTAGAGGAGAAGCCATACCAGACCTGGTAATGACATACAGGGACAGAGTTGAGGATGTTAAGGTTGGGGAAAATCTGAGGGATAGTGTCCACAGAATGGTCAGGTTTAGTCTTTGGACAGGGACGAAAACAACAAGACCACCACTAGGATAATGGACTTCTGGTAAGTGGATTTTACGAAAATGAACAAATTGTCAAAGGGGAACTAGAAGGGGAAGATAACCTAGAGGGCATTGAGGAGATATGGGGAGCAATAAAGAGTGGGAACCTGCTGGCAACAGAACAGTGTATCAGGAGAGTGAACAAACGCAAATGAGGGAGGAAACCACTTTGGTTTACAAATGAGGTGGCAAGAACAGTCAGGAAAAACAGAAAGCATTCAGGACCCACAAATCTTCACAGGGGATGGCAGAAATGGAAGCTTACAAGGAGAAGCTACAGGATGGGGGGACAATAGTCAGGAGGGCTAAGGCAGCTACAGAGGAGAAAACAGCGAGGGAGGCCAAAAGGGGGGACAGAACATGTTTCCAGTATATAAGTGACAGAAAGAAAAGAAGGCAGGGGATTATGAGACTCAGTGGCAAGGGAGGAGCTCTGATAGAGGGGGATGAGGAAAAGGAAAATCTGCTGAATAAATACATTACCTTGGTCTTCACAGTTGAGAAAGAAGGGGGCAGAGCTAAGAAGCAGGGGAAGGGTGGGCAGGGAGATGGACACAAGTCCCTTTATAGAGGGTAAAGTATTGGAAAAATTAGAAAAATTGCAGACGGACAAGGCAGTGGGCCCCAATGCAATCCACCCCAGGGTACTCAAGGAGTTGAGGCAGGAACTTGTGGCACCACTCACAAAGTTATTTAATCTGTCCTTAGAAAAGGGGATTGGAAAAGCGCTGATGTGGTGCCATTATACAAAGGAGGAGGGAAGGAAGAGTCTTGAAGCTATCATTTGGTCAGTCTTACCTCTGTGGTGGGTAAGCTGATGAAGGCACTTATAAAGGAAAGGCTGGTACAATATCTGGAGGAAGGGGGATCATAAACAACAACCAGCATGGGTTCACAGGTGGAAGGTCATGTCAGACCAACCTGATTGAATTCTTTGATGGAGTAATTGAGATACAGCATGTGATAAGTGAGGGGCAGTGGATGTGGCCTATCTGTACTTCAAAAACGCCTTCAACACCGTCCCTCACAGGAGACTGGTAAGCAAATTAGGTAGCTTAGGGGTAGGGAGCAAACTAACAAACTGGGTAAAGAATTGTCTGGTAGATAGAACTCTGAGTGTGGTGGTAAATGGGGTGCACTCCAGGGAAGGGGGTGATGAGAGGGGTTCCCCAGTGGTCTTTGTGGGTCCCATACTATTTAACATATACATTGGGGACATTTCAGAGGGCCTGCATGGGAAGATGTGTCTATTTGCAGATCTATAACAGGGTGGACACACCAGGAGGGGTGGAAAGAATGTGGGAAGATCTGTCCAGGCTGGAGGAGGTGTCAACTGCACTTTAACTCAAAACAAATTCAAAATTATGCACATAGGGTGTAAGAACCCAAGGGCAATGTACTGACTGGGAGGGGAGGAACTTGAAGCAACAGAGCAGAAAAGAGACCTGGGTCATAATTTCAGATAGTCTGAAGGTTGGGAACCAATGGAACAAGGTGATGGGGAGGGCAAATGGAATGTTGGCATACATAGGGAAGGGCATTACAAGTAGGAGGAAGGATGTGATCATGCCACTATACAAAACTATACAAAACTATGGTCAGACCACATCTGGAATACGAGGTTCAGTTCTGGAGGCCACAATTACAGGGTGACAAAGACAGGGTAGAGAGCATCCAGAGAAGGGCAACCAAAAAGGTTCAGATACTACACAGGAGGTCATACAAGGAATGACTGGAGGAACTAAACTTATACATGCAGGAGACAGGGAGAGGGGGATATGGTAGAATCCTTCAAATAGGGGACATGTATTCAAGTTGGAGGGGGGCAGATTTTGAGGGATTATGAGGGGAGGTTCTTCACTGAGAGAGTGGTGGGTCCTTGGAATAGGCTACCAGAATGGGTGGTGGGGGTGTATTTGGTGAGTAAATTTAAGAGGGCATGGGACAACTACATGGGGCTAAATTAAAGTAACAATGGCATGAAATTAAGTGTGGTAAGATAAACCAGACAGAGAGGGGATAATGGGCAGACTAGATGGGCCAATGGGTCCTTTTCTGCCTGCAAAATGTCTTGCTTCTATAACTCCACATTAGGGCTGTGTGGAATGGTAAAATTTTGAATCTACGGAATTTCGTTGAAATTTCACAAAATTCTGTGAAATTCCACAAAGTTCATCGAAATTTCACAGAATTATTAAAGAATTAGTTCTTTAGTTATAATTCAATAACCGTTCAGGCTAGAGGTTTGATGTTTGGTATATATATTTTCTCTTGTACAATGGTCACAGATATGCCAAATATCATCTAATTCAGTCAAACGGTTTCAAAATTATGAGGGCTCGAATGCTGTCATTTTAATGTTTGTGCAAAATTTTATGAACATTTTTTATCTGCATATAGCTTAACTGTCTCTTGGGTCAGGGATCTTAAATTTGGCATGATTTCTTGATGATCAGTGTTCTAACAATGTGCAAGATTTCATGACAATATAATGCATCATCTTAAAATTGTGTGCTCAAAATCTGTTGTTTTATTTTTTTCAGGAAATTCCATCAACAAATTTCATCTACATATAACTCAGGCACCTTTGGAGACAGTCATGTAAATTAGTGTAGATAATATTTTGCAGTGCTTATAGAATGATCTAAATATGAAGGGAACTGGATAAGATATTTTTAAGTTACAGGGGTTTAAAACTTTACTATGTAAATATTTGCAAAACTTTCTGAAAACTATCAAAAATGTGAATGTCTGTAAGTTATCTGCTCTTGCATGCATAGCATTAACATTTGACATGCATATCCATATTCTGTGTATCCTGGTGTCTAACACAACTGGATAAATTGGTTAAGCAGTTTTAATTTTGCAGAAGAAAAAAATGATTAGTAACATTTTCTCACATATTTATGATAGCACATTCTGTAGATGAAGCATCCAGCATTTTTTTTTTTTGGAATTTAACATTGACATATCACTACTTCATTTGATAAGCTGGGCTGCTCGTTTTGCAATCTTGCTGTCCCTCACTGGGTGACTATCCCCCCTTCTCTTTTGGCATAGCCAGATTGATTTACTAGAACTATTGATCCCACTGATATCCTCTTTGTACTTTACAGTGACAATCTTCCTTAAAACATGAGTCACCTACTCCCTTTCCTATTAACCTACCCTGTTGGAATAGCCAGAATGCTTTCTTCCTGCTCCCCAAGACATTGTCTTCCCTTACTATATGCTTTTGAGTACCTCTAAATCCTAGACTTGCATGTACACCAGGCTCCCTGGATCATAAATTTACTGAATGTGATCCTTAAATAGCCTGCATTCAGGTTGGAATTGTTGGCATTCTGTGCTTTCCTGCTCCAACCTAGGAGTCTACCACTGTTGTGCTACCCAGCTCAGCTGTCCATTTCTTGGTGAAACTGTGCATCTAACTCCTAAACCTGGTGACCCCCTGTGCTACCTGCATCTTATACCCTTATCCTTTAATTAGAACCTCCAGATAAGGCTGAGTGAAATTATAAAATTCCAGTTTTATGGAATTTTTCATGAAATGCTACAATTTTCACAAAGACTCTTGGGATTTGAATTTAAGTAGAGATGTTATTTTGCAGTTTCTCGCAGCAAGCAATTAATAAAATTGGCACACACAGTCCTCTTGTAAGGTCTATGAACTGACCAGATTTAATGGTATTGCATTCTCTAGTTTTAAAGTTTATGGAGTTTATAAATTTGTTGTTTACATTCTTGCAAAATTAAACTTTTAAATGTTGTGAAAGTTTGACTACTTTTCATTTAATCCCATTTAAAGCTGAAAATACTGTATTAACTTTTTTAGAAATGACCATGTGGTATAGTAGTTTAAATGTTTCAACTCTGGGTAAATTTGGATATGTAGCTTTAAAATTAGAGGGAACTAACTGAAAATTAAATTTTGGCAACATGTTTGGCAGGCTATAATGCAATCTGATTTAAAGCTAGAAATCTGAAACTATGGGCATGTATGAATGAACTGCTAACCTGTATACCTGGCAATTTTTGTAATATTTTAATCAATACTGTCAAAGTTATACTAAAATTACAGAAATCCAAATGTTGGCAAAACATTTGACTACCTATAACTCACCTCCCATTAAAGCTTGAGACTTAAAACATGGTGCATATATGCATTCTATGTGCTTCTCTAAATCCTGATAGTGTGGAGAAATTTGGAGAAGAAATTTTAAAATTATCTAAAAATAACTGAAAATTAAATTTTGATTAAATGTTTGGCAACCCATAACTCTTCCCTCTTTTAATTTAGAACTCCAAAATGTGGTTCACATTTGTATGCCATACTGTACTGCTTATATTCCAAATTTGGTGTTATTTGGACACAACCATTTACAATTATAGTGAAATAACTGAAGTGTAACATTTTGTGAAATTGAAAATTCCACGGAATTCCACAGAATCAGAATGGTCATTTTATGGGCACTCTGCAGGCTGAATTTTATATTCTGCACAGCTCTACCCCACATACATTATATATAAATAGATATCAAAGGAGCTGACAAAATCTACAGTAAGTAGACATAAGTGAGCACCTTGATATAAATAGAGCAGAACACCAGTAGGTCATGAAGCAATAGCATCAAAAGTGCCAATAGTTAATTTCAGTGGATGTAATCAACTCTTATGTTGCATTATATACTAACTACAATTGAGTCAAGCCTATAACCTTATAAAGCAATGGAAGGTATAGAACAATTTGGTTTAGTGGATAGGAAAACAAAAATTAGGAAACATTGTCTAAGAAGAAGAATCAGCATTTATATAGCTCTTTTCATACACAGTGTGTCCCAAAGCACTTTACAAGCAATGCTAGACTGTTAGTGAAGTGATTGAATGTGTATTGGTGGTCATATCACACATCATCACCTACACAAAGCATGGATAATTGCATGAACCAGTTTATGGGAAGGGGAATGTTGGTCAGAACACTGGGAATGTCCCCTATTCTTTGCGAAGAGTGCCCTAGGTTCTTTTACTTCCACCTGGGACACACCAGGACAACACCAGCATGGGTAGAAGGGAACTTGGTTTAACATCTCATCTGAAGGATGGCACATCCCAGCAGTACAGCACCCCCTAATACTGCACTCAGATGCCAGTGACTTTTAGGTGCAAGCCCAATCCCAGTGTGGGATGAGAACCCATGATCTTCTGGTCCAGAAATGGATGTGCTACCAACTGAGTCATGTTGACACCTATGATCATAATAGATGCATATAGAGTATCAGTCTGTAGAAATCTGGGAATCATCTCCAGAAGTTTGCAAAACAATACTAAGCTCTTCACATCTAAAACTACCCCATCCTTTTCCCTACAATTCATTGACTGAATCTCAATAATAGTAACTTTTCCTTTTTGCCTTTCACAAGTACACTGATTCTGGCCCATCTAGAAGCCGGCCAAAAGTGACCATAGTGTGGCTTCAATTTAGTCCACTGCCAATGCTCCAATAAATAAGACATATTTAAAGGAATACAAAATCACACATGCCCCCATAATGCAAAGCATCATGGACTACATATGCAAATCACCACAGAATATTATCGTGGTTCAAGGTTAAGTAAAAATACATGATGGCGAAAGGCCTCTCACACAGTTTGCAAATGGTGCCAACAGCAGACATAGACACATGTTTCATCCTATGAGGACTCATCAGTATGCCTCATCTGTTTGATACCCCAGTGGAATGAACCAGCTTCCCTAAGATGGTCTATCTGGGTTATGTTGTGGTGAACCCAATTAAAACAAAAAACAAGTTAAAAGACAAAGAACCTCTGTGCGCAAGCACTGAGACAATGGTTACCCCAAAGGGCATTGGCCAGGAAGCCAAGTTTCAAAGAAATACAAAATCACACATGCCTCCATAATGCAAAGCATCATGGACTACATATGCAAATCACCACAGAATATTATGTTGGTTCAACTTTAAGCAAAAATGTATGGTGCTGAAAGGCCTCTCACACAGTTTGCAAAGGGTGCCAACAGAAGACATAGACACGTGTTTCATCCTACCAGGACTCATCAGTATGCCTCGTCTGTTTGACACCCCAGTGGAATGAACCAGCTACCCTAAGAGAGCTCATTTAAGGGTCATCATCAATTCTGTGCTGGTTTAAACTTGAGTCTTTTCCATATTCCCCAAGCACAGTACACCCCACAAACAAACTGGATGTTGACACTCCAAGTCATTTTTCAGATGCAAATGCAAAACTAAGCCTTTTCCTAATAAGGACTAATTTTATAAATTTTCCAATAGAACTTCCAGACCTACCACTTAATGAAGTTGTTTCAGATGAATTGCTCTAATTCAGCTTCACAGTAATGACTGTTAATTGTTAAGTGGTGACTGCAACCCGTAAGACAACATCCCAAGCAATTACCACTTCCCAAAACCTTCCTTAGGGCATTCATTTAAAAGTCAAGCCCCAATTCAGTTGGGCCTACAAGACTCTCGGGCACATAATGATTAATAGAAAGGGTTTTTGCCAAAAGGTAGCCCAATAAAGCTCAACAAATGCAATAGTAACATGTTAGTAAATCAGCTGTGTTGCTTAAGTACTAATTAAATAAATCTGCCACATTTAAAACATTCCAAACACATTGAACATTATGCAAATGTACACACAATTAAAATAGAAATAAAAATGTCCAACATAATGAAATTCTTCTTTGGCATCAAACTACAACAAGAGCCTTCGAGTCTCAGCAATAATTCCAAAGAGTTCTAAACTAAATTCATGTTTTGAGACTGCAATAAGCCACTACCTGTAATATTCAATTTTGTTAGAGTAGGTAGTCTAGAACAGTTCTCAATCACTTTAACTTCTATCTCTAGTTTTAATGGGAGGAAAGTGCTTTTGGAGCTCCAACAAATTCCCCTAAAACCACAGAATAGTCATGATTTTCCCTGCATCTTAGATTTAAATTTGTAATACTCTGCAAGCATGTTCTTCGTTTAGAATAACGACAGAGTGAAGCCTGATATAATGGACACTTTAAGTTGCCACAATCCTCAGAACTTTTAATTACATTTCATTCAGTTCAAATTTTTTTATAAGCAAAAACAATGTCAAAATAAAAACCACTATGAGATCCTTTTTGTTCCTTATTTTGGCAGAAGGGACATAAATTATTACCTCTATGTTGGAGTCCATAACCACTTACAGTATACTACACACTTTTTATTTAATGTTTCTGAGTATTTCCAGTTCACCTTGTTACCAAGTTCAAGAGCTACTCCAAGTGAGTACATCATTAAGGGGTGAAAAATAAGCTAGGAGTCATTGCCTGAACAGGGAGAAGATTCAATAATATGTCGAGGCAGCATCATAATAATAGGGTCTTTTCCCGATTGTCCACTTGCCCCAGAGAACGCAATAGGCAAAATATTAAACACAGTTGTCCTACCTCTTCTGTCTTCAGGACGGAAGAGAACATGCCATTTTCTCCCTTCTTAATATCCAGGAAAGCCAAAATAGTTTAATGACTTACCCCTTTTCCAGACACTTTAAGATAGATGGCAGAAAAGGATCATTGTAAAACACCCTCCAGATTCTTTTTACATTAGATTGGTTGTTAGTAGAGGCACAGAAGTAACTGTGTCAGTTCTATAGCCATTCCAGATTGCCAAGCTGGTGCAATCTTGCCTGGGCAAACCGTAGCTTCCAAAAAATCTTTCAACCCTTGTTAGCACCATAGAATACTGGTGTCCTTTGCATAGAGGAGCTTCAACGTTAGACTAAAAATAATATTCAGGCCATAAATTGGGATAAAACTCGCCTACAAAATTGACAGTCTGCGGTTCTTTATCTGTGCTGGCACCAAGTTTGAAGCCAGACAAGGTTCAACTTCCTTGAAGCCTGTAGGAGAGAAAGAAAATAAAACACTCCTCTAAGCATAGTATAGCCAAACAAACTGGCAAATATACACTGGTACCCCAAACCCCTTGGCATAGATGGCATACCTGTAATAATAAAATAGCAGGCTCATCGGCAATACAGTGTGGTCCTTCATTCCAATCTTCCTGATTCCCAGGGTGGAGAATATCTAAAAAGCAATTCTTAATAAATGCTATTGCTGTGTGGAATGTGGAATTCAGCCAGTGGAATTAGTGTAGAATGACCATTCCGCCTACTGTGATACGTGGAATAATATTCTGCTGAACATCATTTTATTCATGGAAAATTATTCTGCAACAACTTCCTCAGAAAATATTGAGATCCATGGAATAATATTCTGTGGAAAAGCATTTTTCCCATGGAAAATCATTCTGCAATTATTTTGTGCTGTGGAATTGCACCATTCCATTTCTGGAGGAATTTTGGCAGGATTTTGAACATTACATGGCATTTCGTTCTGCCAGAATTTGAAGATTCTGCACATGCACTAAAAAATGCTCTTCAGAACGGGATACAGCCAAGGCAAGATAGAAGAAGATGTTAGGCTTTTTTAAATGTAAAAGAGGCATCTCTGCACATATGGTGCACCTGTAGCCTTCACCTTCCTTGTAAAGTGACCCATACATTATTCTCTGTTTTACACCAAAGACTACAGTTACACACCTCAGCCTAATGCAGTGCATCATGGGTAACACTGTATATGTAAATGACCAGAAAAATACTTAGATTGGTTAGGCTCATTTGAACCATAAGATTTCAAATGGACTACACAATAAGAAAACTTCAGGTGTGTTTGTCCTCTTCACAGCATGTTCAACATATTACCAACTCTGTACTTTGATAGGTTGCTACAGGTTTGTGCAATTTATTTGCAAAGTTTTGCTGTGCTGCCACTTGTCATAATATTTAAAGAGATACTGACCCCTCAGTAAGAACTTCGAGAAACATAATTTTTGAATGCAAAGCAGCTTATATTTTTCATTAGGTCTTTATTTCTTCATCTCATTATTTATTACTGAGTTTATAGGCATGAAAACATAGAGGATAATGGATGGGAACCAGTTAATAACAACGTTGTGTTCCGATTGAAAGGTCATCATGATAACATTGTAAACCTCAAGAGCGAAGCTCTAGAGGTTTACATTTGTCATGACAACCTTGCGATAGGAACATACGTTGTTGTTAATTGGTGCCCATCCAATGTCTTATATAGTGTATGGGCACCAGTTAAAACAAATTCAAGCTTACTTTTTTTTTTCCATCGTGACGTTCTCCTTCAGTTAGCTTTCACTACCGCAGCTGTTGGTCCAAAGCCCCATGATAGGGGATATCACAATTACAGAACTGGCTTAGGTCACTCTAACATATAGAAGTGCACTTCAAATTCACAATGGCATTTCTTTTTTTTTTGTCTGCCTCTGTGACAGCTCTTACTGCTGTGGTCATTGGTCTGAATTCCTCATTTCTAATAGACGCTCATGCTTAGTGATGTTCGCATTATTATAGTATCATTGTGACATAGCCTAGAGGGGTCAACAACCTCTTGATGTCACAATAATACCATAACAACATTCTAAACTGTTGGATTGCAGAGAATAATAAGGGTTCCCCATACATTATAGCATAGTTGTTACTTGATGGTTCATCAGCTCCTATTTCTTCTCCCAACTTGATGCCAGGGTTGATTAATTGTAAATTATTAATTTAATGCTTAATTTAATTGCCCCTGTTTTCTGTTAATATTAATTTAATTAATAGACCCAGTTAATTGCAAATTAATTGTTAATTGCACCCCTGTCAATTGCATTTTTTATGATTTAATGCATTAATAATTCATTAATACCATCTGTTGCACTCATCAAAAAGTGTTTATTAATAGCATGCTATTTATTGTCTGTCTACCATTATATGGAACTATGGACATGCACCCTGTTGTTAGGAACCATCCTACCTCCTCCCTCCCCCGGGGCTTAGTGTTTCCATGACTTATATTTTTAATTATATTGGGCATCAAATCATGCTAAGAGCTGATAGTTTGTAGTAAACCCTGACATAATTCACTTACTTTTTATAGGGGGTTAGGTTATTATTAAAAAAATTTATTTATTTTTATTTAGTTTTTGGTAACCGGGTAAGTGCACTAGCCATAGCAATGATTATTTTCAGGCACTACCCAGGAGATGTTAAATAAGAAAAGATATACAGAATGGAGCTAATATGCTCATGTATTAAGGCAATCAGTGCCCTGACTTGCTCACACACCATGCTGTGCCCTTCTTGGCTTCTGCTAAGAGTTGGTAGTTTAAAAACAGACATAATCCACCATTGTTCCAAAGACAGTAATCCAAATGTTTCTTGGCTCAACATCTAAGCATCACAGATTACTCACTCTATAGCTGGCACACAATAACAAAACATTTATTTATACAATATCAGGTTGATACCATAATACTCTGCTTGTGACATCAAAGTTACTCCCATGGCAACAAACTATAATGTCACAACAGAGCATTATAATTTTTTGATATGTAAGAAACTCCTTCTAGCTTAATCAATGCTTCAGTCTGACACCTTGTTAACATATGTGTCTTCTGTTTGCAGCTTTTGCAGATTGTGTGATAGTCCCTTTGGCACCATACATTCCTGCTTAAAGCTAAACCAGCCTAAAATGTCATGGTTCTTTGCATTATGGGGGTATGTGTGATTTTGTATTTCTTTGAAACTTGGCGTTATGGCCAGTGCCCTTTGGGGTAACCCTTGCCTCATTGCTTTTGCACAGAGGTTGTTTGTCTTTTACCTTGCTAATATAGTACTTCCCATTGTTTCTTATTTTGCTTCAGTTCCACCTCCTCACAAATCATTGTTACATATGAAGCAGAGCCATAGTCCATACTTACAAACTTGATTATTTTTATACTTTAAACAGCTAGTGTTCTTCCTGAAGTTAATCTTAACTGTCATGAGTAGTTAACTATGATTTCTTATAAATGAAGTGTTTATTTCCTTTTTACTATTCAGAATATTTTCTACCTAACAGAACTTGGTGTGATGTGTGGGACAGTACTCTACTTTAAGGCTAACATTTCTAGTTCTGTTCCTCCTCATACATTATCAGCATATGGCCTCCCTGTCCATGTCATTACAACTGACCAAAAAGAGCCAATCATCTACCACCAGACTGGTAATTTGTGATGCCATAATAAGTGAACTCACAATGTTGATGAGGTATGAATAGGTATAGAATCATACATGTCAGCATCTAATTAAAGTACTGTCTTTGCATCCCACCCAATACTACCAGATGGAAAACCTTCTAACAAATAGTTAAAGCAAAATACTTCAGGAATAAAAAAGTAACAACTGACTTTGAAAAATTAATAACTAGTTCTGTTTAATATACCCTTTACAACAAATGGCATCTTTAAGTAATTTCTGCTTCTCAATGACTTTCTAACAGCTTCATTTCCTTGTTAAACAACCACAGAGTGTACACCAGCAACTGGAAAAGGAAACAACAGATATGTGTTATTCTGGCTAGAAGGGAACAATCTGATAAACAACTCATGTGATTTTTGTTGTGTGTTTTTACCTTTAAAATCTAATAATAATAATAATAATAATAATAATGCTATTTGTATGGCACCTTTCAAAAACCAAGGTGCCTTAACAATATTAAAATCACAAAATAAACAAAACAAACATCTCAGCAACAAAAAATATATCATACTGGTATCACCCAATAATTAGTCACCAAAAGCTTGGTACCATAGAAAAGTTTTTAATGCCATCTAGCACCGCCACTATGCCTTCTTAAATCCTTCCATGGTCATGCACTTATGTAACCGACAGGGTAGAGATTTCCAGAGGGAAGGGGCGGCATGCATGAATGCTCTAGTCCCAGAAGATTTCAAACACACTCTTGGAATCTCTAGCAACCCCTCATCCGCTGAGCGGAGCTATCACCCAGGGCAATAAGGGATCAGAAGCTCTTTCAGGTAGTCCGGTCCAAGTCTGTGTAGGGTTTTAAAGTCAGAAGACTGACTTTAAAGGTGATCCACCACTGAACTGGCAGCCAGTACTGTCCATACAGCACTGGCAAAATATGACAGGACTGAGATGATCCCGTCAAAAGCTGGGCTGCCGTGTTCTGCACTAGCTGCAAGTGATGGATTTCCACCCCGGTAGCCCTAGGGAGTTGCAATAATCCAAATGCGAGGTCACAAAGGCGTGGATCAGAGTAAGAAGGTCACCGAACAGAACAAGGTGCTTAATCCTGGAGATACTCCTCAGATGGTAAAATGAGGATTTGATGACAGCCAACACCTGCAAATGCAGGGTCAGCCCTTCATCAAAAATTACCCCTAGATATCGCACCCATTCAGAGGTCAGGAATGACATGCCCCCGAGAAAGAGTCCAGAGGGTGAACCTGCAACCAACCCCACTATCCGGTGACCTGGATCCACAACCAATAGCTCAGTCTTATCAGAGTTCAACTTCAATTAACTGGCATCCATCTACTCCTGGATTTCTGTGAGGCAGCTATTAAAGACCGAGACAGCTCCATACTGGTCAGGTGCAAAAGAAAAGGAGAGCTGGGTATCATCAGCATAGCAGTGAAACCTCAGCCCATACCTTCTTATAATGTTTCTGAGGGGCAACATATACACTGCAACCAACATGGGGTACAGCACTGAGCCCTGAGGAACCCCACATGATAGAGAAACTGGACCAGAGGAATAAACCCTGGACACCACTCTCTGAGATCTTCCCATGAGGAACGATGTAAACCACTCAAGGACTGTACCTGGCAGTCCACAGATGAACCTCAGATGATTAAGCAGAACTCCATGGTCCACAGTGTCAAACGCTGATGAGAGATCTAGGAGAACCAGAATGGAACAGCTCCTCCAATCTCTAGCCATCAGGAGATCATTGAGCACCTGAACCAGCTCTGTCTCGGTACTATGCTTCTTTCGAAATCCGGGCTGGAGAGGATCACAGATGTCATGGATGGTCAAATGGTCCTCCAGCTCAGTGGCCACTACTTTCTCAATCACCTTCCCTAAAAAGGGGAAGTTAGAGATTGGTCTGTAGTTTGCAAGGCAGTCTGAGTCCAAAGAAGCTTTCTTCAAGAGTGGTGTCACCACCGCCTCTTTCAGTGAGCATGGAAACTCACCTGTCTCCAAGGAGCACTACACAATCTGAGCTAGGACCAGACTGATAGAATCAATTCAACCCAAAATCAGGGAAGTAGGTCCCAGATCCAAACTACAGCATGTAGGGTGCACACTCTGGACAATACACATGACATCCATGAATGCCAGACGGTCAGAGGTACTCCAAGAAAACTGAGGGAAAGTGGCCCCGCATAGATCCACAGCAACACCCATAGAGTGTGCTGGATGGAGTGCTGCCCTGATGTCAGCCACCTTAGTTGCAAAGAATCGAGCAAGCTCATCACACTTTTCTTGTGAAAAAGCATTCTGGACTTGTAGACAGGCTGGGTTGCACAGTCTTTCCACAGTTCGGAACAGCTGAGCTGGTCGGCTTTGAGAAGCCGCAATCTCCCCAGACAGGAACTCTGTCTTCTTATGAGTGATTGCAGATTGATAGACTTGATAATGGTCCATCAGTCTAAGGTGGTCGGCACCAAGGGCGGATTTCCACGAGCAACGCTTTAATCATCATCCTAGTCACCGCATCTCCCTCAAAGTTCTATCAAACCATGGGGATATAGGGTGAAGGGAAAGAGGACGAACACGAACAGGAGCAATGATATCCAGGGCCACCACAATGGCTGAATTATAAACCACCACGAGGGCCTCTGGGTCACTGTTTGTCTCTGAGAGGGATAAGAAATCTAGCACCGCCACTAGGCCTTGAGAGCTTATATCTTGCAAAGGACAGTACCTAGTCATCTCCACAGGGATAGGCCTACATGGGAGGGGTGCTAAAACTAAACCCTGTAGTGTAGTGATCAGACCATCCAACTGGTTCCACACCCAAGTTGGAGGCCTCAATCCCCAGGAGGAAGACTAAGTTAAGAGAGTGACTGTAACTATGAGTAGCACTGGTAACTATCTGTGTAAGGCCCAGAGATATCATCACCTGCAGGAAGTGCTCACCAAATTTTGAGAGTTTGTCATCGATCCAGATGTTGAAGTCACCCAGGGCCATCAGCCTGGGCAACTCAAATGCCATGTCAATGACGAAGTCCGTGACTTGATGAAGGAATCACTTCTCATCTCCTGGTGGATGGTAGATGAGAGCGATCCGACAACCTACACCTGCTACTATGGTACACTCAAATGACTCAGTCTCTCCAACTGGTACATTCGTGAGGTTAAGTTCAGTCTTGAAACAGATGGCTACCCCCCCCCCACGATCCAATCTCGGGCAGTGTATCACCGAGTACCCAGCCAGAATTGCAGCCTCCAAAATGGGGCCAGAGTTCTCATCCAGCAAGTTCTCGGTGATGCAAGCCAGGTCCACTGATTTAACAAGATCTGCAATAATTGCAGTCTTGTTTTTAATGGACCTAGCATTGCATAACACCGCCTGAGTTGAATGAACCTCTCGGGCCATCTCGACTGTCTGCCTATCACAATTGACAGTGCCCTTGGGTATGGAAACCAGACATGGTGGATCATGTTCTGGATTCCATTTCACCCCAGGGCGTCTTCTGGAACTCACTACCCCAATGCGGTGGCCCCCCTCATTCATCCTCCACTGTTCATGCCCCCTACCACCTCTACGCATAATACCAAGCATCCTACAGTGCTGGTACGTTGTAAACTGAAGTGGGGGGAGAAAGGGAGGAGAGCATGAAGGGCAGAGGATGATTAGTGCACAACCACGGGAGCAGGTCTCCAACACATTTTGGTAACCCAAACAGCACTCCACAAATATCCAGTTAGGCACTACAAAATCAATACCCAAAAAAGAAAAAGTAATATAAAATAAAATAACATACAAAATCTTACTAAAAACAAATAAATATCTTTCAACTCACTCCCCCAAATAAATAAATAACACAAATACAAATCTCTTTCATATCACGTTTCTAAAATCCAATAATACTAATTAATAGAATTCTAAAAACTAAAATAATAACCCAAAAGGAAAAACACAAAATCCTCAAAATCTTCATTCTACTCCAAGACCCTCTCACAGCCTCGAGAGTGAACAAAACAATATAACAAAAAATAAATATACAAAATAAGCACAATTGGTATAGACAGACAGGGTTAGCTGACAATGCATTTAAAACTATTTAGGGAGAAATTCAAATTGTCCAGGTCGCAAAGGTCCTCTCATCACCAGCAGGATTGCGCAACCCTCTCAGGAGCTTGCACCTCCCTAAGCAGACAGAATACTAACATACTAACATACTAAAATGCCAGCAGAATAGGCCTAATGGTCTTTCGTGTCTGCTCGTTTGGTCAGTCCCCAGTCTGGGTGCTGACCTTGCTGTCCCTCTCGCCTTCTCTGGCTTCTCCCTTCCCAGTTCCGGATATTCTTGCTGCATTGGATTTTGCTTCCAGAACCCTTCCCCTGTACCTGTCCCACCCCTCTTGAACCCCTTCACTGTCTCTGCCTCCACCAGCCCCTAGGCAGTGCATTCCATGGCTCCACCCACCTCTCAGTGAAGTAGCACCTCCTTTCTCCCTGAATCTTCCTCCAGCTTCCACCCATGCCCCTAGTGGCCCCTTCCTCCTTCCTTTGAAGCACCCCAACTGTTCCTCCCCTATTTATCCTCTTCATGTACCTAAAGACCTCTATCATGTCCCCCCGGTCCCTTCTCTCTTCCAATGTGTACATATTTAGCCTGTCGAGCCTCCTCATAGGTCCTGTCCCCAAGCCCCAAATCATTTTGGTTGCCCTCCTTGGACCCTCTCCAGGAGGTTAATGTCCTGCTTTAAGTGTGGCCTCCAAAACTGCATGGTACTCAAGGTCGCCTCAACAAGCAGTTATACAGAGGAGTATCACTTCCCTCCTTCTAGAGGTGATCCCCCAGCGATGCATACCAGCATCCTGTTGGCCTTGGCTGCTGCCCTCCTACAAGTCTCAGAGTTGTTCATCTTGACAGCCACCACCACCCCCAGGTCTCTTTCAGCCATCGAGACTTGTAGCATTTCCCCCCCCAAAAGTCTTAGAAATGTTCCCAAAATAAAACCAAAATGTTCCCCAGTCCTCAAAGTACTCTCACTACTAGAGTCTGGGGAGATTCTGTAAGACACTCTTACTGTCAACAAAATGAGTAATATAAACAGTCTGACCATAACCCAGGATAAAAGGATGAGGTTCCAGTAGTCCTCTTTGGGACCAGCCAAAACTCTGAAACCAGGAATGGCCCCAACAAAACTGCCTGGCGGCAGGCCTCAGGCCATAACAGCTACCACGGGACCCTCTGACAGAACCTACCGACTGATAGGTCCCCCAGGAAACCCTAGGGATCAAACTCCCACCACTGACTCCCTGGTGGATAGGAGCATATATCCCCGTGCTGCCACAGACTGCCACAAAGCCTACCAGACAGATCAGGTCAGCTCCACCTGGCTCCAAATCGAGCTGCTGATGTCCCCAAATCCACTAACTTAAATCCAGCAGCAGTTCCACCACACTCCGAATCAAAGTTCCACAAGTCTGATATCCTTTTTGTCTCAGCATCCAAGCCCCTCCTGGTACTTTAGAAAGTAATCGTGCGCTAGTACAGCTCGACCCCTTAATCCATATAAACAAACGACTTCAGGCATTCGATAAACCAGTCGACAGCAGGAAGAAGACAGTCACAATCACGCCCCAGCCCCCAAAGACGTTCTCTAGCGCACCATGCTCACCGCACTCCTCAACAGGTGCAGGGCAAACAGAGGGCAATTGACAAAACACTCATTCGACTGTTCAATCCATTCCAGCGAATGCAGATCAAAAAAGGGTAAAAACAAATGAGGAAATTTCAGATATAACAGCCAGCCTTGGCCCACTGCAATATTATGAAATACTGGTGGGCTCAGAAAGAGAAGTGTATCTTCCCAACTGTAATGAGGGAGAACACGGCAAGTGGCTTAATTCATGATGTTAATACCTCGAGGAAAACATAGTTGTACTCATCTGCTCAGGTCACTTCCTTGCCATCAGCCATGGGATCCTGTTTGTGCACACAGTTAAGTGTTCCATTACTACATTCCAGTTATTGACCATCACAGTGCAACCATCCAATAAAGGAACTTTTACTTCAAAAATAGGGAGTTTTGAAAGGTTTCATCTTATAGGACCCCTACTATTTCAATTTTTGTTTAATAGTCTCCTATGATGTGTGAACAAAATACATATTTGATTAGATGCAGTCACTACAGTATCATTGGGAATTGATAAATCAAGGCAAAACATGGATGAACAATTACACAATGACTACCTATAGATGTATAAATGATTTACTGACTCAGCACTGATATTAAATACAAAGAAGAATCATGCAATAACCTTCTACCACCAATCTCAAACAACCCCCCCCCGTCCAAGTATATCCAATGATGATTCTGATGCTGCAAGTCCACCAGACTGACTCAGATAACAAACACAAATGTTTGGCATTATAATAGACTCACATTTATAAGTGTCATATTTCCAATGTATGTAAAAAGGTAAATGCATATTTAAAAGTACTAAGAAAAGTAGCAACCTGTCTACCAATGAGGAAAAGAGTAAAAATAGTAAGTCAACTAATTTTTCCAGAAGTGTAACATGGTTCCTTAGGATATAAACATTCTGGACTGACAAACTGTCTCAGGCTAAATGTGACCTGGTGGATAACAACCTTGCTTATTTCAGTCATCTTTGGTTCTATAAATAGAATCTTTTCAAATTTTAGAGAAACTGAAATCCTTACATTGGGAATTGCATGCTAAAGGTGTTATTAGTAATCATTTACAGTATAATGTTCTTCAGGTTAGATGGCAAAACACCAATTTTTAGAACACAGAAGTACAAAACATCTTTTTATGTATTTTTAGATGAATGAATTTGTCTAGACTATGCAGTTTTGCTTTGTCTATTTATTTGGCAGGGAGCTGAAAATGCAAACTGATGTTAATGAAGCATACTAATGTGCCAAATAATATGTTTAAGTTATATAGGCATTTTATATATTTAGAGTAATGTTATCGTTTGTATCTATGAAAACTGTTTAAGGTTTTTTTATGTATTATAGGATTGTGGTTTGTACAGTAGGTCAAATTTTGCTAAGTGTATGGTGATCCTGAATGTATGTAACTTCAGCCTCTGCTTTTGGGGGTTGGCTGCAATTTGTGTTGAATAAACTGTACAAACCACAATCCTATAATACATAAAAAAAACCTTAGTATAGAATTACTAAGAGATTCCTGCACAATCCTTCCAGCACAATACCTTGATAAATGTTTGGGACAGGGGTTTGAGTGCAGGTAACATTTAAACTAGATAAGGACAAATGTCAACATATTTTATATGGTGAGAGGATGGAATATGTTATCCCCAGAAAGAGGATTTGATATTTCTTTAAGACAAACTACACCTGCTGCTATGGTACACTCAAATGACTCAGTCTCCGCAACTGGTATATTCGTGAGGTTAAGTTCGGTCTTGAAACAGATCGCTACTCCCCCCCCCCACCGTGATCCAGTCTCTGGAGGTGTATCACCGAGTACACAGCCGGAATTGCATCCTCCAAAACGGGGGCCAGACTTCTCATCCAGCCAGGTCTTGGTGATGCGAGCCAGGTCCACTGATTTAACAAGATCCGCAATAACTGCAGTCTTGTTTTTAATAGACCTAGCATTGCATAACACCGCCCGGGTTGAATGAACCTCTCGGGCCGTCCATACTGTCTGCCTACCACAATTAACAGTGCCCTTGGGTATAGAAACCAGACATGGTGGACCACGTTCTGGATTCCATTTCACCCTAGGGTGTCTTCTGGATCTCCCTACCCCAATGAGGTGGCCCTCCTCATTCATCCTCCACTGTTCACACCCCTCCCATCTCTATGCATAATACCCATCGCCCTACAGTGCTGGTATGTTGTAAACTGAAGTGGGTGGGAAAGAAAGGGAGAAGAGCATGAAGGGCAGAGGAAGATTAGTGCACGACCATGGGGGCAGGTCTGCAACACATTTTGGTAACCCAAACAGCACTCCACAACTATCCAATTATGTTCCACAAAACCAATACCCAAAAAGGAAAAAGTAATATAAAATAAAATAACATACAAAATCTTATTAAAAACGAATATCTTTAAACTCACTCCCCAAATAAATAAATAACACAAATATAAATCTCTCTAATATCACGTTCCTAAAATCCAATAATAATAATTAATAAAATTCTAAAAACTAAAATAATAACCCAAAAAGAAAAAACTAAATCCTCAAAATCTTTACCCCACCCCAAGACCCTCTCACAGCCTCGAGAGTGAACTAAACAATATAACAAAAAATAAATATACAAAATAAACACAATTGGTATGGACAGACAGTGTTAGTTGACAGTGCATTTAAAACTATTTAGGTAAAAATTCAAATTGTCCAAGTCCCAAAGGTCCTCTCACCACCAACAGGATTGGGCAACCCACTCAGGAGCTCGCACCTCCCTGAGCAGACAGATAGAATAGTCTTAGAAATGTTCCCAAAATAAAACCAAAATGTTCCCCAGTCCTCAAAGTACTCTCACTACTAGAGTCTGGGGAGATACTGCACGGCACTCTTACTGCTGACAAAATGAGTAAATTAAACAGTCTGACCGTAATCCAAGATAAAAGGATAAGATTCCAGTAGTCCTCTTTGGGACCAGCCAAAACTCTGAAACCAGGAAAAGCCCCAACAAAACTGCCCTGGCGGCCAGCCTCAGGCCATAACAGCTACCACGGGACCCTCTGACAGAACCCACTGACTGATAGGTCCCCCATGAAACCCTAGGGATCAAACTCCCACCACCGACTCCCTGGTGGATAGGAGCATATATCCCCGTGCTGTCACAGACTGCCACACAGGCTACCAGACAGATCAGGGCAGCTCCACCTGGCTCCAAATCAAGCTGCTGACATCCCCAAATCCACCATCTTAAATCCAGCGACAGTTCCACCACACTCCGAATCAATGTTCCACAAGCCCGATATCCTTTTGGTCTCGGCATCCAAGCCCCTCCCGGTACTCTAGAAAGTCCTCGTACACTCGTACAGCTCGACCCCTTAATCCATACAAATGAATGACTTCAGGCATTCGATAAACCAGTTGACGGCAGGAAGAAGACAGTCGCAATCACGCCCCAGCCCCCAAAGATGTTCTCTAGCTCACCATGCTCACCGCACTCCTCAACAGGTGCAGGGCAAACAGAGGGCGATAGACAAAACACTCGTTCGACTGTTCAATCCATTCCAGTAAATGCACATCAAAAAATGGTAAAATCGAAATGAGGAAATTCCAGATATAACAGCCAACCTTGGCCTACTGCATAGAAACATAGAAACATAGAATTTGACTGCAGATAAGGACCGCTTGACCCACCTAGTCTGCCCATTTCCCTGCATAACGGATAAGCTGCAGATCCTAGTTACCAACAGCCTACTTCCTCCTACCCCCCACTAGAATTGCCTTATGTCTGTCCCATACATTCTTGAATTCCCCTACTGTTTTTTGACTCTATGACCTCCTCAGGAAGGCTGTTCCATGTATCCATCAACCCTCTCTGTGATGAAATACTTCTCACATTACCTCTGAGCCGCCCCCTTCTATCTTCAAATTGTGCGCCTTGTTTTTGCACATCTCTTTTCTGAAAGATGCTACCTCTTGACTTTGTTGATTCCTTGAGGTATTTGAAAGTTTCTATCATGTCCCTCTCCTTCCTTTCCTCGAGGCTATACATCTTTAGTTCCTTAGTCTTTCTTCATACGTCTTCTGATGCAGACCTCCATCATTTTGGTTGCCCTCCTCTGGACAGCCTCCACCCTGTCTATGCCTTTGCGGAGATGGGGTCTCCAGAACTGTACACAGTACTCCAGATGTGGTCTTAAAAACTGTCTGTACAGAGGGCCAACAACTTCCTGTTTTCTACTGGTGATGCCTTCCCTATGCATCCCAGTATCCGCCCAGCCCTCCTTACTGCCTTCTCACATTGCTGGCCCACCTTTAGGTTGTCTGAGATGACTAGCCCAGGTCCCTTTCCATTTTCGTTGTTGTCAGTATCTCACCCCCCATTGTGAACTCTTACCCTGGTTTTTTGTTTCCCAGGTGCATTACTTTGCACTTCTTTGCATTGAATCTAAGCTGCCATACATTTGACCATTCCTCCAACCTTGCCAAGTCCCTTTTCATCCTTGCCACCCCACCTTGTGTATCAACCCTGTTGCAGATCTTTGTGTCATCTGCAAAGAGACATACTTTCCCTTCCAGTCCCTCTGCAATGTCACTTATAAAGTCATTAAAAAGGACCGGCCTCAGTACTGAACCCTGCTGTACTCCACTAGTAACCCTCCTTTCTTCACTGTGGACTCCATTTACTATTACCCGCTGTGTCCTGTTGTCCAACCAGTGTTTTATCCAGGCTACCACCCTAGGATCCACTCCCAGGCTGGCTAATTTGTTTATTAATCTTTTGTGCGGGACTGTGTCAAATGCCTTGCTAAAGTCTAGGTAGGCCATGTCCACAGCCCCTCCCTGTTCTACTGCTTTGGTCACCCAGTCAAAGAAATCAATTAGATTTGTGTGACATGACCTTCCCACTGTGAATCCATGCTGCCTTGGGTCCTGTGCCTCACTGGCCTCTAGGTACTCAACAATTATTTCCTTCAGAAGTGATTCCATCATTTTCCCTACCACTGAGGTCAATCTGACAGGTTTGTAGTTTCCTGCCTCTGTCTTGCTCCCACTTTTGTGAAGGGGAATCACATCCACCCTCTTCCACTCCTCAGGTACCACCCCACCCTCCCATAATTTATTAAAAAGGGTAGTCAGTGAAGTTACTAGTTTAGTTCTTCCCTTAGTTCTTTTAAAATCTTAGGGTGAATCCCATCAGGCCCCATTGCTTTATCCACCTTCAGTTTTAAGAGTTCTTTCAGAACCCTTTCTTCTGTGAAAGGACTAATATCAACCTCCCTATCCAGAGTGCTTCTATTGACAGGATTAGGTATTTCCCCTTGCTTTTCCCTTGTGAATACTGAGAAGAAGTGTTCATTCAGTATCCCTGCTTTTTAACTGTCGCTCTCTGCCCAACCACCTTCCTCTTTGTTCAGCCTCAGTATTCCTGCCTTAGTCTTTCTTTGCTCCCTAATGTACCTATAAAAGGTTTTATCCCCCTTCTTAGCCGAGTTGGCTATCTTTTCCTCAGTTTGGGCCTTTGCTATTCTGACTGCCTTACCCGCTTCCTTCTGCTTTAACTGGTAGCAATATTATGAAATACTGGTGGGCTCAGAAAGAGAAGTGCATCTTCCCAACTGTAATGAGGGAGAACACGGCAAGTGGCTACTTCATGATGTTACTACATCGAGGAAAACATAGCTGTACTCATCTGCTCAGGTCACTTCCTTGCCATCAGCCATGGGATCCTGTTGTGCACACAGTTAAGTGTTCCATTACTACATTCCAGTTATTGACCGTCACAGTGCAACCATCCAATAGATGAACTCTTACTTCAAAAATAGGGGTTTTTGTAAGGTTTCATCTTATAGGACCCCTACTATTTCAATTTTTGTTTAATAGTCTCCTACGATGTGTGAACAAAATACATATTTGATTAGATGCAATCACTACAGTATCATTGGGAACTGATAAATCAAGGCAAAACATGGCTGAAACAATTACACAATGACTACCTATAGATGTATAAATGATTTACTGACTCAGCACTGATATTAAATACAAAGAAGACTCAGGCAATAACCTTCTACCACCAATCTCAAACAACGCCCCCCGTCCAAGTATATCCAATGACGATTCTAATGCTGCAAGTCCACCAGACTGACTCAGATAACAAACACAAATGTATGGCATTATAGTAGACTCACATTTATAAGTGTCATATTTCCAATATATGTAAAAAGGTAAATGCATGTTTAAAAGTACTAAGAAAAGTAGCAACCTGTCTACCAATGAGGAAAAGAGTAAAAATAGTAAGTCAACTAATTTTTCCAGAAGTGTAACATGGTTCCTTAGGATATAAACATTCTGGACTGATAAACTATCTCAGGCTAAATGTGACCTGATGGATAGTGGTGGGCAAAGTGGCCCCAATTCGCTCCATGAAGTGATCTGCGGTGTGAGAGCAATTCACGGGTGCTCCATAGCATGAAGCGAGTACTTCATGTTATAAATGGGTAAATACCAAGTCCATTGAAAACAATGACTTATGTTACTCCGCCTTCCCAAACCACTATTCATCATTCTTAAGGCGAAGTACATTGAAAACAATGTACTTCGCCTTACTTCACCTTGTTTTTAAGCTCCAAAGGCGAATTTTGCAATGTTTCATGGGATTTCAGGTCACATGGGCTCTAGATTGTTCTGCACAGCCTCAGTTTGGGGTAGTGTGTATAGGAAGCTGTAGGAGACAACCTGCTCTGAGAGCTCTCTGCAATTCAAACCTTCAAAAAGCTGTTAAAAAAGCCTTTTTGAGTAATTTTTTGCTGAAACTTTAGTTAATCGATTATAGGAAACCCTCCTGTCCTAATATCATCGAGCGTTTATTGTTTGTGTATGGATTTTGAATGTTAATGTACAACATTCGGTCTGTGTACTGAGAGACAGTGGAAGTGTGCTTTGGGAGAGGGGTGTATCTGTGGTGTAGGTAGATTAACTTGGAGAAAAAAACAGTGCTTTCTGTTTTGGTGATATTTTTCTTGTTTAACTGTGTTAATGTACACACAGTAATATTTTCAATATTTCTTGCCATTTATTTGCAGATTGTTGTGGTGCAGCAGTGCATAATTTTAGTTTGTTTAAAATATGTGGTTATATTACTGAAGTTTTCAATTTGTTATGCATTACTTAGTGTGTATGTGAGTAAGTGTGTGACGCATGTCATTAAATCAGACACCTTTTATTGTGCCACATAATTTCAGCAATGTGAAGCTGCTACCCACTGCAGCTGTGTGATTTTTGCAGTTCTTTGCAGTTTCTTTACTGGTACTAGTACTAGTGACTGTTACTGCAGCAGTACAGTACACTGCCCCCCCCCGCGCAGCCCGCCCTAACCGGTAAAGGTATTCTTTTCCAGATTTGAATTTCTGATGGTGAGCACTGGTTAGGTGTTGTGCCTTTGTGTCTGCATCTCTTCAGTGCACAGCCCAATCTTAATCTGTCTGTGAATTTGTATCTCTTTAGGACCCAGTCTCCATCTGTAACTTGAGTCACAGTTGTTTCTTTGGCTTCCCTTCAGAGTACTGGACAGGTGTGGTGCTTAATTCTGCATGAACATTGTACTCATTAATATGCGTTTTTAAGTCAGGACCATCATCATGAGTGACTCGTGATACAAATCACATTCTTCATCATCACAGTCACAAATGCAGTCACAAATCACAATTCACGATCATTCACGTTACGAATCACAACATACATTTTTTTTCTGGTTACTTGGATGCATTGTAAGCCTGTTTTGTAGTATCTCTCCAGGCTTCACCACCCCACCATTGTACTCATTGATATGTGTCTTTAAGTCTGGGAGTTTTAAGCTACAGCTCATCGGGGCCTGGGGAAGTACAGCCATAGGCATTCATGCTTCTTCATTATCATGGTCACAAATGCAGTCACAAATCATGATTTATGATCACGCCATGAATCACAACATAAATTTGTTTTAATATTTACTTGAATGTATTGTAAGCCTGCTGGTCATGGTGCTGAACAGGGATGGGATCCACACCTGGGCCTGGGGGAACAGGCACATCCTGCTCCAGAGGAGCTGGTGCTGGACTTGGTGGTGGTTCAACTGCCTCAGAGTCAGGACAGGAGGCGGTGCTGGTCCTGCTTCGGGGGGGGCACTCACAAGTTTTGAGCAGGTCCAACAGGAATGGGCACCCATGCCCTCCACACATGCACATGGTCGATGCTTACCACTACCACGCTCTCCCAAAGCTTCCCTCACCCCAGACATTCCCTCACCCTGGTCCATCTCTCCTACTGAGATCCCTCAGTCTGAGCAATCACTACTCACACAGCCACACAACACACACAGTCACACAGACACAGACAAACAACCAACTACTTATAAAGGTAATCAAAATAAAATTTACAGAAAGAACAAATTAAGTAAAAAAGAGTACAGAAAAGACAAAAATTGTAGCTTTAAAAAAGCTGTTGGGTCTAAATCAAAGTTTAAATCTCCTCTTCGCTCTGATCTAAAAGTACCAGCAGTCACAAAACACACTACTCTCTCTCTGTCTGCACAGGAGAAAGTAAAAGTGTCTGCTTGTATGACTCACTTTCTTCCTGCCTAGCTAAAAAGCATGCGACTTACAGTACTGTAAGCCATGTGATGTGTGTGTGGGGGGGGGTTGCCAAATCTGAAACACCAAGTGGATCACTTAGAATCCTAATGAAGAATGCGAAGTCTATTAAAAACAATGACTTTGCCTTACTTTGCATTGCTATTCCACCTTAACACAAAGTGGTAATGACAAGGCGAAGTGAGCACTTTGCATTGCCCACTCCGCATAGCGGAGTGGCAACGCAAAGTGCCCACTTCGCGTTCACTTCCCCGGCAAAATTTTAATTCACTGCATCTCAACTGGTGGATAACAACCTTGCTTATTTCAGTCATCTTTGGTTCTATAAATAGAATCATCTTCAATTTTAGAGAAACTGAAATCATTACATTGGGATTTGCATGTTAAAGGTGTTATTAGTTATCATTTACAGTATTATGTTCTTCAGGTTAGATGGCAAAACACCAGTTTTTAGAACACAGAAGTATAAAATATCTTTTTGTGTTTTTTAGATGAATGAGTTTGTCTAGACTATGCAGTTTTGCTTTGTCTATTTATTTGGTAGGGAACTGAAAATGCAAACTGATGTTAATGAAGAATACTAATGTGCCAGATAATATGTTTAAATTATATAGGCATTTTATATATTTAGAGTTATGTTATCATTTGTATCTATGAAAACTGTTTAAGGTTTTTTTTTTATGTATTATAGGATTGTGGTTTGTACAGTAGGTCAAATTTTGCTACATGTATGGTGTTCCTAAATGTGTGTAACTTCAGCCTCTGCTTTTGGGGGGTGGCTGCAATTTGTGTTGAATAAACTAAACCAAACTAAACTAGAATTATTAAGAGATTCCTGCACCATCATTCCAGCACAATACCTTGAGAAATGTTTGGGACAGGGGTTTGAGTGCAGGTAACATTTAAACTAGATAAGGACAAATGTCAGCATATTTTATATGGTGAGAGGATGGAATATGTTATCCCCAGAAAGAGGATTTGATATTTCTTTAAAAGCAACTCTCTGTTCTAATAAAAAGCTTAGATACACCAGGTTTACACCAATTATATTTTAACTTTATTGTTTTCTAGTTCTCTATTTTTCTTCACTTCCCCTGTTGCTGGTCTACTCAATATTGTAGATACTGCACCAGTTATTTCACAGATTATTTCAAAATGTATCTGACTCTCCCCTGCTAACCACACGATTGCTGTTTGTGATATCACAGACTTGTCACTGTAAGCACCATGATGCCATAAACAAAGGCACTGTAAGGTTAACGGAGGAGAGGCAAATGTTTTTTTCAAGGTTTTCTATGCAGACTTTTTAGATGGACTACTAAGATGTGCTGTGATTCTTGGTAAAGAACATTGAAAATTATAAAAAAAAAAATCTTGCCTAGTAAATTGTAACAGCTGAAACATCCTATTAAGGAAAACACATGCTGATGTGCAGAGGTGTTCTTTTAATTAGTTTTATCAGAAACAAATGAAATCTTACCTATAGTTTTAACTGTTTTAAATATGTATATTTTGACATTTTAAAATGATACATACTACATGTTCTGCAATAGTTACATTGGGTGCTATGCACGATGCCAATGCACCACGGAAACTGCGTATGTTGGCATCGATACGCATGAATGCCATGGAGTGGGTCCCACATGGCATTCACCAATGGGGTGTGCAACAGATACATGCCCAATCCCCCAGCTGCACGGTGAGCAGCACACTGGGGGTGGGTGGGGTGTGTGCCAGCACTACAAGCAATTCACAAAGGTGCATAGTGCTGGCCACAGTGAGGCAAAGGACTGAGCAGGTTACGGCAGCTAGGACCCTGCTGTAACCTTTGCATGCTCCCATGGACATCACCTTCCAGTCACGGTGGACCCTGGAATCCCACTACCATGCTGCCCACCCCCCCAAGGCCACTGGTAAAGGGTGGGGCTGCTGCAAGAGTGAGTGCCCAGATGTTCTGGTACCATGACTCAGTGGTGCCAGTCAGCACCCACCCACATGACATCCCCAACCCCATAGTTGGTGATGCAGCCCCCTCATGCTTTTTCTGACCTCATGGTGCTGTCAGCACCCCCCAACATGGTGGCACCACAGCTGATGCAGCAACACCCCCCATCGCTAGATTGCCAGTGCTGTGGCACCCGACGGCCAGCAGCACAGCCCTCCTCACACCACCTTGGCTGCCAGCCATCCACGTGATGCTGTGAGCACACCACTATATATAGGCGGTGTACTCCCAACATCAGTTGGACAGTCGGCAGCCAAGGAGGTGTGTGGAGGGTTGTATTGCTGGCCATCCGGAGCTGCGTCACTGATTGGTGGGTACAGTGGTGGGGGGTTGTCAATGCCACCAGTGGGTCAGGGGGGTCCACTGACCAACAGTACAGTTGCTGGGGTACCGGACTTGGGTTTGGGATTCAGCAGACAGAGGCATGTGGGGAAGGTATGATTGCCATTACGGGTCAGGGCACACATATGTTGGGACGGGGTCTTCTGTTGGAGTACGGGGACAGGACTTCATGTGCTGGGTTGGTGGGGTATGACCACCAATTTCCCAGATGAGGATTGGGTACCACTGTGTTGGTGGTCAGGGGCCCCATATCGGGGCTTTGGTGTGTAGTGGGGGGTGCTTCCATCGATCTGCCAGACACTGGGGCATAGGTGCATGGGTCTGGGTGCCTGCGGTAAGCAGTCATGCACCCAGACCCACTCCTCACCATGCATGGGATCCACTTTTGGCCCAAGATGGGCATCCGATCAGATGCCCACCTGGGACCACAACTCCACCCCTTGCCACCATGCAGAGTCCTGTGCGTTGTGGGGCGGAGTCATGGACAGGTGCATACCGGTCCTGAAAAGCAGCTTGTATGCACCTGTCTGCAGGTGCAGAGCTATGTGGGTGGGATATGTGCCTTTGGTGCATACCTATGCCCCATTCATGCATAGCACCCATTATTTATAAATTTTACTATTTTGAATTGTATGTTTGCAACTTTATTACACAACAATGGAGTGTGACTATAAAACAGGAGCATGTCCTAGCAGTGGTATCTTGAAAAAACTACTTTTCTTAATCAGTTGAAAACCAAAAACAGCCACATTGCTTTGCAGGTCCAGTTTGCCGATGTTTATGTTTTTTGTGACAGGGCAAATGTACAATTGAGCCACTGACATTCCAGCATGGTAATGCCTTTTTTAGACTCTGAAGAATATGACTGATATTATTTTTTTTTCTGCATTGACCTGCCCTATAGCTCAGCCACAACCTCGCCGGAACTGCCCACCCCCCAGAAGCAACCATGAACCACCGATCTGCTTAGCTTGCCCCCAAGGTGGGGCCCTGAGATGACCCCTCTTACGGAAACACATCCAGATTACTGGCAGCATCACGCTGCTGACAGGGCTCCCTAGGCTTAACTCCCCTGGGTGGGGCTATAGGGGTGGGCTACTCAACAGAAGACTCACTCTGGTCAGCACTGGGTGTTGTGGGAGGTGCAGTGGTACTGGGAGTTGGGCATCATTCACAGGACAGTCAGCAGTTTTGCATGCTAACCCCCAGGAGGCATGACATACAATGACATAGAGCGTGCTAGTGCAATGTCTGTCATGCCTCCCCATAAACTAGGTGCTGGTCATGACAGATCTTCAGCCTCTGCCAGGGGTCCATACCGCATCGGACACTCAACCCCCCTCCATCTGGAGAAGGAGAGCCATCCCTTGGATACTCAATCCTTCTTTCCCCAGCTGGCCCTCTGACTTCCGAGTCCATTCCTGAACTTGTGATGTCGGCATCACAAGTGGACACCTTGCTGATATGCCAGCAGGCGGGCAGGCCAGTTGTTACTGTTTTTGAATTAATAGTTTTTATGTTGGATTTTTCACTGTTACTGTCAATAATTAGGATCTGATGATACATCACATCAGCTGTCATCACTAATATAATCTCTCAGTGAATGGCAAGAAGGGGACATGAATGGAAAAAATCAGAAAAGCTGGCCTTCTACGTGAATGAGGATAATCACCCTTTAATGTCATCTAGACATTTTCTGTATAACTGTAGTTTTGGCAGTGTCATTCACCAGGTCCAGACCACTGGAGGACACCAGAGTTTTGCAACCACCTCTCAGAGCAAAGCAGAGCAGAGCAACCAGCTGACTCTGGCGTGAGAGACTTGTGTTAATACTGCAATGCATGCATATCTACATGGAAAGGAGGAGTGTATAAAAGTACCACCCATGTCTGCGCTGACAGACTGGTAGAATCACGGGTTTGGGCTCTGTGGTGAAGGTATGGACTGTTAAACTTAAAGAATCCAGCTGAATAATTGTACTCTTTGTCTGGGAGAGCAAATCTATAGAATTTCTTTGAAAGTTTCAGGAGATACATTTGTCATATATACAATATTTATTCTCCGTTTTCACCTGGCCAGGATCAGGATGACTCACACTGCATAGTCTGGAAAGTTTCACCAAGGGGTACACCGTCAGAGTACTTACTCCCATCTCACAAAGAAGGTGATAGGAAGATCACTGGAGACATTGTTTAGATTAGAAGGAAAGATAAAAGTGAAAATGAGGCTTTAACAATAGTCTGCAACTATTCAAAAAACAGAGTGCTCAAGGTAATGAGCTAGTACTACATGTGTCAACTAATCACAGGGAACAAATGAGCACAGGCTGGAAAGGTGAGAGAAAAACAACCTGCAATGCAAAATAAATTGAATCTAGCAAAGGACAAAAAGGAATGAGGCCCCTGGTCAAATCATCATTCTGTAGATGTGAAGTGTCATGGTCTAGAGTTATTAGTTTCCTATTTGCTTCTTTACTAGATCAATTTATTTTCCATTGCAGTTTTTTTTCATCTTTTCAGTCTGAGTGTATTCATTCACAGTGATTCATTTAGAAATATTAAACCTTCTTGTTCTTCACCATTCTTCAGGAATCACACATTAAATACTGGCTTTGGGATTAGAGCCTGGGTCTCCAGGTTTACAAAACCACTACATTAAACTAACCAATTGTTTTTTCCCTTGATAATATCAGTCAATGACAGGTGCTATACAGATGTGCACACACATGAAACACACACATGAAGCACACACAGACACACACAACATACAGATGGACACTCTTACATGCACATCTCTACATATTGTACCTAGATAGAAACTGGACTACAAGCATAGACACACACAACACCACATACAGTATGAAGAGCACAAACATACAACACTTCCTACAGATACATGCACACCCACAGCACTACATATATAGATGAATAAACATGAACACTACTTACACATGACAGCATGCACACTAGACCTACATACAGATGCCCACACAGCACTATATACACAGACATGTACATTCACAGTATTACCACAAAGACATGCATATAGATGCCTATGCATCAATATGGGCCAGGTATGGGTGATAGGCACATACCTGGCCCACACATATCCTCAACAATTAATAGGCACACCGGACATAGCATTCACCACTGCCAGCCATTGCAGTCCACCTTTTCATAGCCCCCCCAGTGCATTGGTGCATGGGTGGTGGACTGGTGGATACAGGCAGGCATCCAATTGGATACTCTTTCTGTGGACAGCATGGATCAGGGGATTTTGGGACACTGCATGTCCTGGAATTTAAGTTTATTTTGATGAATGCCTCAGTGATTGCCCCCAGCCCTCTCTGCTTTACCAGAGGGCTGGGGCAGCATGGCAGAGGGGATTTGCTGTCCCACTGTGACCAGTGTATGTTGTTCAAGGGGGCACACAGTGACTAAGGCAGGGTCCATTCTCTCATATCCAGTACCCCCCTCTCCCAGCACTCTGTGCCTTAGTGAATGGCATGGAAGCATGGGAACACCCCAGGCCACTACCCCAGTCCATCTGCATGCATAGCTGCATGGACGGACAGGGGAATCAGTGCAGAAGGGGCACAACCACCTTTAGTAAATTCTGCAGGGATCTGTGGGTGCCCTGTTGCACAGCTGGCCAACATATGGAAACCTACATGCTGCAGATGTGTGGTGCATAGGTTTTGTGCATTTACATGCATAGGAACCATATGGAGAAATCTACACACACAGTACTACATACATACATGTCACAAAATTAAATAGAGACACAAGCATATATAGAGCACCACATACACAGATGCACACTTAACACTACATTCAGATGAACAAATCATGCTATCTGGACATATACAATGCATACACATACACATAGATGCTTATATGAGTTCTACATACTGATGCACACACATATATATGCATAGATATACAGGCACATCCATATGTGCATTTCATACAGATGTGCACACAGCCGTTTACACAAAGTGCTATATATTACATAGTAACATAGTATTTGACGGCAGTCAAGGACCACTAGGCCCACCCAGTTTGCCTGTATTCCCTGCCTGCATCAGTGGTCACTGACCCTACTTGGTCATTGACTTTAGCCTTTCCTACCCACCTCTAGGGCTTCCTTGTGCCTATCCCATGCATGTTTGTATCCCTCCACTGTGCTAGCTCCCACTACTTCCTGCGGTTGGCTATTCCATGTATCTACCACCCTTTCTGTGAAGAAAAATGTTCTCACATTCCCCTTTATCCTGCCTTCCTCCAATCCCATATCATGCCCCCTCATCCTTGTACACATCCTATACTGAAAAATGTTGCCCACTTGTACTTTGATTATGCCCTTAAGATACATGAAGGTATATATCGTATCTGCCCATTCCAGCCTCTCTTCCAATGTATGCATAAGGAGGTCTTTTAATCTCTCGTGGTATGTCTCTAGGTGCAAGCCCTGCACCATCTTTACTGTCCTTCTCTGAACCACCTCCCCCCGTCTTATGTTCTTATGAAGATGCGGCCTCCAGAACTGTACATAGTAGTCCAGATGAGGCTTCACCAGTGTTTTGTACAGTGGCATCACTACTTCCCTTCTTTTGTTAGTGGTACCCCTTCTTATGCACCCCAACAAGCTACTGGCCTGCCCCACAGCCTTGATACACTGTTTGGTCACCTTTAGGTCATCTGAGATGATTATCCCTAAATTCCTTTCTTCCCTGATAACTGTCAACAACACCCCCCTCATCCTGTAACTCTCTGCAGGGTTTCTGCACCCCAGGTGCATGATTTTGCACTTCTTTACATTAAATTTTAATTTCCATACATTGAACCAATTTTCCAGCTTACCAGGGTCCCTCCTCATTTGCTCGACCCCCCCCCCGAGTGTCTAACCTGTTGCAGATCTTTGTGTCATCTGCAAATAGGAAAACCTTCCCCTCCAGCCCTTCAGCAATGTCACTAATGTAGACACTAAAAAGGACTGGCCCCAGGACTGATCCTTGAGGCACCCCATTGGTCACCCCCTTTCCTTAAATTGGATCCCATTAACCACCACCCTCTGCTTTCTGTCCCCCAACCAATTTCTAATCCAGTTGTACATTTGTGGCAAACCCCCAGGCTACCCAACTTGTTAACCAGTCTTCTGTGTGGAATGGTGTGGCAGGCCTTTCTGAAATCAAGGTAGGCGATATCCACTGCTCCCCCCCCCGATCCACCTCCTTTGTCACCCATTCAAAAATGTCTATCAGATTTGTTTGGCATGACCATCCTGCTGTGAATCCATGCTGCCTCAGATCCTGTGCTCCACAGGATTCCAAGTGTTTCATAATCCTTTCCTTAAGCAGGGCCTCCATAATCTTGCCCACTATTGAGGTGAGGCTGACTGGCCTATAGTTTCCTTCTTCCTCACTGTTTTTTATTTATTTATTTATTTTATTTTATTTATTTATTACAATTATTGGAAATACACCATTGAGTCATAGACTCCTTTGCAAAGGTTCCACATCATAGATACATCAGGGATTACATAGGAGAAAGAATACATAGGAATTAATCATAAAAATACAATAGGAATTAGTCATACAGTATGTGGTAAGCAAAGTCTTAGGGCAGTACAGGCCCATCATCAAAGTTAGACAAGAACTGATAGTCTGACATTTTTACCAAACAAAGCATTGGATAATTTGCAAGAACCAGACAAGTATTTGCAAGAACCAGACAAGCACTGCATAAGTTGCAAGTACGTCCAAGTAGTGAAAGGAGGGAGGGAAATTAGGGACTAGGTGGGAAAGGGTAGGGAAAGTGGGGGATGGTAGGAGGTTGGACTAGGGACAGTCACAAGTTGACAGTGACAGGACCAGATTTTTGAAGCGGTTCTTGAAAGGACCTAGTTTTATTTCATATAGGATGGGTGTGGGGAGCTCATTTAGCCATTTAGGGGCCCGACACTGGAAAGTCCTTTGGCCAAGGGTGGTCCTACACTGGGGTACAGTTATGAGAGACTTGGCAGTACTTCTGGTAGATCTATTTGAGGGGGCTGGTTGGATAAGGTGGATAAGCCCCAGAGAAGCAAGGTTGAGTAGGATTTTCTTGGCTAGCAGGCAAGTATGATATTTAAGCCTTGAGTCAAAGTTTAACCACTTGGCCTACTTATATAGTTCACAGGAATGGTTAAATCTGTCACAGCCTGTGATAAGATGACAGGCTTTGTTTTGGTTGATTTTGAAGTGTTTTAGGGCTGTTTGATCAGCAGAGCCATAAATAACAATGCCGTAGTCCATAATGGAGAGTACAGAGGAAGACACAGCAGCATGTATGGCTTCAGGGGAGAGATAGTGTTTGAGGCAGTATAGGATACCAAGTCCAGTGTTTAGTGAGATGGATAGGAGCTGGATATGTTTATGAAAGAAGAGAGATGTGTCTAGGGTTATGCCCATGCATTTAAAGGTGTCAACCTGTTCCAGCGTATCACCCAGCAAGTTGACAATAGAAAGTGGTGTTCCAGAGTGGGAACTTTGGCGGTGAGGGAAAATCATAGATTTTGTTTTTTTGTGGTTAAGTATAAGCCTATGGTACCTAATCCAGGCTTCCACTTCCGTGAAGTACTTTTGGACAGAGCTTTGGAGGGAGATGGGGGGCTGGTGACTGCTGAAAATGACAGCATCATCTGCATATAAGAGAAGTCTACCTGAGCAGGACTTAGGTAGTGAGTTCAAAAATATGCTGAAAAGGAGAGGGCCCATAATTGAGCCTTGAGGGACACTGAATAGGACAGGGTGGCAATCAGAGAGGGTGGAGCCAATTTTGACACATTGCACCATACCAGTTAGGTAATCTGTGAACTAGGATATGGTATCCAGGGAGAATCCATGGGCTGATAGATAGTGCAGGAGGAAGGCATGGTTGACCATGTAAAAGGCCTTTGTGAGGTCAATGTAGAGAGAGACAACTATAAGTCCATGATCAAGGGCTTAATGGATGTAGGATATTTATTCTACGAGGGCGGTAGTGGTACTATGGTCCCTACGGAAACCGTGTTGTTACTGGCAGAGGAGATCATGTTCCAATAAGTAGTGCATGTGTTGGTTGGCTACTATTTTTTTCTAATGCCTTTGGGGGGCATTGGTTATTATGGGAGGTTTTTTCACCACTCTTTAGAATAGGAGCAATGACAGCTTGCTTCCAGGGTGATGGGAATCGGCCAAGTTTTTTTTTAAGAATTTTAGTTATGGGGAGGAGGACTTCATTAAGAGTAAGATGTAGGAGCTTTAGGTCCAGTGAGTCATTACTATACCAGGACTTGGTCAGAAATTTGAATAAAAATTCCTTGGCTTAAGTGGAAGACATGATACGGAGACGAAAAGAGGATATATTTGGCAGTGGGGGTGGGGAACGAGTTGGAGAAGGGTCAAAGAAATTGGAGGGCAGGACCTCACTAAGGTCACAGAAAGTGGTGTTTGGATGTTAGCTATAACCAGGGGGTCTTGAGTGGTGGTCCCGTCAGAGGATAGTTGAGCAGGGGGTGGGGAAATGGTTTTTCCACTAAGTTCCCTAATACTTTTCAAGAAGTCTTGACTGGAGCCCCGGAGGAAGTAACAGCTGCCTTATAGTGGGCTGCTTTAGTCTGCCGAATGGCCCAGGTGCACACATTTCTGGCTTCTCTGTAGAGCTTCTTATCGTGCGGGAGATGGGAGTCAGTGGCTTCGTGTCAGAGATTGTCACGGTGCCGCATCATATCCAGGAGGCCCTGAGTGATCCAGTGGGTATCTCAGTTTTTGGAAAGGAGCTTCGTGAGAGGGGCATAGCGGTCACAGGTAGCATTGAAGGTGGCAATGAAGTGAGTCAATGCAACGTCAACACACTCAGCCCTATCAATTGGGGTCCAGTCACATGCCCAAAGGTAGGACTTGAGGCGGGAGAGGGAGCCTCTTTTTAGTGTCGTTGGAAGGAGGGGATTGGGGTGGGCTGGGGTTTTTATTAGACCACCAACAGGCGACCGGGAAGTGGTCACTGATAGCATATGGAAAGACTTTAACATGAAGATACTATTGAGTCTGTTAGTAAAGATGAGGTCAAGAAGGGTCGCCTTGCCTGTTTTGTCATTTAGCCTGGTGGGGGATTGAACAACTTGTGTGAGGTCTTGGGCTAGGGCAGAGTCATGGAAGTGAGAGGAGGAGGGAGTAAGCCAATTGATGTTGAAGTCACCAATGAGGATGACTTCATTATTAGAGGGGAGTAATGAAATATAGTCTAGGATGGTTTTGAAGGCAGGTTTTTGGTTAGGTGGAGGGATGTAAGCCACAGAGAGGTATAGGGTTTTCCTGGTTCTCCAAGGAGCAACTTGATCATAAGAATTTGGGACTCCTTTTCAGGGAAGGGGAGGTTAATTTGGGTAGCTCGCAGTGTGTTTTTTACTTAAAAGGCACAACCCCACCTCTTTTAGTGAGCTCAGAAAAAATAAATGAAGTCTAAGGCTACTGCAGAGTCGGGGTGCTGCTGGTATGCCTGGTTTCAGTTAGGGCCAGGATATCAGGCAAGTGCTATGCCAGCAAGCCTTGGAGGGAGAAGAATTTTGTTTGCAAGCTACAAATGTTGAGACAGGTGATGTTGAGGCCTTTGGGCTTAGTACCAGAGGAGTTGAGGCCAGAAAAGGGACCTGGATTAGGGTGAACATTTCCAGAGAGTAGAAGAAGAAAGAGAATATACAGCAGAAAGGTGTATTTTGTGAGTTTTAGCTTACAGGGGCAAACACTGGGGAGGGGCGTATCATTGTACGGTGGGGATGTTTCGGGACCTAAGGCCATGGGCCAGCTAGGCGAGAGGAGGGAGGTCCACGTGCAGGATCGCAGGGCTGGAGATGACAGGTATGTTGTGCAAGTTGTAATTTCTGCAGGTATGACCATGTATTACATAAAGGGGGTGCAGTGTGGGTGACAGAGGGGGGAGGCGGGGGGAGTGGGCAGTGGAGTATGTGCGATTGGCAATGGGCCAATAGTGAGGAGGAGAAATAGTAGTGGGAACATTATAGGGTTTTGGGAGGGATGGTACTTTAGAACAAGAGAGATGGAAAGGGGTTAGTGAGTATGGCTGTGATGGTGGTGCAGCAGTAGGGTGCCCACCCACAGTATAGAGGGTACAGGGTTCGAATCCTGCAGCGGGCAAAGGCTGAGGGGTGGGAAAACTGGGGAAATCACAGCTGTTCTTGGGTGAGAGCCAGGGAAAACAGGAGGAGGGGTGAGGAAGAGGCCTAAGAAAAGGGTGGGGTGGGTTAGGAGCACAACACAGACCCCTGGTGGCAGGTTTGTATAATCTGCAAAGAGGAAAACAGACAGTATGTGACTTATAAAGCTGGGGTGAGCAGGGACTCTTTTGAAGAGGGACTACATTTGCCTTCTTCCAGTCGTCTGGAACCACTCCTGTATTGAGTGACTCACTAAACAGGGCTACCAACAGTGCTGCTGGCACCATCAGTAGTTCCTTTAATATCTTAGGGTGAATACCATTTGGTCCCATTGCTTTGTCCATCCTCAGTTTTGTGAGTTCTTCTTGGACTCTCCCTTCTGCAAATGGACTGGTGTTCACCTCCCTCCCGACATTGTTTCTGATGCCCAGCTGTGGTCCCTGCCCCCTCTTCAGTGAATAGTGAACAGAAGCATTTATTCAGTATTGATGCTTTTTCTAAGTTTCCCTCCACATACACACCTTCCTCCCCTCCGAGCCTTGCAATCCCAGCCCTGACCTTCATTCTTTCACTAATGTATCTATAGAATGTCTTGTCCCTTTTCTTTTTCTTCCCCCTTCTTTTCTCTCCGGTCGCCGATCCTGGGGCATCCTTTGGGCATCCCCAGCTTATCCTGCCGGTCTGAGACCCCCTTCACCCTAGGTCCCTGGAACCCCTACCTAGTACCCAGTTCCACCTTTTGTCCCCCTGGCTTGTGTCCCCCAGGGTGGAGCCCCCTCCTCTTACCTTGGGTGCTTTGCCAATCTAGTTTGGTGGTCTGGTGCAGGCTGGAGGATATTGGGATCTGGGTAGGTGGGGTCCGACAGTGGGCGTAGGGCTGGCATGCCATCATCTCCCTAGGAGCTGGGGAGTTTCCTTGTTTCTGGTTAATGAGCATGACCCCTATGGAGGCACAGACATGCAATGGCATTCACCATGAGCAGGGCATGCTCCCGCACCTGTCACCTCCACCCCTTGTGTGCGCAGTCCTAACTTTTTAGCACCCTAGTCTCCACTGGGGGTCGCTGCTGTGGCAGGATCACAAGCTCATCCTCCCCAGATGCTCTGTCCTCTCCTCCCCGGTCAACCCCCAGCAATTCAAGCTCATTCCCGACCTCGGGTTGCCGGCATAACGTGAGGTGTGGTGTCCAGCACTTCAATCCTCAGCACCACTGTGCCTGCCTTCTTGTCCCTTTCTTTGTTGTCTGTGCTACTCTTTCCTCAGTTTGCACCTTTGAGCTACAAACTGCTTTCCATGATTCCCTCTGTTTATCTAGGTACACCGACCTTTCCCCTTCCTTCTGTATCTCCTTGAATTTTCTGAAAGCCATTTTTTGACCCTTCTTTTCTCTGCCATCCCCTTTGAGGACCATAGTGGTTTGTTCCTTCTCTTACCCTTGTTTCTTAGCCTAATGCACTGATTTGTCACCATCCAGCAGGGCATCCTTTAGGTGTGCCCACTGCTCTTCAACCCCCGCTTCCTTTGTTGCAGGGCTTCTTTGATGCCTATCCCCATACTAGAAAAATCTACCCTCCTAAAATCCAGGACCCTCACCTTTGTGTGGCATGACTGTGACACTTTACCAGTATTAAACCACACAGTCTGGTGGTCATTGGACCCTAGGTGTCCCAATTGGTCAGTACAAGGTCCAGAATCACATTGTCCCTGGTGGGCACACACCATCACACAGCCCAACATACTAACCACAGAGCTACAGTTGCTTACAAACTGATACATTGTACGCACAGGCCTGCATTCAGACTTATGCGCACACAGTACTACATACACAGATGCATACACATATCAACACATACACAGATGTGCACACATAGCTAGAATGGAATTGATGTCATACAACACTGCATTCAAAAGCACACACATTACTATACACAGACACATAGACACAGCAGCACATACACAGATACACATGCACAGAGCATTACTTGCAGTCACACATGCACACAGCTTTACGTACAGGTAAACATGCACCGCATACACAGAAACAAGTACACTGCATTACATACACAGTGACTGTATGCACATGTTTTTACACCAAAGTTTCAACATACAGTAGCCTTCTTATGACCCTCTCTCATGGAGCCGGTAGGTGAAAATGTTCAAATCCTGCCTGAAAGTTGATTTCACAAAGCGACTGCAAAATCATGTTTTGGGCCACATTTGAGAAATTCCACTGCTCTTGTTTATGAAGTGGGGTCACCCAAAGGCCATGTTGAAATGTGGGAGTAAAAATATTAAAAAATGACAAAGTTATTAATAAAAGTTCAAACCCTGTTGAAATACATTAAAACAGACTTACTGTATTTTCTGATATTGTGGTCACCTGTTATACTAGCAAGATGTGTCTTCGATCATATAGTGGCTCTACATTTTGTATTTTTATTTATTTATTTTTGTTGAGCAGGTAAATGCACTAGACAAATCCTGCCTATTTTCAGGCATGACCCGGGGGAGGGAGATACAGACGAATGCCAACTGACCTTGAACCAGATTAAGCTGTTGGTGGTATTTTTTTGTGAATGAGGGAAATTTGGCCAGGACACTGGGGAAATTCCCCTACTCTCTGGGAGATGGTGCTGTGACTGGTGTTGTAATGGCCAGTCTGCCCGGGCTGTCATGGAGTTCGGACGTGCAGGGGGCCGGGGAACAGGCCTCTTCCTCGGTCTCGGGCTTTGGTGAGGCAGTTTCTGAAACTCATGGTTCTGCATCGCTGGAGGTTGTGCCTTCCCTTCCCTTCCTGTGGACAACAAGCTGCAGGATGGTCCATTTTGTGATGAGTCTGATGCAGAGATCTGGGAACAGACTGCCGCTGAGGAACGCAGATTTTCTGCAAGGAAGGCGGAGCTACAGAAGCTGCTGGTGAAATGTGATGGGTCTGGCGCTGTGTCGGACGGCAGTACTTGGGCAGGTATTCCAGAGGAATACTTGGAAGTGGAAAATGAGAAGGAGACCATGGCGTCCACAGATTTGTCACTGGAGGTTTCGATGGATGTGAGTACTTGTACTGTTTCACAACAGGCACATGTGCTGGCACCTAGTATGAGTGATGTGGACTGTGCTGAAGAGTCGATGAACGTTTTGACACCGGGAAAATTACGTATTCTGGATTCTGTGGGGTTGCGCGTTGGTCATCTTGTGCCTGATGCAGTTATGTCTTCTAACTGTGTTGCTTTACCCACTGGTTTTATTTCTCCTGTGTCCCCTGGATCTTGCTTATTGCTAGGTAGGTCTGACGACTTACAGGGACAGGCTTGCAGTTCTGGTGGGGGGGACATCGCTACACCCTGTATAACTGTTCCTGACATGGCGGTGCGTGTTGTTGTCACTGCCCCTTCCCAGGCAGACTGGGTTTTCACCACGTTGGAGGCTGCAGAGTGGGTGAAAAAATTGGATGGTACTGCATGGGATGCCAATGTTTCTGCCTTGGAACAGTTTGCTAAGGTCCTACTGTCTTTAGGTCTTGAACCTGGGTCAGACATTCCAGCCTCCCAATCACAAATAACGCCTGGGCAGATTGTTGTACACTCTGAGACCCCTGCAACCTCTGGGCTGGGGGACCTCTTGAAGGCAATTTCAGAGTTGGAAGGGGAAACAGTTGCTCCTGTCCTATGGTGTGACTCTCCACCCCTGCCTCCTCTAGCCCCTTTGAATCCACCGCAGGTCACCCCTGGGGATGAAATTCAGGAAACATCCTCTAAGTTACCAGTCTCTCAGAGCCCCCCCCCCATTAAAAGTTACAGATGCTTTTCAGCAGGTGAAGCCTTCAGTTTGGACTGAAGGGGTGAAGGAGAAATTGTTCCCTTCTAAGACCACTGCTTCAGAACCGGCCATGAGACGCAATGCAGTTCAGCTAAAGTTTAGGGGTGCAGCTACAGATGCACCTGATCGGTTATTTGTGGGTCGTGCTCTTCTTAAGAACAGCATGAAATTCTATGCTTATGAAATTTTTGCCCTGATTCATATGCCCGGGGATACTATCTAAGACATTAGTTTTAAGCATCCTAATGGCTTGGAACATTTTTGGACACAATATAACTTATTGAAATCTGGACCAGTTTGGAAACCTTTTCTTGCCATACCTTTGACCAAACCTCTGTCTAAAATGATTACTATTCTTTTTAGAAATGAGGGAGTCAATGTAGCTGACATAACTTACTGGTTGAAACAAAGGCATAAAGTTACTGGTTACCCTGACCCCATTTTGGATGAGGAACATCTTTTGAGAGGGGGTGGAAGTTTAAGGTTACACTCAATCAAGAGCATGGCATAGTACAACATTTGCCTAATTGTTTTTTTTTAGGTCGTGATAGGGGAGTGTTGTTCTATTCTGGGCAGCCCAGATCTTGCTATAAATGTGGTGCTCTGGGCCACCTGAGCAATGTGTGTGAAAAGCAAAATGTGGGCTATGTGGGGACTTTGGACATGTTGGTACTCATTGTAGACAACCACAGAAATGTAATTTGTGTGAAGATAATTTTAGGGACTGTCCCTGGGCATCTCATAATGGGGCTGATCAGTCTGTTTGAGCTGAACATGAGGTCAATGTTATTACAGCACAGAAAGAGGAGTTGAAAGGTAGTAATCTTATGGAACAGTTGGCGGCCAGAAAACTGTTCCTTGTTGAACGCCCGGCTGACAACCCCCCTTCTGATTCTGTACTTTGTTCCAGAGGTTGTCTCTGACACCTCCCTTGTTACCTCTACTCCTTCAAAAGATGTCATTCAAGATCAAGTGATTTTGAGTCTCCCCTTGGTTCAGACTCCAGAAATTTCGGATCATTATTTCAACATTTCTCAGCTGCAAACAGCTACTACTTTGCCTGGTCTTGCTGTAGGTCAGGATGTGGATGAGGATGTCATGCCTCTGCCTGATGGGGGGAGGACATACCTTTTTGTAGAGTAACAAGGTCCAAGGCTGTACAACTGATTCCTACTGTTACAGACACTTTGGCAGTTCAAAACCCTTTTGGTGTACTTATGGATGTACAAGGTGGTGATGAGGGTGATGAGTCTGAAGGCTCTTCGGTGACCTCCTCGCTACTTGAAAACCCAGTTGACACTAGAATGGTAGAAAAGCCTAAGCCAAAGAAAAGAAAGAAAAGGAAGTGATGGGATTCTTTATCATTTTCATTTTTTTTCTTTTTTCTAATGCAGACTGATTTCCTTATATCTACTATTAATGTGAATAGTATCCACAATTGTCAAAAACACCTGATTACTTTTGCTAGTTTGCATGATGCTCAAGGTCAGATTATATTTTTACAGGATACCAGATTACACACTATTTCGGAGATAGAACAAGCTAAATGCGATTGGAGGTGGGGACCATCTTTATGGTCAGTGGGGGAGCTGCCTTGTTCAGGTCTTGGAATCTTGTTTACTGCTTTGTCTGTCCAGATTTTGAAGGTTGTAGATCTTGCTCCTGGCAGGGTGATGATTGTGGATTTGCTTCTTGCTGGGTTAGCATACCATCTGATTAATTTGTATGCACCACAGTCTAAAGCTGACAGGGTGGTTTTGTTTCACCTTATTGAACCTTATCTCTCCACTTCCAAGTTGATTCTGTGGGCCGGAGACTTTAACTGTGGTTTGTCTGTGAGGGATTGGGGATGACAGACTCGGAAAGTTTATAGTGATACAAATGCACTGGTCAAAATTTTAAGTACAGCTGGCCTTTGTGATGTTTATGATATTTCGGGAAACCCTTCAGAACACACTTTTTATAAGGGTTGATTGCCTACTCGAATAGATTTTTGGTTTGTTACTCCCCGGTTACCTATTGCAGCAGTTAGTATAGTACCTCTGGAGACTTCAGATCATGTACAGGTGCACACTAGGATTGGTTTAATGCACGATATTACTTTTGGAAGAGGTTATTGGAAAGTGAACACTACTGTTTTGACACAGGAGGTAGTACAGGATGGGGTGTTTGATTTATTACATTCTAGACGGGATGTTAGCTTTTTATATGATTCCTGGGGAACCTGGTGGGAGGATACTAAACGAGATCTAAGGGATTATTTAAAGCGGGTTTCCAGGTCTTTGGCTACATCCAAGTATTTGGCTTATCTGCATCTCAGAGAGCAATATTTAAAGCTTCTGTCACAGGCTTGAGATGATGGTACTGAGAATCATGTGATGTTGCAAATGATTAAAACTCAGATTTGTGAATACCACACTAGAAGAGAGGAAGAGATGGGAAAACATCAGCATTTTGCAACAATGTGGAGCAAAGTGTTTGTTAATCCTTATGAGGCTGATACTCAGGGTGTTAAAAAGTTAACTTTGCAGGCTTTGTATGGACGAGATGGGGTGTTGTGTTCTACCCATTCCAGTCTCCAAAAGGTTGTTACAGAACATTTGTGTCATACATATCAGAAGGTTGCAGTACGGAATCAGGTCCCTTTGTTAAACATTGAGCCTTTGCCAGAGATTCAGCAATATGATTTGGACTCGCTTTTGAGTCCTATCACTGTGGAAGAAATTGGTAGGGCAGTAGAGAATTTGTCAGTCCAGACTGCCCCGGGTTTGGATGGCATCTCCAATGAATTTTACAAAACATTTAAGTCAAATTTGATTGAAGTCCTGAGGGAAGTATTTCAGGAAATTTTGAATGGGGGACCTTTGCCAACTAGTATGGAAGCTGGGGTGATGATTTTTTATATAAGAAGGAGGACCCACAGTATTTGAAGAATTGGAGGCCATTAAGTCTCCATAATTCGGATTATAAGATTTTCATCAGAATTTTAATGACACGTTTAGCTAGGGTAGCTCAGTATGTTGTGCTTCCACATCTGACATGTGCCATACCTGGTAGGTGTATACAGCAAAATTAAATTTTTATCAGGGAAGTGTTTGTTCAGCTTGGCTGGTACTTTGGATGGCTATTTAATGTCCATAGGTCAGGAAAACACTTTTGATGCTGTGAGGCATGATCATCTATGGGACACTCTCCTGTTATACGGGATACCAATCCCTTTTGTTTCTACACTTCAGCATTTGTATGGTACAGCACTAGTGATGTCATTGATTAATGGGCATCTAGGGACTCTAGTGCAGCTTCACAATGGTGTTAGACAAGGTTGCCCGTTAAGTTCGTTATTGTATGTTTTTGCAATTGACCCCCCTTCACGGCTCATAGAATTCAATTTCCAAATAAAACCTGTCTGTGATATAGTCGGGACTGTGTATCCAAAAGTGACCGCATATGGGGATGACTGTACAGTTTTGCTACGAGATCTGGATTCAGGGCAGAGGGTTTTAGATGTGTTATCAAATATGCATGATTACACTGGAATTGCACTGAATCTTTCAAAGTGCAGGTTGCTTAGTACAGGTAATGCAGTTGTGCCTGTGAGTTGTTCCATTCCAGCTGAGCAAGAAGAGGTTCGCTTATTAGGGTTGTTGTTTGGTACTAGGCAGGTGGAACAAAGGAATTGGGATATGGTTTATGATACTGCACACCATAAGATTTTGTCTTGGAAGTCGTGGAAGAAGACCAGAAAAAAACGAGTTTATTTACTGAAAGCTTACATTTTGCCAATTTTTTTATATGTATCCCATATTTATCCAGTGCCTTTTTCTATGCATGCTAAACTATTGGGTTTGTTTTTCTTATTGCTTTGGGGGAGTCACCTGAATCCAATGAAATGTGTGCACGCTTATAGACCTCGAAAAGAAGCAGGGCTAGATATGGTTCAGCCTTTAGTATATTTATTTAGTAATTTTTTTATAGTAATATTCGACCGCTATTACTTGGGCGTAAAGGTAGTGGTGTTGCCAGTATGAAACGTTGGGAGTCTCATTTTTTGACTGCATGGGGGAGGGGTAAGTGGCATGTTGTTGATAAATTTTTACCTTTTTATATACAGACAGCACTGAAATATGTTAGGGTATGGAAATTTGCGTTGCATTGGTTTCTAGACACTAAAAGGAAGATGTTTTATAGGACAGTTCTTATACATAATTTTTTTGAGGATCTGGTGTCTTTGATCCCTTCCTACTTTGATTGTCAGTTGTTACTGGACAGTATAGTGGAACCTTGGATTCCTTTGAAAATGCAAGATGTTGTCTGGTTATGTGGACACCAGAAACTAAATGTTAAGGGAAATTAGAAACACAAAGCGCATGATGATAGACTTTGAATTGTAGGCACTTGTAGTGGGCACATTGAAACCATGCAGCATTTGTTTTTTGATTGTACTGGTTCTCCTGGTTTTTGGATCTTTTTAGCTGCTTTGTGGGGTGTACCTTTGTTTGAACATATGACATATGAAATCTTGATATTAGGACAATTGGAGGTTGGGTGGAGAAAATGGAATATGGGTATGGTTTGGGTTATTTTAGCTTGTTTAAAATGGGTATTCTGGCAAACTAGATGCCTTAGGGTGTTACAACAAAAAGTGATTACTGTCTGGGATATGTTATGCCAAGTACAGACAGAACTGGACAAAGTTTATCATTGTGAATGTCGTACGTTGGTGGAACTGGTTTGCAGGCGTCTTTGGGAAGGGGTGGATTGGTTGGGTAATATCTCTGTGTACTTACTGAGTGCTCTCTGGCTTTTGCTTTTGTGGAGCAGTCCATGTACAAATCTATTATGCTCTTTTGTAGTGTTCTCTAGTATAGATTATGTTTTGCATGTTCCTTTTACTTGTTTTTTTTTTTGCCTTTTCTTTTATATATTTAAACTTTGTTTTGAACCTTTGTTTTTTCTCACCTCTGTATTTAGGTGATATGTGTCTTGATTTTTTCTGTATCTGTTTTTGTTGCACAATAAAACTTTTCGATAAGTGCCATGGGATCTTTAACATCCACCTGAACTACCACCGATCCAGGCAGATGGGACCTCGGTTTAACATGTCATCCGAAAGACGGCACCTCAGAAGTGTAGCACCCCTCTCATGCTGCACTACAGTGTCAGTACTGGGATATTACCCCAAGTGCCAGATGTGGGAACTGCACCTACAGCCCTTTCATCTAAAGGTCTCAGAGGTGAGTTTGCTACCTACTGAACCACTGACACTGAAGTGGGGACATCTTGGGATATGCTTGGGTGATTGAGGGTGGGAGTGGGGGTGTGGGTGGTGGGTTCTGAGTGGGGGGTGAAGGTACAGTGGATGGGGTGTGTGGGGGTCAGATTGGCAAGGGACCATTTTTTTTACAGGTTAATTTATTCCCAAAAAATGAAGACATTGAGGGACAGCTTTCTTTTTTCACAGCTTTAAGTTAGAACAGTTTGGCAGTATTGGATCTATCACTGGTAACTGGGCACCTCAGTGTTGACTAAACTTTATGGTTTCACTGGGGGTTGGCATCCTGGTGGCACTACTTAGGGATTTGGAGGAGACACTGGGCAACCTGGAGGTGAAGGGGTTGTGCAAGTGGTACAGGGTGGGCTCCCCAGTGCACCTTTCTGTTAGAAAAGTAAAAATAAATCAGGGAAACCCTAGGAAGGGCCAGCTGAGCTCGGAAGGGGAGAAAATTAAAAACTGGATAGCGAGTGAGAAGAAACAGAGATATCACCTTTTCACTGCTAGAACACAAAGCAGGCATCATGACTCCAGTTGTAATTGCAGAGGTCAACAAAGTCTCACTGTTCTCATAAGATAATGTGGGAAAAGAGCTCCTCTTGCTTAGCTTGGCACCCTGGATTTTAGATTGCCCAGAAAATATATTTTGGGCCATTTAAAAAAAAAAAAAAACTCAGAATCTAGCTAAACTTGGTCCCATTTAGCCAAGATTAGATTTTGTTTTTGAAACATAGTTTGTAACCAGCCTGGCGGCCTGCAGAACAAACACATGTTGCCTCACCTGCCACCACACCAGCGACTAAGGTTTGGGAAGAGACTCAGGTCACTTGGGGTTGGCTGGAGACAGGAGGATTGAGCATCCTGTGGACTGCTCTCCTCATCTGGGGTGGAAGGGCTGCCGATCTCAGCATTTGTTTGGCATCTAGTGGAGGCTCAGAAGCAGGCAGCCAGGGACAGCATCTTGGGGGCACAGAGGGATGGATACCAGAAATGTCTCATGCATGAGGGCAAATTTGTACAGCATTGCAAATCTGTTACTGCCTACTCTTCCAACCCCTCTCAGCTGATCAGGGATTGCTACAGATTCCTAGGATATGTTTGAAGACTTCTGGTGCAAGGGCTTTTTTGTTTATTGTCCCTACCCTGTGGAATTCTCTACCTCCTTCGGTTAGAGAGTGCCTGACCATGAAGAACTTTAAAGGGGCCTTAAAAAAAATCTGTTTAATCTCACCTTCTTGGACTGTCGATGAATTAATGTTCATGGAATACTGTTTATTATAAATGTTTTTAATTGTGTATTTGTTCTTAAATTGCTGCATTTTTATTATTTGTACATGCACTTGGTTAAATTTTGACTTGAGCTTTTTAAAAATAAAATGAGTTGAACTGAGTTGAGTTGTTCCTCCAGGGGAGGAAAATGGTACAGCAATGGCTGGGTGCAGTGCAGGATGACACTGACCCCTTGCAGGCTCTGCACCAGACTTCAGGGTCCTCTCCTGGAACAGGATCCATAAGTCACTGGTATGGTGCCGAGTACAAAACCCCGCCACAGGGGGGAAGCAGTAGGACAGAGGCAAGTCCATGGAATGCTGGGTGACAGGGCTGAGGGGGTCAGTGAGAAGGCTAGTCTGAACCTTAGGGGAAGATAAATATATTAACTAAAAAAAAACAGGTTTTATCCATTTTTCATGGGTTTTTTTTGTTCGGGAAAAACAAAAACAAGATGGCAGCCATTATGGCCCAAAAAATACTTTTTTTCAGGTTGTGAGAAGCAAGTGGTGAGAAAGCAAAAAGCTCTCACAACAGGGAGTCTTCTGGGTCATATGTAATGGGGAGACATGGGCACACATCATAAAGTAAACAGCAAGTCTGATTTTCCAGTACAAACTAATGTAATTATCACTATTCTTTCCTGGCCCATGCATTTCTGTGGCTTAGAATTGCATAACTTTTCTGAAATGTAGTCACATTACCACTGTCATTTAAGGCTGTTGGTGGATGGTTTGGACTTGTTAGCTAAGAGTAAAAAGTTAACAGTTTGCTGTGAGTGGCTGGGGGGCTATCAATACAGAAAAGTAGACAACGCACTTCCTAGGCATAACATTCATTTTAATTCAGTCCCAACATGGCACCTGTCACACTGAATTACATTTCTGCAGGTAAGTCTAATGAATGTTGATGGGTGCAAGTAACCAATCAATAGCCACCCAGCAAGACTAGAACAAAATCAGTAAGTGAACTGATGAAACGATCAGTAAGACAGTCCATCCTTGGCATTTCTATTTAAATATCAGTCAATGTTATTAATCAGATTAGAGTTTTATTCAAGTTTTTATCAGTCTGTGCCTTTTTTTTCCTTTTTACCTTGCAGCTTCTCAATTATGAATTGCTGCAGTGCAGGTTTCTTCTGACCGAGCTACACTAATTGCATTGTTGTCAACACAGTACTGGATCTCACACTCATCTTGTTCTCTGCTTATGAATGATGTGTATTGATTTGTAATGGATACCTGTGTTTTTGTGGCACTTGGTATTTAATTTTTAAAGGTATCAGTCAAAATATCTATTACTGAATTGATATGTTATCATTTTAAATAATTTTCAATCACTGTCAGTTCACAATTCTTGCTACAAGTAGAGCTGCATTCAATGAAGCATAAGACACTAATTACATTGCTTCTCACATTACAGTTAGTAGTGTAGTGTCATGTGAGGTCAGTTTTCAAGTTCACATCATAGCGGCGTGACTGAAGGAAACCGTCCTTCTGGCTGGCCGAATGACAGAGTAGCAGTGAGGAGGGCGCTGGTGTGGTGCAGGTCACTCTGTTGGCAGGGGGGAAAGATGCCACTAACCATGAGATGATACCTCCCACACACATAAGTACACAGGTCCAGGGAGGCAGTAAAAAGAAACTGGCTTTGCTGTTCAGAGAAGCAGCAGGATACTGGTAATAACAAAACAAAAAAAAAATCTTGAAACAGTGAATAGGAGCTAACCTATATTAGCTCCAGGGGCACATTCACCTTAGTGCAGCAAGAACTTAAAGCAAGTTCTAGCCAGAGCTGATAGGGCTGTGAAGAGCTACCTAGTGACCAAAGTTACACATGTGCATAGAAATTAATCATGCCTATGTGTAACTTGGCCATTTTTTGGAGGTGTTGCACTAAATTTTCAACATGGCCTCTTTTGGGCCCCTCCTCACGAGCACTGCCAGCGTAATTTTGTTCAATTGTCCCAAAAGGTGAATTCACAGAGCAAATGTGCTATTCTGCACCACAGATGTGAAAACATGTTTTGGGCAGGTTGTGGAAAATGACAGCTGTACTGTTTTGAAGGAAGTGTGCAAAAATGGCAATGTTAAAAATGTGGAGTGAAAATATTAAAAACTGGCAGTGTTAGGAGCGTGCATAGAAACTGCGCAACACACTCTCATAATGAAGTCATTTTTGGGATTTTTTTTCAACAAATTTGCGACATGGGCTTTTTGGGACCCCACGTCATGAATAGTGGCACTGTCATTTTGTGAATCGGTCCCAAAAGCTGATTCTGCAGAGTGACTCGAAATTACCTTTTGGGACAGAGTAACAAAATGACAGTGACAGATTTCATGAGGAGGGGTTCCAAAAACGCCATGTTGAAAATTTAGGACAAAAATTCCAAAAAATGGCTGAGATATCAACATAAGTTGAAAATCCCATTAAATGGCTGTATAGCATGCTTACCTTTAATTCTTCAGTTTACGGTTGGGCTTTAAAGAGTGCAGATGTGTCCTGGTCTAGAGAAGATGACAGTGCCAACCTCTGGAGGTAAGTATGAGGTAAGGGGGTGCTCAGTGGGAGGGTGGGGGGAGGGGACTGCAGCGATGACCAGGGGCCGTTTTCAGTTTTACAGGGAAAAAAATGACAACGAAGGACCGTTTTTTAATTTACAGAAAAAGTAAAAACAAAACATTTCAGCACATTGGGGTGGGCTCCCAGTGTGCCACATGAGGAGGCTGACATGGGGATTGGGCACCCTGATGTTGGGCATGACTTGGGGAGGGGGCACCAGGGGAACAGAAACGTGACAAGGGACCATTTTCTAATTTACAGAAAAAAAAACATTTTAGCACACTGGGGTGGGCTCCCAGTGTGCCACATGAATGGGGGGGGTTGTGCAGGATGCTGACATGGGGATTGGGCACCCTCATGTCGGGAATGACTTGGGGAGGGGGGCACAGAAAATAGTGAATGGCATTTTGCCATTCGCAACATGCCAGCACCTGCAGAACTGCACATGCACACGTGCAGTTCATGCACTGGAATGCGGAAGTAACAGCTGAAATAGTGCAGCAGTCATTCCTTAGTGGCTGATCGTGGTGAAGGAGTTTAAGCACCGAGGTTCCACGATTGGCCAATTTTAGAGCTACCAAGCTGACACAAAACTGCTGTAGGCTCTGCCCAAAGCCTTAAAAAGGAGAAAAGAAAGGATGGGGGAGAAAGGACCACCTACTGAGGGGCTGATGCAGGGAACTAGCAACCTCCACATTTCATTCATAGCCCATAGTTTTCGTATGTAGCACGCTGAAAGTTCCCTGTCTATGCCTTTTTTTTGTTAATGTAAGTAGATTGGGGAACTGCTTTTCCATTTATCTTGACCCACTCCTGGCGATGGTCACCCTTTGACCACACATCCAGGCAGGACAGTGTGAGACTCATTCAGCACATCATTTTGAAGCCCACTTCCTGGCAGCACTGCAGTATTGGCTGCAACTAACTTGGGGAATTACCCTCAAAGCAACTGCAGCTGCTGCTGTCCCCAAATCCTTTATTTATTTATTTTGTAATACAAGCCCTCCTACTGGATCCAGCACAGCATCATTGCACCCAGTGGTGTACAGACACCCTTTCCACAGGTACAAGATGTTGGGGGTATCACATGGTGATCAGGCTGTGTGACCACTGGCTCAAGTGAAAATTCTCAATGTCCACATCAGTGAGCTTGGAAAGATTTTCCTGCAAGGCAAGTAGATTTAAACTGTGAATAGTGCTAGTCCACGAGTATAAGCCTTATCAACACAAATGCATGAGCTTGTGATCACAACATTTTAAAGTCATTTTGGGTGATGTATGCACCCTAAATCGAAATGCAAGCAAATAATAAATAGATGAATGTGCTTTGCAACCTGCTTACATTAGTCTGCTGTCTGTGACAAGCTCTTGATTTTTTTTTTATGCAAGCCCCCCTTGGGTCCAGCATGGTATTGATGCACTCAGCAGTGCACGGACACCCTCTCTGCAGGTGCAGAATGAGCATGGCTTTTGTATTCATACAATACTTATACTTGTGTACTGTATGTTTATGCGTGTTTGTACTCTCCACAACCACAGACGTTTAATTAAAATGTTAGAACCAAGCATGGCTGTGTTGGGTGTAGGATGATGGGGTGGGAGGGATGATTTGTTAATATTTCAGAACTGGGCATTTCTGAAATGGGGCACTATCATGACAACAGGCTGGAGAGGGGTAGATGTTTAATTTTGCGCAAGTGAGCAAGGCTTCTTTGGGGGCTGCATCATGGCACTGCATTGGAGCAGGAAGGATGTTTAATATTGCACAAATAGGCAAGGCTGCTTTGGAGGCTGGATCGTGGTGCTGGAGTAGGGTGGGAGGGATGTTTAATATTTTACAAATAGTCAAGGATTCTTTGGGGGCTGAATTGTGGCACTGGGTTGGAACAGGAGGGATGTTTAATTAATATTTTACAAATAGGCAAGGTTGGATTGGGGGCTGGATTGTGGCTCCTAGATTGAAGTGGGAGGGATGTTTTATTTATTTTGCATCACAGGTCCAAGGGAAGGAGTGAAAAATATTCTTGTGAACCTGCGTATGCAGACACTGAAAAACATGCATGCACAATGACTTGTATTAACTTCTAATAGTGAGACAGCATGGAGGATTGTATACATAGTTTGATTTTGACTAGAATAACTGCAGTACACACAGAGTGCCTTAATGATTAATGTCCTGCTTTAATATCTGCTTCTCCTGTTCTGTAAATTTCAGTGCCTCTTTTGCAACACTAGACACCAGGGAAATGGCAGCTCACTACTCTCACTGCAGCACACAGCATGAGTTGCAGCTGCAGCTGCAGAAGTCGAGAAAGTCATGCTGTTCTTATACAGATGAATATGAGTCAATGGCTCCTCTCACTAAGCTGGGGAACCGGGATTTTGGGTGCCCAGAAAGGCACCACATTAAAATGTTGAATGCAATATTGTGCAGGAAAAAATGTGTGGTCAAAATAGCTAAAAGCAAAATATCTACAAGGATAGTATAGCGCTATTCCTGTAGCTGTGTTGCTGTCAGGCAAACAGGTTACAGCATCTGATTGGCGATGTGTTGCTGAGCAGCTGCCATGGCTCAGAGGGTAGATCCACAGATGGGGAGGGCAGTGGAATGTTGATGTCCTAGGGTTTGATTCCTCATCCTGGGACATCTACTGATTTTTTTTTTCTTCCCCTCCTCAGGAGTCTCTCCACCCTGATGTTTGTCCCCATCCCTGAGTTGCCTCCCCCCAGAGTTAGTTATAATAAGGTGGGGGGAGGTTCTGGGGCACAGCCCTCTATAATGAGAGATGTGTGGGGTGGAGTCCCCCACAAACACATATTCTGTTTGTTAGTTGCTGGGTTAGTGAAGGTATCACTCTATTTTTTGCTGAGTGCTATCTTTGCTTTCGGCATTTTGTGTTTGCGGTTGTTGACTGTGCTGTTTTTGTTGTCTATATTTTACCTATTGCCTGCAGAAAAGGTATTTCTGCCCTCAATGTTAATAAAACAAACATCAGAATTTAGCTGTACTGGGTCCCTTTAGCTAGGTTCTGTTTTTTTTTTATTTTTTAAGTGCCAGCATTTTTATTTATTTGCCAGGCTTGTTATTTCATGGAAAAAATCATCAAGACGGTAGTTGTCAAGGCAGAAAAAAATGTTTGGTGCCTGCCAACCAAGTAGTGAGAAACCAAACAAGGGTCCCACAACATCAAATTTTTAATTTCGCACCAATACCCATACTCAAAAACCCTACTGCACATGCTCAGAATGGAAAACACTAAACTTTAAAGCCTTATAACCATTTAATATTTTTTTAACCAGACCTATCAAAGGCAATACCTTAGGACATGACACATGTCCTCAGCAAGTTTGGAGAAAAAGAAATTCCATTCCACATAGGCTGTAGGGGAGAGTAAAAAAAAAAGCATGTTAAGTATAGGAAAAAAAGTTAGCCTTTTATAAAAAATGACATATGAGGATCTCAGAAAGTGCACAAGCTACTGTCACTAAATTATCCACAAATCGAGACCTTGCCTCCTAGATAACATATGCAAAGTTTCAGCTCATTTTGTCCAACAGTGCCAAAGATGTTATTGTGCAAAAGTGGGGGGTTAACATTGCACACCCTATTGAGCCCTAACTATAATGGTGCTACCGTGCCACTATAATATATAATAGGGGTGTAGTCACACCCCCATAGTGAGGATTAAGTAGGGTGCTCAGTCTTAAACCCCTAACTTTACAGTTTACTAACTTTGTTGGGGTTTGTCAGAATAGACCACAAATTTGCATTTTCCATGGGATTGCCATATTGTGAAAACATGGAGTTTCATGATGGTACCTTGTGCAGTTTCTGAGATCTGGATACCCTTTATTTTGTAAAAGGGTTACATTTTTCCCTGTCCTTAACTTTTTTTTTTTTTTTTGGCATTTTTGTGCTCTCATGTACAAACCACACAGTACTGATTTTCTGTATAAAACTTTCAGGGAACATGTGGTCTGTGCTGAGGTTATGCCATTGGAAGGTTAGGTAAACAATTTTAAATGGTTCCTGAGTTATAAGGATTTAAAAATTGGTTTTGGATAGATGCCCCATACAAACCAGAAGTTTCTAGTTTGCAAAACTGTTTCTTCATTTGCAAATCTGATGTACCACAAACCAAAATGGATCTCACAAACCGCTTTTTGTTTTAGTTCATGATGGCCGCCATCTTATTCTTTATTTCTGTTACTACTGAAGTTGGAAAACACTTGTAAATGAATAGTGTTAGCAAAACTAAAACATCCCTTAATATACAATGTTTTCCCTAAGCAAGATTTTATAGTCTGCTTGGGAAATTTGCCAAAATGTTATTTCTGACATGTTTTGATCTCACCCAAGCAATTTCTATTTCAAATCACTTTGTTTTGGTTCAAGCTAAAGATTTTCTGATTCATCAACATGGAAAAGTGTTTTGAACTACCTTACAGGTGTTTGAAAAACATTAAAGTTCCAGACGTACAAATGATGCATCCAATTTCCTCCTCTAACTAATTTTCCTTTTTCTAATTACTCTCTCAGTCTACCACTGCACACCCTTCACCCTAAAAAACAAGTGTAAAATATTTCTTTTTAAGAATGCACTGCTTAGTCAAGTTAATACTACACAACTTTTACTCCCTTACAAAGGGATACTGTAATAGAAGAAATCTAGAGGTTGCTACCCAGGAATGTAATAATAACATTAATAATAATAATAATAAACTTTATTTATCTAGCCCCCCAATCCCAGAGGCTCTGGGTACTGTATAGGCAGGCAGCAGTTTAAATTACATAAAATACATAAATACAGGAACATATCTCAATAATAATAAACAGACGATGACTCATAAATACAAGCATCTGTTACAATCAACAGTTCAGCAGTCTGCTTCTTCAGGAATGCAGAGGCAGTTCAAAAAGGCCTCTCTAAAAAGATGTACCTTCAGAGCCCACTTAAAAACCTCCATTGATGGGGCCACCCTCAAAATCTTGGAAATGATTGCCACAGGGCCGGGCCCACCACCTCCAATGACCGAGCACCCAAGGTCTTCAGATGTGCCCTGGGAACCACTAGGATGGCTTCAGTGGCTGGGCAAAGGGAGAGCACATGGTGGACAAAAGTCACGAGGTCACCCAGGTAGCCAGTACCCAGTCCATATTGGGCCTTATAGGTGAGCAAAGCCACCTTGAAGTTGAGTCTCCATCTTTCTAGCAGCCAGTGCAAATTACGCAGGAAAAGGGTCACATGACAAGACCTTGGAAGGCCTGTCAGCAACCTGGTCATTGCTTACTGCACCAGTTGTAAGTGACTGAGAACCCCTCCACTGACCGTGAGGTAAAGAGCATTGCAATAGTTGAGTCTAGACATCACAAATGCATGTACTATGTTTAATTCTTAATCGGATATTAACATTACAAAAAATGCTGACGATAATATGTTTTCATATTATACTAACTGAACAGTGATAAAAGGATCAGGCAACACACTAGATTCATTTTTACAGAGAACAGAGGGTGTAAGGTAAAACTGTTATGAACATCCATATGTAAGTACACTGTGCATATAGTAGAAACATATAGTTGTGCACCAATTTGCCTATCCTGGGTAAAGGAAAACATGTGTACATGTGCTTCAGTATTCTTATTAAATCATGTTTTTTTGCTTCCCTGTGCTACAGTTCCTTATTGTAAAGTCACAAATAAGAGGGGACAAAATGTCACATACAGAATTTCAAATTTGATGACTGGTTGGTAAACTGATGGGCTGAATATATTTATCATTTTCAGCTTATATTTTTTCAGAAAATATATGAACAAAACAATTTATAATCTTTGGAATGATCTGATCTAATTTTAGTGCAAGTCCACATAATTAGTCATTATTCTGGTGAAAATCTGGTTTGTGTGATTATACCAAAGTCAGCCTTGTATTGATATTTTACAAAATGTAGATAACTGTCCAACTTCCTGCACCCCAATCTGTATACTTCATGAATCAATAAAACCCAAATGTGTCTGACTTTACTTCAGGCATCAATGACAGATCTGGGTGAAAAAGGAAGAAAGTAAGAAAGGAAGGAGATGAAGAATCATTGGGCTGTAAAATAATTTTCATATAGCATGCAAAAAAGGTAAGAAATAATAAACAGTCTTCAAAAGTATTATGTTTGCAGCAAACAACACTCGTGTTGTGCTTCTGCAATGCTTTCAATGCTCAGCTTTCACCTGCAATACGTTTTTACAAATAACATGTTTAAAGTCTCAGTATATAAATTGCTTATATTAAAGCACAGTCAACTTAAAAAACAAGTGACTCAGCATAATTCATCTCAAATATTACCATTATAAATCAGCAGTGTGGATAATGCCGAAACACCAGTCCATATATGGTGAATTAACACATATATAATCAGCATGTTTAAAGGCATGTATGTCTTGATAAAAGAAATGCAGTTTTCTTAAAAGTTAATCCCTTGAATGTACGGATCCCAAATGTGTGCACTACTTTTATTCCTAAGCATTCACCAAATGCTTTCTGCAGAAATTGAATTTTCAATTTATTTTATTTCAGATGTATGTTACTAGTGTGTAATTACTTGTGTTGCATTTGACTGATGATTTATTAATATGTGCATTCTCCTTGCATGCTACCCAATGTTTACACACTATTCAGCTGATGTGTTGTTTAAAGAAAAACAATTAAAATGGTTTAATATAAAAAATATTTTTTTCCTCAAAAATTCACACTAGATAATATTCAGATGAAAAAATATCATGTTAGCAGTACAAACTTCATGAATCACAAAATCAGCTTTGAAGAAAAAAGGATAAAAAACCCCAATCTATAAAAGCCCATATAAATGGATCATTGTTAGCCTTAGTGTATGCTAGTTTAACAAAGAAAAATGCGGAAAGCAACTAGAAAGAATTAAATGCATTCCTCTATCTCTTAAAAAAAATCTCTAAACACATGGACAGTGGAAATTAATTTTCCGAAGGTGAAGCTGAAATAAATTAATTTACTTATAGCTAAATCACAATGAAACCAAGTTGCACCCAAAATTATGACAAAAAATATTTAATCTGGATGCACTTTTAGCATTAAAAGTAGTTTTATAAATTAGTTTTGCCTGTATATAGTACACAGCAAATACTGACATCTTTGGATTTTTCTACCGTGCATTCATAAACAAAAGTGCTAACATTCTGTTCTTTTATTTTAAACTTAGGTTTGGAAATGCTTCAATTTTTGACTCTAGGAATCCATTTATACTCCTTCCACTTATTGCCCCTTTTTGCACTGTCTTTGGGTGTCTTGTTCTTTCTGAAAAAGTTTTTAAGTAAAACTTTAAATTTATATTTCATTTAGGGAGATAAACATATATATTGTTCAAATCAAATAACAAGGTGTGATTGTGAAAACGGAATGTGATATAGTAACAGGAGTTATTCAGGGGACCTTTTCCTGTACTGCAGAGCAACCACATTATTGTAAGGAAATATGTAATCAAACATTTTAAGGCACAACTCATCTTCCAATACTAAATGTGTGTGGTGGGGGGGGGGAGCTGAATAAATGTCACATATAAAACTAGGCTTTGATTTTTTTAAACATACCCTGCAAAATGCAGCAGGGAAAGAGTGTGTGCAGTTGAATGTGCAGCCCAGTGTAAGTGCCCCATCTGCTTGGAATATAAAGCAGGCTAATTTCCAAGTAGAAACACCCTGAAAAAAAAATTCTATGAAATACCTCTTCCTATGGGACTATTTTCTGATATGCAGTATTTGTATTTTGTGATACTGTGTTACCTCCATTGTGGAACATGCAGACAAACAATTGTGACCTCAAGCTGTAACCCAGAAAATGTCTAAGCAAGGGAAATTAAAACAAGCATTTGTCAGTGCTGAATGTTTGCTTGCTGATATTAGCAATGGAAATACAGGAGTTAGACAGATTCAGAGTAGGAATGGCAGTGAAGTATTGAACTTCACACCAACCCCACCCCCACCCTGCAGAGATGGACAGGCATTGTGGCATGCGTTTGGGCTGTCACCCATAACATTCATGCCATTTCACCTCACCCTATCCTGCAGACACTAACAAGTGCTGAGGTGTGCCTTGGGGTGTTTGGCTTTACAGTCACCCCACTCCATAAGGACATATGCTGAAATAGGTGCAATATAGAATGGGGTGAACTGTGGGGCCAAAGAGTCTAAGGCACAGCTTGATGCCTGTCAGTGGCTGTAGGGTGGGTGGTGGGGTTGGAATGGCATGAGCATTACAGTCGGCAATCCAAAGGCACACCCCTGATGCCTGTTAGTCTGTACAGGGTGGGACATTATGGTTAGAAACCATAATGCCCCAGGCATGTGTTGGTATTTGCAGTACAAATTTTCATCATGGGCATTTTGTGGACCCCAGCTCATGAAAGCATTTGGGACCTCTTCTCATGAACAGTGGCACTCTGATTTTGTCAATGTCTCCTGAAATTTGAGTTTCCATAGCTACCATACCACTGTGCGCCAGATGTACGAAAACACAGATTGGGCAGGAAGTGAAGAATGACAGCTGTACCATTTATAGGGAGATGTGAAGAGATGGCAATGCTGAAAATCTGTAGTGAAAGTATTAAAAATGCTCAAACTTCTGAGCGTATGTGGAAACTGCGCAATGCATGCATGTAACACAGTCATTTAGTGGTATTATTTCACCAAATTTTCAACTTAGGCATTTTGTGACCTCTGCTCATGAAAACTGTCACTATGATTTTCTTAATCTGTCCGGAAAATTGATTTCCCACAGCAACCACAGTATTCTGTGCCAGATGTATAAATGCATATTTCAGGCAGGATGTGAAAAATGACAGCTGTACTGTTCATAAGGAGGTCTTAAAAAATGTCAACATTGAAAATCTGGAGTGAAGATACTACAAATTTGCAGAGTTACGAGGGTACATGGAAACTGCATCATGCACGCTTGTAACACAGTCATTTTATGGATATTTGTCACCAAATGTTCAACACTGGCATTTTAGGACCTCAGCTCATGAACAGAGTCACTGTGATTTTACATACGAACATACGAAACTGCCAGCAGAACTCACCAATCGGTCTATGTAAGTCTGCCTGAGTGTGCAGCTAGCACCCTAGATTACAGCTGCCCCAGCCTCCTCTCCCTCAGTTCCTCCCCTGCTTGTCCCAGCCCCTGCCTCTGACTCTTCCTCTTGTTTATCCCACTCCTCCTTAAAGCTATTGACTGTTCTACATGTTACCACAGCCTCTGGCAGTGCATTCCAACTAGACACCACCCTCCCAGAGATGTAGTGCCTCCTCATTTCCCTCTTGAAATGTCCCCCTTTCAACCATAGCACATGCCTGCTCATCTCTCTTCCACTCCTTAGTTTAAACACCCCCTCAGTGCTAGGTTTAGTTACCCCCTCAGGTATTTAAATGCTTCAATCATATCCCCCCATCCCTCCTCTCCTCCAGTGTGTACATGTTCAGGTCCTTCAGCCTAACTTCATATTTCTTTTCTTCCATCCCGTTTAACATTTTTATTCTTTTATTCATTACAAATCGGGTTTACAACCTTTGAGTCAGAGGCTCATTTACAAAGGCACCTCATCGCGGGGCGGCAGACATCAAGACAGTTATTACAGTGCAGATTAAAACAGAGGATAACATTACAGGTTCAGTAAAAGAAACATTTAACATAGATACACTTAGGTTACGTAATGTAGTAGTTTGTATGTTACTTAGGTTACATAGTGTTACAAGATTGTGAGTTACACTCATGGATATAGTAGGTCCTCAGAGAAGACAGTGGGTAACATCCCTATTTGGACCTAGTAGGGAAGGAGTGGGTCTGGGGGAGGGAGAGGCTGTCCAGTGGACATTGTCGAGCCAGGGGGCAAGGCAGGCGGGTACCACAGGTTACAACAGGGGGTTAGTTGCACCTACAACAGTGGGTATTAAATATATGGTTCCCAAGGGCTGTCCTGAGGGATCCAATTTTTGGCAAGTTGGAGATGCAGCTAGGGAGGGAGTTGAACCAAGTGGGGGCTTGGTACAGGAAGGATCTCTGGGCAAGAGAGGTCTTGGTTCTGGGCACCTTGAAAATGGCCTTAACAGAGCTATGGGTGGTGACAGACAATGACAACTGCTGTAGGGAGGTGGAGACCTCCAGGGGGGAGAGACCTAGCAGTGATTTCTTAGTGAGAAGGCAGGTCTGGTAGAGCAGTCACTCCTCAAAGTTGAGCAGATTGGTGGTAGTATAGAGAAGGCAAGTGTGAGTGTGGCTTGGGGCACCGGTCAGGAGCCTACAGGCCTTATTGATGGAGAGTTGGATTTTGGAGAGGGCAGTGTTGTTAGCTGCGACGTAGATGGGCAAGCCATAGTCCACAAGGGACAAGATGGAGGAGGTGATGGCCAGCCTTAGGGCAACCTGAGGCAGGTAGTCCCTGTGCTGGTGTAGCAGGTCAATCTGAGAGTTAATGGTAGCTGACAGGGCACTAATGTGGGTGTGGAAGGAGAGGGCAGTATCGAACGGGATGCCTAGGTACTTGTAAGTGGCCACTTGTTCTAGCGGGTGCAGAGTGCTGGGAATAATCAAGAGGGGGGTATTTTTAGCTTCATTTTGGTGGTGGAAGAAGAGCATTGATTTGGTTTTCTTTAGGTTAATGACTATTCTGCGGTTGCTGAACCACCTTTCGGCTTGGTTGTAAGCTTGCTGGAGGGATAATTGAAGGGATTTGGGATTGAGATGTGAGGCAACCAGGACTGCATTGTTGATGTAGAGGAGCATTTTACCGGTACATGATCTGGGGAGGGTGTTGAGGTAGATATTAAAAAGTATTGGACCCAGGATGGAGTCCCGAGGGACCCCGGAGTGAACGGGGAGAGTGCTGGAGAGGGAGCCGCTGATCTTGACATGCTGGAATCTAGCAGATAGGTAGTTAGAGAACCAGGAAATGGGACCGCCAGAGAAGCCAAGTTGGTGGAGAGTGTCGAGTGGAAGGGGATGACAGACAGTGTCAAAGGCTTTGGAGAGGTCAATGAACACTGCTCCGGCAAAGCTGCCAGAGTTGAGAGCAGCATGCAGGTGTTGGGAGAATTCCAGGAGTGCCGTGATTGTACTGTATCCTGGGCGGAAACCGTGCCACTCTGTGCACATAATGTCATACTTGGTTAGGTATTCAGAGAGCTGGATCAACACTTTTTCAAGTGCTTTAGAGAGTGGGGGGAGGATGGAGATTGGCCGGTAATTGTTGGGGGTGTCCTCCAGTATTGCACATAGTACCCTAGGTACAGTCTGACCAATGATCTGTTGAGAGGTAGGATCACATCCTAGTGTCTGGATGAGAACCCCCTTGCGATGCACCCTAGCATCCTGTTTGCCTTTGCTGCTGGTCTCGTGTAGTGGGCTGAGTTATTCATGTTCCCAGTTACTAAGGCCCATAGGTCCTTCTCCTCCTCTCTGATCCCCAATCAATAGTCCCTCTTCTGGTTCTTAGTCCTGAAGTGCATCACCTTATACTTCTTTGCATTCAGTCCTAGCTGCCACTCCACCGACCATGTCTCTAGTTTGGTTAGGTCCCCTCTGCAGTTTTCTCCATCTGTCCTCTTCATCCACCACCACACCCAAGTTGGTATAACGTGCAAACAGACTAACCCTGCTCCCCACTCCATGTGCTATATCAGAGATAATGGCCCAATAGCACTGGGCCCAGCAATGATCCCTGCAGCACCCTGCTTGTCACTGCTCTGGGTGCCGAGAGCTAACCCACCACCACCACCCTCTACACCCTCCGCTGTAACTAGTTCTTTATCCATTTAGTCAGTTTTTTCCCCACCCCCATTGCCGTCAGCTTCTCCCCCAGTCTCCCATGAGGCACTGTATCAAAGACCTTACTGAAGTCCAAGTACAGGACATGTACCGCATGGCCCCTGTCCAACTCCCTTGTCACCCAGTCACAATAGTCTTTTAGGTTGGTTTGACAAGACCTCCCTGAGACAAACCCCTATTGCCGCCCATCTTGAAGGCCACTACTGTCTAGGAATGCCACCAGCCTCTCCTTCAGTATCGGCTCCATAAGCTCACACACTATGGATGTGAGACTTACTGGCCGATAATTTCCTGGCTCCTCCCTAGGCCCACTCTTGTGTATGGGCACCACGTGGGCCACCCTCCAGTCCTGGGGCACACACCCCATTTCTAGGGCGGTATTAAACAGGTCTGCCAGCAGCTCAGCCAACAACTCCGCCATCTCCCTCAGCACCTGGGGTGGATGGCATTGGGACTTGGTGCCTTGTCCACCCTTACTGCACTCAGCCCCTGTAGCACCCTACTTCCTGTGATCACTTTGTCCGTCACCTCCTCCCCCCTTTCCCCCACCGCCCCAGCCCATTCTGGTAGTGGGCCATCCCTCTCCTTAGTGAAAATGGAACAGAAGTACTCATTTAGAATTTCCACTTGCTCCTTCCCTTTTTCCAGCCAATCCCTTCCCCGTTTTATTCTCACAATATGTTCCTTGCACTTCCTCTTTTCCCTGACGTACCTAAAAAGTCCTTTTCTGCTCCTTTTTGCCCTGTGCAGAACTTAATTGCCCAGAGGCCTTAGCTTTTTTCACCCTCCTGGCAACCTCCCTTGACCAATTCCCGAAAACCCCCTTATCCTCTGCCTTCCCTGTTCTCCTGTACTTCCGGTATGCAGCCATCTCTGCGAGGGCAGCACTTCCTTGTTCAGCCAGCATGGTTTCTTGCCTGTGCTCTTCTTACTCCTGGCCCTTGTGCAGGCTACTGTGGCCTCTGTTAGCCCAGTCTTTATGACTCCTCACTTTTGTTCTGCATCCATCCCCAGCCTTATATCCTGAAGTCTTCCTTGCAGTATTGCTCCCATCCCCCCAAAGTCTACCCTAATAAAGCCCACCACCTTAGTGCCCATGCCTCCTGTCTCCCTGCCCAGTTGAACAACAAGCCACACTGTTTGGTGGTCACTACCTGCTAGTGGTTCCTCCACCCTTACCTCCCTCACCACCTCCCCATTTTACCCCATCTAGGTCCAGAGTGCTACCAAGCCTTGTAGGCCCTCTTACCAATTGTGTGAGAAGGCCGTCCTGGAATGCATCAAGGAGCATCTGCTCCCTGGTACTGCTAGTGACGGGGTGCTCCAGTAACCTGTGGTAGGTTAAAATCCCCCACTATCATGACACTCCTCCTTCTACACACCTTCCTTATCTGCTGTGCCAACTCCCCATCCAGTTCCCCAGACTGAACTGGTGGTCTGTACACCACTCCCAGCCTCAGCTTTCTGCCCTTGGAGTGGAGGAGATGCACCCAAAGCACCTCTGTCCTCTTCTCTTCTCCATCATCCCTTATGCATTTAATCCCTTCCCTCACATAGAGTGCAACCCCCTCCAACCCCCAGGTCCCTCCTGTATATCCTGTATTCCGGGATTGACAAGCCCCAGTCATGGTACTCTGTGGCTCAAGTCTCTGTCACTGCAGCATTGTCCCATCTGAAAGGAGCACCTGAAGCTCTGCAGTTTTGTTCCCCAGGCTTCTTGCATTGAGAGAGACCACCTTCCACCCGTACCCCTCCTTCTCCTCACTCTTCTCCTTCTTGGCCTGTGTCCCTCCTCCCAGCAGTCCGCACCCTTTCTCCTCCTTATTCTTACGGTGGTGGTGCCTTCTGTATTACACTCAGACCACTCTGCCTGCCCCCTCCCAGGGTTACTATGCCTCCACCTTTACCTATATCTAGGGGGGTGAGCTCATTAGGCTCCCCTGTCTGGACCTTTCTACTAACCTCAGTCTTTTGGCCACCCTCACTAGTTTAAATCCACCTTAGTAGAGATATACCCCTCTAATCCTGCCTTTAATACTCCCCTCCCCTTCCTGCTCAAGTGTACCCTGTCCCCCACATACAAGTCACTATTTCCCCAGACCCTACCCCAGTTAGTCACTAACCCATAATTTTGGTGTGGCACCAATCCCTCTGCCCTTATTGAACTCCTCAATCCTACCCTTCCTCCCCATCTTGCACATGGTACAGGAGTAACTCCGAGAATGCCACCAACTCCCCATCCCCACACTGCTTGCCTAACTACTCAAAGCTCCCCCTCACTACTTCCACAGTCTCCCCCGCCAAGTCGTTTGTACCCACATGCAACAGTAAATGAGGTTTCTTCCTCCCCCTCACTGAATACATGACAGTGCCTGCCCTGCCTCTCCTGCAGTCAGCCTGGGGATAGCTTCAACCCGAATACAGCTATGCCTTCCCCCTTCTATCCCATCTCACCCCTTTCAGTATACAATCCCCTAGGAGGGGTACCCCCATGCCTTAGCCCCTTTCCCTTCTAATGCCCCTTCCAGCACCCCAGTATTCAATCTTCCCTGCCCCGACAGCTGCACCCTCTGTGACTTCTGTATCTGTACCCCCTACTTCTGCCTCACCCCTTTTCTCTGCCTTATTCCTCCCATCCCCTTGAACACCTTCCCAGCCTCACTACTTCCTACTGGGCTTCCCATGTCATCATCCCCTCCTCCTCTGCTGATTTCCAACACCACTCCTGTCCCTGCTGTTGTTGATTTAGAGCCCCTGTTCTCTTTTACCCCAATAGTGATGCCCCTCCCATCCTTCCTCCTTTACCATAGCCTTCTCTCCTCCAGTCACTACCCCCTCCTTCCTTACTAGCCCGCCTTCTACCCTTTCGTCCTCGCTATCTCTTCCCCTAGCTGTTGCCATCCCTCTCATGCCCGCTTGTCCTCCCCCCTTCAGTATGTTCCTGCTCCCCCCCTCTCTCCCATAGCAGAGGTTAGAATCTATTCCTAGTCAATACCCCTCCTACATCTCTTCCCCTATTGGTTCCCCTCCTACTTGTTCCCTCCATGCCACCCCTGGTCCTCCCTACCACAGCCATCTGCTCTCTCCCCTGGTACTCCTCGTGGTCTCTTCCTCTCCCAACAGGAGGCCTCCCCTTCTACCCTTTCATCCCGACTATCTCTTCCCCTAGCTGTTGCCATCCTTCTCATGCCCCGCTTGTCCTCCCCTCTTCAGTATTGTTCCTGCTCCCCCTCTCTGTCCCATAGCAAAGGCTTGAATCTATTCCTAGTCGATACCCCTCCTACATCTCTTCCCCCTATCAGTTCTACCCTCCTACCTTTTCCCATCTGTTCCACCCCTGGTCCCACCCCTGCTCCCTCCCTACTCGCAGCCATCTGCTCTTTCCCCTGGTACTCCTCATGGTCTCTTCTTCCTCCAACCGGAGGCCGCCCCTCACCTCAGGCACCACCTCACTTGTCCTCTCTTTTCTGCTAGTGCCTCTGATACTGGGGTCAGTTTCAGTCCCTAGTTGTTCTTCCTCTGTCCCCCCTTGCCATCCCCTATCCCCCCCAGCAGGATGCCTACCATACTTCATCTGCCCTGCACTTAGACTCCTCCCTAACCTCACAGTTCCTCCTCAAACTAGCCAGTCATCTACAGACCATATACCCTCCCCATCCTCAAGCCCAGTCCAGGATCATGGCAGACCCATACCTGTACACCCACCACCTTCAAAGATGCCCGCCCTATTGACATGTGGCACCTGCCCCATTTGGCCCCCATCTTATGTTACAGGCTCTTACTCCCAGGTTCTGTACCCTACTACAACTGTTAGGCCTCTATTTACTCAAATTCCTGTCCCCCACACTAGTTCCCCTACTGGCCCCTTGCTGACCGGGATAATTCAGTCTCAAATCTCATCCATTAGATACTGTATTACTGTAGCAATCCTAAAGCCTCCTTGTCCATTTTTCACCCCTCAGCTACCATACTTTTTGTTCTCAGCTCTCATATAGTTTCACTTAGCCCAGTTAGAAATCCTATTGCACTCCAAGTATTACTCAGCTCAGTTAGAGAAATAAACAGAACAAATAAATATGTATTATTACAGCAGTCATAACAGTATAGCTCAGTACTTAGCTCAGTTAGAGAAATAAACAGACACTAAATCTGTATTATTACAGCAATCCTAAAGTATCCAATCATTCTTTGTCTCACTCCAGAGACCCTGCTGTAATATAGGACCACAGAGGACCCTGGATGGGAGGGTGGGCAACTCTAAAGTCTCAGCAGAGCTCCACTGAGCTCGCTCACTCCCGTCTCTCACTCTCTCATTCTGTTTCTCCCGGCATTGCAGGCTGCCCTTTTGTACTGGGCTCCTGCCTGCATTGGCACCTTTTTCTGCCCACAAAGAAATCTGCAGCAGTCCTGACAGAGCTCTGTTGAGCTCGCTCACTCCCCCTCTCTCACTCGCTCATTCTGTTTCTCCCGGTGCTGCAGGCTGCCCTTTTGTACTGGGCTCCTGTCTGCATTGGCGCCTTTTTCTGCCCACAAAGAAATCTGCAGCAGTCCTGACAGAGCTCCGTTGAGCTTGCTTACTCCCCTCTCTCAGTGCTCATTTCTGTTTCTCCTGGTGCTGCAGGCTGCCCTTTATACTGGGCTCCTGCCTGCATTGGCACCTTTTCTGCCCACAAAGAAATCACAACTGTCCTGACAGAGCTCCATTGAGCTCACTCACTCCCCTCTCACTCACTCCTTCTATTTCTCCCAGCACTGCAGGCTGCTCTTTTGTACTGGGCTCCTGCCTCGTTGGCACCTTTTCTGCCCACAAAAGATCTGCAGCAGTCCCAACAGAGCTCACTGAAGCTCGTTCACTCCCTCTCTCTCCTTACTCATTCTGTTTCTCCCAGTGCTGCAGGTTGCCCTTTTGTACTGGGCTCCTGCCTATTAGCACCTTTTTCTGCCCACAAGAATCGACAGCAGTCCAGACAGAGCTCCGCTGAACTCCCTCACTCCTCCTCTCTCACTTGCTTGTTCCATTTCTCCCGGCACTGCAGGCTGCCCTTTGTACTGGCTCTTGCCTGCATTGGCGCCTTTTTCTGCCCACAAAGAAATCCGCAGTAGTCCCGACAGAGCTCCATTGAGCTCACTCACTCCCCCTCTCACACTCCCTTGTTCTGTTTCTCCTGGTGCTGCAGGCTGCCCTTTTGTACTGGGCTCCTGCCTACATTGGCACCTTTTTCTGCCCACAAAGAAATCTGCAGCAGTCCTGACAGAGCTAGGTTGAGCTCATTCACTCCCCCTCTCTCACTCGCTTGATCTTAATCTGTCCCAAACACTGATTTCCCACAGTGACCATGCTATTCTACGCCAGAAGTGCAAAAACACATTTTGTCCAGGATGTAAAAAACAGCTGTACTGTTCCATGGAGGTATGAAAAAATGCCAGTATTGAATATCTGGCATGAAAATATTACAAATTTTCGAAGTTACAAGGGTGCGTGAAACCAGTGCAATGCAGACTTGTAACACAGTGTTTGTATGGACTTTCATCACCAAATTTTCAACATAGGCATTTTAGGACATCTGCTCATGAACAGTGTCACTGTCATTTTCTTAATCTGTCCCAGGCACTGATTTGACACAGCGACCGCGCTATTCTGCACCAGAAGTGTAAAAAACACATTTCGGCCAGGATGTGAAAATGACAGCTGTACTGTTCATGAGATGAAGTGAAAAAATGGCGATGTTGAAAATCTGGACTGAGAAATATTACAGAACCATAGGGATTCTGACGTCACGTGGAAACTGCGCAATGACGCCTCATGAAAACAGTCATTTTTTTGATTTTTTCACCAAATTTACAACATCGACCTTTTGAGAGTCCATCTCATGAACAGTGGCACTGTCGTTTCCTTAATCGGTAATGACAGATGATTCCGTGTAGTGACCACAAAATCACCTTTCGGGACTGAATAATGCAATGACAGTGACTAAATTCATAAGGAGGGGTCTCAAGAACACCATGTTGAAAATTTGGTGCCAAAATTTCCCCAAATGCCCGAGATATGCACCAAAGATTTTTTTTTTGAAATTAAGTATACTTTATTCAGCTTTCACATATACACCCAGAACATTACACATTACAGAGGATAAAACATTGTATGATTGTACATATACAATTCAGAGGATGCTGTCAATTAAATCCCTCCCACCTACCCTCGCCCAAACAAATCCCCCAAAACCTCCCCTCCCACAAAACCCCTTTAACCTAAAGCCAGCTCCATGAGTTGTACTGGCCATAAATTAAGAAATTAACAAAAAGAAGTGTTATTTGGGTGATACCTCTAAAGTTATAGGGGTCATGATCTAACCCTGAATAGGGTAAGGGATCCTCGCATCCTAGTTTATTAACATGCGGAGAAATTAACCATAAAATATAAATTTCTACTCCACTTTGTGTTGTATCTGAAGTCGTTTCTAAAACTGGCAATAGTTTTATCAATCATAAGTTGTATAGCAAACAGATCATTGATCCATTCCTGAAAGGTAGGAGAACATGCTAGTCTTTCAGTACCTTAATACTAGATGTTTCACCATGAGTGATATTAAGTTAATATAATACATGCTATCTTTCAGCCACTGTTGGGTAGTCCCCAAGTATACATATTTGTGGGGTGAATAGATTTTGTATCCCTAATAAGGGATCCACCTTAGATTTAATTAGGGACCATAGGGGAGTATACTATAAGAGCAATCCCAGAAAACATGCAGCAGGGGTCCTTGCATCTGACCGCTACCTAAAACATATGCCTTCTGGGAGCTCTATTCTATATAGCTTTGCAGGAGTTAAGTAAGGCATGCAATATGTAATATTGTGTTAATCGAAACTTATCAGTAGCACTATAGATATAGATTCCTCACCATAAGTATTCTCAATTAATACAGTTAGTGGGAAAGGTCTGTATCCAATATTGGGATTATTCCACCTGATCAGGGTAAGATTTTAAGTATAAAGCTGCAACTAAATGGGAGACAGCGTGTGGCTGCCAGGCAAGGGTTTGGAATTCTGAAAAGGGTTTCTACGTGGTTAGTTTCCCATGGATTCAGCCCAAACCATGTAGTTAGCATATGTCTAACTTGATAAACAAAAAAGAAGTACTTTGGTGATAACTGGAATCTCTCCAATATATCTGGGACCGAGCTCACCCTTCCCTGGGATACTAGATCATTAACCTTGCTGTGTGAAGGTATAGTTAGATTATGTGATAGGAAGAGATTCTTACTTATTTTAAAATTGGGATTTCCAAACAATGGCTGTGAGATGTCTTTAGTATGTGTAACCCAAAGAGACCTACATAGTTGATTATGAACCCTTAACTGGAAGTGTATATAGCCATAAACGGCATAGAGACAAGGAGCTTTTGAGGAAGTATGTACCAGGGCTAGAGAATATCATCTTGGAGCCTTTAATAATATTCCTTCAATCTTAGTATGGTTCAGATGGGGTGCTGCCCAACATATATATTTGGCCATATGACTCGCCAAGTTGTAATAATAAAAATTTGGGAGCTTTAGTCTCCCTATGGATTTTGGGGCACAAAGACGAATATAAGATCTCCATGGGGGGTTGCTATGCCATAAGAACTTAGTAATCATTCTCTGAACTTTACGGAACCAAGTTAAGTGGAGGTAAATATTCAGCATATTGAGGGGGTAGAATAAGCTAGGCAAGACATTCATTTTAATGACATTGATTCTTCCTTGGAGGGAAATATAAAGGGGGGGCCCATCTAATTAAGTCTTGCTGAATGGTTAAGATGAGGTTATCTAGGTTAAGCTTCCTCAAGAGAAAACTTCAGGGTGCCAGAATAATTCCCAGGTATTTGAGTCTGGTGGTCCAAGTCATGCTGAAGGCAACTATATCAACTTTATGAACATGGGAATTTAGAGGCATAACCTCAGTCTTACCTATATTCAACTTGTAATTGGAGAACTGACTAAACTCGAAAATTATCTCCAAAGTTGTTGGGATAGATTTAGCCAGATCAGTAACATGTAATTAGATGTCATCCGCATAGGCTGATAATTTAAGTTCTAACGGGCCAATTGAAATACCTGCTAAATATGGAGGTAACTGTAGTTTACGAAGTAAGGGTTCCAAGTATAGGTTGAACAACAGGGGGTGACATAGGACACCCCTACCGTGTACCTGAATGTAGTGGGAATTTCCGGGGAAAGATCCCATTACAATAAATTTGTGCACTAGGTTTGGAGTATAAGTACCTGATCCAGGAAATGAATTCGGGGGGAAACCAAATTGGGCATAGTTTCAAAGAGGAAAGGACAACTGACTCTATTGAAAGCTTTCTCTGCATCCAGGGAGATAAGGGCCATTGGTAGGCCCACCTCCCTGGATACAGAGAAAATGTGGGCCAGTTTACGAAAGTTATCAGAGGGGTTCCTGCCACTGATGAATCCAGTCTGTTTGGGGCTGATTAATTTTCCCTCGACTTTGGTGATCTGGGAAGCCAAAATTTTAGCTAGTACCTTGATATCATAATTCATCAAAGAAATTGGTCTGTAATTTGATACTTTGTCTTTGGGTTTACCAGGTTTTGGCAGGACGATAATAGTTGCTTCTAGTAATGTGGAGTCTATAAGACCCTGGGCATAGATATAGTTATACAAATTCTGGAGAATAGAGTAAGCTCTTTTCAGAGGTTCTATAGAAGTTTGACGGATAACCATCCATTGGGAGCTGTTTAGTGGGAGAAAGTGAATGGTGGTAGTCACTTCTAATGCTGTTATAGAGAAATTAGCTGGACTTGCTGGTCAGGACCAAAAGAGTAGGAAGGGGATTTTGGATAAGTAGTCTTGTATTTCAGTCTGTGTAGGGCTATTATCAGGAAGGCTATACAGCTGTCTATAGAATAATTCAAATTCTTCTACTATAGCCTTGAGGGTTTTAATTGTCATCCACCTTCTAGGGAAAAAATAGATGTGACCAATCAGACTCCTCTTGCTGTACGCTTGAGAGCCAAGAGGTGGCCAGACTTATCTCCTTGGTCTAAGTACAAAGTGCATCTTAAAGAGGTGTATTCAGCCCATTCCCTCAGGGTATCTGCATATTGATCCTTGAGGATGCATAAGCCGATTTAAACTCCTTCAGAGGGATGGTAGCAACCAATAGTTCAAGCTGTTGGATGGATTCTAACAAGGATTTCGCAGTGGCCTCCTTCTTCCACTTCCGGGTAGCAGCTATCCTGATAAATTCCCACAAAAAAAACATTTCAGGGGCTCCAGATCTGATCATATGCTGGGATAGAGCCCTCAATTTTGCTCCATGAACTGAGTAATAGTGTTTTGATCCTGCTGCTGTTTCTTCATGAGAAAGCAAATGAACATTTAGTTTCCATAGGGTATTCTTTGGTGTCTCTTGGGGTATAATACCCTCAAACCAAATCAAAAATGATAGAATAGCACTCGTGAGAAATATCACTGCCTACTGGGCTATCAGCATGGCCCGGTTTACCAAAAAGAAGTCAATACGGGAGTGTAATTTGTGGTAAGCAGAATAGAAGGTGAATTCCTTCACATTGGGGTAGAGAAGGAGCCAGGGGTCACATAGCCCAGGACGTCCATCATTTCATGTTGAGATAAGCTGTACAGGGACAAAACACAAGCCTCTCTGGTAGATCTGTCCAGAGTGGTATCATAAGTAGAGATTTCAAACCCCAGTTAAAGTTATAGGTAGTTGTTTAAACGGAGCTAGCATAAGGGTTAATTTTGAGAAAAATTCAAGGGAAGAGTGATTAGGACCATATACAGTGCCCAGGATTATTTCTCTGTGATCAAGAAAGGCCTCTTAGGAAAAGGAACCTACCTTGCAGATCCCTGTTTCTTGTAAAATCCTGAATTGGGTCCCTCTAGTAATTAAAATTGCATCCCTCTTTACACAGTGGATTTGCGGCTGCATAGACACACCCACTTACTCTCTCTGAAAAAGGGTATTCTCCTTAGCCAGCAGGTGTGTCTCCTGCAACAGTGCAACTCCTGTCATGCATCAGAGCCAGATGCTTTAGAAATTGTGAGTGTTTCACCCTGGCACGTGCCCTTTAATATTCCATGAAATAATTTGCATAATAAGGCTGATAGGTAGAGCATGATAGTAGGTCTAGGGTTTGTAGAGGCTGAGTATGCCTTTAACTGTCAAATGAGCGTAGTAGTGCAGTGACTGGCTCCATACCCCCCATCCCTACATCCCCAAAATTAGAGTATTTAGGTAAAATCTAGAGTATATTTCCCCTTAACACTAATCACCAATCAGGCATATATAGTTTAACCTAAGTATATACCCCAATAGTTAAGCAAGAATTGCAATACCCCCAGTCCTAGCGACTGAACCACACTAATCACAGTCTGTACAATAGGCATAATGCTGCCCTAGGTTTCCTTCCCCAACCCCTGCCTTCCCCACCTCTGACCAAACTTTAACATAGTCTAAACAAACTTTTAGAACCATAGAAGCATGTTTAACTATGGATTCTAGATTACTACTGTATAATAACAATGCTTTTAGGGTTGGATCCCTGCATTAGTAAGGAGTTTAATACCTCCCACCAAACCAAAGGAGGCGATAACTATATATCATTAGATCTGTGTAACTGGAAAACCAGAAGAAAACTGCTAAGTTAACAAGATTATACAGTTACCCTTTAGCCGAGTAACCCATATAATAGACCTTAATAATTTTAGAACAAAGCTAGTTATTGGTACTATGTATAACCATTGGAAAAATAGGAGGTGTCCCGAATACCATATATTGAATCATAGTGATCAGTAGGACAAGGATGCAAAGCTCTAAAAAAAAACAGCAGAGTGAGCCTTCAAAAGCATCTCTAATAGTCCAGAATTAGGTCCTTCCAATTATTGCTGCATAAGGGTGGTCCTCTAGAAGAATCAGTTCTCTAAGCGGTAGATAAACATTGGTAGCGGTAGCTTGCAATACCAAAAACAACCACTGGATGTCACTCTTTGCCACAACATGGAGCTGGAGAGATTTCATTTAATTAAATCTGGATACCAATCAATCAATCAATCAATCAAATCTTTATTTATTCAGGCGATCATCATTGAGCAAGGCTCATTTACAAGATGGACCTGATAAGGTCAAGGTTCGAGTTGATACACAGCAATTACATCACACACTTATAAGACAGTTATACATACAGAAAAAATAATGTTTATAACACAATGATACAGTGAATTCACATGTTAAACTCGGTTAAGAGAAGGTTAAACTAATATCTACAATATGTACAGTACATATATATCCCAATGAGGGTCATGACAGTCACACACATAATGAGTACAAGGATGGTGAAGGAATATTGGGTGCCATATACTGGCGTGTCTGACTGGAAGGAATATGCCATATGTGATTGGAATATAGTTTTGTGGGATGACTATTCTATCTCTAGCGGTAGCAACTGCATTTCTCTGTGAAGAAGGCTGTACAGTGCTGCTTAAAGGATGTAAATGGAATGATAATGGACAGTTTTAGGGATTTTTGTAGGGTGTTCCATGCTATAGCTAGAGAATAGCTGATTGCTGCCCTCCCTATTTTGGTGTTGACTTTGGGCAATTTGAGCAGGATGATATTGTTGCTTCTTAGGGCATAGGAGCTAGGAGTGGTCTGGTTGAAGCAGTCCAGGATATAGCTTGGGAGTTTTTGATAAAGCTCTGTAGATCCATAGAGCTGCATTTCTGCTCCTCCTGACATGAAGGAAACCCATCCAACTGATCATAGAGAGAACAATGGTGGTATTATATGGCAGGTCTGTAATGAACCTTATTGCTCTATGATATAAGGTATCCAACTTTTGAAGGTAGGAGATGGAGCAGTGACTATAGAGGAAGTCTGCATAGTCAATGACTGATAGAAAGATGGCCTGGACTAATCTCATCTTTGAATCTCTATTAAGGAAGGGTTTTAATCTGTAGAGGAGGCCAAGCTTTGGCAAGCTTTTAACAGTTCGTTCTAGATGCTGAGTGAAGTCAAGTCTGTTGTCAATCACACACCTAGGTATTTGAAATTTTCAACATACTCCAGATTTTCTCCAAGTATAGTGCATAGCTGGGGAGATTGATTGAAGAGGATGTGTTGGTGGAGTTTTGAGTTGTGAACATCATTGCTTTTAGTTTTCTTTGCATTTAGCAGAAGCTTTTTCTCGAGTAGCTGATATTGTAACAAGGAGAATTCTGTTTGTAGGATTTCATGAGCAGCTGCAGGGAGAAGGGTTGCTGACATACAGAACAGTGTCATCAGCAAAGAGGTGTACTGAGGACTTGGTAAGGGTTGAATCAATTTTATTTATATAAATGGCAAAAGAGATAGGACCCAGAATAGAGCCTTGGGGACTCCTCTTGACAGTGGTCTTAATGGGGATAGGTCACCTTCAGCTTTTACCTGCTGTGACCTACCGGTGAGGTAGCATCTGAACCACTTAAGGGAGGGTGGATCTAGGCCAATGGAGTGTAGGGATGAGAGTAGCAGTTCATGGTCCACAGTGTCGAATGCTTTGCTCAGGTCCAGGAATACTGCACAGACATTGTTCTTTTTATCCAATTCGGTTTGCCAATCATTTGTGACCTTGGCTAATGCAGTGATAGTGCTATGTTTGGCCCTGAATCCAGATTGAGCTGGATTTAATAGGTTAGCATTGTCAAGATATTCCCTTAACTGAATACTCACTAATTTCTCCAGCATCTTGGATAACACAGGTAGAATGGAAATGGGCCTGTAGTTATTAAGATCCATAGGGTCCCCTGATTTTAGAAGGGGGACCACTTGGGCTGTCTTCCACAGCGTGGGAATAGAGCCAGAGTTTAGGGAAAGGTTAAAGAGGTGTGTTAGGGGGACTGCAAGCACATGGCATGCAATCTTTAGAAAGAAGGGGTCCAGAAGGTCTGCTCCTGCACTTTTTTTGGTATCCAGATGCCATAATAGATCCTCAACTTGTTTCAACAGTATAGGTTTGAAGCTAAAGGAAGAGTCAACTCTTTGATCACCAGTGTAGTGGGAGCTTAATTGGTCCCTTCAGCAGGTTAGCTGGGAGGTGTCAAAGGCAAGGCCAGCTGTTGTGAAGTGGTTGTTGAATGCATCCAGGATTTCCATTTTGCCAGTAATAGGGCCATAGTTATTGTGTAATTGAGTTGGAAGGGGTTGTTAGCATCCTGCCCATCATCCCTTGATGGTGCCCCAAAACCTAGCAGGATTATGGTAGGAGGAGTCGAGCTCGGCCAGTAGTAGGCAGCCTTTGCATCCCTAACTTTCCTGGTGCATCTATTCCTGGCTTTCCTAAAGATCATCCAGTCATTTGCATTCTTAGTTTTTCTTGCCATTTCCAGAGTTTGTCTCTCTCAGCAGTGCAGCTTTGAGGTCAGCTGAAAACCAGCGACAGGATTTGTTTTTATTCGGATACTAGAGATTGGGGCATGGGTGTTAAGGGCATTTATTATAATGCTATTTAGCACCTGCTGAGCTTTTCTACAGAATGTGCAAGATAGAAACTTTTGCCAGTGTGGAGAGTAAGCTAGATCATGCAGATATCCTTCAATATTGATGTTTTCTTGGATCTCCTCATGAGGAATTTTGCAGGAGCTCTTGTCCACCCTGCTGCACTCAGCCCCTGTAGCACCCTTACTTCCTGTGATCACTTTGTCCGGCCACCTCCTCCCTTTCCCCCACCTTCAGCCCATTCTGGTAGTGGGCCATCCCTCCTCCTTAGTGAAAATGGAACCAAGTACTCATTTAAATTCCACTTGCTCCTTCCTTTTCCAGCCAATCCTCCTTGCTTTTGGCCTCACAATATGTTCCTTGTAATTCTCTTTCCCTGACGACGAAAAGTCCTTTTTTTCTGCCCTTTTTGCCCTGTGCAGAACTTAATTGCCCAGAGGCCTAGCTTTTCACCCTCTGGCAACCACCTTGACCAATATCCAAAACCCCTTATCCTCTGCCTTCCTGTTCTCCTGTAGCACCATTGTGCAGCCATCTCTGCGAGGCAGCACTTCCTGTTCAGCCAGCATGGTTTCTTGCCTGTGCTCTTCTTACTCCTGGCCTTGTGCAGGCTACTGTGGCCTCTGTTAGCCCAGTCTTATGACTCCTACTTTTGTTCTGCATCCATCCCCAGCCTTATATCTGGAAGTCTTCCTTCGATATTGCTCCCATCCCCAAAGTTCACCCAATAAACCACCACCTTAGTGCCCGTGCCTCCTGTCTCCCTGCCCAGTTGAACAAAGCCACACTGTTTGGTGGTCACTACCAACCAGTGGTTCCTCCACCCTCACCTCCCCACACCTCCCCATTTTACCCCATCTAGGTCCAGAGTGCTACAAACTTGTAGGCCCTCTCTAACAATGTGAGGCACGCCTGGAATACATCAAGGAGCATCACTCCCTGGTACTGCAGCGTGAGGTGCTCAGTAACCTGTAGTGGGTTAAAATCCCCCACTATCATGACACTCCTCCTTCCCACCTTCATATCTGCATGCCCAACTCCCCATCCAGTTCCCTAGACTGAACTGAGGGTCTGTACACCACCCCAGCCTCAGCTTGCCCTTGAGTGGAGGAGCTGCACCAAAGCACCCCTGTCCTCTCTTTCTCCATCATCCCTTATGCATTTAATCCTTCCCTCACATAGAGTGCAACCCCTCCAACCCCAGGTCCCCCTGCATATCCTGTAGTCCGGGATTGACAAGCCCCAGTCATGGTACTCTGTGGCTCAAGTCTCTGTCACTGCAGCATTGTCCCATCTGAAAGGAGCACCTGAAGCTGTGCAGTTTTGTTCCCCAGGCTTCTTGCATTGAGAGAGACCACCTTCCACCCGTACCCCTCCTTCTCCTCTTCTCCTTCTTGGCCTGTGTCCGCCTCCCAGCAGTCACACTACCTTCTCCTCCTTTTTCTACCAGGTAGCAGTGGTGCTTCTGTATTACCACTCAGACCACTCTGCCCTCCCCTCCCATGGTTACTTTGCCTCACTCTACCTATATCTAGGGGTGAGCTCATTAGGCTCTCCTATCTGGACCTTTCTACTAACCTCAGTCTTTATGACACCCTCACTAGTTTAAATCCACCTTAGTAGTGATATACCTCTAATCCTGTCTTTAATACTCTCCTTCCATTCCTGCTCAAGTGTACCCTGTCCCCACATACCAGTCACTATTTCCCCAGACCCTGACCCCCAGTTAGTTCATAACCCATAATTTTGGTGTGGCACCAACCTCTGCCCTTATTGAACTCCTCAATCCTACCCTTCCTCCCCCATCCTTGCAAATGGTACGGGAGTAACTCCAGAATGCCACACAACTCCCCAACTCCCACACCGCTTGCCTAACTCCTCAAAGCTCCCTCATTACTTCCACAGTCTCCCTCACGAGTCGCTTGTACCCATACGCAACAGTAAATGAGGTTTCTTCCTCCCTCACTTGAATACATGACAGTGCCTGCCTGCCTCTCCTGCAGCCAGCCTGGGGATAGCTTCAACCCGAATACAGCTATGCCTTCCCCCCTTCTATCCCATCTCACCCTTCAGTATACAATCCCCTGAGAGGGGGTACCCCATACCTGGCCCCTTCCCTTCTAATACCCCTCCAGCACCCAAGTATTTAATCTTCCTGCCCTGACAGCTGCAACCTCTGTGACCTGCATCTGTACCCCTACTTCAAGGCCTCACCCTTTCTGCCGTATTCCTCCCATCCCTCTTGAACACCTCCAGCCTCACTACTTCCCACTGGGCTTCCCATGTCATCATCCCTCATCTCCTCTGCTGATTTCCAACACCACCCTGTCCCTGCTGTTGTATTTAGAGCCCTGTCTCTTTTACCCCCAACAGTGATGCCCTCCATCTCCTCCCTTTACTCATAGTCTTTCTCCTCCAGTCATCACCCCTCCTTCCCTACAAGCCCGCCTTCTACCCTTTCTGTCCTCGCATCTCTTCCCCAGCTGTTGCCATCCTCCTCATGCCCAGCTTGTCCTCCCCCTTCAGGATGTTCCTGCTCCCTCCGTCTCCCATAGTAGAGGTTAGAATTCATTCAGTCAATACCCCTCCTACATCCCTTCCCCTATTGGTTCCACCCTCACTTGTTCCCTTCCATTCCACCCTGGTCCCTCCTCACCCACAGCCATCTGCTCTCCCCTGGTACTCCTGGTCTCTTCCTCTCCCAACAGGAGGCCTCCCTTCTACCCTTTCATCCCCACTATCTCTCCCTAGCTGTTGCCATCCTCTCATGCCCCGCTTGTCCTCCCTCAGCTTAAAAATTGTTCCTGCTCCCCCTCTCTGTCCCATAGCAAAAGGCTTGATCTATTCTAGTCGATATCTCCCACATCTCTTCCCCCTATCAGTTCTACCTCCTACCTTTTCCCATCTGTTCCACCCCTGGTCCCACCCCTGCTCCCTCCCTACTCGCAGCCATCTGCTCTTCCCTGGTATCCTCATGGTCTCTTCTTCCTCCAACCTGAAGGCCGCCCCTCACCTCAGGCACCACCTCACTTTGTCCTCTCTTTCTGCTAGTGCCTCGATGCTGAGGGTCAGTCCAGTCCCTAGTTGTTCTTCCTCTGTCCCCCTTGCAATCCCCCTATCCCCCAAGCCAGGATGCTCACCATACTTATCTGCCCCGCACATAGACCTCTGTAATCTACACAGTTCCTCCCTCAAACTAGCCAGTCATCTACAGACCATATACCCTCCCCCATCCTCCAGCCCCAGTCCAGGATCATGGCAGACCCATACCCTGTACACCACACCACTCTTCCAAAGATGCTCGCCCTATTGACATGTGGCATCTGCCCCATTTTGGCCCCCATTTTATGTTACAGGCTCTTACTCCCAGGTTCTGTACCCTACTAGGACTGTTAGCCTTTATTTACTCACTCCTGTCCCCCCACACCCGTTCCCCTACTGGCCCCTTGTCAATGGAATAATCAGTCTCAAATCTCATCCTTAGATACTGTATTACTGTAGCAACTTAAAGCCTCCTTGTCCATTTTTCACCCTCAGCTACCATACTTTTTGTTCTCAGCTCTCATATAGTTTCATTTAGCCCAGTTAGAAATCCTATTGCACTCCAAGTATTACTCAGCTCAGTTAGAGAAATAAACAGGACAAATAAATGTGTATTATTACAGCAGTCATAACAGTATAGCACAGTACTTAGCTCAGTTAGAGAAAGAAACAGACAACTAAATCTGTATTATTACAGCAATCCTAAAGTATCCAATCATTACTTTGTCTCCACTCCAGAGACCCTGCTGTAATATAGGACCACAAGGACCCTGTATGGGAGGGTAGGCAACTCAAAGTCTCAGCATTGCTCCACTGAGATCACACTTCCTCAGTCTCTCACTCTCTCATTCTGTTTCTCCCGGCATTGTAGGGCTGCCCTTTGTACTGGGCTCCTGCCTGCTTTGGCACCTTTTCTGCCCACTCAAGAAATCTGCAGCAGTCCTGACAGAGCTCTGTTAGCTCGCTCCTCCCTCTCTCACTTGCTCGCTATCTTCTCCCGGCACTGCAGGCTACCTTTTTGTACTTGGCTCCTGCCTGCATTGGCACCTTTTTCTCGCCCAAAATAATTCCAGCAGTCATGACAGAGCCCGCTGAGCTCGCCATTCCCCTCTCGCATGCTCATTCTGTTTCTCCTGTGCTACAGGCTGCCCTTTGTACTGGGCCCTGCCCGCATTGGCACCTTTTTCTGCCCACAAAGAAGTTCACAACTGCCTCGGACAGACCCCATGAGCTCACTCTACCCCTCTCTCTCACTCCTTCTATTTCTCCCAGCACTGCAGGCTGCTCTTTGTACTGGGCCCTGCCTGCGCTGGCACCTTTTTCTGCCCAAAAGAAATCTGCAGCAGTCCCAACAGAGCTCCACTGAAGCCCGCTCACTCCCCCCTCTCACTTACTCATTCTGTTTCTCCCAGTGCTGCAGGTTGCCCTTTGTACTGGGCTCCTTCCTGCATTAGCACCTTTGCTGCCCACAAAGGAAACCGCAGCAGTCCAGACAGAGCTCCGCTGAATCCCTCACCCTCCTCTCTCACTTGCTTGTTCCATTTCTCCGCAGCACTGCAGGCTGCCCTTTTGTACTGGGCTCTTGCCTGCAATGGCGCTCTTTCTGCCCACAAAGAAATCCGCAGCAGTCCCGACAGAGCTCCATTGAGCTCAACACACCCCTCTCACACCCCTTGTTCTGTCTCTCCTGGAGCTGCAGGCTGCCTTTTGTACCTGGGCTCCTGCCTACATTGGCAACTTTTTCTGCCCACAAAGAAATCTGCAGCAGTCCTGACAGAGCTAGGTAGAGCTCATTCACTCCCCCTCTCTCACTCGCTTGATCTTAATCTGTCCCAAACACTGATTTCCCACAGTGACCATGCTATTCTGCGCCAGAAGTGCAAAAACACATTTTGTCCAGGATGTAAAAAAAGACAGCTGTACTGTTCATAAGGAGGTATGAAAAAATGCCAGTATTGAATATCTGGCATGAAAATATTACAAATTTGCGAAGTTACAAGGGTGCGTGAAACCAGTGCAATGCAGACTTGTAACACAGTGTTTGCAAGGACTTCATCACCAAATTTTCAACATAGGCATTTTAGGACATCTGCTCATGAACAGTGTCACTGTCATTTTCTTAATCTGTCCCAGGCACTGATTTGACACAGTGACAGCGCTATTCTGCACCAGAAGTGTAAAAACACATTTCGGCCAGGATGTGAAAATGACAGCTGTACTGTTCATAAAGATGTGAAAAAATGGCAGTGTTGAAAATCTGGACTGAAAATATTACAAATTCGCGAGACGCAGACGACAAAGCGGAAACTGCGCAATGCAACGCCGTAAAACAGCGTCATTTTTTTTTTGATTTTTCACCAAATTTACAACATCGACCTTTTGAGAGTCCATCTCATGAACAGTGGCATTGTCGCTTCCTTAATCGTAATGACAGATGATTCGCAGTAGTGACCGCAAAATCACCTTCGGGACTGAATAATGCAATGACAGTGACTAAATTCATAAGGAGGGGTCCCAAGAACAATTATGTTGAAAAATTTGGTGCCAAAATTTCCAAATGCCCGAGATATGTACCAAAGATTTTTTTTTGAAATTAAGTATACTTTATTCAGCTTTCACATATACACCCAGAACATTACACATTACAGAGGATAAAAATTGTATGATTGTACATATACAACTCAGAGGATGCTGTCAATTAAATCCACTCCCACCCTACCCTCACCAAACAAATCCCCCAAACCTCCCCCTCCCCACAAAACCCACCCCAACCCTAAAGCCAGCTCCATAGAGTTGTACTGGCCATAAATTAAGAAATTAACAAAAAAGAAGTGTTATTTGGGTGATACCTCTAAAGTTATGGGGACATGATCTAACCCTGAATAGGGTAAGGGATCCTCGCATCCTAGTTTAATGTGCGGGAGAAATTAACCATAAAGTATGGAATTTCTCCCACTTTGTGTTGTATCTGGAAATTACGTTTCTAAAACTGGCAATAGTTTTATCAATCCTTAAGTTGTATAGCAAGCAGATCATTGATCCATTCCTGGTAGGTAAGAACATGCTAGTCTTTCCAGTACCTTAATACTAGATGTTTCACCATGAGTGATATTAAGTTAATATAATACCTTCTTTCTTTCACAGCCACTGTTGAGTAGTCCCCAAGTATACATATTTGTGGGGTGAATAGATTTTGTATCCCTAATAAGGGAACCACCTTAGATTTAATTAGGGACCATAGGGGAGCGACTATAGGGCAATCCCAGAAAACATGTAGCAGGGGTCCTTGCATCTGACCGCACCTGAAACATATGCCTTCTGGGAGCTTCCCCATTCTATATAGCTTTGCAGGAGTTAAGTGCATGGCATGCAATATGTAATATTGTGTTAATCGAAACTTATCAGTAGCACTATAGATATAGATTCCTCACCATAAGTATTCTCAATTAATACAGTTAGTGGGAAAGGTCTGTATCCAATATTGGGATTATTCCACCTGATCAGGGTAAGATTTTAAGTATAAAGCTGCAACTAAATGGGAGACAGCGTGTGGCTGCCAGGCAAGGGTTTGGAATTCTGAAAAGGGTTTCTCGTGGGTTAGTTTCCATGGATTCAGCTCAAACCATGTAGTTAGTATATGTCTAACTTGATAAACAAAAAGAAGTACTTTTAGGATAACTGGAATCTCTCAATATATCTGGGACCGAGCTCACCCTTCCTGGATACTAGATCATTAACCTTGCTGTGTGAAGGTATAGTTAGATTATGTGATAGGAAGAGATTCTTACTTATTTTAAAATTGGGATTTCCAAACAATGGCTGTGAGATGTCTTTAGTATGTGTAACCCCAAGAGACCTACATAGTTGATTATGAACCTTAACTTGAAGTGTATATAGCCATAAACGTATAGAGACAGGAGCTTTTGAGGAAGTATGTACCAGAGGCTAGAGAATATCATCTTGGAGCCTTTAATAATATTCCTTTCAATCTGTAGTATGGTTCAGATGGGGTGCTGCCCAACATATATATTTGGCCATATGACTCGCCAAGTTGTAATAATAAAAATTTGGGAGCTTTAGTCTCCTATGGATTTTAGGGCACAAAAGACGAATATAAAGATCTCCCATGAGAGTTTTATGCCATAAGAACTTAGTAATCATTCTCTGAACTTTACGGAACCAAGTTAAGTGGAGGTAAATATTCAGCATGGTTGAGGGGTGAATAAGCCGGGCAAGACATTCATTTTAATGACATTGATTCTTCCTTGGAGGAAATATAAAGGGGCTCATCTAATTAAGTCTTGCTGAATGGTTAAGATGAGGTTATCTAGGTTAAGCTTCCTCAAGAGAAAACTTCAGGGTGCCAGAATAATTCCCAGGTATTTGAGTCTGGTGGTCCAAGTCATGCTGAAGGCAACTATATCAACTTTATGAACATGGGAATTTAGAGGCATAACCTCAGTCTTACCTATATTCAACTTGTAATTGGAGAACTCGACTAAACTCGAAAATTATCTCCAAAGTTGTTGGGATAGATTTAGCCAGATCAGTAACATGTAATTAGATGTCATCCGCATAGGCTGATAATTTAAGTTCTAACGGGCCAATTGAAATACCTGCTAAATATGGAGGTAACTGTAGTTTGATAGAAGGGTTCCAAGTATAGGTTGAACAACAGGGGTGACATAGACACCCCTACCCGTGTACCTGAATGTAGTGGGAATTTCGGGAAAGATCCCATTACAATAAATTTGTGCACTAGGTTTGGAGTATAAGTACCTGATCCAGGAAATGAATTGGGAAACCAAATTGGGCATAGTTTCAAAAGAGGAAAGGACAACTGACTCTATTGAAAGCTTCTCTGCATCCAGGAGATATAAGCATTGGTAGGTCCACCTCCCTGATACAGAGAAAATGTGGGCTAGTTACTGAAAGTTATCAGAGGGGTTCCTGCCACTGATGAATCCAGTCTGTTTGGGGTTGATTAATTTTCCTCACTTTGGTGATCTGGGAAGCTAAAATTTTAGCTAGTACCTTGATATCATAATTCATCAAAGAAATTGGTCTGTAATTTGATACTTTGTCTTTGGGTTTACCAGGTTTTGGCAGGACGATAATAGTTGCTTCTAGTAATGTGGAGTCTATAAGACCCTGGGCATAGATATAGTAATACAAATTCTGGAGAATAGGAGTAAGCTCTTTTTCAGAGGTTCTATAGAAGTTTGACGGATAACCATCCGGCCCAGGAGCTTTGTTTAGTGGGAGAGAGTGAATGGTGGTAGTCACTTCTAATGCTGTTATAGCAGAAATTAGCTGGACTTGCTGGTCAGGACCAAGAGTAGGAAGGGGGATTTTGGATAAGTAGTCTTGTATTTCAGTCTGTGTAGGGCTATTATCAGGAAGGCTATACAGCTGTCTATAGAATAATTCAAATTCTTCTACTATAGCCTTAGGGGTTGTTAATTGTCATCCACCTTCTAAGGGAAAAAATAGATGTGACCAATCTAGACTCCTCTTGCTGTCGCAGCTTGAGAGCCAAGAGGTGGCCAGACTTATCTCCTTGGTCTAAGTACAAAGAGTGCATCTTAAAGAGAGTGTATTCAGCCCATTCCCTCAGGGTATCTGCATATTGATCCTTGAGGATCGCAAGCCGATTTAAATCCCCTTCAGAGGGATGGTAGCAACCAATAGTTCAAGCTGTTGGATGGATTCTAACAAGGATTTCAGTGGCCTCCTTCTTCCACTTCCGGAAGCAGCTATCCTGATAAATTCCCACCTCAAAAAACATTTCAGGGAGCTCCAGATCTGATCATATGCTGGGATAGAGCCCTCATTTTGCTCCATGAACTGAGTAATCGGTGTTTTGATCCTGCCTGCTGTTTCTTCATGAGAAAGCAAATGAACATTTAGTTTCCATAGGGTATTCTTTGGTGTCTCTTGGGGTATAATACCCTCAAACCAAATCAAAAAATGATCGAATAGCACTCTAGGAGAAATATCACTGCCTACTGGGCTATCAGCATGGCCCGGTTTACCAAAAAGAAGTCAATACGGGAGTGTAATTTGTGGTAAGCAGAATAGAAGGTGAATTCCTTCACATTGGGGTAGAGAAGGAGCCAGGGGTCACATAGCCCCAGGACGTCCGTCATTTCATGTTGAGATCGCTGTACAGGGGACAAACTATGACCTCTCTGGGTAGATCTGTCCAGAGTGGTATCATAAGTGAGATTTCAAACCCCAGTTAAAGTTATAGGTAGTTGTTTAAACGGAGCTAGCATAAGGGTTAATTTTGAGAAAAATTCAAGGGAAGAGTGATTAGGACCATATACAGTGCCCAGGATTATTTCTCTGTGATCAAGAAGGCCTCTTAGGAAAAGGAACCTACCTTGCAGTCCCCTGTTTCTTGTAAAATCTGGAATTGGGTCCCTCTAGTAATTAAATTGCATCCCTCTTTACACAGTGGATTTGCCGGCTGCATAGACACACCCCACTTGCTCTCTCTGAAAAAGGGTATTCTCCTTAGCCAGCAGGTGTGTCTCCTGCAACAGTGCAACTCCTGTATGCATCAGAGCCAGATGCTTTAGAATTTGGTGGTGTTTCACCCTGGCACGTGCCCCTTTAATATTCCATGAAATAATTTGCATAATAAGGCTGATAGGTAGAGCATGATAGTAGGTCTAGGTTTATTAGGGCTGAGTATGCCCCTTCAACTGTCAAATGAGCGTAGTAGTGCAGTGACTGGCTCCATACCCCCCCATCCCTACATCCCCCAAAAAAGTCAGAGTATTTAGGTAAAATCTGAAGTATATTTCCCCCTTAACACTAATCACCAATCAGGCATATATAAATTTAACCTAAGTATACCCCAATAGTTAAGCAAGAATTGCAATACCCCCAGTCCTAGCGACTGAACCACACTAATCACAGTCTGTACAATGAGTATAATGCTGCCCCTGAGTTTCCTTCCCCCCCAACCCCTGCCCTTCCCCACCTCTGCACCAAACTTTAACATAGTCTAAACAAACTTTTTAGAACCATAGAAGCATGTTTAACTATGGGATTCTAGATTACTACTGTATAATAACAATGCTTTTAGGGATTGGATCCCTGCATTAGTAAGGAGTTTAATACCTCCCACCAAACCAAAGAGGAGGCGATAACTATATATCATTAGATCTGTGTAACTGGAAAACCAGAAGAGAAAACTGCTAAAGTTAACAAGATTATACAGTTACCCTTTAGCCGAGTAACCCATATAATAGACCTTAATAATTTTAGAACAAAACTAGTTATTGGTACTATGTATAACCATTGGAAAAATAGGAGGAGTCCCGAATACCATATATTGAATCATAGTGATCAGTAGGACAAGGATGCAAAGCTCTAAAAAAAACAGCAGAGTGAGCCTTCAAAAGCATCTCTATTAGTCCAGAATTAGGTCCTTCCAATTATTGCTGCATAAGGGTGGTCCTCTAGAAGAATCAGTTCTCTAAGCGGTAGATAAACATTGGTAGCGGTAGCTTGCAATACCAAAAACAACCACTGGATGTCACTCTTTGCCACAACATGGAGCTGGAGAGATTTCATTTAATTAAATCTGGATACCAATCAATCAATCAATCAATCAAATCTTTATTTATTCAGGCGATCATCATTGAGCAAGGCTCATTTACAAGATGGACCTGATAAGGTCAAGGTTCGAGTTGATACACAGCAATTACATCACACACTTATAAGACAGTTGTACATACAGAAAAAATGATGTTTATAACACAATGATATACAGTGAAGTCACATGTTGAAACTCGGTTAAGAGAAGGTTAAACTAAGATCTACAATATGTACAGTATATATATCCCAATGAGGGTCAGGACAGTCACACACATAATGAGTACAAGGATGGTGAAGGAAATATTGGGTGCCATAAACTGGGAGTGTCTGACTGGAAGGAATATGTCATATATGATTGGAATATAGGTTTGTGGGATGACTATTCTATCTCTAGCAGTAGCAACTGCATTTCTCTGTGAAGAAGGCTGTACAGTGCTGCTTAAAGGATATAAATGGAATGATAATGGACAGTTTTAGGGATTTTTGTAGGGTGTTCCATGCTATAGCTAGAGAATAGCTGATTGCTGCCCTCCCTAGTTTGGTGTTGACTTTGGGCAATTTGAGCAGGATGATATGTTGCTTCTTAGGGCATAGGAGCTAGGAGGTGGTCTGGTTGAAGCAGTCCAGGATATAGCTTGGGAGTTTTTGATAAAGCTCTGTAGATCCATAGAGCTGCATTTCTGTTCCTCCTGACATGAAGGAAACCCATTCAACTGCGTCTAGAGAGAACAATGGTGGGTATTATATGGCAGGTCGGTAATGAACCTTATTGCTCTATGATATAAGGTATCCAACTTTTGAAGGTAGGAGATGGGGCAGTGACTATAGAGGAAGTCTGCATAGTCAATGACTGATAAAAGATGGCCTAGACTAACCTCATCTTTGAGTCTCTGTTAGGAAGGGTTTAATCTATAGAGAAGGCCAAGTCTTAGGCAAAGCTTTTTAACAGTCATTCTAGATGCTGAGTGAAGTCAAGTCTGCTGTCAATCTACACACCTAGGTATTTGAAATTTTCAACATACTCCAGATTTTCTCCAAGTATAGTGCATAGCTGGGGGAGATTGATTAAAGAGGATGTATTGGTGGAGTTTTGAGTTGTGAACATCATTGCTTTAGTTTTCTTTGCATTTAGCAGAAGCTTTTTCTCGAGTAGCTGATATTGTAACAAGGAGAATTCTGTTTGTAGGATTTCATGAGCAACTGTAGGCGAAGGGTTGCTGTCATACAGAACAGTGTCATCAGCAAAGAGGTGTGCTGAGGACTTGGTAAGGGTTGAATCAATTTTATTTATATAAATGGCAAAAAGGATAGGACCCAGAATACAGCCTTGGGGGACTCCTCTTGACAGTGGTCTTAATGGGGATAGGTCACCTTCAGCTTTTACCTGCTGTGACCTACCGGCGAGGTAGCATCTGAACCACTTAAGGGAGGGTGGATCTAGGCCAATGGAGTGTAGGGATGAGAGTAGCAGTTCATGGTCCACAGTATCGAATGCTTTGCTCAGGTCCAGGAATACTGCACAGACATTGTTCTTTTTATCCAATTCGGTTTGCCAGTCATTTGTGACCTTGGCTAATGCAGTGATAGTGCTATGTTTGGCCCTGAATCCAGATTGAGCTGGATTTAATAGGTTAGCATGTCAAGATATTCCCTTAACTGAATACTCACTAATTTCTCCAGCATCTTGGATAACACAGGTAGAATGGAAATGGGCCTGTAGTTATTAAGATCCATAGAGTCCCTGATTTTAGAAGGGGACCACTTGAGCTGTCTTCCACAGCGTGGGAATAGAGCCAGAGTTTAGGGAAAGGTTAAAGAAGTGTGTTAGGGGACAAAAAGCACATGGCACGCAATCTTTAGAAAGAAGGGGTCCAGAAGGTCTGCTTCTGCACTTTTTTTGGTATCCAGATGCCATAATAGATCCTCAATTTGTTTCAACAGTATAGGTTTGAAGCTAAAGGAAGAGTCAACTCTTTGATCACCAATGTAGTGGGAGCTTAATTGGTCCCTTAGTAGGTTAGCTGGGGAGGTGTCAAAGGCAAGGCCAGCTGTTGTGAAGTGGTTGTTGAATGCATCCAGTATTTCCATTTTGCCAGTAATAGGGCCATAGTTATTGTGTAGTTGAGTTGGAAGGGGTTGTTAGCATTCTGTCCCATCATCCCTTGATGGTGCCCCAAAACCTAGCAGGATTATGGTAGAGGAGTCGAGGCTCAGCAGGTAGTAGGCAGCCTTTGCATCCCTAACTTTCCTGGTGCATTTATTCCTGGCTTTCCTAAAAATCATCCAGTCATTTGTATTCTTAGCTTTTCTTGCTACTTTCCAGAGTTTGTCTCTCTCCAGCAGTGCAACTTTGAGGTCAGCTGAAAACCAGCGGCAGGATTTGTTTTTATTCGGATACTAGAGATTGGGGCATGGGTGTTAAGGGCATTTATTATAATGCTATTTAGCACCTGCTGAGCTTTTCTACAGAATGTGCAAGATAGAACTTTGCCAGTGTGGACAGTAAGCTAGATCATGCAGATATCCTTCAATATTGATGTTTTCTTGGATCTCCTCATGATGAATTTTGCAGGATTTGTTGTTATGCTGTTGGATCTTACCCTGCGATGGGGCAGTGATCACTTATGTCGCATAGGAGCACTCCAGCATGTGTGGAATAGATGTGGTTTACTCACTAGCATGATATCAAGTAGTGTACTGTTACTACTATTCTTTGTATTTAATCTTGTTGGTTCATTAATTAACTGTATGAGCCCATAGGTGTCACAGAATGATACCAGAGGTGTAGCTGCCTGGGTGAGCCAGTTGAAATTCAGGTCACCTAGGATAATGACTTCTTCAGTACTGGACTTGACCAGGTTTCCCAGGTGGGATAAGAGCTTGTGTTCAGCAGAGGGGGGTCTGTAGCATCCAATTAGTTGGAAAGCTGCTGTATTGAGGAGAGAGACTTTTAGAGATAGGCTTTCAAATTCCTTGGGCATAGATGTTGCAGCAGTACAGGATACAACTACACCAGCTTTTGCATATATGGCTACTCCACCTCCCCTTGTTTGGAGATCAGCTCTGAATAGCTGATAGTTAGGTAGGTTAACTTCCCTGTCCATTGTGGTGGGTTTGAGCCATGTCTCAGTTATCACGAGAAAGTCTGGCAAGGTATGGGCAACCCAGGCTTGTATCAATGTAAATTTTTTCAACAGACTGCATACATTAATATGCAGGAAACTGAGGCCTTTAGTTGAGGTTAGGTCTGATGGAGAGGTGATTCTTTAAAGAGGTCCAGGGTTGATTTCCACATTACCAATACAGAGCAATAGAAAGATCAGTAGTTTCATGAGGGCTGCCAGTGATAGGGAGACGGGGCTGTCTTTGGTCCTCCTTCTTTTATTCTGTTGCCACTCTTTTTTTTGGGTGCTCCCTGTGGTTTTAAGGTAGTGTGTTGGGATACCAATTAGCAGTTTGACGACTAGGCTTGGGGGATCTATATATCCAGCAGTGGGGCCTTGACTGAAACACATACGTGGTGATATGTGTATCTTTATGATGATTGTACCACTGTAGTCGATGCAGCAATGGTAAAGCATATATGAGGGTTTGAGTGTCAGCCAAGGGGGATGTTCCAGAGAAACTGGGCGGATTGACCACTCTAAATTGTATAACAGGGTCATCTTCTTTGTGGAACCCTATGGCTGATAGTGACAGGAGTATCAGAAGTAAGCTCCCCATTCTGAAGGGATATTGATAGTTGGCAGTGGGGTAGTGAAGTTGCTGATTGGTTGGATCAGCAAGCTGGTGTGACTCTCTGTTGGTTTAGAGAAAAATGCTGAAGGCGGGAAGAGATTTCGGTGGGAAGATGCCTATAAATTAACACACAAGAAGGGGAAGGGCGGGTGGGCAAAGTTGCTCCTTTTCCGACTGCTCCCTCGCTGTTCCTCATGACCTTGTGGTTCCAGGTTCGGCTAAGGTGCCGCCACACCGCCTGCTGAGCAGAGTGAAGCCCCAAGGCCAGCTGGGTGCTGGGATGGAAGATGCAGGCTGGAGAGAGACAGAGGAGGGTGCAGCAATTAATAAGGCAGTAGCAAGCGTTTTCTGAGCGTCACTGACCAAATCTGCACTACAAAAGGACTGCTGCCACTTCTTACAAGCTTCTCTAGCAGATTCCAGTGAGTCAAATGAATGCCATTGCCCATCCCTATTTATCTGTAGGGTTGCAGGGTTGCAGACTCTGTATTTGATACCAGCAGATACTAACTTAGAGACCAAGGGATGAAAAGCCGAAAGCTTCTGGTGGACAGAGAATGGTAAGTCCTGCAATACTCAGATTTTCTTGCCTGCCCATTGTATTTCTGCCACCTCCTTCAAACAGGTCAAAACGTGCTGTTTATCCAAAAAATTCAACTTTCAGAAAATGAAGGGGCGAGGGGGTGATCCCGAGGGAGGCTTGGGGTGCAGAGATCTATGTGCCCTTTCTATAATGTAAGTGGGGCCATTAGGTGAAGGCCCCACTAGTTTGTCGTATAGCTTTTGTGCAAATACAATGGTCTGAAGCCCCTCTTCCCCTTCAGGGAAGCCTAGCACCACCAGATTGTTGTGTCTCGAGCGCCCCTCAAGATCCTCAAGGCAGTCTTCGTTTTTTTTTTCAGCCTGTGGTGCAATGTAACCAGTTCTGGGTCCAGCTTTCCTCTCCAATCATCCAGGGAGGATATATGGGCCTCATTATCTTGGGTTCAGACATTGAGCTGATCTATAGGCATTTTCATTCCTTTGAACTCTGAGGTGAGTACTAATAGGGTTTTTTCATCTGCGCCAACTCCTCAAGAAACCTGTCCTCCGTTAGAGCTACATTCTGTTTGGTTGTTGGGGAGGTTTCAGGTTCACTCGCTTTAGATAGTTTTGCGGCCTTGTCCTTGGCCGGAGTCAGCAGGGGTGTATGTCTGAGCAGCAGCGTCTTCATCTCCACATCCATTTCTCCGGACAATTCATGGGTAGGTAGTACTGTAACTCCACCAGGCAATCGGGAGCCATAGGTGCGATTGTACATGCAAAGGTAAAGTTAACTGCTGTTGCGTAGTAGCACTAGAGGAAGGCAGAGGAGCCATCTGAAAAGAGCATCTCAGCAGGCAGCCATCGCACCAGAAGTCCGATATGCACCAAAGTCGAAAAACCCTATTTATGCCATTATACAACTTACTGACATTTCTTCAGTTGGTGGTCTGCTTTGAAGTGTGCAGGCGTGTTCCCGGTCCTCCGAGATTGTTGCGCTGTGCTCCAGAGGTAAGTATGGGGTGAAGGGGGTTGTAGGAGGCAGGGGTGCACAGAAGAGTAGGCGCAGGTTGGAGGAGGGGCCAGCAGACTCTACGAGGGACTGTTTTCTGTTTTACAGGTTAAAGGAAAAAAACATCGCAGGACTTTTTTTTTTCAGGTACTTTTGGCATGCTGGGGTGGGCTCCAGCATGTCACCTGAGTGTTTTTTTTTGGGGGGGCTGTAGCCGACAAGGGATTGGGCATCCCCATCAGCACATAACAATTTTTTTGGGTGGGACATTATGCCAACGAGGAGTGGGTTCCCCCGTCTGCAAATTTATTGGGAAGGGTGGGGTCTGAAGCTGATGGGGATTGGGCCTCCCCGTCAGCAAAGAATGACTGTTGTGGGAGCTCATGATGCCGAAGGTGATTGGGAACCCCCTCAGCACACAACAAATGGTAGGGGGGGTCACAGTATGCTGACAGGGGGTGGGCTCCCAGTCAGCAAATGAACTAGCGGGCACCATGGCAAGGTACCACCCTGCAATGACAGGTTGCTCCCTTATTGCAGCGGAATGTCTGATGCTGCAATGGTGAGAGGTGGTCTCTGATTGCAGCAGTGAAAACCTTTCAACTTGGTGGCACTTTAGCAGAACCAGTGTCATTAAGACACTGGGCCTGCATTGGTCCACCAGTGCCAAGCCTCCCAGCTGCCTGCTCTTGAACGGGGCTGCTTCAGCTCCCCACGGTTATGCAGCACCCAGCCAGCCACTGCCTGAGACTAGGATGCCCCTGCAGCTCCTTGGAAGCTGTCTGCCCTTGAACGGGCTGCTTCGCTCCCCATGGTCGGCCGGCATCCAGCCAGCCACCGACTGAGACTAGGACACCTGCCTGCAGCTCCTTGAAGCTGCCTGCCCTTGAACAGGGCTACTTCAGCTCCCCACGGTCGGGCCGGCACCCAGCCAGCCACTGACTGAGACCATGACGCCCACTTGCAGCTTTTGGAAGCTGCCCGCTTTGAACGGGCTGCTTCAGCTCCCCATGGTTGGCAAGCACCCAGCCAGCCACTGACCGAGACCAGGATGCCCTCCTGCAACTCCTTTGAAGGTACGGCGACAGCGTAGCCAATCGGAACACGGGCGCTTTCAGCAAACCCACTCTGATTGGCCAGGACTTTTACCCTGCTTTGCCACCTGGCACTTTTTACAAACAGATTTTAGATAGAACTAAGCACATTTCAAGTGTCTAATGGAGGTTTGTTTTTTTTTGGCTAGTTTTCCATTAGCAGGTTATACAGACCTATCTCTAGAGGAATTCTTGTTCTTTCATTTAAAAAAAAAAGTCTACACTCTGAAAGACAGTTGCTTTACTTACTATACCTTCCTTCCTGCCCTCCAGATCCTCTCTGAACTGGTGAACTTTCCTGAACCATGGGACTGTTGACAGCCACGCCATTGTGCCCCGGTATCTGTACCCACCCTGATTGGGCTGTCTTGCCTCCTGCTCTGGGATTGGCTCTTGAGCCAGCTAAATCTTTGCTCTGCTGGGGGCTGCTGTGCCCATTCATTTCTATGGCAAATGGACAAAATTTGTGCCTGCCCCCAACCTTAACTTTATAGACCTTCCTCGCTGCCCCTGTAGCTCAGCCCCCACTCGTGCTTCATTGGTTACCTGTTTTGGGAACCCCCATCTTTAGTTGCCACCTGCCAATCCCTGACTGCCTGGCCTTCCTGGCTGTATCCTCACTTCCCACTGATCCAGCTACTGCTCTTTCACCCCTTTTTCCTAGCCCCGCTAGCCTGTCTTAACCCTCTCCCTCTGCCTACCCCGAATCCTACCTTAATCATGCGCCTCTTCCGTTCTCTACCCCCTATTCTATTTCTTCTTGCTTGTCTTCCTCTCCTACTGCATGCCCCAAAAGCCTGCTTTTCCTCCCTCCCCCACAGCTTCCACATTCCTACATCCTTCCTCTACATAGGCACGCTGCATACTGGTCACTGCCCCTTGCCCAGGGTCCATCCCACCGCCATGAAACTGTCCTACAATCACACTGGTCCTAGCCTCCTCTGGTTCCCCTGTCTATGCTTAACCTCACCCGCTATCATCGATGCTCAGCAATTTGTTGAGATGCTAGCAGGCGTAAAGCATTCCTTAAAGAAAACACGCAGCTCCTAAAGCCTAGTCCTTCTCCTCTTAATGCTGTCATGCAACATGCACCCGAACTCTGGCCCATTCTGCTCTAAAGCCACTAATCTGAGCAAGCCTTTGGGTGCCCTCCATTCATATCAATCAACATCTGCAGCCTCCTTCCTAAAATGGATGCCTACAGGTCTTCACCAGCCAACACTGCCCTAACATCATAGCAGTTGTCGAAACCTGGCTCAAGCCATCAGTACCGGTCCATGCAATCAGCCTTTCTGGCCACAACATCTTTAGGCTGGATCACCTCTCCAAAAGAGGCAGGGGCTGTGCTCTCTACCTAAAAGACTCCATACAGGTGCACCACATCATTACCTCACTCCAACCTACAACTGCTCAGATACTTCCAGTGAGAATCCTCCTTGAGCCCACAACAAAACTCTCACTGTTGTCACCATCTACATCCCTCCCAAAGAACAGGGAACTGGTCTAACAGCTGTTCTTGACTTTGAAAAATCCTCCCACCAGACACCGAATCCATCCTCCCTGGCGACACAGCATCACAGCTGGCCTGCGGCCGATGCTGGTGCACACAGGGATACCATTGCTGGGTGAACCTCACACAAATGGGTGACTCACCAACCAGGAAAATTACAGGATCAGTACCATCACACTCTTGGACTGGATCCTTACCAGTCACCCATCGCGGATATCTAACACTAATGTCCTCCCTGACTCTCTCAGTGACCACTCCCCTGTTAGCTGCACCTGGTGAAATAAATTCATCAAACAACCACCAAAAACTATCACCGGCTGGGTTCTACCCAGTGGTCACCTTCCTCAACTCAAATCCCACCTCCCTCATCAAGACTGGTCCCCTATCTTCAATGCAACCAACGTAAACACTGCCTTTGATCACTTCATAAACATCTTCACTGTGGCCTGTGACACATATGCTCCTATTAAGAAATGCTAAGTCAAATCATTCAGTAACTGTTGGCTCACAGGTGACCTCCTCAGGATGCTAAAAACAATAGACCACCTATGGGAGCTGGCCAGAAGCTCTGGAAGGCAAAACGACATCCAAAACTACAAACGTGCCTGCAATGACTGCACCAAAACCATCCGGCAAATGAAGTCCGCCTACTATAAGCATGCCTTCACAAACTCCTGGGGCAATGGTCTGGAATTCTTGAAGAACGTAAAGGAACTCACTGGGAATCCACTCAACCCCCCATCAATACTCAACATCAACGGAACCACAACCCTCAACCCAAAAAACATTGCAGATACCTTTAACAATGCCTTTACTGACCTCAGCACTGTCCTATCCCAGAACTACTTCAAAGATGGTGAAGCTCCTCTGTCTGCAATGAACACTACTCCACCAGCTCCCCACTTCTACTTCAAAGCAGTCAAGGCTCACCAAGTACGCAAATATGTTACCAAAGCCCTTGGTAAATCAAGATTCAGTAATGACTTCCTCGATCTCAAAATTCTGTCTCTCACACTTAATGAAGTACTTAGTCCTCTGAACAGAATTTCAACCTCTCCCTCAGTCTTAGCCAGTTCCCAGGCAGACGGAAATCTGCCACTGTCACCCCAATCCATAAACGTGTCGACAAAACTGCCCACGATAACTACAGACCTATCTCCCTACTACCCCCACTCTCGAAGGCATTAGAACGCATCATCTCGGACCAGCTCACAGAATACCTGGATACGCACAACATCCTGTGCAAGCAGCAACACGGGTTCCACAAAGGTAACAGCACCTCCACAGCCCTACTTGAATTCACCAGCACAATCCACAATGTACTTGACTCCGGTGAATTACTAGGCTCAATCTACAATCTTGAATTAATTAAAGCCTTCAACACTGTCAATCGCCTCCTGCTTGTCCAGCTTCAGAACACTGGGCTGTCAACTGACTCCATTGGCTGGTTTAAGAGCTACCTTGAAGAACAGTCCCAAACAATAAGAATCACTGATACACTCTTGGACCCTAGACCGGTCCGCTTGAAGTCCCCAGGACTCCATTCTGGGACCCTCCTCTTCAGCCTATTCTTAAACTCACTACTGGACAGCTGCCAGAACAAACAATTTTCTACACCGACGATGATGTGATCCTCACCCGGACCCTGATCCAATCCAATTACAAAATAAACTTCAGCGGCCTTCTCCTCCATCGAATCCTGGTTTCTAAATCATAAACTGCTTCTCAATCAGAAAAAAAACAAGTCTATGGTTTTCTGCAGTCCCCACAACAAAAACAAACAACTCCACCTCTCCATTGCAACTGAACAAGGAGCAATCCTAGAGCAAACACAATTGTTCAAGTATCTCGGTATCACCCTTGATTCCCACCTCTCATACGCTGCCCATATCAGCAATGTTGCAAAGTCTGCCAATGCGAGGTTAGGCATATTATTCCAGCACAGGAAACACCTAACCCCAGACGCACTGTCAGTGGCCGTCCAAAGCTCCATCGTCAGCATCATAGACTATGGTCTTATCATATATGGGTCTGCAACTACCACTGCTCTCAAATGTATCACGACCTCCCTGAATAAGGCCTGTCGTCTCATCACTGGCTCACATCGCCGTCCCCACACATGTCACCTCTATTCCCAATCTAGATGGCTTCAACTGGACAAACGCATAAAATACCAAACCTGCATCACAGCCAAGAAAATTATAATGGGGCTTTCCCCACCTGGTGTCTGTGCCCTCCTTAATCCTAGACATAGGAACATCACTACAAGGAGATCCAATTCCCACCTACTACATATCCCACAATGTCACACGACCCAAGGACAAAGATCATTCACCTATCGGGCATCCAACTGGCTCAATTCTCTTGGCAGTGACATAGAGACCACTCCAACACTCAGCCTCTTCAAGTCCAAGCTGCGCCTCTCACTGCTTGTATTTTGTGATTGCCCATCTTAACATTTCCACCATTCCAGCTGCACATGCCCCAGCACCCAGCACTTACAATCAGTCTTTGCACCCCAAGCACCTTACCTGTCATATTCCCTCGACAAGGCCCCCTGGCTGCACTGTCTCCTGCCCTCGTCCACCTCCCCCCTGTATCTCCACTCCTGCCCCCTCAACCACCTCCAGTACTCCCCTTACCTCCTGCACTCCTACCCCTCCTCGATCTCCTACCCTCACTTCCCCATCACCACCACCCTCCTTCCCTTGTCTTGCTCATAGCTCAAGTCTTTGTACTGGTTATTACATGTCTGTAAGTCAATGACTATATGTTTGTAACTAAAAATGATGACTGTTGCACATGCTGACATGGAACCTTTGTAAAAGAGCCTCGGCTCAAAGGTATTGTAATCCTAGATTGAAAAAAAAAAAATAAAAAAAATAAATAAATAAAATGCAGTGCCTCCTCAGCTGCCAGAGTGCTGCACCTCCACAACCTACTTCTCTCCTAAGCTGCTGCATAATGTTTCTTGCACATGCATGCAAGCAAACATTAAAAGACCAGCTTAGTCTTGCACTGCCTCATGAAATAACTCTGAAAATCTAAAACAAGGAGCCACAATTTAACTTAGAGCCGTTGCTTTCATTTAGTCCACTTCCCTCTATAGTCATATTACATTGCAGTCCCAGCTAGCCTTTTTTTGTAGAGAAAAAACAAAATTAATTATATGAAATTGTTTCTGTCTCCTGGCTTTTAACACACTGTGAAGTACCAAGTTTCTGTTCCTGTGAAAGTGTCCGCAGTCCTCGTCTGTGACATATAAGTATTGTTTTTTTTTTTTATTCAGTATACTTTATTAAATTTCAAACACAAAACAAGCAGCACGTAGTACAGGCAAATACAAGAAATGGCTTCAAACAATAATAACAAGCAATATATAAATACAATAACTCAAACCCCCATCCCCTCCCCCAACCCCCCCAAGCTGCGCAGTACTTATATTGTAATGACAGAGCGCTATAAAAGAGGTCACCTTTACCTACGGTCGCCATAAGGAAAGTAGGGCCAATAGGGGTTCCCAGACTTTCTGGTATATGTGGAGCCTATGTCTCATGGATGCAATATGTTTCTCCAATTGTATAGCAAATAATATTTCTCGATACCATTCCATAGTTGAAGGAAGAGACTCAACCATCCAAAGTCTTAGCATAACTAGTTTGGCTACTGAGGCCACTAGGGTTAGATGGGCCTTCCTTATTTGTAGGGTCCCAGGAGGATAAGTACCAACAGACAACTTTCGGGAGTAAACAACGGATCAAGACCAAGAAGGGTCAAGGACCCTCTTAATAGAATTCCAGAAAGTCTGGGTACAAGGGCAGTCCTAAAGTAAATGATGTAAGGAGCCTACTGCTTGCTTACAAAGGGCCCATTCAGGGGTAAGAGCCAAACCCATCTTGTATCTTTAAGTGGCTATAGTATAAATTATGCATGACATTGAATTGGGACAGTCGTAACCTGTCTTGTTTGATATATTTAAAATTGATCTCCATGCTGTCTGCCAGAACTCTGGTTCGCTGAGAGGAAAATTCATGAACCCAATAATAACAGACTCCAGCCGGAGACTGGATTCTACCACAAGGAGCTGTTTATAAGTTTTAGAGACTGTGATGCGATCGAACCGCTGCCTGAAAAATCAGCGTTCGTTTCTCTTGGGGCTCCAAGCTCGGAGTTTGAGGACACGAAAAGGTGGAAATTGCTTTCCTAATTTGCCAATATTTAAATACATCCTTGTCACCCAGTTGAAAATGAGTTTGAAAAGTGGAAAAAGGGGTAAATCCTTTTCCTGAAAAGAAGTCTGCCAGAGTGGTGTCCTTCAATTGAGGAAAAAAGGAAGAGGAAATGGCATGATTTCCAATCTGGAAATGAAGGTTATTACATATGGGTTGGTCGGGGGAGTGGCACCAATTCTCAGACAAGGACCTTTGCAGTTGATGTAGGACTTTCAGGGACCACCCACTGGAGAAGTTTGAAGCAAAGGTGGGAGGTGGAAGTAGGACAGGTGAGCTAAGGCAGACAGCGAACTGGAATACTTATATGCCAGGTCCCGCTCTATATCTAGCCAGATGGGAAAGTATTTGCCTTCCATCTCTAGGGAACTCACTGATGACAAAGAGCTATTTTATAAATATGTTGAGAACTACAGTAAACAAATAGAGATGGTAGAGCTAAGCCATCCTGCAGTTTAGGGATTGTTAATTTAAAGTACATACTCTGCACTTTGTTACCTTTCCAAAGAAAGGAGTTGAACATTCTCTGCAGTCCCAGAAACCAGGTTTTGGGAAAGTAAAAGGCAAGCATTCCCAAAGGATAAAGTAGCCTAGGCAACAGATTCATTTTAATCACATTAATGTGGCCCCATATGGATAAAGGCAAACTTCCCCATTGTTCCAAATCTGTCTGTATTGTCCTTCTTAAATTGGAGAAATTCTGTTTAACCATGGATGCTACATCCCTAGTGATATGTATCCCCAGGTAGGTAAGACTTTGGGGATCCCAGAATAGGCCGAATCCACTACAGCTGGCCTTCATGACATGTTTATTAAGAGAAAAAATCATTGTTTTGGACTGATTCAATTTACAATAAGAGACGGCAGAGAAAGCATCCAACTCCCTCATTATGGTAGGAATGGACTCCACCAGGTCCTCAATATGTAAAAGGAGATCATCTGCATAGGCCGATACAATGTATCTCTTACCTTCTATCTAAATGCCCTTAATCCCTGGAGAGGCAATGAGTTTCCTAATCAAGGGCTCCAAGTAGAAATTAAAAAGCTGGGGAGAGAGGGAACATCCCTGTCTTGTACCTCTTAGCAATGGGAAAGGGTCTGACAGGCATCCATGCAACAAACCCTGGCTGCTGGAGAGGCATATAATGGTATAGAGGACAAAAACTATACCTAGCAAGAACCCCGCCAATAATGGGCCATAGACTAGTGCATAAAACAAGTCGAAAATAGGATTTTTCCCAAAGATTCAACCTGGGGAACTTTTAGCACAGGATCTTACAAGCAGACAGCTATTGAAGAGCAAAGAACCTCTGTGCATAAACACCGAGGCAAGGGTTACCCTAAAGGGCATTTGGCTGGGAAGCCAAGTTTCAAAAAATACAAATCACACATGCCCACAATGCAAAGCATCATGGGCTGCATATGCAAGAAAAGCAGTTGTGTTCTAATGCCTCCCATACAAAATAGCCCTATGCAGAACCAGGTCTAGGTCATTTAACCCCACTACCTGCTGTTTTATTCTCAGCACCAGCTTTGAAGCTACTGGGTTTCTTTTTCAGTACCAGCTTTGTAAACTTTAGAGACCATGCCCAGTTTATTTAATCAGACAACCTGCTGTTTTGTTTTCAGTACCAGCATTGTAAACTGCAGGGTTTCTCTGAAAACTAGAGCTTAATCAGACAACCTTAGTACTGTACCAGCAAACTACACAATCTGCTGTTTTCCCCAAAATAACCAGCTAGAAAACTGAAATGTGCACAAAAACACTCTGTGCCAACCTTGCAAAATGCATACTCATCTTGCCCATTTTTCTCCCAGCACCCATTCCTCTTAAAGCTAGCTTACAAAACGTAGACTCCTTTGCCTTATTTTTTCCTAGTACTCATTCCCTTTAATACTAAACCTGTAAAATGCAAACTCCTCTTTTTCCCAGTACCCACCCCCTCAGTGCCAGTCTTGTAAAATGCTGACTCTTCTTTGCCTTTTTTCCCTCAGTGCCAGCATTGCAAGTTGCAAACTGCAGCCCCCCCCCACCCCTGAGCATCTCGGCACCACAAGGCAAGAGCTGGACCTTTTTTTTTAATATTCTTGTCTCCCCAACCCAGATTTGGAGCATACTATACCTTGGAAAAGGTGCTCCTCAAAGCCAGGGAACAAGTAGAAGGGCAGAAGCAAAGGCTAACATTCTTAACACCGAACTCCGGAATGGACACCGCATCTTCTCAGTACTGCAGGTGGTAGTGAAAGGAAGAACCGTGATTGCAACAGATTTTGAGAGCTCTATAGTGATGAATTCAGGTGCTGGCATGCACTTCCGGTTCTCCTGATTCTGGACCAACTCACGGGCCAACGCAAACATGCATCACAAAAGGATACAAGACTGGGTAGTCAGGCAAACATGTAAACAACATCTAAAAGTGAGGGACATGACTGGCAAGCTTTGGGCAGTAGATAAATAAAAATAAAAGGTCCACTCTCAATTTGTTGCATTAGGACCACAGTAGTTGGCTATCTCAAAAACAGGTAAGTTAGGGATGTGATAAAAAAGACACCACATGTAGGGAATGTTAAGGAAGTATTAAAGTAAAAAAAGACAGTTAAAACTTATTTTGCAAATGGAGTTTATAGGGGGATGGTAAAATTGAGCAATTAGGCAGCAAATTGCATATCAGCTGTATTTGTGGGGCACAGTAAAGAGCAATAATTAAGTACACTAAATGGGGCTGTCAGCAATGTCACAAAATGGGGCCCTACTTAACAGGGTAAATAGATGCTTGTGATAAAATGGAGAGAACATTGTAGGACCAACCCAGGTGATTTTATTTTAATATCTCTCTATTAGGGCACTATAAATGAGGGTGTTATTTTAACATTTTGACAATTCAGAAAAAAAAATTAAAGGGTGTCAATATGCAGAAGGTAAAGTCTCGAATACTATATACTGGCCTTATATATATATATATATATATATATATATATATATATATGTGCGTGTGTGTATCTGGGAATGGGACTTGCAGTAGCAGTAATGCTATTGCCAGGATTGAATACTGTCCACCCCTCCCCTGCTCTGCAGCAGGGACCACTAGTGACAACAAGAGCATTGGCAGGAGCAAGAGACAACTGCCTGCAAAGCAGAAACAGGAGCAGTTGCTGGAAGAGGCATCGTCCTCCCTAATCAAACAATGAGTGAAGCAGTAGCCCTCACTTGCAAGTGCAACAACAGGTCAAATCAGCACCCCCTCACAAGTGGTTGAACCAGTGGCCCTCCTTGGCTTCTGCCCTAAGAAGCAGCATCTGAAGTCCCTGGCGTGGAAGCTTTTTCATGAAAAAAAAAATCCGACAACAATGTGGTCACCTGCATTCTGAGTAATGTGATAGTGATCCATGGGAAGAAGGGCATCCATCTGGGTATTGGTGAGCAACACATCCCCTAAATGTGAACCGTTGGGAGGAATGAGAAACCCATTGTAAGAAAGTGGCAGTTGAGTTTGCAGCACTCCATCAGCTCCCAGTGAGGTGCCATGGGGGCTGAAAGGCATTATTTATTAAGTCTAGGATTACAAATAGCTTTTGAGCCAAGGCTCTTTACAAAGGTTCCACGTCAGAAAACAGTTACAATACATTAAGTACAAAACAATAAAATACAGTAAGGTAGCAGAACTAGTATCTACAGGAGAAAACAGTAACAGTGTGCAATAACATAAGAGAGATTAGTGTGACTAACTAGAGGTGGAGGGAGGAAGGGAGACAAAAGTGACACAAGGTGGGTGAGGTCACAAGAGGAGGTGAAAAGCAGCCAGTGGCCTTGTCGACAGTACAGGGCATAGGTATCAAAATAAACATGACTAGCTAGTGGGGAAGGAGGGGTGAGTGACCAGGAGGGAAGGGGAAAGGGGATAATAAGTGCTTGGAGGGGTAGAGATAAAGAGTGGACTAGAAGGTGACTATGTAACAGTCATAGGCACTAGAGTCAGTGAGATGGAGGTGAAGCTTAATTTTGAATCAGCCAAGCATGGTAGTGCTATCCATTCTATAATACTTAAAGGTATCCATTTTACAAAACGGATCTAAAAGACATCAGATATACATAGACTTTGTCCTTAAAGCTGTGGGGGGCAATTAGAAAAATATAGAAAAATAACTGTTTTCTGCAGCATAATACATTGGAAGACTGACTGTCAGTAACTTTGTAGTTAGAATAATTAAACTTTTTGCATCAAACCACTAATTTAACAAATTCATTCATATCCAAATAATACATCACCATTATATTGGAAAGGTTTTAGGAAACAATAATCTCATGATTTCTCTGCAGACCCTACACTCCCACTTATGTACAGTATAGATAGCAATGCATGTGACAGCATATGGAGGAAGTGGCAGTGGCAGTGAAGTGGTGAAGTGACAAATTAGCTCCCAGCAGCATTAGAGCATTGTCCCTTTAAGAACTCAACAAATGTTATAAAATAAATTGAGAGACTGGCAAAAATACTTCCCTTCAACACTCTCAAAATAAGCCACAAAATAAACTGAGAAAATAGTGACAGGCTACAGAATAAAATAGTGAACAAGAAAGACAGAAAAATGAACTACAAGTATTTCTCTGCTCATCTGCAAACCTTCCAGGGCTGCATCTCCCTCCCATACAGCAGTGCAACTCTTAACTGTATAATAAATCAAACAAAACCTTTATTTCACTCTAAAGAAACTTCAAAAAACAAACACTAAATGCACAAAGCACACTAGAGCAAGTTGTGTGAGCAATTTGAGACAAGCAACCCACCTTAGAAGGATTTTGAAGTGTTTTGAACAGATGTGCACAGAACAGATTTACTGTATGTACAACTCTGTCTGCAGTAGACAGCCATGAACATAGCTTCCTCATGACATGTGCTTACTTGCATTACCATGTGATCTGCGGCCATTTGTTACATTGCTTCCTTCCTTAGAACTTCACCTGGAGGCACAGCTTTGCTGGCGAGGTTGATCCCACCTTGTGAAGTACTACTTTACCAACCAAATTAACTGTGTGAAGCAGCAAAATTTTGAAAATTAATTTGAAAAGCAAATTGTGTGCACCTCAACACAGCTAATTGAACTGCCACAGCCGTCTAAAAAGGAATTTGCAGCTGACATCCCATTGGTGCTGCTGAAAAACTGCACACAGGCTGTACTATGGTACAAACACCAAAAAGAACCAGTGCACATACACTGGTAGCCATTTCTAGTCACAGCCATAGCATGCTGTGGCAATTGCTAGTGTAATATTATTAGAGGAAGCTGTCCCTCACAAAGTGACCTAGAATCATCATCAGTGACTCCCTAAAACAATCAAACCAGCATAACAAGGCCTATAATAAGATAAACTATATGCTGAGGTGTATAGGAGGTACAGTTAGCAGAAGGAAGGAAGTATTACTATCTATGTGTAGATCACTAATGAGGTCCACCTGAGCAATATGCCTGGCTGTGGAGTCCTCAGCTAAGGAATTATAAGGACAGACTGGAGCCAGTGCAATGTAGGGTGACCAAAATGTTTCAGAGCTATCAGGGTGGATCTTATGAGGATCAGCTCAAGGCACTGAAGATGTACTTGCTGGATGCCAGAAGAGAGAAGGGAGATATGATAGAGACCTTCAAGTTCCTGAATGGAATAAACAAGGTAAACTGTGAGGTATGATTTAGCATAACGTAGTGGGTCAAGCACATGGTGGCATGAGTGGAAATTGGTGGTAGGGGAGATTCAGAAGGAAGTGAGAAACATTTATTTTACAGAAAGGGTGGTGGAGCCATGTAACCACCAAACTATTAATGGTTTCAAACTTGCTGAGACAGAGTGAAGGGATTAGTGGTTGCTCAGAGTTATAATAGTGGGGGGCAGGGAGTGTGGGGTGGATGATGTGGGTTACCAACCTCAATGGAAAATAAGTCCCAGGTTTGTTAGGGTTTATGGGAAGACAGTATGGACCAGTGGTGTCTTTTATTCATTTATTCATTGCAAATCTGGTTTGCAATCTTTGAGTCAGAGACTCATTTACAAAGATACCTCAAATGGGGGACAGACATCAAGACAGTTATTACAGTGCAGATTAAAACAGAGGATAACATTACAGGTGCAGTAAAGGAACATTTAACATAAATACACTTAGGTTACATAATGTAGTAGTTTGTATGTTACTTAGGTTGTATAGTGTTACAAAATTGTGAGTTACACTCATGGATATAGTAGGTCCTCAGAGAAGACAACGGGTTACATCCCTGTTTGGACCTAGTAGGGAAGGAGTGGATCTGGAGAAGGGAGAGTCTGTCCAGTGGACGTTGTTGAGCCAGAAGGCAAGGCGGATGGGTACCACAGGTTACAACAGGGGGTTAGTTGCACCTACAACAGCGGGTATTAAAGATATGGTTCTGAAGGGCTATTTTGAAGGATCCAATTTTTGGCAAGTTGGAGATGCAGCTAGGGAGGGAGTTGAACCAGGTGGGGGCTCGGTAGAGGAAGGATCTCTGGGCAAGAGAAGTCTTGGTTCTGGGCACCTTGAAAGTGGCCTTAGCAGAGCTATGGGTGGTGATGGATGATGATGACTGCTGTAGGGAGGTGCAGACCCCCATGGGGGGAGAGTCCTAGCAGTGACTTCTTAGCGAGAAGGCAGGTCTGGTAGAGCAGTCACTCCTCAAAGTTGAAGCAGATTGGTGGTAGTATAGAGATGGCAAGTGTGAGTGCGGCTGGGGGCACTGGTGAGGAGCCTATAGGCCTTATTGATGGAGAGTTGGATTTTGGAGAGGCAGTGTTGTCAGCTGTGGTGTAGATGGACAAGCTATAGTCCATGAGGGACAAAGCGGAGGAGGTGATGGCCAGCCTAAGGGCAACCTGAGGCAGGCAGTCTCTGTGCTGGTATAGCAGGCCAATCCGAGAGTTAATGGCAGCTGACAGGGCATTAATGTGGGTGTGGAAGAAGAGGGCAGTATCAAACATGACGCCTAGCTACTTGTATTTGGTCACTTGTTCTAGCGGGTGCAGAGCGCTGGGGATAATCAAGAGGGGGTATTTTTAGCTTTATTTTGGTGGTGGGAGAAGAGCATTGATTTGGTTTTCTTTAGGTTAATGACCAGTCTGCAGTTGCCAAACCACCTTTCGGCTTGGTTGTAAGCTTGCTGGAGGGATAATTGAAGGGAGGTGGGATTGGGATGTGAGGCAACGAGGACTGCATTGTTGGCATAGAGGAGCATTTTACCGGTACATGAGCTGGGGAGGGTGTTGAGGTAGAGACTAAAAGTACTGGACCCAGGATATAGCCCTGAGGGACCATGGAGTGAATGGGAAGAGTGCTGGAGAGGAGCAGCTGATCTTGACACACTGGGATCTAGCGGAGAGGTAGCTAGAGAACCAGGAAATGGGACTGCTAGAGAAGCCAAGTTGGTGGAGAGAGTCAAGTAGAAGGGGATGACAGACAGTGTCAAAGGCCTTGGAGAGTTCAATGAACACTGCTCCTGCAAGGCTGCCAGAGTCGAGAGCAGCATGCAGGTGTTGGGAGAATTCCAGGACAGCCGTGGTTGTACTGTGTCCTGGACGGAAACTGTGCTGCTCTGGGCATATAATGTCGTACTTGGTTAGGTATTCAGAGAGCTGGATCAACACCTCTTTTTCAAGGGCTTTAGAGAGTGGGGGGAGGATGGAGATCGGCTGGTAATTGTTGGGGTTGGACCGGCCCCCACTCTTACGTATGGGTGTAATTTTAGCAGTTTTCCAAGCACTTGGGAACTGACCCAGGCATAGAGACCAGTTTAGAAGGTCAGTCAAGGGGACTAGGACTTCGTCCAAGACCATTCGGAGGATCCTGGAGTCGAGGGGGTCACTGCTGGGGTTGTTGCTGCTTAAGGCTTTTAGCAGGTGTGGCCTGGCTTCTTGGGGGGATAGGATGCACAGATAGAATGGTGGGCAATGCAGGACCGGAGGGAGAGAGGTGGGGATTGGGTCAAAGAAGCTGCTGGGAGGACCGAGCTTAGGTCAGAGAAGGCATTGTTAAGGCAATCGGCTATAAGGAGTGGATCTGTGGTGGGGTGCCATTTATGGAGAGCTGAGATTGTGGGGGCGAGACTTCCCATTTAGCGCTTTCATATTATCCCAGAAGGTCTGGGCTGAATCCCAAGTGGGGCTGGTGGTCTGGTAGTGCTCTGCCTTGGCCCGCCTGATGGCCCAAGTGCACTCATTGTGTTCTGCATTGTAGGCCCGTCTATCAGACGCCTTTCCAGATTCTACAGCAATGTGCCAGAGATTATCTCTGTTTTTGAGTCTCTGGAGGAGGGGTGGGGTGATCCATGGGGCATTGCATTTTTTGGAGTTTATCCCAGTGAGGGGGGCAAGAAGGTCACAAGCCTTAGAAGGCATTTGTGAAGTGGTCAAGAGCTGAGTCAGTGTCACGGTGCTCTGGTTGGGGACCAGTCTAGCCGTGCTAGGTATTGTTTAATTTTCTGAGGCTGCCGGGCATAAATAGTGGCATAGAGTGGCCTGGGACACTGGCTTCAGATTGGAGGATGACCAGAGACAGAGAGCGGGGAGTGATCGCTAAGACAGTCGGGGAGGACAGTGACATCTGGGATTTTGTAGGGTGGGTTAGATATAACAACATCTAGGAGAGTGCTGGCGCTAGTAGAGTGGTTGAATCTGATGGGCTGGGTGACTAACTGGGACATATCCAGGGCAGCAAAGGAGTCCCTTATATGGGAGGCAGTGAGGCAAGCCAGTTAACATTGAGATCACCTGGGATGACTTGCTCCACTTTGTGAGGGAGAGATGTGAGGTAGTCAATGAGGGACTGGACCTCTTGGTTTTGATTCCTCGGGGGTACGTAGGAGACCATGAGGAAGACAGGTCCTCGGGTGGGGTCAGGTGTGATTTTTAAGGTGAGGGCTTGGGCTCCATAATCAAGTTTAGGAGCTGGGAGTGCCTGACCTATAAGGGAGTCCCGTACAAGTAGTGCGCAACCACCACCGCTTTTGCCTACTCGGTCTTCCCTGTAGATGGTATATCCAGGGAGGGTGATAGCAGAGTCAGGGGTGGATTTGGAGAGCCAAGTCTCTATCAGTGCAATTATGTCAGGTTGACGTTAAACGACCCAGCACTGGAGGCAGCAGATTTCTTTAGAGACTGAAAATGTTTAAGGATGCAAAGCAGAGGCCAGTTGCAGTACAGGGTTTAGAATGTCTGAAAGCCATAGGTCCTAGGTTTGGTTGTACATTACCAGATAATAATAATAGCAGTGTAATTATTCTGGTTAGTGGCTGCTGGCGATGGAGACCCTTGGGTCGACACCTAGCTGAGGACTTTACAATCAGGGTGCATGGGATAGATAAAGAAATAGAAGGGTGGGAATGGCAGGGGAGAGCTGGGTCCAGGTCAGGACTTCAGTGTGGAGGCAGTGGGGGTGTTGGCAGGATGGGGGTGTTGAGGGGTCATGCGTGTGTTGAGGGGGGGGGAGGGCCGAGGTCACTGTGGGGTAGTCTGGGGATGAGGTGCCTAGTGGGGAGGAAAGGTGATTCAGTCGGTGGGAGGTCTGTACCAAGAGGTTGAAGGAGAGCAGACTTAGTAATGGAATGTAGGTACCCATAGCAGCTGAGCAGTAAAGGAAGAGTGTCCAGGAGTAGTAGAGGTAAGGAGATGTAGAGCAGCTTGGCACGGTTAGGGCAAAACCTAGGGAGTGAAGAGACAAGCTGCAATTGGGAAAATCAGTATCAATCAGTAGAAGAGGAGGGCAAAGACTGATGAATAGTGATAGACTGACCACACAAAGTGAAATGAGACTGGAACTGTATTATGTTGGATTGGATAAGTGTGCTTATAACTGGGCCCTCTAGTGGCAAAAATATATAATCTGCCAATGGAAAGTCATAAAAAAAAAAAAACAGGCAGGGAGGTTCTGAAGCAGTTTTGGAGGGGCACTGCAGCAGCCTCAATGGGACACAGAGGTCAAGGTGCAGCCCACAGACTTACAGCTCTAAGAGAAGGGGCACAGGACAGATAGCAAAATCACACTACCTTAATAACCTTTCTCAAACTTAAACCAACTCTTAAGAAATCTCTACATCAGACTAAACATTACTTAAAGTGAGAAATCAAGAACATGTCAAGCAGAGGTCAGTCCTAACATTAATTTCTCGGCAGCAGTTCCTAGAAGACTTCTGGACTGCTGCACATAGTGTGAGAAACACTGAAACAGGGGCAAGTGAGATTCCTCCAGGGGTAGATGCCCAAATTCAGAGTTCTAACCCGTACCTTGCTTGGAGGGTGAGCGTCGGAAAACTTCTCCTTAGTCTGCTTACCAAACTGCAGAATGCAGTTTGTTTGAGAGGAATCAGCCCCAAAAGGGCACAATAGTCCCCTTGCTTGGAGGGTAAGCATCAGGCAACTTATCCTTAGTCTGTTTACCAAACTGCAGAATGCAGTTTGTTTGAGAGGAAACAGCCCCGAAAGGGCACAGTAGTCCCCATTGAGGGTGAGCGTCGGGCAACCTCTCCTTAGTCTGCTTACCAAACTGCAGAATGCAGTTTGAGAGGAAACTGCCCCAAAAGGGCACAGTAGTCACTGTCTGTTTCTATGTTTCTAAAGCATTTCTTTAAGTCACATTGCTGTGATTGCTTGGCTATTACATCATTGCCCACTATAGTGATCACTATTGTTGCTGATGGCGATGGCTACTGGTGCAATGTGAACCAGTCAAAAACTTATATACCAGGTTATGGTGTTTATTCAAGTGGTAAAGAGTACAGAGAATGACCACTTTATGCAGAATACCAAACTGCCCAAGGTTTTGCATCCCTCTGGTGCTTCAACAAAGGGTCACCCGCTCTTGAAGCACTAGAGCAGCACAACACATTTGGGTGTTCAGACATACTGTACATACTCATTACCCTTTATATTTAGATGTATAGATTCTTAGAAGGTGGCATTAGAAAATGTCTTGCTGTCCATCCACTCTGCCATTAAGTTACTAACTGTAGCCCCATTGACCAACCACTGTATAGATCTAATTTTCTGAAACATACCTTCTTTTTCCCTTACCAGACCCTGAATCTGTACCTTTGAACTTGAATCAGGTCTCCATCACTGCACCCACTATCCTCTTGGGCAGCAGTTTCCACTGATCCACTACTCTCTTTATGAAGAAGAACCTCTTAATGTATTTTTTAACTCTGCCCACTAGTCTCCAATAATTCTCCCTTGTTACTGTACTTCTGTTCTTGGTGAACAGGTCTTCACAATCAATTTTATACCTTTCAGAAACTTGTATGTCTCCATCATATGGGGTGGTTAGTGTGGATTATTCTGGTCTTTGATTATGCTGAAGTAATCTACAGCACCACCCTTGCCACATCCCTCTCCAAGCTTGACACCCTCCTAAATTCCTTCTGTCACTTTGCTTCCAACACCCCTCCCCACACTCAGCACTGCTAGTGTTGCTCAGATAGTATCCTATGAATTAGGATACTACCAGATACCAGTCATTTGGCCAAACAGTGGATCCGGTCAGATAGTATCGTTATCCAACCGTGAATCTGACTGTCCCAGATCCAGGTTGGATCACCTGGATCTGTGTTTAGATCCCTGGATCCGATGCTGGATCTGATGTTGGATCCCTGGATCTGACATCAGATAGTGAGGGATCTGACCTATGACTTGGTTGGATCCCAGGTCAGATACTGCCACTATCTGATGGATCACAATCGGATCCACAAAGGCACTGTCTGAGCATCACTAATGACTACTCCAGTCACTCCTCCCTCACCATCATGCCTTTACCCCATTGACGTCTGATTCACTGTCTGGCCTTTATCACCAAATACTGGATGGGGTTCCACCCCCCACCTCTCCTCCCTCCTCTCTGCTGCTGTCACCTCCTCCAGTCCTCTCCGTCCCAGGTACTCCTGCTCATTCTCCTTGCCCAATCCTGACTCTTCCTTGGGAATAGCAACTTTTTCCTACCCCCTCCCCTAACTCTGGAACCAGATCTCTCCTGCCACCAGTCAATTCCTTTCACTCACAGCCCTAAAGCTGCTGCTGTTTCTTCTTCCTCCCACTCCTGTTCTGCTTGCCCTTGCCTGATAATGTCCCACTACCCTGTTTCCTGGCTTGCTTGCCTCACTGTTCCCCATGACCTCCCTTTCTTTGACTCCATTTCCTGGCACTATGGCTTTTCATCACTCTAGTACTTTGTTAAATGTTATTTTCTATTGTTTTGGACACATCCCTTACCAAATGTGACACAATGGCCACACCATGTCACTGCAATGGCAACACAGTGGTGAGCTACAAAATGTGCAATGGTACTACCCAGTGGTACCATGGTTGACCTATGGTAGTTTACATTTTGATTATTTTTCTTGATATGGTAGGACAGTGGTACAATGGTACGACAATGGAATTGAAACAAACCACTGTGATACCATGAAAACCTTAATGGTAGTACAGTTGTAATCACAGTGGTATTGCAATGGCAAATGACTGGTATTACAGTGGTATTCCGAAGAACTTTTTGTAAGGGATATTTTGTTATTGTTATTTGCCATTTTGTTATTGTCTATTGCCACTAATATTTTGTTTTATGATTGCACCGCATTGCTCCCTCTGTCTGTGCTGTTTTGCTCTCAGTTTCCCCTGGATCGCACCTGGAAAGGAGCTCTGGCTCAGTGCCTTTCCTGGTTACCAAAGTTGAAATAAATAAATAATAATAATAATAAAAGACATATCTACCTGACTCTCCTAGCTTTCAGTGAGTACAAGCTGAGTTTTGACAGACTCATCATAGAGAATGTCCATCTTGCTGCCACAGATCATCCTGTTGCCACTGCTACACCTTGAAGTAAGTATCCCAGAGTATAGCAATGTCAACTACAGGTGCTGTGCGTACTCTGTGTCATCTGAATTAAAAATTATAACATAGAAACATGAAAGTTGTCAGCAGGTAGGGCACACTTGACTCACTTAGTCTGTCCATTTATTCATTGCCTATAACTTCACTGCAGAACCTACCTGATCTTCCTCTACCTGCTAACATAATACTGAATTACAAAGTTTTGACTGTGTCACTTTCTTTGCACTGATGATTTTTGATGTTTGTAGTTCTTCCTCTGAGCAGCTGCTGCCCATAACATCACTTGCACAGCACCAGTATCAAGTTAATTTTGTGACTGCTATCAGAAAATAGTTGTTACACTTAGATACAGTAATATGAGTGGCTAGTTTATTTTCTTGTTATTGCCTACTGTACTTTTGTAGTTGCCAGGAACCATATGCTACTGACTTCTAGACTGACCCGTGATGACAGGGTAATGTGCTAAGGCTATCACTAGCTTTCTGATTGTGACTTTAGGCAGCTGTCACTTATTGAGAACTTTTTCTTGAGTTAGGCTGTAAGTTTGGGCATTGGACAATGTTGTTGTGACTTCCCTATGCTGAACAAGCCTCCTCTATTTCTTTAATGGTCACAGTTGGACTTCTTCAAAAGCCAAGCTTCATTCTTTGACTAATTAACTTCATACACTTTGCATGCCCTTCCCAGCCTTTGTCATCTACTACAGCATCTCAGACTAATAGGCCTTTTGGTTAATCATGAGTCAAAACAATGAGTCCTTTCCCAGAGTACAGCAATGTCAACTGGTGCTCAGTACGCTCAGTTACGTTGCAGCATGGAAATCAACAATCCCCAGGTTCTCCAGTTAATGAGGGCTAATACTATCAACTTGATGCCTGTTTAAGACAACATGGTTCTTAGTCTTCAAAATACTTACAACTAAGGACATCATGATAAGATTATCCTATCTTCAGTTATAGTGGAAACTGTAACTGAGCATGTATCGCGTGTGTGTGTGTGTGTGTGTGTGTTTTCAACATGCTTGTCATATGCAAATTTAAATTTAGAAATGTATGTGTCTTTAAGTGTTCTAATTAAGAAAATCACAGTTAAGGAATACTACCGCAATGGTAAGGTGGATCAATTCAGAAAAATCTATTTCAATAAAAATATGTATGACCAAGGGCTCAAAGAAAATCCTACTGTGTCAAAAAAAAACTATATTTTATACCAGACATGTTTTAAGTGCCTCATAAATTCCATTATCTAACAGTTTTTGTTCATAATCAGGTGCAAGGCATGTGCACCGGCCTAGAAATATGAACAAGACAAACAATATAAGTAGCACATCTCATATCCACACCTTACAAAAAATACAGTACAGACTTGTTTTCAAGCTGTGCTATTCCCTAAAGCAAGATGCAATACAACCTATCTTTAAAGGTTTTGCCTTCTCTTTGCACTAAGGGCCATGACATTTTACAATCAATCAATTTGTTAAGAAGCAGCAGTTTGAATAGTCCATGAAAGATCTTTTTAAAGTGGATGATATACCAAGGTGAAACATTAAAAGCTTGGTCTTGAAAGGAGGTTTCTAACTTGAGAATTCTATAGTTATTACCGAAAACCTTTATGCAGAGGTTTAAAGAATATGTTCTGTAATCTTTTTTTGTGCTATAGGTCTCAGGCATGAAAACCTTACTTGGAGACATACAGGATGAAGTGGAGCATTATTTTTATATTAAAAAATGCAGGAACTCTTCACATTTACACTACAATGACCTTACCACTGTTCTTCTTTTAATATACTGCATTTACATCATATGAAGTGTGAGACAAGTAAGCAAGCAGAAACTTTAGTTCAACTTCAACTTGAGCCCCAAATTGGGTGCAACTTTGAAATTTGCTGAATCATTTTGACTCCCAATGCAGTAATTGGTATGGGGTAAAACAGCCTGCAAATGGGGTAAAATGTCTTTTTAGCAGCAGTAAAAATTCATTACTATAGCTTACTTGTTGAGGGTGCTGTGGGCTTGTTACTGCTGGGTATTGATGTGTTTGCAGTGAAGTGACAGAGTACATAGCTATGCCATGGGAGGGAGCCAAGGGAAGTCTTGATCTAATTATGCATGGAGGCACACGTGATCTAAGTAGGTGGAGCATGGAACAAAAAAGTCAGACTTCTGTGCTCTGGGAAAGTAGCAAAGGAGAGCACAGGAGTAGAGGTAGTAAAAACCTCCACAGGTAGAATTTCTGTGAAAGTCAGATTTTGCTTCGTGGAGGTGTGAAATCAAATTAACAAGTTTGGTGGAAATTATGACTTAGAATGGTAGAACAAATATTTAATTTGTGGATTATTTTATTAAACTGTGGAGAAAATAGTCCACAAAACTGATCACTGAACTGTGGAATAATTACATGTATTATGAATAATTCATCAAACTGCAGGAAAAAAATTCCTCAGAATTGTTATTCTACATTTCTTGTGTATTTTTCCACAGTTCAGCCAAAAAATTCAGTGGGACAAGGTAAAATCTACCAAACACATTTGAAAGATTCCGATCTCGCCAATGGCAGAAATTTGGAAAACTACACAAAACTTCTGAATTTTTGCTGAAGTTCCGTGAAAATGGAATTGGCAATTTTTGCCCACCTCTACGCAGGAGTGGTAACCTTCTCTGATGTACTACCATGGCCATGCCTGAGTTAGAGTGAGACTGAACAATTCCTTTTGTTCCAGTTCAGTACTTGGATAAAGCACTGGTGCAGGGAGGAGGGATTTCAGTTCATTGGAGACTGGGGCCTGAGCTTGTGAGTTTGGAGGAAGTTTGAACTGGGGGAGGAAGGGGAGAGGGAGGTGAAGTGTCTGCCTGGCACCATGGCTTGGAGGGACAGGGAGAAAATCTTCAGGATCACTGGAGCAGCTGCATGGGGGAGGGAGCTGGATGTCACTGTCCACCTAGGGGCAAATGACCTGGCTGAGAAAGGGATCAGAGCAGTGCAGGAAGAGTTTGTGGAGTTGGGAAGGGGCCTTAGACAAGTAGCAGGTACGGTAGCCTTCTCAGAGGTGCTGCCTCTCTATGGCAAGGGTGAGGCTAGGGTGCTCCACGCCATGGGATTCAATAAGTGGTTGAAAAACTGATGCAGAGCTCAGGGATTTGTCTTCATTTGGTACTGGGGGTCCACCTGGAGGGATGCAGGCCTATACTGGCATGATGGTCTGCATCTGCCCAGGAGGGGAACCAGGATCCTAGGTGATAGGTTTAAATGCTTCTTTGACAAGCATTTAAACTAGCCAAGGGGGGAGGCACTGGAAAGGAGCAGGGGAATCCTAGCCCCCAAAAAAATCAGAGTAGTAAGTGAGGTAAACACCAAGATAGAGATGTCAATAGGGAGAAGGGCAGGGGTAATTGGAGAAAATGATGAAGGGAATAAGGACAGGGATGTGGTAAAAGGGAATAAGGCCATCAATAAATGGAGGCTAATGAGTACCAATGCCCGTGGTCTTGGCAACAAGCTTCCTGAACTGGTGGCCTTGATGGAAAGGATGCCTGGATATCATAGCAGTCACAGAAACATGGTACACAGAGAACCATGACTGGGATATTAAAATACCAGGGTACATAACCTACAGGAGAGACAGGAAAGGTAGAAGAGGGGGAGGAGTATCTCACTATGTAAGGGAAGGGATAAAAGAAATGGAACAAAAGAGTAAACAGGGAGGAGAGAGGCATGGCGGGTCACCTTAGAGAGTGGAAATGGCACCACAGTCCTCACAGGGGTTGTATACAGACCCCCATGTCAGGGGAGGAATGGACAAGGATATGATAGAAGGCATCTCTAGGATGGCAGAGAAAGGGAAGATACTCTTGATGGGGGACATGGATCATGATGTTAACTGGAGCACCTTTGCTGCAGCCACATCCAAGAGTAGGGCGATTCCCGATGCCCTATGAGTGGCATGCCTCAGACAGCTAGTATTGGAACCCACTCATGAGGAGCAATCTTAGACCTCATACTCTCAAATGGGGACAGTGAGAGGATCTCAGATCTAGAAGTGGGTAGCCATCTGGGAACAAGTGACCACCAAACAGTGTGGTTCATGATAAACACAGCTACAGAGTCAAGCCATACAAAACTGAGGTACTGGACTTCAGGAGGGCTGACTTCGGCAAGATGGGAGAGTGCCTTAGAAAAGAACTAGCAAACAGGCTAGAAGGAGGGGTGGTGCAACAATGGGGAAACATCAAAACTGCCATCACAGAGGCAACAAGCCTTTGTATGAAGCAAATAAATCAAAATGAAAGAAAATGCCACTACGGTTTTCAAAAGAAGTAGTGGGGAAGGTTAGGGAGAAAAACATAGCATTTAAGAAGTATAAGGAAACACAGAAGGAGCAGGACAGAGAATTGTACCAATTAAGGCAGAAGGAAGCAGGGTGGGAAGTCAGAATAGCAAAGGCCTAAACTGAGGAAGAAATAGCCAACTCGGTTAAAAATGGGGATAAAACCTTTTATAGATACATCAGAGAGCACAGAAAGACAAAGGGAGGGATAGTGAGACTGAATAGAAAGGACAGTGAGTGGGCAGAGTGGGACAATGAAAAAGCAGGGACACTGAACGAATACTTTTGCTAGTATTCACAAAAGAGGCAGGGAGGTGCTAATCCAGTTAACAGAAGCACTCTGGATAGGGGGGTCAGTCCCAGTCCTTTCACAGAAGAAAGGGTTCTGAAAGAACTCCTAAAACTGAAGGTGGACAAAGCAATGGAGCCCAATAGAATTCACCCCAGAATTCCAAAAGAATTAAGGGGAGAACTAGTGACACCACTGACTACCCTATTTAACAAATCATGGGAAGATGGTGTGGCACCTGAGGACTGGAGGAAGGCAGATGTGATATCCCTTCACAAAAGTTGGAACAAGACAGAGGCAGGAAACTACAGTCCTGTCAGTTTGACCTCTGTGGTAGAAAGAGATGGAATCAATTCTAAAGGAAAGAACTGTTGAGTACCTAGAGGCCAGTGGGGCACGGGACCCAAGGCAGCATGGGTTCACAGTGGGAATAGTCATGTCAGACAGATCTAATTGATTTCTTTGACTGGGTGACCAAAGTAGTAGACCAAGGATGGGCTATGGAAATGGCCTACCTAGACTTTAGAAAGGCATTTGACACAGTCCACAAAAGATTAATAATCAAATTAACCAGCCTGGGAGTGGGTCCCAGGGAGGTAGCCTGGTAAAACATTGGCTGGACAACAGGACACAGAAGGTAGTTGAAAATGGAGTCCACTCTAAAGAAAGAGGGGTTACTAGTCGGGTACCTCAGGCTTTAGTACTTGGTCCAGTCCTTTTTAATGTCTTTATAAGTGGCATTGCAGAGGGACTGGAAGGAAAAGTATGCCTCTTTGCAGATGACACAAAGACCTGCAACAGGGTTGATACACAAGGCGGTGTGAAAAGGATGAGAAGGGACTTGGCAAGGTTGGAGGAATGGTTAGAAGTATGGCAGCTAGGATTCAATGCAAAGAAGTGCAAAATAATGCACCTGGGAAACAAACCCCAAGGAAAGATTACACAATGCGGGGTAGGTAGTAACAACAAAAATGGAAAGGGACCTGGGGGTAATCATATCCGATGACCTTAAGGTTAGTAAGCAATGTGAGAAGGCAGTAGGAAGGGCTGAGGGATACTGGGATGTATATGGAAAGACATCACCAACAGAAAACAGGAAGTTGTTATCCCTCTGTACAGACAGTTGGTGAGACCCCATCTGGAGTACTGCATCTAGTGCTGGAGACCCCATCTCCATAAGGACATAGACAGGATGGAGGCAGCCCAGAGGAGGGCAACTAAAATGGTGCAGGGTCTGCAAGAGAAGCCATGCGAGGAGAGACTAATGGTGCTTAATATGTATACCCTTCAGGAAAGGAGGGAAAGGGGAGACATGATAGAAACTTTTAAGTACCTCAGTGGAGTCAACAAAATCCAAGAGGGTAGCATCTTTCAGAAAAAGATATGTGCAAGAACAAGGGGACACAATTTGAAGATAGAGTGGGGACAGCTCAGGCGCAATGTGAGGAAGTATTTTTTCACAGAGAGGGTGATGGACACATGGAACAGCCTTCCTGAGGAGGTTGTGGGGTCTAAAACTGGGGAAGAATTCAAGAATGCATGGGACAGACATAAGACAATTCTTGTGGGGGTTAGGAAGAAATAGGCTATTGGTTAACTAGCATCTGCAGCTTATCCTGTAGGTAGGAAATGGGCAGACTAGGTAGGCCAAGCAGTCCTTATCTCCCATCAAAGTCTATGTTTCTATGTTTTATGTTGAAAGGGACGGCTTGCATCCTAATGAGGAGGGTGGGGGTGAAGGGAGAAGGTGGGCACAAAAAATAGCTAGTTTAAACTAGTGATAGGACAGTAACAGTGGCAAGGTACTGTACACATGGGATAGCACAAACAAGGAGGGCCCTGTAGGCTTCCTCACATCAACTAATACAGCAGAATCAAGCATACCCAGGATAAATGGAAAAGAGAGGACAGGGACAGATGTTGGAAACCTATGTGCACTAATACAAGGAGCCTTGGCAAGAAAATGCTGGAGCTTCAGGCGATGGCTAAGAAAAGGATCCTCAACCTGATGACTTTCCCAGAGATGTAGGCAACCTCAAATCACAAACGAGACGTGACCGTACCAAGGTACTCACTTTTCATGAAGGACAGAGAAATGGGCAGGAGAGGTGGAGTTGTGCTGTGTAATAAAGAGGGGATAGAGGCAACTGAAATTGACAGCCTTTGGGGAGTCAGATAAACTAGAAACCCTGTAGATGCTAGCAGAAATAGGGAATGGAAAACAAATAAGTATTGTAGTGGCCTATGGACCACTATGTCAGGATCAGGGAGCAGACAAAAAACTGCAATAGATGCTTAGAATGGTGGACAATTTAGGGGAACTGGTGGTTGTAGAAGGTTAAATATGTCAGATGTGAACTGGAAAGTGCCAAATGTGGCAAGTACTAGAAATCAGTACCTGGTGGATGCATGTCAACAGGTGTTCCTATTTTGGCTAGTCTAGGACCCAGGAAGGAAGGGGCTCTACTGGATCTGGTACTTGGCAATGGTGGGAGGATCCAAATGTAGTAGTCCTGAAACACTGTTCCAGTGACCTCAAAACAGTAGCATTGGAGGTCCAGATTAGGACCACAATGGAATTAACACAGTAAGTGTATGGGATTTAAAAGTAGATTTCAGTTAGAGAAGAGACAGTTTTAAAAAGGTTTCAAGAAGTATAGCACAGGTGGAGGAATTTAAAAGAGAATGCTAGAAGTGTCAGAAACTCATTTGCAAAGGTATAAATGGGGAAAAAAGGCAAGAGATTGAATGAAGTTCATGGTTGAAGTAAAGATGGTGATAAGAATCAGAAAGTAGGCAGTCTTCTAGTATTATGAAAGTCAACTAGAGGAGGATAAGAATAAGTACTAATGAGAAACAAAGGTAGACAGCAAGAAACTGAGGGAGGCCAAGGCAGAGATAGAGCTTTGACTACCAAAAGGAGCAAATCAAGAGGAAAAGGTATTCTTTGGGTGCATCCAGAAAAAGCTTAAGGTCAAAGGGGGTATTGTGGATTCAGGAGTGAGGAAGTATTGGAGGAGGAGGACAAAGGGAAAGTATAAGTACTGAACACATATTTTGTTCTGTATTTACTAGGAGAAGGATGGGACACTGCCTGAATGTGGGGTTAAGAGGGAAGGAAAGAGAGAGGAGCAAGAAGAGCCCACGTTTCATGTTGAAATTACAGCAAAAACGGTGTTGGAAAATCTTACAGGTTTAAAAGTAAATAAATCTAAGGGACTTGGCAGTTTACACTGAGGATGCTGAAGAAGTAGGTAAATTGATAGCAGGGCCACTTGCAGACATATTCAAATGCTTGCTGTCCACAGTAGTGATCGCGGCGACTAGAGGACAGCAGGCGTGATCCGTCTACACAAGGGCAGAAGGAAGAAAAGATGAGGCAGGAAACTATATACCAATCAGTTTTACATCTTTAGTGGGAAAAGGATGGGTATTTTATTATGGTAGGAACTGGTGAACTTCTTGGAGGAAATGGGCTATAAGACCCCAGGCAACATAGGTTCACAGGTGAAGTCCATGCCAGACAAACTTGACCAACTTCTTTAACTGGTTGACCAGGCTGACAGATGAGGGACAGGCAGTAGATGCAGTATACTTGGTTTTCAGCAAATCCTTCACTCAGTCAAGCACAAGAGGCTGGTCAAAAAAATAAGAAACTTGGTGGTGGGGAGAAAATTGACAACTTCAGTGTAGAACTGGCTGAATGGAAGAACACAAACAGTAATAGTTAATCGGGGATTTTCAGAGTGAATTGAGAAGTGGGGTACCGCATGGGTTAGTGCTGAGCTCCATCATTTTCAATGAATTCATTTGTGATATATCAGAAGGCATCGAAAGCAAGATTTGTCTCTTCAGAGATGATGCAAAGATCTGTGCGAGGGTGGACATGGTGAAAGGGATAAGGGAACTCAGGGAGGATCTGGGTAAGTTAGGGAGATGGTCAAATAAGTAACAGCTGGGTTTTAATGCCAGAAAATATAAAGCTATGCACATTGGCAAGAGGACCCTAAGAGTGCAACATGAAATGGGTGGAGTGGTGTTGGAAACCACCATAAATGAAATTGCCCTAGGTGTCATGATGTCATGAGCCTAAATAGTGCAGCACTTTGTAACAGAGCTGTGGGCAAGGCAAACAGGATGCTGTGCTGCATAGGGAGGAGGATGATCAATAGAATTCAAGAGGTGATCTCCCATTGTACAGGTCACTGTGTGAACCCATCTGGAATACTGCACAAGGTAGTGGAGTCCATACCTAAGGGATACCTTTGAAAAGGTAGAAGCAGTACAGTGCAGTACAACCAAAACAGACAATGATCAATGGACTGGGGCAAGACATATGTGGAGTTGCTGCATGACATGAACATGTACACCCTTCAGAAAAAGAAGGAAAGCGGTGACAGAATCGAGACATACAAATGCCTACATGGGACAGAGTGGAACCCAATTAACTTTTCTCCTTGAGCACAAATACAATTATGAGAGGGAACTCTTTTAAACTCACATGGGGAAATTCAAAAAAGACAGTCATAAACATTTTTTCACAGAAAGAGTGGTGCAAAAGTGGAACATGTTGCCAGATAAAGTGGTAGAGGCCAAATCAGTGAGTAGCTACAAGCAGGGATGTGCTAATCATATGGGATTAGTCAGAATGGGGATGTAGAAACCAGGGGAGTGATGGCCACAGTGACAGTGCAAGTAGTTAGGTAAGGTGGGCAGGCTGAATGGGCCAAAGGGCCTTTTCTGCCATCATTGTCAATTGTTCTATGCAAAACTAATGTGGCCCCATGCTGAGCTACAATAATTGTTTGCATTCCTTGCTTGAATCAAGGCTTATACCCACAGTAATCTCTGCTGTGTTTCCTTGCCAGTTACTGTATTCTCTCTGGCCCCATTGTTATTCAAATTTAAACAATAATTCCAAGTTAAAACATTATGTAGCACACATTTAAATTATATATATATATATATATATATATATATATATATATATATATATATATATATATATATATATATATATATATTGTACTTAGGGCTATAAATTGCCCTTCACAATATTGTACCATCCCTAGATAGAGATTTTTTGGGTAGAATATCTTTATTAGTAGCAAATTGTGCAGCTCATTACAAGACTTTCAGATAAAAGTCATCAATTACACAACTCTTGGGTCTTAAGAAGGAGAGGCATGCAGGCCCCCAGTGGAATTAGAGTTCTCTAGAATCTACTTTACTCTTACTAACTTTGTATTATTAGACATAGGACAAATTTGGAATCCCTGCTCTCCACCTCATGTAACTGATCAGTGCTCAGGTCCAACATGCTCCAACTATGGAGGTCGACATTGGGGTTCCTATGTAGAAATCAGTCAGTACCTATAATATTTTGTATTGGACTCACACTTTTTCATACACCTCTTGTAGATAAGGAACCTTATATTGTATTTTTCAATGCACATGCTCTCCAATAGTTGGTTACACCACTGAGTAGTTGTTGGTAGGGCTTCTGACAATAACGTCTGGGGCAACACTATTTTCCTAGAGCCATCCCCAGCTGCAACAGTGGGTGCAAGTACTGCCTGTGGTCTGAATCCTTGGAGGGGCAGCCTAATAGAGACTTAGCCACCTCAAGGAAGAATTGGCATCCAAGGGCATTAGATAAGATCCCAATTATTCTGGCTCAGTATACTGCTACTAAAGGACAAGTCCAAGCAAGATGTATTAAAGCACTCTCCACCACTTTACACTTGGGGCATTTGTCTGACTTTTTCATGATCAATCTGATCAGATAGGAACTGTATCTGGAAAAGCAGAGGAGGTGGGTAAACAGTCAGGTCGCAAAGGCGAAACTAAGGAAAAAAATAACCCAGGCAATTAAGAAAGGAGACAAGACCTTTTTCAGGTACATTAGCAATAGAAAGAAGACCAGGGGTGGGATTGTGAGGTTAAAAAGGGATGAAGGGGTGTGTGCAGAGGGGGACCTAGAAAAAGCAACAATCCTGAACAAATATTTTTATTCAATATTCACAGAAGGAGGGAAAGGATAAGGACCACTACTGAGGGATAGGAACACCAGTGGGAGAGAGGTGGACACCTGCCCATTTATTTATTTTGTTTATTTAGTTTTTTGTTAATGGGGTAGGTGCACTAGCCATGAAATGACTATTTTCAGGCACAACCTGGGTGAAGTAAAACAATCAAAGACAGGTACACAGCATGAGTACAGTGAAATTACAATAGTATAGGTCAAAATAGTCAGTAGTAATGAATACATACTGCCAGGACAATAACAATCAATGAAATTTGCATAGAATTTTGGGCATAAAACCCACATAGTCAAGGAGGAAATAACACAACATAGCAAAGAAATATTGGTCAAATTAGTCAAAACAATGAAGGCTCAAATGGGCAGGAAACAAGGCAAGGGCAAATTCATGACTGGGCAGGATGCATTGTCACGGCCTCAAGACAAGACTCAGGTGTATGGAGGGTAGATTAGCCCTCAAGGAAATTGTAAGGTAAGAAGTGCTATGAGGTAGGGAGGTGAAAATTAGGAGAGGAACCATCTGTTGGGTGAGTGGATTAAGGAAGATTAAAACAAATGCAGAGATTAGAAAGAGATCAATATAGGCACTGCTCCTTTTTGAAGCTGCCATGGGATCCTGATATTTGAAGTTCTTGGGGAGGGAGTTCCAGAACTTAGGAGCAGAGTGACTGAAGGCAACAGAGCCTTTTGATGTTTTACATCTAGGTACATTCAGGAGGGATTTATCTACCTAGTGCAGTCCATAGGAGGAGGTTTGAGGTACCAGCAATGTTGCGAGTGCTGAAGGGGTCTGGTTTCTGAGTATAGCATCAATCAGGGAGCCAAGAGGTATTGACCAAGCAGCTGAGGGCATAACCCGCCCAAGTCACTATACAGTTGGCAGTTGTGCTTAAGCCAAAGTGACCGATGAGACGTACCAACAGATATTGTTATAAGTGACATCCCACTTATGAAGAAGCGGTTTGTGTGCAGCAGGAAAGGTTGGCGTGCCGTAGGTGAAGGCAGAATAATATGCCTCTGGCAGTAGCAAGTTTAGCAGAGGTTAGCATGAAACTGGACTTGTAAGCAACCCTAGTTTAGCAATCACTGCCTTGCAGGTGTATTTGATAGGCTTGCCTGTAATTATGTGGGGAAGAGCTCCTCCTCCACTGCCTTTTGAACAAGCAGCTGTCTCCCGCTCTGCTTAGAGATGCATATTCCCTCCGTAGCGTTCTGGGGCTGGATTCCTCCTCCCTTCCCTTTGTTTCCCTGTGCCTCAGGTTGGTCCCCCCACCCCTTCGTTTTCTCCTGTTTCGTTGTTTCCTACCTGCTTTCCCCTCTTCCTTTGCCTTTCCTTCCTTGTGTTTTTCTTGGGGGGGGAGGTTCTTCTGGTCCCATGCCGCAGGCTTGCTCAGTTCGTCCACCAGCTCCTGCTTCTCCCTAGCGTACATTGCAGCTGCTTCCGCCACTCTACTCTGCATCTCCCTGTTTCAGCAGCGCTACTCTGCCTGACTCCTGCCTTGCTTCCTGACATGTTAGCTGCTCAGCTCTCCTGGTGTGCCTTGGACTTGCCCTGTGCTGATCAACATTCAGACCGACGGTTCAGCTCCCAGAGGATTCATCTGGTTTCATCTGTGCATTCAGTGCTGCATGGCCTTTTTGCCTTGCGGCAAGTTTCAACTTGGTCCAGCTTCCTATGTCTTCTGCCTCACATTCCATGGCTGGTTGCATGGGCTTTCTACTGTCCCAGCACTGGAGCCGTTCGTCCATAGAAGGCAGTGTGGGAAAGGTCGGTGACAGTGTCTGGCTTGCAGATGAATCGCAGCATCTGTTCAGCACCCCCTGCTGGGGTTCTCCTTCAGCTTTTACTCGTTTTCTTGTTCTTTCCATTTGGATACCACTTAAGCTGCCTGTTCCATTCTGTTTTGTGCAGTACTTTTCATTTCCTGGCAGCCACCCATTTCGGCTCTCTTGGACCATTGCAAGGCACATGGTATGTAGCGGCCAGCCTTCCCTGAAGAACTATGTGGACTTTGGGCACCTATATGACTTGCAGTTGATTCTGCTCTGTTTTTTCCTTCCTTCCTTCTCCTCCTATGCTTCCCTACTGCACCAACTGCTGGCAATTTGACAACGGTTCTCAGCTTCCTCAGCTCTACATCTGTGTTATTGCACCATTGCCCTGCCTCCCTACTTATGTTGCCTCTCAGGATTTCTTCTTGTCCTTGTTGCTATCCTGTTGCCATGCGGCTTTAATTTACTGTTCTCCCTTTGTCTGGCTTACATCTGGTCCAACAGTACTGGCTCCTTTTGGGGAAGGCTTGGCTACCATTTCCTTACCTTACCAGCTGACCTGCGTATGGTCCGTCTGCGACTGCTGGCTTTGTGGGGCTAGCTGCTACTTGACTTACCTTACCTAATACCTATGAGAGGTCTAGCTGTGCATATTGGCTGCCATGGGTCTAGCTGTTGTCTTGCTCCCATTACATGTTGTCACTCATGGGATTCAGCTGCACCTCATTTGCCTACTTCTATGACCTGCTTCGTCCATCGGTCACAGAGTTCACTACTTCTATTCCACCCGCCACGTCAGTTCGGATCCTAAATATTCGCTTATTCTTCTATGTGCCTACCTGCTGCCATTCAACCAGCCTGGGAGCCCCTGCTATGGATGCTCATTTTGAAGTTCAACATTCTCATCTATTGGATGCCTTTGCCTACTTCCCTGCTACTCATCTGCATCATGCAGCTTGCTTACTACTACTATTTATGCAGGTTCACTTCTTTACCTTATTTGCTCATGTTACCTGCTTGCCATCCAAGGCTTAAGGGTCATTACGGCTAACCTGCCATTACAATCTACTGCTTTCATCATGAACTGGCATCCTTCAAATCTCTGTTTATGTATTTATTGTGATATCTCACCCCAGGATGTGATCCGATACATTGCATGTATTTAGACATTTCCATTGCATTTCTACCTCTGCTCTGCAATCTGCCTCACCCACAGGGCCAGAATTTAGCCACCACATTTAGTCGGACTTGTGCCTTTCGACCCAGCAGTCATTTGTTTCTATATATTTATTGCACCATACTCATTTGCTTCTACTACCTGTAGCCCATCAGACTGGGAGGTTACCTGCTACCGCTTGCTTGACCTGCCTTCACCCTTTGGGCTGGGAGGTTCATCTACTTCTGTTCTCCTTTGGTCTCGCCCTGCTTGGGTCCTGGGATTCACTCTGCTTATGTGTACCTGCTTCTGCTGCCTCAGCCCTGCACTCCCTGATGCTTCACCTTTGGGACATTTGTTACCATCTCACCTTTGTTTCCCTCCTTGCCTGGTGACTCCTACTTCTCCGATTCAGTGGATGGTCCTCATGCTCCACTGCTTCGGCTTGCCTCAGTGCTCCTTCAGCGGCTTCCGGGGTTGCTAACTTGGACATTTTGCCCTGTCACCTCAGCCATGGAATTACAGCTGCTTCTTTCCAGGACTTGGTTGGCGTCTCCTGTGGACTTTCATTCTCCTGCCTGTGCTCTACGAACTTCAGACCTGTGGCACTGCTACTTCATTGGACTCCGCTTCTTCAGTTATCTCCTTCTCAGACTTTAGGGTCTCGTCCACTTCATGCCTCAGATTTGCCTGCCCTCAGTTCTTCATGTTATTCCTCTCGTTACAGTTGGCATGTCTCAATCTCCATTTCTCAAGGTGAATTTGTACCATCCAGCTGATGGATTCCTCTGCATCATCAAAGGACTACATGCTTGATTTCTGCTAACAAACTTTCCTGGGTCTAGCAGACTTTCCATACTGTACTCAGCTGCCTCTCTCCTATCCTGCCAGCTGTCTATTAACTATGTTTTCTTCGTTTGGGCTCACCTCATTCTACTACTTGGATGTTTCATAAATCGCACCAGTGTCATCAATTATCATATAGCATGACATTCCAGCTCAACTCTATAGCCATTGCTTCATATCAATTCCTAAAAGATTATATTTCTTATCAGAACTGTATTCATCACTCGATAGCCTGGCCTCAAGCCTTCTCTCATTTTTCGTACTATACAAGCCCTATTAGAATCCCGGAAATCATACTACTTCTAATACGTCCTGCCTCGTAGACATCAAGCTTGGATGCAATTATCTTCCGGTCTCTTGTATTGATTTCGTCAGTCATCAACTTCATCAAACATCATTCAAATCCTTGGATTATGCCCTCTATCAAGTGAATCTGGAAGACAGTTCTTCAATATATCTACACTCCATCATTCCAAATTATACATGGATTCTCGGACTTGGACTTTATTGGAAGGAAATTATTTCACTGGACATTTACAATTCAGCTTTCTTAAGCACCATTCATCTGGATCGAATTCTACTAATTTTAATTCAGATTTAGCTGATTAATTTAGTTTAATTAGGATCTCTCTCCTTTAGTATGCCCAGAAGGATGGGCAGGTCAGTAGCCATGGGGATTTTTCCTCTCCTGAGTGCTATTGGTCACACTCTCCGGAGTTGGAGGAGGTGATCATCTATTCTTATCATTAAGGTGTTATGCACGACTTCTTCAGCATTCAGTTACTGAACAATCATTGATATTTATTCTTTTGGGGCTCCATAATTCTAATCCAAGCCTCCTTCCTAAAGGTGGGATGCAGAGAAAGGTCAAAACCATCAAATATTATCAAACAACTCAATTCAAGCATCCAAGTACCTAAGCACATCATTATATGCTGGCCTCTGTATCCAACAACCATCTACATCATTCCACTATATGTTACATAAGCACTGAGCTATGAACCACACATAATTGATAGGCTTGCCTGTAATTATGTGGGGGAAGAGCTCCTCCCCCACAGCCTATTTAAACAAGCAGCTGTCTCCCGCTCTGCTTAGAGCGAGCTGCATTCACCCACCATCCTCCCCAACACCTCCTCCTTCTGCGGCACTCTTATCCCACTGGGGGGCTCCATAACTCTAATCCAAGCCTCCTTCCTACAGGTGAGATACAGAGAAAGGCCAAAACCATCACATATTATCAAACGACTCAATTCAAGCATACAAGTACCTAAGCACATCATATATGCTGGCCTCTGTATCCAACAACCATCTACATTATTCCACTATGTAAGCAATAAGACACGACAGGGTGTGCATGGAACAGATTTTACTGCGCGGCTAGGGGTCGTAATGAGGCCACCGAGGCCTTGGCGAGTGCCTTTAACTGGCGTGCAGTAAAATCTGTTCCATGCACCACCTGGAGTTTCTTATTGCACTTATAAAATGGGCTCCTGTTTTAAAAATTTTTACATTTGGGAAAAGCATGTTTATATGTAGAAACAATAGATTTACTTGTGTGCATTTATGATCAAATAGTCCTTCCTCACAACAAATGATGTCACTGATGATGTCATTGTATTGTTGCCTACCTTCTTCTTCCTGTTTTTCTGTTTTCCCACATTCAAGATATGGAATGTTTATCAGAATGTTTACCATGGAATACATGGATTCAAAATTCTGCTCAGTTCCATTGGCAGAATGTTTTCTGCTAACACTCTGTATGCATAGACAACAAAGGCCTTTGTTACAGCCAGAGCCTCAGTTATCTCTCTGTCAGGACAAGAAGAGAGTTACCTGATGAGCAGGTAAAGATAGAAGGAGTTTTCACTGTAAGCAAAGAAACAGTTGTAGTGAAAACTATAAACAATACTTATTGTTTCTAATTTGTTCATGTGTGTAAGGAGAGTGTGATAATCAAGGAAACTACCGTAAATTAATTTGTTTTATATTTTATTTAAGGTAGTTTTATTTTTAGGGCCCAGATGAAGTTTTTTTACAGTGTAAAGGTAGCAGCCATGTTTGTGGTGGAAGATCAGTTCTGGCTGTAGGGGGCTAACTGAAATGCCTGTGTTCCAAATGCCCATTGATCTGGTTTCCAGACTCTTCACAGTCCTTTTTTTTAGCCATGTGTAAACCATATTTTACACATAAATAACAGCCAATCAGATTCCATGATTTTACCCTGCCATTTTATAAATGTTTCATAAGCACTGAGCTATGGACCACACATAATGTATATGTAGGCTGAAGTCCAGGGATTGGTCCAGAAGAACTCTCATGCACTTAAAGATGTAACACATTCTATTTGTGCACCACTGTGGTCTTGCACCAGCAGGGGAGTTTGACATGTCCTAAGTTTAGGGACAGATCCAAGTAACATTGCTTGGGTTTTCTTTGCATTAAGTACAAGCTTATGCACAGAAAGCCAATTTTGGATATTTGTGAAATCTGGGGGAAAGTGATGCATTTATGCTGGTGACCTTATCAGAGCTTGAATAGAGTATAAGATCCATCTGCATACAGACTAGATGAGCATGAAAGAAAAACCTTGGCTATGTTATTGATAAAAAGTGAGAAAAGAAGATCCCAAAATAGAGCCCTAGGGGACCCCAATATTGATGGTAGCACCAGCAGATAAGGAGGAGTTAATTTCACATTTGAGTTCTATTTGATAGATGGCTTCCATACCAGGCAGCAACTGGGAGTAAAAGCTCAGATTGCAAGAGTGGAGAGGAGCAAGGGTGATCAACAAGATCAAAGGCCTTTGTAAGGTCTATAAAAACTGCTCCTATCAGCTGGCTGGCATCCATATTGGTAAGCACATCGGTAGTGAATTTGAGAAGAGCTGTGAAGTTACTATGACCTTTATGGAAACCACGTTGGATGTCAGAGAGAAGGCTGTACTTTGTGAGGTAGTCAATGGTGTGATTTGCAGCAAATTTTTCCAGAATTTTATTTAGAACCGTTAGGATGGCTATAGGCCTGTAGTTAGTAATCTCCTTGGGATCACCTTTTTTAAAGATACGCATTACATGAGCAATCTTCCAGAGGTCAGGAACTTGGCTATTGGAGAGAGACAACATGTGAATTTTAGCCAAAGGGGAGGCTATGTATGGTGCTGCTTGTTTCAGGAGCCGAGGCTCAAGTGTATCTGATCCAGAGCTAGTGTTGTCAGAGATAGTCTGTAATAGTTTTAAGACCTCAGTCCTTGAGGAAACAGTCCTAGGAACTCAAGAATCTAAATGGAGACAAGGCTATGTGGTCAGATGGGATTCATCCCAGAATATTAAAAACTTAGAGAGCTGCTGGCAGCACCACTAACAGCCCTTTTCAACAAATTGACAGAGACAGGGGTTGTTCCAGGGGACTGGAAGAGGACAAATGTAGTCCCTCTCCACAAAAGTAGGAACAGAGAGGAGGTTGGCAACTACAGGCCAGTCAGCCTGACCTCAGTGATGGGGAAATTAATGGAGTCACTGCTAAAGGAAAGGATTGTGATATTACTTAAATACAGCAGAGCACAGGATCCAAGGCAACATGGATTCACAGCAGGAAGGTCTTGTAGAAACAAATCTTCTTAATCATATTTCTATTTATCACCTGCTGTGGTGTGTTACTGGTGGAGGCATCCAGCCGCTGGCTCTGCCTGCCCAGAGAGCAGCAGGCTCACTCGCATGATGGGGGATCTGGTGCGGCAGTCCATTGACCCACTGGAGGGCCCTCCATGCCACTCCGAACCAGGCCAGCCCTAGCCACCCCCCAGCATGATTCCATGATAGTCCTCCAGGCAGAGCAGAGCATGGCCATCAAGCTGCATGGTCGCGCCCAGCCATTTTTTCTCCCTTAGATCCCCTGGAGTATGGACATGCAACAACGTCCTGAAGCACATCATGACAGCATCTGCCACACTCCACCCCTTGTTGCACCAGCCCTGTAGTGCCCCCCAGTCATCACCAGGGGATGCTGCAGAGCAGTGGAAGCCCTCAACCCTCCCCGGGATAGGACAGAAGTCCTCCGGATGCTCGTTCCTATCCTTCCCCTGCCGACCCCTAAGGACCCGGGCATGTTTCTGAACCCAGGTCGCCAGCATGGTGCGAAGTGTGGCTTCCAGCACCTCAGCCCTCAGTGCCACCAGGCCAGCTTGTCAAACAAATCTGATAGATTTCTTTGACTGAGGGACCAGGGAGGTAGCTATGGAGGGGCGGTGGATGCAACCTACCTAGATTTCAGCAAGGCCTTCAACACTATCCCACGTAGGAAGTTGATAAATAAGTTATGCAGCCTGGGAGTGGGCAACAAGATGGTAAACTGGGTCAGAAACTGGTTGAATAACAGGACACAGAGGGTGGTAGTAAATGATGTTCAATCTGAGGAGAGGGGGGGTGACCAGTGGGGTGACACAGGGATCTGTGTTGGGCAAGTCCTCTTTAATGTATTCATAAGCAACATTGCAGAGGGGCTGGAGGGAATGGTATGCCTCTTTGCAGATGACACTAAGATCTGCAGCAGGGTCGACACTCGGGGGGTGGAAAAAATTAGAAAGGACCTTAACATGCTTGAGGAGTGGTCTAGAGTATGGCAGCTAAGATTCAATACAAAAAAGTGCAAAAGCATGCTCTTTGGGCACAGAAATCCAAAAGAGGAGTACAAGATGGTGGTGGTGGGGGAGAAGTACTGACAGCCAACAGTCAAGAAAGAGACCTGGGGGTAATCATATCTGATGACCTAAAGGTAACTTAACAATGTGAGAAGACTGAGGAGAGCCAGTGGAATGCTAGGGTGCACAGGGAGAGGTATCACCAGCAGAAAAAAGGAGGTGGTTATGCCACTGTACAGATCACTAGCAAGATCTCATCTAGAGTAATGTGTCCAGTTCTGGAGGCCGCATGTCTGGAAGGACATAAACAAAATAGAGGCAGTCCAGATAAGGGCAACAAAAATTGTGCAAGGACTGCACCAACAGTCATATGAGGAAAGACTAGAGGACTTCAATATGTGTTCCCTGGAGGAGAGGGAGAGGAGGGATATGATAGAGTCATTCAAGTACATCAAGTAAACAAGGTACAGGAGGGTAGCATCTTTCAGAAAAGAAGGTGTACAAGAACAAGGGGCATGATATCAGGCTTGAGTGGGAGTAGCTCAGGGGCAATGTGAGAAGTACTTTTTCACGGAAGAACAGTGGATGCTTGGAACAACCTCCTGCAGAGGTGGTGGTGGCAAAAACAGTAGGGAATTCCAGAATGCATGGGATAGACATAAGAGTGCTCTAGCAATGGGGAAGAGAAGGTAATTCACAGATCAACTAGGGTCTTGGTAATGCATTAGGTAATAGAAGAGGCACGTGGCCTTGCTGCCTAAAACAAAAACCATGCAGCAATGAATGCCAGAAGCAAGCACTGTAATAATGTTGGGTAAAACACAGACATGACACAAACAGTTCACGCCCTTGAAAGAATAGGATTCCTTGTTTGTTTGAGGGCTTCTCCCTACCCACAGAATTTATATAACAAACTCCGGGGGAGGGTGGACTTAGGGATGGGGAGAAACTCTATTATTCTTGGAGCAGGTTGCCAGTGCCCCAGAGGCTTCCTTCCTTACATTATCTGGCAACTGTGCTTCCCTCAGATTGTATTTCCATTTCTGTCTTTTGGGCCCATAAAGTTCACAGCACTATTTCACAGCATAGTCTAAGATTGCTTGAGAGGTCTTACAAACTTATCTGTTCTTAATACTGTCCCTTCCAGTGGGGAGCATTAGGTTATTTCTAGACCTTCCATATTATGGGCAATTCTCTTCCTCCTTTGCAGGAAAGTGAAAAAACAATCCCTTAACCAGAGTACCTATTCCCTGATAGAGTAGGATATGTGGTCAGGAACCCTCCTGCATGCAAGTCATCAGGTTATTTTAATCCTTTTCCAACCCACCTATATAATGTCAGAGCTACTTGCCCTGAAGAGGTGACTGTCTACCAGATCCCTGCCTGTGTGTCAGCTCCAGACTGAGATTCCTCACTTATGCCCTATTACCTTGTGTACACTCAGCCACACCTGGACCACAGCACTAGTAAATGAGTTCATCTCTTTTTTAGCTAGTCATACACTCGGGGCTGGACATTGTTTTTCTTTCTTTCTTTCTTTCTTTCTTTCTTTCTTTCTTTCTTTCTTTCTTTCTTTCTTTCTTTCTTTCATCCTTCCTTCCTTTTTCTGTGTTTTATGTTATTTGAAAGGTGAATCCAGCTACTACCCAATAGCAGCCAAACTCATAGTAGTCAACTGATTACATGAGGTCAAACTGAAGAACTGTATCTGTTCACAGTTGGTCACTCAATTCATTGCCGTCCCATTCAGTGCGGGTGAGTGTTTTGTTTTAATTGATACCAAGTTTGAGTGCCATATCTGGTCATATTGAACTTGTTAGTTTTGACAATGTAATAGCAATGCTCAAATATTGATTTGGCATTTTCCTGTAACTCAGAGGTGATATTCCTGTGTTTTCCTGTAGATTACATTATTCCCTATGGATGCTTAATTGCTGTGTTTTCCTGTATAACCAATGCAACTCTATTGGAACAGTTTTCCTTAGATGCCTCCAACTCCTGTAAAATATATGGTTATGGAAAGAGACAGTTATATCCAGGACACTACGCACTTGTTATGACTTTCTGGTTATAAGGATTTACCACCTGATACCATTTTAGTGACAATGGATGTAACATCCTCTACACTAATATTCCACACACAGATGGCATTGCAGCATGCCTTAAATACATACATGAGAAAGGACCTGACCAAAACATCAACCCTGGAGTGGTGGGGAACTTATGGAATTCATTTTGACACATAACAACTTCATCTTCAATGGTAAACATTATGTTCAAACTATAGGGAACAGCAATGGGCACCAAAATGGCTCCACAGTATGCTAACCTCTTTATGGCTGACTTGGAGGAGGATTTTTAAGGCAGTATCCCCACAAACCACTGGCTTATTTCCATTACATTGATGATTTATCATCTGGACGGAAGGCACAGATGCACTCAAAGATTTTCATCACAAACTTAATAATCTCCACCCTACTATAAAGCTTACCTTGGAGTACTCTACCACCAAGGTTAACTTTCTGGACACCACAGTCATCATTAAGGATGGAACCTTACATACATGTATTTACAGGAAGCCAACAGACAGACAGAGATACCTGCACAGGAAAAGTAACCACCTAATCATACAAAAAATCTGTCATATACAGTCAAGCACTTCGTTGTCAACGTATTTGTTCAAATGAGGATGACAGAGATACACATTTAGCTATGTTGAAAACACCTTTATGGAGCAGGGACACTCTTCCAGGGAAATTGACAGGATAACAGAGCAGACAGCATAATACCAAGACAACAACTACTTCAATATAAAGAAAAGACAGCTACAGAAAGAATACCCTTGGTAGTCACATATCATCCAGACCTTGAACGTCTGCGTAAGATTATTAAAGATCTCCACTCAATATTTAGTGAGGATGACACCCTTAATTGTATTTTTAAGGAACTCCCACTACTATCTTTTAAACAACCACCAAATTTATCCAGCCTAATTATTAGGAGCAAACTTTCACCGGAACAGAATACCATGTCACACAATGGCACACGACCCTGCAATCAACGCCCCTGCAAGACTTGTGGGCTAATTTCTACCTCAGACTGTGTGGTTACATCACAAAACAGACAATTCCAGGTGCATGGGAGTTATACATGCATGTCACGATATGTTGTTTATTTCATTCAGTGCAAGAGATGTCCACAAACAGGTTATGTAGGAGAGACACAGCAACAGCTCCGCACTAGGATGAACTCACACAGGCATACTATTACAGCAAGGAAGACTGAAAAACCAGTGGGGCATCACTTCTCCCAGCCTGACCACTCAGTCTCAGATATGTCAGTAATGGTCTTAAAAGGAAATCTCAAAAACACACAACAGAGATGAGCTTTTGAGATTAAACTTATTTTACATCTCAATATGGTAGCAGATGGGATGAACTTGGATATTGGCTTTATGGGACACTACAGAAATTAACATCCACAGACCTTTTCTTCTTCAAACTGACATATTATAGGACTTCAGCATGTGTGAGATGTGGATGCGTGTGTGTATGTATGTGTGTAGGTATGTGCTGTGAGGTATGTGATATAATAGATGTGGGGCTTGCTGTCACATTGAGGTAAGTCTCTATTTAGCTATATGGAGTTATAATGTGTTACTATTTTCATTTCACACACAACAAATTTCTCCTTACTTTTTATCTTTGCCTGTGGGGGATTGATTCCATTGCACCATATTCAGTTTACCAAGCCTGCTAGTGTACATACAGGAGTGTTATCTTATACTGTTATATATAATTTTTGTAACTCTGTACATATTGGGATGTGATCTCATTTGCTTGGGGTCCTGCACATATCTTTTTACATTAGGCTAATATTAGTAATTTACTCAAATTTCATTACAAGTTGTATTCCTTTGGGGAACTATTACAGTGACTGAAGTTAATATAGGTTCACTAGGAGAGAGCTTGAGTGTGTGTGTGTGTGTGTGTGTGTGTGTCTGTGGGGGACAGAGAGAGAGAGAGAGAGAGACAACATCTCTGTTTAAGCTATATATCCCCCACCCACATTATTATGATGTGGGGTGGGTTGGGTTGTACTGTTTGTATGAGCAGGAGGAGATAAATTACTTTTTATCTCTTTTTCAGATTCCCTAGACACTTGTGGTACATGAAGTTGCTACATTCTCAGTATATATTGACATTAGTACATATCAGGATGCATGGTCTGAATTCCTTGAGGTTCCTCTACTAGAGTTTTTGTTTAACACTAATATTATCAATTTATATTTATATTATCATTTATATAGTCCTGAGGTTTTGTAATTTCTTGGGCCTTTTATTTAGCTTGAGAATACAGCTGGGTGGCATGTCTAGCTAGGTTTTACATCACACAGTGTGCACTGATGTTTTAGACAACTTTACTGGTATTCTTGTCTTTAATGCATACATTGTAATTTCATGAGCCCTATAACTATCTTAGTTTGTCTTTAAGCTGGGTGGGGTTGCCTTTCAGTAATCACATCCTTATACTGACTGTGACACTCATGACTTGATTTGGGAGTTATCTGCTTCAGCAGTGTTATCTTATGTCAATTAAATTTATGTGCAGTAGGATTCTTTGTATGTGTGTTGCCAAGCACATCTTAACCCAAGGTTCATTCGGACTGAGGGCAGTATTGTACTGTTTAACTTCTCTGACATCATCTTCTGGTTTTTTTTTTTAAATGAGTATTTTAAACCAATGGGATTTTTTCTGTTTTTCTCTGCATTATCTAGCTGTTATAAGTATTGTATTTTCTAAACAACTGCCATGAGCTTCTGAAGAAGGACTGGTTGGTCCGAAAGCTAGAGCACTTTGTTCTTGTTGTTACATCTATGTTGGTCCATTAAAAGGTATCAAATCATTTGCTTCTGGATGTAAAATATAGTAATTCCTGCAGATCTGGGAGCCCTGTAAAAGTTGACACAATGTCTTCAAAAGGAGGACTTGTGCCAGCACTGCAGAAAGTGGTTAGCTAGATTCTAGTGCCAGTGGAAGTCCAGAAAGATTTGCCACCAGGAAGTGTTGGAGTGGGAATAGTAGTAGATTTCTTTTGTATGATGTGTGAACACTCAAATAAATAATTAGCATTACTCATGAGTAAACTAAGTTTGAGAAAGACTAAGAATTCAAGATTCTCAGGATCTACCCTTGAGTAATATGGGGAAGTAATATTCCCTGCTGTACTGAAACATCTTTCCAAAGTGACCATTGTTAGAGGATATCTAGAAAATACAAAGCCACTTTAGACAGTGCAGGTCAAATGTCTTGGATATCTTAATAGAATGGTATTGGATTACTTAGCCTGTGAAGCAGTGGCTCTGCTAGATAAACTTTCAGCATCTACTTTGATGAGACATCTGTATCATCCTCCAAAATGTCTGCACTGCACTGCACTGGTATTCACTATTGAAAAGCTTCCTGATGTCCTTGGTTTTCTTGGGTTCATAACTCTCCATGTCTTCTTCTTCCATGCCATGCTAATACCTGGCACTGGCACCACACAAAATTAAAAGAGTGGGAGCAGTGTGACCAGTGGGTTGTGTATTCACATTGTTGAAGGTTTCTTTAAGATGTGTCTGCTGCTCTACCAGAATTGTATGCAATAGTTTCTGCTTGATATAGTCCATGCATCTGGGGGAATGCACATATCTTTACATATGGGATCCGGTACTGTTACTGTGTCACATAAACTGTGCAAATGCTAGCAAAGCTGTCTGTATGTTGTCTATAGGGTGTGTCAGAAACATCTCTACCACTTTCTTGATGAGCATTGCATTCTGTTACTGCTACTGTGATGTCTCAGGTGAATTAGTGGTGCTGTTGTCTCCATGTCTCAACCTCTGAATCCACCACCGTCATAGCTGCTATTCACACCATCACCACCTGTGCTATCATAGCTACTAGTGCCATCATCAATAGCCTTACTTGTTGGGTTGCTATGGAAAATAAACAGTAATTGTATTTAATGGCATTAAAGCAGAGTCTCTATTGGGAGGACCATGTTAAGTGTTTCCAGTTCTGCACTGACATCTTTGCTGGCCTGTTCATATGATGGCAGAAATACTCTGCCATCAACATCTTAATCTTATACAAATTAATTTGGTTTTACCTATATTTCTCACCAGGACAAGGCTGACAATAGACAGAATAACCTAGCCCTCCTTTCCAAAATAAAAAATAAGCTGAACAAGTTTTTGCAGAACAAAGCACAGCAACCATAACATATATCCCCCACACGCCATCTTGTCAACTTCCATGGCCTGAACAAAGGATTCTCTGCCACAAGTCTCTCCACCATATAAAAGAGAAAGTTCCACCATGTGAACTGTATTTAATTCTGTAATGCTGAGGAACACTATGTTTCATCTGGTAGTGGTGGAAGAGCCCAATACGCCAGGGGAATAATGGAAATATCTATTGATTCATTGCACATTGTCAAGTATGCATTTCAACTGTTTGCTTGTCAACTGCATGACTCACTATTACATTTAGTGCATGTAAAATGGGATTACCCTTAAGATCGCTAATACAAACACACATTGGTTGATAACTGTGCATAGAAATGCAAAAGGACAACCCACATCACAAATACTGCATACCATAGTGACAGTGCTGGGACGAGGCAACTCAGGGGACGGATCACAGAGGGGGTGATTTACTATTCCAACCCCAGGGATGTACTGGGGGTAAATCATGGGGAGAATTGATTTACCATTCCAACTTCAGGGGGATGCAACGGGGGGGCATGCAATGATAAACAAAAAAAGGCAGTATCAGAATCAAACCCAGGTCTGCTGGATGGAACGAGCCCATTCACAGCTTCTGACTCTGACCTCTACACTATGCTGCCAGCATGATCAGACAGCACATACTCGCAGACTTAAACTACTCAGCATGATTGAAAACTGTTATATGTACGGTGCTATAACATCCCCATGCTGTTATGTCCATGTAGCTATTTTCATTCATGCTGCTTTTCTCAATGCGCATTTCACTGTGCTGATATTCTGATGTGGATTTCATGGTATACATAAAACAGGTGCATGGATGAAATCATCAACATTAATTGTATGAATACTGTAATATTACAGTGACTGCAATCCCAAGAATGACAATCTTTGTATTGTGAGGGTATATCTTGATATCTAGGAATGAGTGCAAGAATCACATATGGCTTTTCCCACTGTGCTTCCCCATCCTTGACTGATACAGTAAATAAAGCAGTTCCTCTATTGCTGCTCCCCTTTGAGTCTGTCTGCTTCTATATAACTCGAGAAGGGGTCAGTGGATGAAGGTGGAATGGAAATGGTGATGGGGCTTGATCTGGAGACACTTCAATGTGCAGTGAGACTTAGGAAGCTTTTCTTTGCACTGCTCTCCAGATGTCACTAGTCAAATATACAAAACCCTTTTCTGTCTTCTACAGAAGTGTTATCATCTGCATGTGCAGTCATAATGCCTTGCACATAAGGAGGAAAATGCCTAGTAAAGATCAAGTATGATGGAATGCTGAAATTTGGCTTTGCTTGTTTCAAGAGTATGTAAATGCCAGTAACATCTACCATGGAAAATATCTGAAGATCAAAGGCCATCGTCTCCTAAAAGAGTTGTATGATTTGGACAGAACTTGGTGAGTAGGTGGTAACCTAGTGTGGGCATATTAAGACTAGGGCAGTGTAGTCTGTTTTGCTGCAACAAACTCAGGAAGAGTGGTGGTGCATGCAATGTACCGGGATCTGGCTGGTGGCAGTGGGAATGGGGCTTTAGAAGAAGTACCGCTACCTGCTGATGCATCAATTCACTAGTGGGGCTGCAATGGTGGCTTCATACCTTGAAAAAACTATCTTATCCCACCACTTCCCAAACTTAACTGTCCATGTGGCTGCTGACCCTTCTGACCAGAGCTGTGGTTGTTAAAGGATGTGGCTATTAGGAAGATCAAATGTTTAAATCTGAAATGATCAGCCAGAACACATGTCCTCCATGCTTGTGGACAGGTCCTAACTGATCTTCCTAAAACACAGATTTATTTTGTAGAGTACGCACCCTACTACTAATCTCTTGATCTCCTGTTACTTTTTGGTCCATATGTGTATCATGGGGGAAGGGGGTGCTTTGCAAGGAACTGGGTAGCAACTGAAGATTTTTTTTTCTGCCACTTTGGTATGATGTAGCTAGGAATGGCGAGACAGGGCAGTAAAACATCAAGCAACCAAAAGGACATGTTTGTACTAAATGATACTGGGACTGTGCTCACTCAGTACCTGGATAGGGTCCTAAGATATAACAGAATAAATCCCTCCATCCACTTGAAAAGTGGAGCAAGCGAGCAGTGGGGTAGGCAATAAAATTTTTGGAATAATAGTTCTGCACATGCACAAGTTCCAGGTAGTGAGATAATCAGTCTGTGCACATAAATCAAACCAGGTAGAATATTTGGTTTCTCAGTTCATTTTCAGGCAAGAATAGAATTGTCTACTCTGCTGCTCTGTCTCTCTCCACTTTTCAAGTGAACAGTGTGGCTTACCTAAGCAGGGCAGCAGCAGCAAGTGGTATAATACTATGTTGATGCGGAAATGCATCTGCAAAATATTAGGTATGTTTGGAGCCCACTACACAACTTTGCAGCTCCTAAATCTAATTACATTTATTTGAGCAGATTCCTCTGAGTCCATCTTTTTCTTTTTGCTTTGGTATAGCGCTATATGGCCAATCATGCTGCAGGTGCTGAGATCAGGGCTGGTCTTTACATTTCCCTGTTCAAAAAGCTTATTTTGTTGCTTTTCTCTTTTTCATTGTCTTTTCTTACTTTTGCCATCTCCTCTTGTGATCATCTCCACTTCTAAGCTTCACACTCATCACCATTAGTGATTAATGTAGCTTGTAGCAGACTTTCAGACTCCTCCTCCACATCTGCGTCATTACCATCTTAACCATCCTCCCTTCCTGCCTTCCCCCGCTGCTCTTCTTCTCATGCTTCTTTTTCCTCCTGCCTTCCTACCCACTGAAAGAATCATATGCTTTCTCCTGTCTTGTCTTCTCGTTCTCATGTGTTTCTCTTCCCCTATCACTCCACTCTCATGCTCCTGTTCTGACAGCTAAACAGACAAATCCTTCTGACATTCTTCATAAGTGGCTTTGGTGGTGGTGCTACTGACTTGCTTTTGTTGAACTACAGGGTTGTTACAATTTACTCTGTCCTCCTAGCTACTTATCCAATACTCTCAACATAAATAACTATAGTACCCATGCCAGGACCAGACTCATTGTCATCTTCTATACATGATGACTGCAGCAGCTCTGGGTTAGGTCAGGTTGGTACTTCTACTGAGGCATGATTTGAGGGTAGAAGGCATAATATAGTGCTTCAAGACAGACTGGCAATTAACTACACCCATGCAGATGTACAGGATTCTGTGGTGGTAGATGATGTTGTGTTGTTTATATGAACCTGACAGGAGGTGAGCTTGCCTTGCACATTTGGATGGCTTTATTCTATCCCATGTACAGCTGCAGCAACTGACATGGTCAGATCTTGTAATTCCTGATACTGCTGTGATAGTTGTAGAGAAGGTTCATGCCTATCTGACTTAACACAATAGGGCATCCAGAGAGAATCTGTTTAGAAACATCTGGAAATATCTATTTCATTTGCTGCAACTGTAAGAGAACTGGAATCACTGGAATGAGGAAACAGAGAAACTGCTGTGCCTCTGCATTACTTTGGATGGTTTCATCACCAGATGCACTGGACAACTGGATGGGATGGCTTCTTCGTGGTAGAAGTAGAACCAGTGAACTTCTGGATATTTATGAATCATTATGAAATGGGTGGAAAGAAAGCTGGCTCCTGATTGGCAGAGGTCATTTCAGCAGGGCCATGATCTCAGTACAAGGGCCCAGCTGAAAGTAGCTCAATAAAATCTGTTTAAAATGTATCCAAATTACTACAAAGGACCCATTTTATAATCGCAATAAGGCACTCCAGAGAGTGCATTATGGTGGACTAACAGACCTTCTCAGGTGGTGGAAGCACTCGGCTTCTCCTCGTGCTTCAACCACCCAAGGTGGGCCATTATCCACCATAACACACCCCGTGTCATGCCTTATTGCTTATTTGAAACATAGAGTCTGAATGTGACAGCAGAGGAAACCACAGGTCCATTGAGCCTTTTCTTACTATATTGCCTCACCCCACTGACCTACTGTATTGGTAGGCTTTCATCCTTCTCCCCCACTCCTTCAACCCTTCCAACCCTTATTGCTCCCCCCGGGGACTATGAGTCCTTTTGGCTTGGCCTGCCTCAACTGTGTTAAGGGCAGCTGCCCCACCACTTCTGCCGGCCTGTTCCTGGTTCTACCACCCTCCCAGTGAAGAACCTAATTTGTTTTTCTTGAACTTGCTGTCCACCAGCCTCCAATCATGCTCAGTCATGCCCCTAGTGACTGCATCCCTATTTCTTACAAATAGATTCTACTATTTACCCTGTGTATATTCCTTTAGAATTATATGTTTTAATCATGCTCCCACCTGCTCCCACCTGGCCTCCAGGGAGTACATATTTAGAACCTCCAGCCACTCCTCATAGGATCTGCCCTGTTGGCAGTGGATCATCTTGATGACCCTTTGCTGCATCAGCTCTTCTCTGTTAATGATTTTTCTTGGGTGAGGACTCCTGAACTGGGCACAGTACTCCAGGTGGGGCTCCACCAGAAATCCGTACAGTGGCAGAATCCTCTCACTTTTCCTACAGTCAAAACCCCTGCCTATGCACCCCAGCATCCTCTGTGCCTTCCTGTATGGTTTGTGGCATTGATTCATTTGCTTAAGAGAGTCACTGATTATGACACCCAGACCCTCTTCTCTGTTCTAGTGGACAGAATAACCCTCCCATTCAGTCTTCCATGCATGGATTGAATCTTCCTAAAAGCATTCTCATGCACTACTTGGTGTTAAATCTCAGTTGCCAGACCTTAAACCATATCTTCAGTTTCCTAGGCCCTTCTGGAGCTACTGCACCCATTCCTTATGATCTATCCTGCTTCATAGCTTTGTGTCATCAGCAAAAAGAAACATTTCCTTGGATAGTTTCCCCATGTCACTTATGAACATATTAAATAGGACAGGTTCTGCTCATGACTTTCATGTCCCCCAGTTTAGTCTCATTCACAACTGCACTCGCTGCCTCCCTCCAAACCAACCTCCTACCCACCTAACTTAATCATACTCTAGTCCTAAGTGATCCCTTCTCTACTTGTAAGTCCTTCAACTTCTTCAGCAGTCTCCCATGTGGTATTCAGAGAAACATTGTTTCTTTGTCCATACTGTCACATGCACAGCCCCAGTCCTCATCTTAGGCATAGTCACCAACCACTGCGCAGAAGGGGATGAGGACATTGGAGTCTGAGGGCAGCTCTGCTGCTTTTTTCTGCCCTCCCCTGCAGACGAACCTAACTTTTTCTCCATTGCCCTGGGAGCCTGTCACTACTGTTGCTTCTCCCTGGGGATTTTTCTGGAGTCGCCGCTGATATAGGAGTCATAGGTTGGTAACAAGAAAATGGACCCCAGCCAATCCAAGGAATTGAAAAAAGGCACCAATTTTGAAACTGGTCTGGGTGCTTTATAAGCAGCCAACTAGGTCTGCTTAATTTCAGTCACCAACCACCGCACAGAAGGAGACGAAGACGTCGGGGTCTGCAGGCAGCTCTGTTGCTTTTTGTATGCTCTCCCCTGCAGCTGAACTGAACTTTTGACTACCACACTAGAGCTTGTCACTACTGCTCCCTGTGGATTACTGAACTTTGTTGCCACTGCACCAGCAGCCTGTCGCTGCTGCTGCTCCCTGGGGATTTTTTGGCCTGACCCCAGCCTCCACCTCTGCTACCATTTAAATGCTCATGGAAGAGCACACTAGGGAGGGGGAAGTTCATGCTGTAGTGACTTGTCCACATAGAGTCACATCCGTAGCAACCAGCAAGGGCTGAGATTTACTGCAGATCTGGTTTCCCTTAGTTAGTGAAGCTTAGTATTTTATAGTTGTGATCTGCAGAGACATGAAATATGTCAGATCCATGCAAAGTCTATTTTCCTCAAGTTATCTCAGGCTGAATTGTAGAATTGCTTCTTTTGCTTCTTAGCTTGCTTGAGTTCATATCTAGTAAATGATTCTGGAAAATACTATACATTGTACCTTTTTCCATGAATGCATAGTTAATTTCTTTCAGACTTCAAGTGTATAATATCCTGATTTTCCCCAGCTGCTTTCAGGGTCAAATCTCTGCAAAGTTATACTCTCTATAGGTCTTAGGCTGAGAGAGAGCTGAGTTTTATTAGCAGGCACAGAGCTCTAGGGAAGCTGATTCACTCTTCTAATACAAAAGGTCATTGCCAACAAAGCTGTTTCCTTTTTTTCCATTGTTAAATAAGTTCAGCTTCCACTGAAAGTGCAATTACTTATTTAGATTCAGGCTGAGTGAGAGCTCAGTGTTATTACAGTATTCCAAGTAAAGCAGAAAAGCAGTTTTGTTTGCTATGACCCTATCAATTTGAACAGAGACTCAGCTACCCTAAACCTCTGTGCCTGGTAATAACACTGAGCTCTCACTCAGATCCTGGAGATCTACACCTGTGGTACTTGGCCCGCTTGTGACTCCTAACCACTGGCTCTTCCCTGTGGCCCCCACCTCAGAGGCAGTTACAGCAGTTCCCATGTCAGGCAGACCACAGAGCCTATTGTCCTCCTCCTCCCCTAGCCAAGGCTATTACAGGCAAATGCCTCTCTGGTGCCCTGTCCTGGTTCTTCTCTACATCTGTATGTTTGCCTGCATAGACCATCTATTGGCAGGATGTGAGGCTCCCCAAGGACCCTTTGGTCCACCACCAGCCAGCCCAGCAACTACAAGAGCCAGGCAAGGTAGCAGACTTAACAATGGTAATGCTCGGTCTAACTCGAGAGGAACACGTTACCTAATGTTTAGTGCTACTACGAGGCAAGGAGGGTAAAGGAAATATTCCTCAAGATTCTAAAGGTATTGAAAATGGCCACATTTCTCTTGCTCCTCTTGGCAGGTGATATCCAACCCAGCCCTGGCTCCCCAGTCACTAACTTCGCCATAGGGTCCCCCCATGATCCTACTGGGTCTCTCCCAAGGGTCTAAGGTTAGCCTATATGAATGTCTGTAGCTTGCACCCAGAAATACATAAGCTACAGGGCTGGGTGGATCTCTACAAGCCTGATGTACTAGCAATCTCAGAGACCTGGTTAAAACCATACATATTACCTCATGGTGTTGAAATACCAGGATGTAATGCCTTCAGGAAAGATAGAGCAGAAAAAAAAGAGAGACATACTTACATATGCCAAAAACTCCCTTGACATGTCTCCTGCCTTGCTTCCACCCTCGGTTGCCCTGAAGTGAATCTTTATTTGTTAAAGTTACCCTTGAGTGCATAAAGTCATTACTAATAGGCTACCTTTACAATCCCCAAAAGTGGCCTCCTAGCCCTCAAGACAATCACCAAGGAACTGGCTGACCTAGTCTCCACTGAAACAATAATCCTAGGTGACTTCAACCTAAACTGGGCCTCTGACACTGAACAGGCTCTAAAGGCTCTACAACTCGATGCCTGCCTGTCACAAATTATAACAATGCACACAATGTACAGCACTAGAAGTGCAAACCACACCACCCTTGACTGGGCCCTGGTATCTAATCCCAATAACATCCAGGTGGCTGGGCCATTTGCAGATGCCCTGAGTGACCACTCCCCAATTTTCTGTGTATGGAAAAATTGCCTACCCAAAGTCCCTACAAGACTACTCACAGCTAGAGACTTCTCCAAGTTTTCGGTAGCACTCCAAAGGCACCTATGTGACCTAGGTGGAGCCAATCAAGTTCCTCCCACGTTAGATGAAGCCCTGGACTTCTTCTAGAATGCTTTCACCACTGCAGCTAACCTACATGCCCCCATTAGAAAGCTAAGGATACAGGGGAGATGTCATAAATGGATCACCCCGAACCAAAATCAATGATGACCCAACACGAAAAGGCTTGGCACAAACACAACTCCTCAGGCCACCCCTCCAACTCAATTGGATATAGTACACTACAGAACCAATGTAAGAAATTGATCAAAGCAGAAAAAAGGGAATATGTTAAATCCCTACAACGGGCAAATTAACAGACCCCAAAGCCCTTCTGGTCCCAAATTAATGGCCTACTGAAAGGCAACAGCAAACCTTCCCATGGACCAATCACTCATGGGGGACAATCTATCAGTGATTGCCAGGAGGTGGTGAATACCTTTAATAGGTTCTTAACTGAACTAGAAAAGTACAAAGCCAGCCTCCTCCCACCATCCACATGGCAACAAGGGTCTGACATACTTGTACGTCAACACTCTGAATTTCATATAATGCTAGTATGCCCTAGGGATGTGCTTCCCCTACTGAAGGTTATAAAGGCCAAAGGCTCAGCTGGCCCAGATGGACTTGACCCCCGACTACTGAGAGCTGCTACCCCATCTATAGCCCTCCCAGTAACCTGGCTCATTAACAGATCTCTTTTTGAGAGAGTTGTCCCAGCCAAGTGGAAGCAAGCCTACGTGATACCCATCCACAAAGGAAGTACCACGGAGCTGGTAGGAAATTATAGGCTGATTTCCCTCCTGTGCACCCTAGCCAAAATACAAGAGAGGATTATTATGGCCAGCTCCACGACTACTTGGAGGCAAACCACCTGTTTGCCAGCACCCAACATGGGTTTAGACAAAAGCAAGGTATGGACACTACTCTAATCAAATTCTCTGTGGATGTTCTTGAGGCCCTGGACAATGGCACCCCCACTGGGTCTGTATTTATAGATCTGACTAAGGCCTTTGACCTAGTGGACCATGATCTGCTAGTGGCTAAACTGAAGTGCCTTGGCCTAGATCAACACTCACTTGACTGGTTCACTAGTTACCTGTCCAACCACTCCCAGCAAGTAAGGTGAAGAGGGTCCACTTCTGAGCAACTCCCTATCAAGGAGGAGGTACCCCAGAAATCAATCCTGGGCCCCTCCTGTTCTCTATATTTGTGAATGACCTCAGTGATAACTGTGGGGATAGTTCAATAGTCCAATATGCTGACGATGTGGTGATTTACAGATCTGGACTTAGCGTAATGGTCCAAGATAGTCACCTGCAAAGACTTTCTGTATCTAGAAAGGTGGCTCCAGGCAAATAGGCTGCTTCTCAATATGGCAAAAATAAAAGTTATACTCTTTGGACCAAGATCACTGACCTAAGCCCATACTGCCCCTTGTTTCCTCATCTGGTTCTGTGGTTGAAGTAGTAAACCAATTCAAATACCTTGGCTTAATACTGGACCAGGGTTCCTCCTTGAAACCTCACATACTGTAGATATGATTACTAGGACAATCTATCAGAAACTGGGGCTTTTATATAGGCTGAGACCACAAATGATCCCAGAAACCAGGATAAGTTTAGTCAATAGTATCCTATTCCCCAACCTCTTACACTGCCCCAATCCTGAACTCGCTCCCAAAACAGGAGCTCAGGAGGGTGCAGCACTATATAAAACAGCCCACTTTGCCTCCAAGTCACACCCTGATGGCACCACTGCGAGATGCATGCCTCCCTCAAAATGGTCTTCCCTTAGCCAGCAACTCCAGTACCCCTTATTGTGCCATGCTTTCAAGCTAATGCAAGACCCCCCATCAGAGAGTCTTGCCAGAATACTTAAACGCAAGAGGACAGATAGATTGCTCTGGATCTCTAGTAGGAACCTACTGGAAGTGCCAGGACAAAGACAACTACTGGCAGCAAATCCTTTGCTCACTCTGCACCCATGCTCTGGAATAAGCTCCCTGCTCTCCTGCAATATTCCAGATCCATGGGTTTCTTCTGAGTAGGTCTCCAAGACCACCAGCTGAACAATAGCAAGTACCTGCAACTGAATAGTGGTCAGAATGAGCCTACAACCACATTGAAAAACCTGTTGGGGCTATACCCAAGCTGAGGGCATTAATACTACGTATCTGTTATTGTTGTAAATTGGCTGCCCTGTACTAAATTACCCACTGCTAGATGTCTAGTCAGTATGTACCTATGTCTTGATTGAAGCTTTTACTAATGAATGTATGTATGATTTTTTAGTAATGTTGGCACTGTCAAATGATTGTACCTGTCACTAACTCTGGGTCGCTCATGAAAAGGGATCTCTAGGTCCCAGTGGGCTCACCAGTTAACAAAATTGAAATAAATAATAGTCTCACCACTGCAGTATGATTCCCAGTCCCTGTCCTCACTCCTCCTCCAACATGACAGCATCAACTGTACTTGATGGTACTGGTTGGTGTAACCTTTCCTGCTCCTTTCTCCCCTGAATCCTTTCTCCTTCAGTGCTTTTCCATGTGGTGATAGCAGGCACCAACACACACCTGTCACAAACTCTGACACTCTCCCACTCATTGAGAGACATAGTGGCCCACTGCAGCAGCCTTTGTCAATTAGTTTTCATTCACAGGCAAAATAATAAAATAAAACAAAGATGGATTTCTATGCCATACAGCACCAGAAGTTAGTGAAAAAAAAATATTTTTTTAAAATAAATCCTGCAGAACTCCTCCTGCTCCTTTCCAAACCTCCAAAATAACTGCCCTACTCCTCCTGCAGGGGAAAAATAAAATAAAATAAAAAAAGAAAGTTGAATTTCTGTTATCTGTACATCATCAGCAATCAGTAAAAAAATCCAAATAGTACATCACAAATCTCTTCTCTGCCATTCCCAGTATGTTATATTCACTCTGCTCTGCTCATGCTGCAGGTCCTGCAGTTGCATATGCAGCTGCATATTTTGCATTCTCCTCTTCTTTGCAACAAAATTTACTAGCATGCCTGCCTGAAACTACAGTAAAATGTAGTGAATTAGCTAACTGGAATGAAAATACATGACTCTGATTTGTAAAGTTTTTGATTACAGTACACTCTTTTGATATAAAAGCAGCTCCTTCAGTAGAGGTCCTTCCTCTGTGAAAGACATAGAGAGAGAGCTTGAGGAGTTTTCTGACTCAGCATCGGTAATAGTCTGCTGCCAGTCATGTGTCTTGACAACAACAGGCTTCCTCAATGTGTGCACCCTGTAAAATCTGCTACATCATGATGCTGAAGCACCAAAGTCTTGAAGGAAATTGAAGTTCCTTTGGTTCAACATCATGAGTGTTCAAAACCATGGTTTTTGGCATGTTCATTGAATGTAAATTAGGTACCTTTTCATACTTAGTATGTGCTAGTGCACCCACATGCAGCAGTGATATACAATGGTGACTTAAGATGAATGAGACTAGCAACACACTTTCACCCAGATGCCCACAAATGCCCACTGGCACACCTTCTTCCCCCTCTCTGAGAGACCAAGGCTGGGATATTCAAAGTTCCAGAAAGACTGCTAAACAGGTTATGGACTCGCTAACATGATTAGCGCCCCCAAAATGGGAAAATGTAGGAAAATTGTATATTAAGTTGCAAGGATAAAGAGTCGCTAATTCCTTTGTGAGTGGCCCAAATATTTGCCGGGGCATTTATGGAAAGCAGCTGTCTTCCCCTTGCATATAGGTGCACCAGCATATTGATAGGTTTGAGGAGGCAGTAACTAGCTGTAAAGGCCATGCTAATTACCCCTCTCCAAACCAGGTCTTATGTCCAGTACCTCGCAGCCACCCCCAAACCCTCCAATCAGATCACACACCTGTATGCCATGAACCAGTTCCCTGGTGTCCAGTGGTCCCCTTCTCCACCCCCGATTGTCTGATTGAGCTCAACAGATTTAACCCCTGGTTGTCCGGTGTCCTAGTGCCCCTGATTGCACAACTGTATGTGATGGATGAGTTCTCTTGAATCCAGTTTTCCCCCCGCCCCACCATTTGCCAGCCCAAGCTCAACTGATTTGTTCTCTAAAAAAAGGGTATACACTTGAGATGTGAAACACTCTGTGAAGTTCTTGCATGCAAAATTACACTATATGACCAAAGCCACACTTTGATTAATTTGACTAGGTGATACTTCGCACCTCCCCAGGTGCACACTTATGCAAAGTGCTTTTTAAAGTCAGGAAACTTTGTGAAGTTCAGGCAAAGCAAGGTTTTCCTAACTATACTAATTTGTATATACAGTATTAGCAGGTAATATAATCTGACTGAATATGACAAAATGCATGACAAAACTAATATATATATATATATAGAATAATGGATGGGGAAGGGTGTGATATGAGAATGTAATGCACACCCAAGTTGTGGGATGCTACATAAACCTCGAGGGCGAAGACCGAGGGATTTATCAAAGCATCCCACAATGAGCGTGCGCATTAAATTCTCATGTGCACAGCCTCCCCATCTTTTATTTTTTATAATAACGGGCCAGCAATTTTTCTTCAGCCCAGTTTTTGTGAGACTGTTTGACCCGCCACATGGAATGTTGGCCAGTGAGGCAGCAGCATTGTTTGATTGGCATGGCTCATGAATGTCATAACAACCAGCTGGTTGTTATGGAAAATATCAACCTGGTCAGTACACTGAGTGAAATTCCTGACCAGTTATTATAATCTGATATATATATATAATGAGAAGGTACAATAATATATATGATATGATATTTGTTATGATATAATAAATCCTTCTATGATACATCCTGATAAAATATGATGTAAAATGATGTGATATAATTTCATGTATGATAATTTTAATAATTTGTATTTATGATTCTTATTTCTTATTGTTACATATGCCAAGAAAAAGTGAATCGTTAATTGAACTCATTATCTGGAACTGTCGCTGACTCCTTTCCACATGCAGTTTCCAGTAGCCTCTAGTGATAATGGTTGGTGCAAGAGAATGCTAAGGGATGGAGCAGTAAATGCAAGATGATTTTTTGAGCCTTGAATTTACATTTCTGGATGAATCACGTCTGTGTTGAATAGGAGAACTGGAGGCACTTGAAGAAGGAAGAGGGGGAAACTAGTGTACTTCTAGATTGCTCAGGATTTTATTATCACCAGATGCACTCTATGGCTGACAGGGAAGGCTGCTTGCACTGCAGTTAGAGTGTAATCAGTGGATTCCTAGAACTAATGAACCATGGTTTCTTTGGCTGCTAACTTGCATCCAACAGCCTTGTCCTCTTAGCCCCACGACCATGACTCCAGGTCCTTGTTCCTTAATGACTAATGACAGTCTCCATTAAAACTGCTTGCAGAACTTGTACTTGGTGGAACTGACATGGGTGAACCTTTATCTGCTCATTTCCTTCCTCCTGCATCACTTTCTCCTCCTGTCCTTATCTTCATGTTTTCTTCATGCATCAACAACACACTTATCACAGATGATGACGTGCACAGCCACCACTGTATGCAAACAATTATGACCCACACTAGTCATTGATGATCCTTGATTTACCTTATAAAATGGGACAAAAAAGTGCAGAAATGTTATTTGCCGAGAGAGGTCACCTGACTGCATTAAAGCTCTATAAACACATAGTCAGGTGCCAAATCTCATTTTTCTCCCCCTGAAAAACTACTTAAATGCATTTTTATAAGTGTAATGAGTCCCTCCAGTGTGTGCATCATAGGATTTTAATGAGCTTCCTTGGGGCATAAGGATACTTGGTCTTTGACCTTGTGCCTTTCTACACCACTGGGCTGTGCAAAACATCCTATAATGCACAACCTGTTGTGGCCTATTACTTACACGTGACATGCACACCCAGTACATGGACAATCCACCGTGCTGTATGATTCACAAGGTGATGGGGAAAAGTGACACCGCCAAGCATCCCCTCCTGACAGACAGACCATAGAGTACCTAAATGAGAAATCTTGTGAGCTTGTGTCTCACAAAGTAGTCAACTTTACTTTTCACTCATTGACTGGCTGGCAGGCTTTCACACATAGGCAATAAATAAAAAAGCTAAAATTATTTGATCTGCTGTGCCAACAGTAGTCAGCAAAAAAAAAAAAAAAAAATTGAATAATTCCTGTAAAAAAAACCTTCAGCATTTCCAGTCTGTTAAATGTAATCTGCCCTACTCCTTATATGCAGTGTGTGTGTGCATAAATAATATAAAAAAAAATACATGTGCTGTATTTATGTGCTCTGTACGCCAGCAGCACTCAGTAAAAATATTTGTGAAAGCTGACCCAATGGCTTGGAGGACTGAAGTGCTGCAAAGCACCTTCCCTCCTACAATGCCGGTGACCCGGTTCTGGAATGGACTTGAGTCATCAGGGGGTCAGTCAGGGACAGGGAGAACTGAGCATCCAAAGGACTGCTCTCTAGTCCCTGGGGAGGGTGACTTGTCATCCCGGACTCAGCTGCTCCAGGTGGAGGCCTGGAGGTAGAGTGGTTCCGGAAGCAAAGCATGGGTGGGACCTGCAGGGATGTGTGGGATGAGCCTGCCTTCTGGCAGGTCTATGCTGTGGAGGGCTGCCACAGGAGAAAACCAGGAGGAAAAAAGGACTTTGAGTGGCTTCATGAAGCCCAACCCAGTCGTCTCTGTGCCTGCACTGCTGCCAGGTGAGTGACCTGGTCCACTTTGTATCTGATGTGCTGGGGCAGAGTTGGCACTCCCCCCTTGGCCCTGCTATGTGAGGGGAACCTGTGGGGAGGAACTACAACCTGTCATACACCAGGGGAGGTGGACAGCAGGCCTGGAGGGTCTGGGGATTGGGCTGAGATAGACAGAGGAGGGTAAAAAATTTGTATAATGTGAAATAAATCTTTCATAAATCCCACTGTAACTTTCCCCAGTCTGCTAAATACACTCTGCTCTGCTCTGCTCCTACTGTAGGCTGGGCCTGCAGTTATCTGTGCAGCAGGGTCAAACTGTGCATTTTCTCCTCTCTAGCTCATTTTTGATAGCCTGCCTGTCAACTAAAGCTACAGTCAACTAAAGTTAGAAACAACTAACTAGAATTATAATGCATAATTTTATGATGATTTCTAAAGTTTACAGATCAAAAGTGTCTTTGTTTCAAACAAAGTGAGCTAATTTCTTCCACTGGTCCTTCCCCTGTGAGAGATAGCTGGAAATTACACTGAGATGTGTTCTGTATGCAGAGTTCTCAATTTCTAGTGTTGCTGATTAGCTGCTGCAGGTCATGTGGTTATTTATTTATTTGCTTTTGTTAACCGGTAAGGCACACTAGACAGCCAAGTGCCTATTTTCAGGTGCGACCCAGGAGGGTTGCAAAGGTAGATGCATACAAGAACAGTAAAGGAGTCAAATTAAACATACAGAAATAACAGGCTTAACAGGGATTGAATAGGTAGCTAACATCATTAGAGACAATTAGGCACATGATAAATACAGTAATGGTACATACAGAATGGATTAGGTAGCGAACAGCAAAATACATAACAGGTTCGATCAGTGCAAACAGGACTAAAAATAAGTGCCAGCAGGGAGGGTGCACTTTGGACTTGCTCAGTGTGTGCCCTCTGTAAAAGTGTTGTGTCATGACGTCAGCATTCTGGAATGTCAAAGAAAACTGAATTCTTTGGACCTGTTTCACCGGTGTTCAGAATGCCAGATTTCAGCATGTTTGCTGAATCTAAATTTGGAATCAGCTCATCCTTAACTGACTCCTAATACCATGTCTGTAAGCCTCCTCCTCCCTCTTTCTAGATCTAGAGTATGTAGCTCAGGCCCCCAACAGCAGCATGTGGTAAGATTTATTTATTTATTTATTGAAAGTTGTTGACCAAAAGAGGTACACTGAGCCAGGCTCATTTGCAGGTGCAACCTGGGGGAAAGGAAATAGGGAAGTTAGAAATCAACAAAAATACACTTGATTACAGCACTGTGAAAAACAAATACAGTAATGAGAGAATATTATAAGGGCAGGCTAGATTAGATTTTTCAATAGCCTTAGAGCAAGTACACAGAGCAGATTACAGAGTACACATAGTATAGGAGAAACAATGTATGCAGGGTGTCCTTACTTCATAGTGGCAAGAGCTAGTACAACATATAATGGAGAAACAACATATGCAGGATATATTAAATCCATGGTGGTGAGAAAGTTGAAGAATATAGAGTTATAAGATACGTGAGAAACAATACGTGGAAAATAAACATAGGAGGTACAGTAATGAGAGGGTGCTTCTAGGGGAAGATAGAGAGAGAGACAGTAGTGAGGGGTGCTATAAGGGAGGATAGGGTGAGATGCTGTTGAAGTGGAAATGGAAGTATTATATTGAACAAGGGGCAGTGCTCGGGAAGAAATGATAGAAGTTTTAAAGGGAGGGAAGAAAGCGATAATAGGGATCAGCGGAGAGAGGTAAACAGTTTAAGTGCTATGAAGTTTAAGTTTGAAAAGTGCTGAGAATTAAGTTTGATTGAGCAAAATGAAGCCTTAGGGGTGAAGAAAAAGATGAAAATGAGTAATTGCAGTGAGAGGTGTCGGAGAGCTCAGTTGTTTTTGACAAGGTGCATTTAAGAGAGTAACAAAGGGGAGTGTCTGATATGGGACTGGAGGTGTTCCATAGAGAAGGCAGTCTGTAGGAGAAAGCTGCTGCACCAGAATAGGAGGATAACCATGTTAGGGAAAATGTGCTGGTGTCTCTAGAACAAAGTGGTTAGGGAGGCCACAGAGGAGGGAGACAAGAGTGGGAAAGGTAGGAGGTTAAGGACCCTAACCAGTATTTGAGATGAAGAGTGGGTAAGAGCCAGTGGTGTAGTGGGATGAGGAAGGGACAGTACAGAGCAGCGATGTGTGTAGAGGGGCATTTAGAGCAAAGCGACAGAAAGCATTGCACAGGAGTCAAGTCTGGTTAAGGGGGAGGCTGAAGCAGTGCCGTACACTATGTCTACGTAGTCCAAGGATCGGATAACCATCTTGTACAGGAGCTGATGTTGAGTAGATTGGGAGAGGGTGTCTGTTGCTATGTAGGGTTCCCAGTTTTTGGCATTGTTTTGCATGTATATGCTCAATGTGCTTTGTTTAGTGTAGATGGGAGTCAAGCCAGACCCCCAGGTACTTATAGAGGGGGGATGTGTCAAATGAGGAGCCATCTAGGGTGGTAAAAGTGAGGGGGGTGGAGAGAGAGGCAAGTTTTTGAAGAGCACCAAATGTCATAGATACAGTTTTTTTTTACATTTACTTTGAGGTAGGTTTTTACTGAACCAATGAAGGACTGAGTTGAAGTCAGCTTGGAGCTGGGATTGAAGTACTGTAGCTAAGGGGCCAGAGTTGAAAAGAACAGTGTCATCGGCATACATCTGTATGTTAGCCACTGAGCAGGCTGTCGAGAGATCGTTCTAGAAAATGGAGAGTAGAATAGGGCCCAAGATGGAGCCTTCGAGAACACCTGCATGGATAGGGAGAGGAGGGGAGAGGGTTCCACCTACATGGACTTGTTTGGTTTGGCAAGAGAGATAGGAGTTGAGCCAATTAACAGTTTCTGGGGAGAGTCCATCGGAGGAAAGTTTGGTTTAGAGGAGAGGATGAGATACAGATTCATAAGCCCTTGTGAGGTCAATGAAAATGGCGACAGTAATGTGTCCATTGTCCATACTGGAGAGGATGGAGTTTGTGACATGAAAAAGTGAAGTAGTGGTAGAGAGTTTAGCCTGGAAGCCTGATTTAAAGAGGGGGGGGATCAGAGGACTTAAGGAACTGTGTAAGGCGTGTAAGAACAAAGGATTCCTGATGTTTAGCCAGAGCTGGGAGAAGGGATATAGGGTGATAGTTTCCCAGAGATAGGGCGTCCCCACCTTTGTGTAGAGGTAAAACTTGGACCCTCTTTCATGCTTGAGGGACTGAGCATTGGTAGAAAGATCGGTTTAGGATGTGGGTGAGGGGGAGGAATATTGCAGGGTAGAAATACATAGTAGATAGAGGTCTAGAGAGTCAGGGCTAAATTTATTGAGGCTTAAGGAGGTAACTGCATGTTGGACTTCTTGGGCTGAGATTGGAGGGAATGAGTAATCATGGGGGTGAGGTGGAGTGAGGTCGGGGTGGGTGGGAGGCAGTGAATGGGGGCAGGGCACAGGTAGTGAAATAGAAGTTTAGTGCTGTTGCCACTGAGACTGGGTCAGAGACTGTAGAGTCATTAATTGAAAATGTGGGGGTGGTGGATTGGGCAGGGGGGTCAAGAAGAGAGTGGGGTGTGTTCCAAAAATCAGCAGGTGAGGATTGATTGGTGTGCGAGCAGACCCAGAAATAAACAACCTTGGCTGACTAAACAGCCTTTTTTTATTTTATTTTTTTTTATTTATTGAAAATCGGATTACAACCTTTGAGTGCATAAGCTGCGTAAGGCCTTCTATCTACACAGATCTGGAAGGGCATGGGTAGTTTTATGATGAATCCAGGCTTTGTCGAGTGACTTACACAAGTGGATGAGGTCTGCAGAGACCCAGGGAAGGTGATGCTGTTTTATGCTGTGGTGTCTGAGGAGGGCATGGTGATCCCAAACATTGTGAAAGAGATGGGGAAAATGAGAGGGTTCTGAATCCACATCAGGGGCTGCATAAACTGCAGACCAGTCTGCGGCATGTAAGTCCTGAAGTAGTGCATCAGCGTTAAGTGATCTATAGGAGCGGATCCATTGGTATGCGGGGTGGGGAGTAAGGAGTGTGGACTTTGCGAACACAGTAGGTCATAAGGTGGTTGCAGAAAACATCTGGTAGAATGCCCCTGGTGAGGATTCTATGAGGGTGGTTGGAGAGGACCCAATCAAGCAGAGTGTGGTTTAGGGTGGAGAAGTTAGGGGTAGTGGATTCCTTTATAAGCTGCACAAAATGTTATGATTCAACGCTGTCTTGGTATGGTTTGTGTGACGTGGAGGCCCAGTTAAGGCTGAAATCTCTGAGGATAATTTGTTCAATTGAAGAGGTATGGGAGACTAGCAAGGAAATATATTCAGTCAGGGAGTGTGTTTGTGTGTGTGTGTGGGGGGGTTTGGTGGAGGCATACAGCACACAGACCATGGAATGAAGGGAGGATGCGTAGTTCAGAGAGACAGCGAGTAGGAAGAGGGACATGAACTAAGGATGAGACTGCAAGGCAGATTAAAGTGGGCATAGATAGCTACTGTACAACGCAACCATGCTACTTCAGCCCCAGTGGTAAATGCAGTAATCTGGGATGGTTATGTGGGTGTCAGGAGTACAGGACAAGAGCCTGGTCTCAGTAATACACAGGAGGTCAGGAGAGTGTTGTGAAACCCAGGGCCTGAGTGAGTCCATTTTAGGGAGGAAGCTTCTGGCATTGAGGTGGAAGATTCAAAGGCCTTTAGGGAGCTCAGAGAGTACTGGAGAGCAGGTGCCGGGGTTGGGATGTACATCACCACATAGGATGAGGAGGAGGAGGAGCAGAAGTGGGAGAATCATGAGTTGCTTGGATTTATGGGCAAGTAACTGATGCTTGGGTTAGGACTGAGATAAGATTAGAGAGGGGGAGATGTAGCAGTGAAGGAGTTCAAAATTTAGATAGTTTGAGCAAGCAGACCAGGATGTGGAGTGGAGCCAGGGGTGCAGGGTAGCAAAGCAAGATGGGGAGGGGGGTGGGATGGCTGTATTATGAATAGAGGGTTGAAGAAAATAGGCAGTGATATAGGGGAAGTGATTGAGGAGGGTAGGAGGGTGGAGCAGGGGTAGTGGGCATGTTGCAAGTTTGTAAGGGGTGAGAGCACGGGAGAGAAAGACAAAATAAAGTGGCTGCATGATCCATGGGGAGGGTGGATCAGAGTGGACTGACTGGGTGGAGGAGGCAGGACCAGCCTGAATAAGGTGAAGTGATGTATAGATAATTGTTTCTGTAGGAGAAGGTTTTACTGCTTCTGCTGGAGCAAAGGTGTTACAGGAGTGAAGAGTGGGTCCCTGATCTGGAAGAAACCAAAGGGCAGGTCAGTGTTGGGGGGGGGTGGAGAGAGGAAAATGGGAGAGTCCAAGATCCACAGGAATAGGGTGTGAAAAGATGGCTAATTGTTTTCCTACTTTACTACCCTTAAATACAACACCAACTTAGGGTGGCGGGGTGGCTGGAGATGGTGGGTGGCCAGTACGCTGTGGTACCATGTGAAGCACAGTGCTGCGCCAGAGTTGTAACTCGTGACAGTGCAGCCAGGTACCTGTGATGTTGGATCCTTCGAAGCCGTGTGTGTGGTGTGGGGTGCGGGAGAGCAGCAGTAAGCCCTCACGACCCATGGCTTCAGACTTAGAGTGGACCCGCAGAGGAGAAAATTAAGGGAGCAGGTTAGTGAAATCGAAGCGGGGGAGGAGTGCTCCCCTCCTGATCCCAGTCCATGATTGGAAGCAATGTAGGCAAATATCCTAGTGAGAATTAGTGGTCCCCTTTCTCCTCCAAACCTAAAGTGCACTGCCTACCACTTTCAGTGACAGAAGCCTATGTAGCACTGTGCCAAGAAAGTGTGTGTGTGTGGGGGGGGGGTGCAGGAATTGTGTATCATTCTGTGATACTACTATATGTAGACTGACTTATCAGTCCAGTTAGACCAGGACATTATGCACAGACTGTTCCTCTGGGCTGGGATATACCAGAGTAGGAAGAGGGGAGATTTATAAAGATGTTTTTAAGAGCTAGCACCATGTCAACATTCTTACAAATCTTGTTCTTGTTTAGTACAGAGCTATTAAAGGATTGAGAGGAGAAAGTAGAGGATGGATGACCACTGAGGTAGGGGGTGGTTGAAGGCAGTGGAGCTAGCCCTGACCACCTTGAGAAGGAGTATACATATCTTACTTTCTTTAACTTGTTTCTGTTGTTCCTTATTACAAAATATGTGGTACTAATTCCAAGTAATGAATAGTACCACGATATGAATAGAATTTGTGAATTCATATTCAGTACTCACGCAGCCCTATATGTAATGGCAGAGAGTCAGAACAATGGATAACATCTGACTAAAATTATGGAGACTAAGCCGACCCTCCAGCACAGTGGCAACGCATCCACTTGCGGCACCGACATCCCAGGTTCAGAGATGGTCTCAGGAGTCGGAGGGCCAGCCAGGGGGAGAAGGAATAAGCACCCCAGAGACTGCTCTCCTTCTCTGGGGAAGGGGGGGAAGAGTGTCCAGTGCATTGTGGACCTCTAGCAGAGGCTGGGGATATGTACCTCCTGCAAGGGGCGAGGCGGACACTGGCGTCATTGCACATCCTTATGCCCAGGGATCTGCAAATTTAAAAACTGCCCTCTGCCTCCGCCGCTGCCCCGTGCCACTAATGTTTGCTGGGGGCACCAACTGCTCCCCTGGAGGGTAAGCCAGGGCAAGAGACTATGTATCTTGGGAAGAGGGCACCTGTCTGACGGCCCCATCCGGGGGGGTAAGCCTGGACATAGGGGGCAGCGAGCAGGGGGCCAAACTCCCCGGTATGGGAGGGAGATTTGAAAAAAAAAAATAATGGAGACTACTGTTTTTCCTCAGTATATTAAGCTTCCAAGGCTGGGACTGGGATTGTTAATTTCATTAATTATGAATAATCCATACCTCTAATCAAACTACTTCTCTACCAATATCCAGAATAGCCTTCACTTTCCAAAATGTTCTGAAAGGTTATTCATTCCCTTTTTGACCCTCCAGCCCAGTCAGCTACCCCCATTCTTAAATGGGGAAGCTCCCCATTTCTGACCCTCTAGAGGGCTTTGATGCTTTTAATCACCTGTTCACTATCTGCGCTCTCTCATTTCCATTTCCAATCTTCCTTCTTCAACCTTCCTCACCCCATCTCAAAAGCTCCCCTTCTACACTTATATTGCCCTCCATCTGCCTCTTTTACTCCCTAAACTTCTCTGTTGGGACTATCTTCTCTGGTCAATGCTGTTTCAATCCCACCATTGGGCGCAGTACTGATGGTTTTGATACCAAGCTCCTTCACCTCTGCTGCCATTGTTGCTCCTATCATCCCAATTTTCAGCCTCTTCTTTCAACTCAGGAGTGTCCTTCAGTTTTGGAAGCAGGCTAAAGTACTCCACAAGACAAAGGGGAGACTCCTAGTCCTCTGGAATTACTGTACCAATCTATCTTCCTCCTGCTCCTGGCCATGGTGAATGTGCTGGAAAAAGCAGTCCTCTCTCTTAGCTCTCCTTCATCAACTCCTACTTCCTTTTATCTTTTGAATCTGATTTCTGCAAACATCATTCCACTGTCTCCTCCCTCCTTCAGGTCACTAACTCATTGTAAGGTATGGACCACAGCCAAATCACAGTTGAAAATGTTTTATTTATTTCACTAAAAACTTTAATGCAGTGGTCTATCTTCTCCTACTGGCTAAGCTAATGCTGGTGGTGGCGGTGGCGGGGGGAGTTTCATCTGACCTGAGGGTCAGCTGGTTCCATTCCTACCTTTCTGATTGACACTAGTCCAGGTCAGTGATGTCATATCAGTCCCCATCAGGACTGGTGATCCTCAGGGCTACATTAATGGCTCTATCCCTTTCCACTTTTTTAAATGGCCTTTTCTTAGTCTATGTCTCCTCATATATCCACATGTACAGCATGTGGCTGACACAATACTTTTTGCTTCTAGGGCCTCCGTTTCTGAGCTAGACTTGTCACTTCTGCAAGATATGTGCAACGTCCAACACTGGATTTGCTCAAACCAACTCTTCCTTAATGCTGAACAGTCTTTTTGTATGACCTTTGGCGCAAAATAGAGGTAGCTGGACTCCAAAATACACCAGTCTTCATAACTCTATGTGGTGGTTGGCCCAAAGTTGCACCTTGGCTTCAGAATCTCAGTGTTCAGTTGGACTAGCAATTCAGCTTCTCCACACACATTGATGCCATGTATGAAAATTCGGCCACAGACTAGCCCAACTGTACTACTACAAATCTTGCCTGCAACTCCCAATCTGCCACAAGGTTATCCTCAAGATAATCTTGCTTGTGTTTAACTACGTGGACGTGGTTTGCAGTGTGTTGCCCCAAAACTTAACCTGGCCAGACTGGACCCCCTTTTCCATTCCTTTCGCCACTCCACAATAAATGCCTCACCCATACCAATAACTGCTCACTTTATCTTAACATCAAGGGGTCCAGATCATTTTTAGGACTGGGAAGCATTTATTGCTAGCTAGAGATGAGCGAAATGTAATTTCATCGGCCAAATTCCGTCAAAATTGGGAATTAATTAAAATATTCTGTGAGATTCACCCATTTCACAGAATATTTCGCAAGTAAGAAATGCAGAATTTCACCAGCCACAGACAAAATTTCAGCATTTGAAGGAGATGAAAATCCATGTATATATATTCCTTCCTGGCCAACATTAAAGTGAATGTTTACAATCCCCATGATCCCTGGTGTCTAGTGGTCCCACCCTCCTGGCCAATCACAGGCCCAATATGAAGAACCCCCCCCCAGAGAGTTGCCCCCATCCCTCATCCAGAATTTTAATTAAAAATGAAGATAGATGTCCCTGGTGTCTAGTGGTCCCACCTCCTGGCCGATCGTCGCCCAATATGAAGAATGACCCCACACCCCCTCGAGATTCACGCCCACCCCCATCGTCCATTAGTCCTGCCAACATCAATCATTTAACTAAAAAATAAATAAACCTTCCTGGTGTCTAGTGGACTCCACACCCCCACCCTGTCCAGCAGTGACCCCACCCCCACACAGCCCCATCCATGACCCCAGCGGGCAACCAGCACAGTCCTTCACTCACCTCCATGGCTGACAACCCAGCTGAGCACTTTCATGAATGAACCCAAGAGTCACGTGATGCAGAGTAAAAGCTAGCAACTTCATCAGATAGCTCCAGCCACCCGACCACCTATTTTACATTTAAAATGTATTTTTGAGCAGTGTTGTGGACTGAAACTGAGACAGCATATTTCTACCTTCCGTCGGAGTTAATGGAGGTTGAAATGAAGAAGGCAATGCCAAAACACACTCCAGCTTCTACTCCCGAGAGGGCCCCTAAAAATCCAAAGGCCTCCTCTGCTGAAAATGCCCAGGGTACGTCCTCCTCAAGCCCAGATCAAGAACCCCTTACAGTGGCCCAATTCCTTAAAGAATTCAATCCCTTCAAGGAAGAACTGAGGCTGATCACAGGGGGGCTCAAATCCTTTACTCAAGCCCTGGAAGACATCACTATCCGAACCTCGGACAATGAGGCTCGCATTCACTCCATAGAGCACAAGCAAGCTAAAATGGAACCCAATCTGGTGGGTCCCATCAGCAGATCTCCAAACTTGAAAGCAGGGTTGAAGACTTGGAGGCTGCAGCTGCCGTAATAATGCAGTGCTGATTGGATTACCAGAAAAAAAGGAGGATCTCGATCCAATTAGCTTTGCCAGAAGTTTGTGGAGAAAGTTGCAGGTCCATCTCCTTTCAACTCCAAGTACATCATTGAGAGAGCCCACCGTGCCCTGTGCCCAACTCCAGCACAAGGTGCCCAACCATGCATATATATCTTTCGATTTTTAAACTTCCTAGAATGACAGCACTTCTTGTCAAAGGTGCAGGACATTCAAGAGTTAAAATGGGAAGGAGCAAAAATAAGGGTTGCTAAAGACCTCCTGCTTTCTGTGCGGCAATGGAGGGCCACATTTCATCAGTTGGTCACCAAGCTAATTGAGGCTGGGCTCACGTTTAGAATGGGGTATCCAGCCCAGCTCCAAGTTCTTCTTTCTGGCTCCTGGGTAACCTATGAGGAGGTGGACATAGCGACTGCTAGTCTCAGAGCAGCGCTCCCAGACCTTTTCTGTGATCCCTGAAAGCCACGATACTGAGATCAGGGTATCTGTCTTCACGCAAGATGTTAAATGGAGAAAAATTTATTGTTTGCAGTGGTTTCCTACATATCTATGGAAGTAGGTGTTGTGTGCCCGAGTTCTTATGCCCATAGACTGTAGCGACTGAGAAATCTGTATTGGACCTACCTGGGTGGAAGTCTGTTTGCCGTAGTAATTGCTCCAGATTGCCTCTCTCGGTGGAGTGCCAGGCTTTTGGACCGCTTCCCTGTCACCACACAGGGCCCCAGGATTCATCTTAACTTCTTCTCTGCAGAGAAATGCCAGACTGACTAACATCCGCATGTTCGTGCAGTATCTACAGTTGCCTCGGGTGTTGTGAATAGTGCTGTCTGCCACAAGAGGGAGCCAAAGATAGATTCTTGTGCAGCAATGTACCTCATTCCCATTCTCTTTTTATGGAGGTTACTAAGAGAAAATTACCTTAATTTTGCCCTTGGACTGCCCTTTTGTTAATTATTCACTTTCTTTTTTCTTGAAATGGAATGGGATTTTTTCTTATAGGACCTTGCCAATTTAATAATGAACATTATCCTGGACTTTTATATACAGCGTGGTCATTAGCTGTTTTTAGCACTTTTGGGGATGGCGTTTCTTCCCCATAACCTAATAAGCAGTGGGTCCCGTTCTCCAACAGTGCCTTTTAGAGCCAAGTCGGCTATCTATGATTTTCTGAATTTTCTTTGGCATTACAATAACTATAGAAGTTTGAACATACCTGATATGCTGTGCTAGACTTGCCTAGATTTACTAGTACTTTAGGAAATTACCCTGCCTTCTTGTTAAGAGTTTACATGTAGTTTGCTGTAGTGTTATTTTAGTATTATTAAGGTTTGGACAGTTGGGGGGTCTGGGATTGGTGGACTGTTTGTCATGGGCTATAGGAGATGGGGGTGGGGAAGGGGCTGGGAGAGGAAGGGATGGGAACATTTAGTTTTTGTATTGCTGAGAATAGGATTTTGTTGTATGGATGGGAATTAAAGGGGGAGGGTGGGTAACACAGAGACAACAAATGTAGAGGTACAAAAGCCAAGTCAGTACTTGATGAGTCAGAGGTCACACCTCTTGATACAACAGGGATGAATGGCTAGGGATCTAAGGATGGTTACATGGAATGTGAAAGGGACCAGACAAAAGATTAAACAGTACACAATTTTAAAACATCTGAATCGTATGAAAGCTGATATTATGTTCATACAGGAGTCACACTTGCTTAACTCAGAAGCGCTTAAACTAAGGAGACAGCAGATAGGACAAGTCTTCTGTGCTGAAGAGAACACTCAGAGCTGTGGGGTGATGATTTTAATAAATATGTCTGTTCCATTTTCCCCACTCCAAACCAATTGTGATCCACAGGGTAGGTTCCTCCTTGTCCAAGGCAGCCTACATACATCAGAAATCCTATTGGGCAGTGGGTATGGTCCAAATGCTGACACCCTGGGATTCTTTATGCAATTACTCAATGCATTAATCCCCTTCCTGTCTATCCCAATAATCATTGGTGGGGATCTGAACCTAACCTTTCGACCCTGCTATGGATCAGTCAGGAAATTCTCGTAAAGGTCTCTCTCTGGCTCAAAGAGCACTACGGGACCTGATAGACCAGGTAGGCCTTTGTGACCTTTAGAGAGTTCTCCATCCTTTTGATAGGGAGTATACCTTTATCTCCCAGGTGCATGGGACTTCTTCACGTATTGATTACGTGCTCATTTCCCAATCACTTAATTTTGGGGAGTTAGAGTCTTCCATTCACACAGGTAATCCCTAGGACCATTCTCTGGTCATTTGCCAGATCTAATTTTAATTTCTCCCCAAAAAAGAGGGTTGATGGAATCTCAATAACCAACTATTAAAGGATCTGGGGATAGTTTCATATATTTCAGACCAAATCACACACTTTATCTCTGTTAATGGCATGTCCACAGGTAAACCAGATGAGGAATGGCGCGCTTTGAAAACCTCTTTAAGAGAGATATTGATTGGTTTTGCCTCCCAGTGGAGGAAAAAGAATGATAACCAGCTATTAACTTTCCTCTCTCAAATTCAGGACCTGGAATCTACCTCAGTTCTCTGAACAGTATAGGCTGGACTTAGTGAAATTGAAGGATTCCTACTTAGATCTTCTGAGAGAGAAGGCAGAATTTGCAATCCTGAAAACTAAAGCTTCGTATATAGATCAAGGGGAGAAAGCAGGCCATTTGCTTGCCTTAAGAGTCAAACAGCAAGACTCCTCTAGATTAATTGCTTCTATCCATTCTCCAGAGGATGATTCTTTAAAAACTTTTCCAACTGAAATTGTTGTGGAGTTCAGTCACTATTAAACACAATTATAGGTCCCATGGTAAATCCCCCAACAGAGCAATATCTAGATAGTTATTTATCTAAGTCTCACCTACCTTCTCTCTCAGAATCGCAACAAATCTCTCTGACGGCTGCTATTTCTCAGGCTAAATTAGAGAAAGTCAACAAAGATCTTCCCACAGAGAAAACCCCTGGGCCAGATGGTTTTCCCCCTCATTTTTACAAAGTATTTGCAAAACAATTAATCCCTGCTCTCTTGCCACTTTTTCAGCATATCCTTTCTGGTGCTGACTCAGACAAATCCCAGTTTGAAGCTCTGATTGTCCTCCTCCCTAAACCGGAAAAGTGCCCAGAATTAGTGTCAAACTACTGACCAATTTCACTTCTCAATCAGGATATTAAAATTCTGTCAAAACTTCTGGCTGATCATGTAAGTGAGGTTCTACCAGATCTCATAGGACTGGAGCAGGTAGGCTTTATGAAGGGAAGATCCTCAGTAGATAATTTACGTACTCTGACTCATGTCTTCTCGGTCTCCAGGGACGCCAAGTTTCCAGCAGTTCTGGTCTCCCTGGATGCCGAGAAGTTTTTTGACAGGGTTAACTGGTGTTACTTATTGCATACTCTAAAAGCATTTGGTTTCCCTCCAGAGTTTCAAAAGTGGATAAGTTCCTTTTACAAATCCCTAGCTACCCAGATATCTAACAATGGAGTAATATCTGAGTTGTTTCCTCTATAGTCAGGCATGAGACAGGGCTGCCCTGTCCCAGCTCCTCCTTTATATATATTTAGAGCCCCTTGTATGCAGATTGACAGATTCCCAAGAGGTCTAAGGCATCACTCTTCAAGGTCAAGTAGTTGAAATCTCAGCCTATGCCGATGATCTCCTTCTTCAACTATCTCAGCCAGCGGAGTCCATCCCGCCTATGCTGGAGATTATTGAGGAATTCAGTAAGGTATCTAATAACAAGTTAAATCTTGAAAAAACAGTGGTTTTCCCTCTTGATCATAGAGTTCAAAAATAAACAATTTCTGTATCAGGACTGTCCTGGAAATCTGATTCTTTGAGATACCTAGGGATAGAACTCACGAGGAATTCGGCCCACCTCCAACAACTAAATTTAGATTCCTTTGTTCACACTATCAGTAAAGATTTGAAAAGATGGTCCCTCTTCCTGATTTCCCTTTGGAGGAAAATTAGTCTGATTAAGATGAATGTCTTTCCTCGTTTCTGTTACCTTCTCAATCTCTTGAACATCTAGCTTCCTTTGGCATGGTTTAGAACGGTCCACAGTCTCATCACAGACTTTATATGGGCCGGTAAAAAAACAAAAATGGGATTTCATAAGCTGGCTGCTCCTAAAGTGAAGGGAGGACTGAGATTATCACATGTTGGTCTTTATTACTGGGCAAGCAATACCAGTAAATACCTTAGCTGGATGACTTCAAGAGATCCCCAGTCTTCTCTCCCCTTCTTTCCAGTTTGGCTCAAAATAGAACTAGCCCTAATAAAAGAACAATGGGTTTCCCCATCAACACTTTTACACAAGAAACTAGGCTCCCTGCCCACACAACTACAGGTTCCTCTGATTGCAACCTCTGTTAGAATCCACTCCCAATTCTGTTCTTTTCTAAAATATAATCGCACCAAGGACCTAACTCAAACTTTGAGGGATAACCCTAACATTAAGATAGATGGTAAGTCTCTTCCTGCTGGGTGGCTCCCGCAGTTAGGAGATTGCCAACTCTCATACTTTGTTAAGGAGTACGGGACATGGTTCTCTTCTCCAGAAATTATGAACAAATAGAACATACCTAAGGCCAAGATATGCAAAGTTGTTCAATTACGCCATCTTCTGACCAAGGTTATAGGGGTCACTGCCCTGCAGCCCTTGAAGTTCTCCTTACAGGCAGACTTAGGCCCCTTAGCAGGTTTCCTGCAAGTAATATCAAAAATATATGGAATTCTGTATAACTGGATTTGTCCAGACAGCTTAGGTCCCTCAGCTTTCTGGTCCTCCCTATTTCCAGACAAGGTCATAAACTGTCCTCTCCTATAGCAAAATTGTCACAAGTTTCTCTCTCAAGACGGGCTCCGGCTTATGCAATTCCAAATTCTGCACAACCTTTATTATTCCCCACAAAAATTGGCTAAAATGGGTATTGCAGTTTCCTCTACTTATACTCAATGTATGCAAGAGGAGGGTAACCTGCTTCATATATTCTGGTCTTGTTCGAAAGTGGCCCCATTAAGGGCCTTGATCAAGCAAAGGCAGAGCCCCCTTAGTTCTGTCCAATTTATTTTCAGCTGAAATATGCCTACTGGGGAACTTTTCTTCTGTTCCAGTACATAACCAAAAATACCATATAGCCTTGATTTCGATGTCTGTTAAAAAAGTGGTCCTAAGGCACTGGAAAGATAGTTTAGAAATTTCCTACACTGAATGGTTACAGGAGCTCTTAGCAAATGTCAGAACTGAAAGGGCAACTGCCAGCCTTCATAATCGGTCTAAAACGTTTAATAGGATATGGGGCCCCTTACAAACCTTTACTCATTGTAAACTCTTGACATTGGTACTCCATCCTCTACTTACTGATGCACTAATATTTTACTCTGTGCTGGGTGATTAGGGTGGGTGGGTATTGGGAGTGGAGGGGAGGAAGGTGGGGAAGGATGGATCTTCTATTGTCACTGTACAAAAATGTCTAGTCCATGTATGTTGTGGATCTATTCTCCGTACTGTAAAATGCTTAATAAAGTTTGAATTGCAAAAAAAAAAATGAATTAACCCAACGCACTCATTCATTGAAAGGGCTCAATCGGGCTCATTAGGTAGAAAGCACTGAGTTGGGCTGCCAGCCATGGAGGTGAGTGGAGGGCTGTGCTGGTGGCACACTGGTGTCCTGCATGAAATTGGGGGGGTCACTACCAGACGGGTGGGGAGTCAGCTAGATACAAGGGAAGTTTCCTTTTTTAAATGAAATGATTGATGTTGGCGGCACTAATGGACGATGGGGAATGGGAGATGAATCTTGGGGGGGAATGGGTCATTCTTCATACTGGGCCAGTGATCAGCCAGAGGGGTGGGACTACTAGACACCAGAGACATTTATCTTTATTTATTATTAAAAGACTGGATGGGGGACAGGGGTGAATCTCGGTGAGAGGGGAATTCTTCGTATTGGTCCGGTGATCGACCAGGGAGTGGGACCACTAGACAACAGTGATCACAGAGATTATAAACATTTATTTTAATGTTGGCCAGGAGAGGGGGACACAGTTTTTTTATGGTTAAATATACATGGATTTTCATCCCCTTCAAATGTGAAATTTTGCCCATGGGTGGTGAAATTCATCATTTCGCCGATGAAATTTTGCATTTTCTGGTGGAATTTTGCATTTCACGGCCACTAAATATTTCACGAAATGAGTGAATTCTGCGAAATATTTGGCAGAATTCAGTTTTCAAATTTTGCCCATAACTACTGCTTGCTGTTTTCACCTGATAGCATTTTCATCAACATGATAGTAATATCATACATTGACTTGTCTTGGACCCCCATCTCTAAAAAAGGTCACAGTTTCACTGGGTGTGTGGAACTACTGATCCTCCTTCTCTGATACCAGTGAGGAGTCTTGAGATACTTTCCCACTGCTATGTAGTGTGGTAACCCTATTTTCAACATTTTATGTTGCAACTGCCCTTCTTGCCATCCAGTGCACAACTCCTCAAACAGTGTCCTGCATTCACACAACTGATACCTATGCTGTTTTCTGACCCCACTTCTACTGCTGACAGTCTGTTGGTATGTGGATCAATGGCTTGTAGCAATGGATGCTGCTGCCAATTTTGGGGATATGTGCCAACATGCTATAAATATACAGGGTGGGAAATACATTCCTAAAATCAGAAAGTGTGAGTAAATCATGCAAAACTGGTAGTAAAATACTCCTTTACTCTCCTTATCTGTTCCTCTGTTAACATTCTCTCTCCTTCCTCCCTTGAAGTTTGTTCTCCCTCCCACTGCAACTGTTTCCTAGCTAAATACTGGTTCACCACCATCCTCTCTCACCTCACCCCCGCCATCCAATCATCCTACTCCCTTCACTTACCTAACACTCACTGGTTCCATATCCCTTGCTGCAAAATCCCTTCTAGTCATTCCTCTTTTTTATCCACTTTCCTACTCATTTAAATGATCTTCCTAATCCTTTCCCTAGTCATCTGTCATCCTCACTTTCCTCTCTTAAACCTTCCCTATTTGCTCATCTCTCCCTAACCTAATCTTGCAGCTAGCCACTTACACTAGTAATGGCAGGTACATTAACTTCCCCTGGCCACCACTGCACCTCCCCAACACACACACACACACACACACACACACACACACACACACACACACACACACACACACTGTTCCACTGCTGTTATGATTTTTACTATTAAAATAGTACATTTTTTTATTGAACAGATATGTGCAAAACTAATTTTGTGCTGCAAAATATTTTGCGAAATTCACATATTTCGTGAAATATTTTGTGGGTGCAAAATTCTGCCCGTGAAATGCAGAATTTCACCATGAACAGCATAATGTTGCCACTCTCAGGCAAAATTCTGCAACTTGTGGGTGAAATTCTGCATTTCACAGGTGAAATTTGCAATTTTGCCAGTGGAATTTTTCATTTAGCCCGTGAAATTCGTCAGCAAAATCTGCGAATTTCACAAAATGTTTTGCGCTGTGAAATTCATGATTTTGCCAGAATTTCACTGGTGAAAATTAATTTCACTGCATCTCTAGTGCTGATGCAAATTTTGTACCTTTCACCATTTGATATTCTGTGTTGTATGCTACACTTGTCACGTCTTACTATTGCAGATTCTTGCAATTTTGTAAATGTTGTACCTTACACTGTCTGATATTATGAGTTGCACATTACCCTTGAAATGTTTTGTTATTGCAAATGCTTAGAAGTTTGTAAATATGGCACCTTGTGTCATCTGATATTTTGTAATGTACATTACACATGTCACTTTGTTTGGTGTTGCACACTGCATTTGGCACTTTTGTTTGCTGTATTTCTTACCACATTGTCACTGCCCCCGCATACCTCTCAATCTCCTGCCTCATAAATCAGGGACAAGGCATAAAAAAATCAGGGACAAATGACCAAAATCAGGGACACTTCTTTAGAATTAAAGATATCCACCCAGAAAGCTAGTAGAATATGTGGCTTAGTGCAAAGTGCATTTTCTAAAGAAGAACATGTCTGTAACTTTAATGTTTGACATTATTTTGTGCTTACAATCCTCAATGTTTAGCCATGGAAACACACATTTTAGGAGGGACAGAGTAAAATTCTGAGTCAAAATCAGGGACATCCCTGAAAATCAGGGACAGTTGAGAGGTATGCTCCCCCGAGCTGAAACAGGAAACACACTCTGGCTCAGTGTGCCTCTCCCAGTCAACAGATTTTAAACAAATAAAACTGTTGTACAATTTTAAGAAAGTGATCTGCTATATTCTATATGGTACAGTATATTATAAAAATGTGAAGGTTTATGCTATTAAGGTGTAATATAAAGCAAAATTTGTCTCTATATGCTTTTTCTTTAAGAATTTGTAATTTCATTGGTCAAGTATTGTCATACTGTATTTCTTTGCCTTCTGCTGTACTTTATACCATCTCATGAAATGCCCAGCAGCTCTTTTCTGATATTTTCAGTGTGCTACATTTTAGTTATTGTGCAAGAAATGGAATCCAGTACTGAGTAAGTATATTCAACAAATGGTTAAACAAGTGTGAAATATGCAAGCTGCCTGAGCTCCCCTCTGGACTTTGACAATTTTTTTGTTTTAGTAGCTGCTCTGTAATATTCATGATTTGTTGACTCCTTCGAATATTACTAATCCTTAACTGGCATTAGCTCTGAATTATGTATGAACATTTTTCACTGTTCTTCAGAGTTCATTTTCATAGTTATTTGATGGTTCTTCAGCTAGCATTATTGCTTTTCATTTGTAATATTTTGTTCATATTCACCCTGTTGTTTGCCTACACATTTTCTGCTCTTAGGCACTATTCTGCAACACCACAAGAGAGCTGATTCAGTTACAGTACCTGGCACAGGTCTGACATATTTCAACAAACTAAATACCATCAGCAGTACCCAGAGTCTTGCATTCATTTCACATACTGTCTAGTAATTCAACATGACATGAAAATATTTTTCTTGCTTTTGACTAAGGAACGATACAGAACAGGGTGTGCATTATATTAGATTTATGCAAGACCCCTTAGCTGCAAGTGAGGCATGAGGCACAGCTGAATACTTGTGCAGCCAGGGATATGTGTTACAGTAATTCAGTGCAATGTCACAATAGGTTGTAATTCATTGGGGCTATCATCATGCTTTGGATGCATAATGAAGCATAAGCTATCATGTTCCTCTACCTCTGAAAAGTGAGAGCAGGCTCAATGAATCGCACTTTGAGATGCCTTATTATTACTATTTATTTATTTTAAATCTGTATTTATTTCATTTTTGTTGACTAGTCAAGTACTCTAGGCAACCGTACAAGGGAGACTCCAGTAAAAACAAATTTGCACTACTACAAGGCAATGGTAAAGAGGCAAGCAAATAAAACTGTAACCATTGGTGTCTGCATTAATGGCTGCTGCTGGTTTGGTTTGACAAAAAATGAGTTGTTGTCTGCTAATATATTGGTGTCACCTACCTAAGGGGAGCAGAGAGAATTTGACTGGTGTCAGCTTCAGTGGACAGTGAGGGCTTATGGGGTCTTTGCACTCCTGTCTCAGCTGTGCCAGATCTGGGATTCAGCATTGCACATTTTGAGGACTTAGTGTTCTAGAAACCCCCTGGCACAGGACAGGACAAGGAATGGGGGTTTCATGGGACTCGGGTACTGTCTGGTACTGCAGTTGCTGTTCTTTGAGATATGGGACCAAGCTGTTATCTGGAGTGAAAAAACGGGATAGTTTTCCTTTGTAAATCTTAACTCTTTGCAGCCATTTCTATTGTTGACTTGACAGTGCTCTCTCTGCATTTCCCTGAATCAGGCTGGCATCCCTTACAGAAATACAGGTGTGCTATGTACATGCAGAATGCATGCCACCTGCTTAATTGTGCAGTGTTTGCGTGCAGTTCACATACACAAAGGGATCCAATGCAATCCAGGTCTAAAAAACAAATCAAGTTTGCATACTGTAAGCTTGACATGAGTGTAGCAGGTAAGCTGGTGTGAGCGTCTTCTAAAAATGACATCAGGTTCATGTGTTGCATGCTTGACGTGAGTGCAGCAGTTAAGCTGGTGTAAACATCATTTAAACATCACATCATGTTCATATGCTGCATGCTTGCCATGTGTGCAGCAGCTAAGCTGGTGCAAATCTCATCTAAAAAACACATCAGTTTCTATTTTTTATACTACTGCTAGCAAGTAGAGTCATTAAAATATTTTTTTTTATTTTAATTCCCATAAAAATTAAGTAAACTCATTAATTCTGATCCTTTTGCAAGTTGTTTAATGGCTTTTGCTGTTTGTCATTAAATCACCATTAATTTGTAAAGTATTGCTTGCTTACTGCATTAAGTGCCTAGGATATAGCCAGACAACATCCCCCATTCCAGATGTACAAAGAGGGGCCTCTGTGTTGTGAAGCCTTTCCTTTTTGTTTTGGACCATGCAAATCCCTTATGCATATTTAGTGCTATAAATGTGTTTCTCCATTACTGTTTCATCTCACTTACTTTCCCTTTGTCATTCTGTATTGAGCATATACACTATGGCCATGTTCAGCACTCCTTGTGCTGGGTAGGGTCTTGGAAGCATGCACCATACCTCACATTTTGTCACTGAAATGAGGGACATGGACACTCAAAGCGAGGGACAATGAGGTACATGAACCCACATGATGATCAGGACGCATGAAATGTGGAGATACAGTACCTCAGAACACAGTGGAAACCATTGCACTAGCACTTGAGAATGAATTTCTACCATTAAGCAGGGGTGCCATTTAGGTAGGGCAGAGGTGGGCAGTTGCCCCCCTCCCGGTCTGTGCCTAGGTTGTTCTTATGGTGTGGTAATAATTGCATTAAATTTGGATTTAATCTTTTGCACAATGAGTTCTCACCTGTCCTGTGTGTGCCCATGCTGCAGGTACTCTCCAGACTCAATTGTGTCTGTATTGTGTTGTCCACACTTTCCACTTCTTAGTGGCAGCACAGTCACATGTGATGTGAATGAGCTCCAGCCAAGAAAGAGCACATGAGTCTTACAACTGTGACACTGTCTTTCCTGCCATTGAGCAGACAGACTGCACACTACAGCTTGGAGGAGTTGGTGAGCACTGAACTCTCAACAGCAGTGTTGTGGCAGCATATGCTTGTTGGTCTACTCTTAATGAGTCTCCATCTCCCCTTGTGGCTGAAGGGACAGAGAGTGAGGTAGAAGCTAACTCAAAACTAGGCTATCTACTTACTCTGCCAGGCTCACTTTGCAAAAAAACAGCACAGACCCCCACGGCAGCAAGCTAGGCTTAACAGCAGTGGTGACAGTGATGTGGGTGGCCTTCATAGGCCTTGATCAGTGCAGTGTGGCAGCAGCCACAGCAGCAACTAAGCAAGAAGCAAGCAACCCAGGTTGCGTGGGTTCAGTTGGTGAGGTGACTTGGTTGCAGACCCTGTTCGGGACCTGTGATGGTCAGTTCTAGCATCCAGCCTCTGGCAGAAGGTGAGAGGGGAAGCAGACTGAAAACTGGGCTTGTGGCACACTGTGCCAGGCTGCAGATTCTGGACATATGGCCAGTTAAGTAAAAGTAAATATTTTTTTTACAGGGGGATTGGAGAAGGAGGAAGGACTGAAATATTGATGTGTTTTTCATGTTTCTTCACCTTTGGGAGGCTTCATGAGCCATAGGGGATGGGTATTGAATGGAATGGAGTCGGAGAGAAAAACCAGGACAAAGTTCTTTTTGGGGAGGGGCCAGAACTTTAGCCAGGAAGAAAATTGGTTAGTAACTGGGTAGGTTTAAGCCCAAATCTGATGCACTGCTCTGGGGTGTATACAGATGAAACTTATACATTTGAATTTTTCCTGATTTGCAGTCAAAACCAATAAGTTGTATCTTTTAGAAATATTACAGACATTCTAGAGCTGTCCCTTGCATTCATGGACAGTTGAGTGGTATGGTATGCACAGACTATTGGAGCCCCACTATAGTCAGGCTTGTGCCCCCCCCAGTGAAGCGGACCACCACATCCCCATGCTCAGGCACATTATGACAAAGCGAAAAGGAGACTACATGGGTGTGCACCATTGAAATAAATGGGGGTATTTTTTTATTACTATTTTATACAGTACTGATGCAGAGTTGGAGATTAATGAAGACCACCATTCAACTAACAAGGCCTTGTTAGTAGAACAGTGGACTTTATTATTCTCCAACTCACCATCATAATGTTTAAAATAGTAATAAAAAATAACTCCATTCATTTCGAGGGGGTACACCCCAGAACTCTGACGCATGGAGATCATCTCTTAAAGACTCCTACCTCTGGCTCCCTAGTATTCAAGTAAGACACTTTTTACATATATCTATACTTGGTGGGTTATCTGTAGCAGCATGGCCATACCCACTACAGTGTGTTTGCATGGGGGTGGACTAGCCATGTTGGTGTGTGTCCAGTTATTGCTACTTTTGTGTTTGCATCTTAAAGTCTGTTTGCGTGTAAGCATTCAAAACTATGGAGAGAAAACAGTGGGAGTACAGGCCAGACAGAAGTAATTAAGTGGTTTTGTGGGTAAGTTTGTGTATTGGGGTGGGAAAACCACATGTGTTTCCATTGATATGTGTGCTACATTTCAAATGTGAAACTGAGATGAGTAAGAGAAGAAAACTGAAAAGCATAGCAGTGGCTACAAGCATGCCACATACGCGCATATGTAGTCAGATACAGTATGTATTGAAGTACAAGTGAGCCATTTGTGTGCAGTGGTTAAAGGCTCTGAACTTCAAGGCAGGAGACTTGGAGGAATGAAGATCTGGGTTTGTATCTCAATAACCTATACTTGTGTATGGTGTGATCCTGAACAAGTCACTTAACTTATTTGTGTGCAGTTATCAGTGACCACTTGCTTTTTGCATGTGTAACCCCCAGGTGGCACTATCCCAAGGGCTACTACCCCTGCCTGCTTAACTGCTATCAGGTTGAGAGGCCTAGGTTCTATGGCATGTGCCTCCACCCAGAGGTCAGGGTTTGCAGTAGTTAGACTAACTTGGTCACAGCCCTCAGGGACACTGCAACCCCCTTTTATTCCTACTAGTGGCCCACACAATACACCATGAGTATCTTCACTATTTATACTTACCCCCAGGACTGGTTCAGTCAGCTTGACTCTGGGGACCCCCTGTAAAACAAAATGATGCAATACAATAGCCACAGTACAATACTTTAACATAAACAAACATCACAGTCAGTATAACATTGCTGAAACAAACAGATCTGGTTTATTTAAGGTGCTGTAACAAGGAAAGGGGAAATCAGGTTAATTAGGTTAGACACATTAATAATCACAGCACTGTGCGTACATTCAAAGTCCCAAATGTCACTCTTACTGGGTACCCAGGATGGGGGGGGGCTAGCCAGGATCGGTGCAGCTGGTTGGGTCCCTGTGATGGAAAACACTGGCACAATACCCAATTGTAATCCGGGGCCGGTTGGCTCAGTTCATGAAGGAAAAAAGGAAATAAATCAGATGAAACCCTTGCAATTAAATGTACAGATGGCAGGGAGCTACCCTGATTTGCACTCACAAACTTGATGCTGTATTGCCAAATGCCCTCGCACAGCAGGGGGATGAAATTCTACTAGCAGGCACACAGCTTCAAGCAGCAATGGATTCAGTCCACCTGCATGCAATTGCCTTCCCATCTACATGCACGGGAAAAGAGGACTCGTTTAGCTGTCCTTCACAAACACCCCACACATTTATATTACTATACCAGGCAGCTGCTCTCAGGTCCTGATCACACTTACTGCTAACCCAGGAGTTCACACTGAAGCTTCACTTTCCTGACAGACTGAGCATGATTAAGCAGTTTCTCCAATCCTCTACAGGGTGAGCCTGATTCCCAATTGTTCAGCCTCTCCTCTCCTTGGTAGCTGCGGATTCAGTCCGAATTGCCCGAGTTTAGGCCTCCACATGTGCTTCCCGCATGAAACTCTGTAGTGTAGAAGCTCAGAGCTCCTTCCCCAGTCACAGTCACAACAGATCTGCCTTTACAGACATAAGGCAGGGTATCCCATTTGGGCACCACCCAGTCCAATTGGTGGACTTCAGTTGTCAATCACTCAAAACTCCCCTTATTGGTGTAAATAGGTGCCAAGGTCCAGAACTTCACTTCCCAGAATTACTAGCTATATTTCTTATGGCAAGCCAGCTCCCAAGAGAGTCCTGATCCTGGTTGGTCTGCTTAAACTCCATTTTAGTTGCCCCTCCTGCCTGATTGGATCTAGTCAGCAGTTCAGATCCAAAATGGAGGGGCAAAATACACAGTCCCAGCTGCAAGAAAGGCAGGTTAGACAATTACATTCCCACTAATACTCTAAATGATATGAGGCAAACAGTTACATCTCTAATAAGTGCTCCTTCTGCCCACTTAGCGACAGCAGTAATGGAGCAATTTGTCAGCAACTCTAGTGGGACTTAAGCAGGGAAACAAACAGTCCCCCCATGTAGCTAATCATTCCTGCAAGCAGACAGCTCTTAAAGAGAGAGTACCGGAGGCTCTAAAAGCACACACAGATAAACGGCTTAAACGTCAAACACCATTCAGGCTGGGAGCACTTAGGCAAGCTCCTAGGAGTCTTTTGGGAATCCCCATTTGCAGGGAGGTTACACATGCATGCCACATGCATGCAGTCTTTCACAATTTAACATAAAACTCATGGTTTCCACACTTACTTGCTGCACGTATGCATGCAATCAGTTCTAATTTAATATTTAAATCATATTTGCAGCATGCATATCACTTGGGTAGTTTTATATGTGCAGCATGAAAACCTTTCATAGAATTATTTCTGTAAGGGATGATATGGATTAATACAGCAAGGAACAGAGTTTTTTTTTCATTTGCTGGACTGTGGGGGATTGGTGGGAGTAGTGAGAGACCCCCTCATTCCTCCTACTGTTTTTTATTGTTAAGGAGGTCTGTTATCTTCCCCAGACTTGCAGTTTGTTCGGATCTGTTATGGTTGGTGCAGATGTGAAGGAGTGCCGATCAATTGGACATGAGGCAGAAGATTTCTGACTTTTGGGATTTGTTATTCCAGGTGTACTGAAGGTTTTTGTTTGCCTAAATCTCTGATTGATGTTTTTTTACATTGTTTTAATTGATTGGTTGTGTATGTACTTACAGGTATATGCAATTTGTGGGACCCTTTTATCACCTTATAGTGCCAGCTATACTGTGCTTTCTGATGGTCTTGCAATCTCTGGGCAGACTGCATTCTGTCTGAGTCACTTTTCTTTATAAGCTTACCCAGTGAACTGCCTGACAAGTGTAAAAGCCTGACAGTTAATTGCCCTATAATAGAAGTCTGTGCGCTGCAGAGGTGATTATATATTAGTTGTGGGGGGTACGGGAGGCAAAGTCCCCCAACATATAACTAACGTAAAATCACATCTGTGGCACTCACACTTCGATTGTCGGGCAGTTGGCTATCAGACTTTTACACTTGTCGGGATGTTGACTGTCGGGCAAATGGAGTTGAGATATTGTGTGTCGGGCAGACACATGTTGGGATTTTGTAGCAGATCCATTACATCTTATGTGACAGAGGTGCTGCGGAATTTGTGGCCCATTTATATAGATTATTTTCTCCTTTTACATGGAGTTAGGCAATGATGCAGTGTATTTATGACTGCCTGTTCTAAAAAGAGGAATAGGGTGTTAGTGCAGTGTCATTGGTATTAGTGGGTGTGCCATATGGCACTTCCAGGAGGGATAGCAAGGGATAGAAAGTTTTCTTGCCTAATTCCTATCACCGGCCAATGTGAAATTAAGACAGTTTAGGCAGACAAACCCACCAGGTCCCCCAGCCTTTGTATTACTTTCAGTGCCAGGTCAGTGATGAATAAGTCAGTTATCAGAGATGATTCACGTGCTGACCTGGCATGTATCATGGAGACTTGGCTGGATGACTCTTCTGGCCCTGTACTAGTTGAATTGCTCCTGAATGATTTCTCCATGATACGTTATCTGAGGCTGGAACACAGATGTAGTGGTGTGGCCATCTGCATTACAGCTGGGCTGGATTATGCGGCATCTCCCACTGATGAGGCAGGGTTGTTTGAGTATGTGACCATTGAATATATAGCTGGTCTGATGATAGTCCACATCTTCTGCCCACCAGGGGTGGCAGGGACATCTAGCAGAAGTTGCTTAGAGGCTGTTGGACTGGGTGTTGGAATCCCTACAACACTTGTCCTTGGAGACTTAAATGCCAGGACTGAAAGCCTCTTAGATTTACTTGCAAACATACTCCTCCACCTCTCTTCAGAGCTGGGTCTCAGACAGAATATTACCTCAGCCATGCACTTGATGAGCCACATGCTCAACCTTATCTTCTTGCCAGGTTTGTAGGTACAAGTGACATCTCAGTGGATCATGTTGTTTGGTCTGATCACTGCAACAGATTAGTCAGTGCTGGAACCTTAAGGTGAAATCTCCAACTGAAGAACTGATACAATACTTTTCTAAATGGGATCTAGATCAAGTTAATTGTATAGCTCTTTTAGACACTCTGAACTTGGTTTAGGTCTCTTCCAAGGCCTGCACTGCCATTGTGGAGGCCTTTACCAGAGCCCTGTCAAGGGAAATGGATTATCTGGCAACAGTCCATTTTTACCTGATAAACTCTCACTGAAGTACACCTTGCTTTTCATCCGTACTTCAGCAGTTGAATGTCACAGGACATAAATTAGAGTGCTGTTGGAGGAAATATTGGGAAGATGCCAAACACTTGCAGTTTTTTGGGGGGACAGTCAGGCAGAAAAGAAAAAAATATTTGCTTCACTGATTGCTGCTCAGAAGAACTACCCAACCACACCTAACTTACACTTATGTGTAGCAATGTATTACACCCTGACTGTATGCATAACAGGGAACACATTTACTAAGAGAAGTGAAAGCATTTGAATGAGTTATCAATCTGGAACCACAGTTACTCCATTATTACAGTAGTGGGAAACAGGGATAGAGAAGAGCTATCAGGTGGCTCAGTAAATGTTCGGGAGGAGTTTGAACTGTTGAATAAAGATGAGGCCCTCAGAGTGGTCAGATGCTTGCATTGCTCCAAATGTGTTCTAGATCCAGCACTGACCCAGCTGCTCAAGACCAGGTGGCAGGTATTCCCTTTTTGGCCAAGGCTGTTGAGAAAGGGGCTGCTCAGCTAGTGGCACACCTTGAGAATAGTAGTCTCTTCAAGGCATTCCAGTCTGGTTTCTGGAGCAAGCATAGCATGGAGCAACTCTGATCAAGATATGTGAGGATCATATCTTAGTGAGGGATCATGGAGAGATCCCTATAGTGATTTTTCTTGACCTATCATTTGCATTTGACACTGTGGACCATTCAGGTTTGTTGAGTAGACCCTGGGGGCTGTGGGGTGGGGGACAGGAATTGCCTTGTGATGGTTCTGATCTTTCTACAGTGGAAGAGAGTAGTCGGTGGTGCTTAGCTTATGTTGTGCACTACTGGTGGCTCTGGACTGTGAAGTTTTCAAGGGGTCTGTTTTGTCTGTTACGTTGTTTGCAGTGTATATGTTTCCACTGGGAAAGATCATTAAGAGCAACAGGAAGGAATCTTATTGCTGTGCCGATGAGAATCAGCTGTATGTGTCCTTCGCTCGCAACACGGGATTGTCCATGCTGAAAGCAGAACATTGCTAGGAGAGAATCTGGGTATGGATGGCCTCCAATTGGTTATCCCTTAATCCCACCAAAACAGAGGTACCAGTGGTGGTAAATGATATGCAGAACTCATCAGTTCACAGGGATCTTAGCCTGCTCACTTTAGTCAGATAGCTTATACAGTGCAGACACATCAGTGCCAGTTTATTATGGTTGTGCTCAGATTTCTTTGAAAAAAGGCCCATTCTCAGTTGCTTACAGTATATCTTGGTCATCTGAAACACTAAGGCTGTAAAATTTGGTATGCATCATTTCAGTCCTAAGATCTACTGATGTCTAAAGTTTGCTAGAAATCTGTCTGTTTTGGATTTATAGAGTGCTGAATGTATGTATTTTTGCCCATATGTTTGAGCCAAAATATTTGCCCAAGGATAGAAAAAAAATAGCTGGAATCAACAATCTACAAAGAGTTAAGTTATGAAACTTACAGATTTGTTACATGTTATGAAGGGAGTATGTCCTTTTGGTGGTTTGGTGAAAACTTTTAATTTGATTTTGTAGTTATTAATAATATTTTTTGCATATGCTTAGTTCACCAAAACAATAGCTAAAAAAATCTACAGAGTCACATTTGAAACTTATTTGTTTGTTAGATATTAAGGAGCCATAGGTCATTTTGGTGGTTTGGAAAAAAAAAAGAAAGTTAATTCATTTTGAAGTTAGTAAAACTTATTGTTTGGACATGCTCAGTTCCCTGAAAATAAAATAACTGAATAGCATATTTCATTGACTAGAAGCCACACTCGAATAGAAGCCATGCTCAAATAATAACTGCAGATAAAAATAAATACTTTAATAAAAGCCATTGCAGATTTTAGTCAAGGTTGAAGTCACATCACATTAAGCACTGTGGTTGGGACTCTCTGTGATTTTATCTCTGTAAATCTGACAATTATTTTAGGTTTTTTTACTTTTATCTTGGTTATTTGTTTCACTTATTTTGATATGGAGTAGACCAATAGCAATAAACTTGGTCAAATCCAGGATGTGTAAAATTTTATTTTGAACAATTAGTTGCCCTCAGATGCAATCAGCACTTGAATAAAAGCCACACTTTTATTATTTATTTTAATGTTTAGCACTTAGTCACCCTCAGTTACAATCTGATGTTGAATACAAGCTGCAGGTAAAAATAAAAAGTTTTAATAAAAGTCACACAAGGGAGTATTTAGGTATCTTTAATTAAACAAAAAATAAATAAAATATTTGCACAGGAATCCTTCACAACTTTTTTTGAAAATCTACCTGCTGCATTAACATTTTAAACATCTGCACGTGGTCTTCAAAATATTCATGCGGCAGTATGGTTTCAAAATCTACAAGTAGCTCAATGGTTTCCAGAATCTTCATACTGCACGATGGTTTTCAGTATTTACTTGTTACACAATGGTTTTCACAAAACCGAAATCCTACATGAAGGTTTTAAAAATCAACTGGCTGTGTGACAGTTGTCATAATCTACATGCTGCACAATGATTTTCAGATTCTACTATTCCCGCTGAGTGAAGGTTTTTAGTTAGTGTTTAATTTCAACATGGCTAAAAATGTTATGGTAAGATAATATATTAAAAATACTTAAATGTTAAGGTGATACTCTAGTATTTGTGAGAGAGAGTGAGAGGAAGAATGAGACACATAGTGACCCCCATCCTATGAAGTTTAGCACAGTGCTAACAAGAATACCATCACTCTAACTGAGCTCTGTGCATATGAGCAGGACAGGGGCCATATTCGAAGGGTTACCTAGTAGTGTGCCAGTGGATAGTGCTGATAGGTCAACTTTACCACTGTTATTTTGAAAATGAGGGTGCCCTCTTGACACAGGATGCACTGGTATATTCAAAGGCTCTTGCATGGGATGACAGACTGCTGTGGCATCCCTAATTAATGCTTATGACATTCTGCTTTTATCAATGTGCACAGTGATGTCTAACCCTACTCACCCCCCCCCAGCAGCACTGGTGCTGTGACCCTCCTTCCCCCCACCAAATTCCTGCTAGGACAGAGCTCAGAGCTATACTGCAAATCCTAACCCTGGCATTCTAGTGGTTCCCCTGCCCCCAATTTCTGTCAGAACTGTGCAATATTAAAGATCCAAATGCTGATAGTCTAATGGACACCTCTCCCTGACAGCCTCGTGGAACTGCATTAAAACCCTTGCTTTGCTGCCTAGTAGTCCCTCTTCCCATAACTGATCCCTGTCTGTACTGTGCAATTGAATTAAAGCCCTTCACATGCACCCTAGTGAACCACCTATCTTAATCTTCACCCAATTTCTGTTGGTATTTTGGAACTGTACAAAAACCATTCCTTGGCAGTGTAGTAGAACCTCTTCACTCACTCAATCCAGTAGTGTGGAAATACACTGAAGGCCACCCTTGACAGTCTAGTGTTATCCTCCCGATCATTGTCAAAGACCCACCTCCCTGACTTACTCACTAAGCACCCACCACTCACACCCCCTGTTGACACATCACTGTGCAAATTGATAAAAGCAGAGTTTCATAAGCATTAATTAGGCTGCCTCAGCAGCTTGCCATCCTTTGCAAAAGCCTTTGAATAAACCAAAGCATTTTGTATGGCATTTTGTATGAGTTTCATACAATCGCAAGGGAAGAAAGAGACTTGGGTGTCATCATCACAGATGGCCTGAAATCATCCAAGCAGACTACTAAAGCAGTAGGTAAGGCTAAGGTGATGTTGGGGTGTATTAGTAGGGGTATCACAAGTCATAAGAGGGAGGTAATAATCCCTGTTTACAAGACACTGGTTGAACCCCATCTAGAGTACTGCATGCAGTACTGGAGACCACACCTGCAAAAGGACATTAAGAAAATGGAGGCAGTCCAGAGAAGGGAAACCAAAATGGTGCAGGGATTGCATCAGAAATCATATGTGGACAGATTAATGGAGCTCAATATGTATATCCTAGAGCAAAGGAGGGAGAGAGGTGATATTATCAAAACATTCAAACATCTTTTTTTTTTTATTTTCATCTTTATCCTCCTTCCTACCTCCGGTGCCCCCTCCTTCAAATCCGCTCATGTCCCTCGTTACCACCTTAGGGATCTGCCCTAGACTGCCATTCTCCTCTCCTCGCACAGTGGGGTCTGTCCTGTAGGTGGTCCGGGTGAACTTAGGGTGTGGCCTTCATCTAGGGCTGCGGAGGATTTTCTGGTTTCTCCTTCGTCCCCTCCCCCTAGGGCGCCTGCGCTTGGGACGTGCATCCCAGTGGTGCGTGCTTATGCGCAGGCCCTCATGCACGTGGCGTTCCCCCTCCCAGCTCCGACAAGCTGAAGCCGCCTCCATCCCTTCCCAATGCGGTGCTTCCACCAGCTACGGAAGGAATGCAGGTGCAATGTGCTCTTGGTAACTCGTCCCTGAGGAGGAGGCATTCGTTGGGATGCTCGATCCTCCCTCTCCCAGCCGACCCGGCCACCGAATCCGTCCCGAACCAGACCACGGCGTAGAAAACATTCAAACATCTTAAGAGCATTAATAAGGTGAAAGAATCTAACATGTTTCAATATAAAAAATAGCAAGACAAGAGGACACAGCATGAGATTAGAGGGGAGGCCAATTAAGGGGTAATGTGAGGAAGTTCATTTTCACAGAAAGGGTGGTGGATGCATGGAATGGCCTACCTCAGAAAGTGGTGGATATGAATACAGTGCAGGGCTTCAAATAGGCATGGGATAGGCATGAGATAGGCATAAGGGAGCAATACAGATGAGTATGAATAGATGGGCCATTGACAGAGTAAAGGCCTATGGCACATTTATAAGATAGAAAAAATGGGAAGACTAGATGGGCCTTGCAGTCCTTATCTGCCATCAACTCTATGTTTTTATATATAAAGAAGGCACCCTTATTTTCAAAACCACATTGCTGTAGTCTTCATATCAGCAGTATTCACTGTGTGCAGTGCCAGGTAACCCTTTGGATATAGTCCCCACCCCCACTCCCCATTTTCGCAGTTTAGAAGTTCTTCACCTCTTCCCCCTCTCCTCCTTTAGTTCTCCCTCTCCCCCTCCATCCCTCACTCTAGGGAACAAAAATCACACTCCTTCATCCTTCCCCTCTTCATGCTGGTCCTCCTGATTGGTGACATTAAACAAAACCCTGCCACCCCTTCCCACTTTGACATTTGGTTTTGGCTGCATGATATTGAAAAGGCAGTAGTGTTCTCATTGTTGGTCAAGGTGATACTGCCATCTGTATGGTTAAAGACTATATAAAAGACCCTATAAAACTCAAAATATAAGATGACTCTTTGAAATATCAGCAAATTACGTAAAAAAATATGGCTATCAGTGTGCAGAATTGCTAATTTATACTTAAAGCAGCAGAACATTGAAAATGGACAAACAATTTTACCCTACCTTTGTTTCACTATAAAAGATTTTAGGTATCTTCCAGTTTTGTTTGGTGGTAAAGGTTTTAATTCCAAGAAAACTTAAGTGTTTTATAAATATTTTAATTTCATTTTTTTCTATAAAAAAGGTGGCCACCACATTTGGCTTAGGCAGACCTTTGTAGACATAGTAACAGTTAGGATTGAGACAAAAATAAATACTCAATCCATATATTCAAGCTGTACCAGGCTGTGGCTTAGCTTGGGCGCAGTGCAACAGCTGCGCGGGGGTGTGGACAGGTATTCCAGCGGAGCTGCAACATGGCTCAGCAGCTTTGAAATATCGTACCCAGGCCATCCCCAGTGTGCATGGTGCAGTGGCACTGGCGCCCGCAAGGGCCAGAGTGGAGCATCAGGATGTGCTAGCACAAGTTCCATTGTGCCATGCACAGCAACTGTGATATTCAAAACTGAACATGCAAATGGGGCCATAATGTTTGCAAGGTGCACATGGGGCCATTTGCAAGTCATTATGGCCCCATTTGCATGCTGGTGCGCCGATCCCCAATGACTTGCGCCTGGTGCTCTGCCAGGCAGCAGCTGTTGGGGAATGATGCTCCCTGCAGCCCGATCACAGGCATCTGTCAAAAAAGACGGAAATATCTGTCCTATATCCCTGGTGGTCCAGTGGACTGCTATGTGCCCGATCATGGGCATCTGTCAAAAAAGATAAAATATTCCAATATCCCTGGTGGTCCAGTGGACAACTATGTGCCCGATCGCAGGCATCTGTCAAAAAAGAGAAAATATTCCAATATCCCTGGTGGTCCAGTGGACCGCTATGTGCCCGATCGTGGGCATCTGTCAAAAATGAGAAAGCAGTCCAATATCCCTGGTGGTCCAGTGGACCGCTATGTGCCCGATCGTGAGTATTTGTAAAAACATATTCAATATCCCTGGTGGTCTGGTGGTACTCCCCACCCGCCCACTGAGCCTCACCACCCTGCTCCCCGTCAGCCAGTGGGTGGCTGCACCCCCACGCCTGCTGCCCGCCGCCCGCCGACTGACATCTTGGTAGGACTGCACGCCCATTGGTTCACAGCATGAGCCAATGGGCATGCAGCCCCTACCATACTACACATTCTAGATATGTGAATGAGATGTCAGTCGGGGGGTAGGCGGCAGGCAGGTGGGGTGCCACCCACCGGCTGATGGGGACAGGGTGGTGGGGCTCAATGGGTGGGTGAGTGCCACTAGACCACCAGGGATATTGGAATATGTTTATTTTACAAATGCTCGCATCAGGTGATAGCGGTCCACTGGACCACCAGGGATATTGGACTATTTTCTTGTTTTTGACAGATGCCCGCAGTCAGGCACATAGCGGTCCACTGGAAAACCAGGGATATTGGACTGTTTTCTCTTTTATGACAGATGCCTTCTATCGGGCAGATAGCGGTCCACAGGACCACCAGGGATGTAGGAAAGTATTCTACTTTTGCACAGATGCCCACGATTGGGCAGATAGCGGTCCACTGGACCACCAGGGATGTAGGAAAGTATTCTACATTTACGCAGATGCCCACGATCGGGCAGATAGCAGTCCACTGGACCACCAGGGATGTAGGAAAGTATTCTATGTTTACACAGATGCCCACAATTGGGCAGATAGCGGTCCACTGGACCACCAGGGATATTGGACAGTTTATAATTTATTTTTACAAATGCCTGCGATTGGGCATGGGGGGCACCACCAGGTGCAGCGGAGCTCTGGTGGCCACCACCGGGTGACAGCTGCCGTGTTGCGCCCTGCAATGCGGCAGCTGACCTGTGGGTAGCCATCAGTTGTTCCTTTTTCTTTTGGCATAACTTTGTGCTGGCACAGGTAGGGGTTGCGCATGCATGGCTCTGCACTTCCCAGGCCGAATATTGGGCTGTGCAGGTTACGCATGGGCATGCCCCCCCCACCTGTGCCTCACATTACTGATGCGCTCCAGCACATCGGGATTTGTGCTGTGCACTTTTCCCTTTTGAATATCATGCCGGGGCGCATTAGTGGATTGCACATGGCACAACACTGTTGAGCCATGTGCAACCCTTTTGAATATCTGGGCCATGGTGTGCTGCATAGGAGGTGCCTAGAAAAGTATATTTGACAGGTATGCAAATTTTGTTATTAGGAGTAGCTGAAACTAGCTTTTTGGGAAAGTATTTTTTATTGCACTGCTGCTTTAAGTTGCACACTGATCAGTGTCTGCTCTCTACTCTGAGAGAATCCTCAGCTCCACTGGTAGTGTTGCTTCAGATGTGTGCAACCATTTGTTGCCTGAAAATGTGGAATGAGTGACATCTGTTCCAGTTAACCTGGGACTCTTTGCTGCCTCCACTAGTTCTCCACAAAGTAATTTTGAAATCAATGATATTGAGCCAATATGCACTGACTGTGTTTGTGTGAGGAGATACCCTGCTGAATTACTGTATGCAACACCAGAGAGAAGCAAAGAATAAATTATTAAGAAAAATGCATAATAAAGAAATTTTAAGAAACCATGTGGTCTCTTTAAAGATGACTAAAAAGAACAATACTATTAGTCTCACCTATGTAAAAATGAATAAAATTAAAAAAATAAAAATAAAAAATGAAGGGGGGTTAATTGGCCTCTAGCTGGAATGTAGTGCGTGGACTGAAACATCATGGAGGACTCCAATGCTGCCAAAATGAAACACCAGCACCTGTTTCAACTGTATGTCAGTTAAAAATTCAGTCTAATAGAAAATGTTGAAATCAAAGAAAAGGAGTGCCCACTGGCCACTGCCCCATGCCCACTAGATTCCTTAAAACATCACTTGATTTGCTAGCTTTGCTACTGTATCCCCCTTGTTCCCAGGGGTTACTAGAATCCCAGTTAGAATCAGTGGCAGGCAGGGAAGGCAGCTTGTGAAATGCCAGGTACTGTAAATGGGTTTCACACTGTCACACTTTGTTTTCAGTCTCAGCTGAACTGGAGTGATGATGTAATCATGGAACTCTCACAGCAGCATACGCCACATTGTTCTGCTGGCTTTAAAATAAATTGGAATGTTCAGTTAGGAGTCTTAGAGTGGAGTTCTAAGAGGAGGCTGCACCTGCTGTGCAGCTCCTCAGTTTAGCTCTGACAAAGAGCTACCCCTTTTGTTTTTGTTTTAGTTTGTTCTCACCCTAGAAGAAGAACAAAGAAGATAGTTTTTCTGAAGTGGTGGAGACCTGTGCCAGTAAGGTTTCTTTGCCCCATCCCAGGAGGGATTAGATGAACTCCAGGATTCAGGGGCAATCCCCTTCATCCACTTGTTTGGTGAAGCTGCCTTGGACATCTTAATTTGTTGTGAGTACAATTTCTCTGTGTAAGCCCAGGTGCATATGCAATACCTAGAGGTGACTTTCTCTGACAAAGGGACCCTGTCACCTAGACTTTCTGTTTAAAAGTGTCTGCCTATGTTGTAGTCCAGTATGTGACCATCCAAGTGCAGAATTTTTAATTTCTGACACCTCTGAGGTGTGTGTGTGTGTGTGTGTGTGTGTGTGTGTAGGATGTTAAGTGTGATATAATTTTCAAGACAGCATCTACAGTGTTTCTACAGTTGTGTGGTGTTATTAACCAAATGAATGGCTGAGTATAAGCTTGGAAACAAAAGATGGGAGACCCCCCCATCTGGAGTAATCGGTTTACCTCTGCAAGTTCTAAAAGACACCTTTTACTTTTTTTTCAGTGCAATTGGCCAATGCCTGAGAAAAGTGTTTACCCCTGTATGTGGGTTGTTTTCTCTCAGTTTACCCCAGTATAGTGGGTTCCGGAAGTACTGAGTCTGGATGTGCTCCTTTGTGGTCGTGTGTACCACCATCATTCCTCATGAAATATGGGAAAGTGTCCTAGTACTGGCCTTGTGTGCCTAGTCGATGGGAAATGTAGTACTTCTGGCTGTGTGTGCCAGTCTCCATTTCAGAACCAGAGTGTTCGCTGTTTTGTGTTTCTTCTGCCTATGCTAAATGGGAATTAAAGAATTTCTGTACCCTGGAGAATCTGCAAAATCAGTATGTGTAGCCCCATGGGGGCCCATCTTCACTTTGTGATTATTCCTACTTTGTTACATGAATAAAAGCCACACTCTAGAATCCTGACCTGGTTTGGACAGTATTGTGATGGCTTCTCTGTGTTGTATTTACTTGGGTGCCCCTGTCCAGAAGTGTAAACCTAGCATAATTGTGAGCAAACATTTTCTCCCAGGGATCTGGGTTGTTGGCCATGGTAAATGGTCCTACCAGGTGTGTGCCAGGTAGATGCCACACTTGGTTGACTGTTTTTCTATAAGTCTGGTCCACCGAGTCTAATGGTGGCCATGTTTCTCTTTTTTATGTCTTTTACTAATTTATGTAAACCCCCACCCCTCTCATTACCCCTAGACATTTGGTGAGAGGAGAAGCCCTGCTGGTTAAACAAGGGGCTGTGGGGGTTACAGAAACAGAAACATAGAAACATAGAATTTGATGGCAGATAAGGACCTCTTGGCCCACCTAGTCTGCCTATTTTCCTACCTGATGGATAAGCTGCAGATTCTAGTTAATCAACAGTTTACTTCCTCCTACCCCCCACTAGAATTGCTTTATGTCTGTCCCATGTTTTCTTGCATTCTCCCACTGTTTCTGACTCCACAACCTCCTCAGGAAGGCTGTTCCATGCATCCACAATCATCTCTCTGAAAAAATACTTTTCCAACATTACCTCTGAGCTGTCCCTCCTCTATCTTCAAATTGTGTCCCCTTGTTCTTGCACAATTTTTTCTGAAAGATGTTACCATCTTGTACTTTGTTAATTCCCTTGAGATACTTGAAAGTTTCTATCATGTCTCCCCTCTCCCTCCTTTCCTCAAGGGTATACATATTAAGCTGCTTAGTCTCTCCTGTATGTTTCTTCTGGTGCAGACCCTGCACCATTTGAATTCTGCCCTCTCTGAACAGCCTCCACTCTGTCTATATCTTTGCAGAGATGGGGTCTCCAGAATTGCATACAGTACTCCAGATGGGGTCTCACCAACTGTCTGTACAGAGGGATAACAACTTCCTGTTTTCTACTGTTGATGCCTCTCCCTATGCATCCCAGTATCCTCCAGCCCTCCTTACTGCTTCTCACATTGCTTGCCCACCTTTAGGTCATCTGATATATAATTATTCCTAGGTCTTTTTCGATTTTTGTTGTTGTTACTATCTCACCCCCCATTGTGTACTCTTCCCCTGGGTTTTTGTTTTCCAGATGCATTACCTTGCACTTATTTTCATTGAATCTGAGCTGCCATATATTTGACCATTCCTCCAACCTTGCCAAGTCCCTTTTCATCCTTTCCACCCCACCTTGTGTATCAACCCTGTTGCAGATCTTTGTGTCATATGCAAAGAGACATACTTTTCCTTCCAGGTGCTCTCGAATGTCACTTATAAAGACATTAAAGAGGACCGGTCCTAGTCCGAACCCTGCAGTACCCCACTAGTTACCTTCCTTTCTTCACTGTGGACTCCGTTTACTATTATCCTTTGAGTCCTATTGTCCAGCCAGTTTTTTATCCAGCCTACCACCCTGGGGCCCACTCCAAGGCTGGCTAACTTGTATATTAATCTTTTGTATGAGACTGTGTCAAATGCCTTGCTAAAATCTAGGTAGGCCATATCCAAAGGCCTTCCCTGGTCTACTACTTTGGTCACCCAAAGAAATCTATTAGGTTTGTCTGACATGACCTTCCTGCTGTGAAACCATGCTGCCTTGGGTCCTGTGCCCCACTGGCCTCCAGGTACTCAACAATTCTTTCCTTCAGAAGTGATTCCATCATTTTTCCTACCACTGAGGTCAAACTAACTGGTCTGTATTTTTCTGCCTCTGTCCTGCTCCCACTTTTGTGAAGGGGAATCACATCCACCCTCCTCCAGTCCTCAGGTACCACCTCATCCTCCCATGATTTGTTAAAGACAGTAGTCAGTGGCATTACTAGTTCTACCCTTAGTTCTTTTTACACTTACTTACACTACATTTTTTGTCTGGCTCTAATTTTAAACTAACCACAACTGGGGGGGGGGCAGGTGCTGTAAATCATGTTTCATTCCTTACCCTACTTTTTGACTTCTTGCTTTGCAGATTGGTCAAAAACAAAGAATTTTTAAAACAGCAGAACGCAGTGTATCTCACGCAGTATGCACTGTACTTTCATACCACTGCCCCTTTACATTTTGTGCCATTTTTTCCTAAACTTTTCCACCACTTATCAATATAGGCCAGGAGCAGGCAAATCTAAATCCTTTACCTGACTGAATACAAACTCATTCTGGATTTAGCATATCCAATTCCAATCCACCACAGCTTTCATATACTGTACCTAGCACTATCTAATGCCTTTTCTGAATTTCCCCCATCCAGGTTAAGCACATGACCCTAGTTGATGTTTTGTTTTTCAGCTTGAGTAAACTTGCTGTTTCCAGTCTCATGAACCCTTTGATAAATGAGAAAGTCTGTATCATGCCCACCCTCTCCCTTCTATTTTCCAGTGAGAACATGTTTTTTCAGGCTTTCCTCATACAGTATGTTTTTTTTTTCTTCTCCATGGATCATCTTTGTTAATCTTCTGTGGCTGTCTGTAATCTATCTTTATCCTTCCATAGATACAGACCCCAGAACTTCAAAAAGTATTCCATGAATGACCTGACCAGTGCTCTATAAGAGACAGCATCACAGTCAAATAGTGGACCATTTCACTAGATTTCTCACAACTTTTTTCGTGATGTCAATTTATCACTCACTGTCACTCTTCCAAAAGAGCTTTGTATCATCTGCATATAGACTTACCTTGATCTGAATACCCTTGCATATGTAACAGATATACATATTGAAAAGTAGTGGTCCCAGGACAGAACCTTGTGCTTCTCCACTAGTACATTCCTGCCTTCAAAGAACTTACCATTTGAGAATACTCTCTGTGTTCTATTAGTCAACTAGATTTGTTTCAACCAGTTATCCTATTACTTATGTCAGGAGGTCTAAATCTCACTCTCAGGTTCTTGACAATATTGGGAATGCAAGAAATCACAGACACATTGCATAAGAGTAATAAACGTGTTTATTACTACCAAAGGGATAAATCACAGTTGCCCTAAGCAGTTCTTACCAATACGAACTGGGAGCCAGTGCTAAGCATTTCCTATACCTCGAGGATTCTTCATGTCTCTTGGGGTATCCGAGGTATAAGACTCGGTGTCTCACATTATATACCTATGATAATTACTATGGTTACTGTAAGACAGAAACATTTCTAGTTACAGAGATAAGCCCTATTGGCTAAATTCGAGGTGGCTCCATGGTCCAAGATAACATTATGCAATTTTTGTAGTAGTCATCACTTTGTGAAACAAGAGTACAGTTCTTACACAAATCAGTGTAGTAGTACAAATCACCAAAAGGTGGCAATGCTGACTTATATATCATAATCATTACAAGGACACAGATGTCATAACACCTTATGAGTAAGAAATACATAGAAAATATATATGTATTAGAAAGCAAAGTGTATAACAATAATATGCATACATATCCTGACATCTACTCTTGTACAGTAGATGCCCTTAGCCCTATATGTTAGTATAACATATGCCTAAGCACTAGCTGTCTATGGTGTACCTCTGGGGGTACCAATAAGGGTGCAGGGACCTTGTGTAACATTCCTCCCCTTGTTTCCTCCAAGGGCAACACAGGCAAAAATATGGAAAGGTTAGGGAGCAGGGGCCATTTGCAAACCTGACATGCAAGCTTTGTTAAGGAACTCCATCTGCTCACATGTTGGCACAGTGTGCGTCATAGGTAACATAGCATAATGACCAAGAAAAATATCAAAAATGCTTGTATAATAACAACACATTAAAAGTAACTCTAACCATGTGTCTGTTAATGCATTATTCATATCACCATCATTAATTAGTGGAAGGATAGCTTCATTAGCTTTGGTAATATCGTTGCTGATGTGAATGAGGTGTGTGTCTTTTTTCTCTAAGAGTGATTTTAATGTAAGTGACAGTGGATCTATGTGTACATTAAAATATGATAGATACTCAGAAAGAGTGAGCAGATAATTGTGATTACCATCAATGATGTCTGCATCCATAATGGGGACAGGGTAATAATGGTATGTCCAATGACAGCTTTCTGGTGGGGTACAAAACAGACGTTAGGGTTATCAATAACACAAGTCTCAGTACCATATGTATAATTTTTATAGTTTGCAACTATGCAGTACTCCCCGTCAGAATTATACTGCATTTTAACAGTGGGGAAGTGCCATTTTTGCAATTGTACTGGGCAGGTGTAGGTTGTCTTGGAAATCCATGTTGACAAGCGATGAACCTCCTCTCAATAAGACTGGTAAAGTTTGTCTGGAGCCAATGTTGAGTCTGAAAAGGCTGTGTCATTAGTACTGATGTCATCACCCATGGAAAAGGAGCAATTAATACTGTCGGGAGAATAACCATATACAGGTTTAATAACATCAAATACATCACATTGACACAAGTAGATATATTGTTTGTTTGCACAGCAAACTATGTGCGGAGCAACCCAGGCATCCAGGAAAGAATGGAAAACCAATAGAGGAGGCAAGTCCTGGTGTTCTCAGTAGATGTCGTCATCAAGGTGCCCAATCAAATGTACAAAAGTCAGCTTGTCGAACAAAGCTGTATTGGGATCAAAACATGGTAGAGAGACAGTAAAAGAAACAAACATTGCATCTTTGATAGAACATTTCTTAGAAGTGAAACAGGGACCAGTGTTAGGGTGTCTTGTCACAAAACCCAAATTTCTTGCTGTGGAAAGAAGAATAGTTAAAGATTGTTGCATACACATAGCAATACAGCCAGGGGTTTTACAACGAGGACAATACCATTTAGAAATATGTCTGTCATGTATGATATCAGGGATTCTTCCAGATTCTAGATCATGGAAGAGATTATTGATGATAGTAATAATGTAGAAGCCATAGGCTGAGCATAAAATCTCACGGGCAATGTGTTGTTCATCTGCTTCTTTGTTGTTCTGTGCAATGAGTGCATTAATCTTATCTTTGGAATCTGTAAATGCCTTAGCAATGTTGTGCATATTATAAACAGTGTATCTTTCTTCCTGACTAACTATGCAATAATGGGGGCAATATATTGTTTACCAAAACAGTTTGAAATTTGGCTGAATGAGATTTGATAGCAGCAATGTCCATTTTATTTCAGAGAGACATAGCTTTAAAAAAAAGAGACCTGTGACAGTGCTTGTTGCACCAGTGACATCAGAACTGTCAACTTCACGTGTATTATATTTATGACTTTGATCATCAGGATTGTTTTTTTTCCTGAAGTTGTCTCTATGCTCAGTGGTATGTACCCTGGCAATAGGGTCTTGAGTATGAATCAGAAATGCTGCTAAACTATCAAGCAATAATGTACTGTAAAATGCTGAAGTGTCAGTATTGTGACACATACCAAATTCTTTCATATTTCAGTAAGTTAAATTAAACAAAACAGGTATATGCATAAATTGCAAATTGTTAATCTGTGTACCAGATAGAGCAGTGGCTGTTAGACCACTGCAGGGACCAGGGGTGTGCTTTGGACATTCCAAAAGTTGTTTGTCAATGGATGGTAACACACATAGAAACATGGCAGCAGAGGCCATGTTGCCTACAGCACAAAATTTTCGAGCAAAGTCCTTAGACAAAGAATTACAATATGAGGGATCAATTAAAGCAGTAATATTATATAAACCAGAATGTCTAAGAGCAGTTTGTAGCAAGAACAGAGAACCATTTGGGGATAATTTAGCATTAGGCCAACCCTGGAAAGTTCCCTTGGAGAGTTTGGCCACAGGGAGAATTTGTCCTTGCGATGTGGTTTGCCACTCAATTTGTAGGGTTGATTTATAAGGAGCAACAACTGAGGCAGTGAGGTAGGCATCAGAACCTTCCTGGACAGTAATCAAACTATTGGGTATTTTGATGGATACTCCCTCTGGGGCAGATGCTGGAGGATCAAGGTGAGGTAGGAGGTTCTGTAACATGCCTTGGATGCAGGGGATAACTCCTGAGATGAGGAGAAAATGGAACAAGATAGCCATCTTGTCAGTATATCTGAAAAGGAAAATCAAACATTAGTAGATTAGTACTATTCCACCCGATGGGGTGAGGAATAGTAATTATACTCCTTTATACAGTGTCAGTTGGTTTGCATGTAACCACTTGTCAGTCAGTTTATTGTTGTGCAGGAGTCTAACTTGATAGACTGCCGGACTGAGCTTGTTGACAATGAGGTAAGGGCCTTCCCACTTATTGGAGAAGGACTGTGTGGGATGTGCAAATCAAAGGACCATTACCTGATCTCCAACCTGCCAATCCAATTTTTATGTGTGTTTGTCAAACTCTATCTTGGACTGTTGCTGGGCCTTGCCCATGCAATTGGCAGCATACAAGTGTGTGTGTTTATGAGGTCTTTTCTGAGTTTTTCCACATATTGGTCTACAGACACACGGTCTGCAGTGGGGGTGTGCAGGTCAAACAACAGGTGTTTGGGTAATCTCATCTGTCTTCCAGTCATCACCTCAAAGGGTGTCAACTGGGTGGTGGCTGAGGATGTGCCCCTGATTGCCATAAGGAGTAACGGCAGCAGGGAATCCCCCATTTTGGGACTGTACTCAATAAATTTGGAAAGCATTTGCTTAATCCATCTATTGGCTCTTTCTACTTGACCTGAAGATTGAGGGTGGTAAGGTACATGGAACTTCTGTTGAACTCTAAGGAGCTCAAGGGATTCTTTCATCAACTCACCTGTAAAACTGGTTCCTTTGTCAGAGTCTACCTTAAAAGGTAGGCCCCACCTGGAGAAAATTTGTTACACCAGGATTTTGGCAGTGGTTTTAGCAGTGCATGTCTTAGTAGGGAAAGCTTCGACCCACTTAGAGAAAAGATCAGTCACCACAAGAGCATACTTGTTGTTTCTGCTGGTATTAGTCAGGGGACCAATAAAATCAATCTGTATGGCATGCCAAGGGCCAGAGTGTCTTTGTGGTAGGAGTTTGGCATTTCACTTGGTGGGATGGGATTGTTTTGTGCACAAACAAGACAGTTGTCTATGTACTGTTTAACATCTTTGGTGACATCAGGCCACCAGGCGGTGGTCTTGAGCATCTGGAGGGGGTTTTCTGCTCTCTGGTGTCCACCAGTGGGTGTATCTTGCACTTGGTGCAATAATTCAGACCTAAGATGTCTAGCAACCACCCATAATTTGGTGGTGGAATCATCTGCTTGGTACCAGATGAGCTTGTCATCTGGGGACAAGTGTAACTTACTTTCATGCCTCCGGTAGGGACTGTGTGTGGGAAGTTTTTCTTCAATACCCTTGTCAAAGAATCTGAACACTTCTTTGAGTTCAGTATCAACATGTTGGGCTGCTGAAAGGTCCAAGGGGGAAAAAGGTTCAGGCTTCTTCCTGACTTCTGCAATATGTACAGCTGTATTGGCCTCTGGATGGTCCATCATGCAGGTGTCCCCCCCTTGGGCCCCTTCCTTGGTAAGGGTGTCTGCTGTGTCATTAAAGGCATGGTAGAGGTCATGAATGGAATGAGCTTTAACTTTGTGTACATAGAGTTTGTGTGCAAACCTTTGTGCCAGTGAGTGTATGTATATTACCAGTTCTTTGTGTTTCACTGGGCTGCCATCAGAAGAGAGGAAGGAGTTCTTCTGCCAGAAAGGAAGAAATTCTGTAAGAGAACAACAAACCCAGTTAGAGCCTGTAAAAATGATAGTATCCTTGGTCCCATATGGATGAACCCGAGGGCACAAGCCAATGCTGCCATCTCAGCATACTGTGAAGATGCTACACTGCAATGCTTAGAGATGTTAACAGTGTTACCATAAGGATAAATTACCAAGATACCCATCCCTGCAATATGTTCTTCCTGATAGTAGGAAGTTGAACCATCTGTGAAAATACAACACAAAGAGGTGTTCTCAAGCAATTGTGGTGTGGCAGGGAGTAAAGGACCTGGATCTGGTAGATCGGGTGGTTGCAGTGTACAGTCATGGTTCTCCTTGAAAAAGGAGTCCATGTGCCAGCATGGATGGCATTTTAGTTGGGTGGACCTGGTGTCTCTATCCTGGAGAAGGAGTGACCAGTGTGTCAGTCTAGTGTTAGAGACTGATCCATCCTTCACTCTGCCTGACAGCAGAAAGGTAGTTAGGGTGTGGTTGGTGTTAATAATCAGTGGAAAGTACCCAACGATATACAGAGAGTGCTTGACAGCCCAGTAGGTAGCAAGAAGGTTCCTTTCACAAAGGCTATACTTCTGTTCCACTGGGGTCAAGAGCTGTGATGCATATGAAATGGGTCTCAAGGTACCATGAACCTTCTGAGCCAGCACTGCTAACATGTCAATGTCAGAGGTGGCACACTCCAGATGGAATGGTAGTGCAGGATTGGGGTTGACCAGAGCTGGAGCAGAAGCCAAGGCCTGCTTCAGTGATGTCACAGCCTGGGTGTGTATGGGGCCTCAAGTTCAGGGAATGTCCTTTTTCAGTAACTCATACAGAGGAGCAGCCTTCTGAGAAAAATCACAAATAAAATCTCTTGAATAGTTCATCATACCTAGAAACCTTCTAAGAGTTGCAACACTGGTAGGCAATGGCAAGTCTTGCAATCCTTGTATCATTTTCCAGGTAGGGCGGCAGCCTTGGTCAGTTATTCTAAGGCCCAGAAAGAGTACCTCTTTCTGACATAGTTGTGCTTTTGCTGTGTTGCACTTCAGGCCTGCCCTCTGGGTGAGAGTCAATAGTTTATCCAAGAGATCCTAGTGTTATTCCTGTGTGGCTGTTGCCAACAGCAGGTCATCTACATACTGCAAGAGACACTGGGGAGTAGAGATACCCTCAAGGGTGTCCATCATGTGTAGATGGAACAGGGGCAGGCTGTTATGGAATCCCTGTGGTAAGCAGGTCCATGTGTACTGTCTACCTTCAAAGGTGAAGGCGAACTTATATTGGCTTTTAGGGGCCAATGGCAGTGACCAGAAACCATTGGAAATATCCAGGGCACTGAACAATTTTAGGTCAGGGGTCAAGAGTCACAGCACATCAGGTTCAGAGGCCACAGTTGGAACACAACTGGGGCTGACCTGTTTCAGTTTCCTGTAGTCAATAGTAAGCCTCCAGGCACCTGTAGGTTTCTTCACAGGCCTTGTTATTGGCAGATATTGTTGCCACAATGTGTGAATCAGAGATCAAGATAGTATGATATTGGCCCTGAATCTGTATCAATAGCATGTTGGCTAGATCCACCACACAGCTGTGTGGTGCGAAATCAATCCAATGATACTAGGATGATCATGCAATACCATCAGTTGGGCGTGTTAGGCCTTCAGGTGTCCCAACTCTACAGGTAGTGGTAGAGAGTGGTAGGCAGGTAACCAAGTACCATCTACTCCTGACATGTTGGTCCTCCGTCCGGTGGACCAAGGAGATGTATCTGGGAGGTCATCATGTAATACAGACACAGCCATGCCTGTATCTAATAATACTGTAAATAGACAGCCCCCAACCTCGGCCTCAGTGCAGGACCTTCTGTTTGTATCCAAGACCAGCTTGTTTACAATCCAGACTGGGGCCTGTAATTGTCAATCTGTACTGGAGGAAGCATGGAGAGGTTGGGCCTGGCTCCTTTGAACCACTTCACCATGCTGCACTGATGCTATATAGGGAGGTGCTTCTGGGTTCAGGCCTGTATGGGCCTGAGGGTCTGTACTTCCGGTATCACCATGGCTCATTGGGGACTGGGTTCCCAGTTGTATGGCTGCAAGGGACTGAGCAGGAACAGCATCCACTACAGAGTGCACTTGACCTAGGAGTTCTCTAAACTTCTGATTCTCTTCAACTATCTCCCTGTATGAAGGGCCTGGTCTTTGTTGTTGTTTATCCTTATGATTCTTGTGCTTCTTATTCTTATGATAGTTCCAGTTCCCACCACATTGTTGCTGCTGCTGTTGTGGTTGTTGTTGTTGCTGGGCCTGCTGAGGGTGTTGGTTGTCTACAGGGATGGGCTGTTTGTGTTGGACCTGCCCTTCCGCCATGTAGTGTGTCGTGGCCCCTAGAGTAGACTCCAAGGTGGCTACTTTCTTGGAACTGGAGCCCAGATCACGGATGTAGAGTTGGTAAACTCTCTTGGTTTTCTGAAGGATGTCGGCAAACCTTTCCTTGGTGGGATAGATGGTTGGCTCTACCTTCTCTCTTACTGCAGGGATCATGTTCCTAAGGAAGAAGGTCTTATATTCAATAAGATCTACATCAGCAGCTTCTTGTATGAGTTGTTTTCCTGCTTGGTGGGCCATCCAGAGTCTCTGGTGGTAAATCACTGGACTTTCCTTTGTATTCTATTTCACAGGGTATGCAACCATCACTCCTACTATACCTGGGCTGTGTGCAGAAATGAGTTCAGCTGCAACCTCATCAATGGTGGCATTGCTGGCTTGGTGGATGGCATTGGGGAGTTTGGCCCTCAAGCCAGGATTGAAGGTCTGGCATAGGATGTGGCCTTGATAGTCTGCGGTGAGGCTATGCATCTCACATTTGGAACACACCTTTTCCAAGTGGCAGCTGAGGTAGTCAGACAGGCTCATCCGACCAATACTGTCAGCTATTTGCTGGACAGAGTAGGCCATTTGTAGGGGATTAATGGGATGATCAGGTGAAGTTGTATTTCCTTGGGCACCATCCAAGGCTGCCTGATCTGTGGCCTCTGCGACAGAGTGGATGATGCCCTCCTGAGTGCTGGTTTCATGAATAAGCTCCCTGATTTGGCCTTTTAACACTCGCTTATTCCTCTTTGGGATAGGCACACTATTTACTGCATTATCAATCATACTCTCTATCTCCTGCCTGTCTACCACATTAATAATGGCTATTGGTGGTGCCATCGGGACCAGGTTTGGGCCTGCACCCCCCTATCATGGGGGCCACCATGTTGGCGTTGCCCATGATGTGCGTCACTACGGCGATAATGTATGACAAGATGTGGGAGGAGTGGGGACCCGCCATGTTGTGGATGGCTGGGTGGGGTGTCTGGGCCATAGTAAGGGTGTGACTAGGTGTTGTACTGAGAGATGTCATCATCTGAGATCTCCCCTTCAGATGACGTAGTTAAGGCAGGGGCCATGCCTCCCATTGCCTTAACATGTCCAGCCAGAACCTCCCGCTGATGGCGCAGTTTCACCATCTTGGATTGACATTCTGCATGACTCACATTTGCAACATTCACATTAACCTCATCTTGCATTTGTTTGTGCAAGACTCTATATGCGGTGCTCAATTTGCAATTGTCCCTAGTAGCCACGTATAAGTCATTATGTACCTGGTTTATCATGTACCTGGTTTATCTCATCCTGTAGCTCTCCCATGTCCTCAGTCAACTGTTCATTCACTCTACTTAACATATCATTCATATTCAAAGCCTGCCCCTTATCCTGTCTCAAACTTTCACATTTCTGCTTCAACATACAAATTTCTTGCTCTCCAGCCTGTGCAGAATGATGTAAAAGTGAATCCTTTTCATTGCGCAGTGTTTGAACTTCAGACTCTAAATTCTGCTGCAGTCTAACACATTCCATTTCCTGCAACCCATCTCTTGGTTAAGAGACAAAATCTGCAGGTCAGGGGTTAGAAACCTCACTTTGGAGGCTTCCAGAGCAGCATAGAGAGAAGTGACCAACAGCCCTTTGGCATGATGCTTATTGGCTATTTGCCTCATCTCACAGTACTGGGTTGAAATCCCCAGTATAGGGTTTTCAGATTGATTTGCATCCTGCATGAAGTTGGCCCATCCTCCATTGGAGGCGAGGAAGTTTGAGACATTGAGTCTCAGTTCTGCACAGATATTTGATACGGTGGCCATTGTGTGGGAGGTAATGAAAAATCTAACTGTGAATAAGGCGTCATGTTGTGTATCGATCCACAATAGAAACACTTTACACATAGTCGGGCTCCTGTATACTCTGTAGGCTTGCAATTCAAAGCTGCTGTGGAGTGGGTCAAGTCGGCATCGATCACACCCAAAAAAAGCAGCCAGACTTTGCAAGTGACTACAAAGTTGTCAGAAAATGGGAGAGGTGGTGCAGGAATGCACACCTACAGTCCCCGTTGGGAAGGGAAAAGTTTTAAGCAACAAGTGAAATCTCACAAACACCAAATACTGCCTGCACACGGTTGCTAATTGTCAGGAGGTCTAAACCTCACTCTCAGTTCTTGGCAATATTGAGAATGCAAGAAATCACAGACATGTTGCATAAGAGTAAAAAGGGATAAATCACAGTTGCCCTAAGCAGTTCTTACCAAAACGAACCGGGAGCCAATGCTAAGCGGTTCCTATACCTCGAGGTTTCTTCATGTCTCTTGGGGTCTCCGAGGTATAAGACTCAGTGTCTCACATTATATACCTATGATAATTACTATGGTTACTATAAGATAGAAGCATTTCTAGTTACAGGGGTGAGCCCTATTGGCTAAATTAGAGGTGGCTCTAACATTATACAATTTTGTAGTAGTCGTCACTTTGTGAAAAAAGAGTACAGTTCTTACATAAATCAGTGTAGTAGTATAAAATCACCAAAAGATGGCAATGCCGACATATATCAGAATCATTACAAGGACACAGATGTTCTAACGGCTTATGAGTAAAAAATACATAGAAAATATGTATGTGTTAGAAAGCAAAGTGTATAACAATAATATGCATACATATCCTGATATCTACTCTTGTACGGTAGCTGCCCTTAGGCCTATATGTTAGTATAACATATGCCTAAGCACTAGCTGTCTACGGTGTACCTCTGGGGGTACCAATAAGGGTGCAGGGACCTCGTGTAACATTTACCTCTACTTGGCTTATTTTCCTAGCCAGCCTCATATGTGGTACTGAGTTAAATGCTATGCTATAATCCAGGTATGGTGCACCCATTGGTTCAAATCCTGGTGAAACATTTCAATAAATAACTAAACAAATCATTAAATTATTAGAATGTGCTTTCTGCCTTAAATGGCTACTCATGTATTACATTCCAAAAGGGATTCAGGTCTCTTAGTGTTCAATTCAGTGCTATGATGTGAAACATCATCTCAACTACCAGTCATCAAAGTGGACCTTGCATCAGATGCTGCCCTATTCTAAAATGCAACTGCAGAACTGGCTCCCTTTTAAAATATACTACAATGCCTGATTGGCTCACTTTAAATAACATGAAGTCCTCTGCCAATGTCAATTTAAATAAGATAAAGTTCCCAGCCAATGTACTGGTGATTGGTGGGGAGCCAGCTAATGGAGACAGCCATATATCTCTAAAACATAAAAATATCTAGAATTAGCAGCTCAACCCATGCACTTTCACAAACTATAAATTCATTTGCTTATTGGGGTGAAACTGGTTATGGCATACATAAGTCAAAACAAGAGACCCTCTGCACAACCCTCCACCCCCCAAAAAAAATGTCAAATCATTAAATCGTTACATGGAGAATTATGGATGGGTTTCCATCAGTAACAGTGCTGTTAGCGCATTGAGCGGTTCCTAAGGTGACCACTGTAACCTCAAGAGCGAAGCTCGAGAGGTTTGTTCGCCTTAGGAACCGCAAGATAATCGCACTGTTACTGATAAACCAACCCTCAGACCTATAGTGTATATTGGGGTATTGTTGTTACTAAAAACAAGCATTTTCCTTTCACATGCAGACCACGTTAGCTTTCGAAAATACCGCTGAAACCATTCTGGTTTTTATACACCTGTCTCTCTGCAGTTTACTCTGGGCCTACAAACTAACAATGCTGTTTGATTTTTGTGAGTTGAGTGGCATGGTGCATGAGAGTCTTGCTGTTCGATGTTGTTACGCTGCAGTGAGTGCGTAGCTACTGCAGCATAACAGCATGCATGACATCCATGGTGAAGCATAACAAGGTTTCAAAATGTGCTGTTTTTAGCGGTAACAGTGTTCCAATATACACTATAATGTGCTTTCTGCCTTACATGACTACTCACTTATTATATCCAAAGGGAATGGAGGTCTCCTAGTGTTCTGTTCAGAGCTCTGGTGCAAAATGTCAGCTCAGCCACCAGTCATCCAGGTGAATGTCCCTAAGCTGAAACCCTATTCTAAAGCGCAAGTGCCAAAGTTGACTCCCTTTCCAATGTGGTGCACTGACTGATTGGCTCACTTTAAATAAGGTGCAGTCTCCAGTCAATGAAGTAGTGATTGGTAGAGAGCCAGCTAATGGGGACAGCCAGATATCTTCAAAACATAAAAAAAAATCAAGAATTAGCAGCTGAACCCATGCTGTGTCATAACCTATAAACTGAGTTTATCATTGGAGTGCAACCAGTTATGGTATACATAAATTGAGAGACTCAGTACACATTGTTTTACACTAAAAATGGAAAAGCATTAAATTATTACAATGTGCTTTTGGTGGGGGGTGCACTGGGTCCCTTTTTTTGGTCATGTAAGCCAAGCGGCTTCTACCCCAATGAGAAAAGCAATTTATAGTCTGTGAAAGTGCATGAGTTGAGCTGCTTATTTTATATAATGCACTGCCTGTATTCTGTCTACTATTTGTGTCACTAAATTAAAAAAGTCTATTAAATTGGACTGACAGTGTCCTTTTTAATCCATGGTGGTTCCTATCCATTAAGTTGTTTTCCCCCGGGAATGCAACTACTGTTATCTCCTTCTTGATAACTGTCTCCAAATGATTTCCAAATATTGTCATCCATTAAGCACCCATCAGGCTCACTGGCTGTAGTTACAGTACCCATATTTTCCTTGTGAACACCTTTGTGTATTGCAAGTATAGTAGCCATCCACCAATATACAGGTACTACACCTGCTGTTGATTCCCCTTAAAGGATTAATAACAGTTCCACCTGCACCTACATTGTTTACTTTAACACTCTAGGATGACTGCCATCTTGGCCTGGTGGTTTATTTACTTTATAAAATAGATAGAGAAAATCATGGCTTGTGATTGGCGGAGGCAGGCTGGCACCCAAAAATTTATCTCAGCATAATGCTCAGGTACAAAATAGTACTGGTGTCAGCCTGCCCCATTTCCTACCCTATCATAATGCCCCTGTTCAATCTGATTTCATTTTTATTCAGGAATTGGGTGATATCTGTGGGGTCATGCTACCATAGCCATAGTAAATGATGGTGGTTGAAACTGTGCTCAATTTTCCTGGTCCTTGGAGCTGACACTGAGGAACAGGAAACAGCACACTTTACTCACTCCTGGTCCTCAGAGCAGGAAGCGAGGACTGGGAAACAACAACTGAGAGTGCTTGAAAGAAATGACAAGGGATTGTGAAACAGTTTTATCTATCATTAAGATAAGCTTTCAGGGTTACTGCATTTGTTGCTGACAGATTGTTTCTGCTCTTACCTCCTTATTTCTTTCATCCATGGTTCTTCTTTTTCTGAAGGGGAAGGGCCCAGCCACCCATCCCCATCACGAAATACCCCATACTACACTCCTTTTATAGGGTAGCACAGTTGTGACATTTCCTGTTGCAAAGCAGGAAGAGGCGGATCCGTGGGGTATCCTCACTGTGACCTCATTTATAGGGGCACTTGTAATTTAACTTGTTATAACAAGTTATAAAAAAACAAACAAACAACACACAAAATCAAACTTTTACATTCATTTTCTTCCTTCTAATTACTCTGACCAGGTTATAAACCCAGCAACTTATCTGGAATGGATATCATTAACTGCAGGTACTGCGGAACACTTTTCACAAGGGCAGTTTTACAGGATTTAAGACACTGTCCTACAAGCTGGGCCATTGGAGATCTTAGGGCTCAGCTCCAGGCAGCATGGGCAGAGATTGCACTCCTCAAATTTCATATTCATGAGGAAATATATTATAAGAACCACCACCATTTTCCCAACATCCAACAGAAGCACCTCGACCGCAGAGGGTAGTTGGTCTGGGAGGTTTGCAGGTGGTTAGGAGGGGCAAATTGGGTGCCCTATCACTTGGTGCTCTCCAACATATTGCCTTCACAAACCATATAAAAACTACAAACAGGTATTTGCCTCTATCTCCGAAATCAAACAAAGGGGCAGAGGACACTGCAGCAGGAGCTAGCACAACAAAACTCACCCAAAACAGGAACCAAAACAAAAAAAAGCAAAAAAGAAATCCAAAAAACTTCTGATCATAGGAGACTCCAAGATTCGAGGAGTTGATACCTATCTCCAGCCAGGGGTAATGGTCAGATGTCTCCCAGGTACATCAACGTGGAGAGACACTGACTGCATTGCTAAAATTGTTCAGGAAGTGGGAGAAAATATTGACATCCTGGTACATAGGGACTAATGATTCGCCAGCTGGTCAGTTGTGGAGACCAAGGAACACCTGACCAGACTGTGTGACAAACTATCATCCGTTTCATCCAGCATCTCCTTCTCTGAGATCCTGCCAGTCTGGGAGGGGCAGATGGACAGAAGGCCAGAAGGGAGATAGGGAGCTAAACATGTGACTCAAGGGCTGGTGCCAGGAAAAGGACACAGATTTGTAAGGAACTGGCAACAGTTTTGGGATTGAAAGTTCTTTAAATTTGATACACTGCATCTGACTAAGGAGAGTCAGTGCATTGGAGCAGAAGTTTGATGTCTTTGCAAAATATTTAAACAAGGAAATGGGAAGGGGGTGCAGCACCCCATACATCGAATGGGAAGAACACCCCTCCCATCCTCAGCTAGTGGTCAAACAGGAGTCCAGCATGTTTGCAGTTCATTTGCATCACCAGGTAAGGAAAAAGGTCCAGCTCCCCATATGACACACAGGAGAAATGCTAGACTTCACCCAACAACTAACACACCGAAATCTGCCCAACGGAAAATCATGTACACAAATGCTCGCAGTCTGGGAAACAAGATCCCAGACCTGCAGGCAATAATGACAGAGGCTAAACTGGACATAGTAGCAATTAACGAGATGTGGTTTACCAGTAACCACACTAGGGAGACTTCAGTGCCTGTCTATGTACTGTTCAGAAGAGACTGATGAGCAAAAGTGGGGGAGGGTAGAGTGGCCCTGTATGTCAATGAAAATAACAAAGCTACAGAAATTCAGAATACACATAAGGGGCCAGAAGAACTGTGGGTCACCCTGTAAACAAGAAATGGGACAGCCATAACAACTGGGGTTGTCTACAGACCCCAAGACCAGGGGAGGACACAGACACATTACTGTTAGAAGATATACAAAACATAACAGCTAAAGGGGAGGTTCTGATAATGGGAGACTTCCACATGCCAGATGCAGATTGGTCAATACCAACAGGAACATCTGCCAGAACTAGACACATGGTGGATTCCCTGCAGGGGGAGGTGCTCAAACAACTGGTACAACAACCCACAAGACACAGGGCTTTCCTAGATCTAGTACTGACTAACAGGGGAAAGGATCACACATATCCAGGTAGAAGGTCACCTGGGGGCCAGTGACCATCACATGGTATGGTTAAATTTGGCCACTACAACTAAATCATCCAATTCCAAGGCAATAATATGGGACTTCAGAGGAGCTGACTTTGATGAGAAGGCCAACAGAGTTAAGCTAGCCTGGCAAAAGAAATACAGTGGGCAAGCATTAAGGATGCAATACTGGAAGCAATATCCCATTGTGTTAGAGAGAAAAGGAAGTGCAAAAGAAAAAGGAAACCACTTTGGTTCTCAAAAGCAGTAGCAGAAAAGGTCAGAGCCAAAAGGCTGGCCTTCAGGAAATATAAGGGAACACAGCGGGATGAAGATAGGGAGGCATACCAAACTTTCCTAAGGGAAGCAGGGAAGGCAGTAAGGCAGGCAAAGACCCAAACTGAGGAAACACTAGCACAGACAGTAAAACAAGGTGACAAGACTTTCTATAGATACATTAGTGAAAGGAGAAAGTCCAGAGGGGGTATTGCTAAGATCAAAGGAGATAAGGGGACGTGTGAGGAAGAAGACTATGTAAAAGCATCTATCCTAAATAGATACTTCTGCTCAGTATTTACTGAAGGGAAGGTAGGGCAGGGCCCACAGCTCAGCACCATGGACACAGGGGCGGGAGGGAGATGAGCACTAGTCCCTTCCAAAAAGAAAGGGTCCTACAAGAGCTCGATAAGCTCAGGGTGGAAAAGACAATGGGACCTGATGGCATACATCTCAGGGTACTAAAGGAGCTAAGGGTGGAACTAGCAGAGCCATTCTCTTTGAAGCTAAAGATTTTATTGTTATTTCACACAGGACGCACCAAGCAAAAGTATAATGTTGAAAGGTTACATACAACCAAAGCACAACCTTAATACACCCATCCAGGATACTACATGCAGGATGCACAAGAAAAAAAGAATAAAAGAGCACTGTCATTGGTAATGATCCAGACCTACCTAGAGTCTCCACCCAGCAGAGCCATTCTCAGAACTGCTTAGTGAGACTCTGAGCACAGGAGAGGTCCCAGAAGCCTGGAGAAGAGCTCATGTGATCCCACTCCACCAGAATGGTAGCAGGGAGGAGGCAGGGAACTACAGACCAGTCAGTCTTATCTCAGTAGTGGGAAAGATTATGGAGGCAGTCCTTAAGGAAAGGTTAGTGCAACACCTGGAATACATAGGAGCACAGGATCCAAGACAGCATGGGTTTAAAAAAGGAGATCCTGTCAAACTAATCTCATAGATTTATTTGACTGGGTAACCAGGTGGTAGACCAAGGGAAGCAGTTGATGTCACCTACCTTGTCTTCAGCAAAGCTTTCGATACTGTTCCACATAGAAGATTGATTAATAAGCTGGCTAGGTTAAGGTGGGTCAGAAGTTGGTCAACTGGGTGGCAAACTGGTTGACGGGCAGAAAACAAGAGTGGTGGTAAGTGGTATACAGTCAGAAGAGATGCAAGTCGCAAGTGGGGTACCTCAGGGTTCAATCCTGGGGCCTGTCCTCTTCAATATCTTCATCATCACATTGCAGATGGACTGCAGGGTAAGGTTTGTCTGTTTGCAGATGACACCAAGATCTGCAACAGAGTAGATGATCCAGATGGGGTGGGCAGAATAAGAAGAGATCTGGATAAACTAGCAAAATGGTCAGAAGAGTGGCAAATGGGGTTTAATGCAAAGAAGTGCAAGATCATGCACATAGGGAAGAGAAACCCTGAAGCCACCTATAAGCTGGGAGGGGTGTTGCTGACAGTCACAAGGGAAGAAAGAGACTTGGGCATCATCATCATCACCGATGACCTGAAATCATCCAAGCAGACCACTAAAGCAGTAGGTAAAGGCTAGGGGATGTTAGGGTGTATTAGTAGGGGTATCACAAGTTGGAAGAGGGAGGTAATAATCACTCTTTACAAGACACTGGCTAGGCCCAATCTGGAGTACTGCATACAGTTCTGTAGGCCACACCTTTACAAAGACATTAACCAAACTGAGCCAGTCTAGAGAAGGGAAACCAAAATGGTGTGGGGACTGCATCAGAAAACATATGAGGACAGATTAATGGAGCTCAATATGTATAGCCTAGCACAAAGGACAGAGAGAGAGGTGATATGATCAAAACATTCAAACACCTTAAGGGCATTAACAAGGTGAAAGAGTCTAACATGTTTCAATATAAGAAAAATAGCAGGACAAGAGGACAAGGCATGAGATGATAGGGAGGCCGATAAAGGGGTAAAGTGAGGAAGTTCTTTTTCACAGAAAGGGTGGTAGATGCATGGAACTGCCTACCTCAGGAAGTGGTGGACATGAATACAGTGCAGGGCTTCAAACAGGAGTGGGATAGGTATAAGGGAGCAATATAGATGAGTATGAATAGATAGGCCATTGACATAGCAAGGCTCATGGCACATTTATAAGGTAGAAAAATGGGCAGACTGGATGGTCCTTGCGGTCCTTATCTGCCATCAACTTCTATGTTTCTATGTTTATAAACAGCAAACAGGTCTCACATTCCCTCCCAGTCTTCAGTGTAGGCAGTGAGGACTGGGAAACAGCAGCCATGAATGGCTGGAAGTTGTGATGAGGGACAAAATGGCAAACAGTGCTCATATTCCCTATTGGTCCTCAGTATAGGCAATAAGGGCCAGAAAACACCAACAAGGGGCACTGTTAATAATAACAGTAGAAAAAAAAACTCCTGGTACTAAGAGCAGTTAGCATGGACTAGGTCCACAGGCCTTAGTGAGGGTCAAGATATTAAAAAATATTCAGCACGGCTGTCACTTACTTCTGGCTCTCAAAACAGGCAGCAAGGGCCTGGGAGATAGCAATACACTTGTCAATCAAGTACAGTACAGCTCCTCTTCGTGATGGCTAAGGAAGGAACTATTTTGCTTTTAAAATAAATGTTTTTCATATATTCTTGTGTATTTTTATTTTCATGTTTTTTATTTAAATAAAAATATCTAATACCCATTTCATAAGCTCAGTAAGACACTCCAGGGTGGGCACTGTGTGGAGATAACTTCGCTTCCAGGGTTGTATGGCCCTCCTTGTGGCATTGGATCTCCTCGCCCCTGGGCATGTGGCTATTCTGCATAAGTCTCCACCTTTCATGCCTTACTGCTTGCTTGTAATTGTTCCCATCATTTAGTACCTTTCCTTTTAATTCTTCACATCTCAAACTTGTGACATGCATCACCCATGAATTTTCTGCTGCTATCTCATAGTGGGCTTGCTTTCTGTGCTGTGAACACCGAACAAAAACATTCATTTTGTATTCTTGCCATTTCTTTATCAACCATACTAGCCCCTTCATTCCTTTCTGTGCTGTCTTTTGTCTTCTTTTTTGGCTAGTGTATATAAAGAAGAATTTGCCCTTTTCCCTGACCCTTTCTGCTAGCCTTTTTTTCTGCATTTGCATTAACCTCCCTTTTAATCTTTCTACTTAACAAATTTTCTCCTTTTACCTCTCAATATCCATCTCACTCTATTTCTTCTTATATCTTGCATGCATATTTTTTTCCTTAATAGCCTGCTTTACTTGACTGTCAAACAATATTGCTTCCCTATATTTCCTAGATGTTTTTTATGATCCCTACACATTCTGGAGAAGCCTCCTTTAATGCTGTCCACTTCTCCTGGAACCAATAAATCTTTTTAACATCTTTTTAGTCATTCTTGTATTTTCTTCTCCATTATTCTGAAATTATTTTATTGTGTTTAGAAGATCTTTGAGCTCAAGAGCCCCTTTTTAAGGTGTCCAACTCAAGCAAGTTACATGCAACATCATGCCTATGCAATAAAGAAAAGGTATCACTGAGCATTAACATATTACAGGAGAATTTAACATCAGACTTTCGCACCAGCAAGGAGAATTTACAGGAGACAGGGTCTTATGCTTAGGAGGCAAGATTCTGGCAGATATGGACTAAGCACACATGCAGTGGAGTTTCAGGAAAAGATGGGCGGTGATTTGGGCCTTGAAGGGGAAGCGGCTGTGGAGATCAGTAATTGCCAAGGGCAAGGTCTTCCAGGCTTTGATCACTCTAGACATAACAGAGCACTGGCTAAGTGTTGTTTTCCTGAATTGCAGTAGTAAGATTTGGTCCCCCATGGATTATTCCATAGCTGTTTCTGACAAGAGCGAAGTCCTTGGGACACCCGGTGGTATTTTGCCAAGAAGAGCTCTCTTGCATATACAGTACAGGCTTGACTGAGGTTAACTCACAGGTGAAAAGGAAGCCACTTGGAGGCAATGAAAAGGCTGCAACAGTGGAAGTCAGGTTTCATGTTGATTGTAAATCTGCAGGTATTGTTGAAAGCAGATGAAATTATTTTGAGGACATTTTTATTAGCAGCAGGGTAGATGATCAAGTGTTGTCTAGTCAAGATATTGTTAGGGATGATAAGGAAGGCACCAGCTGGTCAAAGTGACCATTGCAACATGGTAGCCAGACCAGGGTAGATGGCCACACTATAGTCAATCACCAAGATGAAGATGCTAGAGATAAGTAGTTTTTAACACTGGAGGTGAGGCTGGTCCTGGTTCTGTATAACAAGCCAAAATAGTTTTTTGAAATCCAGAATCCCTAGGCAGGATTTTCAACAGGCCCTGTGTCAAACATTTGTGATTACACAGCTGGACAATGCCCAATGTTATCAACTTGGACAAAGTTGGAACACTTGGACCTCCTTTAATACAGCTTCTAACAAGGTCTGGCTGCAATCTGCTTGTGGGAAGCCTCAGCACTTATGCACACTAGATCAAAAAAGGGGTCTAGTGGGCATCAATATTAATCTTGTGATGGAATATCCATTTTGTTTTTGCCACAAGCTCAGTGGGCCATACACTTGATGCATCTGGGGCTTGCGACATAAACAGACTTTCAAAAATCTGGCCCCTGTTGTCAATGGTTACTTGTGACCTAAGCCTCATTCTGAATCTTATAGTGCAATGGTCACTTTGACCAATCAGCACCTTTCCTATCATCCTTAACAATATCATGATTGGACAACACTAGGTTAAGTACTGCCAACCTGCCAGAGGCCTCATTCACCCTCTATGTAAAAAAGCAGTCCTATTACTCCTGATCCTGCTGATTTTCTTACCTCCCTCTCCAGTGCTTTATCCATTTTCATCAATTGATCTGGTAATCTATTTATTATATCAGTCATGTGCTTCCTTTACACTCCTTTCATTGGCAGTCACAGTGAGTGACCCTGCTTCTTTCTTTTCTTAATTCACACATCCTTCTGTACCCTATTAGCTGACCTCATGTACGCTGCCATCCCTCCCCCTTTTCTGTTTTCCCTGTCTTTGCTGAAGAGAATGAATCATTAAAATGTAGGTCCTAGCAGTCATTTGTATTAGCACACGTTTTTGTAATGGCCACTTTTTCTGTTCTTCTGCAGCCATCTTAACCTGCAGTTTGTCTTGTGGCCCAGACTTCTAGCATTTGTGTAGTGTCTTCCATTTATCCTCCCTCTCCCTTTTACCATTCCTTCTTCTTGTCTTTAATGTTTATTTCTTGCCTACCTCATTTTCTGCCATTCCTTTAGCAGTCCTCACCATACTCTTGGATTGGTGGGCTCTTACAATCCAACAGTGAACATGTTCTAGTCCCGTACCCTATTGCTGCCCTCCTTCTCAACTAGTTTAAATTTCCAGGTAAACACCTACATCCTGCCCAAGCACACTATCGCCCTCTCCTTTCAAATGTAAATGGTCCCTTCTGAGCAACCCGTCATCATTCCAGAAGGAATACCAGTCCCTCATAAGCACCTGAATCTTGTCCTTTCTACTCTTTTCTGTGCATGCCAGATGCCACCACCACTGCCACTAAGAAGCCTGTCATATCTGAAACCCTAAAAAGTCATTCTTTATGCAAACATTGCTGTGCCATTTACTTTGTGTGACAAGACAGTACCAATATTAGGATAATGCCAACCCTGTATCATATGATTGCTCAAAACATGATTAACAATACACCACCAATTTCTTAACATCTCATCACTTAATTTGCCATGGTCCCAGAGATTTTGAACTCCCAGCTCTTCATTCCCCTATTGTGCACGCTTTGTGGTTCAATGCTAATACATGCATTAACATCTTTTTTTGTTTCAATTTATTGTTTTATTTTTGGAAAATATACAGACTCTAAAAGCAGCTGTAAAATGATGGTCACTGCACCAGACCTGTACCTTGCTTTGAGAATGGCCCTGCCACTCATAAAGCAGCTGTTTAGTGATGTACACAGCACCTGATATTTAGCTTTCTTCATGAATGTCCCTCTGGGCCACGTATGAAGCAACTGTAAATTGACAGTCACTGCACCAAACTGACACATTTCACCATGCCTGTAGCAGACTTTATTAGTTGCCCAAAATGCAGCTGCATCATCACACTCATTGCACCAGATCGGTGGCAGATTTCTCTCCCCGATCCAGTTTTGGATAAGTACAACATATACTCTCCCACAGACTAGCACCCATGCAACCCTCCTACCCTTTCCAAGGAAAAATTACCCCCTGCCCTCAGGCCCACTTAGCACTCATACCCACACTGTCCCCAGCACATACCTTTTAAAACAATAATCCAGCAATGGGAAACCAGCACAAGCTTGCCTCCCCCTTGGCTGGCTGCTTTCATTAAAGAAAAAGAAAACATGTTAAGAAACTAAGCCTTGAAATGGATGAAGAGTGTACAGTATATGTGTTGACTTAATGTAGATTTTTTTCTGTTTTTTTCATTCACTCAAAAAGTGACCATTTGTGGCCCAAAGTTTCTGGGTTGCCATGTTTCCACCCCCTTTCACAACAACATACTGTAAGTGTCTCTCTAGCAATATGACCCAATATATGTTTTGGGGGCTGGCCTACAAACATATTTTAGGTCATATTTACAAATGACATTTGTGTTGTCATGAGAAAGGGTGGTGACTTAGCCTATCCTGTCTCAGTGGACAGGTATTTTGAGACAAGCTCACAAGCGTATTGTTCATTTTAAGAGAGACTTTATGAGGATAACGTGTTAGAAGAATGTCTAGCTAAGGCAAGGATACACTGAGGGACACACTTTTGAAACCAAAGCAAAGTAGTGAGATTAACAATGAAGTGATATTGTTCACAATGCAGTATAACCATGTGCCAGAAAAAGTGGGAAATGTCAATTATACACTGTGGCCCATAATATGAAGTGGTCTTATTCCAAAGGAATATAACAGATAAGCCCAGAGTGAGCTTTTCAAAAGCAGCCAGTTTGTCAGACCTCTTTACTAGAAGTTTTTGAAGAACAGAAAACAGATCACCAACCTAGCTTCCCCCTAAACCACATGGTGTTTTTAAGTGTGGTGTTTGAAATGTTCAGAAATTTGTCTAACAAAGCAATTTATGAATCTGCATAATGGATTGAGTATGTAAGTAAGGCACACTATTTCTTGCACCATATCCTTTGTCATCTATGCCATGTGATGTGATTGGGATCAGACCTACAGTATATAGGCAGGAGTATAAGTCTCTGAAAATGCATATCCAGGAGCATGAGCGAGCCATCAGAAATGGTAGCGAGGTAGTGCCTGGTGTGCATTTTCATGTCATGTCATGATTCTGATGCCACTTGTGTGTAGTTCATGGAGATTGACCACATGTTGTCATTGGGAAGAGGTTGCAATCATACAGTATCAGTGAACTGCTGAAAACAGAGTCGAGGTATGAGGTGACAATGAAAGCAGTCCACCCATGGGGTCTCGATAGCCAAGTGACTTTCTTCTGTTTTTACATTAATTAAGATGTTACAGATCCTACATATAAATTGTTTCAATGAATTCCCCTTTAAGATGATGAGCCTGATTTTGAACGGCTGATGCAGAGATTGCATCAAGCCCTGCATCAAAGAAAATTTTTTTGCACAGCTGCACTAAATCTCTTTTCTGCAACTGCCCTCGATTTTCTATTGTAGAGCACAGTCGTGACAGTTTCCTCAGTTTACAGCAGTTTGCACCAAATATTTGGCGCAAGGTCTATAAAAAGGGTCCCCAAATGCCACTAGTTAGACCAGGGAATAGCAGGTCTAACTTGCAGCATTTAGCACACAGGATTAAAAATATTGATCACCTGGGAGAGTGCTACAAGCCCCATGTGCCAAACAATCAGTGCACCAGGGCTTGCAGCCTTCTCTGGGCTTTAAAAATCAAGCCCGATGTGATGTGCTGCATTCTTTGTTTGTACTATATTAACATGTTGTGTCTGTCACTTTTTTAGATAATTAGTCTTTTATACACATTAATTGGATGGATTGTCATCTTGTACAACTACCCGATACTTAGGAATATTACCTGGCGACCATATTGACATGTATTTGTCTCAGATAACCTTGAATAATTTACACTGCAGTGTTATCTATCTCAAATTTTTAGTAGAATTATATTTAAAATTAACTTGCTATAAGCATATGCTGCAATTTGGGATATGAGATTTAATAAATAAAGTCTGTTTTATAGACTGTTCTACTGTTGTTGCCTGACACACTTTTGAGTATTGTAATCACTGGGTGTGCTTCTAGTTACTGTTCCTCCTGTATGTATTTTAAGGATTGCTTTAAGGAGTTTTGTATTTAAATACATTTATAATTAAAATACGGTATTATTCTAACTTATCAGTAAGCACAATCTTTGAATATCAATATACAAAATAAGAAAGCACTGCCCCTTTAAATATTGTGGGTCTGTTTGCCGTTTCTCATTAAGGGAGCTGTATAATGGGAGGGACTGACCCACCAAACTCCACCTCTTGACAAAGGGTTAGGAGGAGTGTAGTGCTGGGGCATTTTGGATAGTGTCACCCTGGAGTATGCGAGCTTTTTATTTTACATAGAAAAATAGACAATGATGATAGAAAAAGACCAGTGATCGATCCAGTCTACCCATGCTTCCTATCTAACCCCTGGACCTAATGTCAATTCAGGGTCCTAACCTCCCAAATCAACCCCCATTCCCTCCAGTTATTGCCACCCTGAATAACCACTATGCCGTTCACTTTTTCCAACCATGCTTGCAACCATTAATGGTCTTAGCTCCCACCACCTCGGTTCATAGATTGTTCCATAGTTCCACTACCATTTCTGCAAAGTAATACTTCCTCATGTCCCTCCTGAACCTCTCTCCTGTCGATTCCCTTGTGACCTCAATCTATTACTCTTGCTGAATAATTCCCCACAGTTCACCTTGTGTATTCCTTTTAGGGACTTGAAGGTCTCTATCATATCTCCCTCTGCCTCCTGGTCTTGAACAAGTACATGTTCCATGCCTTGAGGCACACCTCATAAGACCTGCCCTGCTGGTCCTGAATCATCTTTGTCTCCCTTCACTGCACTGTCTGCAGCCTGTCCTTTTCTTTCCTGAGGTGGGTACTCCTGAGCTGGGCACAGTACTTCAGATGTGGCCTCACCCAAGATCTATAAAGGGGTAATATTACCTATATCCTTTTGCTGTCAATATTACTCGTGATACACCTCAGCATCCTAGTTGTTCTACCATACAGTAGGTCTTGTTGCACTGGCTTGGTTGTGTGAGGGTGTCACAGATAATAACTCCTAGGTCCCATTCCTCACCCACTTATCCAGTACTCTGTCCTGGGGTTCTTGCTCCCTAAATGCATCACCTTGCACTTTTTGGCATTGAATTCCAAATTGTGTTTCAAACATATATGCACATCACACTCCTTGATAATAAAGATGTAGCTCTAATTTGTGTAGCTCCAGGGTGTGCATTTCAAGAAAAATGTGAGTGTCCATAAGGATCCTTAGGTTCCAGTTGTCCTGGTAGCACATTTGGTTAGTGCAGTGGCATAGCTTTCTGAGCAGGCCTGGGTTCAAATCCCAGCTCTGGCACTTATTTATTTTTCACTTCTAAAATTATGTTTCTAACATACAGTATATGCATGCTGCACTCCTTGATAATAAAGATTGAATTTCAATTGCCAAACCTTAGATTACCTACTTAGCCTTTTCAGGTCCCTCTAAATTTCATTGATTCCTTTGTCACTGTCCACACTCCCCCGGAGCTTAGTGTCACCTGCAAAGAGACACAATCTGCTCCAGATTCCTCCTTCAGTGTTGCTGCTGAACATATTGAAGAGGACTGGGACTAGGACAAATGCCTGTGGTATCCTGCTTATGACCTCCCTCTCTTCTGATTTGTCCCTGTTAAACACAGCTCTCTGCTGCCTCCCCTTTATCCAGTTATCTATTCATCTTACTCTGTCCCTAGCCACACTCATATCCTCCATGTTCTTTGGCAAGTGTCTGTGAGGCACAAAGTTAAAATCCTTGCTGAATTTTAAGAATAGTAAATCCACGGTGTGGCTCCTTTCAAATGCTCTCATGATCCAGCCAAAGAAAAGTATCAAGTAAGTATGACAAGACCTTCCTGCAACAAACCCATGCTGTTTACTATCCTGGAGATCTTTTTGCTCCAGGTAGTGTATGAGGTCTTCTTTGACCAGTAACTCCATCAGCTTCCCTACAAGAGGGGTAAGACTGACAGGTCCATAGTTCCCACTTGTTCCTTGTCTCCCCCCGCTCCATGGAGCAGAACCATGCCTGACACCCTCCAGTCCTTTGGAACTATCCTGTCTGTAATGAACTATTGAATAGTTCTACCAGGGGGTTCAACCAGTTCTGCTGCCAGTTTCCTGAGAGCCCCTGTATGCATCCCATCTGGTCCTGTGGTTTTATCTGTCTTAAGGGCTGCTAGCCCTTTCTCTACCTTTCTTCCAAATACTGGCTGTCTCATTTCTTGGACCCCTTGTGGCTGCTTTGATGCCACTGTCTGGCAAGGTCGCTGTCCTCCCTAGTGAAGGCAGAGGAAAAGTAATCACCATCGATGGCAGCCTTTGGCATGTCCTCCTCTATCCCTTTACCTCCTCAAATAGCCTAACAATCCCCTCCTTTTTCCTTTTTCCCTAATTTACTGGAGAAATGCTTTTCTCTGCCTTGAACCCCTCTGCAATATGCAGCTCTGTGTCCGCTTTTGTCTCCCTTATCACCATCTTTGTCTCATTTCTCAGTAAGTATGCTCCAGTTTTGGAGTCCTCATCTCAGGAAGGGAAGGGAAGAGACAGGCTGGAGACAGTACAGTGCAGGGTAACAAAAATGATTCAGGGCAAACAGGGCAGGGCCTATGAGGAACGCCTCAAGACAATCAACATGTACTCACTGGAGACCAGAAAGGAGAGGGGAGATATGATAGAAATCTTTAAGTTTCTAAAAGGAATTAATAAGGTGAACTGTGGGGAAATCTTTATCTTGAATACTAATTCATGGTCAAGTGGACACAAGTGGAAACTGATAGGAGGGAGGCTCAGAAGGGACATGTGTAAGTATTTTTTTCAGAAAGGCTGGTGGAACTGTGGAAAAGCCTGCCTGCAGAAATGGTGGGTGCTAAAAATGTTTGTGGGTTCAAGCATGCTTGGAATAGAATGAAGAGTATAGTGGTTGCTGAGTTGGCAGAAGCTGGAAGGGTAAGGAATGAGAGGGCTAAGCTTTGGGAGGGACAGTAGGTTCCAGGGCTAAATAGGGAACTCGGGCAGACTGGATGGACCTTTGGTCATTTTCTGCCATCATCTTTGTTTCCATGTTTCACCATTCTTCCTCTCTGGCTTTTCTTTTTACCTGTAGAAGGCCTTTTTCTTGGCCCTCACTGCTTCACTGACCCTTACCAAGACCATAATGGTCTTTTGAACTTGTTCCACTTGGTTATCATTCTCATGCATAAATCAGACGCTTCTAGAATAGCCCCCTTTACTGCTCCCCCATCTCTTTTACCTACAGTACTTCCTATGTGGGCTGTCTTCAGCAGTGCGCTTTATTTTTAAAGTTGCAGCCAAAGACATGCTCATATATTTCCAGATATTTTTCAATATTTCTAAACAGATTCTCTCTGCTGCCCCTACTGTGGAACCAGAAAACAGGAGATTTCTCTAGAAATATCTGACCATGACTGTGACTGTGACTGTCACTTTCTTTTCCTCCCCTGCACACCATCTGGCCCTCTTTCCACTGACATACCCCTCAACCCCATCACCCACTATTTCTGGGACATACCTCTGGCTAGCTTCATTATCCACAGTTTTTCCCCTGTAGTGGGAAAGGCGGGGTGCCCCATTCCCCACTGGAAGCCATACCAGGTCTGATCCTGTCCTTAATCCAGTAGGCAGTTTGTCCCCATTTGATACTCCCTGAGCTATTCTTTCCTCAGTTTGTGCCCTACCGGTCCTCACTGTTTTGTGTCTCTTCTGTATTCCATGTAAATGTCCCTATCCTCCTCTCACTGGGTCTCCTTATATCTTCTGAATGCTATTCTTGTAGCCTTTACCTTTTCTGCTACCTCTTTGGAGAACCAAAGTGGTCTCCTCTTTCTTTTACTTTTGCTTACTTGTTTGATACAGACATCTGTTGCTTTCACTATGCCCTATTTTAGTTTGGCTTACTTTTCCTCCACTCCCCCCCAGGCCTTCATTTCTCCCGCATCCTTCCACCTTCCAGCATGCATCTGCCCACATTGGGAGGGGTGTACCTATAACAGATAGACTTGGAATTAAGGGGACAGAGTGGACCTTTGGAGACCATCAGGATGTCAGCATGAAACACAATTGTCCACAGCTGAAATTGGGGAACTTGCTAGCCTGAAGGAACAACACTGTGGTGGCATGGCGTGCAAAACTGATTAATTTCTTGGCTAAAGTTTTCCTAACAGTTACTTCAATAAAATCAAAGCCTTGACATTTGCCTTGCATTATACAGCATAAATAGCTTTGAGCTACAGTAGATATTAACTGACATTCTTTATTCAAATTAATCATTCTTCAAAAACAAATTTGCATAATGAATGTAGCACCAAAGTTCATGAAGATTACAGTTTGAATTCTTATGGACAAAACAGTTAATAAAGGAAATCCCATTTGCATGTGCTAATTATCTGACTAGTCTCATTTAGTCTTGCAAATTAATATGCTGCATATTTGCTAGATAACATACAGATTTTGTATACATTAGATAACTCATACAATACTACATGAAAAAGTTTTTATTAATAATTATTAAATGGGCTTGACTTTCATCAGCTTAAAAGTGGCATTACTGATAGGTCCCTTCTTTGGAGGTTCTTAGTGTTCACATGATCCTGTCATATAGCTATATATATATATTAGTTCTTCACATCTGAACAAAAATCAATAACATGGGAAATTAATAAACAAATTAATGTCATTGATGGTGTGCCATTTATATATATATATATATATATATAGAAATCAATCCACTCATTTTCACAATTGTAATGTTTTGTTATAGGCTGGAAAATGTATAGAATGATTGCAGCCTCTATTATCAACATGCTTGGTCAACAAGTCTTTGTTCTCATGCAGGTTCACCTGTCACCTTAGCGATAGCTGGATTATTTTTGTTCAATGTGCTTACACAGCTTGGTGTGGTGTTGTGCTTATGCAACTTGCTGAATAAACTTTGTTGTGGTTGTCACCTCTCTGTGCCTCGGGAATGCCACCCAGTAGGGATGCCAAAGGCAGTAACTCTGAAGTAGGGTTCCACCCATAGAGGTACTGTGGGAATGATTCACTTAGGCTAAAAGTAGTTTAGGAAAAGCGCCCAAGGAGAGAGGCTAGCTGCTGGAGGAGGAGGACAGGAGGATGATAGGGCAAAGAAATATGCTTCTGAATGAAGCAGAAAGGAAGAGCTTAAATAGGTCAGGAGGGGGGATGTGCCTGTGCCTTCAGCCATTGAACCACAGGCTAAAGCTTTTCAATTCAATGTGCTTACACAACTTGGGTGGTAAGGGGGGCCAAGGTGAAGAAGGAGCTTAACCTGGCCAGGGATATCAGCAGGGGGGAAGGGGTTCTATAGATACATGGAGGAGAAAAGAAAAGTGAGGGCACAGATCAGCAGGATTAGAACTGGGGGGATGCATGCAGGAAGCTGGGGAACAAGCAGAGGTGCTAAATGAGTACTTTGCCTCTTTCTTTCCCGGGGGGAGGTGGGGGATCTTTCCAACCCCATGGAAGGGTAGAAGAGCCCACTGAACCAGGAGGTCAGTTGGAGACAGAAGGACTGGATGAGACTAGGGCATGGGATGGGTCATATCTAGAAGGGGAGGAGAGGATGCATGAGGAGGGGGGATGGGAGGGTGAAATCACAGTGGATAGGGTGAGAGAGGTGCTCCAGTCACTAAAGACTGAGAAGGCACTGGGGCCAGATGGTCTGCATCCAAGGGTGCTGAAGGAACTGGCGGATGTGCTGGCAGCTCCACTGGCCTCACTCTTCAACATCTCCCTGATGACAAGGTGGGTGCCTCAAGATTGGAAGGTGGCTCATGTGGTGCCTATCCACAAGGGGGGGTCCAGAGAGGATATGGGGAATTACAGGCCCATTAGCCTAACATCTGTGGTAGGCAATGTTATGGAGGGCATTATCAAGGAGAGGCTGGGGGGGCAGCTGGAAAGTTTGGGGCACCTGGATGACAGGCAGTATGGTTTTGTTCTGGGGAGGTCATGCTAGACTAACCTTTCATTTTTTTCATTTTAATTTTTTATACTTGTTAGCAAGATGAGCAAACTTCCCGTTTTCACATGTGACAAGTTTAACAAATAGACTACAAAAAACAATTAAAACAGACACAAAGAACCTGGTGGAGTTTTATGACTGGGTGACAGGTGCCATGGACTGACATAGGCCGGTGGATGTCCTCTATCTGGATTTCAGTAAGGCGTTCACTTTGGTACCCCACAACAGCCTACTAACAAAGCTGCTGGGGATGGGGTGGGGGGCAGTTGTTCAGGTGGGTGGAAAACTGGATTACAGGGTGAATTCAGTAAGTGGTGGTTGGAGGGATAGTCTTCTTCCCCAGGAGGGTCATCAGTAGGGTCCCCAAGGGTTCGGTCCTGGGGCCACTCCTGTTCAATTCCTATGTCTTGGACATAAGGTGGAATGTTTGGAGTAGGTTGAGTCTCTTTGTGGATGACTCAAAACTGGGAGCACTGGCAGACAGGCAGGAGGGGAGAAAGGCCCTGCAGGGGGATCTGGATACCCTGGGGGGTGGCAAGGAAGTGGGGTTGAAGTTCAATGCAGGGTAATGTAGCTTGCTGCATTGGGGGGGCAGAAACACAGGACATGCATACACCTGGGGGACCACACTGCAAGTCACATCGGGCGAGAGGGACTTAGGGATAGTGGTGGACAGCAAAATGAATAACACAGAGAATTGTTGAATAGCTACAGCAAAAGCAAACAGGATACTGGGCTGCATAACCAGGGTGATTAGCTTCAGGGGAAGGGAGGTGATCCTCCCTCTGTATAATGCCCTGGTTAGGCCACATCTTGAGTACAGTGTGCAGTTCTGGAGACCCCATCCCCCATCTTAAGAGTGACATAGGGCTGCTGGAGAGGGTCCAGAAAAGGGTGATCAGGATGATTCAGAGCATGAAGGGTAGGGCCTATGAGGAGAGGCTGGATTAACTCAATCTATACGCATTGGAGGAGAGGAAGGACAGAGGGGACATGATAGATACTTTCAAGTATGCAAAGGGGATAAATAAGGGTGGAGCTAGGGAAGCGTTCAGGCTTAAGAAGGGGGGGAACTACCAGTGGGCATGAGTGGAAGCTGGAAGGGGGAAGTATGGGGGAGTGCAGGAGACACTTCTTCATAGAGAGGGTTATGGAACCATGGAACGCACTGCCCAGGAGTCTGGTGGAAGAGACCACAGTGGAAGGATTCAAGAAGGGTTGGGCCAGGTACAGGGGAAAGCTGAGGCCAGGAGGGCCACCTCTGGGGCTGGGGGTGGAAGTGAGCTCCCAGTAGGGGGCTAGCTTCGAGCAGACATGATAGACCATGGGGCCTATTCTGCTGGCTTTACTGTAATACTATGATACTATGATAACTTAGTGTGGTACTGTGCTTAAGCAACACTGAATAATCTTTAGTAGCAGTTTACCTCTCTGTGCCTCAGGAATACCACCCTGTAGGATGCCAAAGTCAGGAACCCTGGAGGAGGTTCCACCTACAGGTGCCATGGGAATAATTCCCTTTGGCTAATGGTAGCTTAGGAAAAGTCCAAAAGAGAGATCAGAAAGCATTGCAGAGGTAACAAGTTGGTATCGAGATTTGAACATACACATTGGTCAGCAGAGATAAGGGTAATGTTTAAGATAACTGAAATGAGTAATGATTTGAACATAGGTCAAATGAATTATAATGATATGGCATGACTTCCCAAGGAGAAAGGGAATGCCAAAGGATGGCTACCATTCATCTCCATTCAACAGCAGAAACCTATCTAAGTAACTTAGAGAATGTACAGCTATAGTAACTGAACATTATGACCTTTGGTGCTGAGGAGAGAGAGAAAAAACCTTTGAGGAGGAAACAGCTGGGGATCCAAGGCCTAGGTTGCCTTCCCTTCAGGCTAGGGATGTTTTATTTAGTGATGGCTCTGCTGCTGCAATTTAGAAACCCAATCCTACAGGAGGAAAATATTCCAGTTGGGTGGAAAGCTCTTACCATCCCTCTAATGGGAACGCCATGAAGGGGTCTGAGATCCCTCTGCAACAATGGATACTCTGAAGCTAGAGTGGAACCCAAAAGATGGGAGGAGGAGAGCAACCACTACTGAGGTACTCAGTCAGCCTATTGACTAAAAACAGACCAGGTGAACCAGAGGCGGTCATGGAGAGAATAGTGTAGAGGGTGCCACTGAACCTGATTTGACTAACTAAAGGAGCTGTCTTGGGCATGAGGTCCCTCATCCCTCATAGCTGAAGTCTTAATTAATTATGTATATCTGATTTTATGCTTGTATTTTGTACAGCGCCGTGATTTGAGAAAGGCGCTATATAAATAAAGTTTGCTTGCTTGCTTAAATTCTACATGGAGAGGTGTCATCAATCAGCTGCTCGGCCAAAGCTCTGCCTGGAATGGGGACATTCCCACTATGGGCCAGATGAAAAGTACCCCACCCTGAGTTTCGCATGCTCAAGATGCGGACTTCAGTGCACAGCGAGACCGTCAGCTGCAGTGCCAGCCCTGAGCATTAAAAAGTAATGGTCATGGTTGGCATGCTTTCAATTTATAAATGAGAGCATACAGTCAACTATGAAGCATTAAATATGAAGAGGCCAGGCGAAGCCAGAGGCCATCTGTTTGGTACTCATAAGCTGGGTGACATGTTTGTCTGAGATGACTGACTGACACAATAGAAACATAGAAACATAGAAGTTGGTGGCAGATAAGGACCGCAGTCTGACCATTTTTTCTACCTTATGAATGTGCCATAGACCTGTACTCTGTCAATGGACTGATATGACTGACTGAGACAGACTGATAGGAATGCATAATATGATTGACTGATAAAAGCAGAGCCAACGAAAGCAAACCAACCAATTCCATGATGGAAGCCAAATTAATGGTATCATAGAAAGTAGGTGATTAAGTAGTGAGAGGCTGTGATGCCAGAAACTGAACTGATGAGGTTTAGTATAATTGAATAAATGAGGTTCAGCAGTGATTGCTATGGTTGCAGCATAAATAGAGAATTGATATGATTAGTGTCAATACCTTAAATGCCATTAAGACAGAGTTAGGTTATTCGAATAAGGAGCATTTGCAGCGCAGTAATGGAATGCAATGAATACCTAGAAAGTCACATATGGGCTGTGAGGTTAATATACTTATGCATAGATAACTGAAAAGCAATGGAGTCAAAGGAGCAGGGCAAAATCATATAGCTTATATAAAGCATACTCCTGGTATTTGAAGCCGCAGTGTCTGACTGTGACATCATAGTCCCCTGCCATGGGAATAACAGGTGACTGGGATAGAAGCATATACAGACTGCAGTTGGAGGCAAAACACTGACCCAGAAGCAGAAGTACAAACCAGGCAGAGAGGCCAGCACAGCCAGCAGATTCCAAACACAAGGGAAGGTAGGAGACAAACAGTGCAGAAGATGGTGGTGGTGGGGGGGCAGGGCCCAAGGAAAGGCCTGGCCCAGAGAGAGGATGGACAGAGCCTCCAGCTGCAAAGAAAACTACCTTTGAATGAAGCAGAAAGAGTTTAAATAGGTTGGGGGGGGCGTGGCTGTTGCTTCAGCCATTGAACCACAGGTTAAAGCCTTTCAATGAGGTTGCACAACCTAGTAATGACAAAAAGTTTCTAGCACACACTAACCTAAGAGAGGGACGCCACACCAAAATAAGATATAAAGGCTTTTATTCAAACAAAATCAGACTCCAGCCTGACATGTTTCAGACCATATGTCCTCGAAAGGCAGCCTTGAAGGTTGCACAGCCCTATGGGGGCTGGGAAATCAAAATCAGACCAAAGACTGCTATGCAGAAAACAATGTAAGTTTTAATGGTTAGTGCCCTTTGGGCACAAGTACAAATTAATCAAGTGCAAAATAAATCACGTAAAATGCCAAATGCACAATACGAAAGTAGAAGTACAAGATATATTACCAAACTACAGATCCTCCTCACAGTCACCCCAATGCTTTGGCTCCTAGAATGATCCTTCATCAGACCCACTGCATTTCCATTTTGTTCTTCTTAGATTTGGTAGTGAGCCAGTTTATCTATTGAAAATACTAACAGTTAGTTTCTCATAGCTTTGGTTCAAGTTGTTCACATGCTCAGTGAATGAATTAATGCCTTGTTCTAATGAATCAAGGGGATGTAAGTAACCACCCAAATTTGATTTTTGCAGCTGAAGCTAATCCAGTATTGATGGCCAGGATTTACCTGCAGATGGTCTTTAACATACAGTAGGCATCCACCTCCCCTCTTACCTCCCCTGTCCTTCTTACAGTGCTTGCAAGAAGGCAGTGCAATTTCACAAATGGAAATCCTGTGGGTTAGCCAGGATTCTGAGACTGCTGCTACATCAGAGTTTCATGACAGTATTAGGGAAGCAAACCTTTCAAACTTGAGGTTTAGGCTACACACATTGATGTGCAAGTAATTAATGAAGCCCCTTGTGTGTTTTGGTTAAATGGAGATGGGCCAGGGTTAGGGCGGATGGAGCCCAGGACAAGTAGAAGGTAGATGGTAACATTCCTCATCATTGCAAAAGTATGCCTAATGTTCATTTTATAACTTTTTTTTGGCTGTAGTGGGCAGAGCCTGCAGATATTTTGTATGTACAAAAGGGCTGATGTAATTTTCTCTGTCCATGGAACTAACTGAAGGTATAAATAGTCTCCTCCACCTTACCCTCCTCCAATAAATGTTTTCCACCCTCAAAAAAATATACTTTCATGTTAATCAATGGTTGCAGGGCACTATTTTCTTTCTTAAATGAGAGGTACAAGACTGGAACCTGAGTAGTGGAGGCAGCATTAGTTTTTTGAGGGAGTAAGAGCTACCCCCACCTCCACCCGAGAAGCTCCTAAAGGTCCACCCCCACCTTTTTTTGGTTCATGTGGGAGGAGCATGAGGTGGATTTATCCTGTTGGAACAACTGACTATCAGAGCTGCCTGGGGAAGTAATTAAGGAGTGCCTGAAACTGCATCTAGGCATATCCTCCCCCCCCCTCCACACACACTCGCATAGACATCATTATTTTTTTTTTAACTCTAAGCATGTCAATATTTGTCTCTAACAGTATGGGTAAGTTTGGTATTAAAATAAAATAGAAAAAAGGGATCAAGCAGGTGCCTTTTCCTTTGTCAGATACATGCAGACAGAAGGTCACAAATCTTGTATGACAAGTTCATTATATGGATGTTTTCCATGTAAAATAGAAATTTTGTTATTGTCATGTCTGTAGCATCGTTTGTAGCCAGTAAACTATTATTTACATAGGTACTGTAAACAACAGGTTTTAATTCAGAAACCCAGTCTTGATAATTTTTTTTTTTTTTTAGCAGTTCTGTAAGATTTATGTCTCTCTGATATGAGTGCATAGCACAGAAACGAAAGGGTTTGCCTAATTGATTGTTGTTTGCATGAGAAGTGGGCGTGACAGTGCCATGCAAGAGTGAAGTCAAACAATTGTTTCTTGGCCATTCTGGGACCTGAAGTTTAACAGTAATGTGTGAAGAGAAAAAGTCTTATGTTTTATGCATTTGGATAGGTTTAGTGCTTTGAAGTTAAAGATATAAATATATATACATAGTATCATGGGTACCTGAAAAGGAAGGAGATACTGCTGAAATAAATGTTGTTCTGATGATTTATTTATTGATGTGTAAGATTTTAAGTGTAGTTCTGCCTAGGTCACAGACACATAAGCTATAAAAAGTACATTTATGGATGGAAGTATTAGTCAAAGCTTGTAGTAGCAAAATAAAGCAATACAAATAATATATTGTGTTTTTTTTCTTTGTTTAACCAGGAGTGGCACACTAAGCTGAAAGCTTTTTACAGGGGCAACCTAGGAACACATGGAAGTTAAGCGACTTACTCAGGGCCACCCAGCATGCAAGTGGAGGCTGTGGGATTCAACCCCATATCTCCAGATTAGCAGCTCAGAGCCTTAAACCACTGTGCTATACTGCCTCTTTAGTTATGGCAGTCATCTGTTTTATGATTCATGATGTTGATGTAGTAAGCAGCAGTACATTGCATAGCAGATGTAAAATGTCAATACATAGGTCATGCAATAGATGTGCTGAGCAGTTACTGAAGATATAAATGTATTTAGGATAGTAAAATATGCCTGTTAGAAAACTGATAAATGTGTGACATTTGCATCTCTATTTCAAGGAGGTCCTTATGGGGTGTCAATGTACAATATAAAGTAGTTTTAGTTTTCAAGTTGTCTGAGTAATTGCTTTGTACTACCACTGTTACTAAATTTAAATTATTCCATGAAGGAAATTAAGTTTGTGTAACTGTCTGTAAATGTATTAAAAACATTTACTTGTACTTATAATGTAATGCATTAAATGCTGTTGCTAGGTTAAGAAGTCACATAACAGCAATAGAGATGAAAACAATGGGATGAATAGGAATTTGAAAAAAGTATACATTAGCAGGAGCAGTGTCATGATTTCACCAATTTTTATAGTTTCACTCCAGATTTCTACATTACTATTTTTACACCTCCTCATAAACAGTAAAGCTGTCATTTTTATCCTGTTCAAAATGTGTTTTGCACCTGTGGTGACAGTCGCCATGTAAAATCAGCTTTCAGCTAATGAACTGATAGTGTCACTGTTCATGCAGTGGGGTCACACAAAGCCCATGCTAAAAACTTGGAGTGATAATACCAAGAAATGCCCAGGGCATTAGGGTTTCTGACCATAACACCTGCCCTGTAGGGACTGACAGCATCAGAGGTATGACTTGGGATTGTCAACAGTAATGCTCATGCCATTCCACCCCATCCCACCCTGCAGCCAGTGACAGTTACTGAGGTGTGCATTTGACTCTTCAACCCCAAAGTTCACTACATTCTCTTATACTGTACCCATTTCAGCGTATTTCCTTTGGAATGGGGTGAGTGTAAAGTCTGAACACCCCAAGGCACACCTTGACACTTGTCTGTGTCTACAGGGTAGGAGTAAGGTTAAGTGGCATGGCGTTAGGGCAATGACCCAAAGCACACCCAGTGTTCACTGCCATTCCTATTCTGCCTGTCTGTCTGTCTCTCTCTCTCTCTCTCTCTCTCTATATATATATATATATATGTATATGCAATTATCTATCTTTCTATCAATTGCATGTATCACTGTTTTTACCTATTTATAAAACAAATCTACATATCACATTTGCCTGCACTCTGAGCACATACTTATAAAACTGTGCATATTTGTACTCCACTTATGCATAGACCTCATACTTTCCTAATATTCCCATTATCACAAGCATAACTACCTTGCCCTTATCAAAAGCAATCCCCTCTGAAAGTTACTACTACATTTTCTCTGCTAACAGTCCATCATTACACCTGACTTCCTGACATCAACACATTGTTTAAATATAACTTAGATCATGTCATGGACAAAAAACCTGTCTCTCTAAAAAAAGAAAAACTGTGTAAATAATCCCAAGGCTGAACATATGCCAGCCATTACTTTTTCATGTACTGCCACCTTCTGTACCATCATGGAGATTTGCATATGTTTCCCATGATGCTTTGCATTATTGGGGTATGTGCAATTGTGTTTTCTTTAAAATTTGGCTGTCCAGCCAATACAATCCAGGATAACACATATCTCAGTGACATTTGCTCTGGGGTTCTTTTATAAACCCATATTTATTTATTTAAAAGTTTTATCGGGAAAGCATACTGGGTGGAATAAGCCGATTCCAGATGTGTCCTGGGGAAGGGGTAGAGGAGAAGTATACAATAAAGATTTATACAGAACACATACAGGTACAACAGCTATGCATAGCCATCAGAGGATAAATACTTACACATTAAACAACTGAGAGTAAAGGACAGTGAACGCTTGGGGTGGAGCCAGTGTGCAACTTAATTTGTGGTCAGGATTTTGTAGAAGTGAGAGACATTTGGCCCTCAGTGGTGCTAGGTGGATATGCAGGTGGTGGAGAAATGCACCTCGAGGAGAGATTGGAGATGCTGGATATTGGTGGTGTGTCGAATGTCCACAGGCAAGGAGTTCCAAAGTTTAGGCATGTGGTATTTGAAGGCAGCCTGGCCTATAGTGGTGGACATATGTGAGACATAGAAGAGCCGGAGTCAGTGTTCCTGAGTGAGTGCACAGGTGGGGGTTGAGGTTGTTAGGGTTGCTGTGAGATAAGGGGAAGGGACTGGGCCCAGAATTTTGCTGTCGCTCTAGCACAGTGGGCCTGTCTCCTGTCATGTAGCTATGGGTGGTCCAATGACCTGTAGAGGACACAGTGATGGGTTGGGGGGGCAGTCCAGGGCAAACCAGCAGAAGGAGTGGTAGAGAGGATCCAGTCTGGCTAGGGAGGACTTGGGAGCAGCGCTGTAGATGGCATCCCCATAATCGAATATAGGGAGGATCATTTTCTGTACAATTGCCTTGCGAGTTGGCAGAGGGATGCAGTCTTTGTTTCAATATAGGATGCCCAGCTTAGGGTGCAGTTTCTTGTGGATCACGTCTAAGTGTGCAGAAAAGTTGAGGCACTGGTCAAGCCAGACCCCAAGGTAACTGAATGAGGTACAAGCCTCCAGGGGAATTGCATCAATGGTGTGGAAGATGGGGATGGCGGGAGGCAGGAGAGTCTCTGTCTCGTGCTGAAGGTTAGGAGACTGTTTTCCTAGGATTAAGAAAAAGTTGGTTTGCGCTAAACCAGAGCTGGACATTATTGAAGTCCTGCTGTAGTCTGGAAGTCACTTCAGAGGAGTTGGGACCTGATGCATACAGTACTGTGTCATCTGCGTACATGTGAATGGATGTATGTGGACAGGCTGAGGGCAGATCATTTAGGAAGATGGAAAACAGTATCAGGCCAAGGACCGAGCCTTGGGAGACCCCGTGGTGATCTGGAGGGGAACCGAAGTGTGAGAGCCAATTCTTACTGATTGTGACTTGCCCACCAGGTAGAAATGGAACCAGCTGTTGGAAGCTCCTGAGAGTCCAGCGAGGGAGAGTTTGGATTGTAGGAGGGCATGTGAGACAGTGTCGAAGGCCTTTGCAAGGTTGACAAAGATGGCTGAAGTAGTGTGCCCACTATCCTTACCTGTGAGGATGGTGTCAGTGAGCTGAAGAAGGGGGTGATGGTGGAGTGTAATTTCTTAAATCCAGACTGGTAGGGTGAAAAGAAGGAGGAGTGAGAAATAAGGAGAGTTGAGAGAGAGCAGGCGCTCCTGGATTTTATATAGTATAGGGAGAAGTGAGATGGGGCGGTAGTTACCTGGGGAGGAGGGATCACTTCCTTTAGGAAGGGGGATGATGGTAGCATGTTTCCAGTCAGGGGGGATTGACACTAATAAGAAAGAGAGGTTAAACAGATCAGCCAGAGGGCTGGCGATGGCAGGTGCCAATAGGGGGAGCATTTTGCTGTCCAGTCCTGTTGGGCATTTTCCTTTGGTAGGATTAAGAGACTGCAGTGGTTTTAGTACTTTGGAAGGGGTAGCTGGGCGAAAGGAAAAGTGGGAGGGTGTTGTTGGGGCGGGAGGGTGGGTGCATGGGGAGCAGGAGAGGGCAAGAGGGAGGATGAGTAACTTGTAAAAAAGGTGTTGAAAACTGAGGCCACTGCATATGGTTCCATGATGATAGAGCCCTTTACCTCCAGGGCTGGAGTAGGGGGCTGGGCAGGAGGGGTGAGGAGAGATTTGATTGTCTTCCAAAACTTTGCTGGGTGGTTTCTGTTGGAGTGGAAGGAGGCTTTAAAATAGTTTGTTTTGGCTTGTCGTGTAAGCCTAGTGCAGGCATTCCAAAGTGAGCATTAATGTTAGAGTGCGCGTAGGTGCCTGCTGCCTTGTAAGTTTTCAGGCCCGGTCCCTGGCTCAGAGATGCTCTTAAGATTGGCCATGACCCAGGGCAAGTGGGCTCCCCTAACTCAAGCCCATTTTAGTGGTGCAAAGTAGTCCCAGACAGCTAGGAATCTGGACTAGAAGATTTCTAGGGCAGCGTCAATGAAGGCTGCCCTGGAGATGAAGGACCAGTCTATGTTTGCCAGGTCATTTAAGAGGGCTGTAAGATCAAGGGATTTGTAGGACCCAGTGAGTAGAGTACGAAGGGGAGGTTCCTTGGGCCTGAATATTTTCCCCACCACGTAAATCATGTGGTGATCACTTAGGGAGTCTGGCAGGAGTCCAGCATCAAGTATCTGGTGAGGGTGCATGGTCAGGGCCCAATCCAAGAGGGAGTGGTTCTGGGATTCATGGTTCAGGTGAGTGGGTTCAGAGATTTGTTGGGACATGTCTAGTGCAATCACCTGGCTTCAGAGCTTAGCACTAGCACTGGAAAGACAATTTAAGTTGAAGTCCCCAAGGATATGCAGCTCAGCCCCGACGCAAGGGTCTTTAGGTTGCACAGGTGGTCTAGGATGATGGGCAGAAGGGTGTCAGGGGAGCAGTAGGACCCTGCTACGAATACAGGAATTAAGTGAGGGAGAGCGATTTTGATTATCAGGGTACCTTTGGTCATCATGGGCTCAGGAGGCAGGACTGGGGTGAATTGTAGCTGGGAGAAGATGAACATGGCAATGCCCCCGCCTTTTTTTATACCCGGGCGGTCATGCCGGATGATACAGTAGCCGGGGATATGAAATTCTGCGTCCAGGTTGTGTGGTTTCAGTCAGGTCTTGCTGATTATCAGAATATCAGAATATCAGGGTGCAGAGATAGGACACATAGTTTTAGTCCGTCGAGCTTGTTCAGGATGCTGCAGATATTTAAGCGTACTATTTTAAAGCTCTGAGGTAATTGGAGAGATGGGGAGGAGTGGTGGCTGCTGGGGGTGGTAGGGCCAGGGTTTAGCTCGACATCTCCAGCTAGGAGGAGCAGAAGTGTGAACAGCGGTTTGGTTATAAGCCTGGCCCATTATGACTTTCAGGGTGCCAATAGATGCCTGGAGGTATGTAAGGAGCTGCCTGAGGGTGACTAAATTTAAGGACATCAGTCCAGTGTGAAAGGAGGGTGGAAGGATGGAAGCCCTGAGTTCCCATTTGTATAGGTGAAGCATTGTGGGCTGCCCGCTGGCATACCTCTCAACCTTTTGCAACTGAAATGAGGGACATGGACATTTTTGGACACTCAAAATGAGGGACAGTGAGGGACATAGACCTTCAGAATGAGGGACACATCCTTAAACATGAAGATACAAGCTCAGAACACTGTGAACACCATAGTCTTTACTTGTACAAAGTTTATTTTGGATTCAGTATTTTAGAATATTAAGAGTTTCTGCTTTAAAGTTTGAATTTACAGCACATTCTCTGTGTAGGCAGCACCTTTTCCATGAGGGACGGATGAGGGACAGAGCAATTTTAAGGGGCAAAATGAGGGATGTCCCTCATAATGAGGGACACTTGAGAGGTATGCCCGCTGGTGGAGGTGGTATAACGTGGTGTTAGAGCAGCCATGAATTCTATAAATAGGGGGCTAGGATCTGGACAGGATGCAGGAGGGAGGGACGCAAGAGGTGCAAGCAGGCATAATACAGTTAAATATAGGAGCAGCATATTATTTGCTGTGTTTGGGTAGCTGTGAAAGCTTTGGTCGGCCTCTAGTGGTGGTTCCAGATAATCTGCAAATGGAAAAGTGAGTTGATTGGTTTTTACTCTCATGTGATGCTAAAGTCCCAGAAGTGTGTTAAATTACAGCAAAGCTTGTTTTTCTGTACTTCCAACAGTTAAGCAGAGGTGCCCTTGTTTACAGTTTTAAGATTATTGTCAAAATTAAAATTAAATTGGCGCCAAAAATCCCAGTCTTTTGTCCGGCTCCAAGTATCAGTGGCAATTACAGCTTTATTTATGTTAGGCAGGTAAGGATTTTAAAACTAACTACTAGCACTGCTGACAGATACAGCAGAGGGCCCGTTGTCAAATTGGCACCTAAAATTCTTAGTCCTTTGTCCCACTAAATGTAGAAAAGGAAGAGTGTACTGGCGTTCTGAGCAGCCCTGTGTCATTGTACCTGAGCCGTCTGAGTGATCCAGCGCCTCGGGGCTTGGGGGAGGGTAGGAGCAGCGTATGCCCTCACAATCACTGGGGAGCTGAGCTGTCTGAGTGATCCAGCACGTTGGGGCTTGGGGGAGGGCAGGAGCAGTGTATATCCTCATGACCACTGGGGAGCTGAGCCGTCTGAGTGATCCAGCGCTTCGGGGCTTGGGGAAGGGCAGGAGCAGCGTATGCCCTCACAACCACTGGGGAGCTGAGCTGTCTGAGTGATCCAGTGCATTGGGGCTTGGGGGAGGGCAGGAGCAGCGTATATCCTCATGACCACTGGGGAGCTCCTATTCCTTCCATTAAAATGTACAATCTCTATATATTTCCCAATAATGTGTATGCCTTCCTTAGAACAGAAACTAAAACAAATCTTACTACTTACAAATCATTGTGTTGTTTCTCCATACCTCCTTAACAAGTCCACACAACTTCATTAACTTCATTATGCAGCTGTGGTGGATCTGACCAGATTTTGTTTGATAAAGGGATAGTTCAACAGTACCTAAGGACACAGGCAGTACTATTTATTTTATACAGTGATATCAAAGATCCACATAGACTTATGCAATTTATGGCCTCCCCAACAAGAGGCATGTCCTCAGCTAATAGGGCAGGCATTTCAGGTCAGAGAGGGTCTGTTGATGTAACAGAGGGAACATACATTTTAAGGAAAGCTGCAGAGGTATATTTATACATTGCATTATCAGAGTGACACAGTACGTTATTAGGGTCTATAGCTGCTGGTAGGTGTAGCCCTTGTAGGAGGCATGTTACACAGAAGAGCAACATTGTTCCAATCATCTACTGTTACAAGACCATCCTGACCGATGTTAGCTATCTACAGTATACCTACCATATGTTCATAATAAACAATAGGGGTTATCCAGCACTAGAACACTATTCAACCACAGTGTGATAGAAGGACCATCTGTTCAAAAACATAGTGGTATCCCAGATGGGGAGGGTCTCCCATTCACACAGGTGGGGTCACCCAGAGAGGGAGAACCACCCTTGCAGACAGATGGGGGTGACTCAGATAGGGAGGACCACCAACTCACAAATATTGAGGTCACCCTGATAGGGAGGATTCACACTCAAATTATAGAGATACCCAGGTAGGTAGGACCACCCTTTCACTTAGACAGGGGTCATCCAGATAGGGAATATCTCACTCTCTGAAATATAGAGGTCACCTGGCTAGAAAAGAACACCCTTGCATACAGATAGAGGTCACCCAGAGGGGGTCACCTAGAAAGGGAGAATCACCTACTCACAAATATAGCAGATGGCCTGGTAGTGAGCTGACTAAGTTCAGTAGGGCTACCTTTGAATATGCACACCTGATTGTTAGGTAGTAAGAAAGGAGATAGGTTAAATGAGGGGAATGTCAACATATACAGTATGCAGTGCATAGGCAGGAGTCTTGATTATATTAGACAGGTGGTTCTACTTCTGAAGCAAGGGGCTCAGTGCACTAGGCCTGTATCCCTAGCATGGTCCATATACATTAATACACTACCATAGTTCACTGTAATTTAAGCAGGATACCAGCAGCATGTTACATATATATTTAAAACAGCATCTTAATCCATTGTTGTTTAGGCAGGTTTGAGGAATATGGCCACCTGTTGACTGCCTTCATGGCTGATGCTCATGACAGATGCCAGAGAAGATGCCTTTTGCACTGTGGCCCTTAGCGCTCCAGTCACTAGGTTGCAGTCCCTTTGAAATGGGAAAAAGCCTCCCCCCAACTGGAGCAAACTGCCTAATGGGCATGCAACAGGAAAGAGAAAGGCTCCCGAACTGCATGTCTGCTGGGCAGGTTTAGAGGGGAGCATTGGGAAAAACGGGCTTTTCTGGGGTTAACATGGCCCTCATTTACCCATCGCAATGCTCCCGTGGCATCCTGTTGAGTATCCATTACACTGGCAGGATGCCACTTTAGCCCAGTTTGCAATTCACAGACAACTCATTAGCCCTGCTCTCTAACAGAAATGAGCCACCCAATTGGCAGAGTAGCAGGGAAGAGGAAGGCTCCTAAAGTATGTGTCTGTTGATCAGGTTTGGAGGTGAGCATTGTGGAGGGAGGACTCAGCTGGGGTGAATCCAACCCTCATGATCCCTTGACGATGCTCCCACGGCATCCTGTCATGTGAAATTAAATAGGTAGGAGGAATGTCAAGGGGAGCTTCAGGGAAAAACATCATCAGGAATGGGAGGGGTAAGCAGGGTAGCAACATGGGAGAAGAAAGGTGTGGAGAGGTATGTGCGCAATGCAAGGAGACTTGGACACACATTTCCTGACATGGAAGCTATCATGGTGAAGGCAAAACTGGATATAGTGACTATAAGTGAGTTGTGGTGCATTGATCTGCGGGACTAGGAAATGGCCATAGTGGGCTACTCTATGTTCAGGAGAGATTGGGAAGACAGGAGGGGAAGAGGGGGTTGTTTTATATGTTATGGCTGGAATCAAGGCCATGGAGGCACAATGGCACCAGGAGAAAAAGAAAGCGGCTGTAGGTGCTGTGGTGTTCCTGGAGACAGAATCCAGTGCTGCTGTCCATACTAGGGTAGTGTACAGGCTTCCATCACAAGACGAGGAGTTGGATACAGCACTTGGGAAAGCCATCATTAGAATGGTGATTAAGGGGAGGGGCTGCTAGTTTGTGACTTCACTCTTCCGGATTGGAGTGTTGCTTCAAGCTGTGACTTCAGCAAGGAGCAGGGCCTTCCTTGACTCCCCACAAGTGGCTTTTCTCAAGCAGCTTGTCAAAGAATCCACTAGGGATGGGACATCGCTGGACCTGTTGCTTACAAAAGAGACAGTGTTGCAGATGACACAGAGAGGAAGTCACCTGGATACCCGTGATCACTGTACAATGTGGTTTAACATTAAGATAGAAACAGAGGCTAACTACATGTGGACAATGGACCTGGACTTTAGGAGGACATATTTCAAAGAAATGGGGGACTGCCTCCAGAAAATGGCCTTGAAGGGGATAGACATGGGGGTGGCGGAGGCACAGTGGGCAAAAATAAGGGATGTATAACTAAAATTACTAATGTCTGCATGAAGGAAGTGGGTAAAAACAGAAGGAAACAAACTGTTATGGTTCTCTAAGGAAGTGGGAAAGGTGGTAAAGGGAAAAAGATGGCATTCAGAAGGTATAAGGAAACACAGAGGAAGGAAGACAGAGATATATAACTAGTATAGTGGAGAGAAGAAGACAAGGTGGTGAAGGGGGTAAAAGTGCAGACAAAGGAAAGAATCACCAAAGGTGTCCATAAGGGTAAGACTTTCTTCAGAAACATAAGTGATAAGACGAAGCAAGGAGAGGGATAGTGAAGATTAGAAGGGTGGGGGGAGACTGCAGAAGAGGATCAAGAAAAGCAGACATTCTGAACAGGTACTCTGTTCAGTATTCACAGTTGAGGAGGAACTGACTACCAGGGAGTAGCATGAATGGGGAGGGGTGAAAACAAGTCAATTTCATAAGAAAGAGTCCAGAAGAGACTTGCAGCTCTGAAGGTGGACAAAGCTAAGGGATACATCCAAGGGTTCTAAAGGAGCTCAGGAAGGTGCTAGCTGCCCCATTGACAGTATTGTTCCACAGCTCACTGGAAACAGGCATGATTCTAGAGGACTGAAGAAGAGCTGACATGGTTCCTGTACATAACAGTGGTAACAGATAGACTAACAACTATAAGCTAGTCAGTCTTACATCAGTGGTGTGGAAAATAATGGAATATCTACTAAAGGAAAGACTAGTTGAGTAGCTTGAATCCAATGGACTGCAATACCACAGGCAATGGGAGTCACGTGATGACTCAGGGCTAACAGCAGCTCTCCCGCACTGCTCCAATCGCTTACATGCATCATTTTTATATTTTATAGTGATCCATTTTTATTTTGTTCTTGATGTTGCGTGGTGGTGATTACTATTGATTGAGCAGCACAAAATGGCATAATTTATGTAAATGGAGACCAAAAAAGCCTTTGTGCATCACTCAGTCATCCCCATACACCCTGAGTGAAACCATGGGCCAAAGCACACCGAGTCATGTTCAGTAACTACTACTACTACTACTACACTACTACCCACCCGACTGCTGAGGCTCTAACAGTGGAGAGCTTCTTACAGGAGCTGCCTCCCTTAAGGATACCATATTAGCCTCTCAAAGGATGTGAAACTAATTTGTCCTGCCCTAAGGAACTCATCCAGAAGGTAGGAGATCTAGAAATCTGTATGAGCTCTATGGAAGACTGGAAGAATTAAGTTGAACCTTCAGTGAAAAATCTCCATCGGAAGATAACTCACCTGGAAGATCACTTGGAAGATTTAGAAAGGAGAAGTCACCATAACAATTTAGTCATTACTGGCCTTCCTAAATGAACTGTAGGGCAAGATACTACGTGGTTTATCCAGCAACATTGTGTGAAATTGGCAGTGCCCTTTCCTAATGGGTAACTCTACATGGTGGAAAGAGCCCACAGGGCTTTGAGACCAATGCCAGCAGAGGGTGAAAAGTCATGGCCATTTATCTTCAAAATACTGAATTATTTCGACAAGCAGCACATCCTTCACAAAACTAGGGAAATGAAAGGGATCCTCTGGAAAGAAAAGAAGTTGTGTATTTTTCAGGATTTCCCACCTCAAGTTCCGGGGAAAAGGGCTGGATATCATCCTATTATTTCAAAATGGTAGGCATCCAGCAATTGATTTTGTCTTTCATATCCAGCAAAACTCAAACAAGCATTTGTCAATGCCGAATGTTTGCTTGCTGGCATTGGCAGTGGTAGTGTAGAAGTTACAGAGCTGCATAATAGGAATGGCAGTGAAGTACTGAACTGAAGCCAACCCCATCACCACCCAGCAGAGAGTGACAGGCATTGGGGTGTGCCTTTGGGTTGTCAGGCATAACGGCCACGCCATTTCACCACACCCCACCCTGCAGACACTGACAAGTGTCACGGTGTTCCTTGGGGTCTTTGGCCCTTATGCGCACCCCATTCCATTAGGAAATACAGTGAGATGGGTGCGATATAGGAGAATGGGGTGAACTTTGGGGCCAAAGAGTCCAAGGCATACCTTGATGCCTCTCACTGGCTGCAGGGTGTGGAATGGTATAAGCATTACAGGCAAGAATCCCAAGTCACACCCCTGATGCCTGTCATTCTCTACAGGGTTGGGCATTATGGTTGGAAACCCTAATACCTCAGGCATTCGTTGGTATTTTCACTCCAAATTTTCAACATGTTTTTTTGTGACCCCACCTCATGAACGGGGGAATATCAGTTTGTTAGCAAAAGCTGCTTATGCACAGCGACTATGGCATTTAGCACCACAGGTGCAAAAACATTCCAACAGGATGTAAAATGACCTCTGTATCTGTTCATGGGGAGGTGAAAATAGGCAATGTTGCAAATCTGCAGTAAAATATTAAAAAATGGTGAAGTGATGAGCGTACATTGAAACTGTGCAATGCACACCGTAATATAATTAGGTTGGGGATTTTTACAGCAGATTGTCAACTCAGGCATTTTGGTGCCTCCGATCATGAACAGTGTCACTGTGATTTTCTTTGTCTGTCCCGAACAATGATTTCCACAGTGACCACACATCTCTGCGCTGAAATTGTGAAAACACACTTCGGCCATGTTGTGAAAAATGACAGCTGTACTGTTCATAAGGAAGTGTGGAAAAATGCCACTGGTGAAAATCTGGACTGAAAATATTACAATGTCATGAACTTACGAGGGTGCGTGGAAACTGCACAATGCTTACTTGTAACACAATCATTTTATGGACTTTTGTCACCAAATTTTCAACATAGCCATTTTAAGACCTCTGCTCATGAACAGTATAACTGTGATTTTCTTAATCTGTCCCAAACATTGCTTTCGCACCAACTGCACCATTGTGTGCAACATGTGCGAAAACACATTTTGGGTGACATATGAAAAATGGCAGCTGTACTGTTCATAAGGAAGTGTAATAAAATGGCAATGTTGAAAATCTGGAATGAAAATATTAAATTCGCAAACTTACGAGCATGCATAGGAACTGCGCAAAGCATGCTCGTAAAACAGTCATTTTTAGGAATTTTTTCACCAAATTTTCAACATAGCCATTTTAAGACCTCTGCTCATGAACAGTGTCTCTGTGATTTTCTTAATGTGTCCCATACATTGATTTCGCACATCGACTGCACCATTGTGCGCTACATGGGCGGAAACACATTTTGGCCAAGATGTGAAAAATGACAGCTGTACTGCTCATAAGGAGGTGTGGTAAAATGGCAATGTTGAAAATCTGAAATGACAATAATGAAAATTAAATGAACTTACGGCGTGTGTAGGAACTGCGCATGCGCTCGTAAAAGTCATTTTGGAATTTTTCACCAAATTTTCAACATAGCCATTTTAAGACCTCTGCTCATGAACAGTGTCACTGTGATTTTCTTAATTTGTCCGTACATTGATTTGCACACCGACTGCGCCATTGTGCGCTACATGGGTGGAAACAATTTTGGGTGAGATGTGAACAATGACAGCTATACTGCTCATAAGAAGGGTGGTAAAATGGCAATGTTGAGAAATCTGGAGTGAAATATTGATGTGAACTTCTGACGTCTTGCGTAGGAACTACGCAACACATGCTCATAAAATAGTCATTTTAAAATTTTTCCACCAAATTTTCAAATAGTCTTTTGAGCACACCTTATGAACACTGGCAGTGTCATTTCATTAATCATTCTGGAAAGGTGATTTCGTGCAGTGGCTGCGAAATCACCCTTCATTGAGTAATGCCATGACAGTGCAAGAATTCATGAGGAGGGTCCCAAAAACTCCATGTTGAAAATTTGGTGCAAAATCAAAAATACCTGAGATATGCAATAAAGTTGAAAAACCCCTATCTATCCCATTATACAGCTTACCGGCATTTCCTCAGTTTGCGGTCGGCTTTGAAGAGTGCAGACGTGTTCCCGGTCCACTGAAGATCGTTGCACCGAGCTCCGGAGGTAAGTATGGGGTGAAGGGGGTGTGGGGAGGCAGGGTGCGCAGTGGGTGGGTGCAGGTTGTGGGGGGGCAGGAAGACTGTGTGGGACCGTTTTTGCTTTTCAGGGTTTTTTTTTTTTAAAAAGACAACGTGGGAACGTTTGCCACACTGGGGTGAGCTCCCAGCATGGCACAAGGACGGCTGGGAGGGCGTGAAGCTGATGGGGGACTGGGCACCCCCATCGGCCATAGCATCAGTTGCCATACTGGAGTGGGCTCCCAGCGTGGCACCCAGTACTTTCGGGGGGGAGGACAGTGGAGCCGATGGGGGATTGGGCACCCCCATCGGCTATACGATAACTTGCCATGCTGGGGTGGCACCCAGCATGGCATTTGGAAAACTTTAGAGGCAGGCACAGCCAATGAGGATTAGGCACCCCATCAGCTATAAAGTGTGTGCGTGTGGGAGGCAGCACGCGGTATGTGTGCTGTGCGTGTGTGTGTGTGTGTAAGGGGCTGCGCATGAGCAGGCAATATCTTATCGCTGCTCACTGAAGCATAGCTCCCTCTTTCAACTGTATGCCACTGCATTTTGGAGCTTGTCATAGACAGGTCCAGCATGCATTGGCGGACAGGGGCCGCACCTGCCAAGACACTGACTGAATTGGAAGAGGGGGTGACACACCTCCGAAAACTCGGATGGTGGCACTATGTTTCTTGCACATGCGTGCAAGCAAACATAAAAATCACCACAAATGGAGGACCAAAGTTGTTTCTCTCTGCAGGACAAAACAAACATGAACTTCTAAACTATTTTCCAGACCTGTTTAAAATGTTGTTAGGCCAGTTCATTTACTTTATGCAAGAGGGCCACTGTTGATTTAGAGGAGAACATGTTTAACTTAGAATGATTTTGGCTGGTGGGGATATTTCAGTTCTTGGCATCTAATATGCAGACTTCCATTATACATTATGTCGGTCGGAACATACTGCTACCTGTTGGAGTCGATGTTTGCTTAGCACATTATGTTGTATCTGAGTGCCCATTTTCTTTCTGTTTTTTTTTTTCCTTTTTTTGGTAACCCCTATTATCTATGCTTTTTCTGGTCCTTGAGTTGAACTATGAATAAACCCTTTAGATGTTATCCAATTACTAATACTTTGGGGGCCAATGATTCTTTTTCTTGTTTCTTAGTTTATTATAATGTGCAGTTTATTACACTGTTGTCAAGGTGTTTGGGTATTAATCTTGCACATGACTGTGCTTCTAAGCTAGTCCTCCTTCCTAATTAGGTGAACATTGTTTTATGATGGCAAGCACCAGTTCCTGCTTTTGTCTGATGCTCATTGTCATATGGACTTAGAGTTTTGGAACCATGCTTTATTTTGATGAAGCTCGCTATTTGGAGTCTGCAGCTGCTTCTGTTTTGGGCATTATTTACATTAGACTATTTTAGCATTGTTTGGAACATGCTGGTGCTGTTTGCTTCCCGTATTTACTCATTTAAACTTTATATCTATTCAGCCTTGAACTACTGTATTAACTGTTAGCACATTTTATATTATGCATTACCAATAAGGATGTGGTGGAGAGAGAAGGCTGCTCTCATATTTGAACATCCCAGAGGGGTTACATTATGGGTGGAGGTGTGGAGGGTGATTATGGGGGTATACAATATATTGCTACCTGCTTTATATGTTTTTAGGCTGATTGTTTTTTATATCGAGGGCCTCAGGTAAGGGCTGGTGATAAGTAAGTTTGAAGAAGTTTTGGCAAATTATGGGTGCTAATAAATGAGAAGGTACTGATGTATACCATCTGCCTGGTGATGGCAAAAGCACACACTGTGTCTCAAGTTTTCTGTAGTGGCTTAGTTCGTATTCAGTGTGTACATCATTATTATCAGGGAACATCTTCATGGTTTCCCTGGAGCTTCTGGAGGCCCTCAAATATTGGTCATGGCTGCACAGACAGATGCTGTTTATGTAGGACATTTTTTACCATAGCTAACTGAGGCTCTGTTTATATATATATATATAGTATGGCTCACTTGATGGGGACTCCGAAATGAGGTGTCGGGGTACAGCACTGAAGGGAGACTGTGGTAGGAACAATCACAGACTAGAATAAGCTTGAGGTGCAGTCATTAGGACCGGGGGATTAATTGGTCAGATACTATTTTGCTGTTCACTAGGGTTTGGATTTTTGGGTTATTACTGTGATTATGTCTTCTCTATGGTTATTTAGTTTTGTATGGATTTTATGACTGTCTGGTTGTAGGGGGTAGAGCTTCAAAGTGCCACAGTTTATTTTATTTCAGAGCTGATATAGCACCAAAAAGATGGGTTTTCCTTTATTGTTAAAATTATAGAAAAGGCAGCGATTTTGTATTTGTTACTTGGACTGTCAAAGGTGCTCAGGAGTAACAAAAGCATTATGGTATTTTAAAATATTTAAAGTCATTGGGGACAGATATTGTACACCTCCAGGAGACTCATCTTAAAAGGGACCATTTATCTTATTTTTGAAGGGAATGGGTGGGATAGGTTTTGGATCAGGTGATAGTAACAAAAAGGGGCATCTGTATCCTGATTCATAAGGTTGCTTTTCAATTACTCTTGAGTGATGGGATCCAGATGGTCACTATGTTCATGGTAGGCTGGGAGTACATGAAGTTCCCCTAGGTACAGGATATGGCCCAAATGTCGATAATCTGCATTTTTTTTATGAATCCTCCCCTCTCCATTGGCCCAGTTTGTTCATTTTATGATGTTGATTGTGGTGATTGGAATGCATACAAATCAGATATAAACACATTAGGTGGTATTAGAGAGGGCCTTTCTCCAGGACAGCATGGACTATGGGAACTACTGGACCATTTTGATCTTATTGATCCCTGGTGAACATTACACTTCACAGGGCATAATTATACATTTTACTCCATTCCTCATAATTCTTTTTTGAGATTAGATATTTTTCTCATTAACTAAAAGAGTATCTCTGGCTTATTAGGTTGTGAGCACGAAGAGAAGATCCTTTCTAATTATGCCACTGTGCGAAGGTTCCATAAAATTGTGGGGTGGGGGGGTAGAAAGAGATTTGGTTTGGTGTCTTAATACTAATTATTATGGGATGACATACTGATAAGAAAATGATAGTATATTTTACACTTTTCTTCTAACATACAGAGGCTCAACTGAAAAATTAGACATAGTCTGGGAGCAGCTAAATCAGCCAGTGTGGGAGCATACAGTGGGAACTGACATTAAGAAACATTGGGATCGAACACAGAAGATTAACGATCTATTGTAGAAGATTAGGACTATTGAGGCTGATCTGTCACCTTCCAGCCCTGAACCCACCTGGTTATTATTTAATTTGCTTCAAGCTCAGTATACCTCCTTGTTAAATGAGAAAGCCAAACTGGTGGTATTAAGAGGTAATGCTCAATATGTGGAACAGGGTGAGCAGACGAGAAAACTCATGGCCCTGCATCTTTATCAGCAGGAGGCATTGAGAATAATTAAATGTGTAAGCGTGGATGGTGACTCTCAAATGATTACACAGCCTTGGGACATTGTGTCTATTTTTAAAGATTTTTATGAAAATCTTTATATGAGTGATCAACAGGACCCCTCTTTATTGACCCTAATTCAAGAATTTTTGGAAGCATACAGCACCCTCAGCTTTCAGATTTGCAGAGAGACTCAATAAAGGCACTTATTACTATGGCTGAGGTATGTTCAGCTATTGGCCAGCTTAATGGCAACTGCACCCCTTGCCCGGATGTTTTTTCCTCTAATTTTTATAAAGTCTTAATGGATCTGTTGGTTTCCATTATATCAGATGTTTTTAATTATTTTTCTGTATATATTATAGTGGTGCGATAGCTCCACTATATTTAGGGCTAAGTAGGGTATTTAATGTCAAACCTCAATTTTGCACTTTAACAACATTGCAACTGTTCAATGGGTTTGCATGATGTTTTGCATATGTAGTCTTGAAGAGTAAATCTCCAAGTGCCAAGTTTTGTTCCAGTTGTATGAATGGATTCTGAGATCTGGATAGTTCAAAAGTGATTTTTTTTTTTGAGAGTGCTGTTTTTGGTAACACCTGTGAGTGACCAGACAGTTTGGAATTTAGGTTCGAAATTTTCAGGGTACAAAGGGCTGGCCCATGCATGTTCCTTTTGCTGGTTTGGAGAAAAAAATATGAATCTGTTCTAAATGTATTACATTTTAAAATTTCAGGTTCTGAGCATGCTCAGTAAGTACTTCAAAATAGCTGGATGAAACAAAAAATAATCCTTTTTCGTATGTGGACTATTCAGTTTTGTGAGAAAAAAATCCTTTTTCATTGGCTGCCAACTTGTTATCCATTTTTTGCTGAAAAATAAATGTCAAATCCCACAAAAAATGACATCTGCTGATAGACCAACTCATCTATCTTGTTCTTCAAGATTCCATTAGATGGATTTGCCACTTAACTGTTGGAGAAATTATCTGGTTTTTTTATACAATTTAGAAGAAGAGAGAATCAGCATTTATATAGTGCTTTTCATACATCAGCGCTTTACAAGCAATGCTAGACTGGTAGTGAAGTGACTGAATGTGTGGTGGTGGCCATATCGCACATCATCACCCACACACAGCCTGGATAATTGCATGAACTGGTTTATGGGAAGGGGAATGTTGGCCAGGACACTGGGAATGTTCCCTACTCTTTGCAAAGAGTGCCCTGGGTTCTTTTACTTCCACCTGGACAACACCAGGATGGGCAGAAGGGACCTCGGTTTAACGTCTTATCCAAAGGATGGCACACCCTAGCAGTATAGCACCCCCCAATACTGCACTCGGATGCCAGCAATTTTTAGGTGCAAGTCCAGTCCCGGTGTGGGACGAGAACCCATGACCTTCTGGTCCAGAGGCGGATGTGCTACCAACTGAGCCACGCTGACACCAATTTAAATCCTTTTTCATGACTCGCTTCCAGTACAAAGGTTTTTTTATGACTTATCTTATTTATTTTTTATTTATTAAAGCATTTCACCAGGAAATGAATGAAAATATCATACAAAAATGTTCAAAGATGGCAGTCACGCTGGACTGCGCATTGTTCGGGGGAGTATAAATGGAGACTCCATTTAGCTTTGCTCATCTTTTCTCTTTTATTTCTATGGTTTTGGGTTGCTTTGCTGTATTGGTTACATGTTTCTATTTTATTTTATTAGTAGCATTGTCACTTCACCATTGCTGTTATTTTTAGTTAATCTATAGGCATAGGTAAGGGAGGCATTAGCTAGAGGCTGCAGTGAGTTAGAGTTAGGAGCAAGTTTTCTTGTTTTTAGCTGAAGAATGTTTTGTTTAAACTGCTTTGTCTACCAGCAACCCTTGGTGCACTTTTTAGTCCCTACTCAGTTTCTACTTAGTCCCAGATTTCTCTGCAATTACATTCTATATTGCGGTGACTATGTTTCTGGAATTGTCAGCTGGACATACTTGTCTTTCACTGGATGGCTGCTTTGGCAGTACCGGGACTTTGCTAAGAGCCTACGGAAAAGGACTTTCCTTCTCGGACCTGTTTGTATTTGGACTACCTGGACAGGACTGCAGTAGGAATAGTGCTAAAGTTTTCCTCAGCCAGTTCCAACTTGGCTGCATTTTCTATTTCTGCCTAGGAAGCATATACAGGAAAAACAAGCACAGTACTGTGACTGTTGAATCTGTGAACTCCCTGAAAGCCACTGGAGCCTCTGTAACACTGTAAAGATGAATAAGAGAGAGCCATAAAAGCTCACCCCATTGCAATAGCAAGAAAGCTCAGATGTGATGGAAACAGATGTGTATGCCTCAGAAGTGTATACAGTGGGGTGAGCTTTAGAGCTGACAATACTCCTAGTGTGTGCAAAATATGTTTGTTATGCCCAACATACACATTTTCCTATAGGAAATAATGAGAACATTTAAAATGTCATAACTTTTGAACAGATTAATATATTTTCCAAAAGGCACATCTGTGACCCAAAGGCTTTCTTTCATGAAAATTCCAGACCAAAACCTAAAGCTGTTTCTGAGATCCAGGATGACAAAGAAATATTAAAAAACCCAGATTTTTCTGTTTTCAACACTTTATATCTCAGAAAGCTCTCAACGGATTCTGACAATATTTGGCAGATCAAGAGACCTACTACTAGCAATAATGCATGCCAAATGTCATGCAAATCCATTTAACAGTTTCAAAGCTATTAAGGTTCAAAATATGGACTTTAACATAGAAGTGCAGTTTCACCCTAACTATACTCACACTACCACAACAGTATAAAGAGGGTCCCCTTTCATGGGACAGACCCCATTGTCCACAGGTCCAAGCCAAGGAGTGTGGGGAGCCTGAAGCAAGATAAGGAAAGAAGGGGAAGGGGAGGGAGGTGGGGGAAAGTGGGAAGGCTTTAGTGAGGTCACAAAGGGGAGGAGCGATAACATCAGGGTTGGAGTGAGGTGGGAAGCAGAGGTTGGAAGACAGGAAGAGAGCACGGTGAGCTACAGGAATACTTAAAAGGGCATGCTCAGGCCCAGGCAGCTCACAATTTTGCTCCAAGAGAATTTTCGAGAGAACACATCAGTTAACAAGTGCTTTCAGAGTTAATTTTGATTAAGTGAGCCAGTGGGCATTTGCTAATAGATATTCTGAGTTAAAATATTGGGTTTGAGTCAGTGTTTCAGCTAAGTTAAGTAGTGGAATAAGATTCACTAAGGAACATGGTAGAGGAGTGATTCCTTGGTAGCTACAAATGAGTATTGCAGTTTGTGGAAGAAAGATAAATAAAAAAAAAATCAGTTGTTTTAATGTTTGCTTCAGAGGCAGGCTAAGGCACAAAGATGTTTTCAAAGGGGAGCAAATAGCAGGCTTAGGGCAAAGGTTGTTTGTAGACAAGGGGGTGATATTGGCGCCAAAGGAGGAGGTATCAAGCTGTAATTTTTATCACAGGAGTGCAGCAGTAATCACTACAGGAGGCATCCAGCTCATTTAATGTGGCAGCAGCAGAAGCAGGGACTTGCTGATGATGGGGCAGCTGGCCACGCCATGCCAATGGCCTAGGTAGCTGGAGGTGCCAGCAAAAGGTGCTCATTCGAATACCACAATAACGTGGGGGCAGCCAGAGAGGCTTGTATAGCCCACTTCACCCAGATTTAAAAAAAAGAAATCTAAAGTCACACAAGGGTGAAGTGCATGGGATAAAGAGGCATGGTAATGGGTGGTAGGAGGCGGTCAACTACCCACTCAGAAGAGATAGAGAAAATATCAGACCAGGCCCGCAACAAAACAGAGAGCGGAGCACAGAGGGGTGATCCAGGGGGTTGGCGATACAGCAGTAGACCCATACTCAAGGGTCACTGGAGACACGAGGAGGAGTCAACTGGAAAGGCAGACCCACAGGTAGACTAGCAAGCAGGGTTGCCTGTTAACAGCATTAACGAGAGTGGGGCTGAATGTGGGGGCACAGGGGAGGATAACAAGGATCCAGAGTGGCACCAGAAGTGGGGATTTGTTCCGGTTTGAACCGAAGTGGCTCATGAGGGGAGTGGGTTTGGGACCAGGAGCAAAGGAGGCCTCAGGTCGGGTCACATGGTAGTGGAGTGTGACGTCAGTGCCATGTGGTCCCCGCCATTTTAATATGATGCACCAAGATATGTGTCCGCATGCATGCGGGGGAAGCGACAATGAATATAGGGGGAAGTTTTACTCATTTCTCCCTGGGGGGTTTGCAAGATTTCACTGCTTTTACAGAATAACATCAAGAGGAGAACTCACACTCAGTCCATTGGGGATTTGGGCATTTTTCTGGCCTGGGTGCCTCGCTCCTGGGGAAAGGGACTATCTGTTGTGGGGGCAGGGATCACGGAAGATGGAAGTAGCCATACAGTGGAGCAGGCTTTAGTAGTTCTGGATTACGGGCCTCCCCTCTCCCCCTTGTTTTTCTTCCTCAGGTAGACAGACTACAGTGGGGGGTAGGCAGATGTATACCAGGTTCACTACCTAAAGGGTTGGAGGGGACTCATAGTGCACTGGTTTAAAAAAAAGAGACAAAAGAGAAAAGGGTTTTTTAAAAGCTTGGCTACAAAAGGGGTTGGGGGAACAGACAGTCAGGAGTGGACCCTGCCAACAGCAGGAGAAGGTGACCTGTTTGGGGTTAATGATGATACTGGTATTCTTATGTGTTTCCAGGTAGTGCAAAGCAGCACATGGCTCCCAGGAAGAACAAGCCCAGGAAGGAAGAGTGTAACCAGGCAGTGATGGAGCTAGTGTTGAAAGCAAACCTGTTGCTGGAGACTGCGGAACCACCCAGTACCAGCAAGGGCAGGAAATGGAAACGGGATAAGCAGCAGGGAGGGAAGAAGGACAAGAGATCTCCTGGGTTCCTGGCCGTAGCCACACCCCTGGAGCCTACACCAGAGCAGATCAGCCCAGTACCTCCCACTGCCCCAGTGCCAATACAGGCACCGACCCTCATTCTGGTACCTGCACCATTGCCAGAGCCTACAGAGCCAGCTGTACTAGCTCCTCCTGCTCAGGCAGAGCTGTCAAACCATATGCTGAGACCTGTCATCACCCAGCCTGCTCCGACGACAAGTCCCAACCCACAGCTGTGCATGCAGCAAGGTAATACAGGAAGTCACCCTGGAGAGCAGTGTGTGAAAGAGTATGTGGAGGAAATGCTCAAAACGATGGGGGATAATGGGTTGGGACAGTTTGAAAAAAGCTCTGAGCAAAATTAGGAACAAAGAAAAAGGAGGTGGCATGGGTAACGAGTGCACACCGATAGAAGAGAGAAGTGTAGGGGCCGAGATTGGGGGGCCTGGGGTGCGGATTGGGGACCGTGTCTTGGTGGCCTCCAAGGAAAAGATTTGGAAGGGTGAATTTGTGGATATCTTTACCCTTGCAAATGTAGACAATTTGGACAAGAAGAAAGAAAGGGAGAGCTTTGAGAAAAAGGACATGGTGGTGGCCGTGGTCCTGTTAGAGAGAGGGGAGACAAAGAAGTCTATGAAGGGGAAGACATGGGACAATTGGTCTACTGACTTTACATATTTTACTGCCATAGTGATAGAGAAAAAGCCAGAATTGGCCACTCCCCTACTGACATATTCTTTAATCATAAAGAATGATTACAAAACAGGTGATTTTAGCTGATTGAAGTATGATGGAAAAGTTTAGAAAGAGAATGGCACATTTCGGGGATGTGAAATGGGATGCCCGGCAGACCGACCTGTGGTTGGAGATCTATACGAGAGGAACAAATAATGATGGGGAAAGAGAGAAAAAAGGGGGGGGTGGCGAAATGCTGCTGGGGATACAACCAAGTCTTTTGCTCATGGCTGAACTGCCGTTTCCGACATGTTTGCTCCGAATGTGGGGGAACCATCGGGCCACCAGGTGCAGGAGCAACTGAGAAAAAGGTCACTCTAGTCAGGAGGGATCCTACAATCAGTCCTTTGGGGGACACTGTATGGGGTTTAGTGGACAACAGTGGAGGAGGGGCCCCAGGGGTAGGGGAGCGGGGGGAAGAGGACAGGCCTTCTACAGTCGACAACAGTATAATTGAAAGAGAGGAATGGGATGTTTCACCAGCCTACCCCCATAAGAGTGGGGATAATGCAGGAGTGGCTGAGGCCATATCCGGACAAGGAGGCTGCTGACACATTATTGGGAGGTTTCAGGAGGGTTTCAGCCTACATTTTAATGGGGACTGAAGAAGACTAAAGCAAAAAATTGAGGTTGGTAGAAGGGAGGGAACAGTTGTTGGATCAAAAATTGGAAGAGAGATATCAGCTGGAAGGGTGGAGGACCCATTTGGACAACCACCATTGTAAAGCTAAGGATCTCACCCTTTGGCTGGACCAAAAGAAGCAGCCAGGGGAGTTCTGGGAGATACACCACCTGTCCTATCCGGATGGGAATTCAGTCAATGATCACATCAGGGAGGAGGATAGCAGGGTGACAGACGCCACCTTGGAGGAGGCAGTCCAGTTGATTAGGGCAACAGAGGGGGCATAGTTAGCAAAAACTGATATTAAGGAGGTGTTCCATTTACTGCCGGACTGGCCGGAGGATTGGGACCTTTTGGGTTTTCGGTTGGGGGGGGCTACTATTTTGAAAAGACCATGCCCATGAGCTGTTCCATCACTTGTGTGACATTTGAGATGTTCAGCACATGGTTATAATGGGTTTTCCAGGTGAAGTACAGGCACCAGACAGTGGTCCATTATTTGGATGACTTTCTATTAATAGGACAAGGGCGGGAACAGAAGAGAGGATGTTGCGGGATTTTGAGACCATGTGCCGGGTGTTAGGCATGCCTCTGGCCCCAGAGAAGACAGAGGGGCCTAGCAGAAGCATTGAGTTTCAAGGCATTGAAATAGACACGGTTGGGGGGCTATTCAGACTGCCCAAGGAAAAAGTGAACAAACTAAAGTTACTACTAGAAGCGGTCAAGGACCAGTGGAGGGTACAGCTCCAACAAGTTTAGCAGCTTATGGGAAATTTGAATTTCACTTATAGAGCAGTAGCACCAGGTCACACATTTACACGGCCCCTGGCAAAGGCAACACAAGGGGCATAAAGGCCACACCATTGGGTGGACATTTTTAACAAAGGGATTAGGGAGGATTTAGAGGTATGGGACATGTTTCTAAGCAGGTACAATGGCAAGACCTTTTGGCAAGATGAATGGGTATTTGTGGAGCCAAGGCAGACGCCAGTTTTAGATTACATCTGGAGGATTGGATCGGGGAGCTGAACATTTGTCAGAACTCCTGGTCCCCATGAACCTAAAAGCCTATGAACCTATGGAGGGCTTTCAATGGTTTCTGAGCACAGAATGGCACCCAGGTTAGTGGGGTTGTGACAGGGGAACAGGTCACACAATTCATAGTAACAGAGTGGAAGAACCAACAGGCACACGCAACTATGGGGGTGCACCTGGCTGCGATAAGCCAGGTGTGTGTATTGAAGGGGTGTGAGGACCCCATGAAATTTAACCTCACAAAATGTATGATGCAGGGTTGGCTGCAAGAGGCAGTGAGGTCACGGAACAAGAGGAGGCCAGTGACGGAGGAACTACTAGGACGGCTAGTAGGGGTACTGCACCAGGTTTGCAGATGTCATAGCGAAGCAGTTTTGTTTAAAGCACTTTTCACCACAGTGTATAACGGGGCTTTCTGAGTCAGTGAGGTTGTAGGGCATGGCAGGGCAGACCTGAATGATGGATTGTGCTGGGAAGACATAGCATAGTTTGGGGAGGGAGTTTCAATTCTGGTAAGGAGGTCTAAAACTGATCAGGCTGGGAAAGGTGCCAAGGTGGTGCTATGGCATTGCAAGCAGGTATCCATCTGCCCAGTTGCAGCCCTGCACGCATACAAGGCAGGGCACCCACAGGAGGTGAGCCTCTTACTATTTCTACATGGGAATGGAACCCCAGTGAAGGGGTCACAGATAGTGGCTATTTTGAAAAAGGGTATGGTTTTCTTAGGGGAGGACCTGATGGGGAAATCCTCTCATTCATTTCTAACTGGGGCAGCCTCGGAGATGGCAGTTGCAGGGAACACACCAGGGGATATCAAGCAGAGAGGAAGTGAGGTGGTCTTCTGATTGTTATAAAAGATATGTGTGTAACACATTGCCTAAATATTAATGTTGCCTTTATTTCCTTCCCATTAGCAGGCAGGGCATCATTTTGTGCATTTTGTTGCTCATTGTCATCTTATTTCTTCTATTCTCTGTCCTCTCTCCCCCCAGATGTATATCATGGGGCCGCTTCTCTGCCATCCTCATTCATTCCGGGGTACTGCGTACAGTCTGACCCCTACTGCCTGTTGATTTTCTTTCTCCTATTTTCTTACATGATAATTTCTTTGTCCACCTGCCCAATTTCCCTCCTCTCCTCCTCTTCCCTTTTTCCACTAGTCCAACTCCTTCTCACTATGGATCATGGACTTCCCCCTAAATCAGTGGAAGGGGGACATGGCCTGCTCTAACCTACTGATCCACCCAGGGCCCTATCATGTTAGCGATTTTCTCATTAAATTGTGCCATGCTGGTGAACAGCCTTCCTAACCTGGCATTCATACACTTCCTAGCCCTATCCAAGGCTTTGTGGCTAACCACATGTCTGCACAATCTTAGTGGAACAATGTCTCACCATATTGGGGTCACCTCTGGCCACCTTTGCTTAATCTGTTCAACTTCCCTTTTTACCTGGTAAAATATGTCCAGCCATGGCCTGGACCCCAGGTCGTTGCCTCCCAAGTGGATCATAATTGAATCAGGGTGGTTGTGTTCACTTCTTAACTCCCTGAGTGTTGGGAGCAGCTGTGCCCACTTCATGCCTCTCTCGCCCTTCCAGGTCAACTTGATGTTGCTGAGATCCTGATGCAGCTGCCTCCTCCTGGGCCTCCTGGCTGCCCACTTCTCTGCCCAATGTATGAAGATGTGGCCGCATATCCATGCTTCCAACCTCCGTGTCCTTTCTGCTGAGAACAATAAACAAATAAAAGTTACTAACCATGCATCTTTTGTTTCCATCCCCCTTTTCTATCCCCCCCCACCCCCATTCCGTTTGGCCGGTATCTTCTCAGGTACTATTATGGACAAAATTATTATGTCATAATATCAAGATGGAATGGAGAATGTTGTCAAAATGCTGAACAGAGAGAGAGAGAGAGAGAGAGATGTAAAAGGAATGTAATGAGAACAAAGGAGAACATTTAAGTAAAGTAAGTGACAAATTGAGCACCCACACATACTTGTCTGTGTAGTTCTTGAGTGGGGTTTCTGGGGGACAATATATATATATATATATATATATATATATATATATATATATATAATCAACCGCGAATAGCACAGTATCCTGCAGTAATGACATGTCACAAAATCCTGCCTAACAAAGGCTTAATTGCTGAATCACAATGGCCCTGCAGCATTCTGTGATATTCTGCAGCATTTGCGCATTGCATCCTGCTGTCACATCTGTATGTGTGTGTGTGTGTGTGTATATATATATATATATATATATATATATATATATATATATGTATATCTACAGTGGAGTCAGCCACAATGAAGTGCAGTAACCTGCAGCAATTACATGTCACAAAATCCTACATGACACAAGGGCACAATTGCCATCTACACACAATGGCCCCTGCAGCGAACTGCAGCATTCTGCAGTATTCTGCGGCATTACTGCGTTGCATCCTGGCTGTCACATGTCTCTCTCTCTCTCTATATATATATATATTAGCATGCATACAATACTGGAGAGAGCAAGTGTGACATTTGTGACCCCACAAAAAACCACTCAATGCTCTTGAGTATGCTTTGTTTTCAGTGATTACATATGGTAGTAGTATAATCCCAAATATAAAGATAGCTTGTCATTTATATGTTTGGAAAACTGCAACTGTAGTTATCATGTTGAAAACATAACATGGGTAGCATGGTTTTCATGATGTCACGTTTTCTGTTTTTATCAATGATGTTTATTTGCTATCACAATGCCTATGCCTTTTATTTAGGTACTGTAGTATGCAACATTTCATCGTTGTTTTTAATCTATACCTGTTTAGCATCACTTCACCATCCATCTTAGGACACCATTACATCCCTAACTCAAACATGTCATAGTTTATCACTTATATCTTATTTGAGTTCCTGGACCAGCTTTGCTGTACAACTATGCACCAATATGTGCTTAAAATAGACACCAATTAATCTCCCAATTAATAAGGATATTTTATTTTTATACAGTTTTTTTCTGACACATAATGTAACATGAAAACCATTATAACAATGTCACATTGTTCCGGACCCCCCCCCTTTTCCCTCACAAAAGACAGAGACCATTGTTTGTTGTGCTCAGATCTGGCAATTAATTTATTTGTGTATTATAATTCCATGTTTCATTTTTCATCTTTTATTATTGTATCTCACAATTTCATTTATTTTCAACCATATTTCCATCTCTGATCATCCCTCTTTCTTCCTCTTTTCTCCACCCAGGTGAGAACCTGGGTGCCTTCTTCTTCTTCTCCTTTTCTGTTAGGTAACAGTGAAAACCGAGACCGCTTTTCTCCTTCCACTGCTTCCTCTTTTCATTTTATTCCTTTTTCTTTGCCCCCCCATTTCCCACTAGCCAGTCTCCAGCTTGCATTGGATGACTGGCTTCCCCCCTCCCCACTTAGGGTCCTATCCCCCTTTTACCTCGGAGAGACCCCTCCGAGCCATCTCTTCCTCCCTTTTTTTTATATATTTCCTGAATGTCTCCTCCATGCTTCTATAAAACCCATCAGTTCCGTATTAAACATATCTATGGCCAGATCTGACAAGTGGACACTGTCTGACCTATAGAAATCTTCTACCCACTCTTCCACCCCCAATAGTACTTGTCCTCCCATTTTTCTCACTAGTGTCCCTACCCTTCAGTTCATCTTTCTCCTGGCCCTATCCACAGCTCTATGGCTGTGCTCCAATCTCCAAACTCTCCTTGGTATCATATCCGACCAGGCCAGGCATACTTTAGGCCACCACCGCTGTATTATCTCTAAGTCCCTTTTTATCTGCATATATGGTTCTACCCATGGTTTTCCCTCAAGATCATTACCCCTTAGATGAATAATAATTAAGTCTGGAGTGAGACGTCACTCCTTCAGCTCTTTCAAGGTGGGGAGCAGTTGCACCAATCTCATCCCATGGATGCCGTGCCATACCAATTTACATTGTTTCACCTCCTGGTAAAGCTGCTTTCCCCCAGCCTTTTTCTCAGCTCTCCTTTCTGTGAAATAAATATAGGAGTGGCCGCAGATCCAGACTTCCATGATCCTCCCTCTGCCTATAGGGTTTAAACAGAATAGATATTTTATTTATGATCTTAGTTTTCATCATATATCATCACTCCCTTGTCCCCCCACCCCGTGGCTCACCATCTGTTACAAACTGTAACAATCGTTAGTCTCAGACTGCAGTGTTCGGATGTATCTTTTATAACTGGCTGACCGCAAGCGCCCTTTCTCCAAAATGTTATTCACCGTCTCCCCTGCCGCTGCCCACTGTGAGGCAGCCCCTATCCATAAAGAGTGGGAGAAATAATTCACTGGGTCCTCCCCAGGAATTGCATGCCCCTCTTGAGTAATGCAGTGACTTGATAACTCATGAATCTGCTTCCATTCCTGTGCAGGAATAATTTTCCTGTCCTATTTTCACACTCTGCGGTGAAAGCCCACAAAGCCTGCACTGGACACACTGTGTCCTCTACATGTCTCTTTAGAGTTACCATGCAACCTTGACCCTTTGGTCCTTCTTTGACCTCTTAATCATGACCTGTATTTCCTTGATCCCCAACTTATATCTTCCATTCAGTACCCCTTCCCTGTCATGCCTGCCTGGCCCACCCTCCCTCACTCTCATGGCCCCGGCAAACATTACCACATAAATTGTATGGAATAACTGGCCTCAGCCTTGATCTGCATATTGCTTAGCAACACTCCTTCAGTTTCACCAGCCACTGCTCCCCTATTGGCCTCCTATTATCCACCATCCCTTGTTTTAACCTACCCCATCCTTGCATCATTCTTCTAATAAACATTGACTTCATTTGGTCCTGCCATCTTTTTAGACTGCAGATCACACTAATCCCTGCCAAGTAGACCCCCAATGTGGTGTGGGCTGTCCTCTTCTGCCACTGCTCCATGGTGAACTTCCCCAACTGTTCCTCTGTGAGTGGCCTACTTACCCCCATGTGGTGAGTTGCCCTGAATGTTTGAAACACTTGCCAGGCCCCGTCATAGGCCCTCAGAGTCCGTGGCTCCCATGAACTGTGGAACAACATTTCTGCTCCCTCCTGCCAACATCCCATATGTTCGTTGGTATGGGAATTTTTTGCTCCTACGCTGCTGGTGCCAGCCTCCGGAAATGATCCAGCTGCAGATGGGAAAGGCTGTTAGCCAGGGTGTTGTGTACCCCTTTTATGTGTTTCGCTCTGAATGACATGTTCAACTGCAATGCCCTTAGCACCAAGAGTCACAAAACTTGCATGACTGTTTCTGACCTGGCTCCCCTGTTGTTCAAGACCTCTACCACTGCTCTATTGTCACACCAGAATGTTACTTTTGATCCCGTAATTCTTCTTCCCAAACCAGGGTGCATACCCAGATGGGCATGATCTCTAACAAGGTTATGTCCCTCACCTTACCGTCCCTCACCCAATCTGAAGGCCAGGGCTCTGCAAACCATCTGCCCCTCAGATAGCCTCCCATGCCTAGGCCTCCGGCCACATCTGTGTACAGATCGAGGTCTGTGTTATACACCCATTCCTCTTGCCAGAAAGAGCAGCCATTATATTCTCTAAGGAATTCCTCCCATACTTTGAAATCCTCCTTGACTCCCTTTGTTATGTCTACTCAATGGTGTGGCCTGGCCACTCTGGCTGTGACCCTTGCTAGCCTCTTTCAGAAAGCCCTCCCTCGCCCAATAGCCCTAAACGCGAAGTTCAGATGCCCCAATACTTGTTGTACCTGCTTTAGTTGTACCTTCTTTCTACTGGTATGTATCTTAATCAGTTCCCTCAATTTTTTCACTTTTTTGTCTGGTAACCAAAATATTTCCCCCGGAACATCTATCTCGATGCCCAGAAACTCTAACACCCTAGTGGGCCCTTCTGTTTTTTCTGGTGCCAGTGGGACCCCCAGTTCCTGACACATCTGTTGGAAACTGGCTAACATTCTTTCCGTTTCCCTCTTTCCACTGCCTATGAAAAAATCATCCAAATAGTGCATCACTGTTTTATAACCAGTCCTTTCTTGGAATATCCCTGCGAACATGTGCTAAAGGCTTCAAATGTGGTGCATGCTATAGAGCAACCCATGGGCATGGCTTTGTCGAAATAGTACTGTCCCCTAATTTTAAACCCCAACCGGTCCCAATCCTCTCTTTTAACTGGAAGTAGTCTGAAAGCTGACTCTCTGTCTGTCTTAGCCATCCATGCATCTGCAGTTGCCCAGATAATCCGGACTGCATCTTTCAGGGTGGAATATGTCACTTTACTATATTCCTTGCTGATAAAATCGTTGACCGACTCACCTTCGGGAAAGGATAGGTGATGAATCGCCCTAAATTCCCCTTCTTGTTTTTTTGGGAACCAAACCTAATGGGGAAATCCTCATGTTCTCTAATGGGGGTGTCATATGGTCCCTCTATTCTCCCTGCTGCCTTCTCCTTCTCTATCTTCCATTTTAACATGCCTTCCCTCCCTCTCACTGAGCCCAGATTGTTTGCCTCTCTGGCCTGTCTTGGCCCCTCACACTGTAGAGAAAAACCTGTGTGAAAACCTTCTTTAATCATTTCCGCCATTTTCTTATCTGGGTATCTGTCCAACCATTCCTTCCATGCCTCTATCCTGATAGGAGTTCTAGCTGCTCTAAATTGTTCCCCTGTCCTTGTTTCTTTTTCCCCACCATCTCCCCCCATCTGGCTGATGCTCAGCCTTGCTGGTCAATGATTCTGACTCCCTCTATTTGCATGCCCCTTCCCCTCCCCCCTCTATTCTATGTCTGGCCTTTATACCCCTGCCCTTTCTGAAAGAACTGTTGACCCGACCTGAGCCCCCCAGTTCCTTGTGTTCCTTGGAACCACATTTTGACAGGCATGCCGAAAACAGCATTGTGTCCATGAGCAAAAAGCCCTATTGTAGGCCCAGCAACATCTTTGTAGCATGGTAGCTTTTTTCCCAAACTCTCCCTCCGGCATGGACTGATCAGTTACATAATCTGTCCATAAATCTAACTGTTTCGTGTCCCATTGTTCATCCCCATACGTGGCCATCCTTTGCCGGAAGAATTCGTTATAATATATCCAGCCCACACCCCCTTTTGCTTTTGCTCTCCTTATTATCAGGGAATATGTGATGAACTGGATGCCCAATTCAGGCCTTCTTTCCAACACTATGGCTGAGAATGTGGCGAAACCTATGAACCACCCCTCCCAAGTCTTCCCTTTTGTGAATTTGTCCTCCTCTTTCTTGCCTAGCAAAACCACTGCTGCTGCCATTTCAGTTTTCCCTATATTCTCTGTTTCTTCATATTTTGCCGCTGTGTCCCGGCTTACTAAAGCGAAAATATCCACATACTATCCTTTCCATATTTTCTCTTTTGTGGTCAGCAGTACATGTTCACCCGCTCTCATCCCTGGAGCTCCTATCTCCCTTGTTCCTTTTCCCTGCTTTTCGGCTCCACCTTCCTTCTCCTTCACCACCTCTTCTCCTGCCCTAATCTCAGCCAGTGCTGCCTCTGTCTGGCTCAAGCCTCCCAAACCAAGTGCCAAAATGATCTAACTTATGTACTCCTTGATGCTGTCACCAACGGAGCGAGTTGCATTACCTGTGACCTTGTCCATTCCTTGCTGCCTGCTGAGCATCTTTGGGTTGCCCCAACGCGTTTCCCTCTGGGTGAGAGGGTTGGTAGGCTTACTAGCAGCTGTGGAGGAACCACTGTATGCTGGGGTCCAGACTGGGCTCCACTGGGGGAACCACCACCTGTCCCTGGGGAGGTACTGATGGGGCCGGGTCTCCTGGGTGCAGAAGTACTGGATTAGCCACCTCGGTTAGCCCCACCATCTGTGGTTGCACCCTGGTTGGGCTGCGAGGCTTCCCCACTGGCCGCTTCTCTCTGCCCCCTTTACCCTTCCCCTCTTTCCTTTTCTCCCCAGACCTCCCTGGTTCCTCCCCTTCCACCAACTTCCACATCCTATTGGCCTTTTTAGCCAGCTCCACTATCACCTTGTAGGTGTCCTCCTTCGAAGGCTTGCTCTTCTTGGGTGCCATGCTCTATGCTTTGTCACCTGCGAAAATACTGGAAAAGAAAAGAAACTGATTTAAACAGCAATCCGGGGGCTGTAACCTGAGAGGCCAGGCCCACCTCCCCCCATAGGCAGCCTCCAACTGAGATGCACCTGCTCCTGCCCTTCTGCCCCTGTTTTTTTTTTTTTTAGCCTTGGCCTGAAATGGCACGTTGCATCCTGTTGCATGTCCGGGCCCAGTTTCCCCAGTCCTCGGGTTGCTCCCCCTTGTCCCTTGCTAGGTCCCCCCGTCAAGTCCCCTTTCCATTTCCGGGCCTCCGGGTTTCCTCTCCTCTGGATCACTAGGCGTCTTGTCTCTAAGCCCCCCTGCCCATCCTACTCAGGCCCCTGCTCCCTCTTGGTCTGTGTTCCCCTCTCCCCCCAGCATGTGACATCCACGCGTGGCACGCTTATAGCTTCTCTTTTCTTCTTTTTTTTTAAAACCCCCTTGTGTCCAAGCATCCTTCTGCTGTGCTCCCCCCACGCGTGGCATCACGCCACCTGTCTGCTGCGACGATCGCCCCCCCGCTTTCTTGGCCTGTCCTTCTGACCCTTAAAACAAAGGTGGGGGGCCCCTTTCTCACTCTGCTAGCCCTACTGGGCCATAGGGCATGAACCCCATGCTGTCCCCCCGGTCAGCCCCCTTTTCATTCCTCCTCTTAGCACACACAGTCGCTGGCATGTGACCGGCAAGGCCACACTGCTCTGACTCACCCCTTTGGATCCCTGTGACCCCCCCGACATTCCCTGCAGTCCCGTGTGGTGCTCCCGACCCCCCTGTTGGTGTACTGCACTGCCCAGAAAATTGCAGGCTTAACCGCTTCCCCCTTGTGCCCTGCGCCCTGTAGGGCCTCAACGCCTGCTACCCCTCATGGCTTGTATTCCTACCCCACCAATGTCATCCCTTTCCCTCCCCCTGAGCATTCCTCCCTCCCCTTGCTTCCTGTGCAGGCTCCCACGCCTAAACCCCCCCAGCAGTGCTCTAACAGCCAAGCAGGCTTCACGCTCCCAGTCTCTAGCCCTTCAGGCTGCTCCTTCCCTTCTGCTCACTGCTGCTCCTTCCTCTGACCCGGCAGGCGACTGCCCTGTTATCCGAAACAAAACGCTCAAACCACGTGGCACTCTCACCCCCACCAATGGCTTTTCGCCTGCTTCACTCCCCATGGTACCTTCTGCTTTCCCCTGGCCCCTCAGACCTTTTCCCAACAAAAAACAGGCATTCTGCCCTGCCAACGAGTCAAAACCAAGCATGAGTGGTGCTATCGCTCTTCCCCCAATAGCCGCTAATGCCTGGGAAACACGGGCGTCTGCCCCAGCCGACCAAGATGCCATATCCACCACGTGGTGCCTTCCTCATGCCTCCCCGACCTCCTTTCAGCATTACAAATAGCCACAAGTCTGTTAAAACACTCGGCACCACTCTTGCCCTAGCAATGCACTTCTGAATTACCACAATGCTTTCTTTCCTTAAAATGCAGGCATAAAAGTACACAATCTGAGGTTTCTACCTATTCATTTCTTTCTTTTTTTTTTTTTATACTCATACACTAGATTCAAACCACACAAAACTTCTGTTTTTTAGTCAGTGAAACTACTAGGGCAGCTTGTTTTTGGTTTTTTTTTAAAAACAAGATGGGTTATTTCTAACATCTGTTCGAAAAGACCTACAACATTGCACTGCCTAACTACGATATGCTTGTCTTTATCATTCATACAATTAAAGCCCCCCTTTGTTTTTGTTTTGTTTTTTTTGAAAATCTGTTACTGCTTACCTGACCAAATCCCCATCCTTTGTTCTGATGCCAATCTGATGTGCTGCAGTTCAGAATAATTAAAACTCCAGCAAAAGTGGCTGAACCACTCTTGTGTTGTCCCTTATGTAGCTCCACTGGCCCCTCCCCTTCCTGTTACCTGTCCAATGTTCTATCCCAGGGCCCCTCCCCTTCCTTCCCCCCCTCCCCTTCTGAACACACCATCCTGATGAAAAGGGAAGGGGTGCACCAGGACAACCTGGTCTGCCCCTTAAAGGGCAAACTCCATTATCAAACCATAAAATGCTGAATGTAATTAATTAGGCACTTTTCATAACTATGGCATACAAACAACAAAACCTACAAGACATTTGTAAATATTGTATACATGAAAATATTCTATTGATATATATATAATTTCTGCTGCATTACATGGATTGAATCTCATCTCTATATCAAGCAAACATATAAACTTACAAATTTGCCAGCAAGGGAAGGTCATTTGTTCTACCGAGTTTGTTAGTATTTGAGGCATACTGATGCAAAACAAAGCCGCCCAAAAATGTAATATTGTTTAGAATAATGTTCATTGCAAAGGACACCTCTTCTATGGTGTCTTTGCAATGAACATTCACTGAAACAGTCAAACAGGCATAAAATTGAAAAGAAACACCATAAATGTCCCCCAAATAATATAAGAGGGAGATGCTGTGGCAGACACAGTGGTCAAAATCCTAGTCAAAGAAAACAGTTATTGTGCCCATGAGTATTTCCCCCAAACCTGTACTGTGTTTAACATACACCACATGAGACACCAAATACTTGTAGAAAATCATAGGCCTCCACTAACAAATCATTTAAAAAAATCAAAACTTCAACTTGAAAGAGAAGCTTTTGCATATCTCCTTTAAACTGCAACTGGCAATTGGGGACAACAGATGTGAAAAAGCAAATGAAAGCAATAACATTAACCAGAATTATATTAATTGTGAAGGACACCACCACTATGGTGCCTTTGTAATAAACAATCACAGAAATGGTTAAACAAGCATAAACATTAAAAGAAACACCAGAAACACAAAAAAAGTTATATAGATTGATGAGCACAGCAGCTAATATCCTGGGAAAAAGAAAAACTTTTTGTTTCATTTAACCCAATCAAATGGTCACTGGGTCTAACATGCATCTTATTTAAGAGCAAGCATAATAAACATAAACTTATATTTTCCTTAATTATATGGAATATGTGCTTGTCATCTTTCTGGTTGTGGTACTTATTTGCAGGAGGGCTATAAAGTATGAAATAAACCAGTAAAATGGAACAGTATTCTCAGAAATAAAATGTCATGCAAAGTGCACTACCATTATAGTGTCCCAGTAATGCACAAACAGTTCAAGAAATGTTCCATAATGATAACCTTCTTACTGAAAAATTAACAACATATTACAGAATCCAACCCGAAGTGTGTTGGCCTGTGATAATCCCATTAATATACTTATATTCCCTGTTATTTTATATGAAAAGAACATATGCTGCTAACGTGCAATGTGTGGGACTACAAACACAGTTTGGTTTACTTTGATGCCTTTTGTTTCCACAGCTGCAGTTAATGACACATTTTGAAAATATTGCTGCCCAAATGTAGTTTAATTAAGTCCATTTCAGATGCTAGCTGATATATGTCCCTAAATTTGCATGTTAACATAAAGTACACCCCCAAAAGTAGCCCTCGCTTTTTCTCTAATGTTCAAACATGTAGCACAGTCATAGACACCACAAACTCTTCCTGGATCAGTAAGCTACAGAAGTACAGTATGTCCATGATGCCCCTAGCTTTACAGCAGTGCCAAAAATCTAACCAGGATTTAATGAACACTTCTGGTTTTGTGGACTAGAAGCCCACTCACTGAACCCCAGATAACATGCATCTCTAAAGGACACCATGCAGGCAGCAACATTTTGGGAGAAAGTATTCATTCCTGCAATTCCTCCACCTAAACTAATTGGAGCATTCTTTCATATTTTTTATTTTATTTATTTATTTATTTTTTAGTTTTTGTTGACCGGGTAAGTGCACTAGACAAATCCTGCCTATTTTCAGGCACGACCCAGGGGAGGGAATACAGATGAATGCCAACTTACCTTGAACCAGATTAAGCTGTTGATGGTATTTTTAGTGAATGAGGGAAATTTGGCCAGGACACCAGGGAAATTCTCCTACTCTTTTCGATTAGTGCCATAGGATCTTTAATATCCACCTGAACTACCACCAGAACAGGCAGATGGGACCTCGGTTTAACATCTCATCTGAAAGCGGCACCTCAAGTGCAGCACCCTCTCATGCTGCTCTACAGTGTCTAGTACTGGGATATTAACAAGTGCAGATGTGGAACTGAACCCACAGCCCTCTGATCTCCTGGTCTCGAGGCGGCGTGCTACCTACTGAGCCACTGACACTGCTTTGACAATTTATTTATTTCAGTTTCGGATTACAACCTTTGAGTCAAGAGGCTCCTTTACAAAGGTTCCATGTCAAAAAACACAATACAGATACAAAAGGTAAAGGTTTTTTACTAAAACAGGTTAAACAGGCATAACAGAACGTAAGCTTGTTACAATAAACAGGAATAGCAGAGATTAGGCAACTACAACAAGTGTGAGGATTAGGCAAAGGCTTCATCACCCAAGAAAGAGAGGCGAGGGTGACCAGAAGTAGTGGCTATATTGTAAAGAAGTTAAAAGGATGCCATAGGTTGCTATATGCAGTTTGAAAGGGTGGTTGTAGCTGCCCAAGCAGGCATTGTCCAGGAGGAAATGAGAGGAAAGGTGAGAGAGTGGTGGAGGTTGTTAGAGAGAGGATGGTGTGTCAGTCAGGGGTAGGGATGGCAAGTGGAAGTAGCAGAAGCCCAAACAGGCATTGTACAGTAGGAGGGAGGAGGGTGAAGGGAAGCTATTAGAAAGAAGAGGATGAAGTCAGAGGAGGAGCAGGTGTCTAGGATAGGCAGTCACAGTGGTTTTCTCCAGCTAAAAGAAGGCAGAGGCCTCTTAAAAGGACCAATCTTTTCACATTCAATGAGTAGGGCCTGAAGTTCATTTATCCACTGAGGCCCAAGGAAGGTGAGGGCTTACTGGGCAAATGAGATGTGCTTAGAAGGGATCTTGAGGGCACCATTAATAGTTCCCCTTGTCATCTGTGATACTGTAGAGCACTGGAAAATGATTGCAGTAGAGTCTGGGGTTAAACCAAGCAGGGCCTTTTTCCCAATTAGACAAGCCAGGTATTTGACCCGGAGGTGCAGTGGGAGCCAGCCCATCTTGGTAGAGAGACTACAGGAGTGAGTCAGTTTATGTGCCCCAAGAACTATGCTGCAGGCCTTGTTTAATAGTACTTTTATTCTTTTCAGGGCAGTTTCCCTGCCAGTGCTATAAATGATTAGCCCATATTCAATAGTTGAAACTATTGAGCTCTGTGTGACAAGGCTCAGGGCCTCTGGAGACATCGCTTGCCTGTGACAACAGAGTATGCCAAGCTTTGTATTGGTTGTTTTAACTACATAATCAATGTGAGATCGTAGGCTAGGTTTCATCAAGGTGAATGCCTAGGTATTTGAATGAAGTTATCTGTTCTGGGTGTGACCTTTCTGACTAATGATTGATAGTGGGCTGCATTTTTTCTTATTGTGGGGCATTGTGAAGTACATAACATTCGTCTTTTGTAATTTACTATTCTCTTTAGTTCTCCTCCTAGTCAGAACTCTCTCAGGCCACTCAGCTCACCAGAGCCACTCTACCGCCCACTGTGACCCCCACCTTCTTCAAGGACATTACTGTCACCCTAAGCCAGAGAGGGTAGAGCCCGGGGCAACCGAAGGGCAGAGGTGTGGATCCAGTGTTGGACATGTGGTGGATGATACTGTGAGGGCCATTGCCTATCTGACAGGAGGGGATTTTCATGGTTTTTGTCCCATGAGTTCCCCTCCCCACCCTCGAGCATGGGGTGCTCTGACACTATGGCACACGGCAACCCTGCTGACATCAGCCACACTCTACCCCTGGCTCTTGGTCTGCATCCTGTAATGCCTCCGATCACCATTGGAAGCTGCAAAGACACCAGACAACCTGACGCCCTCCCCCCAGGAGAGAAGAGCAGTCCATCAGATGCTCAATCCTCTCCGTCCCCTGTCAACCTCCGGCACCCGAGTCCGCTTCCGAACCTGGGTTGCCGGCGTGGAGCAAGGTGTGGTGTCCAGTGCCTCAATCCTCAGCACCACTGGGCCAGCTGTCTTTTTGTAATTTAGAAGGAGTCTGTGTAGTGAAAACCAATTCTCAAGTTGCTTGAAGCTATTCTGCAAGGCAGTCATTATGCCAGTGTGATGAATGCCTGGTAAAAAGACTATGGCATTGTCTGCATATAGTGGCATGTTGGCTATGCAGGCAAATGGTAGGGAGTTTATAAATAGGCTGAATAGCAACTTGCTGAGAATAGGTCCTTGGGGACCCCAATGATATGCCCCTAAGATTGGACACAGCCTCACTTATTTTCGCCCTCTGCGATTTGTTGGACAGGTAGGTTCAGAACCAGGAAACAGGGTCAAGTGACAAGCCTAGTGTCAGGAGGTTATTAAGTAGGATCTGATGGTTCACAGTATCTAATGCTTTGGTGAGGTCATTGAAGATAGACCCTACCACCTTACCAGTGTCTAGGTCATCACATAAGTGGAAAGTGAAGGCTATAACTGATTTTATAGTGCTATGGTTTTTGCAGAAGCTGTGTTGTTGGGAGCAGAGCAATATGTATTTGTTTAGGTGTTCAGTAAGCTGATCAGACACAATCCTTTTGAGGGATTTGGGGGGGTAGTATAGAAATTGTCCGGTAGTTACCCAGGTTGGTTCTGTCCCCACTTTTGAATGCTGGAGTAACAAGGACTGTCTTCCATTTATCAGGGAATACCCCTGTTCTTAAGGATATGTTGAATAGCTTAGTGAGAGGATGAGCAAGTTCACCCAGGGTGAGGGCTACAAGTTTCATATCTATCATGTCACTCACAATCCTGGTTTTGCCAAGGACCCTCCTGAAGTATTTAATTGTTTGAGTCTTTGTTACTTCTCTGAAATAGAGTAGGGGTGTCCCATGTTGTGATTTGGGTGCAGTTTAGTGGGGAAGGTTGTACTGTTGGGTAGGGTTTTTAAGTAGTCTGGGGGTTGGACTGAGCTCAGGTCCAGAAATGCACTGTTAAAGACATTTGCTATGCCCTTACACTCCAGTAAGGAGCCTGATGGTGTGACAACGAGGTCAGGTGGGGCTTTGGAGTCCCTGCTAGTCAAAGATTTAACATTGTTTCAAAATTCCCTCCCTGCCCCAGCTTTATTAGCTCTTTGTAGTAGGCTGCTTTTGCATTCCTCACCAGCCTAGTACACCTGTTTCTAGCTGCTTTGTAACAGATCCAGAAACAAATGATTTTATACCTTTATCGGACCAACATGGATGTTACACAAAGAACAAAGTGCTCTAGCTTTCGAACCAACCAGGTCCTTCTTCAGAAGCTTTATGGCAGTTATTTTGAAAATCCCATACTATTAACACCAGATAATGTTGAAAAAACAGAAATAATTCTCATTGGTTTAACATATACATTTAAAACATAACAGAAGATTACGTCGTAGAAGCTAATTAACACCAGTATGCTTTTAACTGAGAAGCCTCAGAAGGGCAAAGGTTATCAAGAATTATCAACAACCAGAAAGTTCTTCTCACATAAATTTTAAAATGTCTCAGTATGCTAAGAAAGCATTCTAGTGATAAAAAACCTTTGGATAGTATTCTCTTTAATATATATAAGATGAGCTTACAACTTACATTCCAAATGTCCTGGTGGATTAAAGAACATATAATGAGAGACAAAATCCTGAAATTAGATATAACTGCAAGTTGAAAACAAGCCCCAAATTAAACATACACACATATACATGATGCATGATGGTATCACTTGTAAGTACAAATAAAAATACTTGTCAAGGACCCCCAAGAAAACGAGACCATGAGCCTGATAAGTGCAGATTTCAACACAGAGTCAGTGTATAACAAAATCTGCACTTATCAGACTCATGGTCTCGTTTCCTTGGGGGTCCTTGACAAGTATTTTTATTTGGCACTTATACTTACATGCATCATGTATATGTGTGTATGCTTAATTTGGGTCTTGTTTTCAACTTGCAGTTATACCTAATTTCAGGATTTTGTCTCTCACTATCTGTTCTTTAATCCACCAGGACACTTGGAATGTAAGTTGTATGCACATTTTACATGTATGAGAGAGAATGCTATCCCAAGGTTTTTTTATCACTAGAATGCTTTCTTAGCATACTGAGACATTTTAAAATTTATGTAAGAAGAACTCTCTGGTTGTTGATAATCCCTGATAACCTTTGCCCTTCTGAGGCTTCTCAGTTAAAAGCATACTGGTGCTAATCAGTTTCTCTGACTTAATCTTCTGTTATGTTTTAAATGTATATGTTAAACCAATGAGAATTATTTCTGTTTCTTCAACATTAGCTGGTGTTAATAGTATGGGATTTTCAAAATAACTGCCATAAAGCTTCTAAAGAAGCACCTGGTAGGTTTGAAAGCTAGAGCACTTTGTTCTTTAGTGTAACAACCATGTTGGTCCAATAAAAGATATCACATTATTTGTTTCTGGATCTGTTCTTAAAAGGACCAATACAACACCTACAACATTTTTTTGCATGGCTGCTTTGTATGCAGTTTAGTCAGATTGTCTTCCAGTCGCCCTTGCCTTATGCCAGAGATTGTCACATATGTTCAGTTGCTCCATTTGGGAGCCCATGAGCCAGGGGTTGTTAGAGCCTTTGAATTTAGATTTTTTGTAGTGGGCAAATAGGTCACAGGCATGGTTGAAAGTTGTAGTGAAAAAGTCTAGGGCCTGATTAGCATCATCTAGGACATAGAGGGGGTCCAATCACAACTCCTTAGATTCTGCTTGAAAAGCTCTAGCTGCCCCTTTTTCAAAGATCAGTGTTTAGTGAGCTTAGAGGCATCCTTCAGACCCTTGTTTGACCAGTAGCAGATGACCAGTGAGTGGTCACTTAGGGAGTCCAGGAGGACAGACTCATTAGATATGTGTTCTGGGCAGTTGGTGAGAATCCAGTCGATAAGTGTGCTGGTTCCTGTGTGGTAGTTCATCCTGGTTGCTTGGGAGACCAGCTGCATGAGGTACAGGACATTTATTTTGTCTGGTGGCAACAGTGTCCTGTGATAGCCAGTTGGTATTAAAGTCACCAAGGATCACCTGTTCCCAGTTCTGCTTGATTTGGTTAAAGTGGTCATAGAACTGTTCGGGACTGGTCCTTGTGTCCTTGGTGCCAGGCTTCTGTGAGTGTGATAATGTCAGGATTATGTTGAGCAGCACAGGTCTGGAACTGGGGTAGTTTTGGTAGCAGGCTACAGATATTGATGGAAGCAATTTTAAGGAGGCCCTGAACATGATTAGTCAATGGTCCAATAGGGCCAGGGTTAGGGTGTACATTCCCAGAGAGTAGAAGAAAGATAATACTAAGCCTTTCTAGGTAATGTTTCTAGTATGCCCTCAGTCAGTGAAAGTATCTGCACTTTCTGGGCTTTTTAATGTTCTAGTTCTGGTGGAAGAAAATTAATAAAAACAACAAACTACTGTTAAAAACAATAAGCACTTGCAAATATAATAAAGTACACCATGTTTGTGGACAAAACATGATGGACACTTTCTGTGCTGTATGTTATGGGGCTTAAAAGGTGTAAAAACAAGTGCTGGGTCCATTTACTTTGTTCTAGTGCAGTGGTATAAAATAAGTGATGTACTCTGCATTAATCAACCCTATAAGTAGAGTTGGGGACATTATTGTTATAAACAAATTACATACTTTAAAGTGACTTTCAGCTATGACACAAAATGTAGGGCATTTTAAGGCAGACTTTTGGTGTTTCTGGAGCTGCCACTAAAAATAAAGACTAATCAGACAGAGATTTTGTGGGTAGTATCTGGTAATATTACAACACCAAACAGAAGAAATACCTCCCCTTAGGTTGTCAGACTAAGGGGAGGTAGTGAGAGTACCTCCATGGGTTATTGCACAGCTGCTTAATTCTGCTGTTGTTGGACTATGAGGCGAGCACTACTGGTATCTGATCATATGGACTGGGTGAGGGTGAGAGCCTCACCTATCTTGGGACTTCATTTAGAGGTTTTGGCATGCTTCCTTTTTTCAAAAGTGATTCCTCATTTACTAACTGGACTTTCAATGACCAAACTGATTGGGATTTTAAGTTTAATTTTGAAGAGGAGGATTGTTTGATTATTTAGATTGGTTATAGTTGGAGGATTTGGGGTATTATTATTATTTGTAGGGTGACTATTCTGGGTGGCTGGAGATTATGTGCTGGCAGGTAGCTCTGCCAGTCAGGCACTACTCCCCCTCGGAGCTCCAAGACCTCTATCCCTTTAATTGTCCCCCTCTGCCTGCCGACATATATGGTCATTGTTGGGCATTGGGGATCATTGGAAGAGGTGGGGGGGGCCCCTGGACCTTGGGGGAAGTTAAGTGGCCAGATTGGGGTCATAGAGAAGAGCAGATGCCCTGGGGCAAAATGGAGACTGGAGTGGGGTCCTCCCTGTCTGGTTCCCATTCCCAAGGGCTCTGCTTTGAGTGGGCAGTTGACCCAGTCAGCCTCAGAGTCTCATCCCACCCGGGCAGTGTTATGCAATGCCAGATCCATTAAAAACAAGATGGAAATAATTGCTGATCTTGTTGGGTCATCGGACCTGGCATGTATCAACGAGACCTGGCTGGATGACAATGATGGCCCAATTTTTGAGTCAGCCATTCTGGCCAGGTTCTCAGTGATACATTGCCTGAGGCTGGATTGTGGGACGGAGGTGTAACCATCTGTTTCAGAATGGAATTGGACCTGGTAGATGTGCCAGTGGGGATACTAAATCCTTTGAATGTACAGTATCTTGGGCGCACGTGCAGGGTGCAAAATTCTTCTCGTCTACAGTCCACCTGGGGACAGGAAGCAATTTTTGCAGGAAGTTGCAGACTTCATTGTCAACATGCTGTTGGAGTCCCCAAGAGTGATGGTGCTGGGTGACTTCAATTCCTGGATCAACAACAAAATCTCACATTTTGGTCAGGACTTCCTCCAACTAATGATTTTGTTTGGCTTCATACAGGTGGTTACCTCTGCGACCCATAATTATGGTCATTCTTTGGATCTGGTGTTCCTACTGGGAATGGAGACCTCCAACTTGGTGGTGGAACCAGTCGGTTGGTCTGACCATTACACTATCAGGTTCAACTTCCAGGCTCCCGCTTATAGGACTGCCTCTTTGGAGATGGTCCAGTACTGCCAATTAAGGGGTGTGACCCCAGATGACCTGATGGCAGTTCTGGATCTATCGGGACTTCCGACTGCAAGCAAGGGTCTAGACAACCTACAACAAGCCTGCAATAAGGCAGTGGTGATGGCTCTGGATTCTATTCCTCCTGTTCGTGTTCACCCCCTCACCCTTCGCCCTCAGTCCCCTTGGTTTGATGGGACCTTGAGAAAGATGATGAGAGAGGGGGGCGAAGGCTGTAGCATCGCTGATGGAAATCTGGCCTTGATGCCGACAGACTTAGATTGCTGGCCCATTATATAGACTACCAATCGGTGATCTCCTGTAAGAAGAAAGAGTTCCTGTCTGGGGAGATTACCGTTGCATGTAACCGACCAGCTCAGCTCTTCCGAACTGTGGACAGACTGTGCAATCCAACCTGTCTGCAAGTTCAGAGAACTTTGTCACAGGATATGTGTGATGGGTTTGCTCACTTCTTTGCAGGTAAAGTTGCTGACATTAGGTCAGAGATTGGCATAGTCCATTCCAATGGGTCAGGCAGTGATTGGTGGGAGGTTGCAGAGCCTCAGTTTGGTTGGCCATTTTTTGATCAGGTGGCAATATTGGATGTCATGAGGATCATCAAGAGTATGCAGCCGACCTGCTGTAGTTTGGACCTAGGCCCAACTCACCTCCTTGTGGGGTGTGTTTAGGTCATTGGCCCAGTCCTGGCAGAGATAGTCTGGTGTTCACTTGAGACAATTGAGTTTCTGACTCCCTGAAGGAGGTGGTGGTGACTCTCCTCCTTAGAAATCTTCTCTCAACCCGGACTGCCTTACCAACTACAGATCTGTCTCTAACCTGCCCTTCATGGGTAAGGTTATTGAGAAGGTGGTTGTGCTGCAGCTGGATGACCATCTTACCATCCTTGACATCTATGATCCTCTTCAGTCATGATTCAGGAAGAGGCACAGCACTGAAACTGCCCTGGTCCGGGTGCTCAGTGATCTCCTGATAGTGAGAGATTAGAGGAGTCATTCCATCTTAGTCCTCCTTGATCTCTCTGCAGCATTTGACACCATGGATCATGATGTTTTGCTGGAGTGCCTGCGGGTAATCTGTGGACTGTCGAGGACAGTTCTCAGATGGTTCCATTCTTTGCTCACTGGTAGGTTTCAGAGAGCAATATCGGGAATTTATTCCTCTGATGCATTCTCCCTGCCATGTGGAGTGCCCCAGTGCTCTGTGCTTTCGCCAGTGTTATTTGCGGTGTATATACTGCCATTGGAACATTGTAAGGCGGTGTAGTGAGTTTTCACTGCTACATGAATGATACTCAGCTATACATGTCCTTTGTACCCGATGGGGATGATGCAGTCTCTGTGTTTAACAACTGCCTCTCTAAGATCCAGGACTGGATAAGTGCCAACTGGTTGAAGCTGAATCCTGACAAAATTGAGGTTTTGGTGGTGGACCCGGGTTGTCGGGTAGAGGGGTCTTCGGCTGGACAGGCCTCTGGACTTTTGCTTGGTGGTAGCCAGTTGATCACCTCTGAATGGGTGCAGAGTCTGGTCATTATTTTTGACAAGGGGTTGACTCGGAAATCTCAGGTGTCATCTGTTGTCAAGACCTCATTTTACCATCTAAGGAATATCACCTGGATTAAGCACCTGGTTCTACCCATTGACCTTCTGACATTGGTCCATGATTATGTCACCTGCCACCTTGATTACTGCAATGTCCTCTACCTAGGGCTACCAGGGGTTGATATCTGCCACTTGCAGCTGGTGCAGAATGAGGCAGCCAGGTTGTTGACTGTTCTTTCTCAATCTAGCCATGTCACGCCTGTGCTGCGTGGGCTGCACTGGCTGCCATTTCAGTGGTGGACCAACTTTAAGGTCAGCTTTGATGACCTATAAAGCCCTACATAGACAGGGACTGAGTTACCTGCAAGAGCTTCTGCATCCCTATTGCCCCCTTTGGCTGCTCTGCTCTGCCAATGAAGGATTGCTGGAGATTCCCAGGGTTTGTTTGAAGACCTCTGGAGCTTGAGCTTTTGCATTTTCAGCTCCTGCCCTGTGGAATTCTCTACCTCATCAGGTAAGGGGATGTCTGATTGTGAAGAGCTTTAAATTGGCACTCAAAACATACTTATTCTCACTTGCCTGTCCTGTCAATTAATTTATGGAAGTCTGCTATATATGTTGGATTTCAAACATTTATAATTTTAAGGCTTTTAAATTCTGTAAAAGTGCTTTGGTAAATGTTGAATTGTACTTGATTCAAATAAAGATTATTATAAATTGTTAGCAGACGTAGGGTGTGGTGCATTGTAGAACTTACTATTATCTCCCATACTGTAAACATGCATATATATATATATATATATATACAGTATATATATATATATATATATATATATATATATATATATATATATATATATACATATATTCATTCTTTGCAAAAAAACTATGTTAATGCAATAGTTAGGGTTGAAGATGAAGCCACAAAAGTAGGGGAATGTAACATTAGGATTTCCAACCCTAAAACCCCTGCCCCACCCCTGAAGCGAATGAGGGGTGGCATCTTCCTTGGGATTGTCAGCCCTAATGCTCACCCCATTGTATGTACTCATGAAACTTGCACACCTGTCTTCATCACATCTTAGCTTTTCTGCTAGTGCTATAGGGTGCATGTTAAGGTGGACAACCCCAAGGAAGACTCCAACCATCATTCACTTCAGGGGTGTGGCAGATGTTTTTGGGTTGGAAACCCTAATGTCAAATTCCTACTACTTTTGTCACTTTATTATCAAACCTAACTGATGCATTAACTTAGTTTTGCAAATAATTTCCTTACTTTTGAGATAGTGTAATCATAGCCTTATTTGCCTGTAGTGGCGCGGGGCCCTCTGGACCCTGCACTCCCACCATCTATAGTTTTGAGGATGAGTAATTGTATCCTTATTTGCCTGTGGGAGCACAGGGCCCTTTGGGCTATTAGCCACATCCTCCATAGATGCATATGTGTAGCTATGGAAGGGCCCCTCCACTTCTACTCGTGGGACAACAATGACCACATTTTCAGCCTAGCCAACTTATTACCCCAAATCATCACCCCATACAGAAAATGTGTGAATCCTCCCCAAAAACATAATTCTGAACAACTGCAATGCCATTCTGCAACACGAGGTAAAACACATTTTGGCCATAATTTGAAAAATGACAGTTGTGACATACATGAGGTTGGGTGATAAGAAGGCTGTGTTCAAAATCTGGGTTAAAAATATTTAAAATGTCCAAACTTATGAGTGTGCATACCAAAATTGCAATGAATGAGCATAATGTTGCCATTTTACATATTTTGATCACTTTTCAACATAGCCTTCTTATGACCCCACCTCATGAACAAGAACAAAACAAATTCCAAATCCTGCCAAAAGGTGATGTTGTGGTCATATTGTTTATGAGGTGGGGTCCTCAAAGGGCCATATTGAAAATTTGGTGTCAGAATGTCAAAAAAAATGACTGAGTTACGCATAAAAGTTGAAATCCCATTTGAAACACATTGAACCACATTTATCTTAGTTTCTCATATTGAAGTCAGTGGTTCCAGCAGCAAGACATGTCTTCGATTGGAGAGTGAATCTCAAATCTGGGATCTGTTCAGGTGAGTGAGGTTGTGTGGGGATGTACTGGGGGTGTGGGGTGTTGGATGCTAAGTGGGAGGTGGGGGTGGTGGCTGATTGGTGAGGGACTATTTTCTTTTCAGGAAAAAAAGGAAAAAACATTGAGGGACAGTTTTTTTTTTATTACAAGTCACACAGGGACCAGGACACTGATGGGGAGGGGGGGTGCCAGTAGACACCAGGGATACTGTATAAATGGCAGCATGAGGATGGTGATCAGAGAATGGTGGAGGGACCACAGGACTACCAGGCAAATCATTTTTTGGTATGGGGACTGTGATCGGACATCAGGGAAGGGGAAGAAGGACCACTGGACTAACAGGGAAATTATTCTTTGCTACAGGGATGGTGATCAGACAGTGGAGGATGGGTAGGGACCACTGGACTACCAGGGACATTTTTTTTTAATATGGGGATAGAAATTGGAGAATGGGGGAGGGACCACTGGGCTACCAGGGATTTTTTCTTTTCACTTCAGGGACCATGATCAGAGAACAAGGCAGGGGGAGGGACCACTAGATTACCAGGGAAACTATTTTTTGCTTTGGGGACAGTGATTGGAGAACTGAGGAGTGGAGAGGAACCACTGCACTACCAGGGATTATCATTTTAACATGTGGACTGTGGTCAGAGAATGGGGGAGGGGGAGGGGGGACCACTGGACTACCAGGGAAAATAATTTATACTATGGGGACAGCGATAAGAGAATGTGGGAGCGAGGAAAGACCACTAGACTACAAGGGACAAATTGTTTTATGTTCAGGGAACAGAAATCAGGGGTTGGGAGTACCACTAGACACCAGGGAGCTATGACAGTTTGAACTGTCATGGACCTTTACTGTTCACAGTCTTTTCAGTTCAAACAGTAAAGATCAATCTGTAAAGTAGTGCAAATGGTTATTTTTTGGTTGACTGATCCTTAACTAAGCGAGTGATGGGTGATATGATTCTAGCCCCAAAAAGACAAACTTGCCTTCCATATTTTAAAATAATAATACAATAAAGGAACTAAGCATGTAACTGAGACCTAAATACAGGTCTTGGTGATTCCCTGAAGTAGCATGCCTTTGAAATCAGTTTGTAGAACAGAAAAAACCAAGATGGTGGACAGCACAAACAGAATTTCTCTGAGCATGAACAGTAAATCCTTAACAATCAACAGTTCAAACTGTTTTTATTTACCTGCCTGTCTATCTGCTATCACAAAAAACATCAACATTTTAAAACGGTGAGATATCTTTTCACCAAACTATCCAAAAGCACACCCTTGGCACAGACCCCATCATCCCTGAAAATTTCAAGAAAAAATTTAATTTTGTCTGGGCTGTAGATGAGAGCAAAAATTCCCATGTTAATCACAGGAGAAAAGTTGCAACTTTTCACTTTTGTACTACTCCATATTTCACAAATCATGCCTGATGCCACTATGAAACTTTCCATATTTTGAGTCATTGACAGAATGACCATACATGCCAAATTCTGAGCTATTTTGTCAAAGAATGGCAAAGTTATTAAAGTGCATAAACTGGAGTTTAACAAAGATGTCCTGGGACAACCATAACTATAGGGGCACTACCGCATCCCTATAGCATGCTGAAGGCTTGACATCTTTCACTTACAGAGACTAGGATTACTTTACTTCTCAAGCCTGGGAAGGATGAATACGTATCAGCTAGTTACCACCCCATGTCCATGATGAATACGGATCTTAAAATCCTGGCTAAAACTTTAGCCAGTAGCCTAGCCAGAGTATGGGCTAGCCTTATTGCAGCGGAAAGGACTGGGTTCATGAAAGGCAGATTATCAAGTGACCATCTGTGAAAAATATATCACCTTATTTCAGCTTCCAGGGAAAGTGGCGCCCCAGCTGCGCTGGTCTCCTTGGACACAGAAATAACTTTGACAGGGTTTCTTGGACTTTTTTGCTTGAAGTTTTAAAACCCTATAATATCCTGGATGAGTTTGTTTCATGGATGAACACCGTGTATAGTTCTCCTTAAGCTAGAATGTTTCATAAAGGAGTCTTTTCCCATTCCACTAGATTGACCTTTGTCATGAGACAGGGTTGTCCCTTATCACTGTTTTTATTTAATCTGTATTTGGAACTCCTCATGCTGTGCATGAAATGTAATCATGAGTTAGGGGATTAGAGTTGGACAGGCAGAATATAAATGTTTGGTTTATGCTGATGATATTTTGGTTCATGTGGAATACCCATCAATCTCTGTCTGGCTGCCCTGGCTGACTGCTAGCTTTAGCAGGGTCACAGCATACAAATTGAATTTGGGGAAGGCTAGTGTCATGGCACTAAATTCTTTTCTTAGTAAACAAGATACACTTGGTTTAGGGCTCCATTGGGACTCTTGCTCCCTGTGTTATTTCAGTATATGGATTACTCGGCATTTCTAGGATATTAAGAAAAATAATTTAGACCCTCATTCATAAATTAGATTTACATCACTGGGCAGCTTTACCCCTTTCTTTATGTGATAGGGTTAATGGTATAAAATGAATATACTACCTAGACTTTTATATCCTTAGGGATGTTAAATATTTTCCTACATAAGGTCTGGTTCATCTGGTGTCAGGTGAAAAGAGTGAAGCAATAACAGTGAAGAAACAACAGCGCATGTCATTTCGCCTAAGGGGTAATTACAGTGCATGATATTTCAATGATGTACTGTATCACTGAGTGATGCAAAGTGCTGCAACATCCCAACTATGTGCTGCTTCACTGTTCTGACACTGTGGTTTAGAGGTTAGAGTCACAGTCTGTGACTGGTGTTGCTGACCCAGCTGACTAAAGTTCTCACTGCACTGTGTTAGTTTTTTTTTCTTGTTTCCGGTCATGCCCCCCCATTCTGATTTTGTACCCCTCCCTGAGTTCTGGCCCCTCGTGGTGATAATGCTTAATTTGCACTCCCCCCAGTTTGTACCCCTCTATGAGTTGCATCAACCCTGGAGCCAGTTTAATAAATCTGCTCCCCTTCTGACTGTCTCCCGCTCCCAGAGTTGCTCCCCCCCTGGAGTCAGTTTAATAAATCTGGCTCCCTTCCAACTGTCTCATGCTCCATGAGTTGCACTCCCCTGGAGTCATTTTAGTAAATCTGCCCCATCCTGACTGTCTCCCGCTCCCTGAGCTGCAGCCCCTGGAATCAGTATAATAAATCACCCCCTCCTGAATATCTCCCGCTCCCTGAGTTGCGGCCTTTCAAGTCAGTTTAATAAATCTGCTCACTCCTGACTCCCCCACTTCCGGTGGTGTTCTCCTCTTTCCTGTGGTTGTCTTGTGTGGCGGGTTGCCTTATTTCACTGGTAGTTTCACCGTCAGTACCCCTGGTCATTATTTCTGGTTGCTTTTTTACTTGGTGCTGATTTTCCTTCACTGTTTTTGTCCACTCCATTTGTTTCTCTCTGTTTTCACCTATTACCAGTTTATCCAGCTTCAGACTCTTATTAATAATTTCTTATGACAGGGTAAGGCAAATAGAAGGTCTTATCTCAAATTAACTAATCCAGAGCAACAAGGGGAGTTACATCCTAATTTCTTTCTCTATTATTTAGCCCTGCATGGTAGTATACCTAAGATGGGGCAAGGCAACATCCAGGAAAGCAGTGGGGGCATATATGCCACAGTGGTTAGAATTAGAAGGTCATTTGTGTGAAAAGGTGGGTATTCATACAGATTGTCTCCTTTTCCTTTCCCCAGCTAATCTTCCCCCATTGCCTTAAACTGACCCCTGTTTTTTTGTCTCTTCATACTTATACTCAGTTAGGTAAGTTCCTACATATCTCAATGGTTAGGCACTCCTTGCAACCAATTTTTTATAATCTTCATTTTCAGATTGCTCACAGATATGGTTTGTCCCATGCTTATCTTTTAAATATTTAAAATAATCTCATGTAATATCATCCCATATGCTCCCTCCCCATGGATGGTGACTAGAGGTAATGCTTTGGAATAACTGTTACAAACAGCAAAATCACCAAGAGCAGTTTCTCAACTTCACTATACCATTCAATCTTAAGATCCAGGCAAACTGTCACAAATTTATTTTTATAGGCAGGATGTTTTACATGTAGAATGGATGGCTGCTGCATGGCAAAAGATCTTGAAGGACCTATATAATTTCATAAAGAAAAATAGGTATAAATGTTTGAAATTTAAAACTTTACATGACTTACATTTTATCCCCAAAAGCTTAATAAGATGGGCAAATTGTCTCAACCAACCTGTGCTAGATGTAATAAGAGGAGGGATCATTGTATCATTTGTTGTGGGCTTGAGAAAAAGTGGCCTCCCTTTTGGAAGGAGATTAAAACACAGTTGGATCCCCTGCTGGGATTAACAGATGCTTTTACCTTTGATGTTTGCCTCTTAGTTACTATAAAAGAAAAGGCTTAGGACCCCATAAGGGATATATCGCTATGATGTCTGCGGTCACAAAAATTGTCTTACTATGACACTGGATGGATGACAAAGTACTGTCCTGGGTAAAATGCCATAATGAACTCCTGAACACCTTAAATATACAGCAAAATATTGTTAATATTCTACATATAACATATTGCTAATATTCTACATATATATATATATATATAGAGAGAGAGAGAGAGATTAATAAACCCAAATAGCTTTCTGCAGTTATGTTGACAACATAGTTATACACATTTGCAAACCAAGGGATCCCCGTTTCACATAAAGATTCACATGTATTTGTTAACCACATAGAAACAAGGGGAGAAACAAAGAAGAGAAACAGCAAGTGAAGGGTGGAAGATAACATGAGGAAATTGTGAGATTGTCATAGTGGCCAATTCCTAGGTGCCACAAAAAACATTTGCTTGCACAACCGAACAGGCAAGAGATAGACAAGTGGAAGAATAAGAGAGGGCAAGATAGATCTTGCTTTTAACTCTCTCTGCATAACAAATGGTAGAAGGTCTTACCCAACCCTATCAAACACACTGCTCTTTAAGAGGGAACTTTTTATAAGAAAAAAAACTTATTTTCCCATTCTTCTTTTATTTCTCTTTTAACATTATAATATGTCCAGTCCTTTGCATATGCAGTATTCCTTTTTCCTAACACCTTTTACAGCAAACATTTTAGTTAAGCACACATGTTTTCTACCTTCTGAATTCTCAGTTCCTGAACCATATTTTGACAGAAGATCAGCACTGACATTCTATTTTCAGACTTTGTGCATCATTTTGAATTTAAATGGCTGTACTGCCATGTACCACATTGTGATCCTGGGATTTTTATCCTTCATTTGATTAAGCCAACAGCAAATATTGTGATCTGTTATAAGTACAAAGTCAGCTCTAGCCATAAAATGTAAGGAACTTTATTGCCCATTTCAAAGCAAGGCATTGTTTTTCAATACTGGAGTATTTTTCTCTTTCATGCAGTTTTCTACTAATATACAGAATGGGATGTTCCTTCCCATGTATATTCTGACTCAGGGCTACACCTAGGCCTACCTCTGATGCATCTGTCTATAACCAGAATTGTTTTTCAGAGTCTGGACTTCTTAAAACAAGGTCTGAATGTAATGCAGCCTTGATGGCCTGAAAAGCCTTATCACACTCTGGGGACCATTTCACATTATTTGGGTACCATTTTTTCATGAGTTCAGTGAGGGGAGTAGCTATCTGAGCAAAATTAGGTGTGGCGCAACTTTAATGAGATGCAGATTGCGTTGCTGTGCCATTGAATGGCTGATCGGATGATTTGCATATGACGGCTGAATATCGCACTGTTGCACTTTGTGCAATTGTGTTGCACATGCTGAGCCAAAGGCACAGTTATGTGGCTGCATAGTACACCGCACTGCGCATGCCCAGGTAGCTTACACAGGTGTCTGCCGTGCTGATGATGTGCTGTGCGTGGTAGGCAATTCAGGGCACGGCCACCATTATGCCAGTGGTGCTACAGCGAGGGTCACCACATGGCGCTGTGGCACAACTGCGCTATAGTTCACTGTGGCGATGTCACACAGGCAACCAATGGTGCTAGATGAATAGACGTCCGATGGCGCTGTGCGTGGCTTTGCGCCAGAGACCCATGACCCTGTGCCGACCTTTTCCCCTTGGCGTAAGCGTCTCGCGCATATGCGCTGTTGGTGACGGCGATACTGGGGAATAGACGGTGCTGTACCAACAGCATGATAGGGAATAGCAGCGATGTACTGCGCAGCACTTCCAAGTGGGGTTGCCACACTGCGGAGTGCCATATTGCCTTCTATAGCACTTGAGATGGCATGCAGGAGAGCCCCTCAGTGGAGTGGCCTTGAACTGGCCAACCTTGTGGCCATTGTGGAGCCACACTATGGCCCACTGTATGGTGAGGTGCCACTGGACAGGGTCAGGACCCAGGTCTGGCAAGAGGTGGCCACTGACCTGGAGGTGGCCACTGGCTGCAGGAGGATGGCCGAGCAATGCAGACACCGGTATGGGGACCTGAGAAGGAGGGAGCCGGAGCTACTGGTACGTCTGCGGTCATGTGCCAGGAGGGACGTGGTGCCTCATCCAGGTGGGTGATCCGTCTATGCACCTGTATGGTCCATATGGGTAACACTGTCTTTTATGTCCAGCACATAGGGGAGGGATGGTCTAGGGTTGGCTGTGGCGGTGTTTACAGGGTATGGGATGGATGGATCTGGCTGGGTGGGTGGGCACACACATTGGGGCAGGGGAAATATGCTTTGGGTTTGTACTGATGTGTTGCTCTCCTTTTGTCTCCACAGGTGTAGGCAGGCAGAGGAGGCCACGGAACAGCAGTGGAGGATGGTGGATGCGGAATGGGAGCGTTGGGGGAACAACCCCAGCCCAGTGACAGCCCGATGAGGGTGAGTGTCATGACACCAGGATTGCTATTGCATGCTGTGTGACAGGGTGGGGAACAGGGCATGGCCACCATCCATGGACACCACTGCCATGCACGTGACATATGACGTCAGCACTGTCCAGTGGCACTGCGTGTCTGGGAGTGCATCAATGGTGGTCCATGCATGCACTGGGCACATGGCTGTGGCACTGCCTGCCCACCGCATAGCCACTGCTGTTGACCTTGGTTGTACTGTGCTGGACATGGGCAGTGTGTGTGCAGTGGTACACATGGCTGTTGCTGCCTGGTTGGGCATGTCTTGTGCACATGGTCACTGTGGGTGGGTGCACACCATCACAGGAGTGGGGAACATGGCTGTATGCCACACATGATGGGTGGACTGCAGGAGGATGGACAGTCACACCCATTGACTCTGATCCCTTGTCCTAGGTGTGTGGATACTCCTTCGCATAGAGCGGTCCAGCCAGGATCTGGTTCGTGTGGCGGCCGAATCCCTGGCCATACTGCAGGACCTCCATCAGCATGGGGTGAGGAGGAAAAGGTGACCCCAGGAATGGCCCCAGGCAGCGGAGGAGCAGGCTGGATGCCACTGATCATGCATCACCTCCCCCCTTTGACTGACCCTCACGCCCCACCTTCCCTCTCCCATTTGTTCACCCCTACCCCTTACCCACCCCACCTGGTTCCTGTCCCTCCACCCCATATATGTATATGTGTGTATATATATATATATATTTTATTTTATGAATATAGTAATTTTGATATGAATACTGTGGTGGTCTCTGATTTGCAGCTGGCTATAGGTGCTCAGTTGCAGTGGTGTGCATGTCATCTGGGGTGGTTCACTCATGGGTATGTGTGTGTGTGGGGGGGAAGTGTCTCTGGTGTGGGAATGGCTATCAGTTGGTATCTGTGGTGTGTGTTGTTCTCTGTGCATTGCATTACTGTGTGCAGTGGTCCATGGTGCCTGCTCTGTGTCCATTGTGCCCCTGTCAAACTGTCCTTGGCCTGTGCAGCTGACACCCTTGCATGTCTGTGGCCTACAAGGTCTGCTGCCTTGTCAGTGTTGGCTGTCCCTGCAGGTCATCCACTGTGACTGTCACAATGCTGGGTTGCCTTCTGTCACTGGTGAGGTGCATGTTTGCCTCGGGTGACACTGTGGCCTCTGCAGTTGCTGTCCCACCTCCATGCTGTGGCTTGTGTGTGTTGCAGGGGCTGCGCACCACTGTCTGTGACTTGTGATCCAGGCATATGCTGGTGGCGTACAGGGCCACAGTTCATGCACAGGGTGGGTGTCACCCCCTGTGCCATGGTGGACTGCAGGCTGTGTGTGCACAGTTTACATGGGCCCACACTGGAGGTGTGGTTGCCACAGTACTGCATCCCTGTGTTGGTGTCCCCGAGGGTATGGGTGTGTGTTTGCCCCTGCACTGTGTTGCATCCAGTGTGCTGCATGCTTCCACACAGCACTGTGGGTGTCTGTGCTGGCTGCTGTGGCTCTTGGTGGGTCACGCTGTGACACTTGTCTACTGTGCATGCCCCTTCCCGTGTGGGGTACCTCTTGTGGTGACACATGTTCGGTCTCTCAGCTGTGCATCAGGGGGATTGTGCATGTTGGCACTGTGTCTGCTGTTGGTGCATTGCCGTGTGCTGCCACCCACTGCTGGGTGCTCATGGTGGGTCTGGCTTGTATGGTTCTGTGGTACACAGGGTTGCAGTGTGACAATGGGGGGGTATGCATGGGGATTCCTGCAGTGATGGTCACTGCTCATGGGAGGTGTCTTGGGGTCATGGTGCAGGGTGTGCTGTGCACAGGGGGTGGCTGCTGTACCATGGGGTGGTCCGCCCTCCTTGTGCGGCAGTCTCAGCTTGCCAGTGTGTGTGCTGGGGCACCATGGCCCAGCTATGCTTTGTTTGCTTGTCCCCATGGGCCAGTGGATATTCCATCCCTCCCCCAGTTGTGCTATGCTTGGGGTGTGGGGGTGCTTTGTCAGTTCTGCAGTGTGTTCCTGTGCCCATCTGTGCCATGGGTGGTGGGCCCCTACCTACCTCCTGGTTGTACAGTCCCATTGCTCTGCTGCTGGGGCTCCTGCTTGCACTATGGCACCTCTGGGCTTCTCAGCTGGGCTGCCCTTGTTGAGCTATAGTGCATCGTATCTGCTCAGCTTCCCTTCCAGTTGCTATGGTGCAAGTGTAGCGATATTCAGGACGTTGGCTGTTTTAGCAATTTGGCTTGCTCCTTTTGAATATCGCTCTATTCGCATGGGCACAATGGACTTGTGCTTGCTCCTGCTATTGCGCACTTTTTGGGTGCAGTTTGAATATCCAGCCCATGTTGTCTAGGTGGCAGGGTCTTGATGTGTGCAAATTTTGGTGATGACAGATTGTGCAGTTTCTGAGATCCGCATGTGTCATTTTTTGTAAATGTCTAACTTTTGTCCTATACTTACCATGGGGTTTTTTTGTGCTCTCCCCTACAGCCTACATGGAAAATCATTTTTTCCCCAAATTTGCAGGGGTCATGTGTCATGTCGTAAGTTAGTGTGAGGGATTCCAAGTTATAAGGCTTTTAAATTTAGTGTTTTCTGACCTGCACATGCACAGTAGGGTTTTCAGATAACGTTCTGCAGCAAAAGAAAAAATGATGCCACAAATGCCCATTTTTGCTTTCATACCACTGAACTGGCAGGGCACCAGACATTTTTTGTGCCTTGCCAGCCACCATCTTGTTAATTTTCTGCAGGAATTAACAAATGAGGAAAACATATAAAATGATGGGATTTCAAAAAAACAAACATCAGAACCTAGCTAAATGGCACCCATTTAGATAGATTCTGATGTTTGTTCTTAATGTAATGGCCACAAATATGTTTTCTGGGTGCCCAGTTTAGCTAGATGAGCTCCTTCCCTGTGTTCTCTGTATGAGAACAGTAGGTCTGTCTTGAATCTCTGCAGCTGCAGCTCAAACTCGTGCTGCTGGCTGCAGTGAGAGCAGTGTTACCATTTTCTTTAAAAACAAACAATCACCTGCACCTAGCTAAATGGGACCTGCTTAGCTAGATTATGTTGTTTGTTTGGTTATTTGTTTTTGTTTAAGTTGCAAAAATATTTTTCTCGGCACCCAAAATCAATAGATTGATGCTGCCACAGTAACTAAACAAGCTGTGGTCAGAGCCGATATTGCTGTGGAGAGATTTTGGGATGCTTTTACTCATTATTTCTAATGAATTTGCACAATGCAGATCTGCTGAGAGGCAGTTTCAATGTTGTCTTCCTTTTACACATTTTTACAATGTGTTTTCCTAGAATATGCCTGCTGATTGCTATATGTTTAGCCTGGATAGTTCACAGAAGACATGGCATCTTATTTTCAGTGGGGCTCTACATCTACACAATATTCTCCTGCATTGCATAAAATCAGAACACATTGAAAACAATATTTTACATCTGGACATCATGACCCTACTGAAAACAAGATATTGCATCTAATCTGGGACATCCTGAGTAAATACAGTGCAAAAATGTGTAAAATGAAGATCACGGTGAGATGTACAGTAGCATCTCCCAAATGCTATCCAGGATACAAAATATACAGTACGAAATATTTAAAGAGCTAGTGGAGACAAAACAGGCAGACAGAGAAATATTACAAATTTTAAGCAGTAATCAGTTGTAATATTTTATTTCTGAAGTATTTTTCTTTTTCCTTTTGCTTATCAGAAAGTATTCTATGTGATAATATTGTGCTGGATGTGTGGAACGAAAGCTTGGCCTGACAGCTGATATAACTTTCTCTACTGCCCACAGTACATCATCAGCATTGTGACCTCACTGACTGTGACATCACAGGTGAATGACCTGGCAATCACTCACTTGCTGTTCCTAAGTCACAATGCTGATGATATAGTGTGGGGCAGTAGATCAAGATATGTCAGCTGCCAGGCTAAGAACTGTTCCACACATCACACCTACTAACATCAGGTAAACAATCCTCTAATTAAGCAAAGGGAAAACAAAAAGTACCTCATATATAAAAGGTAATGGTTGGCTGCTTTTAAAGTCTAATTTTAGTTTTAGGCAGTACACTAGTTTTTTAAAGGACATTTACTTTAGACTGAACTTCACTGTGTTCACTGACATAAACAGTTTCTTTATTGTTTTATAATATATTAGATTGCAGTATTTATTTTGAATGTTGTGGCCATAGAGGATGGTGTGTACAGGTGTGTGTGTGTATCGTATGCATGTGTGTGTGTTTGTTATAGCTCAATACATTTTCCCCAAAAGTAAATGCCTGCTGATTGCTATATAATTAACCTGGATAGTTCACAGAAGACCTGGCATATGTCTGAGACAGTTCTTATCAGATAGTGCCTTAAGAGGTTAAAAGTGTAAATTATTTGTTCCTGGGAAACGGTGACATTTATGAGGTGTGAATCTTTCTTGAAAGACAATAGTTGCCCAACTGAAGCTAATAACAAGAACAAGTTTAAATGCCAAGTATTTAAATGTGCAAGTTGTTGCATTTTGAAGGGGGTAAACAATTCTCCAGTTTAATAGACAACCAATATTTAACAAGCTGTTTCAGTTTCCTAATGGCCATCTGATAAGCAGCTTTAGTGCTGTCTCCAACATTTTAAACAGAAAGAAAGCTGTTTCAGTTTCCTAATGACCATCTGATAAGCAGCTTTAGTGTTGTCTCCAATATTCTAAACAGAAAGAAGAGAGTATTTTATTTCATTTGGCATAGTGATTTATAGTTGTGGAAGGATACATTGAAATGTCTAAAAATGTGTTCCATATTCTTCCATTTTCCAGCTACAGTCAGCAAGATGGCAGTAGGCTACCCTCACAGCCATAAAAATAAGCCAGTATTAAAGTGTGTACTGATAGGTTTTCATTTTTATTTTATTGTCCCTATGGTTTGCAGCAGACAGATTTCTTTATCTTCCTGGTGGATCGCAGCAGACAGATTGCAATAGTGTAGAATTAAAGGGATCTGGGGATTATTATATCAAGCAGCCTTAAGGTAAGTAACCAATCCGGCAAACCAGTGAGGAAGGCAAATGGAATGTTGGCATGCATTGGGAGAGGCATAACTAGCAGAAGCAGGGAGGTACTTATGCCTCTTTACAAGGCCATGGCGAGGTCACACCTGGAGTATGGGGTCCAGTTCTGGAGACTGCACGTATGCAAGGACATAGGTGGGATGGAGAGGGTTCAGAGAAGAGCAGCCAAGATGGTGCATAGTATGCAGGTGAAACATACAAGCAGAGGTGTAGGGAATTGGATCTTTACACATTGGAGATTAGAAGGGGGGATATGATTGAAACTTTTAGGTATGTCAAGGGGATAAATAAGGTTGAGGAGGGGAGCTTATTTAAAAGAAAAGAGTGCTGAAACTACAGGGCATTGCCTAAGATTGTAAGGAGGAAGATATAGAGGCAATGTGAGGGGGTGATTCTTCATCGAGAGGGTGGTGGAGGCCTGGAATAAACTACCAGAGTAGGTGGTGGGCGCTGAAATGGTGCAGGAATTCAAGAGGGCATGGGACAGACATATGGGGTTGGTAAGCGGGGGGACGGGGAGGACCTGTAAAATCGGAGATGAGTAGGGGAAGGGGGAAGGGACAGATTCGATGGGCCAGTGAGGTCCTTTTCTGATGTCAGATTTCTGTGATTCTGTGATAAATAGTGTTACTATAAACATTAAATTTATAGTTTTAAAGATTTTCTAATGATTTTATTGAAAAATGCCTCCTCGGTAGGTGTAATATCTCCACCTCCCCTTCCCATCATCACAAGTGAGCAGCAAAAGAGGAAGAGCACCGAGTAGGGCACATAACTAGAACTTCTGTGGAGTAGAGGGTCTAAAGAAAGAAAAGTCCCAGTCAGCTGCTGCACATATCCCTACCTCCATCATAAAAAACTAGCAATTAACTATGGGGAGAGCTGCTTGGAGAACTATAGTAGCTGAGCCCAACCCCCACATTGCAGCTGCATGAAAATGAACATCGGCAAAGCAGCTTGAGTGAAATCTTTTTTTTTTTTTTGTTCCAGAATTCTAGCATCTGTTAGTAGGATAGTCAAAAAAAGTCAATAAAAAAGGTCCCTCATCGATCAGCCCCCCACCTCCCACTCAGCACCCACCACCCCACACCCCCAGTACACCCCCAAACACCCTCACTCACCTGAACAGGTCCCAGGTTTGAGATCCACTTTCTGATCAGAGACATGTCTTGCTGCTGGAACCGGTGACTGTAATATGAAATACTAAGGTAAATGTATTTCAGTGGGGGTTTCAATTCTTTGGTGCATAACTTTGTCCTGGTGGATTGCAGCAGTCAGATTTCAACAGTGTCAAACTTTTACACATTCAGCATGCAACTGAAGAAACCTATAGTGAATGGCAAGAGCGTATTTACTGTTAAGTGAGTGAGACAGAAGTCGGCCCAGTGGTGCTGAGGGTTGAGGTGCTGGATGCCACACCTCGTGCCACACTGGCAACCAGGGTTCGGGAACAGACTCTGGCTGTCAGGGGTTGGCAGGGGAGATGGTGGATTGAGCATCCCAGGACTGCTCTCCTCCCTCTGTGGTGGGTAAAGGGAAATAAACTGCACTGTAGTGGCCCCAGCTGACAATCGGGGGATGCACAGTTGCAGTGTACAGCAAGGGATGGAGCACGGCAAGATGTCAGATAATGCACCATATGTCATTGCACTGCTGGCTCCTAGGGGAGAAGAAGGAGGAGAAATGGCTGGGCATGACCATGCAGCTTGATGGCCGTGGTCTGCTCTTCTCTGCCTGGAGGACTGTCATGGAATCGCACTGGGGGGGGTCTGGGGCCTTCCCGGCTCGGAGTGACATGGGGGGCCCCCCTCTGATGGAATGGCAGAAGGCCACACTGGATCCTCCATCATGCGAGTGAGCCTGCTGCTTTCTGGGCAGGCAGAGCTGGCAGCTGGATACCCCCGCCTGTAACACACCACAGCAGGTGGAAAAATAAGAGTAAGATTAAAAAAAAGTGAGGGAGAGAGAATATTTGTTGATTGGTCACTGTTCATTACAAAATACAAGAGTATGATATAAAAAAATTTAAATACACATATGAGAGATTTAAAACATGCAAGATTATAAAAAGATTTAACACAGTAATATAATATCTTAAACAAATCCCATTAGTATTTTACCCTTCTAATAAAAGAACTTAATGTATATTCAATCTAGCAATGCAGTTGTCATAACAACAATATTGTTAGATATTATCCAACCCTAAGGTAATATATTTTCTAAGTCCTAAACATTGTTCAGAGAGGTAGGGTACAGAGGCTTTGGTCAAAGTTCTTATGTTATTCTTAATTTTAGTTCTAATTCTTGTAACAGCAACTCTTTGAATTATAATTTTGTCATTTGTAGTAAACAAAATGCTTAATAGAACTTGCTTATTACAAGTATATATGTTGTTCCAGATTGGTGCAAGTCAGTGTTTCCTGGGTTTAGCATGACAGGGTCAAATACAAATAACTTGATACAAATTTTCTAAGAATGAGTCAGTGCAAGAACAAAAGTGCACTGTAAGTGCATCATGCTGTGTCCTATGGAGTGTACTGTTTCTGAAAGGGAATCAGGTGGGTACCAAACAAATAATGCTGTATTTGAGAAAGATTGTCCCTTTCTATGTTTTTCCATCTGCTTTCTACATTGTGTATACTGTTAGCCATTGCCAACTTGCCCATACTATAAAAAAGGGGGCTACTGCACACTTACGGAAAATGACCTCTCGGGGAGATGGGGGGACAGGAGGAGCCCTCATTCTATGGAGCAGGAAGGGGACCAGGGACCAGAGACTATTGCAGGGAAGGAGAAAGAGGACAGGGTTACAAGGGCCAGACATCCACATGAGCACTAAGTCCACCTCATGAGATATGAGATATATGTGCATGCAATGACCTATAGGAGATGACCGGTTGTGTGTATAAGCATGAATGCCTTGGGTGTGTTGTAAGGTGGGGAGGGGTTGAAGGCAAGTGCCTTAATGCTCAATAAGTCTGTATATTGCCATATGAACTCACAATATGATGGGTGTTATTGAGCTTATAAACGGTTATTATGAATTAAAAATGAAATAGTCTAAAATAACTGGATACCATGGAACAGTTTTCAGCCAATCAGATCATTGGATTTTTTCAACATGTTTTAAATGGAAGGATAGACAGAGTGGAGGAGACACATTCATAATCATTGGCAGAACTTCCAGTGCACAAACAACAACCTACAGTGGGACAGAGAAAGGACTCCAAATCAGTTATCTGCTTTCTGTGTATCCTTTTACTCTCCTGACATTGGCATAGAGAGAGCCTCATTCGAAGCTGACTGGCAATATAACAATATTAGTGGTGCCCTCCCCCAACCCAGAGAAAACTACAGCTCAGAAGCTACACCTGACATAAAACAGGTGCAGTAAATCCCAAGTAGAGAAAGAAATATTGAGGTTCACATGGAGGATGTACTTGATTGAATCTTTTTCACTAAGACTGATACATAAGACCCATCGATTTTCCCTGGAGGTGTTTAATCACCATCAGCAGTAGATCTAGATTTCATCAGCAGTGTGGAAATTTACTCTCCTGTAGTTGCAGGGTACACACCCTCCAACTCCTGCCCACACAGCCATCCTTGAGGACTTAAACTGTGTGGACTTTGTTGGACAGTTGTGGTAGTGAGTGATCCACAGCTGCATCCCCCAGCATGGCTCTTGCACTTCTTCAGTGTTAGAGCAAACCCAATCACTGGTGCTGGCTGTTAGAGTGAATTATAATTGTAACATGGCAATAAAAGAAGAGCATTGATTGGACAACGAAGAACAGCTGACCAAAGTTGGAGATGGCATCAATTCACCAGTAATGCCCGCTCCAAGTAGAAGTACTGATTTTCATCACATTGAATGCTCTGTCACCTGTTTATTAAATAATGATATTTGACTAACCCACCCACCTACCCAGTGGCCCATTACTATCTTAGCAAATTCACAGAAGAAAGGCAATAGCATAATTGTAAATCGCAATCATATAAAAAAACTTTGCAATGGAGAAAGCGGCACCTACATTAGCAATATGTGAATCGGCTGGGATCGCTTCTTAGGTTGACACTAAATTCCCCACAGTAGATACTGTAGAGCAGAATGATGATTCACTGCCAGGGGCAGTGACTCATAACTTCTATTTTAGTTATGCAGAATTTCATGAGAAAATTCCAATAATGCAAGTTGAGAACATAGCTGCAGTTGCTGAGAGCCAATGACGAGTGTTTTATTTACTATTTATTTTTATTTAGTTAAACATCAGTTTAGAAACCTTTGAGCCAGAGGCTCATTTACAAAGGTACCTCGTCACAAAGAGGACATCAGAACAGTAGTACAAGGGACACAGTACTTACAAACAAAAAAGTTACAGTTCAATTACAATTTTGTTACAATAGAGTACAATCTCCAACGAGCAAAAGATAACAAAAGGTGCAAAACTTATGGTCGGGGGAGAGCTGGTGGGGGTAGAAGGGAGGGAGATAGGGGAGGAGGAATAAGTAGGGAAAGGAAGGGGGGAGCCGCTCAGTGAGCATTGTCAAACAGAGTATATATATATATTTTTTTACACTAGGCTAGCGGCAGTTGCATTTGCGAGAGCTAAGCAGGAAGTTTCTGAGCCTGGGCTTAAAGCAAGCTAAGGTTAGAGAGTTTGAGACACTAGCAGGGAGGGAGTTATACCAGTGGGGTGCACGGTAGGGGATTGCCCTCTGACTTTGTGAGGTCCTGGCTCTCGGAATAACTAGGGTAGCTCTTGACGAGCTGCGCGTGATCAGGGTCGGTGCAGTACGGCGAATGGAGTTGGATAGGCCTATGGGGGATAGGCCATGCAGGGCTTTAAGGTGAGCTGGCATGTCTGATACATGAGTCGCTCTTCCAGGTTGAGTAGGGTAGCCAGGGTGTCAGCTCACATGTGTGAGTGAGTCTGGAGCACCAGTGATAAGTCTGCAGGCCTTATTTACTGTGAGATGAACCCTGTTGAGGGCAGTCTGATCTGCTGAGCAATGTTGTGCCTCAAATCTGTCACTTGTAATTTTTAAAAACTGCATTAAAATATTTTTCTGTTATGTAATTGTACAAATTATTGCTGTATATGTTGAACAGCATAAGTGCATTACTAAATGTTAAGTTAAGAGCTGAACTGCATAACTCGGTGTTGTACATGTATTGTTCTACAAACAGTAAAGTATTCAATATATGCAATGTATTTTCCTCATCTTTTTTTCACCATATAACCTAACACTTGCATGCTTGCCATATTACAAGTGCATTAATCCACTCCGAAGGAAGTGTCTACTGGGGAATTAATGCATGGTTGGGTGGTTGTAGGCACTTGACATTCGGCCTCATGCCACTCCCCCCCCACAACCATGCATTAATTCCCCAGTAGAAGTCTTCTTCAGGGTGGCTTAATGCTTACATGTTTCATTAATACTTGCATTTTCCTTTTAAACAAGAGCCAAAAAATATATATCAAGTAATAATCAAATGGCATCTCTTTCTTTTTATTCATTTTACTCGTTTAACATTTTTATGTGCATTATAGTTAATATTTAATAGAAGTTGCTCATGCTGCTCAATTGCTGAACAGTATATCATGTTTTACCACTCTCTGTATATTATATAATACTTTCCAGTTTCACCTTAGTATAGTGACTGCAGTCTACTATACCTGTAAACTAAACATCTAATCATATCTGTTTGCCACAATGCATATGGTAACATAGGGATGATTAATTTTCCCCTCAGGAAAGATAACATCCAAACCCACAATACCATTAAGAAATATGTTGATCTCCCTCAGATGATCTGTCTATGTGCACTCAAATAATCCACCAGGACTAGATTACCACTAAGCAACTGCCTCTTTGGCTGAAGTTTATTTTTGAGATAAAAATGCTTTTCCTTTTAAATTCTCTGGAAGTGTTTAACATGTAGACCATTTTATTGTTCCCAGCATTCATGACATTCCTAAACTTTTTTTTGCTGCTTACAACTTAAAGTTCATTCTTTCAGAACAATCAGGGCTGTACATAAAAGGCTGTAATGGACAGAAAAATAGAATATTTATCGGGCCGAAGCATCCTGAGTGTCCTTTCTGTCTCAGACCCTGCTGAATTCTTGGCTCAATTGCTTAAATCCTCATGCGCTCCGCAAGAGTTGGGTGGATGAATCAGTTCCAAAATGAAACAACACACTGAGATTTTTCAGGCAGCCATGGCATACACACTTTGAATTGCTTCCTTGCTGTGTGCTTGCACCCACCTGGCCACACCTCTCTCAGGTGTGCTTGCATACTGGACATGCTGATGTTTCAGAGTTACACTAACTCCATCTTCAGAGCTGAAGTGGGCTAGCACCTTGATGCCTTTTATCTTCATTCTGAGCATGTAGGTGTGCTGTACTGCTACAAAGGGAAGTTAACCTTTTGACCTCCCTATATACAAACATATTTATTATGTCTTGCTTTATTTCATCTGCAGGCCATTCCCATATGTTACATCTCTTTACTTTAAGACATAGTCAAGCATTTCATAACCAGGGTCCAAATTTTAACTATGTTATTCTTTACCATCCATTCAAAATACATTTTCTCCCCATATATCTTCACCACATTACTGTTTTTTAACCTGCTGACTAAATATTTAATAACTAGACACCCGAGACTAACTGGCATATGCATGGATTTCACTGTTTTTCTAAACAAATCAAGGTTCTGGTTTACTAATACAATGAGAAGGACCAGAGACTAAGGATGAACGTTTTTACAAATTACTACTGTATCCATTATCATCATTGAGGCCTTTCGGCCACAGGGTATCCAATTGAAAAACCCAAAATGCTTCACACTGTAATAACAATTCTTTCACATTATCCCCGCATTCAGGGATTTTTACTGCTTCCAATCCGACGTGCAGTAAGGATGCTGCAGAACCATGTCGCATTTCATGGTAATGCCTTGTCACTGCACATTTAAAGTTATTGCATCTTATTGCTGTTTTATGTTCACCGACCTGCATTTTGAAGGGTCTTTTTGTTTGGCCTATGTTGGCCATCCCACAGGGACAAGTCAACATATATACAACATTCTCTGTATTGCGAGTAACGAAACCTTTTGTACTCTGTATTTCTTTTCAGATATTGGATGGTTTACCATTTTCATTTTTCTTGTGCTATTGCATTGGGCACAATTTGCACACTTGAAATTTCCCTCCAGTGATGGGGGCATCCATTCTGGTCCATTATCTCTTTGCACAAGCATGCGCTTATCCACTGAGTGCTCAGATGGGCTGCCATCCATGGAGGTGAGTGGAAGGCTGTGCCAGTGGCCCGGTTGGGGTATGGGGGAGGGAGGGGGCTCTGACTTACGATGGGGTGGGAGGTCCACTAGACACCAAGGACAGGGGAAGGGATTGCTTTTTTCTTTTTTGAAAATTGGGGCCAGGGTCACAGATGGGGAGGAGGGAAAAATAACTGGAATTGACTGGTGGTGGGAGGATTCTTTACTTTAATTCAGTCAATGATTGGCCTGGGGGGTCACTAGACACCAGGAACAGGGAAGGGATTGCTTTTGTCAAAGATTGGGGTCCAGGGCCTGAGGTGACTGGGGTTCTTGAATTCAGATGGTGATTGGTTGGGGTGGACCACTAGACACCAGGGACAGGGAAGGGATTGTTTTTTTTTTTTTTTTTTAGATCTTGGGGAATTGGGGCCCAAGGATAACTCAGAGTCAGTGGGGGGGAGGGTTCTTGAATTCGTCTGGTGATTGGCTAGGGGGGACCAATAGACACCAGGAAGGGAGAAAATAAAATGTATATGATGGGGCATATGTGGGCGAAATTGCAGATGAAATTTTGCAATTTTGTTGCAATTTCGTGAACTATTTTGCCAGGTGAAATTGCCGATTTTTGCAGCAATTTCATCAGTGAAATAACATTTTGCAATATCTCTATTGACCAGACATAGATTGGAGCCTCCCCACTGTGGCAACAACCAGGAGTAGGAATATCCTGGACTGCCTGCAGGGAATGTTCCTTAGATAACTAGTTATGGAACCAACTCATGAAAGGGCATTAGTGGATCTGATATTACAAATAGGGACAGGGTTGCTAACGTCACTGTGGGTGACCACCTGGGGGCCTGTGATCACTGCACGGTGTGATTTGATGTAAAAACAGGGTTGGAATCAAGCCACACAAAGACGAGGGTCCTGGACTTCAGGAGGGCTGATTTTAAGAAAATGGGGAATATTTGAGGATGCCCTGGCAGGACAGGGAAGTAGGAGGAGTCGAGAACAGTGGGCAAAAAGTTAAGAGGGCATTGAAAAGGCTGCAAATTAATGTGTCAAGCAGGTTAGCAAGAGCAAGAGGAAAAATAGACCACTATGATTCTCTAAAGAGGTAGCGGAAATAGAGCAAAAAAAAAATGGCATTTAGAAAGTACAAAAGGACACATAGGGAGGAGGATATGGAGTGTTACTGGGAGAAACAAAGGGAGGCAGAGAAGGCAGTTAAGGTGGCAGAAGTACAAACAGTAAAAAATATTGCAAAATTAGTAAAAAAGGGAGATTTTTTTTTTTACATACATAAGTAAAAGAGGAAAAACAGGGGAGAGATAGTGAGGCTGAAAGGAGAAGGAGGATGTATGACGGAGAACCACCAAAAGCAGACGACTGAACAAATACTTGTTCTGCATTTATGGAAAAGGAGTGTAACAGGCCACTAGTAAAGAAGAAGGGCATTAAGGGATGGGAGGTAGACACTAGCCCTTTTTCGGATGATAGAGTCCTTAGGGAACTAGAGCAATTGAAAGTGGACAAAGCAATTGGATCTGATGGGATACACCCAAGGATACTGAGGAAACTCAGTAAGTAGCTGACTGCAACTTTGGTTGCCCTGTTCAACCTGTCATAGGAAACAGGGGACGTGCCAGGGGAATGGAGGAGTGCAGATGTAGTCCCACTCCATAAGAGTGGAAATACAGAGGAGGCAAGAAATTACAGGCCTGTCAGCATGATGTCAGTGGTGGGCATGGTAATGGAACAACTACTTATGGAAAGGATAGGTGAATACCTTGCTGTCAGGCATCTACACGATCCAAGGCAGCATGGTTTCACAGGGGGGAGGTCTTACCAGACTAAGCTAATCAGGTTCATTGATTGGGTAACTGGGGAAGATAATTAGGGAGGAGCTGTGGACATGGCATACCGGAATTTCAGCAACGCCTTCATCACAGTTCCTCACATGATACTGATACACAAACTAGAAAGCCTGGGAGTAGGGACTAAAATAGTTAAATGTGTAGAGAGTTGACTAGGAAACAGGAGTCAGAGGGTGGTAATAAATGACATCCACTCTGGAGTGGACAGGGTGACCAGTGGAGTGCTGCAGGGGTCAACAGTAGGCCCAGTCCTCTAATATATTTATTAGTGACATCACATAGGGACTGGAAGGGAATGTATGCCTATTCGCTGATGACACAAAGCTCTGTAACAGAGTTGATACACTTGGAGGGGGAAGGGGTAGAAAGAATGAGAAATGATCTACATAAGCTGGAAGAATGGTCATGGGTCTGGCAGCTGGGTTTCAATGCAAAAATGTGCAAAATCATGCAATTAGGACACAGAAGCCCAGGGGACAACATATCAACTGAGAGGAGTGGAATTAGTAGTCACAAAGCAGGAAAGTGACCTGGGTGTAATCATTTTGGGTGACCTGAAGGTGGCTAAACTGTGTGACAAGTCATTGGGGAATGCTAATAGGATGCTCGGCTGCATAGGCTGGGAAATTACCAGCAGAAGGAAGGACATAGTGATACCCCAGTACAGGTCACTGGTGAGACCACACCTAGAGTATTGTGTCCAGTTCTAGAGGCCCCATCTCTGAAAGGACATAAGATGGAAAACACTACAAAGGAGAGCAACCAAAATGGTACAGGGCGTGCATCAAATGTCAAATAAGGAAAGGCTTAAGGAGCTGAATTTGTACTCCCTAGAGGAAAGGGGGAATATGATAGAAACATACCAATAACTTACAGGTAAAAACAGGGTACAGGAAGGCAGCATTTTTCAAAGAAAAAGAGGCTCAAGGACAAGGGGTCACACTATGAAGGTGGAAGTGGGGAGGCTCAGAGGAAATGTTAGAAAGTACTTTTTCATGGAGAGGGTGGTGGGTGCATGGAACAGCCTCCCAGCAGAGGTAGTGGAGGCCAAAATGGTTACAGGATTCAAGAATGCATGGGATAGGTACAAGGGGTTCCTGAAAGTAAGGCGGGGGAAGTCCGAAGGCTAAGTAGGGTCAGTGGTGTAGTTGTAGGTAGGGAATTATAGGGCAGACTGGATGGGCCATAAGGTCTTTTTCTGCCAACAGCTTCCATGTTTTTATGCTTCTAAAAGGAATTTTAAGACAGCTGTTTCTTTGTCACTTCACAGTCAGGAAACAGTTTGTGATTTTGGTCTGAAATTTTCAGGGTACAAAGTGCTTTCCCACAGATGTGCTTTTGCCACTTTGGTAAAAATATATTACTCTGCTGTGGAGTTCTGCAGGTTTAAATTTTGTTTTGTTTCCCATAGACTAACATTGTAACGTGAGTTGTACACTGTTGTTTCTTTGTCACCCGCTGTGATGAAACAGTTTGCAATTTTGCTCTGAAATTTTCAGGGAACAAAGGGCTTGAAACACCAAATGTGCCTTTTTCTGGTTTTGTGAAAATAAATTCATTTTGTGTCACGTTACACAGGTTTCAAAGGCCCCTGCACCCCCACAGGCAAATAAGGATACCACTACACTATGTCAGCAATTAATGCATGGATGGCCCTGTGCTCCTACATGCAAATACAGGTATCAGTATGGAGTGATGGGAGCACTGGGAACTAAGGATACAATTATAATCTCTCAAAAATTATGGATGGATGGAAGCGCTGGACCTGGAGGGCCCTGTGCTCCGCAAGTAAATACAGCTATGATTATATTATCTCAAAAAGTAAGGACATTTTTACAAAATACTTTATTAATGTACCTGTAAGGGTTCCAGTGACAAAAGCTGGAAAATGTGCTGTTAAGTTTCAACCAACACCCCACCCTGCAATCAGCAACAGGCTTGGAGGTGCCTTGGGGTTGTCAGTTGTAATACTCACCCCATTCTCCTATACTGTACTCTTCTCAGCTTATTTACAGTAAACATGCAAAGGGGTGAGTGATAGGGCTGTTAACTCATGCCACCCCATATCTGTTGCTGTGTGCAGGGTATGGGTGGGTGTTAGGGACAAATTCTAAAGCATTCCCCAACTTTTGTCACTGTGCTTCTATCCCTCTATGAAGCTTATATGTATGTAGCTCTGGAAGCTTCAATTTATAGGACAACAGTGACCAAATTGTCAGCATAGCCTTCTTATTACCCCACCTCATGTACTTAGTAAGAACATTTTCAAATCCTGCCATAACATAGTTCCTCACAACTGTAACACCATTCTGCACCACAGGTGCAAAAACACATTTTGGCCAGGATTTGAAAATGACAGCTGTGACATACTTGAGCCGGGTAATAAGAAGGCTCTTTAAAATTGGGGTCAAAATATTTACAATTTCCAAAATTACGAGTGTGTGTAGCAAAATAGCAACAAATGGGCATAACTTTGCCATTTACATATATTTTGACCCCAGATTTTAAACATAGCCTTCTTTTGATCCCACCTCATGCACAAGGCAGGAGCATTTCCAAATCCTGACCAAAAGGTGAATTCTCCAAGCGATCGCAGTCACCTTACAGGCAAGAGTTGTGCAATGACAATCATACTATTCATGAGGTGGGTCCCAAAGGCCATGTTGAAACTTTTGGGGTCAAAATGTTAAAAATACAATGTTATGCACAAGAGTTGAAACTCCCATTGAAAAACATTAAACCGCATTTACTTTAGTTTCTCATATTGCAGTCGGTGGTTCCAGCAGCAAGACGTGTCTTTGATCGGGAGAGTGGATCTCGAACCTGGGACCTGTTCAGGTGAGTGACGGTGTGTGGGGGTGTACTGGGGGTGGTGGTGGGTGGGACTCATTCCTATCATTATCATGGCCACTAACTCACCAGGAAGCATCTAACTTAGGCTTGGCCGCTGTTTACACCCAAAACATCACAGTCTGTTAGATGAAAGGAACACAACCCTTTTGTTGTTGTCAAAAACAAAGAGGGCCTGATTCAAAAAGGATTGGGAAAGATACAGGGTGCTTATATCAAAGAGAAATGATGCAAGGTCTTCCTGCACCACTACCTGTGTCATTCCTGATTCAAGAATGCTGCCGACACTGGCGGGGGGGGGGGCTGCCTATGCCAAAGTCACCTGCCTGTGCCAGCCCTTCACCAAGCTGCAGTATTCCCCCCTACTATGGGATTCACAAATCCCCTGTCCCACAGGGTGCACAGTCTGTAACACTTAGACCAGTTCATGGCTGGTCTGATGGGCTGTGTGGAACCCCCTGAGCCATCACCTGCAGGCCATAGTGGCCACAGAGGACCTGTACACATGCAGAGCACCAGTTGAGCAGCAAGCAGTGTCGAGCTATGGCAGGTATGTGCCCGCAGGGTCCACCCATGTTGTTAGGCATTCTATGCCCCTCCCCACAGACAGCACAGGCACAGTGGTGGCTGTGCAATGTCCCTGACATGGGTCTTTCACTACCCCCTCCACTCATCTGGACCTGACAAACCCTCCACGTCCCTTGGTCCATACCTCACAACCCTGCCAGCCTCCAAATGAGTCTCCATCAATGGGCAACAATGCTGGCTGATTGCCCCACAGCTTTCAACAAACCACTTCAGTGCACCTTGACTTTGACGCACTGCAGCAGTTGCTGTAAACTGCAGGAATTTGGCGTCAGGACCCATCCTGTTAGTGAGTTGGATACAGGGTTCCTGGTGCATCAGAGATTGAAATAAGATGCTGTTTGTGCAGCTTGCATCAATCCAATGGCCACTTTGTGAATTCAGCCCAGAGTCTTTAGATGAAAGGAATTCTGCTGTCCACACCAATTTGCTCTCCATCTTGGAACAGCAAATCTGAAAGAAAACATCTTGTCAGTCTCCGTCACCACCTCCACATCAACTAAAGTATTTTACCAGGAAAAGAAATCCTGAATGTTACATCTGTTACACACTGTTACTTTTCATGTGTGGGGGTGACACTGTGGGGGAGGTCGGGAGATACTGCATCTCAGGGGACTGTATTGCTCTGACACCAGACCCACTTAAACCTTAGCGCTGGGGTGGAGTCATCACACAAATCAAATCTAACTGGAACTCCCACCATCAGGAAGATAAGAACCCAGACCCATCAATCATGTTTGAGCCCCAACAAGGCAGAAGTAACCCCAACATCCAAGACAATCCTGGTACAAGTGTACAACTTTATACAAATAAGGACAAGGAGCTAGAAATGGAATGAGTGGGCTAGTGCAAAGTGCAGTATGTGTTTATATCGACAACTCTTATCAGGTTATACATTAGCAGCCATTTGGGGTCAGAATACAATTTGCTCCAATTCAGAGAAAGAAGGGTGAAGTCTCAGTTGTTTTATTCTCAATGTCCTTCATTTCTCAGTATTTGTACCATTCAACCATTCATTTTCCATTTCTTATCTTTACCCTTCATTTTTTGCTCCCGATATCCCTTCAAATACCCTTCAAATGACCCATCTTTTTGAGCAGTTTATTCTGAACAATTCATTTTCCATTTTTTATTATTCTGAACCATTCATATTCAATTTTTTATCTTTCATTGTCAAAATTGCACCCAGTATCTATTCAAACGCCCTTGAAATAACCCATCTTGTAGCAGTTAAATTATTTTAACCATTGCATGTGTCTTCTGTTTTTTTTATTGTGGTTGCTTCAGTTTACTGCTTTTTCTCAATTGATATTAAGTAAAATCAATGGTTGGGTGAAACAAAATCCAGGGTGGGACTAAGAAGAGCTGACAAATGCCGGCCCATCAGTGCAGCAGTTGGATTTCCGCTCACGATGCTGGCGACCCGGGTTCAGAAATGGACCTGGGTTGTCAAAGGGCCAGCCAGGGAAGAAGGATGGAGCATCCCATGGACTGCTCTCCTTCTCTGAGGGGAGGGTGGGGAGTATGCCTGGTGCATAGCGGACCTTGGCAGAGGCCAGGGGTACCATAGCAACCGGCGTCAGTGTGTTCCAGGAGGCGGGGCAGATGCTGGACATCATTGTACGTCCCCGCCTCCCAGAAAAACATAGAAAAACTCTCTCTGGTTGCTTTGGATGATGCTGCTGCAGTGCTTGGTCTCCATAGCTCCTCACCGCTCTGCCACTGACTAAATACCGGCTCCACAAGTGTCACTACAGCCCCCGAACCTTGCTCTTGGGGGGGAAGCCAAGGATGCAATGTCGGCTCAACAACACCTTACCCATCACAGATCGGAAGGTTGTGATGTTGTGGACCCACACTGCGGGGTAAGCAAGGGAGTATCAGTGGCAGAAGGCGGTCAATGTTTGAAGCAAGGCAGTGCAGGAGTGGGGAAGATGGGAACAGTAAGTATAATAAATAAATAAAAAAAAAAAAGCTGATGAGCTGAAGCAAGGGTATAAGGCATTTTCCATTATATATGGGGAAGCATAAAACAAAAGAGATAACCTAGAGGGAAGTTGAGTGACACTAGAATCTAGGGTCCCATTTCAGTATTAACACGTATCACTGCTGTTATTAACTGCTATAACTGCACTGCATTGACTTTCTATTACCACCCCTTTAACACTACATTATTTTTCTTATTTTTAGATGCATACTGTAGTAGCACTGCACACACTTAATTTTTCTTGTACACTTCTTTATGACTGCATTACTTTTAGTACTTTTAGATGCACACTGTAGTAGCACTGCACATACTTAGTGCAAATATTTAGAAAATTCTTACACACTTTTTCCCACATTATATTTAACACTTATTGCTAACGTAATGGAAACTCCTTGTAAATGTTCAAAGTACTTTTGCTATTCTGGTTTCACTAATAGAGCTTTAGAGTTAATTTCCCGAAAGCATATTTCTTTAGATTAGTTCAATTTAAACTAAGTTTTTGCTCATTTTTTTATCCTTTCACCATCTCATAGTTAATGTTACTAGTGTCATCTTAGCTTCATACAAGTAACTTGTTTATGGTAAATTTACTCCAGGTATGCACTGCCACTAATACCTGCATTTGGTTATGCAAACCACACAGCTGCTATGGTGGCATGCTCTATTTTCCATCCTTTCCTAGCCCTGGCAGGAGGCTTTCGAGTCCCATTCCCAGTCTCAGTCATCCCAGCCAACACAGCCATGTTGGCAGGCTCCTGAGTTGTCCAGTCCCTTACAGAAATACAAGTGTGCAGCATGCATACAGAATGTATGCCACATTAAAAATTGTTCAGTGACTGCAAGTGGTTCGCATACACCAAGTAAACCTAAGTGAGTCAGATAAAGCTTATCTGGTTCGCATGTAGCATGCTTGACATGCATGCAGCATCTAAGTTAGAAAATTTCACAATAAACAATTACTTCTTGACAACAAAAGAGGCACTTAATTGTTTTTATCTGTTTTGCAACAGTCTCAGTAAACCTCTCCATACCTCGCAGCTCATTGTTGGTGTTGGTGGAGAATTCTTATCTTCCCCCATCACAGCCAATTAAATTCCTACTGCACCAAAGTCCAGCCTGCTGGGTTGCTCACCTGCACACATGTCCAGCCCACTGAGTCCCTCTCATACACCCAGGCCAGCACAGTGTGTCCTCCCCTGCACCCATGCACAGCCCAGTGGTCCCCGTTTTGCACCCAAGCCCAGCCCAGTGGATCTTTCTAGTACTCATGACCAGTCCGATAGGCCTCCCCCTTCAGCCGGGTCTAGCCAATTGCTCTCCCTTGCATTTGTGTTGTGGAATAGCTGGAATAGACCACGCATGACCCAGCAGTAAAGCCAACCTTAAAAGAGCTGTACTGACTCTGTTGTACATTTGTTACAAAAAACAAGAGCGCAGTCCAATCAGTAACAGGATAGAGTAACAGCAGCTAGCCACCCTGTGCAGCCAGTTGCTGCAGCACAGAGTCAGTCCCTCAAGTAAAATTCTAGACAACAGCAGCAGCAACAGCAACAGCAATATCAATAGAAACAGCAACAGCAACCAAGAAAGAAGCTGCTTGCAGAACCAGAGAGGCAGGGTCCTGACTTCTTGTGTCCTTTTGTCGAGGTAAGCAGCTGTGTTTATTTGAAAATGCCTCTGTACTGTGGGGTGTGGAGGGACTCAAGGGAGAAAGCGCATGGGCCTCTATCTCCTGACCCTTTCACTGTGGGTGGGCAATCCATTGGGACCAATTTGGGAGGTTGATAGCTGCTGGAAAGTGAAGGGATGGCCCTATTTCTCCTGGCTCATGGTGGGATGGACCTGCTTCTCCTAGTTCAGGAGGGTGGCCCTGCTTCTCCTTGCTCAAGGGGGGTGGCCCTGCTTCTTCTGGCACAGGGGGTACCCCCACTTCTCCTCGCTCGGGGGGGTGACCCTACTTCTCCTGGCTTGGGTGATTTAGTCTCACTTATACTATACTTATTTTCATCTTGTCACATGCACCCAAGGTGTAAGCCATCTTAAAGTGATCAAGTTCTTGTTTTGTACATTTCTGTGAATATAAGCTTTCTTAAACAGGATTTTTGTTAAAAGTTGATTTTTCTACACTACTACCTTGTTAGCCAAAACACTGGGAATGTCTGTGGCTCAATTTTTATAATTAGCCATATGAACTTTTACTTTCAACTGGACGGAGACCAGAGAAGAGTAGAAGGACCTTGGTTTAACATCTCATATGAAGGATGGCACTTCAGCAACCACTGAATCTGCATCCCCACAATCTACCTCCTCTGCACGACCATCCTTTATGAACCAGGACCACTATCAGCCCAATGACCAGCCTCCCCAGCTGAGCAGCATCTTTGGAAATCCCCCTCTCCCATCTGGGGTATGTGCAAGTCACAAGGGGAGGAAGAGAGAGCAAGGATTCAGAGTGTCTGTGTCCCTCATTCCAGTGGCAAAAAGTTGAGAAGTATGGTCCACTACCACCGTGGGTTATTGTTGCAATGGCAATTACATAAATACATACTACTCCAGCTCATTGTGGGAAAAATTTGATTGTGCTGCATGTATTTCTGTAATCACAGTAATCAGTGTTGGTTAAAGGCCCATATTAAACAGCATCCAGCTGAAGAAGTGGGTTGGAGAGCTTTACTAGTGCTTTGGTAGACTGACAGAGCAGAGGTATGAGGAACACCTGGACAGCAAAGACTGCTTTTATGTTTGCTTGCACATGCGCAAGAAACATGTTGTGGCAGCTTAGAGAGAGCGGGTTGTGAAGGTGCGGCACTGTTCTGGCCAATGCTGCCACTGCCTTTGTGGGCTTGGCTGTGTGTCACAATGCCAGCGCAGGCTGGCAGTGACACTAGTTTGCAAGCCTGCCACCAACTTGAAACGATTTGGCCTCTGCAATCAGGGGCGTCCCATTATTGCAGCATCAGCCTCGCTCCTTCTGAAGTTTGCAAGCTGGCTGTGATGCATGGTGGTCCTCGATTGTTGCAGCAAACTCATATTGGAGGAAGGTGTTGGGGTAGACCCTGCACCATTTTAGTTGCCCTCCTCTGGATAGCTTTCATCTTGTCTATGTCCTTGCAGAGATTGGGTCTCCAGAACTGCACACAGTACTCCAGATGGGGTCTCACCAGCTGTCTGTACAGAGGGATAACAACTTCCTGTTTTCTACTGGTGATGCCTCTCCCTATGCATCCCAGTATCCTCCCAGCCCTCCTTACTGCCCTCTCACATTGCCCATCTTTAAGTCATCTGATATGACTACCCCCAGGTCCTTTCCATTTTGTTGTCGTTAGTATCTCACCCCCATTGTGTACTCTTCCCCTGGTTTTTGTTTCCCAGGTGCATTACCTTGCACTTCTTAGCATTACTACTTTTAATATTTTACAGTTAGTTGCCAATATCCTGGCTACTTTGTTGCTATATTTCTGTACATCATTTGGTCTCTATGCGCATATAGCGAAGTAAATAAATATGCACACTGCTGATAAGCATGACGTACAGGAGTCATGTTCTAGGCACCCAGGCTCAGTGCTTTTGTTGGGAGTACCTAAAAGCTCATACTTACATTCTGTGGTGTTAATTTGGAATTGTTTTGTCCAGGAGGGGATACGTCTCCTTCATAACCAAAAAAAAAAAAGCGGAGCCATGAGCAGTGAAACATGCATTGTGTGTTTGTTGGTACTTGCACTGTAATAGCACACTTTTTATAGCTAGGAAATATGACAGTGCTTAGCTACAGTAGTAAGATGCAAATGTGAAGTGCCTGCAGCCTTGGTTATATAAAACTATATCTATACTGTAGAAGATACAGAGATGGGACTGCCCAAGGGTAATGGCAGTGAACAACAAGATTCGGCTCAGTATAGAAGAGGGATCCGTAGCCTCTAGCAGATTTAGTGGCCTCTGCTACTCCCGTAGACCAGAAATCAAAAACTCTTTTAGACTAATCTGAGCTTTGAGGGCAACATTTAAAACTTTTCTGAGAAAGTGCTACTCTCATGACAAACTTACTACCCTGTTTAAAAACTCTTGAGTTTAGGAGGTATGATAAAACAGAACGAGAGACACAGTAACACCTGCTCTCAGGGAGAAGAGGATGTAGGGGAGCAGGAGTACCATAATAAATAAAGTTATTCATAAAGTCCAGAAAAGGATTGCCCGGCAGAGTTGAGACTCCTTTCCTTTGGTGTCCTAACATTCATACGCATAGTAATACAGTTTTAAATTTAAATCAACTAAGCATACTGTACATCACAACACTTGCATATCAATTGCATGTGCAAAAAAGTGTGCAGTCCTCAATGAGTCATAGATGTGCCCAGTACATTCAAATGAAGCATTAAGACATTTTACAGTATACGGTATTTATTTCTTAGGTGCCCAGTCCCACAGGCTCTCGGCATCTTGCACATCAATGCAAAGACAATAATAGCAGCATAAAAAATTACCATCTATAAATGATATTATAAAAACAGGTGAAAAATCACTGGGAACATTTTTAACCATTACAAACAAATCTGCAACCTGTTTTAGACCTCTTGCCATTTGTATTTAACTATTCCTTCTCAGTTCACCAAGGTATATATGATTTGATTGGATTTCTCAGGTATATATGATTTGACTGGAATTTTCAGAAAATTTGGTAGGCTGTTCCATAATTAAAGGGTCCTTGCAAAGAAAGGAAGACTACCCCTTAGAAGTTTTACAGGCTGGAAATATGAAATTAAGTGCTGTCTGCAGATTTCAATCCTATTGTATATAATTGGGCATCTTCTGCAGATGGCAGGTGTGCACAAAATGTGCAAAACATAATGTAGAAACCCCTGCATGGGAGGATAACCATGGTTGTGGCAGTAGGCCATGTGTAAATAGTTTTTCCAATGGGATATGAGCGTGTGGAGAGGGAAAGGACATGTTTAAGTCTTTTAAATGGGGGTATGAGCTTAATAAACAATGAGTTCTATGATCTGTTAGAGAGGGGCATAAAAGTGGTAGCAAACCAATATTTGTTTAAAAGTCTAAATGTTTTGAATATTCTGTTTTTGTGTTTTGACTTTGTGCCATCAAGGGTCAAAACTCTAAGCTGAGCCATAGAAAAGACCGTGGTATGTCCGGCCAGTGCTGGGAGCATGCAGCCTGTGTAAATAGTGCTCCCTTGTGAGCACTCATGGGATGCTGCTGCTGTGAGCTTCGATTCTGCTTTTGTCAACCCACCCAGAAGGTGGATGGGTGCTGACAACAGCAGCCAACAGGGAGTGAGTGGACTGGGGTTGAATTGTCCCACTAACACACTCGCGTCACTGAGTGAAGATCTAACCTCTAGTTTTCAGTTGTCGTCACATATGCGAAATTGGTATTTCTTTTCTCCTTAATTGTGAACCTGCTCACAGTGTTGATAGTGATCAGCTGTTATTTTACATGTATGAATTTGACATTTAGATTTTGTTCCTGTCAGGAATTCCCTTTCCTATATAAAATACCATATTGGTTTTCTGTTGAATCAACTTTTATGAGCAATTCTGTAACTTATCAAATAGTCTACATGTGGTAGGAGTCTAAAGATTATAGTGCAACCCAAAGGAGAACCCACACCACACACCACATAGGCAGCCCTGAAATCTGGATGTGTTATTTACTGTGTAAGTGTCCAAATGCTGCTGTGTGCATAAGAGAGCATGACAGAGAGGGAGAAAGGGAGAGAGCCAGAGAAAGAAGATGTGCAAAACACTGTACTAGCTTAGTAACCTTTTTCAAAAGGAGCACATGTGCTGTACATGCCTTGGAAGATTTGATGTATTGTGAGATGGGGAAGATGGTGGGTGGGCCAGTTGAGGAAGTAAATCTAAACACCATGAGGCAGTTGTGCAGGTAAAGCCTGCGGGGGTGGGGGTTGGGGGTATCGTTTAGTTAACTATCAACTTACTGATTATTTTGGAAAATAAGAGGTGACTGCTTCTCTTTCTTCTTGACTTGTTGGAAATTGAAAGTTATGTGATCCAACAGCCGTGTGACTGTATCCATGCCTTTCTCGGAGATGAGCAGTCTGGTTTGACAGGGCTCAATGAAGAGGCCACAAGTGTGTGTGCGTGTGTCTCTCTCTCTCTAGTGAATGAATAACAAGCATTTGTCAATGCTGAATGTTTGCTTGCTGGTATTGTCATTGGTAGTGATGGTGTGACAGATGCATAATAGGAATGGTAGTGAGGTATTGTAGTAATGCCAGCTGCCACCCCCACCTTGCAGAGAGTGAGAGGTGTTGGGGTGTGTACCTTTGTGTCATGGGCTGTAACAGTCATGGCAGACAGTTTCAGGTGTTCATAGGTGCTGGGAGATAGTAACAACTGAGGGGGCAGATGGTGGGAAGGGCACTTATGAGGGGAAAAAGTAAAGGGTGTGCAGTGTAGGGCTTGCCATAGAAAGCATAGGGATGCAGAGGTATGACAAAGATAGTAATGTTAAGAATGTAGTTATACCATATAGACATATTTATTGCAGTATATGGTGAGCATACAAACCTATGAAAGTGTCAGCAGAAACAGATCACCTGGCCTATCTAAGTCTGCTTCAGTGTGCAGGTATAGTAAGAGATCAGCTGTCAACCCATTCCCTCCAATACCTGCATGTGAAGCGTGAATAACAGAGTCAGACTGCAGTCATTATTGATATTATTTACTTGGTAAAACCATGTTAAACATCTATATTGTAAATTAAGTTAAACATTGCTCCAAGTTCTAAAAGAATAGACTGTTTACATTAAATGTTTTCACAGCATATGCAGTTCAAGAACCTATGCTATGCTATATGTATGATCACATTGTTACACACTTTAGGTTCACAATGTCTATATAAAATATATATCTGTTAGAAGACATCCCATGTAATATAGTTCTCTTAGAAGAAATGCAGTATCATGCCATATCAATTGATTTAAATAAGCTGTTATGTTAATTGTATTGTTTCTATTTCTAAAAGAAATACTAAACTCCAAGTGCAAAGTGTAGTAGTATAAGTGCCACTCAATTCAATTTACTAATGTGCGTCAGTGAATGGGCTCACCCATGACACAGTCAGACTGCACTCATTATTGACAATATTTACTTGCTGAAATGAATCACATGCAAATTTTATCCAAGTAATTTTCAGCCCATAATTAAGGCTTCAAATTTATATTTATCGATCTGTCATCAAAGAGCAAAGTTGCTAGGGTGTAGTGTGGCTCTGTTACTATTCAATGCATATTGTTCGATTATGCTAAAATTGCTGGACAATTAACTAAATTGCCAAATATACAAATAAATAGTTTACACTGGAGGCAGTATAGCATAGTGGATTAAGGCTCTGAGCTGCAAATCTAGAGACCTGGGTTTGAATCCCACAGCCCCCACTTGCATACTGTGTGACCTTGAGCAATTCACTTAACTTCCCTGTGCTGCCAGGTCGCATCTGTAAACAAGCTTTCAGCTTACTGTGTCTCTCCTGGTTAAACAATTGGGGAAAAAATCATTTCTGTTTTTTCTTTTCAATAAATCACATACAATTTAATGTAGAACTGAAGCATAACATTTAAAATGCAAGACATACTGAACATTGGATCAAATCGCTTTATTCTCATCCTGTATTACTTCTGGCTGTCCTTGTTCTGAGGTTTTTTTCCTTTTGCTGTCAAGATCAATAAATATTAATTTGAAGCCTTAATTATGGGCTGCAAATGAATTGGATAAGATTTGCATGTGACTCGTTTTAGTGAGTAAATAGCATCAATAATGAGCACAGTCTGACTCTGTTATGGACAAGCCCAGTCAGTGGTGAACATCAGTAAATTGAACTGAGTGGCAGTTATACTATGATACTGTGAATTTGGAGCTTAGTATTTGTTTTAGAATTAGGAACAATAGAAATAACATAGCTGCCTATTTAAATGGATTGATATGGCATGGTACTGCATTTTTGCAAGAGGCTATATTGAATGGGACGTCTTGTTACACATATATATTTTTATATACACATTGTGAACCTAAAGTGCATAACAATGCAGTCATACATATAGCAGAGCATAGGTTCTTGAATTGCATATGCTGTGAATACATTTAATGTGAACAGTCTGTTATTTTAGAACTTCAAGCAATGTTTAAATTTATTTGCAATAGAAATGTTTTATATATAAATGGAACATACAGTAAGCTTTAATGGCCACTTTGTTGATACATTTAGTTGCATTTAAGTGATTATGGTAGTTGTTAAATTTTAGGATTTTCTAATTATGTTGCACGTGCCCTTTGAGTATTGAAGAATGAAGGGGATATGGAATCGCAGCCCCTCAGGAAGCTGCAGTGGCGCGTGCAGGGGTGAGTAGTGCGGCTAGTGCCTAGATGCCCTGGACTCAGGTGGGGCATATGTATGGTAGGAGACCATACTTTTGTAATACATTGAATTGGTGTAAGCACTTTATTGCAATTTGTAGTTAAGTTGTGGGAAATAAATCATTTTTGCATTATTTAAAGTGCTATGGAAAGTTTTTTCTGGGTTTCCCACCATTTGACCAACCCATGAATTTGCTCACCATTAACACAGTTGGCAGTAGTATTTATTAATAAAAGCACTGAAGCTGAAGCTCTTTTTGCAGCTGAGCAGCTCTGTGATTTAGGGTAGCGGACTTCCTTTTCTCCTTTTGGATTTCTAAGTTTGTAAACATGGTTTGAGACCAGTGCTATACTTTGATGTGTCTTATCTGTAGAATTGTTATTGCTATAGATCACTTTGTAGCACTGAAAAGCAGCAGAAAGTGATACTTTGCATGTTTTATGACATGCTATCAGACTGGCAGTCTATGGCTACAGTGTTTCTATCTCCTGTTGGATCTCTTGAGGTCTGCATTTGACACACAGCAGGGGGTCTCTGTCTTAGCCTAGTGCAAAACGTGAATAGCATTAGTAAGTCAGGAAGACATAACAATCACAGAAGAGCTGCCATGTACTGTAGTGGTTTTGATGTATTTTATATCTACTGAACAATGTATTGAAGGAGGTGTACAATGACAGTGTGGAGTGGTGCAACGCTAGTATGACAGACATGTCTTCGCACAGTACATAGTGACAGTAGAGGTAAGTAAGACAATTAGCAACATGTCATATTATCAGCCTATATTGTGGCTATATGTTTCTCAGACTCATTACTGTGAATACACAATGTGTATGCATGAACACACAAAGAGTTGCTAAAGCTAACAGGCTGTTTCTGCCACTGGTAAACTGCAGGTATCCTACTGCATTTTAGAGTAATGCAAAAAATGGCGTCATTGCTGTTTTTATGTCTTGACTCTTTTTTGTCTACTAAAATTAGAAAACCATGGCATGGTAGTAGAAAGAAAATTAAACAGTATAAAGTATGCCTAATATGGGTTGCTTGCAGGGTTCTCACAATGGCCACATGAAGGTCCAAATGAAATAGGAGGCAGTATAGCATGGTGGTTAAGGGCAATGAGCTGCAAACCTGGAGAGGTCAGTTTGAATCCCATTAGCTCCTTCTTTGCATACTGTGTGACCCTGAAGCAAGTTCTGGTTTAGTGTGCCTTTTCTGGTTAAGCAATTTCCCAAATATAAACTTTAAGAATGGCAGGGCCCTGGTTGTTAAATACCAAGTCTATCTATTTTTCTCTTTAGTCTTTTCAGCTGCCACCCCTATCCTCTCACCCTTCCTCCTGATTTCTTCTAGGTTTCTGAAATATTTCTTTGTATGTGTTATTCATGTATCCTATTTACCGTGATGCCATATCTGAACTGATGAATATGGTTGCATGCTCTCTTTAATGTTGTATGCCCTTGTTTAACATGTTTAACATATATGTACTCTCCTGATGTGGAACCTTTGTAAAACTGTGATACTGAAGGATTATGGCCAGGTCGCGTCGCTGCACAGCTTTCAGAGAGTATTCGGTAATGTGTCTCTTGAAGCTGTGTGAGCGACTGATACCAGCCGGAGAGCTAGTGAAACAGCATGCACTTTCACACAGCAGGCATGGCACTAAATGCAGGCAAATTATTTTTACAGAAAATACAGAATAACCACTGAGGACCGGGGGGTGTGGAAGGAGGCGCCCCCCAGAAGAAATAAGAAATCAATATTTAGAATTTTTTTTTTTACACAATAAGCAAGACAATATTTGTCAGTTCTTTCTTCTGTGGGGGCACTCCGCCCCTCCACACACCCCTGGGTCCTATGAGTTAAATTATTGTTTAGTGAACTGTTTATATCTTCTGTGAGGGCACTCTGCCCCCCACACCCCCCGGGTCCTATGAGTTAAATTATTGTTTAGTGAACAGTTTATATCTTCTCTGGGGGTGCTTTGCCCCCCACACCCCCCTGAGTCCAATGTGGTACTTTGCACACACTGTACTGTACATTACTATAACTATTCTATGAACTATACTATATTATATGACTATTCGGTGACTCGGGCATAGACTGGAAGAGGCGTGACAGAGTGGCACTGCTTTAGACGCAAGCCTCTTACCATAATACTTTCTTGTTGACTTGAGCTACTGGCCGTAATTCTTCAGTATCGCCTGTAAAAGAGCCTTGGCTCAAAGGTAATTGTAATCCTAGACTCCAATAAATAAATACATTTATCAAATGAAACCCAGTTTGGTTCTAGGTCATTATTTAGCATGTACCCTAATGTGCAGCACTGAGCATAGAAGTTTGCAAGTAGTGGAATAGCTAGACTGCTATGGTGGTCTGGTCATTTACTGTAATTGAGTCAGGTAACTGTGACGTAACAAAGCTGTTATTTGCAGCCGTCTGTCATGTCATTGTAAAACAAACACACAGAGGAAAAAAAACATTTGCTACTATAAAGTGTGAAATCCTCAACTGCTATTTATTTGTTAAATGTGCATCACTGATCTAACAGGAAGGGAACACTAAGATAATCTGTATTGTAAACTTCAGGTCCATTCAGAAAGGAATGTATTGAACTTCTTCTGTTTCTCTCTCTCAGCCCCTTGCAACATGATGAAGGTGAGAGAAGAGAGAGAGAAGAGAGAGAGAGAGAGAGAGAGAGAGAGAGAGAGATTTATAGAAAAAAAACATTTGTTCATGCGAATGTTTACTTGCTTGTATTGGCATTGGTTGTGCAGGAGGTAGAAATAGGCATCATAAGAATGGCAGGAAAGTATTGATGTTGCCTATGTGAATTAGTACAGTACTGTGACATAGTAGGGATACTGCATACCTTCCTATGGCACAGCTTATTAGCTTTCTGGTATTGCACTAATAGTAGCAATCTTTGAGGTCACTAAAAACCATGCCCTGTCGATCCAAACATCACAATCCATCACTGCCACACACGTACAGTACTCCCACCCTTCATCTCCTTTTTTCAAATGATCCCCAAAGTGAACATTTGCAGTATTACAGGAAGATGGATCTACAAACCTATTTAAACTGGGATACATCAAAAGATTCAGAAAGAATTCTTGACATTTTGGCTGAAAAATTACATTACTCTTTTGCAGAGCTACACATTTTTGTGACTGTGCCCTTATGTTAGAATAGGGGTAGAGAGGGAACAATATTTCATTTTGCATAAAAAACACAGAGAGATGCAGTTATGTCCTCTAAAGATTGGATTAGGCCACAATATTCCACTCTGAAAAGTGGAAGGACAGAAGATGTTGTTGTAGTCCACAAGCGATGGCAGACCTTAAAACATTTTCTGTTGCTTTTCTCTGTGTTGAATAAAATCAGAAACAAATAATTGACTTCCTTGATGTGCACTATGTATTCCATTCTATGTAAATAGTGTACCACTTGCTCACTTTTAAAGTAATTTTCCAGTTTTCAGCAAAACACTAACAGATGGCATCAGCAGGAATCAAATGTCCTACCATTACGACAAAAAACCTTGAATTTTAGTATATAAGAGAATCCATTCTTTGTAACTAAAGACTGAAGAAAATTTGTTTTTTTTTACCCTTAGACTGCATCTGTTCCTGCTGCTTTTCCTGCCTTATAATCTTCTGCTGTGAGTGACATCATAATCCATTACCATGGCACCATGGCAATGACTGATCGTGGTGTTAGAAGCAGAAGACTGGGATTTAAGGCAGGAAAAGCAGTCAGGATAGATGAAGTGTAAAGGACAAAGATAATGTTTTCATGTAAAACGTTTTCTGTAATAAAAATGGAACTTTCAGAAATACAAATTTTTGTGTGTCTGTGAGGGGGTGTAACTGAGCTCTGCTGCTATCTGCAATGATTGTTTTGCTGTTTTTAATATGTCCCACTGAGCCACTCATTGCAGTATGAGAGGTTTCATGCACTTTGTTGGGTGAGAAATGGTGAATCGAGGCTGAACTGTTCCCTCACTCATCAGGTGCAAACAAACCACACCTATGCTGCAATACATGGCTCTGTGGGACACACTGATACGTTATAAGTCCAGGAAATGTTTCCATCTAAATGTAAAAAGTAAAAATAAATAGATTGTCCAAATGTGCCAATTTCTAGCACAGGTATACAGGAGACACTCTTGCTGAATAAGAGAGTCTTGTGCAGTGTTGGGTAAGTTACTTTAAAAAAGTAATCAGTTACAGTTACTAGTCACTCTCAAATAAATGTAATTAGTTATAGTTACTGATTACTTTTGTATAAAAAGTAATTAGTAACTGCAATGCATATTATTTTTTCTATTACTTTTGAAAGCTTGGTACAGGAAGCTTGGTTGGTGCTGGTCAGTGCTGTATGTCTCAACTATTGTTCAGCCTAGTAAAGGTATCTCCTCTTGTATCAAACAAGGATCAGCTTTGAGTACAAGCAGGACCCTGCTGTAGACAAGATATCACATCTCAGATGGGCCATCCTGGGTATGTAAAAACTGCAAAACACTAACAAGAGTTGATGTTAATTAGGGCTGGCAGTGTAGCCTAAAAAAATTAGGGCTGTTGCTTTAGCAAGCATAATCCCCTTTTGGAAAGCCAGTTCCGTCTAAATCTAACACTCATGTCAACTCTCACTGGTAATCTCAGGGGCTCTCCCTATCACGAGCACTGACGATGCTGCTGCTCCTGGCAGGTCAGTCAGGGGTTCACTTTTCCTGCAAGAACAAACTTGCTACAATGTATTTGTTTTGTGTTTTTTTTTCATTTGTTTGTTTGTTTTTGATATGGGGCACTTCTGAGACACTTCAAAATGTTTCTCCAATTCACACTGCACTGACATACAAACCCAGCTCTGTGCCATCTGGAAAATTTCGGGGCTGCCAAGGTAAACATCAAAATGCCCTTACCATAGGCAACGTGGTACCTGCAGAGACATTTAGTAATAACGAAAACAAAATATCAAAGATTTCCCTGAAAGTGTTAGGCTTTCCCTGAACACACACAAAAATGCAATGTTTGTGGTGGCATTTTTCTTTGTGTCTGAGTCATACCAATCCTGATACAAGATGTTGTCACTCACCTTCTCACAAGAACCAGCTTCCAGGATGCATGCATCTGACAGCATCTGTCACTTTATACAAGGTGGCTTCTAAATTACCAGAAAGTAAGATCTTGAGCATTTAGCACCCCACCCGCCAATGATACATTATTCTTTGGATAATCCGCTAAAACAAAGATGGTGTATGAACAGATTCCACCCCCGCCTACAACATTCAGTTAAGTTGTAACTGCACCTATAACGATAAACGCATTCGCTTAAGGGAAACACCCACGCGAACTGGGAATAAATTGGCATTTAAAGTGCATCTGATCAGAGTCTAATTCATTCATGTAAAACATCTATTTAAAAAATGGATCTATTCACACCAGTGGAATGCTTCTGAACACTGATGGTCATGTCCAGTAAAACATTTTATTATTTATTTAGTTTTGCAGCTCAATATTCAGTGTCACCACAGATCACCCCTCCAGTACAGTAACCCTGCAGTGCTTTTCGGTCACTGCAATATAAGGACGACAATGCCACTCTCTCAACTCATCGTCCTGCCATAGTGTCATTTCCTCATGTGCATGGTACAGTCAGACCTGGACATTGTGGCCATCACTGAAACCTGGTGTAATGATAACCATGACTGGGAGATGGCCATACCTGGCTACAACATATTCAGAAGAGACAGAGCAGGCAGGAAGGAGGAGGAGGCACTGTATGTGAAAAATGACATAAGGGCCACACAGATCCAGGAGGAACAAAATGGGGAGATACTACTGGGTTAAGCTGGAAAGGAAAATGGGGCCAGCCATCCGCACAGGTATGGTCTATAGACCACCAGCCCAGGAGGACGAAACAGATAGGAGTTGATGCTAGCCATCCAAAGGATGGCTGACAAGGTGAGGTAGTACTGGTTGGAGACTTCAATATACCAGATGTGGACTGGAGCATCCCAGCAGCAGCATCAACTAGGAGCAGATTTATCCTGGACTCCTTCAGGGTGCCTTCCTCAAACAACTGGTCATGGAACCAACTCGGCAGAAGGCAATACTGGACCTTGTGCTCACAAACAGGGACAGTGTGATGGGGGATAACAGTGGGGAGCACCTGGGTAACAGTGACCACCAGTCATTGTGGTTTGAAATCACAGAAAGAGCAGAACCAAACCACACAAAAACACGTATCCTGGATTTTAGGGGGCAGACTTTGGGAAAATGGGGAGATGCTTGAAAGAGGCATTAGGGAATGGGACAGGAATCAGGGATTGAGGAACAGTGGGCAGTATTTAAAATGGGGATTATAAGAACAACAGAATTATGCATTAACAGGTTAGCAAGAGGAAAAGAAGAGAGGAGACCATTATGGTTTTCCAAAGAGGTAGCAAAGAGTGAAAGCCAAAAAGACTGCATTCAGGCAATACAAAAAGACACAGGCAGAAGGGATAGGGAGAAGTACCAGGAGAAACAAAGGGAGGCAGGGAAGTCAGTAAGGAAGCCAAAGCTCAGACAGAAGAACACATTGCAAAATCAGTGGTTAAGGGACAAAACCTTTACAGGTACATAAGTGAAAAAAGAAGGACAAAGGGAGGATAGTTAGACTGAAGGGGAGGATGGGAGCAGCGTGGAGGATGACAACAGTAAAGCTGACATATTGAACAGGTATTTCTGCTCAGTCTTTACTAAGGAAGAGGGGTAATGGGTCTGAAGGAGTACAAGGGGTGAGAATGGTGCAGAAATGGACACAAGTCCCTTTACACGAGAAAGGGTCCTGAAGGAACTGGAAGTAATAAGAGTTGACAAAGCAATGGGGCCAGATGGGTGCACCCAGGGTCCTTAAAGAACTAAGAGAGGTGGTGGCTGAACCTCTGGCTAGCCTGTTCAGCCAATCACTGGAAACAGGGAGGTACCCAAAGACTGAGGACAGCAGATGTAGTCCCTTATACAAAAGTGGGAACAAAGAGGAAGCAGGGAACTACAGACCAGTCAGCCTCACCTCGGTAGTGGGAAAGATCATGGAAGCACTACTGAAGGAGAGATTGGTGGAACATCTGGTTGTCAATGGACTACAGGACCCAAGGCAGCATGGTTTCACCAGGGGGAGGTCATGTCAGACCAACCTCATTGAATTTTTTGACTGGGTGACTAGGGAGGTGGATCAGGGGAGGGCAGTGGACATGGCCTATCTGGACTTCAGCAAGGCCTTTGACACTGTGCCACATAGAAGACTATTACACAAACTGGGGAATATGGTGTGGGCAGGACAGTAGTGGTGGGTAGGTAACTGGCTGGGTGGCAGGACACAGAGGTGGTGGTAAATGGCTGTCACTCCACAGAGGGAAGAGTGACCAGTGGGGTACCACAGGGATCAGTGCTGGGACGGTCCTATTCAACATCTTCATCAGTGACATTGCACAGGATATAGAAGGCAGAATTTCACTGTTCGCTGATGACACAAAGCTCTGTAACAGAGTAGACACGCCAGAGGTGTAGACAGAATGAGAAGGACCTGCAGAAACTTGAAGAATGGTCAAGGGTTTGGCAGTTGAAATTCAATGCAAAGAAGTGCAAGATAATGCATATGGGGCACAAAAACCCTGGCACAATATATCAGTTGGGGGTGAGGATATAGCATGCACCAAGCAGGAAAGGGATCTTGGGGTTGTCATCTCTGATGACCTCAAGGTAAGGAAACAGTGTGACAAGGCATCAGGTAAAGCAAATAGGATGCTGGGATGTATAGGCAGGGGCATCACCAGCAGGAAAGGAGGTCATAATTCAGCTATACAAGACACTAGTGAGGCCCCACCTGGAGTACAGTGTACAGTTCTGGAGACCATACCTACGTAAGGACATAGACAGGGGTGAGAAGGTTCAGAGGAGGGCAACAAAGATGGTGCATGGGTTGCATCACAAATCCTATGAAGACAGGTTGAAGGAACTGAACATGTACTCCTGGAGGAGGAGGGAGAGAGGGATGATAGAGACATACAAGTATCTTACAGGGAGGAACAGGGTGCAGGAAAACACTATTTTAAGCGAAAAAGATGTTTCAGGACTAGAGGGCATGGGATGAAGTTGGAGGGAGGCGATTCAGAGGAAACATGAGAAAGAATTTTCTTCACAGAACGGTGGTGGACAAGTGGAACACCCTGTCAGAGGAAGTGGTGGGGGCTGAAACAATCACGGGATTTAAGAATGCATGGGATAGACATAAAGCAATTCTAGAGGTCAGGGGTAAGGGGAAATAGACTTCTAGGAAAACAAACTGAACTTACAAGCTCAAATGGGCAGACTAGGTGGGCCATAGGCCCTTATCTGCCGACACTGTCTATGTATCTATGTATCTATGCATTTCTAAAGCTGCAAGCTCTCCACAATACCATTGGCTGAAGTATGAAATCCGGACAATGAAACCAGACTTCAAGGAACAAGGATCGGCAGGCTGACATTTCATTTCCTCTGCATCAGTTACCAATACAGAAAAAAGTACAGAGGAAAAGTATCTTAACTTCCTGATAACAGTCCAGCCCCCACCTCCCCAACCCCTTTTCGGAACCCATACTGCTGAACCCACGTTTGCTCATCCAGTCATTTGAACAAACTATTGCAGTCCCCCCCCCCCTTTGAATGTTTACAAATGCTCGCATCTCACTGAACCCAAAGACTGGACTTTGAACTTCAGACTCCGAACTAGTAAATGTTCTTAGCGGCACTTCATTAAAAATAACATATATATCTGACCTACGAAAACATCAATCACAGAGGTAAACAATCTGTTGCTCATGTACAAGGGGGTGAGGGGGGCAGTCGGGATGACATGTAGACGCACAGTTGAAATGAAAAATAACAGTTGCCTTCCTTCATGTTGGCAATCGTACTGAGCGATATCTTGGTAATTGGCATGGAGGGAAGGGAGCTGACATGCAGAGGCAGCCATTCAATGAAATCATAAACAAAACATTAATGGCAGTGCAAAGCTAATGGGTCAGATGAGCAGGCAGGCGTAGTGTGCATGCACCCTGACGACACGTTTCACGCAGTGATTGAAGTGGACCTTTTCTTTGAAGCCAAGGCCACTGCTGTCAATCAGCTGCCATACACATCCCGCTGCTCCATTGGTGCATACTGGATGCATCCCACAAATGAAGCAGTTCACTGGCAGGAGCAGCGCACTCTTCCAGCAAGTCGCATTCTCCCACAATGTTTCTTGCGCATGCGCACAAGCAAACATAAAAAAGGGTAACTATTTTTGAACTTACAGGTTCGTTAACTTTGGCTATGTTTTTTTCACTTCACAATCAGCAGCTGGTGGTTTTTTTTTTGTTTGTTTGTTTTGGGGGGCTGCATTTCTGGCTCCCATCAAGACACCTCTATACTGCAATCCACCCCCATCCCAGCTACCTACAGCCTACCTCTGTAGCTGTGTTTCATGGTCCATAAAGAGATAAGGAGTTGGGAGGGGTGGCTGGGATCAAGGTACAGGAGGCCCATGAGGCATGACACATGGCATCTTTTCATTTTGTCCTACAGTCAATATGATCTTTTTTCATTTAGCTTTTTCTCACTCCCCTTGGAGAAGGGCATGAACTGGGATTTGAAGTAGGTGCATATGTAAGTGGAATATTCATGGTCGAGAACTTTCAGGGCTGTGGGAGTAGAGGAGGAGTGGATGGGGAAGGGAGGGTGACCCATAGCCAATGTAGCCTGTAACGGAGGGCAGCCTAACCAGCAGAGAAATGCCAATTTACACATACTGAAAATATAAAAAACATCATGGGAAATATGTGAACTTTGTCTGTGTTTTGTATTTTGTGCCCCCTATTTCCTTCCATTGGGCCATACCTGGAACCAAGCTTCAACTCAGTGGGCTTTTCCTGGTTACCAATTTTCAAATAAATAAATAAATAAAATATACAAATCACCATAAAAGAACTAAGGCTAGCTTAGCATCAATCCTTTTTTAATGTATTCAACTCCTCTTTCTCTAGGATGCACTGGGAACCAGGATATGAGTTGACCATGCCTTTATTCTTTCATAGTGATTTGCATATACTTCCCATTATGCTGTACATTTGTGGGGTATGTGTAATTTGCTATTTCTTTGAAACTTGGCTTTATTGTAAATGCCTCTCCAGGCTACCTTTGCTTCAGTACTTTTGCAGTGAATTTCTTGTCTTTTAAACTGCACAGCAAAGGTCTTGGGATGGGTAAAGTTAAGGAGTGTGTGAGGGGGCTCATAATTCCTCTTGGAGTAGTAGAAAGGGGAAGGGCTGTTGATGAGGTCATGAGATAGCAGTGAAGGCAGCTGGGTCTTTTCTTAAAGAGACACTGAGAGAGATATTGTCCCTCACAGGAGGGAGGTGAGTGAGAGGAGTGAAGGGAACAGTGGTGGCCACATGAGAAGGGGCAGTTCTGAGTGAAGTGACAGAGTGAAAGGGGGGATTCAGTCTGGACAGGTGGATCTGGATATGGTACTATCCACCCCATCCCTTTAGTCAAACACTGGGAGGATCATTTCCACAATAATCTCACAGCGTATTAAAAGGAAGAGACATGACTTGTTTTGTTAGAGTAACTCACATTTTGGGAAGAGCTTTTTGTGCATGCCATCAACATGGCAGGAGAAGTCAGCTGTCTGTCCACTCAGTTTTTCAGGTATTTAAAGGTGGGAACTTCCTCCAGGGGAAACCATACACGGTATTAAAAATGCAGATAGTGACAGTCACCAGACTCTGATCCATTTCCTTCAGGATGGTGTCAGTGAGCCTGTGCATGGCGGTAATGGTCACCAGGTCACTATTTTACCAGTAGCAAGCCTGCATCAAACAATGGTTGTGGCTAGTTTCCAGAGCATGGTGATAGAAAACTGCATCCTCCAAAAGTACTTGTAGACATAGTAAAAAAGCTTGCCATCATTTAGAACTGCCCTAGACTGTCTATGAGAAAGGCCTTCTGGCTCCAAATACAAACATATACTGTACATTTACATACTGGGACTATTCAACATTTCTTCAATTTTGAAGCCTTTACTAAAGAAAAGAAATTTACTTTGGAGGATACAAGTTTCCTTGGAGCCACAAACTGTGGTTCTAAAATAAATGTTGACTCTCTGCTGACTGTGACTGGAGAGTGGATTATCTACTTAATTAGCTATCCACTCAGAAAAGTTGTATCTGGAGCTAGATCCACACTGTTTTCAAAATTTCATACCAGATAGTTACTATGATATTTAGGTCATATAGCACCTGTATAATCCAGGTATCTGCTCCATACCTATTTGATTAAGACTTAACCAATAGTTAACTACTTAAATTACCCACTCTGTTTCATGGTGGCTAGATTATCATAGCTGTGCAGAATAATCTGGATATGATGTCCATTAAAACTAGAGCAGTACCCAGACATTAGTCAGGGTACTAGTGTTCTAGTGGATATTATCCCAGCATAGAAACATAGGCTGTGTGCACACTATACTTTTTTAAAATGTTTAAAATGGCAAAACACTGTTTGCGTCCACACCTAGGACAGTTTGAAACAGTGTTTAATAACCATGCTGAAACCCTGCAAGGAACCTGTGCTTAAAGCCAGTTTTAAACATGGTTTCAAGCCAAAAACATTTTACCCTGTGGTGTGGACAGGTGAACACAGGACAGAATCATTCTCAAAAACATCACCGGACCTGTCATGTGGTCACGTCTTCATCGGATTATGAAAGGGTGACTACCAATTTGGATGGGAGACCGTGATGAGTTCGAAACCACTTTTTTAGAATGGTTTCAAAATCGTTACTGCACTGTGTATATAGCCATAGACAATGATGACAGTAAAAGACCAGAGGTCCATCCTGTCTTCCCAAGTTCCCTATAGACCCTGGAACCTACTGTTCCTCCTAAATTATTCAAAACTGTTCTAAACTGTTCCTGTTCTCTGCTAAAGGCAAAATGCTTCTTTCCTGCAGTAGGCTGTGTATAGGGTTAGCTGTTTTGCTTATGATATGGTATTTGAGAAGATAAATAGTTTACATTTCTCACATAAAACACAAACTTAGTGGTTAAACATCAGCTTTTGCTGTACTTAGATTATGCTCTGTGTTATTCTATTTTATAAAATGGGTTAGAATGTTCTTGCCTGATTGGCCAAATCATTTTGAGACCTATATGTTAATCCCTCAGAAATACACAGGTTGGAACAAGTACAGGCAGTGACATTTAGAATTTGGGAAAATTACATACAGAATTCATGATGCAGATACCTTGTCCCAGATTGCCATTAGTATCATGGCGTTAACCCCCCTTGCAGCGACATTTCTGCAACAAGGTCCTCCACACTGACTACAGTGCCTAGCTGCAGTGGGAGACCCGCTGGAACCCGGCGCTGTCTGTCGGGGATCCTGCACCCCCCCAATCAGCTCTGACTGAGTTGAGAACCTAAGTGGGGGGTGCCAGGGCGAGACCCCTGAAGAAAACAAAGGCAAAAGTAGCATACTGGCAGCTGACTGCAGAATGCGGTCAACCTGCCGGTGTCACTGACGGGGCGTTTGACAAGATTCTTGTTAGACTCCTATTGTGGATCCATAACATGGCTGACATGTTTACTCACTAAAAACCTTTAACAAGGTAATATAAAAAGCAAAACTCCCTTGAATTTTAAATAATAAAATAAACCAACCAGCCAACAAACATTATTTCTTCTTTTGACCCCTCCTTACACACTTAAGCAAATTAAAAATAAAAGTATTATTCCATTTTAATTTATTGGTGTGTCTTTTGTGCTGACGAACAATGCCTCTTCCTATCCTACCGGCTTCTTTGTCAGTATCTATTGCTTATACTGCCACATATAAAACTGAGACTGTGTGGCTGCATATACGGTCTTCTGTTGTATTTCAGGAGCTGAGCATTCTGACAGAGGAATTCTGCAGAAGTTTGAATTTCTGTATTCCATGATTAACAAACCTCCAGTCTATTGCAGGAGCTCTCAACCTTCCTGTCAATGATGCCGTGATCACGGTCAAACATGCCTGATCACCTCGTTTTCATGACCAGTCATGCCCCAAGTGTCCATGACCATGATCAGCCCTGCCCAAGGTCCCCCATCCCAAAATACAGCGCCATTTGATCCTTACCTGCTGGGGACCCCCAAGTGAAGCCTTGGGATTCCTCTGAGGCTAGGGGCCAGAGATCTTATGTTTAGAAATCCTTATATATTATATCCTGTACAAAAAAAAAAAAAACTGTCCCCAATGCCTTTTTTTTGTAAAGCCTGTCAAAAAGAAAATGGTCCCTCATCATCTCCCCATCCTCCTCCCCAATCCCAACCAAAAAATGGCTGTTTTACACGCATGCATTGCACAGTTTCCAAGCATGCTCGTAACTTCATGAATTTGTAATATTTTCACTCCAGATTTTCAAAATTACCATTTTTCTGCACCTCCTTATGAACAGTACAGCTGTCATTTTCCACATCCTGGCGGAAATGTGTTCTCGCACTTCTGGCGCAGAATATCATGGTCGCTGTGCGAAATCAGTTTTTGGGACAGTTTGAGGAAATGATGGTGACAATGTTCATGAGCAGAGGTCATAAAATGCCTATGTTGAAAATTTGGTGGCGAAAGTCCATAAAATGACTGTGTTACAAGCATGGGTTGTGCAGTTTCCATGCATCCTTGTAACTTCGCAAATTAGCAATATTTTCATGGCAGATTTTTAACACTGGCATTTTTCGCACCTCCTTAAGAACAGTACAACTGTCATTTTTCACATCCTGGCTGAAATGTGTTTTCACACTTCGGGTGCAGAATAGCGCTGTTTCAGTGGGAAATCATTGTTTGGGACAAATTAACAACAAGCGAGTGAGAGAGGGGAGAGAGCACAACAGAGCGCTGTCGGGACTGCTGCAGATTTCTTTGTGGGCAGAAAAAGGCACCAATGCAGGCAGGAGCCCAGTACAAAAGGGCGGTCTGCAGTGCCATGAGAAACAGAATGAGTGAGTGAGAGAGGGGGAGTCAGTGAGCTCAACGGAGCTCTGTCGGGACTGCTGTGGATTACTTTGTGGTCAGAAAAAGGTGCCAATGAAGGCAGGAGCCCAGTACAAAAGGGCAGTCTGCAGTGCTGGGAGAAGCATAAAAAGTGAGTGAGAGAGGGGGAGGCAGTGAGTGAGCTCAATGGAGCTCTGTCAGGACTGCTACAGATTTCTTTGTGGGCAGAATAAGGCGCCAATGCAGGCAGGAGCCCAGTACAAAATGGCAGCCTACAGCGCTGGGAGAAACAGAATGAATGAGTGAGTGAGAGAAGGGGAGTGAGCAAGCTCAAAGGAACTCTGTCAGGACTGCTGCGTTTTTTTTTGTCGGCAAGAAAAGGTGCCAACACAGGCAGGAGCCCAATACAAAAGGGCAGTCTGCAGCACCATGAGAAACAGAACGAGCAAGAGAGAGAGTGGGAGGGTACAAGTTCAATGGAGCTCTGTCAGGACTTCAGAGTTGCCCACCCACCTGCCAGGGCCCTGAGTGGTCTTATATTACAGCAGGGTCTCTGGGGTGGAGACAAAGCAATGATTGGATACTTTTATGATTGCTGTAATAATACAGATTTAGTTGTTCAGTTTATTTCTCTGAGCTAAGTACTGAGCTATGCTGTTAGGATTGTTGTAATAATACATATTTATTTGTTCTGTTTATTTCTCTAACTGAGTTGAGTAATACTTGAAGTGCAATATGATTTCTAACTGGGCTAAGTGAAACTATGAGGGCTGAGAACAAAAAATATAGTAGATGGGTGAAAAATGGACAAGGAGGCTTTAGGATTGCTACAGTAATACAGTATCTAACAGATGAGATTTGATACTGAATTAACCCAGTCGGCAAGGGGGCAGTAGGGGGACTGATGTGTGGGGAAACCGGAATTTGAGTTAATAGGGCCTAACAGTTGTAGTAGGGTACAGAAACTGGGAGTAAGAGAACGTAACATAAGATGGGGGCCAAAATGGGGCAGGTGCAGCATGTCATTAGGGTGGGCATTTTTGGAAGGCTGGTGGGGTGTACAGGTTGTGGGTCCGCCAAGATACCAGACTGGGCTTGGAATGTCGGGGGGAGGTGTATGCTGTATAGACAATTGACTAGTTTGAGGGAGGAACTGTGGAGGTTAGGGAGGAGTCTAAGTGGCAGGGCAGATGAGTATGGTAGGTATCCTGGCTGGGGCAGAACAGGTGATGGCAAGGGGTGACGAGGGAAGAACAACTAGGGACTGAAACTTACTCCAGTATCAGAGACACTAGCAGAAAAGAGGAGGAGGGATGCCTGAGGTGAGGGAGGGGCCTCCTGATGGGGAGGAATAGACCAAGAGGAGTACCACGGTGAGAGAAGATGGCTGTGGGTAGGGAGGGACCAGGGGTGGGACCAGGGGGGCACAGAGGGGAACAAGTAGGAGGGGGGAATCAATAGAGGGAAGAGATGTAGGAGGGCTATTGAGTAGGAATAGATTTGAGTCTCTGCTCTGGGAGGAGGGAGCAGGAACATACTGAAGGAGGGAGGACAAGCGGGGCATGAGAGGGATGGCAACAGGTAGGGAAGAGATAGTGAGGACGAAAGGGTAGAAGGGGCAAGTAAGGAAGGGGGGTAACTGGAGGAGAGAAGGCTATGGGAAGGGGAAGGATGGGAGGGGCATCACTATCAGGATCGAAGGGAATGGGGCGCTCTAAATTGACAGCAACAGTGGTAGGAGAGGGGTTGGAAATTAGCAGAGGAGGAGGGGAGGTCAACATGGGAAGCCCAGTAGGAAGCAGTCAGACTGGGAAGGGGTTCAAGAGGGATGGGAGGAATAAGGCACAGAAAAGGGGTGAGGCGGAAGTAGGGGGTGCAGATACAGAAGTCACAGAGGGTGCAGCTGGTGGAGGTATGGGGCATGGCAGGAAAAAAGCTGGGCTGGTGGAAGGGGCATTAGAAGAGAAAGGGGGTAAGGGATGGGGGAGTACTTGTCCTGGTGGATTCTATACTGAAAGGAGTGAGATGGGGCAGAAGGGTGGAAAGGCACAGCCATATTTGGGTTGAAGCTATCTCTGGGTTGACTGCAGGAGGGGCAGGCACTGCTCAAATGTGCAGTGAGGTGGAGGAAGAAACCACATTTATTGTTGCATGTGGGTACAAACGACTTGGCGGGGGAGACTGTAGAAGTAGAGAGGGGGAGGTTGTAGGAATTAGGCAGGCAATGTGAGAGTGTGGGGGAGTCAGTGGCATTCACAGAGGTACTCCTGGTACCATGTGCAAGGATGGGGAGGAAGGGTAGGATCGAGGACTTCAATGAGTGGCTGAGGGATTGATGCCACACCAAAAAATATGGGTTAGTGACCAACTGGGGTAGAGTCTGGGGGAATAGTGACTTGTACATGGCAGACAGGCTACACGAGCAGGGAGGGGACAGGGGTATTAAAGGCGGGATTAGATAGGTATATCTCTACTAAGATGGATTTAAACTAGTGGAGGGGTGGCCAAAAGACTGAGGTTGGTAGAAAGGTCCAGAGAGGGGAGCCTAATGAGATCACCCCCCTAGAGATAGGTAAAGGCAGAGGCGTAGTAACCCTGGGAGGGGGTGGGCAGAGTGGTCTGGGTGTAATACAGAAGGCACCCCCACCCTATAAGAATAATGAAGTGAAAGGGTGCGGACTACATGGAGGAGGGACACAGGCCAAGGAGACGGAGGGGTACAAGTGGAAGGTGCTCTCTCTCAATGCAAGAAGCCTTGGTCCAATTGCAGAGCTTCAGGTGCTCCTTTCAGAGGGGAAGGTGGACACTGCTGCAGTGACAGAGACTTGGGTCACAGAGTACCATGATTGGGACTCCGGCAGTCCCAGGATACAGGTTATACAGCAGGGACCAGGGTGAAGGGGGTTGCACCCTGTGTGAGGGAGGGATCAAATGCACAGTGGATGAGGGAGAAGAGAGACAGAGGTGCTTGGGTGCAACCCTGACCTAAGGTAGAAAAACTGAGGCTGGGAGTGATCTACAGACCACTAGCCCAATCCGGGGAACTGGATGGGGAGTTGGCAGAACAGATAAGGAGGGTGTGTAGAAGGGGGAGTGTGGTGATAGTGGGGATTTTAACTTATCAGGGGTTGACTGGAGCACCCCAGCCACTAGCAGTACCAGGGAGCAGGTGCTCACTGATGCATTCCAGGATGGCCTTCTGATGCAATTGGTAAGTTGTCCTGCAAGGCTTGGTGGCACTCTGGACCTAGTACTGGCAAATGGGGGGGGTGCTGATTGAGATAAGGGTGGAGGACCCACTAGCAGGTAGTGACCACAAAACAGTGTGACTCATTCTCACACTGGGCAGGGAGACAGGAGGTACAGGCACTAAGGTGGTGGACTTTAGTAGGGTAGACTTTGGGAGGATGGGAGCAATACTGTGAAGGAGACTCCAGGATATAAGGCTGGGGATGGATGCAGAACAAAAGTGGGGAGTCATAAAGACTGGGCTAACAGAAGCCACAGTACCCTGCACCAGGGCCAGTAGTAAGAAGAGCAGAGCCAAGAAACCATGCTGGCTGAACAAAGAAGTGCTGCAAGGGGTGAGGGCATAATGGGCTGCATACCAGAAGTACAGGAGAACAGGGAAGGGAGAGGATAAGGAAGCTTACAGGAGTTGGTCAAGGAAGGTGGCCAGAAGGGTGAAAAAAGCTAAGGCATCCAGGGAATTAAGGTTACCACAGGACATAAAGGGAGGAGAAAGGGACTTTTTAAGGTATGTCAGGGAAAAGAGTATGTGCAAGGAACATATGATGTGGATAAAGCGGAAAGCGGATGTGATGGAAAAAGGGGAGGAGCAAGTAGAAATTCTAAATGACTGCTTCTGCTCCGTTTTTACTAAGGAGAGGGATTGTCCACTACTAGCATGGGCTGGGGAGGTAGGGAAAGGGGGGAGGAGGTGATAGACAAAGTGGTCACTGGGACTAGGGTGCTAGAGGGTCTGAGGACAGTAACGGTGGGCAAGGCACCAGGTCCCAATGGCATCCACCCCAGGGTGCTGAGGGAGATGGTGGAGCTGTTAGCTGGGCCACTGGCAGATCTCTTCACCACCTCCCTGGAAATGGGGTGTGTGCCCCAGGATTGGAGGGTGGCCCATGTGGTACCCATACATGAGAGTGGGCCTTACTGAGGAGCCAGGAAATTATTGGACAGTCAGTCTCATGTCCATAGTGGGTAAGCTTATGGAGGCAATACTGGAACAGAGGCTGGTGGCATTCCCAGAGAGTAATGACCTCCAAGATGGGCTGCAACATGGGTTCGTCTCAGGGAGGTCTTGTCAAACCAGCCTAATTGAGTATTATGCCTGGGTGACAAGGGAGTTGGACAGAGGCCATGCGGTACTTGTCCTGTTCTTGGACTTCAGTAAGACCTTTGATACAGTACACCGTGGGATGCTGGGGAGAAGGTGATGGTACTGGGGGTGGGGAAAAAAGCTGACTAAATGGATGGAGACCTAGTTACAGGGAGGGTTCAGAGGGTGGGGGGTGGAGCTCGCACCTACAGCAGTGACAAGCAGGGTGCTGCAGGGGTCAGTGCTGGGCCTGAGGCTATTTGGGCTCTTTATCTCTGAAATAACACATGCAGTGAGGAGCAGGGTTAGTGTTTTTGCAGATGATACCAAATTGGGGGCAGTGGTGGACAAAAAGGACGGATGGGAAAAACTGCAGGGGAACCCAGCCAAACTAGATACATGGTCGGTGGAGTGGCAGCTAGGATTCAGTGCAAACAAGTATAAAGTGATGCACTTCAGGCCAAAGAACCAGAAGAGGGATTACTGGTTGGGAGGGTGAGGTTGGTGATCACAGAGGAGGAGAGGGACCCAGGGGTGTTGGTAACTGGGAGTATGAACAACTCAGCCCAGTGTAGGAGAGCAGCAGTGAAGGCAAACAGGATGCTGGGGTGCATTGCAAGAGAGTTCTCATCCAGACACAAGGATGTGATCCTATCTCTCTTTACAGATCATTGGTCAGACCACACCTGGAGTACTGTGTGCAATACTGGAGAACATACCTGAGGAGAGATATAAAGTTACTGGAGGGGCTGCAAAGGAGAGCAAAAAATGTTAAAGGGTATAAAAGGAATATGAAGTTAGGCTGAACGAGCTGAACATGTACAGACTGAAGGAGAGGAGGGAAGGGATGGGGGATATGATTCAAGCATTTAAATACCCAAGGGGTTAAATAAACCTAGCACCAAGGGGTGGTTAAACTGAGGAGTAGAAGAGAGACAAGGGGACACAGACTAAGGTTAGAAGAGGGACATTTCAAGAGGGAAATGAGGAGGCACTACTTCACTGAGAGGGTGGTGTCTACCTGGAATGCGCTGCCAGAGGCAGTGGTAACATGTAGGACAGTCAATAGTTTAAGAAGGACTGGGATAATGCAACAGGAATAATCACGGGGGCAGGGGCTGGGACAAGCGGGGGAGAAACTGAGGGGAGGAGGCTGGGCCGGCTGCAATCTAGGATGCTAGCTACATACTCGGGCAGATTTAGATAGACCAATTGGTCTATTCTGCTGGCAGATTCATATGTATGTTCATATGTAAAATCACAGTAACTCTGTTCCTGGTCAGCGGTCCTAAAATGCCTATGTTGAAAATTTGGTGAAAAACATCCATAAAATAACTAGTATATGGGTGCTTTCAATTGTACATGGATGTCAGCAACTGCTGAAATGTTGTTGTAAGACAGTTCAAAGGTCAAAAAAGTTGTTGTACTATCGTTCTGACGTCACATCGATAGTACAACAACTTTCTAACTTTGACCTGCCACCTGATTGGCTCAGACTAGGCTCGATGTTCAAACTAGAGACAAACATGGCGGCGCGATTTAGCGAGCGCCGGGTAGGGCAGTCACCGACTTTAAAGTTCAGAGTCGGGACATGGACTAGAGCATTACATGGTTCCCTCTCGAAAAACCTTTTTTTTTTTTTCATATTTAAAAATAAGTGGTGCGGAAAAGTGAAAGTAAGAAGCTGGACCGATCCTAATTGGCAGCAGCGGTAACGGGAGCGAGCAGGAGCACCAGTGGGAAAGGAGCAGCACCCACAAGTAATTATATAAATAAAATTATGTGAAGCTAAACAAAACCCCACATACTATATAAAACAGTGGATGGGCAACCATCCACAACTAAGACTGTCTTTCCCTCTCGGGATGTTGATGACATCAGCGAGACCTCTCGAAGCTCGCTTCTGAGGTCTCTGATGTCATCAACTCCCTCGAGGAAACATTAGTTTGTTGTGATGGTCGCCTCATCCACTATTCTTATATGTGTTATAGCATATGTGTGTTGTGAGTTTCCATGCACCCGCATAACTTTGCAAATTTGTAGTACTTTTCCTCCAGATTTCCAACACTGACGTTTTTTCAGACCACCTTATGAACAGTACAGCTGTCGTTTTTTACAACTTGCCCAAAATATGTGTTTACACATCTGGTGCAGAATAGGTTGGTTGCTGTGGGAAATCAATGTTTGGGACAAGTTAAGAAAATCATACTGACAGTGTTCATGAGCAGAGGTCACAAAATGCCTATGTTGAAAATGTGGTGAAATATTTCCACTAAATGACTGTGTTATGTTCATGTGTTGCACAGTTTCCACATATGCTTAGAAGTTCTAGCATTTTTAATATTTTCACTACCAATTTTCAACATTGCCATCTCTTCACACCTCCCTTTGAATGGTGCAGCTGTCATTGTTCACATCTTGCCCGATCTGTGTTTTCGTACATCTGGTGCACAATGGTATGGTCGCTGTGAGAACTCAAAATTTGGCATACATTAACAAAATTACAGTGCCACTGTTCATGAGAAGAGGTCCCAAATGCTTTCATCAGGAAGGAGTCACAAAAATGCCATTCTGAAAATTTTTAGTGCAAATACCAACAAACACTTGTAACCATAATGTCCCACCCTGTACAGACTGACAGGCATCAGGGTGTGCCTTTGGATGGCTGACTGTAATGCTCATGCGTTCCCACCCCACCCCCCACCCTGCAGCCAGTGACAGGCATTGAGGTGTGTCTTGGACTTTTCAGCCACAGAGTTCACCCCATTCTCCTATATTGCACCCATTTCAGCATATGTCCTTATGGAGTGGGGTAACTAAAGCCGAACACCCCAAAGAACACCTCAACACTTATCAGCGTCTGCAGGACAGGGTGAGGTGAGATGGCATGAATGTTATGGGTGACAACCTAAATGCAAACCCCAATGCCTGTCCATCTCTGCAGGGTGGAGTTTGGGGTTGGCGTAAAGTTTAATACTTCACTGCCATTCCTACTCTGCATCTGTCTAACTCCTGCATTTCCATTGCTAATGCCAGCAAGTAAACATTCGGCATTGACAAATGCTTGTTTAATACATGATGGGGAGCAGAAAGAAGTGCCACTGGATGCCAATGACTTAATGTACATGGAATGAGAGGAGAGAGGTGTTACCCAATGGATGCTAATGACTGCTAGTTCACTGCCCCCTAACCCTTTACATAAACTCCCTTTAAACCCCACCAAACCCAGCTGTTAAATGGGGGGGGGGTCACAATGTGGGATGTAGGCACAGAGCCAGTATGTTTTTCAGTGGGTCCAGCTTCTGGGGCTGGCTGGTCTGAGTGAAGGGGGTTCCAGCTGTGGGAGTAGACTGGTCAATTATCCCCAACACTTGATGTCCCCTCTCTTTACAGATCACTAAATCCTCTCTCATGCTTTTGCAGTCCATTCGCAGCCCCCAGGTACTCTCTCCCAGCCCTTCTTCTAACCAGTAACACCTGTCAGCTGCAGCAACCTTAACATTCCTGTCCCTCTCTGGTCAGTTGAGACCCCCTCATACCCTTGACCCATTTCCTTCCTGCATGGCCCACCACTGACACCTCTCAGACCCATTAAACACCCACCCACTCCATATAGACTGTCAAGATATTTTCTCCACAGGCCTGCACAGCCCCAGACACTAACCCCCTTCCCTTCCCTTTGTTGTCTGACACTAGCTAAGTCTTCTTGCACTGCCCCAGATACTAGCCTCACCTCCTTCCATGGCACCCAACACTGCCTGCCCTCTCTTCCTCCACATCCCCCACAGCAACCATTTCATCCACAGACCAACTCTGAATTCTCTAACCACCACCCTTTTACAGGTCCTATCACCCCATAGTTCCAACACCTTCGCTGTCTCCACAGTCTCCCCCACCCTCTACAACCAGCCAGCATTTTGCCACCAGTGATACTGACCAAAAGATGTTTGAACAGGGAGCATACTCAGGGATCTGGAAGGGGAATGCAGTGGTGTCTAATGTAGTTAGCTAGTGGGAAGGGTTCCAGTTACAAAGACAGTGGTCAGCTGGGGGTGATGGTGAATTTGGGGCAGGTCTAGTTGCAGGGAGGTTTGGGGGTGGAGGGTGATTGAGGTACAGGGTGTTGATTCAGCTACAGGGAGGGTGGTTAGGATGCTACTCCATGTGATAATAGTTGGCTAAGACAGGGAGGGCTGTGTTGTGGAGGGTAGTGCATGCAGAATGAAAAATAACTCACTAAACCCCATTGGTTGTTGCCATGTCAACCATCATAGAAACAATGTTGTCATCATTCCTGTGCTATGCTCTTGTCCCAAATCTCCCCTCTGTGATGGCATGTTTAGTCAGCCAGTGTTGCCATGGTAATAGTTTTGATTTTTTTTTTTACGGCTCAAGATTGGCATCTAAACCATTAACCCCACACATTCACACTAAACTGACATTTATTTTTTATTTTCCTAGTCAGACAAATTTGCTGACAAGCCAGTACCGACATTAGCATGATGTTAGAATCTGACATACTGTTTTGCAACTGCACAGATGTTCTACATGTGCTCTACAGCTCTGCAGAAGCACATATGTCTTTGAACATCTGCAAGCTGAACTGGAACATAAATGGACTGTGGTTTGGACTGATGACCAGATGGTTGAAGGAGTGTTTAAATATAAAATCAGGTACAATTAATAAACAGAAATGTAAATGGCTAGTTTGAAAAGTTTGTTTTATTCATATTGTTAAAAAAAACAATAAGGTACTCACAGGGGTTGCAAATATGTTAATCACACCCTTGGGGCATGGCATTAAACTGCATAGCCATATTACCTATGAGATGTGATTTATGTATAGTTAATGCAACCCCTGCTTGCCTCAGCAAACAACCCCCTGCTTGGGAAAAATGTTAAAAACCTCGCCAGAGGGTCGCTGATAACAACTCAATTGATATGGCATCGGGGAACCAACTGTAATAACCCCCTAACCATTGCCTCAGCTTTTAACCGCATGTTCTCTGACCTGTTGGCTCCCTCTCCCTCCCTCCCTACTCTCTGCCCCAAAACTATCGAACGAGCACCCCCCCCATTCACCTTTATACCTTAAACATATCTCCATTGGTGAGACCCAGGAACTCCTTGCTGGTCTCTCTCACCACACAGGAGCTGGCCATGACAGCCTTGAACCAAAGCTACTTAGTCTGGGAGCTCCCCTCCTCACCTGACCAGTCGCTCACATCTTCAATACTTCCCTTATCTCAGAGATCCTCCATAACATATGGATGGTTGCTAAGGTGGTCCCTGTCCATAAACAGGGCGACCCCAAAGATGTCAATAACTACCGCCCCATTGCTATACTATCAGCCGCCTGCAAGCTCCTGGAAAAGGCAGTCACTTCGCAACTCTCCCACTACATCCAGGAATATGATGTTCTATCCTCTACCCAGCATGGACTCAGAAAAGGACACAGTACATCAACTGCACTTGCCGTGGTTACCTCTGCGATAAGGTCCGTGACTGACCTCGGCAAAATGATTGGGGCCATATTTGTTGATCTTTCAAAGACCTTCGATCAGGTTGACCATTCCCTCCTCCTCTCCGCTCTGCAGTCACTCAGATTCTCCCTTCGTGCCCTTGACTGGTTACTTGCTTGGTTTACTTGGTTTCAAAGGACAAAAGCAGGCTACTGCCCATCGAGATTGTCCCCCACCACATTGGTGGGATAATTATACCTTGAAGTTGTTAAACTCGAGCCAGCAATCCAGCCCTTTTTTGAAGACTATATTAGAACTACTGTCCACTAAGTATTGTGGGAAGAGATTCCACAATTTGGGGGTTCTTACTGTAAAGTAGTTTAACCTTTTTGTTGTTTTAGCTTTAGATACAAATATCTGGTTGTTATGATACCGTGGGGAAGTCCAACTGGTAGAGAAATGTAAGCCACAGTGGTGCATTAACTCCTGAGAATTCTGGATTTTGTATAATAGGAGAAGGTCACTCTGGCACGCTCTTGTGCCTAGTGAGTGTAACCTGTAACTCTTAATCTTTCCTCGTAGTCAAGTTTGGATAAATAAGGGACCATTTTGTGGCTCTCTCTGCACCCTCTCAATTCTATCAACGTCCTGCCCCAAGTAGGGACTCCAGCAGGGGGATCAATAGTCCAGATGGGGCCTGACATAAGCCCTGTACAAGGGGATTATGTATTCCTGTGTCCTGGACACAAACGAACGTTGGATCCGAGTGAGCAAGGCGTTAGATTTCCTAGCTATCATCCTGCAATGATCACTAGATGACAATTTATTATTAATGATTACCCCAAGATCTCGTTCTAATGGTGACACATGAATGGCAACACTGTTCAGAAAATAAGTCTGCCTGGGGTTGTTCTTACCAAAGTGTACAACATGACACTTGTCTGAGTTGAGTGTCATTTTGTTTAAAACTGCCCATTCTTCGATGGATTTTAAGTTGTTCCTCATGGAATCTCAGTTTATCGATGTAAGAACAGAGCCACACAGCTTGGTGTCATCAGCGAATTTTGAAAGAACAATTTCGGGGCTAGCCTGCAGATCACTAATAAAGATGTTAAACAGGGTGGGTCCCAACACGGACCCCTGTGGGACCCCGCTGGTCACACTCAGTGAGTGGGAAAGTGTGCCATTAATTCTGACCTGCTGATATCTTTCATTCAACCAACCTGAGACCCAGTTAATTATGTAGTAAGAAAAACCCATATCATTCATTTTGTCAAGTAGAATGTCATGAGGGACTTTGTCGAATGCTCTGCTGTAGTCGAGAAGTATCACATCCACAGAGATGCCATCATCCAATGCCGTACTGACATGATTATAGAAGGAAACCAAGTTAGTAGTACAAGAGTATCCCTGTCTAGAGCCATGTTGTGTGGTGTCAGTCAAGTTACCCCCAATAGATTCATACTCTAGTAGTTTCTTAATAACTTTCTCCATGATCTTGCTTATAACGGAAGTCAGAATTATCGGACGATAATTTTCTGGTCTGGAATGATTACCCTTCTTAAAGATTGGGACCATAGCGGCCATTGTCCAGTCCTGAGGGATAATTCCTCATACAAGGATTTGTTGAATATAATTAAAAGTGGTTTAGCAATAGCGGTTGTCTCTATTAGAAATCGGGGCTGATGTTATCAGGGCCTGGACTGGAATTGGGTTTAGGGATACAATGCTTTTAGTGTATCATCCTGGTGATGATGTAAGAGGGGGTAACATTGTTAGTATGTTTGAAGCGCTTAGGAACCTCTTTCTTGGTAAATACTGAGCAGAATTGCTTGTTAAATGTGTCTGCCATATCTCTGTCTGTAGATATAATTGTGTCATGTATACATAAGGGCCCCATGTGTCTATTATTTATTTTTTTATTGTTAAGGTAGGAAAATAGTGATTTATAGTTGTCTTTGGTATGGGCCAGACGAAACTCAGATTTTTTTTAGATTGCAGAATGGCTTGTTTTAGTGATTTTAGAGTTTCCTGTATTGAGCGAATAATATCTTTTGGTGTCTCCTTGCTGTTTTTAACTCGTGTAAATAGCCTCTGCTTGTTCTTAATTAAGGCTTTGATAGTATTGTTAAACCACAGGGGTATTTTCCCCTTTTTATTATATTTTTTTGTTATAAGAACATATAGTTTTTCTGAGTTATAAATGGTGGATTTTAAAAAGTCCCAGGATTCTTCCATGGAAAGGAAGGCTAGTACTGTATCCCAAGAAACTGAGTTTAATTGGTTATTAATAGCATTGAAATTAGCTTTTTTATAATTTTTCAATTCAGTACAGTTGGTGATGTGTTGACAAAATGACAGTGTAATGGAAATGGTGTAGTGATCACTTGATCCTAGTGGGGCACCAGTTATAACTTTGGATATTAGATTCCCTATATTTGTAATAACCAACTCCAGTACATTGTCACCTCGTGTTGGTTCTGTAACAATTTGTTCAAGGCCCATATCAACCATGAGTGTGATTAAGTCTTTCTCGGCCTGCGTACTTCCAGTTAAAGAATACCAATTTATAGTAGGCAGGTTGAAGTCACCCAGTATAAGGATTTTTCCTTTAGAGGCCATATCTAAGATTTCATTATTTAGGCATGAAGAATATTCTTTATTAGATGTCGGGGGCCTGTAGCATGTCCCTACTATCAGTTGTGGGTAACCCTTGAGCTGGATGTTAACCCAGATTGATTCAAAATCACTTGTTGTGGGATTTGGAATGAGGATATGTCGTCTCTAACATAGAGACATACCTCCCCATTTGTCCTCAAGTGTCCTTATGATATAATTTATACTCTGGGATGTGCTGGATCCAAGAAGTATCTGGGATCCCACCAAGTTTCTGTAATAGAGATGAGTCCGTATTTATTCAGTTGACACATAGCTTCTAGTTCAGCTATTTTAACCTGGTTTAAAGATCTGGTATTTGACTGAGTACTCACACTCCAGAAGTGTGTATAGTAGGTCTCTTTAGAGAACAGGATCTTTTGTCACTGATCTCACCCCGGTATTAGTTTTAAAAGTTTGTTAATGGCTGTTGTAAAGTTTTTACCCAGGAGTGAGCTACCCCTACAACTGAGGTGGAGTCCATCCCAGCAGTACAGTGAGTCTTTTACATAGAAGGTTTCCCAATGTGTGAGACAGAGAATGTTCTGTCGGACACACCATTGTCTGAGCTAGTCATTAAAGGCCTTAATCTTTGTATTAATAATATCAGGTGCTCTCGGTATGGGTAGAATCTGTGAGAAGCATGCTATGCTATTTTTTTCTGCTAGTACATTATTGAGAGCTATAATGTCCTGTTTAAGTTCATCAATACTACCTCTATTTATATCATTTGTACCTGCGTGTACTATGTATAATTGATTTTCACCAACCCCTTTCAATATGTTTTTTACAGTAGTAGTGATGTCGGATACACAAGCACCTCGCAAGCTGGAGCAGGTACGGTTGAATTTGTCCACATTACATATTGGGTGATCCAGGTGTTTAATAACTGAGTCACCAAGAACAAAAATTTATTTAGTTGATGGGTGAGAATCCATATTGCTAGAAGTTGATGGTAAAATCACTGAATCGTGATTTTGGTCTTTTGTTCAGGATTTATTTTGTTTGGGTGTGGGGAACACAGTACAGTTGTTCACTCTCCTGCGGGTTGGGCAGCTGACTAGGGGGTCACCGCAGGTGGTATTGATAGTGACATCATGGGATGGAACATTTATGTCCTGCTTAAGAGCATCGTATTTATTGAATAAGGGTAGGGGTGAAACATTGCATCCAATTTGTCCCCCACGCTGTGATTTACCCTTGGGTACCATTGCCCAACTGTCAGAACTCTTGAAATACAGCAGGAGTAGGGAGGTAATGACATTAGTAGTTATAACAGTTGCTGTCTCGTCAGCAGATGGGGGAATTAAAGATAAAGACTGACCCAGCATGGAGTCAATATAGTCCTCCAGTGCTTCAATCTCTGGACCAACTGTTGTGAAAGCCAGTAAACGGTCGATTTCTTCTTGGAGGGTTTCTACCATCAAGCATTTATTACATACAAAGTAGGTTCTCCAACTACCTTGGGGGTAGGCAGCAATACACTTGCTTTAATTGAACCCTCTCTGCCCTCTCCCCAGTTAACCATGGGGTTCCCCAAGGATCCGTCCTTGGATCCATTCTGTTTTCCCTGTTCATCAACAAATTGCCCTCTGCTACCACCAACGGGTATCTAACTCGCTGATGACCTAGTCATCCTGGCCAGTTCACAGGATATCACTGCCTCAAGTCCCAGCTTAACTCTGACTTCTCTCTTATCCAGAACTGGCTTGATGGCCACAAGCTGAACATCAACCTGAAGAAAACCCAGGCCACGCTCTTTGGATCCGTGGCCAAAACCTCTTCCTGCCCGATGCCTCTAAAAATCTTTGGATCAAATGATTTCCTCCTGCCGGCCACTGACTCTGTCAGGTATCTAGGAGTTACCTTTGATCCACAACTGGATCTCTCCTCCCACATTCAGAATGTATGTAAAGCAACAAATGGCAAGATCGGCCTAGTCTACAGAGCTAAGGACTGCCTTACCTCCGCTGCCTGGCTTGCTAAAGCCAGGGAGATTCTCCTTCCCACACTTTCCTATGGGCTTGTTGTCTTTGCCCCCATCCCGCACTCTAGCCTTGTGAAATGGGACACTGCTTATAACAATATATGCCATTTCACACTCTCTGCCCCCCACCTCATGCATCGCTGTGAGCTCTACTCTCGCCTGGAGTGACTACCCCCAGAAAAGCACTGCACCTATGTCCTTGGCAACTTTGTTGACAACATAGTTAGAACGGCCACTCCCGCGTTGCTTGCCCTTCCTCTAAAACACGCAACCCCTGTCTACCACCTAAGATCGTGTGCAGCTCAGGCTCGCCTGGTCCCCAAGACCCGCACCCTCACAGGTGATCGGGCCTTCACCGTCCATGCACCAAGAGTATGGAACTCCCCTCCCACATGAGTTCATGCCTCTCCCTCCCATCCCTGGTTCAAAACATCACTATGGAACTTCCTCAAAACCACATCGTCCTGTCTGTGTTCTGCATAAACCCAGCATCTCTCTTCCTCCCCCCTACCCTCTGGGGGAGCTGCCCTATGTGCAGTTTCTCCTGGCACTTTTATCTCTGCCGACAACCCTCTTAAGGCACTTACCGCCTCCTGGTGGAGTGGCGATATTGTTCATAACAATGTTAGCCTCTGGTCCCGCACTGAGTCTTTCACTTCTTCTCTCACTATAGATGATCTGGTCAGGCTAGCGCATACATGTGTGTTCCTAATCAATTTTGTTGTTGCTCCCATTTGAGATGTTCTTTGATGAAAATTTCTAGTTGTTATGTGATGTTATTCTACCTCCCAATGCTGCCATGCCTATCTGTTAATTGATTGCTCTTAGTCCAGCCTTGAGCCTGTCTGTATCGTAAGCTATTCAACCAACTTTTCGGAGCATGTGACTCCTGTATGTTACCTCGACTCTGTATTATGTCTCACTGTTACTTTGTAACTCTCCCAGGTCGCACCTGAAAATAGGCACTTGGATGTCCAGTTTGCTTACCTGGTAAACAAAAGCAAATAAAAAAAAAACCCTGGTCATTCCTTATTGCTTAAATATTTCAGACCTGCCGCATTAGCTTCTTGTTCAGCTGTGAACATATTTGATCTCCCAAGACTCTATTCAATTATGAAAACTTGTGCAGAAAAGGCAGGACTTCACTGAAAAAAGAGATCCTTCATTTTTGACAACCCTAGGTAAGTTAATGGGTAAATAAAGCCAGTCCTCTAAGATACACCTTTGTGTAATTGTCCTTATTGTCATAAATGCACTGCACAGGTCAGGCCCTCTGCTCCCACAGTGCCAACCTCAGCGCACAATAGTGTGAACAGGTAACAGACAGGGTAACCCTCCTGTCTGCTTTTGGGTCCAAATCACCTTTAGTCTCAAGTTTTGGAGGGGGATTCAAACTGTGAACCTTATGCTAGCATACCCAATGAACAGGCTCAGATACGTACCCTCTTCTGGGATTGCGGTACAATCTTTTGCCAGGGGAACCCAGCCAGGCTTCCAAAATGAACTCCTTTAACTCTATATGAGACCTTAGATATATTCTTACCTTTTTCCAGTTTAGTAACACCATTAAGCCCTTCAAAACAGCTGTCAGACTTAACCACGTATACGTGACATGCAAAAAGAACTTGGAAGACACGCCCAGGCAGCATCTTGAAAAAAAGATTCTTTACTAAAAGATGATACAAATATAAAAAATGTAAGCACAGAACAAAATATCAAAGAGCATCACAATCACATAAAAGAACAAGGGGGAAGTACAAAACAAGAACTCCTACCACAATACATTTAGACTTTTGCTGTCTAAGGTATTACCTCTGGAAGTACGTTTTAAAGTTAGATCAGAGAGCTGTGTCTCTCTAGAGTCCCAAGATGGTATAACTACATTTCAGACAAAAGTATCAGCTTAAACTCTGTGGGCAGGATATTCAGAAATGTGCCATAGGCCCAGCGCAGGACCTGTGCAACGCAAATCCAATGCGCCAAGGCGCACTGAGCACAATATTCAAAGGTTGCTCAAGGTGGCATGCGCCATTGCAACATGGCTGAAAATCACACAGATGTGCCAGAATGCAGCCAGGGGTGCACCAGGGAGCAACCCAACATGCGCAATAGCGCAACCAGGGTTGCGCAATGGGCCTAGGTGCATGAGCCAGGACACATATGGACCAGACACAGGCACAACAAGGAGCAAGCCACTGGGGTGGAGGGTGCTGCCACCAGGGTGACGAGGGTGCCAGGAGTGAGGCAGAGCTGACACATGATGGAGCACCACCTTGGGTGCATGGGGATGCAGCCGGACCCTGTCCATGTGCACCACAGTGGTGAACGGAGTTAGGGCAGCACCTGTGGCCATGGGTGGACAACCACTGGCAACCCCCCCACAGGATGGTATGTGCCACTGCCACCAGGACCACAGCCAGCAACACACAGGCAAATGGCACACAACACACAGGGCACACAACCAGAACAGACAACCCATGTCTGCCCCAGGCACAGCCACTGACTGATGGGTGAACACCACCATGCACCATCCCCTTGGACATCTCAGGTGCACCACACAGCCACCATGCACAAAACTGCAGCATGGCACCACACGTCAGCCACAAAGCAGACCTGGGCGCAGACAGGTAACCATAAATAACTGTAATGTACAAAGGTAGAAAAAGCAAATAAACATATATACAGGATACAGGGGTACAGAGTACAAGGAATGGGGAAGTTAAATACAAACAGGCCTCAGCCAGGGAAGGGAGGTAAAGGGACAGGGATCAGGGCCAGACAAGGGGACAGGGGAGGGCAAGGGAAGGGGAGACAGGGTTGTAATCAGGGACCCGGGCCAACAGGCCCTATGGGCAGCCTCGCCCTACCACTGCCTGGCATCATTTTCTGTGGAGCATCCTCTGCAGCAGCTGTACAACTTGAAGGGTAGCTGTTGAAACCTCCAGGATCCTCCACAGGATGTGGCTGTTTTGTGCCTGACACCGGACACCTAAGACAAAGGAGGGAACACTGGATCAGTGTATGTTTGGCTCACCCCAGCCCACCCACCATACACAGTGGACAGTGGTAACCCATGCCCCTGAGATGGCACCCTAGCCACCTGCAGTGGATGTGCCCACAAGTGCCACCAACCCAGCATACCACAGCAATGCAGAGCATTGCACACAATCACCACCCATGGGCCACCCGCCACCAACGTGGCAGGCAGGCAACATGACACAGTGGCAGGACTGCAGCAGTACAGCTGGCTGCTGGATGCACCCACGGCCCAACTGCAGCAGCCACACACACACGCAATGGCTACAGCATGGTGCAACAGAGACCATGGGCAGTACACAGCTGCAATGACTAATTGCACAGGGGGCCGTGGCCCACCCCCACCCTGCTGCCCACCCTGCACAACACGGTAGTATGTAACTGTGCCTACCTGCACACTGCTGCACACAATGCACCAGACTGGCAACTCCACGCCCAAGGCCTGCAACCTGGGGTACATTCCCTGCAGCGGCCTGCAGTGGTCCACCTGCAGTGCCTGCCACACATGTCCTCCTCCTGTCTTCAGGGCCTAGGATGGAAACATAGACATGTACACAGCAGTACCCATTAAAAACCAAATGCCCCCCCTGCACAGTGTGCACCCCAACCCAGCCCAGCCATGGTGTGGAGGCATAGTGCACACAGGTTGAGCTGCCACAGCTCCTGTTCCCCCTCCCCTCAGCATGGCATGCCATCCTGCCGTGGTACTAATGCGTCTGTATTCCCTTTCAGCACTGGAATGACAGCATACACTGGCAGGGCTGGTGGTGTCAGTCGTGGGGGCAAGCCCAGCCCTGGAGGAACAGCCTTCAACCTCTTTCAGAGTCCAGGGGCCTGATCGGCTACAGCACTCCACCGCTGTCCAGCTGGATGTCCTGGGCATGGTGGCAGAAGAGGGCCTGGCTGTTTCATTGGGATGCCAGCCTTGGCGTACAGTGTGCAGAGACACCGATCGGGGTGGGGTCTGACACCGATGATAATGTGACCATTGTCCAGGACAGGTGTGGTGCCATCGAGGAGGAGGCACCCATACTAATCACCCTCCCTGTTGGCACCGCCAGTGCCCTGGTGGTGGTTGTCCACCCACCGGCCACTGCTCCCAGCCATGCCGTAGGCTTCAGTGTCACGATGTTGGCAGATGGTGTTGGTGGTGGTGAAAGTGCAGCTGCACAGGCACTGCGTGGTGCACAGCGGTCAGAGGGATGGCAGCGGCAGATGGCTGGGGACATTGGGGGGCAGGGTGCAGTGCCTGCTGACAGTGTGCTAGTGATTGAGTGGCCCAAAGGGGACCCTGCTGTGCAGCGCCCACCAGAGTGGGGGACTGGGCAGCGAGGTCGAATGCCACCCGTGGGTCGGCACAATGCCTAGGCACCCTGGGCACCGACCCCTTGCCTGAGCACACCTGTCTGCTGCAGGCCTCCATGGAGCAACAGGTGCTGCTCGTGGCAGAGGTGCATGTACTCCGTGCTGAGATGCACCGGGCTGTAGAGCAGTGCGACAGGGGCTTTGTGCAGCTCCTAGTGGACAACAATCGACTGCAGGATGACATAACTGCAGCCCTGGATCAGCTTACCACTGCGGTCATGGGCAGCCTAGCCCCACTGGCCACCATGGTGCATGGCCAGCCACTGCAGACCCCACAGAGTGTACTGTTCACCCCTCGGTCACAGCGTCTAGGGACCCCCTTGGTGTTGATGCCGGAATCTGCTGTGGGCATTCCAGGCACTCCTGGAGCGGGCCTGTTCAGGAGTCTGCAGACCCCTGCTAGGACACGGTCATGTTCCCACAGTAATACCTCTTGGGGACTGTCACAGACACCCCTGTGGCCCGTCACATAGCCTGGGTCTGCTGCACAGCCTCAGTGGGGCCATCCACATGTCTGTGGTAGCCATGCGACGGTCCTAAGATGCCCACCTCCTCTTTGCAGTCTGCTGCCACTGCCCTTTGTTCACATTGGTGTGGTGTGTGCATATCATGGATGTGACATTCATGGACAGCACCACACACAGGCCATGTGCACACCCTCCCAGCTGCTGGTCAGTGTGGTGTGTGCATGATGATGCCAACACAACGCTGACTGCACCTGTGCCCTGGTGCTTAGCGTCTGACACATGCTTGGTGCCAGCTCCTGTGCATGTGCCTGTGTGCGCCAGTGTGCATGTGTGGGTGTGTGAGTGTGTGCGGGGTGTGTGGGTGGTGGTGGGGTGTGTGCGGTTGCATGTTGCCTTGGGGTCCTGTCCCATGCCTGCCCATGCACCACACGGGTGCACTGTGCCACAGTCGCCATTCTGTGCATGGGGGCATGTTCACCTAACTGTGCTCCATAGTGCTCCTCTGCAATTGTGTCCCAGTGCTGCTGGGTTATCCTGTTCAGCCATGGTTCCCTTCACCGGGGGGAGCTGCCCACCGCCACATGGCCAGGTGGCCGTGTCATCCCCACTGCTGTTCCTTTCCTCACCCTTGACAGCAATCCCACGGTCAGTGGCCATGTTGTGCAGTATACAGCAGGACAAGAATAGGCTGCAGGCCTTTGAGGGGTTGTACTGTAGAGCACCGCCAGACCTGTCCAGGCAATGGAACCATACCTTCAGCAGCCCAAACACATGCTTAATGATGTTCCGTGTGCTGGCATGTGCCTCATTGTGTCGCTTCTCCACAGGGCTTGACTGGCACCTGTATGGGGTGAGCAGCCAAGGCTGGAGTGGGAAGCCACTGTCACCTGTGTGGAGAGGGATATGATTAGCCAGGTGGACTATGTTGTTGCACCCACCCACCTTCCCAGCCCCACCCTGTGATGCCCCTACCCTGGTGGCCTCCACCCCTTGCCCTGTTGTGTCAGGCTGCCTGTGGTCTCAGCATTCTCACCTACTAGGTGACCAGTGGAGCTGTCCCTACTCTCAAACATGTGGTACACTGCTGAGCTGTGCCAGATGAAGGCATCGTGTGCACCCCAAGGGAGTGTGGCACAGACATTGATTATGCACCACCTGGCATCGCAGACCACCTGGCAGTTGACACTGGGATAGCCTTTTCTGTTAATGTAGGCTACCCCCTCCTGGCTATGTGGCATGTGGATGCCAACATGGGTGTAGTGGATGACCCTTAGCATGCCAGGCATATGTGCTACCCTGTGGAACTCCTGCATGTTCACTGTATGCTCTGCTTGTGTGCTGGGGAAGTGGATGTATTCTCAGCATGTGGCTGCAGTGTGTTAAGGAATTGTGTGAGGAGCCGTGATGCGTCAGACTGGGTTATACATGTGGTGTCCCCTGTTGGTCTCTGGAAGGTGCCCGTGGTGAGCAGTCACATGACTGCTGTTACTTTTGTCTCCACCATCAGGGTCTGGCTCCGTCTAGTGGGTGCCTGCATCTCCTCACTGCACAGTTCATAGAGCTGCCTCAGAATTGCCTGGTTCAGGCGATACCGGCCCACAATCTCCATATCGCTGTACTACTTGAAGAAGGTGCTGGCGCGGTACCACCTGTTCTGGGTGTACCACCGACAGGCCCTTCCATGGCTGTGCTGCACTGCCTGCTGCCTCTCCACACCTCTCATTACTGCCTCCATCTGGAAGATGGCACTGGCCATAGCCCCTGTTGTCCTGCCCCCCCTAGGCGGCAGACTCCTCTGGGCCCCTGGCTGTGTGCTGCTCTGTGTACTGCTCCGCTGGGCCCATGCCTGCATGTCCTGCCCCCAGCTGGCAGTCTGTGGGCTGTGGCCTCTGCTTCCCACGTCTCTGGGCTCCTGTGCTGCCCCTCCTGTGCTGGGTATCACAGGCACATGCGCACACTGTTGCCACCCTGCCCGGTCTCTCTCTCTCTCTCTCTCTCTCACACACACACACACACACACACACACACACACACACACACACATACTCACTCTGAGTCTCACACACACACTCTCATACAGTCACACACATTCACTGCCTCCTCTCTTTCACTCCTCCTGTTGTTCTGGCTGGCCTCTCTATCTCCCTCTCTTCTGATCCCCTCTGGCACAGGTGTCCTTCACCTGTTTGCTCCCTCTTTTTATGACATGGCAACACTTATTCATGGCTACACCCCCTGCACTTGCACATGCATACATTCCCATTGCACATTAGTGCATGGCCACTTGCACTGTGCAGTTGCTGCCACTGAATATCGGTCTCTGGCACATTTTTGCAGTTGCATAGGTGCATTCCTGTTGCACACTGTGCAACCACTTTGAATATCCCACCCTGTGTCTCCACACCCCTTCTGTGAGTTATCTAGCTCCACCTTTTAGAGTATAAAATTACAAAAAAATGATTTCCCATCAGGAGATATTTTAAATAATGTGTCTTCAGAAGAAAAAAAGATATTTCCTATTTATGACAGTCTTTAATCAAGCCTTTCCTTTGAACTGGTGGCTGGTTCCTGTTTTCCCAAGGAGATCAAAGGGTTTTACAACATTTTAACACATTGCAGTTATTAATAGGTTCCTCTAGGAAATCATAAAAGTTTATTAGGCTTATCCTCTGGCAGATGGCCAGAGCCTTAATTAAGAACAGACAGGAAACACTGGGTTTCCCCTTTACTGGTCAGTTTCACGCATCCTCTGATCAGTTTTCATATCCTACAGCTTCACTGAAACCTGGGGAGAGGGGGTGCCCATGAAGCACAGGCTATCTTATGTGAGACAATCACATACTATATTTTTATGTTAGAAATATCATACAATAATCATAACCAGCTGGCCAAGCATCACACTCCTCCCCACCTAGACTGAATTTGGGGGCTCTATCCCCTGCATGGGATGAGCTACACAAATCAGTTCATTCCTCATATAGATGTGGCAAGCCATCTGTGTTCTGATTGGTCACTCCAGCCCTATGTAAGATCGTCACGTCTTACCCTTGCAAGGCAAGACTCCATCTTAATAGTCTACCATTAGTTTTCACCATTTGTGTCAGCAAAACCAGGAGGTTGTGGTCAGTTTGTACCTCAAAATGCTGCCCATATAAGTATGGCTCTAACTTCTTTAGGGCCCACACTATGGCAAGACTCTTTTTCCACAGTAGAGTATGCCTGCTCCATGGGAAGTAACCTTTTACTCAAGTACACTACTGGGTGATCTTTCCCTTGGTTGTGTGTCTGACTCAGTACTGCCCCAATACCCATGACTGAGGTGTCAGTCTGGACTATAAAGGATGTACTATAGTCAGTACTTGTCAATACATGAGCACTGCACAATGCTTCCTTCAGTTTGGTAAAGGCTTTTTCACAGGCTGGTTCCAGGTAATTTTCTGAGGCATCTTTTTCTTTACCAGGTCAGATAAGGGAACAGCCAGGGCACTGTAATTGGGTACAAATGTTCTATAGCCCGCTGTTGTCCCTAGAAAACTGATGAACTGGTTCTGCATTTCTGGACTGGGCCATGCCTTGATCTCCTCTATTTTTACTTGGTTAGCATACAGCTGTCCACAACCCACAACATGCCCAAGGCATGCCACTTCAGCCATGGCGACCTAGCACTTCTCAGCTTTGACAGTGAGCCTGGCCCTCTGTATCTTGCCCAGCACTTCCCTAAGGTACGACAGGTGTTCCTCCCAGCTGACACTAAAGATGGCAATGTCATCCAGGTACACCACGGTGTACTCCTCAGCACCATTTAACACCTGGTTCACCAACCTTTGGAAAGTGGCCAGGGCATTTTTCATTCCGAAAGACATTAATTTAAATTCAAATAAGCCTATCAGAGTGATGAAGGCTGACCTCTCTCTAGCTCTGTCAGTTAAGTCTACCTGCCAATATCCCTTTGTCAGGTCAATAGTCATAAGGTATATTGCCTCTCCCAAGTTGTCCAGGAGTTCATCCGTCCAGGGCATTGGGTGGGCGTCTGACTTTGTGACTGCATTCAGTCCATGATCATCCACACAGAAATGAGTAGAGCCATCTGGCTTGGGCACAAGGATTATGGGTAAGGCCCAGGGGCTGTGGGATCTCGGGATTACCCCTACTGTAAATCCAGCATTTCCTCCACCATCTTCCTAATATCCTTTTGGACAGCATCTGACACCCAATATGCTGTCTGCCATATAGGCGTCTGTGTCCCTGTCTCTACATTATGCATTGCTAAGAGGGTTAGTTCAGGCTTTATGCTAAACAGTGGGGCAAAGTCTGCTAAAACCTCCCTTAATTCCTGGACCTTGTCCAGGGCCAGCTGGGGTGATAATTTAATTGCCTCAAGAGAGCAATCCTGCTTATTTTTTTCCAGCAAGTCCAGAAGTGGGTCTCCTTCATCCGTCCCCTCCCCAGGTCTACATACTGCAAACACCATGTCAGCCCTATTAGCATATGGCTTCATCATGTTGACATGGTACATTTATTTATTTATTAGCTTTTGGTAACCGGGTAAGTGCGCTAGGCAATAGACCTGCCTATTTTCAGGCACGACCCGGGAGAGCACAGGACACTGGTTACAATATGCAGAAATGCACAGACATAATATAGGTGTACAGGAGCAAAACAAGATATACATTGGGTAGCACAGCAATAGTTACATAAGGGTACATTTTAGGCATAGATCATAATAAGGATGTAAAATAAAACAATTAGGGTAACCATAAGACAGCTGAGGACAGTAAAGACATCAAGGTTCATAGCCACCTAGACAAGTGTATTGCATGGGAGAACAATAGTGTAGTACTCAGGATCAGATCCGACAGCCTGCAGTGGGACAAAGCAAATTAAGAGCATTTGCATTGGCCAGAGGCTAGGAGGTGGGTGAACAGTGAGTTTTTGAATTCTTGATGGGAGGCTGAAGTTTTCACCATAAGGGGGAGTGAGTTCCAGAATTTGGGAGCAAAATGGGCAAATGCCTGTTCACCCATTTTTGTCATGCAAGGTCTAGTGGAGAACATGGGGACAGAGGAAGACCTTAGGGTACGGGTGTGTAATGCAGGAGTCAGGAGGCTGGCAAGATAGACAGGGCAGGGAGGTCTAGACAGGGAGTCGATAAAGCAGCCCAGGGAGTAGGCTCGAATATTCTTAGGTGACAGCCAATTTAAGCCAGCATAAAGGAGACAATGATGGGTAAGACGTGGGGCAGTTAAGGCGAATCTACAGATGTTGTTGTAGACAGTGTCGCATTTGTGGAGTGTAGCAGAGCTTGCAGCAAAGAGGAGGGGCAGAGCATTTTGGAGCTGGGGTAAGAGAATACCTCTCATAACAGAAAGTCTAGCAGAAGGAGTGAGGGAGTGGCGCACGTGATAAGCTCCGCCAATTTTAGCATTGAGGGCACGGCACACCATATTGACATGTTGAGACAGGTCAAGTGTGGGATCCAAAGTGACCCCAAGGTACTTGAAGGACTCAGTGTTTAGGTAACTCTATGATATAGTTCACGTAATTTACCTTTTTAACTACTTTGTATGGTCCTGCCCACTCAGTCTGCAGCTTGTCTTTCTGAATCAGAATAAGGACCATGACTTCCTGACCTGCCATGTACGAGCCAGCTTTGGCTCTGCAGTTGCACCACACTTTTGTTTCTGTTGGGCAGCTGCCAGGTGGCTCTGGGCTGTCCCCATAAGATCCTTCAGCCTTTCTGTAAACCAAAGGACATAATCCACTATGGGATTGCCCTGGGTGGTGTGCTTCCTTTCCCAGTCCTCCTGGATCAAGTCTGAGGGCCCACATACCCAGCGTCCATATAACAGCTTGAAGGGGAAAACCCTGTTGACTCTGGGGCACCTCCTATAATAAAAAAAAAAAAAAAACAGGTGGGAAGGTATTCTCAGTCTCTCCCATGCTGGAGCATTAACTTCAGGGCACTTAAATGTTTCTACAAGCCCACTGGCTTGCGGATGAAAAGGTGTCATGTGCCTCTGAACCACCCCACACTTCTCCCACAAACATTTCATCAGGTCTGACGTAAGGGAACTCCCTTGATCAGTGATAACCTCCTGTGGAAACCCAGCATGAGATAAAATCCCAAGTAAGGCATCTGCCACTTAGTCTGTCCTCAGTGAGAATAGGGTGACTGCCTCTGGATACAGGGTGGCGTAAGCCACCACAGTCAGGATGAACCTCTTTCCGGAGGAGCTGGGGGTATTTAAAGCCACACAATATCCATTTTCACCCTCTGCAATGGCTCCTCCACTATGGGCAATGGAATTAGGCTGGCCTGGGTTTTCTTACCTGCCTTCCCTATTTCTTGGTACCGGTGACAAGATCTGCAATACTCCTTCACCTGCTGGGTGAAGTTAGGCCAATAGAAATTCTGGGCCAGCCGATGCATAGTGCGTGCAATTCCCAGATGAGCAGACAAGGGAATATTGTGTTCAATCTTGAGCAACTGCTCACAATACCCCTGGGGAATGACAAGCTGCCTGCCTATCACCCCTCCCTCTGTCTTAGCATCCTGAGTATACACGAGTCCATTTTCCCCAATAAACGTCATGTTTACCATCACCTCCCTGTGCTCTGTCCGAGTCTGCCCAAGCTCTCAGCTTCTCTAGACTAGGGTCACTTTTCTGAGCAGCTGCAAACTCCTTACACGTTCCCAAGGCATCGGACATGTCCCACTCAATATCTAAACTAGGGTCCCTAGCACTAGCGTCAGGGCACTTAGGATCACTGTCATCCCTAACACTCTGACAATGGGTCACCCCTCCTTCTTTGGAGTAACCCTGCATAGCTGTGTGGTTAACTGCTACTGGGGAAATTTATACACCCCTTTCATTATTCTCCATATCAGGGGAGACAGGCAGGGGAACCAGCCTCCCAGTGGTTTCCACACTGGCTTCTATGGGGTCCAGGGAACTACAATTTTCCCTTGCCACTTGGCTATGGGTAGCTGCACACACCATCCCCTGTTTGAGATTGTTGCCAAGGATGACAACTGCTAAAGTTTTGGCTACAGCCACCTGTTGCACAGTTCCCCCTGTTTCACCCCAGTCTAGGAGAACACTAGTGAGGGGCAATGTTTTCTCCTCACCAGTAAACACTTGTACAGTTACAAATTTATTGGGTATAAGCTGACCAGCTCCCCTTTTACCAACATCAGGGATGCCCCTGTATGTCTTAACCCTTGTGTCTGTACACCATTCACAGTGACTGGGTGCATGTGTTCCCTCATGTTCACAGGCATGCTTCCAGGGACACACAAACAACTCACTTCTTTCCTAGCCCCATTTTGCATACTGCTCATCCTTTTGAGACACTGTCTGGCAATATGCCCAGTTTCTTTACAAACCCAACATTCATTACTTTTCTCAGAGAAATCTTTTCTTTGAAACCTAGGGCTAACTGGTTTCAGTGGAGTCAGTGAAGGTTTTAGCTGCCCTGAAGGTGCGCTTTTCCCTTTTTGCACTGCCATGCCCACTTCATTCACTCTCAGAGCAGGTCTGCTCTTGGCATAGCGGCCCGAGAGTTCAGCAACCTCTTGCACTGTTTTGGGATCTCGGTCCTCCAACCAGGTTTTTAGCTCTGCTGGGCATGCCCAAAAAACTGTTCTAACAATATAGCATTTTCAATTTTATCTACAGAGTTTGCTTCAATTCCCTCTCACCAATGTTTTAAACATTGACATTGTTTCATGGCTAGCTCCTTGTTACTCATGTCAGGGCTTCTCCTGAGCTTACAGAATTTAGCTCTGTATGCTTCCGCAGTTAAAATCAAACTTTTTTAAAGGTGCAGCTTTAAGTTTGCTGTAATCATTACTGCCCTCATTGTCCATTTGACCCAATGCATCCCAAGCTTTCCCAGTAAGTAGCGGGGATAGCCGGAAGCTCCAGGACCCTCTAGAAATCTTTGCCTGAATACAAACTTTTTCAAAGGAATTTAAAAAGGCATCCATATCTTCCCCCTCTCTGAATTCAGATTTCAATTTGGAATTTATTTTGTAACCCAGTCCTGTAGTTCCAGTTAAACCCAAGCCACTTACCTGCTCTGGTGCTGGTGGTTGGAGTCATAGCTTCTCCAGATCATGTCACCCCTGGCACTCACACTCTTCATAGCCTGCCTCTCGCTGTTCTCGCTCCCTCTTCTCCTCTGTGGCTCATTTCTCTCGATCCACTTCTCACCATTCTCGCTCCACCTCTGGCTGTTCTTGTTCAACCTCCCTCTGGAACTCCAGCTCCATTCTGTACAACTCAATCTGCAGCCTGATTGCTTCTGGCTCCAGAATGCTGATGAACTTCCCCTGCTGCTGTGGCCCTTGGCATGCACTGGCCTTGCTGTCTTCCTCATGGGATCTGGACACTGCACTGGCCAATGGCCCCTCCATGCCCAAGGTTTGGTCCTTTACAGTTGCAATCTGTGACTCGATGCTCTGGGCATCTGCTGCCATCAGGGCATCTATGACGTTCTGCTTGTTTTCTTTCCCTTCATACTGGACTCCTCTGTCCTGGCACAACTGCCTCCAGTAGTCTACAGTGTATCCACTGTAGTTGGAAGCCATCTTCTTCCCTAAATACAGCTACTCTAACTTGCACTTTACAAAAAAATAAAATGGGTAGGAACTTGACTGTAAGCAAAATGATATAGTTCTCTTTCCTTTAAAAATAAATAACTGCCTTGTTTTGCAAGTGAGCGGTACAGCATTAAGCTGACACACTGAACAGTTAAAGCTTGTGTTATCAATTTTTCACACCACTGCCAACCAAATCTGTCACAAATGCACTCCACAGGTCAGGCCCTCTGCTCCCACAGTGCTAACCTCAGACCACAATAGTGTGAACAGGTAACAAACAGGGTAACCTTCCTGTCTGCTTTTGAGTCCGAATCACCTTTAGTCTCAAGTTCTGGGGGGATTCAAACTGTAAATCTTACGTTAGCATACCCAATGAACAGGCTCAGATATGTACCCGCCTCAGGGATTGCGGTACAATCTTCCACCGGGGCACCCAGCCAAGCTTCCAAAATGAACCCTTTTATCTCTGTAAGAGACCTTAGGTACATCCTTACCTTTTCCCAGTTTAGTAACACCATCAAGCCCTTCAAACAGCTGTCAAACTTAACCACGTACAGTATACATCACATCCAAAAAGACACACCCAGGCAGTATTTTGAAAAAAAGATTTTTTACTAAAAGATGATAAATATATGAAAAATGTAAACACAGAACAATATAGCAAAGAGCTCACAATCACATAAAAGAACAACGAAGTACAAAACAAACTCCTACCGCAATATATTTAGACCTTTGTTGTCTGAGGTATTACCCTCTGGAAGTGTGTTTTAAAGTTAGATCAGAGAGCTGTGTCTCTCTAGAGTCCCTAGATGGTATAACTACATTTCAGACAAAAGTATCATTTTAAACTCTGTGACTCCACACTCCTTCTGTGAGTCATCTAGTGCCTCCTTTTAGAATATAAAATTATAAAAAATAATTTCCCATCAGGAGATATTTTAAGACATTACTGTTATCAATAGGTTCCTCTAGGAAATCATAAAAGTTTATTAGGCTTATCCTCTGGCAGATGGCTAGAGCCTTAATTAAGAACAGACAGGAAACTCTAGGTTTCCCCTTTACTGGTCAATTTCATACATCCTCAGATCAGTTTTCATATCCTGTAGCTTCACTTGAAAACCTTGAGGGGGGGCACCCATGGAAGCACAGTCTCTCTTATGTGAGACAATCACAAATTATATTTTTATGTTACAAATATCATACAATAGTCATAACCACCTGGTCAAGCATCACACTTACGACTCTCATTTTTTGTATAAATAATTTGGAACATCTTGCAAAACTGACAGATTGCATGTTGCTTTAAAAATCTACTCAGCAAAGACTTAATTTCCCATTACTCTTTTTGCTTTTTGGAAGGATGTATTACTGCCAGTGGGAGGCACTTCCTAGTTACCTCTTAGTTTGAAAACAGTATTGGCAGTTGCAGATTCTTTGTGAGACCAGTGAGAAAACATATGCAGAGACTTTTCAGGTATTTGTTTTCTACAATTTTGTAAAACGTTTAACTCAGAAATGTGTATTTTTTTAATCTAGAATAGTTTTAAAGAGTCTCTTAGCTTACATACAATGCAGTTTTGCAATGTTTCTAACTGCTGTGGAGGGTCACATTCCAATTGAAATTATTGACTTGCTGCATATGTTTAATTAGTGCTTTCTTTAATTTTTACTGCATGTTTAAAGTTTTGTGATAAAGAAACTGGATTTTTAGACAAAGAAATGTGTGCATTTGCAGTTATTTGAATGTATACCAACATGTGTCTGTGTGTGGCACTGTAGGAGGAAACTTGAGGCTTTCTCCTCCAGGCATTGAATTCAAATGTAGTATTTTAATGCTGTTGTGTTTATATACTGTAGTATGTTACAAACCAGGGAATGCTACTAGGCAATTTACATCTCAACCCTGTGCCATTTAAGCTGAATAAATATTTATATTTTTTTATGGGAACAAGGGGTCAAAATCAGGAACAGCTGGCTTGGCAAAATATTTAATATTAGCTGAAGAAATTGTGGCTGTGTGCTTGTGCATAGTATTTTGTGAAAGAAAACTAGACTATGCCACTAATATCTGACAAGGATTTTATGTTTATATATACTATGAATTTTATAGTGTTCTTGGAGCAATTACAGTTTATGACCCAAGTATCACAGTGGATGGAAATAGTATGGGGGATGGAAATACCATGAATGCCATGAATCTGCCTGTCCACTACATTTTTTCCAAAGTGAATTTCTTTCTTTTTTTTTTAACACAAGTAGAGACACACTAAGCTGAAAGCTAGTTTACAGGTGTGACCTGGGAGCACAAGGAAGTTAAGTGACTTGCTCAGGGTCACACAGTTTCTGCAGGAGAGGGGGAACTTTGTACTGCATTCATAGGGCACACTGTACAGTACGGGTGCCAGGAGAACTCAGACTATGGCTGGTAGCGGAGGTGATCAGAAGGCTGTGCCGGTTGCTGGCACTCGGTGTTGCGTTGAGGAGGCAAGTGGGGTGGTAGAACACTACCTGCCAGAGTGGGGGTCCACTAGACCACCAGGGACAGGGTTTGTCTGCTATGGGCAGGTAGGGGTTAGGAAGGGGGAACCACTGGACCACCAGGGACTTCTTTCATTTTCCAAAGAAAGGATGAGGATCAGGGCAGGTGAGAGACCATTGGACAACCTGGGAGGGTATTGTTTTTAAACAAGGATGGGAATTGAGGCATGGTAGGGGGATGTAGTCCAACACCCTCACCTGTTGTGGTAGCATGCAGAGGAGTCCATAATGGGCATGCACATGACCTTGTAGTGCAGTGGTTCATCTGCATCTTTGTTTAAATATTTGCCCATAGAAGTACAGGACTAAGCAGTGTGTGCTGCGCATTACCCCTATGGTTAGTCTTCAGCCCATACCCTTGTAGCAAAGCACAAAGCATGGTGAACACTGGCTGGGTGCCACACTACCATGGCTGATATTCAAATGGCTAGTGCAGTCAGTTCAGGCCATACTATTCATTTGAATTGCTGGAGCCGGTTCTCCCCATTTTTTCATGTGGCATCTCCGTTTGCATGCACAGCTGGCTGGCTTTGAATATGGGGTCCATAATGCCTTATCTATTAGATAAGTACAATTTGATTTGGGTGTAATGGGTTATGTGGGTATATAATTACATAATAACACTAATTTAAGGTTGAAAGGAAGTCTAGGTTTGAAAGACTTAATGAAATAAGTGTTGCATTACCTACAATATTTAATAGATCAACAGCATGGGAAAGTAAAAAAGCTAGAAACAATGAAGTTAAAACACAGTTGGTGAAAATCTAGTGTTTTTTAGCTCTTATAATATAGTAGTTTCTCTTTAACTCTGTCTTTTCCGCTAAAACTCTGCTTTCTTTACTCCTATGTTGTATTACCAATTGTATCTCTAAAATAGAAACATAGAAGTTGATGGCAGATAAGGACCACAAGGCCCATCCAGTCTTCCCATTTCTTTTTCTACCTTATGAATGTGCCATTGGTCCTTTCTCTGTCAATGACTTATCTATTCATACTCATCTGTATTGCTCCCTTATGCCTATCCCATGCCTGTTTGAAGCCCTGCACTGTATTCATATCCACCACTTCCTAAGGTAGGCTGTTTCATGCATCCACCACCCTTACAGTGAAAAAGAACTTCCTCACATTAACCCTTAATCGGCCTCCCTCTAATCTCATGCTGTGTCCTCTTGTCCTGCTATTTTTCTTATACTGAAACATGTTAGACTCACTCACCTTGTTAATGCCCTTAAGGTGTTTGAATGTTTCAATCATATCACCTCTCTCCCTCCTTTGATCTAGGGTACACATATTGAGCTCCGTTAATCTGTCCTCATGTTTCTGATGCAGTCCATGCACCATTTTGGTTGCCCTTCTCTGGACTGCTTCAATTTTGTTAATGTCCTTGTGAAGGTGTGGCCTCCAGTACTGCACACAGTACTCAAGATGGGGCCTAACCAGTGTCTTGTAAAGCAGGATTATTATTTCCCTCTCCTGACTTGTGATACCCCTACTAATACACCCGAACATCCCCCTAGCCTTAACTACTGCTTTAGTGGTCTGCTTGGATGAGTTCAGCTCATCAGTGATGATGATGCCCAAGTCTCTTTCTTCCCTTGTGACTGCCAGCAACTCCCCTCCCAGCCTATAGGTGGCTTCAGGGTTTCTCTTCCCTATGTGCATAATCTTGCACTTCTTTGTATTAAACCCTAGTTGCCACTCTTCTGAACATTTTGCTAGTTTATCCAGATCTCTTCTCATTCTGCCCACCCCAACTGGATCATCTACTCTGTTGCAGATCTTGGTGTCATCTGCAACAGACAAACCTTACCCTCCAGTCCATCTGCAATGTCACTGATGAAGATATTGAAGAAGACTGGCCCCAGGACTGATCCCTGAGGTACTCCACTTGCAACTTGCATCTCGTCTGACTGTATACCGTTTACCACCACTCTCTATTTTCTGCCCATCAACCAGTTTGCCACCCAGTTGACCAACTTCTAACCCACCCCAAGCCTACCCAGCTTATAAATCAATCTTCTATGTGGAACAGTATCGAAAACTTTGCTGAAGTCAAGGTAGGTGACATCAACTGCTCCCCCTTGGTCCACCACTCTGGTTACCCAGTCAAAGAAATCTATGAGATTAGTTTGACAGGACCTTCCTTTTGTAAACTCATACAGTCTTGGATCCTATGCTCCTATGGATTCCAGGTGCTGCACTATCTTTTCTTTAAGGAGTGCCTCCATAATCTGGCCCACTACTGCGGTAAGACTGACTGGTCTGTAGTTCCCTACCTCCTCCCTGCTACCACTCTTGTGGTGTGGGATCACATGAGCCCTTCTCCAGTCTTCTGGGACCTCTCCTGTACTCAGAGACTCACTAAACAGTTCTGATAATGGCTCTGCTAGTTCCACCCTTAGTTGTTTTAGTACCCTGGGATATACTGTATGCCATCAGATCCCATTGCCTTGTCCACCCTGAGCTTGCTGAACTCTTGTAGGACCCTTTCTTTTGTGAAGGGACTAGTGCACACCTGCCTCTCCCCTATGTCCATGGTGCTGAGCTATGGGCCCTGCCCTACCTTCTCTTCAGTAAATACAGAGCAGAAGTATCTATTTCAGATAGATACTTTTACATGGTCCTCCTCCTCACATGCTCCCTTATCTCCTTTGATCTTAGCAATACCACCTCTGGACTTTTTCCTTTCACTAATGTATCTAATAGAAAGTCTTGTCACCTTCTTTTACTGTTTGTGCTAGTGTTTTCTCAGTTTGGACCTTTGCTTGCCTTACTGCTTTCCCTGCTTCCTTTAGGGAAGTTTTGTATGCCTCCCTATCTTCATCCTGTTGCTTTCCCTTAAATTTCCTGAAGGTCAGCCTTTAGGCTCTGACCTTTTCTGCTACTGTTTTTGAGAACCAAAGTGGTGTACTTCTTTTCCACTTCCTTTTCTCTCTCTAACACAATGGGATGTTGCTTTAAGTATTGCATCCTCCTAATGCTTGCCCACTTTGTCTGTACCCCCTCACCTGTATTTCTTTTTGACAGGGCTAGCTTAACTCTGTTGGTCATCTTATCAAAGTCAGCTGTTCTGAAGTCCCATATTTTTGCCCTGGAATGGGATGATTTAGTTCTAGTGGCCAAATTGAACCATACTGTGTGATGGTCACTGGCCCCTGGGTGACTGTCTACCTAGAGATCTGTGATCCTTTCCCTGTTAGTCAGTACTAGATCTAGGATAGCCTTGTCCCTTGTGGGTTGTTGTACCAGTTGTTTGAGGCCCTCCTCCTGCAGAGAATCCACCATGTGTCTAGTTCTGGCAGATGTTCCTGCTGGTATTGACCAATCTGTATCTGGCATGTTGAAGTCTCCCATTATCAGAACCTCTCCTTTAGCTGTCATGTTTGTATCTCTCTGCTGCTCTCTGTCTCTACTCAGGCTACTATACATTTCGCATTTGCACCTTTATTTTAACAGATCTGGCCAGATGTTGACTGTCTACCTTTCAGATAAGTATCTTGTCTTGTTTAATTCCTAACCCCTAATCTCTCCTCTAGAACCTCTGACACTTTTGTCTCCACATCCTTATCTGTGCTTTCCTTTTAGACACCACCAGAATACCCCAAACCCAAGCCAATCTATTCTTGGACACTGTAACTCAAACAGAGCAGGTAAGTCATATTTAATTAATGGGCTAAAATTAGGTTTTGCAGCCACTAGTCAGCAGAGTGTGTGACTGGTAAAATTGATTTTCTTGTTTGATAACAGGGTAAAAATACCCACAGACTTCTCCACTGTCCCTGCTGGTGTACTTCCTGAAGTGTTACCCTCTCCAATACAAGTCCACAGGGCTAACAAAATGAAAGCCTTACTAGTTAGATACAAAATCTGCTACATTTCACTAGTGGGATAGTGCCAGTTCTGATGCCAGTGAAGGAGGTAGGGCTAGTGTCTTGTGCCAAGGAAGGAAGTGGGACTATTGTCGGGGGTTGAGAGGGGGCTAGTGTCTGGAGAAGTGGGATACTAGTGTCTGGGGCTTTGGAAGATGGGTCAGCTAGGGTTAAGGGTTGTGGAAGGAGGAAGGGGGACTAGTTTCAGAGCCTGTGGAGGGAGAGTGTAGAGGACGGTGTATGTGTGCCTCAGGTGTCTGAGGAAGTAGTGTCCAGTGGGGTCCTTGCAGGGCAGATGGGTAACAAGTGTATATATGATACTCAAATGGCTGAGTAGGAAGTGGTGTGGTTTCTGGGAGTCAGGAGGGGCCCAGGAGAGAGGGAGATGATATCCATGGGCTTAGAAAAGTGGGATGCCTATAGAGGGAAGGATGTACAGAGAGACTGTGGCAAAAGAGAAGGAGGGGTGGTGTGCAGTGGTTGAGTCAGGAAGTAGACGGAGGGGGTTGATGTCTGGGGAAATGGAGGGAGGGAGACGGGGTAGTGCTGGGGCCTGTGGAAGGTGTACCACCAAGGGGCCTACTGTCATGGGGGGCTATAAGAAAAACATGCTAGTGTCAGGTGCTGTGGAGGGAGGGAGCTAGTATCGTGGAGGCTGTGGAGTTAGTGGCAGGTGTTGGGTGCTGTGGACAGTGGTGGCTTGTGTTGGGTGCTGTGGAGGCAGGTGGCATAGTTTTGAGTGCTTTGGAGGGAGGGGGCTCTTGTTGGGTACATAACACTGTGGGGATGATTAAACACCAAAAGCATGAGTGAATTAAGTTTTTAGACCCTGCTTAAAAGCATCTACCCTTGGAATACAATGTACCACCTCTTGGTCGTGTGTTGGTAGACTCGCTTCCTTCCCTGTACCCCTCACTAGGGAATCCCATGAAAGGAATAAACAAGGTGACCTGCTAGGACCTATTTAGCCTGAGCAACAATTAAGACATAAGTGGTATGAATGGAAAATGATGAAAAAGAGGTTCAAGAGGGAGATGAGAAAGATTTATTTTATAGAAAGGGTAATAAAGTCTGTCAGCCAAGGTGGTAGGTGCCAAAACCATAAATGATTTCAATTATGGCTTGGACCGAGTGAAGGATGTAGTGGTTACTCAAGGTGGCTGTAGTATATAGGGTAACAGTGGAGTAGATAGTGAGGGCAAGTCCCCTGTATGGGCTATTGGTCCTGGGGTTTAATAAGGAACTACAGACAGACTGGATGGTCCTTTGTTTGGTCTTTTCTGTCATCTTTGTCTATGTTTATATGGCATCACATGTATTTTCCTGTTACCCACTACTGTATCTGAATCTCCTCCATCTGCCATCCTACCATTCACTATAAAAAAATACCACCAACAGCTTAATCTGTTTCAAAGTCAGTTAGCATTCATCTGTATCCCCTTTCTCCTGGGTCATGCCTGAAAATAGGCAGAATTTGTCTAGTGCACTTACTCGGTCAACAAAAACAAAATAAATAAATAAATAAAATATTTGGTCTATATCCCAATGTCCTCCATGATTCTAGTGGTGTAATTTTTTTTTGGGGGGTGTTACATTTGTGCCCTTTTCCTTGATGGAAAATACGTACTGAATGTCAGCCACACCCCCACAAAAAGGCAGGGAATGAACTGTATCTTTACAGGTACTGTACAGGGCCTGAAAAAGGCATCCATTTGTAGGTTTGCAACAGGTATAGGACAGGTACTAAGCAGGCAACCAAATGGCAATGTGCAGACATTGTACAGCACTGCTTTTTTCAGCATGGATTCCTCCTCCACCTTGTTTCACTATTTCCCTTCATGTGAAAGATGCTCCCCTCTGGCATCCTGTGTATCCCCTTTAGATATTTGAAAGTATTTATCATGACCCCCTCAGTACCCTGTTGATCCCCTTTAAATATTTGAAAGTCTCTATCATGTCCCCCTCTCTCCTTTCCTCCAGGGAGTACATACTTAGAGCTCTGAATTTCTCCTCATATGACTTATGCCGCATCCCCAACACCATTTTTGTTGCTCTCCTCTGTACAGTCTCCATCCTGTCTGTCTTCCTGGAGATGGGGCCTCCAGAACTGAACACAGTACTCCAGATGAGGTCTTAACAAGGGAGTAGTACAATGGTAACACCACTTCCCTCCTTCTACTTGTTATACCCCTCTCTATTCACCCTAGCATTCTGTCACTCTTTTCAACTGCTTTATTGCACTATTTAGCCACTTTGAGGTTGTCTTCTATGACTACCCCTTGATCCCTTTCCTCTGTGATGGCCTACACTATTACCCTGCCTAGTTCATACTCAGCCCTAGGATTCCCCTTCCCTAAGTGCATAATCTTGCACTTTTTTTGCATTGAAACCCAACTGCCATTCCTTTGACCAGTTTTCTAGCCTCTTCAGATACATCCTCATTTTTTCTATACCTTTCTGTGAATCTACCCTGTTACATAGCTGTGTATTACAGTGTCAGTGGCTCAGTAGGTAGCACACTCGCCTCTAAGGCCAGTAGATCAGAGGGCTGTGGGTTCTGTTCCCACATCTGGCTCTTGGGTTAATATCCCAGTACTGACACTGTAGTGCAGCATGAGATGGGTGCTGCACTTCTGTGGTGCCATCTTTCAGATGAGATGTTAAACCGAGGTCCCATCTGCCAAGATTGGTGGTAGTTCAGGTGGTTGTTAAAGATCCCATGGCACTTATCAAAAGGAGTAGGAGAATTTCCCCAGTGTCCTGGCTAAATTTTCCTCATTCACTAAAAAAAAATTACCACCAACAGCTTAATCTGGTTCAAGGTCAGTTGGCATTCATCGGTATCCTCCTCACCTGGGTCATGTCTGAAAATAGGCAGGATTTGTCTAGTGCACTTACCCGGTCAACAAAAAACAAATAAATAAATAAATCATCCACAAACAGGCTAACTCTCCCTTCTAGACCCACTGCAACATTACTGATGAAGACATTGAAGAACACTGGTGTCAGCACTGATCCCTGGGGTATGCCACTTGTTACTGGTCCCTCCTATGAGCTAACCCCTTTTACCACCACTCTTTGTGTTTTGTTACTCAAGCAGTTTCCAACACATTTGACCACCTCTGTCCCCATTCGCAGATTTGTCAGCTTGTGGATTAGTCTCCGCTGTGGAAATGTGTTGAAGGCCTTCCTGAAGTCTAGATATGTCACATCTACCACTCTGCCCTGGTCTATTTCCTTTGTCACCCATTCAAAGAAATCAAGTTGGTCTGACATGATCTCCCTGCCTTGGGTCCAGCAGCCCCCTTGTCTGTAGGTAGTCCACCAATCTTTTCTTAAGTAGAGTTTATATCATTTTACCTATTATCAAAGTCAAACTGACTGGGTGGTAGTTTCCTGCCTCCTCCTTGCTACCACTTTTTCACAGGGTTACCACTTGTGCCTTCCTCCCCTCCTCCAGAACCATGCCTGTACAGAACCATGACTGTTTCTAGTAATCCACTGAACAGCTTAGCCAGAGGTTTAGCCAGTTCCCCCCAGAGCTCCTTTAGGATCATCAGGAGTATCCCATATGGCCCCATGCTTTATCCACCCTAAACTGTTCTGGTGCTCTTTTTACTCTGTTCTCTGAAAAAGGTCTTATGTCCACCCCTCCTCCCAATTTTCCTTCTCAGTTAATGGGGGTCCATCCCCATTGCCTCCTTCTGTGAATATGGAGAAGTATTTGTTGAGGATGGTCGCATTATAGAAACATACAAATGTGCTAGCAGAAACAGACCACCTGGTCTATCCAAGTTTGATCCAGTATGCAGCTAGCACTTCTAGTTTGCAGCTGCCCCACCCCTTCCCCTTTGTCATCCGACAGCCGCCTCCCGCCTCCCCCATCCTCACTGTCCATTGTTCCCTGTCCCATGCCCTTTTAAAGCTGTTCACAGATTTACATGATACCACCCATTCTGGTAGTATGCTCCATTTTGCTACCCCCCCTCTCCATGAAATAGAGTCTCCTCATTACTCTCCCAAATCTTCCCCCCCTCTATTATTAGCCCATGCACCCTGGTGTCCCTCCTTAGCTTAAAGACCCCATCTGCCCATCCTTATTGATTCCCCTCAGATACTAGAATTTCTCTATCATGTCCCCCCTGTCCCTTCTATCCTCCAGCGTGTACATATTCAGGTCTCCCAGCCTGCTTTCATAGTCTCTCCCCTCCATTCCACACATCTTTGTTGTCCTCCTCTGCACCCCCTCTAGTAGCCTAATATCACGCTTCAGGTATGGCTTCCTAAACTACACACAATACCCCAAGTGCGGCCTTACCAGCAACCTGTAGATGGGCAAGATCACCTCTCTTTTGCCTGGATGAAAACACCCTTGCCATACACCCCAGTATTTTGTTCACTTTTGAGCCACTCTCCTGCACTGGGAAGTGTTGTTCATGGTCCCTGTTAAGAGTACCCCTAGGATCTTCTCCTCCTCAGTGATCCCCAGCTTAACACCTCTAAGCCAGTACTCTCTCTTTGGGTTCTTTACCCTGAAGTGCATAACCTTACACTTCTTTGCATTGAACCACAGAGGCCATCTCTCTGACCACTTCTCTAGCTTGCTTAGGTCCCCTTGCAGCTGCTTCCATCTCTCCTCTCCATCCACCACTGCTCCCATTTTGGTGTCATCTGTGAACAGACTTACCTTGTTCACCACCACATGCACAATGTCAGATATGAAGAGCCCAAAAAAATACTGGTCCCAGCCCAGAGCTCTGTGGCATCGCACTTGTCACCGGCTTCAGAGTTGAGAGCTCTCCTCCCACCACCACCGGTTGCAGCCTCCCACTCAGCCAGCTTGTAATCCAGTTAGTCATTTTTGCCCCTACCCCTAGAGAAGTTAGCTTCCCCCCAAGCCACCCATATGGCACCGAATTGAAGGCCTTGTTGAAGTCCAAGTAAAGAACAGCCACCGCATGACTCTTATCTAGCTCACCTGTCACCTAGTCATAATATTGTATCAGGTTGGCTTGACAAGACTTCCCCAAAATGAACTAATGCTGCCTCACATCCTGGAGGCCATTGTCCTCCAGGTACCACACCAGTCTTTCCTTTTTATAATTTCCATGAGTTTGCACACTATGGAGGTGAAACTTACTGGGCAATAATCACCTGGTTCATCCCTTGGTCTGCTCTTGTGTAATGACACTACATGTGTCATCCTCCAGTCTAGTGGCACACATCCCAACTCCAGTGCAGTGCTATACAGAACTGCCAGTGACTCCACCAACTCCTGCACCATCTCTCAGCACCCTGGGGTGGATACCGTCTGGCCCGGGTGCCTTGTCTTGCCTCAGTCCCTCTAGGACTCTACCTCCCTCAATTCTTCCATCTGTTGCCTCCTCTCTCCTCCGTCCTCACCCTCCCAGATAATGGTGGTAGCGCTCCCCCCCCTTTCTTTCATGTACATTGAGAAAAAGTATTCATTCAGTGATTCTGCCTGTTCTTCAACCTTTTCTGTCCACTCCCCACCCTTTTTCTATCCTCACTATTGTCTCCTTGCACCATTTCTCTCTGATGTATCTGAAAAAGTCCCCCCCCCCATTAATTCCCTGCACTAATCTCAGCTCCCTCTGGGACTTGGCTACTCTCACTTTTCTGGTCACCTCCCTGGACCATCTTGCATACTCCTCCCTGTCCCCTTCCTTCTCCATCCTCCTATACCTCTGGTGCACCTCTCATTTTGCCCTCACCATCTCTACTACCTCGTTGTTCAACCGGCATGGTTTCCTTGCTCTGCTCCTCTTAATCTGTCTTGGTGCAGACTTCTGTTGCCTCAGTAGTCCCCCATTTAATAATATCCCATTTCTGCTCTGTGTCAATCTCCTGCCTTATGCCCTCCAGTTTCCCTTTCAGTACAACCCGCATCCTCACAAAGTCCACCCCCTTGAAGTTTACCACCCAGATTACTGATTTCTCTGGCTCCACACACATTGTGATATTAAACCACACCATTTGGTGATTGCTGTTGGCTAGTGGGTTCTCCGCCCTTATTTTCCTTACTGCCTACCCATTAGTCAATACCAGATCAAAAGTGTTCTTTTAGCCTAGTAGGTAACACTGACCAATTGCATCAGGAGACCCTTCTGGATTGCATCCAAGAGCACTTGCTCCCAACACTGGAGGTAACTGGAATGCTCCAGTCAACCCCCGGGCAAGTTGTAATCCCCCATAATGACTACCTTCCTTTTTCTACATACCTTTCTGATTTGTCCCGCTAATTCCTGGTTAAGCTCCTCAGACTGGGACAGTGACTTGTATACCACACCAATCCTCAGTTTCCTACCCCTTCAATCTAGGAGCTGCAGCTAGATTGCCTCTGTTCTCTTTTCTTCCCCCTCATCCCTTGTGCATTTGATCCCATCCCTCACACAGACTGCCACCCCACCCCCATTCCCCTCCTTGCAGTCCTTCCTGTATGATTTGTACATCGAGATTGCCAGATCCCAGTCACAGTGCTCACCTGCTCATATTTCTGTGACAGCTGCAATATCCACCCTCCACACTGCCAAGAGTGCCTGTAGCTCAGCTGATTTGTTTCCTAGGCTTCTGTCTTTTAGCAAGACAACTCTCCATCATGCCCCTTTCCCTTCATTGCCCTCCATCTCTTCCCTTCTACTCCCTCCTTCCCTTTTCAGCTGCCCCAAGTTCTTCCTTGCTAGCTTGGGAGGGTAGGCTGTGACTCCACTCTATCGGATCCCTGTCTACCTGCTCTCCACTTGCCACCCTCCCAGTTTAAATCCTCCTTCTTCTCCTCACTCAGGTGCAGCCTATACCTTGCAAACAGATTGCTATTATCCCAGGAACTGCCTCAGCCACCCACAACACCATACCCCTTAGTTCGACAACATTCCACCAACCATGCATTCAACTCCCTAATTTTCTCCTTTCTCACTGTGCTTGCTCAGGATACTGGGAGCACTTCTGAGAAGGCCACAGATTCCACAGTCTCTTCACAGAACCTTCCTGCTTCCTTAAACCTCTCTCTTGTTACCTCAACCGTTTCTCCCACTAGGTCATTCGTCCCCACACATACTACAATGTGCGGTTTCCTCCTACCCCTTCTTGCACTCCTTAGGACTGTCTGTCCTGCCTTGTTTGCCTTAATCCTTGTTTGGACTCCACCCATATCCAACAATGCTTCTCCCCCATTGATGTCCCATCTGATCCCCTTGAGTATGGAGTCCTCCAACACCAGTACATCCCTCTCCTCTTTCCTTGTGCCTGTCACCACCACCCCCCAACCAGGTTCTCATTCCCAGGACCACTCATGATGGTGCTTTTACCATGTGTCATAATGTCTCCCCCCGCCCCTCTCAATTGAGACCCTTCCCCCTCCTCCTGTTTGACTGCCAACCTCCCTCTCCCTCCTCTCTTCTCTGAGTATTATCCCTCCACCGCCACACCATGCTCAATCTCTCCACTAGTAATGCCTCTCACCCCTCCTCTTCATGAGTACTATCTCTTGGGCAATCTCCTCCTGTGTCCCCTTCCCCATGTGTTGGTAGTACAGCAAACATGTTTCCTGCTCTCTTTGCCTTACTATGTGTTTTCTCCTGCCTACTGCTGTTCCTCTTTTGCTAGGCCCTACTACAGTCCACCATTCATCAACTGGCTTCCTGTCTAGTTTGCCCCCTCGACCCACTGTTTCTTTTCTGTGGTACCCCCTGTACTCTAAGATGTCTCAGCCCTTCTACCAATGCAACCTTCCCCTCATCCCTCTAACTCCCCAGTTCCATGCCAAGCCATTGAACCTCTTCCTTGAGACACCTCAGCCTGTGGCATATTGGGCACCCTCCCAACCTCCACAGTATGTCCATCCACACTGCTGCCCCACAACCACTGCACTCCACAATCCTATGGTCCACACTACCTATACAGGACACTGGAATGCAGTCTCTACACTGACTGCAGTTGTTTACAAACCCAGTCACAAACCCACCAATAGCATTCCCAAGTCTCACAAACACAAACAGTCCAGTATGTGTCCAGTCCAGCTAACAGTGTGTGTATGCAGACATCAGGTACCGTATGTAGGGTTGCCACCTTTGGATGAGGCAAAAACCGGATCCTAAGCCCCTCCCCAGCTCCACCCCTTTTCATGACTCATCATGCATTGCTCCTCCTAGAAAGCCATTTGTTATATCAGTAAAAGACAACATTTAAAGCAGCGGTTCAACACAAATGTTAAGATACTGTACTGTACCTCTTAAAATTACTTTCCCAAGTTCTTCCTAGTTATTTACTGTATTTATTTACTTATGTGTGTATTTATTTATTGACATTGGTTTACCAGATAAACATACAGAGATAAAATCAATCTCATTTACAGATATGATCTGCGGGGAGACAAGGGACATACTGTAAATAGTACACAACGGTACACATGGTATATAATAATACATAATAAAGAAATTGTTTCCTATAATGTGTACTTTATATATTTTTCTGGCTCCATTTCCTTTTCATGTCCTCACTACTATTTAAAAGTCAAGAAGTGATCATACTGTTTTCTTCAGGAAAAAAAAATAATTTACAACATTTAAAATGCCTAAATTCTGTTAGAGATTAAAATGTTTACCAGGAAATGAAAATGGAAGACAACTGGCTGTGTTGATGTTACAAAAGGTGGGGCAGCTTTGCTGCTACGCCACTTCAAGGCGCAGTGTAAAAGACTAGGTTAAGTAAGTGCTAATGGTGTTAATGCCCATACTTTACAACTCCCAGGTTGACTGCTTTCACAAACAAAAGGCTGTATTGACAACATAACTTGTTTGTAACCTGGACATGTAGCTGGAACAATTAATGAGATGACAAAATCTGTTTCAGAAGTATATGAGCACTTAAAATTGCTCAAAAACATGACCAGCACAGAGCAAAACCGGATTACCTGATAGGGACCCTGAAAACCTGATCACCAGGTAAAAAACCTGACAGGAGGCAACTCTAACTGTATGATGTCACAAACTACTAATATAAAGGATGTAATGCACTGGGGGGTGGGTGGGGAGGTTGGGTCCTCCTGAGTACTAGAGACAAACAATCAGCTACCCTAGCTGACCCTTACTAAGACACTCAGCCGCACCAGCAAAACCCCCTAAACAGGTACCTTTCCAACTTAAGTCACAAAGTTCCCTTGTACCACGCTGTCGATGCCTTTTTCTACTACCCTACCTCCCTCTGCCCCAAGTCTCACCGTCCCTCCCCTTCTTCATTCTCTCGCTAAGATGTCTAAAGAATGCTTTCTCTCCTTTCTTCACCGATTTAGCTAGTTTTTCTTTGGTTTCGGCCTTCGCTGTCCTTACTGCCTTGTTCACCTCCTTTCATTTTTCCAAGTATTCTTGCCTGTCCTCCTTGCTTTGTGTTGCGTTGTACCTCAGGAATGCCATATTTTTTCCTCTTACTAGCTCTGCTGCTCCCCTCAAGAACCACAGTGGTTTCCTCTTTCTTTTAATCTTGCTGCAGGGCCTGGCACAATACTTTGCTACCAGGTGCAGAGCTTCTCTTATCTTATTCCACTGTCCCACTACTCCCTTTATGCCATTGTATCCCTGCATAGTCTTTCTGAATTAACCCTTCATCTTAAAGTCTGTCCTGCTGAAATCCAGTCAGTAGAGATAGAGACAGAGAGAGATACATTTGAAATGTGTTTGCTCAAAACAGACTTTACAACAAAGAAACATGACCAATGTGTGCCTTAATTTCTCAGAAACTAGAAAGTATGGAAGATGACTAGGTGGTACTGTATACGAAATCTGCCAGCAGAAACAAGCCTTATGGTCTGTTAAGTCAGTCTGCTCAAATGTGCAGCTAACACCCTTACATTGCAGCTGCCCCACTCTCCTCTTCCTCCTCACCCCAATTACCATTAAAATAATCTATAAATATATACAACCATTACGTGGGTGGATAGCAGCCCCACCTCCAGTCCCCACCAAAGGTATCAGCTTCCCCTGCAACAGGCAACCCAGGCCAACCTGCCTCATCATAGCTCCCATAGCCCTGCTCTAGGACAACACAAGCTTCCCCCTGTCTTAGCACCAGGCTACCCTGGCTCACCTTGGTGCTCTGCATTCCAGTGGACCTTCATCTGGACCACACCAACTCCTCTTGTCCCAGGCTTACCTGTCCCCTCCAGGCTTGCATGGCCCTGCCCCATTCCAGCACCAGCACCAGTCTCTCCAGGCCCATGCAGTCCTTTTTGGTCACCCCAGTTCCCTTGGTCCTGCCTGTGGACCTCCCCAGCTCGTCTGCTATGCCCAAGCCTTCACCCTTCCTCCCTCAGCCACAGCCTACCCATTGGCCCCCACTTATCCCAGCTCCACCCTGCACTATCCCTAGGATGTCTTGTTGACCCCCAGTTCCCATGACCCTGCCCCTAGACCACTACATTCCACCTTGACTAGCCACCATCTGCCCTGGTTCTATTCATAGTCCACCACTGTTTCCTCTGCCTCCAATTTCCCTATTTTACTTTGCTCCCTAGCTCTCATAGCCCTACCCCAGGACAACCACAGGTCTGGGCTGTTCTGGCCAACCCAAGTTCTGTTCCCATGGCCATACCCCTTGACTACTCCAGACCTCCGTGTCTTGGACTAATGTGGCTCACTAGCTCCCATGGCCTTGCCTCTGTTCCACTGCAGCTTCCCCCCTCCCAACCCAAACAAGGCTCTGCAATCCCTCCCCTGGAAGGAGAGCAGTCCTTTGGATGTTCAAGCCTCCTCGACCCCCAATGACCCTCCAACAAAGAGCTTGTCAGCGCCAGAATGCTACCACTGCAATTGGGGGGAGGCAGAGCAGTATGTATGTAATAATACCTGACAAGGTGGGCATTATTGGGATATAACAGACTGCCCAGGGGTGTAATGAGGCCTGACACTGCAGGAGGAGGACTTATAACCCCTAGAAGATCCGTTATATCCCTTAACGCCCACCCTGGAGAACATTATTACACTTAGAAAATGGACATGTGTATAAATTTTAAGTAATAAAATATTAGAGGAACTGCCTCTGAAAACTCAAAAAGTGTGAACCTTTTTCTTTGTAAAGTAGTCCCTGTGTTTGTGTGCTGTTCCATTTACTGTTACTCACCCCCCACTAATAACTGAGTCATTCTGTCTAGTGTCCTCCTCCAGCAATAAAACAAAAGCATGAGGGTTGTATCGTGAGCTGTATGTTAATCTGTTTGTACTAAGTCCCAAAGAAGAAAAAAACAAGTCCATTTACTTCTGTGGTGATCCTGCGTGGCTTCTTTTTGGGTGGAACTGGACAGGCATGTGAGTATGAGCGATTTGAAGGACAGTTGGGAACATTACTTGAATGAAGATCGAGGGAGCTGGCAGCATTACAGGAAAGAAAACTGTAAAGAGAAACAATGTGTTTTATTCATTGGGGGCATACAAGGTTAATTTTTTGTAGCGCTGTGCTGGCGATAAAAATGTAACGCAAGCGGGACTGGAAAGAAGGACAGGTGCTTTCACTTTCAGGGAGGTCAAGTGAGCCAACATCGGGGGAAAGAAGTAAGCATACAAATCAGGATATATTTCTTTTTTTCTGTGAGGCGTCATGGAGGAACAGAAGCAGCACTGCACTGGGAGTTATTGACTTTTTTTATAGAGAGTGGTGTGGTGGTGGGGGCTGGTGAGTCAGTAAGTGAGGCAAAACAATGGCAGCTGCTTGGTATGTCAATTTGGGGTGCCCAATAATATCGTAAGTAATGGGGCACCCCAAATTGGGACTTTTTTTTTATTGGGCATTGTTAGAAAATAACACCTGTGGCAGGGGGCCTTAGCCAATCAGGGTACATGTTTTATGAGACCCATTTTCTAAATGTCATTCATGATATGCAGAAATTAATCTTTCCTAACATTACCAATGTGACTTGCCACTGTAGGCTCTCCCTTTCACTCAGTGCTTTCCTGCTGTATTGTGCAGCTGGCAGATCGAGCAGGTGGCCATGCTCTGGGTTGTGATGGGGGAGGAGGTTGCAATTGAGTCATCCTAAATATCAGTACAAAGCCAGTTTTTGCAGTGGTTTCTAAACCCAGTAATCCACCTTTTAGAATGCTCAGAGAAATAATTCACCATTTAGAACATGAATTATTTCTCGAACAGCTGCACAGTCACACTCACGCACCAGCAAACCAGATGCAGAGACTGGAGCACAATCTGATTAGGACAGGAAAACCCCTTCACAAGCACCAATTTCAAAATAGCATCCAGTAAAAAAAATTGTATTGGGTGCTGTTTTAAACTCAGCACTTATGAGGGGGTTTGCCTGTCACTTGCATGTTTTGGACACTCCCTGCTCATATCATTATATATAATGAACCCACCTCACTGCAGAATGCTCTGGTAACCTCACAATTTGTGAGGTTAGCGACATCTCGAGGGCACTCGAGCGTTGCTCTCATGCCCATTATGTCACTAACCTCAGTCAGTGTGGCTTGTTCTACATGGTAAGGGGTTCATTATTCTCTGTATGTTCCTGCAGCCTTCTATCAAATCTCATAAGCAAAGCTGGGTATGGTCAGGAGACCTCCAACAAATTCCAGGTAGGTTCAATTCTGAAAATAGCTCTCATTACCAGGCCAAAATAAATAAATATCCCCCATGTCCTTTAACTGTTGCTCAGGCTAAACAGTTCCTCGCAGTTCACTTTGTATATTCCCTAGTGAGGGGCACACGGAGGGAAGTGTGTCCAACACCACATGAACAAGATGTGGTACATTGCATCCCAAGGGTGGAGGCTTTTAAGCAGGGTCTTAAAACTTGATTAACTCATGCTTTTGGTGTTTAATCATCCCCGCAGTGTTATGTACCCAACATGAGCCCTTTCCTTCCAAAGCATCCAATACTAGCCTCCTCCCTCCATGGTTCCAGACACTAGCCCCCTCCCTCTACAGCACCCAACACTAGCACACCTGACTCCTCAGCACCCTATACCAGCTCACCTTCATCGACAGCACCCAACACCAGTCACCTGTGTCCACAGCTGTTCCGGGTAGTTAGGGTGCTGGCGGTAGGGCACCGGCAATCAGAGTGCTGACACGAGAGTACAAACCACAGGGACACCCCCACAAGCAGGGTGCCTGTGCAACAGGGCTCCTGGCACCCTGAAGTACCATGCTTACCCCAGGGATTTATTTAACTCCAAAAATTGATTAGCGTTTTGCTCATAAAAGTGCTAAAACATTGTGAAAATGCATAGCACTTGCCTCACTGTGTTTAACAAACATAACACTTCTAGAAAACCTATATAAATACTTTCTGTACAGTTAGCATTGTCCCAAGAAAAAAACTGCTAATCAATTATTTAAAACCCTGTTACCCTGTGGGTTGAGTGCCATTCTGCCACAAAGTGGACACAAACATTTCCCTGCACGCTGAGTACTGGACAACATCGCAGTCTGGCAGGAACATGGTCCTCTGCATCAGAAGCCCCTGGGCCACAGGCCATCTGACAGTGACACAATTGTAACTAAACCTGCACCATGCACATAGTACCGTGATACCAGTGGATGGCGTGGTTGGTGACAGCTGTGTACAGCGAATGGGCTACATGCTATCCAGCGGCCATCCAGTGTATTTTCAGGGAACCATTACAGATGGTGTAGCAAATCACTATGCAGATCGGGACATAAGCAGCATAGTATGAATCTGGAGGTGGTGAGTGTTCATGCCAATGGGGGAGCACTGTCGGGTATGGGTAGTACTGATGCCAGTCGTAGTAACCAGTAGGGAATGGATGTGGCATGGCAGATGAATGGTTTCTACAGGACGTATGTCTTGGTCGTTTGGTTGGGCATGCAGCAGTTGCAGTCCACGCCTGCCCACTTCCACACCTTGTGCTCCCTGTACCCTGTAGGCATTCAGTGGGTGGGTCTGTGGGTGTGCAGTGTGTGGCTCTGCCCCACTGTGCCATGTTGGTTGGCCCCCCAGTCCCCTGTGGCTTTGTGGACCAGCACTGTGCCTGCCGTCAATCTCCTGCAGGTGCTCGGATTGCCAGTGCCCTACCACCGGCACCCTGACCACAGAGAAACATCCACAGGCCCCAACAACAGCCACCACTGTCCACAGCACCCAACACCTGCCACCTAACTCCACAGCATCCACAATACTATCCCACTCCCTCTACAGCACCTGACACTAGCATGTTTTTCTTACAGCCCCCCATGGCAGTAGCCCCTTTGACTGTACATCTTCCACAGATCCAGCACTACCCTGACTCCCTCCATCACCCAGACACCAACACCCTACCTCTACTTCCTGACTTAACCCCTGCACACCACCCCTCCTTCTCTTTCACCACAGTATCTTTGAACACCCTTCTCTCTCTAGGCATCCCACTTTTCTAAACCTATGGGTATCACCTACCTCCCTCCTAGGCCCCCCTGACTCCCAGAAACCACACCCCTTCCTCCTCAGCCATTTGAGAATTATATATACACTTGTTACCCACCTGTCCTGCAAGGCCCCCTCTAGACACCACCTCCTCAGACACCTGAGGCACACATACACCCTCCTCTACACTCTCCCTCCACAGGCTCTGAAACTAGCCCACTCCCTCCTTCCACAACTCCTGACCCTAGCTGACCCATCTTCCAAAGCCCAAGACACTAGCATCCTACTTCTCCAGACACTAGACCCCCCCAGCCACCGACAATAGCCCTACTCCCTTACTTGGCACAAGACACTAGCCCTACCTCCTTCACTAGCATCAAAATTGTCACTGTCCCACTAGCTAAATGTAGTAGATTTTGGATCTAGCTAGTAAGATTTTCCTTTAGCTAGCCCTGTGGATTTATACTGGAGAAGGTAACACTTCAGTAAATACACCAGCAGGGCCAGTGGAGAAGTCTGTGGGAATATTTATCTGGTTACCAAACAAGAAAATCAATTTTCTCAGTCACTAGCCCTGCTGGCTTGTGGTTGCAAAACCAAACTTTGACCCCTAAATTAAATATGACTTACCTGATCTGTTCAGATCACAGTGACTAGGGTTGGATTGGCTTGGGTTAGGGGTATTCTGGTAGTATCTAAAATGAAAGCACAGAAAATGATGTGGAGACAAAAGTGTCAGAGGTTCTAGAGGAGATATTAGGGATTAAAATTAAACAAGATAAGATACTTATCTGAAAGGTAGACATTCAACATCTGGCCAGATCTGTTAAAATAAAGGTAAAAATGAGGAACCCATTAATGGCCCGAATAGAGAGAGCAGCAGAGAGATACAAATGGTAATACAACATAGGAGTAAATAAAGCAGAGTTTTAATGGAAAAGACAGAGTTAAAAAGAAACTACTGTATCATAAGAGTTAAAAAAAACAAAACTTGATTTTCACTAATTGAATTTTAACTTTATTGTTTCTGGTTATTTTTTTTTTACTTTCCCATGCTGTTGATCTACTAAATATTGAAGGTAATGCAACACTTATTTCATTAAGTCTTTCAAAACCTAGAGTTCCTTCCAACCTTAAATTAGAGTCATTATGTAATTATATACCTTTGTACTGCATTAATAGGGTGCATTCACTGTACAGTATGGGTGCTGGGAGAACTCAGTCTAAGGCTGGATGTGGAGGTGAATATAGGAGGCAGTATAGTGCAGTGGTCTAAGGCTCCGAGCTGCAAATTTGGTGACATCCAGCAGACCAGACCTGGGTTTGAATCCCACAACTTCCACTTGCATACTGTGTGACCCTGAGCAAGTCACTTAACCTCCTTGTGTTCCCAGGTTGCTCCTGTAAAAAAGCTTCCAGCTTAGTGTGCTATACCTGGTTAAACAACTAAATAAAAAAAAATATATATACCCACAAAACCCGTTACACCCAAATCAAATTGTACTTATCTAATAGGAAAGGTATTATGGACCCCATATTGCTACCCAGCTGCGCATGCACAAGGGGGTGCCATATGAAAAAATGGGGACAACTGGCTCCAGCACCATATTCAAATGAATAGCATGATCTGAACTGACCGCACTATTTCATCTGAATAACAGCCATGGTAGCATAGCATCCAGCCAGTGTTCACCATGCTTTCTGCTGTGCAACAGGGTACAAGCTAAAGACCAACCATAGAGGTAATGCACAGCACACACTAGTTAGTTCTGCACCCCTACAGGTGAATATCAAACAAAGATTCAGATAAACCCATTGCACTACAAGGTCATTTGTATGCCCATTATGGATTCCACCATATGCTACCATAGTGGCTCAGTGTGCTGGACCACGTCTCCCTCCCATGCCCTGAATCCCATCCTTGTTTGGAAAATGAAAGAATTCCCTGGTGGTCCAGTGGTTCCCCCTCCATAACCCCTACCTGCCAGTGGCAGACAAACCCTGTCCCTGGTGGTCCACTCTAGCAGGAAGTACCTGATCACCCCACTGGCCACCTCGACCCAGCACCAAGAGCCAGCAACCAGTACAGCCTTTTGATCACCTCCACATCCAGCCTTAGACTAAGTTCTCCCGGCACCCATACTGTACACTGAATGCACCCTATTAATGCAGTACAAAGCCCCCAGCCTCCACAGAAATTCACTTTGGAAAAAATGTAGTGGACAGACAGAGTCATGGTATTGCCATCCCCCATACTATTTCCATCCACTGTGATACCCAGGTCACAAACTGTAGTCACTCCAAGAAAACTATAAAATGCATAGTATATATAAACATAAAATCTATGTCAGAAGTTAATGACATAGCATAGTTTTCTTTCACAAAATACTATGCCACAATTTCTTCAGCCAATATTAAATATTTTAAGCCAGCTGTCCTGATTTTGACCCCTTATTCCAATAAAAAAAAATATATTTCTTCAGCTGAAATGGCACAGGGTTGAGAAGTAAATTGCCTAGTAACATTCCCTGGCTTAAAACATACTACAATATATAAACACAACAGCATTACAAATACTACATTTTAATTTAAAGCGTGGAGGAGAAAGTCTGTTCACCTGCCACATACAAAAACATATACATTAAAATAACTGCAACTGCACACATTTCTTAGACTAAAATTCCAGTTTCTTTATGACAAAAATTTAAAAATGCAGTAAAAATAAAGAAAGCACTAATTAAGTATATGCAGTAAGTCAATATTTCAATTGCAATCTTATCCACCACAGCATTTGGAAACTTTGCAAAACTGCACTGTATTTAAGTTAAGAGACTCTCTAGAACTATTCTAGATTTAAAAAAACACCTTTCTGAGTTAAAACTTTTACAAAACTGTAGGAAAAAAATACCTAAAAAATCTCTGCATATGTTTTCTCACTTGTTTTGCAGAGAAGCTGCAACTACCAAAACTGTGTTCAAAGTAGGAAGGAACTAGGAAATGCTTCTCTCTGGCACTATCACATCCTGCCAAAAAGCAAAAGAATCATGGGAAATTAAGTCTGCTGAGTAGATTTTTAAAGCAACATGCAAGTGCAAGCTGTCAGTTTTGCAAGCTGTTCCAAATTATTTATACAAAAAATGAGAATCATAAGGACAATTATACAAGATTGTATCTTAGAGGACTGGCTTTATTTAACATTTACTTACCTAGAGTTGTCAGAAATGAAGGATCTCTTTTTCAGTGAAGTCCTGCTTTTCTGCAAAAATCTTCATAACTGAATAGAGTTTTGGGAGATCAAATATGGTCATAGCTGATTCTGAACAAGAAGCTACTATATCAGGCTTGAAATGTTTAAGCAGTAAGGAATGACCAGGGGTTGCATTAACCATACATAAATTACATTATTGTGAGGTATTGTGGCATAAGTCGAAGCTGAGTTCCATGCCCCAATGGTGTGATTAACTTATTTGCAACCCCTGTAAGTATCTAATTTTATTTTTAGCAATGTGAATAAAAACAACTCTTCAAACTAACCATTTACATTTTTTTTATTAATTGCACCTGATCTTATATTCAAACAATCCTTCAACCATCTGGTCATCAGTCTATCCACAGTCCGTTTATGTTCCAGTTCAGCTTGCAGATGTTCAAAGACAGAGCTGTAAAGTAAATCAAGAACATCTGCACAGTTGCAAAACAGTATGTCAGATTCTGAAGTCAAGCTGATGTCAACATTGGCTAGCCAGCAAGTTTATCTGACTCGGAAAATAAAAAAAATAATATGCCAGTTTAGTGTGAATGTGTATGGTTAATGGCTTAGATGCCACTCTTGAGCTTCAAAAAATTAAAAAAATAACACTTTTACTATGGCAACACTGACTGACTAGACATGTCATCATAGAGGAGAGATTCGGGTCAAGAGCATAACATAAGAACAATAACAACACTGTTTCCATGACGGTTGTCATGGCAAAAACCAATGGGGTTTAATGAGTTATTTTGCAACTCTACGTGCTCTAACCCCCCCACACACAACACTGCCCTCCCTGTCTTAGCCAACTATCCTCACCTGGAGTAGCATCCTAGCCACCCTTTCTGTAACTGAATCAACACCCTACACCTCAACCACACTCCACCCCCAAAATTCCCTGCAATTACACCTGCCCCAAGTTCACCCCCCCAACTGACCACTCTCTGCAACTGGAACCCTTCCCCCTGGCTGACTACACTCCACACCACTGCATTCCCCTTCCAGATCCCTGACCGGACTTCCCACTCAGACCACTCTTGGTCAACATCACTGGTGGCAAATTGAGGGCAGGTGGTAGAAGGTATGGGAGCCTATGGAGACAGCAAATGTGTTGCGGGAATGATAGTGTGATGGGTTCTGGAAGAAGCAGGTGGTAAGTGGACTCAGAGTTGGGTTGTGGATGGAACAGTTACTGTGGAGGGAGCTGTGGGGGGATGTAGAGGGAGGGCAAGAAGTGTTTGGGGCCATGAAAGGAGGTGAGGCTAGTATCTTGGGCTGTGTAAGAAGACTTAGTTAGTATCAGGCAGCAAAGGGAAGGGGGCTAGCATCTGGGGCTGTGCAGACTTGTGGAAAAAAAGTATCTTGACAGCCTGTAAGGGGTTTGTGGGTGTTCAATGGTTCTGGGAGGTGTCAGTGAGGGACCATGCAGGGAGTCAATGAGTCAAGAGAATGAGGGGGTCTCAAGTGGCCAGAGAGGGGCAGGAATGTTAAGGTTGTTGTGGCTTACAGGTGTTACTGGTTAGAAGAAGGGCTGGGGGGAAGTACTCGTGGGCTGCGAAATGAGTGCAAAGGGCATGAGAGAGGATTTAGTGATCTGTAGAATGAGGGAACATCAAGTGTTTGGGATAATTGGCCAGTCTACTACCACAGCTGGAACCTCCTTCACACAGACCAGCCAGCCCCAGAAGCTAGACCCACTGAAGAACATACTGGCTGTGTGCCTTCACCCCATAACTTGACGCACCCCTTTTCACAGAGGGGGTTTGGTGGGGTGTAAAGGAAGTTTATATCAAGGGTTAGGGGGCAGTAGACTAGCAGTCCCTAACATCCATTGGTAATGACTCTCTCCTCTCATTCCATGTAAGTTAAGTCACTGGCATCTAGTGGCACCTCATCACTCTCCCTATCCCATATTAAAAAAACAGTCTTTGCTGTCCAGGTGTTCCTCATACCTCTGCTGTGTCAGTCTACAAAAGACAACTAGTAAAGCTCTCCAACCCACATCTTCAGCAGGATGCTGTTTAATGTGGGCCTTTAACCAATACTAATTACTGTGATTACAGAAATACATGCAGCACAATCGAGTTTTTTTGCACAGTGAACTGAGTAGTATGTATTTATGTAACTGTCATTTGTGACAATATCCCATGGTAGTGGTGGACCATACTTCTCAACTTTTTGCCACTGGAATGAGGGAAACAGTCTCTCTGAATTTTGGCTCTTTCTTCCTCCACCTGTGACTTACACATACCACAGATGGAAGAGTGGGATTTCTAATGACATTGCTCAGCTGGGGAGGCTGGTCATGTGGCTGATAGTGGTCCTGATTCATGAAGGATGGTCTTGCGGGGGAGGTAGATTGGGGGGTGCAGATTCAATGGTTACTGAGATGCCATCCTTCAGATAAGATGATAACCAATGCCCCTTTTGCCCATCTCTGGTCCCCAGCCAGATGGAAGTAAAACTTTATATGGCTAATTTAAAAAAAAAGAGCCACAAAGGTTCCCAGTGCCATGGTTAACAATGGTATTAGTGTAGGTAAAATCATCTTTTAAGAAAAATCCTGCTTAAGAGAGCTTATATTCACAGAAATGCACAAAACAAGAACTTGGTCACTTTAAGATGGCTTACACCTCGGGTGCATCCGACAAGATGAAAATAAGTATAGTATAAGTGAGACTAAAACACCCAAGCCAGGAGAATAGGGTCACCCCCCCCGAGCCAGAAGAAGTGGCGGCACCCTACGAACCATAAGAAGTATGGCCATACCTGTCCCCCATGCCAGAAGAAGCAAGGCCATCCCCCTTGAGCCAGAAGCAGGACCACCCCCGAGCCAGGAGAAGCAGAGCCATCCCACCATGAGCCAGGAGAAGTAGGGCCATCCCACCCTTTTCAGCAGCTATCAATGTCCCAAATTGGCCCCAATGGATAGCTCACCCACAGTGGCAGGACCAGGAGATAGAGGCCCATGCACTCTCTCCCTTGAGTCCCTTCACACCCCACAGTACAGGTACACTTTCAAATAAACACAGCCATGTACCTCAGCCAAAAGGAACAAGAAGTCAGGCCCTGTCTGTCTAGTTCTGCAGGCAGCTTCTCTCTCAGTTGCTGTTGCTGTTGTCTGGAATTTTACTTGAGGAACTGACTCTGTGCTGCAGCAACTAGATGGGCAAGGTGGCTAGCTGCTGCTCCTCTATCCTGTTACCGATCAGACTGCGCTCTAGTACTTTGAAACAAAAGTACAACAGAGTCAGTACAGCTCTTTTATGGTTGGCTTTACTGCTGGGTCATGGGGGGGTCAGATCTGGCTATTCTGCAACACAACATTAAGGAAGAGCAACTGGCTAGACTTGGCTGAAGGGGAACCCATTGGACTGGTCATGAGTACTAGAAGGATCCACCGGGCTAGGCTTGGGTTTAAAAGAGGGCTCACTGGGCTGTGCGTGGGTGCAGGGCAGGACGCACTGTGCTGTCTTGGGTGCATGAGAGGGACTCAATGGGCTGGGCATGTGCGCAGGTGAGGAACCCAGCAGGCTGGGCTTGGGTGCAATAGGAATTTAGTGACTGTGATAGAGGAAAGATAAGGATTCTCCACCAACACCAATAATGAGCTATTAGGTATGGAGTTTTACTTTGACTGTTGCATAACAGATAAAAACAGTTACTTGCCTCTTTTGTTATCAAATAATGTTTTTTTGTGAATTTTTCTAACTTAGCTGCTGCATGCATGCCAAGTATGCTACATGTGAATCTGATAAGCTCTATCAGGTTTGTTTAGGTTTACTTGGTGTGTGTGAACCTCCTGCAGTCAATGAACAATTTTGCATGTGGCATACATTCTGTACACATACTGCATACTTGTATTTCTGTAAGGGACTGGAGAAATCAGGAGCCTGCCAACACGGCTATGTGGGCTGAGATGCCTGGCTGGGGATGGGACGAAAGCTTTCTGCCAGGTCTAGGAAAGGGTGGAAAATAGATCATGCCAGCATGCAGTCTGTGTGGTTTTTGTGTGCCAAATGCAGGTATTGGTAGCAGTGCATACCTGGAGTAGATTTACCATAAACAAGTTATATGTATGAAGCTAAGATGACAGTAACATTAACTGTGAGATGGTGAAGAGAGAAAAAAACTAACAAAAAAATGAGTTTAAATTGAACTAATCTAAAGAAATATGCATGAGGAAAGTTAACTCTCAAGCTCTGTTAGTGAAACCAGAACAGCAAAAGCAATTTTTTACATTTACAAGGTGTTTCCATCATGTTACCAATAACAATTAATTATAATGTGGGGGAAAAGAGTGTGAGAATTTTCTAAAAAATTGCACTAAGTCTGTGCAGTGTTACTACAGTGTGCATCTAAAAATACCAAAAGTAATGCAGTCATAAAGAAGTATACAAGAAACATTGTTAATTGTGTGCTGTGGTTCTACAGTGTGCATCTAAAAACAAGAAAAATAATGTAGTGGTAAAGGCGTGTGATAGAAAGTCAATGCAGCGTAGTTCTAGTGCAGTTAATAACAGCAGTGATATGTTTTAATACTGAAATGGGACCCTAGATTAGAGTGTGCACTCAACTTCCCTCTGGGTTATCTCTTTAGTTTTATGCTTCCCCCATATATAATGGAAAAATGCCTTATACTGTTGCTTCAGCCCAACAGCTCTTCTGAGTCCCACTCTGGATTTTTTTTTTCACCCAGCAATTGATTTTACTTATTACTACTTGAGAAAAAGCAGTAAACTGAAGAAACCACAATAAAAAAAAAGAAAACACATGTAATGGTTAAAATAATTTACCTGCTACAAGATGGGTCATTTCAAAAGTATTTGAATGGATAATGGGTGCAGTTTTGACAATGAAAGATAAAAAATGGAAAATGCACAGTTCAGAATGATACAAAATGGAAAATGAATTGTTTAGAATAAACTGCTGAAAAATATGGGTAATTTAAAGGGTATTTGCAAGCAAGCAAGACAGCAAGCAAATCTTTATTTATATAGCGCCTTTCAAAGTCATGGCACTGTACACAGTATAAACCACAATGTTAAAATGAACAAAATTGTAAATGATTTAAAATCAGTCAGGGAAAGCTATGGAAAATAAATACGTTTTTAACATAGATTTAAAACTACTGACATTCAGGCATTCTCTTCGCCGACGAGGTAGAGAATTCCACAGGGTTGGTGCTACAAATGAAAAAGCACAAGCTCAAGAAGTCTTTAGCTGAACCCTAAGAATCTATAGCAATCTCTCATCGGCAGATCAGGGAGGACGGTTGGGGGAGTATGGAGTCAGGAGATCTTTCAGGTAGTTGGGTCATAGAAACATAGAAGCATGGAAGTTGATGGCAGATAATGACCGCAATGCCCATCCAGTCTGCCTGTTTCTTTTTCTACCTTATAAATGTGTCATCAGCCTTTGCTCTGTCAGTGACCTATCTATTCATGCTCATCTGTATTGCTCCCTTATGCCTATCCCATGCCTGTTTGAAGCCCTGCACTGTATTCATATCCACCACTTCCTGAGGTAGGCCGTTCCAAGCATCCACCACCCTTTCTGTGAAAAAACTTCCTCACATTACCCTTTAATCTGCCTCCCTCTAATTTCATGCTGTGTCCTCCTGTCCTGCTATTTTTCTTATATTGAAACATGTTAGACTCTTTCACCTTGTTAATGCCCTTAAGGTTTTTGAATGTTTCGATCATATCACCTTTCTCCCTCCTTTACGCTAGGGTATACATATTGAGCTCTATAAATCTGTCCTCATATGTTTTCTGATGTAGTTCCTGCACCATTTTGGTTGCCCTTCTCTGGACTGCCTCAATTTGGTTAATGTCCTTGCAAAGGTGCGGCCTCCAGTACTGCACACAGTACTCAAGATGGGGCCTAACCAGTGTCTTGTAAAGCGGGATTATTATTTCCCTCTCCTGACTTGTGATACCCCTACTAATACACCTGAACATCCCCCTAGCCTTACCTACTGCTTTAGTGGTCTGCTTGGATGATTTCAGGTAATCGGTGAAGATGATGCCCAAGTCTCTTTCTTCCCTTGTGACTGCCAGCAACTCCCCTCCAAGCCTACAAGTAGTTTCAGGGTTTCTCTTCCCTATGTGCATGATTTTGCACTTCTTTGCATTAAACCCTAGTTGTCACTCTTCCAACCATTTTGCTAGTTTATCCAGATCTCTTGTCATTCTGCCCACCCCATCTGGATCATCCACTCTATTGCAGATCTTGGTGTCATCTGCAAACAGACAAACCTTACTCTCCAGTCCATCTGCAATGTCACTGATGAAGATATTGAAGAGGATTGGCCCCAGGACTGATCCCTGAGGTACCCCACTTGTGACTTGCATCTCTTCTGAATGTATACCATTTACCACCACTCTCTATTTTCTGCCCGTCAACAGTTTGCCACCCAGTTGACCAACTTCTGACCCACCCCGAGCCTACCCAGCTTATTAATCAGTCTTCTAACAGTATCGAAAGCTTTGCTGAAGTCAAGGTAGGTGACATCAACTGCTCCCCTTGGTCCACCACTCTGGTTACCCAGTCAAAGAAATCTATGAGATTAGTTTGACAGGACCTTCCTTTTGTAAACCCATGCTGTCTTGGATCCTGTGCTCCTATGGATTCCAGGTGTTGCACTATCCTTTCCTTAAGGAGTTCTTCCATAATCTTGTTCACTACTGAGGTAAGACTGACTGGTCTGTAATTCCCTACCTCTTCCCTGCTACCACTCTTGTGGAGCGGGATCACATGCACCCTTCTCCAGTCTTCTGAGACCTCTCCTGTATTCAGAGACTCAATAAACAGTTCTGATAATGGCTCTGCTAGTTCCACCCTTACCTCCTTTAGTACTCTGAGATGAATGCCATCAGGTCCCATTGCCTTGTCCACCCTGAGCTTATCGAGCTCTCGTAGGACCTTTTCTTTTGTGAAGTGACTAGTGCATACCTCCCACCCCCTGTGTCCATGGTGCTGAGCTGTGGGCCCTGCCCTACCTTCTCTTCAGTAAATACTGAGCAGATGTATCTATTTAGGAGAGATGCATTTACATGGTCCTCCTCCTCACATGCCCCCTTATCGCCTTTAATCTTAGCAATATGCCCTCTGGACTTTCTCCTTTCACTAATGTATCTATGGAAAGTCTTATCACATTCTTTTACTGTCTGTGCTAGCGTTTCCTTGGTTTGGGCCTTTGCCTGCCTTACTGCCTTCCCTGCTTCCCTTAGGGAAGTCTGGTATGCCTCTTTATCTTCATCCTGCTGCATTCCCTTATATTTCCTGAAGGCAAGCCTTTTGGCTCTGACCTTTTCTGCTACTGTTTTTGAGAACCAAAGTGGTTTCTTTCTTCTTCTTCTGCACTTCCTTTTCTCTCTGACACAATGGGATGTTGCTTCAAGTATTCTATCACTAATGCTTGCTCACTTTGCCTGTACCCCATCACCTGTATTTCTTTTTGACAGAGCTAGCTTAACTCCGTTGGACATCTTATCAAAGTCAGCTCCTCTGAAGTCCCATATTTTTGCCTTGGAATGGGATTGATTTAGTTGTAGTGGCCAAACTGAACCATACCATGTGATGGTCACTGGCCCCCAAGTGGCCTTCTACCTGGAGATCTGAGATCCTTTCCCTGTTAGTCAGTAATAGATCTAGGATAGCCCTGTCTCTTGTGGGTTGCTGTACCAGTTGTTTGAGGCCCTCCACCTGCGGGGAATCCACCTTGTGTCTAGTTCTGGCAGATGTTCCTGCTGGTATTGACCAATCTGTATCTGACACGTTGAAGTCTCCCATTATCAGAACCTCCCTTTAGTTGTCATGTTTTGAATATCTTCTAACAGTAATGTGTCTATGGTCCTGGTCTGGGGGCCTGTAGACAATCCCAGTTCTTATGGATGTCCCTTTTCCTGTTTCCAGATTGACCCACAGTTCTTTTGGCTCCTTATGTGTATTCTGAATTTCTGTAGCTTTGATATTTTAATTGACATACAGGGCCACTCCACCCTCCCTTTTTGCAACTCAGTCTCTTCTGAACAGTACATAGCCAGGTACTGAAGTCTTGCAAGTGTGCTTACTGGTAAACCATGTCTTGCTAATTGCTACTATGTCCAGTTTAGCCTCTGTTATTATTGCCTGCAGATCTGGGATCTTGTTTCCCAGACTACAAGCATTTGTGTACATAATTTTCCATTGGTCAGATTTCAGTGTGTTAGTTGTTGGGTGAGGTCTGGTGTTTCCCTTGTGCGTTATTGGGAGCTGGACCTTTTTTCTTACCTAGTGGTGCAAGTGAACTGCAAACACGCTGAACTCCTGTTTGACCACTAGCTGAGGGAAGGGGTGTTCTTACCAATGGAAGTATGGGGTGCTGCACCCCTCTCTCCATTTGCCAGTTTAAATATTCTGCAAAGACGTCAAACTTCTGCCCCAATGCACTGACTCCCTTCTTACTCAGATGTAGTCCATCACATTTAAAGAACGTTCGCTCCCAAAACTGTTGCCAGTTCCTTATAAATTTGTGTCCTTTTTCCTGGCACCAACCCTTGAGCCACATGTTTAGATCCCCTATCTCCCCTTCTCTGACCTTCCATCCATCTGCCCCCCTCTCCCAGACTGGCAGGATCTCAGAGAAGGAGATGTCAGATGAAATGGTTGATAGTTTGTCACCCAGCCGGGTCAGCTATTCGTGGTCTTCACAACTGACCGGCTGGTGAGATCATTAGTCCCTACGTGTACCAGGACGTTAATGTTTTCCCCTGCTTCCTGAACAATTTTAGCAATGCAATCAGTGTCTCTCCACGCTGATGTACCAGGGAGACATCTGATCATTACCCCTGGCTGGAGACAGGTATCAACTCCCCAAATCATGGAGTCCCCTATGATCAGAATTTGTTTGGATTTCCTTTTTGATTTTTTTGTTTTAGTTCATATTTTGGGCAAATTTTGTTGTGCTAGCTCCTGTGCTGCAGTTTCCTGCTTTGCAGTGTCCTCTGCCCCTTTGATTTCGGAGATAGAGGCAGATACCTGTTTGTAGTTTTGATGTGGTTTGTGGAGGTATTATGCTGGAGAGCACCGAGTGATGGGGCACCTGATTTGCCCCTCCTTACCACCTGTCAACCTCCCAGACCAACTACCCTCTGTAGTCGAGGTGCTTCTGTTGGATGTTGGGGAAATAGTGGGTGGTTCTTATAATATGTTTCCTCTTGAATATGAAATTTGAGGAGCACAGTCTCTGTCCATGCTGCCTGGAGCTGAGCCCCAAGATCTCTGATGGCCCAGCATGTACGACAGTGTCCTAAATCCTGTAAAACTGCTCTTCTGAAAAGTGTTTTGCAGTACCTGCAGTTAATGATATCCATTCCAGATAATTTGCTTGGTTTATAACCCGGTCAGAGTAATTAGAAGGAAGAAAATGCAAACAAAAGTTTGATTTTGTGTTTTTTTTTTTTTGTTTTTGTATAACTTGTTATAACAAGTTAAATTACTAGTGCCCCTGTAAATGAGATCACCGTGTGGATACCCCACTGATCCGCCCCTTCCTGCTTTGCCACAGAAAATGTCATGACTGTGCTACCCTATAAAAGGAGTGTAGGGTGGGGTGGTTGGGGATGGGGGTGGGTGGCTGGGCCCTTCCCTTGCTGGAAAAGAAGAACCAAGGATGAAAGAAACAAGGAGGTAAGAGCAGAAAGAATCAGTCTGCAACAAATGCAATAACTCTGAATGATTATCTTAATGATAGATAAAACTGTAAAACCTATAAAGCACCACCTGTAATAATTTCACAGAAGATATACCCTGTAAGAAACACTTTGCTATGGAGAAAAATAAAGCAGTAACAGAAGATATACCTTGCAAAAGACAATTTGAATCAAAAGATTACAGCAGTAATCTTTTAGCATACACCTGTAGGCACACCTTGTAGTAATGCAGCAGAAGGTATACCCAGCAACAGCAATCTGAATCAGAGAAAAATAAAGCAATAAAATGTTAGCAACAAACAGTAACAATCCATGTGAGTACAAAATATAAACAATAACACACAGTATATCTGCCTAGCCTAAAGAAGTCTTAATCCTTTCCCTTACTCTGGTAAGGTTCTTTGCTCTGTCCTTTCGAGCAACCTAGAAGGAAAGAGCTCAGGTGAAGCTAGGTGCCTTGGCCAGCAAACCTAGTCTTCCACTGTTCCCTGTTCATGTCGAGCTTTAAAGTTAAGCAAGCCCACATTGTAGGTGATCCGCCACTGAACTGGCAGCCAGTGCAGTTTGGGCAGCACAGGTTTAATATAGCAGGTCCTAGAAGTAACAGTCAACAGCCTTACTGCAGCATTCTGCACTAGATGCAGGAGCAGATATTAACCCCAGACAGCCCTAGGTAGAGGTCATTGCTGTAATCAAGATGGGTAGTAATGAAGGCATGAACCAGTGTTGGAAGGTCACCCGGTGGAACCAGATGTTTCACCTGGACGATATTCCTCAGATGGTAAAATGAGGATTTAACCACAGCTGACACCTGAGATTTCAGGGTCAGGCCATCGTCAAAAATAATGCCCAGGTTATGCACCCAATCTGAGGTAGTGATAGTGGTAGTGATTTAAAGAGATATCAGGAGCAAAAAATGAAGGGTAAAGATTAAAAAATGGAAAATGAATGGGTGAAAGGTACAAATACTGAGAAATGAAAGGACTCTGAGAATAAAACAACTGTAAATTCACCCTTCATTTTCTGCATGAGCTCCTTCTTTCTAGAGGTGATCCCTGTGGCAATGCACCCAAGCATCCTGTTTGTCCTTCCTGCAGCCCCCTACATTGTGCTGAAACCTTCATATCCCCTGTGACTATTACCCCCAGATCATTTATGTTATTGCTATCTGCATTCCCTACAGTCAGTTGCTGGTTCTTGGATTTCTGGCTCCAAGGTGCATGTCCTTGAAATTCTTTGCATTAACCCCATCTGCCACTCCTTAGACCAGTGTTTAAGTTTAGCTAGATACTCCCTGCATGCCTGCCTCCCTTCTTCACTGTCCACTTTTGCATAAATCTTAGTGTCATCAGCGAACAGGCTGATCTTATTTTTCCATGAAGACACTGAATAAAGCAAGGCCCAGCACTGAACCTTGCAGCACCTCACTAGCTACTGGCCTTCGCTTGGGCAACCCCCCCCATGCAACCAGCCTCTGTTGTCTTCCCTGTAGACAGCTCTCAACCAACCCCACCCGTTTATAGAAACATAGAAACATAGAATTTATGGCAGATAAGGACCACTTGGTCCACCCAGTCTGCTCATTTCCCTACCTAATGGATAAGCTGCAGATCCTAGTTAACCAGCAGTCTACTTCTTCCTACCCCACCCGAATTGCCTTATGACTGTCCCATGCATGCTTGAATTCCACCACTGTTTTTGACTGCACAGCCTCCTCCAGAAGGCTGTTCATACATCCACAACCCTCTCTGTGAAAAAATACTTCCTTAAATTACCTCTGAGCCACCCCCATCTTCAGATTGTGCCCTCTTGTTCTTGCACACCTCTTTTTTGAAAGATGCTACCCTCTTGGACTTTGTTGATTCCTTGTGGTACTTGAAAGTTTCTATCATGTCCCTCCTCTCCCTCCTTTCCTCGAGGCTATACATATTAAGCTCCTTAAGTCTCTCTTCATATGTCTTCCGGTGCAGACCCTGCACCATTTTAGTTGCCCTCCTCTGGACAGCTTCCATCCTGTCTATGTCTTTGCAGAGACTGGGTCTCCAGAACTGCATGCAGTACTCCAGATGGGGTCTGACCAGCTGTCTGTACATAGGGATAAAAACGTCCTGTTTTCTACTTTCCCTATGCATCCCAGTATCCTCCCAGCCTTCCTTGCTGCCCTCGCACATTGCTTGCCCACCTTTAGGTTATCTGATATGACTACCCCCAGGTCCCTTTCCATTTTTGTTGTTGTTAGTATCTCACCCCCCATTGTGTACTCTTCCCCTGGGTTTTTGTTTCCCAGGTGCATTGCCTTGCACTTCTTAGCTGCCATACATTTGACTGTTCCTCTAACCTTGCCAAGTCCCTTCTCATCCTTTCCACCCCACCTTGTGCATCAACTCTGTTGCAGATCTTTGTGTCATCTGTAAAAAGACATACTTTTCCTTCCAGTCCCTCTGCAATGTCACTTATAAAGACATTGAAGAGGACCAGTCCTAATACTGAACCCTGCGGTACCCCACTAGTAACCCCCCTTTCTTCAGAGTGGACTCCATTTACTATTAATCTCTGTGTCCTATTCTCCAGCCAATTCTTTACCCAGGCTGTCACCTTGGGACCCACTCCCAGGCTGGCTAACTTGTATATTAATCTTTTGTGTGGGACTGTGTCAAATGCCTTGCTAAAGTCTAGGTAGACCATGTCCACAGCCCCTCCCTGATCTACTACTTTGGTCACCCAGTCAAAGAAATGTATCAGATTTGTCTAGCATGACCTTCCCACTGTGAATCCATGCTGCCTTGGGTCCTGTGCCCCTCTGGCCTCTAGATACTCGACAATTCTTTCCTTCAGAAGTGATTCCATCATTTACCCTACCACTGAGGTTAAACTAACAGGTATGTAGTTTCCTGCTTCTGCCTTGCTCCCACTTTTGTGAAGGGGAATCACAACTGCCCTCCTCAGTCCTCAGGTACCACCCCATCCTCCCATGATTTGTTAAAGAGGGTAGTCAGTGGTGTCACTAGTTCTACCATAGTTCTTTTAGAATTCTGGGATGAATCCCATCAGGCCCCATTGCTTTGTCCACCTTCAGTTTTAAGAGTTCTTTCAGAATCCTTTCTTCTGTAAATGGGCTGGTATCAACTTCTGTATCCAGAGTGTTTCTACTGTTTGTTTTAGGTACCTCCCCTCTTCCTTTGTAAATACTGAGCAAAATATTTGTTTAGTATCTCTGCCTTTTCACAGTCACCCTCTGCCCACCTCCTCCCTTTATTAAGCCTCACTATCCCTCCCTTGGTCTTCCTTTGCTCCTGATGTACCTATAAAGGTTTATCCCCTTCTTAACTGAGTTGGCTATCTTTTCCTCGGTTTGGGCCTTTGCTGTTCTGACTGCCTTCCCAGCTTCCTTTTGCTTTAGCTGATACATTTCTCTGTCCTGCTCCTTCTTTGATTCCTTGTACTTCCTGAATGCTTTCTTTTTCTCTTGAACCTTCACTGCCACTTCCTTTGAGAACCATAGTGGTTTCTTACATCATTTTGTTTTGTTTATTTGCTTTACACAAAGGCTTGTTACCTCTGTGATGGCAGTTTTATTATTCCTCATTGTTCTTCCACCCTCCTTCCTGCCCATTTGCTAGTGCATTCCTTAGGCACTCACCCATTTGTAAAGTCAGCCCTCCTAAAGTCCAGTACTTTTGCCTTTGTATGGCTTGACTCTATTGCTGTTTATTGAGAACCATACTGTTCGATGGTCGCTAGTTCCCAGATGGCTACCCACTTTACATCTGTGATCCCTCTTCATCTCCATTTGAGAGAACCAGGTCTAAGATTGCTCCTCTTGGTGGGCTCCAATACTAGCTGTCTAAGGCATGCCCCCTATAGGGCATCTAGAATAACCCCACTCTTTGAAGTGGCTGCTCCAACTGCATTCCAGTTAATATCTGGCATATTCAGATCACCCATCAGCAATATCTCCCCTTTTTCTGCCATTCTAAGTATAGTTCTATCATTTCCTTGTCCATTTCCTCCCCCTGAGAAGGGGGTCTGTATACAACCCGTGAGCAGATTGTGGTGCCATTGCCGGTCTCCAAATTTATCCACAGTGCTTCTTCTCCTCCCTGTTTTCCCTTTTGTTCTGTTGCTTTGATTCCTTCCCTTATGTAAAGAGCTACTCCTCGTCCTCTTTTACCCTCCCTGTCCCTCCTGTAGATAGTGTATCCTGGTATGTTTAAATCCCAGTCATGGTTTTGTGTGTACCATGTTTCTGTGACTGCCATGATATCCAGATGTTCCTCCTCCTCCATCAAGGCCACTAATTCAGGAAACTTGTTACTCAGACTGCGGGTATTGGTACTCACTGCTCTCCATTTTTTGATGGCTTTACCTTCTGTTGCAGCATCCCCCACTGACCTTTCTACCTTTGTCTTTTTCTCATTTAGTACCTTGTTTTGTAGGGAGAGGCTGAGATTTTCCTGCTGCTTATCAGTGCCTCCCCCCTTGACTAGTTTAAAAGCTTGCCAATGAAGCATTTAAACCAAGTGCTCAAAAGACTTGTTCCCTTCCTGGACAGATGCAGACCATCCTGCCAGTACAGGCTGGTGTCCCTCCAGGTGGAACCCCAGTCCCCAATGAAGCCAAACCCCTGTTCTCCACACCATTTTTTCAACCATTCATTAAACTGCATGGTGCAAAGTACTCCCGCCTCACTCATGCCATTGACTGGCAGCACCTCTGAGAAGGATACTGTGTGTGCTACTTGTTTTAGGCCCCTCCCCAATTCTACAAAGTCCTTCTGCACTGCTCTAACCTCAAGTTTAGCCAAGTCATTTGTCCCTAGGTGGACAATGATGTCCAGCTCAGACTCCTGTGCAGATGTTCTCATGATCCTGAGGATGTGCTTTCTGTCCCTCCAAGCCATGGCACCAGGCTGGCACCTTACTTCAGTTTTCCCTGCAACCCCCAGTTCTATCCCCCTAATAATTGAGTCCCCCACCAGGAGCTGCTTCCTTTCCTTTTGGTGTCTTCTGCCTCCTTCCTGTGGGCCTCCCTTGTGACAGTTATCCTCAGCCTCCTTAGTCTCCTCTGTGGATGCATCCATAGGGGTGCTATGCTCCTCCAGAATGGTGTATGGATTGTGGAGTGGAACAACTGACTGGGTGTGCCTCTGTTCCACCATCCTCACCCTCCCTGAGCCCACTGTGGTCCAACTGCTGTGCTTTCTTCACAACCTCTGAGGTAGTGGTGGTGGCTCTGGTGCTCTCTGGATGGGGGAGGTTCCCTTCCTACTGTCCAGTGTGGCCTGGGGAAAGGTTCTCTTACTACTGTCCAATGTGGCCTGAAGACAGGCAACTTCCTCCCTCAGGGCAGAGAGCTGTCTGCAAATAGGGCAGCATCTCAGCCTCCAGAAAGACTCCTGGAAGACTGCTGCCCCACAGCCATTACATTGCACTATTCCCCACATGTTTATCTACTTTTTTTGTGTGTGTGTTTTTGTGTTTGGGTGTGTGATTGGTTTGTTATAGAGAAATATAAATATTATACAATGTGTATGCTTACATTGTCAGTGCAGTGTGCTAGAGAGGATATGACAGTGATATGCACCTTGCACTCTTGAGGAAATGATGTTAGAACCCCAGGTATAAAGGAACTATTTCCAGGGGTGGGGTGAGGGGTGGGAAGGGGTTGTGCCTAAACTGTGCCCTCACAAAACAATCAGCTAAGAGCTCTGACCCACCACTGTGATGAGTGCCTTCCTGTCAGCAAGATACTGTACACAACAATTTGACAGAGAAAATACCCTGCAAATCAAACATTGAAAAATCCAGACATCCAAGTCAGACACAGGTAAACCTCCCCAGCCCCAAAACAGCCTAGTGGGTTGTGCTCTGAAATCAGTCAGCCCCAAAATAAGTCAGATGTGCTTTAAACTCTTCCTGCACTGAAAATCTTAAGAATTGTAACAAACATAAAGCTAGATCCACCTCCCTCTGTTGATTGAAAGACTGTCTTTTCCTGATAATTCTAAGTTCCTTATTTCACCTTTCAGTTAGAAGTAGCCTCCACCTGCAGAATATCTGCTACAAACCAAAGACAATTATAAGGTTCACCTCCCTCTGTTGTAAGCACAGCTCGCTTTCTTGCAAATCCTATGTTCAGTATTGCAGCTTCCAGCCAGAGGTAGTTTGACTTGAAAAATATTAGCTGTTCTGATGAGCTTGCTATAAAACACTTGCTTATAATACTATTGTTCTCAGGTCTGTTACCAAAGCTATTGGCTGATAAGTTGCTATGATGTAAGCACTTCCTGCTAAAGTCTGGAATTTCCTTTGAAGGCACACACAGATAAACACAAAAAACAGTTTCCACCCCCTAGGGCACTGTCTGGGTCAAATACACAACCTGTACCTGCACTTATTTCAGGATTTATAACAAATTCTTAGCCCAAGGTTTAAACTCTTCCTGCACTGAAAATCTTAAGAATTGTAACAAAGACTGTCTTTTCCTGATAATTCTAAGTTCCTTATTTCACCTTTCAGTTAGAAGTAGCCTCCACCTGCAGAATATCTGCCACAAACCAAAGACAATTGTAAGGTTCACCTCCCTCTGTTGTGAGCACAACTCGCTTTCTTGCAAATCCTATGTTCAGTATTGCAGCTTCCAGCCAGAGGTAGTTTGACTTGAAAAATATTAGCTGTTCTGGTTTCTGCCATGCACCCAGGTCCCACAGCTTGTTTAGTAACCTCCTGTGTGGCACCAAGTCAAAGGCTTTACTGAAATCCAGATACAGGACATCTACAACTTGACCTTTGTCAGTCACCCTAGAGACCCAGTCAAAGAAGTCGATTAAGTTAGTTTGGCAGGATCTTCCCAAGATAAACCCATGCTTTCTCTCATCCTGTAGACCATTACTAACAAGAAAGGCTATCAACCTCTCCTTCAGAATGGTCTCCATTAACTTCCCTACTACAGAGGTCTAGCTCACTGGTCTGTAATTGCCTGGTTCATCCTTGGGTCCACTCTTGTGGAGGGACACTACATGAGCCATCCTTCAGTAACTGGGTACATTCTCTATCTCCAAAGAGATGTTAAACAGGTCTGTCAGAGGGCCTGCCAACCCCTCTGCTAGTTTCTTAAGGACCCTTGGGTGTACACCATCCGGTCATTGTGCTTTGTCCACCCACTAGATTTTAAGGCCCTTCAGGATGCTATCTTCCTGGATTAACCCATCTGTTATCTCTGCGCTCCCTCCATCCCTGACCCCTTTACCATGTGGTATTGGGCTATCCCTTTCTTTCATGAACACTGAGCAGAAGTACTCACTGAGTTCCTCTGCCTAGTCTTCCCCTTTTTCTGCCCATCCACCCTCCCTTTTGATTCTAGCAATGTCATTATGGGAAGTAACCATTATGAAAATGGGGCCCATACTCCTTTAGAGTAACTGATTGTGTGCCTGACACAGTACAGAGACATGTTTTGTAATTTTCTGTTTAAGATTCTTTTCAACCATGGGAGATACTCTTGTCACTCCTATTGAGGGAATGACCCCTGAATAGCTAAATTATCTGAGAAGTTAAAAGTACATAAAGGGTTCAAGAAGTAACCATATAAAACTCTTCAACTGAGATAGTATGTATGCATGTGTGTATCTATGTATCTGACAGACCAGTATTAATGACTTTCTTAGCATTCTTGACAGAGCAAATCTTACTGTAAAAGAAATTATCAGAATGAAAATTAACAAGCTTGCATATAACACAAATAGAAGTATTGAAAATTATTCATTTACCATTCAAAAGTATTCAAAAATGTGTACTTTTAAAATATGTGTATAATATTCATTTAGTAATAATTTACTCTTAACAAGCATTTGTCAATGCCGAATGTTGTCTTGCTGACATTGGCATTGGTAGTGCACGAATTAGACAAATGCATAAAAAGAATGGCAGTGAATTACAGAAGTGACACCAAACCCACCCTGAAGAGACTGACAGGCACTGAGGTGTGCCTTTGGGTGTTGGCCATAACGTTTATGCGATTTCACCTCACCCTACCTTACAGAGTCCGACAAGTATCACGTTCTGCCTTGGGGTCCTTGGGCCTTATGCTCACCCCATTCCATATGGAAATTCATTGAGATGGATGCAGTATAGGAGAATGGGGTGAACTTTGAAGCCAAAGTGTGCAAGGCACAGTTCAATGCCTATTGGTTGCTGCAGGGTGGGGGTGGAATGGTGTGAGCATTAGAACCGACAATCTAAAGTCACACCCCTGATGCTGGTTTGTCTCTACAGGTTGGGACATTATGGTTAGAAACCCTAACGCCCCAGGCATTTGTTGGTATTTGCACTCCAAATTTTTAACATGGGTTTTTCTCACCCTGCCTCTAAAAAGCATTTGGGACCTCTACTCATGAACAGTGGCATTGTGATTTTGTTAATTTGTCTTGATCATTGATGTCCCACAGTAATTGTGCCATTCTGCACCAGTAGCTTGAAACCACATTTTGGGCAGGATGTGAGAAAACTTTGCTGTTCTTAAGGAGGTGTGCAAAAATGGCAATGTGGAAAATCTGGAGTGAAAATATTAAAAATTCTTCAAGTTATGAGTGTGCATGAAAACTGTGCAATCATGCTCATAACATAATCATTCTGTGGAATTTTCTCATCAAATTTTCAACATAGGCATTTTGGGACCTCCGCTCATGGACAGTGATTTCTTACAGTGACTGTGTCATTGTGCGCTGCATGTGCAAAACAACTTTTCACACAGCATGTGAAAAATAATAACTGTACAGTTCTTAAGGAGGTGTGCAAAAATGACAATGTTGAAAATCTGGAGTGAAAATATTAAAAATTCTTGAACTTATGAGTGTGCGTGGAAACTGCGCAATGCTCGCTCATAAAATATGCATTTTGTGGAATTTTGTCACCAAATTTTCAACATATGCATTTTGGGACCACCGCACATGAACAGTGTCACTGTGATTTTCTTAATCTGTCCATAACATTGATTTTGCACATAAACTGTGCCATTGTGCACCACATATGTGAAAACACATTTCAGGCAAGATGTGAAATATGACACCTGTACTGTTCATAAGGAGGTGTGGTAAAATGACAATGTTGAAAATCTGGAGTGAAAATATTAAAACTTCTCGAAGTTATGAGCGTGTGTAGAAACTGTACAACACATGCTCATAATGCAGTCATTTTTGGGAATTTTTCCACCAAATTTACAACATATGGTTTTTGGGAGCCTACCTCATGAACTGTGACACTATCATTTTGTTAATCAGTCCTGAAAAATGGTTCCACAGTATTTCACAAAGTACCTTTCAGGACCCGAATAACAAAACGACAGTGACTGAGTTCATGAGGTGGGGTCCCAAGAACCCCATGTTGAAAATTTGGTGAAAAAATTCCCAGAAATGGCCAAGATATCCACCAAAGTTGAAAAAACCCTATTTATGCCATTATACAGCTTACCGGCATTCAGTGTTGGGTAAGTTTCTTTTTCTATTACTTTCTATTTCTTTTAGAAACTTGATCCAGGAAGCTCTGTGCAGTCACTAGCAAGGATGGAGAAGTACTAGAAAAAGTAATACACCTGACAGTTACAGTTACTTATTTCTTTTTATACAAAAACAATACAAAAATAATAAAAAACTAAAACAGATGACATTTATTTGAAAGTAATAGGTTAGTTACTAGTTACTTTCAAATAAATGTAATGAGTTACAGTTTCAGTTATGTCTTTTTATACAAAAGTAATATGTAAATGTAAGGTGTAATACTTTTCAGTACTTCTCCATCATATAATGACTACAGCTTCTAGAACAGAAACCTGAAAGTGATAAAGTAATAAGCTATCTACCCACCACTAACATTTCTTCAGTTTGCAATCAGCTTGCAAGAGTGCAGACGTGTTCCCAGTCCACCAAAGATCCTCACGCCAGCCTCTGTTGGTAAGTATGGGGTGAGGAGGGTGTGGGGAGGTGGGTGCGCAGAGGGTGGGTGCAGGTTGGAGTGCATGAGAGACCACGAGGGACCGTTTTCTGTTTTAACAGAGGAAAAGAAAATGGCAACATGGGATGCTTTGGTCATGCTGGAGCCAATGGGGAATGGCACTCCCGTCGACCACATGGTGTGCTTTTGGGGGGACAGCATGAGCTGAGGGGGATTGGGCACCCCCCAGCTCACAACAAATTTTTTATGGGGGGACATTATGCCAACGAGGATTGGGCTACCCTGTTGGCAAATGAACTGGCAAGGGCAAATGTCAACAGGGGGATTGGGCACCCCCAACATCAGCTGTTATGGGGACTGTGAGAGGCAGAGGGCTCTACCATGTTTATTGAAATGTTACACCACAGAAGGCATGCACTGCAATGAGGGGGCACTCCCTCATTGCAATGGCTATACACTTTCAAGGTGGTGGCACGCTTTTGCACTACTGTCATAGACAGCATGCAATCTAATTTGTGCCACAGAGCCCAGCCCGAAAAATCAGTGGTTCCACTGGCCACTACAGGACCGCACCTCCAAAACCTGCTATTCCAAGTTATGGCAATATGTTTCTTGCACATGTGCAAGATAACATAAAAAACAATCACAGTGGAATACTTCTTAGAATTAGTATTCCTACAGGCAGTATTCTTCTTCTGATGATTACAGAAGATTAAAGATTACTAAACTTAATCTTAAAAGGTGAATTAATTACTGCTTTATGACTAAATTTAGTATTCTACTTCAGTGAAGGTGTCTGCAGGTGCAACCCAAGTGTATCCTCCTCCTGCCACTATTCCAAATCAGCAGCACCCACACAGTACTTGGGCTCAATGAGCCCCCACTAGACACCAGAGAAGGGTGCTATTTCATTTCAATGGCAAATTGGCCTTAGCTACAGGGTACTAGACAGACAGGGCTAACAATTTACTTAGTAGTCCCCCCATGGCATTCCTAGCCCATAAGACCACCAACAGCATTCTTTTATTTACCAACAGGCCTATTGGCCCCTGAAAACTCTCCACTAGCCCACCTTGCTATTAGGTACAATACTGGTCACAGGGCCACCAAAATGAGCACAGGGGCTTTTGGCTGAGCCCCCTCTCAAACCACACTTCCTTTCCTCTCAGTTTCTGCTCCTCTATTTTTTCCTCAGCTAACCTCATTTTATTTTATTTGACATGTCTGACAGGACATGGACCCCAACCATCAGATAAGTATATTTCTATGCCTAACCTATCCTTTCATTCCTTACCATTCCACATACGAGCTATGAATCCTTTGTGACCCCATTTTCTTTTCTTTTTACTGGTGTTGTGGACAACATCCCTTCAAGATGCCTACCACTGGCTCCTATAGTGCTCAGGTAAGACTGTCTACTTAATCTATATTGGGTGGGTTGACTATAATGGTGTGCCCACACCCATTACATGCTGAAGGTGGGGCCATTAGCTCTTGAGCCCCCCAGCCATGGTGTCATATGCACTGTCATAACCCTCTTAGCCCTAGCAGCATGCTCTCAAGCCTTATCCCCAGCTTCAGGTTTCCCCACCCAATAGCAATGTTAGGCTCCTGACTGCTCCCAATCGTGGCATAGGTTTGCAATCCCCCAGTGTTCTGGGTGGGGACAGCATGGTTTGAGTGGTCCCATAGGTGATCCAGATAGGGAAGAGGGTGAACATATGTGGGGGGGTCTATTATGTGGGTCCCCTGGAAGGACCAGGTGGGGGAGGAGGCCATAGCTGGGGAAGCCTTGTTGGGGAGTCCCTTTGGTGATTCAGATAAGGAAATATGCTCCGGTGGGCCTATAGGTGATCTGTGGGATGGGGAACAGATTATGGTGGCTGTTGAATCCTGGTTCTGGGGTTCTAGGAATGGTGTGAAAGAAGGTACAGGTGGTGTCAGAACTCTAGTATGATGACCCTAAGGGTGGTCTGAGTGGAAGATGAAGGGGTAGTATTACGGTATGCTGAATTGCTGAATCCTGATACCCAGGAGCCCAAAAATTATAGCCCAACAGTCGGTATCCCGACTGTCTGGAATTGCCCACAGCAGAGATGGCAATCATAAATAAGGGGTGTGCAGGTGGCGTAGCCCCCCGAAACACAGAAAAAAACTCAGCTGCAGGCAATTCAAGACTTAAGGGATACTGACTATCGGGCTATATGGTTGGGCTACTGGGTTTCCAGATTTGGCATTTTGGTATGCCATAGTAAATCTGATGATGGTGCATGTGACTATCTGCACCCTGTTTTGGGGTCCTAAGGATGTATGAATGTGAGAAGTGGATGCAGATGTGTTTCAGACCCAGGTTCTATGGACCTAGGGGTGCTACAGGTGGGAGATGGGGGTGGAGGTAAGTGTGGGATCTTTGTATAGGAGCCCTATGGCTGATCCAATTAGAAAATAAGGGAAAAGATGTGAGTTGGACACCCTTCCATGGGTCCTTTGTCTGATCCTGCTAGAATGTCTGTCTGGGGGTATCCCGTGTATTAGGTGACTGCAGTTGAAAGCTTGGAAAAAGGTGATTCAATCACAGTACTTTTACACAGGGCTACCAGGCAGGGAGGGCAACCAGAAAAGGGGCTCAGTAACTATAGCAACAGGATGTCACTGTGTATGCACGCATGCGGTGGTGTGGAGGGACCACACCATTCAACGGGTGGAAAGGGAGGGAGGGTTTGTGGGGCATAGCGTGGTGGTGGGCTGCTGAGCTGGCTGTGTGGCATGGTGAGTTGATGGCAGGCTGGGGTTGGAAGGGTGCTGGGTTTGCTTCTAGGCGTGCTAATTTTTTGTGCCATGGGTTGTGTTTTTTTGTTTGTTGAGATTTGCACCCTTCCCCCGACATGCACCTTCCTGGAGTTGAGAATCCTTTAATAGAGGGTGTGGGGTCCTGCATAAAACAATAACATTTAATTCTCCGCCACCTTCTTGCTGTTCAGCGAGTCTACATTGCTGAAATTCATTTTCGGTGATGTAGAGTGGCCCAAAAGGTGATCACTATTACGTAGTTGCCATTATCATATGGAACCCTGTCTGGGAGTTCAAGTGCTGGACAGCATGGGAGATCAGTGTGGAGGCTGGTGTCAAATACTCTTCTAGGGTTTGCAGGACTGGTCCTGGTGGGCAGAACGATTGACATACAGTAGGTGGGAAATGCCAGTTTGAGATTCCAGTGCTGATCTGGGTGGGGAAAGAGGAGGGATTTAAATCAGGGAGGTCTCAGGGTTGGTCCAGGTGGAAGGATATTGGGACATAGGTGGGAAAAGCTGGTCCAGGGGTCCCATGGCAGGTCTGGGTCAGCAGGCAGGTGAGTCATAGATGTGGAAGGCTAGTCTCATGGTCCAAGAGATTATCTGGGTGAAGGAACAGGGTGACATACATGGGGACAGCCAGTATGGGTTCCCAGGAATAGTCTAGGTGGGCAAAAAGGGGAGATTTTCCTAGAGAAAGCTGGACCTTGGATCCCAACACCGCTCCAGATCGAAGAACTTGGAGGACATACAGTGAAGCCCGTCAGGATAAAGCGCAGTGTCACAGTTTCCTGCATGACAAAAGGGATTGACTACCATTGAAATTGCATTTTTTACTGTAGTAACTCTGCTGTAGCATGCTACAGAATTGGCAAACTTCTTCTGTAGGTGTGGAGGTAGATCCAGTGCTCGCAGGCCTGGTCCGAGTGGGTGAGCAATGAAAACGTAGACATGAGAGGCCATTCTGGTCATCCCAAGGCTGGTCCATTTGAGGATACCATGGAGACATAGGTGAGGCAGGCCGGCTCAGCCATCCCATGGCTGTTTCAGGGTAGGGGACAGGAAGAATGGAAGTGGGGAAGACTGATTTGGGTTCTAATTGCTGGTCAGGGTGGGCAGAGAGGGGACATGTAGGTAGGGGATGCTAGTCAGAGGTCCTAGGGCTGGTCTGGGTGGAAGAAAATGGGGTACATGGGTGGGAGGGATAGTTTTTCTGATTTGCTGGCCATTTGATTCTTATGCTTTTGGACTGTATGAAATTTGCACTTTAAAAGGTATTTCAGGTACAGTTGAAGATGTTCATAACAAGTTTATTACCATTATTTCACTTTTCTTTTTTGATGGCTAATTAGCATTTTTCACGCTTTTTTTGAAGGGCATCTGAGAACAAATTGAGACATTTTTCAATAGATAAATACTGGTGTTTGAGGTACAAATGAAGTCAATTTGAATTACTTCAAAAACTGAAGCATGTTTGAAGGCATTCATTTTAGGTGGAAATGAAGGGTGTTCTGGGTGCAATTAAAGGGCTTGTTCATAACAGTTTTTTACCAGTCTTTTAATCTTCTTTTTGAAGGCCAATTAGCATTTTTCATGCATTTTTTTAAAGGGCATTTGAGAACAAATTGAGACTTTTTCAATGTATAAAAACAGGTGTTTGCATACAAACAAAGTCAATTTGAATTGCTTAAAAAACATGAAAATAACTGGATCAGTTTTTAAAAAACTGAAGAATACTTGAATTTGAATGCCTTCTTTGGGCTTGCTTGGCCTGGTGGGGTAGTGGAACGGGGTGTGCGGATTGAAGTGGTGGGGACAAAAAGATGCCCTGGGGTGAAATGGGTCCTGTAACAGGGACCTTCCTGCCTGGTGCCCATACCCAAGGGCTCCACCTTAAATGGGCAAGTTGATCGTTCTACCTTATCTGCCTATTCTACTATCCTACTCAGGCGGTGTTGTGCAACACCAGGTCAATAAAAATAAGACAGCTATTATAGCTGATCTGGTTGGGACAACTGACCTGGCTTGCATCACCAAAACCTGGCTGGATGAGAATGCTGGCCCAATTTTGGAATTAATGGTTCCAACAGGGTACTCAGTGACACACCACCTGAGAGGGGATCTTAAGGGCATGGGAGTAGCTATCTCTTTCAAGTCAGATCTGGGCCTTGTAGATGTCCCAGTGGGACTGACCAGATCCTTTGAATGTATTGTGGGAGCAGGTGTAAGTTGCAGGATACTTCTCATCTGCCATCCACGCGGGGGTGAGAGAGAATTCCTGCAGGAAGTTGCAGACTTCATCATTGACCTAATGCTGGAATCCCCCTGATGGTTGATTTTGGGGGATTTCAACACCTGGTTCAATGATGAACTCTTGCAGTTTGGACAGAAATTCCTCCAACTGATGAATTTGTTGGGCCTTACAGATGTAGTTTCCTCTGCTACCCATAGTCATGGTCATTCACTGGATCTGGTCTTCCTGCTAGGGATGGAGATCACCGATCTGCTGGTGGAACCAGTCAGATGGTCATACCATACCACTATAAGGTTCAGATTCGTGGCACCCTGTGAACTGATGTGGGATAGTAAGGCACTCAGACAAGATTAGCAGTAACCAAAATGCACATTTATTTTAAGTAGCAGACTTGTAAAGACAAAACAAGAAATAACAGTTTCATAGAATCAAAATCCAGAGCTAGGACTCACTAACTCAGGTCAGGGTGTCCACACCCTTCTCCACTCTGCCCAACTTCCCTAGGCAGTCACCTTTTATAGCATTTTCAAGTCATGTGACACAATGACTCCACCTTTTATATTACCATTTTGACTAAATAAAGGAAAGAAAGCTTTAATCTGTTTTATTAACACAAAATACTATGTTTAAAGTGTACCCACATCTTATCGATTGTTTCTAAAGTTATTATCGTCCTTTTATGAAATTTTAATATCCACAGGTGAGTTTACAGGGTCCGCCCCTCCTATTAACAGCATAAAAGTGAGGAAACTTTGGCTGGCCAGCTCATAGTAAATGCTGCAATAGGAGAAGGAGGAGCCCTCGAAGCTGCAGAGCTCTGAGTACAAGACCAAAATTATCTCTGAATTAGGAGGGCTCAAAACCTTGTTCATTTATTTGGATTCCAAGAGTAGAGGAGGTAAGCCAACCTTTCTGAACAGTTTTACACTGTTCATTTTGAGACGATCCTATTTTACGATTAAATATTCCACTGTGATAGTGTGAGTGTTCGAGCCGCAATTAAGTACGGGAGCTCATATTCGCACTGACGCATAACAGCTTAGCAACTAATTTAATATATAAAAAAAAACAATTTCTTTACAGCCCTTAAAAACATTACAGGGGGCAATGACTAGAATCCCAAGGTTCCCAACATTATTGCAGGGTTTGCACAACACAGGCAAGCCTTTTTCCATAGGCAAACAGTTCAATTTGGTCATTTTGTTTTGGGAGACTGACACAAAGAAATGGGGGGGGGGAGTAACACTAACGGTATTGCAGCTTTTATGCAAAATCCTGCAGCAGCATAACCGCGGTTTTTGTTTCTTTATCTCCTTTAACCAACCGGGTTATTACCAGGAATACCCTGCCAAGCAACTAATTTTTAAGTATTCCTTTTCCAGGAGGGTCACAATTAGCTTAAAGAAAAAACAACATTTTGCTATTTCCTTTAGGATAGTGCGAGCGTTTGAGCAGTAACCTTTACTGCGGCTCCGCACTATCGCTAAGTCTACATTATTCATTTTAACTGAATTGTAGCTTGAGAATGCTGCGACAAGGCTAATGACAGAGAGAAATGACCCTGTACTGTGGTTTTCATTTTCTTTTATAGCTGAAGCAAAATAAAGCCTAAGGCTAGTCCGAAATAAAGAAATTTTTTAAACCTATGAAGATATATAGTATTACAAAACAACGCATAAATCCAGCGTCTATCACCTTCTTGGGGTAGAATTCACTTAATTTAATTAGTACGGGCTGGATTATAATTTTAGGGAGCACAAGCATACCTAGCCTAAGAATCCTTAAAAGGAGAGATAACACTAAAGGTATTGTAGTATTTATCAAAGGGTCTGGAGTGTACAAGGGAACAGAACAAACCACAAGACAAAAGGGTAAATGTTTTTACAAAATGGGTGGCCAGCCCAACAAACAAGATAGACACAGACAAGATAAGAACGGTTTGTACAGTCCAGATTCCTCTGACAAATAATACCTTAAGTGAATATCAGAAGTACAAACTAAAGAAAAACAAAGTAAAGAGGGGGGTTCTCTCTTTCACACACCCCCAATAGACCTGCTCCTATGGAGATTGTCCGGTACCACCCTTAAAGGGACTTGATTCCTGATGGTCTTATTGTGGTGCTGAACCTATCAGGTGTGTCAAGTGTATGCAGAGAGCTGGAAGAACTGGTAATTGCTTATAATAAGGCAGTGACAAGTGCCCTCAACTGTCTAGCTTCTATCCATGTTCACCCCCTCACTCTTCACTCAAAGTCCTCTTGGTTTGATGGGACTTTGAAGGAGCTGAGGTAAAGGGGTTGAAGGTTGAAGTGATGCTGGTGGAAACTGGGACTGATGGTTGACAAGCTTAGGCTGATAGATCATTATAAAGACTCTCAATTGGCAATCTCCTGTAAGAAGGCAGAATTCTGTCCAAGGTGATTGCTGCAACAAGGAATCGACCAATCCAGCTCTTCTGGACTATTCATAGGTTTTGCAATCAAACCTGTCTTCAGCTGAGGGAAGCAATTTTACAAGGTAAGTGTGATGACTTTGCTTGGTTCTTCGCCGATAAGATTGCCACCATCAGGACCAAGATCCATTCAGCACACTCAAATGGGCATTGTGGTGGTCAGCATTAGGTGGCAAGCACCTAGTCTACCTGGTCTTATTTCAGCCTACTGACAATCAAGGACATTTTTCAGGTTGTCCAGGACATGCACCCAACCTACTGTAAGTTTGTATCCAGTCCCAAAGTGCCTGCTAGTGAGGTGCACTGAAGTAATCGGCCCGATCCTCGCTGAGATAATCTGGAGTTCGTTGGATACAGGGATATTTCCTGCCCCCCTGAAGGAGGTAGTAGTAGTAGTACCCCTCCTGAAGAAATCTTCCCTCGACTCTGACTGCTTAGTGAACTGTAGACCGGTCTGTAACCTGCCTTTTGTTGATAAAGCTATTGAGAAGGTGGTTGTGATGCATTTGGATGACCATTTAACATCTCATAATATCTATGATCCTCTCCAGTCCAGTTTTAGGAAGAGGCACAGTACTGAGACAGCCCTGGTTCTGGTGCTTAATGATCTCCTAATAGTGAGAGATCGAGGAAGCTGTACCATCTTGGTTCTTCATGATCTCTCTGAAGCATTTGACACTGTAGAACATGAGGTGCTGCTGGAGTATCTGTGGATTTTCTGTTGACTCTCTGGTATAGTTCTCAGATAGTTTCAATCCTTCTTCACTGGCAGGACTCAGAGGGTGGTGTCGGGGATTCATTCCTCTGCTCCCTTCCCCCGTCTTGTGGGGTTCTGCAGGCCTCTGTGCTGTTCCCCATGTTGTTTACAGTGTACATGCTGCTGTTGGGAGATATTATAAGGTGGTATAGGTTGAGTTTTCACTGATGTGCAGATGACACTCAGCTCTACATGTCCTTTGCACCTGAACAGAAGTGGTGAGGTCTCCATATTTAACAGCTGCCTCTTCAAAATCCAGGACTGGATGAGTGCCAATTTGCTGAAGTTGAACTCAGATAAGACTGAGATGTTGGTCTTGGACCCAGATTGCCATGGGTTGTGGATATCAATGGGTCAGCCTTTTGGATTTTGGCTTGGGGATGACCAGCTGGTTACCTCGGACACGGCATGAAATCTGGGTGTTGTATTCAACAGCAACCTGACATTAAAATCTTAGGTGTCTGTTGTTGTTAACACACTTTTTTTTTCCATATGAAGAACATCTCCTGGATCAAGAACCTGATCACACATGGTGATCTTCCCAAAACTGGTCCACTCCATTGTAACTTCATGCCTTTATTGCTGCAATGTCCTATACCTAGGGCTGCTGACGGGTTGATATCCACTGACTGCAGCTAGTGCAGAATGAGGCAGCCAGGTTGTTGAGAGGCTTATCAAGATCTTGCCATATCATCTCTGTCTTCCACCACCTGCACTGGCTGCCTGTGCATTGACGGATCACTTTCAACATTGGGTTACTGACCTACAAAGTCCTACATGGTAAGGATCCATGCTACTTACAAGATCCCCTCTGTCCCTACCACCCCTCCACTATCTCCACTCCTCTGATGAGGGATTGCTAGAGGTTCCCAGGGTTCACTAAGTGGGGTCCAGCATTCTGAATACAGTACGGTGCTACTCCATCTGTGACACACATGCCATATTTGTAGCTAAACTCTCACTTTGAAAATGAATGGGGTTGTTAGATGAACTGCTCTGTATACTCTACATGAGGATCTTGCTGGTCATCACATGACACTGGGCAAGTTGAACCACAGATATATTACATATTTTTCATACGTGAAAATAGATGATTGTGTAAAGTGTACTGAGTATGTGAAAAGAAGACATTGTAAGCAAGAGTTTAAATCAACTCTGTTGACATGGTGGCACAGTCTGCCATGTTCAAGATGGCTGCCAGAGTTCAGTGTGCATGCATGAGTCGTCGTATGTGCAGAGAAAACTCCAGTGGTCATCTTGAACACAGTGGACAGTGCTGTGTTCTGCCAACTGGTCTTTTAAATAGTGTGGTGGTACAGTTTTTCCAGGGCATAATGCTCCAAGTTTGTAGCTTCTTTATTTAGCATCTTTCATTCAACTTAAATCTTTTTGTTTGTCATTAGGGAGGCAGTATGGTGCAGTGGTTTAAGGCTCTGAGCTACAAATCTAGAGAGCTGGGTTTGAATCCCACAGCCCCCACTTGCATACTGTGTGACTCTGAGCAAGTCACTTAACTTCCCTGTGCTCCCAGGTTGCACCTGTAAACGAGCTTTCAGCTTAGGGTGTCTCATCTGGTTAAACAATTGAAAAAAAATATTTGTGACATGTAATCTCACTTCTTATATCATATGTTTTGCTCTACATGGTTGTTGTATTGTTGCTTTAAAACTTCAGTAAAAAGATTAACTGCAGAAAAGCAAAAAATAAATAAATAAATAAATAGTCCCATGAATACACAGTGATTGCTGTTCACCGTCACTATTTAAAAGTGAGGTCTGTATCTGGTAATCCTCCTTTTCTCTACTGTGCTCACAAGACAGCTGCAGGGCTACACACACTGTAGCTGTACAAATGTGGGTTTTCAACATTCTACCCATTACCTTATCCTGGAGACAATCTACTGAAGAAAAAATGGAATATTGTCAGTATGTCCACTACAGGAGGGAAGAATGGAAAATTGTGCTGTACAGATGGCCAGCCAATCCCATCCACTTCCTGATTTGCCAGTTCCATGCTCAGACATTTTGTGACATCTAACCAGGGAGAGTGTGGGGATGTGCCACATAAAAGTGAATGAAGGGCATTTTCAGAGTTGTTTTATGTTAATTAAAGCAACCTTTAATATAGATGAAAGCCATCGCTCAACTAGTGGGGCCACTATTAGTTGAGCAATGGCTTTCATGTATATCAAAGGTTGCTTTAATTGACATAAAACAGCTGTGAAAATGTCCTCCATTCTCTTGTACGTGGCATGCCCATGAGCTCTCCCTGATTACGTGTCACAAAATGTCTGAGCATGGGGTGGGGCCAGCAGATTAGGAAGTGGAAGAGATCGGTTGACCATCTGGTTGGCACAGATTTCGATCCTTTCCCTCCTGTGGACATACTGACAGAATTCCATTTTTCCCTCAGTAGACTATCGCCAGTATAAGGTAATGGGTTACAGCATTGGAAAAATCCATTTTAAGCCCATTTCAATATCTTGGACTGTCTATTTAACTAATAACTATGCATTGCACATGTGGAATATGTGTGAATATCAACTAATGCTAAACAAGTTGAATGTTGACTGAATGAGCCATTACATAATCTCAGCTAATAATAAATAAATGGCAAACTAATACTTAATTAATAAGGATTAGTAAATTCTTAAGTAGGAGACAGATTAATAAATGGCTAACTGCTGAAAAGATTACTAATTAGTTAGCAGTTGATTGTTCTGTAAGGGGTTAGCAATTAACTCATTTGCATGTGAAAATTTCAAACAAGTCAAAACTAAAGAATGGTTGAATTGAGCATTAGGCCTTTTTTTTTTTTGTATGGGCCAGCATGCCTCAGTTTCCCCACCAGAGACAAGCTCAGAGGATCACCAGACTGGCAAGGACCTAAGTAACAAGGACCACAACAGGAAGACAAGAGAGGATATGGAAACCTTAGAATGGGTGCCATCGGGGCCATCAGAAGAGAAACATCTAATGACATCAGGCAATATATTTACCCATCACCCAACAAGGGAGGAAGGTGGCATGGAGAACTGTGTCTCAATGGAGGAGATCCTTTTGAAGGTCTAGTATTACGGTAGGAAACTATTCTATATTCATTGAGGGTATTTCTCTCCACTGAGCAACATCATGGAATAATTCCCAAGCAGTTCCGAGCACTGTTATTAGAAGGGTCTCAGAAATGCAGCAATCTGATTGGTTGGCAGCATTCTGTGAGCCCTACATTAATCTCCTTATTAATATACTTGTAGAGCCTAATTACTGGAGAAATGATTTTATAAATTGATGTCCTACTTTTTACAGACATTCCTATCTCAGAATTCAGAGCTGCCATTAAAGAACAGGTATTTGCCCAAATGGTGTTGTTTTCAACCTGGTATGCTGTCATTATTTTAATAAATAACTGTTTAAAACTGTAGCTCTGTAGTGTTTCTTTGTCTCTCTTAGCTTATCTTATCTTATGGTCAGAAAAACTGAAAGTTCATTAGGCAGTTTCATGTACTTTTTACCAAAATGGACAAAATCCACTCAAGGTGGAACACAGGCTGTACCAGGTGAAAGTGAATGGGGCTGTGCGGTCTGCAGTAGGGTGAAGTACACGCTCATTCCCAATGAGATTATGACTGTTTGTTAGTTAGGATTTACTCACATCAGTGTGAATATTCCAAAGGCATCCCGGGCTGTATCTCCAGTTTTCAATGAATCCTGCAAGTGTTACCTGACAATCTGTGTGTGAATAACAATTCAGTAATATAGCTAAACTGCAGTAGGGGCACAAAAAAATGTCTTCTGTGTTTTAATTTTAAATTGGCACCCAGTTTTTCTTGTTAGCAGCACTACGCGATTTGTCTGTGAAGGTCTGCAATTCTGGGTCTGACAGCTGTTTTCCATTGAATCTGTAACTATTTACCATTTTACAGTAGGAACAGAAAAATGAAATAGTACAGTAGTGGCACTGACACTGCTGTCACAAAACTGGGGGTTGTTTAAATAATAAAAAAGTAATAAAATAAAGGATAAGTGACAACTGGCCAATCCCCCTTTGCCTGAAACACACACTCCAAAAAACACACTCAGCTTATCGGTTAATACGTATTCTGAACGACTGACTGCTTTGTTAACAAATATACTTTCCAGTTCCGATGGTCTGTACTCTGTCATTTTGTAAACACCTAACATTGCAGGTAAAAAAAGGCAGACCTACTTAATAAAATCACTTATTCTTTATTTAAATATTTTTTTTATTATTATTTAATAGCCCCAGTGTCATGACAGCAATGTCAAGGCGACTTCGGTCACCCACTTGTTCACTTCCCTGGTCCTTGTCACTCGCTCCTTCAGTTCCCTGTTCCTACTGCAAAACAGGAATGACAAGACATGGAATAATTACAGATTCAGTGAAAACAACTGTCAAGCCCTGCACTGCTGTTTAAATAAAAAGATTGCTATACAGCTCTGCCGTGCCAACCCTAAAAATAACATTTTTTTCTGTCTCCCAGACCTACAGAACAACTCACTGTCTGGTGCTAAGACAACTGTTGTTAGCCATTTCGCTAAAGTGCATGCCAGATTCACTGTCAATGGAGATGTTCAACAACCTCAGGCCAGGCTGCCTTTTTAATATTTGTGCTGATATGAGTAAAATGATCTAATGAGAATGTGCATGTACTTGATCTTAATGCAGACGGCATAGCAGAATTCAACTTTTGCCTCATGCAGCTTGAGTCTGTTTTCTATGACATCACACAGACTTTGGGCTGGCAGCAGAGCTCCTAAAATGGCTTTTCTCCACTGCAGTCAAAAGTACAGGAAGCAGACTGCTGAACTTTCAGTTTTTCTGACCATAGTAAGTTAGGAGAGATAAAGAAACAGCATCAGTTTTAAACAGTTATTGTCACCATACCACACTGAAAAAAAAGCAATTTCTTTCTGACAAGAGACAAAATATGTTTAACCACATCCTATGCAATTTAGTATGGCAGAGGGACTATTTCATGCTACTCTGACACAAAAAAAGAAAAACACCAAAAAATATTAAGAAAATATTCAAACTACAGGAACTCAAAACCCAGTTATAATAATAGCAATAATGAACTCTGGGGTGGGCGTTAATGTTCAAGTTAGCCACCCCCTGGGGGCAATATGGCACTTGGCTGCACCTCATGCCACATTACACCCTTAGGGGGTGATTACCTAGAACATTAATGTAACCCCCGTCATTAATTTTTGTTTAAAAGGAGGGGCAGCAGGCTCTAATGATCCTGAGAAAGGAGGTCTTGCTGAACATTTAGGCCAACACTGGAACATCTACAAGAGACAATGTCCAGACTGTAGTGTTTAGTGAATGTATGAAGAGCACTCCAAGCGGCAGCAGCGAAGATGTCAGCAGTGGACAAATTCTGAAAACAAGCCACTGAGGTGGAATGTGCACAAACAGGCCCAGTAAACTTCTTACTGCACTTCAAGTAACAAAACATAATAGAACTGGCCAGCCATTTGGATAGGCCATGTATAGAAACTGGTAAGCCTGCCATTTGGGGGCAAAAGCAAAGAACAGTTGAGAGGATTTTCTACAATCCGTTGTACCATCCAGGTGCCAATACAGCATCCTACAGGTGTCCAGCATATGTAAACAATGTTCCCCACTATTCAATTAGATGCAAAGTAAACTGGAAGGTCTGTTGTCTGATTTAGTGTTCTTTCAGACAACCTTCAGAATAAATTTAGGATTGGCATGTAATGTGACTCTTATCCCTTGTGAAAAATAATTAACAGAGGATCAGTTACCAGAGCGTGTAACTCAGAGATTGTCTAGCAAATGTCATAGCCACTAGAAACAGTGTCTTCCTAGAGAGAAAGCATAGCTCACAAGTAGCCACAGACTCAAAGTGAGATGCATTGAGAGTTTCTAAGACCACATTAAAGTCCCATACAGGAACCGAATCTCGGATGGGAGGGTGCAGAAGGAGGATACCTCTTAGGTGTCCATGGGAAACCTCCAACTGGGCCACAGTTTTACCCTTGTTGAGGCATGAAAGGACAATAGGACAGCTGTGTGGACCTTCATGCAGGAATACCCTGGTCCTGAGTTCCTAAGGGACAAGAGGTAGTCCAGTATTTTAGAAACATGATATGTAAAGGGATACAGGCATGCCCAGTATACCACACAGTAAAATGTTTCCTTTTTTGTAAGTGAACCACTGCCAATAGAACATTAGCTAATGCCATGGAAACCCCAAAGTGGGAGAGTTCTACCTTCTCAGGAGCTAGCTTGAAGGTGCTCTGACCAAAGATCTAGGTGCACCAGAGCACCTTGCTCCTGTGTCAAATGTCCAGCTCTCAAGGTGAGCGAGAGCAGAGTTTCCACTGACAATTGTTGGAGAAGTCAAAACCAAACTTGTCTATGCCACCAAGAAGCCACCAGAATCAGAGTGACATACTCAGTCCACAGCTTAACTAGAACCCTTTGTATTAGAGTGAATAGGGAAAAGCATACAGAAACCTCCCTTTCCAAGAGAGAGACATCACATCTCACCAAAAAACTCCAGGCCCTACGAGTGAACAGAAATGTGTCAGTTTTGAGTTGTTTGGCAGCACAAACAGGTTGTTGTCTGGACAACTCCATTTTTTGATGAGGTCACTAACAATAGAGTCCAAGGGTTCCCATTTGTGGCATTGGATTGACTGAGGTGATACGCAAGTGTGTTTAGGGTCCCAGTGAGGAACACTGCTGACAGAAATATGTTGTGTTCACTGCTCAGTGACAAACTCTCAATGCTTCACTGCAGAGAGTGTATGAATGAACTGTGCTATGTCAATTAATGTAGTACATCATTGACATATTGTATGTGCAGATTGTTACACGAGGTCCCTGCACCCTAATTGGTAACCTCAGAGGTACAGCGTAGACAGCTAATGCTTAAGCATAGGTTGTATGAATATCTATATAGGGATAAGAGCAACTACCATATATGAGTAGATGTCAGGATATGAATGCATATTGTTGTAATCCACTTTGCTTGCTAAAACACATATATTTTACCATGTATTTTCCATCTATTTCTTACTTGTAAGATGCCAAGACACCTGTCCTTGAAGTAATTATAATATGTAAGATGGCATTGCCATCTTTGTACTACTACACTTAGTTATGTAAGACTCTGTATAAGAACTCTTTTGTTCTCAAACTGATGACTTTACAGAAATTGTATAATGTTATCTTGGACCGTAGAGCCATCTCTAATTTAACCAGTAGGGCTCATTTCTGTAACTAGAAATGTTTCTATCTTTTGGTAACCATAGTAGTTATCATAGGTATATAATGTAATGCACAAGCTTTACACCTAGGAGACCTGAGAGACCCCAAGAGACTACAGAGAAACCTCGAGGTGTAGGGAACGCTTAACACTGGCTCCCGGTTCATATTGGTAAGAACTGCTTAGGGCAACCATGATTTATCCCTTTGGTAGTAATAAACTTGTTTATTGCTCCAATGCAATGTGTTTGTGATTAATTGCATTCCCAATATCGTCAAGAATCTGAAAGTGAGGTTTAGACCTCTCGACAAATTGGCGACCATGTGCAGGTGATATTTGATGTTTGTAAGTTTTCACTTGTTGCTTAAACTTTTTTCCTTTCTCTCAGGGACAATAGGTGTACATTCCCGTAACACCTCTCCCAGTTTTAAAACCAGTCTGTAGTCACTTGCAAAGTCTGGCTGACTTTTTGAGTATGGTCGATGCCGTCTCGACCCATGCCATAGCAGCTTTGAATTGCAAGCCTGCAGCTAATACAGTAGCCTGGCTGTGTTTAAGGTACTCAGGCTGTCGATCGATATGCAGCACGCTGTCTTTTTCACAGTTTGAATTTTCATTCCCTCCCACGTAATGGCCACAGTATCAGATATCTGCGCAGAACTGAGACTCGATGTTTCTAATTTCCTTGCCTCCCATGGAGGATGGGCTGACTTCTCGTGGGACACAAGTCAGTCCGATAACCCTGTACTGGGGATCTCAACCCAGTACACAGAGATGAGACAATCAACCAATCAGCGACACACTAAAGGGTTGATGGTCGCGGCTCTCTATGCTACTTTGGAAGCCTCCAAAATGAGGTTTTGAACCCTTGATCTGCAAATTTCATCTCTTAAGCAAGAGACGGGTTTGCAGGAAACAGAATGTATTAAATTGCAGTAGAACTTGGAGTCTGAACTCCAAACTCTGTGGAACGAAAAGGATTCACCATTGCATCATTCAGCCCAGGCAGGTGAACAGGAACTATGTATGTTGAAGCAGGAGTGTGAAAGTTTGAGACAGGATAAGAGTCAGGTTGTGCAAATGAATGATTTGCTGAGTGCTGTGAATGCTCAGTTGAGTGACGAAATGGGTGAGCTTCAGGACGAGATCAACCAGGTACGTAATGACTTAGAAGTAGTTTACGGAGACAATGGCGAATTGAGTGCCGCGTATCAGGTTTTGCAAAAGCAAAAGCAAGAACAGGTTAATATGGATGTTGCAAGTGTGAATCACCATGAATGTAGAATTAAGATGGTGACACTGTACCATAAGCGAGAGGTTCTGGCTGGACATGTTAAGGCAATGGGAGGCGTAGCCCCTGCTTTTCATTCGTCATCAGAAGGGGAGTTATCTGATGATGACATTTCACAGTACAATGCCCAGTCATGCCCCTACTATGGTCCAGACTCCCCACTCAGCCATCCACAGCATGGCGGGTTCCTGGCCCCAACTCCCCAGGTCACACGTCGACAACAGCGTGATGCTCATCATGGGAAACGCCAACATGGCGGCGCCCATGATAGAGGGGGAGCAGGCTCAAGTCTGGTCCCGACGGTGCCTCTGGTAGCCATTATTAATGTGGAAGACAGGCAAGACATAGAAACCATGATTGATAGAGCGTTAGGCAATGTTCCCCTTCCTGAAAGAAGCATAAAAGCAATTAAAAGTCAGATTAGACAGCTTTTCCAAGAAGCTGGCACTCAGGAAGGTATTGTCTGCACTGCGGCTGAAGCTGCAGCTCATGCAGCCTTGGATGGTGCGCAAGACACTCTACCTTTGCCTGATCGACCACCCACTAATCCCCTGCAGATGGCTTACTCCGTTCAGCAAATTGCTGACAGTATCAGTCAGATTAGCCCTTCTAACAACCTCAGCTGTCACTTGGAAAAAGTACATTCTAAATGCAAGATGCTCAGCCTCGCTACAGAATATCACATCCAAATACTACGCCAAACCATCGATCCTGGTTTGTGGGCCAAACTCCCCGAAGCTGTTCACCAGGAGGGGAACACTACCTTTCAAGGTTGCAGCTGAGCTCATTTCTGCTCACAGCCCAGGTGTAGTAGGAGTGATGCTAGCATATCCTGTGAAGCAGAATGCAAAAGAAAGTCCAGCTACTTACCACCAGAGACTCTGGATGGCCTACCGAGCAGGCAAGCATCTGGCACAAGAAGCTGCGGATGTAGATCTTATTGAATATAAGACCTTGTTCCTTAGGAACATGATTACTGCAGTACAAGAAAAGGTAGAGCCAACCATTTACCCTAATATGGATAGGTTTGCCAATATTCTTTGGAAAACCAAGAGGGTGTATCAACTGTATATCCATAATTTGGGCTCCGGTTCCAAGAAGGTAGCTGCCGTGGAACCTGCTTCGGGGACCACGACACACTACACAGTGGAAGGGCAGGCTCAACACCAACAGACTCAGCATTCACCAGCCCTCCAGCTGGTAACCAACACCCCAACAGGCCCAACAACAACTGCATCAACAACAGCAATGGGGTGGGAACCGGAATTGGCACAAAAACAGGAAGCATAAGGGTAGAGATAAACCACAACAGAGAACGGGTCCTTCATATAGGGAGATAGCTGAAGAAAATCAAAAATTTAGAGAGCTCCTGGGACAAGGCGCTCTGTGGTGGATGCCGTCCCCTCTCAGACCCCTGCAGCGGTACAACCAGCAGCCCAGGCCACGACTGGCCATGGAGACACCTTAGGTACAGGCCCTCAGGCCCATACAGGCCTGAACCCAAAAGCTCCTCCCTATATAGCATCAGTACAGCATGGTGAAATTATTCATGCAAGTCAAGCCCAGCCTCTGCATGCTGCCGGCAATACAGATTGACAATTACAGGCCCCAGTCCGTATTGTAAACAAGCTGGTCTTGGATACAAATGGAAGGCCCTGCACTGAGGCCGAGGTTGGGGGCCACCAACTAGTAGTTTTGCTAGATACAGGTGCAGCTGTGTCTGTGCTACATGATGAACACCCGGGCATGTCCCCTTGGTCTACCAGATGGAAGACCAATATGTCAGGAGTCGATGGTACTAGGCTGCCTGCATACCATTCTTTACCCTTACTGGTAGAGCTCAGCCACTTAAAGGCCTCAACACTTTCCAACTAATGGTACTGCATGAACATCCTAGTATTATAGTAGTCAATTTCCTTACGCCACACGGCTGTGTGGTGGACCTAGCTAATATGCTACTGATACAGATTCAAGGTCAATATCATATCATTTTGATTCCTGACTCACACGTTGTGGCAATGATATCTGTAAATGAAAAAGAGTATGACGTCATAGATTTGTTCAAGAATCATGAACTTTTCCCAAAACTCCTACCTATTCTGCAATAACTTTTAGAAGTGTTTACAGTTAACAAACATGACTGTGGTAGAATGCACACCATCATAGTCATGCCAGGCCTGGCACATGAGAGGCAAAGGCAGTATCCTTTCCCAGCTGAGGCCTTGCCTTCCCTTAGAGAAACAATCAAGTCACTCCTCAAGCAAGGAGTAATCAAAACTTGTGTTTCCACTGCTAACTCCCCAGTATGGCCCGTGAAGAAACCCACAGGTGCCTGGAGACTTACTATTGACTACAGGAAACTGAATCAGGTCACTCCCAGTTGTTCCCCAACTGTGGCATCAGCACCAGATGTGCTATGACTTTTAACCCCTGACTTGAAATGGTTCAGTGCCCTGGACATTTCCAATGGTTTTTGGTCATTGCCATTGGCTCTTAAGTCAATATAAGTTTGCCTTAACCTTTGAAGGAAGGTGTTTGTTGGGATGCATCGCAAGGGGGATCACCTCAAGGAGCAAGGAAGTGATTCTGCCGCTGTACAATGGACTGGTTAGACCACACCTTGAGTACTGTGTACAGTACTGGAGACCACACTTGAAGAGGGACATACAGCTCCTGGAGAGGGTACAGAGGAGGGCAACAAAGATGATACGAGGGCTAGGGGATTTGACTTACGAGGACAGACTTGAGGAGCTCTGCCTGTTTTCATTGGAGGAGAGGAGAGACAGGGGACATGATTGAGGTCTTCAAGTACCTCAAGGGAATAAATAGGGTAAACATGGAGGGATCTTAGACTAAAGCAGGGAGGCATCACCAGAGGCATGGTTTGAAGTTGGAAGGTGGAAGAGTGAGGGGAAAGAGGAGGAGGTTTTCACTGAGAGGGTGGTGGACCCTTGGAATGCTCTGCCTGGTGAGCTGGTTCAGAGATCCACAGTGAGGGCTTTAAGAGAGGGTGGGACAGACACAGAAAGTGGATGTATCAGATGATGGCCTGTCCCGGGGGGGTGGGGATGGATGATAGGGGTTTCTGGAGCACAAGGGATGGGAGGGTCTCTGCACCCAACTAAGGATCTAGGTTCGAGCAGACTTGATAGACCATAAGGCCTAATCTGCTGGCAAATAGTATGTTAGTATGTTAAGACTGTACACATGGACTTGCTTGCCACAAGGATTTCATAACAGTCCATCCCTCTTCCATCTTCACATGATGGACACCCTCGAGAGTTTCTCTACCCCTCAATGTCTCCTACAATATGTGGATGACCTGTTGCTGGCCACAGACACACAGGAACAACACCTGGATCTCTTGGATGAACTATTAACTCTCATTCAGAAAGCAGGCCTGAAGTGTAACCCAGCAAAAGCACAATTGTGTCAGAAAGAAGTACTCTTTCTGGGTCTAAAATTAACTGACCAAGGTCGAAGCCCTACCTGGAAGAAGGTACAGGAATTGCAAGACTTGCCATTACCTACCAATGTGGCAACTCTTCGAAGGTTCCTAGGCATGGTAAACTATTCGAGAGATTTCATTTGTGATTTTGCTCAGAAAGCTGCTCCTCTGTATGAATTACTCAAAAAGGATGTACCATGGACTTGGGGACCTATTCACACCCAGGCTGTGATGTCACTGAAGCAGGTCTTGGCCTCCGCCCCAGCACTGGTAAACCTCAACCCAGCACTACCTTTTCATCTAGAGTGTGCCACCTCTGACATTGCCATGTCAGCAGTGCTGGCCCAGAAGGTGCATGGCACCTTGAGACCCACTGCATATGCCTCACAGCTCTTGACCCCACTTGAACAGAGGTATGGCCTTTGCAAAAGGAACCTTCTGGCCACCTACTGGGCTGTCAAGCACTTCCTGTATATCATTGGGTACTCTCCACTGATCATTAACACTAACCATACACCGACTACCTTTTTGCTATTAGACAGAGTGAAGGAAGGGTCAGTCTCTAACACCAGGCTGACACACTGGTCACTTCTTCTCCAGGACAGGGACATACAGGTCCACCCAACTAAAGTTCCATCTATGCTAGCTCATGGTCTCCTTTTCAAGGGAGAACCCCATGACTGTACACTAGTCACCTGATCTTCCAGATCCAGGTCCTTTCTTCCCTGCCACTCCACAAGTACTCGAGAGTACCTCTTTGTGCCGTATCTTTACTGATGGTTCAGCATCCTACTATCAGGGAGAACAGATTGCAGGGCTGGATATTTTGGTGATCTACCCTTATGGGAACACTGCCAAGATATCTAAACGCTGTAGTGTAGCTTAATCACAATATGCAGAGATGGCTGCAGTGGACTGTGTCCTTGAGTTTGTCCAACATGGAACCCAGGATACCATCATTTTTACAGACTCTAACTGGGTTTGTTGTTTCCTTACAGAATTTATTCCCTTCTGGCAGAAGAACTCCTTCCTCTCTTCTGACGGCAGTCCAGTGAAGTACAAAGAATTGGTAATATACATACATGCACTGGCACAGAAATTTGCACACAAACTTTATGTACACAAGGTTAAAGCCCACTCTCTTCTTGACCCCTATCATGTCTTCAATGACACAGCAGACACCCTTGTTAAGGAAGGGGCCTGAGGGGGGGACATCTGGATGATGGACCATCCAGAGGCTAATGCAGCTGTACACACTGCAGCACTCAAGAAAAAAATTGAATCTTTTTCTCCCTTGGACCTCTCCACAGCCGAACAGCTGGACACTGAACTCAAAAAAGTGTTCAGATTCCTTGCTAAAGCTACTGAAGAAAAACTTCCTACACATAACCCCTATCAGAGGCATGAAGGTAAGCTACACCTGTCACCAGATGACAAGCTCATTTGGTTTCAACCAGATGATTCTACCACCAAGTTGTGTGTAGTCCCCAGACACTTAAGATCTGAATTCTTGCACCAAGTGCATGACACTCCTACTGGTGGACACCGGGGAGCAGAAAATACCCTCCAGTGACTCAGGACCACCGCCTGGTGGCCTGGTATCAACAAAGATGTTAAACAATACATAGACAACTGCATTGTTTGTGCACAAAACAATCCCATCCCAACCAAACAAAATGCCAAACTTTTACCACAATGACATTCTGGTCCTTGGCACACCATCCAAATTGATTTCATTGGTCCTCTGACCAATACCAGCAGAAATAATAAGTATGCTCTTGTGGTAACTGACCTTTTCTCAAAGTGGGTGGAGGCTTTTCCCACTAAGACATGTACAGCAAAGACCACTGCCAAAATCCTGGTGGAACAGATTTTCTCCAGGTAGGATGTACCCCTTAAGGTAGACTCTGACAAAGGCACCAGTTTTACAGGTGAGTTGATGAAAGAATCCCTTGAACTCCTTGGAGTTCAGCAGAAGTTCCACATACAGTTCCTTACCATCCTCAATCTTCAGGTCAAGTAGAAAAAGCCAACAGATGGATTAAGCAAATGCTTTCCAAATTTATTGAGGAGAATCCCAAAACCTGGGATTCCCTATTGCCTTTACTCCTTATGGCAATCAGGGGCACACCATCTGCCACCACCCAGCTCATGCCCTTTGAGGTGATGACTGGTAGACAAATGAGATTACCTGAACACCTGCTGTTTGACCTGCACACCCCTACTGCAGACTGCGTGTCTTTGGATCAGTATGTGGAAAAACTCAGAAAAGGCCTTTTACACACACACACACACACACACACTTGTATGCTGCAAACTGCATGGGCAAAGCCCAGCAACAATCCCAGATACAATTTGACAAACATGCACAAGAAGTGAATTGGCAAGTTGGAGATCAGGTAATGGTACTTCGATTTGCACATCCCACCCACTCCTTCTCCAATAAGTGGGATGGCCCATACCCCATTGTCAACAAGATCAGTCTGGCAGTCTATCAGGTTAGACTCTTTCACAACAACAAATTGACTGACAAATGGTTACATGCAAACCAGCTGAAACTGTATAAAGGAGCTTAGCTTACTTTCCCTCACCCCCTTGGGCGGAATTGTACTAACACACTAATCTTTGATCTTCCTTATCAGATACACTGACAAGATGGCTATCTTGTTCCTTTATTTCCTCCTCTCAGGAGTGATCCCCTGCATCCAAGGCATGGTACCGGACCTCCTACAACACCTCGACCCTCCAGCACCTCCTCCAGTGGGAGTATCCATCAATATACCAGATTGCATGATCACCGTCCAGGAAGGTTCTGATGCTTACCTCACTGCCTCGGTTGTTGCTCCTGATAAATGTACTCTTCAAATTGAGTTGCAAACCACATCACAAGAACAAATACTCCCTGTGGCCAAACTCTCCAAGGAAACTTTTCAGGGTTGTCCCAATGCTAAATTATCCCCAAATGGTTCACTGTCCTTGTTACAAACTGCATTAAGACATTCTGGTTTGTACAATATAACTACCTTAATAGATCCTTCTTACTGTAATTCTTTGTCCAAAGATTCCTCTCACAGATTTTGTGCTGCACATCACATGGCTTCAGCAGCCATGTACCTCTCCGTGTTACCACCTACTGATAAACAGCTTTTGGAAAGTCCAAAGCATAACCCTGGTCCCTGAAGTGGTCTCACAGCCACTGCCCTCCCAGGTTCTTTGATTAATAACTTACAGTTTATGCATATACCTGTTTTGTTTAATCTTGCTTACTGGAATATGAAAGAGTTTGGTATGTGTCACAATACTAACACATCAGTATTTTATAGTACATTATTGCTTGATAGCTTAGCTGCATTTCAGATTCATACACAGGATCCTTTTGTTGGGGGCTATTCTACTGAACATAGAGGCAACTTCAGGAGGAAGCCCTCTCCTGATAATTTGAATCATAAACGTAACAAATGTGAAGTTGACAGTCCTGATGTCACAGGTGCCACAGGTACTGTCACAGGTCTTTTTGGTACAGCTATGTCTATTTGGAATAAAGCAGACATTGCTGCTATCAAAAGTCATTCCACTAAGTTCTCCACTGGCTTGGTTAATAACGTTTTACCTCCATTATTGCATGGTGTGGATGGCCTTAGTCAGGAAGAAAGATACACTGTATACAACATGCACAACATTGCTAAGGCATTTACTGATTCTAAAGACAAGATCAACGCACTCATACAACAGAACAATAGAGAAGCAGATAAACAATACATTGCTAGGGAGAAACTCTACTCTGCTTATGGCTCCTACATTATCACTACCATCAACAACCTCTTCCATGATCTAGAATCTGGAAGAATCCCTGATATCATACATGATAGACGCATTTCCAAATGGTATTGTCCAAAGTGTAAAACCACTAGCTGTGTTTCCATGTGTATGCAACAGACTTTGACTATTCCTCTCTTCACAGCTAGGAATTTAGGGTTTGTGACCAGATGCACTAATACTGGTCCTTGTTTTACTGCTAAGAAATGTTCCATAACAGATACCATGTTTGTTTGTGTTGCTGTCTCCTTACTATATTTTGATCCTACTACAGCTTTGTTCGACAAGCTTGCACTGGTACATTCCATAGGGCATTTGGACGAAGACATCTACAGAGAACGTCTGGATCTACCACCTCTACTGGTCTACCATTCTTTCCTGGATGTCTGGGTGGCTCCACACATGGACTGCTGTGCCAAAAAACAATATATCTATCTGTGCCACTGTGATGTGTTTGATGTTATACGCCCTGTTTGTGGCTACTCTCCAGACAGCAGTGATTGGACTTTTACTTTGGATAATGACAGCACTGAGAATGGCACCAACTCTTTTGACTCAGCTCTGGCTTTGGATCAGCTGTACCAGTCCTATCATGAGGAGGTTCATCGCCTGTCAACACGGATTTCCAAGACGACATACACCTGTCCTGTCTAGTTGCAAAAGTGGGGACTGCCTACTGTGCACTCACAGTACAATTCTGATGGAGAATATTGCATTGTCACTACTTACAAGACTTATACATATGGTTCTGTTACTTGTGCTATTGATTACCCCAATTTCTGTTTTGTTCCCCACCAGAAGACTGTTATTGGACATACTGTTATAAACCCCATCCCCCTTATGGATGCGGACATGTTTGATGGTAACCCAGATTATCTACTCACACTATCAGAGTACTTGCCATACTTTAATGTACACATAGACCCACTTACACTTACCCTGAAATCACTTTTATACAGGAAAGACACACACCTCATCCACATCAGCAATAATATTACCAAAGCCAATGAAGCTGTTCTTGACCTGATTAATGATGGAGATATGAATAACGCATTTACTAACACCTGGTTAGAAATTATTTTTAAAGGTTTTGTTATTATACAGGCATTTCTGATTTTCACTTTAATTATTATGCTTTGCTGCCTATGACGTACATTACGCCAACACCATGAGCAGCTCGAGTTCCTTTACAAGGCTCGCACGTTGGGATTGTAAACAACCACTGCTCCTGTCCTTTCCCTAGACAATTTCCTGTGTTGTCCTTAGAGGCAACAAGGGGGGGGGATTGTTACACGAGGTCCCTGCACCCTAATTGGTACCCTCAGAGGTACAGCGTAGACAGCTAATGCTTAAGCGTAGGTTATACTAATATATTTATAGGGCTAAGGGCATCTTCCGTATAAGAGTAGATGTCAGGATATGAATGCATATTGTTGTAATCCACTTTGCTTGCTAAAACACATATATTTTACCATGTATTTTCTGTCTATTTCTTACTTGTAAGATGCCAAGACACCTGTCCTTGAAGTAATTATAATATGTAAGATAGCATTGCCATCTTTTGGTGATTTGTACTACTACACTTAGTTATGTAAGACTCTGTATAAGAACTCTTTTGTGCTCAAACTGATGACTTTACAGAAATTGTATAATGTTATCTTGGACCATGGAGCCATCTCTAATTTAGCCAGTAGGGCTGATTTCTGTAACTAGAAATGTTTCTATCTTTTGGTAACCATAGTAATTATCATAGGTATATAGTGTAATGCACAAGCTTTACACCTTGGAAACCCGAGAGACCCCAAGAGACTACCGAGATACCTCGAGGTATAGGGAACGCTTAGCACTGACTCCTGGTTTGTATTGTTAAGAGCTGCTTAGGGCAACTGTGATTTATCCCTTTGGTAGTAATAAACTTGTTTATTGCTCTAATGCAACATGTTTGTGATTACTTGCATTCCCAATATCGCCAAGAATCTGAAAGTGAGGTTTAGACCTCTCAACAAAATCAACAGCTGATTTCCCCAAAGGAGGGAAGCAAAGGCCTGTAGGCCATGTAGAACAGCCCTCACCTCCAGAGTGTTGCTGTGAAACATTATATCCAGAGATCCTCATTTGCCATGGGTTCTGAAATATCCCAAGTGAGCCCCTCAACCCATCCTTGATACATATGTGGTCATAACCAGTAGGAGAAATGGCCATAGAAATGGAGACCCCTTCTCTAGATTGTTCTGATCCAGCCACCAGAACAGGGAAAATCATAGAGAAGAAGTGACCAGTATGAGATGCTTCAACTTGTCGGAGTGCTGAGTCTATTGTTCCCCGAGGAACCACAGTGGAATCCTTATATGAATGTGGGCCAGAGGAACTCCCAGGATGGCAGCTGCCATCAGGCCAATCAGCCTTTGGAGATAGTGGGCCAACACATAGTCATTGGAGGTAACCAGCTGTGCCTGTGCCACTAGAGTCATGGTATGGCCTGAGGGCAGAAATGCTGGACCAAGATCCATGTCCAGGACTGCTCCTATGTATTGGAGCCACTGGGCAGGGAGTAAGGACTGATTTTGGCTTATTGACAAATATTCCCAGATGGTCAAACTATGGCCTCATCCAAAATAGCTCCCCCCCCCAGAAATACCAGGAATAAAAGCCTTGATTTATTTTTGCAACGAGGGCTAATTCCACAGCCCTTTTGCAGATGAGGAATTGAACATCCTCCGGCAGAAGGGCATGATGTCCCAGAGGATATCTGCTTGATAATGGAGCAGTATGGAGGACCAGTAAGAAGCTCTAGGATATTTCTGTGCTGAACCACCACCAGATCCCAAGCATCTGTAGTGATCTATTTCAATTTTGGCAAAAAGAGGGATATACAGCCTCCCATCAGAACCTCCTGAGACAGTGAGACTGGAGGTGAGAGAGAGGAGTCAGACTGTGCCAGGGTAAGTGGGCTGCTGGTAATTGTCCAACCTTTTGTAAGTCTGGCATGGGCACCAGGGGGGGGCAGACTTGTGGCCTCAGATGTTGAGGGCTTTGGCCACTATGATCTACAACTGGATACTCTTGAGTAACATTGGCCAAGATAGGCATATGGCCTATGAAAAGAACCATGACCCCTTCCTCTGGGTGTGTGGTTCAAAGAAGGCAGAAATCTGAGTATCATGTAAGACATTTGCAGACCCTTCAAAGTATTTTCAATGTCACAACCAAATAGTTGCTTTCCCCTGAAAAGACAATTCTTTAAAGATGGTTGTACATTAGAGGAAATACCAGAGATCCTAAACCATGATTGTTGATGTATGCAAATCCCAGAGACAGCAGCCCTAGCAGCAGCATTAGAGACTTCATAGCCTTGTGCTTACCTGACTCTTGGCCATTAGCAATTGTTTGCTGAGCCAGTATTTTGCCTTGGGTCTCAGACACTTTTTCAGTCAGAGTGGCTATTGTCTTCCACAAACAATTCTTATATTTGATCATATATGACTGACAGTTTGCAATTCTTAGGCCTAGTGTAGTTGAAGCAAAAGTTCTCTTACCCATGATATCCATTTGCCTTGACTCTTTATTAGGAGGAAGGGAGCTCAAGCGCTTTGGATCTTTGGATCTGTTGTGAGCAACCATAATTACCACAGAGTAGGTCTCAGGCAGTGAAAAATAATACGACTTTGCAGTAGGGAACAGGATATTGTTTATCTGCCTTCCTGGGAACAGCAGGCAGATGTGCAGTCCTGTGCCAGGCAGCCAAAGTGGCATCCTCTAAAGCAGAATGTGCTAAAGGAATGATAACTGTAGAAGAGGCTGAAACTTCTAAGAACTCATAAGGATTTTTCACTCAGCTTGGAAACCCATTTTTGCTTGAACCTGTTTAGGGAAGATTTGAAATTAGGCATCCTGGGGGGGGGATCTAGGCATGTTTACCATGCTCCGCTCAGAGCTAGAGGATAAAGTGGATCTTGAGCCAGCCACATCTATTATCTTTCTTCTTCCATGGCTTCCTCCTCTTTATCCATGTGTTCTGGATTATATTCCAGTTTATCATCGACATCCACTGGTATTGGCATAGGGTTGACAGGACATAGAGACATATGATGAGGAGCCAACAATGGGTGTCCCATCGACTGCAGACATTTTGGAACATCCACTATGGTAGGGGTGGAAAACTGAAGCTGACAGGCCAACTGGAGGTGCCAACAGTGTAAGCATCATTGGCAATGGCAGCAGGTGCTGAAACAGCCTGTTTGGTACAATATCTCTGTGTTAAAAGAGCCCTAAGGGGTCTCAAAAGCTAAGACTCAGATGGTAAAGTGCACAACAGCAGAATAGGTTTTGAGTCCCCAACTTCGGAGGATAAGCCAATTCTGCACCCTAATCTTGGTGTCTGTAAGACAGTCAGGGGTGGCAGGACCCATGATCAAATCCTAGGACCCATCTTTTCCTGTAGATTTGCACCATCTAAGTGGTGAATATGAGTGATCCAGAGAAATGTCATTTTTCCTTTTTGTGTTTCTACTTCTCAGAATGTCAGCATTTCTCTGTTAACATTGATGACTTTTTTCTTCAAGAATTCAGCAATGAATGCTATAGATAATGTAGACTGATGGGCGGATGGCAAACTCAGAACGGGTTTGGGTGACAGTGGGGAAGTCGCCTTTGTCACAGTCTGTTTCTTCATTTCTTGGATCAAAACAAAGTTTTCTAAAGCCTTCTTATGATGTGTACTGGTTGCCTGGTTAAAGCCAAGGCAAATAGTGCATGATATAATGTCATGGATTGTACCAAGGCAATGGATACAAATGGAGTGGTTGTCATCTTTATAAATGTTAACATCAACACATCACCAATATCAGAACAGTGGTTCTTCAGCTGTTTGTGGCTTAAAAAGTAATGGTATAAAATAATAAACTTAAAAAAGTATGCAACAACAGCAAATATTTGCAAAAGTTGGATGGTGTTCTTCAGCAGTACTGAATTGAGAAGCAGTTGATGGTGGGAGAAAGAACAGAAGCATACTGGGGATGCCAGCATTATATAGTCACTGATGAGGTGCATCAATGTGGCAGCCCAGCCTACAAAATGTTTCCAGGTGATCCTGCTGCTGACGATTTACAGTTCCATGATGTGGCTCTATGGAGGAAGATATACTTGGAGAAGATTTACAAAGTTATGAAAAGGGCCAGGAACAGAGCAAAGTTGAAGGATAGGTGTATTTTTCTGAAAATTACAGAATACAAGAGTAGGTACTAGCTAATGAAGTCTGCGTTTCCACTTACATTTTGACTCAAATAAAAGTAGGCCAATAGTTTATGTCATGTCACTATCATATACTGTGTTAGTAATCATTTTGTTTATTTTGTTTTATAAGTTTATATATGTTTGTCTTGACATTATAAATTATGTTTTTTAACAAATAAATAATATATATATTATAGAGGCGCTGTTGTGCCTCTATAGTTAGGGTTGAGTAAGCAGTTTAATGTTAAACCCCAAATTGTTCACCTTAATAACTTTGCAAACATTCAATGGATTTGCATGAAATCTGGTATGCACTGTCCCATGGTGTAGATCTCTTGACTTGCCAAGTTATGTTTTGATTGGACATGCAAATTTTGCACAGTGCATAGGGAAAAAAGTGTATTTTTTGTCTTTTTTATCAATTTTTCCTGAATTTTCTTCATCGCCCTGCACCCACACTGATTTGAATATTAGCCTGCTATTTATGGTAGAAAGATCTTATCTTAAGGAACAGGCCAGCATTAGTTTGGTGAAAATATATTATTCTGATTCAAGGTTATTCAATTACGAAAATTCAGGTTCTGAGCATGCTCAGTGCAGTCTTTTGGTTAGATGCACAGCTGTGAACAAGGATTTCGGCTCATGAACAGGGATTTTGTCAGTTCACGAACAGGGATTCCCCTCATGAATGGGGATTTTGACAGCTCACAAACAAGAATTTGTAAAACTTTTCCAGTTTATTGCTAAGAAACGGTAAGGACTTTTGCTTGAAATTTGCAGGGTGCAAAGGGGTGTCCCACAGATGTGACATATGTTGGCTTGGTGTAATAAATTGCATTGGTTACATAGCTATGACATTCCAAAGTTGAGATACTTTCCACAGGATAACATTGCGATGTCCATGATTCCTTTTGGCACCCATATCTCGAAAATGAAGTGAGATACAGATTTTTCACTATCCACAGTTTGGAAATCATAGATTACACCAGCAGTGGATTTTTCTCCTATTTGATATGGTTACAGAGATACTGGCAAACTAGTGTCACAAGGGTTCCAAAGGGTGGCTTTTCAGTGCATTTTGGTGTCCGTCTCTCAGAAACGATGCAAGATATGGATTCAGTCAATTATATCATGTGCAGTAATCACTGTCATGATTACAATGAAGGGTTTCTTGCCCTATAGTGCTGCTGTATGGCTCTCTAGCTATGTGTAAGTGGGAGCGCAGGGCCCAGAGGGCCCATGCTCCCACAGATGCACATCATTATGTAGAAATGGGCAGCTTGGTGGGAGTGTGGGGACCGCTAACACATGCTATTTACCAGTTATATTTCACTTTTTCAAAAAGTAAGGAAATTCATTGCAAAAAACTTCACTTAATGCATCAGTTAGGGTTAAAGTGACAAAAGTGGGGAAATGAGATGTTAGGGTTGAACTCCTAGCCCCACCATCACCCTCCCATCCTCCACAGATGACAGATGCTGGGGTGTGCCATGGGGTCGTTAGGCCTAACTCTCAACCCATTCTCCTTTACTGTAGCATCTCAACCTGTTTACACATGGAATGGGGTGAGAGATGGGTCTCATGACCTCATGGCACACCCTGGCATCTGTTGTCTGTGGAGGGTGGGAGAGTGGGGTGGTGGGTGGTTAGGGGTTCAACTCTAACATCTCATTTACCCACTTTTGTCACTTTAACCCTAACTGATGCATTAAACGAAGGTTTTTTTTTGCAATGACTATATATGTGTGTGTGTATATATATATATATATATATATATAAAAATTAGAGGCACAAAACTTTGTTTAGTGCATCAGTTAGGGTTGTTCCACAGTGACAAAAGTGAGAAAATTTGGTGTTAGGGTTGAAAACCCCGCTTGGACCTCCCAGCCCACCCCACCAACCAACATCAGGGTGCGCATTGGGGTCATCGACCCTAACTCTCACCCCATCACATGTGTAAAGAAGTAGAGGTATAGGAGAATGGGGTGAGAGTTAAGACCAAAGACCCCAACACGCACCCCAATGCCAGTTGGTGGGGGTGGGCTGGGGGGCCCAAGGGGGGTTTTCAACCCTAACACTGAATTTCATCACTTTTGCCACTGTGGAACAATCCTAACTGATGCATTAAACAGAGTTTTTTGCCTCTAATTTCCCTTCTTTTTGAGAATGATGACGTGGGCCCCTTGTTCTCGCCATGTGATGTCTTGTGACACAGTAACAGAAACAGCAACACAAACAGAAGTGCCAACAGTTGTGCACAGGGCAACAGAAACATAAATGGTAAAGGAAACGTTAATAGAAATGCAAGCGCAAAGTGACACCAAAGCGAACAGTGACGCAAACGGACATTGAAGCATGTACAAAAACACAACTGGTAATGCGAACAGTGATGGCAGCAGTATTTTAAATGGAAATGTTAAGTGTCACAGCAAAAAGAATGCGAAAGGGAACAGAAAAGGAAATGCAAATGCAAGCGCACACGTAAACACAAACCGTAATGCGCACAGCCACGGTACCGCAATAGTAAATGCAAATGGTAAAGTTAACATGAAAAATAATGCCAAAAGAAATGGAAATGGAAACAGGAATGGAGGTGTGTACAGAAATGCAAACCAAAATGTGTATGGTCACGGAACTGCAATTGTTAATGCAAATGGTAATAGTAATAGCAACAATAACGCAAAAGGAAAGAGAAATGCAAATGCAAGCGAGTACAGAAATGCAAACTGTTACGCACATGGTCATGGTGCTGCAATTGTAAATGCAAATGGTAACAGTAACAGCAAAAATAATGCCAAAGGAAACAGAAACAAAACAGAAATGCAAGCACGTATGTAACACAAACCATAACACACGTGGACAGTACTACAACTGCAAGTGCAACTGGTAATGGTAACAGCAACAATAACATCAAATGATACAGAAATGCAAACGTAAGCGAAAACGCAAACCGTAACGCACACAGTGGTGTAGATGGTAATGGTGCACACAAACGGTAAAGGAAACGCAACTGGAAACGTTTACTGGCATAGTAACGAAAGGGCATACCCTTCTTTTCCCCAAAAAATGCATTGGAAAACACAGTGAAAACAAAGAATGTATACATAACAATGGGCCTCAGAGCAGAAAATGAGGACAAGGAATATTAAATTGCTTATATCTCAGGAACAGTATGACGTAGAAAAAAAAATTAAATTTCATATGAATTATGACTTTCCTGGCTAGTTTTTTACCTAGCCCCATTGAGGGCTAAGTATTTTTATGACAAAAAGTCTGTATCTCACACCATTTCTGAAATACGGGCCCTGAAAGGTGCGACAGGCACCATAATGTTATCAAAAGGGAAAAAGCGTTAACTTCAGAGTGATGTCACTGTGCCACCCTGTAATATTTTTTCACCAAACCACCAAAAGGCACATCAGTTGGATGTTGGCTTTCTTTCTCTAAATTTCAGCCCAAAAGACCAAACCGTTATTTTGCACAAGGGCGGCAAAGGATTCCTGTAATGTGGTGGACGCCGTAATGTTATTCTATGGGAAAAAGAGTAAACTTTGGAGTGCAGTAACTTTGCCGCCCTGTAATATGTTTTCACCAAAATACTGAAAGGCACATCTGTGAGATATTGGCTGCATTCCCTCCAAATTTCAGCCCAAAAAACTAAACCATTCATTTGCAGCAGGGTGGCAAACAGTTGCTGTCATTTTGCCATAGCCTGGAAAAGTAGTGTCGCAATTTATGAAACGTTTCACAAAAATTTGTGACACTTTCATGAGCGCAACGCTACTTTGTTAAAGTACTTTTCCAGAAACTTGAAAAACATATTTCTAGGGTGTTTAACCTCAAAATAAAGACATGCCTAGCATCCTCAGGGTCTGACTAGGTAAACACAAAAAGAATTGCGTTGCTAGAGGGTCCCAAATTTAAATTGCAAGCATGTTTCTGATCACCAGCGGAAAACAAAATGGTGGATTTGATAAAGTTAAAACTGCATTTGTGAAAGTGTTGAACTTTTTGTTAACTTTTCCCATTGATCAATAATGGGAACTTGTCTTTTGAATAACTTTTGGACTGTTTAATATTTTTTCACAGACTCTTTGATAGGCACACCGGGGATCCTGGCTGCATGTCCCCTGAAGTTTTTGGACCGGTCACGCAAACCGTGCGACGTGTAGGCTAGAGCAAAGAAATCACAAAAAAGCGTAATTGCGCAATTGGTTGTCGCTTAATAACTCGACAGCCGTATATCTGACTGGTACAAAACTTGGAATATCCCACGATCTACCATGCCCAATCATCCATACCAAATGTCAGGCAAATCTATTAAATGGTGGCAAAGTTATTAAGGTGCAAAATTTGACCCTTTAACCTTAAAAGTACAACTCAACCCTAACTATGGTAGCACTACCATGAGACCATAATATATATATATATCTCAAATGTAAACTTTGTGTAAAGTTTTTTGTTATTATTTGGAGTAGTTTAGTCCATTTTCATGATACAGCCCCATAACTACCATTTCATGCTGTTATATGGTAGCTAGACTGATATGCTTCCATGATCGTTGTATACTTGTACTACTGCATGTTAGTGCTCCATTATTTTGTTTATTTATTTATTTATTTATGACTTTGATAACCGGGTGAGTGCACTGATCCCAGGGACCATTTTCAGGCACAACCCGGGCCATAACACATGGCGCAGAGTGACAGCAGAGTACAAGGTAACAGTAATACACATGAAACAGATTTGACACAAGCAACAATAGTAAGCACAATATGCAGGTTTGATGCATAGGTCAGTTTGAGAACAGTGAATACCATGTTTCAATATTGGACATGAGGAGATTTGGTACAAAACAAACAAATCGTAGACACAGTGTACAATGTGTGACTGCATCATCCAGTGAGCAAGTAATACACAGAATACTCAGTAAAAAATATATATACAATATGTACAGGCACGGAAGTCAAATATTACTGTGAAAAATACAATATAACAGTTGTAGGCAGGGAGTTGACTAGTGTGGGTAGGTGGGTAACCCCTGGGCTGGGGAGTTGACTAGTGTGGGTTGGTGTCAGATCCCAGGGAGCATCAGCAAGATGAGTTTGCCAGGAACCAGACTTTAAGGTGAGACTTGAAACTGGAGTGTGTGTCAATGGAATGGAGTTCAGCCAGTAGTTTGTTCCACTGCAAAGGGGCAGCTGCAGACCAAGCTCTGCTACCCATGTTGGTGGATACCCTAGGAACAGCTAGAGGGGGAGTACCATTTGAGCGGAGGTTACAGATGAGTGTTCTGGTTTTCAGAAGGGTGGTAAGGGGGGATTCTGGAGCCATGCGGATCACATTGTCTACTTTGCAGCAGAGGGCTAGGGCAAAGCAAACTTGTGGTGGTAGCCATCCAAGGGTATTATAAAGCGTACAGTGGAGGGTGGAAAACAGGGCCAATAAAGCAAAGTGACAGGTGCTGTTGTAGGCAGTGAAAAGTTTAGCCATGGCAGTAGTTGAGGTCCTGGCATAAATAGTGGTGCAGTAGTCAAGAATAGGGAGAAGATTACCCTGGACATGGCTAGTCTGGCTTCAGGGTTAAGGTATTGCCTGAATCTACATGTGGCACCTAACTTTTGATGGAACCTTCTGACAAGGGAATTGGCATGCTCAGTGAAGGTGAGGGAGGGGTCAAGCAGTACTCCTAAGTATTAATAGGTGCTGACATCTTCCAGGGCTGGGCCATCTGGGGTGAGAATGCATAAGGGGGCATGGTTTTTAGTTTTGGCCAGAAAGGACTTAGATTCAAACAACTTGGATTTAGTTTTTTTGGCATTTACTAAGAGGAGGTTTTTTAAGAACCAGCTATGGACTGCAGTAGTTTCAGTAGTTAGAGCAAAAGAAAACTATAGTGGTGTTGATAACATTTGTATAAGTTTCAGAACCTTTAGGGGCTTTTAAGAATATTTCAGAACCACAGTAGCTTTTAATGTAATCATATCCCTGGTTTTTATGAGTTCTTTGTTTGATTAATTAAAACAGTTTGTCTTGTTAGATGACAGTATATGTTATTTTTTGCATTGGGCCACTGTTTATCAGGTAGAGGCCTATACAGTATGATATGCTCATGCCATACTGGTTGATGCAACACTGCTCTATGAATGCAGAGGATGGATCATCCAACATTTGCATATAAAATATTCATAGATGGTAAACACGTACCACCCTAAACCAGCAGTATGGCATTAGAAAGTATTAAGAAGCACAAAGGACCTGTCTTCAGAACATTGTACTCCACTGCTAGATCCAAGGTAAGAGTTTTATTGGTTGAGAATACAAAGGACTCTCGAGAAATGAATGATAAGGGCTGGGTTAATACAGGCCACCAGGGCTATGTTTGTTATATTCAGTATAGGGATAGATCAGTTATACGTTAGAAGGTTCCTCTTGATATGCCTGCTACTGTACAAAAGTGGTATTTGGTACAATGTGGGTGAGAGGACTACACAGTGAAGCTCAGACTTGCTGATCACCCAAATAATGAGAGATGAGACTATTATAATTTATCATACAGGATATTTCTAGAAGCACCTTTAAACTTATTTTAGACCCGAGATAGTGATGTTGTTATAAGTTATCTGTTCAGTTTTAAAAAAAATGAATGCAACACTTTTCCACTTCTCCACCCACCTTTGAAGTGTAACATTCCATCCAAATGCCAACACACAGGATAACAACTGTATGTAGGATAAGAGGTCCTGTGTTTCTCAATCCTGGTTGGCTAAAATCACATTAGTGATTGAAAATTGTGTTTATTTGGGGGTGGTCACCATAGATCGTCAAGGATATTCTTCTGTCTCATCAGGTGGGTTCTGGAAAAGACTAAAATGACTGTATTTTAACAGTTACAATTAATCTGAGATTATAATATGGATATAAAACATCCAGTAATCTGATTGACTGAGAAGTTTGGAACCCACTGCTGATATCCAATGATGATAGCACTGGAAGAAGGTCCAGTAGCCTCTTCACAATGAAATCAATAGTGGCTGTCACCTTTACTCACTAAAAATCTTCAACTAGGCCCTAAAAATAAAATTGTCTTAAATTTATAAGCATAAGAATTAAATGTTGTTTGCCATCATAATACTCTTGTTACACACACATACATAACTTTATAATGAAGTACTACAGTACTTAGAATTGTAATTTATGGTGTTTCTTTGCTGACCATGAAAAATCTCCCTCCTATCCACACTTGCTTACTAATGAAATCTGTGTTGTTTAAGCTGTTACAGATAAAACAAAAGAAAAAATTACTCACCTTAGTAATGTTGTTTCTTCTAATGGAGTCTTGCTATATTATGACAATTGCAGTTTGTCCCAGCTTTAGAACTGCTCCGGAGGTGAAAGAGTTAACTTCCATGCCATGCATGGAACTTAGAGAGCGAGCACGGTTAGAAAAAGCTCTGTCTGGATAATTTCAAACTGAAACTGTCAGATCTTTACGAGCAGAACTCACTAAGGTTCTGTGTGGAAGCTGTAACCTACACTAGCCTACATATTTTCCTGGTCCCAACACCAAGACTCAAGTCAGGGGACCAGAAAATAAGATAAGATAAAATAAAACACAACACCCAAACACCCCAAAAAGAAGGGGGTGGAAAACACAAGCTGGGCATCAATAAGTGCCAACACTGGACTGCCCACCCCATCCCTAAAGTAGAAGTTCTGAGAGGGGCAGGTTGGGGGGGAGGAGGTCATAATATAGCAAGACTCCATTAGAAGAAACAACATTACTAAGTTGATTAATTTTTTCTTCAAACAACATGAAGTCTTGCTATATTATGACAATTGCAGACTACACAGCAGTACCTCCATGGAGGAGGGACAGAACCTACTTAGGAAATAGGCTCTGAAGCACAGCTGTGCCAAATCGAGCATCCCTCCTGGCCTGAATGTCAAGGAGTAATGCTTAGTGAAAGTATGTACTGTTTTCCAAGTAGCTGCTTGACATATCTCTAAGATAGGGATGTCCCTGGCCGCAGCTAGGGATGCAGCTGTACCTCTGGTAGAGTGAGCCCTCAGGCCTGAAGGGGGAACCTTACCCAGTTTTTGATAGCAAAATTGGATACAAGAGACAATCCACCTAGCAATGGATATCTTAGTGGCAGGTTTCCCTTTCCCAACCTCACCATAAGTGAGAAAGAGTTGGAGGGAGTCAAACCTGTGACCCTTGGTACGCTCTATGTAGTGACTAAGGGCCCTCTTAACATCTAAGCTGTGCAGCCTCCTCTCACCAGAGGAGGAATGGTCGTGAAGAACACTGGAAGAGAAATAGATTGATTAAGGTGGAAATCTGAAACCACCTTAGGTAAAACTTCCTGTTAGTCCTGAGGACTACCTTATCCTGTGAAAGAAATAAAGTCAGTCTCCACTGACAAAGCTTGCAACTCACTTATGCGCCTGGCAGAAGTGATGGCTACTAGAAACACAGTTTTCCAAGTCAAGTACTTAAGCTCTGCCGAATACAAGAGGTTCAAAGGGGGTTGCATCAGCTGAGCAATGCAAACATTAAGATCCCAGGCAGGGGCAGGGTCCCTGAATGGTGGATTGAGTATGAAGCAATCCCTGAAAACTTGGAAAATACAGGGTGAGCAGAGAGAGAGAGGGCTTCCTGCTGAAATAAAAGCAGAGACAGCTGCCAAATGCACTTTCAGGGTAGCTGGTCTCAGTCCCAAAGAATTAAGATGGACCATATAGTCCAAAACAGTGGGCAAATCAGCAGATTCCGGGGAAACATGCTTCCCAGAGCATCATATTGAAAACCTTTTCCATTTAGAGTTATAAGTAGCCCTAGTGGAAGACTTCCTAGAAGCTTTCAAAATTTCGAGAACACCTTGAGAAAGGTGTAGGTCAGCAAACTCTAACTCCTCAAGAGCCAGGCCTTGAGGTTGAGGGATTTGAGATTCGGATACCAAACTCTCCCCTGGGCACAGGTTAACAAATTGTGGTTCCTGGGGAGACACAGGGGAAGATGGACTGCTAAGGACAGAAGGAGTGGGTACCAGGGCTGTCTGGCCCAATCTGGAGCAATCAGAATCATCTTGCAGGGCTGAGATCTGATTTTGACTAGCACCTTGAACAGGAGAGGGAAGGGGGGGAAGAGATAGAGAAACTTCCCTTCCCAATCGAGGAGGAAGTCATCCAGGGGGACTGAGCCCAACACTGGGGGTCTGCAACAAAAAAGTGGAAGTTGATGATTGTCTGGGGCTGCAAAAAGATCTATCTGAGGGGTGCCCCACCTGGCAAAAACTATCCCCAGTACTCGAGGATCCAGTGACCATTCGTGATGACACTGGGAAATCCTGCTGAGAGCATCTGCCAGGACATTGTCCTTGCCTGGGAGGTGAACTGCTATGAGGGAGGTGTTCAGGGAATAAGCCAGAGACCACAACTTCATTGCCTCGGTGCACAAGGCCGATGACCGAGTGCCCCCTTGTTTGTTGATGTACCACATTGTAGTGGTGTTGTCTGTTCTGACCTGTACCACTTTGTTCTGAACAGATGCAGAAAAAACCTGAAGTGCTAGAAAAACAGCTCTGAGTTCCTACAGATTGATGTGGAGCAGAGATTCCTGAGGGGACCACAATCCCTGGGTGGAGAGGTCGCCCATGTGAGCTCCCCATCCCAAAAGGGACGCATCTGTAGTAAGGGTCAAGGAGTGAGATAGAGGGATGAAAGGAACCCCTTGTCTCAGATTGCTCTGATCCTGCCACCATTGAAGGGCCTGGATCAGGGTTTGAGTTACTGGGATCAACTTGGATAGGGGATCTCTTCTTTGAAACCAAAAGGCTCTCAAATGGAACTGAATGTCCCTCATCTGAAATCTTGCTCCTTGTACTACGGCTATGGAAGCAGCCATGTGTCCTAGGAGATGTAGAAAATGCCTTGCTGGTCGAGAGACCTGCAGGGTGAAGGAGGAGGCCAGGGCCACCAGGGTCCTTACCCTTTCTAGGGGAAGGAAGGCTCTGGTCTGCTTTGTGTCCAGTTCTGCGCCTATGAAGGTAAGTACCTGAACAGGTTCTAAAACTGACTTTGGAAGATTGAGAAGAAAGCCTAGAGAGGTAAGCAGCTGCTGGGTAACCTGCAGGTGTGATTTGACCTGGTCTGGAGACTGACTCACAATGAGCCAGTCGTCTAGGTAGGGAAAGATGGCAATCTTTTGCTTTCTTAAATGAGCAACTGCTACTGCCAGGCATTTTGTGAATACCCTTGGGGCAGAGGTAAGGCCAAAGGGCATTGCTCTGAACTGATAATGGCCTGAGGGCAGTTCGAATCTGAGGTACTTTTGGTGGAAGCTTCTGATAAGACCATGGAAGTAGGCATCCTTGAGGTCCAGGGAAGCTAGCCAGTTCCCTGGCCTTAGGGAGGGTAAAATCATTCCCAGAGTGACCATTTTGAATTTTGGTTTTAAAAGGTGCTTGTTCAGATATCTTAGGTCCAGGATGGGCCGCCATTCTCCTGTCTTTTTTGGGGTAAGGAAGTACCTGGAGTACAGTCCCTTGCCCTGGTGTAGGGGAGAAACCCTTTCTACAGCTCTGAAAGCCAGGAGGGTTGAGACTTCTGTTTCCAAAGCAAGAGTCTCTAGAGGATTTGCAGGTGGAAAAGATCTGATTCTCATCTTTGGAAATTTTGAAGCTGAGAACCAGACCTCACTTACGACTTCCAGGACCCACTTGTCTGAAGTTAAAGACTCCCAGTCCTGGATGAAGTAAGCCAGCCTGCCCCCTACAGGTAATGGAGAATCGGCCCTGGGCATCCCATCAGGGTGCCTGTTTGGCAGGGGCTTTAGGCTGAGCGGTGGGAGCAGGCCTGCTCATACCCCGTCTGCCTCTCCCTCTGAAGAACCCCCTCTGAACGTAAGCTGAAGAGGAGGCCTGGGTTTGGTAAAAATGTCTGTGAAAAGGCCTGCCTCTACCCCTGGGGGGGCTGCCTCTGAGGAGTGGCTTGCCGTTCCTTGGCTTGTGCACTCCTATAAGTGGTTCTATATTCACCCATTTTCTTCATATAATTCTCTGTCTGCTCCCCAAACAGAGAATTTCCCACCACAGGAAAATCCATGGCCTTAGCCTGGGTATCCTGTGACAGACTAGTACACCTGAGCCAAGCCAATCTACGAAAAGCCACAGATGTAGCCATGACTCTAGAGGATAACATCATTAGAATCCACTGCAGCATGGAATTGCACCTTAGATGCCTCAATACCATCAGCAGCCACCTGTTCCAGCTCCTTGGCAAGCTGGCCAGGGGCCTGTTTGGCTAAAGCCATGACAGTATCCCATCTAGATTTCTGGTATTTTGCAACATAGGCCATATAATTTGCCTGTCTGAGTCCCAAGGACACTGCCATGTATTGTTTTTTAGCCATGGCATCAATCTTCCTGGAGTCCTTGTCAGGAGGATGTGAAGCCAGGAATATTAGCCTTATCACAGGCTGCAGCCTGAACTACCCAACATGGCTGCATTGCTGTGAAAGAAATTCTGTATCAGGACCTGACAAGGTGTACCTCCTGTCCATCTTTTTATCCACAGAAGGCACAGAATTAGGAGCTTTTAAAATTTTTATTGTTTGTTTCCTGAAGGATTTATGTAAAGGAATAGACAAGCTCCTGGACTCTGGGATATCCATCATCTCCACAAAGTCAGGTTCCTCTTGCTCATCCACAGCTTCCTCCAAAGGGAGCTGGAGGGTTTCAGCAACTTTTTTATAAAATGGAAAATGAGAAGGGACTCAGAAAGCCTAGGGGAGACTCTCCTAAAGGTCTGTCTGGGGAGATGTCCGGTTCAATGGGCACATCCAGACTTTCAAAATCACATTCACACTGTTCATAATCATCCTCCCCCTCCTCTGGTTCATAAAACTCCTCTATATCATATTCTCGAACTGGTGGAACCGGCCGAACCGACCTTTTGCCAGATAGTGGCGGTTCGGACGGAACCGGGGAAAGCGACTGGACAATTTGGATTGCTTTGGCTATCTCTGCAGCAGTTGGAGAAGGAATTTTGGACTCCACACCTGCTGATTTTCTAGTTCTCTTTGCTGGAACTGGCTCCTCTGAGTCAGCTTTTCGTTTGCCAAGGAAGTCTCGCCCTGGTCAGAGGGCACTCCCTCCGGTTCGGTTGGCACCGAACCGGGCTGGCCATCCGGTCAGCGGACTTTACCTCGCTCTCCTGAGCCTACCAACTCTCTTATCCAGGGTAGCTGCAGGGAAATTCTTGCAAATCTGGCAGTCTGCATTGAGGTGGTCAAACCCCAGACAATAAACACATGTGGTGTGTGGGTCAGCCTTGGCAAAAGCTTCCCCACAGACACTACAGTGTTGAAACCCAGTGGGCCCGGTTTTTCTTTTGGGTTTCTCAGACATAATGCCAGCCTAACCAAAAACTTGCCCTTTTCCGGCAAATGCCAGGCAAGACACCCTTATCGGTTCCCAACCGTGTCACGGGTCATGGAAAAAACCATAATGAAATCCGTTTTTTTTAGAACCGATAAGAACCGGGAACTGCACTCTAAATAGCTTTAAATGAATTTAGAAAAAAGTTTTAAAACAACCTGATCGGTTCAAACCGAACCGATAAACATTTACAAGTTCCACACAGAAATAAACCTGTCTATTACTTACAATACCACAGACAGAGCTTGAACCGATCGGTTTGCGGTTAAAATAATTATAATCGCGGTTGAATTTAACTGAGAAAAACACTTTTAAACCAAGAAATGAACCGAGCAGTAGAAGGAATCTCCGGAGCGACTGTTCAGTGAGGCGGAGTAAAGAATCTGACAGTTTCAGTTTGAAATTATCCAGACAGAGCTTCTTCTAACCGAGCTCGCGCTCTAAGTTCCATGCATGGCATGGAAGTTAACTCTTTCACCTCCGGAGCAGTTCTAAGGCTGGGACAAACTGCAATTGTCATAATATAGCAAGACTTCATGTTGTTTGAAGCCCAGATTCCATCTGAGTCCTTCTGTTGTGTGCTAGTGGGAGTAAACATTCTGCCAGCAGAACTGAGCAGACGTTTGAATTCTTTCATTCTATCTGTAGTAAACAGTCCATCTCTTGAATGTTGGCAAGACAGAAAATAAACAAGACAGAGAAAAAAGGGAGGGCATATTATAAAGAAGAAGGAAGAAAGAAAGGTGAGAGAATGGGTAAAATGGGGTGGGTTGGGGGAAAATAGAGGGTTTAAGAGCTAATTAAAAATACATGAATTTTGCTGTACATAATATTTAAACTTGAGATGGCATGTCAGTGTTGGGATATGCTGTGACTGTTTTAAAAAAGTCCTTAACATGTTTCTTTTTTTATTTGGTGCATTTCTTCGCCCCCACCCCGCACCCCCAAAAACATCTTGGACCCCATTTTATATTTACAATAAGACACTCCAGGGTGTACATTGTGGTGGGGTAATAGCACTTCTCTGGTGGTTGAAGTGAAGGCACTCGGCGATACCTCATGCCTCATGCTACACCCAAGGTATGACACTATCCAACCACAACGCATACCCTGTCATACCATATTGCTTACCGGTAATTGTCATTTTCTGTTTGTTAGGACAATCTTCTCTCCTGTTGAAAAAACACAAAAAGCAAGAAAACAGAAAATAACTATATGGATGCCTCTGCCGCAGCATGATTGGTCTTTATAGGGCCACTTAAGGGGACTGTTGATATTAATGTGTTCAATTCTGCAAAGTGAAAAATGATACAAAAGCAGGAGTATAAAAAATATTGCTAAGCTCAAAGTAATAAAAATGGGAAAATGGGGTGGAGTATAGCATCATTAAATGGATCATAGCCTGGATGGTTGAAAGAAAACAAGGAGTATGTATTAAGGGCTGTATGTTAGGATGGACACCTGTACCCAGTGGTATTCCTTAAGGATCAGTCATGGGTCCAGTATTGTTTACGCATCTCGTATCTTCCCTAAACTGTAGCTCGGGTGCATGGTTGGCAAAATTGGCCGATGACATGAAGCTGGGAGCATGGGTCACTGACGAGCAGGAAGCAAAGCTGTTCCAGGATAACATAGATGTATTAGCAGAAATGGTTAGAAATAAGAAACTGAGGTTTAATTTGGCAAAGTGCAAGGTCATGTACTTGGGGAGAAAAAAATCACAAATATAGGTTCAATATAAATGAGATTAGTGTGGTAGAAACAGAAATGGAGAAAGATCTGGGTATCTGGATAAACAAAGACCTGGATTCTACCCACCACTGTAATTTAATGGTAGAAAGGGCTTATGGTATTCTAGCCTCCATAAAGAGAACTATTAAAAGTAGGGATAGAGAGGTAATTGTCCCCTTTATGTGTCACTGGTTTGCCCACACTTGTAGTATGTGGGGAGTTTTTGAAAACCCAGATTGAAGGCCCATGTGAGGAGAGTGGAGGGGGTGCAGAGGCACACAGCTAAGATGATAAAGGGAGTAGAGGACTTTTCCTATGAGGTGAGATTGCTAGAGCTTGATCTGTTCTCATTGCAATATCAAGGATACAGGGGCAATATGTGCCTGGTGTATAGGGCCTCAAAGGGGCCGGGCCTTTGGGAATGCATAGCCCTGGAGAAAAAATTTAATCTAATTACCAATCAGGGTCACCAGTACCAACTAAAGGGTGAGAACTATAGCAAAAATCAGAGAAGGGCTTGGTGCTCTCAATGTATAGTTGCACTGTGGAATGCATTGCCGGAATTAGTGGTCGCTCGCAACACCATGAACCAGTTCAAATCAGCACTTGTCAAAAATTGTGAAGGGAATTGCTACCAGATTGGAATAGAAATAGAGCAGGTCAAAAATGGCCATATGGCTAACGTACCTGATATTTTCTTATGATTCTTGTGAAAAGTCAGTCTATGCAATATGGAGGGATGCAGCAAAGCTCTTGAAGGGACTATTTTCTCTTCATTTTATGTCTAAATTAATTATAATAAAGTTATAACTTCTGATTTTTTCTTATGTTTATTGCTTAATCATTAAAGTCTTGTCAGATGTTTTATAGCCATATTATATAATCTCAATAAGGAACTCCAGGGTGTACATCGTCCCTGATTAACGTCACACCTAGGGTGGTGGAAGCTCTCGGCCTGTGACCTCAAGCTCAACTCCAAATTCTAGTGACATTATTCAGCTTACTTATACGTCTTATTGCTTAATATTACACCAAGTAAGTTCTACTGTTGCATATTTATATTTTATACAGCTGCAGTTCTTATACAAGAGCCTACCTCAGATTAATTATAGCTTGTCAATAAAATTATACATAATGGGCCCTATGCACCAATGGAGTGGAGTGGCTACGTGGGTGTATCTAGGGCATGTAGCCACTCCGCACCCATTGCACTCCCCATGCAGGATGCACAAAGGGGGGCATGCAGACAGGACATGCCCGATCCTCCAGGTCCAAGGTCCTCACTGTGCATGGTGCATGCAGTACTATGTGCCATGCACAAAGGTGTGTAGTGTGGGCCACGGGGTGCATAGGAGGTGCAGAGTATGCCAGGAGGGAGAACCCTGCTGTAAACCCCCTAAGCACCCCATTAACACCCCAGGACATGCTATGGGACAGGGTGAACAGCCTACCGACACACACCAGGGCCACAGCAAATGGCCGTCTGGTGCCACACTCCCGCTCCAGCACACAAGAGGTGTGTGTGGCCACCCCAAACCAATCCCCTCACAGGGGCACTGGAACATGGATGCTTCCCCCCCAATGGCACCGCATGTCCACTCCCCACTACCAGTGATATTGTTCCATCACCCGACCTACCCCCATCACTATGCACTGCTTTGGTGCCATTGGAGGGCCGGCAGCATTGCCCTTCTCCCACCCACTACAGCCGCTGACTCTCAGACATCCATGGGGTGCGCTGCCAATGCGTGCCTCGCCGAGTAAGGGATCCACTGTTGCACCCATGCCGGGCATCTGATTGGATGCTTGGCTGGGTCTGTGACTCAGCCTGTGCCCACCCTGCGCAGACCTGCACACTGGGGGGGAGGGGCTGTGAACAGGTGGCTGGCACTTGTGAATGCCACCAGTGTGCACCTGGCCACAGGTGCAGAGATCCACGGGCAGGTAACGTGTTTCTGGCATGTATTACCTGCCCATTGATGCATAGGGTCGAATATGTGTCTAGATCAACAGAAAAACACAACATGGCATTCTGGTAAAATAAGCATTTAGTCCATAGTTCATAGTCAAGTTACTGTTTATGTTCAATTACACAAGGTTAAACGTCTGTGAAACTAAAAGGATTAGCTCACCCCTGCAGCATTTAAAAGTTCTTGACTCAGACAACTAGCATCTTTCCTTATATTTGACGATGTCTGATTTGGCTGTCATTTGATATTTCCATGCTGTAGATATCCAGTGTAGTCCTTCCAAGGAGTACAGTATGTAGAAATGAAAAATTGCATGGAAAAAGTCTGCTAATCTTGCACTCTAAGATGCCAGTGGATGTATGACTCACTAACCACTTAAAAATGAAGTTCAGGTTAAATTTTTATTCAGTGTTTTGAAACAATCTGTCCATAATCCAACATTTTGCGTTCAAAAGCCATATTATCGGGGTTATTTTAAATATTAGTGCTCATTTCAAACTGCCTTTTTTAGTTTGCAGGTCTGTCTTTTCACTGCCCAGACACCCCTATGCTGTATGTCTTTCTCTTAGTGTTTGACCTTTCTGTACAAACACCTATAGTAGTTTTGTGGTTTGTTAGTTAGACTGTCACATTGAGCCTTGTCATTTTTCCCATTTTGCTACAAGAACTCTAATCAGCATCATGTCAGCCATTTCAAGATCCTGCAAAATACGGACAGGGCTATTTGAGCAATGAAAAAACATCTCAAAATGAGGAACAGCAGGCTGAAATAAACCCTAATATTTTAAAATAACCATTAGGAAGTGTTGTATTTGAACCATACACCATTGGTTTATAAACTGATTCAGGCAAAACACTAAAAAAATAGAAAAAAAATAATAATTTGAACTGGATTGTTTTGTTATTCCCAGTCTGGGATTTCAGAGGAAGACATAAATAGATATTCAGTTACAGCACTGGCTTATTCAGGTATAAAACAACAGAATTAAACTTCTGACACTAAGAAGTTTGGTACACTGAGGGGGCTCCACTACACCATGTGAGCCATATTTTCAGTTTAGAGGTATGGGTCTGGGACTGATCTTTCTACGTAAGTCAATCCCTAGGAGTGCCTCAGCTCAAGGAAGCAGCCAGTTACTGTAGCGTTACTTGTTAGTGCGGGGAGTTCTATAACCAATTCCTGCATGGGTTGTAAAACCAGCTGTTTGTAGGAGACCAAAGTCTCTGCTGTAGGCCCTCCACCCTTACTGACTCTTTGTCAGATGTCCTAACACTGCATCCTGTAAGTATTCCCCATATGTAGCTGGAAGTGTTTCTCTTTTCATGTATTTTTAATGACTTATCTTGCAATTATGCTGCCATCATTATCTGGTAGCCCTCCATACCCCCTTTGCCAGAAAGAAAGAAAACACTGACACAGCAGCATGTGCATCTGTGAGGATCCACTACCCCATGGTCATACGGGCCAAGACTGCATGGCTACCCCCCCCCCACCCCCGTCAGAATCGCTTTTCCTAGCAGTATAGATATACCTGCTGCAGGCAGACTGTGACTCCTGCCCTGGGCCCGGGTGCTTGGGTTCTCCTCAGTGGCAACCAGAGGGAGTCACAAGCCCTTCAGAAGAATTCATCTCGTCACCACCTCCTTACCACTATTCCATCTCTTAGTGATCATCCTGAGACACCGCAATGACTGCGACATATTAGTTTTCACACTATCTTGACTATTTAATCTTTCCTGTTAAGGTTCTCCCTCATTAACCTCGATTCTACACCCTTTTGGAGGAGGTGAAATTCAAGGGAAAACTGGGAAAAACCACTCCCTGACTCCTAGTGTGGTCACCTCTAATGGTTCAAAAGAGGGGTCCTCCCTCCCTGGCCTCCACAACCTTGCTTTTACGAGAGCGGGTGGGTGGGTGATCTTTGTTGGGCAAGAGGAAAAAGAGGAAGGACAGCTGGCTCTGTTATAATAAATTTATTTTTCTCCTCACCCCAACAGGATGTGATCCTCCTCCCATGTGGGAGGCCCTGGTGGTCCCACGTCCAATCCCTGGAACTACCCTAAGTCCCTCAGAACCACCTCTATCTTCCCCACTTTCCTCCTCCTCCTTCCCAGGTCTAGGGGAGGATGATCCCAGATAAAATATGGCCACTGTCATCTGTTGCAGCCTGTGCATTATCTAGTAGCCTTCCATACCCCCTTTCCCCAGAAAGAAAATACTGACACATGTCTTGGAGGAAATGGCCACAGCCATGCATTTATTGAATACATTCCAACTTTTAGACAGCAGCGTGCACATCCAGGAGGATCCACTACCCCATGGTCATATGGGCCAAGGCTGCGCAGCTGCCCCCCCCCCGTCAGGTGCCATTTTGCCTTGCATAATACCTGCTGCAGGTGGACTGTGAACCTTCCCCCGGGTCCAGGTGCTCTGGTCCGCTTCCATGCCAACCATAGGGAGTCACAAACCCTTCAGAAGAATGCGGCTTATCACCACCCCCTTACCACTATTCCATCTCTTAGTGATTGTCCCAGGATGCCACAGGTCAGACGACATCTGACCCCCTTAGCCACCTGCAGACCACCCCTTTCAAGACCCCTGTCTATCACTGTAACTCCCACTGGGTTAAATGCCCCATCTCGGCTACCATGATTTGACCAGAGGCCTGAATCTGACTGTGTTTCATCATGGTCACCCCTTCTGCCTACATAACCGCCCTCATCTCCTGATTGATGTGGATGCAGGCCTTGTTAAGAGGGGCCATCCCTCCCCATTTGGCCAACTGGACCTTTAGATCAGTTGGGACTAGATGAGGCTGGTATGTGGCCACCACTGTCTAATGGTTTGAAAATCCCTCTTCATGGCCAACAGCAAGTCCACGGTCTTCAGACTGCCCAGATATTCACCTCCGAGATGTACCACCAATATCCCAGGGATATGCTGGGTCCTCTCTTCCACTCGCAGCATTGGGATCAACTCCCCCAGCGCATCCCTTCAGATCCCAGCCATCGGATTTCCAACTTCAAAAGACCCTTATTCTGTGGCAGTCACACTTCCCTGGCCACCACTGCAGTTGCCACTTGCTGTATGAAAGCCTGTCCACAAATTAAAATCAGACCCTTGAACCTGGAGGACCCTGGAAGAAACAGAAACCCATTATTACAAATGTGGGCGTACATACCTCAAGAACTCTTGGGACCTCCAACGCCCCAGTGCTTGGCTCTGTCCTTCTACCCACTCCAAGCCCTGGCATTTGTGGCTGCCCCGATCCTACAGGAATGTGTCCCAATCTCCATCGGGTTCAGCCCCATCTCCTGCACTGCCTTAGATAGGACTGCACTGAACTGATAGGCCATTAGATAGGCCTGCCATCTGTGTGTTGAAAGAAGGCCTCCCTCCTTTTCTTGGGGTTCACTGCTGTATAAGCCTTCACCCTTCACCCTCCTTCTGAATGTTCCAGGACACTCCTGCTGGTCCCTCTACTAGGCATCAGAAGCCCTTCTGTCACTGGTTGGTTCTGCTCCTGCTAAGCCTTACCCATGTGCCCCTGTCAGCTGTTATAATGTCCCCTAAACCCAAACCGAAGGCGTTAGAAAACTGGTTGGGCTGAGTTAGCTTCAATACCCTAAAAGCCCCACTAAACACCAATAGAAACATGGTGTCAAACAGCAGCACCTCAAATGGGGTCCAGCATACTTTTGGAAGAGCCCTCTAAATGCTCTCCAGGATTGCTGGTGTGGTGAGGCGCCTCGTGTCTTGTTGGGAAGCCAATGACCTCCTCCACCCTTCAGCACCTTATGCATTTTGAAGACCTTTGTGCTGTTGGTAAGCCCAAGAGTACTGAAGAATCAAGACAAGCCAACAAGGTGCCTGCCTACCACCCCTGGCATGTCTCCGTTTTGCCTTGTCAGCATAATATATGTGCACACCTGTTCCTCCGGAATGGGCCAAACCTCCAGCTACCCCTGCTGAGCCCGCACTCCCAAGTAGTGTTCCACTCCTTCCAATACATCTCCCTCATTCTCGGAGCAATGGAATTACCTATGCATTTCCAGGTTGAGCTGTCTTATACCCTCCATAGGAGGGGGGATACCATCCGTGGCCACTGCTCTGCTGCAGGAGCCAGCTCCTGAAACTGTTGCCACTGTGAATGAGACAAAGCATCAGCAATTTCATTGTCAACCCCCGGTATGTGTATGGCCTTAAAAATGATGTTTAGCAGCAAACACTTTACTATGAAGATGCGCATCAAGTCCCTCAGCTGGTCCCTTGGCCCAAGTTGCATGTTAATGATGTGGACCTCCCCTATGTTATCCGATTGGAATAGGACCTTCTGGTCCCTCAGTTGTGGGCTTCATAAACACAGTGCAACCACAGTGGGAAAAAATTCCAGTAGCGTGATATTAGTGTGGAAACCAGCTGCCACCCACTCTGGTGGCCAGCTCCCTGTGCACCATTGGCCTTAAAAGTATACCCCAAACTCCAGAGCCCCTGCCATGTCTGTGAATAGTTGAACCAGTTCCCCCCCTCAGGTGGCATGCCACAGAGCCACCCCTTTGAAGTGACCCAGAAAGATCCTCCACAACTGAAGATCCTCACAGAAACTTTCAGTGATCCATAGTCTGTGGTATGGTTTGGAGCACCCCCTGCCCAACTTGACCATGCGGCGCAGGAAAGTGCAACCCATGGGGATAACCTGACATGCAAAACTGAGGTGTCCCACCAGCTGTTGCAATTGGTGCAAAGTCACTTTCTTGGCCACCACCATAAAGCCCACTATGTGTCTCAGCATGGTCGACTTATCCTGGGGCAAGCGTCAAAACCTGTTTCTGGTGTCAATTTCAATTCCCAAAAAGGTCAACACCTCCATAGGGGATTCCACCTTCCTGGGCACCAAAGGCATGCCACAGTCCTGGCAGATAGTCAGGAATGTGCCAAATGTGTGCTTGCAAACTGCCATCCCCTTCGGCCCAACGAAGAAGAAGTCATCAAGGTAGTAGACGACTGCCTGATTCCCAGACAGTTGCTGTGTGACCCAGTGCAGGAAGCTACTGACTTTCTTGAATACTACACATGCTACTGCATGCCCAATGGCATGCAGTTGTCTACATAGTACTGGTCTTTGTTTTTCATCCTCAGTAGCTCCCTGTCCTCTGGGTGAACTGGTATCAACCTGAACGTGGCCTTGATGTCGCCTTCATCATGAGTGTCCGGGGGCTGGCCTGGCACATGACCTGAACCACACTCATAGAATCGTAGAATCATATCATAGAAGCTTGATGGCAGAAAAGGACCATACCGGCCCATCTACTTTTCTCTTTTTTTCCCCTACACCTCCACCACCCTGCCAGCCCCCACCCTCCCCCATTATTCAGCCCTGTATGCTTGTTCCATTCCCTCTTGAATTCTTCCACTGATTTAGCCCCACCACTCCATCTCGTAGTCTGTTCCAGGGCTCCACCACCCTCTCTGTGAAGAAATAGTCTCTCACATTGCCACTGTATCTTTTTCCTTGCAGTCTGAGGCTGTGCCCTCCAGTTTTGACCCCTCCTTCCTCTTAAGTAAACACTCTTCTCCCACTTTCTTGAGCCCCTTTACATATTTAAAGTTTCAATCATGTCTCCCCTTTCCCTCTTTGTCTTCAGCGTGTACAGATCCAGCTCCTTACACCTCTGCTCATATTACTTTCCCTGCATACCTTGCACCATCTTGATTGCCCTTCTCTGAACCCTCTCCAATGCATCTATATCCTTGCAGAGATGAGGCCTCCAGAACTGAAGCTTCACCATGGATTTGTAAAGGGGCACTATTACCTCCCTCTTTCTGCTAGTGACGCACCTGCCTATGCATGCCAACATTCCATTGGCCTTTCCCACTGCCCGGCTACATTAGGTTCCTACTTTAAGGTTTGAGGAGACTATGATCCCCAGATCCCTCTCCTGTTCTGTTACTTTAATTTCCTCCCCACCTAGAGTGCACCCTACTCTTCTGTTCCTACTTCCCAAGTGGATCACAGCATACTTCTTGGCATTAAATTTCAGCTGCCATGTTCCAGACTAGTTTACAAGCATCTTTAAGTCCTCCCTCATGTCCTCCAGCCCCCAGGATGTCCACCCTGTTGCATAATTTCGTATCATCAGCAAATGGACACACCCTCCACCTCAAACCCTTAGCAATATCACTGATGTAGATGTTGAAGAGAAGCGGACCCAAAACTGACCCCTGTGGCACTCAGCTCTTCACCCTCGCCTTCCCAGAGTGCACTCCATTGAGCACCACCCTTTGAGTTCTTCCTGACAGCCAGGCCTCCACTCAGCTTGTTATTTTCCCACTCAACCCCAGGCTTTCCATCTTGCTCACCAGCCTCCTATGGAGGATGGTGTCAAAAGCCTTACTGAAGTCCAGATAGGCCACTTCCACTGCCCCCCTGAGTCACCCAATCAAAGAACTGAATTAGGTTTGTCTGGCAAGACTTTCCCTTCATAAAGCCATGCTGTCTGCTGTCCTGCAAGCCACTTTCCTCCAGGTAATCCACCACCCTCTCCTTGATTAATGCCTCCATAACCTTACCCACCACTGATGTGAGGCTGACAAGTCGGTAGCTCCCTTTCACCTCCTAACTACCTCCCTTGTGTAAAATGCACTATGTCTGCCCTCTTCCAGTCCTCCGGCACTCTCTCTGTATACAGGGACAGGTTGAAGAGCCTTGTCAAGGGTGCAGCCAACGCCTCCTTCAATTCCCTGATCACTCTGGGGTATAACCCATCAGGCCCCATAACCTTGTCCACCCTCAATCTATCTAGCTCTGCTCTAACTCTGTACACAGGGAATGGTCACAGATCCACCCATTTGCCCTCCTTCCCTTTGACTTTAGCTCTGGTCCTCTACTGTCCTCCTCCTCCGTGAATACTGAGCTAAAGTACTTATTTAATAACTGCTTTTTCACAGTCCCTTTCCAATTTTATTTCTCCCTTCCCCCTCAGCCTAGTAATCCCCTGCCTTGCCCTTCTCCTCTCCCTCACATATCTGAAAAAAGTTTTATCCCCCCTTTTGGCCATTTTTGCTGTTTTCTCCTCAGTATCTGCTTTTGCTCTTCTGATCTTCTTCCCCACCAAACTCCTCTTTTCCCTATACTCTTCCTTATCTTCCTCGCTGAGTGTCTTCTTAAATTTTCTGAAAGCCATCCTGCTTTCCCTGCCGGCCCCTGGAACCTCCTTGGTAAACCAAAGCGGTATCCTCACCCTTTTGTTCTTCCTAACCTTTTTTACACACATTTCAGCAGCTTTCAGTACCCCTCCTTGGATAGCCTGCCATAACTTCTCCACTGCCCATATATTTTCTGTACCCTCCATTGTCTCCCTTACTATCCTTATCATCTTGTCAAAGTCTGTGCATCAGAAGTCCATGACTGTAGCACTGTTGCTCAAGGCTTCTCCCACCTGCACCTCCTCTACACTCTCCCCATTTGTGAGGACCACATTCAGCAGGTTGCTGCCCCTTGTCAGCTTCCTGACTAGCTTTTGAAGGAATGCCCCCTGAAGTGCAGCTAGTATCTACCTGCTTTTTGACGATGCTGCATCTGGGATGGATTTCCCCAGTCAACATCTGGGAGGTTTAGGTCCCCTACCAGCAGTAGTTCTCCTTTTAGGGCCAGTCTTGTAACTGCCTGAATTAACTGTTGATCACCCTCCTCCCCTTGCATAGGTGGCCTGTATACCACCACCAGTCGCTAGGATTCTCCAGTCCTCCTGCCTAGCGTTACCCACAGTAGTTCAGTCTTTCCATTCTCCTCTTGTCCTTCAGTTACACTTATGAATTCCCAGATGTATAAAGTAACACCTCCCCCCTTCTTACCCTCCCTATCCCTTCTAAATAGTCTGTAACCTGGGATAGTCATTTCCCAGGTGTGCAGCTCTGTCCAGCAGATCTCGCATATAGCTACTGTATCTAGTCCTTCATCCCCCATGATGATGATGGCCTCCAAGTCTGCCATCTTATTTGCTAAGCTCCTGGCGTTGGCTGCTAAGCCCTTCCACCAGGTTCTCTCTCCATTTCCTCCTTCTCTATTCTACCTCATGCCCAGAATTTTAGCATTATCCTGGGGAGAGGCTGGTAGCCCCCTATTTCTCCTGCCCTGTGGTGCATATTTTTCACCCCTCTCCCAATCTAGTTTAAATTGTAGGTTTCTTCTATGAACTCTCCTAATTTGCTTTTTAGCACTGCTGTACCCTCCCTATTCAGGTGCAGTCTGTCTGGAGTAAATAGGCTCTCATCCCCATGTGGATCCTCAGTCCCCTACTAACCTATACCCCATTTGCTTGCACCACCCCACCAGCCACTCATAGAACTCCTTAATACTAAGCCTCCTATCAGTACTTGCCTTTTGTACTGGCAACACCTCAGAAAAAGCCACTAATTTGAACCCAGACTGCTGCAGTATCTAGCAAGTGCTCTCAGTCTTGCCTGCACCTCTAACAGGCTTTTTCCCCAACAGGTCATTTGTTCCCAGGTGGAACATCAGGTGTGTTTTCTCATCCTGCTGTTTCCCCCTTGAGGGGATATAGTGAATGACCTCCGCCACCATCATGCCTGGCAGATACTCAACCCATACTGCACTACTCTTGCCCCAGCCCCATCTAATTCCTTTTATTATAGAGTCTCCAACAAGTAGGACCCTGTTCTCCATCACCTTCTGTTTGCATTTCACTTCTATCCTTCTTCCAACCCCTTCCATTACATTTCCCACCCTATTCTCACTATCCCCTTTGCCTGTTTCATCTCCCACTGTACTATCTTCCCCATGTGCTCCCCTAGCTCTATGCTCCCCACATGTGTTTAATGCTAGGTTGCCCACCTCTGCCCCACCATCTGCAAGCTTTTTCCTTCCCCTTTGATTTGCCCCAAGCCCTGCTTTGCTTGAATTCCCTGGAGAACTTCCCCTTTCCCAGCCCCCTCTAGCCCTAGCCCTTTTGAACCTGAGCTCCCTGTCCCCCTCCTTTTGGGTTTGCTCTTTCTGGGGTGTGTTCACCCCTGCACTCCTATCCCTATGTTTACTACCCTCCATGTTCTTTCCCAAAAGGGCATCCCTGTTTTACAATTTTCCTTCATCTTCCTTCCTTCATGCTTGCTTCTCCTATGTCCCCTGGATTCTCCTCAACTCCACTTTCCTGATTTTCTGCCCCATTTAGTGCCCCTAGAGGAGAATATCTGGTTGTTGACCTCTCTGTCTGGGTACTGGCTAAGCCACAGGCTAACCCTGTCCACCCTTACCAGGGTGGGCAGGCTTGTTGCTTTGTGGCTTTCCTGGCTTGTTATTCGATCCCCTGAAAAATCCCTTTGAAGGGTGCAGGGAGGTGCACTGAATTAATGGGTGCTGTGATCCACAGACCAAACAAATGTGCTGAAATCAGCACGGCACCTGGGTGCACTTTGCTTGGTTGTAGGCACAGCATGCTTGTATCATGGCAGCTCCCCCCTCTGGTTTCTGTGGAGAGGTTGCCTGCAGTGGCAAGCCGCTATCAGTGTGCACCACTCCCCCCTTGCATAATGTCTACTAGGAGGGTTATGTCCACATATCCCACCCCAAGGTGTTGTCCTTCTGGCGTCTCCACCTACAACTCCTCATCATTCTCCAGCCATGCCATGCTGCCCTTCCTCTGGTGCATGAGTGTGATCCTATTTTGGTATGTGAATAGCCCCAGCCCTTGGTCCTTTTCCATCTGCAGTATAGTACCTGCAAAGATGGTAAAGGCCGCTATCCACTTTTCAATGGTGTGAGGCACCTTTGAGGGTTTCCTTTCTGACTCTTCATTTTTCTCCTTCTTCTTTTTGTCCCACTCCACCGGCCTGTTAAGCAAGGACAACATGCCCACATACTCCCTGTCCTAATTTGCTGTCTCACTTTGTCTGTGAGGTGGGAACCCAACTCCTTATCTATTCCCACATAGGAGCTAGGCTATGAAGGAGGGATCTTGGTGGAGGGCGAAGCCAGGGTGTCTACTGACCCTGCAGCCGAACCCTGTCTGTCCACCTTCTCTACTACCACCGCCATCAAATCCAGCAGTTTTTCCAATTTTTCCCCCAACCCTCTCTGCTCATGCTTATTTTTCAGGGTATCCCCCAGGTACCACCTCCCCGAGGGCTCTTTGATGACTCAGGAGCACGACCTCTTCCAGAACTTCTACTGCATTCACGTCACTCCCCTCGGGCTCCCCTCGTTCACAGTCATCACCCCCCAGGGCCACATCAAGCACCTGAAGCACATCACAATCTGCCAGCTGTCTTATCTCCTCTCTTTTCTTACCTCCCCCAGGTGTTCTGGGTGCCTTGGATGGGGATGCCACCCTTCCCTTCACTGGCCGCTTCTTCGATGATGCCCCAGCAGCTGCTGACTTTGATAGGCCTTCCAGTCCTTCTAAACAAGCTGCAAGCCACTCGGACCCCTTCTTCTGATATATTTCTTGCAGCTGTGATTCAAGGCCCTCTGCGGCTTTCACTGACAGCTTCCTTTGGCAGGCTGATGTAGTACCTACAGGACACTAAATGCCCACCCATGCCCAGAGACCAATTAGTAAGGCCACTCACTGTGTCACCCAGCCCGGTGAATATTGGGAGTAGGACTCCTCACCCATCCCCTAAGTGATCCCCACTGCACTGTGACATGATTGGGGTTCAGAGGCTCCCTGAAAACTGTTCCCAAGCTTTCCCTTTTATTTAGTTAATTTTATTAATTATTTATTTATCTATTTATTTTTCTTATGGGCGAACCCTGTGGTGCTGCAGGCTAGGAATCCTAACTCACCTTGCAAGCCAGACCATACATGACATGGAAGCTCCTAGCAGTGGGGTGAGATATGCCATCTTGCCCCTGGCCACAGAGGGCATGTGGCACTGGTTTCCAGCTACGTGTCCTCTAGAAACTTCCCCCATAGCATCTGCTATCTGTTGTGGGGTGGTGGTGCTCCTGATAAAAGAGGATGAGAAAGCTTCAGCTGTTTTAGCTAAGCCTGTGGCCCCCTCTATCCATTGGCTCCTGCCCCTTCTCCCCACCCGGGGGATAATATATGAGTGGGTAGCTCCTCCCAGCCTCACAGCCTTTCTATCCCACTCCGAGGAAGCCGATGCACCCAAAATTATCGGCCGACATGAGGCTCGAAGCCATCCCCAAGATGGCATCCGAGAAGGCCGCAAGACCACAAGGGCAAATTCAACCGTTGCCTCAACTCTCGTGGGACCACACAAGAGACCAGTTAGATACAATGTTGGCTGTGTCACTGAAAGCCAATGCTCTGCAGATCCTGAGAAGACTCCACACCTCTCGCTGGTCATCTGAGAGCCTCCGCTTACTCCACCATCCGCCGATTGGCCTCCCATCATACTATGCCGCCCAGCAGAAGAGCTGACTCAAGTTGGCATCGGCCAGATGCAAGGACCCCTGCAAACATACCATGGATCTCTTGTTCCCCTGCCCAGATCTCAGCCTGAAGCCCTGTTTTTTTTCAATCAATCTGCTGGGTTGAGCTGCACCTAGGCTCCACACCGGAAGGCAGGAAACCACCCTCTGTACCTCTCGCATCGTCAGCGGTGGAAGCCCAGGCCAGCACCACACCCCTACCTCCGCAACAAGGAGGACCCTGTACCAACCAGCAGGACAACCAGGACTATCAACCTTGAGATCAATGGGATGAGGGCAGTCAGATGGTCATGCTGCCCCCGCTTGCATAGGACAGCCCAAAGTAAGCCAGACAGTGCTAACACTAGAATGCTAGGGAAGGCCTTGGAACCGACTGACCGATAAAGTCATGGTTCCACCTCCACCCAACTGCAGCCTTAGAAAGGAAATAAAAGGGGGAAATTGTGTAACCAGAAAAGAAACAAGAAGGGGTCTACACTAATACTGGTATGTTAACAAACCCTTTGAATTAGCTAGCATACTACCACCACAAGTGTCTCTCTACAGAGTGCATGGCATGCCCCCTTTTTTTTGTTAAACATATTTACCAGGAAAGAACACTGGGCAGGACTACTACTAGCTCTGTCTTCCCTTCCCCTGGCTCTGCCCCCAACCCTCAGGCAGTGAAATAACATCCCCAGGCCCACTAGGCCCTTACCTGTCTGACCAGGTGAACTGGACATGTTGATCCTTGTCAGGCAAGAGGAGAAAGAGGAAGCACAGCTGGCTCTGTTCCAATAAATTCCTCTTTCTCCTCACCCCTGCAGGATGTGACCCCCCCCTTCAAAGTGGGAGGCCCTGTTGGTCCCATGTCCAATCCCTGGACCTAGCCTAAGTACCCCGGAACCACCTCTATCTTCCCCCATTCCCTCCTTCTTCACAGGTCCAGGGGAGGATGACACCAGATCAAATATGGCCTCTGACATCTGTTGCAGCCCCTGCAGTACTGTTTGCTGATTCTGTTCTGACCTAGAGCTGAGCTAGCTGAGGTTATTACAAGGATCATCACCATTCTTTCACCTGTTCTGTACAGCAAGATCCCTTCACTCTAAGCTGCAATTGCAATGTACCTACATTATACTGTATGTCTGAGCTATTTAAGCAATAAGGAATGATCATGAATTATGTTAATGATCTGCTAAACTCCTTTAAGCGGTGTTATGTTGCACAAGGCATAGCTGAGTGTCGCATGCCCCTAGAGGGTGATTAACTGACAACATAACCCCTAAGAGTGGCTTATTGCTATTATAATAACTGGTCATCATTCTTTTTATGGGCTAGACCAGTTATTATTTGCCATAACAACTGGCTAATTATTACTGTAAACATGCATACAATCTGTTTACTTTCAGGACAAATCACGGTCATTCACTTGCTCTGCCTCTGAGTGAAAGTAAAAAATGATTTACTTTATCTCTCACAAAATGAAAAATGTTTAATGAAACTGTTTTCCCAAACTGCTGTTTCCAACACCATTAGAATGTACAGTATTCTATAAGTAAAAGAGCATGGATCTGAAGGGGAACAAAATAATGCCCACAAATTATAAAAAAATAACCACTGGGTAGTGTGAATACTTGAATTTAATATATACCTTAGGTATGTAATGCTGTTATAAACTTCTCAAGCTTTGCTCTCAGGGTTTGTGTAGCATTATACACCTCAGGTGGCTATAAAACTTTTATAATGCACACCACTCCATGCATTATGCTCAAAGTAATAAAAAAAGTTTTTAAACAGTGCTAAACCTGGTTCAGCATTTGATTAGGCTCAATATGTATGTTAATAAAAGATTAACATAAGGCTGCTTTTGGAGCTCTCATCAACATTTGACACAATGGATCTTGGAGTGTTGTTGGATTGCTACAGGAACTATGTGGGCCTCACTGCTGTAGTTTTGCATTGATTTGAGTCCTGCTTAGTTGAGAGAACACAACAGGTGCCTCAAAGGAGTTTTACCTCAGAGGCACCTGTGTTGTCCTATGGAGTTCCACAGGGCTTGATCCTCACCCCCTTATTATTCTCTGTGTACAGTACATCCTGCCACTAGGGGAGCTCATTAGATGGTACAATGTGGGATTTCACTGCTATGCATACAGAAGCTAGTTGTACCTGTCTTGTGTGCATCATGACACATCTGTGACTCTGGTGCTGAGCTGTTGTTTGGCTAAGATTGACAACTGGATGGCCTCAGATTGGTTATGTCTTAACTCAGACAAGACAGAGATCATAGTTATTGAACCTGGTCACCGGGGCTTGTCTGCTGCAGAGGATATGGCTGTCCCTGTAAGAGTGGCCATTCCCTCACTGCAGCAGGTACAGTTAGGGACCTGGGGTCATTTTAGATGATAGATTGACATTTGAACATCTAATTTCTTTTGTTGTCTGATCTGGCTTCTCTCATTTGTGGAACATCACCAGGATCAAGCTATACTTTGCTCAGGATGACCAAGTGACAATTATCCATGGTTTTGTCACCTGTAAGTTGGACTACTGCAATACTCTGTACCTTGGGCTATCTGGATGTTTAATGCATCAACTGCAGCTAATGCAGAATGCTGTGGCTTGGATTTTGGTGGGATTCTTCCGGAGTGGATCCACGACAGGAGTCCGACAGAAATTCTGTCAAACGCCCCATCAGCGACACCGGCAGGTCGACCGCATTCTGTAGTCGGCTGCCGGTTCGCTATTGCTGTCTTTGTTTTCTTCTGGGGGCTGTGCCCCCCACACCCTCCCACTTATGGATTCTCAACTCCAGTCGGAGCTGATTTGGGGGGGGTGCAGGACCCCTGACAGACAGCGCCGGGTTCCAGCTGGTCTCCCACTGTGACTAGGCACTGTAGTCACTGTGGGGGACCTCGCTGGTGAAATGTCGCTGTGGGGTGGGTAAAAGTTGCGGAGTGACCACATCACACCAGTCTTGTGTGCTGTCCACTGGTTGTCTTTGCATTTGCACATCACCTTCAAGATCAGCTTAACATACAAGGCCCTATGCAGTCTGGGGCCAGACTACTTATGAACTCCTGATTGCATACAACCCAGTCTGTCCCCTCTGCTCCACCGATGCTGGTTTGGTGGATGTCCCTCCTGCCAGGCTTAAATCCTCAGGTGACAGAACCTTTGGAGATGCACCTCCTATCCTTTGAAACTCACTCCCCTTCCACATCTGCTCTGCTAGCACAGTGGAGGCCTTTAATGTCTTGCTGAAAACTTTTTTGTTTGATCAAGTTTATTTAGTATAATCTGTTGTGGCTTTATCTGCTGGTTATTGTTTCAATGTGATATTTCAGGACTGTGGTCTAACTCTGTAAAGTGCTCAGATCCCATGTTGGACTGGATGCTACATAAATAAACTTGTCTTGCCTGATAGAATGCTTACAGCCAATCAGAAATCTCTTCTTCTCAGAACCTTTTGAACATTCTGGATATGAAACTATACAGCATATTGCTGTAAGGTCCCTTCACTATAAGCTACAAGTGCATTTCACCAGCAATATATTACATGTCTCAGCTATTTCTGATTACAGAACTGTACAACATATTGCTGTTCTGATTTAGTTTATACACATTTTTTTCTACAAATGCTATTGAACCTAGGTGGATAATAACATTATTTATAACAACATTTCACTCAGTGTGTATGTGTTGGGTTGGGTGGGCCTCGACAGACAAGCAGCATTGAAAAGTACCTCGCTCTCTCAGTAAGAAGCTTAAGCATGCTGGCTAAATCACAGTTTTATAAAGTGCCAGGCAGACTAGTTAGGCCATTTCTTTTTTTTTTTTACTCACCATTCTATGTATCTATGTATGGCATCTATGCCTGCCATGTGTTTTTGAGCAGCTAAGACAACTGCCATCCTACCCATATGCTTAAACTGTTAGCAGAAGCCAATCTATATACAACAAATTCAAGGGCATAACCCTTAGTGGGTATTTAGGGGGTGGGGTAGTTTGGCTACCATCCAGTTAAAATACCATCATGCACTGTAGACTAGGTACACACAAATGTATGGATTTCCCTTAAATTCACCATCTGTAGAATGAATCCCTTCTCAGTGGCACCCTTGAGGAATCAGTTTCTCTGGCTCTTTTCATAGGACACCACAAGCAGTATAACAGTAGTGACCATATGCCCTGGCACAGGAGGGGATCTGTAGTCAGAAAAGGCCCTTAGGGTTTAATGTGTACTCTACAAACTCCTCTCCCACTCCAGCTAGTACCATTTCTTTCATTCCTTTCCTTGGGATTCAGAGAGAACTTATAACACAGATCAGCCCTAGAGTCTCTTTTAGATTTGGATTTTTTTCCACTCCTCAGATTTCCTTAATTGGGCATCGCTCACTGGAATTGTTTGGCTCCCAAAGGGCTCACATGTCTCTGATCTCAATTGTTGCTAAACTTATAATTTGCCATTATTGGGTGGATGATTCTATCCTATCCTATAAAAAATGGCATATGGAGATTTTACAAGCTTTGGAGATGGAAAAACAGACTGCCCTTCGGCAGGATAGATAGGTCAATTTTAAATCCTGATGGGAATCTCTTTATGCTGTATTGTCAACCTCAGTGAGTCCACAGGTTACAGTTGGTTGATTTATCTTAATAGTATTTATTTTATTTATTTATTTATTTGAATTTTGGTAACTGGGTAAGTCTATTGGGACCATGTAGTCCCTTTTTCAGGGGCGACCCAGGGGAGGGTACATAGAACAAAAGTTTACAACTTACAAAGAGACACAGTAATTTACAAAATTAAACATAAAAATAAATCTAAAGTATGAAGGATGTACAGTAAGCAGGACTATAATACATATTGAGAGCCACAGTAGACCACAGCACTTTTAGAGAGTCACTGTGCAATATATGATTTAGGTAGTGTACTAAATGCAATATAAGGTTTTGTTTTGACAAGATAAAAATTGGGCAGAGTCTAGAGTATGGCTATACAGGTGTATATGTTCCAATTGTGGAGCACTGATTGTGTAGTACTACTGTTGTCATACAATATCGGTGCAGTAGTAGTATGGAAAATAGAAGAATATGTTTTGGAGTAGTAGGAAAACAAGGATAGGAGCAGGCACCTGTGAGTCAAGTGAGGCAGGTACAAGTTCCTGTGCTAGATAACTAGTTATACAGAGCACGTTTGAACCATGGGAGGGTAGTGCAGGAAAGGATAGATGGGGAGGGCTTTACTTTATACTAGGCTCTGTAATTCTTAATGCTTCTTCAGTTAGCCTTGGTGTTAGGTTGGTTGATGTGCTCGGGAGAGGGAAGTTCGGGGTGGGGGCAGATATTTGGGGTATTCGGTTATGTTGCATTGTTGTTCATAGTTTATTAATTGTGCCTTGACTGTGTTGTTGTATGTTTTCCCTTTTTAAAAGATTAATAAAGTATATTAAATTGCAAAAAAAAAAATGCACAAATCAGTACCTTATTTTACTTGGTGTATCACAGACTAGATCCAGACAGTAACCAGAATATCTCATTCAACATCACCTATTATGTTGTTGACTGTGATGCCCAGCTGGGTGACCATGAAACTTTGAGGTGATACCCACTTTCAGTTGTCCCACCACTTCAGTTCGTACTGCTTAGAGCTCAGCTTTCAGAAAACAATGCAAGCTTTGGACTTCAGTGTTGGGTAAGTTACTTTAAAAAAGTAATTTGTTACAGTTACTAGTTACTCTAAAATAAATGTAGTCAGGTACAGTCATATTTATTAGATTTGTATAAAAAATAATACATAAACGTAACTGTAACTCATATTACTTCATGTATTACTGTACACATGGTATTGCTTTTTATTTGGGGTTTTCCTAGCGCATTTATGCATAGGTGTGCCTCCACTCATTTTGAGCCCCTGACATTTTTTTAACACCCCAATGCTTCCTCCATTTTTTAAGCAAAGCCCTGATTATCACTATTATTACAATCACAACATTTGGGAGATTGCACAGAGGATAAAAAAAATGTTAGGTTGACCTAGAGACGTGGAGAAACATGCAGAAAGAAAAATTACTGAACTCAGATAAAATTTGGGGATAAAAATTAAAGATCGAAGGGAACCATATGAATAATCACCATATTTCTTGGCAAATGCCCCCATCCTTTCATTTTTTTTTTCTAGGGGAAAAAATTGTGCAAGAAATTCCAAAAAGCATCAAACAAAATAGATTCTAAAGACAATGGAGAATTGCACCATTCCATGTGCATTGAGATTATCAACCTTCAGTAGATTATCTGATAAAAAAAATCATGTAAACCACTTAAAGAACCAAAATGTATGCCTTTATATATAAACGTTATAATGTGAAGATGAAGACATTGGTCACTGTGGCATACATGTATACTAATGTTTTGATGCAATAGATTGGCAAACTGGTTGACGTGCCCTACAAAATACTAGGACATCAGCCAAGTCAAATTCTGTGAGTTTGCACATGTGGCCAAATGGTTCTGATGTTTATCTAAGGGTTTACAAGCAAAGTCATTTGGGTAATAAAAATGTATCTGCTGCTGGCGGTCTGCTGCCAGGGTGCGGCCCTGGGATAGGGAAACTGTTGACAAACATTTAATGCCAAAAGCATTCCAAACTGGAGGGTTATCTGAGTATATTTGTCTATTAATAAAACATGGGAACACAGAGAGGGTCTGGTTTCCAGCAAAACCCTATATGATCCTGTTTATAAACAAGCTGTTTTTATTTGGGAGAAACATATCCTAACAAGAAAGATAAAAAAAAACAGATGTGTACTGAGACACATTGGAGTTTTTTCTGTAAAAGAAGGATCTCATTCTGAGGTAGAGAAGGGGATCAGTGTAAAGCGCAACAGACTGATCGACAATAGGAGACTGGATGGGGGAAACTCATGTGGTTCACGTTCTTTGAAGACAAGAGACTGTACTATTCCAATATCTTTACCTGTAAGTTTGTTCTAGCTGTAGGAAAGCTAAGCTTGCATTTGTATTGTTTAACTCTTACTATTTTCAATGTTTTCCTCTCTAAGCCCTTTTGTTCTGTTTTGGCCAACGTGTAAATATTTTGTATAACTAAAGCAGTTTTTGTTTAGCACAATACACATAGTGGATATGCATTTTAATAAAAGGTGTATAGTTAGTATAGAGGCAAAGTAAATCTAGTTTAAACAATTTAAAAAACACATTCCTTCCTGATACAGGGAAAGGAGTGGAGTGAAGTTTGATAAGACAGAACCCACACTACAGCTGGGGTTCAAGCAGTCAGGCTTGGCCTGATCTGGGGGACTGGTGACTGGGCTCAGAGGGTCCAGGTGTTTGGGGTGTGCCAACTTTGCAGAGGGACACAAGTATGGGTGCAAGGACATGGTGGGGGATAAACACGAGTGAAGGTCTGCAGCAGCCAACTGTGACAGGAGCACTGGTTGGGGCATGGATGGGTGGGTTTGTCACCCACACCTTCAAAGGTCTCACTGTTTCTGACAAGCACATGACCCCTTTCAATCGATTTATTTTTGGATATGGAACCCAATGTAAGTATTAGGATTCCCTAGTCCTATCCACATCAGTATAGTTTAAACAAGAGTATCCTTTAATTTATAGGATGTCCTCATTTAAACTGACTTTAAATTACTTTGTTCCAAAGTCGGTCTGGTGGTGCTGAGGGTTGAGGTGCTGGATGCCACACCTCGTGTTACACAGGCAACCCAAGTTCAGGAATGAGCTTGGGTTGCCATGGATTGGCTGGGGGGAGGAGGGCAAGGAGTTGGATTGAGCAGGCAACAGGCAGCTCTCCTCTCCCAGGGAGAGATCTGGAACCTTCCAGGTTCTTGGCTGCCACCTAGTGGAGGCTTGGTGGTAGCTCCAAGTACAGTGGGATATTCTATGTTAGGTCAGGTGGGGGGAAGGGGCATCCACCAGAGCCACAGGATGCATGCTTACCTCCATGGGCATGTACACCATATTCTGGAATCCTGGGAATAAGAGGGAGAAAACCAAGAAAATGCTAATGTCTCCCTGCTGCCAAAGCAGGTGGAAGGTGGCAACGGGGAGCCAAAAGCTCTAAGAAAAAACAAAATTACTTTGTTCCTTAAAATTGGCTTAGCCTTCACGTATATATATTTTCAACATCTCCCAACATCCCCTGTATGTTTTGTAACACGGTTGCTGAAACTCCTTTTTATTCCCAGTACAGTGGGTCTCTCTGTCTCACCAAGAAACATGCACAATTATGTCAGCACTGTAGGTCCTCTTAGTGTCCCAAATCTAAATCTTTTCAAGTCTTTTATAGTTTGACTCATTTATACCATCTCTAAGTTAAGCAAAAAAATTACTGTGTCCCTTCTTAATTGTTTTAGATCAGCTGTCTTGCACAACTGGCTATGCAGTATTTTGTTTTGCTTCCTTCTCTTAATAATTAGAACTCACTGCTCTTTGTGTCATCACTTATCAGAAAGACAGCAATTACAAACTTGTGCTATGGCAACTTCTAACAGTTTTTTTTTTACATCATATTCTCTGTCAGTTCTACAGCATGTCCGCATCATGGCCCAAGGCTCAAATTAAATCCATCCCAGAAGGACCCCCCCCCAAATAACATGCAAAGCCGCCCTACAAAACAGTCAAGGAACAAGTGCAATTGACCCACATCAGATTTCTTTAGCCAGCATGACTGACTAGTACAAAGGAAAAATAACTGTAACTTCTTCTGTTGCACAGTTGCTGCATCACCTGCATATAAAGGCCCAGCAAAAATCTCTAAATCCCACTCTGCCCTATATGAGTTTCTTCTAGTTTAATTCTGATACCCACCACAAATCCAGTAGTTATCCTAGATTTGCCCTCCTTTGACAAGTCGGTCTGTGATGTCTGTGATGGCTGGAGCTGGTGGATGTGAGGCCTACTGCCGTCTGTGTCAGTGCCAGCTGCAGCTGGCTTGCATGGAGGCAATGGGTGGCATGGCAATAAATCAAATTGGTCCTGTCTGCAGTCTTCTGACCACTAGCCATCTGTCTTTTTGGGGGGTGTTTTCCCTACATTAGACAGAATTGGCTGAGCTGGCCTGGCCCTGGAACTTAGGGAGATCACAAATCTGATCTAATAATCACTCAGTTAAGCTGCACTGCTGTCTGCTGAGGAAGGACAGATGCCAGACAAGCAGTGAGCGACCATCTTATCTACTGTCTCCACTCCACTAAGATGGCAATTCTTGTCAAAAGGGTTCATGTTTGAGTGGTGCGGTAGCAGCTTGGATTTTCCTTTTGGTAGTGCTAGACAGAAGTGACAGTGATTTGAGCCAACCAAGGTTTCTACAATCAATCTCCCAGTCAGTACCTCCCCTGTCCAAGGCGAGGCAGCAACCACAGTCAGCCAGTGGTCACTGGTCAGGGATCTTAGGAAATTTAAATTAAACTGTCTAAGCAAAGGTAGTCTTGGGGAAGATAGGGACAGTCACAGGCAACAAGATATGTAGCATTAATTATGCACGGCAATCTGGTGGTTGGTGACTCAAAGGCAATGTTGCCACCAGACAATCACATGCCATCAAGCATGGTATCTGCACTTGCCTCACGGGATTACCTTAAAAAATAATATGTTGATTTACATTACAGTAACACATTAGTTAAAAGAAAATGTAATCAGTAACTTCTGAAAATCATATTTAATTCCAAAAATCATATTTTCCTATACATAATCAGTAACTAATATACAATTCAAGGCAATTTAATCAGATTGCTGTATGCATTACTTGTAAAGCATTACTACACAACAGTGTCAGGCTTCCAGGCACCTGCTGCAAAACTGCACAACAGTCTGCTGTTCTTTTACAGAGTCCAACTACTTTTCTTACTTCCTTTTGAAGGTCTCCTCTTTTATGCACAGAGGTAGACCCATCAAGTGCTTATCCAAAGGAGGGGCAGATCATACCAAGTGACTGGCAGTCAAATGGGAAACATGTTAGATGGAGAGGGCCACACTTCAGCATAGATCCCTCTGAAAACAAGTACCAATGCTAGCCTGCCTCAGGACCAAAAAGAAACCTGTGCTTTGGATCCCTGTGCCTTCAAATTTCCTCACCCCCACCCACCCACCCCAAGAACAAACCAACAAATGCAATCATACTTTGTGTATAACTACTTGGATTGCAATGTCCTGCCTTCTCTCTCTGCAAAGTCTACATAAAGAAAAATAAAACTGTGAAGACAATCATAGCACTCTATTTACAGTCTTCTAGAGGAAGAATATTTTGTTAAAATACATTGATAAACATTTGTAAACATTTTCCTATTAAGTTTTTAATAATGTAACACAATACCCATTTTATAAGTACAATAAAACACTCCAGAGTTGTATTTATGCCGAAATTACTGCACTTTCAGTGTCTGTAAGGCTCTCTACCTACACCATCAGACCTCAGCATGTCCCTGGGCATACAGCAATCTAAGCATAAATCCCATTAGGTCATATCTTATTGCTTACAGTACAGTACATACCTGAATGGTGGTTTAGTTTTTATAGAAGTAAAGAAAGGGATCTTGCAACCCAAACTGAGATAATGGCCTTTACATGTATGTGCAAAATTTACTGTCAAAAGTCTTATCTTCGGCTAAACCAACCAGGCCATAAGGGCATGGTCCATCCTGGTCACAAAATGGTAGTGGACATGTAAAGTTCTACAAATTCTATTAAAAGTCCAGCAGCTCAAGATAATACTATATACAGTAAGCCAAATCAATAAGAGAATGAAGAAGGGACTCCACTCTTTGTTTTCAATACGGGGAGTAAATAACTCATAATCAGTATTTAAAGCAGAAGTGTAACACACATTTTTTTTAAAGAGCTAGTTTCCTATACAGTTGAAAATAATGCTGTTCTGCAGTGACTCATCAGCTGTAATTTGTTTAGTAACTGTGTCCATGTGGGGAGGGTGGCAGGTTCCCTATAACCAACAGTTTGCTGTTCAATGACTGTTTCCGGCTTCAGCGTGTACTCTAACTTCCTCAAGCCTCCAGTCTGTGTTGCCGTCAATCATCTCCAGCCAGAGCTGACTCCAGCCAGTTGCCTCTCTTCAAGGGTGGGCACAATCCTTTTAGAAATCAACCAGTCCCTGTGTGGCAGACATGGCTCATTAGCTGTGTTTTGTGCAGTAACTGTGTTTGTGTGGGGCGGGTGGCAGACTCCCTATATCTGACAGTTTGCTGCTGAATGATTATTTATAGCACCTGTGTGTTCTCAAGCTTCCTCAAGCTTCTAGCCTATGTGGCTGGCAATCACCACCAGCCAGACATGACTCCAGCTAAGTGACTGTCATAGGGGGTGAGCGCAGTCTGTTTTAAAATCAGGCAGTCCCTAATTGGTGGTGCTGTGCAGCAGTGCTCAACGGAGTGCTCAGCAGAGTGCGGTCTGCGGAGTGCTGAGTCAGCTGTGAAAGCTGTGACTGTGATTAAGACCCCTGATTGTTTGTACTTACAGTTTTTGTTTTTAAGAAACATTTTAAATATGTTTTATATTATTTTTTGTAGTTTTCTTTGTATTTTGAGGAGGAATGGGACAGTTAAGCATACACAAGAGCAGATCTTTGTAAGTCTGCACCTACAGTAGCTGTACTACTTGGCAGGTCTGAAGCTACACTTTCCTACCAACAATATGCTGAGGTAAGTCATACTACAGTTGATATTTTGAAACAGCAATATTTTCATTTTCATTGATTGTAACATATTTGCAATTTGTCTTTGCATTTCAAGGTGCTTTTAAATGTACAGTTCATGACACTTGGATACATAAACTAGACTGTTATCAGTTAAAACATCATTGGTTCAAATTGGGTACCAAAGTGCTGACATTCTATTTGTTAATGGTATCAGGGAATATAAGCAGTAATTCAGGCCCTATTATTACTGGTTCCCTTTCTACCAGTTCAAGAGGTGGTGGCTACGCTTCAGGTGATCCATGTATACATTAATATTACCTCAAAATTTGATCAGTTTGCAACTAGGTTTAACTATACTGTATCATCTGGATGTTGACTTTCTTTCTGTGACATGGTTAACACCATGAGTCAGGGACGGGAATATAAATTACATATTCCCAGATTTAGATGTGATAGACTAGAAAAAATGAGGTGGGTGTTGTGGGTTTTATATAAGTGATACTCTGTGCTACTAAACTTCAGATTTTATCAAATTACACCAGCTGTGAATTTCTTGCACTCAATTTGATTCTAATTGGCCCTAAAAATGTGATTGTTGTTACTGTGTATCTTCCTCCTGATACTCACAAAAGTGGATTCTGCCATTTCTTGAACTGCTACAAAGAAGTAAACAAGAATTTAGAAAAATTTAATTTGGTGATTTTAATATTTATTGACCTTTAACAAATAGTACATATTATTGACATACAATAAGTGATTTGTTTTTAACATAATTGGTTAATGAACCTACCTGAACTAATTATGCCACTGGGACTAACTCTATTACTGACTGGCTATTAGCAATGCAAGTGTAAAGAATTAGAAGTGTTCATATTTAACCAAATATATTAAGTGACCATTCCTCAATAAAATGCATCTGGATTAGCAAACTTTCAAAGTGATCTCCTACTAAGACAAGGGTCAGGGTTCTGCCCAAACATAAAGTAGCTGATTTTAAAAATGTGTTACCTTATGATCCTTCATGGAGTACCTGGAGTACATACCCAGTATTGATTTGTCATTTGATTTTTTTTTCAGTTTGAATTCAATACTTTGTGATATTTTGGCCCCTTACAAAAATGGACTATGGTGGGCTCAATAAGGGTGAGGGTGGTGGGTTAAAAGCACATCCCAGTATGGCACCACTAAACAACTCCTGCACCACTCTGGCAGGGTGGGACTGTCCCATGGAGGCACCCACAGTAGTGACCGGGGAGGATGCAAGGGCCCTCCATAGTGGAGAAAGAAGCGGGGACATTGTTTAACCAGAAAAGGCACACTAAGCTAAATCTTGTTTCCAGGTATGACCTGGGAGCACAAGGAAGTTAAGTGACTTGCTCAGGGTCACACAGTATGCAAGTGGGATTCAAACCCAGGTTTTCAGGTTTGCAGCTCACAGCCTTAAACCTCTGCCCTATGCTGCCTCCTGAAAACCCAAGGAGGGTGGAACAGTACCACAGAGGAGTAGGAAGCAACTCCTGGTGGGGAATGCCATTGTGAGGAGGATAGATTTGTGAACAGCAAGAGAGGGGGACCGAGAGGTTAGCTGCCTACCCGGCACTATGGCTTGGAAGTATGGAAAGTGGATCCTGGGAATCACAAGGGTGGAGGAATGGGAGGGTGAGCTGGATGTCATTGTCCACCTAGGGACAATTGATCTGGTTACTGGCAAAGCTAGCATAGTGTAGCATGAGTTCAGGTAGTTGGGGAGGATTCTTAGGCAGGTAGCATGCTCAGTGGCCTTTTCTGAGGTGTTGTCTATCTACAACAGTGGAGAGGATGGGGTACTCCATAACAGGAGCTTCAATGCATGGTTGAAGAAGTGGTTCAGAGAAGAGTGGTTTGGCTGCATTGGTGACAGGGGTCCCACCTGGAGGAATAAAGGCCTACATAAGGATGATGGCCTGTATTCATCGAGGAGGGAAACAGAAGTCCTCAGTGGATGGTTTTGATGCTGCACTGGTGAGCAATTAAACTAGCCAAGGGACAGTGGCAAAAGGAAGCAGGAGACTTAAACTGTCCCATCCCCCGAAGTTGAAGTAGTCAAGAAGGAGAACCCTAAAGAGGGAAAATCCCCAAAGGTAACTAAAAACAGGAACAACAGAATGGAAGAAATGAAGTGTAAAGGGAATGAAGGCAGAGGAGGTAAAGAGAGTAAGCAAGAAGGAAGATATGGGGATGAAAAGAAGAGTAGGAACAGAATTTGGAAGGCCATGTGTGCAAATTCTTGTAGTCTGTTGTGTGGGAAATAAAATCTGGACCTGGTGGCCATCATGGCAGAGGCTGACCTGGACACTGTCACCATTTCTGAGTGATGGTGCAATGAGAACAATGACTGGAATATAGCCATCCCAGACTATAGTCTGTTCAGGAAGGACAGGGTGGGTTAAAGAGGGGGAGGAGTGACTCCTTACATGGGGGATAGCATGAAAGCAACTGAAATGCAGGGAATACAGGGAGGGACAGAGGCACAGCAGGTCACCCTAGAAATGGGAAATTGAACCAGTATACACACTGGCATGATCTACAGACCTTCAGCATACTGTGAGGGGAAGAGATGGACATGGTTCGGGTAGAAGCCATCCAAAAGATGGTGACTAAGGGGTAGGTGTTATTAGTGGGAGACTTAAAACTGCCAGATGTAGATTGGAGCATCCCAGCTGCAGCTTCAGCTAGGAGAAGGAACATCCTGGACTTCCTGCGGGTGCATTCCTCAGGCAACTAGTAAGAAAGCCCACTCATGAGGGAGCAATATTGGACCTTGTACTCACCAATGGGGATAGTGTTGCAGACGGCACATTGGGTGGCCACCTTGGGACCAGTGATCATTTGTACAGTGTGGTTCATTACAAAACTGTGGCAGAGTTGAGCCACACAAAGGCAAGGGTTCTGGACTTCAGGAGGGCCGACTTTACAAAATTGGGGAAATGTCTCAGGGGTGCCCTGGCAGGGGGGGCAGGACTTGGACTGAGTGGAGGAACAGTGGGAAACACTAAAAGAGGGACAGCAAGAGATGCCATTCTACACTAGACAGCCTGTGCCTGGTTAAAAGCAGGTAATGATTCAACATAAAACAACTGGCACCAGGTTTCAAGATTATAGCCAAAACTTTTACTGTAGAAAAAGGCCATATATTACATTTAGTAACAAAGAATACCTATAGTGGTGGACACACAAAACAGCAATGGGATTTGCCCTCTTGGATTTTTCAAGAAATGATAAAGCCAGGAAGGTGAAACCAGTCAGAGTTGTTTGTCCACCACTATAGGTATTCTTTGTTATTAAATGTAATACATGAATTTTGCCTACAGTAGTTTTGGCTATAATATTGAAGCCTGGTGCAGGTTGCATTTCACTGAATTAAAACTACAACAGGACACGGTGAGGGCAACCAATCTCTGCATTAGGCAAGTTAGCAAAAGCAAGAGGAGAAAGAGACTGCTATGGTTCTTAAATGAAGTGGCTGGGAAGATTAAGGCAAAAAAGCTAGCATTCAAGAGGTATAATGAGATACAGAGGGAGAAGGATAGGGAAGAGTATCAAGAGAAGCAGAGAAGTACAAGCAGGGAAAGCAGTCAGGAGCCCAAAGGCACAAACAGAGGAGAAAGTAGCCCAGGCTGTGAAGAAAGGGGACACTACATTTTTTCAGGTACATAAGCTAAAGGAGAAAGACCAGGAGAGGAATTATAAGGCTAAGGTGGGATGGGGGAAGGGGCGGAGGTGTAAAAATAAAAAGTAGATTGGGAACAAAAACCCAGGGCAGAGTACATGATAGTTGGAGTGGTACTGATGACCACTAAACAGGAAATAGACCTGGGGGTTGTCACATCTGATGACTTAAAGGTAGTCAAACAGAGTGACAAGGCAGTAGGGAGAGCCACTGAAATGTTAGGGTGCATATGGAGAGGTAACACCAGCAGAAAGAAGGTGGTGATGTTGCCACTGTAAAAATCATTGGTAAGACCTCTTCTAGAGTACTGTGTCCAGTTCTGAAGACATCTCCAGAAGGCCACAGACAGAGTAGAGGTGGTCCACATGAGGGCAACTAAAATTGTGTAGGGTCTGCAGCAAAAACCCTATGAGGAGAGACTAAAGGACCTCAATATGTACACCCTGGAGGAAAAGAGGGACAGGGGGATATGATAGAGGCTTTTAAATATAGTACATCACAGGTAGAAATAACAGAGGGTAGCATTTTTCAGAAAAAAAGATGTTCAAGAACAAGGATTTGTGCTATGAAGCTGGAGGTGGTAGACTCAGGGGAAACATGAGAAAATACTTTTTCACAGAAAAGGAGGTGGATACATGGAACAGCTTCCCAGAAGTTGTGGTGGGACAAAAACTGTGACGTAATTCAAGAATGCATGGTATAGGCACAAGGGAACCTTAGCGGTTAAGAAAGGAAGGGTAAAAACTTGAGATCAGTAGGGTCTGTGGTATTACAGTTGGTAGGGAAAATGAGCAGACTAGATGTACTAAGCAGTCCTTTTCTGCCATCAAATTCTATGTTTCTATAAAAATGAGTGGTAACTCACACAAATGGATCACTACTGACTTATTACAGCTAAAATGGCAAAGGGTCTGTGTTTGGTATAACATTAAAGCGATTAGAGAGAACAACTTTTAACAAAATACAGAGAGCTTAGAAATTGGTATAGTAGGCAGACTATACTACCAAAGCCTAAGTATTTGTGTGTAAGCTATCCTCCTCAGTCAAAGATTCTTGTTTCTTTTGGAACAGTATCAGGGAACTATTAGGAGACAAATATAATACCTTCCCCTTCTCAGATAATATTAATGCATCTCATTGCTGTGACCCAACTGATATTGCTAATGGGTTTAATTATTTTTTTAGAAATGAAATGGAGAAGGTCGCTGCCACTTTGATATTTACTGAGCTCAACAGATCTTTATCTTCTGATAGCTGTATGAATAATGTCCATTCTATATGCCCTGCCTATAGACAGAAACAATGGGCAAACTGGATGGATCAAACGGTCCTTATCTAAGCAAAATCAATGTTATCTCTTTCTTAAATTTGCTTGAAGTATTTGAGAAAGTTAAAGCATAAAACTCATGTAGGGCCTGATGGAGTAGATTTGAAATAGTTTAAGGCAGCATTAGAAGAGTTAGTGGTTCCTGTAACAAAACTGTTAAACTTTTGATTTATTCACAAAGAAATTTAATTGATCTAAAAGCATGCTTTTGTTTCACTTATCTTCAAAAATGGAGATAAGCAAGAAACTTTGAATTACAGTATAGACCAATTTCTGTTTTATCACCACTATCAAGGCTACAGAAAGAAAAGTACATGATCAGATGGATTATCTTCAAGAAGACAATAAACAGACGGTTGAGGAATGGGCTTAAGAAAGAATCATAGCATGTTTACAGCCCTGGCCATATTTACTAAATCTGTTCATGTGTCCTCAGATAGTGGTGGGTTAATGAGTTAAGTTAACATTGATTATCCAAGGCATTTGATCTTGTCCAGCATCCAGATTTACTTGAGAGTTTAGATTGCCTTGTTTTCCCCATTTGTTTTTGAATGGTTTAATGATCACCAATAAAGCAGCATACAGCCGGTCACAATTCAAAGCAAATTTCCACAGCTCTTCCTTTTAACCTTTCTTGTGCCACAGATTGATATACCTGTCCAGATTTCCTACATATTCCATTTCTGTTGGCAGTTGAAGAGTTAAATTAGGTGTCCCCCAGGGATCAATCCTTGTTCTGTTACTTTTCAGTTTATTCCTTAATAATTTACCATCTGTTTTAAGTTTTCAAGGGTGCTGCTGTTTGTGGATGTCACCTTGATCTTTTCCTAAAATGAAAACCCATGCAATCTTATTTATTCTCTGCAGTCTGATTTTAGTTCTGTTCATGAATAATTTATTTATAAAAAAAAATCTGTGTTTAAATTAAAAGAAGACAAAAAACCATGCTTTTCAGTTCTTAGAACCAGACTTATCTTTTCCTGAGACTGAAATAAAAAACCAGGATGATGGGTGCCCGTGAGGAAGGTCGGAAGTTGACGCTTGTTGACGAAAGATATTCCAAGGTGGCTGGGCAGAGCAGATGCTGAACACTGAGAGGAGTGCGGAGAGTCATGTTATCAGTTTGATTTATGTTTACTACCAGCTTATAGCCTTGAACTGGGGAAAAGAAATATGCTCGGGTGGTAACTTCATTTAGGGTGTAAACTGCTTGTAATGCCAGTTAAAAAGCAAAAAGCTGTGATGTGGCAAAGATTTATTTCTTTGGTTAGATACCTAGAGTGTATCTTTCTTTTTGTTCAGGCGTATGTTTACATAGTGAGGCTGATTGTTTTTTTCTTTCTGATATATACGAGGTGGCTGCCGTAAAGAAAAGAGGCTGCTCAGAGGATGTAACATTTCATTTCTGTCTCAGTTTGTCTAAAGCAGGTTGAACTCTAAAAGAAATTAGAGAGTCCAGAGTGGAGAAAAGGAGTTGGGAGACAAGGTCCAAAAAACTAGCAGGTACGCTGCATTTGTGGAGATTTGCCTACAAGCGGACGCACTACCATTACTTCTTTCTCCAGTGGTAAGCCCCATGAAGGAAAAGCAGGCACAAGGTAATATCCTTCACTTTTTTTCAAAGAAAGATATGGCTACAAGCTTGGACCAGAAGTTGGATAAGTTAAGGGCTCAGACTGAAACAGATCAAATATTTGTCGGGGGCAAAGAAATGGAACTTCGACAGGAAGGTTTAAATAGGGTATTACAATGAGACGCCTCATTAGTCCCAGCAATTTCCTAGATATTAGTCATGGACATGCAGGGTTTAAACGTCAGAGAAATTTCACAAAATGTCACCAAATTTTGTTGAATTTGTGAAAATTCCACAAAACTGGCATTTGCTAATTTCATTGAGCCCTAATTCCTGGTTGATTACATTATTTTTCACAATGCAAGTTATTGTATAAGAGAAAATTGTCATGCTTAGTAAGTGAAGAAGGGTGTCTCTCTGCAATATTGTGTTTTCTGTTTCCTTTTTCTACACTCAATTTAGAAAGAAATGTTTAGCTAAGATGCAACATCTTGATTCCACTGGAGTCCTGCTTTTACTCATGTTTACAATGTGTTTACTCAGGATGGTTCACACTAGATACCACATTTCATTTTCCGTAACTTGATCAGGGTCACCCAGTATTTGGCTATAGTAGGGTTTAAGCTTGAAATCTAGTGGCTTCCAAAGTGCTCCAACCACTACAGTCATCCTTACTGCCTGGGTGGGGGCACTGGAAAAAAAAACCATGGTGGTCTGCAAAGTTGTTGTTTTTTTTGTTTGTTTACAATTTATTTTCCAACAACGGCCAAGCTGAGTTGCAACATCTCCTTTCCAAAGGGGTCCTTCTTTTACTAATTTTTACAATGAATTTACTCAGGACAGTGCAGCTGAGATGCAACATCTCAGTGACATCATGCCATGAAGAGGGGGCACACAATTCAACATTTATCTAAAGGGAACATTAAATGGCACTTTTATGAGATTTGTCTGCTCAAAAGGCACTATTTTAGTGTGAATATCTCAGACTGTATGTGTATGACTGCTCTTCAACATCCTATTTCCAGTGGGGCTCTGCTTACTACACATTTCCCTAGGTAGATAGTTGGACTGGAGCACTGGGAGCTAAAAGGCCCATTTACATGACTTGATTTGCACTGGTGCATGTAGTGCAGATGAGTTGCACTGGTGCAGATCAGGTCATGTAAACAATCTGCAGAGCATTGTAGGTCACAGCATTGCAGTGAACCATGATCCTTGGTTGGGTGAGATTATTTATCTCTGCAGGTGTTTTTTGCAAGTATATAAATGCACTGCACAGCACCCCGTGAAAGTAACCCCCCCCCGAAAAATCTTACCTGTCAGGATTTGAAATCCCTGTTGCTGAGCTCAGAGTATTTTATCCTCTGTGTTGACATTCCTGTTTTCCCAGTAATTTTTTTTTGGGGGGGACCAGCAGACCTACTTCCCTCACAGTTTACCCCAGCTCTGACCCCAACCCTGGCAGAAATGCTGCTAGAATGCAGGAAGTCTTCATGCGACGACTTACACTTCTGGGTATTTAAACGCAGCCCCAAACATTGTAGTTGGAGCTGTGGCAGAGTGCTTGAGACTGCAGTGCACTAGTCAGCTACTGTACATATAAACATGTCTTAAGTGAGTACAATAGCTCATGGACACACATTTAGTATATGGCTGTAGCAGGGTTTGAATTTGCAATCTCCCATTTTTTGACAGTGCTCAAACAATTAAACTGTATTGCCTAATATTTTAAGGGGGGCCAGGAAGAGCTGGTTACTGCTGCCAATACATTTTTGTTACAATTTATTTACCCTGCATAACACAACTGAATTGCAGCATCTTGATTCCAGTGGAGTCCGGCTTTTCTATTTGTACAATGTATTTATCTAAAAGATTCCAACCGAGATGCAGTATTTCATTTTTATTGGGGACCTGCTTTTACCCATTGTTTTACTGTAATTACCTCGGAGAGCCCAGCTGAGATGCCAGATTTAATTTTCAGGGGGCCAGCTTCTTCCCCTTTCCATAGCTTGGTGGAATGGAACAGTGGGTGTTTAATTGAATTGTGAAGAGCTTTTCCATGCTATCCAAAACTGCTGTATAGTGCCTGAACATCTTTAAATTACATTAGTTAAATGTGCACGTTCCCTTCATTTCATTCTTCTCTAGTACAAGAGAGACATTAAAACATTACTAGGGAAAGAAGCTTTAAACATGATACTGCACCATACAAAATGGCAGTCAAAACAGAAGAACAATACATTTCAAGAAAAGTCCCAGGGGAAAATGAAACATGAATAGATACAGTACATGTTAATAATCTTCAGCTATTAAGGGTAGGCTGAGTGGTTCAGACTTGTTGCAATACAAGCCACCCAGATCATCCAGTAGCTCAACAAATCTGAGTAGAAACTGAGCTGATGAAAAGCTCAGATTACTGCCAGAATTGCTGGAGCGCAGTTTCTGAGACACAAAACTCATGCGCTAGATTTTTATGTACAGGAAATACCATGAGAAAAAATGTTCTTGTGGTACGTCCGACACTATTGCTGTAACCCATGAGTGATATCTTCACTTGACTCATGGTGATGAGATAGGGAGAATGTATTGTTGTCTGCACCAGCTGCAGAACAAAAGGAAAAAGATATTAAAAAAATTACAAAAAATATATTTTACAAAAATAAATACAACTTTGGCAGAGGAGGACCTAGAAAAATGGAAAAGCACCTGCAACTGGGTTGGGAGGGGGGATAGAAGGGGTGGAAAAGTGAAAGTTAAAGTGTCAGAACTGAAACACATGGACCATTATAAAACAAAAATATCACTTTTATTTTAAAAGAAAGAAGTTAAGGAGCTTGAAGGGGAGCTAGAAAAAAAAAGCTTCTGCAGCTACTGAAGATTGAAAACATTAGAGGTGGAAGGAAAATGAAAGTACATCACAGCAAAATGAAACACACAGCTAACAAAAAGGTTACTTTTATAAATAAAGTTATATAGAGAATGATTGGGTAGGGAACTAAAACAAAAAGAAAAACATCTGCACCAAGGAGGATGCATAAAAGAATAGGAACAGAGTGAAAGCAAGTTGAACAGAAAGACTTGTGTCTAAAATTGGGTTTTGTATGTCTGTACACAAATAATGACAACCATTGCTTTGTAGTTTAAAAATGTTGAATCAGAACATTGATGCAGTGAAATTCAAGCATACTATGTTGATGCAGTTTACTAAAACAGTAACAGTAGTGTTACAGTGCTGCAGACAGCAAGTTGAGAGTAGTCATGCCTGCTTGCTCTTGTTTGTATTCTGCCCTGACTTGTTTGTAATGCAATGAATTGTGCTGTATTATATTCTCATTTCCCAATGAACCCCTCTCTCAGACTGCTGGTGGAAATGAACTATACTCAACTAAGCAGACCCTTCTTGGATAAACTTTTAAAAGATTACATCATAAAATAAATAAACAAATTGACACATAGGGCTCGATTTTCAAAGAGCCATTAGAGCAATGCAAGTTGCGTCACTCTAGGGCTGTGGCAAACTCTGGGTGCACCAGGAACCCTGCACCCAATTTTATAAAAAGAGGGGGGATCTATGCACCAAAAAACCAGGGGTTGCTGCAGCCACACACCAGTGCCAAACATATGGTTCACCTGTGAGAATTGCTGCAAGGATCCACCCCCCTGCCCTGTGCAACACTAGAGTGGCTGGGATGGTTGAGGGGTGGTGTACAGCTGGACAGGAGGCGGTCTGGGGTAGAAGGAGCACAGGAGATGGCATAGAGGGAGTCAGGGAGAAAGCTGGGCATGGAAGGGAGTGAGTTTGCAGCTGGCAGGGTGTTTTTTTTTTAGTTTACTCTGTATTGGCTATCATGTCATATTAGTGACCTACAAAGTTCTGTACTAATGCAGTATACTCTAAATACATAATCAGATCACGGCCAACAAATCCAAATAGGGGCAAGTGATATGTCCAGATATCAGCATTATCATAAGTACATATCACTCATCAGACTGTAAAATGTTTACAGTATAAAGACCATAATAACCATCTACTATAAACCTATTATTGGGGGTACCATTTCCATATCCTCAAAGCTGATGGAAGGGGCCTGCAGAGGGGAGGGTCCAGTGACAGAAAGTGACATGGCACCAGGTTGGAACAAAAGTGCACACCTGGTGCCCTGTCACTTTCTGTACCTGGAACCCCTTGGGGGGAGAGCTGTTGGCACTTACCAAGGAAAAGAGGGACTTGGGAGTCATAATCACAGATGATCTGACGGCCACAAGACAGACGGCCAAGGCAGTGGGAAAGACCACTGGGATGTTGGGGTGTATTAGAAGGGGAATCACAATCTGAAGGAGGGAGGTGATAGTTTCACTGTACAGGACCCTGGTGAGGCCTCACCTTGAGTACTATGTCCAGTTCTGGAGGCCACACCTTTGTAAGGACATTGGCAAAATAGAGACGGTGCAGATGAGGGTGACCAAAATGGTGAAGGGTCTGCATCACAAGCCTTATGAGGAAAGAGTCAGAGACCTCAATTTATATACACCGTAGGAAAGAAGGGAGAGAGGTGACTTGATAGAAACATTCAAATATCTGAAGGGCATGAACAAGGTGGAAGGGGACAACACATTCCAGTTTAAAAGTAGTGCCAAAACAAGACGGCATGATATGAGACAGATGGGTTGCCACATAAGGGGTAATGTAAGGATGTTCTTTTTTTACAGAGAGGGTGGTGAATGCAGGGAATAGCCTGCCCCAAGAAGTGGTGGCCACCCCTACGGTGGCAGGCTTCAAACTGCATGTGACAGGTATAAAGAGATATTAGAGGCAGGAAGAAAAAGCTAAAGCCAGTGACCAGATAGGGTCACTGGCCACTTCGTCAGGTAACATAAATGAGCAGACTGGATTGGTCTGGTGGCCATTATCTGCCAACAGTATCTATGTATCTATGTACCCCACCCATTTTCAGTCCCATCTCATTGGCTATGAGGATATGCAAACAGCTTCCCCAACATGTCTCTATCTAAACTGTGCTACCTGTTTTATATGTACTATACTACCCATACCTTGTAACCTCCCAGCTCATGCCTGAAAATAGGTAAATGTAAGCCTAGCACCACCGCCCAGTAAACAAAAACTAAATAAATAAATAATAATAGGTTTATAGTGGATGGTAATAGCACTCTGCATACTGTAAAAGTTTTGGGGTGTTACATGAGGTCCCTACACCCTAATTGGTACCCTCAGAGGTACACCGTAGACAGCTAGCACTTAAGTATATGTTATACTAACAGATAGAGTTAAGGGCATCTACCGTACAAGAGTAGATGTCAGGATATGAATGCATATTGTTGTAATACACTTTGCTTGCTGATACATACTGTATATTCTGCTATGTATTTTCTGTGTATTTCTTACTTGTAAGATGCCAAGGCACCTGTGTCCTTGGAGTAATTATAATATGTAAGATTGCATTGCCACCTTTTGGTGATTTGTACTACTACACTGAGTTATGTACGACTCTGTATAAGAACTCTTTTGTTCTCAAACTGATGACTTTACAGAATTGTATAATGTTATCTTGGACCATGGAGCCACCTCTAATTTAGCCAATAGGGCCCATCTCTGTAACTAGAAATGTTTCTATCTTACAGTAACCATAGTAATTATCATAGGTATATAATGTAATGCTCAAGTCTTATACCTCGGAGACCTCAGAAGAGACCCCAAGAGACACAGAGAAACCTCGAGGTATAGGGAATGCTTAGCACTGGCTCCAGGTTCGTATTGGTAAGAACTGCTTAGGGCAACTATGATTTAACCTTTTGGTAGTAATAAACTTGTTTTTTACTCTAATGCAATGTGTCTGTGATTACTTGCATTCCCAATATTGTCAAGGATCTGAAAGTGAGGTTTAGACCTCTCAACAAATTGGCGACCGTGTGCAGGTGATATTTGGTGTTTGTAAGTTTTCACTTGTTGCTGAAACTTTTTCCCTTTCCCACGGGGACAGTAGGTGTGCATTCCCGTATCACCTCTCCCATTTTAAAACCAGTTTGTAGTAACTTGCAAAGTCTGGCTGTCTTTTCAGGTGTGGTCGATGCCATCTCCGACCCACTCCATAGCAGCTTTGAATTGCGAGCCTACAACTTAGACAGTAGCCCGGCTGTGTATAAAGTGCTCCTGCTGTGGATCAATACGAGGCATGGTGCCCTTTTCACAGTTTAAATTTTTGTTCCCTCCCACACAATGGCCACCATATCAAATATCTGCGCAGAACTGAGACTCGATGTCTCGAACTTCCTTGCCTCTCATGGAGGATGGGCTGACTTCACGCGGGACGCAAGTCAATCTGAAAACCCTATACTGGGGATTTCAACCCAGTATACGGAGACGAGACAATCAGCCAATAAGCGTCAAGCTAAAGGGTTGATGGTTGCGGCTCTCTATGCTGCTCTGGAAGCCTCCGAAGCGAGGTTTCGAACCCTTGATCTGCAGATTTCATCTCTTAAGCAACAGATGGGTTTGCATGAAACAGAATGTATAAGACTGCAGCAGAACTTGGAGTCTGAACTCCAAACTCTGCGAAATGAAAAGGATTCACTATTGCATCATTCAGCTCAAGCTGGAGAACAGGAACTATGTATGTTGAAGCAGGAGTGTGAAAGTCTGAGACAGGATAAGAGTCAGGCATTGCAAATGAATGATTTGCTAAGTGCTGCAAATGCTCAGTTGAGTGAGGAAATGGCTGAGCTGCAGGACGAGATAAACCAGGTACGTTATGATTTAGAAGTGTCTATCAGGGACAATCGTGAATTGACCGCCACGTATAGAGTATTGCAAAAGCAAAAGCAGGATGAGGTTGATATGGATGTTGCAAGTGTGAGTCATAATGAATGTAGAACCAAGATGGCGAAACTGCGACATCAGCGAGAGGTTCTGGCTGGCCATGTTAAGGCAATGGGAGGCGTAGCCCCTGCCTTACATACGTCATCTGAAGGGGAGTTATCTGATGATGACGTTTTGCAATACAATGCCTAGTCATACCCCTACTATGGCCCAGAGACCCCACCCAGCCATCCACAACATGGCGGGTCCCCACTGCACCCTCACCATGTCATACATCATCGACGTCGTGACGCCCATCATGGGAGATGCCAACATGGTGACCCCCATGATAGGGGAAGCAGGTCCAGGCCTGGTCCTGACAGCACCACCGGTAGCCGTTATTAATGTGGAAGACAGGCAGGAGATAGAAACCATGATTGAAACTGCGATAGGCAATGTACCCTTTCTTGAGAGGAGTAAACGGGCCATTAAAACCCAGATTAGGCAGATTCTGCAAGAGGCTGGCACTCAGGAAGGTATTGTCCACACTACGGCTGAGGCTGCAGCTCGGGCCGCCCTGGATGGCACTCGAGACAATCTACCTCTACCTGATTGACCCAGTAATCCCCTACAAATGGCCTACTCTGTTCAGCAAATTGCTGACAGCATCGGTCAGATGAATCCGTCCGACAACCTCAGCTGTCACTTGGAAAAGGTGAGTTCTAAATGTGAGCTGCTTAGCCTCACTGCAGAATATCAGGTCCAAACACTACACCAGACCATCGATCCTGGTTTGTGGGCCAAACTCCCTAATGCCGTTCGCCAGGATGGGAACGCTACCTTTGACGAGGTTGCAGCTGAGCTCATTTCTGCTCACAGCCCAGGAGTAGTAGGAGTGATGCTTGCATACCCTGTAAAACAGAATGCAAAGGAAAGTCTAGCGACTTACCACCAGAGACTCTGGATGGCCTACAGAGCAGGAAAGCACTTGGCACAAGAAGCTGCTGATGTAGATCTTATTGAATATAAGACCCTGTTCCTTAGGAACATGATTCCAGCAGTAAGAGAAAAGGTAGAGCCAACCACCTACCCCAATATGGATGGGTTTGCCAACATCCTTTGGAAAACCAAGAGAGTGTACCAACTTTATATCCGTGATCTGGGCTCTGGTTCCAAAAAGGTAGCCGCCGTTGAGCCTACTTTGGAGGCCACGATGCACTACACAGTGGAAGGGCAGGCCCAACACCAACAGGCCCAACATCAGCAAGCCCCTCCAGCTGATAACCAACACCCCGACAGGCCCATCTACAACAACTGCAATAGCAACAACAATGGGGTGGGAACTGGACTTGGCATAAGTATAAACAGCATAAGGGTAGAGGTAAACCACAACAGCAAAGAGCAGGCCCTTCATATAGGGAGATAGCTGAAGAGAATTGGAAATTCTGAGAGCTCCTGGGACAAGTACAATCTGTGGTGGATGCTGTTCCCGCAGCACAGGCCCTTGCGGCAGTACAACCAGCAACCCAGACCTTAACTGGTCATGGGGATAAAGGCGGTTCAGCTCCTCAGGCCCATTCAGGCCTGAACCCAGAAGCTCCTCCCTATATAGCATCAGTACAGCATGATGAAGTGATTCACAAGAGTCAGGACCAACCTCTCCATTCTTCCAGCAGTACAGATTGACAATTACAGGCCCCAGTCCAGATTGTAAACAAGCTAGTCTTGGATACAAATGGAAGGCCCTGCACCGAGGCCGAGGTCGGGGGCCACCTACTAGTAGTTCTGTTAGATACAGGTGCAGCTGTATCTGTGTTACATGATGAACACCTGAACACATCCCCTTGGTCCACCGGACGGAGGACCAACGTGTCAGGAGTTGATGGTACTAGGCTACCTGCATACCGTTCTCTACCCCTACCGGTAGAGCTAGGCCATCTAAAGGCCTCACACACTTTCCAACTCATGGTATTGCATGATCATCCTAGTATCATAGGGATTGACTTCCTCACACCACACGACTGTGTGGTGGACCTAGCTAACATGCTACTGATACAGATTCAGGGTCAATATCATACCATTTTGATTCCTGATTCACACGTTGTGGCAACTATATCTGCCAAGGACAAGGAGTATGATGTCATAGATTTGTTCAAGAATCATGAACTTTTCCCAAAGCTCCTCCCTATATTGCAACGATATTTGGAAGCGTTTGCAATCAATAAACATGACTGTGGTAGAATGCACACCGTCATCGAAGTGCCAGGCCCAGCACATGAGAGGCAAAGGCAATATCCTTTTCCAACTCAGGTCTTGACTTCCCTTAGAAAGACGATCAATTCACACCTCAAGCAAAGAGTAATCAGAACTTGTGTCTCCACCGCCAACTCCCCAGTGTGGCCCGTGAAGAAACTCACAGGTGCCTGGAGACTTACTACTGACTACAGGAAACTGAATCAGGTCACCCCCAGTTGTTCTCCAACTGTGGCATCAGCACCAGATGTGCTAAGACTTCTGACCCCTGATTTGAAATGGTTCAGTGCCCTGGACATCTCCAATGATTTTTGGTCACTACCATTGGCCCTTAAGAGTCAATATAAGTTTGCCTTCACCTTTGAAGGAAGACAGTACACGTGGACTTGCTTGCCACAAGGATTCCATAACAGTCCATCCCTGTTCCATCTCCAAATGATGGATGCCCTCGAGAGTTTCTCTACTCCCCAATGTCTCTTGCAATATGTGGACGACCTGTTGCTGGCAACAGCCAGACAGGAACAACATTTGGATCTCTTGGACAAACTACTGACTCTCATTCAGAGAGCGGGTCTGAAATGCAACCCAGCAAAAGCACAACTGTGTCAGAAAGAAGTACTCTTTCTGGGTCTGAAAATAACTGACCAAGGTCGAAGCCCTACCTGGAAGAAGGTACAGGGATTGCAAGACTTGCCGTTACCCACCAGTGTGGCAACTCTTCGAAGGTTTCTAGGTATGGTGAATTATTCAAGAGATTTTATTTGTGATTTTGCTCAGAAAGCTGCTCCTCTGTATGAGTTGCTCAAAAAGGACGTACCATGGACTTAGGGCCCCATACATACCCAGGCTATGACGTCACTGAAGCAGGCCTTGGCCTCCGCCCCAGCTCTGGTCAACCCCAATCCAGCACTACCATTCCATCTGGAATGTGCCACCTCTGACATTGCAATGTCAGCAGTGCTGGCCCAGAAAGTGCATGGCACCTTGATACCATTGCATATGCCTCACAGCTCTTGACCCCGATGGAACAGAAGTATGATCTTTGCGAAAGGAACCTTCGGGCCACCTACTGGGCTGTCAAGCACTTCCTGTATATCATTGGGTACTCACCACTGATCATCAACACCAACCACACCTCAACTACCTTTCTGCTCTCAGATAGAGTGAAGGACGGGTCAGTCTCTAATACCAGAATGACACACTGGTCACTTCTTCTCCAGGACAGAGACATACAGGTACAACTGACTAAAGTTCCATCCATGTTAGCTCATGGCCTCCTTTTCCAGGGAGAACCCCATGACTGTACACTACAGTCACCTGATCTTCCAGATCCAGGTCCCTTCTTCCCTGCCACGCCACAAATACTTGATAACACCTCTTTGTGTTGTGTCTTTATTGGTGGTTCAGCATCCTACTATCAGGGAGAACAGATTGAAGGGATGGGCATTCTGGTGATCTACCCTTATGGGAACACTGTTAAGATGTCTAAGCGCTGTAGTGTAGCATCATCACAATACGCAGAGATAGTAGCAGTGGCCTGTGCCCTCAAGTTCATCCAGCATGGAACCAAGGATACCATCATTTTTACAGACTCTAACTGGGTTTGTTGTTCTCTTACAGAATTTCTTCCTTTCTGGCAGAAGAACTCCTTCCTCTCCTCTGATGGCAGCCCAGTGAAATACAAGGAATTGGTAATATACATACATTCACTGGCACAAACATTTGCACACAAACTCTATGTACACAAAGTCAAAGCTCACTCTCTCCATGACCCCTACCATGCCTTCAATGACACAGCAGACAACCTTGCTAAGGAAGGGGCCTGAGGGGGGGACATCTGGATGATGGACCATCCAGAGGCCAATGCAGCTGTACAGATTGCAGCACTCAGGAAGAAACCTGAACCTTTTTCCCTCTTGGACCTCTCAGCAGCCCAGCATTTTGACACTGAACTTAAAGAAGTTTTCAGATTCCTTGACAAGGGTACTGAAGAGAAACTTCCCACACACAACCCCTATCGAAGGCATGAAGGTAAGCTACGCTTGTCACCAGATGACAAGCTCATCTGGTTCCAATCAGATGATTCCACCACCAAGTTGTGGGTGGTTCCCAGACACTTAAGATCTGAATTCTTGCACCAAGTGCATGACACTCCCACTGGTGGACACCAGGGAGTGGAGAATACCCTCCAAAGACTCAAGACCACTGCCTGGTGGCCTGGTATCACCAAAGATGTTAAACAATACATAGACAACTGTCTTGTTTGTGTGCAAAACAACCCCATCCCTACCAAATGAAATGCCAAACTCTTACCACAATGACACTCTGGCCCTTGGCATGTCATACAGATTGATTTCATTGGTTCTCTGACTAACACCAGCAGAAATAACAAGTATTCTGTTGTGGTAACTGATCTCTTCTCTAAGTGGGTTGAAGCTTTCCCCACTAAGACATGCACTGCAAAAACTACTGCCCAAATCCTGGTGGAACAGATTTTCTCCAGGTGAGGTCTACCCTTAAAAGTAGACTCTGACAAAGGAACCAGTTTTACAGGTAAGTTGATAAAGAATCCCTTGAACTCCTTGGAGTTCAGCAGAAGTTCCACATACCTTACCACCACCAATCCTCAGGTCAAGTAGAGAGAGCCAACAGACAGATTAAGCAAATGCTTTCCAAATTCATTGAGGATAATCCCAAAATCTGGGATTCCCTATTGCCGTTACTCCTTACGGCAATTAGGGGTACACCCTCAGCCACCACCCAGCTTACACCCTTTGAGGTGATGACTGGTAGACAGATGAGATTACCTGAACACCTGTTGTTTGACCTGCACACCCCCATTGAAGACCATGTGTCTGTGGACCAATATGTGGAAAAACTCAGAAAAGACCTCATACACACACACACTTGTATGCTGCCAACTGCATGGGCAAGGCCCAGCAACAGTCCCAAATACAGTTTGACAAACATGCACAAGAAGTGGATTGGTAAGTTGGAGATCAGGTAATGGTACTTCAATTTGCACATCCCACCCACTCCTTCTCCAACAAGTGGGACAGCCCATACCCCATTGTCAACAAGCTCAGTCCGGCAGTCTATCAAATTAGACTCCTGCATAACAACAAGTTGACTGACAAATGGTTACATGCAAACCAGCTGAAATTGTATAAAGATGCGTAAATTACTTTTCCTTTACCCCATTGGGTGGACTAGTACTAACATACTAATGTTTGATCTTCCTTTTCAGATACATTGACAAGATGGCTGTCTTGTTCCATTATCTCCTCATCTCAGGAGTTATCTCTGCATCACAGGCACGGTACCGGACCTCCTACGACACCTCAATCCTCCAGCACCTCCTCCAGAGGGAGTATCCATCAATATACCAGATAGTATGATCACTGTCCAGAAAGGTTCTGATACTTACCTAACTGCCTCAGTTGTTGCTCCTGACAAATCTACCCTTCAAATTGAGTGGCAAACCACATCACAAGCACAAATTCTCCCCTGTGGCCAAACTATCCAAAGGAACTTTCCAAGGTTGACCCAATACTAAATTATCCCCAAATGGTTTGCTGTCCTTGTTACAAACTGCATTAAGACGTTCTGGTTTATACAACATAACTGCCCTAATTGATCCTTCATACTGTAATTCTTTATCCAGAGATGCTGCTTGAAAATTTTGTGCTATACATCACATGGCTTCTGCAGCCATGTACCTCTCTGTGTTACCACCCACTGATAAACAGCTTTTGGAATGTCCAAAGCATACCCACGGTCCCTGTAGTGGTTTAACAGCCACTGCCCTCCCAGGTTCTTTGATTAATAACTTACAGTTTATGCATGTACCTGTTTTGTTTAATCTTACTTACTGGAATATGAAAGAATTTGGTATGTGCCACAATACTAACACTTCAGCATTTTATAGTACATTTACTGCTTGATAGTTTAGCTGCATTTCAGATTCGTACTCAAGACCCTATTGCCGGGGTCCTTTCTACTGAACATAGAGGCAACTTCAGGAGAAAGCCCTCTCCTGATGATCTAACTCGTAAACATAAGACATGTGAAGTTGACGGTTCTGATGTCACAGGTGCAACAGGTACTGTCACAGGCCTTTTTGGTACAGCTATGTCTATTTGGAATAAAGCAGACATTGCTGCTATCAAAGCTCATTCTGCCAAGTTCTCCACTGGTTTGGTCAACAACATACTACCCCAATTATTGCATGGTGTGGATGGCCTTAGTCAAGAAGAAAGATACACTGTATACAACATGCACGACATTGCTAAGGCATTTACTGATTCAAAAGATAAGATCAACGCACTCATACAACAGAACAATAAAGAAGCAGATAAACAATACATTGCTAGAGAAATACTCTGCTCTGCCTATGGCTCATACATTATCACTACCATCAACAACCTCTTCCATGATTTAGAATCTGGAAGAATCCCTAACATCATACATGACAGACACATCTCCAGATGATATTGTCCACGATGTAAAACCCCTAGCTGTGTTTCTATGTGTATGCAAGAAACTTTAACCATTCCTCTTTCTACTGGTAGGAATTTGGGGTTTGTGACCAAACACCCTAATACTGGTCCTTGCTTTACTGCTAAGAAATGTTCCATAACAGATACCATGTTTGTTTCTTTTACTGTCTCTTTACCATGCTTTGATCCCACTACAGCTTTGTTCGACAAGCTTGCACTGGTTCATTCCATTGGGCATTTGGATGAAGACATCTACAGAGAATGCCTGGATATACCACCTCTACTGGTTTACCATCCTTTCCTGGATGCCTGGGTGGCTCCACACATGGACTGCTGTGCAAAAAAGCAATACATTTACTTGTGCCGATGTGATGTATTTGATGTTATTCAACCTGTTTGTGGTTTTTCTCCAGACAGCATTGATTGGACTTTCACCATGGATGATGACATCACGGCAAATGACACCAACTCCTTCGACTCAACTCTGGCTCCGAATAAGCTATACCAATCATATCGTGTGGAGGTTCACCGCCTGTCAACACGGATTTCGAAGATGACCTACACCTGCCCTGTCCAGTTGCAAAAGTGGAGACTCCCTACTGTGCGCTCACAGTATAATTCTGATGGTGAGTACTGCATGGTAACTAACTACAAGTCATATACTTATGGATCTGTTTCATGTGCTATTGATTACCCCAATTTCTGTTTTGTTCCCCACCAGAAGACTGTCATTGGACATACTGTCATAACCTCCGTACCACTCCTAGATGCAGACATTATTGATGGTAACCCCGATTATCTGCTCACACTGTCTGAATACTTGCCATATTTTAATGTACACATAGACCCACTCATGCTGACATTAAAATCACTCTTAGACAGGAAAGACACACACCTCATCCACATCAGCAATAATATGACCAAAGCCAATGAAGCTGTTCTCTCATTGATTAATGATGGTGATATGAATGATGCATTGACTAACACCTGGTTGGAGATTACTTTTAAAAGTTTTGTTATTATACAAGTATTTTTAATCTTTATTTTGATTATTATGCTGTGCTGCCTATGGCGCACACTGCGCTAATACCGTGAGCAGCTTGAGTTCCTTTGCAAAGCTCATGCATCAGGTTTGTAAACAACCACTGCTCCTGTCCTTTCCCTAGATATTTGCATGTGTCGCCCTTGGAGGAAATAAGGGGGGGAATGTTACACGAGGTCCCTGCACCCTAATTGGTACCCTCAGAGGTACACCGTAGACAGCTAGCACTTAAGTATATGTTATACTAACAGATAGGGCTAAGGGCATCTACCGTACAAGAGTAGATGTCAGGATATGAATGCATATTGTTGTAATACACTTTGCTTGCTAATACATATATTCTGCTATGTATTTTCTGTGTATTTCTTACTTGTAAGATGCCAAGGCACCTGTGTCCTTGGAGTAATTATAATATGTAAGATTGCACTGCCACCTTTTGGTAATTTGTACTACTACACTGAGTTATGTAAGACTCTGTATAAGAGCTCTTTTGTTCTCAAACTGATGACTTTACAGAATTGTATAATGTTATCTTGGACCATGGAGCCACCTCTAATTTAGCCAATAGGGCTCATCTCTGTAACTAGAAATGTTTCTATCTTACAGTAACCATAGTAATTATCATAGGTATATAATGTAATGCACAAGTCTTATACCTCGGAGACCTCAGGAGAGACCCCAAGAGACACAGAGAAACCTCAAGGTATAGGGAATGCTTAGCACTGGCTCCCAGTTTGTATTGGTAAGAACTGCTTAGGGCAACTGTGATTTATCCTTTTGGTAGTAATAAACTTGTTTATTACTCTAATGCAATGTGTCTGTGATTACTTGTATTCCCAATATTGTCAAGAATCTGAAAGTGAGGTTAAGACCTCTCAACAGCGGTCTGCTGAGTTACGTGTACTTATGATGATGTTATTTGGACATATCACTTGCCCTTACTTAAATTTGTTTTCCGTGATCTGATTAGGTATTTAGAGTATAATGTATTAGTACAGAACTTCATAGGTCACTAGTATGAAATTATAGCCAATAAGAATAAAAAAAACAACAACAAACAAACGCAGCCTGCCGGCTGCAAACTCACTCACTCCCATTCCTAACTTTCTCCCCGACTTCCTTTATGCTACCTTCCATGCCCCTTCTGCCCCTAGCAACCCAGTTGCAGACCATGTCCCCTTTCGCCACAATGTGTGACACAGGTGCATGTCCCTTAAACTACCTCCTGGCTAGTCTAAGTGGAACCCCTTGCTGTGTTCACGGTGGGGCTTGCAAACTCCCAAAAAAGAGAATGTTGCAGCATTGCCATGGTGCAAGCCCCCTTGAAACCTGGTGCACCCATCTTTATGGTGCAAAGTTGGCACATTTTCATATTGGTGCAATGGCTCCCCTTTTCAACACAGACCACATTCGAAAATTGGAATTGCTGCATCTTTTAATGCAAGTTGCAGCTGCATCATTTATTTTTGATGCAGGCACCTTTCATCATTCCCCGGGCTTTGACAACTGAGCCCCAAGAGTTTATTTAATATTTTAAATAAATGTATTCATAACTACATTTTAATAATTGAGTGATCAGAAGATTTTTAGCAGTATTTTATCTAGATGAATCACGTTTACTTTCTAATTGTAACATCCCCCACTCCAGTCACACCATAAAAAAGCTTTGGCATTGTGTGCCTCTCCAAGGTTTACTTTAGACACAATCTTTGTTGAAGAAATGTGTCTCTTTCTCATGAAATGCTCACTGCCTGCCCAAAGCAGAGGATCAACATTTCATGCATGGGGATTTATATGCCTTCTGATTAGGAGGTCAGGTCATCAGTCAACTTGTAAAAATTATTAAGAGATGCAGGTGATGAGATGATTGATTGGATCTTTGGGGTCAGTTTCTATCTCATGGTCACAGAGGTTGGGCTTTATGGGCTAATTAGAGAAGCCGGAGGTGGCCATGACTGGACTAGTTAAGCCCAGAGGAAGGTAACTTTTTAACTGATGGTAATAGGAATTGGACTGTTGAGCAGGGCTTCAGTTAACTCCACTTTAGAGTATCTGACTACCAAAAATAAGGCAAAAACTTCCAAAATAAAGGGGAAGTCATTGACTTCCAAATGTAAAAAACTAAGTTGGATGACCTCCAAAATTGAAGGCACAGAAGCTAAGAAATCATGTTTTTGTTTCCTAAAAGAAATTGTGTTTTACCACTGATATTTGTAACATCCATAAATTCATCATTCCTAGAATATTGCCTTTCAAATTGTGGGATCTTAGAAGTATTTTGACTTGCAAAAAATTGGACTGACTTCCAGATTTTGACTCGTAGAAGTATTTGACTTCCACTAAAAATAAATTAACTGAACCCCTGCTGTTGAGTGATGCTGGTGATTGATTCCACAAGACTTGAACCTGAGGAGGGGTAATCTCTTAGATATATAGGCCATGTTGTTCAGTAAGAGTTGAAGATGATGGGCAAGATGCACTGTAGGCAAGACAAACAGAGAGAAAAGACATGCACCAGATGACCTCAGTGAGGTGCCGCCAAACAAATATGGCTTACCAGGAAGGGAACAAAAGATCTGTGCACTCTGAGGTGCTGTTGCACAAACTTGGCTCATAAAGAAGTAAAGAAAAAGAGTTGTGCAGTCTGCAGTACAAGAAAAAAATCAAGCAAACTGCTATGTAAGCAATAATACCCGACAGGGTGGGCATTATTGGGATATAATGGACCACTCAGGGATGTAAGGAGGCTGGATGCTGCAGGCAGAGGGCCTTATAGTCCCTGGAAGGTCCACTGTATCCAAATAACGCCCACGCTGGAGGGTATTATTGCACTTAGAAAATTGTCATGTGTGTAAATTTTAATTAAATAATACAATAACAGAGGAAATCACTTTTAATCTTAAACAAAAATCCTTTTTTTGTAAAGTAGTCCCTACATTTCTGTGCTTTTCCATTTCCTGCGGCTTATCCACAGAGGTCATAGTCATTCTGTTTTACTAACCCTACCCCCCACTGCTATTTCCCCAGCTTGCAAACAGTCGTGTGTTGTATAGTATTCCCTCTGGAGTGACTTGCCATCCTTGCTTGTGTTGACAAAGTATTCTGCCCTTCTTGCTATATTATTAATAATTTTTTTGGGGGGCGATTGAAAGACACTGTCAGGCATATGACCTTGCATCACCCGCCGCATTAATCCAGGAAGTGGAGACTGGGAAACATGATTATGGATGGCAGCACTGTAAAGTAATGTTATGTTTGTTTATTTTATGTTGAACTAAGTAGTACACTTTCTTTTATTTCCCTGAGACAGCTCTGTTTGCCGGTTCATTCCTTGCAGCTTTCTTGTGTTTGCTGGTCGATTGCTACTTTGGGAATGGGATGTGTGTGGCCAAGTAGGAAGAGGTGCTGGCAATTGTGACAAGTATTGAGTTATTCAGTGGTCAGGAGTGATTACCTACTGTTTGCTATGATGAGTACAGTTTTTTTAAATAAATGAGTCTGACAGAGAGGGGGCCCCTGACTGGCTGCCAAGTCACCCGCTAAATGAGCAGGGGGGGAAAAAATGTCGGCTGGTGAGTTTCACAATACAGGGTGCCCAAGGATACTCTTAGTAATAGGGCACCCCAAATTAGCACTTGTTTTCAACTGGGCTTTGTTAAGAAATAACAGGCTGGGTGCAAGACTGTTTCAACTAATCAGAATGCAGCTTTTGCTGTGCCCATTTTCTAGACTGTATTAGCAAATAAAGGAATTCATTTCTGGTACTGGAACCCCAACCATGGCTAAACACAGTAGATACTGTTGATGGATATTAGTAGGATGGGAACTATGGTTGGTTACTTCTTAGCTGCTAGGGAAAGAGTTCAAGCTCTCTGGATTGTGGAAGTGGTGTCCACCACTTATTATCATGTTTAGCATGCTCTGTGTTATGCTTCTCAACACCATCAACTTCTAATTCTCTTGTATCTTGGTCTGGTTGAATCCTCTCTGCTTCATTGATGCTGCTCAGACATGCACCAACATCAGCAGCTCTTAAACTGTGACAGTAAGAGTACTTTTGTGCTGAGGTCACTCCACTACCACTACATCCAGTTCTACAGATTCCTGTGTCAAAGGCACCATCCTCCTACTCAGTCTCTTTTAATGGTGCCCTCAGTGATGGCCACAGATACTAAGCCCCCCAAATTCATCTTTCAGCATTGCCCCTATTCTTTCCTATTGCCACTACATTGGCTCCATCAGAAGACCTAGCTACAATACCAGTGCTAGACTGATCACCATTACCACCGGGAACACCTTCATACTTTCCCTGTCCTTCACCACTGCAAACACTAGCCTTCTTCTTCCCCATGCATGCCTGTGTGTCATAATAGAACTGTATATACAGTAATTAAGTTATGCTAAGTATATTTGTATCTCTTCTCTATGGTTTCCATGCCTGTTGATGAACAATACTGCACCTCAAAAATATCTGCTGTGTCATATTAGTTTCAGTGATGCCTGAGAAAAGACAACATGCTGACTATCTAGGTCTACAGCAGAGGGAAATATGACTTTGTATTATATATTTAAATATGAGTACTATATGAAAGTCTGATGTGCTTTGAGGCATGCACACAGCTGTTCCAACAAAATAAAATCTGCTCTTTCATTTTAATTTCCATCATGCTTCCTATACTGCATTAAAAAAAACTTACCCTACCTTGAACAACCCTGACCCCCTATATAATATTCCCTGCACACCAAACTACCCTGCACACCACAACCTCCTTCCTCCCCCCAAGCCCACTCCTTATGTTAAATTGGAATACCCTTCTGATCCATCCTTACAATAAAATTAACTGTGCTGGCTCTAACCACTGGCAACACTTCCAAGAAGGCTACCAATTTAGCCCCTCCTCCACAGCAAATCTTCTCTACCACCCTGAACCTCTCCTGCACTGTCCCTATCTTGCACCCAGCTAGGTCATTAGTACCCAGGTGGACTCCCACATGTGGTCCCCCCAACCCCCTGTCTGAGTTGGTGCACCATCGGGAATGTGCATTCTGCTGTCATTCCTGAGAGCCACACCACTCTCCTACCTTGCTGTTCTCCCCTCCCCTTAGCCCATCCCTCGCTCTTCACTATTGAATCACCCAGGACTATGACTACGCCATTGGCCTTTACTTCCCCCACCTACTTCCTGTTGGAGTACACTTTTCCTGTTCCACTCCCCCTACTGCCCCCCCTGTTAACTCCATCTTCATACCTCTTCAAACTAATGTCTGCCTATCGTCCCTTCCACCTTCTCACCTACATCCCCTGTCCCACAGAACCAGTTGGTCTGTGACTGTCCACCATGGCTCTCCACCTCACCCTCCTCCTTTCCATCGCAGAACACCCTCCTACTACTCTTATCCATACCGCATCCTAGTCCTCCATATCCTACTGCAGCCTCCCCTGAATCCCACCACATACCAGCTGCCCCCATCCTCTGTGTTCTACCTAGGTCATCCCCATCTCCTGCAGCACTCAGGGATTAGAATCAGTTCCTTAGTGGTGCCACCATGGGTGTACCTGCACCTTCCTCCCCCTGCTGAACCCTCCCTTTCCCCTCACAATTCTCCACCCTGCCTCTCTAGGCTTCCTTTTCCACTGCGTTAGTGGGTCCTTGACCACCATCCCCCCACCCCTCTCCTACTCCCTTCTCCCACCCCTGCCTATCTCAGCTTTCCTGACTCCCTACCGATCTTCCCATCTCTGTCATCAACATCTGCACTTCAGCCATTAATTATCCCAGCTTTCTGCATGCTGGGTATGGCCCTGCCTTCCACACTGTTCCCAAGAACATTTTCACTCCGCATCCCCTATAGCACACCACCTCCTTCCTGCCTCTTGGCTCAGCATTCCCTTCATTATATTCCACCCCTATCGGTCCTGTTAGCCTGTCCCTTGATAATGGATACCACTATACTTCCTCGTTGGCCACAACCTCAGTAGATAGTAGTCACACTCCCCCCAATCTCTCTCCACAGGCCTACCCAGATAGGGAGTAGTCACACTTGCCTGCCTCTGCAGGACTATCCTCCTCACCCCACCCCCAACTTTGCTAGATGCTTCACTTCGTATTGTTCCTTGTACAACATTTATTTTTATTTTTTTTTATTTTCGTCTGGCAGACATGATGAGGGTGCACCACTAGAACAGATTGTCATGTGACATTTTACTGGTATAAATTAAGTATTGATTGCACCCTTTGCCCCAACTCCTAATGAAGACTTGTACTGATTTAAAACACTGTAGTTAATGCGACTGTTTCTTACTGCATGGATAAATTGTTTTTGCGAATACCTCTGGCTCCAATACCTGATATTTTATCACTTAGATGAAGTGACTGTTTCTTGAAATGCTGCCTCCTTTTGCTGTTTACATCTTTGTGTAGTCAGGCTGCAGCAGTTTGTTTCCTGAAGCACATGGTAACGTGTGTGTTTCAACTCCAGATGTGCAGTGGTGATTTTAAAAAGAGAGGATTATATTAATGAAGCTAATAGACAGCTAACAGATCTTACATACTACAGAGAACTGGAGAGTGACCCCACTATAAGATATAAAGATGAACTAAGTGCCTTAATTAAAACTTTTACAGACCATGTCCGAAACAAACTAAATGACCTCATCCCTGTTGAACCCAGGCCAGGGACATTCTACATGCTGCCTAAAATACATAAATCTGGCAATCTGGGAAGACCCATAGTCTCTAGTAACAGTACCTTGACTGAGGGGATCTCAGGGTTTGTAGAGACCATTTTGAAACCACTGGTTATGGAAAGAGACAGTTATATCCAGGACACAATGCACTTTTTGCGTGTACTTTCTGGTTATAAGGATTTACCACCTGATACCATTTTAGTGACAATGGATTGAACATCCCTCTACACTAATATTCTACACACAGATGGCATTACAGCATGCCTTAAATACATAAAGGAGAAAGGACTGGAACAAAACATCAACCCTGAAGTGGTGGGGAAACTTATGGAATTCATTTTGACACATAACAACTTCAGCTTCAATGGTAAACATTATGTTCAAACTATGGGAACAGCAATGGGCACCAAAATGGCTCCACAGTATGCTAACCTCTTTATGGCAGACTTGGAGGACAATTTTTTAAGGCAGTGTCCCCATAAACCACTAGCTTATTTCCGTTACATTGATGATTTGTTTATCATCTGGACGGATGGCACAGATGCACTTAAAGATTTTCATCATGAACTTAATAATCTCCACCCTACCATAAAGCTTACCCTGGAGTATTCTACCACCAACGTTAATTTCTGGACACCATGGTCACCATTAAGAATGGAACCTTACATACATATATTTACAGGAAGCCAACAGACAGACAGAGATACCTGCACAAGAAAAGTAATCACCCAAACCATACAAAAAATCTGTCTTGTACAGTCAAGCACTTCGATGTCAGCATATTTGTTCAAATGAGGATGACAGAGATACACATTTGGCTATGTTGAAAAACACCTTTATTGAGAAGGGACACTCTTCCAGAGAAATTGACAGGATAAGAGAATGTACAATGCAAGTACCAAGACAACAACCACTTCAATATAAAGAAAAGACAGCTACAGACAGAATACCCTTAGTAGTCGCATATTATCCAGACTTTGAACTTCTGCGTAAGATTATTAAAGACCTCCACCCAATATTTAGTGAGGATGGAACCCTTCATTGTATTTTTAAGGAACTCCCACTACTATTTTTTAAACAACCACCAAATTTAGCCAGCCTAATTATTAGGAGCAAACTTTCACTGGAACAGAAAACCATGTCACACAATGGCACACGACCCTGCAATCAACGCACCTGTAAGACTTATGAGCTCATTTCCACCTCAGACTGTGTGGTTACATCACAAAACAGATCATTCAGGGTGCATGGGAGTTATACAGGCACATCATGACATATTGTTTATTTCATTCAGTGCAAGAGATGTCCACAAACAGGTTATGTTGGAGAGACAAGCCAACAGCGCCACGCTAGGATGAACTTGCACAGACATACTATTAGAGGAAAGATGACTGAAAAACCAGTGGGACACCACTTCTCCCAGCCTGACCACTCAATTTCAGATATGTCAGTAATGGTCTTAAAAGGAAATCTCAAAAACGCACAGCAGAGACGAGCTTTTGAGATTAAACTTATTTTACATCTCAGTATGGTAGCAGATGGGATGAATCATGATTTAGGTTTCAAGGGACATTACAGAAACTGACATCCACAGACCTCTTCTTCTTCAGACTAGCATATTATATGACTTCAGCTTGTGTGGGATGTGTGTGTGTGTGTGTGTGTGTATGTATGTGTGTGTGTGGTTATGTGTTGTGAGGCACGTGATATAACAGGTGTGGTGCTTGCTGTCACATTGAGGTAGGCCTCTATTTAGATACATGGAGTTACAGTGTGGTACTACTCTTACTTCACACATATAATGAATATTAATTCATCCTTACTTTTTATCTCTGTCTAAGAGTGAGGTGGATTCCGTTACACCATATTCAGATTACCAAGCCTGTTACTGTACATACAGGAGTGTTTATCATAGACTGTGACATATATTTTTTTAACTCTTTACAAATTGGGGTGCAAGATCTCATTTGCATGGGGGTCCTGGACAGATCTTTGTACATTAGGCTAATGTTGTAGTGATTTGTGGAAATGTAGGTATGTTAGACCTCTGGTCTTACTCACATACTTTATATTTACTTCTAGTTACCTTATCCTGGGGAGGGTGGCAGGTTTATTTCATTGTAGTTGCATCCAGAATCCTTGGAAATGTGTGTGTGTGTGTGTGTGTGTGTGTGTGTGTGTGTGTGCATGTGTGTGTGTGTGTGTGCATCTTCTTAAAGCTAGTTATCCCCCCCACACACATTATGGGGATGTGGGGTGGGGTAGGGTTTATTGTTTGTGTGAAGAGGAGTAGGAGAGAAATTAAATTTGTATCTCTTTTTCAGATTCCTTAGACACTTCTGGTACATCAAGTCGTTGCATGCTCAGTGTATATTGACATCAGTTCATATCAGACTATATGGACTTAATTCCTTGGTGGTCCACGACTAGAGTTTTTTGTTGACACTTATACTGTCAATTTATATTTAAATTATCATTTATAAAGTCCTGTCATGACACTAGAAGTTTTTTGAAATTTATGGGGCATGATATCTAGCTGGAGAGTACAGCAGGGTGACAGGTCCAGCTAAGTTTTACACATCATAGAGTGTGCACTGATGTTTTTAAGAAAACTTTCCTGGTAAATTCTTGTCTATAATGCATGCATTGAAAATTCTTGGGACTCCTAAGACAATCTTAGTATGTCCTTAATCTGGGTGGCGATTGCTTTTCAGCACTCACATCCTTATACACACTGTGACACCCATAGCTTGATTTAGGAGTCATCTGCTCCAGCAGTGTTATCTTATGTCAATTAAGTTTATATGCAGTAGGATTCTTTGTATGTGTGTTCCACCAAGCACCTTTGACCCTGGGACACTCCTGGCTGAAGGTATTATGCTGCTGTTGAACTTCTCTGACATCATTTTGTGTATATTTCAAATGAGTATTTTAAACCAATGGGGATTTTTTCTGTTTTTTTTTTCTGCATGACCTAGCTGTTAAAAGTATTGTTTTTTTCTAAACAACTGCCATTAAGCTTCTGACAAAGGACTGGTTGGTCCGAAAGCTAGAACACTTTATTCTTGTTGTTACATGTGTTTTGGTCCTTTAAAATGTATCAAATCATTTGCTTCTGGATCAACTCCATATGGGAAGTAGAAACTCTCCCCAAACTTGCCTCTGAAGGCCTACCCAATTTGAGGAGTAGTCCCTCAACAGTCACCCAACCTGCCAAGGTATGGGACTGCTGGCCCACCAATATCTCTAGACTTCCCCAATTTCTGCATCTAGCCCTCATTACATGTCTACTTACCTGGCCTCTACTGGGCAGAGTACCTTGTGAGCCTGCAGTCTTCCCTGCAGACTTTCCACAAGGGTCCCAAGGTAACACACTACACTCTTGCTTTGTGGAACTCATAGTTCAGGGTCACAAATACAAGGGGTCACTATGAACTCTGGGTAAGTTAAAAGGGACTGTAACTGCACCAGTGTCTAACTGCCGTCACATTGTTCTCAAGTCAACAAATGATGTCTGAGCCAGTCACTGCTTTGCTCACCATCAGCTCGTTCTCTGCCAGACCTCCCTTTTTCTCTCTCTCCTGTCCCACACACAATTCATGCAAACATTTTAAATCCTAAAAAAAAAAGAAAGGAACAGCGGAGTAAATCACAAACAAAGAACCAGTTGCCCGCTAGAAACATTGTTCTAGCAGTGCCTACCTAATGTGGCCACTTCTCTCCACTTCATGGTCCTGCAGAGAAGAAAGATGATGAGAACCAACTTTTATTCCAGGGGCTGTAGCTGTGCTAGTGGCTGGCTGCAGTTATGTGTTTCCCAGGCCTGCAAATGGCATCTGAGTCAGTTGCCGCTTAGTCCACCCTCAGCCCAACCTCTGCCGGACTTCCAATTTGTCCCTCCTCAGTCCCACAGTCAATTCAGGCAAACATTTTCTATCCTAAAACAGACACAGCAGAGTAAATCACAAAAACAAAACAGTTCTCCATTAGAAATGCTGCTCTAGCAGCACCTATCAGATCTGGCCATTTTCCCCACTTCCTGGTCCTGCAGCAATTGATCCAGAGGCTTGTGTCTTGTGCCAGGGAAGGGGGTGGCAGTATACTTTAGTTGGGGGTGGCTCTGTGTGGTTTTTGGTACTATAATTAGTTTTACTATAACAACTGAGAAGGATCCTCTTTACAATTTGACTCCAGCAGTGGTCTTGGAGGATGAGCGAGGTTGTGGATTATAGGATGATTTAGGTGGGGCAGGGGGGATTATCATTGCAAAGTATGGGAGAACGTACTTTAGGGTTGCAGGCTAGTCACATTTTTGGAATATCTGTATCCTTATCCAATGACATCCGATGCGCTTATTGAATAGTGATTCAGATATGGATAATCATAATATACGAACTATCATAACTCAACTGAAAATTGAGCTATCTGAGCAACCCTAATGCAAGTAAAATCCAGCGCTGCGTAGTTTAGTTCAACTTTTCCCCCACAGCCTTTCACCAAATCCACAAAACTAAAGTGAGGTAAGAATTAAAAACACAAAAACAAAAAACAATTCAATGTTCAGTAGAACTGGAGAAAAAAATGTCAGATTTATGATTTTGCAGGTAGATTGATGCAGATTGTCTGCAGTAGTGCTGCACAGACCATTTCAACATCACCCACAGTCTTTAGTGAACTGCACATAGTGCTTTCCTTTCAGATATACAGGTGTGCAGTATGCATGCAGAATGCATGCTACAGGAGTAATTGTTCAGTGTTTGCAAGCGGTGAGTATATAAGTGACTATAAGCAAACCTTTTCTAGGAAGCACATGCAGTTCACATGTAGCACATTTGACTTCCATGCAGCTTAAGCTGGATCCCATCTTGCTGAAACTGAAATGGAAAGAAAGTGTTTAATAGCCTTTTGGCTCTGTAAGATACCATAGAAATTTCCATTCTGATCAGTTACTTTGTGCTTTACCAGCAGTTGCTATCGAGAACAAGTACAGAGATGGCAGGTATAGCTGAGTAGTGCTTGCATAAAGCTTATATTTTACAAGGTAAGACTTTCTTTATTTTTACAGTTTTTCATGCTGCTGAAAAGATTTAAAGGAGTGTGATTTTGTATCTTTTGGTTGTATCCTGTGTGTGTGTGTGTGTGTTTGCCCATAAGGTTGATTGTCAGTGATGAATGTGCATTGCCTACAGACACATACTTCTTTGGAAATGCGATTACTGAAACTCAACTTTCGGTTAAATTAAATTCAAGTCTGCAGTTCCTGTATTTGTGTGATCTAGATAGTGTTCATGCACTGAAGGGAAATAAAAAATTCTTGTGCTAAGAAACATTTATGTTCACCTTAACGTATTAAATAAATATTTGACTGCTCCAGTAACTCTCCCAGGTGATGCCTGAAAATAGGCATATGTATGCCAAAGGCTTCTTACCCAGTATCAAAATCAAAATAAAATAAATGTTTTCTTTGTGAGTTCATTTATTTAAAGTTTATTGTTTTGAAATATACAGTCTGTCCCTTCCTGGGGTTGTACACACGTGTTTCCCATTGATTGAATGGGGCAAGGTGGTGGTTACTAGTTGACATGTATTGCTGGGAGTAGTTAGCCATACAAGTGTGCAGCAGCATGTATTTATTTGTGTGTGTGTGTGTGTGTGTGTGTGTACTTTGCTGGTTGAAATAAGAGGTGGGCAAAACCATTTTGGTTGAGCCAACAATCACCCAAGGTTTTGGTCCTGCTGGTATAGATTCTAGTTTTATAGGGGATTCAAGACAATCCCTCATCCCTCCAACCTGCACATATCCCTTTATCCCTCACACCCAGATGTCCTAGATTCTATTAAAGCATACCAATACTCTCACCTGCATGCACACACCATCCAATCTAGTATTTATTTTATTTTTATTTATTTATTCAATCTCAGATTACAATACCTTTTAGCACAGGGCGCTCATTTAAAAAGGTTCCATGACAGTGGGGAGGGGTGAATAAACATACAGAGGCAGTAATACAAAGACTAGGTTTAGAAAACAGTTAAGTACATACTTTAATTATCTAGAATTAATAACATTAGTAGTGGAGAAGAAAGGAGCTGGAGGGTAATAAGAGAGAAGGAGAAGAAGAAGAGTGGTAAGTAGCCAGAAAGCCTTGTCAGTAGTTGAAAGAGTGGTGGGTGCGGGTAGTAGGTAGGTAGATAGGAGGGGAGCTGGTGGGTGTGGAAGAGTGGGGGGAGGATAGGAGGACATAGCAAGGGTTGGAAAGGTAAAGCTTTGGGGTGGAAAAGAGGGAACTAGAGTGTGCACAGGTGGCAGTATCATTAGGTTAAGCAGTCGCAGGAACTATTTGTCGTAAGATGCTGACAGAGCCTGTGGTTGAAAGGACCTAATCTTGGTATGGATAGGATTTCATTAGGAAGTGCATTGAACCCGAGTGGAGCTCTGTAAGTGAGTGACTGCTGCTCAGCAGGAATGTACTGCACTTAGGAGTCTTCAGAGATTGATGGGCTGAACTTCGAGTGTGCTGGGAGCTGGAGTGAGGGCTAAGGAGATTCGCAGTTCCAGGGGGAAAAAGGCTGAGAAGTGCTTTTTTAGCTAAAAAAAAGAAACCAAATCATCACTAACCCCCCTACCAGTACCTTAATCCCCCTTCCGCAAAAGTATCCCAAGGCCTCTTCTAGCTGCTGCTACATCCCTTAATCCCAGAACCACCTAAAACTTTTATAATTCACTATTGAAAACCCCTGCTTCAGACACCCCCATTGGTATAATTAGAAGTTAGTGGTAAATCCCCAAAGTATGGCAGGCAACTCCTAATTCTTCTACTGTTCCTACTGGGAGAGGATGTGGAGGTCAATCCAGGACCACCCCATAAACTTCCCAATAGCCCTACCACCACATGCAAGGTGCTCAAAATCTTTCATACTAACTTCAGAAGCCACCTCCCCAAGTTTGACCCCGTAAAGACATGGGACAACCCAGATTTCCTTATTCTCTTGGGAACTTGGCTTGCTTCCTGCATTGTCTCTGCTTTTATTGGGAATCCTGCTTGCCAGTCCCACAGGCAGGACCCCAATAAGAGGAGATGGAGTACTAATATACTCAGCCTGCAAACACAACTTCAGCATTTCCTTTCAAGAGGCCCTTCCCAAATCTCACAAGATTATCTTGGAGATACTCACTACACATTTTTCCACCTCAGTAGTCAATGCTGGTGGCTACTGGTCTCCCATATCCCCTCCTGACACAGTAATGAACATTCTGCAGAAAGTGCATGACCCCATGCCCAATGTAGAGCACATCATGCTAGGTGACTTCAGCATCAACTGGCTGTCTGAGTCTAGCCCCTCAACTCCCTCTGATCTTCACTCAAAAATCAAAATCCTAAACCTCAAACAGCTGATTTCTTCTTCTACCCAGCTCAATGCCAGGTCAAACAACCATAGCACAATTGACTGGGTGCTGCTGTCTCACCCACAAGAAATCCTTGAAGCAGACATGCTCGCAGACATATTTAGTGACAATTACATGACTTACAGGGTGGGAACACTCAAAACTGTCTAAGCTCCTCCCAGGACCACCCAAGTCAGAAACTTCAAAAGTTCAAGGCAGAGGTATTTATGCAGGACCTTTTATCGACTGACTGAGTTCCCATCTTAACAGCTGTTGACCCGGATGAAGCATCAACCCTCTTTACCACCACCTTCTCTGTAATATGTAATAAGCACCCACCTGCCAAAATATCCAGAGTTCAGGGCATCCATTTTTCCAAGATTACCACAGTAATACCAGAAAGGTACTGACACAGGGACGAGTCATGGATCAGGCACAGATCTTCAGGGCTCTACTTATACAGGCATACCTTCACATCCCTCTATAGCCTCTGCACTAAGATCACAAGGAAGGTGAAAGCCACCTATTTCCAATGCAAGCTTGAAGACTTAGACCCATCTAAATTTTCCAAATCAATCCATGGCCTCCACACCCCCAACCCCCCACATCACCTGCCAGGAACCAGACTAGTCCAAACTCCACACTGGCAACTGAAGATTTAAATAAGTGCTTTACTGAGGGTTGGAGTGCTCTTATTCCCAAACTCTGTTCATCTGGAATCACCAGGCTCACCCATCTGTCACTTTTCACTTCCAGGCAATCTCAGTGGATGAGGTGTGCAGAGAGCACTCTGTGCTGAACACTTTGTTGAGCTATGGTGACAATGGCATCTCTCCCAAGTTCTTGAGCATAAGTGCACATGCTATAGTTGTTCCCATTTCCCACATCTTTAACTGGTCCCTACCAGCAGGCCCATTCCCCTGCAATTGGAAGTGTGCGTTACTCATCCCAATCCACAAAGGGGGTATTGTGGATGCTCCCTCCAACTACCATTCAGTTTCCCTCCTACCAATCCTTTCCAAGGTCTTTGAGAGGCTACTGATCAGGCAACTTAAAAACTTTTACTCCAGCTTGGGCTTTTTGACCCTAAAGCAGCCTAGTCTCTGTCCTAACCTCTCCACCTCCTCTTCTGGGTCACCAACCATATTCATACCAAACAAATCAAGGGCATGAGCACTGGGGACATCTCTATTGACCTAGCTATGGCCTTAGACTCTGTGAACTACAATCTACTCCTGGAAAAGCTGGTGGCCTCAAGCATTTCGCCTCCTTCTCTAACATGGTGTGGCTCCTACCTAATCAACTGAGCACAACCAGTCAAGCAAACCAGAACCATGTCCCCTCACTGGTCACCCATGTGGTCCTCAAAGGCTTGTTACTGGGGCCTTTGTTCTACACAGTCTTCATAAATGATCTCCCACAAACTCTTTCCTCCTGTGACATACACATGTGTGTTGACAATAGTTTCCTATGCCTCTGACCCTGCTGCCCCCACCATCAAACAGTCCCTACGAAAGGACTTCTCCACTGTCCAAAAATGGTTTCATGATAATCAACTGGTAATGAACCAGAAGAAAACAGTATCTATGCTGTTCAGATCAAGCTGTTGGTTAAGTACAGTTCCTGACTCACTAAACCTACACTCTATCCAATGGGAATGCCTTGACTTGTATCTTCATATAAATATCTGGGCATGCACCTTGACCAGTACCAAGATTACCCATGCCATATATCCCAAAGTAGCAGTCAAGAGTTATGCAAAGCTAGTTGCTCTTTATAGGAAGAAAAGTTGCCTCTAGCTGAACATCAAGAAACTTGTGGTTGAACACTCCATCTTCCCCCTGCTGGACTACAGGGACATTGTCTACATACGACTCAACCCTTCTACCCTGTCCAAGCTGGAAGCACTGTTCAATGTACTATGCAGATTAATATTAACCTGCTGTGCCAAACCCACCACAGTATAATGTACAATGAACTTGAGTGGCTACCACCCTCAAAGAGGCACTCTCTACACACTGTGCTAGTGTGGGTTAGGTACTAGGCAGAAAAACTCCCTTGATGCCACCTGGATCTTTTTACACTAGCCACAAATCACACTTACAGTACTCCTTCAGGTCTGAGAAAGGTTACCATTTCCAGATCTCTCCTTGCAGAAGAAACTGAGGACAAGCCTCAGTCACCTACAGACTTCCTCCTGTTTGGAATATTTTGTCTGCCATAATCACCTCCGCCAGTTCTTTACATTGTGTAAGCAACAAAACAAGGCTCGTGATGCCTCATTGATTGCATGCCCTAGCTGAAAATGTCATGCCTTCTCTGGGTGTCACAATCCCAGGGTCTGATCACCTTACAGAGAGTATGCTGGGCCACAAACTATTCTTCCCTTGGGACCCAAGCCTACTTGGCACACCGCATGCTGTATGATACATTTGCAACATGCTCCATAGATACTGCGAGTCTATTGTAGGATTCCAGTTGCACCTGCCTAAATGTTGCACATTGTTTGTTTTTCCATTGTATTCTTATGTAATTTGTTACCTGTATATATAACCTTCCTGCCCCCTCCTCCTCCTCCCTAGTCACAAATGGAAACAAGTCTTCAAGACTCTGATTGTTTGCCTGGTAAAATATGCTTAAATAAAAAAGTAAACACAAAGCTGTGAACCTTACCTGGAGACACAGGTTTGAATTCCACAACCTCCAATAACTCACTGCAACCCTAAGTAAGTAATTTAAATTCATTGTGCTTCAACTCTCTGTAATATCTCTGCTGTTAATCTTCCTCAACATCTAAACAGCAGCAACCACCTCCCTCCAGTAGTAAAGCACTTTGGGATAGTCTGTTTGACTGAGGGTACTACTACTAACTGTGAGGATGTATGTAATAAGGTTAGACAGAATCCATCAACATATACATCCTTCCACGTTCTATCACCTGTTGATTCCAAACAGCTGCCCAGCAGGCCTGAATTTGTTCCATGCCAGATAGCACCAAGTCACCTCTTAATTCCCTACCTTGAGGAATTGTCTCACCTGATATTACACCACAGTGTTGGGCACTGCTGTCTTGTTATCATTGCTGCCTGTTCCTCTGTCATTGTGACCAACTTACTTCCAGTTGTACCCAGTTATATTAGCGCTACAGGAATAGCACCACTCAAAAGAGCACTAGTCCATATAGCACTACAATGGACAGTGAGAGGGGATATATAGCACTTACTATAGGTGCTTCCCTGGTCGCTGTCTACGGTGCTGCCAAATGACAAGGGCAGCCGAGTCCGGGGACTGGCTGACTTGCTCATGTGGCATGGATGGCTGGGGCATACAGCAGCTCAGCAGAGAGGCAGTGGAGACCAGGGCTCTAATCCTGGTCTCCTATATTTTTGAAAAAATAAGGACTTGTAGTTTGTACATGGGGCAGTGGAAACAATATTCCATGGCACCATGAATTTAAATTTTCCCTGTGATCTGCTCCCCCACGGATTGAACATCTTTAAGTCAAGGGTGTGTGGAGGGCAGTGCCCCCCACAGTGGGGGGTCTCCCACAAAAAACAGAAATTATAGCATTTTTGCCACACTATTCTTGCTGACAGCATTGTGGTCAGCTATGTTCTGACCCAGTGCCCTCCAAGTAAATTGCACATGCTCCTGCCATTGATGGTCCTGCATTGTCGAGTAAGTCAGAGCACAAGAATGATACCACACTGATTGGGAGTGGCACTCAGTATCTGTGTTTGGAAAGACCATGTAATTCTGTTTTGGTAGTGGAGACAATCATAGGAGGGATTTGGCAAAAGTGGAAAAATGATGTCCACCTCCCACCCTGTCAGAGGTTAATTGGTGGATTCATAGATGGACACAGACACTTGGAAAAGTTTCTGCAGATTCTTTTGCCAACACTTGCATTTTTTTAGCTTTAGCAAATTAAGCGGACTAGTACAAAAATGAAATTAACAAAAATAAAAATAAGAATTCCAGAAATAAAACAGCAGGCTTAATTTCAGCATTTCTCAAATAATAAAGCAAAATAGACAGAAACCAAAAAAGCAAGTTACTAGCATGAACTGGTCACTGAGGTGTTCTCCCTTCAACACCTTCCAGCAGTCTGCCTGAAAGTGCAGAAGCATTGACATTTAAGGGGGCTGGGTCAAAGAGATTGGACCACCCCCTTATCAATCATCAATAATTAAAAGTGTTACTTTTAGTACAGTGAAAACGGATATTTTATATTTTGTTCAGTTTTCCATTAATATTAAATCAAACACCTTCATATAAATGTGTAAAAATATAACAATAAAGCTTCGTTCATATGTCTGAGAACTAGATCTGTCAGCAAGCACCACCCCCAAAGTGATTCTGCATAAAAGTAAAGAAAAGAGGCCAGCCGGCTCTATACAGCAGAAGAACTCGGGAACTGGTGCTGCTGTACATTCGGAACATTCCTTTTCAGCTGCAAATGCTGCTGTGTTGTATCCCTTTCATCCCTTCAATTCAGAACTACCTCAAAACAGAACGGGTAAATTAAACCCTTTAAATCTTTGAACACTGCAATTCCTAACAGTTTTCTACATCCAATGTAACCGTGCGAGGATGTGCACATACGAGCAGTAGAGGAACAGAACGGGAACTTGAAACTAAGTACTCGGTCTCTCTGCCACTGCTTCTCAATTAATTTACTCCTTTCCTCCAAAGAAACAGTACAATTTCTGGGCACAGAAACTTCTGTTTGGACTGGAGGCATCAAACCTAAACTCCTAAAGATGAAACATGGCTTTTGATTTAAAAGCCGAGATTTCTGTTTCAGCTTACAAGGAAATAAACACGGCCTTACTAAGCATTGTAAAGACTGTGTAAAACATTCAGAGGGGTTTTGAAATTTTCTTCCATTCAACAGGGTTTTTGTCAAAGATATCTCAGGTGGCTGTACATTACCCTATTTGTTAAATATCAAACAGCAGAAGGGTAATTACTCAATCTTTAGATAAAGCTACCTAAGCTATATCAAAGAACAAAACAACATTCTGTTCATGTTTTGCAAGAGGGAGTTAAGGACCTTTGGTTTAAAATGAACTAGGTTTTATCCCTTAGGGTTTGCTAGACATACAGAATTCACACAAAACACCATTATCTAATGAATGGCCAGTTCAATAGATAATAGGCCACATGAGAAAAAACAAACAAATAACACCCATTTTCTCAGACATAACACATAACAAGTTCTCTGACTTGCCATCATTCAGGGTCCCTCTCACACCCCCCCCCCCATAGTCAACAGCAATGGTACTATAGCAGTAGCAGCAGTCTTTTGTTTTTTCACCCGGGATAGTCCAGCAGAGATGCACCACCTTGTTTCCAGTTAGGTTCTGCTTCTTCCCATTTCTGCAGTTGAGTGGACTTGGCACTGGGAAGATGCGTGTCTTTTCAAGGTTAACACAGTGAGTATTTGGCTTTATCGGGGTTAGAACCTATGATCTCCTGATTCCTAATCCAGTGCTCTAACCACTAGACCAGCTGCTCCCTCATTTTACTCAGAAGAGTCAGACAGCAGCAGTGGACATACACAAGAGAAGACTTAAATAAGCTGACTGCAAGTCAGTCTTTGCTGAAGCCATAAACCTAATATTGTACCTGGATTAGAAGAGGATACCCCACTTCCGTTTGCTGCTATGCGAGAACACTTTCATCTTCCTACTACAGCCTCCTGTAAATATTTTCAGGTTATCCATTCCATTTCTTCTCTTTTGGGTCCTAAACCTTGGACTTTGTGGCACTCATTGGTACCTGATTTCCTTTTTTCCCTAATTTCACAATCCCATGTCATGTCTAAACTTTATCAACTATTTCAATCCTTAGACCCACACAATCTTTTGGATGTAAGCTTCTACTGGAGTCAGGCCCTTGATCTTCATCTTGAAGCATCCCAATGGCAATCTGTGTGGCAGCATCTATATAAGCTTCTTAAGCAGGATAGGTTTTGCCTTATTCAGTTTCGAATACTTCATCATTTTTATTTTTACACCTGTTAAATTATTTAAAATGGGTAGGATACACTCGTCATTGTGCCACAGATGTGGAAAGGAAGATGGAACATTAAAGTATATGATGTGGGAGTGCCCCATAATAGCCCCATTTTGGCAGATCATTAAAACTCTCTAGATCCCCTTTTAGATCTGAAGGAGTTATTTACCCCAAAGATTTGCCAAGTTTGGATCTACCCTCCTGGTTTAGCTAATATACATAAAGCCCATATGGTGTTGATCACTGCAGTGGCTAAGTTTATTATACTGCGCCACTAGAGGGATACAACAGTGCCTGAGTATAAGGAATGGCACCAAGAAATTATTTTAGCTTTAATGATTGAAAAACATATTGCATCCATTTGGCATTGTCAGCACTGTTACCATTCTGCCTGGGAACCCTTATACACTTTAGTGTCCTTCACCTTATCAAATGAGCCTAGGTGGAACCTAATATTAAGGAAAAATTGGTTTAGTCAAAGAGTGGTTTCATCCTGGAATGATCTTCCTGTATTGGTAATTAAGAGTCATAATATGGATACTTTCAAATCTAGATTGGATGTGGAGTTTATGGATAGGGTTTACGAATTTTAAGCATCTCAAAAATTTGAGTACAGGGCAAGCTATATGGCTGGAAGTCCGTAAGTGCTTAAATTCTTTCCTATGATGATTCCTATGAAATGAGCAATAGATCTCCTTTTGTTTATTCTAAAACCTGATATCCCCGTTATTTTAGTTATTGTGCTCCTTGATTCACTCCAGTTCATTGGACAAATGAATAGGCTCAAGGGATAGGCACTGGGGTGTGGGTGAGAGTGGGGAGGTATTTTCTTTAAGATGGTAGTTTTTCTCTGTTTCTTTGTTGTTTTAGTATTGGCATTTTGGTTTTATTCACATATGGCCATCATCACTGTCTGTTCTATTGTCTGTTTATTGTTCACTGTTATGGTATATAAAAGTTTAATAAGGTTAGTTTACTTGGTTATAAAAAAAATAATGTACCTGCATCCAATATGCTTCATGAGTGATTCAGCACATTCTAGAACTGTAGAATATAAAATTCTGCCTGTGGAATGCCTGCAGAATTACCATTCCAATTCCATGAAATGTTGCTGAATTTGCATGAAAAGTACTGTATGTGTAATTTTGCAAAATTTTTAATTTCAGTTACTTTGCTCTAATTTTAAAAGTATGCATTCAACTGACATCACAGGTTGATACATAGACAGTAACAGCGTACAAAGGTGTATAACATTTCTGAGTCATTGCTTAAAAGGGTCAGAGTTATGGGTGGGCGAACATTAAATCAAAATTTAATTTTCAGTTATTTTGATCTCATTTTCACATTTCTTACCCAAATTTCTCCTTAATTTTTAGGATTTATAGAAAAATACAACATGGGTATGTGCACCATGTTATAAGTCTGAAGCTTGAAAGGGAGCTGAGTTATAGGTAGCCAAACATTTAGACAGAGTTTAAATTGCTGTTATTTTAGTATAATTTTGATAGTATTCATTGAAATGTTATAACAGTTTACAGGTATACAGGTTATCACTACATTTATATATGTACATAGTTTCAGGTTTCTAGCTTCAAATGGGACTGTTATAGCCTGCCAAACCTGTTGCCAACATTTGAATTTCAGTTATTTCCCTCTAATTTTAAAACAATATATCCAAATTTCACCAGATTCGAAACATTTAAACTATTATACCACATGGTCATTTCTGACAAAATTCATACTTAGAGCTGTAAATGGGACTGAAGCAAAAGAAGTCAAACGTTCACTACATTTTAAAATTACATTTTGCAAGAATGTAAACTGCAAATTTATAAATCTCTGAAACTTTAAAACTAAACAATGCAATGCCATTTAATTTAGCAGGTTCTCATACCTTACAAGGAGATGGTGTGTGTCGATTTTATTAATTGATTGCTGCCAGAAATTGGCAAATAATATCTGCACTTAAAGTAAAATATCATGAGTCTTTGGGAAAATTGTGGAATTTCATGCAATTTCCATCAAATTGGAATTTGCTACTGTACTTTCACTCAGCCTTATCTGGTGTATTCAAATTAAAGTATAGTGGTATGAGAGGCAGGTAGTACAGGGAGTCACCAGATTCAGGAGTTAGATGCATAGTTTCACCAAGAAATGGACAGCTGAGCTGGGTGGCACACCAGTGTTAGACCCCCAGTTGGAGCAAGGAAGCACACAGTGTTAACAATTCCAAACTGAATGCAGGATATATAAGGATCACACTCAGTAAATTGATGATCCAGGGAGTCAGATGTACATGCAAGTCTGGGACTTAGAGGAACTCAAAAAGATGCAGTGGGGGAAGACAATGTCTGGAGCACCAGGAAGGAAGAATTCTGGCAACTGCAGTAGGATAGGTTGATAAGAAAATGAGTAGGTGACTCTCATTGTAAGGGATTTTGTCACTGAAAAGAACAAAGAGGATATCAGTGGGATCAGCAGTTCTACTGAGTCAAACTGGCTACGCGAAGAGAGAAGGAGGGGGTAATCACACAGAGAACTGCTGGACTGCAAAAAACTCAGTCCAGCATATTAAATGAAGTAGTGATATGTGGATTGTGAATGTTAAATTCCACTAAATGAATTCTGCATACTTCATCTATATGTTACCATAAATATTTAAGAAAATGTTACCAATATTTTTTATTCCACTGTAAATGTAAAACTGCTAAATCAATTTATCCAGTTGTGTTAGACATCAGGATACACTGGCATTGGATATGCATGTCAAATGCTAAGTCTATGCCGGCAAGAGCAGAGACATTACAAACATCCATATTTCTGATTTTTCACAAAATTTTGCAAATATTTAAATAGTAACATTTTGAACCCTGTAACTTAAAATCTCTAATCCAATTCTCTCCATATTTAGAAGATTCTATAACCATTAAAAATGTTTTTATGCTAATTTACACGTCTAGTTCCAAAGTTGCCTGAGGTATACGCAGATAAAATGTTTCATGAAATTTCCTGCAAAAACTTTAAAGTGACAGACTTTGAGCACATATCATTTTGAGATAATGCACACTAATGTCATGATATTTGGCACATTTTAGAATAGATATCTTCAAGTAGGCATGTCAAATTTAAGATATCTAGCTTAATACAGTAGATGGCTGAAGTATATGTAGATAAAATGTTTCATGAAATGTTCCACAAAACAATAACATGACAGATGTTGAGCTCTTATAATTTTAAAAACATTTCAAGCTAATTTCATGATATTTGGCACACCATTAGAACTCCTCCCAGAAGGTAGGCTGGCCACATTTCAGAGCTCTAGCTGAATAGTTGACTGAGTTATGACTAAATTAATGAAGTATAAAATTTCCACAAAACACCAATGAAATTCCATGAAATTTCAAAGAATTTCAGGGAATTGTGTCGAGATTCCATTAATTCAGAATTTTCTCATTCTTCACATCTCTAACTAGAACATGATGTGCATCGTCAAGATGCATGCTTGCTTGGATTAAGACACTCTCCTTAAATATGGTAAACATCCCCTCCCCATGGTGATTAGTGCCACATCTGATGTACTACGCTGAGTTCCACAGTAGAGTTTTCCACTGTACTGTGTACTGTACCTCCCTTCTAATGTAGCTGTTGGGATGAATAAAAAGTTTTGCACAGAAAAGTACCTTCTATACTGCAATAATTCAAAGCATAGGAAAGCTCTAACCAAATTAAGATTAAACTTGCTTGGGAGTATATAGAAACAAAACAATATTGAGAATAATGGTGCCTCTTGTTTTTGTGCACCAGAATGTTATACTTTCTACCTTACATTTGATATGGGATTGTCCTGAATTAGTGGTAGAAAGGAAAAAAGTTTTTCGATTATTCAGTTTTTTTTTTCAGGTTTTCAAGTTTAGTGTTCTTCCAATAATTTGATAAGATTTTGAACATTACAAACTTTTCAAGTTAAGTACACAACAGCACATAAAAACATTTTAGTTTAAAAGAGACTCTTCATTACAATATACATTTCTTAACAGAGATGTAAATATTAATAAATAAAACAGTAAGTTTAATAATAGCCCATTTGTTTAATTTGTACATTTAGATTGCTCATTTTTGAGCCTCCTAATATGGGCTTTTTTAAACTTATTATAGATATTATGAATTTTCCAATCATTATAGCATCTTCTGCTGCCCCAGGATGCATCAGGATGAAAACTGGATCGTATGATGAGTCTGCATATTTAATAAAAAAGTTCCTTAGGATTTTAGTTTGATGATAATTAAATAAAGAACACTGTATTATAACATGTGGCAACATCTCAATAAAGGCTTTGTTACATAAACATGTTGCCTCTTTTGGGTTTCCTTGTATTGCTAGACTATTAAAATAAATGAATTTTGAAGTGATTAACCCAAATCTTGCCCAAGTAATTGCTTTGCAAATGTTAGGAGCTAATGAAAATTGCAAATAATATTCAAGGTTTGAATCAATTTTATGTTGGCTAAACCAGAGGGCTTGCCTTTGATTATGAACTCAAGTCATCTGAGTATCTATTGCCTTTACAAATATTTTCTTTTTTAATCTATCCTTATAAGAATCGTGGATCCTTATATTAACTTGCTGATCTCGCCATAAGTGCATAGAAGCAGTATTTCGCAGGATTTGATAGAGTGCCATTAACCATGGTGAAGAAAAACCCTCTTTATACCATGCTTATTTTTCTTTTAAGCATAGTAAAGGTAAATAATGTTTTGTATAGTTTGTTATTCTAAGCCAGTATGAAGTTAGCCTTGAATTAACAAGAGATGCCAAGGGCAGTCTACGTAATTCTGCTCTTACAATAACACCAGTCACTGAAGGAGGTATTTGTAAAATGGCTTTATAATAGGACAGCAAGGGTAATTCTAATTGAGAATAATGCTTGACCCCCCCCAATATGTCTGCACCATAAAAGAAGCGGGTTAACTTTTGCTTCCCCTGCTTTAATAGCAGGAATTACTGAAAAGCCTCCATATTTAAGATTAAACCTTCACAATGCTTTAGCAACATGTTTCACTTTAGTTATTTTTCCTTTATATGTAGATTCCAGGAGCCTTTAGCATGGAGCATTATACTGAGGTATTTACAGTTTAATTTTGGATCCTCTGATTATTTTATTGTGATTCTGTGTTTTATTATGATTTCTGTACAGCGCCTTGATAACTGAAAGGCACTTTTGAGAAATAAAATTATTATTATTATATGATGTCACCAGATCAATGCATGTATCTTTATAATAAATCCTTGGTTTTGATAACTGACTCCCAAAAACCATTACTTTAGTTTTGTCCAGATTTATCCCCAGCTCTAAGTTATTACATTTATTTATCAGGTGATCACATTTATTTTGTAGTCCTTTAGAAGACAGAGACAGCAATATTAGGTCATCTGCATACACTAAGGTATGAACATATTGTTTCTTTATTTTTGGAGAATCCAAATGACTGATCGGGTCAAAACTTATTAAATAATCTATATAAATATTAAACAATAATAGTGCCAATAGACAACCCTGCTTAAACCCTTTGTTTGTCGGGAAATAATCTGTAATGTTACCCTGTTGGCCAAACCTCACTGCAGTACATGTATTAGAGTAGAGAAGAAAAATAGGGACTAACAAACAAAGGGGAAGACCTCAGTTCTCGAGGATTTCCCCAAAAATCTTCCTAATTACCGAGTCAAAGGCAGTGGATAAATCGATAAATAGTACGTAAAGTTATATTTTCCTGTAAAGAGTGTACTTCTCCAAAAGATGGGATGATATAAACACCTAGGGCCAGATATTCAGAGCTCAGCACCGGGCGCAAAGCCGTTGAGCTGGACTAGCGCCGACCTTGCGCCCGACTGCAATATTGAAATGCACCTTTAGCGCCGGCGCTAGGTGTTAGCACTGACACTAAACCAAAATGAAAGCAGGGGGTGGGACAGAGGGGAGGGTCCCTGAATGCCAGTGCACTGGCATATTCAAAAGCAGAGCGCCGCACTACAGGCATTAGCGTGACCTGTAGCGTGGCGCTAGTTACTGCAGAAGAAAAGCTGCTCTTAAGGCAGCACTAATAGCGGAGGTACCCTCCCAGTACCTATCCCGACCCCCATTCCCCATAGCAAACATCATTACCCTGGTAGTCTAGTGGTGCCCCCCCCAGCACGTTTCCCGACCCTGATCCCCATAAGAGCACATATATCCCTGGTAGTCTAGTGGTGCACCCTCCAGCACATTTCCTGACCCTGATCCCTGTAATTCCACATATATCCCTGGTAGTTTAGTGGTGCTCCCCCAGCACAGTTCCCGACCCCGATCCCTGTAATTCCACATATATCCCTGGTAGTCTAGTGGTGCCCCCCCAGCACAGTTCCCAACCCTGATCCCCATAATTCCACATATATCCCTGGTAGTCTAGCAGCCCCCCCAGTACGTTTCCCGACCCCAATCCCTATAATTCCACATATATCCCTGGTAGTATGGTGGTGCCTCCAGCGTTTCTGACCTGATCCCCGTAATTCACATATATCCCTGGTAGTCTAGGAGGCCCTCAGCAGCATCATTATCTCAGCAGTTACGAATGGAAGCGACAGCTCAGCCTCTCATTTACCGAGCTGGTCACGACTGAGGAATGAAATGAGTCGTACTGTTCAGTACAGCTCATTCATTCCTCAGTCGGCAGCCAGCCGTGGTGGTGTGAGGTGGGCTGAGTAGGTCACTGGCTCCATTCATGGCTGCTGGGCGGGATGTGTGAGGGTGGCATTGCTGGGGGGGCTGCTAGACTACCAGGGATATATGTGAAAGTACGGGGATCAGGGTTGGGAAACGTGCTGGTGGGGCACCACTAGACTACCAGGGATATATGTGAAAGTACGGGGATTGGGATTGGGAAATGTGCTGGGGGGGCACCACTAGACTACCAGGGTGTGCAACAGGCACACATGGCAACAGGGAGTGGGACCATGACAACAGGGTGGACAGCCTGGCCCAGCCAGTCTGCCCAGGTTCCTACTGTATGGATATGCTGCACACCCTAGTAGTCTACAGCATATCCCTGGTAGTCTAGTAGTCATTGTTCACTTGGGAGCTTAAGCAACAGGTTGGTAGAAAAGAGGTCAGGAGTTATATTTTGTTTTAACTGAAATATTTGAATAGTTTGTAAGTGAAATTAGTTCTATGTGTTAAAAATTATTACCTTGAATTTGAACTGTTACTTGGGCTATGATATTGTAGGTTTGGGGATAGTTGTTTGGCAGGGAAAATTAGAAGGAAATTTAAATGTGTTGTTTGCCTGGTGTTAGGGGGAAGGGACATTAGCTGCAATTAACTTGTCTTTAAACAGGAATTACCTTGGCTTTCATTGTTCACTTGGGAGCTTAAGCAACAGGTTGGTAGAAAAGAGGTCGGAGTTATATTTTGTTTTAACTGAAATATTTGAATAGTTTGTAAGTGAAATTAGTTCTATGTGTTAAAAATTATTACCTTGAATTTGAACTGTTACTTGGCTGTGATATTGTAGGTTTGGGGATAGTTGTTTGGCAGGAAAATTAGAAGGAAATGTAAATGTGTTGTTTGACTGAGGTGTGTAAGAGCCTCCTCCCACCCTGTTTTGTAGGCTTTCTTAAATACTGAAAAGCCACTGGTGGTTGGGATTGAAGGGCTGAGTATTTCTGTTTGGGACTGAAATTTGAAGCAACAGGAGTTGGTGGGCCTGTGACATCATACGGTACCTGGTGTCACACTGTTAGTGGGACCGAACACATACTGGACTGTATGTGTTTGTGAGACTTGGGAACTTTGTTGGTGGGGTTGAAATTGGGTTTGTAAATAACTACAGTCAGTATAGAGAGAAACTGTACTCAAGGGGAAAGGGACTGAGAAAAGGGGGTGTGCTATTATAAACAGAGCAGGATAATCAGGGTGGCCATATTCCACCATGGCAGGCATCTTCAGAAGGGTTGTAGGCTGCACAGGCTGTGAGATGGCAATAATTCTAAATTGGGCCTGGAGAGAGGGAGGCTGCCCACTCTGTAGACAGCTATCTTGTATCAGGAGTGAGGTATATTGGTTAGGAGTAAGCTGTGGGGCTGGGGGTGTCCAAGGATAAGGGGTGTGGATATGGGCAGCAGAAGGGTGGGGCTGAGGGGAGGCTGGGGCAACGCTCTGAAATTACAGGACATTATGCTACAGCAAGCAGAAGGGGGGATATTAGGGACAGAGGACCCTTAGATAGGGAAGTTGATGCTAAGGGGAAAGCGTACAGGGTGAACATTCTGAATTCAAAGAGACTGGAGGGGGAAGAGTCAGGAGGGGCTGTTGTGCGGAAGCCTAAAACAGCAGGCTGTGGGAAGGAGCTCCTAAGGTGAACAGTGCAAGAGAGAAGAAGAGGGTCAGTTTAGAGATGCAGTCAGAAACTCGGTTACTTGATGGAGGCTGACATAGAGTGTCAATAAATTTGAGATACTAAGCATCCTAGAGGGGGAGGAAGGGGTTGGTGGAAATGAGGAAACTTATACAGAGGCCAGGGGAGGAGTCAGATACCATAGGGCATCACAGACCAGCTATGGAAAGGATAGACATAGTCCCAGAGGGAGAAGGGGAATATATGTTAAGCAAATGGGGGAGATGCAACATATTCCAGACATGAGGGAGGAGAGCATGATTGAGAGAAACTGGGTGACAAGGAGGTGGGAGGAGCCCCCTTCAGCAGGGAGGTTGCACCAAGGATGGAGCCCTAGCTAAGGGGACCCACAGAGAGCCTCTGAGACAGGGGTACTATTACAAGGGGGATGGTGGTATGGGAAGGGGAAACCATCAGGGCCAGGATAAATGGTTCAGATAAGAGGGTTAAAGGGACACCTATTCAGAGGGGTTTGAGTTAAGGGGCAAATAGCAAGGGAGGCAGAAAGGGAGGGTGACAAGGGGGTCTCTAATAAAGCAGGAAGACTCCTGAAATTATGATCATGAATAAAGTGGGAGGGGGCTGAGAGGGCATAGTGGAGGTAACCATAAGGATGATGGCGTGTGTTAAGGTTCTGTTACTGGGAGACTCAATGATTAAGGGTATCCATTGGGAGGGACAGGGGGTAGATGCCATAGCCAGGTGAAGGTAGTGAGTATCTCTGGGCTGACAGTGCACAGAGAAAAGTTCAGTGTATGAAATGGTTAGATTGTGGAGGGAAACCGGATTTTGGTGCATTTGGGAACTAATGATCTAGAGGGAAATAGCATTTTGAAATCCAGCAGGTTCCAAGAACTTGCCAGAGTCTGTCGGATAATGGATGCAACATTTCTTTTCGGAGATATTGCTGTACCAAAGGCCTCAGTGGAGAAAAAATGAAGTTCACAGAGGTTAATGACTGGCTCAGGAAGTGGGGTGAAGAGAATGGGTTGGGGGGTAGTAGGGAACTGGAATGGAGTTTGGGAGGATAAGGACTATATGCCAAGGACAGGTTTCATCTTGCCCCATTAGGAAGGAAGTCCTTAAACAGGGATGGCTGACTACATACAAGAAAGGTGGGGTTTAAACTTGTAAGGGGAAGGGATAAGGGAGGGGCTAATCAGGCCTCCCTCCAGATGAGGGAGTAGCCTTCAAGCCCAAGGGGAGGGGAAACAGACTGGAGGTGGAGGTTTCAGGAGGAGCAGGGGAGGATGGAGTATAAGGAATCTGGGTGGGGTTCGACAAGGAGGATCAGGGATAAGGGGTGGGGGTTAGTGTTAGCAAATGCCAGGAGCTTGGAAACAAGTTGCCAGAGTTCCAGGCCATGCTGTTCGAGGTGGATGTGGCGGCAGTCACGAAACGTAGGCAACAAAACCATGACTGGGACCTAAATGTATGGGGGGACACTATGCTTAGGAAGGATAGAAAGGAGGGCAGAGGGGTGGAGTGGCTATGTTCATTAGCTGGGACATAGAAATTAAGCTATGGTAGAAGAGGCAGAGGGAAACGTGGAGGCCTTATGGGTCACCCTTACATCCCCAGCAGGAGATAAGGTCAAGCTGGGAGTAGCATATAGGCCCCAGGATGAGTGATGTTCTAGAGGATGGTTTGCTGGACAACATCATTGCCCAGTGTGGTCCAAAAGGGAAGGAGTGGTGTTGATGGGGACCTTAATATGCCAGGTACAAACTGGGAACCATGTCCTCTAAGGTGGCCAGGAGCAGAGGCTGCTGGATGGCTTCCAGGATGTGTTCTTAACACAGCATGTGATGGAGCCCACAAGGGAGGGGCATGTCCTGGATGTGGTTCTGGCAGATGGGGATCTGGTAAGGGACATGGTTGTACAGGACCCCTGACTGGGAGTGACCACAATACTGTCTGGTTTCAAATAAGCATTGGGGAATGGGGTGAGATCTAGGACACTGGCAGTGGACTCAGGGGCAGACTTTTGGGCATGGAAATATTCTCAAGGATCACTTGAAGGGATTACCTCAATGACAAGTGTGGAAAGGAGATGGGAGGTCATAAAACGGGACTTCATGAGGCAGTCAGGATCTGCTTAAGTTGAAACGTAAGGAGCAAGGTCACATAAACCATGCTGGTGGTCCAGTGAGGTCCAGGTAGCAGTCAGAGAAAAGAAGGCGGCTTACAAAAATATAAAACAACAAGAGGGATAGGGATAAGGAAATGTACCAGCTTGCATCTAGAAAAGTCACCCGTATGGTGAGGGGAGCAAAGTCAGTAAAGAGCAAACGGCTGGCAGGGGATACATGGAGGGAAAAGGGTTCTCGGTACATTGGGGAGTGGAGAAAACTAAGGGCCATCTCAGCAGATTGAGATCAGAAGGAGGGTGGGTGGAAGAGGCGAGGACCAGGCAGAGGTATTTAATGAGTACTTGCCTCTGTGTTCACTAGGAGGATGGGATATCTACAAAGCAAGGCACAAGGATAGAAGCGGCAGGAGTGGGATCAGGGGAGCAACGAAATGGAGCAAAAGGGAGGAAAGGTACCCCAGGGGTGTCACATCTGGATAAGGATAAAAAGACCAGTAAGGTGGAGGGGCGGATGATGCCATCCCGCCAAAAGGGTGTGGTTTGCCCTCAAGCGCCCTAAAGAAAGACAAATCTCCTGGGCTGATGGCATTCATCCGAGAGTACTATGGGAATTGGCGGACATACTGGCTGCACCCCTGGCGGAGCTTTTCAGCAGGTCACTTGAGACAGGGAGGGTACCTAGGGATTGGCGAGAGGCACATGTGGTACCAATCCATAAAGGGGGGTCGAGGGAAGTACCAGGTAACTATTGACCCATCAGTTTAACCTTGGGGGTGGGAAAATTAATGGAGAGTATACTAAAGGAACGATTGGGGGTTTACTTGGAGGAGGTGGGAGGTCTGGATAGTCGGCAGCATGGGTTTGTGTCAGGTAGATCATGTCAAACCAACCTTGTGGAGTTCTATGAATGGGTACATCAGAACTGGACAAGGGTAAGCCTGTGATGTATTATTCTTGGACTTCAGCAAGGCGTTTGACTCTGTCCCCCACAATGGTCTGGTGGAGAAACTGATGGGGTTAGGAGTAGGCCCTTTGATGGTCAGATGGATTGAAAACTGGATAGCTGGACGCACTCAGAGAGTAGTGGTCTGTGGGGAGCTCTCGAACCCTACAGAGGTTTGTAGTGGGGTACCACAGGGCTCGGTCCTGGGTCCAATCCTGTTTAATGCATACATATTGGACATCAGGGATGGTATAGGGTGTGAAATGAGTCTCTTCGCGGATGACTCCAAGATGGGAGCAGTAGTTGAGGGAGAAGAGGGGAGGTTGGCCCTGCAAGGGGACCTGGACACCCTGGAAAACTGGGCTCACACATGGAAATTAAATTTCAATATCACCAAGTGCAAGGTGTTGCATCTTGGTCGGGGAAACCCTAAACACAGGTACACCCTGGGGGAGGCGCTGGAAGCCTCAACAGGGGAAAAAGACCTGGGGTCATGGTGGATACATGTGAATAACTCTGAGCAGTGCAGGAGAGCAGCTAGCAAGGCAAACAGGATGTTGGGATGCATCGTAGGGGATCACCTCTAGAAGCAAGGAAGTGATTCTGCTGCTGTACAATGGACTGGTTAGACCACACCTTGAGTACTGTGTACAGTACTGGAGACCACCTTGAAGAGGGACATACAGCTCCTGGAGAGGGTACAGAGGAGGGCAACAAAGATGATACTGAAGGCTAGGGATTTGACTTACGGGACAGACTTGAGGAGCTCTGCCTGTTTTCATTGGAGGAGAGGAGAGAGACAGGGGGACATGATTGAGGTCTTCAAGTACCTCAAGGGAATAAATAGGATAAACATGGAGGGGATCTTTAGACTAAAGCAGGGAGGCATCACCAGAGGGCATGGTTTGAAGTTGGAAGGTGGAAGGGTGAGGGGGGAAAGAGGAGGAGGTTTTTCACTGAGAGGGTGGTGGACCCTTGGAATGCTCTGCCTGGTGAGCTGGCTCAGAGATCCACAGTGGAGGGCGTAAGAGAGGGTGGGACAGACACAGAAAGTGGATGTATCAGATGATGGCCTGTCCCGGGGGGGTGGGGATGGATGATAGGGGTTTCTGGAGCACAAGGGATGGGAGGGTCTCGGCACTCAACTAAGGATCTAGGTTCGAGCAGACTCAATAGACCATAAGGCCTAATCTGCTGGCAAATAGTATGTTAGTATGTTAGTATATGTCCATCCACCCCCACCAGGCGTGCCTTATGCTTGTCCCATGCATTTGTGGGTCCCCCCACTGTGTTCCACCAACACATGCCATAGGGTGCCTATGTTGTTGGGGAGGCATCTACAAGGGCACATATGGCCAGTGGACATGTGTGTGACTATCTCCCCCTCTCTCTCCTCTTCTAAATATATATATATATATATATATATATATATATATATATATATATATATATATATATATATATATATATATATATATCTGTATATCTATCTATATCTATATAGATATATATATATACCTGTGTGTGTGTGTATATATATCAGTTGTATATCTAGCTATGTGACACATAGGTATCACTCACTTCATGTCTCTTTCTCCCTATATTCATACCTTGTGTTGTACAGCTTGCAGAGCTGCATGGGCAGGATGTCTGTTCTGTTTGTGCCTGCCAGCACACAGTTCCTGCTGCTTCCAGCCTGTACTTTCCTGCTGACCAACAGGGGACGCTGTGGGCATGCCTTGGCCTGCTGCATCCAGCTTGTACTACAATTCCGACCAATAGGTTGCGCTGCGTGCTCCATGCAGTAGCACCAGACAAACTTCGTGGTACTGACTGCTAAGCAGCAGATAATGAGATGCAAATGTACCTGTTTGCCCACAGATTACCTAAGTAGGCTCATTGCACCAGGAGCTTTGAATATGGCTCCCATTTGCTGACTATTCAGCTTGCACTGGGCTGTCGTTAGCACTGTGTACTCAGGTTAACATGGGCAAACCTCACATCAGCATAGCAAAGTTCTGCAGTGTGTGGCTTACATTGTTGTTTGCAGTGGATGTGAGACATCTCTGTGCAGTCGCACACAATGCTTTCCACCTGCAACACTAGCTTTCTTCAGTGTCTAATGGGCTGCAGTGGCAATGTGCACTTCCCTGTTGCTATATTCAGTGCTGTCTTATTCCTGGGCTATTTTTGCCCTGCACTCCTGGCCCTGTTTGCCTGACTTTCTTTGTTTGCTATATTCAGCAGGTTTTGCTCTGGGCTATTCCTTTTGAATACAGCTTGTTTTTTGCTCCAGGCTATGTTTGCCTGCTGGGCAGTGCTACTTTAGCCCCGGAGCACAGTTTTGAATATCTGGCCCATTGTCTCTTGTAGAAAATCCCTGATGGAACCCTGCTTGGAATTTAGAAAGGGGTCTGGTTGTTTCTACCAATTTTTGTAGTTTGGTTAATAGGATGCTTGACAAAATGTTACCTGCAATATCCAAAAGGCTTATGGGACAATAATTGCTAGGGGAGTAAAACAAGCCTTTTTTATGGATAGGAATTATTATATTTTTTAACCATGAACTGGGAATAAACCTCTCTTTTAAACAAGTATTAAAAAGATTTTCTAAAAAGGGTATCCAAAAGTTCTGATTCTCTTTCTAAACCTCTCCTGGAACTTTGTACGGGCCTGGAGCTTTATTATTTGCAAGTTTTGAAATAGCCAAGGCAACATCACCAATTGTAAAGACTAAAGGCGTATATGCATCTGAATAGAACGAGTTTGGCAGGTTCCAATCACTAGTAATGGTAATGTCACTATTAAACACATTTGAGAAATAAGTAACCCAAGTTTCCTTAGGGATACATACAGTTAATGTAGTTTTATATGTTTTAGTTCCCCTTGCTACCATGATCCAAAACGCTTTTGAATCATCTGTTGCTATAATTTGGTGCATAACTGCCCATCATTTTTGAGTGAACTCCAACAATTTTAGCTTTAAAAATTTCTTGTATGCTTTCCAAGCTTGATTTAAGTTACATTACCAAAATTCTGAGGGGTTCTTAAGGTTCTCCCTAATTAGCTTCCCCAGTTTCTGTTTTTCTTTTAGACACTGATAATCAAACCAGGTCGATGGGAGAGTTATTTGATCCTTGTATACATATATTTCAGTAGTGATTCTGAAAGTAGCTCCTCAAAATTTTCAATAGTACACTGGGTTAAATTTTTAGTTTGAATAGTATTAATTAGTGAAGATGACTGAAAAGAATAAATTATATGTTCTACTTTCCTCATATTCTCGTTATTTAAACTAAGTCTAAATTTCGCTATAGGGACTATTGGGACCGAGTGGCATCCACTTGATGTTATTGTTTTTTTATCCCTTATGGTATCTACACTGACCATCAGAGCAGCATGATCGCTTTCAGGTCTTATAATTATCTGGAAATTCTGTAAATATTCATAGCTTTCTGGAATAATTAATATATAATCAATTATGCTATTCCCCTTTCAGGAGTAATATGTGAATGCACCCCAAGAATCCCCCATTCCTCTTCCATTCAATATCAATAAAATGTTACTAGTAATAACATCTTTTAACTTACATACAGCCTTATTAATACAAGTATCTGTGGTATTCCTCAACTTTAAGTCACCCATATATATCAGGGATTGTAACATTGGTAAATTATCAAAAGTGGAAATGTGAGCATTAAAATCGCCCCTAAACAGTATAATACCAATATGATGTTTTACATAGAGTGAGTCTATAGCCAACATAAACTCAGACCAAAGGTCATACTGGGAGGAAGATGAGGAACCCGGAGGAACATACACATTTACAATCAAAAAGGTAAGCAAATCCCATTTGATAACATTTAACATTGATACATTTTTGTACACAGCTTGGTCAATTACTTGAATACCATTTCTGAGTTTAACAAAGGTAGTTAAACCTCCCTTAGGTCTGCCATAGTGTTTTTCCCTTATTGCTGGCAAACTAAATGCTTCATAGCCATTAAGATGGACTTCAGTAGTTACCCACATCTCTTGAAACAACAATTCAAATTGCAAAATAAATTCCTTCCATCGAGGGTCAATCAATTTTGTCCCCAGGCCCACAATATTCCAAGACAAAAAATTAACAGACTCTGTTATTAATACATCATTATGGACAGACATCTCTTCCGTATTATAAAAAATTGAGGGGGGGAGTTTGAGGGGGTGATCAGTCACAGGTCATCACTCTTTACCAAATTAGTTTCACTTGAGATATCAAGACGCTGAGAATCAATTAGATATATGTGTACTCTATCTAATTTATGCGCATTAAGCAATATGTTTCTGTGTAATGCTGATAATTTTATTTCAATATTTATTTGAGTGTCAAGAGTATCTATATGTGCTCTCCTAACAGACCTGAGTTTGGTTTGGGAAATTTCTATATCTAAACAAATAACAAGGAGAGATCTAATGAAAGATGTCAATCTGTGACTGTTTTCACCCTCAAATCTCTCCACCCCAAACATAGAGAGAGATCTTGTAAAGTTCAACTTTTCAAAGTTCCAATTAAGTAGAGTTAGAGTTGAACTTATAATTTCTGATGAGAGTGGTAATGGTTTACTATTCCTATATGCGTACTTCCAAACTGTTGTCCAATTAACAGGGGAAGAAACTAGTATACCAGTTTGTTTAAAAGACATTGTTTAGCCAAAATTTCTTCTCTATTTCCATATTGGATAAAAGAACATAGACTGGAGTGTTGGGAACTGTTTTGTCTCTATAGACAAACATAATATTTCCTACTACCTCTGGAAGTTCTAACTCAGCTCTAAACAGATAAGACATTAAAGTAAATAACATCATTTGTTTCATAAGATTTCAGAAAGATTTTTCCCAGTCTAAATACCACCTCATTCCCTGTGTTAATGATCTGATTAGTACTGGACAGTAAGGTTGTAGGGGGTTCCATTTTTAATTCATGAGAGAGATCTGAACGAATATCCTGTCTTGATGTTGGAATCTTTTGTGTATTGTCTGCCACTTGACTGATAAGATTATCTAATTATTTTTGATCCATAGGTGGAACTATGATAGGAGGTTGTCTGATGTCTTCCCCTGTCAATTGTCCCTCCAGAATCTTAGCATTTGGTTTTACTTGATTCATATTAGAGATATTCAAAGTGTTTTTTCCCATTAAGTTTTTCTTTTTGTTATTTTTAGATTGTTTCTTTTTAGTTTTTATATGTTTTTCATCCTTAACACCCTTTTTGCCTCCTTTTTTTGAGGAGATTTTGGAATGTGAATTGAAGAGAAAGAAAGCCTCTGAGCCTTCTCGTTTGATTTCTTTTTTTCCATGCTGTCAAGCTTATTGGACAGTTCTGAAAACTTATTGATTAAAAAGTCGGACAACCTTTCTATATGATGTTTTAGTTGATTGTAGGCCTCAAGGAAAACAATATTGGCCATTATAGGATGTGCTGGTGCTTTAATAGTATATTTGGAAATTGTATCTGGACATTGCTTAAGGAATTCTGGATCCAATTTAATAGATTCAACTTCCTTATTCAATCTGGTGAATGCCTTTTCTGGGGGCCCTGCCAATACCAATGAGTCTAATGATTGGTCTAGATAGTTATCTACATATATACTGTTAATTGATTCTGAAGGGCTAAAGAGATCTAGGTGAGTTGGACGTAAAGACATTTCTGTCTCTTTAAGTGATCTAATTATCTGTGGATAAAATGTTTGATCACTCAAATGATGTGTGAAAGTCTCTCTGTTCTGTAAAGGATCAATCTGGGAATTCTTTGAATTATGAGAGAAAAAATCAGTTATTTCCCCCTGGCAAAGCAGCTTATTTGTGTGGGGGAGGGGGACTATAGAGTTTATAGTGTTCCCCTCACTGGTAAAAATAACTCCACTATTAGATGTATTTATTGAAATTATATTTTCATCACAAACAATGCTGTCAACATCATTATCATCATTAGTCAATTGCTCAATCATTACTTCTTGTTCTAGACTATCCAAAGTTAATGTCCTCAAGCTGAAACTCTCATTTTCTCTTGGGCAATCCATAAGATGTCTAATTTCTAAATTGTGGGAGGGGGAATCTGATCTAAAATCATAGACTACCTCCTCTTTATTGTAATATGGTGAAATAGACAGTGGAGTTGCTCCCAATTGCTCTTTTGGGACGGAAGCAGTTATAACTAGGTCTTGAGTATACACACAACAGTTTTCCTTTGATTACCATTATGAGATTTGTTCCCTTTCCTTCCCCAAAATGTTCTTATCCACCACCTTGCCACTATGAGTATACATGGTAAATAGGTCAAACAAGATTAGAAACAATGTAACCAGTTTCCAGTAATGTGAGGTTTAAGCTTAGTGTAATTTCAGTTACCAGTCTAGTACCAATTAACCATTAACCATAAACCATAAACATATTAACCATAGACAATTAACAGCTTAATGAGCAACTTGTTTAGTCTTGTTAATAAGCAATCTATGTAGTCATACTGTGTTACAAACAATATTATAATCATAAAATAAGAACCCCTATAGTATATCAATCACAGCAAGCTCAAAGGCTCATAGCATCACAACACTTCACTTGAAACTTTCAAACTCCCTGAGAGAAAGATAAAAAAAATTACAAGAGATAATTCATGCCAACCAGAATGGCTGGCTACTTCTCTAATTAATGTCTCTTAGTTTCAAGTGCTGAGGAGTCTCCTGGGTGATCAAACAGATCAAGTTATTAAGTTGTTAAGTTTAGTTGATACTGCCCACTTCAAGTCCAAAGCTCTTTAGGCCCACTGATTTTGTAACAATAATCCAGTATGAATCCAATACACATAAAGTACTCAGGAAAACACTTGCCATGCAGAGTTAGAAAAAACTCCCAGGGACAGGTGGTTCAGATGGTTCAAACAGTTCAGACAGTTTTCAAACAGTTTAAATGATGCAGAAACTGTGTAAAGTTCCAGCAGAGGATCACAGTATTATCAAAGAGAGAAAATTTCTTCCCAAACATATAGCAGAAGGGTCCACTAGTTGTAACCCAGCACAATCTAAAAAATTTGGGAAATCTCCGGGCTTTCTTGGCTTTCTCAGTGTCCTCTGCATGTGCCACTAAAAAAAATCAAAAGAGCAGACTAAGCATTATGGTTACTTTAAAAAGATTTGTTTAGATAATAAACTGACTTTTAAACTGAATAAATGAACAACACAATTAATACAGTAGTGAACTAACTTACTTACTGGTAAAAATGAAATCACAGGAAAAAGAATCTGTGACAAGATAGTAGGTAGCAACAAGTCATTACACTAGAATTGTGCCACTAGAACCTGAAAAACGCCGGAGAAAATCGTAGGCTAAAAAAAAAACAAAAAATAAGAGGTGGTGACTACTAGTGCTGATCATAAACACACACTCGCTCTGCTCGGAGGGAGTTTCTAAATGATCTGTCTCTGATCAGGCACATGAGCCCTTTATTGTGGAATCACGTAATGACGTTTGTTTATGGTGTGAAAATTAAACTGCCTCTGGTAAATTTAACTTTACACAAATACAAAAAGTAAAATGAAAGAGTTAAAAAAAGTAAAAAAAAAAAAAAACAGTTTAAAAAAGCAGCGTTGTCCTTTAATTATATATGGGTAGAAGTGTTGGTCAAAACGCTGACAGTGATAACTGATTTACACTACACCCTTTGTGGGAACTTTATAAACTTCCTTAAAAATACTGCTAACACACTCCTTTTAATTATAACTGCACAGCAGAAAAGTTGTGAGGAATCTATAATGGAGCTAGTGGGTAAAAGAGAAGGGAAATGCAAACTAAGGAGAAAAATAACTATTTTGGGTGATTTTCTTCGCCACACAGACAAAGGCCCTTTACACTTTGTATAGTTCACCTTGCCCAAAGTTCTCCTCAATAAGGCAGTGAGTATTTCAGCTCCCTGTTACCCTTGTATCAAACCAGCTTCTCTCTCTTCTCCTCCCCTCTCCAAGCAAGTTCCATCTAGGTTGCACATGGAGAATAACAGTAATTTGTAGTGAAAAAACAAGTCTTTAGTTTTTGAAAGGATGCACTCTCCTCATTCATCCACACTAACCCCCCGTGGAGCAATTGAAATTCAGCCTGCAGATGAGGCTACTCCACCAAAAAACTCCCAAGGCCTGGAGGCTTGGATTAAGACATTCTCCTTAAATATGGTAAACATCCCCTCCCCATGGTGATTAGTGCCACATCTGATGTACTGTGCTGAGTTCCACAGTAGTGTTTTCCACTGTACTGTGTACTGTACCTCCCTTCTAATGAAACTGTTAGGATGAATGCAAAGTTTTGCAAAGAAAAGTACCTTCTATACAGTGATAATGCAAAGCATAGGAAAGCTCTAACCAAATTAAGATTCAACTTGCTTGGGAGTATATGGAAACCAAGCAATATTGAGAATAATGGGGCCTCGTGTTTTTGTGTACCAGATGTTAGACTTTCTGCCTTGCATTTGATATGGGATTGTCCTGAATTAGCAGTAGAAAGGAAAAAGTTTTTAGATTATATAAATGTTTCTGAAAATAATTATACCATTTTGGATATGAACCAGAAGAATGGTAGCCAAATATTTGCCTTGGCAAACTTTGCCTATAAGATAATGGGTAAATTTCATTGATACAAATTGTAGTTACAGTGATTTATGGGTTGGAGTATTGGGAATTGTGCAATAAGGAAAGAGGCTAAAAGTATGAAACTGGATATGTTTTTTATTTATGTATAGACTATAGAGATGAAGTAATTTCGATTTGTATTTATGTGCACATTTTATATAGTGGGCTGGATATTCAAACTGCACCCAAAATGTGCGCAATAGCAGGAGCAAGCACAAGTCCATTACGCACATGTGCAATAGACGCGATATTCAAAAATGGAGCAAGCCAAATTGCGCAACCAGCCAACATCTGAATATCACACAACCTGTGCCATAGCGCAACCAGGAAGTGGAAGCTGAGCAGATACGATGTGCTATAGTGCAACAAGGGCAGCCCAGCTGAGCAGCCCAGAGGTGCCATAGCACAAGCAGGGAGCCCCCCAGCAGTAGAGCAATGGAACTGCACAACCAGGGAGGTAGGCAGTGGCTCACCACCCATGCCACAGATGGGCACAGAAACACACTGCAGAACTGACAATGCACCCCCACATCCTAAGCACAGCACAACTGGGGGAGGGATGCAATATCCACCGGCCCATGGGGACAAGCAAACAAAGCACAGCTGGGCCATGTTGCCCCAGCACATCCACTGGCAAGCTGAGACTGCAACACAAGGGGGGCGGACCACCCCATGGTACAGCAGCTCCCCCCTGTGCACAGCACACCCTGCACCGTGACCCCAAGACACCCCCCATGAGCAGTGACCATCACTGAAAGAATCCCCATGCATCCCGCCATCACACTGCAACCTCGTGTACCACAGAACCATACAAGCCACAGCCACCATGAGCACCCAGCAGTGGGTGGCAGCACACGGCAATGCAACAATGGCAGACACAGTGCCAACACACACAAACCTCCTGAGGCACAGCTGAGGGACTGAACATGTTTCACCACAAGAGGTACCCCCACATGGGAAAGGGCATGCCCCTGACACCACTGCCATTGATACAGCACCCTGCACAGTAGACAAGTGTCACAGTGTGACCCACTACGAGCCACAGCAGCCAGCACAGTCACCCACAGTGGTGTGTGGAAGCATGCAGCACACCAGATGCAACACAGTGCAGTGGCAAACACACACCCATACCCTCGGGGACACCAACACAGGGACGCAGTAGTGTGGCAACCAAGCCCCTAGTGTGGGCATATGTAAACTGTGCACACACAGCCTGCAGTCCACCATGGCACAGGGGTGACACCTACCCTGTGCATGAACTGTGGCCCTGTACGCCACCAGCATATGCCTGGATCACAAGTCACAGACAGTGGTGCACAGCCCCCCTGCAACACACACAAGACACAGCATGGAGGTGGGACAGCAACTGTGGAGGCCACAGTGTCACCCGAGGCAAACATGCACCTCACCGGTGACAGGAGGCAACCCAGCATTGTGACAGTCACAGTGGATGACCTGCAGGGACAGCCCCCACTGACAAGGCAGCAGACCTCGCAGGCCACAGACATGCAAGGGTGTCAGCTGCACAGGCCAAAGACAGCTTGACAGGGGCACAATGGACACAGAGCAGGCACCATGGAACACTGCACACAGCAATGCAATGCACAGAAAACAACACACACCACAGATACCGAATGAAAGCCACACCCACACCAGAGACACCTCCCCACACACACACACATACCCATGACTGAACCTCCCCAGATGCCATGCACACCACTGCAACTGAGCACCTATAGCCAGCTGCAAATCAGAGACCACCACAGTATCCATATCAAAATATCTGTATTATAAAACCAACAACAATTACAACAACAACATCAACATCTAATTACATATATACATTCATGGGGTGGAGGTACAGGTACAAGGTGGGGGTGGGTAAGGGGCAGGGGTGAACAACTGGGAGAGCAAAGGCGGGGTGTGAGGGTCAGTCAAAGGGGGGGTAATGTCCAGCTACTGGTCTCCAGCCTGCTGCCCTGCTGCCTGGTGCCAGTTCCGGGGTCGCCGTCTCCTCCGCACCCCATGCTGCTGGAGGTCCTGCAGTATTGCCAGGGATTCTGTGGCCACCCCGTAATAGCTGCTGCATGGATTGCTCTATGCGTAGGAGTATCCAGACACCTAGGACAAGGGATCAGAGTCAATGGGTGTGACTGTCCATCCCCCTGCAGCCCACCCATCATGAACTGCATACAGTCATGTGCCCCGCTCCTGTGATGGTGTGCACCCACCCACAGTGACCATGTGCACAAGACATGCCCAACCAGGCAGCAACAGCCATGTGTACCACTGCACACACACACCGGCCATGTCCAGCACAGCACAACCAAGGCTGTACAGTGACGTGGCTATGCGGTGGGCAGGCACTGCCACAGCCATGTGCCCAGTGCATGCATGGACCACTATTGACACACTCCCAGACATGCAGTGCCACTGGACAGTGCTGACTGTCACATGTTGCGTGCATGGCAGTGGTGTCCATGGATGGTGGCCATGCCCTGCTCCCCACCCTGTCACACAGCATGCAATAGCAATCATGTTGTCATGGAACTCAACCTCCTCAGGCTGTTGCTGGCATTGTGGTCATTCACCGCCACGATTGGGTTCTGCAGCCACCACCCTCTGCTGCTCATCCATGGCCCTCATCCGCTCTGCCATGCCTGTGGGAAACAAAAGGTGAGAAACACATCAGTACAATCCCAAAGCATATTTCCCTGCCCAATGAGTGTGCCCACCCACCCAGCACCCATACATCACATACCCTGTAAACACTGATACAGCCAACCCTAGACCAACTCTCCCCCATGTGCTGGACACAAAAGACAGTGTTACCCATATGGACCATACAGGTGCGTAGATGGATCACCCACCTGGATGAGGCACCATGCCCCTCCTGGCACGCGACCACAGACATGCCAGTAGCCCCAGCTCCCTCCTCCTCAGGTCCCCATAGTGGTGCCTGCATTGCTCAAAGGTCCTCCTTCAGCCAGTGGCCACCTCCAGGTCAGTGGCCACCTGTTGCCAGACCTGAGTTCTGGCCCTGTCCAGAGGAACCTCCCCATACAGTGGGCCATAGTGTGGCTCCACAATGGCCACAAGATTGGCCAGCTCGAGGGCACTCCATTGGGGGGCTCTTCTGTGTGCCATCTCCAGGTCTATAGTAGGCAATATGGTGCTCCACAGCGCGGCAACCCCACGTGGAATTGCTGCGCAATACAACGCCACCATTCCCTAATGCTGTCAGTACAGCACCACCATTCCCTATCGCGCTGTCACCGAACAGCGTGATAGAGCTGCAGACATGCCATACGTACAGCACCAAGGGGGTAAAGGTCGGGCACAGGGTCACGGGTCTCTGGCGCAAGGCCACGCACAGTGCCTTCAGACGTCCATGCGTCTAGTGCCATTGGTTGCCTGTGTGCCATCGCCACAGCGAACTATAGCGCAGTTGGGCCACAGCGCCATTTGGTGACCCTCGCCGTAGCGCCATTGGCACAATGGTGGCCATGCCCTGAATTGCCTACCGTGCACAGCACATCATCAGCGTGGCAGACACCTGTGTTAGCTACCTGGGCATGCGCAGTGCGGTGTGCTACGCATCCACAGAACTGCGCCTTTGGCTCAGCATGTACAACACAATTGCGCAAAGCGCAACAGCGCGATATTCAGCCTTCATATGCAAATCATCCAATCAGCCATTCAATGGCGCAGCAACGTGATTTGTATCTCATTAAAGTTGCGCCACACCTAATTTGCATGGATTGCATTATAAAAATGCGATGCTGTTCTGCAGTGGCCATATTCGGTTACTGCAGTTTATAGGTGAGTTGCATGCTGTGTGATGTTCTGGACTGTGGTCTCAGGGAATTGCTTTGTACTGCACAGTCACAGGTGACCACTCTCACCCATACAGGCTGTGAAATGACTGAGCGAGGACTGGGTGAGGAGGATGATGGTGGGCAGAAGAGGAGGCCTAACTTTACTAAGGCTGAGACAGAGGCACTCTTCAAGGCCTACCTGGATGAGGAGCCACTTCTCAGTGGACAGCAGGGCACCCCTCCAGCCCGTGCTGCTGCATGGGAGGGTGTGGCATGTGCCGTCAACCTGCACGGCAGCCACCAGCGCTCTGTGCAGGAGTGTAAAAAGAAGATAGGCACTGACAGGAGGAGGGTGAAGGAGAAGGTGGCAGCCATCAGGGCGCACGTGCTGCAACAGGCGGGGGCCAGCCAGAGGTGGTGCAGCTGACTCTGGCAGAGGACAGGCTTGCTGCAAGCATGCAGTGCAGTGCCATTGAGGGCATTCCAGGAGGTGGCTTCCAGACAGGTGGTAGTCCATCACTGCATGGGACGTCATGGTCTGGGGGGGAAGGTAGATCACATGCACTAACGTGTCCTTACTTTCTGTTACAGATCCTGTGCATCTGCAGGGGTCAGCAGTGGAGGGCCTGTCCACTGTGGACAGCCATATGGAGTTGGAGGAGGGACCATCCACATCCACAGGTAGCCGGCGTGCATTGCACCTGTGTGCACACCTGGCTGCCAACACTGATGTTGTTGAGACAGGTGTGGGGGGTGCCCTTCCTGTGTCTCAGCGGTCTGGCATCCAAGCATGCCAGCATGCTGTGGCTGTGGCTGTGGCTGTGGCACAGACCTGCACCATTGATGATGCAATGACCATTATGGACATTGACATGTGTGTGTCACAGGATGGACACACAGCAGGACAGCTCACGCCCATGGACCTGGCTGGTTCTGATGTGTGTGCCAGCACGTCAGCACAGTACCAGGCTGTGCCTGTCAGCACCAGTGGGGCAGCACCAGTGGCTGTACAGGTCACTGGCACTGTTGCGGCCACAGCGGTGGAACAACTGATCCCTTGGGCACAGCAGGCGGAGGGGCAGCAGCAGCAGTCACCCACCGGGACTGGGGGTACAGGGTATAGCGGTGACGTATGTTCAGCACCTGTGGACTTGCCCATACCTGGTCCTGGTGAGCAGTGCCCACCCTCAAAGGGTGCTGAACAGCAGGCCCTTCCATACCCTGAGGGACAGCTTGCCAATGTGGCAGATGACCTCTTTGACGAGCACACCCGCCTGCTGCAGGCATCAGTACAGCAGCAGATGCGGGTTGCAACATCCGTGGAGGCACTGTGTGTGGCTCTGGAGCGGGTCGAGGAGTGACACAGCAGGGACAATGAGAGGATCCTGTCATGGATTGACCATTTGCGGATGGATGTGACCGCCGCCATTGACAGGCAGGTACAGGCATTGGTCGCTGTCGTGGCCACATTGGGCACACAGTCAGGTGCCCCTGTGCCGCTCACACCATGCAGTACGCTATCCACTCCCTGTTCCCGGCGTCATGCGACACCAACTCTGTCGACGCCGGGTTCAGCTGTGGGCATCTCGAGCATTCCTGGTGCAGGTATGTTCAGTGTGCTGCAGACCCCTGTGCGGGCACAGTCATGTTCGCACAGTGGAACCCCTGGTGGACCATCGGTGCCACCCCATGAGACCCATGCTCAGCCTGCCAGTGCTGCTGGGTCTCGGCGGGGCCGCCCACGCATTCGAGGCGGACATGGCACTGTGCCACAAGACTGAGCTGTCCCCAGTGTGGGCTCTGTCTGGTGCTGCCCTGTGTGCAATGTGTGTTTCGGTGGGCAGTGCACCGTTGGGTGCCAAGCCCTACACGCAGACACACGGACCACCTGCACACCCTCCCGACTGCTGTCCACAGGTTCATGTGCATGATGATGCCTGCATTGCACTGTACACCAAAGTGTGAAGGTGCCCAGCATCTGACACACGCACATGGACAATCAGTGGACATGGTGGCCTGTGGACATGTGTGTTTTTAGTGTCTGTGTTCTGGCTCTGTTGTGCACCTGACCCCTGTGCACTTTGTGCCTATTGTGTGTGTGTGTTTGTGTGTCCATCCATGTGGCATGTTACTGTTCACCCCTCCTTGGTTGTATGTGTGTGCTTCTGTGCCCTGCCACTTCCCTTGCCGTCATGCACCCCTGGTGTGTTTCCCTGTGTGTATGTGGGTTGTGCCCTAGCCACTGTTGGTTGCACATGGCCCCATGACTTACATGTGTTGGGTGAAGTGCTCCTCTGTGATGGTGTCCCGGTGCAGCTGGGCCAGCCGGATCAGTCGGGGGTCCTGTCGTCTAAGGGGGGGCTGCCAATCCCCATCATCACCGGCATCACCGTCGTCCCCATCGCTGTCCCCCTCTTTGACCTGTACGGCTATTCCACAGTCTTTGGCTATGTTGTGCAGGATACAACAGGCCAAGAGTATCCCACAGGCCTTTGAGGGGCTATACTGTAGGGCACCGCCAGAGGTGTCCAAGCAATGGAAATGTGCCTTCAGCATCCCAAACACCCGCTCAATGATGTTGCGTGTGGTGGCATGTGCCTCATTGAATCGTTGCTGCGATGGGGTCGTGGGCCGTCAGTAGGGTGTGAGCAGCCAGGGACGGAGTGGGTATCCACTGTCACCTGTGTGGAGATAGTGGAGGTTAGTGTCTTGTTCAGGCTCAGACTGCCCCAAACCCTGTGTGCCACACCCATGGCACCTATGGCTCCCCCCCTTTCCCACGATTTGTCAGTTCTACATGCATACTCACCCACTAGATGTCCTGTGGGGATGTACCCACTCTCGAATCGATGGCACAGTGCTGACTGATATCATATGAATGAATCATGTGCTCCCCCAGGGTGCATGGCACAGACATTGATGATGCACCCACTGGCATCACACACCACCTGGCAGTTGACACTGGCATATCCTTTCTGGTTCATATGGGCAGCCCCATCGGGGCCAGGTGGCATGTGAATGGCCACATGGGTGCAGTCTATCGCCCCTAGCACGTCAGGCATACGTGCTACCCGGTGGAACTCCTGTATGTTTGCTGTGCACTCCTCCGCGGTGCTGGGGAAATGGATGTACTCCACAGCATGTGGCAGCAGTGCGCTGAGGAACTGGGTGAGGATACGTGATGTGGCCGACTGTGTTATACCTGTGGTGTCCCCTGTTGGTCTCTGGAAGGTACCCGTGGTGAGCAAGCACATGCAAGCTGTTACCTTTGTCTCCACTGACAGAGCATGACTCTGTCATGTGGGTGCCTGCATCACATCACTGCACAGCTCACTTAGCCGCCTCAGTATTGCCCTGTTCAGGAAGTACTAGCCCACAATCTCGACATCTGAGTACAGCTCATAGCAGGTGTGGGCTCGGAACTGCCTGTTGGGGGTGTACCGCTGACGGGCCCTTCCACGGCCATGTCCCTCTGCAGCATGCCTTCTCACCCCCCCATTATGGCTTCCATGTGGAAGGTGGCACTGTCCATGTCCCTGGCTTGTGTTCACCCCCCCGGCTGTTGTTGCTGTGTTCCCCCCGCTGTCCTGACTGCTAACTCCACTGCACTGGGTACACCTACTGGCCTCTGCTCACTGTGGCCACACACACCTTCCCTTGCCCCTATTCTGTCCTCTGGTTTCCCTGGCCTGCCCTCTTTGTCCCTCTTGCCCTGTCTCTCTCCTTGCCTCATGTGGCTTCCCTGTAGCGTTCTTGCACCTCTTCCTTGCTCCTTTTTATTTTGGCTCATTTCTGCTATTAAGCAACTTCCGCCTGATCCACTGTTGCGCATTGCGCAAGTCTTTGAACTTTGTCGCACTGTGCACTTTATGCATGGTTTCACTCCTTGATTGTACATGCCTTCATTATCATTGCGCTGTTGCTCAGCATGTTTTCAGTGGTGCAACTGCCTCCTGCTGAATATCGCAGAATGGCGCATTTTCTGACTCGCGCTGGGGCAACCCTATTGCGCATTGTGCAAGCCTTTTGAATATCCAGCCCAGTATATATATGTAACAATTGTTTTTTTATACATACTGTAACAATAAACTTGAACCTCAAACTTGAAACCTTAATGAAGCTGTTAGGATGAATGCACATGGGGTAGCATTTTTTTGTGTCCCATGGGTTTTATGCAATGAATTTTATAACACCTATCCTCAGTATGCACATCTGAATCTTGTTATTTTAATGTGAGAGCCTGCTTCTTTATCAAACAGAACCTTATGTACTCAGTGTATCATGGTTTTTGTTCACTGTACTGCACATTGCTGTTGTCCTCTCCATGTCTGTGTCCCACATTTGGGTGGCTGTGTAGTGAGTTGGTTATTGGTAGGGTTGCATGCATCAGAAGTATTGTAGTCAGCACAGTGCATGTGGGTGTGACTCTGGGACCATGGTGTGTGACACCAAAACCTGTGTGGTACTTAATGTGTGTTGTTACCCATTTATCTGCAGGTGCAAGGCAGGTCGCAGTGGATGATCAACTTGTGCCATTGGTTGTGGTGTGTGTTGCACAGTTGTAGAGACCACTTGCTAGTGGCTTGGCTGCCAGACCACAGGCAGAGACTTTTGACCTATTAACAGATCTGTCAGACTTTACACTACTGGATGTGCTTCTGGCTGAGGAGGAGGAGGTGGATTCAGACAGGACAGTGACTACACATACATCTTGGCACTTGAGCACAGCTTGTCCAGCATGTCATAGGACCTGTTCAGACAGCAGAGAATTGTAATTCAGCTGACAGAGCAATAGCCTGTGGGTGAATCACTGCCATACCAGCAGCATCCCCCTTGGTGTAGGGCACAGATTCAGGGGCTCAGTAACAGGAGGCTCAATATCCACATCCCTATTGTGCTACACCATTGACCCAACAATCCTGCCAAGCCACACAGCAGGTTGTTCTGTACAAAAGGCCTCAGCATGAGCAGTCACCTCTAACAGCAACAAGGATGGATTCCAGGGAGGTGGACAGGTATTTCCTGATGGCAATTATGGAAGCATGCGATGCTTTCACAGTGCAACTAAACTAGATCCATCTGCACCTCTGAGACCAGGTGTGCTACAGATTGTTGAAGAGGCTAAAGGTGGAAAAAAGAAGCTCTTTAGATATCTAAGGGAAAATGGAAAGAAGAGAGGAGGAATTGTTCAACTGACAGATGGAGACAACATAATTGACGAGGACATGCAGAAGTCAAACATTCTTAATAATTACATCTGCTCAGTTTTCATAGTAGAGAATAACTGACCTATACCAGAAAGTTGAATAAAGGTGACTCAAAGGGGGACACCAGAAATGAGGCATAAGGAATTTACAAGTGAAATGGTCAGAAAAGGGCTTGCATTCCTGAAGGTTGATCAGGTACCGAGACCAGATAGGACACATCCAAGAGTTCTCATGGAACTAACTGAACCCTTGGCAGGGCTATTAAATTTCTTAGTTCACTTAGGAATGGTTCCAAAAGACTGGAGGGTAATGAAGGTAGCTTTACTTCATAAGGGTGCAGACAAGGAGAAAGAGGGTAACTGCAGACCAGTCAGTTACAACTTGCTTGTGGGTAGCGTGATGGAGATACTAGTCAAAGAGGACCTTTTGGACTACCCGGAGAATAATGGGCTCCAGGATAATAAAAAACAAAGGCTTCTTGCAGGGAGCTCTTATCAGACCAATCTGATAGTATTTTTTGACTGGATGACTAGGGCATTGCATAAGGGACAAGCAGTAGACTTGCTCTACATCAACTTTAGACAGGTGTTCAACTTGGTGCCACAAAGAAAGTTACTGAAGAAGTTGGAGGCTCTAAGGCCCAGATATTCAAAAGGGTTGCCCATGGTGCAACACTGTTGTGTCATGCGCAACCCATTGATGCACTCCTGAGCAATATTCAAAAGGGAAACGTGCGTGGCACAAATCCCGATGTGCCGGAGCGCATCAGTAATGTATGCAGGAGCAGGTAGGGTGGGCGTGCCCATGCATACCCTGCACAGCCCGATATTCAGCCCGGGATGTGCAGAGCCATGCATGCACAACCCCTACCTGAGCCAGCACAAAGTTGATCCAAAAAAAAAGGAACAACTGATGGCCACCCACAGGTGAGCTGCCACATTGCAGGGCACAACATGGCAGCTGCCACCTGTGGGTGGCCACCCGAGCTCCAGCTGCACCTGGTGGCACCCCCCATGCCCGATCGTGGGCATTTGTAAAAAAAACATCTGTCCAATATCCCTGGTGGTCCAGTGGACCACTGCCCACCCGATAGCGGGCTAAGTAAAATAATCAGATCCCCCAAATCCCTGGTGGTCCAGTGGACCTGCCCGCCCGATCGCAGGCTAAGTAAAATAATCAGATCCCTGAAATCCCTGGTGGTCCAGTAGAATGTGTAGTATGGTATGGGCTTCACACCCATTGGCTCACACTGTGGACCAATGGGCATACAGCCCTACTGATGGTGTCAGTCGGTGGGTGGTGGGGCAGCAGGTGGGTGGGGTGCTGCCGCCCACAGGCTGACTGGGGGGGAGTGAGGCGGTGGGGCTCAGTGGACGGGTGGGGAGGGGGGTACCTAGACCACCAGGGAGATTGGTAATATTACTTTTATTTAATACAAATGCCCACGATCGGGCAGTCACCGGTCCACTGGGCCACCAGGGAGACTGGTAGTATTACTTTTATTTACTACAAATACCCACAATTGGGCCATCAGTGGTCCACTGGACCACCATGGAGATTGGTAGTATTACTTTTATTTAATACAAATGCCCGTGATCGGGCGGGCAGGTCCACTGGACCACCAGGGATTTCGGGGATCTGATTATTTTACTTAGCCCGTGATTGGGTGGGCAGGTCCACTGGACCACCAGGGATATTGGACAGATGTTTTTTTTTTTTACAACTGCCCACGATCGGGCTGTGAAGCACATTGCTGGCTGCAGGGGGTGTCGGTCCCTTACGGCTGCTGCCTGGCAGGGCGCCAGGCACAAGTCATCGGGGATCTGCACACCTGTATGCAAATGAGGCCATAATGACATGCAAATGGCCCCATTTGCACCTTGCAGACATTATGGCCCCATTTGCACGTCAAGTTTTTAATATCATGGTTGCTGTGCATGGCGCAATGAAACTTGTGCTAGTGCATCCCCATGCTCCACTCTGGTCACTTGCGCTGGCGCAGTGCCACTGCACCATGCACACTGCGGGTGGCCAGGGTACAATGTTCAATGCTGCTGAGCCATGGCGCAGCTCTGTTGAATATCACCCAGTCCACACCCCTGCACAGCCAAGTTGAGCTGTGCCCAAACTTGCACCACAGCCTGGCGCAGTTTGAATATCTGGGCCTAAGTATACTGAAGGACACACTAAGATGGGTGAGAATCTGGTTAGAGGAGAGACAGCAGAAGGTAGTTGTAAATGGTGTCAAACTGGAGAGAGAGAGACTGATAGGTCACAATGGGGTGCCACATGGTACAGTCCTTGGTCCCATCCTTTTTAACATGTTCATTAGCAACATAGGAATCGGAATCTAGGGCAATATGTGCATGTTTTCATATGAGATAAAACTCTGTGGTAGAGTGGACAGCAAGGGAGTTGCAGAGGGATCTGCAAAGGTTGGAGAGGTGATCCAAGAATTAGCAGTTGAAATTCAATGCCAAAAGTATAAAGCGATGCACTTACATAGAAAACAAGAACCCCAGGATGAAATACTAGATGGGCGGGGTTAAGTTGGTCACTGCTACTGAAGAAAAAGAACTGGAAGTCATCATAAGTGACTCCTTAAGCAATTTAGCCAGTGTAGCAGGATCTACAACTAGGCAACTAGAATGCTGGTGTGTATTAGGAGGGGTTTTGATAGTGGGAAAAAATAGGTACTACTCCCTCTTATAGATCACTGGTGAGGCCACACCTGGAGCATTGTGCACAGGTCTGGAATCCTTAGTTAAGTAAAGACAGAGACAGGCTAAAAGAGGTGCAATGTACAGTAACCAAGATGATGCATGACTTTCAGAACATATCCTCTGAGGACTGAATGGTAACTAGCTGCTAGGGCACCACATTAAGGACACTGCGTCAAGACAGTGCCAGATTTTGATGACTGTCATTAGAACACCTGCACTGTGCTCCCCTTTCCGAGGTCAAGTTAGTATATTTAGTTAGGGGGATGTGGGGACAGGTCACCCTAAATGACAGCCATCAATAACTGGCGCTGTCTTGACTTGGCGCCCTAAACACGGCGCCAAGATTAGGTAAAACCAGATTGAATTAGGGCAATGAACATGCACTCACTATAGACCAGAAAGGAGGAGGGGGGGATATGACTGAAACCATCAAGTTGCTGAGAGTAATGAAACATAGAAACATAGAAATTTAGCAGGTGACAGCAGATAAGGACTGCAAGGCCCATCCAGACTGCTCATTTCTTTTTCTACCTGATGAATGTTCCATCGGCCTTTGCTCTGTCAATGGCCTATCTATTCATATTCATCTGTACTGTTCTCTTATGCCTATCCCTTGCCTATTTTAAGCCCTGCACTGTATTCATATCCACCACTTCCTGAGGTAGGCCGTTCTGTGCATCCACCACCCTTTCTGTGAAAAAGAACTTCCTCACATTACCCCTTAATCAGCCTCCCTCTAATCTCATGATGTGTCCTCTTGTCCTGCTATTTTTCTTATATTGAAACATGTTAGACACGTTCACCTTGTAAAGGCCCTTAAGGTGTTTGAATGTTTCGATTATATCTCCTCTCTCCCTCCTTTGCTCTAGGGTATACATATTGAGCTCCATTAATCTGTCCTCATATGTTTTCTGATGCAGTCCCTGCACCATTTTGGTTGCCCTTCTCTGGACTGCCTCAATTTGGTTAATGTCCTTGTGAAGGTGTGGCCTCCAGTACTGCATGCAGTACTCCTGATGGGGCCTAACCAGTGTCTTGTAAAGAGGGATTATTACCTCCCTCTTCTGACTTGTGATACCCCTACTAATACACCCCAACATCCCCCTAGCCTTACCTACTGCTTTAGTGGTCTGCTTGGATGATTTCAGGTCATCTTTGATAATGATGCCCAAGTCTCTTTCTTCCCTTGTGACTGCCAGCAACTCCCCTCCCAGCCTATAGGTGGCTTCAGGGTTTCTCTTCCCTATGTGCATGATCTTGCACTTCTTTGCATTAAACCCCAGTTGCCACTCTTCCGACCATTTTGCCAGTTTATCCAGATCTCTTCTCATTCTGCCCACCCCATCTGGATCATCTACTCTGTTGCAGATCTTGGTAAACTGTGAGAATGCATTCCCCACTTGTAGCAAATCTTGAACAAGGAGTCATGAGTGGAAACTAGTGAATGGAAAATTCAGGAGGTAAGTGAAGATGTTCTAATATTTTACTGAGAGAGTGGTTGAACCATGGAACAACCTGCCGGCTGTGGTGGTGGCTGCCAAATATTAATGGCTTTAAATGTGTCTGGGACAGAGATAGAAGCATAACAGAGTAAGGGCAGGGGGGTTAAGGCAGGTAAAATGGGAGGTGGCAATGTGAGTACAAACTCTGATAGTCAATATGTTTCAAGGTAGGATATGATTTTATGGGCAGACTGGAAGGACCAATGGTCATTTTCTGCCATCCTTTTCGATATTTTTGTGTAACACCACTGTCCAGAGGCACCATGAGAAGAAAGCCATAGCAGCACATCTGCACTGTAAGTGGGAGGCCACTGCAGCCCAGAGGCACAGTATGGTCATGTGGCTATCATGGAGGGGCTTCTCTGGTGTCCCAGTCACTCTTCTTGTTGACTGACAACACTAGTGAGGCTGCACTAGCATTCCTGGCAACTGGGCAACCAACTCCACAACAGTGTGCAGGCATATTCATACCCAGAGGATGGAGAGGCTATATGCCAGCTGGACTCTGAGCACAGGTGGCTTGTGAACATTTCATGTGCCCAGAACACCAGGTTGTGACCTGCACCTAGTACCCCCTGGCACAACACCATGCAGCAGGGCTAAGAGTTGGCCACCCCAGCTACAATACGTATGCCATATGGTCATCCAGAGGGGTTCTGTATGTGGCGGTTGTGTGCATTAGGAGAACCTCTTCCTGCTCACACCTGCCAGCACCTTGTAATTCCTGCTGACACATGCCCACTTAGAAAATGGGCTAAGAAAATCCCTGGTTCTGATTGGCTGATAGCCCTGGCAAGGTGGGCATCTATCAGACAACAGAGCCCGGGGTATTAAAAGCGCCAGTCCCAACTGACCTGATTTCAGAAATCAAGGTGCCAGAATTTTAAAACTCAATCTGCCGCCATTTTTTTACTGTCGCTTAACGGACCCATTGTGGCCGGCCAACCCAAGAATTCTCGGCTGGCCATGCCCCCACCTCAGTTATTCTCCATTTCGTTCAATAAAAAAAAAAAAATACCCACACACAAAAAACTGCCTGCTGTTATGGTCCAGCACGTTTAACTTACATTTTCTTTCCGAAACCTCAACGCAACTGCATTTTCATCACACACGACTCGATGCTGATCCACCTCCAGAACCAGTAAACAAGCTACCGACAAGCAGACCGTCATATTTATCAACTCAATTTGTGATTTTTTCAGCCAATCATTGCCTAACTTTAGTACAGCCACTAGTAAGATTATTTTATTTAAAAAAAAAGCCACCTTATGAACTGCGACTTGCACACACATACCTCGCTTCTGCCCCGCCCCGCTCGAGCCAAACTGAAACAACTTTTTTTTTTCTTTTTTTCAGTCACCTTAGAGAGGCGTCCCGATCCTTCAGTCTTTCCTTGGCAGGCAGGTGGGATGCAGGTAGGGGATCCGTCTGTTGTCCATGATTGCCACAGGAGGGAAATCCATAGTTTCTCCCTGCCACATGTCAGCCTCTCCCCTCTCCACTTCTGACTGCTGTCTAAAAAAAAATAAAAAAACAGAAAGTACTCTGATTTGCGATCACACTCGTGCTTCAGCTGCCATCATGCTCCTGCTGCCATCCCATCAGGATTGTCTTCCAACTGCTCTTATCCCTTCCTTTATTAAATAAAATGATAAATACATTCTGTGCATGCCCACAATGAAAGTGCCACTGGTGGGAGTTGGAGGGGGGGTGTTGTCTGCTACGTGGATTTGGGGGAAGGGTGACAGCAAACAGACAATCCTGACTGCTGACTGTGTAAATACTGACAGTTTATATCTTTATTACATTAAAATAAACAAAAGTGCTGCTTGTGTGTGTGTGTGTGGGGGTGGGATGGCAAACAAAAGAGACACTACAAAAGGCAAGTCATTAGTTAATGTTGTGTGTGTGGGGGTGGTAACAGCATTCTAATACAGGCGGAGGAACTATTTTATTACAAAATAAAGAGTTTTAAATTTAAACAATAACTTTTTCAAACACATAATACAGTGACCCATTTTCTAAACGCAATAATACCCTCCAGGGTGGGCGGTATGTGCAATACTGGACCTTCCAGGGGCTATAAGGCCCTCCGCCTGTGGCGTCGGGCCTCATTATGCCCCAGGGTGGTCTGGTATAGCACAATACCACCCACCCTGTCGGGTATTATTGCTTACATAGATGGTGGTTGGGGGACAAAGTCCTGAAGCCAGTGCACATCCCCATGGCCCATCTGTATGCCGTATTAGTGTACCATACATCATAGTGTCTGCTCTGTGTGTGATTTATTTCCCTTCTACACATTGGGTGAATATGCATTTTGTATGTATTCCCCAAGGCTAACTCCCAGAGGCCTTTATACTGTTCCCACACCACTGCACATTTGGTGCTTGTTTCTAAATGTCATCAATTTATGTCCCCCCCCCAACATTTGGTGAGTATGTAGTGACCATACAGGGGTATATGTAGGCCTGGTCCTGTTTTTTTTTTCCCATTACAACAAGTGACTGGGCGTGTGTGTCTTACTCCCCTGCCATGCAGTACATTTGGGTTTTTGTTCAGCCCTCTCCTTATAGATCAAATACAGTGGTTTTTCATATTTTTAATAAAAGCTTGAATTCACTTGAATTCATGTCCCTGTGTCATGATTAGTGTTTCCTGAAAATTTCATGCTGTTTGGTTTTGTGGTTTTCTTTAAATCAACATTTGTTAATGTGCTTTGCAGTAACTGAAAATAGTGAAGTTGTTTCTGTCCCTATCAGTGAGCAATGACAATATTTTGGTCTAGGCTGCTGCTTCAACAATTAAGTCCCTGACTGACTGAGAAATCAGCTTGTCTGCATAACAGCTGTTAGTTCTTTCTCATCAAAACTCTGCATTGATTTCTGGCTATATAACACAGGGTTGTTTAATGGTATAAAAGAAATCTAAATGTTGTTAATTCATAGAAGTAGTTTGTCTTTGATGTAGCCTCCATAAAAAGGTTTATGTGAGAACTTCTTTTGTTATGTCATATTGACAAACAGGTGTCTGCCACTCTGATATTTTAGGCACATGTGCTGTACAAACTCAACAAATTCCAGTTCTTTGAGTGTTTCTGTGTGAAAATTCATCATGTATGTAAATAACTAGAAATACTATATGGCATCCTGATGCCTCTGTCTTCTGCCCTTCAGATGAGGCTGCTGCACCCTGCTTCTCTCTGTCCCCACCACCACAGTCAGGACCAATGCAATCTGTTGCTCCCTCTTCCTGTCTCCACAGCAGGGTTTCTGTGCTCTGTTAAGCCCTAGAGTCCCAGGGCCTCTGCCTCCACAGTTGGGGCTGCTGCATCATGCTGCCCCAGGCCACCAAATGTGGGGCTTTTGTTGCACCCTGCTACCCACTTCCATTGCCCCAAATGGGCAGTGCCGCTGTACCACATGCACCCCATTTCACAGTTAAGGCTGCTATACCCTGATGCCCCACTGTGATCTGCCTCATAGTTAAGGATTCTGAACCATCCTGTCCTCTGTCCACTGTCATCACAGCCAGGGCTGCTGTACCCTGCCCCTGTCTACACAGTCAGTGTTGCTGTGGCAAGCTATGCCTTAGAGCACCATGCCTCTGCAGATAGGGCTGCTGAACAACACTGCCACTTGCAACAAGAGTCAGGGCATTTTCTGCACCCTGTACCTTGCCTCTACAGTTGAGGCAGTTTCACCCTGCTGTCCTCCTGCCACCAGAGTAAGATATTTTGCTATACAGCCCAAATAGCTTGAAAGAAAAAAATAATACTTTCATCATGTGTTAGAGGGTGGCAGACACAGGGTAGCAGGGTGCAGCAGCCCTGACTGTTCAGGCAGGAGACAGGGGAGGCATCAGGGTACATCAGTTCAAACTGTGGGACAGGGTACAGCAGACACACCTGTTTGGGACATGGGACATGGGCAGCAGGGTGTAGCAAAAGATCTGAAACTGGTGGCAGGGGACAACAAGGAAAAACTGCCCCAACTGGAGAGGCAGTGGACAGGGTAAAGCACATGCCCTACCTTGACTTAAGGCAAGTGGCAGCATGGTGCAGCAGTCCTAACTGTGGAGACATGGGGATCTAGGGCTCAGCAGGCCACTGCAGCCTTTACTGTGTAGACAGGAACAGGGTGCAGCAGCCTTGGATGTGGTGGCAGAGACAGAGGATAACATGGTGCAGAAGCCTTGATTATGTGGCAGGACATGGGGGGCATCAGGGTATGGCAGCCCTGGCTGGGGGACAGGATGTGAGTAGTGCAGCAGTCTTGCCCAGTTGGAGCAACGGAAGTGGGTAGCAGGTGCAGAAAATACTGCACCTCTGGTGGCCTGGGGCAGCATGGTGCAGCAGCCTCAACTGTGAATTCAGGGGGCCTGGGACTCTAGGTCTTAGTAGAGCACAGCAACCCTGACTGTAGAGACAGGAACAGGGGGCAACATTGCATTGGTCCTGACTGTGGGGGTGGGGGACAGAGGGAAGCAGGGTGCAGAAGCCTCAACTGTTTATGCAGAAGGCAGCAGGGTGCAGCAATCTCAGATGGGGACAGGACACAGGGAGACAATAGGTCAGAGGAAAGGGGGCAGTAGAGTGCTGCTTCCTCAACTGTCAGGCAGAAGACAGGAGAATCAGGATGTCATATAGTATTTCTAGTTATACACATACACAGGAACACTCAAAGAACTGACATTTGGGTGTTCATACAGTACATGTTCTTGAAAGAACTGATATTTGGGAGTTTATACAGTACATGTTCCTGAAATAGCAGAGTGTGATAGACACCTATTTGCAATTAACAGAGTGTGGCAGACACCTGTTTGTCAATCTGACATAAAACAAAAATTGTTCTCACATGAACCTATTTATGGAGGCTACATCAATGACAAACTACTTCAATGAATTAACAAAATGTACTGTAGATATCTTTTATATCCATTAAACAACCATGTATTATATAGACAGACAACAATGGTGAGTTTTGATTAGAAAGAACTGACAGGTGTTATACTGACAAGCTGATTTCTCAGTCAGTCAGGGATTTAATTGCTGAAGCAGCAGACTAGACCAAAATGATGTCATCGCTCACTGATAGGGACAGAAATAACTTCACTCTTTTCAGTTACTGCAGAGAACAATAACAAATGTTGATTTAAAGAAAACTGCAAAATCAAACAGCATGAAATTTTCAGGAAACACTAATCATGACAAAGGGACATGAATTCAAGTGAATTCAAGCTTTTATTAAAAAATATGAAAAATCACTGCATTTGATCTTTAAGGCTACTGTGCATTTCCTTTGTTCCTCTGCACATAGGGTTAATATTCTTTTACTTCTTTATCACTATAGGGTCACTATGCAATTTTTGTTCCTCTGCTCTGATGCCTATTTTTATGTATTTGTATTTCTGTTTTACTTTCTGTTGAACCTTGTTTAATACACTTAACTACATACAGTCTTGTGCCTGGTGTTTTTGCTACTAGCCTCTGTTCTGTGAAGTTAGCCTCAGTCAGTTGGGCTCAGATGGCACTAGAACATACTGACAGCAGCTGACTCTGCCTGTGGGGCAGTTCATACACTCCTTGGTCCATGACATCTGCTTCTGCCATATTGTCCACAGCCTGGCATTGTAGGGGTATTCCATAGGTCTGTGCACAACATGCAAGGAATATCTTGAAAACCTTAGAAGGAGAATACAGTAGGGTACCACTGAACCAGTTCAGGCACCTGAACCACATTCTGAGCAGTCTAAAGATGTGCTTGAGGACACTGTGGGTTGTCCGGTGTGCCACACTGAAGCACTCCTTCACAGCAGATGCAGGTTGCAGCACTAGTGTCATCAGTCATGCGTACAGAGGATAGACACTGCTACCTATAGTGCAGACTCAGTTACCATCAGGCTCAGCTTAGTAGTCATCATTGGTTGAAGAGTATTGCTTTAAAGTCTATAGTGTCTAGTAAAACCACCTATTAACAAGTTGTCTCTAGAGTAAACGCTAGTGAATATGGAAGTTTCAGGATTCTTCTCAATGCCATATTTGTACTAGCAGTGAGTAAGGAACAGGACTTAGTTTCTATATTTTAGGAGTTTTCAACCTTCTAGAATATTTAAACAACTGAAATGACTATTGCCACAGTTACAGAATCTATAGATCCTGGTTCCAGATCTGCACATGCAAATTGTCAGGCTATTCCATCCAGGGACAGCCCTATTATTAAGTGGCAAAAATCAGGATTTAACTTTAATCTGCCTAATTAATCCTATAACTGAGTCGGCACCATGCCCCTACATTATATTAATTGCACAGTAGTGCTTCAATATAAAACACTGCAAAGGCACGTTCATGTTAAACCTCAATTTTTGGGTGTTAATATCCCCAAGAGCATTATCCAGTTTCTGCTGACAAATTGCATGGAGATGGTCTTGGAGCCTTGTATTGAAGGCTGGACAGTCCTACCCACATAGACTATTGGTCACAATTGAAACATAAAGATTGTAAGTGGCAATCTCTGCTTGGCATGCTCAGGGTACAGGTACCAGAGCAGGTGCTGTTAGCTGGACATTTTTGATGAGGAGCCTGTCTGCTCCTGGCACAGTTGTGTAGTCAATTGTGGTGGTTGGCAGTAGAGATGCAGCAAAATTAAATTCCTCTGGTGAAGTGAACGCAAAGTGGTCACTTCACGTTGTCACTCCGCTACATGGAGTGGCCAATAGGAAAGGCTCACTTTGCCTTGTAATTATTACTACACATTGTCATTACACCATATCACAAAGTAAGGTGGAGTGGCAACAATATTGGCAGCCCAGCCCCTCAGTGCTCCCCCAACACACAGTAACCAGAATTTATGTGCAGACCCAAAATACTATTGTCTTGTGTCCAGAAAACTCCCCAGTGCTGACGAAGTGAAATGAGAGTACAACAAGAAATACAAAGTCTCGCAGAATTACTGGCACACTCAGTCATGTGCACAGTGGTCATACACAGTCACCAGAACTAATTTTCAACCCCTAAATGCTACTGTCTTGTGTCCAAAAAATTCCCCAGTGCTGGTGAAGTGAAATGAGAGGGTAACAGAACATACAAAGTCTCCCAGAATTAATGGTGCACTCTGTCATGCGAGCATTGGCCACACACAGTCACCAGAATTAATTTGCATCTCCAAAATGCTGCTGTCTTGTGTCCAGAAAATTTCCCAGTGCTGACGAAGTAAAATGAGAGTGTAACAAGAAATGCAAAGTCTCCCAGAATTAATGGCACACTCAGTCATGGGTGCAGTAGTCACACACAGTCACCAGAATTAATTTGCAGCCCCAAAATGCTACTGTCTTGTGTCCAGAAAATTTCCCAGTGCTGGCAAAGTGAAATGATTGGGTAACAAAAAATGCAAAGTCTCATGGAATTAATGGTGTACTACAAATACACAGGCAGATTAAGATTGCACTAGGCATTCAAGAGATGCAAAGTCAGACGCAAAGGCACAACAACACCCAACCAGTGCTCACAAGTCACAAATCCAAATCTGGAAAAGAATACCTTTTGCCAGTTGGAGGGGAGTGCATGGTAGTAACAGTCCACTACCAGTAAAGATACCACAAAACATTATAAAAAATTCATGCAGGTGAGGTAGATAGCAGGTTTACACTGCTGCAATTACTCTGGCACAATAAAAGTTGTCTGATTTAATGGTACGCATCACACATACACTCACACACACACTACAAGTATTGCGTAGCAAATTGAAAACCTTTAGCAATATCACCAAATATTTTAAACAAACTGAAATTATACACTGACACACCACTACAATCAGCAAAAAAAGTCAAGAATTACTGAAAATATTACTGTGTGTACAATAACACAGTAATACAAGAAAAATATAACCAAAACAGAAAGAATGCCATTTTCTCCCAGTTAATCTACCTACACCACAGATATGCCCCTCCCCCAAAGCACACTTCACAGTACACAGACTGACTGTTCTAAATTAACATTCAAAAACCACACGCAAATAATAAACACTCAATGATATGAGCACAGGAGGCTTTTCTACAATCAATGCAATAAATTTTGAACAAAATAATGGCACAAAAAGGCTTTTTTTTATCAGCTTTTAGAGGATTTGAATTGCAGAGCTCTGAGAGGAAACTGTCTTCATCTTCCACTACACACACACTACACAGAACTGAGGCTGTGCAGAACAATCTAGAGCCCATGTGACCTGCAATCCCATAAAGCACTGCAAATTTGCCTTGGAGCTTAATAACAAGGTGAAGTGATGCGAAGTACATTGATTTCAATGTACTTCGCCTTAAAATTGGTGGAGAAGTGGTTTGGGGAAGGTGGAATAACTAGTAATTGTTTTCAGTGGACTTTATGCTTTCCATTATAATGTGAAGTACTTGCTTATGCTGGTCGGAGTGCTTCACGGATTCATGTCACTCTACAAATCACTTCATGGAGCTTAATTTGGCCACTTCACCCACCTCTAGTTGGCAGCCCCAGGCTTAACACAGCACCATGATCCATCACTAGCCTTGGTCTTACATTATTTTTTTTAAGTTTAATAGATTGATGATGGCTTGCTATTTTATAACTTAATTGTGACACCTTGGTCATGAAGGGTGATGGTCTGTTGAAGGGATATTGGTGTTGTTGCCATCAGTTAACATCACGGCAGCTGTAGCCTTCTGGTGGTGTGAGGTTCTGACCCTGATCTCTGGTTGTCCTTGTTTTTATGGACAAACATGGTTACAAACATGGTTGTCTATGGACATCCATAGGTAAGATGTTTCAAAATTAAATTTTGCTGGCAAAATTGCCATGAAATCAGCAATTTCACAACGCAAAATATTTAGCAAAATTCTGCCATTCTGTGAAATATTCCACAGGGTGCAAACTTGTGAAATTTTACCATGAAATATGAAATTTCACCCAAAAGTGGCAACATTTTGGCAACAAGTGGCAATTTTTGCCTTTTTGAGGGTGAAATGTCACCATTTCCAGGCAATATTTTGCCATTTTCAAGTGAAATTTCACATTTTATACCCGTGAAATATTTCACAAATGTGTGAATTTTCACAAAATATTTTGAATAATGAAATTTATTAATTTCACACAACACTAATCCATAGTCATCCCCGCTCTGTCATTGGCCTTGTCCATGATAACTCTATCCATGCTTTCTCAGATGATTCATGGACTAGATTGTCTATGGTTGTTGAATAATGAACATGTGCAAATGTCTGGAAAACCACAAGACCAAGAGAAACTATACAGGGAAACTAAACCCATTTTCAGTTTAGCAAATGAAAGAAAAAAATATGCTAATATAAAAACTAATTAATTCACACAGTATCGATCATTGTCAATAATTTAACTATGGTTTTCAGTTTTCATGCTTGGTAATGGTTTTCATGGTTTGGTTTTTTATTCAGATACCAATCAAATATATTTTATGTTGTGTCTTGTCTAAGATTATAATAAATGTGAGTAAAATTCAGCAATATGATTGGTCAGTCACATTCAGCATACCTTATGTTATTGTTAGACTAGTATGCTTGTACAGCCTCATCACATAATATAAGGCTCATAAATACACATAATATGGAAGCTAGAACTTGTTACAGTACTAAACTTAATAGATTTATAATGCGTCTCAAGCTGTGAAAGTGACAATCACTGTTGTGAAATGCGATCTCTGCATGGTTCCAGACCCCACCCTTTCCCCCCTACAGGTTCTGTACATGAAAAATTTCCACCAGCCCCCCAACACATGACATCATCTGTTCATCCAAATTTAGTGGTACTGAAATATCTTCCCACAACAGAACAGCATATTGCTCAGTAACACTGATGAGTCTACTTTGCTATTTTCTATTTTTTTTTTTTCTGTGTGAGTGTGTGTTACCACTGCTGGATGTTTGCCCACAGACTGGAAACAAGAATTACAACACAACTGATATTGACCTGAACACACATATCCAGCACCATAAGTAGTACCTCCCATATGATACTGTTAGTACTTGATGGACTGGAATGATTCAATACTTGGAAGCTGATTTGTAACTCTTCACTTGTCACCCAACTGATGCATAAGTAGATCCAAGGACTACGTTATATTTAAAAAATAGTATAAAATAGAAATTGTTTTCAAAAACATGCTAATAACCATGAATTTGGATATTAAATAATAATAATAGCAATTAGGTACTCCATGGGTTATGCTAATGTCCAGTTAATCACCCCTATGAACATGTGGCTCCACCTCATTCCACATCATGCTCACAGGAGATAATTAACAGGACAGTAACATAACCCCTATTGAACATAATTACTTAAATGCATTATGGATGGCATCCTCATTAAAATATAAACACTGTATTTATTACATTGGTAGTTAACTCATTCAAAAAGCTTATGGTATCAATTGTAAAACTGTGAAAAATATTTCCTGTTACCAATTTAACCTCATATTGAGATGGGTCCACGTTAGCCCTTTACAGAGGTCTATGTAATTGAAAGACATGTTAACAATATCATCTCTAAGTGTGAGGATCAGTTTGAAGGCTACAACTCTCTTGATTTATTTTATTTCTATTTAGCCTCCTACTGTACTCTTTTTCCAGGATTTGACTGTACACTGAAGATATCTAGTGTGTCTTTTTCTAAGTAAAAGTCAGTTCCTCATAATCTATACAAATTGTACATGTATTCTGATAATCTCTGGTTTATCAGTATGCAGTGTTTGTTATAAGATTATTTTGGTTCCTTCTGGCTGCTGCTCTTGGTCAAAGTTGCTATAAAATCCGTCAAGCACTCCATGAAATATGGCCTTTACCAATATGTTTTCATCTGGACACATCATGGTCAACCTTGTGATGCAATAGCAACTACATTTCCATAATTTTTCAATATCAGAATTAAGCAATAAGTCATGACAGGGTGTGTGTTATGGCAGGATAACAGCCCACCTAGGGTGGATTGAAGCAGGTGGTGAAGCCAAGTGCTTCCATCACCTGTGAAGGTCCATTAGCCCACCATAATGCACCCCATGCAATGCTTTGTTGCAATTATGAATCAGGTGTTTTTTTAGTAAATTGGATGTGTTTTTGAAACATATTTTTATTGGGCTACTTTCTACCGGGCTGCTCTGCTGTGACAAGGGAAAGTGAAAATACCTCTTTGCCAATCGGAGACAGCATCCTTTTAACCCATTTCATAATGTGGAATTGGTACATTAATTAACATAAATAACCACAGTAATGACAACTAACACAATTTATGAAGAACAAAATATGTTCTACACAAGTAAAGTAATGTTTTTAATATAAAGAAAAATTATTGAGTGGACTCAGCACATCTTAAAAGAGTTACATTTTATGGGGGTATAAATAGCAATTAGGCCATGTGCTAGTTATGAATTAGGAGAGAATCCTTTATGAAAAGGAGCAACAGTAGCAAATGGTAAGCAGGTCATAGAAAAAATTTCAAAACTACATGCAGATAAAAAAAAACATTCATTACAGAATGTTAAGGTTGTTGGAAGAATGAGATTATCCTGAGCTTTTAGAAATGTATATTGTACTGTAGAGAGTTTCTGAAATTAACCAGTATAAATTACCAAGATCAATTTAAATAATTCTCTGACTAAAATGTCATGGTCACCCATGTCTTGCCCTTGGACCATTTACTGTCAGTGGTTATCCATGAATAACTTTGATTGAAATTAATGACAAACCATATATGACTATGGTTGTTGATCACCTTTTTTCATAACCTTATAATCTGCAATCATGGTTTATCCATAATCAAAAGAGCAGGGCAATCACTCTGTTTCTATGCTACCTGTAGAGCATCCTCAATTTTGAAACAGTGCTCAGATCTGCTTTAGTGGCCGCATCTTTGGTGAAGAGCCAAAGAGAGGGTCAGTGTGCAGTCTCAGGTGGATACAGTATTACACAACACAGCAACCAGTTCTCAGTCAAGTTATCAAACATCATGAGATCTTGTGATACTACTGTCATAATCTCCTTAGAAACATAGACATTGCTGGCAGTTGAAGACCAATTATCCATCCTGTTTGCCCAAAGAGTCCTACTTTAGTGATGACGACTAGTGCATGATGTTTGGATACACTTGGCAATTGAAGGCATTTAGAAGAAGAAGAAGAATCAGCATTTATGTAGCTCTTTTCATACACAGTATCCCAAAGCACTTTACAAGCAATGCTAGACAGCTAGTGAAGTGACTGAATGTGTGGTGATGGCCATATCGCACATCATCACCCACACACAGCCTGGATAATTGCATGAACTGGTTTATGGGAAGGGGGGAATGTTGGCCAGGACACAGGGAATGTTCCCTGCTCTTTGTGAAGAGTGCCCTAGGTTCTTTTACTTCCACCTGGACACCCACCAGGACAACACCAGGATGGGTAGAAGGGACCTCAGTTTAACATTTTATCTGAAGGATGGCACACCCCAGCAGTACAGCACCCCCGAATACTGCACTCAGATGCCAGTGATTTTTAGGTGCAAGTCCAATCCCGGTGTGGGACGAGAACCCACAACCTTCTAGTCCAGAGGCAGATGTGCTACCAACTGAGCCACGCTGACACCAAGCATTTAACATGACATTTAAGCAATTAGCAAGTGATAACCTCATTGGTAAACTCCGTCAAAAGCTTGGGATGTTATACATCTTGAATCAGTGTTTAACAACAAAGACTAGGATATGACTGACTCATTTTTTTTACTTATTGATTATGTCACTATAATCTACTCAGTTACAACAGAAAAGATGCTTAGAAAACTTAGATCAACATATCACAACATTACCTCTTTTGCATTTGGACTCCCAAGAAGGACACATTATTGCAATCATTACAGGACTTTTGCTTGTCTCTCCTTGGAGGACAAATTTAATTACTGATCATTATTACTTCTACATAAAATACACTTGGATCCCATAACAAAATGTATTGCCAAGTAGTTTCCTAAATTGACTAATATTATATCGACAAGGTTGCATAGTAGATTTTCCATCCAAGTCTATTTCTTTCACACTTCATTTGGACAAAATTCCTTCTCATTTATGGCTATAAAACTTTACAACATAGAAACATAGACTTTGGCAGCAGATAAGGACCGCTTGGCCCACCCAGTCTGCCCACAATATGCCCAAATCCATTCCTAAAGAGGACAGGAAATCATTTCTTATAGGCAGCTGTTTATAATGTTCTCATTTACAGAAATTATATCCATAAGCCTAAATGATCCATAGGTAACTGTATCTATATAAAAATTGTGTTTTGTATTGTTTTGATTTTATGGGCAGCATTCTGTTACAGTTCTCTTCATGGAACCAGTGATCAGGAGTTTTAACTATGTCACAGTTTGAGCAAAGAACTCTAAGCATGGTTCTGATTGGACAATAGCTCATGTTTAGCATTCTGTACTCAAACCATGGCATGGTAAATACTCCAAATTACTGGTTCCATGAAAAGATCTGTGCAGAATGTTGTCCATAAAAAGAAAACAATTGAAAACACAGTTTCTCACATCTGTGTTTATTAAGGTAAAGTTAAATATTGCTTATTTGTGGGCAAGTACATCACTTCTCATACTAGGAACGTTACTAACTGCTGGTGATTAGCACACATTTCCTGTCCCCTTTAACTTTTCCAAAATCTCTGCCTACAAAAGGTCACTCAAGGGTTATTCACTTGATAGTTATGTTTGCAAGAGTTTTAACTGATTTTGTCAGTATTTATATACCATGCATATAATCTATGTACTATTTGTATGCACAGTATTTATGCAATTTGTTGCAATTGGATGCTTGTGAAAATGGCAATTTTTCACACATGCCTTTCAGTATAACTGTATAGTATAAAGCTGCTAACATCAGGATGGGCCTACTGTAGTCATGTGATAAGCCTAGCATGAGAAGACACCTGTGGTGTTGCTCCTAGGCCTGAATATTTTTTTTTATTATAAAAACCTTATTGGGATTGCTGCAGTTGATTGCTTTTATTACCTTACTCGGTGAAGTGTTGCCGATTGATTCCTGCCAGTAAATAGTGCGGGTTGAAACCATCAAAAGGAGATTTCTTTTGGCCCAACTGGTGAAGCCGACACCGGTGGGTGGCCTTTTAGAAGTGCTGAATTGGAGAGTGAAACTCCTGAACCTCTTGCAGTGAGGGCGCCTGCAGTCAAGCGGCCAAAATCGCAAGCACCCGAACCCCAAGAGCTTGTGGTACAAACAGATAGAGAACAAGAGGGGGAAGACTCTAAGAGTGCAGATGACCTAATGGAAATAAAGTTCTTATTGCAAGGTCTTGTGGCTGATTTTTCCACAGTGAAACCGGCACTTCAGTCTCTGGCACAAAGAATGGGGGATGTGGAAGCCTAGAAGACTGGATGGATTATCAGGAGTCCAGAAGTCGAAGAAACAATCTCATTTTGGCTGGATTACCATAGAAAGCTGAGGGGGCGGACTGTGTTACTTTTGTCCAGGATTTGTTACTGAAACTGCTGGGCCCCACGCCATATGGGAAGCCTATAATTTGGAGCGAGCACATAGGGCTCTCCGAGAGATGCCCCCACCGAACGCGAGACCCAGGGTACTGATTATGAAGTTTTTGAACTATAAGGAGAAAGCTCATGTGCTGGCTAAGGCGTGTCAGAATAAGAACCTGCAGTGGAATGGCGCCTCCATTTGGCTGTTTCAAGATCAGACACCATTTGTGTGGGAAAAACAAAAGTAATACTCTGACATTAAGAAGAAGCTTTACATGGCTGGCATTAAATTTAGGATGCAGTACCTTGCAACCTTGTCTGTCCATTTGCAATCAGGGGAAAAAAGGTATCTGACTGCTCGAGATGCACTGGAAGGATTAAGGTTTGAGCTGCCTACACTATTTCAATCCATGATGTGAGACTCTGCTAGAAGAAGAAAGTGGTCTGCTTAATCTTTTTCTAAAGGGGACTTGAAGTATGAAGTCTGCATTGCATAAGGTCTTGATGGCCCTTATATAAGCAAGGGGTCTTATAATTTGGTTTTGTAATCTTTTATGGGATCTAATTGTTATTCGGTTGTGGGGGTCTGTTTCTCTTTTCCCTCTCTTAGTGTGTATTGCTGATCTACCACCCACAAGAAGTGGGAGAGGTCCATAGTGGCAGCTGGGTAATTGAAGTTTGTTGGGTCTGGCTGGACTACTAGGGTGATTTTTTTCCATTTTTTTTTCTCGGGGGGGGTGCCCCTAGCTGGTTTATACAGCGACTTCATTTGTGGGATGGAGAGTGCTATGAATCTAGAGGTGAGGGCTTTTCCCTCTAAGATTGAACATGACTATGATATGGAGGGGTTCAGGGGGGTTGGAAACTAATTCACTGGCATGGAGGGGGACAGGTATTTGTCGAATCCTCCTCTAATGATTTATGGAGTTAAGGGGGGGTTCAGCAATTCCAATATATGAATGAGGGTGACCTGTGCACTTCTTGAAGGCCTGGTAATAGCGATATAAGGGGATAATGAATGTTCTTAGGGTCAGGCAATTTTTTTTTTTTTGGACTGAATGGCTCTTGTAACGAGATAATGGTTTAAGTGCCATGCTGGCTGGTTAATTTATGATCTCCCACGGTATGTTGATAATAGGGAGATCCTTATAGACCAGGTTTTAAGTTAATGCAAAAGGGGCTTACCTTGAATTTAATTTAGTTATCAACTTAGGGTATAAAATAGGAATATGGGATACTAGATGCACAGGATTATAGGTAATATGAGTGTAGCTGGTTGGTGGTATGTTGCTATAGTAGGGCTGAAGGGTTTTTTGAGTTACATTGTGGGGCTTGTAGGGTCTGGAAGCACATTACAAAGGGCTCTTCCATGAACCGTGGTTATTTAGGAGGGCGATCTTGGGATTGGGGGATGGTGGTGGGTTGGGCTTGGGGTATCTGGAAAGAGAGAGAGAGTTTACCACTTTACAGGAATGGGCAGCTAACCCAGAGAGAGTTACAAAAGCTGGACAGTGAATTTTTCCACAGTGGCATAAAATGTCTCATATTAAGATTATATCATGGAATGTAAAGGATCTTAGGGGTAAAAGGAAAAGAATCATAATCTTGAGACATATAGAACAAATGGGGATACATATTGCAGCTTTACAAGAGACTCATATGTTGTCAGAAGAACTGACCCTGTTAAGGAGGATATGGGTGAGCCAAGTATATGGAAAGGTAGAAAAATGGCATTGGGTGGGGTGGCAGTTTTAATTGGGAAAAATTGCCCATATATTATTGAGAAGGTATCAGCTAGAGAGGATGGCAGGGGGATATACCTTTCAGGCACTATTCTGGGTAAAGAGCTGTCAATTGCATCTATCTATGGTCCTACTCCACCTAGCCCTCAGTTTGTGGCTCCGGTGGAGATAGATATTACTACGTTACTGTCACATCCTATTATTCTGGCTGGAGACTGGAATCTGTGTCTGAATAATTGGGATGACAAAATACCACCCTCCAGTAGCCCACTATCTGGTGCTCAGGTGGCCATGGCCAGCTTATTGGCGGTTGCTGCATTAACAGATCCAAATAGGACTCATGCAGCTGGAGGTAATAATATGACATTTTATTCTGCAGCACATGAGTCAATCCAGAATAGATTTTTTTTTGGTAAATAGTGAGGCACTTAGGGAGGTTAAAGAGATATCCACCAAAAGTAGGATCTTGTCAGATCATTCCCCTATTCAATTGACCTGGGAACCAGAGGATATTCCTTCTCGACCTTATAGGTGGAGGTTAAATGACTCCCTTTTAACAGATAGTATAATCCAGGATAAATTAGAAAATGCTCTACAGGATATTATACAGAACCAATTAGCTACTTTACAAAATAAGGTTTTAGTGTAGCACACATATAAGGTTTTATATTCAGGAATTGCATGGAGCTACGCAGTGAGGTGAAATAGTTTGAGAAGGGCAAAGGAGGAATTCTTATTGGGAGCTATTGAGTCTTTTGTACCCCAGGAGGGGACTTCAGCAGAGATAGATTCTGAACTCCAAAGCTTAAGATGTGAGATGGCTGATATTAATTACAGTAAAGTGGAATTTTGGCTTGAAAAGATTCAGGCCAAATATCTTCTACAGGGTGATGTTCCTGTTCATCTTTTGGCAGCCAAAGTCAGGGAATGGGAAGCCAATAGAAAAATCCCTGCTATACGGCATGGGAGGGTTGTCATTACAGACCCACAAAAAAATGGTGGATGCATTTGCGTCCTATTATAAAGAACTCTATCAATTACAGCAAGTTTGTGGTGAATGGGACATTAAGATATTCCTAGATAGCATTACTTTACCAGTTCTGGACTATCTCCAGGCTAAGGAACTTGCAACGTCGATTAGTGAGGAAGAGATAATAGCGATGATTCTGGCTCTGCCTTCAGGTAAAGCTCTGGGGCTGGATGGCCTTATGGCTAAATTTTACCAGGTACATCTGTGTACTATACTTCCCCTGTTAAAAGATTTATTTAATAGTATAATGTGAGAGGGTGTGCCCCATCCCCCATTATACCAGGCATATATCACGTTGGTACCTAAACCAGATAAACCAAAAGACTTACTTGGTAGCTATAGACCTATTGCTTTGATAAATCAGGATATTAAGATTTTAACAAGGATTCTAGCTAATAGAATTTTGAATATTGCACCAAATTTAATCAGTCCTGAGTAGGTGGGATTTATGCCAGGAGGGGGTGCATGATGCTCTTAGAAAACTACACCATATACTTAGTTATGCGCCAGATTCCCAATTGCCTTTAGCTTTGATATCTCTAGATGCCGAAAAGGCATTCGATAGGGTTTCTCATTCCTTTTTGTTTGCCACCATGGAGAGGATGGGTTTCCCGAAGGGCCTTCTCAGAGGTATCAGAAATCTATATGTGGCTCCTAAGGCTAGGATAATGTGTAATGGGTTTATTTCTTCAGAATTCCTGCTGGTTGATGGAACAAGGCAGGGGTGCTCTCTTTCACCAATATTGTTTAATTTATATTTGGAACCTTTATTAATTGATATTAACAAAGATGTTAATATTAAAGGGATCTCAATTGCGGGTAGAGAATTAAAATTTACAGTCTATGTGGACAATATACTTCTGCACTTTGTCAATCCTGTGGTGTCTTCACAGAACAAATGACATTATAAGTCATTTCTCTAAAGTGTCAAACTACAAACTAAATTTGACTAAGATGCAGATTCTCCCACTGACTCCTCATGTCTGTAGTTTGGATTTTGCAGCAAAGCAAATACACTGGGCTGGGGATTGCATTAAATACTAGGGGATATAGATTACTGCATGCATGGAGGATGGGGCAGTGATGAACATGAATAAAGTGCTGGCTGCAATTCAGGGGGATATGCTTAGATGGAATAAACTTCCATTAAATCATGCGGCTAGATTGGGCCTAGTTAAAATGAATCTATTGCCGAGATTATTGTACCCGATCTATCTAGCACCATATAATATCCCCAAATTCTGGTTTATTAAAATTTGAAAACTACTTTCTAATTTGTTGTGGAATTCCAAGCCCCCCAGGAGAAAACATAAGGTGTTATATTTGCCACATGCAAGGGGAGGGATTAAATTGCCTGATTTTCATCTTTATTATGTAGCGGGTCAATTGGGTATTATGTGTCACTGGGGTTTAGGTGATGAGGGTGTATCATATACTCTAATATGACTCCAGATGGAGAGGCAGTTGTTAAAAGATTTGGGTTTATTGCCAGAGGCATTGCTTTTTGCAAATCCGGGGAAATACTTTAGGAAAGCTATAGGGACACCAATTGAGAAAGCTGTAATGGCCTGGTGGATGTTTCTTTCACCTTCTCAGAGAAAGGAGCAGGTTAGGACGGTAGATCAGCCTGTGCTAGGAAATCCCAATTTCTTGATTGAAGGTAAAGTTATTACTAAACACTGGGCAGTACAGTTAGAGGGCCTCACTTTAAGTGATGTTATGCAAAATAATAGGGTTGTCCTTCCAGTGAGATGTGAGTCTATGCACTTTTATAAAAGATTGCAGCTGGTTAAAATGTTGGAGAGGGCTGGGAAAGATTTTGGGGGTCCATCCACAAATCCTTTTACCCGGGACAATTTTTCAGTGATCAATCTATCTTCTAATTCTCTCTCGAAGGTACATAAGGTACTATTGGACTTTCTCAGTCCGAAGTCCCCAGTTCAAATAGTATACTGGGATGATATCATGGCCTGCAACACCCAGCTTGGAATGTTATTTGGAAAGGCATTAAATATATACCTATACCTAGGTACAGAATTATGCAATACTTTATTGTTTCAAATATGTATTTTACCCCTAGGAAATTGTGCGATAGACAGCGGAGACAGACAGAGCTATGCTTCAGATGTGGAGCAGAGTCAGATGATAGTCTACATGTTATGTGGAATTGTTGTAAAATATGGTGGCTTTGGGTGAAAATTAAAAGACAAATGGATCCCATGTTAGATTATTCTGAGTTTACCTTGCCAGAAATTTGCATTTTAGGTGATATGTCGAATCTTTTGGGATCCACACCTAAATTTCACGTATTATTGATGACAGCCATAGTCAAATCTTTCATATTAAAACATTGGAAAGATGATCATTGTTATACCTACTAACACTGGGTGAGGGATCTTATTTGGACTTTAGGTAGAATTAGGAGATTTATGTGCTTAGAGGGCAAGAAGGGTTTATTTGATAAAAGATGGTCAACTTTGGAGACTATTTATCTATTACGAGTTGGTAGTACCGAGACATAGATCTGTCTGTCAGGTTGTGATTAGCAATAAGATTATGGTGTTGTAGATTCAGATGGTTTAAGGGTTAACTATGTAAGTGCCTAATGGTAATAATCTATAAGTCTGTTGTCTTGCTTTTGTAGTTTTCTGGAATTAGTACTAGGCTCTGGGTTTCATATTGCTTGGGGAAAAAGATAGGGTGGACTCTCTCTCTCTTCCAGGGAACACAGTGGGGCTTTATCCTTCAATTTGAGTAGAGTTATAAGCTTCCAATTAAATTGTATTATACCTGAATGTTGGGGAGGACTCTATTTGATGGGACCATACCCTTGGATTTAAGGGGTTTCTTTTTTATTTGTTCCTCCCCTATTGTGTTTTTTTTTCTCTTCTCCCTCATTTTTTTTGGATATAATTAGTTGTAACAAAGTGATAGCTTGTGTTGAGCGCAATGGAGGGTCAACCCCATCGCTGTGTGTGTATATAGTTTTAATTGTATATAAGTTACACAACCAGTTTTGGGTTTGTGGATCCTGGCTTCTGCCAAGATGGTGTATGTATGTCTTGTCTTAAAAATAAATAAATAAATAAAGCATTACTTAAAAAAAAAAAGGTCAGACCTACTGTTCCATCACAGGAAACACCTAAGCCCTGAAGCATTATCAGTTGCAATCCAGAGCTCCATTGTTAGCATTATTGACTATGGACTAATTATTTATGGCTCCGCCACTGCCTCCTGTCTCAAATGTGTTTCTACCTCCCTCAATAAAGCCTGTCGTATCGTCACCGATCTCACCGTTTCACCCATACCTGTGACCTCTACTCTCTAACTGGGTGGCTGCAACTCAACAGCTGATTAAAATACCAGACCTGCATCACAGCAATGAAAATAATGCTGGGCAGTACCCCTCCTGGTGTCTGCTCTCTCCTTAAACTCAGTAACAATAACTGCAACACCAGGAGGTCTAAATCTCAACTCCTGCAAATCTCCTGCTGTCGCACATCCCAAGGTGAAATGTCCTTTGCATATACAGCACCCAGCTGGCTAAATAGTCTCAGTAGTGACATCTCTGCCTCACCCATGATGGGTGCTTTCAAGTCCAAGCTTTGCCTCGCTCTTCTTTTCTCCAGCTCCTGTGACTGCCATGACTAATTTCAGTAATCCCACCTAGCTGCCATTGTTTTCTGCTGCCAGCTATTGCTCCTCCACCCAGCACTTGCCCCCACCACTGCCCATCTGATGCACTTACCCCGTCCATCTTTTGACAAAGGCCTCAGGCTGCTACACCCCTGCCCCTGTCTCACACCCCACCCTCTCCATTCCCCACCTCTCCTTTCACCTTTCCCTTGTCTGTATCCACTTCCTTGTGTTTCATGTAGAAACCCTTGTAATAACATGTTGCGACCATCAGTGTTACTGATTGTTCTATACTGTATTTGAAACTGTGTGACTGTACACACTGACGTGGAACCTTTGTAAAAGAGCCCCAGCTCAAAGGTAATTTGTAATCCTAGACTCAAATAAATAAACATACTGTACATAAATAAAGTATAAAATAAAAATGAAACAAAATTAAACAAAGTGATAACTTTATTATTGACAGTTCTCTGAGGATCCTGATTGACATGATGGAACCTTACACTAGGCATCACTGTAATTACATAATGAGCAAAGATCAGACTGGTGTACTTTGAGTCATGCATGTAAGTGTTCAAGCAATACCATGAAGGACCACATGTTAACTGCTGTGCAAAGGGCCATGACAATGTAGTTTCAGCCATGCCGCTTACTCTGTGCTGGCTCCCTCCTTTAAAACTCTGTCCAGGTGAGTGTTTCATCATCATCAGCTTCTTTACTCAGATTGTACAACATAATAATCCATATTGTACAATAGAATAATCCAGTTAGGGACAGCCACCTCTTGTTTAAAATCTCTAGGCTAGCACCAATGTTCCCTCTAAGTTTTAGTCTCTGCGGGTGAGCGACTGATATGTGTGTGCGGCATTTTGTGCAAAAAAAAAATTATTCATGTGCACAAATTGGGTGGCCCAAACAAGTGATATATTTTATTGCCAATAAACAGTAGAAAACCTTCCCAAATATTCAATGCACAGTATAAATATACATTCTGACACAGTCCGAAGCTTGGATGTGCATTGTGCACCATAACAGTATGAACTGAAAACATGTGTAAACTATGTACATTTTAAAGAGTCTTACATGCATCTAAAAGGAGTGCTGCTGATGAATGCATTGCTATGAAATCAACATATACTGTTTTTCTCTCCTGTCTTTCCCTGTCTTCCAGTGGACGAATATTTTATTAAGATCCATTTTTCCACCAGATGCTAAAAACAATTTTGTTCGCATCAGCATATCTAAATGGTGTTCTTCAAAGTGGTTTCTTTGTTTGCTCTTAATGCAGTTCATGAGGCTGAAGCCTCTTTCATAGTCAGCAGTAGAAGCTTGGAATGTAGTAGTAGTAGTAGTAGTAGTAGTACAATTTATTGTTCAGCATAAAGCAGTTACAATATACTAAAATCAGGACAAAATACATAGTAAATATAAATAGACAATAAATAAATCAACAAGGAACTTAAATATCTTTACAGTACAATTCAGTTTAACAGTGCCCCTTGAGTACCTTTTCACATAAAAAACCTCCACATGACTTCAAGTCCCACTAATAAACTTTATAAATGAGTTGAAATTAAAAATCTTGCAAAGATCTCTACCTTGTTCTTCTCTTTCATAGTAAACAAATATTCCAAAAGATCCTCCTGGGGGAGGCTGAGATCCCCTAACAATCCACCCAGCAGTTTTTTCCTAGCTGAGTCATACCTAGGGCACAAGAGTACCACATGTTTGAGATCATCTATACTCCCCAATCCACATTTACAATATGGAGAAAGTACCCCCTCTCTTTTTTGTCTGAAATGAGTGCATTGAGCATTATAGTTTTCAGTTCTGAATCTTGTATAGATCCTCCTTTGTTTAGGACAGATTAAAAAAGAGAGATAGGGCTCATATTCCCATGACATCTTTACTTTTATATAAAACCCATATAGCTTAAGCCTGGAGAGTTGAACATAGCAAGAATTTATGTCTAAGTCAATAAGCTTCAATTTGATATCCTGCCTAATCTCCTCAAATGGTCTTGTGTAAATTTTATATAAGAGGTGGCCCAATCCAGCCGGTATTATTGTTTCCTTAATAAGTTGAATAAAGGGATGTACATATCCCATGCTGGCCAATTTGATGGCTTCCTCTGTATACATTCTTGGATATCTTTGTTGGGGCAAAAGAAAAAGTTTCAACAGAAAGACAATCTGTCATTCATAGATGAGAGAAGTCAAGGAACTTTGTCCTAACTCCAAGGGAAGAATACAGCTTGGAGTTCCATTTGGCAACATTAAGATGTATCTACAGAGTTTATTCAGAATTATTTCTAATTCTTTAACCTTAGTATAACCCCAGATTTCAGAGGCATATAACATGCTCATTCTCATTTTGGCATTAACAACTCTTAATACCCCTCTGACCGATGACTTCCCCATCTTGCTGTTAAATATTTTTAGGGCATTTACCGAAGATCCCATTTTATATTGAATAGCCTCCAAATGTTTAGTCCAAGATAGTCTATAGGCAAAACAGACTCCTAAATAGTCATAACGCTTAACAGTGTCTATATGGTTACCGTTTAGCCTAAAGCCTACCATATTCTTGGTTTGAGAGCCAAAAACTACAATGTTGGTCTTGCCAAGATTAACTTTCAGTTTCCTTTGAGACCAGAGAGAGATTCAAAGTGATCCAATTTTCTTTTAAGACCTAGGACTGAAGTAGAAAGCAAGACTAAATCATCTGCATATGTTAAACATTCAATCCTTTGATCATTAATTTTTGGAGCATGAAAATCTGGGTTACCAAGCTGATCCAAGACTGTATTAATGTAGATGTTAAAGAGAGTGGGGGCCAAAATACACCCCTGTCTGACCCCCACATTTGTCTCAAATCTATCAGTTAGGTGACCATACTAGTTATACTGGACCCTTGCCCACGTATTTTCATAGAGTCTAATAATAACATCAAGAAGTGAGGTCTCCAACTTCAGATCCCTTAATGTAGCCCAAGGGTTTTTCTACTAATGCTATCGAAGGCAGAGGAGAAGTCCACAAAACAGCAATATAATCTGTTTTTTCTCACTTTACTATACTTCCAGATCAGGTGCTGAATCACATAACAGTGGTGTACTGTAGAAAAGACCTTCGGGAAACCATTCTGTGCCGCATTCGATACTGAGTTTTCCTCAACCCACGACAGCAATCTGCCCAAAATTATCCTAGAGAAAATATTCTGTGAAACATCTATCAGACTAATAGGCCTATACATCCTTGGGTCATTTGGATCCTCTTTTTTTAAAAATTGGGAAGATAACACTACCTGCTCAACTGGCAGGGCAAGAGTACCCCTGAACCAGGCCATTAAACAGCAAAAGAAGAAAAGGAATCCAGCAGTTGGGAAAAACCTTATAGAGATCACCTAGGACCCCATCCTGCCCTGGCACTTTACTGTATTTGCCTTAATCCCAATCAGTGCTATCCGGATTTTGTCCTCTGTGATCAAGATAGGTCTTGGAAAAATTTCATCCTCCTGTATTTTGAAAGCATCAGGTGTCTCCTGCTCTTCATGAGAATAATAGAGCTTGGAGAAATGAGATGCCCAAACTTCAGGTGTAATACAGGCTTCAATCCTATTGGCATATCTATTATATCCCTGGGCAACAATATTCCAAAATCACCTTCCATCCCTATCCAAAACAGCCTGCCTCAGTTTTTCCCAAATTCTTTGAGTATGTTTATGTCTTTCCCACTCAAGAATTTTCCTATATTTTTCTCTTTCAGTCATTAGCCATTTAAAACCTGCTGCAGACTTATTTATTTTCTTCTTTTGCTGTCTTAATTTTCCTCCAAACTCTTTCTTTGCCTGTAGGCGTACTGAATTAAACCAAGATTTTTATAATGGGACGTATGACGGTATGTTGTTTTACATCTAGGTCCAAGTAAAGAATGAAGAATACTTTCCCAATTCTCCAAAATATTAAAGGCCTTACTTTTGTCCAGGATCAACTCGTGAATATCACCTAAGACTCCTGTACTAAGAATTTCTTCAAAACTAGCCCGATGAATCGGCCCCCATCTAATCCTTCTCTCGTTTATGACTTCCAGACTCTCTTCCTATTGTGCCTCACTCCTTAAAGTACCAAAAGGGCAGATGATGTTAATTACAATGGCACAGTGTGCTGATTACAATCTATCCATGACCTCTAACTTTTGGATCAGCTTTACTGCTTCCAAATTGGTCCAAACCTGATCAGGGGTTGAAGAGCCAGTAGGTCCTCTGTACAGTAAGGATCCAACTAGATCTCCCTGAGTTCTCCCATTTAAAATACAGAAATTTCTACTGGCCAAGCCCGCTAGCAATTCCCTACCTCTGAGGTTAGATTTTAGATCGTGAGCAGTCCTAGTATATGAGATATTTGGATTAATTATAGATATTGTATGGATCATATCTGAATATACATCCTCCAAGAAACAAGAAGGAATTCTGGCATTAAAGTCTCCTAAAATAATTATACAACAAGATATACTCTTATCTGACAATTCTTCAAGTGCCATTTTCAGATCCTGTACGAAAAGGTCAGCAGGATCAGTAGCTCTGTAGTGAGTGGAAAAGCATATATTGCAGAGAATGATCTTCTCTTGTCCCGTGCTAATCATTTGAGCCAAAACAACCTCTGACTTAGTAGAAATGTTAGTGATCTGAAAATTTAGCAAAGTTTTGATAAAAAAGGAAATACCCCCTTTAAACCTTCCAAACGTTTTATCTTTAGTTGCTGGCAGAGTAAAGACAGAATATCCAGCCAATTTGGGAGTTACATTTTCTGTACACCATGTTTCTTGCAGTCCAATAATATCAAAATTATCCAGAAATCTCACTACTCCAAGGTCAATTATTTTAAGATGGATGCCCTCAATATTCCATGAAAGTATAGAAAGGGCATCCACATCTTGATCCCCAGCTCCCTTATCCAAATCTAGCTGGCATTCGGAGTTCATTTGTTTGATATTATCTACAGGCTGCATTTGTCAGGCTGAATTGATAACTGTCAGCGGCGAGTAGGTATTAGGTGTCAGTTAGGTTTCCAAAGTCAATCAGGGGGTTATCTGCCTCTGAGACTGATTCTGGACTATCCTTAGTCTGTGTCAACCTGGAAAAGAATTCGCCCAAGTCTAAAGGGTTCACTAAATGTATTCCTAACAATCCAGCTTACAGCCAGAGAAAGCAAGCTGCTAGCTGTATGAGGAATTTTAAATGTAATATTAATCTGTGTTGTGGGCTCAGGATCTCCATATAATTTTATGGACTCCACCATGTTTCTGGAGATATAAAATCATAATGCTCTTTCCAAGAAGAGCAACAAATCTTCCCTAACTTTCCTATGGGAATCCTTGAGTAAAACCTTCCACCCAAAGATAGTTATGGTCCTACTCAGCAATACTTCTCTCTGCTTCAGTACATGATCCTCTATAACTCCCAAGATTTGTCTCTGTGCTATCGTATCCTTCTCAATCTGCACCTCCCTATGGAGACTCTCTTCTGGAGAAGGATAAGACTGTGTAGGAACCTCTATACATGATAGCTTCATGTTTAGCTTGGAATGTAGCACCTACATCAATAAGTTTAGCCATCATGCTGTACTGCACGTTAGTCAAAGCAAAGTGGATCATGACAGTAAAGGATTTTAATTATCCTCCCTTTATTTTTTCAGGAAATATAAATCTGAAGTCATTGTACTGGCTAACAATTTCTGCATGGTCCACTGATGAAAATAAATAGTCCTGATATTTGCTGTACAGTCTCTCAATATTTGATAAGCCAAACTCAAAGCTGCAATGTGGCATTGCTGCAATATCAAAGACAGATCAGTTAGAAAGTTCACCTGCAGGAAATCGGCTGTCCAGAGGGTCACGTAACAGGCCAATGAATTGCAAAATTGCTGTTGTGCTTACTTCTGCTGTGCAATTAGCTAAAAGCAGTTATACTGGTTGGCTCCAGCAAACAGTTTCACCCAGGTACTGGCTTCTGATATTTTTTTATTTTTGCCCTAGCAATCTGTACAGCTTCAACTGTTGTTAGACCGCTTTTCTGAAACATCTTCGACAACTCTGCCAGCTCCAAAAGTACATCATTTAGTACTGTTATGGCAATGTGGTATTCAGGGTTGGACAGCTTCTTAAAGCAGTACTTAGCAATGAGATCTTTGATGGATGCATGCATAATTGTACGAGATGTCATTTACCCTAGATATAGTTTACAACGACTATGCTGGGTATTGTCGAGCTCAGCTGGGGTTTTAAAATATATTTTGGCAATGTAATGAGTGAGTCAGTGTGATATGAGAGAGGAGATACATTTAGGAGACTGTATTTCTCTTCCGTTCTGGATCCATACTAAGCGCAGTCTGAATTTATGAAATTAAATGAAAAGGACATTTTTTGCACTGCTATTTTTTGCTGTCCATTTTAGAATGACTATCTCCATGTAGCCAACATGGACAACCTTTTACAAGCACTGATTCATTGAATCGCAAATGTGTATATAATGTGAGACCCCGTTTTAAAGAGAAGCGCAATCTCATCTCTCTAGACATATGTACAGTCAGTGTCTCAGCCTGCTAATTGAGAAGGTTATACCCATCATGGCCACCAACAAATACATAAAAAATTACACAGAAACAGACAGTAGGTTGCTCTGATGCTTTTGTTGTAAACAAAAACTATAGTTTTCCCACTTTCTTGTACTGAAAAAAAATTTACGCGCTTTCAACGGTGAGGCTTTAAATCCATTATAAACACATTTTATATATGAGACGGTGCTTGGGGAGGAGGCAGATTACACTGAAGTTGTGCAACTTTAAAACTGAAATAATATAATGTCCACCTTATGTCAGAGAATCTCTTGCATTGCTTTGTTGGGGGACATCTACCAAACAAATAAAACATGCCATTTCTGTGAACAGCAGGGGAATACTGTTCATTATCAAGTACTGTCTTACTGAAAAGAAATGTCAAGTGGAAAACATTGCTGTAACTACAAAGCTGATTGGTTGGAATTTTGCCAATCAGTTCCTTTGTTCAATAAGTGGAATGAGAGCAAGATGTCTGGCTTGTTAACTGCTGGCTTGTTAAAGTTAATGGGTTATGGCCTCGGGGGTGGGCATAAACTGTTTATTTCCCATTCACTTTCATGTTCTGCTGTCTGAGTCTTAAATCTGAGTGATGACTGTTGTCACTGCTTCATGAATGTGAGTATCCCTGTCAGCTGCTTTGTGCGCTACTACTGAAGCAGTGTGCAGGTTATTTCTGACTGCTGTGCGGGCACACATGCGCACACTTTAGGGGGAACGTAGGCTAGCACCAGTCAGGCAAAGAGACATATAACTCATGCAAGTCTGCATCAGTATGCCCATCTTCATTGGATTGTATCCACAGTGTCTAGCCACCTATCTATGCCCATTGAGCTCTATGCATGAAGAAGGAAAACACTGAAGGTGGAGCTATGCCAGACACTGGAATTCAAATGAGAAATCTGGTTTAGCCAAGGAATCAATCCCTCTTCTGAACAAGCAGCAAATTTAGAATGCAGGGGTCTGCTTGGGTTTCTGTATACTTTCTATCAAATTGTTTTTCTGTAATTAAATTAAAAACAAAATTTCTGCAATACCTCCCAGCTCTGCATACTATTGTGGAGGGCTAGGACAGTTTCTTAATAAAACTGTTTGGGGCACTGAAAATTCTAGAGCAGCCTGATGGCTGCATAGGACTTGTGTTATTGGACCTCTGCCTCTGTTCCCTCCCTCAGCCTTCTGCATTACAATTCTCATGTTGAACGTTGAATGCATACCATCCTTGCATCTGACCTGGCTGCTCACACAGCTTCACAGACAGCATTGGATCAAGTGGGGGGAAGTACCCTGAATCATGAAAGTAGTGAGTGTTCCACATATTCAGAGAGGGTACCCCCTGTAAATAAGTGAATTAACGTATGTGACTTGCATATGCTGTACTATTGCGCATGAATTAACATTTTGTATAAAAGCCCTTGTCTGGTGGGCAGTAGTGCACACTTTTGCAGTTCAGTATAATTGCTATACACTTCAGTAAAAGAATCAGAGCACTCCACTTATGTGTCTGTGTGATGATTATATGGTGTCAGAATGGAATGCCTGTTGCCTCCCACTGCTGTCAGTCTGCAAGGAAATGTTGTTAAAAACTGGAGGAGATTCAATCACCAATTTGAAATGTTCTTGGTTGCCAGTGGAATCATTGTAAAGTCACAGAAAATACAGGCCATGACCCTCTTGCATGTAGCAGGCCCTAATGCATTGGAGGTATGCAACACTTTTGTATGGGAAAGAGAGGAAGAATAGGAGAACCTGGACAAAATTATGGGACAATTTGAAAGGTATTGTAACCTGAGAAAGAATGTGACTTATGAGAGATACTTGTTCAATACTAGGAGCCAGAATATAGGTGAGTCCATTGATTCATATGTGACTAATCTGAGGCTAAAGGTAAAATCATGCGAATTTGGAGACTTAACTTAATCATTGATCAGAGATAGACTTGTATGCAACATACAGAGTGAGCATGTGAGATGCAGACTGTTGAGAAAAGTGGACTTAACATTAGATAAGGCTATAAATGTATGCAGGCTGCTGAACTGAGTGAAACACAGATTAAATGCATAAGTGAAAATGCTCAGGAGGAAATAGTGCAAGTAGCAGCTGAGCACAAAGAGAGAGCAAAAACAGTCACCAATGTGAGCAAAGGGAGTTATATATCTTGAGCGAATAAATTCAAATGTGAAAAGTATGGGCATGAGTATGAGATAAATAAATACTCAGCATATGGACAGTTTGTAGATTGTGCCACAGAAAAAAAAACACTTTGCTAGAGTATGTTGTGTGGGCAAATGCAGTGAAATACATGTTGTTAGAGAAGAAGATGCCCACAAGAATGAAAGTACTTTTTGCATTGAGGCTGTGACAACCTATATGTCAGAGACCGATTGGAAAGTAAATCTGAATATAAATGGGAAAGTGGTGATGTTCAAATTAGACACTGGAGCACAGTGTAATATAATGCCTTTTCAGAAGTATAAAACACTGTCTAGAGAAGATGTTCAAAGATCAAAGGCCAAATTGGCTTCCTATTCTGTGCATAAACTTGATGTGAAAGGCAAAGTGATGTTGCTAACATGTTTTAAGAAAACATATTACCTGTTGCCAATTCAAGTGGTTAATGTGAACATGACCCCAGTGTTGGATCTGTCTACTTGTCTGGAAATGAAGCTCATAAAGAAACTATTTTCAGTAGATGCTGCAAGTGGAAGTGCAGGGGAAACCACAGAAGAAATATTGGCTGAGTTTGCTGATGTTTTTTGAGGGATCGGAATGCTTAGAGAATGAATACCACATTAAAATAGATAAGACAGTTAGCACTGTGATACACCCCCTCTAGAAAAATATATTTTGCATTACAAGACAAAGTGAAAACTGGACTAGAGAATATGGAGAGAATGGGGTTTTTTAAAAAGGTGGAGAAACCCACGAGCTGGGTCAACTCGATGGTGGTTGTAGAGAAACCAAACAAAGTACAAATTTGCATAGATCCCAGAAATCTTAATAAAGCAATCAAAAGGGAACATCACCCAATGAAAACACTCAAAGAGGTTGCAGTGAAGCTAGCAGGTGCTAAAGTATTCACAGCGTTAGATGCTGGGTATGCCTTCTGGCAGATTAAACTGGATGGGCCCAACTCTGATCCAATGACTTTTAATACACCCATTGGGAGGAACAGGGGCAAGCATCTCCTCTTTGGGATTTGCTCATCACCAGAGGTCTTCCAAAAGAAGATTTCACAAATTTTTGAGGGGCTGGAGGGCACAGATGTCATTATGGATGACATCCTAATATGGTGAGCAAATGTACAAGAGCAGAATGAGAGATTATGGAATGTTTTACAAAGAGCCAGAGATGAGTATTTGTCTTTAAAGCTAAAAAGGTCCCAATTCAAAATGTCAGAGGTCAAATATTTCAGACACTAGTTAAGTAAAAACGAGCTGTTGGCAGACCCTGAGAAGATGATAGCAATTATCCAGATTCCTGTTCCCCAAAATATGACTGACTTACAAAGATTTATGGGCATGGTAAACTACCTGGCAAAGTTCATTCCAAACCTATCAACTGTAAATAAACTGTTGAGAGAGTTACTAGAGAAAGAAATAGCATGGCACTGGGAGGGGTGCCACCAACAGGCCATTCAAGAAGTGAAAACAGTTGTCACAACCCCACGTACTAGCCTACTATTACCTAAGAAAACCTGTTGAATTATCTGTTGACACATCTTTAGAAGGGCTGTGTGCATGTTTGCTGCAAGAAGGCAAGCCTGTTGCTTTTGCTTCTGGATTACTTAATATAGCTGGGAGAAATGATGCACAAATTGAGAAACAAATGCTGGATATTGTGTTTGGCTGTTCAAAATTCCACCTATATATTTATGGAAGACCATGGGTCTATGTTGAGTTGGACCACTGGCCCCAAGAAAGCTTTTTCAAAAAAATACTGGCAACAGCCCCACCAAGAATTCAACACATGATGCTAAAACTGTGAAGGTATGATTTGTGGGTACAGTACAAAATGGCTAAAGAACTTCACATAGCAGATGTCCTGAGTGGGGCCATAGGAGAAAATTATGTGCCAGAAACTGAGCTAGACAAGGATGAGATTCACATAGTCGACTACATGCCTATGAGTGATGAAAAACTGCAATTGTTTCAGCAAGAAACTGACAAAGATTCAGCATTGGTCAAGTTGAGAGACCCTGTTTTAAATAGGTGGCCCCATGAGAAAGCATCAGTACACCCCGAGATAAGGCAGTACTAGCTGTTCAGAGATGAAATCTTGACAGAAAATGGACTTTTGCTGAAGGGGGACAAACTGATAGTCCCCACATCACTGAGACCAGACATGTTAACCAGATTACACAGCAGCCACTTGAGTAATGAAAAAATGCAAGTGCAGAGCCAGAGACCTCTTGTTCTGGCCAAGGATGAACAGTCAGGTTTGTGACATGATGGCCAAGTGTGGTATTTGCAACTAATTCAGGAAATCACAATCTAGAGACACGCTGAAGCCACATGAGATACCAGAGATCTTGACAAATGGTTGGGGTTGACCTGTTTGAATTTGAAAGGGAAATTTATCTAGCAATGGTTGATTACTTCTCCAAATACATTGAGATATCCAAGTTGTGAAACACAACAAGTGAAATGGTGATTGACCATATTAAATCACAATGTGCAAGACATGGTATTCCAGAAATACTTGTGACAGATAATGGCCCGCAATTTGCCTGCATCGAATTGAGAAACTTTCAAAGAGAATACAGGATGTGTTCAAACATGTAACGTCTTCACCAAAATACCCCTAGAGTAATGGGATGATAGAGTGAGCTATTCAGACAATAAAGAAACTGTTTAAAAAAGCACAAGTTGACTGTCATGACCCTCACTTAGCACTCTTAGAGTTGAGAAATACACCACAGGAGGGGCTGGGATCCTCAGCACAGCTGCTTATGGGATGCAGAACCAAAGCTTAGATGCCTCCCAGAGCTGAACTACTTAAACCGAAAGTGCCAGAGGTTAGTGTGTGAGCTACACTGCAAGGAAATCAAGAAAAACAACAATCCTATTATGATTTGTATGCCCAACCAAAGCTTAGATGCCTCCCAGAGCTGAACTACTTAAACCAAAAGTGCCAGAAGTTGATGTGCGAGCTACACTGCAAGGAAATCAAATAAAATAACAATCCTATTATGATTTGTATGCCCAACCACTCTCAGCCTTACAGCCGGGATAGCCTGTTTATTTGCGATCACCCAGGAATATCTACACCCCTGCATTTGTGGAACACCATGCTGAAGAGCCGTGCCTTATGTAGTCCAAGCAAATGGGAAATTGTATTGAAGAAACAAGAGAGGTCTCTTGTTAACCCCAGAGCTGTGCCACTCCTGTGGCCCCCAAAACTCGCACACCCGAGGAGAAAAAGAGAAAAGAGAGGATGACATGATGGAGAACGATGCAATCCAAGAGGTGCTTACAAAGGAGGACCTGTCACAAGTAATGCTGAGGCATTCAGACAGCAACCCTGTGGGGTTAGACCCATACCCTAGCAGTTGGGACCAATTGCCTGGCACCAGCTCCAGCCTGAGAGACAGCTGAGTCAGTGGACGGGAGATCCAAAGTCCCACCCGGCATCATGACTACATAGGCTCACAAAAACTTTGAGCCACTGTACATAGAACCTTAACCATTTTATGTTTGGGGGGAGTTTAATTTGAGAATGGAAATGTAAGGAACTGAATTAGCATACACATCTTGCATATGCTGTGTTATTGCATATGCATTAACATTTTGTATAAAAGCCCTTGTCTAGCGATCAGTATCACGTGCTTTTGCAGTTCAGTATAAGTGCTATACATGTCAGTAAAAGAACCAGAGCACTCCACTTCTGTGTCTGCATGATTATTACACCCTCTACCTGTGGCCAGTCCTCTATACATGCAGGGAGTTTGGGGGATTAGCACCTGCCTTTGCAGCAATACAATACCAAAAAATGCCATGCTGTCTTCAAACCTGAAAAATGTCTGGACTTTACAGTACATAATACACATGTGCTATGCCTGACCATTTCAAAAAGTGGACAGAATCATAAAAAGAGCTTAAGAAGAACACCAATTTCAACTCCCAGGGGACATTAGGACATTATCTTGAGACAAGATGGCGGCCACACTGGGCTGCCGTCTGTAAGCTTTTTAATTGGAAGAGTAAAACCTTCATTTGTTTCATTTGTTTATCTAATTATAGGAGAGCTCAGTCTATTTTATGATTTTGGTTAAGCCTTAAGCTTATTTATTTTATGGTCTAAGTCTAAGTCGACCGCTGTTTATCGTGTTAATTTCTTTTGGAAATTTAGTATCCGCGGTGATAACTCAATAGGAACTGGTAAACTAGTAAATTGGAATTATAAGGAGCTGCTTACTGTTGGATTATCTCGCCAAGGGATTTTATTTTTGTCTGGTGGTCTGTGGAGTTGCGGTGAGGCTGTGGATTGCCGAAGGAACAGTGAGGAACAGTGTATAGAGTGGTGGGTTCCGAACCGGACAAGAGCACAGTCAGACTGAACTTGAGGATGTTGTCAGGTATCTATTGTGAGAGGACCAGCTAGAAGAAGCCCAGAGAAGTGGTGTGTACAGCAAGGATCTCTGTGTAAGCCTGAGGGTGTTTGGGTTCCTTGGTCCAGTTCCCTTAGGTGAAAAAGGGAGACCACCGAAGGGTGGTCTAGCCTAGTTCACCATGGTGAAGGATCGGGTTGAGCCTAACAGGAAAGTGAGATCTAAATACCGCCTGCTACTGTGAAGATTCTTGTGGAGGAGGAAAAGGTACACGTTTGAAGGAAACTGGGAATTCCTGAATCATCTGTTGGTGATGTACTTTTTAACTTTTGTTTTTGGGTGAGTTTTATTATACTTTCAGCAAGAACAGAACTGTGCTCCGAAGGGTTACCTTAGCCTTGTGAGAGGAGGCTTGTAAAATCTTAGATCTCCTACCCTGTAGTGGTGAGAGCACATGGGTGTGGGCAGTAAACAACTCGGAACTCTTATCTACATTTTCATAGGAAACTGTGTTGTGAACTGTGAACTGTGAACTGTGAATTGTGGCAGTAAATAACTTGGAATTCTCATTCACATTTTCATAGGAATCTGTGCTGTGACTTAACCAAAACAAAAAATCTGGTTATTGGACTTGGAGGCCTCTTCTTTAATTTTAAAATTCAGCCCTATGATAGGGGCTTGTAAAGTTTAGAAAGCTCCTTCCTTACAGTGGTAAGAGCATTGTAGGTGAGAGTAGAGAATTAAAATTAAAGCTTTTTGGAGGTCTGAAGGCACATTTTGGACACTACAATAATTCAAATCTTTTGATTAATATGGTTAATTTATTATATGTTTGAAATAAGGATATAGTTTTGTTAGATAGATATATTTTATTTTGTTTTAAGTTATCATTTATCTGATTATTTTGTTTATTAGATTTATAGTTTATATTATTGCTTGATTAGTTGTATGATATTTTATTGTAGAGTTGTGTTATTTATTTAAGTGTTTGAGGGGGTCTATTTTTTAGATTGTTTATTGATTGTGTTAATTATGTGCTGGGACAATATTAGGACAGTCGGGCATTATTCCCCCTCCAGGCTCAGGGACCTTCATCCCTTCTCTTGCCCCCCCATCACCGGAGGTCTATCGATGATGCAGGGCTTTGGGGATTGTGGGTAGAAGGAGGAGGGCTGGTGCTGGGTCTGGAGGAGGTATGGAAAGGAGTGGGCGGATAGGGATGGTGGGGACAAGGAGATGCCCTGGGGCAAAATGGGCCCAGGAAAGGGGACCTCCCTGTCTGGTGCCCATACCCAAGGGTTCTGGCTATAGCCAGCAGGTAACAGGATCATCATCAGAGGCTCATCCTACTTGGGCGGTGTTGTGCAATGCCAGGTCTATTAAAAACAAAATGGCTATTATAGCTGATTTTGTTGGGTCATCTGACCTGGCGTGCATCACTGAGACATGGCTGGATGAAAATGCTGGACCAGTTTTGATGGCAGCGATTCCAGCCAGCTACTCGGTGATACACCGCCTGAGGTTGCATTGTAGGGCCGGGGGTGTTGCTATCTGTTTTAGAACAGAACTGGGCCTAGTGGAGGTACCAGCGGGAGCTACCAGGTCCTTTGAATGCATCTTAGGTGAGGGTGTGGGGTGCAGGATACTTCTTGTATACCATCCACCAGGTGATGAGAATGTTTTCCTGTGGGAAGTTGCAGACTTCATCATCGACCTGACATTGGGGTCCCCCAGATGGTTGGTTCTGGGGGACTTCAATGCCTGGGTCGATGATGAACTCTCACATTTTGGTCAAGACTTCCTCCAGTTGATGATTTCACTGGGCTTCAAACAGGTAATTTCCTCCTCAACCCATATTGGTGGGCATTCATTGGACTTGGTGTTCCTTCTGGGGATGGAGATATCCGACTTGGTGGTGGAACCGGTCGGATGGTCGGACCATCACTCCATTGGGTTCAGTTTTGAGGCCACCCCTAATAGGTCAGCCTTTATGGAAATGGTCCGGTACCACCCATTAAGGGGTGTTTCCCCAGTTGACCTGATGGTGGTGCTGGACCTATTGGGCCTACCGATAGATTGCATGGATCCGGGAGAGCTGGTGCGTGCCTATAATATGGCGGTGGCAGTGGCCCTGGATTCCATTGCTCCTGTTCATGTTTGTCCTCTCACTCTTCGTCCCAGGTCTCCTTGGTTTGATGAGACCTTGAGGCAGTTGAGAAGAGTTGGACGAAGGTTGAAGAGGTGCTGGCGGAGGTCTGGTCTGGATGATGACAAACTTAGTTTGATGAACCACTATGTGGTTTATCAATCCACAATCTCTCGTAAGAAGGCAGAATTCCTGTCCAGAGAGATTGCTGCTGCACAGAATAGACTGGCTCAGCTCTTCCGGACCGTGGACAGATTGTGCAATCCAGTTTATCTTCAGCCCGGAAGAGCCTTTTCTCAAGAACGGTGTGAGGAGTTTGCTCTCTTCTTTGCAGATAAGGTTGCCAAAATCAGATCGGATATCCGCTTGACCCTCTCCAATGGGAGTTGTGATGGTCTGCAGGAGATGTCGGACACCCAGTTTGCATGGTCTGACTTCAGCCTCCCCACAATCAATGACATTGTGATGATCATCCAATCACTGTGTCCGACCAACTGTGATTTGGACCCAGGCCTCACGCGTCTCTTAGTGGATTGTGTGGATAAAATCGGCCAAGTCCTTGCTGTGATAGTCTGGAGGTCCTTGGAGAGGGGGATCTTTCCAGATCCTCTTAAGGAGGCTGTAGTTAAGCCTCTTTTGAAGAAGCCCTCTTTGGACCTGAATGTCTAGCAAATTACAGGCCTGTCTCTAACTACCTTTGTGGGTAAAGTTATTGAGAAGGTGGTTGCAGCACAGCTGGATGATCATCTGACCAACAACAATGTCTATGATTCTCTCAGTCTGGATTTAGGAAAAGGCACAGTACCGAGACAGCACTGGTTCGGGTACTAAATTACCTCCTAATAACGAGAGATTGAAGGACCTGTTCTATCTTGGTTCTTCTTGATCTCTCTGCAGCATTTGACACTGTGGACCATGGGGTGCTATTGGAGCATTTGCGGTCTATCTGTGGACTGTCTGGTACAGTCCTCAGGTGGTTTCGATCTTACCTCGAGGGTAGGACTTAGAAAGTGGTGTCTGGAATTTTTTCCTCGGCATCAGTCTCCCTATCATATGGGGTACTGCAGGGTTCCATTTTGGCACCCATGTTGTTTGCAGTGTATATGCTGCCATTAGGAGCGATTGTTAGATGATACGGTCTGGGTTTTCATTGTTATGCAGATGATACCCAGCTGTATATGTCTTTTGTGCTCGGCCAGGAGGCTGCCATTTCGGTATTTAATAACTGTCTTGCTGAGATCCAAGACTGGATGAATGGGAGTTGGCTGCGGTTGAACCCTGAAACAACTGAGGTGCTGGTGCTGGACAAGGGTCGCTGTGAGGTGGGTTTGTTAGCTGGATCGCCCTCGGGCTTATGGCTTGGGAGTGTCCAGCTGACAACCTCAGACCAGGTGCGGAACCTGGGCATTGTCTTTGATGACTGTCTGACTTTTAAATCTCAGGCGTCAGCAGTGGTCAAAACCTCTTTTTATCATCTGAGGAACATCGCCCGGTTGAAACACTTGGTTCCTCCAGAGGATCTTCCAACATTGGTCCACGCCTTCGTTACCTCCTGCCTTGACTATTGCAATGCCCTTTACCTGGGGCTATCGGGGGTTGAACTTCGCCATCTGCAGCTAGTGCAGAATGCAGCAGCCAGGCTGTTGACTGGATCTTCTAGGTCTAGTCACATAATGCCTGTGCTCCACGGTCTGTACTGGTTGCCAGTTTGTTGACGAATCACCTTCAAGGTTGGTTTGCTGACCTATAAAGCCCTACACGATCAAGGACCTGTTTACCTGAAAGAGCTCCTTTGTCCCTACTGTCCCTCCCGCTCTCTCCGATCCACTGACGAGGTATTGCTAGAGATTCCCAGGGTCTGTTTAAAAACTTCAGGGGCAAGATCATTTAGTTTTATGGCCCTGACCCTGCGGAATTCTTTACCTGGCCAGGTGCGAAATTGCCCGACTGTCCAAAGCTTTAAGGGAGCTTTGAAAACATATATTTTTTGCAAAGCTTTTAATGATTTATGATTGTTTTAGTGCTGTTCTAAGTATTTATTGTTTTACGTATTTGTACAGGCGCCTTGGTTTTAAGAAAGGCGCCTTAAATAAATAAAGAATGAATGAATGAATTAGTAATTTTACAAAAATGCAGACTTTTTGGCTGTAGCCAACACTTGTTATTTAATGGGGTTTGGTGGGCTGGGGTGGGAGGAAATGCACATTCTGTCATTATTGATATGAATGATAAGTATTTTATTTTCATATTGCACTCTTAAAGAATTATGCCCATTTAGATATTCTTTTCCAGCAGTTCCCTCTGCTGTGTTGCATGGTTCTATGCCTTTAGCATTCTATGGAGGGGGTAGAAGTGGTGATTCTTTGGGCAAGAGGCAGACACCTTGGTAAGTGTTGGAGGGCCAGGAGGCACATTTCTAAGACAATGGAAGAAGGTAGGAATGTGTTCTGCCTGTTCCCAGTCACTGGGAAATGTTCTGTATAGGAGGTGCATAACGTTGAAGCACACTATGTCCCTCCACTCTGGGTATAACTCTCCAATGCTAGGTCAATCAAAAACTAAACAGCTGTTATCATCATCTAGCCTGATTTGTTGGCTTAGTGGTAGAGCTGCTGATTCTGGTAGCAAGGGTACAGGGTTTGAGACTTGCAGTGGGATAAAATATAAGTATTTTGAACAGGGTTCAGGAATACAATATTTTTAAGCAAAAAAGATGTTCCAGGACTAGAGGGCATGGGATGAAGTTGGAGGGAGGATGATTCAGAGGAAACGAGAGGAAGAATTTCTTCACAGAACAGGTGATGGACAAGTGGAACACCCTGTCAGAGGAAGTGGTGGGGGCTGAAACAATCATGGGATTTAAGAATGCATGGGATAGACATAAAGGAATTCTGGAGGTCAGGGTTAAGGGGCAACAGACTTCTAGGATAACATAAAGTAAATGTACAAGCTTAAATGGGCAGACTGGGTGGGCAGTAGACCCTTATCTACTGACACTGATTATGTATCTATGTATATATGTATCACCTGTGATTTATTGACTTACCTAATATGTATCATAGAGACCCAAATGAAGGACTTTGTGAGCCAGTACTGGTGGAGATGGACCCCCTGGAAAACTCTTTAATACATCGTCTGACTCTAAAGTGCACTAGTGGTGGCATGACCATCTCTTTTAGATCCAAACTAGGCTTTATAGTGTCTTCCATTTAGAGGGCTGTCTCCTTTAATGGTGTGTGGCTATCAAATGTGTGGTCATTCTGGTGTATAATTTCTCTCATCTACTGTCCCCCCATATGGTGGGGGGGACTTCATTCAGAAATTTTCTGAAAGGCTGTTGACCCTGGCTTTGGACTCCCAGAAACTTCTTTTGTTGGGGCATTTCAGTGTTCAAGTTGACAACTCTTAGATGAATTTGCTATCAGATTGCTACAGCTCACTGATGAACTGGCCCTCAGGCAAGAAATGTTGTGGCAACACAATTAGATAGTGACACACTGGATCTTGTTTTCTGTTGGGGGGGAATGGAGGTCAGAAATTTCTTGATAAATCCATACATTTAGTATGACCACTTAACCATATTGCTCAGTGTCAGGATCCTCAAAAGTCAGTTTCAACTATAGAAGTTGCCCAATATTGTGCTAAATGGAACTAAGAACCTGAGAAGCTTCTAAGTATTTTAGATACCTTGAGTGTATGTGAGGTATCCACAAGAAGGTGCAGTGCAGTGGCTAAAGTTTGGAATAGAGCTCTGACCATCATGCTGGGCTCCCTGGCACACATTTGTTTGTTCATAATGACCTCACACTGAAGTGCAGCTTGGTTTTCTAAAGTACTTCATAGATTGAAGATCTTAGAAAGTTAGAGCACAGGTAGCAAGGCTCATCGGTGGATGCCAACAGACACATCATAGAAGACCACTATAACATATAATCAGAGCTGACCCTCTCCAGCTCCTATCTCTCCCTCACTGTAACCCCAACAACCTGCTCTTGCCATGCACCAACTCCTGCTCTTATTTATTTAGTATCATAATTGCTACTGATTCCATTCCTGCATCATTGTATACTACTGTGACCTCATTCTTGCATCATTGTATACTACTGTGACCTCATTCCTGTACCATTTTTAAATTATGCATTGGCTATGCTGTAAACTGATGTGTCTTCACACTTGAACCTTTGTAAATTACAGTGTTTTCCTGTATCAAATGTATCTCACATATCACATGTATCTTATGTATATCTCACCTTGCCCCTTGCCCTGGGTTGCACCCAGAAATGAGCCCTGGCTCAGTGTCTCTTTCCCGATTTACACATTTTAAGTAAATAACTATACCAATGGGCAATTAGAGATGAGGAGAAGAAACACTTTTTTTAGTCTTTAATTAAAACTGGGAAGAACCATCTTGCTCCTCTTTTCTACAAGGTTGAGGGGTTAGTACATTACAACTGTCAGCAGTGCAAGGAGCCTGTCTTTTTGGAGGGCAGAAAGCAGTTCAACAAGTTTTTCAGTGTCAGAATTATTGGCCTCCGGGACTGTATTTCTTCCACTGCTAGTAAAATAGATGATAGGAGCATGGTATGGGAGAGTCAAAGCATGGTTAGGTTCTGGGGTGAGTTCTACCAATTGAATAATGATGGTGTGCATTGGGTGTTGCCATTTTGTGCCATACTACCTTGAGTCATGTTTCTACTCAGCTGCTCAGGGCAAGACTGTATGTTTTGATTCCAGTCTTTCTGAAGATTATTAATGCCACCTTGCATGAAAGCCTCTTACTGCCACCTCTGAAAGATGCTGTGGTGGGATCTCTGCTCAGGAAGTAATTACTGGGTCCCAAAAACCTCACAAAATAGAGAAGTCTCCAACATTTCATTTTGGCTAATGTGGTGGAGAAAGTGGTGATGGAGTAGCTAATAGAGTACCTTTATGTAAATGAGACTGGTGAGCCATTTCTATCTGGTTTCCACTGGTACTATGGCACTGAACCAGCCCTAATCAGTGTGTTTAGTGATCTTCACATGTTGAGGGATGAATGAGATATATCTATAGCCCTTCTTCTCAGTCTATCCCCAGCTTTTGATACCATGGATCACAGGGAATTTCTGAGTAAGCATGAATGTCTTGGAGGATTGATTGATACTTATCTTAACTAGCTCTGGATGACCCTTGACATTATTAGGCAGTACAGGTTGAGTTTTCACTGATATGCAGATGATCCAACTGTATTTGTCCTTTATGCCTGAACAAAATTATGTTGTTTCGGTCTTTAACAACTGCCTCTCTGATATTCGGGACTGGATGAGTGCCAGTTGGATCAGGCTGAATTCAGATAAGATTGAGGTGTTGGTTGTGGACCCAGGTAGCTGGGTAGTGGGGTAATTGGCTGGGCAGCCATCTGGTCTTTGGCTAGGAAGCAAACAACTGATTACCTCTGACTGGGTGCAGGTGCAGACCGGGTGTGGAATCTGGGTGTTATGCTTGATAGCGAGCTGGCACTTAAGTCTCTGGTGTCGGATATAGCCAAGACCTCAATTTTACCATCTGAGAAATATCACCCAGATAAAACACCTGGTCCTACCTGATGACCTCCTGACACTGGTCCAAGCCTTTGTGGCCTTGCTCCTTGATTACGGCAATACTCTATACCTAGGGCTACTGGGGTGGACCTTCAATGCCTGCAGCTGGTACAGAATGCATCTGCCAGGTTGTTGACTGACTTATCAAGATCCTGCCATGTCACACCTGTACTCTGCAGCCTGCACTGGCTGTAAGTGTGGTGGAGAATCACCTTCAAGATCAGATTTCTGACTATAAGGCCCTACATGGACTGGAACTGTGATACCTGCAAGATCTCCTGTGTCCTTACCACCCCCTTTGTCTTCTCCGCTCAACCAACAAGGGATTGCTAGAGATTTCCAGGGTCCATCTGACAACTTCAGGAGCCAGATCATTTGCTTTTGTAGCTCCGACTGCATGGAATTCCCTACCTTGCCAGGTTAGGGAGTGCCCATCCATTGAGGCCTTCAAATCTGCCTTAAAAACATATTTATTTGACCTAGCATTCTCTAATATTTAAAGTCCTGCTGTTTTTATGATTTGTTTTATGTTTAAAATTCTGTTGAATTGATGTTTTATGATTTTCTGTACAATGCTATGATCTTATTGGAATAGCATTTTATGAATAAATAAAGACTGAGATTGAGAAAGATTTATGGAAGAAAGAAGTCAGTGATGATTGGCATATTCTGGTTGTATTCAAATTTGGTTTACTTCGGAGTTCCACACAGCTCTGTTCTACTGCTTCTGTTGCTCACAATGTACATTTTTCTGCTGGACGAGATCATAAGACAGCAGAGCAAGTGGTTTTATTGGTATACTGATGATACCCCACTGTATCTTTCCTTTGCCTCTGGCAGGGTGCCATCATTACTGCTGTTACAGCAATGGTTGTCCGAGATCAGAATCTGGATCGCATCCAATTGGTTGGCACTAAATCTGCCAAAAATAAATTGCTCTTTCTTCTGAAAGATTGTCAATTGTTAGATACACATGGTAGCCTGAAGTGTCATATCTTTGATAGGATTCCACTTAAAGTGGACAGGGATGTTTATGGTCTTGGAGTTGTCTTGACAGAGAAATTAGATTTTTTAGGTGTCTATGGTGATCAGGGGCTACTTCCATCATCTGAAAACACTGCCAGACTGTACCAGTTTCTTGACACTGATGAACTCTTCCCTTTGGGGCAGGTCTTTATCTCTTCCAGACTAGACAACTGTAATGTGCTGTACAAGGGATAACTGTGTAGTCAACTGCATCATTTGCAGGTAGCCCAGAATACAGCAGCGACACTTCTGACATCTGCTTGGAAGTCAGAAAATATCGCATCTTCACTCGGCATCCTGCCCTGGCTGCTGGTGAAGTGACAAATCACTACAGGGTACATTCATTTGTACAGTGGTGCAATCCGGGATGCAGCGCAATACCTTGAGTTACTGTGTGACCAAAGGGATTAACTTCCATTTAAATTGCCTTGTTTACTGCCGTAACTCCACAGTTTTGTGTTGCATCTGGGCCAGCATCACTGTACATTAAACCCAGAATGAGCTGGGCCCTGTGTGCCTCAGGGAGTTGTAGCCCCCCTTACAACCCTACCAGGGTGTTCATGTCCATGCAGAAAGGGCCTTTGAGGGTGCTACCATCATAATCTAAGTCTGCTGGTGACCAAGTGTTTGTAGTGGCAACCTCTGTCCTATGGAACTCTCCCCAGGTACTGTCCATTGTTCTTGGCTCCATCTTCAAGACCAAGGTCAATATTTATTTAATCAGGATTTTTCACCATCTTTATTGCTTGTTGTTGTTGATTTTCTGTGTTATTTTATGCTTCCCTTCTGCAGATTTACATTACTGTATTTTATAAATCTTGGAATGTCTGTGCTATAGTTTCATTTTTGGCTTCTGTAACCATCTTTTTGCATTTCTATTGTCTTTTGTGGTGTAAGCTATTGATGTGTTAATTCCACATTTTTCAGTTTTAGTACTGTAAAAGCACCCTGAGCATGGAAAGGGTGCTATATACTAGGGATAGGCCAACCATCTCTGGTGCAGTCTGACCCCCTCCCCCCCAGACTGGGCTGACTCCACTCTGATCAGGAAAACTGAGCCTTTCGTGGCTTGACCTGGATTAACAAGTTGGCCCAGTTTGGAAGTATGATCCGTTCTGGTCCAGAATAACACTCTCACCACCAGTACTACATGGAAAGGGAAGTTCAGTGTGCAGAAAAATTCAGAAAAAAGAGCACTTCTTTCCCCCCCATCTCTGCTGAAGACTCCCAAGTCTCTGGACCATCACATAACCAAAAAGGGAAACACTTGTGAGCCTGGGGCACTGAAGAGAGCCAACCAATGAAGGTCTCAGTTCTGTGATTGACACATGTTCTAGCCAATCGTATGGGTTAGCCACCATAGGACCTCCCTAGGAAACCAAATATCTAGCCGATTTTGGGCTTTTCAGTCAGTGGAGACAGGTGTATGTATGTGTGTGTGTGTGTATGTGTGTGTATGTGTGAGTTCCTTCCCCCCAGAAAAGCAAACATTTTGTTAGAGAGGGAGAGGGAGAGGAAGAAAGGGACAGTAGAAACTGAGACACCAATGAATTCAACAGCAGAAAACAGCACAGTGCTGCAGATGTTGCAGCACACTGAGAGTACTCATTAAAAAAAGGATATTTTTCATTAGAGAGAGACAAATGAATTCAACAGCAGAGTGCGTAGTAGACACAGCAGAGTACAGACATTACAGACTCCACAGTAAAATGATAAACACCCATTTTTGTTAGTCAGAGAGACAGAGAGAGAGAGACACCAATGAATTCAACATAGACAGGAAAGGAGGACTCTAACTGAAGATCATAGTGCCTCAGTAATTTTGAGATGGGGCTTGTACTGCCTTAGATTTGGAAGGGGGTGTCACCCTATCTCAGACTCTGTGTTGCCCATCTCTGTGCTGCCCTAAAAGGTCATACTGCTCTAGACTCTGTGTTGCCCATCTCTGTGCTGCTCTGAAAGGTCATACTGCCCTTGACTCTGTAATGCCCATCTCTGTGCTATGGTGCCACGCAGATTGTGAAGAAGTGGCATCACATCTCAGACTCTGTGTTCCCCATCTCTGTGTTGCCCTGAAAGGTCATACTGGCCTAGACACTGTGTCGCCCATCTCTGTGTCATAGTGCCATACAGATCGTGAAGGGGGGCAATCACGTCTCATCCTCTGTTTTATCCATCTCTGTGCCTGAACTAGTACTAGATCATATAGTGCCTCACGTATTTTGAGAGGGGGGTGTCACCCATGTCTCAGACTCTGTGTTGCCCATCTCTGTGTTGCTCTGAAAGGTCATACTGCCCTAGACTCTGTGTTGCACATCCGTCTGCCATAGTGTCAAACAGATTGTGAAGAGGGTGGGGCATCAAGTCTCAGACTCTGTGTTGCTCATTTCTGTGCCTGAACTACTATAATGTCATAGTGCCATACAGATTTGTGAAGGTAAGTCACATCTTTCTGTAGCAGTTTTGATGATTTTCAGCGTTACTTGAATCTTCTGTTTGATACCACTTAATGTTTGTGTGCAACTATGACTTCTGTTTCATGTCACTTAGTCATGAATCACAGCACTTCATTTTTGGGTGCAACCCTGATTGTGTACTTAATCTTCTTTTTCATATCCGTGTTTAAGTAAGCCATTTTGTCACTGTCTTTCTGTAGCACTTTTAGTGATTTTCAGTGTTATTAACTCTTCTGTTTCAAGCCATTTAATTTTTGGGTGCAACCCCTCGTACATGAATCTTCTGTTTCACATCACTTAATCATGAATTACACCACCTAATTTTTGAGTACCCTGCCCTGACCTCCTTGTTCAGTGATTAACTACTGCAGTACTGGTGACTGTTATATATTTATTTGTTATTACTGTTGACTGCTTGCTGACCAAACAATACAAAAACACAGACAAAACATTTGTTTTTAAAAAGGTTAACTGTATTTTTTTTAACAGAGGGATCTAAAAGAATAATACTGGTGAATTTCTCATACTCAAATATACTAAAATAGGTCTACAATTCATCAGAGTAAATCAGAGTAAATCAGGACCTTTTGGTAAAAAATCTGAAACAGGTCACAGTCAACCCACACATCTCCACTATATATTATAGTATAAATAAAACTACTACAGTGGAGCACAATTCTAAGAACTACAGCTATTAGAACATCTCATTTAAAATATACATATTTTTTTATCTCCTGATTGTCGCCCTTTACTTTCAATGGCAGCAGTTTCCATTAATAGTAGCAGCCAGCCCATTAATAAGAACAGTTTTTTTCCCAGAGGTAGTGTCAGATGGCAATTATCATCTCTGAGTGTGCTAAGCCTACTGTTCTGGAACTGCACCATAAGAGTAGATCAAGGATTGGAACTAAAACAAGGGTGGGTGTAATTACATCATTAGTATGCATGTACGTTCTACTAAGAAAGGAAGCAGATAAAACAAGCAGCAACCTCACTGAATTTTAGAGATGGCAAACAATTATAAAATGGGGGTTTTCAACTAAAAAAATAATATGATGCAAAAAGGGTTGACATTGCCCTTCTAAAATGATAGGAAACAACACAAATCACTAAAACACTTAGTCCTAGTTATGATTATTTTGAGAAAAGAGGTCTGCTGCATCAGTTAAGATTGGATATTGTTCTGAGAAAAATCATGTTTCAGTACAGTATATAATGTACTAATTTGAGTTTCTTTAAAGATGGCAATCCTATTTACAACATATGGAATAGTGTATAGGGAACCATACACAAGAAAGCTGTGTTTCCACAAAGGGGTTGTCATGATGACAAGCGGACTTTGAAAGTGAAACTTGAGAGGTCCCTGTCATCATGACAACCCAGAGGTGAAAACACCAGCCTTCTTGTGTATGGTTCCCTATACACTGTTTTATACAGTATATTCTCTGCAAAAAACATCATTAACGCACCATTAGCATTCCAGTAGCAAAAGTAGAGAAATGCAATCTTAGGGTTTCCAAACAAAAACACTACTCCCATCCTCAGTTTCCAAACCTAACACCCCACACCTTCCCTGCATGCAGGAACAAGCATAAAGGGTGTGCGTTGCGGTTATGAACCCTAATGTTCACCCCATTCATGACAAAGTAAGTTAAGACATGTACAGTACAAGAGAATGGCATGAGCATTAGGGTTCACAACCGCAATGCACACCAGTGAAAAAAGAATTCTGTTGTTACAATAAACACCTTTCTGGACCATGACCTCACCCCTATAATAGTTAGACCATGTTCAGAATGAATTTTTAAATAAAGATTAAACTACTGAGAAAAAAGACTGAGAATGAGTTTTATTTCATGCAAACTGCTTTTTTCTTAAAGCACTGAGAACTCCTACTGACAATGAATGTGGCACTCACTAAATGTAAAAACACATAAATAGAATTTCATGAGAAAGGGAAACACATAAATAATATTTCATAAGGAGAAAGAAGATTGATGCTGTCTTCTGTTCATGCAATGCATCTCACTCTGGTTCACTGAAAAAGAAAAAGAGAGATGGTGGTCTTGCCTTTCCACCTGAAGTGGCATGAGGGCAGCAGCGGCTATGCAGTTTAAAGTGAAAAGTTGTTGTAGTGTCGTTCTGATTTCAGACTGATACTATAATATCTTGTTATGACATTTGAACTGTACTACAGTAGCATTATGCTGTGTATGGATTTCCATATACAACAGGGACTAACCATATACTGTAATACACTAATTGCTTGGGCAAGAGGTTCTTTCAAATGTATTATTTTGCTCTTAGTCATGGATTATCTAAAAACTATTTTGAGCTCAGTTTCTTTATGTTAACCATATATTTGACATGGATTTTCACTGTTTACAATAAAGCCGTCTTATAATAACACTATACTACTACTACTATTACTACAGTACTTCAATACTTTTTTTAACAAGGAGTATTGCTTTTTAAAGGGTCATACTACTGCCAGAATGGGATTTCTCATGTTATTATAATTAATTCGGATAGTTTAGGGATTGTTTAACCATTTTCTGTCTAGCGTGATCATTTTCATGCCATATTTCCCTTGCTTAGTAGTAAATGTGAAAATAATTGATAAAATGAATTTAAATGTGGAATATTTCCAACACTGACTAATGAAAGTTTACCTACTGGGCATCTGAGCTTAAAATAATCATTGATGAAAATGAATGTTTAAAACGGATCCTCGCTAAATTAAAATGTATATGCAAGCAGGGTAATTGTCCAATTAGGCTCATCATTCAAGCAAAAAAAATAGCTAATGGAGTTGAAAATATATTGCTGCTCTTCCAACTAACTGATTTTTTCTGCTTTGCCAATTCATGTGTTTTTTTTCAGTCATTATACTGCTCCATAAACAGTTTGTCAGATGGCTAGCTAATAACATATTACACCTTCTGTTTTTTTTTAATAGTTGAAAATACTATCATGGCTTGGATCTCAGCTGAGTCACTGATCAGTGGGGGTCAGAGTGACAGTTGATATTTAAGCAGAAAGGAGATCCTGTGTACAGTACAGTACTTCTAACCAGTTAGTCCATGGAGTGGTGAAGATGTGGAGGTTGTAAATATCAGCTCACATTCCTGCAAACCAATATGATTTATTGTAATTGGTCTATAAGAAAAATCCAGGAGCTAATTGAGGGAAATTTAGTAATTACATATAAGGGAAACTACAATTTTCTAATGTATGAGAGTCACATGAGTACTGCTTTCAAACAGTAAAAGTGGAAAATGCCTACATCTGCATGAGACAGCAATAGCATGCTTAGCAATAGTTTTTCATATTCTGACTTACTTGCTGTGTATGCCAATTGTTGCATTACTCATTTTACACCTGGACAGTTTTACCTTTAATACTTTGTACAGACATAAGCTGCTCAAACATTTTCTGTGGAAGGCATGCTTTCAGAACTACACAGGGGCTATTAACTGCAGCAAAATATGCTTTGAACTCTGTATTTTTTTTAGCCAGAAGTGTTTGGGTGTTATTTGTTTGCTCTGGATAAAACAGATTCAATTGTTATTGAGTATAATTTTGTGAAACATAAGCATTGGCATTTTTTAAAGCCTAGAGGGAAGTGAGATTATTGTCAGTGGATACACTTGATATACCCTAGTTGTTTCCCTACTTTCTGAAAATATCTGTCTTGCAGCGTTTGCAGTTTATTAGTTTGCTGAGTAGTATGGACTGAGCACTGGCTCAACACATAAATGTGTAACCACATTATAACAGCGGAATGACCCTCTGTATTTGCGCTGAATCTATCCCTGTGCATTGAGATCTGAAACCACTCATTTGCAAAGATTCTAGATTGTGGGGGGATTTGGGAAGGGATACTCATTCAGTTAGATATTGCAGTGAGCAGTGATGATTGGTACATTGTGGTGTACAGTATATGAAAAAGGAAATAATTGCCAATGTATTAAGGATTGAACATTTATTTTGATCCAGAAATATAGCCATTAGTATAAACACGCTGACCAAGGGATTACCAATAATCCACATGATGGTACAGCACTTGAGTGTTATCCCTATGACAGATACTATTAGAAATCTAGACACCTCTGCTCAATTGTGGTAAACATATAAATGTAATGACCACATTTGTTACAATTCTGTTTATCAGGCTGCATTTAAAGCATTTTAAAGATACAACTATTGAAAGGGATCAGTCAGGATTAAAAATCCCATATATGTGTTGCCCTGAGTTGTAAATTTAATCCTGCTGTAAAATTTTTACATTTACTGTACAATGCCTCTTCAAATCTTTCATTCATCTACTTGTTTCTGCTGTCTCCCTGGTCTGACATTTCTCTGTGTTAGCAATCCCAAAAACCACCACCATTGCTGTTAGCATTAAGAGATTCAAATGCCTAAAATGCTTTTACATGGGAATTATGAGATTGCTGTCAGAGCAAAATGTCAAGCTGGGGGTGTCAGAATCACCCATGTAAATAAAATATGTATTAATGCATAGTGAGTTAAATAATTTGAGGGCAATGAAATTTGCTGCTTAGGATCTGTCTCACATTTTAAAAAGGGATTAAAAACATATCTGTTCCAACAGGCTTTTATTGATTGGTTCAGAAATGCAATTGAATGTTCTTTATTATTGTATTATAGGTGCTATATGATCTTATTAACTGTATGGTTGTACTGTTGCTTTTCTGTATAGCACTCATAGTCTTATGAATTGAGTGCATTATAAACAAAATATCTCTCTATCTAAATAGCTATCTATTTTGGTGTGGGTGTCTTCCTTTTTTCTAGTGATTACAATTACAAGGAACAGAATAAAAAGTATTTATAGTACTGACATATACAGTATAAAAATTTGCATAAGTGTGGTGTGTACATAATTACAGACATGTACAAGTTTACATAAAGTAGCTGGGTGTGAGTTGTATATAATTATAGACATATATATTTGCATATGGGATCTGGGTGTGAATTCTCATTAGTGATCAAGGTAAGTGTAAATGGAATGGAACAGAACAGAACAGAGCAGAACAGAACAGAGCAGAGCAGAACAGAACAGAACAGGAGTTTGGTTTTATAATTCACTTTTCATATGTACTGTATCTCAAAGCAATTTACAGAACTAAAGGAGGAGAAGATTAAAAATAGGTGAAGGCAGAAGAGATTAAAAGGGTAACAAGACAGGGAAGATGCTGCTGATGGGTGTCTTCAACATGCCTGACATGGAATGGAGGGGCCCAGTAGCAGCAGATGTAAGACATCAACAGCTGGAAGTGGTTTTTTAAGAAGCATTCCTAGTACAGAAGGTGAAAAAGCTTAAAGGGGAGGTAGCCATTATTGACTTAGTCATGCAAAATAGGGACAGTATAAGGGAGGTCACAGTACTTGACCCAGTGGGAGCCAGTTAATACCAAACAGTAAGGTTTGACCTGAAGCTTGAATAGGAGACACATCAGTCCTATACTAATGTCATGCATTTTATGAGGGTTAATTTTGATCAGACCAAAGAGGCATTGTAGAGAAAACTAGAATGAGTAAGAGCAGCTAATGGGGTCACTAGCACTAGCACTGGGTTACCTCTGGGACATGTGGTCCTCCAAGGTAACACTTAATCGTTATATAAGCAAAACATCCTAGGCACTCGCTAAAGAGGAATGAAGACACAATCCTTGAGCTGGATGCTATGACTGTAAAAAGTTTATTAGTGCAAAAATGCAGAGCAGTGCAAAACAAGCCACTTGCTGGAGAGACACCCAATGTTTTTCACCAATTCAGTGCTTTGTGAAGGAGGACTGTATCTTCATTCCTCTTCAGCAACTGTCTGGGACTTTTTTATTCCATATCAGAGGTTTCTAATCTTTGTGTAAGGGTAATAGGAAAGAATAAGAGAGGGGAGAAACAATTGAGGTAGGGCAACTGTGATGGCAAGGAAAAAAGACATTTTTATATACAAAACCAGCCAAACAAAGGTGGATCGAACAGAGTTTCATATTAAGATGAAAGAAGCCAGCAGGGCCATGGGGGAGGCAAAGGCTGACACTGAGATGAATATAGCAGATGGCATAATAAAGGGAAACAAGACCTTCATTCGTTACATACGGAAGAAGTGAAAATTTAGGGAAGGCATATTCATACTGAAGAAGGGGGATGCGTGGGAGGAGGAGGAGACTAAATTAAAGGCAGACATCCTGAGCAAATATTTCTGCTCAGTGTTCATAGCAGAGGAAAAGAGGCCATTGCCTGACTGTGCAATCAGGCAAGGGGTGAGTGGAGAACCAATTTTGGTGACTAGCTACTAAAGGGCTTTAGCACATTGATGGTGGATATGTCTGTGGTCCTGGATGGACTTCATTCTGGTGTGCTAAAGGAGATATGGCAGGTTCTGACTGAGCTGCTGGGTGACCTCTTCAGCAACTGACTGGAGGACAGTGAATGTAGTAACCTTGCAAGAAGAGCAGGAGCAGGGAAGAACTGGGGACTACAGACCTGTCCTACAAACATCTATAGTTAGAATCCAAAATAAGCAAAAGGCTGTTAAGTTTCCCATAGCCAAATGGATTTCAGGACAAAAGACAGCATGGGTTCATGGGGCAGGTGGGAGAGGTTCTGTCAGACAAACCTGATAAGTTTCTTTGACTGAGTGATGAAGGTAGTAGACAAGGATGGTGGTAGACATATTGTACTTTGACTTTAGTAGTCCCACATGGAGAGTTGATTAGGAAGATGCAGGACCTGGGAGTGGTGGACAAATTCACAAGAAGGGTTGGAAACTGATTAAGTGGCAGAACCCAGAGTGTGGTAATTAATGGGGAATTCTTGGGGTCAAGTGTTCACTAGCAGTGTGCCACAGCAGTTTTGGGAACAGTCCTCTTCAATATCTTCATCTGCAACCTTTGGGTCAGGATACAGAGCAATATATGCCTCTTCACAGATAACACAAAGATCTGTGGCTAGGTGGATAGTGAGAATGGGGTCAGAAATTTTAAAGAGGGCCTGGGTAGATTAGATAAGCTGTCATAAGTATTGCAGTTAAAACGTAATGTCATTAAATACAAGGTGATGCCCACAGAGTTAAACATTAAGAAAACTGAATACAAAATGGAGAAGCTAGTAGTAGAAAGTAAAGCCAGGAAAGAGGCATTGGGGTAGTAATCTCAAACAGTTTGAAGATAACTGTGCAATGTAATAGAGCAGTGGGATAAGTAAATAGGATATGGGGATACACTGGGTGGGGAATCAGCAGCAGGAGAATAAATAAGATTCTGCCACAGTTTAGATCATTTGTTCATCCTCACCTGGAATACTGAGTACAATTTTGGAGACCACATTTAAAGAAGAAAAAGGAAAGAATGAAGACAGTGCAAAGGATGGTAATAAAGCTAATCTAAGAACAGTAGGACAGGACTTATGAGAAGAGTTTGGAAGACATAAACATGTATTATAAAGCAGTCTCAGATTTTCATCCAATCACAGTGGAGAAACATCGTACCTCTTATTGAGTGTACAGCTGCTGCTTCACACAATAAGTTCGACTGTCCTGTACAGCTACCCCCTGCTATCAACTGCTGCTCACAATTCTGCTCTACATTTACCTGCCTGTCATAAATGGCAATTGGCTTAAAAAAAGAAAATTAAAAATAAAATTACTCCCTAATTTTGTTTTTCTAGATGAACAATGGGAGATTCAGTTTCATCAGCTGCTTCAGAACGATGTCCAGACTGTACTACTTTTCACTATTAATAGAGGGGGGGATAGAAAACTATAAATAAATACAAATACTTTTCAAAACGTTACGCTGACAATTTTTTCTTGACAGAAAATCATTGACTGCTTCATAATGTATTAATATGTATAGCTGTGTGTGTTTCTTACTGCATAATAATGTTACCTCATGCTATTCAGGTTAACAGAACCACTCAGCTTCACTTCACGGTTCTCTGTACAAAAACAGACCAAGATAACATTCTTATGCAGTAAGAGACACACACAACTATACATATTAATATATACACTCTGGATGTGGGAATGGAGAGAGGTGACATAACTGAGACATGCAAATACCTCACTGGGTAAACAAGGGGGATAGTGGGAGAATGTTCAAATTGCATGGGAACACCATAAGCATGAGGGGTAACTACATGAAGCTGGCTGGAGGCAAATTTAAGAAGGATACCAGGAAATATTTTTTTTTAACAGAGAAGGTGGTGGAGGGATGGAATTAACTACACAAAGTGCTGGTCTGTGCAGAGTCAGTGGGGGGGATTTAAACATGAGTGGGACAGAAACATGGCTTGGTAAAGACAGTAACAACAAGTTCTGGTCAGATCTACCACAGCTGCATAATGAAGTTAGTGAAGTTGTGTGGAATTCTTAAGGAGGTATGGAGAAACAACAGCATGCTTTGTAAGTGGTAAGATTTATTTTAGTTTCTGTTCTAAGGAAGGCATACACATTATTAGGAAAATATATGGAGGTGTACATTTTAATGGAAGAAATAGGAAGCTTACAAAAGAACCCCATAGCAAATGCCACTGATGTATGTGTTATCCCAGATGATATCGGCCAGACAGCCAAATTTTAAAGAAAACACAATTGCACATATCCCAATAATGCAAACCATCAAGGGAAACATATGCAAATCCCCATGATGGCACAGAAGGTGGCAGTACATGAAAAAGCAATTGCTGGCATATGTTCAGCCTTGGGATTATTTACACAGGGTTTTTTTTGTTTATTTTTAAGGGAAACAGGGTTTTTGTCCATGAAGTGATGTAAGTTATATTTAAGCAATGTGTTGATGTCAGAAAGTCAGGTGTAATGATTATGGACTGTTAAAGAAAATGTGATATTAACTTTCAGAGGGGATCGCTTTTGATAACGGCAAGGTAGTTATGCTTGTGATAATGGGAATATTAGGAAAGTATGAGGTCTACGCAGAAGTGGAGTACAGATATGTGCAGTTTCATAAGTATGTGCTCAGAGTGTAGGCAAATGTGAAATGCAGGTTTGTTTTAGAAATAGGTAAAAACAGTGATACATACAATTAATAGAAAGAAAGATAATTACATAGACATATAGATAGAGAGACACACAGACAGACAGGCAGAATAGGAATAGCAGTGAAGTATTGAAGTGATGCCAACTCCGCAGGCATGGACAGGCATTGGGATGTGCCTTTGGGTCACTGCCCATAACACTCATGCCATTTCACCTCACCCTACTCTGTAGACACAGACAAGAGTCAAGGTATGCCTTGGGGTTTTCAGACTTTACACTCACCCCATTCCATAAGGAAATACATTGAAATGGGTACAGTATAAGAGAATGGAATGAACTTTGAGGCTGAAGAGTCAAAGGCACACCTCGATACCTGTCACTGGTTGCAGGGTGGGGATGGGGGTGGAATGGCATGAGCATTACTGTTGACAATCCCATGTCACACCCCTGATGCCTGTCAGTCCCTACAGTGCAGGGTGTTATGATCAGAAACCCTAACGCCCTTGGCATTTCTTGGTATTTTCACTCTAAGTTTTCAGCATGGGATTTTTATGACCTCACTGCACGAACAGCGACACTATCAGTTCATGAGGTGAAACGAGATTTTGCACAGTGACTGTGCCATTTGGCACCACAGGTGAAAAACACATTTTGAACAGGATGTAAAAAATGACGGCTGTACATTTCTTGCTTCAGTAACTGCTCAGCACATCTGTTGCATGACCTGCTTATTGACATTTTATTTCTGCTATGCAATATACTGCTGCTATGGCTGTATGGCTGAGAGGAACCTGGGGGTGATGGTGGATGTCAAGATGAACAACTCAGAGACTTTTAGGAGGGCAGTGGTCAAGGCCAACATGATGCTGGGTTGCATCACTAGTGGGATCGCTCCAGAAGGAGGGAAGAGATACTCCCTCTGTATAACTGCTTGGTGAGGCCGCATCTCAAGTACTGCATGCAGTTTAGGAGGCCACACTTAAAGAGGGACATTTAACTCCTGGAGAGGGTCCAGAAGAAGGCAACCAAAATGAGCTGGGGTTTGGGGGAAAGAACCTATGGGGAGAGGCTCGAAGAGCTAAATATGTACACATTGGAAGAGAGAAGGGACGGGGACATGATAGAGGTCTTCAAGTACATGAAGGGGTTAATAGAGGAGGTGCAGTCAGAGTGCTCTGAAGGAAGTAGGGGGAGCAAATAGAGGGCATGGGTGTAAGCTGGAGGGGAGAACTCAGGGGAGAAAGGAGGAGGTGCTACTTCACTGAGAGGGTGGTTGAACCATGAAATGCACTGCCCAGGGGACTGGTGGAGGCAGAGACTGTGGAGGGGTTCAAGAAGGGGTGGGACAGGTACAGCGGAAGGGTTGTGGAAGCAAAGTCCAATGAAGCAGGAATGCCCTGGACTGGGAAGGGAGAAGCTCAAGAGGGTGGGGGCAGCAAGGTCAGCTCCCAGGGTGGAGACTGACCAAATGAGCAGACATGAAAGCCCACTAGGCCTATTCTGCTGGCATTTTTGTATGTTGGTATGCTTACTACACCAAAATCATGAACCATAAAGCAGCTGACTTCCATAACTAGGGAGGCAGTATAGCACAGTGGTTTAAGGCTCTTAACTGCAAATCTGGAGATCTGGGTTTGAATCCCACAGCCCCCACTTGCATACTGGATGACCCTGAGCAAGTCACTTCACTTCCATGTGCTCCCAGGTTGCCCCTGTAAACAAGCTTGCAGCTTAGTGTGCCACTCATGGTAATACAATTGAAAGAAAAAAAATCACAATATATTATTTTTCTTGCTTTATTTTGCTACTACAAGCTTTGACTAATACAACCATCCTTATTTATAGAGTATGTGTCTGTGACCTAGGCAAAACTACACTTAAAATCTCACACATAAATAAATAAAATATCAGAATAGAATTTATTTTAGTAGTATCTCCTTCCTTTGCAGGTGCCCATGCCACTATTATATATATTTATATCTTTTAACTTCAAACCACTAAATCTATTCAAATGCAAAAAAACACAAGACTTTATTCTCTTCACATAATAGTGTTAAACTTTAGATCCCAGAATGGCCAAGAAACAATTTAGACTTCACTCTTGCATGCCACTGTTATGCCCACATCTCATGCAAACAACAATCAATTACAATAACTCTCTAATTTCTATGCTATGCAGAAAGTAAGAAGAGAGAGAGAAAAAAAACAGATGAAAGAGTAAGGATTGCAAACAGTTAAGGGGCCAGAAATAAGACATGTTTGGAGTGGTGCAGTGCAGTGGCTGTGGAGCAGCAGTCTTCCGGGAGATGTTCTGGAGGATGCGGTGTTGTCCCATCTGCAGGCACCTCTCTGGGCTGAGGGAGGAGGTTGCTCATCTCCAGGCTGAGTTGGCCAGGATTTGTGGGACCTCCTCTTCCATCCAGGGACCACCAGTGCCACTGCTGTTGTTTCAGAGGTTGCCAAGAAAGAGGAGCGGTTGGACCACAGTGGGCTCAGGGAGGGTGAGGGTGGTGGAACAGAGGCGCATCCCTTCAGTTGTACCTCTCCACAATTCCTATGCCATTCTGGCAAAGTGTGATTCCTCTATGGAGGCACCCACAGTGGAGACCAAGGAGGATGCTGGGAACCTCCACAAAGGAGACCCACAGGAGGGTGGCAGGGGACCCTGCAGGGGAAAAACAACTCCTGGTGGGGACTCCATTGTTAGGAAAGGTAGAACTGGGGGAGGAAGGGAGAGGGAGGTAGGTGCCTGCCAGGCACCAAGGCTTGGAGGGACAGGGCGAATCCTCAGGATTGCCAGAGCAGCTGCACAGGGAGGAGCTGGATGTCATTGTCCACCTAGGGACAAATGACCTGGCTAAGAAAGGATTAGAAGTGCAGGAAGAGTTTGTGGAATTGGGGAGGGCCTTAGTCAAGTAGCATGCACGTAACCTTCTCGGAGGTGCTACCCATCTATGGCATAGGAAGGCTGGGAGTTCCGCACCATGGAATTCAATCAGTGGTTGAAAAACTGGTGTGGAGCTCAGGGTTTGATTCATTGGGGACTGGGGTCCACCTGGAGTGATGCAAGCCTATACTGGCATGATGGGCTGCATCTGTCCAGGAGGGGAACCAGGATCCTAGGTGATAGGTTTAAATGCTTCATTGGCAAGCTTTTAAACTAGCCAAGGGAGGCACTGGAAAGGAGCAGAAAATCCTATCCCCAAAAAATCATGGTAGTAAGTGCAGCAAACACCAACATAGAGGTGTCGATAGGGAGAAGGCAGGGGTAAATGGAGAAAGTGACAAAGGCAAGAAGTACAGGGATGGGGCAAAAGGGAGTAAGGCCATCAGGAAATGGAGGGTAATGAGTACTAATGCCCGTAGTCTGGGCAACAAGCTCCCTGAGCTGATGGCCTTAATGGAAGAGGGATGCCTGGATATTGTAGCAGTCGCAGAAACATGGTACACAGAGAACCATGACTGGGATGTTAACATACCAGGTACATAACCTACAGGAGAGACAGGCAGGGAGAAGAGGGAGGAGTAGTTCTCTATGTAAAGGAAGGATAAAAGCAACTGAACAAAAGAGTAAACAGGGAGAGGAGGCACTGTGGGTCACCTTGGAGACTGGAAAGGCACCACAATCTGCACAGGGTTGTGTACAGACCCCATGTCAGGGAAGAAATGGACAAGGATATGATAGAAGGCATTCTTAGAATGGCAGAGAAAGGAGATACTGTTGATGGGAGACCTGAATATGCCAGATGTTAACTGGAGCACATTTGCTGCAGCCACATCCAAGAGCATGGCCATTCTTGATGCCCTACAGGTGGCAGGCATTAGACAGCTAGTTTCGGAACCCACTCGTGAGGGAGCAATCTTAGACCTCGTACTCTTAAACGGGGCAGTGAGAGGATCTCAGATCTAGAAGTGGTTTGCCATCTGGGGACAAGTGACCATCAAACAGTGTGGTTCACATTAAACTCAGCTACAGAGTCAAGCCATACAAAAGTGAGAGTACTGGACTTTAGGAGGCTGACTTTGGCAAGATGGGAGGAGTGCCTCAGAAAAGCACTAGCAAACAGGCTAGAAAGAGGTGTGGAGCAACAATGGGGAATTATCAAAACTGCCATCACAGAGGCAACAAGCCTTTGTGAAGCAAATAAACAAATCAAATGAAGAAAAAGCCACTATGGTTCTCAAAAGAGGTGGCTGTGAAAGTCAGGAAGAAAAGATAGCATTCTGGAAGTATAAGGAAACACAGAAGGAGCAGGACAGAGAGCTGTACAGTTAAGGCAGAAGGAAGCAGGAGGAAAGTCAGAATAGCAAAGGCCTAAACTGAGGAAAAGATAGCCAACTCAGTTAAGAAGGGATAAAACCTTTTATAGGTACATCAGCGGCGTGAAAGACAAAGGGAGGGACAGTGAGGCTGAATAGAATGAGCAGTTGGGTGGGCAGAGGGGACAGTGAAAAGCAGGAATACTGAGCGAATATTTCTGCTCAGTATTCAAAGAGGAGGAAGTGCCTAATCCAATTAACAGAAGCACTCTTGATAGGGGTCGATCCCAGTCCTTTCACAGAAGAAAGGTTCTGCAAGAACTCCTAAAACTGAAGGTGGACAAAGCAATGGGTCCTGATGGAATTCACCTAAATTCTAAAAATAATAGGAGGAACTAGTGAAACCACTAGCTACTCTTTTTAATAAATCATGGGAGGATGGGGTGGTACCGAGGACTGGAGGAAGGCAGATGTTATTCCCTTCACAAAGTGGGACCAAGACAGAGGCAGGAAACTACAGACCTGTCAGTCTGACCTCTGTGGTAGGGAAAGTGATGGAGTCACTTCTGAAGGAAAGAATAGTTGAGTACCTAGAGGCCAGTGGAGCACAGGACCCAAGGCAGCATGGGTTCACAGTGGGAAGGTCATGTCAGACAAATCTAATAGATTTCTTTGACTGGGTGACCAAAGTAGTAGACCAGGGAGGGGCTGTGGACATGGCCTACCTAGACTTTAACAGGCATTTGACACAGTACCACACAAAGATTAATAGTCAAATTAACCAGCCTGGAGTGGGACCCAGGGTGGTAGCCTGAAATAAAACATTGGCTGGACAACAGGACACAGAAGGTAATTGTAAATGAGTCCACTCTGAAGAAGGGGTTACTAGTGGGGTACCACAGGGTTCAGTATTGGGTCCAGTCCTTTTAATGTCTTCATCAGTGACATTGCAGAGACTGGAAGGAAAAGTATGCCTTTTGCAGATGACACAAAGATCTGCAACAGGGTTGATACACAAAGAGGCATGGAAAGGATGAAAAGGGACTTGGCAAGGTTGGAGGAATGGTCGAAGTATGGCAGCTAGGATTCAATGCAAAGAAGTGCAAAATAATGCACCTGGAAACAAGAACCCAGGGAAGAATACACAATGGGTGGGAGGTAGTAACAACAACAAAGAGGAAAGGGACCTGGGGTAATCATATCAGATGACCTTAAGGTTAGCAAGCAATGTGAGAAGGCAGTAGGGAGGGCTGGGGGTATACTGGGATGTATAGGGAGAGCATCATCAGCAGAAAACAGGAAGTTGTTATCCTCTGTACAGACAGTTGGTGAGACCCCATCTGAGTACTGTCCAGTTCTGGAGACCCCATCTCTGCAAGGACATAGACAGGATAGAGGCAGTCCAGAGGAGGGCAACTAAAATGGTGCAGGGTCTGCAAGAGAAGCCGTATGAGGAGAGACTAAAGGAGCTTAATATGTATACCCTTGAGGAAAGAAGGAAGGGGGGGACATGATAGAAACTTTTAAGTACCTCAGTGGAATCAACAAAGTCCAAGAGGGTAGCATCTTTCAGAAAAGGAGACTTGCAAGAACAAGGGGACACGATTTAAAGATAGAAGGAGGGCAGTTCAGGGGCAATGTGAGGAAGTATTATTTCACAGAGAGGGTAGTGGATGCATGGAACAGCCTTCCTGAGGAGGTTGTGGGGTCTAAAACTGTGGGAGAATTCAAGAATGCATGGGACAGACATAAGGCAATTCTTGTGGGGGGTAGGAAGAAATAGGCTGTTGGTTAACTAGTATCTGCGGCCTATCCTGTAGGTAGGGAAATGGGCAGACTAGATGGGCCTAGCGGTCCTTATCTGCCGTCAAAGTCTATGTTTCTATGTTTCTATGCACTCTTACATCAGAGAGACATAATCTTACAGAACTGCTAAAAAAACAAATTTATCAAGACTGGATTTCTGAATTAAAACCTGCCGTTTACAGTACCTATGTAAATAACAGTTTACTGGCTACAAATTATGCTACAGACATGACATTACAAAATTTCTGTTTTAGATGGAAAACATCCATATAATGAACTTGTCATACAGGATTTGTGACCTTCTGTTTGCATGTATCTGACAAAGGAAAAGGCACCTGCTTGATCCTATTTTTCCTATTTTATTTTTATGCCCAACTTGCCCATAATGTAAGAGCCAAATATTGACATACTTAGAGTTAAAAATAAATCATGATGTCTCTGTGTGTGTGTGTTTGGGGGGCGATATGCCTAGGTGCAGTTTCAGGCACTCATTAATTACTTCCCCAGGCAGCTCTGATAGTCAGTTGTTCCAACATGATAGATCCACCTCATACCCCTCCCATGAAAATGAAAGCATAGTGCATGCAACAGACCTTAGGAACATCACATTTTTTAATGTCAGCTCTGATCTGTTCAGTCTTACTTTTTTCCTTTCTCAGTTTATAATATCAGTGAAAAGAAAGTAGGGAAAAAGAACACCCAGCCTTTTGCTTCTACAAGTAGTTGTTAATTGCAGCTGGTATATTTTAACATGTGCAAGGCAACTCCACCCACAACTTCCCTAACACAGACAAATGGCATCAGTGCTCACTGATGTGTTAACATCATGTTGCTAGTGTCCCTAATAAAATAGTTGAGATTTTTTAACTTGAGCTGTGATCAGGATAGCTTTTAAAATCACCAATTGTTTTCTTACTCAATGTTTTCTTCTCTCCTTTTACTAATAGTACAAAATGAGCCATGGCTATTTCTTCCAACAATACATGAAAGAAAACCATATGATATATATCACTGTTTTGAAAAATGTATCCCTTACAATTTTTTTATTTGCAAGACAGCATATATTTATCCTAACAAATCTGTCATACGGCCACATTCAAAACACTATCCCCTACCTACTTGCCACATATAAACTCAATTATATTTAAAAAAAAATTCTAGGCAATTAACCACTATTCATTCCACAGTCCCTTTTACAACACTGCTACATGTATATATAATACATACTTCTCAAACTTCAAAGAAAAAATAAACTTTATCATCACAGGCTGTGTTTACCAAGTACTATGCCCATGATTAAAATAATTTGACCCCTCCCCCCAAAAAAGTGCCCTCAGGTGAAACTGCATGTTTAACTGTAAAGACAATTAAAAAATGGATTTCTAAATGCATTACTAACACCAATGCTTTCAAAGTTTTGGAACTACTAAAAGACAAACTATATATAAATATATATATATATATATATATATATATATATATATGTATATATAATGGTAGCACGGTAGTGCTATCATAATTAGGGTTGAGGAGCCATTTACATGTTAAACCCAAAATTTTGCACCTTAATAACTTTGCAACCATTCAACTGATTTGCCTGAAATTTGGAATACACGATCAAGAACCATACATCTTGGGATCTGCCAACCTTTGTACTATTCGGATATACGGCTGTGGGTTATTAAGCGTGATCTGCATGCTCGTTTACTTTTTTTGCAATTCTTTGGTCATCTCTACAGGTTGCATGGTTTCTGTGACCGGTCCAAAATCTTTGGAGAACGTGCGGCCAGGGTCCCCGATGTGTCTTTTGAAGATTTCTTGAAAAAATATTAAACGGTTCAAAAGTTATTCAAAAAACAGTTTCCCATTATAAGTCAACGGGAAAAGTTAACAAAAAGTTCAACACTTTCGCAAATGCAGTTTTTACTTTCGCAAATGGCCCTTTTACTTTCGCAAATCCACCATTTTTTTTTCAGTTGGTGATCAGAAAAATGCTTGGCATTTAAATTTGGGACCCTCTAGCAACACAATTCTTTTTGTGTTTACCTAGTCAGACCCTGAGGATGCTAGGCATGTCTTTATTTTGAGGCTAAACATCCCAGAAATATGTTTTTCAATTTGCTGGTAAAAGTACTTTCACAAAGTAGTGTCGCACTCATGCAAGTGTCGCAAATTTTTGCGAAAGCTTTCGCAATTTGCGACACTACTTTTCCAGGCTATGGCAAAATGACAGCAATTCTTTGCAACCCTGCTGCAAAAGAATGGTTTGGTCATTTGGGCTGCAATTTAGAGGGAATGCAGCCATCATCTCACAGATGTGCCATTCAGTGTTTCAGTGAAAAAATATTACAGGGCGGCAAAGTTACGGCACTCCAAAGTTGACGCTTTTTCCCATAGGATAACATTACGGCGTCCGCCACATTACAGGAATCTTTGCTGCCCTGCTGCAAAATTATGGTTTGGTCTTTTGGGCTGAAATTTGGAGGGAAGAAAGTCAACATCCCACAGATGTGCCTTTCAGTGCTTTGGTGAAAAAATATTACAGGGAGCCAAAGTTATCGCACTCTGAACTTCTCTTTTTTCCTATAGGATAACATTATGGCGTTCGACGTGCCTTTTGTTGCCCGTATCTTGGAAACAGTGCGAGATACGGACTTTTCATTGGAAAATTGCTTAGCCCCCTAATAAAGGCTAAGTAAAAAACTAGCCAGGAAAGTCATACATCATATGACTTTTAAATTTTTTTCTACGTCGTACGGTTCCTGAGATATAAGCAATTTAGTATTCCAGCTCCTCATTTTCTGCTCCTAGACCCATTATTATGCATACATTCATTGTACTCACTGTCTTTCTCTATGCAGCTTTTGGGAAAACCAGCCTGTGTGCTTACATTACTGTTACCCATACCGCTTCTGCTTGTGGTTCCATACCTGTTTCACTTACTGTTCCCATCTACGACACCATGTGCGTTACCCTTTGCGTTTTCATTTGCACTTGCATTTGTGTTATTTTAACCATTTGTGTCTACAGTACTGTTTCTCTTTCTGTTTTGCTCTGCATCACCATGCGCATTACCATTTGCATTTGCGGGCACCATGTGTTACTATGTGACAAGACATCACGTGGCTGGAGCGCACTCCTGCCGCCATATTACATTCACTATTTCTCATTATCATTCTCAAAAAGAAGGGAAATTAGAGGCAAAAAACTCAGTTTAATGCATTAGTTAGGGTTGTTCCACAGTGACAAAAGCGAGGAAATTCGGTGTTAGGGTTGAAAGCCCCCCTTTTACCCCCATGCAACCCCAACCGGCCCGGGTGCCGCTTGGGGTTGTTGGTCTAACTCTCACCCATTCTCCTATACTTCTGCTTCTTCACACTTCTGATGGGGTGAGAGTTGGGCCATTTAACCCAATGTGCACACTACCGGTGAATGGTGTGGTCAGGGGTCAAGGGGGCTTCAACCCTAACACTGAATTTACTCACTTTTGTCACTGTAGAACACCCACTAACTAATGCATAAATGGAGTTTTTGTCTCAATTATATATATATATGTTCATGGCAAAAATCCATTTAATGCATCAGTTAGGGTTGTTCCACAGCAACAAAAGTGAGGAAATTTGATGTTAGGGCTCCCACCCCCTTGCACCCCACCCCACTCCCACCAACAGGCATCAGGGTGTGCGTTGGGGTCATCGGTCCTAACTCTCACCCAATCCCATGTATAAACAAGCTGAAGTGGTGCAGTATAGGAGAATAGGTTGAGAGTTAAGACCGACAACCCCAATGTACACCCCGATGCCCTGTTGGTGGGGGGGTGGGAGGTGTGGGTTGGTGTAAGGGGGTGGAAACCCTAATATCAAATTTCCTCACCTTTGTCACTGTGAAACAGCCCTGACCAATGCATTAAACAGAGTTTTTTTGCCATGAATTTCCCTTCTTTTTGAGAATGTGCACTATAAATAGTGAAGTAACGGTAACACAAATGCAAACGCAAATGGTAATGCACATGGTGACGCAAATGTAAACGATAATGGAAATGTTAATAGAAACGCAAGCACAAAAGTTAATGAAAAGAGAAATGCAAATGCAAGCACATACAGAAATGCAAATCATGATGTGCACGGTCATGGTAACGCAATTGGAAATGCAAACACTTACCGTAACAGCAACGATGATGCACAAAGAAACATAAACAGAAAAGGAAATGCAAACAGAAGTGCATACGCAAATGCAAATAGAAATGCACACAGTTACGAAAAAAGGAAATGCAAACAGAAACAGTAATGGAAACGCAAATGTTAACAGTAACACAAACACAAGCACAAATGAAAATGCCAAGGGTAATGCACACCGTGGCGAAGATGGGAATACTAAGGCAAACAGTTTGGAAACATAAGTGGAAACACTAAGGGCCAGATATTCAAACTACGCTCAAAATGCGCAACAGCAGATACACCACAAATCAATTGCATATATCTTAACAGATACAATATTCAAACATGGAGCAGAACAAATTGCATGAAGCAGCTCCAGCGTCTGAATATAGCAGTAACTGCGCCATGAGCGCAACCAGGAAGGGAAGCTGAGCAGTAAGGTTGCGCCATAACGCAACAAGGGCAGCCCAGCTGAGCAGTCAGAGGTGCCATAAGCGCAAGCACAGTGCCCCCCAGCAGAGCAATGGAAGTGCACAACCAGGGAGGCAGGCTGGGGCCCACCACCAGCCATGCCACACATGGGCACAGGAACACACTACAGAACCAACAAGACACCTGCACACCCCAAGCACAGCATCACTGGGGGTGGGATGGATGATCTACTGGCCCATGGGGACAAGCCAACAAAGCACAGCAGAGCCATGATGCCCCAGCACAACCACTGGCAGGCTGAGAGTGCCACACACAGGGGGTTGACAACCACAGTGCACATCAGTCCCCCGTACGCACAGCACACCCTGCATGTGACCCCAAGACTCCACCCATGTGCAGTGACTGGCACTGCAGGAAACACCATGCATCCCCCCCGGCACACGTCAGCCCGTGCAGCAGAGAAGCATACAAGCCAGACCCACCCTGTGCACCACCAGTGGGTGGCAGCAATGGCAAGACCAACAGAAAGTCACTGCCATGCTGGAGATACCCCCATGCACACACACGTGCACACACACACACACACACACACACACACACACACATACCCAGGACCATACCACCCCAGATGGCATGCACACCACTGCAACTGAGCAACCATAGCCAGCTGCAAATCAGAGACCAACACAGTATTCATAACAAAATATAAATGTATTATAAAAATGTAAATCACAAAACTATCAACACCATAACTATTTACAAGGGGGGGTAGGGTACAAGGTAGGGGTGGGCAAGGGGTAGGGATGAACAACTTGGAGAGGGAAGGCAGGGTGGGAGGGATGGGTGAAGTGGGAAGGGGAATCTGGCCTAAGGCCCAGCAGGCTGGTCCTCCTCCACCCGGTGCCGCTGTGCCTGGCGATGCCTCCTCCACAGGCCATGTCGATGGATGTCCCTGAGGATGGCCTGGTTGTCCAAGGACACTTGCATCAGCACATGCAGTTCCCGCTGTATCCTTCTGAGAACACTGAGGCCTAGGAAAATGGGAACACAGTCAATGGCTGTGACTGACCACAACCCTGAACACCACCCAACCTGCAAGCCATATAGGCCAATGTCCAGCACCTGTGATGGCATGCACCCACCCACAGTGAACATGCACATGGCCATCACAAACAGGTGGCACCAGCTATGTGCACCACTGCACACACACACACTGCTCATCTCCATCACAGCACAAACAAGGCTGTCAAGTGACGTGGCAATGTGGTGCGATGCCAGTTACACAGCCATGTGCCCAGTGCATGCATGGACCACCAGTGATGCACACACAGACATGCAGTGACACTGGACAGTAATGAATGTCACCTGTGTCGTGCATGGCTGTGTTGTGCATGGCTGGTGGTCATGCCCACCCCCTCCAGCATGCAATAGCATCCATGATGTAATGATACTCACATTCCGCAAGAAGGTGTGTCTGCTGCTGCTGCTGTCGCTGTTGTTGTGGCCCACCTCCTGCTGCACCACTGACTGGCACCGGGGCCCTTTCACGGCCCTCCGCAGCATGTGCCTGCATCCTCACATCCCGGCCTGTGGGAGACATATGTTGAGAAAAACATCGGTGTGACTCCAAAGCTGACTGCCCCCTGCCCCAGTGAGAGTGCCTTTCCACACAGCCAGCCCCATGCATCTCACACCTGCACACAATGACACAGCCAACCATGTCAGAGCCATCACCTATGCACATCCACCAAAACACACTCACACCCCTACAGAGAATACAGGTGCATAGCGGTACACCCACCTGGCCTAGGCACCACGCCCCTCCTGGCACATGAACGCAGCCACTCATGCAGCTCAGGCTCCCTCCTGTGGAGGTCACTGTGTCTGTGCCAGCACTGCTCAGCAGACCAGCGCTGCCCAGTGACCCCACCAGGTCACTGGCCACTTGCTGCCAGACCTGGGTCCTAGCCATGGTGAGGGGCACCTCACCATACAGTGCCCCATAGTGGGGCTCCACCAGGGCCACCAAGTTGGCCACCTCCATGGGGCTCCATTGCACTGCCCTCCTGCCTGCCATGCTGGCAGTTTACAGCAGATATGGTGCCCGCTCTTGCGCTATTGCGTGGAGATGTTGCGCAATAGACCACCATAGATTCCAATCACGCTGTTCGAACAGTGCTGTCAGTCCACATAGCGCTGTCACCAGACAGCGCAATAGGGCTGTACACATGGCAGCCGAACAGCGGCAGGGGGCAAAGGTCGGACACCAGGTCAGGGGTCTATGATGCAAAGCCACACACAGCGCCATCTGACGTATATGCATCCTGCACGACCAACCACCTGCGTACCAGTGCCACAGTGGACTATAGCGCAGTAGTCCCACAGCGCCATATAGTGCCCAGTGCTGTAGCACCACTGGCACAATGGTGGCCATGGCCTGAATTGCCGATCGCGCACAGCACATCATCAGCACGGCAGACGCCTGCGTAAGCTACCTGGGCATGCGCAATGCAGTGTACTGCACAGTCACAGATCTACGCTATTGGCTCAGCCGGATCAACTGTCTTGTGAAAAGCACAATGGTGCGATATTCAGCCGACACATGCAAATCATCTGATCAGCCATTCAAGGGCGCAGTGGCGCGATTTGCATCTCATTACAGTTGTTCCTCTCCTAATTTGCATGCATTGCGCTATAAAAGTGCGACAGTGGGTTGTGCTGGACAGAGTCGGTTACTGCAGGTGAGAGGTGAGTTGCATGCTGTGGGATGTTCTGGACAATGGGCATGGGATAATGCTGTAGACTGCACAGTGACAGGTGTCCACTTACACCCATACAGATTGCCATGACCGAGCAGAGACAAGGTGAGGGTGAGGATGGTGGGCGAAGGAGGCCCAACTTCACCACGGCAGAGACTGAGGCCCTCTTCCAGGACTACCTGGAGGATGAGGCACTACTGCATGGAAGCCGGGGCACCCCTCAGGCCCGTGCGGCTGCATGGGAGGGGGTAGCCCGGGCAGTGAACCTGCACAGAAGCCACCAGCGCTCTGTGCAGGAATGCAAGAAAAAGATTGGGACAGACCGCAGGAGGGTGAAGGAGAAGGTGGCGGCCCTCAGGGTGGCATGCGCTGGCACTGGCGGGGGCCAGCCAGTGGTGGTGGAGCTGACCCCGGCTGAGGACCGACTGGCTGCAACTCTGCAGCACAGTGCGATTGAGGGCATACCAGGAGGTGGATTCCAGACAGGTGGAAGCCCATCACTGCACGGTATGACATGGTGGTGGTGTTGGGGGGGGAAGGTTGGTCACACGCACTCACATGTCCTCTCTTTCTGTTGCAGATCCTGTTCATCTCCAGGAGACAGTGGTGGTGGGACCAGGCAGTGAGGATGGCCTGCTGGACATGGAGGAGGGTCCATCCACCTCTGTCGCCAGCCAGCATGCACTACACCAGCATGCACGCAGGGCTGTCAACCCTGGTGTCGGTGATTTGGGTGTGGGGGTGCACAGCCTGTGTCTCAGCAGTCTGGCATGCAAGCATGCCATCACGCTGTGACTGTGGCTGTAGCACGTCCCTGCACCATTGATGATGCAAGGACTGCAATGGGCAGTGACATGTGTGTGTCCCATGACGGACACACAGCAGGCCATCACGTGCCCCTGGGCCTTGCTGGTTCCAACTTGTGCACCAGCATGTCAGCACAGTCCCAGGCTGTGCCTGTCAGCACCGGTGGGGCAGCACCAGTGGCTGTGCAGGTGTCTGGCACTGTTGCAGCCACAGTGGTGGAACAAGTGGACTCTGTGGCACAGCGGTTGGAGGGGCACCAGCAGCAGTCACCCACCAGGTCTGGGGGTACAGTGTCCAGCGGTGGCACATGCCTGCCGCCCTGTGATACGCCCATTCCTGGTCCTGGCGAACAGCGCCCACCCTCAAGGGGTGTTGTGCATCAGGACCTTCAACACCCTGGGGGACAGGCTGCCGTTGTGGCAGAGTACCCATTGGATGAGCACACCCACCTGCTGCGGGAATCAGTACAGCAGCAGAGGCGGGTTGCAATGTCCGTGAGGCACTGTGTGTGGCTGTGGAGCGGCACAGCAGGGAGTGTGCTCTGGACTGTGCAGAGATGGTCCCTATGCGGATGGATGTGACCGCCACCACTGACAGGCTGACCCAGGCAGTGGTCTCTGTCGTGGATGCATTGGGCACACAGTCAGGTGACCCTGTACCGCACACCCCACACAGTTCACGCTCCACTCCCCATTCCCAGCGTTGTGCGACATCAGGCCTGTTGATGCCGGGTTCTGCTGTGGGCATCCCGAGCACCCCTGGTGCAGATGTGTTCGGCATGCTGCAGACCCCTGTGCGGGCAAGGTCACGTTTGCGCAGTGGGACCCCTGGTGGTCCAACAGTGCCACCCTATGTGGCCCCTGCTCAGCCTGCCAGTGCTGTTGGGTCACAGTGGGGCCGCCCACGCATCTGTGGTGGCCATGGGACAGTGCTACATGACTGACCTGTCTCCCAGTGTGGGCCCTGTCTGGTGCTGCCCTGTGTGCAATGTGTGTCATGGTGGGCAGTGCACTGCTGGGTGCTCTGCTCAACACGCCGACACACGGACCACCTGCACACCCTCCCAACTGTTGCCCACAGGTGCATGTGCATGATGATGCCTGCATTGTACTGTACATCAAGGTGCAAGGGTGCCCAGCATCTGACACACGTACTTGGACAGTACAGGTGGTGGGGGTGGTCAGTGGTGCTGTGTGTTAGCACTGTCGGTTCTGTTGTACTGTGCATCTGCCCATGTACATTCTGTGCCTGGTGTGTGTGTGTTCATATGAGTGCTCACCCCTCCCTGATGGTGTGTTTGTATGCCTGGACCCTTCCACTCCCCTGGCCGCCATGCACCCCTGGTGTGTTACCCTGTGTGCCTGTGGTTTGCGCATGGACAGTGTTGGTTGCACATGTCCCCTGACTTACCTGTGTTGTGCATAGTGCTCCTCTGTGATGGTGCCCTGGTGCAGCTGGGCCTGCCGGATCAGTCGGGGGTCCCACCGTCCTGGGGGGGCTGCTCATCGACATCAACACCGGCGCCACTGGCGTCCCCATCGCTGTCCCTCTATTCAACCTGTACGGCTATCCCACAGTCCTTGGCCATGTTGTGCAGGATGCAACAGGCCAGGAATATCCCACAGGCCTTTGGGGGGCTGTACTGTAGGGCACCGCCGGAGCTGTCTAGGCATGGGAAGCGTGCCTTGAGCATCCCAAACACCCGCTCTATGATGTTGCGTGTGGCAGCATGTGCCTCATTATAGCGTTGCTGTGATGGGGTCATGGGGCACCGGTACGGTGTGAGCAGCCAGGGATGGAGTGGGTACCCGCTGTCACCTGTGTGGAGATAGTGGAGATCAGTGTCATATTCAGGTCCATTTTGCCCATATCTCTGTGTGCCACTACCATGGCACCTGTGGCATTCCCACCCTTGCCCCAAGTTTGCATTCCATACATGCGTACTCACCCACTAGATGTCCTGTGGGGATGTCCCCACTCTCAAATCAATGGCACAGTGCGGACTGATGCCATATGAAGGCATCATGTGCTCCGCCAGGGTGTGTGGCACAGACATTGATTATTCGCCCAGTGGCATCACACACCACCTGGCAGTTGACACTGGAGTAGCCCTTTTGGTTCCTATACACTGCCCCATCGGGGCCAGGTGGTGTGTGAATGGCCACATGGGTGCAGTCTATGGTCCCTAGCATGCCAGGCATACATGCTACCCTGTGGAACTCCCGCATGTTTGCTGTACGCTCTGCTGTGGTGCTGGGGAAATGGATGTGCTCCACAGCATGTGGCAGCAGTGCGCTGAGGAATTGGGTGAGGATACATGACGTGGCCGACTGTGTGATGCCTGTGGTGTCCCCTGTCGGCCTCTGGAAGGTGCCCGTGGTGAGCAGGCACATGCAGGCTGTCACCTTGGTCTCCACTGACAGAGCGTGACTCCGTCGTGAGGGTGCCTGCATCACATCACATCACTGCACAGCTCACAAAGCCGCCTCAGTATTGCCCTGTTCAGGCGGTACTGGCCCACGATCTCTACATCTGTATACAGCTCATAGCTGATCTGCAGACGCAGTACTGCCTGTTGGGGCGTACCGCCGATGGGCCTTTCCACGGCCTCATCCCCCTGCAGCTGTACCTCACCCCCTCATTACAGCTTCCATGTGGAGCTGGCACCGTCCATCTCCCGGCTTCGCCCCGCTGGTGTTGCTGTGTTACCCCCGCTGTCCTGACTGCTACTTCCACTGCACCGGGCACCCCCCGCTGGCCTCTGCAGCCTATGGCCCACAATGCTTGCCTTGCCTGCCCTAGCCTGTCACTGTCTGTCTGTCTGTCTCTCTCTCTCTCTCTCTCTACCCCACTTGGCATCCTTGTAGCATTCTTGCGCCGCTTCCTTGAGCCTTTTTATTTCGGCTCATTTCCAATAGTGCACAATTTCCGGCAGTTCCGCTCTTGCGCTATGCGCAAGTCTTTCAATTTCGCATTGCGCTCTTTATGCATGGCTCCACCCACATCGGTTGCGCATGCCTTCCTTTGCATTGCACTGTTGCTCAGCATGTTTCCGGGGGCACATCTGCCTCCTGCTGAATATCACAGAATGGCACACTTTTGGTCTTGCGCAGGCGCAACCCTATTGCGCATGGCGCAACCCTTTTGAATATCCCACCCTAACTGTAACAGTAATGAAAATGCACACTGTTTCCCCCCCCCAAAAGCTGCATAGAGAAACACAGTGAATACAAAGAATGTATGCATTATAATGGGCCTTGGAGCAGAAAAGTGTCACAAAGTAGTGTCGTGATTTGTGACACTTTTGCAAAAAAAGCACAAAAGTGTTGAATGTATGATACTACTTTGTGACACTACAGTTTACTAAAATTCTAAAAACATATTTCTGGGGTGTTTAATGCCCCCCCCCAAAAAAAAGACATGGCTAGCATCCTCAGAGCTCAACTAGGTGAACACAAAAAGAATTGTAATCCCTAGAGGGTCCCAAATTTAAATGCCATGCATTTCTGTGACCACCAACTGAAAACAAAATGGCAGATCTGCTATATTAGAGGGGTCATTTGCCACACTGAAAACTGCATTTGCAACACTGTCCAACTTTTTGTTAACTTTTCCCTTTGACTATAATGGGAAACCTGTTTTTTGAATCACTTTAGAACCATTTAATACTTTTTCACAACATCTTCAAAAGGTACATCAGGGACCCTGGCCACATGTTCCCTGTAGAATGTGCAAAAAAGCATAAATACAACATTGTACAGCGCTATGTAGCTCTGCATCTGTATATCCAACCATTACAAAACTTGACGGATCCAGAGATCGATGGTACCTACCTGTGTATGCCAAATTTCAGGCAAATCCATTATATGGTGGCAAAGTTGTTAAGCTGCCACATTTCACACTTTAACCTTAAATGTGGTACTCAATGCTAACTATAGTGGCACTACTGTGCCACTGTGTCACCATTATATATATATATATATGTATATACATGTATATATATATATATATATATATATACAAAAAAACTCCATTTAATGCTTCAGTTAGGGTTGTTCCACAGTGACAAAAGTGAGGAAATTTAGTGTTAGGGTTGAAAGCCCCCCTTACGCCCCTCAGCCTGCAACCCCCAACCACCAACAGGGTGTGCATTGGGGTCATTGGCACTAAATGTCACCCCATCACGTACATGTAAACAAGCTGAGGTTATAGGAGAATGGGGTGAGAGTTAGGACCAACGACCCAATGCACACCCATCGATGGTTGGGGCTATGCTGGGGTAAGGGAGCTTTCAACCCTAACACTGAATTTCCTCACTTTTGTTGCTTTGGAACAACCCTAACTGATGCATTAAATGGAGTTTTTTGCCTCTTATTTTCCTTCTTTTTGAGAATGTGCAGTAGAAATAGTAAATGGAATGTGGTGGTGGGAAAGGGCCCTGCGCTCCCACCACATGATTTTTTTGTGACATAGTAATGGTAAGTGCAAGGGAAAGGCAATCACTAACAGTTGCACACATGGTGACTGAAACATAAATGGAAAAGCAAACGTTACTAGAAATGCAAGTGCAAAGTGACACTGAAGTGAACAGTGATGCAAAAGGAGATGAAAATGCATAAGGAAACACAAACCGTTATGTGCACGGTCATGGTACTGCAATTGGAAATGCAAATGGTAACGTTAACAGCAGAAATAATGCCAAAGGAAACAGAAATGTAAATGCAAACGCAAGTGCATATGCAAACAAGAACGCAGAGGTAACGCACACGGTGGCATACATGGGAACGGTAACACAAACGGGTATGGAAATGCAAGTGGAAATGCTAACTGTAACAGTAATGGAGGCACACACCCTGTTTTTGCCCAACAGCTGCATGGAGAAACACAGTGTGTACAAAGAATGTATGCATAATAATGGGCCTCGGAGCAGAAAATGAGCTGTTGGAATACTAAATTGCTTATATCTCAGGAACCGTGCGACGTAGAAACAAAATTTAAATTTCACATGATTCATGAGTTTTCTGGCTAGGTTTTTTCTACGCATTTTCATGACAAATATTCTGTATCTTGCACCGTTTCTGAGATACGAGCCCTGTAATGAGTGGCAGACGCCACCATGTTAGTCTTTGGATAAAAACATCAACTTCGGAGTACCGTAACTTGTCATCTGTGCAATATTTTGTCACCAAACCACCAAAAGGCACATTGGAGAGATGTTGGCTGCCGTCCCTCCAAATCTCATCTCAAAAGACGAAACCGTTCTTTTGCAGCAGGGTAGCAAAGAAATCCTGTCATTTTGGCCATAGTCTGGAAAAGTAGTGGCACAATTTGTGAAAGCTTTCTCAAAAATTTGTGAAAGTGTCGCAGGTGCAATGCTATTTTGCGACACTAATTTTTTCAGAAATTTGAAAAACATATTTCTGGGGTGTTTAACCCCAAAATAAAGACATGACTAGCATCCTCAGGGCTCAAATAGGTAAACACAAAAATAATTGTGTCCCTAAATGGTCCCAATTTTAAATGGCAAGCATTTCTGTGATCACTAACTGAAAACAAAATGGCAGATTTGCGACACTACTAGGGCCATTTGCAACACTAAGTAAGCAATAATAGCCAACAGGGTGGGCGGTATATATCAGGACGCCCAGGGGCATAATGAGGCCCGATGCCGCAGGCGGAGGGCCTTATAGCCCCTGGAAGGTCAGGTATAGCCCAATACCGCCCACCCTGGAGGGTATTATTGCACTTAGAAAATGGTAAAAAAAACAGACACATTTTTTTAAAAGTTGTAAACATTTAAGTTATTTATTTCAGTTTTTATTACATTTTTTGTGAACTTTGAGAAAAAATAGTCTCTTTTTTAAAGAGGGTGGGTTCAACTGAAAACACACTGAATTGAGCACTGTGCTAAATTAGTGCTGAAAAAAAACACAAACAACAGTAACCACTAGTTGTTTGTGGAGATAAAGTTAATTGGGGCATTGAAGGTGCAATTCACTGGGTTGAAGTTAGTGGTTGTGGTGCTGGATGTTGTTGGTTCATGTACCTGGAGTTGATTGCTGGCTCTTACAGGTGTCATACTTGCCAGTTGCTGCAGCTGCGCCTGCTGGTTGGATCCTACTAGGATTGTACTCCAATTTCGCCTGTTGTCTATGGATGCTGGCCAGTAGTGCTGCAGACTGGGTTCACATCTGTGGCCAGTCACGCTGGTGATTTCACGAGCTGAAAGTCCTGCTTGAGTTAAAAGTTGCACCGCTGTTGAACGTATGCTGTGATTGGTTTATCTTGTTGATAACTGTGCTTCTTTGCTAAGTCTTGCCATCATATTTCCAAGGAAATTCTTGCCCATTGGTTCCTTCGTGTACCAGCAGTCCTGGGTGTCAAGGTGAGTCTGAGGTAGCTTACTGGGATGAAGGTAGAATGCAGGGGCATCCTCTGGCAATTTTGAGAGGTACTTGCAGAAGGATAGGACAGGGCAGAGAGGGTTGCCACGATCCTCAAACATAAAACCACGTGCATTTTCTTTGTTGATCGCTAGTGGATTCTTGTGATTTTTTGAGGCAGAATTATGGGAAAGTATCACATACTTTTGCCCATGTTCATCCCTCTTGACTGTGAATGAATCTGGATGCAGTTCTCTCAATCCTTCTCTTCCACGACGGGCCATGTGGAGTTGGACGTCAAACCATACTTTGCACACCAGTCCCTGTGCTGTATCTGGTGACATGGCTGATGATCATCTTAGCTTGTCAATGTCTGTTTCAGTAATTGACGGGTGGTGGGCAGCAACATCCTTCTGTTCTTTACGATGTTTCTTTAGTATGGATGTCATTATATTGTTGCTGGAACGAAATGCTGGTTCTGAGATTATACTAGTGTGACGACCTACTTCTGGGGAATTTAGGTGGTGGTTGATGGCTGCACGAAGAGCGCAGTACCCAGACACTGAATACTGCTCACCTGTTACAGTTCGGGCTTCTGCATAGAACTTGCGCAGATGGCTATTTAAAATGTCAAAACTGTCATTTAACCAGTCTATTTCTATTCTTTCTTTTCTAGCCCAGTCTGCAAATACTGCCAGTGCCCACTGTGTATTTTTCTTCGTGTTTATTTCTTCTCTCTGACTCTCAATGCTATTGAGGTCTGATGGACTCACACTAATAAAACGCGAGGCTCCTTTAAATTTCTTGCTGGTGGGTTCTGGTGTCTGCTCAACTTTATTGTCAGCTTCTGGGAACAAACGATTTACTGTCTCTTCAGGAGGCATGTGAAATGTTCTCAGGACATCCAACATCTTTTCTCCTTTTGTGTTGCTTTTATTGCTTTTTGCTTTCCTGTAGCGGTTTTTATCACTTTTGAAATATGGAGTTCTGTGCCCGTGTGCGTGACATGCCTGCTCGTGCTGCTTCTGATGTTATTTTTATCAGAGGAGGTGAGCAATGCATTCTTAGCTTACTTGCCGTTTTTTTTTTTTGTATTTGGGCTTTTACTACTGCTAAAATGTGTTATTTGCCATTGTTTGAGTTACTTCATATGTGCTGTGTGCGCTACATTACTGCTTGTGTTACACTGACAACTGCCTTTCATTTCTGCAGTTGGGGATTTATGATTCAGCTTTATTTTTTTACAATATATTTGCTTGGCTTTAGTGCTGCAGGGGCTAATTTTATTATGCTCGGAACATAGATGGTTTCATTTTAACCTTTTTATGCTTTGCTTCGGTCTACTACTGGGCTTCTTTGGTAATGTGGTGCTTTGGAGATCACCGGTATTTTCTACTACTACCATACCGCAAATGAGGTTCCATCTGCGGTAGGGAGTTTTAAGAAAATACCGATGATCTGATGGTCGGTCCGCTCCTGCAAGCTGCTTCATATGGTGATTTTGCCAGCATCCGTAACCTGAACCGGAATGTCTGTTTTGCTTCCTTACTATCATCTGGTACATTGTTTTGTGTTTTTTATGCCTTTTTTTTATGTGGGGGAGCCAACGGCCTATCCGCTGAATTTTGAAGTTGTTTGCCGAGCAGGGAAAGATGGTGGTTGCATTTCCATAACATTCGGGGTGCACACTGATTGCTTTTGTTATGGGGCACCCCGAATGGGCTCTTGTTTTAATGCGGGCTGTATCGGAAAATATATGAATCTCTACTGGTATGCTTTGACCAATGAGATTCGTTTATTTTCCAATGGCATTTTAAAAAAAGTGCATTTGCGACACTTTCAAACTTTTTGTTAACTTTTCCCATTGACTTATAATGGGAATTTGTTTTTTGAATAACTTTTGAACCGTTTAATATTTTTTCAAGAAATCTTCAAAAGGCTCATCAGGGACCCCGGCCACACATTCCCTGAAGTTTTCGGACCGGTCGCTCAAACTGTGCGAACTGTAGGCACAAGCAAAGAACTCACAAAAAAACATAATTGCGCACACGAATGTAGCTTAATAACTCCGCAGCTGAATATCCAACCAGTACAAAAGTTGGCAGATCCCAAGATCTATGCTGCCAGTCTGTGCCTGCCAAATGAATGGTGGCAAAATTATTAGGGTGCAAAGTTTCACCCTTTAACCTTAAAAGGGCTACTCAACCCTAACTACGGTAGCACTACCATGCTACCATAATATATATATATATATATATATAAAATTAGAGGCAAAAAACACCACTTAATGCATCAGTTTGGGTTGTTCCACAGCGACAAAAGTGAGGAAATTCAGTGTTAGGGTTGAAAACCCCTTTGAACCCCCTCAGCCTGCTCCACCAACTGGCATCAGGGTGTGCATTGGGGTCGTCAGCTCTATCTCTCATCCCATCACATGCATGAACAAGCTGAGGCATGGGAGAATGGGGTGAGAGTTGGGACTGATGACCCCAATGCCTACTCATGCTGAGAGAGCAGGCTGGCGAAATACAAGAGGTCTTCAACCCAACACAAATTTCTCACTTTTGTCACTGTGGAATAACCTAACTGATGCATTAAATGGAGTTTTTTGCCTCTAATTTCCCTTCTTTTTGAGAATGAGGACTATAAATAGTGAATGGAATGCTCGCACTATGTGTTTTTTTGTGACAAAGTAACGGTAACAGCAATGCAAACACAAGCAGTAATGGTAGCTCACATGGTGACACAAACGTAAATTGCAAAGCAAGCATTAACAGGCTTGGAGGGACAGGAAGCGCATCCTCAGGATCACAACAGCTGCAAGGGATTCTGAGCTGGACGTAATTGTCCACCTAGGGACAAATGACTTGGCTCATCATGAGGTTAGAGCAGTGCAGGAGGACATTGCAGAGTTGGGGAGGGGCCTAAGACAAGTAGCAAACACAGTATCCTTCTCAGAGGTGCTGCCTGTCGAAGGCATGGGGGAGGTGAGGTATTGGCACCATGCAGTTTAATGAATGGTTGAAAAATGGTGCGGAGCACAGGGGTTTAACTTCATTGGGGACTGGGGTTCCACCTGGAGGACACCAGCCTATACTGGCAGGATGGTCTGCATCTGTCCAGGAAGGAACAAGTCTTTTGAGCAATCGGTTTAATGCTTCATTGGCAAGCTTTTAAACTAGTCAATGGGGGAGGCACTGACAAGCAGCAGAAAAATCCCAGCCTCTCCCTACAAAACAGGGTACTAAATGAGAAAAAGACCAAGGTAGAACGGTCAGTGGGGGATGCTGCAACAGAAGGTAAAGCCATCAAAAAATGGAGAGCAATGAGTACCAATGCCCGTAGTCTAGGTAACAATTTTCCTGAATTAGTGGCCTTGATGGAGGAGGAACATCTGGATATCGTGGCAGTCACAGAAACATGGTACACACAAAACCATGACTGGGACGTAAACATATCAGGATACACTATCTACAGGAGGGACAGGGAGGGTAAAGAGGGAGGTAGTTCTTTACATAAGGAAGGAATAAAAGCAACAGAACAAAAGGGTAAACAGGAGAAGAAGAAGCACTGTGGGTAAATTTGGAGACAGGCAATGGCACCACAATCCGCACAGGGGTTAGAGACAGACCTCTCAGGGGAGGAAATGGACAAGGAAATGATAGAAAGTATACTTAGAATGGCAGAAAAAGGGAGATATTGTGATGGGTGATCTGAATATGCCAGATGTAACTGGAGCGCAGTTGCAGCTGCCACTTCGAAGAGTGCAGTTATTCTAGATGCCCTACAGGGGCATGCCTTAGACAACTAGTACTGGAGCCCACTCGAGGAGGAGCAATATTAGACTTGATACTCTCAAATGGAGATGGAGAGGATCACAGATGTAGAAGTGGGTAGCCATCTGGGAACTAGCGACCATCGAACAGTATGGTTCACAATAAACACAGCAATAGAGTCAAGCCATACAAAGACAAAAGTACTGGACTTTAGGAGGCTGACTTTGCCAAAATGGTGAGTGCCTAAGGAATGCACTAGCAAATGGGTGGGAAGGAGAGGTGGAAGAACAATGGGAATAATAAAACTGCCATCACAGAGTAACTTGAGCCTTTGTGTGAAGCAAATAAACAAAACAAGGCGATGTAAGAAACCACTATGGTTCTCAAAGGAAGTGGCAGTGAAGGTTCAAGAGAAAAAGAAAGCATTCAGGAAGTACAAGGAATCCAGCAGGAGCAGGACAGAGAACTGTATCAGTTAAACAAAAGGAGGCTGGGAAGGCAGTCAGAACAGCAAAGGCCCAAACTGAGAAAAGATAGCCAACTCAGTTAAGAAGGGAATAAAACCTTTATAGGTACATCAGGGATCAAAGGAAGACCAAGGGAGGGATAGTGAGGCTTAATAAAGGGGAGGGAGGGTGGGCAGAGGAGAATGTGAAAGGCAGAGATACTAAACAAATATTTTTGCTCAGTATTTACAAAGGAAGAGGAGGTACATAAAACAAACAGTAGTAACACTCTGGATACAGAAGTTGATACCAGCCCATTTACAGAAGAAAGGGTTCTGAAGAACTCTTAAAACTGAAGGTGGACAAAGCAATGGGGCCTGATGGATTCATCCCAGAATTCTAAAAGAACTAAGGGTAGAACTAGTGACACCACTGACTACCCTCTTTAACAAATCATGGGAGGATGGGTGGTACCCGAGGACTGGAGGAGGGCAGATGTGATTCCCTTCACAAAGTGGGAGCAAGGCAGAAGCAGGAAACTATAGACCTGTTAGTTTAACCTCAGTGATAGGAAAATGATGGAATCACTTCTAAAGGAAAGAATTGTCGAGTATCTAGAGGCCAGAGGGCACAAGACCCTAGGCAGCATGGATTCTAGCGGAAGGTCATGCCAGATGAATCTGATAGATTTCTTTGACTGGGTGACCAAAGTAGTAGATCAGGGAGGGGCTGTGGACATGGCTTACCTAGACTTTAGCAAGGCATTTGACACAGTCCCACACAAAAGATTAATATATAAGTTAGCCAGCCTGGGAGTGGGTCCCAAGATGACAGCCTGGGTAAAGAATTGGCTGGAGAATAGGACACAGAGAGTAATAGTAAATGGAGTCCACTCAGAAGAAAGGAGGGTTATTAGCGGGGTACCACAGGGTTCAGTATTAGGATCAGTCCTCTTCAATGTCTTTATACAACATTGCAGAAGGACTGGAAGAAAAGTATGTCTCTTTGCAGATGACACTAAGATCTGCAACAGAGTTGATGCACAGGTGGGGTGGAAAGGATGAGAAGGGACTTGGCAAGGTTAGAGAATGGTCAAATGTATAGCATCTTAGATTCAATGCTAGAAGTGCAAGGTAATGCACCTGGGAAACAAAACCCAGGGAAGAGTACACAATGGGGGTGAGATACTAACAACAACAAAAATGGAAAGGGACCTGGGGTAGTCATATCAGATGACCTAAAGGTGGGCAAGCAATGTGGAGAAGGCAGCAAGGAGGGCTGGGGGATACTGGGATGCATAGGAGAGGCATCACCAGTAGAAAACAGGAAGTTATTATCCCTCTGTACAGACAGCTGGTGAGACCCCATCTGGAGTGTGTGCAGTTCTGGAGACCCAATCTCCATAAAGACATAGACAGGATGGAAGCTGTCCAAAGGAGGGCAACTAAAATGGTGCAGGGTCTGCACCAGAGGACATGAAGAAGAGACTTAAGGAGGTTAATATGTATAGCCTCGAGGAAAGGAGGGAGAGGGGACATGATAGAAACTTTCAAGTACCTCAAGGAATCAACAAAGTCCAAGAGGTAGCATCTTTCAAAAAGAGGTGTGCAAGAACAAGAGGCACAATTTGAAGATAGAGGGCGGCTCAGAGGTAATTTAAGGAAGTATTTTTTCACAGAGAGGGTTGTGGATGCATGGAATGGCCTTCCGGAGGAGGTTGTGGAGTCAAAATCAGTGGTGGAATTCAAGCATGCATGGGATAGTCATAAGGCAATTCTGGGGGGTGGGGGTAGAAAGAAGTAGGCTGCTGGTTAACTAGGATCTGCAGCTTATCCAGTAGGTAGGGAAATGGGCAGACTGGGTGGGCCAAGCGGTCCTTATCTGCCGTCAAATTCTATGTTTCTATGTTTCTATGTTTAACAGAAACGCAGGTGCAAAGTGATGGCAAAGCGAACAGTGATGCAAACGGAGACGCATGCGCATACAGAAACACAACTGGTAACGTGCACAGTCATGGTACCGCTATTGTAAATGCAAATGATAACTGTAACAGCAACAATAATGCAAAAGGAAACACAAATGCAAACACAAACGTAAGCGTGCCCGGAAATGCAAACCGTAACTCGCACGGGCACAGTACCACAATTACAAATGCAAATGGTAATGGTAAAAGCAACAATAATGCCAAATGAAACAGAAATACAAGCGCAAACGAAAATGCAAACCGTAGTGCACACGATAGCGTAGACAGGAACGGTGATGCGAACGGTAATGAAAACACAACTGGAAACGTTAACTGGCACAGTGACGAAAGGGCACACCCTTCTTTTCCCCAAAAACTGCATTGAAAAACACAGTGAAAACAAAGAATGTATGCATAATAATGGGCCTCGGAGCAGAAAATTAGGACTTGGAATACTAAATTGCTTATATCTCAGAAACCGTATGACGTAGAAAAAAAATTTCATAGGAATTATGACTTTCCTGGCTAGTTTTGTACTTAGTTCTCATGTGGGGGGCTAAGCATTTTTGCGACAAAAAGTCCGTATCTCACACCGTTTCCGAGACACGGGCCCCGAAAGGCTCGACAGATGCCGTAATGTTATCCTATGGGAAAAAGCGTCAACTTTGTAATGCCATCACTTTTCCGCCCTGTAATATTTTTTCCCCAAACTACCAAAAGGCACATCTGTGGAATAGTGGCTTTCTTCCCTCCATATTTCAACCCAAAAGACCAAACTGTTATTCTGCAGCAGGGCAGCAAAGGATTCCTGTAATGTGGCAGATGCCGTAATGTTATCCTATGGGAAAAAGTGTCAACTTTGGAGTGCCATAACTTTGCCGCCCTGTAATACTTTTTGATCAAACTACAACAAGGCACATCTGTGGGATGTTGGCTTTCTTTCCACCAAATTTCAGCCAATAAGACCAAACCATTAGTTTGCAGCAGTGTGACAAAGAAGTGCTGTTATTTTCCCCATAGTGTAGCATTTTAGTGTCGAAAATCATGACACTTTCGCAAAAAAAATTACTAAAGTGTCGCAGGTGCAACACTACTTTGTGACACTACTTTTCCCAAAAATTTGAAAAATATAATTCTGGGGTGTTTAACCCCAAAATAAAGACATGGCTAGCATCCTCAGGGTCCGGCTAGGTGAACACAAAAAGAATTGTGTTCCTAAAGGGTCCCAATTTTAAATGCCAAGCATTTCTGTGATCACTAACTGAAAAAAAAATGGCTGACTCATGACACTACAGGGGTCATTTGAGACACTAAAAACTGCATTTGCGACACTGTCAAACTTTTTGTTAACTTTTCTCATTGACTATAATGGGAAATTTGTTTTTTGAATAACTTTTGAACCATTTAATATTTTTTCATGAAATCTTTGAAAGACACATCAGGGAACCTGGCTGCATATTTCCTGAAGTTTTTGGACCATTCACACAAACCCTGCAACCTGTAGGCATGAGCACAGAATGTGCAAAAAAATGTAAATGTGCCCCAGAATGTTGCTTAATAACTCCTCAGCCGTATGCCTGACCAGCACAAAACTTGGCAGATCCCAAGATCTATGATTATGCCCCATGCCTGCCAAATTTCAGCCAGAACCATTGAATGGTGGCAGAGTTATTAAGGTGCAAGTTTTCACCATTTAACATTAAATGGGGTACTCTACCATAATATATTAGAGGCAAAAAAATCCATTTAATGCATCAGTTAGGGTTGTTCCACAGCAACAAAAGCAAGGAAATTCAGTGTTAGGGTTGAAAGCCCCCCTTGCAACCCCAACCCGCAACCTCAACTGCCAAGAGGTGTGGCATTGGGTCATCAGCCTAACTCTCACCCCATCACATGTGTAAACAAGCTGAGGTATAGGAGAATGGGATGAGAGTTAGGACCGACGACCCCAATGCACACCCCATTGGCAGTTGAGGTTGCAGGCTGGGGGGTGCAAGGGGGGCTTTCAACCCTAACACCAAATTTCCTCACTTTTGTTGCTGTGGAACAACCCTAACTGATGCATTGAACAGAGATTTTTGCCTCTAATGTCCCTTCATTTTGAGAATGTGCAGTAGAAATAGTGAATGGAATGTGGTGGTGGGAGCGCGATGCCCTTTGGGCCCCACACTCCCACCACGTGATTTTTTTTGTGACATAGTAATGGTAAGTGCAAGGGAAATGCAACCACTAATGGTTGCACACATGGTGACTGAAACGTAAATGGAAAAGCAGATGTTACTAGAAATGCAAGCGAAAAGTGACGCCAAAGTGAACAGTGATGCAAAAGGAGATGCAAGTACATAAGGAAACACAAACCGTGATGTGCACAGTAATGGTACCGCAATCAGAAACACAAATGGTAACGTTAACAGCAGAAATAATGCCAAAGGAAACAGAAATGCAAACGCAAATGCAAGCACGTACGCAAACGAGACTGCACAGCGTAACGAACACGGTGGCATACACGGACATGGTAATGAAAATGGGTACGGAAACACAAGTGGAAACGCTAACTGTAACAATACTGGAAGTGCACACCCTGTTTTTGCCCAACAGCTGAATGGAGAAACAGAGTGTGTACAAAGAATGTATGCATAATATTGGGCCTAGGAGCAGAAAATGAGCTGTTGGAATACTAAATTGCTTATATTTCAGGAACCGTGCGACGTTGAAAAAATATTTAAATTTCACATGATTCATGACTTTCCTGGCTAGTTTTTTACACTATGGGCTGTGTATTGTCATTAGAAAATTCTGTATCTCTCACCGTTTCTGAGATACGAGCCCTGAAATGCGCAGCAGTTGCCACCATGTTAGTCTATGGGAAACAAAATATCAACTTCAGAGTACCATAACATGGCATCCATGCAATATTTTGTCAGCAAGCTACCAAACGTCACATCTAGTGAGATGTTGGCTGCCTTCCCTCAAAATTTCAGCTCAAAAGACCAAACCGTTCTTTTGCAGCAGGGTGGCAAAGAACTCCTGTCATTTTGGCCAGTCTGGAAAAATTGTGAAAGTGTTGCAGGTGCAACACTGCTTTGTGACACTACTTTTTCCAGAAATTTCTGGGGTGTTTAACCCCAAAATAAAGACATGCCTAGCATCCTCAGGGCTTGACTAGGTAAACACAAAAAGAATTGTGTCCCTAGATGGTCCCAATTTTAAATACCAAATATTTTTCTGATCACCAACTGAAAACAAAATGGTGGATTTGCGACACTACTAGGGCCATTTGCGACACTACAAAGTGCATTTGCGAACGTGTCGAACTTTTTAAGTTTTCCCATTCACTTATAATGGGAACTTATTTTTTGAATAACTTTTGAACTGTTTAATATTTTTTCACAAAATCTTCAAAAGGCACATTGGGGACCCTGGCCACACATTCCCTGAAGTTTTTGGACTGGTCGCACAAACCTTGCAACCTGTAGGCATGAGCAAAGAATTTGCAAAAAAATGTAATTGTGCACATGAATGTCACTTAATAACTCCACAGTCTTATATCAGACTGGTACGAAAGTTGGCATATCCTAAGGTCTATGCTGTCAGTCTGTGCCTGCCAAATTTCACACAAATCTGTTGAATGGTGTAAAAGTTATTAAAGTGAAAAGCTTCACCCTTTAACCATAAAAGGGCTACTCAACCCTAAGTATGGTAGCAGTACCGTGCTACCTTAATATATATAGAATATGGTAAACAAATATTGTTAATCCCAAAAGCTGAACTTTATGTTTTTAGTAAATAAATGTTTAAGAAAAACCTGTGGCTCTTTCAACTTGAATCAGAATGCTGTGTCTATTGTTTTTCCTTGGGAACTGTAGTTTCAGGCACTCCTTAATTACTCTTTCCTTCTGAGGCCCCAGGTGGCTCTGATAATCATTTGTTCCAAGGGTTTTTAAGTCAATTTGAAGGCATTAAGTAGCTTCTGTTCTCCTAGTTCTTAATAAAATGCAGGGGCTCACAACTTGATCACTCCGCAGACTTGTTCTGTTGCTTGATCCAGGTCTCAAACTAGTGTGTCTTGTTCCAACATGATCGATCCACCTCATGCCCTTTCCACATGAATAAAAAAAAAGGTGGGGGTGGATCTTTAGGAGCTTATGTGGGTGTGTGTGTTTGGGGGTATGCCTAGATGCAGTTTCAGGCACTCCTTAATTGCTTCCCCAGGCAGCTCTGATAGTTGTTCCAACATGATAGATCCACCTCATGCCCTCCCACATGAATCAAAAAAAAGATGGGGGTGGATCTTAAGGAGCTGCCTCACACCACTCAGGATCCAGTTCTTGTTATCACCCATTTAGGAAAGAAAATAGTACCCTGCAACCATTGACTAAAATGAAAGTGTATTTGAGGTCATGTGATGCAGGCTGCCTGAGAGGACGCTCTCTCCATTGCTCTGACTCGTCCAGAGTTAAATTATAGATTAAATCTCCCCTTTCCTCGAGCAATTTGGTGTTTTTTCGTTTCCTGATCTTAGACAGCTGGCAAGATCGTGGGGAGGTGAGGAAAATTCAAATTATGGAGGTCGAAATGAAGAAAACGGGCCCCCAGCATACACCACCTATAACGCTGGAGAAGGCTCCGAAGAAGCAGAGGGCCCTTGCTGCATTATCCTCGGCCCTGCCAACCTCCACTAATGCAGAGCAAGAACCATTAACACTGGCAGACTTTTTGGCCGAATTTCATCCGTTCCAGGATGAACTGCGGAGCATGGCTGCAGAAATAAAGGTATTATCAGTTGCCATGGAGAAGACTGGGAGGAAAGTCTCTGATAACGAGGTCAGGGTGGTTTCTCTAGAGTGGCAGGCTGAAATAAGAGATTCCAAGGTTGCCGGACTGCTCCAAAAGCTCACCAAGATGGAGCTGAAGCTGGAAGATCTAGAGGGGTTTAGCCGACAAAATAATATCGTGATCATAGGGCTCCCAGAACAAGAAGAGGGTCCTGATGCATTTCTGTTTTCTCAGAAGCTGGTGTGCAAGGTGACAGGCCCCCTCTCCCTATGGCTCCAACTATACTGTTGAGAGGGCGCATAGAGCCCTGCGTCCCATGCCTTGAATAGGATCTCCCCCCAGACCACTGATTATGCGCTTTTTAAACTACCTCGAAAGGCAGCATTTTCTGGCCAAGGTCTGAGAGATACAGGACCTGCAGTGGAAGGGGAAAAAGTTTTGGGTGATTCAGGATCTGCCCCTAACTATCCGGCAGCTTAGGCAAGCTTTCCATCCTCTTGTCTCTAAGATCATTGCTGTGGGTATTCGTTTTCGCATGATTTATCCCGTGAAGCTGCAAGTTATGTTCGCAGGATCCTGGGTGTCTTTCGATGATGCTGCAGCAGCCAAAGAAGAGCTTAAAAAAGCCCTCCCAGACCTGTTTCGAGGCACTTGATGTGGCACACTTTGGAGCTGAATTCTTGAGAGGAAAAAGTAAATCTGATGGTTCAAGGATCTAAAGACTTGTTTGTGCTATGTTACTAACATGCTGAATGTACTCAACTTTACTTTACAGTGAAGGAGGCTATGATATGGAGCTGATTTCAGTTGGACTTCCTAATTCAACTCAGAAGGAATAGTAGTTTGGTTTGGAGCCCTATCTGGTTGATGGATCTCTTCTATCTGCTGATAATTTTATTTGGAATCTCGGTCTCTTTGTATTTAGAGTGTCTAAATTGTTACTGTAGCAAAGGGACACTGTGGTTCTCAAGCAAGTGTGCTGTCTATGCTTGGGTCTATACAGCAGGAATTGGAAGGAGAAGCTATTTGTCAGTCTATTTACCTTGGATTTAACATTATGTTAAGTTCTCAGTTTGTCCACTAGAGGGGAGAAGTGCCTTAGTTACAGGAGGAAGATTGCCTTTTCTTTTCTGTTTAACATTCTCTGGTGCCTTGCTTTATTTAATGGGACAAGGAATGGTTCCCAGTCAAGTCGGGATGGGGGGGCGGTTTCCCCTACCTCTTCCTTATTCCATGGCATAAGTTGGGCTCTCCCCATAAATGGGCATATGGCAACCTGATTACAAAGGGAGTCTTGTTATTTCAAAAGGGTTGGAGGGGAGATGAGGGGTTAAAGGTAGTAGCAGAACGTTTTTCTGGGCAGGAAATGGGGAGGGCGGGGTTTAAGGGGGATAGAGGGGAGTTTAAGGGAGTAGGTGCTGTTTATGGGTTAAGAGGGGTTGGGGTCGGGAGGATGGTACAGCAGTTATCAGGGGGTTACGGATATTTGATACCCGTTGTAGCAATTTCTGGATATTACATATGTGCTTTCTTATTAATAGTCGAGATGGCTAGCAATATTAATTTTGCAACCTGGAATGTGAAAGGGATAAGGAAAAAACATAAACAATATCAGGTGCTGAAACACCTGAACCTGTTACGATCTCAGGTCATGGTTTTGCAAGAATCCCACTTATTAGACTCTGAGGCTTTACAACTCAGGAGGCAACAAGTGGGACAAGTTTTTGCTGCCCAGGGGTCCACTAACAGCTGTGGGGTCATACTAGTTGTTAACAGATGTATCCCCTTTATTTCCACGCAGGTCTTCAGGGATCCGGGTGGTAGATATGTTATGGTCCAAGGCACTCTTTGGTCCATGCCACTCCTACTTTGTAGTATTTATGAGCCCAACACAGACAACCATAGCTTCTTCATGAAGCTTATTACCCTTTTACTCCCTTTGCTTCCTATATCGATAGTAATGGGAGGGGATTTCAATTTAGTATCTGACCCTATTATGGATAGGTCAGGTTCAGCGTTGAAGGGACTTTCCCCTGGGCAGAGAGCATTTCAGGACTTACTAGACCAGTGTGGGTTATGTGAAGTATGGCGAGTGTTACACCCCAAAAGTAGGGAGTACTCTTTTGTTTCACCAGTACATAGGTCACATTCCCGCATTGATTGCTTACTAATATCCCAATCTCTCTTGCCAGGGGTCACATCGGCTTCAATTCAACCAGGTCCTATTTACGATCACTCCTTGGTGATATGTTGCTTGGCCTTTCTTAACATCCCTAAAAAAGAGACTCGGTGGAAATTAAATGACCTATTATTGAAGGATGCCCGATTTTCCAACCAAGTGAAAGAGCAGATAGATTTATTATTTTCAGTTAACTCAACAGAAGACATGGCACCAGACATTATATGGGGTGCTTTCAAGGCCTACATGAGGGGGATTCTGATCAGCTTAGCAACAAAGCAGAAAAGAGCCCGGGAGGCCGAACTCCTATCATTATTGTCTCAGGTTCAGTCCTTAGAGGCTAATTTATCTCCTAGTACCCAAGAAGAAATCAAGTGGAAACTTCTAGTAGTTAAAGACAGGAACTTGGACTTGCTAAGGGAAAAGGCTGAGCTGGCCATTATCCACACTAAAGCTAGTTACACCGATCAGGGAGAAAAAGCAGGTCACTTGTTAGCTTTAAGGATAAAACAGCAGGAATCAGCAAGATTTATCCCACCCATGAGGGTTCAATCAGATGGATCCCTGAGGTCGTCCCCTTCAGAGATTGTGCAGGAGTTTGCGCTGTACTACGATCAATTATACAGAGATATGGACAGTCCCCTCCAATGGAGGCATTGGAGGCCTAACTCTGGGAGTCTCATCTCCCTTCTTTGTCTGAATCGCAGAGGAGATTTCTGTCCTCCCCTATATCCTTGGAAGAAAGAACTGAGGTAATTAAGGCCCTGCCCTCAGACAGAGTCCCGGGGCTGGACAGACTTTCCTCCTTATTTTATAAAACTTTTCTGGAACAATTAATGCCAGTACTTCATCGGCTGTTCCTCCATATTCTTTCTGGGGCAACTGTTGATTCCCATCTGTTTGAAGCCTTGATCATTCTCCTCCCTAAATCTGATAAAGATCCTGAGCTGGTACAGAGTTATAGGCCCATATCTCTTTTGAACCAGGGTATCAAAATCCTCTTGAAGATATTGGCTGATAGGATTACCCTGGTTCTTCTGGACTTGATTGGCATGTCACAGGTTGGATTTATGAAGGGGCGCTCATCCTCAGACCACCTACATACCCTTTTGCATGTCTTCTCGGAGTCCAGGGACACTACCTTCCCTGCTGCGCTGGTGTCCCTGGATGCCGAGAGGACATTTGATCGGGTGAACTGGAATTTTCTATTTCAGGTTCTCAAGGCATTTGCTTTTCCCTCCATATTCATAGACTGGATTTGAGCCTTATATCAGGCTCCCTCAGCTAGGATTTCAGGTAATGGGGCATTTTCAAAACCTTTCCTTTTACACTCGGGAACAAGGCAGGGTTGTCCCCTTTCCCCTCTGTTATTAAATATATACTTAGAACCACTTATTCAAAACATTTTAGATAATTCGGAAATACAAGGTATACCGATACGTAACAAGGTAGTAAAGATCACAGCATATACTGATGATCTTCTTCATCTGTCCCATCCTGTTACATCTATCCCGGCCATGCTAACTGTGATTGCGAAGTTTAGTTCCTTTTCGAATTACAAATTAAATTGCAATAAATCGTCCATCTTTCCCCTCAACCATAACGTTTTTAAGCATGATATTACCCCCTTTGGGTTGTCTTGGTCACCTGATTTTCTCAAATATTTGAGTATTAGACTTACACACAATCCTTCCTTGTGGTTCAAAGAAAACCTGAAATCCCTTTCCCAGGTGATCACTCAGGATCTTGATAGATGGTCGAAGCTCCCTATTTCATTATGGGGCCGTATTAGTATAAATAAAATGAATGTATTTCCCCGCCTTTTTTACCCTTTATCCCACCTTAATTCATTCGTCCCACTATCCTGGTTTCAGAAAATGCATAGACTTTTTACCAATTTCATCTGGTCCAATAAGCACCACAGATTAGAATACCACAAACTGGCGGCTCAAAAATTTGATGGGGGGTTACGTATTCCTCTCTTGCCAATTTATTATTGGGCTAGCCATCTATCAAAATACCTTAAGTGGGCACAACCTTGTCCCGATAGTTCAAGGCCGGTTTGGCTTAACATTGAATTAGACTTTATCCAGGCTATGAATATGGATCCCCTGACCCTGTTCTACGTTAAGTCCTCCTCTCTGCAAGAAATCCGCAAATGTCCAATTCTTATGACCTCTTTAAAAGTCCATGCGCAATTGTGCTCCTTTCTGCATTATAAACTGCATCTAGACCTGTCTCAATCCATATGGAATTCCCCGTACTTCACTCTAAACAAACAAAGGATCCCCCCATGTGGTTGCCCCAATTGGGGGAAGGGATAGCATCTACCTTCCTTGATGGAGAAGGAGCATGGCTCTCTGTAACCAATATTATCCGGAAATTTAACATCCCAGTAGCCTATCACTTCAAGGTCCTTCAATTAAGGCACCTCCTCACTACCTTGTTGGGCAATACTCCTCCCCATCCTCCAGCATTTTCCCTAATATCCAAGCTTTCCTCATTGCTAGGACCCTCCAAGGTAATCTCAAACATGTATCAAGCTCTTTTTCATTGGCAGTATGGCAGTCCCTATGGTCCTACCAATTACTGGGCTGCTCTCTTTCCCCAGCATACCTTTGATTGGCCTGTATTATGGTGGTACTGTCACAAGTATGTGTCACAAGACAGACATCGACTTGTGCAATACCACATTTTACATAACCTGTATTATACTCCAGTAAAACTGGCGAAATGGGGTCCTTCTTGAATCAGGACGGTGTACCAGATATTTCCAGGAAGAAGGGACACTTCTCCATATATTTTGGCAATGTCCAAAGATAATTCCATTATGGGACTCAATTAAAGCTAAACTGGACCCTTTATTGGGTTTGCAGGATTGCTTTACTCCTGAAATTTGCCTGTTAGACTTGTCCCCTACAGAGACTAAAACTCAGAGATTTCACATGTCTATGATAACATTATCTTTTAAAAAAGTTATACTCAGGCATTGGAAGGATGATTTTAGTCCATCATATCAAGAATGGGTTCATGAAATCCTTGCCAATCTTCGTACTGAGAAAGCCATTGTGAGTCTCTATAACAGGCAATGGAGTTATAAGCGTATCTGGGATCCCTTTCACTCTCTAATTACCATTGGCATGGATAAGCAAGACATTGGTAATTGCTTGTTTTAGTTCAGCCATGGTTCATGGTAATATGATATTATGCTATAATATATTAGTGTGCTGCTGTACTGGGGGGGGAGGGGACAAAATATGTCTTGTACTGTTATCATGCTGTGAATGTGTCACTAATTATGTTCCCTGTACTGTGGAGAACTTGTTAATAAAGCTTGAATTAAAAAAAAAATGAAAGTGTATTTAGTTGAGGGTGGAAAACATTTCTTGGAGGAGCGTGAGGCGGAGGAGGCTATTTACACCTTCAGTCAGTTCCAAGGACAGAAACATGACATCACTCCTTTTGTACATGCAAAACATCTGCAGGCTTCACCTACTGCAGCCATAAAAAGTGAGGTGGTCGAGGAGTGAAAAGCTAATATGGCTCTGATAATCCACAACAAAAAGGTAGGACTGGGCAGATACATTGGGCCAAAAGGACCTTTTCTGCTGGCAACATTTGTTTCTGTGCTTCCGTGTAAAACTAGACTTTGGCAGCACAACTACTAAATCCAGACAAACATGGTAGTCATGAAATGGAGCATGTACAATACCTACATTTTGCTTTTTATGGCTTCATAGAGATAGCTGTGCATAATGTAATGCAAGTAGAAGAGAAAAGAAGTGCAGGCTAAACAGGAACCAGTGCTGACTACATTCTGCATCTGCCATGGAATTGCATCACCTCATTGGCATGCGTAAAATCCTTACAATTCCTCTCTCACTTTCTTTCTCTTCCTCTCCTCCCAATTCCCTTACCAGAACCACTGTACTTTGTTATTCCAGCAGTCTGTTGCTTCATTCTGTCCCACCAGTCCACATACCTGGCCAATTCTAGGCTTCTATTACATATTTGCTTGCCATATAGAGAGAGAGAGAAAGCAGAGCATTACTTCAGACAGCAGTCTACTATCACAGGGGAGATGGCCATTTCACTGAGGAGGGAATAACACTGTCAACAATCAAGACACTGTTGTGTCCTCTTCAGGAGCTAACTTTACAGTAAGTCTTTCCCCCTTCATTTAGATGGCAAGCTACGTTAGTTTGAGGCAGCTGTTGGACTACAAGTTTCCAGTGTGACTTGCTTCCCTTCTGTTTGAACAGGGGAAAATGACTTATTTACAATGGAGTAGAAGACAGGAGAAGAAAAGGCCCAGCATGTACTTGTGTTGCTTTCCCCTTACAGTTTCCCATATGGCTGCAGTGGGCTGAGTTTCAGTGACCATGCTTGCTGCTGCTGCCTTACCTTCTGCATATGTGCCTGCTTCTGCAGTGTATCCTGTGTGTAGAGGAATGGCATCAGCTGATCTTCCACTCTGTAACAGTGGAGAGAAAGTGTGCCATCCCAGTGCCCTTGCTGCTCTATGACAGCACCCCCTCAGAGTTCATCACTGCTGCTCCCATTAAGTGGTATCTGTTCTATACCGTCTAGGCCCTTTCAGTTCAAAGGGTTATTTTATATTTATGCATTTGGCTTCTATGTATGATTTTGACTCATGGCTCACCTGCATAAACTGCTAGTATTGAGATCAAAGGGTGGACATTTTTGGGAAGAGTTCTGTACTGCTCTACAAGATGAGAGTGCAATGAAGAGTAGGCAGACAAAAGTTTGAGAGAAAACCCAGTTGTCTGTAGTTTTTAGTTGCTATTATTGTTGTCCTGTTGAAATTAACAAAAATAGTGACCTGTTTTGGGAAATATGAATAATGGGGGAATTAGGGAGTGCTGAGTACTTAAAATACACTGTAATAAGCCTTTAGTTATGTAATAAAAACTACAAACATAGTAGTCCTAAAATAACTCTCGGTGATCAATGAAAATCACATATTGTTAATGACCTGGGACTAAAGATTATGGGCACTATGCACACTAATGGGTGGAGTGGCTACATGCCATGTATTTGTGGCATGTAGCCACTCCGCACCTATTGTGCCCCCATGCAGGAAGCACAAAAGGGGGCACACAGACCCAATGCACCCGATCTCCACAGTCATGGACTGCACCATGTGGGGGGGGCAGGCCTGTGATGTGCCAGCGCTATGCGCCATGCACAATGGTGCATAGTGCTGGCCGCAGGGGTGTGGAGGAGGGCAGAGGGTATGACAGGGAGAATTCTGCCATAAGCCCTCTATGGGCCCCATGCACACAACTTGTCACCGCCCGGATGGGGTAGATAGCCCACACTTTCACTGGGACCACTGCGGCTGGACCATCCCATTGCCTCCCGGCATCACCCAGCATGCATCAGTGCACAGCCCCTATCGGGCACCCCCCCACCAAACTCATACACCTCACAGGGGCACTGGACCATCAAAGCTGCCCCCCTCCAAACAGCACCGCCAGCCAACTCCTGCCATCGGTCCACCCCAGGCATGTGGTGCAGTACACTGCCCCCCTGGCACTGCCAACAGACCCACCACCTCATCACTGTGACCCGCTCTGTGGCCACATAATGGTGGGGCCAGCAGTTTTTTGCCTTCCTCTCACCACCACAGCCACCGGCCATTGATCTTCTACTGGGTGCACTGCCAACACGCACCCTGCCGCATAGGGGATACACTATGTGACCTGGTCCGGGACTGCGCCCCTGACCCCAGCCACCATGTGGTGTCCTGGGTGCCGGAAGGTGGGACTCTGGATAGGTGGTGGCTGGTAGTGAATACCAGCTGATGCACACCTCTCCACAGGTGCAGAACTCCTCGGGTGGGTAACACTCCTCCAGCACATATTACCCTCCCATTTGTGCATAGGACCCAATGTGAGGGGATTTGTGGATCTCTCATTCTTTGATGTGGGTCAGCTTTTCATTTATCATGATAACTAATCTGTTTGGCAATGGCTAAAAGTGATTTGTGACTCCAGTGGTGTGTGTGATTGGCTGCAACAAGTGGTGGAGCGGGTTGTACAACTAACTTATTTGGTCAAGCTTGGTGACAATCACTGCAGATCATATTGACAGCAGTACTAAATTAGAGATGGGTGGACTCTTCCATGACAAATTGAACACCCCTTTGGATCCAGGACTCACTCATGGACTTGGATCAATAGGAACTTAATTGCCAGAGTTCGGCTCCCAGGTCATGAGGGAGCTGTGGTTTTCACTTTTAGTACTTTTTTATGCACTTTGCTGCCTCATTCCTTCTCACACTTGTTATGAATGCTTTATATGGAGGTGAGAATTGGAAGAGGTCAGCTGATGTGACTTTTTGCTGCTGCGTCTGGCTGTGCATAGAGGACATCTCATTTTTAAGGATATAGCTAGGTCTGCAGTATCATAAGTCTTGTGTGACATTCCTCTCTGTCAGCATTTCTTGGTGAATCTTCATGTGATCTGGCTCAACATGCTGGCTTGGCTTGCAGAGATCAGTTGAGAGGAGAGATAGGCAGAGAGAGATAAGGAGGGACTGAGAGAGTAAACAAGATCAAGGGAATGTGGGATTTTAAAATGTTAAAAAAAGACTGTGACTGAGAGAGAGGAAGGCAGGGGAATCAAAAAGCATGTAAGAGAGAATAGATAGAGAGAAAGACAATGCAAGACTAGAGAGACAAATAGATCAGGATATAATCAGAAAGAGAGAGAGAGAGAGATATCAAGAGAGAAATACTGTAAAGCAGCACTGGACTTCTGATTGCCTGTTTCAGCTGAGTGATCAGCACTAGGATACTGCGAAAAAAATGATGGTCAAGCACAAGGAAAAAATATAAGCTGCAGAGACAGAAAGATTGAAAGAGAGAAATAGGTAACAGTGAAAAGAAGTAAAGGGATGCTTTGAAATATACATACCAAGAAAATACTCAGCAGCTCAGAGAGAGAGAGAGAGAGAGGGTGGGATACACTGGGACAACTGAGAGATCAGTAAGAGAAATGAAAGTGTGTGCTCTGTGCTGCTGTGCTGGGCCCAGGCATGTGTGTCAACAGATGCTACAAAAGAACTACTGTATGTTGTTGACTGTGCTACATGTGTTGTTGTTGCCTCAACTCCTTTCCACATTAGCAGTTCTACTTTATTTTTCAAACAAATAATTATTTAAATTATTCCCTTTGCACCACTGTGTTGAATACTATAGAGAATGTATGCCATGTTATGCATTTTAACACATTTGTTGAAATTTTCATGAAAAATCAGAACTAATCAGGACCAGTCATAACCCCCTTGTTTATTGGTTCTTATTTAATAAGGGCCAGAACTTCTCTGAGTTCTCCCAGCCTTACCCTGAACCCTCATCAGTGGGGATAAGAGAGACCACAAGTTCGACCCTTGTTGTCCTATCATGTTGCTTCATGTCTCCCCAGCTTTGGCAGAAAATGATAGCCCAGCCTGTAACACCCAACACCTTGATGTTTACCTCCTCAGAGAAAAGAGGGACAACAGATCTCATCTCAATGAGATAAGTTACATTCAGACTTATTAAGTTGCAGATAAATGGTGCTGCCGCATCCCCCAGCTATTTCTTGGGGGACAGCTGGAAGTGGTAGGATAAGCAGCACTGCATGACCGCCTGATATGTGACTGAGCTATGCAGTAATCGGGCTGTGCCTGCTCATCTTACCAGTCTGTGCTATCCCCACCTCCAAAAATATGTCTGTCAGAAAAATTTAGTGTTACTTTTTTTATTACTGCATCCCCAAGAGGGTGAGAATACTGAGATACCTCACCTCTCCCTCTCTGTAGTCCCATATGGAGATGATGATGCCTGTTTCTGTCCCACAAATTCCAGACTATTAACTGAGGCAGGGACTCAGAGAACCTGAGTCTTTCCAGCACAGGACCTGACGTGGGTTTATTATTGCTGCTAATGTCAGCATCCTGCTTCATGACATGATGCTTGAGCACCTCACTTTCTGACCCCTCTCCCCTTCAGTTTATGGGACAGTGGGTGCCCTCCCTTTAATGGTAGGGGAGGAGGCTTTCAACTTCATGGCCTGGTCCACAAAGTTCAGTTCCAAGACTTAAACTAAGCTGAGGACCAAAATAAATTGCCTCTTGTCACCCAGAGCACCTTGCTGTCTGCTCATTCAGAAGCCTTTTTCAGATAGGGAGGCTATGGGCTGATCTCAAACATTAAAACACCCCAACTGTATGCAACACTTCACTTCCTTTTTTTTTTGTTGTGGTATTTATGCTTCTGATCCCTATAGCCCTCACAATGTGGAGGGAGCCCCAACCTCATCACCCAGGCATCTACCAGCCAGCACAGTAGTGGCTCCAGGGTTTACCCCTCCAGTGGGGTCGGGGAGGGGGCCCTCCCCCTGAGACTGGTTTGAGACTTTCCTGTGCCGTGGTTATCCGGGTGTGAGGCCTGCAAGCTCTTGCCTTCATCCTCTGGGGGTGAACTTTTTTCCTGGTTTTCTCTTCCCTGGGGGAGGCACATGCAATGATGCCCACAATGTTGCTGTGCATGCTCCCATGCATGATCCCATCTAGCATCTGCATTGCTTCCCAATCCCCCACGTGCAGCATTGTGGCTCCTACCCGTAGCCTCTGCTAGGGGACTGGCAAGCTCCGACTGCTGGAGTCCCCCCTCCCCGGAGAAGGAGAGCTGTCCAGCGGATGCTCAATCCTTCTCCCCCCTGCAGACTCCTGAAGGCCCATGCTCATTCCTGAATGTGGGTCACCTCAACTCTCAGCACCACCGGGCCATTCCTCACACACTTCACTTTCTTAGCACAGCAGCTCAGCTCTCAGTGCCATGACAAACATTACCAACTATAAAATGTATAAATGCATAAAATATTATTTTTTGACATTAAACTTTGCATTGAACTTTCCAAATGTAAGACACAACAACAGCTTCTGCATGGGCTATATTATCTAACCTGTTGATAACATGTCTCATAAAAAAATAAAAGCCCCAAAGCGTATGTCAATCAAAATTCAGCTTATTAGCTAATTTTACTTAACAATGCATTTGTTTTATATATATATATATATATATGCCATCTAATAAAAAGGAGGAAACAAACAAAAAAAGTTGCAACTAGAGATGTGCCGAAGTGCTATTTCCTGCGAAATTACCAATTTCGCTGCTCAAAATATTTCACAGAATCAAAGCATTATGCAAAAAGTTTTGTGGGTGAGAAATTGTGAGAATGTTGCACATGAAATTCGATATTCCACCCAGAATGCCAGAATTTTGACCGCAAATGGCAGAATTACGTCATTTCCCTGGTGGTCTAGTGAACCTCCCTCCCTCCGTATCCCAAATTATTACCCTTCCCAATCCCCAGACCCACCCAGTATGTTGCACTAATGCAGTTATTTGCAATTTATTTCCTTACTAGGACTAAATATGTTCTCAGTCCATGCACACCTGGGCCAAATCAGTTTATTCCATATCTGGCACCGCTGTGGTTATGACTTAAAAATTCTTTAATTAAAAAAAAATCTTTTCTCTAAGACATTTTCATATTCCTTGTGCCTAAATACTAAACAACTTCATTAATAAGAAGGGAGTCAGTGTTTCATTACTTTTATGAAATAATGTCTATGCCAGGCTGGGTGATGGGGAAAAATTGCTGCTAACTGTAACTGAAATTCTGTAAGTGTGTAGTGATTGCATAAATATTGTCAGCCAATCTAACTGCTTAGACTAACACAATATTCTGGACCCATTTTATAATGCTCAGTTCTACCACTGATTTCCAAGGATGAAAGTATTGATTTGACTGATTTTAGAGCCATTCCGAACTGATATTGTTTTGTGAAAAAAAACACAGTTTTGCTGTCTTGTTTCAAGTTGTTAATGTTGTGGTAATGGTAAAAAAGTTGCAATTGGTAGTTCAGAGGATTAAGTAAGGAGTCGCTAAAGCGCGAGTCCCGTAACAATGATTGAGTGAGTGCGTGTGAAGGTAGCATCTCCGGACCAAATCTGCACTACTTTTTCTTCTCTCATTAGCCAAAGCAAGCTCCCTTATATCCTCACATCTCCCACTAACTCTATTAAATCTTTGTAACCTGGTGTGCAAATGCTTAAAAACTCAACGAACTAGTGGCTCACTGACCCTGTGTCTCGAAAATCTGGTGCTTTGTACCGTTGGGGATTTTAGCAAGCCGTCAGGGGGCTGATCCCAGCTCATCGGCTTTAGACTCTATGGGACACTGCAAGAAGAGGAGATGCCAAAAGAAAGGTGAAAGCACAAATTCTGTGAAGATAACATTAAAGCATCCAGCAACAGCGGTCATAGAACCCGGCTTCAGCAGAAAAAATTGAGTTCTTTTTTTTCTGACACTATCTTTTCTGGCAGACCCCTCTCCCCCCCTTCTGCAATCGCCAATGCCATCTAATGACTTGGGGGAGCTGGCTCCCTATCCCCTCTGATGGCAACAAAGGAATGGACACCATCATATTGGCAGCAGGTGAACAATCTTCTTCTACATCATTTGAACCTCAATTGCCACAGTGCCAGAAACAAAACATACCAATTTCAGTTCCAGAATCAGAAGAGATTGGCTACCTTATGGCAGATGAAGAGAACAATGAAGGGACAAGTTTGAATATCTCATCTGCAGGGAAAGGGGCTGAGTGGCCTACATGAGATAATTTGTTATCTATTAGAAATCCCTTGATGAATGTGTCATCTGTACAGGCTAATGGCGTTTCTCAAAGTCCTGCTGCCAAAAATGATTCTCAAATGTTTTTAACTAAATATATTAACAACTGTACTGACACAGCAGATCTTGTATCCATCAGAAGGGCAGAGGGAGGAAGCAAGGAAGGAGATTTAGTGAACAGTGATCTGGTTAAAAAAATGGACTTGATGCACTTGCAATCAGAAATTAAGAATAAGATTGTTGGGTTTTGCTATTATTACTACCACTTTAGCAGATTTATCCATGGTACTAACAACAATACAAAGTAAAATGGGATCTTTAACATTAAGGGCAACTGAAGCAGAAGCAAGAATTAGTTTACTGGAAGATAAGATTAGTCCAGCACTGGAAAAGCAAGCACATTTGGAGAAAGAACTGTGTGAGCTGAGAGCAAAGATTGCAAATTTAGAAGATCGCTCTAGACGTTTGAATGTTAAATTAATTGGAATTCCCCAAGGGGTGGAGGGCCAAGGAGATCCACTACCTTTTTTCACAAACTTGTTACTATGGCACTTAATAGAAAATACCCAGAGGAAAGTATTAATCTGGACAGTCCGAGACCCAAAACCAAACATTTCCAACAAGCCCAATTTAGCACAACCTGTCTTTATCAAGCCACATAACTATAAAGACAGAGAAGCAATCTTGCAGTGGGCTAGGATTAATAAAGGAATTCAGTTTGAGCAATGCAAATTATCAGCCTACCCGTATTTATCAACCCACATGATACAAGCTTGTTGGACTTTTGATAAAGTGAAAGCTCTGTTAACACAGCACAACATCAATTTTACTTTCTTGTTTCCAGCTAGGGTGAGCTTTTTCCTTCATGACAAACAATGGGTATTTTCTGATCCACAAAAATCGGCACAATTCCTGGAATGCCATAACTGGTCTATAACGTAGTCTTTGGACATAGCATTGGGGGGGTGTCACCTCTCACACTCCCCTTTTTTTTGTTTCCTTTTCCTGATTCCCTTCGAGGTTATTGCTGATGTACGTTACTGCAGTGATGTGAAGTGAAAATTATTTTTGACTGCAATTTGATGTTTGGCTTTGCAGTGATGAAAACTTGAAACAGTTTTTTGATAGGGCTGGGTGCTGCTATGCTCCCTTTTCAGCCTGATGCATGGGACAAAGAACACTGAGGGATGTGGGGGGGTGGGTGCTAGGAGTTATTAGGTATGTAGTTTCAGTATGCTTTAGTGCAACAGCTATATTGTCTTTTCAGTTAAAAGTATGTAACAATGGGATTTACTGTTCTTGGAAAGCAGACTACCATACCTGTGAAATTTGGCCATTGTTGCAAATCTTTCAAGTGCCTAGACTGGCCTTCCTCAGCCAAGAATCAGAGTTTTTTCAGCAATAGAAAAGGCTGGAGCTAGGGTGCTTTCAACTAGTCAGCAACATTATACTCCAGGTAACAATAGCTATGGTTCTTTGTTTGGTTATGATGCATATTTGAAAAATGGGGCTATGAGCTTAAAGGCCAAAGTAATTAGAGGGAAGGGGGAAGAGAGGAAGGGGGTAGTATGTCACTATCTTAGCGGAATGTTACAAATGGTATAAAACATGTGTTATATACATTTGTTTGCTTTTCTCAGGGACCATTATGCTGGGTATATTTATCTTAAGAGGAACCAATATCTTACTGGTTTATCTTACATCCAAAAATAGATAAGGCACAGGCACTTAAAATTATATTGTGGAATGCTGGAGGCATTAATAATAGGCTTAAAGTCAGAAAAATATCTAACTATATCGAGAAGATGGGGGATGTGTTCTTCTTCAAGAATCTCATTTGGACCAGAAAGAGTTTGTTTTTCACACTAAAAGGTGGGGATCAGGCATTAATGCTCCTTACACAAATTCCTCTTAAGGAGTGGCTATTTTTGAAAAAAAAAACAAAAAAAACAATAGCCATCAAAATTATTAAGCCAATTATAGATCCGAATGGTCGTTTCATTATCGTTCAGGTTTGGCTTGTGGAGAATATCTACACTATTACAAATACATATGGGCCTAATGAAAATTTACCTCAATTTTTTTCACATATTTTTCTTGAACTGGCTAATTTTGCAATGCCCTATATTTTAGGGATGGGACTTCAATCTGGTTTTAAATTCCTTGCTTGATAAATCTGGGCTACAGTTGGACTGTGTCTCCACCGCAGCCTCTAAAATAATCCACTTTATGAAGAACTATAGTTTAGTTGATCCCTGGCATTTAAGAAGTGGGACATTATGCCAGTATTCCTTTTTCTCAGTTCCTTTCCAATCATACTCCCATATCAACTTTTTCTTTATATCTCAATCTATTGAATTTCTGATCCAAACTATTAAATACTATAATATATTAATATCTGATCATGCCCCTCTGTCTATTGCTTTACAAATCACAACTTGTATAAGAACCCTCTGTTCAAGTTGGATCCAATACTATTAAAAGATTATCAATTTTTTGAATTTATTAATGAAGAAATTGATCATTTGTTTCTATTAAATACCACGGCAGACTCTAAAATGGACACAAGATGGGAAGCCTTCAAGGCCACAATTTGTGGCTCGATTACCTCCTTTCAAATTATTCATAATAAAAAGAGGAGGGCTAAGCTTGAAGAACTTGAAAAAATATCTCTGATATGGAGCAGGCTTAAATGCTCACTCAGGATGCACAGATATGTCAAAAACTGTTGTCCCTGAGAGAGGAATTTGATAGTCTTATGGCAGAAATTGTGGAAAAACAAGTTCTTTATACTAGAGTCGGTATTATTCAAGAGGGGAACTGATACACAATATTATGGCCTTGCAATTAAAATCAGAACAGCAGAAGAACATTATTATACAGATATATGATGTACAAGGCCAAACGTTTACGAACTCTGAGGACATCAATAGGGTTTTCTCTGATTTTTATCAAGAGTTATCTCTATTGGATAGGTCAGATTTAACTAACTCAGAAAAAACATTCCTCTCAAAACTTACTATTAATATAATTCCCCTGCAATTGGCTAATGAACTTGAAAAAGATCTTTCAGAAGAAGAAATTGTCCTTGCCATTAGCAAGCTACCATTGGGAAAGCACCCGGTCCGGACGGAATCTCCACTGATTTCTATAAAAGGTTTTTTCAAAAATTGGTTCCACAAATTAAAAATGTATTTATTTATATGTCAAAATCTTGATCCTACCCAATATCCTTTTAGAAGCCACAATCTCACTGTTTCTTAAAAAGGGCAAGGACCTTAATAATCCTGCTTCATACAGACCAATTTCACTGGTTAACTCAGATGCCAAAAATCCTGACAAAAATCCTGGCTACCAGACTCAAGACAGCATTGCCTATACTGATTCACCCAGATCAAAATGGCTTTATAAAAGGTAGATCCTTAAGATCAAGCATATGTCGGACTATTAACATGCTGTACTACTGTCAGAACTTAGATCTTTAAATGGTTTTGATAGACGCAGAAAAAGCCTTTGATCTAGTTGAATGGCCATATATAAAATATATTATGAAAAATTATGGGTTTGGGCCACAGTTTTGTAACTGGATTGGCATGCTTTACTTGGGTCTGATAGCCAGGGTAAAACTGAACAGAGATTTGTCTCCATGTATAAATTCACAGCATGGCACCAGACAAGGATGCCCCGTCACTGCTAATATTTGTGCTGGCCATTGAACTATTGGCCAACACATCAGGTTCTCTTCTGACATTCAAGGTCCCATAATTAAAGATGTGGAACATCGAGTAAGCTTATATGTCGACTATAGGATGATCTATGAAAAGGATCTTAATAAATCATTCCCTTATATTATGGAAATAGTATTCAATTTGGATCTTTTTCTGGGTATTAAGTAAATTGGTCAAAAACAGAAGTTCTAGAATCTCTGTATAAGTCTAATTCCTTTACTCCACCTTCACGCTTTAGTGTAAAGGTAGTCTCTCAAACCGCGTACTTGGGAGTTAAGCTAGATAATAAACTGCAAAAAATTCAGGAACTAAATCTGGATCCTATGTTGGAGGAGGTTAAGGATCTCCTTGTGCATTGGGAACCCCTTTTTTGTACCTTAACAGGCAGGGCTAATGTCTTCAAGATGTCCATTCTTCCTAAGTTTAAGTTTCTTTTCCAGACCCTCTGGTGATTTTTTCAGAAGATTTTTTAAGGGCCTGGAGACACTGATAAAAACGTTTCTCTGGAAGGGGAAGAGGCCATGATCGAAATTGGATAAATTAATTTCACCAATAGCAGATGCAGACCTTACACTTCCTCAGTTTAAGTATTATTATTTTGCAGCTAAACTTTCTATAATATCTACCTGTTTCAAAGAGGATAAGTAGGACCCCTCATTTATTATTGAAGCCGCACAGACCCCGTTTCATACTCTTAAACATGCTTTGTATATAAATGCAATTAAAGCTAATTTAAATCTGTCACTCACCACTAGGATCATAATACACATTTGGAATAAAATACTGGGTGCTAAATGGATCAAGACCACTCTTTCGGAGCACTCTCCAATCTTCTTCAATACTAACTGTTTGCCATAAATACAAAACAATATATTCAAATCTTGGTACAATAAGTGGTTGAAAGAGATTGGTCAATGCTTGGAAAGTGATTCTATAATAGACTTCACAACATTAAGTAAAAAGTATAATATTCCTAACTCTCACTTTTATTGCTGTCTTCAAATTTGCAACTTTATCACTAAAAATCTGGATAAAATGAATAATTGCACTCTGAAGAAATCCTCTCACCCCAAAATGATCTCTAGGATTTATAACATTTTTTTACCCTTATCTTTGGAGAATACTTAGGGGCTAAAAGCTAAGTGGGAAGAAAAACTTAAAAAAAATTCCCCCTTAGAACTATGGAAAAAAATCAATAAATATTAAAAACTGGGGATTAAAATCCATAAGGATGCAACAAATTATATTTAATATTCTTCATCAAATTTATCATACTCCACAGTTTCTACATAAGATTAACCTTAACATTTCCTCCTCTTGTCCCAGATGTCAATCCGAACAAGCAACTTTAGAACATATGTTTATCCTGTGCCCTAAGTTAGATAGTTGGTGGAAAGGTATTATAACTTTCGTATCACAAGCTATTAAATTCTTACTGACTAAAGACTCTGTGTTGATGCTATTAAGAATAGGCTCCCCATATAATGTTCTGCCCCCCTTTGAAACAACTTTGATTAATATTAGCTTAACACAGGCATTTAAACAAATTCTCTTAAAATGGAAGGACACAGACCCCCCCCACAGACCAAAGTCTAGCTAAATGTAATCATTGATATACATGCCCTAGAACGGATACATTATGTAACTGTTAAACAAATGAATAAATGTGACCAGATCTGGTGACCATTTAAAAATAAATTAGCAGCTAGTAATAATCCATGAGAATAGCAGTAAAAAGAAAATAAGATAGTACACTGCATGTCTATTTATTTTTTGAAATAGCTCTGATATGAAGATAGACTGTCCTCTAAGCTATGCAAACTACTGTATACAGAGCACTATTCTAGATAGATACTGAATAAAACTGGATTTAAAATTGTGTAAAAATACTATTAAACTTTGAAAACGATGAAAAATAAAAGAAATAAAAAGTTACAGTTGCAGGAAGTGACGAGCTGCAGGATATCCAGATATATCACAATGTACTGTGGTATGTAACAGAAATGCCTTTGAATGTGATGTCCTGTGATATAGCATGATATATTTAAGCAATAAGCCATGAGGGGGTGTGGGTTATTGGAGGATTTACCACGGCTGGAGTGGTTTGCCCATGAGGCGAGCTGAGTGGGTAAACCCTCGCCAGCCATGGTAAATCCTCCACTAACACAAATCCCTGAGTGGCTTATTGTGATTATACCAGGCAAGTACTGGTTTGTTTTGTAAGACAAAATGGGGAGAAACTGTTTTTCCAGTTTGTATTATTTATTTAAAGTTTATTGCTAGGCAGTGTCACAAAATGTAGTTCCTTCCCCTTTACGCTGCCAGCAGTGTGTAGTGAAAGAGAAAGAGAGAGCGTGAGACAGGGCGATGGCTAAAGCAGTGTTTCAGTTCAGACATGGAGACAAGAACAGTGAGTGGTCTATGTGTGAGATGGAGACAGAGAGAGAGAGAGAGACACACACACTGTTCAAGTAGTGTTTTTATGTTGTTTCTTTCTGCAATGTACAGAGCTGGTGTTTTATGGTCTCCGCTTAGCGGGGAAACAAGATGGCTGTTACAGATACGTGATTTCGGCGTCAGATTATTTTTTTAAAAGATGTGGCTGGCTGGCATCTTTTGCGGTGATTATCAGTAGATTTACAATAAAGGTAAAGAGCCAGCCTGCCCATCTCATTCGTTCATTTTAGAGGTACATGGTATAATACAATATATCTATATATATATATATATATATACAGTATATATATCTGCTACTGCCACTTGTTACTGGCTACACCTGTAATTATGGAGGATGCAGGCATTACCATCTGGTTTTGCTACCAGGAAGAAGGTTGGGATTATAGAAAACATCATGAGCGAGGGATGGTGTAGAGAAACAATGAATGAACTAAGTCTTCATTGTGTGGTCATGTTAAAAGTGATGTTAAACACAACAGAAGGTCGGTGATGCTATGCTATTAAAAGGCTTGGAAAACTGAAGCCATCTGATTAGTCAACAGAATCAGAGGTGTATAATTATTCATTACAATTTCACACCTTAAGGCTGGTTACATGTAATCAGTGGCTAACTGTTTATGCTCCATTACCATAGTACAGGCAGAATGACAGACTGTGCTTTCCATACAGCTGCCATCAGTACTGTAACACTTCCTGTGGTTGCACTACAGGTACAGCTATGATAGAGTGTATTCAGCAGCAGGGGTAAAGAAGTATTTTTTTTTTTGTTGTTTAAGTTTTTAATTTTTCAGATATATAACAAGTAAATATTCTGCTGGATGCTGAACAGTGCACCACTGTAAACAATTAATACATTTAATGCAGGAGCCAGATTTGGCATAGTATTTTTTTTTATAGATTTCCCTAGTGGTCTAGTGATTAGTGAATCCATCTTACCTACTATCCTGATCGATCCCCACCCCGGTATGCTTTTTTAACATATTCCCGGGTGATCTAGTGGCCCCCCACTCCTGACCCTGCAAGTATTGTGCAACCCAGCTTCCCCCATCCTGAAACACAGTGGGCCACTGGCTCAGACCTCTGCTCTCCTTCATGGCTGGCAGCCCACTCAGATGTGAAGGAATGAATGAGCGCATGCACTCATTCATTCCTTCACATCTGAGCAGACTTCTGTATGAAGGATTGTGAGCTGAGGCAGTGGCCTGTTTTGGGATGAGGGAGCAGGCTGGGACAGAACTTGTTGGGTTGGGGGCAGGGTGGGCTACTAGACCAACAGGGATTCAATAATATTTAAAAAAAATATGGGCAGATGGATGATGGGGTCGGGACTGCAAGCCACCAGGGTTAATTTCTTCCTTTTTTTTTATAGTAGTCCACAGAAATACCTATTGCCATATTTTTTTATATGAATGAATGAGCATGGGCACAGCACAGCATGCTCTCAGTCATTCATATGTCAGTGGCCTGCCGGCCATGGAGGAGAGCAGACAGCTGTGCCAGTGGCCCACTATGTTTCTAGATGGGGGAGGGAGCAGGGTGGGACAGCTTCTGGGGTGGAGGAGAGGGGGGCCACTAGACCACCAGGGAAGATGTTAAAAGCATACCAGTGTGGAGGATCTATCAGGGATAGGCCATAGGTGAAATTGACATGCCCTGTGAAACATTTTGCAAAATGCATGAATTTCGCAAAATGTTTTGCGGTGTGAAATATCAATTTTGCACAACACTAGTTGTGACTGTAGGCCCATGTTTTTGATTATTCATTGACATAGAGGGACAACCCCTTGTTTTTCAGGGTGATGAACTTTCCTTCGATTTATTGGATGTGGATGCAGGGTAATGAGTGTAGACTGAACACTTTAGACTAGGATGCTGTTGTTGCTGCTGTATGATCAGATGCATACATCTCTACCCCCCCCAAAAGGGGGGGTAGAGATGTACACTGTGAATCATCTAATTATTTGATCTATCTAATTAGCCATCTAATTATTTGATCATGTGATGTTATTATCCATAATAAATGCCCAACCCTCATACAGTAATCAAGTTGATTAAAATGTTTTGCCCTGGAGTATATCAGACTGGGGCAGAGAAACAGATACATTTCCTTGTAGTTCAGAGCCCCCTCATTTTTTTAATAATGCCTCCTTCATTCTGATTTGACGTCTTTGCTCCAGTCCTTTTTGTGATCATCATCTGATCAGCTGCACTTATTCCCCTTTACTGTACCGGTGTCTCATTCCTACATCTACTTTTTTTTTTAATTTAACTTTTTTTAATTTTACATTTTTTTGGGCCTCCAGTCTTCCCTTAAATGCCCTTAATGCAGCTTTGGCCTCAACCCTGCATGCTGACCCACCATGCCCATGCTTGCATCCCTGGGTGAGGCCACTGGACAGGTGCCCCCTCTCCATGGTCAATGTTGGCTAGCCCTGGCTTATCCCCCAGGGTGAGGCCATGGGAGCTGGAGCCCCCTGGCAGACACTAGTGGCAGTGGAAGCAGCAGTGGAGTGGGGGAATCATGTCGGGGGGGACTGGAGAGATTTTTTTTCTTAGCTGTGTGGCAGTACTTGGGGGTGGGGACATGTCCACCCACCCCCTGTAGGTAATGGCACTGACACAGTGGGTCTCCTATGCCTCCACCAGATGTCCATAGTGTGTGTCAGACACTTCAACCCCTTCCCCCAGAAAAGGGGAGCAGTCTTTAGGAATGCTGAATCCTCCCCTGGCCAGCCCTCCTATGTCCCATTTCCATTTCTAAACCTGGGTCATTGGCATTGCAGATGGACACTCAGCCTCTGCGCTGGTGGGATGGTCATTCCCACATCTACTTGATTACAACTGAAGGGCAAAGAAAACAATCTTTTTTAGATCAGATCGGGATGGAAACAATATGAACTGGAGACAAAGGACAACCCCAAAAGACTTGCTGCTGATGTTGACACAACACAACTAATAAGTATTTCTCTTCTGTTCTGCCACCTTTTGTCAGCCAGTCTCAGTGGCAGGAAGGGATTAAGAGTGACAGATCTTTGGGCTCTATGATCCAATGCTGCCTTTATCCTCCTGCTCCTCCTCCCTCCTCCTTTAGCCTTTTTTTGTATCTTATCCTCAGTGGAGCTTTTGATTCCATTGCTAAGCAAGGGTGCAAGGAATCCAACACAACACCCCCAGTGATAGAAGTGCTTGAAGAACACATTATTTAATGGTTTGCTGACTCCAACTCTGTGCCAGTTCAGACACGAGTCATCGGCAGGAACAAGCTGCACCATCACCGTCGCAGACTGCACTACAAGAAATCATAAAGTCAAGACTGTACTAAAGAAAGTACAGCTTCATTGAGTACATTTCCCATTGAAATACAAAGACATGCTGTTTCACTATAAAGAAACTCTGGCCAGGGCCTATAGGGCTGCAGGTGAGGAATGTGGGGTAAAGATTTTGAATATTTGCTTCTTAATATTGTTACAGTAACTTTTCAGCATAACCTTGTTATGACCATGTCTCGTGAATAAGGGCAGAGAAAATGTGCAACTCCTGGGCTAAAGATGATTTTGCTCAAGGACTGCGAAATCAACTTCTAGGATGCAGAAACACATTTTAGGCAGGAGTTGAAAAATGACATCTACTATAAAGATATGGTTATGTTGTAAATTTGGGTTAAACATATTGAAAATTACCAAAGCTACGAGCCTGCATTTGCAAAATTCACTGTAGGCTCATAGCTTTGTTGTTTTTTTAATATTTTTACACCAAATTGTCAACATAGCCTACTTATGACCCCACCTCTTGGACAAGGGCAAAGAAAATGTTCAACTCCTGCCCGAAAGGTGAGTTCTCACAAGGACCACAAAATCACCTTTCTGGATGTAAAACAAACATTTTAGCCAGATTTGAAAAATGACAGTTATCATATTGAAGAGATGATGTGAAGATATGGCTATATTGTAAATCTGGGATACAAATATTGAAAATTACCATGGTTATGAGCCTGTGTTCTCAAAATTCAATGTAGGCTCACAACTTTATTTTTTTTTTAAATAATTTTACATGAAATTGTCAACATAGCCTTCTTATAACCCCACCTCATGAACAAGAGCACATAAACTTTCAACTCCTACCCAAATGGTGGTTTTGTGCAGGTACCACAAAATCACAACTCGGGATGTAAAATGAAACATTTTGGCCAGGATCTGAAGAATGACAGCTGTCACACTCATGAGATGCTGTAAAAACATATGGCTATGTTGTGAATTTGGGGGGGGGGGGAATATTGAAAATTAGCAAAGTTACAAGCCTGCATTTGCAAAATTCAATGTGGGCTCATAACATTGTTGCTTTTTAAATATTTTTACTCCAAATTTCCAATATAGCCTTCTTATGACCCCATCTCATGAACAAGGGCAGAGAAAATTTTCAACTCCGACCAAAAGGTGATTTTGCACAGGGACCATGAAATCACCTTTTGGGACAGATTTATCTAATGACAATGCAATTGATCATGAGGCAGGGTTCCAAAGTAGGCTTGTTGAGAATTTGGGCCACGAATATGCAAAAATTCCTAGGTTATGCCACTATGTTCAAAACCCCATTGAAATACATTAAAGTGCATACCTGTTTCTTCAGTTTGCAGTCCAGCATTGAAGAGCGAAGACATGTCTGGTCCAGAGAGTATTACTTTGTTGGACCCCCGTTGGGTAAGTAAGATCTGGGGGGTGGGTGCTGAGTTGGAGGTTGGGGTGGTAGGCAGTTACAGTTGCAAAATACATTGATGGAGGGTTTTCTTTTTGCAGGGTTGTAAAACAAATACCACAACATGGAGGATTCCTCATTATGACACAGGGGGATTGAGCACCCCCAGTGATAATCTTATGGTTCTGGGGGGTGTGAGGTGGCGGGTGCTGAAAGGGTTGGTCAGGGGATATCACAAGATATATAAGACATCCTCCCTCCCTCCATTCCCCTTCCAGAGTTTCCTTATGGACTCATGTTAATTCGCTTGTTTATCTAAGCATATTGTAATTATTTTGCCTAGTCCACTGTTGCATATTGTTTCTTATATTTAACATGTCATCACTCTGTCAGCTTCATGTTCTATGTGAGTCATTGTATTTTGCATTTTATTTGCACTATTGTATTTACTTTCATTGTCTCCTGTGATATTATCATGGCCCGAGGCATACCTGAAAATGGTCCATTGGATCAGTGTACCTACCCAGTTATTAAAGTCATGAATAAAATATCCATTGCAAAAAAGTACATTAATGCATCAGTTAGGGTTGGTATTAAAGCATCAAAAGATGGGAAATTCAACATTAGGGTTTCCACCCCTAACTCCTCACCCCCACCCCACAAGCAGCAAAAGGACAAGACCACAAAAGCTACCACAGACAGCCATCATCAGGTAAGAAAAAAAAAACAATGGTTGTCACTACAGGTAGAAAGCCACAATGCTGTTGGATGCCCAGAACATCCTCCCTGCGCAGGTGGTTGGGGCAAAAATGGTATCAGGATTCAAGAATTCATGATGTAGCCATAAGGAAACCTTAATGACAAGTAAAGGTGGGAGTCAGAAACCAAGTAGGGTCTGTGGTGTTACAGAATGTAGGAAAATGGCAGACTAGGTGGGCAAAGTGGTCCTTTCAGCCTTTCTGTAATATCATGTAGCCATGAACATTGTAAAACATACACACAATTGATGAGCCTGTGCTTCTGCAGCTGCTGGTGTTAGACATATACACTGACCTCTCGTTGCAGAAGTGCAGATACCTCAAAATCCATTACACAAAAAGTGCATCAGTACTTCTGTCTGCAGAAGCAAAGTACCTTGAGGGTTCTGTGTCTCTTCAGAAGTTTTCTATATGCAAGGGGGCTGCTGTTCTGGAACCAGAAGTTGGTGTATTTCTTACATCTGTGGCTGAAGAGATGCAGGGTCCCCTTTTCTACAGAAAGGCTGGCCCCATAGGGGCATAGAGAAAAGAAGTCTTGTAATTTGGATATAATGGGTTTGTATCTGGGCGAAGAGTCCTGTGCTTCTATATACAGAAGCAGTATAGTGATTTCAGTATAGAAACACAGAAAAATAAAATGTGATGGCAGATAAAAACTGCTTTGCCCTCCTAGTCTGCCTTTTTCCTACTTACTGTAACAGCACAGACTCTGCTAGATCTCTGACTCCCTCCTTTTCCATATCACGAAGGTTCCCTTTTACCTACCCCATGCATTCTTGAATCCTGTTACTGTTTTTAACCCCACCACCTACACTGGGAGGATGTTCCAGGCATCCACCAGTATCTTGGATTCCTATCTGCAGCGACCAGTGAATGTGTATATTTTACAGTTTGCATGCCACAGATAGGAGAGGAGAGGAGAGGATGGAAGATTTGATACCTTTTATTGGACCAACAAGTGTCGTGCACAAAGATGGATTTATACACAAGCTTTCGGGGCCACACAGGTCCCTTCCTCAGGTGAATAGCAAAACTGAACAACATAAGCAGTATTTATATCCACTGTGGAGCAAATAAAAATCAGGAAGTGAAGTAGGAAGGTGACAAAGGTAAAGGTATCAAACCTTCCATCCTCTCCTGTTTTGCAAGGACCAATACGGCTGGAATCTTTTTTTACATGCCACAGATACAAATCCACGAATGTAGCATATCAGTATTACTGCATTTGTATGATCTGGAAACAGTTGTGTGTTGTTTGTCTAACCTGATGATGGCTGTCTGTGGTTGCTTGTGAGGTCTTGTCCTTTTGCTGCTCTGAGAAGGTGGGGGTGGGGAGTTAGGGTTGAAAACTGTAATGTTGAACATCCTAGCCATTGACGCTTTAATACCAACCCTAACTGATGTATCAACATAGTTTTTTTTGTGATGAATTTTCTTACTTTTTGGGATAGTGTAATCATAGCCCTATTTGTCTATTGTAGTACAGGGCATTATAAGTTCAGTTGTCAGTGCATTCAAATGAGTAGGAAGGAGGTGTTTTGTTTTCTCCTCATGTCATTGCCAAGGCATGCTGCTTCTAACATAGTTTGCAGGTGGGTATACTGATTATTTTTAAATGTGATGCCCATAATGAGGTCTGTACAGAGAAAAGTAGTACGGGAGTATAATTATGGGTTAATACTTACATGGCAGTTTTGGCATCTTAGCCAATCAGATCACTTAGATTTATATACAGTTTTCTCCACATGTTATAAATGTTAGTACATATTTCCACAGCATACTTATTAATCCCTGCATAGGATCAGTAAGAGGGTTCTCCAACTGGACTTAGATTCCTGTCTGACCTTAAGCTGTTAGAACAATTATACTATGGTGTTGACAGTGCAGCCCAGTGATCACTGTACAGAGTGTAAATCTAGTGTCCCAGATGGGAATCCTGTGGCTAAAACTAACTCATTGGGTGATTCTGAGCAAGTAAACCTCCCTCGGCTTGATTTTCAAATGGCATAGGCCTCATTATTTCTGTCTTTCTGATGCAACTTAGGTATGTGAGGGCAAACTATGTTTAGCCTAGTTTTTACCAATTCACATGAGTTGCTGATACCAGCCCACTGACTCATGAAAGTTGGAGGTTACCTAATTTACGTGCTCATGCATACCAAGGTCATGGCAGCAATGTGCCAACAAATGTCCTGAGGGTATGTGGGGTATTTTCCATAAGAAGCAGGTTTAAATCCCCCACAACTACTAAAACATCAGTGAAATACTTTTTTAAAACCTATCTGTGACTTTATTTGTTGCATGCCAGCCAAACGTACTTGTGAAGGAATACGTGAAGCATGGGCTTGGGAGCTCCTGGGTTCAGTGGCAGTTTTCCAAAATATAGATAATGGACTATTATTCCAATTTCTATTTTGCAGTGGCCATACAATCTTATGAACAATATGCAAAATCTTTCTACTGTAGGCTAGTCCGTGATTTGGGCTTACCCCCCGCCGCCTGGGCCAAGCTCCTTTCTAGTCAGTGGCCATCATCTCTCTTTGAGTGCATGCCGCTTGGACAACTCTGAAGTTAGCCCGTGATTTGGGCTACCCACCCCACTTCTGGGGCCATGCTTCTTTCCAGCCAGGCAGTCATCACCTCTCCTGCCCACTTTGAGCGCCTGCCACTTGGACAACATTGAGGTACATAGCCGGAGACTGCACAGCTCCTCCAACACAACACAATTGGCTGCTCTTTCTTCTACCTGAGCCCTGATTGGACTTGTTGTCCCAGACTTCACTGCTATTGGCTGTTTGTGGATACTTTGGTTGCCAACTACTAGGGGGGCTTCTGCCAAAATAGTCTTACTGTAAATTAAATTTGTTTATAATTAGCTACCGTATTTGCAATGCAGTGTGAATTTGTCTGCACTGTTTTCAGATATTGTCAGCCTGCCTGTTAATATACTGTGAATTCTCTACTTGCTGTAGTGTAATTGCATAGCCCTTCGGTGCAAGTTTGTTAGTGGAATCCTTCTCTGCCTAATTGCCCATATTCTTGAACTCTACCCTTTTCTCTCCCTCTCAACCTACCCCTGTCTCTGAAAACATCTTTCTGCTTGTACCCCTGAAATCTAATTATGCTCGGTGACTCGAGTTATACCCCACTCCATTTTTAGCTGCCACCAATCTCAGCCAGCCCACTTCCTAACACTTTGCTGGTCTGACACCCTCCACTCTTTGGGCTGCTAATTTTTTATCTCCATTCATCTCCTGTAGTAGACGAATCCTTATACCCCCACCCTCCCATTTTGTTTCTTTTAAATTTCCTTGGTGCCTGTTTTCTGACTGCATGGCTCATCCAACACAACACGATTGGCTGCACTTTCTTCTACCAGAGCCCTGATTGGACTTGTTGTCCCAGACCTCACTGCTATTGGCTGTCTGTGGATCCTTTGGTTGCCAACTGCTAGGTGGGCTTCTGCCCAAATAGTCTTACTGTAAATTAAATTTTCCCTCCCACCCACCCCAACCCTGACTGCTATTAAACACAACTAAGCCATTCCCAGTATACTTCTAATTGGCTATCTGCCCCCCTCCCCTCCCACCTTACTCTGCTGAGTCCTGCCCACACTTATGCCCCATCTAGTAATTTCTACCACATATATGCCACTTTTCTGTTTGTCTCCCATGCTTTCTAGCTTGAAAATGGCCCTCACATACAGTATGTACTATTACTCTCCCTTTTGGTCAGTTTCACTGAACATCTGCCACTAAATAGTACTCATCCCTATATCTGTGTATTGGATTATAGCCCACACTACACCACAGGCTGCTCAATGGGAATCTTCATCAACATGAACAATGGGCCATGGTCCCCCTTTTTTACACGACCTTGGCCTATTGACTGGAAGACCTGCAGCAACCATGTCTACCACTATTTTTGCCTGGATATTCATATATTCTGTGCAATGAATAAAAAAGAGGTACAACACCCTAACAACAGAAGACAATTCAGGCACTCTTCTAAACTGCTAAGAATACACCTCCTGAGAATTGCCCTCATGCTACTGATGCTATCATGAAATATTCACCCAAACCTGGGCCCAAATGGCAAAACCTCTAACACTGTATCCGCTAAGCCGGGGTCCATTATGCTTGCCACAATCAATATCTGTAGCCTTCTAAAAAAAATTGGCATACTGAAAGTCTGGGTGTCTATACACAACAGGGACATACTATTAATTTTTGAAACCTGGCTATCTCTGAAAATTCCAGACTTTGCAGTAGCCCTGCCAGGATGCACAATTCTTGGGCTAAATAGATCCATAAAGAGGGGTGGTGGCGGGTGTGCTATTTACATAAAAAATTCCATTACTGGGCTGGCCATGCCACAGTTGGACTTTGGATGCCCTGCCCAAGCTCTAGCTGTACAAGTGATCCTGGGGGTGCACAACAAATCCCTCACCATCCTATCTGTATACATACCCAACCACTGGCCCTCAAGGCATCCTGGACTTCCTACGGGCAAAAAAGCACCTCTCTGAGACAATTTTAATGGGTGATTTCAACATTAACTAGCAGTCAGGAACTATCAGGGCTATAAAGGACTCCCTTATCATCCTTGCACCTCACTCAACTCACCAACCAGATTAAACTATAAAACCAGAACTAGCACCACCATTGACTGGATTATATCAAATCACCCAGCTTGCATCTCTAATGTAAAAATTCAGCCTGACTCAGTCAGTGACCACTCCCCTATCACTTGCTGTTGGTCAAATGAATTCCACTCCCTCCATCTCTAATAGTCTACAACCTAATGTTAAAGCGTGGGCACCTGGATCTCCTAAAGCATCAACTATGTCCACAGGACTGGTCCTTCCTTGACACTGCTAATGATATCAGTGCTGCCCTAGAGCCTAGAATCATGGTCTTCAACTTGGCCTGTGATATCCATGCCCCTTTCAAAAAAATGAAGGTTTGTGGAACAATAAATTCTTGGATTACACCAGAACTAGTAAACAGTATGAAACAACGTGACCATCTATGGCAACTTGCTAAATCCTCCAGGAAACAATGTGATTTTCAGTCACATAAAGCTGCTAGAAATGCTTGTACAGTACAAAGGCAATTCGACAGGCCAAAAGAAAGCACAATAGAGAGCTGCTGTCAAACACCTGGGGTGACAGCAGGAAATTCTGGTCTAACATTAAAGACATTACTGACAAAGAACAAAAGGTCTCTCTGAATGTTTTAAATGTTGATGGCAAGCCCATCACTGACCCACTCATAATCGCAAATACTTTTAACACTGCTTTCACTAACCTATCCGGTGTCCTTCCTAAAGACTTCTTTGATGAGGCTCCTACAAACTCAGTTGAGTGCTCCAAGATGAAAAATCCTGAGCTCCCACCATTCTATTTCAAATGGGTCTCCTTAGCCCAGGTCAGAAAGCTTCTACTAAAGTACTAGGGAAATCCAGACATATTGGTGACACCCTTGACCTTAAACTTATTGAACTTACGCTGGAGGAGGTTCTCCTGCCTATTACCAAGATACTTAATCTATCTCTCACTCTATCCCAGTTCCCAGTAGAATGAAAAACTTCCCTGGTCACCCCAGTGCTTAAATCTAGTGATCACACCCTGCATTGCCACTACAGGCCTATATCAATCCTCTCCCCACTATCAAAAGTACTTGAATGCATAGTAACCAACCAACTTGTTGACTACCCTGAAAAGTACGCCCTACAATGCCCTCAACAACATGGCTTTAGGAAAGAACACAGTACTACCACAGCTCTCTTAGAATTTACCAGCTTCATCCAGCTGTCCTTCAATAAAAACAATCTGGTTGGAGCGGCTTTCATCGATCTAATGAAGGCTTTCGACACCATTAATCACAAACTCCTCCTTGATCAACTTGACACCACTGGTCTTTCATCAAATACCCTGAAGTGGTTCGAACGCTACCTCGAGGATAGGTCACAAAGGGTGAAGATAGAAAACGTCATCTTGGAGCTGCAATTCATCCATTCAGGGGTACCACAAGGGTCCATTCTAGTGCCTCCCCTGTTTAGCATCTTCCTAGACAACTTACCAAATGCCTGTCATCTAAGGACGCTCCTTTACACTGATGATGCTGTCATTTTTGCAAGCCATTCTGATCCCACTGTGCTTGAAGATAGCCTTCAACTTGGTTTCCTTGAAGTTGAAAAATGGTTCCAATTCCATAAACTTGTTCTAAACTACAAAAAAAAAACTCCTGCTGTTCTCATCCTCTCATCACAAGTACAGGTCACATGCCTTTACAGTCAGAAATAACCTAGGAGCCCCCTTTGAGCAAACTCAATGATTCAAATACCTCGGTGTTACTCTGGACAGCCACCTCACTTACATGCCACACATTGAGATTGCTGTCAGGACCACAGATGCAAAACTAGGTCTGTTATTTAGGCATAGAAGGAGCCTGATCCCTGAAGCACTTAAACTCACTGTCTACAGTTCAGTACTATCCACTATTGATTACAATTTGGTCATTTATGGAGCAGCCTCAGCCACATCCCTCAAAAGGCTAAACACAACCTTGAACAAAGTCTATAGACTCATCACTGATACTGATCCCCTCTCCCACACATGTGATCTCTACACACTAACTAGATGACTTAATCTACAGGGCCGGATCAAATACCAATCTTGCATAATGGCCAAAAAGGTGCTACTTGGAGCCATGCCAATTGGCATCACCTGTCTCCTGCCCAGATCCCACAAGTCTCATCATATTCAGACCTCTGCCACCAAGCACTTCCTTGTACTAAAGTTCTGGATCACCCAGTGTCAATGTTCTTTCCTCTACAGAGCTCCAAATTGGATAAATGTCCTGGGCAGTGAACTTACTAACTTACCTCATCTTGTTCACTTCAAACATCTCCTCTTCCAGCAAATTTTGAATGAAAGTGCTTGTGACTGCCACAAATAATCTCATCTCTTGATCATCTTTAAACATTTTACACCTGCAGCTAAGTCTGGGCCTCTATCTGACCCACCCTCCACCTCCTCCCTCTTGTTTATCCCTTTCCCCACACTACCACTACCCCAGACATTTTCTTTCCCTTCCTTGGCCCTGGTTCCCCTTCACCCTTGGTACCTTCCCCCCCTCTTATCTCCCCATCACCTCCCTTCCCCTTCCCTGCTCTCCCAATATACCACATTCTCTTCCTTCCTCACTACTCACCTTTATAATGCCTCCGGGCTGCATCTTTCCCCCTCTCCTGACATCCTCCTCTCCTACCTCTCCTCTTGTCTCATCTTAGTGTTCTGACTTGTCAACATTACTCTCTTACAGTCTGTAAACAACTATGTATATGATTTATTGCTGTACACTGTAAATGAATTCTGTCTCCCCTTGTCTGTCCTGTTTACCCCCTCCCAAAGTGATGTGGAACCTTTGTGAATGAGCTGTCCTGTGCTAAAAGGTATTTGTAATCTGAGAATGAATAAATAAATACAAATGTGCTAGCCCTGAGCTACTGTCTTGCATGACTAAGAACCAGAACAGCTTATGTCTGGTTCCCCAAAACTGATACTAAAAAATGAAATGGACCAGTATCCACAGTATGGCAATGGGAGGGTGCTTTAAATTGTGGTCCCTTTGCCCCTGCAAACTGCAGGTTTGTGGATACAGAACTAGATGTGACTCGTTTGTCTGCACACACAGATAACGGGTACTCCCACCATCCATCATGCATGCAAGCATAGCTTGACATGATAAAGTTGGACTGCCACAAATCTGAGTTGCACAAGTACCATTAATGAATGCTGTACAAGCCAACATTTCTGTATAGAGCCCCTGGCCCAGATATTCAAAAGGGTTGTGCATGGTGCAACAGTGTTGCACCATGCACAACCCACTGATGCGCCCCAGTGCGATATTCAAAAGGGAATTGTGCCTGGCACAAATCCCGATGCGCTGGAGTGTATCAGTAATGTATGCGGCGCAGGTGGGGGGGCGTGTCCATGCATATTCTGCACATCCCGATATTCAGCCTGGGATGTGCTGAGTCCATGCACGTGCAACCCCTACTTGCGCCGCACAAAGTTGATCCCCCCAAAAAAGGGAACAATGACTGGCCATCCACAGGTGAGCTGCCATATTGCAGGGCACAACACAGCAGCTGCCACCTGTGGGTGGCCACCCGAGCTCCAGCTGCACCTGGCGGTGCCCCCATGCCCGATCGTGGGCATACGTAAAAATATGAACCTTCAAGCCCCCTGCTGGTCCAGTAGACCGCTGTCAGCCCGATCACGGGCTTAAGTAAAAATAAAATTAATCCAATATCCCTGGTGGTCCAGTGGATCACTGTCAACCCAATCGCGGGCTTAGGTAAAAATAAAATGAATCCAATATCCCTGGTGGTCCAGTGGACCACTGTCAACCCAATCGCGGGCTTAGGTAAAAATAAAATGAATCCAATATCCCTGGTGGTCCAGTGGACCACTGTCAACCCAATCGCGGGCTTAGGTTAAAATAAAATGAATCCAATATCCCTGGTAGTCCAGTGGACCACTGTCAACCCAATCACAGGCTTAGGTAAAAATAAAATGAATCCAATATCCTTGGTGGTTCAGTGGACCGCTGTCAGCCCGATCGCAGGATGTCAGCCTTGGTGTCCTGTGTGTGGAGACACAGATTGGGGTGGAGTCCAACTCCAATGAGGACTACTCTCAGCTCCTGGACAGCATGGGTGACATTGTGGATGTGTTGCCCCTGATGGAATCTGACACAAGCACCATGCCCAGTGCTCTGCCAGTGGCAGAACAGCTGCCTGCCACCACTGCATGTACAGCAGTGTGCACTGCCATGGCTGTGCCTGCAGTGGTGGTGGTGCAGCTGCGCAGGTGCAGGGCAATGTACAATGGCTGGACAGGTGATGGCAGCAGGCTGCGGGTGCCCCTGTGCAGCCAGACACAGGGTTCAGGGTTCACTGCCAGTGTGCCTACTGTGCCCATTCTCCCTGCAGACCCCACTGTGCAGTGTCCACTGGAAAGGGAGGCTGTGCAGCATGGCCAGTCACCACAAGAGGATTGGTGTCCCACCTGGGAGCCCCAGGATGCCGACTGTGTGTGTGTGCTTTCCTGGCCACTGGACCATGTGGTTTGGGTGTGATGAGGGCAGTCTAGCACCGCTTGAGCCTGTGCACTGGTACAATGCCTCTGATCCACACCACATACCAATGCCTGGGTGGGTGGGTGCATGTGTGTGTGTATATGTGTGTGTGTGTGTGTGTGTGTGTGTGTGTGTGTTGCTGTGTGTGGTTGTGTGCCACTGACTCCCCTACCCCTGCATCATGCCTCTGTGTGTGCATGCTCATTGCCATGCATGCCCCTGCATGTGTTCTGTACCTGTTTGTGTGGCCCATGCATGTGTAGCACACCACCTACCTGTGCACCACAGTGCTCCTGTGTAATGGTGTCATGGTGGTGTCATACCTGCTGGAGCAGCCGTGGGTCCCTCCACCCAGGGGGTGGCTGACCACCACCCTCCAGCCCATTGCCTCCATTGTCCCCACTGTTGTCACCCTCATCAGCCTCAACAGCTATCCCACAGTCAATGGTCATGTTGTGCTGTATGCAGCAGGCCAGGAATAGGCCACAGGCTTTTGAGGGGCTGTACTGTAGGGCACCACTTGACCTGTCTAGTCAATGAAACTATGCCTTCAGCATGCCAAAGACATGCTCGATGATGTTGCATGTGCTGGCGTGTGTCTCGTTGTACCATTCCTCTGCTGGGCCAATGGGTGCCGTTAGGGGGTGAACAGCCAGGGCTTCTTCGGGTATGCGCTGTCACCTGTGTAGAGATTGACATGGTTAGCCCTCTGCTATTCTGTGCTGTGCCCCTTGCCTGTCGCTGGCACCCACGCCACCATGTACACTCTGCCCAGCCCCATCCCCAGGTCTGCTCTGCCCATCGCCCCTTGCCCATGCCATACTCACCCACTAGATGGCCTGTGGGATGTCCCCACATTCAACCCTGTGGCACAGCACAGAGCTGTGCAAGATGAACGCATCTTGTGCACTCCCAGGGTGTGTGCGCAGACATTGGGGATGCACCCTGTGGCATCGCACACCACCTGGCAGTTGACACTCAGGCTCTCCTTCCTGTTGATATATGCAACCCCAAGAGGGACAAGTGGCATGCAGATGCCCACGTGGGTGCCGATCAATGGCCCCAATCACACCAGGCATGCGTGCCGCCCTGTGAAAGTCCTGCATGTTTGCTGTTGTTTGATTAAGTTAGCACTCTGATACCTTCTTGCACCAGATTTGAAGTACTCACTGAGAGTGAATGAAGCCCCTCATTTGTTTTGTCTGTACACTGCTGCATGCTCTGCCTGTGTGCTGTGGAAAAGGATATATTCTGAAGCACATGGCAGCAGTACATTGAGGAACTGTGTGAGGAGGTGGGACGTGTCCAACTGGGTGATGCCTGTGGTGTCCCCTGTTGGTCTTTGGAAGGTGCCCGTGGTGAGCAAGCACATGACGGTGGTCACCTTCGTCTCCATGGACATGACATGGCTCTGTCTGGTGGGTACCTGCATCTCCTCACTGCACAGCTCACAGAGCTGCCTCAGAATGGCCCTGTTCAGGTGGTACTGGCCCACAATCTCCATGTTGCTGTACTTCTCAAAGGTGATGCAGGCATGGTACCACTTGTGTCGGGCATACCACCAACGGGCCCTTTCTCAGCCATGTTGCTGATCCTCCTGCCCCCTCACACCCCTCATTACTGCCTCCATCAAGAAGGGTGCACTATTCATGGCCCTTGCTGTCCAGTGTCCTCCTGGGTGGTTGGCTGCTGGCTGTTTGCCACCCTGGTACACGGTATGTGTGTGTGTGTGTGTCTCAATCTCTCTCTCTGCCTCTATCTCCCTCTCTCCCTCTCCCAGGCCACCTCTCTGTCCCTGTCCCTCTGTGTGTGGCATTTGTCTGCCTGTCTGTGTCTCTGTCTGTCTCTCCTTCTCACTCTCACCCCTGGTGCAAGTGCTGTCTGTGTTTGTGCCCTGTATTTATAGGAACAAGTCTGCTCAGAGCAACTTCGATTTGTTCCACACTTGCACCATGGTTTCAAGGTTAAATATGCCACTGTGCTGGATATTCATGGGAACGCCCCCCTGCACTTGCACCTGCATTCATTATAGTTGCACATTGGTGCAATGGATTTTGCTCTGTGCACTGGCTCCCACTGAATATGGCTCCTTGGCGCAATTCCGCACTTGTGCCGACATAACTCAGTTGCAATATGTGCAACTGCTCTGAATATCTGGGCCACTGTATGCAGCAGAATGTACTATGGATCTAAATTTGCTAGCACACAAGACATCCCAAACAATATGTTACCCTGCTTTAAAAAGGGGTGAACATTTGCCTCCCAGCAAGACAGTAATTGTGCAGTAGAAATACAAAAAGGCACAGTATGGTAAAAAAATAAAAATTAAAGGAAGATGCATACAAACTGCCATGGGAAATCGAGATTGCTCAATCACAGCACACTCCTTATGGAATAAGCTCCCTCTGTCCATTTGCTTGTCCCTTACACACCAAGCTTTTAAATAAAACCTGAGAACTTGGCTCCTTAAGGCTGCAAACTATCACTGCATTGCCCATAAACATTAGAGTCTACAAATCGTCTGTGCTGTTCTAACAGGTAGGCAACACTTGCTTCCCTTCCCTCACTTGCCCCTCCTCTCCTCTCCCCTGTCTTTCCTACCCCTTACCCTCAACCCTCAAGCTTACCCCTGACCCTTTGTCTTTCCTTGCCCCCTCACCCTAACTACTCTCAAACCAAACATGTCTACCCTCAACCCTCCTCCTTCTGTTCTCTAATGTCTCAGTGAAAATGTTGATTTGTATAAAATTGCACAGCCTATTGATACTGCACCCATATGAAATGGACCACTGTAACTGAATGCTGTCATTGCATGTAATTTGCGTCATATGTCTTAAATTGCGTGTCTTTGCCTATGTACATTTTGTATTTGCATAATCTAGGTTATCCAATGTATAGTTTTCCCCGCCACCACATGCCAGGTGTGTGTGTATTATCCCATGTATATGCTATTGTATTCCTGTGTTGTTGCCATCATGTGGCCTGGGTCATGACTGAAAATGGTCCTCTGGGTTAGTGCACCTATCCAGTTACCAAAGACATAAATAAATAAATAACAAAGAAAGTAAATAAGAGGCATTTGAAAATGGCAAATCAACACTTGAAAATATTCAAGAAGTAGTACTTGTCAGTCATCTAAATCTGTTTTAAAAACTGAACCACTATTAAAACAAAGAAAGTAGCACTGAACATTCTATAAAGTAGAAAATATATGCCCATCTTTGAAGGAACATACACTAGTATCATCCAGCACCACTACTGCCTCAACTGGAATATAGATATAAATATTACTACTAGAATAGTATACTATACAGCACAACTCATTGCATCAATTCAGTTTTTATTGAAGCAATATGTTCCTTTGACATATTTTGGTATTGATTTAATACAACATTATAATTATGTGAATATACATTACAACATAATATTGGAGTATTCCAAATATAAATAGAATAAATATTTGTATTATTTGATGTACTATTATATAATATTTATAATATGTTGTGTATTTTTTTTTCTATAGCTGTTCTTTTATTTTACCATGACACAAGTTTCACTCAGATCTTTTGATCCATCTTCATATGACTGATACAACCTAAAATATTAAAAGCTCATATTGAATTGCTACGGCTTCTCATTCTGCCATATAATAATAATTTATATTGGAACACGTTCTTATTTTATTGATTTATATTGTAACCTTATGATCTCATACTCCATTTGCTATAGTATCATAAATTTGTATCAATATAACTTCAAGTTGCATTGATTCAATTTGCATACTTATTTTTTCGTAACAGATAATGTGAGTAAACAGATTTTTTAAAAGTCATGTATTCATATACATAGCAGTATAAATGTATTTTGTATCAATTAACATTTTCTATAAATTTCACAAAATCAAAGTTCTACTAGAGTCTATTTAAGCAATAAGACAGGATAGGGCATATGTTATTGGGAATTTACCCACTCCACCTGTGATTTGTCATTACCTTGGTCCTGGAGTGCCTTATTGTGATTATAATGGATCCATATGTAAAATTCATTTTAAAATGTGTTTAATTATGATTTTTGCTTTTATATAAGTCATTCCTCAGTTGTGGTTTTACCATAGTTAACCAAACAGGTTACAGGATGTTTATGTCCATTTTATTACAATTTATTATAATTTACAATATACAGTAAATGAAGGTTTACTTCCACCTCTAAATTCCTCTAACTACATCATACAACTCATTAATTCTTCTCACTACCACAAATCTTCCTGGCTTTGGGAAGTTGATATAAATATAGAAAACAATGAAGACAGGTCAAAAACGTCTCACGACAGATATCAATGTCTTAATACAAATCATCTTTAAAGAGTGATCTATACTTAGTTGAATTTGTATGAATGATGTGGTGGTGATGGGGGGATTTCTTTGTTTTTATTGTAAACCCTGATTTATTACATGCACACACACACAGACACACAGACACACAGACAGACACACACACACACTTTTCTTTCTTTGTTCAAATATTAATTTAGAGTTAGCATCACATTTTAGACATTTTATTGGAAATATCACACAACATTGCTCCTGCTATCTGCTGCAGAAATCTAAATAAAACTGCCTTTTATTTTCATTAGTGTAACGAATTAAGATTAACTTTTAAGAACAGTTCTAATGTCAAACAACTGTGTAATAAATATACATTGTATCCCCCTCTTCTTTTGTAGGTCTAGAAAAACAAGTGAACTAATATTTTCCAAGGAATATCTGCAATTGAGCTTATTAGCTTTGCCCTAATGTGGATTAAAAGGATTCTTTTGTTTTGTTTTGAGAAGCGTGGGCTATTAATGGTTATGTGATCTACATTCATGATAAAAAAACAAAGTAAATGTATATCTCAGCATATGCAACTGAGCAGTGTTGTATCCCACACAGCTTTTAGCTGTGTTTTGCATTTGTATTGGTACATATATGTAGCAATGTTTCTGTGAGTGCATTATATGGATGGTCACTTTTCTTCACAGAGGGGAAGAGCAGCATTAAAATCTCATTCCTGTAATTCCATTAATATGTCATCAGAAATGTATAATACCACCATTCTGACATTAGACAGCTGCTAGTATGGGATGAAATGATCTCAGGACTACCAGGGAAAACATTATCCTTATGGGGACAGAGATTTTAATGCTACTCTTCCCCTCTGTGAAGAATAGTGACCATCCATATTATACACACACAGAAACATTGCTACTTACACATACCAATAAAAACACAAAACACCAGAGTGAACTACTTTTAAATTGTTTTGTGTAATTAAAAATTTAATGTAGATTAGGTATGGGTCTAAATTGAAATACTGTACACTCACACATTTCATCAGGGAAAGGGTGCAAAAAAAGTTTTGAATGAGTGTGCATCCTATTCTGAATTTATAATGGTAAAATAAGTTAGCATAATCCCTTGGATGCATGCTTATTTGCATATGCTTATTTGCAAAGCACAGCATTAAGCAAAAAAGAGTTATAATTCAAATCATTGATCCTAAATGTCTCATAAATTTAGGAAAAGGTAACTTATCAACAACAGTAAAAAAGAGTGAACTAACACAAGCACATACACACAATTAGTTCCCTAATACATAAACTTATGGACACATGTACGTATCTACTATTTGAATTTAAATGTTGCTTCCATGTGGGAATTTCATGTCATAATAATATGTAACTAGTTAGATGAGTTTCTAATCAATTTTCAGAAGATGATTGTCATAAAACGACTGTGCCATATAATGTATGACCACCATTTATCGTGTTCTTCACCCAATAAGTTACTTATATAAAAAAAAGCAAACGCTGATGCCTGATTTCTTGGTGCAGGAAACAATCCTGGAATAATTCACTCTTTATTAAAATAACATAGCATATGGTTAAAGTTAAACAAAATAGATTAACATCAAGGGACAGTTTTCTCTTTTGCAGGTACAGAGGGTGTGTGTGGTGCCACTAGACACCAGGGACATTGGGGAGGGTGATAGGATAATGGGGAATGCAAAGGACCTACTGAACTACTAATGATAAAATAAAAAATAAATATATATATATATATATTATATATAAATATATGTATATGTGTGAGTATACATATATATGTGTATATATATATATATATATATATATATATATATAGTGATCGAGAAAGGGGAGGGACCACTAGACTACCAGGGCTATACAAAATCACACATACCCCATAATGAAATGCATCATGCGATGTTTATGTAAATCAACATGACATTTTAGGCTGGTTTAGCTTTAAGCAAGAATGCTTGGTGCCAAAGGGCCTCTCACACAATCTGCTAGGGGTGCAATCAGAAGACACAGACACGTGTTTTGTCCTACCCAGGACTCATCAGTGTGCCTCAACTGTATCACAACCCAGGGGAATTGAACCAGCCCTTAGTTGGTCTTACAGGTTTGTGTCATGGTGAGCCCAAAACAAAACAAACAAAAAAAAATAACAAGCTTAAATACAAAGGACCTAATTGCAGAAGCACTTAGGCAAGAGTTGCTCCAAAGGGCACTGGCAGTGAAGCCAAGTTTCAAAGGAATAGAAAATCACACATACCCCCCATAATGCAAAGCATCATGGGATGTATATGTAGTTCCTTGGCAAACACCAGCTCACATTGGTGGTAATGGTGGAAGGATAATTGTGTTTATGCTGTTAAAGTTACATTTATCCCCCCAAAAAAAAAGACAATCGGTAACAGGCATGCATTGCATCTGTTAATTGCATACCCCTGCGGCTTGTTATGTTGGCGAAAATGAATTTCAGTTTTTGGCCTGAGTCACTGAACTGCTCTGTCACTGTATATTTTCTCTGAGGAACTTGGATTCATACACTATTTTACCTATTGGTCAAATTGATTAAATTCTTTGATGTCCAAAGTTGTTCAGAGGAAGCTGCTACTCCATCAAGAAAGCCATATTGGAGTCACAGTCTACTGATGCACAGACGTTCTTGTCTCTCATCTCTAGTTTATGGCTATTCTATGGAAAAAACTTGGCTTGTATCAACATGGTACCTTAACATGAGCCTGGCAAGCAGACTCAGAATTCTTTCCAATTCTAGAAACAAGCCAATGTGCAGGTGCCCAACGAGCCATTCCTTCACAACTCAATAATAAATACTTTTAAACAATAAACATGTCATTTGTAGCTGAAACAGGTGCTTTTTAGAGAAGGATACATAGAAACATAGAAACATAGAATGTGACGGCAGATAAGGACCGCTTGGCCCACCTAGTCTGCCCATTTTCCTACCTAACAGATAAGCTGCAGATTGTAGTTAACCAACAGCTTACTTCTTCCTACCCCCCACTAGGACTGCCTTATTTCTGTCCCATGCATTCTTGAATTCCACCACTGTTCTTGACTCTACAACCTCCTCAGGGAGGCTGTTCCATGAATCCATAACCCTCTCTGTGAAAAAATACTTCCTCACATTACCTCTGAGCCGTCCCCCCTTTATCTTCAAATTGTGCACCCTTGTTCTTGCACATCTCTTTTTCTGAAAGGTACTACCCTCTTGGACTTTGTTGATTCCCTTGAGGTACTTAAAGTTTCTATCATGTCCTCTCCCTTCTTTTCCTCAAGGGTATATATTAAGCTCCTTTAGTCTTTCTTCATATGTCTTCTGGTGCAGACCCTGCACCATTTTGTTGCCCTCCTCTGGATAGCCTCACTCTGTCTATGTCTTTGCAGAGATGGGGTCTCCAGAACTGCACACAGTACTCCAGATGGGGTCTCACCAACTGTCTGTACAGAAGGATAACAACTTCCTGTTTTCTACTATTGGTGCCTCTCCCTATGCATCCCAGTATCCCCCCAGCCTTCCTTACTGCCTTCGCACATTGCTTGCTTACCTTTAGGTCATCTGATATAATTACCAACAGGTCCCTTTCCATTTTTACTGTTGTCAGTATCTCACCCCCCATTGTGTACTCTTCCCGGGGGTTTTTGTTTCCCAGGTGCATTACCTTGCACTTCTTTGCATTGAATCTGAGCAGCCATACATCTGACCATTCCTCCAACCTTGCCAAGTCCCTTCTCATCCTTTCCTCTCCATCTTGTGTATCAACCCTGTTGCAGATCTTTGTGTTGTCTGCAAAGAGATATACTTTTCCTTCCAGTTCCTCTGCAATATCACTTATAAAGACATAAAAAGGACCAGTCCTAGTACTGAACCCTGCGGCACCCTGCTAGTAACCCTGCTTTCTTCACTGTGGACTCCATTTACTACTACCATTTGCGTCCTGTTGTCTAGCCAATTTTTTTATCCAGGCTACCACCTTGGGACCCACTCCAAGGCTGGCTAACTTGTGTATCAATCTTTTGTGTGGGACTGTATCAAATGCCTTGCTAAAATCTAGGTAGGCCATGTCCACAGCCCTTCCCTGGTCTACTACTTTGGTCACCCAGTCAAAGAAATCTATTAGATTCATCTGACATGATCTTCCCATCATGAATCCATGCTGCCTTGAGTCCTGTGCCCCACTGGCCTCTAGGTACTCGACAATTCTTTCCTTCAGAAGTGATTCCATCATTTTCCCTATCACTGAGGTCAAACTAACTGGCCTGTAGTTTTCCGCCTCTGTCCTGCTCTCACTTTTGTGAAGAGGAATCACATCCACCCTCCTCCAGTCCTCAGGTACCACCCCATCCTCCCATGATTTGTTAAAGAGAGTAGTCAGTGGTGTCACTAGTTCTACCCTTAGTTCCTTTAGAATTCTTGGGTGATTCCCATCAGGCCCCATTGCTTTGTCCACCTTCAATTTTATTAGTTCTTTCAGAACCCTTTCTTCTGTAAATGGACTGGTATTGACCCCTGTCTTCAGAGTGTTTGTCTTGTTTGGTTTAAATACCTCCCCTTCCTCTTCCTTTGTGAATACTGAGCAGAAATATTCTTTCAGTATCCCTGCTTTTTCATTGTTACCCTCTACCCACATTCCTTCCCCTTTATTAAGCCTCAGTATCCCTCCTTTGGTCTTTCTTCACTCCCTAATATACCTATAAAAGGTCTTATCCCCCTTCTTAACAAAGTTGGCTATCCTTTCTTCGGTTTGGGCCTTTGCTATTCTGACTGCCTTCCCAGCCTCTTTCTGCTTTAACTGATAAAGTTCTCTGTCCTGCTCCTTCTGTGTTTCCTTATATTTGCTGAATGCTATCCTTTTCTCCTTAACCTTCCCTGCCACCTCTTTTGAGAACCATAGCATTTTGTTCCTTCGTTGTGTTTTGTTGATTTGCTTTTCACAAAGGCTTGTTGCCTCTGTGATGGCTGTTTTGATTACTCCCCATTGTTCCTCCACCCCTCCTTCTTGCCTGTTTGCTAGTGCTTTTCTGAGGCAGTCTCTCATTTTCCCAAAGTCAGCCCTCCTAAAGTCCAATACTCTTGCTTTTGTATGGCTTGATTGTATGGCTGTGTTTTTCGTGAACCACACTGTTTGGTGGTTGCTTGTTCCCAGATGGCTACCCACTTCTAAGTCTGAGATTCTTTCTCCGTCCCCATTTGAGAGTACCAGGAATAAGATTGTTCCCTCCTGAGTGGGTTCCAATACTAGCTGTCTGAGGCATACCCCCTGTAGGGCATCAAGAATGATACTGTTGAGTTGCAGGGCTTGACACGAGCTGGCTGAACTACAGAGAAAAAAAAGTGAAAGCTGAAGTCAGTCTCCGTTTACAGCACCACTCTCCCGAGTTCCTCCCTCCTTCCCCCACAACAACACACATGAAGGTTTCTATTTGGGACCTGTTTTAATAATGTGGCCAGTAACATTAGGATGCCAAAGCATTTTTTAGATGGTTTTATAAACTATCTACTAGGAGCAATTTTGTGCCTAGAGCGTAGAGTCCCCCTAAGCCCAAAAGGTGTACAGCTGCCAATCTATATCTATTCTGAGGGTGGGGTCTTCCTCCTCAAACTGCAGTCCCCCTGTTTCAGTTATTCATAAGACCCCCACAGTCTCCCTGGGATAACTTATTCTAATCCTCTTGATTCCATCAGCTGAGTTTGGTGTCTCTGCATGATCCCCTCCACCTTGTGTAATGGGTGCAGGGCTGCCCAGGCTGTTTCCCACTTGCTGTGTGAGGTCTTTGGAGAGTCCTGCTCTTCATATTTAGACAAGAAAATGTATAGACTTACAGTAAGAAAGATGATTTCAACTCCTAGATTCTCTCAAGACTGCTTGCAGTGACTGAGAAACTATTTGACATTAATGAGAATGCAAAGCATTTGAAATCTGATTCCTTCATGTGGAACTGTTTTTACTTATCCAAAATGTAGCAATCCACTGAAGGTGCAGAATCGCTGGCACTGTGAAATGTGGGAGTCTAATGAATTACTGAAACAGGGGTACTGTGGTTCTGAGGGGGATGGTCACACCCTCAGATTTGATATAGGTTGCTGCAGCTCTACACCTTTTGGGCTTCAGGGGGCTCTACCCTCTGGGTACAAAATCGCTGTCAGTCGCTAGTTTTTAAAACCATTTAGAAATGTTTTGATATATTGAGTTGCTCATATTTTAAAACAGCTCAGTCAGAAACCTTCAGGAGTGTGTGGCTGTGGGAAGAGAGGGAGGAACCTTGAGTTCCTTCCTCCTTCCTCCTTCCTCCTTCCCCCACAACCACACACTCCTGAAGGTTTTTATTTGAGAGCTGCTTTAAAAATGTGGGCAGTAACATCAGCATGTCAGAAGATTTTTGGATGGTTTTAAAAACTATCTACTGAGAGCGATTTGGTAACCAGAGGTAGAGTCCCCCTAAGCCCGAAAGGTGTACAGCTGCTCCGACCTATATCTATTCTGAGGGTGGGCCATCCCCCTCAGAACCACAGTCCTCATATTTCAGTTATTCATTAGTCCCCACAGTCTCCCTGGGACAACTTATTCTCATTCCCAATTCCATTAGCTGAGTTTGGTGACTCTGCACGATCCCCACCCCCCACTGTATGTGATGGGCGCGAGCTGCCCAGACTGTTTCCCACTTGCTGTGTGAGGTCTTTGGAGATCCCTGCTCTTCATATTTAGACAAGAAAATGTGGGCATAATTATCCTTAATTTGTATACATAACCACTGATTATGACTTATGTTGCTGTGGTGAATGCATTGCATTGCACCTCATGTTTCAAGACTACTGTTACTACCTAATAGTTGCAGTTAATTCTCATCATGCCACTCCGCGTTTTTGGGGGAGTCCTTATGCCATGAAAATCGCCATTTAGCACTTTTTCAACTAGGCTTTTTTTTGAGTGGTTTTGATTGTGGAAGAGGTCCAACTTCCTACATTTCTGAGTCAATTGTGCATTTTTAAAAGGCTAGGTAGCTGTTTGGTGAAGACCACCCACTCCTCCTCCATTCCATTTTACTGATTACATTATTTTGCCTGACGGGATGGGAACAAAATTGTTCCTTTTCTATAATCATGTTATTAACTGATAAGGTAGCCCCTGTTACCATTATTATACTGATCTCTTGTAATTCGGGTCCAAACGCCAACATGAAATATGAGTTACTTTCCAACAATTAAGGTTTAATTATCTTTTAGGGGCTAGTCTTTTAACCTACAATTATGGGCATTGCCACATCTACTTCAAACCAGAGCTTTCATGCAAGAAGGTCTGGTTGCGTTCCTTGCTACAAAAGTCTCCCTGCATTTATGTATCTGCTGGACTGGATCACCAACCAGCTCCCCACTGGTTTTCTTTATAGACTTACAGTAAGAAAGATGGTTTTGACTCATAGATTCTCTCAAGACTGCTGGCAATGACTCAGAAACTATTTAACATTAACAAGAATGCAAAGCATTTGACATCTGATTCCTTCATGTGGAGCTGTTTTTTTTTTTATTATTCCTATTTATGCTTCTCCGGATGGCCACCCCCATCCGACCGACTCCCCCAGCCCCATCCCCCAGAATCACCGGCGCTTACCTTATTCCCAGCCCGGGAGTGGAGCCTGTGGGGAGTCGGTCATCATCCTGCTTGCTGCCGACTTTTTGTGCCTCCGGTTTTTCACCCAGGAGCCCCAGGAGTAGGAACGCATGTGTGTGGAGGCGTGCAGGTGCCTACAGCCCCAGTTACCACCCCTATCCCCCACCCCATGGCCTAGTGCCTGGCCCCCTCTAAGTCTGTGCAGCTTCTAGCCTCAACTAGGGGTCAACATTGGCCAAGGGATGCCGCATCACCTCCCCAGAGAGGAGGGCCTGCCTGTCGGCAGCTCAATCCAGCTCTGCCCACCCCCCCACTGCCGACCTCCGATGACCTTGGCTCATTCTAGAACCTCGGTTGCCAGCATGCCGCGAGGTAAGGCGTCCAGTGTCTCAGCCCTCAGCACCACTGGGCCGGCCTGTGGAGCTGCTTTTATTTAGCTGAAATGTAGCAATCCACTGAAGTTGCAGAATCGCTGGCACTGTGAAAAAGTGCAGTGCTGCAGTCAGTAAGGACAACATGGGTGGATTGTTTCACAGAAGCAGAGGCCACTGTGATGCGATTCAACATGTTGTTTGTTCGTAAGGAATGCAGTGTCCATTTTACTCAGAGATCATTAAAGGACTACAAGCCTATGTTCACTGCAGCCATAAAAAATGTTTACCCCATGCATGCTGTACAGTTTATTGAGAAGCATATGTCGGACTGGTCCTGGGTCATAATCTTTGCTAAACTACATTAATAATATATTTAATATTGTACTTTTAATATTAAATTATTGGCCAAGGGATTTTCAAGGAAAATGATTACTACATGGAAACTTTTTGTGATTGCTTGTGTTAAACTTTTTTTAGTATCTCAACACTATTGAAAACAACATTGTTATCAAAAAGTTTTAATACCAGAGCTATACATCTAAAAATATCAGTTCTCTTGTTTTACTTTTTTCCATGCTAATAATTTTCAATGCATATGGATTTTCCATATGAAGTTTGTTTTGCATGCAGCTTCTGCAGAGCTCTCATCATTTCTTTTTGAGCAAACAATGCTTTTCTATACAAACTAATCTGTCATCCCTTTCCTGTTAAATATTTCATATGTTGTCTTCAATGCAGACACAATAATATATTGCGAGAGCATTATAGAATATTCATCAATTGTCCTTGGGGTATATCTTTGAGCCATAGGAGGAAACACGGGTGAGGGAGACATACATATAACACATTTGGCATTTAGTAAACCAACAATACTTTGTTAAGATGAATGAGAGGGTTCAAACGGTCAGACTTAAAACTGACCTCCTTCCAAAATGTCAAGCAGGAAACTAAAATATCTGCATAGAAGAGAACAAAAAATAATGTGTAAAGTTCTGAATCCATGTTGAAAGTGCTTAGGAACTTTTTTCTCCACAAAATTCAGTCAATGATTACTGGTGGATATATTACTGCTGCTTTCCATGAGTCCCTGTTCACGCTATTGTAACCTGCCCCTGTGAACTTTCATAAACAATCTAAGCAGCATGGAGAGAATTAAGAGTCCCTGTGGGACAGAGAGCTCAGACAGAACGAGCAGCAGCCCCAATGTCAAAGGTCCTTCCCCTCTGAAAGTGTCCAGACTGGAGCAGAATGGCAGTCCAACTCGCCACTAGCACTAGCATACTGAACAGACTGGCTGACAGAGGAGCTGGAATGGCATAGGGTGAATTAGTTAACCTTGATTAAACATGCTGGCTTTGTATAGGATTACAGGAAGTCATTTTAGGATTGCTGATAGCCCTACCAGCTCACAGCAGCACCTGCAAACCCCAATACAGATTAACATAATAGAGGTTTACACAGAGGTTGCTTTTTTTTTTTGCATGTGTTGTGTGTCTGTGTCTGTGTGTGGGCACTTTGCCACTCTATTAATGCTGACTGAGGTGCTGGCATCTCCATGTCACTTTTTACTGTTCATAGGTTTTCCTAGAGAGTCTCTATCTGACCAGCAATTTTGTAGCCATAGACAGATTTGGAAAGTTTAATTCCTTTTACATAAAAACATAGATATTGTTGGCAGATAAGGACCACCAGGCCCATTCAGTCTGCCCATAAGCCCTTGCACTGAATTACTGCTTCACACCAACCCACTGCTATACCTCTATTATTCCCCTATGCCTGTCCCAAGCATGTTTGAATCCATTCACAGTGCTCACTCCCATCACCTCCTGAAGCAGACCATTCCATGCATCCACCACCCTCTCTGTGAAGAAGAACTACCTCACATTCCCTCTTAACCTCCCACCTTCCAATTTCATGTCATGCCCCCTCATTCTTGTGCTCTTCCTGTATTGGAAAATGTCTCCCCCCTGTACCTTGTTTATACCCTTGGGGTACTTGAATGTTTCTATCATGTTCCCTCTTTCCCTTTTCTCTCCACTGAGTACATATTGAGGCTCCTTAATCTCTTGTCATAAGTCTTCTGTTGCAAGCCCTGTAGCATCTTAGTCACCCTTCTTTGGACTGTCTCCAACCTGTTAATGTCCTTAAAAGGGTGTGGCCTCCAGAAGTGCATACAGTACTCCATGTGAGGCCTGACCATGATTTTATATAATGGCATAACTACCTCCCTCCTTCTGCTGGTGATACCCTTGTCTATGCACCCATGCATGCCACTGGCCCTCCCAGCTGCCTTAGCACACTGCTTTGACATTTTCAGGTCATCTGAAATAATAGCCCCCAGGTCCCTTTCCTCCTTTGTGACTGTCAGTAACTCACCCCTCCGCCATCCTGTAACTTTCCTCAGGGTCTCTGTGTCCCAGGTGCATAATTTTGTACTTTTTTGAATTAAACTTCAGCTGCCAGTCCAGAGACCATTTTTCAAGCTTCCCTAGGTCCCTCCTCAATTTCTCCACCCCCTCTGGGTTATCCACTCTATTACAGATCTTGGTGTCATCTGCAAACAGGCAGACGTTTCCCTCCAGGCCTTCTGCAATGTTGCTAATGAAGACATTGAACAGGACTGGCCCCATGACCGATCCCTGAGGCACCCCAATGGTCACCCTCCGTCTCCACAGACTGCACCCCATTTACAACCATCCTTTGCCTCCTGTCTGTTAACCAGTTTCTAACCCAGTTTATCATCCTGTTCTCCATGCCCAGCCTACCCAGCTTGTTTATCAGCCTCCTATGTGGGACGGTGTCAAAGGCTTTGCTGAAATCAAGGTAAGTGTCATCCACTGCCCTTCCCTGATTTACTTCCTTTGTCACTCAGTCAAAGAAATCAATCAGATATGTCTGACATGACCTCCCCACTCTGAATCCATGTTGCCTATGGTCCTGGGCTCTGATGTTTTCTAGATTGTTGTTCTGAACAAAATAGTGTTCCAAAATGCTGACTTTTTAATGTGTTGTGTTTTTCCATGGTTGAGCATATAGACGAACACTGTAATCTTGGCCAATGTGCCAGACAGGAGGTAAACTACAGTTTATAAAAGGAATCCCTGGGTAACCTGTGTCACAGAGTGCATAGGGAATTCTTGGAAAATAGTATGTGTTTGCACAAGATGGACCCAGAGTCCCTTCCAACATTAAAATACAATATAAACTACACAGTTGTTACATATGAAGGTGTATCATGTTTTATGTTCTCAGTAAGGCATCTTTTTTTTCCCCTATAACAATCTGCTGTTTTTCTTGTCTCTATAGACAGCAGTGTTAGACAGACAAAACACACAAAACAAAACAACAACAACAGAAAAAAACTATGGGCATGATTCTAGAAGACTGGTGCAGGCCACCACCAAAGGTGACTTGCGCCAATCGCAGTTGTGACAAGGACCCTGCGCAAAATTCTAGAAGGGGTAGGGTCCCCGCAGCTAAGTCCTATGACTAGTGACATGTGGATGGTGCACCACACTAAGGGTGTACCTGATGGGCATGTCGTAAGTTGCAACTCTCTGCAGAATGCTGCAGTTGGCTCCCCAGCATCTGAAGAGCTCCACAGGGCATCCCTCACTCCCGGCCCCCTATCTCCCAAAATGTTATGCCCTTCAGGGCTGTAATGTCCCACCAGCCCCTGATCCCCCAAACAGTCATGTCCCAGCCCCAGAGCCCCCTCACTGTCATGCCCCACAGGGCACCTCATCCCTTCCAGGACCCATTCCCCAAAGCTGAAACCCAGGTCCTTCCACTGACGCATTAGTGTCCAACCACAATTAAGAAATATAAATGCAAATCCCTGATGTCTCTGGCAGTCTAGTGGCCTCCACCCCCCACCCAGCAGTGCCAGTCCAACCACACACCCCCAACCCATCCCCAGTCAGTGACTGGCACAGCTCACCTCTCACCTTCTCCTTGAAACTGGCAGAACTGTCATTTTTCAAATCCTGGCCAAACTATGTTTTTTGCACCGGTGGCATGGAATGATGTATTGGTGTGGATTTTAACATGTTCGGTACAGGGTTCATGAGGCAGGGTAATAAGAAGGCTATGCTGACAATTTGGTTGCTGTGTCAGTACAAATACAAGCACAGGGCCCTCTGGGTCCTGCACATCCACAGCAACACACATGTACACATCTATGGAGGGATAGAAATGCAGGGCACAGAGGCCCCTGCACTCTGAGAGGCAAATAAGGATTTGATTATACTATCTCAAAAAGTAAATATATTCATTGCAAAAAAACTTTGTTAATATACTAGTTAGGGTTATATCAATAAAAGTAGGGAAATGTGGTGTTAGGGTTTCCAACCCTAACACCCCACCCCCACCCTGCAAGCAGCAACAGGAGAAACCATTATGGGTTGCTCTCTCCTACATCTTCATAAATCAGGTGTGGGGTGAGCTTTGGGGTTGTCAGCCTTAATTCTCACCCCATTCCATCATTAAAGCTGAGATGTTTAGAGTACATGAGAATGGGGTGCCCATTAGGGCCGACAACCCCTAGGCACACCCCACACCTGATTTATAAAAATACAGGAGAAGGCACACCATAATTATTTCTCCTGTTGCTGCCTGCAGGGTGGGGTGGGGTGTTAGGGTTGCAAACCCTAACACCATATTTCCCTACTTTCATTGGTTTAACCCTATCTGGTGCATTAATAAAGTTTTTTGCAATGACTATGTAACCCCCCCACAAATGGAGGTTCCAGAAAAAGCCTTCTTTGGGTGTGCCTAAATGCTCACTGCCAGGCTGGTGTCCTGTGTTTTAGCAGTTTAAACATTATTGCCAGAGAGTGCCTGTTTAGCCTCTGTGTATTGTCTCTTTAAGAGCTGCCTTCTCACAGTTATAATTAATCTGGGAGGGGGCTGAGTGTTTCCATGCTCCAGTCCCGCTTAGGCTGCCAGATAATCACTCCATTTCTAACATCGCTATTTGTGCAGAAGGAGCTCTCTCAAAGGATGTAACTGTTTGCTGAATATCTAGCAGAGTGATAAAGATATTGTAGTTTGTGTAACCTGCCTTCTTTGCAGCATGGATAGTTTCTGTTGGTCACCACCATCTTGGCCCTGAACTGCCAAAATGGGCCAATCAGTATCTTTAGGGACTCTAAAATGGAGCCTGTCCCCAGGGGCTTTGTGGGAGCAAAATTCTGTTGGAATTGTAGTTTGGGGTTTTTGGCGCCTAAACGGACCTGGAGGGGGAGCCCTAGTTGTGACTGATGAAAGAATCAGCCACCCAAACCTTTTGGATCCAGGGGAAAGTTCCAGGAGGCTTGCAGTTTCAGCAGAAGTGAGTGGGAGCTGGAAGAGTGAGCAGCTCTAGCTCGAGGAGCTGTTGCCCCATGGGGTGGCATGGGGACTTGGTGAAAAGACTGAGTCTGGCCTGCCTGCCTTCAACGCTCTCAAATGGGGAGATAGGAGAAGCTTTAATTTGGACCAAGTCTCCGAATCATTTTGTTGTGCCTCGATTAATGAGCACGATGAGCAGAGAGCAAATCTGAGTTGGGAAGTGAAGGAGTAACAGCTCGAGATAATCAAGCAGCAATTCTGTGTGGATTTGCATGAGAGAACTGTGGAAAGGCCTGAGTTTGGCCTACATGTCTGGCTGCTGTCCCTGAGAGGGAACCTGTGCCTTTTTTCGGACTGAATCCAAATTTGGAGAGCGAGTTAAGCCATTGAATTGTGACCAGGCTACTACCTGAAGAAGACCGAAGATTTGCTGAATGCGATCGGCCTGTCAGGATTTCCAGCCACCAGTGAACTCCTGGATTGTGCAGAGACTCTGTAATTGCGACCAGAAAGCTATTTGCCTGGTACAGTGGAATTTCCTTACATGTGAATGTGCTGTGTGCTGATATAATAGGTCATGATGTGGTTCCTCACTTTGTGTCTGAACTGTGTTTTGCTTGCTGGAGGCTGCATCCAGCTCCATGGACTGAAATCCGTATTCATCTCTGTTTGGCCTGGGCTTTGCCACACTTGCCCAGCCAGAATACCTGCTACACAGAGAAAGTCATCGACAAGAGACCTGCCTGGGCATCAGCCCCCTGCTCAACACCTTGAACAGGAATGACACCTAGGTGATTCATGTGGGTCCTGCTTCTCCTGGCATTCCAGCTCAACAACCTGCATTCTCGATTTCATCCTGCCTGTGTCCAGTATTGGGTATCAAGAGTAAACATCAGGGTAGCTCCCTGCAACAACAGCTAAATCTAAAGTGGTTTCATTTGATTGCTTTGTTGTCTTTTCTTTCACGAACTGAGCCCTCCAGCTCCAGATTACAAATAGTGTGTGTTGTGCATGTTGCTTTCTTCCATTGCAGGGACCTAACCAGCTGTGACGCCGGCCTACCCAGGCAACATTCCTGGCTAGCCTGCCATTTTCCTACCTGGGTACCCAGAGTGTGTGACTATGTAGGGACTCTGAAGTGCATGCATAACTGTCTGACTAATATAGCCTTTAAGCAAATCAACCTGATTATGCCCCTCCCTTGTTCACGTCCCCTGAATAAATCAGATCTAACTCTTTTTGCATTTAACTTGACTGTGGTTCCAGTTTGTGCCAAGAGTACTGTACTGTTGCTATTTGCTGTGCATTACTTTGTTTTACAGGGGGTCCCCAGGGTCGAGCTAGAGGAACCAGCTGTGGTGGTAAGTGCAAACAGTGTGGATAATCACCTGGTGAATAAGGGTCATTGTGAAAGTGATTAATGTGTATTGTTCAGGCCACTAGAAGGGAAAGAGCGGGGTCACAGTGTCCTGGAGGGCTGTGCCCAGGTTAGCTTGACCACTAACAACCTTGACCTCAGGGTGGAGGCACCTGTTTCAGTACCCAGGCCCCTTAACCTGCAACTAGCCAAGCAGGGAGGGGTAGTAGCCCTTGGGATAGCACCACCAAGGGGTTACAGTTATACATAATTAATATTGTTAGGGTTGAGTATGGTGTTCAGCATTAAACCCCTAACTTTGCACAGTAATAGCTTTTTCACCATTTGATGAAATCAGCTGAAAGGTTGCAAGTGTTGTATAGGAGGCAAGGTCTTGATTTGTGGAAAGTTTTATGACAGCAGTTTTTGCAGTTTATGACATCCATATATGTCATTTTTTCTGTAGATGGCTAGTTCTTTTCCTGTACTTAACATGGGTTTGTTTGCTATCACCTACAGCCTACATTTAATGGAATTTTCCCCCCTACCTTTAAGGGGACATGTGTCATGTCCTACACTTTTGCCTTTGATAGGTCTGGTGAAAAAATATTTAATGGTTCCAGAGCAATAAGAATTTAAAATTTTGTGTTTTCCATTCTGAGCATGCGCAGTAGGGTTTTTGAGTTACTGGATGTCACAGGACTCTTCTTTGGTTTCTCACCATTTGCCTGGCATGGTGCAAAAACATTTTTTGTGCCATGAGAACCACCATCTTATTGCTTTTCTCCACAAACTAAGAAAAATGGAAAATACATAAAAATACTGGTATTTTCAAAAGCAAACAGCAGAACCTAGTTAAATGGGATCCGTTTAGCTAGATTCTAATGCTTGCTTTTTAAAATAATTGCCAGGAATACCTTTTCTGGGCATTCTGAAATCCAGTGTCCCCCGCTTACCAAGAGGAGCCATTCACCCGTTCTCTGTATGAGAACAAGCGGGACTTTCTTGAATGCTGAATCCACAGCTGGAAGTCATGCTGATGGCTTCAGCTGAAACAGTAAGCCCATGATCCCTTGTTTCCTATCTCTCTGTCTCTGTCTGCCTGTCTGTATATCTATCTATCTATCTATCTATCCATCCATCTATCTATTCCTTTATTTAAAGAGCAAGTCTGCATTCATCATTTTGGTGTGTTTTTTTAGCTAAAATAAAAAACATTTGCTGACAAAAACATCTCAGTTGTATTATTTTTCGTTTCAAATGCTTAGTTTAAGTGCACCAGCATTCAGACTGCTCACTGTATTAAAGAGCTAGTCTTGGGAACAAGGGAGCCAAAGTCTCTGTCACTTACTTGATTCACAACTGTCTATTTTTATGGTGATGCATAATCCATTTCTGCAACTATGAACTCTTTTGCATGCTTTTTAATGTTTTCTCATCCTTCCTATGGGCTGTTGTGTCTGATGCCATTCATCAGCGCTAGTACTAGCAGTGACAGAGTGGGAAGAACAACATTAATCAATGTGAAGCAGGTATAATTGTTTCTAACTCTTATTGTTTGATGTTTGAACCTACATTATTATTTTTAACTAGCAGTACAGTACTTTGCACCACAGGTATAGCTATAGTCCTGTAAGGAGTTAGTATAGCATAGTGGCTAAGGGCACCAAGCTGCAAACCTGAAGACCTGGATTTGAATCCCATCAGCTCCCACTTGTATACTGTGTGACCCTGAGCAAGTCACTTAACTTCCTTGTGCTCCTAGGTTGCACCTGGAAACAAACTCCAACTTAATGTGCCTTTTCTGATAAAAAATGTTCCCCTTCTCTTATTTGAATAAAGACTCATTTGTTTCAGCACTCCATTTGTGTTCATGGTTCATGCAAATAGTCTTTGCATGTCAGGGATTTTTTTTAATTATGTCCTGCAGTAAGGCACTTTAGTTATTATTTCCTTGTCATTTTGTTTTATTTTGAGATGGCCAAATGCTGTGCACTATGTGGTTTCAGTAATACAGCTTGAAAAATGTCTCCCTTCTCCCAGATAAGTCTGTGAAGATTTATTGTGAATACTAATGTGAACATTTTATGTTTTTAAGTACTCTGTAAAATGTTTCACATGCTCCATCGCACCCAGAATCAGAGTGATGACAATTAGAGCACTGAAGAAAGACTGCAGTGATATAGAGGGCTAAACAAACATGTTGACCATAATGGCAGTGAAATATCAGTGAGGATGTCCCACTCCACACACACTCAATATGAACATTACCGATTAGTAGCAACCTAAACAACAAACACAAGTACACACATGATCTGCATATTTTATGGGGGGCTTTGCCCCTCACATCCCCATATGGGAGGTGCGTTGCCCCGCAACCCCTGGTTAGAATTATAACCAACTCCAAGGTACACATCCACTGGGGAAAGGACAAAAAAGGGACAAGAGGCTGTACCTACACAGGTCACCCTATATGACAGCACTGCACCATCCCGGTAGCTCACATTCCAGGCAATCTAATCATGGTGCTTACATGCCGGCCACCAAAAGACATTGCCCCTATAATGATGTACCCTGCAATATAGTGCTTAATTGCTTATTTTGGAGAAAGATGCCACAGCTGATGCACCTGCCCTTGACCATTCTTTTGCAATATTTATTTCATTAAATTAGACATTCTCAATTCCTCATACTCTGAAGAAGCTCTGCTATACAACAAAATGTTAGGTCCTGCCCATCCGCCTGTTTGGCAGTTGCTTGTACTATCATGTCATACATATAAAAGATAACTATAATCAGTTTCTTTGTCTTATACCCTGTGTTACAAGTCTTGATTTTAGAATGTCTTTTTTTTAATTTAGTATACTTTATTAGGAATACAAACACAACAAGCAAAACAGTTACAATACAAACAGCAAAACGTACAACAAAAAACCTATTGGTTCTCCCATCCCATCCCCCCACCTGTGGCAGAGTAGCCTAAATCTTGCACTGATGGGAAGATAACTCAGCACAATAAGCAGGGTTAAACATTACAAAGAGCTCTAAATATCAAGGCAGCCGAAACCGGTCCTTATATTGTATATAAAGTATGCAACTTGCTCCAAATCTTGTTAAAAAAACTGCAAGTGATTATGCAAACTGGCAATCATTCTTTCTACTCTAATATTTAATAAGACTTCCTGCAGCCACTCATTATAAAGCAACACTGTTGTGTTGTTTCAATGTCTTGAGACCAATTTTTTGACCGTAAGAGCAATCAAGGCCATAAAATATATGCCCTCTCTGACATCGATACCAGAATAATCACCCACAATGCATATGTCAGGAGGTAAATAGTCTACAATTCCAAGGAAAGGGTCTGCCATGCTCTTGATGGACATCCACAAGGGATCCACTTTGGGACATTCCCAGAAAATATGATAGAGTGAGCCCTCTATCTGTTCACACCTCATGCATAAAGAAGAGCAAGTACATCCCAGTTTTACCAATTTAACCAGGGTAAAATACAAGTTATTCAAAACATGGAACTGGGTGAGCTATAGCTCATCTTGGGATATATAGGTGTGGGTCTCTCTCTAGATTTTGTGCCAATTAAAAGTGTGGTGTGGGAATTGCACATTCCAATATAAAGATACCCCATCTATCTCTCGAAAGGCTTTAGAAAATAATATAGAATACATTTTAGGAACAGAGTGGGTAAGGAAACAAGATCTTTTAAGGATTGCAGGAACTCTAATTGATTATCATGCAGGAAATTAACCTCAGATCACTGCATCACAACATAATGGAGTTGATTTGAAAACCAGCATTCTAGCCAACTGAAATAACCTCATGATCTCTGTGGAAGTGAGACACATACCATCATGAATCAAATTGCACACTTTAACAGCTGTGAGCTGTGGCAAACCATACATCTGGGATGAGCTTTCCACCTATTTTAAAATTGGGATTCCAGAAAACAGGTTGGAAAAGGTGATTCCTGTGAAGATATCTTAGGAATGCACACAGCTGAGTATGGGCACTAACTGATTGACCAATTAATGAATTATGGAGTTTAGCAGACAAATCTTTAGAGGAAATATATAGAAAGGACCAGGGGGACAAACCAGACTTATACAACAGGTCTTTTTTCCAGAGCCAGACAGATAGGGGAGTAAACAGAGTCAGTATCTGGTGATGGACAACACCATTTCAAGTACTTGCAAGCATGGCTGGCCCAGTAGTAAATGCTAAAATGAGGAAGCCAACGCCACCACATTCTTTGGGGGCAGCTAGTTTGTTGTATGATCACCTGGGAGGCTTTCCTAGCCAGATAAAGTGTGAGATTAAATGCACCTTCTTAAACCAGAATGAGGAAGCCAAACATTTAACATGGTAATAGGATAGTGAAGTTGGGGCAACACATTTATCTTAATAAGATTAATCCTGACAGAAAGACAAAGGTAAAGCCCTCCATCTTTGTAGATCTTGTTGAAGAACAGAAACCAAATCCTCAAGGTTAAACTTCTTCATCTGCGCTTCACTTCTTGAGAGATAAATACCTAAGTACTTGATATATTTCGGATACCAAGACATTCCAAGAGCCATGATTTCGGCTTTGAGAACTCGAGAATTTAGTGGCATAGCTGTCGTCTTATTGAGGTTAAGTCTATAGTTGGATAGAAAGCTGTACTGCTGAATGGTTTCTAGAGCAGCAGTAATAGCTGACCTGGGATTCGAGATATGAAGCAAGATGTCGTCCACATAGGCGGAGAGTTTCAAGTCCCAGGAGCCCACTTGTATTCCAGTAAGATGAGGACTAGCCTTGCTTACAGAGGAGAGGCTCCAGGTAGAGATTAAACAGGAGGGTGTACAAAGGGCAGCCATGCCTAATATCCTACTATAGAGGAAAATGAGAGGAGAAGACCCCATTGCAATATATTCAGGCACTAGGGGATGAATATAGGACTCTGACCCATTTAATAGTTGAGGAAAGTCAAATCACGATATTTTAGCAAACATGAACTGCCAGTCAACTCTGTCAAAGACCCTCTCTGTGTCCAGGGATACCAAAACCACCAGGATATTGGAATCCCTGGTTGCAGAGAAAATGTGAACATGCTTATGAAGGTGATCCATTGAGGAACGGAGGTCATAAAGCCAACTTGTTCAGAACAGACAAGCCCCAACCACACTTGGCCAATTCTGGAAGCCAGGACTTTTGCTAAAATTGTAACATCATAATTATGAAATGAAATTGGATGATAACTGGAGACTTTTTCTAAACCCTTGTCCGCCCTGAGAAGCAGAACAATCAAAGCTTCCAGTGGGGTGTTATTCAATAGACCCAATGTGAACATATAAGAATAGAGCCAGAAAAGCCATGACACCAGCTCAGTGGCAAAAAGTTTGTGAAAGTGTGGGGAAAACCCATCAGGGCTGGGAGCCTTATCTAGAGGTAATGCTTGGATAGCAGAAAATAGTTCAGCTTCCATTAATTTGGCAGTTAAGGATTGTTGAGCATCATTCAGGATTGGGAGTGGGACAGATTCTAAATAAGTATTATTTTTATTTATTTTAGTCTTTGGTAACTGGATAAGGCCCACTAGGCACAAGTGCCTGCTTTCAGGGGTGACCTGGGAGCACTGGGCAGTTAAGTGACTTGCTCAGAGTCACACAGTATGCAAGTGGAGGTTGTGAGAATCAAACTCAGGTCTGGTCTGCTGAGTGTACCAAGCTCATCCACACCTTGTTCCTCTAACCTCTAGGCTATACTGCTATACTATACATTAATTAAAGTATCAGAATGGGGAGCAGGCATAAGACCATAAAGTACATAGTAGTACCATTCAAATTCAAGGGCAATATCTTTTGGAGAGGTTTTCAGATAGCCATCTGTTAAAGACTGGACAGCAGTTATTATATGGGAGGCCTCTTGCTTTTTGAGTCACAGAGCTAAGATTTGGCCCACCTCTTCACCTTCATCTATGTACCTGGCATTTGTTTTGAGGACAGCATACTCCACCTTCTCATGTAGAAGCTCATAGTACTAGTCTCGGGTATGGATAAGCTCTTGTAGTATGGAATCTGGGGTGTTAGGGACAGAGTTTTTCCAGGGCCCTAATATGAGAAAGCAAAACATCTGCCTCCTTCTGTCTTCTGAGTTTCCCAACAGAGGCAAGGTGAATAAATTCACCCCATAGAAAACATTTTAAAGCATTCCACTCTACATCCATTTTTCCTACATAGCCTACGTTCTGGGCAGTAAATAATTCAATTTGTGCCTTGATATGGGCTATGACATGCTCTTCTTTCAGTAACTGATTATTCAACTTCCACAAAGTTTCCCTCAGGCAGGAGGGGGACAGGAAAAGGTTGCTCCACACCAGGGAATGATCAGAAATGACCATGGAGTCTATTCTACAGTTCAATATGCCTCCTAACAAAGATCGGCAAAGGAGAAAATAATCAGTCCTTGAGAAGCAGTCATGGACAGAGGAGTGGAACATAAATTCCTTAAGGTTGGGGTTCAACATCTGCTGGGGATCACATAAACCAAGACGGTCTGACATTTCACGGATAAAGCATTGAGCGGGCAACAAACCAGCCCTAGGCCTACTATTTCTGTCTAAATCTGGAGTAAATCAGAGATTCCAATACCCTCCTAATACTATGGGAAGAGAGAGATGAAGGGCAACAGGGAGGACAACTCAGTGAAGAAACAAGGAGTGTCGAAGTTAAGGCCATAGACACAGCCCAGTAAAATTCCAGTGTGGTTGAGCACTCCCCTAAGGAATAAATTTCTACTGGATGAATCCCCAACACACTGCAAAAAGGAAAAACTAACATTTTTGGACAAGAGAATGGCCACTCCCCTGCTATTCCTACTGTCCCCAGCAGTGAAAACCTGATTAATATGCAGTCTCCTAAATAGGTTACCTTCACTCATAAGGAGGTGGGTTTCCTGGAAAAAAAATAATGGTACAGTGAAGCTGCTGCAGATGTTTAAGGATTTGGTATCTCTTTGTCTTGGAGCAGGCTCCATTGATATTCCACGAGGCAAACATAGTTATGTTAACCATTGATAACGCAGTGGAGAGTGTCAAGATATAGGAATACTCCCACCAGTTGCTCTGGGTAAGCCATGAAACATGTGAAACCACTTTGCCACCCTCTCCCCAAGGCAATAAATGTAAAAGACATCATATACCACCCGACAGGAATGTACCTCCCCCACCCCACAAACATACATATAAACCCTTAGAACCTGTAAAAAATCCCCAAAAGACTGAGAAGATATGATCCCAACACCCCTCTACCACTAACTCACAGTTAAGAAACCCCCAACAAACACACCATGACACACTTCCCGGTAATGAACAAGTAGCAGTAACCGATCATCCTTCCCCCCCAACAAATAACCCACAAGCACTAATAGGCCCATGGTGAACCCAAATCATCAGTCTCCCCCTCCATCCCCTGTCCCCACAGCCCACAAACCCCATACAGGAGAGAACCTGACCATTGCCAAAACAACTATGCTATGATCAAAGTCTGAGCAGTCCTCATTTGAGAAAAGCCTACTATCATGATAACAATCTAACAAACACTTTGAGTAAAGTTAACAATTAGCACAATAGTATTAAAACAATCCCATAGAGGTCATCCATGAATGAGCCCCTATGTATAGAACCCAGTATATAACTTAAAGTAATAATCCCTCTCCACCCTTAATACAGAGATACATTGTGAACAGCCATGATAAGAGCAATGAAACTCTTTATGCTAAGTCACTAAAGGAAATAAGTTAATATACACTGTCCATTCAGCCCTATAGACAACTGTTAAATGGAGTAGGGCAAAACAGTTCAGTTGAAGAGGTAGGAGCTCATAGACACCATCTAGAAGATAGCATAAAAACGTAAAAAAGGGGGTGGGCACTGTAATGGAGCTGTTATAGTACAGATGCAAAGCCTTTTGAAAGGGTGGTTCCGACCAAACTTCAGTCAGGCTGTATAAATATGTATCTCTTCCACAAACAATGGGAAGATGGGGAAAGATAAACAGGAAAAAACTGAGCACATAACTGCAGAAACACAAGTCCATCACCAGCTTCTATTGGTCCAGGTTCAGGTGTGAGGGATCTTCGAGTTTACTTCAAACCAGGAACCCAGATTGGGCAAGGAATCAGTCCCAATACAGTCTTGTGTCGAATTATGACTTCTCATCAGCCATGGTGTGCACACTCCCCACCCAGCCTTGAATAAGTTACAAGGGCACCAGGAAGACAAGCAATGTTGCTCCCACATATGGAAAGAATATTGGACTGCAGCCATCAACAGTCTTATGCTGTCCAAGTGCGATTTGCAAATTTTTGGCCCAGGATTGCAGAATGAACAAGTATATAGATTTGAAAGATAGTCCTCCAGGATTGCAGATCGAACAAAGATACATCTTCGAAAGATAGTCCTTTGTCAAACTCAGAAGTGGCAGGATCGCTGCAGTTCAGGACCAACCTGAAGACCTTGTGTCTGACTCAGGTGCCAAAAGAGGATAAAACAGCTGCAGGGAGAGGGAAGGCATGGTTTATTGTGCAGTGAAAGAGAATAACTCTGTCATGGAAGATGGAAATGAATAAGGTTGCACTGGAGGCAACAGAGTACTGTAAAGGGAGCAAATGATCCAGAATCTAAAATCAGTTCAAGAATGTAGCTCGTTAGTCAAAGAACCAACCAAAGGCTCTTTGGGCAGACTTTACCACAATCAGCATTCCTTAAATAAGTCACGCAGCAAGTGTTTCAAATCAGGCAGTGCTTGCTTCACCATTTCATAGTGTTTCCATGAGCCATGCACTGAGACCTGCAAGGTGGCAGGGTGCACCATTTTAAAGTGAAGTCCAGCCACAATAATTTTGGAAACTATGAGATGTAGTGTGGCACATCGTTGTCGCACTGTACTAGGCAGATCTTGAGTGATCCTGAAACTCTTTCCTGCCCAACTTGCTTCTTTTAATTTATGGATTTTGTTTAACACATGTTGATGCTCTAAGAAGTTGAGAAATCTAAGAATGGAAGGCCTGGGGGGTGACGAGCGATGTGCAAGGTCAATTATACAAATGGGACCACACAGAGAAAGACCGGTAAGCTTAATCATCAATTGTTGCTTGAACTTTCTGTGGTAGGCCGATAATAACAAGATTGTTCCTGTGATTCCAACCCTCCAAGTCCTTAAGTTTTGATTACAGTTTTGCATTTTCCTGACACAGTGCCACTAGGTCAGGGTCAACTTTGTCTCTCCATTTTTCCACCGAAACAAGACATGCTTTGTTATCTCTAACTTTACAGTTTAGTTCCTCCAGAGAAACTCACATTCCTTTTAGATCATGTGTTAGCCCATGTAATTCTTCCTTAAAGGGAGAAATTATGAAAGAAACCATTCCTCAGAAAGTGGTGCTGGCTCCGATGTGGGAGTAGGAGAACACCTCGGCAGAGGCCTTAGAGCATTTAGTATTCTTGTCTGGTGTAGGAGATGGCATGTGACGAGGTGAGTAGTCTTCATGTCGGCATCCATAATTTACCAAATTGAGATCAAACCTGCCACCAGCCAAGTACAGCAGGTATCCGAAGTGAGTAGGTTTTGAAGTGTTTAAGATAATATAAATGGAATTTATGAAGTGGGGAAGCAGGAGCACCAGGGAGCTGCTGCTACTTGGTTCTTCGCTTCATGTGATTCCCCAATTTTAGACTTTCTAACTTAATGAAATAAATATTGTTGGATCATTATAAGTGAGCAAGCCTTTTTTTATCTTTGCGCATGATGCAGATGACTATTCGGGGGGGGGGGGGCTACCCATGTAGCATTTCATAGAATATGTGGTGCTCAACTGCAAACCAAAATTATCAGTGGAGCGGTTCTTTATGCTAATACTCATTTTGAGGGGGAGACAGCTGAAATTGTCTTCTGGTATACGTGACAATACTGCCTTGAAATTGTATAATTTGTTTGAAAAGGTGCAGGTATGGGGCAGCACATAATAAGTGGAACTCAGTCAGGATAGGCGTATGCTTGAACAACATTTTGCAATTTCTAAAATAAAACAAATTACATCAATACTAAGTTTAAAATAATCAGATATTACTTGTGTCCATCAAAAGACATTGAAGGGCAGGTATGAGTAGGAGTAACCAGCATTAATGTTACATGAAACTGGGGGGGTGTACAGCAGCTCAGTTCTAGTGAGTACATATCCAAGGGAGTGCTGAAAAATAAAAACAAAAACAACTATAGTCAACTAATCTAACACATAAAATAAATGCAGCAATTTAAAATAAATGCAAAAAAGGCATTCAATGAAGACATGACTTTTGATCTTTTAGTAAAACAGCCATCATTCATGATATATGGGTGCTCTTGAATAACAACGTTCACTGCAAATTTAAATACTGCTCAGACAGCAAGTAAGTCAGAATAAAGCATCAGTAACACATGTAAGGGAACCATCAAATTGCCTATCTGTGACACAACTGCATGTCTGCACTATGAGCAGCGAAATGGAGTTTTTCAGTCACTTTGAAAGCTGCCCATAACACATTTCTTCACAGCATGCTGACTTCATTGAAAAAAAAGAATAAATGTTAAAGTCCATAAAATAAAAAAAAAGCGTTTTCAGTTCATGATTAAAGTTTAACCAGAGTAGGCAGCCGCAGTATGGCAAATCTGCAATCCTCGATGCTGTCTGTGCACAGATATCAAGCTGTTCAGCTATCCTCCCACAGCGTCTCTTTTTCAGTGCGCTATGTGCACAGTGACCAGTTTAAGACAGTTTCAATTGAGAACTGCATGTGGTCAGTATTTTAATGATTTATAAAATATCATTCAGGGAATGGAAAAGTATACATATGGGTTAATACACACCAACTCATCACTCCACTCGCAACCAAACAGCCAGACTAATTCATTACATTAGCTCTTCAAGGCATAATAGAGAAGGTCTTCTCACGTTTGCAGTCTGTTTGGGTCTTTTAATCTGGATTTGCTAAATTATCATTTTATTTATAGTGCTCATTAATTTTAATTTGGACTTCTGCCAGTTTTTGTGAATTTCATGAATTTGTGAAGTGGCGCTTTTTCATGAAAGATATAAAATGTATAGAAATGGGAAAAGTGAAAATTAAGAAGCAACATACTGTACACAATGTACCAGCATATATATATATTTTTTTAAATCTGTAATGCCCCTCACCTATGTTCCTACTGTGGTGCATGCTCATGCAGCCCTGCAGCATTCACAAACCAGCTGCACATTGCTGAAATGGTACTGCACAAACAGCTGATCAGCTCAGATATGTGTACTGAAGCAGGGCTGCAGAAAGCACTTTACAGGATGGGGGCTGCTTGAGCAGGCAGTTACTAAGTAGTGATTTCACTGTCTAGACTGTTGACCTTTTCCCCCTCCTCCATACCAATCACTCACCTACAGGAACAAGAAGAACTGAAAGTAAAAGAAAGGATTTGGCAAGACAGACAACACAGTAACGCCATAATGGTTCTTCCTCCACCCCCCCCATAACAGTTAGTTCCTCAATGTGTTGCTTTCCTGACTGTAAGACTAGTGCCCTTCTGTGTGGAAACAAATGGAAGTTCAGGCTGAAATTAGTTCAAACAGAAGCCGCGCTACAGTGGAATTACATCTGGCACTGCTGGAAGAGGGCTGGTTAGCCACAGCCTAGGCCAAAACTCCAAGTGCAAATGCAGCTGCACTGGAGAGGAAAGTGTACAAATCACAGGCAGCCCTCAGGTTAGACTGCAAAGTCTTTTTAATGGTCTGGCACACAACATGCAGAAAACAACCTGCAAAACCCCAGTGCAGAATACTGGAGTGCACAATGCCAATCACAGAAAGGACATTTGCCCTAGCACTTTGCCCCTAATACTTCGTCCGGAGGAACGGTATTCTGCACTGGTGTTTTGCAGCCTGTTGTCTGTATTTTGTATGCCAGAGGCATTAAAAAGACTTTGCAGCGTAACCTGTATGGATCCTGTTATTTGTACACTTTCCTCTCAAGTGCATCTGGATTTGAATTTGGAGTTTTGATGTAACCTGGGGCTAGCTCGTTCCCGTCAAGCAACACCACTGTAATTCCACTGGAGCACAGCTTCACTTTGAACTTCCCCACCTGTAAACTGCTCATCTCTCTCTTTTCCCTTTCAGCCCAGCTGCAGCACCACTCTACAGAATAAATTAATAAATAAAATTCAGTAATTTAATACGTACAAATTTCCTTTCAGTTTTCAGTTCACCCACCTGCTACACAGTTGAGACAATGGTATTCGGGGTAGTATGCTTTCACTCTCCCCTCACCTCGCCCATTCTCAAATGTCTCTACTTTTATAAATGTACAAAGAAATAACAATTACATGTGGCAGCATTCAGAGCAAGTGTTCAGGGATAGGTAACAACGCACCATATTTCTCTTTCTCATTCTGGATCCAAAAGCTTGCACGGACATTTTCCTCCCGGACAGTTCGTCACGGTGCAAAGGTCGCGGTCAGCATGCTGCTGGGACAAATAGTAGCTACACTAAATGTCGCCAGTCAAATAATGTTGTGGACAAATCGTCGCCGATCAAATTGATAATGGGACAATATGCCACCAATTACAATCCCAGTTCACAAAACAGTTTGCTAACGCAAGTGATTCACCCATACTGAACCTATTGGCTTCACGTTAATTTAGCTTTAAACTGACCCATTACTAGCAACATTTGCTGGGAGGCTTTGAGTGGTTGCAAGCAAGCAGAGCTCCATGGGATAAAATTTCGCACTGTGGTTGGTAAGGCAGTCGCCAGTATTTTGGTCGCAGGCGGGACATTTTGGCCGCAGCTATTTGACTGGCAACTGAATTTCCAAATCACATTTTGTCTGCGCCAATTTAGCCATGATGATGTGGACTGCAACGTTCCATCCGTACGCCGCAACTAACTGTCACATGGCCCCTTTCCATACTGTAGCAAGAAACATGGCCACACCCCCAAACACCCGCAACAGGCATGCTGGCAGACAGAGTGCCCTGACGCAGCAGGAGGAAGGGCAGTGGGTGGCCAATGATGATGCAACAGTGAAGCGTTATCATCATACAAGCAGTCAGTGTCAGTGGTAGTGGTTCAGTAGGTAGCACACTCGCCTCTGAGGCCAGGAGATCAGAGGGCTGTGGGTTCAGTTCCCACATCTGGCACTTGGGTTAATATCCCAGTACTGACACTGTAGTGCAGCATAAGAGGGGTGCTGCACTTCTGAGGTGCAGTCTTTCAGATGAGAGGTTAAACCGAGGTCCCATCTGCCTGGATTGGTGGTAGTTCAGGTGGATGTTAAAGATCCTATGGCAGTTATCAGGAAAAGAGTAGGAGAATTTCCCCGGTGTCCTGGCCAAATTTCCCTCATTCACTGAGAATACCACCAACAGCTTAATCTGGTTCAAGGTCAGTTGGCATTCATCTGTATTCCCCCCCCGGGTCGTGCCTGAAAATAGGCAAGATTTGTCTAGTGCACTTACCCAGTCAACAAAAAACTAAATAAATGATGGCATGCTGGTATGAAGAAGACGCGCAGATGGAACGGGGGAACAGATATTAAATGAGGAACACAGGCGGTCACAGGGCACAATAGCAGAGGGCAGACGGGAATGTGCAACAGCGCCTGCAGATGTGGGTAATGTGAAAAGCAGCACAGCCCCACCAGGGCAAGCAGTAGACATGGAATGAGATGTCAGGAGGCAATGCTGTGGCTGCTGCCCGCGGGTGGGGTGGGGTAGCAGACATGGGTGGCAGTGTGTGGGTTGTCAGTGGCACTACAGTGATGGAACATAAAGGCCACTGATAAACCACACCTGCCACAGGAGTGACACTGGGGTGGGGAGTGCTAATTGGGAATGCACAACAGCAGGACATTGCTGCTATAAAGTCTGTCAGTGGCGGCTGCAACCTCACCACAATGACTGGGGGAGGAGACTGTATGGACGAGCCAGGATGCTCCAACACACAGTAGACATACCAGTTATGTACAAGGTAGTCCTGTCCAGGAGGGGGAAGGACAAGCTAAACATGGATGGCTACCTGGTTATACATGAGAAGACATGGAATGACACTGTGTATTGGTGCTGCCAGCATCAAAAGGTGCAGTCATGCCTGGGCAGGGCCACCACACTGCTGCTAAATGGGCAGCACCATTTAAAAAAGAAAAACAAACACAACCATGCCCCCAGGGTGACAGACGCACTGCTGGCAGAGACCCAGGCCAGCATTAAGGAAAAGGCACACACCACCATGGCTATACCCACTGCCACAGGCAGAGACCACAGCAGTGGCACCGGAGGTGTGTCAAAAGTTGCCCAGCAGGAAGGCACTGCTACAGCTAGTGAACTGCACCAGGCACAAGGACCTACCCCTTGAACTGGCAACACTGGCTGAGCTTGACATAACCGGGCAGCTCCAGATGGTTAATAGGTGGCCCTGGTACACACAGGAGGCAGGCAGTGACATGCACCAGGTCCTCCTGATGACCACGAGCACAACATGAGGGACCTGGCACAGACGGGGTACTGGGTGATGGATGGTACCTTTAAGACCATGCCCCATCTGTATGCTCAACTGTACACCATCCACGCCCTGTGGGGACAGGGCAGAACAGCCGCATCATGCCCCTCATCAATGCCCTCATGACCACCAAGAGTCTGGAATGCTACATCACCCTGTTCTGGGATACGAACAAGATTGCAGGCACACTGCCCATCAGTCTGGAGCCTTCCACCATCATTACTGACTTTAAGCAGGTAGCCATAAATGCCTGCAAGAATGAGTAACCCAGATGATGAACAAGGGCTGCCTCTTTCACTTCGGCCAGATCATGTGGAGGAAGGTGCAGAGTCTCGGGCTGGCCCCACACTATGGGAACAACCCCAACTTCAGCCACAAGCTACCTGAGCTCATGGCATTCACCCATCTGCCAGTGCAGGACATACCACCTGCATATGGTGCCCTGAGGCTGACGATGCACCCCAACACCACCTGCCCATGTGGACTGGTTTGAGAACACATACTTGTTTGGCAGGATACAGCCATACAGCAGGATAGCCAAGGTGCCAACATGGAATGCCCCCATGTTCCAACCACAGTTGTGGTCCATCACTGACTTGACCGACCATGGGATCCCCAGGATGCAGAACAATGTGGAGGCATGGCACGGCCATCTACATGCCCTGCTGGGCAAGGTGCATGTGGGTGTGATGACCATGCTGGCAGAGCTGCATTGGGAGTAACAGTGGACAGAAACAACCAGGGATAGCATTCATCATGGTCTGCCAAGGACACCACCAAAGAAGAACTATGCACCATGGAAGGAATGGATTAGAATGGTGTTTACAGCCTGAGAGAAGGACAAGCCTCTGGACTTCCTATGTGCAATGGCACACAACACCACCCTATAGTGTGCCCATGATGGCATGCAAACAGTATGTAGCACAGAAAGCACACACCCCACATGGCCATGGGTGGTCACTGTTCACCCCACACACCACACTCGGTGACCAGCCAACAATCCAACCCCATTGTACCAAGCATTGCCAAACAGAACTCCATCCTCCGCACAGCATGGTGGATGTCCAGCCCTGGGGCACCATCACACTGTACACACACCAGTGACCATGGATGTTGGGTCCCTCATGTGTCCTTTGCCATATGTCCCCATCACCGCTCTGTAGTCCCCTCACAGTCTGTGTCACCATGGCCTGCACCCACAGTTGTGGCCGTATGTGTTACTCTGTGGGGCGTTGGTGTCTGTGGGTTGTGCCGCCATTGCATGGTCTGCACAGCAGGACCATTGCATGGTAAGCCCCACAATGCGCACAGCACACACACTTGTGGCCAATGCACAGTGGCACTCTGCAAGGCCAGACAATGTAGCACCCCTCACACATACACTGCTGCCACAGGGGCACCCACAACTGGTACTGGGGCCCACTGCAGCACTGTGTATGCGTTCTGCCAGTGGTCCCTCACAGTCCCTGGGTTGTGGCACCACACCCATGGCTTCTTATCATGTGTTCCCCCCAGGTGTGCATCCATGCCTCCCGCCTGTGCACGACACACCCCACTGTGCCCATGCCCAGGGCAGCACAATGCTCCTGGTGTATGCTAGGTGGTGCAGCAATGCAATGATATGCAGGCCACCATACCAGTGACCCATGTGTCATTCATTGTGCACATGCGCATTGTTGCCAGTGGGTTGGCCATGTCTCCCCTGAGTCATGACATGCCACACCCCTTGTCAGGTCTATGAACTGCTGATTGGATGATGTTAGAATGGTGCCCAGCCTCCTCAGCTTTGAACCTGGACCATGGCCGGCATCCTCATGCTACCCACCACAGCCATGTCGGTGTCCAGCAGGTATAAGGTGGCCATGGCCTGTAGGGTGAGTGTCATGTTGCTGCGGGTCCCTTCCTGTGCTCATGTGCTGGTCATGTTCCATGTGGGTGCTGGGGGCTACTGCCAAGTTGGGGGGCACAGTGGTGGATCTAGGATTGCACTGAGTGGGGCTGTGCCTCAGGGTGTGTGGCTGGGTGTGATCTGTCTGACTGGGTATAACTATAGACAAGAGGACTGCTACCATGTCCGAAACCTTTTCTGGGCAAGGTGGTATTTGTTTTGTTTTTTTGTCAGAAATGGGGGAGGTAATTATGGGATACTTTCACTACAGCTTTCTTATTATGCATGAGGTGTTAACTACAAAATGCTGCTACATACTTTAATCCTGTTTTTTCCCCTTAATGGGTGGTATCACGAATGGCATTAAGCTGTCAACAAGGAATGGTAACCCCCCCCACCACCACAATGCTGGCAACTGAGCAAACTGCAAGCTGCTTGTTAATGATGCCCTACTGCAACTGAGAGCTGCAGCACCATCTTAATCAGTGCCACCTGCTTGACTCCCTCCTTGCATCAGCGCAGCTTGGTTGCGCATTTTCCAGCTGCTGTTGGTCAGGATCATGTGAGTTGGGATTCACATTACTATTCTTCCCGCAGTCACACATTCTTCCTGCCAATGGCAACATATCTGTGGAGCAGAGAAAGAAAACAGGAGCATATCAGATCAATATATTCCTAGAACAGCTAGGACCCATACCATGAAGGTCTTGTAGGTTAACAATGCAATCTTAAAGGTGGTGCACCATCTAAAAGGTAGCCAGTGCAAATGCTGCAACACAGGTACCACATGTTTTGAATACAAGGTCCCTGTGATTAGCTTTCCTGCAGCATTTAACCCCAGCTGTAGCCAGTTTACCAACCCTCTGCATAGCCCTAGGTACTGAGCATAACAGTAGTCGGGCCTTAAACTGAAGAAGGGTGCAACAATGGTGACCTACCAAAAGGGTAAGGACAGGAAGATTTGGGAGGAAAATCATGACAAATGAAGAAGGGGAAGAATTCATAAGCTGAATTGTATCTCAGTATGATTTCCAACGTTCCCTCATAGCATCCATAGCCCTTTACTATATAGGGGCTACTGCCACAGTGTATTAGCCTGCTAGTATAATGCTCAAAAATAGAAAAGTGTTATGAAGGAGTCAGTTGAGCCAAATGCTTTAATGAAAATGTTTCCATGTCTAGAGATTGCTGATCTTTGCTGCTATGCTGAAGAAAGCCTCCTGCAAAATTTGATGATATGGCATAACAGCAGACGTACAGCAGCCTGCAATCAAATGAAGGCATAGTGCCCACCAGATGTCTACATTATTTGAGGTCAACCTTTGACTCCCAAATAAGTTGTGCAATGTTGAAAAGAGAAATAATGGCCACACATAGGCTGTGGCATCAAGGTATCTTGTGAAGGCAAACAGTAAGCCTGAATATTTTAATATATAGTTTGATTTGCATTTGTATCTGCAATGCAAATGTATTTGATTAGATGTCAGTGTAGGACAAAGAAAAAGCTTCACTCTAAAGGAAATTATAATGGCCTTCCTCAAAATCTAATTTAATGTTTATTAAAATTCAACACACATTAGAAGATTCAAAAGTGACAACATTTAGTGCTTGAAGGCTTCTTTTATCTCGAAAACATATCTATGTGAAGGCAGACTGTGCTTTTCTTGAGGGAACATGACAGAAAATGCTGAGGTAAGATTACAATTTGAGTAACATTTTCTTCATGAAGCAGATACATTTCTGTACTATGTTGTTAGCTGTGAAAAATCAGTTTCTAAATATACTGTTGCAAAATACCTTTCTGGACAAAGGGTGTCAGACTGCGCAATATGAAAGGTGATAAACTGCTAAAAGAGACCTATCTTACTACTCCATATATGATACGCCTTCAAAAACAGGTCAAGTTTTGATTCTACATTCTTTGTTTAGGTAGACTACCTAGATTTATAATTGCAGTGAATACCCTTACTCAGATAAATGTTTTTTTTCCCCAGAACAGTTCTCGCACTGCAATACTGGAGTGAAGCACAGCTGCCCTGGAGGGGCTGTCCTTTAGGGAGATGTTAAGTTTCTAGCCTCTGGAGGGTAACCAGGGTACAGTAATGATCTTTCTGAATGGCAGATTATTAAAACAGTAAGAAATATACCTGGTGTCTTAACCAATATGCCCTTTTTTAATATTTATATATTTAGAAATTGGTGGCTGGGAAAGGCACATTGAACCAAGGCTTGTTTCAAGGTATGAACATGGGAAGGGTTTAGAGTGAAAAATCACACATAGAAAAATGAAATATTGTGTACTGTATATGCAAGATACAATTACAAAGCCTCTCAAAATATAAAAATGCAAAATAATAAATACAGGTGGGACAAAATAGTCTGGCAAAGCAGCATTGTATCTATAGCACAGTATACACAAAGATATCTGGTCAGAGGAGGAGCAAAGGGTGGCAGGCATTAGGGACCAGAGCATGCCAAGGCCAGAAATGAGGCAGGGAATGCAATCACCTATGCATAAAGGGAACTTAAATATGTCTTTCACTTTCCTAATATAACCTCTAGTTGTGCATGTCTGCAGTCTGTTCCATCTCCCTGTTTAGTTTTTCCTTGTTCATCTAATCTTGTTTTTTATATCCTTTTCAAGGTTATCTAGCTGATACTGCAGTTTTCCTGTATGGTGTGTATCATTGAATTACTTCTTGGTTCTGTAATCTGCTGGTTATAAATAGAAGTGTAGTACAATTTTTTGCTGAATTTTTTTTTTCTTCTTTACACTATTATGACCCCTCATACAACCACCCAGTCACATGACTCTAGTAGTAGCTCACTGCCATCTGGCTTCATGGCTTCCCCAGCCCCAGTGGTGGTGCCCCAGGTATAGGGCCATCCCCCCCTATGTTGAGCAGGATTTGGTGGACTGTGGGACACGTTGTTAAGCACAGGTTTATCCTAATAATCATTCAAACAGACTGTGTTTTCTCTCCTTGTTTTGTCCCTTTAGCCTTACATCTTCCATCCACCAAAGGACACCAGCAGCCAAGCAGTGGCCTTGGATGCTGCACCAAGACTTCTAGGTAGCAAAATGTTTCATGAGATTTCATCTTGGGAAATCTCATAGTTTTACTTAAAGGAACTACCTGGATTCACACAAAGGGGCCTGATATGCTTGCTTCCTAGTGTGTTATTTAGCCTCCACACTCTAGGAGGTGACATTCATAACAGTGCTGCTTGATGGCCCAGTGGAACTTAAACTACATTACTGTAGCTCTGAGTGCAAGGGGCCAGGGGTTCCTTTCCTGCTATGAATCATACATTTTTTTGTTTTGAGGAAGCAACAAAGATTTTAATCAAACAAGAAATCAGTTCTTTAAGATATTTTTAAAGTGAATTTCTCCCAGGACTGTTGCGTATGGGAGTGTGGTGTTGGAATAGTAAATTTATATAAAGAGGAATCAAGTTTAAAAATGAATTTATTTAATTGCCTCTGTTTCATTCAAAAGTCCCTTAAGTGGACTGTCAGGAAATACTTCCACATGGTGCATAGCAAGCTCCCTGGCCCATCACTGGAATTACTGCAGTGCTGGAAAGGAGCTTATGCCTTCTTTGGCTGGGAAGTGTGTCCATCAGCTGCACAATTCCTCAGTCAGTTATCTACCCCATGCAGCCCAAGTCTGCTCCTGAACCCAGGACGCAAACATGGTGCCCCTTGCTGGCAAACAGGTAGCCATCAGGGGTTGAGAATTTTAAATTTCCAGGCAAAATTCCACTGATGTGAGGAACACCAAACTTAGCAGAGTATGTGTGAAGTCCAACATTGAAAAAGTGCACAACAATTCAGCAAAATGAACACTTCACAGAGGTACTGAGCAATGCTTGTGGAAAAATCCGCACTTCATACCATTTTTCAACAGTGTATGCTTTGCACATTTTCTTTTAGTTATCTGTGCCCTGTCAGAAGCTGAACAATACAACAACAGAAGGCTGCTCAGAGGAAGTGTTGCAAAATATAAGCACAGTAACAGTTTCAGAAAGAATATCAACACTCAATTTGGAGAAGCAGACATTTGTCTGTCTATCTATTTATCTGTTTATTTGTCTTTCTTTCTGCCTATCTGTCTGTCTGTCTGTCTATCTGTCTCCGTTGTAAAGTTGTATAGTTGATGGTAACATTCAAATAAAATAAATGAACTACAGTACTGGAGCAGCAGTTCGTGTTTCAAAATGATATACAGTACATGGGCATTTTATCAGGGTGAGGGGAGGTGGTGGCTGCTCATGACTGTTCAGGGTATTTGGCCTTCCATTTGCCTTTCCCTGTGGGCCAGTGCTGTGCTGCTCCCTGCGATGCTGGCATCCATTCTGGATCTGCCCCAGCCCTGTGCTCTGCCATTCAGGATCCCGCCATCCCCTGTGTCGGGCAGCTTTTCCTGAACATGCTTCAGCAGGCTGGTGGCACCATTGGGTGCCTGTGTATCTAGCGGAAATGCGTGATATCTCACATGTGGGGCTGCCACATTTTGGAATAGTATTGTATATCCCATCAGACACACTGAAACTGCTTTGAATGCAACTTTGCACTGAACAGTTATTTGAAAATGGGTTAAGTTCTTCTTCCAGTACTTCAATAACAGTATGTCCTATATCACACCAGTACATTCTCTCATGCACATTTGCTTTGAATATGTCACTTTCCCATTCTGTCTTGTTATCACTTCTTCAGTTCCCCATCTTCTTCAAATGACAGGAGAACCCAAGTTATCCTTCAACAGTGGCATTAGTTTCCCGGTATAACATCGGTGCCACGCTAGGAACATTCAGATTGTCAATATGCTTTAGGTTTTTCTATTGCTCTGTAGTCATGCATTGTCTCCTTATACATTTTCACTGTTTATTCTGTAGCATCATGAGATGTTACATTCTCAGTAACCAAGTGAGTTTCCTCACCACCACCATATCTGGACATTGCATCATCCTGCTGAATTCCATCTAATATCATAAATACAAAACCCACAAAAAAACAATACTGGCTGCAATCCTCTGTGTATGACAAATACTCTTGTAAAATAGGTGAATAATCTCTTAAATAAACTCCAACATTGGTGAAAACTAGAGAGTGCAAATGAAAGAGACAAGACACAACCAGGTCTTTGTATCAGAACAGAGGCAAGAGACACAGACAAATGGAATCACTGTATCTTCATTGCTCAACATACAAGAAGGGTCCAAGGCAGTGAGAAATTAAAACATGAAAAACACCGCGGACAGAGTTAATAGCTAACACACACACACACATATGCACTGAATCAAGGATCAAGGCCTACACTTGATAACTAAGCAATTAAGGGAACCAAAGGAAAGCAGACATGAAATTATCATGCTTGTGTATCAGAGCAAAGACAAGACAAACAGAAAAACAAAACACAAAAGTCTGTGGTTGAACACACAAGGATGATCCAAAGTGGTACGAAATTAAAATGAGGACAACACCACCACCCACTTCCTGTGGTGGAGATGGGAAGTGGTACCCCTGCCCCGCCAATGTATTTTCCACAGTGGAAACACATGGAACTTGACCTGTGGGAAGGGACCAGAGCTTGTATACAAGCCCTTACCTCGCTGCCAGGCTGAACTCTCTCAAACCCCTGAAGAACACCCCCATAGGGATAGCCCTGAAGGCCAGCAAACAACTGCACAACCTACTTGGCATGCAACCAAAACATGACCCAGCCCAACCATTGGCTAGGAATCCCAACTTCAAGATACAGCATGAGTCACTTCAAAACCAATGGCTGGCTAACACGGGACTGGATACAATGGGTTCCCTGCTGGATAATGACTCCCTGGCCTCTTTCCAGCTACTAAAACAAATGGTGGCCCCAGCCCATTTACCTACTTTCCCCTTTTCTTCCAGCTGCAACATCTCATATCGACCATCTTAGGTCCAAAACCTTGGAAAACAACCAACTTCAGACCCTGGGATGAACTCCAGGAGCTGGCATCTCAACAGCATCCACCTCCAAACTGTACAAAAAACTAACTGCCTTACACACACCAGCCACAAATTCGACCTGCTCTTACTGGCTCTCAGAGTTCCCCAAATTAGACCCATGCATGGCAACCCCAAGCATCTGGAAGGGAACCCACAAACACCTGAAGTTTGATGTCTTAAAACTTATGCAATTCAAAATCAACCACAACCTCTACTACACCCCGTCAAACTGCATAGAATGGGGAAGATTGACAGTGACCATTGTTCAAGATGTCAGCTCCAAAGAGGCACTCTCAAACACATCCTTTGGGATAGCTCCAAAGCCAGCCCTCTCTGAAAAGAGGTGGAGGCATACATGGATCCACTCCTGGGATTGGGGAATGCCTTCAACCCCAAAATCTGCCTCCTACGGGTAGACCTTGACTCATTACTAAGCCCAAGGAGATTTCATATCTCACTCATCTCTGCCATGGTTAAGAAGCTGATCCTCAAACACTAGATGGATGATCAGATCCCAACCTATGAGGAGTGGCATAACTTAATACTGGAGGCCCTGCATATGGAAAAATCCATTTGCCACATGCCTTGGATCCCCAGGCTTTACCACAGTAGATGGGCAATTCTAGAAGTCCTATTGCTAAACTCATAAGCCACCCCTGGCCCCTAGAATGCTGGGGAACAGGTCAGGCCCCTCATCATTGACACCCACTCCCCATTCAGGGCACAAACACCTAACTCCACACACTGCCAGCACCCCCACCCTCTCAGACCTACCCCCTCTATAGATGTCAGAGACAAACATCAATCAGTACCAATTTATGCATGCTCTATTATGTCAGTATCTTATCTTAGGTTAGAAGTAATGTTTTTTCTCCTGTTTGGTGCTTATTGTATTGTGTGTTTAATCAATAAAGTTTACTTTTTCAAAAAATAAAATAAAATGAGGACAACACTGCAAACAAAGTTAATCTGTATCATAAATGCATGTGAATTGAACCACAAATATACAAGGATCAAGGCCAAAACTGGGTGATTGACTAAGTTAGTAAACTAACAGAAAACAGATACAAAATTACCCTCTCTGTATATCAGAGCAAAGACTAGAGACTTTGGGGTGTGGGGGTGGCAATTAAAAACTGGAGTGAGACAGAAGTGCCTTGTGAACAGCATATCTCCTTGGAATAGCTCTGACTGAGGAGAAAAAGCTGTAGGGGCAAAAATGATTTACTTCAGAAAATGATCTTTAAAGCCTATTAGTGGTTCCATGGATATTTTACAGCAATAATGTTTGTCTGGTGAAAACATCAATATTCTTATTTTTCTTTTCCTTTGCTTTTGTTCATGAACTGAGGTATAGGACTTAGAAGTTTTGAAGAGTTCCCTCTCTCATGCCATGCCCACCATAAAAAAAACAAACAAAAAAAAAACAACATTAAATATCTTGTGAAAGTGGTGCATTATTTACTATCAAAAACATGTGGTAACACCATCATAATACTGTACATCCACAGAGTGAATCTAGGATGTTCATTCAGTAGGTAACCTCAGTGGAAGAGAATAAAAAAAACTCTGAGTGGCAGCCTTTTTTAATTATGTGAGCCATTAATTATTAATTATCTATAAGTGCTATTTTACAAATATCTGAGAACATTAAAAATACACTTAAAATGAACATCAGGGTGTCGACATCAATTTTCTTGTTAAAAAAGTGTGGTGAAGCTTTCTGCCAGCTAACAAATACTGCTGCTTTAAGCAAATGGCAAAAATTTGAAGCAGAGTAGCCTCGTGGTGGTCTCGCTGATCAATGCCCTAGGCCAGGAAAAACCAAAAACTTTTATTTACAGAATGCTATACCAGACTTAACATGCACAACCAAGTGACACTAATCACACACAAATAGTCAAATTAAAAAATACAAGTTTTAATTTCAAAGATATGATTATGCATGTACAGTACATTTTAAACTACTGTTGGCTTTGGGAAACACTGATGTAAAAAGGCTACAACAAGGGTAAACTTTTTCTGAATAATATTTATTACAAACGACCCCACTGCTACAGTGCCACTGTGATGAGAATTCACTGAAACAGCCAAACTAGCCTTGAAGTGTACAAAAAAATCATTTACTGTATGTTGCAAAATAAATAGAACCGATGGAACTCTATGGCAGTCATTGCCAGCATTGGCCAGTTTTAGAAAAAACTATTTGTTCTCATTAATTTTTCCTCTCAAAAGATATGCCTAACCTAACAAGCAACACATGGGGCACCATACAATTATGCACAATTCCTGATATGTGCTTAAAAAGACATACAGAAATCAAAATTTCAAATATTAAGGGTGCTTTCACTTCTTCTTTTAAAACCCTGCTAGTATTGGGGAAACAGTTACAAAATACAACATGAAAGCTGTATCATTGCCCAACATTGTGTTCATTGCAAAGGTCATAACCACTATGGTGTCTTTGTAATAAACATTCACTAAAACAGACAAACTAGCCTAAAAGTGAAAAAAAACAAGACATAGCAATACTTCCCCACCGGTAATCTCTAGACGTGTACCCCAGGGCTCAGTCCTGAGACCTCTTCTCTTTTTTATTTATCTGAGAGGCTTGGCAGCCAGTGTGGCAGACTCATTGTACCATCTATACACTGATAATACAATAGCCTATACAGCAAGTCCCTCAATCTTGGGGTTTCAAGGCATGATGCAGTGTAGCTTTGATGGGATACTGGCCTTTTTTTTTTTTTTACTAATTTTAAGTTAAAACTTAATTCCTCAAAGATTAAGCTAATGTTGTTTGGTTTAGCCCTTAGACTTAGAGACTGCACACAAATACTAGTAAGGGATAAAACTGGGACACTACTGGAATGCTTGGATACCTACTTTATAAATAATTTGGGATATTGGTTGTATCTGATAGATTCAAGTAATACACACGTGGAAAAACTGATTATGCAGGTGGGTAGAAGGGTTGGCCTGCTATGTTGGAGAAGGGTTGGCCTGTTGTATTGGAACCAACATTGTCTAGATGCTAAAGCAATTAAAATTGTGGTCCAAGTATAGGGTTTTCCATTGTTTGATTACAGACATCCTGTATGACTATGCTTCAAATGGTAGGTTACACAAGCTAGAGGTACCGTATAATCACCTAGCCAGATTGATCCTCAGGTGTCCTAGGGACACTCATAAGCGACCTTTATTCCTGGTCAGGATGGATTTCCCTGTATAACAGAAGGAAGTTACATCAGTGCTTGTTAGCATATAAAAGTGTTTTTGGCCTAGCACTAGATTACCAGAGAAAAAGATTATTTCAGAAGAGTCTTGATCCCTCTTTCTCACACTCAGTTTATAAGATATGGTGGTTCCCAGAGCAAAACACAAACAATCTATGTATTTTTAGTCAGTTTGTACCTACTCCGTGTAATCAACTTTGACATGAATTTAGATTACAGGACTCAAAACATCCTCCAGTTGCAGCCCTGAAACATTGTTTTTTACACTCCATTTCAGTATAGAGAGGTTGTTGCTGTACTGTGTAATCTGTATATACAATTGTTAAACTGTGTGTGTAATTTTTGTAATTTTTACAGTTCGTAACTTATTCGTATTTATATGGTTTTGTGATTGCATGTTATGCTTCTGACAGGTCACCACTGTAAATGAGCTATGTTCAATCATTATGACCTTAAATAAATTAAATGAATACAGCAATATTAATAAACCCTAGGTTTCTCTGTGGTGGTTGTAGGAAGTAATGCCATAGGCCAGGATTACTTTACACCTGTTTTCCCTTAAAAAAACAATGCTGAGACTAACATACACTACATGGGACATAAAACTATTTAGGAAAATCATTGGCCACCACTACACAAAGCTGAAAAAATAAAACTCTCAACTGGAAAGAGATGCTTTTATGTGTGCCTCTAAACCTCTGCTGGCACTCATGTACTACTGACTCAAAAAGGAAAATGTAAGATACAGCGTTGCTCATAGTTATGTTCATTACAGAGGACACCACTGCTATGCTGTCTTTGCAATAAACACCAAAACAGCCAAACAAATATAAACAAGAAGCAAAACACCATACTGTATCAAATATAATGCAGCTGACAGTGACTCTGGTGGTGCAGTGATCAATCCACTCAGCCAGAAAAAAAACTTTTCATTGCAATAACCCCAGAAAGACATAATGGGCAGGATTCACAAAGAGGATGTGTTTGGCGCAACACAAATGTGCTGGCGCAAATCAGAAGCGCTGAGCACGAGCAGAGCCATTCATAGAGGCATGCGAAGTGGGAAGTGCTGAGCGCAACACCACTGTGAATTGCCGTGAAACATGACGGAGCAACTGTAGATGCACCAGCACAACCTGCAATACACCAGGGCAAGCTGGATGCCTCGCAGCCACACAAGGGAGCTATGTAGAGCAAGTAGATTAGGCAACAGGGCTTGAGGAGCAACCACAGAGCTGGAACAATCACACCCATGGACACAAGTGTTGAGAAAAACATGTTTATAAAAGAGTAAGAGAATAAAATCTGTACAACACATATGAATAACAAGGCAGATCAACAACAATACCAGATGGGGAAACGGAGGTGCAGGGATGGAAGGAGGGCAGGAAAGGGACAGAAACAGTGGACAGTGAACAATAACTATTTACATGTGAAGTCCCCAGGAAGAGGCAAGGGGCTACTAGAGTTACTGTGTCCTGCCACGCAACACCCTGGCATGGCCACGGACCGGTGCCTCAGCAGGACACCCTGCAGAGCAGCTGACAGGCACTGAACAGTCCTGGAAAGTGGGTGCTTGGCTGCCTGGATGGCCAAAGAGATCCTCTGGTCCACATCAACAGGGGCACCACCACCACCAGCCACAGCATGGTGAGCTTTGAGACCTACAGCAATGACAGAAAGAACACACACTGAGTGCCTGAACATGGACAACACCCCATCCACCAGTAACCCTACAGTATCTGAAATGCAGCAATAGCAGAATGCAGTGCTCACCTGCCCCTGGAAGGGCACCAGACCTGGCACCCATGATCCTCTGCATCCATACCTCAGCTGCATTTGTGACCTGCTGCCTGGCATCTGGTGCTACAAAACACAACAGATAGCACCATGAGTGACCACTGCCACTGTGCAGGATGCAGTGCCACAGAGCCCCCCTTTTCACCAGCCTGTGGCCATGTAGCAGACAGTGATGACCAGCCATGAAGCACCCAGTGGCCCGCAGGCAGACACAGCCATGCCCAGCCCCCCCATGGCACACATGGTAAGGCAGCACAGGACAGGTGCAGCCACTGCAGTGATCACAGGATGCTGTGAGACCCATGAGAGTGCCCCATGAGGGCCATGACACACACCCAGCATGTGCCACAAAAGGAGACAGATGAACAACACCTACCTAGTCTTGGCAGTGCACCCCTGCGTGCATGGTGCCACAGATGTGCAAGCCTCTCGGGGTCCCACCTCTGGAGGTTGCCATACCAATGCCTGCACTGCTTCCCTGTGTATGGCGGACCTGTACAACACACTAACCGAGTATCTATGGAGGCCCACATCTGGGCACTGGGCTCACAGAGGTCATCCTGGCCAAACAGGTGCCCCTCCACAGACAAAACCAGTGCCACTAGGTGTAGCAACTCCATCTGTGACCAGTTCATGGCCCTAGGCATCTGTCTCCCTGCTCTAGGCATCACATAATGGGTACAGACTGTGGCAAGGTACAAACAGGCAAAGCACAGTTGAGTGGCCATTATGCACCACGTGAAGCAGTGAGGCATGTGCAGCACAGAGCTCACTGAGCATGAAGCACAGTAGGTCAAAGGAAATGCACCCATGCAATGCAATCTGCAATGGTGTGGCAAGGCCAGGACACGTTTGCGCATGCATGATGAGCATGGGGGTGCCATGTTGTGCACGGCATGCGCGACGAACTACTACCACATGCCATGTGCGATCCATGGGCAGGTCAAGCACAGTGCAGCATGGACGATGCATAGTGGAACACGCTGCGTGATACGGTACACAGCACCATGGTCGGCAGGCCTGCAATGGTGCATCAGGTTAGCGGTGGAATGGCGCATCATGGAAGATGCACCATCAGACATGGTGACCACACATGTGCGATGGAAGCACCTTCCACAATGCCCCTGATACAGGTGAATACACCTACTGATACGCGCATGTGCCGGAGATGCGCTGTATGGCCATCAGTGCATCCCACAGATGCTCCATGCAAATTGAGATAAGCTGGGAGAAATTGTGCAATTCACAGAGAATGTACCCAAAACAGCCTCATCAACCATGCATGGGCAACTCAGCAAATTAACATCTCATTACCAGGGGCTCAGGCCTCATTTGCATGCCCTGAGCCATAAATGCTCCCAATTCAGCAGGCTGAGACCAGGTCACTGACAGGAGTCAGTGCCTAGAGGGTGAGTACACAGCCATGTTTATAGGGAAACAGAACACACTTTGGTGACTGACTGTGAGCGTGCACACCAGGCAATGCCGCAGTACCCCAGATGTGGGACCAGTACAACCAATATGTGGTGCTCAGGACCACAATGTGGAACACAGCAGCAGGGCAATACAGAAGGTGCACAGGGCACCAATGGACTGTTCTCCACCATGTTCACAATGCCTGTATATGAACCGGTATGTACACATCCTAGCCTGTATGACACAGGTCTGCTGTGCGATGATACAGTTGTTGGTGTGCCTACGCATTGCAATGTGGAACAGGGAGGGCATGCGACGTGAACAGATGGGATGTCCACTGTACACAGGGAGACAAGGATGGTACATATGACAGGGTGTCACTAGCTAGGTGTGGTGGATGCAGCAATGTGCAACAGGTAGGTGCAAGGCACACAGTGGCACACGTGCAGGCACGATGGCACCATTGCCATGCCACACACTGCAGCCAGCCGCACCATGGCTGTTGCCACACATGTCAGTCACCCTCCACCCTGCGGCCATCGCGAGGGTGTCACCCAGGATGGATGTGTTACATGGTGGCAGCAGACATGCTGCCAAGGTACCAGGACATGCCCATGACAGACAGCACAGTGTGCCCCCCCGGGGCTGCTGCACTGTTCTCCCAGCCGTGGACTGGGTGTCACACATGGCATGTGCAGTGTCCCACATGGACCATGTACCATCGAGCAGGGCCACCTGTGCTAGTCTGCCCACCCATGGACCATGGCTCAGATCAATGGCAGCATGGACCATGGGGGAGGGCAACAGATTGAGGGTGACCTGAGCAGGAACATGAGTACACACAGGCATGACTGACTCCTGGATGCTTCCCCCCCCACAGTAGATAGTATGTCGGAGGAAGCAGGTGCCAGCAACAGGCAGTGCCCAAACTTCAAGAAGGATAAGGAGAGAGTGCTCATCGAGGCATGCCACCTATGCCTGGATGTACTCACTGACAGGGGAGGCAGCCGGAGGGTGCTTGCGGAAGGATGGGAGGGCATGGCCCAGCAGGTGAATGCATTGGCACCATAAAAGCGCATGGTACAAGAATGCTGCAAGCACTGGAACAATGGCAGCCAGAGGGCCAAGAAGAAGGTGGCCAGCATCCAGGCATCCCTGTGACGGACAGGGAGTGGACCAAGCACGGTGGAATGGCTCAGCCCCAACAATACCCTCCTGGCTGCCAGTGTGTCCAGGAAAGCCGTGCAAGGTGTCCCAGGTGGTGGATTCCAGATGGGAGGCAGCCTATCACAGCATGGTGAGTAGCTGTGCACCCTGGCCTGGCATGCCCACCCATGTGCCACATTGGGCACCCCTGGCTCTGCATGTCAAGCACTGTCACTGTACACTCAGGCACAGCATCCCTGGGATGGTCGTCCCTGGCAAGGCATGTCCTGGCCCATGGTACTGTGGGTGCTAGACCACAGCGCCGGAGGCCACATGACTGCTGTGCACCTGTGTGGCATGTGAGACCGCCACTACGCATTGTGCACAATGGGTCAGTGGCAGGCTCAACCACGACATGGGATGCATGTCGCCATCATGCCCTGGCCCTGCTGTGGACAGGCATGTGGACCTGGCAATGTGTGGACTGCCACCCCACAACACAGCCTGCCAGGGTGCATACACTGCCCATGGATGCACCTGGTCAGGCTGAACCATCCACTGATTGTCGGCGATGCCACCATGCTGCATCACACACTGACGACATGGGGGCCTACCTTGACCTGCTGCAGGTGACTGTAGAGGGTCAGGAGGCCCTCCGTGTGGAGTTCTGGAGCCACAGGGCTGTTATGGTACAAGAGCATGAGTCCGCAGCAGCATGGCATGCTCAGATGTTGACAGAGACACGCATCATATGGGTGGGCATGACCGCTGCTCTGGAGCAGATTGCAGCAGCTGCTGAGGTGGTGGCTGCATCCACAGCATGCCGTGGACATCATGCATCCAGTCAGATGCCCAGGAGCACATCCCGTACACCCAGGAGGTGGAGCCAGGTGAACCCCCTGCTGCTCACTCCATCACCACTGGCATCCACACCCACTGTCCCTGGCTTGGCTGGTGTGCATCGGAGGGCCACCCAACTGGGCACCCATTCATGGTCTCAGTGCAGCACACCTACGGGGTCCCTGGGGATGCCCCCTGTGGCCAGTGGTGGCACCCTCACCACCAGCGGCAGTGGCAGAGGCTGCCCTCATGTCTGTGGTGGTCATGGAACCACCCTGTGATGCCCATGTCCAGAGGCCTGGGGTGGTGGGTTTGCATGCCATGCATACTGGATGCCCTGTGGGTGGTGACAGTGGTGGTGTGTGTGGTGGTCACATGCCCCACTGCTGTCCTGGCACCACCCTATGCTACCTGTGCAGGCTGTCCAGTGTATCTGTATGTACCACTGTAGTGCCATGTGTCATGGGAATGATAAGTGTGTTACAGTGCCTGCAGTGCCCGTGTGCTGACTGCTGTGTGCACTGATCTGTAATGTCTACAGCATGGCCTGGATGGTGCTCTGGTGATGCGTGCATGGTGCCCGTGTGTCTGTGTGCCACCACCATGTGCGTGTGCCTGTGTGTGCACCCTTGTGTGGCGTCCGGTGTCCAGTGTTCCCACATGATGCTGTTCCTACAGTACAGTGCTCACACCTAAACACGTACATACCTGCATACTCACCTGTGGGGCCCGAAGTGTTCCTCCACCACATGCATGTGGTATACCTGTGCCCTCTCTGTAAGCCTGGGGTTCCTGCGTCCCTTTCCGGTGTCACCTCCCTGGACCTCAGGAGGTGCCATGTCTGCCTCCTCCTCCACCCCCTCCTCCTTCTCAGAACTGTCACCCTCACTGGCCTGGACAGGTATCCCACGTTCATGGGCCATGTTGTGTAGCATACAACAGGCAAGGAATATGCCACAGGCCTTCTTAGGGCTGTACTGTAGGGCACCACCTGAACAACATAGGCACTGGAATCGCATCTTCGGCATGCCGAAGACATGCTCAATGATGGCGCGTGTCGCGATGTGTGCCACATTGTAGCGTTCTTCCGCCACTGTTCTGGGTTGTCGAATGGGGGTGAGGAGCCAGGGCCTCAGTGGGTATGCCGCGTCACCTGTGGGGATAGATGTGTCTCCATTAGTACATTAGGATACACTGTGGCTTGTGCCCTGTCCCCAACCCTGCCCTCTGTGGTGTGTGTCCCTGTCCTGCTCTCCCACCTGTGCATCCACATAACTGGCAGTCCTGCATCCCTACCTCAGCAGCATCTGCATGCCCCTGTCTGTCATGTAGTGCACAGTGCTTGCTCACTGTGTTTGCCTTGGTACCCTTTCACACCCTCTGCTGTCCCAGGGCCCATGCGCGTGCTTCACACTGCCCATGGCCCACCCCATGTGTCCCAGATGTGGTGCCACCCTGTGCTGTTGGTGCCCTGTCACATGTACCTACCTGATGGCCACTTTGGATGTCCCTGGCCTCAAACCTCATGCAGAGTGCCGACTGGTGCCATATGAATGCATTGTGTGCGCTCCCAGGGTGTATGACACAGACATTGGTGATGCGCCAGTGGCATTGCACACCTCCTGGCAATTCACAGAATGGTACCCTTTCAGATTCACATATGCAATGGCCTCCCTACCAGGTGGTGTGCAGATTGCCACATGGGTGCAGTTGATGGCTCCTATGACACCTGGCATGTGTGCCACCCTGTAGAACCACTGCATGGCTTCTGTCCACTCTGCCTGCATGCTGGGGAAATGGATGTATTCTGAAGGGTGCGGTAGCAGTGTGGTGAGGAACTGTGTGAGGAGGTAGGATGTAGAGGCCTGTGATATGCCAGTGGTGTCCCCAGTAGGCCTCTGAAAGGTTCCCATGGCAAGCAGGCACATGACCTTTGTTACCTTGGTCTCCACCAAAATAGCATGACCTCGTGCAGTGGGTGTCCGCATATCATCATGGCACAGCTCACAAAACTGCCTCAGCATGGCCCTGTTGAGGCAGTATCACCTGACTGTCTCCACCTCTGTGAGCTGCTCGAAGGACAACCGGGCACGATACCGCCATGGGGCTGGCCGCCTACAATGCCTTCCAGCACCCTGCCTCCTCCTCCTCATTTGGGCAACAGCTATCGTGACTGCTGCCGGGTTCATTTCCGCTGTCATTGTGGCCCTCTGATGTTGTTTGCTGCCCAGCTTTGTTGCTGGCTGGTTGGCTGTGTCTCTCCCTCTCTCTGATTTCCTCTTCCCCTCTGGCTCTGGCTGTGTGCTGCTGCAGTTGTTCCATTCACAACCATAGGTGTGCTGGACATAAGACTCCTTCTTTTGTACTTATCTTTCTATGATGCATCTTGGCTTTACGCTGGCTTTGCCCCCTTGATGCGCCCTAGTTTTGCTCTGTGGATCAAGTTGTGCTGTGTATGCATGGGTATGCCCCCTGTATATGTGCTGCATGTCAATACATTGCACCTATAACGCATGTTGTTCGGTGCAGGGCATCTCGATTTGGCTGGCACTTTCACCCTGTTTCTGAATCATCTTCCGGCGCATTTCTGACTTGCGCTGGGCGCATCTGTTTTGTGAATCCTGCCCAATGTGTCTTACACACACATCACATAGGAAATCAAATGTTGACAAAAAAGCACTGGCATGCACCTCAAAAGGCATGAAAAAACATAAATTCCAAACTAAAAATGTAATTTTAATGTGTACCACTGGAAATATGAAGGTATTTCAGGCAAAAAAGTACATGAAAAACAAGAACATTGCCCAAAGTAGTGCTCATTACAAGGGACACTACCAGTATGGTGAATCTTAATGAATAATCAGTGATATTGCAACCGAGCACTAAGCTACAGTTCATTAACAGGTGTGCCCCATGGGAGGAGGAAGTCAGGATAACACCATAGATAAACCAAACAAAAATATTAACAGTGATTAAAGCCCTACCCCAGGGAAATATCTGTGCATCATTTCAAAAACCTTTTTATAGTACATAAACCTAATGTGCACCATATGGGACTACGATTGGTTGTATCATACAAGAACTGAAGAAAAAAGCAGAGCACACAACACACTCAGGAAATTAATAAATAGATTTATTGGTGCTGCAGGAACATGATAAAACTGTCCCTACCTATTGCCACCCAAAGTGGCTTCCTCAGGGGTGTGTGGCTGCTTCACAGCACTTCAGTTTAAATACACAATATACTTTAATTAATCAATCACCAATATTGTTCTCAACAAGTGCCATGAAAGTGCTAGTAACTGAATTACAAAAAAACAATTTGAAGATGTGTAAAAATAGCACTGTTAAGAGGACAAAATTGGAGCTGCAGATTTTCTTACTGTTGGACTCATTCCAATTAAGTTGCACAGCTGTAAAAATAAATATAAGCCATAGCTTCAAAATGAAAAAAAAAGTACACTGAAATTTTAAGGTAAACAGATGAACTGAATGATGCTTGGTTTAATGAAAAATAACAGCATCCCATTCTCAGGCATTACAAACTGTAAGATATCATAGCCACAGCTCTGAGCACATTATGAGCCTTAAAATCAGTGTCAACTTTCATGCCGAAGTCAACATCAGTGTCACCTTTCCCACTTAATGGCCACATCAAACTGACATGTCTAAAACCAACATCCAGGTACTTAGCTCAGCCTCCAAGCACCAGTTGTCACTCAGTGCTGCTGACTCATTTTAAAAATGGTTTACTATTGTATATTAACCAACAGATACAGTGACCTGCAATTCATGATAGCAGTTAGGGCCCAATGGGAGGAGGCTACCCAGGGCAGGGATGCAAGAAGACAGGGATTGTTACAAGGCAGAGGACAAGGGGGATAATGTTCAGGAGAAAGGAGGTTATACTTCCCCTGTACACCTCACTAGTGAGTCCACAACTGAAGTACTATGGGCAGTTCTGCCAACCCGGCCTAAAAAAGGACATAACACTGCTGGAGAAGGTCCAGAGAAGGGTATGAGGATGATCAGTTTTCTGGAGTGGTTGTCAGGTGAGGATAGACTCAGAGAGCTGAACATGTACTCACTGGAGGACAGGAGGGATGGGGTGATATAACAGAGACCTTCAAATACCTGAAGGGGTTAAAAAGAGTGAACAAGGAGTGTTTTCTCAAGTTGAGGGAGGGGGTACTACTAGAGGCCATTGTCTAAAGTTAGCAGTGGGGAGGTACAGGGCGGAGGCGAGGGGCACTATTTCACAGAGAGAGTGATGGCATCCTGGAATGCACTGCCAGATGATCTGGTAACAATGGGTTTCAAGAAGGGTTGGGACAGGCACAGCGGCACAGTATGGAGTGGGGGTAGGGTGATCACCACAGATATACAGGGTGGGGAAGTGGGTGGAAGGGGGGACAAAATGTGGGGAGGTAGAGCAGCTGCAGTGCATTACCAGTGAGGTGCATCAGGCAGACAAGATAGACTATTAGGCCTAATCTGCTGGCAGCTATGTATGTATGTATGTATGCATGTATGTATGTATAACTCAGGAAAGCAAGAAGAGAGGAGGAAAGTAGACATGTAACAGAGAGTGTAACAAGGGAAGGGGGTCGGGGGAGCTTAAAGAACAACACAGGTGGGGGGAGAAATTAGAGTGGCAGACAGGGAGGGTGCAAGGCATGGAAAGCCATGTGCACCAATGCAAGGAGTATAGGTAATTAAGTTCCAGATCTGGAGGCCATCATGGAGGAGGCTAGTCTGGAGTTGGTGCACTGAGAACCATGACTGGGATATAGCCATAGCAGCCTACTATCTGTTCAGGAGAGACAGGAAAAGGAGGAGGGCAGGAGGGGTTGTAATTTATGTGAGGAAGGGAATCAGGGCTATGATGTACAGGGGTCACCGGTGGAAAAGGAAGGATGAAGGTGCTGTGCGTTATCCTGGGGAAAGGAGCTGGGGGCACTATCCATACAGGTGTGGAACACAGACCTCCAGCAAAGTGAGAGGGATTGATAAAGCACTTGGGAAAGACATCATTAGGATGGCAAACTGGGGAATGCTACTACTTGGTGACTTCTATCTGCCAGACATGGACTGAAGCCTTCCAGCTGCAGCTTCATCAGGGAGAAGGGGCATACTTGACTCAGTACAAGGACCTTTTCTCAGGCAGCTAATCAAGGAACCCACTAGAGATGGGACAGTGCTGGAAATGGTGCTCACAAACAGGGACAGCATTGCAGATGTCACAGTGGGCAGTGATCACCAGTCAGTGTGGTTTACCATTAAGAATGGAGCAGAGGCAAACCACACAAGGATGAGTGTCCTGGACTTTAGAAGGGTGGATTTTAAAGATATGGGAGACTGTCTCAGAAACTGCCTTGTAAGGGGAGTGCCGGGGGGGGGGGATAGAAGCAGTGATGAAAGTGAACAGGAATGCACAAGAACTCCGTTCCTGTACTTTTTTTGCAGCAGGAACTGAGTTCCTGTACTTCTTCCCACTGACACTGAAACTGAAATTCTTAGACTAGCAACATAGTGACTGTTTCTGGACCTGTGATCTGCAGTCAGGGTTTCCATAACCACATTTGACTTGTACAACAATGATATTTTCCTAGAAATACTTCAATATCTCTAAATCTACTAGTGCCAAATTAGATAGTTGTGTCTTGACACCGTTATCCTTTAGATTGAGGATCTTCATTCTGCATTTCATAATTGTCAGTGCACGAGTTCCTGTACTTCTTGTCTACCACTTGCACCACTGGGTAGAAGAACATTGTGGAAAAGTAAGGAAGGGGATAATTAATACAACCAGTCATTGCATGAAGGAAGTGAGTAAAACTAAATGGAAAAAGAGACCATTATGGTACTCTAGGGAATTGGCCATGGTGGTGATGGAAAAAAGGGAGGCATAGACTTAAAACACTCAGAGAAACAACACCATTGCTTTGTTTATGAACACCTGCAACATACAGGTGGAATGACTAAAAATTCACAATCTACAACAGCCTACCAAAAACAAAATCAACTGATTTATAGAATTGTGCCAGATACTGATTAATGAAAATATTGAAATTAAGAAAAAATTACAAATGTGCAACAATTAAACACTATTAGTGAAGCCAGTTTTGTTTGATCTTGGTGGTCTAAACAGTCATTGTAATGGGGCTGCTCCATGACAAAATTGAAAGGTTTGGAGGGGAAATTGTGCATTTTTACTAATTTAATTGAGTTCCTGGTTTGGGCTGACAGCAAGGCTTGAGTTGTACTGGAAGCTATCAGTCATTATCATGTAGGGGACTGCAGACCACCAGCCTATCAGGAAAGGGGAGGACTTTTGAACAGAAATCAAAAGAAAGAAAGTAGGGGCTTAAAACAGTGTGTTCCACTTGAAGAGTTACTAGTTTTGTTTGTTCCTGGTGTTGTAAACAGATTTGGGGGCTTCTCTGTGGCAAAATCAGGTTTGGAGGAAAATGTGTGCATTTTTTGCATGTTTAATTGCATTTCTGGTTTGGGCTGAAAACAATGCTTGAGATGATAAGGAAGCTGCCAGTCACCATCATGTAGAGGACTGCAGACCAACAGCAAGCACCTGGAAGAGAGGTCCTACAGGGGGTGGGATTGTGGTATAAAAGGGTTCCTGCATCAACTGTCCTAGTGAATGAACATCCTGGAGTGAGTGTGCCATGGAGCAGGAGTGTGGTGTCCGACTGGGGATTTCGGCATGGTGTCCTCAGGTAATTCAGAGTTCCACAGGGGGCTCTTCTTTGGGGAGATGTTGATAGCCTGTATTAAGGGGTGCTGGTAGCTCACCCAGATAACACTGTTGTTGGGATACATTGCAAACCGTAAGAGTCAGGGAAATGGGGGAACATTTGTGATGGAGGTGGCCCCACTCTCCGATTGTCCATGTTTCTCAGATAAACAAGGATGTCCATAGACATCCATGGTTAACCCTGCTCGGTCCCTGATTTTTGTCCATGATAACTCAATCCTTGATTTTTATTTATTGAATTTTGGTAACCGAGTGGGCCCATTGGAACCAGAGGTCCCTTTTTCTTGGGCAACCTAGGGTTAATTACAGGCAGGTGATCAGACAGTGAATAGGTATATTGAATACAGTACTTACAAGGTACAGGTAAATATTGTTACAGGCAGCTATATAATCAGTGAAAGGAAATAATGTGTATTCATTACATTATCTAAGCTAAATTAACTGACCAGCCCTGAAAAAAACAGCCACCAAAACATACACAACAGCATATTTACTGGAGGAACATAAACACAAGCTATTAGCACATACTGCAGCACAGAAAACAAGTACAGCTGACATTATTAAATGGGGAGACAGGGTAGGAGCAATGTCAATAAAATAAGAGCAAGGCAGTCAATCAATGATAGCAAGAACAGTGATAGCTTTTGGATAGCTAAGTTTTTAGCCCTTTCTTAAAACCCACAAGAGAGGTGGAGTTCTGCAGCATGATAGGAAGAGAGATCCAGAGAGAGAGGGGGCAGAGTAGGCATAAGACCTCTTATCTTTATTTGTTTTAACCCTGGGTACTTCAAGTAGGCTGCAATTTGAGACCCTTTCAGGCTGAGGAACTAATAAACCAGAAAGGTTTGGAGAGATAAAAATTGTAATGAACTTGAATGTGAGGAATAAAGAGGGTACATCATTCTTCCATCCAGAGAGGGCCAACTCAGGGACGAGAGGACCATGCAGTGATGCTTCCTTGGGTGGGGGGAAGGGGCTGCAAAGCAGTTAATTTTGTTGTACAGAACTTTGAGTCTATTAGTCTCAGAGCCCCTGAGAAACTGCAGAATGCAGGCACCGTATAGTAGAGTGAGGAGCAAGACACAGGTTGCAATGACAAGCATTGATTCAGGGATGAGAACATTACCCAAGCAAAATAGTAGACCAATTTTCTGGTGTATAGATTTGGTGATTTGATCTACATAGGGTTTAAAGGTGAGTTATTGGTCAATGTAGACCCCCAGGTACTTCATTTTGTCAACCACTTCAATTTGTCCACCAGAGGAGGTGGCTAGTTGAAGTTCAAGTGTTGTCATGGAACCATTTCTCACATGTAGAGCAATCAGAGAAAAGCTTTGAATTGATCACATTTACATCAGTGGAGCTTCTATAGAGAATCTCATCATCTGCATAAAGTAGTAAGTTCCCAACCCCACAATTGCTAGGCAGGTCATTAATAAATATAGAGAAAAGCAGGGGTTCCAGGATAGACCCTTGTGGGACACCATCAGTAATGGGCTTCAGACAGGAATGGGTGACATGCCATTTAACTACTTGATGCCTGTTGGTCAGGTAGTGTGTAAACCATAGTAATGAAGGACAATCAGATCCTATGCACTGCAACTGGTAGAGAAGTACATTATGATTAAGTCAAATGCTTACATGATATCAATAAAGACAGCTCCAGACACTTGGAATTTCACTTGGAATTTAGGAACAACAGTATACACAGTGGTCCGTTATTGCTGCCCCACCATGTCAGTGGTAATAATCTATAAATCCAAACTGTGTCTAGAGATGTCACTAGGTTTTAATGTGCAGTCAAATTTCCAGCGAAGTCACCAAATCCACCTACGTGGATCATTTCATGAAGTTTACCTGTTTGTCAAAAAATTTGCCATTGGTAACTTTGACTTACTGATATTAAAGCAAATGGGTCGGGATTCATGCAGGGGTTGGGGAGACCACTAGACTACCACAGAAATTACTCATAATATTACAGCAAATGGGTCGGGATTTGTGCAGAGGGTTGGGGGGACCACTAGACTACCATGGAAATTGCTCATACTATTAAAGCAAATGGGTCAGGATCTGTGCAGGGGGTTGGGGGACCACTAGACTACAGAGCTATGGCTAATCTGTTACATGGAATGGGGGTCTGGAATCATTGGGGGGGAGGGCACCACCAGCATTACCGCCAGCTTTTTCCCAGCAGTATCTAGTGCTGCATTACAGGTCATGCTAATGCCTGTAGCGCGGCGCTATACATTTGAACATGCCACACTGCTGGCATTCATGGCCACTCTCCTGTTCATGTCCCTGCATACCATTACCTATTAGTGTCAATCGCTACCACACAGCTCCAGCGCTAATAGGGCTTTTCAATATTGTAGCCTCACGCAAATCCAGTGCTATTCCAGCTCTATGGATTTGCACTGGGTGCAAAGGTTTGAATATCTGGCCCTCTGTGTCCTAAACTCCAACCATTTATTTATCCAACTAACAATTTTGTAGCTGAAGCCCACAGAGGCAAGTTTGGTGATAAGTTTTCCATGTGGTGCCACATCAAATACCTTGCTGCAGTCAAGGTAAATTACGTCTGATGAGATGCCACTATCCAATGCCTGGCTTAATGGTTCATTGAAACTTTTAAATTTGTGGTTCAGGACCTTCCTTTTGTAAACCCACACTGTTTCTTTTGTGCTATACCTAGCTCATCTATCTGTCTGTTTAGCAAATCTTTAATACAGCTTTCCAGAATCTTACACAGTGTACAGTAGTAGCCACAGACATTGCCAGCGATTTCCAGATATTTTGTGAAATTTCTGAAGAGTTTCTCTCTGCTGCCCCTATTGTGGATATGCAGAAAGCAGGAGATATTTCTGGAAATATCACAGAAATTTCGGGAAATAGCTGGCAATGTCTGTGGCTGCTACTGTACTTGTTAGACTTATCGTCCTGTACTTTTTAATGTCCCCCCTTGAACTCTGTTTATGGATCAGAACCACATCAGCTCTTTGCCAGTCCTCTCCGACAATGGTATCGAGAGAGAGATTTGTTAAAGTGATAAGTTACTGGATATTCAGTTTCAGTAGCAATCTCCTTTAATAGTCTGGGGGCTAGGCAGTCAGGGCCTGCAGCCTTAGACCCATCTAGGTCTGAAAGATTTTTGAGTACATCAATGTAGTTTATATTAAGTTTAGTACTGTTTTGTAGTCTTCATAGTCACCCCACTATCCCTTTCATCTTTGTTTTGGAATATACTACTGAAGTATTCATTTAACAACTCTGCCATCTCTGTTTTGTCAGTTATGATATTACTGTCCAATACTAATGGTCCTACTGCTTCTTTGTTATTTTTAATTGAGTTTATGTAACTTTAAAATGATTTTGTATTATGTTTATCTTCTGCCAGTTTTAGTTTTAAATGCTTTTGGCCCTTTTTATCTCATATTTGCATTTTTTGACCATGGATTTATATCTTGTTATAGTTCCTAGTCTTGGGCAGTGTGCCATAGTTTTATACCATCTTTTATTTCCGAAATAAGTTTACCAGTTATGGCAGTAAATTATTATGGAAACTTGCCCCTCTAATTATAACTATTCTTTTTGTTTATGTATTTTTCTTGCAAATACTGTAGTTTATTCTTAAACAAGATTCGTCTTTGCTCCACACCCATACTGTGTCATTCAGTAGCAGTATAGCACAGTGGTTTAAGGCTCTGAGCTGCAAACCTGGTGACCTGGGTTTGAATCCCACAGCCCCCACTTGCATACTGTGTGATCTTGAGCAAGTCACTTAACTTCCTAGTGCTCCCAGGTCACACCTGGAAAGAAGCTTCGGCTTAGTGTGCGTTTCCTGGTTAAACAATTTCCCCTCCCCCCTTATGCCAATCCCAGTTTTTTAAAGCCATCCTAATTGAATTATAGTAACTTGCATTGTAGTTGAATTTAACTACAGTGCCACTTTATCTTATGATATGCCTAGTTATTCTGAATAGTATTGTGTTGTGATCAATGTTGGATAAGGGGTCTGTGATGTGGTATGAAAATTTCTCATTTAAAATTGTTAGTACCAAATCTAAAATATTTTCTCCATGTGTTGATTCAGTAATACGTTACTGAATCTATATTCATTTATTATGGCCAGGAATTTGTTTACTGCACTAGTGGTTGCTATGTGATTTGAGCAATTTATGTCTGGTATTTTGAAGTCCCCTAATATTATAGAAGCATATTTCCTGGTATAATAATTAAAGAGATTCAATTACATATTTAATGTTTGGGTATCCTTTTGGTCAGGGGGTAGGTAGCAATTCCCAAATAGTATATGTCTTTTTGAAATATTAATCTTCACCCATAATGTTTCTGTATTTTATCTGATATTTCATTTAGTTCTGTACTCTGTGACTCATTGGAACAATATATTGCAACCTCACCTCCTCATTTATCCCTACTTTCCTTGCTATATAGATGGTATCCTTCAATGCTGTGGTTCCAACCATCATTATTATCCCACCAAGTTTCATTTATTGCATTTATGTCTGGATTATTTAAATAGGCTCTAATTCTTAATTCATCCATCTTATTTACTAAACTAAATGCGTTTGACAATATTAAACTTATATTACCCAGTTTTGTATTGTCAATGGCATCCAAAACATCTGTAGTCTATCTAATCAGAGCAGTGGTAGTACCATGGTGCTTTCCAAAACCATGCTGCTGGTCAGTAAGTAGGTGGTGCAGCTCCATGTAGTCTTATATTTGATTGTAGATAAGTTTGTCTTGCACTTTAGTAGATGGACTAATGAAAGAGATGGGGTGGCAGTTTTTCACCAGTTTCTATAACCACCTTTGTGCATAGGAACCACCACCACCACCAATTTCTATTTTTCAGAGATTTTATCTTCAAAGAAGGATCTATTGATGAGCAGGGAAACAGGAAGTGCAATAACTTTGGCAGCTATTTTGATGAGCCTGGGTTTGAAGTTGTCAAACCCAGCAGCACCACCTGATTTAGTATGTTTGAAGAGGGTGTACACTACCTGTTTCTGGATAAGTCTGAGACAGAATCAGGGTCGCTGGTCACTTGTGACATCCTGACCCTTAGGAGGGAGAGGGGAGCTAGATGAGGTAGATTTGAATCTGGTTAGATCAGTGAAGAAGCAGATGAAAGCATTAGTAGTGAGCTTGGGTTCACTGATGCTCTGGTCATTATCTGTGATAGCACCTTCTGTGGAGTGCTTGCACCCTTTTAGTAAGGTGTTAACCTGCACCAACAAATGCTTACGGTTGGCCAGATCTTTAACTTGTAGCCTCTCAACATAATCCCTCTTAGGCAACTTGGAATTCTTTTTGTATAAGTTTCACTGTTTCCTATTTATCACAGTCAGCCTTAAGACCTGTGCATTTAAATGTCCCCCAAGCCTTATCCCTCTGAATCATTAACTTTTTTTAGCTCAGGCACTGTCATCTTATAACATTTACCCTTGACTCTGAGTTTTAAAAGTGAGGCATACTTATCAGCAATCAAGAGGAAGCTGTGAACAACGAAGTCTAGGGCATCATCTAGGGTAGGAAACCCTTTCATTTGGTACCAATTAATTATTGCTAAGGAATCCCTGGAAGATACCTCATTAAATTTGTAGAAATCCTGTACTAGGAAGATTCTAGGCTGTGCATTTGGGGCATTATTTTTCCATATACAGAAAACAGGAGAGTGGTTTCTGATAGAGTCTGAGAAAACACCAGAAGCCCTGATTCTATCAGAAGCAGAGACAACTACCCAGTTAAACAAAGAGTGGCTGCCAGGTGTTCTATAAATTCAAGTGTGTTCACTGATAATTTGCAAGAGGCAAGCATCAAGTAGCTGGGCTTGAAGCCCAAGCTTTGTATCGAGAGCCCGGTTTAGGCTGAAGTCTCCAAGCTAGATTAATTCATCAAGAGGCTCATCAGCAAGTGTTTTGATTTATTTTATTTATTTTGTTTTATTTTATTTTCACAAAGAATCCATTAGGCAGATGTCTCTTTTCAAAGGATTCAGAGTCATAGGCAACATTTGTACATAAAATTACAGATATACATTATAGTCATTGAATGTAAATTACAGCAGGTGGACATAAAATTACGTTAAGCATACAGAGTTACACAGTAACAATAAGGACAGGCAGGCCAATTAGCATAGGTGCACAACAGGAATATATAACACTGAGGCAAGAAATAGACTATTGTAACAGGAGCAGTAAACAGGTTTACTTTGTCGGTTGCAAGCAAAATTCATTTAAAGCATTTACAAATTGCAGTGTCTGATACTGAGGTGAGGAACCTAGCTTTGAATATGTTTACAGAGTTGCAGTCTCTGACAACACCGTTAAGGCCACTCCATCGTTTAGAGAATCGGTATGTCCCAATGCAGTTCTACTCCTAGGCAGTAGCAGTGTGTGTCTTGCCATGCCTCTGGTGGCATACAGATTGTCAATGGGAGTGAACAGTGACCATATATCTGGAGCAAGCAGGCACTGCAGCGCTTGGAAGCCAATGGCAAGTTGTTGTATAGAAGTCTCAGATTTATGTTTAACAGGTTCAGTTTGGAGTAGAGGTCACATGTATATGTGTCTATTTTAACATCGAGTACAAAATGGCAGGCCCTGTTAAGTAACTATCTTACCTGGTTAAGTACTCCATCATTTGCAGACCCGTAGACCACCAGGCCAAAATCTATGATGCTTTGCATCAGTAGTTTTTTAACCTCAGATAGTAGAATATTTCTGTGTCTATAAAGGAAACTGATTCTAAAATGAACTGCTTTTACTAAACAGTTTACATGGGCAGCGAATGTCAAGGCACTGTCTAAGATCAGACCAAGGTATTTAAAAGTTTGCACTTGTTCAATGGGATCACCTGATGTGGTTGAGATTTTGAGACTAGTGGATAGTTCTCCTTTGTGTGTTTGCCAAACAGCATACATTTCATTTTTGGGCGTTCAACACAAGGAGGTTCCTAGCAAGCCAGGTTTGGACTGACTTAAAGTTGTCCTGTAATCTCTGCTTGAGATAGTCAATGCTCCTGTCAGAAGGGAAAATTATAGCGTCATCTGCTTAGAGGATAATATGGTTGGATTTACATAGCAAGGGGAATTTATTAAGATAAACAAGCTAAATAGTAGGGGCCCAAGGATGAATCCCTGTGGGACACCAATATTTACAGGCCTACTCTCTGATAAGGCAGTCTTATATTTCACAGATTAGGTTCTGTCAGCCAGGTAGTAAGTGAACCAGCTGGTCTCATCAGTTGAGATGCCAAGAGATAGCAACTTGTAACAGAGGAGAGCATGGTTTACAAGATCAAATGCCTTTGTTAGGTCAATAAACATAGAGCCAATCATTCCACCCCGATCAAGTGCACTATGAATTGACTCTGTGAATTCCAGCAGAGTTGGTATAGTGTGGAAATTCTTCCTAAAATCATGCTGCACATTAGTCAGAAGATTATACTGATTAAGGTACTCCACCAGCTGGTCATTGACCCTCCTTTCTAGTACTTTGGATAGGGGTGAGAGAATGGAGATGGGATGATAGTTAGCAGGATTACTAAGGTCAACACTCTTGAGTACCGGGACTATGTGTGCCCTTTTCCAGATGTCTGGTATTTTGCCATATGCCAGCAAAATATTGAAAATCTGCTGTAATGGGTAGGTGACTTCCCTAATACCAATTTTCAGCAATTTCATGTAAATAATTTCTGGTCCAATTCTTGTCTTAACTTTCATCTTGGACAAGTAGCAATGTACCTCTGCCCAGGTCAGTCATTTGAAGTAGAAATTAGAGTGTTTCAGATTTCCAGTCAGTCCACTTAACATGGCGGAGTGAGTGTGAGTGCTAGGGATTAGCAGTTTGACTTAAGTTGTTGATGCAAAAATGCCTTGGAGAAAGACACAATCAAGAAGACTAATCAGAAGAACTAAGTCTGTTTTCAGTTTGGTAAAAGAAAAAATGTGTTCTTAATAAAAAATGTAATTACTTCAGGAAGCAGCATTGATTGTCTATGAACTACAGGGGGTTATACAAAGCAGATGTGTGTGATACATTATTTAGCTACACAATAGCAGTTTGGCTTTGGAAAACCTCACGAGTGGCGAAAGCACCATCAGGAAGAAAAGGATAAAGGAGTTCAGTGACTAGCTTAGGGAATGGTGCAAGGAGGAAGGGTATGACTGTATTGGGGGTGGGGAAGACCTGGACAAATAAAACACTTTTTGCACTAGACAGACTGCACCTCAGCACTGGGGGCATGAGGGTCCTCAGGGACAAGCTGGGGGCTACAAAAGCCAAAAACATAATTTAAACTACTGTGGGGGGCAAGCAGGTCTGTAGGCTCCAGACTCCAGGAGCAGGAGATCAACAGACCCCCCTCCATACCAGTAGGGGGGACTGGAGGGTGGTCATGGAAGGGGAGTAAAGGGTTAGCAGTGGGAGTGGGGTTGGGGGCACACACAAATGGGGAGGAATGAGAAAGGCAGATGGGAGGGAAAGGAAGGAGGATCAGACACTACTTGGAGGCTGGTGTCCCTGAAAGAATGATGTTTTGGAAACAAGATGGATGACCTGCATGCATTGTTGACAGAGAGGGAAGCAGACATTGCAGCAGTCATGGAGACATGGGCCACACCTAACCATAACTGGGACCTTTTGATCCCTGGGTATTAATTATACAGGAGGGACAGGGAGATAGAAAAAGGGGGAGGGTAGCAGTGTACATCAGGGAGGGTATAACATGTATGAAGGAGGAGTCAGAAGAGGGTAAGGCAGTAGCAATGTGCATTCAATTACTGTCTAACAGAAGGAGGAAAGTGAGGTTGGGGTGATTTACAGACCACACAACCAGGAGGAGGAAAGAGACAGGACACTGAACTCACAAATATTAACTACTGCAGGGAAGGGAGAGGTGGTAATAGTGCAAGACTTTGACCTACCCAAGATGGATTGGAGGGTACTGGCCATGAACTGCACTAGGAGTTAGGTGATCCTTGATGCACTTTAATGTGGGTTCCTGACACAGGGCATCATAGAACCCACCAAGGATGGTGCAATCCTTGATCTGGTGCTGACAAACAGGGACCACATCCAGGACATAAAGGTCAAGGAGCCCCTGCGTGGGACTGACCATTGCACGGTGTGATTCTGATTGGACATGGGCAGGGAAAACACCCCATTAAGACTAAAATCTTGTATTTTAGAAAGGCAGACTTTGGGAAGATGGGCAAGCTGCTAAGGAGTCATCTGGCAGGCATCCAGCTAGATATGAATCAAAAGTGGTCCATCATCAAGGAGAGAATAACGATTGCTACAGAGGAGTACATTAGGCTTAAAGGGAAGAATTTGAGGGCCAAAGCACCAAGTTGGTTTATTACTGAGGGTGCCCAGGCAATAACAGATAAGAGGTCAGCCTATGAGAAATTCAGAAGGACCAAGAGTCAGGAAGACAGGGAGGATTACCTGAAGATGGTTATATGGCAGGTAAGGTAGTCCAGTGGGCTAAAGCTCAGAAGGAACTGCAGCTAGCTGGGGAATTAAGAAGGGGGAGAAGGCATTTGTTCACTATATTAGCAAAAAAAAAAAGGGACAAGAAAGATGTGACTGTTAGACTCAAAAAAAGGGATGGGTGGGTGGAAGACAATGGGGGCAAAGCAGAAGTGGTGAACGAATACCTCTGTTTCATCATCACCAGGGAGAGAGATGGATTGGTGCCACATGGGGGGAGGAGAGGAGTAGGGGAGAGGGGGCACAGATGTTTTGATAAGGGTAGATAGGGTGTGGACCAAGCTGCTACCACTGAGGATAGACAAATTGAGGGGCAGGACCCAGAGTATGTGGTGAGAGGTGAGCTATCTAGCACCAGGGGCATCACCAGTGGGGTCCCATAGGGCTTGGAGCATGAACTGGTGGTATTCATCGCCTTTATCAATGATATTGGTGATCACATTAAGGGCAAAATGTGCCTATTTATGGACAACACCAAGCTCTGTGGGAGGGAGGACACAGCAGAAGAGATACAAGACCTAAAGGAGGATCTAGAAAAACTAGAGAGATGGTCCGGGATCGAGCAGCTTGGCTTCAATGCAAAGAAATGCAAAGCTATTTACATTGAAGACAAGAACCAGACGACTGAGTACAGCCTGAGAGAGATCTGGGTATCTGCATCAGAGGAAGAGAAGAATCTGGGAATGATGTTCACTAGTGGCCTAAAGCACTCCATGCAATGCAGGAAAGCAGCAGCAAAGACAAATGAAATGTTGGGCTGAATTGCCAGAGGGATCAGCAGCAGATAAGAGGAGGTAATATCACCCTTGTACAGGTCATGAGTGTGGTCACATCTGGAGTACAATGTACAGTGCTGGGGCCCATACCAACAAAACAAGACATTAACCTGCTGCAGACAGTAAAAAGGAGGGCAACAAAAATGATCATGGATGAGCAAGGTAGGACATATGAGGAGAGGTTGGAGGCCCTGAAAATGTACTCCCTGGAGGAGAGGGAGGGGAGAGAGAGAGAGAGAGAGAGAGAGAGAGGGGACATAAGTGATACCTTAGGTATCTGACAGGAATAAGCAGGATGGGTAGAAAGGTCTCTTCAAGCTTAGTGGCAGCAAAACATGAGGCAACAGAGTCTCAAGTTGGAGGGGGTAGGAGAGAGGCTAGGAGACACTTCTTCATGGAGAGGGTGGTAGAGGGTTCATTTATGCTTCCAGAAGCAGTGATTTAGCTGAAGATGGTGGGCAGCTTCATGAGATGCTGAGATACAGTGAAGGGAAAAATAATGGTCAAGGAAGGGGAGGATGGAGGGGAAGGATAGATTGGGAAGGGGTCAGTGTCAGTAGGGTAAGCTGAGAACCCTGCACTATGAACAGACTAGATTTACCTAATGGCCTTATTCTGCTGGCTTATTTGTATGTCTGTATGGTAAATCATGCTTCATCCATGCTTGACCATGGTTTGTCTCTGGTCATAATAGCATGGGATAGTAACCACATTTGCATAGTTTTCTTATTTCAGTATGCTTTTATTGATATATAATAAGCTACAATACATACATGGATAACAAGTAGGTAGACAAATACAACTACCCCCCAAATACAACCCACAAAAGAAAACATGAATTGGAATACATCCACCAGTGACTCCACCCTCAAAACCCAAACCACCCTCCACCCCAGCCCCTCCCCGTCAGGTGTGCACATGCTCAGTCAACAAGTTATGTTAATGACAGGCTGCCCTTATCCAGAGTTATCATGGCTTCCATATGGCAAGTAAAGCATCCAGGGGACCCCACCTGCTCTGATAGATTTGTGGTCGATGATTCATGGCTAAGATGTGTTTCTCTAGCTGAAGGGCAAACAGCATTTCTTTGTGCCATTCTATAATTGAAGGAACTGAATCATCCGTCCAGTGTCTCAATATAATTAATTTAGCTATTGCTGAGATTAAAGCCAAGTGTGCTTTTCTAACATTGGAAATGCTCTCCTGGAATAAATTTAACAGACAAACCTCTGGGGTAATGTAAGAGTCCAGGCCCAACAAGGGATCAAGTTTATTCCTGATCACAAGCCAGCATTTCTGGACCGAAGGACAGGTCCACAGCATATGGTATAATGTCCCGACATGGTTTACACATCTGGGACAATCAGGAGAAGGCCTACTCCCCAGTTTGTATAATCTGAGTGGTGTAAAATATAAATTATGCATAACATTAAACTGCATCAATTGCAATCTACCTTGCTTGACAAACCTATACAAGGTCTGCCAGATCGTAGTCCAGAAATGCGATTCAGCCCTTAGGGAAAAAACCTGTAACCAATAATGACACACCCCTCACGGCAATCTCAAATCAATTGTCTAAATTACTTTATATATTTCAGACACAGCATGGGGATCCTTCGCTGCCCTCAAAAGCTTGCTGAAAGCGTTCACTGATCCTTGACTTGTTCTCCCTGAACCCAAATGGGTGAGGACTGCCTTCTTGAGTTGTTCATACTTGAAAAAAGCTGTGACAGGCACTTTAAACCTAGTTCTAAAGAGAGCAAATGGAATTACTCTGCCTTCCTCATATATATCTCTAAGTTTGGTATTATTAAGGGAGGTTAAAAATCCCCGGGGAATGGGCTTCCGACCAGTTTGAAAGTGAGGATTCCCCACAATCGGTTGCTCCGGCGAGACATGCCAGTTATGGGATAAGTGGGTTTGTAGCTGATGCCCAGCCCTAATGGACCAACCTAACGGTATACTTCAGAGAGGTTTTGGGATTACTTTCGGAGCGGCATATAGAAGGATGGGGAGAGAGCAGTAGTGCTGAGCTGCTAGAGATTGTTCAATGTCTAGCCATAAAGGCATATACTCTTGCTTCCCCTCACTCGACACTTCCCCTGACCAATGAGACATCCTTGCCAGATGGTGAGCAAAGTAGTACGAAAAAAAGGAAGGTGCTGCTAAGTCCCCCTGCTCTTTGGGTGCCGAGAGTTTCAAATAGGAACACCTGACACTCTACCTTTCCAAAAGAAGGCAGTTAGTATTTGGTTTAATCTACCAAACCATTTTTTAGGAATAAACAAACCCAACATTCCTAAGGGATATAATATTCGGGGTAAGATATTCATCTTTATAATGTTTATTCATCCCCATAAAGAGAGAGGGAGATCTCTCCATCTGTCTAGGTCTAATTTAATCGTATGCAATAGATCGGTAAGATTAAGTCTAAACATAGTAGGGATCTCTCTGGCAATCTCAATCCCAAGATACATGAGGGACTTAGATTCCCATACTAAATTGGTGTTCCCAAGCACTGACCGGGAAATATTGCTGTTTAGGGGGAAGACTTTGGTCTTGGATTCATTAAGCTTATAGTATGAAATTGTGGAAAATCACCCTATCTCAGCCAGGAGCTCTGGAATACCCACTGCTGGATATTGAAGGTGTAGAAGAAGGTCGTCTGCGTATGCTGAAAGGGAGTATCTTTGCGATCCTATTTCAACACCCTGGAGCTTGGGGGAGGTTAACAATCTCCTAATCAGGGGATCTAGATAAAGATTAAATAATAGTGGAGAGAGGGGGCAGCCTTGCCTGGTCCCTCTCTGAAGTAGAAAAGGAGCCAACAATGTCCCATTAGCCCAAATCAATGCTGACGGAGTTGTATATAATAATTTAATCCATCTGAGAGACCTTGAGGGAAAACCCAGATAGGCCAGGGTTTCAAAAAGGAAGTTCTGGAAGACTCTGTCAAATGCCTTCTCGGCATCCAAGGATACCAAAACAGAGGGGATACTTGAATCCTTGGATGCTGAGAGGATATACATTAATTTACATATATGGTCTACCGAGGATCTACCCTTCATGAAAACTATCTGCTCTCTACTAATAAGCATGGGAAGTAATGGGCCCAATCTCATAGCCAGAACTTTGGCTAAGATTTTGACATCAGTATTAATTAAGGAGATGGGTCTATAACTTTCCAGATATATAGGATCTTTCCCAGGTTTGGGTATAAGGATAATTATTGCATTGAGGAAATTGGACTCGGACATCCCCTCGGCAAACCAGTAGTTATAAACTTCCTCCAAAAGAGGAGCAAGCTCCTGTGAGCAACTTTTGTATAAGTTATTAGATAGGCCATCTGGGCCAGGGGACTTGTCCGGTACAAGTTGCTCAATTGCTGCTATCACTTCCTGCACTGCAACTAATTTCCCAAGGTGTTCCCTTTCAAGGGTGTTTAGCTTAGGAAGAGCCACGGCTTCCAGGTATTCAACTATATCCCGGGCTACAGGCCTTTCTTCCTGAGCTTCGGAATACAGCCTTTGATAATAAGAATGCAGCGCCTCAGACACATCCCGAGGGGGTGTCACCAAGCTGTTATTGATAACAGATCTGATACAGGGGATGGCTCGCGATGCCGCAGCTTGCCTGAGTCAAATGGCCAATAGCTTGCCCGCTCTCTCACCAGCATCAAGATATTTCATCTTGGTGCATCTTAGGGCAAGCTCTGCCTTTTGATATATAAGATCAGAGTACTGACTCTGCAACTGGTGCAAAGCAACCCAGTCCTTGTCCAGGAAGTGCCGGGATAGGGTGTGTTCCATAGCCCGTATCTGTAAAAGCAAGGTTGCCATCCGTTCCTAAATTGGCGACATCTCGTTGCTGACCACCTAAGGCATTCACCCCTAAGGGAACATTTAAGTACTGCCCAAATCATATCAATCCTGGGGGTGGACCCTTTATTGTCATGTAGAAAGTTAACTATAAAAATTTAATATGTTGAAGAGATTCTGGTTTTTGGAGCAACTGGTTATTTAATTTCCAAAAGACATCCCTTTGGGCATTTGGTCCCAAGAGATATGTAAGGGAGATAGGTGCACGGTCTGAGATAACTCTCGCGTGTATGTCCGCTCATATTACTCCCGGTAATGCAAAAGAGCTCAGTAAGAAAAAATCAATATGGGAGAAGGTTTTGTGAGGGAAAAATAAGTATACTGGCGCTCTTCACAGTGGAGAATTCTCCATGCATCCAAAAGATCGGCACCAGTCATGAGGTCACGCAGTGCCCTCTGCGAGGGGGACAGACCCCGCTTCCGGGAGTCAGACCTGTCTATAACTGCGGAGGGTACCACATTCCAATCTCCTCCCAATATACTCAAAATGGGTGGATCAGTAACCAGAAGATCCAATAGTTTAGTGAAAAAGTGGGGGAGACTCGGAATTTGGTCCATATACAGATCCAAGAGTGATCTGCCGCCCCTCCAGGTGCCCACTTATTAGTATGTATCTGCCCTCTGGGTCCCAAAGCTCCTTGTCCAGTCTGAATGGAATTTTTTTCCTATTAATATCACAACTCCCCCACTAGATGTGGATTTTCCCACTCCATAGGCCTGTCCGACCCACACTTTGAGAAATAAATTGACATCCTGCCTACGGAGGTGTGTCTCCTGGAGGCAAGTAATCCCAGCTTGTAATTGATGTAGGTGCCTAAGAACAACCTGCCTCTTACGTTTATCTTGTGCCCCTTTAACATTCCAACTTACAATTTTGTAATAATTAGAGATGTTTAGAGTTATCAAATGAAACTAGGAATAAAACAGGTCATTTCAACACCTGTGGTCCCGTTCCAATCCAACTGAGCACCCATAGGAGTACAGCTTCAAAAAAAGTAAAGTGACACACCTGACTTACCCTCCCCATTCCCCCATCAACTACTAAAAAAGGAAACTTATTTACCATGCAACCTCGTCACCCCCACCCTCCACAATCCCCATAGACCCCCAACAATATTCCACCCAACACCACCCCCAGTTCTAATTAACAGCACCACAATTCACTCTCGGGTGAGTGATGTCTTAGCACAGTAACTGAGTTGTATCAACTACCCTCCAGCCTCTTCTCCTCCATCACCCTCCCGGCCCCCGCTGCATATCTGACAGTTGTATTCACTGTCTGAGATCCCCCAATGGAACAACCTTTTAACTACTATGTACGTAGCAACCCCCGACTGAGTAATCCTTCACAATGGCTGTCAAAGCTTTAACATAGCAACATCAAAAAGGAAAAATCAATCATGTGCTTATAGTTCTTTAAGATACTAGAGAATTCTTCCACATCTTTTTTGAAACAGGGTTATTTTCAGTGCCTGACTGGGCTGTTAACCTTTAGACACATCTTAAAAAAAAACAAAGCAAAAAAAAAACAAAACAATAACCCCCCCACCACCACCCAAACGTGCTTGGTCCCCAGCATTTTGAGTTTAGTTGCACCAGCATATTTAGTTGGGGGCTACACAGCCCTAGTCTGACAAAAAAACCAACAATCGGACAGTCCAACTCTCCGTGCTCTATCCATAATGTTGCTTCAGATGCTCCTCAAGTATCTTCTCATCTAAGGGGAATCGCTCTGTCTCCATCCCGTCCCTGCACTCTCTCTGTGTGGGGGAAGCAGAACATCGATTATAAAACAAAAGAAAAAAGCTGGAACTCCACAGATCTCCAGCGAGGAAAATCCACTTAAACTCAGCCACTAACCCTGAAGACATCAGTCTTTTCTAACCCTGATTACCTTTTCCAACTTCAGTGTCAAACCACTGTGCACCATATTTATATACATACAGTCAGTGAAATCTTTCACCTGAAAAGGTCTGGGAGGAGGTTTTTAAGCTCTTGTTGTGCTTGCTCTTGAGAGTCAAAAGCTACCCATTTCTCCCCAATCTTCACCTGGAGAACCGCTGGGTATTTCATGTGGAAAGGGGTGCTCGCTGCAATTAGCTTTGCCACAATGGGGTGCATTCCTTGCTGTTTTATCCACACTGATTGTGGTAAATCCTGAGTGATCCGGATTTTATGTCCTTCCCGACGAACTTCTTGTAATACATGCACCTTCACTAGAACATGTTGCTTATCTAAATAATTAAGCATTTTACAGATGAGGGGCCTTGGTGGGGAACCAGGCTGTGGAGGAGAGTGAAGGGCCCGATGTGCCCTCTCTATAACATACGATGCGCCATTTGGGGAAGGACCGGCAATTCTCTCACATAACTTCTGGAGAAAGGGAATAGGGGCTTCACCTTCTTCCTTTTCAGGTATTCCGATTATCAGCAGATTATTTCTTCCGCTTCTTCCTTCCAAGTCCTCAATTTTCTCCTCGAGCTTTTTGATTCTCCTTCCATGAAGAGACATAGCCAGCTCACTCTTGTCATGCTTCTTCTCTAAGGACACCAGTTTAGCTTCCGAATCAGATACTCAAACGGTCAAGGACTGAACTGAAGCCTTAACCTGCTGCAGATCCTCATAGATCTCTGTGAGCTTCTCTTGCAGAGGCTGCATCACCTCAAGAAACCGTTCCTCCGAGAGAGCGCCCGAGGCGGTACTGGTTTTGCTTGAGCCCGCCGCCTGATGCTTCGGGCATTTTGCGGCCTTGTCTTTCTCTGGGAAGGGCGGGGGCAAATGCTTTGGAGGTGCTTTCTTCATATATACCTCCATTTTTAAGCCGGTTACAGTCGCCTCGATTGCTTGCCCAGTAAAGTATCACAGATCTGTGACAAATATGAGCCGAGGAGTCGTGCCAGACAACCAAAATATGCAACGGAGGCGCAGAGCTATGGAGGGCTGCTGCCACTTCTCAGGCTGCCATCACGTGACCCTCTGCATAGTTTTCTTGCATATCAGAATGTAGAATTTGACACTTTATACTAATACGAACACAATAGTAATATTGGCCCCTATGTAAATGGGGCAGAGGTATGCACAAAATGTGTGTACCCTGCCTGCATGGTCCACACCTGCAGACAGGTGCATGCTGGACGGTATGCACTACCAGCCACCGCCAGTCTGTGACCCTGCCTTCCTGCATGCAGGACTCCCCAGGGTGGCCAGGGCCAGAGTTGCGGTCCTGGGCAGGCATCCAATGGGATGCCTGACCCAGGCCCAGTGTAGATCCCTCACACCCCAGGGTCATTAGTGCATCTGCCGTGCATATGCATGGCACTCATGGCATCATTGGCTGGGCACACTCCCGGACGGCTGCCCCTGCCCTGACTCTTTGGCCCCTTAGGCAGAGGCAGCTCTGGGCATGGGTCGAGTGCCGATCCTGCCATGACCGGTGAAGGATGTCCGTGGGGGCATGCACCTAGATACGGCAGGGTCCTAGCTACCATAACCTGCACCCCCCATGCCTGGCACCATGTGCCATTGTGAATGGCGCTTACTGCAGCCACTCCCCAAAACACCCCTCACCCACCCCCGGCTTGTTGCTGTCTGCGCAGCTGGGGGATTGGGCATGTTACAATAGTGCATCCCCTCTGTCAATGCTGCATGAGGTCCACCGGGCCCCACTCCACAGCATACAGTCATAGCGATGCCAATGCGCCCAGTTCCCACAGCACATTGGCATCATGCATAGGGCCCATTAATTGCAATGTTTGAACAAAATATAAGGTTTAGACAAAGAAAAAAATACTGGAGCATAAAAAAAAAATATGAGAATGGACCACATCATAAAATAACTTAGATTTAAGTGTTATCAATAGAAATCAGGCCATTTTATCAGTTAGAGACTCCATTACAAAGTGGAATAACAGCAGTAATGGTTAAGTAAATAAAAGCTGTTTCAAAAGCATGTGTGGATAGAAATTATGTATTCATTACAGAATGCTAAAGTTGTTGGGAAAACATGAAATAATCTTAGCTGTGTAGAAATTTGTTTTATAATTCAGAAAACATCTGAAATGAACAAAGATATATAAACATAGATGACCATAGTCAACTTTGAATAATTCTCAGACTATGTTGCCCATGGTCATCCATAAGGTACAGGAGGGAAGTATGTTTCAGAAAAAAAGGGGACATGCTATGAAGCTGGAGTGGGGGGAGTGGTAGATTCAGGAGTGATGTGAGGAAGTACTTCTTCACAGGAAGAGTGGTGGATTCCTGGAATAGCCTTCCAGTAGAGGTGGAGGGGCAAATTCAGTAGTGAGGTTTAAGAATGCATGGGATAGGTATACAGAATCTTATTAGAAAGGAAGGGGGGTGTATTACTGAAGACCGACATGCATAATCCTGACACCCAGGAGACCAAAAACAGTAGCCCAACACTCGGACTCCCGACGGTCAAGAATTGCCTGTGGCACAGTTGGCAATCAAAAATGAGGGGTGCAGGGGCAAGCCACCTGAAACATGGTAAAAACCTCTGCCATGGGCAATTCCCAACAGTCGGGATTCCAAATGTTGGGCTATTGGTTTTGACTCCTGGGTGTCGGGATTATGCATGTCGGTCTTCAGTAGTAAATCCAGGATTGGTGGGGGGGGGCAGGGATCAAGTAGGATCCACAGTGATATTGTAGGTTGAGAAAAATAGGGCAGACTGGCTGGGCCAAGTAGTCCTTATCTGCAGCCAAATTCTATGTTTTTAGTTATGCTTTAAATAAATGATATCATACTGTAAAAGTGTGTAGTGGTGTCTGCCATTATAATATGCATAGAAACATAGAAACATAGAATTTGATGGCAGATAAGGACTGCTTGGCCCACACTCTGCCCATTTCCCTACCTAATAGATAAGCTGCAGATCCTAGTTAACCAGCAGCCTACTTCTTTCTACCCCAACCCCCTAGAATTGCCTTATGGCTGTCCCATGCATGCTTGAATTCAGTCACTGTTTTTGACTCCACAATCTCCTCCGGAAGGCCATTCCCATGCATCCACAACCCTCTCTGTGAAAAAATACTTCCTTAAATTACCTCTGAGCCGCCCCCATCTTCAAATTGTGCCCCTTGTTCTTGCACACCTCTTTTTTTGAAAGATGCTACCCTCTTGGACTTTGTTGATTCCCTTGAGGTACTTGAAAGTTTCTATCATGTCCCCTCTCCCCCTCCTTTCCTCGAGGCTATACATATTAAGCTCCTTTAGTCTCTCTTCTTATGTCTTCTGGTGTAGACCCTGCACCATTTTAGTTGCCCTCCTCTGGACAGCTTCCATCTTGTCTATGTCCTTGCAGAGATTGGGTCTCCAGAACTGCACACAGTACTCCAGATGAGATCTCACCAGCTGTCTGTACAGAGGGATAACAACTTCCTGTTTTCTACTGGTGATGCCTCTCCCTATGCATCCCAGTATCCCCCCAGCCCTCCTTACTGCCCTCTCACATTGCTTGCCCACCTTTAAGTCATCTGATATGACTACCCCCAGCTCCCTTTCCATGCAGTGTCACAGTGTGCCACAGTTTCCTGCATGACAATTGCTATTGAATTGCATTGTTTCCTACACATGTCTTCAGAATTCTGCAGGTTCAGCCATCCAGTCCTGGGGGACACCATTTTATAAATGCCTGCATACTACAACATTTACATGGAGTCCAAAGTTTTATTGCCCTGCATTTTGAAAATACTACAATTAATGTACTAAACAAAGGGCCAAAGGTAAAGCAAAGCCACTGGTAGTGTATTCATGCTTTAAAGAAGAACAAAAGTATGCATATCAAAAATGCAGACAAATGTATCCTGCAATATTTGTAAATTTCAATTAAATAATGAACTTCTGGCTGGACTTCAAAGTATTTGAATGTCTCACTAAAAATCTGCAAATGACATAAAAACATAGAATTTGACAGCAGAAAGGACCGCTTGGCCCACCCAGTCTGCCCATTTCCCTACCTAATGGATAAGCTGCAGATCCTAGTTAACCAGCAGCCTACTTCTTTCTACCCCAACCCCCTAGAATTGCCTTATGGCTGTCCCATGCATGCTTGAATTCAACCACTGTTTTTGACTCCACAACCTCCTCCGGAAGGCCGTTCCATGCATCCACAACCCTCTCTGTGAAAAAATACTTCCTTACATTACCTCTGAGATGCCCCCCTCTATCTTCAAATTGTGCCCCTTGTACTTGCACACCTCTTTTTTTGAAAGATGCTACCCTCTTGGACTTTGTTGATTCCCTTGAGGTACTTGAAAGTTTCTATCATTTCCCCCCTCTCCCTCCTTTCCTCGAGGCAATACATATTAAGCTCCTTTAGTCTCTCTTCATATGTCTTCTGGTGCAGATCCTGCACCATTTTAGTTACAATGGCTGTGGGGCAGCAGTGTTCCAGGAGACATTCTGGAGGCTGCCATGCTGCCCTATTTGCAGGCACCTCTCTGGTCTGAGAGAGGAGGTTGCACATCTCCAGGCTGACCTGGCTAGGATTCGTGAAACCTCCTCCCCCACCCAGGGACCACCAGAGCCAATGCCACTACCTCAGAGTTTGCCAAGAAAGAGGAGAGGCTGGACCAGGGTGGGCTCAGGGATGGAGAGGGTGGTGGAACAGAGTTGTATCCCTCCAGCTGTACCTCTCCACAATTCATCCGCTCTTCTGGTGGATAGTGGTTCCTCTATGGAGGCACCTGCAGTGGAGACCAAGGAGGATGCTGGGAACCTTCGCAAAGGAGACCCACAGGAGGGTGGCATGGGACCCCACTGGCAAAGGAAACAACTTCTGGTGGGGGACTCAATCATTAGGGGGGTAGACATGGGGGAGGAAGGGAGAGGAGGTAAGGTGCCTTCCTGGCGCCACGGCTTGGAGGGACAGGAAGTGAATCCTCAGGATCGTGGGAGGAGCTGCGAGGGAGGAGCTGGATATTGTGTCCACCTAGGGACAAATGACCTGGCTAGGAATGGGATCAGAGCAGTGCAAGAGGAGTTTGTAGAGTTGGGAAGGGGCCTTAGACAAGTAGCGCATACGGTAACCTTCTTGGAGGTGCTACCTGTCTATGGCACGGGTGATGCTAGGACACTCCTCACCAGGGAATTCAATGAGTGGTTGAAAAACTGGTGTGGAGCTCAGGGTTTTGGCTTCACTGGGGACTAGGGAGCCACCTGGAGGGATGCAGACCTATACTGGTGCGATGATCTGCATCTGTCCGGGGAACCAGGATCCTAGGTGAAAGGTTTAAATGCTTCATTGGCAAGCATTTAAACTAGCCAAGGGGTAGGCACTGAAAAGGGACAGGGAAATCCCAGCCTCCCCCCACAAAACATGGTAATTAGTGAGGTAAACACCAAAGTAGAGAAGTCATTAGGGAGCAGGACAGAGGTAAATGTAAAAAAAGGCAAAGGCAGTAAGGACAGGAATGGGGCTAAAAGGGGTAAGGCTATCAAAAAGTGGAGGGTGATGAGTACCAGTGCCTGTAGTCTGTGTAACAAGTTCCCTGAACTAGTGGCCTTGATGGAAGAGGGTTGCCTGGATATTTTGGCAGTCACAGAAACATGGTACACAGAGAACCATGACTGAGATGTCAACATATCAGGATACACAATCTACAGGAGGGACAGGGAGGGTAAAAGAGGAAAAGGAGTAGCTCTCTATGTAAAAGAAGGGATCAAAGCAACAGAACTAAAGAGTAAACAGGGAGCAGATGAGGCACTCTGGGTCACCCTGGAGACAGGAAATGGCACCACAATCCGCACGGGGTTGTATACAGACCCCCATCTCAGGGTAGAGAGGATGGACAAGGAAATTATAGAAGGCTTCCTTAGAATGGCAGAAAAAGGGGAGATATTGTTGATGGAGGACCTGAATATGCCAGATGTTAACTGGAGCACCTTTGCTGCAGGCACATCCAAGAGCAAGGTCATTCTTGATGCCCTACAGGGGGCATGCCTCAGACAGCTAGTACTGGAACCCACTTGGGAGGGAGCAATCTTAGACCTGGTACTCTCAAATGGAGATGGAGAAAGAATCTCAGATTTAGAGGTGGGTAGCCATCTGGGAACAAGCAACCACCAAATAGTGTGGTTCACGATAAACACAGCCATACAATCAAGCCATACAAAAGCAAGAGTACTGGACTTTAGGAGGGCTGACTTTGGGAAAATGAGAGAGTACCTTAGAAAAGCACTAGCAAACAGGCAAGATGGAGGGGTGGAGGAACAATGGGGAGTAATCAAAACAGCCATCATAGCGGCAACAAGCCTTTGTGTAAAGCAAATCAATAAAACACAACGAAGGAAAAAAACGCTATAGTTCTCAAAAGAGGTGGCAGGAAAGGTTAAGGAGAAAAGGATAGGATTCAGGAAATATAAGGAAACACAGAAGGAGTAGGACAGAGAACTTTATCAGTTAAAGCAGAAAGAGGCTGGGAAGGCAGTCAGAATAGCAAAGGCCCAAACCGAGAAAAGGATAGCCAATTCTGTTAAGAAGGGGGATAAGACCTTTTACAGGTACATTAGGGAGCGAAGAAAGACCAAAGGAGGGATACTGAGGCTTAATAAAGGGGAGGGAATGTGGGTAGAGGAGGACAGTGAAAAAGCAGGGATACTGAATGAATATTTCTGCTCAGTATTCACAAAGGAAGAGGAGATGGAGGTACTTAAACCAAACAAGAAAAACACTCTGAAGACGGGGGTCAATACCAGTCCATTTACAGAAGAAAGGGTTCTGAAAGAACTAATAAAATTGAAGGTGGACAAAGCAATGGGGCCTGATAGGATTCACCCAGAATTCTAAAGAACTAAGGTAGAACTAGTGACACGCTGCCTATTCTCTTTAACAAATCATGGGAGGATGGGGTGGTACCTGAGGACTGGAGGAGGCAGATGTGATTCCTCTTCACAAAGTGGGAGCAGGACAGAGGCAGGAAACTACAGATCAGTTAGTTTGACCTCAGTGGTAGGAAAATGATGGAATCACTTCTGAAGGAAAGAATTGTTGAGTACCTAGAGGCCAGTGGGCTGGGACCCAAGGCAGCATGGATTCATGGCCGGAGGTCATGCCAGGCCGAATCTAATAGATTTCTTTGACTGGGTGACTAAAGTAGTAGATCAGGGAGGGGCTGTGGACATGGTCTACCTAGACTTTAGCAAGGCATTTGATACAGTCCCACACAAAAGATTAATACACAAGTTAGCCAGCCTTGGAGTGGGCCCCAAAGTGGTAGCCTGGATAAAAAATTGGCTAGACAACAGGACACAAAGGGTAGTAGTAAATGGAGTACACAGTGAAGAAAGGAGGGTTATTAGCGGGGTACCGCAGGGTTCAGTACTGGGACCGGTCCTTTTTAACGTCTTTATAAGTGACATTGCAGAGGAACTGGAAGGAAAAGTATGTCTCTTTGCAGACGACACAAAGATCTGCAACAGGGTTGATACACAAGATGGAGTGGAAAGGATGAAAAGGGACTTGGCAAGGTTGGAGGAATGGTCAAATGTATGGCAGCTCAGATTCAATGCAAAGGATGGGCAAGCAATGTGAGAAGGCAGTAAAGAAGGCTGGGGGGATACTGGGATGCATAGGAAGAGACATCAATAGTAGAAAACAGGAAGTTGTTATCCCTCTGTACAGACAGTTGGTGAGACCCCATCTGGAGTACTGTGTGCAGTTCTGGAGACCCCATCTCTGCAAAGACATAGACAGAATGGAGGCTGTCCAGAGGAGGGCAACCAAAAGGGTGCAGGGTCTGCACCAGAAGACATACAAAAAAGACTAAAGGAGCTTAATATGTATACCCTTCAGGAAAGAAGGGAGAGAGGGGACATGATAGAAACTTTCAAGTACCTCAAGGGAATCAACAAAGTCAAGAGGGCAGCATCTTTCAGAAAAGAGATGTGCAAGAACAAGGGGACAATTTGAAGATAGAGGGGGACGGCTCAGAGGTAATGTGGAGGAAGTATTTTTTCACTAGGGTTGTGGATGCATGGAACAGCCTCCTGAGGAGGTCGTGGAGTCAAGAACAGTGGGGAAATTCAAGAATGCATGGGACAGACATAAGGCAGTCCTAGTGGGGGTTAGGAGGAAGTAAGCTGTTGGTTAACTAGGATCTGAAGCTTATCTGTTAGGTAGGAAAATGGGCAGACTAGGTGGGCCAAGCGGTCCTTATCTGCAGTCAAATTCTATGTTTCTATGTTTCTCCTCTGGAAAGCTTCCATCTTGTCTATGTCCTTGCAGAGACTGGGTCTCCAGAACTGCACACAGTACTCCAGATGGGGTCTCACCAGCTGTCTCTACAGAGGGATAACAACTTTCTGTTTTCTACTGGTGATGCCTCTGCCTATGCATCCCAGTATCCCCCCAGCCCTCCTTACTGTCCTGTCACATTGCTTGCCCACCTTTAAGTCATCTGATATGACTACCCCAGGTCCGTTTCCATTTTTGTTGTTGTTAGTATCTCACCCCCCCATTGTGTAATCTTCCCCTGGGTTTTTGTTTCCCAGGTGCATTACCTTGCACTTCTTAGCATTAAATCTAAGCCGCCATACTTTTGACAATTCCTCTAACCTTGCCAAGTCCCTTCTCATCCTTTCCACCCCACCTTGTGCATCAACTCTGTTGCAGATCTTTGTGTCATCTGCAAAGAGACATACTTTTCCTTCCAGTCCCTCTGCAATATCGCTTACAAAGACATTGAAGAGGACGGTCCTAATACTGAACCCTGTGGCACCCCACTAGTAACCCCTCTTTCTTCAGAGTGGACTCCATTTACTATTACCCTCTGTGTCCTATTCTCCAGCCAATTCTTTATCCAGGTTATCATCTTGGGACCCACTCCCAGGCTGGCTAACTTGAATATTAATCTTTTGTGTGGAACTGAGTCAAATGCCTTGCTAAAGTCTAGGTAGGCCATGTTCACAGCCCCTCCCTGATCTACTACTTTGGTCACCCAGTCAAAGAAATCTATTAGATTCGTCTGGCATGACCTTTCTGCTGTGAATCCATGCTGCCTTGGGTCCTGTGCCTGTCTGGCCTCTAGGTACTCAACAATTCTTTCCTTCAGAAGTGATTCCATCATTTTCCCTATCACTGAGGTTAAACTAACAGGTCTGTAGTTTCCTGCTTCTGCCCTGCTCCCACTTTTGTGAAGAGGAATCACATCTGCCCTCCTACAGTCCTCAGGTACCACCCCATCCTCCCATGATTTGCTAAAGAGAGTAGGCAGCGGTGTCCCTAGTTCAACCCTTAGTTCTTTTAGAATTCTTTGGTGAATCTCATCAGGCCCCATTGCTTTGTCCACCTTCCATTTTAAGATTTCTTTCAGAACCCTTTCTTCTGTAAATGGGCAGGTATCAACTTCTGTATCCAGAGTGTTTCTATTGTTTGTTTTAGGTACCTCCCTCTCTTCATTTGTAAATACTGAGCAAAAATATTTGTTTAGTATCTCTGCCTTTTCACAGTCACCCTGTGCCCACCCCTTCCCCTTTATTAAGCCTCACTATCCCTCCCTTAGTCTTCCTTCGCTCCCTGATGTACCTAAAAAAGGTTTTATACCCCTTCTTAACTGAGTTGGCTATCTTTTCTTTAGTTCGGGCCTTTGCTGTTCTGACTGCCTTCCCAGCTTCCTTTTGCTTTAACTGATACAATTCTCTGTCCTGCTCCTTCTGTGTTTCCTTGTACTTTCTGAATGCTTTCTTTTTCTCTTGAACCTTCACTGCCACCTCCTTTGAGAACCATAGTGGTTTCTTACATCATTTTGTTTCGTTTATTTGCTTCACACAAAGGCTCTGTGATGGCAATTATTATTATTCCCCATTGTTCTTCCAACCCTCCTTCCTGCCCATTTGCTAGTGCATTCCTTAGGCACTCACCCATTTTGGCAAAGTCAGCCCTCCTGAAGTCCAGTACTTTTGCCTTTGTATGGCTTGACTCTATTGCTGTGTTTATTGTGAACCATACTGTTCGATGGTCACTAGTTCCCAGATGACTACCCACTTTTGCATCTGTGATCCTCTCTCCATCTCCATTTGAGAGGACCAGGTCTAAGATTGCTCCCTCTCGAGTGGGTTCCAATACTAGTTGTCTAAGGCATGCCCCCTGTAGGGCATCTAGAATAACCCCACCCTTAGAAGTGGCTGCTGCAACTGCACTCCAGTCAACATCTGGCATATTCAGATCACCCATCAGCAATAACTCCCCTTTATCTGCCATTCTAAGTACACTTTCTATCATTTCTTTGTCCATTTCCTCCCCCTGAGAGGGGGGTCTGTATACAACCCCTGTGTGGATTGTGGTGCCATTGCCTGCCTCCAAATTGACCCACAGTGCTTCTTCTCCTCCCAGTTTACCCTTTTGTTCTGTTGCTTTGATTTCTTCTCTTATGTAGAGAGCTACTCCTCCTCCTCTTTTACCCTCCCTGTCCCTCCTGTAGATAGTGTATCCTGGTATGTTTACATCCCAGTCATAGTTCTGTGTGTACCATGTTTCTGTGACTGCCACGATATCCAGATGTTCCTCCTCCATCAATGTCACTAATTCAGGAAGCTTGTTACCCAGACTATGGGCATTGGTACTCATTGCTCTCCATTTTTTGATGGCTTTACCTTCTGTAGCAGCATCCCCCACTGACCTTTCTACCTTGGTCTTTTTCTCATTTAGTACCCTGTTTTGTAAGGGGAGGCTGGGATTTTCCTGTTGCTTATCAGTGCCTCCCCCCCCTTGACTAGTTTAAAAGCTTGCCAATGAAGCATTTAAACTGATTGCCCAAAAGACTTGCTCCCTTCCTGGACAGATGCAGACCATCCTGCCAGTATAGGCTGGTGTCCCTCCAGGTGGAACCCCAGTCCCCAATGAAGCCAAACCCCTGTGCTTCACACCATTTTTTCAACCATTTGTTAAACTGCATGGTGCAAAGTACCCTTGCCTCACCCATGCCACTGACAGGCAGCACCTCTGAGAAGGATACTGTGTGTGCTATTTGTCTTAAGCCCTTCCCCAACTCTACAAAGTCCTTCTGCACTGCTCTAATCTCAAGATGAGCCAAATAATTTGTCCTTAGGTGGACAATGACGTCCAGCTCAGACTCCCGTGCAACGGTTCTTGTGATCATAAGGATGCACTTCTTGTCCCTCCAAGCCATGGCACCAGGCAGGCACCTTAGTTCAGTTTTCCCTGCTCCCCCCAGTTCTAGCTCCCTAATAATTGAATCCCCCACCAGGAGCTGCTTCCTTTCCCTGTGGTGCCCTCTGCCTCCTTCCTGAGGGTCTCCCTTGACAGTTGTCTGCACCCTCCTTATTCTCCTCTGCGGGTGCATCCATAGGGGAACTATGCTCCCCCAGAATGGTGTATGGATTGTGGAGTGGAACAACTGACTGGGTGTGCCTCTGTTCCACCACCCTTACCCTCCCTGATGACAAAGTAGAAACACATATTTATGACTTAATGTGCGACTGGTATTGCTTCAGTGCCATACACAAGGTCAGCTAGCCAATGATGGTGGCATTTTTGGTCATGGTAAGTTGAAAGGAGTCAATCATTTTAAAAGAAGCATATTGTATTTATAACAATATTATCCATAATGTATTGCAATGAGGAAATAAATATGATTAGGTTGTGCTTTGGTTTACTATACTTGACAGTTTTCTCTAATTGGCTTTACTCAATGATTTTTGGAATGCTAAAGACTATTTTGTTTAGTAAAGAAAAAGATTAATGCTAAAAATGTAATTAAGCATAAATATATCCATCAGTAGTGTCCTGTAGACAGCAGTTTTAAAGGATATCTTTGAAACTACCAAGCAATGCTTTCCCTTTATTCAACCTCACAGGCTCAGTGACTGATGGTCAGTTTTATGAGCCAGTAAGCATTAATGTGGGTAGAGAGGGAGCCAGTCTCTCTAAGTACCATATTAACATAGTGCCACAGGCACTGTTTAAATATTTAGTCCAGCTGGATCAGCATGAGGTGTTCATGCTGGCCTCATGAGAAAAGGTATGACATGCATGTTAAATAACACAAAGCCATTTAAAAAATAATTTCCTCAGTTCATATGCAAAGGATAGGACGTTGCATGATGTATGTAAATGAGCTGTTTCTATATGGTGCGTGATTAGGAATGACTTGATTAACATCACGGTTGGGGGGATGGCCCTAAGAGCATCCAAAAATGAAACTAAAGAACATATTGTGCAAAGAGTGATTACTCATGAGAGTCATGAGAATATGGTTCAAATGTTAGAAGGGGCTTGTGTACCCCAAGACCCTCTCTCAAGTGATTCAAACTTCATTTTGCCCCACTTTCTAATTTCCGAACAAAGTGCTGGAGTAGTGATACTGTCTGTTCATTTTGACAATTTTGCTGCATGCAGACCAGCATATACAGGTCTGACAAACATGGCCCTTTACATCAGCTGTATAGAATTGTTTCTGTGTCTACTGCTATAGAACTTATAAAGCCGGAGTTTGTAGCAGCATTGGAACTCCCACCTTCTGAAAATGAAGCCATTTAGAAGTACGTATATGTGAAATAGAAAAATACTACTTATATCATTGACAAGGATATGTCCTGTTCGGGAAATTAGATTTACCATATTGGCACCTGTCTATAGTACTTCTACCTTCTAAGTTACTCTAAATGATTTACCTCTAGTGTTTTACCTGATACAGTTTCACATATATTGTTTAAGTAAAAATGTGACTCCTGATATCTGTTCTGAATTTCTACTTCTCTACCATCCATTTATAATTTAAGTCCAACACCCTTTGCTAACAACCCACCGTATGTGTTTGAAGTATTGAGATAGTATTAGGCAGTCATTTTTACAACCTCCACAACTGGTGAGTAAGAATAAGCCAATGCCAAATCTGCTTGGCTTGACATACCAAAGTCAAATGTTTTGGACTCTGGCAATGCCTATCTGTAGGAAATCAGTTTCCCTTTCACACTTCTTTATATCAATGTCTTAACACAGCACTTTTAACAGGGAGCACACAGTAAACAAGTTCAAATTGTTGGCAAAACATAACATACAGCACCCAATCAGGGACACTAGAGATAGAGAATTCCTTACACTGCTCATACAGTATTTCAGTGCCATTTGCATTGCTCTCTTTCTCTCTCTCTGTCTCTCACAGGGAATGGACACGGCAACTGATGGAGCTACTCTGATGTGACAAAAGTGACTTTTGATCAGATAATTTTAGAAATCATCAGAGAACCATGCATTATCATTCCAGTTAAACATTATCTCATTATACCTAACTAGCTTCAGGCAGGCTATCGAAATCACACTGTAGAGGAGAGGAGAGGAGAGAGTGGACAATGTTAACTTGCACTGGCACCTGCAGGTCCTGCAGCATTAGCAGGGCTGAGGGAATGTAGCAGACTGTGAACAGTGTAAAGGGAGTTTTGATGAATTCATTTACAAAAATATATTTTTACTGACTGCTGCTGGTGCATCAAAACTATGAGGAAGGCTGCTTCGATGAAACACTAAGTCTCAGTGAGGGTGAGGATGAGAGTGTCTCAGTGTGTGTCAGAGTATGTGTGTGCATGCCAGTGTGTGCGTGTGTGTGCTCAAGTGTGTGTGTGTGTGTGTGTGGGGTGAGCTTCTGCCATTGTTTTGTGTAGAAACCAAGATAAGTAATGGAGGAAGAAAGTAAAGTTTCTACCATGCCAGTTCCACTGACTACCAGGTCTGCAAATGGTGGTAGAAAAAGAGTCAGTACAGGGACTGGGAGTCGTAGTAGTGGGATGAGGGCTATACCTAAGTGGACTAGGGTTGGGTGTGTAATACCACAGCCAACAAAACAGGGTTCATTACTTTCAAGAAGTCCATTGATTTCACTCCCACTTCAAGCAGCTTTCTCAGCAATGCATCTTGTTCATATTGTAATGAGATTACTCAGAGCAATGCAGGGCACGGTGGTCTCCAATCCTCCTCCTTCCCATGCTTCCTGTTCCCCTCCTCAGGACACAATAGAGACATCCAGATTTGTAAAACCAAACCTTCCTGCATCCATCATGTGTGAATAACATGACAACTGCTACCAACACAGCTACCTATACATGTGCATGGACAATTGCCAGTCCATCATGAAACACTGTAAGATTCACCCTGCCCTCAAGTTAGGCATCAGCAGCTGTACCACCCAACACAGTGCTGCTGCTCAGTCATTAAATAATGGATGTGACAGTGAGTCTGGGCCTGGCAAGGGCACTATGAGTATCCTGTCACCAGAGAAACAAACTCAGGTCAGAGCCAATATGGCTGTGGAGAGCTTTTAGGAGTGGCAAGAGCGTGGAAAAGAATATGCAGTGCTTTCGCTGCACCAGAGTCAGCCATAAGTAATACTGCAGCAATCACAGTACTGAGCATGCGTGATACTCGCACATATGAATTTGCCCTGTAGTCAGCCCTGCACAACATGGCAATGCTGACATAACTATGTATGCATGATATTCATGCATGAGCAGTTTAAGTCAACATTATCATGCTGCACACAGTGGCCGTCAGTACTGCAGTTGCAGAACAAAAAAGTAGTGCGCTGGGAAGTGAGTATGTTTATGTGGCCCATGGAAGGGAAGGGCTGCTTGAACAGAATCACTAGAAATTATGTTGGAGCACTGTGGCAGCACATCAGACAGTGGTCTGGTTATGTGCTTCTACAGTGCTGTTATACAAATCTTATGATGTCATAACATCCAGGGAGCTTGGCCCATGCAGCTGTACAAATCAGACTCAGGAGGAGTCTATTAACAAACTAGAGATCTGGTCTGGGACTTGCTCGTCATCACAGTCACTTTCTCATTCTTTTCTAAGCAGTAATTTCTGGCAAATGTGCCATAACCATATTGATCTCAGTGCTGGTAGACTACTTCTGGTTTTCCCCTGATTGTTTTAGGTGGGGGTAGTAGCAGTCTGAAGTGGTAGCTGCAGGTGGTGGCATGCTCTGGAAAAAAGTGGTCCCCAAGTAAGATTTAAGAAATGATGCCTTTCCTTGTTTTTGCTGTAAAGAAACTGACCCCTTTAACGCAACAACAAGGAGTCAGTTATGGCCTCCACCCCTCCTTTTTGCTTCAAGTGAGGAATGTCAATATGGGTTTGCATCAGATGTACAGTGGCAGCCATAGATGCAAAATATTGTTAAATAGTAATCAACTGCATGTAAAAGCTCTTTTTTTTTGAATGTGTGCTTTCTTAATGTTGTCAATACCACTCCACCCATGTATACTCTGCCCCTGGATTTCTGTACCCCAACTGCATTATTTTAAATTTTTGTGTTCAGGACAAATATGCCTTTCAAATAACGGTAGTCACTAATCAAAATTCTTTATAGTTTTTTGTTTTCTTGTATGTATGCAAGAAACATCTTGTGGTAGAACAACATTTCAGAGGTGTGTCAGGGATGAGTCCAATGCACAGCAATCTACAGTTGGCTTGTCCCTGGCAGATCAATTAACATGCAACTAGACTGTGACACCAGTCACAGTTTCACAGCTGGAAGCCATTCTTGTTGAAAAGAAATAAAGTGCTTGAATGAGAGCGCTTCATTCTTTTCATTATGCCCTTACTGATCTTACTGCTTGTCTCCCCACACATCCTGCAGATGTCCGGGTACCCAGCCATACACTGCATCCCCCAGTCTCTGTGCCATAAGCAGTAAACAGTCCTAGCAGTAAAGAACAAATAAATATTATTTATCATTCCCCAGACAGACGTCCATATTGAACTTGTCTGTGTCTCTGTGTGAATGACAATGCGTGTTCTTGTACCTGAGCTCCTCTCTCTCCAGTGCTTCTTGTGTGCCACAATGCCCAGTCTGAGCATTACTCTCTGTGATGGCACCCACTGACCCACCCCGTGGCTCTCTTAGTGCCCATGCTGCCTCAGTGTGCACCCCACCCTACCGCATAATACAAGGAGCAAAAGTGCTGAGAAGTGAGGAAGCATTGCTTGCAGTGCAGTAGCTTAACCCTGAATGGCAGGGAGAGAGATGTAGGCTACAGGGACAGATGCCAAGAAGGAGAGGCAGCAGTACCACCCCCCCAAAAGAGAGCACATGATGGAAAGAGGTGTTGAGTGGTACCGGTGTCAGGCACAGTGTAGAGAGAGAGCGAGAGAGAAAGAGAGAGACCCCATATAGTGACAGCAACATGCTGAGATGTGGTGAGTAAGTGGAATGAGAGTGATCACCAGATGACAGGCTGTCACTATTGTAGCACCACCTTGGCAGTGTGAACTTGGAGGCAGTGCAATGTGGTGACTATAACCACGATGACCAGTGGCTCCCAGACCTGCACCTGAACAAACATTCATTTAATGGGTGGCCTGTCCCCTAGCAGTGTCTACTCCATCCCCCCATCCCCTCCCACTCCCACCCCTCAAGAGAGACAAAGCAACAGCGAGAGCCACTTCCAATGTGGCATATATGTGCAGGTCCAATCTGTTCCAGTCAGAGACATTGTCAACCCCCCCCAAACAGAGAAGTGGAGTACAGTGTGCACCCGAGCTCAGTTGCCATCCATTTTATTTCCACTCACTCTTCCTGCACCTTGCTGTTGGTCTGACTCTCTGTTTGTCTTTCTGAAGCTCAGTGGAACCAGACAGCACATACGGAAAGGCAGAGAAAGTGGCAGCAAGAGTGCCATGACTGGAACAGAGAGCAGTGCTGCAGAGTTTTCCTTTTACCGTGGGGGAGTGGATGTTAGAAAGAGTGTGAGAGACAATGAGAGACACAGTGTAAATTAAACTTGGTGCATCTATTTCACCACTGTACAAAAGAAGCACCCAGACAGAGACAGAGACAAATATGTGGGTCACTTATCTGCCCATTCACATTGACTAGCACAGTGTAGGGTGAGCACTGGATGGGCACCCCTGGGTAGTTGCTGCCCCCTACATCTCCAGCTCACATTAGCACATATGGAACAGTCTGCAGTAGCCACAGACTGATGTAGGTTACTCATCTTCCCCTCCACACCCATCCCACTCCACACAGGTTGGCACAGTGACAAGGTGACCTCCAGGTGGGCAGCACAAGGTAAATAGTGGAAGGTGGCCTGGAAGAAGTTGGTGATTGGTTCCTCCTTCGCAACAATCCCACCACTGTACATTGGCTGCCCCAGCCAGAGACAGAAATGTGAGTTGCACATTTGATACTCCACACCTGTTTCTGTCTAGCCTGGTGGGCACCAGGTGGGTTAAAATGGGACTGAGGTCCAGATTCAGTCAGTGGCCGAGGCCACTGGCAACACATCTTTCCACATTTCTGCATATATAAAGCATTTTTTCCTTCCATTCCACCTCCTGCATGTTAGAAGCACTCTACAGGAGCCAATGATAGATGTGGTTCACACATCTGTCCATCTTCACCCATCTGAATTCCATGAAAGCTGGCACTGGCATTTGGTGGGTTCCAGGCAGGTGGTTCTGGAAGAATGATGCCCCATATCTCCATACCACATCCAAGCTAGGGTAGCACCCTGCAGCAGCCAGGGAAAGAGATGCAAGTTGCACATTTGCTGCTCCTTACCCATCCCTGCTCCACCAGAGCTAGCATGAAGGTTGGAGTGGGCTTTGGGTGACTGGTACTTCCTCACCCTATGTCACCTCTCTACACTTGCAGAACACTCTGCTTCAGCCAGAGGCACTCCCCCCTAACATGCTTTTCCCATGGAGAACACTCTGTGATACTGAGATATAAAAATGTGGATCTTGTGTATGCCCCTCCACAACTGTTCCCACTCTGGTGGGTGGGTGGGGGAGGGTTGGAAACAGTGGGTGCTCTTAAATGACTGGTGACCCCTCTTGCACCCCCACCTATCAACCCAATACTTTATAGCAGCCAGAGAAGAGATGTGGATTGCACATCTGCCCCATCATAAACTGTGCCCATTCCAAAAAGCCATTAAGTGACTGTTCCCCCCATCCCACCTCCACACATGGAGAGCACTCCTTGCCCTCCATTACAAATTTGTGCATAGAGAGCCCTCCTCCCCCTCCATTCCTCCTTTGCATATGGGGAGCAATTCTCCTTCTCCAGCCCTCTTCCACATGGTGGACATAGTGTTTTATGTAATCATATTTGGCCTCAATCCTTGTTGAATGCAACATTGTACATATTGTATCTGCTAATGTAAAGATAATTACTTTATTTTAATTTATATTATGTGTCCTTACTTTTTGTATCCCACACCATGTATTGTCTTTATCTTTGCTTGTACAAGGGACCTCCTTGCAAATGAGCTTGTTCAATAGATTTTATCCCTTCACAATAAACTTGAACTTGAACATAGAAAGCACTCTTCCTTCCATTCCATCTCCATACATAGGTATTATTGCTCTATCTCCATCCTACCTCCATACATTGTGCACACTCATCCTCTGACCCCTCCAGTGCTTCTCCTACTGCATTTTAGCTCCCTCACATGGACAGAACTTCTCCCACTGCATCCCACCTCCTGCACATAGGGAGCACTACTCCCCCTCCATTCAACCTCCACACATGGGGAGCTTTCCTCCCACTTCATATCAGCTCTTTACATGAGGAGCACTCCACCCCTTCATTCCACTACCCCTACATGGAGAGCATTTCTCTCCATCCATCCCACTCCTACACATGGGGAGTCCTTCACATATTTATATAACTCCTCCTCTACCAACATCCCACCTCTGCATATACAGAGTACTCCTAACCCCATTCCTCCTTTGCACATGGGAGCACTCTGCAACAGCCAGAGACAAAGATGTCAGTCAGGCATTTGCCTTTTCACATCTATTCCCACGTCACATGATAAGCTCCAAGTTTGGCAGAACATCAGTGGGGTTGAGATGTAATGAGTGGGTTGCCCTGGGAAATAGTGCAGATACCTCTCACCACCTCTCTGAGTGGTGGACACAAAAACTATTAATTGGTTCAAGCATGACTGGAATAGAGTAAAGGGCTTTATAATTACTGAGGGGATAGCAGTAGTCAGGGAGTGAGGTTAGGAGAGGGGGAAAAAATCATCTAGACAATTGGTCCTGAGATAGAGGAGGGTAAAACTGGGTAGACTGAAGAGACAAATGTCCTTTTTCTACTGACACTGTTAATGTTTCTATGTTTCTTTCTGATTAGTACTGTACATGGGGGGACTGGAGAACTCAGTTCTGTTAAAAAAACTAAATGTCTGACATAGTTTACCAAGTAAAGGAGTGTCTCTGTGTAAAGGTTCCACCTAAAGCCATAAACCTCACTAAATAAAGTGTACAAATGCACATATAATCGAGAAACATGTTCCCAGACCCCTGTCAGGCATATACAGTCCTGAATCAAAGATGGTGGGTCCCCACAGTGAATTTTTTATATTTCCAACACTGTTTTTCATAGTTAACTGGCCTTTCATCTTCATGTCCATGCCAGTTGTGTATTCTGATATGCTTTGACCAATTTCTAACAAATAAATAATTGAGATTTGCAGTGCCCTCAGATCTACATAGAGTTCCACTCTCCTCACCAGCTACTGCTCTCTGTTTTCATATTTCTAAGACATTCTATGATATCAATAACACCATTTCATGTTATTCATCTGAATGGCCTGGAATGGCTTTTTTGATGTCATAGAATGTTCAGGAAGTATGAAAAGAGGGCGCGGTAACTGCTGATGATCAAGGGATTCAGTAGAGTTACAAAGGCAACAAAACTTGATTATTTGTTAAACAAAAAGGTCAAGAACATATTAAATGATTGGATAGACACTGAAAGGACAACAGTGGGGCACCTAGATGTGTAAAAAACATTTCCTTTCATCTTTATGAGTGAGAGAAGTGGGCAATTGGCAACATCAGTTCGGATTCGAGTTTGGGCCCATAAATAAAGTTGAACTTCAAGATCATGGCTGGAGCACATCAGCAAACAATGTAGTAACTGGCTTGGAATAGAGTAGACTACATCTATTGGGGTTAAAAATTCCAAGAGGTTATTAATGGATATTAAATACTGCAACTTACTTGTGACAACCACTGTTGGCATGCACCTACTGTGAATTACCGTTAAAGATGTTGTGACAGTCTGCAAGACCTACTGAGACCTCTATGACTCAGTGTGAGCTACATCAACAGTTACTACTTATGGATGACCTGAAGGTGTACACCTCCCACTTAGTCCCTGCTTTACCTCCATGCCAATTACGATAGTCTCTTTGGCCCCATCAATTTTCAAATTATATAATAGGACCCCACAAAACAGTTATGATTTGGAAAACAACAACAAAAAAATAAATAAATACAAAGAATTGAAAATACATTAAATGTAAGCCATTACACTGCTAACAATTAGCCTTTTTAAACTGATACTATCTCTGTGAGCTCTTTGTTCTCAGTGGTACACCTGATTATTTTGAGCTTGCTAGTGATGACAATGTGAAAGTTATTAAAAGGTTTCATCACAAGGAGTAGTTGCACCACCACTGTTGAAAGTCATGATCTGGTTTGTAGTGTCACTGCTAGTAGAAGGATTTCATGGAGGCTTGCCAAAAGGAAGTGTAGAAGTGGAATTAGTAGATATCACATTATGGATATTTCAGTATTTAAATGAAGTGTTATGGTTGATCCTTACTTGGTTTACTTGGTTATTTTGAGAAAAAAGAAGGTCAAGGCCCATCTAGATTTTCTCCCCACATACAGTGGGAACATTTAGAGTTATAATCTCATTACTAACCATTTATCTACTTCCTTTTTAAATGATTCAATGTTAACTGAATCCACTAATTCTTGTGGTAATCTGTTCCATAATTTCAGTGCCCTTAATGAAAAGAAATTTAGTCTTAGATTAGTTTTAGCTTTAGGTGCCATGAGTTGTTTAGTATGGCATCTTGGGACAATACGTCGGGTGTCATGAGCTAATCCACATTTATTCATCAAATCAGGGTTATTGAGAAGCTTATATATTAACAATAAATCCCCCCTAGCCCTTCTTATCTGTAGAGAGTGTAAACCAGTAAATGATAGTCTGGATTTGTAAGGTAACTTGGCTAATTTAGGAATCATTCTAGTTGCACATCTCTGAACTCTTTCTAAACAATCAATATCTGTTTTTCGATGTGGGTTCCAAAAGGGGGACCCATAATCAATAAGAGGTCGAACACATGATCTGTAAAGGGCCATAATGCACTGTTCAGATTTATTTACAAAAGATTGTTGGATTTGTCTTAATAGGCCATTAGCAGAATTTGCTACTTTTGTACAGTGATTTTTTGAAGACCGCTTAGTGTTGATTAAAACACCCAAGTCCCTTTCCACACATGATGATTTCAATAATGAGTTATAAATGAAATATTTATTTCAGGCATTATGGAGTCCAAAATGCAGGACAACACACTTGTCCACATCATACTCCATTATAATTGTCAATAGCCCATTTTTCAATCGACTTTAGATCAGAGTTCAATGAATTAAATTCTGACAAGTTATTTACTAGACCCCCAAGCTTTGAGTCATCAGAAAATTTAGACAACCAGTTGTTATTTGCTACCTGCATATCGCTTGGTAAGTTTAGTTTGAGAAAGGATAAGAATTTGAGGTTCTCAGGCTCTAGCCTTAAAAAGAAGTCAGGAGAAGAGGCAGAGGAGTATGACCACACGGTTGTGTAAGCACATTCTTGCTGATTTCTTCAAGCTGTCTTTGCTGCTGCACTGCACATTTTTACAACAGTTTCTGTTTGATATTGTCTATGAGTCAATGCAGACTAAGCACATCATTGTATCTTGGATCCAGTAGTGTTTCCATATCAAATTTCATGCATGATCTAATGCAGTCCAAGTTGTTTACAGGTTGTGTCAAAAACACCTCCACCACTTCTTAAATTAGTATTGTATTCAGCTTCTCCTGAAATGACCCAGATGAACTAGTGGTGTCCCACCAGTACTACTGTACTACCTATCATGGTGGATGCCAGTCCTACTGTACCAGCCATGTAGTGTGAAGACAGGGAAGAAGGTGGTGCCACCCACACACCACAGTGGTGCTTGAATGGGAAAAAGTGATTCATAATAGAAAGAGGAAGAGAATTATGCAGAAAACATATTTTCTGAACCTGTCAACTCCTATGGTTTTTATTTTAATAAACTTATTATTTTTAGTTACTATTGTTCATAAATTTGGCTTTATGATAAGAAATTGTGAGTTGTGATGGAGAGAAGAGGATGATGATTAAGAGAATACATTGCTTTCTAAATCCAAAGTCCTTCCATGGTTTTAATTTTAATTACATTTGTATTAGTTATTATTATTCATTAATTTGGCTTTATATATATTCTAAAACAGACACGTTTCGTGATGGTTTTGGCAGGAGTAATAAGATGATGAAGAGGTTCAAATTTTGGTCTCTTTAGCCAGAGTCCTTCTATGGTTTTTATTTCATTGCAGTTATTATTATTAGTTACTAGTATGATTAAATGTGGCTTTATTTATTTTCATTTCATTTATTTGTTTTATATTGGTGAGCATGTAAGCAGTAATGGTCATTTTCACAAGTGACCAGTTAACTATTCATTATAAAAGACATAAATACACAATACAACATCAAAAATATATTATGGAAATATGATCAACATGACTGAATTTACAGTTACAAGACAATTTGATCAATAAGAATTCCATAAGTTTGTTTTAAAAAACGGTAATACAGGGAAAATCAACAACAGCAGTTGGGAGATTATTATAGGTCTTTGGGTGTTTTAAATGTAAATTTACAGTACTTTGTGACCTTGTAACATAGACATTGACAATCATAGGGAAGAACTCAGTAATACAATCTAGTAAGAGACACAATGTTATTTTTTGGATAAATGAAAGAGATCTAAATTTAAAGCAATTTTCAAAAGATAAACATCCCATACTGTAGTTTGATATAGTATACAATGTTGTGTTCTCATAGGTAGCCCAGTCACAAATCTGATAATACTATGATAGGTAGTTCTCACATGAGACTAAACCATGTCAGAGGCTGAGGAATAAACGAGACAACCATAGTCCATGATTGAAAATAATAGACTATTGGCTAGTAGTAGTCTTGTTTTAGGTGTCAGCAAATGTTTTGCTCTAGAGAACATTCCCAACCTTTGCTGAAGCTTCTTTATTAATGCTGAGTATGTCTGAATGTATATAGATTCAGGATGCATATATACTTCCACAGTACTGTAAGAGTCATGCACCTCATGTGAAAGACAATAATCAAGAGTAATTCATAAATATTTAAACTCAAAAAGCCTTTCAGTTTCTTCAGCCTGACCATCAACCAATTTGAACTTGAAATTGATGGCCTTCCTACTACCTACAAACATCATAGCCTTTGCCATTTATGAATTTAGGAATAATTTATGATCACAGAACTATTAGAAATGTGTAGTGCAGGATCCTTTAAGGAACAGTGGCCACAGTATGATAAATATTATGCTAGACTACAGAGTGGAGAATCTTATGAACAAAACTATGCCGTACAACTATAATGAATCATATTATATGCAACTATTCAAACAACTAGATAGTTAAGGATGGAAAATGGGCCTATGTGATAATGGCAAATGCCTAAAGGCAATCACCGTTATCGCACAGTCAGAGAGCCGGAAACCTTTTCGGCACTCTGACAACCCTGGCACACAGGACAATGGCACCAGGAGATTTTTTTACTGCTTTGCCCCCCCGCACCCCCCTACTTAAGGATTCTCAACTCCAGGGGGGTGCATGTCAGGGGGAGTGAAAGCAGTAAAAAATTAAAGGTTCAGGCCAGGCACTATAAAATCGCACCAGCGCCCAGACCTGAACCCGGTATCTCACCCACCCCAACCACTAGCCAACTCCCAATGCCACGACGCAGCTCAGCCATCCACTGCAGCACCACCCCCTACAGCCCCTCCATACTCTCCAAGCTCACGCTTGCCATGCTCACTCCCCCCATGCACGCAGACACATAGCAACATCCAGTCACCCAGTTCGCCCACCCCCTGATCCGGTCACCCCCCCATCACTGTGAGGGACTGCACCGGGAAGCAGTCATCGTTATGGATAGCACCCTTCCCCCTGCGCCCAGCTCATGGGTTACCATGGAAAACAGATTTCAAGAATAAGACTGTCAATAAAAAAATAGGAGCTACTTAAGAACTAGATTTTCCATTTGTAAAAACCATGGGTGCCTATCAAAAGTAAATATAACAAGGCCTAAAAGTGAGTGGATGTATAATAAAATCATCAGATTACTGTGCAGGAATAGAGAGCTGAATAAATCTAAAATAAAGGATAATAATAAGTTGCCCACCAAACAATATATAGAAATTGCTAGGAAATGCACATATGCCATTTGGAAAAGTAAGAGAAAGTTTAAAAAGCAGCTGGCCACTAACTCTAAAAATGTTAAGGAAATCTATGGGTACATTAACTCACTGAAAGGAAATGTACCAGATACTGGACCACTAATCCACAATAATCAGACTGTAGACACTGGGAAGGATACAAACGATTTATTTTACTCTTACTTTTGTTATGTCTTCAATAAAGATATGACTCCAAGATTGGCAACTGTGGCTAACAGAACTGAAAAATCCAGAAGTGAAAACATTTTTGTGTCCCACAGAGTGAGTAGAACAGCAAAGGAGTGGAACAGGTGACTAGCATTGTAGGCATCAGCAGGCATCAACAGATGGAAGCAGAGAAGCTGGGGATTCTGTCAATTGACTGAGGCAGGACACCAGTACCCTACTGTATAACAGTCACTGCTGGGAAGGGTGGAAGGTCAAGGGTAGGCCTAAACTGGAAATAGGTGCAACATCCCATCTGGGGTAGGAATATAAACAGATTTGAAAAAGGAGTTGGGAAACACAAATAGAAGCAAACGAAAAGGGGAAAACTAGAAACACCCTATCACGGTAAGGGTATAGAAGTATTTCCAGATAACACGGGGAGAATAGAAGATGAGAAAGTTGGGAGTGGTGCAGGGCAGTGGCTGTGGAGTAGCAGTTTTAAGAAAGACCTTCTTGAGATCTTATTGCTGATCCATCTGAACACACCTCTCTGGGTTGAAGGAGGAAGTTGTTAGACTCCAGGCCAAGTGGACTAGGATGTGGGGGACCCCTTCGCTGACACAGGGGCCATGAAGTCTGCCACCATTACCACAGAGGATGCCATAGAGGAGAAATGGCTGGACTATTGTGGGCTTTGGAAGGGTGGTGGTGGTATAGAAGCACATTTCTCAACTGGTACCACTACATAATTCCTATGCTGTTCTGGTGGGGTGGGACTGCTGGGAGGGACACCCATAGTAGTGACCAGGAAGAATGTGGGGACCCTATATAGTGGAGACCCCAAGGAGAGCAGTAGAGGTACCAAGAGAAAGAAAAAGCATCTTAGGGTGGGGAAGTTGATTGTGAGGGGATAGATTTTGGAATAGGAAAGGGAGAAGGCAGGTTAGGTGCCTAACTGGTGCCACAACCCAGAGGGATGGGAAATGGATCCTGATGACTGCTAAGTCAACAGAATGGAAGGGACATCTGGATGCCATTGTCTATCTGGGACCAGTGATCTGAGTAGGGAAGGGGCTGGGATAGTGCAAGGGGAGTTTAGGAAGATGGGGTGGGGATCTTAGACAGGAAGCTTGCTCAGTGGCTTTCACTGAGGTGCTGCCTGTCTACAACAGAGGGCAGGAGAGGGATTTCAGCACCAGGAGCTTCAATTCTTGGCTGAAGGAATGGTGCAGAGATTAAGGGTTTGTCTACATTAGGGACTGGGGACCCACCTGTGAGGAAAAGGGCCTATACATGGATGATAGCCTGCATCCACCTCAGAGGGAAACTACAGTCTTCAGTGGATGGTTTAAATGTTACTTCAATGAACATTTACACTAGCTGAGGTTGGTGCTGGAAGGAATCAGGGATGCAGAAATTGCTTTCCCCACAGGCTGAAGTAAAGAGTAAGGAGAACCTAGGGGAGAGGACCCCCAGGGTTCAAATTAATAAAGGAAGCAGGATGGTTGAGATAGAAGGGGAAGGGAACGGGAGCCTTAAAAAGAGAGTGTGGAAGAAGGCAGAGCAAAAAGGAAAAAAGGGGGCAACACACAGAATGGAAACAAAATCTGGAAGGCCATGTGTATGAATGCTAGAAGTCTAGGAAATTAGATCCCAGCCTAGAGGCCATCATGGCAGAGGCTAACCTGGATATTGTAGCCATTATCAAGTCAAGGTACACTGAAAACCATGGCTGTGACACGGACATACCAGGCTATACTCTGTTCAGGAAGGACTGGATGGGAATGAAAGGAAGGGGTGTGGTGGTTTATATAAGGGAATGCATAAAAGCAACAGAGACACAGCAAATACAGTGGGAGTCAGAGGTACTGTGGTTCACCCTGGAGATGGGGAATGAAGCCACTATTTACACTGGAGTGATATACAGACCTTCATCACAGTGGGAGAACTTACATAAGGTACCGGTGAAAACCACTGGCAAGATGGCAGAAAAGTGGTAGGTACTTGTAGGAAACTTCAGCTGGCTGAATGTAGACTGGAGACTCCAAACAGTGGCTTCAACTAGAAGCAGGGACATCCTGGACTTTCTGCACCCTTTGCTGATATTCCATGGAGTGGAGCTGCCGAAGCAACTGAGTGACTCTTTGATTGTTTAAGCACTTTAAATATACCTCCATCTGGTACACAGCTTTTTAAAAACTCTTTTTATCTAATATTGCCATAATATAAAGTTTTAATAGTACCACACTTGGAGGTTTTATTTTGTTTTATTTTGTGCGCAGCCAGAAGAATTAGGAAGATCAGCAAGCACAGAAGGGTAACCAGTTCTAGGAATATGGTAGTGATACATGGAGATAGCTGGGGAAGCCCAGGCATTTCTTGTAAGGCAGTTTTTATTCATAAATGGTATGATATTGTTGTTATAACAGTTCCAACATTTTGTTATGTTAATACCTGACAGATTAGGATACCCACTGCCAGAATATTTTTTCTTCACTGTCAGAATATTTTTTCTTCACTGCCCCAGTCTAGGTTTCATGCGGGAGGCAGTGGCATAAGGTGGAGCAACCAGGGAGAGCTGTGGAGAGTCTTCTATTTGGGGCAAGAAGCCAAAAGATGGCAGCAGCAGAAGGGGATCTGAAGTCGAGTGAGTGTGCAGAAACAGTTCAGTACAGGGGTTTAAAGGAAAAAATTAACTGGGCATAACCAAAGAAGCAAAGACTCTGGATTTATGATTCAAAATCAAAAAATGAAAAAGTCATAGAGAGAGCAATAGAGAAAAGGAGATTTATTAATATATTAATAATGCCCCCATGGAGGAGCTAGCCTGTAATTGTTTGGAGGAGCTGTTGGAGGCCGCAATGGTGGTGAGGAGTGGCGACCGGGGGAGTTTCCTCTGCAAGGAGCGGCCACCAGAGAAGCTGAAATTGTTTGGAGGAGCTGTTGGGCAGTCACATCGGTGGTGAGAAGTGGCAACCGGGGGAGTCTCCACCGCAAAGCGCAGCCACTGGAGTGTTTCTGCCACATCAGCAGCAATGAGAGCCAGGAAAGGAACTGTTGGTGCCTTTGGGGCCAAGAGAGACTGCGGCGATAAAACAGCGCCAGCAGTGCAGCCGGAGAACCTATTGTGCTGCAGGCAAGAAGAGCAGGCCAATCAGGAATTAGGTTGGGATTTTTTGACTCGAGCCAGGCTATAAATAACCAAGCCCCATCGCTAACTCAACCCCATGGAGGAGCTGTAATTGTTTAGCGGAGCTGTTGGGCGGCTGCATCGGCAGCGAGGAGTGGTGACCGGGGGAGTTTCAGCCACAAGGAGCGGCCACCAGAGGTGCTAAAATTGTTCAAAGGAGCTGCTGAACAGCTTCCGCTGGAGTGTTTCTGCCCACATCCAGGGCAAGGAGAGCCAGGAAAAAGAGTCTATGGTGCTGCAGGCAAGAAGAGTGGACCAATCAGGAACAAGGGTGGAATTTTTTGACTCGTGGCCAGGCTATAAATAACCAAGCCCAGCTGCTAACTCAACCCCGGGGAGGAGATGTAATTGTTTCCTACCCACCCCCTGACCCCAACCTCTAGTAAATGTTCTAAGGGGGAGGAGCAACCTAGGAGTCATGGATGGAGGGCACAGCTATTAGAGGGGGAGACCTGGACTGTGATGCAAGTTCTGTTACAGACTGCTGTGCTGTAATATTAGGTTATGTTGTATTCAGTATGAAATGCTGCGGTTGTCTGATAACCATTTCCTCAACCTACAGGGGGTTTTTCTTAGAGAAGTTACTTGCCCCGGGGGGATCATTGAGAAGGTTCCTAAACAGATTCTGTCAGGGTTAGAGACAAATGATGGGGCAACTGACTTGGAGGGGAAACCAAAACAGGATGGGGCTGAGACAGGATCTTCAAATCACAAGGGCCAGCATCTTTGGAAGGGTGGTGGGGTGTACTGGGTGTGGTTCGGCCATGGGTCTAGCCTTGGCATGGAAGATGGGGGGGGCTGCATGGTGTGCTGACAGCCGGTACAACTAAAGAGAAGGTCAGGTGGTTAAGGTAGATGCTGGGCAGGGCAGGGAGGAGGAGAGATGGGGAGGAAAGAGGCTCTGCTGAGGGGGGGAAATGGCATTGGGTAGAGGGGGAAAAACAGGGAAGGCACTATGGTCCAGCAGCCACACCGGTGATGTACAGGAACAGGATGGATTACACAAGTAGGAAAGGAGGTGTAGGACTATGCATTGGGGGAGCCCCAGGGTGCTCGGGTAGGGGTGGTCCTGAATGCAAAAAGGGCCAAGGGTGCTGGCAAGCTATTAGGAGCAAAGGTCCAGGGTATGCACAAAAGGCAACTAATTGGGAGAGTGCACAAACAGGGAGAATCAAGGCAGTAGGCATGGAGCATAATAACAGATTTGCACCACTAGCATTGATAAACAAAGGAGAGGATGATGAAATTTGAGCAGAGGTGGATACATGGATGAAGGGAGAGTTGGGCATGATGGAAGGCTCAGTAGATGGGAGGAGTGGGGTTGTTACCTTGCAAAAGGACACAGAGGGGGCAGGAGGAGCTTTCAATAATGGGCAGTGTGCAAGTGAAGTGGATGGGGTGGGGGGCAAGGGCACCAAGGCTACAGGTGGATTCAGAGCTGGCACAGAAAGGGAAGCTGGGAGTAGGGAGTGCCTGGGAAGGGAGAAGGAGGACTCAGCAAGGAGGGAGTGGGTAGTCTAGGGGAAAGGAACCAGCAGGGATACAGGGAGAGCAGAATAAAAAATGATGAGAGGGTGGAAATTGGGTCCTCGGGGGGGGTATTAGTTCCTGAGGGAGCTGCTGGGATGGTCCAAAGTGATATAGCAGGAAGGGGGGGTGCCTGGGGCAGACAGGTCAGTTAAGAGAAAGAGCTGGGACAGGAGGGATAGGGCAGCAAATGCCACTCAGATGGGATGTGGCAAGCACTCTGAAAGAGGTGAGACCAGAGAAGGACATGGTAGTGGGAGGGAAGGGGGGATAGCAGAAAAAGGGGGTAGGCCTAAGGATAGGCAGGGGGTAAGGGTGCTCCTGTTGGGGGACTCCATGATTAAGGGTATTCAGTAAGAAGGGCAGGGCAAGGGGAAAATTTATGCAGTAAGAGCCAAGAGTATTTCCGGTTTGACTGTGCGTAAGGCCAGGCATCTGGTCTGTGCTCTGGTGAAGGAATGTGGAGGATCCACTGACATATTAGTGCACCTGGGCACAAATGATACAGAGGGAAATAGTGTGCTGGGGATTCAGGTAAGGTTCCGTGAGCTAGCCAGGGTCTGTCATGCCATAGGATGCTCAGTCTCCTTCTCGTAGATCCTGCTTGTGCCAAGAGCCAGTGTGGGTAACAAACAAAAAATTAGAGAGATTAATGAATGGCTTGGTGAATGGTGTGAGTCTACAGGGGTATGGGTTTGTGAGGGACTGGGGTGCAACCTTGGAGGACAAGGGGCTGTACGCAAGGGATAGGCTCCACCTCAATTTGAAGAGGGAAGAAGTACTGAAGCAAAAACTGGCTGGATTTATCCAGGCTAGGTGGGGTTTAAACTTGTGGGGGGCTGGGGCTTGAGGCTGATATTAACATGCCCATCAAGGATAGACTCGGTGTTTTTCCCCAAATGGGGAGGAGAGTACAAAAGAGGAGCACCCAACTGTGCATGGTGGGGTGCAAGCAGGCAGCAACCTGGGAGCTCTTGGGTTGGGGACATGAAGAGGAGAAAGGGGAAGGGATGGATGGTAGTCCTGATTAATGCCAGGAGCATGGGTAACATGATGCCTGAGCTCCAGGCAATGCTAGTAGAAGGGGAAGTGGATGTGGTGGCTGTCACTGAAACTTGGGCCACTTCTGGGCATGATTGGGACCTAAACCTGAGTGGGTACACTATGTTCGGAAAGGACAGGGTGGGGGGAAGTAGCACTCATCATTAAGAAAGGCATAGTGATAAGCAGGGTGGAGGGGTGGAGGGTAATGTGGAGGCATTATGGGTCACCTTGCAGATGCTGGGGGCAAGAGGGTAAAACTGGAGGTGGTTTATAGGCCTCCCACGCTGACAGAAGATCTAAAAGAAGGCCTGGTGGCAAATATTAGGGACCATTGTGGTTGGGGAAGGGAGGACAGTGGTATTGGTGGACCTAAACATGCCAGGGACTGATTGGGGAACTATGACATCCTCATCAGCCAGGGAGCAGAGGCTGCTGGACGTCTTCCAGGATTCATTCCTTAACCAGCAGGTGGTTGACTTGACAAGGGATGAATGTATCCTGGATGTGGTCCTGGTGGACTGCAACCTGGTTAGGGACATAGTGGTGGGGGACCCACTGGCCGGAGTGATCATGCCATGATTTGGTTTTCCCTGGACCTGAGAGGAGGGGAAGATCACACGAAGACAGTGGTAGTTGACTTTAGAGGTGCAGATTTCAAGGGCATTGAGAGGATCCTTAAGGGTCATTTGGAGGGGATCATGCTGGGCATGGACACTGAAAGCAGGTGGGAAATTATTAAAAGGGGTCTTCAGGAGGCTACCAAGACCTGCGCAAAGGTGAGCCACAAGTTTGGTAGGGTCAGAAAGCCGAGCTGGTGAACCAGGGAGGTCCAGGAAGTGGTGATGGATAAAAAGGCTGCATATAGACAGTACAGGTGTTCACGTGAGGTTCTGGACAAGGAGGGATATGATATGATGGCCAGAAAGGTCACCTGGGTGGTGAGATCTGCCAAGGCAAGGAAGGAGCAGAGGTTAGCGCAGGGGATCAGGAAGGGTGATACAGGGTTCTGTAGGTATATCAGGGAAAGAAGAAGAAAAGTGAAGGGGCAGATTAGTAGGCTGAGGTCAGGAAGGGGATGGGCTGAGGAGACAGAGGATCAGGCCAAGGTACTTAACGAGTACTCTGCCTTGGACTTCACTGTGGAGGGTGGTGGGGTTGCATTATACGGGGGGGCAGATTGGACCTGCAGAAGGTATGGAATCACGGATGTTGAAATCCCTGTTCGTTGGGTGGGTGTGGGAAGCCCTCAAGTACCTAAGAATGGAGAACGCACCGGCTCGAGATAGAGTTCATCCCAGGGTGCTAAGGGAATTGGCAGATGTCCTGGCTGCACCTCTGGCAGAACTTTTTAACACTTCCCTCCAGATGGGGAGGGTGCCTCAGGATTGGAGGTTGGCCCACATCGTGCCTATTCACAAAGGTGGCTCAAGAGAGGAGCTGGGGAACTACCGGCCTGTCAGCCTGATGTTGGTGGTGGGCAAATTGATGGCTGCCATCTTGAAGGAAAGGCTGGGTGTGCTTTTGGAGACACAGGGATACCTGGATGATCGCCAGTATGGCTTTGTTCTGGGCAGATTGTGTCAGACCAACCTTGTGGAGTTCTATGATTGGTTGATGAAGGTGCTGGACCAGAGCAGGCTGGTGGATGTCCTCTTTCTAGATTTCTGCAAGGCATTTGATTCAGTACCACATACAGGGCTGCTGGACAAGCTGGGGGAAATGGGGTTGGGGGAATGGATAGTCAGGTGGATAAGGAACTGGCCATTTGGGTGTTTTCAGAAGGTGGTGGTTGGGGGGGAGTCTCATCTCCTAGGAGGATCACTAGTGGGGTCCCACAGGGGTCAGTCCTGGGCCCACTCCTGTTTATTGCTTACATCTCAAACATGAGAAAAGGTATCAGGAGTGAGATGAGCCTCTTTGCAGATGATTCGAAGCTGGGGGCGGTGGTGGATGGGGAGGAGGTTAGAGTAGCCCTACAGGAGGACCTGGAGATTCTGGAGAGGTGGTCACGTATCTGGAAACTGAAATTTAATACGGGGAAATGCAGGATTCTCCAACTGGGGCTTAGGAACCCAGTTCATGTGTACACCCTGGGAGGGGAAACACTGCAGGCTTCGAGTAGGGAGAGGGACCTTGTCATGGTGATGGATGCCAAAATGAACAACTATGATCATTGTAGGAGGGCTGCGGCCAAAGCAAATAAAATGCTGGGTTGCATCACCAGGGGGATGACCTCAAGAATCTGGGATGTGCTTCTCCCTCTGTATAACTGCCTGGTTAGACTGCACCTTGAATACTGCATGCAGTTTTGGCATCTGCATTTAAAAAATGATTTGTACTTCTGGAAATGGTCCAGAGGAGGGGGCCAGAATGATATGGGATCTGGGAGGGAGGTCCTACGGGGAGAGACTTGAGGAGCTCAGCCTGTACTACCTGGAGGAGAGGAGGGACAGAGGGGATATGATCAAGGTCTTCAAGTATCCAAAGGGGGTGAACAGGGTAAACCTAGATAGGGTGTACCAGCAGAGGGAGGTGGGGCTACCGGGGTCACAAATTGAGGCTAGTGGGTGGGAAACTCAGGGGAGAAAGAAGGAGGCATTATTTCACTGAGAGGGTGGTGGAACCCTGGAATGCACTACCTGCAGAACTGGTGGATGTGGATACTGTGGAGGGATTCAAGCAAGGCTGGGACAGGTATAAGAGGAGGGTGAAACTGAGTAATGCCAAAACTGGAGGAGAACTTCAGTCGAGGGATGGGGGCTTCTACGGGGGAGGTGGGAAAGGCAGCAACGGTGCCCAAAACAGGTGTTGATTCCCAAGCAGACTCGCTAGACCATGAGACCTACTCTGTTGGCATTTTACTATGATAGTTTGTTAATATTGGGCTTTCTCTTTGTGTCGGACTTGTTAAAATCAGACTGTCCTATCATATACCAGTGACTGCTTTTAGTCTGCTGTTTTGCATCGTAAGCATTTTAATTTATTGCAGATTTAGGACTATAGAAGTAATAATAAAATGTTATATCTAAATTGTTTAAAGTCTGGGGATTTGAAGTTTGTAAGCTTTTTGTGTCACGTCACGGCTCACCAGTATAAAGGAAAGGTGTGTTGCTCTGGTGCTTAGAATGCAAGTATGCCATTATACTGTACATTGAGATGGAACCCAGGCTAATAAGAGCTCCATGGCAGCAAACAATTTGTAAATCTTTTTTGCAACATTTTCCTTATGCTTGACAGAGAATCTTCATTTTTAAATAGAGCATGCTGTTTTATCATTGTTTTATCTCTCTCCTGTCATACGTTTAAATGATTTTTTTTTTTGCAATTAAGTAAACTTTATTGCGGATTTATATAAAATGACATTCACAACAATCGCATCCAATACAGCCAATATATGCAAAACTGTTTAAAAAGAACAGACAACAGATACAAAACAAAGGACCCCAAAACAAAAATTACCCACCTCCCACCCAACATGTCACACCATTATCTGGATGCACAAGGAATAGCAAAATCCCTCCCCACTACCCCCAAATCTCATTTTGACCCCACTCCCACCCTCCCCGAGAAGGAAAGTTAAGCCATATCTATTTTTCCAGGAGAGTCATTAAATATTTGACTAAAAACTCAAGACCAATAATTCCCAAAACCCATTCATTGGGTAGCTTATGCTAACCAGAAAGGGTGTAGGAGAAAGGTTGCCTCAAGCTATTACCCTATACCTCCCTGCCAGAAATTTCAAAAGAGGTTCCCAGAGTGAGCGGAACTGAATAAGGTTATGATATTGTATTGCAATAACTCTTTCTGCATTTGATGCCAAAAGCATTTCTTGTAACCATTCCTTCTGGGTCAGGAAAGAGTCGCTAGACCAGTGTCTAAGTAGAAGTTTAGCTACTGCTGAAATAAGGACCATGTATGCACGGTGATTATGAAGCTTAATAGCCATATAATTGCAATTACACAAACTGGCAAAGAAAAATAGTCAGTGCAACCAAAGAAAGGAAGAACAGATTGTATAATTTTATTCCAAACTTGGCCACACCTGAACATGTCCAAATCATATGAATAAGTGAACCATCCTCTTGCGAGCACTTTTGGCAGATGGCGTCAGAACGAATACCCATATGGTAAAGTCTGAGTGGTGAATAATACAAACTGTGTAAGACATTAAACTGAATTAGATGCAATCTATCTTGCTTTATATACTCATACAATATATATATATATATATATATATCAAACCATATCTTTTGCTACTCAGCTGGGCCACATGACAAATCCACAGCTGATTGCCAATAACATGCAATTAGGGAACATGAGGACCAGAGCCTAATTCCCATTTCTCTATATAAATTTGAAATTGGATTATCCCTAATCGCCAAAGAGGCCAAGGAAGAAAGTCACCTGGATACCTGTTCCAACCATGGTGGCGCTCCTAACAATGAATAAAGACAGTGATTCAATCGAAGATATCTGAAAACAGGAAAGGCAGGGTGGTGGTGAAAAAATTCTCTGAATTGTGAGAGAGTAAGAAAAGACTGTCCTCTAATAAAAACTGAGGGAGAATGCACTGTAAGCCCTTCTCAATTTGTAGGTTGAAGTACTTTATGGCCAATCAAGATGTTTGGATTGTGGAAGAGAGGTTGTCCTGAATCTTTTGTGTTTTTAAATTTTGAAAAAGTACAGAATTGTAGGTGTGCTCTTACTGAACAGCCAATGACAGAACATTTCATTTGGGCTGGGAGTTTGCTAAAGGGGATGAAAAGAAGTGAAGGCAGAGTGATATTAAATCTTTTGGCTCTGAAATACTTCGCCAAGCCAATGAAGAGGCACCCTCCCCTGACTCACCCAACCATTTTAAATATTTCACCCATGGAAAGCCAGGTAGTAGAGGAAAAGATGTGGTATTTGTAGTCCCCCAATTCCTCAAGGATGACATAATTTATCTATTGTCCTATGAGGTCACTTTCCTCTCAACAAAAATATTGACTAAATCACGTTAATTTTTGTGAACCAGGTTTTAGGAAGGGGGATATTCATCACCGAAAGAGGGTACATGAAATGAGGGAAAATAGCCATCTTTGGGATATTAACACTGCACCATAAAATAAGGGACAAATGTTGCCAACAGGAGAGACCCTGTTCCACCTGCTTAACTACATAGTCTAGATTAAGGAATTTTAAGAACTGAGTGTCTGGGGTGAGGTCCATACACAAAAAATGTTATCGATTGAGAGACCCACTTTAGATCCAGTCCTTCAATCTTTGCTCTCAAATAAGAGTTGGAAAAAGCCAAGACAGTTGTTTTATGGTTATTTAGCTTATAACCTGATAAAACACTTTACTCAGCTATTATCTCCAAAACCTTAGGAAGAGAGGTGTCCCACTTCAATAAGTGTAGTAATACGTCATCCACAAACATAGAAAGTTTAAACTCATAAGGCCCCACCTTAATTCCCCAGAGCTCTACAGCACTGTTAATTCTTCTAGCTAGTGTCTCAATATATAAGCTAATTAGCATAGCTAAAAGGGGACACCTCTGATGAGTACCCATAGCAAGAGAAAAAGGGGGGATAAAACACTGTTACATATAATTTTAGCTGTGGGATATCTATATAAAATTTTAACCCATTGAATAACATTTGTCGGTATGTTATATCAGGGTAAAATGTCCAACAAAATCTCCCAAGCCACCCTATCAAATGCTTTCTCTGCATCTAGGGAGACAAGCACCCCATTGGCTCTCCCCTCCGCAGATGCAGAGAGAAGATGGAAAATATTATGGAAGTGGTCACTGAAATGTTGCCCTGCAACAAACTCTACCTGCTCGGACCTACCAAATTCTCCCACAGCAGTTTAAGGTGGTGGGCCAATATACTCGCTAAAAGCTTGATATCCATGTTTAGAAGTGAGATGGGTCTATAATTTTCAGGAAATTAAAGATCCCTCCCTGACTTTGGTAATACCACTACATAAGCCTCAAAAAGGGCAATGTCTTAGATGCTGTGGGAAAAGAGATAATGAAATAATTCAGTTAGAATGGGGTAAGTTCTAATTGAAAGGACTTATAAAATGATGATGGAAAACCATCCAGGCCTGGGGCTTTATCCACCAGGAGGTGTCTAATGGTGTCCAAAATCTCCTGATGTGAAATTGGTCCCTTCAACTGTTCTTGCTATTCTGTAGTTAACTGTGGAAAATTGACTCCATGCAAGAAAGATTGAAGGGATTCAACTTAATTATCCAACTACGGGGGGCAGTATATAAATCTTGGTAGAAGGACTTAAAAATCTCTGCCATCTTAAGAGGGTCGTCGGTCATAGCTCCTAATGCTGGATCCACCAGGGCTGCATTCCAGCAGGGAAGATTTTTGTTGTTTTAGCCTCTGAGCGAGAAGCTTACCCATCTTGTCCCCCTGCTTTCATTGTAAGTGTTAAGTAATTGACTTTATCCAACAGATAGGAAGAATACTTCACTCTCAAGGAATGGTGTTCTGTCCAAAGTTGATCTGACGATCAGGTTAAAAACTGCAATTCTAATTCCCTAATTCTAGACAACCACTCTTCCACTTAAAATGTTACCTTTTTTTTTTTGACTGTGGCAAGGCATATAAATTCTCCCCTCAACACTGCTTTTAAAGACCCCCAAATCATGTCTGTTGCTTCAACTGAATGGGCATTTTCTTGCCAAGAATTTAAAATAAACTTTCTTGTATGGTTTAGTCATATATTCATCATTTAGAAGAGAAGTATTAAGGGACCAACTGCCAATTCTAGAAGGCCTGGGGATGGGTATCAAAGTAAGGCAAATGGGTGAATGGTCCAACAATACCTGTGAGTGTATGCCTACACCTCCCACCTCCTTCATACAAAATTTACTGATTAAAAATAAATCAATTCAGCAGTATACCCAATGTGGAGGGGAGTAGTAAGTATAATCCTTTCTGGTATTGTGTAGGACCTTCCAGGCATCTTCAAAACCTAAATCAGACATAAATTCTCAAAGCCCTCATTGAGCTGGAGAGCATCCATCTCTGTTATGAAAGGACCAAATCATTAGAGAAAACAAGGTTCCAGTCACCGCCCAATAAGCAAGGAATGTCTCTCAGTGCAGCCAATATCACTACCAGTGGTGGGACAATGGAAGGGGTATCAACATGTGGGCCATAAATGCAACCTAAAATAATTTCTACATTAGCTATTCTGCCCTGAACAATTACTGTATGTAACAACCATCAACAACAAACCATTCATTAGTCATGGTGAAGGGGACTGATTTGTGAATTAATATCACCATGCCTCCTTGCCTGGCACTTGATCCCACACCAAATACTTGTCCCACTCACAATTTCTGCAAATTTTTCAGTTGATCCTTCAAAATATAGGTTTCCCACAACATTACAATATGTGGATTATACTTTTTTAAATGTCTTAAAATGCATTTTTTAGAATTATCTCTACCCCCTTTGATATTCCAGGAAAGGATATTGAAGCTACCCATCTTAAAATTGCAATAGAGCAAATCTAGACTCCCCCTCACCCTTATAATGATAAACCAAATCCTCAGATGCTTCCCCCTCATCTCCTCCTACTCCCACACCTCCCTCCATCCCTCCTCCCTCCACCTAACTGAACCTCCTTCCGTCTCTCCCCAATCCACCTACTAGCCACCCAGGCCAACAGCCTATTCCTAATTGTCAGGTCCATGATGTCTGGAGTGGAGCAATCCACCTTCAATGTTTCAAATAAATAGTCCACCCCACCTTCCCTTAGTTATTCTCATGGTATGACTACTCAACAGGCTACAAAATATTACAATATGAATTATATTTTAAATTAAACTCCCCAAACAGTCACCCCTTACCAAAAGCACTGGTATTCATATAAAGGAGGTCGCCATTAAATGACTGCGCTACCTGGTATCTTACACCAAGTGAGACTAAAGTAAGAGTAAAAAGAAAATATATAGTCCGAAACAGCCCATTTAACTCTTACATACATCGACCTGATCAATCACCCTTATGATAGACAGCTGAAATATTGCCAAAGGCAGTAGAGAACTCCTGAACCACCTGGAAATAAGCAAACTAACTTAATCACGGAAAAAGAAAAACTACTTCACTCATCCATTCCACACCACCTTAGGTCCCACTACTTCCAGATTACCCTACAACATAACAATTCACCTCCTAGAGTGCACGCATGTGAGCTTAGAGATAAGAGATATTTACCTACTAGCTACTCAATTAATTAACTGAAGGGGGACCCCCCCAAGCTGTCCGCTACCTTAAAAACAGAAAATACTGAAATCTATAAAGCAACTAAATTGTATAGTTAGATGCCATCAAGAATTTGGACACACCTTGAACAATAAACTAAGGTACTGTAGCTTACAAATATAATAAACTTGCTAGATCACCTGCCTAGAAGTTCAGGACTAATTGTTCTATGTATTAACAGAGTCCGAGAAAAAAAAAAAGAAGGAATTCTACTGTAATAATGCACTAATATAAAATATAAAATTTCTGCTATCATTGTGGGGCCACCTAATAAACATCAAGGGCCCAATATTCAAAGTTAAGCCTGGCAATGGTGCAAGTGAGTGCGCAACCCCCTCCCCATCCAAATCCCTGATCACTGTCAAAATAGTACGGTACACTACCCTGTTGGTCCAGTGTTCCCCCCACCTCCCCACCCAATCATGACCACATCCCACCCAGCTCCCCCAAGTCATTGGTGGGCAGTATACCCACCTGCATACCACTGTGGCTGCCCACCGAATGACAGCTTACAGTAGTTGCTGCAAGCTCATTGGTCCAGACTGCGAACCAATGTGTTTACAGTGCATACTGTAATATTCCACAATGTCGTGAATGAAATAAGTCATTCACAACACTGTGGATTATTACAGTATGCACTGCAAGCACTTTGGTCCATAGTGTGGACCAATGAGCTTGCAGAAACTCCTGTAAACTGTTATTCGGCGGGCAGCCACAGTGGTATGCTGGTGGGTATGTCGCCCACCCATGACCAGGGGAGAGCTGGGTGAGATGGAGGTCTTGAGTGGATGGGGGTTGAGGGGAACCACTGGATAAACCAGGGTAGTCTACTGCACTATTTTGACTGCAATCGAGGATTCAGGTGGGGAGGGGGTTACCACTAGACTACCAGGGAACAGAAAATATTTATATTTCGGTGATTGGTGTGTCAGGATGGGGAGGTGGTTACCACTAGAGTACCAGGGAATAGAATATATTAATTTTTCAGTGATCAGTGTGTCAGGATGTGGTGGGGGTACAGCAAGACTACCAGGGATACCAGTCTTATTCATGTCACCAATCAGAGAATCGGCATGGGGTGGAGCGAACCACTGGGCCATGGGGGGCATTTTATTATCATTATCCCAGCGATCAGAGGTATGGATGGGGAGGGGGGACTACTTGACTACCAAGGACTCCTGTGTGTGCTTGTGCACGGTGTTGGGGAGGTGGGGTGGCCACCAGGGGACGGCAGCTCCTGTTTTATGCACTGCAGTACAGCGGCCTACCTGTGGGTGCATAGCTCTTGAGCAATTTATTTCAGGCTCAGCTTGAGCCCAGGTCTGCGGCACATCTCTGGGTTGTGCCAGCAGATGTGCAACACATCCCGGGCTGAATATCAGGATGTGCCGCATACAGTACATTATCTTTGCACCCCGGCACAGGCACATTGGGAATTGCGCTGCACAATTCCCACATTTGAATATTGCCCTGGCAGGGGTGTAGCCAGGAATTTCAGATCTGTACACCAAGTGGACTCACTGCTACCCCTCCCCCACTTGTTAGGGTGTGCTACCCCCTACCCAGGTGTAGCCAGACAATACACAAATGTACACCTGGACCGTGTTTGTTGCCTCATTTGGAACAATAAATACAACTTTTGTATCTCATGACAATGGTTGTTGCCATGCATGAGTAAATACAAATGCCATTCATTGCTCCCCAAGACACCCATATACCAGGCCAGAGCCTGTAAAGTTGTATTGTCCTTGGCATGCAATAACAGTATTAGTGACCAGTCCTTCTAGTTTCGACTCCTATGAATAAAATCACAGAAAGGTTCAGCATTTTCTTTAATTTTCCTGGAAAAAGGAAACCGTTCAGAGCCTATTTTCTACCCCTTAAATAAAATTGCACACCATGGAGTACTTGGAGTATGCCTGGCTACACCCATGTGCCCTGGGGTGTAGTTCTGGAGTTGTGCAGTTGCACCAGGCTCTACCCCTTTGACTATCTAGCCCAAGATGAACTAGTCTTAATCAGCTCGCAAATGCCCTCCATTTGTTAAAAAATATCAATAAACTTGTCAAAAACAGTCCTCAACAACAGAACGTCAAATGTCTAGTTGAACTGCATTAGGATATAGGGCATAATAGTTTGTAGATAGTAATTAGGCAAAGTTTCTAAGCCTAGGCTCTTGTAGCTTACCCATCCTCAAAGATAAATGTACCGAGTTGGTCTTGCAACATGCACAGGCTGTACGTGGCAAAGTCAGAAATAAAGACAAAAACAAGCACAAATAGGGACAAACAAATCCTTCAATTTGTATGCATGAAGGGGGCTTAATATTCAATATGAAATAGTCAATCATTGCTTAAGCTGTAGTTAGCCCTTCCATTTAACGTAAACATGTCCCTGCTCAAACAGCCCAAAAGATCGGCCAGTCGATAGGTAGAAACACCACTCACTAATTGAGCTAGAGGTCTCTCCCCTCAAAGTATACAGTATGGTACAGATTCCAGAACATAAATCTGTCCCCAAGCCCCAGGCTTTACGGTAGCTGATTAAACAGAGTCCCCCAAGCTGCTGCCCTGCGAAAAGTCAGTATGACATGTGCAGGATTCCGCCAATGTGCGCATTCATAGAAACAAAGGTACTTTCATTTCTCCAAGTCAGACACACAAAATTCTTTGAACCAGTCCAAGTAACAAACAAAAGAGCTGCTCCTACACTGACCTAACAAATGCTCTGCAGAAATCAATTAATTTTCTTAATGAAGGGCCTTAAATAGCAGTAACAACTTGGATAAACCCAGTCTGCTCACCTAACATCCCCATTTTGGTCCTTAGCCACCTTTTCCAAATAATTTGGGAAGCAATTTTGCCAGTTCCCCCACAGCTTGCTGGGCTGCGTCGACTCAATGAGTTCCTGAAGGGAGGGTGACCTCTAGCTGGGCAGGATACATCACGCAATGCTAGATTTTCACCACCCAGAGTTTCGACTGGATAGATCGATATGCCGCACGATCTTGCCAGACTTTGTAGGTGAAATCTGGGACCAGTCTGAGATGCTGTCCAGACCATTCAAATTTCTCAGCTGCTCTGGCTGCTTTTAACAGATGATCTTGGTCTAGGTAGTTGAGAACTTCAAATATAATGGGCTGTGGTAGATCTCCTGGTGCTGGCTTAGGTCTGATTGATCTATGGGCTCTCTCAATCACATATGTGGTCCATGTGGTGAAAGACCCTCAAGTTTTGAGCACAGGTTTTAGAGAAAGGAGATAGATTGGCCCTCCTCACCCTCAAGGAGCCCCAGGAGTACTAAGTTATTTCTCCTGGAGTATCCCTCAAGATCATCCACTTTTTCTTCCATTTTTTTAACTGTGCAATGCAAAGTCACTAATTCAGGTTACATTTTGTTTATCCAATCATCTGTTGAAGAAATGCTGGCCTCTGTGTCTGCCACTCACTAAATAACTGAAGATGAAGTGGGTTTCCAATCTCAAAACTCTGAAACAAGTGCAAAGAGGGCCAATTTGATGGTTTGCAGCTCTGCATACATCTGCTCCTATGTGATAGGTTGAGGTATAGCCGATGTAATATCTGATGTGGAGCTGCTCCTCAAGGCCATTTAGCATCTAGGCCTTGCACCACGTCCTGTTCCTCCTTGGAGTCTTCTACTCGGAGAAAGCCCGATTCTTGAAATTGATCAACTCTATCTTCCATCATTGTGGTGACTATGCTGTATTAAATGATAGAAGCTGTCCCAAGTAGAGCAGTATTTCTAGAAATAAGGGAAAAAGTGAGTAAAATATACAGACCTCAGCGGAGCTCCCCTAACAAGCAGCTACTCCTCAGCGGGCATCACGTGACTCCAGGTTTTAATGATTGTATGTAGCTCTTTTTATTTTAAGCAGTAGAAGCTTGCCTATAAGAAAGGGTGGTTGCTTATTTCTATTGCAAGAAGAAATAAAAGAGATAAACAGATATTTACTATAACTGCGTAGCTAGATATACTAATGTTATAGGTGTACAGACCCTGGATACAGTATAACAGTGATATATTTATCGCCAGACATTTTTCAGTGTTTTTTGTGTTTAACCATCTGGAACGTAATCATTTTTAGGAAAGGTTTGTTGCATAAATTACTCTGAGAGTACTCTAGCTAACTGGTTCGTATTTGAAGACAAGACCAAAAATGGATCAACTAGACAAACAAAATAATCCACCAATCAATAAAAGGAAAAACGTTAAAATGAACAAAAACAAACTTGAGAATACAACAAAAAGAAATGTTATTTTCTCTTACCTGGCAGTCAATTAGATCTAATAAGTGAGAAGGAAATTATAAAGACTTAAAACTCAGATGAACCTAAACTTACATCTTCTTCAACTAAAAGTGAAGATGTACAAATTGATCATTCAGTATTGGTGCAAATAAAAAAAAAAGAAGGTTCAAAGGGTAAGGGAAACTGTGCAAAAAATGTAATATTGTTGACATCATATTACATTACTTGAGTAAATCAGTAATACAGGCAGAAGAAGAACTAGGGCCAGGATTAAATCTATTGGACCTCAGAAATCCAAGGGAAGGAAAACATAGGATCTCAGTTAAATAAATATGATGAAAATATGGGTAACTCTTTCTTTTAAGTGTCCTTAACTACACTGAAACTGCTATGTAACTACAGTGTAACTACTGTCACAAATGCAATCCTGTGGTCAGGCCTTCTGCTCCCACAATGACAAACCTTGAAGTGCAAATTGTGAACAGGAGGCAAACAGGGTAACCCTCCTGTCTGTTATTGATTCTGAACAACTATCATTCTTGAGTTCTGGGGTAAATATGAACCATTTTTCACTAGCACACACAATTAACAGGTTCACACATCACTCCCTCTTCAGGGAAATGCAGTGATATCACTCCCTCTTTGGGGAAATGCAGTGCAATGCTTAACCCAGTGGGCACCCAGCCTGGTTCACAATCCCCCTTTTGACTCAGTTGAGACCTAGGTACTTTTCTTACCTTGGTACATATGGTAACACACTGTAAGCGCTGAACAGTTCTGTCAGAATTATCAACACTGTCCCAGCATTCACATTCAAAATGAGGAAAAGACTCAGGCAGGATTTCAAGGAAAACTAAGTTTACTGAAATTAAAAATAGCACATGAAATACAAAACACAGAACATATAACATTTAGGATACAGTCATGCAAATTAAATGGACAATTTAAACAAAAACTCCTTATTATTGAGTCTCTAATCCTACCCTAGTTTCAATTGTCAAATAGTGGATGTTTATTTACCTAATGTGGAAGTGGCTCTTGAGAGTGTGTCTTTCTGGAGGCCAGAATCAAAAAGCACAATCTTCTCTTAGCTTTGACCATCTAAAGAGAACACGGGTCCCACCCAGCTTGTGTGGTCACATCTCAGTGGCGATGCTGGCTGTGAGGTCATTCTCTTCCTGTATACTAAATTAGTCTCAGGCATCTGCATGTTGCTAAGTATCCCAGAAAAAAAATATTATTTTTTTAAATTAGTGAGCCTGCTTTATGACAGGTCAGAATTACCCCATTGATCTTCAGAGGAAACTTCCTGACAGCTATTTCTTCTAGTGGTGAGAAATGTAACAGGTATCTGCAAGAAGTTGCTTTCCTCCTAACAGGTCATAAAATGCAATACTTTATACAAGCAGCTGTTTTTACAATCTGTTACAACCTGGTGTAAAGGAAGCTTTTAATTTGTTTTTTCTCTGGGTCATTGAGAGTGCAATCTCTCCTTACACACTTATTAAATCCCAGGTCCCATAATATCTTGCTGACTGCCATACTTTCCAAGAAGAAGTTGAAAGAAACATATATTCATATCACAAATATAATACAAATAATAAACAGATTGCTGTCATCATCACAGTCCTCCCTCATAGACTGAATTTGGGGAAATCTATTCCTAGGCATTGGATGAGTTTCCCAAATTCAGTTCACTGCTCTAACTGACGCGGTAGCCCATCTGTGTTTGCGTTTGCTGCCCCTGCCCTGTGAGTAACAGTCATGTCATACCCCTGCAAGGCAAGGCTCCATCTTAAAAGCCTACCATTTGTTTTACCCATTTGTGCCAGCCAAACCAGGGTGTTGTGATCTGTTTGTACCTCGAAGTGCCACCCATATAGGTATGGCTGTAACTTCTTTAGTGCCCACACCATTGCAAGCATTCTTTCTCCACTGTAGAATAAACCTGCTCCCTTAGAAGTAACTTCTTACTGAGGTACACTATTGGGTGATCTTTCCCTTGGTTAGAAGTCTGGCTAAGTACTGCCCCAATACCCACATTTGAGTCATCTGTCTGGACTACAAATGGTTTACTATAGTCAGGACTGGCTAATACAGGAGCACTGCACAGTGTCTCCTTTAGCTGTGTAAAGGCTTGTTCACAGACTGGTTCCCAGTTATCCTTTTCAGGCATTCTTTTCCTTTACAGGTCAGACAGGGGTGCTGCCAGAGCACTGTAGTTTGATACAAATTTTCTATAGTATCCTTCCTTCCCTAGAAAACTCTGAACTTGCTTCTTTGTTTCAGGTATTGGCCATGCCTCGATTGCCTCAATTTTTGCTTGATTAGGATGGAGCTGCCCCTAGCTTACTACATGCCCATGGTATGCCACCTCAGCCATGGTCACCTGGCACTTTTCAGATTTTACAGTGAGTCCGGCTGTCTTTATTCCAGCACTTCCCTAAGGTTGGACAAGTGTTCCTTCCAGATGGTACTGAAGATGGAAATATCATCCAGGTACATCACAGCATACTCTTGAGTACCTTTTAACACCTGGTTCACCAGCCTTTGGAAGGTGGCGGGGGGGTTCTTCATTCCAAAAGGCATTAATTTAAACTCAAATAACCCTAACGGAGTGATGAAGGCTGATCTCTCCCTAGCTCTGGCAGTTAACTCCACCTGCCAATACCCTTTCATCAGGTCAATTGGGGTAAGTTATGTTGCCCCTCCCAACTTGTCCAGTAGTTCATCCGTCTATGGCACTGGGTGGGCATCCAACTTCGTGACTGCGTTGTGTCCATGATAGTCCATGCAAAAATGAGTAGGGCCGTCTGGCTTGGGAACAAAGACTACGGGTGCGGCCCAAGGGCTGTGAGATTTCTGGATTACCCTAAATCCAGCATTTTCTCCACCTCCCTCCTAATGTCCTTTTGGATGGCCTCTGACACCTGATATGCTGTCCACTGTATGGGCGCTTGCATCCCTGTCTCTACATCGTGCATCGCTAAGGAGATTAGTCCATGTTTGGTGCTAAACACTGGGGCAAAGTCTGCTAAAACCTCCCTTACCTCCTGGATATGGTCTGTGGTCAACTGGAGTGACATTCTATTTGCCTCCACAGAGGACTCCTGCTTGCTTTCTTCCAGTAAGTCCAGAAGGGGGTCTTTCTCATCCATCCCCTCCACAGGACTGCAAACTGCAAAGTCCATGTCAGCCCTATTTGCATATATTTTCATTATGTTAACATAATACTTTCTTTGGGTATGTCACCTGTCAGGCAGTTCAATAATGTAATTTACATCGCTCACCTGTCTGACTACTTTGTATGGTCCTGTCCACTCTGCCTGCAGCTTATCTTTCTTGACTTGGATTAGGACCATGACCTCCTGACCCACAGTGTATGAGTGAGCTCTGGCTCTGAGGTTGTACCATATCTTTTGCTTTTGCTGGGTTGCTGCTGGGTTGCTCTGGGCTGTTCCCATAAGCTCCTTCATCTTTTCCCTAAACTTCAGGATATAGTCCACTATGGGAGTTCCCTGGGTGGCATGCTTGCCTTCCCAATCCTTCCAGATCATGTCCAGGGGCCCACACACTCTGCATCCATATAAGAGCTCGAAGGGGAGAACCCTGTCGACTCTTGGGGCACCTCCCTGTATGTGAACAACAGGTGGGGAAGGTATTTCTCCCAGTCCCTCCCATGTTGTTCAGCAAATGCTTGGAGCATCGATTTAAGGGTACCATTAAATCTTTCCACAAGCCCATTGGCTTGTGGGTGATAAGGTGTCTTGCATCTCTGCACCACCCCACACTTCTCCCACAAACAATTCATCAGGTCTGACATGAAAGAACCTCCTTGATCAGTGATAACTTCCTGTGGGAACCCAACAAGGGAGAAAATGCCTAGTAAGGCATTTGCCACTTTGTCTGTCCTCAGTGAGGATAGGGCGACTGCCTCTGGGTACCGGGTGATATAATCCACTACTGTTAGGATAAATCTCTTCCCAGATGAGCTGGGGGTATTCAAGGGCCCCACAATATCCATTTCTACCCTCTGGAATGGCTCCTCCACTATTGGTAAGGTCAATAAGGTGGCTTTGGTTTTACTACCCACCTTCCTTATTTCTTGGCACAGGTGACACGACCTGCAATACTCCTTCACCTGCTGGGTGAAGTTGGGACAATAGAAATTCTCAGCCAATCACTGCACAGTGAGCACAATTCCCAGATGTCCAGATATGGGAATATCATGAGCAATCTTGAGCAACTGTTCACGGTACCCTGGGGAATAACAAGCTCCCCCCTCTCTCTGTCCTTACATCCTGTGAATACAGCAGTCCATTGTCCCAGTAAACTGTATGTTTCCTGTGACCTCCCAGTGCTCTGTCAGAGTCTGCTCAAGTTCTCCACCTGTCTAAACTAGGGTCATTTTTCTGAACAGCTGCAAAATCTTTACACATTTCCAAGGCATAGGGCAGGTCCCCTCCAGTTTCTAAACTATAGTCCCTAGCTCTAGCATCAGGGCATTGAGGGTCACTGCTGTCCCTAACCCTCTAACAATTGGCTACCTCTCCCTCCTCAGAGCAACCTTCTGTAGTTGTTCTGTTAACTGCTACCTGGGGAATTTCTACCCCCCTCACTATTCTCCATATCAGGAGACACAGGCTGGGGAACCAGCCTCCTAGTGTTTTCCACTGGGGCTTCTGTGGAGTCCAGGTAACTACAATTTGCTTTGCTGCTTGACTGCAGGTAACTGCACACACCATCCTCTTTTGGAGATTGTTCCCTATAATCACATCCAGGGCAAGATTTTCTGCCACTGCAACTTTTTTGCACAGTCTCTCCTGTCTCACCCCAGTCCAGGAGAACACTAGCAAGTGGCAGCATTTTCTCTTCCCAAGTGAATCCCTATACTATAACAAACTGACCAGGTATAAGCTGTTCAGGCTCAATCAAATCCCCTTTTACCAAAGTAAAAGATGCCTCTGTGACCCTTAACCCATGGGTTTGCACCCCATTCACAGTAACTGGGTGTATGTGCTCCTTAATATTTACTGGCATGCTTTCAGGGATACACAAAAAAAAAGCTTTCCCAACATCACTTTGTGCACTCTATGCCTTTTTAAGACACTGTCTTGCAAGATGTCCAGGTTGTTTGCAAAACCAACATTCATTTCTTTTATCAGGCAAATCCTATTTTTGTAACCTGGAGCTGCCAGCTTTTGATGGAGGCAGTGAGGGTTTTAGCTGCCCTGAAGGCATGCTTTTCCATTTCTACACTACCATGTCTACCCCACTCCCTCTCAGAGCAGGTCTGCTCCTGGCATAGGGATCTGAGAGCTCGGCAGCCTCCTGCACTGTTTTTTGATCTCAGTCCTCTAGACAGGTTTTCAGCTCTGCTGGGCCAGCCCAAAAGAACTGCTCCAAAAGTACAACATTTTCAATTTTCTCTACAGAGTCTACTTGTATCAATTCTCACCATTTTAAAAACTGACATTGTTCAGTGGCTAGCTCCTCATAGCTCATATCAGAACCACTCCTGAACGTGCAGAACTTACCTATGTATGCTTCAGCTGTCTAGTCATACATTTTTAACAATGCAGCTTGAAGTTTGCCATAATCATTACTGTTCTGATTGTCCATTTGACCCAATGCATCACAAGCTTTTCTGATAAGCAGCTGGGATAGCTGGAAGCTCCAGAACTCTCTGGGAATTTTTGTCTAAATGCATACCTTTTCAAATGAGTTTAAAAATGCATCCATATCCTCCCCCTCTTTAACTGGTGCTGGTCTTTGGAATTATAGCTTCTCCAGTTCAAATTTCCTCTGGTACTCTCGCTCCTCTCACTCGGCCTCTCGCTGAAACTGTTGCTTTTTTCCTTGGCCGCACACTGCTCTCACTTCTCCTCTCTTTCCATCTCCCACTTCCTCTGTTCAAACTCAAGCTCCATTCTCCTCAACTCTATCTGCAGCCTGATCCCTTCTGGCTCCAGCATGGTGGTGATCCTCCCCTGTGGCTGTGGCTCTTGGTTCACATTGGTCCCACTGTCCTCATCCCCGGGACTGGACACTGTGATGGACCCTGGCCCCTCCTCTGTCAAGGTCTGGTCCCTTTCAGTCATCGATTGTGACTCGAGGTCTTGGACATCGGCTGCCACAAGAGCCTCCATGAGGTGTTGCTTGTTTTACCCCTTGCAATGGATTCCTCTCTCCTGGCACAACAACCTCAGGTATTCTGCAGTGTACTCACTGTAGGTGGTACTCATCTTCTTCCCTAATTTATGGCTATTGCAACTTACACCTGGAAAAAAAAATAAAACAGGTAGGGAACTTGGACTGTAAGCACAATGATATATTTCTTCTTTTTTTTTCTTTAAATCACTGCCTTATTTTGTCTGTGAACCATTACAGTTATCAATCTGACACACTAGACTGTTAATCCTCATGTCAACAAATAATTTTAAAGTATGCAAACAAATGTTTTGGATTGCATCACTGCAAACCAAATCTTTTAAATCGCACCGCTGCCAATCAGATCTGTCACAAACATACTCTGGTGGTCAGGCCCTCTGCACCCACAGTGACAAACCTCGAAGTACAAATTGTGAACAGGAGACAAGCAGGGTAACCCTCCTGTCTGTTTTTGCATCTGAACAATTACCAGTCTCGAGTGCTTGGATCAAATGTGAACCCTTTTTCGCTAGCATGCCCAGTTAATAGGTTCAAATATCACACCCTCTTTGAGGAAATGCAGTGCAATACTTAACCCAGCAGGCACCCAACCTGGTTCACAATCCCCCCTTTTGACTCAATTGAGACCTAGGTACTTTTCTTACCTGGGTACATATGGTAACACACTGTAAGAGCTTAACAATTCTGTCAGAATTATCAACACTGTCCCAGCATTCACATTCAAAATGAGGAAAAGACTCAGGCAGGATTTCAAGGAAAACTAAGTTTACTGAAATTAAAAATAGAAGAAGAAATACGAAACACAGAACATATAACATTTAGTATACTGTCATACAAATTAAATGGACAATTTAAACAAAACCTCCTTATTACTGATTCTCTAATCCTGCCCTAGTTTCAATTTACACATAGTGGAAGTTTATTTACCTAAGGTAGAAGTGCTCTTGAGAGTGTGTATTTCAGGAGGCCAGATTCAAAAGCACAGTCTTCTCTTAGCTTTGACCATCTATAGAGTACACGGGTCCCACCCAGCTTGTGTGGTCACATCTCAGTGGTGATGCTGTCTGTGAGGTCACTCTCTTCCTGTGTACTAAATTAGTCTCAGGCATCTGCATGTTGCTAAGCATCCCACAAAAAATATATATATATATTTTTTTTTTCTCAATTAGCAAGCCTGCTTTATGGCAGGTCAGAATTACCCCTTTGATCTTCAGAGGAAACTTCCTGATAGCTATTTCTCCTAGTGATGAAAAATATAACAGGTATCTGTCAGAAGTTGCTTTTCTCCTAATAGGTAATAAAATGCAATATTTAATACAAGTGGCTGTTTTTACAATCTGTTACAACCTGGTGTAAAGGAAACCCTTAGTTAGTTTTTCCCCTGGGTCATTGAGAATACAATGTCTCCTTACCACACTTTTAAAATCCCAGGTCCCATAATGCCTTGCTGACTGCCATACTTTCAAATCAGAAATTCAAAGAAACATATATTTATATCACAAATATAATACAAATAATAAGCAGATTGCTATCATCATCACAACAACTGTGTAACTTCTGTGTGGTTACATATAACTACAATGTAGAAAATTACTTTCACATTTGCAGTCTGTTGTAGTTACACAATTTGAATGAACTGGTAGTTACTGTAATTAGTTTTGCCTCTCTTCTGCCTTAACTCAACTCTGTCTGGCAAATGTAACTATGTGCAGTATGTTGCACTTTGCAACATCTGTTACATTGTAGTTAAGCTTCCAGCATTAATCAATTTTTCTGTTGCACTTTGCAACAGCTGTTACATGTGTAGTTACACTTCCAGCATAAATCAGTTTGTGCCAAAAGAGAGACAGTTGTGGTTGCATGTGTAACTGCCACTTCATGCATTTTGTATAACTACACACCAGGAAGGGTCCCTACCTGTGTATCCTTCACCACCCACCACCACTCCACACAGCAGATTGGTGGTAAAGCATGGTACGTAGCCATGCCCCACCCCCAGCCACCCACCCACCTGGGCTACAGCAGGCCAGGAGTGTGGATGCAGAAGAGGTGTGGGTCAATACCACAGAACAGCACACTTCTTAGTAACTACAGCACTGTTACAAGCCAATAAATAATTACGTAAATGATTTTTATTGTAAAAGTAAACAATGTAGTTGTATAGCAATTAAGAATATTGGATTGCATGTTTATTAAGCAGTAAGTGCATGAGGGAATGATTTCTGATGGAAAGCATACATCAGAACTACAGCATTAACATTCAATGTAAGTGTATAGTAGTTACACCCTTCTTTGTACGTTTTATTTTAAGTGTTGGTTTCTGCAAACTTACTTTGAAAATACATGTTAATTGGAATTAACTGTGGAAACAATGCCACAGAATCAACACATTCATTAGTAACTACAGCACTGTTACACCCTTCTTCTTATACTTTAAGTGTCAGTTTCTGCATACTTACTTTGTAAATACATGTTATTCATTAACTGTGGAGACAATGCCACAGAAGCAGCACATTACTTAGTAACTACAGAATTGTTAAAAATCAATACGTAATTATATAAATTAATTTTTTTATGGTATAGCAATTTACAATGTTAGATTGCATGTTTATTTTTTGTTCTTTTTTTTTGGGGGGGGGAGGGTCTCACAGTATACAAGTGGTGGCCTGGGATTCAAATCCAGTTCTCCAGGCTTGCAGGTCAGTGCTTTTAATCACTATGCTATACTGCAGTAATTTCATGAGGGAATAATTTCTGAAGAATAATTATAAGTGTCATTAACTATACTGTAACTACTGTATAACTACACTGCAACTGCACTACTATGTAGTTATTAACCAGTTTCACAATGTGTGTTGTGTACTTACATAACTTTAAATGTGCTGCTTCTCTGAGATTGACCCACACTTCTACCGCAGCTATGTTCCATCTTTATGACCTGGATCATGCCGTAAAATGGTCCACTAAATCAGTGCACCTATCCTGTAAACAAACAAACAAAAAGACAATCAAACAAGCAAATTAATAAACAAATAAATATCACTGATCTGCTGTATGGAGTGATGTTGGGTGATGCCAGATGCAGTACACATGCCAGGATGCTTCATTAGCCATTACATGCCCTTCCCAATAGCTGAATGAAGTGGCAGCCATGGCACCATCATTCACACCATGCTACCATAGCCCCATGACTGTACCAGGTGGGCTTACGGATATATGAACATACAAAATTGCCAACAGATACAGGCCATTTGGTCTATCTAGTCTGCTCAAGTGTACAGCACTTCAGTCCATTAGACTGCAGCTGCCCCTCTCCCTCATATGCCTTCCCCCATCTCCCACCCCCTGCAGTTTGTACCCTCTCCTTGAATCTGTCCCACCCCCTCTTGAAGCCACCAACACTCTGCAGTGGTGCGACTTCCTCTGGCAGAGGGTTCCAACCTGCCACCACCCTTTCTGTGAAATAGTGCTCCCCAGTTCCCTCTTGAACCTGCCCCCTCCAACTTCATTGAGTGCCCCCTGGTTTCTCTTCCACCCATCAGATTGAACATACACCTGGTGTCTACTCTGCTCAAACCTTTCAGGAACTTAAAGGTCTCAGTCATGTCCCTCTCTCCCTTCTTTGCTCCAGGATATAGCTATTGAAATCAAGCTGCCAAGTGTGAGACCATTCCTCCAGTTTTGCTAAATCCTCCTGAAGTACTTTTGCTCCTCCCCCCATCTACCTCAGCAAAAATCTTTGTGCCATCTGCAAAGAGAATGATCTTGCTCTTAATCCCTACTGCAATGTTGGCTATGAAAATGTTGAACAGAACCGGTCCCAGCACTGGGCTCTGTGGTACACAACTTGCTACTGCCCTGGGCTGAGATGCCCCCACCCCATTACTACCTTCTGCTGTCTACCCTGCAGTCAGTTCTCAAACCATCTGACCGTTCCTCTCTGCTCCTATACTCTTCAACTTGCAGGTCAGCCTACAGTGTGGCACCGAGGCAAAGGTCTTGCTGAAATCCAAGTAGAGAACATTCACAGTATGTCCCGTCCAGTGCCCTCATAACCTAGTCATAAAAATCAACCAAGTTCAACAGACAGAATCTACCCAAGGCAAACCTGTGCTGTCTGTTGTTCTGGAGATTGTTATCCTCAAGAAATTGCACTAGTCTTTCCTTGAGGATTATCTTCATCAGTTTTCCCACAGTTGCAGTAAGGCTCACTGGTCTGTAGTTTCTTGATTCATCCTTGGGCCCACTCTTATGGAGAGGTACCACATGTGCTTCCCTCCAGCCCTGGGCATGCACCCTGAGTTCAGGAAGGTACTGAACAGGTCTGCTAATGGCCCTGCCAGGACTTCTGCCAACTCTCTCAGCACCCTGGGATGGACTCTGTCTGGGCCAGGTGCCTTGTCCACCTTCAGAGACTTAAGGCCCTTCCTCATCCTTTCCACCATGATTTCCCCATCTGTGGTTGCTTCTCCCCCGCTGTCTCCCATCTTACCCTTCTTCTCAGGTACGGGCCCATCCCTCTCCTTGGTGAAGACTTAACAGAAGTATTCATTAAGTACTTCTGCCTGCTCAGCCCCCTTTTCTGCCCACCCACTTCCCCTCCTAATCCTAAAAATTTGATTCTTGCTCTTCCTTGTCTCTCTAGATATATCTGAAGAAATAATTTTCTCCTTCTTTGATCCACTGCTCTAACCTCTGTTTCCTAGCCACCTTTGCTACCCTTACCCCTCTCCTCACTTCTCTGGATGTCTTCAAATATTCTTTTCTGTCTTCTGCCCTGTTGGATCTCTTGTAGGTTCAAAATGCATTCCTCTATTCCCTCACCTTCTCCACAACCTCTCTACTCATCCAACTTGGTTTCTTGATCCTGGCTTTCTTGCTCTGGCTCTTGACAGAAGTTTTAGTGGCTTCTGCCAGTCCTGCCTTGATAAAAGCCCATTTTTGTTTTGTGTCAATTTCTGGGCAGATGCTTGTCATATGAGTTTTCAGTATGTATCCACCCTTTTGAAGTCCAGAACCCTAGTTTTTGTAGTGGCTACTTCCCTACCCAGATTGATTGAGAACCACAGTGTGCAGTGGTCACTGCTTGCCAGAGGTTCCTCCACCCTTACATCCCTGACGTGTTCCCCATCTTCCAGGACCAGGTCTAGTATATTTCCCTCCCTCATTGGCTCCATTACCCTCAAGGTAAGGAAGCCATCCTGGAATGCTTTAGGGAGGATCTGCTCCCTGGTGCAAGTGGTTACTGGGATGTGCCAATCCATCCCTGTAGTTTAAAGTCCCCCCACCACCACTGTGCTCCCTTTGTCACTATGGCTCCTTATCTGCTTCCCCAGTTTCCTGTCAATGTCCTCCTTCTGGGCTGGAGGTCTATAAAAAACCCCAGTCCCTTTCTGGCTGTGTAGTTGCAGCTAGATTACTTCTGACCTGCCCTCTTCCCCTTCCTCCCTATTACATCTGATACCTTCCCTTATGTAAATGGCAACCCTCCCCCCCAGCCTTCCCTTTATCTCTATCCCTCCAGAATAGTTTGTACCTTGGGATGGTTAGATCCCACTCATGATTCCTGGCTGCCCATGTCTTAGTAATGGCAGTTATATGTCCACCTCCCTCTCTGCCATCAATGCCTGCAACTCTGTCAACTTGTTCCCCAGGTTCCTAGCATTTAGTGAAACCATTCTCCATGCTGCTCTTATCCTTCCTGCTTCCTTACCCTTCACTCCAATCCCTATTTCACCTAAGGTTGTATCTATCCCTGTGGTGGGGGGAGGTCCATGGGATAACCTCTGCTGGTGATTCCCAGCTCCAGTGCTTCCTCCCACTTAGTTTAAATGATACCCCTCATTGATGGAATCCCCCAGCTTCTGCTTCAATACCTGTGACCTTGCCCTGCTGAGGTGTAACCTATCCCCTGCATAAAGATCTGTGTTATTCAGTGCTACCCCAGTCCCCCACCAATCCATACACCCTTGGCCCCACACCATCCAATCAGCCACTTTTTGAAGTTACTGATTCTTCTCTTCCTGTCTGTAATAGTCCTTGGCATTGGTAGAACTTCTGAGAAGGCTACATTTGTTCCCTCTTTGCTGCACAGTTTTCCCACTTCCCTGAAGCTGTCTTGTACCTTCTCTATCCTTTTCTCTTCTAGATCATTCATTCCCACTTGCACCACAATGTGCAGCTTCCCCCCAACTTCCCCACATATCTGCCCATATGCTGCCCCACTCTACTCTCTGTCATGCCTGCCATGCAGTCTACCCAGATGTTACTTTTTCTGGCTACCCTTCCCCCCATCTTATACCTTTAAGTATAGAATCCCCTAGAATTATGACTCTCTGATTCTTATCCTGCTCACCCTCTTGTTGCCCTCCACTCCCCTGCCGCCCAACTTGTGAGGACCTCTCATCCCCCCTGTCTCACCTCTCCTTTGCCTCCCCTAACCTTTGCCCTGTTCTCTTCCCCCTTGCAAATGTGACCTGGCTACAGACCTCTACCTCCAAAGTATTTTCCATCTGTGGAACCTCCCCTTTGCACTCACTTCTTGCTCCATCCACCATGCTGTCACCTCCTCTGCTATTAACTTCCCCTTATCTTCCCTGAACTGTGGCCCTCCCCCACTCGGACTCCCCCCTCTCCCTATTCTTAGCCTTCCTGGGGCTGTCTGCTACCTCCCCCATCCTCCTGTCTCATTGCTCCTTCCTTCCCTCTGGAGATATTGCATCACCATCACCTTGCTGCCCCCCCACCACTGTGTCTTCATGGTGTACTGCTTTCTGCCTCCCCACTGTGTACCTTTTCCCTTGTAGTGTCCTCTCCCTGCTCCTTCACTGTATCTTCCCTCCTCTCTGCTACCTGGTCTTTTGGATGAGTCTGGTCCCCCTTCCTGTAGGCTGATATCTTTGCTTTGACCCAGCCTTAGTCATGACCCTGTGCCTGACCCTCCTCCAGTCATCACTTCCTTCCCTTGGCTGCACTCGCTTGTGTGTCCCTTCTGCTGTCCCACCTAGTTCTGTCTTATTTTTGCCTGTTTTTAGCTCTTTTGGATAACTCAACAGTTACCCTCCTGGCTATGTTCTCCCCTATTCTGTTTCCTCCATGTCTCCAGTTCCCTCCTCAACCACCAAATTTTCTGTCTGAGCTGGCCCACCTGCCAACACAACCTATAACCTCTCGTCCTCCAAGCCACTCAAAGGAATATAACTGTTTTGCATCCTTGGCAACATACAACCCTTCCCATCTCCCACCCTATTTGACTGCTATTCCACTCCATGGAACCCTTCCCCCTCCTTGGATTCCCTATGTCTGTATAGGAAATATGTGTCCATCCCAGTTAGGCTCTTCCCTGTCTACCAGCATGGCCTGCTGCCTGATGTCCTGCCTGCTGATGTCCTGCAGATGCTACTCAAGATGCTACACTCCTGCTTCATGGCACTCAAGCTTTAGGGGTCGCTCAAGCTTCGAGGTCTCTTGGTCCCCTTTGAAATGTAATTGGATCCAAGCCCCGCTATTGGCTGGTCCAAGTCACATGACCACCCCTCCCCATCCTGTGTATTTCCCAAACTCTTCCTCCTTCAGTTAAATGTCCCCTCCACCCAGCCAAGATAAAAACATTTGTTTTGCAGTTACACTGTTTAAATCGCACAGCACACATTGACATCACATTAAATGCTACCTCAATCCTAAAAGAAAACAAACAGCACAGAGAATGTACTTATCTTCTAGCTCCAACTGCTTGCCTCCCTCTCCTCAGTTTCAACTTGGGGCATGGTAGTGAAGACGTGCATGTAACGGCTAAGGAAGAGTTTCTGCATATAAATCTGGCACCACCCACCATAACTCCACACAGCAGATAAGTGATATATATATCTACATCTATCTATCTATCTATCTATCTATCTATCTATCTATCTATCTATCTATCTATCTATCTATCTGTCTGTCTGTCTGTCTGTCTGTCTGTCTGTCTGTCTATCTAGCTATCTAGCTATATAGCTATCTATCTATATTGTATGCAAAAAAACTTTGTTAATGCATCAGTTAGAGTTCTTATACAGTGAAAAAGTGAGGAAATTCAATTTTAGGGATCCTACCCCTTGCACCCCACTCCCAGCCCACCCCCACCAACAGGCATCGGGGTGTGCATTGGGGTCGTTGGCCCTAACTCTCACCCCATTCCATGGGTAAACAAGATGAGGTAGTGCAGTGTAGGAGAATGGGGGTGAGAGTTAGGGCCGATGACCCCAGTGCACTCCCTGAAGCCTGTTGTTGGGTGCGGGCTGGGGGTGGGGTGCAAGGGGTGGAAACCCTAAAATGGAATTTCCTCACTTTTTTCACTTTGAGTGATTCTGTGCATTTTTGTTATACACTGACTCTGTGTTGAAATCTGAAATTATCAGGCTCAAGGTCTTGTTTTCTTGGGGGTCCTTGATATGTATTTTTATTTGGCACTTATACTTACAAGTGATACTGTCATGCATCATGTACAGTATATATGTGTATGTTTAATTTGGGGCTTGTTTTCAACTTGCAGTTATACCTAATTTCAGGATTTTGTCTCTTATTATCTGTTCTTTAATACACCAGGACACTTGGAATGTAAGTTGTAAGCTCATCTTACATGTATTAGAGAGAATGCTATCCCAAGGTTTTTTATCACTAGAATGCTTTCTTAGCATACTGAGGCATTTTAAAATTTATGTGAGAAGAACCCTCTGGTTTTTGAGAATTCTTGTTAACTTTTGCCTTTCTGAGGCTTCTCAGTTAAAAGCATACTGGCATTAATTAGCTTCTCTGACATAATCTTCTGTTATGTTTTAAAAGTATATGTTAAACCAATGACAATTATTTCTGTTTTTTCAACATAACATGGTTTTAATAGTATGGGATTTTTTAAATAACTGCCATAAAGCTTCTGAAGAAGGACCTGGTTGGTTCGGAAGCTAGAGCACTTTGTTCTTTTCTGTAACATCCATGTTGGTCCAATAAAAGGAATCAAATTATTTGTTTCTGGATCTGTTCTTAAGGACCAATACGGCACCTACAACATTTTTTTGCATCATGGAAGATACCGGAATTTGCCACAGGATATGGCAGTTGCATAACTTTAAGAAGAAACTAGCACAGCTAGAGAGTGACATCTACTTTTTATCCCAGTCCAAAAGGAATAACATTATCCCTAAAGGTCTAGCTATTTGGAATCCACTGAGAAACACAGATAATTCTACATATGCTGAACAACTTTGTCATAGGACCTCCAAGAAATTGAGAAATCACAGAATCCACAGCTCATATGCCAAGCAAGCATTTTTGAAGAAACAGTTTAATGAAATAGCTACCACACTGGAGAGGATGTCTGGTGAGCCTATTCCAGACATCTTGCACGAGAAAGACATGAACTACCAAAGAACCTTAAGAAAAGCCATGCTCCTTAAAAGCAGGAAGTTAGATACCCTTCAACTTACCATACGTCCTAATAACCATGAAGAACAGAACACAGTGACTGAACAACTAAGCCACACAGATGGGCACCTTTCAGTTGTAAATTTGTCCACCCACACACTGACTACTGGGGAATTAAATGTACTTTCTAAGGGCCTCAATTTCTGCCCAACTAAACCACTGGACAGAACACAGTTTTGTGGTGAAATGGAGGAATACTTCCACAGATTTAGACTCAGGGAATTTTTTCATGGCAGAGAAGAAATCACAGACATTGAAAAATCACAAACAGCAAAAATATTATGGATAAGAAAAAGAAACCTTATGAGTTTACCCCATCAAGTGGCCATAACAAAACACTGGACAAATACATACATTGCTTTTGCCAGAGAGTTACTGGTGAGATTCTTAGTAGGCAGAAACAGGCCTGTTACAACCTCACTCCATTGGAACGGAGGGCTATACAAACACTAAAATCAAACCATAACATTGTCATAAAAAAAGCTGATAAAGGCTTTGCAGTGGTGATATTGATTTGGGAAGATTACATTAAGGAAGCCAACAGGCAGCTAAGTGACCTTACTTACTACAAAGTACTGGGAAGTCACCCAACTGCATACTATAAAAGAGAACTACAGGAGTTAACTGGAACATTTCCAAACCATGTCCAAGATAAACTATAGGCCCTCATCCCCAGGAAACCTAAGCCAGGGACATTCTACATGCTTCCTAAAATACAGAAGCCTGGTAATCTTGGTAGACCCATAGTCTCTGGTAATGGTACCCTGACAGAGAGGATATCAGGGTTTGTAGAAGCTATTTTCAAACCGTTGGTTATACAAAGGGATAGTTACATCAAGGACACTACTCACTTCCTGCATAAATGTTCTGGTTTTAAGGATTTACCACCTAATACCCTTTTAACCATGATGGATGTAACATCCCTCTACACTAATATTCCACACACAGATGGCATTTCAGCCTGCCTCAAATACCTACATAACAAAGAATTGGACCCCAACATTGACCCTGGAGTTGTGGGTAAACTCACTGAATTCATTCTGACACGTAACAACTTCAGCTTCAATGGTTAACATTATGTTCAAACTATGGGAACAGTAATGGGAACCAGGATGGCTCCACAGTATGCTAATCTTTTTATGGCAAATTTGGAGGAGGATTTTCTAAGGCACTGTACACATAAACCACTAGCATATTTCTGTTACATTGATGATTTGTTTATAATTTGGACAGAGGGCACTGACACACTTAAAGATTTTCATCGGAACTTAATAATCTCCACCCAACTATAAAGCTTTCCCTGTAATATTCTGCCACCAGTGTACATTTTCTGGATACCACTGTCACTATTAAGGATGGAACCCTACATACCTGTCTTTACAGGAAACCAACAGACAGACAGAGATACTTACACAAGAAAAGTAATCACCCAAGCCACACAAAGAAATCTGTCAAATATAGTCAAGCACTTTGGTATCACCGCCTCTGTTCAAATGAGGAAGACAGAGACACACATCTGGCGATGTTGAAAAACACCTTTATTGAGCAGGGACACTCATCCAGAGAAATTGACAGAGCAGTGGAACATGCAACACAGGTCCCAAGAGAACAACTACTGCAATACAAGGAGCGGATGACTACCAACAGAATACCCTTAGTAGTCACATACCATCTTGACCTTGAACTTCTACATAAGATTATTAAGGATCTCCATCCAATAATTAGGGAGGATGAAACCCTTAGTTGTATTTTTCAAGAGCTACCACTACTATCTTTTAAACAACCACCTAATTTAGCCAACCTGATTATTAGGAGTCAACTTGAACCAGAACAAAATACCATGACATCATATGGTACACGACCCTGTCATCAATGCAAATGTAAGACGTGTAACCTCATTTCCACTTCGGAATGTGTGGTTACATCACAAAACAGACTATTCAGGATACAGGGGAATTATACATGTACATCAAGTAATGTGGTCTATTTTATCCAATGCAAGAAATGTCCTCGCTCAGGTTATGTGGGGAGACAAGCCAACAACTCTGCACTAGAAAGAATTCACACAGACATTCTATCAATAGCAAGAAGACTGAGAAACCAGTAGCATAGCACTTCTCCCAGGATGGCCACTCACTCTCCGATATGTCTGTGAGTGTCTTAAAAGGACATTTCAACACTACACAACAGAGACGGACTTCTGAAATTAGACTGATTTTACTTCTCAATATAGTGGTAAATGGAATGAACATTGATGTTGGTTATATGACACATTATTCCACTTAAACTTACACAGACCTTTACTTTAAAAGATAGACATAAATACTTTAGTTATTCAGCGGGCCTTTGATTTTGTAAGTTTATGGTTATCTACATGTTGACTTCTCACCTTAACACTGTGGTGAGTGTGTGTGTGTGTGTGTGTGTGTGTGTGTGTGTGTATGTGATGTATGTATGTATGTGTGTGATTGTATGTTTTGCATGTGTTGTGTTTTTGTATGTTGTGGGTATGGTGTGTTTGTGTGTGTGTGTGTTTTGTTTGTATGTGCGTGGTGTAATGTGGTGTGTGGGGGTTGTGTTTGTTATATTTGTTGTGTGTTGTGGTTGTGTGGGGTGTGCAAGGGTGTGTGTGTGTGTGTATGTGGTGTGGTGTGGTGTATGTACACATGTATGTGTGGGGGGAGTGTGGCATGGGGCACTGTTATATGGCTAGGACACTTAGTTTTCACATATAGTGTACATTTACTTCCTTCTACTAGTTGTCAGTGGTAGGATTACACACTGTCACATTTTTAAATCTGCTCATATTAAGATGTATATCTCATTTACTTGGGGGTTCATAAAAGGTGTAATTTCTTTGGGTAAAGATTAATATTGGTGTGAATGATGCTGTATTATGACTCTTGTACATTCAGTATATCTCATTCCTACTAGTTATAGTATCTTTCCCAAGGAGAGAGAGAGAGAGAGGGAGAAAAAAAAACAGGAGGGGCCCTGGAGGATTTCATCCTTGGAAGTTTTCATTTAGATTCCTTAGACTGATTCTGTGCATTTTTGTTATACACTGACTCTGTGTTGAAATCTGAACTTATCAGGCTCATGGTCTCTTTTTCTTGGGGGTCCTTGACAAGTATTTTTATTTGGCACTTATACTTACAAGTGATACTATCATGCATCATGTATGTATGTATATGTTTAATTTGGGGCTTGTTTTCAACTTGCAGTTATACCTAATTTCAGGATTTTGTCTCTCATTATCTATTCTTTAGTACACCAGGACATTTGGAATGTAAGTTGCAAGCTCATCTTACATGTATTAGAGAGAATGCTATCCCAAGGTTTTTTTATTACTAGAATGCTTTCTTAGCATACTGAGACATTTTAAAATTTATATGAGAAGAACTCTCTGGTTTTTGAGAATTCTTGATAACCTATGCCCTTATGAGGCTTCTCAGTTAAAAGCATACTGGTGTTAATTAACTTCTCTGACGTAATCTTCTGTTATGTTTTAAAAGTATATGTTAAACCAATGAGAATTATTTCTGTTTTTTCAACATAATCTGGTGTTAATAGTATGGGATTTTCTAAATAACTGCCATAAAGCTTCTGAAGAAGAACCTGGTTGGTTCGAAAGCTAGAGCACTTTGTTCTTTTCTGTAACATCCATGTTGGTCCAATTAAAGGTATCAGATCATTTGTTTCTGGATCTTACTTTTAAGAAAGAATAGAAAAGTAGAAGGTTGTTATCCCTCTGTACAGACAATTGGTGGGACCCCATCTGGAGTACTGCATGCAGTTCTGGAGACCACATCTCTGCATGGACATAGATAGGATGGAGGCAGTCCTGAGGAGGGCAACTAAAATGGTGCAGGGTCTGCAACAGAAACCATATGAAGAGAGACTAATGGAGCTTAATATGTATACCTTTGAGGAAAGGAGGGAGAGGGGGGACATGATAGAAACTTTCAAGTACCTCAAAGGGAATCAACAAAGTCCAAGAGGGCAGCATCTTTCAGAAAAAGAGATGTGCAAGAACAAGAGGATACAATCTGAAGATAGAGGGGGCGGCTCAGGGGCAATGTGAGGAAGTATTTTTTCATAGAAAGGTTGGTGGATGCATTCAATGGCCTTCCTGAGGAGGTTGCAGGGTCAAAAACAAGGGGGAATTCAAGAATGCATGGGACAGACATAAGGCAATTCTTGTGGGGGTAGGAAGAAGTAGGCTGTTAGTTATCTAGGATGTGCATCTTTTCCAATAGGTAGTGAAATGGGCAGACTAGGTGGGCCAAGAGGTCCTTATCTGCCATCAAAGTCTATGTTTCTATGTTTCTATGTAGATTCCTGCACCTCACAACTGCTGAAGAAATTTCTTGTATGACACTGTGGCCTAGTCAGTTGTTTCAATGCTGTTGTTGATGTCTTTTTCACTCCTTTGCACTTCCACTGTCTGCTAGTAACTTGGTTCCATTTTCTACAGGAATCAGGTAAGACCTTTCCTTTTTCTTTCCTGAAGAGGTGCCAAGTCTGTTTCCTATTAATATTTTAATTACAGCGAGTAATGTTGGGTTTGTCTGGGGAAAAGAAGTGCTCTTCCAAGGTGGGCAGCCTCCTCTGCATTGGTGTCCCTGTGCCGGTAGATGTCTGTCATGGACCAGCATGACAGATTCATCACATTCCTGATCCACCTCACAATATGGACAGTTGTGATGCTTGCTTCTCCATGGACCATGGAATACTGGAGCACTGCACATGGAAAGCTGACCGTGATCTGCCAACTTTCGGAGGGTGGCGTCATATGAGGGACTCCAAGCGAAGGTCTCTCTGCTCTTCCTCTGGGTCCCCTCCAAGTTCTATACAGACCAGTGAGGAGCGGTATCCTCCCCTTATAGCCTTGCCAGGGAGGAGCTCTCCTCTGCTTTGCTGGAGTAACAGTCAAGCCCTCTCATGGGCTGGGCTGGGAGAACCACACATGCAGTCACCTCCTCAGAGGTACATGCTCCCTTGGTGTCACGGCCCATAACTGCTGAGCTCAGCTCAGGTGGCTCCCCAGCACTGCCTGCTGTTGCCATTTTGGATCCTAGGGCCATTCGTGGCTCCAGTGATCGGCACCATGAGAGGTAGTGGGCCCTCCGGTGGTGCCACAAGGCAGATGGGAAAACCTCCTAGGCCACTCATCTGGAGGTCTTCTGAATCTCCTCCTCTCCAGAGCCAGATGATCAGGATACTAATTCAGACTGGCTGCCTGACTCCTCAGAGTTGGAGGGTTCTCCAGTACCTCTGCACCCTCCCAGGCATCCCTTCCCTTGGCACCGGTGATAATGTTGGCACCAGCTCCCATGCTGGTTTCAATGTCAGGAGCAGGTTTGCCGACAGTGGCCCTCCATCTGAGGAGATGGTGGTTTGGGTCTTGGGGGCCCAGACAGCTGCCAGTCCAGTGCTGGTGCTGTTTGCCCCCCTCCCAGGGGCCAGAACAGGGACTGCCTCTTCTACAGCCTCCACCAGGGGGTCTGCGGGATTGCAGCAGTCTTGAGCTTTGAGAGAGAGGAAGATGTTGACATAAGAGTCAACAGGGTTAAGGGGGCAGGGAGTGGGGCAACGACCTTCCCCGGGGATCTTCAGGGTTCAGAGGAGTTGCAATGCCAAGCCCTTGTTTTCTCCCTCATCTCCTTCGAGGGAGGCCTTACTAGGTGGGTTTGGGTTCTGCCCTTCTGGTTCTACGTGGCCCCAGTCTTCTAACAGGGAAGTTTCCTTTCAGGGTTCAGTCCTGACAGCTTTGAGCTGGTTGAGAGGCCAGGAACTGTGTAGACCAGCGGATCCTCAGGAGGTCCAAGATTGCCAGCGATGTCTCCTAGCCAAGGCAGTGGTTGCTCACATAAGGTGAAATATGTCTCCCCATTGCCTTTGCAGTCCCCCCTCATTTCCTAGGCCATGTGGGTCCTTTGGAGCCCTTGACTTGGGAGCATGTCAGAGCAACTGCTGCCACCTTTCCCAGGTATGTCAGGGCTATGGATGAGCAGGTCTTTTACCTGTCTCCCCGGCAGCAGCCAGACATGGACTCTTCAGATTCTTTGTCCTCCTCTTCTTCCTCCATTGAGGAAGAGGATACCTCTGTCCATCTGTCCTCAGATGCTGATCAGAGTAGCAATGCTTCCTATTGAGGATGGTCGGCGATCTGTATGTATCCCACAATGCCAGATGCAATACTGAGCAGATGACACCTGTCTTCCTTAGTGAATTCAGTGCGGACCACCTGGTAGTCCCTTCCTGGCTGATTCCCTTCCAGCATGCATTATTCTACACCTGGCACTGCCCATCTGCCCTAACTCCAGCTCCTATGGACTGCCAGGGCAGGTTTTGTGCACCCCAGGGGTCTCCAGGGACCTTGCCTCATCCCACTTTGAGAATAAGGGTACTGGATACCCCTTCCTAGTATAGACACCTGGTGGTGACTGACCTCTGGATGTGGACTCTGTGGAGTTTGACCACTGGGGATAGAGAGTATTCTCCTCAGTGCGCATCATGTTCAGCATTGCCACTCATCAGGAACAGCACGCTGCCTACAACAGGCATCTGTGGTCAATGCTAGGCCAGGTGTTGGCAATACTGCCTGATATGAATGCAACCAGACAGGCCATTGCCTTCTCTGCACAGGGCCTGGAGCTCACAAGGCACCAGGCAAAGGCTTCTTACGATGCCAGCGAGGTAGCATCAGGGCAAGCGGTGACAGCAATCTGTATTAGGCAGATGGTGTGGCTTCATCTATCAAGGTTGTCACCCTTGGCCCAGCATAGGATGCTTGCCTCCACTTTCCAGGGGACCCACCTATCCTCCCGCAGGGTGAGGTGGGAAGTACAGGGGTGACTTCCATCACTCAGGCAAAGAGAAACCCCGCCATGCCCTAACCAGTCGCAGACCTAACTGGCCTTTAATGGGTTTCCTCCTTTCATGGTCCTCTCCATGACAGGCTGAGAGACTCACGTCCCTCAGGGAAGTGCTGGGCTAGGGCTTGGTACTTACTCAGACAGTAAGTAATGGTGAAGATTGATACAGAGAAGACATGAAAATTACATACCTATCATAATTTTAGTTATAAAATGGGGACATGAAATCCATTTTTCTGATTGGTTATTGCCCATGCATGAAATCTCTTCCATGCACGGTTAATAACAAGTACTCTAAAGCAGGACAGCATTGCAAGAAAAGTCAATGAGCCATTAGAATGCTAAGGTTTTAAAAGCAACCATTTTCTTTTGCCTAGCTAACGTGGCTCACCTTCGCTAATGCAGCTCACCCACGACTACAGTCCATCTGACCGATCACTTCATTTTTGTCAATAAACAGTAGCCCCACAGATTCAACAATTAATGGTAAATGGGGAAAGTAACTGACTGTTCCTGATACAATTGTGGGGCCGCTTTCACATCACGCCTTCTTCCAGCTGTCTCTGCTTCAGGCTAATCCTGTTCCAGAACTGCCATGCCACAGTTCCTAAAATGAATACCTTTGCTCTGCTTCTTTATTTTTTCCACTGTTCTCTGCGGTTTCACAAAGTCACCGCTTGCTTCTGTTACAGTCCACACTTACATTGTGCTACCATGGATCTGATGTAAAGTGCTATATGCAAATGAGCTCATAAATATTAACACAAACACAATGACCTCATTATCCAGTAGGCAGAAGGAGTATTTTATCATAGATTAGCAGAATTAAATATTTTTTTCTACATATAAGCAACATTTTTCTAACTGTAAAAAGTAAAAAAATAGGATCCCATTTTATGAGCACAATAAGACACTCCAGGGTGTGCATGAAACATATTTTACTGCATGGCCGGTGGCTAAAGTCACTCAGCCTGTGGCCTAATGCCTTATTATGCCCCGGCCATATGGTAAAATATGTCCCATGCACACTCTGTCATGTCTTATTGCTTTCATCTTCCTGTGTATCTTCACCATTCATCACTGTCACCTGCCCACCTTCCCCTCTGGGCATCAGTCCCTAGGAAGATGCCCCTCCCTGCTTGCCCTCCCCCTCCTTAAGGCCAATTGTAGGTGGGGTCCTACTGGTACCTCTGGGTCCTCTGTTACCATCCTAAGTGACAGAGATCCCACCCTGGGAGGGAGGCCAAGTAGGGCTTCTTTCCCAGACCTTAGGGACTCCATGTGGGTCCTTCCCTTCTCAGCTGGGGGGGGTTCCTTCGGGACTTGGTCCGGACATGTGGACCATGACTGACTCCTAGTGGTGGGGGATCTTCACTAGGTGCAAAGGGGAGGAGAGGGCCCACAAGGACTATCCTTCTCCCTTCTTGTATAATTTTTTCTCCTTACCCCATTTTTTGGGGAATGGACTTGTTCTGGACAGAATTTCCCCCTGAACCCTATGGGTTCTACCTCTTGGGGCAATGAAACTGGAGGGGGTGCTGTCCAGGGGTGGCTGTGACCACCCTGTACTGCCATGGGACAGGGGAGTCCTTATCCACACTTTCTTTAGGGAGAAATTGATGTCTGAGACTGTCCATCTAATATGCTGCTTTCACCTTTTCAAGCGGGGAAGTACTCAGTTCTGAATCTCCATCTGAGCTGCTGTTCATCTCCATCAGCTAGAGGTTCTGGGGGCCTGGCCTAGCTTTCTGTTCTGCAAAATTCTGTAGTTCCTGTGGGCTGGTAACAGGCTCAGTGATCTCCTGGATGTCAAACAACATCTTTTTCCCAGAATTATTTCTGGTATAGGATATGGTGGGGACTCTCTCTTCCTCCCCCCATCTTTCTTCCACTTTACTTTATATTTCTCTCTTCTGTCTCTCTCTGGATAGCTACTCAGGGATTGGGGCCAAAGTCCACACCCTTATGTCCTCCTCCTCTGTCCTCTGACCAGCTTAATCCTTTTTCCATTTTACATCCTTTCCTTTAGCTATCCCTTGGTCTCCCTTGCCCTGCCCTTGATTTTTCCCTAGTCATCTGTTTTCTTCTCTGTCTCCAGTGAGCAGAACTGGGGCAGAGGAGGAGCCTACAACTATTACTGGCCGATCTGGAGCACCACATAATGTGTCAGCCCTGAGGTCTTCTCCCTCTAAAAAAAGAAAAGCTCCCAAGGGGTGCTGCACCTCGGGCTGTCTCCCAGACAGTGATGAATGGTGATGATACACAGGAAGATAAAGAATTACAATAGGTACGTAATTTCCATTTTTTGGTAACACTTTATTTTAAGTGTCCCTTACTACACTGTTATTAATCTATAACTAAATTGAGCCAGTCCAATTTAATTCATGGGCATTTGCATATGATTTCCATGATGCTTTGCATTATTGAGGTATGTGCAATTTGTGTTTTATTAAAAATTTGGCTGTATGGCCAATATCCTCTGGGATAACCCATGCCCAAGTGCATTTGCTCTGGGGTTCGTTTGTAGTTCTCTTCCCTCTCTACGTTGGGTTGCCCACAACCCAAACAAATAAGATTCCCTATAGACTGGCTCCCTCTCTCTGGGCTGAGACACAGATATAGCACACTGAGGCATCCAAACGAGAATGAAACATGTGTCTGTTTCTGCTGTTCTCAGCCTTTGCTGATTGTATCTTGAGGCCTTCTGGCACCATGCAATTTTGCTTAAAGTTGAGCCAATCCAAATTAATTCATGGGTATTTGCATATGATTCGCATGATGCTTTGCATTATTGGGGTATGTGCAATTTGTATTTTCTTTACAGTTTGGCTGTATGGCCAATATCCTCTGGGATAACTCATGCCCAGGTGCATTTGCTCTGGGCCCTACTGTATAACTATGCTGAAACTGCATGTCTTGTGCACTGTTTCAACTATCTATGTCTATCTGACATTTATTTCAAAGGTAATAACACAAAAAAATGCTAAAGTGTAAAAAGAATGGTAACTAAAATATGAATACAATGCAACTTCTGTCTGCTACAGTTATATGCACTGACCGGCAACACTTTAGATAATGTTCCATGCTTGCATTCCAGTTTTTCCCGAACTTTCACTTAGTAAACATGCAATCTAATATTGTGACTTGTTATGTACTGTACACAAAAATGTTTCATTTGCATAATTACCAACTGGCACTATCAAAATATTGTGGCTAAGAAATAATGGCACTGTTTTCACAGTTAATGCCTAGTTAACATGTATTTGCAGTTGTACACACATATACCAACTGTCAGTACAGTAGCTGTGTTGTAAGTTCTCATTCAGAAATCAATCCCCCATGAACTTGTTGCTTACAAAACATACAATCTAATACTGGACTCTGTTAACATAGGCAGCAGGCTATGTGTCAAATGTGCATTCCCAGGCCTGGTGATCAATAGCAGACATCCAATCAAATGGTCTGACCAGGAGCAGACTGGATCCTGCACTGTGTGTGGAGTGGGGAATTGTTGGTTATCGGTGGTTTTCCATTACTGTTGTGTTCCAGTAAAGGGACCTACTGGTCTGCCTATTTTTATTGCCTTGCCCCCAGCCCTCATGGTATAGTGAGAGTAATGGGGTAGCATGATGAAAAGGATGTTGCTATTGCATGCACACCATTCACCCAGTAGGAAGGGCATGTAATGACTGAGGAAGGGTCCCTACCTGTGTATCCTTCACCACCCTTTACTTTTCAAATACATTTTAGTTAACAACTATCTGTGGAAACAATGCACAGAAGCAGAACATTCCTTAGTAACTACAGCACTATTACACCCTTCTTCTTACACTTTATTTTAAGTGTCAGTTTCAGCATACTTACTTTGTAAGTACATGTTAGGCATTAACTGTAAAAACAACGCCACAGAAGCAGCATGTTCTATAGTAACTACAGCACTGTTAAAAGTCAAAAAGTAATTATATAAATTAATGATTTTTTATTGTATAGCAATTTAAAATATTAAAATGCATGTTTATTTTTAGTTCTTTTTTTTGGTCACGCAGTATACAAGTGGTGGCTTGGGGATTCGAGCCCAGTTCTCCGAGTGTGCTGGTCGGTGTTTTTAACCACTACACTATACTGCAGTAACTTCATGAGGGAATGATTTCTGAAGGATAAGCTTAAGTGTCACTAACTACACTGTAACTACTGTATAACTACCCTGTAACTGCACTACTATGTAGCTGATAACTAGTTTCACAATGTGTGTTGTGTACTTACATAACTTTAAATGTGTTGCATCTGTGAGATTGATCCACACCTCTACTGCACCCACAGTCCTGTCCTTCTGATGCCCAGGTGTATGGCTTGGGGCAGGACAATGCTACCTTCAAATGAGAGTCCTAATTCTTTTTTACTTATGACTAAACTGTCCTGTTGTACAATGCTAAACAGTCATAAGACTGACTGACTGTATATCATGTATATTGCACCTGCACTTTAGCTGCTACTCTCTTGTGTTTCAACTGTATTCTTGCACTTAATTGTACCTAACTGTACTCAGCATATTCAATGTGTTCTATTTCCTGACCTTTGTTTGTTAATGTAAGTGTATTGTCTATATTACCTATGTTCCATCTTTATGGCCTGGGTCATGCCTGAAAATGGTCCATTGGATCAGTGCACCTATGAACATATGAACATACAAAATTTGCCAGCAGAAACAGGCCACATGGTTATCAAGTCTGCTTTAATGTTGAGCTTGCACCCCTACCTTGCAGCTGCCCCTCCTCCTCCATCTTTCACAGTAACCCCATCTCTCCCCATCCCATTCCCTTTTGAAACCCACACTGTCTTGCTGGATACCATTTCCTCTGGCAGAGAGTTCCATTCCACCCCAACCTTCTCTGTGAAAAGGTGTCTCCTCATTTCCCTCCTATATCTTCCCCCCTCCAATCTAAGACCATGACCTCTCATGTCCAACCCCTCCTTAACTTAAATATCTCTTCTGTCCCTGTCTTATAAATTCCCTTCAAGTACTTGAAGGTCTCAATCATATCCCCTCAAACTCTTTTCTCCTCCAGGGAATACATATTCAACTAATGCATTGTCTCCTCATATGGCCTTTTCCCCCAGTCCCTGGATCATCTTAGTTGTTCTCTGCTGTACCACTTCCAGTAGTCTGATATCCTTCTTTAGATATGAGCATTAGTACTGCATGCAGTACTCCAGGTGTCATCTGACAACTGACCTGTAGAAAAGCAGGACCATCTCCCTGTAAGCCCGACTGAAACACAAGTTGGCAGATCAAGAGCTCTATAATGCCCCACTGTGCATTCCAAATTTCAGGCAAATCCATTGAGTGGGTCCAAAGTTATTAACGCCCAAACTTTTGACTTTAGTATGTAAGTGACCACTGAACCCTAACTATAGTGGTGTGACCGTGCCACTATTATATATATATATTTTTTTTGTTTGTTTGTTTATTGCATAGGCTGGGGAGGCTGTAAGTGAGGTGAGGTGAGGTGGCTGACACAGTGGCAAGGAGTGACCACTATTTGTGTAGTTCATGCTCAACATGGGCAGGGAGGTGGTGGGTACAGGGGCCAGGCTGGTTAACTTCAGAAAGGCTGACTTCAGTAGGATGGGTTAAATCTTAGGGGAGTACCTGGCAAAAATTCAGTCACACTGGGATGCAAACCAGAAATTAGAAAACATTTAATTGGGTCTTGTGGAGGCTACTGGGACCAGAAGACTTAAGAATCCAAGTTGGATGAGTAGTGAAGTTTTAGATAAGGTGAGGCCAAAAAGAGCAGCATTCTGTAGATACAAGAAATTCAGGAGGGGGGAAGATAGGGAGGAGGAGTACGTTAAGAAATCCAGAGAAGTTATTAAGGGTGCTAGAGTGGTCAAGGTCTCCAGGAAACTGAGGCTGGCTCAGGGAATCAGTGACAGGGAAAAGGACATCTTCTGATAATTTAGGGAAAAAAGAGCTGCAAGGACCAGATAGTGCAGATCAAAAAGGGTGGGAGGTAGGTAAAGAAAGGAGCAGAACAAACTGAAGCACTAAATGAGTACTTCTGTACCTTATTCACAAGGGAGATGTGTGGGCAGGTTCTGCAGCTGGTGAGGAGGGTGTTTAGGAGAGGAGTTGCTGACAGCCAGGGTAATCACTGAGGGCAGGGTATTGGAGGGTCTGAGGGCCCTGAGGGTGAATAAGGCACCAGGATCAGACAGCATATATCCCAGGATGCTGAGGGAACTGGTGGAGGTACTGGCAGGGCTGCTGATGGACCAATTCAATACCTCCCTGTACACAGTGTGCATGCCACAGGACTGGAGGATGGCCAACATGGGGCCCCTCCATTAAAGTGGCCCTAAGGATGAACCATGCAATTTCAGACATGTAAGCCTGACATCCATCATGGGAAAGCTGTTGGAAACAATCCTGAAGGAGAGACTGGTGACATTTCTGGAGGATAATGGACTCCAGGACAGTCATCAGCATGGATTTGTCTTAGTATGGTCCTGTCAGCCTAACCTAGTTGAGTACTGTGACTGGATAATGAGGGAACTCGACAGAGGTCATGTGGTGGATGCCATATTTTTGGGCTTCAACAAGGCCTTTGATTTAGTGCCACTTGAGAGGTTGGGGGGAAATTGAGGTATGTGGGTGTTAGGACTAAGATGGTTAACTGGATTGAAATTGGTTACAGGGAAGACAGCTGAGGATAGAGGTGGGGGGAGCTCTCCTCTCCAGGGGCAGTGATGAGCAGAGTGTTGCAGGGATTGGTACTGAGCTGGTGTTGATTGGGATATTAATTGAGGACATCTCACATGGCATGAGAAATAAGATCAGCCTCTTCACTGGTGATACCAAGCTGAGGGGGTGGTAAGTGACATACAGTAATGGCAGGGACTGTGGAATGACCTGCCTAAACTGGAGGAGTGGTCGGAAGTGTGGCAGTTGGTGTTCAATGCTAAAAAGTGTAAGGTGATGCACTTTGAAGTGAAGAACCCAGGGAGGAGCTATCAGCTGAGTGGAGAACAGCTAGGTACCACTGAGGAGGAGAAGAATCTAGAGGTGGTTGCAACTGGGAAAATGAATAACTCAGGGCAGTGCAGGAAGGTGGCATCAAAAGCTAATAGGATGCTGTGATGTATTGCGAGAGGAATCTCCTAAGGGAACAGGGAGATGATCCTGCTTTTCTACAGGTCAATGATCAGACGACACCTGGAGTACTGCATGCAGTACTGATGCTCATATCTAAAGAAGGATATCAGACTACTGGAAGTGGTACAACAGAGAACAACTAAGATGATCCAGGGATTCATGGAAAAGGCCATATGAGGAAAGAATGTGTTAGTTGAATATGTATTTCTTGGAGGAGAGAAGAGTTTGGGTGGATATGATTGAGACCTTCAAGTACTTGAAGGGGATTTATAAGACAGAAACAGAAGAGATATTTAAGTTAAGGAGGGGTGGGACATGAGAGGTCATGGTCTTAGATTGGAGGGAAGAAGATATAGAAGGGAAATGAGGAGACACTTTTTCAAGAGATGGTTGTGGTGGAATGGAACTCTCTGCTAGACAAGGTGGTATCCAGCAAGACAGTGGGGGGTTTCAAAAGGGAATGGGAGAGGGAGAGATGGGGGGTTACTGTTAAGGATGGAGGAGGAGGGGCAGCTGCAAGGTAGGGGTGCTAGCTGAACATTAGAGCAGACTAGATGACCATGTGGCCTGTTTCTGCTGGCAAATTTTGTATGTTCATATGTTCATAGGTGCACTGATCCAATGAACCATTTTCAGGCATGACCCAGGCCATAAAGATGGAACATAGGTAATACAGACAATACACTTACATTAACAAAGAAAGGTCAGGAAATATAATACATTGAATATGCTGAGTACAGCTAGGTACAATTAAGTGCAAGAATACAGTTGAAACACAAGAGAGTAGCAGCTAAAGTGCAGGTGCTATATACATGATATACAGTCAGTTAGTCTCATGACGGTTTAGCATTGTACAACAGGACAGTTTAGTCATACGTAAAAATATAATTAGGACTCTCATTTGAAGGTAGCATTGCCCTACCCCCAGCCATACACCTGGGCATCAGAAGGACAGGACTGTGGGTGCAGTAGAGGTGTGGATCAATCTCACAGAAGCAGAACATTTAAAGTTATGTAAGTACACAACACACATTGTGAAACTAGTTAACAACTATATAATAGTGCAGTTACAGGGTAGTTATACAGCAGTTACAGTGTAGTTAGTGACACTTAAGATTATCCTACAGAAATCATTCCCTCAAGAAGTTACTGCAGTATAGTGTAGTGGTTAAAAACACTGACCAGCACACTCAGAGAACTGGGTTCGAATCCCCAAGCCACCACTTGTATACTGTGTGACCAAAAAAAAGAACTAAAAATAAACATGCATTTTAATATTTTAAATTGCTATACAATAAAAAAATCATTAATTTATATAATTACTTTTTGACTTTTAACAGTGCTGTAGTTACTATAGAACATGCTGCTTCTGTGGCGTTGTTTCTACAGTTAGAGCCTTACATGTACTTACAAAGTAAGTATGCAGAAACTGATACTTAAAATAAAGTGTGAGAAGGGTGTAACAGTGCTGAAGTTACTAAGGAATGTTCTGCTTCTGTGGCATTGTTTCCACAGATAGTTATTAACTAAAATGTATTTGCAAAGTAAAGGGTGGTGAAGGATACACATGTAGGACCCTTCCTCAGTCATTACATGCCCTTCCTACTGGGTGAATGGTGTGCATGCAATAGCAACATCCTTCTCATCATGCTACCCCATTACTCTCACTATACCATGAGGGCTGGGGGCAAGGCAATAAAAATAGGCAGATCAGTATGTTCCTTTACTGGAACACAACAGTAATTGGAAACCACCGATAACCAACAATTCCCCATTCCACACACAGTGCAGGATCCAGTCTGCTCCTGGTCAGACCATTTGATTGGGTGGCTGCTATTGATCACCATGCCTAGGAATGCACATTTGACACATTGCCTGACACCTATTTGAACAGAGTCCAATAGTAGATTGTATGTTTAGTAAGCAACAAGTTCATGAGGGATTGATTTCTGAATGAGAACTTACAACACAGCTACAGTACTGACAGTTGGTATATGTAAGTGTGTGCAACTGCAAACACATGTTAACTAGGCATTAACTGTGAAAACAGTGCCATTATTTCTTTGCCACAATATTGCTAGAGTGCCAGTTAGTAATTATGCAAATGAAACATTTTTGTGTACAGTTACATAACAATTCACAATATTAGATTGCATGTTTACTAACTGTAAGTTCAGGAAAAACTGGAATACAGACATGGAACATCATCTAAAGTGTTGCCGGTCAGTGCATATAACTGTAGCAGGCAGAAGTTGCATTGTATTCATATTTTAGTTACCATTCTTATTACACTTTAACATTTTTCTGTGTTATTACCTTTGAAATAAATGTCAGATAGACATAGATAGTTGAAACAGTGCTCAAGACATGCAGTTTCAGCATAGTTATACAGTAGAGCCCCAGAGCAAATGCACCTGGGCATGAGTTATCCCAGAGGATATTGGCCACACAGCCATATTTTAAAGAAAACACAAATTGCATATACCCCCATAATGCAAAGCATCATGGGAATCATATGCAAATACCCATGAATTAATTTGGATTGGTTCAACTTTAAGCAAAATTGCATGGTGGCAGAAGGCCTCACAATACAATCAGCAAAGGTTGAGAACAGCAGAAACAGACACGTTTCGTTCTCGTTTGGACTCCTCAGTGTGCCATATCTGTATCTCAGCCCAGGGAGAGGGAGCCAGCCTATAGGGGATCTTATTTGATTGAGTTGTGGGCAACCCAACGTAGAGAGGGAAGAGAACTACAAATGAACCCCAGAGCAATTGCACTTGGGCATGGGTTATCCCAGAGGATATTGGCCATACAGCCAAATTTTTAATAAAACACAAATTGCACATACCTCAATAATGCAAAGCATCATGGAAACCATATGCAAATGCCCATGAATTAAATTGGACTGGCTCAGCTTTGTTATAGAGTAGTAACAGTGTAGTAAGTGACACTTAAAATAAAGTTTTACCAAAAAAATGAAAAATATGTACCTATTGTAATTCTTTATCTTCCTGTGTATCACCACCATTCAACATGGTCTGGGTGACAGCCTGAGGTGCAGCATCCCTCGGGAGCTTTTCCTTTTTAGAGGGAGGAGACCTCAGGGCCAACCCATTATGTGGTGCACTGGATTGGCCAGCAATGGTTGTTGGTTCCTCCTCTGCCATAGTTCTGCTCACCGGAGAGAGAAGAAAACAGATGGCTAGGGAAAAAACAAGGGCAGGACAAGAGAGACCAAGGGATAGCTAAAGGAAAGGATGTAAAAGAAAAAAAGGATTTAGCTGGCCAGAGGACAGAGGAGGAGGAGGAGGACATGAGGGTATGTACTTTGGCCCCAACCCCTGGGTAGCTATCCAGACAGAGACAGAAGAGAGAAAGATAAAGTAAAGAGGAAGAAAGATGGGGTGAAGAAAAGAGAGACCCCACCATATCCTATAGCCAGAAAGAATTCTGGGAAAAAGATGCTGTTTGACATCCGGGAGGTCACTGAGCCTGTTACCAGCCCACGGGGACTACAGAATTTTGCAGAACAGAAAGTTAGGCCAGGCCCCCAGAACCTCCAGCTGATGGAGATGAACAGCAGCTCAGATGGAGACTCAGAACCGAGTACTTCCTTGCTTGAAAAGGTAAAAGCAGCATATTTGATGGACAGTCTCAGATATCAATTTCTCCCTAAAGAAAGTGTGGATAAGGACTCCCCCCATCCCACTGCAGTACAGGGTGGTGACAGCCACCCCTGGACAGCACCCCTTCCAGTTTCATTGCCCCAAGAGGGAGAACCCACAGGGTTCAGGGAGGAATTCTGTCCAGGACAAGTCCATCCCCCCAAATAAATGGGGTGAGGAGGAAAAATTATACAGGGAGGGAGGAGAGTCCTTGTGAGCCCTCTTCTCCCCTCTCCACCTAGTGGAGATCCCCCACCACTAGGAGTCAGTCATGGACCACATGTCTGGACCAAATCCCAGAGGAACCCCCCCGGCTAAGAAGGGAAGGACCCCCAGGGAGTTTCTAAGGCCAGGGCAAGAAGCCCTACTTGCCCTCCCTCTCAGGGTGGGCTCTCTGTCACTTAGGAAGGTAACAAAGGACCCAGAGGTACCAGTGAGACCCCACCTACAATTGGCCTCAAGGAGGGGGAGGGCAAGCAGGGAAGGGCATCCCCTAGGGACTGATGCACAGAGGGGAAGGTGGGCAGGTGACAGTGATGAATGGTGAAGATACACAGGAAGATGAAAGCAATAAGACATGACAGAGTGTGCATGGGACATATTTTACCACATGGCCAGAGGCATAATAAGGCATTAGGCCACAGGTCGAGTGACTTTAACCACCAGCCGTGCAGTAAAATATGTTTCATGCACACCCTGGAGTGTCTTATTGTGCTTATAAAATGGGTTCCAATTTTTTTTTTTTTTTTTTACTTTTTACAGTTAGAAAGCTCATGCTTATATGTAGAAAAAAAATATTTAATTCTGCTAATCTATGATAAAATACTCCCCTTCTGCCTAATGGATAATGAGGTCATTGTGTTTGTGTTAATATTTATGAGCTCATTTGCATATAGCACTTTACATCAGATCCATGGTAGCACAATGCAAGTGTGGACTGTAACAGGAGCAAGCGGTGACTTTGTGAAACCACAGAGAACAGTGGAAAAAATTAAAGAAGCAGAGCAAAGGTATTCATTTTAGGAACTGTGGCATGACGATTCTGGAGCAGGATTAACCTGAAGCAGAGACAGCTGGAAGAAGGTGTGATGTGAAAGCAGCCCCACAATTGTATCAGGAACAGTCAGTTACTTTCCCCCATTTACCATTAATTGTTGAATCTGTGGGGCTACTGTTTATTGATGAAAATGAAGTGATCGGTCAGATGGACTGTAGTCGTGGGTGAGCTGTGTTAGCGAAGGTGAGCCACGTTAGCGAGGCAAAAGAAAATGGTAGCTTTTAAAACCTCAACATTCTAATGTCTCATTGACTTTTTTTGCAATGCTGACCTGCTTTAGAGTACTAGTTATTAATTGTGCATGGAAGAGATTTCATGCACAGGCAATAACCAATCAGAAAAATGGATTTCATGTCCCCATTTTATAACTAAAATTATGATAGGTATGTCATTTTCATGTCTTCTCTGTGTCAATCTTCACCATTACTTACTGTCTGGGTAATTACCAAGCCCTAGCCCAGCACTTCCTTGAGAGACGTGAGTCTCTCAGCCTCTCATAGGAGAGGACCATGAAAGGAGGAGACCCATTAAAGGCCAGTTAGACCTGTGACTGGTTAGGGCAAGGCAGGGTTTCTCGTTGCCTGAGCGATGGAAGTCACCCCTGTTCTTCGCACCTCATCCTGCGGGAGGATAGGTGGGTCCCCCGGAAAGTGGAAGTGGCAAGTATCCTATGCTGGGCCAAGGGTGACAACCTTGATAGATGAAGCCACACCATCTGCCTAATACAGATCCCTGTCACCGCTTGCCCTGAAGCTACCTCGCTGCCCACGTAAGAAGCCTTTGCCTGGTGCCTTGTGAGCTCCAGGCCCTGTGCAGAGAGGGCAATGGCCTGTCTGGTTGCATTCATATCAGGCAGTAATGCCAGCACCTGGCCTAGCATTGACCACAGATGCCTGTTGTATTCAGCGTTGTGTTCCTGATGAGTAGCAATGCTAAACATGATGCGCACTGAGGAGAATACTCTCTGTCCCCAGCGGTCGAACTCCGCTGAGTCCACATCCAGAGGTCAGTCACCACCAGGTGTCTATGCCCGGAAGGGGTATCCAGTACCCTCATTCCCAAAGTGGGATGAGGAAAAGTCCCTGGAGACCCTGGGATGCACAATACCTGCCCTGGTAGTCCATAGGGGCTGGAGTTAGGGCAGATGGGCAGTGTTAGTTGTGAAATAATGCCTCCTGGAAGGGAATCAGCCAGGAAGGGACCACCAGGTGGTCCGCACTGAATTCGCTAAGGAAGACAGGTGTCATCTGCTCAGTATTGCATCTTGCACTGTGGAATTGGTGCAGATCACTGACCATCCTCAATAGGAAGTGCTGATACTCTGATCAGCATCTGAGGACAGATGGACAGAGGTATCCTCTTCCTCAATGGAGAAAGAAGAGGAGGCCGAAGAATCTGAAGAGTCCATGTCCAGCTGCTGCCAGGAAGACAGGTGAAAGACCTGCTCATCCATAGCCCTGACATACCTGGGGAAGGTGGCAGCAGTTGCTCTGAATTGCTCCCAGGTCAGTGGCCCCATAGGACCCACATGGCCTGGAAAATGAATTGGGACTGCAGAGACAATGGGAAGACATACTTCACCTTATGCGAGCGACCACTGCCAGGGCTAGGGGATGTCGCTGGTGATCTTAGATCTCCTGGGGATCCACTGGTCTACACAGTTCCTGGCTGCTCAACCAGCTCAAAGCTGTCAGGACTGAACCCTGAAAGGGAAACTTCCCTGTTAGAAGACTGGGGCCATGTAGAACCAGAAGGGCAGAACCCAAACCCACCTAGTAAGGCCTCCCTCGAAGGAGATGAGGGAGAAAACAAGGCCTTGGCATTGCAACTCCTCTGAACCCTGAAAGATCCCCGGGGAAGGTCGTTGCCCCACTCCCTGCCCCCTTAACCCTGTTGACTCTTATGTCAACATCTTCCTCTCTCTCAAAGCTCAAGACTGCTGCAATCCCACAGACCCCCTGGTGGAGGCTGTAGAAGAGGCAGTCCCTGTTCTGGCCCATGGGAGGGGGGAAACAGCACCAGCACTGGGACTGGCAGCTGTCTGGGCCCCCAAGGCCCAAAACACCATTTCCTCAGATTGAGGGCCACTATTGGCAGACCCGCTCCTGACATTGAAACCAGCATGGGAGCTGGCGCTAACCATAATCACCGGTGCCAAGGGAAGGGATGCCTGGGAGGGTGCAGAGGTACTGGAGAACCCTCCAAATCTGAGGAGTCAGGCAGTCAGTCTGGATCAGTATCCTGATCATCTGGCTCTGGAGAGGAGGAGATTCAGAAGACCTCCAGATGAGTGGCCTAGAAGGGTTTTCCCACCTGCGGCGCAACTTGTGGCACCACCGGAGGGCCAGTACCTCTCACGGTGCCGATCACTGGAACCACAAATGGCCCCAGTACCCAAAATTGCACCAGCAGGCAGTGCTGGGGAGCCACCTGAGCTGAACTCAGCAGGTGTGGACCGCGACACCAAGGAAGCCTGCATCTCTGAGGAGGTGACTGCATGTGTGGTTCTCCCAGCCCAGCCCTTGAAAGGGCTTGATCGTTCCTCCAGGAGAGCAGAGGAGAGCTCCTCCCTGTCAGGGCTATAAGGGGAGGAGACCCCTCCTCACCAGTCTGTATAGAACTTGGAGGGGACCCAGAGGAAGAGTGGAGAGGCCTTTACTTGGAGTCCCTCATATGACGCCACCCTCCGAAAGTTGGCAGATCACGGTCAGCTTTCCATGTGCAGTGCTCCAGTACTCCACGGTCCATGGAGAAGCAAGCATCACAACTGTCCATATCATGAGGTGGACCAGGAATGTGACTCATCTGTCATGCTGGTCCGTGACAGACATCTGCCGGCACAGGGACACAGATGCGGAGGAGGCTGGCCCACCTTGGAAGAGCACTTCTTTTCCCTGGACGAACCTAACATGACTAGCTGTAGCTAAAATAATAATAGGAAACAGACTCAGCACCTCTTCAGGAAAGAAAAAGGAAAGGTCTTACCTGATTCCTGTAGAAAATGGAACCAAGTTACTAGCGGACAGTGAAAGTGGAATGGAGGGAAAAATACATTAACAACAGCATTGAAACAATTGAAAAGGCTGCAGTGTCATAGAAGAAATTTCTTCAGCAGTTGTGAGGTGCAGCACTCTACATAGAAACATAGAAACACAGACTTTGATGGAAGATAAGGACCTCTTGTCCCACCTAGTCTGCCCATTTCACTATCTATTGGATAAGATGTACATCCTAGATAACCAACAGCCTACTTCTTCCTACCCCCCACAAGATTTTCCTTATGTCCGTCCCATGCATTCTTGAATTCCCCCCTGTTTTTGACCCTGCAACCTCCTCAGGAAGGCCATTGCATGCATCCACCAACCTTTCTATGAAAAAATACTTCCTCACATTGCCCCTGAGCCATCCCTCCTCTATCTTCAGATTGTATCCTCTTGTTCTTGCACATCTATTTTTCTTAAAGATGCTGCCCTCTTAGACTTTGTTGATTCCCTTTGAGGTACTTGAAAGTTTCTATCATGCCCCCCCTTTCCTCAAAGGTATACATATTAAACTCCTTTAGTCTCTCTTCGCATGGTTTCTGTTGCAGACCCTGCACCATTTTAGTTGCCCTCCTCAGGACTGCCTCCATCCTATCTATGTCCTTGCAGAGATGGGGTCTGCAGAACTGCATGCAGTACTCCAGATGGGGTCTCACCAACTGTCTGTACAGAGAGATAACAACTTCCTGTTTTCTACTCATGATGCCTCTCCCTATACATCCCAGTATCCCCCCAGCCATCCCTATTGCCTTCTCACATTGCTTGTTAATCTTTAGGTCATCTGATATGAACACCCCCATGTCGCTTTCCATTTTTGTTGTTACTACCTCCCTCCCATAGTGTACTCTTCCCCTGGGTTTTTGTTTCCTAGGTGCATTACTTTGCACTTCTTTGCACATAATCTAAGCTGCCGTACTTCTGACCATTCCTCCAACCTTGCCAAGTCCCTTCTCATCCTTTCCACCCCACCTTGTGTATCAACCCTGTTGCAGATCTTTGAGACATCTGCAAAGAGATATACTTTTCCTTCTAGTCCCTCTGCAATGTCACTTATAAAGACATTAAAAAGGACTTGACCCAGTACTAAACCCAGTAACCCCCCTTTCTTTGGAGTGTATTTCACTTGCAATTACTCTCTGTGTCCTGTTGTTCAGCCAATGTTTTACCTAGGCTACCACCCTGGGACCCACTCCCAGGCTGGTTAATTGATTTATTAATCTTTTCCATGGGAGTGTGTCAAATGCCTTGCTAAAGCCACAGCCAATCACCGATCTACTACTTTGGTCACCCAGTCAAAGAAATCAATTAGATTCATCTGACATGAACTTCTCACTGTGAATCCACCAATGAGGGATTGCTAGAGATTCCCAGGGTACGATTGAAGACATCTGGTACCTGTGCTTTTTCTTTTTCATCTCCAACCCTGTGGAATTCTCTACCTTGTCAGTTGGGAGAATGCCTGACCATCGACAGTTTTAAAATTGAGCTAAAAATATATCTATTTACTCTAGCCTTCCCTAATTATGGTTAATTCATTATTATTGTTTCTGTTTTAACTCATATTTATATTTGTCTGTATCCGATTTTAAATACAGCACCTTGGTTCTGAAAGGTCTAAAAAAATAAAGCTTGATTTGATTTGATTTGATTTGAATTGAATCCATGCTGCCTTGGGTCCTGTGCCCCACTGGCCTCTAGCTACTCAACAATTCTTTCTTTCAGAAGTGATTCCATCATTTTCCATACCACAGAGGTCAAACTGACAGGTCTGTAGTTTCCTGCCTCTGTCTTGCTCCCACTTTTGTGAAGGGGAATCACATTTACCCTCCTTCAGTCCTCAGGTACCACACCATCCTCCCATGATTTGTTAAAAAGGGTAGTCAGTGGTGTCACTAGTTCTCCCCTTAGTTCTTTTAGAATTCTGGGGTGAATCCCATCAGGCCCCATTGCTTTGTCCACCTTCAGTTTTAGGAGTTCTTTCAGAACACTTTCTTCTGTGAAAGGACTGGTATCAACCCTCCTATCCAGAGTGCGTCTATAGATTGAATTAAGTACCCCCCCTTCTTTTGTGAATACCAAGCAGAAGTATTCATTCAGTATCCCTGCTTTTTCACTGTCCCTCTCTGTACACACACCCTCCCCTTAATTAAGCCTCACTATCCCTCCCTTTGTCTTTCTTCACTCCCTAATGTAACTATAAAAGGTTTTATCCCCCTTCTTAACTAAGTTGGCTATCTTTTCCTAGGTTTGGGCCTTTGCTATTCTGACTGTCTTCCCTGCTTCCTTCTGCTTTAACTGGTACAGTTCTCTCTCTCTCCTGCTCCTTCTGTGTTTCCTTATACTTCCTGAATGCTATATTTTTCTCCCTTACCTTCCCCGCCACCTCTTTTGAGAACTATAGTGTTTTTTTCTTTCATTTTGATTTATTAATTTGCTTCACACAAAGGCTTATTGCCTCTGTGATGGCAGTTTTGATGGTTACCCATTGTTGCTCCACCCTTTTTGATTGCCTGTTTGCTAGTGCTTTTATGAGGCACTCTCCCAAAGTCCAGTACCCTCACTTTTGTAGGGCTTGACTCTGCGGCTGAGTTTATCATGAACCACACTGTGTGGTGGTTATTTGTTCCCAGATGGCTACCTACTTCTAGATCTGAGATCATCTCTCTGTCCCGGTTTGAGAGTACCAGGTCTAAGATTGCTCCCTCCTGAGTGGGTTCCAACACTAGCTGTCTGAGGCATGCCCCCTGTAAGGCATCAAGAGTGACCCTGCTCTTAGATATGGCTGCAGCAAAGGTGCTCCAGTTAACATCTGGCATATTCTGGTCCCCTATCAAAAATATGTTCCCTTTCTCTGCCATCCTAAGAATGCCATCTATCATTTCCTTGTCCATTTCCTCCCCCTGCAACGGGGGTCTGTATACAACCCCTGTATGGATTGTGGTGTCATTTCCAGTCTCCAGGGTGACCCACAGTGCCTCCTCCCCTCCCTGTTTACCCTTTTGTTCTGTTGCTTTGATCCCTTCCATTACACAGAGAGCTACTCCTCCTCATCATCATCATCTACCCTCCTCTTCCCTCCTGTGGATTGTGTACCCTGGTATGTTGACATCCCAGTCATAGTTCTCTGTGCACCATATTTCTGTGACTGCCATTATATCCAGGAATTCCTCTTCCATCAAGGCCATCAGTTCAGGGAGCTTGTTACCTAGACTATGTGCATTGGTACTCATTAACCTCCATTTTCTGATGGCCTTACCCCTTTTTACCCAATCCCTGTCCTTACTGCCTTTGCCTTTTTCTCCATTTACCCCTGCACTTCTCCCTATCAACTTCTCTCTCAATGACAGGAGAAGCAGAACTGGGTTGGAGGAGGAGCTGGCGACAATTGCTAGCTGACCTGCGAGCACCATGTAATGCGTCGGCCTTGAACGTGGTGCCACCTCTTGCACTGGCTCCTCCCCCTACAAAAAAAAAGCTTCTGTGGAGTGTTATGCTTCCAGCTGTCAAACAGACAGTGATGAATGGTGAAGATTGACACAGGGAAGATTGGTAGTACTGTGCTCTAGTTACACAGTTCGTATGAATTGGTAGTTACTGCAGTTACTGTTGCCTCCTTTCTGCCTCAAATCAATTCTTTCTGGCAAATGTAACTATGCATGTTGCACTTTGAAACAGCTGTTAAATGTGTAGTTACATGTCCAGCATAAATCAATTTGTGCCAAAAGAGAAACGGTTGTGGTTGCACGTGTAACTACCACTTCATGCAAATTGTATATCTACACACCAGTCAAATGTGACAGTAATTAACAACTGCATAGTATTTACAGTGCAATAACAATGTAGTTACTTCATAGAAATGTGTGTGTAACTACATAATACACAAATGTGAAACCAATTACAAACTACATTGTAGTTACATGTAATTACACAGTATTAACAGAGCAGTTACATTGTAGTTATACAGTAATTACAATGTGCTTAAGGACATTTAAAATAAAGTGTTACCAAAATCTGGTAGGAGAAGGTACACCTTTAAAGGACATGGGTAGCAAAGGTGAAAAGAGGGAATAGAAATGCTACATAAACTGGGATGAAGACTCACAAGCAGAGAATGAGAAAAAAAGTAATATTGATCATATTTAAGAGGTTTTGGTAATTTTCTCTCCCCTTATATCAAATGATTTAGCATAGACCCATCCCCTAGAAACCCTCCAGACATCCCCTGTCTCTAGGAATCAAAAAAACCTGAACAAAGCAAACAGAACAGAGTGATACTAACCTGAAAATGATTGGCTTTAAAGTATTAAGGAAAGAAATTTGGAAGGGCAACTATTTGTTAAAACAATTGGCGACTTTAATGAACAACAAAACAAAATGAGGATAGAGTAGTGAAAGAAAACTCTGTACAACAAAAACAGTGTCCAATCAAGGACAAGGTAGAAAAAAGGAAACCAGTTTATGAAGAGCAAATACAGGAGATAACATAAATGGCAAAGAGAATTGCAGAGGAAAAAGCAAAGGATATTGATAAGTTAGTAAGAGTACTAGGAAAAAAATGTTGGTGGAGGAAATGAAGCAAGAAAGGGAAAAAAGAAGAATGGAATAGCAGCAAAGGAGGGTGAGGGCAAGAATGAGGTTGTTCAGCAATCAAAATAACAAAATAAGGTTAAAAATAAAGATACAGTAAACAGGTACATTTCAAGGAGACTAGTAGGACAGGCTCAAATGCCAAGAATGTGCTAACAGTAAAGGTATAGCACAAGATGCAGAAAAACACACTTATTTATTTACTTGACCTGGTAAGTGCGCTAGGCAAATTCTGCCTGTTTTCAGGCATGACCCAGGGGAAGGGAATACAGATGAATGCCAACTGACCTTGAACCAGATTAAGCTGTTGGTGGTATTTTTAGTGAATGGGGGAAAATTTGGCCAGGGCACCAGAGAAATTCCCTTACTCTTTTTGAGAAGTGCCTTAGGATCTTTAACATCCATCTGAACTACCACCAAAACAGGCAGATGGGACCTCGGTTTAATGTCTCATCTGAAAGATGGCACCTCAGGAGTGCAGCACCCCTCTCATGCTGCTCTGCAGTTTCTGTATTGGGATTTAACACAAGTGCCTGGTGTGGGGATAGAACCAAAAGCCTTCTGATTTCCTAGCCTCAGAGGCAAGTGTGCTAACTGCCGAGCCACTGACACTGATACATTTTGATAGAAAAGGGGGTTATTCTGCCCACACTAGTTTTAAAAGGTATCCCAAAAAAAACAAAAATAAAATGCTCTGTCTTTAAAAATCCTGGTTTATGACTCGTGTAAAGGTATTATGGGTAATAAAATATGGTAGGGAGGTTTTACTTCTATATATACTGTAGATACAGAGCTAACAGTAAAAAATGCTGGTAGTATTGTGGTTAGCAATGCCATGGTAAAATAATTGTTTTTTAAGTCCAAGCAGGACTTCACAGATCATGGCATAAATTTAAGAAATACGATAAAAAAGTCACTCAGTGCCTGAAGTTAAAATGACAAAAGGCAGATACTACCAGACAGCAAACCAATGCAACAAAGGATAACAGAGTTTATTTAAACCAGTGGAAAGAGTACAGTTTACACGGTGATGATGAGAATGGAAGGCAGACAAAAATGATCAGAGGGAAAACACAAAAAGGAGAATACATTTATTCAAACATTACATTGAAAGATTCTCTCTCATAATTGATGGGACTCATTATAAATAGATTACCCAGGAAGTTACTATGGAGGTGGTTACAATTTAAGATGCAGTGAAGTTTTCCTCCGAGGGAGAATATGCATCAAAGTCACCAAATTTGCCTCCTCGAAGCACTTCACGTAATTTCTCAAAATTACCTGGAATTCACTACATGTAACTTTGCCTTGCTTTATGGGGTTTTTAATTGAAAATTGCACTTATAAACCCCAAAGCAAGAAAAGATTACAAATGGGAACTCCCCCAATATCACCCCCGGTCTATCACTATTGTCTAGTGCCCCCCCGTCGCCAATCACTGCACCCAGTTTAAGTAAAGATATGTATGTTTTTAAAAGTCTTTCTTGGCCCTTTTCTCTTTTCAGTGTTTATTTATGCCCTCCCTGCCAACAGCCTAAATTGCAATGCACTCCTTTATGTGGATAACTTAGTCTTATACCACAGTGACAAATCCCTTGATTCCATCTCCTCCACCCTCATGCTCACTCAACTATGTTGCCACCCAAAATTGATTCCTCTCCAGTAAACTCATCAATGAGAAAAAACAAAACAAAAGCCATGCTCTTTGGCTCCAAGCCTTTTTGGGTCAAGGTTACAAATTCTAACTCTTCCCTCATGGTACTTAATCCAGCTGCCCCAAAATGGTCTCTTCATTCAAATATCTAGGGTTACCCTTGACCTCTCCCTGACCTAGAAGGAACAAATAAATCTGACTGTGAAGAAAATTCACCTAAAGCTAGGTGCTGCTTATCGCATAAACAAATTACTTCCCCCAAGGCTCACCTAACCATTACTCTAGATAACCTTCTGCCCCTCCTTGACTACTGCTCCCCGTCTACTCCTACATATCCTCTACACTTCACTCATGACTCAGCATACAATACCACCTGTCACTTTGCTCTTTAAGCCCCCTATTCTACCCACCACTGCACACTCTATCAATCCCTAGGATGGCTCCCTTTTTAGGCACGCTTTGACTATGACATGGGATGCCTTGTTGACAACTCCCTTAGGAGCAACCAGTTGTCCCCCTATGCCTCACTACTTACCGGTGGGGTGACTGCTAGGACCCTTCAGGCCTCCTCAGTTCCTCCCCTGGAAGCTCGCTGGGTCACCTCAAATATGGGCAGCAAAGCCTTCTCTGTCGCTGCCATCTCCCTCTGGAACTGGCTCCCATTGACCATTTACCTATCCACATCCCACCAGTCCTTCAAAACAAGCTTGACAGCCTGGCTCCTGACAGAGTCTGCCTGTAATTGTTCCCTAGACAATGCAGGGGTCCACAAACTACCCTAATCTTTCCCAGGGTAGTACAGGATATTGTCTCCTCCAATTCCTACTTCCACCATTCCCTCCAACTTTCCCATCTCCTATGCTGAGCTAGGCCTCAGCAATGTCCATGCATGCTGTCTCTGTTATCTGCAACATCTTAATCCCCCTGAATCTCAAACTGTAATGTCCTTTTGCATTTTAGTATGATTTTATATTTGCCTTTGACATGCCCTGCATCTACTTTAATACTGCCTAATTCTAGCTGCTATATTCCAGTGCTGTTTCTGCTCTGCCCTGGCCCATTGCTGTATATTATGTCTCTTTTACTTATTTTAAGCCTATGTTTCCTGTGATTGTTGCTGTATGTAATGACTGTAATAATTATTTTGTGCTTATACCACCAATATGTGGAATTGTACCTATGTGATATGTTTACTCCTTTTCTGATGCCTGTATTTATAATGCCATATATCTATGATATTCATTTGTTGTTTCTGCCACTCCGTGGCCGGGTCATGACTGAAAATGGTTCTTTGGATCAGCACACTTACCCGGTTACCAAAGACATAAATAAATAAAAGTAAGTAAAATCCCTGGTGTCTAGTGCCCCACCCCCACTGATCACTAGCAGCAGTTTAAAAAAAAAGTATTTATTATTAAAATCCCTGGTGTCTTTTGGTACTCCCCCACCAGTGATCGCTGGCATCAGTTTAAAAAAAATATATAAATGTAAATATTAATAAAATCCCTGGTGTCTGGTGCCCCTCGACCCAGTCAAGGAATGGTCCTCTTTCAAATTCATTCATCACCCTCACCCCCCACCCAGACCCCAAGCAGGCAACCAGAACAACCCTCCACCACAGTAGTGCATGCTCCCTAAAAGCACATGCTCATTCATTCAGTAAAATCCAGCTCATTCATTGAGCTTTCTTTGGGGAGCACAAACAGAGTGGAGGGCTGTTCCAGTGCCATTGGAAGGGGTTGGGATGGGAAAATGGCATTATGGACTTTTCTGGGGTTCCCAATGCTGTCCCCATCCCGACCCCCACCGGCACTGGAACAGCCCTTCCTCTTGTCTTTGCCCCAGCAACTCAATGAATGAGTTGGAAATAACCACATGGTGAATGAATGCCTGACGCTGTGCTCATTAATCCAACCAGGTCAGTTGGGTGGTCGGCTTTGGCGGAAGTGGAGGCTATGCTGGTTGCTCACTTGGGGTCTGGTTAGGTGGAGAGGTGGTGACTGAATTTGAAGGAGGAGCACTCCCTGACTGGGTGGTGGGTCCACTAGACAACAGGAACTTTATTAATAATTACATATATTCATTTTTTTTAAAGAATTGATGCCAGCAATCAGCAGGGGGCCACTAGATGCCAAGAATTTTACTAATAAATATATGTTTTTTAAAACTGGGGCCAGTGATCAGTGAGGGGGGGCACTAGACACCAGGGATTTTACTGACTTTTATAAATATATATTTAAATTGGGCCTAGAAATTGTGGGGGCACTGGGCACCAGGGATATATATTTTTTTATTAATTGAGGCCAACGATTGGCAGGAGGGGGCACCCACTAAACAGCAGGAAAGGTTCTGTGGGGAAATGTGGAATTTCATGGGTGAAAATCCACACTTCCCAGGCAATCTGCCTACATGAATTTCTGAATTGTGTTGTACAAATTTTGCACAATTCACAAATTATTTTGCATAGCAACATTTTATGGACTTTGCCCGTCTCTAATTACAATGGATTTGAATAGAAGAAGCTTAGACAATAATAGGACCGCGTGACTGGAGGAGGAGGAAGAAAGAAATATAATTAAATTGGTTAGCTGCAATATAGTGGGTATTAAGGTAAAAATGGTGGATGCAGCTTAGGTATCTTTTATTAAAAAATAATCATGTTATTGCATTGCAGAAAACATGGAATGCAAACAAAAAGTCTCACCTGCTTGAAGGGTTCCAAAATTGGCAGCAACAAGTTTCTGCTACCACCTTTTGCCATTCATTCAGAGGTCTTATGAGTCTGGTTGCAGTTCATGGAAGTTTAGATAGCTCTGAGTTCTACACTGATGATAGGAATATTCTATGTACAGTGATAATTCTGTTTTTTAAAGATAAGTTAATTTTAATGTTTATTTTGCACCTAATTTACAGTTCCAGTGATTTGTTGATAGAATGAATGTGTTAAAAGATGTCATTACCAGTGTATGAAATGAGATAACAAATGGGATGGTTGTATTCTTGGGAGATATGAATGTCTGAGTGGGAGAAGACCTGGAAGAAAAAACATATTTTTTGTAATTTGGACAATGACCTTAATATTCTGATTCATAAATCAAGTGACAAAATCATAAATGGAAAAGGGAAAAAAATATTACAGCTAGAAGCAGATCTAAACCTAAGGATTATAAATGGTAGACGTCCAGGGGATAAGGAAGGAGCATTTACATTTTTAAAATTAAAGGAGGCTCAGTAATAGATTTAGCACTTAGTGATACTTATGTTTCCATAAAGTTAATAAAATGAAAATTCTGAACATCTATTATAGCGATCATAGAAACATAGAACATAGAAACATAGACTTTGATGGCAGATAAGGACCACTTGGCCCACCTAGTCTGCCCATTTCCCTACCTAGAGGATAAGCTGCAGATCCTATTTAACCAACAGCCTATTTTTTCCTACCCCCCCACAAAAATTGCCTTATGTCTGCCCCATGCATTCTTGAATTCTCTCACAGTTTTAGACCCCACAGCCTCCTCAGAAAGGTTGTTCCATGCATCCACCACCCTCTCTGTGAAAAAATACTGCCTTACATTGCCCCGAGCCATCCCCCTCTATCTTCAAATTGTGTCCCCTTGTTCTTACACATCTCTTTTTTCTGAAAGATGCTACCCTCTTGGACTTTGTTGATTCCATTGAGGTACTTAAACGTTTCTATCTCACAATCTATATTGCATTGAGAACATCTAGTGAAATAAATACACCTATGGAGGTTGAAAGTAAACACTCACACCTAAGTATGTATATTAGCTATGCTAAAAAGATAATATGGAACCCTTCTGCCAAAAAAAAAATTGAAATAATTTTACAGGATGAAAGTTTAAATAGAATCAAATGGGAAATAGTAAATGGGGAAAATAAGACCCGCATAGACAAAGAACACTGAATAGAGAGAGTTATTAACCTTTATGATAACACAACTAAAACAAGCATTTGTCAATGCCGAATGTTTATTTGCTGGCATTAGCATTGGAAGTGCAGGAGTTAAACAGTTGCAGAATAGGAATTGCAGTGAAGTATTGAACGGATGCCAGCCCCAACCCCATCCTGCAGAGATGTACAGGCATTGGGGTGTGCCTTTGGGTCTTTGCCCATAACGCTCACATCATTTCACCTCACCCTACCCTGCAGACACTGACAAGTGTCAAGGTGTGCCTTGGGGTGTTCAGGCTTTACACTCAACCAACTTCATAAGGAAATGTGCTGAAATGGGTGCAGTATAGGAGAATGAGGTGAACTTTGTGTCCGATGAGTCCAAGGCACACCTCAATGCCTGTCACTGGCTGCAAGGTGGGGATGGGGTGGAATTGCATGAGCATTACTGTTGACAATCCCAAGTCACACCCCTGATGCTTTTCAGTCCCTTCAGGGTAGGGCATTATGGTCAGATACCTTAATGTCCTGGGTGTTTCTTGGTGTTTTCACTCCAAGATTTCAACATGGACATTTTGTGACCCCACCTCATGAACAGTGATGCTATAAGTTTGTTAGCCAAAAGGTGATTTTGCACAGCGACAGTGTTATTTGGGTCCACAGGTGTGAAAACACATTTCAGGCAAAAGGAGTAAAAAAAATGGTAATGTTGAAAATCTGGAGTGAAAATATAAAAAAATTGGTGAAGTCACGAGCGTGTATAGAAACTGCACAATGCACACCTGTAATGCAGTTATTTTGGGGATTTTTTATACCACATTTTTCAACATAGGCATTTTGGGACCTCCACTCATGAACAGTGGCACTGTGATTTTCTTAATCTGTCCCGAACATTGATTTCGCACAGCAACCACACCCATTGTGTGCCACAGGTGTGAAAACATGTTTTAGACAGGATGTGAAAAATGGCAGTTGTACTGTTCACAAGGCAGTATGCAAAAATGACAATATTAAAAATCTGGAGTAAAAATATAAAAATTTGGTGAAGTTATGAGCGTCTGTAGAAATTGTGTAATACACTCTGGTAATGCAGTCTTTTTTTGGAATTTGTTCACCAAATTTGCAACATGGGCTTTTTGGGACCTCTCCTTATGTACACTGTCACTGTAATTTTCTTAATTTGTCCCGAATGTTGATTTTACACAGCGACCGCACCACTGTGTGCCACATGTGCGAAAACACATTTTGGGCAGGATGTGAGAAATGGCAGCTATACTGTTCATAAGGAGGTGTGGAAAAATGGCAATGTTGAAAATCTGGAGTGAAAATATAAAAAAATTTCAAAGTTACTAGCGTGCGTTGGAACTGCGCAATGCACTCTTATACAACGCAGTCATTTTTTTGAATTTTTCACCAAACTTGCAACATAGGCATTTTGGGATCCCACCTCATGAACAGTTACACTGTCATTTTGTTAATCGGTTACTGAAGGTGATTCCACACAGTGACGGCGAAATCACCTTTTGGGACCGAATAATGACATGACAGTGACTGAGTTCATGAGGTGGAGTCCCAAGAACCTCATGTTGAAAATTTGGGGCCAAACATCACAAAAATGGCCTAGATATCTACCTAAGTTGAAACCTCCCATTTATGCCATTATACAGCTTACTGGCATTTCTTCAGTTCATGGTCAGCCTTGAAGAGTGCAGACATGTTCCTGCTCCACTGAAGATCATCACGCCAGACTCTGAAGGTAAGTATGATGTGAGGGGGTGTGGGGATGTGGGGTAAGCAGAGGGTGGGTGCAGGTTGGGGAAGGGGACTCAACAGTGAGGGACTATTTTCTGTCTTTCAGGTTATAAAAAAAAAAAATAAACAACCACTGCAGACCATTTCCTTTTTTTACAGGTGTAAGAGTTTGGTGGGTCATGTCAGCCACACTGGGGTGGGCTCCCAGTGTGGCACACAATGTAGTGGGGTGGGGACAGGAAAATGCTGATGCAATGGGGGATTAAACATGTCAACAGGGGTTGGGCACCCCATCGGCAAGCATGTCTGTGTTTGGGGGGATGATGCTGAGGGGATTGGGCACACCCCATGCCAGATTGGTACTAGGGTCCGAATCTGATGGGGATTGGGCCTCCATCAGCAAGTGAGTCTGTGTTTCAGGGGGGATTGATGCTGAGGGGGATTGGGCAATCCCCTTGGCAAGCAAAACACAGCAAAGGGGCACATATGCCAACAGGGATTGGCCTCCCCATTGGCAAATGAACTGGGAAGGGGGCGTGACGACAGGAGAGTGTTCACCCCCGAAGTCGGCTTGCTGGGGACTGTGAGAGGCAGAAGGCGACAGCCGCCACAATGTTTATTGAAATGTTACACCAGGCAAGGCACACCCTGCAATGAGGGGGTGCTCCCTCATTGCAGTGGCAAAATCATTTCAAGATAATGGCATGCTTGCAGACTGCTGTTGTAGCCAGCATGCTCCTTCATTGCTGATAAACAGATGAGCTCCAAAAAGCATGGCGGCACTGGCCACAACACTGCCACATCTCCACAACCTGCTTCTCCAGCAAGCTACCACAACATGTTTCTTGTGCATGCACGCACGCAAACATAAACATTTTAGAAAGCATAGACTCTAATAAAAGAAGGAAAGTTAAGTCCCAGACAGGAGAGAAAATAGTATGGTTTGATGAAGAATGTAATAACATAAAAAAAGCAATTAAGGAAGGTTGAGAAATATGCTATGAAGAACCATGTTCTGCAATCTATGATAGGGTACACAAATTTGAAAAGAGAATATAGAAATTTACTGAAAAAAGAGAAAAGAATATAGGGCAAGTCTATGGTATAATCTGAGAGATATAATATATGAGAAGGACAGCAAACAATGTTGGGCCTTGATAGAAATGCATATGGCTGTAATGAAGATAATAGAACAAATTATGTGGGCATCTCATTTCAAAACAAATTTACCATGTTAATGATGTTGACGTTGGAAATGAAGAGGGTGAATTGACACATGTAAGTCAAGGTACAAAGTGGTAACCAATTATTCAAATGAGGGTAAAAAATGCAATATTAGCCCAGGAGAAAAATAAGTCAAAAGAGGTAGATGCAAGAACTACAGAAGTTCTTCAGTATGACCCAGATTGGTTGGCAGAGCTCTTAGCACCTTTTTTCAAACAGTACACCATGACATGCGTGACTGTGATTGAGTGAATCGCAAAACAGTGACTCAATCATGGTGCATGTCATGGGGGCTACCGATGAGGTAGGGTGACCAGATGGGGTGGGTTCGCATATGTAGCTACAGGTTGGCGTTACACGACCGCGTGCAATGGGGGGGTGGGAGCAGTCACAGCTCGCAGGTATGGGAGGGTTTTGAGGGTGGTGCCATAGTGGGCTGCTGAGCTGGCCCCATGGTATAGTGGGTGGTTCATGGCTTGGGTGGACAGAGTGCTGTGTTCAGTCTGGACACAGGTACGTTTTTCCCGGCCCACATTTTTTTTTAATGTTTTGCACCCCCCGACATGCACCCCCCTGAAGTTGAGAATCCTTAAATAGGGGGTTACAGGGGCACTGCCCCCACATAAAATGTTAAAAATGTAAGTTCCTGGTGCCATTTGGCTGTGCACCAGGGAGTCACAGCGCAGAAAATGATTTTCGGTGCTGTGACTTTGCCATAATAGTGATTGCCTTTCGGTAGTCACCATTATGACATAGAACCATTCATACAGATAAATAAGCGTAAAAAGATTCCAAATAAGGAAAGCAAGAATTATTGTTCCATATTCAAAAGGGGTGCAAAAGGCCAGCCTGGTGGCTCTGAGGGTTGAGGAGTTGGATGCCACACCTTGCACCATGCCGGCGACCCGGGTTCGGGAACGATCTCAGATCATCAGGGGTCAGCAGGGGCAGGAGAGGATTGAGCATCTGGAAGACTGCTCTCCTCTTTTGGGGGTGGGTGGGTTCCGTCTCCAGTGGTATGGCAGCTCCTGGTGGAGATGAGGGGCTGCTGCAATCAATGGGGATCTAGTAGGAAGGGTATGGGGCAGTGGCAGATGTCCTCCAGGTGGGTGTGAAAGCATGCCTGCTGCATGCTGGATGTCATTGCATGTTCATGCCCCCAGGTTCCAGAACAAGCAAAAGACCCTATCCCCAGTAGGTGAAGCTGGGTCCGGAGATGACTCACCCATGCCTAGTACTGAGTCCTCTACACCACCTCTGGTGTTCTGCTTAGTCTGTCCGCCCCACTTGATTCTCAGATAAAGTGCCAGGGAGTAAGGTGGTCCCACAATGGGGGCCTCAGAGCTGGGGGATAGGGCGGACTGGGTGAAGTCAGAGAAGTACCACACCAGAGCAGTGGTGGCAGACTTCAGGCAGGCAGGAGAAAGTGTCATCACATGATCACACTGTAGAGAGTCTGGGAGATACAGAAGTAGGAGGATAAACAATGTTGACCAAAAAAAAAGGGTGCAAAAGAAGACCCCGCTTCCATCAGACCATAAAATTTGCTACCAGTCATTATGAAGATATACTCTAGGATTATCTTAGATAGGCTGGAATCATGGGTGTAAGAGAAACAGCTGATATCTATCTTTCAAAATGATTTTTGAAAAGATTACAATACTTTAGATTGAAGATTTACATGAAACTTTATTTTGGAAAAATATGTGGTCAGAAAAAAGGTGCATATTTATGTGGCATTTATAGGTATAAGAGCTACATTTGATTCCATAAATAGATCTATATTATGGAACATTTTAAAATAATGGAGGTGAGCACTACTCCCTTCACAAAAGAAAGGGTCTTACAAGAGCTCGCTAAGCTCAGGGTGGACAAGACAATGGCACCTGATGGCATACATCCCAGGGTATTAAAGGAGTTAAGGGTGGAACTAGCAGAACCATTAGCAGAACTGTTTAGTGAGTCTTTGAGCATGGGAGAGGTCCTAGAAGACTGGAGAAGGGCTCATGTGATCCCGCTACACAAGAGTGGTAGCAGGGAGGAGGCAGGGAACTACAGACCAGTCAGTCTTACCTCAGTAGTGGACAAGACTATGGAGGCACTCCTTAAGGAAAGGATAGTGCAACACCTGGAATCCATAGGAGCACAGGATCCAAGACAGCATGGGTTTACAAAAGGAAGGTCCTTTCAAACTAATCTCCTAGATTTCTTTGACTGGGTAACCAGACTGGTGGAGCAAGGGGGAGCAGTTGATGTCACTTACCTCGACTTCAGCAAAGCGTTCGACACTTTCCACATAGAAGATTGATAAACAAGCTCGGTAGGCTCGGGGTGGGTCAGGAGTTGGTCAACTGGGTGGCAAACTGGTTGATATGCAAAAAAACAGAGAGTGGTGGTAAATGGTATGCAGTCAGAAGAGATGCAAGTCACAAATTAGGGTACCTCAAGGGATCAGTCCTGGGGCCAGTCCTCTTCAATATCTTCATCAGTGACATTGCAGATGGACTAGAGGGTAAGGCTTGTCTGTTTGCAGATAACACCAAGATCTGCAACAGAGTAGATGATCCAGAAGGGGTGGGCAGAATGAGAAGAGATCTGGATAAACTAGCAAAATGGTCAGAAGAGTGGCAACTGTGATTTAATGCAAAGAAGTTCAAGATCATGCATATAGGGAAGAGAAACCCTGAAGCCACCTATAGGCTGGGAGGGGAGTTGCTGGTAGTCACAAAGGAAGAAAGAGACTTCGGCATCATCATCACCGATGACCTGAAATCATCTAACCAGACCTCTAAAGCAGTAGGTTGGCTAGGGGGATGTTAGGGTGTATTAGTAGGGGTATCACAAGTCGTAAGAGGGAGGTAATAATCCGTCTTTACATTACACTGGTTAGGCCCCATCTGGAGTACTGCATGCAGTACTGGAGGCCACACCTTCACAAGGACATTAACCAAATTGAGGCAGTCCAGAGAAGGGTAACCAAAATGGTGCAGGGACTGCATCAGAAGACATATGAGAACAGATTAACAGAGCTCTATATGTATACCCTAGAGCAAAGGAGGAAGAGAGGTGATATGATCAAGACATTCAAACACCTTAAGGGCATTAACAAGGTGAAAGAGTCTAACATGTTTCAATATAAAAAATAGCAGGACAAGAGGACACAGCATGAGATTAGAGGAGGCCAATTAAGGGGTAATGTGAGGAAGTTCTTTCACAGAGGGTGGTGTGGATGCATGGAGCAGCCTACCTACCTCAGGAAGTGGTGGCTATGAATACAGTGCAGGGCTTCAAACAGCCATGGGATAGGCATAATGGAGCAATACCGATTAGTATGAATAGATAGGCCACTGTCAGCAAAGGATGATGGCACAGTTATGAGGTAGAAAAAGAAATGGGCAGACTGGATGGGCCTTGTGGTCCTTATTTGCCATCAACTTCTATGTTTCTATGTTTCTATGGATCTGAAATAGATAACCAGCTATTAGCCATTATAAAGCTATTACATACAGACACCACATCTAGAATCGGATACGACAGATAAGGAAACTTAAAAGATCCTATAAAAATAGAATCTGGTGTGAAGCAAGGATATCTATTAGCATCTAAGCTATTCAATCTTTATATAGCAACTTTAATTAGAGCTTTAAATACAGTACATACTTTGTCCCCAGTGTCAATGGAAGGGCTATAAAGATAGTGCTTTACACAGATGATGCGATTCTGTTATCTTGGACTATGTTAGGCCTACGTAGAGGTATAACCACTGTGACAGGACATTTTAATAATCTAAAACTAGATAAAAACACAATGAAAACTAAAATAGTAACATTTGGCAAGGAAAACTATGTTCAATCAAATGGCAATAAGGCAGTTCTAGGCATCTGTGCAACAGACTGATATGTCTGTCCAGATTTCTAATACATTCTAATTCTGTCAGCAGTCTAAGTGTTAATATGTTTGCACAGCTTTTTCCTGAAACTCACTTCAAGCTCTCAAAAAGTGTCTAATGCCAAAGTTGAGAATCAAATAATGTATGGGAGTGAAATATGGGGAATGGCTGCAAAGGCTAAGAAAAACATCAATACAATTGAATCAATACAAAACTTCTTCCTTAAAGGACACTACCACAATTTATTTTTACTAGAAACAATTTTGAAAATCTGGCTTCATACAGAGGTAAAGAAAAGACTGTTGTTTACACAGATACTAAAATTGCATTCATGAAAATAACATAAACGCAGTTTCATAGCATTTGAAAAATGTAAACATCAGCTTTCCAATTTCAAAAAACCTGTCCTTCCTGCTCCCTAAAATGGCTGCCAAACATGTTAAGTACTTACATCACTGGATCCAGAGTCAGAGAGCTACAAGGCTTTCTGTAGTGCTGACTAGTTCTTTTTCTCCCCATTTGTTTAGAATTGCTTCACCAAAATGATCAAAACCATGAGCCAGATTTTCCAAGAGGCTGCTAGGTCACCATAAGTTGTGGCTACCTAGGTCCTTGGGGCATCCCAGCTGTGTCTAGGACCCTGCACCATATTCAGGTACAATAGGGTCCCTGTGTCAGAACCCCGGGATGTACCACACCCATGGGCGGTAATGAAAATGACACAACTGTGGAAAATGCTGCAGGGTTCTGGCCTCCCTCCCCCTTGCCACAACTATGAAGGTGCTGGGATGGTCGAGGTTGAGGCCACACACACAGGGCAGGCAGGTGGAGTCTGGGGTTGTCATGGGCAGGGGGTGGCATGGATGTCTTTGGGAAAGAGGTGGGTGAGCATCTGATGGTAGTAGCACCCCTCAGAGTACCAATTTGTGCACAGGACTATGACGGACATTGAATGGCATTTGGGGGGTACACAAACTGACAGTGTCATGGCCCCAAATAGGCATAGCCCAACTGCAGCCTCCAGGGCCATACCCACTTAGGGCCATGGCACCATGAGTCTCCATACCATCCAAACACCATTCTATGTCTGTCACAGTCCTGTGCACAAATTGGCACCCCTGATGGGTACTACCACCATCAGATGCTCACCCACCCCTTCCTCAAAGACATTCACACCACCCCGTGCCCATGCCAACCCCCTACATGCCCATCAGTACCCTCGACAGACATGTCTCCATGGAGGCCACAGTGATGCAAGGAGCTTGGACCACCTTTTCAATGGTCTAACTGCAGCCCCTTGCTGTGGCCATGGCAGGACTTCTTGCATCCCAGAAAAGGGGATGTTGTAGCCCTCCCATGGCGCAAGCCCCCTTGCAGAGTGGGGCACCCTGCTTGTAGACACAAGGGGGGGTGCTCTGCTATTTGGCCACAGTGGGTCCCGATTCAGGCACAGTCTGCATTTCTGAATTAGGAATGCCACAAAGTATAACATAAGGTACAAGTTGTGTCACATCTGTTCGACGCAACCACCTTCCATCAGTTGTGGGGCTCTGAAAATTCAGCCCCATGTGTTAACATGTGAATTATTTAGATAAGTACACATGTAAGCCTATGGTTTTGTTAATTTCATTTACTTTAACTTGATGAAATTGTGTTGTAATCTAACTGACTTTCTCTTTAGCAAACCGCAGTACAGTACAATTCTTCAAATACCTGGTGATCTAGTGGTTATGTGATGTCCCAAAATTTGTAGTGAAGTACTGGTCTGGTCCAATGCTAAAGTTCATGCTTTCTTGGTAAGCCAAAAATATGCTTCCCTTGTAGTCTTCTTTTTCCACATTAACCCTCCCCCCACACACTAGCCTGCCCTTCATCTAATACCCTCCATCCACATTATGTCCCTAGTACTGCCTGGGGCAGCATATGAGCTTGGGGTTCCATGAAGAGAATTATCATACTTCAGATTGCATTCTTGTACCTCAAAGAGTAGTGCACACCTACACAGACAAGCTTCATTAGCTGGCACTGTTAAATAATGGTTCCCAAGTCACCCTGTGGTCCTCTTTCATCAATATTTCACTTCTTCTCCCAAAGTACACATTGGGCAGATCACCGGCCTTCCACACAATAAAGGCAGTATGTACAGTCCCCCTGTTTTGTTTTCTTCCCACCTCATTACTCAACAACCAGGTCTTATGGAAGAGTCTAGCAATAAGCATAAGGAAACACCAGAAAAACTGCTGTTCATACCATCAGAAGGGCTGGACATACTATGGATAGTGTGGGAGCAGAAGTAAAACATTGTTTAGTAGTAGTTTATTTGTTCAATTATTCAAACCATTACAAATTCAATATCACATAAATTACCAACATACATGTCCATTGTAGAATGTCAATCTACTGTACTTAAATTATAATTCATATATGGTTAATAAGTCATTTATGGCATATTTTATATAAATCTTGCAAATACCAGTTGTTTAAATCCTATTATTTTATCTAACCAAGCTAGCTTGAAGAATATATGTAACTAGTTAAAAACTCAGAATAATCCACAGTTGATTACAGGAAAAAAAGGGAGGGAATCTTCTATCAGCCCCATGACCCATAAAGAGCTGTAGTACCCAGTCATGTTCCAATTATATTCCAACATTTCCTGGCTTCACACCAATTTTGGCAAGTACTATGAAGCATTCTGCATTTAGTGTCAAAGAATATGTCCAGAAGACCTCCCACTATACCATCACTACTGGACCACTTGCGTCCACATACTGGTATGGCACTTTCTGTAAATACTTCTGCTAGATCTAACATGTTAGCCCTTAAAAGTGATCCAATCTTGGCATCACATATCTACTTTCATTACTTAACCAGATATACAGCTACTTACCTGTAACATACTTTCTGTCTGCTGTTGTCAGCCTCTGAATTTTTAGGTATTTATGGGGATTATCTACATGAAACTATATCCATTTAGACTCCTATACATTTGCTCCTTTTCTTTCCTAATGATGCTCTATCTGGGAGTATAAAACACCACAGAACATTTACCAGGCTGACAGAACACAATTAAGGTCCATCAGGCAACATACACTCCCCTATTAATGCAAAACATAAAATAAGTGTAGCAAAGTCTAGCAAAGAAATAAAAACATTTGCAAAATTCTTCAACAAATGAAAATGGCTTTAACTCCTGCTATTTAATCATTTCCTGTGGTAGATGCTTAAAATTCCATCTCCATATTTAAGACAGACTTACTGTTTCAAAAAAACACATTATACATATTTAAATGCAGATATATTATGGATACAGACGCAAAATACAAAAGATATATAAATTTCAAAATAGATCAAGTCCAATGCTACAAGTATGAACAGACTGTCCAGTTCCATTCGGCACAATGACCGTCTCCAAATCAGGAGACCTACTTTAACACAAAAGTTATTTTCTTATGCAGTTTACATCAAAGAGTCTGAGAGAGAGGACTGAGAGCAACTAGCAGATTTATGCCTCAATTTCATTTCTTTTGTAAAGCTTTCTAGCACCGGTTGGCTTTATCAATGTCTTTTCATGTAAAATAAATTATTAGGAATCAAGCTCCTTGGCTCAGACAACTACCAGTAAGCATATATTTCTTTAACTTAACATAGAAATATAGAAACGTAGATTTTGACAGCAGATAAGGACCGCTTGGCCCACCTAGTTTGCCCATTTCTCTACCAACAGGATAAGCTGCAGATCTGAGTTAACCAACAGTCTATTCTTCCTACCCCCACACGAATTGCCTTTTGTCTGTCCCATGCATTCTTGAATTCTACCATAGTTTTAGACCCCACAACCTCCTGAGGAAGACTGTTCCATACGTCGACCACCTTTCTGTGAAAAAATACTTCCTCACATTGCCCCTGAGCCATCCCCCCTCTATCTTCAAATTGTGTCCCCTTGTTCTTGCACATCCCTTTTTCTGAAAGACGCTACCCTCTTGGACTTTGTTGATTCCACTGAGATACTTAAAAGTTTCTGTCATATCCTCTCTCTCCCTCTTTTCCTCAAGGGTATACATGTTAAGCTCCTTTAGTCTCTCCTCATATGGCTTCTCTTGCAGACCCTGCACCATTTTAGTTGCCCTCCTCTGGACTGCCTCCATCCTGTCTATGTCCTTGCAGAGATGGGGTCTCCAGAACTGAACACAGTACTCCAGATTGTGTCTCACCATCTGTCTGTACAGAGGGATAACAACTTCCTGTTTTCTGCTGGTGATGCCTCTCCCTATACATCCCAATATCCCCCTAGCCCTCCCTAATGACTTCTCACATTGCTTGCCAACCTTAAGGTCATCTGATATGATTACCCCAGGTCCCTTACCATTTTTGTTGTTGTTACTACCTCCCCCATTGTGTACTCTTCCCCTGGGTTTTTGTTTTCCAGGTGCATTATTTTTGCACTTATTTGCATTGAATCCAAGCTGCCATACTTCTGACCATTCCTCTAACCTTGCCAAGTCCCTTCTCATCCTTTCCATGCCTCATTGTGCATCAGCCCTGTTGCAGATCTTTGTGTCATATGCAAAGAGGCATGCTTTTCCTTCCAGTCCCTTTGCAATGTCACTTAAAAAGACATTAAAAAGGACTGGACCCAGTATTGAACCAAGTGGTACCCCGCTAGAAACCCCTTTCTTCAGTGTGGACTCACATAATTACTCTTCTGTGTCCTGTCTGTCCAGCCAATGTTTTACTTAGGCTACCACCCTGGGACCCACTCCCAGGCTGGTTAATTTGTTTATTAACCTTGTGTGTGGGACTGTGTCAAGTGCCTTGCAAGTCTAGGTAGGCTATGTCCACAGCCCCTCCCTGGTCTACTACTTTGGTCACCCAGTCAAAGAAATTGATTAGATTCATCTGACATGACCTTCCCACTGTGAACCTATGCTGCCTTGGGTCCTGTGCCCTACTGGCCTCTAGGTGCTCAACAATTCTTTCATTTCAGAAACAATTCCAACACTTTCCCTACTACTTTAGTTTAAGCTCAAAATAATTGAAGCCAAAGTTGCACCCCATCATGGATATATGGTTGATGTGATTAAAATTTTTCTTAAAATTCCATTAAGAAACTCTTACAGCACTTAAAATTTCGAATAATTTTCAAGCGGGAAGGGAACCCATATTTAAATGAAAAGACAGAATTGAATACTGTTCCATAAGTCAATTTTTAAAAGCCTTTAGATACCATTATTCAATTAGGTAGATCTCAAGCCATTTGTAAAATTTTGAATAACTTAAATAAATAATACACAGACTTTAACCTTCATATCAACTTCAGTTTCATGTAGCCAGACTGGAGACTCTATTTCCAGGTGGTAATATGGCCATACGAGACAGCATTTTCCTCTTCCTTTTGCTACCTCAAATTCAAATTTGCACTCCTCATTAAATCACTCTTCGTCTGACTCATTAATACTCCTTGTCCTTCATCACTGTGAATACATTGCAATCCTGTAAACTTCTCCAGGTATGAATCATAGAATTTCACGCAGCACCTAGAAAAAAAAAAGAAAACAACATTGCTCGATCTGAACATAGTAAATTCAACAATCACAGTAACAAACTCTTGACACCCTCTGGCAAAGGTGGCATACCTTTAGTAAATGAGCTTTTTGCTTTTAATTATCTCAGGATGTTTTGAACAACTCTCAGTCGGTCCACACGGGTGATTGACAATGCTCCATTTGGGTCTAGTCCCATTTTTTTAAACTCAGGCACACAATGCTTGTCGGAACATCCAGCTATAGTCCTGCAAGACCTTGGTACTAGACACCTGGCATTTCTTTAAATCAAAGCCTGATAAAAATGGCAGCTTAATTCAGAGAGACAAGAGGGGGCTACTTTGTTTTCCCTTCTTCTCTCTTTCCATTACAACAATGCCCAACAGAATGCCAGAAACCAGCATTTTGACTATAGCTTGTGTAGCTTCCAACTGACAAGGTAGGTATATTTCCAAGGACTGCAAGTTAAAACAAATTGGGTTTCATTCATAAAACCCACCAAAAAGAACTTTTTAGTGAAGTGCAACCGAAGAGCAGAGAGCATGCAGCAGGGAGCATAGCAGCACTGCGGCAATCTTGCCGCTCCGCCCCTCGTGGGTCATTCAAGTAAAACATTGATGAAAGAGGACCTTAGAGTGATTAGGGGAGCATCACTGAACAGTTCCAGCTGATGACGCATACTGGTATTTGTATAGGTGTGCATTACTCTCTCAGGTACAATATTATGATATGAAGTGTGCTAATTATTTTTCTGGGACCAGCAAGCTCATACAGTATATGGGATCAGGCGTTATTAAACAGGACAGAAAATCATTTCTAATTGGCAGCTATTTGTAATGTTCCTATTTATAGAAATTATATCCATAGTACTAAATGATCCATATGTAACTGTACCTAAATAAAAAAGTGTGAAAAACTATATAGTGTATTGTAGAACACTGTTCTAGGTAGAAACTGATACCTAGACCAGCGTTGCTGTGCTGCAGTAGCTATGTAATTTTCATTGTTGTGCTGCACTAGATACATAGCTTCTGCAGCACAACATGAAACATCTTCAGGCATGCATGTTCCGTGAACCTCTGCTCTTCCTGAAATGACCGCAGCAGTGAGAGCTGACCATGGAAGAGTGTAGCACTGAAAAAAGTGAGTTGGATTTTAAATCATAATACTAATTTCTCTTATGTATAGCTAACCTTACACTATAGAAGACAATGTATGGTACATTTTCCACAACAAGCGTGAGTAGCCATCTCGAGATTGTCATGATGATCAAAATTTCTCAGGCTTCAATTTTGAGGTTTAAAGAGTTGCCATGGCATCCTCTCAATGGCTAAACACACTTGTTGTGAATAGTGGACCATACTTTATCATCTATGTTTTGTGATGATTTGTTTTTATGGGCAGCATTCTGTTACAGTTCTCTTCATAGAACCAGTGATCTGGAGTTTTAATATGGTTTGCACAAAGAACTCTAAGCATGGTTCTGACAGGAAAATAGTTTATGTTTAGCATTCTGTACACAAACTGTAACTAAACAACTCTATAATACTATCTAAAGAAAATGAACAACCCCCCCAAACAATAAAAGAATACCAACTCAACTCTACTAAACCTCCCCCCCAACACACTCCCTCCCACTCTTGTAGGCCATGCACCATTGTAACAATGTACAACCTTAGAAGCCTATATACCCAGGACAAGCTTAGGTAAAGTCGTGGTCTTTAGTCTATTATTAAATATGATCTCCAGTCCCCATGGGGGAGTTGAAACCCAGAAATATGGAATCATCTGCCAAACATAAAAGGAAAAAAAGGTCCCCAATGGGTTTGAAACTTGGGTAATACATGATTAGCAATAACAATTGCCCTCTCCATGTTTAAGGTGGAAAAGACCTCCTGAACCAGTATCCTGTGAGGTGGGTGCATGGGGAAGGGCACTGTCCATAACAGCGACTCCTTCCTGGTGCAATCCCTCACAGCGATGGGAGGGTAGGGGGACTGGATGAGGGGGTGGATGAAATGGCTGACAGGATGTTGCTATGTGTACGCACGTGGGGGGGCGAGCACGGTGAGTGTGGGCTGGGAGGGTCAGAGAAGCTGTAGGGGGTGGTGCTGAAGTGGATTGCTGAGCTGCATCATGGGTTGGCTAGTGGCTGGGGTGGTTGAGGTACCAGATTCAGGTCTGGGCACTGGTGCAATTTTATTGCATCTGGCCTGAACCTTTATTTTTTAATGCTTTCACCCCCTCGACATGCATGCCTCCCGGAGTTGAGAATCCTTTAGTAGGGGTGTGCGAGGGGCACAGCCCCCCCACAGAAAGCATTAAAACACATGTCCCAGCATTGTTGTCCTGTGTGCCGGGGTTGTCAGAGTGCCAAAAATGTTTTCAGCACTCTAAGGTGCAATAACGGTGATCACCTTTAGGCATTCACCGTTATCACATAGAACCTCCTGAACCCACTCTATCCTAGATGGCATTTGGTCAGCATTCCAGTTTCTTATTAAAAGTAACTTAGTAACTCCAGCTATTAAGGCCATATATATCTTCTCTTTAATCTGTGCAATCCTATCATAATTGCCCAATATACAGATTTCTGGGGCAAAATACTGGGTATGGCCAAATAAAGGGATAAATAAGTTTTCAATAGAGCATTGAAAGGAAGCTACTTGAGGACATGTTCAGATCATATGAAATAACATACCCACATCCTGGGAACATCTAGGACAAGTAGGTTCAGGGAACTGACCCATTCTAAGTAATTTATAAGGAGCAAAGTATAAATTGTGTAAAATGTTAAACTGAAGTAAACATAGTCTGTCTTGTTTAATACAGATATACAAATTTCTTCATGTCCTTACCTTGTAGAAATAGAATAATGTAGATCTAAAACTTGTTTCCAATAGTAGGCTGCAGAAGTACAATTTACCCAAGTGAGTTTACTAATTCTATATATATATATATATATATATATATAGATAGTATATATGTATATATGTGTGTATATATATATATATATATATATATATATATATATATATATATATATGAGATTAGCTTACTTTGTCTTGGTAAAACAGACAAAGTTGCAAATAACAAACCTGCATCTATGTGCCAAGGTGGGGTTCCCAAAAAAGAACTTAAACAATGTTTAATTTGGGAGTAGTGTAAAAAATGATGTACCGGGAGAAGAACTTTCTCTCTGAATTCAGAAAAAGAAATGACACTAACATTTTTAGCAATATCTGCTAATGAATCAGTCTCAGTACCTTTCCACTGTTCCAGTAGAACTATGTTCTTGTTAATCTGAATGTTCAAATTATTGAAGAAAGGTTGGCTAAGGTCTGCATTATAGGTTAATGCAGGAAGTGGCAAAACTGCAAATGGGCTTGACTTGACCAACCTATTGGGGTGTTTCTCAAAACCTTAGGTACTTTGGATAGGGGAGTATATAGTAAGGACAACAAAGAAAGGCGATGTTCCATAGCCAATGAGATTCTATCTGCAAACAACCAGGATTGTAAGGCTGCTTCTCCCTAGGTTGGCCCCATTGAAAATATTTTGAACCATGTAACGCAAAATAATAATTTAATAGATGAGGAAGCTGAAGTCCTCCCATGTCCCTAGGCTGACAAAGTTTATTAATCACCCTTCTTGGGGTTTTCCCTAGCCAAATAAACTTAGACCAGAAGCAGTAGACTGGATTTTAAACAAAAAGTCCTAGGCCACATGATCAAATGCCTTCTTTGCATCCAGGGAAACCAACACTACATCTGTATTAGCCTCCTGGATTCAGAGAAAAGTGGTCACTGGAATGACAGATGGGGACAAAACCTGCCTGCTCTGGGTCTATCAGGCCCGAGCACACTTTTTTGAGCCTAGAAGCCAGAATGGAAGCTAAAAATTTAATATCTGCATATAGGAGTAAGACAGGATGGTAATTATCAGGGATGGTAGGGTCTCTTCCTGATTTTGGAAGTAAAACAATCTTGGCAACAAAAACAGCCATTTCTTTGATGCCTGAGGTATGTAAATAATTAAATAACACAGTAAGCATGGGAGCTAACTCGGCTCTGAATACTTTATATAATAAATATACAAAGCCATCAGGCCATGGGGCATTGTCCGAGGAGAGGGACCCTATCACTGACAATATCTTGGCTTCCGTAATGGGGCCCACCAGGGAACTTTTTTGCAAGTCTGTAAGAGTGGGCAGGTCTATTCCTGTTAGGAAATGTTCTAAATTTGTTTTGGACTTTGAGTTGTTCTCTGGTGGTTTATATCGAGTTTGGTAAAAATCTTAAAAAAATCTCAGGCAGTTGTTTAGAGTCTGAAACGATATGACTTGACCTGGGATTGATGAGATCTGCCATGCACCATGCTGAGGCTCTCTGTTTAAGGCACATTGCAAGAAGTCTGCCCGCCTTCTTCCCTTGCCCTACATAAGTAGTCTTCAAAGTAGCTGCTGACTGAGTCAGCCTGTTCAGAAGATGGGCAGAGTACTTGGCCTTCAAGTCACTCAGCTCTAGCCATTTATCGTTGTCTGAAGTTTTAGATAATGTTGACTCCAGTACTTTAATTTGAGATAGCCATTCATCCACTTGTTTTGTCTGCTTCTTTTTCTTGATTGTAACTAGTTGAATTAACTCCCCTCTCCATATCACTTTGGGAGACCCCCATACCACATCTTTCACAGAAATAGAATCAATGTTCTCTTCAATTGAGCAAAGTACAGTATATAAGTTCTCATATGGTCTAACACTTCTGAATCTGCAAATAATTGAGAGTTGAGGGGCCAAGTGCCAGAGCAAGGGGGTCTCTGTGATAATGTTAAGTATAGTTGAATCGGGAATGGTCTGAAATCACTCTGGAACCTATGCTGATGTCACTAACATAATGTAATCACGAATGACTGATTAAAATAATCAATTTGGGAATAGACCCTGTGTGTGGGAGAATAAAAGGTAAACAATTGTTCCCTAGTGTGTAGAATCCTCCAGGGGTCAATTAAGCCCATGGTTTCCATGAACTCCCTCAGAACCCTCTGGGTCAGGGACAAACAAATTCTTCTTTTGAATGTTCTCTTCAAATCACTAGAACAGACAAGATTCCAGTGCCCTCCCTGAATGCAGGAAATATTGGTGAATGAAGCAAAAATAGATGCCAGGGCTGGGAAAAAAGAAGGAGTGCCTATGTTTGGCTCATAGATGGAGGACATTGCAACTTCTTTATTAGCTAACTTACCATGCAATATAATATATCTTCCCTCCGGGTCTTTTCATTCTTGCACTAACTGAAAAGGAACAGACTTAGGCAATAAAATGGCCACCCCCCTGTCTGTTACTAGGTCCCACTCCAAACACCTGTCCAACCCAAAATTTGTTCAAATTGTGAATTTTGTCTGCTGGAACATGGTGCACAACAGTCAGAGAGCTTTTAGAGACCAGTGTATCGAGTAGCCTTAAATCTAGTAGGTAGGCTGGACGGCTTGAGATAAAGCAAACTTTTCAACTGCATACCAACTTGCTGGCACATTCCTTTTTCAATTAATAAGCAGATCAGGACATAAGTGTCCCCTGCTTGGTTCTCCCAGTTACAGCTCCACCTAAGGAATTTACTGCCATGTATTGTGCAACAAAAGAGAAAGAAATTTGGAAAGCACAGACCTTCCTGATCCTTCGGGATTGTGAACTTGAGACAGGGTCGACGAACTGCCTTTCCCTTCCACAGAAAGGAATCAATCATCTATTAAAGGTGAGAGAACCAGAATCTGAGAAGGTCAGGACATAACATACTTAAGGAATATAAGATGCGGGGAAGGAAAATCATTTTAATTATACTAATTCTGCCCCAGAGTGAGAGAGGTAGGGAGGCCCATCACTGCAAATCATATTTAAGCTGCTGCAGGAGAGGGGTAACATTTTCTTTGATTAAAGCCAAGGGATATTTGGTAAGACGTGTACCTAGATAGGTCAACCCTTTGTTTTCCCAGGTTAGGCCCAAATCTGTAATCTCCTGCTTAAGAACTTAAGGGTTGAGGGGCAAAACCTTAATTTTCTCTAAATTCAATTTGTAACCTGAAATAGAGGAGAAGCACTGGACTTCAGTCAGTATGGCCGGAACAGAAGTAGAGGGTTCCTTCAAATGTTATAGAAAGTCATCCACATATGTGGATATTTTATCATGGATCCCTCCATGTACTATACCCAACACTGACTGATTATTATGGAGATTATGTGTAAGTGGCTCTAGATACAAATTAAATGAAAATAGTGATAACTGGCACCCCTGCCTTGTTTCCACTGCAAGGAGAGTGGAGCAGATAAAACACCATTGTACCAGACATGGGCTGTTGGGTTGTTAAACAATAATTTAATCTAAGAAATAAATTCAGGAGGAAAGGTACAGTTTCCCAATGCCATAAACAGATGAGGCCAAAAGACACAATTGAAAGCCTTTTCAGCATCCAGGGATACCAGGACCGAAGGTGTCCTGCACTCCCAGGGCACAGACATTAAGTAGTGAAGCTTACGAATGTGATTGCTGGAGAGTCAACCAGCCATGAAACGCATCTGTATCGAACTTATCAATCCAGCCCACACCATTTGAAGCCAGTTAGCTAATACTATAGGCAAGATTTTTATATCAGAGTTAAGCAATGAGATCAGCCGATAACTGCTGGGAGCCAGTTCAGTGTTCTCAGGCTTCTTTAAAAGGGTTATCCATGCCTGGGTAAATGTCAAATTAGTTAACCTGATACATATATGTAATTAAACATCTTAGTTCAGAAAGGGGCCAGATCATCCATTAATGTCTTGTTAAAATTGTTTGTAAAGCCGTCTGGAGCTTTATCCAATGGGAGCTGCTATATCACTCGTCAGACCTCATGTTCTGTAATAGGCCCTTTCATGAGTTCTTGCTTTTGGGGAGTCAACATTGGGAGTTGAAGTGAATCAAGGCAGATGGCTATGAGATCAAAAAGGACCACCTCAGAGGGCTCTATGTGTTACAAGCCGTGGTAGTAGTTCCAGAAAACTTCGGCTATAGCACTCGGCTTGGGTGCAATAGTACCCTCTTGTTCAGTTTGAATATGAGGAATGGCTTTAGCAGTGTCCAAGTGTTGGAGCTGAAGAGCCAACAATTTTCCTGCCCCCTCCCCAGATTAGTACTGAATTTTGGTGCACGTAAGAGCCGATTCAGCCTTCTCTGCCTGTAGGCTAATATGTTGAGCCCTGAGGGAATTGAGGCATAATCACTCTATAGCTAGTGTGTCTGAGGACAAATTACCTTCTAATTGCTGGATGTCCTGCAACAATTGTTCCTCCATCACATTACAAAGCCATTTTCGCTTCGAGGAAAGGTGGATGCATTCCCCACAAAGTGTGCATATAGCCACTTCCCACAACACATCCAAAGCTCACATGGCCAAATCACTGGGCGCAAAAAAGGCCTGAACAAAGGCCCAAATAATCTACAGTGTCTTGGGGTCCCAAAGGAGTTGGGAATTTAGATGCCACACTCTGTCCTGGTCCATCTGGCCTTAGACAGAATGTGTCATAGTGACTGCAGCATGGTCTGAAATGATCATGGGTTGGATGTCACAAGAGAAAAAATTAAGGAGTGATTTTTAAGTAATAAGGAAATAGTCAAGCCTGGAAAATGACCTGTGAGGGGAGGAACAAAATGTGTATTGCTTAACCATGGGATGGAGGACACGCCATGGAACAATCAAGCCATTCAATTCTAGCAGCTCCTGCAGACTTCGCTGCCCAGGGGATAGGCTTTTATGGAGAGAACTTGACTTGACTGGTCCAAATCTGTTGGGTACACTATATTGCAGTCCTCTCAAAGAATTATGGGTGGACAAAGTGGGCTAGCTAAACATCTAAGTCAGCAAAGAAGATTGGAGAGTCCACACCAGGGCCTTAAACCAATCCAAACAAAGCCTCCATTAAACCCAGTTGTCCATGTACAAACATTTACCATCCCTCCAGATCTCCCCATTCTCTAATAAGCTGAAAGGTCAGCCAGTGAGTAAAGATGCATTGAAGTTAAATTCTGCCCGTGAAGTAGATGTGAAGTAGCCTACTTCATGTTACTTTCTGGCTACACGAAGAGCCCATTGAAAACCGCTGCTTCGCCACTTCACCTTGTAGTAATGGCGATAATGACTTTGCATTGCTTACTCCATCCTACTTCACTTTAAAGGTTGCCTGAGAATTTACAGGCAGCCCACACACATCACATGGCTTACACAGTCTAGATCACATGCTTCAAGTAGGCAAGAAGTGAATCATGCTTGAAAGAGAGTTTCACTTTCACCTTCTAGGAGGAGATAGAGCTGGTTGAACAGAGAGTGAGAGAGGAGATTAAATCTAGAAATTAAAACGACTATAAACCTTTATATTTTTTTTGCTAATTAGCTGATTTTTTTTTGTATTTTAAAAGCCTATTTGTTGTCTGGATTTGTATTTGTGCATTATTTCTGTTTAGTGTTTGTTAATTGTTAGTTGTTTGTGTGTGTGTGTGTGTGTGTGTGTGTTTGTGTGCGTGTGTGTCTGTGTGTGTGAGAGAGAGACTAGAATGGAGGAGGAGAGAGGTGGTTTTCATAGACATAGAGGAGGAGATCGCATCAGTGTATGCACACATGGTGGCAGGCTGCGTTTGGACTGGATCACCATCCTGAACAGTGTTCCCCATGAACCAGGAGGTGGGAAACTTGGTGCCATGGAAGCACCACCTCTTGTGGCACCTACCTGTGCCCCCCTCATGCCACCATCTGCTATGGCCCTGTGCCAGCAGCTCAGCAGCAGGAAGTCAGGGGGGAGGAGAAGCCACAGCAGTCATAGTAGCAGCAGCAGGTTTCCACACCTCCGGCCCCAATTGTGCAGCAGCAGCAGCAGCAGCCCCTGGCTCCAACAACACCTGGGCCCCTCACCTATGCCCGTTCCTCCTCACACCTCATTAGTGTGGGAGTTCTTTACTACATTGTCTGGGGACAGCAGTGTAGTGAAATGTAATCTATGTGGTGTGGAGATGCGCTGTTGCCCTAAAGGAACTCACCTTGTCACAGGTGGTCAGCACACCCACCTGTACAACCACCACCACCATGTACAGTGGCAGGCCAAGGTTGCAGAAAAGGCCAGTAATGCACCTGCTGGCCCTGCTGGGGAAGAGGGGTTAGCATGGCACCCACCTGCATGTGAAAGTGTGAAGTGGGGGAGGGCCATAAATCAAGCAGCTGCTCCACCACCACAACCTGCAGCAGGTGATGGTGGCAACCCTGTCCAACTACCTACCATACAGGCCAATTTGGGCCTGATATGGAATAAGTTAAAGGCTGTTAACCACCATCTTGACAATGTTGAGCAGCAGTTGGAGTGAACTGAGGGGCACCAGCTACAGATTATGGGGCTGCTTTAACTGCTGCTTTCCCATCAGAACATTGATCATTAGTTTTAGTTTGTCCTTGCACCCACCATACTCTGTGTGAAAAAAATTAATTTCTGATGTTGCCCCGATCCGTCCCCCCCATCTTCAAATGTTGGGCCCTTCTTCATGCACATCTCTTTTTCTGGATGATGTTACCTTCTTGTATGGAGTTGATTTCCTTTCAGTACTTGATAGTTTCTATCATGCCCCCCCCTTGCATTTATATGTAATACCCTTTAGTGTCTCTTTGTCTGGCTTCTGGGACATACCCTTTAACATTTTAGTTGCTCTCCTTTGTACAGCCTCCATCCTGTCTATGTCCTTGCAGAGATATGCTCTGTCTCCATAACTGTACACTGTATTCCAGATGATGTCTCCCCAAATATCTGTACAGAGTGATTTAAACTTCTGGTTTTGTAATTTATTGTAAGGTGATACCTCTCCAATGCATTCCAGTATCCACCCAGACCTCTTTACTGCCTTCTCTCATTTCTTGTCTACCTTTCTGTCATCTTATACAGGTCACTTTCCATTTTTGATGATGTTAATACAACCTCCTCCCCCATTGTGCACTGTTTGGTGTATAATTTTAAGTTTGTGTTCCATCTTTCTTTCTCATAATCTTGTTTAGCCCTGAAAAATTGTAAGAACACTAGCCAAAAACAGTTTAAAGAAAATAACCTAAAAAAGTGTGTCCATCCCTTCCTTATATTTCTTCTTAATAATTTCTGTTTACCAACAGGAAATATATTTTTCTGCCCAGTAATGTTTTCTTTCAGTTGTGGTGTGTTTGTGGAAAAGCAGCAGTGAGCAGCACAATAATCTGTTAAACAGCATGTGTGCACTGTCAGGTGCCCACTGCCCATCTCCCTGAAAACATATATGATTGATTACTTGGGTTTTGTGACTGGATTGGAAGGATGCATGAACTACGCACTTCGGAGCCTGTGGAGGAGACTTCGAAAGCAGGATTGCATAGCATGTTTTATTTTATAACAGGTATATACTGTTGTCAGAGCATGTAATCTTTCCAGCAGATCTTATTGTTTATCCAACCTGGTCGGTGGGCTCCCCTCTTTCTCTGTTTCACCCTGAAGTGAGTGGAGTGAAGGTGCTCTAATCCCTTAGAATTGCACCAAGGTGTTCTCCACTACATCTACATAACAGAGACATCAGTTGGATGATGATCGAGGAATAAGCTTTAGTCTTGCCTACTGTCTCATAAAGGAAAGTTTTTCCAGTCACAGAATTCTTATTTATTATCTCTATTAATTTTAAAAAGCATTGATTATTTTTGTTCTGCTCCCAAGCTTTTATTTTAAGTCTGTATATTTTATTGTTGTTATACATATATTGTTTTATTTTATTTTTTCCTTTTTTCTTTTATAGAGACCGTATTTTTCTTTAAAATAATAAAAAAAGGGGTTCCTAAGTTTCGTGTGCTTTAGTCACGTGATATGGTAATATAAAGAGATGCATGTCAGCCAGGTGAACAGATCGCTTTCCTTGCTCCTGAGATAACAGCATTCCTGTTTGCATGGCGGCTTTTTTGGATACTCAATTTTGGATACTCCAGCATTTAGATTTACTAAACTAGCTCTTTTGGACACTAAAAGTAAGTTAACAAGCATTTGAAACTTATGACGAACTGTGTTGTTTTTATATTATATAATTAGGTGAATCCAGCTAGCATTTTAGTCTTTTTTAGCTAGATGACAGTTTTTATAAAATTCACACCATTAATCACTGCTTAATAACAGTAGTTTTTTGTTTTATTTAGTGTGTTTTACTAAAAGAACTCTGCAAGTGCTTATACTGAGGCTGAACCAGAGTGGGAATAATAGAAGCAAATCTATCATCAGGCTGAACCAACTTTGCTTCTGGTGTTTAAACTTTACTTTGGCGTTGTTCCTGATGCTTTACTTCTTAATGCGAACAAAGATTAGATTGATGGAACATCAGATCTAGCGTGTGATTTATAACTATGTAGCAATGCAATTCTTGAGTGTTTGAAGATGCCATTTAGTGGACTCCTGTTTGGTATCCTGATTCCGTGTCAGTTATTTCACAAACTGAGCGTTTTGAAAGACGCCATTTAAAGGACTTTCGTCTGTTATCCTGCTCCCTTGCCAATTAATGCCAAACTCGTTCATGGGGAGTATTTCACACGGCTGGTGGAGAAGCATCCTTTGAAACTGAGACTTTGGAGACTTGGTATTGGACTATTTTCATACTTATAAGTTAGGTGTTTTGAATTGCAGATAATCTGCGAAATACTATAAATTCTGTGAAATACAGGTTTTCAAGTCTGTGTATGTAAGAATCTTAATTGCTGTATTGAATATAGTATCAGTAATATTATGGTTCATACTAGGAAACAAATTTTAAAAATGGGGGGATTTAATGGCTATGGACCAAAATGAAAGTAGTAATTTGGTCTTGAGTTCACAAAAGGGCAGATCAGAAATAGAGTTCAATCAAGACAGCATTAGGATTGATTTAATGCACATGTCATCTAATTTGCAATCAACCCCAGTTATAATCTGTTCTAATTCTGAGCATACTGAGAAAAGAAATAAAAAAAGCATAAGTAAATACAAAGGTGGGAGTACAAAGAAAAAAACTGTTAAAGGTAAAATTTATAAGGGAAGGGGAAAGGAAAGTAAAAATAAAAATTATGAAACTATAACATCTTGACTAAACAGTATTTCTCGTGAAATAAAAGGGAGAGGAAGACAATTAAAGCAATCTAATATAAAAGATCATTATAGTCCCTTAACCACCGCTAAGTTATGCAATTCATGCAATACACATAAGGAATTGCTACATTTGGGAAAAGTTAGTTTAAATGATGACCAAAATGATCATATCGAAATGCAAGTCATGGAACCTATAGGGGCTGGGAATGATACTCAAAAGTTCACAGAAGATTTAAATTCAGGAGTGTATATTAATTTGGACGCTTCTAAAAGTATAAATGAGTTTTCTGCACATACTACCAAATACTTGGAGGAAACCGTGGATTTTTTGCCAGAATACTTTAAGGAATCTAAGCCAGAACCAGTTTCTTACTGGCAAAATGATTTAAAAAATATAGCTGTGGAATTACAGCAGACCATAAATGGATTAATACAGTTTACTGGTTTGAACTCTTATAAACAACTTGATAATGGTAAAACAGTATATTTTACTACTGCTATGAGTAAAGAATATTGCACAGCTGCATCTAACACACATACTGTGCATTTGATGATTCTGGATCATTTAGTTGATCTGAAACATGAAATAGATCTTTTAAAAAAATATAGCAATAAATGGTTCTAGACTAGATGATATTTTACTTAGACTTGATAAATTACCTCATTTTGAGAGTATACGCTCTTTATCTGCTATTGAACCAGATTGTTCCCAATATTTACCTTGCCCAGATTTTTTAGTGATGGATTCCACTGATATGCCCTCCATATTTCCTGAATCTTTAGATCTTCCTCCAGTAACTAAGAATGTTCTAAGTAATAAGAGTCTTAGTACAAATAAAAGCAAAAAGAAATCTAATAAAATTAGGGGTAAAACTAAGAGATTGAGTAAGGGAAAGATAAGTTGTCAGCAAGAAGGAAAAAAGACCCTGGTAACATCAGATATGCACAATATGAGTATGGAAGAGATGGTTACAAATATAGTAGGGTTAACTGCAAATGAAGTGGAGAAGTTTGGAGAAGAACAGGTCTTGGATAAGTATACTTATATAAAAAAAAACAAAGCCAGATGCATACAAAGATCCTGTTTCTAAAAATGATCATGATTTGGTGTCAGGGGAGACTGTCATAAATATGGTAGGGTCAACTATAGATGAAGGGGCGAAGCTAGGAGGGAAGTTAGTTCTGGATAATCTATCTATACACAAAAAACAAAGACAGATGTACACAAAGATTCTGTTTCCAAATATGGTCATGATCTGGTGTCTAGGGAGAATATTGTTTTAGATCCAGTTTGTAAAATGTTGCGTGGTCAAAACATAAGCAGAGTACTGAAACATGATCTGGAGCTAGTTAAAGGATTGGAGGAAACATGTATGGAAAATGCTACAGACCTTAGTAATTGTGCTACCTTGGCATTATATGGTTTTAAGATCTTACACAATTGGTCATATGAAGACTTAAGGGATAAGATTGTGAACCTAATAAGGGCAGCGACTGGTGCTGATTTAACTGTATCTGATATTTTACAAATATGGAACGATAAAGATTTTATGGGCATAAATTGCTTATTTGTATCTTGCACAGTTCCTCGAATAGCAAATCAAATCTGGATTAATGAAGTGGGTGTGAGAAAATTTGGTTGTAGTCTAGAATATGTTAACAGGAAACTCTTGAATGAGAAATTTCAAACACTAAATAATGAGTCTTGTCAATTAAGCATTTTTGGTGTTAAATCACCTTTTAGTAAAAATGCAAGAAAACTTAAGAGTACCCTGATGAACATATTTGGTCATGTTCTAAAAATCTCAGACCTTGAATTTTTAGTAGAAAAAGTTTACAGTTGGAACAAAGGTACAAGTTTGGGGTAGGTGGACATTCTTGTTAAAAATCCAGAGGTAGCAAGAAGTATACTAGGTAAGACAACATTACTAGACGAAGTGGGATTACACATAATGGAAAGGAAAACATTAAATGAAGGAAGTAAACACAATAGACAGGAAGCAAGTGTTTCAAATCAGGAAAATCTGGCTGATAGATTGCCTAAGATATTGTATTTTTATGGTCTGGACAGAATTAAAAATGAGAATAACAACAATTTAAAGGATCTCTTAGTAGATATACTAGAACAACTTTTGAATGTTTATATAGAAGATCCTACTGTATTAACTATCACAAGGCAGGGAAGTGATCCAGAATGTGATTTAATCATTGTTAAAACAGGCTTTTTAAGCTTATACAATAAGATCTTTGAGAATAGGAGTCTACTGGATGCCTTAGGCATATATAGTTAATATAAATGACTTTTCTCACCAGAATATTCCTATATGCAAATCACCAAAAGGGACAAACCAGGGAAAAATTGTCATTTAATGTTTCTACTCGTAATAGATTTGAGTTGCTGGAAACACAATTAAATTGACTTGCAGAAGAAAAAGAACTACATATTGGAACAAAGCTTAATGCCCTTCTTTTAATTTCTTGGAATATTGCAGGCTTCTTTTCTAAATTAATGGATCAAGAATGGTTAAATTTTATACTTAAGTTTAATATTATTTGTCTACAGGAGACTTGGCACAATAAAGATCAAGAAATTTTATTGAATGGTTATCAAACTCTCCAGATCCCAGGAGAAAAAGTTGCTAAAATGGGAAGAACTGTAGGGGGTTTAATTACCTTAATCAAAATAAATGCTGATATTACTGCAGATATTTTATATACCAATAAAAACATAATGGTTATTTACATTAAGGCTAAAACAGGTAAACATTTTTGCCTAATTAATACATACATACCTCCATCTAGTTCGAATTCATATTATCCAGCACTTTGGGATCAATTGGAGGACTTTATTCATAGGAGTTGGGCAGTAACATCTTGTGATATTATATTACTTTGTGGGGACTTTAATGCAAGGATTGGACCATATGATGGTTACTCTGATAGTGATTTTCATAATTGGTGTCATCCTAGAAGCCTCTAATTGGCCCAGGTGTACAAAGGATAAGAGATTAAACAAAATGGGTCAGAGACTAATAGAATTATTAGCCCTATATAATTTAGCACCAATTAATGGTAGGTTACATGGTGATAAATTGGGAAATTACTCACTATTCTGTAAAGGGACCCTCGATTATAGATTATGTGTTTTGGAATGGGAATATGACAGATTGGAAATCTTTGGAAATTCCAACTGGGGTGAAAGTGATCATCTCCCTCTTGTTCTAAAAGCAAAAAATATAAAATGTGTTCTAGATGTGCCAAGTAAACCTACACAATTTGTAATTTGTAATAACAAAATTCAATGGCAGGATAAGTTTTCTAGTCTTATTAAACATCTTTTGCAGGACCTATCCATCAAGTTAAACATTGAAAATATGGGGTACGGGCATCTACATCATCTATTATTCTCAAATCTAGAAGAAATAAAAAAAAATACTTAAATCCTCAAAGATTACAAAAAGTACAAAGAATAAAAACACATGGTTTGATGTGGAATGTTGTACAGCAAAAAGAGAACTAAATAAAATAATTAGGAAGGTAAGGCAAAATAAGACTTCACAAAATATTACAGAACTAAATAAATGCCGAGAAAAATACAAGAAGTTCCTCTTATTAAAACAAGGACAATACCAACAAAGAAATTGGGATTGTATGCTTGAAGCTATTTATAATAAAGATTTTCAGACATATTGGTTATTAGTTGCTAAGGGAACTAATAATATTAAATACGAATTGGATACCTATATTACGTTTGAAACTTGGGTCTCTTATTATTCTTTAAATTTTTTTTCCTTAAATGTTGAAAATGTAGGAATATTTCCAGCTATTAATATGCAGGATGTTTGACCCTTTTTAATTACAGAAGTGTACTTTTTCATTGCAGCTTTTAAAAAAAGAAAAGCGCCAGGCCCCGATATGATTCCTTCTGAAGTTTACTTGAGTACCCCTGCTTTATGGTCTATAATTCTGATTAAATATTTTAATTTTTGTGTCCAGAAACTGTTTTTCCTGAACTCCTGGAAGGGAGCTATAATATTCTCTATCTATAAAAAGGGTGATAAAACAGATCCTAAAATGTATAGGCCTATTTCATTATTAGATAACCTAGTGAAAATGTTTTCTAAGTTAGTTTTAAATAGACTAAATGAAGAATTAGCAGGCTTAGGGGGACTTTCTGAAACACAAGCTGGATTTAGGGCTGGATACAGCACAACTGACAACTGTTTCATAATTAGACATCTCTAGGAAAAATATGTTATAATTAGGAAACAGTCCTTATTTGCTGCCTTTATAGATTTTAGTACTGCATTCGACTCAGTATTAAGCAATGTACTTTGGCTTATAATGAAGGAAAAAGGATTCACAGTGGAATTGATAGCAATTATTAGGGAATTATATACTTCAACATGGGCCCAAGTGAGGTCAGGTACTAAGGGACAATTCTCCTCAACCTTCTCTACAAATATAGGAGTAAGACAAGGCTGCATAATTGCTCCTCTTCTTTTTTCTATATATATTGACAAGTTATTATGTGACTTAAATCTTAGTAACTCGGACTCTCCTAAGATTAGGGATAAGAGTTGTGGCATACTGGCCTACGCTGATGACTTATTCTTATTCTCTCTTACTGAATCTGGACCTCAAGCTAAACTAAACATGCTTGCAATAACTGCAAATGAGCTTAACTTGTCAATAAATACCCAAAAAAGTCAGATTCTTCCATTTGTTATGAATGGTAAAAAAACAATAAAAAGAAATTTTGGGCGCTAGGTTCTGACAAATTAGAGACTGTAGATAGTTATACATATTTGGGCCTACACCTGACTAGGGATGGGAAATGGAATGTACAGCTGGATACAATTTTAGCAATATTAAAGAGGACAGCAAATTCTCTACTCATTTTTAATAAAAAATATGGTGGAAATACAATTAGGCCTATTTTAAAGGCAGTTCAAGCCAAATATTATGCTCAAGCTTTATTTAATGTTGAAATTTGGCATCATAACAAAATGAATACACTAGATATTCCTGTTAATAAATTGCTTAGAGAATCTTTAGGTTTACCCAACTTTGTTCCTGCTGCAATATTGAGGGCCAAGACAGGTTATTATTCTTTGCAGGCAGCAGCTGATGTCAGAAAGGTTAATTTTTGGGCTACAATTCTTCAACATGATCAAAATAGATTAACAGCCTTATGTTTACATGAAAAATACTGGTGGTCTTCTTTAGGGTACTTAAAATCAGAATGGTTATCCCTGATATTCAATTTATAACAGAAAGTGAGGTTAACCTACTTATATCAGTATAGGGCAAGAGGAATTACTATTAGTTTAAAATATCAATCCCTCATTACAAAGGCATTTAGAGAATACTATAAGACCCTAGATTTAAATGTTATTAAAAAGCTTAAAATGTTTCCACTTTTGAGGATAAATGATCCCTGTCATTACTACAGATATTATTTAGATATTCTTACAGAAGTAGAAGATAGAAAACAATATAGTAGATATAGGTTAGAAGTATTTTCAAATAACATTTTGGAAGCAGTTTATGCGAAAAATACCACTCCTAATTCTGGTTTTTGCTCTTGTACCTATTCCACGCTGGAAAACTTGGAACATGTCATGTTTGTATGTAAATGGTATACTATACCAAGGAAAAAATGGATATGGCCTTTATGCCAATCCATCCAAACAACAGATCAGAGCACCTTACTTATTATCTTCTTTACCACTAATGATGATATCATAATTAAGCCTGTTGCCAAATATTTAGTACATATCTCTAGAACATGTCTTGGTATAAAAATGAAAAAAAGAGGAACTAATATTTATATTATATATTGTCAAACAGGATAATATTTGCACTCTTGATAAGATTAAGCATTATGGCCATAGCTAATTGCACTTAGTTTATTGCTGCCCCTGTCTTTGCACTATGCACTGTAAGGGGATGAAAGAAACATTTTCTTGTTTATTTATCTACTTATTTATTTATTTATAAAGAGCATATTTCATGGTGTAACTCTTTGTATACTGTAGTTTATATTTTATATATATATATATATATATATATATATATATATATATATATATATATATATTATGTAATAACTTGTCTATGTTGTCATGGTCTATGACCATTCAATAAACTTGAAGTTGAACTTGATTGATTACTTGGTACACTGTTGATGATGGTACAAATATGTACAGTATATATTATTTATACAATCAAAAATGGACTACGTCAGCCCTCATATATGTTTTTAGGGGGCTGTGCAGTGCAGTGGGCACCTGACAGTGCACACATGCCATTTATCAGATTATTAAACTGCTCAAAGTCACTGCTGCTTTCCAGAAACACCCCACCACAGGAATAAAACATTACTGAGCACAAAAATATACTTCCTGTTGGTAAACAGAGATTATTAAGTAAGTATATAAGGAAGGGAAGGACACATTTTTTTTTTATTTTTTTAAATGTTTTTGGCCAGTGTTCTTACAATTTTTTGGTTGCTGTCACAGTGTCCTGAAAATGCTAAAGTCCAGATGAAGAGAAATTACATGATCAAATGTTCAGAAAATTATCAGTTATTTCCTGATGCACTGCTGTATGTGTGCCCCCACTCTGCATAAGTGTTGACCCAGAAATTGTTGCTGTCATGGTGCCCAAAATTTCAAAGTCCAGATGAAGAGAAATTATATGATTAGATGTTCAGAAAATTCTCAATTATTTCCGGACGCACTGATGTATGCATGCACCCACTCTGCATAAGTGTTGCCCCAGAAATTGCTGCTGCATACTTCTCAACCTCCCTCAACACAGACCAGGGACAAGGCTTAAAATGATCAGGGACAAATGACCAAAATCAGGGACACATCTGAAAAAATAGTAATATTAGTTCCAGAAGCTGTGTACAACATGCTTCTTAGTGTGACTAGCATTTTCTTAATGAGAACTAGACTATAACACCAATAGAAACAAAGAAACATAGACTTTGATGGCAGATAAGGACCGCTTGGCCCACCTAGTCTGCCCATTTCCCTACCTACAGGATAGGCCGCAGATCCTAGTTAACCAACAGCCTATTTCTTCCACCCCCACAAGAATTGCCTTATGTCTGTCCCATGCATTCTTGAATTCTCTGACAGTTTTAGACCCCACAACCTCCTCAGGAATGGCTGGCATTCTTTTGTGATTCAAATCCCTACTCTTTAGTGACAGAAATGCCAAATTTAGGAGGGACAGAAGAAATTTCTGAGGCAAACTCAGGAACATCCCTGAAAATCAGGGACAGTTGAGAGATATGTGCTGCTGTCACAGTGCCCTGAAAATGTCAAAGTCCAGATGAAGAGAAATAACATGATCAAATGTTCAGAAAATCTAAAATGTTTCCTGAAGCACTGATGTATGCATGCACTGACTCTGCATAAGTGTTGCCCCAGAAATTGCTGCTGTCAGAGTACCCTGAAAATGCCAAAGTCCAGACGAAGAGAAATTACATGATCAAATGTTCAGAACATTCTCAATTACTTCCTGCCATACTAATGTATGCATGCGTACAATCCCGCAACAATGGCACCTGCTGCTGTACTTCAATCTTCTGCAGCCTGCACTGACTGGGCTGGTGAACAGTGTCTTGCTACTGATGAAAGTCACAGATGGCCATCATGTGAACAATGATGTAATGATGCAATGTCGGTCAAAATGTCTGCTGCACTGGCTGTAACATAATGCCCTATGTGTGTGCATTCTCATACTACCATTGGTAAGTTACTGTATCTTGCATGCTCATGTTTTTACACAGAAGCAGATGTCAAATTTATATATTATAGTGGCACTGTAATGCCACTATAGTTAGGGTTGAATAAGCACTTTAATGTTAAACTTCAGATTTTTCACCTTAATACTTTTGCCACCATATAATGGATTTGCCTGAAATTTTGCATGCACCATCTGGTACTGTAGATCTCTAGATCTAGCAAGTTTTGTTGCAGTCAGCTGCACAGCTGTGGAGCTGCAGAATGCCAAATAATGCAAAAAAAATCAACTTTTTGCATGCCTTTTTGCTCGCAACCACAGCATGCATGGTTTGTCCAAAATGTTCAGGAAAGATGCAGTCTTGTTCACTGATGTGCCTTCCGAAGACTTGGTGTAAAAATATTAAACTGTTCAAAAGTTATTCAGAAAACAAATTTACCATTATAGTCAATGGGAAAAGTTAGCAAACATCACAAAACTTTCTCAAATGGCATTTTTACTTTCACGAATGGCCATTTTCCTTTCAGGATTTGAACATCTTATTTACAGTTAATGATACAGAAAAATGCCTGGCGTTTAAAATTGGGACCCACTAGATAAACACTGATTGTTGTGTTTACCTAGTGGGGTCCTGAGGATGCTAGCCCTATCTATTTTGGGGGGTTAAACCCCAAGAAGTGGCTTTTCCAACTTCGAGGAAAAAGTACTTTCGCAAAATACTTTTGCAAATGCGAAAGTTTCTTGATTGATTTTGCAAAACGTTTGTGATTTGTGAAAGTAATTAGCGAATATATTCTCAATGCAACTGCAAATCTTTACCATCCTCTTGCAACAAAATGGTTGGGTCTTTTGGGCTGAAATTTGTAGGGTGTCAAGCTCTGGTCCCGTAGGGGGACTAAGTGCAGAAGTAGGTTAGAAAGCCATGAAAACCATTAAATTTGATTTTTTTCTACCTTGTACGGTTGCTGAGATATTTGGGAATTAGTGTTCCAATTGCTAATTTTCATGTCCGAGGCCCACTATTACACCCCCACAGAGTTAGAATTCAAAGTACTTTTTGCTGCCCCTATCTCAGACACACTACGAGATCTGGATTCAGTCTAGTTTATGTTGTGAGAACTACTCACTCTCTTGATTACAACCACACTTGAATGCTTTTCCTAGCTGCTACAGTTCCCAAGATATGGGTAAATTAGTGTTAATAGGGTTCCTTGCCTTACAGGGCTGCTGTATGGCTCCATACTTATGTATAAGTGGGAGTGCAGGGCCTGGAGGGCCCACGCTCCCACATATACATACCATTATGCAAAAAATGGACAATGTAAAAGGAGTGCAGGGCCTGGAGGGTCTGCGCTTGCACTAACTCATTCCATTTACATTATTTTCTCAAAAAGAAGGGAAATTCATTGCAAAAAAAATCTGTTAATGCATCAGTTAAGATTGTTTCCACAGCAACAGTAGTGTGGAAATGGGTGTTAAGGTTACCACCCCACCACCCCACCCCACCCCCACACCCTGGCCCTCAACCCCTAATCCCTCCCCACCCCACCCCATCCCTCCACACATGCACATGCAAGATTGTAAGACACTATACCAGTCAGTCACATCCACAAGCACAATAATGAAGACACTGTACTCCTTTCACGTAACACAATGTAATAAAAAAACAATACAGAATGATCGACTCTATAATGCCAGCACAGTATGATAACACATTATAGCTGGCATATTTTTTTCATAAAGTGAAACTTTGTCTGCACAAACTTTCTAAATATTGATTTTTTATGTGTCATAATTCAATGATTGGCTCACTGCAGGTATCACTGTTACCACATAGGCATGTGGTAGCAGGACAGACACAGCTGACACATACATAGTACTTTTCACATACTGCTCAGGTATGAAACTAGCACCATCACATGTTGCAATACTGCTGTGTTACTTGAAAATACTCTATTAGCAGCATGTTATGGTTAGCTTTGGATGCTACAACTGTTGCTGTGACATGTTGCTTGTAAACTATACCACAAAACATTACTTTTATTATTATTACCATTTGCTATTAGGACTGACTCACTCTATCAGAAAAAAATATGCAAACATCCATTGACTGTTGCTAGGGTTATCCAAACTCTTTACCAATACAGATATCTGTAGATAACATACTGTGCGTTTCATCATTTCTTAACAATTGAAGTATAGGCATTTGCTTAAATCTTGTCCTTAATGGCTATAACAGAAAAATGCTTACTGTGGGCCATCTTCCATGGTTGCCCAGCATGTATGTGTACCCACAAGGCATTTTGAAGGCAGCAGAACTCATATAGTTGCTGGACCATGATGATGGATGTGCCTTGTACTGCTTGCATGTGTGTGTGTGTGTGTGTGTGTGTGGGAGGAATGCAGAGTTAGCGGTTGAGGATGGGGGCTTGGGGTGGGGTGGTTTGGGGTGGTAACCCTAACACCGCATTTCCACGCTTTTGTCACTGTGGAAACAACTCTAACTGATGAATTAATGGAGTTTTTTGCAATGAATATATATCTAGTTAAAAACAAATGTGTGTGTGTGTGTATGTATATATATAAATAATGGTAGCACAGTAGTGCTACCATAGTTAGGGTTGAGTAGCCCTTTTTAGGTTAAAGGGTGAAACTTTGCACCTTAATAACTTTGCAACCGTTAAACAGATTTGACTGAAATTTGGCAGGCACAGGGCGTGACAATAGATCTTTGGATCTGCCAACTTTTGTGCCAGTCAAATATACAGCTGCAGAGTTATTAAGTGACATCCATGTGCACAATTACCTTTTTTTGTGAATTCTTTGCTCGCGCCTACAGGTTGCACAGTTTGCGCGACCAGTCAGAAAACTTCAGAGAACCTGCAGCCAGGGTCCCTGATGTGCCTTTGAAGATTCCATGAAAAAATATTGAACGGTTCAAAAGTTATTCAAAAAACAAGTTCCCATTATAAGTCAATGGGAAAAGTTAACAAAAAGTTCGACACTTTCACAAATGCAGTTTTTAGGTCGCAAATGGCTCTAGTAGTGTCACAAATCCACCATCTCATTTTTAGTTACTGATCACAGAAATGCTTGGCATTTTAAATTGGGACCATCTAGGGACACAAATCTTTTTATGTTTACCTATTCGAGCTCTGAGGATGCTAGCCATGTCTTTATTTTTGGGTTAAACACCCCAGAAATATGTTTTTCAAATTTCTGGAAAAAGTAGTGTCACAAAGTAGTTTTGCACCTGCTACACTTTCGCAAATTTTTGCAAAAGGTTTATCAAATTGTGACACTACTTTTTCAGACCATGGCCAAAATGACAGGAGTTCTTTGCCACCCTGCTGCAAAACAACAGTTTGGTCTTTTGAGCTGAGATTTGGAGGGAAGGCAGCCAACATCTCTCAGATGTGGCTTTTGGTGGTTTTGTGACAAAATATTGTATGGATGCCACATTACGGTACTCTGAAGTTGGCAATTTTTCCCCATAGACTAACATAGTGGTGTCCGCCGTGCATTTTGGGGCTCGTATCTCTGAAACGGTGAGAGATACGGAATTTTTGTTGCGACAATGCATAGCCTTATGGGCTATGTACTCAGCAAAAACCTAGCCAGGAAACTCATGAATCATGTGACATTTTTTTTTCTACGTTGCACGGTTCCTTAGATATAAGCATTTTAGTATTCCAACAGCTCATTTTCTGCTCCGAGGCCCTTTATTATGCATACATTCTTTGTACACACTGTGTTTCTCCATGCAGCTGTTGGGCAAAAACAGGGTGTGTACTTCTGTTACTGTTACAGTTAGTGTTTCCACTTGTGTTTCCATACCAGTTTGCGTTGCCATTCCCATGTACACCACCGTGTGCGTTACCCTTTGCGTTCTCATTTGCATACGCGCGTTTGCATTTGCATTTCCATTTCTGTTTCCTTTGGCATTATGTCTGCTATTAATGTTATCATTTGCATTTCTGATTGTGGTACCATGACCGTGCGCATCATGGTTTGCATTTCTTTACGTGCTTTCGACTCCTTTTGCGTCACTGTTCGCTTTGAGTGTCAGTTTGTGCTTGCGTCTCTAGTAACGTTTACTTTTCCATTTATGTTTCAGTCACCATGTGTGCAACCATTAGTGGTCGCGTTTCCATTGCACTTACCATTACTATGTCACAAAACAATCACACGGTGGGGAGCCCCGCGCTCCCACCACCACATTCCATTCACTATTCCTACTGCACATTCTCAAAAAGGAAGGGAACTTAGAGGCAAAAACATCCATTTAATGCATCATTTAGGGATGTACCACAGTGACAAAAGTGAGGAAATTCTGTGTTAGAGTTGACAGCCCCCCTTGCACCCCCCCAGCCCGCCACCCCAACCACCAAAGGGGTGTGCGTTGGGGTCATCATCCTAACTTTCACCCTATTCTCCTATACCTCAGCTTGTTTACCCATGTGATGAGATGAGAGTTAAGGCCGATGACCCAAAATGCACATCATACAGGGTTGGGGTGGTGGTATTGGAGGTGAAAGGGGGCTGTCAACTTTAATACCAAATTTCTCACTTTTGTTGCTGTGGTACAAATCTAACTGATGCATTAAATGAAGTTGTTTACCTCTAATATAAACAAATAAATAAATAAATATATATATATATATATATATATATGTATACACATATACATATTATACTGGTGCGGTAGCACCAGCATAGTTAGGGTTGAGTAAGCACTTTAATGTTAAACCTCAAATGTTGCACCTTAATAACTTTGTCACCATATGACAGATTTGCCTGAAATTTTGCATATGAGGTCTGGTACTATAGATCTCTGGACCTGTCAAGTTGCGTTGTAGTTGAATGTACGGTTGCGGAACTGCAGCACACCAGAAAATGCAAAAAATTACTTTTTGAACATTTTTTTGCTTGTGCCCACAGCTCACATAATTTGTCCATTTGGTCTGAAATCTTCAAGGAAGGTGCAGTCTTGGCCACCGATGTGTCTTTCACAGATTTGTTGAAAAGCTATTAAACCATTCAAAAGTTATTCAAAAAACAAATTTCCCGTTATAGTCAATGGGAAAAAAATATATGTGTCTCACAAAAACTGCTGCCAGTACATTTTCCTTTCGCAAATGACCCTTTTACTTTCATGCAGTGGCCATCTGTTTTCGGTTAGTGAGAGAGAAAAATGCCTGCCATTTAAATTTGGGACCCCCTAGGTAAACACTGACTGCTGGGTTTACCTAGTCTGGTCCTGAGAATGCCAGCCCCATGTTTTTTTTTTGGGTAAAACCCCCAAGAAATGCTGTATTTAAAATTGGCACCCCAGTACTTTCAAAAATTGCAAATGGCCATGACACTTTCCTAAATATGAAAGTGTTGTGCTGCTTTTTGTGAAACTTTCTCAATTTGCGAAAGTACTTTGCCCCAAAACTACAAATCTTTGCCTTCCCCTGCAACAAAATGGTCAGGGCTTTTGGGCTGCAATTTGCCAGGTGGCAAGCCCTGGTCCCACAGATGTGCCTTTTGGTGGTTTGGTGCCAAAAACATTCAACAGGCCCAAAGTTACAGCCTTCTGAAGTTGAGAAATTTCCCATAGGATAACATTGAGGCATCTGTGACGCTTTTCGCACCCATATCTCGAAAATGAAGCGTGATACTGAGTTTTCACTACCCACAGCTTAGATCACCTTTTAACCTGTAGAAACAAGTTTGGAAATCATAGATTACACCAGAGGTAGAATTGTTTTCCTACTTGCTACAGTTACGGAGATATTGGCAAATTAGTGTCACAAGGGTTCCAAGGGTGCCGTTTCAGTGTATTTCAGTGCCCATATTTTGGAAATCATGTGAGATACAGATTAGGTAGACTTATCTCATGTGGAGGTTATGCTGTCATGATTACAATGACACTTAATTTTTATGTTGATTACACGCATGTATAAGAAACATGTTGCGGCAGCTTTCTCAACAAGCAGGTTGTGGAGGCGCGGCACTGTTGTGACCAATACCCCCACAGCCTGCAAAGTCTTGTCCCCCATCCCCCAATGACATGGCACACTGCTGCTGACACTAGTTCTGCCAGCATGCCACAACTTTCTAAAAAATCAGCCGCTGCAATCAGAGGCCGACTCGTCATTGCAGCATCAGCCATCCGCTGCAATGAGGGAGTGACCCATCATTGCAGGACGGGCTGTAAAAACCCTGATATTGTTCGTAAACATGGCGGTGGCTTGTTGCTGTGTTCACAAACAATATAAATCCCCCCACCATGCTTATTTGCCAATGTGGGCACCAATCCCCGTCGGCTTCACTGGCCCTATGTTGATTGTGCTCACGGGGAGCCCACTCCATTGGCATTATGTCAAACACCTCTGCTGATATTGTGTAGCCGAGGGTGCCAAATCCTCCGCTGCTACTTGGCTCCCCAAAGCAGTCGTCGGGTAGCGGAACCCCTTTACTTGTGTGTCGATGGGGGAGCCCACCCCCATCAGCATTATGTCAAACACCCCCCACTGACATTGTGTGCCGACGGGTGCCCAATCCCCATCGGCATAATGTGAACCCCTTACTTGTATGTATGGCGGGAGTGCCGCAATCCCCCATCGGGCTACTGGCCCCTACAAAGAAAGTAGTTGGGTGGCATGCTGGGAGCCCACCCCAGCGTGCCTAATGCCTCTGTAGAAGAAAAAACTGTCCATTGATGTTTTTTGTTTTAAACCTGTGAAATAAGAAAACTGTCCCTCGTGGTCTCCCTGGCTCCCCTCCCACCACCTGCATCCACCAACTGTAGACCCTGACCCCCCCACCCATACTTACCTCCAGAGTCCGTGCGATGATCTTTCTGTGGACTGGAACACGCCTGCACTCTTCAAAGCCGACCGCGAACTGAGGAAATGCTGGTAAGCTGTATAATGGTAGAAATAGGGGGTTTTCAACCGTAATACATATCTCAGTAATTTTTTGGAATTTTTCCACCAAATTTTCAACATGGAGTTTTTGGGACCCCTCCTCATGAATTCTTGAACTGTCATGGTGTTAATCAGCCCCTAAAGGTGGTTTCATGGTCACTGTGCAGAATCACTCCTCGGGGCCGACTAACGAAACGACAGTGGCAGTGTTCATAAGGTGGGCTCTCAAAAAGCCTATGTTGCAAATTTGGTGGAAAAAATCCAAAAAATGACTGTTTTACAAGTGTGCATTGTGCAGTTGCTATGTACGCTCGTAACTTCACGAATTTACAATATTTTCATGCCAGATTTTAAACATTGACATTTTGTCACACCTTCTTGTGAGCAGTACAGCTGTCATTGTTCACATCCTGGCCAAAATGTGTTTTCACACTTCCGGCACAGAATAGCGCAGTCACTGTGCGAAATCAGTGTTCAGGACAGATTAAGAAAATGACAGTGACACTGTTCATGAGTAGAGGTCCTAAAATGCCTGTGTTGAAAATTTGGTAATGATACTTCATAAAATGACTGTGTTATGAGCGTGCATTACGCAGTTTGCAAGCACGCTCGTAAGTTCATGAATTTATAACATTTTCACTCCAGATTTTCAACATTGCCATTTTCCCACACCTACCTATGAGCAGTACAGCTGTCATTTTTCCCATCCTGGCCAAAATCTGTTTTCGCACTTCGGGCGCAGAATAGAGCGGTCGCTGTGGGAAATCACTGTCCGGGACAGATTAAGAAAACCAGAGTGATACTGTTCATGAGCAGAGGTCCTAAAATGCCTATGTTGACAATTTGGTGATGATAGCCCTTTAAATGACTGTGTTACAAGTGTGTGTTGCATACTTTCCACACACCCTTGTAACTTCGCAAATTTGTAATATTGTCACACCAGATTTTCAACAGTGGCATTTTTCACACCTCCTTATGAGCAGTACAGCTGTCATTTTTCACATCCTGACTGAAATGTGTTTTCACAGTTCTGGCACAGAATAATGCAGTCGCTGTGGGAAATCACTGTTCGAGACAGATTAAGAAAATGACAGTGGCACTGTTCATGAGCAAAGGTCCTAAAATGCCTATGTTGAAAATTTGGTGACGAAACTCCATAACATAACTGTGTTACAAACGTGCATTGAACTGTTTCCACGCACCCATGTAACTTTGCAATTTTGTAATATTTTCACGCCACATTTTCAACAGTGGCATTTTTCCACACCTCCTTATGAACAGTACAGCTGCCACTTTTCACATCCTGGCTAAAATATGTTTTTGCACTCCTGCTGGACAATAGCACGGTCGCTGTGGGAAATCACTGTTTGGGACAGATTAAGATCAAACAGCTGAGGGAGGTGAGTGACTGAGCTCAGCTGAGCTCTGTCAGGACTGCTGCAGATTTCTTTGTGGGCAGAAAAAGGTGTCAATGCAGGCAGGGGCCCAGTACAAAAGGTCAGCCTGCAGCGGTAGGAGAAACAGTATAAGCGAGTGAGACGGAGGGGCTGAGTGCGCTCAACAGAGCTCTATCAGGACTGCTGTGGATTTCGTTGTGGGCAGAAAAAGGCACCAATGCAGGCAGGAGCCCCATATAAAAGGGCCGCTTGCAGCACCAGGACAAACAGAATAAGCGTGTGAGAGATGAAGACTGATCGACCTCAATGGAGCTCTGTAGGGACAGCTGTGGATTTCTATGTGGACAGACAAAGGTGCCAACACAGCCAGGAGCCCCATACACAAGCGCAACCTGCAGTGCTAAGAGAAACAGAATGATCGAATGACAGAATGGTAGTGAGCGAGCGCAAAGGAGCTCTATCGTGACTGCTGTGGATTTCGTTATGGGCAGAAAATGCAGCTACGCATGCAGGAGCCCAGTGCAAAAGGCCAGCTTGCAGCGCCGGCTGGAAACAGAATGAGTGAGAGAGCTCAATGGAGCTGTGTCGGGACTGCTTCAGATTTCTTTCTGCCAGAACAAGCCACCACTGCAAGCAGGAGCCCAGTACACAAGGGCAGCCTGCAGTGGCAGGAGACACAGAACAAGTGAGTGAGGGAGGGGTAGTGAGTGAGCTCAACAGAGCTCTGCTGGGACTGCTGCAGATTTGTTTGTGGGCAGAAAAAGCCAGCAATGCACGCAGGGGCCCAGTACAAATGGGCAGCCTGCAGTGGCGGGGAAACCAGAATGAGCGAGTGAGAGAGGAGTGAGTGAGCATAACGGAGCTCTATTGAAACTGCTGCAAATTTGTTTCTGAGCAGAAGAAGGTGACAACTCTGGCAGGAGCCCAATAGAAAATGGCAGCCTGCAGCGCTGGCAGAAATGGAATGAGCGAGTGAGAGAAGGGGAGTGAGCGAGCTCAATGGAGCTTTGTTGGGACTGCTGCAGATTTCTTTGTGGCCAGACAAAGGCGCCAACAGAGGCCCAGTACAAAAGGGCAGCCTGCAGTGCCAGGAGAAACAGAATGAGTGACTGACACAGGGGGAGTGAGCGACCTGGAGCTCTGTCGGGACAGTTGAGGATTTCTTGGGCAGAAAAAGGTGCCAACGCAGGCAGGAGCCCAGTACAAAAGGCCAGCCTGCAGCGCGGCAAGCAGGCTCCATGAGTGAGTCACAGAGGTGGAGTGAGTGAGCCTAATGGAGCTCTGTCGTGACTGCTGCAGATTTCTTTGTTGGCAAAAAAAGGCGGCAACACAGGCAGGAGCCCAGTACAAAAGGCCAGCCTGCAGCGCCGGCAGAAACGGAACGAGTGAGTGAGTGAGGGGGAGTCAGCAGGTTCAACAGACCTGTGTCGGAACTGCTGCAAATTTCTTTGTGGGCAGAAAAAGCCACCAACAGAGGCACAAGCCCAGAACAAAAGGGCAGCCTGCAGTGCCAGGAGAAACAGAATGAGTGAATGAGAGGGGGAGTGAGCCTTCTCAACGGAGCTCTGTCAGGACAGCTGCAGATTTCTTACTGGGCAGAACAAGGTACCAATGCAGGCAGGAGCCCAGTACAAAAGAGCAAACTGCAGCACTGGAAGAAACAGACTGAGTGACTGACAGAGGGCCAGTGAGCATGCTCAACAGACCAACGCAGTGAACATTCAGCATTGACAAATGCTTGTTTTTCATAGCTGCTACGGTTGCTGAGATATTAGCAAATTAATGTTACAAGTGTTCCTTGCCCTATAGGGCTGCTGTATGGCTCTGTTGTTATGTGTAAGTGGGAACACAGGACCTGGAGGGCCTGCACTCCCACATACACATACCATTACACAAAATTGGGCAATGTGAAGGGAGAGCAGGGCCCGGAGGGCACACTCTCCTACTAACATATACCAGTTACCAGTTACATGACACTTTCTCAAACAGAAGGGAAATTTAATGCAAAAAAACTCCATTAATGCATCAGTTAGGGTTCATAGCACAGTGACAAAGTAGGGAAATGTAATGTTAGAGTTACACCACTACCTCCCCCACCCTCCAAACACCATCAGGCACTGAGGTGTGTGTTGGGGGTTGAGGACCTAACTCTCACCCCATTCTCCTATACTGTACCACCTCAGCTTGTTTACACATGGAATGGGGTGAGAGTTAGGCTGACAACCCCAACACACATACCGATGCCTGTTGGTGTGTTGAGGGTGGGGGGTAGGGATGTAACCTTAACATCACAATTCCATACTTTTGTTGCTGTGCTATGAACCCTGACAGATGTATACTATATATATATATATATATATATATATATATATGTGTAGAGATAAACCACTTGGTGAGTTGTGTCGGCTTTCTAATATACGCACGCTTGGTGTGCGTGTTATGTACGAGGCCGCAGGCTGAGTGCATCAACCACCCAAGGCGCGCATATATCAGAGCCGACCGCACATGTTAGAGTGGTTTATCTATCTTATAAAATGTAAAATTGTTTTTGGGGGCGTAAAGTGCAGGTGTACGGTCATGCTCTGATATACGCACGGTCATGTGGTGGTGCTCATCCAATAAAAGAGCAACAATTTCCCTACCCATTTTATAAATATATATATTATATATACTCCATTTTAGAAAACCAGTTAGGGTGTCCATTACACCTTTAAAGGTATGGAAATTTAATGTTAGGTTAACACATGTATCAGCACAACAACACCACTCTCTGCAAACATAAGAAACAAAACAGTTATTTGATATATCCCTTAGTGTTCTTCCACCTAACTCATATACCATGCAAATATATTGTCCTATACCACAAGATTAACAGTTCAAATGGTATACGAGTTAGGTGAAAGAACACCAAGGGATATATCAAATAACTGTTTTGTTTCTTATGTTTACAGAGATTGGTGGTGTTGTGTGGATACAAGCAGTAACCCTAACATTGAATTTCCATACCTTTAAAGGTGTAATGGACACCCTAACTGGTTTTGTAAAACTGATTTTTTTTTTGCAATTAAGTTCCATTATTTTTGAGATGACATATCAACTATGTTTTTGGAATGCCGAGTGTACATATGACAACATTTAATGATTAATGAATATATTTATCAACTAATGAAATGAATTACACATGAGAAAGGAAAATAGATTAGACATTTTAAGCCACTAATTTAAAACATGCCAAATCAAATTAAGCCAAATGAAATGAAAGGCATAAAAATTATAGTTGATAAGTGGCATCCCAAGTACCAAGTAACCTGCACAATGTATAAATATCTTCCAAATGTGTGAAAGATTTCACCGTGGTATTATTAAAATACTTGAAAATGCTGTAGACAGTTTGCAGAGTTTATGTTTCAGGACAGTTACACTGATAGAGTTATAGTAACAATATTGTTTAATGCTATGGAAGCCAGTTATAAATGATAGTAGAAAACCAGTGCACTGTTATGTTGTATGAAACAGAAGAAAAAAAAACTCCTAAAGCAATAAGAGTAGCCAAATTTGTAATAACCTGCTTTTTTATATTGGCTTGCACGCGCATGCCAGCAAACATCTTGCGGTAGTAGCAGACTTGAAGGTGCGGTCAGTGTGGGTGAATGCAGGGCACGCATCAGTAGGTACGTAACTCATTCCACAATGAGCCAGCAGCAGGCGCTGACACCATGCATAGCTAATGTGGCCACCAGATCTAAGAAAAGGTCTGCTGCAATGAAATCGAAGCTCTCATGCAACTGGACCACAACACTTCTCCTGACATGCAAGCAACATGGCGTCAATGACTGCTGCCGCGTGTCACAATACGATGGGGAGCCCACTCCCAGTCAGCATAATGTCCCCCTCCCGTTTCTGCTGTGTGCCGAGGGGTGTCCAATCCCCCTCAGCATCATACACCTCCCAAAAAAGTATTTCTTGGCTGCCGGAGGGCCCAATCCCCATTGGCTTCAGTCCCCCCTTTCCCAGTTCAATCTGCCGATGGGGGAGCCCTCTCCCCATTGGCATAATGTCCCTCCCCCATTTGTTGTGTGCTGAGAGGGGTGCCTAATCCCCCTCAGCTTTCTTGCCGCCACTTGTATTTGCCGACGTGGGTACCTAGTCCCCTGCCAGCTACAGCCCCCTCAAAAAAACAACTCAGGTAGCATGCAGAGAGCCCACCCTAGCATGCCAAATTACCCTGTTAAAAAAAAAGTCCCGCAATGTTTTTGGTTTTTTTTTGGTTTTACCTGTAAAACGGAAAACAGTCCCTTGCAGTCTCCCTGCCCCCTCCCCCAACCTGCACCTACCCTCTGGGCACCCTGCCTCCCCACACACCCCTCACCCCATACTTACCTCCAGAGCCCGGTACGACAATCTTCGGTGGACCAGAAACATGTCTGCACTCTTCAAAGTCGACCATGAACTGAAGAAATGCCAGCAAGCTGGATAATGGCATAAATAGGGTTTTTTCAACTTTGGTGCCTATCTCAGAGCATTGTTGGGAATTTTGACATCAAATTTTCAACATGGGGTTATTGGGACCCCTCCTCATGACTTCAGGCACTGTCATGGTGTTATTCTGTCCCAAAAGGTGATTTTGTGGTCACTGCTTGGAATCACCTTTCTGGACCAATTAACAAAATGATAGTGCCACTGTTCATGAGGGGGCTCTCAAAAAGCCTATGTTGCAAATTTGGTGGAAAAAATCCCCAAAATGGCTCTTTTACGAGTGTGCATTGTGCAGTTTCCATGCAAGATCGTAACTTAGTGAATTTGTAATATTTTCACTCCAGATTTTCAAAACTGGCATTTTTCCATGCCTCCTTCTAAACAGTACAGCTGTCATTTTACATATCCTGGACGAAATGTGGTTTTGCACGTCCGGCGCAGAATAGCGCAGTCACTGTACAAAATCAGTTTTCAGGACAGTTTGAGGAAATGATGGTGACAATGTTCATGAGCAGAGGTCCTAAAATGCCTATCTTGAAAGTTTGGTGATGAAATTCCATAAAATGACTGCGTTACAAGTGTGCATTGCGCAGTTTCCATGCACCCTTGTAACTTCACAAATTTGCAATATTTTCATGCCAGATTTTCAGCATTGCCATTTTTTCACACCTCCTTATGAACAGTACAGTTCTCATTTTTCACATCCTGCCCTAAATGTGTTTTTACACCTGTGGCACACAATGGCATGGTCGCTGTGGGAAATCAACGTTTGGAACAAATTAATAAAATTGCAGCACCACTGTTCATAAGGGGAGGTCCCAAATGTCTATGTTACAAATGTGGTTAAAAAATCCCCAAAATAATTGGGTTACAGATGTGTGTTGCACAGTTTCTATGCATGCTCATGACTTCACCAATTTTTCATATTTTTATTCGATTTTCAACATTGTCATTTTTTTACATCTCCTCATGAACAATACAGTTTCATTTTCCACATACTACCCCAAAATGTGTTATCATCCCTGTGTCGCCGGCATAGCCACTGTGCAAAACCACCTTTCAGCTAACAAACTAATAGTGCTGCTCTTCATGAAGTATGCTCACAAAAAGCCCATGTTGAAAATTTGGAGTGAAAATACCAACACACGCCTACGGTGTTAGGGTTTCCAACTGTAGCACCCCACCCAGTAGAGACTGATAGGCATCAGGGGTGTGACTTGGGATCATTGGCTGTAATGCTGATTCCATTCCACCCCCACCCTGCAGCCAGTGACAGGCATTGTGGTGTGCCTTGGAGTTTTCGGCCACAAAGTTTACCCCATTCTCCTATACTGCACTCACCTCAGCATATTTTCTTATGGAATGGTTTAAGTATAATGCCCAAAGATCCCAAAGCATACCATGACACTTGTCAGTGTCTACAGAGTAGGGTGAGGTAAAATAGCATGAGCATTATAGCTGAAGACCCAAAGGCACACCCCATTGTCTGTTGGTCTCTGCAGTGTGGGGATGAGGTTGGCATCATTTCAGTACTTCACTGCCATTCCTATTATGCATCTCTAACTCCTGCACTACCAATGCCAATGCCAGCGAGACAACATTTGGCATTGACAAATGCTTGTTTATGTTTGTCTCAAAGATTTCTGCTAATGTTGTTCCATACTATAAAATTAACATGTACAAAGGAACACTGTAAATAGTAAACACAATATTATTTGTAAATATATTACTAAAGAAAGTAAAATGTGAACGTAGATGTTCCAAAATGTGTAGTAAAGTTTCACAGTTTCACAATTAGCAGGAGTAAGAATAATTAGAAGTAAACTGAAATGTAATTGTTTATTCTAAGTTGTAGCACATATGTACAGGCATTTCAGTATTGCAGATGGAGATAACAGTGCATAACAATACCAATAAATAGAAACTTCCTTCACTTCCTAAGCAGCTAGTATGTGTTTCTTATCTTACTAAAGATAGTCTCCCAAAAGAAAGAAATACATATATATATATATATATATATATATATATATATAGCAATTCAATGCAGTATTGTTAGTTGAAGAGGGTAATTATTCGCAATGACATGCATGGCTATCACTAAAATCTGAAGTGAACTAATAGAAAACAAATGGCTTATGGAACATAATGTCTATTCCTTCAATGTTAATCTGGGTATAGTACATAAAGAGCTGTGTCTGACAGTACATCATACAATCGTAGCTCGGTACAGGATGGCGAAGTAGCAAAACTATTTGTGTGGACTCTTCCTTCAGATTGTTTACTAACCATTGCAATATTTATTGAGAATGTTTTGATGTTTTTGTTACACTATCTCCTATTAAGTAGAGTAAAAGAATGAAAGTCACATTTAAGGGACTTGCAGTGCCCAGCACTTGACCTGTGTTTGAGCAGGGATTTTGTGTAACATCATAGCAAGCAAGTTCGAAACAGAATCAATACAATGTTGTGATCGTGTATCAAATGCTTTTAATGTGGATTCTGTATCGAATATTACAACCTGAATGATGGCAATAACGTTCATGTTCAGAGTACACTAGAGATGTTAGTTTTTAGGACACACAATGGGAGTCAGAAGTAGGGAACTTGCTCTGACCTATGAATAGTGTGCCACCGAAATGGGATTCAATAGTTTGACATAAAATCAATGTTCAGAAGAGAATTCCAACCCACTGTCCTGTATGGAGGGGGACTGCTATGTTGACCTAATCAGTATTATGTGGGACAAAAATTATGAAAGCCACATGTAAGGGCCTTGGTCCAGCACAGACTTCTCCTATCGCTGAAAAGGCATTCAGTGTGACATCACACCATGCTTGTTTGGTAATGAATCCATAGTATGTTGCAATCCTGTATTGAACGCTGTTCATTGCAATGGTGTACTGAATATGACTTAGGGTAATCTTCAGAACGCAGTAGAAATGTTAATGTTCAGAGCTAAAAATAGAAACAATAATTAAGGAACTTGCTTCGACAGATGAGTAATCTGTCACCAAAAGGGAATTCAGTACTTCAACATGAAATCCTTGTTCAGAAGAGAACCCTGACCCACAATCTTGTATCGAATGGGATATGTACTGTGAGCTAATCAGTAATATGCGTGAGTAAAAGTATAATCAATAATATGGCTGAGTAAAAGGATGAAAACCACATTTAAGTGACTTGCTGCAGCACAGGCTTCTCCTCCCATTGAGTAGACATCCTGTGTTATATTACACCATGCTTGTTCGATACAGAATCCAAGCAATGCTGTGATCATATATAGAACGCTGTTCTTTTTAATTCTGTACCAAACATTACTAATATTCATCTTCAGAACAGAATACAGATGTTACTGTTCAGGGGAAAAAATGTAAACAAGAATTAATGGTCTTGCCCCAACAGTGTGACACATGAGTAGTGTGTCAGCAAAAGGGGATTGTGTACTTCAACATAACATTTCTGTTCGGTAGAGAATCCTGATCCAGAATCCTGTATCGAATGGGACATCTATTTTCCCCCATAGAAAATAATGGGGAATACAATACTGAATAACTTTACTTCACAACAATATTTTGTCACCAAACATTTAAAAGACACATCTATGAATGCAAAGACATGTAGCCTAAACATTCAGCACAATAGCCACAACCAATTTGAAGACAGAGATGGCCAACAAAAAGTGAAAAGCCAAGGAAATCTTAAACTTAACTTGTTGGTAATTATGCCACAATATGTTTCCTGATTGCAGTATGCCCAAATCTGGACATGTTCAAGTTTACCTATCACATTCATGTCCCTGATTTTCTAGCTCATTGTTTTTTTTCACAACTATATTACCCTCCTAGGAAAAGACAGAAATCACTGAATTTTCAGAAAGTGAATTATATAGAGAATAGAGTATGGGTCTGGGTGTGTAAATTTGAGTTTACACACACCCAGACCCATGTTTTATTTTATATAATTGTTGGGTTTCTCTTTTTTGCCTCAGCAATTATATAAAATAAAAAAGGCTGCTGTGTCACCACAGTCTGATTCCATCATGGCGAGCGGTCGGCTTTCTCTTATTTAAACCATTTCTTTTTCCCCAGAATTGTGAGGGAGGATACATTTAACTTAATTTTATTTTACTTACTGCCGAGTGTCCATGGCTGTTTCTCTTCAAGTTTCATTTGCCATTCGGGAAGGCGACAGTGAGTGAGGCGTTCAAGCAGGTGCATGCACAGAATGGGGTAAACCGGTGATGTGTTTACCATTATAAACGCTCCTTTATAATGGCAAATTATGCCACGGTTTCCCTATGGGAAAAAGAGGAAGCCATTAATTATACTTTATTTAAAAGGATTTTTTCCACAGGATGTCACGTGAGTAACACAGACTCCACAGGACATCACGTAATTAACACAGACACGACACAAGAAGTCACATGAGTAACATGGACACCAGAACAACAGTAGTATCAGTATCATACCAAGTGTCTCACTAAGTCATACCAAAAGTTATTGCTAATGTTCAACCAAAAAATGATTGTCATACTATGGATATTTGGTATAACATTTTTTGAACATTTTGAAGATTGTGCTGTAGTCACAACATTATATTGACTTAACATATTCACAAATATTTTATGTTACACAGTGTAGTATGGCTTGAATCTCACCTGGTCTGTCTATTACATACACAAGCTGGTCCCAAGCCTACAATAAGAGAGAGGGAAACCGACATATATCTTTATGAGATGAATGGGGGTATTTGGATTAATGCATGCCCTTGCTGCTTGTGATATTTTCAAGGCTGAAGGCAAAACACCAAAAGTGTATTGGTGAATTATAACATGGGGTAGATAAAGACAGTTGAGTGGTAAAAAACATTAGGTGACAATTGATTACTCCACAATATACAACTAGTGGTGAGCTATCCCTCTGAGAGATCAGGCTGTGTTTCTGTTCTGATTTTGTTATAGTGCAAAATTGCAGTCTGTGGAGCAGCCATTACTATCCCAGCTTTGTGAGTGAGAGCCGAGACCTGCCATGTAGTCCCAGGTAGTGCAGCAACAGTGGCTGCAGTGTTCAAAGTTTGTAGTCTTGCTTCTTACCCACCCGCATGCCCTAGGTATCATCACAGCAAAACCAAATTTCTTGTCTGTCTCCATCTCTCTATGATGAGGACAGCACAGAGAAGAGGTGCCAGCCTGGCAGCAATTAAAACAACCCGAGTGAGTAATCAGGAGTGTGGCATATGGCATTTTCTTGTTCTATGTGGAACTTCCCAGGGGACAGAGAGAGACTCACCATAACATTTTATTCAACAGCAGTAGCTCTGTTCTCTGTGGACATCTCCTGTGCCTCAATGGTTGCCCTTACTGTGACCCACCATTAGATCACAGAAAGATAGTAAGAACTTCGGGAGTGTCTGTCTGAGTATGGTACCAAGGAATCAGACAGCAAATAGTACTTGTCCATGCATTACTTTGTCCATGATCACACAAACACCAGACTATGGGACAAGTGCTCAGTGTGCCAGATGGGTTCAGCCTGTGGCTTGTTTTTTTCTCTGTATCCCATGTGAAGTACTCAGAAGTACCACACAGCAACTTCCACTCCTCATGGACAAAAGGAACATCTATAGCATTTGTATCTGCTGCTCTGCCACTGTCTGTGTCACTTTACATGGTGACAATGATAGAGATAGTGAAAGACCCACAGCAATCAGTAAATTGCCAGCAGTCCCCTGGTTCCACTGCTGACTGTCTCTATCTTAACTCTGTGCCATTGGGAGAGAGAGGGAGGGAGATATGCACAGCAAGGGGAGAAAGCAGGAGCCAGGGACAGCATTAAATGAAACTTGACTTAGTGAACTTGTCTCTTTTGCTGTCTCTATGCCAGTGAGATCCAAGCATCAATGTGATAAGCTTGTCCCCAGAGTGAAGTGTGTGGTCCCCATGGTCATTTTTCTGTTGCACAGCCAGATTGACAGGTAAATCCCATAGTTGTGCCATGAAGTCAGATGGAACAGTGTGACGAGAGGAAGACCTTCCACCCCCCAACGATGTCATGATCTGAAAGTGAGCTTTATGCTGGTGGACAGAGAAACAGAGTTCCAACAATACCTGCAGGCTCTTAGTCCCATTAGTTGCCATTTCTTAATTGGTAGAATACAGTCTGGTAGACTGTGTGACTACACTACTGGGGAAAATGTTTACTTGCTTGTCATGCATTAATGTAACCACAGACAGAGAGATAGAGCAGCTAAGCCAGTAGAGGTACAGACACCGTGTCTGTACCACAAGAGGCAACTCCATGTTTTGCACTTCAGAGCTACTGTACTGTCTCGGAAAGCATATCATGCACAACAAATGTCAGAGAAAGCATAACAACACATTCCTTCTGACATTTGTATGTGCATGACAGCAGTTTTGTTGGGGACTATTTTTCTAGGCAGCAGAATACAATCATTTGTTTGCCTTTTATAAAAGGAGAAAAAACATTTATGTTGCTTTCTTCTTATTTTGTAGTGCACCCTTTGTTATAGGTGTAATAGCCCACTCCAGGGTGTGTCATTATTAGGGATTAATCAACACCCTGGGTGTTGTGAGGACACTAAACCAGCAGCCTCATGCCTCACAATGCACTCAGGGTATTGATTAATCCCTAATAACTGCACATCCTGGAGTGGATTACTTCCTACTAATAGAACTATGCCCTTGAGTGGGTTGCTTCAATCTTAAAATATGTTTTAAGAAATGAAAATGAAATGAAAAACTGACTTCAGGGGCAGATCTTCAAAAGCTTGCCCATGTGCAAAGCCTAGTTTTTCTGCACAAACCCAGATTTGCATTGATGTCCATATTGCAAAGCCCTGTTGTCATGGGCAAACAATGTTTGTGCCCAGGAGATTTTCTGAGGTTGGCACAATACAAATGGAAAGTCATGGACCTGAAATCTGGTGAAGTCCTCTAATCACAGTGTGCCAGGTCATTTTGCATAGTCCCCTTGTATGGCAAAGATATACACAATTATCCCTGTTACTAATGGTGCCATCCCCCAGATCACAGCCACAACTGAAGACACAGCCCCTTCCTGTTGTCAAATGGTCCCCTCGATGGTACAGTCACTCACTGTGTCTACCCCGATATCTGCAAGAGCTCCTGCTTCCCTACTGCCCCCACCGTTCACTCCAATCCATTGACGAGGGATTGTTGGAGAGTCCCAGGGTTTGTTTGAAAACATCTGGTGCATGTGACTTTTCTTATGCTGAACCCACCCTGCAGAATTCTCTACCTTGTCTGTTAAGAGAATGCCCGACCGTCCTGAGTTTTAAATCTGATTTTAAGACTTATTTGTTTTTTCAAGCCTTTTCTGTATGATTTGAATTTTTGTTACTGTTTATATTGGATTTTGTTGTAAAGCACCTTGATAAGCTGAAAGGCGCTCAAGAAATAAATTTCACCTTACCTTACCTTACAGCATGGTCCTGCAGGTGCATATGGCAACCAGTGCATTTTGGGAGGGGGTGCACTTTTAGGTTTCTTCAGCTATTATAGTGAATGTCAGTAATTGTTTGTTATGCCATGCTAGGCCCTAAGCCTATCATGCAGTACATGGCACACCAAACAATTACTGTGAATCACTGCAACAGCAAAGTAAGCCTAAAAGTGCACACTAAAACCTCAAAAAAAAAAAAACAGAACAAAGGGTAACACTTTGGCAGTCACTGACAGCAGTCATCCTAGTAAGGAAAAGCCAGTATTTTCTTCACTTGTACTACCATGATAGCCATTTTAGGCATCCCATGTAGCACATGGCCCAGTTACTGAGATAATGCTGCAACAACAGTCAAATGAGCCTAAAAGTGCACAAAAACAATGAACAGGGTTGATGCTGGTGGTGACTGCAACCCGGTTACCATCAATTACAGTCATTTTACATCCATTTTTGGTATTTGTGCCCTTTTAGGCTCGTTTTTCTGTTTCAGTGAATCTCAGTAATTGTTTAATGTGCCATGCTAGACTCTTGGCCTAACATGAAACACATGGCATACCTAATGATCACAAAACATATTGCTGAAATGTAAATAGTTCTGTGCTGGCGTTTGGGTACTCAGTGTTAAGTAGGTGGGTGCAATATGTTTTTTTTTAAATTTGCCATCTTATAGACTCCTGTGGATCTGAGAAATGTATGGATTACCCAATGCTTCATTTACTGCTGCTGTTAGTTTCTGTTATTTGCTTTTCTGCTGCTAAATGGCATTGATGCACTTGCACATGAAATAAATAAGTACTGTGAGTACGTTTGGAGTGCTGACCATTTTTCTGTTCTACAGAAGTGTTTTTTCAAAAATAATCATGATGTTAACCAGGATTTCTTTCTAAGTTTAGCAGATAAGCAGGTAGTTTAAAAGTAGTTCTGGTGTTCTGATGCCTCCCACACAATAGAAGTCCCTAAAGAGATCAGGTCTACACAAACTGAGTACCTGCAGAGACCAGGTCCTATTCATTTACTCCCCCAATACAACATGTATTTTATGCCTCATTACAGAACTCTCCAAACAATAGTTATGGTGTTCTGATGCCTAACACAAAATGAGCCCCAGCACTAGTCAGGTCCAGTTGATATACTCCCCAAAACTGCAGTTTTTTTTCCCAGTATAGAACAAACTATTTAGCAGCAGTAACATTAAAGCCCCTGATAGAGAATAGGATCACACAAAATGCGCCCCCTTGCAGGGACCAGGCCACACAGAATGCTCTCCATGTAGAGACTTGGTCTATAGAATAGGTATATATGTATAACCATTTAATCTAGGAAACCTGCAGTTGTTCAACCTTAAAATGCTTTATAATCAACTTTCTCTGCCCCTACCCCACCCTTTAACACCCCCCGAGCCCAGCACCTTGGGACCATAAGGCAAGGTCTGACTATATGTCTCTGTGTTTTCCAAAAAGCAAATGTGTACCTTTACATTCTTCAGACATTTGACACACCGGGGAACAAAAGAGCAGCTGAGATGCACAGAGAATAGCCCACTGTAGTGCCTGTAATGTGCATAACTCCAAACTTCAGGAGGACGACATGTCTTGTCCAAAATGTAGGAGGCAGTAAAAAGAATGCAGAACCACCAGCTCTACAGCTTTAAAGAGCCATAGGGTGATGACTGAAGGTGTCAGCATGCATTTCTGGTTCTCAACATTCTGGGCCAGTGGAGGAACCAATAGTAACGTGGGTCACTGTTTACATGCATATATATATTATGGTAGAGTAGCCCGTTTAAGGTTAAAGGGTGAAACTTTGCACCTTAATAACTTTGCCACCGGTAAACAGATTTGCCTTAAATTTGGCATGCACAGACTGGCAGCATAGATCTTGGGATCTGCCAACTTTCATGCTGGTTGGGTATACGGCTACGGCGTTATTAAGTGACATTTGTGTGCATAATAATGGTTTTTTGCGAATTCTTTGCTTGCATCTACAGGTTGCACGGTTTGCTCAACTGGTCCAAAAATTTCAGGGAATGTGCAGCCAGGGTCCCTGATGTGCCTTTTGAAAATTTCATGAAAAAATATTAAATGGTTTAAAAGTTATTCACAAAATAAGCTCCCATTATAAGTCAATGGGAAAACTTAAAAATTTGAAAGTGTGGCAAATGCACTTTTTAGTGTCGCAAATGGTCCTAGTAGTGTCACAAATCTGCCATTTTGTTTTCAGTTACTGATCACAGAAATGCTTGGCATTTAAAATTGGGACCATCTAGGGACATAATTCTTTTTGTGTTTACCTATTCGAGCCATGAGGATGCTAGCCATGTCTTTATTTTGGGGTTAAACACCCCAGAAATATGTTTTTCAAATTTCTGGGAAAAGTAGTGTCGCAAAGTAGTGTCGCACTTGCGACACTTTTGCAAATTTTTGCAAAAGGTGTCGCAAATTGCGACACTACTTTTCCAGACTATGGCCAAAATGACAGAAGTTCTTTGCCACCCTGCTGCAAAAGAACAGTTTGGTCTTTTGAGCTCAAACTTAGAGGGAAGTCAGCCAACATCTCACAGTTGTGCCATTTTGTGGTTTGGTGACAGAATATTGCACAGATACCAAGTTACGGTACTCTGAAATTGACAGTTTTTCCCATAGACTAACATGATGGCATCCGCCGTGCCTTTCAGGGCTCGTATCTCGGAAATTGTGCAAGATACGGAACTTTCGCTGCAACAAACCTAGCCAGGAAACTGATGAATCATCTAAAATCTAATTTTTTTTTTCTATGTTGCATGGTTCTTGAGCTATAAGCAATTTGGTATTCCAACAGCTCATTTTCTGCTCCGAGGCCCACTATTATGCATACATTCTTTGTACACACTGTGTTTCTCTATGCAGCTGTTGGGCAAAAACAGAGTGTGTACGTCCATTACTGTTACAGTTATCATTTCCACTTGCGTTTCCATGACTGTTTGAGTTACTGTCCTTGTGCCACCATAGTAGCATTGTTTGCATTCCTGTTTGCATACGCTATGCGTTTGCTGTTTCCATTTCTGTTTCCTTTGGCGTTATTTCTGCTGTTAACATTTACCATTTGCATTTCAATTACGGTACTGTCACCATGCGTGTCAAGGTTTGCATTTTCTTATGCGCTTGCGTCTCCTTTTGTATCACTGTTCGCTTTGGCGTCATTTTGCACTTGCATTTCTACTAACGTTTGCTTTTCCATTTGTGTTTCAGTCACCATGTGCGCAACCATTAGCGGTTGCATTTCCCTTGCACTTACCATTACTATGTCACAAAAATCACGTTATGCGAGTGCGGGACCTTCCCACCATCACATTCCATTCACTATTTCTACTGCACATTCTGAAAAAGAAGGGAAATTAGAGGCAACAAACTCCATTTAATGCATCAGTTAGGGTTGTTCCACAGCAACAAAAGTGAGGAAATTCGGTGCACCCCCCAGCCTGCCACCCCAACCACCAATGGGGCATGCATTGGGGTCATCGTCTAACTCTCACCCCATTTCCTATACCTCAGCTTGTTTACACATGTGATGCAGTGAGAGTTGGATGACAACCTGTGTGCACACCCCACTGGGGTTGGGGTGGGGCTGGGGGTGCAAGGGGCTTTCAACCCTAACACTGAATGTCCTCACTTTTGTCACTGTGGAACAACCCCAACTGATGCATTAAATGTAGTTTCTTGTTCTAAGATATATATATATATATATATATATATATATATATATATATATATATATATATATATAGTGGCACGTAGTGCCACTATAGTTAGGCTGAGTACCCCATTTAAGGTTAAATCTTAAATTTGGCAGCTTAATAACTTTGCCACCATATTACGAATTTGCCTGATGTTTGGCATGCACTTTCTGGTACCATAGATCTCTGGACCTGCCAGGTGTTGTTATGGTCAGATGTATGGTTGCGGAGCTACAGAGTGCCAAACAATTGCACAAAGTACACATTTTTTGCAAATTCTTTTCTCTTACCTACAGCCCACATGGTTTGTGCAACCAGTCTGAAAGCTTCTAGGAACATGCAGCCAGGGTCCCTGATGTGCCTTTTGAAGATTTTGTGAAAAAATATTAACTGGTTCAAAAGTTATTCAAAAAACAAATTTCCCATTATAGTCAATGGAAAAAGTTAACAAAATATGTGAAAGTGTCGCAAATGCACTTTTTACTTTCGCAAATGACCCTTGTAGTGTCGGAGATCAGCCATCTTGTTTTCAGTGGGTGGTCACAGAAATGTTTGGCATTTAAATTTGGGACCCTCTAGGGACACAATTCTTGTTATGTTCACCTAGTCGAGCCCTGAGTGTGCTAACCATGTCTTTTTTGGGGGTAAAACACACCAGAAATGTTTTTTTTAATTTTTGTACAAAGTACAGTAGTGTCGCAAAGTATTTTTGCATATGTGACACTTTCGTGATTTCATTTGTGGAAGTGTTGTGATTTGCGAAAGTACTATGTGACACTATGGCCAAAACAATAGGGAATCTTTGCCACCCTGCTGCAAAAGAACGGTTTGGTCTTTTGGGCTGAAATTTGAAGGGAAGAAAGCAGAGATCCCACAGATGTGCATTTTGGTGGTAAAAAAATATTAGAGGGCTACAAAGTTACGGCACTCCAAAGTTGACAATTTTACCCATAGGATAACATTATGGCATCCGCCGCGCCTTTCTGGGCCCCTATTTTGAAAACGGTTTGAGATACGGACTTTCCAACGGAAGAATGCTTAATCCCCCACTAGGGGGCAAAGTAAAAAACTAGCCTGGAAGGTCATAAATAATATGAGATTTTACATTTTGTTCTACGTCGTTCAGTTCCTGAGATATAAGGAATTTAGTATTCCAAGGCCCAAATATTCAAAAGGGATGTGCCATGCGCAACAGAGATGCGCCAGCACAAGTATGAAAATGTGCCATTGTGCGATATTCAGCAGGAGGCAGCTGCACCATGCGTGTTACAGTGTGCAAGAGCATAATGGTAATGAATGCGTGCACAACCGTAGGGGGAGGAACCATGAATAAATGGCGCAGTGCAATATTCAACAGCATGCGCCGTGCGCAATAGGGGAACTAGCGGAAGTTGCACGATAGCGGAAATGATCCAAAATAAAAAGGAACAAGAGAGAGGTGGAAGAATGCTACAGGGAAGCCAGAGATGGGAGCGAGGTGACAGCAACCAAAAACAGGGTAGCAGTGAGTGGGATTGTGCAGGAGCAGGACAGGGCACACCTGGGAACAAACAGGAACTGAGCAGGAGTGGGGAGCCTGTGCTACTGTGCAGGACAGACAGGGAAGTGCCACAGTGGACTGAGGGCAGTGGCAGTAGGCAGGACAGCCAAAGGCCAGAGGTTTACCTGGTGCAGGGAGAGCATCACAAAGGACAGTGGGGGGAATGGGATAACAGCTGCCGGGGGGGACACCAGCCAGGGACATGGCCAGTGCCACCTTCCAGATGGAGGCGGTAATGAAGGGTGTGAGAGGGCAGGCAGCAGGCGCAGCTGTGGAAGGGTCTGTCGGTGGTATGCCCCCAACAGGTGGTATCGAGCCCACACCACCTTCGAGCACTACACTGACACAGAGATTGTGGGCCAGTACCGCCTGAACTGGGTGATCCTGAGGTGGCTCTGTGAGCTGTGCAGTGATGAGATACAGGCACCCACACGACGGAGCCATGCTCTGTCAGTGGAGACAAAGGTGACAGCTGTCATGTGCCTGCTCGCCACGGGCACTTTCCAGAGACCAACAGGTGACACAACAGGCATAACCCAGTCAGCCGCGTCATGCCTACTCACACAATTCTTCAGCGCACTGCTGCCTCATGCTGTGGAGTACATCCATTTCCCCAGCACACAGGTGGAGTGCACAGCACACATACAAGAGTTCCACAGGGTAGCACGTATGCCTGGCGCTATCGGGGCCATTGACTGCACCCATGTGGCCATCCGCATGCCACCTGGTCCAGATGGTGTATCATACATCAACTGGAAGAGTTTTGCTAGCATCAACTGCCAGGTGGTGTGCGATGCCAGGGGGCGCATAACCAATGTCTGTACCATGCACCCTGGGGGGGAGCACATGATGCCTTCATCTGGCACCAGTCCGCACTGTGCCACAGGATCGAGAGTGGGGACATCCTCACTGGCCACCTAGTGAGTGAGTATGCACATGACACAGGATGACATAGGCAGCTGTGGGGGGGGTGCATAGTCAGAGGTGCCATGGGTACTGGCCTTGACGGCCCGTGGCATAGTGACGCAGACCACCATACTAATGTCCACCCTCTACACACAGGTGACAGTGGCTACCCACTCCATCCCTGACTGCTTACACCATACCAGCACCCCGCGACCCCATCGCAGCAACGGTACAATGAGGCACATGCCAGCACACGTAATGTCATTGAGTGGGTGTTTGTGATGCTGAAGGCATGTTTCCGGTGCCTGAACATTCCTGGCGGTGCCCTACAGTACAGCCCCTCGAAGGCCTGCGGGCTATTCCTAGCCTGTTGCATCCTGCACAACATGACCAACAACTGTGCGATAGCCGTAGAGGTTGAAAAGGGGGACAATGATGGGGACGATGAGGATGCCGGTCCAGACGGTGATGGGCAGCCACCCCCTGGGTGAAGGGACCCCCACCTGATCCGGATGGCACAACTGTACCGGGGCACCATCACAGAGGAGCACTTCGGCCAATACAGGTAGGTCATGGGGCCATGTGCAGCCACCAATAGCAAAGGCACAACCCACAGACAGGCATGAACTAACCCCAGGGGTGGATCACGGCAAGGAAATGGGTCTGAATGTGGAACTGCACACACCGTCAGGGATAGGCAAGGCCAAACACGACACGCACTCATACACACACACACACACACACACACACACACACACCACAAGACATGCACAAGGGGTAAAAGGCACGCCAACCCTAACTGCAACCCCTAGCCACACACAGGTCCACACACGACCATGCCCAGTGGCCATCACTGTGTGTGTTTCAGATGCTGGGCACTATTGCACACTGGCGGACAGTGCGACACAGGCATCACCATGCACATGCCACAGTGGCCAGCAGCTGAGAGGGTGTGCACATGGACCCTGTATGTGCAGGGCTGGGTACCCCACCCGCGCATCACATGTTGCACAACACACTGCACACAGGGCAGCAGCAGACAGTGGCCATGGTGGGAGACAGGTCACTCATGCAGCACAATGCTATGGCCACCACAGATGCATGGGCGGCCCAGCCGAGACCTGTCAGCCGTGCAAAGCTGACCATTGGACTCATGGGGTGGCACCAACGGTCCCCAAGGGGTGATGCTGCAGGAACATGACCGTGTTCATGCAGGGGTCTGCAGCTCACTGAACATGCCCATGCCAGGCGTGCTCGGTATGCCCATGGCCGAACCCAGTGTTGACATGGAAGGTGTCACACAACGCCAGGAATGGGGGTGGACGCGACACTGTGCGGTGTCTGTGGCGCATGGGCAATGAACTGGGTGCCCAAAGTGGCCATGACAGCAGTGATTGCACGTGTCTTCCTGTCAATGGCAGTGGTCACATTGTCCCGCTGCTGGGCCATCTCTGCCAGGAGCAGACCGTAGTCCCTGCTGTGCCACTCCTCTGCCTGGCGCAGAACTGCACTGAGTGCATCCACTGCCATCACAAGCTGCAACTGCTGTTCTCCTGAAGCCTGGAGTAGGCGGCTGTGCTCATCAGAGTCATCCGCCTGATCGGCATGCTGTCCCTCATGGTGTTCCTGGCCATGCTGGGCAGCACCTCTTGATGATGGGCACTGCACACCAGAGCCATGCTGGGGCACATCCACACATGGTGCACTGATGCTGCCTCCTGACACTGTTCCCCAGTCACCATTGGCAGACTGCTGGCACTGCCCCTCCAGCCGCCGGTCACCAGGGCTCACTGTTGCCACCGCAGTGGCCACAACAGCCCCACCGGCATTGACACACACCAGTGCTGCCCCACTGTGGCATACAGGCTCAGGCTGGACTGTGATGTCATGGCCTTCACGTAGCACCACCGATCGCTACACTTCTCAGCATTCCCTGTTGGGACCATCCTGCGTCCCACACGTATCACTGTCCGAGGTGTGATCCATCATCATGGTGCCTGATCCTGCACCAGTCCATGTCCCAGCATGTTGGAGTCCATGGCTGCTGCCCCGGCACCACCATTTTCAGTCCAGACAGACAGGCAGGTAGGTATGCGGTGATCCTGACCCCTGGACACCTGTGGAGGTGGATGGGCGCTCCTCTATGTCCAGGGCCTCACCCACGGTGGACACACCCACCACCGCTGACCCATGTAGATGCTCAGGAGCTGTAAGGGAACACAGTAGTGTTAATGTCTCCACCCTACCCTGTGGTATTCTCCCCACCTCCCACACAGTGACAGCACAGGACCTACCATGCAGTGACGGGCTGCCACCCGTCTGGAAGCCACCACCCGGAATGCCCTCTATGGCACACTGCCGCATGCTGCTGGCCATCCGCTCCTCCTGTGGTGTCACACGCAGCACATCCGGCTGTCCACCACCGGTTGAAGCACATGCTTCCCTGATGGCAGCCACCTTGTCCTTAATTCTCCTCTTGTCTGTGCCGACCTTCTATTTACATTCCTGTACAGACCACTGGTGGCTGCCATGCTGGTTCACGGCATGTGCAACCTCAACCCATGCCACAGTTCGGCTCTGCGGTGTTCCCCGCTGTCCACTGAGCAGTGGTTCCCTGTCGAGGTAGGCCTCAAACAGGGCATCTGATTCTGCCCGGGTGAAGTTGGGCCTCTTCCTTCTCCAACGTCCCTGTTCCTCCTCTTCCTCACATTCGGTCATTGTATAGCCTGTGGGAATGACAGGTGTTACCTTTGATTGTGCAGTCCTATGCATCTCCCACAAACCACAGTACACACTTCCAAACAGCATGCAACCCACCACAATAGACTGCAATACCAAACTATGTCTTCTGCAGCCCCATGCCGCATTTATATAGTGCAAGGCATGCAAATGAGGTGAAGTGCAACTTTAAGTGGATGAAAATACAGTAGCTGCACCATGGATTGGCTGATGAGCTAATTTGCATGTGCTGGCTGAAATATCGTGCTGTTGCGCCTCGAGCAATTGTGTTGAGCATGCTCAGACAAAGGCGCAGCTCTGTGAATGGCGCAGTGAGCACCGCATGGCACATGCCCGGGGTGCTGACACTGAGGCCTGCCACACTGATGACGTGCTGAGCATGGCAGGCAGTGCAGGGCATGGCCACCACTGTGCCAGTGGTGCTAGTGTGCTGTTCACGTGTGTGGCGCTCATGCCCTGGAGCACTGTAGGCGCCATGGTGCCACAGCGCGGTAGGCCACTGCAGGGCGTCACACACAGGCACCCTACTGCACTGTATGCAGGGAGTCCCAATCACGTTGTGGCGGTCCGTGCATGACAGACCCTTGACCCTGCAGTTGACCTTGCCCTAGGCACCATGCATTCAGAGAGTGACCCATCGCACTGTTCAGTGACAGTGCAATGGGGAATGGCAGCGCTGCACCGCGCAGCATCTGCACTGGGGGACGTGCACTACAGAGTGCCATTTTGTGATCCTGGCTGCACTAGAGATGACACAGAGGAGAGCAGCATTGTGGAGCCCTCTTGAACTGGCCAATCTGGTGGCCATTGTTGAGCCTCATGGTGGGGCCCTGTTTGGGGAATGACCACTTAGAAAGGGCCAGAAGTGCTGTGTGGGAGGAGGTGGCAGAGGCACTGGAGGAGGCCACTGGGATTGCCCGCAGTGCAGAGTAGTGTCCCCACCGCTATGGGGACCTCCGACAGAGGGACCCAGACAGGCTTGCCTGTCTACGGGTATGAGCCAGGTGAGGTGCAGCGCCACATCCAGGTAGGTGCTCCATCCATACACTGGTAGCATCCGTCCATCTGAGTAGCGAGGTGGGCATGTGTCCACCATGCAGGGGGGGTGGTGGCCATCCAGTGTGGGCAGTGGTGGTGGTGGTGGTGGTGTTGCAGCATGGCTGGGCTGTGAGGGATCACACACATTGGGGGGGCCTATGCTACTGGTTTATACTGATGTTCCCCTCTCCATGTTTGCACCCTAGGCCCTGAGGAGAGGCACCGTGCCCATGAGGCACGGGCATAGCATGAAAGTGAAGCTGCCTGGCAACAGGGACGAGCTGGAGGGCCCATACTGCAGCAGCGCCCAGCTGTTGCAGATGCAGGTGAGTGCCTTTCTTCCAGGAACTTCTGTGCATGCTGTGTTGAGGGGTAGGCGGCGGGGCATGGCCACCAGCCCTTGACAGCACTGACGTGCAAGCCACATGGTACACTCAGCACTGTCCTATGGCACTGCATGTGTGGGTGTGCATCACTGGTGGTCCATGCGTGCACTGGGTACATGGCTGTGCCACTGCCTTCGCACCACATAGCCATGTCACTGTACAGCCACGGTGGTGCTGTGCGGAACTTGGGCTGTGGGAGTGTGCAGCGGTCCACATGGCTGTGTGCATCTGGGTAGGCTGGTCTTGTGGACATGATCACTGTGGGTGGTCGCACGCCATCACAGGGGCGTGGCCCACTGGTATATGCCATGCACAATGGGTGGGCTGCAGAGGGATGGACAGTCACACGTATTGACTCTGCTCCCTTGTCCTAAGTGGATAATGATTGATGGCCATCGAGAGAGGCATGCAGGAGCTACTGCAGCTGGCAAGGGCATCCCTAGAGATCCTTCAGCGACTGGAGCAGCACAGGGTCAGAAGGAGGAATACACAAAGGCGCCACAGGAGTGGAGAGCGGGGCAGACAATAGGGCCTCCATGCCCCCGGACCCACCTTACCCCCTGGACCCACCCTCACACCCCTTCTTCCCTCTCCCATTTATTCACCCCTGCCCCATACCCACCCCCACCTGGTATGTAGCCCTTCCCCACCATTATAAATATTTGTAAATAGTTTTGTTTGTTACCTCTTTTGAACACATTTGTTTTGTTATGACAGCTGTGGTGGTCTCTGATTTGCAGTGGGCTACAGGTGCTCAGCTGCAGTGATGTGCATGACATCAGGGGTGGTGCAGGCATGGGCATGTGTGTGTGTGTCCGGCAGGGAACCACCTATGGTGTGGGTGGGGGAACCAGTTACTGTCTGTGGTTTGTGTGTTGTTCTCTGTTCACTGGACGCCTGTGTGCAGTGGTCCACGGTGCATGCAGTGTGTCCATGGTGCCCCTGTCAGACTGTCCATGGCCTGTGCAGCTGACACCCTTGCATGTCTGTGCTATGCACGGTCTGCTGGCATGTCAGTGGTGGCTGTCCATGCTGGACAACCTCTGTACCACACACAACGCCAGGTTGCCTCCTGTCACTGGTATGGTGCACATCTGCCTCGGGTGGCACTGTGGCCTCCACTGTTGTTGTCCCCCCTCCATGCTGTCGCTTGTGTCTGTTGCAGGGGATGTGCTCCACTGTCTGTCACTTGTGCTCTGGCTGCATGCTGGTGGCGTACGGCTTCATGGAGCATGCGCAGGGTGGCTGGTACACCTGTGCCATGGAGGGTGCTAGCCATGGCTACTCAGCTGCTGTGGCCACACACCAGTGGGTTTGTTGACCCACTACTGTGTCCCTGTGTTGGTGTGCCCTTGGGTATGGGTGGGTGTTTGTCCATGCACTGTGCTGCATCCTGTGTGGGGCATGCTTCCATGCACCACTGTGGGCATTTGTGCTGGCTGTTGTGGCCAGTGCTGGGACGGGGTGTGTCCTTGGGAGGGTTTGCAGGGTGCTGTACCACTGGTGGTGGGATCCGGGGCTAGCCCAGTTGCATGCGGTATACCTCGTGTGCCGACGCATGGTTGGTCTCTCAGCTGTACCTCAGGAGGGCCGTGCAGGTCTGCACTGTGTCTGCAGTTGTTGCATCAGTGGCTGCTGCCACCAGCTGCAGGGTGCTCGTGATGGGGCTGCCTTGCATGGCCCCATGGTGCACAGGGTTGCATTGTCAGAGTGGGGGTGGTGGCATGCATGGAGTGTCCTGCACTGTTGGGCACTGCTCCTGGGCAGGGTGTCTGGGGATCGCTGTGCAGGGTGTGCTCTGCATTAGTGGGATGGTGTAGCACGGGGTGGCCAGACCTCCTTGTGTGCTGGTCACAGCTTGCCAGGAGGTGTGCTGGGGCACCATGCCCTGGCTGTGGGATTGTTGCTGGTGTCCATGGGCTGGTGGTTCTTCCAGCTCTCCTCAGGTTGTGCAGTTCATGGGGTGTGGGGGGCGATGTCTGTTCTGCTGCGAGCTCCTCTGCCCATATCTTCCATGGGTGGTGGACCCCTGCATCCTGTCCCTGCATATCCCTGGTTGTGCTGATGCCCTGCTAACCTGCTCCACTGCGCATCCCTGGTTGTGCTATTGTGCATCAGACCTGTGCCACTCGCATCCCTGGTTGTGCCATGGTGCAGTTGGCATGATATTCAGTTGTGTGGCACAAGTGTATCTTGGCCTGCGCAGTGTTTGAATATCATGCGTGCTGAGCATAGGCGCACTGAACTTGCTGCCTGCTCCTGCAATTGCACTACATTGTGGCGCAGTTTGAATATCTGGGCCCTTGTGTTCATTTTCTGCTCCGAGGGCCATTATTATGCATACATTCTTTGTATTCACTGTACTTCTGAATGCACCTTTTTGGGAAAAAAAAGGCGTGTATTTGAGTTACTGTTACCCTTAGCGCTTCTCATACTGCTCACGTTGTAGCATTTCAGTTTACATCACCATGTACATCACCCTTTGCATTTGCACTTGTATTTGTGTTACTGTTACCGTTTGCATTTCCGCTACCATTTTTGTTTGCGTTTACTTTTGCGTCACCATGTGCATTACAATTTGCATTTGCGTACACGCTTACATTTGCATTTCCATTTGTGTTACTATTTCCTTCGGCGTCATCCTTGGTGTTACTGTAACTACTTGCATTTCCAGTTGTGTTACCGTTACTGTTTACGTGTTCATTACCATTTGCTTTTCCATTGGCCTTAGCGTTTGCATTATCGGTAGTGTTTCTGTTGTTGAGTGTGTAACTGCTGCCTTCTGTGTCACCGCTGCTGTTACAGTTTACGTTTCTGTTACTGTTTGTATTTTTGTTACTGTTTTTCATTGCCATTTGTGTTTCTGTTGCCGTTAACATTTGCGTAACCGTTTGTGTTACCATTTCTGTTTACATTTACATTTGCGTTTCTCTTACCGTTTGTGTTATTATTTCCATTTGCATCGCCACATGTTACCGTTTGTGCTTGTGTTTGCTTTACCGTTAGCACTACTATTTTATTTTACCTAACTGTTGCCATCACCGTTAGCGTTAACATTACCATTTGTGTTCTTGTGTTTGTGCAGTGCAGTGCAAAACATTATGTTTTTGCTATTTTTCTGCACTGTGTTCCGCAATGCATAGTACAGCCAGTGTGTGGTTGATTGATCTGAAACTTTCCATGTAGAATGACCGGTGTTCAAGGAACATGCCAGTTTTTGTTTGGTGAAAAAATGTTCTGTTCCAGAGCTACTGCCATTTAAAGTTGGCCCCCTCACTGTTACAGATTTTTTGGCTGCCAGGTCCACCATTTTGTGGTGGAAGACTTCTTAAAGGTACAGAATGTAAAAATTGAATATCTCTGGAATGGTTTGGTCTTTTCACATGAAATTTGGAGGGTGTTGAGTGGATGTCCTGGGGATGTGAATAATGATGTTACCATGTTGGAAAAATAATTTACTGCAGAGATACTGTGTGACACAGTTAATGTTTTTCTCATAGCATTCTGCATGGTGTTACTGGCTTGAAATTTATAGCACAGGTAGCCCTAGTGATACAGAGGTGCCTTGCAGTAGTTTGGTGTGAAAAACATTAACAGGTGCAGAATTATGCCACTCTGATGAATGAAAATTTGGTTCATTACACTTCAATAACTTCTGAAACGTATGTCTGATTTGACTGGCATTTGAAATGTACAAATATTTTTAATACATCTGTGACTGTGACAGTTTTTCGGTCACTGGCACTTATGGTTGCTGAATTGTGCATGTTACGTTGTTTGCTCATGATGCTGTGCAACCGTTGAATGGATGTACACACAATTGTGGACACATTGTGTGCTATGGTAGATGTCTTCTTTTAATAATTTGTGGTTCTGTTGGATATATGGTTCTTGTGTAGTGGAGTGGCAAATATGTTATTTGTGGCACTCCTGCACAGTTTCATAGCACAGCCAGTGTGTAGTTGATTGATCTGAAACTTGCTATGTAGAAAGACCTGCATTCAAGAAACATGCCAGTTTTTGTTTGGTGAAAAAATGTTGTGCCATCCCAGAGATATTGCCATTTAAATTTGGCCCCCCTCGCAGTTACAGATTTTTTGGCTGCCAGGTCCACCATTGTGTGGTGGAAGACTTCATAAAGGTGCAGAAATGTAAAAATTGAATATCTCTGGAATGGTTTGGTCTTTTTCACATGAAATTTGGAGGGTATTGAGTGGATGTCCTTGGGATGTGTATAATGCTGTTTACATGTTGGAAAATTATTTGCTGCATAGATACTGCATGATGCATTTAATGTTTAGCTCATAGCATTCTGCATGGTGCTACTGGCTTGAAATTTATAGCACAGGTAGCCCTAGAGATACAGAGGTGCTTTGCAGTGGTTTGGTATGCAAAACATTAACAGGTGCGGAATTATGCCACTCTGATGAATGAAAATTTGGTTCATTACGCTTCAATAACTTCTGAAACGTGTGTCTGATTTGACTGGCATTTGAAATGTACAAATATTTTTAATACATCTGTGACTGACAGTTTTTGGGTCACTGGCACTTACGGTTGCTGAATTGTGCATGTTACGTTGTTTACTCATGGCGCTGTGTGACCGTTGAATGGATGTACACACAATTGTGGACACATTGTGTGCTATGGTAGATGTCTTCTTTTAATAATGTTTGGTTCTCTTGGATATATGGTTCTTGTGTAGCGGAATGGCAAATATGTTATTTGCGACAATCTTGTGCAGTTTAATAGTGCAGCCAGTGTGTGGTTGATTGATCTGAAACTTCCTATGTAGAAAGACCTGCATTCAAGGAACATGCCAGTGTTTGTTTGGTGAAAAAATGTGCCATCCCAGAGATATTGCTTTTTAAAGTTGGCCCCCCTCGCAGTTACAGATTTTTTGGCTGCCAGGTCCACCATTTTGTGGTGGAAGACTTCTTAAAGGTGCAGAAATGTAAAAATTGAGTATCTCTGGAATGGTTTGGTCTTTTTCACATGAAATTTGGAGGGTATTGAGTGGATGTCCTTGGGATGTGTATAATGCTGTTTACACATTGGAAAAATTATTCGCTGCAGAGATACTGCATGACACAGTTAACATTTTGTGCATAGCATTCTGCATGGTGCTACTGGCTTGAAATTTACAGCATAGGTAGCCCTAGTGGTATGGAGGTGCCTTGCAGAGGTTTGGTGTGTAAAACATTAACAGGTGCGGAATTATGCCACTCTGACAAATGAAAATTTGGTTCACTATACTTCAGTAACTTCTGAACCGTGTGTCTGATTTGTCTGGCATTTGGAACGCACAACGATTTATAATACATCTTTGACTGTGGCAATTTTCAGGTCACTGGCACTTACAGTTGCTGACTTGTGCATATTCGATGTTTGCTCATGGTGCTGTGTGACCGTTGAATGGATGTATACACAATTCTGGACACACAGTGTGCCATGGTGCATGTCTTCATTTACCAATTTTCATTTCAGTCAGTCATGCAGTTTCTGCACAGTGAAGTGATAAAAATCACATGGTGGGGGCCCCGGTCTCCCACCACCACATTCCATTCACTATTTATAGTGCACATTCTCAAAAAGAAGGGAAATTCATGGCAAAACTCCATTTAATGTTGTTCCACAGTGACAAAGCAAGGAAATTCGGTGTGAGGTTGCCACCCTTACCTCATTGACTTCATTTCATTCTTTCACCAACAGGCATCGATGTGTGTTTGGGGCCTGGTCCTAACTCTCACCCCATTCTCCTATACTGCACCACCTTCAGCTTATTTACACACGGGAATGTGTGAGAGTTAGGGATGATGACCCCACTGCACACCCGATGCCTGTTGGTGGGGATGGGGTGAGCATGGAGTGCAAGGGTGGCAACCCTAACACTGAATATCCTCTGAGTGTTTGGATTCATACCACTTGCATCATGTGTTCTTATTTGAAGAAAGCACTGATGGCAGCACACGGCACTGAAATGTTATCTGCAAACAGATGAAGAAGAAATAATTATTTGCTAACACATTCTGTTCTAAGTGTGGCAGTCACTGTCTGTTATATCCTGCTTAACAGATACCAAGCTATTAGAAAAACACACCAAGACCAATAACAACTTTAGTGCATGTAACATGCACTGTCTCAGTTTCTTAACTTAAGTTACATTCCAAGACATCCTGTCATTACCTGGATGAAATTTTGTTTAACCCCATGGTATGCTGAAGTAAGCTAGTGACTGATGAGTGCGAAAAATATATTATCTGCCGTACCTGTCACCTACTGTGTATGATTTACACTGGCTTAGAAAAATGAAATACCTGAAAGAAGTGATGAAGTAAGATAGATATACTTACCTGAAACTGAAACTGATATCCTATAGGTGGTAGTAGACAGTACTGCAGTAGTCCTGTCCTCTGGTCCATTACACTGTTTGAAACTGTGAACCTGTAAAAAAAGAAAAAAAAAAATACTGTATATGTTTCTCAAGTGCATCTCAAAAATGTTAAAGGAAGCAGTCACACAGCTCAAGGAAATTCCATAGTATGACAAATTAGTACATACTCACTGTAAACTACTGATTACAAGAAGTGTGGTGGCTGTGGCTGTGACTGTGACTATTTGCGGGCTCCTTCTGGCAGGTCCTGGTTATAGGAACACATTCTCTTTCACTGTCATAGTGACTGGTGGCTTTGACTGGCTGCGGGTTACTCATGGTCAGGGCACAGGAACACATTCTCTCTCACTGACATAGTGACAGGTAGCTTTGGCTGGCTGCGGATTACTCGATGGTCATGGGCACAGGAACACATTCCCTTTCACTGGCATAGCGACTGGTGGCTTTGACTGGCTGTGGGTTACTTGTGGTCATGGGCACAGGAACACATTCTTGCTCACTTTCAGACAGAGGAACGGGTGGCTGGATATGGTGTGTTACAGTATTTCAGAAAGAAGGTATCTTTAAATGGCAGGATTTAAGTGGCTACTGCCAACTACAAATGGACAGTTCTGTTTAAGAGGCTGGCTATGTTTGCTAATGACAGCACACATTCTGTTAAAGAGCAGGTAACCATCACTGCCAGGTACCCAACCCATCTCACACACATATATAATAGCTAACCTGCTCCACTATTGAGTGGTATTAAAAATTCCATGCACTTCACTCCAGTTAAAAGTTATAGCAACCCAAATGTGCACCCCCGTAAAAACAGAGCCATGCCTGACATGCCACCAGAGATGTACCCTCAGCCCCCTTTTGTGATGTCAGAAACTGAATACTAAGTGCGCATTCCATTAACCTGTATGTATGCACTATTTATGTGGCTTTTAGTATTATTTAGAGATGTCATGTATAAATATAAAAGCAGTCACTGTAGTAACAGTCACTGCTTCCTGGAGTGGTTGCATTCATTTTTCCAAGTGGCAACTCTAAATACAGTAGTAGTAAATGTCATTGAAAATATGGCACCAATACAGGTCTATGGAGCACACACACAGTCTTCATTTTCGGACATCACAAAACGGGGCTGGGGGTACATCACTGGAGGCATGTCCAGCATGGCTCTGTTTTTATGGGGGTGTACATTGAGGGTGCTATAACTTTTTAACTGGAGGCAAGCACATGGAATCTTTATTATAGCATTCAATAGTGGAGCAGGTCAGCTATTTTATATGTGTGAGGGGGGCTGGGTATTTGACAGTGGGTACCTGCTCTTTAAGTGGAATCAGAAGATATACCAAGGGGAAGATAACATAGCATGATTGTGATGGGGCATTATTTGTGCCAATCTGAATTATGGAATGCAAGTGAGTCAAGAACACTGGTTTTATTTTATGAAAACCAAAAAATGTACCATTAATAAAATGTGACAGCTTTTCAAACCATTAACTTAAATGTCACCAACATCCACTTCATCCTCATCAAATAGGAAACTGCACTTGCAGTCATTAAGATTGGAACTGTACCCAGTAGGGAATTCTTTGTCCATGATTGCATTGTCAGCCTCAATGGCTGGCCATTTGATACTGCCACCAGAATGGTCTGCTTCTCCGACATTATCAGCATAATCATCAATGAGATGGGGTACAAACACAGAGGTGGTAGTTCGAGGTGGGATGTGACCTTCATTCATTTTTATGAATGTCAGCATGCTGACATTTGTCGGCAAGAGGTTGGTATGACAGTCACAAACTATTGTCCCTGCAGAACTGAAAACCCTCTCCACACTTACACTGGAGGGTGGGCTGGTCAGGTACTTCAGTGCCACTGAAGTCAGCTCTGGTCATTCACTCACCTTTCCACTCCAGTACAGCAGTCGACTTTCAATTACTGACAGATGCCTTTTTTCAGATAAATATGAGTCAACCATTCTCTGTGCTGCACGCAGTCCTGTTGTTGACATCCTCTGGTTCACTGGATTCATCAATGTCACAGATTCCCACTTGGGACAAGGCACCCCAAAGTGGGTTAATGGCAACCAGTTTTGCTGACATCCCACCTGGACCTGCAGCTGCCTTACTGGATGCGCCTAGTAGTAGTCCACAGTGACCTTCAGCCTTGTCATGCTGTGGTTTGCTGAACTTGCCACTTGACTTCTGTGCCCCATGAACCAATTGCACCAGTTGTCAACTGAGATTTTTAACCTGTTCAGGCCCTCCCTCCAGTAAGGATGCAATTCTCCGTTTGCATCGTGAGTCCAGCATTGTTGCTATTCTGAATTTGGAACTTTGCAGAATACTTGCAATGTTGCTATTGCAGTTCAATACTGTCAGCATGTGCTTAAGCAACATTCTGCTTGAACAATCTTCGGAAACATCAAGGCTATGCTACAGATTCGACAAAGTCTACCTCAGCACCCACAGCAGTGGGATGACTTGGCTTATAGAGGCAGTGTCACCACTCACCACCTGTGTGGCATGTTCAAAGGGCCTCAGAACTGATATCACCAAGTCCATGAGGCACCACCTGTTTTGATGTCATAGACATCGAGGCCACAGAAGTGTCATGGCTAGTGTGCATGACTAGGTATTCTGAGATGACTTTGTACTGTTCATACAAGCTCTCTGCCATGTAAAAAGCTGAGTTCCAGCACGTGACTAGAGATGTTGCAAAATTTAATTTCACTGGTGAAATGTTGGCAAAATCATAAATTTCACCACATGAAATATTTCATGTAATTACTCTGCTGTGGTGAAATTTTGCCAGCAAAATTTGCCTTAGATTTTGCCTTGTGTTTTTATTCTGCAAAATCTGGTGAAATCTGGTGAAATTGGCCTTTTCACATGACCAACTCTCTGCAGGTCACATGGGTGACTGTATACAGGCAGGAAGTGAGTGATTCATTTCCCTTCTGTGTAGCTGGAGACTTGTAGGAAGCAGGCAGCCAACAGCAGAGAGAGTTTTTGGGTCAGCTCAGCAGTGTGTTATATTGTGTGTGTTTTGTACACATTTTATGGTCCAAAGTTAACATATATTTTGATTGTGTTTGTTGATGACTTCTGTTTGGTGTCTGTGCAGATTGTGTGTGTGTGACTTCCTTTCTCCCTTTCTAGGAAACTTTTTTTTTAACTGATGGAAGGGAAAAGTAGGGGCAAGGGGAGTGGTGGGAAAGCACCCACTATCCATCTGGACAGATGGTTATTTAGGGGCAGGGTAGCTGAGGCAGAGGACCCCTCCCAGGCCCATCAATAACTGGTAGCCACCACTCCCCAGCAGTGGCAGCAGCAGCAGCAGGAACCCATTGCCCCCACCCATCAGCAGCAGTGTGAGGATGATGTTGCCCCCTCCACATCCACCACCACCACTCAGCAGCAGAATGCTCCTATAGTCTCCCCACTCCCCCATGACCAGCAGCAGGAGCATGTGGCCCCCAGACAGCAGCCAGCATAGTGTATTAATGCCCCCCAGCAGGAGCATGTGCCCCCGCTTCCCCAGCATAAAGGGTCTACTGTGTGTTGTTTTTTCACCATTAACAACACTGACAGCAGTGTTGTTATCTGCAAGTTGTGTGGTAGATCCATATGAAGAGACAAGCAAGTGGGCCATTTTGAAACTAGTGGCAAAAGGAGTCACCTGCAGCACCACCATGCTGAAGAATGGCTCCAGAAGCAAAGGGAGTTAGCAGCAACAGGAGGCAGTGTGGCCCAAGGGGAAGGGGGCCAGCAGGAGGAAGGTGCTAGGGCTCAGCAACAACAGCCCAGAAGGCACCAGCAGTGCCAGTGAAATCGGCAGCTGGCAGCAGAAGCACCCCCATCCACCTTACCCCACAGGCAGCAGCGGTGCCATGTTCATGCTGGACATCAGCATGGACAGCCTGCATCAGCCCCAGGTGGTCCTCCTCCTGTCAGCCAAGAAGATCTGGCAGCAGTGCAGCAAGAGGTAACATCTCTGCACCAGGATTTTGATGAGTTGCACCAGGAGGTCAGGGGGCATGTAAGGAAACTGTTGGAGGACAGACATAAAGTTTTGGACCTCCTGGCAGAGCTTCATCGTGGCGGTGGTGATGGCAGGATGGAATCAGGACCTGTGCAGGCACCTTGCAATGACGTGATCCGGGGACCTTAATGTGCTTGCACGTGAGGCAGGCAGTGAGTACAGCACCAGAATTTTATTTTGTTTTTCCTGTCCTTACTATTATCACTCTTTCCTCATCTGCACCAGCAAAAAATAAAAAGAAATTACCAAAAAAAATTTATTTAGTCTTCTTCCTCTTTTTATATCCTCCTGTTTCTTTTTCTTGTCCAGTGTTTAGTGTGTTTTGTGTTGTGTATGCTCCCTCTCTTTCCCCTCTCAGATATGAAACCCTACCACCTAGTACCCTGCATATTCCCCTATTGTGTATGTTACTGTCAGTCAGGTAGTCTGTTTGTTACCTATAAAAAACAGTGTATCTGTCTTCTTGTTTTATGTTAATCCTTTTCCTATCCACAAATGTCAAGTATTGTAATTTGTTCGTATGAACAAATTTTTTTCCCAAAGCTATGAGATGTTGTGGCAGTTCTTTTTGCTGTATGCAGCTGCAGCATAAATTTGAATACATACACAATGTAGAAACCTAAAAAGCACTTTTATGGCAAAGTTAAACATAGATATGTTTTTTTTTTTGCTTAACAACAGTCCCCTAGCCTTAGTTGTCACAAATGTTCACTTGGTGTCCCTCCCCTCCACTCATGATGTTTTCTTTAGTGTCCCACCACCACCCAGACATTAAATAGCTGTTTTAGGGCCTGTTTGCCAAATATTTCTGCCTGGAACTCACTGCTGCTGGTGCCAAAACAGGACCTACAAGTCCAGAAATGTTTACCAAAAAATGTTACATCAAATTTAGACTGAAATCTGCTGTCAGTCCTGATGTTTTATGGTGCCCCACCAGCAACCAAACATTAAAATGCTGTTTTGGCCACTGTTTACAATTGTTTTTCAGCCACATCTTGTTTCTGCCAGTGCAGCACAGGCAGTAAATGTCCAGAAATGTTTCCTAAAAAATGGTAGATTAAATTGAGACAGAAATCTGGTCTCAACTATGTTTTATGACACGCAAACCACCACCCGGACCAAACAATGATCTTTGGTCCACTGTTTACAATTGTTTTTCGGCCACATCTTGTATCTGCCAGTGCAGCACAGTCAGTAAATGCCCAGAAACATTGCAGGAAAAGTGGCACATCAAATTGATACTGAAATGTGGTTTCAATTCTGATGTGTTAGGGTGCCCCCACAACCCAAACACTAAATAGCTGTTTTAGGGTCTGTTTGCCAAATATTTCAGCCTGAAACTCACTGTTGCTGGTGCCAATCAGGGCCTACAAGTCCAGAAATATTTACAAAAAAATGTTACATCAAATTGAGACTGAAATCTGCTGTCAGTCCTGATGTTTTATGGTACCCCTCCAGCAACCAGACATTAAAATGCTGTTGTGACAATTGGTAGTTTACAATTATTTTTCGGCCACATCTTGTTTCCGCCTGTGCAGCACAGGCAGTAAATGTCCAGAAATGTTTCCTAAAAAATGGTAGATTAAATTGAGACAGAAAACTGGTCTCAGCCATGATGTTTTATGGCGCCCAAATCACCACCCAGACCAAACGATGGTCTTTGGTCCACTGTTTACAATTGTTTTTCGGCCACATCTTGTTTCTGCCAGTGTAGCACAGGCAGTAAATGTCCAGAAATGTTTCCCAAAATATTGCACAGTAACTTCAGACTGAAATCAGGTATCAGACATGCAGTTACATGGCTCACACCCACCATGAGGACCCAAATGTGCTGTTTTCTGCATCATTTAAATGCTTTTTGGGCCTAACTGTCATGCTGCCACTGCCTAACATGGCCCAGAAGTCCAGAAATATTTCCCAAAAATGTTGCAGTAACTTCATACTGAAATCAGGTCTCAGTCATGATGTTTTATGGTGCCCAAACCACCACCTGGACCAAACAATGGTCTCTGGACCACTGTTTACAATTGATTTTATGCCTCAACTTGTCTCTGAGAGTGCAGAACAGGCAGTGCATGTCCGGAAATTTTTCCCAAAAAATTGCACAGTACATTCAGACAGAAATCAGGTGTCAGACATGCAGTTACATGGTTCACATCCACAATGAGGACCCACATGTGCTGTTTTCTGCACCGTTTAAATGTTTTCAGGCCTGACCATGGTACCGCCACTGCCTGGCATGCAACAGTCAGTTTACCACGATGAGAAAAATAAATCCTCCTGCAAAATGGTCCTGTGACTTAAACTTGTACTTACTTCCTCTTCCTGCTGCTGCTTTCTCAGTTGATTGAGAACTGTGGAATTATCATTTCACAATGATGATGCCCTGGTTAGCTCTCTTGCCTCTGTGGATTGAATGACATTTTGAGTGCTGCTGCTGTTGCCTATAGTTGCTGTCTGCTGTTCTGACTAGTTGCCATGAGAAGTAATGCTTTGTCTACCTCATGGGGATCCTCTTCACATAGTCGATCGATGCTGCTGCTGCAGCACATGTAAGTATCTGTATTTATTTTTTCTGGTGCAAGAGAAGGTGGATGGTGGGTTGGTATTGGGATATCATGGGCCTGATTCTAAAAGAGATACACCTGGTGTAACAGCACTTGTGCCAAAAAGGATGGCGCAAGTAGCAACTTACACCAGCAGTTGCGACTTGCGGGATTTTACAATGTGACATGCTGCAGGCCACTTGCGCCAAAGAGCAGTTATGCCAGCAGTTTCACCATAAACCCCTTGCAACATGACACTAGGGGGGGTTACAGCAGTAGTTATGCCCTATTCAGGTAGAGCAGCAACAAAGTCTCCAGTGTTGAGATTCTACAAGAACCCCCAAAGGAGAACTGACAACGTAAGTTACACCAGCATTTAGCTGGCATAACAATACATAAGCTCTCCGGGGGTTCTGTAGACCCACTGCACCCACTCCACAATGTGACCCTCATTCCCAGACCACCCCCATCGTCACGCCACAGGCAGCCCACAACCCCCCCAGCCCCGATCCCCCATAGCAGAGGTGCCCAGCTAGGCATCTCATACCCCCAGCTTCCAGAACCCCAAACCATAAATGCCCTGCAGGGTAGCCACACATCATGACCCCAAACCCCACACTTCTGTATCCTCGCAGGGCAGCTGTGTCGCCTCCCAGATCAAGTCTCGACCTAATTTATTGCCACAAATGGATAATTATTAAAAACAGAGATCCCTGGTAGTCATATTGTTCCCACCCATAGCAGCAATGCACTCACATCTTCTCACCCATCTCACAGCCGGCAGACTGGCACAGTTTGCTTCTCACCTCCATGGCCAGCTGCTGACTGAGCATCATGAGAGCGCTACTGTATAGACGCACTCAGAAATGAAAATACTCAAGTAAGCACTCATGTGGTGCTCAGTTGGCCATGGAGGTGAGAGGTGGGCTGTGCCAGTCGCTGGTGGGGATGGGTGGGGATGTGGGTGGACTGGCACTGCTGGGTGGGGTGGGTGGGGGCCACTAGACTACCAGGTATCTGGGATTTTGTACAATTATCCATTTGTGGCAATAAATTCAGGTCAGGGACTGGATGGGGACCAGCCATCTCCTGCAGGACTTTGGGCGGCACCTACACTTATGGGTGCTGCAAATTGCAACATGCCCCTCGGTATGCCCTAGGGTTGGCATACCTGTCCGCATGTTGCAAGTCACTGGATCTTAGCTAGAGAGACCCTGCCCTTTCTAGAATAGGATGCAGGGTCCATGTTGCATCAAAGTTTGATGCAAGTCGCCTTTGGCAGCGACTTGTGCCAAGCTTCTAGAATTGGGCCCCATCAGTTCTTATATGTTTGTACTTATTTTATATTTATCTAGTGTGCTGAGGAATACATCATCATGACAACATGCATGCCAGCCCAGGATTTGGATGCGGGATGTTGGAATGCACCACATTTCACATTGCACAAGGACAAGGTAAGTATTGAATTTTTAATTACTGGGAGGGATAGGTGACTGCAGCTTGGATATCTGAGTCAGATTGTAATTGTATTATTTTTTCTTTTCCCAACACATGCAGGAATTCAGGAGCTGTTAACTCCAGGTGCACTGCTGCTGCTGCTGCTGTTCAATATGTGTGCAATTCATTAACTGGTGGTAAGTATTTCTTAATCTGTGATGGTCTTTGGAGGGTGGGTGGTGGAGGAGGTGATTGAGGTGGGGTTGGTGTGGGGTTGACGGATATGGTTAAGTATTAAGTTTGTGGTTACTGCAGGACAGAGATGTCAGACTTTGACAGTAACTATCTTCTATATGGGTCTGTCAATATTCTGGATTTCTGCTCTTGGGGTGAGTCTGTTACCTCCCTCCCAATCTGGCTACTGGCTGTGCTCATCAGACATAGTCTGTTCATGTCAAGTGTTCCAGGTTAAAATCCATTCCCTGATGTAAGTATAGCTTCATGTAATGATGGTGGGGGGGGGCACCCAGTTGTAACAATGCTCAAACTGTCTTCTTTCTTTTTTATTGCCAGCCAGGTACAAAGTACTTCAACTGGAATGTTGGCTTACTTTTCTGGTGGACATTTGCCAATGCATCCCATCTCTGTACAGCATTAGTGGCTAACTAGAAGTCTTCCATCCTGGTGTGTGGATGCTGGATCAAGGTGCTGCACCTGCGAGGTGTGGGCCACTGCTGACAACTAAAAACATACGGTTCTTTTTGGTGGAAGATTGCTGGAGGAGGAGGAGAAATGTAGCTGTACTCAGAGGCAACATTAATGTGCTGGTCTGAGACTGCTGTTTATGCTGGAGCATGCGTCTGTCAGCTTCATAGAGTTTCAGCGGTCACAGGTATTTCTTGGCAGTATGACAATGATGGCCCACACTGTCAAAGTCTGTGTTATACAATTTAGGATAGATGACAAGAAGGTGGATTACGTGATGGTTAATTGTATAGATGCAGACAGAGTATGCATGCATTTCTGAGTAACAGTACTGGCTATGCACTGTCCGACTAAGTTGTCATTGTCGTACGTACAGTGGTTGCACACTCAAGCCCGACTAAGTTGTCATTGTTGTACATACAGTGGTGGCACACTCACTAGACACTCATTCATGGTGTCATGGAGGAGGTATCTGTGGAAATGGGGAAGATGTTCAGTATTTGTCGCTTGATGGAGCCATTGTGTATTGCTAAGATGATGACATATTCATTACAGTCAGCATAGCATAGACGGATAAATTTTCAAAAATGAAATGAAGTAAACATTGTGACTAGGTTGGATAATCAAATTAAATGGTTTAACTGGATGTGTAACACAGAACAGCCAGCAAAATAAAATATAAAATGCATAAAAATAACATAAAACAGCATAATCAGTGGACATGGGGGTGGGGATGCTGGTGCTGGCTGTGGGGGTGGGGCAGAACACTTTTAGCCTTCTTCCAGTGACACATCATCCATGAAGCAGCCCTCACAGTATTCAAGACTGGAGTCATCACCAGGTGGAAATTCAGTCAGCAATGCTGCTTCATCTACCTCCCTACTAGTAGAGGCCTTACCACTGTGGACATCTTTGTTGTCATCATTGTCCCTGAGACACAGTTCTTGTGGAATGTGAGCCTCATTCATTTTTATAAATGTTAGGATGGAAACATTTTTCGGTGACAGATTTGTCCTACAGTCACGCACAATGGCCCCAGCAGAGCTGAATACCCGTTCTACACTGACACTGGATGGTGGGCAGCTGAGGTATTTAAAAGCAACAGATGCCAGTGCAGGCTAGTCACTCACTTTGCTGCTCCAGTACACCAATGGCTCATCAATGATGCCAAGATGCTTGGTGTCTCCTATGTAGGTATCCACCATATGTTGTGCTGCCTTGAGTCCTGCTGCCTCATCATGCTCCTCCTCCTTGTCTTCAGTTTCTTCAGTGCCCATCTGGTACAGAGCATCCCAAATGGGATTACCTGCTGTGCTGAGACTTTGACATTTTCTCCGATTTGATGGCCTCTGATGATTTACTGGTGGTGGTGGTAGCAACACCTGGTATATCTAAATGTGTCCTTTGTGTCTCTGCATTTTTCATCTGTGTCCCATGTACCCATCTGACAAGGTAATTGGTTAATTTGTCCACTCGCACATGACCCCCTTCAATCATGGCAGGCAAGCCATGTTTGTACTGTGAATCCAGCATGGTAGCAATAGTAAACTCATTAGACTGCATAATGCCACAGATATGTGTATTGCTGTCCAGTATACAGATCATGTGACCAATTACATGAACAGAACAGTGATCATCACTTGCCTCCATCTGGTGACGGACATTTACCAGTGTCTGCCTCAGCACATGTATAAGGGGTATTGACTGACTTATACAGGCAGTGTCCCCACTCACAGCCTGTGTTGCATGCTCAAATGGATGCAGAATACATATTATGCCATCCATGTGTCACCACTGCTCCATTGTTATGGCAATGGATATTCCAGCACTGTCCCGGGTGGTGTGCTGCAGTAGGTAATCTGAAACTGCCTTATACTGCTCATAAAGCCGGTCCAACATGTACAGTGTGGAGTTCCACCTTGTAACAACATCAAGCTTCATACAGTGCTGAGGTAGATGGTTAGTGCACTGCAGCTCACGCAGATGGTCATGAGCCTTTGCAGAATGGGCAAAGTGCACACAGATGTGTCTGGCAACAGACCCAGTTTCATTTATTTCTTTGTGGTTCAGAAATTGCTGCACGACTAGATTGAGGCAGTGTGCCAGGCAGGAAGCTCTGAAAAAATAACTGTTAGTAATGCACTTAACCACATTGGAGCCATTGTCACTGGCAATAAACCCTGATGTGAGTGAGTGTGCATTAAGCCACTCATCAATCTGATTTAGCAGCACATTCAGCATTTTCTCACCCGTGTGAGACCCTGTAACACTTTGCATAGTTATGGTTACATTCTGACGAATACCAGGTGTATTGCTACCACCACAATTTTTGCTTTACACAGCTTTTTTTTTTTTTGGCCCCGGCTTCCCCTAACCCCACAAGTGGGGTTCACCCTGCCCCAGCCACTGACCCCACATTCCTGGGAATGACCCCTCCTGAATGGGGCTGCTGTAGCGGAATTTTAGGTGGCCAGAGGGTCAGTGTACTGGAGCCGGCTCATTAGCGGGGAGCCGAGGAATTTTTCTGTTGTTTTTCCCAAGGGGCGGGGACGTGCAATGATGGCCAGCGTCCACCCCACCCCCTTCCAGCAGGCACCAGAGCACTTGTGGCACCTCCAGCCTCTGCTGGAGGTCCATGTTGCGCTGAGCACTCGACCCCCCTCCCCCCAGAGCAGGAGAGCAGTCCTACGGATGCTCAATCCTGCTCCTCCGGCCGGCCTTCTGACACCCAGATCCATTCCCAAACCCAGGTCATCGGCGCCGCAGATGGCCACCATGCCTCTGCACCAGTGGGCTGAATGCTTTATGCAGCTTTTGCCAGGGCCCAAATCAACAACCACCCAAAGTACCTGTTCCCAGTGTGCTGTTATGCACAAATATGAGCTGCCCACTGTTTGCCCACTTTTCCACATATCCATGCTAAGATGGATATATTTTGAGGCAGAATGCTTCATGGAATGTAGGCTGGACTGTGAAACTCTGCTGTAGAGTTCAGGCATGGCACATTTAAAGAAATACATTTGCGATAGCACCTGCCGTTTGGGATAGGCACAGGCCATCAAACGGCAGAATCCTGGATTCTTCACAAAGGAGAAGGGAAACAGGTAAATGGAGAGCATTTCAGCTGTTGCTGCATTCAGCTCACGTGCAGCAGCATGATTGGGGGGTACTTTGAGTGCCTCCCAAACACACTTTTCAATGTGGGCTGCATCTGGGAGTGGGTCAACAAAAACACTTTACTTGTGCCACCAATGTTGTTCTTGCTGGGGTACCAGATGACTCTTGGGGCCTGGGATGTGCAGCATGTATGAAACTGGTTGTTTTGGTGGATTTGTTGCCTGGTGGTGTAATTTTATAGCTCAAGGGAGTGGCAGCTCCACTGCCACTATGCCCACTGCTCAAGAGAGAAAATGATTCCTCACACTCCTCCTCCTCCACCGATCCACTCAGCCCTCCCTCCTCCTGGTCTATTGCACTTCTGTCTCTAACATTAAGCTTGACAAGGGAAGCCCCCACCAATAGCTCTGGTATTTTTCTGGTGTTGGTGCCAGCACAATGTGTGCTTGTTTTTCAAATGGGTGCGCTGGCCACCGGTGCCTATGTGGCTGCCCTTTTTTCCATGACTTACACATGTTGACACAGCTGACATATTGCCATGGTGTCATCAGCTGCATCAAGCATGAAAAAATCCCAAACTAGGGACTTTGCACCTCTAGATTTGACATGGGACTGAGACTTGAACAGCATAGCAAAAAGTGTGGAAGTTTTTGCTTTTTGTGCTGCTTGCACGATACCATACTACGTTTGGGAGGTGGGGTGACTGGACTGGTTGTTATAGGCTTGCTGATATCCTCACCCTCAGTCTTGTCATCTAAATGGACTACATCATCACCCTTCATCTTTTTCACTTCTGGCTCCCACAGGGGATCCAACACCTCATCATCATCTGTAACAAAAACATATCCTCCTCCTCCTCATCCCTATCACTGTCTACTGCCAGACAAACTTTTCCCTTCTCTGGCACCTCCTCTCTGTGGGGGGGGGCTGACTTTCCTTTTCTCCTTCTCCAGGAGAAACAGACTGAAGCTGGACACTATCACCCTCACCACCATCAACTCCTCATTGAGCAGGAACAACAGTCACACTGACAACATTTTCCACCTCCTCCTGGACCTCTGTGCCTCCACTGGTGTGAGTGTCTCCCTTATTCCCTAACAAGCATGCTAGCTACAGATTGGGCAGTATAGAAATGAGTCACAGGCTTGAAGCCACTTCTAAATTTGATTTTGCTGCTACTGACCACAGCAGCAGCAGAGGCCACAAAGGGCACTGATTCAGAAAAAGGTTTGCTTTTTCCAACAGACTTCTTTGAGGCACCTCCCACCCTAGTACTTTTACCTGAAGTGGAACTTCTCATGGCAGGCATATTTATATGTTTGTTTCATTTGGCTTCCTCAGTCTGGAACTATATTATTATGTGTTTCTATTAAATAAGTGTGATTTAACACCTGCAATGCTATCTACAAAGGGCAGAAACAGAAATCAGAACAGGTAGCTGCACTGTAGTGTGTATATATATATATATAACTACCTACAACTGCTACTGTAGTCTATTTGAGTGTGAAAACACTATTTTATTTTTTCAATTACAAAAACATGAGGTAAGTAACATGGGGTAACAGGAGGTCAGAAGTAAGAGACTCAATTCAAAACCAACAGGGAACACCACCACAACAAGGTTGTGCAGTAAATCTGAAAAGAATACTTAAAGCAGCAGTGCAATGAAAATGGGCTAAAATTTTACCCCACCCTTTTTTCTTTCTAATCAATGCAGGATGTTTTTCAGTTTATTTTGGTGGTAACAGTTTCAGTTTCTGTTGTTATTTAAAAATTTTATGAATGTTTTAAAATAATTATTTCTCAAGAAAAAAAGATGACTGCCTCATTTTTGCATAGAAATAATACTGATGACCTGAAGAGGGTAAGAATCCAGATACAAATGCAGATGTATGGTACACAGCATAGGAAGCATCCAGAAAACCCAGATCAGCAGTTCTGCCAATATTTTTCATAACCATAGCAGAAAATCAGGTTTTTGGAATAACTTTTTTCGTTGCACTGCTGCTTTAAGTAGTTCTTAATCAAATGTCAGTTTTTAAATGGAATGATTATTACACACCTTGATAATAACCAGGTAGGTGCTGGTAGGTTCACAAAAACTAAACTAAACCAACCGTACAGAACACCTCTCAGTCAAAATACGAACTACAGTCCGGATAAGTGGTGTCTGGATAAGGCGAGTACTACAATGTGTTAGTACTTACTAAATGCAATTTTGGCTTACAGATACATCAGATGGAAGGGACAACAAGATTTGAAATGAACAAAGTCACCTCCAAAACTCATGCAGGGAACACCACTATCTAGTTGAAAACTATGTTGTTTTTTATATAGTAGCCTAGGTCGGTAGTAAACACCAGTGGTGTAACAGGGAGGAAAGGGTTAATATGGTAAGCAAATTCAATAGAAAAACAGGAATGCTGCAATGCAGAGGCTAGATCACAATTTTAATTTCTGTTAGCAATTCAACAATGCAGTGTACCTGGATATGGACAAGTCAAGTGGTCAATGTACACAAATACTTTCAACAAAAAAAATAAATCACAAAAGTGATTAAGCAAAGGGAAACAGGAACAGAACTACTGAATCAGAATGTAGTAACTCTTCAGATAAAGTTACCCAGAAAAGGGTCAATATGTAAGAAACATATAACAAATAAGTAGCACACAAACGAAAAATATTAAGACTTAAAAGAAATTACAGAAACTCACTCACAACTTGTGAGAAATATGTCAAATATTAGGAACTAGCCTGCTCTCCTTTCACATACACACACACATACACACACATGCATACATACACACACACACAACACGGTCGACCCTCCCCCACTCAACTCCCTCACACACACAGACACAGAGGAAACTGAAAACACTAACTAAGTTTAACTAAGTATTCTCCAAAGATACAAAAATAAAAAAATGTTCACTAGCAGCACTAGGAACTAAACTTGAGATTTTGGGAGCAATTAACTCTCAAAAATCAAAATAAAGAGGTTTTTGAAGGGCTTATTGGCTGTGACTCTCCAACTCAACAGACAATACACTGTTCAGGAAACAGCCTGCACATGATATTTCAGATATCTACCCAAAATGCACTGCAATTTTGCTGGTGAAATTGAAAAAACATTGGCGAAATTTCACATTAGTCGAAAGTGAAATTGGTGACATTGGGTGAAATTTTGCATGTCGCGAAAGCAGAATTGCAGGCGAAATTATGTTTTGCCAGGGTGAAAAAATTTGCATAATGTGGGAATTACGCAAAATATTTCGTTAGGTGAAATTTTCCAGTTTCACACATCTCTATGTGTGACAACTTCCAGCTTCAGGCAGTGCTGAGGGCGGCTGTTTTGAATCTGTAGCTGCCGAAGTTGTTCACAGGCCTTTCCAGAGCATGAAGAGTGTGGACAGATGCAGCGTGCAGCTGTCAACATTTCCTTGATGTCAAGGTGCTGCAGAAACTCCTGGACCATGAGATTTAAACAGTAGGCCATGCATGGAACCCAAACAAAGCCACCATCGATGATACATTTCACAATGTTTGAGCCATTGTCACTGGCTATAAAGCTAGCTTTCAGGGACAGGGGGTTCAGCCACTCATCAGTTTTGGTCAGTAGCAAGTCAAGCATGTGTTCACCAGTGTGGGAATTGGCCACACTGCTCATTGCAAGCGTTGCATGCTGTCAAAGTCCAGGAAGGTTGCTACCATGACAGTCTGTCTTACTACACACTGATTTCCCAAACTGCCAGCACATACAACCCCAGTAGATGCACCGAATGTGCAGTAATACACAAATATGAACTGCCTACCATTTTGCCACTTGTTCACATATCCATATTTAAGTGGATTAATGGTGATGAGGAATGTTGGAGGGCATGTCTTATAGACTCTGTCACAGTCTGGTATAATTTTGGGACAGCACGGGTGGAAAAGTATGTCCTATAAGGGACTTTCCATTTGGGACAGGCATGTGCCGCAAAATGCCAGAATCTGGAATTCTCCACAAAGGAGAAGGGCAACAGGTCAATTTCCAGCATTTCTGCTACAGCAGCACTCAGTTCATGTGACATCACATGATTGTTTGGGTATTTTATGTTCTTTGCAAAAAGACTCTGTAATGTGGGCCGAGTTGTTACCCGTCTTGCACGTGGTGTACCAAATGGCTGTGCTCTGAGAACAGCCATGGGTGTGGTGCTTTTGCAGTGTGATGAAGAGGAGTGCTCAGATGACACTGACAATTCCACAAACTATGTTGTTTTACCTGTTATAAGCACAGGGACTGATTCTGGACTAGAAATACTGCTGCATAGACCACCACCAGTGCTGCTACTCTGACCACCACTTGACCACAATTCAAAATCATCATCCTCCTCATGCCTGTAGTAATCATCGGCTGTTATTTCACCACTACTATAGGCATGGCTACTTGACTTACTTACAGTCATGGAAGGGGTTAACATGCTTAATAAGGTGGAAGAGGGTGAATGCCCCACTATGGCATTAGCTCCCCTCTGGTGCTGAGTCCACAGTGCCATGTGCCGGTTCTTCAAATGTGTATGCTGGCCCCCAGTGCCCAAGATGACTACCCTTTTTACCACATCTGACATATTCTTGTTAAAGCTGGCAGACTGCCACTGCTTCATCACTTGCATCTTGTACAAAAAGATCCCAAACGAGGGATTTTGATCCTCTACATTTAGATTTCACAGGTCGTTGATGCTGCAGATTGGACACCAGTTTTTTAGACAATGAAATGAGGGATGTACTACTACATGATTTCTGTTGTTGGTCACTCCTGGGCTCTATCGGCCTATCACTATCTATGATGACTACTACTGGGTCGTCATCCTCATCAACAGAAACCGCCACATCACAACTTTGAAGAGGGGGTGATTTAACCCCGACAGACTGAGACTGTTTACACACAGTCACCTTTAATTTCTTACTCTCCTACTCCCAACTGGGGTCACTAAAATCATCATCATATTCATCATCCATATCCACAATGTCAGCTTGGATGCTGTCCTATGGAGAACAAGTACCAACTACAGTATCATTATGATTATACAATATGTTTTCTCTAACATTTGAAGGGTTGGATGGCACAGGCATGACCTCATAAACAGCACTGGAAACATGAGAGTGCGACAACTCTTTGTCAGCATCAAAATCATTTTCAACCAATGAAGGGATGGGGATGGTGATGTCGGGGAGTGTGACATCTACCACACTCTGACTCACGGTCACGTCTTTAGATTCCTCAATATTTGGGAAACTGGTTCACTTGTTGCCATTGGCATGGGTTGAACATGGGGCAATACTCATGCCATCAGCAATTTCATTACCACCAGTGGGGGCAACAGCATCTCCAACCATGATTGAAGCTACTGATTGTGCTGTGAAAAACATAGAGAAATCCCTTTACTGGCATCAACTATGCAGTTCTGCTGTGTACTACTACCACGTCATTGGCCACTCTTGCCACTGGCAGCAGTGCCATGGCCAGAAGCATCTTTGGATGCACGTCTTTTTGCAGGCATTTTTTGGTATTACACAGAAAATTCACAACAAATTGAGATTTCTAAAATTTGTGGTGGATGGGAAGCCAAAAAACAACAACTGTGGCTTACAGATGCTGATTTGGCACTAAACAGATGCAAATGCACAGAAGCAGATTGCACACTATAAAGAGATACAGCCTCACAGGCACAAAAATACCTGACCCAGTGTTCACACAAATCAAAAACTGGAAAAATAAATGATACCTTTTGCAGGTTGGGTTGGGCGCTGCAGTAGCAGTTCATTATCTAGAAAGAAGGAAGCAGTAAAAAATACCGCAGATGGATAAACAATTCAGAGTGCGGCGATTACTGTGTGGCACAATAAAATGTGTCTGACTTGATGGCCCTCATACACACTACAGTGAGGTAATGCGCAGAAAATTTAACAGTGCAGTACACTATATAACCAAATCTTTAAAACAGAGTGAAAACATGCACTGCACCACAACGAAGAGAAAATAATTATCAAAATTAATTCAAGTATTACTGTGTGTACATAAACACACAAATACTGACACACACTAGCACAAAACAGTTGGAAAGACTGCCTTTCTCATGTGAATCTCAATCCTTCACAGATACTCCCTTCCCCTGAAGCACACTTCAACAGTGTCTGTCAGTACAGAGGCTGAATGTTCTAAATTAACATTCAAAATGCACAGAAAAACAATCCACACTTGATGATCTAAGCACATGAGGGTTTCTTGCAGTCAATGTACTAAATTTGGACCAAAATAAATGGATCAAAAGTGATTTTTAAAGCTTTTTCGATGGTTTGATTCTCAGTGCTCTGACAGCAAACTGTCTCCAGCTTTCTACTACACACACTACACAGAACTGAGGCTCTGTGAGACAACATAGAGACCATGTGACCTGCCATCCATGAATCAATGCAAAATTCACCTCCCAAAACAATAAACAGGCAAAACAAAGTCCATTCAAATCAATGGCACTTCACATTAAAATTAAGGGGAAGGCTGTAATACAAGGTGAAGTAGAGTGAAGTCCATTAAAACAATACACTTCACATTCCTCATTATGAGGCAAAATACTTCGCTTCACATTGTGGAGCACTATATGAATTAAGGAACAAAATGAGAAGTGCTCTGCATAGCAAAGTGGGAACACTTCGCCCACCTCTACCAGTGAGCCAACAAAATAGCCACCCCTCTTTTCTTGTTACTAGAGCCAGCTTCATACACCTGACCAACTCACTCCTTTCTAAAAATGGAGACATCCTCCCAACACAGGTGGATTTCTTGCCAAAAATAGAGATGCAGCAAAATTAAATTTCACTGATGAAATTGCCGCAAAATTGGCAATTTCGCTGGGTGAAATGTTACTTGAAATTGTGGCAAAGGGAGTGGAGGGTGATTTTTAATATTTTTTGATAAAAGAGACAGAGGTGGCAGGGTAACTTGGGGGGGTACTTATTTAATATTATAACGGCCAGTGATTGCCGGGGCGACCACTAGATACCAGGGAGTGGAGTGTATTTTTTTTAATAAAACAAATTGGGGGTGCAGGGTAACTTGGGGGGAGTTCTTATTTAATATTATTATGGCCAGTGATGGCCGGGGGGACTACTGGGCACCAGGGAGAATTTTGGCCAGTGGGCAGTGGCCACAACATTTTGCCGCTGGAGGTGAAATTACTATGGCAGGTAGTGTAATTTCGCATGGGTAAAAAATTTCTTACCCAGTTATGAAATTTTGCCCACGAGTGAAATGTTGCCATCTTGGGGGTGAAATTTCACATCCAACTATGGGTGAAATTTCACATTTCGCCCAGCAAAATATTTTGCTGAATGAGCTAATTATGCAAAATATTTCACTGGGTGAAATTTTCAAATTTTGCACATCCCTAGCCAAAAAGCAATCCCTGCATGTGACCTCTGCAAATGTCACAGGACCATGTGATGTTTACATTTCTCTTGGGATCCCTATTCAATTCCATGTAACAAAAGTATAAACACTGCTCATTTAACTACTGTACCAACTATTAAGAGTAAAGCAGACATTCCACAGACCAAAAATAAAAAAAAAAAGAAATAGCAGGTAATGATATAACCATTCTGCATAGACAAATTTGCTTTGGGTCTATCTCTAGGCATGGCAAGGCAAATTTTGTTTTTCCTGGCGCCTAATCCCGGAGGCTCTGGGCACCATACAGATCCAAAGATACTAAAAGTAAGAAAATAAAATACAGTAATAATTTAAAAAAACAACTAAAGAAAATAAATAGAACCTAGATTAAAACCTGTAGTTCTTCATTTAAAATGATAAGAACAAACAGCACCTGAAACAAAGCTTCATCCCCACCATAAAAAAACAAATAGCTAAATAACAGGCCCCAACCCCCTTGTCTGTTCCAACAGAACACAATAAAATTCTCTACCACATAAAACCACATAAGAAACCACATAACCCCAGTCCAACTGACAGCCCCTCATGCAGACTCAGGCCCATGATGTATCTCACCACCCACCCACCCACCCATAAACCACCACTCCCCCCTCCCCAGAAAATGTTACCAGACCTGATGATTATAGAAACAGGAACAGAATTCAGGATAAGCCATCATACTTCCCAGTTATTCAGAACACAAGATCTACATCTAAGATGAGCCCTCATAATTGTGAAAAGAAAAAACTGAAAACCATCACCAAGACCAGTATCATCAGGGTGAGGCAGGCCATGACATAGGTAGAGAAAAAAATTGTTACCACCTACTGTTTGCATAAAATACATACAATATCCCAAGTGCAAGCTCATATAGACTGTATTATTATAATAACATAACCAGAGCCAAAACTTTGATCAGAAAGTGAAAAATCCCAGCTGCCAATCCAATGATACAGGGGGCATCAGCATCGGCTCCAGGCAAGTGTAGCCCCCTTAGATCCAGAACCAAAAAAGAAATAATTAACCTCAAACTTATAGACAAGATTGGGCACCAGATTTCGTTCAAAGTCTGCCAACCTGCCAAAAGTGGATCTTGCCAGGAAAAAATCCAGCTAGAGTGCGCCCGATACTGTCCAGTGCCAGATCCTAGAAAATATGTGCTGGGGAATACTGTATAACAGGAAATATTCACTGTCATTTTATTTTCACTATTTTTTGCTGGTTCCACATTAGTGTGAAAATAAAAAGACAGTGAATATTAGGTAGATTACTTTATATAGCAGCAGTAGTGTTCCCCCAAAGAAAATAAGAGGAAGTTAATATGAGGGTGTGTGCTTGGAGAGCTAAATATAAAGTGCATGGATATAAACTGTTATACAGTTTGTTAAAGCAAAATTAAGCTCTCACAGAGAAACACAGTCCTAAAAGAAAAAGAGAACCATCAGTCTGTACATTACGCAGTCAGGGGTATCAAGGTCAGTCTTTGGATCAGAAAAATAGAGGGATGGCTCAGTAAGTACAGAATCCAGCCAGTTCAATAACTGCAAGAGCAGGAGTCTGGAATGAAAAGAAAAATGGTATATGGAATTGTTTTTCCCAGTTAAATGTATTTATCCTTCAAACACAAAATGAGTGCCATTCAGGACTGTGCCACCTGCTAGACGAGTAAGGTATGTAGGGTATCTTCGAAACTGGCTCCTGTAAACAATACCGCTGGAGTAGCATATCCTTGCTGAGATGTCCAACAAGGAGCAGTGGATCAAACAACCAAGCCCATACATGCTACAGGTACTGTAGATACATTGATTCTAGGCACAGGCAATCCCCTGAATAACATGAGTCCATCTCAGGTGTGTAGAATGTTATCTAGTGCCATTTTCTGACAAATGCATTTGTCTCAGGGGCTTCCAGGTCAGTTCTGTGAGCAGAAACATATCTAGAAGACACAGTGCCCAGAAGATCCATCCAAATCAGTAATCACAGGAGTAGGCAGCCAAAATTACTGGAGTCAGAAAACACAGTTTCCCTTCAGGAGATCTTGAAGAGCTCAAGAAATAATGCCCTTAACTCCTTTGTAGCTTTGTCGCAGTATCAAATTTCCTCCAGGCTCCTTCGTACTGTACTTATAACTTTACTGGGTATAACATACAGAAGTGAATCCCTGCTGCTATCAACTTGGTTATGGAGGAGTGATATGCTGCCTGCTTCTGCTGAACTGAAACAGGGTAATCATGGACAATTTGCAGGTGGGCTCCTTCCCTCAACACTTCTATAAGATCCATCACTTTCATTAATAGACGTTGTCGGTCCAGATAATTTAAACAATTTGAAGATGATGGGGCAAGGTGGAGAGTCTTCAGCAGGCATAGGTCATAGGGATCAGTGCACCCTCTCTATAACATGTGAGGGAACATTAGGGGAGGGACCCGCTAAATTGTCACAAAGCCTCTGTACAAATATGACAGAATTGGGACCCTCTGATCGCCCTGGAAGACCCAAGATAGTAATGGGCCCTATACAGTATAGTGCAGAGTGGCTACACACCATGTATCTGTGGCATGTAGCCACTGCTCACCCATTGCGCCACCCGAGCCGCATTCAACAATCGGGGCATGCAACCCCTTGGCACCTTATCCCCCAGCTGTGCAGACAACAATGCACCAGGGGTGGGCAATGGGCATTTCGGGGGCATGCCCACACTCCACACCATTCACAGATGTGCGGAGTTCTGGGTGCAGGGAACACACTTTATGCTGGGTAACACCCAGATGTAAGGGATACAGGCCCCCCCAGAATGCCACCACTAGCAGTGGCTTGGACATGAGGACACTGCAGACCCCCCCCCACATACCATCCCAGCCCATGGAACAGCACAGAGGGCTGGGGCAGTGGTTTGGGCACCATCCCACCCCAAACTTGCAGTGCACATTGCACCTTCCATTGTTTTCCATACCCCGTGGGCACAAGTGATCCTTTTGTGGACCGAGTCTGGGCATCCCATTGCATGAGCACCTGTTCTGCAGCAATGTCCTCCATGCATCTGCACACCATGGGGATGGGGCCATGGACAGATGGTGGCCGGTACAGACTACCTTTGGGGTGCACCTGTCCACAGCTGCAGAACTCCATGGGTGGGTAACACTCCTCCAGCATATAGTACCCGCCCATATGTGCATAGGGCCCAATATTATTTTGCCGATTCCTGCCCTCTAAATATTCGAGTCACTCCTCCAGGTGGACGGTCTTCTGTCTGAGTGAGACCACCTCAGGTTAAGCCTATTCCTCCAGTCATTGAGTGAATTAAAATGGGCTTCATTATGTCCCACCTGGCAAAACAGTGTGTCCATAGAGAAATGTAGAACCTTAATTTCATCTGTAAGCCCTTGCAGCACCTCTTTCAGGGGTCCAAACTCCTGCAGGAACTTCTCCTTCATATTGGTAGTCGGCGTTGAATTACTGTGGCTTGAGGTGGAATCTTGAGCTTTTGAGTGCTTTGTGGCCTTTTCTTTTTTAGGAGTCATGGGTGGGGTATGGCATGGGGAAACATTCTTCATGTCCACATACATTTTCAGCAATTCTGACAGTAGAGCACAGAAGTGACAGGTTGGTACAGTCTTAAAAATCAATTGCAGCAGGTGTAGCTGAAGAAACTATACAAAAATCTATATTTTGGTTCAGAGAAGGTGGGAGAGATCGAAAAGTGCTGCTACCACAAGCAGTTCATCATGTGACTCCAAATGTTGCTGTTCCTAAAGTTAAAAGTAGTTTAGGGCAGAGATCTTTGTTGTTTCAACCACCTAACTTTTATAATTCATTACCCCAAAGCCTCACTCTTAGTTTGTCAAGTTTAACTGTTTTTTAAATCTAATCTTAAAAAAACTGTCATTTGTTTCTGATTCTTGTAAATGTGGTTGATCTTTCTATATTTTGTGCTATTATGTCTTGAGTGCCTATATATTTAGTTATGTCTCTTGTATGTGTTGATTTTTTTTGTATTTTATTGTCTTTTTTCTTGTATCTGGTTGCCCATGAAAATGGGCAGATTTTGCTCATGCTCTTAACAGATTTCAAATAAATAAACAAATCAAATCATAAAGTAATCAAAATTTGTGTTATTTATCATTCAATTCAGTGCTTGGTTCTGTGAATCACTAAGGAAGATAGTTATCTGACTACTCCCTGCCACAGATCACTGAGCTCCACTTGCCTTTGAATGTGATGGGCTGTGTGGCTTGAGCCATATTTAAAGCTATGGTGCCCAGTCCCACCACTGGCAAGCATTCAAAATCTGTATCCCCCCCCCCCCCACTGACACCAGCTTTGATGCCCATATTGCATTGCAGGCCTTCCACACCAGGCAAAGTATCATGTAAACCGTCCTGTGAAATAACAAATCACACAGTTAATCAGTGAAATGATGACGTTAGATTAGCAGCAATATTTATTGATGGAAGACATAGGCTGTCATTGACTTTTTCAGCATTTATACATCATGTACCAGGTATCTTTCTGCACCACATTTTCCCACACCTTTATATTATACATCTACCAGATTGTGAGAAAGACATTTTTCAGGCAACAGGCAGAGACTGTTGGGATGTGTCCCACTGTGCCTCAGACTAAGGGTGAGTGAATGTTAAAACTGGCACATTCAGTTTAGCTTCTATTTTGATCCTCTGTCTTTGGTTTAGCTTCTATACTTCAGTAAAAGACACACTGGGCCCAATTCTGAAACAGCCCTTTGATTGCTGCAAAGTTCTGGGGATCTAGGGCTGTGGTGCACTCCTGGTGTGTCAGGGACCATGCACCTAATTCAGTTAAATCTGGGGTCCCTGCACCAAAAACCTGGAATCTGCTGCAAAGGCAGGCTAGCGCTGAATGCTAGAAATACCTGAGGAACCTGCTGCATGGATTTCCCCCAACAAATACTCTACGATTCAATGCCGGGGGGGTCCTGGGCCAGAAGTGCTATGGGGTGTTAAAGAGAGAGAGTGGGCATGACTGGGCAACTGGCGGATGTCTCCTTGTTGGCACCAGTCATGTAATGGTGTATGCCCACTGAGTGCCCAATCACCCCCAGCATACTGACTCACTCCTCAACACCACTGTAGTACTCCCCTGTCCCTTCTGCAACTGGACCCCACATACAGAGCTCCCTTGCCAGCTCCTCACCTTGAGGAACAATGCCGCAAGGGGTGCGACCACCTCTTGGCTGGTCTAGCATGACCCTCTTACTATGGCTATGGCGGGGCTTTTGGAATCCCAATGAAGGGGATGTTGCAGCCCCACCATGCTGCAAGCCCCTTTGTGACCTGGTGTACACTGATGCTGGTCACAAGGGTGGCGCAGTGCCCCTTTGTCGCAGTGTTGTCCCAGTCCAGTGCAGACCATGTTCAGGAATAGGGATCACCATAATTTATGAAGCAGGGGGCATATTGCGCCATTGATGTCTGGTGCAAGTCAGTCTTAATGCTTTTGGAATTGGGCCCACTGGGTCTTTGGTGGTGGGGTTTAGTAGGCTACTAATAGGGGTAAGTGATTCCTCTACACTACCACTTACCCACCACAGTCAAATTCAGTCTCTTCTTACACCCCATATTGCTTCATTCATATTTTCAGAAAAGACTCAGCACCTGGCACAGTGGTAGGAGCCATATTTTGTTTTTAATTACAAAAAAATAAAATGTCTGTGGAGCAAGGAAGAAGTTGGGAAATGAGTGGGGAGGGTGGAAGGATTGTCCTGGGTGTAGTTCTGTCCACCTGGGAAGGGCTAAAGTGTTTTCATTCTAATAATATTTTTTTTTTATGAGTTTATATCATTTAATGTCATATACATAAATACTCTCAAAAAGCCTATATCAGAATAAACTTACAGTAAGCAAATAGCTGATACCTTTCCATTTCAAAAAAGAGGAATTAAAAACAATAACACATATTACAGTTCAATTCTATTATCTCTACCATTCCAAATATTTATATTATGTATTTTTACCATCTTGAACTATTAGTTTTGTAGTTACAGATAGATTAACTTGGTTGTTTTTAGATAAAATGAGATCTCATATTCTCAAAGGTGGAGAAGAATTCTAGCAGTTTCCTTCCATGTGGATTAAAACTTGTCCATGGGTTCTGAAAAATGTATTAATAGTTTATTGATGAAGAGGACATCTAAGAATGTTGTTTGCCACTTTTTAAGGTTGAAAATAGGGATAGTGGAGCACGTCAACCTTTCTTGGATGAGATGTTTAGTGGTTATAGTCACAGTCTCAAATATTCTCAGAGACTTGTATTTGTTTGTAATCCTAAGAAATCATTAAAAAGTTAGTGGAACCAAAACAGACAGACAGGAAAATTATACAAATTTTAAGAAGCAGTCATTGTTAACATTTTATTTCTGTAGTAGTTTTATTTTTCCTTTTACTCTTTAGAAAATGTTCTACCTGATAATATTGTGCTGGATGTGTGGAATAGCTCTCAATCTGGCAGCTGACATATCTATCTCTGTTCCCGCCACTACATCATCAGCATTGTTGTCTCACTGACTTTGACTTCACAGGTGACTGACCTGTCAACTACTGACCAACTTTTCCTAAGCTGCAGTGATGTCACTGTCAGTGAAGCCAAAAGCTAATGATGTAGTGGGCACAGCAGAGACAGATATGCCAGCTGCCGGGCAGAGTACTGTTCTGCACATCACACCTACTGACATCAGATGAACAATCTTCTAATTAACTAAAGGGAAAGAAAAAGTACTTTAGCTATGAAAGGTAATTGTTGGCTGCTTTTTAAAACAAACATTAGTTTTAGGCAGCACACTAGCTCTTTAAATATGAAAAAGTGAAATTCCATTGAAATTGTCAACCACCTTAGGCCTCAAAGTGTCCCAGTTTAAAAACACATTTTATGATTGTTTACATTCTATAGAGACTGTTAATGCAGCTGATAGTTTGATTCAGATCCCTTTTTTCTTTTAAAAAGTGAAACATTGACTGCCCACCATACTGGCATTACCACACCAAAACATGTTTGTTTACATTACTTGACCAACTCCGACTGCATGTTTCCTGGACTCAGAAACACCCCCAACACAATCTAGCTACTCATCATGCAGTGGGATTAGAGTAGACTATTGTATCATAAGTGGCTGCCCTGTTTGAGGGTGTTTCTAATGTTTAGGAAGTGTGCACTAAGAGTAGTTCAAGGATTTGAAGCAAAACAAAGCTGGGCATATCTATATATTACCATGCATTCCAATAAGCAAGGATGCACATAAAACAGCCTGCAACATCAATTAATTTTATAGAAACTAAGCAACCATAAAATGTGGGTTTTTACCTAAAAATTATGTGATGCAAAAAAGGTCGGTAGTGTCCCTTTACACATTTTTTGTAATACATCTCTTGTCATTTCCTATAATTGAATAATGTATGTGCATCCTCAGTGAAGGTGAGTAAGATTTCCTATCTGATTACACTTATGCCAGCATTTTATATCCATCCTGTGACCTATTTTATGAAGCCTTACTGGGGTCGTATATGCTCTTGCCAAAATGTTATGATGAATTTTTTTTAATTTTTAGCATACTAATACATCCTATTAGCCGCTTGTCATATATTTTGGGAATACATTTTATTGATATTATTATTTTAGTGGTACCCTTTCTTAATCATTTTAGTTCTATGTGATGCAGAGTTGCTTAATTGTTTCATTATAATTTTCTGGTAGAGCTTGTAATAAATTTCTGTAGATAGTGTGCATGATTAGATATTTGATTTTTAGTAATGCTTGTCCAATTTTGATTTGAAAATGTATCTAGAAATTGCACATAATTAATGTAGATTGATGTTAGAATTCTATACTCCCAGCAATTTAAATCTATTTCTTGAAAGTTCTCTTGTAGTTGATGTGCGGTATAGAGACCTTCATCTCCTATAAACTGGCACCACCTTTTCTCTGTCATGTTGTTTGAGTTTAGCAATTAGTTTTCTAGTACTATTTCTATTTGAGCTCAATTTCTGACACTATTTCCATATAAAGCTATGGAAGGGTATTATTCCTTTACATAAAGGTGTCTTTCACAATCTTGGCAATTTCAGGGAATATGTCATGCTTTTAAGTTTAGAAACTAGATGGGTGAAATAATTATCTAGAAAGTGCTGGCTGAGTGTGAATTTTGGACATTAACAATAATGCTAGGTTTTCTTGTGTGTTGTCTGCAAAAGCCCATCTCTAAGCAATAAAAACCTTCTAACCTGGTAATAAAAGAAAGGGTATGGACATCCCATGCTTCCCAGTTGTCATGGCACAATAAGAATTTGCCATGTAATTCTAGGGATGCCCTCTCTGCCCCCAAAATTTTTTGAAAGCATTTTAGATTTTGAGTAATATATTATCATTGATAACAGCACTGCTTGATAGCAGTATAGTAGATGTGGGATAGCCACCATTTTGATGGTGACTATTTACCCTCATAATGATGATAGGAGTGACAGCCAACCATTAGGAAAGTTGTAATTTTGTTTCCTGCTATTTTTAAATGTATTATGTAGTCTTTTGTATATCTATTAAAAGTTGAATACCTGAATAATTGATGCATTTTTATGTTTTCATTTTTTTAAATATTTGGTGGCATTTAATTATGTAAATGACAGGATAATAGATTTAGATACATTAAGTTTCTAGCCCAACATTTTGGAAAACTATTTATTTCTTCAAAAAGTGTCTGGTATGTTGTGTTTGGATGATGAAGAACAATATGCTAATCACTGCCACAGGAGTAAGTTTTACTTTTTCATGATGTAACTGAAGATCTTGAATATTGGGTTTTGCCTCATATGTTGAAGCTTTACTTCCAAGACAGTTATGAACAATAATAGAGAGTGGGCAGTTTTGTCATACTCTATTGCAAATATCCAACAAAGGGGTTTTATTGTAGTTTATTTTGAAGAGAGCCTTATGAATACTATAAAAATATTCAATAATGTTCAGTTGCATTCTTGGTAAGCCAATATTTTTTTAGAGACTTAACTACAAAAAGTTACTGGAGCAATCAGTAGTGTTTGAAGTGCCCATGGCTATAGCCACCACTTGTAATTGAATTTTTTTTTTTTTTTGAATACTATATCAATTGTGTTTTTTTAAGGCCCTGGAAATTGTTCAGGCCTTCATAGGGCATATTTATCTGGAGTTCATGACATCTGGTAATGATGCCTTGATTTTTGAAATTATAAACTTTCTAGTCAACAGTGAGTAGGTCTATAGTTTTCTGGGTAAATCTTATTTTTTCCTTCCTTATATATTAATATGATTGATGTTTCCAGCATAAATTTGGGAATACCTTTTTTCTAAGACATAATTTCCAAGGTCTTCAGCTCCAGCCAGGATGCAAGAAGTTCTGGGAAGATGTAATAAAATGCTGCCTTCAAACAATCCAAACCAGGGGCTAGATTCACAAAACATTGCCCCGGCATAGACCTGGTTTTGTACATGCAAACTGGGTTTTGCACCAACTTGGTATTCACAAATGCCTGATTTGTGTGCTCAAACTGGGTTTGCCTTGGAGAAAAGTGTGGAGAGGGACACAATGCAAATGAGTGGAAGGGGTGATGTGTATATCAGTGCTATTTGATTCACAAAGCATTTGCTCAGTGCCAGGGCCTCTTGTGTGGTCCCCTTGCATGGAGCAAATACTGCTAACCAACACCTTGCCTTATCCTGTGCAACCCCAGTGGTGGGCAGAGGTACTGCAGCATCCCCCTCACCGATCGTCGATTGTTGGCTGAAGTGAAAAAAAAAACATTCTCCCTGGTGCTAGTGGAACCTCCACATGACTGCCAGCCAGTGTAAAGGAAACATTCCCCTGGTGCTAGTGATATCACCCCCCCAATTACCAATTATTGGCCAACTAATTGCCATCCTGAGTAAAAGAAACATTCTGCCTGGCACTAGTGGTAAACATCCCCTCCCCGTGATCACTGGCCTGAGTAAAGAAACATTTTCCATAGTACTAGTGGTAACCTCCCCCCACCCCCCATGATCACAGATTGCTGGCTATGTATAACACAGAAGATTCCGGTGTTCAGTCCCCACCCAAACCAATGCCCAATGTACAAGTACTATTTCCTGTTGTCCAGTGGTCCCACCTCCCACCGATCCCTCAACCAAACACAGTAAACCCCTTTTCCATGGCGTCAGAGGTCCCACATCCCACTTGATCCTTGCTCCACATCTCAATCACTATTCCTATTGTCCAGTGGTCCAAAGGCTACCCACTCCCAATCCTGTAACATAAATAAACCAATTCCCTGGAATCTAGGGGACCCCTTCCTATCCCAGATTCCTATGTATAGCAAACTTCCTTTCCTGGCATCTAGTGGACCTCAGCCCCCATCCTGACAGGTAGTGTCCCACCACCCTGCTCCCCCCTTCCTGAACCTGAACCCATGCCAGTGACTAGCATAGCCCTCCTCTCTCCACTATGACTAGCTGCTGACTGATTTGTCAATGAGTATGTAATGTATATAGTATGTGCTTATTGACTGACAAATCAAAGTGAGCTGCCTGTCAGTGTGCATGTACTTTATACAGTATGCACTCACTGACAGTTCAGTTGGTGGCCAGCTGTGGTTGAGAAAGGAGGGCTGTGCCAGTTGCTGACTTGGACTGGGGATTGGGGGAGCAGGGTTGTGGGATGCTACCTGCCAGGCTGGGGGAGTGGGGGTCCACTAGATGCCAGAGAAGGGATGTTTGGTGATAGTATTTGGGATTGGAGTTAGGAAGGGGATCCAATAGATATGAGAGAATGGGTGTAATTTATTTTACATGGGATTGGAGAGTGGATGGGAGTGGGACCACTGGACACCAGGGCATAGTGGCTGAGATGTGGGGTGAGGGATAGGTGGGAGGTGGGACCACTGGACAAGGAGGAAAAGGTTTACTGTGTTTGTGCAAGGAATCAGGTTGGGGTGGGACTAGTGGACACCAGTGAATAGTAGTTGTACATCGGGCATGGGTGCAGGTGGGGGAGGGAGATGGACAAGACACCAGGGAAAGTTCTGTATCATACGCAAGCTGGTGATCAGTGATCACAGGGGAAGGGGGTTACTGCTAGCACCAGGGATACTGTTTCTTTTACTTGGGCCAGTGATCATTGATCACAATGGGGGGGTTACCACTAGCACTGGGGAGAATGTTTCTTTTACATGGCCTGGCAATTAGCAATCATGGTGGGGGGTGCCACTAGCACCTGGTAGAATTGTCCTTTTTCTCAGGCTGGTGATCAGTTGGTTGGGGGGGGACACTAGCACCGGAGCTTTGGCTGCATACCAGGCAGGATCTGGGAGGGCCATGCTAATCTCCACACAGCCTATGCAAATGAGCCTATAATGGGCATGATAAGGACCACCCAGCACCATGCATGCCCAATGGGCTCATTTGCATGGCTACCATTGGGAATAGCACACCTGTTCTGTTCATTGGGGGTCATTCTCCTGACTGCATGTAGGGGTGGCACTAGTGGGGTAGTGCTAGTGGTACTGGGCTTACTGCTGCCTCGATGTAGTCATATTCACAGTTGGATAGTGCTATGTGCTATCCAACTGTGAATATAATTTTGGATACCTGGGCAAACCCAAAGCGCAACTCAGAATTTTGCACTGTGCCTTACAATTTTATGTGAATCTAGCTCCAGGTGATTTATCTTTGAGTCCTGTTTTTATTATCTCTTTAATTTCTTGTATTGTAAAAGAATTATCAGAATTTTCAAACTGGAATACTGGCCTGATTAATATAATTTAAACTCTCCTGCTCTTCTGGTTGTAATTTATTTTGGCAAGTTGTTTTACAGTATTGTATAACTGCATGTCATATTTCCTGGTCTTGTTGATTATGTTTCCTTGTTGGTCTACTAGTTCAGGTATTAAATTATGCTCCCTACGTTTTTTAAGGATATGTGGTAGAAGCTTGCCACTTGCATCTTGATAGAGATAAACTTTGTTTTTCAAGGCATGCATGTCTTTTTCAATATGTTGTTTAATATATTCCACAATTTAGTATAACACATTTGTTTAATATTTATTAGATCTAATTTATTAATTGGATTACATTGAAGTTTGGTTTCTATTTGTTTGATATGAACTCTACTGACAAGGATAGACTACAGGTGGTACAGTGTAGGGTGACGAAGATGACACGGGTCCAGCAGGGAAAATCCTATGAGGAACACATTAGGACATTGAACATGTATACACTGGAGAGCAGAAGGAAGAGGAGGATATGATAGAAACCTTCAAATGCCTGAAAGGAATAAACAAAATGAACTATGAGGAATTATTCAGCTGGAACACTGGTTCGACAACACAAGAGTATGAATGGAAGCTGAAAAGAGAAAGGTTCTGAAGGGATGTGAGAAAGTATTATTTTACTGAAAAGTGTGCTGGAAATAAGGAACAGATTGGCAGCCAAGGTGGGGGGAACTAAAACTGTGGAGGGATTCAAATGAGCTGGGAACAAAGCAAAAGGAATAGTGCTCTCTTGTAGAGACAAAACTGGGGAAAGGGATATGAAAACTGACAGGGAGGGTTAGAACACTGTATCAAAACTAGTTTGTGGGGTTATTTATGGCCCAATGGGCAGATTTGATAGACCTTAGGTCTTTTTTTCCCATCACTGTCTATGTTTCTATGTTTTTCTAGTTGTTGCAATTTCTGTCTTTTTTTACGTTTGTTTTCATTTCAAAGCTTTTTCTTGCTGCTTATTACTCCCTTAATGTCATCCCATAGTTGTACTTTGTCCTCTATTACATTATAATTAAATAAAAAACAGTGCTGGTGTATTTGATCTTTTAAATATTCTCTAGAATTTGGAAGTCCTAGTATTGCATTGTCAAAAGATTATTGTCTAATTTTAATTTGTTTTCTAGCCGGAAGAAAATAAAAACACAGCTACCATGGCATGATCTGAATTTAAAATAAGAGCAATATCTATTTCTGTAATTTTGGAAAATACATTTGTGGAACACTGGACATTCTGTAGTCTGACCTGGAGGAACTATTACTTGGCTTGGAATGATATGTGTATTGTTTAAATTAGTTTGATTCCAAACATCCAGGAAATTGTTATTGTGTTTAAAAGTATGAAACATCTAAGATTGTGTCCTGTCTTCTGAAGCTGGGGAGTTAGTTTATCAAGTTCTGGTACAGCATATAAGTTGATATCACCCACAGTTATAAATGGTGATGGTTCTAAAAGCAAAAGACCTTAAGTAATTTTATCTAAAACATCCTGGTGTTCCAGAAAGGGGGCATATATGAAAGCAATAATATACTGATTACCAAGTATCTTGACCTCAACCATAATAGGAGACATTCCTTCATTCTTACTGTAATTTCCATTTCTTTAAGCTCTGTTGTCAATGGGGAGTTAACACATATGGGTAATGAACACCCCTATTGGGGTAGTGCTACAGCCCAAGCTGTAAGCCAGCATATAACCCTGGGCATATGAACATTCCAAAGGCTCAGTTTCTCCAGTCACCTTTTGTCCATGCAGTACCTATACACTGCTATATAATAAATAATAGGGCTAGGTGGACAGTTCCACTCGAGATCTGAACCCCTGGACCCGGATAAATATGGTCTTCACCACAGAAGTCAGGTTCTGGTTCTGCGGTAAGCTGCAGAGTATGTGCTTTCTGCAGTGTGTTGACTCTTGCCATATGAATTCCCTCGACATGCTCGTTTAACATGTTGGTGGCATGCAGCATCCAATCAGGGAACAGTCACATGGTGCCAGCAGCGGAAAGTCACGTGATGCACTTACTCATGGTATATAACCATGGTGAGGTGTGCAACATGGCCCAGAAGTGCATCAGGTGCAAAGAAAGGCAGAGCTGGGAGCATTAGCATTAGTGGCATGCTAATACTTTGGGAGAGCCGGAGGGGAGGAAGGATTTACAGCAGCAGACTTTGGGTGACTGTGGGCCTTAATGTTGACTGGTGACAGCAGTTCCCATAGGAGGGGAGAATAAAAAGAGAGTGAAAGAAACTTACAGGGTGGGGGGGCAGAGAGAGAAAGTAATCAGGGAGGGAGGGATGGAGGGATGGAGGAGGGAGAGGAAAGGAATTGGAGTTGAGAGAGAGAGAGTGGTGGGGGGCTTTAGGGTGAACCAGCTAAGAAATAAAAAAAAAAGATACCTCCTATACACACAATCTTTTTGGCCTGTGTGGGAAACTTCACATTTTTTGACTTGTTCCACCATGACCCACCTGACCATGTACTTCAGAGGAGAAAGAGATAGAGAGACATTACTGGGGGACACATATTAGTCACAGAAATCACATAATTCATTTTGGACTCAGTGTGTGAGGCTGTAGTGTGTATATGTGTGTGTGTGTGTGTGTGTGTGTGTGTGTGTGTGTGCGTAGAAGAGTGCCATGGTAGTGAAATATTTATTTCAAACATTTTACCAGAAAGGGCATACAGAACTGGTAATAGCTCATTTCTAGATGTGGCTAGGTCATTGCCAGGCATTTGTTTAAATATTTTGCATGTTCTAGTCACTGTCACTTACATCATAGAACCTTCAAGTCCAGGCCAGACATCACATGATCATTCAGTTTGAAACTTGGTGTCATCATCATACATGAAAGACTACTAGACAGATACCAGGAAGAAGTGGAAAAACAATAACCACAAAAATGAAAGGAAGATGAAAGTCTGTTCATCAGTTTGACCTCACATGGGCATTCTCTAGCTTCTAGCATGAATCATAAGCAAAGTAGTCAACTCCTCCTCTGCATTCTCACAGATTATGTGACTACTAGGAGTGTCTGATATATAAATATTAAACTCTGGAAACCACAAATAGTACAATATTCATTATTCACATCTGAATAATGAATATCACAGTTCAGCCTATATTTGGGTCGACTTATTCAGCAGGACTGTAAGATCTCACATGACTTGTTTGGACAATCATTGAGCATTTGCCAAAGCTCACTGAAGCTAGACCATGTGACTGCAACACTTGCAGCAGACACAGACATGGAGAGACCTTTGCAATGTAGAATGAAAGTCTGTACAATCATTATCCCATTACTGTACTTTTTTTGCATAAAAAAACTTTATTTTTGTCAGCTTGTGCTCTTTATTAGTGCTTACTAATGGGAAGTTTTTTTTTTAAGCAAATTGTATGATCTAGCAATCTTACTGATATAGCAGCAGCTAGTGTAGTTGCTGCTGTAGTGTAATAGTCTCACAACTTTTTTACTATGTGGAGGAGTGTACGTGACTGGCTGTGAGTAGGGGTACAGCAAAGTTAAACTTTATCTGTAAAGTTGCTGTGAAGCTGCAAAAATTTGACTTTGCAAAGCTTTGCAAAGTTCCCATTGTCAGCACCAAATCTGACTTTGCAAACTTAATAATATTTTTTCAGGTGAAGTTGCACTTCTTTCTCCACAAAGTTGCAATAAAGTTTTCTCAGCCTTGCACAACTCTAGCTGTGAAAAGAAAGTGAAATGATCTTTCAGGGGAAAAATACTCTGGGAAGGGTTTCTTTTTTTCAGACAAATCATCTGATCCAGTGGCCTTGTTGATTTGGCAGTAGCTAGTGTGCCTGCTGCTGTATTACAGCAGTTTCACAAGCCTTTTTATGGCTGTTGGTGGAACCTACAGCCATTTTGCTATCTGTAGCTTGAAAAAGAAGTTTCGTGGAACACATGTTTTGGACCTTTCAGTGTATCCTTCCACATCTACATATCACTATGACAACTACAATTAAATAATCCCTTCTTTCTGTTTAGAATGTGGGAGACATAACTCCAAGCAGCTTATCTGATGGCTATTAGGAAGTTGAAACAGCTTGCTAAATACTGGTTGCCTATTAACCTGGAGATTTATTTATCCCCTTCAAAATGCAACAGTTGGCACATTTAAATGATTAGCATTTAAACATTGTTTTTCTACTAACTTCAGTTTGGAATAAATATCTATCAAGAAAGATAAATACCTACCTCAAAAATGTTACCCTTTCCCAGCAAATTTGGTAAAGATTTATATTGTTTTTAACCTCTCAAGACCTATCTCATAAAATGCCAGCTCTTCAGTGAACTACTCAGACTAAATACATAAATTTCTTTTTGACAGAAAGGGCTGCTGCCTGCTTCCCAAACTTAACAGATTAGAGCTACTGAGATCTCTTATAGTAAGAGAGAGAGAGAGAGAGTGTGTGTGTTTGGGGGAGAGGGTGGAGAAACAGTCAAACTCCTGGCAAGGGAGACCACATCTAATGAATTAACTGCTGACAAACCATGAGTGATACAGAAGTAAATGATTTGATACCTTTTATTGGACCAGCATAAATGTAACAAAAATAACTTATACCATTCATAAAATTCCTGATCAAACAACTGCAAACAAAATACTGTTTTTTTTGTCATTTGATAATATGATATACTGAGTGTGTATTTACTGAGTTGCTGGATCAGGGCCTTAATAAAGATTCCTTCAGGTAGACAGAAAAAAGTCTATGAGAATTTGTCTGAAAACCAACAACTATAAGATGCAAAAATAGTGTTTGTATGTGTGTGTGTGTGTATATATATATATATATATATGTATATATCCTATGTAAAAAACTTTGTTAATGCATCATTTAGGGTTAAAACACAAAAAGGCAGGAAATTATACCTTTAGGGTTACCCCCCTTGTGGACCCGTCCATCATCCGGAGATTGACAGCTGACAGGGTGTGTCATTGGGGTTGTGAAGCCTAAATGTCATGCCGCTCCATGTGTAATCATATTCACAAGTCACAGTACAGAAGAATGGGGTGACATTTAGGCCTCACAACCCCAATAACACACCCCATCAGCTATCAATCTCGGGATGATGGGCGGGTCCACAAGGGGGGGTAACCCTAAAGGTATAATTTCCTGCCTTTTTGTGTTTTAACCCTAAATGGTGCATTAATGAAGATTTTTGCATAGAATTTGGTTACTTTTTGAGAAAGAATAGAAAAGTAGAAAGTCACACAAGTTGGTGGGAGTGCGGGCCCTTCGGGCCTCACGCTCCCACCAACTTGCAAATTTCTGTGTAAGATAAGAGTACAAGTACTGAATATCATATGTATTGCTGGCAGCGCATATAGGTGGGAGTGTGGGGGCCTTTGGGCCCCATGCTCCCACCGCCTTGAAACCAAACAAAGTGTCAGTCGTCAGAGTGGCATAATTCAATACCTGTTTACATGCCAGATACCTAACCACTGAAAATTGCCTCCATGGCAGTAATGCTAGGCACCCCCTATAAATGTGAAGCCAGTACCACAATGCAAAACACCATATGCAAAACATAAAGTGTGTCATGCAATATGTCTGCAGCAAATTAATTTTCCAACACCCAAACATGATAATTCACATGTACAACACATCCCCTCAACACCATCCAAATTTCAATTTAAAAGACCAAACCATTTCTGAGATATAAAATGTGAAAGTTTCAGATTTTCATTCATTGTAGTGGCAGAATTCCACATCTGTTAACATTTTACACACTTAATGACTGAAAAGTACCTCCATGGCAGTAAGGCTAGCTACCCTAGTAATTTCAAGCCACTACTACAATGGAAAATGCTGTCTGCAAAACATAAATTGCACCACGCAATATCTCCACAAAAAATGTATTGTCCGACACCTAGACACCATAATTCACATCTACAGGACATCCCGTCGACATCCTCCAAATTTCAAGTTAAAAGACCGAACTGTTTCTGAGATATTTAATTTGAAAAATTGTTAAAATTGGGCTATCTGGTCCCTTCAAATCTGGCCATCTAGTCCCTCCCTTGCCATCAAAGATGGCGATCAAAGAATCTCAAAATCAAAGAATTTGCAGGCTCGCAGTCAAAGAATAAAAAATGGTAAAAGTAAATTTTTAGAGAAAAATACATGAAATCACAGGCATGACTAAACAGAACGAAGCCCCCTGAGCAGATCTCACCCTAGTTTGGCTTTATAAGTCACTCCTGTGCTGACTAAATTGAATTTTTCATGTGGCCATCTAGTCACGCCCTAGCAATCAAAGATCGTGGTCAAAGAATCTCGCGATCAAGAATTTGCAGGCTTGCAATCAAAAAATGTGCGCGCTCACGATCAAAGAATAAAAAATATTAAAACTCAATTTTGGGGCAAAAATACATGAAAACACAGTCATGCCTTAATAGAACGAAGCCCTCTGAGCAAAACCCACCCTCATTTCGCTTAATAAGCCACCCATGAGCTAAGAAAATTTATTTTTTCAAGTCACCCTCTAGTTGCGCCCTCGCGATCAAAGATCGTGGTCAAAGAATATCGCAATCAAAGAATTTGCAGGCTCGCGATCAAAGATCATTAGCGAGCCACAATCAAAGAATAAAAAACTTAAAAACTTTATTTTTTTAACATTTTGAAAGAAACCACAGGCATGGCTTGATAGAGGGAATATCCCTGAGCAAAACCCACTATAGTTTCACTTCAGAAGTCCCACCTGAGCCGAGATATTTGCATTTTCCAACCACAAACTGAAAACAAGATGACGGTCATCACGATCAAAGAATTCCTCACAATCAAAGATTCTTTGATTGCGAGCCTGCAAATTCTTTGATCATGAGGAGGGACTAGATGGCCAAAACCCCATTCTTCCTTCACAAAATAACCACATAAATTTTCCAGTTGACTTATAATGGGAAATAAAAAGTTTAATGACTTTGAATGGATTAATATTTTTTCACCAATGAAAAAGCGGCATGTTCCTTGACCCAAGCTCTTTCAGATAAGCCAAGTTGCAGAGCAGCACACCACACAATGGCCATGCAGCACCACAGGCAAAATCTGAAAAACTGCTTGCATAACTTGCGAAAAGTGTATTTTTCAGCGTTTTGGCATGCAAAAACCATAAGTCCGACTGAAACAAAATTTGGCAAATCAAGAGATCTACTATGCCCCACAGTTCATACCACATTTCATGCAAATCCATTGAATGGGTCCAAAGTTATTAACATGCAAAATTTCGAGTTTAACATAGAAGTGCCTACTCAACCCTAAATATAGGGGCGTACCCGCACCCTATAATAAATATATATATATATACACATATGGAAATGTCTCTATTTGCAATAAATTTGTTTACAGGCATTACTAGTATCTTTTGAAAGATTGTCTGACTTGTGATTACTAATTTTGAGTATAGTTCATGAAATAATGAGCTTGATATTTGTTATGTCATATAGTCCCTCATTATGACTTATGCAATGCATATAAATCCAAATTATTCCAAGGCCATTGTGACATATAATATTATTACTGAGCAGCAAATCAGAGCTGTTTTCCTAATAAAAGGCTGCTGATATAATAAATAAAGAACACAGTCATAAATAAGGAACCAGTGGTTTATGGAAAAATCTACAGGGATTTGATTCTGCCTTTCTGGGGAAAACACAGGGGAAATGAAGGCTTCTTACAGAGTAATGGTTATTTGGATCTGGGAGCACTGATTATTTCTTATCCTATATTTTGTATCCTGGATAGGGCAGGGGAGATGCTACATCTCATTGTGACAAGGATGTTCATTTACACATTGTTGCACTGTATTTACTCAGGCTGTCCCAGATTAGATGCAATATCTTTTTTTCAGTGGGGTCATGATTTTACCATTTTTATAATGTATTTATTCAGGCTACCTAGTCCAGGGCCCCCTTATTCAGAGGAGACATGCAGCGCATCCTGGTGGAAAAGGGAGATGTGCTGCACAACTCCAACAATGCGCAGCAGTGTTATATTCAAATGTGTGGGATGCACCAGCCAAAAGGGAATGGACCAGGACACACAGGAATGGTATGTCATTCAAGTCAAGGGGGCAATCCCATGCATATGCCATGTTGCAGCATATTCAGTGGGAATGTGCCCCTCACAATCCAGAGCACCATGGCCCACAGTTAGTCCATGAATAGCTGGCCTAACCCAGCCAGCCACCCACAGGCAGGCTGCAGATGTGCACCTAGGTGCACAGCAGCCTGGCAGCTCTGGTGGAATAGAGATACCCCCTTTCCATCCCCAATCTAGCCAACTCCATCCCTGAAGAGCTCCATGGTGTAGGGCCCTCCCTGACCTGATTGCACCAGAGGAAATCATGGTCCATATCCATAGTCTAGAGGACTCCCATCCACAGCCCCTGTACACAGACACCCTCACTCCCCCCATACCTGTTGCAAAGACTAGCACTGCCCTCCACTCCCTGCCATGGCCAGTCATTGACTGCACTGAACCCTGGTTAGGGACCTGCACTCTGGAATGACCCAACTGGCTGTACTGTGCACTGGGATACCATACCAGCTGTGGATCCACCAGTGTATGCTGCTGTGTGTACGTCACTGGTAAACTGAAGAGGGAATTTACATACCTCCAATGCATGACTTCCCGATGCTGTATCTTCCTGCTCTCATACACCACTTCAGATCCACAATCTCCCCTGTTCCTCTGTGTAACATGCCACCCTCTGAACTGCTGAAGTATCCCGGGCGCCATAGAGTGCAGTATCCTGTAATGCCATTTGCAGTGTACACTTCAGGCTATAGATAGTTCATACACAGTTCCCCAATTGTTCAAACGAATGGGAGTTTGGCTGTAACATGCTAGTTTTCGGACCTGTGTGAGTGAGTACAGCATCAGCCATCACCCACACTGAGCAGTGCAATGGCACTGGGATGATGGATCCTCATGCGAGTGCATGAGGAGTATGGCCACTGGGTGTTATCAACCACACACAGCTCATGCCTACGTATAACACATTCCAACATCCTACTGTGAGTGCTCCACCACCCACTGCTAGAGTGGTATAATCCCATTACAGAGCCAGTGGTCACAACAGGATGGATTGGGAGGACAGGAAGGGGGGTGTTTGTGCACCGTTGAGGGACTGCAGGGGCCACTGCACTATGGACATGGACTGTAGGTGTATTCAGGTGAAATTAGGAATGGCATTGGGGTCCCTACAATATGGAACCAAAAGTGCCTCGACTCCAGTATGATCAGGGCTGGTGGAATGAGTGGAAGGGTGCCACTATACCACCAGAGACTTCAGGACCTGTCCCACATGGGAGCAATCGGGGTCGGGGCTTGAGGGCGAGAGTTGCTCTGGCACATTAATCCCTATGCCAATATGCAAATGAGCTGGTAATCAGCATGCATAAGGCCCCTTTGCACCTTACATGCTCAATTAGTTCACTTGCATTCCTGGGCTGAATATCACCCATGGGGTCAGCAGTGCATACTGGTATGTGCCATGCATTCCCCCTGGAATATATTCAGTCAGGGTCACCCTGGATGCATCTGACTTGGCAGCCACCTGCACTACAACTCCCATCCAGGGTCACATTTTCAACAGGAACAATGAAGCCTGCCAGGATGAAGTGCAGCGTCACAGGTTTATTGCATGACAAATGGGATTAACTCCCTTTGAAATTGCATTGTTTGCTGCAGTAACCCTACTGCAGAATTCTGCAGTGCTGCACTTCATTTTGGTGGGCTTCATTGTATGCACACACTGTATCAGTGGCACAAATCACTTTCAATATTGAGTCAGTGCTAATCGGTGCACCCTCTTTATGCAACGCATCTTTCTACTCATGCATCGATCTGGCACTTAATGTATAACCCAGATGTAAAATATTGTTTTTACTGTGTTCTGATTTTACACAGTGCAGCATACTATTGTGTAGATGTAGATCCCCACTGAAAATAAGATACCATTTCTTCTGTGAGCTATCAAGGCTAAATGTATAAATATATAACAAAGCCACCAACATCCGTATAGGCCTGCTCTACAGGCACAAACACTGCATGACTCCTGATACTCTCCGGTTGGCTATCAACAGCTCTGTCACCTCCATCATCAATTGCGGGCTAGCAATTTAAGGGTCTGCCTCTGCCCTCCACAGAATTACAGTTGCACTCAACAAAGCATGCAGGCTGCTAACTGGGGCTGACCAACTTACACACACTTGTGACCTGTACACTCAGGCAGGATGGCTTCCTCGCATCAGCTGGATACAGTATCAAACCTGCCTCTTAGCCAAAAAAGTCCTCCTCGGGGTCATGCCCACAGCATTGAAAAGCTCCTCATTGACCACCACAGCACCCAGCAAACTATAATTCACAACAACTAACCTTCCTTGTCCCCAGATGCCGGACTACCATGGGCCAGAGGGTCTTTGCCCACAGAGCACCACAGTGGCACAATACTCTCAACAAGGAAACTCTTACTGCTGCTGCACTTGATCCTTTTAAGAGACAACTCCAACTTCATCTCATTTCAACTAGTCATTGTGACTGCCTCGCCTAATCAGGGGCCCACCGCTCACTGCCTTCCACTTTAGTCTTGACAGCTACCTCTCCCCACCTTTCCCCTTTCTACCTGCCTACCCCCTTGCCCCCTCTCCCTTTACTCCCCAGACATTTCCTGACTTTTATCCCTCCTCCCTTTACAGTTCTTACCTCACCTCTACCCTCTGACAATGGCCTTCCTGCCTGCATACCCCTTCCTCTCACCTGCAGTGCTTATTTCTAAGATTGCCCTTGGCTGGTATGTCATGCTACCTTACATTTGGCACATTTTGAATTACTGGAATTTCCTAAGCCTCAGTCTCTTACTTCTTTTTATTGTGTAACTATGTATTATTATGTTGACCTTTGTATGTATGTATACTCCCATTCCTTCGACATGGAACCTTTGTAAATGAGCAGTTCCTGCACAAAAGTATTTGTAATCCTAGATTTCAATAAAATAAAAATAAATAAATATAGCAACCAGCAGACATATTCTAGGAAAACACATTGCAAAAATTGTAAAAAGAAGACCACATTGAAACTGCCTCTCCACTGATCTGCATTGTGCAAAGTGATTAGGAATAATGGGTAAAAGCATCTCAAAAGCTCTCCACAGCCATATTGGCTCTGACCAGAGTTTGTTCCTGTGAGGAGTGTGAGTGACTTACTATGAGAATAAAGTGAGACTATCTTTGTGGAAAAATCCAGGCTCAGATTCCACTTTAGCAACATTCAGAAAGGGAGTCTGCTGACTCCCACTCCCACCTATCACAGTTTATTGGCAGGTGCAGCCATGCACAGTAGCAAGCCAAGGCAACACACCACATGCCTGCGTGCCTCTTTTTTTTATATTTATTTTTTATTCCAGAGGATGTTTCAGTTTACTCAGTATATAGCGTTACAGTGTTACAGATAAGCAAAATGTATGTCAGTGAACAGCGTTCAGTATCACAGATTCCAATACATCTTCCCATTATTTATCAAAACGAATCACAAGTATCTAGATGAAAGTGTCCTATCCTTTCTCTTCCTTTCTAGGGCTGAGCTCTAGGATTACAAGGCTTTTCCGTTAATCCAATATCCCACCCTTCATTCACATGCCCCAGATAAATGGCCCCATGATATCTACTTTAACCCCTCCCATCCACTAGGGGTAGATCTATCAAACCCTATAATGCAATAACAAGTGAAAGTCTCCAACAAAAAGGAAGCTGTAAGGTTAACAAAGAGGAGATAGTTTAGCTATCCAACTATAAGCGAGTCAAATATCCTATTTTATGCAACTGGAATGACACCTTGTATATCCTATGTGGCCCCTACACCTTGTTTAAAGGTTTTATTAAGAGGTCAGCTAAGTGTGGGGAATGGAGTGGGGGTGAAACACAGCCAAATAGGAGACATGGGGGGGTGAGGGGGCAAATCCACATACAGTCACATCAAATATAATAGATAAACTGTCCCAGTATAGTATCCCTATGCCATCGCCTGAACTTCCTATGATTTGGGGGGCACAAAAGGGGCCTAAATAGGGTCCAGTTTATCCTGGAGTATCAGCCACTTTCTCCATCTATTATCCCACCTTTTCTGACCCCAATTATATTTTGCTGTGACTCTTTCATCGTCAGAAAATTCTTGAACCATTTTTCACCACTCCTGAAGCGTAGGAACCTCGGCCTGTCCCCATCTTCTGGTAATAGTTTTCAATGTAGGCAGAAGAAATATTAATACCATCTGGAGTTCAGTCTTGAAGGGAGGTGGGTTGGCCAATGGGCAGAGGGTGGAGAAGATATGTGGTTGCATCCAATCCCCTTCACCACAAATTTTAATAATGTCCCATAGCACCCTATCCCAGAAATCTAATTTTGGACATGAGGTAAGTATGTGCTCTAAGTTAGGGCTCATGCTTCCACACCCCCTCCAACAGGGAATTGGTTGAAGGTGTCGCCATGCAGTCTTCTCCAGGGTGAGAAAGTAATGATCTATGACTTTCCAGGCAAAAAGGTGCCACCTTGGGGATTTACATACCATTGGGATAATGTCTAGGCTTGCCACCCATTGTTGCAATGGAAGGGAGAACCATACTCCCTCTCCCATTTAGTCAGCCACAGGGGTTTATCCAGATAATCTATACCATGAAGAAAGCAGTACAACTCACTCACCGTATGGTTAGACTTCTGAGCAGACAGTTTCTTCCGCAGCCAAAGAACTGCCTTTGGGATCTCCTCTGCATGAGAGATTTGGGGATGGGTCACTCTATCGATGATTCATCTTATGGAGATATATTCTCAGTATGTATTGCCAGGGATTCTATAAAGTCCTTGGAGGTAAGAAAACTCCACAAGTACTTTGTCCCTGTAGAACTGAAAACCCCATTTAAGCCCTCTCCTTTCCCACAACTTAAGAGCCTGTGTCAATAGTCCATCCCCTGAGGGACCCAAACTCCTGAGAGTACGAAATTGAAAGATGTACCGAGGGGGTATCAGGGAAGGGAGGAGCCTATGCCATGCTTTCCAGATTATTTGGGTAGATTCAGAAAGATGCTGGTGCGGGGGTGTACTAGCCATTAAGACTGGATCAATGATGTCCCCTAAGAGTGTGGATTCAATCCTGAGCCAGATAGTATATGTCTGAGCTGTAAACCATAGGAGGGCTATACGAAGAATTACAGCCTTAACATATGTCTCGAAATTGGGGAGATTAAGACATCCTCTATTTTTAGGGGCTTGCAAATGTTTTAGTGATACTCTAGGGGGACTGTCCAGCCAGATAAGTCTTCTGGTAAGCCTATTCCATGTCTGAATATAACAGCTAGGTGGAGGTACAGCTAAAGTTTGGATTGGGTAAAGCACCTGGGTTAATAATTGTTGGTGGACCAGCACCACTCTCTCTTGCAAGGGGACCACCTTCAGCTTCCATTCACCAATCAGTTTTTCTAACTGAAGTGTGAGGTTCTCAAAGTTGTCCAGTTCCATGTGTGAGGGAAATCTGGTAAGATGTATGCCCAAATATTTTAATTTAAGTTGAAACCATTTAAATGGGTATCTGGATTTTAGGTCCCTGGAAGGGGGATAATTGCACAGGAGTGTTTCTTTTTTTGTTGGGGTTCAAGGTATACCTAGAGATTTCCCCAAACCTGGAGAGGAGGGTCCAGACTTCAGGGAGTGAGATATATGGATCAGACAAGGTAAGCAATATATCATCTGCATATAGAGATATCTTCTGTGGGGTGCCAATGATAGTAATTCCCTTAACAACCGGGTGGATCTGGATAGCTTGTGCTAATGGCTCAATGTAGATGGCAAAAAGATAAGGTGAGAGAGGGCACCCTTGCTTCATCCCTCGGCAGATTGGAATGGCATGCGATATCCCCCCATCACTTTACAGTATGTCTTTGAGGAGTCATATATCAACCTGAGTTGATGTATGAATTGATGCGGAAACCCCATGATATCCATGACATCCCACAGAAAAGTCCACTCTACCACATCAAATGCCTGATGAGCATCCAGGCTAAGAAACAGGGTGGGCTCCAGGGAGTGGGCAGCCATTTGTTGTACCAGTAATGCCCAGCTGAATAGCATCTGCCACCTGATGCTGCTTAATAAATCCTACCTGGTCAGGGTGTATGATAAGAGGCATTATTTCATTTAACCTATCTGCCAGTATTGCCATAAACAACTTATAATCCACATTGTCTAATGTGATTGGGCAGTATAAGTCTGGACTAGTATGGTCCTTTCCAGGTTTGGGAATAGGGTTCAACAATGAGGTCCTCCAAGAGGGTGGTGGGTCTCCCCTTTCCTGGACCAAGATCACAGCCTGTAAAAGATGGGATGCAAGCTCCTCCTGAAAAATGTGATAGAACTCTATAGGATAGCCATCAAAACCAGGAGCTTTCTGGGTTTTGCCTCTCTTAATGGCATGGGTTAACTCCTCCTTGGTGACTGTGGAGAGTAGACTTGCATGGCATTCTCTAGTTAAAGTCAGGAGGCTTAAACGCCACAGAAAAATCTGCCTCACCTCTTGATTGGCAATGTTAGAGGCCTGATAGAGCTGAGAGTAATACTCCTTAAAGACCACACGTATCTGGGAGGGGAGGGTCACCAATTGACCCCGGGTAACAGACCGTATTTTAGAGAGTCTGGTAAGAATTCTCTGCCCATGAAATATTTTAGTAATATGCCTCGAAGAGGTGGGGGCCCCCTGGTTATTTAAACTGCAGAGATAGTAAAGTTGGGCTAGGAGTTTCTGGTCCTGTATCCCCTGAAGCTGACTTTTGACATGGAGAAGCCACTGGTGGAACATTGGTTGCATGTGCTTAGGGAGCTTCTGAAGGTGATCCAGTTCTGGCACCAGTTCCTTCTCTCTATGTTCCCTATCCTTCTTTGCCCTGGACTCCCATTCAATTAGTGACCCTCTTAGCATGGTTTTAATGGTGTCCCATAATATTGCTGGGTTGTGTCCCTGGTCATTATGGTCAAGGATATCTTGAATTTGCTGTCATATAAAGTTACAAGCTTCAGGGGATGCAAGGTGCATAACATTTAGTCTCCACGGGGAGCAGTCTGGACCAACACCCAAATCTAAACTGGCCTGCAGCGGCCTATGGTCAGAGACTAGAGTAGGAGAAGTTATTACCATAGACACAGATCCTATAAGGTCCCTAGAGACATAAACATAATCTAACCGGGCAGCAGACTGGGAATTTTGGGGGTACCTCATATATTCCCTAGCACTGGGATATAAAGTTCTAAATGAGTCATACAAATCTCTTTTGTGGGTCTCAGTTTTCCAGAGTCTCCTAAGGGGGGTATATCAGCTTCTATTTGGATGTTCCATCTCTAAAGAGGGGGTAACCATCAGGTTGAGGTCCCTGGAAATAATGAGGGAACCCTGGGTGTTCTGATCTAGTATCTTAAAAAGTCTCTTCAACTCCACCGTCAGGGTCCCTGGGGGTAAGTACAAAGATACTAGGGTATAGGTTCATCCAGCACATGTTCCCACCACAAGAATAAACCATCCCTTTGGGTCCTGGACCACCTTCAAAGTTGACCAAGTAGTCCTGGAATGTATTAGGATCGCCACCCCACATCTTCTACCCCTGTTATACGAGGAAGCCCCAACCAACTGGTAACTTCTTACACCCCCTAACTTTGCATGCTCTGCCTGGCTAAGATGTGTCTCTTGGAGTAACAAAAAACATAGGATTAGCTCTGCCTATATTCCTAAAGAGCCTCTGTCTCTTAATGGGAGTGGCAATACTATTTATATTCCAGGACCATAATGTTGTGTCCCCTCTCTCCCCCACCCCCCGGTCACTCCAAATTGAGCCATTTCCCCAGTCTCCCCCACCTGCCCCCTACCCACAGCAAGGCTACATTTCAGTTGTGAACATAAAGCTGTGCAATTACATTCTACAGGAAAGACCTGGCACAATTGGCAAAGGCCCAACATTAAACTAGTAGATAAACTAAATTCTAGCAAGAGTAAAATCCAACAAGTATGACTTCCATGTAGTGAGCAGTCCATATCAGTGCTCCAGTTAGGAGCCCAGAACCAGGGAGGCTCCCCTCTCTGGTTAACTTGGCACTCCATGGGCTCTCGTTCAAGAGCTCCAGTAGAGGGTAAGAACAAATTGAGCCACCAGATGGTGTCACATACTCCCAGAGTATTAAAGTGGGGTAAAAGAGAAGGTGCCCACATCCCAGGGGTAATTTTTTAGCCCTTAGAGAGGGGTCCTAGATATATGTAAAATAGGAAGGAAGATACCAATACTATGATGAGAGCTAGGGGAAGGGGGAATATTAATATTAATATTAAGGGGTGGAGGAAGGAAGCGGATATATAATCCCCACTCTGCCTTGTATTGTGATAAGGCTATTACCACTTCTATCCCTTCCTTATCATATCAACATGTCAGCCTCCCCCTAAAGAAACACCTCCTAAGAGGGTATAAGCCAAACATACAGTTAGGTTCCCCTCCTGAGGGGAAGCATCATAACATAAAAAAGCATATTATTATTGGGTTGAGTTGTCCCCTCCAAGTCCGATAAGCTTTGTTAGGTAAAAAAAAAATGTACAATCTGCTGGTCTCCTGACCATTAATAAATATGTCAGCTTCAGTGGAGAGCAGATAGAAGTAATATGCGTATAATCAATCCAGGCAGTGGGTCTCTTCCAAGGGCACCAGAAAAAACATTCTGTCCATGGGATGGCTTCAAAAAGAGATGCATGGGGAGTCATTCTCTGAAAGAAGAGATTCACCAGCCAGCACAGTCAAGTGATGAAATAATAAGGGCTGCAAACAGCAGAGCATGTCCGGTGTCAAGAGAACAAAATGCTGACACTAAGGTGTCATAGCTTGCCCTGGCAGTCTTCGCTAGGAGGCCTGGGTAATATAGGTGATAATCTCTCAGCCTCCACCGGAGCACTCAGCAAACACAAAGAGAGAGAGAATAGTCCCTTCCCAGAACAGGTCATCATAAGTATTGGGGGAATCCAAAATTGCTGCTGAGAAGCCATGATAGCGCTGTTGTGCTACAACACCCTTCGTCATAGAGGTGATGTCTCCTCATTCCTAGAGACCTGATCTGCTGGTTTGGATGGGCTATCAGGGTGGTATGCATATTCCTGGAGTATCGCCCTTGTGTCCCTCAGAGCCTTAGCTTGCTTACTCCGTTTGTAGGTAGGAGACATAGAAGATTTGCTCGACGACTGGTGAGAACATTTTTCCCTCGCAGCCTCCAGTTCCATTGCCTCTTGTGAAGGGAGCAGGTTATTTTGTTGTAGATAAAGTCTCACCTCATCCGATGTATCAAAGACTTTTGTAGTGCCACCAAGCCAAATTTAAAGTTTAGCCAGAAAGATTTATTGTAGCCTTCAAGTTATGTGCCTGTAGTTCCTTTTTGGTTGCATACATCGCTCTCCGTTGCTGCACTACAGCCGGGAAAAGTCATGATCAAAAGTAATTCTGTGGACCCCATCTAGCAAAATCTTCTTGAGCCCCCAAGCTTTTCTGATGACTTCCTCTTTTTTTATAAAGCTCTGCATGCACAAGACGATGGAGCGTGGCCTTGCCTGTGGGTCCTTCTGGGGGGGGTGAGAGCCCGATGTGCTCGCTCTATATCATAGTGGCGCATGTGTTGTAGGGCCAATATCTCATTGAAGAGGTGTTCAACGTAGGCTCTAGGGTCTCCTACCTCCATCCCCTCAGGCACCCCGAAGGTTCTGATATTAGACCATCTTGAGCGGTTTTCCAAGTCCTCAAGTTTTCCTCGTAGGTCTATGCTGTCCCTGAGTAGCTTAACAGAGACATGGTGCAGTTTTTGGATTTTATGGTCATGTTCCCTGATTTACTTTCAAGATTAGATGCCCTCTGTTCCAGGGCCAATAAGGTATTTTTCAGCACTTGTTGATCGGCCCTGTACTCGGTGCGGTAAGCTTGGAATTCAGAGAGGAGTGCCGTCAGTGATGCCTGTAGTTCATCAAGTGCAATCTGAAATGGCTCCATTCTTTCGTCCGGAATACTGATAGAGAGATGTAAAATCCCTGAATCTTTTGCGATCTTTCAGCCAAGAGAGGTAGAAGAAGTCGTAAGGTGTCCAGTCAGGTAGAAAAGAGAGATTTTAAGGACCTCTCATTGTGTAATCTGCTAGATTTTACCCCTGGGCATCTGTGGAAAGGGATTATTCAGACACCATATGTCACCTCGTCAAACTGGAAGCTGCCTGCGTGCCTCTTGCAAAAAAGTTTTGTGTTAAAATACATTAGTTCTGGCTTGACTACTGTGGTTAAAAATTTTTCTTTGATATTTGTGGTTTAGTTTGACTTTGGATTCAACGAAGTCAGAAGCAATGACCTTGGAGGGCAGTCAGTTAACTACGCTCCCACTGCCCACTGCTTAACGCTAGATAGTGATGCTGCCCAGTTGTATGCGCAGTCACAGATCTCTTTCCTACATGCTGCTTGCAAGGAGTTTTTTGTGCTAAAATAAGTTTTTTAATAAATAAAAGTATTACAGTAGTTCATAGTGTTTAGAAATTGTTGTCATTTTGTTATCAGAAATTATTGACCTCTAGTAATACAATGGCAGATAAAGGTGGTAAAAAGCATGCTTGGTCCAACCCCAGCAAATCTACAGTTGAAGAACCTGTTGGTGAACCTAAATGGGAGCAATTGTCAGGCCATATGCGACCACCAAAATTAATGTTTACCCCTTTGTAGCCTGCTTCTTCCAGCACCAGTAGTACTGTGTCTGTCACAGGGAAACATAATACAAGCCCAAGTAGTACAATCACTGTTCTTGACTTCCACTACCACCAATGTGTCCCCATCTCTCACCAGTATCACTAGCACATCTGCCATCACCACAACCACCACCACTGGGACCCTGCCTTCCACAGCAACTGGCAGCCTGTGTACTCCAGCCAGTCCTGTAACTGTGACTCCAGCCACTAGTGATACTGAACACTGCCACTACTGTCACTCTAACATTATCACCACAGTCTTGTATCCCTGCCATACTGAATATCACCAATCAATCAATTTTTATTTTACCAGGTGGAACACCCTTGAGAAAAACTCATTTGAAAGGTAGACCTGGGCAGAGGCATAGGTAACAAAGACAATTATTCAAATACAGTGAATTTAAAATAAGGAGAACAGTTTACATTATACAGATGTCAATATTTACATGATATAGAGGCAAGCATGGCATAGACAAAGTAGATCAGGACCACTTACAACTAAGTATATTTCAAAAATAGGCAAAGCAGTAAATCACAAGTCAAGGAGACGGAAAAAAGAACATCTTAAAAAGGGTATTGCAAGAAGAATTAAGGATGGAGAAATATATATATATATATATATATATATATATATATACAGGTTTGTGGGGTTACTAGTAGTGACGGTAACTCAGATAACATAAAGATTATGGGATGTAGGGGTAGTGGAACAGTGAATTACAAGTCAAGAAGAAGGAAAAAAAGAAAATCTTAAAAACGGTACTGCAAGAATTAGTGATAGCAGAAGTGTATATACACATGTTTGAGGAGGAGGAGGGTTACTAGAAGTGAAGGTATTACAGGTAACATAAAGGTCATGGGATGGGGGTAGCGCAAGGCAGGGGATGAAAAGGGAACATTGTGGCCTCGAAGTTGGAGATCTTCTATCCATGGTTACATTTCCAGTTTTTTGGTGAGGGATTGATTAAGCAATGTCTTGAAGGCTTAGAATGACCACTACATTTTGTTGAGTTATGCCTCCTGATTTTCAGCTTCTCACTCCTCCTGCAGAGGTTGTAGAGGATCAGCATTCATCTGACTCTGAGTATTTCCTTCCCCTTGAATTCCCCAGTGACACATCATCTTCATCAGAGGCATATGTGAGTGACTTTGAGGATGAGGCAGAACATAGCATGTACCTAGAGGCCAGAAAACCAAACAAGGTACCTGGTAAAAGAACCTCAAGAAGTAACACTAGTAGCCAGGGTAGTAGAACTAATGGTAATAAACATAAAGTCCCCCCTTCCTCTAAGAAAACCAAATAAGCTACACTGATGTCTGATAGTCAGACTGTGTCACAGCACAAAGAACAGCCAAGTGATGGCAGCACTGGTGTGGCATTTTCAGGGCCCGTGGCCATAGGCAACAATATCAAGACAAGACAGGCACGTCTGCTGCAAAAAGAATTTGGGGATGTTGTACTACCAGAATCACTGGTAACTGCAGTGGGAAGAGTGTGGTGTGGCTGTATTTTACTGTGTTAATGGAGGACACTGGGAAGGCAGTCTGTTCTTTTTGCAACAGCACTATAAGCTGAGGGAAATCACTATGTAACTGAACCACAACTAGATTACAGAACCACTTGAAGTTTAAACTGTATCAAGGTTCATCTGGGTTTGCACCCTTGGTTTCACCTTTACCAAACCCCTCCTGTGCACAGTCAGGCACTCTTGGCAGTGGTGGTGGTACTGACAGATCTGATTCTGAACAACATAGCAGTTATGACACTCCTTCCCCCTCAGCAACATAGAGTTCCACTATTCTGGTCACTTCTAGTGACTCCTGTGATGCCACAAGGTAGAGACAGTCATCAGCACTTCACACTCCACTAGTGAAGTAGTCCACATTGATGTCTCCCCAATCAGTTCAAATAATGGATACTTTGCATACTTGAACAAAGAATCATGCTTCTCATTGAACTGAACAGCATACTGCACAGCTGATTACCGAGATGATGGTGTTGAATTCCCAGCCTGTTTCAGTTGTGGGAGATACTGGCTTCCAATAACTTCTACACTACTTGTACTCATGGTATCAGATACCATCTCATACCCCATTTTCAAGGAGTGTACTGCCACAGATGTATCATGGTGTGTGATCTGCTCTTGCTGCTCTATTTGCACAGGCTGTTGGTATTTTGAATGCTCATCAGATATCTGCACTAGTGATTACTACCCGCATGCCTATCTCTCCTTAACCACACACTGGTGTCCACAACAACCTGCTGTTGCCGATCCATCACACTATGCTCACTCTTGGCCCTCTCACAATGTGGCAGTCACACTAGATCAGCTTTGCTGAGCATTGGACTAATGGAGCAAAACCACTGAGCACGTATCATTCTCACTTTACTGCAAGACATGTAGTTGCAGACGGGTGTTAACACCAATTTAGAAATTGACTTTATTTGTTGCATGCAATGGTACAAACATGGTCAAAGCCATCAATGATGGACATTTTGTGAATATTTGTTGCTTTGCATACACACACACACACACACACACACACACTGAATTTAGTGATGACACAGTGCTGAGACCAGCAACACATTACTCACCACCCATTCCATTTGCTGCTATTTCCATCACTCTGTAAAAGCCAGAAACAAACTAAGAGAAGTTCAGGAATGCCTTAGTCTGCCCTAACACCATGTAATACAAGATGTTAGTACTCATTGGAATTCTTCATACCGGATTCTCTGAAGACTGCTTGAGCAAAAGCGGGCACTACAAGAAATGTCTAAGGAGGCAGACATGGGGGGGGGGTCCTAAGACACCATAATTCTTTTTTTCTCAAGGGCATGGTGAAGGTTCTTGCACCATCTGAGAGTAGTACATTAGACATAGGTATGACCACAGCATTACTTGGTCAGGGTATCCTCGCTGTGCACATTCTCAAAAGATCATTACAATGCATTTTGGCTGACAATACAAGGATTATTAAAGAGGTTACTCCTGCTCATTTATCATCTCTATGCAGAACTTGATGCAAGGTTCACCATAGTCATGGATAACAACAACCACATACTGTATTTGCTACCATGATGGACCCTAAGTTCAAATGCTAGATCATTCATATAGGGTTTTATATGATAACGGCGAAAGCCTAAAGGCGATCACCGTTATCAAAAAGCCAAGAGTGCCGAAAACATTTTTGGCACTCTGACACCACGGCACACAGCAAAATGGCACTGGGGACTTAGTTTTTTAATGTTTTCTGTGGGGGGGCTGTGCCCCCAAACCCACCCAAATGGGGGCTTTGTGCCCTGCACCCCCTACTAAAGGATTCTCAACTACAGGGGGGTGCATTTTGGGGTGCGTGAAAACATTAAAAAATAAAAGGTTTCAAGCCGGGAGCAATATAAATGCACCAGCATCCAGACCTGAACCCCGTACCATGCTGATCAGCTCTGGCAATCCACCCCCTTCACCACAGGGTTGGCTCGGCAACCACCACAGCACAACCCCTCACTTCCCCTCACTGTGCATGCTCGCTTCCCCCCCACGTGCGTACGTATAGCGACATCCTGTTGCTATACTTGCTGACCCCCCACATCTGGCCACCCTACCCTACCATCACTGTGAGGGATTCACTGGGAAGTGAGTTGCCATTATTGTCAGTGCCCTTTCCCCAGTGCCCTCATCATGGGATACCTTCATATAGCCATGGACAGCCACAGTTTGGCTTATATTGGGCAACAGCTGTGTGCAGAGTTAAATAGTACCATGCAGGTAGTGGGACTCATGGAAGGGGAGGAAGATGCTCCAGTTGATGTTCCTGAGGGGGAAGAACAGCTATGTAGTGGTTCAGGTGGTACTGGTGGAGATGGGAAAAGACAGAATAGTAGCAGTGCAGAGGACAGTGACTGGGCATTACTCAGCACATCATTGGGTCAAGAGTAACACAAACACTCACAGTCTCAGCCTTTCTCTGCAGAAAATTTACTTACTGGCTACTTTGCACAACCAATTGAGTCATTTCAAATTGATCCATTGGGCTATTGGACTCAGAAACTGCTCTCCTGCCCTCACCTGAAACAACTTGCTTTAAAATACATAAGATGTTCCCATATGAGTGTACCATCTGAGAGAACATTTAGCACTGGTTGTGATGTTGTTGAGCCACACCAGTCCAGGCTTGACCCTCAACACATTGAACAGTTAATGTTTGTTAAGCTGACTTTACCAGTAGTTAGCTACAAGTATGATCTCCCCTAATAAAACTGGTGGTACTGTACTACTGTTGTTCTCCCCAATGTTATGAGTCATAGAAACATAGAAACATAGAAACATAGAAACATAGAATTTGATGGCAGATAAGGACCGCTTGGCCCACCCAGTTTGCCCATTTCCCTGCCTACTGGATAAGCTGCAGATCCTAGTTAACCAGCAGCCTACTTCTTCCTACCCCAACCCCCTATAATTGCCTTATGACTGTCCCATGCATGCTTGAATTCCACCACTGTTTTTGACTCCACTACTCCTCCGGAAGGCCATTCCATGCATCCACAACCTTCTCTGTGAAAAATACTTCCTTAAATTACCTCTGAGCCGCCTCTATCTTCAAATTGTGCCCCTTGTTCTTGCACACCTCTTCTTTGAAAGATGCTACCCTATTGGACTTTGTTGATTCCCTTGAGGTACTTAAAAGTTTCTATCATGTCCCCCCTCCCTCCTTTCCTCGAGGCTATACATATTAAGCTCCTTAAGTCTCTCTTCATATGTCTTCTGGTGCAGACCCTGCGCCATTTTAGTTGCCCTCCTCTGGACAGCTTTCATCTTGTCTATGTCTTTGCGAAGACTGGGTCTCCAGAACTGCACACAGTACTCCAGATGGGGTCTCACCAGCTGTCTGTACAGAGGGATAATAACTTCCTGTTTTCTACTGGTGATGCCTCTCCCTATGCATCCCAGTATCCCCCAGCCCTCCTTGCTGCCCTCTCACATTGCTTGCCCACCTTTATGTCATCTGATATGACTACCCCCATGTCCCTTTCCATTTTTGTTGTTGTTAGTATCTCACCCCCCATTGTGTACTCTTCCACTGGGTTTTTGTTTCCCAGGTGCATTACCTTGCACTTCTTAGCATTGAATCTAAGCTGCCATACATTTGACCATTCCTCTAACCTTGCCAAGTCCCTTTTCATCCTTTCCACCCCACCTTGTGCATCAACTCTGTTGCAGATCTTTGTGTCATCTGCAAAGAGACATATTTTTCCTTCCAGTCCTTCTGCAATGTAGCTTATAAAGACATTGAAGAGGACCGTCCTAATACTGAACCCTCATGGGTACCCCACTAGTAACCCCTCTTTCTTCAGAGTGGACTCCATTTACTATTACTCTCTGTGTCCTATTCTCCAGCCAATTTTTTACCCAGGCTGTCATCTTGGGACCCACTTCCAGGCTAGCTAACTTGTATATTAATCTTTTGTGTGGGACTGTGTCAAATGCCTTGCTAAAGTCTAGGTATGCCATGTCCACAGCCCCTCCCTGATCTACTACTTTGGTCACCCAGTCAAATAAATCTATCAGAGTCTTATGTTTTATTTATTTTTTGGCACACCATAAATATTTAATTCAAAGGGCAACTCTCCACTCCCTTGCATACATGCTGCTGGACCATGAAGTCCCTATTAAGCCAAATACTACTATATACTGTATAATGTTTTAGTGCCCTCATTATTGTGTACTTTAGGCTATTAATTATCTGGTTGATCCTGTGACCCCCTGTGATGCACGTAAACTGAAGTTTCCAGTGTCCCACATGGCAAATCCTCAAATGATGCAAATGATGGGACAAGCCGTGGGGATCTGGGGACATATATGTGCCTGCAATCTTGCTTACTGTAAAACAGTTTAGTAGAGCATGTGAAAGGACTTACCATATGTACCTGCGTACAAGTCAGTCCACGTGTAAGTCTGGCAGGTTCTTTCTGTAAGTGCTAAAAAGAATTTGCGACTGACCTGTGTCTAAGTTGGCCTCCCCGATGTGCTCCCAAATCCCAGCTCTGTTCCCAAAGCAGTAGTCCTGCCCCACCAACTGCAGAAACAAGCACCACAAGGATATCAGGTTGAAAAATTAGATTTAATTATGAAAGGCTGCAACATTGTTGGCTTCTTAAAATAAAATAAAATGCAGTCACTGTGGTCAGGCATTCAAAAACCAAAGAACTCTTTGTCATCCTCATCATCTGATTCGAACAACATTCTCAGCTGCAGAGCGGGAAGTGGTATGTCATCATACATATCCTCGAGTTCTGCACTTGCTATCTCACCATCATCAGCTGTGTTGCTAAATGTTTCACTGTTTTCGCTACCAGTCTCATTCTTCAGGTCATCATACAGCATGTGATCTTCTGAGCCATCCATTGCATTTGATATGCCACACTTTTTAAACAACTTTATTATTACTTCAGCTTGTGCCTTACTCCATGCATCTCAGACCCACTCACGCACCATGGCATAGCTAGGTTTCTTTAAATTGCCACCAGCTATGAAGTCCTTGCTGCCTAAAAGAAATAAAGTATTCTATTGTATTATATGTAACCGAACTTCAATGGCAAAATTAATAATAAAACATTTGAGACCTGTACATACCAGAAATCATCCATTGTCTCCAATATTCCCTCATCTTTGCCTTCAAATGCTTATTCAGGATGACGTCCAGTGGTTGCAGTAGCAATGTACAGCCTCCTGGGATCACAGCTGTATGCATTTGTTTTTTTTCATAGGTTCTGCTTTACAGAGTCCACCAAATGGCACCTAAACATGTCCCAAATAAGAAGACTTTTGTATGCAGCATTTGTTTACTGAAGTTTCATCCATTCATCCTTTAGGATTCACCATTACAAGCACTCCATTCGGCATTTTGTCTTTGGGCAAAGTTTTTCTTTTGAATACCACCATCGGTTTAAATTTTGAGCCATCAGCCAGGCAGGCTAGGACAATGGTAAAATGAGATTTCTGTGCACCAGAAGTTCTTGCTGTAACTGTCTTTTCACCCTTCACATGGACAGTCCGATTAGATGGAAGGTCAAAACTGACCGTGATCTCATCCATATTACCTAGGGTTATTAGTGGGTATTGCTGTGCTTTTCTCTCTTTGAGGACAAAACTGTGGAAACTGTCAACTTTAGCAATCATATTGGAGAGCAATGTCTGAGCTATGTGGGATCTCTGGCATAACATGAGATATGCCGCCTTATGAAGCAAGTACACCAGCCTGCAGATGCCTTAAAATGTGTAAAGTTGGGGAGACCAAGTTTGCTCGCAATTGCTAGTGCTTGCAAATGAATGGCCATCTGAATTACTATGTAACCTTGTTGTCTCAGTTCTAGTAACCACAAACCTAGTTCAGCCTCCATACTAGAGACAGGGGAAGTGTTGACCTTAATCCGTTTAACAGATTTTTTTTTAATTCAATAAACTTTATTCAGGTTTAATTTGTTATTAGACAAGAACAGAGAATAAATTACAGTGTAGTATACATACTGTAGACATAAGAACAATCCTGGTCGTAATATCAGTATTCAGGTACACTTATTTGGGTATATAGTGATGTTATGCAATCCAAATCATCTAATATGAATACAAGCTTAAAATAAAAGTATACTACAATAAAGCAGAAGGCTCAGTGAAATCTTTAACAAAACAAAACAAACAAAAAAAACCCAACACCCCCCAACCCCTCCCCCATAAAGACATCAAGTACTTGAGTTTTCTCTATGAAAGCTAGAGACAATATTTTCCAAAAGGACATTCAATCACTGGGTTACCTGCTCAGGGCTTCCATGCTGTTAACAACGCATCTAAAGTGCCCCATCTATCTAAATAACCTTGCAGTTGATTATCCATACTAGCAATATGCTTTTCTAACTGCAAGGCCTGCAAGATTTCTCTATGCCACTCTAGTATTGTAGGTAAGGAATCATCAGTCCAATGTCTCATGAGTACAAGTTTAGCCACTGCAGAAATAAGAGCCATAAAGTATTTCTTAGACTTCAATGTTCCTTTTGGGTAGTGATTGAGTAAACAAACTTCTGGAGAAAATAATGAGTTTAAGGCTAATATAGAGTCCAAGGAATTTTCTATAGCCCTCCAAAATAATTGTACTTTAGGACAGGCCCATAACATATGGTGAAGGTCCCCATTTCCATTAAGGCACCAGGGGCAATGAGGGGATAATACTTTACCAACTTTGTAAAGTTTCTGGGGAGTATAATATAAGTTATTCATAACATTAAACTGTATAAGATGCAGGCGGTCTTGTTTAACAAATCGATATAAGTTGTTCCATTTTTGTTGCCAGAAATCAAGTGTAGATGGGAGCGATAAGGCATTAACCCAGTAATGACATATACCAGTGGGTAACTGAGTGTCAAGGGTCTGCAGTTCTTTGTATACCATGGATATAGGATGTGAGCAGCTGGCTGCAGTAAGTAGGGAGGGTAGGTCCATTTAAGGTAATTCAGGTGTCCCCATAGTGGTTATAAAGGAGGAAACTGCCTGCGTAACCTGCCAGTATTTGAAGGGATATCCTTTTAATTCAGGAAAGCTTTGTAAGAGTTGGTTATATGGAAGTATACTGCCATTATGCATAAGGTCTTTGAGCCTAACGTTTCTTAAAAAGGGCCGAAACACTGTTGAAATAGGTTTCTGCTGGATCTTAAAATGTGGATTATTTAAGAGTGGTTGTTCTCCATTTACATGCCAGTTAACTTTCAGGTAACGCTGCAACTGACTCAGAGCTCTCAACGACCATCCTATTGGGGATTTCCAAAGCTCTTTGGGGATATATTTTGAAGATGAATATAGTAAAGACGGCAATGAACATAGTGTGGGGGACACCAAGGTCTTTCCAATATCTAGCCATGAGGGGGAGTAAGATCTAGGGTCTCCTTCATATAGTTGGGATGTCCAATGTGTTAGCTTTGTGATGTGGATTGCTCAATAATAATTAAATAGGAATGGTAGAGAAAGCCCACCACAAATTTTCGGTGCCATCAGTTTGTGATATGCCCGTCTCACCATTTTGCCCTTCCAGATAAATTTATTAAATGAATTTCTGAGATTTGAAAACCATGATTTGGGGAGATAAGGGGCCAACATATTAAAAGGGTATAAAATTTTGGCTAGAACATTCATTTTAATTATATTGATCCTTCCCCATAGGGAGATTTGTAATGTGTTCCATCTTTCCAGATCCAATTTTATTATTTGGGCTAATTTAATGAGATTCTCTTTGATAATAGAAGAATATGTTTTAAGGATTTTAATACCTAAGTAGGTTAGACCTTTATTTTCCCAATGTAATCCAAATTTTTCTACATCTGCTTGTAATAATTTCTGATTCAGAGGGAGAATTGTAGATTTCGCCAAACTAAGTTTATAGTAGGAGATTCTTGAAAAAGACTCAATTTCTTGTAGAAGGGCTGGGATACTTTCGGTCGGATTCATCACATGTAATAACAGATCATCTGCATTGGCAGACAGAAGATGTTGTCGAGTTCCTATTTGAATTCCTTGTAAACCTTGCATTATGAGTAATCTCGTAATAAAAGGATCCAAATAGAAGTTAATAAGGAGCGGGGAAAGTGGACAGCCCTGTCTAGTCCCACGAAGTAACGGGAATGGGTTTGATAAGTAACCGTTGCACCAAACCCGGGCTGTAGGAGACGAGTATAATAGTCTAACCCATTTGATAAATGCTTGTGAAAGGCCATACCAGGATAATGCAGTAAAAAGGAAGTGGCAGGAGACCTGGTCGAAGGCCTTTTCCATGTCTAAGGTGATAAGGGCCATAGGTATATTTGAGTTATCAGCTAGGGGAATAAGATGTAACAATCGGTGCATATGATCACTTGAGGATCTTCTTGGCATAAAGCCAACCTGTTCATTACTAATTAATGTATCCATTAAAGGGCTCAAATGGTTAGCCAGTATTTTTGCTAGTATTTTAACATCAACATTAAGTAAAGAGATAGGACGGTAATTTTCAACATGGTGTGGGTCACGACCCGGTTTAGGAATAATAGTGATTAGAGCTTCAAGGTAAGTATAATCTGAGAAACCAGATTCATACCAGAAGTAAAAAACTCTTGTTAAAAGAGGAGAGAGTTCTGTACTATATAGTTTATACAGGTTAGTAGGGAAGTCATCTGGACCGGGTGACTTATCAGCTGTGAGTTGTTTAATTGCCTGTGTGACTTCCCATTCCATAATAGGGGAGCTCAAAGATGGCTTTTTATCTATGGAAAGAGTCGGGAGGATCAACTGATCAGAGTATGTTTGTAATTGTTCGTTTGGGATATTTCCATCTACAGCGTGATACAGGTCTCCATAGTATTTTGCAAAACTAGAAACAATTTCCCTCGGATTTGTGACTAATGGGCCTTCTTTATGTGGATATAGTCCTGGCACAAAATGAGTAGATTCCACTTGTTTGATATGGAGAGCTAGTAATTTACCAGCACGTTCCCCAGATTCCAAGTACTTCATCTTGACACACTTTAAAGAAAGCTCTGCTTTTTGGGACATAAGATCTGAAAATTGGGCATGCAATGTATGAAGTCTAATCCACTCAGACTCTGAGGAATGTTTGCTGATACTTAATTCCAGGGCTTTGATTTCCTACAACAGTGTTTCGGTCTGCATTTTAAACTTTTTCGACCTAATAGAAGCCAAATGTATGCATTCCCCCGTAAAGCACATTTCAGGGCTGACCAGATTATATCAATATTAGGGACTGATCCAACATTGTTATCTAGGAGTGAAGTAATAAAATTTTTGAGATGGGTCTGTATACTGGGGAATTGGAGCAATTGCGTGTTTAGTCTCCATATGGAGTCCCTTTTAATTCCAGGTCCTAATACATATGTTATAGAAACCAGGGTGTGGTCCGATATAACCCATGAGTGAATCGTGGCCTCCATTACTCCAGGCATAATATGGGATCTTATCAGGATATAATCTATTCATGAACATGTACGATGGGGGTGGGAGAAGAAGGTGTATTGTTTTTCGTTGGGATTAAGCACTCTCCATATGTCAGGGAGACCCAATCCATTTATTAAATCTTTTAAGGCTCTCTGTGCAGGAGAAAGACCAGACCCTTTAGGTTCTGACCTATCTAGAGAAAGTTGGGGGGTAATATTCCAGTCTCCTCCCAGAAATATAACTTTGGGGGGAGTAGTGGTAATATTTCCCATTAAACTTGTAAAGAATGCTGGGGAATCTATGTTTGGCCCGTAAATGGACCCGATTGTTATTTGGTGTGAGTCCAATAATCCATGTAGTATTATATATCACCCTTGACTGTCCCAAGTCTCATTTTCTAGTCTAAAGGGAACATTCGTATGAAATATTATAGCAACCCCACCTCTGTTTGTAGATATTCCTGCCCCATAGGCTTGCCCTACCCATCCCTTACACAATAGAGAGATATCTACTCGCCTAAGGTGGGTTTCTTGTAAACAGACTATATTCGCTTTAAGGCTCCATAAATGCCTTAATATAATCTGATGCTTGCATCTATCCCTAGCACCCTTCACATTCCAACTTAAAATAATATATGGACCTAGCATTATTCTATTTTGAAGTTAAATCTCACCGTAAAGTGAAACACATAAGACACTTGAAAAAGGTACTTGATGTCTTTATCTGTGGCCAAAAAAGATAAGCAAGGAAAAGATAACCTGCCCCAATAATTCCCTTCCCCTCCTCCCATATTAGCCCCTATAAATCCCTTAACTACCCCCAGTTCTTACAACTGATCTTCAATCGAATTTGTCAAGTGATGTACACAAAACAAGCCTAAAAGTATCTACTTTCCCCATAAACCCTTCTCCCAACTCATTATTTTTATTCAGCTATTATGGAACTTCCAAAAATCAAGTAGCTGCCCCGACCTTATAAATAAAATATCATGATTTATCTAGGGGAAAAAAATCCCCTTGCTAAAGAGGCGTCTTCTCTTATTTTGTTAGGCTAAGCTATAACATTTTGTTAGATTATTGCTACTAATGTAAAGAAAACTCAACATATGGTGTAATAATAATCTAAATATTTAACTCTCTTGTAGTTGACTTGTTACATCATGGGCAGACTTCATTGGCAAGCCTCCAGTACCATATAGGGTTAGTTGTGGGTTCAGATACAATTCTGGAAGCAGGTGGGGCTTCTGTGTGAACAAATGAATCTTCCAGGACCTGCAGTACTGAACTTGCTGTTTGCAGAAGCAAATCCTGTGTTCTTATTCAAACTTGATCATAGGACTATCTTCTCGTCAAAGGAAGTGATGAATTTTTATCAGAGCAGGTGGATCTTCAATGCCAGCATTGCATATTTATGATGTATTCGAGTAGGCATCTAATGGGAGAAGCACACGCTTTTAACCATTTTCCACCTTCTGCATTCATCCTCGTTTATAAGAGAGTGAGTCTTCCTAGCATTGGCACGGAAAAGCTGCCGCTACTGTTAAAACGAAGTGTGCACTCTTCTTTCAAAGGGAAGCTCACTTGAATAAATCTGGTCGTGCCATTTTTAATTCACTCAGAGCCTGCTCCTGGGAATCGTAGGTCTGCCAGTGGTCACCAAGCTTCACTTGTAGAATTGCAGGGTATTTCACATGGAAAGGCTTGCTCGCTGTGATCAGCTTGGATATAAGTGGGTGTAATTCTTGGCATTTTAATCGGACTGATTGTGGCAAATCTTGGGTCACTCTAACCTTTTTTCCCTCCCAGAGAACTTCTTGTAGTGCTTTAACTTTTTATATGTTGTTTATCCTGGAAGTTGAGTAGTTTGAAGATTATAGGCTGGGTGCAGAGCCGGGGAGTGGGGGTGGCCAAAGTGCCCTGTGAGCTCTCTCTACGATATAGGAAGGACTGTTAGGAGAGGGCCCTGCTATTTTTTCACAAAACTTCTGGACGAAGAGTATGGGTGCTGTGCCTTCTTCCTTTTCAGGAATGTCTATTATTAATAGGTTATTCCTGCGACTCCTCCCCTCCAGGTGCTCTAGTTTGTCTTCCAGTCTTTTAACTCTTCGGCTGGTAAGTGCATGGTGTATGGCTAGTTTATCTTGTTTTTTTTCCACAGATGTGAGGCGGGCTTCTGAGTCTGCCATTCGAAAAGAGAGGGAATCTGTAGCTGTTTTAATCTGACGTAGCTCCTTGGCAATATTGTCCATCGACTCTTGTATAGGTTGCATAATTTCTAAAAACCGGTCTTCTGTAAGCGGCACAGTCCCAGTAGGTGTTTTCAGCATCTGCGCTTTAGGCCGCTTAGGGGCCTTGTCTTTTTCGGGAGATAGTGGCGGCGAATGCTGCGGTGGCACTTTACGCATGAAGACCTCCATAGTTGGTGATTCCGATCCAGCAGGGAGTCTTTATGCTTTGATCTGATTCAAAATCTTTCACTATTGCTTCTGAAGAAATGCTTAATTAAGAGGTTTTAGCGAGCAGGGTATGGAGCAAATGGATTCTGCTGCTACTCTTCTAGGCTGCCATCACGTGACCGTTTAACAGATTTTTCAACAGACCGAAGCTCATTTTTTTTAATGTACCAGTCACGAATAAGTTTTTCATTTATATAAAATTCCCTTTTAGCCACCGCATTACTGAAAGACTCAGCGTACTACTCCACTCGCAGTTTAATTTCAGCGCTATAAGCACTATGCTTTGTTTTGCAACCGGCCATGTTATCACCTCTGCGCACCTGAGCACTAAGAATGTGTGCCTTTAAATGGACTTTAGAGTGAGCAATTAATCACCCCTAGAGTGAGCATTTAGTCACCTGTATATTGAATTCAGGCACATAAATTAGCACTATGCTAATCAGGTGATCGTGGGTGTAGCAGCAATTGCATTGTACTAACTTGCTAGACTAATAGGCTGTAAATTGGATTACCAGTAGTCAGGGTTTTTTTTTTCTTATCAAGTTCGAGTTTTTCTGGTAGCTACTTGTATCTCACATATAAGTTGGTCCCCCGATTCAAGGATGAAGTTTCATTCCCCAAAAAATTACTTATATGCAATAATATGCGGTAGCAATTGTACCCATACTTCTCCTGCCTTGGGGCAGTGAGATTTGTACCTGTATAATAAAAATGGCCATTTGTTCTATTAAAATATTAAACATTAAATAATATTGCAGGTACATAGACATACCCAGTAGCCCAGCTTCTTTGCTCATGTCATCATGGTGCTGGCAGTGGTGGACACTAGGAACTTGAGTTAACAAAATTGCCAGTGGGGTGGGGGCAAAGGGTCATCCAGAAACAGAACTAGGCTACACATAAGTAATTGCACTAAACAATTATATTTAATTGCGTCATGATTAGGATCTCATAGTCCAACAGCATTTCTGCAGGGGAGCTTATAATGAGAAAGAGTTTGCCTTTTCTTCTGTCTTGTAACACAACTTTGCTGTTTATACATTTGTTTTACTTTATACACAGATTAATGCTATAATGTCAGGTCTGAGAATAAGAATGCTTGCATGAACAATCTGAACACTGTGCTTTAACACTTTGTTCAGAATTCTCCTATAACTTGTGCATAAATGTACATAACATTATCTTCTCTATCCTCTATCTACACTTGTGCATGCATAAGCAAATCATACTGTTTTGGCAAGCGCAAACATTCTCCTGCACAATTGCGCTTATGACACCAAAGCAAGGCATGTTATTTTTCTTTCCAAACTAGACATTTGATATGCAGGTCTTATCATCCCATACATTGGGCATTCTTCTTCTCAGGTCTCCAGCATTCACCAAGTGTTCATTCTTTTGAAAGAAGTAAGGTACACAGTGTCTGAAGCCAGTTTCTGTCTCCAAGTGTGTATCCACCTATCACTTCTTATTAGTCCTCCAGCAAACTCCAAGCGTCACATAAGAACATAAGAAGTAGCCAGCAGATGGAGGCCATGTGATCCATCTAGTCAGCCCCAAAATTTCTACCCCATCCCTGTTTTATTACCCCTTCAGGTGCCAACATTTTTTTTTTAAACCAGGAGAGATACACTAAGCAGGAAGCTTGTTTACAGGTATGATCTGGGAGCACAAGGAAGTTAAGTGACTTGCTCAGGGTTATATAGTATGCAAGTGGGGGCTGTGGGATTCAATCTCAGGTCTCCAGGTTTGCAGCTCAGACCCTTAAACCACTGTGCTATACCACCTCCTCATGCTAGTTTTAATTCCCATACTATCTTCAGTGCTACCACCTCTGAGAGCAGGCTGTTCCATGGTTCTATCACCCTCTCTGTGAAAAAGTCATTCCTTATATTGGCTCTAAATCTGCCTCCCACTAGGCACAGATTGTGCTCCCTTATACGCGTTGTTTTGTTTTCCTGAAATAGTTTCCTTTCTGGGCTGTGTTGATTCCCTTTATGTATTTGAATGTTTCTATCATGTTCCCCATTTCATCTTTGCTCTAGCGAGTATAAGTTTAATTCACTGAGTCTCATTTCATACTGATCTTAATGCAAACCCTGCACCATCTTAGTGGCCCTTCTCTGAAGCCTTTCTAAGCAGTCTAGGTCCTTTTTCAGTTGGGGCCTCCTGAACTGCATGTAGTATTCCAGGTGTGGCATGACCAAGGATCTGTACTGTGGGATGATTACCTTGTGCTTTGTGCTTGTAATCCCACTACCTATGCATCTGAGGATGCTAGACTTCTGTGCTGCTTTTCCACGTTGTTTCCCCACTTTTAGATCATCAGTAACAATTACTCTGAGGTCCCGTTCCATCTTTGATTCTTTTAATTGATGCCCATCCAGTGTGTACATATTTCATGGGTTACGTTTATCCATGTGCATCACGTTACACATCTTGGTGTTAAATTTTTACTGCCATATTCTTGACCACTCTTCTAATTTCTTGAGATCAGCTTCCATCCCAGAGGCACCTTCATCTGTGTCTACCCTGTTGCAGAGTTTTGTATCATCTGTGAATAGGCAGACCTTCACCTCAAGTCCATCAGCAATGTCGCTGATGAATATGTTGAAGAGGATTGGGCCATGAACTGACCCATGTGGAACACCATTGGTTACCCTGCCCTCCTCTGATAATGCCCCCATTGACCATGCTCTCTGTGACCTGTCCTGAAGCAAGTTCTTAATCCAGCTGATTAGTTTATGGTCTATGCCTGTGTGCTCTAGTTTGTTGGCTAATCTCCCGTGGATAACAGTGTCAAAAGCATTGTTAAAATCTAAGTAAATCATGTCCACTGCATCACATATTATTCTCTGTCCTCCAGCAGTCTCCTCTGAGTGTTCATTCTCTTGAAAGGAGCATGGAACACTGTGCCTGAAGCCAGTCTCTGCATTTGAGTGTTCATCCACGTGTCATGTCTTCCTCTCAGCCCTCCAGCAGCCTCTAAGTGTGAAGCCTTCTTCCAAACCCTTGTGCAATCTCCTCTGAGTGTTCATTCTCCAGAAAGAAGCATGGCACACAGTACCTGAAGCCAGTCTATGTGTTTGGATGTTTAACCACCTGTCACATCTTCTTCTCAGCCATCCAGCAGCCTCCAAGTGTCACATCTTCTTCTTAACCCTCTTGCAGACTGCTCTGAGTGTTCATTCTCTTGAAGGAAGTATTGCATACTGTACCTGAAGCCAGTTTCTGTCTCCGAGTTGTCAGCCACCTCTCACATCTTCTCTGCCCTTCAGCAGACTCAGAGTGTTCATTCTCTTGAAAAAAAGCATGGCGCAAACTGGCCCTGTGGCACTGAGGGTTAAGGCACTAGATGCTGCACCTCAAGCCATGCTGGCAGCCCACATTCTGGAAAAAGCTCGGACTGCTGAGGGTTGATGGGGGGAGAGCTGACAAGATGATTGTAGAAGCTGCAGGGATTCTCTCATCCCCCAGATTGGGGAGATGTAGTTCCTCACTCTCAGCAGATACCTGGTGGAGGCCAGGTGCCAGAGCAGAGTCATGGGTGGATGCAACCTCGGGGAGAATGTAAGGAGCACTTGGCTTCTGGGAGTGCATGTGCACCTCCACACACACGTGCTTGCCTTGTTCATGGTTGCTCCAGTGGGGTGGGAGAAAACTAGAAAAGTCCATGACTCTCCATGGCCGTATATGATGCCCTCCCCCCACTCTTGGATCCTGCTTCTTGTGGATCCCCACTGACCAAAATGGTGGGGGGAGGACAATGGGGTTGGGGTGGAAAGGGCCTGAAGACAGGTGTAAGGGACCACGGAGGAGCAAACAGCTATATAAAAAAAAAGAAGTATGGCCCACTGTGCCTGAAGCCATGTCTCTGTCTCTGAATAATAGCCACCTGTCATGTCATCTCAGCCCTTCAGCAAGCTCTGAGTGAAACATCTTATTCTTAGCCATCTAGCAGGCTCCGAATGTTCATTCTCTTGAAAAAAGCATGGCACACCATACCTGAAGCCAGTCACTGTTTCCAAATGTTCAACCACCTGTCACATTTTATTCTGATTGCTACAGCAGTCTTAGAGTTTTCATTCTCTTGAATGGAGCATGACAGACACACCATGCCTGTAGCCAGTGGAATTTGGTGATAACTGCTGCTACTGCTAGTATATACTCCTGATGGCCAGATTGTAGCCAGTTGACAATGATCTTTGAGTAACACATTGTGTCCTACCAGCAAATAAGTATTGAAAGGGAATTTTTTATCTTTGGGGGTGGGAGGTGAGGGTTGGCATTGTGTTACTTGCAGTATGGTTGGGAAAAGTTTAAAGTGACAGCCTCTTAAACATGTTTTTTTTTCTTCTCTTGTTTTGTAGGTATGTATCACATGGGTGATGGATACTCTTGCTGCATATTTCCAGCCTGGATCAGGATGACAAATGCTTACTTTTGGTGATGATGTGCATGTGTCAAATGGACTGTGATGAAAACTGATAGATGACAGAAGATGAAGCAGAATAATTATAGAAATATACAATTTGTTGACAGAAAAGGACTGCTTCACCCACACAGTCTGCCAGATTGCCCTTCCCTGCCATTTTGGTATCTGCAGACCGTAAATGCTCTCCAGCATCGCTCATGTCTTACTACTTGTTTTCAAATACACCTGTATGTCTATCCCATGCATGTCTGAAGCCCTACACTGTTTTCACCTCCATCTCATATGCTGGCAATCTGTTTCAGACATCTACGACCCTTTCAGTGAATAAGTATTTCCTCACATCTCTTTTTAACTTCTACTATTAAACTTCATCTATACACCCATTACCCCGATACTGGTGCTCTTTCTCATTTGAAAAGACTTTCCTTATGCACCCACTTCACCCCTGTGAGGTATGTGTAGGTCTCTATCATGTCAGATTGTAGCACCCCAAAGTTAAGGTTTTTTCCCTCTTTTCGTTCCTCCTCCCTTCTAGTCTCTTGCCTGCCCCAAAATTAGGGGGCACGACCAAGAAACGGGGACTCTTTTCCAGAAGTGGATACTTTGATTTTTGTTTTATTTTTTACTCTCTTCCCTTCTCTCGCTTGACCCTCCCTGCAGTTCCACTGACCCCTCCCTATCCCTTTGTTTAGTTTCGGAGGAGGTAGGGAGCCTGGACAAAAGAAAAAAGGTACCTGCAAGGTGTCATGGGCTCCCTCGACATTGCTCCCCTCCAGCTCCGGTCCAGAGTGGCAGCAGAGGCAGAAGCAGCAGTGTCTGGATGGGAGCCCAGCTCCCCAACAAGCTTGTTTTCCTTCCCCTGAGCCCTGAGTGGCATGGGGGGAAGTGTCATGCATGCTAGAGGGGCACTGTGTGGTAGAGGTCCCAGGGAGAGAAAGGTGGGTTGGCCAGCCCTTTTGTCTTGCCGTGGAGCTGGGGTAGGGCCAGAGGCAAAGGTGCATAGCCATCCCCTGGCCCAGAGAGGCTAAACATGAGGGAAAAGGGTTCAGGAAAGGGAGCCCCATAGGCTCTGCTACCAGGAGGGTTATGACCCTTAGGGAAGGGGGTGAGCCCTGCAGAAATAGTCCAAGCAGAACACCTTTATGGGTGCAGCACCCACTGGGGAGGAAAAGTGTTTGGTGACCCTAGGTTACCCATGGCAAGGGTTGTTCGAGCATCACTCAGGCCAAACTGTGCTGTTGCCTGTCTAGCACCCCCTAGAGACTGCACTTTCTGCAAAAACTGAACTGTCTGTTTAAAAATTCAAACTGCATGCTTGCTACTGAACTGTTATCAAATTGCACCCTGGTGTACCCGACGTCCAGATTCACTTTTGTGGCCTGAAGCAGCTTTGCCGTAGCCTGACGCTGACCCAGGGAAGTCCCCCGCCCATCCACCATCTGCAGCAGAACCACCTTCAGTGATGCCAGCCTGTGCCAAAGTCCCACCACAAGGGTTCCAGCATCAGCCCTGTGACAGTAAGTGGTAGAGAGCCACTAGTGAGGTATCCAGTAGTGAGTTAGCTTAGATGTCGCCGTGGCTCAAGCTTGAGGGACCCCAGTTGACACCATACATGCCCTGTTATTATTTTGTTGGCCATCTGTAAGTGTGCGCGTGCCCATGTCACTCCACAGAGGCAGCTCAAAGATTGTCCTGTCCGCAGTCACCTTGTTGACAGGTCATCTGGGGCTGTGGACCTGCCAGTGGTCATTGCTGCTAATCGTCCACAGAACCATCGGCTGACTAAGAGTCTTCAGCTTCTTGCCTGGAGTCACAGAGGATCACCAAGTTCTTCCTTGACCAGCTAACCTTGTTCCTTGTTGTGTTCTATTCATCTGGGGGATGCCCTATTATGGCCTGCTTACAAAAGCACTTTATGGGGTCAATGCCCACCTGCTGATCAGCTGACTCAGAGAAAAGCCCAAGCTTGGTTTGTCAGTTGTTCCATCATCTCGGCCAAATGCATGCAGGACTTGGACTAAAAGGGGTTTACCCCCTGTTCTTGGTTCGACCAATTGTTGGTCCCAATCGCATTGTTTTGTTTGTTGTTTATGTTTATTATCCTGTATTATAAAACTCAGTTCCCTCATTTTTATTGTCTCTTGCAAATAAACTGTTTGCATCTTGGTCACTGAGTAAACTTCCTGCCTCTCCTTCCAGATTCATCTGGCCTGTCCAAAAATGATAGTTAGGGAATCTTCCGGCCTGCCACAATATCTTGCTTTCTTCTCTCCCCGGGTGTACATTTTAAGATCCTTGTTTCTTCTCATAGGGCCTCTTATGCAATGGCAGTGAATTTTTAGTTGATCTCAACAAGACACAAGTTGTCATCTCACATACAGCCACTGGTCAATCTATGATAACCATCTGTCACCTGACCACTGACCAATGTAATAGATTGTTGCCTTTCTAGACTATTGAAAGGCTGTTAGAGTGTGTTCAGGGAAGAATAAACTGCTTAGTGTCCCTCAACAAGACATAAGATGTAATCTCACCTACAGCCTCTGGTCAATCTATTATGACCATCTGTCACTTGACCGCTGACCAGAGCATTAGTTTATTGCCTTTTTGGGCTACTGAAAGGTTGTTAGTGATCTTCAGGGCAGAAGTGACTGCTATACTTCAAAAAGGGAAGGAAATACTGGACTTTAATAGCATTGCAGTATTTCATTTAAAAATATTTAGGGCTGAATACCAAATACAATTACAATTACCAATGCCAAATATCCGATGACCAGAATCTGAATATTCAGCTGAATATTCAGATTAAGGTATTCGCAATCCCTTAGTGACTACCAATAAATGTACTGCAAAAGGATGACAAATTCACATTTAAATTAGATATGTGGGCCAGCCCATCGGTACAGTGGTAGGGCTACTACTTGCTGCACCAGTAACTGGGGTTCAGGAGCAAGCCAGGTTGCTGGAGGGTCAGCTGGGGAGAGGAGGATTGAGTGTCCAAGCGATGCTCTTCTCCTCCGGGGATGGAGGGTTGCTTTTCCTGCAGCAACCTCACCACCTGGGTGCACACATGTAGAGGTGCAGCAGGGAGTGCCACATGGGAGGGGAGGATGTTGACTGGTGTCTGGAGCAGCAACATGTTTCTGTGTGTGCTCATTTCCATGAACCCCCTCAACTGCCAACCTTCTTGGGGAGGAGAACAGAAAAATGGAAAATGCCCCACTGCCTAGCCTGGCGATGGGACCCCATGGCGGTCATGGTGGTAAGAGACTGGTGAGAGACTCGACGCATATGGTGATTGGGGGATTTGCTTTCCCCCTTCCCCATCCAGATAGAAGTTCCACATCAGGATGAGGGCCAAAGCTTGCTGGCAACAGGACAGTGACCGGCCGCACCATTGCTACCAGGGCTCGTAAGGCAGCAGAGAGGAAAGGGGCATAAAGCATAAATAAATTAAATATGTGATGTTTTCACTAAGTTGTACAGGTCATTAGAGCTGTGAGAAAAAAAACTTCTACCAATGGAGCATGAAAGTCAGACACTCTCAGGACGCACTGTGAGATGAGCAACTTGTAGTTCAGTGTGCCTTTCCTGGTGAAACATTTCAATAAATAAAACATTCACCTCTACGAAAGTTAGTAAGCCATTTTGGCAACTTTCATGAAAATTCTGACTTAGAAAAGTGGAATAAATGTATGAACTGTGGATTTATGTATTAGACTACAGAAAATAAATCTGCAAAACTAATCACTGCCAGAGGTCAATTCTGCAGAATTTCTTTCAGCACTTTAATACATTACTCTGCAATTTATACCTTCATTCCACAGTTCAGTGAGTCACTGGACTGTGGCATGAAAGTATAAATTTATGTATCGCTGGTCTGGTATTAATTTAATATGTTTCCCTTTGTCTCTAGTGGCACCCCCACCCTCCAGTCACTGGACCCTATTAATTTAATAATATGCTTCCTAGGTGTCTAGTGTCACTGTCCCCATATTCATTTAATAATGTTTCCATGGTGCTTAGTGGCACCCCCCCACCCTCTGATCACTGGCACCATATTAATTTAATATTACGTTTCCTTCATCCTAGTGGCACCCTCCACCCTCCAGTCACTTGCCCTGTATTAATAATATGTTTCCCTGGTGTCTAGTGGCACCCTCTCACCCTCCAATCACTTGCCCCAGTATTATGTTTCCATGGTGTCTAGTGGCAACCCCCAGCCGCCACCATCTGATAACTGGCCCCATATTGATTTAATAATATGTTTCACTGGTGTCTAGAGGCACCCTCCACCCTCTGATCACTTGCCCTGTGTTAATTTAATATGTTTCCCTTTTTTCTAATCGAATCCATCACCCTTCAATCGCTGGCCCCATATTAATTTAATATTATGTTTCCCTGATGTCAAGTGGCAATCCCCACCCTCCAATTGCTCACCCTGTAATAACTGAATATTATGTTTCCCTGGTGTCTATTGGCACCCTCTACACCTCCATATATCTGTAATAAATCTGATAAACTCTCATGCAAATGCAGTTGCTTCCCCCAAAATCCCCAGCTTTAATAACTTTAATTGGTAGGTTTCTATCCATAAGGTTGTCTATTGTGGTCTCTATAAGAGTCTAAAAAGTATTTTTATAATATCTAACATTATGTCAGGGATGTCCTTTGTCTCCTTTAATCTTTGCTTTAGCCATTAAGCCATTAACCATATCCATAAGAAATAATAATAAGATGAATGGTTTACAAATAAAAAATACTGAACACAAAATCAGCTTACATGCAGATGGCACTATAATATATACTAACAGTTTAAATCAAATATGTAATGAATTAAAAAATACATTAACATACTTCAACAAAATTTCAGGGGGCAAGATTAACTGGGGCAAAATTCAAACTAATAGAGTCTAAATCACAATCTGAACCATCTTCGACTACACATACATTTAATATCAAAAGAGTAACCACACTTAAACTATCTGGGCATATATTTGGAACAAGATAACTTAAATTTACATAAAAATAATTTTGAACAACTCATGACAAAAATTAAATTGGAACTTAATGGGTGGAAAACTCTCCCATTAACTTTGATTGGTAGCATCAATGTTATCAAAATGAACACGTTACCTAAATATTTATTTTATTTCAAAATATTCCCATTATATTAAATTATACATTTTATAGCAATAGACTATATCATTAGGAAATTCCTGTGGAACGGAAAGAAGCCCATACTAAAACTAAATAAACTATACATACCAAAAGACCAAGGGGGCTTGCCTTACCAAATTTTCAATGGTACTACTTTGCTGCTAATATCGCCACCACACATGGATGGTTCCATGAAAATCAAGATATGCTTTCAATTCAGATTGAAATAAGTACTATAAATTATGAAAGAATTTGACATGTTTTATTTGCAGTTCCCAAATGGAAACATCTAACTTAGTTATGCACATCTACGAAAACAACATATCATATTTGGGAGAGAGTAATGCAGCTTACAAACACCCCTAATAAAATCTTGCTTTATTCCCTCACTTACCTTAATGTTCATTTTCCATCATCACAAATTGATTAAGCAATAATGCCTGACAGGGTGTGTGTCATGCTGGGATAACGTCACACCTCAGGTGGTTGGGCACGAGGCCACAGGCCAAGTGTATCCAATAACTGAGGCGTGACGTTATCGCAAACGACACACACCCTGGAGGGCATTATTGCTTTTATACAATGGCTCATTGTTATACAAAATAAAAACATCATTTTAAAGATGTTTTTGTGTGGAAAAACATTTTGGTTTTTTAAAAGAAGATGAAACAATGAAGCACATCATCAAGCACATCAAGCAGCACATAATCAAACAAAAGTTCATCAACAGGTTTACAGTGAGGCTGAGACTAGACCCATGATGTTGTACTGGGATAACATCATGGGTCCAGCCCAAGACTGACCAATCAGAGAGCAGGATTTTTTCTTGCCATTGTATAATACAGGTTTTAAAATATGGTATTCAAAAGGCATAAAGGAAATATCAGATCTCTAAGACCTACTGTTTTTTTTTACACTATTAAAAATAAGTTTAATCTATCCAATATGCATGTCTATAGATATCTTCAAATCCAAAATTATATTAGAAGTAATTGGCAAACATTAGATAACCCACAACCAACACAAAGGAAAATGCAATTGACCCAAAGAAATAATGTCAAACATACCTCAAAATTCTATTCTATTATACAATCACAAACATATATCAATTTATATACATTAAAAATGAAATGGAGGACAAAATCTCAACAAAATATCATAGCATATCAGTGGTCACACATTCTCAATTTATCCAATTTTGGAATAATCTCCTTTAAATTATTACAGATATATTTTGACATCATACATAGAACCTACTACACTCTCAGTAGACTAAACCTGATTAATGCTAACTGTTTCAGATTTTGTCCAAGGTGTAAAAATCAGAATGGAACACTTAAACATACAGTGTGATGATGAAATGTCAATTATTAGACACTTTTTGGTACAACATTTTAAATACCCTGACACTTATTTTTTTTGTGGTTAAAGGTGTTATTGAAAGATCATAACAAAAACACAAATGAAAAACAGATACATATTAACAGCCCATACAAGAGCAACATACTTCAGCAGTTTTGTGGTACAAGCAATACAGAGAGCAAGTGAACATTACCTGTTAAACAAGACATCTATGCCCTGGGTTGTTGTTAACGTAGTGATTATGGTGATACCTTCATTTAGTAATCATCTGTAACTGCATTTGTGTCTATAGATAATTTACATATGGGATTATAAAAGTCTGTACCATGTAGGAGGTTTCCTGTAATACTCAGGATTATAGGGACAGAAGATTATCCTCTGATGAGAAGGCTCATGGTGGGCTGAAGATGTTTACTGTCTTATTTGCTACTTTGATTCTGTCCCACATAGGCTACTTGTAGTACTGGCCATAATATATGAACTATGTACAATCAGGGCACTCTTAGCATTTTTGATGAATCCTGCAGGGTTGCTTCAGGAAACCTGTATGGGAGGGGAGGGGAGTACAGGGGGATCAGGTGGTGTTGGTGTACACCCCTGTTTACCATCTTACAGGGGGTTGTGACAATATTCTGAGTCCAGGAAGGCTTGCCAGCATCTGTAGTAGTTGGGCAGGGTACTAGCTGTAAAATGTGAAAGTCACTCATATGATGTCACCTGGCCTATAGCAAGAGCCAGTTCACCCATGGATAGGCATTTTGTTGTGTGCCATCTGGTGAGTAGCAGTCTCTTGACTGCCAGACCTACTACCATGGTCTGTTGTGCATTTTGGTCATATTTAGGGGTTCCTTCTGGGGCAGATCCCAACAGAAGGAGAGGTGCCTCTATGTTGGTGCTGGGTATGACTCAGTGGCACATGTCTAGAACTTTCTGCCAGAATGGTAGTATTGTAAGGCAGGACCACAGGATGTGATATAGGTGTGTTTCAGTCTGCCCACATCATCAGCAGGGATCTTCTGGGAGGAGATTTAATCTTTTTAGTTTCACAGGGGTGTAATACCACATAAAAAGTGTTTTGTTCATAATCAGGTGGGATCTCCCAGCCTTCCATGACTGATGAATTCTGCACCAGCAATGAAATCATTGCATCTCTGAGATTGGGACACATATCTCATTTAACCACCGTTCTTTAGCAGTGATCGTCAGGTCTGGGAGGGCATCTCAAAGAGCCTTGTACAGCAGACGTGCACGGCCTTTGGTTTTTTGGTCATTATAACACTCACTAAAGAGGGTCAGTGGGTAAGCTGTGTTACTATCAGGGGTGGGCTCATACAGGTGATGGCATTCCAAATTTGTAAGTATCTCCAAAAATGGTTAGTAGGGAGTTTATATTTCACCTTTAGAGACTCAAAGAAGTTGATTATTTTGGTGTCTAGTACTAGAAAGTCTTTCACTAAGCTATATCCCTGAGCTTCCCAAATGTGCCACCAAATAACTTTTTTGTGTATTGTGATACAGGAGTTGTTCCATAATGGTGCAACATTCGAAGGGGTGGGATTATTGTCCGAGATCTTGTGTAATTTCTTCCAGTATGTGAGTGACATAGTTATGGTTGGGGAAATGAACCTGGGGACTCCCTTGTTTAAATAAATCAGAGAAGCTGTTGTCGGTGATACCACCAACCCAGATTCTAATGTAGAAATGTCACAAAATAAAATTTCACCTGTGAAATTGCTTCAAAATCGGGAATTTTGCCATGTGAAATATTTCACAAAATTCTGCTGTTCTGTGAAATATTTTGTGGGTGTGTACTTGTGAAATTTTACTGTGAAATGTGAAATTTTGCCTGAAAATGGTGAAATTTCACCCATGGGGGCAATGTTTGCCATTCCATGGGCAAAATTTTGTCATTATTGGGTGACATTTCACCATTTTCAGGAAAAGAAATTTCACATTTCACACCCACGAAGTATTTTGCAACATGCTTGAATTTCACAAAATATTTTGCATAATGAAATTTCTCAATTTCACACAGTACTATTCTAATGCCACCCATGTTGGAGATGAAGTAGTTATGAGAAGCCGCCACTGTACCATTTGATCTGAAATGTTGGACATGTAGTTCCCCAGGAATCATGGCATTCTCCACCCTCCTCTGATCCAGTGCTATCGCAGTTTTTGCCTGCTGAATCTGGGGAGGGAGGAAGCTGACCTTCCCATAAGAATCCCGCATGAGAGAATCAAGCTTCTGAAACCACTTGGGGGGGTGGATACATACAGGGAGGTGAGCTAACAGGTACAGTACTCGGGGGAGTTATCATTAGTTTAATCAAGTCGATCTTCCCGGCTAGGGATAGATGTAATAATTTCCCCCACTCTAGGTCTGATCTAAAGGAGTATATTAAGATGGAGAAATTAGTATTAATCATTTTGGTAAGGTTTGGGTGAAGTGAGATCCCCAAATATGTTATGCCCTCAGGGGACCATTAAAGGCCCAGGGAGATGAAAGGTTGTCCTGGACATATCGGATTAAGGGCCGTGGCCTCTGTCTTGGTTTGATTAACATGCAGTCCTGAAACAAAGGAGAAGTGAGAAAGAAGGTCTGGGATAGCTTGGAGGATTTGCGGGGTGTATATGGTTGAAATCAGAAGGTCATTGGCATACAGGAAATTTTTGATTGGGTGTCCTTTCAGCTGTATGCTGGGTATCTTCCAGGATTCCCTCAGAGCTATGGCCAGAGGTTCGATCACCATGAAAAACAGGAGGGGGGACAGGGGGCAACCTTGTCCAGTCCCTTTGTGAAGTCCAAAGGTGGGGGATCTCATTTTGTTAGTGAGTACCGTCTGTGGCCATTGGGAAGGAGTAGAGGAGTTTGATCAACGCCCTAAAGCTTGGCCCACTGCCCATTTTTCCAAGGTATTCATCAGGTAGGCCCTTTTGACCGAGTCAAAGGCCTTTTCAAAATCTACCACCAGGGCAACCATAGGTGACAAGCTAGCGTGAGCTAAGTGCATTAGGGAGATTAAGGTTTTATGATGGTCAGAACCAAGGCATCCCTTTTCTAACCCCGCTTGTGCTGGGTGTATTCATTCTGGAAGGCACTTTTCCAGGTGGCTGCCTAGGATCTTAACCAGGCTCTTCACATCCACATTAATGAGGGAAATAGGTCGGTAGCTACCGGCGTTCTGTGAGTCTTTACCCTTTTTAGGGAGCACTGTAATGACGACTTCTCTCAGGGTGGGTGTCAGTGTATTTTGTCTTAGGGAGTCAACAAATGCACGCAGCAAGTACCCCGATAATCTGAGTTCTGATGTCTGATAAAAATCTATCGGGAGGCCATCACACCCTGGGGTTTTATGCGGCTTCATGGCATGGATGGCTGTAGTAACCTCAATCTCAGATATAGGTTCCTTTAAGACTGCACTTAACTGAGGTTGAATCCAGTGGAGTGATAAGGACAATCGAAAGGCCTCAATATTGTGCAAGTCGGGGAGGGGGAGGGAAGGAAGAGTATCTTTTTTTGTAAAATTGTGCCATGATTTGATTGATCCCTTCCTGAGAGCTGGTCAATAGTCCACTTCCATCTCTCAGTGCCTTAATAGTTCTGGCAACCTCTATACTCTAGTCCATATGCCAACAGCTTACAGATCTTCCCCCTCCTTCTCTGTGGGCATGTTGTAATCTCCTGAGGTGTAACTCTGCCAGCCTGGTGAGGTGGGCATCCAGTTGGATCCTGGTACTATTATGTTGTGCTAATAGGGTCTGTCGTGATTGTCTTGGACTCATGTTTTTTTATTTTGTCGCTAAATCAGGCAGTTTCTTTTCCAAGGAGACCTGGGTAGCTATTCATTGCTTACGCCTGGTGGAGGCGAATGCTATGATTCTGCCTCTGACTGTGGCCTTAAATGCCTCCCAAAGGGTTCTTAGAAGGTGATGGCAGAAAAGGACCTCTCGGCCCATCTAATCTGCCGCATAGCCCTGTAGTCCAACCTACCATATCCTGAGACACCCCCCTCCTTCCTGGTGGCCCCATGTGTCTGTTCCAAGTGATCTTGAATCCCTCTGCAGGCTCTGAATTCACCACCTCCTCCGGAAACCTATTCCGGTTCTCCACCACCCTCTCCATGAAAAATTGACCCCTCACATTACTCTTGAAGTGCCCTCCACCCCGAGTCTCAGTCCATGCCCCCTTGTTATGTTTTCTTCCTTTCTGTGGAGTAACTTCCCTTGGCCTCCTTTGTTCATCCTTTTGATATATTTAAAGGTCTCGATTATGTCCTCCTTCTCCCTCCTGGTCTCCATTGCACTGTATACAGGCCCAGCTCCTAGCATCTCTTTTCATATGGTTTACCCTTCATCCACTGCACCATCTCGGTTGCCCTTCGCTGAACCCTTTTGATCAAGTCTATATACACCTGCTGGCGATCCCCCTGCTGATATTTGCTAGCATCCAATATGCCCTCCCCACCAACATTGAGCATTGCTTCCCTACCTTGAGATTGCTGGAGACTGTTACCCCCAGATGCCTCTCATCCTCTGTCACTCTCACAAACTTCCCTCCCAGCATGTACTCAGCCCTTTGGTTTCTGTGTCCCAGGTGCATAACAGCACACTTCTTGATGTTGAATTGTAGCTGCAAGGTCTCTGCCCACTCCTCCAGTACTCTTAGGTCCCTTCTCATGTCCTCCACCCACCCCAGGGGAGTCAACTCTGTTACAGATTTTCATGTCATCCATGAAGAAGGCTACCCTCCCTTTCAGTCTGACTGCAATGTCTTGTATATAGATATTGAAGAGAAGGGGTCCCAGCACTGAACTCCACTCCTCACTTGCCCGATCCCTGAGAACACCCCATTCACCACCACCCTGTGACTCCTATCTGCCAACCAGTGTTCTACCTATCTTGTTACTTTGACCCCCACCCCTATGCTATTCAATTTGTTGACCAGCCTCCTATGGGGTATGGTGTCAAAGGCCTTACTGAAATTCAGATAGGTCATGTCTACCACACCCCCCAATCCACTACCTGAGTCAACCCAGTTGAAAAATTCAATCAAATTGGACAGGCATGACTTGCCTCTAGTGAGCCCATGCTGTCTGCCATCCAGCAGTCCATTCACCTCCAGGTACTTCATTACCCTTTCACTGATGAGTGCCTCCATGACATTCCCCACCACAGCGGTCAGGCTGCTGGGGCAGTACTTTTCCCTCAGCTCCCTGTTTCCTCCCTTATGGATCGGCACCACCATCACTTTTTTCCAGTCCTCTGGCACTCTACTGGAGTCCAGGGACAGGATGAACAGCCTCACCAGTGGGGCAGCCAGGTCCTCTCTTAGTTCTCAAATCACCCTTGGATGCAGGCCATCCGGCCCCATGGTCTTGTCCACCTTCACCATGGCTACTTCCTCCCTGATTCTCTCCATGGTGAAGGGATACGATACCATCCCTATGCCCCCTCTCCTTTCCAACTCTGGCCCTCTAACCCCCCTTCCTCCTTAAATACAGAGCAGAAATATCTGTTCAGGTCTTCTGATTTCTCCCCATCCTCCTCCATGTGCCCCCCTCCTTCCCCCTCATCCTTTCAATCTCCTGACCAGCCTTCCTCCTCTCCCCCACATATCTAGAAAATGTATTTTTCCCTCTCCTGGCCTGTTTTGCTATCCTTTCCTCCTGGCTGAGTCTGATACCTCCTCATTGTCATTGTTACACCAATATTCTGGGATTTCGGTTCCTAGCCAGAATAAAAATGCTTGTCTAGTAAGAGCAAAGGGTCTAGCCACCAGGAAAAAGTCTGGGGAAGGTCTGGGCCCTAGCAGAGGTGAATTTCCAGGAAAGCACGGTCTGAAATAATAATGGGATGGGATTGTACCTGCACCATCATGTCATACAAGGAGGGGGAAAGCAGCCACATGTCTATCCTGCTGGATTATCCATATATGGGGAAAAGTATGTTTAATCTCTTACTCCTGGGTTTTTGGTGTGCCAGGCATCTAAGAGCACATGGTCATTTAGCAGCCTATATACAGCTTTGGCAGCAAGCTTGTGGGTTTCTGTATTCCCCCTGCTGCTATCCAAAGAAGAATCAAGGGTCAAATTAAAATCTCCTCCCATTAGTACTGGTGCTTTAGTTGCACTGAACTGAGTCAGTATCTGATTGAGTTCATGAAAAAATAAGAGCAGTCTTGGTTGGGTGCATAAATGTTGAGGAAGATCAGGGGCCCCTCTGGTGCCCCTATTTTGGCCAGTACCCACCGGCCTCCAAGGTCCTTCTTCCAGTGTACCACTCGTCACCCTAAGTCTTTGTGGAGCAGTATAGAGACTCCCATTTTATTAGATGGGGCTATGCTGTGGATTTCCTCTCCCACTCAACCCTGTTTAAGTTTAGTGGCTTCAAAGGAGGCAACTTAGTTTCTTGCAGGAACACTATCCTGAGCCTCAACTTTTTCAAATGTGATAGTACTTTTTTCCTTTTTATGGGAGAGTTGATGCCCCAGACATTCCAGGAAATAAAGTTAGTCTCCATTTGAACATTCTTGGGTGATACATATATACATATATATATGTATATCAAATATGTGTTTTTATTCTCATAGGGGTGGATCCAGGCTAGGGGAGGCAGTATACTCCATGCACTGTTCCCTTTTCCCTTCCTTCTCTTTATCCCCGTAAAGATGCTAAGTCGCCATTGATAAAAACATTTTGAAACAAAACCATAACTGTAAACAGTAATGCAGAACATATTGCAAACAAATGTATGAGAAGTAGAATGATGAACCCTCCCTTCCCCTCCTTTTCCCCTTTCCCCAGTGTTTACACTAGCTGCCATTTTAAGCATTGTCTGGGTACCAGCCCAAATACAAGTGGTAGTTGCTGGGGGTAGTTACCACCTGGTTGTATCCAGGGATCTCTACCATTGTGATCTGAAGAGTGCATCCCTGCAGTCCTTCTTTCCCCACAGTGGCCAGTGATCATCCGGTTGTTGTCATCTGCCAATTAGTGATCACCTTGTTCCTACAAATCAAATTGAGCAGCTGCAGGGTGGGGTCCCAGGTTTGAACCCTTCTCGGTTGTAAGAATTATTTTCCAACTAAATAGCCCAAGTAGCTATATAAAGCTGCTGGTGATAGGGCTATCAGGTCCTGGTGAGAACTGGGTGTTAGGGGGTATATTTGTTATGGAGGGTTCCCACCTATTAGCTCTGTCAAAATGTGCTCAGCATCGATTGACACCTTTAGCAGACCTAGGAAGCTACGTAATCAGGGTGATTCTGGATGTCATAAACTAACCTGTGCAATACAATTCAGATTGGTGTACTGTGTCCAGTTCCCCTAGAGAACCATTACAGTGCCCACTAATACTAGTCATCTCCACCCCTCGTTCCATGGTATAGTCACTATGTGAACCCATTTACAGTTCATCTCCAAGGGCTGCCATAAAAAGTTAAACAGAGTGATATTACATATGTTTCGAGCAAACCTCAAGACAGCCATCTGGAGACTGATGCTCTAATTAGAGATTCACATACATTGGTCTAATGCAGAGCATGCAGATCTGGAGCTTGATCTGCTCTTTTAAAAATAGGGGCATATTACACACATTGAAAACTGTGTAGCACATGCCTAGTCAAACACAATGTACCCTGCCATGGGCTGGACCAAAGAAGCAAAAAGGTCAGTCTCTAGGGGGTGGGTAACTCTGGTTGTTAGGCTTACCCAAACCTCTATTATGGCTGGTCAATGAGAATTTAAAAATGTGTCATTCTCAGCATGTACAGGCAACATGCACACCTGAAGTTCAGGTGCAGGGAAGGGGGTTTGCATTTTAGGCCCATTCCTTGTCACTCATTCCGCCCACAAGTGCTGTTTACCTTAGAGGGAGCCAGTCTTTCTCAGAGGCCTAACCTTGGGGTCAGGAGTCAGAACCAGCAGAGAATTATGCATATAGGGCATAATAACCCAAGGGCAAAATACTGGCTTGGGAGGGAAGGGTATCACGTAATGACAGCGAACCAAAATGAGTGACTGCAAAAAGAGCGACTCATTGTGGGTGCTGTTATTAGGGGCCACTGTGCACAATATACCCTGGATACAAACGTGACTGTGGGGAAGGGCGAATGGAAGCGAAGAATAGTGAGGGGAAGGGGAGGGACAGGGAAGGGATTTGGGGGTATTGCCATACCCACTATTCGCTGAGCTAGTCATGTGATGTGGTGGTGTGGGTAGCTAGTTGGGGCACTGCAGGTACGGGGTTAGAGACTGGTGAGCGACTACATTTTGCCACTTTATTTTTTGCAATATCCAGATTTTTGCCCCCTCTCTGACATGCACTCCCTGGAGTTGATAATCTTAATTCAAGGGGGTGCAGCCCCCATGAGGGGTCTCAGTGGGGCACAGCCCCCACCCCAAAACACTTTTTTACAATCCGGGGTTTGGATTGGCTTTATAAGTATATCACCAATGTGATTTTTGGTGATATATACTCGCCATAATAGCGATCGCTCTTTTGTGATTGCTCTTATGACAAGGAACAAGGGAAAGAACAGGGCAACAGAGCAGGAAAGGGACCTGGTGATCACTATTTCAGACAACCTGAAAGTATGGAGTCAGTGTGACAGGGCAGCAGAGAAAGAGCTTAGAATGCTGGCATGCACAGGGAGGGGATTTACAAGCAGGAAGAGGGATGTGATCACGCCACTATACAAAACCATGGTCAGACCACACCTGGAATAAGGGGTCCAGTTCTGGAGGCGATACTTGCAGGAGAACAAGGATAGGCCAAAAAGGGTCCAAAGAAAGGCAACCAAAATGGTGAAAGGGTTGCAGGGGAAGTCATGTGAAGAGAGACTGGAGGAGCTGGGCCTGTACACCCTGGAGGAGAGGAGGGAAAAGTGGGGATATGGGTGAGACATTCAAGTACTTGAAGGGCATAAACAGGGTAAGGGCTGACAATGTCTTCAGAATGAGTGAGAACAAATCCACTTGAGGCATGCATTAAAACTGGATGGGGAAGATTCAGAGGTGACATCAGGGGGAAATTCTTTATGGAGAGGGTGGTGGGGCCATGGAACAGACTGACAGAACTGGTGGTGGGGTAGATACAGTGCATAAATTCAAAAGAGCTTGGGATACATACATGTGCCTAACCAACAGGGGGCAGGCTAAGAATGGAGGGCAGAGGTTTTCCTGGGGGGGGGTGGTTTCAAGCAGACTGGATGGACCATTGGGTTCTTTTCTGATGACAGATTTCTATGATTCTATGAAGTTTTGAAGGGTCGCATAGCTGTTGTTACCAGTGAGAGAGTCCGACAACCCTGAGGATGCCTGAGAGTCTAAGCTATGGCTGCGGCTCCGTGAACAGAGTCATGGGTAATACTCCAGATCGGGCCCTTCTGCAGGATTTCACCCTCTGTTGCATTGCCGGCTCTTCAGGGCCAGTATTGAAAGGTCTGGAGCCAGTCTGGAGATTTCCAGAGCTGCAGGTGTCATGGGGTGGAGACAGGCCCATCTCCCCTGGCAGGGAGTACTCCATGTCTCTGGTCCAGGCAAGTAATTTATTGGCCCGAGCCCTAGAGGAATGTTTGTCCCAATTTAGCTATGGGGCATATGTTGCCAGGAAATGCTCACCAGATTCCAGGAGTCAAAGGAGCGGGAGGCCCCTTTCATCATAATATACAGGAAAGCTGGGTAGCTGAGGGCATACACCAGCCCGAGGTCTGCACATTCCCTTCTAGTGGTGGTGAAGGCTCGCCTTCTTTCAGACAATTCTTGTGAAAAATCTGCAAAAATGTGTATTCTGTGGCCATTCCAACAGAGCTGTTGTTGAGCTCTGGTGGCCTGAAAAATGTGTTCTCTATCCTGAAACCTTAAGAATCCATCCAAAATAGGGCAAGCTCTTGCACCGGGTGCTGGCTTTGGTGCGAGCGAGTGATGGGTCCTATAAGTCTCCAGGGGGCATTTAGATGGATATCCTAGCATGGCAGATAAGTCAGATTGTAGAAACTGGTAGTATTGTTCCTCCTCACAACCTTCTGGGAACCCCATAAACCACAGACTTTTGCAGCGGATACGATTTTGTAGATCCTCCCTCTGGTTCCATACAGTAGCAGCCTAATAGACTGGTCCTGTTCCCTTAGTCAGGCTTCCATGCATTGGGTCTTGTCCTCGTGTCGGCCATTCATTGTTCTGTGATGCTGGTCTTATAATGAAATAATGTCTGCTACATTGTTTTGTGCTGGTATCTCCAGTAGTGTTGTGTGAAATTGGGAAATTTCACCCGTAGAAATATTTTGCGGAATTTGCACATTTTGCTAAATATTTAGTGGGGTGAAAAGTGAAATTTTGCCCTCCAACTGGCGAAATTCACCAGTCCCAGGTGAAATTTCACCACCCATGGGTGTAATTTCACAATTTTGCCACTAATTAAGACTCCCTGAAGTCTAGTGGACCCCCCCTCTGGCCGATCACCGGTTGAATTGAAGAACCCCCTGAGTCACCCCCAGAGTTCTTTCCCTCCCAAACCACGACCCCAGCCCCAATCTTTGAAAAAATCCCTCCCTGTCCCTGGTATCTGTGGAGCCCCCACCCCACCCTGTCTTCAGTCAGATAGCACCCCCCGCTGTCCTCTGTACCGTGATTGAGCCACCAGCACAGCCCTCCAGTCACCTCCACAGCCGGCAGCCTGAGTGAGCACTTTGATGAATGAGCATGTGCTTGTAGAAGCACGTGCTCATTTACTGAAGTGCTCAGTCAGGCTGCCGGCATTGGAGGTGAGTGGAGGGCTGTGCCAGTGGCCTGATCAGGTACAGGGGGAGCAGGGTGGGGGCTATCTGACTGAAGACAGGAAAGACAAGATGGGGGTCAGGGGTCCACTAGACAACAGGGACAGGGGAGGGGATTTTTGTTTTTAAAGATTGGGGGCTGGGGTCATAGTTGCAGAAGGAAAATAACTCTGGTGTTGACTTGGGGGAGAGTTCTTCAATTAGGCCAATGATCAGCCTGGGGGCACCATTAGACACTTGGGAAGGCTAAATAATAATAAAATAATGATGTGCATTAGTGGGCAAATTTGCAGGTGCAATTTCACCACAATTTTGTGAAATATTTCACATTGCAAAATTGCTGATTTCATGCTAATTTCTCTGGCAAAATAAAATTTTGCAACATCTCTAATCTCCAGGTTTCCAATTTGCTGTGTCAACTGGGAAAACGTGCTTCTGATCTATTGTAGGCACTGATCTGCATTGGGAGTGGCATTGGAATCCATGTCAGAGAACCGATCGGGGCAGGCCCAGAACTCATGGCAGGAAGATTCCGACCAAACTGCACCCCTTCCAGCTCTGAAGTCAGATCCAAGAACACAATTCAGTAAGTAACCAGGAGCATTATTTTTGAAGTCACACTGTTGTTAGCAGGGATGACCAGGATACAGCCGGATTATGTTCACAGCGTAGAAGGAGCTAAGGATTTAAGCAGCCAATCATCTCAGCGGTAAGATCCAATACAGTAACACTTATAACAAATAATCACTTGCAAAGAAACAATGCAACCTTATTATTAACATTTGGCTGTCATAAACAACAAACTAATAATCATCAACTTGGACTGATCAGCATAGGAATAATCAATGCACATAAATGTATATTAAAAAGTTGAAAAGAAGAAAAAACACCAGATTATAATATGTGGTTGAATCTAATGATTGACAAAACCACCAGATTATAATATGTGGTTGCATCTAATGACTGACATCTACAAAATTGAACAAGTTCATTATATACTTCAAAAAAAGAACAGATCTGTTTGATAAAATATGGTCAAAGTTTAATGCCTTTTTTAATTCCAGAGCTCTAATGTTAAATATTAACTAAAGCATTATTGCAATGTAACTTATCTAAAGTTTCTCTTTCTTATTTTCTAAACTACATATTGTTATAATAATAATTTTTTTCTACTGTTGTAAAAATATTATAAATACCCCCAACTCTATTGTATATTAGCAAAATGATTTTGTTAATTACTGTGTACATGAAAACAAATGTTTGACCTAAGATTTTTCTCAAATAAAAAGAAAATTAAAAAAAAATAATATGTAAAATTATTAGGCAGGTGATATGTGTTGTAAACCAATTCGTCCATGTTATTATTTATTAAAATTCAAAGCATATTATCGCTTTCAATATCTAATTCTGATGTACAGTATATGTATTTTTCCCTATGTTTTCAGAGAATAAGGAGACCTCCCTCATTCCTGCCATATTTTTTGAATCTTTTAGCAGGTTTCATAAAAGATTTATAACCATTGATATTAGTATTTCCTTCAAATTTCCTTTATACATAGACATAGACATAGAAACAGAGAAATTGTTAGCAGAAAAGGACTGCAAGGCCCATCCAGTCTGCCTGTAAGCCCTACGCTTGTATGTGGCCTCCGATCTTACCTGGTCAATGGCTTTTCACCACTTCTTCCCACCTCTAAGGTTCCCTTATGCCTGTTCCAGGCATGTTTAAATCCCTCCACTGCCCTTGATCCCACAGCCTCCTGCGACAGGCCAATCCATGTGTCCACCAACCTCTCTGTGAAGACACACTTCCTCACATTTCCCCTCAGCCTGCTCCCTTCCAATCTCATATCATGCCCCTTTGTTCTTGTACTCCTCCTACTGTATATTGGAAGAAGTCTCCCCCTGCACATTGTTTATGACCTTAAGGTACTTGAGTATTTCTATCATGTCCCCCCAATCCCTCCTCTCCTCCAGCTAGGACATATTGAGGTCTTTTAACCTCTCCTCATATGTTTTCTGGTGCAAGCCCTGTACCATCTTTGCCACCCTTCTCTGGACTGCCTCCACCCTGTCGATGTACTTATGAAGATGTGGCCTTCAGAATTGCACACAGTTCTCCAGGTGAGGCCTCACCAGTGTTTTATACAATGGCATCACCACATACACATCGGAATTCATTCAAATATTCTAAACAATCTCAATCTGACAGCTTACTTTGTAGACCCGAGATATTGTAAGTTAAAATTTTGATTGATGCCTTATCTCTACTCTGTAAGGCTGTGTTCAGTGGAGGCTGTGCCCCTTCCCCCGGGACACCTGTCAATTCCCAGTTTCTTGTTCACCAAGAACCTTAAACTTGTTAGAAGTCTCCACCATGTATCTCCCTTGAGGGGACCTTAGGTTAACCTCTGCATTACTCTCTGGTGATATTATATTTTCCTGGCTAGATTTGCCATATACAGAAATCTCCAGCTGGTCTAATTCCAACGTTTTGGACAACTACATTCTGTGTATTTCAGAATCTTCTAACCGAATAGAAACTTGTCCATCTTTTTCCCATCTGACAACCCTTTTAATTTCATAATTTGGAATTGAAGTTTTTAGAACTACCTGTAAAGCATCAGCCAGTTTATTTTGTATATTTCTGTTGTTTTTATTATACATTTGAGTCTATTTGAATTTGAATATAATTTCCATGTGTTTATCACTGATTGATTGATTGATTGATTGATTGACTGACACCTTTACAAAATTCTGGAAAAAGAGTAGCTAAACTAATAATATCATCCAATCCCATGCCTATATGAGTTTGGTCCTCATTCTTTCCTTCAGATGCCTTCAGGACATACAATTTATTACACACCAGTAACAACAGTTCAACATTTGGTATGGGTCTGATTATACTTATTTGATCAGTCAAATTCTTATTGCCATCCAAATGGGTTGTCAACAGGTCTTCCATAACTGTATTCAACATCTCATCATTTTCCTTTGGTAATTTACTGAATTTGAACAGGAGCAGCACAAAATCCGAGCCTATAGTTTAAAACAGCAGTGCAACAATCTGGGGAAAATTTTGACCTATACTTTTTTATGCTATTTTACATTGCCACTTACCACCTGACTTGTATGATACCATTATTTTCATTATTTGAGTCTGCTTTATTACTTTTTTTCACGTCTGAAATAATAAAAGGAGTGCTCCTATTGATACGGGGCAGACCAGGTCTTCATCGGTATTTTTAGCTGGTTTTGTCTATCTGTTGTTTCTATAACACTTCTGTTATGACTAAAAGTAGGCAGTGTTCTCTGACCTTACAGAACAATATTTGTTCAAAAACAGCTGCAAATACTAATTAAAACTTGGTCTGAGCCATATTAAAAGGAGTGCTCCTTTTATTATTTCAGACATGAGAAAAAGTATTAAAGCAGGCACAAATTGTGAAAAGAAGGGTATCATACAAGTCAGGAGGTAAGTGGCAATGTAAAATAGTATAAAAAGAATAGGTCAAAATTTTCACCAGATTGCTGCACTGCTGCTTTAAAGTTTTTAAAATTTTCATAGTCATGATTAATAACTGTTGTGTCGTCATGATTGCCCTGGTATTAACCAATCTCAGAATATTCTCTATTATCTGATTTCCATTCCCTTTGGAACCTGATTTCTTTTGGGCCTCCAAGTCAATGTCTTGCATTCATATTCTTTCTTTCCTTGTTTAGTTTTATAGCCTTGTTTCCTTGCTACAAACTGTTTCTCTGATCCAATCCCTTGTGTGTCTGTATCATCCTCATTTGTATGTATCAGGTTAGTAGTTGTTAAATATTCTTGTTGTGCATGGGCCGGGTAGTGCTGAGGGTTGAGGCACTGGATGCCACACCTCATGTTGCATTGGTGACCTGGGTTCAGGAGCAAGTGTCAGTTGCCAGGGGTCAGCTGGGGGCGAGGCTGGGAGCTGGACTGAGCAGCCACTAGGCAGCTCTCCTCTCCTCAGGAGGGTTTCAGTCACTCCTGCTGCAGGGCTGCCCCTGGGTGGAGGCCCGAAGGTAGTGCAGATGGTGAGTAGCTAGAATAGGGAGGGTGCCATGGATCACTGCATGCTCATGCCTCCACATATGCTTGAGGGACCACAGCAAAAGAAGGGCAGAAAATGTTCAGGATCCATGATGGCATTGCTGTGCTCACACCAGCCTCCCCAGAATCTAGATGTGAGTTTCCAGGGCAGGAGAGAAAGTCACCGCTCCTCAACCAGGTCCTACTACATGGGGGGCAACCCATGGGGGATTTCCTGTGGAAGGACTAGTGCTTGGATGCTGGAGCCAGAGAATGAGCTCCCTAGGAGGAAGCAGCCAGAGCCACCTGCCAGCCCCCACAGAAGGATGTGAAAAATACAATAATAATAAAAAAAATGTTTCTGTTGTATAGCTCTCCTATTGCTCTACTGTCCTAAGTGCCTTTCTAAATCTCTTCCTTGTTCTTTCCCTTTCTTCTAGATTGATGTATGTCATTCTTTTAATTCTAATGCTACTGTCATTCCTGAACTCTAAATGTGGAAGCATAATGAGTTCGTATACCTCTGTACCATCCTCTCCTTATAATGAGTCCTCTTTACTTTTGATCTATTTTAATCATTATTACCACTTGGTATCTGATACTCCTCCATCTTAGTCAGGGTAGACAAGTGTGTCATATTAGCATCCCTTTTCCTCATTTCCTCTAATAATCTCCTGTTTTCTAAGCAAGTTCCTTTGACAAAAGCAAGATCTTGTTTAACAGATGTCAATTGTTCAAAAAGCACAATATTTGCTGAAATAGGGTTGCTTAGAACTATCACTATATCTGTTGTTATATTTTCTACAACTGGTATGTATGTACTACCAGGTCTCCTTATTGAGTGCAATCACTTTTACCAAAGGAAAATAGTCTGGATAATTCAGGGATTCATTTTTCCCATACAGAGTCCAGGGGGCTGATTCCAAGATGGCCTGAGTAACTCGCATGCAGTTGCGAGTTACGCCAGTCGCCTCTATGCCAGGGACCCTGTGCCGCATTCCAGAAGTGGCAGAGCCCCAGCAATTGTGACTTGCAATATACGCCATGCGTGTGGTGGTAGCCCATGCATGGCATATTCCAGCTGCAAGTCACAACTCGAGATGAGTGTCAAGCAGCCCACCGAAGCAAACCCGCCCTGGAACACCACCAGACACACCAGGGGTCATGGAGGGGGGACAGGAGACACAGGTGTGAGGGGGCGTGCCAGAGAATGGACCCTTGGGGTTCCCTGCTACTTGGGGGCTGGGGGCAGGGGTATGCATTAGAGGACACGGGGGACACATCTGCGCTGTTGCTGCAGTGCCAGAAGGTGGGCAGCTGATGGATGGCACCGTCAGTTGCCACTTAGAGCAGCTCAGAGCTGTTCTAACTTAGCCACATCACTGTGGCTTTTGTAATTGTGCCTGTGGGTTATGACAGCTGCCTTACTGGAAATTGGCTAGGTAGCTGTCATAACCTGCAGTTGGGCCAGGCATTGTGGGCCGTGGTGTAAGTGTTGGCACAACCTGCATTTGTCACACCTCACAGATGCCAAGGTGCAACTCACCTCTTGGAATAGGGGATGGCGTATCACCTGGCATAAGTAGCGAGATACACCATGGGGTTTGGTGTATCTCACCTTACACCAGTGAATGCTCTTCTGGAATCGGGCCCCAGATCCTTTTTGAGTTCAGTAATCTCTTTACCTTCTACACTTACAGATTCTCTAATGTCTTGCACAGTCCTGTTTAACATCTCCAAGTTGTCAAAGACATCTGAAAAATCAATGATGGTATCCAAATTATCTCCCTCAAGTTCTTTTAATCTTTTTGTGCTCTGAGGTAACTTAAAAAGTGGAAGTAATTATTTTCCTACCTTTCTGTTGGGGATACCTTTTATCATTTCTAGCTGCTGATTAGGAGTTGTGGTATACTTATTTTGTATAGTTCCCCTTTTTTGTACTTTCCTCTTCCCTTTGTTCAAAAAATCCTTGGCATTTTGGATCTTGTTTAAAGCCCTTAATGCCAGTCCTTTTAATAACTTAGGGTTATGAACCTTATCCTTGGTCATCTCTATCTTATCTGGGTTTTTCCATAATACCACTTTTCCTTTGCCACTTCTAGTGGTTGGCATACTGTAAGTTTTCCTATGTGCCAATCATGGGATATATATATTGATTTAATAATAAATAGTCCCCTTAAATAGCCACCACAAATAATACCATACATATTGTAATAATTTAAATGCACCTAGAAATAGATATAACTATAACCCCCAAAATATGGAAGTCTTCAATCAAGTTTAGATAAATAATAGAAGTGATAGCATTAAAGAGTCACTCTAAATGATACCAGAGGTATTACAGCACATTAACTCTACCTATAAATATATATAATATTGCACTAAAAAGTGTGAATGCCTTCAACAAGGTATAAATAATGGAAATTGTAGCATTAATTAATCACTCTAAAAATACCATAAAGTATAAATGGTACAACAAATGAAATACACCATTGTGTGAGTGTATGTATGTGTATATATGTATATCTATATATATCTAGATGTGTATATATATATATATATATATATATATATATATATATATATATTCATTGCAAAAACTTTGTTGATGCATCAGTTAGGATTGATAGCACAGTGACAAAAGTAGCAAATGTGATGTTAGGATTAACCACCCACTACACCACCCACCCTCCCCCACCCTCCACATACCAACTAACATTGGGGGTGCCATGGGGTCATCAGGCCCAACTCTCACCCCATTCCATGTGCAAGCAAGTTGACATGTTACAATATTAGAAGAATGGGGTAAGAGTTGGGTCTGATGACTATAACACACCCTGACATCGGTGGTGTGTGGAGGGTGGGTAACAGGAAGGCAACTAAAACATCACATTGCCTTACCTTTGTTGCTGTGCTATCAACCCTAACTGATGCATTAACAAAGATTTTAGCAATGAATTTCCCTTCTTTTTCAGAAAGTGTAATATAACTGGTAACTGGTATGTGTTTGTGGGAGTGTTGGGCCTCCAGGCCCTGTGGTCCATTCACGTTGTCCATTTTTTGTGTAATGGTATGCATCTGTGGGAGTGTGGGCCCTCTGGTCCCTGTGCTCCCACTTACACATAAGTACGGAGCCATACAGCAGCCCCATAGTACTGAAAAGGAACCCTTGTAACTCTTATTTGGCAATATCTCAGTAACCATAGCAACTATGGAAAAAAATTCCACTGCAGCTGTAATCATGACTATGAAACTTCCATGCATGCTTAGGTGAACTAAGCTGCAGGTAGAGAAAAATCCGTAACTCAAATAGTTTTTGACATATAGAGGCTGAAGGGTGCCTCAGGCGCAGCAATGTAAGCCTATGGAAAATATCTCAGCTTTGGAATTTTGTAATTATGGGCCTGTTGAATGTTTTGGGACCAAATGACCACAAGGCACATCTATGGGATCAGGGTTTGCCACCCTGCAAATTTCAGCCCAAAAGCACAATCCACCTTGGCACAATGAAATGACAAAGAAAACAACACATGGGACACTGTTTTCGAGCATGGTTTTCATGACACCCCTATACCTTATAATGAAATCTTTTTGTGCACAAAAAATATTTTTTCGAGAAAGTTTTCACAGTGCACATATAAATGTTCCCATAGGCTAAAATGGGACATGAAAAACTTCCATATCTTTTGAACGGAATAATATTTTTCCACCAAGTCTTCAAAAGGCACCACTGCGACCCAGGCCACATACTGTATACATATGCACATTTGAATCCAAACAGACAAATCTTTCAGTCTGTTAAACCTGATGAAAAAATGCAGAAAAGTTGAGGATTTTTCACATTTCTGACACTCTGCAGTTCCATAACAGTACATGTGACCAAAACAAAACTTTCCAAATCCAGAGACCTTTGATTGGACACCATGCATACAAAAGTTCAGGCAAAGCAGACAAACGGTTGCAAAGTTATTAAAGTGCAAACTTTGGGGTTTAACACAGAAGTGGCCCGACAACCCTAACTATAGGTGTACTACTATGCAGCTATAATACATATACATATATATATATATATATGTATTGCAAAAAACTTTGTTAATGCATCACTTAGGATTAAAGCATCAAATATAGGGAAATGTGGCATTAGGGTTTACAACCCTAACACCCCACCCCCACCCTGCACAGAAGATGAGGGATTAGGGGTTTGGCACTGGCATCAGCAGTCCTAACGCTCACCCCATTTTTTTATGTTGTGGCCACCCAGCTTATTTTGTAATGGAATGTGGTGAGCGTTAGGGCAGGAGCTGCCAATGCCAACCCCCCCATTCCCTCTTTGTCTGTAGAGACTGGGGGGGGTGTTAGTGTTGGAAACCCTAAAGTCTGATTTCCCTACTTTTGACACTTTAACCCTAACTGATGAATTAACAAAGTTTTTTACAATTTATTTCCTTACTTTTTTAGATAGTATAACAGTATCTTTAGTTTACTGTGGACCTGCACTCCCATCCCTCCACAGGTGAGCATATATATCTAGTTGTGGAAACCCAGAGGACTCTGATAACCTTGTGAAAAAATAATAAGCTGGTTTTAAGTTGTTGCATTTTAAAAATTTGAAAAAAAAATTTTTGAGCATGTTCATTAAGCACTAAAATATAACTGTATGAAACAAAAAAGGAATCCTGTTTTGTATGGGAAATGTCCTTTTTTTGTATGACTGTCATCTTGTTTTCATTTTTGCCTGAGAAATTCAAATTTAGAAACCGTTAAAAATCATATTCTGGGGATAGACCAACACATGTAGCTTGCTTCTTGGGACCCTCCTTAGGTGCATTCTACACTTTACTGCTTGGGAAATGCCCTTAAAATATGTTTTATTTAACACTGAAATTCTTTTTACATATCAGTGTCATACAAAAAAAGATCTTGTTTCATATGACAACTCATGAGAAAATATATTTTATTGTAAGGGAAATCAATTTATTTCAATGGGATTTTCAACTTTGGTGCATAACTGTGCCATTTTTGCATATTTTGATACCAAATTTCAACATAGCCTTTAGAGGACCCCACCTCATGGACAATATGACTGTCATAATGCAACTTCTGCCTGAAAGGTTATTTTTCAGTCACTTGTTGAATCATCTTTCAGGTGGGATTTGCATAATGACAGTCATATTGTTCATGTGGCTGGGTCCTAAGAAGGCTATGTTGAAAATTTTGGGTAAAAATATGTAAAATGGCAAAGTTATGACAATTAGCTGTACTTTCGCTATGCGCCCTCGTAAATTTGGACATTTTAATAACTTTGACCGCAAATTTTCAACATACACTTCTTATTACCCCACCTCATGTATGTCACAGCTGTCATTTTTCAAATTCTGGCCAAAATGTGTTTTCACACCTGTGGCACGGAATGGCGTTGTAGTCGCACGGAATTACACTTTGGCAAGGATTTGAACATTTTCTGTACCAGGTATGAGATGGGGTAATAAGATGGCTATACTGGCAATTTTGTCACTGTTGTCCTATATATTGGAGTGCAGTGCCCTTCCACAGTGACATACATGTACGCATCTATGAGGGATGGGAGCGCAGGAGCAGGCAAGGGAGTCAGTTTTATTGGACAATTGATGCAGGAATGTCTGGGATTGTTAGGAGTTAAATGGAAGTTTCATATACCTATCACATCAGTCTTCTGGATAAGTAGAGAGAGTCAACAGACAGATTAAGTTGATGCTGTGTAATTTGCAAAATGAAATTGCCAAAAATTGGTATACTCTGTTGTCCTTACTCCTAATGGCGATCAGAGCTACTCCCGCTGCAGCAAACCAGTACACACCCTTTGAGGTGATGACTGGCAGGCAGATGAGACTGCCAGAACATTTGTGATTACACCTCAAAACCCCAACCATGGACAGAGTGTCAGCTGACAGTTATGTTCAACAGCTGAGAAATAATTTGGTTCAAATCTATTGCTTTGCCATCCAAAACATGGGCAGAGCTCAGGAGATATCCAAAATGTACATTGACAGAACTGTCAAAGAAGTTGATTGGCAAGTTGGTGACCAAGTCATGGTATTGCAATATGTTAAACAAGCCCATTCACTGGCAAACAAGGGGACTGATCCCTTCTACATCATGAATAAACTGAGCTCTGCTGTCCAGCAAGTCTAGCTAATGAACAAAAAAGATTTTTCAGAATGTTGTGAATCGCAATCTGCATTTTACTATGTGCTTCAGTAAGTGCTGTGGAATCAGCCTCAAAGCATCTTCAGACACTTCTGCCACACCCAAGTCCTATGCCTCCTGAGACCCACATCACTGCATCTTTCAATTGGGGTGTGGCCATCTGACTTCCATCTGCCCATGTGACCATGACTGCAGGAAAATACTCCTATCTTATGGCCATGGTGGTATCTCCAGATAACTCTACTGTGCAGATCAAAAAGAGAACTAGTAATTCTACTGAACAGGGCCTCCAAGTGGCCCGCCTTGCCAAAGGGACCTTTCAAGGTTGGTCCAATACCTGTATTTGTTCTAATAGAACTGTGTGCATATGCCAAGTCAGCCAATGTCATACAGGGCCCTACAACATTGCAGTCTCATTGAGACCAGAAGTCTGTGCTAAGTATTTCAACACCACCATGCACCAAGATTGTTTAACTTGATCTAGTGCAACTGCTGCTTTTTTCCTCACAGTTATACCAGCCTCTCCTGATGAACTTTTACAATGCCCCATACTGGAACCAGGTCCACCCAGTGACCTGGCAGCAACTTCCATTCCAGGGACACTTATCTGCAATATTAACTTTATGCATTTTCCTGCTGTTTTTAAAATTTCTAACTGGAACATGGCTGAGTTTGGTCATTGCTCCAGCATGAATGTTTCCTAATTTCATGCTGCCATGCTACTAGAAATTGTTGCAGCACATCAGGCACATGCACATGACCCTATAGCTGGGCAACACACTATTGAACATAGAGGCATTTTCCACTCCAAATGCCCTAAAAGGAGTTTGGGAGTAGCAGACACAGCAGGAATTGCAGGTACTGTGACAGGCATGTTTGGCTCTGGTCTGTCAATTGGCAATAGAGACAACCTGGAAAACATTTGATGACATATAAAATACTTTAGCAGTCAACAAGTTCAAAAGGTGATTCAGTCTATTCTATATGATATTGTTGGTTTATTTCAGGAGGAAAGATTCACTGTGTTTAACCTACATGATATAGCACATTTATTTAATGAGATATAAAACAAAATCAATTAATTGATTTACTATAATAGTAAAAAGAAGCTAAAGAGCAACACATAGGCAAGGAAATCATTTGTTCAGCTTATGGTAGTTATGCCATAAACACTATCACTAATCTCTTCCAGGATCAGGAGTTGGGACGTATCCCTTATTTGATCCAAGATAGACATATGACTCAGTGGTACTGCCCATATTGTAAAACTCTGATCTGTACTACCAAGCGCATGTCCAAAACTGTTCCCTTTTTTTTAGCTACTGCTAGAAACTTAGGTTATGTCACACCACACCCAAATTAAGGATCCTGCTGCATGACACACCATTGCAACATTAGAGATCACATGTACGTTTCCTTTACTGTGTCTCTAACAATCTTCGACAGGGATTCTTCAGTTTTTGACAAGCTGGCTGAAGTCCACTCCATGGGTCATTTTGAGGGCAGTAACTATGGAGAATGGATCAACCTTCCTCCTTTGCTAGTGTTTCATCCTCAACTGGATGCCTGGGTAGCCATGCATACAGACTGCTATGCAATAAAAGGCTACCGTTATTTGTGCCAATGTGATGTCTTTGATGCAACTGTTGTACGCTGGTGTGCAGTTGCACCATGGGCTCTATAGATTGGTCATATACTTTTGATGACGACCTGCTCGAATCTACTTTTGCTACTGTTAATGTCACATCTTCTACTCAAGCAACTCCAGCATTTCCTGAACAGCACTTCTCATGAGAAGCCGTGCATCGTCTCACCAGCCAGATGATGAATGCATCAATTACCTGCCCTGTGCAACTCATGAAGTGGTATCTTCCTCAAGTTTCAGTTACCTACAACAGTGAAGGATAATTCTATGTTGTGACCAACTACAATAATTTCTCCTATGGACCTCTCAACTGTGGCATTGACATGCCCAACTTCTGCTGTGTACCACATGAATGCACTATCATTGGCCATATTGTCATCACACCTTTTCCCCACCTCAGAACTTGATTACATTGATAGCGACCCTGACTATGCCAATGCTGTAGAACAGTGTTTGCCAGTTTTTTATGTGTGTATCGACCCACTCACCTTGAATCTCAAATCCTTATTAAATAGAAAGACTACACATCTCATTCATATCGGCAATAATATTACTAAAGCTGGTAATTCTCTTAATGAACTATTTCATAATGGTGATTTAAATACTGCATTATATAACACGTGATTTACATTTAAAGGTTTTGTTATTATTTAAGTATTTTTGATTATTTTCCATGCTATTCACTTATGTTGCTTATGCAGCACTCTCCAACAACACCATGCACAGCTAAAGTTTATTTACGCCAGTCATTCTGCCATGATTTAGCCCACATTACTTACCCATTTGGTGTTGCCTCTCAACAAAGGTTGTGGGAATATGTTGCTCAGGACACCCCACATACCCATATACCCCCATAAATGCTTCAGCACTCATTATTGTGGCATAAAGTATAATCTATATTTCTTTATTATGTGCTTAGGAACCTTGTTCTCCAGCATTATTATTTGGTAGTGCTTGTATGCCACCTACAGCTTCCTGCACTGTTGTAATAGTCAGCACCTTTTATGAATTGCTATATTGTTACCCCAAACTAGCCTCTGTCAGCTATATACCCTTATAAGTGTGTATGTGCAAAACCAAGTATGATCTAACAGCCCCAGGTGTGAGCTGCCCCCTGAAACCCACAAATACAATTGCTGTATTTTGCTTCTCTTCCTTTTGGCAGAGACCGTTACCTAGTAACATACGTTGTTATCTCCAGTATATGACTGAATAAGACTGCTTCTGTCTGAGTTTACATAACAGCACCATGGTGTTCAGAGGCTTCCAAACTCCCAGTAGGTATGCTGTTTATCTGTAGTTTCTGGAATAAACTTTCTTTGCTGCATCTGGGTTTCTGTGTTATGTTTTGCCACAGGTCTAGACTCTGATGAGTAACAACTGCATATACAGGTGGATACTCCCATGTTTAAAAAGGGATACTGTTGTGCTGGCCCAGTGGTGCTGATGGCTGAGGCACTGGACACCACACCTTGCACCATGCCGGTGACCCACATTCGGAAATTGGTGCGGGTTGCTGGGGATCAGCAGGGAGGAGATGGACTGAACATCTGATGTACTGCTTTCCATCTCTGGGAAGTGGGGTGATCTGCAGCCAGTGCATGCCTGACCCCCCCCAGTGGAGGCTGGGGCTTGGCAGCAAGCAGCCACAAGAACATGGGATAGAAGCATGGTAGCTGCTTGGTGGGGCCACGTCTGGGTGCATGCGCAAGTCCACCACAGGTGTCATTGCATGCTGAGCTCCTACAAGCAGAGTAAACAAGGGAAAAATACCCTGGTGGTTGGTTGTTGTGGCTTGATGGCTGTTCCTGATGCTCCATCTCTAGGGCTAACACCCCAAACTGATCTGAATCAGTGGTGGAGTAGGGGGCTCCCCGCTGCCCTGCCATGGGGGCTAAGCCATGGCAGTTATAGAGATGAGGGCCTAAAAGAGCACAAGTGATGGGATGGCAGCTGGACAAGGGGCTGACCAGGGCCAGGGTGGGGCGTAGAAAGAAATAGCAAAAAAAAAAAAGGGGGGCTACTGCCAACTTTTATGGCATTTCTGTAGGTGTATGCAAGCATTTACTTAATTGCCTGCTCCATGCCTGCAAATTGCTACAGTAATGGGAATACTTGTTCAGGATGAGTTGGGCACATTTTCCCATAATTAAAAGAAACTGTGTGCAGGTAGCATTACATTCACTGCATTTTACAAAGCAAACCCTGGGTAAAACAAAGTGCTCTAACGTATTTAATTTTTTTTTACTGAAAGTTGAGGCCGTGACTCTGGGCATGTGGAAAGTCCAAAGTCCCCCACAGATTGTCCCCCAAGGGGATGGAGCCAAATAGGGGAGAGCCATCCTTCCCCCACCCAGTGTCTCACATCCTGAACTGAGCCAGTCATCCAGGTGGTCACGTGTGACAGAGGTAGGTGGGTAGGGCTTTATGGAGCCCATGCTAGTCATTTTCACATTCCCCCATTGGATCCCAGCCTTCACCCGGGGGCATCCAAGGACCAAGTCAAAATGCCTCCTGACCCCAGGACAGGACAGACATCTGACAAACACTACATCTTCTGACCAACCAGTGGCAATCAGAGCATGTACCTCAACTTGGATCATTGATGTGGCTGGAGATAAGGTGACCAGTGCCTCAGCCCTCCACATCACTGGACCAAGCTGATACTGCAGCAAGGGAATGATTTGTTGTTTACAGGGCAGGTGATCGGACAGCAGGAGTGCCACTAAACAACAGGGAATGATCTGTTAATAATGGGCCTGGCAGTCAGAGAATGGGAGGTACCACTGGACACCAGGGAAAGTGTTAACTTTAATGAGGCCAGCAATCAGAGGTGGATATTATTATTTGTTGGCAGTTTGAAAGAAATATTAACCTGCCTGTCATTCAATATAAAAATATCTGTATCACACATATATTTTTTTTTTATAATTTGGCATTTTCCCTGTAACATCAGAGAAATTTCCGTATTTTTTCCTGTAGATAACATTGCTTCCTATGGAAGCCTTATTGCTGTATTTTCCTGTATGATCAGCCGAAGTCTATAAGAAGAATTTCCCTGTAAATGGCTCCTAATCACTGTAAAATAGCATTTTGCAGCCATGTTGGCTCTGATCAAAGTTTGTTGAGTTATTGTTGTGCAAAAAGTGTGTCTTAAAATGATGTTTTCCTGATTTTAACCCCCCTCTTGCTAAGCAACATGGACAGTTGGGATGCAGGTGGATGGAAGATCCATGTTCTATGCCATGCCGGAAGAAAAACGCACTAAGCTTCATGACCCCACTTGGTACAAAAATGTTGTGGGGAAACTCCTTATGTAAAGACTCCATGCTTCCCTGCTAAACAGTGAAACCCACTTGGATGCAATGCAGAATATTGCAAGCTTACTTCAGGAGACAGTGAAATTTCAATGATGGTTATTTCCTTTTGTCATTCAGGAGTCTGCAGCACTGCATTGCATTTCAGCAGGGTCCTCTATAGATCCCTATCAGGTCCCCCAATAGTAATTCACTGCCCTCCACAACAGCATGAAAAATTGAGAGGAACAATAGATATCTTTAGTTAATAGTTACAATGTATTGCAGTATTCAAATGAGGATATATCAGTCCTAGCTATACTGCTATACTCCATAATCCTCTGCTTGGTTGAACTCTGGTGCCTGTCCTAGCTATGCCCCATTGGCTTACCCCTGTCCCCACAAGGAGTCAACTTATGGTGAACACAAGCAGCTGGGGATATGAAAGCCCTTGATTAGCTGTGCTTGTGGAGCAGAGTTGGGGTGGAGTGGCACAGGCCAGCATTATGCAAATAGCACATCTGCCAGCCTGCATAGCACATTTATTTCAACATGCTAGTAGCAGGCAGAATTTAAAACTTCACAGAGAGAGTGAGTAAAGTCCATTGTAAATATTTATTCTAATCAATTATTTTTGGCATGTCACTTAAAATTGATATACTTTTAATACAAACAATGGCAGATTCTGAATGATTCAAATATTTAGACTCAAGATCACTGCCTTTAGAATGATACCAGTTGATTGTAATAGGAGTAAACACCAACATGTGTTACATAAATCGTATTTTCCAAAGGACTCTCCCCTTCAAAAAAAAAATGTGGTTTTGTGCAATAATGAAGGAGAACATAACATAGAAACATAGACTTTGATGGCAGATAAGGACCACTTGGCCCACCTAGTCTGCCCATTTCCTTACCTATTGGATAAGCTGCAGGTTCTAGTTAACCAACAGCCTACTTCCTGCAACACCCACTATAGTTGCCTTATGTCTGTCCCATGCATGTTTGAATTCCTCCACTGTTTTAGACCCCACAACCTCCCCAGGAAAGTGGTTCCATGAGTTTACTACTCTCTCTGTGAAAAATAATTTCCTCACATTACCCCTGAGTCATCCCCCTCTATCTTTAAATTGTGCCCCCTTGTTCTTGCACATCCCTTTTTCTGAAATGTGCTACCCTCCTGGACTTTGTTGATTCCCTTGAGGTACTTGAAAGTTTCTATCATGTCCCCCCTGTCCCTCCTTTCATCAAGGGTATACATATTAAGCTCTCTCAGTCTCTCTTCATATGGTTTCTGATGCAGACCCTGCACCATTTTAGTTGCCCTCCTGTGGACTGCTTCCATCCTGTCTATGTACTTGCATAGATGGGGTCTCCAAAACTGCATGCAGTACTCCAGATGGGGTCTCACAAACTGTCTGTATAGAGGGATAACCACTTCCCTTTTTCTACTTGTGATGTCCCTCCCTATGCATCCCAGTATCCCCCCAGCTCTCCTTACTGACTTTTCACATTGATTACCCACCTTTAGGTAATCTCATATGATTACCCCCAGGTCCCTTTCCATTATTGTTGTTGTTAGTGCCTCCCCTGCCATTGTGTACTATTCTTCTGGGTGTTTGTTTCCCAGGTGCATTACTTTGCACTTCTTTGCATTGACTCTAAGTTGCCATACATCTGACCATTCCTCCAACTTTGCCCAGTCCCTTCTCATCCTTTCTACCAACCTTGTGTATCAACTCTGTTACAGATCTTTGTGTCATCTACAAAGAGGCATCCCTTTCCTTCCAGACCCTCTGCAATGTCACCTATAAAGACGTTAAAGAGGACTGGACCCAGTACTGAGCCCTGAGGTACTCCACTAGTAATTCCCCTTTCTTCAGAATTTCCATTCACTATTATCTTCTGTGTCATGTTGTACAGTCAGTTTGCTACCCACACTACCACCCTGGGACCCACTCCCAGGCTGGCTAACTTGATTATTAATCTTTAGTGCGGTACTGTGTCAAATGACTTGCTAAAGTCTAGGCAGACCATATCCACAGCCCCTCCCTGGTCTACTACTTTGGTCACCCAGTCAAAGAAATCAATTAGATTTGTCTGACATGACCTTCCCACTGTGAATCCATGCTGCTTTGGGTCCTGTGCCCCGCTGACCTCTAGGTACTCAACAATTCTTACTTTCAGAAGTGATTCCATCATTTTCTCTACTACTGAGGTCAAACCAACAGGTCTGTAGTTTCCTGCTTCTGCCTTGCTCCCACTTTTGTGAAGGAGAATCACATCTGCCCTCCTCTAGTCTTCAGGTACCACCCCATCCTCCCATGATTTGTTAAAAAGTGTGGTCAGTGGTGTCACTAGGTCCCCACTTAGTTCTTTTAGGATTCTGGGATGAATCATGTCAGGCCCCATTGCTTTGTCCACCTTGAGTTTTAGGAGTTCTTTCGGGACTCTTTCTTCTGTAAATGGACTGGTGTCAACCCCCCTACCCAGTATATGGGGATCCATGATTAGTCTACATGTATTCATAAGGGAGGGAAGCAGTGTAGTAGGCATGGGAGATGTGGGAGCCTCTGAAAATTCTGACTTTTATACATAGTCTAAAAGGAATGCTAATTGTTTCTACAGATCTATAGCTTCCCTAGAGCTGTGTGCTATTATATATTAATGAGTAATTGCAGTACTCCTTTAGTGGATATGTAAAGCATGTTCATACCATCTGTACAGTTGCTGCTGAAATATTCTTTTTTTCTCCAGATAAATTAAGAAAGACTGACAGTCTTGCAGTGACCAGAAAAAAAAACAGCTGCCCCATGGAGTGTGAAAATGCAGATTATCACAAATTGATTCAGTAATAAAGAAGTCATTTTCACAGAGAAAGCAATGTAAAATAAATTAGAAACAAAGACAATGGTAAGGCATATGAGTGACTGGTTTTATTGACATTCATTTTCATTAAATCAGGAGGCCTGTCCCATTTAATCTCATAGGTGTTCACCATTTATATTGTATCCTAAAGCTAGATGGTAAAATCAGTAATATAATATTCACATAGAAGAAATTATGGATATATTCCCAAGAATATATTCAATAACAAGAAAGAGGGACACACTACCTCTTGATCTATGGATATACTGTACTGCAGAGAGCTATTACTGCAAACTCTGAGCTTTGCCTGATATTACAGTAAATCTAAAGAAAACAAAGTACAGCATTCTCATGAACATATAACAATAGCTGGTACTCGCAATTAAAGTGCCATAGTGCTGCTTTATATGTCCTCTGTGCAAGCAATGTTCCACATGTGCCGCAGGTTTCAAATAACCTCACTTTCACAACAGCTGCTGGAAACAAATAACTCCTCCAGATGTTGAACATCTCACTGATGCTTTTTCAAGTGGTGAAGCTGTTGGAAACAGGGAAGTCTGCTTTTGTACCCTGATATAAAAGTCTAACTTGATGTAGTCTTATTTGCCATATAACTCTTTGAGAGCTGAATGTGTTTGAATGTATATGGATTATGGACATATATACTGTACTGTATACACCCTCAGTCATCTAAGGGTTAAATCACTTACATAAAGATATAATTAAGAACAAATATACAGTGTATCGTGCATATGAGAACTAGAAAAAACTGTAATGCACTTGAATACAATAATTATTTATTTAGTTTTTGTTGAGTGGGAATGGAGGGCTAGACAGTACTGTTTATTTTTAGCCTCATCCCAGGGGTGGGGGTAGAGTACAGATGCAATACAACCAAAATTGAACCAAATTAAGTTATTGGATGAGGAAATTTGGCCAGGGCACCATGGAAATTCCCCTACACTATGGCAGGGGGTGCTGCTACTCACTTTGCAAAATAGAGGAATCCAGTGTGGACCTAGACACGGATGGAGGAGGAGGTGTTCTGAACCAACATGGTGCAAGAGACACTATGTTAAAGACAATTCCACAAAATGGTCTAAAACCTCAGAGAGAGATGGCTGAAAATATTGCTGCCAATTGGGCAGGACAGCAGAGCAGACACAGACCCTGAGCATTCTGTAAAAGAGAAAAAAGTGATTTTGCAACATGAACTGCTGAAAATTAAGAAACAAATGCAACAACAGCATGAACTGGATGACTCAGAAGAAATGGGAAAACAGAAAAGAATTACCACTACCAGAACAGATATGCCAGCCTTCACAGAAATTATTTATCTTTGATTCTTCATTCCAAACAGTAGAGACTCCTGCAATACTCTAAACGGCTCCACCAGTATTCTGGGCACATCCAGATGACATGGAAGAGTGGACACCTGAATGGGCGTTGATGGAAGTGGGTTGGAAGAAAACTGTTAGGGGAACTTGGACAGCAGAAGAACAGGAACAAACTAAAGAGGCAACACTAATGTACCCAAAACAATAGAAGACGATGGCTCCCAATCAGAGGGTTTGCAAATCACTGCACAGAAAAGGACTGTAGTAAAACACACAAAGAAAATGGGAGGTGCACAGCAACAAACTTTACATCCAGAACAACACCAGGAAGGTACAGGTAGCATTTCCTTCTAACCATTGGGGTCACAACAAGAAATTTATTTTGATACGCAGCAAGGGGTGGCTGTACAGGAAGAAGTGGTGATAGAAGATTTGTGATCCATAGAATGGGGAGACTGTTAACCAAAATCCTGTCCCAGAACCCCCAAAAAATCCTCTATCCCTAGCCATTAAAGCAAACTGATAGAAATGGCAAAATGCAGGAATGCAATCAGTCTGTATTACTTAGTGGGATTAGACTCACCACCAGATAGACACTACATAGGACAAAAACTTTTGAAACAATCACTGGATTTTACACCCCATAAAGTTTAAACACTCATACACATAACAGGGGAACATTCTTTTGATGTGAGCTTCAGAACCCTAGAGGTTTTGAAATGTTTTGGGGAGAAACATTTAGCTTTAAAAACAAAGCTCCTATGGACTCCCTTCCAGATTGTCCCCTTAACTAAACAAGCATCATGTTTTATCACAGTGCTTTTTCGAAGTGAGGGGGGTAAATATAATAGATATTCAGTTTTGGCTTGAACAGCATTGTGAACTACTGGGTACCCCAGAACCAATATTAGATAGTGAAGGCTTCTAGAATGGAGGTGGAAGATAAAGGTGAAATTATTTTCAAAGTGGGCAGATTTCCAGCATCTACCAAACTGTTTTTCCATTGCGAGGGATAAGGGATTTGTATTGTATCCTGGGCAACCACATAAATGTACAAATGTGGATCACTGAGATATTTAAGTAATTCTTGTGAAGCAATACAATGTACACAATGTGGAGAAATTGGGCATTCAGGTTTTCACTGTGCGGGGCCCCCGAGATGTACACTGTGTGGAGAAGGAGGTCACAACTTTGCAGACTGTCCCAAAGCAGCTCACAATATGGATGATGCTGACTTTGGGATATTAGACTTCTATCTTGCAAAAGTGGCCAGAGAAGCAGCCACTAGATTCCACAGACAGTAACCACCTAGACCTCAACATCAGAGGAAATATTCAACAGAACGTTCATATGCAGATGTGACTAAACAAAAAACTTTCCCCTCCCTAAATCACAACTACAGAACCTGAAGATCCTATGAGGACTCAACAGGATAAGGAAATAGAGGTCATGGTAGTAGCAGAAGAGGAACAACTACAGAAGACTTATTCTAAGAACACAATGCCACCACCCCAGGTTCCAACTGCTGAAACATCTAGGGCCCAATCAAAATAACAGATATCAGCTATAATCTCCAAAAAAGAACTTGACATGCATGGGGTACCACTGACAAATAAGTATGAAGCATTACAAGAGGAGCAGTCAGATGAAGACATTGACTCGGATGCAGCCTTTTGTACATCTTCACAAATGGAAGTTACAAGAGAACAGGAAACTACCTCTGACATAATAAAGGCTCCCAAAAAGGAAAAAAAAGGGTGGGAACTAGATTGGGCCAGAGAAAAAGTACAAGAAAAATAAAACAGAAATAACCTGACACTTTAATCCCAAGCTTGGGACACTATGATCAGTGCCTTGCAAGCTTAAATTTGAACAGCATAAGATCAGAAAAAAAGTTTGGCCACCTTTGCATTGTTTGATAATTATGTGCATGATATTTTTTTTATTCAGGACACATGACTCTATGGATTAGAAGACCTTGAATCAGCCTCTGCAACATGAGAATGGGGTCCTTGTTACTGGTCAGGAGGTTTGGAAATGTAGTGGATTGGAAATATGTTTTATATTTCAAGATTTGATAGTCACACATGTAGTAGACATTTCCCCGGGGAGATCAATGCTATTGGATATTCAAATAAAAGGAACTGATTTTCATCTAATCAACATTTATGTCCCTCAAGGGAAAGTTCTGAGAATTGATTTATTAAAACTTATTCAACCTTTTCTGTATATGAGGAAAAACATTATTTTGGGGGAGATTTTAATATTAGTAGAGGGTCACAGGATAGGAGACTTGCCATGCAAATAGTGTTTTGTGATGCAAATTTCTTGAACAATCTCCTTGAAAATATTGGTCATATGGATGCCTTCCTAGATAAAGAAAAAAGGAGCTTCTAAAACTTTTTTCCAAAGAAATAAGTCAACTCAGATTGATTGTTTTTCTTACTCCAACCCTGTCTTTTAGGAATGCTCTAGTTCAACCTGTAGCAACTTCAGACCATGGTCTTTTAACCATAACATTATCTAGTTGTCAAGAAAACACAAAAGGCCCAGGATACTGGAAATTAAATATGTCTTTATTAGATGATCCAGCAATAAGGGAAGGTTTTCAGTCCATATTACAAGCCAAGAAATCTGTATACAGTATGTTTTATATGATTCAAAACAACAGTCATTGAAAGACAGTAAACAAGGTGTAAGGGATTTTATTTTTCAGAAGACAGGAAAAAATAATGGGAAAAATGAAACAGGATAGATATCAGGAGTTGAGAAAACAATTGCTCTGGATACAAACATTACAAAATAAAGGGTAAAATATCATAATGGAGCAGTTATCTGAGATAAAACAAGAAATGATGACTCTACAATATGATAGGATGAAATCATGGGAACAACGGTTTGGTAGCCAAGGGAAACAAGCCTTCATAAATCCCTTTGATTGCTACAATAATCAGAGAACCAATAAAGATATAAAACAAATAAGAACAGTGGAAGGGAAGCTAATTACAGAAGGGAATTATATTATTCAAGAAACTGAATCATATATAATCAATATGTTTTCAGAGGATCCAGTGGTGACAGCTGATAGTATTAGAAAGTGGTTTCAAAGATAGTTTTGCCAGAAGTACCTGAACATTATTAAATAATCATTAATGGACCCTATTAATGAAGGAAAAATGAGTAAGGTTATTTCAGCTCTACATGATAGGAAAGCACCAGGCCCAAATAGGCTACCAAATGAAATCAATAAACAAATAATACAAGATTTGTTGTCAGAAATGACTCACATGTATAATACATGCCTATGCACAAGTAAACTACCTAATAATATGAATTTAGGTCTCTTAATTTTACTATATAAATCAGGAGAAAGAGACCTACTAGAAAACTGGAGACCAATAACGTTACTTTAATACAGATTTTAAAATCTTAACTAAACTTTTGAGTAAAAGACTAAGTATGGTACTAAAATATATAATTTGCCCCACTCAATTTTGTTCAGTACCAGGATGACAAATTACAGACACCCTGATATTATTAAGGGAACTTTTTGAAAAGGGAAATACAGAAGAAATAACAGGTTTTGTGCTCAGCATGAATCAAGCCAAGGCCTTTGATAAAGTGTCATACAAATATCTGTGATAATGTCTACAAAGATCCAAGTTTCCAAGAGTTTTCAGGAACTGGATCAAATTATGCTATGACATAGCACAGTCGGTCCATATGTAAATGGATCAGTAGGAAATCCCTGTAGTCTCCATAGGTGAGTAAGACAAGGATGTCCTTTGAGTGCGATGTTATATAGTCCGATAACATAACCGAATGTTATATAATCTGGTTATATAACCGAATGCTTCCATTATGGGTTTAGAAGTAATAACAACACACTGGAAAATACTGGGAATTTATTTCGGCCCAGGAGACTTGGGAATTTTGAATTGGAACCTTTTACTTGAAGTAGCCAGTAAAAAGGCAATAAGGTGGAACAAATGGTTTCTTTCAAAAAAAAAGAGTGTGCATTTTAAAAACTTTTTTGTTGAGCATATTTCTTCACTTAATTGTAATCTTTATGCTCCCAAAATTGTTGGAAACAAGGATATACAGTATTTTTTTTTCAGGGGTCTGGGGCAGCCGCCTCAATCCAATTACAAGGGGAGTCACATATTTACCGGTTAAAAAGGGAGGCCTAGACATGGTGAATCTAGTACTATTTTTTTTCTGTATGTTTTTTTCACATAACATTACCCTCTTGAAAAAAAAAAAAAGAACACTATTTGGGCACCATGGGTCTTAGATTATATTACACCATGGCTTCAATCTTGGGACTGGGATACAGCAGTACCAAAACAGAAATCACTTAATGGTCTTCCAGAGTATTTGGCACTGTGCTTTGGGAAATTCAAACTTTGGAAAATTTCAAAACAAGAAAGGACAACACTCCCAAGGAAAGATTTATATGAGAAGTTTCTAGAGAGATTTTTTTTTTTACCAGGATACATGCTTTAACCATCTGCCACAAAATAAACTTAGTCAAGCAGAACACATGATGAAAGAGAATAGTACACTGATATATATATATATATATATATATATATATATATATATATATATATATATGGGATGTACTGTAGCTATATACACATGGGTGCCTCATTGATAAGGAAAACCTTAAGGGGAACCTTAAACACAAGGAGTTAACCCTCACATCTATGCTCCACTTATGTGGCTCACTTCGCATTGAGTTCTATTTAATTCAGGTGTGAAGGTTGAATCTTTGCAATGAAAGAATTGAAATTATGGAACATTTATATTTTGAATGCCCTTTTATTTTACAATTTTGGAATCAGGTACATACAAACTGGAAATCTTCCCCTTTTACATAATTACAGCAGAAATTCTGTTTTGGGGAGTAGTTCCACAAGCATGGGCAAAATATAATGAGGATACAATACTTCTAATACTGACTTGTTTTAAATATCACATCTAGCATACTAGATGCAAATCATCTCTTCAGAAACAATATGTGATCCCTGAACAGCTTTTTTGCATGATTCACAAAACAGTTCTTACCCGCAGACATAAGGAAAGAAGTAAAATTCCTGTTCAGGTTTTTGACAAATGGTGGAAACATACTGCTACATGGTTAGTTGTAGGATGATAAATAAGTTTACCACTGAAAGGCAAGCTAAATTGTCAATGGGATCATGAAGAAAGGAGGACAGGAGAAGGGGAGGACAGAAGGGGAGGGTGGGGTAGTGACACTACCCAGTGTAAAATGACATAGGGGCTGGGGATCACATCCCATTGGGCAGAGGGTGGGGCCTAGGAGGGGCTAGCTCAGGGATTTTGGAGGTATATAAGGTTATGCAGCCCTCCAACTTCCCTCTTTCTGCTACGAAATTTTCAGGTTTCTTAGCACTGCGTTGGATAACTTGGGAGGTAAGGCATTGCATTGAGGCTCTCATAGGGCCTTGTGCCACATGGAGACTCCATTTTTTATGGAATGGTTAAGATCGTTTGAAAAGCCATGGATGGTACTGTTTGGTCAGGAGTGCTAAGAAATTGTGTTTGTTTAAAAAAGAAAATAAAAAACAAGAGGGTCGTTTTGAGGAGGATTTTTACTACACTCTAACAGAAGGTATGGACAACATGGCCCAGCTGCAATGGCCGGGTAGGGGACATTGAAATGACTAGGAGGTTGTTTGGTAGGGGTCATTCCTGGGAGTGTGGTGCTAGCTGGTGGGAGTGAGTCATTTTTTTCACCACATGTTGAGTGAAAGAAAGGTTGTGTGGTTCGTTAGCGTGTGCCAAATTATAAAGGAGTTGTGGTAATGCTCAGCAGGCTTTGGTTATGGGTGTGTTTTTCCTGCTCACTTTTGGCATGTCGGTGATAAGCACAAAAGCACATAGTTGTGGATTTCAGGGGAGAGAGATAATTAGGCTGAAAGAGGCCTGGGAGGTGGCACAGTGGTACCCACGACCATGTGGCACACTGGCAGGGTTTCAGAGGGTCCAGAAGCAAAAGTGAGGCTTGTCCAGGAGGAGGCCCAGGTTTGTTGGAGTAGCAGGACCTGTGGCCATGGGTCCCATGGGGCAGGGGGAGTCAGCCTAGGGAGGCCTGAAGAAGAGTTGGTGTTGGGGATTTATATTGACTGGAGCTGAAGGCCTAGGTTCCAGGTTGTGTGGAAATCAAGAATGGGACCATGAGAATTCAAAGCCAGTGGGTGCAGGTGCCTGAGAAGGATGCATGGCAGTGGACCTGACAGGTCAAATGGTACGGGGGCATCGAGGCATAGTACGTATGCTCAGGGAGAAGAGAGCACAGAGACCTGAGATCCTGAGCACTGGAAAGAGCAGAGCAATCATGTGGTCTGCACTGGGGGGTTGTCAGCATTTTTTGGTTGTTTTGTTTTGTTTGGTCAAGTTTGGCTTTGCCACATGGTTCCAGGGAGTTGTGGCCTATGGGACCAGACCTCTGTGGGGCAGACAGGGCAGGGGACCTGAGCGGCCTTCATCGGGGAACAAAGAGTTTGGGGGATTTTGTTGGAAAGGTCCTCTCGGGGGACATGGCATGTGGGCCTGGGCCTGAGCAGAGGTGACCTGAGCCGGGATTGGGTTTTTTTCGAAGCAGGCGTGGTCCGGGCAGTGGTTTCTTTTGCATGCAGGGATAAAGGAGAAGGCACATAGGAATAAGAAGGTTGGGGGACTTCCTTTATTTAAAAAGAAAAATGAAAACAAGGTGATGGGGAATAGGAGGAGCGCCGGGAGACCCCAGGGCAAAAAATGGAGAGCAGGTCTGGGGGGGAGACCTAAGCAGGCCTGACCATGGATACGTGCATTTGGTTGGCAGTTGTACAGGAGCCTCAGTGTGTATGAGTGTGTGTGTGTGTGTGTGTGTGTGTGTGTGTGCAGGGGATTGGGCCTAGGTGAAGGCCAACACAAGGGGCCACTGAGGGCTGTAGGGCAACATTGAGATGGTGTCCCGGGGCATTTAAAAAAACAAAAGAATGAAAGAGGATAAGATTTTGCTTTTCACTGAAGGGAGCAGAGTGTCCCTAAGGCATATGAGGAAAGAGAGGGAGGCTTGGGAGGGGCCCCGGGTGGCAGCCATGCTTGTGGTTAATGGGCGCACAGAAGGGCCAATGGCCGGGGAGGCACAGGTGAGTGGATTTTGGGGGGACTAAGGAGCCACAGTCAGATGGGGAAACTGGAAAGGGGGGCAGTGCCAACAAAGGGCCTTGGTTGATGGGATGTGCCCAAGGAGTACTGGGATGAAGGAATAAAATGAGAAGCACGCACATTGTCACTTCATCTCATAGTATATCAACAGCAGGAAGATGGCACCTAAGAAGTCCCAGAGCTCTAGCGCCATGATGATAGAGGAGGCATCCAGTTGATGAGCAAAATGACCGAGTTGGTGGAGGCAGCCAAGTGGCAAGAAGAGGAAGAGGAAGCATCCAAGATGAGGAAGGAGAGAGAGATGAATGGGCAGGGGGGCCGGGAAGAGAAGAGGCCATGAGGAGCAAGGACTGACCCCTCACCCACCCAACCACCAGAGCCCACACCGGTGCCAGCTGGGCCAGTCCTGACTGGGGGCAAGGTCAATGTAGACATCACAAATGAGAGTGACCTCAAAGAATACTTAGAAGGTTCAATAGGTGACATGGGGGACAAGGGCATAGAGAGCATGGAGCGGGCACTACAGGCCATTAAGAAGGGAGGAAAAGAAGGAAAGGGTACAACAGATAACCAGGCAGGTAAGAAAAAGCTGTACGATGGGCCCCCAGGTTTCACGCTTAAAGAGAAAATATGGAAGGGGGACTATGTTGACATTTTTGGACTGGTGGACGAGGGCACAGCCAAAAAATATGAGCAGAAGGAGTCAGTGGGTAAGTCAGAGATGGTGGTAGCCCTGGCAGTAGCATGGCATAAGGAGGAGGAGGAAGTGAAATAGAAGGGAAAGAACACAGACACATGGCGGGTTTCCTGGTTTACAGTGCACTAGTGCTAAAAAAGCAGCCAGAACTGGCTATCCCTCTTCTGACCTACACAACAATCATTAGGGATGCCTATAAGGTGAAGCTGTGGTATGGGTGGTTAAAGTACGATGAGGCATTCAGGAAGTGGATGGCCACAATTCTCCCTCTGCCTTTTTTGGTACCACTCCTAGGGGTGATACTCGGCGGCTGGGACAAGTAGGGTAAGTGAAAGGTCCCTCCACCTTTCCCACCTGCGCCTCCTTCTTGATTTTAAACTTGATGATGTCCTCCTTCCCCTTGACTGAGCCCAAGTTTTTTGCTCTCATTGGCCTATGCGCCCCTTTGGAACCCAAGCTAAAACCCTTTTTGAAACCCTCCTGCAAAAAAACAGCCTCCCTCCTGTTCAGGTATTCCAATGTCCAAGCCTCTATTATTTCCCTGCTGATGGGTGTGATTGCCAATGGAAAGCCCCATTGCCCTTCTCCCCCCTTTCCCTCAGTTCCAACCATAATTGGAGTTGTACCCACCCCTGTGTTGTCCCCCCACCTCTACCTGCCCTCGCTCCTCCCTCCTGAAAGGGCTGCTCCTGGTACTGCCCTCCCTGGTGCATGCCCGTCCCCCCCTTGTTGGAAGCTTGTTGCCAGGTGCAAACCCTCGCAGCAGGAACTGATGTGTCAAAATTTGCAATTTGCCCATGTGCATGATGCCCTGTTGTATGTCCAGCAGGTTTTTGCTGCCAGGATGGGGGGTGCTTTTTTACCTTGCTCCCACACCCATTCCCCCATTCGGGTCCTATAGTGTCTGCACCCACAGTTCTGAATGCATGCAGTCCCACCTTAGGTCTCCAGCTTATCCACCACCTATTCTACCTGGATGGAGCCTTGGTGAATGAGGAGATCCCGGACGACCTATGGACAGTCTTGTATGCATTATTGGATCAGGCGGTGGTACTAATATGAACGGTGAAGGGGTCATGGCTGGCAAAGATGAATATCAAATCTGCTTTCCGGTTCCTGCCAGTGAGGCCAGACGACTGGGATCTCTTGGGTTTCCAGTTTGAGGGAGGTTGGTATTTCGACAAAGCCATGGCGATGGGTTGTTCGGTGGCATACTCAACCTTTGAGGCTTTTAGCTCATGTGTACAATGGTTGTTTGGCTGGAGGTATGGACACAGGAGGGTGGTACACTACCTGGATGACTTTCTACTCATAGGAGCTGGCAGGGTTGAGATAGAAGGAAGTTAGCAGACTTCAAGGAGATGTGCGTGCGCATAGGCATCCCACTGGCAAAAGGGATAACTGAGGCCCCATCCCATCAGTTGGATTTTCTTGGGATTGAGATCGACACAGTGCAGGAATGTTTCCACCTACTGGGGGACAAAGTAGCCCCACTTCAGGGGCTATTATCACAAGTGAGAGGGAGGAGAAGGGTGCCGCTGGTATTAATACAACAGCTACTGGGGCACCTTAATTTTGCCTGTAAGCTCATAAGCCCAGGTAGGGCATTCACCCAGAGGTTGGCAAGAGCCACAGGGAATGCTAGGCTGCCACACAACTGGATGGAAATCACTAGGGGAATACGGGAGGATCTGGGGGTATGGGAGGATTTCCTCAAACAATATAATGGGATCACGTTTGGGCAAGAAGAATAGGTTCATAACACTGACCTAGAGCTGTACACAGATGCTTCAGGCACCTGGGGGATGGGGCTCTACTTCAAAGGGGACTGAATCGCTGAGGCATGGCCAGACCATTGGAAAGGGGAAGGTCTTCTGAAGGATATCACCTTCTTAGAAATATTTCCCATCTGAGTGGCCATGGAAGTGTGGGGGACAGGATGAGGGGGAAGGATATACTCTTTTGGTGTGACAATAAAGGGGTCGTGGAAGTAATAAACAGGCAAGGGGGGACTACAGACACAGTAGGAGGGGTAATGCTGAAAAATGGTGATGCTAGGGCTGCAGCTGAACTTATCATTTAACGTGTAGCATATTGAGGGGATTAAGAATGAGGTGACTTACAGTCTTTCCCGGTTGCAGATGGACAGGTTCTGGGAGCTGGCTCCACAAGCAGCAGCACACAGGACCAAGGTCCCAGAGCATCTTTGGGAGATTGGAGGGCAAAGCCAGGTGGTTGTACAGGAGGTCATGGGCAGACAACATGCTGAGAGCATACAAGGGGGCATGGGGAGCTTTCAAGGAGTTTTGGGCCAAGGTTGGTTAAGGTACGGGGGAGCCGGTCTCAGAAGACCAGGTGAGAAGGTATGTAGCGGAGAAGTGGGAAGAGGGGATGGTCCACACCACCATGGAAGTGCAGCTAGAAGGCATAGGATGGGTATGCAAGGAAAGGTGGTGGCAGGAGGCCACAACAGGGATGGCAGTTAGGTGCATGGTCACAGGCTGGCAGAGGGGACAAAGAGTGAGAAGAGACATGAGGCCATTCATTATGGGGAGCCTGCTCCAGAAGGTGGGGGACACTACAACACATATGCATTTCAGCGAAGGAAGCATGTCTGTTTCACGCAGTTTTCACAGTCATGGCCAGGGGGGGATTCAGGGTAGGGGAAGTGGTGGCCCCGAGAAAGTCAGGAGTGGCACAGGGGCTGCAGGTTGAGGATGTTCAGTTTGGACAATACAGAGCCATCATTTTCCTTCCTAGGTCCAAGACAGATCAGAAGGGGAGAGGAGCAGAGGTGGTATTGTATAGGTGACAGCCAGGCGAGGTGTGTGCCATCACAGATTTGGAGGAACGTGGGAGGGTGCAGGGGTCAGGGGGATATGGTTCTGACATGGGGATGGCAGCCCAGTGACGGGTTTCCATATGGGGGGGTCCTTAAAAAGGCCTTCATATTCATAGGGAAGGATTCCAAAAAATGTGCCCCTCATTCCTACAGAATTGGGGCAGTTTCAGAATCCACAACCAGGGGAGGGACCGAGGGGGAGATAAAAAGGGTGGGGTGCTGGAGATCCAGCTGCTACAAGAAATATGTGAGATGTTGAAGATCCTGATTTTATCCTTTCTTTTTGTCTCTCCCCGACAGGAATGAAGTGAAGGGTCTGGATTGTGGGGCACTCTTTCATCTATTGGGCCAAGAGGTTTGTGGCATTATGAAGTTGAGGGTACACAGCTGCGGACAGACGTGGAACACAAGAAGGTTCAATGGAAGGGCCTAAGGGTAGGAGATGGGCCCAGCTGATGCCTTTGCTGGAAGAATTGTGGATTCAATGGGGCAGGCAGGACTATCTAATCATACATCTGGGGGGGAATGACCTGGGAGGTACACCATGGAGGGCATTAGTTCAAGCCATAACTGCTGACCTAGAAGGGATCAAGGGGTGGTGGCCAAGGGTGGTCATCAACTAGTCTGAAATCACATCTCGTAGGGTGTGGGGGGGGCTAAAGAGGTCAGAGCGATAGAAAGGAGGAGAAAATGACTCAATAGGAAAGTAGCAAGAGCGGTGATTGAAATAGGGGGTGTGCACATACAGCACAGAGACATTTCCTTTGAAGTAGCCGAGGTGTATAGGTCAGATGGGCTCCATCTGTTGGACTGTGGCATGTGCCTATTAATAAGGCCTTTTATGGACCTATTAGGAGAGGTTGAAAAAAGGGGCCCTAGGTGCAGCCCATGAGAGAGCCCCATCTTCCAGCAGCGAGCAGACTGGTCAGTAGAAAAAGGGGGACGGCAAGAGGGAGAAAATGGGGGAGTAGGCAGGAAGGGGGAGGAGGGCAGGACAACATGGGCCTGGGGCAAATGACACCCAGGCATGAAGTAAAAGGGGAGTGGGGGAGGGATAGAGACTAGGGGTCGGATCGTAGTGTCCGGGCCTAGCGGGGTGGAGGTCCTGATAAGTTGATACCTGGTTCTGTTGATGGTGTGGGGGGGTAAGATCAGAGTGTCCAGACCCTGAAGGAGAACACGCAGGAAGAAGAAGAAGAAGAAGAAGAGGACCAGGAAGGAAGAAAAGTTCCACATGTAATAATGGACTGAATAATGGACTGATGTATTATACTGTTTTAAGGGAACATGAGATGTAGAAAGAATGGATATAAATATTAATCAATGCCAGAATAAATCTGTTGCCAACGAGCATCCAAAAGCTAGCAGTTGTAGTGAAAGTTTAATTTCTAAAGGGGATCAAATGACAATCTTCCAATGATGCGTGTAGACACTTCTGATTTTATGCACCTAGCTTATAAGGGGTTTTACCAAATACGGCATGATTTTGATTGTTCTTAAATTCTAATTTTTCTCCTTATAAGTACACCTATCATGCTTGAAATATGTAGAGTAGGATATTGTATAGTGTTTCATTACCAAACATTACAAGATACGAGGAAATAGGTCTTAACTCATTTTTTTTGGAGTTGAAGTCTAGGGAGCGAGGTATATAATAAATTAATTTGTTTTGAGATTATTTTGTTTTGATTCTAAGAAATCATTATGGTTCTGTATAATTATTTAAAAAAAGTAGGAATGTATGCCTAAATACTTATTTACTTTAATGGTTTATAATTACTGGGTTCCATTTTTTTTCGATGGGAAAAATCATGTATTAAATACCATAATAACTGAGTAGGTATTATGGCATTTACATGGTTTCTTTCTATGGAAATGTGCTGGAGGCAAGACGCCAACACAGCTCCAGCTTCACACTGTCTGTTTTTTCTGTCAAAGCACTGTCAATAATCAATCACCTAACCATCAAATGCCATGTTCCTCCAAGGTTCCTGACCCACAGCTAGACAGATCTCCACAGCTCACTACCCAGCATGACAAAATGGCTTCCGGTAACATGCAGGCTATGTTTGGGAGTGCCTACATTTTCCACAGCCAGGTCACTGTAAATATGTACAACTCCAACTAGCAATCACAAAAGAGATGAAGAATCCGAGTCATCAAGGACTCAGGCAGCTCCGAATAAGATATTGTAAGCTAAACAAAACAGTTACACATTCATTTACCTCCTAAATATTAACTTTTGCTATAACACACCACACTGCTACAGCACAAACTTTCACCATGACCCCTAACTAATCTCCCTTTCAACCTTCACCTTTCCTCTGCAGGTCGAAAAACGACAGCAGTTGAAAACACACGTAGCAACCAGAAAAACCATCACAAACATCTGGACAGTTATTTCTTGTTTTAATATTTATATAGTTGAATTTATGCATTGAGTCTGCAGTTCTCTGTTTAACTTACAAAATAACTTGTTTCATCAGCACAACATAAGACTCCACTTTCTTATTTTTTTATTTCAAATCTGAACAGGGGAAAAAACTGAACCCTTCAATCATATGCAACAAAATATGGGGTGCAGTGTGTTTCACTTGAATTCAACACACACCCTTGTTATTGGATGACTATCATTAACCCCTCTGGCTTTGCCCTTGAGGGCTTATGTGCCATCCAACAACTCGGGTGTGTGTTAAATTCTCGTAACACACTGTACCCCGTGCTTTATCCTATATTTAACTTGGATACTAATCAGTAACTAAATTTTGTATGCAAAACTTTCCAGTTTGAACAAAAATTCCACTATTCTTAGGGATGGGAAGGGGAGATTTATACAGACTGTATGAATTAATACATATTTGCTTTAGGGTAAAGGTCGTTTGTGTTATGTTTATAGTTTAAATAAGTTTTTGTATTTCTAGAATGGGATGTATGCTTTAATACATGCTTGCTTTGCAGTTTTTCCTTGAATTTTCTTAGTTGGTGACATAATATGATTATCGTGAAGGTTTTAATATAATTTTCTCCTACTTAAGGGTTTTTAGTTCTATGATGTAGTCAAGATAAGTATGCACCAATACTTCCTTTACTTAAATGTTTTTCTGTTGGATTTCAACAGTTTTTAGTGTACTGTATTATGATTTTGTTACAAAGAGGATGACTACAATACTTATCTTTTATTTCCTACCTGATTTATATACCACTTTTTTGTGTAAATTCAACACTGTTTGTAGAACATTTGATTGTGAAGTTTAATAAAAAAATTCCCCTACTCTTTTAGTGGGGAGGGGGGAGGGGTCCGTTTTCAACATTTATTAATAAGTTTTGGGACTATAAATATGAAATTTTGTATTGAATGTATGAGGAAATATTTATGTTTACCTTTATTTTGCATTATGATTTTATGTGAAGTGACACTATCATGTATATATTTTTCTTTTATGTTTTAATAAAAAAAAACTCCCCTACTCTTTCCAATAATTTACTGTATACAGAAACATACATGCATTAAACTATGTTGTAACTGTTATTAAAAAAAATAAATAAATATATTGCTGAAATGGGTATGATGACAGAGGCTATAGTCAACCAATATAGGAATTACAAGAAATACAAAGACAATAAAACCTCTTAATTAACACAGTCTTTGGCAACTAATTTGAAACAGATATTGGTGGACCAGAGGGGGGATGAACCAAAAAAAGAGAGGGGACAAAACACGAAGGAAAAATGAGTATGGAGGAAAGAAAAAAGGAAAATACTAGCTTTATAACATTCATTATGTTAACAATAAACAAACAAAAACATATTAATCATCTCCTGTGTTTATCATTCCCGATAATACAACAATACAATATATACAATAGATTCTACTGTTACATACAGGTTGGCATGCTGGATATTTTTATTTATTTATTTTATTTATTGAAGAACATAGGAATTACAACCCTTTGAGTCATAGACTCATTTCCAAAAGCTCCACATCAGGTACAGAGTAAGGACAACAATAACGGATTATAACAGTTGAATACGGTATGGTGTAATACAGGTGTGTAAGATGCATACAAATGAGGTATTTGCCTATACATGAGGTAGCTAAGCAGAGGTTGAATCACAAGGTTACATTCAGATAACTGGGTGCTGCCTCCAGGGAGGCATTGTCAGGCATTCCTATCACAGATAAAGCTATGAGGCTAATATGTTCATTCTTATCACAGATAAAGTTATGGGGCTAATATGTTAGGCATAGGGCCTGTGGGCTTCGGAGGTGGAAGATTGAGTGCTGCCTCAGTGGAGGCATTGTCACTGGGCCGGGTGCGGCCTCTAGTGATACCACAGGGCCTGGGATTAGGTTGGCCATGCAGCATGGTGACTGGATTCTCAGTGTTCTAGAGCGATTTCTTCTTATGAGATTTGTAACTTGTTTGTCTTTACAAAGAGTGGGGAAGAGTAAGAATAAACATTCAATTTTAATTATATACAACACTATGTTCACTTTGCTGGTATGGAGTAGGGTGCCGCTTTCAGTGTTGGGCACCCAGCACTGGTGTATTCTTTATACATCTGGCAGCCAGGAGGAAGGGGTACTTGTGGTGGAGTTGGACACCTGCCGCTGGTGTATCACATACATATCAGGTGAGTGGGAGGGTGGGGCTACCATTGGCAGGGTTTGGGCACCTATCGCTGGTTTATAACATATAGCTTGTGTGGGTGAGGGGAGTGGGGCTGGTAGTGAGGTTGGACACCATCTGCTTCTGTGTTGCATACAGATTGGGAAAGCATAAGGGTGTACCATCAGTGGGATGGGTACCTGCTATCAGTGTATTGCAAACAGATTGGGTGAGCAGGAGGGGTGACCAATAACAGAGTTTGGCACTTGCTGCTAATGTATTACTTATAGATAAGGCAATAATTAAATCGTTGTGCACACGGAATTCCCAATTACCGTGAAACTGGCAGTCATCCGTGTAATTCTGTTTATTTACAACGTAGCATGAAATGTACAAAAAATCATTTTGCGACTTAGGTTTGTCTCCTTTTCTCGCATTGCTAACCTAGATAAACTGTAAAAAAGCAAAACAGAATCCCCCCCAGTTATTGCGGCAACAACCTCCCAGCCCTGAATGCCCCTTACAGGTTACCTCTAACACTGCCAGGTCCATGGAGTGGCTCTAAGAATAGCACACCATCATGCCAATGGCAGAGGAGTTTTTACTCTGTTTTTCTCCCAATCTTTAGTGAGTCTCCCTCACCTTCACCAGTGGTATGGGGCCCCTTGCATAGCAACAAATTCCCAATGATGCCTCCCTGATCTGGAACATGCTGCTGACAGCAGCAGTACACAGTCTCCAGCCATCCGGCGACAAGGCCCCCCCCCACCGAGTCTACTCTCGAACACGTTACCCATTAAATCAGCATTCAAAGAACAGCCATTGGAAATCTGCTGGTGTTTTGGTCCTATTTAATTGGAAATCTGCTAATAGATAATAAAAGCAATTAAAGCGTTACTTTTTTTACAACGACTCATTTGTAAACTCATTCATTTTAGTGAAATACTGAATTTAACCATGCAAGCGCCGTGAAATGTAGTAAAGAAAATTGTATAAATAATACTGCCTTACTTATAGATTGGTTGAGCTGGAGGGTGGGGGCTGGCAGTAGGGTTGACCACCAACCACTGCAAGCTACAGACACTAGAGGCCATTGTCTTAGTAAGTCTCTTACCCCTTCCCCAAAAGCAGAGGAGACATACATGATGCTGGGGAGAAAATATGGCTACAGCCATGTGTTTGGTTAGTGAAAAGTTCAAAATTACTCAAGCAGTGTGACCCTTTCTCAATACCTAAGGTAATCCCCCAGAAGGGATAGCAGGGTCCCCTACCCTAACTTCACTGGCTCTTTAAGCCTGCTTTTACAAAGGTGTGCAGGTGGGAATTCTGACTGGAGAGGAGGAACAAGGAAGCTAACTACAGAACTATAGGTGTGCATATGAATGTAACCCCTGTTACTGTGCCTGTCTGACACAAGCCCCCTTACCTCCAGGGCAGCCCTATATACCTGCTTGACCCTCCCCCTTTTGGAAGGCACTGTCATGCTAACTAACATACCTGATCCAGTTCACATGCCTGGAGGAAGTGGCTACAGACAAATTCTCACCTGCTGGCAATGGTCTTGATGCAGGCTGTCTATTGTCTTAGTAGGCCCCATACCACTCCCCTTGAAAAGAGGAAACATACATGAAGTTTTGGAGAAAAATGACCACAGCAATGTGCCTATTAAGTGAGAAGCCCCAAATTACACAAGCAGCATGATATGTGCATCCTGGGAGTCTTAGCAAGTCTTTTAATGGTCAATGCTATACACCAGTCCTTCTTGTACTCCAAAGGAACTATTGGGCAGATGCAAAATTCCCAAAGGGTATGGACTCTGGAGGGACAACCGTCTCCACCAGCCTATAAGACATAATGGATGGCTCTCAGGCCATTTGACTTGAGCATCTCTCCAATTGGATGGTGCCTCACATGCAGGCTAAGCCCAGAGAGCCTTTTTCCTGATCTCTACTCATGCCAGCTTTTGGAGGAACCCATCAGTAACAGAAGCAGAGTCCCCCTTATTACCCCCTTTGTATACTCCTTGTGAGACTGCCATGCTGCCACAGGATGAGCAAAGTTCATCCCCACAAAACACATCATGCTAATAACTCCAGAGCACCTTGTAGGTCTGCTAGGTACCTGACATAACCTGTGTCTGGTAAATGCACTCCTTCACACATGAATAACGAGGATAATGCAGTAACAATCCTATCATGCCATGGTACAGTTCTACCAACAGTGTCTATAAAGCTCTGCATTGCCACATTGATTATCCTGTTCAATTGCAGCAGGGTTCTCTTATTAGTGCCAGTTGTGCCTCTGTTTGATGTGAGACCAAACTAATACAACTGGCCAGGCTTCCCAGAGAACTGGACAGTCATCCTTCACTCTGCACAGCAAAACCAGTGACTTCACCAACCTATGTCACTGCCACCCAGATGAACCACCAGCACTTAGGAGGGGTGGGCATTGCCAGGCTTTGGCAGTAACCCATGGGGGCAAATCTCCCCACCTCATCTATTGGTGCCCCATACATTGCACCTGCTGTTGCTGGGGATTCAGGAAGAGGTTATCATGCCCAAGACTGCCTTGCCTGCCTGGTTGCCAAGTGAATAAAGGAATGTCCACACATACCCACTTGCTTTGCCTGGAAAGTGCAAACTACATGTAAATAAAGACAACAGAGTTAAAATAAATGTGGTCAAATGTATCCTTCAAAAGCTTGGGACTTCCATCTCCCAAGTGTCTGAATCTTGTTGTCTTTCAACCCTTCTGCCCTGGCATTGGAAGCAGCCCCAATACAGAAAGAGTGAATATTGAATGCAGAATTTAAACCCAACAACATCATGGCATGGCCCAGCAATGTATTGGAACCAGAAGACGGTCAACGAGGTCCCATCTCCATGGTAGAAGAACATCACCCTGCCATCAGGTCCCTGAGTCACATACTGTACTCTTGTATTAGGTACCTTATATTCCAACACGCTGCTGGAGGTAGCCTCAGGATGCACCAGCTATGCCATGCCAGGTGGTCCATTTTCTCTTCTGGAGCCACACAATAAATCCTCCTGAATTACTGCCACATCCTTGTCAACCAAAGTCATGGTAGCCCCTGGAGTCACACTTCGTTGAACAAATCTGGACACCTGGAATGCCCCACAGAAAGTCACCAAGATGGCTGTGTGGAACAATAATGCCTCTCCAATGGGGAGCAGCACAGCCACAGTTGTTCACCCCACACATTTTCTAACAGGCTGATGCTAGGTGGGTGCCACCCACTGACCTGCTTTGGCAGGTCCCAGAACCATCCTTCCAGTATGTTGTGAATCATAAGGACCACATATTATCCTTAAATCAGGTGATCTTGGAAAACCAAGAAATGCTCACCAGGTGTTGGTGAATTACCCCCCAGCATTAAACACTCTTATTTCATCTTTACCAAGTACTGTCATAGCTGATCTACCAGTATTTGTCAAACATTTTCTCAACCCTTTGCCTGTGATTCATTCAAAAAGTTCTCCTCGCCCCTCCTGTATGCTGGGTACTGGGGAGCAGCTCTCAGAATTCGGGATGACCAACTCCCAGAGGAAAGTTAGGACTACTTTGGGATGTTGCTCTACTATGGCTGCCATTTCCCCAGACCTCTGCCACTGCACACAAGAAAGAGTATTGGCGGTACCATTATCGATCCCAGAATCATGCACAGCTTTGAAAGGGATATTTAGTAGGAGGCATCCCAGCAGACCTTTCATTCCTGATAGGCTGTGGATGGTGTGGATCAACCTGTGTTATCTGTCATGAAGAGAACCTTACTGTCCTAAAAGTAGCCATCACCAAACTAGAAGGATAACTATTATGAGAAAGAAGTCAAGCAAGGTTACCTACTTCATCAATCCCACTTCTCCCCAGGTAGGCAGCATTACTCCACACATCATGCTTTTTAAAAATATGCCCTTAAGCCAAAATTCAGATGAATCCATATAGAGCCTTAGTTCTTGACTTGTTATCACCATTGGTCAATTGAACAACATATTTAAACAGTTCAAGAATGCCTGTCACACAACTAGATTCTCCCTCATGCTCTCAGTCACCCACTGGCTGCGTTGAGATTTTTAGCACCCAAAGTCAGCCTTCAATAAACAGTGCAGGAAGGTCCTGCCCATAGGAATAACTTTGCATGGGAATTTGAAATTGTGGAGCAGTTGCTTGAACTAGTACAACGTTATTTTACTTGCCACCACCACTGAGATCAACACATCTCACAGGGCCTGGACCTACTTGAGTGGCAGATGAAACTTTGCAGCCCGTGTATTACTCTTGATGCCCAGAAATGACAATGAAGTTCAGAGCCCCTCTTTTTTGTCATGAGCCAGTAGTACCTTTGAATCTGTGCACATACAGTATCTACAGGAGATGTTTTCACTGACCCTAGACCTACCCACAAAGAGAAAGTCTTCCAGGTAATGGACTAACTCTGCCTGGTCTGCCTTCCTATCCACTATCCAATGCAAGAATACGTGCTGAACTGTTTAAACACTATGAATAGAGGTAGGCAGAAGTTGCAGATGCCATCTTCCATAGAACTTTCATGAAATTTCATACATTTCACAAAATTTTCCCAGCTTCCACATTTGATGATATCAGAATCTTCCAAATGTGTTTTGTGAATTTTTGCCCTGTTCCATAGAATTTTCTAGCTGAATTATTGAATAATGCACATGAACTGTAGAGTGTTAGTTCTGTGGAACTCTGTTCTGCAGTTTAATACATTAATCCGCAGTACCTGTAATGATTTCCAATCAGCTCAAAGTTAACACCAAGAATACAGTATCCATGACTTTTGGTACTGCTCAAAAATTAGTCAAACTCTTCCCCTAACCACCTTTTCTACCTTTGATGGCACCTCCCTTGATGTAGTCCCCGCGTTCAATTATCTTGGAGTCTGGCTGGACAGTCATACCAACTTCTCTTCACACATCAACTATATCCATGCCAACCTCTGCCCTAAGCTAGGAGCCATGATTAAAAATAAAAACTCCCTCTCCCCTGTGGTTTGCTCCTTATTAAAATGATCCTTTCATGTGTTTGATTACGCCAACATGGTCTTTGGGTCTGCCCCTGTCTCGTGCGTGTCCAGAATAGACACTCTTTTTAAAACATTACACAGAAACATATAATATGATGGCAGATAAGGACCAACTCTACTTGAATTGACAATCCCTACTCTTATTTGGACTGCCATTCCCCCGCTCTGCTGCACAGCAGGGTGCCTTTATGCTTATCCCATGCACTTTTGAATCCCTGTACTGTTTTTGCTTTCACCACCTCCGCTGGTAGGCTATTCCATGGGTCCACCACCCTCTCTGTGAAAAAATACTTCCTAGCATTCCCTCTAAGCCTCCCTCCCTCCAGCCTAATGTTATGTCTCCTTGTCCTTGTGCACTTTCCTCTCTGAAATATGCTCCCCTCCTGTACATTGTTTATTCCTCTAAGGTATTTGAAAGTTTCTGTCATATCCCCTCTCCCCTTCTCTCTTCCAGTTAATAGATGTTAAGTTCCTTGAGTTTTTCCTCATAAGGCTTGTGGTGCAGTGCATGTATCATTTTTGTTGCTCTTCTCTGGACTGCTTTCATTTTTTCTATGTCCTTCCTGAGGTGCAGTCTCCAGAATTGGACACAATATTCCAGATGAGGCCTCACCAGTGACCTATACAGTAGCATCATCACTTCACTCCTCCTACTGGTTATGCCTCTTCCTTTGCACCCCAGCATTCTGTTTGCTTTCCCCATTGCTTTTTCACATTGTTTGGATGACTTCAGGTCATCAGATATCATTACCCCAGTTCTCTCACCTTTTGCTGCTTTGCTGCTAATGCCCCTTCCCCCCCACACGCACCTCTATTTCCTTTACTCTTCCCTCAAGCTACCCTTCCTTCACTTCTGCTACCAGCACCATGCCACCACCCTCATTTCCAAATTCTGGTTTGGGTCTTGCCCATTTTACCTCTCCTCTCTCTTCTCCCCATCATCCCCTTCCTCCTCTCAGCTACGCTCCAGAGACCCCTGTACCTTCTCTGTACCATGTCCCTGTTTCAATTCTGGACAGGCAGCCTACTCTTACCAACTCTCCTCCCTCTGGAACTCTCTTCAAAGCTCCTTTGCCTATCCCCTTCCCTGTACTCTCTAAAAAGTGCCCGTTCCCAATTCCTTCCCCCTTCTCTTGCTCCTTTCCTTCCTTATTCACTGCAGCCGGGATGAATCTCTCTGTCTCTCTCTCTCTGCACGTTTTTAACTTGCCTTCTTCTGTGCCCCACTTTCCCTAACTCATCTGACTCCTAATGCCAACATTAATCATCACCTCATTCCCTATGATCTTTCCCTCCTTACCTGCCTCCTTTAGATTCTTCCTCTACAGTTGACGTTCTAAGCTAATCTTGTGCTACAAATGTCTAGAGATATTTGCTAATGTAGCATTGTTATTTCATTACCTTTTATTTTAATTATTTGTGTGCAATATTTATATTGTAACCTGACTGCTCACTTGTTTCTATCCGACATTTCCCTTTCCCCTGGGTAGCACCTGGAAACAAACTTTGGCTCATTGTGCCTCTCCCAGTTACCAAAATGTTAAATAAATAAAATACAACATTCTGCAGCTCAGTGATCAGTTCTACAGAATTTCTTTTAGCAGTTTAACACATTAATCCACAATTCAAACATTCATTTTGCACTTCAGTGCTCACTGAAGTTTGGAATAAATGTGTGAATTGCAGATTAATGTATTGAAATGCAGAATTTATTTCTGCAGTTTAATACATGCATCTGCAATTCATGCATTCATTTTGCTGCCCTAAGTTGGAATTCCTGCTGAAGTTACTAAAGTGCATTCTGAAATTTTGTGAAAGCGAAATTCTGACTTTTGTCAGAATTCTGCCAATGGAAGTTTAATTTCTCATAGCCTTAATACTCAAGTTACTGCTCACCCCGTTGTCATGTGATTGACAATATAATATTGACCATCAAATTTCTTCCCCAAATGGCTTGTCCACCATTGAAGTGGTAGTGTTACCGCTTGTGGTGCCGATTACCCAGATTTGGAAGTGAATCTGGGTGTTGGAGAGCCAGCTGGGGGGAGGAGGATTGAACATCTGTAGGACTGCTCTCCTCCTCTGGGGGGATGGGTGAACAGAGTCCATCACTTGCCTATCCCCGGGCTGAATCTGGAGGGAAGGCAGCCCAGGCCAGAAGGCTGGGAGGTGTGGCAGATATTGGCACATGTCATGCAGGAGCGTGCGGCATGCATCTAGATGTCCTTGCATGCCACACCTCCCAGAGGGCCTTGCAGGTCCCACACCCAACTAGCTGGACTCACCAGCCCAAACTCGATCTGGTACTTGGGGGGGCTAGAGATCCCTGCTGACCCTGCCAGAAGGTGCAAGCTCTGGGGGAAGACAGCTGGTGCTATGTCCTGGCAGAGGTCCAGGTGACAAGGCAGGAATGCCCTCCTGAAGGAGGGCCATCTGGGAGAAAGTAATAAAAAAATGTTCTTACCTACAGTGTCCGTATAATCTGGATGAGCTGGCAAGAGCTTGAATGTGATTCAATGTCTACCTTTGCCAAAAAAAAAAACTCTTTCCTGCTGCCCTCACCATAGCAACCACTCTATTAAACAATACATATGACACTGTTGTGTAGTATGGGTCATTTTTACCATTGATAGAGTTTCCCTCCAGGTAATACAGGTGGTTTATCATCCTGAACTTGCCTGGTGCCTTCTTGGGGACCAGGCCAATGGGAGACACCTGTAGGTGTGGCAAGGGAAGGGAAGGGAATGGCCTGCTATTTCTTTCTAATGCCACTTCATTTGACTCTTTTCCTGGACCAGACCCAGTTGCTCCCTGGCAGCCCTCAGGTTTTCAGCCTCCTACATCCAGTTTGGACCTTCATACAGAATCCTGAAGTTGATGGTGAAGCCTTCCACCAAAGCTTGATTGCATGCATGTTCCAGGTAACTGTTCAAACATGGCCTAATTGGATGCACCCTTATTGGAGCTGGGAGGCTTTTTATGCCACTTCCAAAAGGGTTGGGATGTACTCCTACCCAGCTGGCACTGGGTAAATGGTTGATGCCACTGTGAGCCATGCACTCATGTTCATAACAGTAGTGTTTGGACTTGCACCCTCCCTGATTAATTTGGTAGCAATGTCTGGTCACCGTCACCCCCTTTGGCAAGCACCCTGTGATCCCTTCTTCAAAGATGGGACCTGCCTGATTGTGAAGCAACTGTGTGCTGAACACCACCCCCATGTCTAGCACATCCCATTGTTTTGATGGACCATTTTGCTTCCTATGGCAAAACTGCTTATCATACTCAATCACCCATAACCCAGTTTGCTCATATGCATACCCATGATCTTAACATACTAGCTGCATAGGCTCACATCCATCTTGAGGTTAGACCATTTTATAGTCCCTGCAAAGATTATAAAGTTCAGTTACCAATTTTCACAGGTGCAGTGGATCTGGACCTTTTTCCTGATATCCACCCTCTCATCCTCCTCCTTATTCTTCTTCTCCTCCAACTTTTTAGGCTGATTCAAGAGCACGTAAATATCCACATATTCACCACTTTGAACCTACTGACTTACCCTCTCCATGAGGTGAGACTCAACAGGCTCAAGTAGTTTGGTGGAGGAGGCAAAATCACCACCTGGGATGCAGCTGCTGCTGGGGTTGCAGGGGCCAGTTCCATGCCCTGTGGGGCCACTGGTGTCATGCTTGAAGGCTAAGACACTTTTTTGCCTCGGTTCCAGGGCATCCATGAAGGTTGGAACTGGGTCAAACATCTGCTCAAGTAATGTCAGCTGTGGCTCCACTGGAGGGTTTCTGGGATCCACTGGGCCACTTGGCAGGACTTGTGAGACAGTGAGCAGTGTCTAGTGCCCTGCTGGTTCCATCATTACTGGCTGGGATGCAGGAAGCTCAGTTATGACCAGTGAGGCAGGGCCAGGGCTTCCAGCTCTAGGGGGATAACTGGAGTCAGGCTGTGAGAGATGGAACCCCACACCTTCTCATAGCATATTTGTTCCACCCCCAGGCCCACCGGAGCCAGGTCTGAAAGGCGAGGGCCTGTTAGTTCAGCCAGGAGAGAGACTTGCCCCCCTCCTTGCTCATCTCCATCTTTTTGGCACTGGATCATCTCTTGGATTACTACCCTCAATGTTCTTAATTAAAAGTGACCCTCAGGACTGGCCCTTAGGTGCAGCAGTAGTGCTACTGCTTGTGACAGTGGCAACCTGAGTTCAGGTGTGAGCTCGGGTTGCCAGAGGTCAGACAGGGGAGGAGGATTGAGCTTCCCACATGATGCACTCCTCCTTCAGAGTGGTAGGCTAGCTGTCTCCGCTTCTCTACTGCCACCTGGTAATGACTGGAGGAAGTGGAACCAGGGATGTCTGGGGAGGGGAGGACATTGGTCAGGATCTGGGTGTGACAGCATGCCTATTTGTGCACATGCATCCATAGATCACCTATGCACACTGATGCCCTCGGGGTGAGAAAAACAAAGAAAATTAATCCCTGTACTTGAGGATGAAGGACCGCCTTGCAATGCAGGATCCTCCTGCTTAAGAACCACCACTCCAGCATCCTGATAAAACCAGATCACTCAAGGGTAAGCCCTTCCACCTCTTCCCCACCTGGGGGGAATAGCCAAGGCTCCATGGGGGAGGAAAATATGCACCAGCCAAAGGTAAGGGGTATGAAGCTGGCCTGCCTGGGCAGAGTCCAGCAGGAGATTGAATGCAGTGTGGAAGAGGGCATAAACAGAAAGTTAGAAAATAGGCCCTCATCTGATCAGGGCTCCATTCTTCAAAGTTGGGCCAACCTTAATCCAGGGTAGCTTGAGCTGGAGTTGTCTACTGCTGCTTCCTTGCCTACATCCTTGTCTTCCCTGTCATGGGTGACCCTGGTTGCTGGGGCACTGATGCTGGCTCTGCAAGATGCACAGACTGAACAGGAGGAGCAGGATGGGCAGATGACCCGGCCCTGTCTGATTTCACAAAACTGGCATCCCACCAAGCTTTGCCACCTAACTGGAACAAGGCCACCAGCTACCTGTCAAATTCTGCTTCCCCCTTCTGTGCCATGGTCTCCACTTTTCTGGGCATGCTTCCTACTATATCACCATCCCGATCTCCTTTACCAGTCAACCAGTCTTTGAAAACAAATGCCACTTTCCCTTCATCACTGCAACCCCACATCAACCCAACCCACACCCTTACCTCCTATCCAGACGCCCCATGGAGAAACAGATACCCCACCTCTTCTTGCTGCATACCTATCCCAGACAGCAAGAAGCAACCCTTCTCCCAATTAGACTCACCAGTAGGAAGAAAAAAAATCATTTTAGGGAATATAGATGATTTCATGCTGGTTTATTTAATTCAATGAGTTCAGCTTCCAAGTGGAACAACAGCCAAAATGATGATACCGTAGAGCACTGTTCACAGTCCAGGTGCCCCAGTGCTGTGCTCAAATGGAGTTTCTTCAGGGGACAGGATCCTTGAATTTAGCCACACCTATGTAAGTGAAACTAAACAGCAGCTGTATCCAACATTTAAATAAGAATAACAGCAGTGTATACATATATTTAAAGATCAGAAGTCCCAGTGGGTAGTCAAGTTCATAAACTAGTAAGAATCTAAAACCAAATAAACACAAAAGTGAGGTACAAAAGTGAATTAAAACAGGAGGAACTTCAGACTAACAAGTGGCTAAGCTAAAGAGTTCCTTGATAACAACATTCTTGCAACTGATATACATCTACTACTGCTCAAATGTATTCCCAAAGAAAGAAAATGTAGAACTAATGCCAGTTGTTGCACTCTCCTCAACCATGTCATTGCATCTTGGGGATCTCCTTGCAAGGTGACTCGGCTAACGCCTCATGACTTCAACTTGGGGGGGGTGGTAATTACATGGTAACCACATAACCACACACCCTGTCATGTATTACTGCTTATGTAATACAGGAGAAGGATTGCCAGAACCCTCTGAAGTTCTGGGTCCTAGCTCTAGTGTAGAACTTTTGAGAAAGTTCTAGGGTTTTAATCTTTTTCAGAATATTTTAGAACTCGAACCCTGTTTCTTTAATTGCGCTGCCAGTAATGAAGATAATGGTGAAATACACGTGAAATTGAAGACCGAAAGAAATGAAAACTTTTCAATATAATGGGAGAGTGAAATGATCATGTGTGACTTTGATATAATTATAGCTAGGTTTATCTATGGTTTCTTCTCTTAAAGTCAGCAACTTACAGGTGCTCACTGAAAACTAGGTCACCTACCCACCCATACATTAAACATTGTCCTGCTGCAGTTGTATTACAGTTGCTGATTAAAAAAAAAAACAAACAATAAGTGGTACATTTATGTACTCAGTTATATCCATTCCTCACCACTATGAAATATGAACAAAAATAACTGACATTAGCTACCTCAGCTATTTGGTTTTTGCTGCTGTCGCTTTTTTTTGAGGTTGAACATTTTATTATTTTTAAATTAAGATAAACAGAAACTTACAATATTCAAAAATACAACAAGTATATACAGAGATACACACAGTGCGGTGACGTACATTTGTGAATATGTCAGTCCTAGCAAGTTCATACAAGGATCAAAGTAAAGGTAAAAGTGATAAATAATAAGTAATAATATAGGTAATAAAACACAATGGAGTATAAAATATCATGTACTGTATGTGGAGTTAAAGAAAATAACTAAAGCATAGTTGGGAGCTTCTTATTGACAGAAGGGTACTACTCATTTGTTGCTAACTCCTCATTATTGGATCTAGAAGGAGTTAAGTCCTAAAATACATATTACTATAGAACAGCTATATATACTATAATGGGTTACTTTACATGTTTAAGTTTCACTAGGATTTCAGGCTAGAAGTGATTCACAGCATTTTGAAATGCAAACTTTAAAGATAGGTCTATTGTAGGGGTGGGTGAAACTGCCATTTACCGCTCCCGCTGAACTTCCATGGAAATTAAGAGACTTTCGTGAAAGTTTCCGAACTTCCACCTGTGGTGGAATGGAAAACGTCCGCGAAAGTTACCAGGCAAAATTTCACCTGGAAATGAAGAAAATAAGCCCTGGTGGCTAGTGGTTCCTCCCCCCACCTGTCCCACAAGTTAAAAATGATCCCTGATGACTAGTGGTCCTTCCTCTCCACCCGGTAATCCGCCCACTGTGAAATGTATAGTAAGTAACCCCCCGCCCCCTGCACCCCGATCTCCACTGTCCTGTTAAAAAAATCTTTGGTGGTCTAGTTTTTTTTTTTATTTAAACCCCCTCCAGATTCCATGTTTCAGTTGTCACGTGATTTTTAAGAGACAGTGTCTGTCAACCTACTTATTCATTAAATTATCTCAATTTTGAAAACACACACACTTAATGATTGGTCACCTTCTGTAAAGACTGCTGATGTGGCTGGTTGCTTGATTTCAATTTCCTTCTTCTGTTTAAAAGTGAAAAAACAGACTGCCCCTGGCCCATACTGGGGCACCACAATGTTTTTTTGCAGTGCTGTACTTCATCAACTTCAACTGCATCTTTCCTGACTGGTAATACCACCAGGAAGTCTAGCCAACCATAATGCAGTGGAAGGAGAGAGAGGAGACACATTATCAAGATTGGCTTTTTGGGGTGTCTTTGTATTGTTCAGGAAGTATGGAATTAGAGTTGATCAAGGCAGGATTTGACAGGCATGTTAATATTTACTCGTAGCAGAATTGTGCTCTGTTAGGAAAACATTTTTCATTGCACTGCTGCCATAAATGGTACTAAAAAGGAAGTATATAACACAACCAGCAACATCAGTGAATTTTACACAAGGTAGGAATCCAAAAATATGGGTGTTCATTTCAACCAGAAATAATATGATACAAAATCAAAAAAAACAGAGTTTGACAGCAGATAAAGACTGCTTGGCCCACCTAGTCTTCCCATTTTTCCTGCCTGTTTCATATATAGTGTTGTGCGAAACTGGAAAATTTCACCCAGTGAAATATTTTGCAGTATTTGTGCATTTCATGAAATATTTCACTGGGTGAAATGAGAAATTTCTCCTCCGCAGGGTGGGTGAAATTTCACCCTCGAGCCAGTAAATTTTGCTGCTCGCAGGTGAAATTTCTTTACCCGCAGGTGAAATTTCTCAATTTCACCACCAGCACAAATCTTTTTTAAAAAAAACAATCCCCCTCACTTCTGCCTAGTGGTGTTCCCACCGACAATGATCTGCCGGCCCAAATTCAGAACCCTCTCCCCCAAGTCACTCTGGGTTATCCCAGGTGCTCAGCCCCAATCTTTAAAAAAAAATCCCTCCCCTGTTCCTGGTGTCTAGTGGGCCTCCCCAGCTGATTACCAGCTGAATTGAAGTAAAGAACCCTCCCCAATCAACCCTAGTTATTTTCTCCTCCCCTAGTCATGACCCTGGCCCCAAACTTCAAAATAAAAATAAAAAATCCTCTCCCTGTACCTAGTGTTTGAGTGGACCCCCACCCCACCCTGTCTTAAGTGAGAGCCACCCCACTCTCCCAGTACCCTGATCAGGCCACTGGCACAGCCCTCCACTCACCTCCACAGCTGGCAGCCCATCTGAGTGCCCAGTGAGTAAGTGCGTGCTTGTACAAGCATGCACTCATTCATTGAGCTCTCAGATGGGCTGCCTGGACTGGAGGTGAGTGAAAAACCGGTGCCAATCATGGTGAGGGAGGTGGGTGAGCTCTGGCTATGACATGTAGAGGTGCGGAGTCCTCAGACTCAGGGACAGAGGAGGTGATTTTTATTTTGAGTGGGGTCAGGATTATAACTGGGAGGAAGAAAAATAACTGAGGTTGACTGGGGAGGTACTTTACTTCAATTCAGCAGTTGATCAGCCAAGGGGTCAACTAGACACCAGGGACAGGGGAGGGAATTTTCTTTTCTCAAAGACTGGGGGCCAGGGGCCCAGGGATAACTCAGGGTGACTGGGGGAGGTCTTGAATTCAGCCGGTGATTGGCCGGGGGGAGCACTAGACACCAGGGAGGAGGAAAAATAAAATATAAAGGATGGGCCTATGAGGGTGAAATTCTGGGTGACATTTTGCAATTTCACCTCAATTTCACGAAATATTTCATTGGGTGAAATTGCTGATTTGTGTCAATTTCACCTGTGAAATAAAATTTTGTAACATCTCTATTCAAATACTGCAGATCCTAAGTGATCTGCAGCATACCCTCCCTTTCCTATTGCTATAGTCCCTTTATGTCTGTTCCACGTGTTTTTGAATTCCATTACTGTTTTCCCCTACAACCTCTGCTAGGAGGCTGTTCCATGGATCCACCATCCTTTCCATAAAAAAAATACTTTCTCGTGGGATCTAAGTGAGCTGCAAGTATGTAGTGTTTTGATTTCGTACAATAATTGCAACTAACCTGTCATCATTTTGGAAGCACTCACACATTCTCTTTACAAGATTTCCATGATACTGCTAATATGTCTCATCTTCAGATCTATCTCTTTGTACCTGTAGAGTGAGAACACTCAGATGATATGAAATCAGCATTATAAGTGGGATAACTTGACTCAGAGATGCACTTTCTGAAGACATGTTCCTTGTAGCTGTCTCAAAAGGAGCTAGGATGCAGCACACTGTCTCCATTAATTTCCACTGCAGCACAGAAAGCATAATGCCATCACCAACAATGTAACCAGAGCAATATTCATGTATAGCTTGCTTTAGTTCCAAGGTGGGCTTATATGCTGCAGCATACAAAGAGTTGAGTTCCACTGAATGGAAACACTTTGAATCAGCTTTTGGTGGGGCAGCTTGTGTCTCTTTCACAGTTTGGAATATATTCATATGGCCTTAGTTGAATGTAAAAATTGGGTCACAATTTTTTTTGCAAACAGCAATCAGATCATCAACTTGTGTTCATTGATCTTGAACCCAGTGACAGTTAAATGTAAGCAATGTGCAAAGCAAGAAGCATGCATGAACCCTCCATCCTGTACTGTTTTCAAGATGTTGATTCCATTTTCACTTGCTATAAAGCCACATTTAAGACCATGAGATCAAATCCAGTCAGGGGTTATGTAGTTCTTACAAAATATTTGTAGCTGTATGACTTTGCCCAAACTTCTTTATATGAAGCAATGCCATTTCTTGGGGTGTGTTCATTTTTGAAGAAGTATGAGAAAAACTGACACAATGAACAGTAAGGGATATATACAGTAATTTATATTCTGACTTCTGGTCCTCATATCTGTTTTTACATGAATAACCCTGTTTTCTGCAGTTTTAAGTGCAAGCATCACTGTCTTTTTTAATGTCTCATAAATGTTTGGTATTACAAAACAGGCAAAGTACCTTCGATGAGGAATATTGTAACAAGGCTCTACAAGTTTCACAATCTCCCTAAAATCTTCATGATCTATTAAAGGTAGGGGAGAAGGGATCCAGCTAACAGTTCCCTAATTTTGTGATTAAGATGTAGACTCTTTGGATGATTTTTGGAAAAAGTATTCTTCCTCGCAAATGACTGAGACAATTTTAATGGTTTACAACATGTCTCTGCTGGTTTATTAGACATTGTTTTTCTTTTACCAGATGGACATTGGGGTGGTGGACTTGGACTTATGCAGTCAGTGCCATCACCGGATGAGCAACTTGTGCTAATAGTGTTGACATTGGTGGTAATGGTTATCCTAGGGCTGGCACTGGTTCTAGCCACATCAAGTTCAGAGAATTCACTATGCATTTTTACAGATTCCTGACTCTTCTCATCAGTGAAGGATATGTTTTTTGGCTGATCAAGCAATCCTGAAACTTTACCATGGCTTACACTTTGTTTACATACCCTTGCAGAAATAATTATATGAAATGTTTTCATGCTGCACACATAAACTTACCCATATGATATGTATGCTGCAAGTATGATTTAAGTGTTAAACTGGAACTGACTGCATGCATGTGGCATGCGTGCAGTGAGCAAATGTGGAAAGCATGCTTTTTATGTTAAATTGAAAGCTAGTGGTTGCTGAAAACTGTACAGACTCTATAAAAGTTAAATGACTTGCTCAGGATCACATAGTATACAAGTGGTGGTTGATGAGATTCAAGCCTAGGTCTTCAATTCTCCTGGTTTGCAGTTCAGTGCCTCTAACCACTGAGCTGTACTACCTGCATACACATGACTTACTTGTACTTCAGTACAAATCTGCATACATCTAAATGCTAGCCACATGCTTATATCCACTGATATACTTTTTTGTTTTCTTGTTCCCCCCCTCATCTTAGCTGCACAGCAGAACTGTAGCACACATACCAATGGAAACACATGTGGTTCTTCCCACCAGCAACACACACACTTACCCGCTAAACTACTCAATTACTTCTATTTAGCCTGTACTCCTTCTATTTTCGCTCCATAGTTTTGAATGCTTCCATGCAAGCAGACTTTAGGGGGCAAGCACAAAGCTAACAATAACTCAACAACCACCCTGACAGACAGTCCCCCCTCAGTGCACACACCCTATAGCAGGTGCAGCCACACTGCTACAGACAACCCACCAAGTATAGATATACTGTAAGTCAAGAGTCTCTTACCTGAGTACTAGGGAGCCAGAGGTAGGAGTCTTTCATAGATGATGTCCATTGGTCAGAGTGCTGGGGCATACCCCCCTGAAATGAATGGAGTTATTTTTTATTACTATTTTATACATTATGGTGGTGAGTTGGAGAATAATGAAGGCCACTGTTCTACAAACAATGCCCTTGTTAGTCGAGTGGTGGACTTCATTAATCTCCAACTCTCCATCAATAATGTATAAAATAGTACTAAAAAAATACCCTCAATCATTTCAGTGGGGCACGCCCCTGCTCTCTCCCTTGCCCTATGTTATAATGTGCCTGAGCATGGGGATGTGGAGGTCCGCTTCACTGTTGGAAGCATAAGCCTGATTATAGTGGGGCTCCAATAGTCTGTGCATACCATACCTCTAAACTGTCCCTGAATGCAAGGGACAGCCCTTATTTTACCCCTGAAAACTGTTCTGCCCCTCATCCATCCCTCATGGAAAACATGCTGCTCACTCAGAGGATGTCCTGTAAATTTAGACTTTACGGTACGGGAGCCATTTCAGATTTTAGCAGGGGAAGCCAAAAACCAGTGGAGGCAAGATACTAGTTAGTCCCTAGGGGGCAAGCTCTGGAATGTCTCTAAAAAGTAAAACTTATTTTTTGTGACTGAAAAGAGATATGCAAATCAGGAAAAAGTCAAATGTATAAGATTTATCAGTCTATACCCCAGAGCAGTGCTTCAGATTTGGTCTTAAACAAGCCTAGTTGCTAACCAATTTTTTTCCTGGCTGATGTTCTGACCACCCCCCCCAAAAAAAAATATTGCGTCCAAATTTTTCTCCCCAACTCCATTCCATTCATTACCCATTTCATATGGATCTTGAAGCCTCCCAAAGGTGCAGAAACATGAAAAACACATTAATGTTTCAGTCCTTCCTCCTTCCCCAATCGCCCTGTAAAAAAAAATTATTTACTTCTATTTACCCATCCATCTGGCCAAAACCTACAGCCTAGCCCAGTGTGCTACCTGCCCTATTTTTAGTCTGTTCCTCTTCCATCCTTCTGCCAGAAGCTGGATGCTAGAACTGACCATCCAAGGTTCTCAAAATGGTCTGTGACCAAGTCACCTCACCAACCGAACCCACCCAACCTGTGTTACCTGCTTCTTGCTTGGCTGTTGACATGGCTGCTGCCACTCTGCACTGATCAAGGCCTGTGAAGGCCACCAACACTGTTGTCACTAATGCTGTGAGACCTAGCTTACTGCCTCGGGGGGCCATGCTACTTATTTTTTTGTGAGGCAAGCCTAGTCGAGTAAGTAGGTAGCATAGTCTTGAGTTAGCTTCTAGCTCATCACAAGGCTCTTCAGACACCAAGGAAGACGAAGACTCACTAAGAGTAGAACAACAAAAATATGCTGTCACAACAATCCTATTGAGAGTTCAGTGCTCACTGATTCCTACAAGCTGTAGTGTGCAGCCTGTCTACTCTGTGATGGGAAAGACAGTGTCCCACTTACATGACTCGTGTTCTTGCTTAGCTGGAACTCCTCCACATCATGTGTGATGATGCTACTGCTAACAGGTGGAGAAAATGGACAACACAACAGAGACATAATCGAGTCAGGAGTGTACCTGCAGCATGAACACAACACAGGCCAGGGGAGAATAATTCTAAATTTAATGCCATTATTGCCACACCATATGAACAACCTTGACACAAATGCGGGGGGGGGGGGACTTCCCCCTCTAACCTACTTAAATGGAAACCCAGCTTTTTGGAAGAAATTAATTGTCAGGGGCTAACACCAGTTCAAGTAAATACAATGGTTTCCTCTGTGTTCTGAGGTACTGTATGTCCATGTTTCAGGATTTGTCCTGATCATTATGAGGGTTAGTGTCCTCACTTTGAGTGTCCATGTCCCTCATTTCAGTAACAAAATGTAAGGTATGGTGCATGCTTCCAAAACCCTACTCTGCACAAAAAGTGCTGTGCATGGCCATAGTGTTATATGCTCCATACAGAATGACAAAGGGAAAGTAAGTGAGCTGTAACAGTCACAGAGAAATACATTTGTAGTACTAAATATGCATAATAGGATTTACACGGCCAAAAATAAAAAGCTCAGGCTTCCCAACACAGAGGCCTCTCTTCACACATCTGGAATGGGGGATGTTGACTGATTATATCTAAGGCATTTAATGCAGTAAGCAAACAAATTAATAGCAATTTAATGACAAAAATCAAAAGCCAATAAACAACTTGCAAAAGGATCAGAACTAATGAGTTTAATTTTAATGGGAAATCAATGAAAGGGTATTTTAATGGCTCAAACTGCTAGCAGTAGTATGCAAAATAGAATCTGATGTGTTTTTTTTAGATGAGATCTGCACCAGCTTAGTTGCTGCACACATGGCAAGCATGCAACATGTGAACCTGATATGATTTTTAAAGAGAAACTCCCCGGGGAAACTCCTATTGAGTCTCTAAGTGCAGCAGGGTGTGTACAAATGCCTGATTAGGACTTTCAACATAAAAGTACATTTTTTCATTATACCCAGAATTTTAATTAAAAAGATCCGCTTGCTCCATAATGGCAACAGAGCCCTGGGTGGACATCTTACGCACCCTGGGTGACTTTACCACAAAGGTTATGCTAATGAGGGCTACCAACATATGCCTTTTGTTGGTAGCCATCATTAGCATAACTTTCATGGCAGAAGTCACCTGGGGTGTGCAAGATGTCCGCCCAGTCTGTGGCCATCATGGAGCAAGTGGATCTTTATAAATAAAATTCTGGGCTATCAGGTAATGGAAAAAAAAATATTTTATGTTAAAAGCCTGAATCAGGCATTTTTGCAGTCACTGCTGCACTCAGGAACTCAATATGAGTTTCCCTTTAAATGATGTTCACACCAGCTTAACTGCTGCACTCATGTCAAGCATGCAACACACAAACCTGATGTGATTTTTAGAAGATGTTCTCACTGGCTTACTTGCTGCACACATGTCAATATTGCAGTATGTGAACCTGATGTGCTTTTTAGACCTGGTTCACATAGGTTCACTTTGTGTATGTGAACTGCATGTAAATGTTGCACAATTAAGCATGTGGCATGTATACTGCATGTACAAAGCACACATATTTCTATAAAGGTAGGGAACAAATTGCTCCGCATGGATCACTTTTACTGACAGAAGAATAATGTCACACTTTAGAAGTATCAGACTTTGTTGAAGTGCTATTAAGATAATTAAACACTGTTTGTGTTTTTTCATCTGTCTAAGCAGAACCTAGGCCATCCTCCATGGTGCTAGATAAGTGGGCAGGGGCATTTGAGGGTTTTTCATCTTTATCCGATGTAGAAGTGGTGGATTCACTAGATATGTCCTTCTCATTGGCACCATCTGTGGATTTCTTGGCAAGTGCACTACCTGATTCTTTGTCAGCAGACGTGTTTATTTGATTTGGTTGAGGGACTGATGATATGTCACCGGTCCTGACAGTGTCAGACTGAAACAAAGAGATACTGTCTGACTCAGAGACTGACTCATTGTCACTTGCACTATTACTGCTATTCACAGGGATTTTAACAGCATGAACAGCATACCTCAAGGTGCTGCTCTGTGTGACACCAGCAGCTGCACAAGTTTTATTAAAAGGTTCTCCTTTACCATGGTTAATTGTTGCTCTTTTGTGGCCTGTTGTATTTTTACCATTTGAAATATTTGGTTATTTTTGCTAACACCAGGATTACGACTACCACCAACACTTGATTCACAATCAGCACCAGACATACAAGTCCTGTGTTACAAAACAATGTGTTATGTGATCGCTGCACTGAAAAATTAGTTTTGGTTGTATGCCACTGTGATGTTGTGGACTGGGAGCTACCTGAAGAATATGCAAGTCTGCAACTAAATTTAGATCACAAGTTCAAGGCTTACAAAATGGATTGCACATATGCATATACAAAACAGGGCACGGTGAAATGTCAGGAATTGTAATTCTAAATCTGAATAAAAATTATTGTATCGTTATTGGAAAACTTGTCCATTTGTTTTTATATTATATTACAATATTTATTGTTCTGTAATATATGTTACTTTATACAAGATTACACCATGCACTGGGTGCTGGGTGGCACATAGTCAGTATGTAACAGTACAGAAAAAAGGGTACACAACATGATGATGGCCAGTAGTAGTCCACGTAGGAGTCACACACACACACTGGGTGAAGTGCAGCAATCAAAGGGCACACAGCAGGATGATGGCCAGTATGTTACATAGGAGTCAATCTCACACTGGATACAGTGCAGCAGTCAAAAGACACACAGCAGGATGATGGCCAGTACACTACGTAGGAGTCTCACACACTGGGTACAGAGCAGCAGTCAAAGGGTACACAGCAGGATGATGGTCAGTACACCATGTACGAAACACACACACACACACACTGGGTACAGTGCCTCAGTCAAAGGTCACACAGCAGAATGATGTGCTGGACAGTACACCATGTAGAAGGAGTCACACACTGGGTACAGTGCAGCAAAGTACACACAACAGGATGATGACCTGTACACATAGACCCCCAAGGCTTCCAGTCAGTTGAGTCCACACTAGTCCCCACTGTCTGCCTACTCCCATACTCCCTTTCCAACAAACCACCTTGACACTTAATGCCACTGCCTGGCTGCTCTTTTTGATCCCCCTATAATTTCTGCCACAGAGAAAAAAAGCCTTCCACTGCCAGTGCCTGCCTGCCTCCGTGCTGTAACATTCCAAAATAGTGTCAGTAACAAAAAAAAATGCCAAAACATGGAGCAGAGAACAACACATCTGCTCTGCTATTCATCCAGATCTGTCTGCCCACTGATTTCCTGTTGTGCAGCTGAATCAGGCTTGAGTCACATGACTCAGCTCAACTGTACATGTTGCATTATTCCCACAAGTATACAGTAATAGTAGAACAATTTAATTAGTCCCTTCTGAGTCTCTCCCTCCCAGCTGTCAGTTCCTCCCTCCCAGTGTCTCAATCATCCAAGTATGTGGGCTGGAGTCAGACCACACTGCCCCCAAGACCAGAATCCCCCCACTAGGAGGCAGAGCATGCATGAGGAAATGGCAGGTAGTGGCACAAAATCGTATTAAATAAAAAAACACAACTAGAACCCTTTTGCGAACCCTCTAGTGTTTGAATTCCAAATTAGAACTCAAACACCAGGGTTTGAGGAGGGTTCAAATCTTTGCTGAACTAGTTCTGACAACCCTTTACACCAGGTGGCTGATAGTACAACAGTGCCACAAAATGAAGAAAAAGAACTACCCTCAGGTCCCAATGAGGCAAGTGCCAGAGTCTCTACTTAGATGGTCTTGAATACACAAATACAAACCCACCTAGGAACAGCTTTCCTAGCTGGGTGCTCTCCAAGCTAAGATTCCTAATAATCAAAACCATGACCTTGATCCTATTGTAACGGGGGGGGAGGGGGAGCAAACAAATTTCTGAGGAGGTGACATAGAAGACAAACACAGAACCATGCTACTTGTATTGCACAGCAGATCAGGTCTTTGTTTCAGTCACTTCCTTATCACTTGCCTAGAGCTGAATCATTTGACAGCTCAGTGAGAAACTAATCCCTAGCATAAGGACATCAGGGACACAAATTGGTACACCGCTAAAGAATTGTTATGCTCACAACTCCATCTGAAAAACTGGACACCTAAATGAATCGACTTCATTCACAGTCATATTGTAAATATCAATTAATCCAAAATTGCTAAAAACTGTACCACTAATACACTGTGTTTTCATGCATGCAATCTCACATAAAAATTGAATAAAAAAGAAAGGATGCTTTTGTTAGTGTAAATATCTTTCTTTATTTCCTGTCCTCTTTAAATTGTGTACCAAAATGTTGAAGAACTGATCTCTGAACTGCAGAATGATTACAGGTATTGCAGAGTTATGTATGAAATTGCAAAATGGAATTTCTCAGAACTGTCATTTCACAGTTCATGTGTATCATTCCACAATTCAGCTAGAAAATGTTGTGGGATGGGGTGAAAACTGGACAAGTACTGTACATTTAGAAGATTCTGAATTTGCCTGTTTTTGCCCAGTTCTACTCATGGAAACGTCATGGGCCCAGTTCACAATGCCCTGGGAAAGACACAAGACACTTGTGTCAAAGAAATATGATGTAAGGGGCTCACTGCACCACATCTTGCATCATTCCTGATACAGGAATGCAGCTTGTGCCAATTGGGGACCAACTGTGCATGCCAGGCTTGCACCTCCTTGTGAAGGACACACCGGTGTGCTATGGTGGATGGGGGCTTATGCTGGGGCAGTGCTATAGCATCCCAGCAAATGGGATTCAGCAATCCCCCCAACAGGGTACATGGTCTGTGACAGACCAGCCCAAGGCTGGTCTAAAGGTCCATGTGCCACCCCAATAGCCATCGCTGTGTGTGAGGGAACCTTTGCCCCCAGTTGCTGCTGCTCACCTGCAATATTCTGTGTCCTCAAAGTACCCTGAGGTGACAGAGGAGGGGTGCCCTCAGGGTCCTTCCCATGGTGCCATGCATGTGGCCACCCCCCCGACAAGGACTGCACTGTTCTGGTGGCAGCCATGCGCTGTCTCCATCAGGGCCTGCTGCCATCCCCCTCTCGTTCTAACCCAAGCTGCCCTCCCTGTCCCCTGTTCCTGGCCCCATGACCCTGCCAGCCTCAAGGGCAACTGGCCAACAGGTCTCTGCCATGGATGCGGATGCTGCCTGACTGCCCCACAGCTTGCAGCATTCCCCTTCTGTGAGCCTTGACTTTGCCATATGGCAATGGTTGCTGAAGACTGCAGAACTTTGGCACTGGGACCCATTCCAGGAGTGAATCAGGTACAGGGTCCCTGGTGCATCGGACATCACTGCAAGCTACTATTTGTAACAGCCAGCGATGATTTTAGGGCTGCTTCGTGAATCTGGCACCATATATTTAATATTAAAAAATCAAATGATACAAATATCAAAGGCTATTTTGAGGTTTATGGAAGATGTTGCTGGCAACTCATTGTTGCCCTAAAACAATTGTTTGAAGCTAAAGTCATCAGCCTGGTACTGTAAAGGTCTGTTTTATTAGCATTCACTAATAACAGTAAAGATTTAGAAACAATACAAAATGCTTTTTACAAACATATTTTACATTTGTAGAAGGATTACCAACAGCGTTACTGAGAAGTGAGTTGAAAATGAAATCGATATCAGTGCTGGCCCAACTAAGAGTGACTAAATTATGGGAAAGAATTGTATTATTAAATGAAGAGAAGACAATACATAAATGCTGGTTGGAAAGTTACAATAAAGCAGAGTCTCCATCATGATTTCAGAAATTATATAACTTATTGAAAACAATGGGTTCAATAGAGATCTGGGATCCATTTGCAGCTGATAATATCAGATTGTTTTTTCTAAATAACGGTCATTACGCTTCTGATGAAGGACTTGTTGGTCCAAAATCTAGAGCACTTTGTTCTTGTTGTTACATCTATGTTGGTCCATTAAAAGGTATCAAATCATTTGCTTCTGGATCTGTGGCATTACAAGGAATATCATTTTTTCTTTTCCAGACTGAATTTGTAAAATTGGTGGATATTCCAAATTTACAAATATAGGGTGGGATATTCAAAGCAGTTGCGCATGGTGCCGGCACAATAGTGGGAATGCGCCAAAGAGCAATATTCAGTGGGAGACGATGTGCAGCGCAAATCGCAGTGCACCAGTGCACAACCCTAATGAATGCATGTACAAGTACAGGGGGTGTAGCCATGAATAAGCTGCACAGTGAGATATTCAACAACAAGCCGATGGCGCAAGCATGGAGCAACAGGGACATGCGCAGAGCAAAGTTGAGCCCATAAAAAGACAGAGCAAGCAAGGGACGGTGGCTTGTGCCTTGGGTAGCAGGGATGAGAGACAGAGAGAGAGAGAGACAGAGACAGACAGAGAACCAGTAGCCAGGCAGGACAGCAGAAGGGGTACAAGATAGGCACAGACGTAGGAGATGCAACAGGCAGTGGGACAGGGAGTGTGACCCTGAACGTGCCTGTGTGTGTGAGCAGCCGTGTGTGTGTGTGTGTGTGTGTGTGTGTGTGTGTGTTTGTGTGTGTGTGTGAGATATCAGTGAGGTCAGCGATGGCAGCATGAGCCTACGAGCCAGGACAGAAGAGTGGCTGTGGGAGAATCTGGACAGGTGGGAGGTAGAGTCCACTGCCAGCAGGGTTCCCAACACAGGCGTGCGCCCAGTGCAGGGGCACCAGCAGCAGTATACAGCCAGGTTGCCCAGGGAGACAGCTGCATGGGGGGGCAGGACAGGCCAGGCCCTGGCCAGTGCAATCTTCCAGATGGAGGCAGTAATGAGGGGTGTGAGGAGGCAGGAGGCTGAACAGTGCAGCTGTGGAAGGGCCCGGTGGTGGTATGCTGGAACAGGTGGTACCATGCTCACACCACCTTTGAACAGTACTGTGACACCGAGATTGTGGGCCGGTACTACCTGAAACCAGCAATTCTGAGGCAGCTCTGTGAGCTGTGCAGTGATGAGATGCAGGTACCCACAAGACAGAGCCACGCCCTGTCGGTGGAGACCAAGATCATGGCCGTTATGTGCCTGCTCACCACGAGTACCTTACAGAGACCAACAGGGTACACCACAGGCATAACCCAGTCAGCCGTGTCTTGGCTCCTCACACAATTCCTCAATGTACTGCTGCCACATGCTGCGGAATACATCCAATTCCCCAGCACACAGGTGGATTGTGCACAGCAAACATGCAGGAGTTCCACAGGGTTGCACATATGCCTGGTATACTAGGGGCCATTGACTGCACCCAAATAGGCATCCGCACACCACCAGGGTCAGATGGGGTGGCCTACATCAACAGGAAAGGCTACCCCAGTGTCAACTACCAGGTGGTGTGCAATGCCAAAGGACATATAATCAATGTCTGTGCCACACACCCTGGTGGAGCACACGATGCCTTCATCTGGCACCAGTCAGCACTGTGCCACAGGTTCGAGAGTGGGAACATCCCCACTGGCAACCAAGTAGGTGAGTATGCAGCTGGAATGTGCAGCCTGGTACAACAGGGCAGGGTGTGGGGGATGCTAGGCTGGGGATGTCAGAGGGTCTGGATGGGTAGGCAGGGGGGGCAGCCACACAGACCACCATACTAACTTCACATGTCTCCACACAGGTGACAGTGGATACCCACTCAAGCCCTGGCTGCTCACCCTATACTGGCGCCCATCGATCCCAGCGCAAGAGAGATGCAATGATGCACATGCCAGCACATGGAACATCATCGAGCGTGTGTTTGGGCTGCTGAAGGCATGGTTCCATTGCCTGCACAGGTCTGGCAGTGCCTATAGTACAGCCCCTCAAAGGCCTGCAGCCTATTCCTGGCCTGCTGTGTGCTACACATCATGGCCACTGTCCATGGGATTGCTGACGAGGTCAAAGAGGGGAACAGCAGTGGGGACGACATGGATGCCATGCCAGGCGGTGGTGGGCAGCCCTCCCCGGGTGATGGGAACCCCGGTTGAACAGGATGGCCCAGCAGCACTGGGACACAATTGCAGAGGAGCACTACGGTGCATGCAGGTAGGTGTACATGACCACACACATATCCCAGGGACCATGGCACAGTATACAGGCATGCACGGCAGGGCCCCAAAACAGACACGGCTGGAGGACAGCGTGGATGGGCATGGGATAGGACTCCATGGAAGCACCCTGTATGGCACTGTAGATCCCACCCACACATCCCCACACACACCCACACACACACACATGCACATGCACATGGGCACCCACACGCGCACACCCAGATGCCGCCAATGGACATGTGCCAAACACTGAACATCAGTGCACACTGGCAGCCGGTGTTGTGTTGGCATCATCATACACATGCCACAGTGGCCAGCAGCTGGGTGGGTGTGCACAAGGCTGGCATGTTGAGTGGACCATGGTCAGCATGACTCTGGTATGCACATGCACACCAATGTGCACACAGCTGCAGCAGGCAGCGGACAGGGAGGGTAGTGGATTATGACTGCTGCACAGTCGCACAGTCACCACAGACACGTGAACAGCCCCGCCGAGACCACCCAGCAGATTCAGGGTGTGCGACGGCCACAAGGGGCATCACAGACAGTCCTCCAGGTGTGTTACTGCAGGAACGACACCAGTCCCTCACAGGAGTTTGCAGGCCCCTGAACAGGTCTGCTCCAGGTGTGCCCGGAATGCCCACAGTGGATCCTGGCATTGACAATGATGGAGTTGCACGATGATGGGACCCAGGGGTGGAGAATGCACTCTGCGGTGACTGCGGTGGACTGCCATGCACCAGGGTGGCCATTGGTGCTAAGCCAGCCGTGACTGCAGCGGTAAGCTAATCCAGGGCTGCGGTCATGTCCACCCACATGCATGTTGCCTTGGCCAGGAGCTGCTCATAGTCCCGGTCATGCCTCCCTGCAGACTGGTGCAGCTCTGTGCGGAGTGCACACACCCCTGCCATGACCAGCATCTGTTGCTCCATGGATGCCCGGAGCAGACGGGTGTGCTCAGTCAGAGGGTCAGTGACCTGGGGGGCATGGGTGTTGCACCAACCCACAGGAGTTGCGTGACCTTGCAGCACGGACCCCTGTGCAGGTGGGGCTGCACAGTGGGGCCCCCTTGGGCCTGAACAGTCTGTGGTGCAACAGCAGCAGCCGCAGTGGCCCCGTCCTGCTGCCACTGCTGCCCCTCCAGCTGCTATTTGCACAACAGTGCCGGGGTGGCTGCACCACCACTGCCACCCACTTCAGACTGCTCTGCACCATTGTCACCCACAGCCTGGCCGGGCGTTGCAGCTGGTGGGTGGACAACTGCCACCAGGGCACCATCTGTGCTGCTGTGTCGGGTGCGTGGTATGGATGCCTCCCCCTAAACAGCATCACTACTTTCCAGGATAACAGTCACATCATCATCGGTCCCAGACCCCACCCCAATCTGTGTCTCAGCATACTGGACGTCATGGCTGGTGTCCTGCTGAAACACTGCCAGGGCCTTGTCCAAAGTCATGCCACAGGCATCCGGTCAGACAGTGGGGATGGGCTGGCTGCGGTCTGGACCCTGGACACTGGTGGAGGTGGATGGATGGATGGTCCTCCAGGTCCAGGACTGCCCCCATGGTGGTCACCCCAACCCTGCTGCTGCATGCAGGTGCTCTGAATCTGTAAAGGAACACATACATGTTAGTGCTGCTGCCACACACCCCTGCCCCCCGCCCCCTTCCCCAGGCTCCACTGTTCCTATAATGCAGTGATGGGCTGCCCCATCTGGAATCCACCACTGGGAACACCCTTAATGGTGCTGCACAGCATGGACAGCGCCACCAGCTCCTCCTGCAGTCTCAGCTGTGGCCCATCAAGCTGTCTACCACCCATGGCAGCACATGCAGCCCGGATGGCAGCAACCTTATCTTTTATCCCCCTCCAGTCCGTGCCCACCTTCTTTTTGCACTCCTGTGCTGACCTCTGATGGCTGCCCTGCTGGTTCACAGCCCTGGCCACTCCCTCCCATGCAGCTGCACTGGCCTGTGGGGTGCCTGTTGAGCCACTTAGGAGGGGCTCCTGGTCCAGGTATGCGTCGAAGAGGGCATCACTCTCTGACCTCGTGAAGTTGGGCCTGCACCTCTGTGCAGGCCCCTGCTCTTCAACCTCCTTGTGTTCTGACATGCTTATTCCTGTGGGTATGGACATGTGATTAGTGATGGCTGCCACACACATCACCCCCCCAATCCACTGTCCCGACATGCCCACTGCCTGGTGTCTTACCTCTGAAGGATGCAATACCGGTCTGGTGCCTGTGCAGTCCCATGGCACCTTTATAGCACATCACATGCAAATTAGGGGATGCGTAACTGTCATGAGATGCAAATGCCTCTGATGCACCGCAGATAAGCTGATCAGCTCATCTGCATATTCCTGCTGAATATTGTGACGTTGCGCATGCACAAGTCATGGCGCAACTGTGTGATGTGCACAGTAGGCCTGGAAGTGCGCATGCGCTTACTGACATCGCGTATGTCGATGGTGCATCCTATGCACAGTGCACCATATGCACTACAGCGCTCTGCTGCTATTGGGCATGTGGCACTCTTGTGCTGTATGCCCTATGGCACCCGTGCGCCACTGGCACATGGACTGTGGGGCACACAAGCCCCTATTGTGCACCATGCATGGTGTGCCCTATTGCACTGTTGCCCACGGTGTACGTGCTGATCTTTGACCATGTGAGTGTCCTTTGACCCTCTGGGTGCCTGCGGCATGTGCCAGTGGTACCTCAGCTGTGTCACGCAGCACTGGGGCATGCATGATTGGGGATGGCAGCGCATCGTCAAGTGAGTCGCGCACCCACAGCACGTGCGGCTTGTGCGCTACCAGTCACCATTTTGGATTATCAATTCAGAAAAGAGCATGCCACACAGGAGCACAGTGATGGCATGAAATTGGAGCCAGGTTGAGCTGGTGAACCTGGTGGCATTGGTGGAACCACATGTGGTTTCTCTGTACAGGCAGGTGCCCCTGGACCGGCCTCACACCGAGGTGTGGTAGGAGGTGGCTGAGGGGGTTGGAGGAGGCCACTGGGGCCCAGCAAAGTGGGGAGCAGTGGTGCCACTGATATGGTGACCTGTGGCGTAGGGATCCTGACTGGTTGAGGTCACTGCTGGCACATGTCCAGAGGGGCGCTGTGCCACATCCAGGTGAGTGCACTTTTCCACGTCTGTGCCATGCCAGTGTTCTGTGGTGGGCCAGCGGGGTGTCACACCATGCTGCAGGAGGGAGACTGTGGCTGCCTGCTCTGCTGGCCATTGCAGCACACCAACGGTATGCTGTGCCACCGCACTGCCACTGCACAGGGCCGGGGGAATACTGTGCTGGTGGAGGGTGGGGCGCGTGGGTTGTTGACAGGTGCTGATGTTTCCCTCTCACTTTCTCCCTACTAGGCCCTGATGACAGGCAAAGAGCCAGGATGGCTGGTGCCACTGGCAGACGTGGGCAGGCCAACACTGGTGCACAGGCATGGGATGCTGGACGCGTGGGAGCTGCTGTGGTCAGGCACCAGTTGTACCGCAGCATGCAGGTAGGCACTCTGTCAGGGTTTGTTGTTGTGCAGGATGGGGGTGGGCCACAGTCCCATGTGCACATGACCGTTACAGATGTGCAATGCCAGTGGGGTCCATTGCACCATGCCGTGGCTTTCACACATGTGTGTGGCTGTTGCAGGTGGGCTGTGGGTGCACTCAGGTTCTAGTCATGCCACTGCCAGCCCGCTGCCTAGCCCTGTTGCCTAACCACTATGGTTGTGGTGTGCCGCACATGGGTGGTGTTGGTGTGCAGTGCTGTGCGTGGCTGTGGATGGTCAGGATTGTAGCTCATGTGGGCATGCATGCTGTGGCTGGCTGTGTGCTGGCTCAAGTGCACATGTCACTGTTGTCCACTGTGTACAGTGGGTGGACTATGGTGGTATGGACATTCACTCATACCATGTCCCCTCCTTTGTCCTAGGTGTCCGACAGGTGGATGTGAACACCAGGCTCCTGGAACGGATACTGAGGGTCACCACGGCCCTGCTACAGGTGGCACATATCATTAGGCAGACCATGGAGGAGATGGCAAAACAGGTGCCAGTAGGGTGTGGACGCATGTGGGGCCCATTGGCCTGCTCCACCTTCCCTTCCCCTGACCCCCTCCCTTCCTCCCTTGTACCCTAGCCCAGCCATGTCTTCTGTCCTCCTGCCTCCCTTCCCCAGCCTACCGTCTTGTTTGTGGCCTCGCCGTTCCCTGCTCGCTGTTCCTGTACAGTACATCTGTATATAGTTGCTTATGTTTTTTTGAATACACATTTCTTTTGTTAGCCATCCATGTCTGCTTTGCAGCTGGCGTATGGAGCCATGCTGCAGTGGTGTGCATGGTGGCCGAGTGATACATCTGGCGTTGACTGGGGTTTGTGGCTGGTGGTCTGTGCCCAGTGGCCAGTGTGTGTACCCTGGGGCATACGTGTGCACCCTGCTCATGTTGTGTGGCTTGTGTGTTGTGTGCTGTTGGCATGTGTGTTGTCAGCTATGGTCCAGGTGGTGTGTCCCGTGCCTTCCTGTGGGTGTTGCCCGTGGCTGTTTGCCAGTGGACATTGCTGCCACACCACCTCTGTGCACTGCTGTGGTGCACATGGTCAGGGCCTGTGGCCGTGTGCCTACCATGCCTCCCTCCTGGCATCCTTTGCACCTTGGTGGTGGTCTGTCCTGCTCTTGTGGCATGCTTCCCACTGTTTCTGTTGCCCTGTGTCCTGGCCCATGCACCTCTGATCCTTGTGCAGCCCAGGTTGCATTATGGTGCTTGCTGACTTGCTCCCTGGCACAGCCCTGGTTGCAGTATAGCACATCCCTGCGATATTCAGCCGTGTTATGCTGTCACTTGTCGTTGTGCACAACCTTTGAATATCACATTGGGTGTGCACTGGCACAGTGTAATTGTGCGGCGCAGCTGTTGCGCCTGCCTCTGGTGCATTTCTGAATATCCCACCCACAGTGTAATTTTTATCTTTCACAACAAGTGAAGCTGACTACAATACTGTGAACAAGAACTTCAAATAAATGCTTACTGTAAGTTTAGACTTGGTCTCATATATTGAAATAGATAAACAACAGGGATGGATAAATAACAATGCATTGAGCTTTAGCAAATGTGATCCATTTATAAAACAGCTACTGACATAATTTTTGATTGCATTCTGTAGGAGAACCTAAGGAAAAAAATGGCTTCTGCTAACCTGGAAAAATATAACCAAATCAAATGAGACAGAAAGGAAATGCAGAATTTTAGAATGTATGTTTTTCTATGAAAATGATAGCCATTTCTTTGCTGCTGCTAGCTTTGCATATAATGCCTTAAAACATGTATAATAGTTTTCTTAGTGTATTTATGACAGATATTAGACATATGCTTTTATTTAAAGTACTTTTTATGCTGAATAATTGTATGTGATAAACTATAGTTTTATGCATACTGTTTCTAATAAACTGAAGTGAACTGAGTCTCAAAACTGTAGGTGCAATTGACCATCAAACTCAACATACTGTAGTTGTGGATGACAAGCACATCAAGGGCCTACAAAATAAAAATGATTATACAACGGTGCTTAAAAATCAAGAGATGTGATTGGTTGACTGGCACCTTTACAGCGCTGTAAAATTCAGCATTAGCAACGCAAAAGGTGCCAGCCAGCCTCCTTTCTAAAATCAATCCAACACCAAATGTTAAAGATGAGAAACCGCCATCTTCAGTGCCCACTAAGCACCACATAATGTCTGTTTTTTGTAACTCACAGCTGCTCCATACTTCACCCCCTTGCCGCTTGCACCCAGCCCAATACACTTCAGTCAGTTCAAACATGTGGCTGTTGCCACTCACAACCCCCAAGAACACCGTATACTTTTTTTACACCGACCCAACAAACTCAGTTGAAACATGTGATCGTTGTTGTTTGGAACCCTGATAAACACCACATACTTTTCTTATTACATCCAATCACCGGAGGAAAGCTAGGGAACAATTTTTCAGCACACCAGGAATGTAATTTGTATCATATCTGCATCTCCTCTGTATCTATATCGCCACTACCTTCCCGATCTCTCACTCCACTCCCACTCACGCCATTCTCACGGTCTCTTACTCCACTCCCAGTCTGTTGTCTACCTGAACTCCTGCTGCTGCCTTCCAAATACTTTAACCTGTTGTCTACTTGAACTCCTGCTGCTGCCTTCTGAATACTTTAACTTGAAAAAAAAAAAAAGTAAATGCAAAAAAAAGGAAGCCAAAAACAATTTCTCCTGAGATACACAATTACTGTCTCCTTCCTGAACAGTTGAAACTGGAAGCACACAGTCTCCGGTGGCACCGATTACCGCTTTCAGCAGTGACAGTCACTTATCTGTCCCATGCTGTCTGTATAAAATAAATAAATAAATAAAATAAAGAAGCCCACAACTGCAGTCCTCTCTTTAATGACAAAAACAAAAAAACACCCAAACAAAACAGCATTTCTCTATATTGTTGCATTATGATAAACAGGGAACTATTTTTTGTGGTGGAATGACAAATCTTATAAAAATGATTCAAACTGGAAAAAAATCGATTTTTCTTTTCATCTTTGTTATAAAAAATGAACGGGAACATTGTGTCATCACAATAAACCACTCCAGGGTGTGGGTGATGCTGGGATTTACCCACACCTGGGTGGTTTGGTCACTCGGCGTGCAGCCTCGTGACTGAACCACGCCAGGCGTGGGTAAACCCAGCATCACCCACACCCTGTCATGGTTTATTGCTTAAATATGAAAGGTGCATTCTTTTGATTACATTACAAAAAATGCTCACAAAATTTTTTACCATCATGGTGTGCAATAGCAAGTTACAAGGATTCAACAAATAACAGAAGCTTCAGAGGGAGATGGGGTGAACTCAAGCCCAAGCCCATTTTTGGAGGGAAGAGTCCTGAAGGGACTTGCTAATCTGAAAGTGAACAAAGCAATAGGGCAAGATGGTGTGCATCCACGGTAATTCAGGGAGCTTAGTGAAATACTGGCCACACCTCTCATAGTTCTATTTACAGCTCACTGTAAACATGAGTGATTCCAGAGGATTGAAGGAAGGCTAATGTAATCCCACTACACAAAAGTGGTAGCAGGGAGAAGGCTGGCAATTACAAGCCAGTCAGTCTGATATCAGTAGTAAGGAAGTTAATGGAATTACTGCTGAAGGAAAGGATTGTGGAATATCTTAAATCCAGTTTGTTACAAGACCTAAGGCAGCATGGTTTCACAGGGGGGAGGTCACATCAAATGAATCAAATTTCTTTATAGTGCATGGTGGAATGTTGTTGGAGTTCCCCAACTGTGTGAGAGAGAACCAAAGCAAATCTTGGAATAGGACTTTAGGGGCATCTTATATTTGTCTGTCAGAAAGTTCCAAAAATTTCCAATGAGCCTGATAGGAGGGCTGCAGCCAATATAATATGGTTCCTAGTGGATGTATTATGGTATCCCTAAACTCAATATCCTGAGTCTCAGGATACCGAGTTTACTGGCTTGAAATACACAATCTGGAGTCAATCAGATGCCCGACAATACAATGTCGGGCATCTGATTAATAAAATATCAAGCCGGGGCATCACCCCTCAAACCCCACATGTGGGGCTCCACCACCATGCCGCCCATAACTACAATAAACTCCGGGGAGGCGGACCTGAGGTTAAACATAATTAGTTAGGGCCAAAAAATGATCAGGCCTTAGCGCAGACCAGAACCCAGGTCTCCCAGGGCATGCTGGCTGAGCTGCCAGTGGTTTAGCCCTCAACACCACCAGGGCAGCTCAGCCAGCTTCCAGATCCAATGAGTATTTGTAGACCATCAGCAGATATAAGATACCAAACCCATCACATCTGCTACCTTACCCTTGTAATCGTCCATCGGCTTTAGTCTCGCCAGGCTGCTCACTATTGGGATACTGCACCTGTAAGGCAATACTGCATGGTAAGGTCAGTATCGAGATAGTGAGCCTTGGCATAACATAAGGGTACCTTTGTGGTTGTGCTGCCGAATGCTAAAGTGATAAATTGGGTAGAGCCAACCCGCCCTGGGACTTGGAGAGCTTAACGGTCCACAAACAAATTCTTGGGTGCTGCCTCTGCCACTAATATTGGGAAATGAATCTATTCCAAGTATGAAAATGAAGATTGGTGGAGTAGCCGGAATGGTCTATACCAGATGTAAGATCTTAGGAAGCAGATTCATACAGACACTGTCCACTCTCTGAATAACAGGGTGTGGCAGATGTGTCCATACCTCTATTCCCCTCGAGAGGTGCTTGGAGATCTGGTCATAATTAGAAGAGAGGACTGAATTAAAGTCTTATGAGATAGAGACCACAAGGTAATGAAGGGAAGAGAGGCCCCCCTAAAGTGAAATGTTCTTTAATAGTGTCAGAGGGAATGTAATTTATTTGCAAGACCTGAGTTTTTGCTGTATTTAAACTGCACCCATCCAATTCACCAAATTGTTGTAATGTGCCCCACAAAGAGTAAAGTGCCCTCTTAAGATTTGTAAGATAAATCAGAAGATCATCAGTGTAGAAGGCCAGTTTCTGTTCCCTGTCTCCCAAATGTATACTGTAATGTCCATATTTTGCTGAATTTTCAGAGCCGGCAGTTCAAGGTGCAATGCAAATAGTAAAGGGGACAGGGGGCAACCCTGCCCTGTGTGCTACAAAGAGGGAATGTTTCAGAAATCCAGTGATTAAATTTTATATTCCAGCAGAGTATGTGCATCTCATGCATACCCAGTCTTCCTTCATGCATAGGCCCAATGTGAGGATTAAAAGCTGAATTAAGAATGAGGTAGTTTTCCCAGAAACTGGTTTGTAAATGAAGGCACCATGTCTTCCCCAATGGTCATGCCTCCAAATTGCAGTTGAAATTGGTCATCAAATTCAACCTTCACAGTGGAGGAGTGTGTGATAGACTGCCCAGGAGTAGCAACAAAAAATGAGAAGAGGAGGTGGGCACAGATCCATTTTCAGAGGAACAAGTCTTAAAGGGACTTGCAGCTTTGAAAGTGGACAAGGCTATGGGACTAAACAGGATACACCCAAGGGTACTAAAGGAACTCAGGGAGGTGCTTGATCCCAACAAATGGCTTTATTCAACAGCTCTCTAGGAACAGGCATGGTTTGGGTGGAGAACAGATGTTGTCCTTTTACATAACAGCAGCAGCAGGGAGGAGACTAGGAGCTGTAGGACAGTCAGTCTCATCTTAGTGGTGGGGAAATTAATGGAAACCCTGTTAAAGGAAAAGTGGTTAGAGTATTTTGAAACTAATGGGCTGCAAGACCACAGGTAGTATGAATTCATGGGGATGGGGGGAATCTTTCCAGACAAATTTGATTGGTTTCTTTGACTGTGTGATCAGGGAAATTGATCATGGGAGGGTAGTGGACATGGTCTATCTGGGCTTTTATGAATAACACTATGGTGTAAAACCCAGGTTGAAACATAGAAACATAGAAACATAGACTTTGACGGCAGATAAGGACCACTTGGCTCACCCAGTCTGCCCATTTCCCTACCTACTGGATAAGCTGCAGATTCTAGTTAACCAACAGCCTATTTCCTGCAACCCCCCACTATAATTGCCTTATGTCTGTCCCATGCATGTTTGAATTCCTCCACTGTTTTAGACCCACAACCTCTCCAGGAAGGCAGTTCCATCGTCCACCACTCTCTCCGTGAAAAGAATTTCCTCACATTACCCTGGGCCGCCCCCTCTAACTTTAAATTGTGCCCCTTGTTCTTACACATATCTTTTCTGAAAGATGCTACCCTCCTGGACTTTGTTGATTCCCTTGAGGTACTTGAAAGTTTCTATCATGTCCCCCTGTCCCTCCTTTCATCAAGGGTATACATATTAAGCTCTCTTAGTCTCTCTTCATATGGTTTCTGATGTAGACCCTGCACCATTTTAGTTGCCCTCCTCTGGACTGCTTCCATCCTGTCTATGTCCTTGCGTAGATGAGGTCTCAAAACTGCACGCAGTACTCCAGATGGGGTCTCACCAACTGTCTGTATAGAGGATAACCACTTCCATTTTCTACTTGTGATGCCTCCTATGCATCCCAGTATCCCCTAGCTTTCCCTACTGACTTCTACATTGCATACCCACCTTTAGGTCATCTGATGTGACTACACCCAGATCTCTTTCCATTATTGTTGTTGTTAGTACCTCCCTGCTATTGTGTACTCTTCTCCTGGATTTTTATTTCCCAGGTGCATTACTTTGCACTTTTGCATTGAATCTAAGTTGCCATATGTCTGACCATTCCTCCAACCTTGCCAAGTCCCTTCTCATCCTTTCTACCCCCCCTTGTGTATCAACTCTGTTACAGATCTTTGTGTCATCTGCAAAGAGGCATACCTTTCCTTCCAGACCCTCTGCAATGTCACCTATAAAGACGTTAAAGAGGACTGGACCCAGTATTGAGCCCTGAGGTACTCCACTAGTAACCCCCCTTTCTTCAGAATGTGTTCCATTCACTATTACCTTCTGTGCCCTGTTGTGCAGCCAGTTTTCTACCCAGGCTACCACCCTGGGACCCACTCCCAGGCTGGCTAACTTGATTATTAATCTTTTGTGCGAGACTGTGTCAAATGCCTTGCTAAAGTCTAGGTAGACCATATCCACAGCCCCTCCCTGGTCTATTACTTTGGTCACCCAGTCAAAGAAATCGATTAGATTTGTCTGACATGACCTTCCTGCTGTGAATCCATGCTGCTTTGGGTCCAGTGCCCTGTGTCCTCTAGGTACTCAACAATTCTTTCTTTCAAGTGATTCCATCATTTTCCCCACCACTGAGGTCAAACTAGCAGGTCTGTAGTTTCCTGCTTCTGCCTTGCTCCCACTTTTGTGAAGGGAATCACATCTGCCCTCCTCCAGTCCTCAGGTACCACCCCATCTTCCCATGATTTGTTAAAAAGTGTGGTTAGTGGTGTCACTAGGTCCTCCCTTAGCTCTTTTAGGATTCTAGGGTGAATCCCGTCAGGCCCCATTGCTTTGTCCACCTTGAGTTTTAGAAGTTCTTTCAGTACTCTTTCTTCTTTAAATGGACTGGTATCAACCCCACTATCCAGAGTGCTTCTACTGTTTGGTTTAGGTAACTCCTTCTTTTCTTCTTTTGTGAATACTGAGCAAAAGTATTCATTCATTATCTCTGCCTTTTCACTGTCTCCTCTTACCTCCCCTCTCCTTTATGAATCTTCCTATCCTCCCTTAATCTTTCTATTTTCCTAATGTACCTATAAAGGTTTTATCCCTTCTTAACTGAGTTGGCTATCCTTTCCTCAGTTTGGGCCTTTGCTTTTCTGACTGCCTTCCCCACTTCTTTCTGCTTTAATTGATACAGTTCCCTGTCGTGCTCCGTCCGTGATTCCTTATACTTTTTGAATGCAGCCTTTTTCTCCTTAACCTTCCCTGACACTTCTTTTGAGAGCCATAGTGTTTTTTTATTCCGCTTTGTTTTCTTTATTTGTTTCACACAAAGGCTTGTTGCCTCCATGATGGCAGTTTTGATTTTTCTCCATTGTTCTTCCACCCCTCCTTTCTGGCCATTTGCTAATGCATTCCTCAGGTATTCACCCATTATGCCAAAGTTAGCCCTTCTAAAGTCCAGTATCCTTGTATTTGTATGGGTTGTCTCCATGGCTGTGTTTATTGTGAAGCACACTGTGCAGTGGTCGCTTGTTCCCAGGTGTCTACTGACTTCTAAGTTTGTGATCCTCTCTCCATTTGAGAGTACCAGGTCTAATATTGCTCCCTCCCGAGTGGGTTCCACCACTGGCTGTCTAAGGCATGCTCCCTGTAGGGCATCGAGAATGACCCTGCTCTTGGATGTGGCTGCAGTCCATGTTGTCCAGTTAACATCTGGCATATTCAGGTCCCCCATCAACAGTATCTCCCCTTTTTCAGCCATTTTGAGAATGCCCTCTATCATTTTCTTGTCCATTTCCTCCCCTTGAGATGGGGGTCTGTATACAACCCCTGTAAGGATTGTGATGCCATTCCCTGTCTCCAATGTGACCCAGAGATCCTCTTGTCCTCCCCCTTTACTTTTTAGCTTTTGAACTGTGCAAGCAGGTTTTGCACCAGGAGAAAGCACTGTGAATCTAAACCTAGGTGGGGTTTCACCAATGACTGATACAGTGGCAACATGACCTCCCCCCCTTCTGCTGGAGACATCTCTCCCTATGCATCCCAGCATCAAACTGACCCTACCCACTGCTTTGTCACACTGCCCTGCCACTTTGAGGTAATCAGATATGGTAACCCAAGGTCCTTTTCCTGCATAGTGACTTCCAGTACCGCCACCCATATTATACTTAGCTCCTTCCAGTTTCATCTCATGTTCGCTAGTTCTAGTGCATCTTTTTTTATGAAAAATTGTATTTTCCTGTACCTTGTTTCTCTCTGTGAGGTACTTATATGTCTCAATCATATCCCGTCTTTCCCTCCACTCTTCCAGGGAGTACATATTTAAGCCCTTCAGCCTGTCCTCTCAGGGCTTGTTGTGCAACCCTTTCACCATCTTTGTTGCCCTCTTCTGTACTGCTTCCACCCTGTCTATGTCTTTACATAGGTAAGGTCTCTAGAACTTGACAGTGTACTCATGGTGTGGCCTCACTACTGTCCTGTATAGTGGAATTTTATAGTGGAATTATGACCTCCCTTTTCCAGGTGGTGATACCCCTGCCTATGTACCCTAGCATCCTGTTAGCTTTTCCAGCAGCTTTGTCACACTGACTCCCTACCTTGAAGTCACCTGAGATGATAACCCCTTGGTCCCTTTCCTGTTTGGAGCATTCTATATCCCCCCTCCAAGCTGATATGTTACTCCTGGATTTTTGTGCTCCATGTGCATTATTGAGCATTTGTATGCGTTAAATCTCAACTGCCACTCCCTTGACCAGATTGAATAGTTTTAACCTCAGCTGTTTGTTCTACTCTATGAATTTAGGATGAGTTAGGAATGAACATACTAACAAACTAATTGCCAGCAGATTAGACCTTACAGTCTATCGAGTCTGCATGAATCTCAGATCCCTAGTTTGGTACCAAGGAACCTCCCCCCTTGTGTTCCAGAAACCCCTATCATCCATCCCAACCCCCCTGGGCCAGGCCATCATCTGAGACATCCACTTTCTGTATCTATCCCACCCTCTCTTGAAGCCCTCCACTGTGGAAATTTGAACCAACTTGCCAGGCAGCATGTCCCAAGGGTCCACCACTCTCTCAGTGAAAACCCTCCTCTTCTTTTCCCCACTCATCCTTCCACCTTTCAACTTCAAACCATGCCCTCTGGTGATACCTCTCTGCCTTAGTCTAAAGACCCCTCCATGTTTACCCTATTTATTCCCTTGAGGTACATGAAGACCTCAATCATGTCCCCCATCTCTCCTCCAATGAAAACATGTCGAGCTCTTCAAGTCTGTCCTTACACGTCAAATCCCCTAGTCTTTATATCATCTTAGTAGCCCTCATCTGTACCCTCTCCAGGAGCTGTATGTCCTTCATCAAGTGTGGTCTCCAGTACTGTTCACAGTACTCAATATGTGGTCTAACCAGTCCATTGTACAGTGGCAGAATCACTTCCCTTCTCCTAGAGGTGATCCCTTACGATGCATCCCAACATCCTGTTTGCTTTGCTAGCTGCTCTCCTGCACTGCTCAGAGTTATTCATACGTGCATCCAACATAACCCCTAGGTCTTTTCCCCCTTTTGAGGCCTCCAGTGCCTCCCCTTACAGGGTGTACCTGTTTTTAGGGTTTCCCTACCCAAGATGTAACACCTTGCACTTGGTGGTATTGAAATTTAATTTCCAGGTGTGAGCCCACCTTTCCAGAGTGTCCAGGTCACCTTGTAAAGCCAACCTCCCCTCTTTCCCCTCAACCATCTTGGAGTCATCAGAGAAGAGACTCACTTCATACCCCATACCCTCCCATAAATTACCTAAAAACATAGAGACAAAGAACACTCTGATGCAAGCACTGAGGCAATGGTTACCCCAAAGGGCATTTGGACGAGAAGCCAAGTTTCAAAGAAATACAAAATCACACATGCCCCCCACAATGCAAAGCATCGTGGGCTGCATATGCAAATCACCACAGAATATTATGCTGGTTCAACTTTAAGCAGAAATGCATAGTGCCAAGAGGCCTCTTACACAGTTTGCAAAGGGTGCTAACAGAAGACATAGACATGTGTTTCGTCTTCTGTTGGCTGTCCATGAGAAAGTTCTTTGAATCCAGTATTGCTGTGGACTGTGCAGACTGAAGCTGTGTTCTAAAAATCAAAGAACTGATTTTCAGCAAAAGTTTAACTTGTAGAGTGTATCCTTGCTAAAAGAAGTTCCAGGGTCAAGGTTTGCTGATAAAGAGACCTTTTCATGGAAAGCCAGACTCAGACGGAGTTGTAAGTGGAGAAAAAAAGACCCACTTCTACAACCAGAAATATAAGTATTAATTTTATTACTTTCACTAATTTTAAGTAATAGTCTTGGGGTCGGATATTCAAAAGGGTTGCGCCATGCATAATAGGATTCTTGTCGCATGTGTCCGAGTCATCATTCCTCGATATTCAGCAGGAGGCAGTTGCACCACTGAAACAGGCTGACAACAGCGCAATGCAAATGAAGACTGTCTGCGCAACGAAGGGTGGATCCCTGCATAAAGAAGCGCAATGTGATATTCAAGGTTGCGCAATGTGCGTAAGCGGAACAACGGAAGTTGTGTCACAAGCGGAAATGACCAAAATAAAAGGCTCAAGGAAGAGGCGCAAGAATGCTACAGGGATGCCAAGCGAGACAGACAGAGAGAGAGACAGACAGTGACAGTCAGAACAGGGCAGGCAAGGGAAGCTGTGTGGGCCATAGGCTGCAGAGGCCAGCAGGGGTACCGGTGCAGTGGGGTAGCAGTCAGGACAGCGGGGGTAACAAAGCAACATCAGCCCGGGGGGGTTCACAAGCCAGGGAGATGGACAGTGCCAGCTTCCACATGGAAGCTGTAATGAGGGGGGTGAGAATGCATGCTGCAGGGGGACGTGGCCGTGGAAGGGCCCGTCGGCGGTATGCCCCAACAGGCAGTACCGTGCCTGCATCAGCTTTGAGCTGTACACAGATGTAGAGATCGTGGGCCGGTACCACCTGAACAGGGCAATACTGAGATGGCTCTGTGAGCTGTGCAGTGATGTGATGCAGGCACCCTCACGACGGAGTCACGCTCAGTCGGAGACCAAGGTGACAGCCTGCAAGTGCCTGCTCACCACGGGCACCTTCCAGAGGCTGACAGGGGACACCACAGGCATCACACAGTCGGCCACATCATGCATCCTCACCCAGTTCCTCAGCGCACTGCTGCCACATGCTGCGGAGCACATCCATTTCCCCAGCACTTCGGCAGAGCGTACAGCAAACATGCAGGAGTTCCACATGGTAGCACATATGCCTGGCATGCTAGGGGCCATAGACTGCACCCATGTGGCCATTTGCATGCCACCTGGCCCCGATGGGGCTGCATATAGGAACAGAAAGGGTTATTCCAGTGTCAACTGCCAGGTGGTGTATGATGCCACAGGGCACATAATCAATGTCTGTGCCACACACCCTGGTGGAGCCCATGATGCCTTTATATGGTATCAGTCCACACTGTGCCATCGATTCGAGAGTGGGGACATCCCCACAGGCCATCAAGTGGGTGAGTACACATGTAGGAATTGCAAACGTGGGGCAAGGGTGGGAATGCCACAGGTGCTATGGTAGCGGCACACAGAGATATGGCAATATGGACCTGAACATGATACTCATCTCCACCATCTCCACACAGGTGACTGCACATACCACTCCGTCCCTGGCTGCTCACACCATACAGGCGCCCCATGACCCCGCCAGCAGCGCTATAATGAGGCATGCCACACTGCCAACATCATCGAGTGGGTGTTTGGGATTCTCAAGGCACGCTTCCAATGCCTAGACACCTCGGTGGTGCCCTACAGTAAAGCCCCTCAAGGCCTGTGGGATATTCCTGGCCTGTTGTATCCTGCACAACATGGCCAAAGACTGTGGGATAGCCATTCAGGTTGAGGAGGGACAGCGATGGGGCGCCAGTGGCACTGGTGATGATGGTGATGAGCAGTCCCCCTGGACAGCGGGACCCGACTGATCCGGCAGGCCCAGCTGCACGGGACACCATCCGGAGGAGCATCGCATGACACAGGTAAGTCAAGGGCCCATGTACAGCCAACACTGTCTGGCGCAACCCACAGGCACACAGAGTAACACACCAGGGGTGCATGGCAGCAGGGGAGTGGAAGGGACCAGGCACACAACACACATCATCAGGGAGGGTAAACAGTCATATGGACACACACACACACACACAGGCACCGCGTACATGGGCAGGTGCACAGCAAAGCAGGAACAGACATGGCAAACACACAGATCCACAGACCACACCACCACCTGTACTGTCCAAGTGCGTGTGTCAGATGCTGGGCACCCTTGCCCTGGTGTACAGTACAATGCAGGCATTATCGTGCACACACCTGTGGACAGCAGTCGGGATGGTGTGCAGATGGTCCGTGTCAGCGTGGGCGGGGCACCCGCAGTGCACTGCCCACCATGACGCACATTGCACACAGGGCAGCATCAGACAGGGCCCGCACTGGGAGACAGATCAGTCATGTTGCACTGTTCCACGGCCACCGCTGATGTGTGGGCGGCCCCACCATGACCCAACAGCACTGGCAGACTGAGCAGGGGCCACATGGGGTGGCACCGATGGACTACCAGGGGTCCCATTGCGCGATATCAACCTTGTCTGCACTGGGGTCTGTAGTATGCCAAACATACCTGCACCAGGGGTGCTCGGGATGCCCACAGCAGAACCCGGCTTCGACAGGCTGGGTGTTGCATGACGCTGGGAACGGGGAGTGGAGAGCGTACTGTGTGGGGTGGGCGGTACAGGGGCACCTGCTTGTGTGCCCAATGCAGCCCGACAGCGACCAATGCCTGGGTCTGCCTGTCAATGGCAGTCACAGCCATCAGCATATGGACCATCTCTGCAAGGATCAGAGCACAGTCCCTGCTGTACGCTCACATGCCATGCAGTGCCTCCACGGATGTTGCAACCGCCTTTGCTGCTGTACTGATTCCCACAGCAGGTGGGTGTGCTCTTCAAATGGGTACTGTGCCACAACGGCATCCTTTCCCCCAGGGTATGGAAGGTCCTGATGCTCAACACCCCTTGAGGGTGGGCGCTGTTCACTAGGACCAGGAATGGGCATATCAAAGGGCGGTGAGCATGTGCCACCACTGGACACTGTACCCCCAGACATGGTGGGTGACTGCTGCTGCTGCCCCTCTGACCGCTGTGCCCCAGGGACCACTCATTCCACTGCTGTGGCTGCAGCAGTTCCAGACACCTGCACAGCCACCGGTGCTGCCCCACCAGTGCTGACAGGCACAGCCTGGGACTGTGCCGACATGCTGGCACACACGTTGGAACCAGCTAGGCCCAGGGGCATGTGCTGGCCTGCTGTGTGTCCATCATGGGACACACATGTCACTGCCCATTGCAGTCTTGCATCATCAATGGTGCAGGTACGTCTACAGCCACAGTCTGGCGTGCTGGCATGCTTGCATGCCAGACTGCTGAACACAGGCTGTGCACCCCCCACCTGACTCACTGACAACAGAGTTGGCAGCCAGGCATGCATGCTGGTGCAGTGCATGCTGGCTGGTGACAAGGTGGATGGACCTCCTCCAACTCCAGCAGGTCTTCCTCACTGCCTGGACCCACCACCACCATCCCCTGAAGATGAACAGGATCTGTAACAGAAAGTGAGGACATGTGAGTGCATGTGAACAACCTCCCCCCCCAACACCACCACCATGTCATACCGTGCAGTGATGGGCTTCCACCTGTCTGGAATCCACCTCCTGGTACGCCCTCAATAGCACTCCACTGAATTGATGCAGCCAGTCAGTCCTCAGCCGGGGTCAGCTCCGCCACCGCTGGCTGGCCCCCGCCTGTGCCAGCATGTGCCACCCTTAGGGCTGCCTCCTTCTCCTTCACCCTCCTGCAGTCTGTCCCCATCTTCTTTTTGCATTCCTGCACAGAGCGCTGGTGGCTTCCGTGCAGGTTCACTGACCGAGCTACCCCCTCCCATGCAGCCACACGGGCCTGAGGGGTGCCCCGTCATCCACTCAGTAGTGGCTCCTCCTCCAGGTAGGCCTGAAAGAGGGCCTCTGTCTTTGCCATGGTGAAGTTGGGCCTCCTCCTCCGCCCACCATCCTCACCCTCACCTTGGCTCTGCTCGGTCATGTCAATCTGTATGGGTGGAAGTGGACACCTGTCACTGTGCAGTCTACAGTGTTATCCCATGACCATTGTCCAGAACATCACACAGCATGCAACCCACCTCTCACCTGCAGTAACCGAATCTGGCCAGCACAGCCCAATGTCGCACATTTATAGTGCAATGCATGCAAATTAGGAGTGGAGCAACTGTAATGAGATGAAATCGTGCACTGCACTTTGAATGGCTGATCAGATGATTTACATGTGTCGGCTGAATATCACGTCGTTGCTCTTTGCGCAATACGGTTGAGCCGGCTGAGCCAATGGCGCATTTCTGTGACTGTGTGGTACACTGCATTGCACATGCCCAGGTAGCTTACGCAGGCATCTGCCGCACTGATGACATGCTGTGCGCAATCAGCAATTCAGGCCACGGCCACCATTGTGCCAATGGCGCTACAGCATTGGTCACCATATGGTGCTGTGGCAGTACTGCACAATAGTCCACTGTAGCACTAGCACGCAGGTGTCCAATTGCCCAGGACATGTGGACATCTGATGGCGCTGTGCGTGGCCTTGCGCCACTGACCCATGACCTTGTGCCCGACCTTTGCCCCCTGGCGCTGTACGTCTGGCATGTGTATGGCTCTATCGTGCTGTTTGGTGACAGCGCGATGTGGACCGACGGCGCTGTCCGAACAGCACGATAGGCAGTGTTGGAGTTATATTGCTCAACATTTCCACATGGGGTTGCCGCGCTGCAGAGCACCATATTGCCACTGTACTTTTTGAAAATGGCATGCAGGAGGGCACCACAATGGGGGGCTTTGAAGATAGCTTACCTGGTGGCTGTGGTGGAGGCTCACTATGGCTCACTGTTTGAGGGAGTGCCCCTGCAGGTCCAGCGCACCCATGTGTGGCAGAGTGCGCCGCTGCCCTGGAGCAGGCCACTGGGTGGAGGGGCCCTGGAGCAGTACAGGCACCGCTACAGCGACCTGCAGAGGAGGGAGTGTGCTCTGCTTGTGCACCTCAGGTAGCGTGCCAGGAGCGGCGTTGCACCCAGGCCAGGTGGGTGTGCTGTGTATGCACCGGTATTGTCTGCATGGGTGACTGTGTCATGTAATCTGCGCATGGGGGTGGGTTGGGCTGTGGTTTGCTGTGAGGGTGTTTGCAGGTGTGTGCTGTTTGGGTCTGGTTGTGTGGGCAGGCACACTCAATGGGGCAAGGGGCTGTCTGCTTTGGGATCTCACTGATGTGTTTCTCTTCCTTTGTCTCCCACAGGCGTGGAGGAGCAGAGGCGGGCACAGGCTGAGGCCTGGGATGGCGGTGCCAGGGTGGCAGGCGGAGGAGGTGTGGACCAGCCACAGCCACAGCAGCAGCAACAGCAGCAGCCACAGCCACAGCAGCACCTGCTGCAGCAGTTTGATGAGGGTGAGTGTCATTACATCATGGATGCTATTGCATGCTGGGGGGCATGGACACCTTCCAGGGACAACACTACCATGCATGCAACATGTGACAGTCATCACTGTCCAGTGGCTCTACATGTGTGTGTGTGTGCATCACTGGTGGTCCATGCATGCAACGGGCACATGGCTGTGGCACTAGCATCCCACCACGTAGCCACGTCACTGGGCAGCCTTGGTTGTGCTGTGCTGGACATGGGTGGTGTGTGTGTGTGTGGTACACATGGCCATTGCTGGCTGGTTGGGCTTGTCTTGTGCACATTCACTGTGGGTGGGTGCATACCATCACAGGTGCAGGGCACTTGGCTATATGCCTTGCATGATGGGTGGGGTTCAGGGATATGGACAGTCACAGCCATTGAATCTGTTCCCTTGTTCTAGGTATCCAAATCATGCGACGCATGGAGCGTTCTCCCTACGGCTGATGCGGGTGTCGATTGCCACACTTGACATTCTCATGGAGATGCAGCGCCATGGTGTGAGCACCGTGGGAGGCCCAGGGACCAGCAATGGGCAGCAGGAGGGCAGCCTTCCAGGCGCTAGCTGTGCATCATGTACCCACTTCACCCATCCCTCACACCCTGCCTTCCCTCTCCCAGTTGTTCACCCATACCCCTTGCCCACCGCTACCTTGTACCCCTACCCCCCCTTGTATTGTAAATATGTAAATAGTTCTGTTTGTTCCTTTTGGTGTTGTACATTTATTGGTTTGAATATATATATATATTTTGATATGAATACTGTGGTGGTCTCTGATTTGCAGCTGGCTATGGGTGCTCAGTTGCAGTGGTGTGCATGGCATCTGGGGTGGTCTTGTCCTGGGTGTGTGTGTGTGTGTGTGTGTGCATGGGGAGGTGTCTCCGGTGTGGGAGTGGCTTTCAGTTGGTCTTGCCATCTGTTGCCGCCCACTGCTGGGTGCTCATGGTGGGTCTGGCTTATATGGTTCTGTGGTACACAAGGTTGCAGTGTGCCGGGGGGGGGGATGCATGGGGATTCCTGCAGTGACAGTCACTGCACATGGGTGGTGTCTTGGGGTCACAGTGCAGGGTGTGCTATGCACAGGGAGGCTGCTGTGCACTGTGGTTGTCGACCCCTATGTGTGGCAGTCTCAGCCTGCCAGTGGGTGTGCTGGGGCAACATGGCCCAGCTGTGCTATTGGCTTGTCCCCATGGGCTGGTGGATATTCCATCCCTCCCAGTGATGCTGTGCTTAGGGTGTGGGGGTGTATTGTTAGTTCTGCATTGTGTTCCTGTGCCCATCTGTGGCATGGGTGGTGGGCAGGCTCACCTCCCTGGTTGTGCAGTTCCATTGCTCTGCTGCTGGGGGCTCTCTGCTTGTGCTAGGCACCTCTGGACTGCTCAGCTGGGCTGGCCTTGTTGCACTATGGCGCATCATATCTGCTCAGCTTCCCTGTCCTGGTTGTGCTATGGCACAGGTTGTGTGATATTCAGACATTGGCTGGATGCGCAATTGGCCTTGCTCCATGTTTGAATATCGCGTCTATTGCGCATGTGCACAATGGACTTGTGCTTGCTCCTGCTTTGGCGCACATTGTGGGCGTAGTTTGAATATTCGGCTCTTGGTAATTAAATTGGCTTATCTGGGAAAGTAGGAAGTAAACTTGCTTTTTACTATAGAATCTGGGTATCTAGTTTATGCTTTGAACTAAGGAATATTTTGCATGATTTGAAAAGTTAAAACTGAGTTTTATGAAAGTAGTACAAATCACTGACATAATGAGTTATTGCCAGTTTTCTCAGAAAATACATTTTACATGCAATGAAGTTCTGAAACAAGTTTTATACAAAAATAATCTAAGACATTGAACTTATGAGTTGCCTGTTTTTTTTTGTTTTTTTTGCATGAAGGTTATGTTAAATACTAAGAATAACAAAAGGTTAGTTTAATTATTAACATTCATCATAATGTATGTGGCTTATCATTTGCAATGCTTATTTGCTAAAAATTTGTTTTATTAGTTGCTGGATTTTCTGAAACAATTTTGTTGATGTTTACAAGATTAGGCTTGATATTTATGCTAATGAGGAATATTTAGAACCATTGTATAGGTGTAAATAAACTATCTTTCTTTCATGTAACTATACATGTGGTAAGCAGTGTCATTTCCCATTATACTTGAATCTGTAGAACATAGGATAATATCACATGTATATATTTATTATTTTGGGTAATTTATTAAATATTTTTTGGGCAAGGCCCAAGGTGACTCTAGGTGCATTATTATTAAAGGTGATATTATAAGCCTTTGCTCCAACATCTTTGGGGTTCTCATCCGGGATATCATTGTTAGTAAATGACAATCCACACTTACAGTGTATGAAAAATAAATTTTGTTATTATTGTTAGCATTTGCAAGATTTCTAAACTGCAGAAATAATACTTTTCTGTTTTGTTTTCTGAGTCTGAAGTTACCTTAAACAAGAGAAGGGAAGCTAAAGCATTCAAGTGAACAGAATAGAATCACTGACTAACAGTAAAGTAACAAGAAAAAGGAAAAAGGATTTTTAAAGCCTCAAGAAAAGTGACTTTGTTTAAATTGTTATGTAAGAAGTTATTGCTGTTTCATTTATTTTTCAAAAGAATGCTTAATTATTGTTGTGAAAGTCTGTAAGCACTATTGCATAGCGATGACAACACTAGCTATAACTGCAGATATTCTTAGCACTGAGACAGTAATTTATATCCTAGCACCACTGACTTTTATTAGAAGTAAAATGAAAGGATTCAACAGCTGGAGACAATGTTGGAGGATAAGTGTTTTGAGTGGGGTAGGTTTGCAGGCCAGGTAGACATTTTAGAAAAGCTTTTACAAGAGCATAACAATTACCTTTCTAATAACTACTGTGATTTAGTCAAGCTAAATGTTAAACATGCTGTCTTTCAAAGTGATTTAAATGCAGCTAAACAATACAAAGAACAGTGTTTGAACTTGAAAAGAGAAAATGTTGAACTAGCAGGTGCTTATGCACAAGTTAGCAAAGATTTTGTTGAATTAAGAGAAAAGTATGAAAGTTTACAAAGCAGAAGTCAAGTTAAAGGAAAAATGAAAGCATTCAAAAGGTTGGATTGCTTGACTGATTCTGGTATATCATTAAGTGTATCATCTGACTCAGAAAATGAATTGACTCAGAGCAAAAATATAATTTCCCCTAGACAAAGAGGGAATTCATATTCTGATTTGGAGCATGACATTCAAGAAATACAAGAAAAAGCACAAAAGTAGGCAAAAAGGGATTTCCTCTGTACCTCAAGCTAAGGCGTTAAAGGCTACCACCACTAATACTCTGGCTAAGGGGGAAGACAATTTACCCATGTCTAACAAAGAAAAATAATCTAAGCCCATGCTTGGTCCACCTGGGGCTTTGCAGCCTTATCAAAACTCAAACCGATACCTGCACTGGAGTCCCTCTCAAAAGGAGGGAGGTTCAAGTGCAAGGTATGGATGTGAGTATGGTAACAAAACTGACCAGAGGGGGTGACACTATCCTAACTATGACCAGCAATGTTACAGTGCAACTCAAAACAGGTCTACACATAGTTATACAAGACTAATGGAAATTATTGAAAATTCACAAGAGGACATAAAGGAGACAAAAAAGGAACTAGAGAAAATACAAGCTCTTATTCAAAGCTATGTACTCCAAGTTTCTCAGTCACCTCCTAACTTTCTCTTTTCTGTGAAAAATGCATCCTCAACTGTACCCCATACAGAAGGGACTAGCAGTGCTATCTGACTTGTAGATCCTGTCCTCTCTATTACTGAAATTATTGCAGAAACTGCTATTGTTAAAAACGATGAGATTGGAATAAGATTTAAAAATGAGATGCCAAGTGAAGTTAAAAATGCTATCTCTGTGCTTAACCTTTCTAAAAAGGTTCCTGACCTAATATCAACCAGTGTACAATGTCATTGTAAAAAAACTGTTGTGTTGCCAGACAAAAAAGACAAATTCTGGTTGAGCAACTTAATTCCCAAAAGAAAAGCAGGAAGAATTTACTGTGACAAAGACATTGAAAACAATCTAAATCATAAGGCTTTGCTTGATTCTGGACTGAAGTAAGTCTCATGTCTAAACGTCTGTATAATAAAGTGACTTATGCCTTAGGTGTCTCCGAGGAGCTGAAAACATTTCCTGATAGCTTACAAATTGTAGGTTATGGAAAGGAAGCTCAGAAGACCTTAGGTAAAGTTTGGTTAAAACAGATTTGGTAAAATGGTAATTAAACATCCAGTGTATGTTACAAACAAAACAGGTAATGATTCCTTGATTGGAATTACCTTCTAAGGAGGTTTAAACCTATTCTAGACTATGGCCAGAAAATCTTATGGTCACAGGTTTAAGAGTCCTATTCCATTTAGAAAGAGTCAGTAAAGTTTCTAAACAATAAATTCATGCTACTGTGAAGAAAATGATTTAATGAGTAAACCAAATTTTGTAGGTTCAAATGTAATTAATGTATTTAGCTTTGGTCATTTTAAAAAGTGGTTAATTGGAAAAGTAAAGTTTATGTGGCTTGTGTTTCAAAACAAGATGTGATTAATCTGTAATTAAGACAGATACCTAGCTTTCTTCACAAATAAAGTAAGTCCTATTTTTCCCAGTGCCATCCTGTTTTTGACAGAAACATTGAACTCTTAAGTACCACACCCACTGAGTACTGTGGAAAAAGAAGTGCCACTCAGAACCAGAGGTAAAGGCGAAATGCTAGACAACAACAGAGCTTCTGAAATTCTGTATTGTCCAAGTAGTGCACAGGTTTACCCAGTTTTAAAATGAATGGTTACATATGTTCCAAACCACAAATAAAGTCTGAAAGGTATAGGCACTTGCTTGAAACTCCAGATAGGAAAAATATAATATATCCTTTATGTGATACAAGGTTGGACATCTCCCATGCCTTGGGATTGATACATTTGCACAACTGGGAGTGTTTATAAACCTAGCCAACAAAATTATGTGGTCACAATTAAGGGAAAATCCTTATCCAATAAAGTGGCATCACCAGCCTTGAGGTCTGGATGAATTATCCATCAAGTGTGCTAAATGGTGAGGTGCTCACTGCAACAATCTCAGATAAAGTAAATGAAATTTCTGTTAAGGTTAATGGAAATGTGTTATAAACTGTTTTGTTTGTGCCTAACCTGCAGTAGTGATATGGATTTGAGAATTAATTGCACACTGTGCCTAGGTATGTGTATCAGAGTAATGCATGTTTTTCCCTAGTACATAAATCCAAAAACAGAGCCTGTCACCTTTAAAACTAACTGTGGTTAGCAAAAAATGAAAGGGGGAAATCCTTTACAGTTCAGATATTTGTTGTTCGAGTTATTTGGGAAACTAACAGATGTGTTACCTCAAAAGAGAGATAAAAAAGTGTTAAAGAAGCATATGTTGTTGATGATTTAAAATTAAAGTGGATAACAATGAAAAAATTAAAAAAAAAATGGGAGTTAAGATATATTCAGATAGAGAATTTTTGATTAATGTTAATTTTGATAAAAGAAATGTATAAAGAAATAAGAAAAAGTTAAATTTTATTTAGTAAACGTATAATGAGGTAACAATGGTAAAAACGTTTGTAATTTCATTTAAGTAATCCCAATGTAACTATGATTGCTATAAAGGTGGACTACAAATAGAGCTTAAACTTAAATACGTGTAATATCAAAAAGGTAATGTCCAATCAAGGAATGATATATTGGTTAACACTGGTAAAAGTTAAAAAGTGCCAGTTTAGTAGTGCCTTCAGCACATAGGGGGCACAGAACTTATGAAATGTAACAATAAGTAACTACTATCCTTATTTGTACTGTAATACTAAAGATTTACAAAGGTACACAAATTTAAAAAGAATGAAAATAGTGAACAAGAGTTACACTAAGATGCTAATTGTGATATTGACCTTTAAAACTGATGAAAAAAGAGAATTTGTTGTGTTTGAAATGTTCAAAGCACTGTAAAAAAATAGTATTTTAAAAGTGTATATATTTGTAATCCTGTTTAACCATGTTAGTTCATGTAGTATTGTACACATATCTATTCAAAATAGTACATCTCCAATTATGTCATCCAGTGATGTCACATCTATGATGTCACATTCTATGATGTCACATGTGATGATGTGATATGCTGATGATGTCATGTTACCACATGATGACACAACTTTGTATTTTATGTTTCATTTTCCCTGCAATGCTTAAAACTATATACCCATATATAGTAGGATTATTATTTTGAATTGCAGATGCATTTTTGGGGGGCATTTTAATTCAAAAGGGTGAGATGTAGGGACAAAACCCTTGATGAAAAAATGATTTTATTTTTAACTTCAAGAATAGATTTTTTAAATATTAATATTTTAGCTGATTTTTATATGGGACTAATTTCTGGTTAAGATTATTGTTTGCATAAATTCCTAAGAGAAAACAAAAAGTGTTAGTTAATTAAACCTTAAGACAAGGTATCTGGTTTTAATGCTTAAAAGGAGAATATCTCTGTTCGCTAAGCATCACTTTGCCATATGATAGGTGAGGTCTGAGGAAATAAAGATGAGAATCCATTTTTTTAAAGCCATGATATAAGTGGACCTTCCAAGCTAAGCATGTTGTGCAGTGTTGTTCTAAGGGGTCTAGCCACATTCCAGGGAAGACACTTTTATTAGGATTTATGTGTTTGTACAGAAAATGTTTTAGATGGAGCTAGGTATTCATGACTATGATCAGATAAGAAACCAGTGACTGGTACACTGAGTAGTCTTAGGAGATCAGAAAAAAAAGTCAGTACAAGTTCCATTACTTTACATTAAAATAAGAAGTTTTATTAGTAGTTTAAAGATGCAATGTACTGCAGCCATGAAAACTAGACAGTTATTGGACAATAGTATGATAAGAAAGCTACCAAGTTTTATGATTGCAGAGTGAAGGGGGTCTCAAATTATAAATACAATTTATTTAATATAATTTTCTTATTTCAAAGCTAGACACATCTAGTATTTCATGATAGCTCACATCTTAAGCAGTCTAACAATGTAACTTCTAAATTTGTAGTTTGTTGCTATAGAGAGAAATACTGTCTAAAAGTTTATAGTAAATTATTTTTTCTGACAGTGATTGATGTCTCTGAGAAGAGAACAAAAGACTTCATGTGTCTCTACAAAAAGTAATGTTTTAAGGATGTTAGGAATGGATTTTTCTTACAAATCTCATACCGTTCTCTAGCTTAGACTACTTAGAGTAAAACTATCATTTTATTTTAAGAAGTTTTATTGAACTTATGAAGTTATAACCTTAATAATATAACTTAGGCAATATCCAAGTCAGAAACATCAACATTACTCCAATACGATTGACTTAAGTTAAAACACCTGAATATGTGAGTTTAATGTTTAAATTAGGTCAAATAAGGATTTTATTTAAAGAAAATGATTTTGACCAAAAGCAATTTTGAGAAGAAGAGACTGTCTTAAAGAGGCATGTCCGTATGTCATCATTTATCTTCTCAGATGACCTACCTCCTTAGCAACTTAAACCAATCAAAATCTGGTGATGACATCACCAGAGCAGTTTCATATTAGTGAATTCTGCTGACCACTCCTCAGTCTGAGCTAACTATTGATGTAGGAAGACCTATGTTACTTTAACTAAAAATTCTAAAGGATTTATGCTGTAGCTAGGTCAAAGAACTTTAGGCCATGCCTGTTTGAAATGCAGGTACCAGTGTAAGGATAGCTAAAACTTACGCAGTGCTGCCACAAAGATATTCAGGTGCAAGAAAAAGATACAAGGACATTCTCATTGTGTATGATGCAAGGTCTGTGTTTTTATTTGCTGAACCTTGACTGAAGTAATGTTGCCTGCTTTTAACCAGACACAGACTTATTTTTAAAACTTACACAAGTTTTACAGCAATGTGAGAAAAAGGTCTAGTGTCTTAAGGTTTTAAAAACAGATGAAACGTGAATAGTCATTAAGTTCCACTTGTTGAAACAACTTTGCTATCCACAAGAAAGTTCTTTGAATCCAGTATTGCTATGGACTGTGCAGATTGAAGCTGTTTTCTAAAACTCCAAGAACTGATTTTCAGCAAAAGTTTAACTTGCAGAGTCTATCCATGCTAAAAGAAGTTCCAGGGTCAAGGTTAGCTGATAAAGAGACCTTTTCATCGAAAGCCAGACTCAGCCAGAGTTCTAAGTGGAGAAAAGAATACCCACTTCTACAACCAGAAATGTAAGTATTAATTGTATTACTTTCACTAATTTTAAGTAATAGTCTTGGTAATTTAAATTGGCTTATTTGGGAACTTAAGAAGTAAACTTGCTTTTAACTATAGAATCTGGGTATCTAGTTTAAGCTTTAAACTAAGAAATATTTTGTATGATTTTAAAAGTTAAAACTGAGTTTCATGAAAGTAGTACAAATCACTGATGTAATGAGTTGTTGCCAGTCCTCATAGAAAATACATTTTACATGCAATGAACTTCTGAAACAAGTTTTATACAAACATAATTTAAGATATTGATCTTATGAGTGCATGTTTTATGGATGAAGGTTATGTTAAATACCAAGTATAACAAAAGTTTAGTTTAATTATTACCATTCATCATAATGCATGTGGCTTATCATTTGCAATGCTTATTTGCTAAAAATGTGTTGTATTAGTTGCTGGATTTTCTGAAACAATGTTGTTGATGTTTACAAGATTAGGATTGATATATATGCTGATGAGGAACATTTAGAACCATTGTATAGGTGTAAATAAAATATATATTTTTCATATAACTATACATGTGGTAAGCAGTGTCATTTCCCATTATACTTGAATCTGGAAAGCATAGGATGATATCACATGTAAATATTTATTATTTTGGGTAATTTATGATATAATGTTTGGGTAAGGCCCAAGGTGAATCTAAGTGTGTTATTATAAAAGGCGATATTATAAGCCATTGTTCTGACATTTCTCCCTTTTCCCTCCTCTCTTCCAGAAATTACATATTCAGTTCCTTGAGTCTCTCCTCATTAAGTTTTTGATGCAGATCCTGAACCATTTTGGTAGCCCTTTTTTTACTGCCTCCACCTTATCGATGTCCTTCTGGAGGTGGGGCCTCCAGAACTGACACAGTACTTGAGGTGGGGGTCTTATCATGCTTCTATCATATCCCCCTTTTCCCTCTTCTCCTCCAGAGATTACATATTTAGATCCTTGAGTCTCTCCTCATGGAGTTTTTGGTGCAGGAGTTTTGTACCCTAACAGCACATTTCCAAACTTTTGTCACTGTACTATTTACCTTAACTGATGCATTAATGGAGTTTTTTTTTTGCAATGAATGTCCCTTCTTTTTGAGAAAGTGTAATGTAAGTGGTGTGTGTTACTGGGAACACGGGCCCTCCAGGCCATGCACTCCCTTCACATTGTACATTTTTTGGCATAATGGTATGTGCATGTGGGAGCGTGTACCCTCCAGCCCTGTACTCCCACTTATACATAAATATGGAGACATACAGCAGCCCTATATGGTAAGGAACCCTTGTAAGACTAATTTATTAATATCTCAGCAACCATAGCAGCTAGGGAAAAAACATTCCAGTGCTGGTATAAGCATGACAGTGAGTACGTCAGGTAATATAAATCAACTGAATCCATAGTGTGCATCGTTTCTGAGATACAGGCAACAAAATGCACTGAAAAGGCACCCTTGGAACCCTTGGAACATGTTTTGGCCAATATCTCTGTAACCATAGCAAGTAGGACAAAAATTCCACTGCAGGTGTCTTCTATGATTTCCAAACTTGTTTCTGCAGCTTAGTTCACTGCCAGTAGTGAAAACTTTGTATCTCACTTCGTTTTTGAGATATGGGCACCGGAATGTTATCCTATGGGAAATTTCTCAACTTCAGAATGCTGTAACTTTTTGCTCCTTGAATGTTTTGCCACCAAACTACCAAAAAGCCCATCCATGTGACCAGAGCTTGCCACCCTGCAAATTTCAGCCCAAAAGACCCAACCATTTTGTTGCAGGAGGACAGCAAAGATTTGCAGTTTAAAAAAAATACTTCCTCAAATCATGAAAGTTTCACAAAAAGTAGCACTAAACTTTCACATTTGCAAAAGTATTTCACCATTTCTTTCATGATTTGTGAAAGTAGTTTTCCCCTGATGTTTAAAAAGGCATTTCTGGGGGGTTTTACTCCCAAAAAAGATAGGGCTGGCATCCTTGGGACCCGACTAGGTAAACCCAACAGTCAGTGTTTACCTAGAGGGTCCCCAATTTAAATGCCAAGCATTTTTCTTTCTCCTGCATTTGCAAAACTTTCGTGATGCACATACAGTATATTTTCCCCATTGACTTTAATGGGAAATTTGTTTTTTGAATAACTTTTGAACAGTTTCATTTTTTTTCACCAAATCTTCAAAAGGCACATTGGTGACCCAGGCTGCATCTACCCTTCAGATTTCAGACCAAAATGAACACATCATGCAGGCTGAGGGTGCGAGTAAAGACATGAACAAAAAGTCAGTTTTTTTGCTTTTTTGGTGTTCTGTAGCTCTGCAGGTGTACATCTGATTGTAATGCAACTTGCTATATCCAGAGATCAATTGTACCGGACTGTACATGCAAAATTTCAGGCAAATCCATCATACGGTGGCTAAGTTATTAAGGTGCAAATTTTTAGATTTAATATTAAGGTGCTTACTCAACTCTAACTATACTTGTGTAAAATTTCAGTTCTCCATTCTGTTTAACAGTTTCATTTCTGTTTACACCACTAAGCTTATTTTTTTTCTGTTTCTATCCTTTTGATTTGCAAATCTGTGGATTTCAATCAAGTAGTATTTTCCTCCAGTTCCCTAGTAGACTCAAAAAATGTGATTCTGTATCTATGTATAATTTGCATTGAAGTGGATTTTCCAGAATCTCTAGGTAATATCGGTAGCAATGCATGCAATCATTATTAGTATACCATGTTGCGTATTTAGCATTAATTATGTTTTTCAGATCTTGATATTTAAGCAATAAGGTATGACAGAGTGTGTGTTACTTTGTAACAACATCACTCCTGGGATGGGTTGAAGCACAAGGTGAAGCTGAGTGCTTCCACCACCATAGGTGTGATGGTGTTACACATTATCACACACGCTGGAGTGCCTTATTGCTATTATACAATGGCTTGTGTTAACAAAATAATAAAAAGTATATAAACAAATGAATTAGATTTTTATTTATTTATTCATTTTGTGTTGGGAGGTATATATTGTAATGGTAAAATAAAGTAGTCCTGGTGGTGGAGCTGGCGCTTCATGCTTTCCCCCATCTTTCTGTCATTCTGGGCCTTAGTCTGTGTGCATGTCCCCCACCCACCCCACACACACACACATAGTTTCACTGAGTCATCTGATAATCGCTTTATGGTTTTTCAATTCCTGTATGTTGGGTAAAGGATGACCGCTAAGAACCAAGTGTGCACATGCCACCTGAGTCACGAACAGTGACAGGCTGGAGAAATTCATCCCAGTGCTCTGTTTTCTGGGACAGAAAAGCAATTTGATTTTTGTGGTTTTTGTGAGTATTCTCTATTGTTTTTGCTCTGCTTCAGTTCCAGATGTCATGTTACGGGTATTTGAAGTAAGTGGATTCAGTGAACAGTTTTTGCGATTCAGTGAAGTTGCTCGATTGTGAGAAGAAAAAGAACAGTAAAGAAGGGTCATGAAAGTAAATTTCATTTGTTTTATACAGTGCTGTATTTTGCGTGACTGCCACAGTTGCCAGAGAAAGTGGTGTTATGGGGTGGCGATGTTTGGGGAGGGGAGTGGGGCTGCCCAGCTGACATCATTTAAAGCAGGCTGACCAGAGCTGCAATAACTTGTGAGACAGAAGCATGATTTCATGGTGTGTCCTCCAGTCATGTGTGTGCCTGGACTTCATACAGTGATGTTACTGTTCAATAACATCACTGTCTAAGGCACACACTGACTAATCAGGGAAGAAGAAATTGTTCTGCCATTGTATAATTGTATTTTTCAACTAGCCTTTTTTTAATATAAGCTTTGTTTTGATCAGCTACCACAATATTATTTTTAGCCAAATCCAAAAGATTTACAAGATTTACAGAATTTAATATTGTTTTTAGTTCAGTTCCAAGCAGAACTCCCACATCCTTCATGGTCCCATCATCTTTTTTCTTTCCAGCATTCTCTTGACAATCTTTTCTTTGAGTGTTTGCTAATCTTCAGCCAGTAGTTAATCCTACAGGCTTCTGCCAAGGCTTTTAGATTTTCTGATCCAACCTCTGCATAAAAAAAATGGTGGAATGGAATGTGGAAAACCTAGTGCCAATGTAATGATGTGTAAAGCCAATTTTTTTCCATTTTTTTCCATAAATTTTAGGTCAAAAACATCTGCACCATACAAAAGCTGGGCATTAAACTTTGCCTGAATACACCTTAGAAGTGGAAAAATAGTAGCCCCACGTACATTGCATTGAATCTTCTCAAACCATTCATTGTATTATTTTTTTTTTAACATGGTATCAAAGTGAAAGTGTTTGGGAAAATATCAATCCCGGATATAGATAATATTGTGTCACTTCAACTGGAGTGGCATCAATGAACCATTTAAAATTGGTTTTCCTACTACCAAAAAACAATATTTTTGTCTTGTCCATATTTCTTTTTAATGACATATCCTTTGGAAACTTTTCAAGTACTGTATATTAAGTCTTTTTTGAAGGCCAGAGTGTGTCATAGAGGTAATATTTCTATGTCATCCACGTAGGTTAAAGCTGAACATTTTATAGAACCAATTTTTGGGGAGTCGGTATGACTTTCTTCCAAATTTAACAGTAACTTATTCATGTATATTGAAAATGTAGTGGGAGCAAGAATGCACCCCTGTCTTACCCCAGCGTTTGTTGGAAATCTTTCAGACACATTTGTAAGAGAATTAACTCTAGTGTGGACCCATGTTTCTGAGTAAAACAATCTGCTTATATTGCAAATAATTAGAATTATACACCAGGATACCATACAAAACCATAATTTATCTCAAACTATAGTATCAAAAGCCAAAGAATAATCTATGAAAGCAGTATATATTTTCTGTCTCCTAAGCTTCATATAGTTCTCATAGAGATGTTAAAATACAAAACAGTTATCTAAGGTTGAAAACTTAGTTCTAAATCCTGCTTCAGGTGGTGAAAGGTCCCCATTCTCTTTATTTCTAATAACAGTCTCTTCAATATAATTTTAGAAACTATTTTTCACATAATGTCCAAAAGGCTGATAGCCTGTAGTTCTTAGATTCAACAGATCCACAGATCCCACTTACCCAGAATGTTACTGTGGAGGTAGAGAAATAGAAGATTTATGACATGTAATGCTTAGATGTCCTTGGTACAAAAAGACCAGAAGAAAATGGTTAGGCCCTATGTTCTTGATAGTTTTGAGAGTGATGAAAGTGAAACATTGTTGATTCTCTTTACAGTAGAGGTTGATTTTATATTCAGAAGGACAGCAAATGATCTGATAGCAATACAAATAATAAGAAAAAGAATTGTAAAAACAATTATAACATAATGGAGTTTTAGTATTTATTCACTCAAGAGGATAGCCTGAGTAATTTGTTGAATGTGAAATTTGTCTATTATATGTTTCTAATTTTAATTGTACTGTCTTATTTTTATAATTCTCATATTTGTAAGAATTGTAAAAGATCTTTTTTATGATTGAACAATAAAGAATACTACTACAATTCTCTGCTAGTTTACAACTCCTCCTGGCTCATATTTAAATTTGGGATTAGAACAATCATTAAAATAATGTGAGTTCAAGAGAGAAGATACAGTCTATTGTGAGACCAAAATGCTAAGCATAGCACCCTCAATCACGTAACTGAAAGAAATGGTACCAGTACAAGACCAGGAATGGGTTTGCACTAAGAGGCTCCAGGTCTATATGTTGCTTCAGGGATTGTGAGCCCTAATAAGTAGACACAGATGGCAACAATCAACTGCACCTCTGATGAGACTCACCAGTAGGAAGAAAAATTCACTGTAGACATACAAATGATTTCATACGGGTTTATTTGAATAAAGGAGAGCACCTTCCAACTATCAAACAATAGATGTGACTAAACTGGTTATAAAGCACTTTCCACAGTCCAGCTACAGTACACCAACACTTTGCTCAAAGGGGCTTTGTCAGGGGGCATATCCTGGTACCTAATCATCCATATTTAAATGGACCCTAACAGCAGCTATATATCAAATATTTAAATCAGAATACTTGCAATGTATTTTTGCATGATTTTGAAGGATGGTATATTATTTGCATTACATGCTTGAAACTCCTGCAGCCACCTGCAGAGCAAGCACCACTTACCACAAATGCATTCCTGGACTTGTTCTGTATCTCTATACTACACTGCTCCCCCAGACCAGTCACCAGCCCCACCAGTCTTAGAAATAGATATACCTCCACCTTACAGCTGTATACCCACCTCATCCCTCTCCCACTTTTCCAGGCCCTGGCACTTCTGTAAAGAAACAAATATCCCTTCCCACATTCCCACTGCAACCCTATTGCACCCTGCTACACCTACCATGATTCAGACCCATGTAATGAAAACCCTTGTAGAGAAAAAATACCCTGCTAGCTGCTTCCACATCCATACCCACTCCCCTATCTCTGAACTTCTGTTAGAGAAAGATACTTCCCTTCCACCTGCAATCCCATCAGACCCCAGTTTTCTGACCTAATTCTAGGATCCAGTTATGCAAATACACTGCCCCTTCCCTCTGAATTCCCAAATAACTCACACTCTCTAACCCAGTTTCCAGACCTCCCCCCAGCAGTGAAACTTATTCCCAATCCCCTTGCCACTGCATTCCTGCACTCCCCCAGTTCTGTCAACCTATCCTAGATCCATAATTACCCCTGAATGTCCAGTGAGTCCCACCCTCATTGTAATTTCATTGAAAACCCTCCTTCCTAATAGTGACCAGTACAGCCTTACCATACACCTTCTTAACAGGTCATTGTCTAGTTCCGATTACAGTTACTACAATATTAATGTACTGTAATAGAAAAGCTCAGTTCACAGTCTTTCTGTTATATCAATATTTGCCTTGCTGGTGATGGAAATTGGACAGTGGCCAACTGATGAAGTGAGTGATAGGACTGTGCCATTCACTGCTGGGGTTTGCATGTAGTTGGGGAGCTACTAGACACTAGGGATTACTTTGATGGTTTGAGGATACTTTCTTGCTAGTGAACAAAGAGAGGGAGTGGAGTGCCACCGGACAGCAAGGAGTAATTTGAATGGTAAGATGTATGGGCTGTCTTTAGATGTCATAGAGTGTTTAGCATGGTATGGAGGATGTAGAGGGACCACGTACTACCAGGGATGGCTTGATATGTGATGGAAGGAGGAATGAGGAGACATTTGACACCAGGAAGTACCTAACATAGGATAGTATGTGGTGGTGAGTGAGTGAGTGAGTGAGTGAGTGAGTGAGGCCCTATTGGGGTCAGAGAATATTTGGCATGGGAATGGGGTATTACTGAGCACCAGAAAGTGCTTTGGATGTGGAAAGAGAGAGGTACTCATGGGCAGCAGGCAGTTCTTAGCAAGGGACAGGGAGATGGAGAAGTAGCCACTGGAGGCAAGAGAATGTCTGGCATGGGATGGGTAAGAGAGGGAACACCTCTGGATACCAGGGAGTGCTTGGCACAGGACATGAACAGATGGCGAATCAGTATACATCAGTAAGGCATTGGCATGTGACAGAAAGACTTTTGCTAGTATTGTTGATGCAAATTAGTGTGCATCTGGTATTAAATATCCTTTTTTTTAAAATAGATGAAGAATTAATTACAAAAGTATGCCTATGTAACACTTAGGGCTACAGCATAAAACTACAGGATATCGGGAAATGCAAGTTTGGGGTAAAGATTCTTATGAATATTAATTCAGGTTTGAGGTAAAGATTCTCATGAATATTAATAATTGTGTGGTGGGGTGTTCTAATGGTTTGAACAACAGCTTGAAGCATCTTTTCATAAAGTATTATCAAAAGATTTGCTGGTACTTTATTTAAGTACAATTCTTTGCCTAAAATAATTTCCAAAGTTAGGGTAATGCCAACTATGCTGTCTTGTTCAATCTCAAACCACCCAATACAATTATTAACATTAGGGAAAATGTTTACCCTATTGCTGCATTTCCCATCTTTTGAGCCACTGAGCTGCATCTATAATGGTTGCTCAAATGTACTTTTTTTTGCAATTAATTTTTCATAAATTCATTTGACACATAGGGCCAGATATTCAAAACTTTGCCCCTGGGCTAAGTTAACACTGCCTGGTGGTCAAACATAGCCTAGAGCACAAAGCAAGCTATGTTCAAAAGGAATAACCTGGGGCAAACAGCATCTGAATATAGCATGGGAACGAGGCAGTGCAAACTGGGCTGGGAGTGCACGGCAAACGTAGCCCTGGAATAAGACAGCACTGAATATAGCAACCAGGAAGTGCAAATCACAATAACTACACAGTGCACAGCAATGTGAGGGCAGGTAGAGATGAACTATGTGGCCAATGTGTGTGTGCCAGCAAATGTGTGGACCCTGTACAGCTGCAGGCAGCAACAGATGTGAAAGAACATTGATCAAAACTGTATAAATTCCCCAAACTGTTAGCACTGTGCTAACATGTTAACGTGACTTTAGTGCAGAGCTAAGCTGTTTGCCCAGCGCAAACATGTTTGCCTGGCACTAAGATTTGCCATATTGAAAAGTGACATGCAAATGAGCCTTCTTCAGTAGTCTCTGGGCAAACAGCCACATTAGCATCTCATTATTCCCTGATTTGCTTGCAGTTTGCCCAGTGTTACTGCAGGGTCCCACAGCTCCACCTGTAGGTCAGTCTGGAAGTACAAGGGCTGGCCAGGTCTGGCTGCAGCTCCACCTGTAGGTCAGTCTGACGGTGCATGATGGTTGCTGCAGGCTACATGTATGCAGTACAGCATAGCATTGTGTGCCTCAGGGGACAACTCCGCATAGGCACAGGCGGTGGTGGTGCTGCATGCAACCATCACACTGTGGGCTATGCTACAGTGCACAGCAGACACTACAGTTGCAAGGGGGCTGGTAGTGTGTGGGACACAGCAATGCTTATGGTATGTAGGGCAGTGATGACCACTGCACTGTACACAGTGACAGGACCAGCCTGCAGGTGATTACTGGCAGTGGACAGTACTGTTTCACTGTTGTGTGCTCCACAGATGCTGATCTGTGGCATGGGATGCTCACAGTGACATACATGGCCGGCTGTGTGTGCTGTGGCATCTGAACAGTTGTGCGGTAGTGGCTGGGGTGGCATGTAAGATCCGACAGGCACACAAATGGTGGGATATTCTCACTACTGGCCCTTGTGCACTGCAGGATGTGTCCCAGCCTTGTGGCTACACCTGGGCTGTGGTGAGATCTGGCCACCCATACACCCTCACCTCAATTGCCACCATGCGCACAGTGCTGCATGTGTGTGCTGGCATCCGTTGGTCACCACAGACATATGGTCTGCAGGTGTGTGCTGTATGGCCACACTACCATGATTCCCCTGTGGGTCAGATCACCCCTTACTGTCTGTGCATGGCTGGGACTGGTGGCAGCTGTTGGCATCATGGAGGTGCCATCAGTGAGCAGCTTATACAGTATCCTCCATGTCTGGCATTTTCTAAGTCTCATGATCATATGTCAGGGTCACGCATGCCATGCTAATCCCACACTAACACCGCATAAATCACCAATGTCATGCAAAGCCATTTGCCCAGGGTTAAGATCAGCTTTTCCTGGGTGGTAATTTGTACTGCGCTAAGGGTCTCGCTATGTCGTGCTAATCACCTTAGCGCAGCGCTAGTCACTGAATATCTCATAGAGCCTGCATTTATGTTCACTTTGCCCCTTGCATATAATTATGGTTTGCCCAACTCTAATGCAGTTTGCGTGTGTTATTTAGCCTTTTGAATATGGCAGACCCACGCTAATCTCACGCTAATCCCACGCAAATGGTTTGCGCACCACTCAAAGCTTTGAATATCTGGCCCATACTGTTTTAGGAGGCTATTTACCCCAGTGGCAAGGGCTAGAACTGTACACTGGAAGACCCTATTTCAACTCACATGGCAGCCACTTACTTATTGGGTACAAAGCAGGTCTTCACTATAAATAAGATGTTTCATTTAATTGGGGTTAACCATGGTCAATTAAATTAAAAAGGAATGGTAGGCTAGCAAGAACATTATACTAAGTAATTCTGTGTCATGGCATTACACGACAACAGTTGTTTATAGAGTGTCAGGTTATTCACAGTAACATTTTTAGGGCTTTAAAACATTTGCTTGTCAAATCTGTAATGCATTCAAATTTTAAAGAAGTTGACAATACCCAATTGACTGGGACAATTTAATAAAAATGCACAAATGGCCTTCATTTAGACAGATTTGCAAGGGTTAACAACTTAGAAACCCAGAAAGAATGAGACAGTCAACTACAGGCTCAATGCCTGTTTGCTATACTTACTACATATGTTTGTCATCCTTTAATGGTCTAATAAAGAAAATTGCTGTTGTCCAATTAGCCAAGTAAGTAACTCTTGCTTTGGCTTGAAGCCCTTCAGAGACTTTCTTTTGCCGACATATAACTTGTATTGATTTTCTGATGGGTTTCTAGATAGATCTCCAGACTCTGACATTTAACAATCTTGATTTCTTTTTGTGAAAGCTTGACCTAATACATACTAGGCAGGGTCTAAGTTTTTTCCCCCTCTGGGGCTGAATGTCATTTCTTTTAGTAGCTCAATCAATATGTTGCAAAGGTTTTGGGATGATGTTGAATTATAATAGACAGGTATGAAACAATAGATTTTTCCACAGTCTGACTTGGTTCTGGTTTATAAGAAATGTATTTGTAATGTATTGTTTATCTCTTATCTGTGCAGGAAAAAAGGAAACCAGGTGTCTGCCTTTTTTGTTTGCATCTTTTTTCAAGCATCTGACACCTGTAGTACTTCAGAAAGGCTACAGATTGCTGGCAGAGCTGGTAACTGAGTCATTCTCCTTCACAAAATGTTCATAAGACAGGTGAGCAGAAGCAATGCTTTTTGGCTGAGTACAGCAGTGCAGCATGTATTGTGACCCTAATCAGATTTGGGGTTGGGGGATGCTTAATTTAGTTTTCATGTTCACTTTACTCCCAAGTTTCATTATATCTAGGACTAAGTCTGCCAGCCTATTGACATCCCTTAAAATTATGGTTTTAAGACTTTAAAATTATGATTTTGTCTCACTGACAGCAGTTGCATTCTGCTCTACCTTTCAGGTGTTCATCTAAACTATTTTAAAACTTTCTAATATTAATGATATTTATGGCTTCCAAAGGACATGTATTCTACAGTTCTACTACCCTCTGACTTAAGAAATACTTCCTTTGTTTGGATTTGAATGTCATAACTTGAAACTGAAAGTGGTGTCCCCTTTTGTGGTATACATCCTCCTTAAAAACTTCTTCAAGGCTGGCTCCATGGCACTGAGTGATCGGGTACTGCTCTGGTATGCTGGGGATCTGGGTTCATGCTCCCAGCCAGGATGTCAGGAGTGGAAGCCAGCAGGGAAGGAGTCACCAGCATCACTTGGATGCTTCCCTCTTGGGGGGAGGATCATTATGAGCTGCTCCTATAGTTGCTCCTGGTGATGGCTTAGCAGAGGCATTCTTGGCGGCATGGGTGACCATACATTGCTGAATGTCCCCACCCCAGGATGTCACTGTAGCTGCACACATGTGAGAGGAGGGTGGGGTGCTGAAAATGGAAAAATCACTGTCTCAGTCAGCTGGATGATGGCGGCCATGTCCAAGCATGCTGCAGTCCTCAATGCACATCACTCTCTTCTCCCCACACTTGTCACCATGGAGGACTCAGAGCCTGTTACTCCCCTCTTTCACTCCCCACTGTGAGGGGGGACCTGAGCAGGGATGAGCTAGAACCCTCTTGGACCCAAGTAAGCACTGGGAACTAGGTGTTGAGAGCTGGCAACAGGGGTGAGAATGGCAAGCAACAAGGACCTTGAGCTGTCAGAAGGATTGGCTGACTGGAAGGCAGAAAAAAAAAAAAAAATTTCTTCAGTGATCTTATGAATTCATCCCTACAGACAATATTATACAGCAATAAGTAGTCTCACCATTATCCTCATCCTCTCTATAGTATAAAGCTTTAATTTCAAGGGTCTGTCATTGTAGGATATGATTCTTGTACTCTTGCCCTTTGTGGTTGCCCTTCTTGAACCCTTTTCGCTCTTGCTGCATCATTCCTACATGAAGGTAGACCAAGTGGCATGTAATAATTTGTATAAGGCCTAAGAGACACAGCCATGAGGAATGTGAAATTCCGATGGCAGAATTTGTCAGAAATGGCAATTCTGCTTCCAAAATGATTTTTGGAATTTCTTTTTTAATTTTGTGGAATTTTGAAAAGCATTTCTTTGTTAACCATGGAATAACATTCTGTGGATTATGTAATCTGCATCATATTATTCCCAGGTTTGCAGAGAATTTATCTTAAATTTATATAAACTGCCTAATATAATTCTGTGGTTATCATTCCGCTTTCAGAAATTCAGAATTCCACTTTTGATAGAATTCCATGAAATTAGATGGAATATTTGAAATTCCATGGATTTCCTGTCAAATTGGAATTTGAAAAATGCACACAGCTCTACAAATACATGATCTACTGTATACAGTGAAATAATCACATGAGATGTTCTTGCTATGAATTGCCTTTTGAGCATCCCATAACTTTTTTGTTCTGCCTGTGAATTTGTCATAGTCCTGAGTTAATTTAAAATAGTTAGTTGTTAATCTAAGCTTATATAAAAAAAGAGAATCCTGCTTCCTGTTTGGTTATTAACTATGCATGAAATCTGTTCAGTTTATAACAAGTTCCTAAAGCAGGACCACATTGCAAAAATATATCAGTGTGCTGTTCGACCACTGGTTTTCAAAGCCATTTGTTTTTTTACATCTTAGTTAGGGAAACTTAACTGCACAAAGCATAGATGTAAATGGTGTCAACATAAAAAAACAAACTAAAGAGTAAACCCAATGTAAGCCACATACATAAATTATTTAGATAAACTGCTTATATATAGTTACTGTTCTTCATCACATCCTGCAGCCACTTCTCAGTGCCTACGCCAGCTGTCAGCTGTTAAACAGCACATTATTTATCTCAGGTCATGCTCACACATATTCAAACAATAATAGCATTTTTTTCTTTTCCTTTTTTTTAACTGAATACATACTGAATTTCCTTACAGCCTGATTTCTTCTTGAGGCTGACTATCCTGTCTGCTCACACTGTTGCCATTGCACTACCTATCCAACTGGTGGTTTCAACAAAATGCCATTTTCTCTCTCTCTCTTTTTTTTATTAATTAGATTTGTCCTCACCCACTCCTGACTGGAGTTCTCCCCACTCCGCTTCTGCTTCCATTGGCTGCTGTTAGATTAATAAAAAACAAGAAAATTCGTGCCTGCTTCCCTTGTGTTGACATCCTTGCCTGCTCCTGACTGAAGTCCCCTCCTGCTCCGCTTCTGTTGCCATCAGTTGCAGTGTAATTAATAAAAAGAAAACAATGCTGTCACAGGAAGACCACAGACTGCTAGGAATGAAAAGTTAAGGAAAATAAACTTAATCCTTAAAAATAAATAAAGATCTGATCATTTTTACATATAGGAAAACTGTCCCTGCTTGCAGTGAGCTGCAACTTCTCTAACTTCTGATCCTATTGTGGTGCCGTGATATGGTTGATCGTGGTTCAAAAAAAGTTACACAAATTGCACTCTCTCTCTCTCTCTTTTTCTCTGTCTGTCTCCTGTATTAAAACTCCACTAATGCTGGGAAGAAAAAAAATAAAACCTGTGATACTGATGTACAATGATGTCACTTCTAAGAGGCAGAAGGACTATTTTATCATAAATCCTCATAATCAAATCAAATTTTTTATGTAGCAAACATGATTTTTCTAACTGTAAAAAGAAAAAAGTGAAATATTTTATAAGCACAATAAGACACTCCAGGGGTGTGCATGGAACAGATTTTACCACACTTCCAGAGGCTGAAGGCACAGGGCCTACAGCCTCATGCCTCTCTACACCCCTGGGTGTACTGTAAAATCGGTTCCATGCACACCCTGTTGTGTATCATTGCTTACAAACTGCCATAGTGTGGGCAAATTAGGTAATTTGCATATTCATGTGGTGAATTTATGCAAATTACCAGTTTGTGGGTGAATTCAGCAATTTGCATTGTTTGCCATGCATATTTGTGCAATTTGCCACCATAAAAAACTATGTGAATTGTGGTCATCTACAGCCTAAAACTGTAAAGATATACCTCCTCTCACCCTTGATGCTGTAGTACTGCCCCCACCCACCTCCCAAAAACTTCTTATTATCATATAAACCCCCCAATTCCCCTGCTGACACCCTCCCCCCGGGTGAATTTCAAAGTAGTAAGCAGAGTGATATAAAAGCTCCTTCCCCCCACCTGTGCACCAAATTCACTCCCCAGCCTCTCCTTCAAGTCCCATGCATCAGGTGCATGAGTCATAACACCCATTTCGCAACCCTGGCTCTGGCACCCCCTCCATCCTCCCCCATCAGCACCCAGAAAAAATGTGACCTGTAATAAACAAAGTGGTCCTCCATTGCAAAGCATCTGCTCTGTACAGTGTCCATCTCAGTAATGGCACTGATGCACAAATTATTTATTTATTTAAGAGTTTTATCAGAAAGGCATGCTGAGCATAGTACCGCTCGATTCCAGATGAGTCCTGGGGACAGTAAATTACAACAATAAAGATACAATTGTACAAAAATGGCAAAAACATGGTGACAGTGATACAGTAAGACTGTAAATTAGGCAGTATTATACAGGCAATCAGTTCAGCATTAGTTCAGCAGCAAATAAATAAATCTTTGCTGCTAGTAAAACCTGATTGGCTGAATTTTCACTTAGTCAGGCTTTTCTAGGAGAAAACTACATCTGCATTCATTTATGCAGGAATCATTACCGAAATGGGCATGTAACAATAAACGCTCTGCATAGTCAGACAGTTTTCTTTATTACAGGTCAGTTTTCTGAGTGTATGTTTTTTTTGGAGGAGAGGGAGTAGTTTTGGGTTACCAGAGTGGGGTTGGGTGCATAGTGTTATGACCAACAGACCTGGTGGTGGGACTAGGATAGGGGGAGGCAAGGGAAAGTGTTTGGTGTGTGGGTTAGGGGAAGAATACAGTGATATCTTAAGTCACTCTACTTACTACTTTAAAGTTCACCAGGGTAGGGTAGGAGGAGGGAAGAGGCTGTCAGCTGATAAAGGAAGGGGGGTATGTGACTAGAACATTTTTGAAGGTGGGTGGGTAGAATTAGAGCACAGTGGATGGGGGGATTTGTTACTGTTTTAGGTTAAATAATGAATAAATTGTGCAGCGAAGTTGGTGCAGCTGCCTCAAAATTTGTGAAGTGTGAATTTTTGCAATTTCACCCTACGTTTGCCAGCAAATTAAACCTTTGCTGGATCTCCACTCTCATGTCTTTTTTCCATCATTTTATTAAGACTATTGCCATCAATGAAAGAACCAGATCACTTGTTTTCCTTTCCCTGGTGCATACTGTAATTAAACATTTGTCCATTTTATTGCTTAATCTCTTTGTTTTATCAATAAAAGCTTCCAGTTATTTGTGTGTGTGTGTGTGTGTGTGTGTGTGCGCGCGTGCGTGTGTGTGCCCTATGCCATTAGGGTTTTGTGTGCCTCTGTTCCTTGACTTGGAGTAGGTTACTACCTTGTTGGTGTCTCTATTCCCCCTGTCCCCTGACATTCTAGTTTAAAGGAAAGCTAACGATTCTTTAAATTCTTTCCCCCAAAACTCTTCAGCCTGATTTATTCAGGCAAATGCCATTCCTTAATGAAGGTGATGGCTGGTTTGAAAGTTGTGCCAATTTCTAAGGAATGTGATGTTTTGTGATGTACCCTAGCTTTTGCTTGTTGCTTTCCTTGGAGGCATGCATTATAGATAATATTTCTGAAATTAAGACTTCTCAGGCGTTCGCCTTTAATTTTTCTTTTAGGTCTCATAATCCTGTTTAATGCCATAATCCAATTTCCTTTCTATAGTGTGTCATTTGTCTTACATGGACAATGACAGTGGTGAGCTCATTTCCACAGTTTGTAAGGATATTACCAACCTTCCTTCTCATGTCCATGATTTTGTCCCCTGGTAAACAGCTTACCTTTGATGTTTATTTTCCATGCTCTTGATATATTGTATCTAATAACAGCATTAAGCAATAATGAACAACCATGGATTACATACTGTAGGTGTTCTAGTTAATCAGCCCCTGGGGTGTGATGTTGCATGAGGGGCAGCTGAGTGTCACGTGCCCTAGGTGGTGATTAAAAAGAACATTGACATAACCCCTGGAAATACCTTATTGTTATTACTAAAAATAAAACTAAATTGCTGTAAAATATACTTTGCACAGTTTTATTTTATCAAGAAAGAGGATCTTAAATAAAATAATCCATCTGCCTTACAGTGCTGGAATGCTGACTTGCTTGGTGTGTTGAACAGCTGGTGTCAGCCTTTCCCAATGTCATCCTCAATTTCCCCAAACATATTTTGTTATTAATTTACATTACAATACAAATCCACTTAGCATCATCATGAGTTGAGGAATGGGAGATGGTGGGCTGTCACCTTAGATGTGAATATAAAACCCCTACTCACTCTTAAATCGGCAATGCGAGTTTTGCTGCCAAGAGCACTGCAGCCGTAAATGTAAACCATCACCATCTGCCTGCCGTCAAACTGCAGTGCAGATTTTGTTGTCAAGCCATACTGTTGCAAATTAACCCCACACCCAAATGCTCTTAAACTGGCAATGCCAGTTCTGTTGTTAAGCTGTGTAGCAGTTGTTAAGTGAATCCACAAGCCCATCTGTCTGCTCTTAAGTCACATAGCATCTTCTAATTATCCTCCCCCACCCACATGGCTTTCATACTGTCAGCAGTGGTACTGTCTTTAAACCCCACTGTGGCTGTTGCTAGGTTCACCCTAGGGCCAGTCCCTGTAAGGCCAACTGAGAAGGCTGATGTTTGCTCTCCTCAACCAAGCCTGCTGACTCATTGTTCCTGTTCACAATTCAGAGGACTCAGGGGTCGGGGAAGCCACACTGAATGGAAGTGTAAAATAAATGAGGTGGCAATTAGACGGGAGAGAGCTCTAGGAATGGATCAGCACTGTATCTTGAGAGAGGTAGCATAATCAGGAGTGTACAGTAACTGCAGTACTTGAGAAAAGTGGGTAACAACTGAGCAAAGTTGCAGGATAAAATAAAATGGATTTGTGAAAAGTAAAAAACATAAAATAATAAACACTCATCATTTATTTTATTCTGTATTTACATGGTGTAATATTTGCCTTGCTCTAATGGTGGACTTAAGGTACCCCGACACCATTGTTAGAACTTTGAACCATGCAAGATTTAGACACAGACTACAGTTTCCATTTAAGATAGTTTCTGTAATGCTTCCCCACCGTTTCTTTAATACTGAGGACAGACACATGAACAGAAGACAGCTATCCCCTAGATGTTATTTGTTTTGGCTGCCTATCTACACCTGATATCATAACCCGCTATTTATGACATCATAATAATCCCCTCAGCAACAGATTGTGATGTCATAAATAGCATTTGTTTTCCATATTGCTGTTTGGCCTTTCAACCATCACCTACTCCATCATTTGTCCCTGTCAGTCCCCAGCCCTGATTGCCACTTCACCCACTGTCATCCACATGGAGTGAGATCCAAGGATGGAGGAGACTGTCATTCTGGTGGTCAAGGCACAGGCTTTCTTTTCTGCATTTTCTCCAACTTCCCTGGCCCCTCCTACCACCCTGGGCATTAGACACAGCCTCTGATGGCCTCAGTCATAGAAGCGTGCACTGAGCTGACACCACCGTGAAGAAGCAAGCTCACCAGCTCACACAGAGGGCCCACTGCTGCATCAGAGCCCAGACATCCCCCTTCCCAGCCGCCACTTGCTCATTACTGATCCCAGGTCACTAGCATGGAAGCACAAGGCTTTTCAACTGAGCCATCAGATGGCTCTTACATAATAAACAGAATTGTGATATCAGGTGTAGACAAGCAGCCAGAGCAGACAGGGCAGATATCCTGTTGTAATTCAAACATCCTTAGTAATAAAGACATTATGGAGACAACTACAAAATAAAATATGAAATATAAGCTGAAAAGTATCCGAATATTAAATTTTTTCACAGTTGTTCCTATGGCATAAGGGGCTCTTTAAAGAGCTGCTGAAGTGCTGATGTCTCTTGTAAAACACTGGAAAACATAATATTTAGACACAATTCAGCTTGTATATCATTTACTGGCTGTTGATTTCTCCTCCCCTTATTTATTACTGAGGAAGTTCCCTCAAAACAGAATCTTTATCAGTTTGAGTTCATCTGCCCCTACAGGTTAGTCCTCATTTGAAATCAGTATCTTCTGTTGTGACATCACAGTCTGTTTCCATGGGAATAACTGTAATGTCATAAGCAGAGTGTTTTGACATCAGAAGCCTGATATTCAAAAAGGCGCACAGCATTGTGCAAACATTAACGCTACACCTTGTGGTTGCTCGGGTGTCCAAAACTACTATATTTGGTGAAATAGCACACTCGCGTTATTCAACTGAATATAGGGCCTTTGTGGCCCAGCACTAAGCCCACTTAGTGCTGGGTAGACATGGCTTCCCAAATAGGGTGCTGCAATGGCTTGCACCTGCACTAAATTTCAGATATTCAAATGGACCCGTGTAACATAGAAACATAGAAACATAGAAACATAGAATTTGAGGGCAGATAAGGACCGCTTGGCTCACCCAGTCTGCCCATTTCCCTACCTACTGGATAAGCTGCAGATCCTAGTTAACCAGTAGCCTACTTCTTCCTACCCCACCCCCTAGAATTGCCCTATGACTGTCCCATGCATGCTTGAATTCCACCACTGATTTTGACTCCACAACCTCCTCCGGAAGGCCATTCCATGCATCCACAACCCTCTCTGTGAAAAAATACTTCCTAAATTACCTCTGAGCCGCCCCCTTCTATCTTCAAATTGTGCCCTCTTGTTCTTGCACACCTCTTTTTGAAAGATGCTACCCTCTTGGACTTGTTGATTCCCATGAGGTACTTGAACGTTCTATCATGTTCCCTCCTCCTTTCCTCGAGGCTAAAGCATATTAAGCTCCTTTAGTCTCTCTTCATATGTCTTCCGTGCAGACCCTGCACCATTTTAGTTGCCTCCTCTGGACAGCTTCCATCCTGTTTATGTCTTTGCGGAGATTGGGTCCCAGAACTGCACACAGTACTCCAGATGGGGTCTCACCAGCTGTCTGTACAGACGGATAATAACTTCCTGTTTTCTACTGGTGATGCCTCTCCTATGCATTCCAGTATCCCCCAGCCCTCCTTGCTGCCTCTAACATTGCTTGCCCACCTTTAGGTCATCTGATATGACTACCCCAGGTCCCTTTCCATTTTGTTGTTGTTAGTATCTCGCCCCCATTGTGTACTCTTCCCCTGGGTTTTGTTTCCCAGGTGCATTACCTTACACTTCTTAGCATTGAATCTAAGCTGCCATACATTTGACCATTTCTCTAACCTTGCCAAGTCCTTCTCATCCTTTCCACCCACTGTGCATCAACTCTGTTGCAGATCTTTGTGTCATCTGCAAAGAGACATACTTTTCCTTTCAGTCCTTCTGCAATGTCAGCTATAAAGACATTGAAGAGGACTGGTCCTATCTTTGAACCCTGCGGTACCCACTAGTAACCCTCCTTTCTTCTGAGTGGACTCCATTTACTATTACTCTGTGTCCTATTCTCCAGCCATCTTTACCCAGGCTGTCATCTTGGGACCCACTCCCAGGCTGGCTAACTTGTATATTAATTTTGTATGGGACTGTGTCAAATGCCTTGCTAAAGTCTATGTAGGCCATGTCTACAGCCCCTCCGTGATCTACTACTTTGGTCACCCAGTCAAAGAAATCTATCAGATTCGTCTGGCATGACCTTCCCGCTGTGAATCTATGCTGCCTAGGGTCCTGTGCCCCTCTGGCCTCTAGATACTCAACAATTCTTTCCTTCAGAAGTGATTCCATCATTTTCCCTATCACTGAGGTTAAACTAACAGGTCTGTAGTTTCCTGCTTCTGCCTTGCTCCCACTTTTGTGAAGGGGAATCACATCTGCCCTCCTCCAGTCCTCGGGTCCCACCCCTCCTCCCATGATTTGTTAAAGGGTAGTCAGTGGTGTACTAGTTCTCCCCTTAGTTCTTTTAGAATTCTGGGATGAATCCCATCAGGCCCATTGCTTTGTCCACCTTCAGTTTTAGAGTTCTTTCAGAACCTTTCTTCTGTAAATGGGCTGGTATCAACTTCTATATCCAGAGTGTTACTACTGTTTGTTTTATGTACCTCCCCTCTTCATTTGTAAATACTGAGCAAAACATTTGTTTAGTATCTCTGCCTTTCACAGTCTCCTCTGCCCACCCTCCTCCCCTTTATTAAGCCTCACTATCCCTCCCTTGGTCTTCCTTTGCTCCTGATGTACTTATAAAAGGTTTTATCCCCTTCTTAACTGAGTTGGCTATCTTTTCCTCGGTTTGGGCCTTTGCTGTTCTGACTGCCTTCCCAGCCTCCTTTTGCTTTAACTGATACATTCTCTGTCCTGCTCCTTCTGTGATTCCTTGTACTTCCTGAATACTTTCTTTTCTCTTTGAACCTTCACTGCCACTTCCTTTGAGAACCATGGTGGTTTCTTACATCGTTTGTTTTGTTTTTTGCTTCACACAAAGGCTCATTACTCTGTGATGGCAGTTTTTATTATTCCCATTGTTCTTCAACCCTCCTTCCTGCCCATTTGCTAGTGCATTCTTAGGCACTTACCCATTTTGGCAAAGTCAGCCCTCCAAAGTCCAGTACTTTTGTCTTTGTATGGCTTGACTCTATTGCTGTGTTTATTGTGAACCATACTGTTCGGATGGTCACTAGTTCCCAGATGGCTACCCACTTCTACATCTGTGATCCTCTCTCCATCTCCATTTGAGAGAATCAAGTCTAATATTGCTCCCTCTCAAGTGGGCTCCAGTACTAGTTGTCTAAGGCATGCCCCCTGTAGGTCATCTAGAATAACTCCACTCTTCGAAGTGGCAGCTGCAACTGCACTCCAGTTAACATCTGACATATTCAGATCACCCATCAGCAATATCTCCCCTTTTTCTGCCATTCTAAGTATACTTTCTGTCATTTCTTTGTCCATTTCCTCCCCCTGAGAAGGGGGTCTGTATACAACCCCTGTGCGGATTGTGGTGCCATTGCCTGTCTCCAAATTTCCCCACAGTGCTTCTTCTCCTCCCTGTTTACCCTTTTGTTCTGTTGCTTTTATTCCTTCCCTTATGTAAAGAGCTACTCCTCCTCTTCTTTTACCCTCCCTGTCCCTCCTGTAGATAGTGTATCCTGGTATGTTTACGTCCCAGTCATGGTTTTGTGAGTAACATGTTTCTGTGACTGTCATGATATCCAGATGTTCCTCCTCCATCAAGGCCACTAATTCAGGAAGCTTGTTACCCAGACTATGGGCATTGGTACTCATTGTTTCCATTTTGATGGCTTTACCTTCTGTTGCAGCATCCCCACTGACCGCTCTACCTCGGTCTTTTCTCATTTAGCACCTGTTTTGTAGGGAGAGGCTGGGATTTTCCTGCTGCTTGTCAGTGCCTCCTCTTTGACTAGTTTAAAAGCTTGCCAATGAAGCATTTAAACTGATTGCTCAAAAGACTTGTTCCTTCCTGGACAGATGCAGACCATCCTGCCGGTATAGGCTGGTGTCCTCCAGGTGGAACCCTAGTCCCCAATGAAGCTAAACCCTGTGCTCCGCGCCATTTTTCAACCATTCATTAAACTGCATGGTGCTAATTACCTCGCCTCCCCCATGCCTTTGACAGGCAGCACCTCTGAGAAGATACTGTGTGTGCTGCTTGTCTTAGGCCCTCCCAACTCTGCAATATCCTCCTGCCTCCTCTAATCTCATGATGAGCCAAGTCATTTGTCCCTAGGTGGATAATTACGTCCAGCTCAGACTCCCTTGCAGCTGTTCTGTGATCCTGAAGATGCTCCTGTCCCTCCAAGCCATGGCACCAGGCAGGCACCTTACTCAGTTTTCCAAGCTCCCCAGTTCTATACCCTAATAATTGAGTCCCCCACCAGGAGCTGCTTCCTTTCCTGTGGTGTCCTCTGCCTCTTTCTGTGGGCCTCCCTTGTGACAGTTGTCATCAGTCTCTCTGTGGGTGCATCCATAGGGAGCTATGCTCTCCCAGAATTGTGTATGGATTGTGGAGTGGAACAATTGACTGGGTGTGCCTCTGTTCCACCATCCTCACCCTCCCTGAGCCCACTGTGGTCCAACTGCTGTGCTTTCTTCACAACCTCTGAGGTAGTGGTGGTGGCACTAGTGCTCCCTGGATAGGGGAGGTTCCCTTCCTACTGTCCAATGTGGCCTGGGGGAAGGTTTCCTTACTACTGTCCAGTGTGGCCTGAAGACAGGCAACTTCCTCCCTCAGGGCAGATAGTTGTCTGCAAATAGGGCAGCATCTCAGCCTCCAGAAAGACTCCTGGAAGACTGCTGCCCCACAGCCATTACATTGCACTACTCTCCACATGTTTATCTACTTTTTGTTTGTATTTGTGTGTGTGTGTGTGTGTGTGTGTGTGTGTGTGTGCATGTGATTGGTTATATAGAAATATTTATATTATACAATGTGTATGCTTATATTGTCAATGCAGTGTGCTAGAGAGGATATGACAGTGATATGCACTTGCACTCTTGAGAAATGATATCAGAACCTCAGGTATAAAGGAACTATTTCCAGGGGTGGGTGGGGTGAGGGGTGGGAAGGGGTTGGGCCTAAACTGTGCCCTCACAAAACAATCAGCTAAAAGCTCTCATCCACCGCTGTGATGAGTGCCTTCCTGTCAGCAAGACACCCTACACAACAATTTGACAGAGAAAGTACCCTGCTAATCAAACAGAGAAAAATCCAGACATCCAAGTCAGACACAGGTAAACCTCTCCAGTCCCAAAACAGTAAATGAGCTCATTTGGCATGCAAGGTGCTAAGGGGTCATTTGCATGCCCTTTATGGGCTTATTTGTATGGGTAGCCTGACAAGTTATCACAGTTCCATCTCCCACTTGCCTGGTCCCAGAGATGTAGTCCTGGTGCTAGTGCCCCCCGCCCACTGATTAACAGCCCAATCTTGAAACTGAAACATTCCCTGGTGTCCAGTGGTCCCTTTTCCCACTGACCACTGGCCCAATGATAAAATAAAATTTCCCTGGTGTCTAGTGGTCCCCCCACCAACAGCCAGACCTATTGTAAACAAAAAAAACACATCTTTGGTGGCTAGTGGCCCCCCAACCCCAATCACATGCAAATGTGACAAAAAATCCCTGGTGGTCTAGTGATTCCCCCCCCATCCACGCTCTGCTGTTTTTTATAATAAGTAACCTTCCCTGGTGGTCTAGTGGTCCCCTTTCCTATCCCCATTTTGCCAGTGTCATAATAGGTAACCTTCCCTGGTGGTCTAGTGGTTCCCCTTCCCTAACCCTGACCTGCACATATAATAAACAGATCAATCCCTGGTGGTATAGTGGACCCCCTTCTCATCCTGACATTCCCATGTACTAAACTGACCTATTCCTAGTGGTCTAGCAGAACCCCACCCTTGCAGGTAGTGCCCCACCACCCATCCACCATCCCAACCCCAAGCCAGCCACTGGTACTGACCACTGCTCTCAACCACAGTTGGCCACCAACTGAGCTGTCAATGAACACGTACTCTCAGCTGACTGTGATGGAGAGCAGAGGGCTGTGGCAGTAACTGGCTCAGGGTCAAAATGGGTTGGGACAGGGTGGTGGGGCACTACCTGCCAGGGTGGGAGTGGAGGTCTACTTGACCACTAAGGACAGATCAATTTAGTATATGGGAAGGTTCTGGTAGGGAGGGGGTCCATTATACCACCAGGGACTGATCTATTTATTAAAGGGGCAGGTCAGGGTTAGGGAGCTGGGACCAGTACACCATGAGGGAAGGTTACTTCTTCTAACACCAGCAGAATCGGGATAGGGAGCAGAACTGCTAGACCACCAAGAAAGGTTACCTATTATAACACTGGCAGAACAGGGATGGGGGGCTGTTAGACCACCAGGAAAAGTTACCTTTTATAACAATGGCAGAATGGGAATAAGGAGGAGGACCACTAGGACACCAAGGAAGGTTACTTATTATAACACTGACAGAACAGGGCTGGGGGGACTGCTAGACCACCAGGGAAGGTTACATTTTATAACACTGGCAGAACAGGGATAGGGAGGTGACCGCTAGACCACCAGCGTTGATTACTTATTATAAAACTGGTGGATCAGAGTTGGGGGGGACCGATAGTCACCAGGGATTTACTTATTTTGTTTTTATCATGTGGTTGGTGATCAGCAGGCAGAGGGATCACTAACCATCAGGGAAATGTTGTTTGTTTTATCATCAGGCAGCAATCAGCAGAGAGAGGGACCACTTGACACCGGGGAACTGATATTTTTATTATCTGGCTGGTGATTAGCAGGGGGGGCGATTAGCGGGAGGTGGGGCAGGGCACTGGACACCAATGAAGTTTTATTTTTATCATTATTCTGGTGATTGGTGGGGGGCACTAGACAACAGAGACAGTGGGCAAGATTCACAAAGGGTTTGGGAACTAAGTCCCAGTCCACAGCCACAGTTGTGGACCGAAATCCCTGCAGCAGCGGTGACTGAGATTCACAGCTGCTGCAGTTGCAGAGGGTGTGACGGCTGCTCTAACCAGCCATAGCAACTCTCTGCAGCTGTGGAGATCTCCCAGGCAACACCACCTGCAAGCAGTTGTACATCGTGGAGCTGGTCATAATCCGGCTCCACCTTTGTGACTACTCACCACTACGGGTAACCAACTTGCACCGAAGTTTACCCGCAGCTGTGGGACTTTCACGAGTTCTGTGAATCCTGCCCACTGTGTTTGGGGTTGGGGGGCTACTCATACTTCCTCTGCCAACTGCTAGGTTTGCACAGGAGTAAGTTAGGGTTTCAGTCAGCTGCATGAGGGCATAGGGACGTGCAAAACATCCTTGTGCAGTGCACATTTTTGAATATTGCAGTGTGCCAATATTTAGGTTCCCACTCCTTCATTTACATTGTGCTCCCCTCTGATTATTACCCAGGTGCAAACAGAGTTCGCCCACGCTAACCAGGCTCTTCAATATTGCCCATAAATGCTAAGCTCAGTTTGCGCAGGCAAACTCAGTTTTGTACCTGGGCAATGTTTGGAATATCGGGCCCCAGGTTGGGAATAAGAAATAGGAGCTGATTAACATGTTTTGATGCATATGATATCAGTAATAAATTATGGGGAGAAGAAATACAGAGCTAACCAGAAATATAAGATGCCTTGCATCCAAATATTATGTTTTTCAAAATTCTAATGGAGGCATTGGTGGATCTTGGAGTTCCTGACTTAGAATGCCGTAAATGTAAGTAGGACCTAATCTTTTTCTTTTTTTTAATCAGTGGTTATGTAATCAGGCTGTACTGGCACATAAATAAGGAGAGTAATATAATGCTCTCAGAATGCTGGCAACCTGTTGGATTGCAGCATTACTGAGATGCTTATAATAATCACTAAAAATGACTGATTGCCTGTATTTAGTAATTACAGCCTCACTGCCCTATGTGTTGGAGCTAATCACCCCCTTTATTGGCCTCATCAGTACCTAACACACTGTAGTTTTCACTCAGGGGTATGGTATGGCTGTTTGCCCTACTTTCATTTTTAGAGCTGCTCTGCATAGAACACCAGTTCCTATTGTGATCAATGTCAGGAAGTGTTTTGCAGCTGTGCCATTGAAATGCATTTTTCATGGCTGGCAATGAGTGAGTGGTGTGCCCAGTGATTACTCCTAGCTGCTGTCTGTAATGATTTCCTATTTCTGTGTTGTTTGCAAGAAGAACTGTACATGACAGCCAGAGGAGCAAGTGATGAAACTATCAGGACTGTACAGCTGACCTTGTCACACCGAAGAAATCCTCTGGTTGCTTAGCCAAGCCCTCCCCCTCAATGATAGGCTTTGTATTTACATGTCCTGGCCTAGCCTCCTGTCCTGTAGCCTGAACTACTGCAAATCAGCAAGCTCCAGTATGTATGACCATATATAGGATAGTGTATGGGGACCCATACACTACAAGGCTATTCTTCACATGAGTGTTTTCAATGATGGCAGATGACCTCGATAACAAAGCTTGAGAGGTCCTTCTGCTGGCATAGAAAACACAAGGGGGAAGAGTAGCCAAGTTGTGTATTGGACACCATATACTGCTCTTTATAGTGTATGGTCCCAATAAAAAGATTGGCTTACATTTTTCATGTAGATGGAACCACATTTGTGTTTCATGGCACCCATTTCTTGGGCATATGATTGCCGGCCAGCTCTCACATGCAATGCTTCAACTGCCTCCCCTCGTTCATATTATGAACAGTGCTGATAGGGGCAGTTGCATTATGATGTCCTCACTGACACAGAATGAAAAGTTGTTCTGCATTAGTGAGGATGTCACTACTACTGCAGAACAACCTTTACAGTGTATGGTTTTCCATACACAACAACATTTGACCATACATTATATACTGAACTCAAAAAAGAGCACATTGAATGACTTGTTGTTTATATTGGTTTGGGTGGGTTGTGAAACAGCAGTTATGCCCACAGTCCACAAATAGTCACTCTGCTGAGGTAAGCAGGGATGACATGCCCTGCCAGCAGCTGAGGACTGTTCTCCCAGTTGTTATTCAGGCTACAGTAAAAGGAACAGTGTCAGCAGCTGTGGCAGGATGACCACTGAAATCATGTATTCTGGCCTGCTAGATGTATGGATACTTTACCAGTCCACTTCTGCTGGAGGTGTCATCCACTTACACAACAGCAGAGTGCTGATGCATTAAAGATCCACCCACAATTTCATTCTGTAGCCACCATTTTACAGCCACCATTCCTCCCCTCACAGGGACTCACCTAGCTCATAACTTTCCTTGACCAAATAATTTGAGTGTAGAGGCAAGAAAAGGGACTTCCAAGTGCCAGAGACACAGGACATCCAGCTGCCAGGGACTCAGGTGCCAGTGTATTGAGAGAGAGATCAACTGATACACATAAACTATATGAAGAGTCTGAAAGAGAGACTGTAGTCCTTCATGTAGCTTGTCTTGAATAACACGCATTTAAAAGTTTACATTGCATTACTGTTTGTGGTGAGTTCTTATTTTCACATAGTATCTGGCCTAGTATTGATGCCAAGTATAGGCCTGCCAGCTTTACTCTGGCATGCATACTTTCATATATATATATATATATATATATATATATATAGGCACGGTGGCACACCTATATTTATGGTTGAGGAGGCACTTCAATGTTAAACCTCAAATTTTGCACATTAATAACTTTGCAACCATTTAATGGATTTGCATGAAATTTTGCATGCATGGTTTGGCATGGTAGATCACTTGATTTACCAAGTTGGGTTTCAGTCAGATATACAGTTTTTGTGCAGTGAAGCACCAAAAAATATTCTTTTTGCCAGTTTGCACATTTTTTGTCTGTGGCACTGCACAGCTGCCATGTCATTTGCCAGTCAAAATCTTGTAATTTAGAATGCACTTGGGGCAAGGAACATGCCACTTTTTATTTGGTGAAAAAATATGAATCCATTCAAAAGTTATTAAAGTTTGAAGTTCCCATTATAACCCTATGGGAAAATTTATATGTATGATTTGGGAAAGAAGAATTGGTTTTTGGACCTCACGGTCAAAGAATTTGCAAGCTTACAGACGATAAATCTTTGGCTGCCAGAAATTTATCAGCCATGATGTCCGCCATTTTTTTTTCAGTTGGCGGTGGGAAAAAAGTAAATATTTCACCACATGGGAGACTTGTGAAATAATTGAGGCATGTATTTAGATCAAGGGGCTTCCCTTTATCAACCCATGTCTCTCATTTATTTTAGTTTTGTCAAAAAATAGCATTTTGCACTTTTACAGTCATCGGACGCAGCTAACTAATGATCTTCGGCCACAAGCTTGCAAAATCTTTGCCTGAAGTTGCGGCAGATTATTTTGCAGCATCACAGTCAAAGAATTAATACAACCATGTGAGCCCGCTGGTTTGGCTTTTCAAGTTGAGCATTTAGGTATTTATGATTCTTGAAAAAAACTAATATAGATGATGAACGTGAGTGTGCGTTGAGTAATGGATGAAATACCTACAGTATATGTTTTAAAATACGTTAAATGGCTTTCTCTATTGTGCTCTCTTCCTTTAAGTATGGTACCTGACTCTGTGTAAGTCTCCTCACAGCAGTATGTCACACATTAGACTATGAATTAATCATCACCTTGTTGACTGAATGAATGTTATTTGTTAGGTCCCTTCATTATTAGGATGTGACAGTGAACTGACATGATAACCACACTTTGTCCTAAATCAGATTTACATAAGTTAGGCACAATTGTCTCTTCGAATACATTGCCACTTAATTCCAAGCGTATAAGCATTGAGATATGGGATTTGACACATTATTCCACATACCCTCCTTTCACCTTTGACTTGTCCATTCATCATATTTCTTTTATCGCTTCCTAGTGCCCTTTCAACGTTGGTCACTTCCCTAATCTTAAATCTGAGGTCTTCACCATGCTGCACTATTAAAGACCATACACATCACTACCACTTTTAAATTCCTTACCACAACATCTTTGACTGTTCTTCTTACTGCATGGGCCAGTGAACAGACTGTTTCTGGAAAGATAAATCCCCCAGAAATACTGATTGTACTCATTTACCGAGATCCATTCACAATGATGACCAGCAGGACAATATCATGTGTGCCTATTGATTGCTACAAGTCCTTGATTTTTGTGTGCATTCTCCTCTTTAAAATCTCAATTTTGCATGGTCATGTATACAAAAAGATTGTGTTAGTCTCCACTTCCCCTACCTTCCCTCCCCTCTCACATCACTATCACCCATACTCAACTTGAAATAATCTTTCGTAGCAGTATGGCAATAACTGAAAAGGTGACAATTTTTATTTTTTTGCAGTATATTGCAAGCTTGATGTTGACAAATAAAAACAGCATCCCCTATATCACTTTTCTTCTGTACTGTTACTTGTAACTGATGATGTCTGCTGAAAAAAATAAAAAAATTGACATACTCCTTTAAAAAGACTCATTTATAATGGAGTCCTGGTCAGTATCATGCATATAATTTGCATAGTACAAATCTATTTCTGTTTTTGTACAGACTACTCCTTAAAATCCGTAGCCAGAAACCATTTATTGTTACAGTAGTGCAATATATGAAAGCAGGGAATTGTTTTTGTGTGTGTGTCATATTTGAAGCTTGTGCTGGACAAAAAAGTACAATCTTTGTCCCCCTTTTCATCTGTATTTATTTTTGCAACTGTTGTGTCTCTTTACTAGAAAAAGAAAATAAAAGATACTCACTGAAAGAAACTAATTTACAATGGAGTTCTGCTGGACAATGTCATGCATATCTGATGCATGTTCTAAGTCATTTCTGGTTTTGTTCATTGGGCTCCTTAAGATGTGTACACCATGGTAGTGTTGGCTCGTCTTCCCTCCCCACCCCCCACACAAACCCATTTCACCATAACCCATGATCTCAAGAAATAATCTCAACAGAACAGGGATAAACTATGGGCATTATAATACATATCTCCCAAAAACCCATTACTCCCCACATGCTGTTCATCAACACATATAATCCACCCCCACCTCTCCCACCCCATTAATTTTTGATGTACTATAATCTCGAAAATTAGATAAGGAAAATCAGCATCGTGGTCATGCTGTTCCCAATGTTATTATACCTGTGTTGTGTTTAATATCTAATCTTTAGACTCTCCCATTCCACATCTCATTTCGTGCCATTGGCAATACCATCTTACAGGGATCAAAGACAGACCATGGTGTTACAACCCAGGCTGTGATCTGTGTAGGCCTTTTGAGAGGAGGGCCTGCTAGCTTCTGATGGTCAGCTGCTCTGAGAGGGAGGGGGACTGCTGCAATGTTCACTGACCCAGGATGTGTAACATTCACCACTCTTGTTACATTCAGATCCAATAAAGGGAAGAGTGATGTTTTATCAGCAGCATCCACCAACTAAACATCGAATTCTATCATTCACATTAAAAAAAAAATCAACTAGGATGGGTAATTGATCAATGTAGATCATGAATAATTTCAATGGAAAGGCGGGTGTCTAGCTTGTGTTATGTTTCCAGATCAGCACAAACATGATGGTAGTTCACAATACAGAGTAGACAACACGTTAATACGGTAGCACTGTTAATGTTTAGTGCTATTTTATTTTTGCTATATTCACAGGTCTGTACCCATCAGTGAAAATATCATTGCATTAAACATTACCATTTAAAACTGAGCCATGGAACCAACTCAGCAGAAGGCAATACTGGACCTTGTGCTCACAAACAGGGACAGTGTGATGGGGTTAACAGTGGGGGGGGGGCACCTGGGGAACAGTGATCACCAGTCATTGTGGTTTGAAATCACAGAAGGAGCAGAATCAAACCACACAAAAACATGTATCCTGGATTTTAGGGGGCAGACTTTGGGAAAATGAGGAGATACTTGAAAGAGGCATTAAGGGGAATGGGGCAGGAATCAGGGGTTGAGGAACAGTGGGCAGTATTTAAAATGGGGATTACAAGAGCAACAGAATTATGCATTAAGTGGGTTAGCAAGAGAAAAAGGAAGAGGAGACCATTATGGTTTTCCAAAGAGGTAGCAAAGAAAGTAAACGCCAAAAAGATTGCATTCAGGCAATACAAAATGACACAGGCAGAAGGGGATAGGGAGAAGTACCAGGAAAAGCAAAAGGAGGTAGGGAGGTCAGTAAGGGAAGCCAAAGTTCAGACAGAAGAGCACTTTGCAAAATCAGTGGGTAGAGGGGACAAAACCTTTTACAGGTACATAAGTGAAAAAAGAAAGGCAAAGGGAGGGATAGTGAGACTGAAGGGGGAGGATAGGGGCCGCATGGAGGATGACAACAGTAAAGCTGACATACTGAACAGGTATTTCTGCTCAATCTTTACTGAGGAAGAGGAGGGCAATGGGTCTGAAGGGAGTTCAAGGGCTGAGAATGGTGCAGAAATGAACACAAGTCCCTTTACACGAGAAAGGGTCCTGAAGGAACTGGAAGTAATAAGAGTTGATAAAGCAATGGGGCCAGATGGGGTGCACTACAGGGTCCTTAAAGAACTCAGAGAGGTGGTGGCTGAACCTCTGGCTATCCTGTTTAGCCGATCACTGGAAACAGGGGAAGTACCCAAAGACTGGAGGACAGCAGATGTAGTCCCCTTATACAAAAGCGAGAACAAAGAGGAAGTGGGGAACTACAGACCAGTCAGCATCACCTCGGTAGTGGGGAAAATCATGAAAGCACTACTGAAGGAGAGATTGGTGGAACATCTGGTTGTCAATGGACTGCAGGATCCAAGGCAGCATGGTTTCACCAGGGGGAGGTCATGTCAGACCAACCTCATTGAATTTTTTGACTGGGTGACTAGGGAGGTGGATCAGGAGATTGCAGTGGACATGGCCTATCTGGACTTCAGGAAGACCTTTGACACTGTGTCACATAGAAGACTATTACACAAACTAGGGAATATGGGTGTGGGCAGGACAGTAGTGTGGTGGGTAGGTAACTGGCTGGGCGGCAGGGTACAGAGGGTGGTGGTAAATGGTTGTCACTCCACAGAGGGAAGAGTGACCAGTGGGGTACCACAGGGATCAGTGCTGGGACCAGTCCTATTCAACATCTTCATCAGTGACATTGTGCAGGACCTAGAAGGCAGAATTTCACTGTTTGCTGATGACACAAAGCTTTGTAACAGAGTAGACACACCAGAGGGTGCAGACAGAATGAGAAGAGACCTGCAGAAACTTGAAGAATGGTCAGGGCCTTGGCAGTTGAAATTCAATGCAAAGAAGTGCAAGATAATGCATGTGAGGCACAAAAACCCTGGCACAATATATCAGTTGGGGGGGGGTGAGGATATAGCATGCACCAAGCAGGAAAGAGATCTTGGGATTATCATTTCTGATGAACTCAAGGTAGGGAAACAGTGTGACAAGGCAGTAGGTAAAGCAAATAGGATGCTGGGATGCATAGGCAGGGACATCACCAGCTGGAAAAGGGAGGTCATGATTCCACTATACAAGACACTAATGATGCCCAACACAGTGTACAGTTCTGGAGACCTTACCTACGTAAGGACATAGACAGGGTAGAGAAGGTTCAGAGGAAGGCAACAAAGATGGTACATGGATTGCATCACAAGTCCTATGAGGACAGGGTGAAGGAAATGAATATGTACTCCCTGGAGGAGAGGAGGGAGAGAGGGGACATGATAGAAATATACAAGTATCTTACAGGGAGGAGCAGGGTACAAGAATACACTATTTTTAAGCGAAAAGATGTTCCAGTACTAGAGAGCACGGGATGAAGTTGGAGGGAGGACGATTCAGAGGAAATGTGAGGAAGAATTTCTTCACAGAACAGGTGGTGGACAAGTGGAACACCCTGCATGAGGAAGTGGTGGGGGCTGAATCAATCACGGGATTTAAGAATTCATGGGATAAACATAAAGGAATTCTGGAGGTCAGAGGTAAGGGGCAACAGAGTTCTAGGAAAACATAAACTAAAGTTACAAACTCAAATGGGCAGACTAGGTGAGCCATAGGTCCTTATCTGCTGACATTGTCAATGTATCTATGTAATCCGCACAGTTGGTGGATGGTGGAAATGGCAGTTTGAATTGCAGCATTGTACTGTAGCTCCCACCACAACACTGCTGCTATAATAACAAACAACACTGCTTCTGGTACCTTAATAAAAAAAATATCAACAAAATGAATTTTCCAACAAATTATCAGTGGCTTTGTAGATAATAAGGAAAACCAAACTGTGAGTGTATGGACACCATACAGTAAACTCATAGTGGCAAACTGTGTGGTTGGTGAACTAGTGCTGCACCCTTTAAACCACGCACTAAAATGTATGAGTAAAATTTGCAGTAGCATTTATGCTCAGCAAACAAAATGAAAACATTTAGGAAATTTAAAAAGGTAAACCTTTAATCACCCAGTCATAAGGCTATCATTCTCAGTCAGCCACTCAGTTGATCGCACAGCTACTGTGACTTTGAGCTAAGGTAACCCGAGTCTTACTGAACTATTCTATCCGTGGTTGTGAACTTGGGTAACCTGAAATGCTATAATTTGAAAAGAATGATTGGATGATTTCCCCTGCTGTAGTAAGTGCTATCAATGCGACATAATGCAATTTTGCAACAGCACACTGTAGAGATCTGGCAGCTATTACTGTCAAAGCTGTTGGAGGTCAGTCAGCAATCAGGTACAAAATTTGAATGGCACTCTCTAGCTGCAGAACCTACGACAGTGAAATAAAGCTAAAGCTAATATAAACAGTTCTACAGTAATATTACATAAAATTTGAAAGTATGTTGGATGAAATTAATGAACAATTCAATGTTGGCTAATAAAAAGAGTGAAACTTTGGAGCCATTTGTTTTCAATGCAGAAAGTACCCATCCCCCCCCAAAAAAAAATTCACCCACTCACTTTTTCTGAAAGATTTGTTTTAACAATTTTTTAATATTTTCATGGTGTGTCTATTAGTCTTCACAATATCCAATGTCAAGAAGACAGATAATAGAAATAGCAAGAGACATTTTATTTTCTCCCTGATGGATGTTCAAATCCAAACCTTGCAATTAAAGTAGGTTTCCTTATTCACACAGGCAGCACTGGTGCAGTCTGCCACAATACTTTTGCAGTACCATCATCAGATGGAAATATTTTTGAAACATGCACCAAGGACAATTCAGTGGCTTTTCCATACTATGTAAATTTTCAAGAACAGTGAAGTTCGCACAGGATGCTTTGAAATATCATAATAGCCATGTAAAAAATGCAGTTAGGGAACTAGTGCCATGACATCACTTACAGTGGCATACCACTTACATTCGTGGGTAAACCATTCTATGTCAATCAATGAATATCTACACAATACAGAGAGAAGTAATAGTCTTTAACTGACAAAATAACCTTTCTTATGAAGCGTCAAAAAATAAATGAAAAACAATAAATAGATCAGATTCCATGCCAGCAGTAAACAGTTGCTCAGTATATGACACACGCAGGGTAGTAATTATTTCAGTTTGCTAGTTGGATAAATAGATTACTTGTTTTAACTAAAAGGACACAATCTATATGCTTTCATGCGATGGCGACTCAGATGTGACAGTATGGGAATCAAGGAAGTAAACATTAGCACATGAGTAAGTGAGCGTGGTGCCAACAACCATTCCGTGAACCCACATGAGAAGGTGGAAGACTGTTACGAGCAAAGCAATGTGCTCATAACCTTGAGGAGCTGTCAAGAACATTCACAACTCTCAATGCATGGCAATGGCATAGAGGTCTGACCAAAATATTTTTTCAGAAACATAAACTTTGTGAATAAAACAAAAACAATGCATATCAAGTTTCAAAACACATTTTATTCAATAACACTGTGATAACTAAACTTTTTAATTGGAGCTTAAAGGAGGGAATTTTCCCTTGTACATGGAAGAATGCAAAGATTATTCCTAATTATAAAGGGAAGGGGGATATTTTTGTGCCTACAAATTATAGGCCTATTGCTTTATTATCAGGTCTCTTTAAGGTTATGGAGAAACTGGTTCAGAAACAACTTACTGATTATTTGGAGCAGTACTCCTTACTAACAAAATATCAATCAGGATTTTGCAGGGGATTTTCCATGGGCACCGCACTCACCGACATGGTAGATATTATTGCTTCGAAATTAGAGGACGCCCTGTCGGTGGGCATGGTGTTCGTGGATTTATTTAAGGCCTTTGACACAGTGGCCCATGACCTGTTGGGGGAACATTTAGAAGAAATAGGTATGGGGGAAAATCCATTAAATTTGTTTAAGTCCTACTTGGGAAATAGAACTCAACAAGTGTATATTGATGGTATACTTTCAGATAAAGCCCTGGTAAAGCAAGGAGTGCCCCAGGGCTCAATTTTAGGGCCAACCCTTTTTCTTATATACATAAACCAGTTAGCTGACAATGTAAAAAATTCTAGTGTTCGTTTATATGCAGATGACATTATCCTGATCTCTGGTGGTAAGACTCCAGAGCTTATAGAAGTGTACCTGCAGGAAGATTTCACTAGGCTTTGCACATGGCTATCTGACTCGGGGTTAATAGTAAATAGCAAAAAAACAAAACTTATGATATTTCAAAAAGAGGGAAAAGATTTGAACAAAAGAAATAAACAAATACAAATTAAAACATTACAAAATGAAATATTGACCCAAGTTTTGGAACATAAATACCTTGGGGCATGGTTTGATAATCAGTTAAAATCTGATTTTCATATAACTAATACATTATCAAAGATAAACAAAAAACTAGGGGCATTGAGGTGGTCTAGTTTTTGTATAAACAGAGTAATGAGGGAGACTATAATAAACCAACTTATTCTCCCTGTGTTAGAGTATGGTAGCTATGTGTACGGCCTAGCTACAAAGGGTTTGCTGTCAAAAATTGATGTAATGTATAATCGTTTGGCTTGATTTGTATTAAGAAAGGATTACCGTGAACATCATTATAAATTACAAGAGGAATTGGGTTGGTTGACTCAGGAAAGTAAAAGGAAATTATTTTGGGCAAAACAGATATATAAAGTTGTAAATACAAATCAGCCAACGTACCTTTATGAAAAATTAGAAAAAAAATCATATGTTTATAGCATGAGAAGTTCGAGCACTAGAAGTTTTGAGTTCCCTAAACTTAAAAATAAGTACAGTTACATGCGATTCCCTATAATTATGAATAGATTATGGAGTTCTTTAAAATTAATTATAGGAAAACAGTATTAAAGCATTAAAGTGTTTTCTTCTATCCTAAAAATTGAATTAAAGACAAAATGTGAGTGTTATGGATAACACTTTTGTCTGATTAGAGTGTTTTTCATATTACTGGACCGTAGGACTTAATTTAATATTTCTTATTTGTGTGTCGTTTTATAAGATGTTATGTGACTTTGCAATGATGCTATTTATATTGTATATTATGGTATCTTGTTGAATGTTGTCATTTGTAAATTTTATGCTTAAGAAACAATATTTTAAATATCAGGACCATCTTGAAAATAGGACTTTGTCCTAATGATGTGAAAATTGACCATCTACTATCCTATATAAAAATAAAGGTTTTACAATAACATGTAAGCATAAATGCAATCCAGGACAAATTTAAAAAAATTAAATAGTGTGCCATTCTGACAATATACTTTACCAGACAGTGTCCCTCTAAATGGAAGGGCTTATTTGTGACAGGAGTAGCTTCTGTATCCATTGCCCAATTAAATGTGTAGCCAGTATTTGGTAGGGAAAGTTAGACAACTTGATTATACCAAATAAAAAGAAAACAGTTTCTCAAATTGTATCTCAGCATGACTATGGTCACTGTTTTCCACTATTTAGTACGGAGTGCTGTGACTGATTGAGCTGGTTATTCTGTTCAAGTTGTATGTGCTGTAGGCCTAAGGGCCCCTTGTCTGCCTGTAAATCCCATGGCTAGGATCAAGTGCTTAATAAATATATTGAATAGTCACAGAAACCAAAGAGTGTATATTACTGAAGAGAACAAAAGATATGGTACACAAAACCCAAATGTAGAAGTGCAAAACACAATGTAAAGTGCAGATGCTGGTTTTGCCCCCTGGGAATTTTTCTGTTCTGGCATTGCCCTTGACTCTTATCAATAAATGGCACCAGCATCTATACTTTACATTGTATTTTTGGACTTCTTCATTTGGGTTTGCGCATCATACTTTTTGTGCTCTATGCCTTACCATTGTCGTTGGGGTTGTGAAGCCTAAACCTCAACCCAGTCTCCTTTACTGTAGCATGTCCACTTGCTTACACATGGAATGGGGTGAGATTTGGGCTTCACAACCCCAACAACACACCTCATTGTCTGTCAGTCTGTGGAGGATGGTGGGTGGGGGGTTAGGGACACCCTAATGTTCTCATTTCCTGACTTTTTGTGCTTTAAGCCTAAATTATGCATTAAATGTAGTTTTTTGCAAAGAAGATAAAATGGGTGATACATAAATGGTCAATTAAAGCAACAGCATTGGACAAACACCATCAGGTGACCATGTGTACATCAGAGCCCGACCACAGACCTGCCCTTTTACCTCCCTAAAAAACAATTTTGACATTTTATAAGATAGATAAACCACTCTGAGGTGTACGGTCACGCTCTGATATACGCCGCCTGGGGTAGTTGACACACACCAAGGCATGGACATCATATCAAAGCACACTACTAGAGGATTATATTAATATATATATATATACACACACACACACACACACACACACACACACTTCCAAGATGTACTGATTACCCTTGAAGTGGGCTTTATTAAATGGATGACCCATCTCAATGCTACAGTATACTGTACATGTGCTGGAAAGTGGGCAGGTGGGCACATAAACGCAGTGCTATGAATAGCTGAGTCAGTTACAGAAAAAAAACTAGAGAAGGACTGATGTTACATAGAAGCTTTGAATGTGACTGCAGATAAGGTTTTGTGTGCAAAGTTACACCCGGATATATAATATGACTCAGCAATTCATTCGTCAAGAGCCGCAGCAGAAAGCAATAGCAGCAGTGTTGGATAGTTAAAGCACTCCGTCAGAAGTGTTGTTTTCATGACTGTTCAATTACAAAAATTAGTACTGACTTTGCTTACATGCTTCAAATTACAGCCTGTCAGTTTGAGATAGAGATAAGCTGAAAAATCCTCTGTGCTCTTTTGCTCTGATCACTGGCCCTGGGTCTATGATGTGGTTCTATAGATCTAGGGAATGGAATAAAGGATTAAAGAGCTAGTGCACGGCCTAAAACTAATATTAGTTTTTAAAGCAGTCAGGCACTAACTTTTATATCAGAGGTACGTTTTCTTTTCCATCTGTTTAACTAGAAGATTGATTACCTGATATCAGTAGGTGTGATGTTTAGGACAGCATTCTGTCTAGCAGCTGACATATCTATTTCTGTCCTCCCTCTACTATATCATCAGTACTGTGACCTCACTGACTGTGACATCACTGCTGCTTAGCAACAGCCACTCAGAAGATACCAGGTCAGACACATCTGATGTCACTGTCAGTGAGATCACAATGCTGATGATGTAATGAGTGGGATAGAGACAGATAAGTCAGCTTTCAGGCTCATAGCTGTTCCACACATCCAGCATTATCTCATAGAAGACTTTCTCATGAGCAAAAGGAAATAGAAAAATACATCACAAACAAAACATTGTAACTGACTGCTTCTTAAACTTTGTATTATGTTCCTGTCTGCTTGTTTTGGCTCCACTAGCTCTTTAATCTACTCCCAATGTTTCACAAGTTTTGTACCGTGTGTGTGTGTGTGTGTGTGCGCGCGCACACATGTGAGTGTGTGTGTGTGTGTCTGTAAATCAATGTCTACTGTTGTGTGCGGTACCTGCCCTAGTCACCTGGTCTGTTTAACAGCTGAGCAGTTCACCCCAACAAGCACGCAACTTTTATTTCAGTTAGCACCTCATCCATAATACTCAATGCTCTTTATTTATTTTATTTTATTTATTGAAACACTTTGGAGAATATTTTTGAGTGCAGGTTCTCATTTACAAAGGTTCTATGTTAATTGCATATTCTAGTCGAAAACAACTTTAAAAGTACAATAAGTAATTCCAAAGGAAATGCAAGTGAGTCAGGCTCAAAAGCAGTTAAAACAGATACATTACATACAGTTTTGAAAAAAATCTGTAAAGATCATTTTGTAAAACGTCACAAGATATGCACATAAAGAAACTGACTAAAACAGCTTGACAGTTACAACTGCAATAGACTACAAGGACAGACTGTATGGATCTCTTAAACTGATTAATCTTGGGGACACATGTTACAAACCCACCCATTACCCGAACCAGCACACCTGTCATAGGTCTTCATCTGTGTCTGCCCCTCACTGTGTCCTTGTGCCCACTCTTGACCCTGTGCTAAGGTGATACATCCCAGACACTTGAACTCTTTGAGCCTAGTTGCCAATCCCCAGATCAAGCCAAGGCTGACTGCTCAAACCCCTAGGTGAAGTGTTGGATGTCTTTCAAGACGCGTTCCCAACTCAGCAGGTGGGGGAACTGACCAGGGAGGCGCGGGTACTGGATGAGGTCCTGGCAGACAGTGACCAGATTGGGGGCCTGGAGGTAAGGGACCCATTGGCAGGGAGTGACCATACCATGGTCTGGTTCTGCCTGGACCTAGGAGGGGTAGAAGGATGCACAAAGATAGAGGTAACTGACTTCGGGGGGGTGGATTTTAAGGAAATGGGAAGGATCCTTAAGGAGCATTTGGATGTGATTGAGTCAGATATGGATACTGACAGTAGGTGGGAAATCATCAGGAGAGGGGTGCAGGATGCTACCAACACCTGTGCCAGAGTAAGACAAAAATGCGGTAGGTCCAGAAAACCCTGCTGGTGGACCAGGGAGGTCCAGGAGCTGGTGCTGGGAAAGAAGGCAGCCTATAGGCAATTCAAGTGCTCAAGGAGTGAAAGGGATCGAGGGGAGTATGAACTGATGGCTAGAAGGACCACTAGGGTGGTGAGGGTGGCTAAGGCAAGGAAGGAGCAGAACCTGGCCAGGGAAATTAGGAGAGGGAACAAGAGGTTCTTTAGATACATTGGGGAAAAATGAAGGGTGAAGGGGCAGATTAGCAGGATTAAAACAGGGGAGAGATGGGCACAAGACCCGGGGGAGCAGGCTGAGGTACTAAATAAGTACATCACCTCAGTTTTCACCAGGAAAAATGGGGGTGCTGCATCATACATGGGAGGAGACAGTAATACTGAGGAGGGGGGACCCTTACTGATCAGTGGGTCTGGGGAGAGGGGGAGGCATCACTGGCAGGAGGGGGGAAGGCTAAGCAGGGAGAAGAAGTAGCAAAGGTGGAAATCACAGCAGAGAGAGTGAGGGAAGCCCTCAGGTTCCTTAAGATGGAGAAAGCACTGGGGCCGGATAAATTACATCCCAGAGTGCTGAAGGAACTTGCGGATGTCCTGGCAAAACCCCTGGCAGAGCTTTTCACAATCTCTCTGAGGACAGGGTGGGTGCCCCAGGACTGGAAGGTGGCGCATGGATGTGCCTATCCACAAGGGGATCAAGGAGGTGGCAGGGAACTACAGGCCTGTCAGCCTGACATTGGTGGTAAGCAAGGTGATGGAGGGCATTGTTAAGGAGAGGCTGGGGGGGACCTGAAAAAGTCAGGGTGCCTGGACGATAGACAGCATGGATTCATCCCAGGGAAATCATGTCAGACAAACCTTGTGGAGTTCTATGACTGGGTGATGAGTGCCTTGGACCTGGGTAGACCAGTGGAGGTCCTCTTTCTAGACTTCAGCAAGGCATTTGACTCTGTTCCTCACAAGGGCCTGTTGGATAAGCTGGGAGAAATGGGGGTGGGGAACCAGATGATCAGATGGATAGACAATTGGCTCCAGGACCGGACCCAGAGAGTCGTAGTTGGCGGGATAGTCTCATCCCCAAGGAGGGTCATTAGAGGGTCCCACAGGGATCAGTCCTCGGGCCCCTCCTGTTCAACGCCTACATCTCTGACATAAGGACAGGTATCAGGAGTGAAATGAGTCTCTTTGCGCATGACTTAAGACTGGGGCAGTGATGGATGGGGAGGAGAGGAGGGTGGCCCTACAGGGGGACCTGGAGACTCTGGAAAGATGGTCTAGAAAGTGGAAGCTGAGGTTCAATGCAGGGAAATGCAAGGTACTGCACCTGGGGCCAGAAACCCGGGCCAAGTGTATACCCTGGGAGGGAAATGCTACACATCTCAATGGCTGAGAGGGATCTGGGGGTGGTGGTGGATGTCAAGATGAACAACTTAGAGACTTGTAGGAGGGCAGCAGCCAAAGCCAACAGGATGCTGGGATGCATCGCTAGGGGGATCACCTCCAGAAGGAGGGAAGTGATACTCCCTCTGTATAACTGCTTGGTGAGGCCACACCTCAAGTACTGCATGTAGTTTTGGAGGCCACACTTAAAGAGAGACATTAAACTCCTGGAAAGGGTCCAGAGGAGGGCAGCCAAAATGATTTGGGGCTTGGGGGACAGGACCTATGGGGAGAGGCTCGAAGAGCTAAATATGTACACATTGGAAGAGAGAAGGGACTGGGGGGACATGATGGAGGTCTTCAGGCACATGAAGGGGGTAAATAGGGGAGGAGCAGTCAGGGTGCTTTGAAGGAAGGAGGAGGGGGCAACTAGAGGGCATGGGTGGAAGCTGGAAGGGGGAAGATACAGGGGAGAAAGGAGGAGGTGCTACTTCACTGACAGGGTGGTGGAGCCATAGAATGCTCTGCCCAGGGGGCTGGTGGAGGCAGAGATGGTGGAGGGGTTCAAGAGGGGGTGGGACAGGTACAGGGGAAGGGTTCTGGAAGCAAAATCCAGTGCAGCGAGAATATCCAGAACTGGGAAGGGAGAAGCCAGAGAAGGCCAGGGGAGCAGCAAGGTCAGCTCCGAGGGTTGGGGCTGAGCAAACGAGCAGACACAAAAGACCGTTAGGCCTATTCTGCTGGCATTTTAGTATGTTAGTAAGTGTGGGTTCTATCTTTATCAAACATTTCTCCACTCTTTCTCAGTATTAGGAATGACTATGTTTTAAGACTCCTTACTCCAGATTTGCACTTTATGTTTAAAACAAAACAATTCAATTTTGAAAACAAACATATAAATGAGAGCACAACAACAATCTTACCCTATATGCATCAGGTAAAACAATTTAGTTTAAATGATCCTTCAAACACCAGGGAAAAGCACTGGCAGAGGAGATCTATTGCAGTCAGTTTGGCAAAGAGTTCCACATTCATGGGACCACCAAGGCCACCACACTGTGGGCTGCCAGGGGTGTTGGGTAGGGGTTACCACCAATCCAATTTGATGAGAAGCAGAGACAGGAAGCTGCAACTGGGTAAGATTACATGGGCTGCAAAATCTCCCACCCCCCAAAAAAAAAATGCTTGTAACACAGAACAAATTAAAAAGTTAAAGAAGCAAAAGGTTATACCAAATACCTGGGGTCTGACACAATAATTTCTAAGGTGCTTCATTTATAGAGTTTTACCAAGCAAATAAATATACTGTAGTAAGAATCTACAGGCAACAGTAGATCACAGTTTCTGGGAGGTGGGCTTCTGCATGAATACAGATATTGCTGGGGCTTGATAAAATCAGCTTTTGTTAGGTGATATTGTTTAGCTGAACATTTAATGGTGCTTCCTAAACTGATACAGGTAGCATTCTGAAATAGTTGTCTTTTCTCATCCTCACTCACTGCTTTACCAGTTGCAGTCCTGTCCCATGCTATAGTTTGTCACCTGCAGAAAGTTTGCAATGTGACATCATTCAGAAGCTTCATCAAACCAAGAAGAAGAATTTAAGGAAAGCTCCACACAAGCTATGCTGAAAACAAGATCTCTTTTTTCTTTGCTTAAATCTCTAGTTTGTTTGAGGTTGTGCAGCATGTTTATTTTATTAATAAATAAAAACATATAGGATAGTGTGTGGGTAACCATGCACTACAAGGCTATTCTTCCACCGAGTTGATACAATGCCGACTGATGACCTCGAGAGCGAAGCTCGAGAAGTCTCCAAGTCTGCATTGTATCTACGAGGTGAAAGAATAGCCGAGTAGTGTGGGTAACCAAACACTGTTCTATATAGTGTATGGTGCCCAAAAAATAGACAAAAAGACACTCACTTCTCTATATTTTCACTCGGTTCTGCCGATGCCCTCGGTTCACAACTGACACTGCCCAGCACACTTGCGCGCCCCTCTCACACAGCAAGGGATGAATCACATTGTCTGCTGTAGTCCCTTGTATTATGACATCCTCACTAACGCAGAACAAAATGTCATTCTGCGTTAGTGAGGATGTCACTACTGCAGCAGAACAACTTTTTGCAGTGTATGGATTTCCATACACAACCGCATTCCACCGTACACTATATTACCATAACAAGGAATGGAGGCTCTGCTGTATAAATCTTTATAGATTTTGAGAGGCGGAATTCATAAACAACTGCAAAGAAGGGAGAATGGGTTTGGGATTTGTTTTATCCACTGCCACTATCATTAGATTACTGGGCAGTCCCCTCTCCTGGCTCTGCAGACAAGGAAAGAAAAGAAAACCAAAGGTGCTAGGTCCACATTAATGGAGATTCAATGCACTCTAACATAAACTAAATCAGGAACTCACCAAATGAGAGGTGCTCCTCAAGAAACCAATCAGCAGCCTAAAATACTGCAAAACTGAGGAGTTTAATATTGGCAAAAACAACAAACTGACAAACACCAAACATTTTGAACCCTTTAGAAAGTCCTTCCTCAGGGAGGTGGGGACACATTCAAGCAGTAAGCTATTTGACTAGTCACATTTTAAGCTGTAGTAACTCAAAAATACAAATTACAATAAGTGTATGTTTATGTCCATGAATAAAGAAAATCCATCAGACTTAAACAGCCCAATAAAATAGTAAGCAAATGTGTAATTGACAATGAAAAAATATATAGTAATATAAAACAAGCATTTGTCAATGCCGAATGTTGATTGCTTATATGTGCTGCTTAGGTATTTGGAAGTGAAAGTACCATGCCTAAGAACTGTCATGTGCCCCCACCAAGACATCCTCTGTGCCTTTCTGTTCAGTATTCACAGAAGAGGGGAAGGGGCAAGGACCACAGCAGTACAGCAGTTGCAAAGGCATGAAGAGGTGGACAATAGTCCATTCACAGGCAGAAGAATCCTGCAGAAGGTGAGCAAACTGAAGGTGGACAAAGCAATGGGACCAGATGGCATACACCCAAGGATATGAAAAGAACTGTGAAGGGAAATAGCAGTACCTGTGGCAGCCATGTTCTCTAAGTCATTCAAAAGAGGGGTGGTACCAGAGAATTGGAGGAGGGCACAAGTGGTCCCTCTATAGAAATCCATCAGTAGGGAGGAGGCAGGGAACTATAGACCGGTCAGCCTCACTTCAGTAGTGAGGAAGATCATGGAGACATTGGTTAAGGAAAGGATAGTGGGGCATGTAGAAGCCATCGGAGCACAGGGCCATAGGCAACATGGATTGACAGTGGGGAGGTCATGTCAGACAAATCCAGTTGATCTCTTTGGGTGACAAAGGAAGTAAATCAGGGTGGGGCAGTGGACAACGCTTACCTTGATGTAAGCAAAGCATTTGACACTGTCTCACATAGGAGGCTGATAAACTAGCTGAGTAGGGTGGGCATGGGGGGAAGGGTGGTAAAGTAGGTTAGAAACTGGGTGAGAGACAGGAGGCAGAGAGTGGTGGTAAATGGGGCACAGTCTGGGAAGAGGGAGGGTGACTAGTGGGGTGCTGCAGGAATTGGTTCTGGGGCCAGTCCTGTTCAATGTCTTCATTAGTGACTTTACAGAAGGGGTGATGGGAAAGGTCTGCCTGTTTGCAGATGACACCAAGATCTGTAACACAGTGAACACCCCAGAGTGGGTGGAGAAAATGAGGAGGGGCCTGTTGATGGTTGAGAAATGGTCTGAGGACTGACAACTGAACTGTACTTCAAAAAGTGCAAAAGTATGGACCTGGGAGACAGAAACCCTGGGGACAGGTACAGAATTGGGGGGGGGGAGGTTGTTGACAGTCACAAAGAAGGAAAGGGACCTGAGGGTTCTTATCTCAGATGACCTGAAGATGTCAAAGTGGTAAGGCAGCAGGGAGGGCCATTGACATGCTGGGGTGCATAGGCAGGGGTATCAGCAGCATAAGGAGGGTGGTAGTGATGCCATGATGTAAAACCATGGTCAGGCTTCACATGGAGTACTGTGTGCAGTTCTGGAGGTCGCACCTTCGTAAGGATATTAACAGATTGGAGACGGTCCAGAGAAGGGTGAATGAGATGGTACAGAGCTTGCAACACAAGACTTATGAAGAGAAAGTAAGGGACCTCAATTATGTACTCACTGGAAAAGAGGAGGGAACGAGGGGTTATGATAGAAACATTCGGGTACCTGAAGGGTATAAATAGAACTACTGAGAAGCAGGAGACAGCTGCTATAGGGATATGTGCCAGCTTATATGTGATATTCTTTTGTTCTTATAAATCTGTAATCTCCAGTATTTCAGTAACCACATGACCACACTGCTTTCTTTAGGCAATTTTATGCTGGTTGATGCCTGGTGTCAGATGGCAGACAGAGGGCTCACCAGATTGTGTTGCCATTTGAAAAACTTCAAAGAGTGTTCTTTAACTGGTAAGCATTTTGGAAAAGCTGGTGAAGGACTCACAATTTTTATTATGATTATATCTCCTTATGTCTGTCCCCTTTGGTCTCCCCCCATCCCCACACCCCAACAGTCATCAGTGGCCACAGCTTCATCCTTCTTCTTGCCAAGATAGTGGGTGAGAAGCATAGAAACATACAAGTTGCCGGCACATAAGGACTGCTTGGGCCACCTAGTCTCCTCATTTCCCTACCTGATGGATAAGCTGCAGATTCTAGTTAATCAACAGCTTACTTCCTCCTGCCCCCCAGTAGAATTTCCTTATGTCTGTCCGTGAGCAGCTGTCTTCACAGTCTGTGAAGTCTGATGTCTTTCAGTGCCTCTTATTGGTCATCTTCCAACACAGGCAAGGCACTGCCAGCCCAAAAGTAACTCCGGACAAGCAGGTTTCAAAGTGGGGAAGAAATGGAGTGAGCAAGAATCAAGTACTCATTCAGATGCGGTGTCAATTTTAAGATCAGCATATTGGTATGGACACTGCAAATAGAACCCCAGCTCTTTAAGCAGCCTTATGACAAGTAAAGGCGTCTTGAAGTACTGGGGTTCTGTTTATTGCAGTATAAGTGGGCTGCATCTAATCCAGTAATTTACAGTACCTTACATGTGGATGTATGGCAGGCCCAACTTTAAAGAAACACTGCACCTGAATTAACACATGACGCGATAGAAACATAGAATTCGTCAGCAGAAATTGACTGCTTATTTTAGTACTGCATGCCAGCCTCCCTACATGCCCATGGCCTTCTGAATCACTCTAATTGTTGGTGTCATCAGCCGGGAGCACACTTACTTCATATACTTTGGTCATGCCCTTTGTTATCTCCTTGTTGGACATCTATAGCCCAGGACTGCTCTATGGTACTTGGTTCCCCAATTGTTCTATCAGACCCCAAACTCCTTTTGGGGGACACCACCTCCCTCATTGCCTTATCACAACCCCAAAAACAATGGATAGTGCAGGCTCTTATGGAGGCTAAATGACTCATTCTCATGCACTGGCACCAACCAGCCCCTCCACCTCAAGCTAGCTGGCATGCTGCTCTTGCCAGACTGTCTATGCTGGACTGGCTGTCTTGTATGCATGCTGGCCACATGATCCAATACTCTGCCAGATGGGATGCTTATCTTCACTCTCCCTTTTGCAGGACTCCAATCAATTATGGTAATCCTCCTATTTAGATGGTATCTTGCTTCATTACGGATTTCAAGTCTCTTTTGAATATTTGAGATTGTCTGTCCGTCATGTTTAACAACTGTAAGTTTACTGCCAGGGATGCAGATATATGTACTAGTACACCTAGGTGTTTATTCATGAATAGATGACACTATGTATGGAACATGATGTTTGCAAGTACTTTTGTACTTTGTTGACTGAAACCTAATAAAACATTCAATGATAAAAAAAAAGAAAATGACTACGCAGTCCACCCAGTCTGGCCAAGCGTTCTCTACCTACGTGTAACTCCTGCCTGTATATGTTAGTGCATGTCTTATTCTGCCTGCGTCCAGCAGGACTTCCTTGTGAATAAGCTTGCTTAATGGATTTTTCCTGCAATGAACTTGAACCTACTCCATGTCCATGGCTCTATTGATCTCCGTTGACCCCCTCCTTGTCCTTTCTGTAATATACCCCGTGTTTATCCCATGCATGCTTAATGCCCCCTACCATTTTAGCTTCCACCACTTCTCCTGGCAGTCTGTTCAAGGCATCTACCACCCTTTCAGTAAAGAAATATTTCTGCACATCTATCCTGAATGCCCCAGCTTCATTGTATGTCTCTTGGTTTGGGTGCTCATTCTCATTTGAAGTGAACTCCCCAACTGTACCCTCTTTACCCCTGTGAGGTACTTTGTAGGTCTTGATCATGTCACCTCTTGGCCTCCTCTCTTCCAGAGTGTACATGTTGAGATTCTTCAGCCTTTCCTTGTAGGGATTCCTGTGAAAATTCTGAACCATTTTAGTTGCCCTCCCATGGAAAACCTCCACCTTATGTCCTTTCTGAAGTGTCGACTGTAAAACTGGACACAGTACTCCAGCTGGAGGTATACCAGGGAGTGATGCAATGGCAGCACAACATCCCTCATCCTCCTACTGGAGATGCCAGTCCTTATGCAACCCAGAATTCAATTTGCCCTGCCCATAGCCTTGTCACACTGTACTGCCATCTTGAGGTCCTCTTATATAATAACCTCAAGGACTCTTTCATGTCTAGCGAGTATCAATACCTCCCCCCATCCTATAACCAGCTCCGGGGTTCCTGTGCCCTAGGTACATGATTTTACACTTGTTAGTATTGAACCCCAAGTAAGTAAGAAAATGGAATTGATTTGAATGAATTGCAGGCTTTTAAGCAGTTTTTTGGGGAGTGTCTATGTGTATGTTGGGGGGGGACTCTGGTACCGGCAGTACCTCCAAGAATGCCACTGACTTCTCCACCGCCTCACACTGCCTGCCCAAGTACTCATACTTCCCCCTCACTACTTCCACAGTGTCCCCTAAATCATTTGTACCCAAATGCAACAGTAAAAGAGGTTTCTTCCTGCCCCTTGCTGCACACTTGAGCAGTGCCTGCCCTGCCCCATCTGCACTCAACCTGGGGACAGTTTCAATCCAAATATGGGTGTGCCTTTCCCCCTTTCCATCCTATCTCACCCATTTCAATATAGAATCTCCCAGGACGAGTACCTGCTCCCCTTACCACCTTTCCCTTCTAATACCCCTTCCACCACCCCGGTATTTGTTCTTCTCTGTCCCTTACCCCCACCAACTGCACCCTCTGTGACTTCTATATCTGTACCACCTACTTCCATCTCACCCCTTTTCTCTGCCTTATTCCTCCCATCCCCCTTGAACCCCTTCCCAGCCTGACTACTTCCTCTGGGCTTCCCATGTTGACCTCCCCTCCCCTCCTCCCCTGCTGATTTCCAACCCCTCTCCTATCCCCGCTGTTGTTGATTTAGAGCCCTCATTCCCTTCTACCCCGATAGTGATGCCCCTCCCATTCTTCCCCCTTCCCATAGCCTTCTCTCCTTCAGTAACCACTCCTCCTTCCTTACTAGACCCCTTCTACCCATTTGTCCTAGCTATCTCTTCCTCTGCCTGTTGCCATCCATCTCATGCCCGCTTTTCCTCCCCCCTCAATATGTTCCTGCTCTCCCTCTCTGTCCCATAGCAGAGGTTCAACTCTATTCATAATCGATACCTGTCCTACATCTCTTCCCCATCAGTTCTCCCCTCCTACTTATTTCCCTCTGTGTCACCCCTTCTGCCTGCTTACCTGCAGCCATCTGCTCTCTCTCCCCTGGTACTCCTCGTGGTGTCTTCATCCCCCATCAGGAGGCAGCCCCGGCCTCGTCTCGGGCACCCCCTTCTTTCTCCTCTCTTTCCTGCTAGTGCCTCTGATACTGGGGTCGTTTCAGTCTCTAGTTATTCTTCCTCTGTCCCCCTTTGCCATCCCCTATTCCCCCCCCCAGGATGCCTATCATACTCATCTGCCCTGCCACTTAAACTCCTCCCTAACCTCCACAGTTTCTCCCTCAAACTAGCCAGTCATCTACAGACCAAATGCCCCCCCATCCTCCAAGCCCAGTCCAAGATCATGGCACACCCACACCCTGTACACCCTTCCACCCTTCCAAAGATATATGCCAGATTGGCTGGCAGTATAGCCTAGAGGTTAGAGGAACAAGGTGTGAACGAGCTTGATACATCCAGCAGACCAGACCTGAGTGTGATTATCACAAACTCCACTTGCATACTGTGTGACTCTGAGCAAGTCACTTAACTGCCCAGTGCTCCCAGGTCACCCCTGAAAACAGGCATTTGTGCCTAGTGGGCCTTACCCCGGTTACCAAAGACTAAAATAAAATAAAACAAAAAAATAAATAAAAGATGCCCACCCTAGTGACATGTGTCACCTGCCCCATTCTGGCCACCATCTTATGCTAGGGGCTCTTACTCCCAGGTTCTGTACCCTACTACAACTGTTAGGCCCCTATTTACTCAAATTCCTGTCCCCCCACCCACACTAGTCCCCCTTCTGACCCCTTGTCGACGGTGGTAATTCAGACTTAAATGTCAACCGTTAGACACTGTATTACTGTAGCAATCCTAAAGCCTCCTTGTCCATTTTTCACCCCTCAGCTACCATACTTTTTGTTCTTGGCTCTCATATAGTTTCACTTAGCCCAGTTAGAAATCCTATTACACTCCAAGTATTATTCAGTTCAGTTAGAGAAATAAACAGAACAAATAAATATTTATTATTACAGCAATCATAACAGTATAGCTCAGTACTTAGCTCAGTTAGAGAAAGAAACAGAAGAAGTAAATCTGTATTAGTATAGCAATCCTAAAGTATCCAATCATTGGTTTGTCTCCACTCCAGAGACCCTGCTGTATTAGAGGACCCAAGAGGACACTGGATGGGAGGGTGGGCAAGTGTAAAGTCCTGGCAGAGCTCCATTGAGCTCGCTCACTCCCCCCCCCTCACTCACTGGTTCTGTTTCTCCCGACGCTGCAGACTGCCCTTTTGTACTGGGCTCCTGCTTGCATTGATACCTTTTTCTGCCCACAAAGAAATCTGCAGCAATACCGACACAGCTCCATTGAGCTTGCTCACTCCCCTCTCTCTCACTCATTCTGTTTCTCCTGGCGCTGCAGGCTGCCCTTTTATGCTGGACTCCTACCTCCATTGGTGCCTTTTTCTGCCCACAAAGAAATCCGCAGCAGTCCCAACAGAGTTCCGTTGAGCTCACTCAGTCCCCCTCTCTCACTCACTCATACTGTTTCTCCCACCACTGCAGGCTGCCATTTTGTACTGGGCTCCTACCTGCATTGACACCTTTTTCTGCCCATAAAGAAATCTGCAGCAGTCCTGACAGAGCTCCGTTGAGTTCGCTCACTCCCCCTCCCTCACTCGCTCTCTCGTTCTGTTTCTCCCGGCGCTGCAGGCTGCCCTTTTGTACTGGGCTCCTGCGTTGGTGCCTTTTTCTGCCCACAAAGAAATCCGCAGCACTCTCGACAGAGCTAAGTTGAGCTTGGTCACTCCTCCCTCTCACTCACTCGATCTTAATCTGTCCCAAACACTGATTTCCCACAGTGACCATGCTATTCTGTGGCAGGAATGCAAAATCATATTTTGGCCAGGATGTGAAAAATGACAGCTGTACTGTTCATAAGGAGGTGTGAAAAAATGCCAGTGTTGAAAATGTTACAAATTTGCGAAGTTACAAGGGTGCGTGAAAACAGTTCAAAGCACACTTGTAACACAGTCATTTTATGGACTTTCGTCACCAAATTTTCAACATAGGGATTTTAGGACCTCTGCTCATGAACAGTGTCACTGTCATTTTCTTAATCTTTCCCCTAATACTGATTTCCCGCAGCGACTGCACTATTCTGCGCCGGAAGTGCGAAAACACATTTCAATCAGGATGTGAAAAATGATAGCTGTACTGCTCATAAGGAGGTGTGAAAAAATGCCAGTGCTGAAAATCTGGCATAACAATATTACAAATCTGCGAAGTTACAAGGGTGCATAGAAACTGCACAGTGCACACTTGTAACACAGTCATGTGATGGGCTATCATCACCAAATTTCAACATAGGCATTTTATGACCTCTGCTCATGAACAGTGTCACTGTCATTTTCTTAATCTGTCCTGAACACTGATTTCGCACAGCGATTGCGCTATTCTGCGCTGGAAGTGCAAAAACACATTTTGGCCAGGATGAGGAAAATGACAGCTGTACTGTTCATAAGGAGCTATGAAAAAATGCCAATGTTGAGAAAATCTGGTGAGAAAATATTGCAGATTCATGAAGTTACGAGCGTACGTAGCAACTTCGCAATGCACGCTCATGAAACAGTCATTTTTTGGATTTTTTCTACCAAATTTGCAACATAGGCTTTTTGAGAGGCCACCTCATGAACACTGGCACTGTCATTTCATTAATCAGTCCCAAAAGGTGATTCGGCATAGTGACCGCAAAATCACTTTTCAGGGCTGAGTAATGCCATGGTAGTGGCTGAATTCATGAGGAGGGGTCCCAAAAACCCCATGTTGAAAATTTGGTGCCAAAATCCAAAAAAATGCCTGAGATATGCACCAAAGTTGAAAAAATCCTATTTATGCCATTATACAGCCTACCGACATTTCTTCAGTTTGCGGCCGGCTTTGAAGAGTGCAGACATGTTCCTGGTCCACCGAAGATCATCGCGCTGTGCTCGAGAAGTAAGTATAGGGTGAGGGGGGTGTGGGGAGGTGGGGTATGCAGTGGGAGGGCGTGGGTTGTGGGAGGGGGTGCAGACGGCGAGGAACCGTTTTCTTCTTTTCAGGGTTAGGAAAAAAAAAGATGCCACAGGACGTTTTTTTCTTTTTTCAGGTACTTTTGGCATGCTAGGGTGGGCTCCCAGTGTGCCACCTGTGTGGTTTGGGGTGGGGACTGAGCTCACGGGGATTGGATACCCTGTCAGCACATACTGGTGTGAGGGGAACTCAGCGAGCCGAGGGGAGATCAGCACCCCTCGGCACACCAGCAAGAACTGGGAGGCATGCCACAGGATTGGGCACCCTGTCGGCAAAGAACCAGGGGAGGGGATATGATGTTGAGGGGGATCAGGCACCCCCTCAGCAAACAACACAAACCAATGGGGACTGGGCTACCCATCGGCAAACTGGTCAGGGAATGCAAGGGAGCCCTGCAATGATGAGTCACTCCCTCACTGCAGCGGATGATGCTGCAATGACGAGGTGGCCCCTGATTGCATTGGCTGAAACTTTTCAAGGTTGTGGCATGCTGGCTGAACTAGTGTCAGATAGAGTTGTCAGAACTCTCTGAAGTTCTGGGTTCTAGTTCTAGTCTAGAACTTTGGAAAAAGTTCTAGGGTTCTAATCTTTTTTTGAACTTTTTAGAACTCAAACCCTATTTTTTAATTGTGCTGCCAGTAATGAAGATAGTAATAAAATACATCTGAAGGAAAAACTGTTCAGTATAAGAGGGGAGAGAAATTATCATGTGTGACATTGGTAGGAATACAACTAGGTTTATCTGTGGTTTCTTCTGTTTGCTAAAGGTAGCAACTTATGTAACAGGCCCACCCACCCACCAATATGGTAAAGGTTTTCCTGCTGCAGCTGCATCATAGTTCCTTAGTGAAAAAAAGTGGCACATTAGCCATTTATGTACTCAGTTATATATACTCATCGTCATGAATTATGCGAAAAACTAACTGATATTACCTAATCTCAGCTATTTGCTGTTTTCTGTTTTAAATCAGTAAATCAAAAGTTGCTATGTTTCAGAGAAAGCTTTTATAACAAAGTCAAGTCAAGGTACTGCTGCCGCAGCACGTGGAACTGTTGCAGAACATATTATGTCATAACGTAGTCAGTCAAGACATTTGAATAAAAAAATATGGCAGTCGATGTTGGCAAAAAACACGTGATTTTCTAAGATAATGCGTACATATACCAACATTCTTGTTGGCAAATTGAAGTAATACATACAACTTTCTAAGATAATGCATCTTTCCACATGATACGTCAATAAATTCTGTATTTCAGTCACATAAATAAAAAAGTGGTTTCCTCACCACATACTAACTTAAGGAACATTTAATGTAGCTGCAGCAGTTGGCATGTGATGTTTAAGGGACAGTGTCTGTCAATCCCATTATGCATCAAATTATCAGTACTTGTAAAGCAAAAACACTTTATGATTGGTCACATTCTGTTAAAACTGCTGATGCAGATTTTACTTTTATTTCTGATTCATTTCTTCTTTTATAAAGGGGACAGGACACTTGTGCTAAGTGGCAGCAGTTTTCAATGAACTTAATAAGAAAAAAAAATATGTATATATATATATATATATATATCTATAGTAGGTTCCACAGTGGGCAATCGCTACAGCCCTCCCATATCATCAGTCTGTCATCATCTTTTTCCTCACCATCCCCTGCTGATCATGAATCTGTAAATGAAAGGACTAAAACAACACCCCTCTTTCACCCCAGCACCCATTCCACTTTTCTTCCACCACCCTCATCCCTGCAGTAGCACCCATGCCACCCATACACCCATGTTAAAACCAACCTCCAACCCTCACCCACCCTCAAGCACATATTCCACCCTCCTCCCTCACCCAAATGTTTAAACTGCCCCCAGGCTTAGTCATGAACTACCATTCATGTTACCCTTCCCCTCCGCACCCATGTTAAACCCATTCCCCAACCATCACCCATGCACTAACAACTATGCCATGTTTCTCCTCCTGCATCCATGTAAAAACCAACCCCAACCTCACCCATGCACTAGCATCCATGCCATCTTTTCCCTCTTGCATCCATGTTAAAACCAACTTCCAACCCTTACCCACCCTCCAGCACCCATTCTACCCTCCTCCCTCAAATGCTAAACCACCCCATGCTTACTCAAGAAAAATGAAACTCTTGCCTCCAAATGAGCCATACTTAACTGTTCCTTAATAAACAACACTTATGTGAAAAACTGCCTTTTCAATTGCTTTCTTCTTATGGACAACATTCTGTACAGTTCTCTTCATGGAACCAGTAATTTGAGAGTTGTTATTATTATGCCATGGTTTGTGTACAACAGAATGTTGAACATGAGCTATTGTAGTATGAGACCTATGCTTACAAAATGATATGTGCTCAACCATGACAAAAAGGGTAAACTCCAGAAGAGACTTGTAACAGGATGCTGCCCACAGAAACATAATACAAAATACAAATTTTCCTGTCATTTTTTATTCAGTAAAGTAAGTTACATATGGATCATTTTGGTTTATGGCTAACATTTCTGTAGTTGAAAAAATAATAAACAGCTACCAATTAGAATTCATTGTTTTGTCCTCTTTAAAATTGAAACATAGACCACCCCCAGTCCCGGCCCATACTGATGCACCACAAAGTCACAGAAGGTAAATCCAAAAATATATGTTTGCATTTTAACTATAAATAATATGATACAGAAATGATTGACATGACAGTGTCCCTTTTATGCCAAATTTGGGCCTGTTCCCAATGATGTTAAAATTGCCCTGTATATAAAACTTGGTGACTTTAGACCCTAGCTACAAAGCAGTTTGCCATGAAATGGTGAAAGTTTGGGGGGGTGTAGTCCAAGATAGTAGATTGAGAAAGGAGAGAGACCACCCAAGTCATCACAGTCTGTAAAGGTTTCCTTTTTTGTCCAGAGAGACTCTGTCCCACACAATATTTACCAGCTAGCACCATCTGAGTTGTCATCACCATCAACATCCACAACATCAATCACTTCAGGATCAGTTTGTATACTCTTGTAGGGATACGAAAATCTCAGCTTATTAACGTTAATAAAAGTTAACGTGTGTACATTTTCTGGCAGCAACCTATTTCTGGTGTCTGTCACAATATTGCCAGCTGTACTAAACATGCGTTCTGAAGAGACACTTGTTGCAGGACAAGCAAGATATTTACAGGCTTCATCGTACAGCTTTGTCCAAATTGACCTTTTTGATATCCAGTAATCAAAAGGGCATGTATCAATAGGAATAGGCAGTTCTTGCAGGTAACTGTCTACCATGATGGAAAGAGAATGCTCAGAAGAGGAATCAGCATAAGCTGGTGTGGCAGCAATTTGGGAAAGGTTTTGACACAGATTTAGCTTGCTACTAAGGGTAGAAGAAGTGGCAGTTGTGGAACAACTACTGTTAATGTTTGGTGACTTTTCCATTTCTGTATCCCTTTGTGAAGATGAACCTGCATGTTGTGGTGATGACAACCTGAGGGTACCGTGCATATCTGTGTTTGACTCCTGTGAGTGCTGCAGCTCATCTAGCAACAGACATTTGTACTGCTCCATATTATCTATTTTTGTAAGATGTATAGCCTTGAACCTGGGATCTAAGAGAGTTGCAAGGATGTAGTGTTTTGATTTCGTCATTGTAACTAATTTGTCATTGGTTTTAAAGTGTTCGCTCATTCTCTTTACGTGATTCCCATGACACAGCCGACATGTTGTCTGAGCTTCAGATCTGTATTTTTCTATCTGTAGATTTAGAACACTAAGATGATGTGAAATCAGCATTATGAGTGGGATAACCTGACTCACAGATGCACCTTCAGAAGACATGTCCCTTGTAGTTGTCTCAAAAGGAGCTAGGATGCAGCACACTGTCTCCATTAATTCCCACTGCAGCACAGACAGCAAAATGCCATCTCCAATAATGTAATTGGAGCAATACTCATGTAAAGCTTGCTTTTGCTCAAAGAAGTGCTGCAGCATATAAAGCGTTGAGTTCCAACGAGCGGAAACATTTTGAAACAGCTTTTGCTGGGGCAGCTTGTGTTTTTTTTGCAGCTCAGACAATGTCCATACAGCCTTGGTTGAATGTGAAAAATGAGTCACAATTTTTTTGCAAACAGCATTCATACCATCCACTTGTGTTTCATTGCTGAGAAACCCCGTGGCAATTAAATGTAAGCAATGTGCAAAGCAAGAAGCATGCAGAAATCCTCCATCCTGTACTGCTTTCAAGATGTTGGCTCCATTGTCACATACTATGAAGCCACATTTTAGACTGTGAGAATAAACCCATTCATCAAGGAGGTCATTTAGTTCCTGCAAGATGTTTGCAGCTGTATGACTTTGCCCAAAACTTCTTTATATGCAGCAGCGCCATCCTTTGGGGTGCCTTTGATTTTGAAGAAGCACAGGAAAATGTGACCCAATGAGCAGTAAGGGACATGTAATCTATGTTTTGACTGCTGGTCCACATATCTGTTGTGACATTAATAACCTCACCCTCTGCAGTTTTAAGTGCAAGCATCACTGTCGCTTTTAAAGCCTGATAAATGTTTGGTATTTCAACACAGGAAAAGTACCTTCGATGAGGAACATTGTAACGAGGCTCTGCAAGTTTCATTAGCTCCCTAAAATCCTCATGATCTACCAAAGAGTATGGGAGAAGGGCTCCAGCTAACAGTTCACCAATTCTGTGATTAACATGAAGGGTCTTTGAATGATGTTTAGTAAAAGTATTCTTCCTTTCAAAAGCCTAAGATAGTGTTAGCTGTTTACGACATGTCCCTGCTGGTTTATTATACACCAAGCTTCAATGGGCAGATGGATGCTGGGATGGTGGACTTGGACTTATACATTCAGTACCATCACTGGATGTGCAACTGGTACTAATGGTCCTGGTGTTGGTGGTAATGGTGATCCTAGGGCTGACACTGGTTCTGGCCGCATCAAGTTCAGACAATTCAGTATCCATTTCAGATTCCTGACCCTTCTCACATGTGCTCTGGAAGATGGAGGACATGGGTTTTGGACGGTCAAGCAAAAGTGAATGTTTTTTCAGATGGCGTTTAAGAGCTACAGTGCCAAGGCATGACGCAACTTTACCACGGCTTACACTCAGTTTTACTGACAGAGAAATAATCCCATACCTCGGATGTGACAGCTTTTGTTTGAGTGCTAGGAAGATAGCTAAAGACTGTTTGTGTCTTTTCACCTGTCCTAATAGAACCCGGAACATGTTTCTTGGTGCTAGAAGAGTGGGCAGGGGACTTTGATGGATTTTCATTGTTGGCCGATATAGAAGTGGTGGATTCAATGGATATGTACTTTTCATTGCCAATAGTGCTGGTTCTATTTGCAACTGCACTACCTGATTCATTGTCAGCAGACTTGCTCATATCACTTCGTTGAGGAAGTAATGATATGTCACCAGACACAACAGTGTCAGACTAAGACAAAGAGCTACTGTCTGAGTCAGAGAGGGACTCATTGTCACTTGCATTATTACTGTCACAGAGATTTTAACAGCATGAACAGCATACCTTATGGTGCCTCTCCGTGTGCCCCCAGCAGCTCCACAAGTTTTCTTAAAAGGTCCCCCTTTACTACATTTTGTTGTTGCTCTTTTGCTGTTTGTTGAATTTTTATCAAGTGAAACATTTTGGTTATTTTCGCTAGCACCAGGATTACCACTACCACCAACACCTGCTCCACCACCAGCACCAGATGCTTCATCTATGTTTGTGTCAGTCATAACAGTACCAGTACTGCACACACCCACACCCACACAATTCCTGTGTAGGAAAGCAATGTGATCTGTGATCGCTGGATACAACTCCAAAATTTGGTTTTGGCTATGTGACACTGTGATACAGTGGACTGAAGGTAATTGATGAATATGATGGTTTGCAACTAAATGATCCCAAGTTCAAAGCTTACAGAATGATTGAACCACTGGACATAGGCATACGCATAGTAGGCTGGGCAAGATTTAAGGTCAATAATTACAATTCTGAATCCAGCTGAACCACCACAAAACTGGCCACTGGGCTTCACATGGTAACACACACTGGGTAAGGTACAGTGCAGTCAAGGGGCACACAGCAGCAGGGTGACAGGCTGACCACAAGAGACGGAGTTACACACACAAACCGAAGAAAGAGATTTTTCTGTCTCTCCTGCCAACAGGGAAATATATTTTTAGGCTTCTGTCATGTACTTAAGGATAATGCCACCACACAACTGGCCACTGGGCTTCACATGGTAATGCACACTGGGTAAGGTACAGTGAAGTCAAGGGGTGCACAGCAGCAGGGTGATGGGCTGACCACAAGAGACGCAGTTACACACACAAACCGAAGAAAGAGATTTTTCTGTCTCTCCTCCCAACAGGGACATATATTTTTAGGCTTCTGTCATGTACTTAAGGATAATGCCACCACACAACTGGCCACTGGGCTTCACATGGTAACACACACTGGGTAAGGTACAGTGCAGTCAAGGGGCACACAGCAGCAGGGTGATGGGCTGACAAGAGACAGAGTTACACACACAAACCAAAGAAAGAGTTTTTTCTGTCTCTCCTCCCAACAGGGAAATATATTTTTAGACTTCTGTCATGTATTTAAGGGCTGACCACAAGAGATGGAGTTACACGCACAACTGGGCTTCAGACAGTAATACACACTGAGTAATAGCCAGGTAAGTGCAGTCAAATGGCACAGACAGCAGCAGGGTGACTTGCTGGCCACCTCACAGAAAATGCAGTGGAGACAAACACAATACAGGAGTTTTTTATAGGGAGAAAATTTAGTGAAGCCCCCGTCCTAGCTGAGAGACAATTTTTTGACCAAATTATTTTTTTCCTTTTTTGTGGGCTTAGAACATCAGGTTTCACACAATCAGTAAAGTTTTAACCTCTTTTTTTCCCTCACAGGAAAAACCCAAATAATATAAGCATATATTCACCCCTACCCCAGCCAGGGAGATCTCCCTCCTGCCCAAGAGTGCAGGGCCCATGAGTCACATATGTGATTTTGAAGAAATGTGTTTAATTCAGCAAGCAACTAGAGGACAAGAGGAATGTGTGCACTGCAGATTGAGCACTCACACACAGGCAGTCTCCATGCAGCAGTCTGCAAGTTAACTAATTAATTCCATATTCTAACACTCCTCCCAACAGTACTCCCAACCATTCTTAGCTCCTTTCATGGTTCCACTTCCCGTCCTAGTTTCTTTTCTCAGTTCCAGATCCTGACTCCCCCCTTCCTTTTTCCCACCCGCCCTTTAACTTTTTTTTTTTTACTTTCAGGCACGTATTGTATAGGACTAATAACAAAAACAGTGTCAGTCACACACACAACTGAAATGAGAGCACACAGATGCTGCGGCTCCTTCTCCGCTACAAGTCTGAATGGCAACTGGAGTTATGGATGCGCAGATGACTTCAGCACAATCCCTCAACTCATGAGACTGACTCGAGTCACACTACCACCACCACCTGACTGCATAGCAGATGGTCAGGTGGTTGGTATACAGATACACTAGCATGACAAACCAACAACAGCTGCCCCCCACAACAATAACAGAGAGGATGAGGGGAGTGAACTGAGCTGCATTACTCAGCTGGTGCCAAAATCAGGAATGGGAATGGGAGGGACGTAAAGCACGCAAGACAGAAGTGAGATTTGTTTGGATGATTCAAACCCTTTTGCGAACCCTGTAGTGTTCGAGTTCTAAATTAGAACTCGAACACCAGGGTTCGAGGAGGGTTCAAATCTTTCTTGAACTAGTTCTGACAACACTAGTGTCAGCAGCAGCATGCCATGGCATTCGGGACAGTGGGCCAAACCCTAAAAGGCAGTAGGGGCATTGGCCACAATAGTGCCGTGCCTCCACAACCTGCTTCTGGAGCATGCTGCCACAACATGTTTCTTGCGCATGCACGCAATCAACATAAAAATGACAAGGCAGCCAGTAAATCACAAAAATGAAGCAATTTTCAAGAAATCATAGTAGAAAAATTTGTTTAAAGAGGGAAGTCAAAAAAATATGAATCAATCACTTAGAGATAACTCACAACCTAGGACTTTAAATACTCAGGAAGTGTAGTGATCAAAAAGTGAGATAAACAAGAACCTGAAAGGGAGCAAAGGTAAAAACATTTTAAATCTAAATGCAGATAAAGGTTAAGTTAAATAGGAAGAGCTGGCATAGGAGACAAATTCTATCATGTCTACAGTAAGCAAAGTCACGAGAAATACAGAATAGCCCCTAACCGAAGGGGTAGGTATAATGGAAATGTAAAAGTGATGGGGAGGGGAAGAAGGGGAAAAAAATCTTAATACATGGGACAATGTCCCAGTCATCATTCAGCACTAGTGGACTGAAAACACACACACATATATATATATATATATATATCAGTCTGCTTTCTACTTTTAACAACCCCTAAAGTCTGTTAACACCCCTGAAATCAATCCTGACATGGAGTAACTGTATGAAGTAAAAGGTGTTTAGATCAGCAATACAGACTTGATTCAAACATTTGCCAACAGGAATTTTACTGCCTGGATTTTTTTATTGACCTAACATGTTCCTGTATACTCTCTTTCTTTGGCCTAATAATAATACAGCTAATGTAAAGATGGAGCAGTTGTACCATAGAGATACTGTAGATCACAAATGGTGTCCTTTCAGTAATCAGTTGTCTTACCTGACACTGATGACCTGTGTGTGGCTTATGAAATCAATTCCCTGTTGCATGAATTGGAAAACATTGCAAATGCCACAGCAATGAGAACACATGGGACATGTGGAGTAATTTTGCCTAGTGTATCAGTAAGGGTTCACATAATGTTTATGTACAATGAGGTCTTTTATACTTTTGCCCTTGTGGTACAGTGCTCTTGAACAATCCCTAATTTCAGTGTCAAGATCAGGATCAGCTGATAAAATATTCCAGTAACACTTTAATGTACCTGCAACGTTTGGGGAAAATGAATTAAATTATGTCAAGAAGTTAACCCTGTGGTCCATTGGTTTAATGGTACTTTTAGAGGTGAGAAGGTCATTATGATGTCTTTTAAGGGCATTCTTTATGAATTCCAGTAGCAACACAGGGTCATAACATCTGTCCACAACACATCAATGGAGATTATCTGCCTCTTTGTTAAATGTTCACAATTCAGAATAATTTTGGTGGACCCCTTAAAAACTGACCAGTGGCATACCCTTAAGCAAGTGCTTAGGATAAGAACTCTAATACCTAACCAATGTATTACCTGAAATAAGCTTCCTGTAACTTTCAGTACAAATTTTACCATCCTCTTCAAAAGGTAAACTAATACCCAAAAATTTTACACTTGTAGGACGTATCAGATAAGAACATTTTAAATTCCAGTCCTTTTGCATGAATAGAAAAAAGACTCTTGTGCTGTACTGCTCAAAATGTGCAGTATATCCTCTATAAAGCAGCCCAGTGTCTGATGCTGTCCACAAGAGTGTAGTGTCTGCGGTTATAGATAGCCACATGCTCCCAAGAACCAAACCAGAGTTTGGCTTAAGAGGGGGGACTGTTATCAATCTGTCACAGTACTGCAGGTATGTAAATAATGCTTAGTATCAAAAGTGAAAAAGTTGCTGTTCAGGATCAGATCCAGGGCCCCATATTAACTCAGGGGAAATGCACTCTTTAGTTTGGAATGTATCCATAAAAATGCCATACCGCATTTAGTCCTAAATGATGTTTGATGCTGGTGTAGAGTGACATCACATCAATTGTAAGTCATATTGAACCAGCATCAATTTGAAAGTGCTCCATGGCCTCAAGAATCACCATTGTGTCCTGTAGAGATGAACTATCATTGTCTGTAAAAAACATGTCCACAAAAATGGAAAGATTTTCTTTAAGAACCCAACACTAGCTATGATGGGTGCATCAGGTAGTTTAATAGGGTCCTTATGCACTTTAGGCAATCTATAAAGTCAAAACACTATTGGAAACTCTTGTCTCAGGAATTAAAATTCCTGTCCTGTTATGTGACCTTGACAGCATGAACAATTAAGAAATTGATCAACTCACTTTTTTTTAGGTTGTCGTGGGATCAAAAGTTCAATAAAGAGTAGCTGTTGGTATCATTTAATTGATGAAGGGCTTCCTCCTAGTAGAATGTACAGTCCATAATTACCTCCTGCCCACACTTATCAGCCTGCTCTATAACAATAGAGTTCATTTGTTTTATTTCCTCAATGGCTTGCCTTTCCAGTATGGTAGGTTTCTTGTGAAATCTTGTTGTTGTAATGTTAACTAATCTGTCCACTTCAGTACAAAAAGATGTTTAAAAGCAAAAAATTACTGGAGAAAACTATCTCCTGGGGCAAGAGGGAATACCAGAATTTGAAAATCAGAGTAACAGAGTGATGAATACTGGCAACACTTGATGTGATGTAACTCTATGCCAATATCAAACATGAATGTGGTTGGGAATTTTATGGATGTGTTCCTGAGTTCATCTTGAAGGTCCTGGATGTGATTATGACCAGTAACCTTTTTTTACTTTTGATAGCAAGTTTTATTTGCCTACCTTTGGTACTATTATGGGGTTGGCAATGGACCCCTCCTAAGCTAACCTTCTTTAGTTTGGTGGGAGGATGGGGCCATCTGATGCAACTCAATTTTGGACAGGATCAGAAACAGTGCCCCTTTATAGATGGTATACCGTGCATTTGGGATGGTAAATGTAATTCTTTTATTGTAGTTTAACTTTTAAAGAGGATAGTGACATTAACACTAAATGTTATAGGAAGCCAATGTCAGGCAATGCATGGATTAGGTATGAGAGTTTTCATCCTAAGCACTTGTTTGCAGCATACCCACTTGCCAATTTTTACAGGTCCACAAAATTGTTCTGAACTAAGGACATTTAACAAAAAGGCAGAGGATCTCAATTGACGTTTTGAGGATTGGAGGTTACGATCCTACATTGTTACTAGAAGGCAGAATGTGCTTAAAATAAATCATAATGACCTTCTCAAACATAAAAGTACAACTAAACCAATGATCCAAACAGTTATCTTTATAACTGAATGTAATTCAGTTGTCCCAAAGTTGTAGGTACATTAATACGTAACTGGCATATTTTTTCAGTCAATTCTAACATTGCCACTGAAATCTGAATTCTTCCAGAGTAGTGTACCACAACAGCAAAAGAGTAAAAGATCTCATTGTACATAGCCATTATGTGAACCCTTACTGACACACTAGGCTGTTACTCCAAATGTCTCATGGCTAGAGATGCAGCAAATTTAAAATCCGCAGGTGAAGTGAACGTGAAGTGGCCACTTTGCATTAGTGTAACGCTACGAGAAGTGACCATTGAGGAATGCTCACTTTGCTTTGTGATTATGACTTGACTTTGCATTGTGGCAACAACAGGCACTTTAGGCAACCCCCCACACACATCACATTAGTTACAGTACTGTAAGTCACATGCTTTAGCCAGGCAGGAAGGAGGTGAGTAATACCAGCAGATACTTTCACTTTCTCCTTTGCAGAGGTAGAAGGAGGAAGGATAGTGCAGGACAAGAGTGTTTATTTGTTACTTAACTTGCTGTCTTAAACTTCATAAAAACCAACAGCTTTTTTAAAAGCTAATTCTTTAGTTTTTGTTGTACTGTTTTGTGAGTTCTTTTTTGTGACTTATTTGTTTTATGAGTTTTGTTTTGTGTAAGTGTGTGTATGTGTGTGTGTGTGACTGTGTGTGTGTGTGTGTGTGTGTGTGTGCGCAAGTGTGAGACTGTCTGTGACTCTGTGTGAAGTCGGTCATCGTCTTCGCGTGACGCATTGGAGTGGAGAGGGAAGGAGAGTTATGGACCAGGGACAGTCTGTAGCCCATGTTGGCCAGAGGGAGTGCAGACACGTGGGGGTCAGCATGGGTGGGTGTTGCTGGACCGCTCCCGATTATTTGGTCCTGCCCTCCTCCAGAAGCAGCAACCCCACCAGTGCCACCGCCACATCCAGCAAGTCCGCCGCCACCACCACCACCACCACCATCTGTACCAGCTGCAGGAGCTCCAGAAGCACCACTTCCCACTCCACAGCAGCAGGTGGAACCCCCCCAGGTGTGTGACAGTGCTGCTGGCAATACATCTGCGCCTGTTGTGCCTGGTCCCTCCCGCAGCTCGATAATCTGGCAGTTTTTCAACTCTTTTGGGGGGGACAGGAGCATTGCGGTGTGCCTGCTTTGTGATGTGCAGGTGCCCGTGGCCCCCAGGGGACACATCTGTGGACTGAGTTCCAGAAGACACACATGCTTAACCACCACAAGGTGGAGTGGCAGGCTGCCACAGAATGGGCCAGGCCCCCACCTGATGGCCCTTCTGTGGCAGTGGCAGTGGGTGGTGCTGCTGTGCATTGCCAGAGCAGGAGGAGGGCCACAGCAGCAGCTGCTGCTCCACCACTACCCCCACCACTGCAACCAGCACCACCCTCACCACCACTACTACTACATGCCTTTCCTCCCACAGCAGTTGATCCCGCCACAATGCCTACAACACAGTCAGAAATAGCACTGCTGTGGGCTGTGATGGAGGACAGCAATCAGAGTATGGGTGCTGTCCAGCAGCAGATGGAACAGATCGAGCAAAAGCAGCTGCAAATAGTGTCAATGCTTCATCTGCTGCTGCAACATCGTGGGATCGAGCATTAGGTTTTGTTTTCTGCACACCTCCCCCGCCCCCACTGCTGTACTGTTTTGTGTTTTGTTTGTTTAATACCAGACAAAGGGAAGGCCACATTATTAGTTTAAAGGGAAGAAGTCAGCAACAGGAGTGCCTGCATCCCGCCCCCTGCAAGGCTTACCTTCTGGTTAAGCCTTTTAAGTATGTTGCAGCATTTTTCTCACACCACAACATACTTTTTTATACTAAAGAAACTTCAGCGACCTGGAAGTATGGCAGATGCTATGGGGGCTCCACTATGTGTAAAGGTGCAATGTCGACGCACCATGCGCTTCAATACAAAAGTATTTGAAGTGCATGGTGCATCTCCGCCTCACCTTTCCTTGACACATAATGGGGCCCCCATAGCGTCCACTATCCTTCTGGGTCACTGACCTCTCTTTATTAAAATAAAGTATGTTGCGGCACGAGAAAAATGCTGCAACATACTTAAAAGGCTTAACTGGAGGGTAAGCCTTGCCCTGGACAGGACGAAGGAGCTCCTGTTGCTGACTGCTTCCCTTTAAATATATACATGCACATACAGTCATACATGCTCCTTATATGGGTGCCTTACCTCCAGGGTAATCGTTCTTGCTCCACATGTCCTTACATTCCATAGTGCAATATTTTCTGCCAAAAACACTCATAATTTCGGTAAACCGGGGCCCAGAGAACTTCCCATTCTGAAGAGCCGCCCAAGTTCCACCACTGCACTCAGCAAAGTTATGACATGATGCCAGGGAGAGCACGGTAGCATGCTTTATTATAGTGAATGGCCGGCAGCTTTCCGAATCTTTCTTTATGTTATAATCATCAGTTTGTGGTGAAACATGGGAACATTTCCACTAACAAGGCTCTTGTTAGTGGAAACATGCCCACGTTTCACCACAACATTGCTGAGCAGGGGGGATGGAACTTGGGCGGCACTTCAGAACGGGAAGTCCTCCAGAACCCAGTTTACCGAAATTATGAACGTTTTTGCCAGAAAAGTATTGCACTATTTAAGGACATGTGGAGCAACAAAGATTCCCCTGGAGGTTAGGCACCAATATATTGGGTACAATACCACCCATAACTACGTAACTTGGTGAATCTCTTTAAAGCAGCAGTGCAACAATCTGTTAAAAATTTTGACCTATACTTTGTTATGCTATTTTACATTGCCATTTTACTTACATCCTGACTTGTATGATACTGTTCTTTCCAGAATTTGAGTCTGCTTTAGTACTTTTTTTCATGTCTGAGATAATAAAAGGAGGACTCCTTTTAATATGGTGCAGACCAGTTCTTCATCAGTATTTTGCGCTGTTTTTCTCCATCAGTTGTCATATATTACTTCTGTTGTCAAATTAACAATTATGCAGCAGGCAGTGTTTTATGACATTACAGAACAATAGTTGTTCAAAAACAGCTGCAAATAGTGATAAGAACCTGGTCAGGACCATATTAAATGGCTTGCTCCTTTTTTATTTTCAGACATGAGAAAAAGTAGTAAAGCAGACACAAATAAGAAAAGAAAGGTATACAAGTCATGAGGGTAACTAGTGGCTGCCTGGCCGTCAACGGCGGCGATGTAAAATAGCATAAAAAAGTATAGGTCAAAATTGTCAGCACATTGTTGCAATGCTCTCTTAATTTCTAATTTAAGCATGACATTATGTGCTCTCAATCACAACACATAAAATACATCTGTCTTCTGTCCAGAAAATTGACAAGTGCTAAGGAAGTGAAATGGGATCATCACACCACATGCAAAGTCCCCCAGAATTTATTACGCAGTCACTTATGTGCGCAGTGGTGTCACAGAGCCACAGATTTTTTCTGCATGCCCAAAATGCATCCGCCTTGTGTCCAGAAAATTGACAAGTGGTAATAAAGTTAAATGGGATTGTTTCAGCACACACAAAGTCCCCCAGAAATAATGGCACACTCAGTCATGCGCGCAGTGGTGGCACAGAGTCCCCAGATTTTTTTTGCATGCCCAAAATGCATCCGCCTTGTGTCCAGGAAATTGACAACTGGTAACAAAGTGAAATGGGATCGTCATGCCACATGCAAAGTCCCACAGAATTTATTGCGCAGTCACTCATGCATGCAGTGCCCCAGAATAAAATGATGACCATGAGCAAACTGTTGCTGATCCAATGTGTGCTGCTATTCGAGCAAATACAATTTGATCATCTCAACTGGATGGAAGGGTGCCCTTTGTCTGTACACTAATAGTAGCCTTGGTGAGTTGATATAATTAGATATATATTTCTGTATTTTGTAGGTGAGGGGGGTTGACATGGACATGTACTCATGGTATTGCTCTGTATAACAGGTCACAGATACTGTTGGTGTGCACATTCCAGTGCTCGATGAGGACTTTTTGCGTAGAAATTTGCAATGGATAACTCTCAAGCACATGATGGTAAGTATTTTTTTGGGGGGGTTGGGGGAAGCATTTTTGCAGGTTTGTCAGAAATGGTTTCTTATTTGTTACTTCTTCACAGATTTCATCTACATCCTTCTCGAGTCTGGTTGTTAATGATGGTCATGGTCATTGAAATGACTTCTGCATGTTGCATGTGCGCCCCAGCCCCGAGGGGGGGGGCCTGATGTTGAAGAACTTGTTTGGATAAGGCCACTTTGTCAGAACAACAAAGCATCTGGAAGTTTCCTAAAAAAAGAAATGAATGACTTCTTACAACTTAATTTTTATGTGTCCCTCCCTGGATCTCAAATCTCAATCCCTAAAGTCAAGTTACATTTCAAACCCACATCTTGTCAACTAGCACAACCTGTGTGCAATATTTGCTGCAGTCTTTACAAAACAATGAAATAGATGAAATAAAATCTTCATATTTACCAGAATGGATTTCACATGGATATTACATCACTTCCTGTCTGTACGGTACAGCTACAGTACCATTCCCAACGAGTTTTAGCAATGGAGCGTTTTTTTGTTGCCCTGTAAAAGAAACAAAAGAAGTGTACTGTATGTGTTTTACCATTGTGGCTCTGAAAAGTTACAGAAAACAAAACATACAACTAAAGGAAGTGAAGCAGCATAACAAACATGAGTACACATACTCACTTTATGGTTTAAATATTAAGAAGCCTTGTATCTCTGGCTGATGGATGTGGCGGTCCAGACAGACTCATGGTGGCAGTGGTGGCAGTGACAAACATCAGTCCCGGTGGTGGTGGTCCGGGGGTCAGACAGACTCATGGTGGCAGTGGCTAATATCAGTCCCAGTGGTGGTGGTCCGGGGGTCAGACAGACTCAGGGTGGCAGTGGTGGCAGTGGCTAACATCAGTCCCAGTGGTGATGGTCTGGGGATCAGACAGGCTCATGGTGGCAGTGGTGGCAGTGGCTAACATCAGCCCCAGTGGTGGTGGTCCGGGGGCAGACAGACTCATGGTGGCAGTGGTGGCAGTGGTTAACATTAGTCCTGGTGGTGGTGGTTCGGGGGGCAGATAGACTCACAGTGGCAGTGGCTAACATCAGTCCCAGTGGTGGTGGTCCAGGGGGCAGACAGACTCATGGTTGCAGTGGTGGCAGTGGCTAACATTAGTCCTAGTGGTGGTGGTCCAGGGGGCAGATAGATTCATGGAGGCAGTGGCTAACATCAGTCCCGGTGGTGGTGGTCTGGGGGCAGACAGACTCATGGTGGCAGTGGTGGCAGTGGCTAACATCAGTCATGGTGGTGGTGGTGGTTTGGGGCGGAAGACAGAATCACGGTGGTGGTGGTTAACATCAGTCCGGTGGTGGTGGTCAAGGGGGCAGACAGACTCATGGTGACAGTGGTGGCAGTGGCTAACATCAGTCCCAGTGGTGGTGGTCCAGGGGTCAGACAGACTCAGGGTGGCAGTGGTGGCAGTGGCTAACATCAGTCCTGGTGGTGATGGTCTGGGGATCAGACAGGCTCATGGTGGCAGTGGTGGCAGTGGCTAACATCAGCCCCAGTGGTGGTGGTCCAGGGGAAGACAGACTTATGGTGGCAGTGGTGGCATTGGCTAACATCAATCCAGGTGGTGGTGGTGGTTCATGGGGCAGACAGACTCATGGTGGCAGTGGTGGCAGTGGTTAACATTAGTCCCAGTGGTGGTGGTCCGGGGGCCAGACAGACTCATGGTGGCAGTGGTGGCAGTGGCTAACATCAGTCCTGGTGGTGGTGATCCAGGGGGCAGACAGATTCATGGAGGCAGTGGCTAACATCAGTCCCGGTGGTGGTGGTCTGGGGGCAGACAGACTCATGGTGGCAGTGGTGGCAGTGGCTAACATCAGTCATGGTGGTGGTGGTGGTTTGGGGCGGAAGACAGAATCACGGTGGTAGTGGTTAACATCAGTCCCGGTGGTGGTGGTCCAGGGGGCAGACAGACTCATGGTGGCAGTGGTGGCAGTGGCTAACATCAGTCCTGGTGGTGGTGGTTGGGGGTGGCACACCGCCTTTTAAAAACTTCAGTTAAAACCAGCCAACATTAACCACATCATCATCCTATTAAAGAAAGCTGCCCTCACAGTCATCGATGTCTGAAGTCTGACCACTGGGAATTTCGTTCTCCATTGTGTCGTCATCTACGTTAGTGTTTGGCCATTTCAGGCAGCTACTGCTAGTGCCACCAGGATGCTCCATTTCCACATCAGCAAGACCATCATGACTAGTCCAGGGTACGAATACAGAAGTTGCAGTCTCTGCTGGTATGTGCCTCTCATTCATTTTAATGAATGTTAGCAAACTAACATTTGCAGGAGACAGGTTTGTCTGACGATCCCTGACTATTGCACCTGCTGAGTTGAATACCCTCTCAACACTTACACTGGAGGGTGGGCATGTGAGGTACTTCAGTGCCACTACAGTCAGCTCTGGCCATTCACTGACCTTTCCACTCCAGTACAAAAGAAGATCTTCAGTTATTGTCAGATTCCTGTTTTCAGACAAATACGACTCAACCATTCTCTGTGCCACACTAAGTCCAATTGTTGATGCATCATCCTGTTCTCCCGAATCATTTATTTCACAAATACCCACTTGGGACAAAGCCTCCCAAAGCAGGTCGATGCCAGCCACTTTAGATGACAGACCACCTGGAACTGCAGTCCCCTTCCCCTTGCAGGATATGCTTGATGGTCCTCCAGGTACACCTTCAGCCAGATTATGCTGCTGAGGTTTGCTGACCTTGGCACGTGACTTCTGTGTCCCATGAACCAAGCGCACCAGTTGACCACTGATATTTTTTACCTGTTCAGACCCTCTCTCTCCAGTACTGATGCAATTCCATGTTTGTATTGTGGGTCTAGCATTGTTGCTATGGCAAATTTGTGACTACACTGAATGCTCACAATGTGACAATTCTGGTTGAATACTGTCAGCATGTGTTGCAGCAACATACTGCTACCACCGTCTCTGGCAACATCAAGTTTATGCTGTACATTCAGCAATGTCTGCCTCAGCACCAGCAGCAGTGGAATTGATTGGCTAATGGAGACAGACTCTCCACTCACTGCCTGTGTGGCATGTTCAAAAGGCCACAAAATTGTTATTACAGAGTCCATGAGGTGCCACTGTTCAGTCATCATAGACATGGAGGCCCAGGAACTGTCACGGCTAGTGTGCATAACAAGATATTCTGAGATGTCTTTGTATTGTTCATACAACCTCTCTGCCATGTTTAAAGTGGAGTTCCATCGGGTGACAACTTCCAGTTTCAAGCGGTGCTGGGGCAAGCTGTTTTGTATCTGCAACTGCCGCAGTTGTTTACGGACCTTTCCAGATCTTGAAAAGTGAGAGCAGATGCATCGTGCTATGGTCAGCATTTCCTTTATATCAGGGTGCTGCAGAAACTCCTGAACCACAAGATTTAAAACTGTGGGCCATGCATAGAACATGAAAAAAAAAACACCATTTGTGATGCATTTCACCACATTTGACCCATTGTCATTTGCTATGAACCCAGTTCTCAGGGACAGAGGGTTTAGCTATCTATCAGTTTCAGTCAGTACCATGTCCAACATGTTCTCAACAGTGTGTGAACAGGTCACACTGCACATAGCAATCATTACATGCTGTCAAATTCCTGGAAGATTGCTACTGCAACAATCCACCTTACTGCACTGATTATTCACACTACCAACATCACAAACAACCCCCGGCACCTGAGCCCAGTGTGCAGTTATACACAAATATGAACTCCCTGTTGTTTTGCCACTTGTCTACATATCCATACTTAAATGGATGAATGGAGAGGAGGAATGTTGAAGGGCATGTCTTACTGAGTCGGACACAGTGTGGAACAACTCGGGGACAGCATGGGTAGAAAAGTGTGCCCTGGATGGGACTTTCCATTTTGGACAGGCACGTGAAGCAAACTGCTGGAACCCAGAATTCTCCACAAAGGAGAAGGGCAAAAGATCAATTGCCAGCATTTCCGCTACAGCAGCATTGAGTTCACGTGACACTGTATGATTCGGTGGGTACTTCATCTTATGCGCAAAAACACTGTAACATGGGCTGACTTAAATGTTTTACATGGGGTGTGTTGATCACAAATGGTTGTGCTCTGTGATGAATGGCATTGGCAGGGCATGGAGTGTGGACCTTTGATGAAGACGGTTGTGCAGGTGATGATGACAAACCCAGAAATGCTGTTATTTTGCCTGATTTATCAACTGGGGTTGATGTACCACTTGCACTAGACATACTGCATTCACCACCACCACCACAAAAACTGTTACTATTTTCAGCTCTGGACAACATTTCAAAGTCATTATGGTCCTCCACCTCATCATGCCTGTAGTAATCCTCTGCTCTTATTACCACACTACTGCACACGTTTAATTTCCTACTGGGCTTATCAGTCATAAAAGGTGATAACATGCTGGCTATGGTTGCCGGTGACGCAGGTGAATGCCCCACTGTGGTATTAGCTGCCAGCTTGTGCTGGATCCCCAGTGCCAAATGCCTATTCTTAAGATGCACATGCTGTCCTCCTGTGCCCAGATGGCTCCCCTTTTTACCTCAACTCACACGCACATGGCAAACCTGGCAGATTGCAACTGAATCATCATTTGCATCTTGAACAAAAAAATCCCAAACAAGGGATTGTGATGCTCTGCTTTTAACATGTCCATGATGTGGCTTATTTAAGTCCGTTATTTTAAGCACTGAAGTAGGGGGGGCACATGATGTTTCGGGCACTGCACACCTGGACTGCAACTGACCACCACGACTACCTGTCATATTGATTACTGGGTCATCATCATCATCATCAACTAAAACCAGTAGATCACAAGTTTTTACGGGGGGGGGTGGATTCCTGCAAACAGACTCAGACACAGCCACTTTTAATTTCTTTTTCTCCAGTTCCCAACTGGGGCCAATTACATCATCATCATATTCATCAACGTCACACACATCCACATCTTCTGCTTGGATGCTAGCATGTGTACTGTATGTTGCAACAAAAGCAACATCATCATCATCATCATCACATTCATCATCAGCATTTACACCACCATGACCTGATATTTTTTCACCACACTGTGAATCACTGCATGGAAAATGCTTGACATTAAGTGCCACAGTGGACGAAATATCACATTGTATAGTATCATTGACATGATCATCAGAATCCTCAGGCTCAGTTACTGTGATGTTACTGGGAAGTATGACATCATCTATGCCGCCACTCACTTGCACTGCTTCAAACTCAGTATTCTTGGATATGGTACACTGGTCAGAATTAGAACTTGACACAATACTAATACTACCTCCACCACCACTAACACCAGTAACACTAACACCACCAGCTGGGAAACATCATCTCCTCCAACTATGAGTGAAGCTACTGATTGGGTTGTAAAAAACATTGCAGAAGAAATACCTTTCCTCACATCAGCTATGCACTTCTGCGTCTGCGTACTACTGCCACACCCACAGACCATCTTACTGCCAACATACAGAATAGTGGATGGATGACCATCCACAACAAGGCTATTTTTCCATCGAGGTAGTTGATGACATCATAGACCTCGACAGCGAAGCTTGAGAGGTCTCGCTGATGTCATCAACTACCGAGATGGAAAGACGGGCTTGTTGTGGATGGTCATCTATCCACTGTTTTATATAGTATATGGTTGGGACTTACTGATTTGTTTGCTTCATCCCCTTGCCCATTGTAAATTACCTCAGCTTCAATTTAGCTGCCGCTGACCCCGCTCCTGCGTGCTTCTCCCCGTCTCTGATGCTCCTGCTTGCTCTGGCTTCTCTGTGCTCCTGCTCTCTCTGGCTGCCATTTTCATTTTTTGGCAATGCATTTTTTGAATTTAAAACAAAAAGAAAAAATTTACTTTTGTGACACGGACCCATGTGTGGCTCTTGTTGTCAAAACTAGGTGGGTCACTGATCAGCAGTCGCTAAACCGCGCTACCATGTTTTTGTTTTTCTCCCCCACTGGAGCCGGTTCAGTTAGCCAATCGAGTGGCAGGTCAGGGCTGAAAAGTTGTTGTACTATCGATGTGACATCAGAACGATAGTACAAAACCTTTTCTGACCTTTGAACTGTCCTACAACAAGGTTCAAGCAGCTGCCGATTTCCATCCACAATAAGTCCCAACCATATACTATATTGCCATTGCCAGAAACAGCTTTGCTTGCACGTCTCTTTGCAGGCATTTTGGGGGATCATCCACAAATATTATAACCAAATTCAGATTTTGATATGTTCACTCTCTGATTGGAGGGATGCTGGATGTGAAGCCAAATAAACAACTGTGGCTTCAGCAACAGATTAGAGACTACTCTAAGACTGTCACGGAATGAAAACATCTCCAGTAACCAGTAGTGCTGATAAGGTCACAAAATCAATCCTATCTGGTAAAAAATACCTTTTGAACGTGGGGTTGGGGGGGGAGCACTGAATACAGACAGTGCTGATTTTTACAGCACTACAAGCAGCAAAGCTAAGAACAGATACCACGATCGCAGTACAAAATCAGGCAGCTGCAGTGGATAGCAGGTTCATACTGCTGCACTTGCAATTACGCTAGTCTGTGGCACAATAAAAGGTGTATTATTTGATGCACGCAAAACTGCACACAAACACGCACACACAGAACAGTTTGTGTGCAATGCTGAACAAGGAATATGCTGCAAATGCAAAAATTCAGTACTATGCCACGTTACGTATTGTAAATTTGTAATGTAAACAACCTGAACTTATACACTGCTGCACCACATCCACACAACAAACAGCAAGAACATTTCTACTATTACTGATAATTTTACTGTGTGTACATTAACACAGTCAGTTATATAACAAAAATATAACCAAAAAACAAAGAAATCACTATTTCTCCAACTTAAATCTACCTACACCACAGATACGCCCCTCCCCCAAAGCACACTTTCACTGTCTTTCACCACACACACTCAATGTTGTAAATTAACATTTAAAAGCCACACAAAAACAAAAATGCTCGATGATATGAGCACAGGAGGGTATCCTACAATTGATGAACTAAAGTTGGATCCCAAAAAAAGAGCAAAAATGCTTTTTGAACAGCTTTTACAAGATTCCTATCACAGACAGCTATCAGAGCACACTGTCTCCTACTCCTTCATACTCATACTACCCCGAAATGAGGCTGTGCAGATCAATATAGAGTCCATGTGACCTGAAATCCCATGAATCACTGCAAAATTCACCTTTGGAGCTCAAAAATAAGGTGGAGTGAGGCAAAGTGCACTGCCTGCAATGCACTTCGCCTTAAAATTGGCAGAGTAGTGGGCTGGGGAGGCGGAGTAATGTGAAGTCATTGCTTCCACTGGACTTCGCGTTCCTCATTATAACGTGAAGTGCTCCGCTTCACGTTGCGGAGCACTCTGCGAATCCGCCTTTGCTCCACAAATTGCTTCACAGAGCGTATTGAGTCCACTTTGACCACCACTACTCATGGACTCTCATCACTGTGGCATGTGCAATGTTTGCCATTTCATGTAACAGGTAATTGATTTCATAAACCCTACTAATGGTCATCAGAATCAGGAAAGACAACTGATTACTTGTTGGACACCATTTGTGAGAGCATACAGGAGCATGTTAGGTTGATAAAAAATTCGGACAGTGAAACACCTTTTGGCAAACATTGGCATGAAGTCCATAATGCTGATCTAAGCACCTTTCATTTTATAGGGTTGAACCATGTCACAATGAATTTCAGGGGTGGTATCAGACTTCAAATGTAATAAATACACAGCAGACTCATATGTAAGATATTTCCTTTGTATCCAGTAGATCTATACAATGTTTGGGACATTGTTCCATTTCACTAAGAGTTTATTTACCCTCTCCCCCCTCACTTTCATATTTCCTTTATACATGTCCCCTGCTTAGGGGCTAGTATGTATTTCTGATGTCTTTGTCTATTTTGGAAATTATACTATATTAATGAAATTGTCTCTTATGCCAGCATTATTTAACTTAACCTTTGCTGTACTTAGATTTAAAGTGATTTTGTCTTTTCTGACAGTACTTATGGTGTAACAGGAATGAACAATAAGCCTGATAGACACACTGCAGAGTAGGAAGTCACAAAGATTCAATAGAAATGCCCTGAGCCCATTCCATTTCAAGGATATTGCAGCACAGATGCAGGTTTCTCTCGCCTATTTAGAAGCTAAACTATGTGATGAACACACACTCACACAAATAAACACATCTGGTTGGGAGAAATAAACCAACCAAGCTGCACTGGCCACATTGCTTGTAAGGGCTAGTCTGCTTAGTAGGCCACATCCCTTTTAGCATCCAAGTCAGGAAATGTTTTTTTGCCATCCCATTGAAATAGATTGGGGAAAGGGCTGGCACATGATCTTTTATGACTGTCAATGAGTTAGAAGTGTTCCTTGCTATTTCTTCTTGAAGTTATCTGTAATGATATGTTAACTTTCTATTGGCTGCAAGGATGGCTGCAAGGAGGTCAATGAATGAGAGCTGGATGTGCAAGCAGTGGCTCTCATGGGAATGCGAATCTTACTGATTTACCATATTTACCAGCTATGCCTGTGCATAAGACCTTGAATTTCCTTGGGTTCTGGGGTTGGGGGTGGTCATTTCAGTAATGTCTGTTTCTGTGTCTACTCTTTAGTCATGAGGTGATCCAATGTAATATACCAAACGTTAAGCTGGTAAGGAAAAAGAAAACTATTTACTTTCAGAAACTGTAACATCTTATGAAATAAATATGCAAGTACTTCCCTTTAATCGTTGTTCACTTCAGAAAGGGTGATCACGCAGCATTGCCTTCATTTTCTGGTTGCTGATGACTAGTGATGTAGTCTGAGGAGTGCCCATTTCCATGAGCACATTGACAGACTATTGCACGGGAGCTCCATGTGATCGACATACTCTGTTGCAGAGTGCATGGTCTGATTGAGTATTGTGGTTTTGCTACTAGCTGCCCTGATCATGATCATGGCTATGACGTAATATTGGGCTGCAGGCTTACATCCTGCTACTGTCTCCCTGCCTTCTGTGCCCTTATGCTGGCTCAGTACATGCCTTCGATGAGTAACATGTTGAGACTCAGTCCTAACTGGTTGTTTAATTGACCCAATGTCACAAGGAAACATACTTCCAGCACAATCAATGAAGCTGTTTCTGTGGCACATGCACATTTCAGTTTCTAGCCAGTTGCTCTAATTTTTGTTGGTTTGTAGTCTCTGATACATGCCTTGAAAAGGAAAACATATAATGCCCAAAATCACACTGCATTATACTGGGTAGTAGAGGAATACAGACTTTGCCAAGTCTGATAGTCAAGTGTAATCCTTGGTAGAACAGTTTTTCAAATGCTTGAAGACATCTCAGAGGCTCTGGCTGCATTCCTAGTAAAGTAGGAAGATCAAACAAAAACAGTTTCATCTTCATCCTTTCAAAGAGAAGAACTGTGTAAATGAAATACGCCATGTATCCTAGAAAAATATGCTGAATATTTTAAACACGTGCTTCTCCTTCTCTGCCACCTCACTTGTGGTTATGCTTTGCTCTACCTGTCATAACGATGGGTGAAAGTGATACACACTTGTAAAACATCCAACATATATTTTTTAAGAGTTATGACACATTCCTTATATACAGTATGCTTCAACCCTAACATCAACCCAAATGTAGTTTTTCCAATTAATTTCCATTCTTTTTTAAAAGGATACTTAATAAAAGATGTAGACCATTTTAGCACTTTTTTTTGCCAAGCACTGCTAGTGTTCAGTGGAACACCATACTTCTCCTTACCTTATACAAGCAGTCCCTAGTGTCCACTGGAACAGCATACTTATCCATGTCTAATGCAAAGCAGTCCCTAGTGTCCAGTGGCACTCCCCTTCCTTACACACTCCTATGTCAAGTACCACCTTGGGTTCAAGTGGCAGTCCTTATCCACAGTTCCTCCCTTGTAAGCAGTACAAGAATACTCTTTGCTCTGCCTCTCTGTGGCAGAGCTGCTGATATTCAGAATGGGGTAAGGTCAAGAAATGTAATGAGATGACAGGGACATATAATTTCTGAATACAGTAGGGACTTCCACTTTTAAATGCAACTGAGACTATTTAAAAACGTGGTGAGGATGAACTATTTCAGAATGCAATATGAGTGTGCAGGTTCAGAAAGTATGGCATTTGATTATACAGAAGGGATGTGCAATTTTAGAATGTGGGGAAAACAAACTTTCAGAATGTGGGGGGCACACAATGTCAGAATATGATGGGATGCATGATTTCGAATGTAGGGGGAACTCAGCTTTGGAATGTGGTGTGAATGCACAATTACACAATGTGGTGGGACCTTTAAACACAGAACATAGTTAGAAACATAGAAACATAGAAATGTGTCAGCAGGAAAGGACTCTATTGGCTCATCTAGTCTGCTCCTATCCCATCCCATATATATATATCCCTGATCCTTTGACTCTACTCCCCATGGGCCCCTCTACCCATGTAGCTTCCTATCACCTTTTTCCCTTCAGTGTACTTGTCTATCTCTTTATTGCTTAATCCCATGTAGTTATCCCATGCCCTCTTGAACTCCCCCACTAATTTTGCATGCACCACCCCCTCCAGTAGCCTATTCCAAGGTCCCATCACCTTCTCTGTAAAGTAGTGCCCCCTCAAATTTTATTTGTATTTTCCACCCTCTAGCTTTAAGCTATGTTCCATAGTTTTTGAATTTTCTTTCATCTTGAAGATGCTCCTTTCCTTCACCTTGTTTATTCCCTTCAGGTATTTAAAAGTTTCAATCATATCCCCTCTATCTCTCCTTGTTTCCAGTGAATACAGGATGAGCTCCTCCATCCTGTCTTCATATGTCTTCTTGTGTATACCCTGCACCATTTTGTTTGCCCTCCTCTAAGCCATCTCCATCCTATCTATATCTTTTTGCAGGTGGCGTCTCCACCTGGAGTTTCAGACTGTGGCTGAGATGCACAATTTTGGAATCTGTCAGGAATACACTACTTTGAAATAGTGGCAGCATGCATTCTTAGAATGGGGAGTGCCCAGTCTTAGAATGTGGAGAGAAACAGTCTGAGAATGCTGTGGTGACAGACATTTTTGAAAGTGGAAGGGGGTATGCCCTTTGGAATGTGCAGTTTCAGAACTGGTGATGATCTGAAATGTTGACTCTGGTGAAGATGTGACTATTTAAAATGTGTCGGTGACATGCCATTTTTGACAGTGGCAGAGATGCACAATTCTGGAATTTGAAGGGACACAATTTTGGAATGAAGTTGTGATGCATAATTTTGGAAAGAGACAAGCAACATTTTGGAATGGGGTGGTGCCCATAAGTTTGGAATCATAGGTGCCGACGGTGTGGGTGCTTGGGTACTTGAGCACCCACAAAGTTAAATGAGCACCCTCAATTAAAGTCCTATGCAGCCAGGGATCTGATTCATTCTGACCACTACCCCCTCACTCCTGCACCTGCCCCTCAATCATTTGACATTTAAATTGAAGCCCTGCCCTGCTGCCTGCCAGCCCGTTCTGCCCCCCCATGGCTCACTCACTATAATCACTTCACTTGTCTTCTTCTGCCTCTGACTGCAGGTGACAGCTGTCAGGCTTCAGCATTCGAGTCTCTCATCTCAGACTGTCTGCATCCATCTCTCGCTCAACCCCCAGTGGATGATCAGCAAAACAACAGACAGAGGATACAACCAGGCACTCCGAGTCCTGGCAAGGCTCCCAAACTGGCTCCTCCAGTCCTGTGCTGCTCACGATGCAGACCGAGCGAGTCTCAGAGACCAAGATATCCGACCTATCAAGGAGATGGTCATGTGATGCGGTAGACATAGGCCTCAGTCCTCTACCTATAGCTGCTACTGCGCCTGCATAGGGTAGAGCCTCTCTAGTCCCCTGAATGACTCAGTCTGTGAGTGGCAGTTGAAGTGTGTGGAGCCTGAGGAGGTATTAACATAGCGCCCATCCGTGTGTGTTGGTTTGCAAGTTGCAACAACACAATGGTCTCTTTTATTGGAAGTTGATTTCTAGAAGTACTACACAGGCTAGCAGCTCCTTAATACTGACTGTACTTTTTCTTTTCTTTTACTGTGACTGTGTGTGTGTGTGTGTGTGTGTGTGTGTGTGCAGGATCGCCAGATTTTGAAGACTGTTGTGAGTGCTCAGGGTCATTATAAAAGGCCAGGGGTCTGGGGGCCACCTAGACCCCCAGGAGCTATGAGGTTTTCCATGCTTTCTGGTGCATTTTGGGGGATTATTTGATACATTTTGGAATAAGTATGCTACCATCACAACTACTCCACTGTAAGGGATGCCAGGGTGCCATTGTGTTTTTCTTTATGCCTTGGCAGGTGCTAAGATCAATAGGAGAATGCCCTGGAGGGATATTTCATGCTCTCAGTAAATGGCAGGACAAATAGAAGAGTGCCTTGGTGGGCTCCTTGATGCCCCCATGTACATTAAGGATACCCTTAGTGATGGTTACAGTGCCCCACTCCACAGGGTGCAAGAGTGCCCCAGAGGGCTCTTTGATGCCTCCAGGGGTTCCAAGAAGACATGGAAGAGTGCACTGGATGGCTCTTTGATGCTTCCAGCCAGGTGCTGCAAGAAGACATGGAAGAGTGCCCTGGAGGGCTCTTTGATGCCTCCAGATTCTGTAAGAAGACATGCAAGAGTGCCCTGGAGGGCCTTTTGATGCCCCAGATGCTGTAATGATATAGTTTATGATTTTTGGTTTTTAAGGATTTTTAGAATTTAAAAAAAAAATCTAAGAGAGTGTGTTTAATACCACAGTCAGTCATCAGTCTGTGTGAATTTGCCAGGTCGTCAAGTCTGTCATCCAACAGCACAGCAGTAGGCCAGCAGCCTGCATTTTTTTCATATCTAATAAGAAATCTCATTCAGTCATATGAGAGAGAGAGAGAGTGGGTTTATTTTTAAGGTTTTATGTCTTAATGCTGACTGCGGCGTCGCCATTACAGTAAAGTCACAGTGCACAAAATCAGTTTCAGCACTGTGACTCCCAATGCACAACAAAATGTCACCAGAGACTTACATTTTAATGTTTTATGTGAGGGGCTGTGCCCCACCCCTCAGATGGGTGGTTTCATCCCCACCCCATAGGATTCTCAACTCAAGGGGTGCATGTTCGGAGGGTGAAAACATTAAAAATGAGTCTAGGCACAACAAAATGTACCTGCACTCAGACCCAAACCCTGCACCTTGTCCATCCAAGCTGAGAACCCACCCACCGTGCCATTGGGCCAGCTCGCCAGCCCACTGTGGCACCACCCCTCAAACCCCCTCCTGCCCCTCGCTGAGCATGCTCACTCCCACCCCCCAGTGCACGCATATGTGTAATGACATCCTGTTTCTACATTCATGCACCCACCTCATCTGGTCACCCTACCTCATCGGTAGCCCCCATGACATTAGTCATGATTGAGTCACCCGTTTTGCGGTTTGATCAATCGCAGCTGCGCATGTCACGGGCTACTGTCTCAACACAGTAAGTCAGACAGTAGACTCTTCTTCATCTAAGTTTTTGAACCTTTGACTGTTGTGAGTGATCATCGTCCCAGTCCCAGTCAGATTAGACTAGTAGTGTATAGTGTATAGTGTAGTTAATAACTGTATGTACATTATTAATTTGTGATTGTTGTGAGCAAAAGCAAAGACAAATGTTATCTTTACAACAAAAAATAAATAATCTGCAGTGGCCCATGTGACCACCCAGTCCCAGATAAACATAAATAAATAATTAATCTGCAGACTAAGGGAGGGCTTAGGCATTAGCCTTCCTCCAGACCAGTGTGTGGCCTGTGTGGGCTGGGCCTAGGCTAGCCAGTGGGCGGAGGGGAAGGGCTGTTGACTGACTGCACTAAACAGTCAGTTTGTTTGCTGAGACTGGCTGCAGTTACCAAAGCATAACAATTTGATTGGTTTGTTTGACTACAAAAATAAAATCTGCAGTCAGAGTTGGTTTAACAGTCAGTGACTCAGTCAGACTTATTATCTAAGTTCCTGACTGACTCTGAATCTGTGACCATGAGGCTGTGACCCATAGTACTGTACTTTGTTAGCAAACAAACAGCGTTTAATTTTATAATTTATTTTTACAAAAATAAAATCTGCAGTAGGTTTAGCCATCCAGATGGTCAGACCAGTGTGTGTGTGTGTGTGTTTGTATCTGTGAGGCTGTGTCTAGGCTAGTGGTGGGGAAGGCGAGAGGAAGGGCTGCTAAGTCTGACTGATTGAACTGAACAGTCATTGTTTGCCAATTTGCTGTGACAGGCAGGCTGCAGTCCAAGATCTTCTCTGCAGTGTGTCCACTCAAGTCACCACCTGAAGCAAAAAAAAAACAGGCAGCAGCTTTGGTCTTCTTCTGTTCCCTAGTCTGATGCTATGACCACATGTGTATGTGAGGGTGAGCAGCTGAGCCTTAATTAAAGCAGCCTGCCCTGCTAAGATTGTGTGCAGTTGATTGAAGGTCTTGGTCTCTTGTGGCAAAGTGAATAGGAGGGATTGGGTTGAGGGTTAATAAAGCAACATTTGGCCATCAGCAGTGGTCTGTCTGTGGCTGCCTGTGACCTCTGTGTGAGGGTGAGCAGTTGAGTCTTAACCAGCCTGTCAGATTCCTCCTGTGCTGTCCATACAAGTGTCCATCTGTCCAAAAAACATCAAAAGACAAATAAAATAAAGTCAGACTGTAGAATTCAGAGGGCTCAGCTGTGTTGTAATTAAAGTGAATAGGCAGTAGTCTGTCTGTGGGTACCTGTGAACTCTGTGTGATGGTGAGCAGCTGAGTCTTATCCAGCCTGTCACAGTCCTCCTGTCCTGTCCGTACAAGTGTCCTTCTGTCCAAAAACCAACAAGATACAAATAAAATAAAGTCAGAGTGTGGATTTCAGAGGGGTCTGCTGTGTCATAATTAAAGTGAATAGGCAATGCTCTGTCTGTGGGTGCCTCTGAACTCTGTGTGAGGGTGAGCATCTGAGTCTTATCCAGCCTGTCACAGTCCTCCTGCCCTGTCCGTACAAGTGTCTGGCCATCCAAAAACCAACAAAATACAAATAAAATACAAATAAAGTCAGACTGTGGATTCAAGAGGTGTCTGTTGTAGCAAAACTGAACTAGTTTTCGAATGATATACTGACCCCCACTGACTCTCTGTAATAATTTTATCACATTCTGTCCAGCAACCAACAGTGTAATCTGTTCTGAGTCAACACAAGAAAAACACACATTGTAACCCAAAATGAAAAGTTTATTAAAAAATGGGCTAAGCAAAGTGAAGCAAGCGGCAATACAGCAGCACCAATAAGTGACGTAGCAAGTTCTGAAGCTGAGGAAACAGTGACAAGTTCATGTTGCTAGGTATGTGAAGTTTGATGTTGAGTAGCCATGTAGCAGCAGCAACACTCCATCTGTAAAAGAAAAATCCAGCCAGGAATCATTAGTAGCCTCCAAAACAAGGCATAACCTTTCAAGAAGGGTGGTGCAACCGCTTCAAATGGTTAATGTATGATTCAAATAAAAAAAGGCCTACTGTTCACTGTGTAAAGAGGCAAGAGAGAAATAAGTGGCTAGGCTAAATGATGTGGAGCCTAGGGCCCTTTCCGTACATTGTTTGGCACATTCATTGAACCTCGTAGTGCAGGACTGCATCAGCAAAATATATGAATGTCGAGACATGCTAAATCAGTTAAGGGAACTCATAACATTCATTAGACACTCTCCAAAATGGCTAACTTTTTTGAAAACATACAAAGTGGTATGGAAGACACTCAGCCTGCTGTTTACGGCCATTTGCTCCAACAAGGTGGACAGTCAGGGCAACTAACTTAAATTCTGTTCTAGAAAACTATACAGTGTTATTGGAATTTCTGGACAGTGTGTTGTCAGAGCACACTCAGGAGTATGGGGCAAATGCAGGAGGATTCTTGGTAAAGAAAAGTATATATAGATAAATGAAGATGTGTAAAAAGGTTATACAGTACTCTTCATCTACAAAATGTTTTATCTTCCTATGAATTTAGTCTATATGTTTCTCTGTCTCTTCTAGGTGATAGGAATGGCCAAAGGTTGCCTCACCTGTGAAAAGAGAGGCAAAAAAATACACTTATAGAGTAGAGCAGATTGCACATAGAACTCGAATTATAACCCTGCAAAGTGGTAACGCTTTTTAAAGTCTGATTTATAGTAATTTTATAGTGGTGTGATATAGAGGTAAGACATATTTAATAGGACTTTCGTGGCTTAGAAATGGATTTGCATTTATATATTTATTATTACTATTATTATTGGAAGTCTGAATGGGTGGGGTTTTATATGTTATATCGTATACTGCTGCTATTTGTTATTGTCTCTTTAAGAAGATTAACTACTTAAACAGTGGATGACTGGTAATCAGTTACACCCCTTGATGACATGCTAGAACACGAAACCGGTCGGGGTAATATTCAGCATACCTGCATGTGTTCATGATGTATGGCAGCACTTTTTAAATTTGGATTCAGTAAAGCTTATAAGGTACAGTGGAGGGTGCGTTTTTTTGTTGCTTTTATTTGTTGGTAAATACCACACCTCCAAACAGTGGAGCAGTCTTTGCTGTGAATGTCATTGTGATGGTAGCATAAGCATTCCAAAATGTATCAAAATACCCCCCAAAATGCACCAGAGAGCATGAAAAACCCTATAGCTTACCCCAGCCTTTTATAATGACACTGAGCACCCACAACATTTTTCAAACCCTGGCACCCCTGTTTGGAATTTGATGGTGATGCAGAGTTTTGGAATGTGGATAGGACTCACCATTTCAGAAAAAAATGGGTTACACAATTTTAAAATGTGAAGAAACCATGCAATTTGAGAAAGTACCTCTGGAACTCAGATCCTGAAAAAAATGAAGAACACTTTCACACAAGAGGAGACAATGCCTTATCCGATATTCTGCATAAACATGAAACTGAGACCATCTCACTCACCCAATATCTCAATTTATTTTGAAGCCATTATAAGTTGCACATTTTGTCACACATTTGTTTCATAATCATTAAGTTACTGTGTAAGGAACAGGTCCTTTACTCTGGAAATTACATACAAATAAATATATTCAGTTATATGAGGGTCAAACAAAAAGCTTGCTGCCTGACACAGAGAGAGAAATGCACTATGAAACTGGTATTATTTTTAATGTATTGTTACACTGATATGAATAGAATATGACCTACTGGTATAATGATCAAATCTATTCTTTTGTAGGTACATGCCGGACAAACTTTGATAGGTGATGATCATTTGAGAAAGGAGAAAACAGAGATCAGAGCAATCATCAAGTACCTCCATATCAAAGGAATGACTCCAATGCAAATCCATGAGGATATGGTCAACAAACATGGGACAGAAAACCTTTCATGTTCCACTGTCAAGAAATGTGCTGCTGAATTTAAAGAGCACCTTTCCCAGTCCTTTTGACTTTCATGCATAAATGACCCTTTCTTGCATTAATTCTGGAATTATATTTCATTACTGTCCTCTGCAGTTACTTTTTGCATTCTGAGCTGCTAAAAACTGCAGGATGTTCCAGAGCTTCTATACCAAGCCTGGTGTCGCTGTGGATCCAGGGCTGTACTGCTGACATAACTATAGGGCAAAGGAGTGAGTCACTCTGTGCAGTACAGTGCAGTCACAGCAGTTAGGCAATGGAAAACTATCAGTACTCAATGTACAGTATATGCTTTGTTTGCCCTTCCCAATATACCCTATTAGCAATGCATTATGCTTTTTGTAAAATTGACTTGTGTGTGAGCCACTCCTTTGCCACATAGTAATCTAAGCAGTGCAGCCCTGGGTCCCCAGAAACACCAGGCTTGCTACAGAAGCTCTGGTACACCCTGCAGTTGTCAGTAGTTCAGAATGCAAAAACTAACCACAGAGGACAGTAATGAAATGCAATTACAGAATCAATGCAAGAAGGGGTAATTTATGCATGGAAGTCAAAAGGACTGGGAAAGGTGCTCTTCAAATCTCAATCTCTACCTCTCAACAAAATATTGCTCTTTTTTATAAGATGTCTTTTCCTAGCAGTTAAAACCCAGCCTCATGTTCTTGTTTTATATCCTGTCTTTCACAAAATGGGGTAATTTATACATGAAAGTCAAAAGGACTGGGAAAGGTGCTTGCCAGCAACTCGATCTTTGCTCAATCCCTATGCTTTCTTACAGTGGCAGACATAAGTCAATTTTACAACATACTGACAAGGCATTTGGATTTTGCCATAATGCATTGCTAATAGGGTGTCTTGGGGAAGGGGGAATACAGTATGTACATTGAGTACTGGTAGTTTTCCCTTGCAAAACTGCTGTGACTGCAGTGTACTGCATAGTGTGAATCACTCCTCTGCCCCCATAGTGATGTAATCGGGAACCAGCAGCCCAGCAGCTGAACAGCAAAGGCAAGTGCAGCAGGGCTAAAGCAGGGATCAAAAACAAATCCAAATGATGGCAGGCAGAGTAAGCCTTGGCCAAAAATAACAAATTAACATACCCTTTCAAGTCTAATACTGCACATAATGAATACAGGATGTAACATTTTGGACCATCATGAAAGGTGCTCTTTAAGTGTGGCAGAGTTGAAGATGAATACAGATCAGGGTGCTGAAGGGAGGTGACCACTGAGGAGAACATTGATGCAGTCCATAAAATGGTGATGAAATACAGATGAATAACTACACAGCATGTAGCCAGCTATCACCTTGGGCATCAGTTCTGGGGCAGTACAATCAATCTTGACTGAAAACCTGGGTGTGAGCAAAGTATCAGCAAGCTAGGTGCCAATAATGCTGACACCTGATCAGAAATGAGACAGAAGGGACATTTCAAGCCAGCTTCTGCACAATAAAAGAGGGATCCAGAAAACTTTGTCAGTAGTATTGTAACAATGGATGACACTTGGGTTCACTATTTTGATCCAGAGTCTATGCAGCAAAACAAGCAATGGAAACATCATGTATCTCCAATGGCAAAGAAGTTCAAGCAAGCTGTATCACATGGAAAAAAACATGGACTAGGTCTTCTGAGACTCTAATAGTGTAATCATGATTGATTATCTTGAAAAAGGAAAGACAATAACTGGTGAGTACTATGCTGAACAATTGCACAAGCTGAGAGAAGCTATCAAAGCCAAAGACCATGGAAAATTGAGGTAACATAGAAACATAGAATTTGAAGGCAGAGAAAGACCACTTGGCCCACCCAGTCTGTCCATGTCCATACCTAATGGATAAGCCGCAGATCCTAGTTAACCATCAGCCTACTTCTTTCTACCCCAACCCCCTAGAATTGCCTTATGTCTGTCCCATGCATGCTTGAATTCAACCACTGTTTTTGACTCCACAACCTCCTCCGGAAGGCCATTCCATGCATCCACAACCCTCTCTGTAAAAATATACTTCCTTACATTACCTCTGAGCCACCCCACCTCTATCTTCAAATTGTGTCCCCTTGTTCTTGCACACCTCTTTTTTGAAACATGCTACCCTCTTGGACTTTGTTGATTCCCTTGAGGTACTTGAAAGTTTCTATCATGTCCCCCCTCTCCCTCCTTTCCTCGAGGCTATACATATTAAGCTCCTTTAGTCTCTCTTCATATGTCTTCCGGTGCAGACCCTGCACCATTTTAGTTGCCCTCCTCTGGACAGCTTCCATCTTGTCTATGTCCTTGCGGAGACTGGGTCTCCAGAACTGCACACAGTACTCCAGATGGGGTCTCACCAGCTGTCTGTACAGAGGGATAACAACTTCCTGTTTTCTACTGGTGATGCCTCTCCCTATGCATCCCAGTATCCCCCCAGCCCTCCTTACTGCCCTCTCATATTGCTTGCCCACCTTTAAGTCATCTGATATGACTACCCCCAGGTCCCTTTCCAGTTTTGTTGTTGTTAGTATCTCACCCCCATTGTGTACTCTTCCCTTGGGTTTTTGTTTCCCAGGTGCATTACCTTGCACTTCTTAGCATTAAATCTAAGCTGCTATACATTTGACCATTCCTCTAACATTGTCAAGTCCCTTCTCATCTTTTCCACCACACCTTGTGCATCAACTCTGTTGCAGATCTTTGTGTCATCTGCAAAAAGACATACTTTTCCTTCCAGTCCCTCTGCAATGTCGCTTACAAAGACATTGGAGAGGACCGGTCCTAATACTGAACCCTGCAGCACCCCACTAGTAACCCCCCTTTCTTCAGAGTGGACTCCATTTACTATTACTCTGTGTGTCCTATTCTCCAGCCAATTCTTTACCTAGGCTATCATCTTGGGACCCCTCCCAGGCTGGCTAACTTGATATTAATCTTTTGTGTGGGACTGTGTCAAATGCCTTGCTAAAGTCTAGGTAGGTCATGTCCACAGCCCCTCCCTGATCTACTACTTTGGTCACCCAGTCAAAGAAATCTATCAGATTCATCTGGCATGACCTTCCTGCTGTGACTCCATGCTGCCTTGGATCCTGTGCCCCTCTGGCCTCTAGGTACTTGACAATTCTTTCCTTCAGAAGTGATTCCATCATTTTCGCTATCACTGAGGTTAAACTAACAGGTCTGTAGTTTCCTGCTTCTGCCCTGCTCCCACTTTTGTGAAGAGGAATCACATCTTCCCTCCTCCAGTCCTCAGGTACCACCCCATCCTCCCATGATTTGTTAAACAGGGTAGTCAGTGGTGTCACTAGTTCTACCCTTAGTTTTTTTAGAATTCTGGGAAGAATCCCATCAGGTCCCATTGCTTTGTCCACCTTCAGTTTTAAGAATTCTTTCAGAACCCTTTCTTCTGTAAATGGGCTGGTATCAACTTCTGTATCCAGAGTGTTTCTATTGTTTGTTTTAGGTACCTCTCCCTCTTCATTTGTAAATACTGAGCAAAAATATTTGTTTAGTATCTCTGCCTTTTCACAGTCACCCTCTGCCCACCCCCTCTCCTTTATTAAACCTCACTATCCCTCCCTTAGCCTTCCTTCGCTCCCTGATGTACCTAAAAAAGGTTTTATCCCCCTTCTTAACTGAGTTGGCTATCCTTTCCTCAGTTCGGGCCTTTGCTGTTCTGACTGCCTTCCCAGCTTCCTTTTTCTTTAACTGATACAATTCTCTGTCCTGCTCCTTCTGTGATTCCTTGTGCTTTCTGAATGCTTTCTTTTTCTCTTGAACCTTCACTGCCACCTCCTTTGAGAACCATAGTGGTTTCTTACATCATTTTGTTTTGTTTATTTGCTTCACACAAAGGCTTGTTACCTCTGTGATGGCAGTTTTTATTATTCCCCATTGTTCTTCCACCCCTCCTTCCTGACCATTTGCTAGTGCATTCCTTAGGCACTCACCCATTTTGGCAAAGTCAGCCCTCCTGAAGTCCAGTTCTTTTGCCTTTGTATGGCTTGACTCTATTGCTGTGTTTATTGTGAACCATACTGTTCGATGGTCGCTAGTTCCCAGATAGCTACCCACTTCTACATCTGTGATCCTCTCTCCATCTCCATTTGAGAGGACCAGGTCTAAGACTGCTCCCTCTCGAGTGGGTTCCAATACTAGTTGTCTAAGGCATGCCCCCTGTAGGGCATCTAGAATAACCCCACTCTTAGAAGTGGCTGCTGCAACTGTGCTCCAGTTAACATCTGGCATATTCAGATCATCCATCAGCAATATCTCCCCTTTATCTGCCATTCTAAGTATACTTTCTATCATTTCCTTGTCCATTTCCTCCCCTGAGAGAGGTCTGTGCTATAACCCCTGTGCGGATTGTGGTGCCATTGTCTGCCTCCAAATTGACCCACAGTGCTTCTTCTCCTCCCTGTTTACCTTTTTGTTCTGTTGCTTTGATTCCTTCTCTTATGTGGAGAGCTACTCCTCCTCCTCTTTTACCCTCCCTATCCCTCCTGTAGATAGTGTATCCTGGTATGTTTACATCCCAGTCATGGTTCTGTGTGTACCATGTTTCTGTGACTGCCACGATATCCAGATGTTCCTCCTCCTCCATCAAGGCCACTAATTCAGGAAGCTTGTTACCCAGACTATGGGCATTGGTACTCATTGATCTCCATTTTTTGATGGCTTTACCTTCTGTAGCAGCTTCTCCCACTGACCGTTCTACCTTGGTCTTTTTCTCATTTAGTACCCTGTTTTGTAGGGGAAGGCTGGTATTTTCCTGCTGCTTATCAGTGCCTCCCCCCTTGACTAGTTTAAAAGCTTGCCAATGAAACATTTAAACCGATTGCCCAAAAGACTTGTTCCCTTCCTGGATAGATGCAGACCATCCTACCAGTATAGGCTGGTGTCCCTCCAGGTGGAACCCCACTCCCCAATGAAGCCAAACCCCTGTGCTCCACACTAATTTTTCAACCATTCGTTAAACTGCATGGTGCAAAGTACCCTCGCCTCACCCATGCCACTGACAGGCAGCACCTCTGAGAAGGATACTGTGTGTGCTACTTGTCTTAAGCCCCTGCCCAACTCTATAAAGTCCTTCTGCACTGCTCTAATCTCATGATGAGCCAAGTCATTTGTCCCTAGGTGGACAATGATGTTCAGCTCAGACTCCCGTGCAACTGTTCTCATGATCCTAAGGATGCGCTTCCTGTTTCTCCAAGCCATGGCACCAGGCAGGCACCTTACTTCAGTTTTCCCTGCTCCCCCCAGTTCTCTCCCCCTAATAATTGAGTCCCCCACCAGAATCTGCTTCCTTTCCCTGTGGTGCCCTCTGCCTCCTTCCTGAGGGCCTCCCTTGTGACAGTTGTCTGCACCCTCCTTAGTCTCCTCTACGGGTGCATCTATAGGGGAACTATGCTCCCCCAGAATGGTGTATGGATTGTAGAGTGGAACAACTGACTGGGTGTGCCTCTGTTCCACCACCCTTACCCTCCCTGATCCCACTGTGGTCCAATGGCTGGGCTTTCTTTGCAAACTCTGAGGTAGTGGTGGTGGCTCTGGTGCTCCCTGGATGGGGGAGGTTCCCTTGCTACTGTCCAGTGTGGCCTGAAGACAGACAACTTCCTCCCTCAGGGCAGATAGTTGTCTACAAGCAGGGCAGCATCTCAGCCTCCAGAAAGACTCCCAGAAGACTGCTGCCCACAGCCATTACATTACACTACTCCCCACATAATTGTCTATCTTGTTTATTTTTTTGTGTGTGTGTGCGATTGGTGTGTTATATAGAAATATATGTATTTATATAATGTGTATGCTTATATTGTCAGTGCAGTGTGCTAGAGAGGATATGACAGTGATATGTACCTTGGCCTCTTGAGGAAATGATGTCAGAACCCCAGGTATAAATGAACTATTTCCAGGGGTGGGTGGGGTGAGGGGTGAGAAGGGTTTGGGCCTAAACTGTACCCTCATGAAACAATCAGCTAAAAACTCTGACCTACCACTGCGATGAGTGCCTTCCTGTCAGCAAGATGCCCTACACAACAATTTGACAGAGAAAATACCCTGCTAATCAAACAGAGAAAAATCCAAACATCCAAGTCAGACACAGGTAAACCTCCCCAGCCCCAAAACAGCCTGGTGACTTGTGCTCTGAAAGCAGTCAGCCCCAAAACACATCAGCTATGCAGAAGGGCAGACACAGAAAACAGTATTCAGCCCCTGTGGGTTGAAACTCTTCCTGCACTGAAAATCTTAACAATTGTAACAAAAGTAAAGCAAGCTCCACCTCCCTCTGTTGATTGAAAGACTGCCTTTTCTGATAATTCTAAGTTCCTTATTTCACCCTTCAGTTAGAAGTATCCTCCACCTGAAGAATATTAACTTTCCTAAGGAATCTGCTTCAAACGAAAGACAATTGTAAATTGTAAGGTTCACCTCCCTCTGTTGTGAGCACAATTCACTTTCTTGCAAATCTTAAGTCCAGTGTTGCAGCTTCCAGCCAGAGGTAGCTTCACCTGAAGACAATTAGGTTATCTGATGAGCCTGCTAAAATTAATACTTTTATAAAGGTCTGTAAGATTCTTCCAGAGCAATTGGCTGTTAAGTAGCTGTGATGTAAGCACTTCCTGACACAGTCTGGCCTGGCCTTTTAAGGCACAAAGAGATAAACAAAAGAAAAAACAGTTTCCACCCCCTAGGCACTGTCTGGGTCCAATACACAGCCTGTATCCTGCTCTCAATTCAGGACTTATGACAAATTCTTAGCCCAGTGAATAACTCACAGTATTACAAATATTGCAATGCAAACAGTCAATCACTAACTCCAATCAAGTCAGCTGAGCAGAAGGGCAGACACAGAAAACAGTATTCAGCCCCTGTGGGTTGAAACTCTTCATGCACTGAAAATCTTAACAATTGTAACAAAAGTAAAGCAAGCTCCACCTCCCTCTGTTGATTGAAAGACTGCCTTTTCTGATAATTCTAAGTTCCTTATTTCACCCTTCAGTTAAAAGTATCCTCCACCTGAAGAATATTAACTTTCGTAAGGAATCTGCTTCAAACCAAAGACAATTGTAAATTGTAAGGTTCACCTCCCTCTGTTGTAAGCACAACTCGTTTTCTTGCAAATCTTAAGTCCAGTGTTGCAGCTTCCAGCCAGAGGTAGCTTCTCCTGAAGACTATTAGGTTAGGTATTAGATGAGGTGTTTTGGTCCTGCAAGACAATGCTTCACCCCACACAGCACAGGTTGCAGTGGCTGCTGCAATGGAATGTAAGTATGAACTGCTTCCTCACCCACCCTACTCACCAGATCTTGCTCCTTCAGACTTCTACCCGCTCACAAAACTGAAGGCTGAATTCCCTAGAAAGATATTTGCTGATGACGAAGAGGTAATAGCTGCTGTGGATGGGGTTTCTGGGGGGCCAAGACATAGAATTCAACCATGAGAGGATGACAATGTTAGAACAACAGTGGACAAAGTGTACTGAACTGAATGGAGACTATGTTGAAAAATATAATAATACTAGGTTCATAGTGCATTTCTTTGTGTCAGACTGCAAACTTTTTGATCAACCCTCGTAGTAGCATCATCTATATACACAGATATTAAGAATTTAATTTCATTCTACTTTTATGTAAGAATTATTGAAATATAATATTTTCAGTTATATAAGCATAATTTGCATACACAAATATTAAGAATTTAACTTCATTCTACTTTTGTGTAAGAAATTGTTATATAACTATAAAGACAAATGGATCAGTCTTGTGTCTCTTCAATGGGTGTCTGTCTGTTTAATGGGCGTATATTATAGTGCACGGCCACACCACTATAGTTAGGGTTGAGTAGGCTGTTTAATGTTAAACCCCAATTTTTAAACTTTAATAACTTCTTAACTGTTCAACAGATTTGCATGAAATTTTGCAGGTTCTGTTGGAAACTCAAGATCTCCTGAAGTGCCAAGTTTCTGTCAGATTAAATGCATGAATTCTGAGATTTAGAAAGTGAAAAATGCATAAAAAAACAGCTATTGTTTTGCTATTTTTGGCCGGTCCCTGCCACGCAGATGGTTTGGAATTGTGAACTGAAATTAAAAGGGCCTGGCCCACAGAAGTGCTTTTCATTGGTTTGGAGAAAACCAATTAATCTTTCCAAAGTTATTAAGTTATAAAATTTCGGTTCTGAGCATGCTCAGTAGGTACTTCAGGATAGATGTCTGGAATGAAAAAAGAATTTGGCCATATAAAAAATGTTCTGTATGGAGCCAAACCTTTTTCATGAGAAAAAAAAAATCCTCTTCTGTATCGCTGCCATCTTGTTTCTGTTTTTTTTTTATTCAAAATTCACAAAAATGGCATCCTGCAGAGAGACCAACACATGTACCTTGCTCCTCGGGAACCCCATTAGGTGCATTCTACACTTAACTGTTGCAAAAAAGACCCCAAATGTGTGTTTTATTTTTCAAATTTTTACATCCTTTTTCATGACTCATGTCCGCTTTTTTTGTATGGCCATTTGAAAAAGCAATTTGGCCATACAAAAAGGGATCTCTTCATGTGCAAAAAGATTTTGGACTTCATGTTTTATCTAATTCTTCTTCTGAATTAAGGGATCCTTTTCTGTATCCTTTTTTCATTCCTACGGAAAAGGATCCCTTCATATAGAAAATGATTTGGGACTTATTTTTTTTCCTAATTCTTTTTTTGCTTGAAGGGATTCTTTTTCATATGCTTTTTCATTCATATGGAAAAGGACCCCTTCATAAGGAAAATTATTTTGAACTTCATTCCCCCCGATTCTTTTTTGTTTGAAGGAATCCATTATCGTAAGCATTTTTTGCTCCTACGGAAAAAGAGTTTGGACTTAAATTTTAACCCCTGATTCTTTTTTCATTTGAAGCGATCCTTCTTCATATGCTTTTTTTTCATTTCATATGATTCCTTCATAAGAAAAAATATTTTGGACTTTAGCAAGCCATAAATCCCTCAATATTTGAAATTAAGGGACAATCTCTATATAAAACAAAAGTTCTCAATGAGTACTGCAGGAATAAGGCACAATGCCCCCAAAATGTGTAGGGGCTATATAAAACCCCACAAACTTTAAACCATCACATTCCCATAGAATACCACTGGAAGTTTAGGAAGCCATAACTACCTCAATATTGGACTTAAAGGGCAATCTATATATCAAAACAAAGGTCTAAATAAATGAGTAATGTGACAATAACACATAATCATCCCCAGAAATGTAGGAACCATATTAAAAAGCACAAAATATACAATATGCAAATTCACATAGGATAACTTTGGACCTTTAAGAAACCATAGCTCCCTCAATATTTGGAGTTAAGGGGCAATCTATATATAAATACAAATGTCTTAACAAGCACTAAAATGATAACAAATATCATTCCCCCCCAATGATTTAGGGACAATATTAAAAAGGCATCAAAAATAAAAAACTGCAGTTTGCCATAGGAAAGCACTGAAGTTTAAAAAGCCATACAATGAAGGAAAAAATTGCTGTTCTGTTAGAAATGCGAGCGCAGGGCCCAGATGGCCTTGTGCTTCCATGGTAACATACACGTACGCATCTATGGAAGAATGAGAGCACAGTGCCCAGAGGGCTCTGCAGTCTTCCATGCAAAAGAGGATTCCATTATATTACCTCAAAAAGTGAGGAAAATTATTGCAAAAAAACATTGTTAATGCACCAGATAGGGTTAAAGCCACAAAAGTAGGGAAATGTGGCATTAGGGTTTTCCAACCCAAACACCCTACTTCCACCCTGCAGGCAGCAACAGTGGAAACAGTAGGGAGGGAGGCAGTATAGCGCAGTGGTCTAAGGCTCTGAGCTGCAAATCTGGTGACATCCAGCAGACAAGACCTGGGGTTTGAATCCCACAGCTTCCACTTGCATACTGTGTGACCCTGAGCAAGTCACTTAACCTCCTTGTGCTCCCAGGTCGCTCCTGTAAAAAAGCTTTCAGCTTAGTGTGCTATACCTGGTTAAACAACTAAATAAAAAAAAAAAAACCATGATGGGTTGCACTCTCCGGCATCTTCACAAATCAGGTGTGGGGTGTGCCTTGGGGTTGTCAACCCTAATGCTCACCCAATTCTCATGTGCTCTACACAACTCAGCTTCTTGAATGATGGCATGGTAAAAGTGTTACAGTTGGGGATGGGGCATTAGGGTTGCAAACCCTAACACCACATTTCCCAACTTTTGTGGTTTTTAACCCTAACTGATATATTAGCATAGCTTTTTGCAATGAATTAAATAATATTATTTATTAATTATTTCTGTGTAACAGAGCAAATAAATATACATAAATGATTAATGCACAAAGCAGATTACTCAGATTAAAAACAATAGAAACATAAAAACATAGCAATTGTCAGCTGAAAAAGATCACTTGGCCAACTCAGTCTGCCCAGATTTTCTCTGCATATCCTGTCTCTGCAGACCCTACCTGGTCTCTGTCAACCCTTCCCCCTGGCTGCTTTTTTGCCAAAATTCGCTTATGCCTATCCCATGCATGCTTGAATCCACACAGTGATTTTGCTCCCACCAGCTCTGCTGGCAAACTGTTCATGCATCCACCATTCTTTCAAATGAAGTAACATTTCCTCACATTCCTTTTAAGCATCTTCCCTTTCAGATTCATTGAATGACCTCTTGTCTTAGTGCAGTTCCTTATATGAACTAGACTCCCTTCCTCCACCCTCTTCACCACATGATGTACAGTGAAGCCCATCAGGATGAAGTCCAACTATGCAGAATTCTGCAGTAGAGCTACTGCAGCAAACAATGTAATTTCAATTGGAGTTAATCCATTTTATCATGCATGAAACCTGTGACACTGTACTTCATCCTGGTGGGCTTTACTGCACTTGTAGGTCTCTATCATGTCCCATCTCTCCCTCCTCTCTTCTAGGGTATACATATTGAGATCTGAATAAGGCTTTTGATGTAACCCCTGCACCATTGTATTTGCCCTCCTCTTAACTGCCTCCACCCATGTCTATGTCATTTCTGATATGTGGCTTCCATAACTGGACACAGTACTCCAGGTGATATCTCACCAGTGTCTGATATGGTAGTAACGCCTCCTCCCTCCTCCTCCTGCTGATGATACTTTGCCATATGCACCCCAGTGTCACATTGGCCCTGCCAACTACCTTGTCACACTGCCCTACCCCTTTGTAGTCATCAGAAATGATAACCCCGAGGTCTCTTTACTGCTTAGTAACCATCAGTACCCCACCACCATTTTATACTCAGATTCTTGGTTTCTCTGTCCCAGATGCATGAGTCTGCACTTTTTGGCTTTGAACCCCAGCTACCATGTCCTCAACCACTCCTTCAGTTTTTAAGGTCTCTACTTAATCTCTCTAAACCCTCCTGAGTATCCACCCTATTACAGATTTTGATGTCATCTACAAAAAAAGCATACTTTTACTTCCAGTTCTTCTGCAGTGTAACCTATCAGAACATTAACGAGGCCTTCCTTATGTGCTGGGCCTGGTGGCACCACATTGGTGACTCTCTCCTCATCAGATTGAGGTGCTGTTTACCACCACCCTTTGTCACCTAGCCATTAACCAGTTCTTTACCCAGTTTACCACTTTGGATCCCAGCCCTAGACTGCCAAATTTCTTCAGCATTCTCCTATGTGGCACAATTCAAAAGCCTTGCTGAAGTCCAAGAGGACCACATTCACTGCCTTTATTTATCTATTTCCCTGGTCACCCCATCAAAGAAATCAACCAGAGTCATCTAGCATGACCTCCCTCTGTGAATCTATGTTGCCTCTGGTCTTGTAAGCCATTGGATTCAAGATACTCCACTAGCCTTTTCTTACACATGTTTTCCATTAATCTCTCCCTCTGATTTGAGGCTCACTGGTCTATAGTTGCTAGACTCCTCCCTGCTTCACTTAAGGAAGAGGAGATATCTGCTCTCCTCGAGTCCTCTGGAACCACTCCTGTTTCCAGTGAGTTGTTGAATAAGGCCATCAGTGGTACAGTAAGTACCTCCCTGAGTTCCTTTAACACCCTTGGGCATATTCCATCTGCTCCCATCACCTTATCCTCTTTCAGATTTGGCAATGCAAGCCAATTTTATTTATATAGTACCCAACACAGTGGGCTGTGGGTGCCTTACAAAACAAAACCAACAAAATAATACAATAAAAACAATAAATAAAAAGTCAAATAATAAAATAATCATAACAGAATACATAGATAAATGATAATATCATTCTCCAAAACATATTAAACAGATCTGTAACTTTCTTCAGGCTCTTTCATCTTAAAATTGTTTGTAATTATTTACCCTTGAATTCAAGAAAAGGATATCCCAGTTGAGCATGGCTCACTTACAATGGGGTCCATTTTCTTATACAAACAACACACTTACAGTTTCAATACAAACAAAAAAAAATTATACAAAACACCATCATTCACACAAAACTGTGGTACAAAACATGCACATATTTACAAAGCATAAAATATTAACAATCTCATAATATAAACTGTATAAAATGGACCTGTGGCCCCCACAGTGTTACTGCTGCTCCTTGGTGGTCCATCTCCCTCTCCCTGCATTGCGAAGACTTAGCAGAAGTACCTGCTCAGGGTGTCTGCTTTTTCCTGATCCTCCTCCTCTGCAAAGTCTCCCTCCTATGTGCTCCTTATCCTCACTATTCTTCCCCTTGCCTTCCTCTTATTGCTTACATAACTGAAGAAAGTCTTCTCTCTTTTGCTACTCCTTTGGCTATCCTACCCTTTGTTTGTGCCTTTGCTCTCTTCACTGCCTTACCTGCTGACCTCTGTTTTCCTGGTACATCTCTCTATCTTCATCCTTCTGCGTTTCTTTGTACATGCTGAATGACATCCTTTTTTCCTTCACCTTTGTGGCCACTTTACTTGTGTACCATAATGGTCTTTTTTTCTCTTGCTTTTGGTCACTTCTGTCATGCAGAGATTGGTTGCTTTACTATGACTTCCCTTTATTTTCTCCAGTGTTCCTCTATCCCTCCCAGGCAACCCTTCCCAGTTCAGCTGCTTTTACGGCAGTTCCCATTTCTTTAAAATCAACCCTCTTAAAGGATCTTTTTCTTTGTGTAGTTTGTCTCTGCACTTGTCTTAATGTTGAACCCTTTCAGGGGACAGCCAAGTATGACATTTGCAATACTGTATCTGTTAGTAAGCACTGGGTTCGGTATCGCCCCATTCCTAGTGAGTTCATTGACAAGCTGCCAGAGAAATGCCCTCTTCAGGGACTCAGAATGGCTCTGTTTCTAGTTAGAGCTGCAGTTGGAAGGCTCCAGTCCACAGTGACTCCCTCACACTGGTTCATGTACAACCCAAATCCTCTCACTTGAGCTCCCCTTGGTTTGATGGGGATCTCAAGGCAATGAAGATTATGGGTCAGAGTTTAGAACACTACTGGTGGAAGACCAGGCTGGAGATGGACAAACTGGTCCTGCGTGCACATTATGGTGTGTGCCAGGGGGTAATCAACCATAAGAAGGCAGCATTCTTGTCCAGGGAGATTGCCACCAGGAGGAACTGACCAACTGTGCTTTTTTGGACTGTGGACAGGCTCCTTAACCCAGCATCTCTACAGCTGAAAAAGATTTTTCTGATGCTTTATGAGAAGAGTTTGCTTGGTTCTTCTCAGACTGGGTGTCTGCCATCCAACAAGGAATTGTGTCAGTGAGCCACATTGTGGCCGATAGTGGTCGCTGTGGGCATCCAGAGAGCACTCCTCCTTGTTGGGATGAGTTTAGACCAGTGGAGGTGGCAGAGGTCATTGAGGTGGCTTCCAAGCTGAGGAAAACATTTTGTGAACTGGACCCAGTGCTGACACGTTTCTTGTTGGGCTGTGTTGTCTCCATTTGCCCAGTGTTTGCCTTGATTGTCCGGTGTTCTTTATCAGAGGAGGAATTCCCCAATATCTTGAAGGAGGCATTGGTGAGACCCTTTCTGAAGAAACCATCCTTAGACCCTGACATCATGACAAATTACCATCCAATCTCCAATCTTCCATTCTTGGGTAAGATTGTAAAGAAAGTTGTGGCGCTTCAGCTTGAGAAACACCACGTGGCCTATGAGATACATGAGCCCCTCCAGTCTGGGTTTCATGTGAGGCATAGCACAGAAATGGTGTTAGTTTGAGAGCACAATGACCTCCTCAGGGCGAGGGATCGCAGAATGGGGATAATTCTCGTTCTCCTTGATCTCGCCTCAGCATTTGACACGGTGGACCATCATTTGTTACTCAACTGCCTGAGGGAATTCTATGGACTTACCGGCACTGTCATCTGCTGGCTTGAGTCTTTTCTCACCAACAGGAGGCAAAGGGTTGTGATGGGGAAGTTCCATTCTTCCCCCCCAGCCTCCTGTCATGAGGAGTACCCCAGGGTTCATCTTGTCACCAATGTTGTTCACTGTGTTCATGCTGCCCCTGGGACAGCTCATTAGGAAGTACAGCTTGGGTTTTCATTGCTATTCTGATGATACCCAAATGAATCTTTCCTTTACTCCTGGGGCATCCAATGCTGTGGATGTGCTAAACACCTGCCTTGCTGAGATCAACGACTGGATGGCCTTCAGCTGGTTGCGACTGAACCCCAAATAGATGGAGGTACTGGTGGTGGAGTAGAACAGAGGGCATCATAGGATGGCCTCTGGTGCAGAGGAGGGCCTTTTTCTTGGATCTGTATCATTGAAGGCCTCCTTTGGAGTGTGTGATCTTGGCATTATACATGACAGTGGATTGACACTTGAATTTCAGGTGTCGCCTGTTGTTTGCACTAGCTTTTGCCATCTGAGGAATATCACCAGGATAAAACCCCTAGTTCCACCCCTGGACCTCCCCACCTTGGTGCATGCCTTTGTGATGTCTATGCTTGACTGCTGTAATGCGCTCTATCTTGGGGTTTTGGGAGGTACCCTCTGCCGCCTGCAGCTGGTGCAGAATGCAGCCACCAGGTTGTTGATGGGGTAGTCTAGGTATTACCACATCACTCTGATTCTGTGTCAACTGTATTGCTTGCTGGTTAAGTGAAGGGTCCTCTTTAAGGTGGGCTTGCTCACCTTTAAGGCCCTGGTTACCTGAAGGACCTGCTTACACCTGCTGTCACAGTCAGCTCCTTCCACTCCTCCTCTAGGGGCCTCCTTGCGATTCCCAGGACAAGGTTAAAATTGGCTGGTGACAGAGCTTTCAATGTCACTAGAGCTGTCTTGTGGAATTTGTTACCTCCAGCTGTAAGAGAGGCCCCTTCAGTACAGGTATTTAAAGCCCACCTCAAGGCCTTTATATATAATCAGGCCTTCCCGGACTTTGTTGTATAATCTTGTCCTGGCTAACTCCTGTGATTTAGTTTTTTTATTGACCGGGTAAGTGCACTAGACAAATCCTGCCTATTTTCAGGCATGACCCGGGGGAGGCGGATACAGATGAATGCCAACTGACCTTAAACCAGATTAAGCTGCTGGTGGTATTTTTAGTGAATGAGGGAAATTCAGCCAGGACACCGGGGAAATTCCCTTGCTCTTTTCGATACGTGCCATGGGATCTTTAACATATACCTGAACTACCACCAATCCAGGCAGATGGGACCTCGGTTTAACATCTCATCCGAAAGACGGCACCTCAGAAGTGCAGCACCCCTCTCTTGCTGCACTACAGTGTCAGTACTGGGATATTAACCCAAGTGCCAGATGTGGGAACTGAACCCACAGCCCTCTGATCTCCTGGCCTCAGAGGCGAGTGTGCTACCTATTGAGCCACTGACACTGTTATAATTTAATCTTGTCCCAGGCTATCTTATTTATTTAGTAGTTATTTTCAGTCACTTTTTGATTTATGATCTATGATTTATTTATTTTTTAATTTTACTGTGTGATTTAATTTATTGTACTTAATATGTGGCTGGTTTTGCTGGGTTTTCTCTGTAATTGTTTTGATTTTTGTATTGGTGCCCAGAGCCTCTGGGATGGGCATCTTTTTTAAATAAAATTTGCCTTGCCTTGCCACATCTGGCAGATCAAAGTCCCCACCTAGCAGCACCTCCACCTTTTTTGCCATTCTGTTGATGGTTTCCCTTATTGCTTTATCCAGCTCCTCTCCTTGTTCGGGAGGTCTGTATGTCACCCCAGTATGAATAATTGCCCCAGCTCCTGTATCCTGGGTGACCCTCAGCACTTCCAACCCTTCCTTTACATCCAGATTCCCTTGCACTTCCATAGGCCAGATACCGTCCCTCAGACACAGAACAACCCCTCCTTCCCTCACCCCTCCCTGTCTTTTCTGAACCAAAAGCAGCTTGCTATGGCCGTGTCCCAGTCATGATTTTCAGTGTACCGCAACTCAGTTATGGACACCAGATCCAGGTCCACCTTCACCTCCACCATGATGGCCTTCAGATCTAGAATTTTATTTCCAAGACTCCTTGTGTTGGTGCACATGACTCTCCAAATCTTTCTCACTCTCTCTCTCTCTATCCCTTGATGCAACCCCCACCCCCCAATTCTGCCAGGGCTGCTTCTAACTCCCTCAATCTCCCCTCTTCCCTTGTTATGCTCTCTGTTTCTTGTCTGCTCAACACTCCTCTTTGTGTCTTTTTTGTTCTTACCCTCCTTGTCCTTGGTATACAGCAGTGAAACCCCTATAGTGACATACGTTGCTGCTGACAACAGCGCCAAGTCAATGTAGGGGATGCGTTCGGGACCTGGCAACAGTCTCCACTGTCTTGAACCCCCTCCACAAACCAACTCTGACTTGGAGTTGGTATCCATAACTACGGCCGGTGTGGGAGCAGAGTCTCCCACATGGAGAGTTCGGGGCAAAGCCCCCCAAAGAACAAAACAGTCCCTGCTGTGTGTAGCTCCCTGCTGACCACAACTTGCAGTTGGCAGGAAGCCTGGAGCTGTGATGCCGGTCGATGAATTAGTTGTCAACTCAGCATCATAGAGCCCTTGTCCTTCACCTTGTCTGCACCCCCTTTCATCTTGTGCCCCTGCCATGGGGGTGGGATTGCTCCTCTGAAGCCCTCCCTTCTTGTTGTTGCAACCTGTGGGGGGGGCATAACTCTTAACCTCTTTTCTTCCAAATCAAGGACAGGTCTTCAAATAATCAGGGACAAGTTTAAATGCTCATCATAGTAACATTTAAACTTCTCAATGAGGACTGTGGTCCCCTTCCTTGAATAATTCAGGGCATCAACTCGGTAGTTGCCCAAATCCTTCTAGGTTGGCCTCCAGTCCCCTTCCAAAAAGGATACAGGGAGCCAACTCTGTAGAGGCCATTATCCTGCCAGGTTGGCCTCCCATCCCCAATGAAAAGTGAAACCCTCATTGCTGCACCATGGCTTCAACCATGCCTTTAACCAACTGTTGAAGTTCCTGCTGTGGAGTGCCCTAACCTCCCCTTGTCCATACACATATACAAACAAAGCCACTTAATCAGAACACCCTGGTGATGGGTCTTTCATCACAATTAAGTAGCCATCCTGATTATCAGAAGCACCATATTTTTGCATTGCAGTAAGTCATTTAAGTTAACTATAGTACCTCAGTGAACGCCACAGTGCATGCTACCAGCTTCTGAATTTTATTATATATGTATTATACATTAGCCACTTAGTCAGCAGTTAAGCACCCTTACCCAAAGTCACAAATCCATTAGAAATTGTCATTAACTATGTTATGCCTAAGGTCTTGTAATGCCACTCTAGTTGCAGCCTTTATAATGCTTTCAATTAGAACACACTGCATTAATGTTACTGTAATTTAAATCACATGAATTTATTTTTCAGATACACCCAAATTCTTGTGATTTGCAAATTTACTTCCTCTAAATTAGGTAGTGCAATCTCTGTCCAGTTATAATGATGTCTCTATAAAACCAATACAAAGTGATAAGCATAATTGTTTCCCTCCTTGTTGAAAACATGCAAATGTTTCTTGGTCATTCTCAGGTTTCCACTTGGAAAATCCTATTGCTTTATTCAGTTTCTTTCCCTAATTAGAGATAAACTTGCCTAAATACTTTTTAACCCTTAAGCTGCCAGAAGGTTTAGAATGTATAGGTTGTTAGGACATGTATACACACCAGTGGCACAGCAAGGATTAAACACATCTTGCTTCTAGGATATTGTAAACATTGCTGTCTTAAAAAAAAATACATATAGCAATCTTTAAACTTTATAAATATCTAAAAACCTTCCAAAGTGTCCAAAGCATATTTTCTACAGGGTTTACATCTTTAGGAGAAAATCACCAAAAGAGATCTATGCTTCAATCACACTAGAGCTACCATTATCTTTAGTGCAAACAGCATGTGTCTTAAAGCCTTTTTATAGCTCAATCAATAGGAAGTAACTTCCTATAGTCTGCTGGGATGTCTAAGCATCACCACATCATTTGTCTGCTGTGTCATCATGCGATGATATCACTTGGCAGTGCACTGATGCAGAAAACTCTTCTGCAAACCAGGAAGCTGGAACATACCTCTGTGACACAGTGTTACTTTAAAATGGCATTTTGGTCTTCAAGTATCGGAGAGAACACTATTTGTGTTCTCCTACTCACCAGTGCTTCTTTCCATTCATGAAAACTTTGAAACAAATAAGCTAAATTGTTTTATTCTGAAGTATTGCTCACCCAGCCCCGACATGTAATACTACTGCTGTGTATTGCAGTAACTTTCCCCAGAGGGTGCATGAGACACAAGCGTATAATTAAGAAAAATGCAGAAGCACATTTTTTCACATTGGGGCCAGGATGCACAGTTTTAATATGAGGCATGCACAATTTCAGAATGTGGTGATAACCCATAATTACAGAATGTATGGTGGGAATGCTCAATATTGGATTGACACATGGTATACTGATCCACAACTGCTGTAAACTCCAGGTGCATCAGGTACCCTGTGCCCTACTCCAGTACACGGGCTGTCCCTGCACCAAAGCCTTTAGTGTTTCCACAGCCGAAGTGTCCCGGCAAACCTTTGATGCACTGGAGGGATTTGTTGGAGGGTCCTGTCAAGCCCCCACATGCAGGCACAGTCTCGGCCCAGACCCATGATGTTAGGGGAAAAAGGCTGTGTGGTTCACAGCAGCTGGACTGGTGGGGGTGCCAGTAGTGAATGGCATAGGCATGGCATGGTGTGGGAGCCAGAGGATAAACTGGTGGCAACTGGGCAGCCATATCCTGGACTGTGACACAGACCAGCAGACTGAGTATGCTGGTATGGACTGTCTTGCGGACCCCTAATTTACCACCAGCCCTGCCAGGTCACCCACATCATGCAACCACCTTGATGGGGGGGGTGAAAGTCCATGGCAGCATGGGATGAGGTGCTCTAGTCAGGGAGAAACTTACCCTAGGCAGCGCTGCCTGCCCCGATGCACAGCCACAGGTGCTGTAATAGTTATGACAGGTGGGATGGGCACCCCAATTGGCAGGTGCCATCCTGAGGTCTGGCAGACAGCATGTCCAGGGTTGTGCATGCTGTGGGACTGCTGGCAGGGCTGGCAGCATCAAGGGACTGGGACACAGTCCCTGCTAGCATACTGCCCATGCTCAGTCTGCAGTTGTGTGTTACAGTCCAGGGCACAGCTTCCTGGGTGCCATCAGTGTAATGTCCCACACCCCACCATACCCATGACACTCACTGCTGACATGTCCAGTGGTCCGACTGCTCCATACCATACACACTGCCTCCCAACATGGCTTATACCAGACCAGAGGTCTAACTTCAACGCCAAGTTGTAGCCACAGTAGGGCTTCCAAAATCCCAAATAAAGGGATGCTGCCACTCTGCCATGGCTCAAGTCCTGTTAAAACCTGGTACACCTCCACTTCTGGCACAGGGATGGTGCAGGGCTACTTCAGCACAAGGCATCCTGGTTTCTACATAGCCTGCATAAAAAAATTGCAATTGCAACATCATTTGGTGCAAAGTGTCACTTGCATTAAACACTTTTGGCACAAGCACCTTATGTCAAATTTTGCCCTTTGAAAATAGGGCCCACAATCTTGAAATGTGGGGGTTATGCAATTTTAGTATGTGGTGGAATGCTCAATTTCTGATTGTAGAGGGGTGTGAAATTTTGGAATGTAGAGGGTACATGCAATTTCAGAATTTATTGGAGATATATAATTTTGGAATGCAGTGAGTATGCAGTTTCAGAATGAGACAGTTGTGTACTTTTGGAATGTGAAGAGGACATTGAAATATGGAATGTGATGGAGGTACACAACTTCTGAATGTGACAGGGACATGCAGTGCTGAAATATGGCATGGACATCTATTCAGAATGTGGAGGCAATGCATAGTTTCATTTCAGAGATATTCAATTTCAGAATTTGGGGATGATGTTTTCCAAAATGTGTGTTGTTTTCTTTAGTAGCAATTTATTGTTCTAGTACCTAACATAATGGACATTACAAAGTTAAAAAAGAGCAAAAGAGCATCAGTATATAGGTAAGTAAAACTTGACATACATTATTCATCCATCATACAATAATTCAAGCATTTATCAGATTAAAATGTGCATACTTAAAAGGGTCCTAGAATTTAATATTAAGGAACAAGAGAGTGTTTTCTTTTGAACTTTATCACATTAGGAACACATTTTGCAGCTGTCTTAGCATCAGCTCTTGTCATAGGGTGAAGAAGGATGAATAATTGATAGTAATCCGATTCTGCATATTTCACCAAGAGATCTTTTAGAATTTGATCACGTGGGGACTTGTATAAAAGGCATTGAATAGTGATATGATAGAAGGTTTCAAAGAAGCCCCTATTGCACCAGCAGTAGTCTTGTTGCACACTTTCAGCATTTAACTTGTCAAAATAAATATATTTTGAACAGGTAATGCCAACTCTGACCCAAATAATAGCTTTCCTAATGTTAGGAGTTAATGGGAGGGTTAAATAATTCTTGAGAGTGGAATCAATCTTATTAGTACTAACCCAAATGACTTGCTTCTGGGCTTTAACCTGGTCCATTTGATTTGACTGTGCAACAGCAAAAGGTTTTTTTCTTGAAAATATCCTTAAAGGTAGGCGAGATCAAAATCCCCTTCTGAAAATCTGTCTATAAATGATTTAGGGAAGTGTTAGCGATTGTAGATCTGAGGGCTTTTAACCAAGGAGATGAAAATTTGATGCAGACCAACTGATTTTCTCCTGCAGACAAGCTACAGGAAGTGGATTATCCTGATTATTTAACATTTTGAGCCAAAAACATGCCAAGCATAATTCAACTATCGAAATTAGTGGTAGCCTACCTAGTTCAGCTCTAACTACTGGATTAGAAAAGGATAAAGGAACCTGTAGCAAGGCTTTATAATAATATGATAAGGGAAATTCTAAAAAAAAGGGCTTTTGATGATCCCCAAACGTCTGCACCGTATAGTAAAATAGGGTTAAGCTTAGCTTCTTTGGCTGTAAGAGCAGGTACAACTGTATGCCCAGCATATTTATAATTGAAACATAATAATGCTTTAGCTGCTAATTTGGCCTTGGGGGCCTGATCTTTCCAATGGGCCAACCACTGATCTTTTGAAGTAAATGTTATGCCTAGATAAATGTAGAAGGCAACAACTTCAATTCGATCCTTATGTAAGTAGAGGTTAGGGGTACAGCATTGAAGTTATTTGATCCAAAAACCATGATTTTGTTTTTTTAAGACTGATTTTCAACTCTAAATGATCACACTTAGATTTTAATTCATTTATCTTATTTTGTAATCCCACTTCAGAAAGTGAGAGGAGAATCAAATCATCTAAGCCAATATGTGTATATCATGGGAATCCACATTTATAGAAGTATTGAAATGTAGTAGCAAATCAATATAAATACTACATAGATACATAGATACATAGATACATAGACAGTGTCGGCAGATAAGGGCCTATGGCCCACCCAGTCTGCCCATTTGAGCTTGTAAGTTCAGTTTATGTTTTCCTAGAAGTCTGTTGCCCCTTACCCCTGACCTCCAGAATTCCTTTATGTTAATCCCATGCATTCTTAAATCCCGTGATTGTTTCAGCCCCCACCACTTCCTCTGGCAGGGTGTTACACTTGTCCACCACCCGTTCTGTGAAGAAATTCTTCCTCATGTTTCCTCTGAATCGTCCTTCCTCCAACTTCATCCCATGCCCTCTAGTCCTGGAACATCTTTCTTACTGAACAGCAAAGGAGCTAATAAACAGCCCTGTTTTACTCCCATAGATGTTTTAAAGTACTCTGACATATTGCCAATATTATCATTTCTTACTGCTGTCATCGTGTTTGAATAAAGAAGACAAATTGGGATAAGTAAGTTTAAAGGTATTCCTCTACTGATTAGGATGGCCCGTAGTTTTTCTCTGATCACAGAATTGAAAGCTGCAGCAAAATCAACAAACATGGCATAGATTTTCATTTTCTATACAGTAGATATTTGTCTAGTAAATGTGCCAGTATGAAAATGTTATTGATCATTGAATAACCGTGATGAAAACCTGCCTGAAATATTGATAAGGGCAACTCTATTTCTTTTCAATTTTGCAGTTTCTTCAGTAAAATCCTCTAGAATATTTTACCGCTAATATCAATCAGACTGATTGATCTGTAGTTGGTAGAGAGCTGATATGGTCCCTTTTTATGAATTGATACAATTATATTTTTAGTCCAGGAAAATGGTACAAATTTTTCCTCCAGACATATGTCAAAAAAGTTTATGAAGAAGATGACCCAGTAATTTAAATGGGCCTTATAAATTTCACCTGGAATGGTATCTGGTCCAGGAGCTTTATTATTAGTAAGATGAGTAATGGCTTACTCAACATCAAATAAAGTCACTTCCACGGGGAAAAGCTCTTCTGTTAAAAAACAAGAAGGGAAGTGTGATTTTGAGAAATTAAATACTTTCTATTAAGAAGGGTTTTATAATGTAAGACCCAGGTTTCTTTAGGAATGTATGTAGGAAGAGACGGAGAATAAACTTTTGTCCCCTTGGCAAAAAGAGCCCAAAAGGAGTCCGTGTCCCCATATTTTATAGCCTGGTACATGTTATCCCACTATTTGAGACTGAAGTCTAGTTTTTTATTTGCAAGACATGTTTTATATGATTTATGTATTTTATTTAAATGAACAAAACCAGCTTTGGAGGGATTTTTCTTGACTGAAAAATGTGTATTCCACAATTTCATGTCCCCACTACATTCCAAAATTGTGCATCCTTGCCAGAATATGAGATGCCATAGTAATCCCTCATTCCAAAACTGTGGGACATCCACCATATTCCAAAATTGCATAATCCACACAGTTTCAAAAACTACATGTCTTTGACACTTTTTTAAATTGTGTGTCTCATCCCTATCACATTCTGAAAGTCTGCACCCCCTCACAATCTGAGATTGTGCCCATCTACTATATTAAAACATTCCCTGTCACCCCATATTCCAAAATGTAGCCCCTCCACCATAATCCAAAACTGAATGCTCCAGTTACATTTCAAAATTGTGTGCAACCATCATATTCCAAAAACAGGAATCCCTGCCACATTCCAAAATTCTTCATCCATGCCAGGTTCAGAAATTGTGTGCCCTTATGTTCCAAAATTATATGTCCCCACCAATTTCTGAAATTGTGTCTTTGCTAATTCTGAAATTGTATCCCTACCATGTTCTGAAATATCATTCCTGCAGTATTTTAAAATCTTTCACAAGCTCAGCTTTTCAAAGCCATGTCCCTGGTTATATCCCAACACACCAAACCCTACTACATTGTGTATCTGCATATTCTGTAAATGTATGCACCACACCCTCCCCAGTGTTAGCTTAAAAATGTTTACTGGAACAACATTGTTATAAAAGTTGGTATAAATAAATGCTATGATTTTTTGGGCTGTGTGGACTAGAGTATGAATTCTGTGGCTGACTTCATCATGAGCTCTTCACTGAAACCATTTTTGTTTTTGAACAGGCAGTAAAATCAGGGTTACAAAATGGCATACAACTTTTAAAACAGAAATGTATGCTAATGATGAAAACTGTGACATGCTTTTTTATTCTATTTTCAAATTCCCCTTATATCCTGCCTTTAACAGACCCCCTTTAAATTGATTTTGAGTCTGTCTTGCACTGCTTATACATTTGAAAAAAAAAGTCACATTCTTTTTAATATGTTCAGTTTTATTGCATGGATAAAATCAAAGCAAAAGGTGTGCATATGAACAGATTTATAATTCATATTAAAATGTATTTGATAAGCAGACATATTCAATAAAATAACAACAATTATAGATACAAGCATCATACACATACAGTATTCATAGCTTTTCATGTGTTACTGGAAAGCCAACATCTTTATTTCTTTATCCTGAGAACAAATTATCTCAGACAAGATATATTTATAGTATCAATGGGATTTAGAATAAAACAAATTTTAATGTCTACAGAGTGGCTCTCTACTTTTCTAAAAGTTAGTAACCATATTGCCCTCACCTGGTCATGATAGGATAATGAAAAAGTTAAAGCTCTTCATGATTCATTCCCCTAGCTACACATATAGAAATAAAATCTTCTATAAAAATCTTTAAGTCAGATCTTTCCATTATAAAAAAACAAAATGGTATGCAACCTGTGGCCTAAGCTGTGTGAAAACTTTTTTTGTTGGGCATCTTTAATTAACCCTAAATATTTTTCTTCTACAAACTTTGCTTTTATAGTCCAGTATGAGTGGCAGCATGTGATTTCTGTAAGTCTGACCATATCTTCTTGCTTGGCCATGTCAGTTAGACACTTTTTTTTATAGAACTTTCTTTATCCACCCTTACCATTGGCCTCTCTCCAGCATGGTCATTAGGTATGCCAGCCTCTACCCATCCAGCCTGAAGCCCAGACAACCTCTCTCCAGTGGTGGGAGGCACCCCTCTCTGAGTGCAGCCATGCTAACCCCCCTGGATCTGAGTCCCCCGAGGAAGAACCACCATACTACTTACCGGTGCTCAATCTATAGTACTGGGATGGGCTTCTGACAGGAGGAGGGGCCGGAGCCAGTGTCCTGGTGCCCGGCAGAGGATGTGGGGCAGCAACCTCTAGACCCGCCTTCACCTACCAATGGAAGGTGGATTTTTTCCTTGTTGTGTTCCTCCTCCAGCTCGGTCATGCCATGATGCCCTGCACGCTATGTGTGTGCTCCCACGCACACTTGTAAGGCATCCACTGCAGCTGCTGTCCCTCTTGCTACAAGTCACTAGTTGCAGTGCCCCCCAAGCTAATGCTAGGGGCCACTGATACAGTGGCAAGCTGAACCTCCCCCCTCAGAAAAGAAGAGCTGTCCGCTGGACGCTCAATCCTTTCCTGCCCCTGCCAACCCCCGATGGCCTGGGCTCATTCCCAAATCTGGGTTGCCAGCATGGCACGAGGTGTGTCGTTCAGTGCCTCAACCCTCAGTGCCACCGGACTGGCCAGTTAGACACATCTTGGCTAGCTATAAATATTATCAAGTAATTACAAGAGTTGAAATCGATCCTATACTGTATTTGCCAGGCCTCTAGTACACATTTCCTTGTCTAAATGGGAAAATCACAACATGTTATGTGGCTTTTTGATATGGTCTAACCAACACAGCTTTAGAAATCATTTATTATCCATGCACCAGATTTTGCAGAAATATGTAATTGATCTTTTTAGAGCAAAACATCTAGTAGATACTATAGCAAGATAACTTCAGCCCCTAATACTGCTTCAGAGACATTTAAAGAGAACACCAGATTTTGTAGAAATATGAAATTGGTCTTTTTAGAGCAAAATATCTAGTAGATACTATAGCAAGTTAACCTCAGCCCCTAATACTGCTTCAGAGACATTTAAAGAGAACACCAAGAAAAGGCATAACCCATAGTTTTGTGCAGCTTGCAGTGTCCTGATTTATTCTACACCCTAGCCTTCTGCAATATAAAGGAGCTGGCCTGAGCTCTAACTTTTGCTATGTGGACCCTTTTAAGCATTGTTATACAGTTACTGGCAATTTTGTTTGCCAAATATCTTTATTCCCAGTGTTGTTTGAATGATTTTCTTTTTATCCTCCTTACAGTGACAGTCCTGATTTCCAGAACTGTCAAGGTTTACTGCTAGCTGTCCTGGTGGCACTGAGGGTTGAGGCACTGGATGCCACACCGCGTGCCATGCCAGTGACCCGGGATCGGGAACAAGCCTGGGTCATCAGAGGTTGGTGGGGAGGGAAAGGATTGTGAGTGGCTGCTGGCTGGTGGCCCTCCACCTTGGGAGGGAGAACTTAGTCTCCTCAGAGCTTGGCCACCCCCTGGTGGAGGCCAGAGTGGCTGTGTTGCTCCAAGGAGTGCTGGCATTAGGCCGAGGGAGGGTGGAAGAGGCTGGTACTGGAGCTGTGGTGCTCATGTGTGCCTCCACGCACATGCATCACTGCTTCTGAAGTCTTGAGAGTAGTACTGAAGGAGAGAAAATGGAGGAAATGTCAGGGGTCAACCAAGGCTGAAGCCTCTGGGCTGGCTCTTGGATTCCACTGGGGTGCACATGGAGCTACAAGCACCTAAATGATCTTGAGTCTGGTAGGCTGGCAGACGACCGGGATGGCCCACTGAGGAAGATAAAGAAAGTTGTAAAAAAAAAAAATGTTTTACTCCTAAATACTTATAGTTTTTCACAACTTCTTGGGTTGTTCCTTCCATATTCCAGTTCAGTTTGGGACATATTTTCCTACTTAATAGTAGCACTTTGGTCTTATTTACACCAGTTATCAGCTATAACGATTTTTATCTGGTTGATAAACAATCAGCACCTTGCTGTAAACAAAAAGGGTTTGCCACAAAAATAGCAGCATCATTTGTGTTTAAGGAAAAACAATGTAATCTTTGTATTACCAATTTTTGGATAATCCATTGCTAAATGGTCCAGGTTATCAACAATTTCATTGATGTAAAAATTAGAAAGAACAGGAGCCCGTAAACAACTGTTTTACTCCTGATTTTATATGAATCTCTAAAGGCAATTACTAGGGATGTAAGTTTGTCATGGATGAGGTTTTAATGACTCATTGTTTGTTCATGAAATCATTAGTAAACAGTAGTAAATGTTGTGCCACTGTCATCATTGCTACATTCTGATGACACTAGTGAAAGTCATGGAAGTCCTGAATAAAGATCAAACATCATGGAATCAATGACGTGTATGACTGCCATGACAAATTTACATCCCTAGCAATTACCCATTTAGAACTACTCTCCAGTACCATGCATTCACTATATGCAAGGCATGCATTTGCATGCCTGTAAATTAGTGTGTTAATTTTTTTTTCTTTAGTTCAGTTCAGTCAGTCTGTCATCATTCATGACTTACTATAGGGACCGGGAGCACCAGCGAGGCTTGCATGTCGGCTGTCCTACTGGCAATGGCATGCAACTCTCCAAGTTGCATCCTGTTGCCTAGGTGACAGTGACGCCATACAGCTGACCCTCTCTGACCAACATTGCCTTGGGAAAAATGGCCAAGGCATGCAACTTCAGAATTAAATCAGCCAGAGGTGGAAACAGCCAGAGACAGTAGGAGAGATGTAATGTCCACCGGTACAACCAGAGGCATGAGAACTTGAAAGGGGGTGCCATTCCTTTGACCAGATTGAAGGAGCGACAGGCAAGGAGAGGGCCAGGGGTAGTTATTTTGAAAAGTTTTAGTGGTGGCAGTGTGCAGCAGTGCCATAATGTGATTTATTACACAGTCCAGAGAGAGAGAGAGAGTGAGAGGAGAGCTCCAGTCCAGGGAAACTGATTTGATGGCAATCGAGGAGCTGCACAGACAATGGGCCCAGAAGACAAAGCACTGCAAAGAGGTGAGAGGGGCCAGTGGGCAGAGGTGAGAGGGGTTGGGACAACCTAAGAAGGAACAGTACTTTCAGTAACTCAAAGCATGCAGTAAAGAGCAACAGAATAAAGTTTGTGATCATAAAGTTTTTTTTTCCTGACTGGCTTCTTTTTTTCCCCTAGTCATGCTTAGAATTCTGTTACATAGATACATAGACAGTGTCGGCAGATAAGGGCCTATGGCCCACCTAGTCTGCCCATTTGAGCTTGTAAGTTCAGTTTGTTTTCCTAGAAGTCTGTTTCCCCTTACCCCTGCCCTCTAGAATTCCTTTATGTCTATCCCATGCATTCTTAAATCCCGTGATTGTTTCAGCCCCCACCACTTCCTCTGGCAGGGTGTTCCACTTGTCCACCACCCGTTCTGTGAAGAATTCTTTCTCATGTTTCCTCTGAATCGTCCTCCCTCCAACTTCATCCCATGCCCTCTAGTCCTGAAACATCTTTTTCGCTTAAAAATAGTGTTTTCCTGCACCCTGTTCCTCCCTGTAAGATACTTGTATGTCTCTATCATATCCCCTCTCTCCCTCCTCTCCTCCAGGGAGTACATGTTCAGTTCCTTCAACCTGTCTTCATAGGACTTGTGATGCAACCCATGCACCATCTTTGTTGCCCTCCTCTGAACCTTCTCTACCCTGTCTATGTCCTTACGTAGGTATGGTCTCCAGAACTGTACACTGTACTCCAGGTGGGGGCCTCACTAGTGTCTTGTATAGCGGAATTATGACCTCCCTTTTCCTGCTGGTGATGCCCCTGCCTATACATCCCAGCATCCTATTTGCTTTACCTGATGTCTTGTCACACTGTTTCCTACCTTGAGGTCATCAGAGATGACAACCCTAAGATCACTTTCCTGCTTGGTGCATGCTATATCCTCACCCCCAACTGATATATTGTGCCAGGGTTTTGTGCCCCATATGCATTATCTTGCACTTCTTTGCATTGAATTTCAACTGCCAAACCCTTGACCATTCTTCAAGTTTCTGCAGGTCCTTCTCATTCTGTCTACACCCTCTGGTGTGTCTACTCTGTTATAGAGCTTTGTGTCATCAGCGAACAGTGAAATTCTGCCTTCTAGATCCTGTGCAATGTCACTGATGAAGATGTTGAATAGGACCGGTCCCAGCACTGATCCCTGTGGTACCCCACTGGTTACTCTTCCTCTGTGGAGTGACAGCCATTTACCACCACCCTCTGTGTCCTGCCACCCAGCCAGTTACCTACCCACCACACTACTGTCCTGCCCACACCCATATTCCCCAGTTTGTGTAATAGTCTTCTATGTGGCACAGTGTCAAAGGCCTTGCTGAAGTCCAGATAGGCCATGTCCACTGCCCTCCCTGATCCACCTCCCTAGTCACCCAGTCAAAATTCAATGAGGTTGGTCTGACATGACCTCCCTGGTGAAACCATGCTGCCTTGGGTCCTGTAGTCCATTGACAACCAGATGTTCTACCAATCTCTCCTTCAGTAGTGCTTCCATGATCTTTCCCACTACCAGGTGAGGCTGACTGGTCTGTAGTTCCCTGCTTCCTCTTTGTTCCCACTTTTGTATAAGGGGACTACATCTGCTGTCCTCCAGTCTTTGGGTATCTCCCTGTTTCCAGTGATTGGCTGAACAGGATAGCCAGAGGTTCAGCCACCACCTCTTAGTTCTTAAGGACCCTGGGTGCACTCCATCTGGCCCCATTGCTTTATCAGCTCTTATTACTTCCAGTTCCTTCAGGACCCTTTCTCGTGTAAAGGGACTTGTGTCCATTTCTGCACCATTCTCACCCCTTGTACTCCCTTCAGACCCATTACCCCACTCTTTCTTAGTAAAGACTGAGCAGAAATACCTGTTCAATATGTCAGCTTTATTGTTGTCATCCTCCACTCGGCTCCCATCCTTCCCCTTCAGTCTCACTATCCCTCCCTTTGTCTTTCTTTTTTCACTTATGTACCTGTAAAAGGGTTTGTCCCCTTTACCCACTGATTTTGCAATGTGTTCTTCTGTCTGAGCTTTGGCTTCCCTTACTGACTTCCTGCCTCCCTTTGTTTCTCCTGGTACTTCTCCCTATCCCTTCTGCCTGTGTCTTTTGTATTGCCTGAATGCAATCTTTTGGCTTTCACTTTCTTTGCTACCTCTTTTGAAACCATAATGGTCTCTCTTCCTTTCCTCTTGCTAACCTGCTTAATGCATAATTCTGTTGTTCTTATAATCCCCATTTTAAATACTGCCCATGTCCTCAACCCCTGATTCCTGTCCCATTCCCCTTAATGCCTCTTTCAAGTATCTCCCCATTTTCCCAAAGTCTGCCCCCCTAAAATCCAGGATACGTGTTTTTGTGTGGTTTGGTTCTGCTCTTTCTGTGATTTCAAACCACAATGACTGGTGGTCACTGTTACCAAGGTGCTCCCCCACTGTTACCCCATCACACTGTCCCTGTTTGTGAGCACAAGGTCCAGTATTGCCTTCTGCCGAGTTGGTTCCATGACCAGTTGCTTGAGGAAGGCACCCTGAAGGGAGTCCAGGATAAATCTGCTCCTAGTTGATGCTGCTGCTGGGATGCTCCAGTCCACGTCTGGTATATTGAAGTCTCCAACCAGTACTACCTCACTTTGTCTGCCATCCTTTGATGGCTAGCATCAGCTCCTATCTGTTTCTTCCTCCTGGGCTGGTGGTCTATAGACCACACCTGTGCAGATGGCTGGCCCCATTTTCCTTTCCAGCTTAACCCACAGTATCTCTCCCCCATTTTGTTCCTCCTGGATCTGTGTGGCCCTTATGTCATTTTTCACATACAGTGTCACTCCTCCTCCCTTCCTGCCTGCTCTGTCTCTTCTGAATATGTTGTAGCCAGGTATGGCCATCTCCCAGTCTCTGTTGCATATTGATTTGGGCTATTTACATGATAGCTTTCTGAGATCCATCAACAGGGAACAGTGTTAATATCAAACTGTGGTGTTCTTGCTCTCCTTTTAGCATTTATCAAATTCAGAAGCATACCCAACTGGATTCAGAATTAATCAAACTTCGTTCAGTATCTTGTTGAACTGTGGGCAGCAAGGGATGGGAGGCACTGGCAGAGGCAACAACTATGGAGGAATAAATAGTTCAACAAGTTACTGAGTTCAGGCTGATTAATTATGAACACAGTAGGGTATACTTTTTAATCTGATAAAAGCTAAACGAAGAGCAAGAATATCACAAATTTGATATGAACACTGTTCCCTGTTGTCAGACCTCACAGGGCTATCATGTAAATGGTCCAAATCAACATGCAGCAGAATTCCAAGAATGAGTATGGGAAAAAGGAAGCTAGTCAGGAAAAAAAAATGTTTTGATCTCAAACTTTGTTGTGTTGTTCTTTGCAGCATGCTTTGTGTTGCTGAAAGTACCATTCCTCCATAGTTTGTGCAGTTACCGTGTTGGAAGGAATGCTTTGAAGAATAATGTTACCCAGATGTAGAACTATAAAATCTCAGTTGTCATGGTTTAAACCTTCCGGTATAAATCTTCTGAAGGGGATGAGTGAATTTGATATGGTATATTACATAAAATAAATAGTTTGGTTGTAAAAGCTTTTGGGTTCGATGTTCAGAAGTCACCAGCAAAGTTTAGTTGCACAATCTGGGATGGCATGAGCAGCTTATACAGTAACAGTTGGTTAGACTTTTATTCATATTGCATGGCATTTTCCTTACTGTATATAGCACTTAATACAATTAATCAAAATAACATCAGATACAGGTCAAAGTGGCAGAGCAGGGAAGCAAAATAAATACCAAATGAGGGCTTCTCAGAAGGAACTAGAAGGGAAAGGATCAGATTTGTTACAATACAGTAGCTTCTTCTTATTTTTACATTGTTTCTTGAGGATTTTACTTGGTAGAAGGTTATTTCTTTTCTTTCTTACTACTTCTAAGGGGCTAGCACGGTATTGTTTTGGGGCTGTTGGAATTTTGAAAACTGTTTTGGTGGCTATAAGTGGACTCATTTGTTTGATGTTTCACTATGTAGCAGGCTGCATTTGTAGAGGCCCATTTCTTCTGATTTAAAACCTATTTGGTGTGATTTAACTGGGGCTGTTTCTTTGAATCAGAGACCTATATCTTCTAATTTCAAGCCTATTTTGATGTGTTGTTGGTGAAGCTGTTTGAATTGGAGACCTGTTTCTTTTGGTAGCAAACCTATTTTGGGGGCTTTGAGTAGAATTGTGATTCATTTTTGCTGGCTTCACTAGCTGCAAATGTTAGTGCATAATGGGGGAAGGGTGCTAATGCTCTTACCAGAGGGCTCAGCTACCTGTTTGTTTCTGGAAGACTTGGGTTGGTCCCACCCCAACCCCTCACCCCATCTGCCCATGGTCCATGGTTTCCTTTATACTAGGGGTTCTGACATCACTTCCTCAAATGGGCAAAGGATATGCACCTGTCAAAGCAGAAGCAGACATCCAGGAAAGGAACAGCAGCAAGTGAAGAGGTGACTACTATCCCAGTGGAATGGAAGCAACTGCAAATCTAGGAGCTTTCATTGTTACTTCTTTGCATTGCTATTGCATTGTGGAAAGGAGGAGTAGGAGTTTGAGGAAGGTTGTGCAATAGCTACTTAAAGTCTCTTTTTGAGTTTGGATAGGAAGGTTAGGAATATAAAAAGCAGTTGCTCAATCTATCTAAATGTGTATAACAAAGGGGGTAAGGGAAATTAAGAAAAGAATGTTTTGCACTGATAGAGGGGGGAGAGGGGAGACTTGGGGAAGTGTTTGGTATCCTGCTTCTGGAAGGGTGGGGGGTCGCTGGTGGGCAATGACAGCAATGGATAGGGTGGTAGGCTGCAACAACTGCAGTGCACCAATCTTTCTAAAAATTGCCTGGAGTGTGGGAGGATGTTTAGTGTGCAACCACATAGAGAAACTCAGAAAGGAGATTGAGGGTCTGCAGGATGAACTAAGACAGGCAAGGCAGACTGGGGGTGGGTTTAGCCCAATACTGGAGGGAGGAAGAATGGGAGATGAGGGAGGGCGATTTAAGCCAACAGTGATGAGGAAAGGGTCAGAAGAAGGGAAGCAGGGACAAGGGGGCCCAGGTCTGGAAGAACGATTGCCAGGGAAACCAGGTCTGGAGATAAAAGACAAATGGAAGCAGGAGATAGGGACTTGTGAGGGGAGGTGAAGAAGTGGCAAAAGTCATGGAGTGGAAAGGAGAGAACAGGTTACTATGAAGAGAGAGGGAGCGGGCATTTGTGAAGGGTCTTCAGAAAATAGTTTTGCACTGCTAGAGAGGAAGAAGGTGGAGGAAGGAAATGAGGAAATTAGAGGAATAATTGATAAATGCCTGGACCAAACTGGAGCGGGGGGAAGTTCTGCTAGGAGAATTGCAGCAGGGGAAAAGGGGGAAACAATGTGCAGGAGGAAGAAGAGGAGGAGCCGGAAATGAGAGAGGGAGATGAATGTAAGCAAGCAGGGAGTAAGAGTGGTGGAATCTTAGTGCTGGGGGACTCAATACTAAGAGGAATCAGGTGGGGTAGCAAGGGGGAGAGGCATAGTCACATTTGGGTGGAGGCCATGCAAGGAATGACAGCAGAAAGGGTGGGACAATCTGTTCTGAAATATGCTAGATGGGGTAGGGACAATCCTCATTTAGTTATATATCTTGGGACGAACAACCTGGCTGACAAGACAGTAGACATAGTCCAGAGGAGGTTTGAAGAACTAGGACAATTATGTGAGGGGACAGGAAGATCAGTAACTTTTTCAGAGATACTTTCAGTGCCCAAGGCAAGCACAACAAGAAAGCTGAGAATAGAGGAATTTAATGGATGGCTAAGAACCTGGTGTTGTGCTAAAGCATATGGGATGTTAGAGGGGTGGAGAGGGACCTGGGAGGACAGTAGTTTCTATGTCAAGTACAGACTACACTTGAGTGAGGAGGGAAAGAAAGTGTTGAAACAGAGGATGGAGGAGTACATAGAGGAAGTAGGGAATTTAAACTAGGAGTGGTGGTGGCAATTGGGCAAGAGACATGCAGAGACCACAGGTTGGGAAACCATATGAGCTTACCCCCCCATAACAGTGACAAAGGACAAATGGCAAGTACTATTGGTGATGCTAGTAAAGGAGGGCAGGATGGGAGGAGGGAAAGGGTGGACGGTGGTTACACTTAATGCTAGGAGCCTTGGGAGCAAAACTGCAGTTACAGGTGCTCATGGCAGAGGAAGAGGTGGATAATGCAGCCATCACAGAAACATGGGCCACCCGATACAATGACTGGGACCTGTCTGTACCAGGGTACAGGTTATTTAGTAGGGACAGGGTGATTGGGAAAGGAGGGAGTGTGGCACTATATGTGAAGGAAGGACTGAAGTGTGTAAGAGAGGAAGGGGAGGAGGGTAGTATGGAGTCAATTTGGATGCAAATCCAGGGTTCCAAGAATAGGATTCTTAGAATGGGAGTGGTGTACAGGCCACCATCTCAGACAGAGGAGTTAGACAGAGAACTAGCGGGACAGATCAGGAGAACCAGCGAGAAGGGTAGTGTGGTGATTGTGGGGGACTTCAGCATGCCAGGAGTGGACTGGAGTACCCAAACAACCAGGAACAGAAGGGAGCAGGTACTACTGGATGCCTTCCAGGACAGCTTCCTGCTGCAAATGGTCAGTGAACCAACCAGGTTAGGAAATACCCTTGACCTTGTGCTGGCAATTGGGGACTTTGTGAGAGAACTTATAGTGGAGGAACTGCTGCCAGGGAGTGACCACCACTCAGTATGGCTCACATTGGATATGGGCAAGGAAGGAGTGGAATATGGCACAAGAGTGCTGGACTTCAGGAGAGCCGACTTTGGGAAGATGGGGGAAGTGGTAAAAGAGTACCTGGCCAGAATTCAGTCTAGTATGGACACTAACTAGAGGTGGGAGCTCAGAAAGCTGTGGAGAGTGGAGGCAACCAAAAACTGCTGCAAGGCCCAGAGCAAGAAGGCTAGGGCTAAGAAACCAAGCTGGTTGAGCAAGGAGGTCATGGAAAAGGTAAGGAGGAAAAGAGCTGCCTTTAGGAAGTACAAGAAAACAGGGGAAGGACAGGACAGGGAGCAGTACTTGACGGAATCGAAGGAGGTGACTCGGGCAGTAAAGGGAGCCAAGGCATCTACGGAACTCAGGCTGGCACAAGGCATTAAGAAGGGGGATAAGGATTTCTTTAGGTACATCAGGGAGAATAGGAGCTGTAAGGACCACATAGTAAGGATTAGGAAGGAGGGGGGTTGGGTGGAAGCAGGGTGCGATAAGGCAGAAGCACTAAATGAGTACTTCTGCTCAGTACTTACTAAAGAGAAGGTGGGTGACACCCAAGGGGGAAGAAATGGCAGAAACAGGGGGGAGAGGGTGACAGATGGGGAAATCATGGAGGCAGAGTTTGGGAGGGTTTGAAGGCACTGAGGGTGGATAAGGCGCCAGGCCCAGATGGCATCCACCCCAGGGTACTGAAGGAGCTGGCAGAGGTCCTTGCAGGACCTTTGGCAGACCTATTTAATGCCTCACTACATTCGGGGTGTGTACCTCAGGACTGGAGGATGGCTCATGTGGTGCCCCTCCACAAGAGTGGCCTCAAGGATGAACCGGAAAACTACAGACCAGAGTGCCTCACATCCATCGTGGGTAAGCTAATGGAGACTATCCTGAAGGAAAGGCTGGTGGCCCTCCTAGAGGCCAAAGGACTACAGGACAGCAAACAGCATGGCTTCATACGGGGCAGATCCTGCCAAACCAACCTGGTGGAGTTCTATGACTGGGTAACTAGGCAACTGGACAGGGGCCATGCAGTGGATGTCCTGTATCTGGACTTCGGTAAGACATTCGACTCGGTGCCGCATGGAAGGCTGGGAAGTAAGTTAGTAGGCACAGGGATAGGTGCAAAGCTGGTGAGATGGGTAGGGAACTGACTTCAGGGAAGGCAACAGAGGGTGGTGGTGGGTGGGGAGCTCTCACACCCAAGGGTAGTGACGAGCAGTGTTCCACAGGGCTCAGTGTTGGGGCCAGTGTTGTTTGGGATATTCATTGCAGACGTATCATTGGACATCAAGAGCAAGAACAGTCTGTTTGCTGATGATACCAAGGTAGAAGCAGTGGTGGATATTCATAGGGGGATGGCAGGGGTTGCAGGATGATCTGGCAAAGCTTGAAACCTGGTCAGACACCTGGCAACTGGGGTTTAATGCCAAAAAGTACAAGGTGCTGCATTTTGGGATGAAAAACCCAAGGAGGAGTTACCAGCTGGGGGGAGTGCAGCTAGCCCAGACAGAGCAGGAGAAGGATCTGGGGGTGCTCATTACAGGGTCAATGAACAACTCAGCACAATGTAGGAAGGCAGCTGCAAAGGCCAACAAAATGCTGGGTTGTATTGCAAAGGGTATATCCTCGAGGAGGGAGGAGGTGATTCTGCCACTGTATAGGTCATCAGTTAGACCACACCTGGAGTACTGTGTGCAGTACTGGTGCCTGTATCTGAAGAGGGAGATTAAGTTACTGGGGGGGTACAGCGCAGGGCGACAAAGATGATCAAGGGGCTGGGGGACTTATCATATGAGAGGAGGCTGAGGGAGTTGAACATGTGCTCACTGGAGGAGAGGAGGAACAGGGGGGCCATGATTGAAACCTTTAAGTACAGGAAAGGAATAAACAAGACAGGTACAGAGGGGCTGTTCAAAGTAAGGTGAGGAGAGGGACACCAGGGACCGTGATATGAGACTGGAGGGAGGGAGGATGGTTCAGGAGGGAGATGAGGAGACACTTTTTTTACAGAGCGGGTGGTGGCTGGGTGGAATGCATTACCTGCAGAAGTGGTATCCAGTAGAACAGTGGATTGCTTCAAAAGGGGATGGGACAGAACAAAGGGGAGGGTCAATGAAGGGGAAGGGTGGAAGGGAGGGGGGCAGCTGCAGAATAAGGGGTGCTAGCTGCACATTCGAGCAGACTTGATAGACCTCTAGGCCTTTATCTGCTGGCAAATTTTGTATGTTCATATGTTCATAATTGAAAACAGAAACCGTTCACAGTCAGCCCTCAATAAAGGCTTATACAAACCGGTAGGTTTTCAGCTTCTTCCTTGAAACAGACACAGATAGAGCTAAATGAGGACATTGAGTTCCACAGGATTGGTGTAGCAACCGTAATCAGATTTAAGAAGGGCAACTAAAATGCAGAGAGGGCAGTGCTTTGCAGATTGGCTGATGGGGTCACCTAGATTGATTAAGTTTAAGCATTAATTTACTCTCTGTTCATAATATTATTCTATATAACTTACATTGTGGGCTTTTTTTGTTGTCAATGGCAAATTATTTTTGACTTTAATTTATGTTTTTACAACTGTTGTATTATATACAGGACACCTCTGGAAATAAGCTTCTTTGTTAAAGTAGCACTGCTAAATTTTGACCTACAATTTTTTATTCTGTTTTAGAGAGCCCCTTCTCTCCACACTTGCAGGATACCCCTCTGTGAAACAATTCTGAACTGGCTTTACCACTCTTTTTTTAGCTGAAATAATAAAAGGCATGCTCCTTTTAATATGACTTGATGAAGGTTTTCATCAGTCTCCCCTGTTGGTTTTGAACAACTGGGCCCAGATATTCAGAGCAGTTGCACCGCCGCAAGTGCGGAATTGCACCAAGGAGCCATATTCAGCGGGAGCCAGTGTGCAGCACAAAATCCATTGCGCCAATGCGCAACTATAATGAATGCATGTGCAAGAGCAGGGGGCAATCCCATGAATATCCAGTGTAGTGGCATATTCAACAGTGAATCCATGGCACAAGTGTGGAGCAAATCAAAGTTGCTCCAAGCAGACTAGTTCCTATAAATACAGGGCACAAACACACAAACAGCACTTGCGCCAGGGGTGTGAGTGACAGGGAGTGAGTGAGAGAGACAGACAGAAAGAGAGAGAGAGAGAGGCACACACATAGACAGACAGACAGACCAAAGCCTACACACAGAGGGAGAGGGACAGAGGTGGCATTAGAAAGGGAGAGAGGCAGAGAGAGAGAGAGAGAGAGACACACACACACACACACAGACAAGCAGTGCACTAGGGTGGCACACAGCCAGCAGCCAACCACCCAGGGGGACAGTGGACAGCAAGGGCCATGGACAGTGTGTCCTTCATAATGGAGACTGAAATGGGGGTGTGAGGGTGCAGGAGGAACAGCGATGTGGTCAAGGAAGGGCCTGCCGGTGGTATGCCCAACACAGGTGGTACCGTGCCCGCATCACCTTTGGGAACTACAGTGACACTGAGATCATGGGCCAGTACCACCTGAATAGGGCCATTCTGAGGCAGCTCTGTGAGCTATGCAGTGAGGAGATGCAGGCACCCACTAAACGGAGCCACACCATGTCCACGGAGATGAAGGTGGCTGCCGTCATGTGCCTGCTTACCATGGGCACCTTCCAGAGACCAACAGGGGACACCACAGACATCACTCAGTCAGCCAAGTCCCGCCTCCTCACACAGTTCCTTAATGCCCTGCTGCCATGTGCTTTGCAATTCATCTGTTTCCCCTGCACACAGGCAGAGCATACAGCAACCATGCAGGACTTCCAAAGAGTGGCACGTATGCCTGGCATGATTGGGGCCATTGAATGAACCCATATGGCCATCTGCATGCCAGATGGCCCTGAGGCCATGGCATATATCAACCGGAAGGGGAGCCTGAGTGTCAACTGCCAGGCAGTGTGCGATGCCACGGGGTGCATCAGCAATGTCTGCACCACACACCCTGGGAGTGCACATGGCATGTTCATCTGGCACAGCTTTGAATGTGGGGACATTCCCACCGGCCACCTAGTGGGTCAGTATGGCACAGGCAAGGGCCGTTGGGCAGAGCAAACCAGGGGATAGGGTGTGCATGGAGGCATGGGTGCCAGTTACAGGCAAGGGGCACAGCATAGAATAGCATAGGGCTAACCATGTCAGTCTCCACAGATGACAGCATGTATCCACTGAGGCTCTTGCTGCTCACCCCTTACTGGTGCCCATCCTCCCCAGCAGAGGAATCGTACAACGAGGCACAAGCCAGCACATGCAACATCATCGAACATTTCTTTGGCATTCTGAAAGCACGGTTCTGTTGCCTAGATGGGTCAGGAGTGCGCTACAGTATAGCCCCTCAAAAACCGGTGGCCTATTCTTGGCCTGCTGCATACTGCACAACATGGCCATTGACCGTGGGATAGCTGTCGAGGCTGATGAGGGTGACAGTAGTGGGGACGATGGAGGCAATGGGCCGGATGATGGTGGACAGCCACCCCCTGGGTGGAGGGATCCCCGGCTGCTCCAGCAGGTGCAATGCCACTTGGACACCATTGCACAGGAGCACTATGGTGCACACAGGTAGGTGGTGCAGTACACATGCATGGGCCACACAAACAGGTACAGCACACATGCAGGGGCGTGCATGGCAATGGGCGCGCACACACAGAGGTGTGAGGTAGGGGTAGGGGAGTTAGTGGCACACAACCACACACAGCAACACACACACACACACACACACACATACACACACACACAAGCCCACACACCCACATGCATCCACACGCATCCACACACCCAGACATTGGTATGTGGCATGGATCAGATGCATTGCACCTTTGCACAGGCACAACCGGTGCTAGTCTGTCCCCATCACGCCCATGCCACATGATCCAATGACTGGGCAAGCACGCACACAGGCAGTGTGTGGCACAACAAACAAGTGTGACACCAGTGTTAGGCACACACACCACCCTTGTGCTCATAGGGCAGCAGCGGCAGACAGCAGTCAGGGCAGCCCACACATCAGGGCCGCTGCACGGAACCATGGCCACCATGGCTGCAGAGCAGCTGTGCCAGGGCCAGTTGGCAGCCACAGGCTGTGCATGAGCCATGGGGGGTTTGCAACAACCCCCCAGGGTGGAGCCATGGGACTGCGACCGTGTCCACGTTGGGTGTGCAGGCACCCAAACAGGCTGGCTCCGGGTGTGCCTGGGATGCCTACATCAGAGTCCAGCATCAACTGTGTTGGGGTTGCCAACACCGGGTTCATGGACTGGACAGTGCACTGGGGGTCACCTGAGCACGGTTATGCCCTGTGGCAGCCAGCAATGCAAAGCCATCCATGATTGCAGTGGCAATGTGATCCAAGGATGCAGTCATAGCCTACTGCATGTGCTGCATCCTCATCAGGATCTGCACAGTGCCCCTTTCCTGTTGCTCAGCTAACTGGTGCACCTCTGCATGCAGTGCATGTACCACAGTGGCAAGCAGCACATGTTGCTGAATGGACACCTGCAGCAGACGGATGTGCTCAGACAGACGGTTGGTGTCCTGGGACTCCTGGGAGGGACACTGATCCTCTTGTGGTGACCAGCCATGCTGCACAGCCCCCCTCTATAGTGGGTGCTGCACAGTCGGATGCTGGTGGAGGTGGACAGCTGGTCCTCCAGGGCTGTACCAGTGTCCACGGTTGCTGCCACTACAGCACCCCATCATTTGCACAGAGGCATGCTGGTGCTGCAAGAGAAAGAAAGGTATGTCAGTGATGCAATGCCCACATGTGTCCCCCCGCACTCTGCTGCTGTGTGTGTCCTGTGGCATGGCATCCACGTGGGTGCACACACATGCACATGACATGCATGCCGGCTGCATGCATGCCAGCATGCCCATGTATGCACCCTGCATGCCACCGGCTGTGCCTGGCTGACAGACTTACCATGCAGTGATGGGCTGCCATTCATCTGGAATCCTCTTCCAGGCACACCCTCCACCATGGTGCGGTACATGGTGGCTGCCACCAACTCCTCCTGCAGCATCAGTGTGGGTGCATCCGCAGGCCCTCCTCTGGTGGTGGTACAGGATGCCCGGATGGCTGCCACCTTCTCCTTTATCTATCACTTGTCCATTCCCACCTTCTTTCAGTACTCATGCACTGACCGCTGGTGGCAGCCATGCTGGTTAATGTAGGCTACCACCTCCTCCCACGCACCAGCTTTGGCCTGTGGTGTGCCCATGGCACCACTCAACAGAGGCTCCCTGTCCAGATAGGCCTCAAACAGTGCATCAGTCTTGGCCTTTGTGAAGTTGGGCAGGTCCTTCCATGCAGGGCCCTGCTCCTCGCCCTCCTCATGTGCCGACATGTTGCTGCCAGTGGACATGGACAGCACAGTGTGACAGTGGCAGCATCTCCCCGTCCATCCCACCATGCAGTGCTGTCAGCTCCCAGTGACCTGCAGCAACATGCACAACTTACCTATCAAGGTTACAATACTGGTCCATGGTCTGTGCTGTTCCGTGGCACTTAATATAGTGCAACAAATGCAAATGAGGTTGAACGCAACAGTAATGACATGCTAATGCACCCACTGCTCCATGCATTGGCTGATGAGCTCATTTGCATGTGGTATATGAACATTGTGATACTGCGCCATGCACAATGGGATTGCACAGGAGCAAGTCCTGATGGCGCAATGGACATGCATGCGCGGTGCACAGGCCCACAATGCACATGCGTGTCACAGCTTAATGGTGTCAGTCTCACACCATGCGCAGATAATGCAATGCAGTTGCATTGTGCATGATGTGCATTGGGCCAGTTATGTGCATGGCCACACATGGGGTGCCATGCCCTATCACGCACACGTGTGCAATGCCGGTCGACCCCTGATCCCTGGGTCAGACTTCTGACCCTGTGACCCTGTGTAGCCACATCCATTCCATGCATCTCCAGCACTGCATGATGTGCATGTACTGCACATGCTCCTGTGCATCGCACGACAGGCACGTGGTGTGGACACTTTTGCCTGCTGCCACCATTTTTGCCGCTGAATGCGTTGAGTTGACAATAGTGCAGACAAGACACAGGAGGGCCCAGAACTGGATGCAGTTTGATTTGGCCTACTTAGTGGCTTGGGTGGAGCCCCATACCCCCAGCTCTTTGGGCAGGTGCCCCTGTAGCCAGCCAGGGGCACCATGTGGCAGGACATTGCCAACAGCCTGGAGCACAGGACGGGGGTGCCCAGAACTGGGGAACAATATCACCACCACTATGGGGACCTCATGCATTGGGACCCAGAGTGCCTGAGGAGGCTAGAGGCACTCACCAGGTGAGGGGCCATGCCACAATCAGGTAAGTCATCCCATGTTTCATGTCTGCCCTGATGCTTTACTGTGGTGTTGGCTTGGCTGTCTGCCATGCCCTGCAGAGGGGTACACTGTCATTGTGCACATCATGGGGTATATTGGCAGCTTCTGCTTGTGTTGCAATGGAGCCATGCAGGATGTGTTGGGCAGGGGCACAACCTGTGCACAGGGGTTGGGGTGGGGAGCAGCTGCTGTGGTCTGTTCCTGATGTGCAACTGTCTTCTTCCCATTCCCAGAACCTGAGGACCATTGAAGGGCCCAGGCTACAGCAGCACAGCAGGCAGCAGTGGGACATGATGCACTGGGACCAGCACCAGCAGGGCTGCAAAGGGCAGGCAGACACTGTCATGGTCCTTCGCACTGTACATGGGGGGTGGCAGGGGAGTGGGTGCAGGCATGGCTGCCTGTGCCATGTGCTGTGGCAGCTGTGTGTGTTGCACTGTGTGGTGCATGCCACTGTGGCACATCCATTGGACATATATGCTAAATGTTGGTGGGGTGGGCGTGCTCTCAACTACCACTGTTGTTGCTGTGGTGCTGCTGGTGCACTGTGCCAGGTGACTGCAAGTGCACAGTCATGTGGCCATTGTGTGGCAGGGGCCACCTCTGTGCAATGTCGTGGTGTGCTGAGTTGCTGGCTGGTGTTGGCCCACCCCCCTGCAGGTGGCCATTACGGGCCCTTCAGGGGTGTGTGTTCCCACTACCCATTATGCACTGTGGGTGGGCATGGCTCCTTGGGACATTGTACTGATCACCTGTCTTGTCCCTTGTTATAGGTGTCCGGCGGTGAAGACTGCCACATTCCATGCTCTCCAGACTGCTGTGCCAGACCCTTCTTGTGGCCTCCATGATGCTGGAGGTGGTTGTCCAGATCCGATGGATGCTTGTGGCGGACCGGAGGCAGTGTTAGTGTGCCAGGGCTGCCGTACAGGGCCACCATTAGTTTTTCCCCTGTTTTCCCATGTTTCCTCTGCTGTACCTCCCCCTTTACCCCCCCACTGTACAGTCCCTGTTCCCTGTCCCCTTCCCTCACTTTACCTACCCTTTCCCAGCCCCTCATTATTTATTGTATATAGTTCCATTCAAATATATATTTTCTGACTTACCTACCTGTGTCTGTGTCTGCTTTGCAGGTGGCATGAGGAGCCATGCTGCAGTGGCCCAGTGTCTGTCCATGTGGTGTGCATGTGAAGGGGTGCTTGTTGTGCTTCCGTGGTTCACTGCTGTGTGCTGTGGTGTATCCCACTGTGGTGGTGTCCATCCCCTGGTTGGTGGCTGTGCCTTTGGGTGCCTTGGGCTGGCTGTTAGGGGTGTGTGGTTGTTATGTGTGTGGTGGTGGCACACAGCCATGGTCATTGGTCAGGTGCTGTCTGCATGCTGTGTTGGGGCCCCTGCTTGGCATTGTGTATCCTGTCCCATGTAGTCTGCCATGCTACCTGCCACCTGGCATGTTCCGTGCCTACTGTGTGGGCTTCCTGTGTGCCTGTGTGGCATGTGTGTGCTTGGCTGCATGGTCCTGGGTATGGCCTGCTATGATCTGAAGGGGCACGGCCAGCGGCCTGGGGGGGGAGTCTCCCTTGGTGGCCTTCCATTGGCCATTGGCACCTCCTGTTGCCTGCTTTCTCTGCCACTGTTGTGTTCTGGGGTAAGATGCCTAGGTGCCTGTGGGTGCCCTGCTGGTGGAGGCCTTCTGTGGCCTGTCACTGTGATTCCCTGGCTCTGTCTCTGGGTCTGTTCTCTGTGCTGTGCCCCCCTCTGTTGCTGTGTTGTTCTGCTCCTACAGTTGTGCTGGTGTATCTCTTTTTGTGCCATTGCATAACTCTGATTGCGCCATGACGCAACCCTAATTGCACCATGGCGCAACTCTGTTTACACCATGGCGCAACTCTACCATATTTAGCTGGGTTATAATGGCACAGTTTGGCCTGTGTAACCTCTGAATGTGGCTCCTGTTGCACCACGGTGCATAAGATTTGCGATCCACTGGACTTTCGCTGGGCTTTAGCGCAATTCTGAATATCTGGGCCCAAGTGTTTAACATCACTTTTTTGTGACAATAATAGCCTTATGGGACAACACATGTACAGAAACAGCTGAGAATACTGAGCCATATTAAAAGGAATGCTCCTTTTAGTATTTCAAATGTAAAAAAAGTACTAAAGCTTAACTTGCACTAAAGCTAAGACTTGAGATGTGAACACAAAGGTATCATGCAAGTCAGGAGATGGGGTACTCTAAAATAGAATAAAAGAGCATATGTCAAATTTTTCATGGCTATTATGCACTGCTACTTAAGTGTGAGGCTGTTCCCAGTTTGCACTTTGTGTGCAAAAACCTTTTTTAAGCTTACTGTTTTCGGCTGTATAATAGATTGCATCAGGCTGTCTCTGTTGACTTGCAAGCTGACATTTTCTCTAACTACAAATTTTGTTGATCCTGCTGAATTCCCTGGGCCAAGTACAGTTCTAGAGGACTGTTCTTAGCCCTGGGAAAACAGCAGGACTGGCAAACATCTAATTGGATTTATAAAATCTCTAAAATGCACTGCAGGCTATTTAATCTCTCGCTTCTGCAGCCCTTCATTGATGTCTACAGCAGGGAAGTGTGGGATTTGTAGTTTCAGTAAATTGTCAGTTTATGGATGAACAGAAACAGTGTGATGCACTCTACTATACTGCAATAAGTAAAAAAATGTTTTTGTACACAAAGGCCCAGATATTCAAACTGCACCCAAAAAGTGCGCAACTACAGGAGCAAGAGCAAGTCCACTGCACCCATGCGCAAGAAGCACAATATTAAAAAACTGCACAGGTCAAGATGCGCCTGCAGCACATGACTGAATATCATGCCACCTGCGCCATAGCGCAACCAGGGATGTGCAGTGGCGCAGTTCAGAAGCGCCATAGCACAACCAGGGATGCTCAGTGGAGCAGTTCAGATGCACCATAGCGCAACCAGAGATGCTCAGTGAAGCAAGGCAGCAGTGCAACAGCACAACCAGGGATGCACAGGGACAGGATGCAGGGGACCACCACCCATGCCACAGATGAGCAGAGGAGCACACAGCAGAACAGACATCGGCCTCCACACCCCATGCACTGCACTACCAGTGGAGAGCTGGAATAACCACCAGCCCAAGGATACCAGCAACAAACCCACAGCCAGGGCATGGTGCCCCAGCACACCCCCTGGCAAGCTGTGACCGGCACACAAGGAGGGCCAACCACCCTGTGCCACACCATCCCACCAATGCAGAGCACACCCTGCACCGTGATCCCCAGACACCCTGCCCAGGAGCAGCACCCACCAGTGCAGGACACCCCATGCATGCCACCACCCCCACTGTGACAATGCAACCCTGTGCACCACAGAAGCATGCAAGGCAGCCCCACCATGAGCACCCATCAGCAGGTGGCAGCACACAGCGATGCAACAACTGCATACACAGTGCCACCACACCCATCCCCCCTGAGGTACAGCTGAGAGAACGACCATGTGTCGGCACACGAGGTACCCCACATTTGACAGGGCATGCCCCAGACCCCACCACTAGTGGTACATCACCCTGCACACCCTCCCAAGGACACACTCTGACCCAGGACTGGCCACAACAGCCAGTGCAGACACCCACAGTGGTGTATGGAAGCATGCGCCACACAGGATGCAACACAGTGCATGGACAAACACCAACCCATAGCCAAGGGCACTCCAACACAGGGACACAGCAGCGGGGTAACCAAGCCCCCAGCGTGTGGCCACGGAAACCGTGTACACACAGCCAGCACCCCTCCATGGCACAGGAGTGCCAGCCACCCTGCGGAGGCACCATGGAGCTGTACACCACCGGCATGTGCCCAGAGCACAAGTGATAGACAGTGGTGCACATCCCCTGTGACACACAGAAGCAACAGCATGGAGGTGGGACAACAACAGCAGAGGCCACAGTGTCACCTGAGGCAGACATGCACCACACCAGTGACAGGAGGCAACCTGGCATTGTGCCGGGTACAGTGGTTGTCCAGCATGGACAGCCACCACTGACATGCCAACGGACCATGCAGGTCACAGACATGCAAGGGTGTCAGCTGCACAGGCCATGGATGGTCTGACAGGTGCACCATGGACACACAGCATGCACCGTGGACCACTGCACACAATCATCCAGTGCACAGGGAACAACACACAACACCACAGACAGTGACTGATAGCTACTCCCACACCATAGTCACTTCCCCACGGACACACACACACACACACACATGCACACGCACATGACTGCACCACCCCTGCCACCATGCACACCACTGCAGCTGAGCACCTATAGCCCGCTGCAAATCAGAGACCACCACAGTAGGCATATCAAAGCAAATGTATTGTAAAAGATCAAACAAAACTATATACAGATATTAACAAAAGGTTGGGGGGAGGGCCACAAACAAGGTGGAGGTGGGTAAGGGGCAGGGGTGAAGAAATGGTAGAGGGAAGGAGGGATGTGAGGGTGGGTCCAAGGAGGTAGGGGAAATCATGGGCTTCAAAATGCTCAGCGGGAGCCCAGCTTCCTGCTCCGGTTGCGCCTCCCATCATGCCACCGTCATACCCCCAGATGGTCTATTCTCTCGAGGATCTCCAGGGAGGCCCTGGCAACCTGCAGTATCTCCCACAGCATCTTTCATATCACCTGCAACTGCCATCCACGTAGGACAAGGCAGCAGAGTCAATAGGTGTGAATACACAGCCCCCTGCAGCCCACCCGCTGTGCATGGCATACGGCTGTGGGACGTGCCTCTGTGATGGTGTGTGACCACCCACAGTGATCGTGTCCACAAGACCTACCCACCCAGGTGCACACAGTCATGTGGACCGCTGCACACACCAACCGGCCAAGTCCCACACAGCACCACCGTGGCTGTACAATGACATGGCTATGCGGTGCGAAGACAATGGCACAGTCATGTACCCGGTGCATGCATGGACCACCATTGACACACTCCCAGACATGCAGTGCCACTGAACAGTGCTGACTGTACCAAGTTGCATGCATGGCAGTGGTGTCAATGGATGGTGGCCATGCCCCACTGCTGCCCTGTTACACAGCATGCAAAAGTAATCATGGATGTAAGACACTCACCATCATCAGGCTGGTCCCTGCGCAGGTCTGGTCCGGCCTCCCTTTCTGCAAGCTGTGGCTCACGGTGCAGCCTCCCCTCCCTGGCATGCTGGCGCTCCTCTGGGCCTAGGGTGCAAACATGGAGAGAGGAACATCAGTACAATCCATTAGCAAAGTCCCCCTGCTCTCAAGTGTGTGCAATCCCACACAGCCATACCCATCTGCTCTCCACCCCTATACCACCACCACGGCCCACACTGGACACCCCCCCCATGTGCTGGACACATGCCACCGTGATACCCGTATGGACGTTATCAGTGTATGGATGGGGCACCTACCTGGCCGTGGCACTGTTCCCCTCCTGGCATGTGCCTGCAGGCGTGCAAGCTTGTCCGGGTCCCAGCACTGCAGGTCCCCATAGCAGTTCCTGCACTGTTCTGCCATGTGCGCCACGCCAGTGGCCTCCTCCAGGGCCACCTCCACCTCCTCCCACATGGCACTCCTGGCCCTGTCCAGGGGTGCCTCCCCAAATAGGGCAGCAGCATGGGGCTCCACCAACTGCACAAGATTGGCCAGTTCCACCTGGCTCCAGATCGGTGCCTGTCTCTGTGCCATCCTGGAATTTTTCAGTATCAAAATGGTACTCTGTAGCACACGTCCACCACGTGTAGATGCTGTGCAGTACTGCGCTGCCATTCCCCATCGCGCTGTCACCGAACAGCATGATAGAAGCGCACCCATGCGGACGCATGGCACCTAGGGGCAAAGGTCAGCACAGGGTCTGGGGTCTCTCGTGCACAGACCACCACAGTGCGATTGGTACTCACCATGTGTAGAGCAGTAGGGTGCCTGTGTGCCACTTTCTGTAGCTGTCTACTGTGCTGTGGCCCCAGTGCACCTACGGCGCCCCAGTGCCAGAGCACCATACATATGAACAGCACAGTAGTGCCACTGGCACAATGGTGGCCGTGCCCTGCATTGCCTCCTGTGCACAGCACATCAGCAGCATGGCAGGCATCAGCATCAGCACCCCAGGCACACGCCGTTCGGTGTCTACTGGGCATGTCACCGAAATGTGCCCTTGCCTGAGCACGTTCAACACAATTGTGCAAGGCGCAACAGCACGATATTCAGTCGGCATATGCAAATCAGCTATTCAATGGCGCAGATACCGCATTAGCATCCACTTAAAATTGCGCCTTGTCTCATTTGCATGCATTGCGCTATATAAATGTGACATTGGGCTGCAGAAGCCATAGTCTGGTATTGCAGTGTATTGTGGTGTGTTGCATGCTGTTTGGGAGTGTGGACTGTGGTGTGTGGGACATGCATGGGACTGCACAGTCACAGGTAACACCTGTCATTCCCACAGGATCAAGAATGAGCAATTGTGAGGTGGAGGAAGAGGAACAGAGACATGGGAAGAAGAGGAGGCCTAACTTCACCAAGGTAGAAACAGATGCCCTGTTTGAGGCCTACCTTGAGCAGGAGCCACTGCTCAGCGGATAGCGGAGAACACCACAGGCTCATGCTGCTGCATGGGGAGAGGTGGCACATGCTGTCAACCTGCATGGCAGCCACCAGTGGTCCATGCAGGAGTGCAAGAAGAAGGTGGGCATGGACAGGTGGAGGATTAAGGATAAGGTGGCTGCCATCAGGGGACAGCCGGCTGTGCAACGCCTGACCCCACAAGAAGAGCGGGTTGCTGGCAGCATGTGGTGTTGTGCCATCAAGGGTGTTCCAGGTGGTGGATTCCAGACAGGTGGTAGCCTGTCACTACATGGTAGGTCCTGATCTGTCACTGTGGGGGATGAGACAGGGTAGGGCAAATACATTAATGCTACTGTGTTCCCTTACAGCTCCTGAGCATCTATATGGGTCAGAAGTGGTGGGCTCATCCACTGAGGGCAATACCATGGACATGGAGGAGGGCCCGTCCACCTCCACAGGTGTCCGAGGGTCAGGACGACAGTGGGCCCACCTGGCTGTCCGGACTGATGTTGGTGGAGCAGGTGCAGAGGAGGCCCTGCCCATGTCCCAGCATGCCAGCGTCCATGGATGCCAGCATGCTGAGACTCGGACTGGTGCTGGATCCATCACTGATGATGATGGAGCTCACATTATGGACAGTGATACGTGTGGGAAACAGGATGGCCACACAGCAGGTTACAGCATGGGCATAGCCATGGATGTACCACCGTGGAGGCCTGCAGGACATCACAGTCCCAGCCTGTGCCTGTCTGCACCAGTGGGGCAGCACTGGTGTGTGTCCAGGACAGTGGGGCTGTTGCGGCCGCTGCGGCGGCACCGTTGAGACCTGGAGAGCAGCAGGTGGAGGGGCAGTGTCGGCAGTCGGCCAATGGCCATGGGGGTATAGTGTCGGGTGGGCGGCATCAGTGCACCACCTGTGAGCATGCCCAGGCATGGCCCTGGTGTGCAGTGCCCACCCTCAAGGGGTGCTGCTCATCATGGCCATGAACACCATGAGGGACAGCATGCCGATCAGGTGGATGACCTCTTAGATGAGCACACCCACATACTCCAAGATACAGTCGATCAGCAGTTGTGGCTTATGACGGTGGTGGATGCACTCAGTGCAGCCCTGTGCCAGGAAGAGGAGTGGCCTAGTATGGACACCGGTCTGCTCCTGGCAGGGATGGACCGGCTGCAGGAGGATGTGACCACTGCCATTGATAGGCCGACACAGACAATCACAGCTGTCATGGCCAATGTGGGCACAGTTATTTGCCCATGCATCACAGACACTGCGCAGTGCAATGTCCACCCCCCATTCCCAGCATCATGTGACACCCTTCTTGTCAATATCGGGTTCAGCTGTGGGCATCCAGAGCATGCCTGGTGCAGCCATGTTCAGTGTGCTGCAGACCCCTGCGTGAGCATGGTCACGTTCATGCAGCAGAACCCCTGGGGGACCGTCGGTGCCACCCCATGAGGCCATTGGTCAGCCTGTCACTGCTGGCATGTCTCGGTGCGGCCACCCATGCATCCGTGGTGGCCGTGGCACTGTGGTGCGTGACTGACCTGTCTCCCACCAAGGCTACTGTCTGACGCTGCCCTGTGTGCAGTGTGTTGTTCAACGTGCAATGCACGGGTGGGGTATCTGGCCCTGCACACACACACACACACACACATTCCATCTGCACACCCTCCCAGGTGCTGTCCACTGTGGCGTGTGCATGATGATGCCTGCGTTGCGCTGTCCACCACTGTGCAATGGTGCCCAGTGTCTGACACATGCACAATGACAGGCACTGGCCATGATGGTCTGTGGACATGTGTGTGGCTAGGGGTGGCGGTTGGGGTCAGTGTGCCTCCTACCCTTTGTGCTTGTCTTGTGGGGTGTGTGTGTGTGTGACCATGTGCCATGTTAGACCTTGCAAATCCCTGATGATGTGTGCGGTTCCTTGCTCAGCCAATTCCCTTTACGACGTGCACCCCTGGGGTTTGTCCATGCCAGTTTGTGGGTTGTGCCCTTGCCATTGATGGTTGCACATGGCCCCATGACTTACCTGGATTGGTTGAAGTGCTCCTCTGTGATGGTGTCCCGTTGAAGCTGTGCCATCCGGATCAGTCAGTGGTCCCTTCAACCAAGGGGGGGCTGCCCATCACCATCTTCACCAGCGTCCTCATCGTCCCCATCGCTGTTCCCCTCTTCGACCTGTACAGCTATCCCACAGTCATTGGCCATGTTGTGCAGGATGCAACAGGCCAGGAACAGCCCACAGGCCTTTGAGGGGCTGTACTGTAGAGCACCGACAGATGAGTCCAGGCAACGGAAATATGCCTTCAGCATCCCAAACACCCACTTGATGACATTGTGTGTGGTGGCATTTGCCTCACTGTAGCGTTGCTGTGATGGGGTTGTGGGCCGCCGGTATGGTGTGAGCAGCCAGGGACAGAGTGGGTATCTACTGTAACCTGTGTGTAGAGGGTGGACATTAGTTTGGTGATCAGCATCGCCCTGCCATGGGCCATCTAGGGCCAGTAACCATGTCACCTCTGACTATGCCCGTCCCAAGCTCCATGTCTTTCTGTGTGATTTGCATACTTACCCACTAGGTGGCCAGTGGGGATGGCCCCACTCTCTAACCTGTGGCACAGTGCAGACTGGTGCCAGATGAAGGCATCATGTGCTCCCCCAGGGTGCATGGCACAGACATTGATTATGCGCCCCCTGGCATCACACACCACCTGGCAGTTGATGCTTGCATACCCCTTTCGATTTATGTATGCGGCCCCTTCGGGGCTAGGTGGTGTGCAGATGGCCACATGGGTGCAGTCTATTGCCCTGAGCATGCCAAGCATACATGCTACCCTGTGGAACTCCTGTATGTTTGCTGTGCGCTCCGCCGGTGTGCTGGGGAAATGGATGTACTCCGCAGCATGTTGCAGCAGTGCGCTGAGGAATTGGGTGAGAAGGCGTGACGCGGCTTACTGGATTATGACTGTCGTGTCCCCTGTTGGTCTGTGGAAGGTACCCATGGTGAGCAGGCACATGACAGCTGTCACTTTGGTCTCCACTGACGGAGCATGGCTCCGTCGTGTGGGTGCCCGCATCATATCACTGCATAGCTCACATAGCTGCCTCAGGATTACCCAGTTCAGGCGGTACCGGCCCACGATCTCAGTGTCAGTATACAGCTCGAAGCTGATATGGGCTCGGTACTGCCTGTTGGGGGCATACCACCGATGGGCCCTTCCATGGCCACGCCCCCCTGCTGCCTGCCTTCTCACCCCCCTCATTACTGCCTCCATCTGAATGGTGGCACTGGCCATGTCCCTGGCTTGTGCTACCCCACCAGCAGCTGTTTTACCGTTCCCCCCGCTGTCCTTACTGCTACTCCCTCTGCACCGAGAACACCTCCCAGTAGTGGCCGTACTGCCCACTGTCCAGGCCCTCAGTGCTGTGTGGAACTTCCCCCTTTTGTCCCAAGCAGTGGCACAGGCTCCCTACTCCTTCCCTGTTCCTGGTGGTTCCAGGTGCTCTGTCCTGCTCCTGCCCTGTCCTGCTCACAGTTGCTGTGTGCCTGCTTGCAGTTCTCCCACATGTGGCTTCCCTGTAGTGTTCTTGTGCCTCTCTCTTGTTCCTTTTTATTTTGGATTATTTCCACTATTGTGCAGCTTCTGTTTGCTCCCCTATCGCACTGTGCCATTTATTCATGGATCCTCCCCCTTCAGTTGCACATGCATTCATTACCATTGCGCTCTTGTGCATTGTGATTTGGGGGGCGCATCTGCCTCCCGCTGAATATCGCACAATGGCACATTTTTGGACTTGTGCTGGTGCATCCCTGTTGTGCCATGCGCAACCCTTTTGAATATCTGAGCCAAAGTGTAAATTGAGACCAACTTCACATTTGAGTATGGGGCTGTCAGGAGGTCTAAACCTCACTCTCAGGTTCTTGGCAATATTGGGAATGCAAGGAATCACAAAGATGTTGCTTAAGAGTAATAAACTTGTTTATTACTACCAAAGGATAAATCACAGTTGCCCTAAGCAGTTCTTACCAATACCAACAGGGAGCCAATGCTAAGCATTCCCTATACCTCGAGGTTTCTTCGTGTCTCTTGGGGTCTATGAGGTATAAGACTCAGTGTCTCACATTATATTCCTATGATAATTACTATGGTTACTGTAAGATAGAAACATTTCTAGTTACAGAGATAAACCCTGTTGGCTAAATTAGAGGTGGCTCCACGGCCCAAGATAACATTATGCAATTTTGTAGTAGTCATCAGTTTGTGAAACAAAAGAGTACATTATACATAACTCAGTGTAGTAGTACAAATCACCAAAAGGTGGCAATGCCAACTTATATATCATAATCATTCCAAGGACACAGATGTCCTAACATCTTGTGAGTAAGAAATACAAAGAAAATACATAGGAAAGATAAATGTATTAGCAAGCAAAGTGTATTACAATAGTATGAGTACATATCCTGACATCTACCCTTATATGGTAGATACCCTTAGCCCTATGTGTTAGTATAACATATGCCTAAGCACTAGCTGTCTGCGGTGTACCTCTGGGAGTACCAATCAGGGTGCAGGGACCTCGTGTAAGATTCCCCCCTTGTTGCCTCTAAGGGCAACACAGGCAAATCTGGGGAAAGGTCAGGGAGCAGGGACCATTTACATACCCGACACGCGAACTTTGTAAAGGAACTCCAGCTGCTCATGGTGTTGGCGCAGTGTGTGCCATAGGCAGCATAGTATAATGATCAAGAAAAATATAAAAAATGTTTGTATAATAACAAAACCTTTAAAAGTAATCTCCAACCATGTGTTAGTTAATGCATCATTCATATCACCATCATTAATAATGAAAGTATAGTTTCATTAGCTTTGGTCATATTATTGCTGATGTGGATAAGGTAGGTATCTTTTCTGTCTAAAAGTGATTTTAACGTAAGTGACAGTGGATCTATGTGTATGTTAAAATATAGTAAATATTCAGAAAGTGTGAGCAGATAATCAGGGTTACCATCAAAGATGTCCACATCCACAAGGGGGGTGGGGGTAATAATGGTATGTCCAATGACAGACTGCTGATGGGGGACAAAACAGAAGTTGGGGTTATTAATAACACATGTCTCAGTTCCATAAGTGTAGCTCTTGTAATTTGTAACTACACAATATTCGCCATCAGAATTATACCACATCTTAACAGTAGGAAGGCACCACTTTTGCAACTGTACTGGGCAGGTGTAGGTCGTCTTGGAAATCCGTGTTGACAGGCAATAAACCTCCTCTCGACAAGATTGGAGAAGCTTATCTGGAGCCAATGCTGAGTCCAAGAAATCTGTGCCATTAGTGCTGATGTCATCGTCCATGGAAAAAGTCCAGTCTATACTATCTGGAGAATAACCACATACAGGTTTAATAACATCAAATACATCACATTGACACAAGTAAATATACTGTTTCTTCGCACAGCTGTCAGTGTGCAGAGTGACCCAGGTGTTCAGGAAAGGATGGTAAACCAGTAGAGGAAGTAAGTCCAGGCGTTCTCTGTAGATGTCATCATCGAGGTGCCCAATTGAATGTACAGTGGCAAGCCTGTCGAACAAAGCTGTAGTGGGATCAAAGCATGGTAAAGAGTCAGTAAAAGAAACAAACACTGTATCTCTGATAGAACATTTCTTAAAAGTAAAACATGGACCAGTATTAGGGTGCCTGGTCACAAAACCCAGATTCCTAGCTGTAGTTAAGACCTCTGGAATATCCAGGCATGGCTCTCCAACCATAAATTGGTCCTAAATCAAAACAAAACCCAGGCTATGCTCTTCGGTTCCTCTGCCAAAATACGAGCCTCTTCAACTCCCCTACATATCAACTACGAAGATGGCTCCCCTCTCCCTACCGTGAGCTCCCTCAAATATCTTGGAGTGACGCTTGATCTCCAATTGGACCTTGGTAGTCATATCCATAATGCCTGCAGTGGGGTAAACCGCAAACTGGGGATGGCCTACAGGGTTCGGTACAACCTCACTCCAGCAGCTCGCTTAGCTCTTGCCAGGGGAGTACTACTTCCCTCCCTCAGCTTCGGCTCCCTCATATTTGCTCATACTTCTAAGACCCTCCTAAGCAAGTGGAGCACAATGTACAACAACATCTGTCGTTTTGCCCTGGCCACCCCGCCTCACCCATCACTCACGAGCTCTCAGAAGCTTGGCTAGCTATCACTCGATACCTTAACTTTAGCACTGGGTGCCTCGTGAGTAAAGTACTTAGCTCCAGCACCCCTCCGGAACTGGCCCGGTTTCTTGCTCCTGCTGACCTCTCCCCCTACCTGCTTAGATCCCAAGGCCCCGGCCTACTAAGTGTACCTACTTCCCGCACCAACATGGGGGACCGGAGTTTTGCTGTCCATGGCCCCAGGCTCTGGAACTCCTTTCCTGAAAGAGTCCATACTGCCTCCTCTCACAAGAGTTTCCGGACCTCCCTGTGGGATCATCTTAAGGTGGCTTCTCGCTGTGAATGTCCTAAGCCTCCTTAGCCTCCCGGTGTCCACTGGTGCCGGCTTCTCTCCTGCTCTGGCATCACCACTCTTGCGTTATGTCCTCGTCCAAATCCCCTCCTTGCTTGACCGGCGCTATGATGTTACTATGCTCATAATCCTCACCAGCCCTGTTGGTCATTGAATTTATCTCTAACTTATACCTTGCCCCAGCACTGTATCTGGGTGTACCTTCCACGTAAATGTAAAAACTGTAAAAATTGTCTTTTCTCCTGTTTTTGTACCTGAATGTATTCATCTGAACCAATTACTGTATCAATGTACCTGTTGTACCCTTTTGTACTCTCCCGGGTCGTTCCTGAAAATAGGCATAAAACTTGTCTAGTGTACTTACCCGGTAAACAAAAACTAAATAAATAAATAAAGTTAGAGGAATAGTTAAAGACTGTTGCATACACATAGCAGTACAGCCAGGGGTTTTACATCGCGGACAATACCATTTGGAAATACGACTGTCATGTATTGTATCAGGGATTCTTCCAGATTCTAGATCATGGAATAGATTGTTGATGGTAGTGATAATGTACTGTATGAGCCATAGGCTGAGCAGAGAATTTCTCTAGCAATGTATTGTTTATCTGCTTCTTTGTTATTCTGTGCAATGAGTGCCTTAATCTCTTCTTTAGAGTCAGTAAATGCCTTAGCAATGTAGTGCATATTGTAAACAGTGTATCTTTCTTCCTGACTGAGGCCATCCACACCATGCAATAATGGGGTAGTATATTATTCACCAAACCAGTTTGAAATTTGGCTGAATGAGATTTGATAGCAGCAATGTCTGCCTTATTCCAGATAGACATAGCCGTACAAAAGAGACCTGTGACAGTACCTGTTGCACCAGTGACATCCGAACTGTCAACCTCACGTGTATTACGTTTATGACTCTGATCATCAGGATTAGGTTTTCTCCTGAAGTTGCCTCTATGCTCGGTGGTGTGTACCCCAGCAATAGGGTCTTGAGTACAAATCTGAAATGCTGCTGACTATCAAGCAATAAAGTACTATAAAATGCTGAAGTGTTAGTATTGTGACACATACCAAATTCTTTCATATTCCAATAAGTAAGATTAAACAGGACAGGTATATGCATAAATTGTAGATTATTAATAAGTGAACCAGGTAAGGCAGTGGCTGTTAGACCACTATGAGGACCAGGGGTGTGCTTTGGACATTCCAAAAGCTGTTTATCAGTGGGTGGTAGTATAGATAGGTATATGGCAGCAGAGGCCATGTTGTGTACAGCACAAAATTTTCCAGCAGAGTCCTTAGACAAAGAATTACAATATGAAGGATCAATTAAAGCAGTAATGTTGTATAAACCAGAATATCTAACAGCAGTTTGTAGCAAGGACAGAGAACCATTTGGGGATAATTTAGCATTAGGCCAACCCTGGAAAGTTCCCTTGGAGAGCTTGGTCACAGGGAGAATTTGTCCTTGCTATGTGGTTTGCCAGTTAATTTGTAGGGTAGATTTATCAGGAGCGACAACCGAGGCAGTGAGGTAAGCATCAGAACCTTCCTGGACAGTAATCAACTATCGGGTATTTTGATGGATACTCCCTCTGGAGGAGATGCCGGATGATCAAGGTGTGGTAGGAGGTTCTGTACCGTGCCTTGGATGCAGGGGATAACTCCTGAGATGAGGAGAAAATGGAACAAGATAGCCATCTTGTCAGTGTATCTGAAAAGCAAAATCAAACATTAGTAGGTTAGTACTATTCCACCCAATGGGGTGAGGAAAAGTAATTAAGCTCCTTTGTACAGTTTTAGTTGGTTTGCATGTAACCATTTGTCAGTCAATTTATTGTTTTGTAGGAGTCTAACTTGATAGACTGCTGGACTGAGCTTGTTGACAATTGGGTAAGGGCCTTCCCATTTGTTAGAGAAGGAGTGTGTGGGATGTGCAAATTGAAGGGCCATTACTTGATCTCCAACCTGCCAATCCACTTCTTGTGTGTGTTTGTCAAACTGTATCTTAGACTGTTGCTGGGCTTTGCCCATGCAGTTGGCAGCATACAAGTGTGTGTGTATGAGGTCTTTTCTGAGTTTTTCCACATATTGGTCTACAGACACATGGTCTGCAGTGGGGGTGTGCAGGTCAAACAACAGGTGTTCAGGTAATCTCATCTGTCTTCCAGTCATTACCTCAAAGGGTGTCAACTGGGTGGTGGCTGAGGGTGTGCCCCTAATTGCCATAAGGAGTAATGGCAATAGGGAATCCCAGGTCTTGGGATTCCTCAATAAATCTGGAAAGCATTTGCTTAATCTGTCTGTTGGCTCTCTCTATTTGACCTGAAGACCGGGGATGGTAGGGTATGTGAAACTTCTGTTGAACTCCAAGGAGTTCAAGGGAATCTTTCATCAACTCACCTGTAAAACTGGTTCCTTTGTCTGAGTCTACCTTGAGAGGTAGGCCCCACCTGGAGAAAATTTGTTCAACCAGGATTTTGGCAGTGGTTTTAGCAGTACATGTCTTCGTGGGGAAAGCTTCAACTCGCTTAGAGAAGAGATCAGTTACCACAAGAGCATATTTATTATTTCTGCTAATGTTAGTTAAAGGAACAATGAAATCAATCTGTATGGCATGCCAAAGGCCAGAGTGTCTTTGCGGTAAGAGTTTGGCATTTTGTTTGGTGGGGATGGAGTTATTTTGTGCACAAACAAGGCAGTTATCTATGTACTGTTTGACATCTTTGGTGACACCAGGCTACCAGGCGGTGGTCTTGAGCCTCTGAAGGGTGTTTTCCACTCCCTGGTGTCCACCAGTGGATGTATCATGTACTTGGTGCAAGAATTCAGACTTAAGATGTCTGGGGACCACCCACAACTTGGTGGTGGAATCATATGGTTGGTACCAGATGAACTTGTCATCTGGTGACAAGTGCAACTTACCTTCATGCATCCGGTAGTGGTTATGTGTGGGAAGTTTCTCTTCAGTACCTTTGTCAAGGAATCTGAACACTTCTTTCAGTTTATTATCAACATGTTGGGCTGCTGAGAGGTCCAAGGAGGAAAAGGGTCCAGGTCTTTTCCTGACTGCTGCAATGTGTACGGCTGCATTGGCCTCTGGATGATCTATCATCCATGTGTCCCTGCCCCCCAGGCCCCTTCCTTGGCAAGGATGTCAGCAGTGTCATTGAAGGCATGATAGAGGTCATTCAGGGAATGAGCTTTGACTTTGTGTACTTAGAGTTTGTGTGCAAACCTCTGTGCCAGTGAATATAAGTATATTACCAGTTCTTTGTACTTCACTGGACTGCCATCAGAAGATAGGAAGGAGTTCTTCTGCCAGAAAGGAAGAAATTCTGTAAGAGAACAATAAACCCAGTTAGAGTCTGTGAAAATGATGGTATCCTAGGTTCCATGCAGGATGAACTCGAGGGTACAGGCCACTGCTGCCATCTCTGCATACTGTGATGATGCTACACTACAGTGCTTAGAAATCTTAACAGTGTTACCATAAGGGTAAATTACTAAGATACCCATCCCTGCAATTTGTTCTCCCTGATAGTAAGAAGCTGAACCATCAGTGAAAATATGACACAAAGAGGTGTTCTCAAGGATTTGTGGCATGGTAGGGAGGAATGGACCTGGATCTGGAAGATCAGGTGACTGCAGTGTACAGTCATGGGGTTCTCCTTGGAAAAGGAGTCCATGCTCCAGCATAGATGGAATTTTGTTGGATGTACCTGTATGTCTCTATCCTGGAGAAGAAGTGGCCAGTGTGTCAGTCTGGTATTAGAGACTGAACCATCCTTCTCTCTATCTGATAGTAAAAAGGTAGTTGGGCATGTGGTCAGTATTAATGATCAGTGAAGAGTACCCAATGATATACAGAAAGTGCTTGACAGGCCAGTAGGTGGCCAGAAGGTTCCTTTCACAAAGGTTATACTTCTTTTCTACTGGGGTCAAGAGCGGTGATGCATAAGGAATGGGTCTCAATGTGCCATGAACCTTCTGGGCCAGCACTGCTGACATGGCAAAGTCAGAGGTGGCACATTACAAATGGAATGGTGGTGCTGGATTTAGGTTTACCAGAGCTGGGGCGGAGGCCAAGACCTGCTTCAGTGACGTCACAGCCTGGGTGTATATAGGGCCCCAATTCCAAGGAATGTCCTTTTTTAGTAGTTCATACAGAAGAGCAGCCTTTTGAGCAAAATCACAGTTGAAATCTCTAGAGTAGTTCACCATACCCAGAAACCTTCTGAGAGTTGCCACACTTGTGGGCAGTGGCAAGTCTTGCAATTCTTGTATCTTTTTCCATATAGGGCTGCAGCATTGGTTTGTTATTTTTAGACCCAGAAAGAGTACCTCTTTCTGACATAGCTGTGCCTTTGCTGGGCTGCATTTGAGGCCTGCTCTCTGGATGAGAGCCAATAGTTCATCCACGAGATCCAAGTGTTGTTCCTGCATGGCAGTTGCCAACAACAGGTCATCCACATATTGCAAGAGACACTGGGGAGTAGAGAAACCTTCAAGGGCATCCATCATGTGCAGATGGAACAGGGACGGGCTGTGATGGAATCCCTGTGCTAAGCAGGTCCACGTGTACTGTCTTCCTTCAAAAGTGAAGGCAAACTTATATTGACTCTTAGGGGCCAATGGCAAGGACCAGAAACCATTGGAAATGTCCAGGCCACTGAACCACTTTAGGTCAGGGGTCAAGAATCATAGCACATCAGGTGTAGATGCCCAGTCAGAGCACAACTGGGGGTGACCTGGTTCAGTTTCCTGTAGTCAATAGTAAGTCTCCAGGTGCCTGTGGGTTTTTTCACAGGCCACACTGGGGAGTTAGCAGTAGAAACACATGTTCTGATTACCCCTTGCTTAAGGAGTGATTTTATTGTTTCTCTGAGAGAAGGCAAGGTCTCAGATGGAAAAAGATGCTACCTTTGCCTCTCATGTGCTGGGCCTGGCACTTCGATGACAGTATGTATTCTGCCACAGTCATGCTTGTTGATAGCAAATGCTTCCAAATGACTTTGCAAAATGGGTAGGAGCTTTGGAAAAAGCTCATGGTTCTTGAACAAATCTATGACATCATACTCCTTGTTGTTGGCAGATATTGTTGCCACAATGTGTGAGTCAGGGGTCAAGATGGTGTGATATTGGCCCTGAATCTGTATTAGTAGCATATTAGCTAGGTCCACCACACAGCTGTGTGGTGCAAGAAAGTCGATTCCAGTGATACTAGGATGATCATGCAATACCATTACTTGAAAGGTATGTGAGGCCTTTAAATGGCCCAACTCTACCGGTAGAGGTAGAGAGTGGTATGCAGGTAACCTAGTGCCATCTACTCCTGACATGTTGGTCCTCCATCTGGTGGACCGAGGAGATATGTCTGGGTGGTCATCATGTAATACAGACACAGCCATGCCTGTATCTAATAACACTGTAAATAGGTGTCCCCTGACCTCAGCCTCAGTGCAGAGCCTTCCGTTTGTATCCAAGACCAGCTTGTTTACAATCCAGAGTGGGGTCTGTAATTGTCAATCTGTATTGGAGGAAGCATGGAGAGGTTGGGCCTGGCTCTTGTGAATCACTTCACTACCATGCTGCACTGATGCTATACAGGGAGGTGCTTCTGTGTTCAGGCCTGTATGGGTCTGAAGGCCTGTACTTCCAGTGTCGTCATGGCCTGTTGAGGCCTGGGTTCCCAGTTGTATGGCTGCAAGGGACTGAGCAGGAACAGCAGTTACAGAGCGCACTTGCCCCAGGAGTTCTCTAACTTCTGATTCTCTTCGGCTATCTCTCTATATGAAGGGCCTGGTCTTTGTTGTTGTTTACCCATGTTCTTATGCTTTTTATTCTTATATTTTTATTCTTATGATAATTCCTGTTCCCACCCCACTGTTGCGGCTGTTGTGATTGTTGTTGTTGTTGTTGAGTCTGCTGGGGGTGTTGGTTGTCTGCGGGGAGGAGCTGTTTGTGTTGGACCTGCCCTTCCACTGTGTAGTGCATCGTGGCCTCTTGAGTAGGCTCCACGGTGACTACTTTCTTGGAACCGGAGCCCAGATCACGGATATAGAGTTGATAAACTCTCTCTGTTTTCTGAAGAATGTCGGCAAACCTTTCCATGGAGGGGTAAGTGGTTGGCTCTACTTTTTCTTTCAGTGCAGGAATCATGTACCTAAGGAACAGGGTCTTATACTCAATAAGGTCCACATCTGCAGCTTCTTGGGCAAGGTGTTTTCCTGCTCGGTAGGCCATCCACAGCCTCTGGTGGTAAGTTGCTGGACTTTTCTTTGCATTCTGTTTTACAGGATATGCAAGTATCACTCCTACTACACCTGGGCTGTGTGCAGAAATGAGCTCAGCTGCAACCTCATCAAAGGTGACGTTACCGTCCTGGCGGATGGCATCGGGGAGTTTGGCTCACAAGCCAGGCTCAATAGTTTGGCGTAGTATTTGGACTTGATGTTCTGCAGGGAGGCTAAGCATCTCACATTTGGAATGCATATTTTCTAAGTGGCAGCTGAGGTTGTCGGACAGGCTCATCCGACCAATACTGTCAGCTATCTGCTGAACAGAGTAGGCCATTTTTAGGGGATTATTGGGATGATCAGGTGGAGGTACATTTCCTCTGGCACCATCCAGGGCTGCCTGAGCTGTGGCCTCTGCTACCAAATGGACTATGCCATCCTGAGTGCCAATTTCATGAATAAGCTGCCTAATTTGGCCTTTTAAAACTCGCTTATTCCTCCCCGGAATGGGCATTATTCACCGCATTATCAATCATTCTTTCTATCTCCTGCCTGTCTTCCACATTAATTGCGGCTATCGGTGGTGTCGTCGGGACCAGGCTTGGGCCTGCTCCCCCCCATCATGGGGGCTGCCATGTTGGCATCTCCCATGATGTGCATCACAACGTCAATGACGTATAACATGGTGTGGGTGGAGTGGGGACCCGCCATGTTGTGGATGGCTCGGTGGGGTTTCTGGGCCATAGTAGGGGTGTGACTGGGCATTGTATTGAGAAATGTCATCATCTGAGACCTCCCCTTCAGATGACGTATGTGAGGCAGGGGATACGCCTCCCATCACCTTAACATGTCCAGCCAGAACCTCTCGCTGATGGCGCAGTTTCACCATCTTGGACCCACATTCAGCATGACTGACAGATGCAACATCCAGGTCAACCTCATCTTGCATTTGTTTCCGCAACACTCTATACACGGTGCTCAATTTACAATCGTCCCTGGTAGCCACTTCTAAGTCATTAAGTACCTGGTTTATCTCATCCTGTAGCTCTCCCATCTCCTCACTCAACTGTGCATTCGCTGTACTTAACAAGTCATTCGTATGCAAATCCTGCCCCCTGTCCTGTCTCAAACTTTCACACTCCTGCTTCAACATACAAATTTCTTGCTCACCAGCCTGTGCTGAATGATGCAAAAGTGAATCCTTTTCATTGCGCAAAGTCTGTAGTTTTGACTCCAAATTCTGCTGCAGTCTAACACATTCTGTTTCCTGCAAACCCATCTCTTGCTTAAGAGCGCAATCTGCAAATCAAGGGTTCAAAACCTCACTTCGGAGGCTTCCAGAGCAGCGTAGAGAGCCGCGACCAACAGTCCTTTGGCATGACACTTATTGGCTGTTTGTCTCATCTCACAATACTGGGTTGAAATCCCCAGTATAGGTTTTTTGGATTGACTTGCGTCCTGCGTGAAGTCAGCTCATCCTCCATTGGAGGCAAGAAAGTTAGAGACATCGAGTCTTAGTTCTGTGCAGATATTTGATACGGTGGCCATTATGTGGGAGGGAATGAAAAATCAAACTGAAAAAGGCACCGTGCTATGTATCGATCCACAGCAGGCACACTTTACACACAGTTGGGCTACTGTTTACTTTGTAGGCTTGCAATTCAAAGCCACTGTGGAGTGGGTCTAGTTGGCATTGACCACACCCAGTAAAAGCAGCCAGACTTTGCCAGTAACTACAAAGTGGTCTGAAAATGGGAGAGGTGTTGCAGAAATGCACACCTACTGTCCCCGTTGGGAAGGGAAGAGTTTTGAGCAACAAGTGAAAGCTTGCAAACACCAAATATTGCCTGCCCGCAGTTGCAAATTGTCAGGAGGTCTAAACCTCACTCTTAGATTCTTGGCAATATTGGGAATGCAAGGAATCACAAAGACGTTGCATAAGAGTAATAAACTTGTTTATTACTACCAAAGGATAACTCACAGCTGCCATAAGCAGTTCTTACCAATACGAACCAGGAGCCAGTGCTAAGCGGTCCCTATACCTCGAGGTTTCTTCATGTCTCTTGGGGTCTCCGAGGTATAAGACTCAGTGTCTCACATTATATACCTATGATAATTACTATGGTTACTGTAAGATAGAAACATTTCTAGTTACAGAGATAAACCCTGTTGGCTAAATTAGAGGTGGCTCCACGGTCCAAGATAACATCATGCAATTTTGTAGTAGTCATCAGTTTGTAAAACAAAAGAGTACATTATACAGAGTCTTACATAACTCAGTGTAGTAGTACAAATCACCAAAAGGTGGCAGTGCCGACTTATATATCATAATCATTCCAAGTACACAGATGGCCTAACATCTTGTGAGTAAGAAATACACAGAAAATACATAGGAAAGATATATGTATTAACAAGCAAAGTGTATTACAATAATATGCGTACATATCCTGACATGTACTCTTATATGGTAGATACCCTTAGACCTATGTGTTAGTATAACATATGCCTAAGCACTAGCTGTCTATGGTGTACCTCTGGGGGTACCAATCAGGGTGCAGTGACCGTGTGTAACAGGGCTCTAAGTGTTGACAGTTCCCCAAAAAATGTTACTAGTACTTTTGAAAGCACTGTAACAGCTAGCAGGAAAACCATGCAATTCACAGAGCACATGAGTAAAGTAGTTTGGCCTCCGAACAGAAGTCAGAACATACAATACTGTATCCTGCATCAACTGGTGGCAGCAGTGTATTTCATTCAGTGGAGTGCATTACAGTAGTCCAGCAGAGATGTGACCAATGTGTATATTAGCATTCTCATCTTGTTTAAACCCAGGTGAGAGTGCAACCTGGCAGTATTCAACAGATAACAAAAGTAGCTCTTGATTGCATAAAAACTGGGATTCCAGGGCTAAACTGGCATTAAGGGCCAACCTGGGTTGTTGGCCATACCCCCAACCTTCAATTAAATTCCTCCTAGTGAGACTTGGTTGAGCTCCCTCTGATACCTCGGTATTGCTTGGGCTCAACTTCAACCAGTTAGAGATCATTCAGATACTGATGTAAAACATTGATATAAGCATGTCATGGACAGTTCTCCATCAGGAATGAATGAAAGATAGACTTGAGTGTCACTAGCCCCCAAAAAAAAAAAAACATGATCTTAGATGTAAGGGGGCCATCCTGCCATATATTTCATGCAAATTACAAATACATACGTTTTTCAAAATATTTGCGGGCCAAGTCAGTACTTATGGTTAAGGAAAGAGTTAATGTCAGGTTTATTGGCCAAATTATCATAGTAGTGAAGAGATCTGTCACTTTTTTCTCTTAGCTATATATATTTCATTAGATCCATTGCCCATGGTGTACCTAACAAAACTCACACATTAATGATCCATGACGGAAAATACTGTGACTGTATTGTGTCACTCATGAACCTTAGTGTTTCATAAGGGTTCATACTACAAAGAAACTTAAGGATTAGCAGCAGTCTATCCAAATTAGATGCTTGTTTTTTAATATTTCTGTTCCATACTAAAAGTATACAATGCTTTGGAAATACTGTTAGTCCATCACAGCACTGACTGCTCACTTCCGTATAACTCATCATCTTTTATTACCTATGTAACCCATCAGGACAGGAACGACAGTAGGGTGTAGATTATTTTGAAACCCCCTTTGGCTATTTTTCAGAAATATAGAAGGAATTGATTCTGAGAAGAAAACAAGGATGATGAGAGTCTAAGCATATTGTGCATTGGAGAAAGAGTAATGTGCTCTTGTACAGCTCAGTTTCCAGTTGCCTTGGTGGCACAGCTGGTAGTGCAACAGGAAGGCTATCCTGAGAGGCCTGGGTTCAAGTTTCAACTGGGGAATAATCAATGAAGTTGTTTCTGTGGCACAGATTGATTTTCTAGCCAGTTGCTCTTATTTGCGTTAGTTTGTAGACTCTAATACATGCATAGAAAGGAAAACATATAATGTCAAAAATCACAGTGCATTATATTGGGTAGTAGAGGGATACTAACTTTGCCAAATCTGATTTTCAAGTGTATTCCTTGGGAGAACAGTTTTTCAAATGCTTGAAGACATCTCAGAGGCTCTGGCTGCATTCCAAGTAAAGTAGGGAGATCAAACAGAAACTGTTTCATCTTCATCCTTTCAAGGAGAAGAACTGTGCAAATGAAATACGCCATGTATCCTAGAAAAATATGCTGAATATTTTACTCACGTGCTTCTCCTTCCCTGTCACCTCGCTTGTGGTTATGCTTTGCTGTATCTGTCATAATGACAGGTGAAAGCGATACACACTTGTAAAACATCCAACATATATTTTCTAAGAGTCATGACACATACAGTATATACAGTTTGCTTCAACCCTTACATCAGCCTAAATGTAGTCTTTCCAATTAATTTCCATTCTTTTTTAAAAGGATACTTAATAAAAGATGTAGACCATGCACTCCTGAGTGTTCAGTGGAACAACATGTTCCTCCTTATACTGTACTATGCAAAGCAGTCACTAGTGTCCAGTGAAACACTATACCTTCCTGTACCTTGTGCAAAGCAGTCCCTAGGGCCCAAGGGAACAGCATACATCTTACCTTGTTCAATGCAGTGCCTAGTGTCCAGTGAAACATTATATTTCCCTGTAGCTTATGCAAGGCAGTCCCCAGTGTCCAGTGGAACACCATTATTCTCCTTACCTTATGCAAAGCAGTCCCTAGTGTCCGAAGTCCAAAGGAAATTCTGCACTCACAGAAGACGTCCATGCAGTTCTTTGCAGGATGCCAAAAATAAAGCTTTAATAGCCAAAATAAAGAAATGCAGGCACAGACAAAACTGCCAACCTCAATGCCCCAGTGCTTCAAGTTTGCACTCTGCATCATTGGATTTGTTACTAGTATCAGGCTGGTTGTCTGCTTTATTCCACACCAGCCCTGCTCTGTGGTGCACAGCCATCATCTTGGAACAGTCCCTAGTGTCCACTGGAACAACATACTGCTCCTTATCTTATGCAAAGCAGTCCCTAGTGTCCAGTGGAACAGCATACTTCTTACCTTAAGCAAAGCAGCCCCTAGTGTCCAGTGGAACAGCATACTTCTTACCTTAAGCAAAGCAGTCCCTAGTGTCCAGTGGAACAGCATACTTCTTATCTTATGCAAAGCAGTCCCTAGTGTCCAGTGGAACACCATACTTTTCCTTACATTATGCAAAGCAGTCCCTAGTGTCCAGTGGCAGTCTTCTTCCTTACCTACTCCCATGCTGAGTATCCCATGCATTCAAATGGCACTCCTTACCCACAGTTCATCTCCCAAAAGAAATCCAAGAATACTCTTGCTCTGCCTTTCTGTGGCAAGAATGCTGATATTCATAATGGAGTGAGGACACACAATTTTAGGAGATGGCAGGGACACACTATTTCTGAGTGCAGCAGGGACTTCCAGCTTTACAATGCAATGGAGACATTATTTAAAAATGTGGCGAGGATAAACTGTTTCAGAATGCAGTTCGTGTGTGCAGGTTCCAAAAGTATTAATGGCATTTTATAATGCAGAATGGATGTGCAATTTTAGAATGTGGGGAAAACAAACTTTCAGAATGTGGAGGGACACACAACGTCAGCATATGATGGGGATGCACAGTTTCTATCAGTGTGGGAATGTAATTTTGAAATGTGGAAGAGATGCCCAATTTATTAATGTGTCAGTAATACATAAGTTCATATTGTGGTGGGATGCAAAGTTTGGAATGAGTTTGGGATGTTCAATTTGGAATGTGGTGGGGCAGTTTTGGAATGTGATTGGAATGCACAATTACACAATGCAGCGCAACTGTTAATAACAGAACATAGCTGTGACAGGAAATTTTAAGCTGTGGCAGAGATGCACAATTTATGAATGCATCAGGAATGTGCTTCTTTTGAATGCTGGGGATATGCGATTTTAGAATGGGGGGTATCCAGTCTTAGAATACGGATAGAAACACAATCTCTGAATGGTGTGGTGATGCACTATTTTTGAATGTGGGAGGGGGCACACCATTTGGAATGTGCAGTTTCAGAACTGGCAAGAATGTGCTGTGTTTAAATTTTTGGAAAGATGAGACTATTTAAAGTGTGTTGGTGATGTGCCATTTCAGACAGTGGCAGAGATGCACAATTCTGGAATGTGGAGGGATACAACTTTGGAATGAGATTGGGATGCATAGCTTTGGAAAGAGAAAGGTGACATTTTGGAATGTGGTGGTGACCCATAAGTTTAGAATTTGATAGTGATGCAGAGTTTTGGAATGTGAAGACAACTCACCATTTCAGAAAATATGTATTACACCATTTTAAAATGTGAAGAAAATATGCATTTTAAGAAAGTACCTCTGGAACTCAGATCTGGAAAAAAATGAAGAACACTTTCACACAAGAGGAGACAATCCCTTATCCAATATTCTGCAAAAGACATGAAGTCAAGACCATCTCACTCATTCAATATGTCAGTTCATTTAGAAGTCATTATCAGTTACACATTAAGTCACACATTAATCGTTTCATAAACAGTAAGTTACTTCATCAGTAATAGGGCTTTTACTCTGGAAATTATATAAAAATAAAGGTATTCAGTTTTAGTAGCATCATTTGGAATCACAAATATTAAAAAATAATTTTATTCTTTTTTTGCGTAAGAAATTATAGAAATATAATATGTTCAGTTATATAAGCATCATTTGCATACACAAATAATAGCAATTTAACTTCATTCTACTTTTGTGTAAGAAATTATTGTAAAAATATAATATATTCAGTTATCTAAGTACCATTTGAATACACAGATATTAAGAATTTAATTTCTTTTTACTTTCTGTAAGAAATTTTTATAGAATTATAAAGACTCACAAATGGATCAGTCTTTTGTCTATTCATCAGGTGTCTGTTCAATGGCAGTATATTAAATGCTATCATTCATCAAGTATTTCTGTCTAACAGAGCAAATACATATACACAAATGATATTTAATATATGGATATTGAATTTAATATGTCTCTAAAGCACACAAAAGAAATTCGGTAATACCCTTGAAGGTTCAGTGATAATACTACTGCCAATCACTTTTAATAGTATCATTTCAATGTGATAATACTATCGTTGAGGAGTGCAACAATAGTATTATCACAATCACCAAACAGCTCAAGTACCCACAATAATGCTTTCTGCCCCCCACGTCATCCTAAGTGTGCCTTTCTGATTTTAAAAAACATAGCGGCTCGCTTTCTCTCTTAGTGAGACCGTACTGCCTCTGAACATTTAATTTTGTTTCCTGTCAGAAAAATAAAAAATGGAGAGCAGCCGAAACAAGGAAAAAGGTAGGACTACCTACAAGTTCTTTTCATACAGCAAACGGAGGCATGTGAGGTGTAGCACAGGGGGCTGGGGCAAGAACAGCAACAAGAGAAGGTGGCAGTCGGCTACAACATAGTGTCCACCACTGAAATTGCTGACTGCCAGTCACAAAATAAGAAAAAAAAAATCTTGTCCATATATTAAAAAAAAAATAATAAATAGGTGCCGGTGCATTACCGGCTAGTGATACCATCTCGAGGTTCTGGACACGAGAACTTCTCAAGCTTTGTTCTCGAGGTTCCTATGTGTCCAGAACCTCTCTATGGTATAACTCATCGGCACCGGCATCTACTCATTATTCTATTTATGCACAAAGCAGATTACTCAGATTAAAAACAGAAACATGGACGCATAGCAATTGTCAGTAGAAAAGGATCGCTTAGCCTACCCAGTCTGCCCAGATTTTCCTGACTATTCAGTCTCCACAGACTCTACCTGGTCTCTGTCAACCCTTCCACCTTGCCTGCCCATTTACCAATATTTCCTTATTCCTATCCCATGCATGCTTGAATCCACACACATTTTTCACCTCCACCACCTCTGCTGTCAGGCTGTTCATGTGTCCACCACTCCTTTAAGTGAAGTAGCTCTTCCTTACATCCCTTTTATACACCCCCTTCCAGCATCACTTGCATGCCTTCTTCTCCTGCTGCAGTTCCTCATTTGAAAGAGACCCCTCCCTTTATCAAGCTTACCACATAGTATACTTGTAGGTCTCTAACATGTCCCATCTCTCCCTTCTCTCTTCTAGGGTATACATGTTGAGATCCTCATAGGGCTTTTGATATAACCCCTGCATAATTGTAGATGCCATCTCTTGACTGTCCCCACCCTGTCTATGTCCTTTCTGAGATGTGGCTTACATAACTGGACACAGTACTCCAGGTGAGGTTTACCAGCTACCGATACAGTGGTAACACCACCTTCCTCCTCCCCTGCTGGCGATTCCTTCCCCGTGTACCCGAGTATAACACTGGCCCTGCCAACTGAGATGTCACACTGCCCCACCACTTTGAAGTCATCAGAAATGATAACCCCAAGGTCTCTTTCCTGACCTCAACCACTCTTTGAGTTTTCTAAGGTTCCTACTTATTCTCTCCACACTCTCCTGAGTATCCACCATATTACAGATGTTGATGTCATCTGTGAAAAGGCATACTGTACATTCACTTCCAGTTCTTCTGCAGTGCCACCTATGAAGACATTAAAGAGAACCAGTCCATGTGCTGGACCCTGCAGCACCATATTGGTCACGGTCCCCTCATTAGAGTGAATGCCGTATACCACCACCCCATGTCTCCTAGCCATTAAACAATTCTTTATCAAGTTTATCACTTTGGATCCCACCCCTAGACTGCTCAATTTCTTCAGCAGTCTCTAATGCGGCGCAGTTCAAAAGCCTTGCTGAAGTCCAAGTAGGCCACATTCACTGCCCTTCCTTGATCTATTTCCCCAGTCACCCAGTCAAAGAAATCAATCACATTCATCTGGCATGATCTTGCCCTGTGAATCCATGCTGCCTCTGGTCTTGTACACCAATGGATTCAAGATACTCCACTAGCCTTTCCATTAATAGATTTTCCATTAATTCCCCTCAACTGATTTGAGGCTCACTGGCATATAGTTTTTAGCCTCCTCCCTGCTGCATCTCTTAAGGAGGGGAAGATGTCTGTTCTCCTCAAGTCCTCTGGAACCACTCCTGTTTCCAGTGAGTTGTTGAATAAGGCCATCAGTGGTGCAGTAAGCACCTCTCTAAGATCCATTAACCCCCATGGGTATAGTACATCAAGTTCCATGGCCTTATCCACTTTCAGATTTGGCAATGCAAGGCAAGGCAATTTTATTTATATGGTGCTCAATCCCAGGGGCTGTGGGTGCCTCACAGAACAAAAACAATAAAATAATACAATTAAAACAATAAATAAGTCAAATAATAAAATAATAATAACAGAATAAATAGATAAATGATAGCATCATTCCCTAATACACATAATAACAGGCAGGTCCTTTAGATTTGCAAGTTTCTTTACGACTCTTTCTTCTGAAAATTGACTTGTGCCCCTCCAGTGTTACTGCTTCTCCTTGGTGGTCCATCCCCTCTTCCTCCACTAAGACTTAGCAGACGTACCTGCTCAGAATGCCTGCTTTTTCCTGATCCTACTCCTCTGCACAGTCTCCTTCTTCTGTCCTCCTTATACTCACTATCCTTCCCCTTGCTTTCCTCTTCTTGATTATGCACTTGCAGAAAGTCTTAACCCCTTTCACTACTCCTTAGGCTATCTTTCCTTTGTTTGTACCTTTGTTCTCTTCACTGCCTTACATGTTTCCTTCTGTTTTACCTCGTTCACCTCCCTATCCTCATCCCTCGGCATTTCTTTGTACATCCTGAATGTCACATTTTTTTCCTTCAGCTTCGTGGCCACTTCTTCAGAGTACCATCACACAGAGGTTTGTTGCTTCACTATGCCTTCCCTTAATTTTGTCCACTGTTCCGCAATCCCTCCCTGGCAATCCTTCTTTGGTAGGCTGCTTTTGAGGCAGTTCCAATTAATTTAAAATCCACCCTACTAAGGTTCGGGACCCTTGTCTTTGTGTGGTTTGCCTCTGCACTTGTCTTGATGTTGAACCACATGGTACAACGATCACTGGTTGCAGGGGACAGTCCAGTGTGTGACGTCTGCAATACTATCTCTGTCAGTAAACACCACGTTCAGTATTGCCCCATCCCTAGTGAGTTCACTGACTAGCTGCCTGAGAAATGCTCCCTGCAGGGATTCAGGATGGCTCTGTTTCTAGTCAGAGCTGCAGTTGGAAGGCTCCAGTCCACATCTGGCATATTGATGTCACCACCTAGCAGCACCTCCCTTTTATTCCATCCTGTTCATGGTTTCCTCTAGTGCTTTATCCAACTCCTCCCCTTGTGCCGGAGGTATGTATGTCACCCTAGTAAGAGCAGTGGCCCCTCCTGTCTTCTGGATGACCATCAGCACTTTCAACTCTTCCTTTACCTCTATGTTCCCTTGTACTTCCATAGCCCTTATACCTCCCCTACATACAGAATAACCCCCCTCCCCCCGTCTCCTCTGAACTGAGGGTAGCCTTATATGGCCATGTCCCAGTTGTGATTTTTCAGTGCACCATGACTCAGTTATGTCCACCAGATCCAGGTTCACCTCCACCATGATGGACTTCCTGTCTGTAATTGTATTTCCAAGACTCCTTGTGTTGGCGCATGTGACTCTTCAAACCTTTCTTTCTCCCTGCCTGTAACACCCATTCTTCCGCCCCCCCCCATTCTGCCTATGTTTCTCCTCTTCCTCTGTTTCTTGTCTGCTATACACTCCTCTTTGTACCTTCTTTGTTGTCATCCCCTTGTTCTTCACCTTGTTTACACCCCCCTCATCTTGTGTCCCTATCTTGGGAGCAGAATTTCTGCCCTCAAGCCCAACCCTCCTTGTCGCTTCAGTCTGCTGGGGGGAGTAGTTTATACCTCCCTTAACAATACAGCCTCCTCCCTCAGCTAGTTTAAGTGCTCATCCAAGTAACATTCAAACATCCCACTGAGGACTGTTGTCCCTTCCCAAGAAGGATGCAAGGAGCCAACTCTGTAGAGGCCATCATCCTGCCAGGTTGGCCCCAGTCCCCAATGAAACTGAAACTCTCCTTGCTGCACCATGCCTTCAACCAACTGTTGAAGTTCCTGGTGTGGAGTGCCCTATCCTCCCCTTGGCCATACACAGGTACAGATGAAGCCCCTTAACCAGAACACCCTGATGGTGGGTCTTTCACCACCAGTTAAGCAGCCATCCTGATTATCAGAAGCACTAAACTTTAGCATTTTGGTCAGTTATGCAACTTAACTACATTTTATATACTGTATATGTATTGTATAGTAAGCAATTAAGCACCCTTACCCAAAGTCACAAAACCATTTGAAATCTTCATTAACTATGTTATGTCTAGAAAAATAGAAGTTGTCAGCAGATGGGGACCGTACCATCCATCAACTCTGCCCTTGGTTTCCTACCCCCTACTTAGCTGCCTGCTTGTGTATCCAACAGTGACTGTCCCATGCCCGCTTGAATTCCCCCACGGTCTTGGCACCCACCACCCCCTCCAGCAGGCTATTCCATGGTTCCACAACATGTCATGTGAAGAAGAATTTCCTCATATTGCTTCTGAACTTTTCTCCCTTAAGTCGAAGGTTGTGCCTCTAGTCCTGCTGTAGTCCTTTACCTGAAAGGTGTTCTGCACATGCACCCTGTTGTTATCTTTAAGGTATTTGAATGTTTCTATCATGTCCCCATGATTCCTGCATTGTTCTAAGGAGTATAATTTGAGATCATGCAGTCTTGCCTTGTACGGTTTCTGACGCAAGCCCTGCACCATCTTTGTTGCTCTTCTCTGTACCGTCTTTAGCCTATCTATCTCCTTCCTGAGGTGTGGTCTCCAGAGCTGGGCACAGTGCTCCAGGTGAGGCCTGACCAGGGACCGATACAGGGCATGATTACGTCATGCTTTCTGCTCATGATGCCCCTCCCTCTACATCCCAGAACACCAATAGCCTTTAGTGCTGCCTTTTCACATTGTCTACTGACCTTGAGGTCATCTGATGTGATCACCCCTAGGTCTCATTCCTGCCTGGTAGCCACCAGCCGGTCCACTCCCATTGAGTACAGTTTCCCTGGGTTACGCTTTCCCAGGTGCATAATCTTGCATTTTTTGGTATTGAATTTCAATTGCCAGGTCTTGGATCACTTGTCCAGTTTTTAAAGATCAGCTTCCATGCTTTGTTGTCCCTCTGTTTTGTCTACCCTGTTGCCAATGTTGGTGTTATCTGCAAACAGGCACACCTTTCCTTCCAGTTCATCCATAATGTTGCTGATGAATATGTTGAAGAGGATCAGCCCCAGAACTGAGCTCTGTGGGACCCCACTAGTCACCCTCCCCTCCACAGACAGAGTGCCCTTTACTAATACTCTTTGAGTCCTCCCACGTAACCAGTTTCTAACCCAGTTTGTAAACTCAGGCCCAATTCCCATGTTCTCCAGTTTTCTGACTAGTCTCCTGTGTGGAACGGAGTCAAAAGCTTTGCTGAAGTCCAGGTAAACCATATCTATTGCCCCACCCTGATTCACTGTTTTGATAACTCAATTGAAAAAATCATCCAGGTTTGTCAGGCAGGACCTCCCTGCTGTGAAACCATATTGATTTTTGTCAAGTTGACCAGTTTGCTCCAAAAAAGCTATGATTCTTTCCTTCAGCAGGGACTCCATCGGTTTTCCCATAACTGATGTTAGACTAACCGGACAGTAGTTACCTGGCTGTTCCTTGCTTCCACTCTTGTGGAGTGGTACTGCTGTTGAACTCTTCCAATCCTCTGGCACCTCCCTGCTCCTTAATGATTTGTTGAAAAGCACTGCTAAGGGGACTGCCAGCTCCCTCCCTAGTTCTTTCCATATTCTTGGCAGTATCCCATCTTGCCCTATAGTTTTATTTACCTTTAACATGTCTATTTCCTTCAGGACCCTTTCCCCTGTGAGGGGGCCCATGTATATTCCTTCAATCAGACACTTCTTTATGCCTGTTGTTGGTCCATTACCATCTGCTTCCTGTGTGAAGACTGAGCAGAAGTACTCTTTGAGTGCATCTGCCTTCTCCCTGTCTTGCTCTGTGGTTTGTCCATCTTTTTTTGTAATTCTAACAATGCCCCCTTTGGTCTTTCTTTTTTCACAAATGTACCTGTAGAAGGTTTTGTTACCCTTTTTTACTTCCTGAGCTGTCCTAACCTCTGTTTGAGCCTTTGCATTTCTTATCACTTTTCCTGTCTTTTTTAGTTTCTGTTTATATTCTGTTTTGTCAGCCTCGTTCCCCAACTCCTTGTACTTTCTGAAGGCTATGTGCTTTTCTCTTACCATGGTTGCCACCTCCTTAGAAAACCATAGTGGTTTTTCCTCCTTTTGTTTTTACTAACCTGATGGGCACACTGTGATGTGACCATGGTTATTGCATCCTTCAATCTTGGTCATTCCTGGGTTTTCACTTTTAAAACCCTATTGTTTTATTCCATTTATTTCCTTTGTTAGAGAGAAACATACCTAAAAACTTTTTAAACAAACTTATTTTGTTCTCACTTTCTTCTAAGGTATTTTAAGCTTGGCAATCTGAAAAAATACATATATAGGAAGCCTTAGGGCCAGATTCCAGAAGGCATGGCGCAAGTCACTGCCAGAGGCAACTTGCAACATGTGCCGGTGCAACATTAACCCTGTGCCCAGTTCCAGTATGGGCAAGGTTCCTGCTGCTATGTCCTTTGAGTTACAAACTAACATACTAAAATGCCAGCAAAATAGGCCTAACGGTCTTTCATGTCTGCTTGCTTGGTCAGTCCCCAACCTGGGTGCTGACCTTGCTGTCCCCCTCGCCTTCTCTGGCTTCTCTCTTGCCAGTTCCGGATATTCTTGCTGCATTGGATTTTGCTTCCAGAACCCTTCCCCTGTACCTGTCCCACCCCCTCTTGAACCCCTCCACTGTCTCTGCCTCCATCAGCCCCTCGCAGTGCATTCCATGGCTCCACCACCCTCTCAGTGAAGTAGCACCTCCTCCTTTCTCCCCTGAATCTTCCCCCCTCCAGCTTCCACCCATGCCCTCTAGTGGCCCTTCCTCCTTCCTTCGAAGCACCCTGACTGTTCCTCCCCTATTTACCCTCTTCATGTACCTAAAGACCTCTATCATGTCCCGCCGGTCCCTTCTCTCTTCCAATGTATACATATTTAGCTCTTTGAGCCTCTCCTCATAGGTCCTGTCCCCCAAGCCCCAAATCATTTTGGTTGCCCTCCTCTGGACCCTCTCCAGGAGGTTAATGTCCCGCTTTAAGTGTGGCTCAAAACTGCCACGAGTACTCAAGGTGCGGCTCACCAAGCAGTTATACAGAGGGAGTATCACTCCTCCTCTGGAGGTGATCCCTAGCGATGCATCCCAGCATCCTGTTGGCCTTGGCTGCTACCCTCCTACAAGTCTCAGAGTTGTTCATCTTGACATCCACCACCACCCCCAGGTCCCTCTCAGCCATCGAGACTTGTGGCATTTCCCCAGGGTGTACACTTGGCCTGGTTTCTGGCCCCAGGTGGAGTACCTTGCATTTCCTGCATTGACTCAGCTCCACTTTCTAGACCATCTTCCAGAGCCTCCAGGTCCCCTGTAGGGGCCACCTCCTCCTCCCCATCCACCACTGCCCCCAGTTTCGAGTCATCTGCAAAGAGACTCATCTCACTCTGATTCCTGTCCTTATGTCAGACATGTGGGCGTTGAACAGAAGGGGCCCAAGGACTGATCCCTGTGGGACCCAACTAATGACCTCCATGGGATGAGACTATCCCGCCAACTTCGACCCTCTGGGTCCGGTCCCTGGAGCCAATTGCCTATCCATCTGATCATCTGTTCCCCACCTCCATTTCTCCCAGCTTATCCAACAGGCCCACGTGAGGAACAGAGTCAAATGCCTTGCTGAAGTCTAGAAAGAGGACATCCACTGGTCTACCCAGGTCCAAGGCACTTGTCACCCAGTCATAGAACTCCACCAGGTTTGTCTGACACGATTTCCCCGGGATGAATCCATGCTGTCTATCGTCCAGGCACCCTGACTTATCCAGGTCCCCCCCTAGCCTCTCCTTGACAATGCCCTCCATCACCTTGCCCACCACCGAGGTCAGGCTGACAGGCCTGTAGTTCCCTGCCACCTCCCTTGATCCCCCCTTGTGGATAGACACTATATGCGCCACCTTCCAGTCTTAGGGCACCCACCCTGTCCTCAGAGAGATGGTGAAAAGCTCTGCCAGGGGTTTTGCCAGGACATCTGCAAGTTCCTTCAGCACTCTGGGATGTAATTTATCCGGCCCCGGTGCTTTCTCCATCTTAAGGGAGCTGAGGGCTTCCCTCACTCTCTCTGCTGTAATTTCCACTTCCGGTACCCCTTCTCCCTGCTTAGCCTTCCCCCCACCTGCCAGTGATGCCTCCCCCTCTCCCCAGACCTGCCGATCGGTAAGGGTCCCCTCCTCCTCAGTATCTCTGTCTCCTCCCATGTATGATGCAGCACCCCATTTTCCCTGGTGAAACTGAGGTGAAGTACTCATTTAGTACCTCAGCCTGCTCCCTGGGTCTTGTGCCCATCTCCCTGATTTAATCCTGCTAATCTGCCCCTTCACCCTTCGTTTTCCCCAATGTATCTAAAGAACCCCTTGTTCCCTCTCCTAATTTCCATGGCCAGGTTCTGCTCCTTCCTTGCCTTAGCTGCCCTCACCACTCTAGTGGCCCTTCTAGCCATCAGCTAGTACTCCCCTCGATCCCTTTCACTCCTTGAGCACTTGAATTGCTTATAGGCTGCTTTCTTTCCCCGCACCACCTCCTGGACCTCCCTGGTCCACCAACAGGGTTTTTGGGCCCTACCGCATTTTCGTCTTACTCTTGCAAAGGTGCTGGTAGCATCCTGCACCCCTCTCCTGATGATTTCCCACCTACTATCAGTGTCCATGTCTGATCCAATCCCATCCAAATGCTCCTTAAGGATCCTTCCCATTTCCTTAAAATCCGCCCCCCTGAAGTCGGTTACTTCCGTCTTTGTGCAGCCTTCTACCCTTCCTAGGTCCAGGCAGAACCAGACCATGGCATGGTCACTCCCCGCCAATGGGTCCCTTACCTCCAGGCCCCCAATCTGGTCACTGTCTGCCAGGACCACATCCAGTACCCGTGCCTCCCTGGTCGGTTCCCTCACCTGCTGAGTTAGGAACGCGTCTTGAAAACATCCAACAACCTCTGTTCCCTGGTCACAGAGGATGTCATAGTCTCCCAGTCTGTTCCTGGCATGTTTAAGTCCCCCAACACCACCACCGTTCCTCTGCCCAGTCTGCAATGTCTCCTAACATCTGCCACCAGACTGTCCTCCAGCTCCTCCGCCAGGGCATGGGGTCTATACACCACTCTTATTTTTACTCTCTTGCCCCTCCTTGTTATTAAGGTGACCCAAACTGCCTCCACGGTTCCCTCCGCCTCCTCTACTCCCCCTATGCCAATGCAGTTTTTGACTATCATTGCTAACCCTCCTCCCCTTCCCTTCCCCCTGTCCTTCCTGAACATAGTGTATCCCTCCAGGTTCAGGTCCCAGTCATGTCTTGCAGTGGCCCAAGTCTCAGTGACCGCTGCCACATCCACTGCTCCCTCAGTTAGCATCACCTGGAGCTCAGGCATTTTATTGCCCAAGCTCCTGGCATTTAGCAGGACTACCTTCCACCCTTTCCCTATAGTTCCATTTCCCCTGCTCGTGTTCCCACGGGGATTCTGTTTTCCCCTGGTCTGCACTTTGCCAGTTGGCCTTTCCTGCAATCCTCCTGGTCCCCAGGGGTGGAGACAGAGTCCCTCCTTTATCGGCACCCCCTTGACAGTCTTTTCTCCCATCCCACCCCCCTTCACAAGTTTAAACCCCACTTTTCACCAATGAACCCCTCTATTTTCAACTTAAGGATTCCCCCCTCCAAATTGAGATGTAGTCTATCTCTAGCATACAGCTCCTTATCCTCCCAGGTCTCCCCCCAATCCCCCATCAACCCATACCCTCTGACCTCACACCACTCCCTGCGCCACTGGTTTATCTCCCTAATTTTCCATTTGTGTTCCCCACTAGCCCTTGGCACTGGCAGGATTTCTGAGAAGGAAACTGTGCATCCTATGTCATGACAGACCCTGGCGAGCTCCCTGAATCTTGCCCGTATCTCTAGCTCGCTATTTCCCTCAATGTCATTTGTACCCAGGTGGACCAGTATGTCTGGGGAACCCCCACAATCCTTTGCCAGCTGATATACCTCGTGCTTAGCCCTGTGCACTGTTAGTCCAGGGAAGCATCTTGTTCTAACTGTCCAGGCTTCTACCTCCCTATCCCATTTGATACCCCTGATCATAGAATCCCCCAGCAGGAGCACTCTGACCACTCCTTTCCTCCATTCCCCCTTCCATGTCCCTCATCCTTTCTACAGGCCCTCCACCCAGCTGGCTCAGTGTTCCTCCCTCTTTCTGGGTGCCACATGCCACCCCTCCTTATTTACCATGGCCACCCCTCCCTCCAATCCTATGCCTCCCTCCTGAGTATCCTTCTGTTCCTCTACACCCCCTCACTGCTCGCAACCGGTCCTTCTCCCCATCTGCTAAACTAGCCTGGCTCATCCTCCTTCCTTCCTGTCTCCATTTAGTTCCTCCTTGCTAGTCGTTGCCCCTGGCCTAAACCCTCAGCCCTTTACTGAATCCTCCTTGTACTTCTGGTCCTTCTCCTTACCTTTCCTCCCAACTGGTCCTTCTCCTTGCACTTTCCTCCCTCTTCCCCCTGCCCCTCCTGCTCTGATTCACTGCTTAACCCATTCTCCTGCATTCCAGGTCCCCCCCTGTTCTTCCAGCTATCTGGCCCCTGTCTCCCACTCCCACTCCCTTTCCATCTCTAACTACCCCTGTCATGGCTACATCACCCCCCTCATCCTTGAGCAGAAGAAGAGAATTGAAGAGGTTACTGAGTGTAAGGTCTGATCCACCTCCCCGCCTTGCTTCCTTCTGTCCAGCCCTGGCCATCTGCCTACTTCCCTGAGAATGTTGTCCCTCCATCCCCCTTGTGAGGGCCCCAGTTACCTGCTTGCTTCCTTGGTAGTGTCCTTTGGACCCCCTGCCAGGTTCCCTATGTGACCCCTGAGTATTCTCCTGCACCTTTCCCTGATGCACCCACCCACAGTGCTTGGTGCAACCCTGTGGGAGATTCCCAGCCCTTCCCCAACCATGCCACCCCCTTCCCCAGCTTTCTCCTAATCCCGCAACCTCCTCCCTAAGCTGTGTTAGCTGGTAGCACACTGGGCAACCAACGAACTTCCAAGCCCAGTCCAGTATCATGGCTGCTCCACACCTGTGCACCCCACCACCCTCCCAAAGATGCGGCCCTAATGATGTGGTTCCATCCTCCAAATAGGTTTCCTTGTGAGCCACCAGGTTCCCCCTAGTCCAAGATACCCTACTGCCTAATCAGGTCACCCACTAATCTTAGAGACAGTCCCACTGTACACCAGTAACCCTGTTACTAGGTGCAGTACAACACATTAAACTTATATGGGAAATGAACAACTCCCAAAGCTCCTCTCTCCAGCCTTTAAATCCTACCCCAGTGGCTAGAACTACATGAGCTGCACCTGCAGCCTTTTCCTCCAATTGCAGGGCAGGTGTTCCCCATAAATTCACAGACTTTGGGAGGGAGGGTGGGGAGGCGGGTTTTGGGCAAACACCTGACTCGAGAGAGAGTGTATCAGCCCTGTGTCTCCCCTCCAAGCCCAGCAGCCAAAGAACCAGGCCCAAGCAAATCCCACCAAATAGGTTTTAAATCAGAAGAAATAGGCCTCTACCAGCGCAGCCTGTTGCACAGTGAAACATCCACAAAATGAGCCCCACTTACAGCCACCAAATCAGTCTACAAACATCCAGCAGCACCCAAAACAATACCCTGCTAGCCCCTTAGAAGTAAGAAAAGAACTAACCTACCAAGTAAAATCCACAAGAACCCTGTGAAAACAACAGCAGCAGCTACTGTCCTGGAACACAACTGATCCTGTCCCCTTCCAGTTCTTTCTGAGAAGACAAAGCAGCTAACACCTCAATCTGATTCAGCTCTGCCTCCAATCAATTGGCTGAGTGAGACCTGGCCAGACCATTAACACCCTTCCCCCACTATGCAGTAACCTTTACAGCTAATGGAGTCAGCACAAGGAATCAAAATTCAAGTCAAAGCCCCCAAAATATGTTTGCTGCCAAAGGAAACAGGACTCCAATTTAATCAGCTTCACTAACAACACATCAAAATAGGCTTGAAATTAACAGATATAGGTCTCCAATTCAAATAACCATCTCCAAGCAAATCCCACCAAATAGGTTTTAAATCAGAAGAAATAGGCCTCTACCAGCGCAGCCTGTTACACAGTGAAACATCCACAAAATGAGCCCCACTTACAGCCACCAAATCAGTTTACAAACATCCAGCAGCACCCAAAACAATACCCTGCTAGCCCCTTAGAAGTAAGAAAAGAACTAACCTACAAAGTAAAATCCACAAGAACCCTGTGAAAACAACAGCAGCAGCTACTGTCCTGGAACACAACTGATCCTGGTGCGCCAGGTGCCCCAAGCAGTGCACTAAAGGAAGGGCACACCTGAACAGGGTGCCATGCGCACTTACCCACCGACAGGGCGGGCACCCTCCAGCCCCAAGCCCTGACACGAGCCTGTAAGCTCTGGTGGGCCTTGCATGGGGGTGGGGTTGGCAGCATTATTTGAGCAATGGAAGGGGATGGGCACTGTACCATTACTGAGATCAGGCTTGAGCACCTCCAGGATTGCCGGGATCAGGGTTTGGTGGGAGGTCTTATAATGCAATATGGGGAAGTTTACTGCCTTTTGCAGGGTCAGGGCTGAATGAGGGCATCAAGTTCTTGGGCATGGCAACCAGCAGAGTACAGGTATGCCAGCTCATAGCTGATCTAACTGTACTTTGCCAGATGTTCTTCCCAGGAGCTTTTGTAATAGTGATTTTGGGTTATGGCAGTTGCCCTTTCAGAATAGGGTGCATATGCTGCCATAGTTCTCCCTTCCAACATGCCACTGGGCAACCAGGTGGCATAGGTCCACTTGGATGCAGGCAGCCTGTGACATGTAGCAGGCTGCCTTTTGGAATACCAAATGATGGAACTAATGGCACAAAGTGCTACTTGTGCCATTTGTTTTCTTGCAAGACGCTTTGTGCCATGCATATCCATTCTGGAATTGAGCCCTTAAACTTTATAAATATCTAAAAACCTTCCAAAGTGTCCAAAGTGTCCAAAGCACATTTTCTACAGGCTTTAAATCTTTAGTAAAAAGTCAACAAGAGAGACCTGTACAAGAATCACACTAGTGCTACCATTATCTTTAGTGCAAACAGCATGTTTCTTAGAGCCTTTATATAGCCCTTTCAATAGGATGGAACTTCCTTTACTGTGCTGAGATGCCCAAGCATCACCACATCATGTGCCTCCCATGTCATAATGTGATGATGTCACCTGGCAGTGCATTGATGCAGAAAGCTCTCCTGCAGCCCTTGAAGTTAGGACATACCCTTGAAGTCAGGATATACCTCTGTGACAGTGTTGTGTCAAAATGGCATTTTGATCTTCAAGTATGGTAGAAAACACTGTTTGTGTTCTCCTACTCACCAGTGCTTCTTTTTCATTCATGGAAACATTGAAACTAAGAAACTAAATAGTTTAAGTCTGAAGTACTGCTCAGCCAAACCAGACATTTAACACTTCTGCTCTGTATTGCAATAATCTTCTTGAGAGGATGCATGTGACTCAAGCATATAATAAAGGATAATGTAAGAGCACATAATTCCAGATTGTGGCAGAATAAACGTTTAATATGAGACATGCACAATTTTGGAATGTGATGGTAACCATAATTATAGAATGTGGTGGGAATGCTTAATATTAGAATGTGGGAATGACATACAATTTTTGGAACGAGGGGTTGTGCATAGAAACACAGAAACATTGAAGTTGTCAGCAGATAAGGACCTCTTGGCCCACCTAAATCACCCAGCTTTTCCTGCCTTCTGTGCCACTGCAGACCCTACTTGATGTCTGGTCATCTCCTCCCCTTGCTTTACTACCAAGGTCCCCTTGTATCTGTCCCATGCAGGCTTGAATCCCATCACCGTTTTGGCACCCACCACTTCCACTGGAAGGCTGTTCCAGGTGTCCACCACCCTCTCCATGAAGAAGTATTTCCTCACATTTCCTCTGAGCCTCCCCCCATAAACTTCATGGAATGACCCCTTGTCCTCTGGCTTCTTTTTCAATTGAATATGCTACCTGTTAGGTATTTGAATGTTTCTATCATATCCCATTTCTCCACACAGGGCTTTTAATGCAGGCTCTGCACCATTTTATTAGCCCTCTTTTGTACTGCCTCCACCTTATCAATGTCCTTCTGGAGGAGGGCCTCCAGAACTGGACACAGTACTAGAGGTGGGTTCTTATCAGTAGTCTCTACAGGGGTAATATCTCCTTCTTCCAACTGGTGATATCCCTACCTATGCACTCGAGCATCCTATTAGCCTTCCCCACTGCCTAATCACACTGCTTGGCTACCTTCAGGTCATCAGAAATGATTACCCCCAGGTCCCATTCCTGTTTGGTGGTTGTCAGTACTTCCCCTCCCAACTGGTATATAGCTCCTGTGTTTCCGTGCCCCAAGTGCATGATTTTGCACTGTTTTGCATTGGAATCCAGCTACAAAACCCTTCACCACTCTTCCAACTTTTTCAAATCATCCTTCATTTTTTCCACCACCCCTGGTGTGTCTACTCTGAATCAGATTTTTGTGTAATCTGCAAACAGGCATATTTTCCTTCTTGCCCCTCTGCAATGTCTCTAATAAAGACATTGAAGAGGACCATGCCTAGAACTGAGCCCTGAGTCACCCCACTGGTCACCTTGCCTTCTCCAGAATGGACAACATTTACCACCACCCTCTGACTCCTGTTGCTTAACCAGCTACTTACCCAGTTTATAACTTTCCAATCCACTCCCAGACAGGCCAGCTTGTTCATCTGTCTTCTACAGTATGTGGAACAGTGTCAAAGGCCTTACTGAAATCCAGGTAAGACACATCTACCACTCCTCCCTGATCCACTACCCTGGTCACTCAGTTGAAGAACTCAATCAGGTTTGTCTGGCAAGAACTCCCTCCATGAAACTGTGTTGCCTAAAATCCTGTAATCCACTAGATACAAGGTATTCCACTTTCCTTTCCTTCAGTAGTGTTTCCATTTCTTTGCCCACTACCTTGGTCAGGCTGACAGGTCTGTAATTTTCTGCCACATCGGCCCTACCCAAATCCCTTGGAATCTCCCCTGTTCCTAATGATAAGTTGAACAGAGTTGTCAGAAGTGCAGCCAGCACCTCTTTGAGCTCCCTCAGTATCCGGGAGTGCATCCTTCAGGTCCCATTGCCCTGTCTACTTTTAATTGTGTTAGTACCTTGAGGACTTTCTCCTCTGTAGAAGGACTGGTGTCCACCTCCCTACCATTTATGCCCTTGTTCCTTATCTTTGGCCCATCACCTACCTCTTCTTCTTTAAATGCTAAATAAAAATATTTGTTCAATATGTCTGCCTTGTTTTGGTCCTCATCCTTGCAAACCTCTTCTTTCCCATTTATCCTTACTATTCCCCCTTTGGTCTTCCTCTTCTCGATTATATATCTAAAGAAAGTTATATCCCCTTCTTTTATTGATTGGCTAATATTCTGCTTAGTTTGAACCTTTGCCCATCTAACTACCTTCCCTGCCTCCCATTGTTTCTCCGGGTAGTTTACCATATCCTCCTCCTTCTGTGTCTTTTTGTACTTTCTAAATGCTAGTTTTTTTGCTCTTACTTTTGCTGCTAATTCTTTAGAGAACCATAGCAGTCTCTTTTGTCTCTTGCCCATGTTAACTTGCCTGCCACAGAGATTTGTTGCTTTTTCAATGCTCCACTTTATTTTTGCCCACAGTTCCTCGATTCCCCCAAGATCCTACATCCCTGCCAGGGCATCCCCGAGGCATTCTCACATTTTAATGAAACTGGCACTCCTGAAGTCCAGGACCCTCATCTTAGTGCAGGTCAGTTCTGGCAAAGTCCTTATATTAAACCACGCTGTGTGGTGATTACTGGACCCCAGTTGTTAGCCACCATGACATCAGCAACACTGTCCCCATTTGTCAGTACCAGGTCCACTATTGCCCTCCCCCACCCATGAGTGGGCTTCTAAACTAGTTGCCTGAGGAACACCACTTGCTGAGAGTCCAAGATTTCTCTACTTCTGACTGGTATTGCAGCTGGTAGGCTTCATGCAATTTCAGTATGTGGTGGGATGCACAATTTCTGACTCTAGAGGGGTGTGACATTTTGGAATGTAGAGGGTACATGCAGTTTTAGAATTTAGGGGGATATATCATTTTGGAATGTGGTGAGGATGCACAATTTAAGAATGAGACAGATGTGTACTGTTGGAATTTAATGGGGACATTGAATTATGGAATGTGATAGAGATACACAACTTCTGAATGTGTCAAGGACATGCAGTGTTGAAATATGACAAAGACATGTAATTTCAGAATGTGGAAGCATTGCACAATTTCATGTCAGAGATGTTCAAGTTTCAGAATGTGGGTTATTGTTTCCAAAAATGTATATTCTAAAATTTCATGTCCCCACCACATTCCAAAATTGCGCATCCATGACACCATACAAAATGCCATGGTTATCCCTCATTCCACAACTTTGGGATATCCACATATTCCAAAATTACATACTCAACTCAGTTTCCAAAACTGCATGTGTATGACACCTTTTTTAAATGTATGTCACCTTCCTACCACATTGTGAAAGTCTGCATCCTCCTCACATTCTGAGATTGTGTCTGCCTACTGATTTAAAAAATTCTGTCCCCCATATTCCAGAATTTAGCCTCTCCACCACAATCCAAAACTATATGCCTCAGATACATTCCCAAATTGTGTATAACCATCAAATTCTAAAATCACGAATCCCTACCACATACCATCTTTATCCGTGTCAGGTTCAGAAATTGTGTGCCCCCATAGCTTTCTGAAATTGTGCCTTTGTTAATTCTGAAATGGCATCCCTACCACATTCTGAAATCTTATTTCTGCAGTATTTTAAAATCTACAACCATAGCTTTTCAAAGCCATGTCCCTAGTTATATCCCAAAACCTCGAACCCTAGCACATTGTGTTTCTGCATATTCTGCAAATGCATGTACCACACCCACCCCAGTGTTAGCTTTAAAACATGTTTACTGCAACTACAATGCTATAACATTTGGTATAAATAAATGCTATGATTTTTTTGTCTGTGATTACTAGACTATGAATTTTGGCTCTGACATCATCACCAGCTCTTCACTGAAACCATTCTTTTTGAATGGGCATTGAAATCAAGTTACAAAATAGCATGCAACTTTTAAACCAGAAATGCATGCTAATGGTGAAAAATATGACATACGTTTTAATTCTGTTTTCAAATTCCCCTTATCTCCTGCCCTATAAGATCCCCCTTTGCATTCATTTAGAGTCTGCCATGCACATTTTTACATAAAAAAAATAAGTCACATTCTTTCCAATATGTTCAGTTTTATTGCATAGATAAAATCATAGCAAAACATGTGCACAGCTGACCCCCCATGGACCTTGGAGGTCGTGACGGCTTGGAGCAGCCTTCCCCCACAGCCAGGAGCTGAAAGCAAAAAATTCAAGCCGACCCCCTGTGAACCTTGAAGGTCATGAGGGCTTGGAGCAGCCCTCTCCCACAGCCAGGAGCCGAAAGCAAAAAATTCAAGCCGACCCCCCATGGACCTTGGAGGTCATGAGGGCTTGGAGCAGCCCTCCCCCACAGCCAGGAGCCGAAAGCAAAAAATTCAAGCCGACCCCCCATGAACCTTGGAGGTCATGAGGACTTGGAGCAGCCCTCCCCCACAGCCAGGAGCCGAAAGCAAAAAATTCAAGGTATGGATTTCAGCTGCACGCAGTCACCTGATTGTGACCATCAGTGCTTCAGTGCAGCTTGCAGAAGACAAAGACTGCTATCTTGGCGCCTTTTTCATTTCAAATTAATTCTCGGTGTGCAAGTGGAGATGGAGTATTTGCCACTTAAATTTGTCACTTGAGGCATAACTGTGTGTAATCTCAGTGCAAGTTACCTTAAATCTGAACTTAAATGCAACCTAATTTTTGTCACTCAGGGCTAAACTGTGTGTAATCTCAGTGCAAGTAAGTTACTTTAAATCTCAAGTTAAAAACCTAATTGTAAAGTATCAGTGGAGTTGCTTTAAGCACATGCAAGCTACTTTAATTACCAGTAAAGTTGTAGTTTGGCAGAGCCTGAGACAATATATTAAAATAAGGAGCCCAAATCAGTTAGCCCAACTGGTCCTGCACTTTCAAGGTTATTCAATAGCTGTGAAAAGTATTTTGTAATTATTATCCCAATACTGCTCAGCCCCCAGCAGTGTCCCACCCTTCCCCTTACCTATTTAACCTGAGTCTCTTCTCCCTCTCCTTCCTCCACAGCCGACCCCCTGTGGACCTTGGAGGTTGTGAGGACTTGGAGCAGCCTCCCCACAGCCAGGAGCCGAAAGCAAAAAATTCATGGTACGGATTTCAGCTGTGTGCAGTCGCCTGATCGCAACTGTCGGTGCTTCAGTGCAGCTTGCAGTAGATTGCCCTGGTGCCCCCACCTCCACCCTTGGTTGGCTTGCACATATATAGGGACTACAGCATCATGTGTGAGTAGAAAATAACCTATCAGCCCACTTCTCCAGCAGCAGCTTATACAAACACACCACTAGCGGCCACTACTCTCAGTCATCCTATTCCTAATCCATTCTTTAGCAAACATGCTCCCTCATCTCCTGATGCCTGCCCTCATTACCTCACTAATCCCCCTAATGGCTCAACCACCCATCCCCGCAGAATCTCCCCATTTTGGATACCCCTCGGCCCACCACACTAAGGGCACATGCTTAATACCTTGGTGGGACCACAATCTGCACACCCACATGCCCCCCCCAAGGCACAACACACTGAGCGCACATGCTACCTATCTGTGCTAATAACCAACCCTTACACCCTCAATGCACGCTGCACTGCTACAGTGTTCCACTTCAGGCTACAACCTCCATCAACTCCTATTATCTAGCACTTTGGTAACCACCTTCCTATATCCCCCACCCTTATAACCCACCTCATATGCACCCTCCCAGTCCCAATCACACTCTACAAAATCACACTAACTTCCAGACAAAATATGCATCTCCAAAACTGAGCAGATTAGCACCACTCAGACATGCTCTCCTCCTCCTGCTTCTATCAAAAATGTTCACCCTAACCCAGGCCCACCCACCCCTACTGTCTCTTTGATGGAAAACAAGAAGCCTCCTGCTGGCCACCCTTAATATCTGCAGCAAGCAGAAGGAGCTCACTCCCCTACAGGGCTGGATTGCCCAACACTCACCCAATGTCCTAGCCCTATCAGAGACCTGGTTCTCAGACAGAATACCCAATGGCTCGGTCTCCCTCAGTGACTACGCCATGTATCATGCTGACAGACTTAGTAAGAGGGGAGGCGGCTGTGCCATTTACATAAAATCTTCCCTGCACTCCCTGATTATCCCCATACCGCCACCATTGCGTGGAGCCCAGACCCTAACAATCAAGCTCAGCCTTGGCAACCCAGGTAAAACCCTCAACATTATGGCGGTGTACGTACCCCCTTGTAGTCAAAAGCTCGCTTTTGAATCTGTCCTGGACAGTATCACCCACCTCCCACCTAAGAGTCAGGTCGCTTAATGGGAGATTTCAATGTCAATTGGCACCATCGGCCTCGGCCCCACTACAAGAACTCAGCCCTGGCTTACGACCTCACCCAGGTCATCAAATCCCCAACCAGACTGGACACAAGAACAGGAACTTATACCCTTATTGACCTTATCCTCACCAACAGGCCTAAGAACATCTCCCAAATCACAGTGCTTCCTGATTCAATAAGCGATTACTCCACAGTGACCTGCCGGTGGTCCACTAAAATCCTCCCTGCCCCCCCAAATGTCTCTGTACAAAGACACCTCAAAAGAGATGCCCTAGCATGGCTCAAGTCTCACTTTGCCTCCTGCGATTGGCCCCCTATTCACACTGCCCAGTCTGTGGATGCTGCTCTTACCTACTTCATTGCCATCTTCAATATAGCCAGTGAAATATTCGCACCCTTCTCCAAGCAGATAGTAAAGTGAAGACACACACCCTGGATCACCCAACCTCTCCTAGACCTAATGCACCACAGGGATAACCTATGGCATAGGGCCCTTGACTCCCAGCTCCTGCAGGATAGGTAGCTGTACAGAGAAGCCAGAAACAGATGCACATGGGCTACCCGGCAAGCCAAAACTGCATACTATAAGCTCACCCTCACCTCCTCCTGGACTCCGGAAAAAAACTTCTGGAACAATATTAAGGAACTCTGAAGGAAAACTGTATCCCCTACCCCCGTACTGCTTACAATTGATGGAATTACCACTCAGGACCCTCATGTCATCTCCGATGCCCTCAATACTTCCTTCTCTGATCTCTCTCACATTCTCCCCCCAAACTTCTTTGATTCAACCACCTACCACCCCCCCACAGATACCTCGGCCATCTCCAACACTACCCCTTTCAGACTAAAAGTCATCTCTTGTAATGAGGCAAAACACTATCTCACCAAAGCACTGGAGAACTCTCACTATAGTAGTGGTTCCCTGGACCTCAAAATCATTCAGCTTACACTGGATGTTACGCTGCCTCATCTCACCAAAATCCTCAACCTGTCCCTATGCCTCAGCCAATTCCTCTTGGCCTGGAAGAAAGCAATAATAACCCCTATCCTGAAAAGTGGTGACCCCACCACCACAAGCAATTATAGACCAATATCAATCCTGCCACCCCTTTCAAAGGCCCTTGAAAAAATAGTGTCTGTTCAATTAATCAACTACCTCTCCAAATATGACCTGCTCTGCCATGAACAACACAGTTTCCAGAGAGGACACAGCACTTCAACTGCCCTAATTGAACTTACCACATTTGTTCACGAGGCTCTAGAACAAGGCTCCCTGGCAGGCACTCTCTATGTTGATCTGACCAAGGTGTTCGATACCGTCAGTCACGAGTTACTACTACATACTCTCCCATCCCTTAATTTTGCACCAGAGGTCACTGCCTGGTTCAAAGACTATCTCTCAGGTCGGACACAGCAAGTCAAACTCAATACAACTATCTCCTCCAGCAAACTGGTCCAAACTGGTGTCCCCCAAGGATCAATACTTGGTCCTCTACTCTTCACCCTCTTCCTGAACTCCCTCTTGAACTCTTGCAGCGGCAAAATGCTGCTTTATGCAGACAATGTGGTAGTCTTCTGGAAACATCCCCACCGTAATTCCCTACAAACTGCCCTGCAAGGCTTCTTTAGGGAGCTGGAAACCTGGTTCTTGGAACACCGACTAATAGTCAACTACAAGAAAACTAAATCTATGATCTTTACACATCGCCAAAGCCCCCATTGTCATGCACCACTAGTTGTAATGAATGTCCTTGGCTCCGTGCTTGAACAGGTCTCAGAGTTCAAATACCTTTTTGTAGTCACATTAGACACCCCGCCTACCTACCATTCACACATACAACAACCTCCTCCTCTATTAACACTAGACTGGGATCCTGTACAGGTATAAACACTGCCCACCCCTCAGGCCATGCAACTTGTGGTGTCTTCATCTATTTTATCTTTGGTGGACTACGGATTAGTAATCTATGGGTTGGCTGACCATACTGCCCTACGCAGCATCAACCTCGCCCTCAACAAAGCTTGCTGCTGGTCATGAGATGTAACAGGTTAACTCACACATGCGACCTTTATAAACATACTGGCTGGCTAAACCTCCAGGGCAGACTAAAGTACCATACCTGCCTCCTTGCAAAAAAAATACACCTTAAGCAAGCCTCAATTAGCCTCCATCCACTTATCCACACAACTCCTCAGAGGAGGACACAAAGGCACTCAGCTAACCCCGCGCTCCTAGTCCCACACTGCAGAACATCACCTGGACAAAGATCCTTCTGCTATCGTGCTCTTCTGTGGCTGAACAGCCTACCATCCTCCATCTCCCAGGCCCATAATCTCAACCTATTTAAATCAGGTCTCAAAACCCTACTCCTTGACTCAACAACCTGTGACTGTATCTAACCCCCCTCACACCTTATGATACTATCTTAACCCGACCCAGGACCTTCCTTATGCTCCCCGTTTGTTGTAACCCTCAAATTACTTATAGGCCAGGACTGTATGACCTTGTATTATTACTTAATATTGTATGTGCACCTTGTTTTTTGCTTCCTCTGTACTGCTACTTTAATCTGACGTGGAGCCTTTGCAAAAGAGTCCATGACTCAAAGGGTTGTAATTCTGATTCTATTCAATAAACAATAAACAATATGAACAGATTTACAATTTATAAACATACTAAAATGTCTGTGTTAAACATATTCATTAAAAAAACAAAGTCATTATAAATATAAGCATCATGCACATATTCATAGTTTCTCACATGTTATTGGAAAGCCTACATCTTTCTTTCTTTATTCTGAGAGGAAATGATCTCAGACAAGATGTATTTGTAGTATCGATGGGATTTAGAATAAAACAAATTTACTCTTCAGAGTGGGCCTCTACTTTTCTAAGAGTTTGTAACCATATTGTCCTCACCAGATCATGATAGGATAATCAAAAAGTAAAAGCTCTTCATGATTCATCCCCTTAGTCCCACATATAGAAATAAATTCTTCTGTCAAATCTTTAAGTCAGCCCTTCCCATTATCAAAAAGCAAACAAAAAAATGGCATGTAACCTATGGCCTAAGCTGTGTGAACAGGTTCTTTGTTGGGCATCTTTAATTAATCCTAAATATTTTTCTTCTACAAAAGTTGGTTTTCTAGTCCAGTATGAGTGGCACCATGTGATTTCTGTGCATCTGGCCATATATTCTTGCATGGCCATGTCAGTTGGACACAGTTTGGAAAGCTTTAAATATTATTAAGCAGTTTCAGGAATTGAAATTAATCCTATACAGTATAGTGTTGTGCAAAATTGAAAAATTTTGCCCAGCAAAATATTTCACATAATCCCCACATTTTATGAAATATTTTGCGGGTGCGAAATGCAAAATCCCCTCTGGTGAAATGAGAAATTTTGCAAGTGAAACACTAATTTCACAAGCGAAATGTAGAATTACACCACCCATGGTCAAAATTCCACATTCGAGAGCCAAGAGGATGATAATATTAAAAAAATTAGTTTTTTAAAGACCCACCATCCCTGGTGTCTAGTGGTCCCACCCCACCCAGCTGATTGCCAACACACAATATGAAGAATTACCCTCCCACTGAGATTCAGCTGCTTTACTGTCCTCCATTCACAATTTCCAATAAATATAAATTTCCCTGGTGTCTAGTATTTACTCCCCATGACAATTGCTGGCCAAATGAAGAATGACTGCCCCCAGATTCACCCTTTTCCCCTCCCTGTTGTCCATAATTGCCAGGCCAACTAATCCGTCTTTGTAAAAAAAAAGGAAACAAGCAAACCTTTCCCTGGTGCCTAGTGGACCCCCTCCACCCCTGCTGGTAGTAGCCCCAACTACCTGCACCCCATTCTATGACACCCCAATGCGGGCCACTGGCATAGCGGCTCCACTCACCTCCATGGCTGGCAGCCCTACTGAACTATTTTACAATGAGCCCAAGTGATTCCACCACTTTCAATTAATGATCATGTGCACGCTCATTCACTGAAAGTGGCAGGCTCACGGACTCGTATAAAAAGAGCTCAGTGGGCTGCTATTATAGGTAGTGGAAGGCTGTGCCAGTGACCCATGTGGTGAGAATCATAGATGCAGGAGTGAGAGTGTGGTGGGTTACTACCGACAGGGTGGGGGTCCACTAGACCAGGAAAGGTTTATTTCTTTCTTCTTTTTTTTTTACAAGAGGACTGATGTTGGCCCCGTACTTACAGACAACAGGGGGAGGGGGGATAGGTGTGAATCTTAGAGGGGTGTCATTCTTAATTTGCTGATGATTTGCCTGGGAGGTGGGGGCCACTAGACACCAGGGAAATTTATATTTATTGGAGACCGTGGATGTGGAACAGGGCTGAATCTCGATGGGGGGGAATTCTGCATATTGTAGGCTGGAAATCGGCCTGAAGGGGGGCCACTAGACACCAGGGATGTGGGTCCTTGGGTGGGAAAGATGGGAGGGAGGAAAACACTTATTTTTTATTTAACATGAAATTCCACATTTCACATCAGCAAAATTCCAGCGAAATGAGTGATTTTCACAAAATATTTTGTGGGGCGAAATTCCTGAATTTGCTAGCTAAATAAAATTTTGCTGCATCTCTAATGCTGTACTTGGCAGGCCTCTAGTACACATTTCCTTGTCTAGACAGGAAAACCACAACATTTTATGTGGCTTTTTTGATATGGTCTAACCAACACAGTTTTAAAATATGTTATTATCTATACAGCAGATTTTGCAGAAATACATAATTGATCTTTTAGAGCAAGATTTCTACTACATACCATAGCAAGCCAACCTCAGCCTCTAATACTGCTTCAGAGACATTTAAAGAGAACCTCAGGGAAGGATAACCCATATTTTGTGCATCTTCCAGTGTCCCAATTTATTCTACACCCAGACATCTGCTCTATAAAGGAGCTGACCTGGTCTCTAATTTTCACTGTGTGGACCCTTTAAGTGTTGTTATAGAGTTATTGGCAATTTTGCCAAATGTATTTATTTCCCATGCTGTCTGAATGTTGTTCTTTTAGCCTCATTACTGAGACAGTCCTGATTTCCAAAACTGTCATGGTTTACTCCTTAATACTTATAGTTTTTCACAACTTCTTGGGTTGTTCCTTCCATATTCCAGTTCAGATTGGGACATATTTTCCTACTTAATAGTAGCACTTTGGTCTTACTTACATCAATTTCAGCTGTAATGACTTTAAGTTTGATGCTAAACAATCAATACCTTGCTGTAAACAAAAAGGGGTTTGCCATAAAAATACCACCATTAGTGTTTAGGAAAAAAAAAACAATCTTTGTATTACCAATTTTGGGATAATCCATTATTAAATGGTCCAAGTCACCAACAATTGTACTGACGTACAAATTAGAAACAGTAGGAGCCAATAAAAATGCTTGTTTTACTTTGGATTTTCTATGAAACTCTGAAGGCAATTACCCATTTAAAACTACTCCCACCCTAGTCTATGTACTATATGAAATAATTTGATATTCTCCAGGAGCATTTCATCTATTCCCAGTTCTGTAGGAATCCTGCAAAGAATTCTCCTAGTCACCAAACTGAAAGTGGACTATATAACAGCAAAGACTACATGAAGATCATTAACCTTTTGATGAATATATTTGCTTACCAAGTAATTTAATATAATAATATGATCTGTTGTGGAGCAGTCAGACTTAAAGTCAGCTTTATTTTATAAATTAGGAGCCACAGTCTATTCTTGGAGTTTGCCCAAGATACATCTTGTATAGATTTTCTCCAAGGTACATAACCAAGTTATTAGTATATAATAATTTGGGTCTGACATGCTTCCTTACTTATGGATCAAACAATTTATTCAGATGTTCCAGTCCCTAAGAAGAATTTTGTGGAGGAAATCACATTGACTATTAGCATAAATTAATGTGCCCAATATTTTAAGCCAACATAGAATAATTCCATTGGCATTCAGTTGAATCCAGGGGCCTTGTATTGTGCAAGGATTCAAGGAACCATATCAGACTCTGTTACATACTTCCAAATTAGTAGATTTGTCTAATTGAAATCTCTGGAATCCTGTGGAAAACTTTGATAATGGACTGTGGGCCTCATCTACTTTAATATCAGAACCTTCAAAAAGATGTTGAAAGTGTTTAACCCAGTTGCCTTCAGGGATATAGGCCTCAATATTTTAAAGTATTGTAAGTTCTCTGCACAAAATACAATCAATTGCCAGAACTCATACAAACACAGAGGAGAGAAAGAAGTAAATGCCTCAGCTGGTACTTGCACCCAGGCCACCCAGAATACCATTCCAGTTGCACTACCGGCTGCACCACCAAGGCAGGTGGAAACTGGGCTGTCGCAGAGCACATAACTCTTTCTCCAATGCACAATCTAATGCTGCACAGACAATTACATTTTTAATCACAAGAGTCCGGTGTGCATATTTATGGAAACCTTCAACAAAGGAGAGAAAGAAGTAAGTGACTAAACTGGGACTTGAACGCAGGCTGACTGGAATACCATTCCAGTTGTACTACAAGCTGCACCACCAAAGCAATTGGAAACTGGGCCATCCCAGAGCACATTGCTCATTCGCTAATGCACATCCTGGTGCTGCACAGACAATTACATTTTCAATCACAAGAGTGCAGAGTGCATACTTATGAAACACATACAGAGGAGAGAAAGAATTAAGTGCCTCAGCTGGAACTTGAACCCAGGCCACCCAGAATACCAATATGGTAGTGAATCAGCTGCACAATCAAGGCAACTGAGCCATCCTGGAGCTCATTACTCTTTCTCCAATGCACAAACTGGTGCTGCACGGACAATTACATTTTCAATCACAATAGTGTGGTGTGCATATTTATGGAACACATACAAACAGAGGAGAGAAAGAGGTAAGTACTTCAAATGGGACATGAATCCAGGCCACCCAGAAAATGTAAATGTCTTTACAAAACTAGTTTGTGCAATGGAGAAAGAGTAATGTGCACTGGGATGGCCCAGTTTCCAATTGTCTTCACGGTACAGCTAATAGTGCAACCAAAGCTTTATTCCAGGTGGCCTAGGTTCAAGTCCCAGCTGATGCACTTACTTCTTTCTCTCCTCTGTTTGTGTATGTTCCATAAATATGCACACCACACTCTTGCTATTGGAAATGTAATTTTCTTTGCAGCACCAGGTTGGTTTTGCATTGAGAAAGAGTACTGAACTCTGGGACAACCCAGTTTCCAGTTGCCTTGGTGGTGCAGCTGTTAGCACAGCCAGAATAGCATTCTGGGTGGCCTGGGTTCAAGTCTCAGCTGAAGCACTTATTTCTTTCTCTCCTCTGTTTGTATGTGTTCCATAAAAATGTGCACCACACTCTTGTGATTGAAAATGTAATTTTCTATGCCGCACCAGGTTGTGCACTGCAGAAAGAGTAATGTGATCTGGGATGGCCCAGTCCCAGTTGCCTTGGAGGCACAGCTTGTACCACAACTGGAATGGTATTTTGGGCACCGGGGTTCATGTCCCAGCTGAGATGCTTACTTCTTGCTCTCGTCTGTTTGTATGTTTTCCATAAATATGCGTACTGTATTCTTGAGATTGAAACTGCCAGAAATATTTAGTATTTTGGTAATTATAGCAGTCTCCAAATCCTCCCACAACTGCTACTTAAATGAAGCTCTTTTAGCTAACAGAGAAAAATATTCCATTTAACATTTTTAACAGCTGCAGCAGTTTTAATCAGAAAAACATCTATGATAATTTGCCAAAGAAGGTAGCATCTGTTTTTTTTAGTTTGATACTCTTTATCAATCCAGTTTGTTAACAGTGTATTTCCTTTGCCGAGTAAATTTATCACCTGCTCCATTACCTCTGAAAATTTTGTAATAACCTATTGGGCCATCTGCACACATTCCTAGTATGTGACAAGAGAAAACTCCTAGTTATGCTCATAATTACATGCTAGGATATAGCTTCATTAACAGTATTAGTTAGTACTAGTCAACTTTAAGAGGTCAGTTGTGTGGATTCAAACCTGGGTCTACTGCTTCATAGATCTTTGTAGCTAAGCTACTGTCTTAGTCATAGGGTATCTCTCAGCTGTCCTAAATTACAAGGGTTGTACAGAATTGCTCTGCTCCACAGCTATGCCACAATAAAAAGGTGCTGCTCACTGTCAGAGAAGGTGCTGCTTGACACTATGGGCTAGTTTTCAAATGGGACACAGGACTTCAACCAAGCCCTGCATCCCTGCAAAGTTTGCTGCACCTGTGTCCATGGGTGTGTTACAATTTGCACCAAATTTTATAAACTTGGACCCATGTTGCAGCAGTGCCCCCATTTTATGTCAGCTTGCACCAAAGCTGTGGTGCAAGCCCTGTAAACTGGCTCCCCCACAGACACAAAGTTAGATCAGGGGGAGCTGGCACAACTTGCTGCCTTACCGCAAGAGACTTGTGGCAAGAGGTTTGTGGCAAGCAGCTTACAAAATCATGTTTGCCACAAGTCTCCACATGTGGCAAAGCCTCTGCCACAAGTCCCTTGTGGTAGATGCATGCATTTGAAAATCGGGCCCCATATATTCAGACCTTAAAGGGACATGGTCAGCCTTTTTGATGTGTGGTTCCATCCCCTTCCAAATAGGTTTCCTTGGGTGAGCCACCAGGTTCCCCCCTAGTCCAAGATACCCCTACTGCCTAATCAGGTCACCCACTAATCTTAGAGACAGTCCCACTGTACACCAGTAACCCTGTTACTAGGTGCAGTACAACACATTACACTTATATGGGAAATGAACAACTCCCAAAGCTCCTCTCTCCCAGCCTTTAAATCCAACCCCCAGTGGCTAGAACTACATGAGCTGCACCTGCAGCCTTTTCCTCCAATTGCAGGCAGGTGTTCCCCTATAAATTCACAGACTTCTGGGAGGGAGGGTGGGGAGGGCGGGTTTTGGGCAAACACCTGACTCGAGAGAGAGTGTATCAGCCCTGTGTCTCCCCTCCAAGCCCAGCAGCCAAAGAACCAGGCCCAAGCAAATCCCACCAAATAGGTTTTAAATCAGAAGAAATAGGCCTCTACCAGCGCAGCCTGTTGCACAGTGAAACATCCACAAAATGAGCCCCACTTACAGCCACCAAATCAGTCTACAAACATCCAGCAGCACCCAAAACAATACCCTGCTAGCCCCTTAGAAGTAAGAAAAGAACTAACCTACCAAGTAAAATCCACAAGAACCCTGTGAAAACAACAGCAGCAGCTACTGTCCTGGAACACAACTGATCCTGTCCCTTCCAGTTCTTTCTGAGAAGACAAAGCAGCTAACACCTCAATCTGATTCAGCTCTGCCTCCAATCAATTGGCTGAGTGAGACCTGGCCAGACCATTAACACCCCTCCCCCACTATGCAGTAACCTTTACAGCTAATGGAGTCAGCACAAGGAATCAAAATTCAAGTCAAAGCCCCCAAAATATGTTTGCTGCCAAAGGAAACAGGACTCCAATTTAATCAGCTTCACTAACAACACATCAAAATAGGCTTGAAATTAACAGATATAGGTCTCCAATTCAAATAACCATCTCCAAGCAAATCCCACCAAATAGGTTTTAAATCAGAAGAAATAGGCCTCTACCAGCGCAGCCTGTTACACAGTGAAACATCCACAAAATGAGCCCCACTTACAGCCACCAAATCAGTTTACAAACATCCAGCAGCACCCAAAACAATACCCTGCTAGCCCCTTAGAAGTAAGAAAAGAACTAACCTACAAAGTAAAATCCACAAGAACCCTGTGAAAACAACAGCAGCAGCTACTGTCCTGGAACACAACTGATCCTGGTGCGCCAGGTGCCCCAAGCAGTGCACCAAAGGAAGGGCACACCTGAACAGGGTGCCACAAGCTACAGACTTACCCACCGACAGGGCGAAGCCACCCTCCAGCCCCAAGCCCTGACACGAGCCTGTAAGCCCTGGTGGGCCTTGCATGGGGGTTGGGGGTTGGCAGCATTATTTGAGCAATGGAAGGGGGATGGGCACTGTACCACATTACTGAGATCAGGCTTGAGCACCTCCAGGATTGCCGGGGATCAGGGTTTGGTGGGAGGTCTTATAATGCAATATGGGGAAGTTTACTGCCTTTTGCAGGGTCAGGGCTGAATGAGGGCATCAAGTTCTTGGGCATGGCAACCAGCAGAGTACAGGTATGCCAGCTCATAGCTGATCTAACTGTACTTTGCCAGATGTTCTTCCCAGGAGCTTTTGTAATAGTGATTTTGGGTTATGGCAGTTGCCCTTTCAGAATAGGGTGCATATGCTGCCATAGTTCTCCCTTCCAACATGCCACTGGGCAACCAGGTGGCATAGGTCCACTTGGATGCAGGCAGCCTGTGACATGTAGCAGGCTGCCTTTTGGAATACCAAATGATGGAACTAATGGCACAAAGTGCTACTTGTGCCATTTGTTTTCTTGCAAGACGCTTTGTGCCATGCATAGCCATTCTGGAATTGAGCCCTTAAACTTTATAAATATCTAAAAACCTTCCAAAGTGTCCAAAGTGTCCAAAGCACATTTTCTACAGGCTTTAAATCTTTAGTAAAAAGTCAACAAGAGAGACCTGTACAAGAATCACACTAGTGCTACCATTATCTTTAGTGCAAACAGCATGTTTCTTAGAGCCTTTATATAGCCCTTTCAATAGGATGGAACTTCCTTTATTGTGCTGAGATGCCCAAGCATCACCACATCATGTGCCTCCCATGTCATAATGTGATGATGTCACCTGGCAGTGCATTGATGCAGAAAGCTCTCCTGCAGCCCTTGAAGTTAGGACATACCCTTGAAGTCAGGATATACCTCTGTGACAGTGTTGTGTCAAAATGGCATTTTGATCTTCAAGTATGGTAGAAAACACTGTTTGTGTTCTCCTACTCACCAGTGCTTCTTTTTCATTCATGGAAACATTGAAACTAAGAAACTAAATAGTTTAAGTCTGAAGTACTGCTCAGCCAAACCAGACATTTAACACTACTGCGCTGTATTGCAATAATCTTCTTGAGAGGATGCATGTGACTCAAGCATATAATAAAGGATAATGTAAGAGCACATAATTCCAGATTGTGGCAGAATAAACGTTTTAATATGAGACATGCACAATTTTGGAATGTGATGGTAACCCATAATTATAGAATGTGGTGGGAATGCTTAATATTAGAATGTGGAAATGACATACAATTTTGGAACGTAGGGGTTGTGCATAGAAACACAGAAACATTGAAGTTGTCAGCAGATAAGGACCTCTTGGCCCACCTAAATCACCCAGCTTTTCCTGCCTTCTGTGCCACTGCAGATCCTACTTGATGTCTGGTCATCTCCTCCCCTTGCTTTACTACCAAGGTCCCCTTGTATCTGTCCCATGCAGGCTTGAATCCCATCACCGTTTTGGCACCCACCACTTCCACTGGAATGCTGTTCCAGGTGTCCACCACCCTCTCCATGAAGAAGTATTTCCTCACATTTCCTCTGAGCCTCCCCCCATAAACTTCATGGAATGACCCCTTGTCCTCTGGCTTCTTTTTCAATTGAATATGCTACCTGTTAGGTATTTGAATGTTTCTATCATATCCCATTTCTCCACACAGGGCTTTTAATGCAGGCTCTGCACCATTTTATTAGCCCTCTTTTGTACTGCCTCCACCTTATCAATGTCCTTCTGGAGGTGGGGCCTCAGAACTGGACACAGTACTAGAGGTGGGTTCTTATCAGTAATCTCTACAGGGGTAATATCTCCTTCTTCCAACTGGTGATATCCCTACCTATGCACTCGAGCATCCTATTAGCCTTCCCCACTGCCTAATCACACTGCTTGGCTACCTTCAGGTCATCAGAAATGATTACCCCCAGGTCCCATTCCTGTTTATTGGTTGTCAGTACTTCCCCTCCCAACTGGTATATAGCTCCTGTGTTTCCGTGCCCCAAGTGCATGATTTTGCACTGTTTTGCATTGGAATCCAGCTACAAAACCCTTCACCACTCTTCCAACTTTTTCAAATCATCCTTCATTTTTTCCACCACCCCTGGTGTGTCTACTCTGAATCAGATTTTTGTGTAATCTGCAAACAGGCATATTTTCCTTCTTGCCCCTCTGCAATGTCTCTAATAAAGACATTGAAGAGGACCATGCCTAGAACTGAGCCCTGAGTCACCCCATTGGTCACCTTGCCTTCTCCAGAGTGGACAACATTTACCACCACCCTCTGACTCCTGTTGCTTAACCAGCTACTTACCCAGTTTATAACTTTCTAATCCACTCCCAGACAGGCGAGCTTGTTCATCGGTCTTCTACAGTATGTGGAACAGTGTCAAAGGCCTTACTGAAATCCAGGTAAGACACATCTACCACTCCTCCCTGATCCACTACCCTGGTCACTCAGTTGAAGAACTCAATCAGGTTTGTCTGGCAAGAACTCCCTCCATGAAACTGTGTTGCCTAAAATCCTGTAATCCACTGGATACAAGGTATTCCACTTTCCTTTCCTTCAGTAGTGTTTCCATTTCTTTGCCCACTACCTTGGTCAGGCTGACAGGTCTGTAATTTTTGTGCCACATTGGCCCTACCCAAATCCCTTGGAATCTCCCCTGTTCCTAATGATAAGTTGAACAGAGTTGTCAGAAGTGCAGCCAGCACCTCTTTGAGCTCCCTCAGTATCTGGGAGTGCATTCTTCAGGTCCCATTGCCCTGTCTACTTTTAATTGTGTTAGTACCTTGAGGACTTTCTCCTCTGTAGAAGGACTGGTGTCCACCTCCCTACCATTTATGCCCTTATTCTTTATCTTTGGCCCATCACCTACCTCTTCTTCTTTAAATGCTAAATAAAAATATTTGTTCAATATGTCTGCCTTGTTTTGGTCCTCATCCTTGCAAACCTCTTCTTTCCCATTTATCCTTACTATTCCCCCTTTGGTCTTCCTCTTCTCGATTATATATCTAAAGAAAGTTATATCCCCTTCTTTTATTGATTAGCTAATATTCTGCTTAGTTTGAACCTTTGCCCATCTAACTGCCTTCCCTGCCTCCCATTGTTTCTCCGGGTAGTTTACCATATCCTCCTCCTTCTGTGTCTTTTTGTACTTTCTAAATGCTAGTTTTTTTGCTCTTACTTTTGCTGCTAATTCTTTAGAGAACCATAGCAGTCTCTTTTGTCTCTTGCCCATGTTAACTTGCCTGCCACAGAGATTTGTTGCTTTTTCAATGCTCCACTTTATTTTTGCCCACAGTTCCTCGATTCCCCCAAGATCCTACATCCCTGCCAGGGCATCCCCGAGGCATTCTCACATTTTAATGAAACTGGGACTCCTGAAGTCCAGGACCCTCATCTTAGTGCAGGTCAGTTCTGGCAAAGTCCTTATATTAAACCACGCTGTGTGGTGATTACTGGACCCCAGTTGTTAGCCACCATGACATCAGCAACACTGTCACCATTTGTCAGTACCAGGTCCATTATTGCCCTCCCCCACCCATGAGTGGGCTTCTAAACTAGTTGCCTGAGGAACACCACTTGCTGAGAGTCCAGGATTTCTCTACTTCTGACTGGTATTACAGCTGGTAGGCTTCATGCAATTTCAGTATGTGGTGGGATGCACAATTTCTGACTCTAGAGGGTGTGACATTTTGGAATGTAGAGGTACATGCAGTTTTAGAATTTAGAGGATATATCATTTTGGAATGTGGTGAGGATGCACAATTTAAGAATGAGACAGATGTACTGTTGGAATTTAATGGGGACATTGAATTATGGAATGTGATAGAGATACACAACTTCTGAATGTGTCAAGGACATGCAGTGTTGAAATATGACATGGACATGTAATTTCAGAATGTGGAAGCATTGCACAATTTCATGTCAGAGATGTTCAAGTTTCAGAATGTGGGTTATTGTTTCCAAAAATGTATATTCTAAAATTTCATGTCCCCACCATATTCCAAAATTGTGCATCCATGACACCATACAAAATGCCATGGTTATCCCTCATTCCACAACTTTGGGATATCCACATATTCCAAAATTACATACTCAACACAGTTTCCAAAACTGCATGGCCCAGATATTCAAAAGGGTTGCGCCATACGCAACAGGGTTGCGCGTGCGCATCTCCAAAAATCGCCTTTCTGCAATATTCCAGAAGGGGCCAGTTCATCCACCGAAAACATGCTGAGCAACAGCGCAATGGAAATGAAGGCATGCGCAACCGAAGGGCGGGTACATGCGACAAAATGCGCAATGCGATATCCGGATACCATGCAAGCGCAAAGTGGCTTAGCCGGAAGTTGCGCAGTACGGATTTGAGCCAAAATAAAAGGTATGAAGGAAGCGCAAGAACTCTAGCAGGCCGCAAACTGGGAGAGAGACAGAGAGAGAGAGAGAGAGAGACAGGAGCTGGAAGGGCAGAGAGGGACAGCGGGTCCAGGAGGACAGAGAGGCCAGTGGGGGTGCCCGTGCAGTGGAAGCAGCAGTGGGGGCAGCGGGGTAACACAGGAACAGCAGCGGGGCAGAAGCCAGGGAGATGGACAGTGTCAGCTTCCACATGGAAGCTGTAATGAGGGTGAGACACCATGCTGCAGGGGCGTGGCGCGGAGGGCCCGTGGTATGCCCGACAGGCGGTATCGTGCCGCATCAGCTTCGAGCTGTACACAGATGTCGGAATTGTGGCGGTACCGCCTGAACAGAACTTAATACTGAGGACGGCTCTGCGAAGACTGTGCAGTGATGTGATGCAGGCACCCTCACGACGGAGTCATGCTCTGTCCGTGGAGACCAAGGTGACAGCCTGCATGTGCCTGCTCGCACGGGCACCTTCCAGAGGCTGACAGGGACACCACAGGCATTACACAGTCGACCATGTCACGCATCCTCACCCAATTCCTCAAGCGCACTGCTGCCTCATGCTGCGGGTACATCCATTTCCCCAGCACGCGGCAGGCGTACAACAAACATGCAGGAGTTCCACAGGGTAGCACATATGCCTGGCGTGCTAGGGGCCATAGACTGCACCCATGTGGCCATTCGCCGCCACCTGGCCCCGGCGGCCAGGCTTATCGGAACCGAAAGGGCTTTTCCAGTGTCAACTGCCAGGTGGTGTGTGATGCCACTCAGGCGATTATCAATGTCTGTGCCACACACCTGGCGGAGCACATGATGCCTTCAATGGCACCAGTCTGCACTGTGCCATCGATTCGAGAGTGGAACATCCCCACGGGTCATCTAGTGGGTGAGTACACATGTATGGAATGCAAACTCTGTGCAAGTGTGGAATGACACAGGTGCCATGGTAGTGGCACACAAGGATATGGGCAATATGGACCTGACATGACACTGATCTCCACTATCTCCACACAGGTGACTGCGGATACCCACTCCGTCACTGGCTGCTCACACCATACCGGTGCCCCATGACCCCAGCGCAGCTCGGTTTCAATGAGGCACATGCCGCAACACGTAACATCATAGAGCGGGTGTTTGGGATGCTCAAGGCATGCTTCAGATGCCTGGACACCTCCGGCGGAGCCCTACAGTACAGCCCCCAAAAGGCCTGTGGGATATTCCTGGCCTGTTGCATCCTGCACAACATGGCCAAAGACCATGGGATAGCCGTACTGGTCCAAGAGGGGGACAGCGATGGGGATGCCAGTGGCGCCGGTGATGTGGGTGATGAGCAGCCCCCGCCTAGGATGGAGGTACCCCCGACTGACCCGGCAGGCCCAGCTGTACCAGGACACCATTGCAGAAGAGCACTACGCCCAACACAGGTAAGTCAAGGGGACATGTGCAGGCAACACTGTCCATGCGCAAACCACAGGCACACAGGGGAACACACCGTGCATGAAGGTCAGGGAGTTGAAGGTTCCAGGCATACCAACACACCATCAGAGAGGAGCACTCATATGGACACACACACACACCAGGCAGCATACATGGGCAGCAGCACAGCACTGCGAAATGACATTGCCAACACACAGCACCACCAACCACCCCCACCACCTGGACTGTCCATGTACGTGTGTCAGGACCTGGGCACCCTTGCACCTTGGTGTACAGTGCAATGCTGGATTCATCATGCACACGCACCTGTGGACAGCAGTTGGGAGAGTGTGCAGGTGGTCCGTGTGTCAACAGTGAGCAGAGCACCCAGCAGTGCACTGCCCACCATGACACACATTGCACACAGGGCAGCACCAGACAGGGCCTGCACTGGGAGAGAGTTCAGTCAGGTAGCACTGTCCACGGCCACCACGGATGCGTGGGCGGCCCGCCGCCCAGCAGCACTGGCAGGCTGAGCAGGGGCCACATCGGGTGGCTGGCGTGCACCACCAGGGGTCCCACTGCGCGACGCGACCTTGCCCGCACAGGGGTCTGCATCCTGCCAAACAAACTTGCACCAGGGGTGCTCAGGATGCCCACAGCGGAACCGGGCGTCGACGGGCCTGAGTGTCGCCTGACGCCGAAGGCGGGGGAGTGGAGGAGGCGCACTGTGTGGGTGTGTGGTACAGGGGCACCTGGCAGTGTGGCCAGCGTCCCTCGACGAAGACCACTGCCTGGGTCAACCTGTCAATGGCAGCGGTCACATCCGTCCGCATAGAGGACCAGCTCGGCTCGGTCCGAGCACACTCTCCTGCCGCTCCATGGACACAGACAGTGCCTCACACGGACCTTGCAACCCGCCCTGCAGCTGTACGAGTCACTGCAGCAGGGGGTGTCTTGGCGTCCAATGGGTACTGTGCCTCAATGGCATCGTGACCCCCAAGGTGTGGACGGTCCTGGTGCACAGCACCCCTTGAGGGGGGCTGTTCACCAGGACCAGGCATGGAGCAGATCACAGGGTGGTGAACATGTGCCACTGCTTGACACTGTCCCCCAGACCTGGTGTGCAACTGCTGCTGCCGCCCCTCCAACTGCTGAGCCCCAGGTCCACCTGTTCCACCTCCGTGCTGACAGCAGTGCCAGACACCTGCACAGCCACGGTGCTGCCCCACCAGTGCTGACAGGCTGGCCTGGGACTGTGCCAGCATGCTGAGTGCGGGTGTGAACCAGGAGGCCCAGGGGCATGTGCTGGCCTGCCATGTGTCCGTCATGGGACACACACCTATCACTGCCCATTGCAGGCCTGCTATCATCAATGGTGCAGGTGCGTGCCACTGCCGCAGCACAGCATGCATGGCATACCTGCATGCCAGACTGCTGTGACACAGGCTGTCCCCCCCTGCACCCGTATCACTGACACGGGTTGTTGGCCCAGCGTGCATGCTGCTGCAGTGCCTGCAGGCTGGTGGCGGAGGTGGATCTCCCTCCTCCCGTCCAGCAGGTCTGCCTCACTGTCTGGACCCACCACCACCACCCGTGTCCTGCAGGCGAACAGGATCTGTAACAGAAAGAGTACATGTGAGTGCATGTGAACAACAGCCCCCAACAACATCACCATGTCATACCGTGCAGTGATGGGCTTCCACCTGTCTGGAATCCTCCGCCTAAATGCGCCCCATAGTGGCACTCGGCTGCATGGCGCGACCAGTGTCTCCTCTGTAGGGGTCAGCTGCAGCACCACTGGTGGGCCCCCCCGTGCCAGCCGTGCCACCCTGAAGGCTGCCACCTTCTCCTTCAGCCTCCTGCGGTCAGTCCCCATCTTCTTCCTGCATTCCTGCGGAGCGCTGGGTGGCTTCGTTGCGGGTTGGCGGCCGAGCTACCCCTCCCATTGCAGCTGCACGCTCCTGGGGGTGCCCTCCGTCCACTCAATGTTGGCTCATCCTCCAGGTAGGCCTGGAAGAGGCCTCTGTCTCTGCCGTGGTGAAGTTCGGCCTCCTCCCTCGCCCGCCGTCCACACCTCAAGCTTGGCTCTGGTCAGTCATGGTGATCTGTATGGGTGGAAGTGGACACCTGTCACTGTGCAGTCGACAGCATTTCCCCATGAGCATAGCTGCCGGCCCGGGGGTGCAGAAGCCCCCGTTTCCCCGCATGGCAGATACTGATAGAAGGGTGCCTTTGTCCCTTTCTAAGTGCCCTTTTCATGCTCAGCCCCTCAGCCTTTATCATCCTCCGCCCCAGGCATTGTCCTAGGCATCACACAGCATAACTCACCTCTCACCTGCAGTAACCAAATCTGGCCAGCACACCCACAGTCGCATTTTTTATAGCGCCAACACATGCAAATGAGTGTGGCTCAACTTCAATGACATGCTAATAGCCTGCACCTTTGAATGGCTGATCGGATGATTTGCATATGTCGGCTGAATATCAGCGTATTGCGCTGCGCTATCTGGAAGAATCGCTGAGCCAATGGTGCAGGTTTGTGCTGCGTGCCACACACGCATTACGCATGCCCAGAACAGCTTACGCGTAAGTCTGTCATGCTGCAGACCTGCTGGCGCGATAAGCGATTCAGGCCATAGCCACCTTTGTGCCAGTGGCGCTACAGCACTGGGCACTATATGGCGCTGTGGCACTACTGCGCGATAGTCCACTGTGGCACTGGTGCTCAGCTTGGCAGTCGCGCAGGATGCCTATACGTCCGATGGCGCTGTGCGTAGCCTTGCGTCATTGCCGTGACCTTGTGTATGCCCTCTGACCCCTGGCGCTGTTGGCATGCCATGTGTAAGTCCCTATTGCGCTGTCTGGTGACAGCGCCATGTAAAGTGACGGCGCTGTTCGAACAGCGCGATTGGAGCCTGTGGTGGTTCGTCAGCAACAACTCCACATGGGGTTACCGGCGCGGCAGGCGCGCCATATTGCCTGCTGTAAAGTTGGTGCCATGGCTAGGAGGAGGGCGGTGTCCTGGAGCCAGCTTGAAGTGGCCAACCTGGTGGCCCTGGTGGAGCCCCACTGTGAGGCACTGTATGGTGAGGCCCCCCTCACCATGCCTAGGACCCACATGTGGCAGCAAGTGGCCACTGACCTGGTGGAGGTCACTGGCCGGGGCCGGTCTGCTGAGCAGTGCCGGCACCGGTACAGTGACCTCCGCCGGAGGGAGCCGGAACTCTTGACACGGCTGCGTTCACGTGCCAGGCGGGGCGTGGTGCCTAGGCCAGGTGAGTGTACCATCTATGCACCTATATTCTCTGTAGGGGTGTGTGTGTGCTTGGGTGGCTGTGCATAGGTGTGTCAGTGTGTGCAGCTGTGCGATGGATGGTTATGGCTGTGTGGGCAGGCACTCTCACTGGGGCAGGGGCACTCTGCTTTGAGTCACACTGATGTTTGTCTCAACATATGTCTCCCACAGGCGGATTGGCAGGACACAGGGCCAGGGGTGAGGTGGGCCATGCCAGGGCCCCGGTGCCGGGGGGTGTTGTGCCCCAACAGCAGCAGCAGCAGCAGCAGCAGCATCAGACCCAGCTGCTGGAGGAGTGTGAGTATCATTACTTCATGGATGCTATTGCATGCTGGGGGGGCAAGACCACCAGCCATGCGGGACACAACCAATGGGGAGGTCATAATTCCACTATACAAAACACTAGTGAGTCCCCACACTGGAGTACAGTGTACAGTTCCGGAGACCATACCTACGTATGGACATGGACTGGGTGGAGAGGGTTCAGAGGAGGGCGACATGGATGGTGCATGGATTGCATCACAAGTCCTATGCAGACAGGTTGACGGAACTGGAACATGTACTCCCTGGAGGGGAGGAGGGTGTGGGGATATGATGGGGACATACAAGTATCTTACAGGGGGGAACAGAGTGCAGGAAAACAATATCTTTAAGCGTAAAGGATGTTCCAGGACTAGAGGGCATGGGATGAAGTTGGAGGGGGGACAATTCAGAGGAAACATGAGAAATATTTCTTCACAGAATGGGTGGTGGACAAGTGGAACACCCTGCCAGAGGAAGTGGTGGGGCTGACTTGGTCACGGATTTATGAATGCATGGGTTGGCCATAAAGGAATTCTGGAGGTCAGGGTGAGGGGAACGGACTTAGGACAACAGAGTGAACTTACAAGGTCAATGGACGGACTGGGTGTCCCATAGGCCCTTATCTGCCGAACACTGTCTATGTATCCATGTATGTCGGCATGACACAGGTGACCTGCATCACAGTGCAGTATCACGGCACGCCTGTGTATGCATCACTGGTGGTCCAGGCATGCACTGGGCACATAGCTGTGTAACTGGTATCGCACCACATTGCCACATCACTTGCCAGCCTAGTTTGTACTGTGATTGGCGTGGGCGTGTGTGTGGGCAGTGGTGCGCATAGCTGGTGCCACCTGTTTGTGATGGCCATGTGCATGTTCATCTGGGTGGGTGCATGCCATCACAGGTGCGGACATTGGGCTATATGGCTTGCAGGTTGGGTGGTGTTCAGGGTTGTGGTCAGTCACAGCCATTGACTGTGTTCCCATTTTCCTAGGCCTCGAGGTTCTCCGGGATTCGCAAGACATTGGGCCTGACACAGGTGGCCATTGAAAACCAGGCCATTCTTCAGTCAATCAGGCGCCATGGCCTGCGGAGGGCGTCACCGGACAGTCAGCACCAGGCGAGGGATGACCAGCCAGCTGGGCCTTAGTGGCACATCCTTCACTTCTCCCATCCCTACCACCCTGCCTTCCCTCTCCCAGTTGTTCATCCCTACCCCTTGAACACCCCTACCTTGTACCCATCCCCCCCTTGTAAATAGTTGTTGTTTATGGTTTTGGTTATTTAGTATTTGAAACTTTAAATATACCTTTATATTTTGATATGAATACTGTGTTGGTCTCTGATTTGCAGCTGGCTATGGGTGTTCAGTTGCAGTAGTGTGCATGCCATCTGGGTGGTATGGTCCTGGTGTGTGTGTGTGTGTGTGTGTGTGTGTGTGTGTGTGTGCATGGGGAGGTATCTCCAGCATGAATTGACTTTCTGTTGGTCTTGCCATTTGCTGCCACCACTGTGGGTGCACAGGGTGGGTCTTGCCTGTATGCTTCTGCAACGCAGAGGTTGACGTGTGCCAGAGATGCATGGTGTTTCCTGCAGTGCCAGTCACTGCACATGGGTGGTGTCTTGGGGTCATGGTGCAGGGTGTGTTGTGCATACGGGGCTGATGTGCACTGTGGTTGTCAACCCCTGTGTGTGGCACTCTCTGCCTGCCAGTGGTTGTGCTGGGGTGTCAGGGCTCTGCTATGCTTTGTTGGCTTGTCCCCATGGGCACGTGGATCATCCGTCCCACCCCCAGTGATGCTGTGCTTGGGGTGTGCCGGTGTGGTGTGGGTTCTGCAGTGTGTTCCTGTGCCCATGTATGGCATGGCTGGCGGTGAGCCCCAGCCTGCCTCCCTGGATGTGCAGTTCCATTGCTCTGGGGGCTGTGCTTGCGCTATGGCAGCTCTGGAATGCTCAGCTGAGCTCATGGTTGCGCCATGGCGCAACATTTCGCTCAGCTTCTCCCCTTCCTGGGTTGCCCAGCGATGGCGCGGTATGCGATATTCAGGCGTTGGTTGCTTGCGCTATTTGCTCTGCTCCATGTTTGAATATCGCACCTGTTGCACATTTGCGCAACTGGTTTGCGCTTGCTCCTACTGTTGCGCCAGTTTTGAGCGCAGTTTGAATATCCAGGCCCATGTGTATGACACCTTTTTTAAATGTATGTCACCTTCCTACCACATTGTGAAAGTCTGCATCCTCCTCACATTCTGAGATTGTGTCTGCCTACTGATTTAAAAAATTCTGTCCCCCATATTCCAGAATTTAGCCTCTCCACCACAATCCAAAACTATATGCCTCAGATACATTCCCAAATTGTGTATAACCATCAAATTCTAAAATCACGAATCCCTACCACATACCATCTTTATCTGTGTCAGGTTCAGAAATTGTGTGCCCCCATAGCTTTCTGAAATTGTGCCTTTGTTAATTCTGAAATGGCATCCCTACCACATTCTGAAATCTTATTTCTGCAGTATTTTAAAACTACAACCATAGCTTTTCAAAGCCATGTCCCTAGTTATATCCCAAAACCTCGAACCCTAGCACATTGTGTTTCTGCATATTCTGCAAATGCATGTACCACACCCACCCCAGTGTTAGCTGTAAAACATGTTTACTGCAACTACAATGCTATAACATTTGGTATAAATAAATGCTATGATTTTTTTGTCTGTGATTACTAGACTATGAATTTTGGCTCTGACATCATCACCAGCTCTTCACTGAAACCATTCTTTTTGAATGGGCATTGAAATCAAGTTACAAAATAGCATGCAACTTTTAAACCAGAAATGCATGCTAATGGTGAAAAATATGACATACGTTTTAATTCTGTTTTCAAATTCCCCTTATCTCCTACCCTATAAGATCCCCTTTGCATTCATTTAGAGTCTGCCATGCACATTTTTACATAAAAAAAAATAAGTCACATTCTTTCCAATATTTTCAGTTTTATTGCATAGATAAAATCATAGCAAAACATGTGCACAGCTGGCCCCTCGTGGACCTTGGAGGTCGTGACGGCTTGGAGCAGCCTTCCCCCACAGCCAGGAGCTGAAAGCAAAAAATTCAAGCCGACCCCCTGTGGACCTTGAAGGTCATGAGGGCTTGGAGCAGCCCTCTCCCACAGCCAGGAGCCGAAAGCAAAAAATTCAAGCCGAATTTCAAGGATCTTTGAGGTCAGTGAGGCTTGGAGCAGCCTCCCACAGCCAGGAGCCGAAAGCAAAAAATTCAAGGTATGGATTTCAGCTGCACGCAGTCACCTGATTGTGACCATCGGTGCTTCAGTGCAGCTTGCAGAAGACAAAGACTGCTATCTTGGTGCCTTTTTCATTTCAAATTAATTCTCGGTGTGCAAGTGGAGATAGAGTATTTGCAACTTAAATTTGTCACTTGAGGCATAACTGTGTGTAATCTCAGTGCAAGTTACCTTAAATCTGAACTTAAATGCAACCTAATTTTTGTCACTCAGGGCTAAACTGTGTGTAATCTCAGTGCAAGTAAGTTACTTTAAATCTCAAGTTAAAAACCTAATTGTAAAGTGTCAGTGGAGTTGCTTTAAGCACATGCAAGCTACTTTAATTACCAGTAAAGTTGTAGTTTGGCAGAGCCTGAGACAATATATTAAAATAAGGAGCCCAAATCAGTTAGCCCAACTGGTCCTGCACTTTCAAGGTTATTCAATAGCTGTGAAAAGTATTTTGTAATTATTATCCCAATACTGCTCAGCCCCCAGCAGTGTCCCACCCTTCCCCTTACCTATTTAACCTGAGTCTCTTCTCCCTCTCCTTCCTCCACAGCCGACCCCCTGTGGACCTTGGAGGTTGAGAGGACTTGGAGCAGCCTTCCCCCACAGCCAGGAGCCGAAAGCAAAAAATTCAAGGTACGGATTTCATCTGTGCGCAGTCGCCTGATCGCAACCGTCGGTGCTTCAGTGCAGCTTGCAGTAGATTGCCCCGGTGCCCCCACCTCCACCCTTGGTTGGCTTGCACATATATAGGGACTACAGCATCATGTGTGAGTAGAAAATAACCTAGCAGCCCACTTCTCCAGCAGCAGCTTATACAAACACACCACTAGCGGCCACTACTCTCAGTCATCCTATTCCTAATCCATTCTTTAGCAAACATGCTCCCTCATCTCCTGATGCCTGCCCTCATTACCTCACTAATCCCCTAATGGCTCCAACCACCCATCCACAGAATCTCCCATTTTGGATACCCTCTGCCCACCACACTAAGGGCACATGCTTAATACCTTGGTGGGACCACAATCTGCACACCCACATGCCCCCAAGGCACAACACACTGAGCGCACATGCTACCTATCTGTGCTAATAACCAACCCTTACACCCTCAATGCACGCTGCACTGCTACAGTGTTCCACTTCAGGCTACAACCTCCATCAACTCCTATTATCTAGCACTTTGGTAACCACCTTCCTATATCCCCCACCCTTATAACCCACCTCATATGCACCCTCCCAGCCCCAATCACACTCTACAAAAATCACACTAACTTCCAGACAAAATGTGCATCTCCAAAACTGAGCAGATTAGCACTACTCAGACATGCTCTCCTCCTCCTGCTTCTATCAAAAATGTTCACTAACCCAGGCCCACCCACCCCTACTGTCTCTTTGGATGGAAAACAAGGAAGCCTCCTGCCACACCTTAATATCTGCAGCAAGCAGAAGGAGCTCACTCCCCTACAGGGCTGGATTGCCCAACACTCACCCAATGTCCTAGCCCTATCAGAGACCTGGTTCTCAGACAGAATACCCAATGGCTCGGTCTCCCTCAGTGACTACACCATGTATCGTGCTGACAGACTTAGTAAGAGGGGAGGCGGCTGTGCCATTTACGTAAAATCTTCCCTGCACTCCCTGATTATCCCCATACCGCCACCATTGCGTGGAGCCCAGACCCTAACAATCAAGCTCAGCCTTGGCAACCCAGGTAAAACCCTCAACATTATGGCGGTGTACGTACCCCCTTGTAGTCAAAAGCTCGCTTTTGAATCTGTCCTGGACAGTATCACCCACCTCCCACCTAAGAGTGAAGTCGTTTTAATGGGAGATTTCAATGTCAATTGGCAATTATCGGCCTCGTCCCACTACAAGAACTCAGCCCTGGCTTACGACCTCACCCAGGTCATCAAATCCCCAACCAGACTGGACACAAGAACAGGAACTTATACCCTTATTGACCTTATCCTCACCAACAGGCCTAAGAACATCTCCCAAATCACAGTGCTTCCTGATTCAATAAGCGATTACTCCACAGTGACCTGCCGGTGGTCCACTAAAATCCTCCCTGCCCCCAAATGTCTCTGTACAAAGACACCTCAAAGAGTGCCCTAGCATGGCTCAAGTCTCACTTTGCCTCCTGCGATTGGCCCCCTATTCACACTGCCCAGTCTGTGGATGCTGCTCTTACCTACTTCATTGCCATCTTCAATATAGCCAGTGAAATATTCGCACCCTTCTCCAAGCAGATAGTAAAGTGAAGACACACACCCTGGATCACCCAACCTCTCCTAGACCTAATGCACCACAGGGATAACCTATGGCATAGGGCCCTTGACTCCCAGCTCCTGCAGGATAGGTAGCTGTACAGAGAAGCCAGAAACAGATGCACATGGGCTACCCGGCAAGCCAAAACTGCATACTATAAGCACACCCTCACCTCCTCCTGGACTCCGGAAAAAAACTTCTGGAACAATATAAAGGAACTCTGAAGGAAAACTGTATCCCCTACCCCCGTACTGCTTACAATTGATGGAATTACCACCCAGGACCCTCATGTCATCTCCGATGCCCTCAATACTTCCTTCTCTGATCTCTCACATTCTCCCCCCAAACTTCTTTGATTCAACCACCTACCACCCCCACAGATACCTCGCCATCTCCAACACTCACCCTTTCAGACTAAAAAGTCATCTCTTGTAATGAGGCAAAACACTATCTCACCAAAGCACTGGAGAACTCTCACTATAGTAGTGGTTCCCTGGACCTCAAAATCATTCAGCTTACGCTGGATGTTACGCTGCCTCATCTCACCAAAATCCTCAACCTATCCCTATGCCTCAGCCAATTCCTCTTGGCCTGGAAGAAAGCAATAATAACCCCTATCCTGAAAAGTGGCGACCCCACCACCACAAGCAATTATAGCCCAATATCAATCCTGCCACCCCTTTCAAAGGCCCTTGAAAAAATAGTGTCTGTTCAATTAATCAACTACCTCTCCAAATATGACCTGCTCTGCCATGAACAACACAGTTTCCAGAGAGGACACAGCACTTCAACTGCCCTAATTGAACTTACCACATTTGTTCACGAGGCTCTAGAACAAGGCTCCCCTGGCAGGCACTCTCTATGTTGATCTGACCAAGGTGTTCGATACCGTCAGTCACGAGTTACTACATACTCTCCCATCCATTAATTTTGCACCAGAGGTCACTGCCTGGTTCAAAGACTATCTCTCAGGTCGGACACAGCAAGTCAAACTCAATACAACTATCTCCTCCAGCAAACTGGTCCAAACTGGTGTCCCCAAGGATCAATACTTGGTCCTCTACTCTTCACCCTCTTCTGAACTCCCTCTTGAACTCTTGCAGCGGCAAAATGCTGCTTTATGCAGACAATGTGGTAGTCTTCTGGAAACATCCCCACCGTAATTCCCTACAAACTGCCCTGCAAGGCTTCTTTAGGGAGCTGGAAACCTGGTTCTTGGAACACCGACTAATAGTCAACTACAAGAAAACTAAATCTATGATCTTTACACATCGCCAAAGCCCCCATTGTCATGCACCACTAGTTGTAATGAATGTCCTTGGCTCCGTGCTTGAACAGGTCTCAGAGTTCAAATACCTTTTTGTAGTCACATTAGACACCCCGCCTACCTACCATTCACACATACAACAACTCTCCTCCTCTATTAACACTAGACTGGGGATCCTGTACAGGTATAAACACTGCCTACCCCCTCAGGCCATGCAACTTGTGGTGTCTTCATCTATTTTATCTTTGGTGGACTACGGATTAGTAATCTATGGGTTGGCTGACCATACTGCCCTACGCAGCATCAACCTCGCCCTCAACAAAGCTTGCTGCTGGTCATGAGATGTAACAGGTTAACTCACACATGTGACCTTTATAAACATACTGGCCGGCTAAACCTCCAGGGCAGACTAAAGTACCATACCTGCCTCCTTGCAAAAAAAAATACACCTTAAGCAAGCCTCAATTAGCCTCCATCCACTTATCCACACAACTCCTCAGAGGAGGACACAAAGGCACTCAGCTAACCCCGCCCTCCTAGTCCCACACTGCAGAACATCGCCTGGACAAAGATCCTTCTGCTATCGTGCTCTTCTGTGGCTGAACAGCCTACCATCCTCCATCTCCCAGGCCCATAATCTCAACCTATTTAAATCAGGTCTCAAAACCCTACTCCTTGACTCAACAACCTGTGACTGTATCTAACCCCCCTCACACCTTATGATACTATCTTAACCCGACCCAGGACCTTTCTTATGCTCCCCGTTTGTTGTAACCCTCAAATTACTTATAGGCCAGGACTGTATGACCTTGTATTATTACTTAATATTGTATATGCACCTTGTTTTTTGCTTCCTCTGTACTGCTACTTTAATCTGACGTGGAGCCTTTGCAAAAGAGTCCATGACTCAAAGGGTTGTAATTCTGATTCTATTCAATAAACAATAAACAATAAACAATATGAACAGATTTACAATTTATAAACATACTAAAATGTCTGTGTTAGACATATTCATTAAAAAACAAAGTCATTATAAATATAAGCATCATGCACATATTCATAGTTTCTCACATGTTATTGGAAAGCCTACATCTTTCTTTCTTTATTCTGAGAGCAAATGATCTCAGACAAGATGTATTTGTAGTATCGATGGGCTTTAGAATAAAACAAATTTTACTCTCTACAGAGTGGGCCCTCTACTTTTCTAAGAGTTTGTAACCATATTGTCCTCACCAGATCATGATAGGATAATCAAAAAGTAAAAGCTCTTCATGATTCATTCCCTTAGTCCCACATATAGAAATAAATTCTTCTGTCAAATCTTTAAGTCAGCCCTTCCCATTATCAAAAAGCAAACAAAAAAATGGCATGTAACCTATGGCCTAAGCTGTGTGAACAGGTTCTTTGTTGGGCATCTTTAATTAATCCTAAATATTTTTCTTCTACAAAAGTTGGTTTTCTAGTCCAGTATGAGTGGCACCATGTGATTTCTGTGCATCTGGCCATATATTCTTGCATGGCCATGTCAGTTGGACACAGTTTGGAAAGCTTTAAATATTATTAAGCAGTTTCAGGAATTGAAATTAATCCTATACAGTATAGTGTTGTGCAAAATTGAAAAATTTTGCCCAGCAAAATATTTCACATAATCCCCGCATTTTATGAAATATTTTACAGGTGCCAAATGCAAAATCCCCTCTGGTGAAATGAGAAATTTTGCAAGTGAAACACTAATTTCACAAGCGAAATGTAGAATTACACCACCCATGGTCAAAATTCCACATTCGAGAGCCAAGAGGATGATAATATTAAAAAAATTAGTTTTTTAAAGACCCACCATCCCTGGTGTCTAGTGGTCCCACCCCACCCAGCTGATTGCCAACACACAATATGAAGAATTACCCTCCCACTGAGATTCAGCTGCTTTACTGTCCTCCATTCACAATTTCCAATAAATATAAATTTCCCTGGTGTCTAGTGGCCCCACTCCCCCATGACAATTGCTGGCCAAATGAAGAATGACTGCCCCCAGATTCACACCCTTTTCCCCTCCCCCTGTTGTCCATAGGTGCCAGGGCCAACAACCGTCTTTGTAAAAAAAAAAAAAGGAAACAAACAAACCTTTCCCTGGTGCCTAGTGGACCCCCTCCACCCTGCTGGTAGTAACCCCAACCTACCCTGCACACCCCATTCTATGACCCCCAATGCGGGCCACTGGCATAGCGTTCCACTCACCTCCATGGCTGGCAGCCCTACTGAACTATTTTACAATGAGCCCAAGTGAGTCCACCACTTTCAATTAATGATCATGTGCACGCGCTCATTCACTGAAAGTGGCAGGCTCACGGACTCGTATAAAAAGAGCTCAGTGGAGCTGCTATTATAGGTAGTGGAAGGGCTGTGCCAGTGACCCATGGTGGGAATCATAGATGCAGGAGTGAGAGTGTGGTGGGGTTACTACCGACAGGGTGGGGGGTCCACTAGACACCAGGGAAAGGTTTATTTCTTTCTTTCTTTTCTTTTTTACAAGAGGACTGATGTTGGCCCCGGTACTTACAGACAACAGGGGGAGGGGGGGATAGGTGTGAATCTTAGAGGGGTGTCATTCTTAATTTGGCTGATGATTTGCCTGGGGAGGTGGGGCCACTAGACACCAGGGAAATTTATATTTATTGGAGACCGTGGATGTGGAACAGGGCTGAATCTCGATGGGGGGGAATTCTGCATATTGTAGGCTGGAAATCGGCCTGGAGGGGGGCCACTAGACACCAGGGATGTGGGTCCTTGGGTGGGAAAGATGGGAGGGAGGAAAACACTTATTTTTTATTTAACATGAAATTCCACATTTCACATCAGCAAAATTCCAGCGAAATGAGTGATTTTCACAAAATATTTTGTGGGGCGAAATTCCTGAATTTGCTAGCTAAATAAAATTTTGCTGCATCTCTAATGCTGTACTTGGCAGGCCTCTAGTACACATTTCCTTGTCTAGACAGGAAAACCACAACATTTTATGTGGCTTTTTTGATATGGTCTAACCAACACAGTTTTAAAAATATGTTATTATCTATACAGCAGATTTTGCAGAAATACATAATTGATCTTTTTAGAGCAAGATTTCTACTACATACCATAGCAAGCCAACCTCAGCCTCTAATACTGCTTCAGAGTCATTTAAAGAGAACCTCAGGGGAAGGCATAACCCATATTTTTGTGCATCTTCCAGTGTCCCAATTTATTCTACACCCCAGACATCTGCTCTATAAAGGAGCTGACCTGGTCTCTAATTTTCACTGTGTGGACCCTTTTAAGTGGTGTTATAGAGTTATTGGCAATTTTTTGCCAAATGTATTTATTTCCCATGCTGTCTGAATGTTGTTCTTTTTAGCCTCATTACTGAGACAGTCCTGATTTCCAAAACTGTCATGGTTTACTCCTTAATACTTATAGTTTTTCACAACTTCTTGGGTTGTTCCTTCCATATTCCAGTTCAGATTGGGACATATTTTCCTACTTAATAGTAGCACTTTGGTCTTACTTACATCAATTTCAGCTGTAATGACTTTAAGTTTGATGCTAAACAATCAATACTACCTGTAAACAAAAGGGGTTTGCCATAAAATACCACCATTAGTGTTTAGGAAAAAAACAATCTTTGTATTACCAATTTTGGGATAATCCATTATTAAATGGTCCAAGTCACCAACAATTGTACTGATGTACAAATTAGAAACAGTAGGAGCCAATAAAATGCTTGTTTTACTTTGGATTTTCTATGAAACTCTGAAGGCAATTACCCATTTAAAACTACTCCCACCCTAGTCTATGTACTATATGAAATAATTTGATATTCTCCAGAGCATTTCATCTATTCCCAGTTCTGTAGGAATCCTGCAAAGAATTCTCCTAGTCACCAAACTGAAAGTGGACTATATAACAGCAAAGACTACATGAAGATCATTAACCTTTTGATGAATATATTTGCTTACCAAGTAATTTAATATAATAATATGATCTGTTGTGGAGCAGTCAGACTTAAAGTCAGCTTTATTTTATAAATTAGGAGCCACAATCTATTCTTGGAGTTTGCCCAAGATACATCTTGTATAGATTTTCTCCAAGGTACATAACCAAGTTATTAGTATATAATAATTTGGGTCTAACATGCTTCCTTACTTATGGATCAAACAATTTATTCAGATGTTCCAGTCCCTAAGAAGAATTTTGTGGAGGAAATTACATTGACTATTAGCATAAATTAACGTGCCCAATATTTTAAGCCAACATAGAATAATTCCATTGGCATTCAGTTGAATCCAGGGGCCTTGTATTGTGCAAGGATTCAAGGAACCATATCAGACTCTGTTACATACTTCCAAATTGGTAGGTTTGTCTAATTGAAATCTCTGGAATCGTGTGGAAAACTTTGATAATGGACTGTGGGCCTCATCTACTTTAATATCAGAACCTTCAAAAAGATGTTGAAAGTGTTTAACCCAGTTGTCTTCAGGGATATAGGCCTCAATATTTTAAAGTATTGTAAGTTCTCTGCACAAAATACAATCAATTGCCAGAACTCATACAAACAGAGGAGAGAAAGAAGTAAATGCCTCAGCTGGGACTTGCACCCAGGCCACCCAGAATACCATTCCAGTTGCACTACCGGCTGCACCACCAAGGCAGGTGGAAACTGGGCTGTCGCAGAGCACATAACTCTTTCTCCAATGCACAATCTAATGCTGCACAGACAATTACATTTTTAATCACAAGAGTCCGGTGTGCATATTTATGGAAACCTTCAACAAAGGAGAGAAAGAAGTAAGTGACTAAACTGGGACTTGAACGCAGGCTGACTGGAATACCATTCCAGTTGTACTACAAGCTGCACCACCAAAGCAATTGGAAACTGGGCCATCCCAGAGCACATTGCTCATTCGCTAATGCACATCCTGGTGCTGCACAGACAATTACATTTTCAATCACAAGAGTGCAGAGTGCATACTTATGAAACACATACAGAGGAGAGAAAAATTAAGTGCCTCAGCTGGAACTTGAACCCAGGCCACCCAGAATACCAATATGGTAGTGAATCAGCTGCACAATCAAGGCAACTGAGCCATCCTGGGCTCATTACTCTTTCTCCAATGCACAAACTGGTGCTGCACGGACAGTTACATTTCAATCACAATAGTGTGGTGTGCATATTTATGGAACACATAACAAACAGAGGAGAAAAGAGGTAAGTACTTCAAATGGGACATGAATCCAGGCCACCCAGAAAATGTAAATGTCTTTACAAAACTAGTTTGTGCAATGGAGAAAGAGTAATGTGCACTGGGATGGCCCAGTTTCCAATTGTCTTCACGGTACAGCTAATAGTGCAACCAAAGCTTTATTCCAGGTGGCCTAGGTTCAAGTCCCAGCTGATGCACTTACTTCTTTCTCTCCTCTGTTTGTGTATGTTCCATAAATATGCACACCACACTCTTGCTATTGGAAATGTAATTTTCTTTGCAGCACCAGGTTGGTTTTGCATTGGAGAAAGAGTACTGAACTCTGGGACAACCCAGTTTCCAGTTGCCTTGGTGGTGCAGCTGTTAGCACAGCCAGAATAGCATTCTGGGTGGCCTGGGTTCAAGTCTCAGCTGAAGCACTAATTTCTTTCTCTCCTCTGTTTGTATGTGTTCCATAAAAATGTGCACCACACTCTTGTGATTGAAAATGTAATTTTCTATGCCGCACCAGGTTGTGCACTGCAGAAAGAGTAATGTGATCTGGGATGGCCCAGTCCCAGTTGCCTTGGAGGCACAGCTTGTACCACAACTGGAATGGTATTTTGGGCACCGGGGTTCATGTCCCAGCTGAGATGCTTACTTCTTGCTCTCGTCTGTTTGTATGTTTTCCATAAACATGCGTACTGTATTCTTGAGATTGAAACTGCCAGAAATATTTAGTATTTTTGGTAATTATAGCAGTCTCCAAATCCTCCCACAACTGCAACTTAAATGAAGTCTTCTTTTAGCTAACAGAGAAAAATATTCCATTTTAACATTTTTAACAGCTGCAGCAGTTTTAATCAGAAAAACATCTATGATAATTTGCCAAAGAAGGTAGCATCTGTTTTTAGTTTGATACTCTTTATCAATCCAGTTTGTTAACAGTGTATTTCCTTTGCCGAGTAAATTTATCACCTGCTCCATTACCTCTGAAAATTTTGTAATAACCTATTGGGCCATCTGCACACATTCCTAGTATGTGACAAGAGAAAACTCCTAGTTATGCTCATAATTACATGCTAGGATATAGCTTCATTAACAGTATTAGTTAGTACTAGTCAACTTTAAGAGGTCAGTTGTGTGGATTCAAACCTGGGTCTACTGCTTCATAGATCTTTGTAGCTAAGCTACTGTCTTAGTCATAGGGTATCTCTCAGCTGTCCTAAATTACAAGGGTTGTACAGAATTGCTCTGCTCCACAGCTATGCCACAATAAAAAAGGTGCTGCTCACTGTCAGAGAAGGTGCTGCTTGACACTATGGGCCCAGTTTTCAAATGGGGACACAGGACTTGCAACCAAGCCCTGCATCCCTGCAAAGTTTGCTGCACCTGTGTCCATGGGTGTGTTACAATTTGCACCAAATTTTATAAACTTGGACCCATGTTGCAGCAGTGCCCCCATTTTATGTCAGCTTGCACCAAAGCTGTGGTGCAAGCCCTGTAAACTGGCTCCCCCACAGACACAAAGTTAGATCAGGGGGAGCTGGCACAACTTGCTGCCTTACCGCAAGAGACTTGTGGCAAGAGGTTTGTGGCAAGCAGCTTACACAATCATGTTTGCCACAAGTCTCCACATGTGGCAAAGCCTCTGCCACAAGTCCCTTGTGGTAGATGCATGCATTTGAAAATCGGGCCCCATATATTCAGACCTTAAAGGGACATGGTCAGCCTTTTTTGCTTCATATTATTTCTAGTTAAAACCCTGTATTTTATGATTGCTTACTTTCTTGAAAATTCATTGATGTTGCTGGTTGTTTTAACTGCCTCTGCTTAATAGAAGTGAAATGCATGCTAATGTGTAATTATACCCAACCTTGTTTTGTTTCAGATCCTTGGTCTACTCATATTGCATTCTTCCTGAACATTAGAAACACCCCCAGCAGTACAGCAAATCATGATGTAATAGTGTCCTCTACTCTCAATGCACAATTAGTGGACAGACCATGTTGAGGATTTTTCAAAGTCCAGGAAAGACACAGTGGGAGTTGGTCAAGGAATGTAAACAAACATGTTTTTGAATGGTGACACCAACATGGTGGGCAGTATGTTTTTCCCTTTTTAAAACAAAAAAAATAATCAGAATTAAACTACGAGCTACATCCGCAGTTTCTACAGAATGTGAACAATCATGACATGTGTTTTTTAAACTAGGAACACTTTGAGGCCTAAGGGGGTTGAATGTGTCCCTTTAAAGGGACAATCCATACACAGTGGCTGTCATAGTTTATAAGCCCATAAAATGTTCTTCTAAGGGAAATATTGTACTCACCAGTAGCTGGCAGCAGTTCTAGGATATATATGACTAACCAAGCAAAAAAGCCACTCCAACAGCCAGGTGTGATTCGGAGACAGTAGAGCAACCACAAAGAAAAACTCGAGCACTACCCACTGCAAACAAAGCAATAACAAGTTCTCATAGATTTCAATACATTTTTATTATATAAGTTTAGTGCCAGAAGACATAACAGACCCCCCACACAAAGGAACACACAGTGAGACCCTCAAGACTCCTACTGGTTTCACCTCAGAGCGCCTTTAGGGAGTGTCCTACAATGTGCATCACACTACTTTTAAATCCCCATCTTAAAGTGGCGGTGCAAACCATACCATTTATCACAGTGTGAGATACATAGATAGACAGACAGACAAGCATGCAGGCAGGCAGATAGATATTTTATTTATAAAAACACCCATCTCCAGAGACTCTGGGCACTGCACAACAAAAGAACATCAATACATATAAATAAGTCATCATTAAAACAAATCTAAAATTACTCTATCCATCTCTTAAAACCAATTAATCAGCCAATCAGTGGAAGCCTGTTGGAACAAGTATGTTTTTAACCCCTTTTTAAAGGCTTCTTCTGAGGGAGCATCCCTTAAATAATCAGGAAGGGAGTTCCACAGGGTAGGTGCTGACAACGAGAACGCTCTGTCCTTAGAGTGCCGCAAACTAACCCTGGGAACTTCCAGGAGGCCTCCCCCAGCAGAATGGTGTGCCCTGGGTGGATGGTAGGGAACAAGGAGATCTTGCAGATAGACAGGTCCCCTTTCATGAAGGGTCTTGTAGGTCAGGAGCGCTACCTTGAAGACAGTCCTCCACCTGACCGGCAGCCAGTGCAGTCCACAGGAGGACTGGGGTGATATGCTCACACCATCTCACCACAGTCAACAGCCTTGCTGCTGCATTGTGCACCAGCTGCAGCCTGCAGAGGTTGCCTCCAGAAAACACTAGCTCATAAATATTAAAACTAAGGATCTATGTGATATCGGCGATTGTGGAAAGGTGATCGCCGTTAGGGCAAGTGTACATTGGTAAAAATCAATTTTAGTGATGTCCACTCATGGCACAAACCAAAAGGGCACCGAAGACAGATATTTTTTTGTGTTTATGCGGGAGGCCATGCCCCTGCACCACCCTACTAAAGGATTCCTAACCTCGGGGTGTATGTCCGGGGTGAAAACAAACAAAAAAAATCCCAGACCAGCACAAAATATTGATGTAACCAGCATTGAACCCAGCACCCTCCGAACCCTAGCCTGCCATGAACCCACCACGTCACAAGGTCAGCTCAGCAGCCCACCACCATGCTACACCTCACAAACCCTCCCTCTGCTTCTGCCCATCGCATGACTTGTTCGCCCCCCCGCACACATGTACACATAGCGACAGGATGTCACTGTGGTCGTATTCGCTCCCCTTGTCCAGTAGCCCTGTGAGCAGGTGCTTCTATTGAGTCACCCTTTTTGTAAGTGCTCAATAGCGGATGCCTTTATCACAGCATACCTAAAACTAAGTAGTAGTTCTAACAGTTGTACTGCTAAATATGGAAAAGATGAAATTCTTGATTGATTAAATCATTATAACTAATATATACTGTAAGTTATACACTTGCAAATGTATAAATGTACTTATAAGAAAATGCATACATAATCAGTTTGTTAATTGATTATTTCTCCAAACAAGCCAACATATAATCCTAAAGGAGGGAGTACATTCCTATGTACAGTGTCACACATTGGAACAATTAAATTGGATCCAATTTAAATGAATTATCATATATCATGGACCACTTCAAATAAGGATCCAAAATTAGTGCAAACATACATGCTACATCATCCTAGGTTCATCCTAAGAGTATGCCTTCACTGGATGGTAAATCCTATACATGAGGTGCCGAAATAAAGTGGGAACATCACTAATAGTCACAATTATTAAAACAATTAATCACAAAAATATATAAATATTCTTTATATATTCGATAGCAAATAGTGCAACGTGGTTATGTAAAATGATACTGCCATTGATGTACATAATAAGGCAGTTTCCACAAAGGATCCTGGTCATATATGAATAATATAGTCACATTCTATCATATAATCCAGGATTTTTAGGTGCCAGTAACAAACTACCAAAAATATGTACACCTTGATCAAAACAGACCCTACAGGGATCAAAAGGGCTACAATGCCTTTCCTGTAACAGCTAGAGAAGTACTCAATCTCACTTCATTCTATTATAAGCAACATGTCCTCGTATCATTTTTCAATAAGCAACATGCCCCCTCCTATGCACAAATATGTTATCATAACTCGTGTGACAAAATAAGTATAAAGAATATAACTTTTCCCTATATTGTTTAGGTTTTCCTATTCCTAAGCTATGGTGCAAGCTCAAAATAATCACTTAAACCTGGTGAACAAAGAGCACCCAGTCTGTAGAACCAATATAGTTTCCTTTGTGACAGAAGCAATTCCTGGTCACCACCCCTAGGTCTCAATCTGACCCTTTCTATTCCATAGAAGGGAAACTGATGTCATGTGGTGTCACCTACTCTCTTCAGGTGGCAAAGAAAAGCACTGTGTTTGTTTCCTGTTCTGATTTCACTGAGATGTTCTCCCACCCTCAGTTTGAATATCTGGGTAGTCTTCCCTATGTAGAATGCACCACACGTGTAACTAGCAAGGTTACAAAACATGCGTACTACAAATTAATAAATCCTTTAATGTCAAAAGTCCTGTTGGTATTAACTGAAGTGAAATTCTTTGTTTTCCAAATCTTATCACAGTACGTCCACCTACTATACCTGAAACATCCCATAGGTGCTCTTGGCAACCATGTTTGTATAGATTTATTGGGGAGATAACTATGAACCAATACATCTGAGAGATTCTTTGAATACTATATGTATTTCTAGGCTTTTGTGCTGTAATCATATTCAATGCTGGTTCAGTGCTAAGGATATGCCAATATTTGTCCAGTCTCACTTATCATGTTGCTCTTAGTGCAATATCTGGTAATAAAGTGCACCTGTTGCAGAGTATTATCTGATGTGTGTTGTTTATATGTTAGTACAGTCTCTCTGGGGATGTGTCAGACTTCTATTTCTTTCTGCTCTACAAGGGTGGGGCTATATCCTCTATCCAAGAATTGTTGTTTCAGTTCCTGACTTCTTTCCCAATAGGTTCTGGCATCTAAGCATGCTTGCTTTACCCACATAAACTGAGATTTTGGAATGTTGTCGATGGTGTGGCGAGGGTGGCAACTGCTGGCTAGCAATAAACTATTCTTGTCCATTGGCTTTCTGTATAGATCAGTTAATATAGTGCCATCATCCATTTTGTAAATATTGATGTCCAAAAAGTTCACTCTCTCCTGACAATAATGAACTGCAAACCTCAGATTTGGGTCTGAATTTTCCAAGTACTGGACAATTAATGTCAACTCAGCAGTGCCCCCTCGCCACACCATCAGCACATCATCAATATATATGTGCCACATGTCTACTGTCTCAAAGAATGGGTTCTTATCTGGGTCATAAACATTTGTCAGTTCCCATCTGCCAAGATATAAATTGGCATACATGGCAGTGAACATAGCCCCCATTGCTGTACCCTTTGTTTGTAAAATGTATTGCCCTTGGAAAAGAATGACATTTTTCATTAGTACAAACTGAGCCTATTGATACAAGTCAATAAAGTTCTGTGTATAAGCAGTAAAGCCCTCTTAACAAAAACATAAGGCCAAAAGGTCACCCCATGTGGCACATTTGAATAAAGGGCCTCCACATCCAAAATAACAAGAGCCCAATCTGATTCCAGTTGTAGAACCTCCAGGATGTCCAAAATCTGCATTGAATCTCTAACATAGGGTCTTAATTGTGGCACCAAAAAGTTAATGTGATGGTCCAAAGGTTTGTATAATGGTTCCATCAGAGAACCAATACCCGACACAATAGGGTGCCCTGGAACATCCACCATGGTCTTGTATACCTTTGGCAGGACATAAATAGTCTGCCTTACAGGGTGTAGGACTTGCAAATACTCCAATGTTTGTGTACTAATAAACCCTTTATCATAAACCTGAAAAAGAAAAGCATCAATCTCCTGTTTGAAGGTCATTGTAGGGTCTGACTTCAAGCTAGAATGATAATATGTATTGGATAACTGCCTAAAGACTTCTGCTGTATACTTTTCACAGTCCATAAGAACTATTGACCCACCCTTGTGTGCAGGCTTTATAACCAAATCTGTATTAGCTTGTAGTTCTTGCAAAGCAATCTGCTCCACACTGGTAATGTTCACATAATTCAGTGTTAAAAATTCCCTCTGTCGATTCTCAAGTTCCTGTAGAACTGCTCTCTCAAAAGTTATTACTGCTGGAGAATATGCAGGAATAAATGTAGATGGGTGTTTCAATACATACCAAACATGTGTGATACTGAAGACTCAGTTTCTACAATGTTCTGTGTCCCATAGTCCCCCATTGTTACATCTTTTACCTCCCACGGTTTCAGCCTTCATGAAGTAAACCTTCAAATTAAGCTTTCTAGTGAACTTTTTAATGTCCACAAACAGTTCAAAATCATCAACTTTACTTGTAGGAATAAAACTGAGGCTCTTAGACAGTACCTGTAACTGTGGCACAATCAAGGTAATTGATGAGAGGTTCACCACATTTATCTCCTCCTGTTCTTGTAAGGAACTGAACAAGCTAAGGCTGGAACCCAACACACAGAGACAGACATGGTCGGGCATGTACAGTCCCAGGAAGTGTGCCAGCATGGCACAGATGTGGAATTCAGAGATGGGTGGTATGTCACGGGGGACACAACAGATGCAGGTACAGCTGCCACTGAATGCTGCACACCCACCGACAGTGTGCAGCACAACTATGGGGAGCACACACCAGTGCTGGCCCAGGCAACTGGAGCACACATGACCTGTGAGGGGGAGGATGCAGGCCAGGAGGATGGGAGACAGTCTGGCAGCATGGCATCATCTGTGAGGCAGCCAGTGACACCACCACCATTGCCACTTGATGCAGGCCTGGACACAGAGCTGGATGAAGACCTGAGTAGATACTGCCAGGATGTCATGTTTACACAGGAGGCAGCACAGATGGAGCTGGAGGGAATCTGTGACACTGTACAGGAGCACACTGCAGTCACTGTGGCCCATATGTTCCAGCTGCAGGGATCTGTAATGGACATCCATGATACCATAATCACTGAAATCCATGAGGGTGCAGGACAACATGCACATATAGGGGCCATCCTGCAAGACATACACCATTGTGCAGAGAGGCAGACAGACACCATAGAGTGACAAATGTGTGTGATAGAATGAACAATGCGCTACAGGTGACCCAGACAGATGCCATTACCGCAATGCTGGTAGTGCTTCAGGACATCACCCAGTGCATGCGGCAGATCATAGGACACATAACACCAGTCCAAAGCAGATCTGCAGAACTCAATGGGAGGGCCAACACCTGTGACAGTGCCAGAGAACTACATGTGGGACAACAGACAAGCGTGGATGTATTGGCTGAGATGACCTGCAGTGTACATCCCAGGGGTGGCACACAGGATGTCACACACACTGCTGCACAAGGCAAGCAACATGCAATGGAGCATGACAATGTGGATTTTGCTGCTCATTGCCATGCACCCCAGACCATGCCTGTGTCAGGCTCCAATGAGGGTCCTTACAGCCCATGCAGCATATCACTCCAAATACTACCCATGGTGGACACTGACATCCTATCCAAGGATGGACAGGCAACACAGCATGGTGATAGTGTGACAGCACAGGTAGCAGGGGGCACCTATGGATGACACACCACAGGCTAATGACCACACTGCAGCAGCCATGTAATGCGGCATGCACACAGAGTTGCACACACCTCTGAGAGGCAGCGGCACATGGGACAGGTGTCAGGGACACGAGACCATGATGAAGTCCACAGGTGCAGTGGACTGTGAAGAAGAAGGTGCAGAAGGCCCACAGGATCCAATGTAGTCATCGTCACAACATGGTGATGTTGGTGAAGAACAGGGCATGGGTACACAGGAGAGCATAGTGCTGAACGGCCCCCTCAGGCAACACAGTGTCTGCCACATAGCAGGTGCCAGCACAAGAGGATGTGGCACAATGCAGGTGCAGTCACTGCAAATGGACACTCGGCATGGTAGTAGGAAACGACAAGGAGGGGCCAGCACCAACAGAAACATCACCCACTGCACAACCCATGGCACAGTCAGCACATGAGCATAAATGGAAAAGAATGTCCAAGGACACTGTCAGTGGTGCAGGGACAGACCGTGTAACACATGGCATGGACCAAGTGCCAGCACCCCGCTGGTCACAGAGGTTATGGGCACATGCTCAACAGCCACTGGCAGGGAATGACTGCACCACAGAAACATGCCAGATGAACAGAGTGACACCAATGGGCACAGCAGTCATCAGTGATGACTCATCACTGCCCCGCTGCAGGTGTCAGACTACAAAAGTTGCATGCACACATACTGACAACCCACCTGCCACATAGACTGTGACACAGAACACTAATACAGTATGGGCAAATGGCATCCACCCACCCACCACACCCCACCCCATGAGATGCACAGAGGCCACATATAGTAGACCTCCATCAGCCTTAATGTACCACAATGCGACCCATACATGCAATGGTGCTGGACAGTACAGCAAGACTTGGTAGCAACCGTCTGGTGGTTTGGCTTACCCAGTGTCATGCCACTGCAGAACTAAGAGAACCCCTGTGACAGCATACATAGTCACATGATATAAGGGGGGGCATGTGAGTGTGACCACCCATGGAAGTCACATGACTGTGGTGGAGACTGGAGCCAGTGTACCATACATGGCATGATACACATGGTCCAATAACACATGCTGCCACACATGTGCATGCAGTGACACACAGTGTCAGATGGGACCACATGTGTTGCGCACATGGCACATCAGCAACATAGGTAATAGCAAAAACAGTGTGATGTCTGAAAGCAACACAGACTAGGGAATACAAACCTAAAACACTTTAGTGGCATAAGAACAATAAAAAGTAACAACAAGAAAATGTATAACAACAACAACAAACAGTAGAAAACAATGCCTAGCCATAAACAGTAACAGAGGGCTGGATAACCATGGCATTCACATGAATGAACATGCTGTAGGCTAAATAATGCTATCCTGAACATGAGAATGCAGTAAGATGAACATGAAAATGTAACATTAACACACATAACCACTAAAAAGTGGCCACAGGCCACACAGTAGGATGGTAGTGTTACTAATGAGAAGCACAGAGAGGACACATCCCTATGGCTGGAAAATATGGCTCGCTGTTCACCAGTGCTATCCAGATAGAACAGTAGGTCTGTAATGTCTGCACTCAGCAAATCAAGATGCAATGCTAATGGCCACAGTCATGTATTCAGTCCCCCTTATGAATGCCTGTAGCTCAGGGCTGTGCAGAGCATCCAGCACAGCACCCCCCCCCCTCCCAACAGCATGCATGTGCACAGCAGATGCCACATCCTGTGGCTTTTGTTCAACCTGGGCACTATCAGGCCCATGTTCTGCATGCACAGTCTCCAAAATGTCCGGCTCATCCATGCCCTGCTCCTCCATGTCCTGTGACCCGGCTCAAAGAGTAGTGCTGCAATCAATGATAGACATGGGCAGTGTAAATAATGAAGGACAGCCCTCCCATACACAGCAAAACACAGTCTCAAAGTCTGTAAATGCACTCGATACCTTTGAAAAAGTTTGCAGATCCAGTCCAAACAATGTGAAGTAAATTTTGTTTATTCAAAATAACAAAGACAAGACCAAACCAAAAGTTCACAGTAGGAGTTTACAACCATCCCCAGCGCTCCTTTCTTGCAATGAGTCTTCCTCAGGCGGTCTGGTCTTGTCTTTGTTATTTTGAATAAATGAAAATGTATGTCTCATTGTTTGGACTGGACCTGCAATCTTTGTCAAAGGTATCAAGAGTGCATTTACAAACTTCTAGACTGTATGTCCTGTGGCCCCACTGCTTGTGTAGCCTCTGTGTCATCTTGGATATGCTCATGAGCAGGTACATCTTGGCCACTACATGTCCCTACATGCTTGCTTGATTGTCCTCCTGGCCGTCACATTGCCCAGTCATTGCCTGCACCCCCTATGCATGCCTCCATGTTCACTCAGCATATGCTCGTGCCTCAGTCCTCTTCAACCATCACATGGCCCTCTGCTGGGCATGCCATCGGGCATCTCATGCCAACTGTCTTCTCTGCACTCCAGTACCTGCAACACAAACATAAGACATATGTGGTGACATGTACATATCTAACTGACTATTACTCATGTTGTGTGCTGCACACAGTGTAACTGTCATATATTACATGCCAGGGCTATGCCATGATACACTGTATGCGGTACTCAGTCACCACACCATGTCTGGCTAGGGGTACCCTCGGCATCAAGGGGTCCACAATGTAATGTATACATCTCCACAGTGACCACCTTGTGTGCAGCTTGAGTAGTGTGTCTGTTGCAAGGTTTGTGGCCTGCACCATGTGCAACACTGCCGGTCACACATGTGTGACACTGTGCTTGGTGTGATGGGACACTGACACATGGACTGAACTTGCCATGAACTGGCAACAACATGTGCAGGATGGTGCACCACCTGTGTCTGCCATCTGCCATTGCACTGTGCAGTGAGTGGCTGGTGCCCTAGATGGTGTAGTTGCATGGGACCAAGATTGTGTGTACGCACACTAGCCCACCCATCATGTGCATCACCCACCCCTCCGCAGGTGCTGTGCATCTATGGCTTGAGTGCAGTGCCAGCAGTGGCCTGCACACACACACACCCCCATGTAATGTGGCACCATGTACAGTGCACCACGCCTCCTTCCAATGTAACCAGTTTCATTCAACTGATAATGCCCACACAGGCACATATGTGCCTTTAGGCATGTATGAGACCCTATTGTGTAATAGAAATATAGAAACATAGAATTTGACAGCAGATAAGGCCCACCTGGCCCACCTAGTCTGCTCATTTTCCCATCTAATGGATAAGCTGCAGATCCTAGTTAATCAACAGCCTAATTCCTCCTAACCCCCAAAAGAATTGCCTTATGACTGTCCCATGCATTCTTGAATCCCCCCACTGTTTTTGACTCCACAACCTCCTCAGGAAGGCCGTTCCATGCATCCACAACCCTCTCCATGAAAAAATACTTTCTCATGTTACCTCTGAGCCATCCCCATCTATCTTCAAATTTTACCCCCTTGTTCTTGCATATCTCTTTTTCTGAAAGATGCCACACTCTTGGACTTTGCTGATTCCATTGAGGTACTGTACTTGAAAGTTTCTATCATGTCAGCCCCCACCCTTTCTTCAAGGGTATACATATTAAGCTCCTTTAGTCTCTCTTCGTATGTCTTCTGGTGCAGGCCCTGCACCATTTTAGTTGCCCTCCTCTGGCCAGCCTCCATCCTGTCTATGTCCTTGCAGAGATGGGGTCTCCAGAACTGCACGCAGTACTCCAGATGGGGTTTCACCAACTGTCTGCACAGAGGGATAACAACTTCCTGTTTTCTACTGGTGATGCCTCATTCTATGCATCCCAGTATCCCCCCAGCCCTCCTTACTGCCTTCTCACATTGCTTGCATAGCTTTAGGTCATCTGATATGACTACCTCCAGGTCTCTTTCCATTTTTGTTGTTGTTAGTATCTCACCCCACCCCCATTGTGTACTCTTCCCCAGGGTTTTTGTTTCCCAGGTGCATTACTTTGCACTTCTTGCATTGAATCTAAGCTGCCATACATTTGACCATTCCTTCAACCTTGCCAAGTCCCGTCTCATCCTTTCCACCCCACCTTGTGTATCAACCCTGTTGCAGATCTTTGTGTCATCTGCAAAGAGACATACTTTTCCTTCCAGTCCCTCTGCAATGTCACTTATAAAGACATTAAAGAGGACCGTTCCCAGTACTGAAAACTGCGGTACCCCGCTAGTAAACCCCCTTTCTTCAGAGTGGACTCTGTCTACTAGTACCCTCTGCATCCTGTTGTCCAGCCAATTTGTCACCCAGGCTACCACCTTGGGATCCACTCCAAGGCTAGCTAACTTGTATAGTATATTAATTTTTTGTGTGGGACTAAGTCAAATTCTTGCTAAAGTCTAGGAAGGCCATGTCCACAGCCCCTCCCTGGTCTACTATTTGGTCACCCAGTCAAAGAAATCTATTAGATTTATCTGACATAAACCTCTCGCTGTGAATCCACACTGCCTTGGGTTCTGTGTCTCGCTAGCCTCTAGGTACTCAACAATTCTTTCCTTCAGAAGTGATTCCATCATTTTCCCTACCACTGAGGTAAATTAACAGGTCTGAAGTTTCCTGCATCTGCCTTGCTCCCACTTTTGTGAAGTGGAATCACATCCACCCTCCTCCAGTCCTCCGGTACCACCCCATCCTCCCATGACTTGTTAAAGAGGGTAGTCAGTTGTGTCACTAGTTCTACCCTTAGTTCTTTTAGAATTCATGGGTGAATCCCATCAGGCCCCATTGCTTCATCCACCTTCAGTTTTGAGAGTTCTTTCAGAACCCTTTCTTCTATGGACTGGTATCGACCCCCGTATCCAGAGTGTTTCTATTGATTGGTTTAGGTACCTCCCCCTCCTCTTTTGTGAATACTGAGCAGAAGTATTCATTCAGTATCCCTGCTTTTTCACTGTTACCCTCTGCTCACATTCCTTCTACTTTATTAATCTTCCATATCCCTCCCTTGGTATTTCTTCACTCCCTAATGTGCCTATAAAAGGTTTTATCCCCCCTCTTAACAGAGTTGGCTATCTTTTCCTCAGTTTGAGCCTTTGCTATTCTGACTGTCTTGCCTGTCTCCTTCTGCTTTAACTGATACAGTTCTCTGTCCTGCTCCTTCTGTGTTTCCTTATATTTCTTGAATGCTGTCCTTCTTCTTCTCCTTCCCTGCCAGCTCTTTGGAGAATCATAGTGGATTTTTCCTTTATTTTGTTTTGTTGATTTGCTTTACATAAAGGCTTGTTGCCTCTGTGATGGCAGTTCTGATTTTTCTCCATTGTTCTTCCACCCCTCCTTCTTGTCTGTTTGCTAGTGCTTTTCTGAGGCATGCTCCCATTTTGCCAAAGTCAGCCCTCCTAAAGTCCAATACCCTTGCTTTTGTATGGCTTGACTCTACAGCTATGTTTATTGTGAACCACACTGATCGTCGATTCCCAGATGGCTACCCACTTCTTAATCTGAGATCCTCTCTCCATCCCCATTTGAGAGTACCAGGTTTAAGATTGCTTCCTTCTGAGTGGGTTCCAACATTAGCTATCTGAGGCATCCCCCTTTAGGGCATCGATAATGACACTGCTCTTGGATGTGGCTGTAGTAAAGGTGCTCCAGTTAACATCTGGCATATTCAAGTCCCCCATCAACAATATATCTCTTTTTTCTGCCATTATAAGGATTCCTGCTATCATTTCCTTTTCCATTGCCTCCACCTGAGATGGGGGTCTGTAAACAAACCCTGTGCGGATTGTGGTGCCATTTCCTGTCTCCAGGGTGACCCACAGTGCTTCCTCTCCTCCCTGTTTACCCTTTGGTTCTGTTGCTTTGATTCCTTCCCTTATGTAGAGAGCTACTCCTCCTCCTCTTTTATCCTCCCTGTCCCTCCCGTAGATTGTGTACCCTGGTATGTTGACATCCCAGTCATGGTTCTCTGTGGACCATGCTTCTGTGACTGCCACAATATCCAGGCATCCCTCTTCCATCAAGTCCACTAGTTCAGGCAGCTTGTTATCCAGACAATGGGCATTGGTACTCATCGCCCTCCATTTTTTGATGGTCTTACCCCTTTTAGGCCCATCTCTATCCTTACTGCCTTTGTCTTTTTTTGGATTTAACCTTGTCCTGCTCCCTATCGACTTCTCTACCTTTGTATCTACTTCACTAACTATGCTGTTTTTTGGGGGGGGGGCTGGGATTTCCCTGCTTCTTTTCAGTGCTTCCCCCCTTGGCTAGTTTAAATGCTTGCCAATGAAGCATTTAAACTTATCACCTAGGATCCTGGTTCCCCTCACAGAAAGATGCAGACCATCATGCCAGTATAGGCCTGCATCCCTCCAGGTGAACCACCAGTCCCCAGTGAAGCCAAATCCCTGAGCTCTGCACCAGTTTTATAACCAGTCATTGAATCCCATGATATGGAGTACCCTAGCCTCACCCATGCCATAGACAGGTAGCACTTCCGAGAAAGTTATTGTGCATGCTACTTGTCTAAGGCCCCTCCCAAACTCCCCACACTCCCGCTGCACTGCTCTGATCCCATTCCCAGCCAGGTCATTTCTCCCTAGGTAGACAATGACATCCAGATCCCTCCCCTGTGCAGCTGTCCCCTCCAGAAACAATCAACTACAACTCTGACCCACCAGCCTGGTGAGTGTCTTCCCTCCTTTCAGGCACCTATTTCACAGAGTTTAAGTAAGCGGGTCTAGTCACAAATGACTGCAGATGTTCTCCCAGCTAGATTTCCTCCCTGGCAAATAAAAGTTACACTAAGAAAAGTCAACCCCAAAAACAGAGAACCAAAACACTGACCTCTACTTACTTACACAGGCCCCAAATTTAAGAATTCAATTCAGTGTACTCTATTAAATCACCTCCTTACTTTAAGGAAGCTGGTGGTTGCTTTCTGTATCAGCTACTGCAGACAGAGTCCACAAACAACTCCTATTTTGAATCCACAGTTCCTGAGGCCCCTTTCAGCTACTCCCATAATCAGACACCTATTTCACGGATTTTAAGTAACAGGTCTAGTCACAAATGACTGCAAATATTCTCCCAGCTAGAGTTCCTCCCTGGCAAATAAAAGTTACACTAAGAAAAATCAACCCCAAAAACAGAGAACCAAAACACTGACTTGTACTTACTTACACAGGCACCAAAATTAAGAATTCAATTCAGTGTATTCTATTAAATAACCTTCTTGCTTTAAGGAAGCTGGTGGCTGTTTTCTGTCTCAGCTAATGTACACATCAATGCCGGTGTAACAGATGGCAACAAGACTTACCTGGGTGGCTTGGTCCTAGCCTATTGTCCCTCTGTCCGTGTCCCTCCACACCATCTTCCAGTTTTGAGGGGTGGCCATCGGTGGATGTGGGTATGGATGCCTCATGCCCTGTGGAGACAAGAATGTAGATACACAGGTCAGGTCTCATACAGTAAGGGTACCAATGCAATATGTTGTGGTGTGAATGTACATTAGTTGGTATGGTACACACCTGTCTATCTATCATGGGCATCCACCACGCAAATGTACATCAGCATCCTGTGCCATTGCCCTCAGGTGCTCCAGTTATGTGGATTCCCACAAGGCCAGGTCATTCCACCTGGGCCTTACCTGTCTCACTGTGCTCTTGATCCCAGAGACCTTGCACAGTTTGGCACAGATGGCCACCCACATTCTGGCCCTCTGGGTGGAAGTGGTGCTGTGACTGCCATGTGGCAGTAGTATCCTGGACGATTGATCAACCTGACTGATGAGCAGGACTGTCACATCATCAATGAAGTTGGGTAAGAGCGTGTCCAGCCATCCATTGCTTTTTCTATACACACACGATGTGAACATGACTTCAAACCACACTGAGAGGTTGAACACACAACAGCAAGCCACACTGTTGGAGGCTACACTGTAGAGGAATGCTGTGTTTGTGACTCTAAATACCCTGGCCTACAGCTCAGTACATGTGACCAGTGTTCTCTGCACATGGCTTGGGTTACCTGGATGTAGTCCAATGTACAGCAGGGACTAATCTGCCGCCAACTCAACGTGTATCACATACAGGGTTTGATGCAAACTGCATCACACATGTACTGACAGGGGAAGAATGCCAGCTTCTGTTGTGTTAAGGTGGAATGCATGTTGCGGCAGGCCTCATGGATGCAATGTGCGTTATGTGCATAGTGTCATGCTATCCTATGGTAATGTGGAATGGTGCTGTAGGGTTGGGGTAAAGGATTATGGAATTGGTTGAACACCATTTTAAGATTAAGCCATAAATGTAAGGGATGATCTGGGGCAATCCCAGATTGTCTGTGTGCACTTCGATTGGCATGGCCTACACACATAACTTCAGCTTGCCATGTGAGCACCTAACCATCTCCTTGCAGTTTCACACTGTGCCACATATCTGCTGATCAGCTTTGTAGTGCTGTGCACAACAGCATGAATGTCTCCATCACAGCACTCACCACATGCTGCCATAGACTGCTGAACATCCCAAGTAGGATGCAGCACAAATTGCTCCTTGCACAGTACCCAAGCTGCCTATCCATTCCCTCTGCATTGCCTCCAGCACAACAGCAGTAAACTTATTATTTAATACTGTCCCTGCATATATTATTACGTATGCCTCTGCTTGCTTACACAATTATCGACACATAATATACATAGAGGATGTCTTTCTTCTCTGCATATCTATTCTAGCATGTGTAAGCACTGGGGACCCATTGTGCATTGCACCTGCCATCCCCTATGACATATCCTGCAACATGGGTGTGCACATGACAGGGTCCCTTTGACTGCACAACCAGTCACTGGTCACAAGGGTCCAGTCTCTGTGCCCATCAACAGGAGCCAAGCACACTTGTTCAGCCCATATACCATGCATTCCCAGGCCACAGCACTTCTCTATGTGCCATGTGGTCCAGCTTTGTATGCTGTCATGGACATTTCTCTGTTTGCCCCTCCCCCCCAATTGTGGCACCCATCCTCAGTATGCCACTCTTCCTCTGCCATCTGGGACTCCACAAAGGTGATGGGCACCTTTCTTGCCACAGTGCTGCCATAGCCTGTGTGCAGCCCCAGGTGGCAACACCTCTGCATTGCTGCAGCTGGTCCAAGTCCATGACATGCTGTGGTCCCTTCACCATGTCTCACAGTGATATTGGCACTCAGCTGGGGTTGACCACTGCTTCCACATCTGAATGCTGGCACTGTGGCCAGCACTGTGCTACTGTGTAGCTGCTAGTGCTGGTACCATGCATCCATCACTATGCGGTGAACTTGTCACTGATGTGTTGTGGTGCATACCCTCCAGCCCTCTCTAGGGGTGTCACGGTGCCTATGCGGTGCCACACACTGCATGGGGTGTGCCACACACTGTTCTTGTGTGGCTAGCCAAAGTGTGCAAATATTAGGTTTCCATGGATATGTTGTCCTGCCACTGTGTGTTGTATGCATGCATGTCAGGGCATATCCATGTAGTCCAATAGTGCTCCTCTCCATTGGCTCCTTTCTCCTCTACTGGAAGCTCAGGTTTTGTGATGTGGTGCACTAGGGCAATGTTGTGGAGCACACAGCATGCTATGAAGATCTTGCACACCATCTCAGGTGTGTAGTGCAGTGCCCCACCAGACCTCTCCAGACAGCGGAACCTCATCTTGAGTATTCTGAAGGTTCTCTCAATTACGCTGTGCATCGTTGCATATGAATCATTGTAACACTGCTATGGCTTCATCACTGGACATCTCATGGAGGTCATGAAACAGGGTTGTTGGGAGTATCCATTGTTGACTATGATGGGAACAGATACATCCCAGTTATTGTTGTGTTCACATCTTGCACCTGCCATTGTGCAGTGACCCTGATCCCTGCATGGCTCATGTGTGTCATGGTACAGGTTGGCTGTTTTACCCATCCAGTTCCATGCCCAGGCATGGTCCAGCATGGCACCACCAACACAACCACTTGTGTGCACACACCATGCCACTGGTCAGGGTCTTATGTGTATGTGTTAGCAACCTACCTATCAGCCATCCATCCTTTAGGGTTCCATTCTCAAATACCTGGCACAGGCCACTGCTTCTAAATATGAATGCATCATGACATGAACCGGGATACTGTGTGATGACATCCAGGATTCAGCAATGACTGTCGCACACTACCTGTATGTTCATTGAATGGTACCCCTTCCAGTTTACATTTGTTTCAGTTATGGCCACAGGTGCCCGTATGGTGTGATTGGTGCAGTCAATAGTATCCAGCATGTGTGGGAAGCTGGACATGCTAAAAAAGCCCTGTTTCATGGTAAGCTGCTCCTGGGCTTCCATTGGGAAGGTGATTTATTGGTGGGCCCTGCATACTAGGGCATCCACAAATTGCCTCAGGCAACATGACACAGAGGGTTGGGATATGCCCACAGTGTCTCCACTTATGGTCTGGAATCCCCCACTGGCAAGGACATGGAGAGCTGCACTAACCTTTACCTCCACCAGTATAGCACGGCCTCTGCATGTCCTGCTCCTCAGTTTGCCCTCCAGATCCTGGCATATCTCCATGATAGCTGTCTTGCTCAGGTAGCAACTGGTGACACATTGCTCCTCTGTGTGATCTAGGTATGATGTTCATGTGCAGTACACATGCCTGGCATGTTGCATGTGTCTGCGTAGCTGCAGCCTGCATTCCTGCTGAATGCCATGTCTCTCTGTAGTGCCACCCTGTTGAGCCTGTTTGAAGGCACATCTCTGGTGGTGTAGTATGGCCAGCCTGATGCCCAGTAGGGCCACTGGTGAGAACATTGTCCATCTCCTCTGATGACTATCTGGTGCTGCAGTGTTGCCTCAGAGGTGTATGGCCTCTGCCTGCCTGCTCTGTGCTTGCCTTTTTCTTTTCTAAGTCCCCTTAGATCATATAGGGGTGATCTAGCAGGTGTTTGTTATTTTCTTGGGCTTGCATCTTTGTGAATCCCATTCCTGGGCCCTTGCATCATGTTTGTGGTCCACAGAACCTTGAGCCATGTTGCTGGCTGGTTTGTGGTGCACCAGCAGTGCAAGACACATTTTAAACATTTGGTGCAAGGTGTGTTTGTGAATTCTGTTTGGTGCATCTTTTTGCGCATGGTTCATCTTGTGTCATTTCCACTGTTGCAGGCACCTTGCATTGCTTTAGGGCCTTTGAGAATGAAGCCCTAAATCTCTATAAACATACACCTTTGGGCTGCATCTTTATATTGTGCCAGTTCAATCCATTTACCTGGCAGAAAAACAGATCCCTACACATCACTGCCTTCTTCAAATATGAAACTGTCACCATATCTGTTTTCCACTTCTCTGTGAGCCCCCCCAACAAAAGGACAACATACTTGCATCCCAATTTCCCAATTTGAACTGCATGACTCTGGAACACATGGCCAATGGATAGATCAGCACTTTTAATCAAATTCACCAATAAAAAAAGAAAAATAAGAAAGGAGATACATTTAGAACAAAATGCTGTAAGTAGACATTTAAATATCTTTTTTTTTTAAATTTAAGTTTATTAGTTTTCAACATACCAACCATAACAGAACCAAAATGTCCAAAATGTTAACAGACTAAACAAAACAAAGAACCCCCCCCCCACCAAAACCCTCACACCATATACCAATAAATACCATATACATCATATCACGGATACCATACCCCTCCCCCACACCCCTAAGAAAAATATCAATACCCTCCCTAGGAAAGCCTACTGAATTAACCATACAAACAATCAAACATATAAGTCCCAACCTGTAAACCCCATAACTTCCCCCCCAAATGGGTGCACCAGCGTAAGATCTAAGGAAAACCCTCTTAAATCTGGATATCATTATATATCTGGAACAAATTGGCAATTCTCACAATCCCATGGCTCATATAAAGTCACATAAAAGATCTAGAATCATCATATATACAAAGTAGCTACAATATACCATATACCATATGAGGGCAAAGGGATCGGGTTGTCAGGCTAGGTATTACTTCAAGCACATAGCTTGTAATTTGCCCCACCTTTTGTAGAACAAATCCCTCCAATCTTTAAAACTGGCAATCAAACTCTCAGATTGGAGCTTAACATCAGCTCCTTCAACCAATCTGCATATGATAAAACCAAGTGGTCCTTCAATGCCTTAAGACCAGTTTCTTAACGCCATGGACACTAGGGCCATATAGTAACGACATTCTACAGTGTGTATGCTGAAAAATCTCCCAAAACACAGACTTCAGGACAGAAATAACCACTAAGGCCTAGAAGGATCCAGATTCCTTTGAATTAGAGACCACAATGGTGCCACCTTAGGACACTCCCAAAGATGTGAATTAAATTGCCCTCACTAGTAAGCACCTAAAACAGTCTGCATTGGAGATCAATTTACGCTGAAAGAGTTTAACAGGGGTATAATAAAGATTATTCACGATATAATACTGTATTAATCTCAACCTATCCTGAGTGCGATATCTATACAAGTTACGCCAAATGTTTGCCCAAACCGGGACGGCATCAGGAAGAAGATTTGCCCAGACTGAAGAGCCCTCAACCCCCTCAGGTACCCCAAAATTTACCCCCTCAGGTACCCCAAAATTTAATAGGTATGAGTAAATTAACGATACAGAATGGGGCTGGGAAGCAAGGTTCACAATATTAGTTAGGAAAGGTTGGACTACCGATTGCCTAAAAGAAGTACTGAATTTAGTGCTCACTAGGTGTCGAAGCTGGAAAACTTTAAAGATCCCCTTGCTAGGTATACCAAATTTATTAAGAATCTCATCTGATGGCAGCAGCAGGTCTTGACTAAACAACTGCTCCACAGTAGCCTCCTTAAGTTGTGGGACCCATCCTGAAATATCAAAATTTCCGACTTTAACATTAGGTTTAACACCACTGGCTGTCCTAAATCCGCTCACCGGAGATCTGAAAAAGTTGAGACATTGTACCCAAGCTTTAAGATTATCAGCCACCACTTTATTTGGAATCAGCTGAGAAAGAGCCCTCAAGGGCAAATAGAACAAGGCGGAGATATCCAGCCCGAGTTCAAAGAGAAAATCCTTTTCGAGTTGAAGCCAAATTGGACCAGCGTTCGAAGCACCCAAGGAGAACCATCATCCCAACTTGGAAAGGTGGGCTGCCCAGTAATATAACTGAAGATTGGGCAATCTTAAACCACCCCTCTCCCTAGGGAGCGAAAGATTAGCATAGGAACACCGAACTCCCTTCCTTCACTAAATAAAACTGGAAAATAACCGGTGAAGCTGCTGGAAAAATGAAAGGGGAATCCAGAGATTAGTCAGGTTCAGTGGGTAAAAGATCCGAAGTATATTCATTTTAAGAATATTAATACGCCCAGAGCGAAATAAGGAGAATTGACCATCTTTGCAGATCCTGACTAATCAAATCCCGAACTCTATCCAAATTTAGTTTCTTCAACAGAGAGGTCAGTAGAGAAATGTATGCCCAGATACTTGATAGATCTGGGAGTCCATCTCATCCGAAGGAGAGAAAGTCCTGCTTATTGACATAGCAATTTAAAGGGTAAACCTCACACTTGAAATATTCAACTTATAACGAGAAAAGAAGCCATACTTCTTAATAATATCAAGAGCAGCCTCTAGAGATGTTACTGGGTCCATTAAATGAAGCATGACATCATCTGCATACACAGAGCAAACTAGGTCACGTTGCTGAAGCCTGACACCCCTCACCTGAGGAGACGATTTAAGTTTAATCAACAAGGGTTCCAAAAATAGATTAAATAGCAAAGGAGAGAGAGGGCAACCCTGCCTGGTACCAGCAAAGAGCCGAAAGGAAGAAGAAAAAACCCCATTACAATAGATCTTAGCCGAGGGGCATCTATAAAGTACCCGGATCATATCCAAGAAAGAAGCCGGAAACCCCATCTCACCCATTACGGCCCAGAGAAAGGACCAATCAACCCAATCAAATGCTTTCTCAGCATCAAGAGAGATCAGGGCTATCAGACCCGTTGCTGCTTGAGCGTACTGGGAGATATGTGACAGGGTTCTCAGATGATCCGCCACCGACCTCCCAGAGACAAAACCCGCTTGTTCAGGACTCAGCAGCCTCATCCATACTTTTTTGATCCTTTCAGCTAAGATCTTGGCTAAAATCTTAATATCATAATTTTGAAGATAAATGGGAGGGTAACTAGCCGGGTCTGCCAAATCTTTATCTGCTTTAGGAATAAGAACAATTGTAGCCTCAAACATTGCGGGGTCAAGTTCAGAAGAGATTGGTAAGTAGTTATATAATTTAAGAAGGATAGGTATCAGGTCTTCAAGAACACTTTATAAAAGTTTGCGAAAGCCATCTGGCCCGGTGTTTTATCCGATACCAAGAGCGATAGTACTACCTATTTCCTCCTCGAGATAGGCACTAGTAAACTCGCCTGCTGGGTCTCCGATAAACAAGGAATGTCTATTGTTCTAAGATAATCCATGATGGCTGAACTAGAAAAGGGAGGAGAAGGCATCTATAGAGCTCTGAATAATAATCCTTAAAAATACTGCTTAATGTCTCTAAGCTGAAGAAACTACATTACCTTCCAGAGAGGACAGCGAAGAAATAATCATGAACATCCTAATGAACAGGCGTAAAGCCAGTAATTTACCGGCCTTTTCACCGGACTCAAAATATTTTGCTTGGGTTTTTATCATGTAATACTCAGTTTTTTCCTTCAGAAGGTCTGAGTACTCGTTTTTGACTAGCAAAAGCTCCTTAAGATCCTGTATCGAGGAAGTAGCAGCGTAGCTAGCCTCTAGCTCCCTTACTTTACTCATCAGAGCCAAAGACTTCGCCATCCTAGTCCTTTTCCTAAAAGAGGCCATTTTAATAAGTTCCCCCCTAAGATAGCATTTCAGTGCACCCCAGAGCATATCAATTCTAGAAGTGGAATTCAAATTGTCAGCCAAAAAGAAATCCGGGAGCTAATGTCAGAGACAAGCTGACGGTCTTTTAACAGCTGTGTATTTAATCGCCATATTGAATCCCGAGAGTATCCAGGATCTAGAGACAGTTGCATCCAGACTACAGCGTGATCTGATACAATTATCGGCTCAATACCAGAAGAAAGGATATTCGGGAAAAAGGGAGAGCTAACCAGAATCATATCTAACCTTGACTTAGTTCCATGCGGTTGAGAATAGAAGGAAAAGGCACAACAGGAAGGATTAGCTAGGCGCCAAGGGTCACCTAGACCAAACATCAAGACCAGATCCGAGAAGGCACGCTGTGCCGGGGAGGGTGGGTGTTTATCTGGTGGTTCCCTATCTAAGGTGGGAGAAAAGGGCAGGTTCCAATCCCCTCCCAGTATAAATTGGGCCGGGAGAAACCTAGCCAATTTATTAGTCAAGGCCATAAAAAATTCGGGATTACCTCCAACTGGGCCATAAGCGGAACCCAATACTACCCTGTCACCATTCAAATACCTTCCACAAAACAAACCTCCCCTCGGGTCTATGGCCACCTGCTCCTTAATGAACAATACATGTTTTTAATAAGTACCACAACTCCTTACTGAAACTTCAATTTCCAGCAGGTAAGCCTGGGAGAAACCAGATCGGGAGAGCAGTCTGGTTTCGTCTTTAGGATAAGTGTGTCTCCTGCAAAACAAGATGTCAATGTGGAATAATGAACAGTGGTTGAAGGCCTGTAGTCTCTTAACCGATCCCCAAGCCCCCTAACATTCCAGACGCTATCTTAACATTGTTCTTAGCCATTTCAAAAAATAAAAACGTTAATATACGTCAGACAGAGGCAACATAGTATATAACTGCATGGTGCACCACATTGAACAACCCACCCAGAAATGAACTATCCAGTAAAGCAACAATCATATAATATATCTGGGACATCTACTACTAAACCCCAATCCCAACCCTCATCCCCAGAACAGAAAACCGAAGTTTAACAAATAATCAGACCTCAGAATCAAGTGTTCCCCATCCCAATTCCAAGAACATCTGACCAAGTCATAGAAATAAAACCAGAACCCCCTCCCTCACCCTCCCAATCCCCGACCCCGTCCCATATCCAACCAAGCAAAACATAAGTATTTACAACGGGTTGACTGAGCCTGAATACGCCAGAAGTTACCCAATCAACCAAAAGCTCAGGTCCCCGAACCCTGGCTGAACCTCCAAACCCCAGAGTCAGGGACCAGCACCTGCAAAGAAACAGAATCAGTGACCCTCCAGGAGAATGCAACTCCTGCTACCAGGGCTGCCATCCCGAGCCCCAACCCGGGGAGGTTAGCTAACCCCACAATATGGCTCGTGATTCCACATCTAGCAAGCAAGTCCCCAGACTCGACCCCCACTGACCACCTCCCCCCATAGTCCTGATTGAAAATAGAAGAAAAAGGTATAGGAGAGTAGGGAAGAGGGACAATCAAAGGTAGAATATGGGTAGTAACATACCACCCCATTATATCAGCCCCAGTCCCAAACGGCTTTAACAGGCGGTGCCCCAACACCCAAATAAGGCCAAGCCAGAATGAGATAACAGAAGGGGAAAAGAAATCCTACCCGAGTCAAGGCAGTCCAAGAAAAAGAGGAAATCCAGAGAACCAAGATAATCCAAACAAAATTGCCATGCAACCCTCCTGCCACCGAAATTCCGTCCAGAACGTTGTTTCCAGGGGGAACCAAAAGGCCGAAGGACCCACAGAGTCCGTCTCCCGAAGTCCCTCGAAACAATCACCACTAAAACTAAGTTCCGCCAGCAGGGCAAATGGCGAGAATTGGGGGCGCCGCCGAACGAGCCCGCCACCACAACCCCAATCCAGGCCAACCCATCAGGAGAAAAGGAGATCCATAAGAAAACGGAAAGACTAGAAGGACAGCAAAGGCGAAGGCAAGAAACCAGAGAGAGAGGAGAAAACGAGAGGCAGGAGAGGCCACTACCAAGTAAGCTTCTTAACTAAATTTAAACATTAGCAAAGGTGATTTTAGCCCCAGCGATAGTTAGGGTTCAGTTCCTCCGACAAGGCCATTCAAGAATTTCAGCCACGTAATTTAAATAAGTCCGACAGTTTAACTTCCAACTCTTTGCTAGCCACCTCCGGAGAGCTGTAGCTTGCTGTAGTGCCGTTTATCGTAACCTTCAAAATCGCTGGATACACCATTCTAAACGGAATAGAAGCTGCAATCAATTTTTGTACTACTGGATGAGTAGCTGCTCTTTTCTCGAGTCTCCTTGGGTAAGTCCTGGGTGATCCTGATTTTCGTCGAGCCCCAGAATATGTCCTTCAGCTCACGAGTTTTCATAAAAACATGATTCCTCTTCACATAGCTCAAAAATTTAACAATAATGGGACGTGGAGGGGATCCTGGAGCAGGTTTAGATCTCAAAGAATGATGAGCTCTCTCTAAGTGATAGGTAGGGTTAATGGGGGAAGGACCAACAATTTTGCAGAGGAATTTTTGCAGAAAGACCATGATGTCTGGGCCTTCCTCTGACTTGGGTATACCCAGAATTAAAAGATTATTTCTGCGGTTACGTCCTTCTAAATCCCAGTCTTCGCTTGCAATTTTTGACCTGTTGTCTGAGCTCAGTAATCTCCGTTTGACTCTAGACCTCCACGCTTCTAGGAAATTAGCCTTGCTTCCATATCTGTGACTCTTGTAGAGACTGAGGAAAGATCACTGCGTGAACTATTTAATTCCCTGCTAAGTCCTGAAGAATATCTTTCAGGGTGTAAGCTCTTGAAGAAACTTGTCCTCAGATAGTGGTACAACCTGCTGCCTTTCTCCCCACCTCGATCAGCTCTGGTAGGGGCCTGGTTCCTCTGCTTCTTGGAGGCCTTCTCTGGGGAAGCAGGAGGAGTGTGCCTGACTGAGGCCTGCCTGCTATCTACCTCCATCTCAAGCCAGCAACCATTTATTTTCGCTGCTTCAGTCACCAAATAATGGTAGAAACTTTCCCCAAGCGTTATTAATATAAATTAGCCAAAAAGATGAGCAGGATGGCAAGTTAAATGCACAAAAAGGCGACCAGCGGGGGGAGCTCAGAAACTCAGCTGCTCTCTAGCCAGATGCCATCACGTGACCTCCGACATTTAAATATCTTACAGGGAGAACTGAATGACATAGAGGTAGATATGGATGAGCTGAACAAGAAAAAAAGAGAAACACTAACTGGGCAACAAATGTATTGAATGATTGGGCACAACAACAAGAAGTCACTACTGAATACAAAACAATTTCCCCAAAAAATGTGAATTCATTGCTTCAAGAGTTGTGTGCTAGCATTAGAAGTTCATCTGGCACAGAGTACAGGGTCATGACCTTCATCTCTGTAACAGAGGGAATAAACCACTACCTCAGCAGCATGGAAATCCAGAGAAATTTGAACATAGTTACTGGCTCTGAATTGAAAAGCAGTAATAAAATCTGTACTGCAGTTCTAAAAAGATTTCAGAAGCCCAGGAAGAGGAAGATATCTCAATATAGATGAATCAGTGATGATAATTTGGATGCACTCAATCACTCCAGTGCTATTTCCAGGAACATGGCTATGGGATTATTCTGTAATGTCTGGCTAGATGTGCAAATGTATTTTGCACGCTGAGAAAAAGAGAGAGACTCAGAAATTTGGAAATTTGACTCTCTCATAATGAATCTGAGAGCAGACATCGCTACAAATCCTTTAGTTTTAATGAGACTACCAAGCATCACAAATTACAAAGTGAACTAAATTTAAAAAGTCTGCAAGGCTTCATGTTCGAGCAACCTGATGACATGTGCCCAGTAAAATAATTTCTTAAGTATAACTTAAAATGCCCATGTAATGCAAAAGCATTCTACCTACACTCTGGAAGACTACTGGAGTATATGCTAAATACAGAAACCGACTGGTATTCTTGGGATCCCATGCAGATTAATTACTTGAGCAACAGGATGCCATGGGTCTCAAAAGAAGCTTGACTTAGTAACAAATATATAAATCACTGCTTATGAAGTACCTTCTCCATTAACTATCAGATGCAGGATTAGCATGAAGGGAAATCATGTCCATGACCAGATATAGATAAAGTAATATTTAAAAAACTACAGGTCTGTATCCATTTGTGATTGCCAGCAGTGGAGTTCCATTATAAGCAACACAAGCAAAAAACAAAAACAACAAAAAACAAATATACAAGCAGAAACTGCAGTCATGTCTTCTGAAGGTACCACAGCACTGATACGCACTCTGAACAAGACTGTTCACAAATATGTCAAATGATCTGCTCCAACAGCTACTCACCTTTCAATATTCACAATTTAAATATTTTGGGAGCAACTGTCAGTTTCATTTGCAGTTGTGAAAGACTTCCCTGTGAACCAGGTACATTATTTCCTCCTGATATTTGCACTTAATTGTTCCATGCTAAGTTCTTAAACCACTAAAATTTTCTTTTTTTTCTCTCTGTTCACATTTAGCCAACCAAGAGGCCACACTGAAATGTAACTGATTCATCAAATATACACAGATGAAACGTACATCAAGCAAGTACTGTAATTAGAAACAGTCTCAACTCAGTCTTAAGATAAAACAGTCTTTGGAAACTGACTATTTCACATGCTCAAAACATAAAATCCTGCCATTTCTTCTATGTCTGGCTCAAAACGTACAGCACAGTTCAAATCTGTCACGCTACTTACAACATGACAGGCTATTTACAACTTTCTCCACCCCGCCATTTTGAACAGCAAATCAATATGATACCCACAGAAAACAAGCATTTGTCAATGCTGAATGTTTGCTTTCTGGCATTGACATTGGTAGTGTAGAAGTTAGAGAGATGCATAATAGGGATGACAGTGAAGTACTGAACTGAAGCCAACCCCACCACCATCCTGCAGAGACTGACAGGCATTGGGGAGTGCCTTTGGGTCGTCAGGCATAACAGCCATGCCATTTCACCACACCCTACCCTGCAGACACCGACAAGTGTCGCAGTGTGCCTTGGGGTCTTTGGACCTTATGCTCACCCCATTCCGTAAGGAAATATGATGAGATGGGTGCAGTATAGGAGAATGGGGTGAACTTTGAGGCTGAAGAGTCCAAGGCACACTTCGATGCCTGTCACTGGCTGCAGGGTGTGGTTGGGAGTGGAATGGTATATGCATTACAGGTGACAATCCCAAGTCACACCCATGATGCCTGGCAGTCTCTACATGGTAAGGTGTTATGGCTGAAAACCCTAACGCCCCAGGCGTTCATTGGTATTTTCCATCCAATTTTTCTACGTGGGTTTTTTGTGACCCCCACTTCATGAACAGTGGCAATTTCAGTTTGTTAGCTGAAAGCTGATTTTACACAGCGACTATGCCATTTGGCACCACAGGTACGAAAATACATTTCAAACAGGATGTGAAAAATGACCGCTGTACTGTTCATGAGGAGGTGTAAAAAATGGCAATGTTGAAAATCTGGAGTGAAAATATAAACAAACTGGTGAAGTCACAAGCATGCGTAGAAACTGTGCAATGCACACCCATAATATAATTCGTTTGGGGATTGCTTACAGCAGATTGTCAGCACAGGCATTTTGGGACCTCCGCTCATGAACAGTGTCACTGTGATTTTCTTAATCTGTTCCAAACACTGATTTCCCACAGCGACCACACATTTCTGGGCTGGAAGTGTGAAAACACATTTCGGCCAGGGTGTAAAAAATGACAGTTGTACTGTTCATAAGGAGGTGTAGAAAAATGCCAGTGTAGAAAATCTGGACTGAAAATATTACACATTTGTGAACTTATGAGGGTGCATGGAAACTGTGCAATGCATGCTCATAACACAGTCATTTTACGGACTTGTCACCAAATTTTCAACATAGCCATTTTAAGACCTCTGCTCATGAACATTGTCACTGTGATTTTCTGAATCTTTGCCAAAACATTGATTTCGCACATTGACCATGCCATTGCATGAAAATACATCTTGAGTGAGATGTGAAAAATTACAGTTGTACTGCTCATAAGGAGATGTGGCAAAATGGCAATGATGAAAATCTGGAATGAAAATATTAAAAATTTGCGAAGTTACGAGCGTGCGTAGGAACTGTGCAACACATGCTCATAAAACAGTCATGTTTGGGAATTTTTTTCACCAAATTTTCAACATAGGGTTTTGAGGGGCCTACCACATGAACTGTGACACTGTCATTTTGTTACTCAGTCCTGAAAGGTGGTTCTTAGCAGTGACCACAAAATCACCTTTCGGGACTGAATAACAAAATGACAGTGACTGTGTTCGTGAGATGGGGCCTCAAGAACACCATGTTGAAAATTTGGTGAAAAAATTCCCCAAAATGGGCAAGATATGCACTAAAGTTGAAAAAAAAACATTTATGCCATTATACAGCTAGCTGGCATTTCTTCCTATTTGCGGTCAGCTTTGAAGAGTGCAGACATGTTCCCAGTCCACTGAAGATCATCGTGCTGGGCTCTGGAGTGTGGGGAGGTAGGTGCACAGAGGGTGGGCGCAGGAAGGGAGAGGGGGGCGCAAGACTGTCAATGTGGGACTTTTTTTTTTATACTGGTTTTTAATTTTTTTATTTTTAGAAGATGATGCAGGACTTTTGCCATGCTGAGGTGGGCTCAGCATGGCAGCTGGAAGTTTATTTTTTGGGGTGAGTGGAGCCAGGATTGGACACCCCGCGTTATATCGGATATTTGCCACACTGAGGTGGGTTCCTAGAGTGGCAACTGGAAGTCAGTGATTTTTGTGGGGGGTTCAGTGGAGCCGATGGGGGATTGGGCACCCCTGTCACCATTCAGACCTTGCCATGCTGGGGTGGGCTCCCCAGCATGGCACCTGGAAATCTGATTTGGGGGGGCAGTGTAGCCAGTGGGGTATTGAGCACCTCCACCGGCCATGGTGTGCGGATGGGAGAGTGCATGAACCTGCAAGGGTGGGCTCCCAGCATGCTATGTGGGTGTTGGGAGGCAGACTGTCTATGACAGTTCAGATATATAGTGCTTGACGTGGGCAATTTGCATACTGCTGGACGGCAGTATGCAAATTGCCTAACACGCTACCACTTGTGGCGGTGGTTTCCTTAGAACTGTACACCACTGCATCTAAATGGCTGTCATAGACAGCTCGGACATTGATTGACAAGGTGCAGCCATGCCTGCAAAAGGGAGCAGGGCATTGGAAGTGGGGGACACACACTACGAAAACTTGTATGATGGCACTATGTTTCTTGTACATGCACGCAAGCAAACATAAAAATAACTTTCTTCAACATATGTAGCAGTATCCCCTTGTTCATAAACTGCAAAAGAAAGCAGATCTCTCACTAAAATTCTGCAAAACAAATCTAAAGAAAAAGTAATACAGCTAATTAAAGTGTTGCTCTCTTACTCTCTCTCTCTCAGACATGCATAATCTCTCTCCAAACCAACATTTTTATTCTTAGTAGGGCTGTGGCATTGGGGGTAGAACAACAAGATGGCTGTTCCACTCCATGTGGCTCTGTTTTTCCATTCTCGAGATTTAGAGTTTACTGTAAGGATTTTCCTGCTCAAAGTTATGATTTTTACTTCAAAACATCTCCAAGTTATTATAATCTACAAGGTTGCTGTTTAGCCTTTTTACTTTTTACCCAATAGCTTTTTCAATTCCTTATAGAATTATATAAATGTGCTGTACATAAGCAGAGTGTATGCCACATGCTTAATTGTGCAATGTTTGCATGCGGTTTGAACACACAAAGTGAACCTATGCGAACCAAGTCTAAAAAGCAAATCAGGTCACATGCTGCAAGCTGGACATGTGTGCAGCAGATGAGCTGGTGTGAGCATAATTTAAAAATCACATCAAGTTCACATGTTGCATGCTTGCCATGTGTGCAGCAACTAAACTGGTGTAAATCTCATCTAAAAAAACACATCAGTTTATATTTCTCATGCTACTGCTAGCAATTAGAACCATTAAAATACCCTTTTCACTGATTTCCCATTAAAATTAGGTAAACTCATTAATTCTGACCCTTTTTCAAGTTGTTTAATGGCTTTCAATTTTTGTCATTAAATTGCCATTAATTTGTAAAGTATTGTTTGCTAACTGCATTAAATGCCTAGGATACAGTCAGTCAACATCCCCCATTCCAGATGTGTAAAGTGGAGCCTCTGTGTTGTGAAGCCTGACATTTTTTTTTATTTTCGGCTATGCAAATCCCCTTATGAATATTTAGTGCTACAAATGTGCATCTTCATGACTGTTTTATCTCACTTACTTTCCCTTTGTCATTCTGTATTGATCATATACACTATGGCCATGCTCAGCACTCTTTGTGATGAGTAGGGTCTTGAAAGCATGCACCATACCTCACATTTTGTCACTGAAATGAGGGACATGGACACTCAAAATGAGGGATAATGAGGGACACTAACCCTCATGATGATCAGGACACATCCTTAAGCATGGAGATACAATACCTCAGAACACAGTGGAAGCCATTGTATTTACTTGTACTGATGTTACCAGAGATTAATTTCTACCATAAAGCAGGGGTGCCATTTAGGTATAGCAGAGGCAGGCAGTTGCTTCCCCCCCCCCCACACACACACACATTTGTGGCTAGGCTGTTCTTATGGTGTGGCAATAATGGCAAAAAATTTGTATTTAATCTTTTGCACAATAAGTGCTCCCTCTGGCCTCTGCTGCACTCATGCTGCAGGTGCACTTGTAACTCAATTGTGTCTGTATTGTGTGTCCACTCTCTCCACCAATTAGCAGCAGCACAATCACATGTGAAAAATGTTCAATATGGAGATAGGCTAGAGAGACTTGACCTCTACTCCATGGGGCACAGGCAACTCCGTGGAGACCTGTGTCTAACACACAAAGTCCTGAATGAACCACTACCAATGGAAACCGTGGGATTGGAGAAGAACATCTCTGTGGTTCAAACAAGAACACATAATTTCAAACTAAAGGCTGAAGCTTGTAGAATCCAAAAAAGAAGCCAATGGTTCTCACCAGTGTGTTGTGAAACTATGGAATGCATTTCCAGCCACAGCAGTAGAAAGCAAAACCATGAGTATGTTTAAAAAAACAATTAGACAAGCACATGGGTAAAAATAAAGTTGACTACAATTAAACTAATTAATCCATCCTATGGGTGGCAAGCTCACAAAAGGCTTTGCTTCCTGAGCATGTAAACTTCTATGAAACTATGAAACTATGTGATGTGGAGTAGTTCCACACAAGCAACAGCACGAGTCTTGTGAATGGGACACTGTCTTTCACACCACAGAGTAGACAGACTGCACACTACAGGTTGGAGGAGTCAGTGAGCACTGAACTCTTAATAGCAGTGTTGTGGAGGCATTTTGTTGGTCTACTCTTAGTGAGTCTCCATCTCCCTTGGTGGCTGAAGGGGATGGGGGTGAGCCAGATGCTAATTTCAGACTAGGCTATCTACTACCTCTACAAGGCTTGCCATGGAAAAAAAAAACATCATGGGCCTAGCCAGCAGCAGCAGCAAGCTAGGCCTCACAGCAGCAGTGACAGTAGTGTGGGTGGACTGCATAGACCTTTATCAGTGCAGTGCATCAATAATGATGGCAGCAGAGAAGCAAGAAGCAAGCAACACGGGTTGAGTGGGTTCAGTTGGTGAGGTGACTTGGTCGCAGACCATGTTGGGGACCTGGGATGGTCGATTCTAGCATTCAGATTCTGGCAGAAGGACAGAGGAGGAGCAAACTGAAAACTGGGCTGGTGGCACACTGGTCTAAGCTGCAGGTTCTGGCCAGATGGCTAGGTAAGTAAAAGTAAAACATTTTTTATACAGGGGGACTGAGGAAACAGGAAGGACTGAAATATTGATGTGTTTCTGCACCATTGGGTGGCTTCCTGGCTCATATGGGATGGGTATTGAATGGAATGGAATTGGGTCGAGAAATTGGAACATAATTTTTTTTTTGAGGGAGGTCAGAACTTCAGCCAGGAAAAAAAAGTGGTTAGTAACTGTATAGGTTTAAGCTCAAATCTGATGCACTGCTCCGGGATATAGACAGATGAATCTTATACATTTGAATTTGTTCTGACTCGCATATCACTTTTTGGTCACAACAAATAAGTTTTACCTTTTAGAGATGTTCCAGACATTCCAGAGCTTGCCACCTAGGGGCTAACTAGCACCTGGCCTCCACTTGTTGTTGGATCCCTCTGCTGAAATCTGAAATGTTGCCCCTACCATACAGTCTAAATTTATAGGACATCCTCTGTGTGAGCAGCATGTTTTTGAGGGATGGATAAAGGCAGAGAAGTTTTCAGGGGTAAAATGAGTGCTGTCCCTTGCATTCAGGGACAGTTAAACAGTATGATAAGCACAAACTATTGGATCCCCACTATACTCAGGCTTATGCCCCCGGTGAAGCTGACCTTGTGTGTAGAACAGTGGCCTTCATTATTCTCCAACTCATCATCATTATGTATAAAAAGAGTAATAAAAAAATAACTGCAATCATTTCAAAGGGGTAAGCCCCAGCACTCTGTCCCATGGACATCATCTCTTAAAGGCTTCTACCTCTGGCTCCCTAGTATTCAGTTAAGAGACTCTCAACTTATATCTATTCTTGGCGGGTTGTCTGTAGCAGCATGGCCACACCCACTACAGTGTGTGTGCATGAGGGGGGGACTGTCCGTGCTGGTGGGTGCTGAGTTATTGCTACTTTTGTGATTGCCCCTTAAAGTCTGTTTGCATGGAAGGGTTCCTTGTTGATGCAGTGACAGAAAATTAATTGACTGTCACTACAGCTATGGCTCAATACTGCCAGATAGCATTGTGGCATTGCTGTACAAAAGTTGTTTTTTGCACAGGGGGCTTTGACCCCCACACACCACATGTGGTGGGTTCTGCCCAACTGCCCCCCTCTCCCTGCTGGACTACAGCATCCTTGTCTACAGTGCAGCAGCCTCCACAGTCCTAAACTGACTCCGGCTTGTGCTTAACAAAGCCTGCCATCTCATCCTAGGTTGTGATCGCCTCACACATACATGCTTCCTCTATAGTACCACTAACTGGCTAAACCTAGACAACAGAATCAGGTATCACACCTGCCTAATGACCAAAAAGTTTATCCTAGGCCTCACCCCCCCGCCTTAAACCAATTTATCCTCCCAACACCACCAGGTAGAACAACCCGTAGCTCGAACAAACCGTTGCTATGGGTACCCCATGGCCGGACTTCCCAATTCCAGCGAACTTTCAACTTCAAAGTTCCATCCTGGAAGAATGCGCTCCCCAGCATAATAACGGAAGAAACTAGGCTTAGCCCTTTCAAAACCAGATTAAGGAATCACCTACAAGCCTCCAACCTGTGTGACTGCAACTGACCCCCCCCGTAGACCTTGAACTTTTCTGACTCCCCCATGCAAATGGCTCCCACGAGATAACTTATTTTTGACAAACAGCCACTTCAGAACCTCTCTGCTCCTCTATGGCTGTGCGATTCTCATGTAAATCATGTTTCCCCTGGAAGGGTAGCTCACCCACTGAATCAAATGTGTAACCATGTTAAAAAATTATTTGTAAGATTTTTTGTTATGTGCAAACAACCTGTAAACCATGTTTCATCCCTTCTGTACTCTATGTACGATGTGGAACCTTTGTAAATGAGTCTTTTGACTCAAAGGTCTTTCTGAATATCTCAATAAATAAAATAAAAAAAAAATAAACTCTGCAATCCTTAGGGTTCCTAGTCAACCTGAAGAAGTCAGTGTTAGAGCCAGTTCAGCTCCTGGAGTTCACAGGAGCCGAGCTGGACACTGTTCGGGGCAGGGCATTTCTTCCACAGGGAAGAGTGGAAAGCCTAGTGCAGCTAGCCAGCTCCTTCAAACTACACATCCCTAGCCCAGCAAGGCATTTTCTATAATTGCTGGGCCACATAGCAGCTTCAACAGCAACAGTGTCAGGGGCCAAGTTTCAAATGAGAGACATTCAGTTTCATCTCAAGTCACATTGGCATCAGAAAAGAGATTCATGGTCAAAATTGGTGCCAGTCACAGGTACTCTCCCTCAGGCACTACAGTCGTTGCAGGAGAGAGGGACAACCTCAGACAGGACGTACCATTTATTTATTTAAAAGACTTACAGGAAAGCATACTGAGTAGACAATTGCTAGTTTCCAGATCCTTCATGGGGAAGGGGAACTTTGGGAAATACATGAGTAGACTATACAGTGCAAGTAAAAAGAGCAGCAAGTAGTACAGCATGTGGTACCATACAAAAGGAAACAGTGCAATTCAGAATATTAGATACAGTACGTTACAATACAATGTAAAACATAACAATAGCAACAAGATGCAGCAACTACAGTAGCGCAGCAGGATAACAGCATTAAACTGTCAAGTCAACACTGTGTCAGGTAGCCCAGTCTAAGCAGGTAAGAGAGTGCAAGAAAACAGGACAGTGTCTAGAAGGTTAGGCACAGGAGAAAGAGGGGTGGAAGTGGTCATTAAGGAGATCATTGAGATAAGAAGGGGAAGGGGTAGGGGTATGGCGAATGGTAGAGGGAAGAGTGTTCCATAATTTAGGCAGCCGATAATAGAAGGCAGCCTGGCCTGCTAAGGCTGACATGCAAGGGATCACTATGGACCAGGGTCCTGATTCCAAGATGGGCTACACCGGCGTACAGTGGGATACACCAATCCCCATGGCGTATCCTGTGACTTATGCCATGCGATATGCCCATTGCTATTCCAGGAGGGCACCTATGCCATTGTGTCTGCAGGCTGCCACAGTCGCAAGATATGACCACACATATGCCGCAGACCACAATGCCTGGCGCAACTGTGGGTTGCGACAGCAACTTAGCCCAATTCCAGAAGGCCCGCTGTTGCAACCAGCAATTGCAATTCCAGGACACACAGTGGCATAGCTGACTTCCAACAGCTCGGAGTGGTCATAACTGGCATCTGACAGCTGGCACCATCGGATGCAGCCTCGTAACGCCATGACAACGGCGCCATGCTGTCCCCCTGGCCCCACTAGCACACCCGCCCCAAAACCCCTGATCGTGAGGACCCCAGGGTTCAGTGTTATTAACGCACCCCAGACACCTGTCATCTGTTCTTACCCCCAATGCCCGATGTGTTCTGTGGTGGTCTGGGGTGGGGGGGGGCTCCGGAGAGGCCGCCTGTCGCTGATGCGTGATGTGACTTCTGCAGCACTGATAGACCAAGTGTGGGCTACCGCCACATTCATGGTGTATCTCAAGTAGCTCACTGCCATGAACCCTGCCACTCTGGAAAGTGGGTAGGGTCCCTGGCATAGAGGTGACTCATGAATTCCGCAAAACTGCAAGCGAGTTATGCTGGCCATCTTGGAATTGGGCTCCAGGAGTCGAAGTACTTGAGGGAATGGGAAGGAGGGGAAGAAGATGGCAGAGAGATAAGCAGGCAGGGACTGTGACCAGTATTTAGCTGCCAGACTAGCACAGTGCGCTTGCCTCCTGTCCTGCAGGGCTGGGAGGGACAGGGACTGGTAGAGGTGACAAATGTGGGTACTGGGAAGACAGTCCAGAGCAAAATGGCAGAAGGAGTGGTAAAAGGTATCCAGTCTGGTTAGGGAGGATTTGGGAGCGGCCCTGTAGACTACATCCCTGTAGTCGAAAATAGGTCAGGTAAATCCCTCGTTGGTGCTACCCACAGATACCTCCCTTCTGGGATGGGGATCAGATCTGGGTGAACACACTGCTCATGATACATGGCTCAAGCAGGAGTCACTGCTACACATAAATCTGCTGGAGTTTTTCAAGGGAGTCCTGCACCTACACCTGCATCTAGAGCCCACACCAGTATTGGACCCTAATATATGTATTGCCCAGCTCATGCAGTCTCTTTTCAAGCACAGTCCTTGGCAGATCTTAAGTATGTTACCTGGAAAATGGTGTTCCTAGTGGCAATTACCTCTGCCAGGAGGATTAATGAGCTCCAGGCTTTATTCATAGAGCCTGACTACACTGCATTCCATAGGGACATGGCTGTCCTTAGGACTAACAAGACATTTCTTCCTAAGATGGTATCTGACTTCCACCTCAGTCAGTCCATGACACTGTCAGTCTTTATCACTGACCATTCCACCTCGAGGGAACGTGGACTGCATGGCCTAAATGTTAAGAGCATTATCAACTGCTGCCTGCACCACACAAAAAGCCACAGGCAGGACAATGCTCAGCTCTTCCTGACCTATGGAGTAGCGGGAAAAGTCAAACCAGCCACCAAGACGTCCACTGCATGCTGGATTTCTGCCTGCATTTAATTTTACACAGGGAGACTAGGATCTGCACCTGAGCAAACAATGGAATATCAGTCCCCAGCTGTTATACTCCCTGCACAATTCACAGAACTTCAGACCATCAGACTGGTAAAGAGTCTTGGTGGGGTGGGGGTTACCATGGCAGATGAGAGTTTCTGGAAGGGGGGATGTGGATGATTACCCTTCCCCTCCTGTCCTCACCCCCGCATGGAGGGAATCTGTGGCTGTACTGAAGGTCCAAGTTTAGTTCCTGGGACAGTGAGTGATATTGCTAGCAGTATGGTACTTCTTAAAGTTATAGAGCCTGCAGAAACTGGGGCAGGGGGGTCATTCTGGCCTGTCAGTTGCTATTTTTCCCATTTTCATGCCCATCCACCTTTTCTAAGAGTGCATAGTCTAGTCACAACTCGATGTACACATTAGTCCAAGTATCTCTGATGTCCACCCCACTGCAAGTCAGCATTAAACCCACTAGCAAATATATATAGGCTGCACCTAAGTCAGGAGGGAAAGGGGGTATTAAAACAGAAGCTACAGGAGTATAAAGCAACAAAAGTGAATTTAAACTAGTTGGGAGGGGAGATGGGGGGTGTGAAACTATGGGCAAGGTACCCAGGGGCCGGATTACCCAACCCCCCAAGCAGGTAGGAAAGTACTTGGGGATTTAGTCCAGAAGGGGCAGGGTGGGGAGGGGGGATTTGGAAAAGGAGGTACGGGTAACAGGGTGGAGGGTGGTCTCAGTGAATGCAAGAAGCCTTGGTAACAAGGCAGCAGAGCCTCAGACGTTCTTGGCTGTAGGGAGGGTGGACATCACAGCCATCACAGAAACGTGGGCCACAGACCACCGAAACTGGAACCTGGCAATCCCAGGGTTCAGAGTATACAAAAAGGACCATGGTAAAGGGGGGGTAGCTATCTACATGCAGGAGGGGATCAAATGTACAAAGGACAAAAAGGAAGAGAGGGATATGGAGGCAATGTGGTTACAGCTCCTGGATTCCAGGGGAAGGAAGTTGAGGTTTGGAGTGGTGTATAGGTCACCATCCCAGACAGTGGAAAGAGACAGAAAACTGGTGAAACAAATCAGTAGGGTATGTAGGAGGGGGAAGGTGGTTATAGTGGGGGATTTCAACCTGCCAGGGGTGTACTGGACCATGCTGGTCACCTCTACTGCCAGGGAAAGGGTCCTCTTGGACGCATTCCAGGAGGGGTTCCTGACACAGCTGGTTGCCAAACACACAAGACCAGGGAACACACTGGACCTGGCACTATCTAACAGTGAGGCAGCGAGGGACATAAGAGTGGTGCATCCATTAGCTGACAGCGATCATCTAACAGTCTGATTTAACATCACAATGAGCAGGGAGCCGCAGAGGTTCGCAACAAAAGGTAGATTTCAGAAAGGCAGATTTCAGGAAAATGGGGGAATTGCTGAAGGGGAGACTCAAAAAAATAAAGCAGGGGATGGGGACAGCACAGAAGTGGAACATAATAATACAAGGAACCATAGAGGCGATGGAAACATGCACCAGGCTACAGAGTAAGAAGAATAGGACAGAGATCATGCTGGGTGAACAGGGAGGAGACAGATGGGGTGAGAGCAAAAAGAGCGGCATACTGGAGGTTCAGATGGATGGGGAAGGGGAAGACAGGGAAGAGTACAGCAAATGGTCCAAGGAGGTGACCAAGAGAGTAAGGGGTGCAAAGGCCACTAGGGAACTCAGATTAACGCAGGGAATTAAAGGAGGGAAGAAAGACTTTTTCAGATACGTCAAGGAAAAAAGGAAGTACAGGAACAGTATACCGAGGATAAAAAAGAAGCAAGGAGTGGCTAGAAAAGGGAAAGGAACAAGTAGAAGCATTGAATGAGTACTTCTACTCAATGTTCACAAGGGAAGAGGGGGTCCATTACCACCCTGGTCGGGGTGGATGGGGGTGTGTGAGTTAATGGACAGTAGGATAGAGGGTAGCAGAGTCTTGAAAGGGCTAAGGGCACTGAAGGTGAATAAAGCACCAGGGTCAGATGGTGTCCACCCCAGTGTGCTGCGTGAGATGGCAGAGGTTCTAGCAGAACCACTGGCAGACCTGTTCAGCACTTTCCTGGAAACTGGGGAGGCACCTCAGGACTGGAGGATGGCTCATGTGGTACCGTTACATAAAAGCGGTCCAAGGGACGAGCCAGGGAACTACAGGCCAGTCAGTCTGACGTCCATAGTGGGAAGGCTCATGGAGATGATACTAAGGGACAGGCTGGTAGCATTTCTGGAGGGTAACAACTTGCAGGACGGGAGGCAGCGTGGGTTCATTTCAGAGAGATCCTGCCAGACCGATCTTATGCAGTACTATGACTGGGTGACGAGGGCATTGGATGGGGACCATGCTGTGGATGTGCTTTACTTGGATTTCAGCAAGGCCTTTGATTCAGTGCCCCATGGGAGACTAGGAGTGAAGTTATCCGGGCCGGGAGTTGTAGGCTGCAGAAGGTGGTGGTGGGGGTCTTGTAGCCTAGATCTGGGACGAGCAGGTTGCTGCATGGCTTGGTGCTGGATCCGGTGCTGTTCAGGATATTCATCTCAGATATTGCACAGGGGGTGGTGAGCAGGATTAGCCTGTTCACTGATGACACCAAAATGGGTGCAGTAGTAGATGATAAAGAGGGATGAGTGCAACTACAGAGGGACTTGACAAAGTTGGAGGAATGGTCAGGGAAGTGGCAGCTGGGGTTCAATGTAAACAAAAAAGCAAGGTGTAACATTTTGGGTCAAGGAACCCAAAAAGAGAGAATATTGGCTAGGGGTGATCAAGCTGGGTAGCACCAAGAAGAAAAAGGATCTGGGGGTATTGATAACAGCAAGCATTAACAATACTGCCCAATGCAGTAGGGCGGCAGCAAAAGCAAACAGGATGCTAGGGTACAAAGCACACGGATTCACATCCAGGCACAAGGAGTTGATTTTGCCCCCCTACAAGGCACTGGTTATGCCTCACTTGGAATACTGTGTGCAGTTCTGGAGGCCAAACCTGAGCCAGAACATCAATCTGCTGGAGGGAGTGCAGCGGAGGGTGATGAGGATGGTTCAGGGTATGAATGGAATGGATTATGAGATAAGGCTAAAGGAACTGAATATGTATGCAGTGGAAGAGAGGCGGGGGCATGATCGAGATTGTCAAGTACCTGAAGGGTGTCAACAAAGGGGTGAGAGGGTGTTGAAATGAAGGAGAGGAGGGAGACTAGGGGCATGGGTTAAGAATAGAGGGGGGGAGATTCAGGAGGGAGATGATGAGGCATTACTTCTCAGAGAGGGTAGTTGCGAGATGGAACGCACAACCAGGAGGGGTGATATCATGCAAAAATGTGACTGGCTTTAAGAACGCGTGGGACAGGGTACAGGGGTGGGTAAAAGTGGGCGAGAAGGACAACAATGGGAGGTTAAGGGGTTTGGGTGCAGGGGCAGCTGCCTGCTAGGGAGCTAGCTTCACAATCGAGTTGACTTTGATAGACTGGTAGGTCTGTTCTGCCGGCACCTTCGTATGATCATATGAATGTATAAATTGTTTAACTGACTTGAACGGATCAATGTGACCCTCAGGCCACTGGCATATGTACACAATGGGACTAACTGGCTAAAGTGACGAGCTTCAGTGAGCAATAAATGACATATTCCTAAGATGCAACTGATGTAACCCCAGCCAGGGATTTGTCACTGAACAGCTTGCTGTACCAAATCCTATTAAAACAGATAATTTTCAATAAATAAACAATCGCATAATAACAAAAGCTGGGAAGACACTTCAAGTGCATTATCAAAACAATTTTTTTTCTGAGAATAAATGGGACTTTGTGAACCTCAATCTGTATAGTTAACTATTTATTTGAAAATAGTTCACCAGCCAGCCTGCAGCTCAGACACTAGCCCCACTTTCTTTCTCTAACCTATACACTACCCCCCCGACAATAGCCCCTTCCCTCCACAGCACCTGACACTAGTATGTTTCCCTTACAGCACCCCCCATGACAGTAGCCCTCTTGAATGAACACCCTCCACAGTCCCAAGCACTTCTCTGGCTTCCTCCAACTGTAGACAATAATCGCCTCTCTCTCCACTTCCTGATATGAACTAGCCACACCAACCCCCCATCCCTTTACAGCAGTCCCTCTGATCACCCCTTCTTCTCTAGCTACCCCATTTTCTAAACTCTGAATATCATCTCACTCACGCCCACCCCCGCAGAAGCCACACCCCTTCCTCCATAGCCATTTGAGACTCACCCATACCCTTGCTGCACACCTTCACTGCAAACTCCTGCTGGACACAACCTACTCACCTACTCAGACATCTGAGGAGCACATACTGTACACCCTTTCTTCTACATTCTCCCTCCATGGGCCCTGACATTAGCCCCCCTCCCTCACTCCACAGCCCCCAACCTCTGCTGATCCATCATCCAAAGCCTCAATCACTAGTACCTTCTATCTCTGAAAACTAGTCCCTGCCCCCACACAGCCCGACCTCCTTCCTTGGCACTGGACACTAGCTCCATCTCCTTTACTGGGGTCAAAATTGGCACCATTCCACTAGCGAATGCTGGTAGATTTTGTATACAGTTATTAAGATTTTCCTTTGGCTAGCCCTGCAGACTTGTGCTGGAGAAGGTAACACTTCGGTAAGTACACCAACTGGGCCCGTGGAAAAGTCTGAAGGGATTTTCCCACTCACTAGCCCTGTGGGCTAGTGGTTGCAAAACAACATTTTGACCTCTGAATATAAGACTTACCTGCTCTACTCCGAAGTCACAGAACCCAGAGTTGGTTGTCTTGGGTTTGGAGAAATCTGGTAGGACCTAAAAGGAAAGCACAGAGAAGGTTGCGGAGATGTAAAGGATCAGAGGTTCTAAGGGCGAGATTACAGGAGTCAGAATTAGACAAGACACTTATCTGAAAGCTAGACAGCCAACATCTGGCCAGACCTGTGGAAATAAAGGTAAAATAGGTAGTTGTGAGGCACTTACAGTAGCGTAAGTAGAGATAGGGAGTTGAGAGATACAAAGGGTACAATACAGCATGGAAGTGGAAAAGATGGTTAAAAAGAGCAACTCCCTACTATAATAAAAAAACATAATACTGGATTTACACCAATTGTTTCCTAGTTATGTTTCTTTTTTTTTTTTTAACTTTCCTACACGATCGGTTTACTAAATATTGTAGGTAATGCAGCACTTTTTTCACTAAGTCTCAAAATGTATCTTACTCTCCTCTGCTAACAACACAGTTGCTGTTTGCGATATCGCCAGCTGTCATGGTGAGCACTATAAATTCAAGGCACTGAGGTTAACAGGGGAGAGGCAAATGTTTTCTACACAGACTTTTCAGGTGGACTGCCAAGATGTACTGTAAGGCTTGGAAAGGAACACTGAAGATGAAAAAATGTATTATCTAGTAAATTGTAAATAGTGGAGACATCTTATTTAAGGCATGTGCTGAATTGCAGAGTTGCTCTTTAATGTAAAGGCAAAAGCAACAGAGATATAATGCTAGAGGATAAAATAATGAAACAAAACAAACAAAAGGAAAAAGCAGCAGCTTCCCGCAGTAATTTCCGTTTCTTCCCACCCACTCATAACCCCAGTCATGTTCTCTGATGCAGTCAGCTCATCAAACCATCCCTTCCAAAATATTCTTACTGGCCCACACTCCACTAATGACAGAGAAACTGTCTACAAGCTGCCTTCTAGGAGGACTGGCCTAGTTGTCCCAGTGCAGAGCTGACCCCACGGCTGATCAAGCCCCCGTTTTCAGTACTGCCAACACAAAATCCTTTTCCTCCCAGACTCATCTCACTGCACATCCAACACTCACTGCAACCTCCCCTCTCCTATCTTCCTGCAACCTTTGACTCCTCCATGAATTTGCTTGGCCTAAAGGCCACCCTAGCGGGTTGCTACAGAAGTTGGAAGGCAAATCATCCCTCACCAGGCTGCCACCAAGTAGAGACTCAGGCTTTCAAATTCAGGTTGCCCACATGTGCAATGCCTCTGGGCTACTGAGGTAGCCTGTAATGAAAACATTTAAACCTTTTTTGGGTGGAGAGGGCTCCTCCGGGCCCCCCACCTTGCCACTCCTTCTTGTCAGGGTCGAAATTGGTACAAGCCTACTAGCCAAATGCTGGTATACTGCATCGGGCAAGTAAGACTTTATTTAAACTAGCCCTGCAGGCTTATATTGACGAAGGTAACATTTCACTAAATACATCAGCTAGGCAAGTGGAAAAGCCTGTGGGGGTAGAGGATTTTCCCAATAACTAGCCCTGTTGGCTAGTAGCTGCAAAACTTAATTTTGAGCCCTGTGCCCACTGTCTCACTTCCACTGCCTCTCCTACCATTGCTCACGGCCCTGTGTGCCCCACACCCCAGGGTGGGGTCCAGCACTAACCCTACTGGAAGTAACCCTCGGGGGGGGGGAATCTGGGATATGGTGCCTCCAGGGATGCTGCATTAACGTGAGATGGAGGAGGAGGTGTGCTCAGGAGACAAGCGTGGTGTGAGGAGGAGCGGCAATCATCCAGCAAGGGTGGGGCTATTTTTCCATTTCCCAGCAGGGGTGTGACATGCTGCATAACGTCAAGGCTGGAGTCAATGTCCGTCATGTCCCCTCCCATGGTAGTGCCGGTGTATTGTTGTGTTCCCGGCCTCCACCAGGGGCCAGCAAAGGCTCAACTCACCCCTCTCCCTGGAGAAGGCAAACAGAGTGTGGGACGCTCAAGCCTTCTCCTCCGGGCTGGCCCTCTGATGCCCAGGAGATTCAAACACTTTCAATTTACCTTTAAAAGCATTTGTTAAAGTAATGAGCATTAGCAACAGACTAAACTATATACCCGTAAGTATAGGTCTACTGTTATTATTCCTTGTATATTTACACTGTGGAAAAGGGATGTTTAGTCTTTGGGTCTGCCACCTACTGGTGCAGCCATTAGAATTGGAAAGGAGCCTGAAATTTAAAGTAAATGTGTGATGTAGGCATTTGGGCTTCATAGCCTCACTACCTTGGGGCAGAGATAGCCCCTCTGTGCTAAAATAAAATTTTTTAATGCAGCCTATACAGTTTGGGAAGGGATCGTAATGCTGGCTGAACTGTCAGCCAACCAATCCCTTCTCACCTCCTTGTCTGCCTGCCCAACCCCACACTTCCCCATTTTGGGACGTGGTACCAGAGAGAGCGCGGGGACATGCCCCATACAAGTCTATGAGGCTGATTTTCAGAACAATTTTATGTAATTTCAAAGTATCTTTGGATAAAAATGAAAGCCACTGATCAACTAATTGGGACCCTATTAGTTGGGCGGTAGCTTTCATTTTTATCTAAAGATACTTCAAAGTTATGTAAAATTGTTCTGAAAATCAGTCCCATAGACTTGTATGTGGTGCATCCCCGCGCTCTCTCTGGTACCATGTCACAAAACAGGGAGGAGCAAGGGTGGAGCAGGCAGACAAGGAAATGGGAAGGGATCATCTGGCTGGCAGTTTGCCACTATTACAATTCCTTCCCAAACTGTATAGGCTGCATTAAAAATGTTTATTTTAGCACAGAGCGGCTAGCATGGCTCCAAGTTAGCAGGCTATGAAGCCCAAACTGTTTTTTTAATTACATCACACATTTTTTTTTAAAAAGAAAATGCCTGTTAAGGGTAGATATGAGAGGAGCCAGACCATGCATGGCAGGCATATACCGTCACGAGGGCGTGGGACATGGGGCGAAGGAATGTAGGTAATGCACTATGGGCAAATGCAATCTGGGTGGTCGGGACTTTACTGCAGCAGCGACTGTGGGTGGACAAAAACCTGAGGCCCTAATGAGGTCCTTCCCCTTGTGAGCAAGATGAGGGATGTGTACATGTCTTTAAATGTGGGTACAGGGTCAACCCCCCCCCCCGACAAAAGGGCCAACATGCAGATCCACCAACAAGGTGTGAAACACAATTGCTGATCACGCATCTTGCTGTGGACCATTTTCCTCGTGCGCTCACCATCGACAATTTGTTTTTGCATATGGAAGATACAACTCAGCACTATGGCAAGCAGCACTTCACTCCTCCACACACACACACACACACACACACACACACACACACACCGCATAGGATAGACTGAGGTCAAGGTGCTCACTGCTTCCAACCTCCCAACACTTCAATACCGGTTCAAGCTACCCCACAAATCCCCAAACACATGACTGCGGTTTGGCCAAACATGCCTAAGTCTCAACTCCCTGGCACTCAGCTGCTACACAGAAGTGATGGAGAGGCCCCATTAAAATGTTTTTTTTTTGTCCTGAACAATCACCAGCACTACCCAGAGAAATATAGCCACTTGATCAGACAGTCACTACATCAGTGCATGAATGCCTCATGAAATATCAGTATCTCTGATCGTGGCTACAGCTGCCAGGAGACGGGAAGGCCGAAAATGCAGAGACATTAGAATTCTCAAGCAGCACAGCACTACAAGGTAACTGGGAGGGTAGGCAAGCCCCTGCAGATACTCGAGACTCCATGTTTAGGCCTAAAAAGGAAAAGCCCAGAAACTCCCCAAGGTAGAATAAGGTAAGTCCTTAGGTCATTCACCCTCTCCGCAAAGCAACAGTTTCCCACCCTGTGCCACAGTCTGTTTTTTTGTTAATTTAAATTGATTGATTACCTGGCGCTATGTGCCAGAAGTCAAGGATACCTCCAAACCCACAGATGCCCCACAGTTTCCCATGTGACTAAGTCTTCACCATCCCACAGTACACCTGCTTCATTCAGGTTCAAAGAAGACCATGCACACAATGATGCAGGCCTGTAGTCTAACCTGCCTTGAATGAATTAAAGGATTTGGATTTTTGCAACTTGCCATTTTCAGTATGTTACTACACTGTGCTGATCTGCACATCTATTCTTCCTTTCTTTTTATATGCAGTAATCTCTCCCTTGGTAGCATGGAGCACATGACTGGGGAGGGCAGAGCAGTCTGCATCATGGATGATGTTATGAGAAAGAGACTGTAACCCCCCCCCAGAATGTGTGCATGCTGCCGGCCCGGTGGCACTGAGGGCTGAGGCGCTGGACGCCACACTAGCTCCACGCTGGCGGCTCAGGTTCGAGATCGGGCTCGGGGCGCCTGGGGTTGGCTGGGGGGAATAGGCTGGAGCATCTGATGATGGCTTGCCTTCTCCGGGGAGGAGGTTCGCTATTCGACGAGGTGACCTCTGACGGAGGCTAGGGGCATGACGGCAAGTCAGGGTCCTCGGGACTGGATTGGTTGAGGACGTAGGTCAGCAACCAATCAGCCTCAGGGACTATGGGGGGGGGAGGGACGTTGCCAACATCGGCATTCGCGCCTTGATGTACAGGGCCCATGACGTCCCAGAGGGAAGAAAATTGGAAATACCCCCACTGGAGCCGAGAAGACGGAGCGCCAAGCCGGGGTTTCTATGTGCTGGAGCCAAGCCTGCAGCCCCGGCCCCTGACACTTGCAAGATTCAGGGGATTGCCCCCACCCTGACCCCACCCGGGGGGGGGTTCCCCGCAGAATGGAGGGACCTGGGATTGACAGGTAAGGCTCTGGCACAAACCAGGCTTAATGGGCAACTCCCAATGATGCAGGTCCAGTGGGTAGTAGGGGGAGATAAATTGTGGGAGAAAAAAAAAAAAAAAGAATGCGTGCATGCTTTTGCCACACTACAGCTTCCATTTCCTTAAAGAAGTTGGCAAGCTGCGACAGACAGCAGCTGAGTTAGCCAAAAGGTGATTTCCCCAAATCTGAACCAGTGAAGCACCACTGAAATATAACCAGGGTACTGAAGAGTCTGAGTTACTTGAAGGAATTTTCTCATTTTTTTCCCCCTCTGGTGTTGCACCCCCAGTCCACTGGTTTTAGCGCTAACCCCGATAGTGGAAGTGGCCCTCTCTGCTATTAGTCCCACCAGTCACTCCACAGTAGCTGGCATAAATCCTCTTGTGGGTACCATGAAGGGGCACACTGCATATGCATTCAATAACTCAGCTAGCTTACTCAGTTGAGCAACAGGTACTAGGCTAGGTTTATGCACACAAAGGGACAGCAATCCCAGCTTCACAGCACAGCATGCCCGATGTAACATACAAGTCTCAGGAACAGCAAACACCAGCACAATTTTTTGTGCAAAACTGGCTTTATTAGGTGCAAAACAATGTACAACCACCCGCAGCTCAGAGAAGACACCTCAACAGGTTATGCAGGACTACTGTGTCATCAGGAGGGTGATGGCCTTGATAGTCCCTATAAAACATGATAGCCTTCCCACAAGGCTGCAGATTGGTGTTCTTCCAAATAAAGCAGATGTTGCACACAGAATTGTGGTACTTTTATGCATTGCTGATCACCAGGGGCGTATCTAGATTTTTTTCAAGGGGGCAGCTCCTTTTTAAAGTGGAGATTAGGTTTAAATAGCTTTCTACTGGACTAAGGGAGTAGTGGGTCCTATTTGGATATATAACTAGGGGGCACAGTCTGAAAGTTGGAAGAGGGGAGTTTCAGGAGGGAGATGAGGATGCACTACTTCACAGAGAGAGTGGTGGTGGTGGGATAGAATGCACTACCAGAGGAGTTAACAGAACTAAGGATAGTGGAAAGCTATAAGCGGGGATGGGATAGAGGCAGGGCCAGTGTAAGGACATACAAGGGTGGGGGGCAGCCGCAGTAGTAGTAAACTGCGAGCTGCACACTCGGACAGACTTGATAGACCTGTGAGTCTTTTCTGATGGGTATTTTGTATGCTTATATGTTTGTATAGCTGGATTAGCTGGTACTGACCATCCCTATATGTTTGCTGTCCAACCCTCCACCTCATTTTGCAGCCTTTTCCCTCAAACTCTCTCCTAGCCTACATCCCACTACTAGTCCCTCCACCACATCCTTTCCCCCTCTGCATTCCATGACAAGTAGATCATCTCCAAATACTATCGCCAACCTCTCCATCTGTACTACAACTATTAAAACTATTATTCAATCCCGACAGGGTTTGCATGCACTTTCTGCTGCAGCAGTCATGGCGGACACCTTGCAGTGGAAGTGGTATGGCAGATGAGAGTCTCATGCTGTTCAGGAGCACTGCTTGGGACTACTCATGCACCACTAGGGACTACTCGTGTACCACTTAGAACTACTCGTGCACCGCTTGGATACCCACATACTAGGTTAGACAATACGAGTGAGATGCTGAGTATGTTTGAGCAGATATGCTCATTTTGCATAATGGGTAGGGTAGTGGACTGTAGGTAGGCAGGCAGGTAGGTAGGATTATAATAGGAACAGGGGCTCAATTCTCACAGCCTTTCACATTCGGTAGTTTTGAATAAATAAAATCTCTGTGATCGCAACTGCACAGTAAATGCCCTCTTGATAGTTTTTCCCCCAAAATACTGTGCAACTTCTAAGTAGGTTGTATTTATTTACTAGGGGTGTGGGGGGTGCAGCCCTCACAAAAAAAATTAAAAAATCTAAACTGGTACTAAACTTTTGTGAGGAACATAAAAAAAAGTCTGAATTTTTGAAAAACGTTTTGTGAGGAACATAAAATAAAAGTTCAAATTACTGGTAAGGGACATAGCACAAAAAGTAAATGAATTGTTGCTACACTTGTGTGAGGGACATACAGTTATGGCACCAACGGTATTCCCAATTGCAATGATATTTCCGTTGGCCAAACAGTTTCCCATCTGCCATGACACCTGCAGCATAAACTGCAATTGCTCCCTGGACAGTGCGTGGTGCCTATGAGATAGAATTTAGAGTACCCGAAAGTCTTAACATCAGCATGAGATACAAACTTTCCCTCAGCCCCCCCAACCAGTCAGCACCCAATAATCAAGCACTTGTATCCCCAGCACAGAAATCAGCTCCAACAGTCCTACAGGCACACAGAAACACCAGCACCTACAGCCAACACCCAATATGTAGCACAGAGAGTGCCCCTGAACACTAGCAAGAGTTACCTCTAGTCCATACCAGACATTTCTAGTCTAACAAATCAGGGACTGCAGGCTTAAAATCGCTTAATCTTCAAAGCAGTTTTTAGTTAAAAAAAAAAATGCAACATTTTTGCTTAGGGAGAAAGGCATTTTCTGAAGGAGATTTAGACTGTATTACATCATCTGGGTGGTATTATTTTGTTTCAAACCTCCAGTCCTTTGTAACAGACATGCAAATTTTGAGAGGGGCCGAACAAAGAGAGACAATAGGGGCAAAGAAGCAGACAGTACGCAGAAAGTCCTCACAGCATCTCCACCAACTGCTCCAACAAACCAATCTCATTTACAATCCCACTTTTCAAATACTTCCCTCCCACAACCTGTACCAGTTTGTGCTTCTGGATATCCCATTTCAGCTTGTTGATGTCTGAAATCAATCTATAATTTCCTCCCGTTCTGCAAACAAAGCCTGCAAAAGTAGAACAAAGCACATCTAATTAAGCAGGCAAATTAAGAAGCAGTAACAGTACACGGTAATATAGAAATGAAATAACAGTACCTGCTCTTTCCAAAACAGCCATTCTGGTCTCATGGAGAAGTTACACAACCCAGCCGTTTGTAACTGTGACCTCTTTCTTTCACTTCCTTTGGCATATTGCAGGGATTGACTATTGCAGAGCAGGGGTAGGGGTTTGTTAATATTTAATAGAAACAAAAAAAATGTACACCAGTGCAGATACCTTCTATCCAGGTCTGTAAGCAATGCATTTACATTTTTTTGTGAATTATTCCTTTTTTTTTATCAAAGGGGACTTTATGGAGTATAACCTGTTTACCCCTGTCCTAGCTCTGCAGTGCTGTGTCCCAGCTCTGCATGTGTTTGCCCAAGGGAATGAGCAGCTCTGGTACATTTACATGCTGGATGGAAAGTTTTCTTACATTCCAAGCTAACTTGGAGCGGTGAGTGTTGTGCCTTATTCTAACCTTTTTTAAGCAGCATCAAATCCCCTAGAAACATTTAGCTGCACAGTATTAAGTCTGTTTACTGCTGCCGTCTTATTCTTTAAAGAGCAGCTTCTATGCCCTCAACTAGCCCCCCCAACTGACACATATCCCTCAACTGACCTGGGCTGGAGTCATTTTCCATAAATGATTATTTTGTGGGCTACTGTTTAAAACTGTTATTTTACTCATAACTTTATTCTCTGACCCACCGGCAAAAAAACAGAGCCAATTCCGCATCCTACGGTCACGCCCCCACGCCGGCACATGCAGCCCCGTTTTGTGATGTCAGTAAATGAAGGTTGCGTGTGCATGCCCCATTGACTTAAATGGGGGCTATTTTCCTCAAGGCTTTATGTATCTTTAATGTCGGGATTTTATGAAATCAAAGTGACAGCCTGACTAAGAGTGTCCTTCTTATTCGAGCGGTCACTTTGCTTTCTTAAAATGGTTTGAAGACATATCCTCCAACTGTACTGTTTTGGCCAGTACAATACTGACTTTCTTACAGTGGTACCAGATCCTGATTAGTTGTCAGTGTGTACAATTTTTGACCACTCATAAGATTTAATTTGAGTGTCAGCGTGCGTTCCCACTTGCGATCCTCATTCCTGGCCACCTGGCCCTCTAGTACACACTGCGCAGCTGCTGATGTCCTGTGTGTGAGCCCATGTGCGGATATTTGAGAGGACAGCAGCACAGACAGCAATGTGTGAGGGAATCACTCCAGGAGCAGAGCCTCTGTTTTTTAAGTTTTCTTTACTATTTTTGGCACCAATAGTAAATTCATGGCAATCAAGATCAAGGAGGAGCAGGTCAGGGTCCGGGTTAATGAATGACTATGGCAGCACGGGAGAGGTGGTGGTTGCTGCAGCCAAGAAGAGGGACAGCTGTATTAATTGGAATGCTTGGCATGTTGAGGTTGTGGCCCTCTGTGCACTGCAGCCTGTGAATGGGATCCCAGTTCAGTAAGGCATTAGCAATTTAAATCCAGCCAGAATATGTGGCACTTTACTTACTGAGATTTAGGCAACTTTTAATGGAGTGGAGCAGGTTTTAAAGTGGGGGGGTGACAGAACCCCCCCCATAAGACACTCCTTTCCCCAGTGTATTTATTTTCATCCATCAAATGTTGGAGGGTCTGTAGAGGGACGCTCCAAAAAAAAGGTATTTGCCCTAGCTGGCTCAGAGGCACCATTGGAGCACACACACACACACACACACACACACACACACACACATATGGGCAACCAAAGGGCAATGTTCTTTCTTAACCTGCCAACTGCAGTGAGCTGGTGAAACCATAGTGCAGTAGAGCTGTCTCAGACTCTGGGAGGGAACAGAGTTTTCTCCCACTGCAGCAGTGACTCCATTATGGTTGACTGGCCAGATCTTTCAACACTGGGGCCCTCGCAGGGGTAAGCACTGCAACATCAGTGTACTCCCATCTAAGGGAGGGAGGGACAAGGATAATGTTTTGGTGGGAGACAAGGGCTGCCAATGGCAGCAAACCAGCCCTAACCTGCTCTGTTGGTAGCCCTTCATGTCCACCCTGATGGCCGACATTCTTGTGGACCCAGTTCTTGGGCCAACCCCATGCCCAACTAGTTTAACCTCACTGGAGGGGGTCAGGTTTCCGGGATATCATCAGAATACCTAGTCTTGAGCTGTCCCAGTGGCATTGAGGGCTGAGGGGTTGGATGCCTTGCCTCTCACCATGCCAGCGATGTGTGTTTGGGAACAAGCATGGGATGCTGGGGGTTAGATGTGTGGGGAAGGGGTGGGAGTGGATTGAGCGACCACTAAGCAGCTCTCCTCTCCAGGGTAGGGATGGTAGGCCTCTCCAGCTCTTGGCTGCCACCGAGTAGAGGTTTGGTGGTAGTGCTGAGCATGGGGGGTGCTAAGCTCTAGATGTTAGGCTGGCTGGGCAGATCGAGGCTGTCTCTGGTGCCAGTGTGCATGTGTGCCTCCACACACATGCACATCTGTGAATGGCCGGGGCTCTGAGGTTTAAGGGGAAGAAAATGTGGAAAATCCCCTGGGCGGCACAATGAGACCCAACACTTTGCAGGCTCCACATCAGTGGCTAGGTGCATGCTGCAAGGCTTGTGGCAGAAGGTAAGTCCCAGAAGAGCTGGGTGATGGGGTTGGGTGAGTTGGCGGGAAGGGGACTGCCGATGGAGTAGGATCATAAACCTTAAATTTTCAAAAAAGAGAATACCTAGTCTCTGCAGCAGCTGTTGTGAGCTAGAGCAGTGGCATGGCAAGAGTAATGGGGCAGTAGTGGCTACCTCAGTGGAACAATACCCAGTTCTGAGGTAGGGAGAATGAATATAAAAGAAAAAGAGAGGGAATAGATGCTGAGAGCTGAACCCTTGGTGTGCCACGGACTGATATATTCTGAATTCCTATACATTCTAATTCTGTTGGCAGTCTGGTTGTAACATTCAGTAAGGGGAGCATTCCTGTGCAGGCATTTACTACAGCATGTGGGTTACAGCTGGGGCATTAATTGTTCCAAATTTGGGGTGTGTCTGGTTTTGAGTTAATTCCGGTTTGAATCTAAAAACTGGTGCAAATCTGGGGCCCAATGTGCAAGCATTTTCCCTTGTGCAAATGATGGTTTGTGCACACAGACTGGGATTTGAGCAGATTTCCTATGTTTAAAAGCCTGGTTTGCATGTGCAGAGTCTGTGGCTGAGCAAACTGTGGCAGGGGATGCAATGCAAATGTACATGCAGCGACCTGAATACTTTTGTCCATTGGACTCTAGCCTCCTCATCTCCTCCAATTCTTCCTCTGTTACACTTTCACCACCATCTCCCTGATCTGTTTAGCCGACTCCCCCACACTTTTTTTCTTTCTTACCTCCCCCTTTTTCTCTTTATCTTATCTCCTCCACTTCAATCTCTTCTACACTTTCACCACTTTCCCCCTGTTCTGCGCAGATGATTCCCCTCACCGTTTTTCTCTCATTTTCCCCTTTTTTAATGCTCTTCCTGTTTTCTCTTTCACCCTGCACCAGCCTTATATCCCGCTATAACTTTCCCAGTTATTCCTTCCTTGTCCCACCCCATTACCTTCTCGTCCTCACCTTCCTCTTTTCTCTCCTCTCTATCTGGGCCCCCAGGCTACTTTGCACTTATTTTCATGCCTTTTTTTAAAGATGTTGGGTGTCTGTTTCTCTTTATTCTACTACTTGCAGATGATATTGCCTTATAAACGCTGTCACTGTTATGTAATTAGCACACATTTTTGTATCCAGTGTTACCCCTCTTGATTTATGTATGTATTCCACCTTGATGTTTATCTGAGCTTGTTCCTGTAAAATATTATCAGGACCTTCTTATGAATGAGCCTGCTCAAGAGAGTTATTCCTACAATAATCTTAAACTTGAATAACAAGTCTGCAGCCGGTACCTGTAGCAGTGCCTCTGTAACCCCCAACCGGACTCTTATTTAACTAGCAGTCACACCTCCCATAGTCTAGGGGAAAAGAGAGGGGTGGGGGTTACCTTGATTGCCACCATAAACAAGGTGGGATATGCAGATGGAGTAGACATTATAAAACACAAAACAAGTGTGGCTACTAGGCACAAACCTGGTGGGACCAATACCATGGCCACAACCAAGGTCCCGGGGGGAAAACATTTGCTCAGGGCTATGTTAGGTTTGTACTTCTGGACAGGGGTACCCAAGTAACTCCACACAGGAAGCAATAACATATATGTTCATACCAGCTTGGGATTCTAGAGTATGGCTTTATTTCGTAACAAAGTAGGAACACACAAAGCAAAGATGGACCCCAAGGGTTAGACACATGGTAAATGCAGACATCTGAGGAACATAACTCCAAATTTCCCATATAGCATAGGATGACTGTAGAAAATGTGGGCTAGCCACCGATAACACACACCAAGCAAATTCCCTCGACTAGGCACACACGACCAGTACTTGGAAGTCCCATATGGCATAGGATTAATGAAGAAAATGGAACTAGCCACAGGTGAACACTCAAGTTACTCTGGAATTGGTACATGCCAACCAGCACTCAAACACTTCCCATACAGCATAGGATTAAATGTGGCACACAGACCATGGCAGAGCACTAAAGGTTCAAAATGGAGAAAAACCCATTCACTGGGGTAGAAGTTTCTTCAGGCATTGGCCACGTGCACTGATAGAAAAGACACAGGTGCCCTTCAGAACCTGGAGTGGTAAACTGGATACTGCAGATGGGGGTGGTCTCCCACCTTGTGTTTCCAAGTTCATACTCGGCCATCCCTCTACAAAATACACCTCATATTGTACCACAAGTTACTGATGATGCTTTCTGGAAATGTATTTCACACTTAACATCACCAAAACACCTCAGGGGTGTCAAAGGTAAAAGTTCTGCTCACACAGATGGTCACGAACTGGACTCCACTGTGGTCAGCCAACTTTTAAATGTCTTAGGTGACAGGGTCCCTTTGTCAGAGAAATTCACCTTAAATGCAGGTACTCCTGGGCAGACTCAGAAAAACGTAAGTACTCACAAGAAGTTGTCACACAAGGCAGCTTCACAATGTTCTGGTAGGATCAGGGGATTGCCCCTAACATGCTGGCAGCCTGCTTCATCCCTCAGGGATGAAGAACAGGAAATCCCTGGAGACGGTTTCCACCACTTAGACAAAGCCCGAAAATGCTGTACTCTACTAGGGTGAGAAAACTGGAACACTGTAGCTCTCTATCAGAGCTGCTACTGGAACTGCAACTGCACTCTGCAGACTCCAGCCAACAACTGACTGCAGAATTCTAAATTCCCATCTCAGAACAACTTATATGGCTTATGCCGCTGCAAGAGTTCTAAGGTGACATCACCTCCCCAGCTCCCAGCTGAGACCAGAAACTTAGAATGAGGCAGAGTGAAATCCATTTACTAGCAAATCACTAGCTGCCTTCCATGCCTACCACTGATTCTAACTGGGATTCTTGTAACCCCTGGGAACAAGGAGGTTACACCGCCATCTCCAAAGAACCACCCCCACCCCAGCCAATGATCCCTGGTCCCTGTTTCAGCATCTGCAACCAACGCCACTATGGGGTGCAGACCAGCGACTGGTCTGGTGTTACACAGTGGAGTATTCAGTTATCAGTCACAAGAAATTTTACCCCCATGTACCACAGGTCATGATCCAGGTCCCTGGTGTCTAGAGCCCTGGCCCCCCCCCCAGCGTGACACAAAACATCCAGCTCCTCTATCCCACCTGATACTCCCACACCTAGCTGTCCCATGTCCCACACACTAGCCTCCCCTAGTAATGTCTTATTTGTCTGCAGTGTCCACCCAGACAAGCAGAATCCAAAAGAAAACACTGTGAAAATCAACTGACCAAAAAAACCAGCAGTGCAGCACTTCAAGTAAGCCGGCTAACCTTAACAAACAGTACAAGCAAAAAAGTGAAGTGCTCAACAACGCCAAACCCACCGATGGAAAATCACATTGAGAAGTGGAAACAGAACACAGTCCACAAAGTAATGTATCAAGTAAAGTGCAAGGACTGCCATTTATTCTGTTTGAGTCTTCCACTGTAAATATGATTCCATTTTACAAAGGGAGGGTTTACAGGAACTTCCTGTTGCATGCTTCACATTTTTGCTTGTACCACCCAGACAAGCTTTGGGACCCCCAGACTTGTCTCTCCCACCTCAGGGCCCAATTTTCTGCCACTCAGACCATCCCAGAGACTCCTTGACTAGCATCCCCTAACTCTATCTCCCCTCTCTTTCCACCCTGATCAGCAATTGGAACCCAGACAAACGTTCCACATCTAATGCTCTCTGCACTCACCCTGAACTGGCCCTGGGACTGCTGGGCTTGCCTGCTCACCTATGCCCTATGGTGACCCCAAAGGGACCAGTCTTGAGATGACTGGAATGGTTTCCCATGTCTATGTTTCCATTATACACCCACTTGGACCAGATCTGGGAGCACTGGATCTGCCTCCACCACCTACATTCTCCATGTCCCTCAATCTGTATCATTGTTGGGATCCATGGACTAGCTTTTCCTAGCAACCTCTCCTCTTTTTGCCCTCCTAGACTATCTCTGGGAATCCATACTGGCTGTCCCTACATATGTCACCATGTTCTTTCACCCACATAATCCCTTGGACCACTAGACTAGACTTCTATATCTATGACTTCCTTGCCTACCCACCCAGCCCTGCCCTTTTCCCACCAATGTCCCCATGTCCCTCCACCTGTACCAGCCCTATGACCACTATGTGGGACTTCTCCATTTAAATTCCTCTTGTCTTCCACCCAGAATAGTTACTCGTTCAAAGGTTTAATGCCACCAAGTCTGTTTATTGAGTCCAGGAAAGCCACATTGCTAAACCCCAGCACTTTGTGTCTGAAAATGTGATGCATCATTAGGGGGCATCGTTACAGAGCTGATACCATGAATTTGTTTAGAAGACTTAATGAAACAAGTACAAAAATCACCCTAGTGCAGCAATAGTTAAACATCAAACTACAAATGCAGATACATGTGGCTATATCTAAAATACAAAAGGTGCTCTCCCACATACCAATACATGCAAAAAGCAATACATCCCAGATCAATTGCCAGTTCTATAGTAAATAACAAAAAGTGGCTGAAGGGTGGAGGAGCGTATATTGTCTGTGTACAGTGAGTCATTTGATGGCACCAGTATTTATAAGTTATGGTTGGATTGCTGTCAATCACTGTCACTGGGCCGTACTCTATACAGTATGTGTTCATTGAGAGCTCGGTCAGTTGCCAGTTGCACTGGTGAGAGGAGGGCTGTGCTGCTCACTAGCTGGGGGAGAATAAGGTGGTGGGTCACATCTTTACCAGATGGGGAGACCATTAAACTACCAGGGATTCTGATTTTTACGATGGAGTCAACCCTCAGTCAAGTGGGAGGGGGGAAGGACCACTAGACTACCAGGAATAGTTTTATATTACAACTGGGATAGGGATTAGACAACAGGGAGGGTGTGGGTGCATTGCACTACTAGGGATCCTTGTGTTTTTTATCACGGGGATAACTGTCAGACAATGGGGACAGGGAGGGAGCACTGGATTAACAGCAGTCTCTTTTGTCACCATGGGGATGGCAGTCAGACAATGGGGAGGGAGAGGGAACATTGAACTAATGGGGATCTCTTTTTGCCACCATGTAGATGGTGATTGGACACCGAGGGAGAAAGAAAGGCCACTGCACTATGGAAAAAATCACTATTACTAATAATGGGTCGGTGATCGAGGACCAGGTAGGGACACTACACTATGGAAAAGATCACTTTTACTAATACAGGGTCAGCAATTGGAGACCAGGGAGTGGAAGGGACACTACATTATGGAAACGATCACTATTATTAATACAGGGTCAGCAATCAGAGACCAGGGAGGGCCACTACACTATGGAAAACATCACTATTATTAATATAGGGTTGGCAATTGGGGACCGGGGGGGAACACTACACTATGGAAAACATCACTGTTATTAATACAGGGTCAGTAACTGAAGACCAGGGAGGGACACTACACTATGGAAAAGATCACTATTATTAATACTGGGTCATTGATCAGGGACTGGGTAGGGGCGAGAGATACTACACTTTGGAAAAGATCATTATTATTAATACAGGATTGCCAACCTGAGACTGGGGAAGAGAGAGAGAGAGAGGTGGACATTACATTATGGAAAAACATTCAATTTCTACACTGGGAGGGTGATCCAAGTAGGCTGGCAGTTCACCATGGGGGACTGTGGCTGCGTGGAGCTTGGGCAGGTGGGGGGGGTCTGAACTAAGCCATCCACAGGCCATGCAAATGGTCTCATAATAGGCACGCTAATGAGCACCAGTGTCTTGTATGCCCAATGGGCACATTTGCATGTCTCCTTTCATGAATGGGGTGCTTAACATGTAGCTCTATTGCTGGCAGCCCATTCTCATGGCTGACAGTGGGGTGCAGTCCTACTGAGGTTCCCAGTGTTTTCCAGGGTTAGCACTACCACCAGCTGTACCTATTCACATTTGGATAGGGTGGTGCATGATCCAATTGTGAATATCAATTTTTGGTCCCTGCACAGTGGCAAGGTATGATGCAAAGCTTTGCACTGCAGATTGCCTTTTTTAGTGAATCCTGCCCAAGATTTTTAATCACTGAGATTAAAGATCATTAAAATAAGGACTGCCAGCCCGGTGGCACAGACGGCTGAGGTGCTGGCACCTTACCTGGAATCACACCTGTGACCCGGGTTCGGGAATGGACTCAGGACAGCGAGAGCTGGCAGGGAAAGGAGAGGATTGAGCTTCTGTGAGACTACTGTCCTCTCCTGGGGTGGGCAGTGGGACTGCGTCGCTCTGCAGTGACCTCCGGTAGAGACCGGGGGTAATGCAGATGCAACGCAAGGAGGGAACATCACAAGAAAATGGAAAATGGCTCCTCATTCAGCCGGATGATGGCTGCCTGGCAGTCTGATGTTGTCAATGTCTTGGAGCCATCCATCTCTCAGCAGTACCCCGGAGCCAAGTATTGCGCTGGCCTGTCTCTGTTGCCTTCCCCCTTGGAGGAGGAGGACCCGACCAGTGAAGAGTTATCCCAGGTTACCCTGGGGATGTCTGCAATATGAGAGACAGGGGTCCGGGAACAGGATGGATGGGATACAGCCTTGGCACAGCCTGAAGGAGTGGCTGAGGCTCCAGCACATAGGGGGCAAAAAGAGATAATACACACACAAAAAAAATAAGGAAAATATACAATGAAATAAGCTTGTTTTCCTCGACAAGATAAAACATGATAATTTGTCTTGATATAAGCCTTGGTATAACACAGATTCTCAGCAGGAAGGTCACATCAAATGAATCTGATAGATTTTTTTTTGATGATGCAATAGACATCACCTACCTAGATTCCAGCAAAGCCTTCGACACCATACCACATAGAAGACTGGTTAATAAGATGGGTAGTTTGGGCTTGGGAGACAAGGTGGTGATCTGGGTTAGGAACTGGTTAAGAGACAGTTGACAGAGGATGGTGGTAAATGGGGTCAATCTGGGGAGAGGAGGGATGACCAGCGGGGTATGTATGCAAGAATCAGTACAGGGACCAGTCCTGTTCAATGTCTTCATTAGTGACATTGCCGAGAGGCTTGAAGGAAAAATCTGCTTCTTTGCAGATGACATCAAGATCTACAAACATGGTGAATACTCTAGAAGGGGTGCAAAAAATAAAGAGGGACCCGGAGAAGCTTGTTAGATGGTCAGAGAGGTTGCAACTGAGGTTCAATGGAAAAAACACTGCAAAATAATGCACCTGGGTAGAGGGAACCCTGGGGAGAGCTACAGGTTGGGGGGATGACCTGACTGTCACCAAGGAGGAAAGGGACCTAGGGGTTATCATCTCTGAAGACCTTAAGGTATCAAAGCAGTGTGCAGAGGTGGCAGGGAGGGCCAGTGGCATGCTGGTGTGCATAGGGAGGGGTATAAATAGCGGGAGGTGGTTATACCATTGTATAAAACATTGGTAAAACCTCACCTGAAGTATTGCATGCAGTTCTGGAAGCCACACTTTTTACCAATTATTTTACCAGGTGAGACACACTAAGCTGAAAGCTTGTTTGCAGGTGCAACCTGGGAGCACAAGGAAGTTAAGTGACTTGTTCAGGGTCACACAGTACGCACCTAGGGGGCTGTGAGATTCAAACCCAGGTCTCCAGATTTGCAGCTCAGAGCTTTAACCCACTGCCCCATACTGCCTCCACCTGCACAAGGACTTAAACAATGTGGAGACTATAGAGAGAAGGGCAATAAAGATGGTGCAGGGCTTGTACCATAAAACAAAGTAGAGACTAAGGGACCTCAATATATACTCACTGGAGGAGAGTGGAGAGTAATGGACATGGTTGAAACTTTCAAGTATCTGAAGGTCATAAACAAGGTGTAGGTGAGGGATCTTTTTCAATGTAGAAGAAGTACTAGAACAAGGGGACATCAGATGAAGTTGGAGAGGGGTAGATTAAAAGGTAATATGAAGCAGTTTTTCTACACAGAAAGGGTAGTTGACACTAGGAATAGTCTGCCACAGGAGGTAGTGGGGAAAGCACAATGAAGGGGTTTAAACATGCCTAGGACAGGCACAAGGGAACCTTGAGAGGGGAGGGAGTGATTAAAAGCCATTGATCACATAGGGTCAGTGGCCACATACAATGTATAGGGCCTGTGGGCAGATTGGATGGGCCTGGCAGTCCTTATCTGCCAACAATTTCTATATTTCTGTGTAAGCCATTTTTTCTTAATTAGTAAGAAAAAACGTTAGAGATAATCTTGGTATTAAACATGTAAGATTTCTAGTTAGTGAAATAAGATGATTAAGCTTGTCAATATATATATTTTTTGCAGTGTAAGGACTAGTGTCTTCTGCTTTCTAAAAATCACTTTACGCATACTAGTCAGTAGTAATACTGTGATCCACAAACTCCATGTGCTCTCCCCTGCTCCATGACCTACTGTTATTTGATTCAGAATCCCTTAGTCTCCAGGAATCATTTGGGGGTGTCCAACTTAATCAAAACCTTGGATGCAGGTTCTACCAGACACAAAAGGTGTTTGGCAGTACCTGCTCCCAGGTCTCTGCACAGATGAGACACTTACTGATTGACTCGGGTTGTAACCGATGACTTTTGTGTCAAATAGTGGCAGGTTGCGGTGTGGAGAGAATGTGCAGAGTCTGGGGAACACTTCCTACCTGTCCTCCATGAAGTTGATAATGTAATTTATCTTATCAATGCATTACAGTACTGCATGTAATGAGATTAAGAGTGATACCACAGTGCTACCACGAGTCCAGGGTTGTTGTGAGAGGTGCCAAATACTGACATGTCAAAATAACATGCTATTATGGTGCTACCATTGTGCCAGTGTTCGCGGGGGAACTACCAAAATTACGTGATACCATTGTATTACCAGTGTGTGTGAGTGAGTGAGAGAGAGAGAAAAGGGTAAAAAATGCCATAGGAATACCATTGTGCCAGTGTACTACCAGTGCACTAAAGAAAACCAATATGTTGCCTACCACTGTGACACCAGAGTACCATTGGGTAGTACTATTGTGGATTTTTCTGCTTACCACGGTACTGCCATTGTTATACCACTGTATTGCCATTGTGATGAATTCAGTAAGGGCTGTTTGGCACAATTAGTGGAGAGATTCTGGCTGACATAATTGGCAAACTTTTACCCCTCTTGCAGCGACATTCCATCAGCGAGGTCCCCCACAGCAACTACAACGTTTAGCTGCGCTGGGAGACCTGCTGGAACCCGACGCTGCCTGTTGGGGGGTCCTGCACCCCCCAATCAGTTCCGACTGGAGTTGAGAATCTTTAAGTGGGGGGGTGCGGGGGCACAGCCCCCCACATGGGGGATTCGGGGGGGTGAAGCCCCCTGAAGAAAACAAAGAAAACGATAGCGAACAGGCAGCTGACTGCAGAATGTGGTCTACCTGCTGGTGTCGCTGACAGGGCGTTCAACAGAAATACTGTCGGACTCCTGTCATGGATCCATTGGCAAAGAGGCCCAAAAACAGCTATTTAATGTCTGGGTGGGGGGTAGGGACCACATCACATTCACACTATTATATCTCCCATATTTGCTGTCACATTTCTGGACATGTACAGCCTGTCTTGCGCTCGCAGAACAGAGATTCAGCATGAGATGACTTGTAAACAGTGACCCAACAAAGACCATGTTTTGGTTCAGGTGGTGGCTTGGGTGCAATATAACAACATGGGTGAGACCTGATTTCGGTCACAATTTACTGTAACATTTTTTGGGAAACATTTCTGGACTTCTGGGCCATGTTAGGCAGTGGCAACACTGTCTCACTCCACATATTTCTCGTCTTGTCATGCCTGCTCTGCACAGCATGGCAGCAAGAGCAGTGTTAAACTGTGGCACTGCTTGGGCACATTTTGTACCAGGGAGTGGGGTGTGGTTGGGGCGCACTATAACACCAAGTTAACATTGTGGCAAGCCATGGGGACACATGTGTTGTTAAGCACAAAAACATATTTACATTATGTTTAACTCGCAATAAAGGTGCTTATGTTTCTGTGATTGTTGTGTACATATTCAGACTGATCCTGCACAGAGCCAAAACAACTGTCCAGCCCACACCATTACTTAGTTTTGGGAAAATATTTTGTTCATAGGAACAATTTACAAATAACAATACTTGACATTTGTGGATAGGAGGAGGAAATACATACAGAAGGACTAACATAAACCAAGTAGAAAGGTACAGTGATTATGAGTACAGACTAAAAGTGACTGACAGTAACACATGATGGGGGCATGCAGGATCAGGGCCAGGGTATACATATGAAAGAGGAAAGGGAGGGAGCATAAACATTGCATAACACATAAAACACTGGACATCAAAAAGAAACAAAAGGATATAGAAGAAGAAGAGAACAGAAAATATGTATATATGTAACCCCCCGTTACCCGGGGTTGCTAGAATCCCAGTAAGACCTAGTGGTAGGCAGGGAAGGCAGCTTGTGAAACTCCAGTTAAATGGGTTTCACACTGTCTCACTCTGTTCTCAGTCTCAGCTGAGACTGAGGGATGACATCACCAATAGAACTTTCACAGCTGCATAAGCCACATTGGAATCTGCAGCAAAGGGAGTTAGATAGAACGTTGGGAGTTTTCAAAGTGAGAGTCTGCAGTTTGGCTTGAGACAGTGAAGTTTGTACTCAAGTGGTGGAGACCGCTGTTTTCGGGTCTCAGTGCACCCTCCCTCCGGGGATGTAAAGATTCCCAGCAGATTCTTGGGGCAATCCCCTTAATTCTGCTAGTGAGAGGAAAAGCTGTCTGTTTAGTCCAGGATTTATTTTGGAAGATGGAAGATTTGTGAGTCGCCAGTGGGGCACCTGCAACTTAAGGGTGAGTGTCTGCTCTGGCTAAGAGGGCATATGTTTTCTTCACCCTGGGACTTGTGTGAAAATCTAGGGATTGAACTACATATTGGGAAGCCTAGAGAAATGGGCCAAGCAAGTAAAAGTAGTGTCAAATCCCAGAGTTTTGTGAGATCCAAATAATATGTAGAGGAGATGTGGCAGACGTCTACCCTTAATCTACATTTAGGAGTTCAGCAAATGAATTGTTTCAGTTTTCCAGAGAAATGGCCAGGTATGGGCTGTGGGAGCTGGAGGTGGGTGGCCCCCCATCTTTAGTGACCAGGTCCACCTCTACGGATTTCTTCTGTGTTTTCTACTTTGCCTCAGGCACTTGGCCAGTGATGGCGGAAGTACCCAGACGTGGGATTGAAAGGAAAATTCTCTCTAAGAGTCACAGACTCTAGTGTGGTTTGGGGAGCCACAACAGGATAATTGGTTCATTCTTCCAATGGACTGTGGATCAAGTGGCCGGTGGGGGAGCCGGGCCAGTGGGGAAAACCCAAGTGTGTACAAATTGGGCTGTGTACCCAAAGCTGCGTGCAAGCCCGGGCTGTGTGCCTGGTGGGTTTAGAGCCTGAGGGCTGAAAATGGTGATAAAGTGTTCTGTAGTCTCTAATCTGCATTACCAGGAAATGTAGCCCCATGGGGGTCCATCTATGCTTTGTTTGTTCAGCTAGTATGTGAATAAAAGCCACACTAAAGAATCCCATTCCTGGTTCTGGACATTACAGTTATTGCTTACTGTGTTCGGATTTACTTGGGTGTCCCTGTGCAGAGTAGCCAAACCTAGGTCCCCCTGTGCTGAGTAACCTCATCCTACCCAAACCCAGGTCCCCACCAGGTACTGCTGTCAGCTTCAACAGCGTGCCACCTGTCATTTTGCTAAAAAGGCAGGGGTGAGGGGTTACATATATATTTTAATTTTGGTTTTTTGTTATTTTTAGGGGTGCAGATGAGGGAAGAGTTATAGCAAGAAAACAAGGACAGGAGAAAGAAAAGAAAATAAAGTTGGCTGCCAGTGCTGCGATGACATTATAATTTCTGGACTGGTACACTGCACCAGTGCCAGGTCCCAATTCTGCCCTGCCACCACCACCACCATCATGACGCAGCTCCGCCAGGCGTTCAAACATTTGATGTTGCTCCTCAAGGAGTTTAATGAGGTCCCTTCTGACCTCCTGGTAGAACTTGTTAAACTAATGGTGCAGAGCTCCCACCTCTCTGTGCACAGCTGTCAGGTCTTCTTGGCTCACTGCTGCTGGAACATGAGCAGCTGGGGCAGATGCAGGCTGTGCTGGGTCACCAGCATGAACCCGATGCTGCCTGTGTCTGTGGGGTGAGGTTGATGGGGGCTTTGCAGCTGCCTCCTTCTACTGCCGCTGCCTTCTCATGCAGCACCTCTGCTGACCACTGGCCCTTCCTCCTGCTGGCCCCCCTCCCCTTCTAACTGCTCATCACCCCGGGCCCCACAAGCTGCTGCTGCTGCCACCCCCTTTTTTTTTGGAGCCAATCTGCAAAGCCGTACTTAATACTTATGACAAAACTTACTACTAAGCTGCTAAGGACAACATAACTCTGGTATTGTTTGCATCAATCCTACCTGTACCAGCTTGTTTGTATCTATGTCTTAAGTTACTGTTATACTTATGTGTTGTACTGCTATACTGTGTATTTTCGTTTGTCTTACTGTGACAAGGTACCTTTGTAAATGAGCCTATGGCTGAAAGGTTTTCCAAACTGCTGTTTAAATAAAATAAAAAATAAATAAAATAAAAAGGTGGTGGTGCTGCAGATGGCTCCTTTGGCCACCAGTGCCAAAATGACCCCCTGTCTTGCCCCTTCAAACAGATCTACCACACAAGTTGCAGATCACAACAGTGTTGTCATTGGTGTTTTTTTGTCAAAAAACACCACACAGCTGATGTCAGTTTCTGTGGGGGGGAGGGACCACCGGCTGATGTCTCAGGGCTGGTGGCCACATCATGCTCCTGCGCGGGGAGTTGGGGGGGCACATGCTTTGGCTGGGGGGGCATTGGTATCTGGATCTGGATGTGCCTGCTGCTGCTGCCTGGGGATGGGGCCACATGCTGCTGCTGCTGAACAACAGGAGGATCCTTCTCCTGTTGGGTATCACACTGCTGCTGAGAGGGGGCGAGGGGTTCATGCTGCTCCTGGGCAGTGGGGGCCACATTCTCCTGCTGGGGTGTGGGGACCACATGCTCCTCCTATTGGGGGGGGTACAGACCTAAAGGCCCACCTGTCTCTGTGAACACTGGGTGGTGGTCCTGCTGTCTTCTTTTTAGTCTCCTTGTCCCTACCTTTCCCATCCATTCTCCTAGTCCTAACTCTTTACTACAAAAAAAAAGAGGAAAAGAAAGGGGAGAGAGTGAGGGAGTTTTACACACACACACACACACACGCACACACGCAAGCACAATCTCAGTCACAGAAAGGAAATGATAAACACACACACCAGATAGACAAAAGAAAAGAGAACAACTCTTATTATTTTCACACTAAAAACTGTGTACAACACAGGACAATCTCTCTGCTGCTGCCTGCTTCTCCAAAATCTCCAGCCACATAGCAAAGGAACTGAATCAATCACTTCCTGCCAGTTTACAGTCACCCATGTGACCTGCAATGAGTAAATCATGTGACAAGCCAAATTTCACCTAATTTCACATACTATTAATGCAGGGTGAAATTACTCGGCAAAATTTTGCTTAATATTAATGCAAGGTGAAATTTATGTCAAAATTACTCTGCGAAATTTCTCTATAAACAATCAGCGAAATTTCACCATAAGCATATAATTACGTGAAATATTTCACTGTGTGAAACTGATCATTTCGCCAAGATTTCACCGGTGAAATTAAATTTCGCAACATTTCTATCAATGAATCAAGTTTTATTGTGCCTGAATACGTGTGAACTAAAACTGAATATAAACAAGCATTTGTCAATGCCAAATGTTTGCTTACAGGTATTAGCATTGGAAATGTAGGAGTAAGACAGATGCAGAATAGGAATGGTAGTGAAGTATTGAACTTCACGCCAACCCCACCTCCATTCCGTAGAGATGGACAGGCATTTGGGTAAGTGTTTGGGTTGTCTCCCGTGACGGTCATGCCATGTCACCTCACCCTATTCTGCAGACACCGACACATGTTGAGGTATGCCTTGGGGTGTTTGGCTTTACAGTCACCCCATTCCATAAGGACATACACTGAAATGCGTGCACCATAGGAGGATGGAGTGAAGTCTGGTGCTGAAGAGTCCAAAGTACATCTCGATGTCTGTCAGTGGATGGGGGGGTTGAATGGCATGAGCAGTACAGTCAGCAATCCAAAGGCACACCCCAATGCCTGTCATTCTGTACAGGGTGGGATGTTATGCTTAGAGACCCTAATGCCCCGTCCGTTTGTTGGTATTTGCACTACAAATTTTCAACATGGCCTTTTTCTGACCTCACCTCATGAAAGCATTTGGGACCTCTTCTCATGAAGAGTGGCAGTGTGATTTTGTTAATGTGTCCCGAACTTTGAGTTCCAACAGCGACCATGCCATTCTGCGCCACATGTATGAAAACACAGATCGGGCAGGATGTGAAGAATGACAGCTTGTACCATCCATAGGGAGGTGCAAAGAGATGGCAATGTTGAAAATCGGTAGTGCGAATATTCAAAATGCTCACACTTCTGCGCATACGCGTAAACTGCGCAATGCATGCGCATAACACAGGCATTTTATGGACTTTCGTCACCAAATTTTCAACATAGGCATTTTAGGACCTCTGCTCATGAACAGTGTCACTGTGATTTTCTTAATGTGTCCCGAACACTAATTTCCCACAGCAGCCACGCTATTCTGTGCCAGAAGTGCAAAAACACATTTCGGTCATGATGTGAAAAATGACAGCTGTACTCTTCATAAGGAGGTGTGGGAAAATGACAATGCTGAAAATCTGAAGTGAAAATATTACAAATTTGTGAAGTTATGAGTGTGCATGGAAACTGCACAACACATGCTCATAACACAGTTATTTTATGGACTTTAGTCATAAAATTTTCAACATAGGAATTTTAGGACCTCTGCTCATGAACAGTGTCACTGTGATTTTTATGTTTGCTTGCACGCATGTGCAAGAAACATAGTGCCATCATACGAGTTTTCCAGGGGTGTGTCAGCCTCTTCCAATTCAGTCAGTGTATTTGCAGGCGCGGTCGCAGAGCGCCAATCACTGCTGAAGCTGACTATGACAGCTGAAAAAATGCAGTGGCATACAGTTGAAAGGGAGAGCTCGGCTTGGTGACAGAGCTCTCGCCCTAACTGCGTTAACGCACGCCGCACACTGAGTGCTGTCCGCACGTAGTGCGGCATGGAGTCTGCCAACAGCTCGTTTCGAGCAAGCGTGACCTGTTACAGCATTTTGTCACAGCATTTGTTCTTGAAGGAATGGGTTGGTGCATCTGAAAACTATGTGCATTTTGGTTCCCTCACAGGTAAATGAGTGTGTCTGAGATAGCCTTGATAAAACTTGAAGTGCGTGTGTTTTTCCCCAAAAGCCCCTTGTAAAAAAAAATTGAAAAGACTATTGTCTTATGTTCCCTGGAGATAACGATATCTTAATATTTTTCCTGTGGTCCTTTGGCCGGCGGGGGTGCCCAATCCCCCGTTGGCTGAATGCCCCCCCAAGTCCTTGTGCCACGCTGGGAGCCCACCCCAGCGTGGCAAACATCCCACAACGTCTGTTTTTTTTTTTTAAACCTGTAAAATAAAAACTGTCCTGCGCAGCGTCTTCCAACCCCTCCCACAACCCGCACCCACCCACTGCGCACCCAGCCTCCCCACACCTCCCCCACCCCATACTTACCTCCGGACTCCGGCGCGACGATCTTCGGTGGACCGGGAACACGTCTGCACTCTTCAAAGCCGACCGCGAACTGAGGAAATGCCGGTAAGCTGTATAATGGGTTACACAGGGTTTCAACTTTATTGCATATCTCGGGATTTTTGAATTTTAGCCCAATACATGGTTTGGACCCTTCCGTCGATTATAACACGTTTGGCGGCGTTATTCAGGCCTGAAGGGTGATTTCGCGAGTGACTGTGCAGTGACTGTGAAATCACCCTTTGGGCCTGAATACCACCAAGGACAGTGACATCATTCATGAGAAGGGGTCCCAAAAAACCCATGTTGAAAATTTGCTGCCAAAATTCCAAATAATGACTGTTTTACGAGGATGCGTTGTGCAGTTCCTACGCAGGCTCGTAAGTTCGCGAAATTTCAATATTTTCACTCCAGATTTTCCACATTGCCATTTTACCACACCTTCTTATGAGTAATACAGCTGTCATTTTTCACATCTCACCCAAAATGTGTTTCTGCCCATGTAGCACAGAATGGCGCAGTTGGTGTGCGAAATCAATGTACGGGACAAAGTAAGAAAATCACAATGACACTGTTCATGAGCAGAGGTCTTAAAATGGCTATTTTGAAAATTTGGTGAAAAATTCCTAAAATGACTGTTTTGATGAGGCGCATGCATGGTTCCTACACACGCCATAAGTTTGCAAATTTAATATTTTTACTCCAGATTTTCAAAATTGCCATTTTCACACCTCCTTATGACCAGTACAGCTGTCATTTTTCACATCTCACCTAAAACATGTTTCCGCCCATGTAGTGCACAATGGCGCAGTCGGTGTGCGAAATCAATGTACGGGACACATTAAGAAAATCACAGTGATACTGTTCATGAGCAGAGGTCTTAAAATGGCTATTTTGAAAATTTGTTGAAAAAATTCGTAAAAATTACTGTTTTACGAGCATGCGTTGCAGAGTTCCTATGCACGCTCGTAAGTTCGCAAATTTGTAATATTTGCACACCAGATTTTCAACAGTGCCATTTTACTGCACTTTCTTATGAGCAGTGCTGCTACCATTTTTCACATCTCTCCCAAAATGTGTTTCTGCACATGTAGCGCATACAATGGAGAGTGGTTTGCGAAAACAATGTTTGGGACAGATTAAGAAAATCACAGTGACACTGGTCATGAGCAGAGGTCTTAAAATGGCTATGTTGAAAATTGCCGACAAACTCCATAATGACTGTACTACGAGTGAGCATTGAGCAGTTTCCACGCACTGTGAGGTTCATGAATTTGTAATATTTTCAGTCCAGATTTTCACCAGTGGCATTTTTCACACCTCCTATGAACAGTACAGCTGTCATTTTCCACAACATGGCCAAAATGTGTTTTCACACTTTCAGTGCAGAGATGCGTGGTCGCTGTGGGAAATCATTGTTCGACAGATAAAGAAAATCACACTGACACTGTTCATGATCAGAGGTCCCAAAATGCCTGTGTTAACAATTTACTGTAAAAATCCCCAAACTAGTTACATTACAGGTGTGCTTTCATAGTTTCTATGCACGCCGTGATTTCAATTAGTTTTAAGATTATTAGCAGATTTCAACATTGCCATTTTTACACTCTCCCATGAACAGTACCGCTGTCATTTTTCACATCCTGTTCGAATGTGTTTTTGCACCTGTGGTGCCAAATGCCATACTGGCTAGTGCAAAGCAGTTTTTGGCTAAAAAAACTGATACTGCCACTGTTCATGAGGTGGGGTCACAAAAAACCATGTTGAAAATTTGGAGTGAAAATACCAACGAATGCCTGAGGCATTAGGGTTTCCAACCATAATGCCCCACCCTGTACAGTATGACAGGCATCAGGGCTGTGACTTGGGATTCTTGCCTGTCATATCATACTATTCCACCCTCACTTCAAACCCTGCAGCCAGTGAGAGGCATCAAGGTGTGCCTCGGACTCTTCAGGCCCAAACTTCACCCCATTCTCCTATACCGCTCCCATTTCACCATATTTCCTGATGGAATGGGATGCGCATAAGGGCCAAAGACCCCAAGGCACACCGTGACACTTGTCAGTGTCTGCAGGGTAGGGTGAGGTGAAATGGCGTGGTCGTTATGCCTGACGACCCAAAGGCACACCCCAATGCCTGCCACTCTCTGCAGGGTGGTGGTGGGGTTGGCTTCAGTTCAGTACTTCGCTGCCATTCCTATTATGCAGCTCTGTAACTTCTACACTGCCAATGCCAGTGCCAGCAAGCAAACATTAGGCATTGACAAATGCTTGTTTAAATGTGTCCCGAACACTGATTTCCCACAGCAACCGTGCTATTTTGTGCTAGAAGTGTGAAAACACATTTTGGCCAGGATGTGAAAAAATGACAGCTGTACTGTTCACAAGGAGGCATGGCAAAATGGCAATGCTGAAAATCTGGAGTGAAAATATTGCAGATTCACGAAGTTATGAACGTGCATAGCAACTGTGCTATGCATGCTTGTAAAACAGTAATTTCTTGGATTTTTTTCCACCAAATTTGCAACATAGACTTTCTGAGAGCCCACCTCATGAACACTGGCACTGTCATTTTGTTAATCAGTCCAAAAAGGTGATTCTGCGCAATGACCGCAAAATCACCTTTCGGGACTGAATAACACCATGACAGTGCTTGAATTCATGAGAAGGAGTCCCAATAACCCCATGTTGAAAATGTGATACCAAAATTCCCAAAAATGAATGAGATATGCACCAAAGTTGAAAAAAAAAAAACTATTTATGCCATTATGCAGCTTATCAGCATTTCTTCAGTTCGTGGTCGGCTTTGAAGAGTCCAGACATGTTCCCGGTCCACCAAGGATCATCGCGCTCGGCTCTGGAGGTAAGTATGAGGTGGGTGGGGGAGGCAGGGTGCACAGAGAGTGGGTGCGGGTTGGGGGTCGAGGCCACTGACTCAATGAGGGACTGTTTCCTGATTTACAGATTAAAAAAAAAAAAAACACCGCAGGACGGTTTTTTGTTTTCACAGGGGCATTTGGCACAACGGGGTGGGCTCCCAGCATGCCACCTGACTGTTTTTTTGAGGGGTTCTGTAGCCAACGGGGGGATTGGGCACCCCCATCAGCACATACCAAGGAGGGGGTGCAAGAGCTGAGGGGGATTGGGCACCCCCTTTGGCAGAAAGCACTGGTTTTTTTGGTGGGGACATTATGCCGATGGGGAGTGGGCTTCTCCATTGGCAAATTAACTGGGCAGGAGGGACTGAGTCAAGGGATGGGGGCCCTTTCAGCAAACAAAGACAGTTTTGGGGGGTGCATGATGCCAAGGGGGATTCGTCACCCTCTCGGCATTGAGGGCTGTGCAATATTGTTTGTGAACATGGTAACGGCTTGCCGTTTCACAAACAATATTACACCAGGCAACATTCCGCCCTGCAATGACGGGTCACTCCCTCATTGCAGTGGAATAGCTGATGCTGCAATGACAAGGTGGCCCCTGATTGCTGTGGTGAAAACGTTACAAGTTGGTGGCACTTTTGGAAGTCAGTGTCATCAGCACACTGTGCCTCCCTTGGTCCACCAGTGCCAAGCCCCCAAATGCAATGCCTCCGTTGGCTGCCACAGTGCTGCACCTCCACAACCCGCTTCTCTCCTAAGCTGCCACATAATGTTTCTTTCGCATGCGCGCAAGCAAACATAAAAAGGAGCATAGATGCTTACAGGCATGCAGATCACCCTTACATATCGCCAAGGGCTTCATCGGGGTGGTGTTACAAATGTGCACAGCATTTTATCATGAGCCCAATTAATTAGCTATACAATTTTCACATGTACTGTAAACAAGCGATAAAGCACATACTTAATTCAGTACACATTCAGAATACTCTCTTGTGTAACAAACCACAATGAAAAATATTTGATCATTCAGTGCATTCATTTAACATACAAGTTAATACTTTTTATTTGATTTATAATTCATTAAACCCTTCATAATATGCAATGGCCAGTCATTGCATCTTAAAAAACTATTTAAAAGCATTACATCTGTTTGTGCTGACAACATTTTTTTACCATTTACCATGAGCTGATAACAAAGTTGCCATTCCATTGTATAGTGGCATATTTCATTAGTTCCTATTGTTACACTGGCACAGTGTAGGTCGTAGTCCCACCAGGGCCACTGAAAAAAGTGAATGAAGTTGTAAACATGTAACCATTTATTACATAAAAAACAAGTGAAATGTTCACCATGGGAAAGACAGATCCAGTTTTCATCAAATAAGGCAGACACATGAAAACTGACATTTAATTTCTAACAACAGATTTCTATAATGAAAAGTGAGACCAACGTGGTCTGATTGTGGGTGCTCAAGATAAAGGAAACCAATAAATTTATTATCTCTGGTTTATTACACTAACTGGCACACAGTCTTGGTAAGTTACTTTAAAAAGTAATTAGTTCCAGTTACTAGTTACTCTCAGATGTAATCAGTTATTACATCTATTAGTTTTGAATAAAAAGTTATATTAACCATAATTATACAATGGCAAGTAAAATTCTAGCAACTTGATTGGCTGTTGACCTCCAGACACAGTGATGTTATTAGACAATAACATCACTATATTTAGGGCAGGCACAAAGATGACCACAACAGTTAAACCATATCCCTCCGTGCTGGACTACTCTGGAAGCCTGACGCTGATGTAGCTCACTTGTACATTCACAACCCCAGGTTCCCCTCGGCCCCGATTCCTACTTCCTAAATCGGGTGACTCACAAATCACCAGCCTCAGCATTTTATTTCTGTAAGGCCAACTTTGTTTAGAGAAGAGCAAAACTTCATAAAACAGCACTGTGTGTGACTTTTAACCCCACAACTTGTACCTGACAAGTACTGTTCCCTGTGGCTCCATCCTTACCATAACTGACTTGAAAGAAACACTCATGCTCATCTGCCCATTTGCTGAACATCCAAACTTAAGTTAAAAAAATAACATGTATAATAAATAAACTGTAGAAACGACTCTTTCTTCTGCCGCTGTGCGCCGAGATCATGACACGTCAGCATGTGCAGTTTGGACTCGCCCTGTACAACTGCCGAATGGCTCGCCAGCCAGAGAGAGAAAAAGAAAGAAAATACAAAGCAGTCCCCTTCAAGCACCGACCACAAAAAAAGCACAAAGAAAGCCAGAACAGTGGCTTCTCAGTGAGCAAAGTTGTGGAAGTGGGGGCGTTGTAGCGTGTGTCTACAAGAGCGCCACACTCTCTTCAAAACATCTTAGCGGCACATCCCTGTCTTCCCTGGACCCTGACTTGTGAAATGAACTGCACTTTAAAATAAAACAAGAGGAACAGCTGTGAGTGTGTGTGTGTGGGGGGGGGAAGGGTGATGTAAGACACAATAGTGAAATATTCATAAACTAGTACTTTAAAGGGACTATTTTATGTCAAATTCAGAAGTTACCAGTTTAAAACTGTAAAATCCACTCAAACCAAAAAATCTGTCTCTGTTTCTCCATTACACAACCATCCAACAAAAAACACACAAGGAGCCATTATATAATAGCAGTACGACACTCCAGGGTGTGGGTTATTGTGTAATAACATCACTCCTGGGGTGGGTTGAGGCACGAGGCGAAGTCGAGTGCTTCCACTGCCCCAGGAGGATGTTATTGTCAACAACCCACACCCTGTCGTGCCCTTACTGCTTATGTAACATACATATTACTTTTAGGGCTGTAGGGTGAAGCCCTGCAGACCTATTGCTATGAGAAAAGGACTCCTCCATTCCTTGCGACTGAACCACATGTTGGAGTGTCAACACAGTTGCCTCTGCATCTGTGGTGAAACACTCCACACTGCACTTTTTACTATCTGCTGTCAATTTCTTTCAAGATATACATATCCCCCCACCAGACCCTTTCTCTCAGCACCCCCCCCCAGAAACATAATAGTGACATTGGGGGTTGCCCAATACACCAGTGTCCCAATCACAAAATTCCCCCACTACTGTGCATGCTCAGTTGTGCTTTTAATATATATATTTATAATTTCCCCACCCAACCCTCCCTCTCAGCATCCACCACCCCACTCCCCACCCAGAAAGGCAACAGTGGCACTGGGGGTGCCCAATCCCAGTGTAGGAATCCTCCATTTTTTAATCCTGTAAAAAACAAAGTCAATCACTGTCTTTTATGACTGTTGCACTCCCACCCGACCCTCCCACTCAGTACCCACCACCCTGCACGCTTCCAAGCCCTTACTTACCCATCAGGGATCCAGTGCTGTATTCCTCTCTGGATCGCAGAGATGTCTTCTCTTTTCAAAGCCGGACTGCAAACTAAACAAACAGGTATGTGATTCAATGTATTTCAGTGGTGTTTTGAACTTACTGGCATAACTTATTTTTATAGCACTGCAGCTTCACAGGATAGACATCATAAGGGTTTTACACTGCCTTTGTTTTAGCCTGCCTTTCACTGACTCTAGATATTTTGGGCATCAATGTCTTGGCAATAGCAAATATCATACACACACACGCACAAACACACACACAAACACACACACACACACACACACGTATGCACACACACAAACACACACAAACACAAACACACACACAAACACATACACATACAAACACAAACACACACACAAACACACACACAAACACATACACATACACACACACAAACACAAACACAAACACACACAAGTAATGTCTGACTGTTCCTTTGTCCCCCAAACAAAATGAAACCTAATTTTAAACATACTACATATGTAAAAGTGAAACTGGTCTAAGTAATTCAATCATAACACTCAAGTCTAGTTAATCTAATCATCTGACAAAAACTGTGCCATGTGGTCCAGGTCAAGGTCAAGGTAATTGAGTATGCACATTATAGAAAAGACGTGTTACACACTGAACAGCTTAAAACCAGAAGATAAATGCCTGTAACAACACAAGTAAAAACACAATTATTTTTAAAAGGTTATACATTTCGGCCAGATATTCAAACTGTGCCAGGCAATGGAGCAAATGGAGGCACTTCACAACTGATGTGTGCCATAGCCAGAGGGGGATATTCAAAGGTGATGTGCCATGGCGCATCACCTTTGAATATAGAACAGAATGTGCATGGTGCATATACAATGCGCAGCAGGCACATTCCCCAGACAGGTAGGCCTGGGAATGCTTCAGCGCAACTATAGTTGTGCTGGGCACATTTTTGAGATATTCAGACTTGGACATGCAAATGGAGCCATAATGTATGCAAGTTGCAAATGGGCAGCAGTGGCTCTAGCCACAGATGGTTACCAGAGCACAGCCGGGGCACAACAGATGGTAGCCAGGGCACTTATATATTGTTACTATGTGGGAATCTCTCTGCACCATATGGGGCACCAACTGGCGACAGCATTTTTTATCGGGCAATGTAGACACTAAGGGCCCTGGTGTAGAGACGCCACTGCAAATGGGGCCATTTGTAATTATGGCCCCTTATGCAGGATCTGAGCAGGGCAGCCTGGCAAAATGTGTCTGGAACCCTTCACAGCATGTGGTGTGGACAGAGGGGGTCCTGGGGCAACCGCCCGTCTAGTAGCCACGATTGCTGGTATGTGAAATACAGAAATCCTTGGTAGTCTAGTGGTAACCCCCCCTCCCCGTAGCTGAGATCATGGTAGAAATGTAAAATGAACTCCCTGGTAGTCTAGTGGTAACTCCCCTCCTTCCCATAGCCACGATCACCGAAACTGACTAATGTCACTAGTCTGGTGATTTAGTGGCCCTCTCTCCTCTGATGCACCAATCACTGGTAATATCTGGAAATATATCCCTAGTGGTCCAGTGGGTTTCAACCCCCTCACCTACAGGACCCCCTGTTCACCCAGCCCCCCACCCGTCGTCAGCCAGCAGTTGCCACCCTCTTACATCGCCGGCTACCCGCCTAATAGGAGCTTAGTATGAGCTGTAAGCCCATTGGTTCACACTGCAGGCTCATCGGGCTTGCAGGGCATACTGTAGCAGTGACAGTCACAAATCTGAGAATGAAGTCCATTGACAGATTTGTAACTGTTCTGTACAGTATTCTCTGTGCTTCCATTGGTCCACAGTATGGACTACCGGGCTTACAGCCATACTGTAAGCTGTCATTCAGGGGAAGCCAGTATTTGGGTGGGTAGCGGTGGGAGTCAGGGCAGGGGTCCTGTGAGAGTGGGGGTGCCACCTGGACCACCAGGACATATTTCCTTATGTATTATCAGCAATCGGTGCATCGGGAGGGGTGGGGAGTACCACTAGATCACCAGGGCTAGTGACATTAATTAGTTCCGGTGATCACAGCTACGGGGGGGATGGGTTACCACTGGACTGCCAGGGACCATATGGGTGCTTGTGGACGGTGTTCTGGGTGGGCGGGTGGCCACCCACAGCTGGTGATTGCTGTGTTGCACCTTGCACTACAGCAGCCCACCTGTGGGTGGCCAGCATTTGAGCCATTTTTTTCTGGCTCAACTTTGTGCCCCGGTATGAGGCGCATCTAGTGGTTGTGCTAGCAGATGCGCCACACATCCAAGGCTAAATATTGGGATGTGCCGCATATGCATGGGCATGCCCCCTTCAGATGCACTGCATACATTACCAGTGTGCCCCGGGGCATCGGGACTTGCACCACACAAGTCCCTGCACCACATACATTACCAGTGTACCCCGGCACATCAGGACTTGCACTGCGCAAGCCCTCTTTTGACTATCACCCTGGGGCACAGTACTGGGGTTGCACCAGCTGAACTTGGTTGTGCCAGGCACAACTCCTTTGAGTACTTGGGCCTTTATATTCATTGGTACAATTGCACATCCCAGAAATGCAGGATTGACAAACTAAAGCATGATAATCTATTTCTAAAGGGAATGGTAGTCAAATTCTTAGTCATTTATATAGAATAAGTAGAGAATAGAATATGCAAAACAGTATGATACATTACCTAATAATTTTAATATCTGTATTGTTTTGGTACAGTAGCATAACAGGCTAGTGCAAAGAGTTGTGCTTTTAGTTCTGGAAAGAAAATGTTTTGGGCTGTCTGTGCCAATTGGTATGCTGCTTTAACATTTTTATTTTTTTAGATATTCGTGCTTGTCCTTCAACATGGCTTCAGGCTACATGCAATCAGCATCAGTTCCTTGAACAACTGAGCATCTGTCTTTATTTTAATGAGGTGCCTAGCGATACTTACTATTATGCCATGAACCATCACTAGCTTATAATTTGGTCATTGTTTTAAACAGTAGCTAAATTTGCCAAGGGTGAATCCAGCTCATCTAGAGACATTATTAGATATTTTACTGATATTCCTACCTCAGTCAGGAAAGGTTAAATAACTTTAGATCATTTTCTGTATGATTTAAAACTCATTCTTCATGGGTCTGTGTGAAGGATGTGTTTTATAGCTACTGCCAAAATGGCCTTATTCAATGATTTTGTTTTTCTTGTCCGACTAGTACACAAATATATCTCACATAAGAGCTCTTATCATATAATGAAACAATTCTTTGCAAAGCACTGTGCAAATGCAGACATTAGGGTTGTAAAAATGCAAAGTGTACAAAGACAGGAAATGAAAAAACATTAGGGATTTGGGTCTCCAGAGTATTGGTGAATCAGTGGTGGGGTCTTACTTGGGGGTGTCAAACCTATTGCCCAGCCCCCAGGCCATAGCCTCCTGTCCGAAGCACAATATACAGCTCCAATCTAGTGGATTATTGTGATACAGTATGGCCAACATAATCTGTCAGAGCTTTCTGCACATTTGACTTCGTCTGAGCCAGGGTAGTGGTAGGCATTAGGGTTGACAACCCCAAGTAAGACCCCACAACTGATACACCAATACCCTGGAGACTCAAGTCCCTAATGTTTTTTTCATTTCCTGTCTTTGTATGATTTGCGTTTTTACAACCCTAATGTCTGAGCTCTGGAATTCCACCATGGGTCCAGGTCATGAGGGCATTGCTGGAAAAGCCCTCCCCCCACCCCCCGAAATGAAATCAGAGTTCTGTAATTTCATCGTGGATCCAGGTCATGAGGGCATCACTGGAAAAGCCCCCATCCCGAGATGAAATCAGAGCTCGGAAATTCCACTGTGGGTCCAAGTCATGAGGGCATCACTGAAAAGCCCTCCCCCACCTCCCGAAGGAAATCAGAGCTCAGAAATTCCGCCGTGGTCCAGGTCGTGAGGGCATTGCTGGAAAAGCCCTCCTCTACCCCCTGAAATGAAATCAGATCTCCGAATTCCACCGTGAGTCCAGGTCATGAGGGCATTGCTGGAAAAGCCCTCCCCACCCCCAAAACAAAAATCAGGTACGGAGTCCTCCTGCTGTGCTCATGGACAAAGAGAGCTGTCTTAGCACTAGCTAGCCCCACAGTCGCTTTGTGATTGCTCCCCACCCGCCCACCAATACCTCCCACCCTTAGCTGGTGTTTCTTTTATACAGTAGTGCCTTGCAATACCTGCACTCCCTCGCAATACTTTTTTTTATAAGTCCCTTGTTTTTCATCTGCTCCTTATACTCACTTGCCAGTACAGGTCACCTTAACTTCCATCTTTCGTGCTGTCTTCTACGCTGCTCTCAGTTCTAGTTGCTACTGTCTTCTTTCATTCACCCATCTTTCCACCATTGCCCTTTGCCCTCCCCCTTTTTCTTGGTGTCCTCTCTTGCTCCCTTCTTTTATTTTGTTCCCTTGTAATCCTCCTATTCATTATGCCTTCCACGTCATTACTCACCCTTCTGTCTGTCGCTCTTATGTTATCGACACTCTCAGCTCTCACCTGTCCTACTATGTTTACTACACCCCCCATGTATGCTCTCCTGATAATTTCTGTTTCCCCAACCTTCTAGCTGACCCCATTCCTACTCCTCTTCCTCAGTCAGGGCTTATCGTCAAGCATCTGGGGTTATTAATTAGACTTATCCAGTTGAGGTTCACCATATCCGCTGGTTGTGCAGCACGGGGGCACATTATTGCTTCACTCCGGATATTTACCCTATCCCTTACTCTTGTGGGGGATGTTGAGACTAATCCTGGTCCTGCACAGGCATCTAATCCCACACAGTCTCTCCCTGTGCACTGTCTGCCCCAAACAGATGGTCTTATCTTTGCTCACATTAACACTAGGAGCCTACTTGTCAATCTCCCCGACCTTGAGGCATGGATCAGAGTGAATAGCCCTGATATCTTAGCCATCTCTGAAACATGGCTTAATCCCTCAGTTACTGATTCCCAGTGCTCCCTTCATGGATATAAAATGCTTCGTGTGGATCACACGGGTGCTAAACAAGGCAGTGGTCTGGTGCTCAACCACAAATCTCACCTGAACATCACCTTGATGTACGACTCCCCTCAGGCTAACTGTGAGGTCATTCATTCCCTCCTTCTGCTTGGGGGTGTTAAAAAACATATTTTCTGTATACATATATATATATATCCCTCCCAGGAACTGTAGGCTGGGGCTCGGTGAGTTCATGGAATATTTGCTATCAGTTACTGGGAAAAGTGACATACTCTGTCTTGGGGATTTCAACCTAGACTGGGCCAAACCTAGCTCCTCTCACCTATCCTCCATGGTAAGCAAGGCCAACCTCTCTCAGCTTATTCAGGAACCCACTAGGATCTCCCACGGTGGTGGCTGTGCCACCCTACTTGAATGGGTCCTTACTAATAGGAAGAAATTCATTACCTCAGCAGGAGTACTCCCAGACACCATAAGTGATCATTATCCAGTTTACTGTTCATGGGATACCTCCTCCACCTCCTTCCCATCAAAAGTGGTAACTTTCTGCAATCACTCCAACGTTAATATGGTCGCCTTCACTCATGATCTCGACCTAGTTGACTGGTCTCCCCTCTACTCTACTGATGACATAAACTTCACTACAGGCTATTTCAACTCTACCCTACTCTTACTTCAAAACAAACACATCCTGGTCACCACACGAAGGGTAAAAGGGAAGGTTATCAAATGGCTTACGTGTCCCCTTCTCCACCTTCTGAAACTTAGGGATAAACTGTGGTCTGCATGGAAGGCCTAGCATCTACTTACAGACTTTGAAGCCTATAGAGCTTTACGGAACACCTGCAAAAAGGACATACGCTTGGCAAAAAGTTCTTATTACAAGAATCCCCTTATGTCCTCTGCCTCCAACCCTAAATGGTATTGGTCCCAAATCAAGGAAATACTTGGTAACAACAAGCCTCAGACACCCACAGATATGTATATAAAAGATACCCACTGTAACCATTCACGCACCATTGCCAATGCCATTAACTCCCTTTTTTCCTCTCTGCCTTTTCCTTCACCCTCTGGGCCCCAGATAGCCTGGCTTGTTGCTTCTTCCAGAACGCCCAATCCCTCTACCTTGGAGCTGGCCCCGGTCACATACCGCAAAGTTCTAAAGCTACTCAAAACCATTCCAGCTGCTGGCAGCTCGGGCCCTGTTGGTATTCATCCTGGGATTCTTAGGCAGTTTGCTGCCTGGCTTGCTGCTCCCATTACTAGGCTTTTCAACCTCTCTATCAGCACTTCCTCTGTCCCCCTGGTCTGGAAAATGGCTAGAACAATTCTCATTTTTAGGAAGGGTGATGATAAACAACTGTCCAACTACCACCCCATCTCACTTTTCCCCACTCTCAGCAAGCTACTAGAGAAACTAGTCCATCGACAGGTCTTTGAGTACCTTACCAAGTTCAAACTTCAAGTCCCTTTTCAACATGACTTTAGGGCTGGGCACAGTACCACCACTGCCCTGACCCAACTTACCAGTGATGTCAAAGGTAATATGGACAAGGGCCTACCTGCAGGTGTGGTTTTCATCAACCTTTCTAAAGCATTTGATAGGGTCCATCACCCACTAATGCTGATGAAGATACAAATATTAGGAGCCACTGACTCTACCCTGTCCTGGTTCGACAGTTACCTGGATAACTGCACTCAGGCTGTTGCTTTCCATATGGCTCTCTCCTCTCCCATTCCTATCATCTGTGGTGTTCTGCAGGACTCCATACTTGGTCCTCTCATCTTTTCTCTTTTCCTTAATGATATTCCCTGTCCTTCCCTTCACAGTAGTATGCTCATGTACACTGATGACCTGGTGCTTTATTTCTCATTTAAATCCATTGATGACATTAACCACAAACTTTCTCATGACTTTCAATCCATTCAATCATGGCTCTCAGAAAACCATCAAATCTTAAACATAGGTACAACACAAGCCATGCTTTTTGGTTCCTCAAAAAAAGTGACCTCTGAAGCCCATAAGCTCCTCGTCCACTGCAGTGATGGAATTGTGGTCACTAACACCTCTACTTTCAAATACCTTGGGGTCACGCTCGACCCTGCTCTTGATTTTTCAGCTCATGTCAATGAGGTTTGTTGGACTGTCAATGCAAATATAGGCACAGCCTACTTTGTGCACCACTCTCTCACACTGTCAGTCAGACTATCAGTAGCTAGAGGAGTACTTCTCCCTCAGCTCCTTTATGCCCTCCCAGTTCTTTACCCTGCCAATGCCAGTGTGCTCTGCAAATGGGACACTTCCTACAACAATATCTGTAGGTTCACCTTATCAGCCCCTCTCCTAACTCATCACAGCCTACTTTACTCTGGCTTGAACTGGCTGTCACCTAAAGACCTCCGGGCATATTCCCTTGGGTGTCTTATTGACTCCCTTGCTCGTCCACCTCATCCAGACTCTCTGGCTGACTTGCTTATACCGGTCTCCCAATCACACACCCTTAGGTCCTCTTCCATCCCTATGTTCTCAGTTTGAACCTGTGCTACCAAAATGGGTGAACAGGCATTCTCCAGTTTTGCTCCTAAGTTCTGGAACTCGTTCCACTTGCAGGTTAAAAACTCCATCTACCACCTTGATTTTAAGCGCTCGCTGTTCTCTCACCTCTTCACCCTATTAGTATATTATTTATAGTGTTTTAGTTTTTTTTGTTCACTATAAGGGCTAAGGACAGATAATGTGTGAGCTTATCCACTAGCCTATTCACATGTCTTATTGTGCCTGTATAACTGTCTACTTGTCCTATCCTTAGATGTATCTCAACCTGTATTACATTGTTTGTACTATGTTGTTGTTATTATTTTTGAATTTGTACAATTGTGCTTATCTGTATTCTGTCTTGTATTGTCCCGGGTCATGCCTGAAAATAGGCAGGATTGTTGCCTAGCACACTTACCCAGTTACCAGAAGCTAATAAATAAATAAATGTATTTTTTTTTATAATTTTCCTTCTTTTTGTGATAGGTAAACTACATCCTCATTGCACAGGTTCATTTGGGACCTGCACAAAATTAGTTAAATACAGTATTGGAGGCAGCCATAATGCAGTGCATGGGCCCAGCAGACCCTGGCACACATCTTGATACCTTGTGGGTGAGGTTCCCTGACCCATCTCAGGATGTGAGGTCTGCACCAAAACACTGTTCTGTCCTTACCCATGCCATGACTGCTGCTGCATGCAGCAGCACCTTTACCATAAGTCTTGTCCCAGTAAACACAGCTCACTGGCGTGGTAAAGCAGCGTGTTTCCCATAGATGCAACAGACATCCCTGCAATAAATGTTACTTAATAAATTTTTAAATATTTTGACCCCAAACTTTCAACATATTCTTCTTATGAACCCACCTCATAAACCCAATAGAAGAAAATGCTCAAATCCATCCTGAAATGCCATTCCACACCACAGGTGTGAAAACATGTTTTGGACTGGATGTGAAAAATGACAGCTGTACTGTTCATGGGGTGGTGTGAAAAATGGGTATGTTGAAAATCTGGAGTCAAAATATTGTAAAGTATCAAAGTTACAGTATGTGTCTGTGTAGAAACTGTACAATGCATGCTCATAACATGACCATTTTAAGGACTTTTTCACCAAATTTTTAACATGAGCTTTTTGGGACCCCACTTCATGAACACTGGCACTGTCATTCCATTAATTGGTCCTGAAAGGTGATTTCGCATAGTGTCCACAAAATCATCTTATGGGTCTGAGTAATGAAATGACACTGACAGTGATCATAAAGTGGGGTCCCAAAAAGCCCATGTTGAAAATTAGTTGAAGAAAGACCTAAAAACAGCAAAAATATCAACATAGGTTGAAAATGCCATTGAAATACATTATACAGCACTTACACTGAATCCTTAGTTTGTGGTTAGACTTTGAAGAGTGCAGACATGTCCCGGTCCACAGAATATGACATCAGCTGACCTCCAGAAGTAAGTACAGGGTAAGGGGTGGTGGGTTCTCAGTGGGAGGATCAGGATGGGAAGGGGGATGTGGGGACAACAAGTAACAGTTTTCTTATTATGCAGGTAAAAAATAAAATAAAGGAGGACTGTTTTCTATTTTTAAGGGTGCCATACATTTACAGATTCACAGCAGGACACTGGGGTGGGATCCCCAGTGTCCCATACAGATGGGGAGAAACACACCTAGTTCTGACATGGGGATTGGGGCCCCTGGTGTTGGTAAGGTGACATTAAACAAGAAGCTGCAGAGGGGAAGGGGGTCCAATATTGGGGGTGGGCATCCCAATATCAGATTATATGGATTTTTTCATAAACTATTTCAGAGCACTGGGGGTCAGCTCCCAAGGTGTCTCACACTGCAGGGGGGCTAAGATTTAATAAATGTTGACATGGGATTGGGGCCCCCCGATGTCAGCAACCATTCATTAAACAACTGGCTGGGGGGTGGCACCTTAACTTAGTGACCTATAATGTATTTGGAGGATAAGAGCCAGTTGCACTATAAGACATAGCTGTCATTTAGTAAAGGACAGCTGTGTCATACAGTGCAAATGGCAGCTGTGTCATATACTGCAACAGGCTGCTATCTGTCTCCTATCTGCTGAATACATTATATGGCACTAAGTTTTATTCCTCAGTTTGCAGTTTTGTTTTGAAGAATTCAGATGTATCCTGGTCCACAATAGATGACAGCATATGACCCCAGCAGGTAAGTATAGGGTAAGTGGGGGTGGTGGGTGCTCAGTGGGAAGTTGGGGATGGGGGAGGGTAAGGGGTGGAGACGATGAGGGACCATTTTCTTTCTTTCAGGTTTAAATTTTGAAAAAAGACAGGGACAGTTTTCTTTTTTGCAGGTATTCATATAAAACTAATCTGTCTCAGGACACTGGAGGTGGGCTCCCCAGTGTCCCACTCAGCTGTGTGTGTGTGTCTGTGTGTGTTTGTGTGTGTGTATGTGTGTGTGTGTGTGAGGGGTGGTGAATTACATGAAACAACCGTCTGTGGGGGAATCTGACACCGGGGGTGAGCATCTCATTGTCAGATTGTACAAATAAATAATAAATAAATAAATTCATACACTGCCACCACAAATTGGGGGGCCCCAGTGTGCAGATACAGATGAAGGCACAGTCAGGCTGGCGAGGCTACAATGACAGTAGCCCCCTCTCTGATCGACAAGTGGTGACAGTAGCAGTGGCTACACTATGTGACACAGCTGTCATTTATTAAAGACAGATGTGTCATATAGTGCAGCCTCCTGCTTTTGCTAAAATTCAGTTATGAATAGAACATAGATTTTTTGAATATGCATGCATAGAAATTGAACATTTTTATTAAATAATTTAATAACTATTTATCAGTGGCACCTAAAATCCATGAAAGCGCACACCTTGGTCTAATACCTATCAAATCTGAAAGTTTCAGGTTTCAAAGCCTTCTACTATTTTAGTTATCGAGAAGCAAAAAAAGTCTTAACATTTTCAGAAAGAGACTTTTGCTGTTGTTTGCACCTCTGTAACTTTGTTTCCCCTGAACTGATCTACAGTACACAAAATTTATAGGATACTGGCACAAACGCTGTGCTTTCTAAATTTCATGTAAATCGGTTGAATGGAGGCAAAGTTATTAAGGTGCAAAAATGTGAGTTTAACACAAAAGTGCTTCTGGGTATGCCGACCGGACAACGAATCTGGAATGGTGAAGTCCTTAACACTGAAAATGTTGACAGGTTTCGACATTGTCGATGTTAAGGACCAGAAGGTGGAAATTTGCACTTTTGCCATCCATCACCACCCCCCCCGAACTAACTCCAACATGGAGTTACTTATGTTAAGAATGGGGGGCAGGGGGGCACAGCCCTCCCATCGAGAGAAATACACCAATGTCTGACAGGAGAAATTTCACCTGTCGACATTTGGGATCTCACCATGCCAAACTTCAACAACACTGTTGTCATTTCAGCATGGTAGAACTGTGCTTATTTTTTATTTTTATTTTATTGAAATCTAGGATTACAAATACCTTTGAGCAGGAACTGCTAGTTTACAAAGGTTTCACGTCGAAGGAATGGGGGGGTATACATACATACAAAGGTCAACAAAATAATACATAGTTACACAATAAAAAGAAGTAAGAGACTGAGGCTTAGGAAATTCCAGTAATTCAAAATGTGCCAAATGTTAGGTAGCATGACATACCAGTCAAGGGTAATCTTAGAAATAAGCGCTGCAGGTGAGAGGGAACGGGGTATGCAGGCAGGAAGGCCTTTGTCAGAGGGTAGAGGGTGAGGGTAAGAGCTCTAAAGGGGATGGAGGGGGGGGATAAAACTTAACCCTAATATACAGGCGCGATCATGCCTGTATAATTATAAGCAAATTACTGCTATGATATAAAACAATTTTGTGTACTGAAAGAGCATTTCAAGCTTCAATGGCCTACTAATGTCATAAATCAGATATGTGAGTGAGAGGGGAGAGAGAGAGAGAGAGAGAGAGAGAGAGAGGGGGAATGAAAATGGTTTCCTATTAACAGGCCTCTGCACCAATGTAATTTGCTAATAAGAGCTGCCATTTGAGCTGATATAATGTATTTTAGATATATTTTAACAGTGTCTGTAATAATTGTAAATCATGGAATACATATTTAAACTATGTAACAATAATATGTATATGTGCATGACCAGTATAACACCCCTTGTTCTGAGTGATTTGAAAGCATTTTTAATCCCCATTTTTAAAAACTGCATACTTGCCCGAGTTCAGCATTCTTTCTACTATCAGAAAATACATGTAGCTGATCTTGGACACAATACTACACACTTGAGCATCGGGAACCACAATAAGGCAATGCATCATTGACAGACAACAGGGATCCTGGAGGGTCACACGAGACTCTCTTCGGGATTGATTTCAACAGTGGTGTATAAAAGCACACCATTACAGGTGCAAGAATGTGGAGGGATTGCAACAAAACTGTTGCGGTGCAGTGGGGCACCATGTAAAAGCACTTAACGTAAGACAAATGTTTTTGTGCCAACCAATCTCAGAAAAGTAGTCTGTTACTATTATCCTCAATCCACTTTGCCTTTTAAAAACAATATGCATGCAGTGATGGTTTTATAAAACACTGAATAAACTAGTAACAGCTGATTTCCAAAAGCATCTTGGGGGAAGGTGGGGGGAGAAAAATAACAATATAACAAGGTGTATTAAGTGCAATCATTTAAGAATTATGCAAACGGCTAACACAGGTGTGCAACAGGCAAATTGAAGATGCAGAAAAATACAATTGAATAATTAAGGTAATTGGGTTGAATAACACTTGCAAATGTGCACAGTACAGAGGAGAAACAATAGCTATAACTGTGGGTGAATGGGTAAAGAGAGACGTTTTTTAAGTGCCCCTTGGTTCAGGCTCAAAATGGGCTCCTTACTGATGCAAAACTTTGGGCTTAGGCAAAAGGATCAAATAAATCCTTACATTTATGTTTGCTCTTTTTGTGCCTGACCTGACTCCAACCGGAATCCTTTCTCAGGATCAAGTAATATCTCTGGCTAGGGCAGTTGTGTGTGTTTGCATTCTTTGTGACTTTTCAAACTGCATTCCTCCTTCTAGAACACAGCTGACAACAAAAAAGAGCCTTCTTGGTCAAGCAGGGTCTCAAGATCAGACAAGTGCCTATGCTTACATTTATGCATTTTGTGATTCCTGTTACTCTGCATTGTGGCCTCCAGTTCTATCACAGTCTCACATGGGGCCTCTTTCCAGAACAGTACAGAATAATCTATATTTAAAATCTAGGGTACATAGGAAGGGGGGCGGTGTTGCTATCTATATCCATAAATCAATAAACAGTGTTGAACTGCATAAGTATGAGGCAGATTTAGAGACTCTATGGGTTAAATTACTCCACCAGGATGGATCTAAAATCATTATGGGACTGATTTATATGCCTCCTTCTATATCAGAAGCAAATGACAAGACTTTGCTAATTCAAATATGTAACCTAGATCCAGCAGACAGAATTTTAATCTTGGGAGATTTAAACTTGTCCTGTACAGACTGGAAGTCCTGGAAGGGAACTAATGGAACTGACATGGCATTTTTAGATGGTTTAGATCAAATTGGTCTAGAATAAAAAGTATGTGATAGCACAAGAGGTAGCAACATCCTTAATATTATTCTAACTAATATGGGTAACATAATTGATGGTGTTAGAGTGTATACCCCTTTGGGTAACAGTGACCACTGTATAGTTCATTTTAGTATTAAGGAGTCTCATGCTATAATAGATCTGGGTTCTACAATAAAGCTCAGTTTCTACAGGGTGAACTTTTTTTGCACAATTTAGGAAAGAATTCTCTCTTTGGGATTGGGGTATAGATTTTAATAATTGTTCAGTGAATGAGATGTGGAATCGGTTTCTTATGATATTAAAAAATCAGATAAAAACACACATACCAAGTCTAAACAAATGTAATAACACAAGAAATAAAAATACATGTTGGCTTAACTCATCCATCAAGAGGCTGATAAACAAAAAGAACAGAATATTCAAAAAATATAAAAGTGACAAATCTGATTCTTTTTTTTTTTTTTTTGAAATTTTAGTTTATTAGGTTTTAACAACAAGAAATAACACAACAAAACAGACATATTCAATAAGGTACAGAGTAAAGGATAACAGTACAACCAAAACCCCCCATCCCCCACCCCAAAACCCCACCCCAGCCCCCTCCCACACCCCCAACCCCCACACAGACTTAACCCCACCCATCCCACCCACAGACATATAAGTAAGCATGGTTCGACATTTAATAAAACCAACCCTCCCTCAGCCACCCTCCCTCTAAGGTGTGCCATCACATATAATAAATAATCTGGTACGACAGTCAGTCATCATGGTACATCCAAACACTAATATCCACACAAGTACAAAATGACATACATGACAAAATTAACATATTTTATGGACTAAAGAGATCAGGTCCTGAATTAAATAATTAATGCAGACATAATGCCTGAAGTTTACCCCATCTCTTCCAAAACAGATCCATACGACCATGAAGGCTGGCAATCAAACTCTCCGACTGTAAATACGAGACCAGTTCAGTCAGCCAGTCAGCATATGACAAAACCAATTGATCCGTCCAATGTCTTAAAACTAATTTCTTAACCGCCATGGACACCAAGGCCATATGGTAATGATGTTCAACACTATCTATATGGGAATATTCACCCATAATACATATCTCAGGAGAAAAACAAACAGACCAGAAGAGGATCAAGGTTATCCGACAAGGGACCACAAAGGGCAACCTAGGACAGTCCCAGAACATATGAATTAAGTTACCGTCTCCTTGTGAACACCTAGAGCAAGTCAATTGGGGAAGTTTCTTAAGCTGGGAAAGTTTAATAGGAGTATAGTAGAGGTTATTTACAACATAATATTGAGTTAGCCGTAATCTGTCCTGGGTATGATATCTATGCAAGTCCTTCCATATGCAAGGCCAGTCCAGAGAAGCATCAGGTAAGAGATGTGACCAGACACTCGAACCTTCAACAGTCTCTGGGAATTGATAGTTCAGAAGGAAGGAGTAAATCAAAGAAATAGAGTGAGATTGAGAAGCAAGATTAATAATTTGCGAAAGGAAGGGATAGGCTACAGAGTCCCTAAAAATGGTACCGAATTTCCTGCCAATAAGATGTCTTAATTGATACACCTTAAAGACCTCACTACTAGGAATACCGAATTTCTCCAATATGTCACCAGAAGAAAGAAGTGATTCCTGGCTATAAAAATGCTCTACTCTAGCCTCTCTGATCTGTGGGAGCCAGTCCGGCATAAGCCAAGAGCAACCCAGTTTAATATTAGGATTGAGAATCACCGGTTGACCCAAGTCTGAAACACTAGAAATGTGAAAGGACGTTAAACATTGAGCTAGAGATTTAAGAGCAACCAAAACCGTACTATCAGTCACCCACTGTGAAAGTACAGTTGGAGGAGTATAAAGTATCGCACAGCTATCAAGTTTGGACTCGGAAGGAAGGGAACGCTCAAGCTGGAGCCAGATTGGACATGGTAACACGGGATTCACAGAAAACCATCTCCCAATTTGGAAAGGTGGGCCACAGTGGTAAGTAAAAGGTTAGGTAGTCGGAGACCACCTTTTCTTTAGATGATAATTTGGCATAAGAGCGCCTAACACCCTTCCCACGCCAAATAAAATTAGAAAACATAGTATGGAGTTGCTGAAAGTATGAGATAGGAAGCCAGAGATTTAACAAGTTCAACGGGTAAAAAATCCGGGGAAGGACATTCATTTTAATAATATTTATCTGACCCCAGAGTGAAATAGGAAGGGCCGACCATCGCTGTAAATCCTGATAAACCAGATCTTTAATTCTATCCAAATTTAATTTTTTCAAAAGAGAGGGTTCAGTAGAAAAATGAATCCCCAAATATTTAATGGATCTAGGGGTCCACCTCATCCCAAAAGAAGTAAACTCCTGTTTATTAGTATAGACATTTAGTGGGAAAATTTCGGACTTAGAAATATTCAATTTATACTGAGAGAAGATACTGAACTGCTCAATAATATCAATCGCAGCCTTTAAAGATTCTACAGGGTATATTAAATACAGAAGTATATCGTCTGCATAAGCAGAAAGAACCAATTCCTGTTGTTGTAACGTAAAGCCTCTAACCTGGGGGGATGTTTTAAGTCTGATGAGCAGCGGTTCCAGATACAAGTTAAATAACAGAGGTGAAAGGGGGCATCCCTGCCTAGTACCAGTATATAAATGGAAAAGGGAAGAAAAAACTCCATTACAGTAGATTTTAGCAGAGGGGGAACCATAAAACATCTGAACTTTATTCAGGAAAGCGGGCGGAAAACCCATTCTCTCCATTACAGACCAAAGGAAAGTCCAATCAACTTGGTCAAAGGCCTTTTCTGCGTCGAGAGAGACCAAAGCTGCCGGATAAGGGGCTGATTGAGCATACTGAGAAATATGGGACAAGGTCCTCAAATGGTCCACCACAGACCTACCAGACAGAAAGCCTACTTGCTCGGGACTCAGTAGACCAGACCAGACTTTCTTAATTCTTTCGGCTAGTATCTTAGCAAGGATTTTCATGTCGTAATTTTGAAGAGAGATAGGTCTGTAATTTGCCAGATCCATAGGAACCTTGTCAGGTTTAGGAATCAGAATAAGTGTAGCCTCAAACAAAGTGGGATCCACTTCAAAGGAAACGATAGATATTCATATAATTTAAGAAAAATAGGTACCAAGTCCTTAGCAAATACCTTGTAAAAATTTGCAGGGAAACCATCGGGGCCCGGTGCTCTGTCAGGAGCCAAAGAGGTGATAGTCCTTTCTATCTCCTCCAACAAAATAGGAGCCAATAAAATTGCCTGTTTGGCTTCTGACAAACAGGGAATGTCTACATCCCCCAGATATGTATTAATATCTGAGATAGAATGAGATACAGAAGGTTTACTATAAAGGTCCAGATAATATTTCTCAAAGATATGAGCAATACCTCTAGGGGAAGATACAATAGAACCGGATGGAGAAAGCAGAGAAGGGATAATCCTAGAGCTTTCCAACGCCTGCAGTCACAAAGCCAGATGTTTCCCAGCTTTTTCCCCATGATCAAGATATTTAGCTTGGGTTTTTATCAGGCAGTATTCCGTTTTCTCCTTCAAAAGATCCATATACTCACGCTTAGCTGACAGAAGATCCTTAAGATCCGATAAAGGACAAATCTGATTCTAATTATCAAGCTTTTAGGGAACTCACAATTAAAGTTAAATCTGTAATTAGGAAGGCAAAAACACAGCAAGAGGTCTCACTAGCTTTCAAAGTTAAGGACAATAAAAATCCTTATTTTGTTATATTGATAACTTAAAAAAGAGTTTGGGTATTATGGGTCCCTTTAAGGACAGTAATGGTCTGACTGTGTCAGATAAAGAGATGGCTGACATTCAAAATAACTACTTCTGTTTTGACTTTAATAATAGTGTCCCAACTCCATCTATAAGTAATGAACAGCCATCCCCAGGATCAATGTTAATCGACCCAAAAGATGTTTTGGATAGATTGAGTAAGTTGGATACTAGCCAATCACTGGGGCAGGACAATGTCCACTCTAGAGTGATACACAAGCAGGCTGATCTTCTAGCACTACCCCTCACCCACATCTTCCAAGCCTTTCTTGACAGAGGCAAAATTCCACAAGATTGGAAGGTTGCAACTGCAGTTCCTCTCCTTAAAAAAGGGCTTAAGTCAATTCCATCAAACTTTAGGCCAGTAAGTTTAATGTCAGTTATGGGTAAAGTTTTGGAAAGCATATTAAAAGAGAAAATGTTAGGTTTTCTTGATGAGCACAGGCTGACTGATCCCTTACAGCATGGTTTCACTAAATCAAGATCATGTCAGACTAACCTTCTCACCTTCCAAGAGAACGTTAACAGGGAACTAGATAGGGGGAACTCAGTTGATGTTGCCTTTATGGATTTCACCAAGGCATTTGACAAACTACTCCACTATTAATTATTAACAACTCTGAGTGAGCTCAAGCTGGAGTTAAATTTATTATGCTGGATTTCTGATTGGTTATAGGGCAGGAAGCAAAGGGTTACAATAAAGGGTGTATTGTCAGACTGGGTACCGTTTACTAGTGGGATTCCACAGGGCTGAGTTCTGGGCCCATGCCTTTTTAATATCTATATTTCTACCCTGAAATTAAATGACCCTAATGTCTGGCTTTCCAAATTTGCAGACGACTGCAGAGTGGGTGTAGTTGTCGATAATCCTTGTTGCATTATCCCTGTAAGTGGCTAATAATAAAATCCTGGAAAGGACTGAGTCAAATAGATTGTTACTGAATTTAGCTAAATGTAAGGTTACGCACTTGGATAAGCACAACAACATGTCAGTATATAAACTTGGGAACAATGCACTAACAGTCACTCAAGAGGAAAAGGACCTGAGTATTACGATCACTTCTGACTTTAAATTTAGCCATCATAGCAACACTCAGATTAGAAAAGTGAATCGTAACTTAAACTTTATTCTAAGGCAAATACCAAGTAGGGAAGAGAGTGTTTTGATACCCTTGTATAGCGCTTTGGTCAGACCCCATCTGGAATACTGTGCTCAGGCATGGTCCCCGTATAAAAGGGAAGACATACTTAGATTAGAGGGGGTACAAAGAAGAGCCACTAAATCCATAGTTGGGCTCTAGATTAAAAGCAGGGACTGTGAGGTCATTCTACCACTATATTCAGCATTAGACCTGCCCCATATTGAGTATTGCTCTCCCTTTTGTGCCCCATACTCAATCCCAGGGAAAAATAAGTTGGAAAAAGTCCAAAGAAGAGTAACCAAAAAAATCAGAACTGTAAAACATATGAGTTATCCTGACAGGTTAAAACATTTAAACCTATACTCTGTGGAATATAAGAAATTGAGAGGTGAATTGTGTCTGGCATTTAGAGCAAACAGGGATGAAGCATTTCTTGAATTAATTGGTTTATCAAAAGAATCTGATGCAATATAATAAAACAAGGTCCCACAACCAGAAATTATATGGTGAATCTAATAAAATTCAAAGGAGTCGTCAGTGGTATACTCAGAAAATGGTAAATGTTTGGAATACGTTACCTACTTACTGAAGTGGTTGACAGTAATAATATAAACAGTTTTAAAGAGGGACTAGACAACTTTGTGGGGGATAAGTGTTTTGTATTTTCCACCATGACAGTTTGAGATGGTGGCAAGTTCTGAATTTTTTTTTTTAACCTATGAACCTACAAATCTATGAAAACCAGACCCTACAAAGAAAGGCTAGAAACCCTGAACCTCTGTTCACTCCATTATAGGAGGTTTAGGGGTGACATGTGTATGCTCCATAAAGCAATTGGTGATACAGATTCCGTGATGAGCTATGTCTTACTTTAAAGACCAGTTGGTGTAGTGGCAGGAGACATAATAAACAACTCTTCCTTCCAAGGTGGAATTTGATTATGAGAAGACATTGGTTTAATCAAAGGGTAATTTCATCATGGAACAAACTCCCACCCACAGTGGTAGATAGACCAAATATGTGTGCCTTTAAGTCAAGACTGGATCTAGTTTGTAGGGATAGAACCACCGAGTTCTAAATATCAGGGGACTGGCAAGCTATAAGGATGAAAGTCCATAGTGCTTGATACTTCCTGTGATTCCTATGATCAAGCACTGGTAGCTTCACAAGCTTAGGTAGATCTCTGTGCTTCTGTTTTCAATGATTAAACGCTTCCTTCAGCTGAGACTGTGGCATGTGCCTGTGTTTCTGGTTTTCATTTTTAGGAAAATAACCTTGTTTGGGCTGGAATTACTGGGCAACTACTGTATGTGTGGTTACATTCCTGTGAGAACTTAGAATTGGCTTTAGAGCTGTACCATACTGGATCATCCTCATCTGCATCACTTAGTTTTGTTTCATCAGAAGGTGTATTGTTTAGTTACTTACAGATTCTGGATCACAAAACTCTTGAAAGTCTGACTCAAAGATAATTATATATTTTTTTAAGATTTCATCTGCCATGTATTTATATGTTTTGATTGACAGGCACTGTGGCTTAGGAGTGCAGAAATATGAACCTGGGTCCTTCCTAAAAAAATGGACACAAGTCTTAGTATCCTACCCGGTTACCAAACTCCAATAATCAATAAACAAAACTAGGAGCCTAAGACTGAGTACAACTGCTGCAACTTACAGTGTCACTCTATGCAAGTCTGTACATAACCTTTTTTGCACTGCCTCACTAATTTACAGTATTATTTTGCTGTTTAAACCTCCCTGCACTGCTGAATGCAAGCAATGTTCTTTACCACTGGATGATAATGTGCATTGAGACAATACGTATGAAAGATCACTCTAGAAGAAAAAATTACTCACCGTAGTAATCTTCTTTCTTCCAAGGGGTCCTTTAGCATTAGTAACTTTTTTACACTTAGTTGGCTAGGTGCAACTGCCCCAGAGGTGTGCCTTTAAGAGATATTTAAATGAGCATAGGGTCAAGCCAATCAAAAGACAGGAGGGGGTGTGAGCTGAGTGAGAGCTGTTGAATGCTTCATCATTTTTTCAAAGAAAAACAAGAGCAAATGCACTGAAAAAGAATCAACAGGATTCAAAAAACATGCAAATGTCCACAAAAGTGGAACTAGAAACAACAGCAACACAAGCTAAAAACTCATCAGTAAGAAACTCCAAATTTGGTAAAAGGTGACATAAGAGCCCTTCTCCAACAGGTGAACCGGGGAGGAAGGGTGGAAGCTTACTGATGCTAAAGGACCCCTTGGAAGAAAGAAGTTTACCATGGTGAGCAATTTTTTCTTCTTACCCCAGGAGTCCTTTAGCATCAGTAACTGTTTTGCAGACTACCCAGCAGTACCAAGTGGGAGGTTGGTAGAGAACCTACTTAGGCTAGAGGCTCTGCAGAACTGCCCTGCCAAATTTGGCATCAGATCTGGTCTGCACATCCAAACTATAGTGTTTCACAAAGGTGTGCACACATTTCCAGGTAGCTGTTTTGCAGACATCCAGTAGGGGAATGTCCCTTGCTGCTACAAGCAAGGCTGCAATGTCACTGGTGGAATGGGCCCTGAGCCCCACTGGAGGTTGTTGACCAGCTTTCTCACAGCAGAATCTAATACAAGACACTAACCAATGAGAAATAGTTCTCTTGGTAGGTGGTCTTCCTCTGCCTACATCCCCAAAGGTAAGGAACAACTTAGTGGAAGAGCCTCTGGATTGTCTAGTATGATTTAGGTAGTGAAAGATGGCTCTTTTGACATCCAAGCTGTGGAGCTTTTGCTCGCCAGGAATGGATGGCTCAGTAAAGAAGACAGGCAGAGTAATGGACTGGTTCAAGTGAAACTCTGAAACCACCTTTGGCAGAAATTTCCTATTTGTCCTGAGCTCAACTTTATCATTGTGAGGGATGATGTAATTCAGCTCAGTGCACAGGGCCTGTAGCTCTGAAATCCTCCTGGCAGACATAATTGTTACCAGGAAGACGGTCTTCCAAGTTGCAAACTTGATGTGGGCCATGGACATTGGCTTGAAAGGCGGATTCATGAGCCCATCCGTGCAAAGGTTCAGGCTCCAAGGAGGAACAGGCTCCCTGATTGGAGGCTGGAGGTGCAAGAAGCCTTTGAAAAACTGTTTAAAAATGTCATAGGAAAAAAATGATTTCTTCTTTCCCGCAGAAAGGAAGGCTGAAATTGCTGCCAGATGTAGCTTGAGTGAAGATGGTTTCAAGCCTGACACCTGTAGGTGTACCAGGTAGTCTAGTAGCTGAGGGTCTGAAGGTGATAGGGGTTCAGCCTTTTTGCTCTTCCACTAGAGGGAAAACCTTTTCCATTTGGCTGCATAAGTTTTCTTAGTGTTTGTTTTTTTAGCCATCCTCAGTATCTTAAGGACCTGTTCAGAATACTGTGAGGATGGAAACTCTAACTCCTCAAGAATCAGGCCTTGAGCTGAAGAGAGTGTATGTCTGGGTACTGCACTCCTGTCTGAGGAAGGGTCAGCAGGGAGTGAGTCAGAGGCAGGCGAATGGGCCGGTTGCAGGACATTGAGAGAAGGAGAGGGTACCAGGCTTGCCTAGGTCAGTCCAGAGCCACTAAGATCATCGATGCAGGCTGCTGTCTAAGTTTCAGCAAAACCATGACTATCAGGGGAAAGGGAGGAAATGTGTATAGGAACTTTCCTGACCAGTCCAGGATCTGGGCATCCAGAGAAAGTGTTCCCAGATCTGGGGGCCTGCAATAGTACTGAGGAAGCTGAAAACTGAGAGGAGAGGCAAACAGATCCACGCCTGGTGTGCCCCACTGCCTGAACATTGTGGCTAGTACTTGCTTGTTCAGTGTCCATTTGCTCTGACCTTGGCTGATGTGGATTAGACCATCTGCCAGAGTATTGAGTTTGCCTGGGTGGTAAATAGCTGAGAGACTGACTCCCAGGGAGAGTGCTAGAGACCAGAGTTTCAGAGCTTCCATACCAAGTATTCCTGATCTGGTACCACCCTGCTTGTTTATGTAGAACATTGCAGTGGTGTTGTCTGTTCAAATTTGAACCACCTGCCCTTCTATGCTGGGAGCGAAAGCTTTGAGAGCTAGTAAGACTGCTCGAGTTCCAAAAGACTTATGTGCAACTGTGACTCTTCGGGAGTCCAGTTACCGCCTACTGTGGCACTGTCTAAATGAGCTCCCCAGCCCAAAAGGGAGGCACCTGTAGTGATCACCTTTGTTGGAAGAGGGGCTTGAAAGGGAACCCCTGCCTGCAAATTACCAGGGTTCTTCCACCACAGCAAGTTTTGGAGGAACTGCTCTGACAAAGGTATCAACTCTGAAAATCTGTTGCTTATCTGAGACCAGCAAGCTCTGAGATAGGCTTGCAGGAGTCTCATCCTGTACCTGACCCCTGGGATTATGGCAGTCATAGAGACCATATGTCCCAGAAGTTTATTGAAATGTCTGGCTGGTCTTAGCTGTCCCTGGGCAAAAGAATCTGCCACTGAAAGGAAACTGAATTCCTTCCTGCGGGAGGAAAGCATATCCCTTCTGAGTATCCAGCTGGGCCCCTATAAAGCAGAGCAGCTTGGTGGGTTCTGGGTGACATTTCTTTAGATTTACCAGGAAACCCAGAGACTCCAGAGTGCATTCTGTGAGGGAAAGAGATTCCTTAACCTGGCACGGAGACTCTGCTAGTATGAGTCAGCCATCCAGATAGGGGTAGAGAGCTACACCCAGTCTCCTGAGATGTACTGCTACCACTGCGAGACACTTGGTAAAGACACTTTGGACAGAGGACAGACCGAAGGGCATTGCAGTGAACTCATAGTGACCCAAAGGAAGTTTGAACCTGAAAAAAGTCCTGTGAGATCTCCTTATGGGTACATGGAAATAGGCGTCCTTTAAGTCGAGGGAGGCTAGCCAGTCTCCCTGCTGTAAGGACTGTATGACCAGTGACAGAGTGACCATTTTGAATTTGTTTTTTTTCAGATGTTTGTTTAAATATCTAAGATCTAAGATAGGTTGCCACTCCCCAGTTACCTTTTGTGTCAGAAAATACTTGGAGTACAGGCCCTTGCCCTTCTCGTGGGTGGGGACCCTCTCCACTGCTCGTAAAGTCAGAAGGTTTTGTACCTCCATTTCCAACATCTGTGTTGGGGACAGAGGTCTTGACACCGAGGTATACTAGAGGTCTAGCAGCAGCTTGAACTGTAATGACAGACCCTTCTCCACTATCTTCAGCACTCACTTGTCTGACATGATAAGAGACCAGTGCTGAAGATAGTGACATAGTCTGCCTCCAACCGGGGGAGGCGACCTGGATACTCACATCAGGACTTAGACTGAGAGGCAGATGGCTGGGTAGAGGTGGCTCTTTTTTGGCCCATTCTGCCCCTGTCTCTGAAAGATCCCTTGTACTGGCTAAAGTCAGATAGGGGATTGGGATTGTAAGGCCTGGGAACAAAAATTCTGCCTGTACCACCCCTGGAACAGGATCTCTGAGGGGTGGAGGGTTTAGGCTGCCAGGAGGCCTTGTACTCATTGACTTCTTTCATGTAGTCAGTGCTTCTGCAATAAAACAACATATTTTTGATCACAGGGAAAATCCATGGCCTTGTTCTGAGTGTCTGTGGTCAGACTGGTTGTTCTAAGCCAGGCAAAGCATCTCAGAGAGATGGCATGGGCCATCGCCCTAGAGGCTGCATCATTGTTGCCCTCTATCTATGGCTAGGGTGCTGCTAGGGTACTCCTCACCAGGGAATTCAATGAATGGTTGAAAAACTGGTGTGGAGCTCAGGGTTTTGGCTTCACTGGGGACTGGGAAGCCACCTGGAGGGATGCAGACCTATACTGGCACAATGGTCTGCATCTGTCTGGGGGAGTGGGACGAGGATCCTAGATGAGAGGTTTAAATGCTTCATAGGCAAGCATTTAAACTAGCCAAGGGGGAGGCACTGAAAAGGAGCAGGGAAATCCCAGCCTCCCCCCACAAAACACGGTAATTGGTGAGGTAAACACCAAGGTAGAGAAGTCATTAGGGAGCAGGACACAGGTAAATGTAAAAAAAGGCAAAGGCAGTAAGGACAGGAATGGGGCTAAAAAGGGTAAGGCCATCAAAAAGTGGAGGGTGATGAGTACCAATGCCTGTAGTCTGTGTAAGAATCTCCCTGAACTAGTGGCCTTGATGGAAGAGGGTTGCCTGGATATTGTGGCAGTCACAGAAACATGGTACACAGAGAACCATGACTGGGATGTCAACATACCAGGATACACAATCTACAGGAAGGACAGGGAGGGTAAAAGAGGAGGCAGAGTAGCTCTCTCTGTAAAGGAAGGGATCAAAGCAACAGAACTAAAGAGTAAACAGGGAGCAGATGAGGCACCCTGGGTCACCCTGAAGACAGGAAATAGCACCAAAATCTGCATGGGGGATGTATACAGACCCCCATCTCAGGGGGAGGGAATGGACAAGGAAATGATAGGAGGCATCCTTAGGATGGCAGAAAAAGGGGGAGATATTGTTGATGGGGGACCTGAATATGCCAGATGTTAACTAGAGCACCTTTGCTGCAGGTACATCCAAGAGCAGGGTCACTCTTGATGCCCTACAAGGGGCATGCCTCAGACAGCTAGTACTGGAACCCACTCAGGAGGGAGCAGTCTTAGACCTCATACTCTCAAATGGGGATGGAGAAAGAATCTCAGATTTAGAAGTGGGTAGCCATCTGGAAACAAGCGACCACCAAACAGTGTGGTTCACAATAAACACAGCAATACAATCAAGCCATATAAAAGCAAGAGTATTGGACTTTAGGAGGGCTGACTTTGGGAAAATGAGAGAGTGCCCCAGAAAAGCACTAGCAAACAGGCAAGAAGGAGGGGTGGAAGAACAATGGGGAGTAATCAAAACAGCCATCACAGAGGCAACAAGCCTTTGTGTAAAGCAAATCAACTAAACACAACAAAGGAAAAAACTGCTATGGTTCTCAAAAGAGGTGGCAGGGAAGGTTAAGGATAAAAGGATCACATTCAGGAAATGTAAGGAAACACAGAAGGAGCAGGACAGAGAACTTTATCAGTTAAAGCAGAAGGAGGCTGGGAAGGCAGTCAGAATAGCAAAGGCCCAAACCGAAGAAAGGATAGCCAACTCTGTTAAGAAGGGGGATAAGACCTTTTATAGGTACATTACTTAGCGAAGAAAGACCAAAGGAGGGATACTGAGGCTCAATAAAGGGGAGAGAATGTTGGTAAAGGGTGACAGTGAAAAAGCAGGGATACTGAACGAATATCTCTGCTCAGTATTCACAAAGGAAGAGGAGGAGGAGGTACCTAAACCAAACAAGAGAAACACTCTGAAGATGGGGTTGATTCCAGTCCATTTACAGAAGAAAGGGTTTTGAAAGAACTAATAAAATTGAAGGTGGACAAAGCAATGGGGTCTGATGGGATTCACCCAAGAATTCTAAAAGAACTAAGGGTAGAACTAGTGACACCACTGACCACTCTCTTTAACAAATCATGGGAAGATGGGGTGGTACCTGAGGGCTGGAGGAGGGTGGATATGATTCTTCTTCACAAAAGTGGGAGCAGGACTGAGGCAGGAAACTACAGACCAGTTACTTTGACATCAGTGGTAGGGAAAATGATGGAATCACTTCTGAAGGAAACAATTGTTGAGTACCTAGAGGCCAGTGGGGCACAGGACCCAAGGCAGCATGGATTCACCATGGGAAGGTCATGTCAGATGAATCTAATAGATTTCTTTGACTGGGTGACCAAAGTAGTAGATCAGGGAGGGGCTGTGGACATGGCCTACATAGATTTTAGGAAGGCATTTGATACAGTCCAACACAAAAGATTAATACACAAGTTAGCCAGCCTTGGAGTGGGTCCCAAGATGGTAGCCTGGAAAAAAAATTGGCTAGACAACAGGACGCAAATGGTAGTAGTAAATGGAGTCCACAGTGAAGAAAGGAGGGTTACTAGTGGGGTACCACAGGGTTCAGTACTGGGACCGGTCCTTTTTAATGTCTTTATAAGTGACATTGCAGAGGAACTGGAATGAAAAGTATGTCTCTTTGCAGACAACACAAAGATCTGCAAAAGGGTTGATACATAAGATGTAGTGGAAAGGATGAGAAGGGACTTGGCAAGGTTGGAGGAATGGTCAAATATATGGCAGCTTAGAGTCAGTGCAAAGAAGTGCAAGGTAATGCACCTGGGAAACAAAAACCCGGGGAAGAGTACACAATGGGGTGAGATACTGACAACAGTATAAATGGAAAAGGACCTGGGGGTAATTATAGCAGATGACGCAAAGGTGGGCAAGCAATGTGAGAAGGCAGTAAGGAAGGCTGGGGGAATACTGGGATGACCTACTGGGATGAATAGGGAGAGGCATCAATAGTAGAAAACAGGAAGTTGTTATCCCTCTGTACAGACAGTTGGTGAGACCCCACCTGGAGTACTGTGTACAGTTCTGGAGACCCAATCTCCACAAAGACATAGACAGAGTGTAGGCTGTCCAGAGGAGGGCAATCAAAATGGTGCATGGTCTGCACCAGAAGACATATGAAGAAAAACTAAAGGAGCTCAATATGTATACCCTTGAGGAAAGAAGGGGAGAGAGGGGACATGATAGAAACTTTCAAGTACCTTAAGGGAATCAACAAAGTCCAAGAGGGTAGCATCTTTCAGAAAAAGAGATGTGCAAGAACAAGGGGCACAATTTGAAGATAGAGGGGGGACGGCTCAGAGGTAATGTGAGGAAGTATTTTTTCATGGAGAGGGTTGTGGATGCATGGAACAGCCTCCCGAGGAGGTTGTGGAGTCAAGAACAGTGGGGGAATTCAAGAATGCATGGGACAGACATAAGGCAGTCCTTGTGGAGGGGGTAGGAGGAAGTAAGCTGTTGGTTAACTAGGATCTGCAGCTTATCTGTTAGGTAGAAAAATGGTCAGGCTAGGTGGGCCAAGCGGTCCTTATCTGCCTTCAAATTCTATGTTTCTGTGTTTCTATCTGCCATGTAGAATTGGTACATAGTAACTTCCAGGGCAGTTTTTGATGTATCCACCAGCTCCTGCACCATAGAATCTGGTCCGTTGCAGGTGATAGTCTGGACAGATTTCCAAAGGGCTTTCTGATATTTGGCTGTAAATGCCATGTAAGAAGAAAGCCTAAGAAGCAGGGAAGCTGTGGCATACATTTTCTTAGCTATAAAGTCAATTTTCTTGGAATCCTTGTCTGGGGATAGGGCAACAAGGAGACTCCAGCTTTCTCACAAGCTGCCTGCTACACTATACTTTCATGGCTAGGGTGTGCAGACAGGAACTCGGTATCATTTTTAGACAATTTATATTTTCTGTCAAGCCGCTTATCAACCCCTGATACTGAAGTGGGGTGTTGAAACACCTTCATGGTATTTTTTCTAATTGCATTATAGATAAGGACGACCAGGGTCTTTGAGGATAAATGACCCTTCATCTCCCTATAATGTACATCTTCATTGACATCCTGTATGGGCTCCTGCATAGGGAGGTCCAGGGTATCCAGCATATTTTGTATAAATGTAAACATAGAGGAAGGATCCTCGTGGTCACCCGGGGAATCCCCAAGATGAGGGTCCAGGGACTCCTGGGGCTCAAGGCCCTCAAAATCCATGTCAAGGGCAACATAAAATTGATCATCATCTGCGTCACCCTCACAGTCTACAGAAGAGAGAATTGTGGAAGAGTGCTTGCCAGCCCCAGTAAATCGAGGACCCATCTTTTGAAGGGTCTGAAACAGTTGCCATGCTTTTTCCATATCTTGCACTGATGGAAGAATCTGCGCAGTTAGTGTTTTTTCTGTATGCCTAAGCTGCCTGTTGTCTCACTATTGGCTTTCCCAGGAGGAACTGAAGCATATCTGTCTTGACAGAGTTTCTATTTAGCCACTTCATCAGAGGCTTGATCAAGCTTCCTTTTCTCGTCGCTCTTATTATTTTTCAGTTTGTGAGGAACTTCATCTTTGGAAGCTTTATTTTTTGGCTGGGATCTGCAGGATTCCTCAGCACCTCTGCTTTTGGTATTAGTACTTTTGAATGGCCCCTCATCAGAAACCTTAGATTTATCCTCAGCCATAATAATCAAAGGTTTGTCTTCTATGTTTGCCAATTTAAGCAACGCAAACCAGTTCAGGACCTACGAACTGAGTGCAGGTTTCTGTGAAAATGCCACTGGCCAGTCCTGCCCCAGTTAATAAACTCTGTCTATTACTAGTAACTTTTGGTTTTTTTTGGTTGTAAAACTGTGATCTATACCAGTGCCAATCTTAATAGAAACCCAGTAATACTCAACTGCAAACAGGTGGCTGCTGGACCCTTACAGACAGTCCTGACACAGATGATACCAAGGTCCTGTAATATAACAAAAAACGTTTCCTCGTAATTGCCAATCTAGAGAGAACCCTTCCCCCCCGGCACTGTTTAAATTTGAAATCTACTGCAGGTGCCTCGCGGTGAACCCCATGAGGTCTGAGGTAAAAAACAAGGCAACTGTCCCTAATTCAACGGTTCCCACAAGAATTTTCCCCTAAAATGAAGGAAACCATCGCAAACAGGCACCAGCCATAAAATTAGGCTTTAAACTAAATAGCCGCTGTAAAAATAAAGTCAAAATAGTGCTGTCATGCTAAAATTAAAAAATTTGTGTAGCGCTAATGAAAAAGTAAAACTTTCACTCAGCACACAAAAAAAATAATTTATGAGGAAAACTTTACCCAGATAAGCACTAGGAGGCTGTCAACAAGAAAAGTTGGGAGACACCTCAGAGGAAATATTGCTCAGTCCAGCGGAGAAACAATTCTGAAGCATTCAACAGCTCTCACTCAGCTCACACCCCCTCCTGTCTTTTGATTGGCTTGGCCCTACGCTCATTTAAATATCTCTTAAAGGCACACCTCTGGGGCAGTTGCATCTAGCCAGCTAAGTGCAAAAAAGTTACTGATGCTGAAGGACTCCTGGGGTAAGAAAACCAAAGTTCTGGCTTTGTGGTTGGATTACATAAAACAGAATCTGAAGCCCCAGGTTTTAATCCCACTACTGTCACTCTCTATGTGACTAATTTATTCCCTCTGTAATATTTCCCTAATCTGTCCCTTTGCTGTTTGTAGCACCCTGGCTAAATGTTATAAATGCCACCTCCTCTCCTGAACTGTAAAAAACTAGTTGGGATACTTAAGCAGCAATCCATGACAGGGTGTGGGTTATGGTGGAATTTACCCATGCTTGGTGTAGTTCGGTCACTAAGCCGCAGGCCAAGAGACTTAACCACACAAGATGTGGGTAAATCCCACCACAAACCACACCCTGAAGTGGATTATAATGATTATACAATGATGTGCAATACTAAGAAAATAATAAAAAAGGTTTATTTTTAAGCATTTTGTATGATTTTTCATTATAATGTCCTTCTTCCCATATTAAACTAAATCTGTCAGAGCCAAAATGGCTGCTGCTGCAATAGTAGTGAAGTAATTTGGATGCACATGCTTATAAACCCTCCATCCCACTTCTTAGTTTAATGCCATCTATGTGCATTCAAAGCAGTATTCTTATGATTGCATGTAGTGCAAATCATATTTTTATTCATTCACCTTATTTTCAGTACTGCTCTGCACTAACACGACACTGCACTAAAAAGTGAGATGGGGGTCTTATAAGCATGTGCATCCAAATGTCTTTACTATTATTGTAGCAGCAGCCCTTGTGGCACTGACCAGAACTTGTATTAGTTTCTATTGCTTTTGATAACTTGATCCATGAGGTTTGCTTGTCAGTGAATTCATTTTTTTTTAATAAAAATTTTCTCCGTTGGCCTACATGCACTTAGTAGTCACTCCTACCACCTACCGTAAACCTCTGTATGTGATTCAGGAAAACCCCTAATCCCCTAACACTGGTCCATTAACCACACACATACAACCTGCCCCACCAGTGACTCAGGAAAGAGCCTAGCACACTGGTTCTCTGAGTCTGACTACTTAAATTAGATTCCTGCCTGGTCTGATCTTTCAAAGAAGAGAAAACAAACCACACTGTTACTAGAGCAGATCCAGAACAAATTAGTTTGTATGACTGTTTTTCCAAAATGCCCCATACCTTAAATGTTTATTTTTTACAGTGAATGAGTGAGTGGTTTAGTTAGTCGTTAGGAGGTTGGCATGGTAGTAGTAGTCAAAGTGGTGGCAGATCTGATTTCCTAAAAGGCAAAGGCTCATGCACGAACTGTATGAGCTCAGCTATTCACTTAGATGTTCATGCAGCTTTGAAAATCAAATGCTTTGTTAGTAATGCATGTCACATCCACACCTTCCTACAGCACTGCTTGGCAAATGCTGAGTTAACCAACCACCTTATCGTGGCTGTCATGGGTGGCCATATAGTACTTCTCAACCGTCACACCTTACTGGGTAGTTCAATCATTTTACCACTCAGAAATCTGTACTCCCACATGGGGGAGTCAATATTCCACAGTGACAACAGAGACTTAAAAACAGAAATTTAAACAATAATCTAGCATGCTCAGTTATCAACAAACACTGTAATCATTAGTGCACAGATATCCACACTGTTTTAAGCTTAAAATATAATATTTGATAATATGTCTGTCCTGATTTTTTTTGCCATTTTTCACATGCTGTTACTCTCATAGGTGATGAATTCTTGAGCTGTATGGAGGCCTTAATCACAGCCTGGGGCAGCAAATCAGGGCAGGTCTTCTCTCCATCACCCAACTCAGATGAAAGCAGTACAGTACCACCATCATTACCCTTCACTTTAGGGCAGCCCATCCTCTCTCTCTAGCAGCCAGCCCCACACATTAACTTCTGTCAGATTACTTAAACAAAAATTAATAATTAAGTTAAAAAAGTACTACATTTCCAGTTGCAGCTCTTTCTTACAATTGATCTGAACCTCACCCACCTGCTCTTTGCTTCATCATGCACCTACTTGTTCTTCTTGGTCCTGGTCATCAACCCACCCAGATCATCTCAGATCTGCTATGACTTACTAATTTATTTTAACTCTCCTGATGAGTCATCAATGATAGCATGTGGGCACTTAGTAACCGCAATGCATGCACTAAGGTCTGATTGCAACCATCATCCTCCCACCCAGTGATACCCATACCAGCTGCAACAGATAAGATTGCTGTTCTGTTATACGTTGCTCAGCAAAACCAGTTTCAGTGACCCATGCCTTCCATGCTGTGCTGTCCCTCTCTCACAACAAAATGGTGAATGGCACCAATTGCTAAGACTCATGCTTGGCTCCTCCTCCGAGCCCTCCACTGCAACTGCATAGACAATGCACAGCAAGTCAGTCTGATTGCACATATCTCCTTCGGCTCCTCCTTATTTGCATGGCAACACCACTGAGTCCTTACAGACATGGGTGGTGGTTGGTCAGATGGTGTGTGGGAAGGCTGATCACATGCTGCCAACTATTTCACTAATCAGGGGGGATTATACCAACCTCATCACAAGCCACAGAAGAAAACAGTGGCATATTGTGTGGCACACAGGCATAAGTCACCAAGGAAGGGTCAACAGCAAGTCAGGGCCATATTTATCTGGCTGTGGGCCCTATACACCACCCCCACTAGGGCCCTCACACACACATACATATGGAGTTAAGCAAATACTTTATATATAAATCATTTTACCCACATAAAACAATTTCCTGCAAAAATGCAGATCACCTCTCAAACATCAACATTTTGTGAGCAAGTGTCAACAGAATGCCATGCTATATAAAATATAATTGTAAAAACAATCTAAAAATGATATATTCTTATTCATTTTACCTTAAGCAAATTATGTGAACCACCCAAATATACAGTTGAATGGTTGATTGGACCTTTTTATGGGGTTGTGTGAGAGACACCTTGCTGAAGGTGAGTGTATATGTGTAGTGACAGTAATTGTAGTGTGGAATTACTGTGGTTGTAAAATTTCTGGGTTTTATTTATTTAATTATTATTAATTAAGATGTGTTGAGAGGGTGTTAAGATGGTCAGGCATTATTCTCCTTCTACTATGCTCCTGGACGTACGCCCCTTTGACTGTCCCCCACTATCAGTTGAAGTTTATAAGAGGTATTAAGTGTTTAGGAATGTGAGGAGATGATTGATGAGGATGTGGCCTGGGCATAGTGGGAGAATGGAGAAGGGTGGGCGGATAGAGGTAGTGGGGACTAGGAGATGCCCTGGGGTGCAATGGGGTCATGAAAGGGGTGCCCCCTGCTTAATTCCCATACCCAAGGGCTCCACAAATGGTGGGCAGGTCCTGGGATCTTCCTTAATAACCCATCCAACCCAGGCAGTGTTGTGCAATGCCAGATCGATTAGGAACAGGACGGCTATTAAAGCTGATCTTGTTGGAACATCTGATCTGACATGCATCACCGAGACCTGGCTGGATGAGACTGCAGGCCCTATTCTGGCATCTGCTGTTCCAGTTGGGTTTTCAGTGATATACCACCCGAGATTGGATCATAGGGCCGGGGGTGTAGCCATTTTGTTTAAAACAGAGATGAGCCTTGTGGATGTGCCAGTGGGATGCACTCGTTCCTTTGAGTGTATTCTGGGAGCAGGTGTAGGGTACAGGATACTCCTCATCTACCGTCCACCTGGTGATGGTGGAGAATTCCTGAAGGAGTTTGCAGACTTCATTGTTGATGTGGCATTGGAGTCACCCAGATGGTTAATTCTGGATGACTTCAATGCCTGGATCAATGATGAACTCTCGCAATTTGGAAATAATCTCCTCCAGCTTATGACTATGCTGGGCCTTACACAGGTGGTTACCTCTGCTACCTATATAGGGGGTCACTCTTTGGATCTTGTGTTTCTCCTGGGAATGGACATCATGGGATTGGGGGTGGAACCAAACAGTTTGTCAGACCATCACACCATAAGGTTCAGCTTCGGGGCATCCCCAAATAGGCCTGCCCTATGGAGATGGTCCAGTATCACCCTTTGAGGGGGTTACCCCAGAGGGACCAGAGGGCCTATCGGCAGTGCTGGACCTATTGGGTTTATCAAGTGAATGCATGAGTCCAGGGGACCTTGTACTTGCCTATAAGGTGGTGGGTGATGCCCTGGACTTAATTGCTCCTGTTCATGTTCGTCCACTCACTCTATGCCTGAGGACCCCTTGGTTTGATGGGACCTTGAATGAGATGAGAAGAGTAGGGCGAAGGCTGGAGAGAGCTTGGTGGAAATCTGGCCTGGATGCTGACAGGCTTAGGTTGATGGACCATTATGTGGCCTATCAATCAGAAATCACCCGTAAGAAGGCAGAATTCCTGTCCGGGGAGATCGCTGCTAGGTGGAATTGACTGGCTCAGCTCTTCTGGACTGTGGACAGACTGTGCAATCCAGTGTGTCTTCAGTCTGGAAGAGATTTTTCACAAATAAAGTGTGACAAGCTTGTTCAATTCTTTGCAGATAAGATTGCCAGCATTAGGTTGGCTATCGGCCCAACTCTTTCTATGTGGGATTGTGGAGATTGGCAGAATGTGTCATGTGCCTGTGCTACCTGGTTTGACTTTAGTAGGCTGGAATTTATGGATATTGTGAGGATTGTCCAGACTGTGTGACCAACTAGCTGTAGTTTGGATCCAGGCCCTACACCACTATTGTTAGGTTGTGTAGATATTATCTGCCCAATCCTTGCTGAAATTGTCTGGAAATCCTTGGAGCAGGGGGTCTTTCCTGATGCCCTCAAGGAGGTGGTCATTCAACCACTCCTTAAAAACCCTCCTTGGACCCAGACTGTCTAGCTAACTATAGACCTGTCTCTAATCTACCCTTTGTGGGTAAGGTTATTGAGAAGGTGGTTGCATTGCAGCTGGATGACCATCTTACAACCCACAATGTCTATGATGTTCTCCAATCTGGGTTTAGGAACAGACATAGCACTGAGACTGCTCTGGTCTGGGTCTTAAATGATCTCCTAATTGCTAGAGATCAAAAGGCTTGTACTATTCCAGTCCTTCTCGATCTCTCAGCAGCATTTGATACTGTGGACCTTGGTGTACTTTTGGAGTGCCTGCGGCTTCTTTGTGGACTGTCTGGTTTGGATCTTTCCTTACAGGCAGAACACAGGGTTGTCACTGGACTGTATTCCTCTGACACCATCTCCTTGTCCTGTGGGGTGCTGCAGGGCTCCATGTTGGCACCCATGTTGTTCACAGTTTATATGCTGCCATTGGGAGATATCATTAAGTGATACAGTTTGGGTTTTCACTGCTATGCCGATGATATCCAACTGCATCTGTCCTTTATTCCCGGACAGAATGATGCGATCTCCGTGCTTAACAACTGTCTAGCCAAAATCAGAGATTGGGTGAGTACTAGCTGGCTGAAGTTAAATCCGTATAAGACTGAGGTGTTGGTTGTGGATCCAGGTCACCCTGAGGTGGGTCTTAGAGCTGGGCTTCCATCAGGCTTATGGCTTGATGATGTCCCTGCTCTTGACCTCAGACCAGTGCGTAACCTGGGCATTATTTTTCATGACAGTTTGACCCTAAAATCGCAGGTGTCTGCTGTTGTCAAATCTTCCTTTTATCATATTAGGAATATCGCCCAGGTGAAATGCCTAGTTCCTCTGGCTGATCTTCGTACATTGGTCCACGCCTTCATAACCACCCGCCTTGATTACAGTAATTCCCTTTACCTAGGGCTTCCAGGGGTTGATATCCATTGCTTGCAGCTAGTGCAGAATGCAGTGGCTAGGCTTTTGACGGATACATCCAGGACTAGTCATATTATGCCTGTGCTGGGCAAACTGCACTGGCTGCCAGTTCAGTGGCAGATCACCTTTGAGGTTGGGTTACTGACCTTTAAAGCCCTACTTGAACAGGGACCCCTTTATCTGCAAGATCTCCTTACTCCCTACTGCCCCCACCCCGCTCAGTCCGATCCGCCAACGAGGGATTGCTAGAGATTCCCAGGGTTCAGTTAAAAACATCTGAGGCATGTGTGTTTTCTTATGCTGCCCCTTCCCTGTGGAATTCTCTACCTCTTTGGATAAGAGAATGCCTGACCGTCTTGAGTTTTCAATCCGAGCTCAAGGCTTATTTGTTTTTTAAAGCTTTTTCTGAAGGTTTTTAATATTGTTAATGTATGTTTATTTGATTGTATTGTTTGATTATTTTGTTGAACAGCGCCTTGGTATTTGAAAGGTGCTTAAAAATAAAGTTAACATTTACATTTATGTTTATTCATTTCCCAAGCCATACATAATTCATGAAACTTACACAGACATTCTCCTCATCTTATAAAATTGTTTGAAGTATCTTGCATGCATATTTGATCTCACATTATCCTATTTATTTATTTAATAAATAACTTCACTTCACTGGTCCTCCAAATCCGAACATAGTGGATCAGAAGTTTCCAAATCTGGGTTCCCAGCTTGTCTTTGCTCCTTCCTTCCTTCCTTCCTTCCTTCCTTCCTTCCTTCCTCCTTCTTCCTTCCTTCCTTCCTTCCTTCCTTCCTTCCTTCCTTTCCTGTAGGGTCTGTCCTTAATCAGTCAGCCAGCCTCCTTGAGTCCAAAGTACCTTAATCCCAGCTGGGCTGCTGCTTCACTGCTCTAACCCAATGCTTGCCCCAGCCCTCACCATAAAAATAATGATCTTTTTCTAAATAAAAAATATTGAGATGGCCTTACCTGGTGTCATAGTCACTGCCACCTGCCAGTCTCAAGTCAGTTGTCTGTCACAGACCACAGCGGATAATCAGGACCCCCCTGATTCAGCAGCGTGATCTTCAATTAACTGACAAAATAGTGATTTAGCACAAAATTTGCTCCAGACTGTGCAGTAAAGCAAACGCACAAGTCAATAGGAGGGTATCAATGATGACTGTGCACAACTGAGCTATACTCCTTCACCCATAGAAATCAAAAGCCTTTAATTCTATTCCTTCACTTGCCTCTTTACCACCCCCCTCCAGTCAGTCATGCACTCTTTGTTCCATATCATCCAGAAAAAAAAATACTCAGACTTGAGCCTCTCCACTTGCAGACTGTGTCACAGCTCAGCAAAGCGCTACAGCACAGTATCATCCACATCATACAGGGTGCACCTGCAGACAGCCCCCAGAAAATCACAGGCCCTATGGACAGGTGTACTTTGCATAGCAGTAAATCTGGCCACTTCACCAACATGGCCAGATAATCATTCTACAAAATAAATAATATAGCAAATTGTGTTACATTATACAATGACCACAAAAAAGCACACCAAATCCTGCATTTTGATTGGCTGGCTGGCACCTTTTTAGTGTTGTAAATCCTCCTGTGTACCCACTGGAAAAGATGCCAGCCACCGATCAGCCGCAGCAATACCCCCCTTTCAAATCACTCTGACCATGTCAAAATCAGCACCATAGAGTGGTAAACATGATGACAAACAGCAAGATGCTCACTCACCTACACCACAGCAAAAACCATCACATTAACTCCTGCTGAAGAGGGCTTATAAATATTTCAAACCCAAACTACAGCATTTTTTTTTTTAAACTTGTCCCTGAACTGACGACAGCACCCACCTCACGTCTCTCTCTCTCCATTTCTCCTACTCTCCGCTTCATTCCTTGCTGCTGCCTACCTCTCTTTGACCATGTTAAAAAGCACAAAATACAACTACACCACGATCCAAAATTAACTCTGCTGTGAAAAACACACCATAAAGAAATCTTTTTTTCTCCACTACCTCATCCACTATTATTCTCCTGCTTGACACTCGTACTCCCACCTGTTCCACCGGCTCTCAGTTGGTCTCCGACACAACAAAAAATACACTTCGGTCTGACTAAAACACCAACAACATGTTGTCAGGTAAATTGTTGCTGAATAGATAAAAATACCTCACATCTGTAACTAAGAAGCATGTAATTTACCTCTGGCGACTATTAAAAAACTTGCTGTTAAAACCAGTACTCCACTTCACACCGGCTAACTGCCAGTGTCAAAGTGCATCTCCCCATCTTCCTTCCGGCCACTAGCAACCAACTGCATCCAAAAACATGCAATTGTAACATGAAGAATCCCAGGCAGTAGATAACTAAAACCCTTATACTCCCGATTTAAAAATGGAAAAGTAATATTTATAACAAAAAAAAAGTTGCATTCCAAGTCAGCAGCACTGATCACTATAACTAAATCATGCTAACATACATTCTCTCTCTCTCTCTCTCTCTCCTCCTCCTCCTCCTTTCACACCTTCCTCTCCCAGTCACTGTTGCCTGCATCCCCTTTATCCTGCTCTAAAGTATCTCTCTTAAAAATAAACTAACTTTCCTGTACCAATCCCCCTCTGAGTTGGTGGAACGGCCGACATATTAATATTCTGCCAAGCACCAAAGAACCACTGTATATTTTCTGGCACAACAACATGCTCACTAAAAATCATTAAAACTAAAAAAAAAACTGCTATTTTATTTTTATTTTTTCACAAAAAAATACAGGATAACATTGTATATTAGCAATATACCCCTCCAGGGAGTGGGTATACAGGTGGATTTACCACTTCTGATGTGGTGAAGTCCCTCAGCTGCACCTCGGGACCGAACCACACCAGCTGTGGTAAATCCTCCGTATACCCACACCCTGTTGGGGTATATTGCTAAAGTAACTGCTTACTTGAAAGAAAATGTAATCTGTAACATCCCAAGGTTACATTTTAAGTAATCTGTTACTGTTACAAATCACATGACAAATCAGATTGCAGTAATGCATTACTTGCAACCCATTACTACCCAGAACTGCTGGTACATCACACAATAAGTATGATTAACATATCCAAAATTACCTAAACTTCAATGTGGGTCAAAATCCCACAACCACTCAACTAAGAAACCACAGTGTCAGTGGACAGGTTCATTAGTACCTACTGTTCAAACCCCAGGAATCCCTCACAGTGCTTACTAATGCAATCTGTCTAAAGGGTTGAGCTGCTCCACAGAGAGTGGAATGTGTGAAAGTTATGGAACTCAGAATACATTTTCAAATCTCTGCCTGATGGTGGCATTCTACCTTGCACTCCAATGACAGTTTGTTTCTCTGCCTGAGGAAGAAAGTCACCCAAACAGCTCTCTTCACGTGTCTCAAGTTTTCCTTTTTTTTTTCTTAAGTACTGAAGTTTTTTCATTTTTTTCATATCTCTGTTGTTTTAGGTTGATTAGAATAGTTTAGCTTTTCTTGTGGTCTTTAGCGGCTTTCTGTGGCTCCTCAGTGGTTCCCAGGAACCAGAGAAAAACCTCTTTTTCATATAGTGGTTTCCTTTTTAACCACAGTTCTTTTATTTATTTTCCCTCTTATTTTTAAATTTTATTTTGTTTTGAACTAATAGTGCTTCAGTTCATGATCTCCAGGAACCATGGCATGTTTCTTATATTTGCTGTTTTTTTGTCTGAGAGCAAGTTTTCCTTTTAATATTTATAAAAAAAGTTTTAAAGTTTCTTTTGTTAGCGGTTCATCATTTTTAGGGAACCAGACCACAACTTAATATTTTCCTTATTGGGTTGGGAACTGCTTTTTAAGGGAATCTTTCTAAATTGGTATGTCAGACAGAACAAAAAAGAGAACAGGACTGACAGACTTCAAAAATGTTGCTAAGTGCCACAAACTCTTGGTGAAGGCAGACTGACACTTGTTGTGTTTAAGGTGCCTAGGTCCTGACCATTCACTAACTGCCGAACTTTGCAGTAGGTTTTGCCCTAAAACTGTCAAAAATTGCCAAAAAGTTAAACATTAGTATGGCTCCTCTGTCTGCCTCTACGGCACCAAAGCACACTGATGAGGGTTCTTCCTCCCATGGTAAACAGAAGAAAACCCTGATAAAGACATATCTTATTATAGGGTTCCTGAAAAAGGGAACTTAGTGGTAGCCTAACATAAGAGACCCTCTTTGCAGGTTCCAGAGTCAGTTCCTGCTAAAATAATACAAAAAGAAAAGTGTTTCTGCCCCTCCTCCTATGACTAAGGCTTGACAATTTTTTCAGGCTTTCTAAGCCATGTGCTCATTAATTGGCATGTCAGTTCGTCCTCCAGTCCTTGCCCCACTCCCAGTTCCTGAGCACCAGGAAGCTGAATTTAATTATGAAGAGGAGCAAGGGGAACCTATTGAACCCAACAGTTCCCCCAAATAGGAGTTTTATTCCCCTCTGCAGGGTTAGGAGGATTTTTCCTCCCATTATGCCTTTGTTAGGCAAATGTTAAATACCCTTGACTGATCCACCCAGGAAACTGTGGAGGATGAAAATGAGGTGGAGTTTTTGGATATGATGTGGTTAAGTCCAACCAAAAGGTTGCTTCTACCTGTGTACAAAGCCCTCATGAAGGCCACCTGCAAGTTATTGCAGACTCTTACTTCCACTCTGGGGATTGGCAAAAATATTGGGAAGAAGTGCCAGCTGGGCAGGTGTGATGCTGAGTACCTCTACTCACACCAAGATCTTGAAGGGGTGGTCCATTCTGCTGCCTGCAACAAGGCCAAGATTTCCCTCTCTACCCAGCCTCCAAAGATTCCATGAAGCTGGACAATATGGGGAAAAGATTTATACCTCTGCCTCCCTGCTGCTGAGGCAGGTTACCTATCTGGCCTATACTGCCCAGTACCAGAAAGCTCTCTGGAAGTCTAAACTGACCATTAGTGATAAGACCTCGGGAGACCTGGGAAAAGATTTGGCAGATACAATCAAATCTGCACTTGATGCAACCAAATACCGGTTCCATATGGCAGTGGATACCAATGACACTGCTTACAGGGTCATGGCCCATGACATATCTTTAAGGAGGTTTGCCTGGCCCAGGACCACTAACTTGTCCAAAGACACCCAGGCAAAAGCCATGGATTTCCCATCTGAGAATAGTTCTTTATTTGGTGATAAGACTGGGGCATACATGAACAAGGTGTTGAAGAACACAAAGCCACCTACAAAAGCAACACCAAGAAGGAAAAGGCCTCCATTTCCTATAGGCCTCATGGAAGGGGAGGTAGGGGTATGAGGTTATTTTCCCCAAGCCTTCCTGCCCTATGATTTCTCTCAAATGAGAGGTTTCTTCATGGGCAGTGGCAGATGAGTCTCCAGATGGGCTGAACCAGCTCCAGAAATGAAGTCTCAGCCCCAAGCAGAACCCCTGACAAGTTGGTCAAGGTCACCCACCCATTGCCAGTGGGAGGAAGGCCAGCTCACTTCTTCCAGGAATGGAAAAACTACACCACAGACAAGTGGGTGCTGGAAGTGGTGAGCCAGGGTTTCACATTGGAGTTCAAAAGATTTCCCAGATTGCACACTCACAGAAACTTCAAAACTCGCACTCCAACAGAAAGGATTCTTATGGAGTTGGAGGTCAAAAAGTTGCTACAGGCAAAAGCAACAGAAAGAGTTCCTCCCTCCCAGTGAGCAAAGGTCCTATACTCAATGTATTTTCACACCCACAAGAAAAATGGGGAGTGGTGACCCATTTTGGATCAGGTTTCTGAACAAACACCTGAAAAAGTACAAGCTCAAAATGATAACCCTGGCTACAGTGATACCATCACTTCAGCAGTGGGGACTGGATGGGATCCTTGGACCTGAAGGATGCATATTTTCACATTCCAGTCAGGCCCAGGGACAGAAAATACCTAAAGCTCAGGCTGGCCTTTGGATATTACCAGTTAACATACCTCCCTTTGGTCTATCCTCAGGCCCCAGGGTATTCACCAAGTGCTTAGCCATGGTGACAGTACATCTCAGAAGACAGGGGGTGTTGGTTTTTCCCTACCTGGATGACTGGCTGGTCACAGGAAAGTTACACCAGCAGGCCAAGGCCTCTCTCCAACTAACACAGAGCACCTTGGAGAGCCTGGGATTTCTCATAAATGCTCAGAAGGCCCAAACATAACCAGTCAGGTTCTGGAGTTCATAGGAGCAGAATTGGATGCCCTCCAGAGGAGAGCATTCCTGCCTCAGAACAGGACGGAAAGCCTGGTAAGCCTGGCAAATTCCTTTGTCCTTGGCCAGCCCAGACCACCAAGGTGCTTCCTTCAGCTCTTGGGTTTTATGGCCCCCACCCTGGTTTGGTGGCAGGGGCCAGATTTCAAATGACAGACATCCAGTACCACCTAAGGGCCCACTGGTCCCAAAAGTGAGACCCTCTTTCATGACTGGTGCCTGTGACAAAACTCTTTTTGAAAGCTTTGGACTGGTGGAAGGAAAAAGGCAACCTCAGAGAAGGAATGCCTTTTCAGCAGTGGTTCCCCACAGTCATCTTGACAATAGATACCTCCCTTCTAGGCTAGAGACCTCACCTGGCAACCAAACAGTAAGCAGAGTGTGGTCCCCTTCATAATCCAGAGAATATATAAACCTCCTGGAGCTCATGGTAGTCTTCCTAGCCTTTCGGTCATTTGCTTCCCAGATAAAGGGCCAGTCAGTCAGTATCCCATTATATGGGTGAGTTAAATTGAGCGACTAAGTTTGAGCACCTGTGGCAATAGCAATTGTGATGAAATAGTGAGCATCACTGAATAGTGAGTGTGAGAAATAGTGAGTCAGTAAAAAGCTAGGCAGAGTCAGATACATGAGTTTATAGGGCTTTGGGTGACAAGTTGTTCCCCAGTTGGTCATCTGGCTTGGTGGCTACAGTCACCACTTCTGAAGCGAGTGGACCTGGGTTTGGGACTGGCTATGTTTTTTTTCTTGTTATTGTTGATGAACTCCTGTTCCCTCGACTTTATTCCCCCTCCATCCACAGGTTGCCACCCCAACGTTCTCCGCCTGCACATCTGTATCACCTCATGAAATAGCACCCCTCCCCAAGTTTTCCCCTGTCCCCCATTGCATCCCCCCATGTTGACTGTATAATTTATGAGGGGTTTAATGTAACCGCAGATCACTCCCCACAGAGGGGGTTGATCTGCAGAGAAGAGGAGCCATCACTTTTTCTGCTCCTCACTGTAGTGCTCATCACCATTTTCATTTTTGGCGATGTGCACTAACTGTTTGTCTGCGCCATTTTTGTAGGCACTATTATCACATGGAATCAGTTAGTCCAGATTAAGACACACACAATCACCACTAGGTATTACATCAACAAATAGGGAGGCACACGATCCTCAAAGCTGTGCACACAAGCTATTAAGAGCTGGAATCTGGCTCATTCCATAGAAGTGCAACTGTCAGCAGTCCACCTTCCAGGGAAGGACAATATCTTGGCAGATTTCCTCAGCAGAATCAGCTAGGGACACCATGAATGGTTTTTTAACAAGCAGGTGCTGGCCACAATTTTCAGAAGATGGGGCACACCAGAGTTAGAGCTGTTTGCCTTCAAAGAGAATCACCAGCATCCACTCTTTTATTGTAGGCCTCCAGCAGTGGGTACGGTCCCCATGGATGTTCTGACTTTAACTGATCAAAGATTCCTGATTCCTGTATGTCTTCACTCCATTCCCTCTACTGCTAAGAGTACTGCTGAAGTTAAGGAGCCAGTCTGTCACCATTATAGATGATAGGTTTAAGTGCCTCATTGGCAAGCATTTAAACTAGCCAAGGGGAGAGGCACTGGAAAGAAGCAGGGAAATCCTAGCCCCCCCAAAAAAAATCAGGGTAGTAAGTGAGGTAAACACCAAGATAGAGATGTCAATAGGGAGAAGGTCAGGGGTGAAGGGAGAAAGTGACAAAGGCAATATGGACAGGGATGGGGCAAAAGGGGCAAGGCCATAAGGAAATGGAGGGTAATGAGTACCAATGCCCATAGTCTGGGCAACAAGCTCCCTGAACTGGTGGCCTTATGGAAGAGGGATGCCTGGATATCATAGCATTCACAGAAACATGGTACACAAAGAACCATGACTGGGATGTTAACATACCAGGGTACACAACCTACAGGAGAGACAGGGAGGGCGGGGAGGGAGAGGAGGGGGAGGAGTAGCTCTCTATGTAAGGGAAGAGATAAAAGCAACTGAACAAAAGAGTAAACAGGGAGGCGAGGAGGCACTGTGGGTCACCTTACAGACTGGAAGTGGCACCACAATCCGCACAGGGGTTGTATACAGACCCACATGTCAGGGGGAGGGAATGGACAAGGATATGATAAAAGGCATTCTTAGGATGGTAGAGAAAGGGGAGATACTGTTGATAGGAGACCTGAATATGCCAGATGTTAACTGGAGCACATTTGCTGCAGCCACATCCAAGAGCAGGGCCATTCTTGATGCCCTACAGGTGGCATGCCTCAGACAGCTAGTTTTGGAATCCACTCATGAGGCAGCAATCTTAGACCTTGTACTCTCAAATGGGGACAGATCTAGAAGTGGGTAGCCATCTGGGAACAAGTGACCACCAAACAGTGTGGTTCACGATAAACTCAGCTACAGAGTCAAGCCATACAAAAGTGAGGGTACTGGACTTCAGGAGGGCTGACTTTGGCAAGATGGGAAGAGTGCCTTAGAAAAGCACTAGCAAACAGGCTAGAAAGAGGGGTGGAGCAACAATGGGGAAACATCAAAACTGCCATCACAGAGGCAACAAGCCTTTGTGTGAAGCAAATAAACAAATCAAAACAAAAGGAAAGCCACTATGGTTCTCAAAAGAGGTGGCGAGGAAAGTCAGTGAGAAAAAGATAGCATTCAGGAATTATAAGGAAACACAGAAGGAGCAGGATAGAGAGCTGTACCAGTTAAGGCAGAAGGAAGCAAGGAGGGAAGTCAGAATATCAAAGGCCCAAACTGAGGAAAAGATAGCCAACTCGGTTAAGAAGGGGGATAAAACCTTTTATAGGTACATCAGGGAGCGTAGAAAGACAAAGGGAGGGATAGTGAGGCTGAATAGAATGGATGGTGGGTGGGCAGAGAGGGACAGTGAAAAAGCAGGGATACTGAATGAATATTTCTGCTCAGTATTCACAAGAGAAGAGGAGGGGGAGATGCCTAATCCAGTTAACAGAAGAACTCTGGATAGAGGGGTAGATCCCAGTCCTTTCACAGAAGAAAGGGTTCTGAAAGAACTCCTAAAACTGAAGGTGGACAAAGCAATGGGACCTGATGGATTTCACCCCAGAATTCTAAAAGAAGTAAGGGGAGAGCTAGTGAAACCACTGACTACCCTTTTTAACAAATCATGGGAGGATGGTGTGGTACCTGAGGACTGGAGAAAGGCTGGGATGTGATTCCCTTTCACAAAAGTGGGACCAAGACAGAGGCAGGAAACTACAGACCTGTCAGTTTGACCTCTGTGGTTGGGAAAGTGATGGAATGACTTCTGAAGGAAAGAAATGTTGAGTACCTAGAGGCCAGTGGGGCACAGGACCCAAGGCAGCATGGTTTCACAGTGGGAAGGTCATGTCAGATAAATCTAATTGATTTCTTTGACTGGGTGACCAAAGTAGTAGACCAGGGAGGGGCTGTGGACATGCCAACCTAGACTTTAGCAAGGCATTTGACACAGTCCCACACAAAAGATTAATAGTCAAATTACCCAGCCTGGGAGTGGGTCCCAGGGTGGTAGTCTGGGTAAAACGTTGGCTGGACAACAGGACACAGAAGGTAATTGTAAATGGAGTCCACTCTGAAGAAAGAGGGGTTACTAGTGGGGTACTGCAGGATTCAGTACTGGGTCCAGTCCTTTTAATGTATTTATAAGTGACATTGCTGAGGGACTGGAAGGAAAAGTATGCCTCTTTGCAGATGACACAAAGATCTGCAACAGGGTTGATACACAAGGAGGCTTGGAAAGGATGAGAAGGTACTTGGCAAGGTTGGAGGAATGGTCAGAAGTATGGCAGCTTGGATTCAATGTAAAGAAGTGCAAAATAATGCACCTGGGAAACAAACACCCAGGGAAGGATTACACAATGGGGGAAGGGGTAGTAACAACAACAAACATGGAAAGGGATCAGGGGATAATCATTTTCAGATGATCTTAAGGTTAGCAAGCAATGTGAGAAGGCAGCAGGGAGGGCTGGGGGGATACTGGGATGTAAACGGAGAGGCAACACCAGCAGAAAACAGGAAGCTGCTATCCCTCTGTACAGACAGTTGGTGATACCCCATCTGGAGTATTGCGTCCAGTTTGGACACCCCATCTCCACAAGGACATAGACCGGATAGAGGCAGTCCAGACAAGGGCAACTAAAGTGGTGCAGGGTCTGGAAGAGAAGCCATATGAGGAGAGACTGAAAGAGCTTAATATGTATACCCTTGAGGAAAGGAGGGAGTGGGGGGACATGATAGAAACTTTTAAGTACCTCAGTGGAATCAACAAAGTCCAAGAGGGTAGCATCTTTGAGAAAAAGAGATGTGCAAGAACAAGGGGACACAATCTGAAGAAAGGGGGGGTGGTTCAAGAGCAATGTGAGGAAGTATTTTTTCACAGAGAAGGTGGTGGACACATGGAACAGCCTTCCTGAGGAGGTTGTGGGATCTGAAACTGTGGGAGAATTCAAGAATGCATGGGACAGGCATAAGGCAATTTTTGTGGGGGGTAGGAAGAAATAGGCTGTTGGTTAACTGGGATTTCCAGCTTATTCAGTAGGCAGGGAAATGGACAGACTAGGTGGGCCAAGCGATCCTTATCTACTGTCAAAGTCTATGTTTCTATATTAATGGCTCCAGACTGGGCCAGGCAGGCCTTATATTCCCTTCCTCTGACCCTCTCCATCAAACAGCCCATTCATCTCCCACAGAGTCACAACCTACTGACCATGTCCCAGGGCAGAATAACCTTTCCAAACCTCAAGTCTCTATGCTTCAAGGCCCGGTTCTTGAGGAGTTAGAGTATGCTGACTTTCACCTGTCATAATAAGGCCTCAGGGTCCTTAAGGTTTCCTGGAAGCCTGCTACTAGGAAGACACATGCTTCAAAATTCAACAGATTTTCTCTGTGGTGTGCTCCTAAGCAGCTCAGTGCATTACTGGCAGATCTGCCCATAATTTTGGACTTCTTGGTTCACCTGCAGCCTTTGGGCCTCAGTCCTTCAACTCTTGAAGTGCAACTGACTGCTATTTCTGGCTATGTTTCAATAGGCAATGAGAAAATGTTGGCTTCCCATCCCATTTTCAAGAAATTTTTTAAAGCACTCATACACCTTTATTCCTGTTTGGGAACCAGTCCCTCCCTGGGACTTGAACTTGTATACAACCACGCTCATGGAACCTCCTTTTGAGCCTATGGCTACTGCAGACTTGAAGTAAGTCACCTGGAAGTCAGTTTTCTTTGCTGGCCATAACTTCTGTAAGGAGGGTGTACAAGATTTGAGGCAGTATAGCGCAGTGGTCTAAGGCTCTGAGCTGCAAATGTGGTGACATCCAGCAGACCAGACCTGAGTTTGAATCCCACAGCTTCCACTTGCATACTGTGTGGCCCTGAGCAAGTCATTTAACCTCCTTGTGCTCCCAGGTCGCTCCTGTAAAAAAGCTTTCAGCTTAGTGTGCTATACTTGATTAAACAACTAAATATATATAAAAAAAAAAGATACAAGCCCTCTGCACAGATCCAAACTACACTGGCTTCCACAGAGATAAGGTAGTCCTTAGGACTAACAGGAAATTCCTTCATAAGGTGGTGTCTGAGTTTCATTTGAACCAGTCTATCACACTGTCAGTGTTTTTCATGGCAAAGTCCAGTTCTGGTGAGCAAAGCTACACAGTCTGGATGTTGGAAGGGCACTTAGGTCCTATCTGGACTACACTAAGGACCTTAGATCCTCCCACTCACAGCTGTTCCTCACATATGGTGAAGTGGGCAAGGGCAAGTCAGCCTCTAAGAGAACCATTGCTCCCTGGATAGTCTCCCGCATCCAGTTTTCTTACAGTAAAGCTAGCAAGCTGCCACCACAAGGCCTTAGGTCACATTCCACTTGTGGCAGTGCTGCCTCTGTGGCAGCTGCAAGGGATGTCCCCTTGTTGGAAATTTGTAAAGCAGCTACCTGGAAAACTGTACATACCTTTATGAAGTACTGTTGCCTGGACATGCAGTCCAGAAGGAATGCCAGGTTTGGCACTGCTATCTTGCAGAACCTTGTCCCTAAATAGGTTCTGTACCTGGCCTCCCAAGGTACTGCTTTGTAATCTACACTAGTAAGCACAGTGAGGGAGTCCTGGAGTTTGAAGAAAAAAATACCATAGTAATTTTGCTTCTTCCAAGGGATCCCTCATATTTAAATCTCCCATCCTGCTTCCCCTTCCAGAACCTGGAAAAGGTTCTCCGTGTTGTTGGGTGTTCATTTGCTTGAGTATTACTTATTGTCTGGTCTGCAACCAGATGTTTGTGGGGTTTTTTTTACATTTTCTGCCATGGCTTGACCTGTGGCGCCAGTCTTTATTATGTTTTGGTACTGCCCTCCTGGCACTCAAAATAAATCTGACATTGAAGAGCAGGGTAGAACGCCACCATGAGACAGATTTGAAAATGCATTCTGAGTTCCATAGCTTACAAACATTCCACTCTCTCTCTCTGGGGCAGCTCGACATAGTGAGGGATTCCTTGAGAAGAGGCAGTATATAGGATAGTGTATGGAAGGCCATACACAACAAGGCTATTCTTCACCCTAGTGGTTACTGTGACCATTCAAGACCTAGAGAACGAAACTCGAAAGGTCCCTCACTCATCACGGTAACCACGAGGATTGAAGATTAGCCTTGTTGTGTATGTGGGCTCCCATACACTGTTCTATATAGCGTATGGACAAAAGCACAACAAGGCTTCCTTTTCACTGTATACGGTGACTTTCTCTTGGGGTCTGTAATTGGCCAGATCATCACCCTGAAGCAGAGAAACACAAACAGTTACTTACTTTATGTTCTTTCTGCCCTTCCCAATGAGCTTCTTGCTGCCTCTGATGACTTTCAACAGCTCAGTTTTTCTTCTGTTCACCTGTCCTCCTACCCCCCTTCCTAGGACAGTGAAAACTGCCTTGCTGCCTGCTGCCCTTTGAACTCTAACCTCATGCTCCTTCACTCTCCGTCCATCACTACATCCTGCCCAGCTAGTCATGGGATGATTTAAAAAAAAAAGAGAGAGACAGTGATAGCTCTTAATACATACAGCGCTGTTTGTGGTGTGTTAGGGCTGTTTGTTGTAATGTATTTTTTTTTGTATTGTTGGACACAAGTATTCTGGACAGTTCGAAGTGTACTACAGTACAAATTGAGCCAGACTGTTTACGTATTCGGCTTGCGATCTGTGTTGTGTGATGTCCGTAGTGTAGCACAATGAAAAGTCATTCTACTGCACTATGGATGTCACTACTGCAGCAGAACAAAATTTTTGGGCACACTGAAATCTATCTGCAACAATGTTACACCATCACTGTATTACTATGGTAAGTAATTTTTCCTACACTGTCACAGACTGGTCAATGTCCCACCAAGGCCACTGGAAAAGGGGATGAGGTTGTAAACATATATCCATTTATTACACAAAAATCCAAGTTAAGTGGTCAACACAATCCTAATTTTCACAAAATAAAGCAGGCATGTGAAAAAAAAAAATTCTGAAATCAGTTTTCTACAGAAAAAAACAAAAAAGTAAAAGCTAAGCACAGTCTGATGGTGGGTTTTCAGGATAGAAACAATATGATGAGTTTATGATCGTTGGTTTATTAAACTAACTGGCATACCACAAAATGTATGTATCATATGGGGGGAGGGCAGGATGTGATGGTGCTGTATTCAGGTGGCACAGTATTGTTTTGTTTGTTTTTTTCAGCATCCAGTGGCACCCACTCCCCTCTTCCCTAGACGATAGAATCCATTTTGGCAGCAGCTCTGTCAGTGGCATAAGGATTTAAGGATGCATGAACTGTTTCTTTTTTGTGCATATATAGCGCTAAGTGGCAAGTGCACCTGAAGTGAATTGAAATATAAAATGATGGAGTAGCAAGCACATGGTAGGTTAGGTAGGTTGAGTTTATGATGCTGGTAACACAAACAGGGTTGCTGTCGCTAATGCTGTGTGCGTGTGTGCATGCGTGTTAGTGTTAATGAGCTCATCTTAAACTTATACTATTTATTTGCACTGCATCCATTCCGTTTCTAATTTTGTTTTACAATTATGCATCCAGAGTTGGATTTTGGACTTAACAAGGGCTCAAACATTGTTATTTACATTTACACCCCAACCCCCATTTGGAGTTCAGTAAGGTTTTTGTTTTCTGCAGCTTACAATTATGGCCAGAATAGGCCCACCAGAGAATGGAGAATCAGATGGAAATTAGCAACTGTTAGGACCAAAAAGCTTTACTTATCTAGATGGTGTGCTGGTCATGGGAAGAGGGGGGCAGGATGGCACAGTGCTACACTCAGGCAGCATGCTACTTTTATGATTTTTTCACTTTACTCAGTTTTATTTTTAAGTAGATGGGACAGGCAGGGGGCTCTTGGATTAGGTTGGGTGGATTCTGTACAATCTGATTCGAGATCTGACCTCAGATTGGATCTCAGATCTGAAAGTACAAAATCTGCCTGAACTAAAACCCAAGAAAGTGCTTGGATTTAGAGACATCTGGGTCCCGATATTCGTAAGATTGCCCAGGCTCACATCCGAGTTTGCCAGCACAAACTGGGTCTTCTGCGAATGTGCAGTATTGAGAAGCTTGGTTAGCACAGGCAAACAGGGTTTGTGCCTGGGCAATATTCAGAGGGGGGCACAATGTAAATGAAGGGTGGGGACCTGAATATTGTTGCGGTCCAATATTCAGAGTATTTGCATCATGCAAGGCCATTTTGCTTGGTCCCCATACACAGCGCATATACAGCTGATCAAAAGCTTTGCTTACTACCCTGCAACTCCAGTGGTTGGTGGAGAAAGTAAAACATTCCCCCCAACCCCAACACAGTAGTCCCTGGTGGTAGTGGTCCCTTCCGTGCTGATTGCCCGCCCCTTGTTAATACTAAACTATTCCCTTGTGCTAGTGGAACCCCTCCCTTGGCTGATTGCCAGCCTGTGGTATGATAGAAAGCATCCCTGTTGCTAGTGAAACCCCCCTCAGCTGATTGTCAGCCTGTTTTATGATAGATAGCATCAATGGTACTAGTGGAACCCCCTCCCGGCCAATCACTGGACCCTATTATGAGAGATAGCATCCCTGCTGCTAGTGGAACTCCCCACCACCACCGATCGCTAACCAATTTTATGATAGAGAGCATCACTGGTGCAATTGGTACCCCCCTCTAGCCAATCGCTGGCCTGCTTTATGACAGACAGTATCCCTAGTGCTAGTGCTTACTCCCTCCACAACTCACCGGCCCGTTTGTTACAATAGAGTATCCTCACTCCTGTCATGTCCCTTCCCTCCACTGCATTCCTTGCCTTCTCTACATTCTAACACAGATTGTTGCATTGTTGCATTATGTAATTTGCCTCATTATGCACTGTCTTGTTGCCAGGACCTGTTTTTACTGTGATAATATGTTGTGATGTACTACACCCATTGTCTTATGCATCCTACTACAGATTGTCACATTGTTGCATTATGTAAATTGCCTCATTGCTGCTCTATTTTATTGCCAGGGCCTGTTTTTACTGTAATTGTATGTTGTGATGTATGAAACCTGTTGTCTTATTCAAAGCATGTTCCTTTTATTTTGTAAACCTGTTGTTGTACACCTGTCTTGTACTTGGGTTTCCTTGTGAATGAGCTTGCTCCGTGGAGTTTTCCTGCAATAAACTTGAACTTGGTGCTAGTGGCAACCCCCTCCCACCAATCCCAGCCCCTTCATCATGTAAAGTTGCCTTGGTGGTAGTGGCATGCCCCCCCACAATCGCCAGCCTTGACTTAACAACAACCCCTCTCTGGCATCCAGTGGTCCCTCCTCCAACCTGCACCCATGCCCCATGTTTACATAAATATTCTCTGGTGTCCAGTGGTGCCTCCCCCAACCTACACCCATGCCCCATGTTTCAATAAATATTCCCAGGTGTCCAGTGGTCCCCTGATCCCTATCCCCTGTATAATCAAGTAAATCAATTCCCTGGTGTCTAGTGGACTCCCATTCTCACTCCCCTTTACACCAAAGTAAACCATTCCCTATTATCTAACAGACCCCCACTCCTCATCCCTGATCCCCAGTACACCAATGTAAATCCAGTGCATGGTGTCTAGTGGACCCCCTCTCTCCATCCTCAATCCCCCTGTACAGAATTGTAAATACATTCCCTGGTGTCCAGTGGCAACCCACTCTGGCAGGTGATCCACAACCCTGCTTTACCCCATCCTGACCCCGAGCCAGTGACTAGCACAGCCCCCCACTCTCCCCCATGGCTGATTGAGCAGTTAGTGAGCGTATACTGTATACAGTACATGCTTACTGACAACTCAGTTGGCTGCCTGACATGGTGTAGAGCAAAGAGTTGGGCCAGTTGCTGGCTCAGGGTTGGGATGGGGCAGGGTTATGGGGCACTACTTGCCATGCATGGGGTCCACTAGACACCAGGAAATGGATTTATATTGTAGTACAGGGGATCAGGGATGGGGATGGTGTCCACTAGACACCAGGGAATGGATTTACATTGGTGTACAGGGGATCAGGGATGAGAAGAGGTGTCCACTACACACCAGGGAATGGTTTATGTCCCCATCCTTTCATTTACATTGCAACTCTCTCTGAATATTGCCAGGTACAAACTCTGTTTGCCTGTGCTAACTGGGCTTTTCAATATTGCACATCCATGCAAAACCCGGTTTGAGTGGGCAAATCCAGATGTGTGCCTGGGCAATCTTTTGACTATAGGGCCCTAGATGTCTTTATTATGTAATGTGGTAATTCACATAGGATACTTTGTTCCTCTCTTAAACTCAAGAAAAATAGGGATGTTGGGTGGTTTGATCAAGCTTGTCATCAGGAAAAAGCTAAGATACTATCTGTGGTAAAAATAATGAAAGCCAATCCCTCTAGAGATAACTGCAGATTTTTAAATTATCCGAAAAAACTGTATAATAACTTTTTGGCCACCAAAAAGAGAGAGTTTTACTGTAAAAAATGGGAACTCATGCTTAAAATTATAGATAAAAATGACACCAAGGCTTTCTGGTCCATGGTTGCAAAAGGTACCCTAACTATTCCTGTGCAATTAACACATTTCTTTACAAATCTGGGTAGGATATTTCTCCTTCATATTTTTTTATTCCTATTTTGAAAATGCTGCATCTACTCCTGTATATTTAAGCAATAAGGCACGACAGGGTGTGTGCTATTGTGTAATAACATCACTCCTGGGGTGGGTTGAAGCACAAGATGAAGCCGAGTGCTTCCACCACCCCAGGAGTGATGTTATTACATGATAACACACACCCTGGAGTGCCTTATTGCTATTATACAATAGCTCATTGTTATACAAAATAAAAGACAAATTTAAAAATGTTTTTAGTAGATTTTTAGTGAAAGAGAAGAGGGGTAAAAAGGTGGTGCTCAAGCTGGACAGCAAGCAGACCTAATGCTAATCAATGACAGTGATGTTATACTGCAGTATCATCTCTGTGTCAAGCACACGCTGACCAATCAGAATTGAGGAAATTTCCTTGCCATTGTATAATATCCAATTACTCATTTCCTATTTATAAAGTGTTAGAGGCCATTTCCTCTATGAAGAAAGAAAGAAGAAAGCCCCAAGCCTAGATTTAATTTTAGCTGATGTTTATCTACAGATTCCATTAATATGGGCAGATTTTTTCTTTTTTTTTTTTTTAATAAAAGTCTAGAAGACTATGTTCCTTATTCATGGAAAGGTGCCTTGATTGTGCCAGTTTTCAAGAAAGGTAGCAAAACTGATCCTAAATGTATCAACCAATTAGTCTCTTACACAGCTCAGGGAACATTTTTTCCCAAAATTATTCTTAGACATTTGAATAAGGAGATTATGAAATTTGGTGGACTGTCCCCCCCCTACAATTTTTCCCCATCACCAAATGTTTAAAAAAATAAAAAAAACAATTTGGTTTTAAGGAAAATTGCTCTACACTAGACAACTGCTTCATTTCATGCCACTTATAGAAGAAATAATGTTGGTTACGTGGACAAAAATTGTATGTGGTCTTTACAGATTTTTCTTTTGCCTTTGATTCTAGAGGCAAACTACAGCAGATTAAGTTAAAAAGGCAAGGTATTCACTTACCTTTGTGATTTCAATACTATATAGAGATACGTTGGCTAAGGTCAGAATGGGTCCAGTGGAGGATATATCAGATAAGTTTGAGATTAATAAGGGATTCCATCAAGACTCTCACTCTGTTTAGCATTTATATTGATAATTTATTTTTCGCATTGAGTAGAATCATGTCTGACTCCCCCATGATTGGTTCACTTTCAATCCCTGTTCTGGCCTATACCGATGATTTACTTTCAATTTCTCTTTAGCACTTTGGGCTTCAAAAAAAAAGTTTGATTACTTAGTTAAAGAAGCACATAGTTTATGTCTCTCTATTGACAGTAAAAAAAAGTCAAGTCATGGTCTCTGGTAAAGGAAACATTACTATCAGAAGCAGATGGCACTTTGGTGGCACCACTATCCAGATTGTTAAAAATTATGTTTGTTTAGGAGTGAAATTTTCACAGAATTTGTCTTGGCATACTCATGTGAGTAATGTCATAAGTAAAGATAAAAGAAAACTGCTCTCAGCTTAAAGAAATTTAACTACAAACACGGCTTCTTCATCATCAGACCACTAATCAAAGCCATTTCCTCTAAACTCAATTTGCAGATTCTTTTTGGTTCAGATATGTGGGCTCCACACATGACTATGGATTGTGAAAGAAATGCATTGCAGCTTATTAAGTCTTCTCTTGGTCTTACACATCCTTCTCTGCATATTATCTTACAGATGAATTGGGTCTGGATAGCTATAAAACCTTGACAGACTCATTTATATTTGGGTACTGGATAAACTGTATGCAAGACCTTTCAGGTGGTCTTCTCTATAGCTGTCTTGAAGAAAAAAATTAATGGGATCAACTTGGTTGTAAAAGTCTCCCTCACTATCATGTGTATGGTCTTTTGGAATATTACCAATTGCCTTACCTCCTTAACTATTATATGAGAAGGATTACTATCAGTTTAAAATATAAAAAAAAAATAAAGAATAAAATTTGCTCTTTTAATCAGAATTCAGATTCAGATGATATTTTGAACTCCAAATGTTCTCTCTAGTGTGCTGTTAATGAAGTCAAATTTGGCTTCAGATATTGCTTGGATGTGATAATGGAAAAAAAATGCTTATATGTGTTACAGATTTGAAATATTTCCCAGCAAATCATATACTGTATGCAATGTTTGCTAATATTCCAAATGTTACAGAAACTGTCTGTACTTGTTAAGTGGAAGGTGTTCAAAACTTAGAACATGTTATATTGAAATACTCTTGGTATTTGAAAGTACGCAAAACTTGGATTGACAGCATTTTTTCAGTGTTAACAGCTGTCCCAGAAAAGCCTTTAAAGTTCCTCTTCTCTGTTGAAGATCCAGGTATTATTAATGATCTAGCTAATTTATTTCTACACTGTCAGAAAAATTAGGAAGAAAAAGCCATTTGTTTTATAAGGATTTTTTTTTATGATATGGTGTATTTATGCTATCTATCATAAATGAGGGGCGATTGGCAGAGGGGGGTTCCGTTAGCACCAGGGATTGGTAAACATTGCTTAGACTGGTCAACTGGGGGGGGGCAGCACTGCCCTAAGTTGCTGGGATACTCATGCAAATGTTCCCATAATGGTCATGCAAATGGCCCCCTTAGTACCTTGAATGCCTATTGGGCTCATTTGCATGGGTCTGTTTGATTATCAGGAATTTAGCATGGCTTAAAGCCATTGTGAAGCCCTATTATGTGAACAATGTCTGCCCAGTGCTAAGTGGCTTAGCACTAGGCTGCAATGGACCTATATTCAATCGAATAGTGCTGGTGTGCTAATTCACTGAATATAACAATTTTGGACACCTGGGCAACCGTAAGTTGCAGTGCAAATATTTACCCTCTGCTTTGCCCATTTTTGAATATCAGGCCTCTGATTCTTTCAGTTTGTATCTGAGCACCCCTTACAAAGCAGTTTGCATCCAGATCCAAAAATCACTTCACAGCTTTATGTGAAATAGGAGAATAGCAAAAACTATCAGAATGCAACTGCTTAATGTTGAAAATGTTAAAAACTTTACCTTGGCTCATTATAAAACCTATCATGAAGAATTGACTAATCTTAAGACACACCGCAATACAGAGCTGCTCTTTAAAACTTTATCTTGGAAAAACACCAGTGTACATTCTATAGTAGGACCTTCTTTATTCTTATAAGCTTATAAGTGACTAATAAAATTATTTACTGAGCAACCAAGAGGTCTAATGATTTTTGGCAAAAGCAGAAAGCAAGCAGCTCTGTTTTAGAGCCTTAAGTGATTATGGGACCAAGGAGAGACTAAATAAAAAATGAATTGGTGATCATTGCCAATATCTCTGGTCCACCCTGCTGAGCTCTACCATTGCTATTGTTCTCCCATTCTGAATCCAAGCCTGACCTTATTGTTAAAAGAAAACTGCTGAAGTTTTTTTTTGCTGAGTAGCTGAAACCTCCTATGATATTGGCAAAAGTAAAAAACAAACTGTTAAATTCCAATGCTGATGAGAAGCAGTTCAGAAAAACATACACATCCAAACATGAAGGCTGGCTGGGTTTACTGATCTCCTCTTCCTGAGGTTGATACCTGAATCCATCTCTGTTTTAGAACCATCATTGTTCCTAGGCATTGCAGATCTCTGGACTAGGGGATGGCCAAGTGCAAAAGGGGACCCATTAGTTAACCTGGGCACACTTAGTTTGATATATAGTGACAAATATAGGTATAAAGGTTTACCTAATGTGAAGGTTCACATGTAACATAGAAACTAGATTGGTTAAATTTACATGTTACTAGATTGGTTAAATTTACACATGTGACTATGTATATTGGTATAAATATAAAGGCACACCTGGTGATTGTTCTAATTAGCTCTGATGAAGCCCTAAGTACAGGGTGAAATGTAAGCTGAGGAGTTCTGTGTGCACTGCAGTCCACAATCTGTTAGAAGATATTAAAATGGCTATGGAATAAAATGTTCACTTTTCACTGAACTGAAGATTCTGGATTGCTTCAAGTCTGAGTGGTGACTGCACTTTTTTCCTTTTCTGTGTGGACACTAGACTTTGAATAGCAGCACCACGGTCCCATCACCCACCCTGCCTTCATTAACTAACATTTGCATTTGGCCGAGGCACGGGTTTCAAAAAAAAATAAATCACACTTGGAATAACCTACCAGACAAAGAGAAATGGATAATACTAACAGTTATGAGGACAACTTTCTGACAGCAATCAGAGGCAGCATTTATGAATCTTTATTCAATGGTGACCAGGTGGAAAACCCATTCTTGCAAGACAACCCAGGACAAGCTGATAACATTACCTCCAATAATGATACTTGGACTAACAACACCATAAGAGATGCATTTTACTAACTTGAAAAAAATAGCAACTAAAGCATGGTTCCTACACTGGCAAAAACCTTCCATGCAGGCATATGTTACTGTAAATATAGCACTGAGGGATCTTAAATTACCAACATCAGAAGAAGAAAGAGTCAATTTCATTCAAAAATGGGAAGCAATTATGCAAGAAGCCTCTATTAAACTCATGGAATTAATAGTTGAGGATGGTAATGGCATACAAAATGAAGTTGCCAATGAATTAGCAGCACAATAGAAAATCATCACCACTTTCCACAACCATGAGGACTATGAAGGTGTCAAAGTAATTTTAAAGAGTATATGACAACATATGACTAAAAATTGCAAGCACAAAAGCAGAAAAAGTTTCTTAGGGATGCCAATGATTATCTGTATAATTGGATATTCAACTGAAAGATATTGAAAGCACCTGCATCAACTGATCAGGATACACCAACCATCCCCATAGCAACCACAATGGCAATTATTATGGATACCCCTCACACTATATTGAAATGCACAACAGCACCAGCAACTGATTACAGCACAGGGGACAGTACATCCAATTTGAAATAAAGTGAACCCAAGCTGGATACTTTTTTAGAGGTTATTCCTCCTGTGCAGGGACAACCCAGGAGGAGCATGAGACACACCCACTTCGGATTCCCCAAAGAGGTAGGAAACTCAAAAAGACGTGGAGCGGGAAGAGGAAGAGGATGAGGAAGATGCCAGCATAGCCAACTAATGACTTTCAATAACCGATATTAAATGTTATTAAGATCTCATATAGAGTGGTTACAAGTTTTGAACAACATGTACTATCTAAAGGCTTATCCTGCATGCCGTTATATACTGTTAGTGAATATAATGCATTTTTAGATGTTCAAAAATTTGCTAGGAAAGTTAATTTGAAATTCTTTTATACAGAGAAATCGGCAGAGTCAGAAGTCCAGGTAGCAATAATGGACAATGATGTAAAAGATATGGATAATGTAACAATACCCATATTTAAACCTGTATCCACTTTCTGCCCCACCCAAAACCAGCTGTAGAAACATTCTTAAATTGCTGTTTGCAAATCTTAAGCAAATTTACAGTGGTAGTTCACACCTGCCATATTGCAACATGTCCAGAGCAGAAAGGGAGATTATTAGTGACTTAGCATCTCACTCAAGCATCATGATAAAACCCTGTGATAAAGGGGGCCATATCATGGTCCAAGACATAGAACAATATGTGAGAGAAGTTTATATGGAATTGTTAGACTCCAAGTTTTTTTAAAGCCTGTCACATGATCCCACTTACTAGAACTATTTCATAATGGGTTAATTGACACAGATGAACTATGTTATCTTTCGGTGCAGAATCCCACTAAATCTGCCTTCTACACCCTCCCAAAAGTTCATAATAGCATTACAGCTCCACCTGACCACCCAATATTGTAGGGAATTGGTTGGCTCACTGAGCCAATATCAAGATATGTCAACACTTATATCAATCCATTCATATCCAAAACCAGAAGCCATCTTAAGGATACCACTCATATCATTTCCATACTGGAAAACATGCAGGTTGAAGCAGAATGGCTTTTGGTTATGATGTATGCCAATTCCCTTTACTCAACATCCTTGGGGGGGCTAAGTGCAACTGAATACTCCCTGCTCCACTACACAGAACTGTCTCAAAACAAAATCAATATGATTACAGTCTGGAACCAACAGACATAGTACTGAGTAACAACATCTTTATATTTGAAGGGAAATTGTTGAAACAGATGAAAGGCATGGCAAATGGGGGCCACATTTGTACCCAGCTTAGCCAACCTGTAGTTAGGGGAATGGGATGACAGGACTGTCTACAATTCAGTGACTAATCCATACCTGGACAAGATTGACATCTATAAACGTTTTATAGATTACATATTCCCGGTATGAAAGGGGACTAATGAGGAATTAACACAATTTGTACAGTCCTTAGAAAGCTTGAATTCTAACCTAAAATCCAAAATGACATCGGGTTTAGGATCAGTCCACTTCTTAGACCTCACTATTAACAAAAAACAATATGGTGCTTTTGTGACAGACATATACACAAAACCAACAGACACAAACAGTCTTGTACATGCAGAAAACTGTCATCCTTCCAGATATGATCAACAATGTCCCAAAAGGACAGTATATATGAGTAAAGGGGAATTGCTCCAGCCCAAAATTTTAAGGGATAAGATCCCAGGAATTCACAGAAATGTTCAGAGACACTACAGAGAACCAGCCATAGAAAAAGCAATGATGCATATAGAAAATATCCCAACAGAGTCGCTGCTTTTACCAAAGAACAACAAAAAAAACAGAACCACCTCTCACTTTTGTTACCTTGTTTGGGGCAGGGACAAAAGAGTTACTAAATATGGTGGGGAACAATCTACAAACATTACAAGGTGTACCAGCATTGACTAAAATTATTAACAACCCCCTGAGAGTGTCCTACAAGAAATGGAGGAACCTTTAAAACACACCGGTACATAGTTACCAAACTGGTACAAATTTGCATGTGGGAAAAGAAAAATTGGGGAATAAACTGTGTGGGGTTTGCTGCACATGCCAATATATAGGGAGAAGAAACATCTTTCACTAATAAAAAAAAAACAGGAGATCAGAGTTCATAAAAGGGTAAATAGATTGCAATACAGAGGGAATCATATACCTTCTTGAATATTCTTGTGGCAGTTACTATGCAGAACGTACACAACATAAATTACACTATAGAGTCAATGAGCACTTATTAGCAATAAAGAACAAAAATGTTGATTATGCTACAGCAGAACATGTTCACTGTAATCCTAATACACAACATAAGATAACTGTGATGGGCATTGAAGCAATCAGAAAAAATGTGAGAGGGGGAGTCCTTGATATCTATTCAGTAGTAACGTACAAGAGTGGATTTACAGGTTGGGAGCATTAAGGTTACCAGGATTGAATGGTACATTTGAGCTCTTCCCTTTTCTTGTGAAGAGGTGGTAAGTAATCTATATGAAGGGCCCCCCATGACCTTGGTAACCCCCATGACCTTGGTGACCTCCCTATGTTATAATGAAAGATATCTATGGTGTAGTATCCTGTAAAATACATGAAGTAAACACAGACAAGAAGTAGTAAAACAGCTTTGTTTACTGTTTTGCAGCCATCTTGGTGTTTTTTTTCTTTATTACAGGTACTCCACAAAGTAACAAGGTCAGCACGAATGAAGACTACTGAAAGAACAACTTGTTTTATTCAGTGATCTACTGATTGGTGAACGGTTATCATTTACACGTTGTTTGATATATGGTGACAAATAAATGAATTAAGGTGTGCCTAATATGAAGGTTTACATGTAGCAAAAAAAAACAGATCGGTTAAATGTACACATTACTAGATTGGTTTAATTTACATATGACTATGAAAATTGGTATAAAGGCACACCTGGTGATTGTTGTAATTAGCTCTGATGAAGCCCTAAGTACTGGGTGAAACATAAACTGAGCAGTGCTGAGTGCACTACAATCCGCACTCTATTAGAAGATATTGAAATGGTTATGGAATAAACTGTTCAATTTTCACTGAACTGAAGTTTCTGGTTTTTGCTTCCAGTCTGAGTGATGAGTGCCCTTTTTTCCTTTTTTGTGTGGAAACTAGACTTTTAATAGCAGCACCGCTGTCCCTTTGCCCACCCCTCATTCATTAACTAACATTTGCATTTGGCAGAGGCAAGGGTTTAAAAAAAAAAAACTCACACTTGAAATAACCTACCAGCCAAAGAGAAATGGATAATACTAACTGTAATGAGGACAACTCTGTGGGAGCAATTGGAGGCAGCATTTACAAATCTTTGTTCAATGGTAACCAGGTGGAGAACCCATTCTTGCAAGAAAACCCAGGACAAGCTGACAACATTACCACCAACAATGATACTCGAACTAACAACACCATAAGAGATGCATTTTACAAACTGGAAAAAATAGCAACAAGAGCACGGTTCCTGCACTGGCAAAACCTTCCATGCAGGCATATGTTACTGTAAATAGAGCACTGAGGGGTCTTAAATGACCAACATCAGGAGAAGAAAGAGTTAATTTCATTCAAAAATGAGAAACCATTATGCAAGAAGCCTCTATTAAACTCAAGGAACTAATAATTGAGGATGGTTATGAAATACAAAATGAAGTTGCCAATGAATTAGCAGCACAATAGAAAATCATTGCCACTTTCCACAACCAAGAGGACTATGTAAGGTGCCAAAGTAATTTTATAGAGTATATGACAACATATGACTAAAAATTGCAAGCACAAAAGCAGAAAAAGTTTGTTAGGGATACCAATGATTACCTGCATAATCAGATATTCAACTGGAAGAAATTGAAAGCACCTGAAGGAACTGATCAGGATACGCTAACCATCCCCATAGCAACAGCAACAGCAATCATTATGGATACCTCTCGCACTATATTGAAATGCACAACAGCATCAGCAACTGATTACAGCACAGGGTACAGTACATCCATTTTGAAAGAAAGTGAACCCAAGCTGGATCATTTTTTAGAGGTTACTCCACCTGGCAATGACAACTCAAGAGGAGCATCTGAAGCACCCACTTCAGTTTCCCAGAAGATGTAATAAACACAAAAGGATGTGGAGGGGGAAGAGGATGAGGAAAAGGCCAGCCCAGATAAATATTGACTTTCAATAACCGATATTAAATGTTATTAAGATCTCAAATAGAGTGCTTACGAGTTAGGAAAAACAGGTACTATCTAAAGACTTATCCTTAATTCTATCATATACTGTTAGTGAATATAATGCATTATTAGATGTTCAAAAATTTACTAGGAAAATTAATTCTAAACTCTTTAATGCAGAGAAATCAACAGAGTCAGAAGGCCTGGGTAGCAATTATCTGACATAAAACACAGTGGACAATGATGTAGAAGATATGGATAATGTAACAATACCCATATTTAAACCAGTATCCACTTACTGCCCCGCCCTCAAACCCAGCTGTAGAAACATTCTTAAATTGCTGTTTGCAGATCTTAAGGAAATATACAGCGGTAGTCCACACCTGCCATATTGCAACATTTCCAGAGCAGAAAGGGAGATTAATGGTGACTTAGCATCTGACTCAAGCATGATGATAAAACCCTGTGATAAAGGGAGCCATATCATGGTCCAAGACATGGAACAATATGTGAGAGAAGTTTATATGGAATTGCAAGATTCCAAGTTTTATTAAAGCCTGTCATGTGATCCCATAGCTAAGATTCGGCAAGAAACAGAGGATTACTTACTAGAACTTTTTCATAGTGGGTTAATTGGCACAGATGAACTATGTTACCTTTCAGTGCAGAATCTCACAAAACCTGCCTTCTATACCCTGCCAAAAGTGCATAATAGCCTTACAGCACCACCTGGCCACCAAATAGTGTAGGGGATTGGTTGGCTCACTTAGCCAATATCAAGATACGTCGGCAGTTATATCAGTCCTTTGGCATCCACAACCAGAAGCCATCTTAAGGATACCAGTCATATCCTTTCCATACTGGAAAACATGCAGGTGGAAGCAGAATGGCTTTTGGTTATGATGGATGTCAATTCCCTATACACAACATCCTTGGGGGATACTCCCTGCTCCACTACACAGAACTATCTCAAAACAAAATCAATATGATTACAGTCTGGAACTAACAGACATAGCACTGAGTAACAACATCTTTATGTTTGAAGGGAAATTGTTGAAACAAATGAAAGGCATGGCAAATGGGGGCCACATTAGTACCCAGCTTATCCAACCTGTAGTTAGGGGAATGGGATGACAGGACAATGTCTACAATTCAGTAACTAATCCATACCTGGTCAAGATTGACTTCTATAAACATTTTATAGATTACATATTCCTGGAATGAAAGGGGACCAAAGAAGACTTAACAGAATTTGTACAGTTCTTAGAAAGCTTGAATTCTAACCTAAAATTGAAAATGACATCAGATTTAGGATCAGTCCACTTCTTAGACCTCACTATTAACAAAAGACAATATGGTACTTTTGTGACAAACATAGACACAAAACCGACAGACAAAAACAGTGTAGTACATGCAGAAAGCTGTCACCCTCCAACATATGATCAACAATGTCCCAAAAGTACAGTATATGTGAGTAAAGGGGAATTGCTCCAGACCAGACTTATAAGGGATAAGATCCCAGCAGCTCACAGAAATGTTCAGAGACACTACAGAGAACCAGTCGTAGAAAAAGCAGTGAAACATACAGAAAGGATCCCAAGAGAATCACTGTTTTTACCAAACAACAACAAAAAACAGAACCACCTCTCACTTTTGTTACCTTGTTTGGGGCAGGGACAAAAGAGTTACTAAATATGGTGGAGAACAATCTACAAACATTACAGGGTGTACCAGCATTGACTAAAATTATTAACAAACCCCTGAGAGTGTCCTACAAGAGAGGGAGGAACCTTTGAAACACACATAGTTAACAATCTGGTACAAAATTGCATGTGGCAAAAGAAAATTGGGGGGATAAACTGTGTGGGGATTCCCGCACAAGACAATACATAGGGAGAAAGAACATCTTTCACAAATCCAAAAAAACAGGATATCAAAGTTCATAAAAGTGAACATAGTTTGCAATACAGAGGGAGTCATGTAACTTCTTGAACATTCTTGTGGTAGTTACTATGCAGGACACACACAACATAAATTACACTATAGGGTCAAGGAGCACTTATTAGCAATAAAGAACAAACATTTTGATTATGCTATAGCAGAACTTGTTCACTGTGACCCAAATACACAACATAAGATAAGTATGACAGGCATTGAAGCAATCAGAAAAAATGTGAGAGGGAGAGACCTATATATCTATTCAGTTGTAAGGAACAAGAGTGGATTTACAGGTTGGGAGCATTAAGGTTACCAGGACTGAATGGTAAATTTGATCTCTTTCCTTTTTTTGTGAAGAGTTGGTAAGTAATCAATATGAAGGGTCCCCCATGACCTTGGTAACCCCCATGACCCTGGAGACCTCCCTATGTTGTAATGAAAGATGTGTATAGGGGCCATAGCCTGTTAAATACATGAAGTAAACACAAACAAGAAGTGGTAAAACAGCTTTTTTTACTCTTTTGCAGACATCTTGGTGTTTTCCCTTTATTACAGGTACTCCACAAAGTAACAAGGTCACCACAATTTGAAGACTACTGAAAGAATAACTTGTTGTTTTATTCAGTGATCTACTGATTGGTGAAGGGTTATTCTTTACAATTTGTTTGATATATGCTGCCAAATATCTGTATAAAGGTTTGCCTAATATGAAGGTTTACATGTAGCAAAGAAACCAGAATGGTTAAATGTACACATTACTAGATTGGTTAAATTTACCTAGGACTCTGTATATTTTTACAAAGGCACACCTGGTGATTGCCGTAATTAGCTCTGATGAAGCCCTAAGTACAGGGTGAAACGTAAGCTGAGCAGTGCTGTGTTCACTACACTCCACAATCTGTTAGAAGATATTGAAATGGCTATGGAATAAACTGTTCTTTTTTCACTGAACTGAAGTTTCTGTTTTTTTGCTTCCAGTCTGAGTGGTGAGTGAGCTTTTTTCCTTTTCTGTGTGGACACTAGACTTTGAATAGCAGCACCACCACCATCCCATTGTCCACCCCTCCTTCATTAACTAACATTTGCATTTGGCCAATTCACGGGTTTAAAAAAAAATCACCTCACACTTGGAATAACCTACCAGCCAAAGAGAAATGGATAATATTAACAGGAATAAGGACAACTCTGTAGGAGCAATCGGAGGCAGCATTTACAAACCTTTATTCAATGGTGAAAAGGTGGAGAACCCGTTCCTGTAAGAATTCCCAGGACAAGCTGATATTACCACCAAAATGATACTCGGACTAACAACATCATAAAAGATGCATTTTACAACCTAGAAAAAATAGAAACTAAAGCATGGTTCCTACACTGGCAAAAACTTTCCATGCAGGCATATGTTACTGTAAATAGAGCACCGAGGGGTCTTAAACTAGCAACATCAGGAGAAGAAGAAAGAGTCATGTCATTCAAAAATGGGAAGCCATTATGCAAGAAGCCTCTATTAAACTCATAGAACTAATAGTTGAGGATGGTAATGACTTATAAAATAAAGTCGCCAATCCAATGAATTAGCAGCACAATAAAAAATTGTCACCACTTTCCACAACCATGAGGACTATGTAAGGTGCCAATGTAATTTTAAAGAGTACATGGCAACATATGATGAAAACTTCAAGCACAAAACAGGAAAAGTTTGTTAGGGATACCAATGATTAGCCGCATAATCGGATATTCAACTGGCAGAAATTGAAAGCACCTGCAGGAACTGATCAGGATACACCAACCATCATACACCAAACATCCCCATAGCAACCACAACAGCAATCATTATGGATATCCCTCACTCTATATTGAAATGCACAACAGCACCAGCAGCTGATTACAGCACAGGGGACAGTACATCTACTTTGAAAGAAAGTGAACCCGAGCTGGATCCTTTTTTAGAGATTAGTCTTCCTCCTGTGCAGGGACAACCCAGGAGAAGCATCAGACGCACCAACTGCAGATTCCCCGAACAGGTAGGAAACTCAAAAAGATGTGGAGGGGGAAGAGGAAGAGGATGAGGAAGGGGCCACCCCAGCCAAATAATGAATTTCAATAACCGATTTTAAATGTTATTAAGATCTCAAATAGAGTGCTTACAAGTTTGAAACAACAGGTACTATCTAAAGGCATATCCTTTGTGCCATCTTATACTGTTAGTGAATATAATGCATTTTTAGATGTTCAAAAATTTGATAGGAAATTTAATTTGAAACTCTGTTATACATAGAAATCGGCAGAGTCAGAAGGTCTGGGCAGCAATAATCCAACATAAAACACAATGCACAATGATGTAGAAGATAAGGATAATGTAAAAATACCAATATTTAAACCAGTATACAGTTTCTGTCCCACTCAAACCCAGCTGTAGAAACATTCTTAAATTGCTGTTTGAAGATTTTAAGCAAATATATGGTGATAGTCCACACCTGCCATATTGTAACATGTCCAGAGCAGAAAGAAAGATTATTAGTGACTTAGCATCTGACTCAAGCATCACGATAAAACCCGTTGATAAAGGGGGCCATATCATGGTCCAAGACATGGAACAATATGTGAGAGAAGTTCATATAGAATTGTCAGACTCCAAGTTTTATTAAAACCTGTCACATGACCCAGACAAACTATATTACCTTTCAGTGCAGAATCCAACTAAACCTGCCTTCTACACCCTTCCGAAAGTACATAGTAGCCTTATAGCACCACCTGGCCACCCAATAGTGTCGAGGATTGGTTAGCTCACTGAGCCAATATCGAGATACGTCGATGGTTATATCAATCCTTTGGTATCCAAAGTCAGAAGCTACCTTAAGGAAACCAGTCATATCCTTTCCATACTGGAAAACATGCAGGTGGAAGCAGAATGGCTTTTGGTTACGATGGATCTCAAGTCCCTTTACACTTTACACACCATCCTGGGTGGGGGACTAAGTGCAAATGGATACTTCCTGCTCCACTACACAGAACTATCTCAAAACAAAATCAGTATGATTATGGTCTGGAATTAACAGACATTGTACTGAGTAACAACATCTTTATGTTTGAAAGGAAATTGTTTAAACAAATGAAAGGCATGGCAAATGGCAGCCACATTAGCATCCAGCTTAGCCAACCTGTACTTAGGGGAATGGGATGACAGGACTGTCTACAAATCAGTAACTAATCTATTCCTGGACAACTCTGACATCTATTAACATTTTATAGATGACATATTCCTGGTAAGAAAGGAGACCAAAGAGGAGTTAACAGAATTTGTCTTGGCATACTCTTACAGAATTTGTACAATTCTTAGAAAGTTTGAATTCTAACCTAAAATTCAAAATGACATCAGATTTAGGATAAGTCCACTTCTTAGACCTTACTATTAACAAAAAACAATATGGTACTTTTGTGACAGACATATACACAAAACTGATGGACAAAAACAGTCTTGTACATGCAAAAAGCTATCATCCTCCCACATATGATCAACAATGTCCCAAAAGGATAGTATATATGAGTAAAGGGGAATTGCTTCAGGCTAGAATAATAAGGGAAAAGTTCCCAGGAGCTCACAGAAATGTTCAGAGACACTACAGAGCCAGTCATAGAGAAAGCAGTGAAACATACAGAAAGGATCCCAAGAGAGTCACAGTTTTTACCAAAGAACAAAACAAAAAACAACAAAAAAAAAAAAAAAACAGAACCACCTCTCACTTTTGTTGCCTTGTTCAGGGCAGGGAGAAAACAGTTATTAAATATGGTAAGGAATACAAACATTACAAGGTGTACCAGCACTGACTAAAATTATTAATAAACCCCTGCAAGTGTCCTGCAAGAGAGGGAGGAACTTTTGAATAACACCAGTACATAGTTACCAACCTGGTACAAAATTGCATGTGCAAAAGAAAATTGGGGGAATAAACCTTGTGGGGTTTGCCGCACATGGCAATACATAGGGAGGAAAAACATCCTTCAAAAATAAAAAAAAAAACAGGAGGTCAGAGTTCATAAAAGGGAAAATAAATAGCAATACAGAGGGAGTCATACACCTTCTTGAACGTTCTTGTGGCAGTTACAATGCAAGACATACTGTACACAACGTAAATTATGCTATAGGGTCAATGAACACATTAGCAATAAAGAACAAAAATTTTTATTATGCTATAGCAGAACATGTTCACTATAACCCTAATACACAACATGAGATAACTGTGACAGGCATTGAAGCAATCATAAAAAACATGAGAGGGGTCCTAGATATCTATTCAGTTGTAAGGAACACGAGTGGATTTAATGGTTGGGAGCATTAACATTAGCAGGATTTATTGGTAGATTTGAGCTCTCCACTTTTCTTATGAAAAGGTGGTAAGTAATTCATTTGAAGGGCCCCCCATGACCTTGGTAACCCCATGACCTTGGTAACCTTCTTATGTTTATAATGAAAGATGTGTATAGGGGTAGTATCCTGTCAAATACGTGAAGTAAACACAAACAAGAAGTGGTAAAATAGCTTTGTTTACTATTTTGCAGACATCTTGGTGTTTTTTTCTCTTTATTACAGGTACTCCACAAAGCAACAAGGTCACCATGAATGAAGACTACTGAAAGAATAACTTGTTGTTTTATTCAGTGATCTACTGACTGGTGAAGGGTCATTTTTTACACGTTGATATGTGGTGCCAAATATCTGTATAAAGGTTTGCCTAATATGAATGTTTGCAAGTAGCAAAGAAACCAGATTGGTTTAAATGTACACATTGCTAGATTGGCTAAATTTACATAAGACTATGTATATTGGTACAAAGGCACACCTGGTGATTGTTGTAATTAGCTCTGATGAAGTCTTAAGTACAGAGTGAAACATAAGCTGAGCAGTGTTATGTGCACTGCAGTCCACCATCTGTTAGAAAATATTGAAATGGTAATGGAATAAACCATTCTTTTTTCACTGAACTGAAGTTTCTCATTTTTGCTTCTAGTCCAAGTGGTGAGTGTATTTTCTACCTTTTCTGTCTAGGGGACATCAAAACCTTGATTAAAAAGAAATAATTGCTAAAACATAATTCTTAGAGATTCCTACCATTTTTATGCAGCAAAATTGTTGTATTTTTTATTTCTGACCTGGAAAGGCATACTAGACTATAATAGCTTATTTCCAGCTGCATCCCAGGGTGGGGGTACATATACCTGTTTTTACTATGGGAAGGAATGGCAGCCATGACACCTTGAGAAAATTATCAACTTTTTCTGAGGGAGGCGTTTTGTCTTCCCGGATTATGGGGGAAGGGTTGGAAGAAGGCAGAATGGCAGGGACAAGAGAGGTTGCCTCCCTCCCTATGCCTTCTACTTTAGAGTACAGAACATATTCACCAAAAAGATTTTTGGAATTAGGGTAAATGGTGTCAGATGAAGACACTACATTGAAAAGCCCTGCTGCCAAGAGTGTATCAGGTATGATGGCTGGTGTTTCTAGTAATCTTCTACAAGACGCCTGGTGCCTGAAATAAATTCTTTTGGAAGCCCTAATGGAAGAAAGCAAGCAGGTGATAAATCTACTGGCAGAAGATGAAACGACAATAGCAGGAGAGTTGTCAAGTAGTATGGTGAAGCTTCACTGGTGGCTCTCACTGAGTTGACAGTGGCATCCAGTCAGCCTGTCCGAATAGCAAAGCCTTTGAGCATGGACTGTCAGGTAGTGCTCAGCAATAGCAAACAGTTGGACACTGACAGTAGTCCTCAAGAACTACAACCACGTCTGGGGAGCTATGTTGGGAGGCAGATGAAAATTAATTTTGCAGGGAAGAATGTTAGAAATGGAGAGCTTTCAGTCATTAACATGGCATTAGGTATTGAAATACTAATGGCAAGCTCTTAGCAGCCACAGAACAGAATGGAATAGTCTATTTCAGACAATAGAATGTTGAAGCTGATGAGGAGTAGCTGTCTTATAATGTAACATTAATGGCCAGAGAAGGCAATCAGCCAGTCTGCTGAAAATTAAAAATCAGAAGGAACACATTAAATCACCAAAGTTTCAGCAGGAAAGCAGGAGGGTGTCAGTTGTAGCAGCTCTAAAATGCTTGGACCCAGGTATAACTGGAAATCATGTGCACAGCCCAATAAAGAGAAAAGCAAGGATTTGGAGGATCCAGACTGGATAGCGAATGAAGCACTGTTAGTGCATGATACATTAAAGCTGCAGATGATTTGAGCTTTGACAGATTAGGCAGGGAACATCTGGGCAGACTGGGTGGGCCAAGTGTTCCTTTTCTGAAGAAAAATTCTATAGATCTACAGTATGTGGGGATAATGAGTGAAAAATAAAAAAAATAAATTACTGCATATTGTCTGCCACAATGCAAATCATTACCGATGTGTCCGGTCTCCCAAGAGGAGCACTGCCCTTTTCACTATTCGCCCCTTCTCTACCAGAGGATGATATGCTTATCCTTATAAGCAGACTACTAAAGTATTTTACTGGGTAACCAAGATCTGAGAAGTTTAATTATGTTGGCAAAAGTAAAGAAATAAATTGATAAATCCCCATGTAGATCAGAAATAGTTCAGAAAATCAGATATGACAGAACATGAAGTGTGAATGATTTAATCAATCTCTTGGCACTGAGATTGCCACTAAAACACTTATTATTCATTGTGGGACCAAGAAGCGACAAAATAAAAATAAATGTCTGTATACTGGCTGCCACATTGCCAATCTCTCTGGTCCCCCCCCGCCGGTGAACTCTACCATTGCTGCTGTTCTCCCCTTTTCTACCCAAGGCTGACCAGTATTATCCTTATAATCAGACTACTAAACCAATCTTAAGATTCTTGCCAGAAGTGAAAAAAAATGCTAAATCCCCTTGCAGATCAGAAATGGTTCAGAAAAGCATGTGCTTTGCAAGGAGTCTGAAATGCCATTTCCCCAAGTATCAGCAAGACATCTGCAGGGCTCCACCCATGCAGCCATAACAAGTGGGCAATTAGAATTAGTATGCATGGACTTTCTTTCTCTACAGCCTGACAGTAAAAACATATCTAATATCCTTGTTATAATGGATCATTACACACATTATGTACAGGTGTACCCCACAAAGGATAAGACACTAAGCACAACAGTGAAAGTGTTGCAACAGTGTGTCAGTCACTATGGGATCCCCCAAAGCATCCATTCTGACCATGGAAGAAACTTTGAAAACAGATTGGTTGAAGAGTTCCTTGCTTCTTTTGATATTTAAAAGTTCTGCACCACGCCATACCACCCCCAAGGTGACCTTCAACCTAAACATTTTAACAGAACTCTGTTGTACATGCAAGGTACTTTAGACCCTGTTCAAAAGTCAAATTGAAGCCAGAAAGTAAGTTCATTGGTGCATGCATATACAGTAACTGTACTAAAAAAAAATGTGATTCCACACATAGGTCACATTTCTACCTAATGTTTGGTTAAGAAGCATGATTGTCTGTAGATTTGTGTTTTGGAGTTTTATCTCTGTGGAAACCATTCTAGAGTACATCAGGAGATTACGGCAACAGTTGCAATGAGCCTATCAACTTACCTTTGAAGTTACAGCCCAAAGCAGCCAAGCAAACAAGAACAAATACGATAAAAGAGTCCAACATCAAGTACTACCAATGGGAGATCAAGTCCTTCTGAGGAACTTGGGTCTGCAAGAGAAGCAAAAGATACAGGACCATTGGGTTCCAGAAACTTACACAGTGGTAGAGCAAATGCCAAACATGCCAGTCTACAAGATTTGCCCAGAACACAGTAAAGGCCCAGAAAAGACTATATATAGAAACCATCTTCTACCCATTGAAGAAATTGTGCCTGATCCTGCACCAGACAATGAACACCCAGTGTCAAGGAGACAAGAGACCAGGAGTCAGTCCTCCCAGCAATGAAATGAGAAGGCACTCTATGATTCTAGTGCCTCAAATACAGTGCCTGCTCCAGAGCTCATGACTGCTCAGTCAAATGATATTGATGATGTCTCATATTACACCCCAAAGCCTAATCTGACCCAATGTGCCTTTACCTCATGAATGAACAGGAGAAACTCAATGCCATCCACCAGTACTGCCCCTGTTGAGGACTTTGTTACTAGGGAACTGCCACATCAATTGAACCCTGAAGCTACACCTTTTGTACCTGAGGGAAGGCCCATTGAGCAAAATGCAGTGCCTATAATAGACTATGAAATGGCTTTTAATTGTGATGAGCAAATTCCAGAGACTGATACAATTGTAATTATTCCTGACAATGCCCCTGTGGTGGACATAGAGCTGGAACAGAGTGAAGCACCATCTTTTCCTAGGGAAGATGCTGTGTTACCTAGATAGTTGGGACAAGAACCCAAGCTGCTCATTAAGGTCACTTATTGCCTCCTCTGATACTCCCTTTCATGTGGTTCAGAAATACATTGTCCCTGTTATATATCCCCCAATGTGATGTAAAATGAACAGGGTGGGAAAGTGTATGTGTATGCTGATAACCATTGCTGCTAGATAGGTACCAATTGTCTAGCCAGAAAATGTTCATTCTGTCTGTATGTGTAAGTTATCTGGATAGTTAGGCATCAGGTGTTAGAAATGGATATAATGTTGTTTTGACTTGTGTTTCTGGGCCAAATGGACTAAATTGGTAATGTCTTGGAGAGGATGCCAAGATTTTGACAAGGGAGTGTGTAAGCCAGCCCCAAATCTGGGGTTTACCTTTGTAGGCAATTGCCTTGTTTCACCCTGCTGGGTTCTGTTTTCTGCCTCAGGTTCCCTGGATAGTGAATCAGGACTGGAGGGGTCCCCTAGGTTGCGGACCTGCCACCTAGTTCAGTGGTATGGTTTGCACCACTGGGCACCAGGGAAGTGTTCTGCCTGGTATGGGAGTAACCTGGAGTGGACAAGGATATAAACAAATATGGTGGCATGCATGTGGAAGTTCCACAGATGCACAGTCAGCCTTAAAAGAGCCACACATCACACAAAAATGTATTTAGTTGTGTGGGCACTCTGAAATGGCAGTGGAGCCAGTGGTTAAGTAATGGATGTCTCTGGGTGCTCATTTATTATTTCTGCCCCTAAAGTGGGCTTTCAATAAGTAATATTGGCTGCATAGACAATGCAGCATACTGTATTGTAAACAATAATGATGACCCCCTTAGTTCCCCTGCAGCAGGGGCCACTGGGAAAAGGTGAAAAGACACCATTGTGAGCCTGGGAATGGACTGGCCAGTCAGGTGGGGACTGAAGGGCTGCTATAAAAAGTGCTTGAGCCTGGGGAAAAGGGAGATCCCAGACAGATCCCAGAGAGGGAAGATAAGTCTGCTGAGGTACCCTGAACTGATGAAAGGCTTGAGAGGTGAAGATGACAAAAGGCATGAGAGGTGAAGAGGATGATAAGCTTGAGAGGCAAAGATGATGAAAGGTCTGAGGGCTAAAATGATGAAAAGCCTGTCACAGGTGAATGATCCTACATTTCCTGCACATCCACAGCTGGCTGATGTATTGTGTCAGAAAAAAAATGTCTGCTGATACCAGAGCAGTACTGCTAACCTGTGTTTTTCACCTTCCCCCAACCTTTAAGAACTGACAGTACCTCTGGGTTGTGGTCCTGAGGAGTTCTGCTGCATTCTAGTTAGTTATATAGATAGTGTAAAGGGTATGAAGTCCTGGGTAGGACTCTGTAACCTTCAGGATATGCCCAGGCAGGGAACTGAAAACCAAAGTTTTGCTGTGTTGTTTGAATCCTATTGGGGCCCCTTACAAAGTTCTGCAGTTCAAGTTTAAAAACTGTTATTCTCCCTATAGCTCAACACCCTTTGTGCACCGACCCAGCATCCTCTGGTTCATCACCATCAACTCAGTGAGGTATCCACCCCAACAGACTGTTTTAGTACTCATGGCTGTTAGAGAAAGACGGGTACACCCATGGGGTTGTACTGGGACTGTGTGGGGTACAACTGTTGACAAAATGTATTGCCTATCATATTTTCTACCCTTTCATCCTGTCTGTCTAATAAACCTGACTTTAGCTCATTTTAGCATTGTTGTACATGGGTATTGCCTGGAAGTGTATTACTCGTGTGGGGGAGGAGGGTATTACTGCTGTGTGGGGACAAGGTATCTGTGTGTGGGAGGGAAGCAATACTTATTCCTAGGGGGGTGTTAACCTTCCATTTTATCAATCAGGTACCCCATATCACTACTTCAGGTGGAAGCAATGCACCATTTTACTCCAGTGTAGTGCATCCATTAGTGAACCTAGGCCGGCCTTTTCGGGAGTTGTGTTTAAGTGAGACCCTGAGGGCCCTAATACAGCCAAGTGGTAAGTAGATGCTACACATACATTAACAGTAAAACTAAGTTTTAAAGAAGAATAGATTTACTCATAATCTCTACTGCAACACATCATGGGAAATACTTTTCTAATGTTTTGCTTCTGACATGGAAAAGTACACTGAGTTGGGGCAGTTATTTTCCAGTTACATCCAACAGAATTAGCTTCATACATCTCTTGTATTGACAGAAGGAATGCTGGCCAGTAGAGTTGTGTGTAATACAATATTCCACCCACAGAATGCCTGTGGAATGACCATTCCCATTCCACAGAATTCAGTTGAATTTTTGTGAAAATTCAGTGGAATTTTGCAAAATTTTAAATTTCAGTCAATTCACTATAATTTTAAATGCACATGTCCAAATAACACCACATTTGGACCTTAAGCAGTACCCAGTAGTGTACAATATTGTACCAAATTTCATAATTGTAGATTTCAAGGGGGGATTATGGATGGCTAAACATTTAATACAAATTAAATTTTCTGTTATTTTTAGATAATTTTAACATTTCTTATCCAAATTTCTCCACAATATCTCAGGATTTAGAGAAACACATAGAATGCATAAATTCAGCATGTTTTCAGCCTCAACCTTTAATAAGAGCTGAGTAATAGGTAGCCAAATATTTTTGCCAAAATTTGGATTTCTGTAATTTTAGTATAACTTTGATAGTATTCATTGAAATATTACAAAAATGTCTAGGTATACAGGTTATCACTACATTTCTAGATGCACATAGTTTCAGAATTCTGGCTTTAAATGGGGACCGTGTTATAGCTTGCCAAATATCTTGCCAAAATTTACATTTTGGTTAGTTCCCTCTAATTGTTAAACTACACATCCAAATGTAACCAGAGTTGAAACATTTAAACTACTATGCTACATGGTGATTTCTGAAAAAGTTTATATATTCAGCTTTAAAGGGGATTGAATTACAAGTAGTCACACTTTCTCTACATTTAAAAATTTAATTTTACAAGAATGTAAACTTCAAATTTATAAACCCCTGAAACTTTAAAACTAGAAACTGCAATGCCATTAAATTTGGCACATTCTTAGACCTTACAAGGAGAATGTCTGTGCCAATTTTATTAATTGCTTGTTGTGAGAAATTGCAAAATAATATCTGTATTTAAAGTAAAATTCCATGAGTCTTTGTGAAAATTGCAGAATTTCACGAAAAATTCCATAAAACTGGAATATTCTAATTTCAGTCAGCCTTATCTGGGGGTTCTAATTAAAAGATAGGGTTATAAGAGGCAGGTAGCACAGGGGGCCACCAGGTTCTGGAGTTAGATGCACATTTTCACTGGGAAATGGACAGCTGAGTTGGGTAGCACAGCAGTGATAGACCCCCAGGTTGGAGCAAGAAAGCAAAGAGTGTCAACAATTCCAATCTGAATGTAGGATATTTAAGGATCACATCCAGTAAATGTATAATCCAGGGAGCCTGGTGTACATGCAAGTCTAGGAATTAGAGGTATTCAAAAAAGATGTAGAGGGGGAAGACAATGTCTTGGGCAGCAGGAAGAATTCTGGCTATTCCAGCAGGGTAGGTCGAAAGGAAAAGAAGTAGGTGACTCATTTTTTAAGGGACTTTGTCACTCTAACGAACAAAGAGGATATCAGTGGGATCAGTAGTTCTTTTGAATTAATCTGGCTATGCCAAAATAGAAGGAGGAGGGGATAGTCAACCAGAGATGAACAGCAGGACTGAAAAAAGCTCAGCCCAGCTTATCAAATGAAGTAGTGATATGTGCAATGCTAATGTTAAATTCCACAAAATAAATTCTGGATGCTTCATCTACAGAATATGCAATCATAAATATGTGAGAAAATGTTACCAATCATTTTTTTTTTCTTCTACAAAATTAAAACTGCTTAATCAATTTATACAATTGTGTTAGATGCCAGGATACACGGACTGTGGATATGGATGTCAAATGTTAACTCTATGCATGTAAGGGCAGAGAAGTTACAAACATCCACATTTTTATATAGTTTTCACAAAGTTTTGCAAATATTTACATAGCAAAGTCTTGAACCCCTATAACTTAAAACTCTCTTATCTAAAGCACTTCATATTTAGACTATTCTATAATCATTACAAAAAGGTTAGCCATACTATTTTACACATGTCTAGCTCCAAAGGTGCCCGGGTTATATGCAAATGAATTTTGTTCATGAAATTTCCTGAAAAAAATAAAATGACAGATTTTGAGCACATATAATTTTGAGATGATGCATCATATTGTCATGAAATCAGGCACAATGTTAGAACACCTATCATCAAGAAACCATGACAAATTTAAGATCCTTAACCCAATAGATGGTTAAGGTATATGCAGATAAAAAATGTTCATGAAAGTTTGCACAAACAATAACATGACAACATTTGAGCACCTATAGTTTTGAAACTATTGCACCAAATTAAAATATATTTGGCAAATGTATGGCCATAGATGACAAGAGTACATATTCCACATTTCAGACCCTTGACTTGAATGGTTGTTGAGTTATAACCAAATTACTAAATTTTAAAAATTCCATGAAATTCCGACAAAATTCCATGAAATGTCACAGAAGTTTGCAAAATGTCATCAAAATTCCATGGATTCAGAATTTTCCCATTCCACATAGCTCTACTTGCTAGGACTAAAGAGGAGAATCATCTACTCTTCAAATATGTGCATGTAATCTTTAACTTCCAGCTGGATAGCAACCAGAGATGGGCAGAAGGGACATTGGTTTAATGTAACATCTGAAGGACAGCACCTTAACAGTGCAGTTACCCCTTAGTACTGCACTAAAGTGTCAATACTGGGTCTCACTACTACTGGCAGTAGTAGTTTGTTTATTTGATTTAGTGTCATTCCAAATGATCAGAGTGCTGCCCGTGCCATTTCCAAAATGAAAACATAGGACCACTCAGTGACCATCTCTTCTATCTGTGTAAAGGACCACAGTATCCTTATCAAAATGTAGCATGGAAATATTTTATTTGATGGTATATGCTATTTAAAGCTTCTATTATGTATGTATGTATGTATTTATTGATTTTAACATGTATGGGGCAGTCACTGTTAATTCACACTCAATAAACATCTTTTTTATAGTGCATGTGATCATCCACATTATACAACCTTAACCTTTTTTATTTTGAAAAACATGTTTTTTGGGGGTGGGTGATCTCATGCTTTTATCTTTTCTAATTGTTTTTATTTTATTTTTTATTTTGAGCTATGTATGATTTTTGTCATTTTGTTATTACCTATGTTTTAGTCCCATTAGTGTTCATTTTTGAGGGCTATATTTTTACTTGGTTCTGGGGAACTTACAGTGAGAGTGTTATGCTAGAGTCTTGTTACAGTACAGAACTTACAGTATCACCCTAATCCTGTTACCCAAATCTCAGATACCATGCACACTGTATTTTTCTCTTTAGATCATGCAAATCAAGAGGGCTTCTGTGACTAACATTACTGCTCTGTTTTATCTTCCTTCCTCACAGTCATGGTTCATTCATTTTGACAGTATGTCCTATTGCTAAGCCAAATGTAAAGAAACCTTTCTGCTTGCCAGGTGATTGCCAGTTCTGGCATGGAGTTATGGCAACATGTTTTCTAATTTAGGCATTAAACTGTTGTCTTTTTGACACAATGGCCAATCTGTTATTCAAGTGGTTTGTAGTTTGGGTATTGAGAACATTTCAAGGGTTCGTTCGACACCTGCAGACAGTTGTATAGACAGGTATCCAGTTATGCAAGTAAACAACTGCCAGCAGACCACAACATAAAAAAAGGGTTGTCAGACTAAATGGCAACCTCTATTGTCAGGGGTCACCTGACTGTAATGCCAACCATAGGTAGAAGGGGAGAGGGAGGGAAGGGCGAGGGACAAAATGTGAGGGAATGAGGACTAGTAAAGGAGCTTGGGATGAACGTCGGCACAATGGGGGAGGAGGCTAGGAAGGTAGATAGAGACTGGTGGACAGTAAAGCCCACCAAAGATTGGAGGGGTTTAAAAGAAAGAAGGGAGCGCAATATCTTCCTTCTTTCTTTGAAGACAAGTTGAGAGATGTTGTTCTAGTACATCAGTCAGCACCATTGAGGATTGTTACAAGAGGTAAGCAGGGTCTAGCAGAACAGTTCATGCCCTACATGGGGATAGGAGCTGGTAGGGGTGTTCTCCAGGGGATACAAGGAGTAGGAGGCATTTAATTTAACTAAGGTTTACCAGCTCTGCCGTTCATGACATTAAGGGGAATTCGGGAATGGAGGAAGTATTTTTAATGTGTTGGAGATGTCTGTCATTGCCTTACTGTAGTAATGGAAGAAGCAGGCTGCAGTATGTTCAATGTTTTGGGGGGATCTGGAGGTGGCACATGGCGAATCAAGTAGGTGGACCCCAGTTATATTCCAGAGTGGAGCATTTTATTGGCAGCTTGGGAAGTGGACAAGCCACAGGAGGATACTGGGGTCCACACCGGTGGCCAAATACAGCAACGCGGCTTGGCAGTGGGGTAAGCCAGCTGCTGGTGGTAGACCAGATAGGGCATAGTGTAGGCAGGAGTCAGGGAAAGGGTAAGCCACATGCCATGGCCTACAACAAGGGGTTCCAAAGAGAATAACATTAAATATTTCAAATACTTCAATTACAACACTGCACTGTAGTTACAACACAGTACTTTACAATATACTGTATAGGATTAAAAAGATAATGTAAAAATTTAAAAAGTAAGAAAAGCAATAGCTAGGATAAATGTGGGACTACAGAAAGCACTTCCATAGTAAGAAAGCAACCAATAAAGAGGCAGTATCTGAATAGCAGACTGACCGACAGGCACAGGTTTGTTGAGCACTGAGCATGTGGTGGGCGAGAGGAGTCACAATTGAACACAGTGGTTAGAGTGCTTGCCTTGTGACAACAGGGGGGAAGGTTCAAGCCACAGATGGGGTGTTCCATAAGTATTCCAATTTTGTAATTTGGGCATCATGTTTTTAAATCAATTTTCTATAAGCTGAGTCACAGGTAAAAGTGAGTTAGTACAGCCCAGGCACTGTAAATCCTAAAATGATTCAGAACAAATCTTTATGCTGGAGGCCCTGGTTAAGGACAAAAGGGGAAAAGGTGAGATAGGAAACCACCATACATTAAGTTTTGCTGGGGATACAACAGGGTGTAGTGCACATGGACAAACTGCAGATTTAGACATGCATGTTCCAAATGTGGGCCACACCCTGTATCATGTTGCAGAGGGGAGCAGACAGGTTTGTGGGACAGCCATTTGGGGACAGCCCTTTAGGGAGGCTTGGTAGTCTAATGGGAGGTGGGTTTGGTCAGAGGGGCAGGGGTAGGGACATTGGCATTTGGGAGGGGGCTTCTGCCAAGGTAATGGAACGAAGTGAAGAGCAGCAAGGGGGGGAGGGGGTTTAAGATGGTATGGTCTTCAATTAAAGGGGAAGTATTGTGGGAATGGTTAGGAGGGTACACATACCAAAGAGCAGCCAAAATGCAGAGAGAGGGGGGTTTACAGAAGGTTTTAGTTTGCAATATACACATCTAGAGTAAGGAGTTCAGTACTGGTGCCACACCTCAAAAGGGGCATTAACCTGTTGGGAAAGGTCCAGAGGAGGGTTACAAAGATGATAGCAGGTCAGCAGTGTAAGGCATATGAGGGGAGGTTGAAGGCATTGAATGAACATGTACTCCCTGGAGGACGGGGGGATGATTGAGACCTTAAAATACTTGAAAGGGATAAATAAGGTGGATAAGGAGGGTTTCTTTAAGATGAGTGACAACCATAACAGAAAGGACACAGTCTTATGCTGGAGGGGTGGAGGTTTAGGAGGTAGGTCAAGAAGCACTTCTTCACTGAGAGGGTGGTGGATACTTGGAATGTACTGCTGGAAGAGGTAGTCTTGTTGAAGACAGTGGGCAGCTTCAAGAGAGGCTGGAATAGGCATAGGGGAGGGTAAGGATCATGGATAGGGAGGATGGAAGGAGTGCAGAGGGGAGGCAGGGACAGTAGCTCAAGCTGTGGACCCTGCAATATGAGCAGATTAGATAGACCAAATGGCCTTCTTCTGCTGGCTTCTTCATATGTTGGTATGTAATATGGGGGATATAGGAAAGCAATGCAAATGAAAAATATGGGATCTGTAAAAGGTAATGAGGTGGTAGTGGAAGAGAAGATAAGGAAGGAAATAGAGGCTGGCAGCATAGAAGGTCCCTCTGTGGGGCCTCCCTTACCGTAATTGAGGGTATCTCTGTTGGGGCTGGTACCAAAAAATCAGCCTGGAAAATACTGCATGATCCACCATCTGTCCTACAAGAAGGAAAATCAGTTAATGCTTTCATCGGTGAAGAGCAGTGTTCAGTGTCCTACACTATGCTAGGCAAGGTGGTGGAGCTGATCAGGGCAATGGATTGGGTATGGTTGGCTAAGACAGTCACTGAGTTGGCATTCAGGCTACTCCCGCTCCCACCAGAACACTGGGAATTATTGGGTTTAAATTTCAGGGAGGTTATAACTTTGACGAGACAATGCCAATGGGCTGCTCGGTGGCTTACACCACCTTTGAGATGTTTAATATATGGTTACAGTGGATATGTGGGGAACAATATGGGAATAAAACAATGGTGCATTACTAGAATCATTTTTTGTTTACAGGAGAAAGGGAAGAAGGGACTGCTGACATGCTGTGACTGTTCCAGGAAATGTGTGAGAGGTTGGGGGTCCCATTAGCAAAGGAGAAGATAGAGAGTCCATCCTGTAGGTTTGAATATCTGGATATACAGGTGTACACAGAAGAGGGATTATTTAGGCTGCTAGAAGGGAAAGTCCAGAAGCTTTGGGAATTGCTGGAGAAGGTAAAAGGGAACTAAAGAGTGTTGCTTTTGGTGATGCAACTATTAGGGTACTTGAATTTTGCATGTGAGGAGGTGGCTCCATGCAGGACATTCATGCACAGATTGGCACAGTCAACGAGGTGGGTGTGGAGACCCTGTCATAGGGTGGACATAACAAGGGGCATGAGGGAGGACTCAGAGGTGTTGGAGAAATTTTTGAAACAGTATAATGAGGGACACATTTTGGCAGGATGACTGGGTCTTCAACATGGATTGGAACTTTACACTGACGTGGCAGGTGCCCATGGGATGGGGTCTTATTTTGGGGGAAGGTGAATATCAGAACAATGGACAAAGGAGTGGTAAAAGAGGGGACTGAATCAGGACATTATGTTCCTAGAGATCCTTCTGATATGGGTAGCGGTGGTCAGTTAGGGGGAGCAGCTTAAAATCAGAAGGTGGTATTCTAGTGTGAAAACAATGTTTTAGTAGAGGTGTTAAACAGACAATCGGCAAAAACAGAGGTGGTAATGAGAGTGCTTAGGCAGCTAGTGTTGGAAGGGCTGGGATTGAACATGTCATTTTGAACTAGACACATAGAAGGGGTTAGTAATGCCATGGCTGACAGCCTTTCCCATCTTCAGCTGGACAGGTTCTGCTGCTTCACACCAGGGGAAGATACCAAGAGAACAGTGGTCCTGTTCCACTTCTGGGAGATTTGTTGGAAAGAGTTAAGCTGCTGTTCAGGAGCTCTTGGTTTTCAGGGACACTGAGGGTGTACAAAGCGATCCTGACAGGTATTTCAAGCTTTCAGAGAGCAGGCTAGAATGGAAGGAAGTGGGCCCATGACAGAGGACAGGTGATGAGATTCATTGTTCAGAAGTGGGAGGAGGGGGTAGCCCATTCCACCATGGGGATCCACCTGTGAGCGTTAGGACTAGTCTACAGTCTAAGAGGATGAGGTGAGCCTTGCAAAGCACAGGTGGTCAGGAGGATGATACAGGGCTGACAGAAGATAAGGGTGAGAAGCACCGATGGTAGATGCACAATATCAGAATGGCTGCTTGATAGGCTGGTGGGGGCATTGGAGAGTACATGTAATTCACATTATGAGGTGTGCCTTTTTTCTACTGTCTTCTTGGTAATGTTTTATTGTGAATTTTGAGTTAGTGAGGTGGTAGCCCAAGGTAATCAAAAGAAGGAAAGAGTGCTGCTTTGGGAAGACATCTACTGGTTTGAGGACAGGGAAGATATGTGGCTTGGCTGGTACAAGACAGACCAAGCATGGAATGGAACAATGGTGGTAATGAGAAAACAAATACAAAGATAGGTGTGTCCAATGCAGGACATGTGGTAATACGGGGTGGTCAGACCACCAGTGGGGGAGCTCTTGTTCATACATGAAAATACAGAGCCAGTTACTGGGTATCAACTAGAGGCAGTTTTGAAGAGAGGAACTGAAAAGTGAAGGGCATGCACTCGTAGGAAAGATGCCACTAGAAATTACAGTTCAAATATTTATTCCAGTTTGTGGAGGATGCTGACAAACAGCCCCAGTGCTTCGACGGACAAGGTCTTCCTCAGTTTTGAAGAGAGGGCTGGAATTTTTAGGGGAAGATGCAGTGGGGTTCTCATCCCATTCATTTAAGAATGGGGTGGTATCAGAGGCTGCTGCCAAGGGCAGGTCAGCAGCAGTGGTAAAACAGTGAGAAGGTGGACATCAGAGATTTATAAGACATACATCATACATCAGGCAGATACTGAAAAAATTTAATTTGTGTTCCTTCAGAACTGGCTAAGAGAAGTAATGTCTGGATTTGAGGCCACTCCTTCATTTATTGGGCAGAGAGAAGAGCAGCATTGAGGCCCTGGGTGAGACAACTACGATTGAGTTTGGGGTTGGCTAAAGTGTACTGGAAGGGTATTCAGGGCATGCACTGGGCCCAGCTGTTGCTGTTACTGGAGAACTTGAAGGTGAAACTCCCTAAGCCAGAGGTATTGATAATCCATTTGGGGGGAAATTACATGAGGGAAAGACCATGGGTGGATATTATGTGGGAGATTAAAGGAGATTTGGAACAAATTGGGAATTGGTGACCGGAAGTAGTAATATGATGGTCTGAGATAGTATCATGGAGGATATGGTAGCAGGCATGGGATGTGGAGGCCATCGAGGGGGCTAGGAAGAGATTGAACAGGAAAGTGGTGACTGTAGTCAGGGAGGTAGGAGGACTAAATATCATGCATCGAGACATTTCTCAAGGTTGTGCAGGGCTTTATTGGCTGGATACGGTATATTTGAAAAACATGGGATTAGACCTGTTTAATCAGCAGTTAGAAGGTGAACTGGAGGAATGGGATAGGAGGATGCATATGGGGGGGGGCCTTTCAGTGCAGTAGCTGGAGACAGGCTAATGGAAGCAAGAGAAAAAGGGGAGTGGGGTTTGGAGGAGGGGAAGTAACAGAATGAAGAAACAGTGGGCCCAGGTGGTACTTCCCTGGAAAAAATTAGGACATGGGCTGGGTGTGCACCTAGATGTGTGGGCAGTATGGGAGTTTGCAACCAGAGGGCTGATAGCTGACTCTGGTATGCATCCGAGTGCAGATGGTATTGAAGAATGTTGTGTGATAATTCAAGTTATGTGTTATGTAAATTCAAGTTATCTTTAGTTAAAAGAAAAAGGATGTAATGGCTTGTTTTAATAAAGTATGGCAACTGAGCACCCAAGAGAATGGTGTATGCATTTTATTTAAGAAGGGGATCTCATTACAAAATTGGTTGCCAGACTGAACGGAAACCTCTATTGTCATGGGTCACCTGACCATAGTGCCAACCATAGGTAGAAGGGGAGTAGTAGTGGTGGAGGAGGGGATGAGGGAATTTGAGGCAATGAATGCTGGTGAGGGTGCTTGGGATGAAAGTCAGCACAGAAGGGGACAGAGGCTAGGAAGGGAGATAGGGATTGGCCAACAGGAAAACTCACCAAAGAGTGGAGGGTTTAAAAGAGAGAAGGGAGAGTGAGCTCTCCCTTCCTTCTTGCTAGACAAATTGCCTTCCCACCTGCCCATTAGTGTGGTGGGATTAGGGATAGCAAAGCCAGGGTAAGGGCCATTGGGGGCTTATGAAGTTGGATAGCAGTGAGTGGATGGGATATATGTAAATTTTACAGTAAAGGGGAAGAAAGAGAAAAAGGGGAGCGGGAGTAGAGGGGGAAGTAACAGAAGGAAGAAACAGTGGGCACAGGGGGTACTGAGCCCAAACAAAACCCAGACTGGGTGTGCACCTAGACATGTGGTCGCTTTGGGGGGTTGCACCCAGAGAGCTGATAGCTATCTCGGGTATGCATCCGAGTGCAGCTGGTATAGAAAAATGTTGTGTGACAATTAAGCAATAATGCATGATAGGGTGTGTGTCGTGCTGGGATAACATCACGCCTCCGGTGGTTGAGAGTGGGGCCACAGGCTGAGTGTGTTCACCACCTGAGAAGTGATGTTATCCCGGCATGACACACACCCTGAAGTGCATTATTGTTATATACAAATGCATGTTTGTAAAAAAAAATAAAGATACAAAACTACATTTAAAGTAGATGTTTTGTCATTTTTTTGAATGGGTGAGTTTACTTTATTTAAAAAAAAAAATAGTGCCGATTTCTTGTTTTAGACAGCAGGTGGAGTTTATGCGTTTTTCGTGTGATCTTCAGTCCTCATAGTAACCTTTGTCAGTGCTCCCAGTGCTCTTTGTTAATATATCCTATTGCCTTGGTGTTTGTGTTCTGTTTTGTGATGGTTTTGACTTTGTATTTCCCTTTCTTTGTGTATCCATTACTCACTGTTCATGTTTCTGCTGTTTGGAATCAGAGACTGCCCCCCTCCCCCCGTATTATGACCTCTTGCCTGCTGCCACTGCTGTGAGGATGTCTGTGAAAGAAGAGGAACAGAGGTAGGGAGGATGTTTCTGTGTCCTTTAAGATGGTCCAGTTTAAAAAAAAAACACACAGAAAGTGCCTTGAAGAGTGAGCGAGTGTTAGAGCCACACAATAAAGAGAAAAAGATAAACTTGCTCGCTCATTCATTGGGTGTGCTCAGTCCGTGAACTGCCACTCACATGTTTTTTTAAATATTAAAAAGAGAAACTTTTGGGATTTGCCGGGAATGTCTGATGGTTATTGGTTTCATTTTTTCTTCTTTACATGTTTTATTTAAGGAATTAAGGAGTCAGGAACACTGAAGGCAGCTGCCCAGTGGGAGTCACTGAAGAGGGCTGCCAAAGGGGATCAGTGAAGCTGCTGAATAAAGTGATTGCCTTAACAGTTGCTGAGGTCTTTTGTGTCCTGGGATTAGACCCATGATGTTGTACTGGGAAAATATCATGGGGTCCAGTTCCAGACTGACCAATCAGAGCCCAGAATTCTTTTCATGCCATTCTATAATTTAAGTTATGTGTTATGTAAATTCACTGTTAGTTTTTGATTAAAAGAGAAAGGATGTAATGGCTTGGTTTAATAAAGTATGCTGACTGATCACCCAAGAGAATGGTGTATGTGTTTTATTTAAGGAAGGGGATCCCATGACAAGACTCATTTAGCCAGACTAACTCATATAGGAAATAAATATTCACAGCCGATGTTTTATTCCCTGTTTGTGCTTCAATATTCTATAATAAACAATTAATTTCATCTTGAAGGCATACATTTCTGACACAAAAGCCAAGAGGTTACTAGTGTCTGCCATCCATTATATTGTCCTTTTCAAAATCAAATTTGTTTACAAAAAAAAAATCTCAGCTATATGGGAATTCAAAGCCTCTCATACCAAACAAAAGTATAACCTTGCCTCATGTGTTCACATGCCTGCTCATCCAGAGAATGAATTCCTTACCCTCTTCCTAATCAAATCAGAAAATAGTGCAAATGTAGGAGAAAGCAGAAAAAATGAAAACAATGTTTCAACAATCTAGCTTGTCAACTCTCATACTTTTATTATAGGCATGATACTTTCATACCCGTAGTTCATAAATTTTGTAAAAGCATGGCTGAAATCACAGCTGACTACATTAATTTCTTTTTTTTAGACCTTTAGTAAGCAAATTATTTTTTATGCCAAAACCCATGGGACACTGTTTAAACCTTCTTTAAATCCCTAGTTTGTCTGAACCTGCATGGAGATGCTTGCCCTTGGTATCCTGTTAGCTTGAACGCCAGCACCTGCGGAGCTTGACCTTTTCAGAGGTCAATGAAGTCAGACACTAAGATCATTAATTTATCTTGGCTAAGCAAATGTCACTATCAATGCAGAAGCAGTTTCTCCCTACTGTGAAATATATGGTAACTCAGTTGAGGAGATTATTAGCACATTAATTAAAGTTAATTTCCAAGCCCCACAGCTGTCTTGGGTCCTGCATCAAACTGTATTACATTATAACAGCTATAAATCATTTGCGGCAGAAGACAGCCAGCAAGATTATAAGAATTTTAGAGCCCATCCTGGCACTTAAGTGCTCAATTTAATATGGCAAAATATGCAGAACATTTATTATTTCTAAGAAAGGACAATTACAAAATTATTAAAAACATTTAAAGGAATTTGTGCTGAATTCTATGTCATTTTTCTTGTAGGAGCTATTCTTTTTTCAAATACTGGGCTCAGTCCTGTTATTGCTTCATCTTCACAGGCCTTTAGGCAAACTTAATTGGTGCTTCTGACTTTCACAATGGTGGTAAATACAATTGATGGGCTTATGATGTAGTTTATACCCCTTTCAACTATAGAGTTCTGGAGTACAGCACGGTTGTTTTTTGACAACAAAGAGCTTATCAAAGGATATAAACTACATCACTCTTAATGATCCCCACCAGCAGTGAGTAAATCAGAAAGACTAACTGAAATTACTGAAATGCTAGTAAAGATGAAACATTAATAGAATTGGAACCCATATTATAAAACACAGCTTTTACAGAAAAAATGGCTTGGAAGCTCAGTGCAGTTTTTCTTTGATGGTGGTTGCCTATGAATTAGGAAGCAGAGGGCAGTAATAGAATACATTACAAAATTTACAGCTGGGGTGGTTACAATATATATATATATATATTGTATCTGAAAAAGGTAGACATGTATAGAAAAACTCGTCAGGAAAAAAACTTTGCTGCATGAATCATGTCATGGCCAGTTTACAGTGCTGCCTATTTTTATGTCAGACCAATGTGTCGTTAAGATGGTTGTAATGTGACAGGCATGAAGAAAAAACTCTCCAGAATGAAAGCCCAGTAATAGATGAGGCTCTAATTTTAGTCCAATTTTATATTCATTTGTCAGTGCTAATTTTGTGTCAAAACATTGACTCTGACATGTTATTTTTCACAAGACAATTGGAAAATCAGAAAGAAAGAAGCTTGCATTTATTTGTATTCCAAGAGTGGTACAACCTAATGCAAGTTCTGTGTGTTTTCCTTGTACAGTCAATTAGGAGAAAAAAAGAATGTGACAATATTGGCTGGTCAATGCGTAGCTTTCACATCTGATTTAGTGATAATCCATATGCAGCTGAACTTGACAGCAAAAGAAAGAAAAGCTGTCACCAGAAACATGTCAATGGTACAAGATTCAACGGTAAAAAACTACTACAAAATATGAAATGCCTCTGTAGATGATACTAAGATGCGTGACTTGATAGATAGTGATGATGGCATAACAGTAATGAAAGAGGACCTGGGTAGATTGAAAGGTGGTAAAAAGGATGCCAGTTAAACTTTAATGCCAAGAAGTGAGAGAGAATGGACATTGTGGTAAGAAACATGAAACCTAAGTATGGAAAGGGGTGGTAGTGGAAAGCATGTCAGAGGAAGGTGACATGGGGGTAATACATTTGGACACTCAAAAAACAAGAATGAAGTGCAATAATGTTTTGGTAAAGGCAAATAGTATGATGGGGGTATATAGGGAGGGTTATCATTAGCTAGAGAAGGGAGGTCCTTCTGCCACTGTATATGACACTCTTTTGTGCTCAGATGGAATACTGTATGCAATTTTGGAGATAATATTTGAGGAAGGACAGGCATATATATGGAGGAGGCTAACCAGTATCATCCAGGGGCAACAATGAAGGATTTATAAGGAGATATTCAGTGACCTAAACATGTACACACTGAAGGTGAGAAGGGAGAGATGGGACATGATCAAGAAATACAAATACAGGAACTCCACATTGTAAACAAAATGGATTGTGTGGAATTTTAAAAACTGAATGGGAATATAAACAACAGGGGTAACTACCTGAAGCTGGCAGAAATGTTAGAGGGATGACAGAAACTATTATTTTACAGAAAGGGTGGTGGAGGGGTGGCATAGGCTGTCATAAAAGGAGATCTGGAAAAATACAATGGGGTGGATTCAAACATCGGTAGGACAGATTCATGGGCATGGTAAATGACAGAAATTAGAGGGGGGTGAGAATGTGTGACGAGCCAGTGGGGTGCTTAGATACCACATTTACTAGGTAGGACTGGGAGGGCACAATGAGCCAAATGACCTTTATCTGATGGCATATATATGTCTTTATGTTTCTATGAAATTATGTGAGTAAAATCTTGAAAAACGTATAAATGTTCTCTTATTTACATAAAGAATAATACATAGGGTGGGTTGTGCATTTAAGAAAGGGTAATGTGCTCGGGGACAGCCCAGGTTCCAGTTGTCTCAGTGGTGCAGCTAGTTAGCGCAATCGAAACAGTATTCTGTGAGGCCTGTGTTCAAGTCCCAACTGAGGCATTTACTTCTTTCTCACCTCTGTTTGCATGTGTTCCATAAATATGCACACCGATCCTGTGTGATTGTTTCAAGTAAATATTTGTGTTGCCATTGGTTGTACATTTGAGAAAGGGTAATGTGCTCATGGGCAGCCCAGGTTCCAGTTGTCTTAGTGGCACAGATGGTTAGCGCAAACGGAACAGTATTTCAGGGGGCTTGGGTTCAAGTCCCAGCTGAGGCACTTACTTCTTTCTCACCTCTGTTTTTAAGATCATTCTGCACCCTGACCAGTGCAGTTTTGTTTCTATGTGTAGTCCTAAATCTGGACTGGAAAGGCTCATGGTTATCATAGACTATGAGATATGCCTCGAGCTACTACTCAACCACCTTCTCAATAACCATGCTTAAAAAGGGTAGGTTAGAGATAGGTCAGTAATTTGTTACTTTGTCTGGGTCCAGCAATGGCTTCTTCAGAAAAAGCCTCACAGTGCATTTTTCAGTTCTGCTAGGAAGATCTTCTCTGACAAGGAGCACTAGACAATCCCAATGAATCCCAGGCCCAGATATTCAGCACAGATCACTGGTAACCACATTGGATCTAACTTCAGTTTGCAGAAGGTTGGGTGCGGCACAGAAATCACCTTATTCACCTCTTCAACTTTCACTAGTTTAAACTCCTCTCAAGACAACTGGTCCTAGCTGTGGAGTGTTGGCTCAGTACTGCTTGGTTGCCAAAGCCCACTGGGGGAAGTCCCAGCCTGAATATAGGACACCCTGCTCAAGAAGAACCAAGCAAACTCTTTGCATTTAACAGGTGAAAAGGCTCTAATAGACTCCAGACAGGTCAAATAGAGTAGACAGTCTACAGTGCGAAAGAGCTGAGCTGGTCTGTTCCTTACGGCAGCAATCTCCCTTGACAGGAACTCTGCCTTCCACTGAGAGTTTTCCCCTTTGTATTCACTTTAATGTATATTCAAAGCCAGTTTGTCCTTCTGGGCACTAGAACTCATCCAACAATGCTCCGTTCTCTGCCCCCTTGCCTTCATCTCCCAAAGCTCACCATCATACCACTGTGAGCCGCAACATGACACAAGTTAGTGTACATTAACAGGTGCCATCTTATGGAAGGCCTCTGCAACAGCTCTGCCATAAGCCATAACAGCTTCCTCCACCTCATGCCACAAGCAGCCACCAAACCCAAGGTGTGAGGTGTCCAGTACTACCTGAAGTCCTTCTGGCCTTAGCCTCTTAAAAAACAGTACCAGACCATCTCCACAGGTGGTGAAGTATAACGGGGGGAGGCCCTGAGGGAGAATTAAATAGTGCAGTGGTCCTACCAACTAGAAGATCAATTTTGAGGTCATCAACCTCAAGTTCCGGGGAGAACACAAAGTCCAAATCATGACCATGTTGCTGGATCATGAAATTAATTATTTGTATGAGGTCCAGGAATTTTATCACCAGGAGGAAATCTTGATTGAAGTGCAAGAATTCATCATCAATTCAGGAATCAAAATCACCCAGAAACAACCATCAGGGAGATCCCAATGCCCTGCTGTTGGTGACAAAGTCCACAATTTCCTGTAGGAACTCCTCCTCGTGCTTCAGAAGCCAGTACACAAACAGGATCCTACAACCTGCACCCAGACATCCACACACATCACACATTCAAACAATGAGGTATCCCCCACTGGGTGCACCATTAAGTTTAACTAGTTCTAAAAAAGATGGCAACAACCTCCTTGAGATCCTTCCTTGAGCAGTGAACCATGGTGAATCCAGCTAGGGTGGCTGCCTCTAAGACAGTACCTGATTCATCATCTAGTTAAGTCTCCATGTTGCAAGCCAGATTGACCAAGGAATCATACAAAAGTCTATAATTGTGGTCTTATTCCTCATCAATCTGACATTATATAATGCTACCCAAAGAGGATGAGCAGAGGTGACCGCCCTCTCAGTTACCTGCCCACTGAGTTCAGTGGGAACCCTGGGTATGGGTTACTCACTCCATCCTGTTGCCACTCCACCACACAACTAGAGGTATACCAAAGGGCAATTTATTTTCATCAAAAACCATTGTAGCAGGTTTATTTGCACAGAGCCATGTAGCTGGAGGAATGTATTAGAGAGAGGGGTTACACTGAAAGTGTTGTTAGAGAAGCATGGGTGAGGCAGAAACTAAGGAAAGATGTACCCTCTTACAATCCAGTAGTAGCAGAGAGGTTAGGAAGAAACATTAATTTTTGTTACCACATATACCCACAAGCTAATGCAATTAACTCCATCCTCAAGAACCACTGGCATGTGTAGTTCAGAGTGACCATACTCTACAAGGGATGATGGATAACCCCCCAGAGAAGGAAGGAAGGAAGGAAGGAAGGAAGGAAGGAAGGAAGGAAGGAAGGAAGGAAGGAAGGAAGGAAGGAAGACTATTTCCAGAAAAGTCTTGAGTGACAGCTAGAAGGACCAGGAGTCTTAAAATGGGAGTGATCTAGACTGTTCACCCAGTACCCCAGGAACAAAATACAGAATCACAATGGTTAGGTGTTAGACTACTAAGAAATTGCAGATGTGGAACATGTGAACAATGTTCCAATGCTGCTGATGTAAAAAGACTTTATAATCCCAGTAGAGATGAATGTATTGAAATAATGGATTTCATTTTTGTACCACAGAAAACTGGATATATGTTCTGAGATGGTTCATGTAACCTGACACATATTGGCCAAACCTCTAAGAGTCTGAAACTAAGAATGTCAGAACATAAGAGTAATACAAAAACATGAGATTTGGTTCCCCCTGTAGCTTACCATTTTTTAGGAGCAGGCCATGGGATGAGCACCTTAAGATATTGGGGACTGGAAAAAAGTAGAAAGGATCCAGACCCAAGCACTAACAGAAAATGTTTATTGAGAAAGAGGTCTTATTGGATCCAGAGGTTTAAGTCTCTGGATAAAAAATGTGGCATAAATGAGATGATCACCTGGGCAGACGTATCTAGGAAAATTGGACCTCCATATCTTAGATTTATTTATTTATTTCTTCCAGATAAAGTAAGAGTACATATTTTCACTAGGTTTTCCAGTAATCATTGCAGGTATTTGATAAAATACTGCTTACATGCAGATAGTGGCCAAACCTAGTGGCAGAGAAGCAAGAAGGCCGCAGGGCTGCTCTGCTCCCAGCTGCTTTCCTCCTTAGTCCAGCTTTTTGCCTAAAATATATATATAGGGGAGGCTTTTTATCTGGTTAATGAATGAAACTCTGAATATATTTCCTCAGTGGAGTTTTATATAATATTTTAAGTCTGTAGGAACTTTTAAGTAATCTCGTTAAGTGACCGTTTACTGTGTTTGGCGTTTAGCATTTTGCTGCGCTGTGAGATTTTTGGTAACTTTCCTGCTGAGGGTCTGCTATTCTTGGCATCTTGGCATCCAAATGGTCTGTTGTTGAACCAAGGCCAGAGAGGAATTTGTTGTTATTCTATGACTAAAAGTCCTTTCAAAGATTCCTTGTTTATTTGGAGTGTTCCAGATGAGGAACGGCAGGGTGTTAAGAGAGAAGGCTTGTGAAACAGTTTTAAGGAGATAGAAAAATGCAGAAAAATGTGGAGAACACCTCATGTCTATATAAGCTTACTAAAAGCTTATAGCAGGTATGCTATTGTTGTCAAGGGTTGGGGGTTCACATACTTAAGGAAGTGTGTATTTACTGTGCTTAGGGGAGCGCTTCTCTTTTATATTTGCTTTTCAGCTCCTTTACTATTAAGGAGTGGAAGCAGATTGGATTGACAAGAGGATGATCTGCAGATGATTTTGGTGGAATATGGAGTAGGCCAACCCTGGCTACACTCTGAACATTTTTTGGCTTACTCCCCTTTCTAAATTAAGAAAAAGGGAAAGGGAACAATGGAAAACTTGTGTGCAGGTTTGGCCATTTACAGAGCTGGAAAGGGAGTTATGTGGAGGTATGCAAATTAGAGTTACAGGCTTGGAAAAAGTAATTGGATAACCAAAGAAATGCTGTCAGTAATATTTGGGGATAAGGAAAAGAAAATAGATTATAGTTGCTGATAAGAGCAGTCACACATGAATACTGTTTAAAGTGATTGTGGGGTGAATTTTCGAAGAGTTTCTCTCAAATGTTAGTAGCAGCAAAGACACTTTGAGCTAAGCGCATTGCTCTCTAAAGTTAATATATATATTTTTTTCCACTGCAACATTTGAGGCGCTCCTCTAAGTGAGCTGATTTTGATTTATACAAACCTCATCCTGCGCTCTTGTCTCCGTGCAAATTCACAAGGAAAATTTGTATTGGTTTTTAAATGGGCATAAGAGAGGTCTACTGAATTTTATCTGCCTTTAAAATAACAATGATACTGTATGCAGCTGGCCAGTAACTTTATTGGCTCGTTGGTGTGCTGGTTTTGCTGATATTCTGTTGATGCTGAATTCAGCAAGGATTTTATCATGATAAAACCATGTTGTGTTTTTAGATTTATGAACTCTCAAGTTACAAAGACTGCCTCATCTCTATAAAAGGAGCTGTATTATTTTTATGTTAGGTCTGAAGCCGGTTAACGGCTACGGAAATGACTTGATTCTCAAATCTAATGGACCCCATGATTGCATATTATTACAGGGGTATGGCTGAAGATGTCATTTCCTTTGGGATTAACAGTTATGACTGATCTCTGATGTGACTACAGAATGTGATTCATGAGGACTCCTTGATGTGGAGCCATTGGCTATAATTAAATGTCATATCGCTGAAGTTAATACTTGCTTGCTTGTATGCTTGCTAAGATATAAAATACAACTTGCCTCCCTTGAGGTATAGCACTTTATGCCCCTAATAACCTTTAGATGGCAGGATTTTTTTGTTTTGAAACTTATTAATCTGATAGACTAAATTATGGACTCTTGAGTTATTAGAGCCTTGTCAAGGCATGGTTTTTGTTATCCAAGCCTTTTAATCAGATTTAAGAATGACATCTAACTGTTCATAGCTGTAATGTTGACGACATGCCAAGTGCTGGGAACATAAATTGGGATGTAGTCATCAGCTAAACAAAATGATTTGCGACTTTATTTTAGTTAACATAATAAGAGAATATAATTTAGTCTGGCAAGTTATATTTCCCAACAGAATTAAAAGATTGGTCAATTATTGCATTCATATACAATTAACAAATTTTTGCTATTGGAAATGTTAGAATTGATTATTGTTCAGCGTTTAAGCAAATGTGATTCCTGACATAGTATTTTATTCATATATCTGTTTTCCTGATATGTTGTATACTTTTTAGTTGTTTTTGATGTTCTCTACGTTGTAATGTTTCTTTAACTGAATGACAATAAAACTTTGAACTTTGAACTTTTGACCGAACCTAGTACCTGTCACCACACATGATGTCATCACATCATGCTGCAATGACACGGTAGAGCATCAGTCTATTTAAATCTGTAAAAGAAAAGAGGGGAATTACCATTGTCAAAGAAAAGACAAAAAAGCAGAAGTGCTGCAACTTGAAATCAGGTAGCCAGTTAGTCCATAGAAGCCTTTTAAAAAAAAAAAATAGTATATTTGAAACTTAACTGAAGCACCATTTTGCTTGTAGGGTAAGTCAGGCCAAGGGCATATATGCACAGAAAAGTACTTTATAAACCCTCCCTTTGCCAGACAGTAAAGCTATTGGAGCAGGTATGCAGTTTAGCTGATTTTTCTATAAAATAAAAAATAAAAGATGAGTTTGGTTAAGACACAGAAGCCAATATTTGTTGTCAAATGATAAAAAATAGAATACTGTGATTATATTTACTGCAGTAAATATGTATGTAAAAACTCTTTAGAATCAACAACATTACTTTTAAAGTTTGTATTTTATTTTTCACTTAGGCAGAGTATGCTGTGAATTAGCAGTAATAGTTGATATAAACAGCCATTCTATCATTTAATTAAGGAGTTTTTTTATTTGTATTTTCACTAGAGTGGGTAGTTCATTTGTATGAAAAATGAATACATAGCTGAACATTAAATAATATATGATATGCATTCTCAATAATTGTTTTCAAATTTTATTGTAGTTTTATATTACAAAATTACAGGCATAAAAAAGAATACTAGCTGGTGAATAATTCTAAACGGTGAATGCACAATTATGTTTTTTGCACTCTTACCAGAGTATAATCCACTGGTACATTTAATGTGAATGTAATACATTTAATATTGTTTTAGATCAGTTTCCTTATTAAGTTGTTTTCAGCAGTGAAACTTAAGTTGGAAAAGAAAAGCAAATTGACTTTTTACTGAAAAAATGAAAAGACAAATCGACTGAGCTTTTACTGAGTTGAATGATGTTCCAATCTGTGTTGTTTTTTATAAAATCCTACCCCAGCCATGTAGGTCCTTATAGAAATGAGATGCATGGCTTTGGAATACAATGCCTTCATGTTTAAGAATGAACATTCTATATTGCCAAGGGGAATTGTTGTGGGATCCAACTTAGCCCCAAAGTGTGCCAGTCTCTATATGGGGATATTGGAGGAAAGGATTGTGTATAATTCTGATGCAGACCCTTGTCTGGATTATATTGATCTGTGAGAACACTATATTAATAGTGCCCTGGTTGTGTGGTGGGGAGCAGAATGAAAACTCCTCAAATGTGTAAAATTCTTGGAACATAGTAACTCAAAATTAAAATCTACTGTTGAATGCAGTCAGCATGAAATACACTAGATCTGAGTATTAAAACAGATGGTAATGCTGGGATCTGTACTGATATGTGCAGGAAATGTACAGATTAAAAATGTTAAACACATCATTCCATTGCCACCCACACTGCACAACCAGAGGCATATGAAAGGGGTAATTTATTTGCATCAAAAGGCATTGCAGCAATAATGAGGTTTATATGCCTAGAGCCAAGGAGCTATTGGATCATCTTAGGGAGTGGGGTTACAATAACATAATCATTAGAGAAGCAGGAATAAGGCAGAAATAAGGGAAAGGTGTACCATCTTGCAATACAATGGGAGCAGAGAGATGAGGAAAAAAATACAATTTTGTTACCACACATTACCCCAAGCTAATGCAGTCTACTTCATCCTCAAGAACCACTGGCCTATGTAGTTCAAAGTGACCATACACTACATAAGGTATTGGATAACCCACTGGAATGGTGTGTAACAGGGGCAGAAGTTTAAATGATGAACTTGTGCACAGTGTTACTCCCCTGAAGGAACCTAATCCTTTTGCTTTGCTTTCTCTGCCACCATGTGGATGCCACAGGTGTGGTCACTGTAAAGTTGATGAGGTGGTAGAGAAGGACACATAATTTTTTAGCAACAGGAATGGTAAAATGATACAGATCCAGTACTTTATCTCACATGTTATGGAGGGATTTGTTTACCTAGCTACCTGTCTTTAATTGTTATTTATTTATTTTAATTTATTTAAACTTTTGGTAATTGGGAAAAGCACACTGAGCTGAGGCTCATTTCCAGGTGTGACCTAGGGGGTACAAGTAAATAACTAAAATACAGAAATGAGGAAACAAAGCAATTACAGAAAATTAAGACAACAAGTTGATGGATCTATAATTGGCAGCACTTTAAATGACTAAAATCATGACATTAAATAAAGTGCACAAAAATGGGGTTCAAAGTGTTATATTGCTATACTGACAACAGTTCAGCCTGAGATATATAACATGGAGCACGAGGATTGCCCATCAGATAGAGGGGAAGCAGCCACAGGGAGGAGTTGGGAGAAGGTGAAAACGTTTTTTGAGCGAGAGTTAGGTAGAGGAGTTAAGAAGTTCAGTGGAGAGATTATTCCATCAGAGGGGTTGGCAATAGGAGAAGCACTTTGCCCAGCTGTTGTACGAGAGTGTGGGATAGAGAAAGTGTGTGGAACCCAGGAGCGGAGAGAGTATAAGGGGGGCAGCAGGGCTGAGGCAGGAGGAGAGGCAGGGGGAAGGAGACTGAACCTGAATTTGGCTATGAAGGACATTGAGTGTATGTACCTCCTGTGTGAGAATGGAGCAAAGGAGAGGGATGAGTACAGGGAGCAATGGTGTGTATGAGGAGGAGAGTTAGAGGCAAATCTGCAGAAAGAATTTAGTAAGGTGACTAGTTTTGAGGGGGAAGTTGCAGAGACAGGGCCATAAGCAATGTCAGTGTAGTCAAGGGAGGGGAGAATCATCTTTGATACACGCTCATGCCAAACTAGGAGTGAGAGGGAGTCCTTGTTATGACAGAGGAATCTCAGTTTTGGATGAAGCTTTGAGACTAGCGTGTCAATATGGGTAGAAAAGTTTAGGTGCTGATCCAACCATATTCCCAGGTGTTTGTAAACCTGTACTGTTTCTAAGGGGGAGTTGGCCTGAGAGTAGAGTACAGGTGGAGACTGGAGCCTGGATAGCTTCTGAGCTGAGCTGAATGCCACTGAGACCATCTTCTTCTGGTTTACTTTGAGATCATTGGCTTTGAACTAGGACAAGACGTTGTCTAAATCTTGTTGGAGGAGAGGTTACACTTCTGTTGTGGAGGGTCTAGAGGTGAAAATGACTGTGTCATCAGCCCACATGTGGATATGGGAGTGGGAGCAGTTGGTGGGGAGATTGTTAATAAGTACAGAGAAAAGTATTGGGCTGAGTATGGATCCTTGGGGATGCCTGCCAAAATGGGTAGAGGGGAGGAGATGAAGTTGCCGATATGTACTGATTGCTGTCTACCGATTAGATATGAGGTGAACCAGTGGATGGAGGGTGGTGATAGACTTATGGAGTGAAGAGTGTTTGGTAAGATTGTGTGCAAGACTGAATTGAAAACTTTGGCAAGGTCTATATAAATGGACTTTGTAATATGGCCCTTATCCATGGCCAAGTGGAAAGCATTTGTGATGTGCATTAAGGAAGCGACTGTGGAATGATGTTTACAAAATCCTGACTGGTACAGGGAGAGGGTGTTTGATGAGGTGATGTAGTCTAATAATTTAGAGTAAATTAGTGATTCCTGAACCTTGGCAAGTGAGGGGAGATGGGAGATGGGAGGGCAGTTTCCAGGATCCAGCAGATCACCTCCTTTGTGGAGGGGGATCATGCAGGCTGTTTTCCACAGGATGGGAACAGTTCTGATAGTGACAAATAGATTCAGGATGTGTGCAAGGGAAGCAGCAATGGCATTTACCAACAGATGTACAGTAGTAATTTAGGATGTACCCTGTCTGGGCTGGATTTATTTGAGTTGAGTGAGCGTAATGCCTTAAGAACTTCCTGTGAGGTGAATTGGGAGAAGAGGAAACCATTGTTAGATGAAGGTTGGGAGGCCAGATGGCAATTTGGCTATGGGTGTTCAGGCAGTGAGCTGGTTGTGAAGACCCAATTAAAGATTTCTGCCTCAGAGGTGTGGTTACCATCAACCATAAGGGAAGAGGGGGGGGCGTGCTTGGATTGGTAAGAGAGTGTACTGTCTTCCAGAAGCAGGAAGGACTGTTAGAGGTTTCATGTGAGTGTTTTTTTTTTTAAATAGGTGGACTTAGCTACATGTATTACCTTGGTGCATTTCTTTCTAATGGTTTTATAGGCAAGGAGATTTGAATGTGTTTGATAGGACTTGTAAATAGACCAGGCCAGGTTAGGGGATTTGCAAAGGATAATTAGTAGGGGATATATCCATGGGTGGTGAGATTTCTTGACTCGGATTTTTTCATTTCAGGCGTGGAGGTCCCAAACTTGGTTAAACATAATAAAAAAGTTATTGAGGGTGGTGTGTATGTCAGAGATGAAGAAGAAGAGATGTACAAGAACAAGAGGCCACAATTTGAAGATAGAGGGGGGACGGCTCAGAGGTAATGTTAGAAAGTATTTTTTCACAGAGAGGGTTGTGGATGCATGGAACTGCCTTCCTGAGGAGGTTGTGGAGTCAGGAACAGTGGGATAATTCAAGAATGCATGGGACAGGCATAAGGCAATTCTAGTGGGGGGCAGGAGGAAGTAAACTGTTGATTAACTAGAATCTGCAGCTTATCCATCTGGTAGGGAAATGGGCAAACTAGGTGGGCCAAGCGGTCCTTATCTGCCATCAAATTGTTTGTTTCTATGTTTTAGAGGAGGAGTAAATGGGGGACCAGTTGTCAAAGGCAATGTCGTGTAGAAGGGCATTAATGTTGAGGGATCAGGTTTGATGGATACTGATAAATTTGAGGGCAGAGTGGGGAGGTTGGATTTCTCTGATGCACGAAGTTATGCAGTGGTCACTCTGCATCTGGGAGGATGCCACTGGTAGAGATACTGTGATGGTATAATGAGAGGATCCAACCAAGGAGGGTGCAATTGGATGTATGGGGGTTGTATCTGTTGAGTTCTGTTATTAAATGTGAGAGGTTCAGGGATTTGATTTTAAGAGTGGAGGGCTTGGAAGAGAGATTGAGCTAGTCCAGGTTAAAATCACCCATTAATATTCTCTCACTGTCATTAGTGAGTGCATTGATAGTGGAGATGCACTCTAAGAGTGCATCTGTGGTGATTTTAGGTGCGGCATAGATGACTGCGACATAGACAGGAAGGGAGGAGAGGAAGGCTAGGTGTGAAATAAGATATTCATGAGTGCTGGGGTTGAATTTATTTGAGGTGGTGAAGCAGATGAAGGCGTCATGGATGTGCATGGCAACTCCTCCACCACAATTTTCCTGGTCCTTGTGACATAGTGAGAAGTCAGGGATGGCAAGTAACAAATCAGGGATCCTAGAGGACAGCCAGTTTTCCGATATGCAAAGGATGTATGGGGAGTGTTGGGACATTCAGACTTTAAGACTGTCAATTTTTGGTAGTACACGTCTGGCATTTAAGTAGAATATCCGGAGACCTTTGGGGAGGGGGAATTTGCATTGTGGGCTGGGCCAGGATTTAGTTTCACATCGCCTGAAAGAAGCAGGATTAGGAAAAAATCAGAAGGAAACTGCAAGGTATTTGTGGAGTTTAGAGTAGCGAAGTGTGAGATTGAAAGGCAGGCATTGGGAGGAGCAGACAATACAGTAGAGGTGGGGTCTGATGGTGGGGTCTGATGAGGATGATGTGGAGATATGGGGAGGGTAAGAGGGAGGAGTTAGGTGGTCAGAGGTAGTGTGGTGCAATTAGTGTTGTGCAAAATTGAAATATTTCGTCTCGCAAAATATTTTGTGTAATTCCACAATTACGTGAAATTTTTTGCCTATGCGAAATTACATTTTGCCTGTTTTCTTGATTTCGCGTAATGATGAAATTTCACTTAGCATTGCTTGGTGAAATTTTTCACCCATGCAAAGTGAAATTTCGCTTGGCTTCACGATTTCGCTTAAATGCCGAAATTTTGTCTAAATGCATTGGTCTGCCAATTTTGTCCATTGATGCTCCAAATTTTGCCTTGTGGCATAATTTCACTGGCATAACTTTTGATTTTGCTGGTGAAATTTTGGTCCAAAGGTGAAATTTGCAATGCATTGTGGGTAAATAGGTCACAAGTCACGTGTAGCTTGTTTACAGTTCATTCTGCTGTGTGTTTAGTTGGAGAGTTGACTGTTGTGCATCAGAGCCAATAAAGCCTTTGAAAACATAGCTAAAATTTGTTTTTGGGAGCTAATTGTTGCAAAATATAAAGTTTTTTTTCCTAATGCTACTTTGCTGCTTGGGAACATTTTCTAATTTTGTGAATTTTTGTATAATACGTAGTTTAAATTAGATTTTACTTTTCTCTCTGTCTTTGAAAGAGTTGTGTGGGGGTAGGGTAGGAGTGTAAAGCAGTGCAGGATATTTCTAGCCAAGCAGATTGGTATTTACTCACAATTGTAAGTTATTTATTTACTGTTATTTCTTATTAATTTTGTTACATCTTGCCATTTATTTTTCTCTGAAAAGTTTCTCCGTCCTGTTTGAGAAAGTTCCTGCTGCTGTTAGCTGTGTTAATATATACCATTCTTCCACTTTTAGTTGTGAATTGATTGTGAATTCTAAAGTTTTAAACACACACTTTGTTTTATTTGTTTTGTGGTTAGTTCTGTTTGCTGGAGCGTTAACCTGAGTTACTAAAACTGGGAAAATCAACAGTTGTATTAAGTACTTCTACTTGAACTTGTCTATTTACAGTCACACTACATTGTTCCCCTGCATGTTATTGCTGGAGCTTGACTCTGCACACTGCGTGGTGTTCCTGTTTAGTTAACTTACATTACCCTTTCTCTGTTATAGCATTGTTTGCATAACACCTGACGTGTGTATTATATAGAGAATAATGGATGGGTAGGTGGTTATAATGAGGATTTTACACACCCCGAGGGGTGGGATGCCACATAAACCCTGAAAGCGAAGCTCGAGGGGTTTGTTAAGGCATCCTACCCTGAGGGTGTGTGTAAACTCTGAGTTTTTACACACCTACCCATCTTTCATTTTATATAATTGCTGGGGATAGTTTTTTTGCCACAGCAATTATACAAAATAAATGCATCTGTGATCGAAGCTGAACTGCAGATCGTTGGGATTTGAGCATGGTCTGTGGCAGCTGGGGTCTTGCTGAAAATCATTTCTTACACTCTTTTTTTTTAACAACTTTGATGGATAGTACAGCTTTGTGCCCTTTTATTTATTTATTTTTCAAGAAAGAACTTACCATGGAGTTGGGCGCCATGTCCTATAGACTGTTGAGGAGTGGGATGGCAGCGAATGGCACAGAAGCAGAAGTTCAGCTGTTCATGGTAGCATGGTACTTCGCAAGAGTAGAGTAAGTTTTTTTTTTAAACTGTGTTGTTTAAAACTATAAAAATTAGGTTATTTTGTGGTACATGCTGATGCCAAGTTTCGGACAGCATGGGAAGTGGCAGACACAGAGAGGAAGGGAAGAGCTGGAGCTGGCGCATGCCCAGTACAAGGGAAACCAGGTGCATAAATGTCATTATAACTGGCTGGTTATAACGACAGAATTATAACCTGGTTTCCCTATGGGAAAAAAACTGTAACCAGTTGTTATAAAAAAGTATATATATTAAAATAGTCATTTTCAGGAGATTTCTTGGCGATCCCTCCCATCCAGACCACTACCATATTGTGTGGTGCTACTTGCCTTTGTTGCAGTTTTATGCTTGTCTCTGCCCATATATATAAAAAAATAATTGTGGTACTGAGCAATAACACATTACAGCACCTTATTTATCCAGAGAGACAGGTGATCTGTATTTAAAGTTGGCCACTTGTGCCTTTTTTCCCTGTGTGTGTTTCTTTAATTCCTTCCTGTTTGGTGAAAAAAAGTTATGCTTTTATTTTTTACTAGAATAGGCAGCCTACCATATTATGATATTAGTTGTACTCTATGTGCTGGTATCTGTCCTGATTGCGTTTGGACTTGTAAGGAAGCAGTACTGTAGGTGGGTGACATCATCATTCATGTGTGAGGTGTTATTCACACAGTAAGTAGTAATACATCCTTTCTTCAAATACTCCCAGAGAAAGGCAATGCTTTGAAGCAGCAGTCAGAAAAAATGCCTTTTAAGAAGGAAAGGTATGCCTCTTTGCAGATGACACAAAGATCTGTAACAGAGTTGATACACCGAAGGGGGTAGAAAGGATGAGAAGGGACTTGGCAAGGTTGGAGGAATGGTCAGACATATGGCAGCTTAGACTCAATGCAAAGAAGTGCAAAGTAATGCACCTGGGAAATAAAAATCCAGGAGAAGAGTAGACAATAGCAGGGGAGGTACTAACAACAACAATAATGGAAAGGGATCCGGGTGTCATCATATCAGATGACCTAAAGGTGGGTAAGCAATGTGAGAAGTCAGTAAGGAGAGCCAGGGGGATACTGGGATGCATAGGGAGGGGCATCACAAGTAGAAAAAGGGAAGTTGTTATCCCTCTGTACAGACAGTTGGTGAGACCCCATCTGGAGTACTGCATGCAGTATTGGAGACCTCATCTACGCAAGGACATAGACAGGATGGAAGCAGTCCAGAGGAAGACAACTAAAATGGCGCAGGGTCTACATCAGAAACCATATGAAGAGAGACTGAGAGAGCTTAATATGTATACCCTTGATGAAAGGAGGGGCAGGGGAACATGATAGAAACTTTTAAGTACCTCAAGGGAATCAACAAAGTCCAGGAGGGTAGCATCTTTCAGAAAAAGAGATGTGTAAGAACAAGGGGGCACAATTTAAAGTTAGAGGGGGGACAGCTCAGGTGTAATGTGAGGAAATTCTTTTTCATGGAGAGAGTGGTGGACACATGGAACTGCCTTTCTGGAGAGGTTGTGGGGTCTAAAACAGTGGGGGAATGCAAACATGCATGGGACAGACACAAGGCAGTTGTAGTGGGGGGTGGCAGGAAGTAGGCTGTTGGTTAACTAGAATCTGCAGCTTATCCAGTAGGTAGGGAAATGGGCAGACTGGGTGGGCCAAGTGGTCCTTATCTGCCGTCAAAGTCTATGTTTCTAAGAAGCGGCCAACAACAGGGGGGAAACATGGCAGGGGGGATGAGGGAGCTAAGAAGTCTGCTGAAAAAAGTACTTTTTCAGTTCCAGTTCCTCATAGCAGTGAAAGCACAAGTATGTCTGCATTAGTGTCTTCTGATGTGGGCCCTGGTGGTGCGGCAGGAACCAGCAAAGGACTTGGTGGCTGAACTGGGTCAGGCATACCTGTGTCTTACTTTTTTTATACTCAAACTGTTGCAGCCATGCTACTGAGGGATGCTGACAGTGAGAAGAAGGGAGGCACTGACACCAGCACAGGAACAGTGGTCCAGGGCTTGGAGGAGGGTGATATTAAGTCTGTCAGTGTGACTGTCCATGTTTCTGCAGGAGTTGATGATGATAGTGTTCAACAAGAGTCTAATAGTCCTGGAGATAAGAATAGTCAGCCCTCTGAGATGGTTGTAGAGAAAGAAAAAGGTGCCATCCTCCAAGAAGACAGTGATGGGGGGGAGGAGGAGGAGGAAGACAAGGACATCATCGCTATTGGTGGTGATGACGATGATGACTGGGATGATCCCACATGGGAGCCTGAGTTTAAAAAGGTCAAGAGTGATGTAGGCCATTTACATGTATAGCCCATGGGTCAGTCTGAGACTGTTACTAAGCCTATAAGCACACCTCCAAGAAGTCAAGTAACCCCCCCAAATGTAGTTTTACTGAAGTGATGAGAGCAGCCCAAAAGACACAGACTTCCACACCTGTTTCTGAACTATCCCAGTCCAAGAAGCATCTGAAGTCCATAGGTCAAAAGTCCTTAGTTTGGGTCTTTTATGTGCTAGATCCTGCTGATAAGACTACAGCAATATGCCAACTTTGTCAAGCCCGTGTTAGTCGAGGGGAAGAAGGGAAGCCACATAGGCACCGGTGACCAATACACCTACCTGAAAAACAAGTACCCACTGACATGGCAGCAACACCAGAAGGATACTAGAGCTGTTGGTAGCAAGTTACATGTAGTAGAGCAAAAGCAGGATGAGGGAGGGCAGAGTAGGTCGGTGGTGGAGGAGGAGAGTGAGCAATCCTTTGATCTCTTGAGTAGTAGGCACAGCAGTGGCAGTGTGAGTCCAAGTCCCATGAGTCTGAAAAATACACCACCACACCCACAAGCAACCAAAATAACTGGTATCATGGAGTCTACACAGCCCCAAGAGTCAAATGTTACCCCTAAAAGAAAATCATTGCTGCCACAAGTACAACATTCTTGTCGGACAGCCCCAAAGATGCAGCCCACTCTGAAGACCATCCTTGAGTGGCAGACAAAGTACCCCTCCAATAATGCTGCTGCACGAGAGTTAAATGCTACAACTGCTGAAATGCTGGCCATCAATCTGTTGCCATTCTCATTCGTAGAGAATGCTGATTTCTGCAGGTTGATAGCCCGTGCCTGTCCCAAATGGCAAATTCCATTGCAAACCTATTTTAGTAAGCATGCCATGCCAGAGCTGAACAGTAGAGTTGCTAATTACAACAGACATGCATTGAAGCATAGTGCATCACACTATATCAATCTTAGCATGGATTTGTTGACCAGTGGACAAACAGCAGCAAACGCGTATCTGTGCATAACAGCACACTGGCCACAGTTGCCTGGTGCGGTACTTGATTTTGGGGCTGGAAAAACATGCGTGAAGCAAAATTGTAATGTAGCAACACACCTGGTATTTGGCTGCATGCAACCCTGAGTATGACAAGTGTCAGAGGGTCTCACATGGCTGCGAAAATGCTTAATGTTTTGCTGGACGAGATTGATGGGTGGCTACACACGGTCACTCATAGCAGGATTCATCACAAGTGATAATGGCTCCAATGTAGTGAAGTGCATTAGCGATGGTGGTTTTTTCAGAGTGCCCTGCCTGGCACACTGCCTTAATCTTGTTGTTCAGCAGTTTCTCAACCACGTGGACATTAAGGAAATGGTTACTGTTGCCTGTTGTATCTGTGTCCACTTCCCCAATTCTGCAAAGGCCCGTGACCATCTATGTCAGCTATAGCACAATAACCATCTGCCTCAGCACTGGATGAAGCTTGATGTTGTTACCAGGTGGAACTCCACACTGTATGTGCTTGACTGGCTATATGAACAGTATAAGACTGTGTCAGAATACCTGCTGCTGCGCACCACCCGTGACAGTGCTGGAGTGTCCATCGCTCTAACAACAGAGCAGTGGCACCAAATTGATGGACTAATATGCATTTTCCATCCATTCAAGCATGCTACACAGGTAGTGAGGCAGGGCACTGCTTGCTTAAGTCAGTCCATATCCCTCATATGTGTGCTGAGGCAGACACTAGTGAATGTGCGACACCAGACAGAGGCAAGTGGAGATCATGGCACCTGTGATCTATTGAAGCACATGCTCCATGTGCTGGATGTAAATAAACATGTATCTGGCATTTTACAGTCAGCTGACATTGCAATTGCCACCATGCTGGATCCAGGTTACAAACGTGGCCTACCCTCTATAATTGAAGGAGGTCATCAGCGAGTACAACAGTTGACAGAGAACTTCATTAGATTAGTACATGCTACACAAATGAAAAATGCACACACTGTGGCAAAACGTATGTTGCTTACACCGCTAGCGGCTCATAGGCAACCCAATCAGAGAAAATGGGCAAGGTAGATCAGCAAACAGCAAGCAATCCCATTTGGGATGTTCTCTTTCAGGTGGGAGTAGAAGATATGGAGGAAAAGGAGGAGGAGACAGATGAGGCAGCTGGACGTCGGGCAGCAGAACGAATGGTGGAGGCCTACATGGGGGACCAAAAGCACCTTGCCATTAATGAGGAGCCACTGCTTTACTGGATCAGTAAAGTGACTGCCTGATCAGCACTAACATCAGTTGCTGTGAAATCCCTGAGCTGCCCACCATCCAGTGTCACTGTGGAATGTGTGTTTAGTGTGGCTGGGGCAATTGTGAGTGACCCTAGGACCAATTTGTCACCCACAAATGTGTCCATGCTAGCATTCATCAAAATGAATGAAAGGCACATTCCACATAATACAGTGATGTCAGTGGTGTTGCCACAGGAACTGTGTCTTGGTGACGAGGATGATGACAATCCCTCGACTAAGGCATCCACCGACAGTGAGGTGGATGAGACAGCGATGTTGAGAGAATTCTCACCTAATGAGAACTCCAGTCTTGAAGACTGTGAGGGGTGCTTCTTGAATGATTTGGAATTGGAAGTTGAAAAAGGCTGAGTTTGCTCCAAGACCCCCCCCCAACAACAACTTTTAACTCAGTATGGTGGCTGGGATGTGTATGTTATACCTTAATTTTAGCTCTGTACCATTGGATTGGTTATGGTAATGTGTTGTTATGTGCTGCAGTGTGTATAAGTTTCATTTGATCACCCTTTGCCATAACCCATTGATTGGTCACCTACCAGCAGTCCCCAAGCCTATATAAAGCAGCGGCAATGTAATTACCATAACCGTAAATATTTTGCAATTGCATGATTACAGTTATAATGTTTTTCTTCCAAAAATATATGACTTTTCATGTTGACTATATCAACCCCATCTTACAGCAAGATATGTTGTCTGGATGTCCTTAAAAGTGCCCATGATAGCAAATTCCACACTGCCCCCCCATCATCACTTGATCTGACCTGAAACAGCCATGCACTCCATGCGATTAAAAAATGTTTCTGCCACATACTATCAGTGACATGTACAAGAACCCTGGCTCCTAGACTAGTACAAGTAGCATATGAATGTAACATGCTAATTTAACAGTTAACACCACAAGCTGAACACATTTTGAGAAATGGTGAATGATGGCCATCTTTAATGATGTGAGTCGTTAATTACAAATGTAATCATGAAAAGGCTTAACAACTTACAACATCAAATCCCCAAAAGGTTACTTATGCTACAGTACCAGGTTAAGGTACATCAAAACATAACGGTTTCTTGGGGGCAGGGGCGGGGGAGTCTTGCTGTCCTCACTTTGGAATGGATTCAAAATGTTCATGATTACTACAGCTATGCAATCTCCATTGATTAGACAAGACATTAACCCCTTCCACCTAATTATTTACCAAACACCATCTCAACCATCTGTTTTCGCATATAGTTCCTCCCTGTATGTGAGTGGCAGTGGTGATTACTCATTAATGGTAATGATATAGACACCAGTCCAATGGCCAACATCACAGTTCAAGCAACACCCCTGTCTTTCACAGACACAACACAGCTCATGCTGGGCCTGGATTGATTATGTAGTCATCAAAGTACACCATGCGATGAAACCTCAGCAGTGGAAAATGACCTAAGCAAGACCAAAGATAAGACAAAATGTTGGATACTCATCAATTTGCATATCTGGTTTTACCTAACAAGTTGGAAGAAGAAGCAGAGAAAAAATGTATACTTACCACGCCCAGTGATGTAATTAAACTGCGGACATTTCCCCACAGGAACATGCTGTGTGGTGCACTTGATTCCACACCAAGGTCCATGATGAAGCACAGTAGCACTAGCAGGCACTCCCCTTCCCCTATCAGCACTGCATGCCTTGAAATAAGAAAAAATTAAGAACAAATTTTCAGGGTTGTTAAAAAGTTCCCACCACCACCACCCATGACCATCCACCAACCCCCCATCACAGAATACCATAAACAATGAAGAAATACTTACCTCAAGGACTGTGAAAGTGGAACCATTACACAGTTGGGGGAGGCAAAGGCTGCACATGTTCCTGAGGGGATGCAACAGCCTCCTGCAGCTCTTGCTATCCTGGGGGAGCACATGCTCCTGGGGTGGGGTGCAAGGTTCACCTGCTGCTGCTGCTGGTAGCGGGGGAGGATACTGCTGCAGGGGGGCCATGGGCACATTTTTCTCTGGGGGGGCACTTGGAAAGTGCCCACCTGTTAAGGTAGACCACTGATCCCAGTGCTGCTGGTGGTGCACTACCACTCTCCCTCTCCATCATAAAGAAATTTTTTCTTTACTGTAAAAGTAAAGAAAAAAAGAAAGAAAGAAACAGGGAGGGAGTGGGGGATGGGGAGTCAAACACACACACACACACACACACACACACAAACACACTATAAAAAAGATAGATAAATATAACAATACAGAAAAAAGTTACAGAAAATATTAACTTTTTAAACTAATGGGGAACAGATTACAAATAAGCAAACAAACACAATTTTTTATAAATAAAACTTTTTTGCTCTCCTGCTGGTCTCTAGTCCTACTCTCCTTGTTCTCCTAACTCTCCTACTTCCTACTACAAGGCTGAAACAGCTCTAGAGGAAGTACATTTAAATTGGCTTCCTGCCTAAGTGCAGTCACCCATGTGACCAGCAGTCTGTTAGAGAGAAAGTCATGTGATAAGCTTTTTTCCCCAATTTCACCTAATACTAACATGCAGTGAAATATGATTGTGAAAGGCGAAATTAACAGCAAAATTTCACCTAAATTTACAGGTGAAATTTTGCCATAAGGGCACAATAATGTGAAATGTTTCACGTGGCAAAATTACGATTTTGCCAGTGAAATTAAATTTCACTGCATCTGTAGGTGCGGTAGAGAGGCAGTGGGGAGAAGTGAGAGTTGATGAGGGTAATAAGGACAGGTCAGGGGTGGAAAAACTCAGAACATTGGAGGGGAGGAAAGAAGAAGGTAGTGCTGTGGGTGAAATGAGAAGTGGAAGCATGAAGAAGAGAAGGAGGAGCATTTTTTTTAGTTAATTATTATGATAAAAATGTGGGGGGGAGAAAATTGTAGAAAAGCTAGCTAATTCAGGACACACTGCTAGTTCTGCCCCTGCACAGCAGGCCAGAGAAGACAGATTAGGGAAGATAAGGCTTGCAGCAATGAAGAGTCCTGTGTGCTAAAGGGAACTTAGGGAGGATGAGGCTGGTGGCAATCAAGAGTCCTTTGTGCTAGGGGGAGAGGAATGTATCAATTCTGTTGATGTAGTGGGGGTGTAGATTATACTGATTGGCTGAGGCAGCTATATAAGTAAAATTACCTTAGGGTGGGATGGTGGGGGTCTGGGGAGCCAAGGACAACTGATGGGGTGACCAACTATGAGATAAGGTAATCAGCTGGACAGAATAAATTGTGACCCTGGAGACAGTGTAATGGTTAGGATGTACACCGCTGTAGCACAGGGCAGAGGTTCAAAATCAAGGGGAGTTAATGGAAGAGGAATGAGGGGAGAACAGAGGAAAAATATAGAAATAGGGGTGATTGGTTGGGAGTAGGGCCTTGAGTTGAGGTGAGTAATAGAGAAGTTAGCTGAGAGAAGGGAGATCACAATAGTGACTCCTGGTGGCCACTTTGCAAAAGATGCAATGGGGGAAATAGGGTGATAGTAACCTGAGAAGATCTGTTACCTGATTACAGTGATCTATAAGTCTAGGGACAGCCCAGGGTGGGCGGGGAAGTCGACGCAGAGCGTCAATGGGCCAACACAGGTACAGTCTGTACCTGTTTGTAGTGAGGCAGGAGTGGCTCCATTTAACACTTGTCTGCTGCTGGGCTCCTGGAGGTGAAACTGAGCCCTACGGATAAATGGGACACAGAGTTAGTTGCAAGTTACAAGGGAGGAGTCACACAAAACATAGGAGAAAGGAGAGAGTGATTGGGGGATAAGGAGGATGAACTGTGCATGCACGGCCCTGAAGGGAGCAATGAGGAATGTTGCAGCCTCTGAGCCTAGGTAAGGAGAAAAACAAGACTAGCTGCTCAAATAAATTAACACAGTACAGCACTGCTAAGTAAAAAACCTGCTTAAGTAGCTGAGACTCCAGGGAAAAGTATACAAAATGACTCATGCACTTAAGCAACTTAAAGCACAGGTATTAAAACAACTCTGCAGTCAAGTTAATGTAGCTACATGCTTAAAGTATCTGGCAGGCAGCCCAAAGAGAGATGGCAAGTATAGAAACAGATAGTGTTCAAAAACCAATCAATATGCCTTAGCTGACATAAAATAAGAGCAGCGATGGTTGCAGTAGAGCAGAAACAGGCAGAAACCAAGAAAGATTCCTTTTGCCATTTGTACCTGTTTGTAGTGAGGTGGGGTGGGAGCTGCTCTGCTGTCTTTGCAGAGCTTTTTATGTTAAGAAGATATTTTGATCAATAAAGATTTGCATTGGCAAAGATTTGAGATCCATCAGGAACAATTTTAAAAATAATCCCCTAGCTGTATGTACTAATACTAGCAGGGATAAAACAGCGCATGGATTCAAATTCACTGGTATAGATAGGATTAGGAAACACATTGGGATGAGGGAATTTTAATAATTTCCCCAGAAAAAAGGAAACACTTGGATTTTCAAATTAACAGTCACCAAGTGGCTGGGACTTAATGGGCTGATTGAACTGTCACCTTTTTGAGAAAAGTGCTCTATATGATAAATTACATGATGCTCTCTTTTCTTGTATAGCTATTGATGGATTCCTACTACAGGGCAGAGGAGAAGGAGGATTGCAGCCAAGGTGCTTTTTCTCATTTTGAGCAATGAGCACTGCCACTTTTTTTGCACATTTATTATTCACTGTCCTGTATTTTAAGAGACTTTGCTACTTTACACCCTAAAAACAGAATAATAGATAGGTGAGTGTGTATTACAAGGGAGTAATATCATTGAGATGATCTGGGAACATGGGAAACTCACGCTTGAGAAGTTCCCATGCCCCAGAACCTCCAGATGGTTTTACTCCCTTGTAATACACATTCAGCTATCTATCAGTTTTTGTAATATATAGATTTGATTTAAAATTCTGCTGCTGTGAGTTCTTTTAGAGTTGTTCTGTGATAACTGCCGCCCGACCATTGCACTTTATAGTCACTATCAGTTACTCTGTGAACTTGTCCTTCAGAAGTTCCTGCAGTTGTCAGCTTCGGTAGGCAGTATTACTTTTTACTTAGTTTGTGAAGTTCGGTGAAGGCAGGATCAACCAGCTACAACTTTAAATGTAAATATATTTTAAAAATTACAGCACTGAAGGTAATACAGGTATAAATTTGTCTTGCTAAGCGAGAGCCATGTTTTTGAAACTGTTATGCCTGCCCACAGAGAAAAAACTGTCAATCGTAAAGCATGCTTCTAAAATCGTACATCGGTTGTTTAGCAGCTGAACTTGGCACCATGGCAAGCAGCTGTACAGTTCAAGAGAGTCCTGCCGTCATGCTGTTCTGGTTATCTGATAATACTAGCATTCAGAGCTTGGAACTATAGCATTATGGGCTCTGAATGATAGCATTATGGCTTTCAAACAACAGTATCACTTTTCAACAGTGGTATTAAGATGTTTTGTATGATTTTCTAACATATTAATTTGGCTTATTCATATAATACAAATGACTTGACAAAAATTAGCAGAAATCCACAAAAATATGCTCAGGAGTGCTTTAAATTATTACAGCATACTTTTTTCTAATATTCATAGGAATTACTGTGCAATGTAGTATATCAGGTTTGCTATTTTGTACCATGGCAAGTTAATTCATGGAGCTCTACATTATTATGTTTGTGTTCTAATAGCTACTGTGGCTTTTTTAAATTGGAATTGTCACTTTAAGAGCTCAGTATTATCCCTTCTGGATCCTTAGGGGTCCATCCTTCAATAAAGCACTGAGGCTTCAGTGCAAAATGCATTGTGGCCTTTCATTTTGTTGTGAGGTATCACCCTATTTATTGTACCTTAATAAAACTGTAGCACTTTACTTTCCTGCTTTGTGGTGCTTTTCAATTGATGTGGGTTGCTGGGAGCTGACCATTTGCTGGATTCTGTCGATTTGGTCACATTCTGCACCAGCATCCTTATGAGTGGCCTTCTCCTTTAAAACAAAAGATGAAAAGCACACTTATGTTGAATTCTGACACATTTTCTCAACATTTGCATGAATACAAAATTGTCAATTTTGCAAGAGTACTAGAAATTTTGCCCAGTACTAGTGCCATACTGGGTGCAAAAATTTAATTTTATGAGATCTTGGCCCAGATATTCAAACTACGCCAGGCTGTGGCTCAAGCCTGGGTGCAGCGCAACTTGGTTGCGCAGGGGCGCTGACTGGGTAATATTCAATGGAGCTGCGCCATGGCACAGCATCATTGAATATCACACCCTGGCCACCTGCAGTGTGCATGGCGCAGTGGCACTGCGCCAGCGTAAGTGGCCAGAGTGGAGCAGGGGGATGCACTAGTGCAAGTTCCGTTGTGTTATGTGCAGCAACCACGATATTCAAAAGTGTACATGCAAATGGGGCCACAATGTATGCAAGACACAAATGGGGCCATTTGCATGTCATTATGGCCCAATTTGCATGCAGGTACACCGATCCCCAGCGACTTGTGCCTGGCGCCCTGCCAGGCAGCAGCTGCTGGGGACTGACGCCTCCTGCACAGCGTGGCAATATGCCCCACAGCCCGATCGAGGGCTTCAGTATATAGAAATCGCGTCTGATATCCCTGGTGGTCCAGTGGACCACTCGCAGCCCGATTGCTGGCATTTGTAATATTAACATACAGTCCAATATCCCTGGTGGTCCAGTGGACCGCTGTCAGCCCAATCGCGGGCTTAAGTATAAATAAAATTAATTCCTAAATCCCTGCTGGTCCAGTGGACAGCTCGCAGCCCTATCGCAGGAATTTGTATTAAAAAAAGAATTACATCCAATATCCCTGGTGGTCCAGCGGTACACACCTCCCCACCAGCCCATTGAGCCCCACTTCCCCCCACTTCCACCCATTCAGCGGCGGGCGGCAGCATCCCACCTACCTGCCACCCTTCCGTCTGCTGACTGACACCATAGGTAGGGCTGTATGCCCATTGGTCCTCAGCGTGAGCCAATGGGCGTACAGCCTGCACCCTACTACACATTCCAGATATGCGAATGGATCAATTCACATATCTGGAATGTGTAGTAGATAGCATGAGCTGCCGCCCATTGGCTCACCCTGTGGACCAATGGGCGCACAGCCATATCTATGGTGTCAGTCAGTGGGCGGTGGGGTGGCAGGCGGTGGGTGCCGCCCCACCGCTGACTGGGGGAGCGGGCAGTGGGGCTCAGTGGGCGGGTGGGGAGGGGTTACCACTGGACCACCAGGGATATTGGACGTAATTTTTTTTAATACAAATGCCCGCGAACAGGCTGCAAGCGGTCCACTGGACCACTAGGCATATAGGGATTTATTTTATTTATACTTAAGCCCACGATCGGGCTGGCAGTGGTCCACTGGACCACCAGGGATATAGGTATTTATTTTATTTATACTTAAGCCTGCGATCAGGCTGACAGCGGTCCACTGGACCACCAGGGATAGAGGGATTTATTTTATTTATACTTAAGCCTGCGATCGGGCTGACAGCGGTCCACTGGACCACCAGGGATATAGGGATTTATTTTATTTATACTTAAGCCCGCGATCGGGCTGACAGCGATCCACTGGACCTCCAGGGATATAGGAACTTATTTTATTTTACAAATGCTCGCAATCGGGCATGGGGGGGTGCAGCCAGGTGCAGCCGGAGCTCAGATGGCCACCCACCGGTGGCAGCTGCTGTGCTGCGCCTGCAATATGGCAGCTCACCTGTGGGTGGCTAGCCGTTGTTCCTTTTTTGTTTGGCGCACCTGTGTGCTGCACAAGTAGGGGTTGTGCATGCATGGACTCAGTACATCCCGGGCTGAATATTGGGATGTGCAGAATATGCATGGGCACGCCCCCCCTACCTGCGCCACATACATTACTGATGCGCTCTGGTGCATCGGGATTTGTGCCAGGTGCAATCTCCATTTGAATATCACGCCAGGGTGCATCAGTGGGTTGCGCATGGCGCAGCACTGTTGCACCATGCCTAACCCTTTTGAATATCTGTGCCCTTGTGAACAAAATGTAATTTTGAGGAAGCCATATCAAAATATTTTGCCCAACTATACACTTGCCATGCCACAAGGAGGAAGGAAAAGGCTAGGCAGAGTGGTTATAAACCTGCATTCATAGGGGATGCCATAGTAAAGATAGCCAGAGGGTTAGAAGGGTATGCCAGACCATGCTGCTAGTTCAGCTATAGTAAATGTCTATATGTTTGCAATAGCAAGTTGCCTGCCAGCAGTACAGGTCAAATAAATACAATCCATAGACAAGCATTGCAGCTAGTGGAGGAGACAACAGTTATTGTTCACAACTTTAATAAATGAATGGGATGAGTCCTGAGGATGTAAGGAGGTAATTTATAGAACTAGTAATGAACTTCAAGAGGAAGGTATCCAAAGTGATCTTATTCAAAATCCTCATGATCCTGGGGCATGGAAGGAATGAAAGTGGACTATTAGGCAAGCAAACTCTTGCTAACAGTGTGCTGAAAGAGGGATGGTGTTCATTACCTAGCATGCAAGACTCTTGCTGCTTATTTGTCGTATCAGCGGCTGGAAGGACAGTGACCATTGCCGCACAGGAAGCTGCATTCATGTAGAGGAGGACCAGCAGCCATGGCCGCTTAGGAAGCCACATTGGAGGCAGGGAAAAGACCAAAGGCCATAGCTGCTCTGGAAGCTGCATTGGTGGCGGGGGTGACCAGAGGGCTCAGACTACTGCTGCTGCCTCAAAGTTTGCAGCCCAATAAGCACCGAGGGCACAAAATCCATCAGGGGGCTGGGCTATTAAAATCCAGGCCCAGTCACATATCACACTCTTGCTGCGCTTAAGTTTTTCCCTCCCACCTGCCCCACTTCACTTCCATATTTAATGGTCTAGTGAAACCACTCCCATCAGGGAGTACACCAGTCTGGAGGAGCGGAAGGTGGGGAATGTCTTTTTTTTTTAATTAAGTATGCTTTATTGTGTTTTAAGCAAGAACAAAATAACAACAAACAATCACAATACAGGAAACACATAACCACCAGACAGAGAAAAAACAATAACAAACTTCCCGGTCACCTCCAACCCCCCAACCCCACCACCCTCCTCTACCCAGAGCACATTCCAAAGATAAAAGTCTGCATACCGAGATGACCATCAAGTTGAGGAGGAAGGGGGAGCATCCGTCTGACCCTGAGAGGTCACCACAACCTGGCCAGGAATGCCCCCAAAACAGGGGACCTCTATCCCAAGGCAGATCATGGTGAAGGGCTGGTATATAACAGGGGGAAACCTGATGCCGATCTGAAATTAGCAGGAGTGTGTGTGCAGTACTTATAGGCTCCAATATTAAGAGCCTCCCATCTGGAGATTCTTGGCAATATGTTTCTCTACTGCCAGGTCCTGTAAAAGCTCATTATTCCATTCATTGTATGAAGGAGGCTTCTTATCAAGCCACTGTCAAAGGATGACAGTTTTCATAGAGATCGCTACAATAGCCATTTGAGCTTCATGGTGTTTCTCAGGGAGGGAAGAGTCATCGCCCAATAAGCAAATTTCGAGGGTAAAGGCCTGTTCCAATCCTAATAATGGGTCCATGGCTGCTTTAATTGCAAGCCACAGGGATTGGATCTTGGAGCAAGCCCGTAACATATGGTATAGATCCTCTTTGGGAAGACTACAATGTGAGCAGTTAGGTGCGGGAGATCTACCCATACGATAATGCTTAAGCGATGTAAGGTATAAATTATAGAGTATCCTGACTTGGGTCCATCTGTGTCTATCACGCCTAAGGTAATGATATAGATTGTGACATACTGAATGCCATTGATAGTGTGTATGAGGCAGAGACAGCTTATTTTGCCAGAAGAATCCAACCTCAGTCAATGAACTATGATCACTTGTCTGCAAATAAGAGTATAAACCAGAAGTGGCATGTGGTTTAGAGGCAATAGTTAGAAGATTTACTAGGAGGTCCATTGCAGGAGACTGCCATGGATCAGGCCCATAAAATGCCTTCAGGTCCTTCTTGAGTTGGAGATATCTGAAACTATGAAGCAAGGGGATGGAAAAGGTGTCTTTTACTGCATTAATCGAGAGGAGGTGACCCCCTCAAAGGAATTGTTGCACCTGAGTACCCCACGGGGGGGGGGCTAAATGTCTTCAGTATGGGGTGGTCCACCATACAGAAATGTTGTTTACCCAGGTTCGGCTGGAATAGGTCTTCTGACCAATCCAATTATAGGTATTGATGTAATTGCACACATGCTTTTAGTGACCAAATTAAAGGGGGGACTTGCAGGCCTAGAGGGAGGTGTGCTTGGGTGAGATATAATAAGCTGCACAAGTGTAGACCCTCCTTCCTACAGAGGTTCTCCTCTATAAGAAGACAGGTAGGATGGTATGCTATTGTGACCAAGGCTGTCATTGGAGCACCCCACTGTAGCTACTTTGCACCATGTAACACAAGATAAGAGACGACAAAATTTGTAAGTCAGATCCCTCCTTTCTCTTTTGGCTGTGCTAATCTGGAATATGTTCGCTGGACCATGCCACCTTTCCACAAAAATTAGTTTAGAATTCGCTGTAACTGCAGGAACCAGGACTTGGAGAGATAGGTGCCAATCATGCCCATGGGGTACAGGAGCCAAGGTGAAATATTCATTTTAATGATGCTAGCCTATCCCCATAGAGATAGTGGCAAAGCAGCCCATTAATGGAGGTTCTGCTTGATGGTTTGAAGAAGGGGAGTTAGGTTTACCCTTCTGAGAGAGAAGGGGAACCATGGAAGCTTAATACCCAGGTATACAAGCTGTTTTGATGCCCATAAGAGACCCAGATTCTCTATTTCCTGCTTTGTGACCAAGGTGTTTAGGGATAGAACTTGTAATTTCTCCACATTTAATTTGCAACCAGCCATTGTAGAAGATGATACTCCCCTCCTTTGATTACTGTGACATTGTTTATTGTGCAGCCCCTAAGTCCTCCCTATCTAAGCTGGACACACTTTTTAATGCCTTCTGCCACTTTGCTCTCGATGCCTCACCCTTTACCCACTACTGCAACCTCTACCGTTCCCTGCCACTACCATCCCTCAGAAACCGACGCATTTCACACTGTGCTAAATATGTATCTAACCTATGGCTTGGCACCATCCCTTCCTACCACTCCTCTGTGCTCTCAGCTGCCCCTTCCCCCGCCCATTATCTCAGATCCTGCGACTGCTGGCAACTATCAATCCCGAGGCGGAAGACTACTGCCGGGCAAGCTGCCTTCTCACACCGGCTACCCAAGCTATGGAATGATCTCCCCCATCAAATTCAGCATTCCTCCTCTTCCCACTCTCTTTCTACTGCCCTGGCTAACTTCCTCGCCACTAATTGCTCCTGTATCTGATTCGGCCATGCGCCAGTTGCTCCCTTCCCCACTGCCCGACCAGCGGCCTTAGCTTTGCTATAAATGCTGATGTATATCCCCAACCTATACACTTTTGTCCTGTGCCTTTTTGTCCTGCACCATCATGTGTTCTATGTCTCCTGTTGCTTATACCTGCATATTACTGTGTGCTAAATTTTCCCTTGTATTGCTGGTATATGTCAGGTAATTGTTATATGTTCCATACAATATCCAATGTACTCCATGCATTGTTGCTTGTAGTTTAATGCAACTGTATCCATATGCTGCTATTTGCCTCTGTTATTTGCTCAGTTGATAACCTGAATGTTATCCAACCTCCTTGTACCCCTTCCCCCCAGGTCACACCGGGAGACGAGCATATTGTTGCTCAGTGTGCCTTTCCTGGTGAAACTATTTCAATGAATAAATAAATAAATAAATAACCAGCCAGTGTGGAAAATCTATTAATTTTAGCCAGCACAACTGGGATAGAAACTGAATGGTACTCCATATGCAGGAACAGGTCATCCGCATATGCGGAGAATTTGTGACTACCCCCACCCAAGGAAATGCCAGCTATGGATTGGTTATTATACAAACGGTTTAAATGGGGTTCCAAATACAAATTAAAGAGGTAGGGGGAGTGGGGACAGCCCTGTCTGTTACCTATAAATAAGCAAAAAGAGGTTGAGGAGAGCCCACTGCACCATACTTGGGCCGACAGTGCATCATAGAGTAACCTGACCCACCTGCAAAATTTGGGAGGGATACCAAATTTATGCAAAACTTTCTCTGCTTCCAGGGAGACCAAGGCCATAGGAGTCCTGCCCTCCTTGGATGTAGAAATCAAATAGAGCAGCTTTTGCAGGTGGTCACTGGATAGCCAGTTTGCCATAAAGTCGACTTGGCATGAGGATATCAGAAACTGCCAAACTAAGATGAGACAGGTAGCCAAGATTTTTGCCAACAGTTTCATGTCTGAGTTAAGCAAAGAAATGGGGTGGTAACTGGAGGGAAGAAGTGCATTTTTCCCCTCTTTGTATAGCAAAGAGATCCAAGATCCATTAAAGGAGGGGTCAGTCAACCCTTCTTTGAGGAAGGAGCTAAACAGCATAGTGAGCAGCAGAGAGAGCTTGGCCTTAAAGGCCTTATAAAATTAATTGCATAGGCCATCAGGACCAGGGGACTTATTAGAGGGGAGTTGATTGATCGCATCAGAAACCTCCTGTAAGCAGTTCAGGCCATCAAGAAGTGTTTGCTGCTCCAGGCTGAGATGGGGAAGTGGAATATCAGCTAAATAAGCTGTAATCTGAGTGAGAAGAATGAGAGAAAGGGGCTTGTCCTGGTAGAGATTGGCATAGAAATCCTGGAAGGTCTTCACGATGTCCTTGGAATTGGTAATGGGGGCAGCGTGAGAGTCCGGCTGCAATCTGGGGACAGCCCTCTGGGCCTCCAGATGGTGAAGATGCCATGCCAACAACTACCCTGCTCTCTCCCCTGACTCCAAGTGCCATGTTTTAATCCAAAATAGGACTAAATCTGCTTTCTTTGCCAGTATCTCATAGCATTGTGACTGGAGAGAAAGTAACTTCCGCTGGTAGTCTGGAGTAGTTGAAGAGGATAGTAGGGTCTTGCAAGATGGAATCTCTAGGAGAAACCTATCTTCCTCCTGAACCCACTGCTTTTTCTTAATAGTGGCCAAGCGGATACACTCACCTTGGATACCACATTTCAGGGCACCCGAGGGGAGGTTCAAACGGTCACAGTCCCCTCATTTTGATCTCAGAAATTGTTGAGGTAATCTTGCAGCTTCTGTTTGGAGCCCTGATCATGCAGTAATTGAATATTAAGTCTCCATATTCCATAATGCTCCTCTAATATGTTTAAAAAAAATGTGTCAGGGAAACTGGAGCATGATTGGACAGAACTAGAGGCAATATGTCACATGCCTCAAGTCCTGGCAAGCAGAGTTTACTCAGGAGGAAGAAGTCAATGCTGAAAGAGGTGGCATGAACAGGAGAGTGAAAGGTATAATGGTGTGCCATTGGATTAAGAAGATGTCACGGGTTTATTAATCCATGACTATCCATGAGATCCCTCAACCCCCGCTGTGTGGGAGAGAGGCCCTTCCAGGAAGATCCAAACCTATCTAGGTCCAACTGGAAGACAAGATTCCAGTCACCACCTAATAGTGTAGAGAGAGCTTGCAGGGAGGAAAGCTGATGTCCCAGGGATGCAAAGAAACTGGGAGAGTCTGCGTTAGGGCTATACACAGAACCTAAAATAAGTTCCATGATCCCCAGATGGGCATGCAACAGAAGGAATCGGCCCTCAGGATCCTATACCTCTTGGATTAACTGAAAGAGGAGTCCCTTAGCAATTTATATTATCTCCTCCCCCTCATTTCATGCTGGAGCCAGTCCCAAATGACCAACCAACCCAGCTCCTTTGGAAAAGGTGAGCTTCGTCTCTGCGCATATGTGATTCCTGAGGGAGAGCTACATTGGCCTGGGATTTGTGTAAGTGGCGCAATACCATATGCTGCTTCAGGTTGCTTTGGGCCCCTCTGATATTCCAGGAGATAAAGCGATATGTGACCTTACTCATCTAGGGAGTGTGTTCAGGTATACATTACATCCCCCTGATCTCAGACTAATTGGTGCTCTGGGAGAGACCCATCCTTCCCCCAAAACCTGTGAGCTGAGTGAAAAAGAGCCCCCAAAACATCCAGAAAAAAATCTTTACAAAATTATATACAAACCTCACCCTCCGGTCCCAATGTCCGTACAGAACCAATCCACCCAACCACCCATGATAACCAAAACTTCCACCCAGTCCCTCCCCACTCCAAAAAACAATAATGGGAGTGGGATGCCCATTTACCTTGGGGTGTATCCTCCCCTGCTATAACCTCAGGTTAAACAGTCCACTCTCATCAAGGTACACCCACAGAAGAAAACAACACATGAACTGGAAGAACCCCTAAATGCATTTAAATATAAACTCTAACAATTACAGAGTCAACATTGTTAAAATAACCTGTAACTATGAGCCCTCAGAAATACCCAATTGGTAGAAAACAAAGGCTCCCTTCAAGGAGGTCACCCTAGAGAGGACAGGTACCCTGAACCACAGTGCCCTAAAGTCTCAGGGGGGCAAGCAGATTCTAACAATTGCTCATAACACAAAAGTGATATCACCCCTCTAAAAACTCAGAAACAATGAAAAGTCCATTGCAGAAGTTCAACATGAGCCATAGAAATGATGTAACAAATCCAGGACCTGAAGAAGCACCACAACCGAGGTAAATATGGCCAACGAGCCCCCCGCAGGCCGGGGTCCCCAAGTATACTATGGCCAGGTTCAGCAGTCTCCACTCGCCAGCATCCCATAGCTCAAACTAGAAATCTAACAAAAGGACATGGAGAATACTCTACAAATAACACATAGGAGGTGGAAGGCTGTGTCCAAACTCAGGGGACATCAGAGTAACTCCAGAGGTTACAGTATAGCCACTGAATGAAACACTCTAGCCTCTCCAAAACCAATCTGGAAAACATTGCAGGATGGAGCTGGAAGCAAAGCGAAATGATGCAGGCTGCAGGGTGCCAGATTTCCATGACACAATGAGAAAGCAGAGCTTTTGCTGCACTGCCTGTCCAGCCCATAGCCTTGAGGTGTGAGAGCTCTCTCATAGCCCTCATCAGGGTAGCAAAGTAGAGAGTGGGGGAAAATCCAACTGAGCCTGTCCAGTCCAACTGTAAAGTAACCTCCAAAAAACAGCAGGCAGTCACTCCCACTTGGATTAGCCCACAGCAATTAAAAGGGCAACTGATAACTAAAAATGTGCTGGAGCATTAAAGCAAAACAAATCAGTTAGATGTACTTTAAAATACAACCACATATCCAGTGTTTAGATAAGTCAGTTAGGTTTGAAGAGATCTGGGAACAATGCATGAAATTCTGAAGTGGCTTTCTCTGGTGATTCAAAACTGAGCCAGCTCCCTTTATGTTGAATTTGCAGGAGTGCCGGATATCGCACCCAAAATTGAATACCGGCGACAATCAGCTTTGAGACCATCGGGTGAAGCTCTCTTCTTTTCTGGCAGACAGAGAAAGGGAGAACTTGCGCAGTTCTTAGTTGGTGCCCTTCCCACAATATTTCCTTGAGATTCCTCGTCTTCAATAGGATATGCTGCCTGCCCAAATAATTCAGGCATTTAAAAAGTAAGGGTCTCGGCAGGGCCCCAGTGGGATGCATCAGGCACAGCCAGCAGTGCACCTGCTCAATGACATAAGCTGGCCCATTGGTGGAGGGTCCAGCAATTTGTTCGCAGTTTCTGGACAAACGTAAGAACATTAGGGCCCTCTTCTTTTTTGGGTATCCACAACACCACAAGATTGTTTCAGCAGCTCCTAGCCTCTAAATCTTCAAGGTGCTCATTCATCTCTTTGTACTTTTGCTGGAGCGAACACATCTCCAGGTCCACTCTCACATGTCATTCCTCCATAGATGATGTACAGTACATGCCTCTGTGTCCTCCATTGCCAGGTTAGAGAATCCACAGAGGACTGGAGTTGACGGATAGAGTCAATAATTGTTAAAAGAGCTTCCTTAAGTGGCCCCAATTCTTCAAGGAACCATTCCTCCTTTAAGGCTCCTTGCGAGGTTGAGTGCTTCAGTGTAGTGGTATTTTTCTGCTTAAGCTTCTTATCGGCCTTGTCCGGTGTGACAGGTGGGGTATGCCGAGGTAAGGAGTCTCTCATTTCGGTGTCCATCGCGGCCAGTGAAAATCAGCCTGCAGTGTCTAAGGCAATCACAGACATCACCAGATAAGCCCAGAATAATAACACTGAAGAGGGTAACAGATAAATATATGAAATAGAAGAGAGGAGGTGGGAGAGAGTTTCAGCCCATCTGTTCTGGCAGCCATCACGTGACCTTTCCACCAGGTGGGGAATATCTGAAGTTAGGAGGTATGCTGACTCAATCTAGGGTAAGGGACAAAGGAACAAGTTTATGTTTGCTGACTCGATCTGGGACAAGGGACAAATTTGAAGGGGAAAGGGGCAAAGTAGTTGAACAAAACAGGCTTACCTGCTATATGCTATTGTGCACTGGTATGTGGGAAGGGGTTTAAAGGTTGCTTGCTTACTGAAACTGCAGAAATTGTTGGCTCAATGCTGAATGCGTATTAATTAAAGGGGAACTAGCAGTTAAGAATACTGTACCATCTGCTCTTAGTGCTGATCTGTTTCTATTCCTATAGTTTAGACAGTACCAGCACATTACAGTCTGCTGTTAGTGCTAGTCCGTTTCTATATCTTTCAAATAACCAGTAGCAGTTAGGAATACTGCACAGCCTGGAAATTATTGCATTTCTAGTCTGGGCAGTGAGGCATCTATAGGCTGATCAAATCAGCTCTAACAGGATTTCTGAATTTATTTGTACTGCACTGTGTATTTATGTGATAATGGCAATCGCCATTAGGGTAACGGCATGTCGCCGAAAAAATATTTTGGTGATGTACTCTCCTGCACCCAGCAAACTTGCCCTGGGGAGTTGGGATTTTCTGCTTTATGCAGGTGGCTGCACCCTCCACACACCCCCAACTTAAGGATTCTCAACTCTGGGGAGGGGGTGCATGTCGGAGGGGGGTGCAAGCACAGAAAAAATAAAAATTTGTGCCGGGCACAACAAAAGGTACTGACGCCTGGACCCAAACCCAGCACCATTCCAACCCCGGCCCTGAAACTACCCACCATGCCATGGAAGCAGCTCGGCAGCTTACCATGGCACCACCCTTACAACACATCCATCCCCTGCCACCCCACTCTTGGTGTGCTCGCTCCCCCACCCCCTGTGCACATGTAGGTATGTAGTGACAGGATGTAGCTATTTCCTGCACCCCCCCATCTGGTTGCCCACCTTCCCCAGTCACCCCGATGACGAGCACCACAATTGAGTTGCCCTTTCAGTAGGTGTCCAATCGCGGTCGCCAAAGTCACAGGATACCCTGCACTGTATTGTTCAAAAGGGCTCCTTTGATCTCTTCAGGACACCTGTGACTAATGGCTGTGCTAAGTTGGGGATATGGGAGGGAGCAAGGGTCTTTGTGGAGGGGAAAGGAGGTGAGGTTTGATAATGCAAAAAGGGGAAGCAGGCCTGGGCAGGGACAATACTGGGTGGGGAGGAGGACTTCAACAAATGTATGGTGGGGGCAGATTGGTGGGATGCAGTGGCTGTGGGGCTGCAATGGCCATGAATACACTGTGGAGGCTAGGTTACTGTCTGATATGTGCCAGGTTAAAGAAATTAGGGCTGAGGTAAGCATTCGCAGGGACAAATTGGTCAGGTTGAGGGAAAGCAGGAGCACAGGGGGGGAGGCACACCTACAAAGATGGTTGGGGAAGGAGAGAGTCTACTGCTGCAGGGTGGGGGGGCAGCTGGCATGGTGGGAGGGCAGGCCAGGCTGGGGGGGCAACAAAGGGAAAGGAAGGGAAGGTGAGTGATGGATGGTGAAGAGTGGGTACTGCTGGTGGTAGTGGCAAAGGGTCACCAAGGACCTGGGCAGGGAGGAGCAACTCTCCAGCAGGGGATGATAGAAGACAACAGGCTGGGGAGATTCTGGTCTCCAACAGGTACTCACCACTGGTGGACACCATGGTGGTATGGGCATCAGAGGGGGAGTGGGGAGCAGTCAGAAGGGATCAGAGGAGAGGTGGGGCAAAAGTGAGGGGGAAGGGGTGCCGGGTCATATGAAGGCAGAAGAGACAACAAAGGGTGTGAAGAGGAGAGTGGGGTATACCCGATAAGGGAGAAGGAGGGATGAGATGTGCAGAGACGGAATCCAGGTGGCATGGAGGCATCAGGGAGTCAGGGTGGGGGAGCATAGGATTCTGAATGTAGAGCAGAAAAGTGAGGGGGATAAGGCAGAGGGATACTCAGGGGGATCAAGACGTGATGATCACACAGAAAATGGATTGGATGAGGCTACATACTCATCGAGGCTATCAGGAATATCACTGGCAGGGTTAGGCACATTTAGGGGCAAGGGATCAAAGAGCTAGGGGCAGGGGCAAAGAATTGGTGTTGAAAACCAACAGAGAAGGTGAGGGAGGAGCTGCAGTGGTTGAGGAGGGGAGGGCTCAAGGCATGAAATCAGGAGGGGTGGTAGTGAGGGATAGGAGGGTAGAACAGAGGTAAGTAGTTTGGGGTAAGAAAACTGTCAGGCAGGTAAACCAGAATGAAAAAGGGGGCAAGGTACTACTAATTAGAGATTCAAGCATAAAGGGTATCAAGTGGTGGGCAGAAACAGTGCAGTTTGGGTGGAGTGCCTGCTGGGCATGGTGGCGCTGGAGGTAATCCACCATATTCCCCCATGGGGTAGGGAACTGGATGAGAAATTGCATCTAGTGCTCCATCTAGGGACAAATGATCTGGAAGGCATTAGTCTCCTGGAGGTGCAGGCGAGATTTAGGGCTCTGTCTACATTTTGCAGTGATCTCTGCTTCAAATCTCTAGCCTTCTCAGAGGTGCTGACAGTGCCCAGAGCTAGTACAGAGAGAAAACAAAGGATAAGGGAATTCAATAACTGGTTGGTAAGATGGTGCAAGTAGACAGGGTATGGGCTGGTGGGGAACTGGGGGGCAACTTGGGACGATGAGAGTCTCTTTGCCCGTGACAGGCTGCACCTTAATAGAGAAGGTGCAGCTGTACTAAAATGTAGGCTGTGGGAGTTCTTTGAAAGAACATATGCGTTAAACTAAACAAGGGGGGCTGGGAGTAAAACCATACCTAACTATGTCTGAGAAGGAGGGCTCTAGGCCTCCTCCCCAGGGAAGGGATGACATGCTAGGTTCTGGCATGTCCTTAGGAAGGGGAAGGGAAGGGGAACTATGGTGGAGGGGTTTAGTGGTCAGTGCCAGGAATGTAGCAAATAAGATGGAGGAACTGGTAGTCATCATTGTGCATGAAGGACTGGACATAATTGCAATCACAGAAACATGATGGACAAACTATCACACATGGGAGACAGGTATTCCTGGCTACAGATAGTTCAGGAAGGACTGGAGAGACAAGAAGGTGGGGTGGCACTGTACATCGGGAAGGACATAAAAGTTACAGAGGGACAGGAGGGGGACAGGGAAACTGAATTACTTTTGGTAACACTGAGCAGAAGGACAGGGGAATTCTTGAGACTAGGGGTAGTCTACAGACCACTGATGCAAGGAGACAAACAGGACAGAATGATGTCACAGACAATTGAGAGAATGACCCTCAAGGGAGAAAAGCTTCTGGTGGGGAGACCGGAACCTCCCAGAGATAGACTGGTCCACCCCACAGGTGGCGTCAGCCAGAAGCATTGGGGATTTTCGAGACACTACAGGAGTTGTTCCTGCATCAGTTGGTCAAAGAGCCAGTTAGGGGAAACAACTTACTGGACGTGGTCTTAATGAATGGGGAAAGTGTGGAGGAGATGGTGGTGTGGGAGAAGCTGGGAAACAGTGACCACAGGACCGTGAGGTTCAAGGTAAGAGCAGGGAGTGAGGTGCACTGTACAAACACAATGGTGCTGGACTTCAGGTGCGCAGACTTTGACATGTTGAGAAGGATAGTAAGGGAGGGGATGGAGGGGATGGAAAAGATGAACGATGTGGAAGAGTTATAGGGAGCTATTAGGTACCGGGTGAGATAGGCCATGCATAAGTGTATTAGGAAGGTTAGGAAGGGTACAGGGCACAAGTGACCACTCTGTTTCACTAGAAAAGTCACAAGACTGGTCAGGGGCAGGAGGAGGGTTTTCAGGGAATACAGGAAAACACAAAAGGAAGGGGACAAAGAGGTTTATAGGGAAATAAGGAGGCTAGCAGGGAAGGTAATAAGGAGGGTGAAGGCCACCACTGAGGAAAGAATGGTAAAACAGGCCAAGAGAGGGGACAAAACATTGTTTAGATATGTAGGAGAAAGCAGGAAGAATGGAAAGGGGGTCACAAGGCTATGGGGCAAGGGTGGGAAGCCATTGAAAAAGAATGGGGAAAAGACAGAAGAACTAGATAGGTACTTTTGCTCAGTATTTACCAACGTGGGAGAGGATAGGGCCTGAGTTAAGGATGAGGGGAGTGGGCACAGGGGTGGAAATGAGTCCTTTTAGTGCAAAGAGTGTATGGGAGGATCTTGGCAAACTGAGGGTGGAGAATGCCATGGGACCAGATGCATTGCATCTGAGAGTGATCCAGGAACTGAGGGAGGAACTGTATGCCCCACTGGTGAGACTGTACAACCTATCTCGGGATTCCAGAAGGGTGCTGGAGGACTGGAAGAAGGCGACAGTGGTACCAATGCACAAGGGGGGAGCAGGGAGTTGAGGGAAAACTACCACCCAGTCAGTCTCACCGCAGTAGTGGGGAAGGTCACGGAGGCACTCATCAGGGAGAGGATGATAGGCTACCTGGAGGAAAATGGGCTGATGGACAACAGACAGCATGGGTTCTCAAAAGGAAACTCATGCCAGATAAATTTGATTGAGTTCTTTGGCTTGGTAATGCAGGTAATTGACTGGGGGGGAGGGGCAGTGGACATGGCCTAGCTGGACTTCAGCAAGACTTTCGATACCATACCCCATAGAAGACTGGACAGCAAGCTGAACAGTACAGGGGTGGGGGACAAAATAGATGGGTAGAAAACTGATTGATGGACAGAACCTAGAGGGTGGTAGTAAATTGAGTACACTCCAGGAAAGGGAGGGTGATGAGCGGGGTCCCCAGGGGTTAGTCCTGGGATCTTTCCTTTTCAATATCTACATCAGCGATATAGTGGTAGAACTGAAGGGAAGTGTGGCCCTCTTGCAGATGATACAAAAATCTGCAATAGGGTAGACTCCACAGAGGGTGTTGAGGACATGAGGCACAACCTGAGGGCACTGGAAGTGTGGGCAGAGACCTGGCTAATTAATATCAATATCAAAAAGTGTGCAGTCATGCACATGGGCAACAGGAACCCAAATGCAGAGTACACACTTGGGGGGAGGAAGTCAGGGCTTCGGAGCAGGAGAGGGATCTGGGTATAACAGTATCTAGTAAGCTCAAGGTGGGAAATCAGATAAGCAGAGCAGTGGGGAGAGCTTACAGGATGCTGGCATGTATAGGCAGGGGAATCACTAGCAGAAGGAGGGAGGTCCTGATGCCCCCATACCAAGCCATGATAAGACCACATCTCGAGCATGGAATCCAATTCTGGAGGCCATACCTGCGCAAAGACATAGATATGATTGAAAGGGTTCAAGAAGCATGACAAAGATGATAAAGGGGATGATGGGCAAACCGTACAAGCAGAGGTGTAGAGAATTGGGACTCTACTCATTGGGGACTAGAAGGGGTAGAGGAGACATGATAGAGACCTTTAAATACTTCAAAGGGATAAACAAAGTGTGCTCAGTACATTTATTTCACAGAAAGGAAGGCACTAAAACAAGGAGGCATGGGTTGAAACTGCAAGGAGGAATCTACAGAGGCAATGTGAGAGGATGGTTCTGCACTGAGAGGGTGATAGAGGCCTGGAACAAGCTTTTGAAGGAGGTGGTGGGGTCTGAAACAGTATCAGGCCTTAAGAGCATGAGACAGGCACATGGGATTACAGGGTGCTGGGATGTGGGCTTGCAAAGGGGGGAGGGAGAAATCAAGAGAGATAAAAGGGGCAGATTAGATGGGCCAAGAGGTCTTTTTCTGCCATCAAGTTTCTATGATTTTATGAATCTATGCTGGAGGACTTCTGTGGCAAAGGTGTACTGGTCAAAAGAATAGGTAGGGCAATCATGGGGGATTTAAAATAAAAGATAGGGCTGGTAAATCGTGTAGGGGTTTACCAGTGGCTGGAGTTAGATGCATGGGTTTACTGACTCTGTCCGCCTCCCTGGAGCTCTGTCCTGGATCCAGCACTCAGGTATGACTGCCTAACTCTCTGGGAGCTCCATATTTTGCAGTTGCATTCTGATTGGTGCAGCGCTGCTGCCAGTAGCCTGTGATTGGACAGGACAGCTTTTTGCACCTCAGCCATTGGTGTGCTTATGGACTGCTACATAGACTGCCTTTCTCTGCCTCCCATAGTACTTCTGCTACTCAGGTTTTTCTCCCACCCGCACCACCTCCTCCCAGGCCTCCTTTAAATACACTCTTGCCCCCCACCTTGGGCTGTCTCACCTATCTGATTCAGTACATTCAGCCATTATCCAATCCTTCTTGTCTGAACAGTTCACCTAACCTGCTACTATTTTTTTTTTAATCCTTTAACAGTGCCCACTCTCAGCCAAACTGTGTTTCCTTCCTGTAACCAAATCATGGCTGGTTTAAACCTGAATCCCACATTTCTAGTAGTGGTGATGTTAGTGCTGCACTACCCCATTTCTCCTGAGGTCACCTCTTCTCAATCTACCTACCAGGTAACGCCACCTTCTGCCCTGCATTATGCACAGGGTATGACCTCAGGGATCCAACACAATGATACCACGGCCCACTGCACCCCTATCTGGCACCTTGGTTACCTTCTGAAGCTACAGACGATCAGGCTTCCAGTGAACCTGCAAGTATTAGCAGTTCTCTTCAACAAGGCAGGACAACCCCGGTACTGTAGCATCAAGGTGCTCAGATACCTAACAAACAAGCAAATTTACAAAGTGCTTAAAACCTCTCTCCTGAGAATTTTTTTAATGCTACTTCTGCTCTCCAGAAATGTACAGCCCAAATTAGGACCAGTTGGGCTGACCGCACCCCCCCCCGAATAGGAGGGAGGGGTCCCTCACATTGTCATCAATCAATGTCTGTAGCATCCTCAGCAAACTTGATAACCTCCAAACCTGGATTCAACAGCACAATCCTGATAGCCTCTCTGTTGTCGAAACATGGCTGAACCCTAAGATCCCTGACACTGCAGTCACAATTCCCGGATACTCTATCGTCAAGCAGGACAGGATTTCAAAAATGAGGTGATGGCTGTGACATCTACCTGAGGGATACCCTCATGGGACATGTCATCCCATTTTCTAATCCAGGATCCCCCATCTCAGGTCCTTGCCATCAAAGTTCTCCTAGGAGCCCATAATAAAAATCTTAGTATAGCCTCTGTATACATACCCCCAAAGGAACGGCCAGCAACTTCAACAGTGTCATGGAATACCTTATGGGCCTATGCCATAACTCGAAGATCATAATTTTGGGTGATTTTAACATAAACTGGCTTTCACCTGAGGCCTGCACCTACAAGGATGCTGTCACAGCACAAAACCTCTCACAGCTTGTCCCCACCCCAACTAGGTGCAACTATAAGACAAGGACCTTCACCTTACTTGAATGGATACTGTCAAATCATCCGAAAGCATCTCTAAGGTATCAGTACTCCCTGATACGTTAAGTGACCACTCACCCATTATTTGCTCTTGGGCTAACAAATTCACCAAGGCCCTTCCTAAAATAATACACACCAGGGTGCTCAAGCAGGGGCACCTTCAGCTGCTAAAATCTCATCTAAGCAGGCTGGACTGGACAAAAGTTGACTCACTCAATAATACAAACAAACCCTTGGAACTGTTCATCAGCCACTTTACTGTGACCTGTGATATCCATGCACCACTTAAAAAGATGAAGGTTAAAGGTAGGTCTAACCCATGGATAAACTCCGAGCTTGTAGCACGGCTCAAACAAAGGGTCCACCTCTGGCACTGTGCTTGAGCCAAATCAGCGCAAGGGGACATACAAAAATACAAGTCAGCAAGGAACGACTGTACCCGAGCTATACAGAAGGCTAAAAACAAATACTTTAGGGAGGCACTCCCCAACTCCTGGGGTGATGGGAAAAAATTCTGAAATAACTTGAAGAACCTTACAGGCAAGGATCCTAAGGCATCAGCCACCATGCTCAACAATGATGGAACACCTACGCTAGACCTTGGTACCATCTCCAATACGTTCAATAATGTGTTATCCAACCTGGACAGTGTCCTTCCACCTGATTTTTTCAACACCCCCACCACCAATTCCCCCTTTGACACTGTGTCCCAAGTACATACAACTCTGCAGTTCTTCTTCAAAGAGATCCCAATGCACTTAATCAGCACCTATAAACACAAGGTCATTTGCAAAACTGGCTGCAGTGGTGACTCACTCAACCTGAAGTTGCTTTCACTAGTCCTAGATGAAATCCTTGAACCCCCGACAAAGATCTTCAACCTTTCCCTAAGATTGGGTCAGTTTCCATCACTCTGGAAACAGGCGGCTATCACACCTGTACACAAAAGTGGAGACAAGTCACTGCACACCAACTACAGGCCCATCTCCATCCCCCCCCCTTATCTAAAGTCCTGGAATGAATAGTCTTGGACCAGCTTGTAAAATTCCAGGACAAATATGAAATCCAATGCCCAGAACAGCATGGCTTCCAAAAAGAGCATAGTACCACCACTACACTGTTGGAAGTTACCAGATTCATCCATGACACCCTTGACCAAGGAATCTGTGGAGGGGGACAGTATTTATTGACCTAACAAAGGCCTTTGATACTGTTAACCATCCACTCCTCAGGCAACTTACTACTCTCAGGCCCTCCATCGATGCACTGCCCTGCTTTGCTAGCTACCTTGGGGTTAGGATCCAACGCGTTAGGATAGCTGGAGTCACCTCTGATGAAAAAACAGTCCTCGCTGGTGTACCTCAGAGGTCTATACTGGGGCCATTACTCTTTTCTTTCTTCCTGAACAGTCTCCCTAGCATCTGCCAACAAAAAGTATTACTCTATACGGATGATGCAATAGTGTTTACTAGCAACCAAGACTCTGAACAACTTGAGAGTCAGTTGCAGTGTGATTTCAGGCATGTTGAAGAATGGTTTAGCTCACGCAAACTCATCCTGAACTATAGCAAAACTAAGGTTATGACATTCTGCAACGCATGGAGCAAGTATAAACCTCTGTGCCTCACCATCAAGAATCATGCAGGGAATTCACCTGAACATTGTTTCTGAGTTTAAATATATTGGCATAACCTTGGACAGTTCCCTTTCTTACACTTGGCACATTGGTAATGTAACTAAGTCCGCCAACATACAGATCAGCCTGTTCCACAAGCTCAAACACTGCATGACCACTGATGTCCTTAGACTGGCCATCTACAGCTCTGTCACCTCCATCATTGACTACGGTCTAGCCATCTATGGCTCGGCTTCCCCAACCGCCCTCCAGAGGATATTGGTGACACTCAACAAGGCCTGTAGGTTTCTTACAGGTGCTGCCCACCTAACACACACCTGTGACCTGTACGCCCAGGCCGGATGGCTTCCACTCCTTAGTAGAATACAATACCAGACCTGCTTGTTAACCAAAAAAAGTTCCCCTTGGGCTCATGCCATCAGGTGTTGCAAAGCTCCTTACTGCCCATAGCAGTACCCAGCTTACATGCAGTGCTCAACGTCAAACCTTCCAGGTTCCCAGATGCTTGACCACAATGGATCAAAGGTCATTCATGCACAGGGCTCCTCAGTGGTACAATACCCTTAACAAAGAAACACTTACAACTGCAATGCTTGGTCCCTTTAAAAGGCAGCTCCTACTATTCCTCATCTCTACCACTCAATGTGACTGCCTCTCCTAAGGAACTGCCTACTCATTTTACCCTAGTCGAAGGTGACCTGTAACCTCCCTTAAAGCTCCACACTTTGGCACCAGCTTCCCCCACTCTCATCCCTTACCCCCCCGCTTCATCCACCCCCTCCCCTCTCTAATTGCACTTTCAGATATGGGGCCCTCCAGCCCCATCCACCTCACACTTTTGCCACCCATCCCTACCCTCCGATAATAGCCCTTTAGCCTGCCTACTCCTTCCTGACTCTCTCCTATCCTATCCTAACTATATACTGTTCACCCTGAAACTTGTCAGAAACTGGCTTATGTTGTCTCTCTCCAATAATGACTGTATATTTAATGCTTAGTCACCTCTGTGTTTTAAGACTGTAACCATTGTCAACCTTTGTACGTATGTTATCCAACATCCTTTGACGTGGAACCTTTGTAAATGAGCAGTTCTTACTCAAAGGTACTTGTAATCCTGGAGTTTAATAAATAAAAATAAAATAACAAATAAATAAGGTAAGGACAGCAAATCTGCACCGCACAAGAGCATCGGCACACCAGCTTGATCAAAGTTGCACAGAGGTGTAACAATTCTCATTTGAATGTCAATGTCATTCTTTTTCTGATGTCATTGTCTATATTTCTATGAATGCAAGTCATATTAGAATTACTGTACTGCCAGCAAAACTGATTTACTGGAGAACCTGATGCACTTTGTAGGGCAGGATATACAGGCATTCACAGTGAGCTAGTGGGGGAAGAAAATGATTGAGACACCAACAAGTAGGAATTCTTGCTATTTTGCAGGAATGGTCTGACAGCAATAAGAACAGGTAGCTGTCTTTTCAATGGACAACATCACTGGGATGAGCAAGGAGGATATAAGGGAAACACACTTCCAATAAGTCCATTTGGTCAAGGTCAGACAAAACAGCAGAGCGCTAATTACAAAGGGGTGTACTACAGGACTAGGAGAAGCATGGCTAGAGACATTAGGAGAGCTGTCGACTTGGATACACTGGTGATAAGTAATTTACGAAATTAAAGTTACACAATCAGAACTGTGTCAACATTTTCTATTCACAAACTTTTGAGAACATTTTCTAATTAATAATCTGGGGTATTTCGACTTTAGGTTTAGAATTACTGAACTTAATTGATCCTATTTTGTTCAGTGCTGGTTGAAATTTTTAAACTCATGCCAAATTGTGCAAAATCAGTGATTTTCATGTTTGCTCAATTTTCACAAACTTGCATCAAAGTCCAGTGCAATGTTGCTTCATTTTCACAAATTGCACATTTTTTTTAAATATGAGTTTTTAAATAATGTGCAAACAAGAAAATACCTCCCTTTTCCTCAAACTGCACATTTTGGGTTCTTAAATGTGCAATTTCAGCAAATAATGGCACCAGTCAACTTTTATATAACTACCACTGTAATTAAACTCTACAGAATTTTTTGAAATTCAATGGAAGTAGACTTTGCAAATTTTGTGCAGCTCTAATGTGTGAGCCAGTGCAATATTCACATTCTTGTGTCTGGCAGCAATCAGTGCTGTTACGCTGCACAAACCATATTTTTACACAGTAACATCAGTGACATCTAGCACTCTGTTTTGCATTTTGTGATCTTTACTGACAGGTCTCCACCCTTTGGTGCAGATCTCCACTTTCAGTATAGCAATTTTATTAATTTTTTTTATTTTGGCAGAATGATGAGCACTTTAACTCCATTTTTTATCTTAAAAAATACATCTGAGTATCGGCTGGTTCCACCTTTCTTTGTTACTGGACGAATGTTTTGGTCTGTGCAGCTTTTTCTGCTTTGAAGTCATAATCAATTGCTATAACATCCCAGACTGTTGCTATGGAAATCATTCAAATGTCACAAGAAGATTATTATATGCAGAGATGCAGCAAAATTTAATTGCACCAGCAGAATTCTGGCAAAATTGTGAATTTCACTGCACAAAATATCTTGCAAAATTCATGCATTCCACAAAATATTTTGTGGTGTGAAATTTTGAATTTCACTGGCAAAATGTGGAATTTCATTTAATTTCATTTATTTTGTATTGAAAGGTCTGTGGGCTAAAACCCATTTTTACTGACATCCAATTAACACACAACATAGATACAAAACACAGTGACAAGATAGTCAGATACAATAGATTAACAATGGAATTGAACATTCAAGAGAAACATTTACAAACAGAATTAATGAGCATATTGTTTCTAAGGGCTGTCTTAAAACAGACTAACCTTTTGTGAGTAGTAATACTGCTTGATAGTTCATTATATAGTTTAACAGCAGAAAAAGTCACAGAGTTTTGAGCAAATTCAGTATGAAAATATAGAATCTGAAAACAATTCTTACTCTGCAATCATGTGTAGCCTAGTTTACAAAGCCTAGGGAACAGACAAAGAATATCTCTTGGCAATAAACCCAGTTGACTCTTATGTAGAAACATCATAGACCTAAAATTAAAATGCCCTACCAAGGAAAGACAGTTAAAGTATTTATAAAGGGAACAGTGATGTGTTAATCTGGGTTGTCCAGTCACAAAATGTATTACCGAATGATATGTCACCTGAAGTTCTGATAAAATCTTATCAGTAGTGTATGAATAAACTGTAGATCCATAATCAATTATAGAAAATAATAGACTATGTATAAGTAATTACCTTGTATCAACTGTGAGATTAACTCTTATGTGGTATAAGAACCCTAGTCTTTTATGTAATCAGCTAATCGGATCCATAACATGAGATTCATATGTAAGATGAGAGTCCAATTGTAAGCCCAGATATTTAAACACCCTGACTTGCTCTATAACATTGCCTGAGTTGTCAAATATGGTAAATTCCAATGTAATTGATCTCCTGGGATGAGAGAAAACCATTGTCTTAGTTTTACTAGAATTTAACACTAATTTTATGTTTTTCAAACCAATGATGCAATATATTAAAATCAGTTTGTAATGTTTTTTGCAAAGAAATCAAACTAGCACCCGAATAGAAAAGAACCGCATCATCTGCATACAGAATGAATTCAGTTTGTGTAAAATTAACAGATAGAGAATTAACAAATAAAGAAAACAGTAACGGCCAGATAATGGAGCCCTGTGGGACTCCACGCCTTAACATAGCCTGTCGAGAGAATATTCAATTTATTACCATTTTCTGACTCCTATTGGACATATAATTACCAGGCCAGGAGATTACCTCATTAGATACATATACACCAGGCAGAAGTTTCAAGAGCTCAGCATGGTCCACCAGGTCAAATGCCTTGGTAAGGTCCATGAAAGCTGCAGCAACATAGTTTTCATCATCCATTGCTTTGGTAACTTGTCTAGTGAACCTCATCAAGGCAGTCTCAGTGTTATGGTTGGACCTGAAACCATGCTGAGACTCTGACCACTAATTATACTTTACAAGATGTTCAGTCAACTGGTCATAAACAATTTTTTCTAATATCTTTTAAACAGGAGCTAACAAAGACATGGGATAAAAATTATTTTGATGGGATCTAGGGCCAGATTTAAAAACAGAGTTTACGACTGAACTTTTCCACACATTAGGATAAACTCCATAGCAAAGAGAATGATTAAACAGCTTCATTAATGGTATATATATATATATATATATATATATTAATGGTATGTACAGTACGACCTTCTACAGTACCCTAAAGTCTATGTTATCCAGTCCATTAGTAGGCCAAGGATTCATTTTAGAAACATAACTTATTATATCATTAGGCTGTAAATAATGAAAATAGAAACTAGGAATGTTACAGTTATTTGTCCAGTTGTTCATGGGTTTCTGTAGTAATCAATCTAAGTGATCACTTAATCCATCTAAACTCCATGGAGGCAATGCTATACTTCCCCAAATTAGAAAAATGTAAATTAAATGTTTCTGCAACTATTTTGGAGTCAGTTATTACAGAACCATCCGTTTCTATTACATAGTTTTCTGTCCCTTTTGACTTACCCATTAAAGAGTTAAGTGCTTTCCACTAGTTTCCGTCAGTTTTTGTTAAAAAAATCAGTTTTAGTTGCTCGTGTGGCTGAGTGACATTTATTCATAAGTTCCTTATACATTAATTGATGGTTCAATTGTTTTGTCTTGCCATAAATTCTCCAATCCCTCTTTCTTTTTCTGATCAATGTTATGTATATTAGGGGTAATCAGATGTTGTTGTCCCCTTTAACCCTTACTGTCTTAGAAGAAGGAGAAGAAGAAGCATTTATATAGTGCTTTTCATACACAGTGTATCCCAACGCACTTTACAAGCAACGCTAGACTGGTAGTAAAGTGACTGAATGAGTAGTGGCAGCCATATCACACATCATCACCCACATGCAGCCTGGATAATTGCATAAACCGGTTTATGGGAAGGGGAATGTTGACCAGGGCACTGGGAATGTCCCCTATTCTTTGTGAAGATTGCCCTGGGTTCTTTTACTTCCACCTGGACACCCACCAGAACAACACCAGGATGGGTAGAAGGGACCTCAGTTTAATGTCTCATCTGAAGGATGGTACATCCGAGCAGTATGGCACCCCCCAATACTGCACTCGGATGCCAGCATTTTAGGTGCAAGTTAAATCCCGGTGTGGGATGAGAACCCAGGACCTTCTGGTCCAGAGGCAGATATGCTACCAACTGAGCCATGCTGACACGATGTCTTAAGAGGAATTACTTTATCACATATGTTAATAAAATAGTCAGAACATTTTTGATATGCTATATCTGTGTCAGTGATATTATCTAAAAATTATCAATCTAATAACTGTATTTCATCCAAAAACTTCTGTTTGTCCAGATCTTTGAACTTTCTGTATGTTATGGTCTTATGTTTCTTTTTAGACACTTTGGCTGACCAATTGAAGTACACTGGGCTATGATCACTGATTCCATCTGGGGAAACCCCTGAAGTGATACTATGCAAAGGGTTATTGGTAATAACTCAATCTAAAGTGGAATCATACCCAGTGTTATAATTAACCCTGGAGGAGTCAGTGATAAAGTGAAGAAATGCCAGGTCAGCTATAATAGTTCTACCATCAGAAGTAGTGGATGAAACCCATTTCAGATTAAAATCACCACCTAAAATAAGTTCCCTACCAGTGGGTAAAATGGGAAACATTTTAAAAATAGCAGAAACACCCTCCTTTAATTTATCAGAGGTAACATACACATTAATAATAGATAAAGTTTTATTATAGCCTAAGGTAATATAAATAGTAAGTGACTCATACATACTGTTCTCAGGGATAATAGAATTTCACCTGCAAACAGTGGAATTTTGTCTGCGAGTGGTGAAAGTCCTCTGTTCATGGGCAATATTCTGCATTTCATGTGAAAAATTGTGCATTTCGCCAGCAGAATTTCATATTTTGCACCTGTGAAATATTTCCCAAAATTCTCAGATTTCACGAAATATTTCATATAATGAAATTTGCGGATTTCATCCATCTCTAATTATTATTACTTTAAAGCAGGAAAAAAAAACATCAGGGACAGACACATGGTAAATAGCAGAGATCCTCTTTTTGTGCAATTAACTTCTGTAATAAAAATGGAGGTCACATAATTCAAATTTTGGGACACTTTTCTGTAATTGAACTCTAGTGATGTCAACTGTTAATTTCTTTCTGGAAATCATAAAGTCACTTAAAGCTTAGCTTGCCCAAAAGTGATATCACTTTCTGTCTCAAGTTTCCATGAAATGGCTGATCCCTTGACTTAAGAAGGGCTATGTTTACACAGGGTTGTATTTTGACTATTGACACCTACAAGTAAGCCCAATGCCTTGTTTAAAGCAGTTTTTCATTCAGTTTTCAGATTGTAAGTGACCCTGCAGACAGGTATTCCCCTTTAAGAGAGTTACACAGCCCTGCGATGGTGGAATGGACATAAACAGATTTTACAATTTATTACAGAAAATTACAATTAGCATTATCAGGACTCAGCTATCATAGCATTCCAATAAACTTTAATTCCAATATATGCTGATCCTTATTACTAAAGGCATCTGCATGAAAACAGGGTCTTTGTCCCTTCAGCTTCATCTGTTCCTGCTACATTTCCTTGTTCTGAAGTCTTTGCCTTTTTGTCTTGTCAGAATAATGTCCATGTCAACAGACAGCACACAGGATATAATTTATGGGCAGGTTGAGGAAATGTGAACAGTTGAAACCTATGGGGAAAAAAACTATGCTGTTGAAGCAGTCTTGATTGATAATAGGTCCCAAAATTAAAATTTTTGAAGAATTTTGTGCTCCTAAGTTCTGCTGATGTCAGTTGTGAATTTTATGTCAGAAAATGTAAAATCCATTGAAGGTTCAACTTGTCAACTTCTGACTGTAGCACATCAGTGCCTACTGAATACCCCAGTCTGAGTTCTGACATACAGTACCGTGACTCCATCTACCTTCTGGAATATTATGTTTACTCATTCTACTGTATGTAACCCTCAATGCTGTTCTCCCTCAGGAATCTGTCTTATCCTGCTTTGAAAGCATAAACTGTACTAGCTTGAAGCCCCTGCTTTGTTTCTGGGGAGGCTATTCCACACGTTGACTGCCCTTGGTGTGATGTAATGTGTTCAGAAATGTTCTCTTATCCAGTTGCTCTTCAATTTGAGTATGTGTTCACTCTTTTTGCTTGCAGTCACCAGCTCAAACATCTGTGTATAATTTAACATTTCTATCTCTTTTTTAAGTATTTCAAGCACCATGATTATGTCCCCTTCAACTTTATCTTCTCTAGACTAAGTAACTTTTAATAAGCAAGGAACATTTTCAGTGATGTTCTTTAGGGGCAATTAAAAGTCCCTTTGAGCTAAATGAAAATGATTAAACAAAAAAAAATATTTAAATACAGCTCACACCACCTACATTTACTTCTGAAACTGTTCTTGGCAAGTGGTTTTCACAATGTTATATTGTAGCCTGGTTGACTTGCATTGATGGACCAGTTATTTTTGGAGTGATTATATGAATCCAGTTGTGTGTGACTACCATCAGTGTGGTCCCTAAAAGCTGCTAGATCTGACATTCTCAAAATCCCATCTGAATACCATAAGCAGACACAAACTGACAGTCTGAACAGAAATAATAAAACAAGTTAATAATTTAACCATGGCTGTAGTCTTGATTGTGTCCATCATGGCACAGCCTACAGTAGCTTATAAAGCATTTTTCATGTGGTAAATGTATAAGGACAGAGTGGTCTTTCCCACTGAAATACTTCTATCACTATGTGTTATTAATTTTAGTATGTTATTTCCATATGACTTGTGTTTCTCATACCTTTTAAGTCTATTGTGCTGCAAATAGTTCAAGTTTTGTTCAAAAAGTTTCAAAATGTGCCGTACCATTTTGGAAGTTTGCAGAACTCAAATTAGAATGATAATATCACTGTGTTTCCCACCTCCAACAGGAAGTGGCATATATGTCCCATGAGCACATCTATCAGTCAGGTTTTGATAGGGTTTTAACAGAACTAAGAGTGAATGTATCTGAGGAGCATTATACACATTTCTACTATCTGCCTAATGATTATTAAGAACCTTTTTCACAATGAGTTCCTTGTAGGCATTATATGCTGGTAAAGAAGATGGAAAGCACTTTGTAACTGCAATGATTAATATTTTAAGACTGAATATTTTACAAGTAAATCCAGAAGCTGTCTCATTTTCTGACAGAGATAAAACATGGTATTCTCCCCTTGCTTTATCTTAAAAAAAAAAAGAAAAAAGCCTATGTCAATAAATCTCCAGTCCTTGAATACCAGGCACAGCATTTTTGAATCACTCAGTTGCATGCTGATTATACACTGATTAATAACAAGCACTGCTATTATAAAATATTGCCCCAAGGAACCAAAGGAAGATTAATGAGTCCTGATTATCTTTGCAATTAAATAAAATATTGACATGTTTAAAGGATCACCGTCTCAGTCTTCTTGCTTAAAGCTGGATTAGAAACATAATTAGAGTAGCTTCCTCATTCGTTAAAGTATATCTTTCCTTTTTTTTTTTGCTGGGCTTCCAACACTAACCACAAACTGCACTGTGAGTAAGTTGCAGAGCAAATAAAGTTGGTGATTTGAAATGAATTTTGTAAGAGTCAGTCAGTTTGGTTTTGACAGAATAATGCATCACTGAGCAATTAAATACACTACATGATGTACAGTTTTAACCAATTAATTTTGTATATGTTTCTTGGGCATAATGACAGCATATTTAATTATTTTTTATTTAGTGACTGGTTGAAGTATTTATTTATTACAGATTTATTTAACAAGGTTAGCCTGACAGAGGTAACAAACAATCCCAATGACAGCCACAACATGGGATTTATAATGGGTTTAGCAGGAGCCAGAGTTATGTATCCTCTTATCATCTTAGAGTGAGAGAATCACAATGCAAAGGTGAATGGTTCTTATACCCACATAACGCAAGAGAGGTCATTATTATAGCTACAAGAGACTGTCCTAGGTTTCCTATAACAATATCACAAGTCACCTGTTTCATGTGGAAAAAATAAGTTCCTCATGTGTAGGCAAATTGTCATTGCTGCATGCTTGAATCAGTGCTGCTGATATACAGAATAATAGATAAATGGAAACCAGCATTGAATTACCATAGAACCGAGTATACCTCTTCTGCCTGAATATGACTGTAAGTTCCTTCAGGTTAGAGTAATCATGGTATACTGACACAGTAAGACCAGTAAGACCATAACTGCGTCTGCCCTTAGCATATCAACTGGCAGTCAAATGACTTTAGTTTTTATATTATTGCTACATCATGATCTGAAAGAGTTACATTTTAGAGTAGAAATAAATTTCACTATCAGAAACTGTAAGTAATCATATCCTGAAAATTCAAAATTATTTCTAGCATGCACAGATCTGGTGATGCATGACATGACTTACCTAAGTATACCACCTGAATTTGCATTATGAAAAATATTATACAAAGCCATACAAGGGTCAGTTTTTGCTGTTGGAGGTTTTCATAGAAGGATAAGCAAACTCTTTCCTGCCCCTTAAGGGACTGGCTAAATGGCCAAAATAGACTTTGCAAATTAATTTGTGACGTTGGCAAAATTCATGAACTGTTGACTTCACAAAGTTTTCACATGAGTGGACCTTTTTCTATGTGAATTGACTTGAATTCACTAGAAACATTACCACTTTGCTTGACTTTGCCTTATTTTTAGGGCTGCAGAGGGTGGAGCCCTGTAGTCCTTTTATGATTAATGAGAAAAAAGATTCTGCATTCTTTCTGAGCGAACAACATGTTGAACTTGCGTCACAGTCACCTCAGCGGCTGTAAAGCAGTTCACCCAGGTTGCCCTATCGGCACAGCATTGCACTATTTTAGATTGCCAGCCAGGAGTGTAGCCAGAAATTTCCATTTTGTACACAATCTCCAACAGTTACACCCCCCAATTAAAAAATGTACACCTCCTTTCCAAATGGCACCCCCTTCCAGACAAGTCAGATTGCTGTCAGATGACTCCTCTACTCTTTAAATGTGCCAGCAGTCACAGCAGAACACAGCCCACTCTGTCATATCCAAGATGGCTGCCACACTTCACTGCACATGCGATAGCAGTCAGACATGTACAGTAGCATTTGGTGACTATCTTGGTCATGGAGAAGTGGGCCCTGTTCCACCATGACTGCCTGTTGTATTAATTTGTTTCCTAATATTTTAATAAAAAAAAAAAACAACTATCCCTCTTAGCATCTACCACCCCACAACCCCCCAGAAACATAACTGTGACACTGGGGGTGCCCATTTCCCCAGTGTCGCGATTCGGGATTATCTCTCTTTTTTTTCTGACACTGGGGGTGCCCAATCCCCCAGTGTCACAATCAGGGATCATTGGTCTTTTAAAATTCCACCCACCTGACCCTCCCTCTCAGCACCCACCACCCATACCCCCCAGAAACATAACTGTGAAACTGGGGATGCCCAATCCCCCAGTGATGTAATCAGGGATCTTCAGTCTTTTTTCTGACACTGGGGGTGCCCAATCCCCCAGTGTCACTATCAGGGATTGTCTGTTTTTTTTGGTGTTTTTTTTTTTCACCTGTAAAAATAAAAATCAGTCCATCAATGTCTTCCCCCATATAAGTGTGACACCGAGGGTGCCCAGTCCCCCAGTGTCAGGATTAGGGATCTTGGGTCTCTTTTTTTTCACCTGTAAAAAAAAGGTACATCTATGTCTTTTGCCACCATTGCTTACCCACTACCCGACCCTACAACTGAGCATCCACCACCCTGCACCCCCTCAAGCCCTTACTTACCCATCAGGAGTCCAACACTGTAATCCTCTCTGGACCGCAGATATGGCTTTGCTCTGCAAAGCTGGACCTCAAACTGAAGACACAGGAATGTATTTCATCAAATCTAGTAAATGTTATTGAAATTCAGTAGGCAAGGATAACAAAGCACATACATCAAAATAACACAGTAACCAAATAGGAGATATCAAAGAAAAAAAAAACAGTAGTACTGTTTAGTGGTTAAGACATAAAAAGACTAATCCTAAAATGACTACTGCTATACTCTAAAGATCTGTGCATCCTTGCCACCCCTACCCTTCTCTCCATCCTGTATAAGACAACCCACCCCCACCCCAAGCTCCGGAGAATAACAATACAACTCCATGTGGCATACCATGATAATGGATAAGCACCTAATAAGAAGAACAGTTTGTCTGTATTCTTAAAGAATATAACAGGGGGAAAGATGTTCAAATAAAACAGAACCTATATATAGTCTACAGTAATATGAGAAACATAAGATCATAATAATGCATAACCATGTATCAGCCAGACATGCAGCAACAGATTATCACCCAGTATTATAAAGTCAACAAGGTGTACAAAGGCTCCCATATGTGGTTGTATCTCATCAGTCTGTCTGCTAGACATGCAATTGTCCTCTCTGCTTGTAGGATGAAAAGTATCTCTCTATATTATTCAGTGTAGCAAGGGATAGCCTGATCACACCAGTGTCTGAGAATGATCTTTTTGGAACGGGCCGAAATAAGAGCTATATGCAGTTTTTGTTTGCCAAACAGTTCTTTGGCATAATATCCTAACAGACAAATTTCTGGTGTAAACACATGATCAAGTCCCAGCAATGAATCCAGACATTGCTTAATGGTTTCCCAAAGAGGTTCAACCCTTTCAAAGGACCACAAAATATGATATAACGATCCGGTCGTTTTCTGGCATCTAGTGCACATGTCCGAGACAAGCTTACCCATTTTATGCAATTTAATTGATGTATAAAACAAATTGTGCAGAAGTTGAAATTGCATAAAGTGATATCTGTCCCACTTAATATATTTATAAATATCCTTCCATGTGTGACACCATTTGCAGGGAACATGCAGGGAGGGAAGGGCTAAGTCCAAAGAATAAAGAAATTCAGGTCCTCTAGCAAGGTGGGCCTCCTGCAACTTCACATGATAGTAGGAAACAGTGTGAGAAGTGGTAGCAGATAAGGCTAAGCCAAGTATTAGCTTGACATATGTCTTGAGCCAGATGCCAGATCTGAAATGTTGTAGCAACATGTGAGGTAGGTGGAGGTACTGGAAGCATGTCAGAGTGGGCCAACCAAATTTCTTCTGTACTACACAGTACTACAGCCTCCATCCCTCAGGTGCGATGGCAGCACCAACAGTACTACAGCCCCCATCCCTCTGGTGTGATGGCAGCAGCAACAGCACTACGACCTCCCTCCCTCAGGTGTGACAGAAGCAGCAGCACTGTGGCCCCCATCCCTCTGGTGTGATGGCAGCACCAACAGTACTACAGCCCCCATCCCTCTGGTGTGATGGCAGCAGCAACAGCACTAGACCTCCCTCCCTCAGGTGTGACAGAAGCAGCAGCACTGTGGCCCCCATCCCTTAGTGTGATGGCAGCAGCACTACATTCCCCATCCGCCAGTGGTGATGGCAGAAGCACTACAGCCCCCACCCATTCGGTGTGATGACAGTAGCAACAATGCAGTCCACATCCTTCTGGGGTGATGGCAGTAGTGACAGCACTATGATCCCCTTTCTTCAACACCCACAGCCCACATGCACAAGTTACATCTCAGATTGTTAGATCTCAGATGGGAATTCATCTGAACCATCACTGCTAAGGTGGACCACCTTTGTTTTTTCCTATCTATAATTTAACTGCCTGAATTGAATTTCTGCCTGTGACACCGCTGACCAGGGTTAGGGAACAGACTTGGGTGTTGGAGGGCCAGCTGGCGGGTGAAGGCTTGAGTGTCCAATGACCACTCACCTCTCCTGGGAGGGAGGTGGGTTCACAGCTCAGCATTTGCTGGCCCCTGCTGGAGGACAGAGGCATGACAACACGTCAGTCCTCACTGTGGGAGGGCAAGTGGCGGACATCGGCTTGTACCATGACATCATGTGGCCTGTCATGCTCCCAAGAAAATGGAAACACCCACTGGCCAACCGAAGGATGGCTGCTGGTCCCTCCATAAGCCAGAAGCCCCAGACATGTGTCTGTTCGACCCCTACATGCCCAGGATACACAGGAGCTCTTTGGGGCAATTCTCCTCCCCATGTAGCCTCCCAGAGGTAGAGGGCCCACTCAATGAAGGGTTACTCTGGGTTACCTGGTAGCACAGCAGTAAGGGGCAGTAGATGGTGGTCAGGACTCAGCAGTGGTAGTAGGGGACCTTGGCAGGCCTGAAGGGTGGATGGCCAGGGGTAGGAGGAGCAAAAAACTGCTTGAATTTGCTTCTTTGCAATAAAGTGTCTTCACCTAAAAATCCACACGTGATTAGTGGAGGACCTTCAAATGGATGTATGCATCTCCCAGACGTGGATGCTTTTTTTACTTGGCGTCCATGAAAAGGGTGTCTCCCAGTTTTCATGTCTTTGTTCAGATGTGAATTGAGCACTACTCTGCCCACCAGCATCATACAGCCCCTGGGGTCTTACCTTCTGTATGTCATTGACTGTGCTTTCAAAATCCACTGGCCAAACATAAGTAGTCTTAAATATTTAACATTTGCTTTTTGTTGAAGCAGTCTATCAGAAAACTTTTTGTTGTCACAGAGACTGAAACAGCAGGTGGGAGAAAAAGTGCAAATGATCCAATTCACCTAAATGGGGTGCTGACAGTGAAGTCTTTTCATAAATGGTAAGGCAGTTTTTTCCTTGTGAACATACTTTCATTTAGACTAGTTTTCATTCAAATAACTGAGGATTTTGGATGGTCCTGCTGATTATAAACTTGAATAAGCTAGTTGGTAACAGTGATCCTGTATTTAACAAGGCAACAGTGATCCTGTATTTAACAATCTACAACCTAGATGCTCATATGCAAAGGATACAATAAACACCTGACTAAAATCTAAAAACAAGCTTATAAAACACATAAAATGTATCTGAACATTTATCTTTACCTATACAGAATCATTGCAGCCCAAGTAAACTCAAGTAAATTACATGGTACACTGACTACTGTTCTATGATGTAGTAAACAAATATTGGTATTTTTTTATATTCTTTGTAAACCAGGTAAGGCCCACTAGGCAGAACTGCCTGTTTTCGGGAGTGACCTAGAAGCACTAGGGAGGTTAAATGACTTGCTTGGAGTTACACAGTATGCAAGTGGAGGTTGTGGGAATCAAACCCAAATCTGTTGGATGTACCCAGTTCAATCACTGTTTGTTACTCTAACCACTAGGCTATACTGCCAGCTATAACACCCATATATGTTTTAATATATGATTTTAATGGTAGTCACAGTACCCACAGTACAAATTATGAACATGAAACACTTTACAACATTTTACTAAAACTGAACTGCCACTCCATCTGCTTATTTTTTCTTACATCAAAGTCAGTGAATACTTGACAGAGTACTGTAAATAGCTTTTGATCAGGCTTTATTATTCTACATCCAGAAACAGATAACATTTGTTTATTCTGGATTTATTTAATATTTATTTTCTGTGGCTCAGTATACAGAATCCAGTATTGTGTGAGGCAAATGTTTTTACATTTTGGAAGAGGCATGTTTTTACATTTTGGAAGAGGCAACACATCTTATCCATTTAGGATTCATGTTAGAAACAAGTTTTCTTCATATTTAAAACATATTCAAGTGTAAGTGTATTCATTTAGTAGTTTATGCTGACTAATATATGCTGTGAAAACAATAAAGGATTAGTAAAGGATTTATTGTGAAGCACTCAGGATCTATAATAGAACTCCTGCAGTTTCCCAGCAAGTTTTGTAAAAAATCTATGCAATTTCAGGTTACTTTTCCTGCGAGTTTCCAGTGGCCCTGCCCATGTGTGCTGATACCTGTAATTTTTTTTGTATAATACAGTGTAATATAAATAGTAAAAGACTCTTAGGCACATACTACATGAAAACTGTGGTTCCAGGAAGGAAAGCAGTCCTCAGGTGATGGAGATGTTGGTGGGAAGCATGGGTGGTTAAACTGAATGGCTGATTACAACAAAGCAGTGCGGGTGATTTCCTTACTGACTCTATACCAGCAAAGCAGAAAGAATGTGAAGCACAGCAGCATTCATTTTGAGATGTTGAAATCTGGGTTCAGCCGCTGGCTGCAGTAGCACTACTGCTTGCAATGCCAACAACCCAGGGTCAGAAGCAATCTCGGGTTGCTGGAGGTCTGGCCAGGGGAGTAGGATCGAGCACCCAGGGGACTACTGTCCTCTGGGAGGGTGGCTGCAGGTCCTGCTGCTTTACCACCACCTGTGTGACCATGGGTGGTGATGCAATGGTGCTGCAGAGTGATCAGGAGGGGAGGATGCTAGCCAGGATCTGGAGCAGTGGCATGTCTGTATGTGACCTACCTCCTTGGATCTCCTCTAGTGCCGGTGCCCTCAGGGACAGAGACCAGAAAACCAGGAACAATCACCCCACATTGGCTACTGGCAGAAGGGACCTAGGTGCCCCAGACTTCATAACTAGGCTTCATGAGGGACACACTGGGCTGCCCGACACAAACACACTAAGGGAGCATGGAGGGGTGACCTGGGGTCTCCTTCCCTTCCCACCTGGTGGGGTACAACCCAGGCAGGATAGAGGCAGGCCCACAGGAGCTCCTGAGCATTATCTGGGGTTGAAGCTGGGGATACCCAGCCTAGGGATCTCTGAAAGTGGAGACTGATGCTGTGAAAGGGACATAGAAAGAGAAAATAAAAAAAATTTAAAAAGATGCTGAAATCTTAGAGATTCTGTGCAGTAACATGCAATTTCCGTGAGGCACCGGTACAAGAATTCAAAATCCGCAAACCAAGGAGGATTCCGTGATTGTTACCGGTGTTACCGGTAAAATTGGAAAACCAGGGTCCCTGCCAAAAAGGTATCTTACCATTTTTTACGAGGTGTTCCACTAATTCTGCTTCCCATAAAATCCAGACTTTCTTTGTCAATACTTGGCCTGCAACTTTAAAGTTGAGAATTCCTAATAAAGGCTGTGTGATATCTTTTTGTGGGTCAAGCTTAAACATAAACAGAGCTGCCTGTGGTCCTGTAAGGAGTTACCTATTGGGGTGTCTATCAGCATATTTGGGAGCTTTTTGTGAGGGATTTACAGCTGAGAACAGGGATCAAATCCCAGTTGGGAACATAAAGCATGTTTAATATCCAACCACTGTGGAATATAGGAAGAACTCTGTATGCCCAGCCTGGAGTGGATCCAACAATAAAATCTAGAACAATGTATGGGCAGATAATAAAGAAGGATTTTTGGAGCTTTTAATCCTTCCTTCTCCCTGGGTCACATAAGTTTGGCTAGGGTGCTTCAATGAGGTTTTCCTCACCACAAAAATCTAGAAATGAGCCTATTGATCTGCACAAATGAGGTATTGGGCAAAGCTGGATTAATCATTATAAGAGGATAGAGAAGGTGCGGTAGCACATTCATTTTAATTATGCTCAGGTGACCCCACAAAGATATTGGTAATAGAGACCAACTGTCAAAATCTGTCTGAAGCTGTGTAACTACAGTGTCCACATTATATTGTTTTAACTTAGACAAAGTAGTGCTCAGATAAGTACCAAGGTACTTTAATTCATCTTTAACCCAGAGAAGCCCTAGATTCTCCACACTTGCCCTTGTAATGGCTGCATTCATAGGTATCATTTCTGTTTTGGAATGGTTCAGTTTGTAATTAGATATAGAACCAAATTGTGTGACAATATCCAATGCTACCAGTAGTGAGACAGCAGGAAACTGGACATGTAAAAGTATATCATCAGCACAAACTGACAATTTATACCGATATGGACCCAGAGTGATACCTTGAATTTGGGGGGAAGTATTCATTTTCCTAATTAAAGGTCCCAAAAAAAGATTGAATGAAAGAGGGGAAAGAGGGCAACCTTGCCTCATACCTTGTTGTAATTGAAAGCTGTTCGACAATACACCATTACAGAGAATATGTGCTGACAGGTGAGTGTAGAGCACCTTTATCCAATGAATAAACCCTGAGGGGATCCCAAACCTGGGCAGCAAATAAAACAGATAGTCCCAGGATACTCTGTCAAATGCTTTCTCCACATCCAGGAAAGCCAACACAGCAGAGGTGTAGGAGTCCCTGGATGTGGAGATAAGATGTGAGACTTTCTGAAGATGGCCATCTGAAAGTCTCCCCGACATGAACCCCAATTGTTCTCTGATTATAAGGTGTTCTCAAACTGACTGTAACCTCATAGCCAATATTTTAGCTAGGATTTTAAAGTCTACATTAATCAATGAGATTGGTCTGTAATTATAGGCAACTATGGGGATCTATCCCAGATTTTGACAAAACACCACTATATTGGCCACCATGAGAGAGGGGTCTAACACCCCATGAGAGAATATATAATTAAATGTTTCCAGTAATAACAGGCAGACTAAATCCTTAAATTTTCTGTAAAAGTTCAGGATATGTCCACCTGGACCAGGGGATTTATCTGGAGTCAGAGACTTGATTGCACTAATGACTTCTTAAAGAGCCAGAGGCGCTTGCAAAACTGCTACCTGTTCCTCTCTTAAAGTAGGCAGGTCGAAATCTCGCAAGAAAGGTTCAAATCAAAAATAGTCAAAGGGACCCTGGGACGAGGTGTACATGGATCTGTAATATACCTGGAATTGGGCCACGACACCCCATGGGAGGTAACAATCTGTCCCAAGTCCAAGCATGAAGACGGGACAATTCTGTCAAAGTATCTCACCTTAGTGCATAATAGGAGTTCAGCCTTCTCTCCTAACCAAATACAATTGTATTTTGCCCTAAGGGATTCCAACTGTTTCCAATCAGAGTGTGGGGGAATCAGCATAAATCCTTTTTTCTACAGACCTAATCTGATCCATCAAAAGGGAAACTGCCTGTGAAGCTTCCTTCTTATGTCTAGAGTCCATTCTGATCATTTCTCCCTTGAGGGCACATTTTACTGCCTCCCAGAGAATATCTAATTTAGGCATAGTGGGTAAGTTAAGGTCAAGAAAAGACCTGATAAATTGCTGTATTCACTCCACCATAGCAGGAACCTGTAATAGTTGATTATTAAGATGCCACATCTCATCTCTCATGAGAGAGGAGACAAGATTAACCTGCAAAATAACTGGGTGATGATCTGAACCCACCTTTGATCCATATTGACATAAAATTATTCCTGGTAACTGTTCTAATTCCAACAAAAAGAAGACAATTCAGGAAAAAGAGTTGTGAGGGGCCAAATGAAAGGAGTATTCCCTTGCAGTTGGATGCAGTGCCCTTCAGGGATCAACTAAGCCCAGCGAGTCCATAAGTCCTCATAAGGCTAACTGACTTGGTGATAGAGCTTAGCAATGTCTACTGGACTGGTCCTTTTCATTATCAAAAACAATAGTCCAATCCTCCTCCAAAATCATATGAAGGAAGGCCCAGGGGAATAATAACGGTATCCGTTGAGAAAAAAAGGAGGGATCCTCCTCAGTAGGACAATAAACTGATCCTAGCACCACTTCTGCATGACCTAACAGAGCCCTTAAAAATATATATCTCCCCTGGGGATCTGCAATTTACTGAAGTAAATGGAAGGGGACAGTCCGAGCTACCAAAATGACCACCCCCCCTTACGAGAATCCCCCCCAAGAGTCAAATGTCTGCCTGACCCAGAAACGTCTAAGGGACAGAACCTGAACCATGAGGAGATGGGTTTCCTGGAGCAATGCTACATTCACCTGCAACTTATGCATGTTTAATAATACTTTAGATCATTTTGTCAGAGATTGAGCCCCTTTAATAGTCCATGAACACTATCTCTAATTGTAAGCCATATCCACCATTGAGAAAAGGAATGCACCTACACAGTGAGGGAACTCCCCAGTGGGTGTTAGCAAAATCCTTTAAATTGTCCATTAGTCTCGGTGAAATCCCACCCTGCCTCCCCAACCCCACCACCCAAAAAAACCAGACACAGAACTATAGTAACACAGAACCAAATCCTCCAAGTAGAGTCAGTGAAGTCCAGTTCTCTCCAAAATCAAACCCCTGCCATGTAATGGGAAGAATTGTGGAACAAGAACCCTCTATCCAAGTTTGAGGGTACATTATAATAAAATAAAGCCTCCCCCCAAACCTTAACCCCCCATAAATAATCTCAAAAATATCCTCCCCACTTTGAACTGGTGCATGAGGCACCTATTCATTATAGCCCACTGCTCCTCACATCCTTGATCCCCCACTACCAACCTGTATATGTCTCTGTAAGCTGCACCACAAGAACAGCTCAAACCGCAAGGAGTGTGCACGAAAAAACAAAGCAGACTGCAAGCACGGCAATTATCGGGACTACTCCATGGTTGTTGCAAAAAAAATATACAGTATATATTTATTGTTAAAAATGAGAATGCCAAAACAGCAACTGCTCATGGCTAACCTTTACCAGTTTTGCATGTACTGGTGCGTCGTCAGGAGGTCAGGAGCCAATAGATGCACAGATCATAAATACAAATTTCTTAGAGGTACATCACCAAAAAAACATTCATTAAAGTGTGACGTGCATAATAATTCAAAGTGCAAAACAATTAAGTGCTACAGTGCCTAAAAACATGGTTCTATAGCTATCATAATTTTTAGAAATGTATAAAATATTACTACCGAAATCCTGCTCAAGATTTTACTTACTAGAACAAAACTAATTTTATCATATGCAGCAGTTCACAATAAATACTATCATATAAATCTGATCTTATGATAAATGCAATGAAAACAGGGGTGTCCAAACAGTACCTATCACCACTCTTAGAAAGAAAATTATTATAGAATATTGAATTCATATCAAAATTGCTATACTATAGGAGAGAGAGAGATAAATGGCAAACTCAAGAGCCACACATCCTCCGCATCAGATCCTACAAAGCCTTAAAAATTGTCACCATTCCTGCAAGACCTAGCCAACGTCGATTGGTCCTTTATCTACCAAGCAAATTCACCAGACACTGCTTTAGAGAATTTCAAATCCAGGTTCCTTGCTGGAACCATCATGCCCCTATCAGACGAGCCAGAGTTCATGAAGAACACCTTCCCTGGACCTCAGCTGGCATCATCGCCAGACTCAAAGACTGGACCTGGCATGGAATGCTTTTAAGGGGAGTGGTCTGCCCCAAGACCACCAGAAGTACCGAACTCTGTGCAATACCTGTACAAGGCTGATCTGATCGGCAAAGGCTAAGTACTTCAACACTGCATTCCATGCAAATGTGAACCATCCTGCTAAATTCTGGAAGGTCCTCAAATCCCTTCTAGACCCTCATTCCCAGCCTCCAATGCCATCCCTAAATATAGGCTCATCCACGTTAAATGACCCCCCCACTGTAGCTGCAGCTTTCAACTCCTTCATTAACTCTGCCACTTCCTTGCCATCCCTTCTTCCACCGCCTCCACCATCCTCTGCCCCTCTTCCTGATCCTGCCTCTGACCCCCTCCTACCTACTCCTTCTACCTCCACTCAGTTACTCCACTGAAGGTGTATAACGCCCTCCTTGCTCTCAATCCATCCAAGGGCATCTGACCCACTGTCCTCGATGCTAAAATGCTACTTCTATCGGACCCTGCCATTGCCGCCCCCATGGCTTCGATTTTCAACCTGTCCTTCTTACAAGCCTTGGTACCAGCAGAATGGAAACACACCACAGGCATTCCCCTACCAAAGCGTGGTGACCCATCTACCCCCGGGAACTACAGACCCATTTCCCTCCTACCTATCCTAGCTAAGCTCCAAGAAAAACTTGTTCTCTCTCAAATCTCTACCTTCCTTGACTCATCTTTCTTCTCTACCCCTTTTCAGTCTGGATTAAGAAAATCACATTCCACCACCACCTCCCTTCTGCAGCTCACAGATTCTATCCTAGCGGCTATGGACAAAGGGCACATCACCTCAGCTGTCTTTGCTGATCTAGCAAAGGCGTTTGACACAGAACCCCCCCCCCAGCCAAACTTACCAGCGCAGGTCTCTGTCAGTTAGCCACCACCTGGTTCCACTCCTACGTGGATGGCCGGATGCAGTCGGTTAGGATTGGTAACTCAGTCTCCAACCCCCTCCCCATCAACTCAGGTGTGCCACAGGGCTCTGTCCTGGGTCCCTTCCTGATCTCAATCTTTCTAAACAACCTTCCCTCTGCCTGCCCAGACACTTCCAGCCATGTAAATATGCAGATGATACTGTGCTGTACACATCCGGCCCATCAGCTGATGATGTAGCGACCAGATTTCAGCAGGATTTCAACAATGTCCGCACTGGTTTCGCTCAAACCAGCTTCACCTCCATGCCAAGAAGACTGTCTCCATGTCCTTTGGCACAATGCAGAAACTCTCATGGCTCCCCTTCCCCATGCCCTTCCGCACCCTAGATGGGACTGTACTGGAGGACTGCCCTTCCTTCAGATACCTGGGGGTCTGGCTAGACCAGCACCTTGACTTTTTGGTACACATAGAAGATATCCACAAAAAACTCCATCCAAGACTGGTTGTCCTTTACTGCAATTATAGCTTTATCCCACTGCCGGCTCATCAAGCCATAGTACAGAAATTGATACTGCCAGTCTTTGACTATGGGGACATCATCTACAGTGCCACCCCCAGGTCCTCCCTGTTCAGACCGGACCCCCTCTTCCACTCCTTCTGTCGCTTTGCTCTTGACTGTCCCTACTCCACCCATCACTGCAACCTCTACCAAACACTAGATCTACCCTCCCTTCAGGATCATAGATCCTCACACTGCACACGTCTCAGTGCCAAATACTGGGCCCAGGCTTTGCCCCCTACCTCTCTTCAGCCCTGACTGATCTCCCACCCCCAGCCTATGAGCTCAGGACAAATGACTCTAGACTCCTTTATATTCCACATAGGCACTCCTCATCAGGTCAAGCAGCTTTCAACTACCGAATGCCTAAGTTATGGAACTCCTTTCCACCAGATATTTGGCACTCCTCACCCTCCCAGCACCTAAATGGTCTCCTAGCCGCGTATTTTGTCACCACCTGCTCTTGTGCCTAACACTCTTAGCCAAGTGAAAGCTACTGTATCCACACATTTTGCCACCACCTGCTCCTATACCTAACACATTCTCAGCGCTGTGTCATTCTCTCCCCACAGTCAACTCTGTCCCACTCCTGTACATTCTTTACTCAGTTAAGCGATCCCTCTACCTATTCTCCTTGTTAAAACCTTCAGTCATGGTGGCACAGGTTGCACTTCTGCACCCCATATCATTATCTTACCTGGGTCTGCCTTAGATGCTTTAACTCTCCTTGCAAATGCACAGGTACCCTGTTACACCAGTACCCTGTATAATGTCATACCCTGTATAAAGTTGCAGCCTTGTACCCTGTATCATGTTATACCCTGCATAGTTTTGCAACCTTGCTATTATACTGCCTGTACTGTCATCTCACCTGTTATATCGATGCCTCGTGTTGTTATATTGTATTTGTCCCCAGGATGCATCTGGAATTGAACGGTACCCTACTCAGTATGCCCTCCTGCTAAATCTCTTGAATGAATGAAAGAATGAATGAATAAATAAATACTTCAAGTAAGTTCCTCTAAGGACTTGTACCATTTAGGAATTCTGACAGGATGCTGTAATTTGATGATTCTCCTGGATTTGAACTATCCATTATGAGGATACTAGAGTGGAAATACAGTAAATGAGTTATTTCCACTTCAGGGGCATCATCAGTGAATTAAAAGCATTTATCTGGTCATTTTTAGTCTCACAGTCATAATTTAAATGCTATTCTATTTAAGGCCCCTAGCTCCCCCGAGTACCTAACAATGTATAAGCAGCTACACAATGCCTGCACCAAAGGCACCAGTCCTACAACATCTGAGTGATTCAGTTCAAAGCTTCAGAACAATATTAATTGCCCCTCTATGTTCTGGAAAATCATCCATTCATTTTTGGATTACCCCATCAGTCCTCAATTCTATTACTCAAACCTGGGAGTGAAGACTATATCTGACCAAAGCCGACCCGCTGGCATAGCAGTTGGATTTCCACTTGCAACACCAACGACTCGGGTTCAGGAATGATACCTGGAGTTGGAGGGCCAGCCGAGAGCAGTATCAAGCATCCTAGGGACTGCTGTTCTTCTCCGGGGGTGGGGGTGAGGGAGGGAAGAGTGTCAGTGCATCACAGACCCTAGCGGAAGCTGGGGGAACTGCCATGACCGGTGCCAGTACGTTCAGGGGCGAACACTGGATGTCATTGCACAGCCCTGCCCCAAGGGATCAAGCACTTGGAGAAAAGCTGGTCCCCCTGCATGACAACCCACTCTGCTTCACCCTCCTTTGCCTCCGACATCCACCGGGGGGACCTGCTCCTATGGCTCTGATGAGGGGTTAAGCCAGAGCTTTGCCCACAGTGTCCGTCAGGGAACCCACCCAGGGGGCAAGCCTGGACTTGGGGGTAGAGATGGGAAAAGGTCAGAGCTAAGGGGGTGCTGGAACAAAAAAACAAAAATTAAAAAAAGGCTATCTGTGACTCTATTGAAATACATTTCTCCTTGAATAGCTTGTTTTTCACCTGTGCCATCTCCTCCCTTCCTCCCTTCCTCCCCATCCTCTCCTTTTCTCCCCATTCCTGACCTTCTTTCTCTTTTTCCCTGTCTCTGGCTGCCTTTCTGGTGGTCCTACTGTCTCTTAACCCCACAAAATTAATTGCCCTTAGAGGCTAGGTCCAGAATTCTCTATTATTTTACTCCTGCTCTCGCATGCCCTATCACTAACCTCCAGAATATTTCTTTCCTCACAGACACATTTCTTGACATTTGGAGGAGGGCTAAAGTCATCTCCCTTACTGAATGTGCTGACTCTTTCAGCCCTAGAAAACAGCAATCAGCTGTCCCTCCTACCACTTTTGTCCAAACGCCATGAACATCTGGCATTCTCTAAACCCTCTCCCCCTTCCTTGACAACTCTTTCTCTCCTTACTCCTTACTCCTTTTTAGTCTGGCTTTAGAAAACCCCACTCCACTGTGTCCTCCATTTGTTAGGCTAACTGACACCATTCTTATGCTATGGATTAGGGATTGCTAACTTCTGTCATTTTTGCCACTATGGCTAAGCCTTCAAGATTGTTTTGTACCCCATCCTACTGAATAAATATATTGGGCTTAACTATCTCCCTGTTTGATGAAATGGTTTTGCTTCTTCCTAGTAAGAATGTCCCAGGCTATCCTCATAGGAGAATCTCCCTCCCCCACAACTCCCAATTGTTTCATATGTCTTTTAAAGCTCCACCCTGCTCCCAATGTTCTTCCATTATCTTCCAAGGTGTTTATCTTTTCATCAAATGCAAGGGAAAGGATGGCTATGTACAGGGCTCCTCAACAGCGTCCATGTCCTGCCTCCACACCATGCCTCCACTCCCTCTGGTTGGCTGCTGTCATCCGCTGCATGAAGACCATGACATCCAACACCCTACACACAACCACCAGAATCTGGCGCAGGAGCCTGGCTTGTGCCCACCTAAGCTTATGGGTAGTAGGCCGTCCGACACCTATGGCATGGGACAAGACAGGCAATCAGTGCAATGGCCAAGGGGCATATGCCCACCCAGAGCGTGCAATGGACAGCGGGACCACACACCTCTGGAGAGCCCGGAACAGACCCCCGTTGGGAGGCAATGACAACCAACAACACGGCACACCATGGTGGTACAGGCTAATTTGCATGCCTTGTGTCTTAAAAGTGCAGCAGAACAGCACAGGCCACAGACCAGTATTGCAACTGTTCAGGTACACAACTGGCAACATGGAGGGACCAAGGCCTCGTCACACACTGCAACAGGGTGCTGCAATGCAATGTGCTGTCACTGACCCCTACTGTGGTTCATGTCCACAGGTGAAAGAATGTCAGGAGGTGAAGGAGCGGAGAGCCAGGGGCCTGTTCACAAGCACAGGCCCGACTTTACAGCTGCTGAGAGCACTGCTCTCTTAAAGGCCTATATGGATCGGGAGGGCCTACTCAGCGATGCCATGGGCATGCTGTAGGAGCATACAGCAGGCTGGGGGGAGGTGGACCAGTACATTAACACCCACAGGCACCACCATCGCACCCCCCAGGAGTGCAAGGAGAAGGTTGCCACTGACAGGATGTGTATAAAGAACAAGGTTACAGCCATCCAGGCATCCCGCAGGGTGACTGGTGGTGGGCCGGTGACCGTGCCACTGCCTTCTGCCATGGAGGAGCTTAAGGCATCAATCACATGGCGGTGGAGGGCATGCCTGGTGGTGGGTTTCAGATGGGTGGCAGCCCCTCACTGCATGGTGAGTATGACCAGCTGCCAGGCATGCCTGTTGTGGGTGCAACATGCAGGTGTGTCTGAGGTCATGCCCACCGACACGTGTGTGCATGGATGCAGACACACAGTGCTGTACGGTGGTGGGTGGCAACATTGGCATGGCGGGTGTGGGGTTGGGGGTGGGGGTGAGGCTGGGAAGGATGGGGGTAGGGGTGGGGGGATGGGGGCCATAAGGTATGCTGCATCAACTGACACACTGTTCTTGTTTTGCAGCACCAGCACGTCTCCGTGCAAATGAACAGGTGGAGGTGGCCAAGGACATGGATGCCCAACCCTCGACCTTGACAGGCATCCAGAGCTGGGACAGGCTGTGTCTGAGCATTGTCGGGCATGCAGCCATTCCTGACATGGGGTCAGATGACCCCCTGGCTGTGTTCCTGCACGATGACAGCCTGGAGGTGCTGTGTGCAGAGACCCAGCTTGGTGTGTTGTCCGACAGAGATGATGACTTTACATTGGTACTGGAGAGCATAGAGGGGGTGATGCCCGACATGCCCCTACCTGCTACACAGGCACCAGCAGGTCCTAGCGCTGTGCCCGCAGCCCCACAACTGCCCCCCATCCCTGCCAGTACAGCTAAGTGTGGAGCCACAGCAGTGTCCGGTGTGGGTGGTGGTGGTGCTGTGGGTGCAGCGGAGGTGTGGGGGCACTGCCAGCAGACAGTCAGGTGGTGGCAGCAGGATGCAGGTGACGTTGGGCAGCATGCCATGGTGCCCACCACCAGTGCGCCAGGCAACACTGTGCCCCCTGTACAGCCAACTGTGCAGTATCCACCTGAGTGGGAGGCTGTGCAGCAGCATGCCGTCACTCCTCCCAAAGCCTGGCGTCCAGACCAGGAGGACCAGGAGACCGAGAGTTTGCGGGAACACACCCAGTTACTTCCAGCCTCCGTGGATAACCAGGCATTGCTTGCTAGTGAGGTGCGCGCACTGCAGGCAGTGGTGTGCCTGATGGCCGAGCAGTGGGACGGGGTGAAGAGAGGCTTACGGACAGGCTCACCCAGATGCAGGAGGCCATGACTGCAGCATTGGACCGCATGACTGGTGACATTGTGGCATAAATGGACCGCATGGCCTGTACCATTGCAGCTGGGATTGCATCAGTGGTGGCCACTGGGCTCGGCCTTATGAAGATAACCCCCCTCAGTGCACTGTCCACCTCACGGTCCCTGCGTCTGGCAACACCAGCATGGCGGACACCAGGATCAGATATCAGCATCTCTGACACCCCCGGGGCAGGCCTTTTTGTCCTCCATGACACCCCTGTGCAGACTCAGTCACAGTTATGCACATCAACCCCTGGGAGGTGTCTGACATACCCCCTGTGACTGATGCACAGCAGGCATCTGCCCCCATGGCTGTGGCGGTCATGGGATTGCGTGGTTGGAATGACATGTCCACTGCCCCAACGTGCCATCTGCTGCTGTCACCACACACACACGCGTGGGAGGTGGTGGTGCAGCATGCATGTGGTGGCATGCATGTGTGTTGTGCTGCATGCCCCCTGTGTGTGTGGACCATGCTGCTGGGGCATGTGGCATGGATGTGATGATGGCAGCCCAGCACCAGTGCTGCCTGTGCACTGGTGTCATGCTTCTGATCCATGCCATGTCCCTCACCCTGTGTGCGTGGCTGTGCATGTGTCTGCCTGTGTGCATGCCACTGCTGCATGTATTTTTGTGTGTGTGCCCGTGTGTCAGTGGCCCTGCTCTGTCTGTTGTATGCCCCTGTCCTTGCATGCATACTACTGTGCACATCCTGTCCCCTGTGGTGTGTGCTGGGCTGTGTGGGCCATGCCTGTGTGTCTGTGTACTCACCTGCATTGTCCGTATTGCTCCCTTGTGATCATGTCATGGTGCTGCCATGCATTCTGCACCATTCTGAGATCCCTGCTGCCAAGGGGCATTTGCACACCACCCTCTGGACCATCACCACCATCGTCCCCACTACTCTCACCCTCATCAGCCTCGACTACTATTCCACGGTCAATGGCCATGTTGTGCAGGATGCAGCAGGCAAGGAATATGCCACAGGCTTTCAATTGGCTGTATTGTAAGGCACCACCTGATCTGTCTAGGCAATGGATTTTGCATCTTTAGCATGCCAAAGACATGCTCGATGATACTGTGTGTACTGGCGTGTGCCTTGTTGTATCTTTCCTCCGCGGGAGCCGATGGTCGTCGGTAGGGGTTGAGCAGCCATGGACTTAGTGGGTATGCACTGTCACCTGTGTGGGAGACAACATGGTTATCCCTGTGCTGTGCTGCCATGCACTCCCTCCCAGCCGTCAGAAACACCTCAACAACTGCCCCATCCTCCCTCACCCACCCCTAGGGCCGTGTCTCTCGGCCACCCTGACACACATCCTACTCACTGACAAGGTGGCCCGTGGGGATGTCTCCCCACTCAAACCTATGGCGCAGCACATAACTGTGCCATATGAAGGCATTGTGTGCACTCCCAGGGATGTGTGGCACAGACATTTACGATGCACCCCTTGGTATCGCACACCACCTGGCAGTTGATCGATGGGTATCCCTTTCGGTTGATGTACACCGGACCCTCTGGGCTGGGTGGTGTGTGAATGCCAACATGGGTACAATCAATTGCCCCAATCATGCCTGGCATGCATGCCACCTGGTGGAACTCCTGCATGTTTACTGTGTGCTCTGCCTGTGTGCTCAGGAACTGGATGTACTCCGAAGCATGTGGCAGCAGAGTGGTGAGAAACTGGGTGAGGGTGCAGGATGTGGCCAGCTGGGTGATGCCCATGGTATCACCCATTGGTCTTTGGAAGGTGCCTGTGGCGAGCAAGCACATCATGGCAGTCACCTTAGTCTCCACTGTCATGGCATGACTACGTCTGGTGGATGCCTGCATCTCGTCACTGCACAGCTCACAGAGCTGCCTCAGAATTGCCCTCTTCAGGCGGTACCAGCCCACAATCTCTGTGTTGCTTAAATTCTCATATGTGATCCTGGCATGGTACCACCTGTGTCAGGCATACCGCTGCTGGGCCCTTTGTCGGCCATGCCACTGTTCTTCCTGCCTCCCCACACCCCTTATTATGGTGTCCATCAGGAATGGGCCACTGTCCATTACTCAGGCACTGGGTGTCTCCCTGGGTGCCACTCATGTTCTGTCCATCCGTCCATAGGTCTGTGTCACTCTTTCACTCTCTGTCTCTCTCTCTCTCTCCCTTTCTGTCTGTCTGTCTGTCTCTCTCTCTCTGTCACTCCCTTTCACTCCCTCTCTCACTGTGCTCAGTGTTGTTGTACATCTGCTGTCTCTGTGTTTGAGCCTATATTTATTGGCTCAAGTCTGCCTGGTGCAGCCTGGGTTTTGCTCCACACTTGCACCATGCTCTATGGTTGAATATGCCATTGTGCCACTTATACATGGAAACACACCCTGCACTTGCACAGCATACATTATGGTTGCGCATTGGCGCCCTGCACTGTGGCTCTCTATGAATATTGCTCGGTGACGCATCTTTGGACTTGTGCCAGCACATCTCAGTTGTGCCATGCACAAGTGCTCTGAATATCTTGACCAAGTTGTTTGCTCTCCTGTCATCCTACATTTTCCTGCACCTTTTGCAACTCTGGCCCTTACTGTCTCTCTCTCTCTCTCTCTCTCTCTCTCTCTCTCTCTCTCTCTCTCTCCCTGTGTGCAATCTACTGCTGGCCATGCGACTGTCTCCTTCAGGTTCTCTGCTCTCTGGTCTGACCCTACCTTTCCTTTTCACTCTGTGCCTTCTACTTCTATCCTAAAAGCCATCATTTGAGACCACAACACTAATGCCTGCAAATGTGCCTGATAGGTTGTTGATTATTATACCCTAGGATGGGGTTCCTGGTAACTCAAACTCCTTAATAAAGTATTCTTTGCATAATTTTACACTGCACGTATTTTCATATGTGTATTTATTTGTATTTATTTAATTTACCAGGAGAAAGCTTCATTATGCAAAGCTCATGTACAGGGAGGTCCTGGGTAGGACATATGTCAATACAATGCAGATAGTTTAGAATCAGCCAAAACACAACAAAGGAAATTTGTCACATGTTTCAGTATCAATATGAGTAGAACTCAAGGAAATAGCAAACACAAAGAATGATGTACAGTTCTATGAGAATACAAATTAAAAGTATGGCAAATACTGTATCATTTTTTGCAAATGTCAAATTTCCTTTTGTTGTCAGACTGACCACTACTGTTTTTGTTTTCAGATGCAGTTTGCCTTACCATGTCTATACCTGTTTTATTTATTGCCCTAAGACCTTCTGTCATTTCTTGCATATTGGGCCCTATTCATGAACGGGCAGGGGTGGCTACACGCCACATAACTCGGGTGTGTAGCCACCCCACACCCATTCGTGCCCACTGTGCCCCCTCAGCAGCATGCACAAAACATGTATGCCCCCCTGCTCAGTGGATTCCCAGCCAAGCACAGAGCTCCACACTTGGGCAGGCCGGGGTCTTCACGGGGGCCATGCTGGCACTCCGCATCATTCACAAAAGTGCGGAGTGCCATACATGGAGGGCAGTGGCTGCACATCTGGAGGGCAGCCATAACAGATACACACTCCTTCCAGATTCCACCACCAGACCCACTGGTCCAGGTGGGGGGTCATCGGACCCACACAGGATGGTGCCCCTGGTGTCGTAGGACAGTGGTCGAGCCAGGGAAGGGCACCCAGCAAATGCCCCACCTGACAGCATGACTAGTGCTCTGCAAGCCCCCTGCAACAATGTGCTTTACCGGTGCAAGTGATCCACTGCGGAATCAGGTTGGGCAGCTGATTGGCTGCCGACCTGGGTTCACAACCCAACCCCCATAAACCTCCGAGCTAGGGGCGCAGGGACTTGGAAGGGAGCTGGGCGGGGGCCACTGCTTTATGAATGCAGTCCCCCCATAGATCTCCTGGGGGTGCAGAGCTGCATGCACCTTAACGCGCCAGCTCTGCACATCTTAGTAAATAGGGCCCATTGTACGTAAGTGTACCCCATTTCCCCTTCCCCAGGATGCATCTGGTAATGAGCTCTGATCTGCTCAGTATGCTCTTCCTGGTAAAAACAAAATTGCATAAATAAGTACAAATAAATTGTTTCTGTTTTTGTATGGATTCACACAAAATCCCCCTTACATCTTCTTCCTTCTTCCTGCTTGCTTTCCTACCCCTACACACCTGCATACTGTGAATAGTGTTAGCTCTTCTGCTGGATTACAGGGACACACTATATGATGGAGCCAACAAATCTCTCCTAAGAAAGCTAACTGTTCTCTGCAACAGACTTGCTCACTGTGTGCTTAATGCCCCCTTCATGACAGCCACCACTGCACACAATGTAGTAGACAAAATTGGATGAACGTAAGTAATCACAGATGAGTTCATCTTCAATGTATCACCAGTATGGTGCCTAACCACATCCTGGCTTGGTGGGTCCCAGACCAGTCTAGGAGGGGCTTATACCTGCAGCAGGACTGGAATATTTGGGTGCTCTGTGCCATGGTTGGGGTCATGAGACATCAGAGTATAGGGACTTGCGACTAACAGTACCATTGATCGGTGCTGGGGGGACCACTGAATGGAAGGGAAGTTGGAACTTTTACTACAAGCTGGCGATTTGGGACTACAACTACTACCAGGGATTGTTTCATGACATACGGGCTGGCAATCAGAGGGGGGGCACCACTACCACCAGGGATTCTGTTTACTACAGTACAGGCCAGTGATTGGGGGGGGGACCACTACCACCAGGGACTGTGTCATGACACATGAGCTGGTGATTGGGGAGGGGGCCACTACCACCAGGGATTCTGCATAATACAGTATGGGCTGTGATTGGAGGAGGAACCACTACCACCAGGGATTCTGTTTACTACAGTACAGGCCATTGATCGGAAGGGGGACCATTACTACCAGGGATTGTGTTATGACATACAGGCTGGCAATTGGGGGACCACAACCACCAGGGATTCTGTGTAATACATAATGTACCAGCAATCAGGGTGGGAACACTACCACCAGGGATACTGTTTTCTACAGTATGGGCCTGCAATTGGAGGGTGGACCATTACCACCAGAGATTATTTCATGACATATGGGCTGGCGATCAAAGGGTGGGTGTGTTCCACCAGTGGCCATCCAGCTAGGTGTCTGCATTACCTCGGGCAGCCGCTAGGGTTTCCAAAAGTGAGTATGTTTTTTTTGGCGACATTTTTGCAGTGGAAAAGGAATGTGTAAAACCCTTTTATGCAGCACAATGCCACTGAATATGGGTTAGCGCTGCTATTCATGGCCATGCCCCTCCCTTTGTCCACTTGCATAACTTATGTTTGCATGGGTGATAACCCTCTTTGCCTGCTCAGAATCCCACTTTTGAATAAGGGGATCCTGGACAAATCCTGGTTTGTGTGGGCAAAGACCTGTCAGTGTATGTGCAAACCTTTGAATATCAGGGCACTGCTCTTTAACTAACATTAGCCCATATTATCCCATTCCTGTTTTTGCTATTGATATATTTCAACCTCCCTTCCCCGAGTCATGGTGTGTCAGACCATTAATCATTTTCTAAACAGAGTACCCAAGAAATCTGATTTCTTCAAAGACTTTTATTTTGCCTCTTGTGCTGTCATACTTTACTTTATTTGTCCTCATGCTCCCTGAGGAAGACTCAGAGTTTGAGTTGAAGCACTGAGGAAGGTTTGACAGACTCTTGATAGCAGGCAGTGTTGAATTAGAACAATTGTACTTTGTAATGCACTGGATTGCACTTTGTAACTGAAAACTGCTTGACCATCTGTAGCTTTTTGCAAGCATGACATGTGCTACTGTATTAAATAAACAAGCTTTTAAGCAGAACTTTTCTGTTGCCTGCCTGCTTCATTCACAAGTGCATGCACCTTTGACTGGTTTAATACTGTGTGGGGCTGGTCACCACTGTGTATGCACCAGCCCAGCACTGAAGTTTGTGGCACCAACTTCCAGGAACTTTATTTTATTTGCCCATTGCACATATATGCACAGTGGGTTAAGGCTCTGGGCTGCAGATCTGGAGACCTGGGTTTGAATCCCACAGCTGCCTAGGTGCATACTGTGTGATCCTGAGTAAGTCACTTAACTTCCTTGTGCTCCCAGGTCACATCTGGAAACAAGCTTCGGCTTAGCATGCTACTTCTGGTTAAACAATGTTCCCCATCCCTTTTCCCTATATGTATATGGCACAAGTGCATGAAAAATCACTGCTGCAAAGTGTTTGGGTTTGTTTGAGCTCCAGCACCTGAGATCCCTTTCTTTTTCACTTGAGAAAGACACAATGTCCACATCCAGTAGAATGTTCATTGTACCTGTGATGTGACCATGGACTACTCTCTGTGAAGCTGTCACAGGTGTCCTTTTATCTACCATTGCCTCTGGCACTGCTTTACTGTCTTGCAGTGAGTCTCTCATTTCCTTTGCCTCTGTACTGTTAGTGTCTTCTAAAAGATTAGCTGTACTGTGCCTTTCCAGAGGTGTTGATGCCCGTGGCATTGACATTTGCTGCTGAATCTCCTTCATTCCCTTTTCAATCCTTGCATCCTTGCCTGCAGATGGAATTGCCCTGCCTTTAGATGTTCCATGGTCTCCCTTACCTGTTGACATTCCATCTTCCATCCCTTTGTGCTCTTTTGCATCAAAAACTCAGATTTGACTCTTTCCCTCCACTCTGTTCTGTGTTCTGTGTGTAGCTGTTTTCACATAAGCACCTGTTCCTTAGTGTTCTATACCTGCCCTTTCCACTCGTGCACTCTCCACTTGCTACTCTGTTGATTCCTGGTCCTCTGAGATGGCCTGTTCTCAGTTGATTCCTTGCCCTCTGGATGGGCCAGCTGCTCTGGTGCTTCTGTGTCTCCCAGATGGGCCAGTTACTAGGGTTCTTCTATAACCTGTGGGTGGGCCAGCTACTGTGATGCTTCTGTGTCCTCTGGACAAGCCCGCTGCTGAGGTGTAGCCCTCAACTGTGTTACTGCCTCCTCCTGGGACTCGGACATGAGGTTTTCTTTATGTTCTTTATAAAAGCACAGTCTGTTGTACCTGGTGATGATATCACACTGTTTTGAAACACAAAATGCAGTTAGAATCTAAATAAAACACTTGAAACAGAATATTGCCTTCCTGCCTGCCTGTCTACAAACTATACTTTTCAGAGCCTGACTAATAAATAGGACTGGGTATACCTCTGAACTGCCCCTGATTTTCAACAGGGGTGTCCCTCCAAAAATTTGAGTCTGTGTGGCTGAACAGTAGGTGTTGTAAGCACAAAATAATTCCAGACGTTATAGTTGCAGACTTGTTATTGCTCACAAAAGCATTTACACTACATTTCCTATTCTATCATCTTCCTAAGTGGATATCACTAATGCTTAAGATGTGACCATGAGTTTGGTTGTTTGTCGAAGATTTGTGAGGCAGGGGGTTAAGAAGTGTGGGAGCAGAGTCACACCTGGGAAAAGAATAATAATTTAAAAAATTGTGGTAAACATTTGTCTAGTGTTAAAGGCAGTTTCTATCAAGTTACTTAACATTATAATGCACACCAGTGGTGCTATCTGAGAATCATTGCAGGTGAGAGATAGTTGAATACCTATCATTCAGAACGATAGTACATAATAGTATTGTCTTACCATGCATTTATTGGGCTCATTTCTGAAAAGCCTTCATTTAGTGGAGTTGTAGCATTTTCCTTTCCCTCTCTCTTTCTTTCTGCTCTTAAGTATGATGCTCTTCAGTTGTGTCATCATTTTTCTCATTTTGTCAGGTTTGTTTACATGTGGTGTTCCATAAAAGTTTGCGGAACTGAATCTGGTAGTCATTTTTAGTCCAATATGCAGTACAATGATACAGAGTATTGCCTCTCAGTTCAGATGCACATTTTTAAAGTTTGGCAAAACCCCCATTATATACCACTTCCTGACTTCAAGACAGCCATCACTTTGAAGCTGATTGGCAAACACTGTTTCTGGTGTCACAGATACATAACGCCTCCCAAATCATCAACATCTGATTTATCTGTTCCTTAATCCACAGCTTGCCATTAGTCACAGTTCCTGGCCACACCCACTTTATCTGTCCCTCTACTGTATGAATACTGTGCATTTTTGTGCCATTTATCCACATCTTTTGGAGGAAATTTGCAGACTGGGAAACCGCCATATTAAAATTAATGTGTTTTGCTTTTTTTTTGTACCCTTCATCCTTGCTGTGTCAGTGTGTAACACCCTTTCTAGCGAAATACCTGGCTTCACAGCATCCTGAGGTGTGATATCAGGTTTATAAATAACAGCTGTGAGTGTGGAGGATGGGTGTCAAAGAGTCTGAGTAATCACTGAATAGATAGTATTGTGCTGTGGAGTGATGTTCCAACACCTAACAGGGCAGCATCCAGAGGTGTGAATTCAGGTTTGCTAATCCTGGCTGATGGATGGGGAAGCAAATATTGTAGGTATCATTCTGAAGAGGGTACAGACCGAAAGAAAAAGTCTTTCCAGAATTATGTCCATGTCCATAGAACCTTCAGCATCAAAGAGCAGACAGTAGTCTGTGCATTATCAATGATTGTGTTATAAAATGTAAAAAATGGTAACTACAAACACATCAAAATATAATAAATAAAATAGTCAGTGATCTATTTATTAGAAGTAATCACCTGAGACCTCATACTCAAAACTGGGCAATGTGAAGTGCAAAGGTTTGTACTGCACTCGTCCATTATCCACTACCCTAAAGATGCTATATTCAGTCAGATAGTTCACTGGTGTTATTTGAATGACTATAGGGGCATGTCAGCACAGTGCTAAACATTGTAGCACTGTGCCAACATGGATCCTGGCAGTACAAGGAACAGCACCCCAGACCCAATAGTGCCGGAAGCTCCTGGTGTGCTATTCAGACAGCACCATACAAATGAGCCCATTGGGCATGCATGCTCATCATGGGCACATTTACATCGCAAGTGGTGGCACATTTGTGCTACTGTGACTGGATTGGCCCCACCCCTATTTCTCTATCCCATAAAAGTCAAGTATTCCCTGGTGTCTAGTGGCACCCCAACCCCCTGAACCTTGCCCCTGTAAAACACACATTCTGCCCTGGTGTCCAGTGGTCCCCCCTGCCCTCCAAACGCCAGTCCAATGTGAAGAAAATGAAGTCCCTGGTACCTAGAGGTCTGGACCCAGTATAATAATATAACTCCCTAGTAGCCAGTGGTCCTCCCACTCTCCAATCACTGGCCTCAGTATATTAAAATAACTATCTTGTGCCTAGTGGTTCCTCCCTACCCTCCTATCACCAGTCTCCAGTATAATAGGAGGCAGTATAGTACAGTGGTCTAAGGCTCTGAGCTGCAAATTTGGTGACATCCAGCAGACCAGACCTGGGTTTGAATCCCACAGCTTCCACTTGCATACTGTGTGACCCTGAGCAAGTCACTTAACCTCCTTGTGCTCCCAGGTTGCTCCTGTAAAAAAGCTTTCAGCTTAGTGTGCTATACCTGGTTAAACAACTAAATAAAAAAAATAAAAAAATAAATAATAATATAACTCCCTGGTGTCCAGTGATTCCTCCCACCCTCCAGTTACTGACCCCAGTAATATTAAAGAACTATACTGGTGTCTGGTGATCCCCACCCCACTCTGATCCCTGGCCCTGTGTTATTTAATACTTCCCTGGTGTCTAGTAGTGTCTTCCACCCCCAATCACTAGACCCTTACTATATCTACTGTTACCTAGTGTCTAGTGGCACCCCCACCCACCAATCCCCATCCATGTATCAGTGTCAGCTGTCCCTGATGTCTAGTGCCCTCCACATTGCTGGCATCATGCAACTCCCCTGCACATGTGTACTGTCCAACTGTACAAATGCTGTCTTTACAGTATAGGGGACATGCACTACCTGTCAATCCATATGATGGCCAGTTGGGGTGGTGTGAGGAGGGCTGATCTAATCACCATAGTAGATTCTCATAGCACTGGTGAGACTGGTAAGTGGGGGCAGGCTGGGTTGCACTATGCAAGCAGTTCAGGGAGTCCTCTAGATACTAGTAAATGGTTGATATATTACAGGTCTGGCAGTCAGAGGGTTGGGGGATCAGTAGACATCAAGGAAGTATTAAATAATACAGGGCCATCCACTGGAAGGTGGGGGGACCACTGGACACTGAAAGTTATAGTATTATACTGGGTTTGGTGACTGGAGGGTGGAATGGACACCAGCAAGTTACATTATTGTACCAGGTTCAGTGATCAGTGGGGGGGGGACCACTGGGCACCATGGTAGTTCTTTAGTATTACATCTCCTGTGACCAGGAGGCACGGGGACAACTAGGCACCAGGGATTTATTTTCTTGACACAGGCCAGAGATTGGAGGGTGGGGAACAACTGAACACCACAGAGCTATATTATTCATGTCTAGTAATCAGCAAGTAGGGAGGACCACCAGACACCAGGGAGTTATATTATTATACTGGGTCCAGCAATCAGAGGGCAGAGGGGACCACTAGTCAACAGGGTTTCCTTTTCTTGACACAGGGCTCGTGATTGGAGGGAGGGGGAACCATTGGGCACCAGGGTGGTTATCCAGTGATCGGAGGGCCAGGGACCACTAGGCACCAAGGATTTCTTTTCTTGACATGGGGAAAATGATTGGAGGGCAGGGCAGACCACTGTACACCAAGGAGTTATATTATTATGCTGGGTCCAATAATCAGATGTCGGGGGACTACTGGACACCAGGGAGTTATATTATTATACCAAATCTGGTGATCAGAGGGTGGGGGACCATTGGACACCACGGTAGTTATTTAATATTACTGGATCCAGTGTTCAGAAGGCTGGGAGGGACCATTAGACACTAGGTATTTCTTTTCTTGACATGCGTCTGGTTCTCTGAGAGTTGGGGGGGCCACTGGACACCAGGAAGTTATATTATATGGGGTCTGGCAATTGGTGGGTGGGGAGACCACTAGACACCAGGAAAGTATTAAATAATACAGGCCCAGTGGTCAGTGGGTGAGGATCACTGGACACCATGGAGTTATAATATTATACAAGGTCTAGCAATCACAGAGCAGACTGGACACCAGGAAGGTATATTATTATTCCAGGTCCAGTGATAGGAGGGCAGGAGAACAACTAGACACTAGGGAGTTATCTTATTATAATGGTTTCAGCAATTGGAGTGTGGAGGGGACAGCTTGGCACCAGGGATTCTCTTCTTGACACAAGTCTGGTGATTGAAGGGCAGAGGAACCACTGGACAGCAGGTTGGTTCTTTAATAATACAGGGTCGGGTGATTGGAAGGTGGGGGAGCACTAGGCACCAATGATTTCTTTTCTTGACACAAGGTTACTGATTGGAGTGTGAGGGACCACTGTACACCAAGAAGTTTTATTTTTATACCGGGTTTGGTGATCTGGACACCAGGAAATTATGTTATCATAACACCACATCCAGTGATTGAAAGGTGGGGGGATCACTTGACACCAAGGTACTTCTTTAATATTACTGGGTCCAACAATCAGAGGGTGGGAGGACCACTAACACCAGGGATTTATCTTTTTTGATACAGGGTCAGTGTTTGGAGGGTGGGGAGGATCCACTGGACCCCAAGAAGTTATATTATTATACTGGGTCTGGTGATCAGAGTGCAGAGGATCACTGAACACTAGGGAGTTATAATATTATACCAGGTCCAGTGATCAGAGGGTGGGGATACCACTGGATACCAGGGTAGTTCTTAAATATTACCAGGTCCAGTGATCAAAGGGTGGGGGGACCACCAGGCACTAGAAATTTCTTATTTTGACATGAGACTGGTGATCAGAGGGTGGGAGAGACCACTGGGCACCAGAGACATACTTTACTCAAGTGGGGCTGGTGATCAGAAGACGGGAACACTGGACACCTAGTACATATAGTCTACCAGTGCTAGAGATCAGAGGGTGGTGGGACCACTGGACACCATGGTCATATTTCGGTCTATTGGTGCTGGTGATTGGATAGTGGGGGGACCATTAGGCACCAAGGAATTGTTTAGTTTTACCAGGGACAAGGATTGGGGGATGGGGACCAATAAATGCCATGGACTTACTTTATTTTAATGGAGTCAGGGTTCAGAGGGTGGCGGGTGTCGCTGCCCACCAGGGAGCAGGTGTGCTCCCCCACTGCCAATGTTGTTGTCAGCTGCAGTGGCTGTGCCGGTTGCTAGGATTGTCCAGAATAAGTCATGCTTTTTCTTGGCAATAATTGTGCAGGGCAAAGTGGCCTGTGCTATTCCCTTTGTGCAGTGCTACCATGCTGAATATTGTGCTGTGCTTGGAATTCCTGTCACCATCCCTCCATTTACCCAACACATACATTATTTTTTTTGCACATGTGCTAACCCTTTTAGAGTGTCCCACAGCCTCCTTTAAATATTACACTCCCGTGCAAACCCCAGGCAAACAGGGCACATTCACTTTGCCCACCAGACAAATTTTTGAATATCTGGCCCTTACTGTTAACTAACATTAGTATATGATATCCCACCTTCTTTTGCTATTTCTATATTTCCACAGAAATTCATAAGGTGGTAAAGATGGATATGTATAGGATACGTTTATCCAACACCCTGTTTCTTTTTGTTTCTCTTTCTTTCCTTCTGTGTTAATGATTTTTATTGAATTTCAAGAAACACCATACATAAATCCCCAAAAAAATAAAAGTTCAAACACGTACACTGTAGACGGAGTTGAGTGGTACATTGCAGCTTCATCTTACACCTTACATTGCATTACCTTGTCAATAGCCTAAGGGGGCAGGATGTGCCTCCACTGCTGGACCTGCTTGGGTAACCCACTCCTTGAGTAAAATGGGATCTTAGCTGACAGAGTAAGGATAGGAGCTGGGATGTGTTGCTTACATCACTACCAGTGATTGTCATGCTCCATTGTTGGATTGGGTGTATTTGCAGGTCTGGTGGACTTCAGGGCTTCAAGCATGACCCTGTGGGGAGGCCTACTGTAGTCAGGGCATCAGTGAATCTCACTACTGCAAGCAGAACAGAGATACACACGAACGGCCCAATTCCAGAATGAATGTCACAACTCACAGACATATGTGAGTTGCAACATTTGCCGATACATCAGGGACCCTGTGCCCTATTCCAAGACAGGCAGGGTCCCAGGCACTTACTGTACACCCTACGACTTTCGGCAGCTGCAGGGTTGCACCACAGAAATGGTGCAACAGACCTGGCAGCCGCAAGATGCAGCCTGTAACAAACTGCCCCCCCTGCCCAACACATGCCCGCAATCCTCTGGGGGCCCGGGGTGGGTTGGCCATGTGGCACAAGCGCAAGGGTGGTACATATGTGTACGGCCTTGGGGGAAGCCCAAAATTTGGGGATGGGTGGCATCACAGGGCAGGGGGGGTCCATGGGGCATGGCCATGTGCATTATGCTGCAATGTGGGGGGGGCAACCATCCTTTTGCCAGGATATAACCCGCAGCACCATAGTGGTACTTGGAATAGCATAACTGGGTTACAACAGCTGCCCTTCTGGAATAGGGCATAGGTGCTGCCGTTACCCACCCTTTCACCATGCTGCAGTGGGTTGCAGGCATAGTGGGTGGTGTAGCCCACCTTTGGCACAACCCACAAGCGGCATGGTGCAAGCCTCAACTTGGAATTGCATCTAGCATATCACATGGTGTGAGGTGCAATTTGAGCCATAGGGTTTGGTGTAAATTGCTTTGCACCATGCGTAAGGTGTCTTGGAATCAGTTCCTAAGCATCTAGTGTGACAGCATCTAACCTTTCAAAGCAACATAACATTTTTAACTGCCTTGCCTGCCTAAGATTAACCCTGCTCTGTAGCAGATATTCAAGGTTTGCAGGGGGAGGGGTATAAATCTACCACCATCCTGGCTTAAGCACCTCCATTTCTGTAATGGAGGGACAGCCCAGGGAGAGGGAACTGATAGGTCTAGTTTACATTTTAGCCAACTCCAATAGGAGGGTTTATGAAGGCCATGTATGGAGACCAGCACTTATAATATGGGATTATTTTGTTTATTTTGTAGTGCGAGGTCCTGTCTAATTCTGCCACTTTGGTGAGAGATGATCAGATCACATTGGTGGAGGGTATATAAGTGGATCTCCAGTTGCAAAGCAGAGTTCTCTTGACCTGCATAGTAAGTAGGGACAGCCTTCTGAATTCAGGGTAGGGCATGTTAACGGTGTTCGAGTTTATACCTGGCATAAGGAGGGAGGGGGAGAGTGGCATCTGTTTCTTCAGGACCTTGCTCCCAGTAATGCAAATCTTTTTCCATAGTACTTGGATTCTGGGACATGCCCACAATATATGGAGGAGGCCCCCCCCCATCGACATACATCTCCAACATTTGTCATTTTCAGTCATGTGAATCTTCCAGAGGACCACAGGGGTCCTTTACCAATTATGGAGTATTTTGTTTTGCATTAGTCTACTTCTGATGTCTGTTACAGTGGACTCAGCATTTCTCCAGGCTTGGGACCACTGGGCTTCAGTGATGGGGTACCCCAACATATTTTCCCACTTAATTCTAGCTTCATCAGATTGACTACGCTATGTGTCCCTGATGTTAGAGTAGATCTTGCCTGCTAGGCCTTTAGGAGTGGCAAGCCATGGTTTGAGTAGCTTGTCCGATGCTTGGGGGGGTAGGACTCTGGAGGAGTGGTTTAACTGCTCCCTTAGTTGCAGGTATTGCCACAGCTCTTGTGCAGGAGCCCCCATCTCTCCTGCAGACCTTTATGTGGCCAGTTACAGTAATTGAGTCTAGGTGGTCTTTTAGCAGGAGTACCCCTCAGTTGGCCCAATGAGGCCATCTAACTGGGCTTCAATCTATTTGAATGTGGGGATTGTTCCAAATGGGTATATATGTTGTGGGGACTGAGGGAGCTCTTAGTAGCTTATGGACCCAGTTCCAGTGTTTGATTGAGGATGGTATTGTGGCGTGGCTGGAGAGATGCTTCCCCAGAGGCAAGCATAAAATAAAGGCTGGAGTAGCTACCCCTGACAGAGCTGTTTACATGTGCGCCCATTGTGGGGACTGGATTGTGCAAGGACTGAACCACTTTAGGTTTGGGCTGCTTGGAAGGCATATTTGTACCCTTCCATCCAGGTGATGTTCCAGCCCCCCTGCTACCAGTGACAGTGGAGTTTATTGTGACTGTACCTGGGCTTCTCCACTTCTGGTATTAAATCTCTAATTAACCTATCTATTCTCAGGAACCATGTATGATTTATGTTTGTGGGGATGTGGATAAAGAGATAAAAAAGTTTAGAGTCCGTGATCATTTTTATGGCTGCTATTTTCCCAGCTAGTGTAAGGTTTAACAGTTTCCATTTGTCAAATTCCACCTTGCTAGCTTGTAAGAGTATTTGGAGGTTCTCATCCTATACTTTCTCCAGTTGGGGACTATTTTTATGCCCAAGTATGTCATGCTGTCTTTGGCTCGTTGGAGACCAGATTCCTGTGCCATACTCGCCTGGCATTGAGGATTCAGGGGTAAGATCTCAATCTTGGTTTGGTTTACATTAAGGCCTGAGAGAATGGCAAAGGAGTCTAGTAAGGAAAGGATCACATTTATGGCTTTCTGGAAGTCTGCTACAGGTATTAGCAGATTGTCTGCATACATGAGTTTGGGGTACTCCATGGTTCCCACTTTAACCTCTTTGATTCCTATGTGTTGGTGGATGGCTGCTGCAAGAGGTTCAATTGCAAGCATGAACAGCAAGGGGGAGAGGGGGCACCCTTGCCTGCTGCCTCATTCCTACTGAAAGGGAGAGGATACCATATCATTAGTGGTAATCCTGGCTGTGGGGTCAGAGTATAGTGCATGTACCCAGGAATGATACCTTCCACCCACTCCCAGATGATTAAGCACCAGCTGGAGCCTGGAGGTAGTCCCATTCAAGGGAACTGAAGCCTTTTTGAAGTCTACTGCAATGGCTGCAGCTGGAGACTGACTCTCCTTTGCTATATGCATCAAATTGAGCAGGGATCTGATATGATCAGCACTGTATCTGCCTGGTATGAACCCTACCAGGGAGGGGTATATGAGGGCCTCTACCAAAGGGCTGAGTCTATTAGTCATCACCTTGGCATAGACTTTACTGTCTGAATTAATTAGTGAAATATGTCTGTTGCTGGATGGCTGTGCTGGGTCCTTCCCCTTTTTGGGTAGGACTGTGATTATAGCCTCTCGTAATGTACCAGGCAGGGTGCCATATTCCTCAGCCTCTATAAACACCTGTGTGAGATTTGGGACTATATGATGGGCAAGGGCTTAATAAAAATCTACTGGAAAGTCATCCCCACCAGGTGATTTGCCCGCTTGGAGGGACAGAAGAGCTTTGCTGATCTTGTCTGGTGTTATGGGGGCACCCAAGCTCTGCGCCTGCTTCGGTGATAGCTTGGGGAGGGTTAGGGCATTCAAGAAAGGGTTGTATCCCTGGAGGTGGTGTACAGCATAAGGAAGTGTAAAGTTGTGCATAAAATGCTCTCAGTATGTCATTTATCTCCTGAGGGTTAGGTTAGACCTCACCTTGCAGAGTTTTCAGACAGGGGATATGCCTATCCATCTCCTGCTTCCTATGCTGATACACCAGTACTTCCTATCCTTGTCCCCCCCCCCGAACCTGTGGCACAAATGAAGGATAACAATTTCAGCCTTCCTGCTAAGCAGCTCATTGATCTCAAGGTGTATTCCCAGAACTTTCTTCCCCAGTTGGGAGTGTGGATCTGAAGCAAGTAGGGCCTTGTATTCCCATTCTGCATTTTTTAATTCTTCCTCCAGGTCTAGAAGCCTCTGTTCCCTTTCTCTCCTTCACCTTGCAGTGTACCCCATCATTTTTCCCCTAATGGTGGCTTTGAAAGCCTCCCACATCACCCTGGCCGAGGTGTCAGAGATTGGATTTTCCTGAAAAAACAGTGACGTCTCCTTCTGTGCCAAGGGGATAAAGTCCAGGTCCCTTAGAAGTGCAGGGTCTAGTCTCCAACTACTGGCTGTTGGGGTTTTTGGGCCACATTCCAACAAGAGCTGAACAGGGGCATGGTCTGAGATCACCATGGGGATAATTGAGGTTTCCTGCAGACTATGAGTCAAGAGGGGGGATGTGAGCCAGAAGTCTAGCCTGCTGACGGACCTATGTACTCCAGAGTGGTAGATATAGTCCCTCTCTGGGTTGAAACATATGCCACGTGTCAGTGAGGCCTTGTTCTGGCATTAGTTGTCTCAAGGCTTGTCCAGCCCTGTTGTGGGTCTCTTTACCTGCAGCACTTCTGTCTACAAGTGATACCAGGGTTAAAATCTCCACCCATCAGTAGGGGGCACTGGGGTGGGATGATAGAGCCAATCTTGCTGGCTAGCTCATGGAAATAACTGGGATCATTCAGGTTTGGTGCATATTCATTGCATAATAGTATTGGACCTGTGGGGGGTTTGCAAAGGGCCAACACCCATCTACTGAGGGAGTCAGCACACTGTGCTGTTACTGACCAGACAAGTTTTTTATGGAGTAGTATAATCACTCCAAGTTTCCTGGTGGGCACTAGAGTAGATTTCCTGGACCACCCAATCCTTAACCAGATATGCATGGTCATTTTTTGTAAGTGTGTTTTCTTGCAGGAAGGCAACGTGGGTTCTCATCTTCTTTAAGTGAGAAAGCACCTTCTTCCTCTTAACAGGGGTATTAAGGCCCCTGACATTCCATGTGTGGCAAATCAAATCATCCATAATCAGTTATTGGGGGGTGCATAGTTTTCCTTTTAAATGGGTTAACATACTGAGATGAGGACCCAGTACCTTCGTAATGGAAGGGGCCATTGGTGGCATTGCTTTGCACATTGACGTTCTCATGCAAACTGAAGAGCTGACACATACCCCCTGTGCATTTCTCCACTATTCAGGAAACCGCAGGTAACCTTAGTACATATGGCATACAGGCATTAAACATTGGCAAGAACATTAAAGTAAACAATAAACATGAACTATATACAATTTCCCTACTGGGACAGTTTGGGGCGGCATCCAGGCAACGTGCCAGAGGTAGCTATAGCCCTGTGGCCTTCCTGGCTCCCCTGGGGGGGATGGGAGGAGACATAATCTCCTCTTAATAAAGGACACAACCAGCCCTTAGTTAAGAACAGCTGAACACACAGAAACTTGTTGGGGGTGAAACTGGCTTGGTCCTACCTCAGGGAATATGAATTAAGAAACATTTATTTGTACAGATGGTCCATACCTTGCTGAAAACTGGCCCAGACTTAGCATCCTCACTCAAACTGTGTTGGTGAAACTGCCTTATGTGGAGGTAGAGTATGGTGTTTTGGCGGTCCATAAACTTGCCCAAACTAGTGGGTGGCTGCTCACCCTATGCAGTTCAAGACACCCATTTATCTATACACTTTGCAATTTGTATAGTTGTGAGCCCATTCACCCCAAATATCCAACAGGCAGAGACCCTGATATTATTAACTTAGACCCTGATCATGGTTTTGTGATCTGGAGTATGCTACCTGGGGAGAGATGAGGTAGTGAGTCTCTACAAATGCCCTGAAGTGTAGATACAGCCCAACATAGGAATATTGTCCCTACCTAGAGGGATAGTACTGGGTACAGAGGGGACATTTTGAGCTGCAATGGCAGTCAGAACTGCAAAGGTAGGCCACAGTCCCCAGGCTTCACTCCCCCACCCCACAGAACAGTCTGGGGCAATCTGGGCAACACTTGGTACCTACAATGGGCAAATGCTTACACCTCCTTTAGGTAACATGCAGTTACTAACAGCTTGTGAGCAGTTACAAAATGTATTTTTCCCCCCAGTGAGGGAATGCTGGACTTGTGGACACAGAGAGGAAGGCGGGTACCACTGAACCTCCTGGTGCCCATCAGTGGTATGGATTGGGGGAAGGAGTGAAGACACCAAGGCCAGGGATATCAAGGCAAGTCCTGGCCTTACTGGCAACAGCCAAAACCATGTTCCCCTCCCTCAAACCTCATCTCACCTCCACTCTTCTGCAAAAGGAGCAAAGCTTCACCTATCTGACAGCATGCAGTTCAGGAGGTTCACCAGGCTGCTGATTTCAAGAGAGGAGTCGGCTCAGTCCATTGCTGTTCGGAGAGCAGCTCAATTCAGTCTGGCAGCTGCTGCATTGTGCCCATGCGGCTCATTCCCCCAGCATCACCAAAATGCACTGGCAGGGTTTCATCAACAGCTGCAGCCCAGGAAGCCTTCAGGGCAGTGGAAACTTCAGCGTTCTCGGGTAGCTCACACCCGACATCCATTCCAGAGGGTAGGTTGAAAGAGTCCACATCCAAGAGGGTAAACCTGTTCTTCTTGAAGTAAGGACTAATGGTTGGAACAGAATATTTCTTGTGGTGGTCACAGTCCAGGGGTGGGATTCTCACTGCAGCTCTATCTGCAGGATGGTTGCATCTGTTGTGCCTGAAATTTTGTGGTTGCTTTTTTATTTTGGGCTGGTGGCCCTCCTGAGTCCCTTTGGTCTTCGGTCCATGCCACAGGTTCCATCCTATCTTGTCTCCCTTCGTCAACGCTGGGGGTTTGGGACCTATTCTCCCCCCCCCCCGCTGATTGCCTTCCATTGCTTATGAGCCCTTTGTGTGTGTTCTAATTCATTTGAGGCCAGGTTCGATGGATGAACAGTAATCCAGGAGTGAATCTGATGTGCCGAAAACTATAGGGCTGCCATTTACTACAATTCGCATAGAGGCTGGACGTCTCAGTGAAAAGGAAATGCCCAAGCTATGCAACAAGTGTCTGTCCTCTGCGTACCCTGTCCGTCTTCTGACAGGTCTTTTGAATTGTTCTGAAACATTAGTAGCAGGCACTCTCTCCATTCAAGTGATCCCAGCAACCGAGTTCTGGCCTGGACTGCTTTCTTCTCAGCAAAATTTAAGAAGCGGGCCAGAATGGGCATTGGTCTTTCACCGTGCTGGGGCAGAGGCTGGTGAAATCTGTGGACCCTTTCTGTAACAAAACAGGTGTCCTATGGCAGCTTAAGAATGTGAGGGAGTTTGGATTTTAGAAAAGTTAGCTATGCTGCCTTGCTTGGAGCCCTCAGGGATTTCTAGAAGCCACATGTTGTTGCTGCGGCTCCTATTTTCAAGATCATTCACCTTGGATTGGAGAACTCTGATTACGTGTGCTTGCTGTATCACCATGGTTGCCAGTTCTTTAACTGCTGTTTCTTGTGTGGTGGACTTGCGTTCAACATGAAAAATCCTAACATCCATCTGCTGCAGGGCCAAAGTTGCATTGTTTGAGGCAAATGTCACCTCAGCCATCTGTTGTATCAGGGCAGTGAACATTCAGTTAACCAAAGCCAAGTCTATGGTGTCGGCGATAGAAGAAGCCATGCAGTCTCTGGGCAGTTTACTATTCAGCAGTTTCCTTGCAGCTGAGTAAGTTTCCGCTGAAAAAAAAGCATTTAATTCAATGTTCCTGCTAATGTCCTTAAGCATTCTTTGATATTTGCTAAGTTATTTAATGGAAGCATACAAAGCAAAACAGAGAAATATTTCCCTGGTAGCTAACTGTTAGTGCCTCAAGCAGCCATCTTGTTTAGCAGCTTAACCATGTCTTCAACAACATCTTGTTTTTAAGAGTTATCATGCATACCAGGAGATTTTTACAGGGCCCTAATGAATATGCCTAACTGAATCTATGGTGCTGGAAATGCATTCCTAAAGTCATTTAAAGACAGGGCAACAGTTTGTTCTTTAATTCTGAAGATTTTAGGGAAATGGCTGGTGTTATAAAAACCAGGGTGAATTTCCCCAAAAATGGCAAAATCGGGGAGAATTCCTGAAAATAGGGAGACTTGGATGGGAAGGCCATTCCTTTAAGGGTAAGTCCATGAAAAGGGGTTACCGAAGCGTGACATGAGGGTCAAGTTTTCAAATCCACAATAGATCAGTTTTAATAAGCTTGTCAAGACACTGTGACCCAAGAGTGAAAAAGGAACCAGATTGTGAGATAACTCCCCAGCAGAGATTTGAGAAAAATCACCTTTAGTGTTGCATGTGCAATGGTGGACACCAAACATTGCACATGCAACGATGGACACAACAGGTCTTTAACGTGGGGAAAAAAAAACTTTACTTTTCTTAACTTTATTTTACTTAGCATTTCAAGACACTATGACCCAAGAGTGAAAAAAGGGACTATGTTGTGGGATAACTCCATATCAAACTTGAGAAAAAAGCATCTTCAGTGTTGCACATACAGCGGTGGACTCCAAACATTGTGCATGCAACAATGGACACCACACAACTTTTTAATTTAAAAAAGCATTGCCTGCACCCCTCTCAGGTGTCAGCATGGCACAGTTGATAGCACATCCTCCTCTGGACCAGAAGGTCGTGGGTTCTCGTCCCACACCGGGATGGACTTGCACCTAAAAAAAGCTGGCATCTGAGTGCAGTATTGGGGGGTGCTGTACTGCTGGGGTGTGCCATCCTTCGGATGAGACATTAAACCGAGGTCCCTTCTGCCCACCCTGGTGTTGTCCTTGTGGGTGTCCAGGTGGAAGTAAAAGAACCCAGGGTACTCTTCATAAAGAGCAGGGAACATTCTCAGTGTCCTGGCCAGCATTCCCTTTCTCATAAACTGGTTCATGCAATTATCCAGGCTGTGTGTGGGTGATGATGTGCGATATGGCTGCCACCACACATTCAGTCACTTCACTACCAGTCTAGCATTGCTTGTAAAGTGCTTTGGGATACTGTGTATGAAAAGCGCTATATAAATGCTGATTCTTCTTCTTCTTCTCCTTCTCTCTCAAGAAAGTCCTGCAGTACTTTTAAGACCTCATCCCAAAAGAAAGTCACCATTCAAAAGAAGCTGGATGCTTTTGCTGAAATTTTGGGGAACATTTGAAAAATGCAATCTGCTTGGACACCAAGGTTGCACGTGCCATGCAAAACTTTGAGTGAACCAGAAATGTTATATGCATTGAAAAAGTAGGGTGAAAATGTCTTAATTAACAAAATACAACACCAGAGGCAGTTTTGAACATAACTTTACTGAAGTGCAACAAAAACAATATCTGCATAGAAACAGTGGAATGTACTGTGGTTTTACGTGTCACAATTTGCTTGAAAAAATATATTACATTTTGGAGCTGGACATTAAATAGAAATAAAATGGGTGTACCTAGGTTTCTCAAACTATGAAATGTATTTGTACTTGTGGCTACCTTTTAAATTCACTTATTGTGACTGCAGTGGCTATGTTATTTCATTTTAAATCAGTGTAGAAAGTATTTGGCACACTGGTACCCCCATTTCATGGAATATTTTTCAAATTCAGAAGAGCAATGGAATAGTAACCAGATGTTGTTGTGCTGTCAAGTTCCAAAACCTAGCTGGGCAGCATCCCAAGGTGTGATTTCAGATTTGCCAATCCTGTCGGGTTGGGGCGTAGGGGGTCTCATCAAAAAATGCAGTTCCTGTTGCTTACTAGTTTCTCGTATGAAAGCTCTGGCATCATTTTAAATTCATTTAAACTCTGAAATTATATGTATTTGTCATCTAATTTGCTAATTAAATGGGGAAGGCATGGCAGTGTATAGCAGCCAAATGTACTGTGCGAACATAGAGCAATAGAAACACAGAAACATAGAAATTCACGCCAGATAGACCATTTGTCCCACCTAGTCAGACCCTACTTGATCTCCTGCTTTATCCCACATTTCCTAACCATTCAAGTTCCCTTATGCCTATCCCATGCAGTTTTGAATTCTGTTACTGTTTTTGCCCCCACCACCTCCTCCTCTGGGAGGCTGTTCCATGCATCCAACACCCTCTCAGTGAAGAAGTACTTTTTTCACATTTCCCTTAAGTCTACACCCTCCAACTTTACAGCACGACCCCTTGTCCTTGAATATCTTTTTCTCTGAAAAATGCTTTGCACCAGTACCTTATTTATACCCTTGAGGTTTTTGAAAGTCTCTATCATTACCCCCTTATTCTTCTTTTTCTCCAGGGTGTACATATTAAGGTATTTTAGTCTCTACTCATAGTGCTTTTGGTGCAGACCCTGCACCATTGTAGTTGCCCTCCTTTGGAATGCCTCCACTGTGTCTATGTCCTTCCAGAGATGTGGCCTCCAGAACTGGATACAGTACTCTAGATGAGATCTCAACAATGATTTGTACAGTGGTATCACCATTTCCTTCATTCTGCTGATGATAATCCTCCCTATGCACTCCAGCATCCCACTGGTGCTCCATACTGTCTTGTCACACTGCTTAGCCACTTTTAGGTAATCAGATATGATTACTGCCAAGTCCTTTTCCTCTTTGGTGGCAATCAGTACCATGCCCTCCATCATGTACTCTGCCCCCCGGTTTCTTTGTCTAAAGTGCATGATTTTGCAGTTTTTCTCTTTGAATCCTAGTTGTCACACTCTTGAAAATTCTTCTTTCTTACTTAGATCCCTCCTCATTTTCCACTCCACTGTAGTGTCAACCCTGCTGCAGATCTTTGTGACATTTGCAGAAATGCATACCTCACTTCCATCCCCTCTGCAATGTCATTTATAAAGACATTAAAGAGGACTGGCCCCAGTACTGATCCATGTGGCACACCACTGGTCACCCTCCCCAACCTTCCTAGGAGTGGACTCTGTTTACCACCACCCTCTGACACCTATCGCTCAACCAGTTTCTTACCCATTTTACCACCTTAGTACCCATTCCTAGAAGTCTCCTATGAGGAACAGTGTTGAAGGCCTTGCTGAAATCTACAGTAGGTATCCCACATCCACCGCTCTACCCTGATCTAATTCCCATGTCGCCCAGTCAAAGAAATCTATCAGATTTGTTGGTCATGATCTCCCTCCAGTGAAACCATGCTACCTCAGATTCTGTAAACTGCCAGATTCAAGATATTCCACAATCCTTTCCTTCAGTAGTGATTCCATTAATTTCCACACCACCAATGTCAGGCTAAATGGCCTGTAGTTGCCAGCCTCCTCCCTGCTCCCATCTTTGAGAAGTGGAACTGCATCTGCCCTCCTCCCGTCTTCTGGGACTGCTACCATCTCCAGTGAGTGGTTGAACAGGACTGTCAGTGGTGCTGCCAGTATCTCTCTAAGCTCCTTTAATATCCTTGGATTTAACCCCATCTGGCCCCATTGCCTTGTCCACCTTCAATTTTGTGAGTTCCCTCAGGACTCTCTCCTCCATAAATGGACTGGTGTCCACTGTGATCCCTCTTCTTCCCCTTTACCTGTGAATAGTGAGCAAAAATATTTGCTTAGGATATCTGCTTTGTCCTGGTCTCCCTCCCCACAGTGCCCTACTTTCATCTTTAGTCTTACATTTCCTCCCTTGGTCTTTCTCCTTTCACTTAAGCACATGAAAAATGCATTTCCCCCATTTTCCTTTATTGCCCGGGCTATTTCCTTCATCATTTTGGCCTTTGCACACCTGACTGCTTTCCCTGCCCCCCTCTGCTTCACCTGATACACTTCCCTGTCCTCCTCCTCCCTCTGAGTCTCCTCATACCTCCTGAATGATAACTGTTTTGCCCTAACCTTCCCTGCCACCTGCTTCACATAAATAAGGTCAAATTTAAACTCTGACTCCAGCACCAGGTGCGATGTAACTCTGACTGTGATGTAGAAGCAGTGTCCCACAATTGTACACTATGCAATCACACACAACTACACATAGTGATATACTGGGTTACCTGCTGGTTGCTGAAGCTGTGTCTAGCTCAACCTACTGTATTTTGGGAGAGGGGGAAGCTGGAACAGGTGCAAATGTTTATACAGTCTCTGCAATAGAGGTAAAAGCTTTGAACTGTTCTGGTTCCATGTTATAAGGGTTATTTTTCTATGACAACTTGCGCAATAGTGAGTACATTTTGCTGAAAGAAACATCAGCCCCTAACCCACATAATTGACCACCAATATGGTGACCAGACAGACATTCAAGTTAATATTTAACAATAATACTCCATGTGTAAAGAAGCTAAGATGGAACAGTATAGGAGAATGGGGTGAGAGTTAGGCTAAACCACCCCAAGGCACACCCTGATGCCTGTTGGCCTGTGGAGGTTGGGGCAGGTGGGGGGACTAGGGTTGGTAACCCTAATATCAAATTTCCAGACTTTTGTTGGTGTGGAATCAACCCTAACTGATGCACTAATGGAGATTTTGCAATGAATGTCCCTTCTTTTTGAGATAGTGAAATGTTACTCATATGGTATCAATAGGTGGGGGTGGGGGCCCCCACCCATCAGTGTAGAGGTATAGTACAGGAGGGCCCTGTGCTCCCAGTTTTGCATAATGGGATGCATATTTGGGAGCATGGACTCTCTGAGCCCTGTGCTCCCACCCACTCATAAGTGTAGAGACATAGCTCCTGAGGACCTGTGCTCCCAGTATTGCAAGATGGTATCCATGGGTGGGAGCACAGGCCCTAGGGGCCCTGCACTCCCACCTACCTGTAAGTATAGAGACATAGTGCAGGAGGGCCCTGTGCTCCCAGTTTAGCATAAATAATATGCCTAGGTGGGAGTCCAACTACCCACAAGTACAGACACATACCACAGGCCTAGAGGCCTTCCACATAATCCTTGTGATGCTTATTAGGCAATATCTCCATAATGTTAGCAACTGTGGAAAAAAAATATTTTTCAGTTGTATTCATGACCTAGCCACCTCCATGCATGCTTAGTACAGGTGTACTAAGCTGTGCTTAGTTAAAAATCTGTATCTCAAACTGTTTTCGAGATATAGGCACCGAAAGGCATTCTAGCCACCACAATGTCATTCTATGGGAACGTGTGCAGCTTTGGTCTACTATAACTCTGGAACTGGTGGCAATGTTTTCACCAAGCCAGCAAAAGGCACATCTGTGGGGCAAGGACTTTCCACCCTGCAAATTTCAGCCCAAAAGTCCTTACCATTGTCTTGCTATGAAGTGGCAAAGAAAGTGGTGTTTTGGGGCTGCTGAACTGCAGAACTTTCATGAAAGTTCTGTGAAATTTCATGAAAATCCCATTGGTTTACATGGGAGATCATTTGCGGATGTACTGCAGAACTTTCATGAAAGTCACACCATTGTAGATGCGAGACTTTTGCAAAAACACCTGGAGAACTTTCATGAAAGTCTGTGAAATTGTTGCAAAAGTTCTGTGGCTAAGATGGTGGAAGAACTTTAAAAACATATTTCTGGACATCCTGGCCAAAACCTAATGCCAGGGTTGTCTTCCTAGGGCCCCAATTAGGTACATTGAAGTGTCGGTGTTTATCTAGGGGCAGTATTTCTTGAACTACAATGTTTTTTCCACCTTGCAAACTGAAAACAAGATGGTGACAGCACAAAAGTAGCAAATCTCCTGGCCCTGCACTCCTACCCACCCATAAGTGTAGATGTATAATGCAAGAGGGATCTGTGCTCCCAGATTTGCATAATGGGATGCTTATTTGGGAGTGTGGGCACTCTGAACCCTACACTCCCACCCACCCATAGGTGTAGAGACATAGTGCTGGAGGACCTTTGGCTCCCAGTATTACAAGGTGGTTTCCATGGGTGGGAGCATGTGTCCTCTGGGACCTGCACTTCCACCTACCTATAAGTATAGACACGTAGTGCAGGGGGGCCCTGTGCTTTTAGTTTTGCATAATCGTATCAATAGGTGAGAGCATGGGTCATCTGGGCCTTGCACTCCCACCCACCCATGAGCATAGAGGCATAGCATTGGAAGGCCCAGTGCTCCCAGTTTAGCATAAATAGGGCCCACGCTCCCACTTACTCATAAGTTCAGACACATAGCACAGGCCTAGAGGCATTCCAAGTAACTCTTGTAATGCTTATTTGGCAATATCTCAGTAACCATAGCAACTGCAGAAAACATTCTTTTGCTGTTGTATTCCTGACCTAATCAACTTCATGCTTGCTTAAGCTGTGCTTAGTGAAAAAATCCATGTCTTGTACCATTTTCAAAATATATGCATCGAAAGGTGGCATGGCCACCTGCCCGGTGATGCTGAGGACTGAGGCACTGTGTGCCACACCTCACGCTATGCTGGTGACCTGGGTTTGGGAACGGACTCAGGTTGGAGGGGGCCGGCTGGGAGAGGGAGGTTTGAGCATCCCAATTGATGCTTTCCTCCCTCTGGGGTGGGTTACCAGGGGTGCAACAAACATCTGACATCCTGAGAGGGCTGGTGGGAACATGGGCTCTTGAGGGGCTTGGCGGCTCCATTCAATGGAGTCAGGGAGGGGAGACGCTGTCAGGCATTTAACTCATTGCCTCCACAGGCTCACTCTGAGATTACACCACTTGTCTCCTGAATCTCCTGTATACTTTTAACAGTGAATCCTGGGCCTTTCTAAGCAAAATCAAGCCATAGTCAGCATGTTGCAAACAAATGCTAATAGCTCAATAACTGTATATGCTAGACACAAAGTATGAGTGGCAGAGTTATTCAGCACAAAATTGCCTTTCCAATGGTGGCATGCATGTAATAATAAGTAATTTAATTTTTTTCTATGCTGGTTGAAGAGCAAAGTAAACATTTTTTTCACTAAAAAAGTGCAACATAAGCCATTTTTTGTTGGAAAATATGTAAAATATCAACACCAAATTAAGCATAGACATTAGATAGTGTTTTAATATTATGTTAGTTTAAAAAAAGATATCTTTTTACTATAACATGTAATTTTTCCCCATTTTAGTCAAGGTGCTTTGGTGAGATTTGAGGGCTGAATCTGAACCACACACACCATATAAACAAATGTGTATAACTCCAAAAGTATACATGATACACACAAAGTATCAGCATGAAAGTTGATTAGCACATAAATGCCTTTCCAATGGTGCTATGCAACCAGTTGTAATCAATACGGTTTTTATTTTATACCTGCTGAAGTGCCAAAAAAGTGAATTTTATTCAAGCTGCTTAGGTGAATCTTGATAGAAAACATGTCAGCCATACACACCATACCATAAACAAATGTGAATAACTCCTAAAGTATACATGATATACACAAAATATCAGTGGCAAAGTTGTTCAGCACAACATTACCTTCCCAATGGTGGTATGCAAATAATAATATGTAATTTTGTTTTGTTATTTTTAAACTGTTTGAAACAGCAAAAAAATTTTTCACTAAAACAGGCAACATAAGCCATACACACCATACCATAAACAAATGCAAATAACTCCTAACGATGCATGATGTGCACAAAATATCATTGACAGAGTTGTTCAGCATAACATTACCTTTCCAATGGTGCCATGCAGTCAAATATATATTATATTTTGTTATACTATATATTAAAATGTATAAGTGACTTCTCCAGACGTTGCTTGGGCACACTGGGAGTCAGTAGCCGACTTCTGCAGACGTACTCAGGACACACCAGTGTTTTTTTACTGACGACTACAGGCATCGGCTAGGAGACAATGAGTTAAGAGAGATGTGCATCACCACATCACCTCTCTGGACATACGTCCATGCGCCGGCGTTTCAGGGGGCTGGGAATGGGAACACAGAAAAATGAAAAAATAACCTTGGCGGTCCTAGATGATGGCCATTCAAAGACACCAAGTCCACCATCTCCGGGACAGACCCCACTCTGCGGAAAGGAGGAAGGAGGAAAGAGGCACTCTAGGTGCAGATCCTGAATTCAGGTGAGATGGGTTGAATGAATGGCCAGAAGGAGTGGACACCGAGGTCAGGAAGCAAGGGATAAAAACAGAAAGTAATTAAAAAAAAAAGAAAGAAAGAAAGGTGTCATGGCCACCATAATGTTAGCCTATGGGAAAAATTCACAACTTTGGAGTACTGTAACTATGAAATCAATTAAATCTTTTCACCAAACCATCAAAAGACACATCTGTGGGGCAAGGGCTAGCCATCCTGCAAATTTTAGCCCAAAAGTCCAAACCTTGTAGTGTTTCCAAGGGTTCCCTTTCCTAAACTGAGAATGTCACATAATGTTTCAAAGTATGTCCTCTTCTAAATTGAGAATGTGAAAGAGTGTTTCCAAGGGCCTACTTTCCTAAACTGAGAATGTGACAGAGTATTTCGAACAAACCACAGTCCTAAACTATGAATGTGAAGAGTGTTTCCAAAGGACCCTCCTCCACAAATGAGAATGTCACATAGTTTTTCCAAGGGACACACCTCCAAAAATAAGAATTTCATATAGCGTTTCCAGGGGCACCCTCACCTAAACCGAAAATGTGACAGAGTGTTTACAGGGGACCCTCCTCTAAAAATGAAATTCTTACATAGTGTTTCCCAGGGACCCAGCTCCTAAAATGAGAAAATCATTTAGTGTTTCCAGAAGCGCCCTCTCCTAAACTGAGAATGTGACAGATTCTTTCCAACACTCCTCTCTCCATAAATGAGAATGTGAGGGAGTATTTCCAAAGGATCCCCTCTCCTAAACTGAGACTGTCACATAGTGTTTCCAGGGGCACCCTCTCCTAAACTGAGAATGTGACAGAGTGTTTCCATGGGCATCCTTTCCTAAAATAAGAATATTACTGAGTGTTTCCAAGAGACTCCTCTCCAAAAATGAGAACGTGACAGTGTTTTGAAGTTACTCTTTTCCTAAACTGAGAATGCGACAGAGTGTTTAGAAGGGACCCATCTCCTCAAGTAAGACTGTGACAAACTGTTTCCAAGGGCTCCCTCTCCTATACTGAGAATGTGACAGAGTGTTTCCAAGGACCCCGTCTCCTAAACTTAGAATGTGACAGAGTGTTTACAAGGGACCCCTCTCCTAAACTGAAAATGTGACATAGTGTTTCCCAGTGCTTCCTCTTCTAAACTGAAAAGGTGACAAAGTGTTTCCAAGGGAGCCCTTTCCTAAAATGAGAATGTAACAGAATGCTTCCAATAATCCCACTCTCTTAAACCGAGTATGTGACAGGAGTGTTTCTAAGGGCCTCCTTTCCCAAGCTGAGAATGTGACAGAGTATTTCTAATAACCCACTCACCTAAACTGTGAACATGGCAGAGGGTTTCCATTAGACATGTCTCCAATAGTGAGATTGTGACAGAGTGTTTCCAGGGGCACCCTCTCCTATTCTGAGAATGTGACAGAGTGTTTCCAATGGCCTCTTTCCTAAGCTGAGAATGTCACATAGTGTTTCCAGGGACACCCTCTCCTAAGCTAAGAATGTGGCAGAATGTTTCCATTGGTATCCTCCCCTAAAATAAGATTGTGACAGAGTGTTTCCAAGGGCCTCCTATTCTGAACTGAGAATGTGACAGAGTGTTTCAAAGGGAGCACTCTCCTAAAAATGAAAATTTGAGACAGTGCTTCCAAGGACACACTCTCCTAAACTGTGTAGACCTGGACACCCCCACAACACTATACTTAGTGCAGCATATGGTACACATACATTGCTTCATGATATATTTAGTGTGGTATGATCCAGTGTAGTATTCAGTGATATAATCTTAAGACATGCACATATGATTGCAGCATGGACTGGTAGTAAGCACCAGATCCTAACAGGACTATGTGCAGGTAATCTCTGGCCCTAATAGTATTAACATTGCTCATGCAGGCTATATGGTACAGTTCTTTTCTTTGCTATGCAGCTACTATTATTGTGCAATACTAAGCATTTTCGTATTATTACCCAAAACTAGTTTTAGCTAGTTTTACTCTTATCAGAGACTATGTGCAGAGAGAGTGATGAGCTAACCATCCCCTACGCTGACCTTCTACTAATGAGATTTCTGTATTTTGTGATTTAACCTTATTCGGCAGACCATTGCTTAGTAACATAGATTTATTTTGTAAGAGTACAAGAATGATGAGAAAGCTGTATTTTGCTGAGTTTAAATCCAGTTTGGAGTGATATCATGATATTATATCTGGGGTACTGTTCCTGACTCACAGCAGGTATTTGATTTATTTTGTGTTTTCTGGTAATAAACACATTTTTCCTAATGTATCCTTGGCTCTGTGTCATGTTTCACTATCGGGTCCAGAACAGTTCTGCTTACAAAGTGGCGACCTCAACAAGACCTGTTTAGACGGAACCGATGCCAAGATACCGCAGATATTAAGAGTGGGATAATGACAAGTGTGAAGAACCTTTGCCCCTCTTTGGTTTGCGAGATAGTCTTTAGAGACCTTCACTACCAGAACGCATGACTGTTTGACTGCCAAGACCGAAGTAAGTGTGCACACCTTAGATCTCTGGTCAGTACAGTTTACAAAGGGAAGACCCCAATACGATGGCCAATTGTTCAGAGCTCAATCTGGATGTCCTACAGTATCTTTAATCCCATGGATGTTGGAAAGATTTTGCATCTAATGTGAAACACCACACTAACTCGGTACAGTATGTAGGAAAGCTATAAATTGAGGTCAATTCTAAAAGTAAGAAACAGGACTGAAAGGGTGTAATGGTCGCTGCTTTGTATGCTTTGTGTCAGACATTGGAATCTGAGGTTTTGATTCTGAAAAAGGAACTGAAATCTAGATCCAATGCAGTGTGTAGGTTAAAGGAACAAAATGAGAATGCTAAAGAAGAGAAAAATAAGAAAATTAGTAAGTTGCAGGAGGAGAATGAGAGGTTGCAGCAGGACAAGGTACAGATGTTACAGATGAATGGCATGCTTACAAGCATGAATGAGTCACTAAAGAGTGATTATGAGGAGTTGGAAGATGAGTTTGAAAGGTGTCAGAAAGAGTTAGGAAATGAAATGGAGAAAAAACGCCAAATAAGCACTGTGTACAGGGTGTTACAGGATAACATTAGTAAGGGAAAAGGGTATTGCTTTTGACGTGGTGGGTCCCCATCAGTAACCTGCATGAGGATGTCCTTCATTTTGCAGTCATGCTTGCAGTTAGCAAAGGCATCCCTGTATTGCTCCAAAATCGACTTCAACCTATCAGAAAGGGGACGGTGCTTGAACCTGACCATGACATCATATTCCATGTCATTTGCCTGTACAGCTGCCATAACATGCGAATCAGAAATGAGCAGCATACGATGGAGACCTGGTGCCTGCAGGAGCGTCCAATTTTCTAAATCCACCATGTACCCGTAACGAGAGAGAAAATCTATTCCCAGAATGCTCTGATAATGGGGAAGGTATATAAGATCAAAGTGGTATTCTGCCTCCAAGGTTCTGATGACGAATGGTATAGGGACTGACTGATAGGTTGTCACTATGGGCCCCTCAAAAGTGAGCAGAAGTAGGCTTCCCAGTAGACCATGGAGAATTTTGGGGATCGATCTGGTGTAGGACCGAGATGGCCACTCCTGTGTTCATAAGCCTTTCAAGCTGGCAGCCCCAGACCAGCACTTCCACACATGGGTGACCAGAGTCATCAGTTACCAAACAGGTAAGTATGTGAACTAGGGGGCCTGTCACACTTATGCTGTCATCTCGGTTTTGCAAGGCATCGCAGAGTTTTGGAGCCATCTCACGGAGCATTTGTCTTGCCTCAGAATACTGGGACTTCGGGTTCCCATCCTCTACAGATTCTGTATTTAATCCGGGGATGGCTGCCACAACCTTGCGCAATAGCTTTGCTGAGTCGACTTTGGACTTGTATGCCCGAAGCTGGTGTACCTCCGTTAACAAATCCTTGTACAAAGTTTGTACCGCTGTTTCTGTCCTTTATTTCCCTTCATATATTGTTGGTTCTTTCATTGATTTTTCTTTCTCTACAAATATGAAGATTAATTTTGTTGGAGATCTTGGGTTTCCCCTCCACCTCGTACTGAGTAGGTGGTTCCATACCCTTTGGCACAGCAGCATCTTTGGACTTAGAGCCCAAGCCGATGTCCTTGGTGTGGCATGGTAAATGCATTCTATGTGCACCAGGATTTTGCCAAAAAATATCCCTTCTAGTGAAGACTGAGTCTTCTACCTTTTCCCAAATAGCAGAGAGAAGGTTTCACAAGAAGAGACATTTGTACTCTGTCGAGTCTCTGTCTGCCTCCTCCCTGGCAAGTCCTTTGGCAGTACTGTCAGTAAGCCATAGCCGGCTGTCATACTGGGTGGGCACTTCCTTGTTATGCTGTTTCTCCTGAATAGTCAGCATTACGCCAACCATATTTGGATCCTGGGCTGCCAGCAGGTGGGCAGAGACAACATCAAATGAAGCCTTAGTGTCACTCTGGACCCCTTCCGGCAATCAGGGCTACCCCAGCAACAGCTACTCAGTATACACCCTTTGAGGTGATGACTGGCTGGCAAATGAGATTGCCAGAACACTTATGGGTAGATGTCCACATCCTTGCCATGGATAGCGTGTTGGTTGACACCTACTGTATGTAAAGTAGTTAGAGGAAAATTTGATTGAAATTCACTGTTTTGCTGCTAAAAGCTTGGGCAGTGCCAAACAAAAGTTTAAAATGTACTTTGGCAAAAATGTCAAATAGGTCGATTGACAAGTGGGTGACAGATTCATAGTGTTGCAATATTCCACACCCACCCATCCACTCCTTACCCAGCAAATGGGCTGCCCCCTTTGAGATTGTGAACAAACTCAGCCCCTCTGTCTACCAGGTATGGTTATCAAACAGCAAGGAGTCTTTTGACAAGTGGTTTCATGCCAAACAGCTGAAACTGTTCAAGGGCTCAGATGGCCCTGTGTAAAGTAATTTACTGCAGTTAGGGGGGGAGTTGTATTACAACTATTTCTTTTCTGTTGTTATGGAATGCTCTTACTTGTGGTGGTCCTGTACTACCCTGATTTGGGCATTGCTGAAGATTTCCTTTTTCCAAAGGAAAATGGCCTCTGACAACTTAGCTGAAAACATATGCCCATGCAGGCATGGATGAGCTCCTTCAGATTATCCATCCTTGGGGGACTATGGTTCCAAGTGATGTATCTTGGGTGGGACCGGCTGATCCAGATCATCATGCCTGATAGAAGGGACAGCCAGGTACTTCTGAAGTCTACAAAGACAGTGTAGTGGGATTCTCAAATGGCTCAAATAAAGACCATACGAAAACAAGATCAAGGAACTTGGAGTTTCAAAATCATTATGCAAATCTCCTGAATAAAAAAAATCTATATCAGTGCTTGGTTCCACAAACTTGATTTTGTACCCACCTTCTATGACCCGCCCCAGTACTGTGCCCAACACAACTGTTTTCATAACCCCTGAGGCCACCATTTCTCAACTACAACATTTACAGTCCACCTTGTGGCCTGACTGCCCTCTCAATTCCTGGAACACTTATTAACAATGTTCAATTTATGCATGTTTCTGTTGTTTTAAAAATATCACATTGGAGCATGGCCAATATGGTCTTTGTTCAATGACTGATGTTTCTAGCTTTCATGCTACTATGTTATTAGACATTGTCGCAGCTTATGCAGTATGAGCTCAAGCCCTATAGCTGGGCAGGAGACTGCTTCCCACTAAGTGATTTTCCACCCCAGAGGCCCTAAAGGGAACCTTAGTGTTATAGGCCAGGTGAGAAGTATACCATGTTTACATGGATCGAGAATGTCAATCTGAAATAGGGGAGACATTGGACAAATAAAGAAACATATTAGTTATTTTGCTAATAAGCAAGCTGGAAATGTATTCAGGCCCATGCTGCATGGTACTGATGGTTTAGCCATGGAGAAAAGATTCATGGTGTATAACATGCTTGATATTGCATGATTATTTAAAGAAACATAGGCCAAGATTAATGAGTTAATTGCCACCAACAATGCGAAGGACAAACAGCAACACACAGGCAGTGAAATTATTTCTGCCACTAATGATGGCTATGTTTTAAACACTGTCACTAATGTCTTCTGAGATCTGGAAGCAGGGCGTATCTCTGACATTGTCAAGGATTTATTGATGGCCAAATGGTATTGTACTCATTGTCGGACCTCGGCCTGCACCTCAAAATGTATGGCTGAGTCCCTCACTTTTTCTCTCACAACTACCAGAAATTTAGGTTGTCATACCACATCCGAATCAAGGACTTTGCTACTCCACGTGCCTCTATATGGTATCTTTTCCAGTGTTCAACAAGGATTCTATGGTCTTCAACAGAATGGCACGTGTTCACTCCATAAGATATCTGAAGGGAGACCATCTACAAAGAACATGTGGACCTTCCTCAACTGCTGGTATTCCACCCTCAACTGCAAGCCTAGCTGTCTCCTCATGGAGACTGCTGTTCAGTAAAGGGCTATTGATACCTGTGCAGGTGTGATGTTTTCGACGTAGCTACGCCCGGTGTGCAGCTACTCTGTTGACAAACTCAGTGAGCAAAATTTAATTGCACCTACTGAAAATGCCACTGATACAACAACTGCAGAATGGACTGGTGGTAAAGACCAGATCCCAATAGGGCTATGTGCTAGTAACCTATGGGCCTAATAGTATTAGCATTGCTTATGCAGGCTGCATGGCATAGTTCTTTTCCTTGCTAAGCAGCTGCTATTATTGTGCAGTACTAAGCATTTGTGTATTGTTACACAAAACTCGTTTTAGCTAGTTTTACTGTTATCAGAGAGTACGTGCAGAGAGAGTGATGAGCTAACCATCCTCTGCGTTGACCTTCTACTGGTAAGATTTCTGTATTCTGTAATTTTACCGTATTTGGCAGACTGCTATCTAGTAATATACATTTATTATTTAACTGTTTAAGAATGATGAGAAAGCTGCATTTTGCAAAGTTTGAATACAGTTTGTAGTGACATCATGATATCTTGCGTACTGTTCCTGACTCCCAGAAGGAATTTGCTGAATTTTGTATTTTTGGTATTAAACAAGTGATTCCTGCCATTTCCTTGGCTCTGTGTTGTGTTTTGCCATCAGGACCGGAACAGTTCTGCTAACAAATGAAAATGTCACACAATGTTTCTAAGGGCCTCTTCTCCTAAACTGATAATGTGACAGTGTTTCAAAGGAACCCTCCTCCAAAAATTACAGTGTCACATAGTGTTGTCAAGGGACCCATCTCCAACCTGAGAATTTCATATAGCGTTTCCAGGGTCCCTTCTCTCCTAAATTGAGAATGTGACAAAGTGGTCCCAATTCCAAGTCAGCTTATGTATGTCACAAGGCGACATGCACCAAACTCGATGGCACAGGTTGCACCTTGCAACATGAGTTACACTGGTCGGGATTCCAAATGGTGGCCTGCACCATGGCACAGGCAGCCTGTGCCCATGGGGACTTCCGCAGCCCAAGACCCCTGCATCATGGAAGAAGGGGGGGGTTACGGCAGCAGCTGCACTCTATTCTGAAAGGGCAGCTGCCATAACCCCCTTACACCATTCCAAAAGCTACTGCGGCACTGTGAGGTTAGACCAGCTATTAGCTGGTCTAAGGGGATTCTGACATGACACACGGCCTGTTGCCCCCCCGTGGTGCTGTGACCCACACATGGCCATGCCCCATGGCCCCTCAGATACAGAGACAACTCCCCAATACTGGGGTGCCACCCACCAGCACCCGTGCCTGTGCTGTGCCACTGATCCCTGTGCCAGTGCCACTCGGCTGACACCTCCCATGGTTCTCAGGGGTTTGCAGGCATGTTGTAGGGCTCAGGAGGGCTTGTGGGGCTGCATCCTGCCATTGGTGGCTTGCGGCACCCAGGCCAGGTGTGCCCTTCCCATGACACAGCCGTGACAATGCTGCAAGTCACAGGGCATAAGTGCCGGGTACCTTTCCTGTTCTGAAATACAGCACAGGGTCCTTAGCGTAGTGGTGAATGCCACAACTCACATACACTAGCGAGTTGTAGCATTCTTCTTGGAATCAGGCCCAGTCTTTCAAACAAACCCTCTCAAAAAATGAGAATGTGACAGAGTGTTTCGAAGGGCCACCTCTCCTAAACTGAGAATTTCACATAGTATTTCCAGGGACACCCTCTCCTAAATTGAGAATGTGACAGAGTGTTTGCAAGGGCCCCTTTCCTAAACTGAGAATGTGACATAGTATTTCCTAGGGACATCTGTCCTACACTGAGAAAGTGATAGAGTGATTCCAGGGGCCTTCTCTCCTAAGCTAACAATGTAACAGAGTGTTTCCAATGGGCCCCTCTCCAAATATAAGAATGTGTGACAGTGTTTCCAAGGGTCCCTTTCCTAAACAGAGAAAATGACAGCGTTTTTCCTAAGGATCCCTCTCCTAAACTAAGAATGTGATGTAGAGTTTCTAGTGGACCCCTCTCCAAAAATGAAAATGTGATGGAGTGTTTACAAGGGCCCCCTCCTAAACTGAAAATGAGAAAGAGTATTTTCAATTACCTCTCTTCTAAACTGAGAATGTCACATAGTATTTCCTGGGGCACCCTCTCCTAATCTGAGAATGTGCCAGAGTTTTTCCTTGGGACCCCTCTCCCAAACTGAAAATGTGACAGAGTGTTTCCATGGGCATCTTGTCCTAAAATGAGAATGTCACCGAGTGTTTCCAAGGGATCTGTTCTCCAAAAATGAGAAAATGAGAGTATTTCCAAGTGACTCATTTCCAAAACTGAGAATGTGACAGTGTTCCCAACAGCCCACCTCCTTATAAACTTAAAGAGTGTCAGATTGTTTCCAAGGGCCTTACCTCCTAAAATAACAATGTGACAAGTGTTTCCAATGGAACCCTCTCCAAATACAAGAATGTGACACACTGTTTCCAAGGGCCCCCACTCCTAAACTGAGAATGTGACAGAATGTTTCCAAGAGAGCCCTCTCCACAAATGAGAATTGGAGATAGTGCTTCCAACAGTCCACCTGTCCTAAACTGAGAATGTGGCAGAATGTTCAAGAGACTCCTCTCCTAAACTGAGACTGTGACAGAGTATTTCCAAACACTCCACTCTCCTAAGCTCTGAATATGACAGAGTGTTTCCAAGGGACCCATCTCCAAAAATGAGAATGTTACGTAGTGTTTCCATGGGCCCCCTCTCCTAAACTGATAATGTGATAAACTGTTTCCAGGGGCCTCCACTCCTAAAATGAGAACGTGACAGAGCATTTTCAAGTGATCCCTTTCCAAATATGAGAATTTGACACAGCGTTTACAAGGGACCCCTCTTCTAAACTAAGAATGTGACAGAGTGTTTCCAAGGGACCCTCTTCCAAAAATGAGAACGTTGCTTAATGTTTCCAAGGGCCCATCTCTAAAATGAGAATGTCACATAGTGTTTCCAGGGGCACCCTCTTCTAAGCTGAAAATGTGACACAGTGTTTCCAAGGGCCTTGTCTCCTAATATAAGAATGTGACAGTGTTTCCAAGTGACCCATCTCCAAAAATGAGAATATGACAGTGTTTCCTAGGGACCTCACTCCTAAAATGAGATTGTGACAGAGTGCTCCCATGAGCCCTGTGTCCTAAACTGAGAATATGACAGAGTGTTTCCAAGTCAGCCCTCTCAAAACATTAGAATTTAACAGAGTTTTTCCAAGGTTCCATGTGATAATGGTGAAAGCCTAAAGGCGATCGGTATTATCGTGAAGTCACAGTGCTGAAATTGTTTTTCGGCACTGTGACACCCCAACACACAGGAAAACAGCACCGGGGACTCCCTACTAAAGGACTCTCAACTCCAGGGGGTGCATGTGTTGGGGGGATGAAAACATTAAAAGTAAAAGGTTCAGGCTGGGTGCAAAAAAAGACACAGGCGCCTGGACCCGAACCCAGTACAATGCACACCAATGCCAGCAGCTAACCCACCAAGCCATAGGGTCAGCTCGGCAACCCTCCACGGCGCCACCCCTCACATCCCCTCCTCTCCCTCGCTGTGCATGCCCACTGCCCCCACACTCATGTATACATATTGACATCTTGTTGCTATATTCACCTCCCTGCCCAGTCGCTCACAGACCATGGCCATCCCTGTAATGCTCTGGAAAGGAGTCGCCGTTATTGTAGGCTCCCTTTTATCAGTGCCATTATCATGAGCTACCATTTCCAAGGGACCCCTCTCAAAACATGAGAATGTGACAGTGTTTACATGGGCTCCCTCTCGTAAACTGAGAATGTGACCAAGTGTTTCCAAGGAACCCCTCTAGTCATTTGAGAATGTGACAGAGTGTTTCCATGGGCACCTTCTCTTAAAATTACCTTCAAAAAGCTTTAACTAAATTTGCTTTCAGGAAGAAATTTTGAAATTGGATACAGGCAATATATCAGATCCCAAAGGCCCAAATAAAAGTGAATGGTACAGTCGCAGAACAGATAGCGATCCAGAGAGGCACACGGCAGGGCTGTTCCTTGTCACCCTTGCTGTTTACCTTAAGCATGGAACCTTTAACAGAATGTATTAGGACAAATCCAGGGTTAGAGGGAATCATAATATGAGGAGAAGAACATTGTATCTCACTATATGCAGATGATACAATGTTATATCTTCAGAATCCAGTGGTTACTTATCCCAAATTGGCCAACATACTAGAAAGGTGTAGTGAAATATCAGGTTTTAAAATCAACTATGATAAAACCGAAGTGTTACTGGTAAGTAGCTCCCACACGTTAGAACTGGAAAAAAACCTTACCCTTTAAATGGACATCCAGCAGTATTAGATACTTAGGAATATGTATACCAGTAAACTTAACACACTTATATAAAGTTAATTATACTAGGTTGATACAGGAAGTCTGTGAAGATTTACAGATATGGAACCTTTTACCCTTGTCCTTAATGGACAGGCTAGATTCAGTCAAGATGAACATTTTACCAAGGCGTTTGTTCTTGTTTAGCTTGTTGTCCCTTAATATACCTACAGCAGATTTGCAAAAACTAGAAAACGCTTTACATAAATTTGTATGGAACCATAAAAAAATAAGAATAAAATGGAATACACTCCAGAAACCTAAGTCACAAGGAGGACTGGGACTACCTAATTTGAAACTTTATTATAAAATGGCTCAGACAATACCATGGGTAGCACACTTAAAAAGGACCCAGACAATGTTTGGGTTCACATGGAAAACACAGCTATTACTAACAGTGACTCCAGAGTGGACTTCACAGTTCCACTATCTATACTGGCAAGGAGAAAATTATTGAACCCCTGGAAGGAACATCTCTACAAAATATGGGGAATGGTAAAAAGGGAATTAGACATAATGCAATCACTTTTTAGTCAAACAAAAATATCAGAATACTATGGATTTGTCCTACCAAGACAGGACCAGATGTTTCGGGCTTGGGGAAGATATGGTCTAATTTTATTTAGTCAATTTATGACTCAGAGCCAGATTAAAACCTTTGAACAAATCCAAAAGGAGTATGGACTACCCAGATCACACTTTTTTTGCTGCCTTCAAGTAGTGTCATTCATACGTATATAGAGAATAATAAACAAAAAATTCAACAAAATCCCCACCATTTAGAAAACCTACTTGAGAGGGCAGCCAAAAACCCAGAGGAGGGACATCTGATTTCCCAGTTAGTTAAGGTTTATATGGACAGTAAAAGGGGAATAGCCCCAAAATGTCAACAGACATGGGAGAAAGAGATAGGTCAGGAGTTGGGAGACTGTGTGTGGGAAAGGGTATGGGAGGGAGTTTTTAGGACATTGGCCTCCCCAAACTGGAAGGAGTTCAGATGGAAGGTAGTAAGTGCTTTTTTCAATACCCCATCAAGAACTAAATATTTCGGTCCAGAGGGGTCAGACCTTTGCTGGAGGGGCTGTGGACAGGTAGGTTCAATATTACAATATTTTTTGCACCTGTCCAGTGATTGGACCTTTTTGGGATGAAGTAAAGCAGTTATACCTTGGAATGATGAGAATGGACACTCCAATTTTTGTGGAACACGTGATCTTAGGTATTCCCCTTAGAAAAAAAAATACCAATGGTCAAAAATCATTTCAAGGCATACTTTTAGCAGCAGCAGGTAAAGCACTTACTAAAACATGGTTCTCAGTAGAGCCACCCAGTATTCAAGACTGGATTGATATCCTCAACAATATACATTTATATATATATATATATATATATATATATATATACAATATATGTATTTCTTTTTTCTTTAAGTGATGTTAGTATTGGTGGGGGACACTAGACATCAGGGATTTTATTAGGTATATTTTTAAAAACTGGGGACAGTGATCAGTGGGGTGTGTGTGGGGCACTAGACACCAGGGATTTTAGTTACTTTAACAACACACACACACATATATCTATATCTATCTATCTATGTAATAGATATACCACTCTAGGGTGTCGGTCGGCGCTCTGATATCGCGCCTTGGTGTGCATTGTGATGCACGAGGTCAGCAGGTCGAGCATTCAACCACCCAAGGCGCATGGATATCAGAGCTTAACAGACACCCCAGAGTGGTATATCTATCTTATAAAATGGCCACATGTTTTGGGGGTGGGTGGAAAAATAATCCCTTTGTCTAGCTGGTAAATGATATGCTGGCAGAGTTCAAAGTAAGTCCTGTGTTTAAAAAAGATGAAAAGTGTGTGCCTCCTGTTAGGTTGCGTTGGTTTATAATAATGCCTCTGTGTATCTAGTAAATTATATGCTGGCAGAGTTAACAAAGTAGTCCGAAGTGAAAGCGAGTGATGAAGTATAGCGTGACCGAGCGGTGCGCATTGCGGGAAGTGACAAGCTGTTACGAGTTGAAAGTAAGTCCTTTTGAGTTAAAAAAAAGATAAAAAGTGTTTTCCCTGCTTTGACTTTCACTTAATTTCACTAAAACAAGCTGCAGAGTGTATGTACAATGGAAGAGGAGGCACGGTGAGTCGGCAGCTTTACGAGGCAAGAGCAAGCCAGAAGAAATTGTCATAGAAACACTGTCGGGCTTCGCGTCTGCCCGGCCTCCGGCGTACTCATACTATGCAGCTGACACAATGATGAAAATCAAACGAAAAAACTGACTAACTCAAGGACTTACTAACAAATCACAACAATCTTTGTAATCACCATGTATTCTCTCTCAGGTAGGAAAGTGAAAGTGGTGAGCGATCGGGCAAGTCTGTGTAGAAAGGAGATTTTTAACTGAAAGTGAGGTAGGAAGTAAGAGAACTGTAGTTTGTCTTTTTTTTTTTTATACACAGGTTTCTGTTAAATGGGCTGCATTATGTTGTTTTTTAGAATTTAGGGTGGTGAGACAGTGTGCAGTAGTAACAATGTGTGTGTGTGTGTTTGTATGTGGCTGCTTAACTGCATTAGGCGTGGAGTGATCTCACTGCTGGTGAGAAGGTTTTGAGGGCTGGAAAGTAGTTTAGGTGTGCGGTCGTACTGGGAGGCGTGCGGTCGTTGGGAAATAATGCACGGTCATGTGATGCATTCTGTCCAATCATGTTACTGGAATTTCTATGATTTTACCACCCCATTTTATAAATATATATATATATGAGCACATCGTGGAATATGAAAATATTTCCATATTCACTCGTGCCTATCGTGTATCCTATATATATATATATATATATATATATAAGATACATGATGGACGCAGTAGAACTATGGAAAATATTTCATATTCCACGACTGCTCATCATGTCTCCTATTTGCTTCTATGGGGCCTCGCTGTTGCAAATGTACAATTTGCGCTGCTGCATTGTTTACGTGGCTTTGCGGGTTTAGCATGGGTTTCGGGGGTGTAATAAATGGTATTTATTTTAACTCTGCTGACGTCATCAGGATTTTCTTTCACTGCAGTGAAAATAACATGTTTTATTTCACCAGAATATGTCTCACCCCCATTGTATAAATATATATATATATATTTATTTAAACTCGGGCCAGCAATCGGAGGGAGTGGGACCACTAGACATCAGGAATTGATCAGGGATGGTGTTGGGGGGATTCCCCATTTGTAACCTCTTCTTGCTTTGGTATTTTTTAAGTGCAATTTGCACTTAAAAACTCCCAAAACAAGGCAAAGTCACAAATGATGAATTCCAGTTAATTTGAAAAATTTTCGTGAAGTACTCAGCAGAGGCAAATTTGGCGAGTTCACCTTATATCCACCAATGGAGTAAAACTTTGCTTCATCTCTAGTTGCAGCCTAACAGGCTCCACTGTAACTACTTCAATATTTCTAGGGGTCATTTGGCTAAATGGAACATTGTTTAACTTTATAATAATATAGTCATTGCAGAAAAAAAACATAACTGTGTTAATGCATAGGTCAGGGATCATTATCGGTGTCACCTGCTCAGCAGTCCTCCCCTTGTCCTCATTGTAGTTAACCTCTAGTTACCGCATCATAATGGGGAAGCTCCTCTTACTGTTTCTCTCTCTCTCAACTATGGTGTTCTTTGAGGATGATGCCATACCGACCCATACCTTACTGAATAATGCGGCTCACCAGCCTAGCTTCCCTGTGACACCTCCAGTGGGTGCCGATAGGTTCCTCACATATGCCCTACTGTTGCTTCATCATAATCAGTGGGGTAACCCCAAAAGGGTCACAACCTGTCCTGTACTTTTACGCTCTATGCTCCACTATTGGATCTACAGTGCCCCTTATACCTGTCCACCAAATTAGCACTCTGTGACAGGTTACTAGCCGAATCCAGAGTGGATCATCTCAAAGCATTGGCCACCGAGCAAAGAGAAGGCCCATTGACTGTCCCATCCTCCTGTCCTTCGAAGCCCTCACAAAACTCTTATTCTTTCTGCTGATCTGTATTGGCAATGTTGAAATCAATCCAGGACCTCCAGAGGGCATCACCTCCCCAGCAGATCTAGCATCCATCAAAGGATTAAGCTTCCTTCATATCAATGGATGCAGCCTCCTGAAAAAGCTTTCATTAATACAAGCCTGGGTTGCCCACACCATGCCAGACTTTCTGGTAATATCTGAGACATGGCTCAACCTGCAACAACAGATAGGAGGTAAATCTACCCAACTACCAAATATTCAGAGCAGACCGCCTGTCAAGGGGTGTGGAGTATATTTATATAAAATCGAATATATCTGCATCTTGCCTTAGTGCAACATCATTGCCCAAAGAATTCGAATGTTTATCCCTTAAAATAGCTCTCCCCAACATGGCAGCTTTTCAACTAGTTGGCTGCTATAGGCCCCCTCTGCTGATCATAAGCTCTTAACCCACCTGGGAACATAATCAAACTGGGCCCTGAAGATATCATTATCTTAGGTGATCTGAATTTAAACTGGCTCTCCAAGACAGCTGCACCCTTAGTATCTTTTTGTGATACATATGGGTTTACTCAACTAATAAATGAACCGAAAGAATCAATTTAAAGAACAGAAGTAGTAGCACCCCACTTGACATCATGCTGGTAAACAAACCCCACCTGTTCTCACACGCTGGAGTACTATTCAGTGACATAAGTGATCACTGTCTTATTGCAGGAATAAGATCATCGGGCAAACCAGCTAACCCAGCAAAATTCCTCCCGAGAAGATCTAAAAAAAAACCTTAATATCGAGGGATATCTCCACGACCTATGCCACTCTGCATGCTGGCAGGAGTTCTACCTTACATACTCTGTGGAAATAGCACTTCAGGTGTTAAACAGCATAATCATAGGTGCCCTCAATACTCATGCACCAATCACTAGTGTTAGAACGAAAAGCAAATCTTGCCGCTGGTTTTCAGCCGACCTTAAATCTGCACTGCTTGAGAGAGATAAGCTATGGAAAATGGCAAGGAAGACTAAAGAACCAAATGACTGGCTGCTGTTCAGAAAAGCCAGAAATAGCTACCAAAAGTAAGGGATGCTAAGGCTGCTTTCCTATGGCTGAACTTGATGCCTCATATCACAACCCTGCTAGATTCTGGGGCACCATTAAGGGGATCTTAGGGCAGGACTCTAGCACTTCTCTGCCATCTCAAGTGCACCTTAATAAGGTTGCTATCTCCGACAAACGGGAAGTATTGGATGCATTCAACAATCACTTCACAACGGCTGGCCTTGCTTTTGACTCCTCTCCAGCTAATCTACTGGGGGCACAACTTAAATCCCAGTCTACTGAGGCTCAGAGGGCTGATTCTTCATTCTCATTCAAACCAATTTTACTGAAGCAAGTAGAGGATCTATTGTTGCATTTGGACACTAAAAAAAGCGCAGGTGCAGACTCTCTTGACCCCTATTTTCTAAAACTTGCAATACATGTGCTTGCAGTTCCCTTAACACATCTTTTTAATCTATCTTTAGCCTCTGGGTCTATTCCTTCACTGTGGAAGACAGCACAAGTGTTTCCCCTCCTAAAATCAGGGGACCCCATGGACCTCAACAATTACAGGCCCATATCCATCCTGCCAGTGCTTTCCAAAATGCTAGAAAAATTAGTGAGCATCCAATTAAGAGACTACCTTGATGTTAATAATCTCTTAAACCCCACTCAATCTGGGTTTAGGACTAGGCATAGCACTATTTCTGCACTGGCAAAAGTCACAAATGACTGGCAAACTGAGCTAGACAAAAAGAACAGCGTCTGTGCTGTATTTCTTGATCTAAGCAAAGCCTTGACACAGTGGATCATGAGCTGCTACTCTCTTCACTGCACTCCATAGGCCTAGATCCACCTCTCTTAAGTGGTTCAGATGTTATCTCACTGATAGAACGCAGCAGGTGAAAAATGAAGGCGACCTATCCTCATCAAAACCACTCTAAGAGAATTTACTCAGGATCTATCCTGGGCCCTATCCTTTTGCCATTTACATTAACAACATTGACTCTAATCTCACCAAAGCCAATGTTCACCTCTTTGCAGATGACACTGTCTTATATGTCAGTAACCCATCACCTTCAAAGGCCTGTGAAATACTACAATCAGAATTCTCCCTTTTGCAATACCAACTACTTGAAAAAACTCCTCCTAAATGCAAAGAAGACAAAAGCTATGTTCTTCTCCACTAATTACTATACTAACACCTTTTCACCAAGCAATCTTCCCCAACTATCCACCATCCTTGGAGAAAGCCTTGACTATGTTGACAAATTCAAATATTTAGGGGTATGGATTGACAACAGGCTTGATTATACTCAGCATATTGAAGAACTTCTGAAAAACTTTGCCAGAGGCTTGGCTTTTCTTCAGAATTAAACATTATTTAACCAGAGATTCAAGACAGAGACTAATCCAGGCCTCATTTCTATCACTTATTGACTATGCAGACTTCCTCTATGGCCACTGTTCTATTTCCTATTTAAGTAAACTGGATACCTTGTACCATAGAGCTCTCAGGTTCATCACAGATCTTCCATTCAACACTCATCATTGCTCTCTATGCTGCAGTTGGCTGGACATCCTTACACCTCAGAAGGAACAAAAATGCTGCATTATGGATATACAAAACCCTGTCTAACAAACTTCCATCCTGTATTTTAGATTGCTTTACACTGGCCACAGCTAGGTTATATGCCTAGAAGCAACAACCTCATCACTTTGAAGCTACCCAAAGCCAGCACCCGGCATGGGAGATCTGCAATCAGTTACTCTCTAGCAATGGCATGGATTCTCTGCAGAAGACCCTAAAGTTGACCACCTTTATACCTCTAACATCCTTTAAAAGCTCTACACATGTCTCTTCAGAGATATGCAATTGCTTTCACAGGGCTTAGTCCAATCCATTCATTACCCCTTTTCTACTGCAGCTTTGCTAGCCCTTACCAAGACTCCCACAGCTACCCTGTCACTTACTTCACCCCATTCACTCACTACTAGTAGACTAGTCCCTACCCAAAACTCCCACCAGCCTCTATGTCATTTTTCAGAGGCTGTTTTCAACTTTTTAGTAGTCATCAATCATAACTGTCTGGTTTAGCTTGCCTTGGAGCCTGTAATCTCCAGCTACCCTGTTTGTATATATGTTTATATTATTGTATCTGTTTATATAGATGTGTTTTGTATATGTCTGCTTTTGTACCTTCAAGTCGTTCCTCGACCTATCAGGTCCATCTTGTAAATGAGCTTTGCTCAATGATGTCCGCCTGAATAAATAAAGATTTTTGATTGATTGATTTGATTTGATTATAAACCAACAACAGTAAGGCAATGTGGTGTTAGGGATTTTTGAACCCTAATTTTACCCAACTCTGTATAACACCTTGTGAATCTAATTCACTGCCAAAGCACAATCTAGATTTCAAACATACTGTATGTTTTAACATCATAAATACTGTAACATAATGCAAGAAAACAGTTACATCCCATGACAAACTCTGCATTCATATGTTGTAAGTCAAGGCTGCAGGATACAATGCTGGGTCAGTACTGTATGTCAGTGTATGTGTGTTTGTGTGTGTATGTGTACACATGTGTGCTTGGGGTGTAACTGTATTCCTCATAAAATGTTATTTATTTACGTTGTTAAATCATATTTTGACAGATCTGGCATTGCATTCGGTGAGATTCAGGTTGGTGGTATGTGGGTTGGTAGAGTTAGGGTTAAAAAATCCTAACACCACATTTCCTTTCTTTTGTTGATGTATCCCTAACTTGTGCATGAACAGAGGTTTTTTACAACTAATTTTCTTTTAAAGATAGATAGCCATAGATCCTTACATTAAATGAGACCATATGCAAAGCAACTGATCTGTTAGACACATCTTAGAACTTACAGCTTGCATTGTGTATGGCAGTTAGGCACATCTTAGAATCTACAGCTTGCATTGTGTATGGCAATTAGACACATCTTAGAACCTACAGCTTGCATTGTGTATGGCACTGTGGGACATATGCAAAGTAGCAAAAGGCTGCACCATAATGCACATTAAGCCAGACCCATAGTGGACTTTGTAAGTGGCTCAGTGCACCAATCATAAAGCAGCTGCATCAGTTTGCAGTGTGCCAGACTGTAACAAAATTCATGAGTGGTCACAAAGCAGCTGTGTCATCAAGGACACTGTACCACACCTATTGTAGATTTGGGCCACTCCAAAGCAGCTGCATCATCATCATCACCATACACTGTGACAGACGTACTGGACTTCACATGTGCCCTGTGGGCTACTCATGAAACAGATGCATCATCACATGCATGGCACCAGACCTGTAGCAGACTTCACGAGTGGGCCAGCAGTCTACTTGCTAAGCAGCTGGTCAGCACATACATGAACCCAGACCTGTAGTCCTCTATAATGTTGTTTTGTCCCAAGCACTACTTGCCTCAAAAACCATTGCCTCCTATTCTCTGGTCTTACGTGTTGTCTCCATTGCCAGTCACTCATTCTTTATGAGCTGCTGCATGAGCAGGTAGGATCTTGTACCCCTATTTGTTTCTGTTATCTACTTCAGCCTCTCTCTAAGACATATCATCTGAGGTCTAATGACAAGCAGCTATTACAGGAACCCAGGTGCTCCTAAAAGATGGGTTAGTTGAATTTTTGATACTTTGCTGTTGGGTTCTGGAACTTGTTACCATTGCAAATCAGGTTTTTACTCTTCAGTACTTTAGAACAGTGCAACACAAGCATATTGCTATATTGTCTGTATATTATGGAACTTTTTGTTGTGCTGTGATTTAATTTATCTGGGTTGTGCCTTACAATTGACATTTAACTGCCTCTGCCTTTACCTGGTTACAAAAAATTTAATTAAATGCCTGATTTTTAATTAAGTTTCAAGAGTGGGAATTAGATTCTCTTTGGTCAGACTCAACACCAACTACTAAATACAGAATGGTATTTGCAGATTAATTACATCTTATCTGGTTTAGGCTTTAATAAACTTAGGAACAATGGTTAAAATGTGTCCATCTATAGAACAACATTATATAAAAGACTTGCATTGCCTTATATTATTTGTATAGAATACATTTCTGGTGTGCAAATACCTTTTTCCAAATATTCAGCTGGGTCAGGATTCACAAAACTTTGCCTTGGTGCAAGCCTGGTTTTGCTTAAGCAAACTGGGTTTTGCTCCAAGTTGGTATTGAACAAAAGCCCAGTTTGCATGTTTAAACCAGGTTTGCATCTGCACAAAGTGTGGAGGGGGCCAGAATGCAAATGAGGGGAAGGGAACATAAATATCGGTGCTGTTTGATTCACAAAGAATTTGCTTCTCACAAGAACCTTTTGTGGGGACCCCTTGCACAGAGCAAATACTGCAGACTAAGACCTTGCCCTAAACCCGCACAACCCTACTGGTTGGCAAAAGAACTGTGCCCCCCCTCGCAGATCGCCAGCCCGATATTAAAGATGTAAGTTATCCCTTGTGCTAGTGGTTCCCCACTGCCTAGCTCCGATTAATGATCGCCAGCACAAAATGAAAAATATCAGTTATCCTGCTGCTAGTGGTCCCCCTCATGATCACTGATCACCAGCCCATGTATAAAGAAATTAGTTTCCTTGGTGTCCAGTGGTCCTGCCACCCACACCCATGTTCACTGGTTCTAGTGGTCCCCCCTGGGATCGCCAGCAGGAGCATGAAAACATAGGTTCCCCTGGTGAAAGTGGTCCCTTCCCCCACTGATCTCCAGCCCAAAGTTAGAAATAAATCTGTCCCTGGTGATGTCCAGTGGTCCTTCCCCCACCTGAGCACCCACCCAATGAGACATATAATTCAACCTGGTATCCAGTGGTCCCTCTCCACACCCAATCACCCACCCGACATTGAAAGCATATTCCCTGATGTCCAGTGCCAACCTCCACCTCCATTCCCAATCCCTGTATAGTAAGTACAAACATTTCCTAATTGTCTAGTGGACCCCATCCTAATCCCATGTATAGTGAATTTAAAACACTACCTGGTGTTTAGTGGACCCCCTCCCTCAATCCCCACCTAGAAGGTAGTGCCCACCACCCTGCTCCCCATCCCAACCCCTAGCCAGTGACTTGCACAATCCTCTGCTCTCCACCATGGCGGACACTGACTGAGCTGTCATTGAGCATGTAGTGTATACAGAAGGCACTCACTGACAGCTCAGTTGGCAGCCAGCTATGGTGGAAGGTGGAGGGCTATGCCAATAGCCGGCTCAGGGTCGGGATGGAGAAAGTGGATGGTGGGGCTCTAACTGCCATGGTGAGGGGGCACAGGGGTCCATGAGACAGCAGTGAAAGTTTTAAAGTCACTATACAGGGTATCAGGGATAGGGAGGGGAGGGGGAGTCCACTGGGCACCAGGGAAATGTTTACATTTACAATACAGGGGATCGGGATGGGAGTAACACTGGGCACCAGGGAAATGTTTACATTTACAATACAGGGGATCGGGATGGGAGTAACACTGGGCACCAGGGAAATGTTTACATTTACAATACAGGGGATCGGGATGGGAGTAACACTGGGCACCAGGGAAATGTTTACATTTACAATACAGGGGATCGGGATGGGAGTAACACTGGGCACCAGGGAAATGTTTACATTTACAATACAGGGGATCGGGATGGGAGTAACACTGGGCACCAGGGAAATGTTTACATTTACAATACAGGGGATCGGGATGGGAGTAACACTGGGCACCAGGGAAATGTTTACATTTACAATACAGGGGATCGGGATGGGAGTAACACTGGGCACCAGGGAAATGTTTACATTTACAATACAGGGGATCGGGATGGGAGTAACACTGGACACCAGGGAAATGTTTGCATTTACAATACAGGGATCGGGATGGAGTAACACTGGACACCAGGGAAATGTTTACATTTACAATACAGGGATCAGGATGGGAGTAACACTGGGCACCAGGGAAATGTTTACATTTACAATACAGGGATCGGGATGGAGTAACACTGGGCACCAGGGAAATGTTTACATTTACAATACAGGGGATCGGGATGGGAGTAACACTGGACACCAGGGAAATGTTTACATTTAATACAGGGGATCGGGGATGGGAGTAACACTGGACACCAGGGAAATGTTTACATTTACAATACAGGGGATCGGGATGGGAGTAACACTGGGCACCAGGGAAATGTTTACTTTACAATACAGGGGATCGGGATGGGAGTAACACTGGGCACCAGGAAATGTTTACATTTACAATACAGGGATGGGATGGGAGTAACACTGGGCACCAGGAAATGTTTACATTTACAATACAGGGATCGGGATGGGAGTAACACTGGGCACCAGGGAAATGTTTACATTTTACAATACAGGGATCGGGATGGGAGTAACACTGGGCACCAGGGAAATGTTTACATTTACAATACAGGGGATCGGGATGGGAGTAACACTGGGCACCAGAAATGTTTTCTTTACAATACAGGGGATCGGGATGGGAGTAACACTGGGCACCAGGGAAATGTTTACATTTACAATACAGGGGATCGGGATGGGAGTAACACTGGACACCAGGGAAATGTTTACATTTACAATACAGGGGATCGGGATGGGAGTAACACTGGACACCAGGGAAATGTTTGCATTTACAATACAGGGGATCGGGATGGGAGTAACACTGGACACCAGGGAAATGTTTACATTTACAATACAGGGGATCGGGATGGGAGTAACACTGGACACCAGGGAAATGTTTACATTTACAATACAGGGGATCAGGATGGGAGTAACACTGGACACCAGGGAAATGTTTACATTTACAATACAGGGGATCGGGATGGGAGTAACACTGGACACCAGGGAAATGTTTACATTTACAATACAGGGGATCGGGATGGGAGTAACACTGGGCACCAGGGAAATGTTTACATTTACAATACAGGGGATCGGGATGGGAGTAACACTGGACACCAGGGAATATGCTTCTAACATTGGGCGGGTGATCAGGTAGGGGGACGGACCACTGGACACCACCAGGGACATATTTATTTATAACATTGGCCAAAGATCAAGGGGGGACCACTAGCACTAGTGACTTGTTATTTATAGCTTGGGCATGGGTGTGAGTGGGGGAGGAGCTACTGGACACCAGGGAAATGTATCTTCTTATACATAAGCCAGCAATCAGTGATCGCTGGGGGAGTACCACTAGCACCATGAAAATCGGGCATGGGTGCAGCTGGGGGGGAAGGATCACTGGACACCAGGGAAACATATTTTTTATTCACAGGCTGGTGATTGGTGATCACGGGGGGGGTACCACTAGCACCAGGGAAATATTATTTATAGATCAGGCACATGTGTGGCTGGGGGAAGGGACCACTGGACACCATGGAAATGTATTTTCTTATACACAAGCCAGCAATCAGTGATCACTGGGGGAGTACCACTAGCATCAGAGAAATTGGGCATGAGTGCGGCTGGGGGAGGAGGGATCACTGGACACCAAGGAAACGTATTTTTATACACAGGCTGGTGATTGGTGATCACGGCGGGGGTACCACTAGCACCAGGGAAATATTATTTATAGATCGGGCACAGGTGTGGCTGGGGGAAGGGACCACAGGATATCAGGGAAACTTTTTTTTTATGCTTGGGCCAGCAATTGGCATTGAGTGGGGAGGCATGATAAACTCAGTGAGGCCTATGTAAATGGGCCCATAATCAGCATACAAATAGCCACATAGTGCCTTGCATACCAAATGGGCTTATTTAAATGGCCACTTTTGTAAATTCCAAGTAGTGCACCTGTGCAATTCATTGTGGTCCTATACTTCTGGCTGCATGTCAGGGTGGAGCTAGTGGGGTTAGTGGTAGTGATAATGGGTTAGTGCAGACTCGTCCTGGCCCTAGTCTCTGTCAGATAGTGCAGTGCGTTATCTGACCGTGATTAGCAGTCTTTGACACCTTGGCAATCGCAAAGCACAATGCAAACTTTTGCGCTGTGCTTTGCATTTTTGATGAATAAGCCCCTGAAGATTTATGCTGGGAGGACGGTCAAATTTTCAAGTATCTGTGATTTGGACAGAAGAGTCTGGATAAAAGCTGTTCCTCCTCCTCAGGTGACCAGAACTAGTCTCCTGGCCACCCTCTGTCCACATTCCAATCTTTTCCTGTCTGCCTCTTCTTCTTTGGAGTCCCAGTCTATACAAAAAAAAGGTCTCTAAAATGCTGGCTCCTGGTATTATGCCAGAGGCTGACAGCTTGTAGTAAATCACCCCAGACCAACTCCCCCAAGTACCAAAATACATGATTTATGTTTCGTTCCTCTGACCCTGATCTGTGAGTTGGGGAACTAATAGTCATGCATTGGCTTGCTCAGATTCGAAAGATCGGGAAGATTCAGTACAGTGGCACAAGGCACCAAGGTTAGGTCTTTTCCTGGTGCCCTCAAAGTCCTCCTCCCACACCATTCTAAGGTGGCTGGCATGGGCTCCACAAATAGTTAGGTGTTTTGTAGAATCCACCTAGGGAAAGGCTGATGAGTGCCCTGGGACACTGATGAGCTCAGGGCAACTGAGCGGGTGGTCCACAATACATTTCTCTGGTGGAAACCCGGGGGGGGGGATATTGGGCTGTTATTGCAGCAGACATGGGGCTGCAGTGGCTAGGCACTTGAGCTTAAACAGTGACTAGCTCTAGCATTACCTTATTAGTTATTTTACATAACCACTCAAATAACTTTCCCTGTCCCCAAAGTTAGGCTGGAAAAAAACAGAGCTTTAGCAATGTTGCAGCTCAGAAAATGTTAATTTCAAGAACATCCTGTACTAATTGTTCCCTGTAACTAAGTGTCCTGTGCTTTCTGGACCCACCAGACTGAGGAGCATAAATAGCAAAACCCATGTCTCATGAAGAAAGAGTTGTGGAGTAAAATAGTTAATGTAAAAGCTATGGCTGTGATCAGCTAGACACGACATGACAGACTGCTTGAATGGAAAAGAAGAAAGGATAGGTTAACATTTTCGCTACAACATGTATTGCTGCCTTAAATAACTACATTACAGTTAGCCCACATAAACCCTTTTGTGCCTAAAAACAGTAGGCAATCTGGAGCAGACAAGACTGACTGTGTGCCCCGGTCTACTGGTATGAAGAGGTTACATGCAAAAATTCCTCATTGCTCAGTTTACCTGCTCTCCTGTAGTGTGTCTCCACTCCATTTGTAGTGTGACAGGGTAGTGTGCTGGGTGGCTTCTGGGAACACTCTCAAAAGGAATACTCTGAAGGCCAGTTTAAATAAATGAAATTTTCTTCACTTCAGTAAGCAGAAAACAAGGCAGCTTGTATTCAGCATAGCCAAGAATTCAGTTCAGTCTGTGTCTCCTCTTGTATCAGTAAACAGAAAAGCAAACAAAACAGCTTGCATTCAACTTAGCCAGATTTCAGTTCAGTCTCTGTCTCCATTTACAGCATCTAACAGAAGCAAAAACACTCTATCTCTTTATTCATGCAGTCCCCTTTAAGGTGTTGCTTGATAACATCCCTCCTCCTGAGATACAGCCAACACTCAGAACAAGCAGAACAGAGAGGCTTTAAAGGGCCAACTTTAAAACAGTAGGCATTTTGTACAAATCTCACCACCGCCTCAATCAAAATCTATGCTGCCTTTGTTGAAGGCTGTGTTGCAGGGTTGTGAAGAGGAGCATGACAGACATACACTCCATCATAAACCTTTCCCCTCAGAGCTGTGCCCATGGCATGCTCAGTATGGGCAACAGACCCACCCTCCGGGGACAAAAAAAATCTGCATTTCCATGCTGCGTGTCTGCCCGGTGCCACACATCAAACAAAAAAGGCTGTAACACCAAACACCATCTGGTGACCTGGGCATTGGTATCCCACATAGTATGTAACCACTTGAGGGCAATGTGGCCAGTGTCAAGCATGAACATTCATCCCAACAGGTAGTAGCAGAGAGTGACCACTATCCACTTTTCTGCTAGAAATTCTTTTTCCATCATGGTGTAGTGCTTCACCCTGGGAGAAAGTTTGTGAGATATATACAGGATGGGGTAAATCCCATCCTCAAATTCTTGCAACAATGCTGCTCCCAGTTTCACCTCAGAGGCATCTGTATACAAAAAGAAGGGATGGTTGAAATCTGGACTTCGCATGACTGGCCCCTTGAACAGCACAGTTTTGATTGCCTGAAATGATGTCTGACACTCAGGAGACCAACAGATCTTATTTGGTGCAGTTTTTGCCCATTAGGTTAGTTAGCAGGGCCACAAGATTGAGAATTCTGGAATGAAACTGCAGTAATACCTTGCATGTCCCAGAAAGGACGTAACCTGCTTCTTAGTTGTTGGGATAGGGCAGTCAGCAAGGGCCTTTGCTTTGTTGATAACCAGGAATATATCACAAGTATTTTGACTCCTGCTATGCTAGGATGCATTTCATGGCATTGGCTATGAGACCTGCCTCCCAGAGTGACTGAAGTACCGTGGACACATCCCACAAGTGGCTGTCCCAATCAGGGCTAAATATGACAACATCATCCAGGTATGCTGCTGCATACAGCCTGTGGGGAGGAAGGATATGGTTCATCATTGTCTGGAATATGGCCAGGGTTTTTTGCAATCTGAAGGGAAGCACAGTAAATTGCTATAGGCCACATGGGGAGCAAAGGCCATTTTCTCTCGGGACTTGGGATTTAACGGGATTTGCCAATACCCCTTTGTAAGGCTAGAGTACTAAAGTAATGAGCCTTCTGCAGTTGGTCCAATAGTTCATCTGCCCTTGGCATAGGGTATGCATCAAACTTTGATACAGCACTAACTTTCCTGAAGTCTATATAAAACCGGGTGGTCCCATCTGGTTTTGGTACTAGCACAATAGGGCTTGACCACTCACTCTTGGTTTCCTCCATAATTCCCAACTCCAATATAGACTGGATTTCCTTCTGTACTGTCTCTTTCTCTTTCTTGACTTTTTTCAGTAGACTGTATGGTTGTTGGTGAATTTGGACACCTGGGTCTATGTCTATGTCATGCTGATCACATGAGTTCTCCTGGCTTTTGGGAGAGCGCATCCTGAAAATTCTCTATAAGCAACTAGATTTCTTACTTTTGTGTTTGGTTGAGCTGGTCATCCACTGGGACAGGGCTCAGTTCCTTTACAATTTTAGGTCCTAAGTCCAGGGTTCTGTCATCAATATCCTCATACATCACCAGACTTGGGGCCCCTTTTGGGTCTTCTGGGTCAATGAGTAATACCTTCCTGTCTTTCCAGGGTTTCAACAAATTAACATGGAAAATTTGTTTTTCCTTTTTCCTGTCCGATTGTAACATTTCAAATTCAACCAGCCCCACCTTTCTGAGAACCTCATACGGTCCATGCCATTTCACTAGGGGTTTTAATCTCAGAGCTTGGCTACAGAAGGAGTACTTTGTCACCAGAACTCCTGTAACTTGGCCCCTTTGTTTTAATGTCCTGCCTGGGTTTGCTGTGCTTTTATTAAATTTTCTTTGGCAAATCTGCCCACTGTGTCCAATCTTTCTCTCATTTGTAATATATACGGGAGCATGTTAGGTGAACTATGTGCCTGTTCTTCCCACAGCAATTCTATGAGATCCAGCATCCTTTGGGGTTGTTACCCATACAACAATTCAAAGGGTGAGAACCAAGTGTATGACTGTGGCACCTACCGAATGGCAAACATTAAATAGGGTAATAATGAATCCCAGTTTTTTACTTTGGCTGAAACAAATTTAGACAGCCAACCATTTATTACTTTATTATAGCATTCCATTAAGCTGTCTGTCTGTCTGTGGGTGATACACTGATGTCTGGATGGACTTAACCTTTAGTAAAGCACACACCTTCCACATATGTTTTGACAAGTTGTTTGTGCCTTGATCAATTACGATATCTTTTGGCAGTCCAACTCAAGAAACTCTTTCCCTCAATTCTTTAGCCACTGAACAGGCTGTAATGGAATGTAGGGGAACAGCCTCAGGGTAATGGGTGGCATAGTCCAATATAATGAATATATACTGATACCCAGATGTACTTTTTAGCAAGGGTCACCCTATATCAACCCCAGTTCTTTCAAACGAGCTGTCTAATATGGGCATAGGGATCAAAGGGGCCTTGTCTGCTCTTCCGAGGGCCATCAACTGACACTCAGGGCATGAAGCACAAAAGTCAGCTATTTCCTTCCATACACCTGGCCAGAAGAACTGTGCATGTAATCCAAGTATGTGTGCCTCTGTCTTCTTTCTGTTCAAATGACTGGCACTTGGTATCGTATGTGTCAGTCTCAGCACATCCCTTCTTGCAGACCTGGTAAGGTTTTTCGGGTTCTACCAGGTACAAAATATCATCTTTCAGTTCAAACCTGGGAAAACACTGTGCTTTTTTTCCCATCTACCACTTTACCATTTACCACAGCTAAGTTCAGGTAGGCATTTTTAAGCACCTCATCAGCCCTTTGTTCAGCAGTTATGTTAGCTGGGTTTTGAAAAAGGTCAGGTGTGACCTTCAGAAGGACATCATGACCTCCTGTAGATGTGGATGCTATGTCCTCATTTGAGTCACACCTGACTTTTCTGGAACCTGTGTCCTTGTGGTCCCCATCTACTACAGTCTCAGATGGAGGGCCCCCTTTTTTCCTCCAATTTTGACCTCAGGACTTTTTAGGCTTCCCTCTGAGCCAAATAGTTCAGAGTCAGAAAATGGAAATACATGTCCTAGACCCTCTGTCTCTGTGGTCTCCAGTGGGTATAACATTGCAGTATTGCTGTTCAGAAGGGTATGAAACCTTTTCTAGTCTTGGCCCAGAACTACTTCCCGGGGTAAAGTGTTGGAAATTACAACTTTTATGATTCCTGCCCAGTTGCCTAATTTTAACCACCCTGGGGATGTAGGGGATGTATGAGTATCCCCATTTTGCAGGCAATATTTATAGGATTTTTCCCATTGACTTAGGTTGGGGCCAATGACAGATTCTTTAACCAGTGTCTGCCACAGTCTGAATCCACCAGAACAGTAACTGTTTGGCTGCCTACTTCCACTGGTATTTTACAGTATACGGGTGTTTGGCTTGAGACTCCTGTGTGTGGGTGGTATCTACACATTCTGCAAAATCACAGTCTATGCGATGAAAAAACTGACTAATATGCCCCACTTTACCACACCAAAAATATGCAATGCTATTATAAGTTTTATGACCTGTGCCCCACCCCCCATTTGGATCACTGGAGAACAGGATCTTTGGACTGTGGAAATTACAATATGCCTGAGATTTATGCTCTTTAAAAGTGAGTGAGTCAGGAATATTTCACCATTTGACCACTTACCCCTACTATCACCTTTGTTCACTTCACCCCAAAGACCTTTCTCCCCTCTTCAGTGGGGTTCATCTCCTTGGGTCACCATCTGAGGTTCTTTTTTTTTTTTTTTGCAATTTAAAGTTTATTAACAGGTTTTGCAATACAGAGGACAAGGCAACATACTTGCTACAATATAAAGACAGTACTTGAAAATGGAAGGACTTGCCCTCCCCACCACCCATCCCCTACCCCTTCCCCACCCCCACTCTTGCACATTGTAAACATATAAGAATATATACAAAAAAAAAAACATTCAATAGTAAATCTACTCAAGATAGCATTGTTAGTCAGGCTGTAGGGAATACAGAGCTTGAAAGGGGTCCCAGAGCTTTTTAAGACTGGGAATGTTGTTACGAAGGCTTGCAATCGTTCTTCCATTTCTGAGGTTAGCGAGTAATTCCCTCAACCATTCAGTATAGGAAATCACCTCAGTATCCTTCCAATGTCTCAAGACTAACTTTTTGACTGAACTAGAAATTAAAGCCAGATAAAACTTATCAGCCAGAACCGGGATCTCAGAAAATTCCCCAGTACACAGACGTTTTGGGAAAACAAATCAAGACCTAAAAGGGGCCTACTTTTTGTTTAATAAGGGATCACAGAGAGTCTGTCTTGGGACAGGACCAGAAAACATGAAGTAGGTTACCTTCATCTTGTGAACATTTCAAACAGGTGGAAGAAGGGGCGATACCGTATTTGGCAAATTTTTGTGGCATGTAATATAAATTGCGTAATATATAAAACTGAGTGAGACAAAGCCTATCTTGAGTAATAAACTTGTGGTAACCTTACCTTAGAATGAACCAGCTAATGTTTTGTTCAGTTAAACAGGAGACCAATAATTGGATGGAACAAAGTGTTCTGGGTAAAGCCAGTCATACAAGGAATTAAACATCTTGGACACAGCATGCAGGAGAGAGGACGATCTTTAAAGCATGGGAGCCAAGAAAGAGAAAGCATTTTGCCGTGTATCTTGAGATTGGGATTAGAAATTAAAGGTTTTGCCAAATCCCAGGAATGTTCATATTTCAAAAAAGTGCACAGTTGACAGTGCACCTTTATAGAGGTGGTGATCGGAGTGTTGTGTAGTTGAATAGGAAGAAGCTTTGCCTTTGTATATAAAAGTGTGGAAGGGGAGAGGCGATGATACTTTATTTGGGCTAGCTCTATCTTAAGCCAAATTGGAGTATAAGGAAACATATTTTGAGTTTTATCTGGAATTAACCCTCTAAGATATTTACTAGCATGACTGGCCCAGTAGTAAAGACCTACATGTGGGAGACGGAGGCCTCCCCTAAGTTTAGGGGCTGCTAGTTTATGAAAAACCAGATGTGGTTTCTTGTTGGCCCAAATAAAATCAATAAAAAGGCTATGTACCTTCTTAAACTATGACAAAGGCAGCCATAAGCTTAACAAATTAAGTGGATAAAAAAGACGGGGAAAAACATTCATCATTATCAGATTCATTTTACCCGATTGCGAAAGGGGGAGAAGGGACCATCTTTTAAGATCTTGAGTAAGAGTGCGCAATAAGGCATCTAAATTTTTCTTTTGGAAAAGAGTTGGACTTCTGGAGAGATCTATCCCTAAATATCTCAGAGAGTCTTTTTCCCATGACGGGCCTAAATGCGTGACATCTTGTTTTAAAGTTATGTAGTTGAGAGGAAATACGACTGTTTTATCAATATTCAATTTATAATTGGAAAGAGCACTATACTCATTGATGATCTCCAACATGGGTGGGATAGATAAGGCTGGATGGGCTAGTTGGAGTAGAAGATTATCAGCTTAAGCCGAGACTTTGACCTCATGATTTTATATTGTAGTACTTGGATCCTGGGACAATTAACTAGCTGTATATAAGAGGTTCCAGGTATAAATTAAAAAGCAGAAGGATCAGGGGGCAACCCTGTCTTGTACCAGAATGTAAAAAAGGCCCGACATGTCTCCATTACACGTTACTTGGGCTGATGAAGATCTATAAAGTGCCTGAACCCAGTTCTGAAACTCCATAGGGAAACCAAATGCATGCAGGGCACGGAACAAAAAATTCCAGTTGACCCTGTCAAATGCCTTCACAGCATCCAGGGAAACTAAAGCAGCTGGAAAGTCCGTATCCCTGGATGCCAAGAAGACATATGCTAGAGTGCACAAATGATCAATGGAAGAGCTACCCTTCATAAATCCCACTTGTTCCTGTCCTATGAACTCAGGAAGGACCATATTTATGTGATCAGCTAGCAGTTTGGTTACTATTTTGATATCCTGATTGAGAAGAGAAATGGGTCTGTAACTGGTTACAAGTTCTAGGGGTTTACCAGGTTTAGGAAGAAGAAGAACAATTAAAGCCTCAGATAGAGATCTGTCAACTTTAAAACCAGGCAGAATATGCTAATATAAGGGTGGCAGCAAAGGGACAAGTTGCTTTGCAAAAACTTTGTAAAAGTTTGGAGAAAAGCCAGCGGGCCCGGGGTCATCACTGTAGGGAGTTCTTTTATTATTCAAAAAAAGTTCTGTTTGGGAAATAGGCACACATAATAGTAGCCTTTGGGAGTCTGAGAGAGAAGGCAGATGAGAACCAGTAAGATAATTATCCAGATTATCTAGGGAGAGATGATTTAACATAGAACTGTATAACTGCATATAGTAATTCTGAAATTCAGCAGTAATATCAGACGGGGCAATTTTCAAAGAGCCATCCATAGATAACTTAATAGCCACAATAAGCCTAGAAGACTCTTGTTATTTGAGCCATAAAGCAAGAAGGCGACCAGCTTTCTCCCCTTGATCGGTATATGAAGCATTGGTTTTAAGAATCGTGAATTCTGTCTTCACTCTCAGAAGGTCTAAGTAAGAATTATTTAACTATATAAGTTCTTGTCTGATACGATCAGGGGTCATTGGAGCTAGATTGGACTCTATATTTCAGGTTCAGGAAAGAAGGTTTATTGTTTGGCCATCCCTCTTCTTTTTCTATTTAGAAGCTACTCCAATCATTAGACCCCTTAAATACACCTTTAGTGTACACCACTCGATATCCGGTTTACCTGTAGAGTTATGGTTAACAGACATAAATTGCTGAAAGTGTTCAGAAATGTATAGGACTATTCCTGGGTCCTTTAAGAGCTTGTTATTGAGCTTCCAATGCCCACCACTTTTAGGGAGAGAGGAAAATGAGAGGTGACATATGACTAGAGAGTGATCGGAAGGAGGACCTGGCTGTATAGAAGAATCCAACACCCCCAGGACAGGCTATGCGAGAGCATGATGTAGTGAATTCTAGAGAAGGTCCCATGGACCGGAGAAGTAAACATGTATTGTTTACTGGATGGGTGTAGGATTCACCATACATTGTATAAACCTACCTGGTCCATCATATCCCTTAATGCTCTTTGGGCTGGTGAAAGCCCCTTAAACTTATTTCCTGTACAATCCAAATTTGGGTCAAAAGTTAGGTTTAAATCACTGCCCAGAATCATTGGGATAGAAAAGAAAGGAGTTAATTTGTTAACCAGCTGTACAATGAACCCAGGAGGGTCATTATTTGGGCCATAGATGCTACTCAACAAAAAGTCAGTAGTGTGCAGATTCCCACGAACAAATAAATATCTACCATGGGGGTCAGGAATAACATTCAACAGGGAAAAAGGAATTGATTGGGCTACCAGGATCATTACCCCCACAACTCTGAGTAGTCCCTTCAGCAGCAAAAACTTGGCTGATTTGCTGTCATTTCAGTTGTGTTGCTTCTGGGATCATCAGGTGTGATTCTTGTATAAAGGAGACATCTACTTTAAGTAATTGCAAATGTTTTAGTATTTTATATTGTTTTAACTTATTTCTTGCCCCTTTAACATTCCATGAGGCAAATATTAGATCCTTGCAATAAAGCCTCAATAATTGGGATCGGGGACCCTTGATTGAAAGGAAAAAATATACCTGCCCAAACAAGCATAGAACTAGTGTCATCTGGCAAGATCACCCCATAACTACCCCCCTACTCATATCCCCAAATCCCTTCCCAAATCCCTTCCCCACCCCAAGAAGTCCCCAAAACCTAGAAATACCAATACTATTTAACAAACTTTTACAATATTCTCAGCCCTCCCCCTCCCACTCCCCCTTTATTATAGAACTTTGCTCTGCAGTACACTTCGTCACCGCTCACCCACCATCCAGCCACCCGAAGTAACCCCTTAGAGCTAAGCCTAATTGCTATAGTAACATTCTAATACATTAAAACTAGTGAAATATCATTAACATTTGTGTACAGCAGTAACAAACTTAGAGATCAGAGTAGTTTACAATGCTTCAGTGATATCGACCTTCTCAACATTTTGTAACGGATCCCTCAGTATACAAGAATGTAAAAAAAGTGCACCAGGAAGCTGAAAATTTAAATAAAATAAAATATTAAGGCCAGAGGATGTAAAGGGAATCAGAAATATCCATATATCTAATGCTAAATTAAAATTATACTGTGCTCCATAAACTATTGATGTAAAACAATAGCCCTTTGCATAGAATCACTTATAAACAGAGAGCTTAATAAGTTCAAGTGGAGGACTCCTGCCAACCACTTTTGAAGTGTCCAACACTCAACTCAGGGGACAGTATAAAGCACTATGAGGTTACAAAACAAGTAACAAAAAGTCAGAAATCCTAAAGGGAAATAAATTCATACTTTGGACGTTATGTAGCATGGTGACCTGAGCCCATTTACGAAGATCTTGAACACTCAATGAGGCATTTAACCATATGTGTGTATATATATATATGTATATATATATACACATACTGTATATAAAACAAAACATCATGAAATCCTTCTGGGGGAAATAAACAGCTGTACCCATCTTCGGTCAGTCTACAACTTCAGTGAGCAAGGGGTGAGTGGCAGAATATCAGCAGTCAAGGTGAAACATAACTGATCTCCCTTCATGAATCAGGAATAATGCAGAAAAAATATTTTGACACTGAGGAGAGAACTGCCATGCAAACAATCAGGCAAGGTGGAAATGTTTGGATTGGATATATATAAACCAGCAGGAGTCCAGCAATAGTATACTACCCCCCCCCGTGACCAAATAGAGCGATGCAAGTGAAGATATTGCAGATGGAAATATTCCTGTAAGAGCAGCCGCTTGGTATTGCTCACAATCATACAAAATAGCGATGTCCATGCGAGTCTGGGACATTATTAGGAAAGCGGTGTTTGCCAACCAACATGGACTGGGAATTGCATGGCACGTCCGACTATGGCAGACCCATCCAAAAACCTGGAAATAGTCATGGCACCCTGCAATGTCTATAGAAGATGGCAAACAGTGAAGGATGCTACAAAAGGTGGACGCATACACTGTCTTAGGGGAAATGTAGCCGGGAAAGGACATCAGCCATCCAGTGTTGAAAAGTTCCAAGCCAGTCTACACACTATGCACATAATGTAACTAACACACCACATACCTCTGTACCAGCTCAGGGAGCATGGAAAAGGTCAGGAAAGGCAGCCCTAAGTCCTGCCACTGCTGATTCTGGATCTTCATAGGAGAGCCAAGCCCCACTAACCAGGACTTGCAGTTTTGCAAGATAGACCATCCGGAATTTTATCCCTGCTATGATGATCTTAGGTACAATGGGGTGGAAAGTGGATCTCTTCTGGCACACAGTGAACAGTAGGTGTTGTGCCACATGATTTTAGTACCTTCCCATTGTACTTCGTGCAACTCTTTAATTTTAGACAAAAAATGCTGGCACTCCAAGAAATTTAAAAACCTGAAGATCAGAGGATGTGGGAGGGGGCCCCAGTTTGCGGTTTTGGAAGGCGAGTTCTATGAGCCCATTCAATAATGTATCCAGATCCCAATGAAGTGGGGCCTCTCAATCTTCTCTACCAGCTTTTGCACAAATGCAATGGTGTTTAGTTCTTCTTCTCCCTCCAGGAGACCTATGAGGACCACATTATTCCTGCAGCTTCAGCCCTCTAGGTCCTTCAGTTCCAGTAAGGACATTTTTTACGTATCACCACCAGCTCTGGGTCAATTTTTTCAACTTTTTTTCTCTAAAGAACAAAACCTGGCAGAATTATCCGATGCTCTTTGTGTGACATCTTCTACCATTTGAAAAAGAGATTTCAGGTCCGTGAGGCTGTGCAGATACTCCCTAAAAGGTCCGAACTGTTCAATGAATCTGTAAAGGATTCTTGTTCCGCAATTGAAGGTAATGTAGGCGGTCCTGTGGTGGAACTAGAGGCCCATGGTTTCTTAGGGGCCTTTTCGTGAGTCACTGGTGGGGTATGTCTTGGCTACACTTTCTTCATCTCTACGTCCATAGCGCTTCTAGGTTGCCACAACGAAATCCTGAGGGTAAGCTCAGTTGTGAGGCTTGACAGTAAGAAATCTAGCACTTTATCCACAGTAAATGGAGCAAAATATAACTCGGGTGGCTGGAGTGGTTGTTACTCCGTGTTCTGCATCACGTGGTCACCTGCCACCTGAGGTTCATCATACAGTAGGTTTCGCTCTTCTCAGTGACCTCTGGTCTTTTGAACTTCCTAGCAATGATCTGTGATTTTCACTGCACCAACCAGATTGGTCTGTTCATGTCAGCTTACCTGATTGCCAACTCGATCTGGCAAAATGTTCTGGTACTGCTCCATTACAATCAAATCTATAATCTCCTCTTTAGTGCGTACTTCTGGTTTTAACCCCTAAGTAGCCAAGTCTTCTAATTGTTGTGCCAGCACTCTAAGATGTGTCCCAATCCTGAAACACAAAGTGCGAAATTTCCATCCAAGATAGCGTCCTTTACCCAATCATAGTCTCTGGCAGTGGCATCAGTTAGGCTTCTGTATGCAGCTTGACCATCTTTGGTCAGATACAGTGCAATGTGAGTCACCCAACTTTCTCGTGGCCCATCAGTGGTACTGGCAACTCTTTCAAAAGTTGTAAAGTAGGCCTCTGGGTCATCCTCAGGACCCATTTTTGCTAGCATGGGGTGGGGTCCTACAGTGACAAAATTCCCTGTGCCATGAAGCTGGGACAAAGTGTCTTTCTGTGCTTGCAGCACCTGCTTCATAAACTCTTGCAATTGCTGAACTCTGCATCTGAAATTGTGCTTGCTGAGCCATCCAGTCCCTTTGCATCTATGCCTCCTGTGCTTGTAGCTGGGTTTGTTGTACTTGCTGTTCTGCCAGCCATTTCAGGTCTTTGTCCAAGTCCATCTTACCTCTATTTAAACAACAGGAAGTTTGATTCCACCACTAAAGCCAGTCACATGTGACAGTGTAGTGTGCTTCTGGGAACACTCTCAAAATGAACACTCAGGAGGACAGCTTAAATAAATGAAATATTTTTACTTCAGTAAGCAGAAAACAAAGCAGCTTATATTCAGCTTAGCCAAGAATTCAGTTCAGTCTCTGTCTCCACTTGCAACAGTAAATAGAAAACAAAACAAAACAGCTTGCATTCAACTTAGCCAGAATTCAGTTCAGTCTTTGTCTCCACTTATAGCATTTAACTGAAACAAAAACCTCCTCTCTCTTCATTCACCCAGCTGCCTCTATTGGGCTCAGGTGATGCTTGTTAATACCCCTCCTCCTGAGATGCATCCAACATTCAGAACAACCAGGACAGAAAAGTTTTAAAAGGCCAACTGTAAAACAGTTGGCATTTTGTGCAAATCCCACCACAGCCCAGTCAAAACTTGTCCAGCAGGCTGGCCCGGCGGCACTGAGGGTTGAGGCACTGGACACAATACCTCGCATCATGCTGGTGGCCTGGGTTCAGGAACAGACCTGGGCCATTGGGGGTTGGTAGGGAAGGGAGAGGATTGAGCATCCGAAGGACTGCTCTCCTCTCCTGGGGTGGGTTGTAGGGGGTTCCCAGCAGTATTGCAGCCTCTGGTGGAGACCAGAGGAAGCACAAGTGCACAGGACTTAAAAGGTGTGGGACGACGACGGCGGGCTCCAGCGGCAAGAGGCATGGTGGGAAGCCAAGCAGGAGTCATTGCACATTGCGTCCCGATGGAGAAACACAATAAGGAAACTCCCTGGTGGACTGAGGAAGGTGACGGAGGCCCTGGGAGCTCAGGCCCACATCCAGTTGCTGGATCTGCTGACCACCAGCTTTCCTGAACCCCTCAACCCTGACTCGGACCATCCCTCTAATTCACAATAGGCTTCCAGGTAGGTGAGGTGGGCCTTCCCCCTGGGGGTGATCCGGGGGGCTGGATGGGACTGCAAGTCTGGAGGGGGTGCTCAGCAATGTGTCTCCTGGTGGCATAGAGGTTTCAGGCTGGGACTAGAGGTAGTGTCTGAGAGGGCACTCCTGAGAGATGCCCTGGTCCCCAGAGTAAAACAAATATATACTGTACAAAAAAAACAAACTTGTACTGCATGTGTTGCAGTCTGTGTTGCAGGGTTGTGAAGAGGAGTATGATGACGTGCACTCCGTCACATGTAGCAATAAATGAATGGAGCAACTAGGCTTGTGATTGATATGGAAGGGGCTGCGCAGTTGCATTTTTAGTGACACTGGTCAGCCTGACCAATCATGCTCCCTAGCATCACTAATAATACTACTGCTCCACCCCTTACTTCCTGATCACAAGCATGATCACTCAGTGCATTTATTTCTACAAAAGCAGCAGAGCAGGCTTGTCATGTTTCCGGGGCTGGATGGCTGAGACTATACTAGCTATCTTGTTTGCTTATTACTACTTTTATGAATAAACTGCAAGACACAATGGAGAGTGCATTGTATTGTGATAAACACACTCCAAGGGGCACAGTTTTGCATGAGTTTTGTGAAAAAAAAAAAGTAAAATAGCTCCTCTGGGGGCACTGCCTGATGATTTTTTTTGTCTGTTTGTTTTATAAAGTTATTTCTTTAAATCTCACTACCACCCATTATCCTTCCCTGCACATACCACATATATATTCCATTTTGGTACCAGCATTAGTTTGCAACACTGTAGGAAGTGAGTACTGATCCGGCCTGGTGGTGGAGCCAGTCCATCTGCCCATTGCACGGTCCTGAGCCAAGGGATAAAAGAGTTAAATCAAGAGCCAACATGGTCTATAATTACCCAACTATTGGGTTGAAGGATGAGTCCCTCCGAGGAGGAACCGGAGCTCCCTGTCGGCATCCAACAAAAAAATAAAAAAAGGAAGTGAGTGCTGAACACATTGATGATCACGCTACAGACTATGGATCCATGATGTGCCATCCAGCAGCTTACTTCCAGCTGTGGTGGTAAGAATGAAGAAAGTCACAGGGATAGATTTTCAAAGATCTCTGAGAAGGTTACAAGTCGCATCTCTCCAGGGATGCAGCAAACTCTGGGTGCACCAATGACCCTGCATCTGATTCTGTAAGAATCAGGGTCCTGACACCAAACTCCCTGGGTTTGCTGCAATCCACAAGCTGTGTCAAAGAAATGATGCAACACAGGGGAATGTCGCACACCATGGATAGGTTTGTGACAGCTGTAGGAGTGAGAGTGACCCACTGGCTTGGCAAGAAAAATGCAGAAACAATTATTTCAGCTTCCCATTGTGACATGCACGTACCCAAGGGAGTAAAACTGCAGCAGAAAGAGCCCCAGTTGGTAGACTGAGTGAAAACCATCAATTACAGATGTTTTTGTACCAGTAGTCATGAACTCAAGTTCTGTACATAACTGGCACCAGTGTTGCTTCACAATAACTAATCTGCTGTCTTGCTCTCCTCATGCACCTTAGTGCATCTCACCTATGCTCTGTCTGCCACCAGTCCCCTCCTGGCAGCCCCCCCCAACTGACAGCACAGTCCTGCATTGATACACAGCTCTTAGACCAGCTCCTGGGTGATCTAAGTGCAGCCCCTTGCTGCCTCTGCAGTGGGCTATGCAAAATTCCATAAAAGGGAATGTTGCAGCTCTATTGTGGTGCAAGCCCCCTTGCACTCTGGCATACCAGAACGTTTGCTGCAACCATGAAGCAAGGGGACTTTAGCACAACTGCATCAGGTATGATGCAGGCTGCTTTTCAAAATTGCAATCGCCACAAGTGGTGATGCAAATCACCCCTTGTAACACAACCTTTTGATGGAAGTCACTGGCATTGGTATAATGCCTTCGAAAATCTGACCCCCAGTGTTCTGTGTGTGGGAGCTGGTGGAAACGGGTGTGTGATCATGACCCCTGCATTATGAGACTACAGATGTACTGGAGCAGAATAGGAGATGTCGAGTGAGTTTGTGGAGTTTGAATCAATATACTGTATAATAGAAGAAGACAGTTGAATGATTGTTTTGCCAGAAGCAATGTACCTCTGTGGTAGTGTAATTCCAAAAAGTACCACTGGTGTGCCTCTTGAGCATGTAGAGTGCTAGAGTGTATCTTGAGCAATTGAAGTGGATTGGGACTCCCACATTCTGGTCTCTGTTGTCTACCTCAGTTCAACATAAATAAAAACAGTAAAAGAAAATGATGTAGTGAAAACGTTAGTGAACTTAAAAAAAAGTGCAGCTTCAAGCTACTATAAAATTCTAAATAGAATGCTTAAAAATGAATCATAGAGCCATCAAATTCTGTGCTTAGGTGCTTTATTGGGACAAATTATTTATAAGGTATTGTAGTCCTACACTGCACTATAAGTAACCAACCAGATTACGCCATTGCTCCCTGCCATTTTAAAATAATGGCTAAACCATGGTTATTCATGATCAGTGGCCATGGTCATTTATGATTTGTCCATGATTTAAACCAAGGCTATCCATGGACAACCTTTGACAGTAAATGACCCAGGGAAAGACCATGAATTATTATGGTCAATATACAGAAGTTTCAGAATAATTCAGGATAATCATGATCATCCAAGATATTTATGGTTGTTCATTTCAGAAGTTTCCTGCATTAAAATATAGCCTACATTGATTATGTAATTTTTTTTCCAAGAAGCTTAAATTTCTGTAATGAATGCATATTATTTACACTTATTTTTTAAATAGCTTCAATTTACTTATCCATTGCTACTGTCATTCCTATTTATAATGGAATATCTCCTCATTCATAATTGTTGCAATGAACACCGTAAATGAAACTCTTTTAAGATGTTGTGCATTTATATATCCATTTTTATGCTCCAGTAACTAGTTTTTCTTTGATAAACCTTATTTTGCCTTTAATAGCCAAAGAAATTATATTACTGGAATTGTTCAAACTACTTTAAAATGTTGATTCTACATTCTGATATTCAAATGAAATGTGAAAATTTCTAGCCCATGCTCTTACGACCTCGGACAAAGCATTATCAAACATGAATGAATTATAATTAACAATGGTAAACTATGATGGGCCCAGGGCATTGAGAAAATGTACTGGGAAAGGTCATAATACACAGAGCTTATGCTTGAAGAACTTGAAAGCAACTTTGACCAAGAACAGTAGCCAGATGGATCCACAATAATTTATTAATTAACATGGTTCATTAGCAAACTAAAGATTTTAGGAATAAGGATAGTTTACAGCTTGAATATATTTGAGATTTTTTTTTTTTACTTTAAAAAATAAAAATACACTTGGTACTGCAGTTGTTATCTGCAGCTATAATTCACTGTAATTGCACTTTTTTATTTTAGGCCATCTCTTAGCTAATCATGATGCAGCCATGGCATTGCCAGGATAAGTTTGATTCTCAAAATAAATGATGTCATCTCTTGATTAATATTATCTAGACCATTGCAAAGGACTTAGTTGGACTTTTCTCAAAATTAGGCTTAACTGACAACCAGAAATATTTCACTCTGTTTTACTGTGGAGTCTAGGATGGAGCTACTAATGTGTTTAAAACAAAGTTTATATTTTAACCATGATATCATGCATGAAGTATTCATAATCAGGACACAAGGAGAACAATTTTGATTATTAAAATAATTAAAAAACAAACCATGAAAGCTGTTGTCAAGCAAGGACACTAAAAGCCATATTTATATCATGGAACACATGACTGTTACCTGGAATCATGTAACATGTTATTTTATCAGAATCTTTGTTTTATTTATTTTTTTTTATTTTCATTTACTAAATTGAAAATGGATTTAGCTTTCTCTTTTCATCTGTCTTGATTGTGTGGTTTTCCCAGGCATTTGTACATGTTCACTGACCATGGGCAGTCTTGTTATTGATTTATGATTATACAATGGCCATAGAAATAAAGGAATCTGATTGGCTGGCTGGCACCTTTTCAAAGTGGTAAAAATCAGCATCACCAACGCAGAAGATGCCAGCCAGCCACATCTCACTAACTGCAAAAAAAAATTTTTAAATCATTCCGAGCCATCATCTTGTTTTCTTCAGTAAACATTGCCTGCTGTACCACTCCGTTACCCCAAAATTCATAATAAAAAACAAAAAAACACCAGTTTTGCCGGAAATAAAAAACCTTTACAATATATTTCCCTCTACATCTTTCTAGTCGCAATCCCAGAAACTAAACAGAAAACCACAATCTCGGACGCCCCACTCACAGCGCTGAAGACACCCCACTCTCTGCCTGTTTGAGCCTGACACCTGTTCACAACACGTTAGCAAAGCTGACAGACACAAACTTAAAAAAAAAAACCTGAAGCCCAAAACCTTTCCTTTGGTCTTTAACTGAGCAGCAACAGACACTTAATTTCCACACTGCTCTCTCTCCCTTCATTCAGGGAAAAGAAAATAAGCTACACAGCCTCTCTCACTTTCTGAGCGCCACTTCACTGACCTCTCATTTGCTGTCCATTACAGCCCTCTGTTTCACTCTTGTGTACAAATTACTCTCTCTCCATCAAAGAACACAACTATTTTTAAAAAAACAAACCTTCACAGTCTCTCTGTCTCTTGCCCTGCAGCATGCATGATCTTATAAGCCAGCACAAATCAAATGGCTCCCCTTGCCTACACTTTTTTAACCCAAATACACTGCACTAATTTTTGTAGTGTAACAACAAATTAAATACAAACTTATAAACAAATGAAAAATAATTATTTTTCTCTTAATTTTTTATTGCTGGACATTCTATACTCTCAATAAACCACTCCAGGGTGTGGGTGATGCTGGGATTTACCCACATCTGGGTGGTTTGGTCACTTGGCCTGTGGCCTCGTGACCGAACCATGCCAGGCATGGGTGAACCTAGCATCACCCACACCCTGTCATGGTTTATTGCTTAAACAAACCATGGATGGAGGTACTGTAACATGGACATGGATCAAGCACAGAGCATGGATAATGAAAGATGTCCAAGGGCAATATTGTTTGTCCATGAAATCATGGACTACCAGAGAGCAAGGAATTAGCACTCTGTCCTTGAAATCATGGATCAGCATTAGGAGGGGTATGAAATCTCAATCATGAATTTAGGGTAATTGGGGAGTCAAGGATGGGAAGGGTGCAGTGTTGACACTACATAGCTGCCACCACACCATTCAGCTAAAAATAATTAAATTTTGCTAAAAAATTTAAGTTGACATCAAAGTTACTTTATTAGGCTATTGTGAGGCATTGGGACCCTAGGAGACAATGCTGCTGGTGCTGTGAGGTGGAACCAGGAAGGCCCCTCCCACATCCTCTTCTCCACATCCTCCAGTAACCAGCTTGACTAATACCTACCCCATGCCACCCATGTCAATAAAGTAAAATCCACCTCAACCATCTTAGCCCAACCAACCTCTCCACCCAGTCAGTAAAATCTCAGTAAAATTAAAGTTTGAATATGTCCAACACTGCATGAGCCTCTTCATTTTCTATGTGCCATTGTGAAGTCTAAATAACACTATTCTTATCCCAGTGGTGCTTTTAGCAAGATTTCGAACATGTAGGTAGGGTTTGTAGAAGCAGAAGGTAAGGGGCTTTGAATAGCAATGTCATATTTCAAAACTTTCATTTTACTAAAGGATAATTTTTGGGCCATGAGGACTAGGTGGGAAGGGTGGTGAGGCTGAGACTGGTGGAGGTGTTTTTTTTTTATTTATAATTTATTATCTAGGGGGTGGAGCACAAATCGAAGATGAGATGCACACATGATTGTACTCCCTGAAGACAGGCCATGTATTTCTAAAACATGGAGGCACAAATGATCGTTGGCATGCCACTCAATGTCATGAAGCAAAGCCTATGCCACTCATAGAGAAGCAGTGTGGGGCATGCATGGTTGTGCACCTCTGAAGACAAATTTGTCAAGGTAAAGGGGTAGGAGGCAATGGGTTGAGTCATTTGTGGCTGATTACATGGCCGGGGACTGTAAAGGGATAGGAAGCATTAGGGGGTGTTAGCCTGGTGGTTAGGAAACAAAGATCTGAATCTAATATCACACTCCGAATCTAAGAACCTGTGTATACTCCTATACCCTTATTCCAATAGGAAGTATCAAGCTGAAAAAGCGGCTAAATGGCAAACAAAAAGGTGTTGGCTAAAACAGAAGTCAAATAGATTATTTGTTGTGCCAACACCGGCTGGGTAGGGGGCATGATTTACTGTCTATAGGTGGTTACTGCAGAGAAGGGATAAGCAGTCTCACTTCATTGATGATGGCAGACAGACTAAAAGGCAGACTGAGCTATTACATGGACAGCGCAAACAGAGCAACAATTAATAGCTAAAGACTGATTTTGACAAACAGAGCATATCACCACAGAAATGCATGAATGTTTTAATTCACTAGCAGAGTTGGCATGAATTTGCAGAAAGTTGCACTTTGTGAATTTTGTGTTGGTTGCACCAACTTCACTGCACAATTAAAAAAAATCTGAAACTTATAAAGAAACTTACCCACCCATTCTTCTGTTATTCCACCCCCACATCCTCAACATGTTCTGTGATCATAAGCCCCACTTCCATCCCCCGCTAGTACCCCCCCTCCCTGGCAAATTGCAAAGAGATTAAGTAGGATCACACAGAGCATATCACTACTAGAGATGCATGAAAGTTTTAATTCACCAGCAGAGTTGGCATGAATTTGTGGACAATTACACTTTGTGAATTTCGTGTTGGATGCACCAACTTCATTGCATAATTAAAAAAAAAATAAAACTTGTAAAGAAACTTCCCCACCCATTTTGCTGTTATTCCACCCCCCACCTCCTCAAAATGTTCTGTGATCATATGCCCCACTTCCATCCCCAGCTAGTACCCAACCCTGGCAAATTTCAAAGAGATTAAGTAGGATTATGCAGGTGACTCTGAATTAGTCTGAATTTAAGTTTAATAGTATCAATACCCTACCCTTCCCCAACCCCATGGACAAACCATTGATGGAGTCACTGAATTATGGACAAAGACAATGCAGGATTAACTAAGAATGTCCAAAGACAACCTTGTTTGTCCATAAAATCATGGACTATGAGACAACGGGGAATTAGCCACCACAATCAGCATTCACCAGAAGCAAAGATGTCACTATTCATTTATTCATGCCATTACCAAGATGGACACTAAACAGAGCAGACACTCTGCGCTGGGGGACCACTTTCATTATTACAGGTTTCTTTTCTGGGTGCTGGTGGAGGGAGGAGAGTGGCGGTAAGCAGATAGGGGCTGGCTGGGGAGCTTATTATGGCTTACTAAAACTGTTATCCTGGTGGTAGAACTTGAGTGGAGGAAGGTAAGGTGAGCATGTTTGGCATGCAGGTATGGGGAAGGGTAGGGTATTAATATTGACCTTAATTTCAAACTTACTCAGAGTCACTTGCATGATTCTACTTAAAATCTTTGCAATTCACCATGGCAGAGGAGGGGCTTAGGGTGTTCACATGGGATATGAGAGTGGTATAAGATCATTGGACATTTTTGGAATGTGGGAGGGGGTGTAGAAACACAATTCTGGTCATTTTGCACTGACAAATTGGCAAATGTCTTGTGGAGAATAACACAAATTGCCTAATGGGCAGTTTGCATATATTTGCCAGATAAAAAGTGATGAAAATTGTGGTAGTTGGCAAAGCAAATTTGCCAACATTTGCAAATGTTGGTGCAAAGTGAATTTCAGCGACTTTGCCAGTCTGCAATAACCATCCATGTCTGCATGCAAAAATATGTTTTAAAACTATTCTGGAGGCCATCTTTGTAAAGTACTGTTTATCAACTCTTAGTCAACCCCACCCTTGAAACATAGCATACAGCAGAGTCAATCCACAATGCAATGCAGAATATTGCAGGAAATGACATGTCACAAAATACTGCTTGACAAAGGGCTTAATTGACATTGGATTGCACTATGCCCTGCAGCATATTGCAGCACTCTGTGGAAGTACTGCAAGGCATTGCATTGCATCCTGACTTAACTCCTCTGTACACCCCACTAATAAAAGTCTAATACCATCTCACCTATGAATACAACCCTGTAAGTAAAACAGAAGTCAGGCAAAATGTTTTTACCTTCTATCCAGCCTCAAGGAAACTTTTTAGAGAACTCAACTGGCCTACCAAACCAACTGTTTTATTGCTTTTGTTAATTTTAATATCCCCCACCCCACCCTTGAAATCCCACTATGGGAGCAAAAACATCTTTAAATGAAGTTTTGCATGGAGTATACGACAAACGTATATCTTTTGTCCTTGGACAGCTAAATAAACTTTCATTCATAACTGAGTGAGCCAGGGTCACATGCAACATATAAAAGTATATCTCTTCCCTGGCATTCTCAGTGTTGCTTTTCAACACTAAGGTTGGAATATCAGGATTTCTAAGTTATAGAAAAATGGAGCCACTAAATGTAAGTAATAAGGAAGTGTGACTTTCTTTATGTACCCAAATATCTGATCCTATGACAGACATAATGTTTATACTTTTACTTCAGTCAAGTCAAGGTCTGTTGAGAGTGTATGTGGCTATACTGTACTTCTTAGTACAAACAGTTCAGTACATCTGTAGCCAAGCTGTTTAACCCCTGTGCAACATCAATAGTTATTGTACCTTTGTGCATGAATAAATACAGTTGCATTTATTTCCGTAAAAAAGCCCTGAGTGCATTTTTTTTTTCATTTCCAAGAAGCCAAAATGATTCATCCATCTATGAAGAGACACACAGAGCTAAATTTTAGTATTGGGCCTGGATATTCAAAAGGGTTGCACCTTGCGCAACAGGGATGCTCCAGTGCAAGTATGGAAATGCACCATTGTGTGATATTCAGTGGAAGGCAGCTGCGCAGTGCAATAAGCAATGTGCCCAAGTGCAATAGTAATGAATGCATTCACAACCATGGGGCGGAACCATGAATAACATGTGCAGTGTGATATTCAACAGCATGCGCCGTGCGCAATAGGAGAGCTAGCGGAAGTTGCTCGACAGCGGAAATGATCCAAAATAAAAGGAAGCAAAAGAGGGGTGCAAGAATGCAAAAGGGAAGCCACAGGTGGGAGTGTGGTGACAGACACAAGGGTAGTACAGAAGGTAGCAGTGAGCAGGACTGGGCAGGAGCAGGACAGGGCCCACCAGAACTGTGCCAGAAACAGGGTAGGGTTGGGGAGCCTGTGCCACTGTGCAGGAAAGTCTGTGGAGTGCCACAGTGGACTGAGGGCAGTGGCAGGAAGCAGGACAGCCACAGCCAAAGGCCGGAGGTGTACCCAGTGCAGGAGGAGCATCAGGAATGGACAGCAGGGGGAATGGGATAACAGCCCCCGGGGGGGGAACACCATCCAGAGACATGGCCAGCACCACCTTTCAGATGGAGGCGGTAATGAGGGGCGTGAGAAGGCAGGCAGCAGGAAGGCACGACCGTAGAAGGGCCCATCAGTGGTATGCCCAGAACAGGCAGTACCGAGCCTGCACCAGCTTTGAACACTACTCTGACACAGAGATTGTGGGCCAGTACTGCCTGAACCAGGTGATCCTGAGGCAACTCTGTGAGCTGTGCAGGGATGAGATGCAGGCACCCACATGATGGAGGCATGCTCTGTCAGTGGAGATGAAGGTGACAGCCGTCATGTGCCTGCTCACCACGGACACCTTCCAGAGACCAACAGGTGACACAACAGGCATAACTCAGTCGGCTGCATCACACCTACTCACACAATTCCTCAGCACACTGCTGCCACATGCTGTGGAGTACATCCATTTCCCCAGCACCCAGGCAAAGCACACAGCATACATACAGGAGTTCCACAGGGTAGCATGGTTGCCTGGCATGCTCGGGGCCATTGACTGCACCCATCAGGCCATCCCGCATGCCACTTGGCCTGGATGGAGTGTCCTGCATCAATCAGAAGGGGTATGCAAGCATCAACTGCCAAGTGGTGTACGATGCCAGGGGGCACATAACCAATGTCTGTACCATGCACCCTGGGGGAGCACGCAATGCCTTCATCTGACATCAGTCCACACTGTGCCACAGGTTTGAGAGTGGGGACATCCCCACTGGCCATCTAGTGGGTGAGTATGCATATCATGCAGAACAACATGAGCAAATATGGGGGGGTGAATAGTCAGAGGTTCCATGGGTACCAGCCTTATTGGCCCATGGCAAAGTGATGCAGGCCACCATACTAATGTCCACCGTCTACACACAGATGACAGTGGCTACCCACTAAGTCCCTGGCTGCTCACACCATACCGGCACCCCACGACTCCATCGCAGCTACGGTACTATGAGGCACACGTCACAACACAGAATGTCATCGAGTGTGTGTTCGGGATGCTGAAGGCACTGTTCCAGTGCCTGGACACATCTGGCAGTGCCCTACAGTACAGCCCCTCGAAGGCCTGTGGGCTATTCCTGGCCTGCTGTATCCTGCACAACATGTCCACCAACTGTGGGATAGCTGTAGAGGTTGAAGAGGGGGACAGCAGTGGGGATGATGAGGATGCCGGTCCAGCTGGTGATGGGCAGTCACCCCCTTGGCGAAGAGACCCCCGCCTGATCTGGATGTTACAGCTACACCGGGACACCATTACAGAAGAGCACTTTAGACAACACGGATAGGTCATGGGGCCATGCGCAACCACCAATGGCAAGGGCACAGCCCACAGCCAGGCAGGGCAGAACACCAGGGGTGGATGGCGGTAAGGGAATGGGTCTGAGTGTGGCACCACACACAGCGTCAGGGATGGGCAGGGCCAGACATGACATGTGCACACACAGCGCACACACACACACACACACACACCACAAGACATGCACAAGGGGTAGACGGCATGCCAACCCAAACTGCCACCCCTACCTCCACACAGGTCCACACATGATCATGCCCAGTGGCCGTCACTGTGTGTGCCTCGGATGCTGGGCACCATTGCACACTGGCAGACAGCGCAGCGCAGGCATTATCATGCACACACCACAGTTGCCAGCAGCCGGGAGGGTGCACACGGGGACCACGTGTGTGCAGGGCCGAGTACCCCACCTGTGCATCACATGATGCAAACCACACTGCACATGGGTCAGTGGCAGACAGTGGCCATGGTGGGAGACAAGTTAGTCATGCGGCACAGTTCCACGGCCACTACAGATGCATGGGTGGCCCCACCGAGACCTGCCAGCCATGCCAGGCTGACCATTGGCCTCATGGGGTGGCACTGATGGTCCCCCAGGGCTGACGCTGCATGAACGTGACTGTGTTCATACAGGGATCTGCAGCCCACTGAACATGCCCGCGCCAGGCATGCTTGGTATGCCCACAGCCGAAAACCCAGTGTCGACATAGCAGGTGTAGCATGGCACCGGGAATGGGGGGGTGGACATGACACTGTGCGGTGTCTGCAGCGGATGGGCAATGAACTGGGTGCCCAATGTGGTCATGACAGCTGACAATGCATTGGTCTGCTTGTCAATGGCAGTGGTCACATCTGCTCACTGCCAGACCATCACTGCCAGGAGCAGACTATGGTCTCTGCTGCATCGCTCCTCTGCCTGGTGCAGAACCACACTGTGTGCATCCATCGCCATCATGAGCCGCATCTGCTGATCTATTGAAGCCTGGAGTAGATGGCTATGCTCGTCAAAGAGGTCATCCGCTGGTCTGGCATGCTGTCCCTCATGGTGTTCCTGGCCCTGCTGGCCAGCATCCCTTGACAATGGGTGCTGCACACCACAGCCATGCTGGGGCATGTCCACATGTGGTGCACTGTCACTGGCCCTCATCACCATTGGCTGACTGCTGGCACTGCCCCTCCAGCTGCCAATTGCCAGGGCTCACTGGAACCACTGCAGTGGCTGCAACAGCCCCCCCACCCTGGAAGCACACCAGTGCTGCCCCACTGGGGCATACAGGCACAGGCTGGGACTGTGTTGATACGCAGGCCTCCATGGTGGCACCACCCATGGCAACACCCATGCCGTTGCCTGCTGTGGGACCATCCTGCGTCCCACACTTATCACTGTCCAGGAAATGTATTCCATCATCATCGGTGCTAGATCTGGCACCAATCCATGTCCCAGCATGCTGGAGACTGTGGGAGCTGTCATGCTGGGACACAGGCAGGGCCTCGTCTGCACCCACACCACCCTCATCAGTCCGGACAGACATGCAGGTATGCACTAGTCTGGTCCCTTGGACACCTGTGGAGGTGGATGGGTGATCCACTATGTCCAGGGCATCCCCCTCAGTGGACACACCCACCACCACTGACCCATGTAGATGCTCAGGAGCTGTAAGGGAACACATTAGACTTAGTGGCTCCCCCCTGCCCTGTGGCATTCCCTCCACCACCCACACAGTGACAGCACAGGACCTACCATGCAGTGATGGGCTGCCACCCATCTGGAAGCCACCACCAGGAACGCCCTCGATGGCACAATGCTGCATGCTGCCAGCCACCTGCTCCTCCTGTGGCCTCAGGCATGGCATATCCGGCTGGCCCCCGCAGGTGGCAGCACATGTAGCACTGATGGCAGCCACATTATCTTTGATCCTTGTCCTCTTCATGCCGACCTTCTTCTTACACTCCTGCACAGACCGCTGGTGGCTACCATGCTGGTTCATGGCACGCGCCACCTCACCCCATGCTGTAGTACGGGTCTATGGCATTCCCCGCTGTCTGCTGAGCAGCAGTTCCCTGTCGAGATATGCCTCGAAAAGGGCATCTGATTCAACTCTGGTAAAGTTGGGCTTCCTCCTTCTCCCCCGTCTTTGTTCCTCCTTTTCTTCATGTTACGTCATGATTGGGCCTGTGGGAATGACAGGTGTTACCTTTGACTGTGCAGTTCCATTCAGCCTTCACAAACCACAGTCCCCACATCCCAACAGTATGCAACCCACCACAATAGACTGCACTACCTAACTATGTCCTCTGCAGCCCATGTAGCATTTATACAGTGCAACGTATGCAAATGAGGTGAGGCGCAACTGTAAGTGGATGCTTTGCAGTGGTTGTGCCGTGGAATGGCTGATGAGATCATTTGCATATGCTGGCTGAATATAGCGCTGTTGCGACTTGCGCAATTGTGTTGAGTGTGCTCAGGCTATGGCGCAGCACTGTGATGTGCGCAATAGGCACCACAGGGTGCATGCCCAGGGTGCTGACACCAATGCGTGTGGCACTGGTGATGTGCTATACATGGGAGGCAGTGCAGGGCATGGCCACCACTGTGCCTGTGGCACTAGTGCACTGATCACCCGTGTGGCACTCGTGCCCTGGTGCACCGTGGGCACCATGGAGCCACAGCATGGTAGGCCACTGCAGGGCATCACACACAAGCACCCTACCATGCTACATGCAGGGCATCCCAATAGTGCTGTGGCGCTCTGTGCATGGACAGACCCTTGACCCTGTGGTCAACCTTTGCCCCCTAGGCACCATGTGTCTGCATGGGCACACCCCATCACGCAGTTCGGTGACAGAGCAATGGGGACTGGCAGCTCAGTACCGTGCTGCCTCCACACATGGGGCACATGCACTACAGAGCACCATTTTGATAGCGATACACACTGCAGGATGGCACGAAGGAGATCGCAGATGTGGAGTGCTATAGAGCTGGCCAACTTGGTGGCCATAGTTGAGACTCATGCTGGTGCCTGTTTGGCCAGGATCCCCTGGACAGATCATGCAGTGCTGTGTGGGAGGAGGTGGCTGATGGCCTGGAGGAGGCAACTGGGATTGCCAGGACAGCTAAGCAGTGTCGCCACAGGTATGGCGACCTATAGCGGAGGGACCTTGACAGACTGGGGCATCTACAGGCACGTGCCCAGCGAGGTGCCGTGCCACAGCCAGGTAGGTGCTCCACCCATACACTGGCAGCATCCTTCTTTCTGGGTATCGTGGTGTGCATGTGTCCACCCCGCAGGGGGGCGGGGGCCGTCTAGTGGTGGTGGTGGTGGGGGGGTGCATCATGGCTGGGCTGTGCAGGCACACACACAATGGGGGGGGCTTTGCTACTGGTTTGTACTGATGTTTCCCTCTCCATGTTTGCACCCTAGGCCTGGAGGAGCACCGTAGGGCAAGGCAGGCCCATTTATAGCAGGAGCAGGACAGAGTGGGTATGCAGCAGATGCAGCAGAGACAAGGTGGAGGGGCCATGGGCCAGCAGCGCCCAGCTGGCCTGGATGGAGGTGAGTGCCGTGTTTCCCCTTACATCTGTGCATGCTGGGTTGCAGGGGTGGTGGTGGGGCATGGCCACCAGCACTTGGTCTCACTGCTGTGCATGCCAAATGGTGCACTCAGCACTGTCCTGTGGCACTGCACGTGTGGGTGGGCATCACACGTGGTCCGTGCGTGCACTGGGTTCATGACTGTGCCATTGCCTTCGCACCGCATAGCCATGTCACTGTATGGCCATAGTGGTGCTGTGTGGGACATGGGCGGTGGGTGTGTGCAGCGCTCCACATGGCTGTGGGTGCCTGGGTAGGTGGGTCATGTGGGCATGGTCGCTGTGGGTGGTTGCATGCATTCATAGGGGCACAGCCCATGGCTGTATGCTGTGCACATGGTTGGGCTGCAGGGGTCTGATCAGTCACCTGTAATGACTCTGCTCCCTTGTCCTAGGTGGACAATGCTGGACCTCACTTGAGCGGAGTGTGTAGGTGCTGCTGCAGCCTGTCAGGGCCACCCTTGAGCTGCTACAGAGAATGGATCAGGGCGGAGGACGGCGGCACCGGCAGAGGCATAGAGACCAAAATGGGGAGAGGGGTTGATGCTAGGCCCACTATGCCCTAATTTGTATTCCCCCCTGGACTAACCCTCATACCCCTTCATCCCACTCCTGGTTGTTCAGCCTTGCCCCATGCCCACCCCTACCTGGTTTGTGGCCCTTCCCCCCCATTGTCAATAGTTGTATATATGTTTTGTATTTCTTACACATCTTTAATACATAAGTTTTGTTATGACAACTGTGGTGGTTTCTGATTTGCAGTGGGCTTATGGTGCTTGGCTGCAGTGGTGTGCATGGCATTGGGGGTGGTGCAAGCCTGGGCATGTGTGTGTCCAGCAGGGATTCACCTATGGTGTAGGTGGGGGGACTCGGTCCCTGTCTGTGGTATGTGTGTTGTTCCCTGTGCACTGGATGCCTGTGTGCAGTGGTCCCTGGTGCATTCACTGTGTCCCTGGCTCCCCTGTCAGTATGTCCATGGCCCATGCAGCTGGCACTCCTGCATGTCTGTGGTATGCATGGTCTGCTGGCATGTCAGTGGCTGTCCATGCTGGCCACCCTATGGCCACGGTGCAATGGCAGCTTGCCTCCTGTCACCGGTATGGTGCATGTCTGCCTCGGGTGGCACTGTGGCCTGTGCTGTTGTTGTCCCCCCTCCATGCTGTCGCTGGTGTCTGATGTGGGGTCTGTGCTCTGATGTCTGTCACGTGTGCTCTGGCCTCATGCTGGTGGTGGACAGCATCATGGTGCATGTGCAGGATGACTGGTACACCTGTGCCATGGTGGGGTGCAGGCCGTAGGTACACAGCATCAGTGGTCACACGCCAGCGGAATTTGTTGCCCCGCTATTGTGTCCCTGTGTTGGGGTGCCCTTTGGTCTGGATGGGTGTTTGTCCATGCCCTGTGTTGCATCCTGTGTGGCGTATGCTTCCATGCACCACTGTGGGCATCTTTTCTGGCTGTTGGGGATAGTGCTGGGACAGGGTGTGTGCTTGGGTGGGTGTGAGGGGTGCTGTCCTGCTGGTGGTGAGGTCCAGGGCAGGCCTTGTCACATGCAGGGTCCCTCAGGTACCGATGCAGGGTCAACCTCTCGGCTGTGCCATGGGGGGGCCTTGCAGGGCGACACTGCATCTGCAGTTGTTGCGTCAGTGGTTGGTGCCACCCGCTGCGGGGAGCTCACAGTGGAGCTGCCATGTATGGCTCCATGGTGCACAGGGTTTCATTGTCACAGTGGGGGTGGTGGCATGCATACGGTGCCATGCACTGTTGGGCACTGCTGCTGGGCAAGGTGTTTGGGGATCGCTGTGCAGGGTGTGCTCTGCATTGGTCAGATGGGGTGGCACTGGGTGGCCAGCCTTCATTGTGTTGCGGTCACTGCTTGCCAGGGGGTGTGCTGGGACACCGTGCCCCAGCTGTGGATTTGGTGCTGGTGTTCATGGGCTGGTGGTTCATCCAGCTCACCACATGTTGTGCAGTTCATGGGGTGTGGAGGGCGCTGTCTGGTCTGCTGCGTGCTCCTCCGCCCATGGCTTCCATGGGTGGTGCACCCCTGCATCCTGTCCCTGATCATCCCTGGTTGTGCTACTGCACTAGTACCCTGCTCCACTGCACATCCCTGGTTGTGCAACTGCGCATCAGCCCTGCGCCACTGCACATCCCTGGTTGTGCCATGGCGCAGTTGGTGCAATATTCAGTTGTGTTGTGCAAGTGCACTTTGGCCTGCGCTGTGTTTGAATATCGTGCGTGTTGCACATGGGCACACTGCACCTGCTCCTGCTATTGCGCAACTTTGTGGCGCAGTTTGAATATCCGGGCCTTGGTGTTCAACTATAAGGTGAACGGTGTACCCAGTGTATGTTCTTAACAAGAATTACACAGAGGGTAGTGGTGGCAGCTACTGTCTGAGGGCTACTGCACTCAATACACTGGTGAATGTAGGTGTGTAGCCAGTCAAGGAACAGAAATAAAGGGGAACATGGTCAGCTGAGGCTGACTGAACAATAGAGAAAAACTTCACAAAGAGTGATACTCTTGCTGAGTAAACATTTTTAAGGCAAACCCCACTCTAAGCAGCATCACCAAAAGTCTCCAAGGTGAAGCACAAAAAGCCATCAACACTGATGTTTCTTTAGAAAGACCTCCTCATATTCTTACAAGGAACATACTACCAGGCACTACACTGTTACTTTCTAGGGAGCCATGTGAATGAACAAAATCCCCAAACAGCATTTTTTTAGCTCTTACAGTATGTCCTCCAACTTGCAGGTACATGCAGGGACAACTGGAGTCTGTTTTTTTTTTTTAGTTCCTTAAAAGATATTAAATAAAATGTTTAACTACAAAAAAAAATAAACTCTTCTCCACTCATGTGGGTGGAGGTAGAGGGGAATAAGTTGGTTGATGCTAAATCTTTTCGAAACTAATTTAAACAAATGTTTCAGTCTCTTGGAAGAAGATGTTTCAGACTCTCTTGGAGGCCAGGTGTAAGCTGGACATTGTCATAGGCCAATTCAGTGCCCCCTAGTAGCTATTTATGTTACTACATGAGGCAATAGTGTTTATGCATGGGGGAGGAGGCTACTACTTTCTTCTCTACCTATTTAACTAAAACAACAAAAGTTTTTTTTTTTTTTTTAGGTTAAAGAGTTATTTAGAACAATGTTTTACCTGATATTTTATAAGTACAATAGGATACTGCAGGGAGCAGGGAGTGGGTTCCCATTTGATATTCACACTTACAGATGGTTGGAGCCACTCTGTGTAACCATGTTGTTCCTCACAATGCACCTGAGCATGTGGGTATTGCATAACAACCCACACGCTGTTGTGTCTTATTGGTTGGTTACCATAGTGCCAATAATTATATCAGAGTCTGCCAGACTGCAGCACAGAAAAAGACATCTCACAAGTTCCTGCATGACATAAAAAGCTTAATTGCCATTGAATTGCATTGTTCCCAACAGCATATTGCAGCACTCTGCAGAAATATTCCAAGGTACTGCCCTGTACCCTGTTTGACCCCACTGTATGTGCTGTTTACACACCATTATTTTTAAAAGGTGCTTGTTTTAATTAAATTCTTTCTTAGGAAATAAATTATGTTTTGAGTGATCAAATGCAGACATTTCCATGCAGCATGTTTTTTTGTAAAATCATTCTGCATTGTTTTTTGTTTCTTTTTATCACAACTTTGTTTGTCACCACCCTTGCATACCTGACAGGGGCTATGCCCCGAAGGATATGTCTTCTGGCCCATAGGGGCCATCATGGATCCTGCTGGGTCCTGGGTATTTTCCTCTGTTTTTCTCCCCCATGCCAGTGCCCATGCAATGGGTGCAGCAGCTGTCTCCACCTTTGTGGAGGCAACTAAGCACCCTGGGTGTGGGCTGAACTCCTCTTGCTATGCTAGCATGCACAGCACAAGACTCCCTCCCTGAGGAAGGAGAGCAATCCTCTGGACACTCGATCCTTACCTCCCCCAACCAACCCCTGAATGACCCGAGTCTGTTCCTGAACCCAGATCACTAGCGTGGCATGAAGTGTGGCTTCCAGCACATCAACCCTCAGCGCCACTGGGCTGGCTAAACCATTCAGCATTGTAAAAGCTGCTATCCCATTAATAAATGTCATTATGACATAAAAAGTGTAGCGGTAACATGATGATGATATACTGTACAAAGTGTATAGATAAATAAGAGCTAAGCAATGGCCTGACTCAAGTTATAAAGGGGGTCAAAAAATCTTATCATCTGATTGGCTCTAACATATCACATGGTGCATAATTATTTCTTGACAACTACATTCTTAATGTGATGAATTATTTTTATTATTACTGTCTCCTAATGGTAAAAAAAAAATATTTGACATTCCTTTTACAAGCATTATAACACATTTATAGGCATGTGGCCATAAAGACAAATATGCATTTTATGGGGGGGGGGATTAAACATTTAGTATTTCCTCTCACTCAGGCTCTAAGGTAGGCACATATGCCTTTGTAGCCACATGCTCTGTCCTGTATTGCCACTTGCATCTGCAGTTCACCTCCGAGTGTGAGGGATGAGGCCATAATGCATGAGTGGTGAAGGCAAGAGTGAGTTATGAAAGGCCTCTTCTCTCACAAGTTGCAATATTTTGAGTAAACCAACTGTGCAATGTATTCCATTCCTACACTAGCAGTTTGAAAGTTATAACTTTTATAAGAGGTATTTGAGGGAAAGTTTTATTGTTTTGAGTTCAGTTTAGCAACTGGTTTCAGGTTATCACAGGGCCACTGTTATGTCACCAGCAGTGGTAAAGCTGCTCTCTGATTGAATCTTTTTTTGTTTGTAGATTGAGGGCAATGATTGTGACATACCTAACCTCAAGATAAATGTTTATCTGTAGGATAGATTGTGTGATAAATTTATGCAATAGGGAAAGACATAAATGAAGTGTCATAAATCCATTTATCTGAGCTACTGTGTGTGTAAATGTAAAACCTTATATTTACACACATAGTAGACACATCATCCTCTGTTTATATACCAAGTAGACACTTCACAAAGCCAACTCTCTGCACAGCAGTAGTGCTACTGCCTGCGGTGCTGTTGAACCATTTTCAGAAGTGAGTAGGGTGCATCTGTGGTCAGCCAGGGTGAGGTTGAATGAGCTCTCCACCAGAGGCGGGGGTTGTGGATTCCTGGCATACTAGTGACACCGATTGGAGGCTGTGTATCCAGAAGCCAGGACCACATGGCTCAACAGAGTCTTCAACAGATGTCTGTGGGACAGGTCTTGGAGTGTACCCTTCCTGAGCTGTTGTCATTGCATGTTCACGTTCCTGGGAGAAATCAAGAAGAAAACCTTGATTCACAGAGCTCTGTGAATCCTCCATTACTGCCTTCCGAATAACACCCAGGGTGTAAGCCTCAGCTTGGGCTTTTGGTTGATGTTGGTCTCTCCCCCAGCCCCCAAGGGGAACACTGCTATAGGGGGCAAGCTATGGGCCACCCAGCGAGTCGGCCTGGAGGAAGATGCCAGGAGGGTGATTTGGGCACTTCTTAGGGTGCATATTCCCTGCCCATTACTGGGCGAATAAACAGAATTGAAAAACTAGGTAGACACATCATCCAATTCCTGACCTGCCCTCTCCCCTACCTGCTGGCACTTCTTATTTCACAGCTTGTCTTTCACATTCCCCTTACCTCCAATGATGCTGCAGACAAACAGAGGGAACACAAGCCTATTGTTCTGCCTAGAACATACCAGTCATCATGCTTACTCCTTGCAGTTTAACAGCTGTTCAGTATTTTTCCCTTCTCATTTTTACACAGTCTCCACAAAAGAACCATGCACTCGGCAACAGTGGTGCTATTAGCTAAACACTGAACAATTTCTCAGAATGCTGAAGCACTCACTAACCCCAAATATAGTCAAACCCAGAGCAACTATTTTAAATATTTATTGCACTGGTTGGTGCAATAAATATTTAAAATAGTAGCTCTGGGGTCGACTATATTTGGGGTTAGTGAGTGCTTCAGCTTTTTGAGATGTATATCATTTTTACACAGTCATTTATTGTTGAGATGCCAGTCTGGAATCATCAGTGGAGCTGGTCCTACTCACACTCTCCTTTCTTCTCGCACCATCATACTGCAGTCTCTGCCTAAGCACTGCCACCAGGAACTTTTCCATTCTTTTTTTATTTTAAAGATGTTACCTGGTGTTTCAAATTCCCATTTTTCTGAGGCTCTAGAAAAAGTTCTCAAGGTTGTTTTCTGGCACAAGTACATTCTTAAATATAAGGAAGCATCATTAGAATAATGATTTTTTTTTTCAAATTGTATAAGCTTTATTTAGCACACCAAAAGAAGGAACAATATTCCAAAAAAATTGTAGAATATGGTTACAGTAATGATCAATAACAGAGACAAGAATAAACCAAATGGTGTACGATTTAAATAAAATCTTACATTCCCTCCCCCTACTACTACTCCCAAACTTCCCCCATCCCTCCACTGGAGGATACCCAGAAGAATAGAACAAGTGGAATGATCCGAACTGTCAGGGAAAGGAGGCACCTGTATTATAATAGGAATATTTAGGCTGCCAGTAGATCCTGGAGGGGTTCCCAAATACTTTGGTAATGTGAGAGTCAGCCAGAATAATGACTTATTCTATTATGTAATGTCCAGATTGGAATATATACAGAATGGGAGCACGGAAATTAGCTACCACAATTGTAGCACTTGGTATCATTCAAGGCGCTTTACCTAAATACCTGTCTGTCTTTGGTTACACTGTTTATATTAAAGTTCTTGCCATTCAGCATGCACTTCTGAATTGTTAAAACAGCATTATTGCAAGTTTTATTTTTTATTGGGATGTTTCAATTATTTTTGAGCCGTCCACCTTTGAAACTTTAACTTTGAAAGCAGATATAACCAAAAGAAGCATGGCAAGCCTTGTATTTCTTCCTGTTTTTATATTCATAACCATATTCTACATCTATCAAAAAAGTTTTATGAAAATGTCATGGGTTTGAAATGGTTTTATGCATAAAAACATACAAGTATTTCTCCCATTTTGGGGGACTATTGGTTCAAGAGGGGTCAAACTATTGGTAATTAACTCTTTAATTTTGCATTTGTGGAAAAAAAAGAAACAAGCATCATGACAAATGATGAGTCCTTGTTTCACATTTTCTTTCACACTCATGTTGAGATCTAAAACATTGATGTTATAGCCACATAAAACAATCTGACCCCTTCTAGATCTTTTCCATAAAGAGAGAGATTAAGTCTCACCAATGTAACCTAAAAACCAGCATGGCAACCGATTTTTTTTGTTGTGGATTTTAAATGTTTACATGACCATCATGTACTGGGCAAAAAATTATAACTTTGACATGTGGTTGCTGAAACACCAGAGGACGTCCTTAAAACAACAACAACAATAATAAAAAAAACATCAGACATGCTAATGCAGGCCACTCCCCACCTTTTCAATCCTCAGGAGGGTTTCCTACAATTCATGTACCGAATTTTGGGCAAATAAAATGACCCAAAAAGGCTTTTTTTAACAGCTTTTAGAGGTTTTGAATCGCACAGCTCTGAGAGCAAACTGTCTCCTTCTACCGCTACACACACACACTACCCAGAACTGAGGTTGTGCAGAACAATCTAGAGCCCATGTGACCTGCAATCCCATGAATCACTGCAAAATTCACCTTGGAGCTCAATTACAAGGCAAAGTGATGTGAAGTACATTGATTTCAATGGACTTCACCTTAAAATTGGTGGGAAGTGGTTTGGGGAAGGCGGTGTAAAGCAAAGTAATGCAAAGTCATTGGTTTCAATGGACTTCACGTTCTTCATTATGAAGCGAAGTACTCCGCTTCACATTGCAGATTACTTCGCTGATTCTGCATTACTCTGCAAATCACTTCGCGGAGCGAATTTTGGCCACTTTGCCCACCACTAACTGGGAGAGCTGAAGCCTTCTCTATTAGTAGACTCCCCCTTACACCAGTCACAAGCTGCATTGTATCTGTTCTCTTTGCAGAACTGAAAATGGGGAAGCTCAAGAGGAGTCTCACAGAGTGAAGAAGTGAGCACCCCAGCTCAGATGAGCGAGTTATATTTAAAATGTTAGAACAAAATGTTAGAGCAGTTTCCCATATGAGGGTTTCACCTTGTTGTTGGTGGATGGACTTATTTCAAATACCAGCTGTCATCTGAAGACTAAGAAATCCAGTTGGAATATAATGGAGTGAGTTAGAAAGGATAAACTTTAATAACATTTAAAAATTGCAGGCTCTTTTAGAGCAGCTTTTGGGGGGCAGTGAAATGTACTGGACATTAATGAATATTTTGAGCCACACCATTGCATGCACATCTACTATTGTAATTGAGGTAAATTTATCAGTTCTGGTGCATATAACTAAAAGGGTAATCAAATGTGTAAAGTAAATCTTTTTGTCTAGGCCTGACTCTTATATACCGTGCATGAGAAAAAATAATTGTTATATATACATGTAATTCATGATATATATGAACACAAATGTTTATGTACAGTATGTCATAATGAAATTCTTAGCCAATTGGAGAGCAGCTTTGACATACTTTGAAGACGTCACAAATGCTAGACTGTTTTCAAAGCTTTCAGCTTAACTCTGGCCACTTCACCTTTTGTGAATCACAAGTTTTAACATTACATGGAAGGAAAAATATGATTATCCCAGTGCAGTCCATTATGAATCCCCTATTTATCTCCACACACTGTATGTTGCACTGCATTTATTCTGATGCTTTTGAGTCAGTGCAGACAGATAAAGAATAAAGGTGGCCCATTAAAAAATACCATCATCTCAGTAAGCAGATTTGTGCTGAACCATATTTGACTAAGTGACTGATAGGCATAGATCAATGGATTAATGAGGTATGAGGATTCTGGCTCAGTTATCCAGCCTCTTCAATTTTCCCTGCATCATTAAATTCAAAAGAAAAAATGATGTATGTATGAAGAATATACAGAAAAGCATTTCATCTGGAAACCATTAAAGTCATAGTGACTGTTCAGAGGGAAACTAGTTTGCTGTAGAAAAATCCCCACTGTTTTCATTTCTGGAGGCATCATAATACAGAAACATAGAAATTTAAGTTTGAAAGTTACGCTAATGTCTGCCTTCTGTCACTTCAAAAAATAAACACATACCAGTTTCTAGGGATTGTTTACCCTGTCTACTACACAGGTTACCAGGTAATTCTCTTGGTAAGCAGACATTTTTCCAGACTCAGCTAAAATGCTTATTCTGTCTTCATGTCCATTGTCTCTGCTTAAAGGCTGTTTCATAAGTTCACAATCCTCTTGGAGGAAACGTGCCCTGTTATGATAAGCTCACAAACCTCCAGGAGGAGATGTGTCCCCTTAGGATAAATTCACAATCCTCTAGGAGAAAACATGCCTCCTTATGCTAAGTTCACAGTTCTCTAGGAGGAAATGTGTCCTCTTATGATACGTTCACAATCCTCTAGGAGGAAACATACCTCCTTATGATAAGTTCACAGTCTTCTAGGAGCAAACATGCCTCCTTATGATAAGTTCACAGTCCTCTAGGAGGAAACATACCTCCTTATGATAAGTTCACAATCCTCTAGGAGGAAACATGCCCCCTTATGATGAGTTCACAAACCTCTAGGAGGAAATGTGTCCCCTTATGATGAGTTCATGATCCTCTAGGAGGAAACATGCCACCTTATATCACTTTAGATTATCCACCCATGTGCTTCAGGGTGTGTTCCCATATCCTGTTGTAATATACCAGCTGAACCAATGGTGCCCTTTCAACCAGTAATACCTATGAGTATGCAAATGACCAAGGTTGTGTTCCCTGTCAGTCATTTTCTCCAGTGGAACATGTTAAGTTCCACTTGATTCTCATCATAGATTTTGTCACCCAAATCACTGATCCTTTTTATCACTCTGCATTGCATGGCTTCAACTGCCTCGATGTTCTCTTTGTACTAAGAAGACCAAAACTGCATGCATTAGTCCAAGTGGCACACCTGACTAGGGTCTTGCAAAGTTGTAGGATTACTTCTCCTGCTCGTCTGGTGACCACTCTTTTGATAAACCTCTGCATTGTGCTGGACACTGACAGGAGCCTTAGATTGTTTGTGCTGCTTCTGCCCCTTGTCTATAATCTCCTCTCCAAGTCCTTTACCTCCTCCACTACAGCATGAGGAGCTCAACTCAGTGTGTATATGCAGCCTCTGCTTTTCCTGCCTACGAGCAGCACCTTGCATTTGGCTATATTGAATTTGAGGCTGCAGTAATCAGACCAATTATCAAGATTGTCTAGGTCATTCTCAAGCTTGTCCCCATCTTTGAGGAAGTCAACATTCCAGGACAGCTTAGTGCTATCTGCAGACTTTAGCAGCCTGCAAGAGACCCCATCTTCCAGACTGTTGATAAAGATGTTGAAGAGAAGTAGACCAGGCACTGATCCCTGGGGGCTACCACTGAATATTTTAATCCAGTTGAAATAGTTGCCATCCACCATAATGCTCTGCTTTCTGCACCCAAGCCAGTTAACAATTTTTTGTGTATGTCTCAAATATACTGCACTGGTTTACTTTGCTCCAATGACCCTGGACAATCCAGTAATGCAACAGTTTCTCTTTCTTCCCCATTCAAATGCTTTCAGTTCCAGTTCCCCTACCCAGCCCAGAAGTGGTTCATCCAGAAATGCAAAGGCAATCCACCCCACAGTCCATCTCATATGAACAACATAAGTTCACAGTTCAAACGTCAAAGTTTATTAGATACAAAGTATGTGCAAATAAAAATCTTCACATACATAAAAGAACAGACATAGATATTTAAAACATTAAAAAGATTAAAACATCACCACATCTCCAGAATGGAATTCAAGGGTTATGTTAGTTTGCACAGTGCATGAAATGCAAATTTTGCCATACCATGCAGCACATGTTTTGATTCTGGGAAACACAGAAACATAGAATCCATCAGCAGAAAAGGATTGCTCAACTCACCTAATCTGCTTAGGTGGTTTCTGCCTAATCTGTCTTTATAGACCCTAACTGTTCTCTGACAACCCTCTCTCCTCCCTACCAATGTCTTAATATTCCCCATGTCTATCCCTAACATGTTTAAAGCCATCTACTGTTTTCATCCAACCACTTCTGCTGGCTGACTGTTCCAGGTGCTCACCACTCTTTCAGTGGAGTACTTCTTCTCATTCCTCTTGAAATCCCCCCAGTCTCCTCTTATACCCTCTGGTCCTGGTGCTCTTTCACATTTGCTACACCCCCCCTTGCAACCTGTTCACTCCTGTTAGGTACTTGTAGATCTCTATCTTGTCCACTGCCTCTGCTTAGTCTATCTCCCCAGACCCTAACTGGTCTCTGGCAACCCTTCCTCCTCCTGCCTATTTCTTAATATACCTCAATGTCTAGCCCACACATGCTTAAAGTTCCATACTTTTTTCACTCCCACCACTTCTGCTGACAGTCTGTTCCAGGTGCTCACCACTCTTTAAGTAAAGCAGTACTTCTTAACATCCCTCTTGAACTCCCCCTCCAGCCTCTTTGAATGCCCAATGGTCCTGGTGCCCTTTTATATTTGCTACAGACCCCTCCTGCATCGTGTTCACCTCCATTAAGTACTTGTTGGTATATATCTTGCCCACTCTCACTCTCCTTTCCTTCAGGTGTATATGTTCAGGTCTCTCAGTCTCTTCTCATAGTGCTTTTTTATGTTAATCATTTTCTTCCCTTTCCAGACAGTCCCCATCTACCAGACACTGCAGTCACAACACCCCAACATCCACCAGGACTTACCAGCCAACCAGTTCCCCCCAGGGCTTGCCCCCCTGGCAGGGTCAATTGGGTTCCCAACCTCTGTTAAAGACAGGATCCAGTTCTTGACTGGAGAGCCCAGCCAGCTGGGTGTGGTGCCTGTGGTTGTCAGCACCATCCTGCCACTGGCTGGTAACATCCATCTTCTCCCTGTGGTCCCCAAAAGGCATGGTGTGCATTGACTCTGTGATGTACTCTGCATTCTCCCATGCACCCCATGTTGGTGTATGCTATGCCCCCTCACCTTCATAACAGCCCTGGGTGCCTTTCCTCAGCTTCCGCTAAGGGTCAGGCAATCGCCAGGCTCTACAAACCTTCCCCTATAGTAGAAGAACAGATCTTCAGATTCTTGATCCTCCTTCCGCCAGCCGGCCTGCTGACACCCTGAGTTTGCTTCTGAACCTGGGTTGTCAGTGCTGCGAGCTATGATGCCACTGCTGCACCAGCAGGTAACATTTGATAGGGCTTTTGATGCAACACCTGCATTATTTTAGTTTTCCTCCTCTGAACTGCATCCACTCTGCCTATGTCCTTTCTGAGATGTGGCCTCGAGAACTGGACGCAATAGTTCAGGTGGTGTATCACAAGCAAGTTATACTGTGGCAATATCACCTCTCTCTTCCTGCTGGAGATACTTATCCCTGTGCATCCCAGCATCCCACTGTCCCTACCCACTGCTTTTTCACACTGCCCTGCCATGTTGTTGACTTCTTATGATAATTCCAAGGTCCCCTTCCTACTTAGTGGCTGTCAGTACCTCCCCATCCTACTGTATACTCAGTTTCTGGGTAACTATTCCCTAGGAGCACAATTTTGCACTTTTTGGTACTGAACCCTAACAGCCATGTTTTTGACCATTCAATGATAACAGACATTTCACAACATTTTCCCTTTCAACAGTAATGGGTGTTTACTAACCTGGTAAAGGTGATCGTGTTGGCTGTGTAGCGAGAGAGGAAATCCTCCAGAGGCCATGAAGACCGCGCCTCTGCTGTTAAATTCACTGTTCCTGGCCCCACCAAGCATTTCTGTACTGTGGTGCAGTCATGGGATTGTGTGTGGCTGAGGGGCCACGCCATGAGGCCGGGGGGAGGGGTAGGCGTGGCAAGCTAAGGCTTGCGGTCGCGATAGTGAGCCTCCTCAAGGTAGGAGGCTGTAATCCCCCTGTGCAGTTTCTAAAATGAGGGCAATCCCCTCTTGTGGATAATACACCACTTAAGTGATGTCGGCTGCCTGAATACGCTCGCGGAATGCTAGCCATAGTAGGGGGGGCCCTGAGCTCTAGGCCTGTGGCGCTAGCTTGCGCGGCCCACATGGCTGAGGTGCAGCCGGCCCAGGGAGAAACAGGCATCCCTGGGGGAAAAGGAGCACAGTGGTGCTGAAGTAAAGGGACCGCAAGAACAGGCAAGTGGCTGGGTACACAGTGGTCAAAACTCCAGGGCTGCAGGAGGCAATAGGAGCGCTGTGTGGTGTGAGTAGTAGGCTAAGCGGGAGCGCATGGGAAGGCCAGAGCAGCATGCAGAGACCATGGGCCCAGCATAAGCATTTTGGAAGCATGTAATCAGAAGCCACAGTAGTAAATTAAAACGCAGAGCTGCTGCACAAAACTGCACTGTATTTCTTTTAACTCTTGCAAACCAAAAAACAACAGTTATCTTAACGCCTGAAAAAACACAAGGTTGGCAAACTAGCACTATATGCTTGAGCTAGTTAGGAAGGGGACACAGAGAGGTGATTTTTCTACTCAGCAGAGTTAATTGCATTCTAATCTGAATCTCAGCTAACTACACAATGTAGAAGGAGCCAGGCAATAAAAAACAAAGTACAATAAAACATGTTAAACAACAATCCTTGCTGAAAGAAAGGTATACTCCTAATTGGGAGATAATTCCTATTTAAAGAACCATTGTAGATCTGGTAGGATGCATTTTCTGATAAATGAGCAAATGCTGAATATAAAGCGGCCTACATTGAAAATTAGGACAGCAGGAATCCTGGTGTGCTAGCCTGATCAGATGCATGATTTGAACTGGAGAGCAGGGGTTTCTGGGACCTGGATATACTAGAAATTTGATCCTAGAGTCATGTGCATCACCTAGCCTATCAGGTGGGCTAAAACCCATGAGGTAATGTCTGGAGTGCCATGGATGGTCAACCAATCACAATCATATTTTCTAAGCCTAAAGGGTATAGACATCTTTCTCTTTCCACTTGTAATATTGGACATTTTATGAATACATGCTGTAATGTCATTCTGGTTCCTGGTTGTACAGTATTTACAGTGAAGATTATCTTTGTTAATTGTTCTGTAACAAACAAAATATTTCCATTTTCCATAATTTCTAGTCTAAATCTGTAATATACCATTCTATGTTTCTCATTTTCACAGAACTGAAGATAGTGTTCCTTTTTTTCCAAAGATCTTAAAGCCCCTGTAAAGATGTGGACCTTGAATAGTCGTCAATTTTGAAAAAGCAAACTGGAAAAAACATAATTATTTTTCTGTTCTGCTTCCTTGGCATAGGCTACAATGTTGCAACTGGTAAATGGGTCCCAAAGGCTTGGCAAACCAAGCCCTGGCAATATTTTATTTAAAGTAAAAAAAAAAAAAATGTATTTAATGCAGTACATAATTCATTCCAAATTGTTCTTAGCAGTGAATTTAGTGGGGAAAGAGCTATTTTTTCCTTCACCAGTGAACTGTACTGACCCTGGCTTTAGTGTCTGGGAAACAGGTATTAGTTTTAGTATACAGAATAGCAGATGGGCTACCCAAGGGAAGAGATAAGACACTGTGTAAAAATAAATTTTGAATCACTTCCAGTTTTTTTTTAGTTCCCTCTTACTAGCTATAATAATCCAAATTTCTCCATCATAGAGGGACTGACTATAAGTCTTGGCATCACATGAATTAAGCAATCCAGTACAGGAATTACCAATGAATTCCTTTGCAAATCTAAGGATCTCTTTTGCATTCTGGGAGGCCTTATTTTTGTTTCTCTAATACGTGTTTTCCAGCTTAGTGATTTATCAAAAGTGATACCTAAGTATTTGTTTTCCTTTGCAACTGCTAATTTCAAACTACCTCCCTTCCACTGCTTGTGCTCTTGACAGCTTCCTCCAAAAGTTGTTAATATTTATTTTTTCATTTATTTTTAAGTTCAATTTATTTAAGAAGTCATTTTCAGTAATAATGAGTGCTCTTTTTAGCCCCAACAGGCTTTGTGACAGTAGTATCTGTCAGTAATACTGTCAGTGTAACAAAATACAGATCCCAAAGTCCTTTGTAACTGGTGCTAATGCATCAATATAAGTAAGTGTTTGAATATATATTCTTTGGGGGGACTCCATTAATGTACCATTTAGGGTTAACACTACAGTGACAAAAGTAGGGAAATGTGATTTTAGAGTTTCCAACCCTAAACCCTCAACACCTGAAGCAAATCAGGGGTGGTGGGGTCTTCCTTGGGGATGTCAACCCTAAAGCTCACCCCATTGTATACACTCCTGAAGTATACACACCTGTGTCCATCATATCTGAGCATTCTTGCTACTGTAATGGGGTGAACTTTAGGGTTGACAATCCCAAGGAAGACTCCACCCCTGATTTGCTTCAGATGTGTGTGAGTGGGGAGGGGGGGGTAGAAACCCTAAAATCATACTTCCCTATTTTTCTTGCTGTAGTCTTAACCCTAAATGGTGCACTAACAGAGTTTTTTTTTTTTACAAAGAATTTCCTTATTTTTTGAGAAGTTTAATTATATCCTTATTTGCCTGTGGGAGCTCAGGGCTCTCTGGATCATGCTCTACTATCCATCCATACTTTTAGAGATGGTGTAATTGTATCCTTATTTGCCTGTGGTAGCATAGGGCCCTCTGGACTCTGTGCTCCCATCCCTCCATAGATGCATATATACATACATATATATACATATATATATATATATATATATATATATATATATATATGTTGCTATGAAAGCGCAGGACCCTTCGGGCCCTGCATTTCCACTTACAGGGCAACAGCAACCAAATTATCCACATAGCGTTCTTATTACCCCACATCATGGTCCCTGTACTGAAAATTTTCAAATTCTCACCAAAACTTGATTCCTCATGTAGTTGTAAATGCAATTAAGTAATTAGGTAATTTTGGACTCTGTATATCTTTGTATATCTCTGTGTATCTCTGTGGCTGTATGGCTATGATATTATCCAAGAGGTGTTTTTTGCATGACCTACACAATGATATATATACTTATACTAAGGATTAGTACAGTATTATTCTCATGAGTTCTGAACAGAATTCACTCCAAGGAAGGGAGGGAGGGTGACAAGCGGCATGCCGCAAGGATCAGTACTGAGACCAGTCCTCTTTAATATCTTTATAAGTAACATTGTAGAGGGACAAGAAGGGAAAGTATGCCTTTTGCAGATGACACAAACATCTGCAATAGAGTGGACATTTCGGGGGTGGAAAAAAATGAAGAGAGATCCAAGTAAGTTTGAGGAGTGGTCCTGAATGTGTCAACTAAGTTTCAATGCAAAAAAAAAAGAAAAGAAAAGAAAAGTCATGCCCTTGGGATGTAAAAACCCAGGATAAGAGCACAAAATGGGGGAAGTGATACTGGTGACCACCAAACAGGAAAGAGACCTGGGTATTATCATATCTGATTACCAAAAGGTGGCCAAACAGTGTGACAAGGCAGTGGGGAGAACCAGTGGGATGCTAGGCTGCATAGGGAGGGATATCACCAGCAGAACGAAAGAGGTGGTGATACCTCTTTATCAATCTCTTGTGAGACTCCACCTAGAATACTATGTCCAGTTCTGGATTCTTCATCTCTGAAAGCTCATAGACAGAGTTGAGGCAGTCTAGAGGAGGGCAACTAAAATGGTGCAGGATCTGCATCAAAAGTCCTATGAGAAGAGACTTAAGGACCTTGATCTGTACAGACTGGAGTAAAGGATGGAGATATGGGATATGATAGAGACTTTTAATTATCTCAGGGGTATAAATAAGGTTCAAGAGGGAAGCATTTTTCAGAGAAAAGGATGCACAAGGACAACGGGTCATGTGATGAAGATGGAGGGCGGTAGAATCAGGAGAAATGTAAGAAAGCACTTCTTCACAGAAAGGATGGTGGATGCCTAGAGCGGCCTTCCTGAGGAGGTGGTGGGAGCAAAAACTGTAATGGGATTTAAGTAAGCATGGGATAAGTATAAGAGAACCTTAGAAGCAAGAAAAAAGAGGGGTGGGGGTACAGCCAGAGATAAAGTATGGTCTACAGTGTAACAGTAGGTATGGAACATGGGCAGACTGGGTGGGCCAAGTGGTCCTTACAGGCAGTAAAATTCTATGAGCCCGATTTTGAAAGCTGCTGGCAGGGAGCAAGGGTCTTACACCACAAAGAATGGTGCAAAGTGCTCCTTGTGCCTAAAGATGCACTGGGAGTGATTCTCAAAGTCAGCCAGTGTCAACTACAGGCTGTCTGCCCCAAATGGGACATGCACCACCCAAGCAGAAAGTATGGGCTGTGACCTGGTACCTGGAGGCATGTGACAGATGCAAGCTGCCACATCCCCTAATGTCAAAGTATCAGAACTCTCCCAGTGGGAGAAATTCTTAGTACCCTTAGACCAGCCAGGACTGGTCTAAGGGTACTTAGAAAATTCTCCTCTGGGAGAGTAGCTTGCTTGTAGCATTGTGCCACGGTCTCCTCTCCCCAATGCCGGTTGTCTCTGTTATTAAATTAACATGAAAAGTCCATTTCATTGTTGACCCAGTGGCCCCCCTCCCCAAATCCTGACATCCCTATTATTACATTTACATGTTAAGTCTGTATCATTGGTGATCCAGTGTTCCCCCCTCCCCAAACCTCAATGTCCCCATTATTACATTAACATGTTGAGCCCATATCATTGGTCATCCAGTGTTTGTCCTTCCCCGACCCTGAATGTCCCCATTATTACATTAATAAGTTAAGCCAATTCTATTGGTGATCCAGTGTTCCCCCCCTCACTGAACCCCTAATGACCCTGTTATTAAAGTAATAATTAAACTGGTTATATTGGTGATTCAGTGTTCTCCCTTCCCTGAATCCCAATGTCCCTGTTTTTAAATTAATAAGTTAAGCCCATTCCATTGGTGATTCAGTGATCCCCCTCCCTGAACCCTGATGTCCCAATTATTAAATCAAAAACCTCAAGCCCCTTTTATAGGTGCTCCAGTATTCCTCCCTCCCCAGTCCCCAATGTTCCCATTATTAAATCACATAACTCAAGCCACATTAATTGGTGGTCAAGTGGCCCCCCAACCCCAGCAGGTAGTGCCCACCATCCCCACCCTGTAACACAGCCAACTTGCAGAACAGTCCCTCCTCTCACCTTCGCAGCCAGTACCAACTGAAATGTCATTAGTGCTATATACTGGTACAGTGTACGCAATGCACGTACACTCTGGCAGTACAGCACTCAATGACACCAGCCATCTCCAGCTGCTGAGATGAGAGGAGGGCTAGGCCAGTAATGGCTCTGTTAAGGGATGAGGGGGGCGGGGTGGTGGGCAGTGATGGCTCTGTTAAGGGATGAGGGAGAGAGGGATGGTGGGCACTACCTGCTGGGGTGGGGGGCCACTTGACCACCAATGAACTGAGCTTGAGTTATTTGTTTAATAACTAGGACATTGGGGATCAGGATGGACAGAACACTGGATCACTAATGAAAGGGGCTTGAGGTTATGTAATAATGGGGACATTGGGGTTTGGGGAGGGGAGCCACTAGACCACCAGGGAAGAGTTATTCTTTATTTGACCCTGAGTTTGGGGGTCAGGGGACCACTTGCATTTGCTCCAGAAGCCTGCTGCAAACCCCTCCCATGCACTGTGTGTTTGCCACAAGTGTGAGGACTTAGGTGCAGGGGCCCCTCTTGTACCAAAATTTGGTTAAGGCTCCCTGGCACACCAGGCTTTGGCACAAGCTGCTGTTTGCTGCAGCTTGCACTGATCAAAGCCCCCTTTAAGAATCAAGCCCTATTTTTCTATGTTTTTATAAGTATTACTGTGTGGTACAAACTGAGCCAGTCACCTTTCTAGATACAAATTACATTGTAAGCTTTGTTTCTGATGTTACACACAAATATAAAACACATAAGCATTTTTTTTTAATTCTAGAATCTCTCTGAGACAATATAAATCATAAGTTTCAGTCTCACTAGCCCTCTTGGATATATTCCTATATGTTTACAGTCTCATATACATAAACATTCTGGGCCTGATTCTCCAGGCTCTTGGCAGGGCACAAGGGGCTTGCGCCACAATGAATGGTGCAAAGTGCCCCATGCACCTAAAGATGCACTGGGAGTGATTCTCAAAGGCAGCCTAGGTCAACCCCAGGCTACCTGCCCCAAATGGGACATACGCCACCCATGCACCCAAGTATGGGCTGCATCCTGGCACTAGGGGGCATGTGGCACACACAACCTGCCCCATTCCCTAATGTGGAAGTCTCAGAACTCTCCCAGTGGGAGAAATTCTAAGTACTCTTAGACTGGCCTGGGCTGGTCTAAAGGAACTTAGAAAATTCTCCTCTGAGAGAATATCCTGCATGCGTCAATGTACTGTGGTCCTCCCTCCCTGATCCCCATTGTCCCCATTATTAAATTTAAAATTTAAGCCCCTCTCATTGGTGATACAGTGTTACCCCTCCCAAATTCCAATGTCCTAGTTATTAAATCATAATACCAAGTCCATTTCATTGGTGATCCAGTGATCCCCCCTCTCCAATCCCTGATGTGCCTGTTATTAAATCACATAACACAAGCCTCATTCATTGGTGGTCCAGTGCCCCCCCTACACCAACAGGTAGTGCCCACCACCTGACCCCCCCCATTCTGTAACACAGCCAGAACTGGCACAGCCCTCCTCTCACCTCTGCAGCCGACACCAACTGAACTATCATTGAGTGTTGTACTATACAGTATATGTGCATTGTGTACACTATACAGTACAGCAGTCAATGTCAGTTCAGTCTGTGCTGACCACAGAGGTGAGATGAGGGCTGTGATAGTACCAGCTCTGTTTCTGGAATGGGGAAGGAGTGGGGTGGTGGGCACTACCTGCTGGGGTGGGGGATGGGGGGCCACTCGACTACCAATGAATGAGGCTTGAGTTATGTGATTTAATAACGGGGACATCTGGGATTGGGATGGGGAAAACACTGGATAGAAACATAGAAACGTAGAATTTGATGGCAGACAAGGACCACTTGGCCCACCTAGTCTGCCCATTTTCCTACCTAACAGATAAGCTGCAGATCCTAGTTAACCAACAGCCAACCAACCAGTGTAATGGGCTTTACATTTTAATTTAATAACGAGGACATCAGAGAATGGGAAGGGGGGGAACACTGGATCACCAATGAAATATTTTTTAATTTAATAACAGGGACAATGGGGATCGGGGAGGAAGAGTATTAATAAATAATACCAAAATGACAGACATCGGGGATCGAGGGGGGGCTGTAATTATTATTAATGTTGGGGCAGACATCGGGGATCAGGAAGGGGGATTATTAAGTAATAACAAAATCACAGACATTGGGGATTGGGGAAGAGGGCCACTAGACCACCAGGAAAGGATTATTTTTTATTTGACCTGGGGATCAGCAGTGGGGGAGACCGCATGCTTTTGCTTCAGGAGCAAGCAGCAAACCCCCTCCTATATGCCATGTGTTTGTCACATGAAGGAGGTTGCCACAAGTGTGGGGACTTAGGAGCAGGGATCCCTCTTCTAACAGAATCTGGTGCAGGGTCCTTGGCACACCGGGTTTTGGCACAAGCTGCTTTTTTCCATAGCTTGCACCGATTAAAGCCCCCTTTGAGAATCGAACCCTCTATCTCTTGATTATGACCCTAGGCTTCTACCTTCTAGGAACAAAGCAGTTTCTCTGTGAAATAATTCTGTGTAATATGCATGTGTTCTTTTCTTAGTTCTCAGTATTTAGGTTATACAATTTCTCACTGCAGTAATTCTGTTTATATATGTATATGGAATACTGATTTTCACAAATATTGCATTACATTAGAACAATAGTTCTTAGACTTTGTCACAGTGAGCCTCCCCAAATCCATGGAAAAGATTTTGAGCCTCCCCTAAAAACTGAAATAATCTTGGGCCTCCCCAAAGAAAAATAACATACTGTTCTTTTCGCAGTACACCATGAATATATTGAAACCCCTTTGAGTACATGGCTCACATTCAGTTCTTTGTCTTATACTGAAGTGAAACCTTTGAAAAAGAGCTCCTGTGCTCAAAGGTGTTATCTGAATAACAAATAAAATAAACAAATATTGTTATTCAGCTGATTACTTTGCTCCTTACTGCTATTGCTCTTAGCACTTCTATGCTCAATCCTTGTATTTGGGCTGTTCTGCCATCAGGCTACAAATTGATCAATTGCCACCACTCATTATTAGTTTATTGTTTGTATTTGTTTGCACTATTGTTTATTGTGTATTTCTTGATTGTTTTGCAGTTACCTTTTGAAATGTATACACTCCCTACCCTTCCCTGGGTACACCTGAGATGAGCCATGGCTCATTCACCTTCCCTTGTCACCTATTAGTAAATAAATACATTAAATTCAACTACTATTATCCTCTTTCAGTTTGCTTCATCTCTTCACACAAAATACAAGTATATAAAACTCAAAATTTTAATTCAGTACTTTTTCAGACTTGCTTGGGCCTCCCTTGGAACAGGTTGGGGCCTCCCCAGGAAGGCTGGCCTCACCATTTGAGAACCCCTGCATTAGAATGATTATGAAAGTCTCTGTAAAAATACTCAGCCAAACTTCTGTTGGACTGTGGACAAGATTAGTCAAGTCTCTTTTTCCTTCTCCGTCTGTTCTGAGTTGGAAAGATCCTTGCAGATTCCTGAAGTGCAGTGTTCCTTTTCTGGAACCTTTTAGATCTTTGTCTTTGTGTCCTTTCTTTCCTTCTTTGTACAAAGTTCAATCAATCAATCAAACTTAGTATGTTGTCAAAAGTTTTGGGTTACTTCTTTTTTGGCAAGCTCTGGAGAAGTAACCCCTGAAAGAAATAGTCCTTTTTGCAAAAAATCATAAGCAAAGGTTCTGAAATCAGAAAGCGCTTTGTGGCTGCTGCCTCTGTAGGATATTCAAGGTAGAGTAACTTAGAGCATAGCAGAAAAAAATGGTATATGATGATTTGCTATTTGGACCCAATTCTTACAGAAACAAAGTCACTTAGAGAATGATATGAGGTCACTCATTGGTAGAGGTGGGAAAACTCAACAAAATTCACTCCACAAAATATTTTGCAAATAGCACTCAATTCGTGTAGCACGGATCAACAGCGATAATGTTGAATTTCGCATACAAAATTCCATACTTTGCTCAAAAAGTACTGTTTTCCCCCACCACCCACCAATCACTGGCCCCAATAATAAATAAATAAATAAAACCTCCAGTCCAGATCCCTGGTGTCTACTTCACACCCCCGCCGACATCACATTCTAATAATAACAAATAAATAAACCCAGTGATCCCTGGTGTCTAGTGGACCCTCACCCCACTGATTGCTGGCCCAATAAGAAAGAAAGAAAGAAAGAAAGAAAGAAAGAAAGAAAGAAAGAAAGAAAGAAAACAAAACTCCAGTCAGATCCCTGGTGTCTAGTGGACCCCCACCAAACCAATTTCTGGCCCCAATAATAAATAAATAAAACTCCAGTGATCCCTGGTGCCCTAGCAGACCCCAATCCACAGCCTCAATATAAATGAAAAAAAAACTCCAGTGATCCCCGGTATCTAGTGGAACCTCCCACTACCCCAACGCATCTGGTAATGCCCCCCACCACCACACCTTTCCCACTGACCCCATCCCCAAGCAGGCCACCAGCACAGCCCTCCACTCACCTCTGTGGCTGGCAGCCCCACTGACCTGCTCTGAATGAATGATGGCGTACTTGTAGCACATGCTCATTAATTCAGTCAGTCAGTCAGCCAGCTCATCATTGTAATGGGAAATTTTTCAGGGAGCAAGAAAAGGGAGGGAGGACTGCTCCTGTCATTGTAAGAGGGGAGGCGGGATGGGAGGAAATGGCGTTGTGAATCCCATCTCTCCCATGGAACACTGAAGCAGCCCCGCTCCCTTCTAAAGCCCACTGAAAAATATCCCCTACAATGACTAGCTGGCTGACTGACTGAATGAATATGTGCTTGTACAAGTATGCGCTCATTCATTCAGAGCAGGTCAGTCTGTCTGCTGGCCGTGGAGGTGAGTGGAGGGCTGTGCCAGTGGTCCACTTAGGGATGGGGTTGGGGCAGCGGAGTGGTGGTGGTGGGGCATTACCTGACTGGGTGAGGGGCCGGGGGATTCTGCTAGACAGCAGGGATCACTGGAGTTTTTTTTATTTATTTATTAGTGTGGCCGGTGATTGGTGGGGTAGGGGGCCCCCTAGACAACAAGCATCCGGACTGGAGTTTTTCTTATTTATTTATTACTGGGGCTGGCAGTCAGTGGGATGGAGGTTCCACTAGACACCAGGGATCACTGGAGTTTATTTATTTATTTATTATCGGGGCCAGCAATCGGCAGGGTGGGGGGGTCCACTAGACACCAGTGATCTAGACTGGAGTTTATTTATTTATTTATCATTGGGGCCTGCGATCAGCAGGGTGGGGGGTCCACTAGACACCAGGGATCTGGACTGGAGTTTTTTTTATTTAGTTATTATTGAGGTAGGCAATAAGTGGGATGGAGGGACCATTAGACACCAGGGATAGATTCCCAATTTGTAACCTCTACTTGCTTTGTGCTTTTTTAAGCACTGTTTGCACTTAAAATCTCCAAAAGCAAGGCAAAGTCACAAATAGTGAATTTCAGTAAACTTGGCAAAATTACACAAAGTGCTCCACTGAGGCAAATTTGGCAACTTCACCACATATGCCATTTCTCTTATGATGGAACATGGGCTAACTTTGGTACCTTATGACGTGAAATGTTGGATATCATTAGGCCAATAGTTCTCAGACTTTGTCACAGTGAGCTTCCCCAAATCCATGGAAAAGATTTTGAGCCTCCCCCAAAAATTGAAATAATCTTGGGCCTCCCCAAAGAAAAATAACATACTGTACTTTGCAGAGTAAACCATGAATAAATTGAAACCCCTTCGAGTACTTGGCTCGCATTCAGTTCTTTGTCTTATTCTGACATGGAACCTTTAAAAAAGAGCTCTTGTGCTCAAAGGTGTTATCTGAATAACAAATAAATAAATAAAATAAACAAATATTATCATTCAACTTATTGTAACCCCCTCCCCCAGGCCGACCTACGTACTCTGTTTTTTTCATTCTTGAATCATTGTAACCCCTTGTTGCAGTACCTTCATGGGTTAGACAACTTTCCCTGTTTTCTCTCTATATGAAATAACCTTCCTGCATACTTTGCCTCTCCCCATCCTTCCCTGCTCCTAAGCAACTTCTCAGGGATTACTTTGCTCCTTCCTGCTATTGCTCTTAGCACTTCTATGCTCAACCCTTGTATTTGGGCTGTTCTGTCATCAGTCTACACATTGATCAATTACCACCACTCATTATTAACTTATTGTTCATATTTGTTTGCACTACTGTTCATTGTGTATTTCTTGATTGTTTTGCAGTTACCTTTTGAAATGTAGTCACTCCCTACCCTTCTCCAGGTACACCTGAAATGAGCCTTGGCTCATTCACCTTCCCTTGTCACCTATTGGCAAATAAATACATAAAATTACCTACTACTCTCCTCTTTTAGTTTGCATCATCTCTTCACACAAATTATATCAAACTCAAAATTTAAATACAGTACTTTTTCAGACTTGCTTGAGCCTCCTCTGGAACAGGTTGGGACCTCCCCAGGGAGGCTGGCCTCACCATTTGAGAACCCCTGCATTAGGCGGATGCAGTCTGAGGTTTTTGTGTCTCATGGGGTCCTGTCATGCTCAGGAATGTACCTAGGTATATTCAGAGTCTCTTACTGTTTGCTATAAAATGTTCACTAATATCAGGCCCTTAAAACAGGCCAAGCACTGTGTAGGCCAATCTCTATAGAATTAACATTTTGCTAGGATACTTGGTGAATTAGGCCCCTGAACTGTGCCTACATATCCCCTCCTTTTGTGGGGCAGCACCAGCATAATGTCGGTGCACCACAAAAGAGCATGGTAAACAAGTATCTGGTGAAATGTGACAAAACAGTATGAGAGAATCATGGTTCCAACATTTTAAAGAAAACATTTAAATGTAGGCTTTACTAAACTAAATGGCTAAAAATGTTAAACTATTAGAAACACACCTCTTTTTTGCGATAATTAGGTTAATATCAAAACATATCAAAATCATTAATGTAGGTAAGTAGTTGATAATTCACACGCTATAACATGGCCTACTGGGGTGTATGCGAGCATTACCCACCATGTGCAACTTTAACTAAGTATTTCAAAAATCAGTATTTTATTGCTAAAAAGAGTTGCCCTTTCAGGGCAACCTGGATTGTCAGGGTGGTTTCCAAGGGGAAATGACAGGGGGTTGCTGATTGGATGAAGGAGGCGGGGATGGTAAGCTAGACAAAGTGATTGGGAAAAGGGAGGTGCTAAGTGAGGTCACAGATTGAGTAAAATGATACAGGGTTAAATTGGAGCAAGGTGATTGGTCAGGGGAGGGGTAAACCTAGGGGTCCTTAGGGGTCCTGAAGGGCTATAAAGGCAACTGCAAGAAAAGGAGTCCCCCTTCTTTTTCTAGGATTTGAACTTGAAACAGATCTTAGCATATCAGTTGGCAGACACATCTCTGAGGTTTTTTGATTCTCAAACAAGGCAAGATTAGATAAACTGGATTTGGAAGTGGGGTCTAGGCCATGAGTCATGAGGTGGGCAAGAAACATATTCAATGTATTGATATACCAAACTACAGGTAAATTGGCTATAGCAGCAAGCTATTATATATTATATAATACTTTTTTTTATTTGGCTGTTTTAAGGGATTATATGTAATTGCATCCAATGTTAAAATGTTATGGTCAGGATTATCAGCCAATTCATTTAGGCTGTTATTAGAGTTGCAGTAAATGCTAGGTTTTTTAAATGCTTAATGTGATTACATTGAGATCGGTTGTGATAGGTGTAGTAATGGGAAGCCCTTCATCCACTCATGAGGGAGCCATCCAGGCAGGTGCCCGTGGGTATGATGGCAGAGCTAGTAATATACTGTAGCATTTCTTTGTTAAAACAAAAAGAGATAGTAATGCTGCCAGACTTATAGGGAGGACAGACATTGCAGTGCAGAGTCAAGCGATTTAAAGGGGCAATGAGGGCTTGCACGAGTGGAGGAATTTTCACCTTAGGAGGGAGAAGGTAGCAAGATGCAGCGGGTAGTTGTTGGTTTAATGTCCAGGGATTGGCTGGCAGTTTCTCTTGGGCTAGAATGTGAGCAAGAGGTCCGTGGAAGGAGCTCTCGATTAGAGCAATGCTTGGTGGTGAAGAGGGCCTAATTGTGGGCAGGATACTGGTACAATTGGGCCCAAAACCCAGGCAAGTCCTGGGAGTAGTAGAAGTGACAAAGCAGATGGAAAGTGCAGCAAACAAACGCATTTAGCTGCAGGATGTGCAGCAAGGATGCAGAGGGGTGGTCCAGAAGCAGGCCCAGCCATGTGGTGGCATGTCCTGGTGTTGGAAAAAAGGGACAAGTGACAAGCTGACAGCCCTTCAACTACTGCGGGCATTTTTTCAGTGTGGAAAGTGAGACCACAGGTTTGCGGTGTGGCAGCGATGGGTGATCATTAGGCCCAACCACATGGCCAGAGAGGCCACTGGCCTCCCACATTGCCTGTACACCCACAATCCTAGTAAGCCAGACCAAAGCCTAAGGTGCCAATTGTTAATGTGGGCTGGGGAAAGTGGGCATTTTGTCTGGTTTTGGTATCGTGTTAAAAAAAATAAAAATAAAATAAAATATAGGGGAAAGCAACAAAAAGGGGAAAAAGTGTTTTCAGTTTGGAGTGGATTGCTTCAAGACTAGACAGAAATGGTAGTTACAGGAGATAGGAGGCACTTATAAGGACAAAGGCTAAAATGACAAGGAAGGGTCTAAGAGGTGAAGAGGGACTGATGTCACTAAAATGGTGAGAGGGAGGTCACAGCAGGCCTCCCAATGAGATGGAAAATACAGAGGCAGAGCGAGCCTGAGATGGGAAAAGGGCCAGTTCATGGCCCAGAGGTGTTTCAGGCTGGCGGCAAATATAAAGGTGGCTGCTATGCTTGGGGGTCTGCAGTGAAGACAGTGCCTTGAGTACTAAAATAAAAAAATATATAATAATAAAAATATATTTAACAAGGATGGGGGAGGATATGAGGAGAGGCTGGGCAACAGCAAGCCGGTAAGCCAGGGAAGCAGAGGCATCAGAGAGGATGGCACAGGGGGAATGGCATAACAGGGCAGTTGGCCAATAGGTGCCTGGGCCTGCAGCAGGCATTCCAGACAAAATGGCGGTAACAGGGACAGACAAAATGGTCTCCGCCCAAAAACCAAAAAAAGGGATAATATTGCAGACAAGCAAACAAGGGTCAGAGGAACAGATCAGGAATATTTTGGATGGGGAAAAGGGGGCATGCATAAAACAACAAAAAAAACACAGAGAAAGCTGGGGGTGCAGTATATGTAACCCGACAGGGGGAAGCAAGTAGCCTAATGACAGTAGGCAGGTGAGGGGCAGACCAGCAGGAAAGGGCTATTACATGCAAGTGGGTAAAAACATGGAGTGATTTAGGTAGTGAGGACAACAAGGAGACAACAGAGGGGGCATGGCTGGAAGTAGGCCTTCCATCCATGGGGGAGGATGGGAAATAAAAGGAAAAAAAAAACTTTATATTAACCAGCAGAGGAGTTTTTAGTACAGTGTTTTATATTGAATTTAAGTTAACAAAATGGCTCCTAGAAAGACACCAGCTCCAGCTACCAGTGGTCAACTGAGAGAGGAGGTGGCTGCACTTATGGGGAAGATGACTGAACTCTTCAATGCAGCAGAAAAAATGGAAGAGGTGGAGGAGGTCTCCAGGAAAAGGAAGATGCCACCAGGCCCAACTGGAAAGGGAAAACAGAAGAAACAACCTCCACCAGCCCCTGAACCAGTACTGGAACCAGAGCTCATCCCCATGCCAGAGGATCCAGATACATGGAACAGTAAGGAGAAGGTAGACCTTTCTAAGGTGGGCTGTCTGAAGGACTACTTAGAGGAAATTATAAATGATATAGGGGACAGAGGCCTGGAAGAAATGGATAAAATATTGAAGGAGCTGAAAGGGGGAAAATGGGATGAACCTTGGACAGGGGAAAGGAGGGAGGAAAGGAAATGGTTGGGTGCCAGGAATGACACTCAAGGACCACATTCTGCAGACTGTAAAAGAAAAGATATGGTGTAGGGAAGGGGGAGAATGTGAAGAGATTTGCCCTGGTAGACAAAGAAACAGCAAGGAAATATGAGCACAGGGAAAGCGGAGTTACCCCACCACTGAGTGAATATTACTAGAGGGGTATGTAAGTGTAGGAACTGTTTCTGGAAGGTAACAATGGGGTTACCTTCTGTCAAGATGAATGGTTGTTCGATACAGACATGGAATTGTATACAGATGCATCTGGGGCCTTGGGTATGGGGGTATACTTCCATGAAGAATGGATGTCTGAAGCATGGCCTGAAGACTGGGGTGGGAGGGGCCCTGTTAAAAGACATCACATTTTCTAGAGATATTTCCAATCTGGGTGGCAATGCAGGCATGGGGGAAAAGACATTAAGGACCAGAGGATTATTTTCTCATATGACAATAAAGCTGTGGTTGAGGTCATCAACAGGCAGAAGGGATCCACGGAGTCGGTGACAAGGGTATTGCAACAGCTGATACTTTGGGGTTTAACACTCAACCTGTACTTCAAAAAAAGACAAGTAGAGGGGATTCAGAATGATATAGCTGACAGTCTTTCCCATCTTCAGTTGGACAAGTTCAGGTCTTTGGCACCACAAGCCACCACCCAGAAAACAAGGGTCCTGACTCAGTTATGGGAGATTGGATGGAAGTAGCCCAACTACTGTATCGGAGCTCTTGGTCTGTGAGCACGCTGAAGGCATATGAGGGGCGTTGGCAGCATTCCAGGAGATTCAGTGGCAGGAGGGGTACAAGGTATGTAAACCTGTAACTGAGGAGCAGACAATACAGTTCATAGTCAAGAGATGGGAGGTGGGCATGGCACACACAACCATGGGGTATAGTTAGCAGGGATAGGATGGGCATGCAGTATCAGGGATTGGCCTGAACCTAACAGGTTTCAAGGGGTGCAAAGGATGATCATAGGGTGGCAAAGGACCCAGGGGAGACCCAGCTATGACAGGAGATAAGTGGCAGGTCATCTATTGGTGAAGCTCCTGGGAGCCCTAGGACAGGCTTGCATATCCTGGTATGAAGCTTGCCTACTTAGTACAATCTTTATGGCCATGGCCAGGGGGAGCATTCAGAGTAGGTGAAGTGGTTGCAAAAAACAGGAGGAAGAAAGCCAGAGGGGTTATTATGGGGGGAGGTACATTGGGGGCCCAAAAATATAATAATTTGGCTGAGACAATCCAAAACAGACCAGCCAGGAGTGAAGACTGAAGTCATACTGGAGAAACAAACACATGAGGGCTAGTGTGCAGTGACTGCACTAGTAGAGTACAGGGTCATATAGCTGGGGGGGGAATTTATTCATCCATAGGGATGGAACTCTGTGGATGTGCTACCAAGTAACTGAGGTCTTGAAGAAAGACATAGGATTTGTGGGAGAAGATCCCAAGCAGTTTTCACCACACTCCTTTAGTATAGGTGTGACTTTGGTGAAGGCTGCACAAGGAGGCTCTGATGAGAAAGTCAAGCAAGTGGGCAGGTGGAAGTACAATTGCTACATGATATATGTGAGAAAGTTGATTTAATGGATTTGTGATTTGCACCAACAGGCAGCAGAAGACAGAACTAAGTTTGGACCATTGGGTATTCATTTTTTTTACTGGGCAGAGAGGTGTGCAGCATCCACACCAGGAGGAAGTCAACTCTGTAGGGCAGATGAGGACACAAGGATACACTGGAAAGGGGTCTGGGCCACAAAATGGGCACAAGTCTTGCTGGTTTTAGAGAAACTGAAATTAAGATGGCCCAGGCCTTAGTTCTTGATAATCCATGCTGGGGGGAATGACTTGGGGGACAAGCCATGGGGAGCCCTCTCACAAGATATAAAGGCAGGTCTAAATGCCATTAAAGGTTGGTGGCCATGGATCCCAACTGAGTGGTCTGAGGTCATGTCCAGAAAGGTATGGAGGCACTCTAGGGACATGGGATCTGTGGAGAAGACCAGAAAATGGTTGAACAGGAGGGCAGCAACAGTAGTGTCAGAGTTGGCGGGCACTGGTCTACAGAGGAAGAATGAGGTATAACTGTCCCTGGTTACACCCTGCTTAAGAAAGTACATAAACACAAAAAAGGTAGCGGAGTTGCCTTTTATATTAAGGAGCAACTGAAACCAAATGAGTTTGAGCTAAAACAAGCTTTTGACAATGACAATGAAATAGTATGGGCAAAATTACCTGCAACTCCTGCAGAAATAGTTATTGGTCTGGGTTATCACTCCCCCAGTTTGACCATGAAGGAAACACTTGCATTCCTCAATGAAATTGAAAACATGGTCATGCAAAAATATGTCATACTTATGGGTGATTTCAATTATCCATCTATTGACTGGTCTAACTTGACTAGGGCTGGTATTCTGGAAAACAAATTTATTGATATAACTACCCAAGGTAATCTGGAACAAGTGGTGTGTGAGGGCACAAGAATGGCAAATATATTAGATTTAATAATCATAAACTGAGACTTTTCCAGCCCAAAGGTATGACCTCCCCTAGGCAGTAGTGACCAAAACGTAATCCAATTGGATTTACAAATCACAGTAAATAAATCTATCAGTGGTATAACCAAATTTAAGGATTTCTTTAAAACTGATTTCCATAGAATTAAAAATGTCCTAGATCAATGGGATTAGATGAATGAGTTGGATAACCTAGATGCTGAGCAGATCTGGGATAAACTGTACAACAAATTAAATATATGTATTGATACTTGGGTGCCTGAAAGGACTAAATATATAAAAAATCATAGGGTCCCTGTCTGGTGGAACAGAAAAGTCCGAAGAATCATAAGAAAGAAAAAGAAATTGTACAAAAAGGCTAAAACACACACCACTAATATTAACAAGGTAGCATACAAGAAAGCTATCAAGGACGCTAAAATAATAATCAAAAATGTCAAAAAAGCTGCAGAACTGAGGTTAGCTACTACTATAACAGATAATAAAAAGAAATTCTTTAACTATATAGGGTCAATAAAAAAAATCACAATAATATAGGGCCAATTTTAACAGAAATTGGGCTCATTAACTCTGAGATGGATATGGCCTCTGCTTTTAATCAATATTTCCTTGGTGTACACAAGGAGAAAGAGGTGTTCACTGGTGATTTACCAGCTTTACAACCCCATCATCCAGTATTTAGCCCCTCTGACATTATACAAACTGTCAAACTAATAAAAAATAATAGCTCAACTGGACCAGATGGTTTGACACCAAAGTTTCTGAAGGAACTTGCCGTTCAACTAGCTGGTCCTCTTTCTGTTCTGTTTAATGCCTCCTTGAAAAGTGGAAATTCCATAAAAATCTGAAACAAGGCACTAGTAACCCCAATTCATAAGGGTGGAAAGAAAGAAGATGTAAAAAAATGATAGGCCTATAAGTTTGACGTCTGTGTTGGGTAAAAACTTCGAAAGGTTACTGCAGAAACACATGATACATCATCTAATAAATATAGGGCATTATGATTTGACTCAGCATGGTTTCATATCTGGTACTGTAGATCATGTTTGACTAACCTGTTGTGTTTCTTTGAACCAGTTAGTGCTGCTTTGGACAAAGGAATGCTAGTAGCTGTGGTGTTCCTAAATTTCTCCAAAGCTTTTGACTCCATCTCTGTTAAAATCCTTGTTCAAGAATTGTTAAAACTCCAGTTCCATCTGAATATAATTAAGTGGATTAACTGCTGGCTAAGCAGTAGAACTAAGAAGAGGGGGGAAAAAAGGGAAAATGAGGGGGAATCTACAGGGAATGAACAGTCCTTATGTCTTTTCCAAGTTGCCTCTCCCAATGGGATACAAAATGAAAAACAGTCTCCTGTTCAGAGGTGGTGGGGGGTGCTGAATGAAAAACTGCAGACAGTCTCTTCCACATTTAAATGTTGTTTATTATTTTAAATATGGCCCACATCTCAATGTTTCACCTACGATGTAGGCTTTTTTAAGAGATATCTTTTTCTTTTATTCAAAATAGCTTGAAACTTTTCTTTATTCTGTCTAATACTTCTCTATTTCAATAGCTCTGTATCCACATCCGAGAGGAAGTCAGGTTAGCGGCTCATGCAGAAAGAACAAACTGAAATGAACAGATTGGAACCTAAGGGGACAAATAATTAAAGGAAACATTTTAACAGAAGGAAAGGGAAGATTTGAAAATGAAATGAATTACAGATATATTTACACCGGGGGATACAGAACTATTGAAATGGAGATGTATTAGACAAAATAAAGAAAAGTGTTCAAGTTATTTTGAATAAAAGAAAAAAGGCATCTCTTGAAAAAGCCTATGTAGTAGGTGAAACGTTGAGATGTGGCCATATTTAAAATAATAAACAACATTTGAATGTGGAAGAGACTGTTTGCAGTTTTTTGTTAAGCAGTAGAACCCAATGTGTGTCAATACAGGGCTACAAATCCTCCTGGGGAGAAGTAACTAGTGGGGTCCCCCAGGGCTCAGTATTGGGTCCAATTTTATTTAACATTCTATTATCCTCCATGCAAGTTCCATCAGGCACTTTGTCTTGTAAGTACGCAGATGACTGCAAAATATGTGGTATAGTCTATAATGTAGAATCTGCCAAACTATTCCAAGATAGCTTAGATCATCTAGCTAATTGTGCACAAGAATATAAATTAGTGTTTAATGAACAAAAGTGCAAAGTTATGCACTTTGTAACTAACAATCTACATTTCCTATATAGAATTAATAACATACTATTAGAAGTCAGCACTAATGAAAGAGACCTTGGTCTTTGGATCACCAATAATCTAAAGTTTGATTTTCATACTGATATAACCATCAGGAAATGTAATCAAATTATATGCTGTATTTTGAAGTCCATAAACAGCAGGGACACTGTGGTTATTCTCCCCCTGTACACAGCATTCGTTCATCCACATATGGAGTACTGTCTACCTTTGTGTGCTCCCTACTCTATTCAGGGGAGAAATAGATTAGAAAGGGTACCAAAAAAAGCTACCAGACAAATCTTGGTAGTTAAGGGTTTACAATACCATGACAGAGTACAGCATTTACAGTTATAGTCTATGGACTATAGAAGACTGAGGGGTGAATTATGTCTGATTTTCAGAGCTTACAATAACCCAGAATTGTTTGAATTAATTGGTTTAAATAAAAGTCCAATTCATTATAAAGACACAAGGTCACATAACCACAGATTAATTGGAGAAAGAAACAAAACTGTCAAAAGAAGTCAGTGGTTCACACAGAGAGTTGTCAACATCTGGAATACGTTGCCAAGACATGTGGCTGAAAGTGAAAGTATGACAGTTTTTAAAAACAGCATGGATATGTTTATGGGGGAAAAAAATGTTTTTGTTCTACCATTAAAAGTTAAATGGTGGCAAGTTCACACATGGACCTCAGTCTCTCTGAACTTGATTCCCAACTATGAAACTATGAAACATTTACATCACAAATAGGGACATTTCCTATGACATTCCAGGGTATTACAGAGGGGACAGGGTGCACCTGTCCAGGGTGGGCATGTCCTTTTTCCTGTTACACATAATTCGGGCCCTAGAAAGATGGGAAAGAAAAGGGACCCAGGGTTAGGGGAAGCCCGTCATCCATTGCTAGGCTGGAAATGTGCTAGTGGAAGGGTGGATAAGAGGGGAGGGGTCCGGGGGGGAGGCAAAGAGGGGGGTAGGAATGGGCACATGGGGAGGGCCAGGGGGAGTGATATCTGACAATAGCTGCAACAAGGGGAGGAGGAGGAGGAGGAGGAGGAGGGCTGACCTGGGGGTTAGATTAGTGGCATCTGAACCCAGGGAGAAAAAGGTAAATGTAAAATGGTAGTTAAAGGTGTGGTAAAACCGGAAAGGGGTGTTGGGTCACACATCCGGGCCCTGAGCAGATGAGTGAAGATGGAAGAATAGTGAATGGAAACTGCTGCAAAAAAAATTAACTGAATGTTATATGAAGTGTTCAAATGAACATTTGAAGGAATTTGATGAAAGTTATAATTGTAAAGAAGATGTCTCAAATTAATTGACAATCGAGCACCCAACAACTATGGCCTGTGTGTAATCATTTCCATGAGGAAAATCCCTATGACAAATAGGGTTGCCATTTCAGGGCAACCTGGATTGTCTGGTGGTTTCCCAGGGGAAATGGTAAGGGTTTGGAGCAAGGATGGAGGAGGGATGGTATACTAGATAGTGCGATGGGGAATGGGAATGGGCTAAAGGAGGTCACAGATTGAGTAAAATGATGCAGTGTTAAACTGGAACAAGATGATTGGTAGGGGGTGGGGAAAACCTAGATTTCCTTAGGGGTCCTGAAGGGCTATAAAGGCAGCTGCAAGCTTCTTTTGCTAGGATTTGTACTTGAAACACACCCACCCACCCTGTAATCAGGAAGGAGGAATGACACATTCTCATGGAGGTGAAGGGCTCAGTAAGACTGGATGACAAGGGTGGGGCAAGTGATGAAAGGGCCACTGGTTCAGGGCAGCAGGCCAATTAAACGGAAAACAGTGATGGGTTGCCAAAAGGGGGCAGTGTTAAGAGGCCGGCAGAGCAAAAGGGCTGCTGGAATGAGAACAGCGGAGGTCAATAGAAGGAAAACTGGAAATGAGTTGCCAGTAGAGGCAACACGGTTTATCAAGCTCAAAGAAGGACCAGCAGAGACCTAACAGGGGCAGAGAAAGGAAAGAGTGAAGTGAGGAGAAGAGGGAAGGGGGCAGGGGGAGGGACTCAAAGGGGGGGAGTAGAAATGGGTATAGGGGAGGGCCAAAGGAGGAGGTGATCAGGCATGGGCTGGGGACAGGGCATTCAGCCATGGCTGCAACAAGAGGAGGGGAAGGGCTGACCTGGGGATTAGGTTAGTGGCATCTGATTCAGGAAGAAAAAGGTAAATGTAAAATGGTGGTTAAAGGTATGGTAAAACTGGAAGGGGGTGTTGGGTTACGTATCTGAGCCCCGAGAGGACGAGTGAAGACTGAAGAACAGCAAATGGAAACTGCTGCTAAAGAAATTAACTGAATGTTGTATAAAGTGTACATATGAACATCTGAAGGAATTTGATGGAAGTTATAATTGTAAAGAAGATGTGTCAATACATTAATTGCCTATCGAGCACCCAACAACTATGGCTTATGTGTAATCATTTCTGTGGGGAAAATCCATATGACAAGCCTTGCTTTGCAGTTTTCTAAGCTTTTTAAAAGTAATTTTAATTATTCATTTATTTATTTAAATTTTAGTAACCGGGTAGGCCCACTGGAACCTTGCGGTCCCTTTTTCAGGGGTGACCTGGGTTTAGTTACATGTACCTAGAGGGAGAGAAAAACCAATACAAATGATATGTACAGTGCAGCAAGGCTTTACATAGAGTGCGTGAACAAACTTTACAGTACAGAAACTGATATAACCAGTGCTTCTGACTTTTGTTAGGTACAGACCAATTGACAGTTGTAAAACCTATACAAGTGCGAGGGACAGTTCTACCACCAGATTGTTGGACCCATCCGTCCATGTCCCACCATTCTTTTCACCCTGCATTTGGTCCCTTGGCAGGATCCTAAAAGAGGCAGCAGCACGGAGGCCCCTTTCCTAGGTGTACTTTTAGCCCTTTCTTGAAACCCTCAATGGTGGGGCAGTCTTGTATCTCTCTAGGGAGCTTGTTCCAGAGTTTGGGGAGGGCGACTCTGAGCGACCGTTGGCCTAGGGATGATCAAGCCATGGGGATTTCTAGTAGTGTCTGATCAGTGGCTCTGAGCTCTTGTCTCATTGACTTGGGTACGAGCGGGTCCCACAACCCAAAAGAGGACCCGGGTTGCCGTAGCTTATAGGCCATGCACAGGGAGGGATATGCTAATCTTGCCACCATGGATGGCCATTATAGGGCCTGGAGCACTTTGCAGTGGTGTTCCATTCTATCTGCCCAGGTGGTGAAATGGCCAATGCTTGGTAGAGCGTACTTAGTTGCTGTCTTTCTGTAGCTCTCAATGACTGGAGCAAGGTTACTCCATAGAAAAGGGTGGGGAGAATTGTTCTGTTCCCTACCACCTTCCTAGTTTCCTTGGTTAGAAAGGGGTTAAGTCTATAGAGAAGGCCCAGTTTTTGGTTTACTACCTTTGTGAGGTGGTCAATGTGCTTCCTGAATGAGACCTCCTGGTCAATGTACATTCCCAGGTAAGTTAAGTATTTGAAAAATAAATTGCATAGCTAAACCTTTGAAAGAAACTTTTATGTATTCCATGGGTCACCTGAATGTAGATCATAAAGATCACTAGTTCAAGGTGGTTTCATGAATAGGTTCCATTTCAGTATATTTGCCCTCAGTATCTACCTCAATCAAGGTTGGAAGGGTTGGTTTCTTAAAGGTTTGAGGTTGTGGGATTGGTCTCATCTCATGACCTAGGACATGGTTATATAAACCCTGAATTCTCATATGGTGAGCATTGAGTTTCTATCAGATGGAATATGTCATCCAAAAGAAAGCAAGAACCAAAAGATGAATTATAAGAGACATAGAAATATAATAACATGGGACCACCTCATTGGTGTATGAATGAATTCTTTATCACCAGGGCTAAACTGTTTACCAGAGATGATTAGTTTGGTTTCAGAAACTGTGAACTCAACTGCATGAGAGTCTTTATTGTCTAAGAGCAGTCAAGGTTCATAGGTTCATAGATTGTACGAATTCATCAGACAGTCATGTCTTTTAGTGAATTTGCCACTCATGAATCATCAGTGGAAATTGTATACTTTCTTTCCCATATGATGGTCTAATCTGTATTTAAATATTGCTATATTTTGGCTATCAACTATTGTTTGTGACTGAGTAATACAAACGTTGATTATTCTTTGCGTGAAGAATCTATTCCTTATTTTGTTGAACATTTTTCACCAATATGTTTGTGTTTATGGGTACTTGTGGGTATTTTTGATTCTTGTAATACTAGGCCCAGTGCTTCCATCATCAAAGGGTCTCTAATTGCTTTGCAGGTCAAACAAAGGTCACCTCTCAGTTGCCTGTACTTTGTTGAGTACAACCCCAATGTATTCAATCTATAATTGTAACTTAGATTTTTGGTATTGGAGACTTCAGGGGTTAGTTTTCTCTGAACTCCTTCAATTAGTTTATTACTTCTTAAAGTGTGGGGTGCCCAAAATTGGAAGAAGTACTTGAGATGAGGATGCACTAAGCCGTTGTATAGTGGTAGTAGCATTTCTTTTTTCCCTGGATTTAATGTTTTTTAGGATACATCCCACTATCTTTGACATTTTTTAACTGTGATCCTAGTGTGATTGTCAAATGTTAGGTTGTTAACAATCTATATTCCAAGGTCATCAGCAAAATTGGAAGTATGAATTCAAAATGTGGAAATGGGAGTGATTTCCATGTCTTGGGAACTTGGATCAAGGGGATGCAAAGTAACATCTCCAAAACATATGTGTGCACCTGTGGGAACAGAGCTAAGTACTACCTTGCTGGATAGAGCAAGTTTAGTAGTAGTACCATGTCTGTAGTAAGTAATGATACCGTCATTAAAGTTAATGCTAACTAGCCATTGTGATTCTGCAATCTCAGCATGGGTCTTTTTAGCTTCACCTGAACATGTCAAGGAAGCCTTACATTTTTCTGAGGCATCAGTATTTCTTAGTCCACAAAGGATTTCAGTGATATCCTTTAGAAAATGTTTATTATGACACAACCAGTGTTGTACTTTAGTTGTTTGACACATTTGTAAGTTTGGAACTAAGTATAGATCAGGGATAAGTTCATGGTATATCACTAAAGGTGGAGTTTGAATCTTTGCAAAGGTATCTCATCACTAGGTATCTGTATTAAAGATCTACTTTATATTATAATAAAACACTTAAAGACACTAGAATTGCACCAATTATGTCTTCATTTTATCATTTTCTAGTTTTTTTTTTTTCTTTTTTACTTTCCACAGCTGTTGGTCTGCTAAATAGTGTAGGCAATGCAGCACTTATTTCACTGAGTCTTTCAAAATGTATCTGACTCTCCCCTGCTAACTACACAATTACTATTTGTGACATCACAGTCTGTTATCATGGTGAGCACTATGATGTCATAAACAAAGGCACTGTGAGGTTAACAGGGGAGAGGCAAATGTTTTCTATACAAACTTTTTAGATGGACTACCAAGATGTGCTGTAAACCTTGGAAAAGAACATTGGAAATGAAAAAGAAATGTATTCTCTAGTAAATTGTAACAGCTGACACATCTTATTTATGAAAACACATGCTGAAGTGCAGAGTTGCTCTTTTAAGAATGGTCTTTACTCCATAGACATTTTGTTGTTCTACTAAGGGAACATTCAGTATAAAAGCAATGATCATTTAGTCTATGTCTACATGAACTGAAATAGTGCTTCCAAGACAATAAGTGATACTCACATGAAGTGGTTCTATTTTCTCTTTAGTAGCTGCATTCAGAATTTCTGTCATTTATTCTGAGGAACTAAATAACATGGAATTCATTCTACCATTAAATCTCCTATTCCACTATTTACTTCTGTCAACGTTTACTGCATGATGGCTCTTATTTGTTGAGTGGTGGTGAGGTCTTTGCATACGGTTTGAGCTAAGTTATGGAGTTTTTGCATGGTACTGTATTATTAACAAGAGTGGTTTGGAGTTTAACCATAACTATAGTGTCTCCTACAGTTTTTCCCATGTCTGACAGAAGTTTTTGTTGGGTGGTGAGTTGCATCTTAATGTTATCCATATCTTTCTGAAGTTCAGTGACCATATTCTTTAGTTTAGAAGTTGTATTTATTTTTTTATTTTATTTTATTCTTTGTTAACCGGGTAAGGCCCATTAGGCACAAGTGCCTGTTTTCAGGGGAGACCCCGGAGTACTGAGGACGTTAAGTGGCTTGCTCAAAGTCACATAGTATGCATGTGGTGGTTGTGGGAATCCAACCCAGGTCTGTCTGCTGTTTGTACCAAGCTCATTCACAACTCATTGTTCTAACCTCTAGGCTATACTGCCAGCCCAATTCTGAATTCTGTTTTAACAGAATTAATTTTATTCATGCCTAATGCAAAAACTGTTCCTACTACTCTCAGACCAGTAAAGATTAAGGAAGGGGATCTCTCTACTCTAGTAGGTTGGTCAGGGAGATTAGGAAATACAATAACAGTTTTCAACTGAAGTAGGATATTTTTCATGTCACTTATAACATAAAGCATGTATTTCTGAAACCATATTTTGGCCTTTGGAGATACCCACATTGTCTTCACTTGCTTTGACATCACATATTGAGGATTACAGCAAATACAGATCTTCTTTGTCACTACTCTACATTCAGTGACCAGGAGACCTGTTTCATCTCAAAGCGTGATATCTGACTGTGGGCTGGGAGTGACCATTACCACGTATAGTCTGTATCTCAGGCATAGCAACAGAGCAGTAACCCTAGTTATTGCTTGGGGCTATATGACACCAGTTCAAAAAATAATGTGTCGATTGACGTTACAGCGATGGATTTATGTCCACCACAATTGTGATTGGCATAAATCCATCTAGAAACATTGTATTTTCTTTGGGGTGCTTCACTCCCCAACCCTCCATGAAGGGGGCTCTACCCCCACTCCCCCCGTACTACAGATAATGAACTCTGAGTTGGAACTGATTTGGGGAGGGAGGTGCAAGACCCTGAGAAAGCAGTGCCAGGCTCCTGCAGTGACAGTACAGTAACCTGTTACTGAGTCACTGTACTGTCATTCACAGTAGCAGTGTCGATGTGCAATCAGTATACGGTTGCTTGGAGTCTCATCTGCAAGAGACGGAGTGAGAATGTATTTATTTATTTATCCTACAATCTACTTTTTATAAGTGTATCTATATACTGTGTGTATCTCAATGATTCATGTGTGTATCCTGTCAGCTGTTTACACTGTAACTATCTGTTTTGTGGACTGTAACTGTTTAGGCTTGTGTAGCTGGGGACCATTCTCGCTCAGGATTGCCTGCTGTTTCATGGCATGGGCAGTATACTCTTAAACGATTGCTGTGAACCCATTTGTATATCAGTTTTTAGTACCCAGTACACATTTTGAGTTGATAAACAACTGATGAGAGTTTCCCAGTAATCTCATTAGGGCTTGTACAACTGAGGAAAAAGTTCTTGGTTGGCAATTTCTTTTTGGCATATTTGAAGTAGAACAGTCTGTCTCCTGTCTGATATTCTTGTGGGGTTGTATTCTGGTCATAGTAGGACATTTTGTCTTTTGCATTTTTCTCCAAATTGTCTTGAGCAAATGCAAAGACTGCCTGTAAATGTCTCAGATTGGTCAGGTATTCATGTGTCATCATGGTGCTAACTAAATTGACGTCACCAACTTGATGCAGTAGGTGTAATGGAAGAAACAATGTCCTACCCCTCATCATCTCAAATTGGGTGACACCCATGGAATGGTTTGGTGTTGCATGCTTAGCCATAAGTACAAGAAGAAGTTTAATATCCCATCTCAGCCAGAGGTGAAGATGTACTTCTGAAAAATGTTCACAATGGTCCAATATACTCTTTATACTTGTCCTGATGATTGGGTATGATATGATACGAAGAGTTTTCTTTGTGCTCGTAAAGTTTACACTTCCACCTTATGAGTTCAAGGGTTTCTTATAAAATTAAATGCTACATTCCAATGTATTCATAATTATGTGTGGAGTAAGAGCAAAATTGGAAAGCCAAAGTAGAAGTCAAAAAGAAGAGTTCTCACTTAATCTCCAGTGTAAATAAAATGAAGTAGTTAAATATTTCACTGTAATAGTTTTGTTACATCCATTGCCTTCAAAAATATACTCTTATTTTTTCTTGTTTGCTCCATAGAAATTCATTCGTGATGTTTCAGAACAAAAAAAAATTTCCTTCTTCAGACAAAGGAGCTTAACATTATTAACCTCAATGTATAAAGTTGAGAAGGCTTTAAAACATCTAAAGGCAAAAGAAAAAACAATAAGCTTTAAGTTTCTAATATTACAAATTATGCCTTTAAAACAGCCAAATGGTAATTCATGGAGAGGAGCCAAACAAACAGGGAAACAAACCTGTCATCACAGTTTGTCCTACTTATTCCAATAAGTGTAGAATAAATCTTTGTAAAATCCATTTACTCAGGTATGATCAAATATAATGGGTTGTGGGGGTGAGGAGGCTGCCCATTCATTAAAAAAAACCTAATCTGAAAAAAATGAAAAAGAAAACGATGTGTTTCAATGCCAAATATCAGGCTAATATAATTAAATCACTTAAATTGTCAAATGTTGCTTGAAATAAATTATTTCTAACCTGTTTTCCTCACAGGCAAAATTAATTGTGGAAAATATGTTTTTTTTTTTTTTTGCTTCTGTTTTCTGGTGGGGTTTTTGTAAAAGAAAAAGAATTTGTTTTAGCGGCGTTTGAACTACTTGTAGATTACAAAAGAATTTTTTTTCAGAAATCCACATTCAAACAGCTAAATACCTTAATAACTGATGTTACTTCTCAATATGGTTCTCCATGCTGCTGAGGTTTCAAATAGTTTAGAAAGTAAATACTATACTGAACTTTTAAATTGGGCAGCCATTAACCACACCTATCCACCGACAAACAGAATGAGTTGCTTGCACAAACACTCGGGAAGTGTTTGAACTGATTTTTGTACACTCAAATGAGCTTCTGACTGGAGCAAGGGGCAGGGCCAAGGGTACACATGCTGAGTGTGCTAACGTCATGAAGTGACGTCACCCTGGGTGGCCCAGTCCAGCGAAATCATTCCTGAAAGCAAAGAAATGCACAGGACGATTCCTCTAAACCTCCACAATGCCTTATTCGGCTAATACATTTATAGAGCATATGCAAATGTGAAAAGGAAGAAATGCTGTGTATGAAGCATATTTGAGCATAGATAAACAAATATATTGCAGGAAAGGGAAGATAGAAAATGAGAGGAAGGTCAAAGGGTCATACTCAGGGTTAAGACATACACAGAAAGAGGAGAAGTTGAAAACATTCAGGGATTGGGACAGAAATTCCACATTAATTAATTAAAAGTGGTCCAAATGAGATTTTCATTTAAACCATATCTTTTTTTTTGTAAGTCTTATGTATGAATATCCACCATGCTTCTCTTCTAAGAAGTGTGGATTCTCACTCACAATCATGAGAAGATTCGTAACTCTTTCAAGTCCCATAAATTTTAAAGTAGAAACCTGATGATGAAATTCAACAAAATGTCTTTCAAGGGGAGATTTAATGTCTTCTCTCCTTATTGTACTTTTGTGTTCGGTGATCCTCTGTTTAAGGGGCCAAGTTGTTTGTCCAATGTAATTTAAAGAACAGGGACAGATGATACAGTAAACTACAAAATCCATGGTGCAAGTGATAAAATCTCTGATTTCATAAATGCTATAATTCCAAGTACATTTTATCTGTTTAGTTTTTACTCCATTATTACAATGTATACAGTTCCCACATGTATAGAATCATTTTATGTCTCTTTGTAACCAAGTTCTTAAAGGTGGTTCTGGATTCCATTGTTGAGTCTTTACAAGTCTGTTTTTAATATTAATGGTTCTTTTTGCAGTGACCCATGGTTTCTGTTGGAAAACTCTTGTCTCTACTTCTCCAGTTTGTAAGATATTCCAGATTTTTAGAATAATATTCTTAAACTTATCAAAATGCTCCGAATATTGAGTAGTCATGGTAATTTTGTTATCATTTCCATAATTATCTTTAATTTTTTTCTTGTAAAAGAGTATCTCTCTCAGTGGTGTCAACTCTGTCTCTGGAAATCTGCAGGGTTTCACTCCCATAGCCACGTGCTTGGAATCTTTTTGTCAAATCATTTAAATTCTGATCACATTTAGCTTCTGAGCTGGTATTTCTTTTAACCTGAAGCATTTGACTACAGGGAATACTATTTTTAAGATTCCTTGGATGTGACTTTCTGAAAAATGTTTCCTTTTGTAATCTGCAAGTAGTTCAAACACTGCTAAAATGAATTCTTTTTCTTTTAGAACAATCCCACCAGAAAATAAAAGCAAAAATACATATTTTCCACAATTAATTTTGCCTGTGAGGAAAACAGGTAAAACATTAGTTATTTCAAGCAACTTTTGGCAATTTAAATGATTTAATTATATTAGCCTTTTCTTTTTCTTTTTTTTTTCAAATTAGGTTTCTTTAATGAATGGGCAGCCTCCTCACCCCCACCCCCCATTATATTTGATCCTACACTAGTGAATGGATATTACAAAGATTTATCTTACGCTTATTGGAATAAGTAGGACAAACTGTGATAACAGGTTTGTTTCCCTGTTTGTTTAGCTCCTCTCCATGAATTACCTTTTGGCTGTTTTAAGGGCATAATTTGTAATATTAGAAACTTAAAGCTTATTATTTTTCCTTTTGCCTATAGATGTTTTAAAACCTTCTCAAGTTTATACAGTGGTGTTAATAATGTTAAGAACCTTTGTCTGAAGAAGGAACACTTTTTAGTTTTGAAACGTCACAAATGAATTTCTATGGTGCAAACAAGAAAAAATAAGTATATTTTTGAAGGCAATAGATGTAATAAAATTATTACAGTGAAATATTTCACTACTTCATTTTATTTACACTGGAGATTGACTGAGAGCTCCTCTTTTTGACTTCTACTCATAAAGTTTCCAACACTTTTATCATCACTTCTGCAGTGAAGTGTGTTCTTCTATCAGGATCCACTGTCATAGGTAGGCTCCATGTAGTGAAAATTTGATTTACCAAGAGTAAGGCAGTTGTTTCCTCCATGTCATTTGGTGTGGGGATACACTCAATCTATTTGGTAAACAAATGTAACAGTAAGGAGGTATTTGTTACTTTTAATGGACTTTGTCACATGTCCTACCCAGTCTATTTGTAAGTCTGACCAATGCAAGGTCAGGCCTTTGGTTCTGAGGGGTGCTCTGTGTCTGGGTTCAGAGACTTGAAACACACAGCATTTTAAACATCCTTTAGTATAGTTCTCAATGTCTTGGCACACGTGTGGCCAATAAATTACTTCTTTGAGGGACACATATGTGGATCTGCTTCCTCAGTGCATGATAGATGGTGCATCATGTGCATATTGCACTGACATACTTTGGTGGCTTTTAGGGATCACCCATTGAGATGTATCATTGTGCTCATGAGTGTAAATTAAAAGATTTTTGTGTAACTTAAACCTCTGTTTCTGTTCATACATAGTTTTGAGTTCTGGGTCAGCTTCAAGTCATCAGATGAAATAGGGCTAGTGTCAGGGTTCACTATATATATATATTGGCAATGTTTATTTACAGTTGTATTTCTGATTTGTTCTGCTTGTCAAGTGCATGTTGCCCACACAGAGCATGACCCTCCTTTCCAGCCTTGGATGGCTGGTTACATGTTTAGTGGACAAACCCTGAGCCTCACATGATCTGCATGGTTGACCGGACACACTACTCATTTAGGATACTAAACAGTGTATGCAGCAACATGTACAATGTGTGTATATCTCTCTCCTCTATAGGACCCTTTAACTGGACATTGCACACAGTATTGTACTCAGGATGACATGTGGTGGTGTTTGTCAGGGGTTGTGTCATGACTCGTGTTTGACATAGAAAATGAAACAACAATAGGCAGTAGTCAAGGGCTGCTTCAAGGGGCAACCATTGATCTACTATTAATATAATAATAGCATGACAAACATTGCTGATGATGATGAATTGATGAACAAGTGCTTATAGTATGTCAAACATTTTATCAAAATACCTGACTGACATTGAAGGACAAGAAAATGGTAAGGGATTTACAAGTGGTTACAGCAATGATGACTGTGCAACATACCTCCAGCATACCAGGCTTTGGGTCTCACTCTCTCAGCCTCCACTTGCAAATTGTGTGTCCTGCCTAGAGCAACATATTCAACCTCCATGTGCTCCACCCCATTTCACACTTGTAAGTAGCCATGTGCAGTAGTACGCAATGACCCTTTTACTTAGCTGGTTGCGTAACACAGAAATACATAATGGTACAAACATGATTTTCTATTACTATTGATTTGATCTCACCCATTGATAGCAATGCTATCCCTCTCACCCTGACAGCAGGTTCTGCTGACTACTTCCAAAAATCTACCTTACAACCTGTGATGGCTCTTCTCTTTCACTGTCACAGTTTGAACACTGTGCCATAACTCTGCAAGCCATGATCAGCCCACAAGCCACTCAATTCACTAGCCATTCACTGTTCAACATTCTGCAAATGACACCATACACTCCACTAGGGTGGTAATGGCACATCACCTTGCCAATGCATACTGAAATGCTGCAGTTTAGTCACATGGACATGGTAATCACAAGTAAAGACTCACAAGCATTCCACAAAACAGATCGGGGCAGTCAACTCTATGCCACTCCTGAAAGTGTTATGACCTTGGCCATGGAATTAGTGGTACCTTCTTCCAGCAACCATGGAGTCACAGGTGGATAATCTGCACCAGGCTGCAAAGGCACCGATTTTAACAGTTGTCATCTAGTGTTTTATGATGTGTTTTAACTTACAAGGATCATATGGATGAAGTGAATGGCCAAAGCCATCCCCTGCCTGGTCACAATGATGTTGAGCTCCACACTCCCATACCACCAGCATGATCCACATCCCCCCTTTCACAGCCACCCTGCTGCATTAATTGCCATGGAGGTGTGTTTTCCAATGACTTGTGTCTTGATTTACACAGGGACCCTTTGGGAATATCAGTGGTTATTCAGCACCAGGACTAGGGAAGCAGTTGGGTAGCCAGATGTTCCTTAGGAGCAGTTCAACTTGGCATGGGAGGAGGGTGAATGGGCAGGACCAAGATGGCATCACGGAGTTAGGCTGTGGTTCGGAGCTTCGCATTCAGCAGCTTTTTTTTTTTTAGCCGCTAAGCTGTGCTTTGAAATTGGAAGACTAAGTAGGGAGATGTGTGTGCTCTAACTTCACTTTGGAGATGCTCAACTTCGGTAACAAAGGTCCTAAGCAGTGAGTAGAAATGTTTGCATTTATCCTGGGTGAAAACTGCTGGTTTGGTAAGAAAACTCCTTTCTGATATACCGCATGGAAGCACGGAGGTTTTACAGTAATTGGTTGCTCTGCTTTCAGACCATAAAGCTTTGTAACAATGAGTAAACAGAGTTTAAATGTGTTGAGTTTATCCTAGCAAGAATTGACCGACTAAGGAATTGAAAGAGATTTACTGGTGGCTGTGAAAGCGGCCTTTTTTTGTTTTGTTTTGTTTTCATGCCTCTTTCTTGTGGTTAGGCAGAAACAAGACCACCTAAAGACTAAAACCTCTACAGTGGCTATCTGTATTTTAAGAAATAATGGCAAGTAAACCTAGAAACATAAAATAGATTAAAGCTTATTTTGTGGAAAATCCAGGGAAGAGTGCTAACGGGAAAAAAGCAAACCTCCATAGCTCATGGAGTGCACCTACAGTAGTTCACTGGATAGAATCATACCTGAATTACTGTTAGGAGTTATGACCCCACCACAAAGCCTCAAGCCAGAGGCCATGGAAGATCTTTAGACATTAGAAAGACAGATTACTTTAAAATCTTTACTCAAGATTTGCCACAAGAGTGGCCTGAGAGTTCAAATATAACTGGGAAGGCTGGGTCCCAGAGTTTTCCAGGTGAATATCAATCCTTCTCTGTGCAAACTCCAGGGGTAGGGGTTCTTGGCCTGCCTGCCTGAAAATGAGCAAGGTTTAAAGGGAGTTTGGCTCTTAATAAAGATAAGAGAGACTCCAGCCTAACACAGGGTTCTGGTACTTTAGAAGACTGGGCAGATTTAACAGAGGTTCTCTCAATTTTGGTGAGCACCCCTTAAACTACAATGCCCAGATTAGCTATGAATGTGGGGGAAAATGAGGAGGCATATCAAAATTTGAGTAATATGCAAACTCCTTTTGAAAAGCCCTCTAATCCTTCTGGTACAGCTAGAAAGGTTATAAATGGAGGGGATGGTGCTTCTATTGGTAAAATAGCCAAGAAGGGGCTGGTTTCAGGACAAAGGGAGCAGGATGGTGTAAATGCAAGTACGATTTCTTCTGAACTGGCTACATTAACAGTGTCATCTGAAGGAAATAATGAAAAAATAACAACACCCAAGACCTCAAATAAGGCTTAAAGCAACAGTAATAAAGGAGAAAACTCCTGCCCCTCCAAACACAAATGTCAAGCAGTTGTCCTGACTCAACCCTGGCTTTCTTTTTTTTTTACTTCCTTTTTAACCCTCCTTACTACCCCTTCGACCACTCCTTATGACCATTGATGAGTCCTCCAGGTCCCTCTCACACAATCTGCCCCTAGAGTGCCAGGCAAGCTCCTTTAACCCTCTTACCATCTCCTACTCCTAGGAGTTCCTGCACAATGGGGTCTGTTTTGCGAGTCGGTGATCCTGAGGTGGATTGGTCATCATCTTGGCTTGAGTTTTTTTTTCTGTTTTTCTTCCCTAACCCCTGTCCCAATCCCCTGAAACACCAGTGCGAGGACATACATCCAGGGAGTTGATGTACTGATGCACATCTTCCTCCCAATTGCCTAAAAGCATCCCCCCTCTGTGACTCCATCAAGAGGAACCACCAAGCCCTTCAGAGCCCATGCTAACACCAGCCTTCTTGGGACATCAGGTGCTGGCAGCACCCCTAGTATACCTCCCCAGAGAGAGGAGGGCATCCATTGGGATGCTCAGTCCTCCCTCTCCCCACCAACCCCCGATGACCCAAGCATAGCATGAGGTGTGGCATCCAGTGCCTCAACCCTCAAACCCTGGCTTTCTTTAATATAAAAATGGAAGACTCTGGCGCTTGACCCAAGGAAAAAAGAAAACAAGAAAAAAGCTGATAATACTGGGAAAAAGATGGAGGATCATAATGGAGACATCCTTGAGGAAATCAGAAAGGGGTTCTCAAGACTATAATCTATGTTGAATGTTCAAGATGAAATGAAAGGGCTAAGATCCAAACCTCAAGGCCTTCATCAAAGAATATCAGAAAATGAGAAATGTATCTCAAACACTGAAGACACAGTACCAGGGATTAAGAGAGATATTAGAGAGCATAAAGAAGAAATACGGAAAATGCAAAAAAAAAAAAATAATGTCCAATTTGGAATGGAGGTTAAGGAAAGATAATCTTAAAATTCTGGGTGTCCCAGAAGGGACAGAAAAAGACTACAGCCTGCAATTTTGTGAGAACTAGCTCTCAGAATTGACTGGTAAAAGTTACCCTGGAAATAAAATTGAGTTGGAGAGAGCACATAGGTCTCCTGCATTTCATCATCCTAATGCTAAGTACCCAACAATAGTGTTTGTTAAATTCTATAAATGTCAGGAGAGAGAGCTTGTCTAAAGAGAAGTAAGGAAAAATAAGCTGCTGCTTTTGCAGGTATCATGAAGTGCAATTTTTCTAGATATGGGCCTGAATTACAAAAGAAAAGAAATGCTTTGAAAGAGATCAAGCATCGCCTCTGGGAGAAGCAGATTCATTTTTCTCATCCTACTCCTTCAACTTTGAAAATATCCTTTAGAGGTAAAACCAAATGACTAATTTTTCAGAGGCATGAAAAGAATTCCTGGAACAAATTTTAAATACAGGGACTTAACTTGTGCATACCTATTATGAATGCTAATGTAAAATCCATAGGAGGTGAGAATGGAATATAACTGATTATGAGTCCCATAGTAAGGGTGGAGGAGTGAGAAAAGGATTAAAAAAAGAAGGAAAAAAGAAGAAGTAAATATATATAATTTTGGTGCCCACACATTCAGACTTGGACACATGGGAGTGATAAGTGTCTACTTTTAGGTAGAATTAGTCAACAGTAGCTAAACTGACTTTAATTTATATATACTAGGGAGCTGTAGAATCTGTAGTTTGGGGTAACTGGATCCAGTTTTGTCTGGATATGTTCTTTTGGGTCTATGATTTCATAGATCAAGGAGATATAGGGAGGGTAGTAGTAGGAACACAGCTTAGATTAGAGAGGGACAATTTTAGTTTGAAAACTATGAAAGAGATAGATACTGGAGAAGACCCTAGTCTTTTCAGGAAAAAAAAGTGCTAAAAGCAAGCTTAGTCAGGAGGTTTCCTTCCCTTCACCCCTGTGTTCTTTTTCTGAGATGGATTCTGTGGGCAGTTTTGAGAATACAATCTAATGATAGGCCTTAATATGATATCTTGAAATGCTAATGAGATTGAAAACCTAGTTAAGATGAAAAGAGTTATCACTACTGTAAAGAGACTCCAGATGGACTGTTTAATTTTACAGGAGACACACTTGATTCAGAGTGAGTTTGAATAACTTTTTAAAATATGAGGAGGAGAAACATATCACACTGGGACAAGTGAAAAATCTAAAGGTAATCCATTGTTTTTGCCAGCAAGCAAAAAGAAGAAATTTGTAATAAAATAATAGACATTAATCATAGATACATTATCTTACAGGTTAAAATACAGAATGAAAATCTCACAATAGCAGGTATATATGTACTGAATGAAGATTCCCTAGCTTTTTGTGAATTTCTTCAACACATTAGCCTAATTCCCACACCCAATGATCATAGGTGGTGACTTTAACACTGTGCTGAATCCCAGATTGGATAAATCAGGATCCCACTTGACCCTGTCAAAATCAGCAGAAATCATTCTTAAAAGGATGGAAGCTTTTGGTTTGTGTGACATATGGCATTATGTTTATCCTAGTTCTGTGGAGTTTTCCCATTTTTCACAATAACATTAATCTTATTTGAGAACTGATTGGATATGTGATCACTCTATATCACATCAAAGATAATAAAATTTAACTATGAGGGGATTAACTTGTCTGACCACTCAGCTTTACTGTGTTCCATAAATTTGGACTTGAACAATTTTTCAAGAATTTGGAAAATGGGATCCACTTCTGTATAAGGATATAAAATTCACAGACTTTATTAGTATGGGTATGGTGTGTATGTGTGTTGTTTGTTGTGTGTGGTGTGGTGTGGTGTGTGTGGAATGTGTTTGCTATATTTGTTGTGTGGGGTGTGCAGGTGTGTGTGTGTGGGGGGTGTGGTGTGGTGTATGTACACACATATGTGTGGGTGGAGCGTGGCATGGGGCAGTTGTTATGTGGCTAGAACACTTAATTTTCACGTATAGTGTGCATTTATTTCCTTCTATTAGTTGTCAGTGGGTGGATTTCACACTGTCACATCTTTAACTGCTCATATTAAGATGCATATCTCATTTACTTGGGGGTTCATTAAAGGTGTAATTCCTTTGGGTTTCATTTAGATTGCTTAGACTGATTCTGTGCATTTTTGTTATACACAGACTCTGTGTTGAAATCTGCATTTATCAGGCTTATGGTCTCGTTTTCTTGGGGGTCATTGACAAGTTTTTTTTTTTTTTGCACTTACACTTACAAGTGATACTTTCATGCATCATGTTTATATGTGTAGGTTAATTTGAGGCTTGATTTCAACTTGCAGTTATACCTAATTTCAGGATTTTGTCTCTCATTATCTGTCCTTTAATATACCAGGACAATTGGAATGTAAGTTGTAAGCTCATCTTACATGTATTAGAGAGAATGCCACTCCAAGGTTTTTTATCACTAGAATGCTTTCTTGGCATACTGAGACATTTTAAAATTTATGTGACATGAACTCTTTGGCTGTAGAGAATCTTGATAACCTTTGCCCTTCTGAGGCTCCTCGGATAAAGGCATACTGGTGTTAATTAGCTTCTCTGACGTAATCTTCTATTATGTTTTAAATGTATATGTTAAACCAATGAGAATTATTTCTGCTTTTTCTATATAACCTGGTGTTAATAGTATGGGATATTTGAAAAAACTGCCACAAAGCTTCTGAAGAAGGACCTGGTTGGTTCGAAAGCTAAAGCACTTTGTTCTTTTCTGTAACATCCATGTTGGTCCAATCAAAGGTATCAAATCATTTGTTTCTGGCTCAGAATTTATTAGGACACAACTAGATGTCTTTCTTACATTTAATTGGAACAAAGAAGCCAACATTTATATAACTTGGGATGCATTAAAGGCTACCTTAAGAGGCCAAATAATTACATATAAGACAGAGATTAATTGGAAAAGGAAAAAAGAAGTGGCAAGTTTAGAAGCTGAACTTAAAAGAGCAAAGATGAGACATATACACATAAACTCAGAAGATTTAAACACTCTTAATAATTTGAAACATATATATAGTTCCATAATGAATGGGAGAATGGAAAGAACAATACTACATTCTAGAGCAAGATATTATTCACAAGACGATAAATCAGGCAAAATACTTGCATATCAGATCCAGAAAGAAAAAACTGACAGGCAAATTACTGAACTTTATGCAGGAAATTCATTAATGAAAGATCCAATAACCATCAATAAAGATTCAGAAAACTTTTATAAAACCCTGTACACTTCAGAATGTGCTAAGGGATCTGTGGAAGCTCCCTTTCAAATATTAATACCATCTATCACAGATAATCAAAAAGGTATGTTAGGTTCTCCAGTATCTATAGAGGAAGTAGAACTTATGATTAGAAATATGAAAATTGGGAAAACTCTGGGTCCTGATGGACTTCCTAGTGAATTTTATAAAATTCTAGGGTATAAGATCTACCCCATTCTGAGTTATTTAATTCATTTAATCACAATAGAAAGATTCCAGATTTGTTCCAAGAAGCAGTTATAACAGTTTTTCCAAATGAGGGGAAAGATCTAAGATGTTGTGCTACATATTGTCCAGTTTTATTGTTGAATCTGGATTACAAATTGTTTACAAAACTTCTAGCCAGTAGACTGGAGAAAATCCTCCTGGACGTGATCCATGAGGACCAGACTGGATTCATTAAAAAAGGAAAAGCTCTAATAACACCAAGAATGCATTATGTAATTGAAAGTCAAAAAAACCTGTGAAGTGATACTACTGTCATTAGATGCTGACAAAGCATTTGACAGGGTCGAGTGGAATTATTTATTTCAGGTGTTGAAAATGGTGGGGGTTGGAGACAATTTTGGGGGCTGGATAAAACTGATATACAGTATAATAAACCAGTAGTGAAAGTAACTACGAATGGTAACGTATCTCAAAATGTTACTATGACTCGAGGAACAAGACAAAGTTGTCCTGGTTCTCCATTACTTTTTGAACTGGCTATTGAGCCACTAGCAAATGCTATTAGAGATACCAAAGAGATTCAAGGTGTAACAGCTGGAAACAGAATACTGAAATTGTCTCTCTATGACATACTGATGTATGTAAGTAATCAAAGGATGGTCATTCCTAAAACTATGGAGATGATTTAATAGTTTGGGGAGAGGTCTGGATTTAACATAAATTGGAACAAGTCAGATCTGTTAAGATTGAATTTAAGGAGAACCCCTTCCCCCCAACAGCTTAGTAACTTTTCTATAAGTACTGATCAAATTAAATATCTTGGCATATATCTTACCAGAAATCTTAACCACATTTCTGAATTTAATTTGAACTGTATATTAACTTCTATTAAACAGGATCTTGATAAATGGGTTCATTTGCCTTTGAACTTTAATGGGTAGGACACAAGTTATTAAAATGAACGTACTACCCAAAATACTTTAGAGTTTCCATGCAAACCCAATTTTAATGGCCACACCTCAAATCAAATCCCTTGAAAGGATTATCCAGAAGTTTCTTTGGAAACACAAACAAAACAGGATAACCTTGGTAAAATTAATGTGAAGAGAGGAGAGTGGAGGTTTAATTTTGCCAAATTTTAAAAACTATCAATATGCTGCCATCTTATCCCATACTTCAGAATACTACAAACAAAATACTCCTTGGTTGGTAGAATATGAACAGATATTCTATAAGGAAATACAAATGCCATCATTTATATAAGAAATGCAGTCCATCTGAGTTAAAAAGTATAAAAAACAGCTATATTAGATTTTTTGTCATGATTCCCCCATAGAAAACTGAAACAAAATATTAGGAACAACTTACATAGCCCTATTAAAATTAAGGAGGGAGGAATATGCAAGGGTGAAGGGAGGGAAACCAATCCTTGGTTTAGGTTTAACCTGTTAGATGTAGGGGAACTATATCAAAGAGAGAATTTACAAGTGTTTGAAAAATGTAAAAATGTATATACTGTAACACTATTAATGATCATTGTAAAACAAATGTCTCTATAATTGTGCTTTCCCTTTAAGCATGCTAGTAGTTTTACAGCGCTCATTCCTTGCATTTTTCAGCCAACCACGTGATGCTGTTTCTAGGGAATGACATTCGCTTCAGTCGGCGTTCACAACACAGAATGCAAAAGTGTTTTTGCTATTTTGCCAAATAGGGAGAATCTGAAACATTCTTGGTTGTTTCTGGTGCAATTTTTAAATTGCTTTTGTTTTACATGCCACAGTGAAGGATTATTTAAACAAAATAATAGTCAGGTTTTCTTTTTCTCATGGACGAGGTCAAGACAGCAACTGTCTTGCTCTCACACTCGCCTTGTCTTCACTTCCACTTGAGTGTGGGTGAGTCAGCTTCCCTTTGTTCTAAAAAAATAAAGGAGGGAGAATCAGTTTGTAACAGACAACAAGGATAATGGAATACAATAATGCTGTACAGTACTAACTGTGTTGTGCCTTTAACTTCACCCAATCTGTTTCTTTTCATGTTCTTGCTCTTGCTCTGTTGTGGACACAGGACAGGGGGGTAAATTACTTATGTTTAACCAACAAAACAAAACAAACTTAGTACTGTAAGTAGAATTACCATCTAAACAGTGATTGTGTGCTTTCAGTGTCCCTGCCTGGCAAAAACCCTGTACAGTCGTCCTTGCGGGTAGAAAGTTTGCCTATGCTTGTCACAAACAATTGTGCATGGCATGCTATAAGTAAATCAGATTTCAGATCCACTTTAACAGAGCTGATGTCCTCCACCTTTAGCTGCTTGGAAATCTGCTCAGCATACCACTCTGCAAATTCCATCTTCAGTAGATCCTTAAAGATTTTGTTAATGGAAATGTCCAGCAGCTGCAGCATGTCTGTGCAGGATGCTGGTACAAAGATGGGGATAATCTGATGCTTCTCAAAGTTCTCAATAACTTTAGGTGTCGTATGGCCTCTGAATAAATCCAGTATAAGGATAGCTCACTACTCGTCTGGCAGATCCATCTGGACTTTAGTGTTGTTAATGTATGGAACGATAACAGTGTTTGGTGTACTGAATGGTGATCAGTGAGTTAGCCCAGTGGTTTTGACTTGTCCAGATAATCTCTTTTGAAAGTGCAGACTGTACTTTCATTGATTTTGGAGTGGTACTTGAACTCGTAAAATCTGGTAACATTCATAACGCTGTGTTGAATGGCATACTGTCCAATCTCAAACCTGACCTCCGGTGAATAGACTGCCTGAAAAAGCTTCTTTTTTTTAGTAGGCAATGCAGAAGCAATCTCCTGTGCAACATTTTCTGCCATCAACCTAGATAAACCTGCAATGACACTTAGTAGCTCTGTGTCAATATTGGTCGCCCGAAGTGCAGTAAAGCCCCATTTAGCCATTTCTTGTGGGGTTTTCAGCCATTTCACGAGTGACATCTTAGCAGATACAGCAAGTAATGCTGCTAGAGGACAGAAAAGGTACTGGATTTGTAGATGGCATTATATTACACTGTTTAGTGGCAGCCAGTAGCAATGAGCGATGTTGCATTTGGGCACTACCAGATTCAATCGCATGTGTGCGATATAAACTTTACGCGATCATTAATAGTTCTACAGTAATATACTGGGAACAGAGAGGTTTAATTACCTTAGGATTAGGGCAGGTCTAGTTGAGCAGATGGGGAGAACTTTACGGAGCCCCATAAATATAACTCTTCAAAACTGGATTTGTTCCAAAGATCAGAACTGTAAACTCACTTCAAAAATTTACAAAGGTTTGCAATCCATTTATCAGGTTTCTTTAATTAAATTGAAATGGAGTTGGGTGAAAGAGTTGCAGTATAAGGTTTCTGAAAATAAATGGAGGAAAATTCTAAAATCAATTAAACCCACAATTAACAATAGACTTAATCAGATACAGTTTAATATTATACATAGAATTTATTACACTCCCCATATGCTCAACAAGATAAATCTTAATATTGCCCCAGGGTACAACAGATGCAAAAAACAGAGGGATACCTTCAGCCATGTTATAGGTTCTTGTAGTCAAATTAAGTCTTTCTAGAATAAAATATGTAATACCCTAAACCAAATTTTGGGAATTAATCTAAAATGTAGACCTAAAATTTGTTTAATGGGGTTTTCAAACTCCTAGGAAATCCCTGAAGGGAATAGAAAAAAAAATGGATATGGGTCTCATAAATGCTAGGTGATGCATTGCTAGACGTTGGAAAAATTATGAACCTCCTGAATATAATCTCTGGATGAATATATTTTTGGAATGTATCAAGCTTGAACGATTTAATTGTATAGATACTAATTCATTGCACAAATTTTATTTAATTTGGGCTCCAGTTTTATACATCAGTAATACACTTCAAATTTAAAATTTTAATTTAAAAATATTAAAGTTGCGAATAAGATAGGGTTAGATAGAGTGGGATAGGAGAGGTTAGAGAGAGGGGGTAGACACATATACCATAACATGTGAACGACTTATACATCCAGGTGATGAATTTACAGTTAATAACCAATACATATTGCAATTCATGTACTCAGAACCCAGTGGAAAAGTAAAGAAAAAAAAGGAGCAGTTCAGCTTCAAAAAGCAGCCGATCAAAACATTTTACAGTGATGCCTCTTGGCTATGGTGCAAGGCTGCAGGCCAGATTTCAGTGGTTTGTTGTGGTGCAATACCAAAAGTGGCAGTGTTTCCATTTGGTTCTTCATCACTTCATTTAATTTACTAACAATATAAATGGCTTACCAGGCATGGGATTACCCACTGCTTCCACTTGTCCTCCTGCTCCCGCCATGCTGGTAGTGGTGGTGGCATCGCTGCTGACAGCAGCAACAGCTGAAGTCCCTGTGGCACCTGTTCCACAAGGAGAAGAATAGTTCAAATCATTGTTGAAAGTATGAACACATGACATTAACTCAGCAGTAATCAAACACATGCTATTCTGTGGGGAAAGCCAAGTGCCAAAATACCTAACCACAGAACACCACAGATAATGCCATGGATGAAGAGAGATCAGGAGGATACACACTAAGGGGTCCACCAAAGAAAAATGCATATCTACTATTCAAATAAAGAGTGTTGTTGGAAATGGCAATGGAGTGACATGACAATTCAGGGTGAGGATTGAGAATCAGGATCTGTACAGTACAGCACACACACATGCAGTGGAAGATAAAATTACTCCCTCCCTCCCTGCTGCAGGGGCTGCCATAAGATGGGATGTATAGAATAGTGGAACTCATGTGCACTGACCTCTCCCACTGAACAATCTTGATGAGGACGTAGATGGTAGGCATGACAAATGCAGCAGTTCAGGGATAGTCATAATGGAAGCAGTTGCCATGCATGTGACTGCAGTGTGATGCAACAAATATTAACAATGTCAGGGTTAGCCAACAACAACCAATTAGAAAGCAATCCAAAACAGACACCATATCCTCTCAGTTCATGCACCTGTCCATGCAGATCTGTGTATGGAATATGTCAGTGCTGCGGCATGTCAATGCAATTGGATGACACTCTTACAGACACAGTACATCCAGGATGTGACAGTGACACACTTGATCACCTTCACAGAGGGATTGTAGTCTGATCAGGTGCTGTTCATTGTGCATGCCATCACAGTGGATATAGTAAGAATACACAGAGCTAACTTATTGTTATAAACTTTTTGTTGACAGTATATAAATGGAATTCTTAAAAACAAGATAACACCATTAAATGCAATGTATTATGATAAATGTTAATTTGTTTTTAATTACTTAAGTCACTCAGTGCTGGAATTTGGGGGGGGGTTGTCAGGCTCCACCTAACTCTGCAGTAACCCCTTGTAACTCAGGGTCATGCATCACTGTCATACAGCCTTGAGTTATAATGGGAAGAAGGGATGTATTTAACAGTTGTGCCTTTATGGGCCACCCTAGTTCACAGTCACAAAGATCATAAAGTGTAATCCCAACACTAACTGCTAAAAATAACTTTGAAGGATCAAGTTAGTATATTCACAGGTGATGCTGTCCTCCACCTGCATCCTTTTCCCTGAAGAAGTTTCTGAGGCCTCCTCCTGCTGTCTTCTCTTCTTCTGGCCCTGGCAATTCCCAGTGGTAACAGCACCAGCTAGTGCCTTCAGAACTTCAGAATCCCTTCACTGAAGGTCATCCCATTTATGTTTTCTTTGGTGGACATTCCAGGCAGTGACTCCATCTCCCCCTGATTCAAGGGTGGCCTTTACAGTGGTCCACAGTTTCTCCTTCTCCTTTAGAGGGAGTCTTTCTGGCCCAGAAAGTTCAACAACATGGGTGGTGACCTCTATCACCAATACCACCATCTCCTTATGAGATAAAGGTGTGTCATCTTTCTCCTTGTGCTTGGACTGGTTGAGAAGGTGGTGGTCTGCTGGTCTGAATTGTATTGCACAAGTGGCACCACCCAATGGCCCACCGGCTGCTGACCCACCACCTGCTTCCTGCCCTGCTCCTGCTGCCACCACTGGTCCCCACCATGCAGCTGCTCTGCTACCTCCTCCTGGCTCCCAATACCAGTCTTGCCCAGTCCTGCTGCTGGTCTTGCTGCAATTTTAAATAAATAAATGAAGATCACTGTAGAAGACTTCAAAAAAAACCCTAAAATAACTACCTAGTACTCTCTCTGGTTTACGCAATTAAAAAAATTTAAACGTCAAAAGATAGTACTTCCAATACATTCTCTATCGCTCTATCATATCATCTTTCTCAGCCTCTCGCTCTCTCTCTCTCTCTCTCTCTCTCTCTCCACAAATCCACACAGAACAGGAACAAGCAAAGTTTTTGACTTCTGTCTGGAGTTATGCAGATTTTGTGCAATGCAGTTTAAAGAACACTCGTCAGTTCACATTCGTATACTGTTTACAAACAGCAGATTTATTTTACCGTAGACATATGTAAGGAAATATATAAAGTGCAGAAAATGTCACTGCGACCATGGGTTTTTGGGAAATATTCAGGTACTGTACTTACCACAACATGCACTGTAATCTGTGATGTGCAAAGTCAGAATTCCACCATAGTGAGTGTGGGGGCGATATATACACATTACTCTGCAAACTATTCCACCTTTCCAGATAAATTTGGCAATCTAGATTGTATTTCTTTATGCAAATTAATATACAAAGTGTACAATACATACAACCCCCCTCCAATAGTTTTTAGTTGGAAATTTGTGAATGTTGTCAAAATGATTTCCAAACTTTCGCAGAAGTGAAATTCTTTTTTTAAAACTTCAAGTTTATTATGTATCGGACACATGTTACATTTCTGTATTACTGATATGACAGTCAAAACATCTGATTGGTATACAGATATTGTTGCAAAAAAGCACAATAAACTCTAATAATCAACTTTTGTAATGGTTAAAAGGCAATTATTACTGTTTCCCAAGGGTATAGCTCTCACTGCCAGACCTGGTTTATAAAAAAATGTATTTTAGTCTGATAAGACCTAAAAGCCATATAACCAAATAAACGAAAATAAAAATAAAATTACAGGCATTGAAGAAAGAGAAATAAGTAGGCTAAAATAATCCTCTACCAAAACTGATTAAAATTATGGGATTCAGAGAGACAGAAGAAAAGAAAAACATGAAGAAAACATATACAGTTTTGTCTTAAGTAACTGCCTGACCCTGTAGGTAAAGATGCCACAGGGACCATATTTGAGCAAAATTGTCACTCTGTAGTCTCAACACACTGGTGATTTGTTCCATAGCCTCTAACTGATTCATTATGTTTGCTTGCATGCATGTGCAAGAAACATAGTGCCATCATCCGAGTTTTCAGAGGTGTGTCACCTCCTCTTCCAATTCAGTCAGTGTGTGGCAGGCACAGCCCCAGTCCTCCAATGCATGCTGGAGCAGTCTATGACAGCTCCAAAATGCAGTGGCATACAGTTGAAAGGGGGAGCTATGCTTCAGTGAGCAGTGATCAGATATCGCCTGCTCATGCGCAGCCCTCCCTACACACACACACACACACACAAACACACGACACATACCGCGCATGCCCCCACACACACACACACTGTATAGCCGACTGGGGTGCCCAATCCACCATTGGCTGTGCTCGCTCCCAAAGCCTTCCACATGCCACGCTGGGTGCCCACCCCAGCGTGGCAACTCATCAATCATAACCGGAGGTGCCCAATCCCCATTGGCTCCACGCCCCCAACCAGCCATCCTTGTGCCACGCTGGGAGCCCACCCCAGTGTGGCAAACGTCCAGCGTCATCATTTAAAAAAAACAACCTGTAAAGAAAAGTGGTCCCATGCAGTCTCCCTACCCCCCACAAACTGCACCCACCACTCCACCCTCCCTCCCCACACCCCACCCCATGCTTACCTCCGGAGTCCAGCGCAATGATCTTCAGTGGACCGGGAACACGTCTGCACTCTTCAAAGCCGACCGCAAATTGAGGAAATGATGGTAAGCTGTATAATGGGATAGATAGGGTTTTTTCAACTTTGTTGCATATCTCAGGCATTTTTTGGAATTTTTGCACCAAATTTTCAACATGGGGTTTTTGGGACCCCTTCTCATGAATGCTGTCACTGTCATGGTGTTATTCAGGCCTGAAGGGTGATTTCACAGTCACTGCACAAAATCACCTTTTGGGATCGATTAATGAAACGACACTGCCAGTGTTCATAAGGTGGGCTCTCAAAACCTATTTGAAAATTTGGTTAACTCAATCTTTTACAGATAGCCATTGCACAGTTCCTATGCACACTCGTAAGTTCCCAAATTTTCAATATTTTCACTCCAGATTTTCAACATTGCCATTTTACCACACCTTCTTATGAGTAGTACAGCTGTCATTTTTCATATCTCACCCAAAACATGTTTCCGCCCATGTAGCACACAATGGCACAGTCAGTGTGCGAAATCAATGTACAGGACAAATTAAGAAAATCACAGTGACACTGTTCATGAGCAGAGGTCTTAAAATGGCTATGTTGAAAATTTGATGAAAATATTCCTAAAAATGACTGTTTTACGAGTGTGTTGCACAGTTCTTCACGCGACGTCAAGTGCAATTTTCAATATTTTCACTCCAGATTTTCAACATTGCCATTTTACCACACCTTCTTATGAGTAGTACAGCTGTCATTTTTCACATCTCACCCAAAACGTGTTTCCGCTCATGTAGCGCAAAATGGCGCAGTCGGTGTGCAAAATCAATGTACGGGACAAATTAAGAAAATCACAGTGACACTGTTCATGAGCAGAGGTCTTAAAATGGCTATGTTGAAAATTTGGTGAAAAAATTCCTAAAATTACTGTTTTACGAGCGTGTCGTTCGCGGTTCTATGCATGCTAAGTAAGTTTAAATTTAATATTTTACTCCAGATTTTCAACATTGCCATTTTATTACACTTCCTTATGAACAGTACAGCTGCCATTTTTCATATGTCGCCCAAAATGTGTTTTCGCACATGTAGCGCACAATGGTGCTGTTGGTGTGCGAAAGCAATGTTTGGGACAGATTACGAAAATCACAGTTACACTGTTCATGAGCAGAGGTCTTAAAATAGCTATGTTGAAAATTTGGTGACAAAAGTCCATAAAATGACTGTGTTACGAGTGAGCATTGTGCAGTTTCCATGTACCCTCATAAGTTCATCACTTTGTAATATTTTCAGTCCAGATTTTCACCAGTGGCATTTTTCCACACTTCATTATGAACAGTACAGCTGTCATTTTTCACAACATGGCCGAAGTGTGTTTTCACACTTTCAGCGCAGAGATGCGTGGTCACCGTGGGAAATCATTGTTCGGGACAGATCAAGAAAATCACAGTGACACCGTTCATGATCGGAGGCACCAAAATGTCTGAGTTGACAATCTGCTGTAAAAATCCCAACCTAATTATAATACAGATTGTGCGTTGCACAGTTTCTATATTACCTCATTGACTTCACCAGTTTTTTAATATTTTACTGCAGATTTGCAACATTGCCATTTTACACCTCCCCATGAACAGTACAGCTGTCATTTTTACATCCTGTTCGGAATATTTTTGCACCTGTGGTGCTAAATGCCGTAGTCGCTGTGCATAAGCAGCTTTCGGCTAACAAACTGATATTGCCACTGTTCATGAGGTGGGGTCACAAAAAAAAATGTTGAAAATTTGGAGTGAAAATACCAACGAATGCCTGAGGTATTAGGGTTTCCAACCATAACGCCCAACCCTGTAGAGAATGACAGGCATCAGGGGTGTGAGTTGGAATTCTTGCCTGTAATGCTCATACCATTCCACACCCTGCAGCCAGTGAGAGGCATTGAGGTATGCCTTGGACTTTTCGGCCCCAAAGTTCACCCCATTCTCCTACATCGCACCCATCTCACTGTATTTCCTAATGTAATGGGGTGCACATAAGGGCCAAAGACCCCAAGGAACACCATGACACTTGTCAGTGTCTGCAGGGTAGGGTGTGGTGAAATGGTGTGGCCATTATGCCTGATGACCCAAAGGCACACCCCAATGACTGTCACTCTCTGCAGGGTGGTGGTGGGGTTGGCTTCAGTTCAGTACTTCACTGCCATTCCTATTACGCAGCTCTGTAACTTCTACACTACCAGTGCTAATGCCAGCAAGCAAACATTCGGCATTGACAAATGCTTGTTCTTAATATCCATTCCCTCACCATAGGAGGAAGTGGGGAGAGCCATCTTGAAGTTATGCATTTAAGTGCTGCAACCCGCATCATTTGGGCCAGTCTAGTAGAATGTCTAGGCCCAAAAAGTAAGGTCAGAAGGCCCAATAACAAGTCCGTTCCCGTAAAGAGAATTTGTAGGACAAGTAATGTTTTGAATCTGTGTGTGGATTTCCTTCCAGAATAGGAAGATCTTAGGGCAGGTCCAAAATATGTGTGCCTGGGTTCCTATGTTTCCACATCCCCTCCAGCATAAATCAGATTGGACATTTCTGAAATGTTTTGCTATTGTGGGAGTAAGAAAAAAATCTTATTAAGATTTTCCAATGAAACCTTGCCAGGTTGGGGAACTAGTTACTGACCATCCTCTGTTAAGTCTCCTATCCCAAATAGGTTGTGATATTGAGACTAATATTTATTTTTCCCACTTTACTTTTACTTGTTCTATACCTGATGGGTTGATATTAATTAAAATTTTGTATAGTTGAGAAAGGGGGTGACTGTTGTCTTTAACTTTAATACAATAATAAAAAATGTTTTCAAGTTCTGTTCTGTCCCTGATTAACATTTGTAGCCTATCTGCTGTGTGGATGTATGTCGGATTTGAAGGTATCTAAAGTGGCCCTCCTCTCGGAGCTGAAACCTATCCCTCAGCTGTGTAAAGGACAGAAGTGAAATTCTGACTTTTGCAGAAATTCAGCCAGCAGAATCTTTTTTTTTCATACCTCTGTCTTGGTCCCATATCACCACTGCTGAGTCATGCAATGGAGTTTACATCCCCAACTGTTTTGTGAAACATGACTCTGAAATTGATTTCACCAGTGTTACCCTGTGACTCTTTTGTGGTACATAGTAGGTGATTTGGAGTCAGAGAAGTGACTGTGCTTTATTAACATACTGGCCACCACCAGTTTCTCTTTGACAGTAAAATACTAATTGTGTAAGTGCAGGGAAAGCTTTGTGCCTCCTTTGTGTACAGCACAAAATATGTTTACATTTGAACTGTGCCATAAAGTGTTATGTGCAACCACACCCTGGCAACTTTGCAACAGCTTATGGGGCCCGTGATGCTTCTTGCAAGTATACAATTTAGAAACAAACGTTTTTTGAAGACAAAAAAAGTTGTAACATAAACTAAAATTATTGCACTGCACATTACCTTTTCAGAATTCCTTCATGTGTGAAACTTCATTAAAATTTCATTTTAAACGTTTCAAATCAGGGTAAAGCATGGATTGCATCAGGTACTGTATGTCTGACATTGACTAAAGTGTTATAAATCTTAAATTCTGGCAGATTTCCTTTTCCTGAACAGCAAAACTAATGACTGTGTTGGCTTAAAATATTTTCAAATATATGGTTTCCATCAATATTTTGAACTATATTTTAACATTAATTCTTTGTTTCATGTGACTACAGTTAGAAAGCATTCACACAAACCTGCTCATTGACCCTGTAGGAAACAGTGAATACAAGGACTAATTCCAGGAAACTAAACATAAACTCTAACATGGCTAACATAAAATGCAGTGTGGCACTCTATAAACTCGTATGAAAACAAAACTGAACAGCAGGATCCAACAGTGAGGGATTATCAGAAGCCCATAATGGAGTATATGCCCTACAACTGAGACTAAATTTCACCAGATACACAATCTATTCTTATTTGATGACATACAATGCCACCAACTTGATTGAATTATTTTAATTGGAGATCACAGTTTACAGTGTGATACTTTGTTCTTGCAGTATACTGCACGATACCCCTGGCAGAAACTCTGATACTGTGCTTCCTCCTGGGTGGTTGCACTGTATATACCATTTGGATAAAAAGAATACATTTCACCCGATAAATGATGTTGTCTTTTGTTGTTGACATGTCTACTATTAAGGAAATAATGAATCTTTAGAGTAGATGCTGTAGTACACAAACATGATAGCAAAACTTCAATATGTCATAATGCTGTACATCACCTATAAAAGAACAAGTGAAGCAATGCTTGATGGAATCATCACTGTGGAGTTTTTCAACATTTTAACTAGAGTAGTAAAGTCAAATAAACAGCTACAGCTTTAAAAAGATCTAATTTGAAGGTTTACATTTGAAAATGGGTGGTGTAAACCAGACACATAATGGCCTGACTCAGAATATGCCGTTTATTGGCTGGCAGTATAGCCTAGAGGTTAAAGGTATGAGGTGTGAACAAGCTTGGTACATCCAGCAAATCAGACCTGAGTTTGATTCTCACAGCCTCCACTTGGATACTGTATGACTCTGAGCAAGTCACTTAACCGACCAGTGCTCCCAGATCATCCCTGAAAACAGGCACTTGTGCCTAGTGAGCCTTAACTGGTTAGGTTACCAAAGACTACAAAAAAAAAATATCTCCCTTTGTGATAGGGGCAGGACCTTCACAACTAGGTGTGGTCTTGGCCACTTACTAATAAAGATCAAAGGCATATTCTGAGCCGGGTAGTTGAGAATTCCCTATATACTTAAAAAAATGTGATGAATTTCTGGTTTAAATACCAAAGCAGATACAAGTACTGACCTATTTTTCTCTTCTTCCTCAAAAGACTATTATTCCCCTGACAATATTCAAAGAGCTAGGCTACTGCTAAAGTTTTTTAAAATCAGTCAGCCGTTACTTTTAACATCTGAGGTACTTTTTTCTTTTCCATTTAATAAGAAGACTTTTTTACCTGATATTAGTAAGTGTGAAGTGTGGAATACCACCTCTGCCTGGCAGCTAACATATCTTGCAGTGTTCCTTGCAATGACATCTTCAGCATTGTGACATCACAGCTTCTCAGGAAGAACCACTCAGTAACTTCTGGGTCAGTCATGTGTGATATCACTGTCAGTGAGATAACAGTGCTACCAGTCAGAGTGCTGTTCCTCACATCCAGCACAATACTAACAGACAGGAAACTTAAAAGGAAAAAATCTTTCAAAAAAAGAGTTACAACGGACTACTTCCTAAAAGTTGTAACATTTTCCCTTCTCTATTAGTGGTTCCAATAGCTCTTTAAATAAAAACAAATTTGTTTTCCAACTTTTTAAGTTCTGCCTACCATTTTAGCAGCCATGGCATTTGTTCCATTTGGGTCGTATTGACCCAATATAGCAATATAGCAATCCTGCAATAGTCAAATCTATCACCACTGTGATTTCTGTGATATTGCACAACATGTGATCCAAAATGCATGACAAATATGTTCTGGAACTTGCAATACTGTACATTTGCCTCAAGCTGGAATATGTATAACTATTTTCCAGTCCCTATGGATTTGCACAGTATTAGTTTGAGAGGTTATCCATTTATCTACAATCACAGCTACTGTACAGTGTACTACATCTCTTAATGACAGTGTAAGTGTACTTGAAAACGTTCAGTGTATCATCAGGATATAAAGTATTTGTTCAACAAAGAAATAATTAAAATCCAATGACTTATTAGATATGTTTTATAGTGAAGATTTTATTTAAAGAAAACCTAAAGAACATTTAGTTTTATTTTAACTCCCCAAAAACCTGTTTAATTATAGAAAGGTCACTGTCTTCAGCAAATCCTCCAATCACATGATATACATTCACTCTGATAATAACAGTGCTGTTTCACAACTGATTAGGCAAATCACCAAGGGTGGGTTATTCAGACTGCACCAGGCAGGGGTGCAATCCTGGATGCAGTGCAACTGGGCTGCACCAGGGCATGGACCAGGCAATATTCAACAGTGCTGCACCATGGCTCAGCACTGTTGAATATGACACTGATGGCACAAGCACTGCACATGGGGCAGTGGCACAGTGCCAGTGCAAGTGGCAGAAGGGGAGCAGGGGGATTCGCCAATGCAAGTGTGGTTGTGCTAGGTGCATCAACTGTGATATTCAGCACTGGGCATGCAAATGAGACCACTATGCATGCAAGGCACAAATGGGGCCATTTGCATTTCATTATGGCCCCATTTGCATGCGGTGTACTGATCCCTGGTGACTTGCACCTGGCGCCCCCCCCCCCAGGTTTCAGCGTCGGGGACGGACACACTGCAGTCCCCTTGGCGGACCCTGCTCCTGGATGCCCGATCATGGACATATGTTCAAAACTTACCTGGTGGTCCAGTGGACAGCTGTCCATTGCCCGATCATGGGCATCTGTATTAAACATCCCTGGTGGTCCAGTGGACCGCTGTCTATTGTCCGATCATGGGCATCTGTATTAAACATCCATGGTGGTCCAGTGGACCGCTGCCCATTGCCCAGTCATGGGAATCAGTATGTAGCATCCTGGGTGGTCCAGTGGACTGGTCCCCATCGCCTGATCATGGGCATCAGTATATAACATCCCTGGTGGTCCAGTGGACTGGTCCCCATCACTCAATTGTGGGCATCAGTAAATGAAAGCCCTGGTGGTCCAGTGGACCCCCCCCCAGTTCTTGATCATTGGGGGAATCACCAAATGACACCCCAGTGGTCCAGTGGTAACTCCCCTCCTCACATGCCCCTTGAGGTCCCCGCCACCCAGCATCCCCTTTCCAGTCAGTGGCGGGCAGCAGCCGAATATGGCAGCTCACCTATGGGTGGCCAGGATTTGTTCCTGGTTTTACCAGGCACAACTCTGCACCCCGCTGAGTGGCACAAGGTGGTGTTGTGCCAGCATATACGCCACACATCCCGGGCTGAATAGTGGGATGTGCCGCATATGCATGGGCATGCCCCCCTGCACTTGCACTGCATACATTACCGATGCACCCCAGTGCATCAGAGGTTGTGCAGCACATCTTGCCCCATTGAATATGACACAGGGTTCATTGGTGGGTTGCTTTTAAATATCCCACTCCAAGTATTTTGTGCTGGAATTAAAGAAATCCATTCAATTGTTCAACAATATTGCCAAACTTAACTAGAAATAAATGATCCTGCTCTGCCCTGCAGCTCTTCAATGACACATTATAACATGTACAGTTCATATTAGTATTAAAAGTGTCTGCATGTTTCAACTTAACTTATGGTATTCATTAAAGAGATTACCAGAATTAGACACATAGTTTATGTATGCTTATAATAAAGATTAGAAAGGCTGAGTATAGGGATGTCAAAAAGAGATATCACTCAATGGAACTTAATCAGTGTAATCCATCCAATTGTAGATAATACAGTTCATTTGAGAAACAGTGAACAATGTCTACATTTCATCATCACCTAACTAAATGTGAAATTTATTTATAATGTAAGCCCAATGGAAAAAAAAAGCATGCAGCTGAAATATACAGTACAGTGAAAAAGGATCCTCCAGTGTGATCACATCATGTAGTCATACTGTATATTCAGTTAAGATAACAATTCTTAATTGCAAAGCAGCTCAGGTTGTGCATTCAGGTGGTCATGTCTCAATAATACAGTACATAATGTTCTAACATGCAGTCCAATGAAACTCTGCACTCCTGAAGAGCAATTATCAAAAAGAAAAAGTGCACAATGTACATTATAGTGGGGACTAAAATAATATGCCTTTACTACAGATGCAAGTAGCATGAGTGAAGTAATTTAGAATAGCATGTGCATTCTACACCCTCAGGTTCATCATTGTTCTTTTTGTATTAAGTTTTAAGTTTGTATTATGTTATATGTTGGTTTACAAATAGATGTAAATTGTTGGCACTAGTGATTTGACTAAGTTTCACATAGTTATTTGATCTATGAAACAATAAGGATGGCTAATTTAATATAAAAAATATAAAATTAAAAAAGTGATGCAAACAGGTTTGAAACCCCCCAGAGCCACTTGTATGTATCATATGCAGTTATAATCTGTAACAATATGGGGTCACCCTAAGTGTGTTTGATTTTTGAAAAAAGTGGCTATTTAAGGGAGGTCAGTTAACACATACTCCACCCCCTGAGGAAGACAAGCTGATTAGTCAAAGTGCCGGGGAGTATCTTTTCGTGGAGACACAGGAGAGAGCCTGTATGTTCTTAATGTGTTAGTTGAAATAAACATCTTGAAATTATTTACTTTCTTACATGTGGTAATTGCACTTCGGGATTGCAGAGTTCCGTTGGACTGCATTTTACAACAGGACTAGCAAACCACCACTGTCCTCACCCTTCTCCTAAGGCTGAGCACACAGGAACCTCGTGGGACTTCATTTTATTGCTTTCATCTGTGCAGCCACTGGCTGCCTACCATAGCAGTTGTGGAGTTAGTGCGTGTGCCTAAAACTTATTGCTGCCATATAGATTCCTTCTTGCATCTCCACAGTCCTATACCTGCAAAAATCTTCTCTCTGTGAATTCTACATTATTATGAACTGTTTTAAAAGTCAGACTGCTCAAATATATGGGACTTAATGCCAGAAGTGTTGTTGGAGAAACAGGGAGCATGTTAAATGGAGTTCATAGTGTCAGCAGTGGCACAGACTCAGAAATGGAGATGGGTGGTTTAGGCAGATCAGAGGACCTTGCATCAAGGAAACTGAAGGCCAAAAACAAACTCCGTGGAGCAGAGACAGAGGCTGCATTACTGTCAGAGAATGGTGAGCAAACCAAAGAACAGAACATCAATAAACTGTTTAATTCTGTAGAGGAATTAAGGATTCAAGAGTTAAATATCACGTCTAATATTATAGTTCAAGAAAGATATGTGGAGAAAAAACAAGCACCACGAGACTTACATTTAACCAAAACCCCATCTTGTGGACTAGAAAATTTCAAAAGAAAAGCTGAGTGGGAGCAGGCTGCAGCAATTTGTTCCCACACTTTTATAGAATTAACCATTGCAGAAGATGAGGAGAAACATGCAGTAGTGAGGAAAGAGATTGACCTCCTGTATGAAAAGCTTAATAAACTCAAAAGCCATTCTGATTTAAAAAAAAAACTGTCAGCATTACTCTCAGCAAAACTTGATAGATATGAGAAGGAACTTATCAGGAAGAAACAAAACAAATTAGAAAAGAGATGATAATGATTACAAACCAGGAAATGATCTTTTCTGGCCTAGAAAAACAAGATCATACAGCAGGTCATACAGTAGAGGGTGCTCCAGGTCCACTAAAAAGAAAGTTTTAATTTTCAAGCTGAAGGAAGCCCCAAACCTGGAACCAGAAAGGAACATTTTTTAGAGCCAAAGGACAGCGCAGCAAGCGCACAGACAGTGGAGCCGAAGGGGAAGAATGGAAAGAGAAAAGGAGGAAAAAAACACAATGAGGCAGAAAAAGCTGGTGCAGAAGGAAAATTTCAGAGTAGCACCAAGAAGGACTAAGAGTAATAAATCTGTCTAAGGTAACTTTAACTGAAAATCAGGTGAAAGTACTTGAAAAGGGATTGAATGTTGCACCTACAAGAAAACCTGACAGATTCAGGACTCAATCTGATTTATTCAAACTGTTTAGGAAAATCAGATTGAAGGAATACCACGGTAAAAAGAAGTTTGAAACAATGGATCTTGACGGACATGATGAAGTACTGTATATGATGTTATGGGATGGGGGAGTCAGCAGGGTGGATATTGAGCCATTGGATGCTGATATGGTGAATCTGCTAGCCAATTTGAGTAACACTGAAGTTGTAGAGACATCAGAAGAAATAGATGGGGATGATTTGGAAATACTAGAGAGTCTTTTACAAGACAACATTATGAATGAACTGGCAGAGAGTGTACTTATGTTTAGTGATGTTGTACCAGACAATGAATGTGGAATTGAGCTACCAATGTGTAGAATATTTTTTTTAATTGCCATCTGATTTTTGTCCCAATGCCACTAACCCATTAATAAAAAAGTTTTGAAACTGTTGTTCTCAGAGAGATAGATAAAACATTGAGGTGAAAATCTTGAGGGGAAAAGACAAAATTAGGTAGTGTTGAAAGAAGAGCCTTAAAAGAACTATCAGACTTACATGTAGTAATATAGCCCTCAGATAAAGGTGGGCACATAGTGGTAATGGACCCAAAGAAATATATGAATTTTATTGTAGAACAATTAAATGATGAGGTAAAATACAGAAAATAAACCACAAACTCCACTTCAGAATTTAAAAAGGAGCTATTACAACTGTTAGAATGGGGCAAAAGTCTTGGGCACATCTCAGACAATGAGTTACAGTTTCTTTGGAACAACAGTCCTGTTACACCAGCAATAAACACCCTTCCAAAAGTTCACAAAAGTGTAGAAAACCCTCCTGGTCACCCTATTGTATCGGGTATGGATTCCCTAACAGACAATTTAAATCAATTCATTGATTTTTTTCTTTAAAAACATTGTCTTACTGATGTCTAATCTTATTTAAGGGACACCATACATTGCTTAGAGAAATATAAGGACTTCTTATGGGAGTCAGATTTTCACTGATTATGTATAGTTGTAGAATCACTGTACACAAGTATTTTACACACAGATGGTACAGCAGCATGTGAATAATTTATGAGGGAGAATATTAGACATGATAAAATACCAATAGAATTCATATTTGAGGCATTAAATTTTGTATTAAATCATAACATTTTTGAATTTGATAACAAATTTTACCTTCAGCTTCAGGGTACAGCTATGAGGGCAGCAATGGCCCCCAGTTATGTCAATCTCTTCCTGGGTGCATGGGAGAAGAATTTGATTCATTTGGAAACACAAACTCCATTTTTTAATAACATTACATGATGGAACAGATATATAGATGACATACTTTGTGTATGGAAAGGCACTCAGAAGGAGATTGTCTTATTCATGCACTGGCTCAATAAGAATAACCATGTGAATCTGAAGTTTACTTACAGCACCAGCAACTCTCAAATGGATTTCTTGGACCTTGCACTTTTTGTTGATGAAGATAATATGGTGCAGTCAAAAAACTTCAGAAAGTCTACAGCTACAAATAATGTACTCAGTGCTGACAGTTCACACCCAGTATCACTGGTCAAATCCATCCCCTATGGTCAGTTTCTGAGGATCAGTAGAAATAGCTCCAGAAGGGAAGATTTTGAAACTCAAGCCTCAGAAATGTTCAACAGTTTTGAACAAAGGGGGCACAGTAAATGTAGCATGACACAAGCACTAGATAGAGCAAGAAATGCAGACAGGAACCTTTTATTAACACCACAGCAAAAAAAAAATCAGACAAAACGCAGACATCCAATACACCACTAGTCACTTTCATTACACAGTACAGCAATAAAGCTGAAGAGACAGGAGCCATCATAAGAAAATATTGGCCAATCATAATGAATGACCCAGTGTTGTCAAACTAATTGGGAGAGATTCCTAGAGTCACATTTTCAAAAGCAGAAAGTATCATGGACAAACTTGTCTACAGCAGGTACAGATCTTTACCGCCCATGAGGGATACCTGGTTGCCCCCCCCATAGGCATGCATAGATGCAGTAGATGCAATATATGTGAGTACTGCAATCAAGGCAAAACAAGGTACAGATTGGAACAATATTGAACTGCAACAGCATTTATGTGGTATATGCATTATGGTGCCCCTGCAAATTGCTAAATATAGGAAGGACTATCTGACCAGTTAAATAGCGGATTCAGGAGCATATTCAGAATATAAAGATGGGCCTTATTAGCAAGCCCATTAGAAGATATTTTACAGAAAAACGTAATAACCAAGCAGATGGTATAAAATATATGGCATTAGAACATGTGAAGTGTAATTGCAGGGGTGGGGACAGGCTAAATTTATTTCTTGAAAAAGAAAGGTTTGGGATTTTCACATTGAACAGTTTGCAGCAGAATGGTTTGAATACAGAATGTAATCTCAAGCCAGTCCTTAAAAAGAAAAGGAATAACGTTTAAGTAAAAGTAAAGGTTAAGATACAGGTCAAAATATGTTGGTAATCTGCTCTAAATAATCCCTTTCTCTTTACTTCTTTATATTCCTTTTGTGAATCCTTGTCTAATGACTGGTGGATCCCCCTGAAATTAATATGGATAAAGTAAAGGGTGTGATCACTGCCTCGGCCAGACTACCTCTCAGAGCTTTCTAATATGAATAAGAAATTATAAACCTCTATGCATGAAATAACAAAGAACTGAAGGGAGAAAGGGAGTTATGAATTGTATAATGATTGATATGTTCTATAAACATCAAAGGAAAAGTGCACAATACCATATAGTGGGGACTAAAAAACAATGTCTTTACTATAGATGCAAGTACCATAAATGAAATTAATTAGAACAGTATGTGCATTTTTTTAATTGTTTAACCAGGAATAGCACACTAAGCTGAAACCTTTTTTACAGTAGTGACCTGGGAGCTCAGGGAAGTTAAGTGACTTGCTCAAGGTCACACAATATGCAATTGGAAGCTGTGGGATTCAAACCCAGGTCTGGTTTGCTAGTGGTCATCAGACTTGCAGTTCAGAGCCTTAAACCACTGCACTATACTGCCTCCGCCATATACTCTCAGTTTCATCAATGTTCTTTTTGTATTAAGTTTTAAGTTTGTATTATGTAATATGGCTGTTTAGAAATAGACATACATTGTTGGCACTAGTGATTTGACTAGATTTCATGTAGTTATTTGATTTATGAAACAAAAAGGATGGTTAATTTATATAAAAGAATACAATTAAAAATGTGTTAAAAACAAGTTTGAACCCCCAGAGCCACTTGCATGTATCATATGCAGTTATAATTTGTAACAATAGGGTTTGCCCTTAGTGTATTTGATTTTTGAAAAAGCCGCTATATAAGGGAGGTCAGTTAACACATACTCCACCCCCTGAGGAAGACCAGTTGATTGGACAAAGTGTTGGGGAGTATCTTTCCGTGGAGACACAGGAGAGATGCTATATGTACTTAATGTGTTAGTCAAAATAACCCTTTTGAAATTATTTACTTTCTTATATGTGGTAATTGCACTACAGGAGTGCAGAGTTCGACTGGACTGCATTTTACAATGGGGCTAGCAACGCCCCCCCCAACCTTCTTCTGAGGCTGAGCACCCAGGAACCTCGTGTGACTTCATAATACCCTAACACCATCATGACTGGTTTCAATGAAAACAGAAGCATCACAATCCTGAAAACTGCTTTATCATTACTAGAGATATGGTGGCCAGGCCACAAACGAACACTGCAACACATCTACCCAAAGAACCTCAGAAATTATATAAGGCAAGAGGTTCCAAACAGGCAAGCTTTATTTACTGCAAAAATACACTCATGCAGGGCCACAGAAACAGAGCAGTGCTCCCACTATTACCCCAACATTGCACACCTGTGCTCTCCACTTTTTCAGGGGAGATCAAACCATTTGCAGACCCTACTATTTGGGGCAGGGGGTTCTTAGAGAAATATTTTACCCAAGATGTTACACATAACATGGGTGTTCTTAAGGTACTATAAATACAAAGTGCAAATGTGTTAATGAAACAGTATATGCAGCAATTATAATACAAATAGATAAAATTATACAACAATCAGAAAACTAAAAAAAATAACTAGATAACTTTTAAAGTACATCATTATCGAGCCAGCTGCTAAGTTAGATAAGACTGCTAATCATTACAGCATATAATTATCTGTCCGCCTCACCACAGAGATGATGCCAGAGATAACGCTCAAATATTCAGTAAAAAAAGATGTAAGTGTATTCTATTATGTAGATGCTCAGCCATATACCAGTAACAAATCTGCGTATCAATGGTAATGGGTGGTGCCAAGGTTTAAATGACAGTACATTTATAAACACACCCACTTACACAAATACATGCATACAAACATATACACATATGTACACACACACACATATGCAGGCATGCACACATGCCTGCATGTACACACAAACTTATCTTATGAACATGTACATTACAGCTGCAGTGGCAGTGCTTTGCATCTGAAGCGCTTTATTGATGTTGCAATATGCAGTGGTGTCTCTTGCTCTAACAGGGCTTTCTTGAAATTGCCACCAGCAGCAACCACTCCTGGCCACAAAGGCCTTTTGCAATGTTGCCACTAGCTGTGGTGATGTTGCTGTCTGAACTGCCACCCCCAATCAAAACATATATAGCCTGGTCCCCGCTGTCAGCACATTTTCCTGTTTGGTAAAATACCACACAAGAAAGTAACACTGGCAGCAGTAATGATGGTCAAAATAGAGTTTGTGCAGCCTCATAAGTGGCTGAGAGTGAGATAGAGGCATTCCTGTCATGGACTACAGAGTAAGTGTTGGACATGCACTCTGGTGCCCTGCTGTGCAACACTGTAGGAAAAAGATCCAGCCAGTACAGTGCTACTGTCCACAGACTGCACAACTACAAAAATTGCACAACTGATGCACAGCCAACTCACACCAAAGATAACATTAACCTTGACAAAATTAATATAAAGTAACAAAGGTACTGACAGGACCCAAAAGAAGTAAGTTGTGTTATATAAATAAAATATTTCTGACCTGCTTTAAAATTCAGGTAAACAGGGCTCAGTAGAGGTATCTCTGCTAACCCAGAGCATCTTCTTGTGATGTCTTAGGGTTCAGGAACTGAAAAACAAACCGGAGTGGTTCTTGAACTCTACGAAGTTACAGTGGGATGCTATTAATTAGCGAAGAGACATCTCTGGAACACAATTTACTTTTGATCAAATGTTTATTTTTTCCAATTTGAATTTGATTCTAGAGTAGAATGTGATCACTTTGGGGTAAACAGTGAAAGAAGAATAAAAAGTTAGATATCTGATACTCCTGAAGAGTAGCACCATCTTAACTGATCTCAGTGCCTGGGTTTAATTTTCTGACAGTGTTTTTTTTTTCCATTTTTAACAACTATGCAATCTGTTGGTACTGAAAAGTGCAGCTTTTAAATTTCCAATCATGCTACTGAAGCTAATCTCTGAACCTCACAGTAAACATACATGATAGGGTGAGCATTTCATATTCAGACACAGCATCTTGAGCTATGTGTCATGACCTACGGTCATCATGGAGGCATATTCATAAGGCAGCACATTCTGTCCAACACATACTGCCTACTTGAATATCAGGCTATAGTAACACAATGCAAAGTGCACATGCATGCCACAACACAGCTCCTTCTGGGAACAAACACCCAGGAGGAAAGGGTGATAGCCCATCCAAAACCTACCCAACTGTCAGTTATTCAGAGCAGATCACCAAACAAGGGGCGGTGGAGTAGCTATATATGCAAAATCCAGTATACCTGTATCCTGTATTGCTGCAACCTCTATGCCCAAGGAATTTGAATGCCTATCCCTAAAAGTCTCTCTCCCCAATACAACAGCTTTTCAGCTAGTTGGATGCTACAGACCCCCCCTCTGCTGACCTCAAGCTCTTATCCCACCTGGGGAATCTGCTCAAGCCCAGCACTGAAGAAGTCATTATTCTAGGTGACCTGAATTTCAACTGGCTTACCCAGGTAGCTGCACCTCTGGTATCATTCTGTGATACACATGGGTTCACACAACTAATTAATGAGCCAACAAGAATTAATGCAAGGAATAGTAATAACAGCACACTACTTGATATCATGCTAGTGAATAAACCCCATCTATTCACACATGCTGGAGTGCTTTTCAGCGATATAAGTGATCACCGCCCCATCGCAGGGGTAAGATCTTCCAGCAAAACAACAACCCCTGCAAAATTCCTAATAAGGATATCCAAGAAAAGCATCAATATTGATGGATATTTGCATGATCTAGCTCACTCTCCAAGTTGGCAAGAGTTTTATTTTGCTCATTCTGTGGAAAAAGCACAGCAGGTGCTAAATAGCATTATAATAAGTGCCCTTAACATCCATGCCCCAATCTCTAGTATCCGAATAAAAAACAAATCCTGTCGTTGGTTTTCAGCTGACCTCAAAGCTGCACTGCTGGAGAGAGACAAACTCTGGAAAATGGCAAGAAAAAACAAGAATGCAAATGACTGGATGATCTTTAGGAAAGCCAGGAATAGATGCACCAAGAAAGTTAGGGATGCAAAGACTGCCTTCTACTTGGCTGAGCTTGACTCCTCCTATCACAATTGTGCTAGGTTTTAGGGTACCATCTAGGGTATGGTTGGGCGGGATTCTAGCACCTCCCTAAAAACTCAATTACACCACAGTAATGGCTCTATCTCTGGCAAAATGGAAATTCTTGATGCCTTCAATAACCACTTCACAACGGCTGGCCTTGCCTTTGACACCTCTCCAGCTAACCTGTTGTGTGCACAATTAAGCTCCCAGTACACTGATGCTCAGACAGCTGACTCTTCCTTCAGCTTCAAATCTGTACTGTTGAAGCAAGTAGAGGACCTACTATGGCAGCTGGATATCAAAAAAAGCACAGGGGCAGACTCTCTGGACCCCTACTTTCTAAAGATTGCATCCCATGTACTTGCAATCTCCCTAACACATCTCTTTAACATATCTCTAAACTCTGGTTCTATTCCCACACTGTGGAAGACAGCCCAAGTGGTTCCCCTTCTAAAATCAGGGGACCCTATGGACTTAATAATTACAGGCCCATTTCCATTCTACCAGTGCTATCCAAGATGCTAGAGAAATTAGTAAGTACCCAGTTAAGGGAATATCTTGTCGATGCTAACCTCCTGAATCCAGCTCAATCTGGATTCAGGGCCAATCTCTTACTATCACTGCACTAACCAAGGTCACAAATGACTGGCAAACCGAATTAGATAGAAAGAATAATGTCTGTGCAGTATTTCTTGACCTGAGCAAAGCATTGACACTGTGGACCACGAGCTTCTACTATCATCCATGCACTCCATTGGCCTAGATCCACCCTCCCTTAAGTGGTTCAGGTGTTATCTTACCGGTAGGTCACAGCAGGTAAAAGCTGAAGATGACCTATCCCCATTAAAACCACTGCTAAGAGGAGTCCCCCAAGATTCCATCCTGGGTCCTATCCTTTTTGCCATCTATATAAATAATATTGATTCAACCCTCACCAAATCCTCTGTACACCTCTTTGCTGATGACACTGTTTTGTATGTCAGCAACCCTTCTTCTGCAGCTGCCCGTGAAATCCTACAAACAGAATTCTCCTCGTTACAATGTCAGCTACTTGAGAAAAAGCTTCTGTTAAATGCAAAGAAAACTAAAGCAATGATGTTCACAAATCAAAGCTCCACCAGCACCTCCTCTTCAATCATTCTCCCCCAGCTATGCACTATACTTGGAGAAAATCTGGAGTATGTAGAAAAATTCAAATACCTAGGTGTGTGGATTGACAGCAGACTCGACTTCACTCATCATTTAGAAGAACTGCTAAAAAAGCTTGGCCAAAGGCTTGGCCTTTTCTATAGATTAAAACCCTTCCTAAACAGAGATTCAAAGATGAGGTTAGTCCAGGCCATTTTTCTCTCAGTTGTTGACTATACAGACTTCCTTTATAGTCACTGCCCCATCTCCTACCTACACAAGTTGGATACCTTATACTATAGAGCAATAAGATTCATAACAGATCTGCCATCTCATACCCATCATTAGTCTCTTTATGCTGCAGTTGGATGGGTTTCCCTACACCTCAGAAGGAATAGAAATGCAGCTCTATGGACTTACAGAGAGTTATCAAAAAAACTTCCAAACTATATTCTGGACTGCTTCACCCAGACCATTCCTAGTTCCTATGCCCTAAGAAGCTACAACATCATTCTGTTCAAATTGCCCAAATTCAATACCCGGCTAGGGAGGGCAGCAATCAGCTATTCTCTAGCTATAGCATGGAACACACTACAAAAATCCCTAAAACTGTCCAATCTTATACCATTTGCATCCTTTAAACAGCATTGTACAGTTTTCTTCACAGAGAAATGCAGTTGCTACCGCTAGAGCTAGCTTTGTCATCTCACAATCTCCCTCCCAAAAATTCACCATATATGGCATAATCTCTGTTCTTCAGTTCTCCCTCCCAGGAAGACACCCCATCTTATGGCACCCAGTAATACCTTCCACCATCCTAGTATTACATTATGCTGTGTGTTTGCCATAGCTCCTCCACTGGGATATGTATACTGTATATACTGTAAATATTAGCTTAACTTTCCTATAACCCATTTAATCATGTGATTTTTTTGTACATCACTATGCTTATGAATGTTTTTTTTCCCCTGTATGTATAACTGTTTATATAAGTGTATTGATGTATCTGTTGTGTATCAACTGTTGAACCGTGACCTTATCAGGTCCATCTTGTAAATGAGGCTTGCTCAATGATGCTCACCTGAATAAATAAAGATTTGATTGATTGATTGATTGAAAACCAAGTATTGCCTTTGCTCTTGGGTGCCATATTGAGTCCTGCATGCCAATGACCACATAAAGTATTGCATGCAAGATGCTAAGGGTCCATTTACATGTCATTATGTGGACATTAGCAGCTCTGCACAATGCCTTCATTCATACATATGCATGAAGCCATTTGCAGAGCTTGTGTCATGGCCCATACCCTCACTCAGTTCCTGTACACTAACGCATCACTCCCTAGAAGTCTAGTGGTAATGCCAACCACTGTGACTCCCATTGTGACATGTATTTCCCCGATAGTCCAAAGAATCCCCCCATCTGCCCTGATCATCATTGTGACACAAAATTACTGTCGACCACTGGTACCTCCTCTTACCCTAATCACTGTTGAGAAAAGAAAGTACAGTGGCACAAATAAACAGGAGATATTACATCAGAGATGAAAGTCTCCCCTCCCAAGTTGGAACCTAAATTGAACAATCAGTTTGGATTCAAAGTGCAGGGGTTGTCTTTGATGTAGCCTCTTTCTTCAGGCTGCCTGTGATGTAGTCTCTTATCTTTCACTTGTCTCAATAAATGCCTATTTTTTGCACACTACAGTTTTGTGAATTTTCAACCCCACCCTACATTGGTGCTGAAAGTTAACATTCGTAGACTTTTGAAAATTTTGGATTCTAATAAAAAAGACTTCCATGCTGATATTATTTATACAATAATTGTTTTACTTTTATAAACATGATTTTATTTTTAGACAACTATAATTATACTTGAAAAACATTTATAATACCCAAGTTACTATCATTGAGCCCAATGCATGATGCAAATGCACCTTTGAAACTGGGTGCATTGGCATTGCTACAACTGAATACCGCAGGGTGTGGTGCCGTGGACCCTGTGAGGCATTCAAAGAGGGACATGCTGCTGTTATGCATCTGATCCCCGACATGCAAACAACAAGGTGCTGGGGGTGGGCAGGGGGCATGCCAGGGGTGTGGCTACAGTAAGCACCATTCTCAATGGCGCATGGTGCCAGGCATGGGGGGTACAGGTTACAGCAAAAGGGACCTTACAGTAACAAGGTGCATGCTCCCATGGATGTCTCCCACTGGTTGTGGTGAGATCAGGACTGAACCCCCCCAGAGCTGCACCTGCCAACAGGGCTAAAGAGTGGGGGCAGAGGCAGCCATCTGGGAGTGTGCCCATCCAATGGTGCCATGAGCGCTGTGTTGCACATATGCATGGCACATGCACTAATGGCCCAGGGGCATGAGAGATCCACTCTGGGCCTGGATCGGGTATCCCATTGGATGCTCACCCATGACCACAATTCTGCCCTGGCTGCCCTGCAGGGTCCTGTGTGAAGGGGGCAGGGCCATGGAGAGGTGGTGACCAGTAGTGCATACCGGCCGGCATGCACCTGTCCATGGGTGTGGACCCATCTGGGTGGGATACAAGCTTTTTGCATGTACCTCCACCCCATTTGTGCATGGGGCCCCCAACAGTACACAACTTTTATGCAAGTTAATTTGTAGGTGTAATAAAAATATAATGTATGGTAGAATGCTGTTAACCTTAGGAAATCATAATTTCCTAAGGTTGTTATACCATCGATGTGATGTAGTAATGTTGTTAACCTGTTAGCAGGTTTAAACCTCACTTTCAGATTCTTGATGATATTGTGAATGCAAGTAATCACAGACATGTTGCATTAGAGTAATAAACAAGTTTATTACTACCAAAGGGAAAAATCACAGTTTCCCTAAGTAGTTCTTACCAATACAAACTGGGAGCCAGTGCTAAGCGTTCCCTACACCTCGAGGTTTCTCTGTGTCTCTTGGGGTCTCTCAGGTTTCCAAGGTATAAGGCTTGTGCATTACATTATATACTCTAAGGACACAGATGTCCTGGCATCTCACAAGTAAGAAATACACAGAAAATACATAGCAGAATATATAAATAAGCAAGCAAAGTGTATTACAACAATATGCACATCTACTCTTGTACGTAGAAGCCTTTAACCCTATATATTAGTATAACATATACTTAAGTGCTAGCTGTCTACGATGTACCTCTGAGGGTACCAATTAGGGTGCAGGGACCTCTTGTAACATTCCACCCCTTGTTGCCTCCAAGGGCAACACAGGCAGATGTCTCAGGAAAGGACAGGAGCAGTGGTCATTTACAAACCCAACGTGCAAGCTTTATAAATGAACTCAAGATGCTCACGGTGTTGGCGCAGTGTGTGCCATAGGCAGCAGAACATTATAATCAAAATGAAAATTAAAAATGCTTGTATAATAACAAAACCTTTTAATGTAATCTCTAACCAGGTGTTAGTTAATGTGTTATTCATATCACCATCATTCATCAAGGCGAGAACAGCTTTATTGGCTTTGGTCATATTATTGCTGATGTGGATGAGGTGTGTGTCTTTCCTGTCTAAAAGTGATTTTAATGTAAGTGTAAGTGGGTCTATGTGTACATTAAAGTATGGCAAATATTCTGACAGTGTGAGCAGATAATCGGGGTTACCATCAATAATGTCTGCATCAAGGAGAGGGACGGGCATTATAAAAGTATGTTCAATGACAGTCTTCTTGTGGGGGACAAAACAGAAATCTGGGTAATCAATTGCACATGTAACAGATCCATAGGTGTAAGACTTGTAATTTGTGACCATGCAATATTCACCATCGGAGTTATACTGTGAGCGCACAGTAGGCAGTCTCCACTTTTGCAACTGGACAGGGCAGGTGTAGGTCATCTTTGAAATCTGTGTTGACAGGCGATGAACCTCCTCATGATAGGATTGATAGAGTTATCCGGAGCCAGAGTCGAGTCAAAGGAGTTGGTGCCATTCGCAGTGATGTCATCATCCATAGTGAAAGTCCAATCAATGCTGTCTGGAAAGTAACCACAAACAGGTTGAATAACATCAAATACATCACATCATAACAAGTAAATATATTGCTTTTTCACACAGCAGTCCATGTGCAGAGTCACCCAGGCATCCAGGAAAGGGTGGTAAACCAGTAGAGGCAGTAGATCTAGGCATTCTCTGTAGATGTCTTCATCCAAATGCCCAGTCGAATGAACCAGTGCAAGCTTGTCGAACAAGGCTGTAGTGGGATCAAAGCGTGGTAAGGAGACAGTAAAGGAAACAAACATGGTATCTGCCATGGAACACTTCTTAGCAGTGAAACAAGGACCAATATTAGGGTGTCTGGTCACAAACCCAAAATTCCTAGTTGTAGAAAGAGGAATAGTTAAAGTCTGTTGCACACACATGGAAACACAACTAGTGGTTTTACATCATGGACAATTCCATTTGGAGATGTGTCTATCATGTATAATGTCAGGTATTCTTCCAGATTCTAGGTCACAGAACAGGTTATTGATGGTAGCGATGATGTAGGAGCCATAAGCAGAGCAGAGTATCTCTCTAACAATGTATTGTTTGTCTGCTTCTTTGTTGTTCTGTTGTATGAGCGCGTTGATCTTATCTTTAGAATCAGTGAAAGCCTTAGCAATGTTGTGCATGTTGTATACAGTGTATCTTTCTTCCTGACTAAGGCCATCCACACCATGCAATAATGGGGGTAGTATGTTGTTGACCAAACCAGAGGAGAATTTTGCAGAATGACTTTTGATAGCAGCAATGTCTGCTTTGTTCCAGATAGACATAGCCGTACCAAAAAGGCCTGTGACAGTACCTGTTGCACCTGTGACATCAGAACTGTCAACTTCACGTGTTTTACGTTTATGAGTTAGATTATCAGGAGAGGGCTTTCTCCTGAAGTTGCCTCTATGTTCAGGAGAATGGACCCCGGCAATAGGGTTTTGCGTACAAATCTGAAATGCAGCTAAACTATCAAGCAATAATGTACTATAAAATGCTGATGTGTTAGTATTGTGACACATACCAAATTCTTTCATATTCCAGTAAGTTAGAGTAAACAAAAGAGGTATATGCATAAACTGTAAGTTATTAATCAAAGAACCTGGTAGGGCAGTGGAAGTTAGACCACTATGGGGACCAGGGGTATGCTTTGGACATTCCAAAAGCTGTTTATCAGTGGGTGGTAACACAGAGAGGTACATGGCTGCAGAAGTCATGTGGTGTATAGCACAAAATTTCCGAGCAGAATCTCTGGATAAAGAATTACAGTATGAAGGATCAATTAAGGCAGTTATGTTGTACAAACCAGAATGTCTTAATGCAGTTTGTAACAAGGACAGTGAACCATTTGGGGATAATTTAGCATTGAGCCAACCTTGGAAAGTTCCTTTGGAGAGTTTGGCTACAGGGAGAATTTGTCCTTGTGATGTGGTTTGCCACTCAATTTGAAGGGTAGATTTATCAGGAGCAACAACCGAGGCAGTGAGGTAAGCATCAGAACCTTCCTGCACAGTGATCATACTATCTGGTATATTGATGGATACTCCCTCTGGAGGAGGTGCTGGAGAATTGAGGTGTCATAGGAGGTCTGGTACTGTGCCTTGGATGCAGGGGATAACTCCTGAGAGGAGGAGGAGGAGATAATGGAACAAGATAGCCATCTTGTCAGTGTATCTGAAAAGGAAGATCAAAAATAAGTATGTTAGTACTATTCCGCCCAATGGGGTGAGGAAAAGTAATTTAAGCTCCTTTATATAGTTTCAGCTGGTTTGCATGTAACCATTTGTCAGTCAGCTTGTTGTTGTGGAGGAGTCTAACTTGATAGACTGCCGGACTGAGCTTAACAATGGGGTATGGGCCTTCCCACTTGCTGGGGAAGGAGTGGGTGAGATGTGCAAATCGAAGTACCATTACCTGATCTCCAACATGCCAATCCATTTCTTGTGCTTGTTTGTCAAACTGTATTTTGGATTGTTGCTGGGCCTTGCCCATGCAGTTGGCAGCATACAAGTGTGCGTGTATGAGATCTTTTCTTAGTTTTTCCACATATTGGTCCACAGACACCTGGTCTGCAGTGGGGGTGTGCAGGTCAAACAACAGGTGTTCAGGTAATCTCATTTGTCTTCCAGTTATCACCTCAAAGGGTGTAAGCTGGTTGGTGGCTGAGGGTGTGCCCCTAATTGCCATAAGGAGTAACAGCAATAGGAAATCCCAAGTTTTGGGATTGTCCTCAATAAATTTGGAAAGCATTTGCTTAATCTCTCTACTTGACCTGAGTATTAAGGGTGGTAGGGTATGTGGAACTTTTGTTGAACTCCAAGGAGTTCAAGGGATTCTTTCATCAACTCACCTGTAAAACTGGTTCCTTTGTCAGAGTCTACCTTGAGGGGTAGACCCCACCTGGAGAAAATCTGTTCCACCAGGATTTTGACAGTAGTTTTCACTGTGCATGTCTTAGTGGGGAAAGCTTCTACCTACTTAGGGAAGAGATCAGTTACCACAAGAGCATACTTATTATTTCTGCTGGTGCTGGTCAGAGGGCCAATGAAATCAATCTGTATGGCATGCCAAGGGCCAGAATGTCATTGTGGTAAGAGTTTGACATTTTGTTTGGTAGGGGTGAGGTTGTTTTGCACAAATGAGACAGTTGTCTATGTATTGTTTAACATCTTTGGTGATACCAGGCCACCAGGCCATGGTCTTGAGTCATTGGAGGGTATTTTATGCTCCCTGGTGGCCACCAGTGTGGGTGTCATGCACTTGGTGCAAGAATTCAGATCGTAAATGTCTGGGGACCACCTACAACTTGGTGATGGAGTCATCTGGTTGGAACCAGATGAGCTTGTCATCTGGTAACAAGCGTAACTTACCTTCATGCCTCCGATAGGGGTGATGTGTGGGAAGTTTCTCTTCAGTACCTTTGTCAAGGAATCTGAACACCTCTTTAAGTTCAGTGTCAAAATGCTGGGCTGTGGAGATGTCCAAGGGGGAAAAGGTTCAGGTTTCTTCCTGAGTGCTGCAATGTGTACAGCTGCATTAGCCTCTGGATGGTCCATCATCCAGACATCCCCCTCAAGCCCCTTCCTTAGCAAGGGTGTCTGCTGTGTCACTGAAGGCATGGAAAGGATCATGGAGTGAGTGAGCTTTCACTTTGTGTACATTGAGTTTGTGTGCAAATTTTTGTGCCAGTGAATGTATGTATATTACCAATTCCTTGTATTTCACTGGGCTGCCATCAGAGGAGAGGAAGGAGTTCTTCTGCCAGAAGGGAAGAAATTTTGTAAGAGAACAACAAACCCAGTTAGAGTCTGTAAAAATGATGGTATTCTCAGTTCCATGCTGGATGAACTCAAGGACACAGGCCACCGCTGCCATTTCTACATATTGTGATGATGCTACACTACAGCGCTTAGAGATTTTGGCAGTGTTCCCATAAGGGTAAATCACTAGAATGCCCATCCCTGCAATTTGTTCTCCCTGATAGTAGGATGCTGAACCAGCATTAAAGACACGGCACAAAGAAGTGTTGTCAAGCATTTGTGGCATGGTAGGGAGGAAAGGACCTGGATCTGGAAGATTGGGTGACTGTAGTGTACAGTCATGGGGATCTCTCTGGAAAAGGAGGCCATGAGCTAACATAGATGGAACCTTAGTCGGTTATACCTTTATGTCTCTGTCCTGGAGAAGAAGTGACCAGTGTGTCAGTCTGGTGATAGAGACTGACCCATCCTTCACTCTATCTGAGAGCAGAAAGGTGGTTGGGGTGTGGTTGGTGTTGATGATCAATGGGGAGTACCCAATAATATACAGGAAGTGCTTGACAGCCCAGTAGGTGGCCAGAAGGTTCCTTTTGCAAAGGCCATACTTCTGTTCCACTGGGGTCAAGAGCTGTGAGGCATATGCAATGGGTCTCAAGGTGCCATGCATCTTCTGAGCCAGCACTGCCGACATGGCAATGTCAGAGGTGGCACATTCCAGATGGAATGGTAGTGCTGGATTGGGGTTGACCAGAGCTGGGGCAGAGGCCAAGGCCTGCTTCAGTGACATCACAGCATGGGTGTGTATAGGGCCCCAAGTCCATGGTACATCCTTTTTGAGTAACTCATACAAAGGAGCAGCTTTCTGAGTAAAATCACAAATAAAATCTATCGAATAATTCACCATACCTAGAAACCTTCGAAGAGTTGCCACACTGGTGGGTAATGGCAAGTCTTGTAATCCCTGTACCTTCTTCCAGGTAGGGCTTCGACCTTGGTCAGTTATTTTTAGACCCAGAAAGAGTACCTCTTTCTGACATAATTGTGCTTTTGCCGGGTTACATTTCAAGCCTGCTCTCTGAATGAGAGTCAGTAGTTCATCCAAGAGATCCAAATGTTGTTCCTGTGTGGCTGTTGTCAGCAGCAGGTCATCCACATATTGCAAGAGACATTGGGGAGTAGAGAAACTCTCAAGGGAGTCCATCATGTGGAGATGGAACAGGGATGGACTGTTATGAAATCCTTGTGGCAGGCAAGTCCACGTGTACTGTCTTCCTTCAAAGGTGAAGGCAAACTTATATTGACTCTTAAGGGCCAATGGCAATGACCAAAAACCATTCGAGATGTCCAGGGCACTGAACCATTTCAAATCAGGGGTCAGAAGTCGTAGCACATCTGGTGCTGATGCCACAGTTGGAGAACAACTGGGGGTGACCTGATTCGGTTTCCTGTAATCAATAGTAAGTCTCCAGGCATCTGTGGGTTTCTTCAAGGAACACTCGGGAGTTGGCAGTGGAAACACAAGTTCTGATTACTCCCTGCTTGAGGAGTGACTTGATCGTTTCTCTGAGGGAAGGCAAGGCCTCAGTTGGGAAAAGATATTGCCTTTGCCTCTCACGTGCTGAGCCTGGCACTTCGATGATGGTGTGCATTCTACCACTGTCATGCTTGTTGATTGCAAATGTATCCAAATGTCGTTGCAATATAGGGAGGAGTTTTGGGAAAATTTCTTGATTCTTGAACAAATCTATGACGTCATACTCTTTGTCATTGGCAGATATCGTTGCCACAACGTGTGAATCAGGAATTAAAATTGTGTGATGTTGACCCTAAATCTGTATCAGTAGCATGTTAGCTAGGTCCACCACACAGCCGTGTGGTGCAAGGAAGTCAGTCCCTATAATGCTAAGATGATCATGCAATACCATTAGTTGGAAGGTATGTGAGGTCTTTAGATGGCCTAACTCTACCGGTAAGGGTAGAGAACAGTAAGCAAGTAGCCTAATACCATCAACTCCTGACACATTGGTCCTCCGTCCGGTAGACCAAGGGGATGTGTCCGGGTGTTCATCATGTAGCACAGATACAGCTGCACCTGTATCTAACAAAACTATGAGTAGACGGCCCCTGACCTCGATCTCAGTGCAGGGCCTTCCATTTGTATCCAAGACTAGCTTGTTTACAATCCAGACTGGGGCCTGTAACTGTCAATCTGTACTACCGGAAGCATGTAGAGGTTGAGCCTGGCCCATGTGAATCACTTCACTATGTTGCACTGATGCTATATAAGGAGGAGCTTCTGGATTTAGGCCTGAATGGGCCTGAGGGCCTGTACCACCGGTGTCTCCATGGCCGGTTGGGGCCTGGGTTGCTGGTTGTACTGCCGCAAGGGCCTGTGCGGGAACAGCATCTGCCACAGAGCATACTTGTCACAGGAGCTCTCGGAACTTCTGATTCTCTTCAGCTATCTCCCTATATGAAGGGTCTGTTCTCTGCTGTTGTGTTTACCTCTACCCTCATGCTTCCTATTCTTATGCCAATTCCAGTTCCCACTCCATTGTTGCTGCTGCTGTGGTTGTTATTGATAGGCCTTTTGGGGGTGTTGATTATCAGCTGGAGGGGCTTGCTGATGTTGGGCCTGTTGGCGTTGGGCCTGCCCTTCCACTGTGTAGTGCGTCGTGGCCTCTGGGGTGGACTCCATGGCGGCTACTTTTTTGGAATTGGAGCCCAGACCACGGATATAGAGTTGATACACTCTTTCAGTTTTCCAAAGGATGTCAGCAAACCTATCCTTATTGGGGTAGGTGGTTGGCTCTACCTTTTCTCTTACTTCTGGAATCATGTTCCTAAGGAACAAAGTCTTATATTCAATAAGATCTACATCCGCAGCTTCTTGTGCCAAGTGCTTTCCTGCTCGGTAGGCCATCCAAAGTCTCTGGCGGTAAGTCGTTGGACTTTCCTTTGCATTTTGTTTCACAGGATATGCAAGCATCACTCCTACTACACCTGGGCTGTGAGCAGAAATGAGCTCAGCTGCAACCTCGTCAAAGGTAACGTTCCCATCCTGGCAAACAGCATCGGGGAGTTTGGCCCACAAACCAGGATCGATGGTCTGACGTAGTATTTGGACCTGATATTCTGCAGCGAAGCTAAGCATCTCACATTTACAACTCACCTTTTCCAAGTGACAGCTGAGGTTGTTGGACGGATTCATCCGACCGATGCTGTCAGCAATTTGCTGAACAGAGTAGGCCATTTGTAGGGGATTACTGGCTCGATCAGGCAAAGGTAGATTGTCTCAAGCATCATCCAGGGTAGCCCGAGCTGCAGCTTCAGCCACAGTGTGGACAGTACCTTCCTGAGTGCCAGCCTCTTGCAGAAGCTGCCTAATCTGGGTTTTAATAGCCCGTTTACTTCTCTCAGGAAGAGGTACATTGTCTATCGCAGTTTCAATCATGTTTTCTATCTCTTGTCTGTCTTCAACATTAATAACAGCTACCGAAGGTGCTGTCAGGACCAGGCTTGTGCCTGCTCCCCCCCATCATGGGGGCTGCCATGTTGGCATCTCCCATGATGAGTGTCACGACGTCGACGATGTATGACATGGGGAGTTGGGGGCGGGGACCCGCCATGTTGCGGATGGCTGGGTGGGGTCTCTTGGCCATAGTAGGGGTGTGACTGGGCATTGTACTGGGAAATGTCATCATCAGAAAATTCCCCTTCTGATGTCGAATGAAAGGCAGGGGCTATGCCTCCCATTGCCTTAACATGTCCAGCCAGAACCTCTCACTGATGGCGCAGTTTCGCCATCTTAGTTCTACATTCATCGTGACTCACACTTGCAACATCCATATCAACCTCATCTTGGTTTTGCTTTTGCAACACTCTGTACGCGGTGCTCAATTCGTGATTGTGCCTGATAGACACTTCTAAATCATTACGTACCTGGTTTATCTCGTCCTGCAGCTCACCCATTTCTTCACTCAACTGAGCATTCGCAGCACTCAGCAAATCATTCATTTGTACTGCCTGACTCTTATCCTGTTTCAAACTTTCACACTCCTGCTTCAACATACACAGTTCCTGTTCTCCAGCTTGAGCTGAATGATGCAATAGTGAATCCTTTTCATTTCACAGAGTTTGGAGTTCAGACTCCAAGTTCTGCTGAAGTCTTATACATTCTGTTTCCTGCAAACCCATCTGCTGCTTAAGATATTAAATCTGCAGATCAAGGGTTCGAAACCTCATTTTGGAGGCTTCCAGAGCAGCGTAGAGAGGCGCTACCATCAACCCTTTAACATGACGCTTATTGGCTGATTGTCTCATCTCTGTATAGTGGGCTGAAATCCCCAGTATAGGGTTTTGAGATTGACTTACGTCCCACGTGAAGTCAGCCTATCCTCCATGGGAGGCAAGGAAGTTCGAGACATCGAGTCTCAGTTCTGCACAGATATTTGATACGGTGGCCATTGTGTGGGAGGGAACGAAAATTCAAACTGTGAAAAGGGCACCGTGTTGCTTATCGATCCACAGCTCGAGCACTTTATACACAGCCGGGCTACTGTATAAGTTGTAGGCTTGCAATTCAAAGTGGCTATGGAGTGGGTCGAGACGCCATCGACCACACCCGAAAAGATAGCCAGACTTTGCAAGTGACCACAAACTGGTTGTAAAATGGGACAGGTATTATGGGAGTGTACACCTACTGTCCCCCTGGGAAAGGGAAAAGTTTAAGCAACAAGTGAAAACTTAGAAATACCAAATATTGCATGCACATGGTCGCCAATTTGTTAGGAGGTCTAAACCTCACTTTCAGATTCTTGACGATATTGGGAATGCAAATAATCACAGACACTTTGCATTAGAGTAATAAACAAGTTTATTACTACCAAAGGGATAAATCACAGTTGCCCTAAGCAGTTCTTACCAATACGAACCAGGAGCCAGTGCTAAGCATTCCCTACACCTTGAGGTTTCTCTGTGTCTCTCTTGGGGTCTCTCAGGTCTCCAAGGTATAAGGCTTGTGCATTATATTATATACCTATGATAATTACTATAGTTACCAAAAGACAGGCACGTTTCTAGTTACAGAGATGAGCCCTATTGGCTAAATTAGAGTTGGCTCCATGGTCCAAGATAACATTATACAATTCTGTAAAGTCATCAGTTTGAGAACAAAAGAGTGCTTATACAGAGTCTTACATAACTTAGTGTAGTGGTACAAGTCACCAAAATGTGACAATGCTGTCTTACATATTATAATTACTCCAAGGACACAGATGTCCTGGCATCACACAAGTAAGAAATACACAGAAAATACATAGCAGAATATATGTATTAGCAAGCAAAGTGTATTACAACAATATGCATTCATATCCTGATATCTACGCTTGTACGGTAGATGCCCTTAACCCTATATGTTAGTATAACATATACTTAAGTGCTAGCTGTCTACGGTGTACCTCTGAGGGTACCATTTAGGGTGCAGGGACCTTGTGTAACAAACCTATCGATGCTACGTCACACTGATAGGTTAACAACAGGGATCGGTCTGCACATGTGCATGCCTTTTTTAACACTCGGGAACTGACGGATGCACGCAGCAGTAAGGGAAGGACTGAACAGCCCTGGCAGTGACTCTGTTTCAAAAAGTAAGGAGCAATTTTCCCTTTTTCTTGGGGCCATCACTATAAAAAACAATCTATGGTTCTTCTATCGGCAATCGGTTAATGTTAACCATCTCAAGGTTGCCATGGCGATATAAACCTCTCAATGGTTAACAGACCAGTTACCAATAGAGGACCATACATTATCCTCTATATGTAATTCAATGGACATCAAATCTGATATAGAGCCCTTAATGCTGGTAGAAGATTAAAGTGTATTGTATGTATTCATGTCTCAGTTTGTCTTAACAGTTTTATTTTTTATTTATGTGTACTTGTGTTTTGACTGGAATTTTGGATAATACTATATTATGTTTAGTTTCATTTTCTAGTAATGGTTTAACACCCCCAGTACTAGAGAAGAATTAATAGAAGTGGAATTACACATTTAAGAAAACAATTTAAAAATGTGCAGGCACTATAAAGTTGCTGTTGAATATCTTTAGTTGAACCTTCATTACTAAATGCTCATTGTGGGACATTGAGTAAGTCACTTCACCTCACAGTGCTCCATTCCACCCAGGTGCGAAAATAGTTGGAAACAGGACCCCACTCAAATGAGATGTGGCATCTTAGCTAGTCTATCCTAGGCACATTTATAGTAGAAATGAGTAAAGCAGGATCCCACTGGAAATGAAATACTGCAGCTCAGCTGGGTTGAATTGTAAAAACAAATACAATATATGATATATTCAAGGACAGTGGCTTTGCCACTCATGAGAAATAATATTGTTGTCCTCACATGAAGAACAATATGATATCTTCTTTCAGGCCATGGCATATCCCCTATATATACAACAAGTGTGTACTGATAAATAACAAGATAAACATTTTTATCTTGACCCAAAATAGCAAGACAGTATTATCTTGCAAAGTTTGGCATGTCACAATGTATACTGAATCAATCAGATTGTAGCTTTCACAGGCCTTGGCACATGAATTGAACATGCTACATAGATGGTGCTGCCCTGGGAGTGCTCTGATGAGGTAAAGAAAGCCTGGAGTTCCTGAAGGGAACAGCACTCAATGCCATCCAGGTCATGAATGCTACTAGACCTAATGTTACCCCATTCAACTGTCTATCCTTGCTGGAAGGTATGTTTGGGAGTGTGGAAAAATCTGTGCTCTGACTAAATTGACTAATAAAACAGAAAGAGGGAGAGAGGCTGTCTGACTTCCTGATGAGGCTGAAGGAAGTATTGCTGGGGAATACTGAAAATGGAGCATGTTAGCTAATGACATGTACAATGTCTGGATCAAGTGCTACATAGAGGATAATGTATGGTCATCGATGGTTAACCGGTTTGTTAACTATTGAGAGGTTGCCAGGGTGACCACTTAAACCTCGAGAGCAAAGCTCGAGAGGTTTAGGTCACCATGGCAACCTCGAGATGAGTTAACAAAATGGTTACCCATCGATGTATCATACATTATATTTTATTGTGTATGGTACAATTTAGGTTTATACAAAAGAAAGCAGTTCCTTGCTGCAGTTTTTTTATGTTGCCGCTGCTCTGCCCTCACCGTCGTGGCTGTTTCTAGGCCGTCCAATCCATTTGTGTGCATGCCCAGACTGTTCCCAGTTGTTAACCCATCGATGTGACATACCATCGATAGGTTAACAACATCATGACGTCACATCGATGGTAAAACGTTGTTATAAAAAGGTAGATTTCCACCTATAACAATGTTCTACCATACATTATAAGGGGCTATATTCTCTGAAAACTGAGGGACCACGTAGATTGGCTGCCATCTTACAGAGAACTAGTATGAGAGGTATGGGAGCAGGATGTCCAGATTCTGAGATGAGAGACTTTTCAGGCAGTCCTGCCATTGACTCGCAGTTTGATGCCCATTGATGCTACCTTGGATGAAGTATCTGAGTTCATTATCACTGATCAAAAGGAGCAGATGAGAACTTTTACTGAGCCTGTGATGAGACTCTGCAACCACTGCAGATGTTTCTAGGCTGTGAGGTCACCTTTAAAGGTATGCACTTTGCCATAACCTTCTATGGTGAGGGAACCACACATAGAGGCCCTATGACTTACTCTTGTGGAAAAGTGTTGGACCCAGATTAATACATGTGTGGCCCCTGATAACCAATCATGCCATTACTGGGCATTCTGCAATCATTGTGGAGAATTAGAATATCTGGACAGAGAGTGCCTAAATCCCCAGAGGAGTGGATGAAAATGAAGGACAAGTTCTTGAAAATAGCAAAGAGACAGGGGATCTTAAATGGGGGTCAAAAAGTTGTAGTACCAGTGCTCCACCAAATTGCTTGAAAGCCTGCAGTTCATTCACATCAATTCATGTTTATGTTGATTGCACGCAGTGCAAGAAACATATTGCCACAGCTTGCTGAGAAGCAGGCTGTGGAGGCATGGCACTGTTGTGGCCAATGCCCCCACAGCCTGCAAAGGCTTGTCCCACTTCTCCCAATGCCATTGCAGGTTGCTGTTGGCACAAGTTTGGAATTTTCGCACCAACTTGTGACAAATCAGCCGCTGCAATCAGGGGCCGCCTCATCATTGCAGCGTAAGCCATCTGCTGCAATGAGGGAGCAACCTGTCATTGCAGGGTGGATCTAGCTAGCCTGATATTGTTTATCTGCCTATGGGGGATCTCACTCCCCGTCGGCATAATGTGACCCCCCCATTTTATTGTCTGCCTACGGGGTGCCCAATCCCATTTGGCAAAAAGGATTCCCCCCTTTGTTATTTGCAGACGGGGTGCCCAATACCTGTCAGCAGAAAGGAATCCCCCCTTTTGTTTGCCAACGGGGGTGCCCAATCCCCCATCAGGTACAGCACCCCCCCGCAAAAGCGAGACTCTGGTGGCACTCTGGGAGCCAACCCCAGCGTGCCAAATGCCACTGTGAAGTGAAAACCCTCCCTGCATTGTCTTTTTTTTTTTACCTGGAAAGAAAAAACAGTCCCTTGTGGTCTCCCAGACCCCCCCTCCTGCAACCCGCACCCACCCACTGCGCACCCTGCCTCCCCATACCCCCTCACCCCATACTTACCTTCGGAGTCCAGTAGGATGATCTTTGGTGGACTGGGAACACGTCTGTACTCTTCAAAGGCAACCGCAAACTGTGGAAATGTCGGTAAGCTGTATAATGGAGTAAATAGGGTTTTTCAACTTTGCTGCATATCTCAGGCATTTTTTGGAATTTTTCTACCAAATTTTCAAAATGGGGTTTTTGGGACTCTTCCTCATGAACGCTTCAACTGTTATGGCGTTAATCAGCCCCGAAAGGTGATTTTGCAGTCACTGCATGGAATCACCTTTGGGGGCTGATTAACAAAAACAGTGCCAGTGTTAATGAGGTGGGCTCTCAAAAAGCCTATGTTTCAAATTTGGTGGAAAAATTCCCCAAAATGACTGTTTTACGAGCGTGCGCTGCGCAGTTGCTATGCACGCTTGTAACTTCGTGAATTTGCAATATTTTTATGCCAGATTTTCAAGATTGCCATTTTGTCACATCTCCTTGTGAACAATACAGCTGTCATTGCTCACATCCTGGTGGAAATGTATTTTCGCACTTGCGGCGCAGAATAGTGCGTTCATTGTCAGAAATCAGTGTTTGAGACAGATTATGAAAATGACAGTGAGACTGTTGATGAGTAGAGGTCCTGAAATGGCTATGTAGAAAATTTGGTAACAATACTCCATAAAATGACTGTGTTATGAGCTTGCATTGCGCAGTTTGCACGCACGCTCGTAACTTCACGAATGTACAATATTTTCACTCCAGATTTTCAACATTGCCATTTTCCCACACCTACTTATGAACAGTGTAGCTGTCATTTTTCCCATCCTAGCCAAAATGTGTTTTCACAGTTCCGGCACTGAATAGAGTGGCCGCTGTGGGAAATCACTGCCCGGGACAGAATAATAAAATGACAGTGACACTTTTCATGAGCAGAAGTCCTAAAATGCCTATGTTGAAAGTTTGGTGATGATAGCCCATCAAACGACTGTGTTACAAGGGTACGTTAACTTTCCACACACCCTGCATAACTGTAGATTCGTAATATTGTCATGCCACATTTTCAACAATGGCAATTTTTCACACCTCCTTATGAGCAGTACAGCTGTCATTTTTCACATCCTGAGTGAAATGTGGTTTCACAGTTGCGGCACAGAATAACACAGTCACTGTGGGAAATCAGTGTTTGGGACAGATTAAGAAAATGACAGTGGCACTGTTCATGAGCAGAAGTCCTAAAATCGCTACGTTGGAAATTTGGTGTCAAAACTCCATAACATGACTGTGTTACAAGTGTGCATTCAACTGTTTCCACGCACCCTTGTAACTTTGCAAATCTGTAATTTTTTCATGCCACATATTCAGCAGTGGCATTCTTTCACACCTCCTTATGAACAGTACAGGTGTCATTTTTCACATCCTGGCTAAAATATGTTTTTGCACTCCTGACAGAGAATTGCATGGTTGCTGTAGGACATCAGTGTTTGGGATAGATTAAGATGGAATGAGTGAGAAGGGGGTGACCGAGCTCAACTGAGATCTGTTGGGACTGCTCCAGATTTGTTTGTGGGCAGAAAAAGGCCCCAACACAAGAGGCCAGTACAAAAGGGCAGCCTGCAGCACTGGAAGAAACAGAACGAGAGAGTGAGTGAGGGAGGGGGAGTGAGCAAACTGACCAGAGCGCTGTCAAGACTGCTGCGGATTTCTTTGTGGGCAGAAGAATGCATGAATGCAGGCAGGGGCCCAGTATAAAAGGCCAGCCTGCAGCGGTGGGAGAAACAGTATGAGTGAGTAAGACAGGGGGACTGAGTGAGCTCAATGGAGCTCTATCAGGACTGCTGTGGATTTCTTTGTTGGCAGAAAAAGGCACCAATGCAGGCAGGAGCCCCGTACAAAAGGGCCGCTTGCAGTGCCAGGACAAACAGAATGAGTGCATGACAGAGGGAGACTCAACGACCTCAATGGAGCTTTGTCAGTACAGCTGCATATTTATTTGTGGACAGACAAAGGTGCCAATGCAGCCAGCAGCTCCGTACACAAGCGCAGCCTGCAGCGCAAAGAGAAACAGAATGAGTGAGTGACAGAGCGGTAGTGAGTGAGCTCAATGGAGCAATATTGTGATTGCTGCGGATTTCTTTGTGGGCAGAAAATGTGGCAATGCAGACAGGAGCCCAGTACAAAAGGCCAGCTTGCAGTGCATGCAGAAACAGAATGAGTGAATGAGACAGGGAGAGTGAGTGAGCTCAATGGAGCTGTGTCGGGACTGCTTCAGATTTGTTTCTGGCCAGAACAAGCCACCAGTGCAGGCAGGAGCCCAGTACAAAAGGGCAGCCTGCAGCGGCAGGAGACACAGAATGAGTGAGTGAGGGAGGGGGAGTGAGTGAGCTCAACGGAGCTCTGTTGGGACTGCTGCAGATTTGTTTGTGGGTAGAAAAAGGCAGCAATGCAAGCAGGGCCCAGTACAAAATGGCAGCCTGCAGTGGCAGGAAAACCAGAATGAGCAAGTGAGAGAGGGGGGAGTGAGCAAGCTCAATGGAGCTGTATTGTAACTGCTGCAAATGGTGGCAACGCAGGCAGGAGCCCAATAGAAAAGGGCAGCCTGCAATGTCACCGGAAACAGAATGAGTGAGTGAGAGATGGGGACTTGAGCGAGCTCAACGGAGCATTTTCGGGACTGCTGCAGATTTCTTTGTGGGCAGAAAAAGGTGCCAACAGAGATAGGAGCCCAGTACAAAAGGGCAGGCTGCAGCACTAGGAGAAACAGAATGAGTAAGTGACACAGGGGAGTGAGCTCCCTCAACGGAGCTCTGTCGGGACAGCTGTGGATTTCTTTGTGGGCAGAAAAAGATGCCAAGACAGGCAGGAGCCCAATACAAAAGGGCAGCCTGCAGCACTGGCAGAAATGGAATGACTGAGTGAAAGAGGGGTACTCAGCAGGCTCAACAGACCTGTGTTGGGACTGCAGAAGATTTCTTTGTGGGCAGAAAAAGCCACCAACAGAGGCAGGAGCCCAGTACAAAAGGGCAGTCTACAGCGCCAGGAGAAACAGAATGAGTGAGTGAGAGAGGGGGAGTGAGCCACCTCAATACAGCTGTGTCGGGACAGCTGTGGATTTCTTAGTGGGCAGAACAAGGTGCCAATGCAGGCAGGGCCCAGTACAAAACAGCAGCCTGCAGCACCGGGAGAAACAGACTGAGCGAGTGACAGAGGGGCAGTGAGCGAGCTCAACACACCAGCACAATCAACATTCGGCATTGAGAAATGCTTGTTCTTACTCGCTTTTCATTCCATAATTTAAACATTTAAAGGTGTTCTTGTTCTTATAATTTAGTCAGATCATGATCAGCCTAACTACTGATGGCAAAGTGGCCCCCTCATCGGTCAGGAATCTACACTTTAAATTTTAACATGCCATTATGAACTGAGGTCCCACTGCTTTTTATATCTTTTGTGTGGAAATCACTCACTGGCTTAATCTTTTAACTTTAAATTTAACATACATGAGCAGAGTTCATAGTGCTTTCTTTCTTTATTGTGTGGCAATCACTCTTTGGCTTCATCTCACTGTTGGCTCCACAGACCAAAGTGTGATGACATCCCTTAATGAATACTAACACAAATACATTGCAATTTATATTGCAGTCCACTTGCAGGCAGGTATGCTACATTCTGTATTGTGGGGAGAGGGCAAAATTGTCAAAGTACAAATAGGCTGTTTAAGAATGTAAACACTGATCATGAACATTATGTGAATCCAATGACCCTGATTTCCCTTGGAGCATTCCTCCTTATCGTCACTGTCATTATCAATTGGAATGTAGTCTGTGACTAGGACAAACAAGAATCTTTGTACTATAAAAAAAAAGTTCTCAGACCAATATGAACTGACAAGCTGCAGAAATGGCATTGTAAGTGTTGCAGTCACCTTTTTTGAATGACTGACATTTGGTACCTGAAAATGAATGACTTTTTTTGCAGAATTTATCAACATTTTAAAGATAAAACTGCTTGAAGCCTACTGCGATGGACCAAATGATCTGGAAACCTCTTTGGATCACCTAGATAAAGATGATGCCATTGCCACATTTGTCAGTCAATTTAGTTAGTATACATGAACGCTGTGAGCATTAACAGACTTAGAGAGCTAGTGGAACCAAAACAGGCAGATAGGAAAATAATACAAATTTCAAGAAGTAGTCAGGTGCAACTTTTTAATTCTGAAGTATTTTCCTTTTTCCTTTTGCTCATTAGAAAGACTTCTATGTGATAATATGCTGATGTGTGGAACAGCTCTTATCCTGGCAGCTGACTTATCTCTCTCTGTTGCCCCCTCACTACATCATCAGTATTATGATCTTACTGTAAGTGACATCCCAAGTGAACAATCTGGTAGTCACTGAATGGCTGTTCCTAAGAAGCAGTGATGTCACAGTAAGTGAGGTCACAAAGCTGATGATGTAGTGGGGGACAGTAGATCAAGATACGTCAGCTGCCAGGCAGAGTGCTGTTCCACACATCACACCTACTAACATCAGGTAAACTATTTCTAAATAAACAAAGAGAAAAGAAAAAGTACCGCAGGTATAAAAGGTAATGGTTAGCTGCTTTTAAAATCTAATATTATTTTCAGGCAGTACAGTAGCTCTTTCAGCAAAATGAAATCCTTTGTAATACTGTTTTTCTCTAGAAAGGTGGGATGTATTCAATTTACACTACAGGATGGAAGAGGGACACCATTCTAGTGTTCCAATGAGCTGTAGCACCATCTAACCAGCTGTCTGTAAGTGATGTGTCTGAACTGGCTATAAAAAATTTAAAAATATTGGATAACATTGTTTTCAAAGTTCAATACCATGCTGGATAACCATAAAACTGATAAATGAATAGAACACTGTTTTTGAAGTGTTCTAACAAAAAAAAATTATCTGTTTGATGTTTTCTTTAACTGTAATTTGTAACATTAAAATATTAGATGTGGCATACACATAGACTTTTTTTTATTTCTTTTTAATATATTGGATGTGATCACAACCTGATACAGTCTAGTCTGTTGGTTTATCATCAGCAATATCATTGCAAGACTTGTATACATAATCTATATTTGTGGATATAAACCATTGTACTTTAAATAAAATTACTTTTATACAATATGACTGAGTGTATTATTTCACCATCATTCTTACCCGCTCTGAAATAAGTAAAAATGTATTTCTTCATGTAACAATTACTCTCATTGCCACTATGGAGATTGTCACCATATCTTTATTCGGGAGTAACAGTCCCCAGGTACCCAAGTGTTCCCACAGCATAACACCCTAAGAAGCAAAGTCAGGATCTTGACTAGACATGGAGAATGCCCATGGCCTTCAAAATAACTCAGCCTCTGAAATTGTGTTATGCAATTTGGCCATAAGAGATTCCGTTTAATAGATATCAGAAACCAACCTGCTCCACTCCCCAATGGTAGGAACATCCGAAAACATCCAATGACTTGTTATAGCCTTTTTGACTGCCAAAATATAAATGGGCAACAAAGTTCTATGGCAAGCTAGTCAATGGGGGGGAAATATAGCCAATAAAATCATCTCGGCAGTTGAATCTACCCTCTCTCCAAGACAATCTGACATTGCTTGTTGTAAGGTACACCAGTAGGGCATTCGGTGCAGGCACATCCAAAAAGTATGAGCAGAGTTAACATTCAAGCACCCACAAGCCCTCCAGCATTTACCATAAGAGGAAGGAAGGTATTTGGTGAGACTAGCAAGAGAGCAGAAAAACCGGACTCAGCATTTCCAGGCAAATTCCCACCATAAGTTAGAATGAGTTACCCTACCGATCAAAGGAGAGGCCTGAAGCCAATCTTGTTTGGGTATATCCATCTCAAGATCCCTACACCAGCTCCTCAAAATGGAAAGCGATGAATCCCCCATTCCCTCTCAGAGGATTTGATATAAATATCCCACCTGGTTCCCCCATGGCTGACCGGACACAGTATCCTTAAGGAATATCCAGAATATTGGAGTAGGATCAGGTTGTTTAGACATCACTTCTTTTTGTCTCAGAAGATAATATTTAACCTGAGGATATCTATAAAGATCCCCATCTGGCAAGCCATAGGCCCTCTGAAGCATCTCAAACTGAACAATGCCCTCATGAGAAATACCTGTAATTTTCCTTATGAATCGGAGTCCCACTTTCCTCCACTTTATAAAAGTATGATCTAATGAAGTGAGAAAAAAGTTACCATCTTCTGGGATTAATGTAAATAGAAAAAAATAATTCTCTAAAACCCTGATGTTTTTTCAGCCTATACCATTGTTTTAAAGCTTGGGCAGTGAAGGGTGTAAAATCCTTTAAACAAGGAAATTTCATTACTGAAACTAGAGTTATCTTTAATATGTCATATAAATCATTTATAGCAAATTCCAAGTCCTTCCAAGGTGCTTCAAAAGATGGAGAGAGCCACAGGAACAGTGTTTTAAAAATAATTTCCAGACCATAAAGCTTTAAATTGGGTAAGTTACTTCCTCCCTCTGCAAGTGGGAGCTGTAGCAAGGACATCCTAATTCGAGGTCTCTGACCACGCCAAATAAAATTAGAAATGATTTTCTCCTATAATTTAAAGTAAAAATTATAGGGAAAAGTAAGGATATTTTGAAATAGGTATAACAATCAAGGTAGGATAATCATACAAATGGACTCTATCCTTTGGAAAAAGTTTAAAGGTAGGTTGGACCAAGTCCACAAATCCGACTGAATTTGTATCGACAACGGCTCATAATTCAATAACTTTACATTATCCAAATCCTTGGGAAAAACTATGCCCAAGTACTTGAACTGTGTTCTGTGCCATTTTATTGGATATTTATTTTTAAGGGATTGGTGTGGGTTAAAATTTAAAGCAAGCAGGTCTGTTTTAGCTATATTTAATAGGAATCCCGAGATCTCAGTAAAAAGTGTCAAGGAATCCCATAGGGACGGGAGGGAAGTCTCAGGTGAAAGAGCTGTCACCAAAATATCATCAGCAAATAAAGCCACTTTATATTCTCTCTGACCCAAGGGAACCCCTTCTACCCCAGTGTTTCTCCGAACTGCCTCTGCCAGAGGTTCAATATAAAGTGCAAACAATAGTGGGGCTAGGGGACATCCTTGTCTCGTGCCCCTTTGTATGGTTATTGGCTGGAACAAAGACCCATTAATATGAATGAAAGTGGTAGGAGATGAGTAAATATTTTTGAGACAGTTTAGAAAAGAGTCCGGGAATGCAAATCTAGATAGAGTGGCCCATAAGAATTCCCATCCCACCTTATCAAACGCTTTGTCAACGTCTAAACTTATTATAATGGAGAGTATCTTTCTGGCCTGTAAGTGTTCCATTATTAAAAAAAGTCAATATAGATTATCTGAAGTATTTATCAGTTTCACAAAGTCAGTCTGGTCCTTATTTATTTATTTATTTATTTATTTATTTAAGCGTTGAACCAGGAAAGGCATACTGAGCAGGCTAATGATCATTTCCAGATGCATCCTGGGGGAGGGGCTACATAGACAATAGTTGAAGATAGCATAGATACAAGTGTAATACATAGTGGGGATTCACTAACATTTGGTTGTAGAGTCTAAGCATAGCGGTCAGGAAAACAGTGGTATAGACAATCAGTTTGACGGCATAGTACAAGTAGTTACATAATAGAGGGCTCTAACAAATTGTTCTTGATGCAGACAATGAGCAATAAGAGAGACAAGAGTTACAGTCATAGATTAGTTGCAGTACAAGTACAAAGTGCAGGAAACACAGTCATTTACACGGTGAGCTGAACTGTCTAGGTACATGTTCAGGTAGGGGCGAAATGGGCTTGGAGTATGGAGTTAAGGTGCAGAGGGGAGGAGAAGTGATGAATTTTTGCTGGGAGAGTGTTCCACAATGTTGGTATGCGATAGTTGAATGCTGCCTTGACCGGCAGTAGTGGACCTATGTGGGTCAGCCAGGGACTGAGAGTCCTGGTTTCTGAGAGAGTATGCTAGGGCGCAGGGGTTGGCCAAGGCAGCGGAGAGGTAGAAGGGGAGTTGTTGGGACCAAAACTTGGCAGGGATTTTGGTGCAGTGGGACTGTCTACTATTATGTAGAGAGGGGAGGCCCATAGATTGGTAAAGGGCACAATGGTGTGTGGAGTAGGGACAGTTTAGGGCAAAGCAGCAGAAAGAATAGAAGACAGGATCCAGTCTGGCTAGGGTAGACTTAGGGCCAGCAATATAGACTACATCCCCGTAGTCGAAAATGGGGAGGATCATTTTCTGCACAATGGTCCTCTGAACAGGTAAGGGGATGCTGTCACGATTCTGATAAAGTACACTGAGCCTAGGGTGCAACTTCTTGACTATGGATTCAATGTGTGTGGAAAAGCTGAGGTGCTGGTCAAGCCAGACTCTTAGGTATCTGAAGGAGGTAAAGGCTTCCAGCGGTGTCCCTTCCAGATTGTGGAATGTGATTGGGGATGTGAACCTGAAAACTCTCTGCCTAGTGCCAAAGGTTAAAGAGACTGTTTTCTTGGTATTGAGGAGGAGGTGATTTGAATGAAGCCAGTGCTGGACCATGATGAAGTCCTGCTGCAGTCTGGTCATGACCTCTGAGGACGAGGGGCCGGATGCATAGAGTACGGTGTTGTCTGCATTCATGTGGTTAAGGTGAGTGGGCAGGCAGAGGGCAGGCATTCATAAAGATTGAGAACAGGAGTGGGCCTAGAACAGAACCTTGTGGTACTCCTGAGGTGATTGGGAGAGGTGCCGAGGTGGAAGAACTGATACAGACAGATTGGGACCTGCCAGCTAGGTACGAATGGAACCAAGATGTGGCCCAACTGGATAGAGCAGTGCCGGCAAGTTTGGCCAGGAGTAGAGAGTGGATTAATTGAAGTAGTATTGGCTCTAATCTTTTGGCACATATGGCCATAAATATTTTATAGCCCACATTTAACATTGAAATTGGGTGATAAGATGAGGATAAGGTAGGGTCCTTGTCCGGTTTGAGTAAAGGGGCAAGAATAGCATAACTCTAAGAAGAAGGCGGGGTCTCTCCCTCTGCCACAGCAACACACGCTGGCAAAAGACTGGATAATAACTGGGGGATAAAAATGTTGTACCATTCTGGGCCAAAACCATCTGGGCGTGGACATTTCAAAGATTTAATTTGGTTGACCTGTTGAAGGTCTGATGGGGCTTTCCAACTGAGTAAGCTGAGTATCAGACAGCTTGGGTAAAGGAAGCTTATTTAAAAAAATCTTGTATATGAATATTTTGTTCTGGAGGAGGGTGGGGGGCTGTGTATAGAGATTCATAAAATTGTGTAAAGATCTGTTTAATTGGATCCTCCTTATAGGTGGAGGTACTTGTTATAGTGGATTTTATTTTTAAGATTGTTGAAGCCCTTTTATTGGCCCTTAACTTGTGGGCTAATGTTCGTGCCTCTTTTGCCCCCTTCATAATGGTATTGTTGTAGATAGACTAAATTCTGAAGAGTTTTACAATTCAGTATCTTTTTTATCTCTTGTTTTAAGCCTCTAATCTGTCTTTGAAGGGCAATATCTTCTTCCCTACATGAAAGCTGGTAAGAGGTCAGGAGGTTGCCAGGAGGTCTAAACCTCACTCTCAGGTTCTTGGCAATAATGGGAATGCAAGAAATAGCAGACATTTTACATAAGAGTAATAAACTTGTTTATTACTACCAAAAAGGATAAATCAGAGTTGCCCTAAGCAGTTCTTACCAAATACGAACTGGGAACCAATGCTAAGCATTCCCAATACCTCGAGGATTCTCCATGTCTCTTGGGGTCTCCAAGGTAGAAGACATAATGTCTTCCATTATATACCTATGATAATTACTATGGTTACTGTAAGACAGAAACATTTCTATTAACAGAGATGAGCCCTATTGGCTAAATTACAAGTGGCTTCAAAGTCCAAGATAACATTATACAATTTTGTAGCAGTCATCACTTTGTAAAGACAAAGGAAGCATAGTTGTACATATAACAGTGTAATAGTACAAATTACTAAAAGGTGGCAATGCTGACTTATATATATATAAAATCACACATGCCCCCACAATGCAAATCACCACAGAATGTTATGCTGGTCCAACTTTAAACAGAATTGCTTGGTGCTGAAAGGCCTCTCACACAGTTTGCAAAGGATGCTAACAGAAGACATAGACACGTGTTTCGTTCTACCAGGACTCATCAGTATGCCTCATCTGTTTGACACCCCAGTGGAATGGACCAGCTACCCCTAAGGCAGTGTGCCTGGGATATATTTGGTGAACCCATTAAAATAAAACTATTTAAAAGATGAAGAACCTCTGTATAAACACTGGCAAGGGTTACCCAGGGCTTTGGCTGGGAAGCTAGTTTCAAGAAGATACAAAATCACACATGCCCCCACAATTGAAAGCATCATGGTCTACATATGCAAATCACTACAGTGCATTGTGGGGGCATGTGTGATTTTGTATTTTCTTGAAACTTGGCTTCCCAGCCAAATGCCCTTTGGGGTAACCCTTGCCTCAGTGTTTACGCACAGAGGTTCTTTGTCTTTTAAATAGTTTTTTATTTTAATGGGTTCACCACAATATATCCCAGGCACACTGCCTTAGGGGTAGCTGGTCCATTCCACTGGGGTGTCAAACAGATGAGGCATACTGATGAGTCCTGGTAGGATGAAACACGGTCTATGTCTTCTGTTAGCATCCTTGCAAACTGTGTGAGAGGCCTTTCGCACCATGCAATTCTGCTTAAAGTTGGACCAGCATAACATTCTGTGGTGATTTGCATATGCAGCCCATGATGCTTTGCATTGTGGGGGCATGTGTGATTTTGTATTTCTTGAAACTTGGCTTCCAGCCAAATGCCCTTTGGGTAAATCCTCTGCCTCAGTGTTTACGCACAGAGGTTCTTTGTCTTTAAATGTTTTTATTTTAATGGGTTCACTACAATATATCCCAGGCACACTGCCTTAGGGGTAGCTGGTCTATTCCACTGGGGTGTCAAACAGATGAGGCATACTGATGAGTCCTGGTAGGACGAAACACGTGTCTATGTCTTCTGTTAGTATCCTTTGCAAACTGTGTGAGAGGCCTTTCGCACCATGCAATTCTGCTTAAAGTTGGACCAGCATAACATTCTGTCGTGATTTGCATATGCAGCCCATGATGCTTTGCATTGTGGGGGCATGTGTGATTTTGTATTTTCTTGAAACTTGGCTTCCCAGCCAAATGCCCTTTGGGGTAACCCTTGCCTCAGTGTTTACGCACAGAGGTTCTTTGTCTTTTATATATACTGTATATATATATATATATATATAATCATTACAAGGACACAGATGTCCTAACATCTTATAAGCAAGAAATACATATATGTATTAGAAAGCAGAAGTGTATAACAATAATATGCATTCATATTCAGACATCTACTTTTGTACAGTAGATGTTTTATGCCCTATATGTTAGTGTAACATATACCTAAGTGTTAGCTGTCTATGGTGTACCCATGGGGGTACCAATAAGGGTGCAGGGACCCCGTGTAACTTTACACCCCTTGTTGCCTCTCAGGGCAACACAGCAAAAATAGGGAAATGGATAGAGAGTGGGGTCATTTACAGACCCGATGTGTGAGTCTTGTAAAGGAAATCCAGCTGTCTCACGGTGTTGATGCACTGTGCGTCGGAGGCAGCAAAACATAATAAGGAGAAAAAATATAAAAAATGCTTGTATAATAACAAACCCTTTAAATGTAATTTCTAATCAAGTGCTAGTTAATGCACTGATGATATCACCATCATTAATAAGTGCAAGGACAGCTTCATTAGCTTTAGTAATGTTATATCTGATATGGATGAGATGAATATCTTTCCTCTCTAAAAGTGATTTTAATGTCAGTGTAAGGTGGTCAATGTGTACATTAAAATACGATAAATACTCAGATAGGGTGAACAGATAATCAGGGTTACCATCAATGATATCAGCGTCCATAAGAGGGACGGGGGTTATAACAGTATGTCCAATAACTGCTTTCTGATGAGGGACAAAGCAGAAGTTGGGACTATCTATAATACATGTCTGCATTCCGTATACAAAAGATTTTATATTTGCAAGCACACAATACTCCCCGGCATAATTATATTGCATTTTAACAGTGGGGAGTCTCCATTTTTGCAACTGTACTAGGTAGGTGTAGGTTGTCTTTGAAATCCGTGTTGACAGGCAATGAACCTCCTCTCGATAAGATTGTTAAAGCTTGTCTGGAGCTAATGCTGAGTCTGAAAAGTCGATGCCATTAGTGCTGATGTCATCGTCCATGGAAAAGGACCAATCAATACTGTCAGGAGAATAACCACATACAGGTTTAATAACATCAAATACACCACATCGACACAAGTAAATATAGCCCTTCTTCGCACAGCAATCCATGTGTGGGGCAACCCAGGCATCCAGGATAGGATGGAAGACCAATAGAGGAGGCAAGCAGAGGTGTTCTCTGTAGATATCTTCATCAAAGTGCCCAATAGAGTGAACAGTTGCAAGTTTATCAAATAAAGCTGTAGTAGGATCAAAACATGGTAAAGAGACAGTAAAAGAAACAAACACTGTATCCTTAATAGAACATTTCTTAGAAGTAAAACATGGACCAGCATTAGATTGCCTGGTCATAAACCCCAAATTCCTAGCTGTGGATAGTGGAATGATTAGAGTTCATTGCATATACATTGCAATGCAGCTAGGGGTTTTTCCCCGTAGACAGTACCATTTAGAGATATGTCTGTCATGAATGATATCAGGGATCCCCCTTTGCACAAGATGCCAGTCTCACGAAGGTGACCTCCTTCATATTTTCTGGAGTTGTCCTAAAATCACTCCACTTTGGACCATGATTAATCAGCATGCTGATTCTCTTTTAGGGTTCTCAGAATTGTTCACCCCCGAAATATGTCTCTTTGGGGATTTCTCCTCTATTTTGGTGGTGAACAGGAGGTATCACATAGCATTGATGTCGATGTCTGTTAAAAAGGTGGTGTCGAGGCACTGGAAGGACAGGGAGGTGCCATCTTATGTTGAATGGCTTCAGGAATTGCTGGCGAACCTCAGAACAGAGAGGACAATTTCCAGTCTGTACAACAAACTGGAAAAGTTTGACAAGATCTGGGGCCCACTGCAGACTCTTTATGCACTACAGGCCTAAGTACTACCAGGTTTTATTCTCTGGTGTTGTGCCAAAGAGTACAGATGCGCTGGGTTATTCGGGGTGGGTAGTGGGTTGGGCAGGCTGGGAGGGTGGGGGAGAGCGAATCATTTTGTATTTTGTGTCTGCCCTTTGGGGTTTACGATGTACTTCACTATGATTCATTCTCTGTAATGGAAACTTTAATAAAATTTAAATTGCAAAAAAATGAATGATGTCAGGGATCTTTCCAGATTCTAGATTGCAGAAAAGATGATTGATGGCAGTGATAATGTATGAGCCATAGGCTGAACACAATATCTCATGGGCAATATATTTTCTATCTGCTTCTTTTTTTATTTTGTGCAATGAGGGCATTAATTGTATCTTTGGAATCCATAAATGCCTTAGCGATGTCATGCATGTTATATACAGTGTATCTTCCTTCCTGACTAAGGCCATCCACACCATGCAATAATGGGGGTATAATATCATTTACCAAACCAGTTTTGAATTTAACAGAATGTGATTTGATAGCAGCAATGTCAGCCTTATTCCAAATAGACATACCTGCACCAAAAAGACCTGTGATGGTGCCCATGGCACCTGTGACATCAGAACTGTCAACTTCACAGGTATTACGTTTGTGACTTTGATTGTCAGGATTAGGTTTCCTCCTGAACTTGACTCTATGCTCGGTGGTGTGTACCCAGGCAAGAGGGTCTTGAGTATGAATCTGAAAAGCTGCTAAACTATCAAGCAATAAAGTACTATAAAAAATTTATTTTATAAAACTAAATAAAATTTCTCTCATTCACTAAAAATGCCACCAACAGCTTAATCTGGTTCAAGGTCAGTTGGCATGCATCTGTATCCCCCCTCCCCTGGGTCGTGCCTGAAAATAGGCAGGATTTTTCTAGTGCACTTACCCGGTCAACAAAAGCTAAAATAAATAAAAAAAAATAAAAATAAAATGCTGAAGTATTAGTAGTACTGTATGACACATACCAAAATCTTTCATATTGCAGTAAGTTAAATTGAACAAAATAGGTATATGCATAAATTGTAAGTTATTAATAAATGTACCAGGAAAGGCAGTGGCTGATAGACCACTACGGGGACCTGGGGTATGTTTTAGACATTCTAAAAGCTGCTTATCAGTAGGAGGTAACACAGAAAGATAAATGTCAGCAAAGGCCATGTTGGTGTACAGCACAAAATTTCCTGGCAGAGTCTTTAGACAATGAATTACAATATGAGGGATCAATCAAGGCAGTGATAGTGTATAAATCAGAATGTCTGAGAGCAGTCTGGAGCAAGGACAGTGAACCATTAGGGGATAATTTTGCATTGGGACAGTCGTGGAAAGTTTCCTTGGAAAGCTTGGCCACAGGGAGAATTTTTCCTTGCGATGTGGTTTGCTACTCAGTTTGTAGGGTAGATTTATTAGGAGCAACCACTGAGGCAGTGAGGTAGGCATCAGAACCTTCCTGGACAGTAATAAAATTGTTGGGTATATTGATAGAAACTCCCTCTGGGGCAGATGCTGGAGGATCAAGGTGAGGAAGGAGGTGCTTTACCGTGACTTGGATGCAGGGGGATAAATCCTGAGATGAGGAGAAAGTGGAACAAGATAGCCATCTTGTCAGAGTACCTGAAATGGAAAATGAAACATTAGTAAGTAACTGACATGCTCTGTAATGTACGCTATACCCTATCTGATGTATGCTCCAGCTAGTGTGTACTCCTACCAATGTATGTACTACTGTGTACTCCTGCAAATCTATGTTATTATTTTCTGTAACTAATCTGGGTCGCTCCTGAAAAAGGGACCTCTGGTCTCAGTGAACTTACCCGGTTATCAAAATCTAAATAAATAATAAATAAATAAGTTAGTACTATTCTTCACAATGGGATGAGGAAAAGTAATTATACTCCTTTATACAGTTTCAACTGGTTTGCATGTAATCATTTGCCAGTCAGTGTGTTGTTGTGCATTAGTCTAACCTGACAGACTGCCAGACTGAGCTTATTGACAACAGGGTAGGGGGCCTTCCCATTTATTGGAGAAGGAGTGTGTGGAATGTGCAAATCTGAGAACCATTACCTGATCGCCAACTTGCCAATCCACTTCTTGTGCGTGTTTGTCAAACTGTATTTTGGACTGTTGCTGGGCCTTGCCCATGCAGTTGGCAGCATACAAGTGTGGATGTATGAGGTCTTGTCTAAATTTCTCCACATATTGGTCTACAGACACACGGTCTGCCATGGGGGTATGCAGGTCAAGCAACAAGTGTTCAGTTTATCTCATCTGTCTGCCAGTCATCACCTGAAATGGTGTCAACTGGATGGTGGCTGAGGGTGTGCCCCTGATTGCCATAAGGAGTAATGGCAACAGGGAATCCCATGTCTTGGGATTGTACTCAATGAATTTGGAAAGCATTTGCTTAATCCGTCTGTTGGATCTTTCTACTTGACCTGAATATTGTGGGTGGTAGGGTATGTGGAATTTCTGGTGAACTCCAAGGAGTCCAAGTGCTTCATTCATCAACTCACCTGTAAAACTAGTTCTTTTATCGGAGTCTACCTTGAGAGGTAGGCCCCACCTGGAGAAAATCTGTTCCACCAGGATTTTGGCAGTGGTTTTAGCAGTACACGTCTTAGTGGGGAAAGCTTCAACCCACTTAGAGAAAAGATCAGTTACCACAAGAGCATACTTGTTGTCTCTACTGGTATTGCTCAATGGACCAATAAAGTCAATCTGTATGACATGCTAAGAGCCAGAGTGTCTTTGTAGCAGGAGTTTGTCATTCCATTTTGGTGGGGATGGGATTGTTTTGTGCACAAACAAGACAATTATCTATGTACTGTTTGACATCCTTGGTGACACCAGGCCACCAAGCGGAGGTCTTGAATCTTTGCAGTGTGTTTTCTACTCCCTGGTGTCCACCAGTAGGGGTGTCATGCATTTGGTGCAAAAATTCAGACCTGAAGTGTCTGGGAAGCACCTGCAATTTGGTGGGGGTATCATCTGGCTGATACCAGATGAGCTTGTCATCTAGGGACAAGTGTAACTTACCTTCATGCCTGTGGTAGGGGTTGTGGGTAGGTAAATTCTGTTCAGTGCTCTTATCAAGGAATCTGAACACATCTTTGAGCTCAGAGTCAGCATGCTGGGCCACCAACATGTCCAAGGGGGAAAAGGGTTCGGGCTTCTTTTTGAGTGCTGCAATGTGTACAGCTGACCTGGCTTCAGGATGGTCCATCATCCAGGTGTCCCCCCTCAGGTCCCTTCCTTTGCAAGGGTGTCCACAGTGTCATTGAAGGCATGATAGGGGTCATGTACGGAGTGAGCTTTAACTTTGTGTACATAGAGTTTGTGTGCAAACCTTTGTGCCAGTGAGTGTATGTATTGTATATTTCCAGTTCCTTATGTTTCACTGGACTGCTGTCAGAGGAGAGGAAAGAGGTCTTTTGCCAGAAAGGAAGAAATTCTGTAAGAGAACAACAGACCCAGTTACTGTCTGTAAAGATGATGGTATCCTCAGTCCCATGCTGAATGAACTCGAGGGCACAGGCCACCACTGCCACCTTAGCATATTGTGATGATTCCACACTGCGACGTTTAGAAATTTTAACAGTGTTATCATAAGGATAAATTTATTAAGATACCCATCCCTGCAATTTGTTCTTCCTGATAATAGGAAGCTGAACCATCTGTAAAGATATGACACAATGAGGTGTTCTCAAGTAGTTGTGGTGTGGCAGAGAGGAAAGGGCCTAGATCTGGAAGATCAGGAGGTTGCAGTGTACATTCATGGGGTTCTCCTTGGAAAAGGAGGCCAATGGCCAGCATGGATGGCATTTTGGTTGGGTGGACCTGAATGTCTCTATCCTGGAGAAGAAGTGACCAGTGTGTCAGACTGGTGTTAGAGACTGACCCATCCTTCACTCTATCTGATAGCAGAAAGGCAGTTGGGGTGTGGCTTGTGTTAGTCAGAGGAGAGCACTCAATGATATACAAGAAGTGCTTGACAGCCCAGTAGGTAGGTAGCTAGAAGGTTCCTTCCACAAAGGATGTACTTCTGTTCCACTGGGGTCAAGAGCTGTGATGCATATGCAATGGGTTTCAAAGTGCCATGAACCTTCTGCGCCAGTAATGCTGACATGGCTATGTCAGTGGTGGCACATTCCAGATGGAATGGCAAGGCTGGATTGGGGTTGACCAGAACTGGGACTGAGGCCATGGCCTCTTTCAGTGATGTCACAGCCTGGGTGTGAATGGGGCCCCAATTCCAGGGAATGTCCTTTTTCAGTAATCCATACAGAGGAGCAGCCTTTTGAGCAAAATCACAGATAAAATCTCTAGAATAATTTACCATACCTAGGAATCTCCGAAGAGTGGCCACACTGGTGGGTAATGGCAAGTTTTCTAATCCTTATATCTTCTTCCAGGTAGGGCTTCGGCCTTGATCAGTTATTCTCAGGCCCAAAATGAGTACCTCTTTCTGACATAGTTGTGCTTTTGCTGGGTTACATTTGAGGCCTGTTCTCTGAATGAGGGTCAGTAGTTCATCCAAGAGATCCAAGTGTTGTACCTGTGTGACTGCTGCCAACACTAGGTCATCCACATACTGCAAGAGACAGTCGGGAGTAGAGAAACCCTCAAGGGTGTCCATCATATGTAGATGGAACAAGGAAGGGCTGTTATGGAATCCCTGTGGTAAGCAGGTCCACGTGTACTGTCTACCCTCACAGGTGAAAGCAAACATATACTGACACTCTTAGGGGCCAATGGCAATGACCAGAAACCACTGGAGATGTCCAGGGCACTGAACCATTTTTGATCGGGGTCAAAAGTCACAGCACATCAGATGCTGATGCCACAGTTGGGGTGCAACTGGGGGTGACCTGATTCAGTCTTCTGTAGTCAATAGTAAGTCTCCAGGCACCCCTGGGTTTCCTCACAGGCCACACTGGGGAGTTGGTGGTAGAGACACATGTCCTGATTACACTTTGTTTGAGGAGTGATTTTATTGTTTCCCTAAGAGAAGACAGGGCCTCTGGTGGAAAAGAATATTGCCTTTGTCTCTCATGTGCTGGGCCTGTCACTTCTATGACAGTGTGCATTCTGCCACAGTCATGCTCATTGGTGGAAAATGCCTCCAAATGCCTTTGTAGAATGGGAAGGAGCGTTGGGAAAAACTCATGGTTCTTGAACAAATCTATGACATCATACTCTTTGTTGTTGGCAGATATTGTTGCCACTACATGTGAATCAGGAATCATGATGGTAGGTATTGACCCTGAATCTGTATCAGTAACATGGTGGCTAGGTCCACCACACAGCTGTGTGGTGCTAGAAAGTCATTTCTGATTATACTAGGATGATCATGCAATACCATTAGCTGGAAGGTGTGATAGGCCTTCAGGTGTCCCAACTCTACAGGTAGTGGTAGAGAACGGCATGCAGGCAACCTAGTTCCATTTACTCCTGACATGTTGGTCCTCCATCTGGTGGACCAAGGTGATGTCTCTGGGTGGTCATCATATAATACTGACACAGCCATGCCTGTATCCAATAGCACTGTCAGTAGGCAGACCCCAACCTCGGCCTCAGTGCAGGGCCTTCCGTTTGCATCCAAGACCAGCTTGTTTACAATACAGACTAGAGCTTGTAACTGTCAATCTGTACCAATGAAAGCATGGAGGGATTGGGCCTGGCTCCTTTGAACCACCTCACCATGCTACACTGACACTATATAAGGAGCCACTTCTGGGTTCAGGCCAGTATGGGCCAGAGGGTCTGTACTTTCTGGTATCTCCATGGCTTGTTGAGGCCTGTGCTCCCATATGTATGGCCACAAGGGCCTGAGTGGGAACAGCATCTGCTACGGAGCGCTCTTGCCCTAGAAGTTCTCGGAACTTCCGAGTCTCTTCAGCTAGCTTCCTATATGAAATGCCTTTTCTTTGTTGTTTACCCTTGTTATTCTAGTGGTATTTCTTATTCTTATGGTAATTCCGGTGCCCACTCCATTGTTGTTGATGCTGCTGTTGTTGTGGTTGTTGAGCCTGCCAGGGGTGTTGGTTGTCTGCGGGGAGGAGCTGTTTCTCATGGCCTGCCCTTCCACCATGTAGTGCTTCATGGTCTCTGGAGTAGTATCCATGGTGGCTATTTTCTTGGAACCAGAGCCCAGATCACGGATGTAGAGTTGATAAACTCTCTCAGTTTTCTGAAGAATGTCAGCAAACCTCTCCGTGGTGGGATAGGTGGCTGGCTCTACCTTTTCTCTTACTGCAGGGATCATGTTCCTAAGGATTCTTATACTCGAGATAAGGTCTACATCTGCAGCTTCCTGTGCAAGATGCTTCCCTGCTTGCTAGGCCATCCAGAGCCTCTTGTGATAAGTCGCTGGACTTTCTTTTGCATTCTGTTTCACAGGGTATGCAAGCATCACTCCTACTACACCCGGGCTGTGTGCAGAAATTAGTTCAGCTGCAACCTCATCAAAGGTGGCGGTGCCATCCAGGCGAACAGCATCAGGGAGTTTTGCCCACAATCCAGGATCAATGGTCTGGTGTAGAATCTGGACATGGTAGTCTGAAGTGAGACTAAGCATTTCACATTCAGCATGCATCTTTTCCAAGTGGCAGCTGAGGTTGTCAGACGAGCTCATCCAACCAATACTGTCAGCTATTTGCTGAACAGAGTAGGCCATATGTAGGGGATTATTGGCACAATCAGGTGGAGGTAGGTTCTCTTGGGTGCTGTCCAGGGCTGTCTGAGCTGTGGCCTCTACCACGGAGTGGACTATACCCTTCTGAGTACCAGTTTCATGGATAAGCTGTCTTACTTGGCCTTTTAAAACCCGCTTATTTCTCTCTGGAATGGGCACACTGTTTACCGCATTATCAATCATTCTCTCTATCTTCTGCCTGTCTTCCACATTAATAACGGTAACCGGTGGTGCCGTTGGGACTAAGCCTGGGCCTATCCCCCCCTATCATGGGGGTCACCATGTTGGCATCGCCCATGATGTGCATCATGACGTCGGTGACGTATGTCATGGGTTTGGGTGTGACAGGTGTCCGACATGTTGTGGATGGTGGGGTGGGGATTATGGGCAATAGTAGGGGTGTGACTGGGCATTGTACTGTGAGATATCATCATCTGACATCTCCCCCTCAGATGACGTGGTCAAGGTGGGGGCTGTGCCTCCCATCGCCTTGACATGCCCAGCCAGAACCTCCCGCTGATGGTGCAGTTTCACTATCTTGGCTTCACATTCAGCATGATTCACATTTGCAATATTCATATCTACTTCATCCTGCATCTGTTTCTGCAACACTCTATACCCGGCGCTCAATTTACGATTGTTCCTAGTAGCCACTTCTAAGTCATTACGTACCTGGTTTATCTTGTCCTGAATCTCTCCCAGCTCCTCACTCAATTGCTTATTCATTCTACTTAATAAGTCATTCATTTGCAAAGCCTGACTCTTATCCTGCCTCAAACTTTCACATTCCTGTTTCAAGATACAAAGTTCCTGTTCACCTGCTTGAGTGGAATGATGCAAAAAGAAATCCTTTTCATTTTGCAGAGTTTGGAGTTCAGATTCCAAATCCTGCTCACGTCTCACACATTTTGTTTCCTGCAACCCCATCTCCTGCTTAAGAGATGAGATTGACAGTTCAAGGGTTCAAATCCTTGCTTCGGAGGCATCCAGAACAGCATAGAGATCTGCGACCAACAGCCCTTTAGCTTGCCGCATTCTGGCTGTTTGTCTCATCTCTGAGTACTGAGTTGAAATCCCCAGTACAGGGTTTTCAGATTGACTTGCGTCCCATGTGAAGTCAGCCCATCCTCCATGGGATGCAAGAAAGTTTGAGACATTGAGTCTCAGTTCTGCACAGATATTGGATACAGTGGCCATTGTGTGGGAGGGAATGAAAAATCAAACTATGAAAAAGGCACCGTGCTGTGTATCGATTTACAACAGGAGCACTTTATTCACAGTCGGCCTACTGTGCACTTGTAAGCTTGCAATTCAAAACTACTGTGGAGTGGGTCGAGTCGGCATCAACCACACCCAGAAAGCAGCCAGATTTTTCAAGGTATTACAAAGTGGTCATAGAATGGGAGAGGTGATGCGGGAATGCACACCTACAGTCCCCGTTGGGAAGGGAATAGTTTGAAGCAACAAATGAAACTGCAAACATCAAATATTGCCTGCACATGGTCGCCAATTGTCAGGAGGTCTAAACCTCACTCTCAGGTTCTTGGCAATAATGGGAATGCAAGGAATCACAGACACATTGTGTAAGAGTAAAAAACTTGTTTATTACTACCAAAAAGGATAAATCAGAGTTGCCCTAAGCAGTTCTTACCAAATACGAACTGGGAACTAATGCTAAGCGTTCCCAATACCTAGAGGATTCTCCATGTCTCTTGGGGTCTCCGAGGTAGAAGACATAATGTCTTACCTTATATACCTATGATAATTACTATCATTACCGTAAGATAGAAACATTTCTATTTACAGAGATGAGCCCTATTGGCTAAATTAGAGGTGGCTCCACAGTCCAATATAACATTACAGAATTTAGTAGTAGTCATTACTTTGTAAAGACAAAGGAAACATAGTTGTACATATATCAGTGAAATAGTACAAATCACCAAAAGGTGACAATGCCGACTTATACATATAATCGTTACAAGGACACAGATGTCTCAACATCTTATAAGCAAGAAATACATATATGTATTACAAAGCAAAGTGTATAACAATAATATGCATACATATCCTGACATCTACTCTTGTACGGTAGATGTCCTATGCCCTATATGTTAGTATAATATATTCCTAAGTACTAGCTGTCTATGGTGTACCTATGGGGGTACCAATAATGTTGCAGGGAGCTCGTGTAACAAGGTCCTCTAAAAATTTCAATCTGGCATTCTGTTTTCTATGCTTCCGAGAAGCATATTCTAAAATCTCCCCCTTAAAACAGCCTTCAGTGCATCCCATTGAATTGGGTGGGATACTTCTGGGGTCAGATTATCCGGAACTACCTGATGGATACGTTCCCTCATGCAGTCCAGGAATTCTTGGTCTTTAAGGAGAGACATGTTAAATTGCCAAGATTTGAATTTTCTTTGCTTACCCAGGTCTATTTTGAGAATTAAGGGGTTATGATCAGATAATATCCTTGGTTCAATTAAAATATCCTGAACCAAGGTAAGATGCTCCCTGGTAACAAAAAAAATAATACAACATAGACTATGTTCCGTGACGTGCTGAGAAAAAAGTATACCCTGAGCTGATGGAAATGTTCTCCTCCAGACATACTCAATGCCTAAAAAAGCCAAATTTCTCTTCAAATATTTTTCTGCTTTGGGCAGTCTATTGAGCTTTGGATTGGAAGAGTCAAAATGAGGATTTCAAGCCAAATTGAAATCACCACCCATAATTAAAACACCTTTATGTCATTCCATCACCCTACTGTATGCAGAAATGACCGCACCACTGGTAAAGGAGTTTGTGAAGGAAGATAAGTATTGACCAAGGTTATTGTCTGGGAGTAAAATGTACCCATTAGAATTACATATCTGCCCTGTGGATCTGAAAAAGAATCCTGGACTTCAAATGGACTTGTAGAAGGAATTAAAATTGCCGTGCCCCCTTATGTTTCCTTGGGTGAGAGGAGCCATCTACCCCACAGATCCAAAAAGCCACTGCCTAAGGAGGGCACTCTGTCCTCGAGCACACCAAAGCTGTCTGCCCCACAAACCCAAAAAGCCCCTGCCTAAGGAGGGCATCCTGCCCTGAAGCACGCCAAAACCGTCTGCCCCAACGATTCAAAAAGGTAAATTCATAACCTCCCTGCTCAAGGTTTCCATCGAACTGCACACCGAAGCCTTTGTCCTCAGTTCAAATATTTGCACCTTTTATGGGACTGCTTCTGCTCAGCTCGAACCACCAGAGTTAAAAGTTCTTTTCTCCAGTGTGAAGCGATTTGCTACTGAGCCTCATCTAATGTCAGTATTTGTGCCCATAAGTGTGGGTAGCGCTGCAAGCTAAATTGACTGATTTTGTAGCTGTTTGTGTCTAAATCAGGAGTGCACCAGTTTCAAACTGATCTCCAGCAGCTCTCGGTGATCTGACCCGCCGTGTACTACCATGGGCAGCTCTGCTTGGTTAGCTCTGCAGTTCTTCTCTGGACAGATAATTGGCCCTGCCTGAGGTTAAATTATTTAATACCATCTCAGGACTCACCTCCTGCGAGGCTTCTCAGGGTTGTAAGGGATGGTTGGACTCTTCAGTTTACTGGAGTGTTATGGGAGCTGTTTTACCTAAGCTTTCACCTTCGTATAGTAGGGTACTCTCATGTTCATTCCAAATGTATTTACAGCCACTGTTTTCTTGTATATAAGCTCCTAGGTATGAATTTAGTTTAAATTAGTATGTTCTGTTTGCTTATTTAAACTGATTCCCAAAAATGAGACCCTAATCTGCCTTAGTTTTTGTCTCTTGTATTTTCTCTGTTCTCTCCCTCCCTCCATTTGCTCCTCCCATCCATGGCCCCTCCCTGATACTCCTCAAATTACTGTCCCCTCCTGTTTATCTCTAGCCCTATTTAACTGTGTTCACTTTCCTTTCTCCCTCTCTCCTAGCCCCTGCCTAAGGAGGGCACCCTGCCCTGGAGCGAACCGAAGCCGTCTGCCCCACGGATCCAAAAAAGTAAATTCGTATCCTCCCTGCTCGTGGTTTCCATTGACGGTATGCCGAAGCCTTTCTCCTCAGTTCAAATCTTTGCACCTTTTATGGGACTGCTTCTGCTCAGCTCAAACCACCGGAGTTGAAAGTTCTTTTCTCCAGTGGGAATGAATTTGCTACTGAGCCTCATCTAATGTCAGTACTTATGCCCATAAGTGTGGGCAGTGCTGCAAGCTAAATTTACTGATTTTTAGCTGCTTGTGTCCAACTCGGGACTGCGCCAGTTTCAAACTGATCTCCAGCAGCTCTTGGTGATCTGACCTGACGTGTACTACCATGGGCAGCTCTGATGGATTAGCTCTGTGTTTTTTCTCTGGCAAATAATTGGCCCTGCCTGAGATTAAATTATTTAATTCTGTCTCAGGACTCACCTCCCTGCAAGGCTTCTCAGGACTGTAAGGGACGGTTTCACTCTTTGGTTTATTTCCCGCATCCGCTGCACGGCTACTCCCACCTGCCCCCCCACCACTCCCACCCTTGGCTAGCATTAGCTTTATAGTCATGATTGCTCAATACCATGCCCCGTGGGCATGGGAGTGATGTTTTAACTATCTCCCTGCTTTCTCATTTGTATCTTATATTCTGTTACCACTAGAGGGCATCTACAATCTTATAAATCTTGCCTGCTTCTTCTATATCGTAGCCTATTTTACTAGCTCGTTTTCCGTGCATTTCTTGTTCTAAACCCCTTTTTGCCACTCTGTTTTCTCATTACCTCCTGCTCGCTATTTACCCCTCTAAAATGCCTTCCCCACATTCTAATCCCTGGGCATTTTACCCTTGTGTATTATTTCTTGTAGCCTCATTTCTTATCCCCATTGTGTGGATCCCAGTGATTAGTAGCCCACCCTCCCCAAACGGGCACCACTTTCACCCCAAAGATTTCACCTTCTCTAATATGCTTATTCTGTCTCAAATGCCACTAGCCACCTCACCGCTCTTTGTCCCAAATAGGACTGTTTACCATGCCACCTACTTATTACATAGTTTTTCTCTCTGTATCACCTCACTACCTATCACTTTTATTCATCGTAAACTGTGGTACTTGCTCCTCCTAGCTCTAATACTTGCTGGTGATATCGAACTGAATCCAGGTCCTGGTTGAAACTTCTCCCCCACTGACACCTATTGGAATGATACTAAGGGTCTGCACATTGCTCACATGAACATCAGGAGCTTAACCCATAATATGATGGAACTTGAGGCCTGGGTTACTCAGTACAACCCTGACATTCTATGCTTGTCTGAGACCTGGTTACAACCCTCCACCCCTGATCACTTATGCCTCCTGCCTAACTACAAAATGTTAAGACAAGATAGATCATCTTCTAAACACAGAGGTGGGGTTGCCATCCTCTATAAATCGCACGTCCTACTACACCGTAACATCTCCTTTACCCTCTCATACTATGAATCTATTCACGCTACCCTTCTACTTGGTTCCAAGAGGCTACACTTAGTATTTGCCTGTAACCCTCCCAGGGGTGGTGTCTCTGGTCTAGTGGAACTCCTTTCCCAAATTGACACCGCGATCAGATGAAATGAAGTCCTCATCCTTGGCGACTTTAATCTTAACTGGTCTGGCAAATCCTTCCAGTCCCTCCTCACTATAGTTCAAGGCCATGACCTTCACCAACTGATCGCTGACCCCGCCAGGGTTATGGCCCCCCCTTCCCAAACTAACACTCTAATTGACTGGGCCCTCATGAACCATCCTGACCACATTGTCATAGCTGGTACCCTTGCTGATTCGATAAGTGACCACTCCCCTATTTTTTGTATCTGGAGTGCTGTCAGACAGTCATCTTCTCCTCTGAAATTAATCACTTTCCATAATCTGGCTAATTTTAATCAGGCACAGTTTTTGCATGGTCTCTCACTGATTGACTGGTCACCCATCTTTGCCTCATCTGATGTATGGTCTGCTCTAGACTACTTCCTTGAAATGTTTGGGTGTATTCAAGACCTTCGTGCTTCTCGTGTCATGCGCCATATTTGGGGCACACAAACTAAGTGGCTGACTAAGGATCTTCTTACCCAACTCCGGACTAGGGACAAAAGTTGGCAGCGTTTCAAGGCCTCTGTGCTACAGGCAGATTATGATCACTATAGGGCTTTGAGAACATCCTGTAAAAGGAATACTCATCTAGCTAAAAGCTCTTTCTGTAAAGATTTGCTAATAAAAACTGGAGGAGACTCAAAACAAATTTTGGTCAGTCATTAAAACTCTCCTTGGTACCGATAAACTGACCACTTCAAATGACATGCTACTAAACGACATTCATTGTAACAACCCAGTGACCATTACCAACTCTTTCAACTGTCATTTCTGGGATCTTTCATGTTTCTCAGCCTCCTTCCCTACAGGCCACCCTACATCCACTCCAGTGACTACGGCACTAACGCTCTCCAGACCACTTTTCAGGTTTCGGACTGTGACTACTGTTGAAGTCCTTAAGCTGCTACTGACTATCTCAGACACCACTAGCTCTGGTGCTGACTGCTTGGAACCCAGGCTTTTGAAAGCCACTGCACCTCTCATAGCCTCCCACTAACCAAAATCTTTAACCTGTCCATATGTCATGGTGTAGTTCCTGATGTATGGAAGATAGCTAGGATAACTCCTATCCTTAAAAAAGGTGATCCCAGAGATATGGCTAATTATCAACCCATTGCTATCCTCTCTGTGCTCAGCAAAATCCTTGAAAAATTAGTGACAAATCAAACCATAGAGTATCTGTGTAAATACAACCTACTCTCAGGTTCCCAGCATGCCTTCCGAAAAGGCCACGGTACTTCTACTGCCCTCCTGAAACTAACAAATGATATCTATACTGCCATGGATAATGGTCTCTTGACTGGTGCCATTTTTATCAACATAACCAAGGCATTTGACCTGGTTAGCCATACCCTTCTCCTTACCAAACAAGTCTCCCTTGGTTTTTCATCTGAATGGGTGAATTGGTTCTACGGCTATCTGTCCAATCGATAGCAAGCAGTAGCTTCTAACTCAGCTATGTCTGATCTGTCGTCCATACATGTTGGTGTTCTGCAGGGTTCTATACTTGGCACTCTACTCTTCACAGTCTTCATAAATGACCTTCCATCCCAGGCACCTACCTGCTCTGCCTTGCTCTACGTGGATTATCTTGTCCTCTACTACAGTGCCAGTAATGTATCGGACATAAACAACCCACTATCTTCAGACTTCCTAAACATTCAATTCTGGCTAACTGTAAATCACCTTGTTCTCAATGTAAGTAAAACTCAGCCTATGCTCTCTGGTTCTCCAGCTAGACTAAAAGCAAATCAAAACTCCCTTAAAATACCCTGTGCTGACAATTCCCAGTTAGTTAGCACCTGTTCCTTCAAATACCTGTGTATTCTTCTTGATGAATCCTTGGAGTTCGATCTCCATATCACTGCTACTTGCAAATCTGTTAATGCTAAAATCGGAGGATCCTACCATACTTGCTATGTCCTCACCCCATCGGCTAGGCTTGCTGTGGCACAAGGCTTTCTACTACCATCATTGGCCTATGGCTCGGTCACCTTCCTAGGTGCAACTAAATCATCCCTCTGTACATGGGATACTACCTATAATACTATCTGCCATTATACTTCTGCCTCTCCTCATCACAAATATCACTGTCAGCTCTATGGGGATCTGGAATGACCCAGTCCTGCTGGTCACTGCCTCCTATCCTACTGCACCTTAATAGAGGGTATAATAAGATCTGACCTCCCCCAATCTCTCGCCTCATTACTACACTCTCAAACCCCCTCATACAGGCTCGGTTCAACTGAACAGACTCCTCTATACATCCCTTGGTGTAAGACCACAATGGGTTCACAAGCTTTCTTCTACAGTGCCCCTAAGTAGTGGAATTCCATCCCTTAAGCTATTCGTCTTGCCCCTACACATGCTGGCTTTAAAAAGCTCCACTGTGAACATCTGCTCACAGTAAGCCCTTGTACCTGCTTCCATCCACCATAGCACATCTCCCATTCTGCTCTACCTTACCCACTCTCACCCTTCCTGTATATACTCTAACTTGCCTCTCTTCCTCTCCTCTGCCCCGCCTTATTTCTTCTACTATGTTAATTTGTTCTTGCTAATCAGCACTTATTGTACTCTGTCCATGACAATGACTTGTACCAATTTCCTTAACTTGTGTTACACCTGTCTCACTTTTTTGTTCTGAATGATCCCAGTATTTTTTCTCATATTATTTACTTTATCTGACAATGTTATATATAGTCGTGCAAGTTGCTTGTGATCATTTTTCTCTGTATTGTACAACCTATTATATGTGCTGCATCACATTGCTGTTTGTTGTTTTGTATTTGACCTGTATCCTCCCTGGTCGTGCCTGAAAATAGGCATCTCTATGCCTAGTGCACTCACCCGGTTAACAAAAGCAAGTAAATAAATTAAATATCTAACCCCCCCAGTGTAATTTAGGATGTTCAAATGAGGAGAGGTGGGATTCCTGTAAAAAATATGTATCTGCTTTCTGTTTACCTAGGTATTGCATTATGTTATAGCATTTAATAGGGGCATGTAACCCATTCACATTTTGGGAAAATATTTTAACCGGGACATTAGTCATTGGTACCAGCAAAAAATATTGATATGGATTGGTTAGGACATTGTCCAGTCTCCACAGGGAATGACAGATTAATAATTATAACTTTTCTAATCTCTCCTCTAATCCCTGGTGGGTTTATAAGACCAAACACAGCAATCCCAGAGAGAAGAGAGATACAGTATCTATATATACTGCCCCTTGGGTCCTGATTTGTCCAACCATTTCAGGGGTAAAGAATTTCATAACTGAATTTGTGTCTCCATCCTTTTTCAAAATTAATCAAACTATTAAACACAAACAACAAAATATCCTCAACAACTGTTGAGTAAACATCTGTTTCTTAACCAAGAGAACTATGCACGTATGGTCTTCCAATAGTGGGGGAGAAAGCAACATCTCCCACCTTTGTCCTAGGTCAACAGATTCCAGTGTCCCAGGAAGGCAGGACATCACCCACCAATATGTGAGTAGAGACCCACCTGAGGGGGACACCCCCTTTAGAACAGATATGGAGCTACTGAAGCTGTTCCTGAAGTGGTTGGGAATTAGACTCCAGTAACAAAATAGCATCCAATGCCTATTGTTTTAAAGGAAAACCTTCCTCACCCCCACCATGCCATGTCCTTTAATCTAAGCTAAATTACAACCCCTAATGGGACTTACTAATAAACAAAATAATTTTGTGACCCTATCTTCACTCAAATAGAAAGTACTCATAAAGTGAAAATGGGTGGGGGGGGAGAAAAGGACATAGCTCACTTCCCTAGGGAGCTGACAAGCTTGTTACTAGTATTCATCCCTTTTATAATCTAAAAACTAACAAAACTACTCATCTCCTACAGTCCCATCTTATTGTGAGTTAACTGTGGGGAGATTAATTGTTGTACCTCCAGTCTGTAGGGGAGTAGTCTAGAGTCTTTCACTCCTAATAAACATCTCTGTTAAGGGCATCATGGTTTAGAAGTTAAATATACCCTTTAAACCTTACTTATACTACTATTAGCACCCTCTTGTGGGAATGGAATAGAATATCATTATCCGTGCCTCACTAATGTTGATACCTCAATCCCCTATCTCCAAGGAGACAGCTCCCCCATTGCTCACAAAACAACAAACAAACAACAAAATAAGGGGGGGGGAGAATGTTGTTTCTAATATCCACATCATGTCTCAACTGACCCCCCTTCTATAGTCCCAAATTTATAATCTCAAAATATGTGTAGTATACTGTATGTCCACTGTATATATTTGAGGTTCCAAACTCATCTCATAACCATCTATATGAAACTGAATTGGATGTAAGTCCCATGTTGGCAAAAAGTCAAACAGTTAAGCTCTAAACTTCTTTGATCATGGACCTCGCAGATTTCTTGAAACCCTAATGTTTTCAGTTCAAAAGTTCATTAGAAGGTCATCATCACACAAAGAAAGTATGGCCCGGTGGGGGGGGGAGAGAGGAAGGGATTGCCAGCCAAGTCACGGCAAGGATGGGGGAGAGAAATGCACTCTCCAGGCTGTAGCAACCAGCCCTGCCCAACTTAGAGGGCAATCTATTAATATATTTAGAGAGGCGTTTCCTTTAGAAGAGCAATAGCCCTCCCTCTACCCCGCTCACTATACCATGACCCGACAGCCGGCGCCCCCTCTAACTCTTGTTCACTCTCCTCCCTGGTTCCAGTCAAAGTTGGGATACAACAGATAACGCTCCTGCAAGAGTCCTCCAAGTGATCAGGCCATGGTGTCTGAGCTGATCGCTCGCATAGCTAGAGGGTGTGTGTGTGTGTGTGTGTGTGTGTGTGTGTGGCTACAATCCAGGTCATGGAGATGGGGGGAGAGAAATGCGCTTGCCAGGAAACCATCAACTGCCATGTATTTTAGAGGCATGATCTGGTATGGCTTAACCTATGGCAGAGCAATAACCTTCCCTCAACCCCTCCAAAATCACTGCCACTGACCATGTATGCACCCACATCACTGCCCCCCCATCAGCCCAACTGTACCTGATGGAAAGTTAACATCTTATTCAGGCTGCAGGGTAGGATTTCGTAGTAGTCGCACTTTATCCAGAATCTTCTGTAAATTTTGATCGCCGCTCTCTACTTGAGATTTTCCCTGGGAGTCAGTTCTAGAAGATATATTCAATTCCCTTGCTGCCATCTTGGGGTTATTTTTTTGTCATTAAGATTCCATGTTGGAGAAGATCCAATCTGGCCTCTGATGCAGATGTATAGGTTATGGGTCCATTAGGAAACTGGACCACCAGTTTCTCTGGATAGGGGGTGCATAACCTCAAGTTTTTTGCTCTGAGAGAGGGGAGAAGAGGGGAATACTCCCTTCTCATATGATGAGTGGCTGGAGCATAATCATTATCAAATAGGATACGTTGTTCTCCCCATAGCACCCTCTGCTTGAGCTATGCTTTTATTAGCAATTGGTCATTTTGATAAAAGCTAACAAAACTCATAACAAAAGATCTTGGGTGAGCATCTGGTTTTGAGGGGCGAGGACCCAGTGCCCTATGTGCCCTTTCTATATCTAGTTGAAAATCCAGGCCCAAATCCAGGGTTTGGCACAGTAAAAGGTCAGCAAATGCTACTGGATCATTCCCCTCTTCTCCCTCTGGTATACCATATACCCTTATATTTTTCTGCCTCACTTGATTTTCCTTGTCCTCCAATCTCAATGATGTATGCAATTGTTCCTCTGCTAGTTCATGTATCACCCTTTCTAGGATCAAGATTTTGTTAGAGTTGTCCGTTATTTGCACATATGCCTCTGCGGCCCTCGACTGCAGTTCAATGAGGTCCGTACGAATGTCCTGCAAGGCAGCTCTCATTTCAGAAAAAAATTCCAAAATTGCTGCCCGAATAGCCTCTGAATGTGATAATTCAGATGGTGGTTTCTTTTTATCTCATTTTCCCCTTTTTGTATCTGATTGAGGAAGAACTGATAAGTTGGGATCTGAGCTCTGTAGGCCATTCTCTTCATCAGGCAGATCTCTAAGTGATTGGTAGTGGTTATGGTCTTGGCGTGCCATTTTCCCGAGGTACTTTGTAGAAGCCACTTGATTTAATTTAATTTTCCTCCCCTAATTGTCTGCTGTTGGAGTAGATCTTCTTTTTGGCAATAATCACTGTTTTAAGAGGAGGAATCACCTGAAATGGCTATGGTGGAGTGAGAGCTCAACCTCAGTGCATCTTCATGGTGCCATATCCCAAGTGGAAGTCACATACACATAGACTTGATGAGAAACTAATAGATGTACCATACAACTGCTGTTACATAGCATTGGTGCAGAGCATATTGATATGTACTGACACATATTTAAAGGTCTGAAATGGTGCAAAGTAGGTGTTAACATGGTCCTAAGCACAAGTACCAATCACACCAGTTGTGGTATGGCTGTACTGAAGCCTCACACCCTATCCCTTGTCACACCCACAAGATTGCAGGCAGTGGCATCTTCTGCCCTTCCCAGCACTCATCCACCATACAGTCACTATCTCTTGTGTCCAGTGGCACCACTCAGTGTACAATCACCTATGGCATGATTGAAGGAGCTATACCTGATTTGTAGCATCAAACCCCACTCATCTGTACCATTGTACTTCAGCATCTCAGTAGTGCATAGTGGCACCCAAAACAACATGCCCCCCACACCTATTTCACTGTTGTGTCCATGCAGGTGCATGGAAGCAATTGCTGTGAAGGTTGCATCTTTTCTCTAAACACCTCCACTGGCTACAGAATGAACAGACTATAAGAGTTCATCCACTATAAAATGTAACCATATGGCAGTGGCCAATGGTTCTGAGAAGGTGGTTGCACTGTTTACCATACTGGTATTCCAGGCACGTACATAGACTCAGTGGTAAGGGGAAGGTGTCTGGCTGGTGTTGGTGAATGTGGACTGGTTGAGGGTGATGGATGATGCACCACAGTAACCTAATGAAAAAAAACCTCACAGGCCAACAGTTGTGTTTTCAACAGTCAAGAGCACCACATTTAGCTGTTAAATAGTCCTTCCTCCATTTGATGGACCAGTTCAGTTCACCATGATTGGTTCCTCAGGCTGACTTCATCATTGATACTCTCTTCAAGTGTCAGGCAGAGCTGCAGAACAGAGCACACATAACGCCTGACTACACTTATACAAAAAAATGGGCATGCACGTTAAAATGAAGAAGTACTGACACTCCCCAGTTTGTATGTTAGGCCTGAATCCTTTATAATCCATGATGGAATTTACATAAAAAAGTTCACATCTGACTGAATGTACACCAAGAAAAGTTCACACCTACTTTAAACAAACTCTAGCCAGAGCCAATATGGCTGCAAAACAATATTATTGATGGTATTGAAAAATGTGTAAGAAAGATGGTATCATAAGAAACATATACTATATGTGGTTTTTGAGCAGCAGAAGCATTTGACATTAATCAAAAGCTTACATCTATGAGACTCTAGTTCCTCCATCCAGATCGTATCCTCTCTTCACAAACTAATGGCATTATAAAGTGATGAGATTTTCATCAAGTGATTGATTTGCACATTGCAACCTCTTTTTTTCCTTTTTATATATGTACAGGAGGGAGAGTCATCCTCCCCCCCTGCAGTGCAACAATCCAGGCTGGCTCAAGATGTGAGGACACCTGAGGATGGAAGCATGGTAGGAGCATCATGGGGCCTGCTTCTGCTTTTAGTTTTCCATTTTCTGTCCCCATCCCTGCACTGGGGCATGCAAGCCATGCATGTGTACAAGAAGGTGTGCACATGCCCATGGAATCCTGCAGTTCTCTCCGCTCCTTGCCATCCTCAGAACGGCATTACCATCACACCTACATCTGGTGGCAGTCATTCAGCAGGAGAGGTAGTCCTTCCTTCCTGGGAAAGGACAGTAGTCCAGCGGATGCTCAATCCTTTCCCTTCCCAGCCAACCACATGCACACCAGGCTCATTCCTGAACCAGGGTCACTGGCATGACAAGAGGTAAGGTGCCCAGTGCCTCAGACCTGTACACCACTTGGCCTTCTACTAATGTTTTTTCTTTTTTTGCTGAACTGTAATTTAATTACATCAACAGTTATGAGCACATAAGCAATTGCAATGGACTAGATAGATTGGGCAGTGAATATAATTTAATCATGTTTTACTGTTTCTTTTTACATGTCTTCTCTGTTCCCTACCACTATGGTTTGTAAGGCTGTGTGTTAATTTGAATTGTATTATTTATTGTCTCACAGTGAGAGGTCATGGAGGTCAGAGGGGGACTGGTACACTCATGTTTTTTTTTTAATTCTCACTTGATAGAATTATCATCCTGGAATTTAAGCAACCCCAGTTATACTATACAATTTATATATCTACCAATATTAACCACCAAATGAGATATTTGCAGAACTAGCACCAGAATTATATCACACATTTCCATTCTTTGCCATGCATGTACACTCGCCCCATGACAGAATGTTCTATAATACTTCACAAAAATATTTTCTAAATCCATTTCAGTGAACTTCATTAAGGGGTAAGGTGAGTGCACTGTCCATCGTAAACCAGTAAGCTTGCAAATGTTCTCCTTTAAGAACTGCACTAACAGGATCAATAGAACCCAATGAAAAAGAGTGGGATAATACAACAGGGACATGGAGTCAAATTATCAATTTATTGGGTACTGTGGTTTTATAAAAATTGTTTAAAAAAGAAGGTACTAATAAGTGTGGACAGAGATCCTGTTAGTGCAGTTCTTGAAGGAAAATATTTGTACTCTTTATTTGTTAATGATTGCCAATACTGTCACCTTGCCCCCTAGTATTCACTGAAATGGATTTAGAAAACAGTTTTTAAATGATTATAGAACATTTTGTCATTGGGCGAGTGTAAATGCATGACATGGAATGGAAATGTGTGAAATACTGTAGTTGTTTCTTGTGCTACTTCTGTAAATATCTCATTTTGTGATTTACTAGACTGGATTTACTGGATTTTGCAGAACAAAAGAAGGCTTGTGGCCCATTGTGCTTGTCCCCCACAAGTGCGGGACATTAGCTTACAAGATAAGATTGGCATAGCCAAATATCAAGATTCAGCTTAAAGGTGTCAAAGTGAGTATGATTTATTATTTCCTGGGGTAGTGCATTCAAGCTGTTGGTTGCCCTAATGCTGAAAAAATGATCCCGCTTGTTGGTGTTAGCCCATTTGACAAACCAGTTGCTTGCTGTGTAACTTACCAACTATACGTTTGGTGGCAAATGATAGACCACATTGTTCCATTATGGTTGGTGATTTCAAGATTTTAAATGTGAACAAAATGGCTCCTCTATATCTTCTAAGATGTAGGGGGAGTAGACCTTCAACCTGGAATTTTAATTTGATGATGAAAGTTTGGGAATCATTTTTGTGAGTCTTCTCTGAATCTGTTCCATTTGATCAATGTCACCCTTAAGGTGGGGGTTCCAAAAAGGGGAATCATAGTCAATGTGGAGTCAGATGCATGCCCTTTACAGTGGTAAAAGGCAGTGCTTAGATTTACTAATGAATGTTTTTTTTAATTTGTTTAAGAATAATGTTAGATGTGCATGCTACTTTGGTGCAATGATTAGAGGGAGTCAATTTATTGTTAATTAGGATGCCTAAGTCACATTCGCAAGTGGAAACCTGAAGCATTAATTTGTTGAGATAGTACTTATTTAGTGGGTTATTTTTTCCTACATGGAGATCTGTACATTTCTTGATATTAAAAGTCATAAAATTGGATGTTGCCCATAGTTCGATGGATCTTAAGTCTTGTTCAAGTGATTATGTACTAGAAGTACTGTCCACTCTACCACTGAGTTTAGTATCATCAGCAAATTGTGAGATAAAATTACTGGTGCTAATTGACATGTCACTAATGAACATATTAAAAAGTGCTGGCCCAAGCACAGACCCCTGTGGTACACCACTGGTCACTTGACCAATTTTTAACTTTGAATGATTTATTCTTACAGTTTGTGTTCTATTTGGGAGCCATTTCGATATCCAGTTAACTAGGCTAGTAGTGAAACCAAGGGAATGAAGTTTGTTTATTAGTTTAGAATGGGATACTTTATCAAAAGCTTTGCTGTAATCTAGCAGAATAGCATCAGTAGAAATGTTGTTATCAAGGAATATACTAATGTTGTTCTAAAAAGATATAAGCTTGGCAGTGCTTGAGTGACCAGTAGAGATGCAGCGAATTATTTATCCACCCACGAAGTGGATGCAAAGTGGGTAGTTCGCATCCGCAGAGCACAACGTGAAGTGAACCCTGTAAAGTGCTCACTTCGCGTTATAGATTTCACTTTGCGATGTCATTATGCCTAAACACGAAGTAAGGTGAAGTGAGAAGAAAATAGGCACATCACATGGCTTGCAGTAGTGTAAGTCATGTGCTTTAGCCAGGCAGGAAGGAAGTGAGTCAGACAAGCAGTTTCACTTTCTCCTTTGCATTTGTAGAGAGAGAAAGCAAAATTGTGAGAGGAAATGAGTTTGCTTGTCTTTCATTTCTTTTTACTGCCAGAACCAGAAAAAACAAACAGCTTTTTTAAAAGCTATTTTACTTAGTTTTGGTATTATTTTAGTCTTTTTTTTGTTAGTGAATTTTTTTGTATAAGTTTTGTTTTTGTTTTGTGTGCATGACTGACTGTGTGTGTGTGTGTGTGTCCACTGTCTGTGTGTATGTGTCATCCCGTGGACTCAAGAGGATGGAGGGTCACATTGGAGAAGGTGAGTCACTGGCCCGTGGGTGTGTTAGGAGGGAAGGAGTGCGGACCCGTGGGGGGTAGGGCAGTTGTGTAATGGGCCACTCCAGACTCTTGGCCAGTGTTGCTTCCCCCATGGAAGCAACAGGAGCAGCAGCAGCAGCACCAGTGCCACCGGTTGCTGTTGCACATCCACCTTCTCTGCCACTGCCACCACCACCACTAACAGCAGCTGTTGGGGCTTCAGCAGCACCCCCTCCACCACCTCCACAGCCACAGGAGGTGGCCCCAGCAATTGTAGGTGGTGGTGGTACTTGTGCCCAATGTGGGCGGACTGTGTCTGATCCCTCCTGCAGGTCCTCAGTGTGAGAGTTTTTTAATTGTGTGGGTGGAGACAGCACAGTGGTGGAGTGCCATGTGTGGTGTGCTGGTGTGCCATGGCCCCCCGGGACACATTTGGGGGCTGGTTGCCAGGGCACTCACATGCTGAACCACCACAGGGCAGAGTGGCAGGCTGCCATGGAAGGGGCCAGGCATCCACCTGCTGGCCCTTCCGTGGCAGTGGCCAAGGGTGCTGCTGGGGTGGGAGATGTGCCTCACAGCAGTCACCACCACAGCCGGAGGAGGAGGGCTACTACATCAGCTGCTCCACCACCACTGCCACCAGCACTACCCTGTCCACCACCAGCCCCACTACCTGGACTACTCACTGCAGTGGACCCCGCCACAGTCTCTGCAAGCCAGTCTGACCTTGGCCTGGTGTGGGCAGTGCTCAAGAAAAACCATGCAGGTTTCAGTGCTTTGGAGCAGCAGATTAACAGGGTGGAAGTGCAGCAGCAGCAAATCATTTCAATGCTGGACCTGCTGCTGGACCACCATGGCATCCCACAGCCATAGTAAGTCAGTGGATTGTTTTCTGCCTCCCTACACATGCACCCCCACCCCTGACCCCACCCCACTACTGCGTTGTACTTTTTTTGTGTGTTTTTTTGTTTCTTATTGTTTAATCATACACATTTTCCCTTCCAGGGTAATCTTTCAATCTTTCTTGCACCACATAGTGCAATACATTTTTGTGAAAACCAGGCATAATTTCATTACAGTGTGTCATGTGATGAAGGAATTCCCATTCTGAAAATCTACCCACATTCTGCCTCCCTTCTTAGCAACGTTAGGACGTGATGGTAGGGAGAGCGCATGTTCGTGCTCCTTACAGTGAATATCCGATTGTCTGGCAGGCTTCCAAATGTTTCTTTATGTTATAATGGTCAGTTTGTGGAGAAATGTGTGGCCACATTTCCAGTAAGAAGAACCTTGTTAGTGGAAACATCCCACATTTCACCACAAAGTGAACCTCATAACATAAGGAAACATTAGTTGGAATAGCTGCCGGACATTCACTATAGTGGAGTATGCACTGCGCTCCCCCTGGCATCAAATCCTAACATTGCTGAGAAAGGGTGGCAGAATGTGGGTGGCTTTCTGATTGGTAATTCCTCCGTCACGTGACTCACTGTAATTAAATTATGGGTGGTTTTCACAGAAATATATTGCACTCTGTGTAGCAAGAAATATTCCAGTGCTAGTAATGACCTCACATATTAGCTTATGTGCAACACCATAACTATGTAATGTGGTGAATGTCTGTAAAGCAGCAAAGCAACAACCTTCATAACTCTAACCTATATTTTTTAATGCTACAGTATGTTACAAATTCCTTTACTTACATCCTGACTGACTGGAATGATATGATAATTTGCAGTAGTTGAGTCTGCTGTACTACCTTTTTTCGGGTGTGAAAATAATGAAAGGAGCATTCCTTTTAAATTGGTGCTGACCAGGTCTTTGTCACTGTTTTCCTCTGCTTTTCTCCATCACATCAAGTAGTTGTCATATATCACTTCTGTTGTTAATTAACAGTTATGCATCAGGCAGTGTTTTATGACACCGCAGAACAATAGTTATTGAAAAGCAGCTGCAAATAAATACAAAGCTAGTCCGAACAATATTGGAAGATGTGCTAATTTTTTTCATACATGAAAAAAAGTAGTCAAGTAAGTAAAGCAGACATAAATTGTGAGAAGAATCATATCATTCAAGTCACTCACGACTCGGAGGTAAATAGTGGTGGCTGTGGCAATGTAAAGTAGCATAAAAAAGTACAGTTCAGAACTGTGAGGACACTCTTGCAATGCTGCTTTAATTGTAAAAATGTCAGTATGACATCATGAGCTCACAGCAAAAATCACAGAACACACAAAAGTGGCACAGAGTCCCCAGATATTTTCTGCAGGCCCAGAATGCATCCTTTTTGTGTGCAGAAAATTGACAAGTGTTAAAGAAGCAAAATGAGACTGTTTCAACCCATACAAAGTCCCCCAGAATTAATGGCACACTCAGTCATGCATATAACAGTGGCATAGAGTCCCCAGATTTTTTTCTGCAGGCCCAGAATGCATCCTCCTTGTGTGCAGAAAATTGACAAGTGTTAATGAAGTAAAATGAGACTGTTTCAGCACATACAAAGTCCCCCAGAATTTATTCCACAGTCATTCATACGTGCAGTGCCCCTAAAATGATGACCGTGAGAGAACTGTTGCTGGGCCAATGTATGCTGTGATGCGAGCAAATGCAATGTGGTCATCTCAACTGGATGGAAGGGTGCCCTTTGTCTGTACACTAATAGTAGCTTTGGTGAGTTGATATACAGAGATATATATTTCTATAGTTTGTAGATGAGGGGTGTTGACATGGACATGTACTCATGGTATTGTTCTGTATCACAGATCACAGATACTGTTGGTGTGCACATTCCAGAGCTCAATTAGAACTTTATGCATAGAAATTTGCAATGGATAACTGTCAAGCACATGAAGGTAAGTATTTCCTTTTTTTTTGGGTGGGAGGGAAGCATATTTGCAGGTTTGTCTGTAATGGTTACTTATTTTCTTACTTCTTCACAGATTTCATCTGCATCATTTTCGAGTCTGGTATGATGGTCATGGCCATCTAATGAAATGACTTCTGCATGTTGCATGTGCGTCCCAGCCTTGGGGGGGGGGCTGATGTGGAAGAACTTGTTTGGATAAGGCCACTTTGTCAGAACAACAAAGCATTTGGAAGTTTCCTAAAAAAGGAAATGAATGACTTCTTACAACTTAATTGTTATGTGTCCCTCCCTGGTTCTCAAATCTGAGTCCCTAAAGTCAAGTTACATTTCAAAGACACATCTTGTCAACTAACACAACCTGTTGTGCGCAATATTTGCTGCAGTCTTCACAAAACAATGAAATGGATGAAATAAAATCTTCATACTTACCAGAAAGGATTTCACATGGATATTCCATCGGTTCCTCTCTGTACGGTACAGCTACAGCATAATTCCCAATGAGTTTTAGCAATGAGACCTTTTTTTTGTTACCCTGTAAAAGAAACAAAAGAAGTGTACTGTATGTGTTTTGCCATTGTGGCTCTGAAAAGCTACAGAAAACAATATATACAGCTAAAGGAGGTAAGGCAGCATAACAAAGATGAGTACATATACTCACTTTATGGTTTAAATATTAAGACGCTGGTAGTGGTGGTCTGTGGGGCCCAGGGAGGCAGACAGACTCATGGTGGCAGACTTGGATAATATCAGTCCCGGTGGTGGAGGTGGTCCATGAGGGGCAGGCAGACAGACTCATGGTGGCATACTTGGATAACATCAGTCCCGGTGGTTGTGGTGGTCTGTCGGGGGCAGACAGACTCGTGGTGGCAGACTTGGATAACATCAGTCCTGGTGGTGGTGGTCCATGGGGGGGCAGACAAACTTATGGTTGCAGACTTGGATAACATCAGTCCCAGTGGTTGTGGTGGTGGTCCATGGGGGGCAGACAGACTCATGGTGGTAGACTTAGATAACATCAGTCCTGGTGGTGGTGGTGGTCCATAGGGGGCAGAAGACTCATGGTGGCAGACCTGGATAACATCAGTCCCAGTGGTGGTGGTGGTGGTGGTCTGTGGGGGGCAGACACTCATGGTAGCAGTGGTGGCAGTGCATAAGATCAGTCCCAGTGGTGGTGGTCTGGGGGGGCACACTGCCTTTTAAATATTGCAGTTAAAACCTGCCAACATTAACCACATCATCATCCTCATAAAGAAAACTACCCTCACAGTCACTGATGTCTGAAGTCTGACCACTGGGAAATTCTTTCTCCATTGTGTTGTCATCTACGTCAGTCATAGGCCATTTCAGGCAGCTACTGCCAGTGCCACCAGGATGCTCCATTTTCACATCAGCAAGATCACCATGACTAGGCCAGGGTACGAATACCGAGGTTGCAGTCTGTGCTGGTATGTACCTCCCATTCATTTTAATGAATGTTAGCAAATTAACATTTGCAGGAGACAGGTTTGTCTGACAATCCCTGACTATTGCACCTGCTGAGCTGAATACCCTCTTAACACTTACATTGGAGGTTGGGCATGTGAGGTACTTCAGTCCCACTGCAGTCAGCTCTGGCCATTCACTGACCTTTCCGCTCCAGTACAAAAGAGGATCTTCACTTATTGTCAGATGCCTGTTTTCAGACAAATATGACTCAACCATTCTCTGTGCTGCACTAAGTCCAATTGTTGATGCATCATCCTGTTCTCTCGAATCATTTATTTCACAAATACCCACTTGGGACAAAGTCTCCCAAAGCGGGTTGATGCCACCCACTTTGTATGACAGACCACCTGGAACTACAGTCCCCTTCCCCTTGCAGGATATGCTTGATGGTCCTCCAGGTACAACTTCAATCGGATTATGCTGCTGAGGTTTGCTGACCTTGGCACATGAGTTCTGTGCCCCATGAACCAAGCGCACCAGTTGACCGCTGATATTTTTTTACCTGTTCAGGCCCTCCCTCCAGTACTGATGCAATTCCACATTTGTATCGGGGATCCAGCATTGTTGCTATGGCAAAATTGTCACTATGCTGAATGCTCACAATGTGATGATTATGGTCGAATACTGTCAGCATGTGTTGCAGCAACATACTGCTACCACCATCTCTAGCAACATCAAGGCTATGCTGTACATTCACCAACGTCTGCCTCAGCACCCACAGCAATGGAATTGATTGGCTAATGGAGGCAGACTCGCTACTCACTGCCTGTGTGGCATGTTGAAAAGGCCACAAAACTGTAATTACAGAGTCCATGAGGTGCCACTGTTCAGTAGTCATAGACATGGAGGCCCCCCGGAACTGTCATGGCTAGTGTGCATAAAAATATATTCTGAGATGGCTTTGTATTGTTCATACAACTTCTCCACCAAGTAAAACGTGGAGTTCCATCAGATGACAACTGCCAGCTTCAAGTGGTGCTGAGGCAGGCTGTTTTGTATCTGCAACTGCCGCAGTTGGTCATGGGCCTTTCCAGATCTTGAAAAGTGAGAAGAGATATGTCGTGCAACGGTCAGCATTTGCTTTGTATCAGAGTGCTGCAGAAATTCTTGAACCACAAGATTTAAACAGTGGGCCATGCATGGAACATGAAAAAAAACACCATTAGTGATGCATTTCACCACATTTGACCCATTGTCATTTGCTATGAACCCAGCTCACAGGGACAGAGGGTTTAGCCATCTGTCAGTTTCAGTCAGTACCATGTCCAACATGTTCTCACCAGTATGTGAACAGGTTACACCGTGCATAGCAATCGTTGTGTGCTGGCAAATTCCAGGAACATTGCTACCATGACAATCCACCTTACTGCACTGATTTTTCACAATGCCAACATCACAAACAACCCCCGGCACCTGCGCCCAGTGTGCAGTTATACACAGACATGAACTTCCCACTGTTTTGCCACTTGTCCACATATCCATACTTAAATGGATGAATGGAGAGGAGGAATGTTGAAGGGCATGTCTTTCTGAATTGGATACAGTGCGGAACAACTCGGGGACAGCATGGGTAGAAAAGTATGTCCTGGATGGGACTTCCCATTTTGGACAGGCATGCGCAGAAAACCACCGGAACCCAGAATTCTCCACAAAGGAGAAGGGCAAAAGATCAATTGTCAGAATTTCTGCTACAGCAGCATTAAGTTCACGTGACACTATGATTAAGGGGGTACTTCAGCTTCTGCGCAAAAACACTCTGTAACGTGGGCTGACTTAAATGTTTTACACGTGGTGTGTTGTTGGTCACAAATAGCTGTGCTCTGTGATGAATGGCATTGGCAGGGGATGGAGTGTGGACATTTGATGAAGACGGTTGCACAGGTGATGATGACAAACCCAGAAATGATGTTATTTTGCCAGATTTGCCAACCGGGGTTGATGTACCACTTGCACTAGAATTTTGAGGAGAAGTGTTAGAAATAGGTCTAGTCTTGGTAATGGAGTGGTACCTTATTAGGTTTAGTTCTTTGACATTGGAAAGAAGGTAAACCAAGATCAGTATTTTGAGTACTGGGGGCTAGCAAAGGTGGATTAGTAACTATTAAGGGGGGACCATGATGTTTGCCTCGTCTATCAATACAGATATAAACCACATAGTATAACTGTAGTTACTTCAATTGCAGGATGATAATTCTATCAAATGAAAATGTTTTTCTAAAACACATGAGCATATCTGTCTCTCTTTGACCTCCATGACCTGTGTGTGGAGACTGTGAGGTTGTGAATTATGCAACTCAAATTAATGCACAGCACTACAAGCTGTGGTGGTGGAGATCAGAGAGAGTAATAAATGTAAAAGGAAAAAGTAAAACATTATATTCCCTGCCCAACTTATCTAGTCCATTGCAATTGATTATGTGCTTTTGATTGTTGATGTAATTAAATTACAGTTTGGTAAAGCAAAAAAATTAGTGACATGAGTGGGGAATGCCATCCTTGAATAAATATATGGACTGGGGTTATGATGCAAGATATAAAAATATATATATAAAAGGGGAAAAAGAGGTTGGCATGTGTACATCAATCACATTACAAAAATCTAATTTCTTTATAATACCACCAGCTCTCATGAAATGTCACAAATAAAGACATTGAAGAGGACTACAGTATGTTCATCATAAAAATCATAATGTTAGATACAATGACATAATATGTGATTCCTCTCTGTTGTCTAATGGTTCATTGTAATCTTTTGTCTTGCAGGTGGGAATGCAGAAACTGTGGCACAATGAAAACAGCAAGGGAGATTAGATGCTGCCACTACTACACTGCGGTGACCATTCAGTTTGAAGATTTTCCACACCTCGAGTGCAGAACTGATCACCCCAGATTTCAGTTTAACAGCTTGGTTGAATGTGTCCTGAGATCATCGCTGCATGCATGCATACACTATAAAGGTCCAGTAGGAGATGAGACTTCCCAGGAAGAGTAAGTTCACAATAAAACATTACACTGCATTTCACTGTTTTACACCACTGTTCACTTTTCATTATAGGCAATTTCTGTGTATAAGGTGCCAATATTCAAAAATGCATCATGGAGTGTCTAAAAATTTGTGCTCTGCATTACAATGGCATGTGTGCCCTAAGATGGAATACTCTGTTTAATAATGCAATAGGGCTATTCAACTGAATATAGGGCATGGAGGAACAGCGTTAAGCCATATTGTGCAGACTGCACATGGCTCCCAAACTATGCCACTGCAATGCCTTGCACCAAAGCTCAATTTTCAATATGCAAATGGCCCTATGCAAATGAGTCCATTGGGCATGCAAGTGACTAAGTTGACATTTGCACACCCAGTATGTGCTGACTTGCATGTGTGGCTGAGCAATTGAACACAGTACTGTACCAGCAAATTGCCCATTTAAGTACATGACAAAATCCCTGGTGTTAGTGGTCCCAGCACACCCCATCCCTCACCAGATGAATGCACACAATGTCCCTGTTGTCAAGTGCTCCATCCCACCACCAGCATCCATGCCCCATGTACACAGCTAAGTTACATGGCATTCACTGGTACCTCCCAACTGCAGATCCCCTGCATGATGTTTTAAACCCATTTAACTGCTGCTCAGCAGTCCATCCACCCCAATACCATATCCAATGTGTGAATTATGTTTTCCTTGTGTACAGCAGTGCCTTCCTCTGCTTGATCCCATGCCTTTTACTGAAACTGCCTGTCCCTGTTGTCCAATTGTCCATCCTCTTGAGTATCCCTGTCCCCAATAAGCTGCCATGATGGTACGCTTGCCATTAATGTGTTCCCCCACTGACAGTTGACAAGGCATATCTACTGAAGTGAAATTCTCTCAACTGGTATGCAACCAGTACCAGTAGCATTGCAACCATTTCCACCTCATCACACACAATAATTCATGTACCCATTGTAGCAGCTCCTACCAGTTTCTTGATAAAAGGTGCAGTGACACACAATGAAGTATTCAGATACCACTCAACAGAAATCCAACCCATGTACTGCAGGTTGCAGTACAGGTTCCTGGCATCTACTGGCAACCACAGATACCCCACCTCCAGGGCATCAGACATCCGACCCCTCTGGCCCCACCCATCCATGTCCACCCCGGCATCGTAGCAGAGGTCATTGGACATGGAGTGACACAGCACTCATCACACAGTGCATTGGCCACCCACAGCATGGCATGACATAAGAGAGTGTGCTGCTTATTTATAAGTCATGGTGTCCCTGTCACAGTGCCCTATAAATAAGCATCATACTTACTGATTCTGCAAGATGGTCATGTGTGGATGTTTGTGTCACTCACCCTCCATGGCCATGTAACCGGTGTTCGTGGGATGGGGATGGGTGTTGGTAGAGGTGTTGGATGTTAGGTGTTGGGGGAGACCAGTAGATGTCAAAGACCTGGATCTAGAACAGCAGTACAAGGGGGGAGTGAATGTCTTCTGACTGGTAACTGACTACATTGTGTGGCACTGCAGCATTCATCAGTCCAGACTTATTTTGTACATCCACTGCAAAGGATGGAACTCAGACAAATAACATCTTAGTCATCTATGGCACGGTGATGACATTGAAAACTGTTGTTTTTCTCATTCAGTATAGGTATTGCATCTGTACCACACTTTAGATAGCAGAAGAACTAACTTTCTTATTTTGTTTGTGTTCCCTAGAGGCTTTTTATGCATGTAACTTACGAGAGATTCACCTGCTGGATTTGGCAGAAGTTCTGATAGAGGAACAGAAAAATATTTCCAGCTTGTGTGGTTCAGAAAATCTGAGAAAGTTTCCATCCAATCAATATACTGGATATCAAGATGCTGAATAATTTGTGATGACAGTCTGCCTTATGCACAGCATTTCCTACCTGCAAATATGAACTGTTACATTGACCGTGAATCCCCTGTTAACCTTTTTTTATAACTTCCCCACAGCCCATGGGTTCCCTTTATGTGTATATCATCTTCTTCACTGAGTCCTGCTTGTATACATACCAGGAATGAGCTATCACTAGTATAAGTCACCCTATCGATTAACTTAGACTGTATTCAAGCAATGAGAGAAAGTCAATGTAAGAAATCATTTCATTCGTAATCAGAATAAAGACATGTGTCAATTGTTGTTCCCCTGTTTTTGAGCACTGAACGATGACATGAATATGCAAAGTTATCTGTTGCTATTGTACTAGAGGGAATGTGTGCTTAGTGCATTATTAAAAACAACCCAATTTTGTCAACACATTGGTGCAGAAAAATAAAATTCATTGTTTTTACTATGCCCTCTTGTCATGCTTTCCTTACTTACATTGTCAAGGAACAGTACCATATGATTGTCAACAAAAGGGAAGGGAAGGGGCAATTTTTTAACCAGGAGAGGCAGACTAAGCTGAAGCTTGTTTCCAGGTGCAACGTGGGAGCACAAGGAAGTTAAGTAACTTGCTCACAGTCACACAAGTGGGGGGCAGTGGGACTCAAACTCAAGTCTCCAGGGTTGCAGCTCAGAGCCTTAAATCACTTCACTATACTGCCTCCCAGACACATTTGTTGACTATTGCTTGTGATGTGTGACAAATAGGATATGTCATGTCTACTGACAGGATTGGATTAACAGTGACATAACCATAGTACAATAACATTATCTTTCAATTGCCTGGCCTTTTCATATTAGTATGGTAGTGTCATCCTGGTAGGTACCTCCTCTACTGATTGCCAAGTTTGTCCCATCATCCAAATTTCCACACATGACCTCTGCACCATAATCCAACACCTGCATCACCCTTTAATTTAGAGATGGTTGCTATGTTCAGATATGTACAGCATTATTCAACCTGATTCTGCACCAATATACAATCACTCAGTGTCCTCCAGATGCACTGTTAGGGCAATGAATTTACACATTGGATGTGCTCATCAGAGGTTCACACCAGTCCTCACCTGCCAACTGCAATGCCGAACCATGGCTGTGATATCCAGTTCTGAGGTGGTGGAAGTTCATCATGTGCTGTGGCTGTGAATATTGCACTGCTGGATGGCTTTGCCAAGTTGGGGTGTCGCAGGTAACAGCATGGGCAATTTTGTCCTCAGGCCTAGATCACATCAACAGACCCAGTGTCAGGGTCAGCCATGGTATTCTGGCTGTATTCCCATCAGGTAACCCCTAGGGGCCCGCTGGCCATGCATGAAGTCCCGCATTAAGCTTGGGATGAGATTCACATGCCGAACTATGCTGCACCCAGTGCAGTATATTCACTGAGACAATTATGTTTGTATTTAAATGTGTGCAATCAAATTCTTATGAAAATGAACTCTTTGCTGTTGCCTCTCTGCAATGTCTATATCGCATAGTTCAGTTTCTAGCTTTATGAAAAAGCATTTTTTTGCCACAATATAGATCAACAATGAAACAGTATTTCAGAGGCCAATGGTAAAAATTGGTTCACTACTGAATCTTTTTCCAGGTCCTATTCCTCACGTTCCCTTTCTTCCCCTTTAAGCCTTACAATACTACCCCTGGTTTTCCTCTTTTCACTAATGTACCTATAAAAAGCCTTGTCCCCTTTTTTACCTCCTGTACTATTTTATCCACTATTTGTGCCTTTTGCTCTCCTGACTAATTTTCCTGCCTCCCTTTGTTAATACAGGTTCAATATCCTGTCCTACTCCTTTTGTGTTTCCTTATACTTCCTAAAAGCCATCTTTTTTGCCCTTACCTTGCCAGCCACTTCCTTTGAAAACTATAGTGTTTTTTCTCTTTCTCTTGCCTAATGCAAAGATCTGTCACCTCCACTATGGCTCCTTTCAGATGGGCTATCTGCTTCTCAGCCCCTCCACCCCAATTTGTCCCTCCCTGCCAGTACATTCTTGGGACATGTCCCCATCTTAATAAAGTCTGCCCTTCTGAAATCCAGGACCTCCACCTTTAAGTGGCTTAACTCTGCTATTGTACTCATACTGAACCACACTGTGTGATGATCACTGGACCCCAGGTGTCTGCCTACTGAAACCTATGCAATTCTGCCCCCCATTGCTGGGTACCACATCCAAATTTTCATGCTCCAGGTGGGCTCTAGCACTAGCTGCCTGAGGTCTGCCCCTAGCATGGCATACAGAATGTCCCTGCTCCTGGCTGAGGTAGCCACTGGAATGCTCCAATGCACATCTGGCAGAGTGAAATCACCTACTAGCAGCATCTCCTCCTTAGCAACCATTGTGTGGATGGATTCCACAAGAACCCTGTCCACCTTCTCCACCATGCTGGAGGTCTGTATCCCCCCATGTGAATAGCTGTGCCATTGCCCATCTGAAAGGACCCACAGTACCTCTGTCCCCACAGCATTCCCTGTATCTCAGTCACTCTAATACCCTCCCTGATGTAAACAGCCACCCCCTCCCTAGTTATCCTTCCTACCTCTCGCAAACAGAGTATGACCTGTTATTACTACATCCCAGTCATGGTTTACAGCACATCACATCTTAGTAATGGCTACAATGTCCAGGTCAGCCTCTATAATCAAGGCCTCCAGGTCTGCGATTTTATTTCTTAGACTGTGGGTATTGATATACATGGCCTTCAATGTTTTGACATTTCTCCTATTATGATCCCCCCTTTTGCCATTATGCCTCCTCCATTTGCCCTTTCTGTTTTTAACCTCCTTCCTCCTGTCCTCCACTGTTCACCCCTTTATGAGTTTAGTTACCTCTGGTGATATCACAACTTTATGGTCTTCCATGTTGACTGCACTATCCTGTGATGGTGGGCAGTTTTATTGTCCTGGCTTCCTACCACCACCCCCACCCCCTGTGTGCCACTTACTGTGCATTTCATTGACTGTAAGTTTGTGTATGTCAGCCATGGTGCACTTTCACATTTGACAATAAATTATCAGTACCTGTGATAATGTTGTACTGGTCACCACCATCTGTCAGAAGTACCACCGCTGATGTAGTTGTACCTTCATGTCATACATGTATGAGTACACTGACAGTACACTGACAGTGCATAGTGCATAATAATGGTAACTGTTCACACTGTATGCAAGATAATAAATAATGCACAAGAAAGCACACTGTTCATGTGAACCAACATTTTGCATTTATGGGTGGCTGTCACAAAGTGGTACTTACAACAAGTGGTGGTGATCTCACTAAATTAATGTTTTTATCCCTTTAGTAGCATATGCATGTGTGTCACCCAGAAATCAGAAAGACACAGATGGCAGCAGTACTTATCATAAAGAGCAATGAATTCCTTAGCTTCACAATGATCATTTAGTACAGCATAATGCATATAATAGCATCTTGATATACTCTTTAAGAAAGCTAATCAATATGCCATAATGTACTGCACAGCAAAGGATGTAAAAATCTTACAATCAGCTTGTTAGGTTGTGCTCTTAGGACCAAGGTCTCTTGAAAGGGAAAAAAGTAGCCGGCAACAAAGATGCAAGGAAAAAAGTTCTGTGACATACTGTCACACCATCTCTTATCACTGAGTGACAACTAAGAGGGGGAATGCATTGTGCTGATATGAACACTAAAAGCAATGAAGTAGACCACACTGTGACACTTCAGGATAACCATAAATACCATATAAAACTGTGAGACACTAGTTGGGGAACACTCCATTACATACACAGGGAATCACAATTATGAAGGATCACTTTGATGAAACAGTTACATTGGTTGATAGCCTATTTCTATTTATATGTATTTCAATGTTTCTTGCTTACTGATTTGTATAGTAAAATGGGTGCACGTTGCCATGTCCATGAGGCTACAATTTACTATTTAATTTGCACAAGTAAAGGCTATCACTGTGAAATGGGAAGGCAGAAAGGAAAGGACAGGAAATACTACAGCAGACTTGAATGGAAGGTGACAAACAATTGCAAAGTAAATGGCCCAGACACATGGATTCATCTCACAGTAAAATGAATGGACTGCATTAGATTTCAAAGAACTTGGACTTAGCAGAAACTTACATCTTGGTTTTCAGTCTAAGTGTCATAATCTTCACAGCACTAACTCCTACCATACACATAACGCTACTGCTCTAACAGGCTGGAAACTACTTCCTGGTCTAGAATGACATCAGCACTCCCATGTGCTGGTTCAGAGGCACAACAACAGCATGACTGCTTGGTGCTATTAAAGAGCAGGCAAATCAAGGTTAAGTAAAAAGAAACTACTGCTTGTTTTAGTTAAGATTTTCAGAAATAACTCACAGCAACACAAGGAATGGTACTAGAGTGTTCATTACAGAAAAAATAAGGGTAGCAAATATGTTGCAAATGATCTTTAAACACAGAGGTAGGTGTGTGTGTGTGTGTGTGTGTGAAATTTAAAACCTAGGAGGAAGCATTACTGCCTACAGACAGAACTGGGATATTATGTAAAGGAATTTTTGACTAATGACTGATATGTGACTCTGGCAAAGTAGGAGAGGTGTTGGAACTGCAAAGGAAACACACTGTTTTTTTTTTGTTTTTTTCAGAAGGGATTTGTTGTCTGGCATAGTCATCTGTCGTAGAAGACTGTGCTGCAATTCCAACCTGTTCTTTGGTGGGAAAGAATGCTTTGAAGTAATGCTGAATCTATTTTTGAAGCAAAGTGTCTTCAGGACTCTGCCCACTGCAGCCATAAAAAGGAGAACTCCTGACACCCCTCCAATAGGGCTCTCATTACAATGAGCACTGCAGGAATGGCCATGAGCATCATCACCGTGGTAATCAGGAGTATCAGCTAATCAGAGTTCATGAAACTGAAATGCTTTCAAAGACTTTCAGAAGCTGTCTTCACTGATATGACCAGAGTTGCTGAAAGTATGTAATAGTTATAACACAATACAAAATGTGATCAACTTAAGTTGACATTTGATTGCCATAGGTTCTAAATTCCTGACACTCCTGGTTACCGTGGTAGTGTAGCGCAAGTCAGTCATGCAGCTCTTATGCTAATGAAAGCCCTAGCTATGGCGTATCAGGAATTCTCCATTTTAATTAGGTGTAAATTTAGTTAGATGGGAACTTCTTTATGTAAATTCCATCAGGTGTTAATGTCTCACACCTGAAATGGGGAGCTGAAGGAATAACTATGAATATCACTGAACAAGATAGTGGCAGATGATCCACATATATCAGTGATGCAACCCCATTAGTGAGAACATGCCTTTATTTAGCTGTAAATGGCTGGTACTTTGATTCAAAACAACAATATTGGATTTTTATTACTGATCTCACTAAGTGGGCTTTATAATAATGGACAGTAGAAACAGTAATGGGATGCTCTTTCAGGATGACTACAGCATTCCACAACATACTTGTGTTGAGTGATCCTGCTGCATAATCTCTGTCAACTAAACACATTGCAGAAACAATAAGTACATTGCTATAAAATAGTTTGATACTAAAATGTACTTGGAATACAACAACAAGTGTAAGACTGTAACTGAAAGGAAAGGGAGTGCTACTGTGTTATGAATGGAAGAAGCCAAGTAGTAAGTTTCATAATGATGATGAGCATAAAAAAAGTCACAATATGACTGTGCATATACTGTGTTCAGTTTTAAATATTGTGTATATGTGGTAACACATTTGTAAGAGATGTATAGGATGTTTTCCTAATGTAGGGTGGGTCTCATTGGCAAATCAATAAATGTTACACAAATAACAAATAAGCACCGTGTAATGAAATAGAAGTCATTTACTTACTCATCTGGAAATTCTAAATTCTCTCCATATTCAGGATACTGCTGTCAGTACTGATAATATGTATTTTCCAATGCCCATCAATTGAGGAAGACTCCATCAAAACAGGGATGAGTTGTTATACAGGATACATGGTCACCTTCACCTTCATTGTTGTAGTGATCAATTTTCATTGGAACTTTCCAATTATGATCAGCATACTTTATGCTAGTAATTTCCTCAAGCTTTTGGATGCAGGGTAACGTGCACCTTGCAGAATAAGAAACACAATGGTATATAATTTTATAGCAGCACTTTGAAAGCATGTTATGGATCTAACAGTGTCACCTCATATATTTTTAGGGCAAGAGAACTGAAAACTGAAGAAGAACCATGCTGGTGACATAAGGACGCAAGGGGTGACACCCTTACATCCATAAGAGGCCCTCCTAGTGGCACTTAAAAACTTATTATAAATTGTGGCACCATTTAAATAAAAATATATCCTTTTTGCAGTCAATTTCTGTGGTGTGAGCAATAGTTCTCTAGAAGCCTGTTACAGTGTGAGTGCATGAGCTACTCTTTTAGCAATAAGAGTACCTCACGTGTAACTGATGGAAGCAATGTGATTGGTCAGGAGCATCACATGACAATCCCACGAGCAAGAATAAATTAAAGATTATCGATAAATACATTCTTGTTCAGCTAATAATGTATCATGTCAGACTGACACATTTATGATTTGTGTGATAATCACATCTTTAGTCATTACAACATGACTTAGACATGATCATGCTGTTTTGTGAAATACTGCATCATTTATACATATAATTATGTTAGGCAAACCAGTAATCATGCACATAGCCTTCATTGTTTAATTAGCATGACATACATTAAACTCTTGAGCTGCTGTAATTGCCTTTTTTAGATTATATTTCTCAGTGGTAGCAGTTATATTAAAGGAATCAGTAATACACTAAAAAGTAATAGACAAGCCGGCTCGTTAGCGCAGCAGTTGGATTTCTGCTTGCGATGCCGGCGATCCAGGATCGGAAATGGACTCGGTCACTGGACAGCCAGCTAGGTGGAGAAGGTTTGAGCATCCCACAACTGCTCACCTTCTCTGGGGGGAAGGGAGGGGATGTGGCTTACTGTCTGCTGCTCCCTGGTGGAGGCTGGGAGAGCAACAACTCAAGTGAGCCGCACTGTACAAGGGCCGTGGTGAACGTCGACTTTGGCCTAGACGTCCGTGGCATGCCACGCCGCCTGGGATAAAAGTGGAAAGCTGCCTCCTGGTCTGCTGGATGATGGCTGCTGGCTCCCGCCGGCTCAGATGCCCCAATGTCCCAGAATCCACCTCAGCAGTGCCTGGGGACTGATTGAATAGCACGCTGGTATCCCCCTCCTGGCACCTTCCCCCTCGGAGGAGAGGGAACCATCCGGCGAAGGGTTACGCCGGGCAACCCCTAGGTCGGCTAGATCTGAGGTGAGTAGAACGGGTCAGGGAGCCATGAGCAGCCGGAAGGAGAGGCAGGTCAGAGGGCAATTAAGGCGAGGGGAAAAAAAAAAAGTAAAAGACAAAGAAAAAAATACCCAGAGATTAAACAGGGTCTACGGTGATACAGTACGTAGAGATAAAAGGGCAGACTGGATGGGCCCAACAGTCATTATCTGGCCAGAAAAGGTATGTTTCTAGGTAAGAAAATAAACAGACAAATGTGGCTGACCAAACAGACAACAGATATGAAATTAATTAATCATATCAAAAATTATTGTGAACATGAAAAAAGGGTATTGTGATTGAGGCACTGATCAATAAACAATGATGAATTCTGAGTAACCTCGTATGGGCAAATGCACAATGATGAGGGGCTTGTATGGCAGGGAGGAGAACAGTACACATAATGCAGGATGCATATATCAAGGAGGGGATAGATGTTGGACTGAAGACAGACTGACAACACATCGAAAAATGCTGTCAGTGCAGTCAGCACAAGCACAAATGTAGATCACAGTGTGTAAGCAATGCACATTTGCCTACATGCATGGGTACTTCACCTGTTATGGCAGGGCCAGGACAAAACCAGTAATACTGTCTATACGGTGATTATGGAAGACTTGTAATGCACTTTCATAAAACCAGTGTTTACTTTTACAGACAAAATTTGGGGGATGCACATTCTGAGTGTCGTCATGAAAAAATAAATGAAAAATCTGTGGTCATGATATAGTAACAATGTAATCTACACAACACTGTTAACACTAACACTGTTATCAGTGATGTTTATTTATTTAGGAAATCAGAATTACAACCCTTTGAGTCATAGACTTGTTTTCAAAGGCTCCATGTCAGAATAAAACACAGATATTTGTACAGTACATACATAGAATAAGTGTGGGTGAGCAATCATACAGATTATAACCACAATGAGCATGGGTTAATGTCTATACATTTGGTAGCCAAAACAGGGCAGAGCTATCAACATATTTACCTAATGAGCGGTTAAGACCTATACAATTGGTAGCTAAAGCAATGCATGATATGAGTTGGTAGTAAGCCACCTCAGGGAGGCCTTGTCTTAAACATAATACAATGCATTCATAATAGTGAGGGCACTTCACTGCTTGGCCAAGGGCAGGTGCGTGGCCTAGCGGCATCGTGCAGGATCCGCAGGTTACCGGTTACACTGGCATTGATGTGAGTAGAGGATATGGGTCTTTAAGGCAGCTTTAAAAGAACCTAGATTGGTGATTGATGTGACAGCTGGTGGGAGGACATTGTATCAGGATGGAGCTCTAAGGGGGAAGGATAGCTGGGCCAAGGTGGTCCTGACGCTAGGCACCTTCCAGATAGTTTTTGGGGAAGCCCATGTAGATGCTGAGATGGTGGCTGCCTGAAGAGGAGAAAAGACACCAACTGAGGTTAAACCCAGTTGGTTTTATTTAGTGAAGAGACACGTCTGGTATAATAGTCTTTCCTCAAGGGAAAGGATATTGGGTGCAGGTAAGTGTATTTCTGTTAGCACCGGAGAGGAGCCAGCAGGCCTTATTGATGACTACTTGTATTTGATGATGTGCCATAGGGTTGGTGGCAGCATGGATTGTGAGGCCATAGTCCACTAGCGATAAGACTGAGGAGGTAATGGCTCCGCGAAGTGCTTCAGGTGGGAGGCAGTCTTTATGTCTGTAAAGGAGACCAGTGCGGGTGTTGGTGGAGGAGGTGAGGATTTTTATATGCTCATGGAATGAGAGGAAAGAGTCAAATGTAATATCTAGAGGCTTATACTTTTGGACCTGTTCCAGTGGAATGAGAGAGGCGAACAGTATTTCCATTGGGAAATCCTTTGATCTGTTTTGACGGTGGGCATAGAGCATCATCTTCATTTTTTTAATGTTGACCACCAATCTGTGTTCAGCAAACCAGTGTTCAATCTGAGAGGAGTTTTGTAAGGTACGCTGGAGAGAGAGGATCAGGATGTGCGGCATAAAGAGCAGTGTCATCTGCATAGACGAGAAGGTTGCCGGGGCAGGATTTAGGCAGGGCATTGGGGTAGATGCTGAATAACAGGGGACCCAGGATAGATCCCTGGGGAACTCCTGAGCACACAGACAGCATAGTAGATATGGTATTATTAATTTAACACATTGGGTTCTAGATGAAAGATAGCTGGAGAACCATGAGAGTAGCCAATGAGAGACCCCAATTTGTTGTAATATGTTAGGAAGGAGGGGATGAGAAACCATGTCGAAGGCCTTTGAGAGGTCTACAAACACAGCCATTGTGAGGTGCCCCTTGTCAAGCGTGGAGTGCAGGGAGTTATCAAATTCTGTGAGGGTGGTCATAGTGCTCTGACCAGCTCTGAAACCATGCTGCTCTCTACATAAGAGGTTGTGTGGGAGGAGGTAGTCAGTGAGCTTATTGGCCATGATCTTTTCAAGGGCTTTAGAGAATGGGGGGAGAATCGAGATAGGCCGGTAGTTGTTTGGGAGGGAGCTGTCACAGCATTTCAATATTGGTGTTATCACTGCCATTTTCCATGAGGTTGGGAACTGGCCCAGGTGCAGGGACAGATTTAGAAGGTCCATGAGTAGGGAGATAACTGAGTCTAGCGTGAGGTATAGGATATGCATATTGAAGGCATCTTTGCAGTAATTGGAGCTCTGGAGGGCTTTGGACAGTTAGGCTGTCGCTTCTGTAGGGGTAATGACTCTGAGTTTGAAGGGGGTTGGAGGAGCTCAGGTGGTGGGGTAGGCTGAATTGGATCAAAAAAATTGCTAAGGAGGACTGAGCTGAGGTCTGAGAAGGTGGAGCTGAGGCAGTTATCTATGTCAAGTGTGTTTGTGGTAGTACCATTAACACTAAGTTGTGAGGGCAGAGAGCGAGATTTACCATTAGGCTCCTTGATGTTATCCCAGAACTTTCTTGTGCTACCCAGGAGGTAGCTAGGGTAGTTCTATATTCTCTGCCTTGGCCTTGCGGATTGCCCAGGTACACTTATTGCGGGCAGCACTATAGGCCTGCCTATCGCTTAGCAAACCGGAGGCAGTGGCATGATACCAGAGGTTGTCATACATTTTGAACTGTTGTAGGAGTTCTGGGGTGATCCAGGGGACACTATGTTTCTTAGTGGTCACTTTGATGGTCGGTGCAAAAGCATCACAGGCAGTATTAAAGGTGGTGGTGAAGTAGTGCAATGCATCATCTATGTGCTGGGCTTGGGAAATAAGGGACCAGTCCCAGTTAATTAGATATTGTGTGAGTTTGACTATGCCTCCTGGGCATAGTCAATGATGAAAGGTGATATTTGGAGGTGGTTTAGGTAGCTGACAGGTCCAGCTGAAGATGATTGGGGAGTGGTTGCTTAAGTCATTGGGTAGGACACCCAGGTTGGTAATATGGTGGGGACAATTAGTGACCAGCATATCTAGTAGGGTGTGGGTTCCATTAGTGGTGTTGACCCTAGTAGGTTGTGATACCTATTGGGTCATATCTAACGCAGCAAAGGTATCTTTGGCATGTGTTGATGAGCTTGCCAGCCAGTTTATATTGAGATCCCCAAATAGGATTTGTTCCATTTTGTGGGGGTGGCTGGCTAGATAGTCAGAGAGTGCTTTACAGGCAGGGGATTGGCTGCGGGGTGAGATGTAGGTGATGGTGAGAGTAAGAGGAGCACGATTTGGGTCAGGGGAGAGTTTTATTGAGAGGGCTTGGGCACCATGGTCTAGGGAGAGTGCAGGCAGGGCATGGTAATGCAGTGAGTCATTTACATAGAAGGCACAGCCACCGGCTCTCTTGCCATTATGATCAAGCCTAATGAGATAGTAGCCAGGAATAGAGACAAATAAGTCTGGTGTCTTGACAGCCAGGTTTCTGTTAAAGTCAGTAGTCTGGTTGGTGCTGTGCTGTCCAGCAGTGCAAGGTGCCACTTATTTAGACAGGCTGCAGATATTCATAGCGGCTATTCAAAGCCCCGTGGGTGACCGCAGTGGGGGTGCTTCTGGGCCAGGATTGGGCTAAACATTGCCAAATAGTAGAAGAAGCAAGTAGAAGATCCTGACAAGGGCCATGAATTGGTGGTGTTTTGCCATGTAGCAGCGGCTGGCAAGCTTAGAAAGTGATGAGCTGGCAATGGGCAGTTATGTGAGGGCTGGGATGGCCAGGTGGAGGAACAGACAAGGAGGGCTCAAGGCACAGAGATATGGATGGAAGGGTAGAGGAGAGGGGTTTGGGGGGGCTATGGGGAGAGACAGGGTGAAGGAGAGGCTATGAGGGGTGAGGTGTTCCCCCAGCAGCAAAGGTGTGTACATACCAGAGGCAACTGGGGGTTTGTTGCTGAGCAGGGTAAACGTGGTTAGCAACAGTAGTTATCTTACTAATGAGCCATTAGTAATATAATATCACTGATAACAGTGATACAATACTAATGCCAATAAATCAATAATGAAAGTATTATATTTATGAAAAAAAAAATGAGCAGAAATGTAATTTGGGCTGTCTTTGTGACAAACCACATAAGTCTGAAACATTGAATTTACATTGATTACATTACCAGTGGTGCCAATTTTAGCATAATTTCCACCTTAAACTTGTTCATTATCCAGAACATCAAAATTGCTATGAGTTGGCGGCTCAAACTGACATGGTCTAATATCATTTGAAGCCACAGGTTCTTTGCCATATGAAGAAGAATCAGATACATCACTGTCACAGTTGTTATAATCTTCATTGGTTAACAGAAGGTTGTCATTGCTAAACTGATTTTCTTCTTCACTGAAGAAATCTGAATCAGCACAAGGCATTTTTCTTCATATACCTGAAAAACAAACAAACAATGGAAACAGGACTTACAACATATGCCACACACAGAAATCATAATAGACTTAGAGGAATGCAATAAATAAACACAATGTGCACTATTCAGAAAAGGACCACTGCTACCTGCAAAAGTGGTGTAAAGGCAGATGTGCAGCTGTGTGCCACGCAACACACGTGAAATATGCAGCATGCATGAACATGCCTGGAACACCTCTAGGAGGAGGGGTTGAGGTAGGCAGAGGAACACAACAATGCACAAGGGTGGGACTGGGACAGCATGAGATGCCATGAATGTCCCTTGACCCAACCATATATGAAGATGCTGAAGCACTATGCTACAGGGCTACATGGGCAGCCTCAGAAAGATGTTGGTGGAGGACATGATAGTAGAAGCCAGGACCAAGGATGGTGGACTGGCAGAGACCACGTCACAGGCAGTCAGAGCCGGGGGACATAGCACAGGCAGAGATGGCTGCAAGAGGCTGCAGTCCCCCAGCTTCACAGGGATTCAGGTGGCCATCCTGGTGACTGAGGTCTGACAGCACTACGATGTGCTGTGATAGTGGTGGGCACTCAGCACCCCATCCAAGATGAAGGCCGAATATGGCTGGATGTGCAGGTGGCCATAAACACCTCTGGACTGGAGGAAAGCACCTTGGCTGCCATAAAGCACAAGTGGCGTGACCTTTAGACCCAGGTAAAGAAGAAGCTGAGCTGGGCACGACAGTCATAGGGTACCACAGGGGGCGGCCCACCACCACCAGACCCTCCCCTCATACCCATTAAACAGATGGTGTCGGACTTGATAAGTTATGTCACCATGGATGGGGAGCCCAATAGCCTTGACAGCATGCCTGGTGAGCACAATGTACCCATGCATAGGGTGGCCACACCACAGAGCAATACTGAAACATACCCTAACCGCCTATCACCCTTCCCACCCACAGTACATAATGATGACAGTGCTGGTGAAGGATTGTCTGGGATCAGCAGAGGAGCACCACAGTTGTCCAGCGATGCAGGTATATAATGCCACAGTCACAGGGTGGTGCACAGCCTGGGACAGAGATGCATGTGTACTAAGCGATGACTCACTCCACCCACAGAGGTATGCAGCAAAGCTCAGATGACACACAGGAAGGGGACACACAGCCAACTGCAATGACAGAGGAACAGCAGAGGTGTGAGGATGGAGGAACACCAGAACTGCAGCAGTAGGAAGTCGGCAGCTGAGCCACAGTGGTGGACACACAGGCCAGTGAGGAAGGGGGGACACCTACAGACCACAATGAGGAGGACCACATGGTGCCAGGAATGGAGAGGAACACAGAGGATGACACCCTGCAACCAAAGGACAGCTGCATGATGACCGGAGGGACACCATCACCCGCCTCACCACCAAACGCCCTGGAGAGGGACATGGGTGCCTAGGAGGGCCCCTCAACCACAAGGCATTGTAGGCAGGGTGACAGTAGCTCAGCACTGGAAAGCTACTACCCTGACCTCTACCGGCTGGAGCGTGACTGGTTGCAGACAACCCAAGACTGCATGGAGGCAGTGCACTGCATAACATAGATCATGGTGGCATTCATGCCGGTGCAGGAGAGGCTTTCAGAGAGCATTTCCACTGTTGTGAGGGTGTGGGAATGCATGGCAGAAGCTGTTGCCACAGGTGCCCATGCCCCAGACAGACTCTTGGAAGAGGTGGCGGTGGGTGTCTGCTCACAGTAGCAGGCAGCAGAGGCACTCCTGGTCATAGCCACACACCTGGCCATGCAACAGACCTATCCAACCACTGTGGGTGTGCCACTGGCACTGACTGATGCCACACAACCAACATCCATGGCACAGGTGAAAGGGTTTGACAGTACCCCACAGCATGCAGTGGCAGCTCAGGCAGCCACAGCTACCAGAGTAGGTGCAGGCAACATGGCCCAATGGTCATGATGCAAACAGGTGGTGCAAAATGCCATGCAGCCAATGGCCATGCCATCGAGCAACAGGGCAACAGGATGATGGCGCAGATGTGGTGGACAGCCACTGACATCAGCCACACAGTGATGGGGAGGATCTGACAGCATGGACCCTGGCCACCATGCACACATGCCCCACACATCCATACCCACACTGACCACAATGACAACCACACAGTGGTACTCCGCGATGCCCCATGGACCAGTGCCACCTGGGTGGGGTGCTATCAAGCACACAAATGGCTCACAGGCATGCCACATTGGGCCCCCCCAAACACATGTATCCTGTGCACAGTGGCATGCACGGCACTCATTAGGCAGGCCTCCATATGGGACATGGCATGACACACCGGTGGCTGGCAATGCATACATCCTGTGCTCATTGCACACAGTTGCCAGCATGGCCATGTGATATACATGCTGGCTTAGACATGTGAGATCATCGCCAACATGCACTAATGCTCACCTACCAAATGTGCCATGGGCCATACCATGCCGCACGGCCCTTGCCGCCATGCATTCTGTGGTGTGCTGTCCCCTGGGTGGCACACTACCACCATCAATGGGTGGCATTGGTCCATGGGGTGGCTGTGGTGGTTCCTCACCATGCTCCTCAGAGTATGTGTCAGGGGTGCCTGTGGCACACTGCATCAAATGCATATGTTGTGCAGCATGGCACAGGCAGTGAACAGTCTGCACGCCATTCCTGGTGCAAGCATCTCCATGCCACCTGTGTGGTCCAGGCAGTGGAACTGCATCTTCATCAGGCTGATGGTGCATTCCACAATGTGCCACACATGCGTGCCTGCACATGTGCTGTATTGAATGCCTCCTCCGCAGTGTGCCATTTATGGTGTCAGGGGAGTTGTCCTCAGTGGGGATCCACTGACACCTGTGGACTTGGGGTGAAACAGACATTAGGCTCCCAGTAGCACACATGATGCAACCGTAACATCAGTCGCTGATGGGTGCTCACCCAACAGCCAACTGTATCACCCCTCCTGCCAGTCCAGATGGCATCGCAGCACACTGTTATGAAATATGTGTGAGTCATGACACGACCCCAGATACCATGCCAAGATGTTTGTGATGATGTCTGTTGCATCGCATGTGACCTGGCAGTCTATGCTGTGGTACCCCTTACAGTTCCTGTAGGCCTCCTCAATCATGGATGGTGTGAGGATGGGTACATGCATGCAGTCTATCACGCCCACAGTGTTAGGCATGCCAAACTTCTTTAAAAAAAAAAAACTCTTTATTGAGATCTTTTTATTTTATTTAATTATTCAATCTCTTATTACAAAAAATACCTTTGAGCTAAGGCAGCTCATTTACAAAGGTTCCACATCAGTAGGGAGGAAGGTAACAAAACAAACATAGGGAAAACACTATTTGAGTTATAACAAACAGCATCAAATCATAGTACATAGTGATAAACAGTAAGGAATACAGTTGCAAAAATACAACATAGAGGACAAGTCTAACTAGGATAGAGTGATGGGGTAAAAAGGTGTTTGAGAGGGGAAAGGTAGCAGCCAGGGGCTTTGTCAGAGTAGCGAGAGGGGTGAGTAGCGGTAGAGAGGGACAGGATGGAAAGGGGGAGCATGGCATCAAGAGGGGAAGGTAGTGCATGGACGGATAGAGGGGAGAGGAGAGCATGGCAGGCAGAATTGAGGCAGCCAATGGCCTTGTTAGTGCAGTAAATAATAAATGAGGGGCATAGGGGAGGCAATATATGATTAGTTGGAGCATTCACGGGCACTTTCTGTTATAAGGTGCTGGTGAAACAAATGTTTAAACTGAATAAGCTGAGGTACATTAATCAGTTCACAGCCCAGACCATTAAACCAACTCGGGGCTCTGTAGCTGAAGGATCATTGGTATTGGGCAGTCCGGAACCTTGGGACAAGGAAATGCTCGGTTTCAGAGGTTCGAGTGAGACGGGTCTTGAGAGCTTTGGTTAAGAGGCAGTCAGTACCCATTGGCAGAAATCCAAGTAACAGTTTTTTGGTAATCAGGCATGTTTGACACTTAATCCTATCATTTAGCTGGAGCCATCCAGTCTGAGCATAGAGCTCACATGTGTGGATGAGGTGACCAGCACCAGTGATTAGTCTACAGGCTTTGTTTAGGGCAATAGTCAGCCTTTTGAATGATGTGGCTGAGGCGGCTCCATGTATTACTAAACTGTAATCAATCATGGACAGTACTGAACTGTCAATAGTGAATTTGAGTGCTTCAGGGGTCAGGCTCCCTCTGTGTCCATAGAGGAGACTTATTCTTGTGTTAACATTTCTAGCAACATTTTTGATGTGTGGTACGTAGGTGAGGTGACTGTCCAAGGTTACACAAAGGTATCTGAAGTGTTGAATTTGTTCAAGAGTGGCTCCTAGGTTATTTCTGACTGTAAGAGCATGTGATCTATGCTTCTGGTGAGAGGATGAAAACAGCAGAACTTTTATTTTTTTGTAGTTTAGTATAAGTTTGCATGCTTGAAACCATTTTTTCAACTTTCAAGAAACCAAGCTGTAGATTGCCTTCAAGCATGATGGGATCAGAGTGACTTGCAAAGATGACAGCATCATCTGCATATAGGAGAGTCCATAATTGACATGAATGCAGTAAATTGCTCAGGAAGATACTGAAAAGGAGAGGACCAAGAATGGACCCTTGGGGCATACCTGATCTGACGCCCCATTGTTATGAGACAACATTGGATACCTTCACATGCTGTGACCTATCAGCAAGGTAGCTTCCGAACCACTTTAGTGTATTAGTTGAGAGACCAATGTTAGTGAGTTGACCAAGAAGGAGATGTGATTCATGGTGTCAAAAGCCATCATAAGTCTATGAAAGTCTCTCCTACAAGACTGCCTTTGTCGAAGGACTGTTGAATGAAGCTTGTAAATTCTAACAGCACTGTGGTCGTGCTGTGTCTTTTTCTAAAACAATGCTGTTGAGGGCATTGAATGGAGTAGCTATCAGGGTATTCCACAAGTTGGCTGGCAACTGTGTGTTCCAACACCTTTGATAGTGGTGGAAGGATCAATATAGACCTGTAGTTGCTATGCTGAGTACGATCACCAGATTTATTCACTGGGGTAACCAGGGCAGTTTTCCATTCTTCAGAGAACTGTGATAGAGTGAGGGAGAGGTTAAGTATCTTTGTTACAGGCAGTAGTACTTCCTCTAGGGTAAGTGCAATGAGTTTGAGGTCTAGAGAATCCCACTATGCCTGGATTTCCTCAACACGTTAGTTAGAAGTTTTATGACCTGGGCAGCTGAAACCCGCTTGAAGTAGAAAGAAGGGCATTTGAGCCTTTTGTCCTCAGAGCAACTGGCCATCGTTGAGGTGGTATCATCAAAGAAATCTCATGGAAGGATATCAGACATATTAGTGAATGCATTATTAAAAGTATTTGCAATTGTAAGTGGGTCAACGATGGGTGCACCATCTAGGTTTAGCATTGTCGATAATACCTGCGAGCTGATGCTTGTTGATTGATTCCACGTCAGATACATTAGACAACAAGGTGCAATACTGTGAAAAAACATACAATACTGAGAAAAATATACATGGAGGATACAGAATTCAAACATAAAGCACTAGGTATGCTGAGGCATTGTACAATGTATGCCCTTTTCAAGACGATCAGACAGGATAGGGAATGATACATTGGGAGTGGGGGGACTAGGTAAGCAGAGCACAGAGGGTAGGGATAGAGGAGGGTAGGGATAGGTCAAGGGTGGCAAGGGGCAGAGTCGGGGAGGGATAGGGAGGTGGACAAAGTTCTGTGGTTTGACTATCCTATCATGACAGCCACAAAAATAATTTCTAGAGGCAGATTGATGCTGTGTACAGAACCTTAGCAGTTACTTGTATCAATGAGGTGCTGGTGTAGTCTATGTTTAAAAGAGTCAATTGTTGTGGAGTCAGAAATGTCAGGGGGAAGTGCATTTACACAGAGGGGTGCATAGTGTGAGAATGCCATGGTAGTGCAGCATCTGGGCACTTGGAAAATTTGAGTGGCAGGGCTTCTGGTTTTTCTGGTATTCATAGACAGTGACATCAGGTTCTACACCCCTGTTGGAAGCAGATTTAATGCAACTTTTTTGGCAAGAAGGCAGGTTTGATACTTGACTCTGTCATTCAGTTGAAGCCAGCCAACTCGGGCATAAAGTTCAGTGGTGTGTGTGAATCTTGGTGCATTTGTGAGTAGGCGGCAGGCTTTGTTTAAGGCAATTGAGATCCATTGGAGCACCATGTCGGTAGCAGAATTGTATATGGCAGCACATATTTTATGAGGGAGACAACTGAGCTGCTGATTGCCAAGTTTAATGCTTCATGGGTTAGACAATGCCTGTGGCAATAGAGAATCCTGATTCTGGTATTAATATCTCTTGCAGTGATATCAATAACCTGGGAGAAAGACACGGAGTCTATTGTAACCCCCAGGGATTTGAAATGTGAGACTAGCTCTAGTGTGTCACTGCTGTCATTCCTTATTGCTGGGGGTACATTTTTAGTTTGTTTTGGGCTGTGGAGTAGAGCATGGTCTTTGTTTTTTTATAGTTCATGATCACTCTTTAAACTACTTTTCTACAGATACAAAGCCATTTTGGAGATCAGTTTCAAGGAGTTCAGGGTGCAGGTTGCTGGTAAAAATGACAGCATCATCAGCATATAGAAGCATGTGGCAATGGCAGGAGGCTGGGAGATTATTTAAGAAAATACTGAACAGCAACAGTCCCAGAATGGACCCTTGCAGTACACCAGATTTGATAGGTTGGCTGTCTGATAGGACTTCAGTCAATCAATCAATTAATACATTTTATTTGTATACCTAAAGGTATGTGAGCAAAAATGCCCATTTTCACAAATGTCCAGAGTTGAAAATAACAGGTAAAGGGTTACAGGTGAGAGGAATACATAATGTGTACATCATATTTACAGTGGTAGAAGCTAAGGAAACAGGTCAGAGGAATACATAATATATACATTGTACAAGTAAATGGTTAAAGATGAGAGGAATACATAATATAATTCATATTTACAGTTGTAGAGGCACAAGAAAGGTCAGGGAATACACAATATATGCATTGTATTTACAGTGTTAGACTTCCCCAATCCTGACCTGCTGGGAGAGGCGGCTCAAGTAACTGCTAAACCAGTTCACAGTTTCAGGTGCAAGTCCAATGTCAGATAGCTGCTTGAGGATGAGCGCATGATAAACCATATCAAATGTCTGATAGTCCAATGAAGGTTTCCCCTACAAGATGGCCTTGGTCTAAGGTGTTATTGATGAATTCAGTAAATTCGAGTAGGGCCATGATGGTACTGTGGCTGCCCTGGAACCAGTGTTGCTCTGGGCATAGGAGTTGGTACTAATTAAAGTATTCCACCATCTGGTCAGCCACAACCTGCTTGAGAGCTTTGGAGAGGCAGGAGTATGTAAATCAGTCAGTAGTTATGTAAGGACCTGTCCCCACTTTTGGGTATGGGTGTTACTGTAATAGACTTCCATCTTTGGGGGAATTGGGAGTGGAAAAGGAATAGATTAAGTATTCTGGTTACTGATCCATGTAGTTCATCCAGTACCAAGTGAACAAATTTGAGGTCTAAGGAGTCCCCTCTGTGCCTAGATTTTCTGAGAACCTTTTCAAGGTATTTCCCAGCATCTGCTTCTGGTACCATTTTGAAGAGGAATAGCGGCTGGTTAGGTGGTAGTGCAGGTGACCTCGTATTGCCCTTTGGGTTGAGGTATTGAAGAAATCCCTGGGGAGCACACTACTGAGGTCAGAGAAAGCATGATTCAGTGAGTTGGCAATAAGTAGAGGGTCCAAGGTTGGAACCCCCTCAACTGTAAGCATAGCAGGGTCAATTTTAGGATCTTTCCCTGTGATGTCATTAAGGCTGGCCCAGAAAGACTTGATGCTCCATGAGTTAGTGAGGGCTTCTTTGTAATATGTACTTTTTGCATGGCAGATTGCTTTTGTTGAGTCATTGCGGACCTTTTTATATCATTGAATGTTTGTTGCAGTCCCCTGTGCTTGTGCTATTTGCCAGATATGATCTCTTAAGACAAGTTGCTCCAGGAGTTCAGGGGTAATCCAGGGGTTAAAAATCCCTTTAGCTTTTCCTGTAGTAACTGGTGCATGTTTGTCACAGATAGATTAAATTTTGACGCAAAGAGGTCAAGTGCTGTGTCCACATCATTGGTTTCATGGAGGTCCATCCAGTCAAGAAGCTTTAGGTCTAACTTTAGTTGTGGGAGGTGACCTTTTAGTAGCAGCCACTTTTTATTGTTCTGGTTGGGGGGGTTGCAGTAGTTGTTGTTCCAGTTGCATTTGACAGGGGAGTGGTTGCTCAAAGAGTTGGGGAGAATGGTGAGATTGGAGATATGCGCAGGACGGTTGGTGAGCACGTAGTCCAGCAGTGTGCTGGTGCTGGCCTCATAGTTGACTTGTGTCAGAGTCTCTGATATTGGGGATAAATGGATAGCAGATAGGATATCCTTGATAGAGGTGGAGGCAGGTGAGAGCCAATTTATATTAAAGTCACCTAGCAGAACAATTTCTGTGTTTAGACTCAGAGTACTGATGTAATCCAGCAGGTTGCTGACACCAGTCATGGTTAGTTTTGGTGGAATATATACTGACAGCGAAGTGAGCACTCTATTGTGTGCCTCTAAAAGCAGTCTAATGGCCAGAGCTTGCAGGTTTTCACTGCTACATGGGGGGAGAGACATGTCCCTGGAGAGAGTCTTTAGTGTAGATGACACAGCCCCTACCTCTTTACAAGTGTCCGTCCTGTCTGTACAAGGTGTAACTAGGAAGAGCGCTGGCAAGTGTTTGGTATCTTCGGGGATAACCAGGTTTCCACTACATACAGCACATCTGGGTTATGATGAGAAACCCATAACTTCAGGCAATCCGTTTTGGGGAGGAGTCTGCTGATGTTTAGAGAAATGAGCACAATTCCTGTGGCTTTTTGTGGTCGAGCATTGGGGTCATGTGGTAGGCCTGAGTTGGGGTGCACATTGCCAGACATCAGAAATAGGAGTAGTAGTAGGTGAAGAAGTTGTTCCAGTATAAGTTTATTATGTAGAGACCGTTGTCTTTTACTGGGCGGATGGACATTCATGTTACCAACGTGGATTACAAAACCACGGAGGGATCCTTAGGTGGGTATTCCATGCCTGTGATCATAAAGGGTAACTGACGGAGGTTGTGGGTTTCATCAGGGTAGATAGAGGTAACTGTTCCATATACATTTAGGACCACCACCTCATAGGTAGCTTGAGTAGATTTGATGGGTCCATTACAGTGGCCCATGGAGGCGATAATGGTGAGTACAATGAGGCATTGCAATAATCCAGTGGAAGTGGGAGACACTGTTGGTCAACAGGGAGGCAGTGAGTTCGGTATTGGGGTAAGGCAGCGGGTGAGGATTTCTCATGCAAATTAGACCCAGAGAGCTTTTGTCTGAGTTGATGGTTAGAATAGGGCTAGGAGCAGTGAGAGAAAAATACTTTTCCAAGTAGACAGTTCAGGGGGATGAAGGTCCCTAGAGGCAGCAGCACATAGGCTGAAAATCAGGAAGTAATTTGCTAAGCAGAATCTGATTTTCTCTGTAGTAGGAGGCTGAGTACCATCTGTAGCTTGAAAGAAGCAAGCCATGGTGCAGGTCTGGAGGAGGGAGCCTGGTCAAGACACGTTTCTGATTTTTTTTTTTGCGGCAGGAGGCTGAGTACTACCAGTGGTTCCAAGGAGCAAGCCACAGCTGCAGGTCTGGAGGAAGGAACCTGTCCAGGAACACACCCTTGACAGCCCTGAGATCCATATGGGAGGTCAAAGAATGGTGGCAGGTAGGGCTCTGCACTCCACCTCGGTATTGGGGAACATGATGTGATGATGCCTATGGTGCACAAGGGCATTGGTAACCTGGTGCAGGGCCCTGGACATGGAGGACTGGCTCACACCTGTCATGTCCCCCATCATTCTCTGGAAGATGCACATGGCATAGTATTGCAGTACACACAGCACCTTTGACTCTATGGACATGGCCATGGAATGCCTTGCGCTGGGATGTATGGCATCCTCCACAAGTTCACAAATGACCAGTAGTGTGTCATGACTGAGCCGGTACTGCTGCAGGATGTCTGTGGTGTGGAGGCTCCATGTCACTAGCTGTGGCCTGAATACCCATTGGCGGCACTGCATGCAGGCACAGTGCTCCACCAAGGCGTCCTCTAGGAGGACCATGGGTAGAAGTGCCCCTGGGCACATTGCACTACCACTGACTGTTGTGCTTTCCACAACTGCATAGTGGTGTTTGCAGGTACACAAGTATGTCCTGTGCATGTTGTGTGGCATGGCACACTTTTCCTATAAGGCATGTCATTCTCACGTGGTGTGGGTGGGACAGCCACCAGAACGCCATAACTGCACTATCGGTCATGGCAGTGGATGCTCCACCAATGCCACAGAATGAGGTGCAAGGCAGGCTAGCCCTGCCAGGGTGTCTGTATCTGTTAGCAGTGGATGTGTATCAGGATGGTGTTCCAACGGGGGCCATATGGGAGGTTACATAATGGCAGCAGGTAGGTACCACAGCCTGTTCAATGGTCATTTCAGCTCTGTGCCTGTAGAGGCAGGAAAAATGGTGCTCTGAGCATGTATCTCACTGTTGCTACCTGTGCATGTTTACAGGGGACCCAGAGGCTCAAGACCATGCTGGTGCTGGAGCTGCATGAGGTGGGTGGTCCAGGACCTGCAGTGGTAGTGACCCCTAGCCGAAGGCTGCACCATGACATCCCATTGTGGTTTGACCTGTGGCAAAGTACAACTGACATGATGTACAAGGATGATGAGGGGGACCAGTGGGCCATACGATCCCCCTCGCGGGTAAGTGGCCATTGGTACTCTGTGTGTGTGTGTGTGTGTGTGTGTGTGTGAGAGACAACATTGCATAGGTGTCCTGGCCGGCATTGAGGATACTAACATACGTCCCCTGTGTCTGCTGTTGTCATTGCAGTGCTACTGGGGACCCATCAGGTGCTTGGTAGTTAAGGAATGCAAATTCACCAATACAACCCCCCCATAGGAGGTGACCCCATCGACCAGCCCAGAAGTGGTCTTGGAGCAGGATTCATTGGACTAAGAAGGATGAACTCCATGCATTCCCATCCTGTCCCACCCCATTCCCTGCTGTTGTGTTGCCTGTTCAGGCATTGTGCTGTTGTCTTCCTTTAAAGGTGTTTCAATGCAAGGCCCTGTGTGTGCCTCATTCTTTGCCCTGGCATGGTGTGTAGTGGTGTGTGTGTGTGTGTGTGTGTGTGTGTGTGTGTGTGTGTGTGTGTGTGTGTGTGATGGTGGTGTTGGGCTGTTCATGCTACTGTGACCACTACTTGTGTTGACTCTGCCATGGGTGCAGCCTGTTGGCCACTGTATGCTATGCTGTGTGTATGGCGTCAGTTGTGCCTGGTGGTTGGCATGCACACTATGCTTGGGCCTGCAGTCTGGCTGTTGTTGTCACACCAGCACGTGGCTTACATGACACGAACTGGGCATGTGCATTGCCACCTCTGCCATGCCATGCTGTGTGCGTGTCTGGTGTGACTTGCTGTTGCGGGCATGGTTGGCCCCATGATGGCATGCTGTGCCAGACACTCCTACTGTGTGTGCAGCATGTTGGCTACTTTACATTCCTTTCAAAATGTGTACTGCCTACACAGGGACATGACACACCATTCCAATGTATAGTACATTGGGCATGATCACACGGCCTCCCCGTGCATATGGAGTATATGGGCAGGCCCTTGCACAGCTGCATATCCTCCATGGTGCACTGCTACTTTCAGCATGGCTACGCACGCCCCTAATCACGGTTCGTGCATACCGTGCAGTAGCTGCATAAGCTGCTTCAGCATGAATGTACCTTTGCATGGGACTTGTGCAACGTGTGTAGGGCCTCATAACCTTTGTGAATAGGGCCCAATGTGAGCATGAAACGTACAACACAATCACAGATTCCAAATCATGACTCAATGACACAACACGGCAGCTAGAAACACATAATGAGTACCACATAGGGGGTTTAGTCACTTGGTTACAGTTAGTGTGTTACTACCAACAACAGAAACATCACAGACATGCCAACCACACAAAATCAATCTGTCCAGGGACACACAATCAATTGATATTGATATTAACATTACATCACAGTGCACAGCATACAGACCACTACAGAATACATATGACTTATTACCACTACCCAAACATGAAACCTTAAGCAAATGTGAAGGAAGCATCATTTTTGACTATACAGCAGGCACAAGGATGCCATCACAATGTGAGGAAGGCAAGCAACAGAAACCACTTCAGCATGATGAAACCTTCATTCATTATAATGCCACATAACAAAAGGGAAAAGAAAGTAGTAACTGAAAATATGACATGATGTGTTTATTAGGTACACTGCTTTGTAAGGGAAAGTGGCTGCCACTTGCAATACATTTCTAATGGTATACAATCTGACATCATAAACTATGAAATATAAAATATATGTATAAGAAAACATAAAGGTCAAGGCACACACACACACACACACACACACACACACACACACACACACACACACACACACACACAACAGAGTGCCAGAAAGAAGCAAAAAAAAAAAAGAGTTACTAAACATTTTTTAATGTAAACTTTATTGAAAACATTAATATACAATAAACAACCACCAGCAAAATACAAGCCAGAAGAATACAGCAGGAAGAATAACTACATCTTCCCACCCGCCCCAAGCCCCCACCCCCCAAAAAACAGGGTCTGGAGTAGTTAGTAAAGGATAGTATCTTGCAGACAGAACCATATCCGAATTGTTTAGGAGGCAGTGACACACTCCAGGGTGGATAACCAGGCATTCAGAGGGGTCCAAAGGTTAATAAATGTCTGAAAACTGAAAATTGTTTTAAAAAGAAAACATTTAATGCACAAAGACACACACACACACACACACACACACACACACACACACACACACCATGCTAAGGAAAACACAAATAACAATCATGTAGAAATAATATCATGCCTATAGAAAACAGTGACATTGATAATTAGTATTGCAACACAGGCAGAAGTAAGCCATCACAATGAGAATGAGGCAAGCAACATAAACCAGTACAACAGGTTGAAACCTTCATTCATTCTAAAGCCACATGTAAGGGGGGGGTAATTAATATTGCAACAGAGGATTAAAACAATGAGTACGGCACTGTTCATGTTGAAAGGGATGGAGTTTAGATAGTACTTCAGAAGCAAAAGTGAATGTTATAAAAACTCACTACTGCACAACTCCACATGTGAAATAGGTAATGATAAGTAAACTAATGACACAATCCAAGAAAATCATTAACAACATGTATGGGAAACAAAACAGTTCTGTAAACATTTAGGTAACATAATGAAGCAACACTCCACACGTCAGAAACCTCACACAAGGCTGCAGGAAAATGCTGATACTATGGTGCAAGTCAAAAGATTGCACACTGCAAAAAACAGTTCTGATTTAAAAGAGACAATTATTACAAAAAGCCAAATTGGGGCTGTGGATTCCATCACAGCACTTAAAAGCACTTTGCACTTACAGCCTGGGTTTAATCCAACAGCGGCTGCTCAACAGTGCTCCCACACTTCTTCACACAGCAATACTGGTGTGAACTTCCTGTTTCAGTGTTTTTCATTTACTGACATCACAGTGCTTCTGGAAATAGATTGAGCTGTCTCTTGAGTCCACTCAACTTTTCTGGCCAGTGATTTCTTTTTCAATAAATTTAACAACCTTAATTTTTTTTGTTTGTTTAATTAGCTACACAGCATTATTTCAATATGCATTAATTTCAATCTGACATAAGATCACCTCAAAACAAGAAGCTGCTCTTCAAAGAGTATAACCAGCTAGTATCCTTGCTGACCAGCAACTTTGAAGACTCCATAGCTAGTAGCCTACTATAATAGTTTCTGGAGAAATGTGGACTGGACAGCACTATGTCCACATGGAACAAATGGAGTGAGGAACTAGGATTGGACATCTCCCCAAAGCAATGGTAGTCATGCTGGAACAACCTAAACAAAGATGTCAAAGACACAAGAAACCACTTCTTGCAATTTAAAATCCTACACCACTGGCACATAACTCCACAGAAACTCTATTGGTGGGGTCTAATGCCCTTGGACTTCTGTTGGAGATGTGTCCCAGCATGGGTTTCTGTAACACACCTTTTATAGTCATGCTCCAAACATTAAATGTGCTGGAAAACAGTCCAAACAATTTATGTAGCCTTGCTCTGGACATTGGTACAGCTGTCCCCAGCATGAGTTTCGATGGGTTTAACCCCACAAAATGCTGGAACCCAGGGTAGAACCAACACATGGTTCTCAATGGCCTTGGTAACAGCCAAGTACATAACCCTCCATTACCGGAAATGCAGGGAACCCCCAAAGGTAGAGGAATGACTCAAAAAATCAGAAAAAATAGCTAGCTACAAGAAGGTACAACGCACAGTAAGAGATACAATGTTTCAATACTGGGAGGGTTGGAGAGATTTCTACTCAGCCTACTAAGGGGATACATGATGGGCAGTCATGTGATAGTGGATTTATCAGTCCGAGTGGCAAATGAGCTCGGGTTATCATGAGTGGCTCTGCGAAGTGGAGCCATGAGTGAGAAAACTCAGAGTTCACTTGCCAGTAGTACTGATAAATCCACTATCGTATGACTACCCATCACATATCCATTTTATATAATAGGGGTTCACCTCTTGTTATTTTACTGAGGTTATGTTTTTTCTTGTTTAACTTTTTACCTGTTCCATGGGGTGTTCGTTTCTCTTCTGGTGTTCTCGCGGTGTTTGGCAGTGTTTTGATAATGACATGTACACAGTGCTGATAATTGGCTATGTAATCACAGTAGTGATAACCTGCTGCTTTTTCCACTGTATAGATGTCCTGATGAGTGGTTTGCTTTTGAGTGCTGATCTGCTCTTTTATCATATGGGTTATCAGCAAACCCCTATTATTTAAGGAAGGATACCAAAGGGTTGCTTTCCCCAAACTACTAATAGCAACAAAAGGGAGCTAAAAGGAGTGATACCGACTAGAAGTACAAACCTTCCGTTATACAATGGCATCAAAAATACCAGCTCCTGATTGGCTGGCTGGCATGATTTACATGTTGTAAATCATGTTATCACCCCATGCTAGAAGTGCCAGCCAATCACATACCAGACTTCAAAGCTGCCGGCCACCATGTTGTTTTCTCCTGGTAAATGGAACATGGGGAAACTAAAAAAAATTAATTTCTCTTTCCTACATTGTATAATTAAAATATACCCTGACAGGTTGTGAGTGATGACAGGATTTACCCATGCCTGGTGTGTTTTATTCACTCGGCCAGTGGCTGAGTGAGCAAACCTCTACATCAGGCTTGGGTAAATCCTGCCACCATCCACACCCTGTTGTGGTACATTGCTTAATTAACTCACTGCATCCTAAAGAACATGCCAAGACAACAGGGTAGAAATCTTCCTTGGACACTGCAAAGGGGCTTCCCTCATATTTCACCTCACCAATATACACCACACCCTCAGTCATCTGCTCACACTCACCTAGGGTAACTGTAAGAAATGTGGCAAGAATTGACCTTTTTTGCAAGCAGCACACTCCCTCCCATGAATTGATGTTATACCAGTATTTTAACCAATGCAACTGAGGATTACCCTAAAGCATTAATTAGTCCTTCAATACTAATACATTGTTTTGATTTGGAATGCACTGATTTTATAAAACAATTGTAGCTACAGGATTTTGTTGATTTCTGCAACCTAACAGCTTATAGTTGTAACTCCAAGGGTCCTTGCCCTGGCTAGGATTTTACTATTATGATGCTTTTTACTGATGTTTGTAAAAGTTGAAATCTTCAGTGAAATTTAAATTATTAAAAGGAATGCATTATCTTTCATTCCAAAGGAAAGTGACTTCTGCATTCTCAGACCTCTTGATACATGCTTAGCACATCAATATTGTAAGAAGTCTACATTGAGACTAATTTAGCCTTTGTTTTGTTAATTTTCAGGTGTACTTAGATCTAGAGATGGGCAAATTTGGGAAACTTCACTCAACTTCACTCCCCAAATTTATCCGTGAATTTAGTGCAATTCATGGCATTTAGAACAATCCACAAGTGCAAAGTTCCACACATGAAGTGCAGAATTTTCCACATGAATGGCAGATTTCCACCATCCATGGGTGGAATTCTGACATTTGCAGCAAAATTCTGCAAAACAATCGGCAAAGAAAAGTAGGCAAATTTTCAGACTAATAGCAAAAATTTATGAATTGCTCTGTGGAGGCGAATTTGCCAACTTTGCCGGACCTTCAAAGATGAATTAAAACTTTGCAGAATTTCTACTTACATCTGCCATATCAGGTTTTCTCAAGCTACTTTGTTATGAGAAAAGAAGCTCTATCTGTTGAAAAAAATACTGCATGTAGTAGAGACCTAGAATGAATCACTCATATGCTCATACACTGTCAAAATACACAAACACATCTATCAGTAATTACATGAAATAGATAAACATCCCAGAGAATACTGAGAAAACTCCATGTAAGAAGTTTGAGACCAATGGACACTTGCCATCTTCCAATGCTTATGATGTTGACAGTTTTGGAGCTTCCAGTGAATGTTTGTCACCAGCTAATTGCAGATTTATCACACTGAATTCAAAGACACTCCCAATGCAGAGTCAGCATGACCCACAGTGGAAGCAAAGGCTAGAAACCAGTCTGTAGGACACTGTGATTTAATGTCAAAAGGGATTGAAAAGGGGAAGGATGCAAAACAAGTTATTCCCAAGAATGGAGACTCCCACTTAAATAAGTTAACTCTGAGGAAGCTCAGGTCCTCCGAGTAAAATGTCAGATCCTATCGGCAGGCTACCATGTTGTTCCCAAATAGTGGGAAAAAAACACACAATTTCAACAGGGAAGGAGAGAGACATATGGGGAGTGGTGCAATGCACTGGCTGTGGGTGGCAGTCTTCCAGGAGACATTCTGGAGGATGCAGTGCTTCCCTATTTGCAGACACCTCTCTGCTATGAGGGAGAAGGTTGCCTGCCTCCAAACCATCTTGGCAAGGAGTAGGAAAACCTTCTCCCCGACCCAGATCTGGCAGGGACTGGGAAATCTCCTCCCCCACCCAGGGACCACCAGGGCCACTGCCGCTGCCTCAGAGGTTGCCAAAAATAAGGAGTGGTTGGACTACGGTAGGATCAGGGAGGGTGAGGGTGGAGGAACAGAGGTGTATCCCTCCAGTTGCACATCTCCACAATTCATATGCCTTTCTGGTGGAACATTGTTCCTCTATGGAGGCACCAGCAGTGGAGACCAAGGAGGATGCTTGGAATCTCCACAAAGGAGACCCACAGGAGGGTGACATAGGATCCCACAGAGGAAGGATACACTTCCTGGTGGGGGACTCAATCGTTAGAGGGCCAAAACTTGGGAAGGGAGAGGAGAGGAGAGGGAGGTAAGATGCCTGCCTGGAGCCATGGAATGCAGGGACAAGAAGCGAATCTTCAGAATCTCAGGAGCAGCTGCATAGGAGAGGGAGATGGATGTCATTGTCCACCTAGAGACAAATGACCTAGCTGGGAATGGGATCAGAGCTGTGCAGGAGGAGTTTGTGGAGTTGGGGATGGGCCTTAGACAAGTAGCATGCAGGGTAATCTTCTCTGAGGTGCTGCCTGTCTATGGCATGGAGGAGGCTAGGGTAGGGTACTCCGCACCTTGGGATTTAATAAATGGTTGAAAATTGGTGCAGAGCACAAGGTTTTGGCTTCATGGGAGGCTGGGGGTTCACCTGGAAGAATACAAGCCTATACTGGCATGATGGTCTGCTTCTGTACGGGAGGGGAACCTGGATCCTAGGTGATAGGTTTAAATGCTTCATTGGCAAGCTTTTAAACTAGCCAAGGGGGGGAGGCACTGAAAAGGAGCAGGGAATTCACAGTCTTCTCCCAAAGGACAGGGTGGTTAGTGAGGTTAACACCAAGGTTGAGAGGTCAATAGTGGGCAGGGTAGGGATAAATGGAGAAAAAGGCAAAGGCAGTAAGTACAGAGAAAGGGCTAAAAGGGGTAACGCCATTAAAAAATGGAGGGTGATCAGTACCAGTGCCCATAGCCTGGCTAACAAGATTCCTTAACTAGTGAACTTGTGGAAGAGGGATGCCCAGATATCATGGCAGTCACAGAAATCTGGTACAGTGAGACTCATGATTGGGATGTCAACATTCTGGGGTACACAATCTGCAGGAGGGACGGGGAGGGTAAAAGAGGAGGAGGAGTAGCTCTCTACATAAGGGAAGGGATCAATGCAATGGAACTAAAGCGTAAACAGGGAGGAGAGGAGGCACTGTGGATCACCTCGGAGACAGGAAATGGCACCACAATCCACAAAGGGGTTGTATACGGACTCCCATTTCAGGGGGAGGGAATGGACAAGGAAATGATCAGCGGTATCCTTAGAATGGCAGAAAAAGGGGAGATATTGTTGATGGGCAACCTGAATATGCCAGATGTTAACCGGAACACATTTGCTGCAGCCACATCCAAAAGCAGAGTCATTTTTGATGCCCTACAGGGGGCAAGCCTCAGGCTGCTAGTGTTGGAACCCACTCGGGAGGGAGTAGTCTTAGACCTGGTACTCTCAAATGGGGACGGTGAGAGGATCTAGGATGTAGAAGCGGGTAGCCATCTGGGAATAATCAACCACCAGATAGTGTGGTTCACAATAAACACAGCCATAGAGTCAAACCATACAAAAGCAAGGGTACTGGATTTTTGGAAGGCTGCTTTTGACAGAATGGGAGAGTGCTGAAGGAATGCACTAACAAAAGGGCAGGAAGGAGGGGTTGAGGAACAATGGAGAACAATCAAAACTACCATCACAGAGGCAACAAACCTTTGCGTGATGCAAATAAACAAAACAAAATAAAGGAAAAAACCACTATGGTTCTCAAAAGAGGTGGTGGGGAAGGTTAGGGAGGAAAAAATAGCATTCAGAAAGTATAAGGAATCACAGAATGAGCAGGACAGAGAACTGTACCAGTTAAAACAGAAGGAAGGCAGTTAGAATAGCAAAGCCCAAACCAAAGAAAAGGGTATCCTGTGATGAGGGTGCTGGGGAAAGGGCGCCGACCGTAACAGCGACCCGCTCCCAGCAAATCCCTCATGGTGATGGGAGTGTAGGGTGGTCTGGATGGGGGTCAAGCATAGCTGACAGGATGTCGCTATATGTATTCATGTGGGGGGGAAGCCAGGATGCACTGCCAGGGATGTGAGGGAAAGTGCCATACTGGTTGTCGAGCCGACCCCTTGGTGAGGTGGGTGGGTTGCCAGTGCTGATCAACGAGGTATGGGGTTTGGGTCTGGGTGCTGGTGCAATTTTATTGTGCCAAGCCTGAACCTTTTATTTTTTTAATGTTTTATTCCCCTCAACGTGCACCCCCTTGGAGTTGAGAATCCTTTAGTAGAGGCGTGCAGAGGGTGATGTCCCCCATGGGGGATGTGGTGGGGGCAGCCCCCATAGAAAACATTAAAAAGTAAGTCCCCGGTGCTGTTTCACTGTCTGCTGGGGTGTCAGAGTGCCAGAAATTTGTTCAGCACTCTAGACGTCTTGATAATGGCGATCGCCTTTAGGCTTTCGCCTTCATCACATAGAACCAAAGAAAAGATAGCCAACTCAGTTAAGAAGGTGGATAAAACCTTTTATAGATACATTAGTGAGTGAAGAAAGACCAAGGAAGGGACAGTGTGGCTTAATAAAGGGGAGAGGGGTGGGCAGAGGGTGACAGTGAAAAGGCAGAGATCCTGAATGAATACTTTTGTTCAGTATTCATAAAAGTAGAGGTAGGAGATGGACCTAAACCAAACAATAGAAGAACTCTAGATAGGGGGGTCAATACCAGTCCAATCACAGAAGAAAGGGTCCTGAAAGAACTCCTTAAACTCAAGTCAGACAAGGCAATGGGGCCTGATGGGATTCACCCCAGAATTCTAAAAGAACTAAGGGGAAAACTAGAGACACCGCTGACTACCCTTTTTAACAAATCATGGGAGGACGGTGTAGTACTTGAGGACTGGGGAAGGCAGATGTGGTTCCCCTTCACAAAAGGGGGAGCAAGGCAGAGGCAGGAAACTACAGACCTATTAGTTTGACCTCCGTGGTAGGGAAAATGATAGAATCGCTTCTGAAATAAAGAATAGTTGAGTACCTAGAGGCCAGCGGGCACAGGACCCAAGGCAGCATGGATTTACAGCAGAAAGGTAATGTCAGATGAATTTAATAGATTTATTTGACTGTGTGACCAAAGTAGTAGACCAGGGAGGGGCTGTGGACATGGCCTACTTAGACTTTAGCAAGACATTTGACACAGTCCCGCACAAAAGATTAATAAACAAGTTAGAGGAAGTGGGTCCCTGGGTGGTAGCCTCAAGAAAAAATTGGCTGGACAACAGAATGCAGAGAGTATTAGTAAACAGAGTCCACTCTGAAGAAAGGGTGGTTACTAGCCGGGCACTGCAGAGTTAAGCTCTGGGGCCAGTCCTCTTCAATGTCTTTATAAGTGATATTACAGAGGGACTGGAAGGAAATGTATGCCTCTTTGCCGATGACACAGAGATCTGCGAAAGGGTTGAGACATTGGTTTGGGTGGAAAGGATGAGAAGTGACTTGGCAAGGTTGGAGGAAAGGTCAAAAGTATGGCAGCTTAGATCCAATGCAAAGAAGTGCAAAGTAACCACCTGGGAAACAAAAACTCGGGGAATGAGTACACAATGGGGTGGAGGTACTAACAACAACAAAAATGGAAAGGGACCTAAGGATAGTCATATCAGATGACCTAAAGCTAGGCAGGCAATGTGAGAAGGCAGTAAGGTGTCTGGGGGGGGATACTGGGATACATAGAGAGAGGCATCACCAGAAGAAAACAGGAAGTAGTCATCCCTCTGTACAGACAGTTGGTGAAACCCCATCTGGAGTACTGTGTACAGTTCTGGACACCCCATCTCTGCAAGGACATAGAGGGGATGGAGACAGTCCAGAGGAGGGCAACAAAAATGGTGCCGGGTCTGCACCAGAAGCCATACGAACAGAGACTAAAGAAGCTTAATATGTATACCCTCAAGGGAAGGAGGGGGAGGGGGGACTTGATAGAAACTTTCAAGTACCTCAGCAAAGTCCAAGAGAGTAACATCTTTCAGAAAAAGAAATGTGCAAGAACAAGCTGGCACAATTTTAAGATAGAGGGAGGAAGGTGCAAGGGCAACGTGAGGAAGTATTTTTTCACAGAGTGGGTGGTGGATGCATGGAACGGCCTCCCCTGAGGAGGTTGTGAGTCAAAAACAGTGGGAAAATTCAAAAATGCATAGGACGGACATAAGGCAATTCTAGTGGGGGTTGGAGGAAGTAGGATGTTGGTTTACTTGGATCTGCAGCTTATCTAATAGGTAGGGAGATGGGAAAACTGGGTGGGCCAAGCAGTCCTTATCTGACATCGAAGTCTATGTTTCTATGTTATAACTGTGCTCCACTGGATTTTCCATGTCTAGTATGAGTTTAGATCTCATCTGCACTTTTTTCATTAGAACGATTTTTCATAACTAAGAACCATCTGTGTGAGTTATCTTTGCTATGGGTCCTGAATGTTTTAAACTGCCAAACTAATTTGCACAGAACTGACCTCTGACAGTGATCAGATCTGCAGAATTGTCTTCAACAGTTTAATACATTAATCCACAGTTAATACATTTATCCCACCACTGTAAGCTGGAATTTCTTTGAAAGTTGGCAAACTGATTTCCAAGCTGTAGCAGAAGAGAAAGTATGACTTTCATGCAAATTCCACTGGTGGACAATTTGTTTCGCACAGCACTATGAGTGGCCTAAGCTGAAACTGAAGGACAATTTACTTTACCAAGAGACCCAAGGCCCTCAGTCATTCTGCAGACAGCAACTTTTACTGCCTAAAATGTTAATGAGAATCACAATGCATGTGCTGCACAATGAGATTGGACATATAGGAAACAAGTAGACATTGAACCTTGCCCATTTCGATTAGCCATGGATGAGATGAAATCTGGAGCACTACTGTATGCACTGTGGTAGGTGCATACAAAGAAAGATTGTAACTATAAGGACTGCCCCTCTAGTGAACATTGTGACAAATAAATGCATAGAGCCTGATAGTCAAATGATCAGGACTGACACAGTAGGCTTGTGTCAAGGAGAAATGGTGTAAAGGGATGCTTTCACTACACCTTGTGCCAGTCTCAATTTTGTAAGGCACCATGTGCCTCTGGGGGGACAACCTTCACCAACCGGGCTGGTGCCGTCCTTGTGATTGCCACGGCAGTGCACAATGGCAGAAGAAGGCCTGCACCAGAACAGTGCTGTCATATCCCCTAAAGTGCAATTTTACAAGCCATCCCAATGGAAGTACAGACCTTGCCATTAGACTACCCGGAGCTGGCCTAATCTGTCATGTGCCACTGCTGGAATGGTTTCTTGGTGGGGGAACCCCTGTGCCTCCCAGGGAAGGTACCCATACTGCCAACAACACCTACCAGAACCCCACTGCAGTGTCTGGTGGTCCATGGTAGGTACAGGCCCACTAACCCCTGCCCATGGTGGCGCTGGTGCATCTTGCTCCCCACATGGACCCACATAGCTGATGCACTTGCCCTGTCAATGGCAGTTGCATCCCCTCTCTCCAGCCTAACCCATGCCCCCCACCCCTATGAGCCAGTGCATGCCCTGATGACTCACCAGCCACCAGGGTGACGGGCCAGTGGGTTGCCATCACTGGCCGCTGCTGCCACAAGACCATCCTGTGGCTAATGACATTTCCTCATGTGCTGTTTCTTCAATGCAGTTGTCAGCTTGTGGAAAACCTGAGGACTTTGGTGCTGGGATCCCACTTTTTGTAAAATTAGGCACAGGGTCCCTGGTGCAACCAAGCTTGCCACTGGTGGAAGTTTAGCACACCATGCACTGATTTATTTGGGCTTTTTAAAATCAAGCCCATGGAATTAGTTTGCATCAATTTCCTTAGTCTGGAACCTGATTTAAAGAATATTGCAGACATTTAGGTGCTCAAAGACCATGTCTGTAGATATTCCCAGACATATCCAAGAAAGGACCAAAATGCCACTGTGCTTGCAAAAACTGTCATGGACTTGCAGAGGATCAATGGCACAATTTTGGAAGCCATATGGTGAACAGACTATTATACTGTACTTCTTGTGACTGCATAAATCATGCACCATTTGTATCACCCTGGTGATCTAAAACCAAAATGCTTTGGCAAGATCTCATTCCACATGTTTGGTACTCTGGGACCTAATGACAAGTCCTAATGGAGTCAGCAAGTGAGCACACTTGTTCATGTTTATATTTCTACCACAAGTGACACAACTGGATATTCACCATGGTAACCCAAATTTAGTAGGGAAGCCAGACTGCCCATTGACATTTGTGTCAGAGTCCCAGCCAATGGAGCCTAGCCTGAAACCTATCTCCCGTTTGTCCATGACTAAGAGATCAGTTAAACACTGCCTACTGATTGATCTCAGAAATGGCTAAAAAAAGAAACAAAGCCAAAAAGTGCAATACAACACAAAGCTAAAGGTACATAACTGTATGCCCATTAACAGAGTGCTCATATTTATTTATTTATTTATGACTTCAATAACCGGGTGAGTGCACTGATCCCAGAGACCATTTTCAGGCACAACCCGGGCCATAACACATGGCACAGGGTGACAGTAGAGTACAAGGTAACAGTAATACACATGAAACAGATTTGATACAAGCAACAATAGTAAGCACAACATACAGGTTTGATGCATAGGTCCATTTGAGAACAGTGAATACAAGGTTTCAATATCGGACATGAGATTTGGTACAAAACAAACTCTGGGGCTGCATTAATAGCACAAGATTGCCAACAGATGGGGCAACACCACTTACGTTTGGTGGAACAAGTACAGGGTATGCCAGTGTACAAGATTTGTCCAGGAGGAGAATCACATAGAGCCCAAACCATCCAGCAGAATCATTAGTTACCCATTGAACAACTGACCCCCCAGTGCTGATGTTGGATATGTAGAACTCTCCCAAATATTCAGTAACCAGATGTGCTATATGCAGATGCAACAGAACACATAAATTAATAGCTCAGGCGGATTCAGATATTCAGAATGATGCCCTGGAACAGTCAGGTGAGGAACTGGACATGGTGAGGCATTATTCCACCATAGTTCCCCACCGATCTACTTGCTGATCTTCCAGCATCCGATAAGATAATACCTCTTTAGGAGTCCAACTCCACAGATTCCTTGTTAGACTTTGTTGCACGACTAATTTTGTCTTCAGATGCCTTGCCAGTAGCTGAGAAAATCTCCACCATGGAGGAAGTTGGAGCACCCCTGGAGTCAGAGGAAGCTGTGGAGCACATTTCAACTGAGGATACTCTTCTACTGCTCAAAGGGATGGGATGTCAATGCCCAAAGTCTGAGGGTCAATTCCACTTCACTGCTCTGAGGAAACCAGCAAACCAATAATGAAATTGATGTACATAACTCTCCAGGTAGAACACTGAGAGGTATTTACAGTATATCAAACCGAGGTCCTTACTCTGTATTACCTTTTGCTATGCTCAGTCTCCATCAGCCAGGGTAGTATATACTGAATGGAAGAAACTCCTGTCTAAAACTTCTATTAGAATGAAATTTTGCATCTAGATGTAGTAGGATGTGTTGATAACTGATCTTCGCTTGCTAGGATTCAGTTGTCTAGATAGCCTATTACTATTGTTGTTGAGTAATGCTTAGGAGATATTTGCATAAGCACAAGTCTCTACTGTTTATGTTTGTTCACAGATGGACTCTGTTGTAGCAGGCTTGATGTAGGCATCAACCTTTTAGACAGGGAAAGGTAAGCCACATGTATGGGATTCAGTACCAGTGGTACCAGTATAGCTTCTCACATTCCATCCAGACTGTTGCCACTTCTCTGCCCTCTCTCTGGCCCCCAAGGACTTCAGCATTGTGCAAGGGGACAACAAAAAGCTGTCAGGAAAAGTGGAACTGGCTTTCATGGTTACTGTCTGCACTAGCACAACATTGTGGCCATCACACTACATATCAAAGATGCCACCTACTGACATCAAAGAGCATGGTCAATGCTCACTATAGAGCAGCCCTTACTATAACAAATTCTGGTCAGAGCCAACAAGGCAGCATAAAGCCATTCACACCACTCATGGAGAGCATGGAGCTCATGTGGGAAAGTTGGAAACATAGAAAACCGATGGCAGATAAGAACCACTAGTCCTATCTAGTCTTCCCTTTTTCCTTACCTATAACAGCATCTGGTGACCCTATTTGGGCATCAGCTTAGCCTCTCCTTCCCACTGCTAGGGTTCCTTTATGTCTATTTCAAGCATGCTTGAATCCCTCTACTGTGCTTGCTCCCACCACCTTTTGGGGCAGGCCATTCTATGTACAGTATCCAACACCCTGTCAGTGAAGAAGAATAATTTCCTCATATTTCCTTTATCCCCCCCCCCAGTCTTATATTGTGCCCCCTTGTTATTGTACTTATTCTATACTGAAATATGTCACCCACTTGACCTTATTTATGCCTTTAAGATACTTGAAGGTCTCTATTATATCTTCACTTTGTCTTCACTCCTCCAGAGAATACATATTAAGGTCCCTCAACGTCTCCGCATATGTCTTGTGGTGCAAGCCCTGTACCTTTTTAGTTGCCCTTCTTTTAACTACATCCACTCTGTCTAAACCTTTACAAAGATGTGGCTGCAGAACTGAATGAGGTATTCCAGATAAGACATCATCAGCATTCTGTAGAGTGGTATCACCACCTCCCTTCTTCTGCTAGTGATACCCCTCAGTGCACTCCAGCATGCCACTGATTATCCCTATAGCCTTTGTGAATTGTTTGGCCAGTGTTAGGTTATCCAAGATGATAATCCCCAAGTATCTTTCTTCCCTAGTGACTGCCAGCAATCACGCCCCCATCATGTAGCTCTCTGCAGGGTTTCTGCACTCCAGGTGCATGACTTTGCACTTTTTCACATTGAATCTCAGTTGCCACACTTTGGACCATTTTTCCAGCTTTTCTAAGTACCTCCTCATTTTCTCCACCACATCTGGAGTGTCAACCCTATTGCAAATCTTGGTGTCATATGCTAAGAGCTCTTTCCTTCCATCCCTTCTGCAATGTCACTAATGAAGATATTGAAAAGGACTGGCCCCAGGACTGCCCACTGAGATACCCCACTGGTCACCTCCCTTTCCTCCTCATGGATATCATTAACCACCACCCTCTGCTTCTTATCCCCCAGCCAGTTCCTGTGATGAAGTCCTCAGATGGAGCTCATGGCAGAGAAGTGTGCCATGTCAAAGATGTCCATTGGAGTTTGTGTATCCGCACTGACTCGAGAGATCCATGGAGATCAGAATCACCAGGTGGCATAATACACTGTGAATGAAATTGTTCACCCTGTAGTTTTATATTGTACAGTATTTTTTTATTCATTTGTTAACTGGGTTGGTGCACTGGTCCAAAGACCTTTTCCAGGCATGGCCTGGACCAGAGATTGGCACAATCAATGGTAAAATACAGTGAACAGCAGCAGTGAACCATACATAAGCAAGTACAGAATCCAGTAGAGTCAGGTAACATACAGAGGTGGACAAATAATAATACAAGTACGCAGTGCAAGATACAACAAACAAGGTGGGCATTATACAAGATAAATACATACATACAGACAAGGTATCAATGTCCTGTAACAATAGGTCATGTTACAGTTATGTAAAATGTGCAATGTTACAGTCATGTGATATGTGTACACATCAGTTCTTTGGCTTTCAGAACGAAACGGTTGTATGCAGTCTCTAGAGGTTCCATAATGCTATTGCACCACAGAAGGGTCCAATCACATTCAATGATCTATGAAGTGTGGTACAACAACATTTTGAAAAGGATGGACTTCTTTGCAGAGCAGTTCTCTGTTATACACTGTATATCAGTTCTTAGTATATAAGGATGTCTTTCCCCACCTAGACAGCCTGTTTCCCCTACCTACTGTGATGCAACAGACCCTACTTATTTGCCGGTTTTATCACCATTTCCACTGCATCAATGTTCCATTATGCATATCTTATGCATTCATGAATGCCAGTGTCATTTCTGACCCTACCACCTCTGCTTTGAGGATGTTCAGTGCATTCATTGCCCTATTACAGAAGGACTTTCACACATTTTGCCTAGGTCTGCCCTCCCCCAGCTTCATGTCATGGCCCCTTGTTCTTGGACACCTTTTAATCTGAGTATGCTTCCCTCTTGAACCTTATTTATACCTGTGAGGTATTTAAAAGTCCCTATCATTTCATATCATACTATATCGTATCCATAGTTACCTCTAGAGTGTATATAATGAGACACTTTAGTCTCTGGTTATAATTGTTTTATAATAACTGGTCAGCAATTTTTTACATAGGCTGATCGAGTTATAATTAGCCATTGTAACCCATGGGTTATAATGGCAAGTACTTGCTGAGTCACTCAAAAAACAGCCACTCCCTGATTGGCTGTTGCTCTACTACTGGGCGGGATAAACAGTTTCAGAAACATGGTGGCTCCTTAACCCACAGTGGATAACAACTACCAGTGGGAATCGGGAGCGGCTCAGAGGCTGAAGTGCCTGAGGTATGCCCGATTGCGATTGCAATCCAAATGCCCAGCTCTGCAAGTCTGCAAGTGAAAAAATAAATGCCAGATTAAAAAGAAAAGCTTTACAAGAAAAAAGAAAAACGAAAGAGACAAGGATAGACTGTGTGTGTGTGCATGTGAGTGTGCGTGTGTGTGCGTGTGTGCGTGTGCGTGTGTGCGTGTCGCGTGTGTGTGCGTGTGGTGTGTGCTTGACTGACACAGGTGAGACTGCTAATACCAAATGCAGTTTGACAAAAAAAATTGCTGATCAGCAATTATAAATAATAAAAGTTGGGGAAGTTTCGTACTCGAATGCAATGGTTGCTCTCAGTGTGGGATGCTTTAATAACCCTTTCAGGCTTTGCCCTCAGGGTTTATGTAGCATCCCACACCTCGGACGACCATTAAATTCTCATAACACACACTTCCCCATCCATTATTCTATATGTTACAGTCACTGCACCATTTTATAATCATAAAAGATTTTATAATGATGTTTCAACATTGGAACATACATGAAGCAGAGATGACTTGGCATCAAATGCAGTAGGTAACAGTTGTATACTTAACTTTTGCTTGTAGGATACACAGTTTGAAAATATAAGTATGCACTGAAGGAATTTAACACTAAACAGAACTCTACATTGGGATGATTAGTCCCTTTCTATATTAACCATAATAAGTAAGAACATCAACCATTGCACGGTGAACCATACCCTCTAGCCCTGAGTCAATAGAGGAGTATGCAGCCTGGATATACATCAGCCTGGAAGTGGTGTGGGCTCATATTGTTGAACCTTTACAGAAGAGAACTGAGCAAAATCCTGAATATTACCAGCCATTGTTGACCTGTCTGGTGGGGGGGGCCTGATCCTGTGGCTTAGTTAGCATTTTGAATGGTTGACATACACCACCGCCAACCACACACAGGTTTACAACAAGAAATGTATTATTAAGAGTGCCCCTTTCTATGACCTTTCATCCTATGAGGACTGAAGTGAACCAGTTTTGTGGAAGCTTGATGTGGAGTAAGACTGTTGTCCGGGTCAGAAGGCTGGGTTGCCAGGTGGTGGGGTGGGGGAAGAGCATAGGTGTGATCTGAGATAAAGGTGCCATTTCTTGTTGTAAACCTGTGTGTGGTTGGCGGTGGTGTATGTCAACCATTCAAAATGTGCTAACTAAGCCACTGTTGTATGCCATGTAAGAAGAGGGGGAGGTAAATTCTGGCAGCACCTCATCAGGATAGCCCTTTTGGCTTCAAGTAGCACCACAACGAGCCATTTTCTGGATTGGTTGGAACAGTTTGACACCTTTGAGGTATTGCCCAAGAGGCTAAGGATTGGGGCAGCAGAGCCTTTTGTTTGCAGGATCTTGGAGCAGCCCAAAATTACTCCTGTCCAGAAGGGCACCAGTATGGGACACTACCATAGTATGTGCAGCAGATTGGCCTGTGGGGCCTGCCACCTCCAGCATGTGGAATGAGGGATGAGTCCCATCTTTTGGAGTGTGTCCAAGGTACGGTATCATCCCAGCAGTACATAAAGGTGTATAAGCTGGCTCCTAGAGTCCCTGTAGACCAGATAGGCATCCTCAAGGTATTGCCACCCTTCCGTGTCTGTTATCTTTATTTAGGTCCTGCTCCCATTGCACCTTACACTTAATGGTGGTATCGGGTAGAGAGTCCCTAAGCATACCATACATCTTGCCTGCAGTGCCTATTACTTCACCTTGTTTATGCATGTTGGTCAGCTATTTCCACCCATCTCCCATAGGTGCTATGGCTTTGAGGGTCTTGGATACATTCTTGATCTGGAGAAATCTCCAAAAGTCTGTTTTGAGTAGCAGATACTGTGCCTGCCTTTGCAGAAAGATGTCATGGCTTCAGAGTCCTGTGCATAAAGATCTGCAATTGTACAAATGCCTACCTGTTGCCAAGAGTGACAGTTAATGGTTTGTCCCCCCCCCCCACTAGCACATCTGGGTTGCGCCATAAGGTAACTGTACTGTGTAAGTGGTGCTCATAAGGGGGCTGGACATTGAGTGAGATATCTGCACCTGTGCCAGGCTTCTCTTGTCACTGGAATAACAGGAGGAAGGTGGCCCTTTTGGTGTTCCCCTTTGCTCAGTAGGTTCCCCAGCCATTTGGATTCTGATAGCTCCATTTCCAGATTCACCCATACAGGGGTATTTGGGGTTTTAGGGAGAAACCATCTGATTGCTTCTGCAACCCTATATGCTAGTAAATATCCCTGCAGCCAGGGGAGACCCATTCCCCCCCAGACCAGTGCACCCGAAAGCTAGTTTTTCCAAATCTTGGGGCATTGTCTTACCAGATGAACCCTGCATTCACCTTGTTGATTTTCAGAAGTTTGGTTGTGTAGGGATTGTTAGGTTGCACATGAGGTACGCTATCTCAGGCAGCACAAACATGTGTACAGCATATACCCTGCCTTTCAGGGATAGGTGTAGCTTAGTCCATCTTAGTGTTTGTGCTCTGATGGAGGGTTTGATAGGTGTATAGTCTGCCTCAACCAAGTTCCTCCATAGTGTGGTGATGTTTATCCCCAATTATGTAAAACCTTGTGGTGCCCATACCACTGAAGTGCCCTGTAGGCATTCTCTCTTGCAGGGTAAGTTTAGTGGTAACAGCATGCCACTACACCATTTTAGTTGTTCTCCGCTAGACTGCCTGTAATCTGTACATGTCCAGTCAGAGATATGTTCTTCAGAACTGGACACACTACACTAGTTGAGGATTCATCAATTACTTAATTTTACAGTGGTATAAACACCTCATACGTCTTGCTGGTGATACCTGTGCACAGCAACATCCCACTGGTGCTCCTATCTGGTTTGTCACACTACCTGGTTTCTTTTAGGTCATCAGAAATGACAATCCTCAGTTTTGTTTCCTCTGTTGTGCTCACCATTGCAGTACCCCCATCAAGTACCCCCCCCCCTTGTATTCTATGCACCAAGTACTTGATTTCTCCTTTATTCACAATGAATGTATGGTGTATTGTAGAGTGTTGTTCTGTGTAGAATTCCATGCCTTTTAATATGCTGTTGTACCACAGTTCAAAGGTCATGAAATGTGATTGCATCGGATTGCACCCTTTTGTGTTACAACATACTTCTGAAAGCTAAAGAGACTGCACACCTCAGTTTCATTCTGAAAGCAATATAACTGCCACATGCACATTTAACTCAATACTATGTACATTAAATAAAATACAGGATGTGCAATTTTATTCACAACCAGTGTGTTCTGCAAACTCAGGGTTCTGATTCCCACTGACATCTCAAACTTCGCTTTCAAGGTTAGAGGGAATCAGATCCCATCTATGGCAGAACACGCTGCTTGTGCATAGTTGTCCATCCATTGTTCTCTATTTAATGACACACACTGGACCACTACTCAAACTTAAGTAGTTTTGTCCTCACTGTTCCATTCAGTTTTCCATCCCTCCACCTCAGTAGTGTCTACCCTGTGCTAGATCTTTGCCTCAACCATAAAAAAAAGCACATCTTACCTTCTAACCCCTCTTTATTATCACCAGTGATGTCAATAAAGAGTACAGACCAAACTACTGATCCCTGTGACATGCCACTGGTCACTCCCCCAACATCAGGTGAACACCGTTTCCAACCACCCATTGATGCCAACTCCCCAACAAATTCTCTGCCCGGTTTAACATTTTAGTACACACTCCCAAGCTGCCAGCCTCTTTACTATTCTGCTATGTGGAAAGGTACTGTGGGCCTTACTGAAATCCAGGTGAGCAACATCCACCACTCCACCCTGATTAATATGCCTCATCAATCACTCAAAGAAAACTAATAGATTACTTTGATATCAGCTCCCCTGTACCCTCAAGTGAATCCATGCAGCCAAATATACTGTAAGTCACAGGATTCAAAATATTGTACAATCCTTTCCTTCCACAGTTTCTCCATTACTTTCACCTCCACCAAATTCAGGTTGATGGCCTGTAGTCGTCAGCTTACTGCCTGCTGCCAGCCTCCTCCCTGCTTCTTCCTTTGTACAAAAGATCCCTTAGTGAGGGTACAGCTCTACAATAGCGCTAGCTCACTTGTTACCTGATGTTGCAAGCATTATGCAGGGAGGCAGTGGTGCAGAGCATTGCAAATGTGATGAAGAATGCACTTGAATATAGGGTCCCTGACAATGGGCCACTTTTGTCACATTCACTTGGCACAGTAACCTAAAATAGAATTTCTGGCTTTGAACATTTAGATTATTTTATGCTGTAATACAGCACCTCACAACAATATCAAATTGGTATTCCTGTACATACTGATTTAATGTGAAAAAATGTTTTTCCTGACATGTTATAGATTACAGTATGATATTGTCAGACCCCCAACAACATCTGACAAAATGTCCAAGCAGTGTACCACACTTTCAATAAAAAAATGCTTTCTATCACCACCCATTAAGTTGCACACTTCCAGCATAATTGTAAGTCTACACACACACACACACACACACACACACACACACACACACACACACACACACACACACACACGCACTGTGTCTCTCAGCCCTAACACAGTGCATATATGAAACTAATGTTTAGCCTGGTGTTTCACATTCCTATTGGTGGCTAGCAGCAGATATTTTGAAGGAGAAGACTCCAGTGTATTTATGAATGGTTCTATGTGATAACAATAAAAGCCTAAAGGCGATCGCCGTTATCGTGCAGTCAGAGTGCGAAAACATTTTCGGCACTATTGACACCCCGGTGCACAGGACAACAGTGCCGGGACATACATTACAATGTTTCTGTGGGGGCTAGCCTTACCCACACAACCCCATGCGGAGGGCTTTGCCCCTGCACACCTTTACTAAAGGATTCTCAACTGGGGGTGCATGTCATGGGGTGAATGTGTAAAATTAAAGGTTCAGGCCGGGCACAATAAAATCACACCAGTGTCCAGACCCGAACCTGGTACCTCACCTACCCCAACCACAGGTCAACCCCCGATGCCATGATGCAGTTCAGAAACCCACCACAGTGCTTCCCCCTACAGCTCCTCTTTCCTCTCCTTGCCCACAATCACCATGCTCACTCCCCCCCACACTCGCGTACATATAGCGACATTCTGTCACCCATTTTGCCCACCCCCCCATCCAGTCACCCTACCTTCCCATTGCCATGAGGGATTTCTTGGGGAACGAGTCGCCGTTACGGATGGTGCCCTTCCCCATGCACCCTCCTCACAAGCTACCTTATGAATTGGATATTTCTGACATGTTTTCAGACATTACATAAGTTAATTCAAGTATGTCAAGAAGAGATCAGTCATTTTTATGTTGTAACACATAGCAAGATGCTGGGGCAGTAACACAAGCGTGCTTGTAACTGTTCAAGCCAATCTCATTGTATATGCAAATGAGACAATTGTAATACAACCCCCTCATTCTTGGAAAGCTCTTTTTACTCAGAAGCTCTGAAAGCATAAGGTTTTCAGTGTTCTCTTGTCTATAATGTTTTCAATGCTTCCTATCTGTATTTTATGTTGTTTCAAAGGCTTAAAATAGTCCTGTCACGCCACTCACACAGTGTGTAGTACTAATAGCATTTATTTGTGCAAAGTGTATTTTTTACATTTCAAATGCTCTTAAACCACAATTGCTGACTGGAAATACCATGCCAGCAAATGACTACTGAATGACGTGGGAGAACTGAAGTAAGCAACCCACCTCGGACATTCCTTTGTAGATTAACCCATTCACCACTGACTTTAGATACATTCTTGAAGGACTTGACAGAGCAGCACAGAAGGGAACATGCACCAAACACACACACACAGGAAGCATAATCAATTGTAAACAAAGCAGAGTACAGGTCTGGGGAACAACATGGCAGGCCTACAAATGTAAACAAAAACAAAGAAGAAACTGGTATCAAATGTTATACTGCACAACAGAATTTTAAACAGCTGCATGCTCAGCAGATCAGAAGAAAGGCATCTATGTGGCAATTACTTTTTTTATGCAGTACTGCTGCTTTAAGAGGCAGATATGTGTGCGCACCAGTCAAAACATCAAGCATAGGACAACTACCTCACATTCCTGTACTACACTCATTTTTCTCTTCTACATCATGGCAATGCGTCAGCATAGCTCTACCCATGCTGCCATAAAAATGTAAGGTTTATGACCAGTCTTGCCTGATTTGTAAGAATAACATATGAAAATGTACTTAGTGGCAAAATTACTGTAAGTTCTCTGTATGACTGCTGTATGCAAGATTTTTATCAGGTACACTAACTGTCATTTTTTTCTTACATGAATAAATGTAAGTTTATTGCAAGTACACACAAAGTTTTTGCTGGATTACGATATAAGTTTTAACACTAGCAAAGAAACCTGCATGTTTAAAAACTTAAAATGTGGTGTGGTACAAAATAATACTTTCATGCTTCTTGTCTAGTCTAAGCACAGGATGTTTCTTGCACTACTGTTACAAACATGTACACATGCTTGTAAGAACAGTGCAAGAAAATAATCCTTTGCTTGCACTAGTCAAGAAAAATGTAACTGTAAAATGTAGTGTTTAAAGATACATGACACCTTGTAAGAACTATGCAGTGAAGATTGCTCTACTTTGTATACATATAAGCAAGAATGCATGTCTTCATGGTGCTGTTACAAATTTTTAGGTACAAAAAAGCTGCATGCGCTTCAGTGAAAATGTTCTTAAAAATGCACTGATACTATTCAGCTAATATTATTTTTCTTAGATTTCTCTTTCTTGTCATTACTGAGGAAATGTATATGAAAGCCAAGTCTTAATCCTTTGCAGTTTTTCTACCCTTGTTTCTTATTTGATACTTAAATGTATACCCCTCTACAGCTACATCATAAATTAGTCATGGTAATAACTGTGGTGCCATAAGTAGAATACATTATTATGACCTCAGGTGTATGTTAATACAAATGTTGGGACCACTCTAAGAGTTGTAAGAGTGGTCTTGTGCATTCAAATAAAAAAAATCTTGGGAGCAGAATGAAGACATTTCCTTTTAAAAATGCAAGAAATATGCACAAATGTGTCAAGATTATGGTTTGTTTATCTTTATATACTTTTTTGCAAGACCCTTGAACAAACACATGAATGGCTTAGCAGGTGTCGTGCATTCCACTAGAGCCAACAGGTTGCAAGTTATTGCCCAACATCCAGATGTGAAACCTAATACTGTAGTGCAGTAAACCCACACACAGTTTTTCTTGCATCACAGGATGTTGGCAAGGAATTGTTATTGTATGAATTTTTTATATCAGGAAAATGTCACAATCCTTACATATTTGGTACTGTACATAAAATTCTCACTTAAAGATTTACATAAAAACATACATGTAGCTTGCAAATGGCCATATATAACCTTGCTTGTTGTACCAGCAAAATAGTTTTACAAAGATCTTGCTTTTTTATGGCTGTGGGCGGAGCCTACATCCATCTTGCTGTCTGTAGCTGGAAGAATGGAATACAATGGAACACATTTTTTGAGTTTTCAATGTATCCTACCATACCTACAATACAAATCACAATGTCACTTGAAATAAAATACTCTCGTCCTTTTGTTTAGAATAATGGAGACAGAACTCCAAGTTGCTTATCAGATGGCCATTAGGAAACTGAAACAGCTTGTTAAATAATGATTGCCTGTTAAACTGGAAATTTGTTTACCCCCCTTCGAAATGCAACAACTTGCACATTTAAATACTTATCATTTAAACAATTTCTTGCTACTACATTAGCTTCCGTAGAGCAGATATTGTCTATCAAGAAAGATTCATACCACATAAATGTCACCCTTTCCCAGCAACTAAAGATTTACACAGTTTTTTTAACCTCTTAAGGATAATATCTAATAAGATTTGTCTCAGACATATGCCATATCTTTTGTGAACTCTCCAGGCAAAATGTATAGCAATCAGCAGGCATTTTTACTATACTTTTTGGGAAAAAAATATATTGAGACACACACACACACACACACACACACCACACACACCATCCTCATGGTAACAACATTCAAAATAAATACTGCAATCTAATATGTTATAAAACAATAAAGAAACTATTTGTGAACACAGTGAAGTTCAGTTTACAGTACATTTTCTTAAAATATTTCTTATCCTAGATATTGTATCCAGGACAGCGCAAGGGAGATGCTACATCTTATTGTCACAGGGATCTTCATTTTACACATTTTTGCACTGTATTTAGTCAGGATGTTCCAGATTTATTTGCTTTTATTAACCGGGTAAGCACACTAGACAGCCAAGTGCCTATTTTCAGGTGCAACCCGGGATTACATGCAATATCTTCTTTTCAGTGTGGTCATGATTTTAGCATTTTTATAATGTATTTATTCAGGCTGGACTAGTCCAGATGTGAAATATTGTTTTCAGTGTGTTCTGATTTTACACACTGCAGCATAATATTGTGTAGCTGTAGAGCCACACTGAAAATAAGATTCCATGTGTTCTGTGAACTATCCAGGCTAAATATATATCAATCAGCAGGCATATTCTAGGAAAACACATTGTAAAAATGTGTAAAACGAAGACCACATTGAAACTGCCTCTCAGCAGATTTGCATTGTGCAAATTCATTAGAAATAATGGGTAAAAGCATCCCTAAAGCTCTTCACAGCAATATCGGCTCTGATCAGAGTTTGTTTTGGTAAGGGAGGTGTTATTCTGCTCCAGCACCCTGACAGCTCCATACCCTAGCCAAAAGTGCAGAACTGCTGCAAGGGGGCACAGAATATTGTTTTTTTTTTTTTTTTTTGTGCCCCCTCCTCCGCGCCAGATTTTCCGCCTGGTCACGGATCCCCCTGCTTCTGACATCCCCTCTTGAGCCACAGCTCCCAGTACCCCCTGGCTTGCCCCCAAGGTGGGAGGTGGCACCCTCGCCTATAGGGTGCCACGAATCCATGTAATAGGCTGGAGCCGTGTGCTCATTGGGGAGCTTCCATTGCAGCCCGAGGGACGGGCATCATAGAGGCGTCGGAGGTGAGCAGAGTTTTTCCTTATGGGGCGGAGCATGCAATGATGCCAGCATCTGCCCCGCCCCCATCTGACGTCAGATCCCGAGTGCTTGGGGTTCTCCTGGTCTCCACCAGGAGTCCACCGGGCACAGAATATTGTTTGAGAGTAGGAGCCCTTTTAAATAAAGACTTCGGGGCCAGTTCCCCACAGCCACAAAGGGCAACACCATCTTACTGCACCCTGATCACATCACCACAGCAACAGAGGTTTGGATTCACACTGTAGAGCCTCAATGGGAGCCTCAAGGAACTCCTGTGACACTAGAGGACTAATGGAATCAAAATCGTACCAAGCATCTGTTGAGTAATGGACATCCAGCCTAGCACCAGCATGATTGACAGCCAAGTTGACCCATGGTGAGATGACATTCCCCAGTGAGCTTCAGTGGCTGCCCCCAGGTCCAGACAGTTTGTATATGACTACTGTGATAATTAGACTGGTACAGCTGCTGCTAAGGCAGACTGAGCATCTGTCAGAAACAGAGTGAGTGAGATAAGCAGAATACTTATGCTCAGAGTAAAGGAGGTAATGTGATTAAGCAGCATGAAAATTAATGCTACAGGCTGCATCTGAGAAACAGATTTCAGTTGTGCTGCAGTCAGAGGATGTGGCAAAAAACACCTAACCAGTACTACAATCTAACTGGTAGTGTATATCCCCACCACTCAGAACAGGATGCCTGGATGTGTGGGGTGGGGCAGATCTACAGAGCCTGCTACAGGAAGAACTACAATGTGAAATGTATAACTGACTGCTGAGTGCAGATATCAGGATAGGCTATAGAAACAGCATCTGCTAGCCAGGGCCTGCACTTCTTAACCCTTAGAAGACTGTGGACGTATATATTCATCCAGAATCTACTGTATATACATTCACACATATTCAGGTCTCAAAGGGTTAAGACAGACAGTGAAACCAGACAGAAAGGGAGTCACTGAGAACTCTGTCTTCACCACTGCACATAATGGGGAAAGCCCCTGACCTGGGAAAACATGAGGAAGTCGTGGGCTTGACCTGCAACCTCAGCAATTTTTTTTTTTTTTTAAATACAGTAGATACGATGTACAGTATTTACTGTACTTGACCATCCAGGCAGGATTTACAAATATCCAGGTTGGATTGTATGAGCATTCTGGTTTATAGTTTTAATTTGGAAGAATTGCTGTATTTGTTGAAGTGAACTACTACCAGCCAAACGCATGGAACCTCATTGGGATTCCATTGTTTCCATGGCTTGGTATTGAGTGAAGCACCATGAGCTCCATTATAGTAACTAAATGTTTTGTACTGATTCTGTGGTGAAACGGTAGTGACACCAGGACAGGTGGCAAGCCAGCAACTGTGCTGTGCAGTGCATGTGTTATGTAATGATAGGCACTTTTAGGGGGATTAGTCTGGAGGGGCCCTTGAAGTGGGAGACCCCCCTAGTTGTATTTGGTAGCTCAGGTTTTTGTGTTCCCTATTCTATTACGTTTCCCTGGTATACTGCATTACTATTCTCTGTACTGCTTTGTTGTTGCATGTCTGTACTTTGCAGTCTGTCCCATGTAATGTACTGTATTACATTTTTCTGTTTCCTCCTGTTACCATTTACCCACAGGTTGCACCTGGAAATGAGCCTTGGCTCAGTATGCCTCCACCAGTTACCAAAGTTCAGATAAATAAATAACATAAATAAGTACAGTGAGGGGAAATACTATTTGGCTGTCCCTAGGAGGGAATGGAAAAGCAGTTGCTGTTTACTTAGGACTGGGCCTGAAGAACCAACAAGGATGTACATGACTATCATTGTTAACCAGCCACTTTTTTACACTTAGGGGCTTGGTACCAAAATACAGCTGTTAGCCTTTTGTTTTAATTCCCTGACTTAGTGATTCTTGATTAAAGTGATAAGTTCTGTTCTCATTGGGGAATCATCATTACACTGCATTGGTTCATTGGTGGGGTGATTCCAGTGGGGAGGTAGGGAAGCACTGCATCTCAAGTCAATGTAGCATACTTACACTAAGCCTACTCTTTCTGGGCAAAGGGAATTGTGAAAATAATTGAAACCTTGGATATAACCCCCAACCAAGAGTTAAAAGACTCAGGCACTTCAACCTTATGTAAGCCCACAGGGTAGGAGTATTAAACTTGACATCAGTGGCAACCTAATTACATATAAAATCCTGGGGTGTTCAGAAACGTCTATAGCTAATCTGAGAAATTCTATAAGATATTAGTTAAGGATCATATTGCACTAAACAGTAAAGTGTTAGTACAGTTTGTAGTATAGATACTGCATGTGGTAAACTAAATTCCCAACTGTCCTAACATATCCATTTTTCTCTGTGATGTTAGTCCATAAACTTCATGCTACTACCCTGTAGAATTAATTTTCTGAGCTAATTACTTATAAAATAACCCATTTAGATGAGCTGTCAAGAAACACAATTACCATAGGAGCAACATCTCACCTCTGTACAGCACCAGCATGCAGACAGAATTTAGAAACCTACTTCAGATAAGACTCCTGTATATGATACTATTGCCTCCTGGATGTAAAAGGCTTCTGTCTCTGAAACTGCTTTATGCCAGTTAAACCAGCTGTGTGATAAGTGACCTTTAAGGAAATGACATACCTTATAATTACTACCTGCAGTGCATTGTTGAGAATCAAATCCTGGTAGCAACTATTATTGCCATTAAAAGTTGTCGCCTCATATGCAATCTTCATTTAATTTCTTCATCGCCTGCTCTTTTCTTCAGTTAGATATGTTGGTCTTTGCTGATAACTTCCCTCTTATTTTATGAACACAAGCCTTAGAGGTGAACTGTACCAGGAATGTTTGAAAATGCAGAACTGTTCTGATTAATTGTATCTGATGTTGAACAATTAACAGAAACCAACCATTTGCATTTTAATAACATTATTACCATCTGTTAAATGAATCCATTAGTCTTGATTAGCTTGGTATCAGGTAGTGGCATGTGAAGTTCACTGATGTGTGCAAAGAATGTACTATTAAAGGAGCTTTTAAATCACATTTGACATAATTTTTCTGCAGCAGGAGAGGTTCTTACAACATATTAGTCAAGCCTGCCGTATTCTTTGTAGTCTCATTGTACATTCATACACACACTTGAAAGGGATGTTCTTTGCTATTTAAGCTGCTTGAATACTCAGAATGAGATAAGGACTTTTGTCATGAAGGTGACTGCTAACTTACTGACAATGTATAATAAGTATTAAAAGTCAATGACCTTTGCTAGTTTGCAATTGTTTGAGAGCATTTGATCTGCTGAAAATATTATACTCAGTCTCCTCTCTTTGTTTCACCAACAAACATGGTTTGGAACATTCCTATCCACTCAATAAACTATTGTAAGTCTGCTAGTAGCCACTTTATTATGATAATTCATATAATGAAACTCTTGCTATCATAATTAATGATATTCTCAGGGAAGTGGGGATTGGTCATAATATTCTAATGTTAAGGTGTACATATAATTGCAATGATATATCACCAGTGCTGTTCTGACCAAATAGTGGCTTGTACAACCTTGCACGTAGCCTCAACAGGTGCTCACTTACAGTGTTTAAAAAGAAAAGCATCCCTTTGCATTTCCTTGTGTATGTGTGTATCATGGGGGTACCAACAAGGGTTATTTTATAGAAAATGTATTTGACAATTGCAGATCAACTACAGGTTGTTTACTGATGATTTCTACCTATACAATCAGTACTATGCAATGGCCTTTATTAGACATTAGATGAAAACCCTTACAGAAACCATTATATGAAATGTTTTCATCCTGCACACATAAAACTACCCATGTGACATGAATGCTGCAAGCATGATTTAAATGTTAAATTGGAACTGATTGCATGCATGTGGCATTCATGCAAAAAACAAGTGGTCACTGATAACAAAAGAGTTAAGTGGCTTGTTCAGAATCACACCATACATAAGTGGGGGTTGATGAGATTCAAACTCAAGTCTTTAGGCATTCTGGTTTGCAGTTCAGTGCCTTTAACCACTAGGCTATACTGCCTGCACACATGTGGCTCACTTGTACAGTACTTCAATACAAATTTGCATACATCTGCATGCATGCAGCATGCTTATACCCAATGTTATACTTTTTAGTTTTCTTGTACTCCCTTATCTCCGCAGCACAGCTGAACTGTAGCACACATAGCAATGGAAATGCATTAGGTTTTTCCCACCCCTAACATGCACACTTACCCACAAAACTACTTAATTACTTCTGTCTGGCCTGTACTCCTACTATTTTCTAACCATAGTTTTGAATGCTTCCACGGAAACAGGCTTCAAGGACAAACACAAAAGTAGAAATAACTCAACAAGCACCCACATGACCAGTCCATCCTCATGCATATGCACTGTAGTGGATGCAGCCATGCTGTTACAGACAACCCACCAAGTATAGATATAAGTCAAGCATCTCTTACTGAGTACTAGGGAGCCAGAGGCAGGAGCCTTTAAGAGGTGTTATCCATGAGTCAGAGTGCTGGGGTGTACTCCCTTGAAATGAATGGAACTATTTTTTTATTACTATTTTATACATTATGATGGTGAGTTGGAGAATAATGAAGGCCACTGTTCTACTAACAATGCCCTTGTTAGTAAAGGATGGCCTTCATTAATCTCCAACTCCCCATCAATAATGTATAAAATAGTAATATAAAAATACCCCCATTCATTTCAATGATGCATGCCCCTGCAATCTCTCTTGCCATATATCATAATGTGCCTGAGCATGGGGATGTGGAGGTTAGCTGTACTGGGGGAGGGGCATATGCCTGACTATAGTGGGGCTCCAGTAGTCTGTGAATACCATAACATTCAACTGTCCCTGAATGCAAGGGACAGGCCTCATTTTTGCTCATGAAAATTGCTCTGCTCCTCATCCATCCCTCATGGAAAACATGCTGCTCAAACAGAGGATGTTCTTTAAATTTAGGCTTTATGGCAGGACCATCTTTTCAGATTTCAACAGGGGGAAGCCAACAACCAGTGGAGATCAGGTGCTAGTTAGCCCCTAGGAGGCAAGCTCTAGAATGTCTGGAATGTCTCTAAAAGGTAGCATTTATTTGTTGTGGCTGAAAAGTGATATACAAATCAGGAACAATTCAAATGTATAAGATTCACCTGTCTATAGCCCAGAGCAGTGCTTCAGATTTGGGATTAAACCTACCCAGTTACTAACCAATCTTTTTCCTGGCTCCCCCCCCCCAAACAAAAAAAAATTGTCTCGATTTCTCTCTCTGACTCCATTCCATTCAATACCAATCCCATATGGATTCTGAAGCTGCCCAAAGGCACAGAAACATGAAAAATGCATCAATATTTCAGTCCTTCCTCCTTCCCCAATCCCCCGTAAAAATATTATTTACTTTTACTTACCTGGCCATCTGGCCAGAATCTATGGCCCAGCACAGTGTGCCACCAGACCAGTTTTCAGTCCACTCCTTCTCCAGCCTTCTGCCAGAAGCTGGTTGTTAGAGCTGACCATCCCAGGTCACCAACGTGGTTCACAATGAAGTCACATAACCAACTGAACTCACACAACCTGTGTTGCTTGTTTCTTGCTTGGCTGCTGCCATACTGCACTGATCAAGGCCTAGAATGGCCTACCACACCACTGCCACTGCAGCTGCTAGGCCAAGCTTGCTGCTGCAGGGAGCCTGTGCTGCTTTTTTTGCTAGATGAGCCTAGTAGAGTAAGTAGGTAGCCTAGTCTCGAGCTAGCTTCTAGCTCACCCTCTGCTTCTTCAGCCACCGGGGAGACAGAGACTCCTTAAGAGTAGAACAGCAAAAATATGACACCACAACACTGCTTTTGAGAGTTCAGTGTTCACCAACTCCTCCAAGCTGTAATGTGCAGCCTGTCTACTCTGTGGTGGGAAAGACAGTGTTGCACTTGCATGACTCAAGTGTTCTTGATTGGCTGGAGTTCCTCCACATCACATGTGATGGTGCCACCGCTAATAGGTGGAGACAGTGGACAACACAATACCGACACAGTTGAGTCAAGAGCAGCACGAGCACACATAGGCCAAGGGGACACTTATTGTGCAAAAGATTAAACCCAAATATGCCATTATTGCCACACCACAAGAACAACCTAGACACAAATGTGGGGGAGGGGAAATGCCCACTTCTTCCCTACCTAAATGACACCACTGCTTTATGGCAGAAATTCATTCTCAGGTGCTGATATCGGTACAAGTAAATACAAGTAAACACAATGGTTTACACTTATACTGAGGTACTATATCTCCATATTTCAGGATGTGTCCTGATCACCATGAGGGTTAGCATCCCTCATTTTGAGTGTCCATGTCCATGCCTCTCATTTCAGTGACAAAATGTGAGGTATGGTGCATGCTTTCAAGAACCTACGTAGCACAAAGAGTACTGAGCATGGCCATAGTGTATAGGCTCCATACAGAATGACAAAGGGAAAGTAAGTGAGCCAAAACAGTTATGGAAAAACATATTTGTAGCATTAAATATGCATAAGGGTATCTGCATGGCCCATAACAAAAAAAAAACAGACTTCACAACACAGAGGCCCCTCTTTGCACATCTGGTTGACTATATCCTAGGCATTTAGTGCAGTAAACAAACAATACTTTACAAATTAATGCTAAAATGTAATGACAAATATCAAAAGCCTTTATACAACTTTCAAAAGAATCAGAATTAATGAGTTTGGCCCAGTGGCACTGAAGGTTGAGGCACTGGATGTCACACTTCACACTATGCCGGTGACCTGGGTTTGGGAATGGACTTGGGTCATCGGGGGTCAGCTGGGAGAGGTAGGATTGAGAGTTCCAATGGATGTTCTCCTCCTCCTCCAAGAGGGGGTGGGTTACCAGGCAGCAATGCCCGCAAGAGTTGCTGCCTGTGGAAGCATGGGCAGCAAGGCACAATGGCTCCTCAAAAAAGGGGAGTCGGTATGGTGAGGGTGCTGTGGATGCTTGATGACAGCATGCATAAGCATGTCATATATCTGGACATAAGTCCTTCACATCAGTGCCCTCAGGGGGTTGGAACAAACCGGGAGAAAAGCCAAAGGCAAAAAATCTCCCAGTATTATGCATCATGACACTGGGTTCCTGATATGAAAGGGGCCCAGCTGACAAGACCGGAGAAAAGGATTCCTCCAGTCTGAGACCAGGTGGAAGTAAAAAAAAAAAAAAAGAATCAATGAGTTTACCTAATTTTAATGGGAAATCAATGGAAATGGTATTTTAATGGCTCTAATTGCTACCAGTAGTAGTAGTATGAAAAATAGAAGCTGGTGTATTTTTCTAGATGACATTTGCACCAGCCTAGCTGCTGCATGCATGGCAAGTGTGTGGCATGTGAACCCGATGTGATTTTTAAATGATGTTCTCAACAGCTTAACTGCTGCACTCATGTCAAGCAGGAAACATGTGAACCTGATGTGATTTTCAGAAGATGTTCACACCAGCTTACCTGGTGAACACATGTCAAGCTTGCAGCAGGCGAACCTGTTTTGCTTTTTAGCCTGGCTCACTTAGGTTCACTTTGTATATGCAAACTTCATGCAAACATTGCACAATTAAGCAAGTGGCATGCATTCTGCATATACACAGCACATTTATATTTCTATAAGGGAATTCTCAGTTATTAATATTGCATGAGACCTGTTGATAATTTCATACAGTTGAAGTATAATGCCCATAAATTTTAAAAATACAGTATATTTATAATCATGTCCTGTATTCTAAGCAGTGATTTGTTTGGCGTCTAAGTGTGTCACGTTCAAGGATTTTAGAGTTCCATAATCACTTGGCTTTTCTTTGTAATTCTAAGCTAAAGGCAAACGTGACACGGGTTGGGAGAAATGAGAAATTAAATACCAGATCAAATGGAGGGCCGGGCAATAAAATACAGGGAAAAAGGTATGGAAGGCTAAGTTCATTAACGCCCGGCACCTAACCAACAAGGTAGCAGATCTCTCAGCAATCATTGTAGAGGTGGACCTAGACTGGGTTGCATTCACTGAAACCTGGTACAATGAAAACCATGACTGGGAAACAACTATCCCCAGTTTCAGACTCTTCCAGAATGACAGGGAGGTCAAAAAAGGAGGAGGAGTGGCAATGCATGTGAGGGAGGGGATCAAAGCCAGAATGATCAAAAATACTTAGGAGTCTGAGGCACTTTGGATCACACTCAAGGCAGGGAATGGCACAGTGACTAGAGTCAGTGTGATCTACAGACCCCCAGAGCAGGGTCTGGAAGGTGACAAAGAGCTCATAGAATCCATACATAAGATGGCAGACAAAGGTGAAGTAATACTGATGGGAGACTTCAACTTGCCAGACTTAAATTCAAGCAAAAGCTTTCTCAATGCTCTAGGGAGATCAGGATTAAGGCAGCTCATCAAGGAACCAACTAGAGAGGAAGTGGTCCTTGACTTGCTGCTCATGAATGGCAAAAACATCTTGGAAGTAACAGTCGGTAATCATCTCAGAACTAGTGACCACTGCATGGTGTGGTTCCAGGAGAAAACAAGTAGGGAAACTTAACTCTCCAAAACTAAAGTCCTGGACTTTAAGAGGGAAGACGTCAATAAAATGAAGGAACATCTTAAACAGAACCTTCAAAGCACAGTAAGTGGGGGGAGGGGGCAGAGGAACACTGGATAAGGATCAAGATGGCTATAACTGAAGCCTCAAATCAGTGTCTAAAAAGAGTGAGTAAAACAAAAAGTAGGAGAAAACTGCTTTGGTTTTCCAGGGAAGTAGCTGCCAAAATCCTAGAAAAAAAATAGCTTTTAAAATGTACAAAGACACTAAAATTGATCAAGACAGGGATACATACAAGGAGAAGTTGAGGGAAGCAGGGAGGACAGTCAGACTCACAAAGGCAATAATATAGAAAAGGACAGCTAAAGGGGTGAAGAAGGGGGGCAAAGCCTTCTTTAGATTTATCATTGAAAGAAGAAGGAAGGGGGGGTATAGTCAGAATAACAAAGGAAACAGGGGGACACACGGAGGATAACAGGGAAAAGCAGAGTTACTGAATGGCTACTTTTGCTTGGTTTTTACTAAGGAAAGAAATGGTAGCAGACCCAAGCTAGGGGTAACAGCACCTCAGGTAAGGACGCAGACTCAAGATCATTCAAATGGGGAACAGTCCTAGAAGAACTATGGAAACGCAAGGTAAACAAAGCAATGGGGCCTGAAGAAATACACCCCCGGGTACTCAAGGAACTGAGGGAAGAGATGTCAGAACCTCTGGCAGAACTCTTCAGCCTATCTTTGGATCAGAGAGTTGTCCCTGAGGATTGGAGAAGAGCCACTGTGGTCCCTCTTCATAAATGGTATAGTTTCTTATTTACTGAAACTGTGCCACCATGAGACTTACTTTGCTTTGTTATTTGGGCTGGCAGTATAGCCTAGAGGTTAGAGGAATGAGGTGTGATTGAGCTTGATACATCCAGCAAACCAGACCTGGGTTTGCCTTCACTTGCATACTGTGTGACTCTGAGAAAGTCACTTAACCGCCCAGTGCTCCCAGGTTGCCCCTGAAAACAGGCACTTGTGCCTAATGGGCCTTACTCAGTTACCAAAGACTAAAAAAAAAAAAGTTGTTTTCCCTCAACTACTGCCACCATGTATTGCCAAATGTAACAACTGTAAATTTTCACTATGTATTACCTGCTCTTATTATGTTCTTGTTATTCTAATGTTTCTACTCTCTGCTGCCTTACATGGCCCGGGTCATGCCTGAAAACAGTCTCTGGGATCAGTGCACCTACCCAGTTAACAAAGTTATACATAAATAAAATAAAGAGTAGGGGTAGGGAAGTTGTGGGTAACTATAGACCGGTATGCCTCACATTGATTGTGGCCAAGATTATGGAGCACTCCTCAAAGAAAGAATCATTTCCTATCTGGAAGAGATTGCAACATTAAATCCTAGACAACATGGGTTTACGATAAGGAGATCATGTCAAACAAATTTAATAGACTTCTTCAACTCTGTGTCCAAGATAGTGGACCAGGGCAGAGCAGTGGATGTAATCTATCTAGATTTCAGTGACTCATTTAACTCTGTTTCACACAGAAAGATGTTAAACAAGCTAGCCAATCTAGGAGTAGGTCTGAAAGTAGTAAAGTGGGTGCAAAACTGGCTGATTGAGAGTATCCAAAGGGTACTATTAAATGACGCATTACCAGAGGAAATGGAGGTGAACAGTGGGGTGCCTCAGGAGTCAATATTAGGTCCTATCCTATTTAACATCTTCATTAGTGACATAGCTGAAGATTTAGAGGGTAAAGTGTGTCTGTTTGCAGATGACACAAAGATCAATAACAGGATAAACACTCCTGTGGAGGGGATGCAAAGGATGAAGTGTGACCTAGAGAAACTGGAACAATGGTCTGGGACCTGGCAACTGAATTTCACTGTGAAAAAGTGCAAGGTCATGCACTTGGAGAAGGGAAACCCAGAGAAGGAATACTTCATGGGAGGAGTGAGACTGGAAATCACGAAACAGGAGAGGGACCTGCGGGTGATTACTAAGGGTGACCTAAAAACAAGCTCACAGTGTGAAAAGGCAGCACTTAGGTCAAATAGAATGCTGGGCTGCATAAGTAAGGGAATCTCCAGCAGGAAAAGGGAGGTGGTGCTCCTGCTATACAGATCTCTGGTGAGGCTGCACCTGGAGTACTGTGTACAGTTCTGATGATCACATATCAAAAAGGACATGGATAGATTAAAGAGGGTTCAGTGTAGGGTAACTAAAATGATACAAGAGTTCATGAGACACCATATGAAGACAGATTGAGGGAACTTAACCTGTATTCTCTCAAACAGAGGAGGGATGGGGGGACATGCTAGGGACCTTAAAATACCTAAACAGTATCAACAAAACTCAGGTACAAAACTTGTTCCTGGGTAGGAGCTACACAAAAACCAGAGGGCAAAATATGAAGACTGAGAGAGGGAAGATATGGGGTAACACGAGGAAGTTCTTCTTCGCAGAACCATGGAACAGTCTAACCCAGGAGGTGGTAGGGGTCAGGACAGTCTGAAGTTTCAAACATGCATGGGATAAATACAAAGGCATCATAGCACTTGGCAGTAAACAGGGGTTGGGGTAGTTACTCTAAAATGGGCAGACTAGATGGATGGTAAAGTCCCCTTCTGCTATCACATTTCTATGTTTCTATGTTCTATGTATGTTTGTAGCTATAGACCAGTTTTTCTCCTTGCTCCCTTCTTCAAGATACTGGAAAAAGTTGTACATTCCTATTTGATTTTATGAATGTTTGCCAGTGGTTTTGGAATAATACTCTGATTTTAAATTCCAAAAAAAATAAAATCTATGGTTTTTGGTACCTCAGTTATGCTGAAGGATAATCCACAGGTGTTGCTTTGTGATTTAGAGGGTGCCCAGATTGAACATGTTGAGCAATTCAAGCATTTGGGTGTGTGGCTTGATGCATCCTTGACTTATTCCTTTCAAATTAGACAGGTTAGCAAAATTATAAATCAAAAAGTGGTTATTCTTTATAAATTTAGATAATTGTATTTCCTTTGAGACAAGAAAATTGATTGCTATTGACTCATTGCTTCCTCATTATGATTATGTTTGTTATCTTTGCTTAAATCTTAATAGCTTTACATCTAAAGTTTTGGCTACTGCTTATAATACGATCTGTTAGTTTATTTTGGCTGCTCTGTATAATACTCATCATTGTGATCTTTATTCAGAACTAGGTGGAATGTCCCCTAGATGTAGAATGGATAATTTTTTAGGATGTTTGCTAGATAAATGTGTTTTTCCACTGATTATTACCCCTTATCAGATTTGGTTGTAGTTCGAGCTACCCTTCCTAAGTTAAGATCAGCTAATGGTATTCTGCTGAACACTATTATACATAAAAAGCAGTGTGGGTTGCGCTCATTTTCAATCACAGTACCCTCATTTTGGAATGCATTACCAGAGGCTCTTCATCTCTTTCAATCCTTAACAGGGTTCAAAATGAAATGTAAATCATTATTACTACAAAATTCAAATTGTTATTTATTTTAATTAATTTTTTTATACCTTATGCCTTAATGTTAATTGTTGTTTGTCATTGTTCATGTCTTTGGGTCAGACCTGAAAAATGACTTGTTCATTGTCCCTACCCAGTTAACAAATCTAAAAATAAAAATAAATAAAATTCCCAAGTCACCTGCTATCTCAACAGATATTACATACTCACTGATGCAGAGCATGGATTCAGAGCAACCAACAGCACTGAGATTGCCTCAGTCAAGTTCACGGGGGATATTTATAGAGCCATAGACAATGGCCTGTACATGGGCTCGATATTCATGGACCTGACCAAGGCTTTTGACCTTGTCAAACATGCACAGCTCCTGGGCATGCTTTCTGGTCTCCATCTCTGAACCAACAATGTCAAATGGTTCAAGAACTACCTCACTTGTAGATCACAGAGAACCAAGAATGATGAGCACTCCTCCTCTGAATGCCCTATTAAATATGGTGTACCCCAAGGCTCTATACTTGGCCCCCTCCTCTTCACACTCTTCATTAACAAGCTTCCTGAAGTCTGTTCCAGCACTAAATTGGTCCTATATGCTAACAATGCTGCACTGCATTGCAGCAATAAAAACCCAGAAGCTATGCTTGCATGCCTTTAATATAACTTCCTTAAACTTCACTCCTGGTTCTCCAACAAAGGCATGGTCCTTAACTCTAAAAAAACTAAATACATGATATTTTCCAGACCCGGGAAAACCCTCGACCCCCATTTCAACCTTTCAACCTCTTTTACAACCTTGGTAATAACATGGAACTGGTACCAGAATTTAAATTCTTGGCTATCATACTAGACCCCCACCTCTCTCTAGTCTCCATGTCTCAGATACGATCAGCAAGATCCCACAAGGCAGGGCTTCTTTACAGGATCTGGAAGTTCCCAATTCCTAGCTCGAGACTCATACTTGCCAGCTCCTTCCTCATTCCTTTCTTGGTTTATGGATCCATCATTTATGCCCCTCCACTAAATTCTCAACTCTCTAGTAAACTAAGATCAATCTACAATAATATTATTTGCTTTGTTACTGGTCTCCCCTGGAGAATGCACCACTGTACCATATACAAAGCCCTTGACTGGCTCCCCCTTTAGGGGTTGTTCACCCTAAAAAGTTTATCCTTCCTCATTAAAATTTACCTAGACAAGCTTCCACCCAGCGTGTCCTCTTTATTCCGAAAATCCTTTCCTACCCATCTGAGCAGAGGAGTCACCAGCAACATATTCCACATCCCTTTCTTCCACACCTCTCTTGCACAGAACTCCCTGCTTTAAGAGCACTAAGCTTTATAACCAGCTCCCTCCCGCTCTACCCACCTGCAACATTGCCCACTCATTTCAAAGATCCCTAAGGAGCCACCACTTTCAAAGTATTGAAGCACCTGTGCCACCATTCCCAGTAATACTTAACTTCATACATCCATACACCCCAGCATACCATTCTTCTTTCCCAACTCTGGCCCTCCCACTACCTCCCCTATCCTCCCTCTCTTCTAACACATTTAACCCACCTTCATCTTGTCCTGCCAACCACTATGATCTTTACTTATCTTGCCCTGTACTTGAACCCCTATGCATATCCCGAACTGCCATCATTACTGCACCCACGCTTCCATTCCTCAATGTCTGCATTTAATTTATGTTAACCTGGTACTGCCTAAATGGCTTGTATTTATGTAACTTGTAAATAATTTATATGATTTGTATGTCATTCTTATCCTTGTCTAGTGCACTTACCCGGTCAACAAAAATGAAATAAAAATAAAAAAAAATGTAATAAAAATAAAAATCCTTTATGTAACTATGTAATGTGTATGACATTGTACATGACTAGCTGTATATTTCCCCGTATAAGACCCTATAGCCACCTGTAAAACTATGTATTATATACTGTATATTGTTTCCCTGCATCTATGTTACCTTTGTTTCTGACACTGGACATTTATGAAAACAGGCATGTTTGCTCACATACCTTTTCCACTATAAAATAAACTTGATTGATTGATTCATTGATTTATTAATTGATTGATGTTTACCCCTCTAACATGAGAAAAGCAGTACTAGCCTGTCACTGCCTGTCAATAACAGGTTTGATCTATTGACTAAGCAGGGATATGAATAAGTATGCAACACAATGGATGACAAAAAATGAAGAATTAGTGAATTAAACACATCAAGGGAAGATTTTTATAGGAGACTTGATCATGTGGTTTATAGACAGGCAAGAGTGGGTGACTTAAAGGTGACCAGGTAGTGAAACAAGGAAGCTGGCAAGGCTAGTGGGATGCTAGGGTGCACAACTAGGGGTATCACCAGCAGAAAGAGGGAGGTGATGTTGCCTCTATATAGATCGCTGTTGATATTCCGCCTAGAGTATTGTGTCCAGTTCTGGAGATCACATCTCCAGAAGACACAGAAAGAGTGGAGGCTGTCCAGAAAATAGCAACTAAAATGGTGCAGGGTCTGCACAAGAAGCCCCATGAGGAGAGATTAAAGACCTCAATATGCATATGCTGGAAGACAGAAGCGACACGGGAGATATGATAGAGACCGTTAAATACCTAATGGAAGTAAATAAGATACAGGAGGGGAATATTGTCTTGAAAAAAGGTGTTCAAGAACAAGTGGGCATGCAATGATGCTGGAGTGGGGAGATTCAGGAGAGTTGTGATGAAGTATTGCTTCACAGAAAGAGTGGTGTATGTTTGGAACAGTCTTTAAGCAGTGGTGGTGGAGGTGAAATCAGTGGTGGCATTCAAGAAAGCATGGGATAGGCATAAGGGAATCATAGTGGAAAGGAATGCGAGGGGGAAAGAGCCAGAGATCAAATAAGGTCTGTGGTGACACTATAGGTAGGGAAAAATGTCCAGACTTGGTGGGTCAGGTGGTCCTTATCTGCCACCAAACTCTATGTTTCTATGCATGGCAAAGAATCAAAGTAAATAGTGAATTATATTGTCTGCATGGAGACAGAATTAGGTATACAGTATAACTGAATGCATGGAGAGATGGTTGGAGCACTTGGTGCCCAACTCCTGGTAGTAGTTCTGCATGTTGAAATATGCTCCTTGTCTCACTTTCTTGTGGTGGCTATAGTGGTTCGCAGCAGGTGTATTAACTGCAAATTCTCCAGTACCTGTATTATTCTTTTTGTGACACCACATTTTTTGGCATGCCTACACACCAGCATTGAACCACTGGGGATTTGAATTGCAGGTGGTGGTGCTTTAACCAGCACTGAGGAAGATGGTTTTTACCTAATAAAATATTAGCATTTTGGGTGTGTTCACATACTAGTGGGTGGCATAAGTCTTTTTGCTTCTAACATAAGACATTATTTGAGAAGTGTGAGGTTCTTTATATAACACTAAACTTAACTGTTTAGCTGGGCCAGGATGTTAAAGTTTTTCCCACTGACCTAGTTTGGAAGCCCATACTTTCTTAGAATGCTGTATTTGTTCAGCTGGAAACAGAATAAAAGTTAGGGCTAATCAGGGTGAGCATTTGGATTGATACTTTGGACCTAGCTGCAGGTTGTGCAATTTCAATCAGTTTTCATGCTCAACTTTTATGTTTAATGGTATCCCTATGATTTAAAGAGCAGGTGCTCACTGTATTTTTAATTTTTTTTTCTAGGCTCAGAAGATTCCTGTTCAATAAAGAATTGCCTCCTACCTCTATTTACGTGTGTTACTCTTGGATTAATTACACCAGGATCCCTCATCATGTGTAATTGATTCCCCCGGTTGCAGCAAGTTTTCAGATTTTAAACAAAAATCACTACAGCGTGGAACACTGGAGCCAGAGTCAAACTGTCGTCAGTTAAAGACTGCTGACTCGGGCTCCCGCTGTCATTTCATCTGCGCATGTTTCAGTCACCCAAATGCACACATACGTGCTCATTGCTGTGCGGCTGAGTGAGCATATAGATTGGTGCCATGAACTCGTCAGCACGAGTGTAGTTTGTCTTACAAGCTGCTGTCACAGATCAGTACTCATTCACATCCAAAACCGGGACTGAGTTTCATTTTGATGTTTCCCCAAAAATACTGGCTGAAATAATAAGAAGTAGTTCTGTCAGGAGATCGTGTTTCACATTAAAAAAAACTGTCATATAAAGGTTCGTTCAGTAGTTTAACCTAGTGTGAAGCTATTTGTGTTTGACTGTGTTTGACGTAAAAAAAAAAAAGCTCACAGAGGGAGTTCATATTTGACACAGTTTTGAGGACTAATTAATTTGGGTTATCTCATAATTTTAGTGTAACTCTTCTGATTATTTATTTGGTCACATGCTCATTTTCAGCCATCTGCCTTTCTACCCCTTCCCCTCTGGCACACAGATTTGCAGTCAAGTACATGGCAAAGCACAAATTGCAATCTCTCCTTGTTTTTAACATAAAGTTATTGATTTCCACGATAACTTTTCTGAAAGTGGCTCAGCAGGCACTGTGCAACAATGACCTGTGTTTAGTTGAAGCTGCATCTGCTTTGTCTAAACAGCCTGACTTTTTACCCATGAGTGTTTTTCAGTGAGTGACAAAAGGAAATAATGTTATGCTGGTAACAAGACATACTTTGATCAATACAGTCTAATTTCTTCATGCTGGAACTCAAACTGTAGTATCTACATCAGAGCCAGAAGCCCTCAATAGTGAGGTGGAATGATTGTGCTGAGTCTGAAAACAAAGTAGAAAATAAAAAACAAGGCAGTAGTCCTGTTTAAATTAGGATGTGTGGAGAAGCAGTTCATATGTTTGGTGAGGAGTTATATGAACTCTGTAAGTTTCCTCTGTAGGGCTTTGTTTATTACTGACAGATTAATTAAGAAAAAAAACCGGAGCTTTTTGAGACTGCAAAAACAAAAACTAAAGTTCAACTGTGGGTTTCAAACACCCAATCCACTACACCACAAGCTCTACCTGGGAACTGAGTAGATTTTTCTTTTCTTTGTTTTCTTTAGACAAGCTCTGAAGTGACATAATTTGGAGCTTCAGTAAATGGACCTATTCATTCCTGCCTTACTAAAGTAAATGTATGTGGAGCTCTCTGAAAATCACAATTTTTCATGCTTCATGTACTGTAGGATCACATATATGCACTGCAGTGAACAAACTGTTTTGCTGACCTTGTGCTCTTTTTTTTTTAATAAGTTGTGAGATGCAGGGAATATAAATAAGATATCATGTCACAGACTTGTGATTTTCAGAGAGCTCCACATACATTTTCTTTAGTAAGGCAGAAATGAATAGGTCAGATTACTTAAGCTCTGAATGATGTCACTTTGAAGCTTGCCTAAAGAAAACAGAAGCAATAAAAATCCATTCCGAACTTGTAGACTAGCTGGGTTGCACAGCCTGTCTACAGTCCGAAAAAGTTGAGCCAATTGATTCCTAGCAGCTGCAATCTCCCTGGACAGGAATTCTACCTTCTTATAGGAGATTGCAGATTGATAGACAGAATAATGATCCATCAATCTAAGGCGGTCGGCATCAAGGGTGGACCTGCGCCAGCAGCGTTCTAATCTTCACCCCTGTCTCCGCATCTCCCTCAGCGTCTCATCAAACAAGGGTGTTTGACTGTGAAATAAAGGGTTGTGGGTTTGAAACCCACAGTAGAACTTCAGTTTTTCATTTTTGCAGTCTCAAAAGGCTCCGTTTTTTTTTTAATTAATCTGTCAGTAATAAACAAAGCCCTACAGTGGAAACTTACAGAGTTCATGTAACTCCTCACCAAACATACTACTTGCTCCTCCACACATCCTAATTTAAACAGAACTACTGCCTCATTCTTTATCTTCTCCTTTGTTTTCAGACTCAGCACAATCATTCCACCTCACTTCCGAGGGCTTCTGGCTCTGATGTAGATGCTACAGTTTGAGTTCCAGCATGAAGAAATTAGACTGTATTGATCAAATTATGTCTTATTAACAGCATGTAACATTATTTCCTTTTGTCACTCACTGAGAAACGCTCATGGGTAAAAAGTCAGGCTGTTTAGACAAAGCAGATGCGGCTTCAGCTAAATACAGGTCATTGTTGCACCATGCCTGCTGAGCCACTTTCAGCAAAGTTATCATGGAAATCAGTAACTTTATGTTAAAAACAAGGAGTGATTGTAATTTGTGCTTTGCCATGTACTTGACTGCAAATCTGCATGCCGGGGAGAGGGGGTAGAAAGGCAGATGGCTGAAAATGAGCATGTGACAAAATAAATAATCAGAAGAGTTACACTAAAATTATGAGATAACTCAAATTAATTAGTCCTCAAAACTGTGTCAAATATGAACTCCCACTATGAGCTTTTTTTTTTTTAACGTCAAACACATTCAAACACGGATAGCTTCACACTTGGTTAAACTACTGAACAAATCTTTATATGACAGTTTTTTTTAATGTGAAACACGATCTCCTGACAGAACTACTTCTTATTATTTCAGCCAGTATTTTTGGGGAAACATCAAAATGAAATTCAATCCCGGTTTTAGACGTGAATGAGTACTGATCTGTGACAGCAGCTTGTAAGACAAACTACACTCATGCTGATGAATTCATGCTATATGCTGTCACTCAGCCGCACAGCAATGAGCACGTATGTGTGCATTTGGATGAGTGAAACATGCGCAGATGAAATGCCAGCTAGTCAGCAGTCTTTAACTGATGACAGCTTGACTCTGGCTCAAGTATTCCATGCTGTAGTGATTTTTATTTAAAATCTGAAAACTTGCTGCAACCAGGGGAATCAATTACACATGATGAGGGATCCTGGTATAATTAATCCAAGAGTAACACACGTAAACAGACATAGGAGAAAATTCTTTATTGAACAGGACTCTTCTGAGCCTAGAATAAAAAATGAAAATACAGTGGGCACCTGCTCTTTAAGCATGTAGTCTTTGTTCATTGCACGAGCAAGTCTTTACAGAGCCTGGAGCTTTTCTGTAGGTTAAGAATATAACCGAAAGAATGGAGAGACAGCTGGGGGTCCATAGTGACAATACATATTAGTACAATATTTTGGAATGAATGTCTCCAGTGGAAAAACAGAATATGCAAAAGATGCATCCGGATAAGAATAATCAAAAAAAAAACAACATTCAAAATGAGCAGTGTAACGTTCATAGTTTCATAGGAAAGATAAATGAAAGAAAATTAAAAGGTTTGTAAAGCTTGTCTTTTGCTATTCGGCACCAATAACCACTAAAACCTACTGAGCTCATATATTTATCTAAATTAATCTTAAATGTATCAAAATAATGCTATATATATATATATATAGATATATATATTATACTGGCACTGTAGCACCAGTATATTAGGGTTGAGTGCAAACTTCTATGTTGAACCCAAATGTTTGAACCTTAATAATTTTGGAACCACTCAACAGATTTGCATGCCATTTGGTATGCATAATCTCCAGGGGAAGGCCCTATGATTTGCAAAATTTTGTGCAAATCAGTTTTGTGGTTGGTGAGATGGAAACTGTCAAATTATCCTAGATCAACTAGTTTTTTCACATTTCTTTATCCACCTTTATCTCAGAAATGCCTTTATGTTGTGGTCTGACATTTTCAATGTATCAGGCCTTTGGATCACAGATGTGCCTTTTGAAGGTTTGATGAAAAACTATTAATCCATTCTAAAGTTATTACATTTTTAATTTCCCATTATTTCTTGAGGGAAAATTTATATGTACAATGAAAGTCAAAGTATTTTTTGCACACTGTCATCCAGGTTTGCATATTTTGCACCTTAATAATTTTGCAATCCTTAAGTAGATTTACATGTAATTTAGCTTGTATAATCTTTGAGGAAATGTCTCTTGACGTGCCAAATTTTGTGTGAATCGGATTTGTGGTCTTTGAGATACAGAGCATACGAAAATCCTACATTTACCATTTATGTTTTACATTTTTTGTCCACTTGTATCTCAGAAATGGCTTTAGGTAGTGATATGAATGTTTCAGGGTAGAAAGCCTTTGCCTCTCAGATGTGCCTTTTGAAGGTTTGGTGAAAAATTATTAATCCTTTCAAAAGTTGTTAAATGTTTAATTTCCCATTATTTCCTATGGAAAAACTTACGTCAGGCACGAAAGTTGTAATTTGCACAAGTTACATTTTTTTATTTTTTTTTATTTAGCTTTTGTTGACCGGGTAAGTGCACTAGACAAATCCTGCCTATTTTCAGGCACGACCTGGGGAAGGGGGAGACAGATAAATGCCAACTGACCTTGAACCAGATTAAGCTGTTGTAACTTGCACAAGATACTGTCAGGCATGAAAGTTGTAATTTGCAGAAGCTACATAACTTTCACAAGATACTGTTGTATTTTGCACAAATTACGTAATTTGTGCAAAATACAACAGTATCTCGCGCAAGTTATGTAATTTGCAAAAATGGGAGTGCAGGGTTCAAATGGCCCTGTGCTTCCACTGTAACATAAGGATGCTGTTTTACTGTCTTAATGGAGGGACGGGAGCACAGGGTCTAAAGGATCCTGCGGTCCCACCGTAACATAAGTATAATGTTATACTGTCTCAATGGAGCATTAGGAATCACAAACGCAAGGCACACTCCTCACACCTGTTCCTACATGTAGGGTGGAGTTGGGCATTAGGGTTGGAAGATGAGTATGAGGGTGGGGTGTTTGGGTTGGAAGTTGAGGGCGGGGGCAGGGACTTATGCTTGGGAACCCTAAGATCACATTTCCCTACTTTTTATGCTTCAACCCTAATGGTGCATTAACAAAGTTATTTTAATGAATATACAGTATATATATATATATATATATATTGTGTGTGTGTGTGTATATGTGTATTTATATGAGTGTGTGTATGTATGTATATATATATATATATATATATATAGAGAGCACAGAGGCAAAATTTGTTTACCTATTAGTTAACCATTAGCTAGTGAGGCCTGGCGTTAGGTTGAAATTACCTTGACCTCGCCACATCTCACCGCAGTTAAGGCGATTGGGATCGCTTTTTCAGCCCTAACTCTCACCCCATGACATGTGTAAAGCAGCAGAAGTATAGGAGAATGGGGTGAGAGTTAGGACCCACGATCCCAATGCGCACCCCAATGCCGGTTGGGGGTGGGGGGGGTCCAAGGGGGGTTTTCAACCCTAACAGCGAATTTCCTCACTTTTGTCGCTGTGGAACAACCCTAACTAATGCATTAAATGGAGTTTTTTGCCTCTAATTTCCCTTCTTTGTGAGAATGATAACGAGAAATAGTGAATGTAATGCAGTGGGGAGCGCTGCGCCCTCTGGGCCTCACGCCCGCCTACAGATGTGTTGTGGCATACTAACAGGGACAGCAACGCAAACAGAAATGCTAACAGTGGCGCACATGGTAACACAAGCACGAATGAGAACAGAAAGGGTAACGCACATGGTGGTGTAGACAGGAATGGTCTGCCACGTGATGTGTTGTCACATAGTAACATGGTGCCTGCAAACAGAAATGTCAATGGGCATGGTGATGTAAAGTGAAACAGTAAGATAAGCAGTACTGTAGACAGAAATGGCAAAAAATAACAGAAACGCAGGTGCAAATGAAAACGCAAAGGATAACGCACATGGTGGCGCAGACATCAATGGTAAGTGAAACGGGTACGGATCCGCAAGCGGAAAGGGCAACAGTAACAGTAATGTAAGCGCACAGGCTGGTTTTCCCCAAAACCTGCATTGATAAAGACAGTGAGTACAAATAATGTATGCAAAATAATGAGTATCGGCGCAGAAAATGAGATCTTGGAATACTAAATACATTATATCTCAGGAACCGTACGACGTGGAAAAAAATTTAAAAGTCGTATTATTTAACTCTGTCCTGGCTAATTTGAATCTTAGCCCCATTTGGGGGCTAAGAAGTTTTCCAATGAAAAGTCCGTATCTCGCACCATTTCCGAGATACGGGCACTGAAAGGCGCGGCGAAAGCCGTAATGTTATCCTATGGGAAAAAAAGAAAAGTTCGGAGCACCATAACTTTGCCTCCCTGCAATGTTTTTTCACCAAACTACTGAAAGGCACATCTGTGGGCTGTTGGCTGTCTTCCTCCAAATTTCAGGAAAAAGACCAAACTGCTACTTTGCAGCAGGGCTCCAAATTATTTCTGTTATGTCGTGGGCTACCGAATAATGTTATCCTATGGAAAACCATCAATTTTGGAGTGCCATAACTTTGCCACCATGTGATATTTTTCACCAAACTACTGAAAGGCACATCTGAGTACTGTTGGCTGTCTTCCTCCAAATTTCAGGAAAAGACCAAACCGTTATTTTGCAGCAGGGTGCCAAAGGATTCTGTAATGCTCGGGCAACGTAATGTTATCCTATGGGAAAACTGTCAACTTTGGAGTGCCATAACTTTGCGATATGTAATATTTTTTCAATACAACACTGAAAGGCACATCTGTGAGATGTCGGCACATGCTCCTCCAAATTTCATCCCAAAACTCCTAACGGTTATTTGGCAGTGCAGTGCCAAAGAATTGCTGTCATTTTCTCACAGACTAGAAAATTACTGTCGCATTTACATACACTCGTGAGCACGAAGTAATTTATGAAGTATTTTTCCAGAAATTTGAAAAACATATTTCTGGGGTGTTTTACCACAAAATAAAGACATGGCAAGCATCCTCAGGGCCTGACTAGGTGAATACAAAAAATTAGGTTGCTAGAGGGTCCCAAATTTAAATGCCAACCATTTTCTGATCACCAACTGAAAACAAAATGGCCGACGGCGAAAGTAACAGGCCCATTTGCGAAAGTAAAAATGCATTTGCGAAAGTGTTGAACTTTTTGTTAACTTTTCCCATTGACTTATCATGGGAAACTGTTTTTTGAATAACTTTTGAACCGTTTAATATTTTTTCATGAAATCTTTGAAAGGCACATTAGGGACCCCAGCTGCATGTTCCCTGAAGATTTTGGGCCGGTCACACAAACCGTACGACCTGTAGGCGCAACCACAGAATTCCAGAAAAGTGTAAATGCATGCACAGATCACACTAAATAACTCCGCAGCCGTATATCTGACCAGTACAAAACTTGGCAGATCCCAAGGCCTATGGTTCTTGATCATAAATTCCAAATTTCAGGCAAATACCTCAAACAAAGGTAAAGTTATTAAGTGCAAAGTTTGTAGTTTAACATAGAAATGGCTCAACTTAATTCATGGTAGCACTACCGTATACCATATTATATATATATATATATATATATATATATATATATATATACAAAACACGGGTTTTGGGATAAATGAATAAAAGTAATATCTGAATCAATCAGTAAAGATATCATTGATAGCGCCATGTTCCTATACATCATTGTGATATCTCTACACTCCTATACATTATACTGAAACTGATATTGCCAGTTTTAAACTGCCATTCTGTTAAACAACTTTCACTTTTGTACTTTAGTACAGTGTGACCTCACCCTATTAGTACAGCTTACTAACGTACTAATGTACATTTAAAACAAGGTACAATCTGTCTTAATAATAAGAAAATCTCATTTTGTATCTTAACATTTATCTGCTTGATCCTGCCATGTTCATTCTGCCCCAAAAGTTCCACTACTGTGTATATTGTAGTGTGACTGAGCATTGTTACAGCCCTGACATTCTGACACAAATTCAAAATAAAATACAGCATGTCACATTTACATAATCTCAAAAGTCTCTCTCTCTCTCTCTCTCTCTCTCTCTCTCTCTTCTTCTCATTTTAGTGTATCCTTAGTTTGCTTGTAAGAAAAGAGCAGACTGTGTGCTGTGCAGAGAGAGCAAGTAAGTGGTGTTAGAAGAGGACACAAGCATGAGCATGTGTTGTTATAGCAGTGCTCACTCGGGCTTGCATCTACTTCAAGAAACTGCTCACTCACTCCCTCTGCACAGCGTGCACGCTGTCCTTTTCTTACAAGCAAACTAAGGATACACTAAAAAGAAAAGTGAGAGACATTTGAGAGTATGTAAATGTGACATGCCGTATTTTATTTTGAATTTGTGTCAGGATGTTATGTTTGTCACAGTGCTCGGTCATGCTGCAATTGTAGTGAAATATAACGTATAAATGTTATGAAGGAGGACATGGGAGAAAAACAGTAAGAAATTGCATACAATGTTTTTACCAATAAACTCATGTGTCCTTGAACTATCTCAAGACATGTTTGGGCAAGCATTAACTACATAGCTATGCTAATGGGATTGTAAGCAAATTATAATGCATAAAGCTCCTAAGATAGGACTTGTGGGGGAGAATCACTAAACTCATGTCTTTAAACTATCTCAAAGCATGTAAAGGCAAGCCTTAACTGCATGACTGTGCCAATGTAACTGTAGTGTTGCTAAGGTATAAGTGAAACTTATTGTTCTGCCTAGTTTCTGTTAACCTACTAGCAAATGTATAAAAGCAGTTGTGAAAGGCATAATCTTTGAATATATTCCATGAGCATGCATGCAGACTGTATCCATGAATAAAATAACAAAAAGTTAAAGAGAGCAAAGGTCTTAAGTGATTTTTGTTGCTTTACATTTGGTGCTGTGACTTGAATGTTTACAGCTAACCTTTAGGTTACTAAGGCGTTAAACAAACCAAAACAGTGCACAGTGTGGTACCTTGCTATCACTGATCTGATCCATCAGGATAGAAGGGGGTCCAATGAGGCTCGTTTGAGAACACTGGTGGAATCAGACATGATTTGCCTGTGAAATAACTAAGTATGGATACTCCATTATGTACATTTTTAGAAAAGCACTTCCAAGAGGGGCCGCATCGTTCTCCAGGAGAACAAGTTGATATAGGTCCTTGTTTAATAGGACAGTGTGAGGAGAGAAACAAAAAATGTAAAGTAGGAAAAACAAGTTGGCTAATATTTGCCAGATGTTTGTACAACAGCAGCAAGGAATCGAACAATGGATTTTTCAGTATAAAGAGCAGATTTGTAAAGCAAAACAAGAGTTAGATAAAACTTTAATGCAGCATAAGAAGGAACTAGAAAAGTGTGGTGCAGATAAAAAGAATATGTAATTTAAGACTGCACAGTTACAAGGAGAAATCTGTAATTTGAAAATACTTAATAACCAGTTAAATGAGAATATAAAGTTTCAAAATAAAAATAATCAGAACCAGGTAGAAGATATCACTTGACAGGTGCACCAAGCTGCCGAAAAGATAGAGCACCTTAATCAAGAACATGCACAGGAAGTGTCTTACAAAGATCAACAAATATATACATTACAAGCGGATGCCCAGTTGCAAAGCCAGATATCACTGGAATTGCGAGAACAAATTAAATAACTAAGTGAAAATGTGCAGCAACATAAGGTGGCTGCACAAAAGCTGCTCCTCAAAACAAAACAGTGGATCCAGAGGGCATGGTCCTCCAATCACAGTAGATCTGACCCTGAGTCCTTGTCGGAATCGTCGGACCATGAAACCTCAGAAGAGAAATATTGAAGGGATAGAAAGATGGCTCCATATACGGTGAAACCACCACAGAAGAACCAGTCTCCAAAAGAAAAAAATGATACAAAAAACTAACTAGGAAAGTCAAGGATGGATAAATGCAGAAATTGACTGATGCAATAGGACAAATAGAAAGTTGGAAGGCCAGGAAAAGCAGCTCCCAAAAGCAGACAAAGTAAAAGCAAAGGAATTAAAAGATAATATCCAGATTCTATAAGCAGAAATGGAGGAGGTTCAGAAAAAGTTAGATGAGGATGAGACGGCTAGGACAGATAGGGCTGAGGGCAAAAGTGACGAGGAGGTCCAAGTTAAACAGAAATTCTCCCAACGAGTCCTGACTATCCATGAATCTATGCAATTAGTGGACCAATTAGAAAAGCAGGAACTGGAACAGAATCTGATTCCCTATTGTGAAAAATTAAAAACATTGGTCTCCAATTTAAATCTTATCAATCAAGAGGCAAGTAAAACAATGACCATCTCCCTTCCAGCCATCTTCCTATAAAGTCTGCCTGCAAATGTGGTAGGGACCCATGAGAATTCGGAGGACCTCAAATCATGGGCAGAGGTGGAGAACATCCTAGCCGCACTCCAAGTGATGCATGGAGTGACTCAGGCTGATTGGGGAAAGATATACGAAGTACAACTGCAACCCGGGGAATCCCCGGTGATGTTTGTCAATTGGTTGTTTACTGCTTATGCAGTGTATGGGGGAGTTTCCAACCCCAACAAAAATAGGGAACCATTTTTGAGCCTGATAGATTGCCAGGCCACATTAGTCCCAGCCTCCGTAAGGATGTTATGTAAACATGCCATGACATGTTCAGAAAAGGATGAGATACTAACCAAAAGGTGGAAAATGCAACTGGATGAATCAGGACTGGGTGCAGAGAAAATGGTGAAAAGGAAAGTGGTGGCAGTAGTAAAAACAGAGGGAAAGAGTAGGTTTATGTGTAATAATTGTGGAAAAGAAGGGCATTTTAACAGAGATTGTTGGGCGAAAGGAGGTGGAATGGAAGGTAAAAAGAGGCAGGTTATGGATCAAAGGCAAGGAAGTAAAACCAATAGCAAAGCAAAGTTGAACCAGTGTATTGAAATGCTGACAAAAATGTTGGAGAACAAAGACATAGCAGCCCTGTGCAAGGAACACACGGAGTGATTGTGTCAAGTCCCAAAAACTTTTATGAGTATCGAGGTCCTACAGGAGGACTGGGAGGGTAAACCCATGGTATCGGCAACCGTTGGGGGCTGCCATGCAAACATGCTGATAGACACAGGGGCTACTGTGAGTATTACAGACCTACCGATACCCACAAAACAAGGTGCAGGAGGGGAGATTACTCTCCAAGGGTTAACAGGGGGAGTCATGAGAGCTAACCAAACCCAACTACACACCCTAGATATCAATGAACACAAATTAAAATGTACACTTTGGAAATGCAATAGTCATGAGGGTACTATACTGAGGATGGATATCTTATCCGAACATGGACTTGTAGTGGACCTTAGTAATATGATTTTGTGGAAGGGTGACAGAAATCAAAAGAAACGGGAAGTCTTAGATACCCATGCTGTACATACTGTAAAATTTTTAAAGCTGTATGACATAAATAATCTTTGGAAACACCTGACACCATGGATGTGTGAAGTAGTACACCAATATGAGGGAATATGAGCATGAAGCGCAAACGAGTGTGGGCAGGTCCACAACAAAGTAATACAGATAGAAGGTCTGGACCCGTTCCTGCAAAGACAATACTCTTTTCTCAAAGAAGCCTTTGGGGAAATCTGAAACATTTCCAACCAACTAGAACAACAAGGTGTGATAAGATTGATTTGCTCTACAGTAAACTCCCCTCTGTGGCCGGTGCACAAACCAAATGGCACTTGGTGCCTTACAGTCGACTACAGAGTCCTGAATAAAGTAACTCCACTGGAAACACCTGTGGTAGCAAGGGAGCCTGATTTGATAGCAAGACTGTCACCAGTGGCAACCATCTACACTGTATTGGATGTCCCTAATGGGTGTTGGTCAATTTCAGTCCACCCAGACAGTCAATACAAATTTGCTTTTACCTTTCAGGAGAAACAGTATACATTTCAGTGTCTATCCCAGGGGTTCCACTCATCGCCCACTCTCTTCCACCAGTGTATAGCTAAAATATTGGCAAGGTTTTACAACCCCAATGCCATAATACAGTATGTCAATGATGTAATGTTGCAGTCCCAAACAAAAGAGGAACATGTGGATCTCTTAGAGGAACTCTTGGATCTGTTACAGCAAGGGGGTCTTAAGTTAAATTCTAGTAAGGTGCAAATAGCTAAAGATATGGTGAACTTCCTAGGGTTATGTATTACTAAGGAAGGAAGGACAGTAGATCCAGAGAAAAATAATGTAATACAAATATTACCAAGACCTAAGACTGAAACAGCTCTAAGGCAATTTTGGGGGATGGTAGGCTTCTGTAGGGATTTTATAGAAGCAATTTCTAGCAAAGCCAAACCCCTATATGGTCTGTTAAAAGGGGGGAATGAAGGCACTGACATAATTTGGGAAATTGAGCACCAAGAAGCATTTACTCAACTGAAACAAGCATTAATGCAAGTTCCAGCTTTAGTGAGCCCATCTGCCACAAAAGAGTTTATACTGCAGGTCAATTCCACTCCACAGGCCTTAAATGCAGTGTTGTTACAAACAAAAGGGGGTTGGCTATGGCCAGTGGGATATTTTTGCCAGAGTACTGACCCCAGTGGAGCAGGCATATGAAGAATGTGCACGCCACTTGCTGGGTGTATATTGGGCAGTGCAAGCCACAGAGCATATCGTGGGCTTCAATCATATCATTTTGCAGACACCCCACTCCCCTATTAAGTATCTGCTGGAAAAGGAGGTCAAAGGAGTGTCCTTGCAAAGGTTGGTGAAATGGACTCTATCCCTACGAGGGAAAAATATGTCTGTACAAAAATGCGAAACAGAATGTTAGCAGAATTAATACAATGGGGAGGGACTGAACATGACTGTGGGGAGGTGGATCAAATAAAAGAAAATCCTGTGTTTTGGAAGAAGCACAGGTAAACGCTGCAGATTTGTATGTAGATGGCTCACGATACTGGGAGGATGGACATTTCCACACAGGTTATGCAGTGTGGGCACCAAAATCTGAGATTAAAATACTTACCTTGTGCCTATCCTCATGCTCCACACCTCAAGCTGAACTAGAAACAATCAAAGAGGCCATCCTGGATGGTGGCAAATGTAACCTTAACTTTTACTCATACTGTGCATTTGTTATCAACTAACTAATTCAATTTTTACCCATATGGGTTCGGTGTGGAATAAAAACTTCTGCAGGGGAGTCGGTGGCATTTTCTACCATACTTGCTCATATTTGGGAGATGGGGGAGTAGAACCCAGGTACCATAGCTATTTGTAAAGTTAAAGTACATCAGAAATATTCTGCTGATGTTCATGAGGGGGCCAATAGCAACATTGTGGATGGGTTGGCAAAAACTGCAGCAAAGCACAGTCAGAGATGGCAGGACCCGAAAGGGGGGAAGGATGAGCAGCTGTGGGAAATGCATGAGTTTGACCAGCATCATGAAAAATGGATTGCAGCTTTGACTAAGCTGCCCAGCCTTGGACAAATCTAAGATTATGATCCAGTTCTGGTTACTTGGAAGCACCAGCTGTCCTAGGGCAATGAGATCCATACAGCACCTGTGAGACTCTGGGAAGGTACCTTAGTATGGGAATGGAAGCCAGGGCAGAGGAAATGGATTCTCCTGGCAGGACTAAGGACAGATATCACAGGAGAAAACCATAGAATTGGAGGGCACTGTGGGCTACGTAAGATCTGTCAAATGCTGTCTCAAAATTACTGTTGGCCCAAGATGGGAAAACAGGTGAAACAGCAGCTCGAGGCATGTTTGATCTGTGCCCAGATGAACCATACTAAACCAGGGAAAAGGGTACCCTTAGGTCAGGTACCACTGGCAGAGGGTCCCTGGTCGAATCTGCAAATGGATATTTTAAGGCCTTTGCTGCCTGCAAAAGAGGGTTATCGATGCATGTGAGTCATTGTAGATATATTCTCTAAGTGGGTAGAAGCCTTCCCACTTAGGAAATATAGTGCAGGGACCACCACAAAAGTACTGTGGGAACAAGTTTTCTCCTGGTGGGGGTTTCCCCTAGTCTTGGAGAGTGGTAGGGGTACCCATTTTATCTCCAAAGGTATGGAATCCCTGTGTGGCATCCTGGGAATAGAGAGAAAACTGCATCTTCCCTATCACCCACAATCCTCGAGGATTGTGGAAAGAATGAATTGCACTCTGAAAACAGCTCTGAAAAAGGCTGTCCTAGAAACAGGGAAAGGGTGGGTAACCCACCTACCAGGAATATTGATGGAAGTGAGGGGAACACAAAGCCGAAGCACTGCGTACACTCCCTACCAGTTAATGACAGGCAGGGACATGATACACAATTCAATAAAATACAGGAAGGGTGACAAGATGACTCTTGAGCTCATGTTCAAGCAATACGACAGACAGCACACAGATCTTTGAGTTTTGGTGTTCACTTCATTGATGGAAACTCAATAAAGGGTTTTGGATGAAGTTCAAATGATTCCAAGTGAGGGTGAATGATGAAGACCTGCTGAAAGAGGGCATTTCTGAAGAAGATGGGATGTCTTGGACACTGAATGATTAGTACTGACACTCATAATAATTAGTTAGGGTGCCCACAGGTTATCAGTGTTTGTTTGAGAATGAACTAAGGGTCTTCTTTGATTGGCAAAGTGATATGACTTAAGGAAATGGCTTCTGATTAGAGATGGCTAGGATCATGCTTATAAAGCATCAGCTTATTCTGAGAAATTGAAAGATCATAAGTATTGGGATAAACTCCTGGGTATGACTGAATGGCACAACGGAAAAATATATCTTCCAAGTGATGAGGAGTTGTTATTACAATGGTCCTCATGAAGATTATCTCACTGCTGATGTTATAATTTGAACTGAAGAGGTTGGAGACTCAAGCGGGAGAAGTCACAAAAGAAATTTTTGAGAATAAGTGAAAAACATCCCAGGATTTAGCATCAAGGTACAAAAATAGCTATTTCTTCCATTGGAATTAAGAAGCAAATGGAAGGCTTAAGTTAGGTGTGATAAAATCAGCCTTTGCAGAGCTATGATAGAATGAAAATAATCCTTGCCTGATTGATGATGTACATTGTTGGTTGACTGACTGAATGGTTGACAGATTTACAGACTGAAGATATCTCCAAAGCAGAGACTTTTTGAGAGAGGGTAGAAGGAGAAGAATCAGTGATGCCAAGTCTGAATTGTAAATACCCACTAGCACTGAGAATAGATCAATTATGTTTCATGGAATGGCTAGTTCAGTGAGTAAAAGCAATACTAAAGTGATTGACCTTGTATAGGATGGGCCCTGATGCTTGTTGACGAAGTACGGTGCCTCACAGAAACAGGGAGAATGGAAGCAGAGCTCAGGCAGGCATCACCATTGGAGCTATGACCAGGAGACAACTTTCATCCTAATATATCTAGGAGAGATAGAGAAATCAGATGAAGAATACCATGGACTTTTACAGTATTAAAGGTTGATGATTGAGAACATTTGCTGAGTTGAAGTGGTAGATGATATGACTTTCTCACAGGTCAGAGAATACTGGCAGCCTGAAGTACGGAAACCACTTGCACTCAAGATGGCTCATATTATCAAGTGCTACAATCTGGAGCAGATATTCCACAGTGGTGACTGTTAGCAGAGAATGGATGGATAACTTGAGGAAGGATGATACAATGGCTATCTAAAGTCTGATTCTTTCATAGTTTGAACATAGAAGGAATGCCATGGATGGCAGATGGTTGAGAAGAATGGAGCAGGTATAAGGAAGGCAGCAGATATTGTACACCCAAGAGCTGAGGTAGAGTGCAAAGGCAAACTGCAATAGGAAATGCTTATCATGTCTTTGTTATGAATGTCACTGGGAGAATCTGATTCTGATAATTTGCAGAAATCAATGCAGCAACTGAATGAAAACAAGCTGATTGTGTTGAGGATCCACGCTATGCAAAGAAATGCCAGTCACTAGCAAAGTTCTGTGGTCTTCTACACTGGAAATGGAAGTGAGATACTGAGGCTTGTGATTAGGACTGTCAGTGGCTCAGTAGGTAGCGCAATCGCCTCTGAGGCTGGGAGATCAGAGGGCTGTGGGTTCAGTTCCCACATCTGGCACTTGGGTTAATATCCTAATACTGACACTGTAGTGCAGCATGAGAGGGGTGCTGCACTTCTGAGGTGCTGTATTTCGGATGAGATGTTAAACCAAGGTCCCATCTGCCGGGATTGGTGGTAGTTCAGGGAGATGTTAAAGATCCCATGGCACTTATCGAAAAGAGTATGGGAATTTCCCTGGTATCCTGGCCAAATTTCCCTCATTCACTAAAAATACCACCGACAGCTTAATCTGGTTCAATTTCAATTGCTTACCATCTGTATCCCCCCTCCACCCCCAGTCGCCCCTGAAAAAGGGACTTCTAGGCCCAGTGGGCTTACCGGGTCAACAAAATTCAATAAAGAAAACAAAACAACAAAACTCAAGACAGAGAGGAGTGGTACAGTGTGGAGAACAAAGGATGTTGCATTTGAAGATTTCCATAGGGACCCTGAGAATCATCTTGATCTGTAGAAGTATAACAGGGGATTGGAGAGGCTTGATGAAGCAAGGCTATGGATGTTCTTGCAAGGCTGGCACATATCATATGAAGTTTGAGGGGGGATATTCTGGGCTGTTTCAGTTCAATTTGAGAAACCAGGAGTAGTGCAAGAAACTTGAATGAGCATGTATGTGAAAACATCATTGGAGATTTGAGCTTGTAGGAAGACATCCAAGGGGAGTCCCTGAAGCCTATGTTTGATTTAAAGCATGTAGGAATAAGCCTGGGGGGACTCCCTGAAGACCTTATTCAAGTTGAGGTGTGTAGGCAGATATCCAAGGGGACTCCCTGCAGACCTTGTTCGAGTTGGATCATGTAGGAAGCAGTCCAAGGGACTCCCTGAAGACCTGCTTTGAGTTGAGGCATGTAGAAAGACATCCAAGGGAATACTCTAAAGACCTTCTTTGAGTTAGAGCAAGTAGGAAGAAGTCTGGATGAACTGCTGAAGACCTTCTTTGAGCTGAAGTGAATAGGAAGAAATCCAATGGGACTCCCTAAATATTGTCCTTCAGTTTGAGTGTATGAAGTGAAACTGGAGACTCCAATCTCTGTGGACAGAGGATGTCAACCTACACTTGTAAATTCCTGAAGGAACAACTTAGGTAGATGATGCCCTGAGGGCTGTTGGTAAGGGCTGTGAGAAATAAAGAAAGCTGCTACAGCATTACTGAACTATGCTTGGGTAGAGTTCAGGCTGTTGATAATGTGACGACACCCTAGTAATAGAAGGTTAGCAACTTAGTTCTCAATGAAGGCTGTCTGGAAATTGTCATTGATGGAGAGATCTGCAGGCTAGGATTCTTTTCCATGACCTTGTGGAGATGTACAGCATGTAATAGGAGAGAAGATGTTGAATTCAGCGGTGTCATGGCAATACTGAGTCAGCTTCCTTTAGCTAGTTAGTTAGGACACGTGTAAATAGATTCTCAGTGGATCAGAAAATGCTATTTGCACTACCTAGTTGGAGCTGACAATGAATTATAAAGCACAGTTCCTGAAGTAAAGTCATTTTCAGGAGTCCAAGATATAAATACAGTAGATTAATATCGAATCTAATGACGGATGAATCAAATAGTAAAGGTAGCCAAAATGGTTACATGGAATCAGACTTCAACTTTGATGGCAGCACTACTGAGCAGGAATATTGCCGCCATAAATGCACATGAATGAAAATACGTGGGTCTACAGCACCAGAGCGGCAAGGGTATTTGTTTCACTCAGAGGAAGTGATAAGAGTAACAATTACTGGAATTTCCATAAGACCCATGATATGTGTCTGGTGATAGCATACCTTTGAACTGCCCCAGAGTTTCAGGGACATCCCTTATTTCACCTCTAGATTCCTGCGTCCCTCAACAGCCATGTTTTGTGATAGAACAATGGGATTAAAAAAAAAAGCTGATTTCAGACACTACAGTTCTTCTGCAGAAAATTCACCTTACACTACTTTTCTTAATCTGATGGGTTTCCAAGTGCATAGATTAAGTCTGAAGATGAGTCCAGGATTTGGGTATTTGTCCCTGATTTGTGAGGCCATAGGATAACAGGTACAGTATGTGAGTTTGATGAAAAAGAACTGGAGAACAAGAAAAGAAAATGCTGAAGATCTGCATGACTCTGTAGTTTCCCAACAATCTGTATACCTCCTGAGCCATGTTTGTGCCCTGGAGCTTATAACAAACTGTTGGGCATTGCATTAGTTACATAGCAGATATATTTTTGAGGTGTTTTACTGAGTCTCTGCCTAATGATTTACCTGCATCAGAGCTACGCGGCAAACTGTAGCAATATAAAGCCGCTAGGCAGAGTATGTCCATTCAAGATGACTAACCCACTCTCAAACTGAAAAAACAAAACAGAGAACAACTTTTCTCTGAACTCTTGAACCTTTCTGAAGTTTGGTTTGGTAACAGAGTGAGGTGGAAGAGTAACAGTAGAAACTGGAACCAAGCAGTAGTTAGGATTTAAACATTCATATCTTATGCCCTTCTTAACATAAGCTAAACAGAAAATAGAGTTTAAAGTCAGTAGCCAGGATAAATCAGCATATGTTGAATAAAAAGTTCATTCAGTTATTGCTGTGGGACATCTAGAAGTCAGGTTATGTTGCCCTTCATCTGTCTGACTTTTCTTTTGCAAATGAAATTTTCTTCGAAAAAAAAACTTTTCTTAGCATCGGGTTGATGTATTCTTTCATAACACAGATTCTGGACCAAATGGTCAAGGAGTGCCTTACACAAGTAATCTTTATAGTCTCCAACCTCAGTTTGTTTCTTTAATTCTCCAAGAAAATGAGTTACTGACTCACTGTATATCTGATTAGCTTATATGGCACTTTAGTGCACTGTTAGGAGTCAGGGACTGTCAATGACCATGACTATAGCAGTTCTATACCAGCATTATTTTCACAGGCAGCAAGGCTGAAAAAAATAGCAGCTGTAGCTTTAAAGGGCAGATGCAGGCGGTGTCGCGAACTTGGAAGCATTGTCCTAGGAACAGAGCGGTGGCTGTGAAAGGAGAAACAAAAGCCCCAATAAAGGAAACAAAAGACAAATAACACACAGGGGAACAGAAAAGCACAGACAACACATGTGGGTGGGGATAAAACAAGGGGCAGGAGCAAGGAAGGAAATGGATTTGGAAAGGGGGAAGCAAGAGTATACCACAGCAGACAAGGAAAAGGGAGAAGGGGGCACATAATGAAAGGGGAATGGAAAGCAATGGGGAAATGGACAATGACCCAAGGAGACAAACTCAAACATGAAGGGAACAGAAGAAGCAGAGCAGGATAAGAAGAAAGAGGACTTTGATTTGTCTGTTGGAAGCTGAGAACCTTGCTACACTGCAAAGAACAAACTATAACTCCATTTAGGACCTGGAAACCTGGTAAGGCATAATACTGGTGGGACTTGTTAAGAAGGGGAGCTACGCTTTCTACAAAAAAATTCATTTTTTTTCCTTATTGGCATTAAGCAGAGAATTGCAGGATTCCATTAAAAGTGTAGTAATTTTATAACCAGAGGGAGTGAGATACAACTGAATTTGCTTGATTGTTGGGGTTGAGACCTAGGATTTGGAAGGATATTTGTGCAACATTTTAAAAGTGTCCTGCTGGCTGAGGAGTGAGTTCATTTTTATCCCTGGACTTAGTAGAGTGGTTTGTGCAGGAGCCGTGGTCTAGTAAATTGTGGTGTTAGTTGAATTACTATAAAGGGCAATACTCACCAGGGTGGTGGAGCAGTTGTGTATTTGATTGTTTCTAACAGTCACCAGTGGCTGTGGACTACCCACCCACCTTACCCCACACCCCACTCCCCCAGGCGTGGCATTTCCTATATAGCCACAGTTCTGACATCACTTCCTCAACAGGTCTTGGGACAGAACTGTCATATCCTTAATAACCCAGCACAGTGCAAAAAGGGTAGGTACACACCACAAATAATAAAAAAAATATATATATATATATATATATATATATATATATATATATATATATATATATATTACATATTGTATATTATAAGGAGAGGGACATGTGGGGAGTGGTGCAATGCACTGGTGGAGCAGCAGTTTTCCAGGAGACATTCTGAAACTGGCTGTTGTCCTATTTGCAGGCAACTGTCAGCTCTGAGGGAGGAGGTTGCCCACCTGCAGGCTGAACTAGCAAGGACTAAGGAGGCCTCCCCCTTCCTAAGAGCACCACTGCCACAACCACTGCCTCAGAGGTTGCCAAGTATGAAGAGCAGTTGGACCACAGTGAGTTCTGGGAGGGTGCGGGGTGGTGGACCACAGGCGAAGCCCCCAAGTTGTACCTCTACACAAATCATATGCCATTCTGGCAGAGCAAGGTTCCTCTATGATGGCACCTTCAGTGGAGACCCAGAAGAATGCTGAGGACATACACAAGGGAGACCCACAAAAGGGTGGCAAGGGACACCACAGGGGAAGGAAACAGCTTCTGATAGGGGACTCTATTGTTGGGGGTAAAACTGGGAAAGGGAGAGGAGAAGGAAGTAAGGTGCCTGCCTGGTACCGTGGCTTGGGAGGGACAGGAAGCGAATCCTCAGGATTGCAGAAGCAGCATAACAGGAGAGGGAACTAGATATCATAGTCCACCTTGGGACAAATGACCTAGCTAGGCATGGGATCAGTGCAGTGCAGAATGAATTTGTGGAGCTGGGGAGGGGCTTCAGATGGGTAGCAAGCATGGTAACCTTCTCAGAGGTGCTACCAGTCCTTGGCAGGAGTGAGGCTAGGGTACTGCACACCATGCAGTTTAATGAATGGTTGCAAAACTGGTGCAGAGCACAGGGCTTTGGCTTCATTGGGGACTGGGGGACCACCTGGAGAGATAAAGGTCTATACTGGCATGATGGTCTGCATCTGTCCATGAAGGGAACCAAGCTCCTAGGTGATAGGTTTAAATGCTTCCTTGGCAAGCTTTTAAACTAGCCAAGGGGGGAGGTGCTGATAAAAGGCAGGAAATTTCAAACCTCCTCCCACAAAACATGTCTGGTAGTAAGATAAACACTGAGGTACAGAGCTCAACACAGGGCAGGACAGGGGTAAATGGAAAAATAGACAAGGACAATAAGAGCAGGGATGGAGGAAAAAAGGATAAAGCCAACAGTAAATGGAGGGCAATGAGTACCAATGCCCGTAGTCTGGGAAACAAGCTTCCTGAGCTAGTAGCCCTGATGGAAGATGAACAATTGGATATTGTGGCAGTCATGAAAACATGGTACACCGAGAACCATGACTGGGATGTCAACATACCAGGGTACACAATCTACAGAAGGGACAGGAAGGTAAAAGAGGAGGTGGAGTAGCTCTTACACATAAGGGAAGGGATCAAAGCTACAGAACTAAAAAGTAAAGGGGGAGGACAAGAGGCACTCTGGGTCACCTTGGAGACAGGGAATGGCATCACAATCCGCACAGGGGTTGTATACAGACCCCGTCTCAAGGGGAGGAAATGGACAAGAAAATGATAGAGGACATTCTCAAAATGGCTGAAAAAGGGGAGATACTGTTGATGGGGGACCTGAATATGCCAGATGTTAACTGGATAACATGTACTGCAGCCACATCCAAGAGCAGGGTCATTCTCAATGCCCTGCAGGGGGCAGGCCTTAGACAGCTAGTGTTGGAACCCACTCGGGAGGGAGCAATACTAGACCTGGTACTCTCAAATGGAGAGAGGATCACAAATTTAGAAGTCAGTAGACATCTGGGAACAAGCGACCACTGCACAGTGTGCTTCACAATGAGCACAACCATGGAGATAAGCCATACAAAAACAAAGATACTGGACTTTAGAAGGGCTGACTTTGGCAAAATGGGTGAATACCTGAAAATGCACTAGCAAATGACCAAAAGGAGGGGTGGAAGAACAATGGAGAAAAATCAAACTGCCATCATAGAGGATAAGCCTTTGTGTGAAACAAAGAAAACAAAGTGGAGTAAAAAACCACTATGGTTCTCAAAAGAGGTGGCAGGGAAGGTTAAGGAGAAAAAGGCTGCATTCAAGAAGTATAAGGAATCACAGAAGGAGTACAACAGGGAAATGTATCAATTAAAGCAGAAAGAAGTGAGGAAGGCAGTCAGACTGGCAAAGGCCCAACCCGAGATAAAAATAGCCAACTCAGTTAAGAAGGGGGATAAAACCTTTTATAGGTACATTAGGGAGCATAGAAAGGTTAAGGGAGGGATAGTGAAGATTAATAAAGGAGAGGGGAGGTGGGTAGAGGGAGACAGTGAAAGGCAGAGATATTGAATGAATACTTTTGCTCAGTATTCACAAAAAGAAGAGGAGTTACCTAAACCAGACAGTAAAGCACTCTGGGTAGGGGGTTGACACTAGTCCATTCACAGAAGAAAGAGTCCTGAAAGAACTCCTAAAACCTCAAGGTGGACAAAGCAATGGGACCTGATGGGATTCACCCCAGAATCCTAAAAGAACTAATGGAGGACCTAGTGACATCACTGACCACGCTTTTTAACAAATCATGGCAGGATGGGGCGGTACCTGAGGACTGGAGGAGGGCAGATGTGACTCCCCTTCACAAAAGTGGGAGCAAGGCAGAAGCAGGAAACTACAGACCTGTAACTTTGACCTCAGTGGTAGGGAAAATGATGGAATGACTTCTGAAAGAAAGAACTGTTGAGTACCTAGAGGCCAGCGGGGCACTGGACCCAAAGCAGCATGGATTTACATCAGTAAGGTCATGTCAGATGAATCTAATTGATTTCTTTGACTGGGTGACCAAAGTAATAGACCAGGGAGGGGCTGTGGATATGGCCTACCTAGACTTTAGCAAGGCATTTGACACAGTCCCGCACAAAAGATTAATAATTAAGTTAGCCAGCCTGGGAGTGGGTCCCAGGATGGGAGCCTGGGTAGCAAACTGGCTGCACAACAGGACACAAAAGGTAATAGTGAATGGAACACATTCCGAAGAAAGGGGGGTTACTAGTGGAGTACCTCAGGGCTCAGTACTGGGTCCAGTCCTCTTTAACATCTTTATAGGTGACATTGCAGAGGGTCTGGAGGGAAAGGTATGCCTCTTTGCAGATGACACAAAGATCTGTAACAGAGTTGATACACAAGAGGGGGTAGAAAAGATGAGAAGGGACTTGGCAAGGTTGGAGGAATGGTCAGACATATGGCAACTTAGATTCAATGCACAGAAGTGCAAAGTAATGCACCTGGGAAACAAAAACCCAGGAGAAGAGTACACAATAGCAGGGGAGGTACTAACAACAACAAAAATGGAAAGGGACCTGGGGGTAGTCATATCAGATGACCTAAAGGTGGGTAAGCAATGTGAAAAGTCAGTAAGGAGAGCCATGGGTATACTGGGATGCATAGGAAGGGGCATCACAAGTAGAAAAAGGGAAGTGGTTATCCCTCTATACAGACAGTTGGTGAGACCCCATCTGGAGTACTGTGTGCAGTTTTGGAGACCTAATCTATGCAAGGACATAGACAGGATGGAAGCAGTCCAGAAGAGGGCAACTAAAATGGTGCAGGGTCTGCAGCAGAAACCATATGAAGAAAGACTGAGAGAGCTTAATATGTATACTCTTGATGAAAGGAGGGACAGGGTGGACATGATAGAAACGTTTAAGTACCTCAAGGGAATCAACAAAGTCCTAGAGGGTAGAATCTTTCAGAAAAAGAGATGTGTAAGAACAAGGGGGCACAATTTAAAGATAGATGGGGGACGGCTCAGGGGTAATGCGAGGAAATTTTTTTTTCACGGAGAGAGTGGTGAATACATGGAACAGTCTTCCTGAGGAGGTCGTTGGGTCTAAAACAGTGGGGGAATTCAAACATGCATGGGACGGACACAAGGCAATTATAGTGGGGGGTTGCAGGAAGTAGGCTGTTGGTTAACTAGAATCTGCAGCTTATCCTCTAGGTAGGGAAATGGGCAGACTGGGTGGGCCAAGTGGTCCTTATCTGCCATCAAATTCTATGTTTCTATGTTTCTATGAATGAAGGGGAGAAGGGAAATAACACCAAAGAAATGAAAGGGGTGAGATCTGGAGAGAGTGAGAACAAAACAGCAGAGAACAGGCCGGCAGAAAAAGCTAGGATCGCACAGACACACAGACCACAGAGCTGCCCAGAAACAAAAAATGCTAAGCATGGATTGCTGAGAGGGGTTAGCTTATATTTGGAAAGTGGGAGGTTCTGTTCTCCCACAGTAAACCTTAAGCTTCAGCTCTCCCAAAATAATCATTTACATAGTGGATTAAGAAATTATACATGAACAGTGATTTCCTAAACAATGTTTTGAGGAACAAGTTGCATATTAATTAAGGGGTTTCATTTTCCCATACAAAACTCTGTTTTAGTTGAGCATATTTGCATTACATTAAAGATATTGCTGCTCAAGAAGATTTAGCTAAATTCAAACATCCACAATTGATAATGCCTATAAGCAGCTCTATATAGTTTTCAGAGAGTCACATTTATTTAAAACATTGGACCAAGATAAAAGAAATCTAGTCACATGATTCAGACTAGCATTAAACAAGTGTAACAGTTATTTTACAACCAAGAATGAGAAGGAATATTATCTCTATTTTGTAAATGCAGCAGGGGAGAACTAGATTATCTTGAACATGTAATTTCTGACTGTCCTTTCTTTAATAAGAAAAGAGAAGAGAATGTAGATTGAGCAAATTTCTTTTGGCAAATTCTGGTCCAGTGATATAAGTATTACACTACCTGTTCTCATTTGAAAATGATGAGTACACAGATGAGTTCATAACATTTCTGGAACATTCAAAGTTATTTTAAGGTTGTCATCAAAAATAGAATTATAGTAGTTTGATCCTGTTCTGTTCTTCACTCTCTAGAATTTCACTTTATCAACTTTACATCTGTAGAGGCAAATATTAAGGATGGAATATTCAAAACGGTTGCACAAGGCACAAGTGAAATGCACCAGCACAACAGTGGATATGCACCAAAGAGCTATATTCAGTGGGTGACAATGTGCTGCACAAATCGCAGTGCACCAATGTGCAACCCTAATGAATGCAAGCACAAGTGCAGGGGGCGTAGCCATGAATAAACAGTGCAATGTGAAATTCAACAGCAGGCCGATGGTGCAAGCGCAGAGCAACAGGGACATGTGTGGAGCAAAGGTGAGCCTATAAAAGGATGGAGCAAGCAGGGGACAGTGGCTTGCACCCAGAGGAGCAGGGGTGAGAAAATGAGAGAGAGACAGAGTGAGGGACAGAGACAGTGTGAGACAGTGACAGAGTGAGGGCCATTGGCCAGGCAGGACAGCAGCAGGGGCGCAGGACAGTCACAGAGGCAGGAAGTGCAATGGGCAGTGGGACAGAGTGCATGACCCAGACTGAGTCTGTGGGCAGGCCAGACCATGCGTGTGGGTCCCCAACACAGAAGTGCTCCCAGTGCAGGGGCCCAAGCAGCAGCATAAAGCTGGGGAAGCCCAGGGAGACAGCTGCGGGGGGGTCGGACAGGCTGGGCCATGGCTAGTGCAATATTCCAGATGGAGGTGGTAATGAGGGGTGGGAGAAGGCAGGCAGCTGAGTGGCATAGACGTGGAAAGGCCCGGCGGTGGTATGCCTGGAACAGGTGGTACTGTGCCCTCACCACCTTCGAACAGTACAGCAACACTAAGATCGTGGGCCGGTACCACCTGAACTGGGTGCTTCTGAGGCAGCTCTGTGAGCTGTGCAGTGATGAGATGCAGGCATCCACAAGACGGAGCCATGCCCTGTCAGTGGAGACCAAGGTCACGGACGTGATGTGCCTGCTCGCCACGGGCACCTTCCAGTGACCAACAGGGGACACCATAGGCATAACCCAGTCAGCCGCGTCATGGCTCCTCACGCAATTCCTCAACGCACTGCTGCCATATGCTGCAGAATTCATCCACTTCCCCAGCACACAGGCGGAGCGTACAGCAAACATGCAGGAGTTCCACAGGGTTGCACGTATGCCTGGCGTACTGGGGCCATTGACTGCACCCACATAGGCATCTGCATACCACTGGGGCCGGAGGGGTTGGCCTACATCAACAGGTAGGGCTACCCCAGTGTCAGCTGCCAGGCGGTGTGTGATGCCAAGGGGTGCATAATCAATGTCTGTGCCACACACCCTGGGGAAGCACACAATGCCTTCATCTGGCACCAGTCTGCACTGTGCCACAGGTCTGAGAGTGGGGACATCCCCACCAGCCACCTAGTAGGTGAGTATGCAGCAGGAAAGGGCAGACCTGCACAACAGGGCAAGGCGTGGGGAGGTGATGTTATGCATGGGGAGTAGAGGGTTCGGCTATGTAGGGGGGCTGCCACACTGATCAACGTACTAACCCAACATGTTCCCCCACAGGTGACAGCGGGTACCCACTCAGGCCCTGGCTGCTCACCCCGTACCTGCACCCATTGACCCCAGTGCAGGAGAGATACAAAGAGGCACATGCACACAGAACATCATCGAGCGTGTGTTTGGACTGCTGAAGGCACGTTTCTGTTGCCTGCACAGATCTGGCGGTGCCCTACAGTACAGCCCCTCAAAGGTCTGTGGCCTTTTCCTGGCCTGTTGTGTGCTACTCAGTATAACCACTGACCATGGGATAGCTGTCGAGGTTGAAGAAGGGAACAGCAGTTGGGACAACGTGGACGCCGGGGCCAACAGTGGTGGGCATCCTCCCCCGGATGACGGAAACCCCGGCTGTGCAGGATGGCCCAGTGGCACAGGGACACCATTGCAGAGGAGCACTATGGTGCATGCAGGTAGGTGAACAGGTCCACACACCGGTCCCAGGGACCGGTAAACAGGCATGGCTGGAAGGGCCCCCAACAGACACGGCCAGAGGGGGGCGATGATGGACATGGGACAGGTCACCGTGGAAGCACCCCTGACAGAACAGTGGACCCCACCCACACAGCCCCACACACCCACACCCACACAGGCACAGTCACATGGGCACACACACACGCACACCCTGAGGCTTCCAACGAGCGTGTGCCAGACGCTGAACACCGGTGCACTGTGGCGGCCGGTGCTGTGATGGCATCATCATGCACATGCCACGGTGGCCAGCGGCTGGGAGCGTGTGCACAAGGCAGGCATGACGTGCGGTCTTGGAAGTTATGGACCAGGTATGAACATGCACATACAACACCTCCGTGCATACAGGGCTGCAGCAGACAGCGAACAGGAAGGGTGGTGGATCATGTCCTCTGCGCAGGTGCACGGCTGCCACAGACACATGGATGGCCCACCCAGAATGCCCAGCAGACGCAGGCTGTGTGGCGGCCACAAGGGGTGTCACAGACATACCCCCAGACGTGTTGATGCAAGAACGCGACCGGTCCCTAGCAGGCATCTGCAGGTCCCCAAACAGGCCTGCTCCAGGAGTGCCTGGGATGCCCACAGCTGATCCCAGCAATGACAATGCTGGGGTCGCACAAGGCCGGGACCGAGGGGTGGAGAATGCACTCTGCGGTGACTGCCATGGACGGCCCTGCACCAGGGTGGCCAGTGGTGCCAGGCTGGCTGTGACTGCAGCGATGAGCCAATCCAGGCCTGCGGTCATGGCCTCCCACATGCATGTGGCCTCGGCCAGGAGTTACTGAAAGTCCTGGTCATGCCTCCCTGCGGACCGGCACAGCTCAGTGCGGAGTGCATGCACCCCTGCCATGACCTGCATTTGTTGCTCCATAGATGCCCTGAGCAGATGGGTGTGCTTGTCAAGTGGGTCAGTGCCCTGGGGGGCTTGGGCATCGTGCCAACCCACGGGGGTTGTGCAGCCCAGCGGCACAGCCCCCTGTGCAGGTGGGGGCTGCACAGCAGGGCCCTCATAGGCCTGTCCTGTCTGCAGTGCACTGGTGATGGACACTGCCCCCGGTCCACCCTCAGCACCATCCTGCTGCCACCACTGCCCCTCCAGCTGCTGTACACGCGATGTCGCCGGGGAGACTGCACCCCCACCCCCAGACGGGCTTGACTGCACCACAGGTACGGTGACTACTGCAACACCGGGAGGTGGGCCTGGCAGGTCTGCCAGTGTCACCCGTGCACCATCAGCACTGCTGTGTCTGGTGTGTGGTAGGGGTGCCTCCCCCTGTGCAGCATCACCACTGTCCTAGGTAGCGGCCATGTCATCATCGGACGTGGACCCTACCCCGATCACTGTCTCAGCATACTAGACACCATGGCTGCCATCCTGCTGAAACACTGCCTGGGCCTTGTCCACGTCCACGCCCACGCCACTGGCATCTGTGCGAACAGTGTTTTGGGTCCTGCGGGGGTCCGGACCATGGACCCTGGTGGAGGTGGATGAGTGCTCCTCCAGGTCCATGACATCACTCAGAGTGGGCACCGCCACTCCTGCGCCCACACGCAGGTGCTTAGGATCTGTAAGGAAACATATACACATCAATGCCACCATCATCACGCACCCCTGCCCCAATGCACCCCTTGCCCACATCCCCTTGCACCACTGTACCTACCATGCAATGAAGGACTACCCCCCATCTGGAATACACTGCTGGGAATGCCCTCAATGGTGCTGTGCCACACTGTCGCCGCCAGAAGCTCCTCCTGCGGTGTCAGCTGTGGCATTTCAGGCTGTCCATCACCTGTGGTGGCACATGTGGCCCAGATGGCTGCCACCTTCTCCTTGATCCACCTGCGGTCCATGCCCACCTTCTTCTTGCATTCCTGCACCGGCATCTGATGGACGCCCTGCAGGTTCATGACCCTGGCTACACCCGCCCATGCTTCTGCCCTGGCTTGCTGGGTGCCTGTGGAGCCACTTAGGAGGGGATCCTGGCCCAGGTAGGCATCATATAGGGCATTGCACTCTGCCCTTATGAAATTGGGCCTGCGCTTCAGTGCAGGCCCCTGCTCCTCAACTTTCTCTTGCTCTGACATGCTGTTCCTGTTGGTGGAGACATGTGGTCAGTGCTGGTTGCCACACACAAGGCCCCCCCATTCTCGACATGCCCAGTGCCTGTCTTCCTACTTGTGAATGTTGCAACACCGGTCTGGTGCCTGTACCGCCACATGGTGCTTTTATAGTGCATCACATGCAAATGAGGGAATGGGCAACTGTAATGGGATGCAAATGCCTCTGATGAGCCACTGATATGCTGATCAGCTCATCTGCATATGCCCACTGAATATCACGGAATTGCACATTGTGCAGTGGAGTTGCTCATGCGCATGTAATGGCACATCGTATGACATGGGCAGTCTGCATGGTACAGCGCATGTACGCACTGACGTTGCATATGTCGGTGGCGCTTCCTACGCATGATGCGCTACAGGCGGCATGGTGCTCAGCCACTATTGGGCATGTGGTGCACATGCGCTGTACACCCAGTTGCGCACATGTGCCATTGGCACATGCCCCATGGGGCACACTGGGCCCTATAGCGCACCATGCTATCCATCCCTGTCGTGCTCCCGCGCATGTGTCACCCTTGACCCCTACTGGTGCCCCTTGACCCCTGGTGACGGCATGTGTCAGCGTTGCCCCATGCATATTGCACATACCCTGCCAATGCGCGATAGGAGATGGCAGTGCATCGCTAGGCGTATCGCGCATCCTTAGCACATGCATCTCGTGCACTCCCCAGTGCCATTTTGCTGTTGTGGTTCCCGATAGAGCCATGCCACACAGGATCACACCTAGAGCACCCAACTGGACCCAGGTGGAACTTGTAAACTTGGTGGCATTGGTGGAGCCACATATTGGTGCTATCTATGAGTAGGTACCCCTGGACCAGCCACTCACTGAGGTGTGGCAGGAGGTGGCCGAGGAGCTAGAGGAGGCCACAGGGTCATGCCGTAGTGGGGAGCAGTGCCGCCACAGGTACGGTGACCTGCAGAGGAGGGATCTGGACCAGCTCAGGTCACTGCAGACACACGTCCGGAGGGGCACGTGCCACGGCCAAGTGAGTACATATATCCCCGTCCATGCCATGTCAGTGTTGTCTGCGTTGCCAGCGGCTCTCACGCCATGTTGCTGTGGGTGGGGGGCAGTGGCTGGGAACGCCACCAGACATGGCAGCACACTGCTGGTGTGCCGTGCCTCGGCACTGCTGCTGCGTGGGGTCATTGGGTTTACTGTGCTGGGAAAGGCCAGTGTGTTGCTGCCCCCTGCTGATGTCTGTCTCTCACTGTCTCCCTACTAGGCCCTGAAGATCAGAGAAGAGCTCATATGGTGGGTGCCACTGCCAGACAGCAGCAGGCTAGTGGTGGTGTGCAGCGGAGGGTTGCCGGCCAGCCAGGTGGTGCAGGTGGTCAGGAGCCAGTCGGGCCACAGCTTGCAGGTAGGCACCTTGGTGGTGTATATTGTTGTGTGGGGTAGGGTTGGGCCACAGCCCCCGTGCACATGACCATTATGTTCCGTGCCTTGCTGGCATGTTCCATTACACCATGCTGCACTCAGGGCACGTGTGTGTGGCGGCTGCGGGTGGGCTGTAGGTGCATCCGGGTCCCAGTCAGGCCACTGTCAGACCCAGGCAATGGCCATTTGCTTGGCAGTCATGGCTGTGGCATGCTGCACATGGTTGTTGGTGGTGTGTAGTGCTGTGCATGGCTGTGGATGGTCGGGATGGTGGCTTGTATGGGCACACACACTGTGGTTGGCTGAGTGCCCCCTGCAGGGTGCATGCCAATGCTATCCACTGTGCATGGTGGGTGGGCTACAGTCGTGTGGGCGTGCACTCATCCATGTCCCTTCCTTTGTTCTAGGAGCCCAACCAGTGGATGCCCATACCAGGCTGCTGGAGCAAATCCTGCGGGTTGCCACGGCCACCCTTGCAGTGGCACGCATTGATCACCAGACCATGTTCCAGCCACAGAGGAGGAGACAGCAGAGGCGCCAATAGTCAAGGACCTTCTGAGGGATCTGTTGGCCTTCTTCACCCTCCCTTCCACTGACACCCCTCCCATTCCTCCATTGTACCAAGCCTACCATGTCCCCTGTCTTCCCACGCCCTTCCCCAGCCTATGTTCCTGAATGTGTCCTCCACATTCCCTGCCCCCTTTCCCTGTTCAACTGTACATAGTTTGGATTCATTGCTTGTTGTTTTAATACAGTTATATTTTGGGAGCCATCCATGTCCGTGTCTGCTTAGCAGATGGCATTGGTGCCATGCTGCAGTGGTGTGCATGGTGGCTGTGTGGTACATTTGTGGTTGCCTGGGGTTTGTATCAGGTGGTCTGCGCACAGTGGCCTCTGTGTGTGTGTGCACCCTGCGGCGTGCATATGTTCCCTACCGGGCTGTGTGGCCTGTGTGGTGTGTGCTGTCGGCTTGTGTGTTGTCTGCTTTGGTCCCAGTGCTATGTCCTATGCCGTCCTGTGGGTGTTGCCCATGGCTGCCTGCTGGTGGCCATGGGTGTCATGCCACCTCCATACACTGCAGTGGGATGCTTGGTCAGAGCGTGTAGCCATGCACCTGCCTTGCTGCCCTCCTGTCATCCCCTGCACTATGGTGGCAGTGTATCCTGCTCTTGTGGCCTGCTCCACACTGTGCCAGGGGCTCTGTGCCATGGCCCATGTGCCTCTGCCCCTTGCCCTGCCCATGCTATGCTCCTGCACTTCCTGCCTTGCTCCATTGCGTAACCCTAGTTGTGCGATGGCACCTGCTGCCTTGCTCCTAGTGTAGCCCTAGTTGCGCTATGGTGCATCCCTGTGATATTCAGCCGTCTTGCGCTATCTCTTGCCTTGGTGCTCAGCCTTTGAATATCACTTTGGCTGCGCACCTGCACAGTGTACCTGCACTGCACCCCTCTTGTGCATTTCTAAATATCCCACCCCAAGTGCTCATTGTGACCTTATTTATGCAAATCAAAATACATCTTATTATTTGAGGACCACTAATATTGGCCTATTATTAATTTCTCCTAATTATCACATCGATTTACTGGTCAGGTGTCTAAACATTAATGTAATGGGTGTCTTATTGGGTTATCTTTTTTTAAAGCTATTTAAACTACTTTTGTCCTTTTAAGGAATGGGGGATTATTGTATAAACTACACTACACTACACTGATTATGTATATAATCAGACCCAAACTCTACAGTATCTTATTTACATTTAAAAATAAATTTTACAGTTTTCTAAAGTGAAACCCGGTAATATTCATGCATCTGTTGTTTTCCTTCTCTATCTGGACTCTGCCCTCTCATAACCCTACCCCTTCCTTACTCTTCCCCTTCCACACCACCTCTGATTAGCAATATTGCTTCAAATGCACCTTATGGTTTTCTATGCTTGCTTGTAATCTTGAGTATGTAGCACTGTTTCCACTTATTTACCAGTTGACTTGCTGTTCTCCGATGATAACAAGAATGTTTTCTGTACCTCCGTCGATACCATGAATGTTATCTATACCTCCCTACCTTATTGAAACCCTTTCCTTTGATGTGGAACCTTTCTAAATGAGCTGCTTCAAGTTCAAAGGTATTTGTAATCCGAGATTTAAATAAATAGATAAAAATTTCATTATGCAATTTCCTGTAACATGGGTTGCCGATTGTGTCGATTGTTACCCATTGGATTTTCAAATTACAACATACAAATTTCATTACACTGATGACTTAGTCTACTGTAGGTTCCCTATGCTCCATTAAGCTGACTTAAATAAATGAGAATTTCTTTTTCAAAATGAAAAAATTATATTAAGTGCTGGCCCCCCAGCACAGCAGTTGCATTTCTGCTTGTGACACCGATGACCTAGGTTCGGGAATAGACCTGGGAGTAGAAGGGCCAGATGGGGGGGAAGAAGGATTGAGCATCCTGTGGACTGCTGTCCTTCTCCTTCTCCTGTGGGAGGGATGGGTGGAGTGTCTGGTGCTTGACAACCCCCTGGCAGAGGTTGGGGGCACCGCGGCAACCACACCAGTATGCTAGGGTGGTGGGGCCGAAGCTAGACATCATTGCATGCCCCTGCCTCCAGGGCAACAAAGCAGCTCAAAATGCCAGCCCCCCGGCATGATGGCCCATTCCACTCCACCCCCCACTGCCTCCGACACCTGCCGGGGGTCTTGCTCTCATGGCCCTGACCCAGGGGGTAATCCAGGGCTTGCTCACAATGTCCATTGGGACAGAGAAGCCCCCTCAGCAGCCCCACCCAGGGGTGTAAGCCTAGGCATGGGGGTGGCAGATGGATGGACCCAAAAAAGAGAAAATATAAAAACAATTATGTCGAGTACATTGATGAAACATACAATTCAGCAAATCACGTAAATATGATTATTTTTTACAGTTAACATTAATAGAAGAACTTCTTAAGCTATGTAAAATGTTATTTATGTAGAATATGTATATTATCAACTACTAAAAATGTTGAATGTTGTATGACTTCTTATATTTTGTGATGACATATATTTTAATAGCATTTGTCAATCAGTAATTTAAGAGCTAATAAAGATGAGAGATCTTACAGTATGAGTACCTTGGGAAAAAAGCTCACTGGTATCAATGTACAGTAATGAGATGCCCTTAAAATACATGAACTGCTCAAAGCAAGACTGTATCCTTCAAAGATATAAGACCAGTAGTAAATGTCATTGACCAATGTAATTGGTAAATGATGTACTGTACTTCAAGCAATTAGAGAGAAAAAGGTGTCAAACAGAAAGTTTAAACTGCATGAAAACAGTAGACAGAACTACTGAAACAATCTCTAGAGCAAAGACAGAACCAGAGGGGAAAAGCAGCAGTAGAGGAACAGATAGCATATAATGCCACATCAAACAATAAGTTCTTTAGATCTGTGAATGATAAAATAAAATGCATTGAACTGCCAGTTCACTAAAGGCCCAGGAAAGTGCCAGCTGACATAATAACACAGGATGGACAGATGGCAGGATGCCAGAATGCATATTTCCATCTGTATTGAAAGAGGAGCGGATTGGAGTGATTTCAAACAGTAACATGTTATTCAATGAGCAGTAAAAGGACATGCTTGAGTACATAAATGTAACTCTTCAAAAAAGTTGAGCAGAGCAAATAGTAAACATAGTAAATATAAACATGGCAATGGAGCCTGAAGGAATCCATCCAAACACCTTAAGAATCTAACTAAAGAACAATTCATACCACTGGACACAATATTCAGCAAGTTAATCAGAACTGCATATTGTATATTCTTGTTGAGAGCAGAGTAGCTCACACAGTGCAAACATTTAAAAAGTACTTCAAGGCCGAACCAGGGAACAACAGCCAAGTTATCTTGACTTTACCACTGGGGAAGCTGCTGAAGAAACAAAATTCTGGAACACTTTCAAAGAAAAGTTGGACTTGGTCCAATATAGTTGTTGTACTTCGTATAGGGAAGTTATGCCAAAAAACCTGATTGCATTTTCTGAAAATGTTTTATAATATATAGTATGTGGACTTCTGCAAATTGTTTGATACTGTACCACAGGAGGCTAGTTCACAATTTAAAGAACCTAGGCTGGCCTGGACCCATTCAAGTTATTGAAGCATATAATCCAGTTGTGCTGCAACAAGCTGGTGTCACTACTATTATTCATTTTTTTATTAATATCTGGTGAAGCTATGAGCCAATCTGCTCATTTTCACAGATGACCAGACAAGTGTAGGCAAGAGGAAGTGACAGGATTACAAGCATACAATGGGTGTGACATTACATTGAAGACAGCTAATGTATTGTCTGTGTGATACTATGTTATGATATTACAACAGAGTGGATATTTATTTTCCTTTCTTAATAGGTAAGTCAGTGGCTATTACTTTGTACTGAATATGTAATATATATATATATATATATATATATATATATATATATATATCATTGCAAAAAAACTTTGTTAGTGCATCAGTTAGGGTTGAAGCAACAAAAGCAGGGAAATGAAGCATTAGGGTTGACACCCTAAAATCCCCCCACCCTACACCCCACTCACACCCACCACAGGCCAACAGGAGATGGGGTGTGCCTTGGGGTTGTTGGCTCTAACTCTCACCCAATTACATGTGTAAGAAAGCTTACATGATACAGTATAGGAGAATGGGTGAGAGTTAGACCCGATGACTCAAAGGCACGCCCCCAGTCACCCGTTGGTCTGTGGTGGGTGGGTGGGGTGGTAGGGTGTGGTAGGATGTCAACCCAATACCTCATTTCCTACTTTTGTTACTTCAACCCTAACTAATTCATTAACAAAGATTTTTACAATGAATTTCCTTAATTTTTGAGAATGTGTAATGTCATTGGTAACTGGTATGTGATGGTGGACGTGCAGGCCTTCCAGGCCTCACACACCCTTCCAGCTGCCCATTTTGTATGTATGTAGCTGTGGAAACACAGGGGTCTCAGGTCCCTGCACTTACACACATTGGCCCAGATATTCAAACTGCGCCCAAAAAGTGTGCAATAGCAGGAGCAAGTGCAAGTCTATTGCGCCCATGTGCAAGAGACGCGATATTCAAAAACGAAGCAGGCCAAATTGCACCTACAGTCGATGACTGAATGTTGCACCACCTGTGCCATAGCGCAACTATGGAAGGGAAGCTGAGCAGATCTGATGCGCCATAACACAACAAGGGATTTTCAGCTGAGCAGTTCAGAGGTGCCATAGCGCAACCAGGGAGCCCCCCAGCTGCAGAGCAATGTAACAGCACAATCAGGGAGGTAGGGGCCCACCACCCATGTCACAGATGGGCACAGGAGCACACCGCAGAACAGACATCGTTCCCCCACACCCCAAGCACAGCACAACTGGGGGAGGGCTGGAATAACCACTGGCCCATGGAGACTAGCAACCAACCCACAGCCTGGTCATGGTGCCCCAGCACACCTACCGGCAAGCTGTGACTGGCACACAAGGAGGGCAGACCACCCCGTGTCACACCATCTCCCCCAGTGCAGAGCACACCCTGCACCATGATCCCCAGACACCCCCTCATGAGCAGTGACCACCACTGCAGGAAACCCCATGCATGCCACTGTGTCAATGCAACCCTGTGCACCACAGAACCATGAAAGGCAGCCCCACCATGAGCACCCATCAGTGGGTTGCAGCACACAGTGATTCAACAATGGCATACACAGTGCCACCATGCACAGTCCCCCCGAGGTACTGTTGAGAGACCAACCATGCATCAGCACAAGAGGTACCCCACACGGGACAGGGCGTGCCCTTGACACCACCACTAGTGGTACAGCACCCTGCACAGTATTCCAGTGACACGCCCCGACCCACCACTGGCCACAACAGCCAACACAGACACCCACAGTGGTGCGTGGAAGCATGCACCACACCAGATGCCACACAGTGTATGGACAGACACCCACCCATACCCAAGGGCACACCAACACAGGGATGCAGTGGTGTGGCAACCAAGCCCCCATTGTGGGCCCATGTAAGCCGTGTACACACAACCCGCAGTCCTCTATGGCACTGGAGTTCCAGCCACCCTGCACAGGAACTGTGGACCCATACATCACCAGTAGTTGCCCGGAGTACAAGTCACAGACAGTGGGGCACATCTCCTGCAACACACACAAGGCACAGCATGGAGGTGGGACAACGACTGTGGTGCCCACAGTGCCACCCGAGCCAGGTATACACCACACCAGTGACAGGGGCAACCCAGCAAAGTGATGGGTACAGTGGCCGACCTGCAGGGACTGCCACCACTGACATGCCAGTGGACTGTGCAAGTCACAGACATGCATGTGTGTCAGCTGCACAGGCCATGGATGGGCCGATGGGTGCACCATAGACACAGAGCATGCACCATGGACCACTGCACACAGTCATCCAGTGCACAGGGAACAACACACACACCACAGACACTGACTGATAGCTACCCCCACACCATAATCACCTCAACATGGACAGACACACACACATACCCATGATTGCACCACCCCTGATGCCATGCACACCACTGCAGCTGAGCACCTATAGCCCACTGCAAATCAGAGACCACCACAGTATTCATATCAAAATCAAATGTATTGCAAAAATATAATAGTCAACTATGTACAAGAATAAAAACTATATACAAGCTTGAAGGGGGCCACAAACAAGGTGGGGTGGGTAGGGGGCAGGTGGACAAATGAGAGGATAGGGCGGTGAGGGTGAGTCCAGTTGGGTAGCGGAAGTCGGGACCAAGGGATTCCTAGCGGGATAGCCGTTCAGGACTTCGTGACCTCTGGCCTCTGTGCCTCCTCAGTACCCCCGTCATGTCCAGTCTCCTGAGTATGTCCAGGGATTCCCAGGCCAGCTGTAGGATCTCCCGCATGGCATCCCGTATGTCCCTGAGATGGTGGGTACCTAGGATAAAGGAGCACAGTCAATAGGTGTGAATGCACAACCCCATACAGCCCGCCCACTGTGCATGGCATACGGCCATGGGATATACCACTGTGATGGTGTGTGACCACCCGCAGTGATCATGTCCACAGGACCTGCCCACCCAGGTGCATACAGCCATGTGGAATGCTGCACACACCCACTGGCCAAGTCATGCACAGCACCACTGTGGCCGTTTAGTGACATGGCTATGTGGTGCAAAGGCAGTGGCACAGCCATGCACCTCTGGTGCACACATGGACCACCATTTATGCACACCCAAGCATGCATTGCCACTGGACAGTGTTGACTGTAACAAGTTGCGTGCATGGCAGTGGTATCGATGAATGGTGGCCATGCCCCGCTGCCTACCCTGTCACACAGCATGCAATAGTAATCATGTATGTATGGCACTCACCTTCATCGGGCTGGTCAGGTGGGCAGTGATGGTCCTCACCCCACCTGGCTGCACTGTCCTCCCCCTCCGCCACTCTTCCCACAACCTGTGGAGTTCGTCTGGGCCTGTGGGGGAAAAAAGGAGAGAAGAACATCAGTACATTCCCGAAGCAAAGTCCCCTTTCCCCAAGGTGTGTGCCCTCCCACCCAGCCAGAGCCACCCTCCCCATTCCCTGTGAACACCGCCACAGCCAACCCCATACGGTCCCTTCCCTATGTGCTGGACACATACAACACTGTGACCCATATGGATGATAAAAGTGTGTTGATGGAACCCCTACCTGGACATGGCACCGTGCCCCTCCTGGCACTGCCCACAGTCATGCCAGTAGCTAGGGCTCCCTCCTTTGGAAGGTCACCATAGCGGTGCCTGTATTGCTCTGCACTCCTCCACCATCCGGTGGCCTCTTCCAGGGCAGTGGCCACCTCCTGCCGCACCTGGGTCCTGGCCTTGTCCAGGGGAGCCTCCCCGAAGAGAGGCCCACGGTGTGGCTAAACAATTGTCACCAGATTTGCAAGCTCAATGGCTGTCCACTGCACTGCCTGTCTGTGTGCCATCCTTGCAGCTATAGTAGGCAATATGGCGCTTTTCAGCGTGGCTCCCCACATGCAGATGCTGCATGGTACAGCGCTGCCATTCCCTATCGTGCTGTTACCGAACAGCGCAATAGAGGTGCACCCATGCCTGATGCATGGCACCTAGGGAGCAAAGGTCGGGCACAGGGTCAAGGGTCTCTGGCACATGGCCACACACAGCGCCATTGGAAGACAATAGGTGCAGTGTGATTGGCTGCCTGTGTGCCAGCGCCATAGCGGACTACTGAGCAGTTGGGCCATTGCACCTATGATGGCCCATTGCCACAGCGCCATGTAGTGACCATCGCTATAGCGCCACTGGCACAATGGTGGCCGTGCCCTGCATTGCCTACCATGCACAGCACATCATCAGCATGGCAGACGCCTGCATCAGCAACCCGATCATGCGCAGTGAGGTGTACTACGCATGTCACAGGACTGCGCCATTGGCTCAGCATGTTCAACACAATTGCGCAAAGTGCAACAGCACGATATTCAGCCATCATATGCAAATCATCTAATCAGCCATTTAATGGCGCAGCACTGCAATCTGCATCTACTTAAAGTTGCTCCTCACCTCATTTGCATGGATTGCGCTCTAAAAGTGCGAGAATGTGCTGCAGTGGCCATAGTCAGTTACTGCAGTTTATTGGTGAGTTGCATGCTGTTTGGGAGTGTGGACTGTGGATTCAGGGACATGCATGGGACTGCACAGTAACAGGTAACAACTACCATTCTTACAGGCTACATAATGGCTGAGCAGGTTGTTGGAGAGGAGGAAAACAGTGGTGGGAGGAGGCCGAACTTTACAAAGGCTGAAACCGAGGCCCTGTTCGAGGCCTACCTGGATCAGGAGCCACTTCTCAGTGGATGGCGGGGAACCCCTCAAGCCCGTGCTGCTGCATGGGAGGAGGTGGCACATGCCGTGAACCTGCATGGCAATCCACCAGCACTCCGCAGGAGTGTAGAAGAAGATGGGCACTTGACAGGAGGAGGGTAAAGGAGAAGGTGGCTGCCATCAGGGCAGCACATGCTGCAACAGGTGGGGGACAGCTGGAGGTGGTACAGCTGACCCCAGTGGAGGAGCGGCTTGCTGGAAGCATGCAGCGCAGTGCCATTGAGGGTGCTCTGGGTTGTGGCTTCCAGACGGGTGGTGGCCCATCACTGCATGGTAAGTCATGGTCGGTCTATGGGGGGGCAGGGTAGGTCACACGCAGTAACACAACATTGCTTTCCCTTACAGATCCTGAGCATCTGCATGGGTCAGCAGTGGTGGGCCTGTCCACTGCAGGCAGTCAGATGGAGTCAGAGGTGGGACCATCCACCTCCACAGGTATATGTGGATCATTGCGACAGTGGGGCCATCTGGCTGTCCACACTGATGTCGTTGTAACAGGTGTGGAGGAAGCCCTGCCTGTGTCCCAGTGTGCTGACGTCCACGGATGCCAGCACACTGTGGCTGTGGCTGGGGCAGAGTCCGGCACCAGTGATGATGACATGACCGTCATGGGCAGTGACACGTGTGTGCCACAGGATGGCCACACAGCAGGGCAATTTGTGCCCATGGCTGTGGGTGGTGCCGCCATGGAGGCCTGCATGTCAGCACAGTCCTGGGCTGTGCCTGTCAGCACCAGTGGGGCAGCACTGGTGTCTGCTCAGGACAGTGGGACTGTTGCGGCCACTGCAGTGGCACCACTGAGCCCTAGAGAGCGGCAGCAGGAGGGGCAGCATCAGCAGTCACCCAATGGGCTTGGGGGTACAGGGTTCAGCGGCGGCGTCTGTGCACCACCTGTGGACATGCCCAGACCTGGTCCTGGTGCGAAGCACCCACCCTCAATGGGTGCTGAACATCGGGGCCTTGCACACCCTGAGGGACAGGATGCTGAGGAGGCTGATGACCTCTTGGACGAGCACACCTGCCTACTGTGAGCATCGGTCCAGCAGCAGATGCAGCTTGCGATGTCCGTGGATGCACTGCATGTGGCTCTGGAGTGGGCAGAGGAGTGTCGCAGCAGGGACACTGCACTGATCCTGGCAGAGATGGACTGTTTGCAGGAGGATGTGACCGCTGCCATTGACAGGCATGCACAGGCATTCATTGCTGTCATGGCCACAATGGGCACACAGTCAGGTGCCTATGCATCGTGGATACCATGCAGTGCACTATCCACCCCCCATTCCCGGCGTCATGCGACTCCCACCCTGTCAACACCGGGTTCAGTTGTGGGCATCCTGAGCACTCCTGGTGCAGGCATGTTCAGTGTGCTGCAGACCCCTGCGTAGCATGGTCACGCTCACACAGTGGAACCCCTGGGGACCATCGGTGCCACCCCATGAGGCCTGTGGTCAGCCTGCCAGTGCTGGCGGGTGTCGGCAGGGCCACCCACGCATCCGTGGTGGCCGTGGCACTGTGTCACGTGACTGACCTGTCTCCCAGCTCAGCTACTGTCTGGTGCTGCCCTGTGTGCATTGTGTGTTTCAGTGGGCAGTGCATGGGTGGGTACCCGGCCCTGCATGCGGACACACAGACCACCTGCACACCCTCCCGGCTGCTATCCGCAGTTGCGTGTGCATGATGATGCCTGCATTGCACTGTACACCAATGTGCAATGGTGCTCAGCATCTGACACACGCACATGGACAGGTAGTGGGTGTGGTGGCCTGTGGACATGTGTGTTGCTAGGGTGTGCGTTCTGGGTCGTTGTGCCTTCTGCCCTCTGTGCACGTTTGTTGCATTGTGTGTGAGCATGTGTGTGTATCCTTCAGTGTGGCATGTTAATCCTCACCCATCCATGGTTGTGTGTGTGCTTCTGTGCCCTGTCACTTCCCTTGACAGCATGCACCCCTGGTGTGTGTCCGTGCGTGTTTGTGGGTTGTGCCTTGGCCACTGGTGGTTGCGCATGGCCCCATGACTTACCTGGGTTGGCTGAAGTGCTCCTCTGTGATGGTGTCCCAGTGCACCTGTGCCAGCCAGAGCAGTCAGGGGTCCCGTTGGCCAAGGGGGGACTGCCCATCACCATCATCACCGGCATCCCCATTGCCCCCGTCGCTGTCCCCCTCCTCGACCTATATGGCTATCCCACATTCATTGGCCATGTTGTGCAGGATGCAACAGGCCAGGAATAGCCTGCAGGCCTTTGAGGGGCTGTACTGTAGGGCACTGCCAGAGGTGTCCAGGCAACGGAAATGTGCCTTCAGCATCCCAAACACTCACTCAATGACATTACGTGTGGTGGCATGTGCCTCATTGTAGCATTGCTGTGATGGGGTCGTGGGCCACTGGTAGGGTGTCATCAGCCAGGGACAGAGTGGGTATCCACTGTCACCTGTGTGTAGAGGGCGGAGGTTAGTTTTGTGATCAGCATCACCCTGCCCCAGGCCATGTAGGCCACTACCCATGCCACCTCTGGCCATGCCCCCCAGGCCCTATGATTGTCCATGTGGTTTGCATACTCACCCACTAGGTGTCCAGTGGGGATGTCCCCACTCTCAAATCTGTGGCACAGTGCTGACTGGTGCCAGATGAAAGAATTGTGTGCTCCCCCAGGGTACATGGCACAGATATTGATGATGCACCCCCTGGCATCGCACACCACCTGGCAGTTGATGCTGGCATAGCCCTTGTGATTTATGTATGCGGCCCCCTCGGGGCCAGGTGGTGTGCGTATGGCCACATGGGTGCAGTCTATTGCCCCTAGCATGCCAGGCATACGAGCTACCCTGTGGAACTCCTGTATGTTTGCTGTGCGCTCCACCACTGTGCTGAGGAAATGGATGTACTCTGCAGCATGTGGCAGCAGTGTGCTGAGGAATTGGGTGAGGTGGCATGATGTGGCTGACTGGGTTATGCCTGTGGTGTCCCCAGCTGGTCTCTGGAAGGTACCCGTGGTGAGCAAGCACATGCAGGCTATTACCTTAGTCTCCACTGACAGGGCATGGCTCCGTCGTGTGGGTGCCTGCATCACATCACTGCACAGCTCAAAGAGTTGCCTCAGAATTGCCCTATTCAGGCGGTACCAGCCAACAATTTCAGTATCAGTGTACAGCTCAAAGCTGGTGCGGGCTCGGTACTGCATGTTGGGGGCATACCGCTGACGGGACCTTCCACGGCCACGTCCCCCTGCCGCCCGCCTTCTCACCCTCCTCATTATGGCCTCCATGTGGAAGGTGGCACTGGCCATGTCCCTGGCTTGTGTTCACCCCCCACCGGCAGCTGTTGCTGTAGTTCCCTCACTGTTCTGGCTGCTACCTCCCCTGCACCGGGTACACCTGCCTGTGCTGGCCTCTGTTTTGTGTGGCTCCCCACACCTTCCCTGTACCTGGCTGTTCAGACTGCCCTTTCCCTGGCCTGCCCTGTTTGTGCCTCCTGCCCTATCTGTATGCCTCTGCTTCTGACACATGTGACTTCCCTGTAGCGTTCTTGCACCTCTGCCTTGCTCCTTTTTATTTTGGCTCATTTCCACTATGGCGCAACTTGCGCTTGCTCCACTATTGCGCATGGTGCAAGTCGTTGAATATCACACTGCGCCATTTATGCATGGTTCCTCCCCCTTTGGTTGCACATGCCTTCATTATCATTTCGCTGTTGCTCAGCATGATTTCGGGGGTGCAACTGCCTCCTGCTGAATATCGCAGAATGGCACAATTTTGGACTTGCGCAGGTGCAACCCTATTGTACATGGCTCAACTCTTTTGAATATCTGGGCCATTAAGTTATGCATAGGCATAGTGAAATTGCAACAAATAGTCATAACTCTGCCATCTTAAATAATTTTCACCCCAGATGTTCAACATAACCTTCTTATCACCTCACCACATGTACCCAGTACAGAAAGCTTTCAAATTCCTGTGGAAATGTAATTCTGCACAACTGTAATGCTGTTTTGCACCACAGGTGTGGAAAAACATTTTTGCCAGGATTTTAAAATTTGCAGTTGTACGATTTATGTGGTAGTGAGAAAAAATGGCGGTGTTGAAAATCTGGAGTGAAAACATGAACAATTGGGGAAGTTACAAGCATGCGTAGAAATTGTGCAACACATGCTCGTAATACTGTCATTTGTTGACATTTTTTCACCTAATTTTCAACATGGGCTTTTTGGGACCTCGCCTCTTGAACAGTGTCATGGTGATTTTGTTAATCCATTCCAAAAGTTGATTTTGCACAGCGACCACACCATTCTGTGCTACAGGTGTGAAAATACATTTCAGGAAGGATGTGAAAAATGACAGATGTACTGGTCATAAGGAAATTTCAAAAAATGGCAGTGTTGAAATTCTGGAGTGAAAATATTAAAAATTGGAAAAATTAAAAGATTACATAGAAACTGCATAATGCACACTTGCAAAGCAATCATTTTTTGGATTTTTTTCACCAAATTTGGCACACAGGCCTTTATGTACCCCACCTCATAAACTGTGGTAGTGTCGTTTTGTTAATCAGTCCCAAAAAGAGATTCCACGCAGAGACTACAAAATCACCTTCCAGGACTGAGTAACAAAATAACAGTGCCAGTGTTCATGAGGTGGGGTCCCAAGAAATCCATGCTGAAAATTTGAGACCAAAATTCAACAAAATGGCTGAGATATCAACCTAAGTTGAAACCCCTCATTGACTGCAATTATACGGCGCTTACCTTTGATTTTTCAGTTTGTGGTTCAGCTTTAAAGAATGCAGATGTTTCTTGGTCCAGAGAAGATTGCTGCTTCTGACCTCCAGAGGTAAGTATTGGGTATGGGGGGATGCAGGGAGGTAGGTGTTCAGTGGAAGGGTGGAGGATGGCGGAGGGGTACTGGCGAGATAAAGAGGGACCATTTAATTTTTTTCAGGTTTAAAAAAAATAAAAGACTTTGGGGGACTGTTTTCTTTATTCACAGGTATTTTTCAATATTACTTATTTGGTCACACTGAGGTGGGCTCCCAGTGTGCCATATTAGTGTGGGGGGAGGGGAATACATGCTGACACAGGGATTGGGCACCCCGTGTCGGCAATTCAACAGTACTGCTTTTGGGGGGGGCATCATCTGACACCAGAAGAGGGCATCCCAGTGTTGGAAGCATTTAATATTAATAAAAAAATATATATTTAGCACACTGGGGTGGGCTCCCAGTGTACCACATTAGTGTTGGGGGGAAGATACATGCCAACACGGGGATTGGGCACCCCAATGTTGGCATTTAAACAATAAGTGAGCCACCACTGTGGATCCCCATTCCCGAGGCCATCCTCATTCATGAGGTGGAATGAGGACTAGATCCTATGTGACCATCTGGTCTTCATCTCACAAATGGGGATTTTGACACCTCACAAATGGGGATTTTGACAGCTGGTGAAAGAGAATTAAAATTAAAAAATCCCCTTTCGTGAGCTGTCAAAATCCCCTTTCACCAGGTGATCCCTTTTTGTGAGGTGACAAAATTCCTGTCCGTGAGCCAATCCTCGTTCAAAAGATAGGGCCATCTGGTCCACAAATCACGATCAAGGATTTTGACAGCTCACAGACAAGGATCAGCTTGTGAAAAGAGATTTTGAAAGCTCACGGACGTGGATTTTGACAGTTTGTGAAAGGGATTCAAAAAACCAATCCACTTTCATGAGCAGTCAAAATCCCCATTTGTGAGCTGATACTCTTTTGTGAGCTGACAAAATCCCTGTTTGCAAGCTGATTCTTGTTCATGAGATCTGGTCTGGAAAGCGTGATCAAGGATTTTGATAGCTCATGAACAAGGGTTGGCTCACAATTAAGGATTTTGTCACCTCACGTACAAGGATCGTTAGTGAGTGACAACCAAAGATTTTTAAAATTGAAAACGGACATTTTTGACAAAATCAAAGAAAGCCAAAGCCATGGATTTGTACAGGGCATCTCCCTGAAAAAAAAAAATACTTCTAATACCACACAACACACCCGTGGGAGAAGTTAGAATGTTTTGTTTGTGGTAGAAACTGAAAACAAGATGGCAGCTTGTGAAAGAGGAATTTTTCAATATCATTTATTGTAAGCCTATTCCTCTTTCACAAAACATACATATAAATCAAAGACTGAACTAAGTGCCAGCCCACCAGTGCAGCAGTAGGGCTACCACTCATGGTGCCAGTGACCCAGGTTCGGGAACAGACTCGGGTGGCTGGAGGGTTGGCCGGGGGGGGAGGAGGAGTGATCACCCAGAGGCTGCTCTCCTCCTCTGGGGTGGGTGGGTTGCTTGTCCCACCATACTGCCGCCACCTGGGTGACCACAGGTGGAGGTGCAGCTAGACAGAAAGTAGAAAGGAAGGGGGACATTGGCCAGGAGCCAGAGCATTTGCACGTTCTGATGCACATCGCTCCATGGCTTTCCAAGCATGACAACATCCTGTGGGAGGACCAGAAAGCAGGAAAAAAAACACAGTGCTCCCTGTAGACAGAGCTTCAGGCCCCAATTCCAGCGCCCCTGCCAGTGCCAGTGACAGCATCCCCAACGAAAATACAGACACGTCAGGGCAGAGGAAGAGGGCCCCATCCCGTACCTGCCTGGGGGGGTATAACCAAGGCTCCATGGGGAGATGGACTGCATTGGCAACCGGACAGATGAGCAGGGATGCACAAGGTCATGGGCGTCTTCTGAAGGTAAGGAAGCACCTCGGCGAGAGAAGGGGGCATAAAGAGAGAATTAAAAAAAAAAGACTGAACTAAGCATGCTAAGAACCGACAATAAATTATCTTTCAGTGACCACATCGAAGATGTCTCTAGAAGGTTAAAAGCAAGGTTAGGTTTCTTCTACAGAAATAGGCCCCTTTTCCCCCTTGAAACTCGAAACAAGCTTGTACAGGCCACTTTTCTCCCCCTACTCGACTATGGCGATGTAGTCTATTCCTCCACCACTCTTGCAAATCTAAGTAAACTGGACATCCTTTATCACCGTGCGTTATGGTTCATTACCAACTCCCCCTTACCGTTCGCACCACTGAGACTTATATGCAGCTGTTGGTTGGACATCCCTTACTACTAGACGCCTTCTCCATGCTGGGCTATGGACTCTTAAACTGCTCCTGCAGAAATTGCCAAGCTATCTCTCTTCCCTTATTAGTATCTCACATAGTGCATACTCGTTAAGAAAATCTGACTTTATTATGCTTGACAAACCAAGGACGTGGACTTCCTTTGGTAAACGTGCTATTGCATATGCCCTTCCCTCCATTTGGAACCAATTACAAACCGTACTGAAACTAACTAGCACAGTTTCAATAAACTTCTACAAATCGCTAAGTTCAGCCAAAATAAAAGACACCTGTAACTGTCATTAAGTCTCTTCCTTCCCCATGTGTGCCATATTTATCCACTGGTAAGGTATAATTGATTTGTCATATTAACTGCTTTCCTTTCCCCTTCTACTCCTGGCTTTATCTTTGCTTACGCTCCACTGCTACTCTATCAAATCTCTCCTCCCCCCCATATCAGTTGTAGACTGTTGTTTGTTCTAGCTGCCAAAATACTGTATATGTATTGCACACACCAGTCATCATGTTTCATTTATCAGTATGCGACCTGTAAGTCGCTTTCCTGTCTCATATCAATGTTTACCACCTGCGGTCACCCTATGTGGTACCCTTGTATGTATATCCAGCCTGTATCATGTAACGTGTATTTCATGTATATACTGTTGTTACCTATCTGTGTTTGTACTTTAAGTGTTTATGTCACAAGACCTCCTTGTGAATGAGCTTGCTCAATGGAGTTTTCCTGCAATAAACTTGAAACTTGAAAAAAACTTGAAGAACCTGAATATTCACAATTAAATTACTTTGGAATGGATTAATATTTTTTGCAGTTAACTAATGCTGGATTATTCTTTGGTACATCCTCTTTCTACCCTAAAAATTTCAGACCAAAATTCCAAATGGTGTGGCTGCAGAGTGAGCAGCAAAAATCAGCAAAAATGGGCAAAAAGAAAGTGAAAAGTGTGTTATTTGGCACTTCGCTGCACGAAAACAACAAATCTGATCAAAACAAAGCTTGGCATATCAAGAGAGCGCCCATCTGAGACCACGCATTCTGAATTTTGTGCAAATCCGTTGAATGGTTGCAAAGTTATTAATGTGCAAAATTTGGGGTTTAACATTAACTGCCCACTCAACTCTAAGGGTGCGACTCTGTGTGTGTGTGTCTGTGTGTGTTGGTATATTCTTTGTTCAAGTATCTGTTATTTCAGGTAAGATGTTTCCTGTATAGTTATGCTTACATTCTATTGAGTCTTAACTTTACTCAGTGAGGTGTTTGTTTGTAGGGAGGCATGTTTTTTTTTATTATGAGTGGTCAATATACTGTTATGAGATATATGTTTATGTTTCATGTAGTTATAACCATTATTAAAACATCACCAGTACTGTGATGTTTTTGGTCTCTTAAACTTTATTAAGATGCCTAGGTTGACTCTGAATTGTAAATTGCGTATACCGTTCAGTCTTGCTGGGTAGTGAAGCAATGGAGAGAATAATGGGTGTGGCCATACTAGTACATTTAACCCCCTCCAAGCATAGCTAAACAGTAGAGGTCACATGTATGCCTTGTGTGAGCCTAGACAAGGATCTCAGAAGATATAGACAGGGTACCTGTTAAATAAAATAAGAGAAGGGATCACAAAGCATGTGTAGTTCTCAGGGAGAACAATAAGCAGGCAAGGGTATATGAAAAAAAAAATACATTTATCTTTTTTTGTCAGTCCTTTTTATCCTCCTTAGTCCAGTGGTCCCTCTTCCTCAAGGCTACCCCTGCACTGTCACCCTGATTTCTCCTGGGACTTACTGAATGCATCTACCATCAGGGCTTACCCCTCCAGCGAAGGTCAGTTGGGGACCCCTACCCCCCCACAATTGAAATGGATCCAGTTCTTCGTCAGCAGGCTTGGGTCATTGGGTGCAGGGCTTCTGAGTGACCAGAGTCATCCTGGTGGCTAAGATTTCCTGTTCTTTTTTCCTTTGGGGTTAGCCATGCAAAGGAATCATAATGCATATCAAGTGCTCCCATGTGACATGCATCGATGTCTGCCTCTCCTCCCACCACACTAGCAGCCGAAACTGCCCTACTCCAAACCTCTGCTTGGGGCTAGGGGCATGCTGTGTTCTGCAACCCTCCCTCCCTGGAGGAGGACAACAGTCCCATGGATGCTAGATCCTCCTCCCCTTCCCCTGGCCAACACTTAACACCCCAAGTTCACTCCTGAGCCTGGGTCTTTGGTGTCATAAGTGGCAGCACTACTGCTGCCGAAATACATGTATCTGATAGGCAGGTGGGTTGATGTCCAGTCAGACCTGGGGAAATAAAAGGCAAAATATGTTAGTACATTTAATGTCCATACAGTGAGCAGAAACAAAGTAGCAGACAGGTACAAAGGCAGATGTGTAGGGGTGAAATAAAGTAAAAAGTAAAAATAATGAAACAGCAGTTTAGATGGGAAAGGGCTAGAAAAATAATGAGTATTGAAAGGGAAAGCAAATAAGAGTATGTATATGGAAGTAGGAAAGTAGGAAAAGCAATAGGATAGAAACCTATCATACAGAAAGTACAGATTGCAGTGGGGGGGTGGTGCAATCACAAGAATCTTCTTAGTGCTCCTGGCAGACTATGTTTAAAAACTGTACAAAGCCCTTGTGTATCTGTAGGCTGTGGAAGAGGTTTTCCTCCCCGGTAGTTCACTCAGGCAGTTTATTTACAAGAGCATTCCTGGTGTTTTGGGGTCTAGGAAAGCCATGGACTGCTTGGCATTCGTGTTTTTGTATTTTATATTTTCTAGCTTGTTTCTAATAAAGCTGTGCAATATAAATCCAAATACAGCAAAACCAATGTGCTAAAGCCAGTGCAGGCTAATAGTATAAATCACTTCATGGTACTACAGTCATATATGATGTTTCTAACAGGACCGAACATGTGCCAGGCACCTGAGGCCAGATTTGCAAAATTGCAGAAATCTTGCATGTGCGGCAACAAAAGTTGCACAATAGGGAGTCCCCTTGTACAACTGCAATTTCTACCAAATGTGCACAATTTTAAAAAAGGCTGTCATTTTGAGACCTTTCTAGCAATTTAATGGTAGCTTTCACAAATATTTTTGCACAACTGTTATACAAATAGTATTATGAGCCAGAGCATCTGCACAAAAACCTGAAAATACTACCTGCGCACAGAAAGTACGAAAATAGCATTTTTCCCAGTGTGGAAATTTTTTTCCTTCCCTGGTGTGTTGAACACAGGGACTTGGTCCTTGAGCCATAACAGGAACTTTGAAAATTAGGGTCATATGCTTCATGGATCAGCTCATTAAATAGCAGAGAATCAGCTGAAGGGCAATTCTGCTCAATATTCTTCAGCAGCAGCTGAGCATTTCCCATGCTCTGCAAGTCTGTTGTTTAAAGTGCCAACCTCCAGACAATAGGGGTTTGCAGACTCAAGTTCCTCTTTCAACCCCTGTTTTTGCTATACTAGGGCATGTACCCATAGTAGCTTGTGGGGTGTGATGACTATATGGGAAGTACACACAAGCAAGGGGTGGGGTGATCATTCAAACCATATAAATCACACAAGACAGCTAGCCTGTAAGAATCAGCTGCATTCCCCAGCTCTTAAAGATCCCTGCACATTTTGAAAATGAGGCTTAAATGATTCATATTGCTCCCCTATCAAATGCCACTTATTACTTTGATGCATGCAGTCAGGAAGTGAAGATGTCGTAAAACAGAAAGTGATGATGTAGTAAACTTTGGCATTCTAAAAGCTCAACAAACATAAAATGTTAATGATCTGTTTAATGCCCAATCATTCCAAGTGTGGTTGCCTATGAAAACTTTGCCAGCTAGTCATAAAATGAAAAGTATAGGATACTTTAAATAGTAAAGACTTCTTCTTGTGCAGTATCCATTTTTAAGGGAAACACTGAAAGTGGTAAAAGTGGTAATTGTGCTCTGCACAAGCAAAGGAACTAATTTCTTTTTACTGTCCCCAACAGCAGGAAGAAGGCTGCATTTTCCATATTGTGCTAACAATGAACGTTCAACTTCTCTGTATATAAAATAGTCTTTTTTATTTTATGTTCCACCAAATAACAATGATGTTTCGTGGTGAACACAACTTCCTAAGAAACAGTGATTTCTAGTGAAAGAGAAAAGCAAACTATATTGAAAAAACAAAATAATCCACAATATCTACATCTTTGTGAAATGCAGTGGCAAACCTCTAGCACAGAAGAGATGAAATACCATAAAACACCCCAAGTGTCAGATACTGTTATGATGTACACAGAATTGTTTCGCTCTCACATTCAGTAATGGCATTTGGGGGGAAAAGAAATGTGGCACTACTACTATTACTGAAAACAAAATCTAGCCAGAGCTACCACGGCTGTGGAGAGCTTACAAAGCTCTGAAGAGCGAGTGCCACTGAGTGCCATCTCCTCGATGGTGGCAGTGACAAAGCTGCTCATGCGCGGCATTCACGCATGTGTAGTTGCAGTGAATGGCATTATACCATTCACAAGATGGCAGTGCCTGTGGAACTGCACATGTGTAAAAGGCACACATGTACAGTTCTTGTCCTGGAATGCAGAAGTAACAGCCAAAACAGTGCAGCTGTTACTCTGTAGCAGCCAACCATGGCGAACTGTTACAAGCTCTGTTGGACTTTCGGAAGGATACTTCCAAAAGTCCAACAGAAGGTGCAATGCTCAGCTGTTTTAAGCAACAGATCACAAAATGGATGCAGGCTCCACCGGCAGATGTAAAAATGCAAGGTGTGTAACTAATCTTGCATGATTTATAAGTGCAACATAGAAGAAGTGTACTTCGTGTCAAAATTACTGTAAGGTATTTGCATGACAGTGGAGGAATGGTATCAAGTACACAAGCTGACATTTGTCTTGCATGAATAAATGCAAGTTGATTTTGCTTGTACACAGAAGATATTTTGCATGATCACAGCATATGTTTTAACACTAGTCTGGACATCAGCAAGTTTAAAATGTAGTGTGGTACAAAATAATTATACAATACTTGCATTTTTCTTGACAAGTGTAAGCACAGGATTTTTTTCTTAGTATGTATACATGTTTGTAAGAATTTTTCAAGAAAAAAATCCCATGCTTACAATATTCAAGAAGTAGTAGTAGTAGTAGTAGAAATTTTTAGTTTTAGTGAGGAAAGTTTGAAGACATACCATTAGGGTAACAATGCCGTTTACAAGGCAGTTCTGAATTCACAAATTAAAACTAGTTACAGCAAAAGCCCATAAGCTAGGCCCAGCAAGACAAAATACAGGTGAAGGGGTACAGGCAAAGTGGGCAAGCGTTAAGGATACAATACTTGAAGCAACATCCCATTGTGTTAGGGAGCAAAGCAAGAAGAAAAGAATGAGGAAACCTCTTTGATTCTCAAAAACAGTAGCAGAAAAGATCAGAGCCAAAAGGTTGGCCTTCAGGAAATATAAGGGAACTTAGCACGATGAAGATAGGTAGGCATACCAAACTTCCCTAAGGGAAGCAGGGAAGACAGTAAGGAAGGCAAAGGCCCAAACTGAGGAAACACTAGCACGGACAGTAAAAGAAGGGGACAAGACTTTCTATAGCCACATTAGTGAAAGGAGAAAGTCCAGAGGGGGTATTGCTAAGATCAAAGGGGATAAGGGGGAGTGTGTGGAGTAGGACCATCTATCCTAAATAGATACTTCTGCTCAGTAGTTACTGAGGAAAAGGTAGGGCAGGGCGCACAGCTCAGCACCATGGACACAGGGGGAAGGGAAGTGTGCACAAGTCCCTTCACAAAAGAAAGGGTCCTACTAAAGCTCACTAAACTCAGGGTGGACAAGGCAATGGGACCTGATTGCATACATCCCAGGGCACTATAGGAGCTAAGGGTGGAACTAGCAGAGCCATTATCAGAACTGTTTACTGAGTCTCCGACCACAGGAGAGGTCCCAGAAGACTGGAGAAGGACTCATGTGATCCCGCTCCACAAGATTGGCAGCAGGGAGGAGGTAGGGAACTACAGACCAGTCAGTCTTACCTCAGTAGTGGGCAAGATTATGGAATTACTCCTGGGAAAGGTAGTGCAACATCTGGAATACATAGGAGCACAGGATCCAAGACAGCATGGGTTTACAACAGGAAGGTCCTATCAAACTAATCTCATAGATTTGACTGGGTAACCAGAGTGGTGGACCAAGGGGGTGCACTTGAGATTGCCTACCTTGACTTCAGCAAAGCTTTCGATACTGTTCCACACAGAAGATTGATTAACTAGATGTTGTCATCACCAACCGCCCTCAACAAATCCATGTTACCCAGGTCCTTCCTGATTCCCTTAGTGACCACTCCCCTATCCTCTTCCGCTGGGCAACCACCACTCCCAAACCCATGGTCTCCCCCACTCTACGTCGGCGCCTCAGACCGGGTGGACTAAAATCCCTGAAGCTACATCTTGCCCAAATTAACTGGTCTCCCATTCATTATGCCCCTGATATTGATACTGCCCTTGCCTTCTTTTCACAAACCTTCAACAAAGCCTGTGACATCTTCGCACCCCTTTGACATGCAGACCAAAGTACGTAATGCCCCCTGGGTTACCCCAGCCCTGCTGCAACTGCTCAGACACAGGGACAACCTTTGGCACCTGGCCTCTGAATCTGGCCGGTTGGCAGATAGACAGGCTTATAATGCCGCAAGAAACAAATGCACCTGGGCTATCAGAAAAGTGAAAGCCGAGCACTATCAGGCCGCACTCACCACCTCCTGAGGGAATGCGAGAATTTTCTGGGACAACATTAAACATCTAAATGGGAGTATGCGCTCCCCACCCCCCTCCCAGATCACTATTGAAGGCTCTGTCTCCACTGACCCTGCCCGCATTGCCAACTTCCTCAACTCATCCTTCACGGACCTTAGTTCTGTCCTGCCTAGTGATTTCTTTGATCCCCCTTCATCCTTACCTGCCCTAGACACTCACTATCCTAGTTTCCACTTATGCAGGGTCACTGCCCAGGAAGTCAGGCCACACCTGATTAAAGCGCTACAGAGCAATAGTACTGGCAGTGACTCTCTGGATCCCTGCATCCTCCGCCGGGTTCTGGACCAGGTCCTTGCCCCATTAACTAGCCTGTTCAATAAGTCCCTCTGCCTGGGGCAGTTCCCCTCAGCCTGGAAAATCGCCACAGTTACACCCATTCACAAAGGAGGTGACAGGTCCTCTGCCGGGAATTATCGGCCCATCTCCATTCTCCCACCCCTCTCCAAAGCACTAGAAAAACTGGTGGCTATTCAAGTCACAGACTACATAACCAAATACAACATCCTCTGCCATGAACAACATGGTTTCCGGGCGGGGCACAGTACTGGCACAGCCCTTATTGAGTTTTCAAACTTTCTTCATTCCTCCCTGGACTCTGGCTCCCTTGCCGGGGCAGTGTTTATCGACCTCTCTAAAGCGTTTGACACGGTCTCCCACCCCCTCCTGCTGGATGCCCTCAGCCGTACCGGCTTTGCCCCTGGTCCAGTCTCTTGGTGCTCCAGCTATTTGTCTGCCCGCTCCCAACGTGTTAAAATTGATGTGACCCTCTCCGATACATGCCCTATCCGCTCAGGTGTCCCTCAGGGCTCCATCCTTGGTCCTCTTCTCTTCACACTATATCTCAACACCCTCCCCAAAGCTTGTACTGGTAAAATTCTGCTGTATGCAGATGATGCCGTCATTTTCGCCTCTTACCGAAACCCCAACTCCTTACAAGACGCCTTGCAACAAGCCTTTGTCGATGCTGAAGCCTGGTTCAAAGAGCACAGACTTGTACTCAATCTAAATAAAACCAAAACAATGCTCTTTGCCCATCCCCAAAACAAATCCAGATATTTCCCTCTCCGCATCCTCCCTGGTTCCAGGCATCCTCTTGAGCTAGTCTGCCTGTACAAATACCTCGGGGTCTCCTTTGACTCGGCCCTCACATTCCATGACCACATAGATAATCTAGCCTCAGCTACAAGCATGCGGCTAGGAATCCTTTACCGCTACAAGCATTGCCTCCCCCCCAATGCACTCCGACTAGCAGTCACCTCCTCAATACTGTCCCTTATAGACTATGGCTTGCCTGTTTATGGTGCTGCAGACATGACCGCCCTCAATAAAATTCACCTCACCTTGAATAAGGCCTGTAGGTTAATCACGGGTGCCCCTAGGCTCACACATACCTGCGAACTATATGACATGGCCAGGCTACTTAATCTAGATGAACGGCTCAGATACCAAACCTGTCTCATTACTAAAAAAACCCTCCTTGGACTATCCCCACCTGGTCTGACAGCCTCTATCCACCTTGCACAACCCTTAATCCAAACTCGTAACACCTCTAAGGCCACCCTGCATGTCCCTAGGGCCAGGACCACTCATGGGCAAAGGTCCTTCTGCTCCAGAGCTCCCTCCTGGTACAACGCTCTCCCCACCTCCATCACTGACACCCGCACAATTTCCCGTTTCAAAATCTCACTTCGGAGTCAGCTCTTCAACATGCGTAGCTGCTCCTGCCAATAGGTGATCTAGTCCGACATGCCCTGACAAAGCCTCTTGAGTGCTCCTCCCTATACTGACTGACAAAACTCTCTGAGTGGCGCCTCACCAAAACTTTTCACAAATCGTGTCCTTTGCCCCTGAACTCTTCCATCTCTAGCAGTCCCAGCTCAAGACTTTTTTAACTACATTTCCAATGTAGGCTTGTCACTCAACACGTACCCATATAATCTGTAACTACCTGTGATTACCATTCCTGTAGCACGTAAATTGTAACTAAGTTATAACTGCCTGTATCTTCCAAACTGTAACCATGGAGATGTATGCTGTAACCACAATATTGTAACTAAATGTTGTATTGTATTTGTCCTCTTTGTGACGAGGTACCTTTGGAAATGAGCCTCTGGCTCAAAGGTTGTAAACCGATGTATAAATAAATAAATAAATAAATTATAAGCTGGGTAGGCGCGGGGTGGTTGAGAAGTTGGTGGTCTGGGAGGCAAACTGATTGGTGGGCAGAAAAAAGAGAGTGGTGGTAAACAGTATACAGTCAGAAGAGATGCAAGTCACAAGTGGGGTACCTCAGAGATCAGTTCTGGGGCCAGTCCTCTTCAAAATCTTTGTCAGTGACATTGCAGATGGACTGGAGGGTAAGGTTTGCCTGTTTGCAGATGACACCAAGATGTGCAACAGAGTAGATGATCCAGATGGGGTGGGCAGAATGAGAAGAGATCTGGAAAAACTGGCAAAATGGTCAGAAGAGTGCAACTGGGGTTTAACGCAAAGAAGTACAAGATCATGAACATAGGGAAGAGAAACCCTGAAGCTACCTATAGGTTAGGAAGAGAGTTGTTGGCAATCACAAGGGAAGAAAGGGACTTGGGCATCATCATCACAGATGAACTGAAATCATCCAAGTAGACCACTAAAGCAGTAGGTAAGGCTAGAAGGATGTTGGGGCATATTAGTAGGGGTATCACAAGTTATAAAAGGGAGGTAATATTCCCTCTTTACAAGACACTGGTTAGGCCCCATCTGGAGTGCTGCATGCAGTACTGGAGGCTGCACCTGCACCTGCACAAGGACAATAACAAAATGGAGGCAGTCCAGAGAAGGGTGACCAAAATGGTCATGGGACTGCATCAGAAAACATATGAGGACAAATTAACAGAGCTCAAAATGTATACCCTAGAGCAAAGGAGGGAGAGAGGTGATATAGTAGAAACATTCAAATATCTTAAGGGCAATTACAAGGTGAAAGAGTCTAAAATGTTTCAATATAAGAAAAATAACAGGACAAGAGGACACAGCATAAGATTAGAGGGAGGCCAATTAAGGGGTAATGTGAGGAAGTTTTTCTTCACAGAAAGGGTGGTGGATGCATAGAACAGCCTACCTCAGGAAGTGGTGGATATGAATACAGTGCAGGGCTTCAAACAGGCATGGGATAGTCATAATGGAGCAATACAGATGAGTATGAATAGATAGGCCATTGACAGAGTAAAGGCCGATGGCACATTCATAAGGTAGAAAAAATGGGCAGACTGAATGGTCCTTGTGGTCCTTATCTGCTGTCAACTTCTATGTTTCTATGATTCTATAATACTTTTTTTCTCACAAAGGGTCATCAAACCCTGGAACGCTCTACCAACTGACATAGTAATCAGCAAGACTTAAACTTCTTTTAAAAAATAACCTACAGTAGACTATTTTCTGATAAACAAAGACTCTTTTGACTGTTATGGTTGAATGACAGGAGCTTTTATGGGCCTCAGCCTGCTGCTCCTTTCCCAAACCTTAGTGAACCTCTGAGAGCAGCTGACACATTCAGGACAACTTTAACAAAACACAAGATTTAGACACAGTTTGGCTTGTATTTCACATTATTTCTGTATTCCTCCTCCCCATTATTTATTACTGGTGTAATCGGCATAAAAACAGGATCTTTGCTCCTGAAGAGTTCATCTATTCCTGTTACTTTCTCCTTACCTGAGGTTATAATGCACTCCTTGTGACATCACAGTTATTTATTTATTTATGTATTGAAAGGTTTCTCCAGGAGGGCACACTGAACAACAAGCTGCTAGTCTCACGTTGCAATCTGGGGGGGGGGGTTACATAGGGTTGTGAAGGATGATCAGTTACAATAGTATGTGGGTAGTACAAACAATGCAACATTGTAAGATTGTGCAACAGTTGGAACACAAGGTATTGTACAATAAACAGCAGTGAAACATTGGGTAAACTACAGTACATGTCCAAAATCATACAAAAGAACATATGAACGTACAAAACAGTAATAATGCAATAGAACCATTTATACTGCATGAGTGTACCAGGTGCAGGCTTGAGGTAGTACGCAAGTGCTGTTGGAGTGAAAAGGATGAGGCTAGGTTGTGCACACTGGTGAGCCAGAAGGGCAGGTGGAGAAGGAGGGGGGGAGGGAGGCAAGAACTGAATATGAGGAGAAGGGGTAGCCATTTCCTGATTTCCCCCTCCAGGATGTTGAGAACCCTGTGGGGGGGGGGGTCATGGTAGGAAGGCAGAAACTGGGGATAGGTATTAAGGTGTGTTAAAGCAGGAATAGCTGAGGGAAAGGTTACTGTGTAGGGCAGAGGTAAGGGAGTAGTTGGAGGAGGAGTGTCATGTTTCAAGGGGGAGGGAAGTCCAGATTTTACGGAAATGATGGGCGAAACCAGTCTGGCCAATGAGGGTGGAGTGGTGAGGGACCATCAAGGTGCGGGCTTCATGTGATCTGAGAGAGTGGTTGGGGGGAGGTGAAGTGGAGAGAGAGAGAGGATGAGAGATAGGAGGGGAGCCCCCAGAACCAGAATTTGGAGGTTAGTTTGGCACAGTGAGAGATGCGTCTGTGAGATAGTCGAAGGAAGGTTAGAGAGCAATAGAGTTCACAGTGGTGGGAGTTTGAAAGGAAGTTGATAGCAAAGTGGCAGAAGGAGTTAAAGAGTGTGTCCAACTTGGTTACTCCCCTAGCAACAGACTGTGATGTCACAACCCATGATTATGACATAGTATGGAGTAAGCTAAAAAGGCAGATGAACTCTAAGTTACAAAGATCATGTATTCATTCAAATTTTTTCAGAAATAAATAATGGGGAGGAGAAATCTAGAAAATATATATGGAATGCAAGCTAAATTGTACCTAAATATCATGGGCCCAATTCTAGAAAGGGCACACCTGGCGTAAACTGATTTGAGCCCCCCAAAATGGTGCAAGTAGCAGTTTACGCCAGGAGTTGTGACATTCTATAGTCTGCAAAGCAGCCTGTGACATGTCGCAGGCTGCTTGAACCAAAGTAGACCTATGCCACCAGTTGCTCCATAAACCCCCTGCAACTGGCGCTAAGTGGTTTACGACAGCAGTTGCACCCAATTTTGGAAGGGCAGCCTCCAATTCCCCAATTATGCTATTCTCAAACAACACTGGAGGACACCTGCCAAAATACATTTATACCAGCTAAATAGCTGGTGTAAGTGTACTTTGCATTCACCAGGGGTTGCATAATGTGCTGCAAATCCCAATTCCCAAAGAGTGGAATAAGACCCACAGGGGTTGGAACCCCCCCATGCCCCCAGTCCCGAAAAGAAAAGCCCCACAGGGCTAGAACCCCCCCAAACCCAAGGGAATGACAGCTCATTCATTGATTGCATACTACATACAGTAGTATGTGCTCAGAAGGAGCTCAGTTGGTGGCTGGCTACGGTAGTGAAAGGTAGGCTATGCCAGTCACTGGTTGGCTACGGGTCAGGGAGATATGGGGTGGACTGGCACTACCAGGTGGGGGTTGGGGGGCCAGTAGACTACCAATGATAATGGGTTATGGATTTATGTTTTTAACAACATTTGCCATTTGCAGGCGGGCGGGCTGGCTGGCGATCAGGGATCATGGCTTGGGGGGGCATGAGTAGCCCTGTGGGGCTTTATATACATTAGGGGAACATAGCATGGGGGGGCATTCTTAGATGGTTAGCCCTGCAGGGCTTTATATACATCAAGGGAATATGGCATGGGGAGGTGGGAATGCTTAGATGATTAGCCCTGAGGGGCTTTAAACTAACATCAGGAGATCAGAACTTGGAGTGGGGGCATGAGTAGCCCTGTGGGCCTTTACACATATATTGGGGGATTGGGGCTTGGGGAGCATTACAGGCTTTGAGACTGGGCCGGGGAGGCACTTGCACCCTTCTGTGTACCGTGCTGCAGTTTGTGACAACCAGTTCTGGTACACTCTCTGCTTGGCCTACCTGTATGGTTGGTGCAAGTCACAGGACTTAGCCGCAGGGACCCTGCCCGTTAGAGAATCAAGTGCAGGGTCTATGGTGCTACGGTGTTTGGTGCAAGTCACCTTTGATGTGACTTGCACCAACACTACTAGAATCAGCCCCCATGTTTTTCTAAGCTTTCGTTGAGGCATCAGCAGCTATTTAGGGAATACTGGGATTGGCTAAGAGCTTAGCAGACCAAGCTGTGAAAGAGCTTAGTACATCTAGGATACCTGGGTTTTACTCCCACAACCTCCACTTGCATACTGCATGACTCTGAACAAGTCTCTTAACCTAATCAGTGCTCCAGGATCACCCCTGAAAACAGGCACTTGTGCCTAGTGGGCTTAACCCAGTTACCAATGAAAAAATAATAATAATAATAATACCATATTAATTAATGTGGTGTTAATCCTTACAGACATTAAGTACCTAAAACTAACAATCAACAAATACAGCAATGGAAGTTGTTTTGAGTTTGTGAAGCTAAGCATAGCATCTGTGTCTAATACAATTGCACCTCACTTTCAGATCTTGGATCATGGCAGAATTAAAAGCTCTAAGCTTTTTTGCATGAAATGTAATACTTCCATCCAATCTGCTCCAAAAAATGTGCTGCAGAAAATGAAAAAGCCATTTCCCCAAATCTTTCTTTTTGGTGTCAACTCTATGCATTTTCTTTGTCGATTAGTTCTCAAACTATATTTATATTCAGTTTTACTAAATTTTTCTATCAAGCAAATTGGTTTATTATACAGTGTCATTTTGTTTACTTGATTGGCCCAAATTAACATCCTTTTATTTTCTAGTGAGAGCCAGTCAAGGGCCTCATATGTTTGGCAGTGATGTGTTTTAAAGCTACAAAGTAAAACAAGCATGGCTAGTCAATTATACAAGAAACAAGCATGTATAAAATGTAATGTTTAAAATAACAACTTAAGAACTGTGCAAGGAAGATTGCTCCCCTAGTTATAGATACAGGTAAAAAGGTGTGCCTTAATTGTGCTGTTACAAATCTTTAGGTACAATCTGTGCTGTGAAAAGCTGCATGCACCACGGTAAAATGTTTTAAAAATATACAATTTAGGTTTTATTCTGCTAATATTACATACAGTATCTCTTTCTTCACCTTCTCCTTCCTGTCATTACTTTTTTTTTAATTCATATGTTATTGAGGTTTTGCATAATAGGTGTACAACTTGACAAGTAACTTCTAAAACAAATCTCCCAAACTATATGGAGCAAGACATCTATCTGCTCTTTGGATTACAGACTAATAAAGCATAATGTATAACACACATTATCCCACACAGAACATTTCCTGTCATTATTGAAGAAATCTGTATGAAACTAGGGTCTTAATCCCTTACCATTTATCAACTGGTGTTTCTTATTCCTTACTTGAATTCATATTCCTCTAATGCTCCACCATAATTAGTTATGGCAATGAGTGCAATGCTACATGTAAGAGTGCAGTATTATCACCTTTGGTGCATGTTAATACTGATGTGGAGACTACTTTAAGAGTTGTAAGCGTGGTCTTGTGCATTCTAATCAAAATATTGGGTGCAGAATGAAGACATTCCCTTTTAGAAATGTAAAAAATATTTGATTGCATTTCCAATTTTTAATTATTATACTGGAAATGCAAGATGAGTGATGAAGCCCATTTTCACAAGCGACCAGTAGTAGAAAGTTTTAAAATACAGTCTGTATGAAGCCACTTATTTGGGACATCCTGGTGGTGGTGTATCATCTTGATTAAGAGGCCATCCCAATAATCAAAAGCAATATATTTCTGCATTGCAATCAGTCACTTAACTTCACTATACAGTAGTGCTTCTGATAATCATATCGCTTCTAGAACTCTCTACCAGTTGCAGCAGCAGTTACAATACAGTATGTACACTGCATATCAAGATCTTCTACTGCTCCAATTTGGAAAAATAAATGCTGGCATGGAGAAAACGGTGGTGGATAGCTGAAGAGGTGCTTGTGTGTGCGGAAGCTTTTTTTTCTATCTTTCTATCTTCATTGAAGGTCATCTGCTATACAGTCACATTCGGGTGGGTGGGTGGCTCTTTTGTATCCTCACTAATTCCAGCAGTACTTTTAGCAAGCAGAAAAAAACTTGTGTGGCGAACAGATGAGGGCATCAACAGATATGAATGGAAAATGCATGTAAAATGAGTTTGGGTAGCTCTTTTCTGTCCTCACTCATGAAAGAAGAATGTGACATAAAAGAAATCCGTTGCCAGCACTATGACCCAAGGGAATACAAAGGGACTGGAGAGAGAGGAAAACTGTAAGTCTGAAATTTAAAAAATCTAAGAAAGAGACAGCACACAATGAGTTTGTCAGATTGCAATTGACACCTAATCCTCAGTTTTGCATTCTTTTTTTTTTTACTTTTTATTTACAGGGTTTTATTTAACTCTAAAAATTGATTAGCGTTTTGCTCATAAAAGTTCTAAAACATTGTGAAAATGCATAGCACTTGCCTCACTGTGTTTAACAAACATAACACTTCTAGAAAACCTATATAAATGCTTTCTGAACAGTTAGTATTGTCCCAAGAAAAAAACTGCTAATCAGTTATTGAAAACCCTGATTTATGGGTCATCATGGTACAAAGGAGCAACAAGTATTCATGAGAACAGTGCATTAGATTTAATTGCTACAAAACTTTTCTCTTAAGGACATCCCACTTTAGTGCATTCTGCATATCTGATTTGCACTGTACAACAAAGTATAAGGTAGGTCGCACAAATTACAGGCATAATGCAAGAAACACAAATTATAGGCAGTTAACACAAAAGCAGGGAAACATCAGACAAAAATTAGGTGAAGTTACGGTGAATATTTTCCATAAGGTGCTGGTGGGGTCTGGCATTGAAGGAGGTAATGCTAACAGCTGAGGTGACTGGGGGAGGAAGGAAGTTTTGGGGTTGATGGCCCTGAAGGACAGAACACTTTGCCCAGCTGCCTTGTTTCTAAGGGGGAGCTTGAATGCAAATTTGAACTGTGAGTGAGTCCCTAGTTAGTTGGTGAAGCAGGGAAACAGTGAGATGATGCTTGGGAGAACTACCAAATGCAATTTTATGTAGACAAACCGCCACCCAATGGATAAAGTAGTCTTCCAAGCAAAGGTAGGTGACTGGTGGCAGAACTGTACAGCTGGCAGTGGTGAGTGTGCAAAGAAAGGCAAGTCAAGTAGTGGCAAATGCTGTTTTAGGCATGTTCATCTTTGCAAGGGCCCTGGAATGAGCAGCAGCATACATGAGAGAGCCATAATTCACAATAGGGAGCAGAACACTGGGCAAGTAAACTCTTACTTTCTGGATCAGGTACCTTTTGACCCTGTTCAGGGCTCTGAGCCTCTGCTGTACAGTTTTAAATATGAAGTAGTTGATGTGGGAGTCAGAAGAGAGGGTGCTGCCAAGGATGACTTTCAGGTGTTTAAAATGGGGAATGAGCTCAACCCTGGTGTCTTCTAGATCATGGATGGAGAAGGGGGAGTGTGCTTCTTTCTTGTGTGTTCTTGAGATGACCATGGACTTTATTGACTTGGTGTTTAGGATCATTTCATTGTATAAAAAACAAAGGTTTGGAGGAGGCCAACGTCATGTTGTAAGATTTTTATTTATTTATTGAAATGTTTCACCAGGAAGGCACATGGTACACTGAGCGACAAGTTGCTTGTCTCCCAGTGCAATCTGGGGGGAAGGAGTACAATAGGAATGAGGTATTAAACATTCAAGTTACAAGCTCAACATTAATATGCAGTTGTAAGGCAGGTGTTAAAAACAGTGTTTGTTTCAGGGAAGTATTGTCAAACCAACCTGATACAATATTATGACTGGGTGACAGGTGAGCTGGATAAGGGTCATGCGGTGGATGTTCTTTACTAGGACTTCAGCAAGGCCTTCGATTCTGTGCCTCATGGCGGTGTGGGGGAAGCTAACTGGTGTAGGGGTAGGGGCAAAAATGATGAACTGGATTACAAGCTGTCTAAGTGGGAGGCTGCAATGGGTAGTGGTGAGAGGGGAGCTCTCAACTCCAAGGTCAGTGATGAGTGGGGTGCCACAGGGCTCTGTGTTGGGGCCAGTATAGTTCGAGCTCTTCATATCAGACATTGCACATGGGTGGTGAGCAAGATAAGTCTGTTTGCTCATGACATCAAAATCAGAGCAGTGTTGAATGGAGAGGAGGGATGGAAGCAGCTGCAGGGGGACCTAAGCAAGCTAGAGGAGTGGTCAGAGAGGTGGCAGCTGGGGTTCAATACAAAGAAGAGTAAGGTTATGCACCTTGGGGTGAAGAACCCAAGGAGAGAATACTGTCTAGGAGGGGTTAAGCTGGGGATCACTGAGGAGGAGGAGAAGGACCTAAGGGTAATGATAACAGGGACCATAGACAACACTGCCTAGTGCAGGAGAGCAGCTGCAAAAGCGAACAAAATGCTGGGGTGCAAAACGAGGGTTTTTTAGTCCAGGCAAAGAGAGGTGATCTTACCCCTCTACAGGTCGCTGGTAAGGCCGCACTTACAGTATTGTGTGCAATTTCGGAGGCCATACCTAAAGCGTGATATCAGGCTACTGGAGGGGGTGCAGAGGAGGGCAACAAAGATGATATGTGAAATGGAAGGGACAGACTATGACAGCAGGCTGAGAGACCTGAATATGTACACCCTGGAGGACAGAAGGGACGGGGAGGGGCATGATAGAGACATTCAAATATCTGAGGGGAATCAATAAGGATGGGGCAGATGGAGTCTTTAAGTTAAGGAGGGGGAGGGTCACCAGGGGGCATGTGCTAAGAATAGAGGGGGAAGATTTAGGAAAGAAATGAGGAGACACTATTTCACAGAGAGGGTGGTAGCAAAATGGAACACCCTATCAGAATGGGTGTTATCATGTAAATCTGTGAACAGTTTCAAAAGGGCATGGGACAGGGAACAGGGGAGAGTGAGGGTGGGGGAGGTGGGTGTGGCAGTGGGATGAGAAATGGGAGGGGAGTGGGGCAGCTTCAAACTAGGGGTGCTAGCTGCACACTCGAGCAGACTTAAATAGACTGGGTGGTCTGTTTCTGCTGGCACATTCGTATGTTCGTATGTAGTGTTATAACAGTGTTGTGCATAATAGGTAGAAAGATTGGACAATAATAAGTGCCGGGTTGATAAGTAAACAAGTGCTTACGTGAAAGAAAAGGGGGAAAGGAGAGGGAGGGGTTAGGTGGGGGGAGGGGGAAGAGTCATGTCCCTGGAGACCACTTCAGGATGTGAGGAACCCTGCAAGGGGACTGGGGGACCAGAGAGAAGGGGATAAGGCAGTGTCCCAGAGAGACCCCTTCAGGAAGTGGGGAATCCTGCAAGGGGGCTGTGCAGCTAGATAGAAAGGGGGATAAGGCTGTAGGGATTAATAGAGGGAGGAGAGAGAGAAGGAGGAAGTGTGACATAATGCTAGGAGGGGGAATAGGACCTAACCTGAGAGAGGACCCTTCAGGATGCAGGGTACCCTGCAAGGGGGTTGGGGAAGATCAGTAGATAGGGATTAAGAGAGTGATAGGAGAGGGAGGGAGTGAGAATTGAACCCCTGAGGAGAAGAGAATTTGCACATTTGAAGTGGATGGGTCCTAATCAATAGTCCATCAGGATGCATTGCACTCTGCTAGTAGTCATGGAAAGCCAAGACAGTGGCCAGATAGAATAGGTGAGATATGCTTAGGCTCAGTTGGACCCCTTCAGGATGCTGAGAACCTGCAAGCGGACTGCGATGGTCAGGGAGAAAGGAAGATGGGGAAGGGGAAGGAGAGGAGACAAGACTAGGTGCAGTAGGACCCCTTCAAGATGCTGAGAACCCTGCAAGGGAGACTGCAAAGACTAGGGAGAAAGGTAGATGGGGAAGGGAAGGAGAGAAGACAAGCCTAGGCCCAGTACGACCCCTTTAGGATGCTGAGAACCCTGAAAGGGGACTGTGAAGGCTAGGGAGAAAAGGTAGAATGAGGAAGGAGAGGAGACAAGCCTAGATGCAGTCGGACCCCTTCAGCATGCTAGGAATCCTGTAAGAGGACTGCAAGTCTAGAGAGATAGGATAGGGATGGTGGGGGAAAGAAGTAGATGAGAGATACAAGCCCCTTGGAAGGTAGGAGAGGGACCCATGGAGATCATCGGAGGCCCCTTACATTCTGTGAGAGAGCAAGGGAGGCCAGTAAGGGAGAGCAATTTGGGGGAAGGGGAGGAGAGCTAGAAATTTGGGGGAGGTGGTGGTGCACTAGGTAAAATGAAGGAAACGGTAGCGGGGTAGGGTTTGTCCAGGGCTTAGAGGAGGGAATTAAGGAGGGACATGGCAGAAGCAGCTAGGTGCAAAGTAATTATTGAGAGCAGAGCTGATGGAGTAGGCAGAGGATGAGTGCTGGATTTGAGGGGGGAGGAAAATCCAAATTTTTGGGAGGCGGTGAGAGTAACCTGATTGGCCAATTTGGGTGGATCTGCAGAGGACTACCAGGGTGCAGGAGTCGGTTGATCTAAGGGAATGGGAAAATGGGGGGTTATAAAGGAGAAGATGAGGTAGGAAGGGAACTCACCCAACCAGTGCTTGGAGGTGAATTTAGCACAGTGGGAGAGTCGCTTATTTGTAAAAGAGGGGAAGCATAGGGCATGATAAAGATCACAGTGGTGAGTGTGAGGGGGGCATCCAGGGCAAAATGGCAGAAGGAATAGAAGAGGGTGTCCAGTCGGGCCAGGGAGGGCTTAGGGACAGCACCATAGACTACATCAGAGTAGTTGAAAATGGGCAGTATCATCTTCTGAATAAGTTCATGACTAGCCATAGGAGGGATGCAACTATGGTTCCTGAACAGGGCACCAAGCTTGGGGTGGAGTTTTTTCTGGATGGCATCAGTGTGCCCAGAAAAGTTTAGATGTTGGTCCAACCAAACACCTAAGTACCTGAAGGAGGATGTTTCCTCAAGTAAAGTCTCATCAAGGGTATGGAAAGTGGGTAGGGAGGGAAGCCTAGAGAGTCTCTGCCTTGTGCCAAAGGTCATGGAGACAGTCTTCTTGGTGTTGAGGAAAAGTTGATGGTTAGCAAACCAGAGCTGAACCTTGTTGAAGTCTTGCTGTAAGCTGGTTGTAACCACAGCAGGACAGGAGCCAGATGCATACAGGACTGTATCATTAGCATACATACAGTATGTATAGCGGAGGAGGGTGATATCAGGTCCTTGACTTAGCAGATGATGACAGTGTCATCTGCATATAGTCAGATTTCATGGAGAAGGCAAATGTTCAGGAGTGAGTTTAGGAACAGAGGAAAAAGTAGTGGACCATGGATAGAGCCTTGGGGGATGCCACAGCTGATACAGCGAAATTCTGAATGGATGTTGTTGATAATGGTCTTGTGCATCTGGCCAGACATGTCATTTTTGATGCAGGCTGTGGCTTTGAAAAAGAAATTAAGGGTGATAAGGAAGCTAAGCAGTAACTCATGGTCTGTAAGGTCAAAACCCTAGGTGAGGCCTTGATGACAACGAAACTCATGGGCACAAGCTTCTTTAGACCCGATGACCTAGCAAACTACCAACCAATCTCTAACCTCCCTTTTGTGGGGAAGGTTATTGAGAAAGTTGTGGTGGCTCAGTTGGATAACCATTTGACCATCTATAGTTTATACGAACCTCTCCAGTCTGGTTTTCGTAAGAGGCATAGCACCGAGACTGCTGTGGTTCGGGTGCTCAATGATCTCCTGATGGCGAGAGATCGGAGACAATGCTCTATTTTCTTTCTCCTTGATCTGTCATCAGCTTTTGATACTGTGGATCATGGGGTTCTGCTTGAACGCCTGAGGTCCATTTATGGACTATCGGGTATGGTCCTCAGATGGCTTTCATCCTACCTCGAGGGGAGAACGCAGAGAGTGGTCTCGGGTTTGCATTCATCCGGGGCCTTCTCTCTGCCTTGCGGGGTAGCTCAGGGCTCTGTGTTTTCCCCCATGCTATTCGCAGTATATATGCTACCCCTCGGAGACATTGTAAGACGGTATGAGCTGAGGTTTCACTGCTATGCTGATGATATCCAGCTCTACATGTCTTTTGCACCCTACCAGGTTAGTGCTATCTCGGTGCTGAATAACTGCCTCGCTACCAAGACTGGATGAATACCAGTGGTTTGAAGTTGAATCTGGGAAAGACTGAGGTTATATGGTGGTGGACCCGGGTTGCAGGGTTGAGGGTTTAAGGGGAAGGGGTCCCCCTCTGGATTAATTCTGGTGGTGGACCAGATCCCCCCTTCCAAATGGGTGCATAACCTGGGTGTGGAGCTTGACTCTGGTTTGACCCTTCGTTATCAGGTGTCTGCAGTTGTCAAGACTGCATTTTTTCATCTTAGAAACATTGCCAGGATTAGGCACCTGGTTCCACCTTGCGACCTGCCAGTTCTGGTCCATGCCTTCGTGACATCTCATCTTGATTATTGTAACTCCCTTTACCTAGGACTTTCTGGGGTTGATATCCACCACTTGCAGCTAGTGTAGAATGCGGCAGCACATTTGTTGACTGGGGTTTCAAGAAGGTCCCATATTACCCTGGTGCTGCACACTCTGCACTGGCTGCCAATACAGTGGCGGATCACCTTTAAAGTGGGTCTTTTGACCTACAAAGCCCTACACGGTCTAGGTCCCAACTATTTGAAAGAGCTTCTGGTGCCCTACACCCCTCTGAGACAGCTCCACTCGGCTGACAAGGGGTTGCTGGAGATTCCGAGGGTAAATCTGAAGTCCTCTGGAGCCTGTGCCTTTGGTTTTGCGGCTCCTACCCACTGGAATTCTCTGCCCTGTCAGCTCCATGAGAGTACGACGGTGGGAAGTTTTAAAAAGGCCTTAAAGACTTTTTTATGGGAGAAGGCATTTCCTGCTATGTTGTAATTGGTTATTTTAGCTTGGTAATATTTGCTTTGTGAAGTTTTATGGTATGTACTGATTATGCTTGTGTTTTAATCTTTCTATGTACAGCGCCTTGAAAAATTTGAAAGGCGCTTAATTAAATAAATGTTATTATTTATTATTATTATATACCACTGTACCACATGAGTGCTAGCATAAAACATTAATCACATGACTTCATACAGTGCTTGGAGAATGCCAGATTCATGTGTCACTCTCTGTAGTGACAAGCAGTCGGAATCTGGTTTTAATCTATGTGCACCATTGCCACCACAGTAAGGAGAACCAAACAATCAACCAGTCCAGTATGTCCCACCCAGCTTAAGCCAGCATCAGGTACTTTGCTTGACTCCACCACAATGTGCATTTGCACCCATGGAGTGCCCATTGGCATGCACAATCCAGGTAATGACGATTCCCCTCTGATTGACATGACATTGTAGAGGTGGCATTGGCATGTGTGATTTTAGAGTGCCAGCAGGCCTGCACATGAATGCAATGCACAGACCCCATAGCAGCAGTAATTACCAACAAGCATTTGTCAATGCCGAATGTTGACTGCATTGGTCTGTTGAGCTCCCTCAGTGGCCCTGTGTCAATTGCTCGTTCTGATTTTCCAGGTGCTGCAGGCTGCACCTTTGTATGGGGCTCCTGGCTGCATTGGTAGTTTTTCTCTGCCCATAAAGAAATCTGCAGCCATCCTGACAGAGCTGTGTTGAGATGGGTCACTCGCCCTCTCTCAGTCACTCATTCTGTTTCTGCTGGCGCTGCAGGCAGCCCTTTTATACTGGGCTCCATCCTCTGTTGGTGGCTTTTTCTGCCTGCAAAGAAATGTGCAGCAGTCCTGACACAGGTCCATTGAGCTACCTCACTCCCCCTCTCTCGCTTGTTCCATTTCTGCCAGAGCTGCAGGCTGGCCTTTTGTACAGGGCTCCTGCCTGCATTGCCACCTTTTTCTGCACACAAAGCAATCCGCAGCAGTCACGATAGAGGTCTGTTGAGCTCGCTCACTCCCCCTCTCTCACTCGCTCATTGTGTTTGTCCTGGCACTGCTGGCTGCCCTTTTGTACTGGACTTCTGCCTGCATTGGCACCTTTTTCTGGCCACAAAGAAATCTGCAGCTGTCCCGACACAGCTCCGTTGAGGTGGGTCACTCCCCCTCTGTCACTCACTAATTATGTTTCTGCTGGAATTGCAGGCTGCCCTTTTGTACTGGGCTCCTGCCTCTGTTGGTGGCTTTTTCTGGCCACAAAGAAATCTACAGCAGTCCTGACACAGGTCTGTTGAGGTAGCTCACTCCCCCTCTCTCACTCGCTCGTTCTGTTTCTGCGGACGCTGCAGGCTGGCCTTTTGAACTGGGCTCCTGCCTGCATTGCCACCTTCTTCTGGACACAAAGAAATCTGCAGCAGTCATGATAGAGCTCTGTTGAGCTCGCTTACTCATTCCCCTTCTCTCACTTGTTCGTTCTGTTTCTCCCAGTGCTGCAGGCTGCCCTTTTGTACTGGGCCCCTGCATGCATTGCTGCCTTTTTCTACCCACAAAGAAATCTGCAGCTGTCCCGACACAGCTCCGTTGAGGTGGGTCACTCCCCCTCTGTCACTCACTAATTATGTTTCTGCTGGAATTGCAGGCTGCCCTTTTGTACTGGGCTCCTGCCTCTGTTGGTGGCTTTTTCTTTACCACAAAGAAATCTACAGCAGTCCTGACACAGGTCTGTTGAGGTAGTTCACTCTCCCTCTCTCACTCGCTCGTTACATTTCTGCTGGCGCTGCAGGCTGGCCTTTTGTACTGGGCTCCTGCCTGCATTGCCACCTTCTTCTGGACACAAAGAAATCTGCAGCAGTCATGATAGAGCTCCATTGAGCTTACTCACTCACTCCCCCTCTCTCACTTGTTCATTCTGTTTCTCCTGCTGCAGCAGGCTGCCATTTTGTACTGGGCCCCTGCATGCATTGCTGCCTTTTTCTACCCACAAAGAAATCTGCAGCAGTCCCAACAGAGCTCCGTTGAGGTCATTTACTCCCCCTCCCTTACTCGCTCATTCTGTGTCTCCCACTGCTGCAGGCTGCCCTTTTGTGCTGGGTTCCTGCCTGCATTGGCGGCTTTGTCTGTCACAAAGAGATGTGCAGCAGTCCCAGCACAGCTCTGTTGAGGTTGCTCAATTGCCCTCTGTCACTCACTCATTCCATTTCTGTGGGGACTGCAGGCTGGCCTTTTGTACTGGACTCCTGCCTGCATTACCGCCTTTTCCTGCCCACAAAGAAATCCTCAGCAGTGACGATAGACCTCCGTTGAGCTCACTCACTCCCTCTCTGTCAATCGCTCATTCTGTTTCTCCTGGTGCTGCAGGCTGCCCTTTTGTACTGGCCTCCTGGCTACATTGGCACCTTTTCCTGCCCACAAAAAAATCTGCAGCTGCCCCGACAGAGCTCCATTGAGGTCGCTCACTCTCCCTGTCTCAGTCGCTCATTCTGTTTCTTGTGGTGCTGCAGGCTGCCCTTCTGTACTGGACTTCTGCCTCTGTTGGCATTTTTTTCTGCCCACAAAGAAATCTGCAGCAGTTTCGACAGAGCTCCGTTGGCCTCACTCACTCCCCTGTCTCACTTGCTCATTCCGTTTCTGCCCATGGTGCAAGCTGCCCTTTTGTACTGGGCTCCTGCCTTCAATGCCACCCTTTTCTGCCCACAAATAAATCTGCAGCAGTCATGATAGAGCTCTGTTGAGCTCGCTCACTCATTCCCCTTCTCTCACTTGCTCGTTCTGTGTCTCCCACTGCTGCAGGCTGCCCTTTTGTATTTGGTTCCTGCCTGCATTGGTGGCTTTTTCTGCCCACAAACACATCTGCAGCAGTCCTGAGAGAGCTCAGTTGAGCTCGCTCACTCCCCCTCTCTCACTTGCTCGTTCTGTTTGTCCCGGTGCTGCAGGTTGCCCTTTTGTACAGAACTCCTGCCTGCGTTGCCACCTTTTCCTGCCCACAAAGAAATCCATAGTGGTTCCGACAGAGCTCCGTTGAAGTTGTTTGCTCACTCCCCCGTCTCACTTGCTCATTCTGTTTCTCCTGGCACTGCAGGCTGCCCTTTTGTACTGGGCTTCTGCCTCTGTCAGCATTTTTGTCTGCCCACAAAGAAATCTGTAGCAGTCCCAACACAGTTCCATTGGCCTCACTCACTCCCCCATCTCACTTGCTTGTTCCGTTTCTGTCGATGCTGCAGGCTGCCCTTCTATACTGGGCTCCTGCCAGCGTAACCACCCTTATCTGCCCACAAAGAAATTTGCAGCAGTGATGATAGAGCTCTGTTGAACTTGCTCAGTCCCACTGTCTCGCTTGCTCGTTCTGTTTGTCCCACCACTGCAGGCTGCCCTTTTTGTACTCAGGCCCTGCAAGCAATGCTGCCTTTTCCTGCCCACAAACAAATCCGCAGCAGTCCCAACAGAGCTCCATTGAGCTCACTCACTCGCCTTCCCTCACTTGCTCATTCTGTGTCTCCCGGCGCTGCAGACTGCCCTTCTGTACTGGGCTCCTGCCTGTGTTGTTGCCTTTTCCTGCCCACAAAGACATCTGCAGTAGTCCTGACAGAGCTCAGTTGAGCTCGGACACTCCCCCCCCAGTCACTCGATCCTAATCTGTCCCAAACACTGATTTCCAACAGCAACTGCGGTATTCTGTACCAGAAGCATGAAAACACATTTCAGCCAGGATGTGAAAAATGACTGCTGCACTGTTCATAAGGATGTGTGAACAAATGCCAGTGTTGAAAATCTGGCATGAAAATATTACTAATCTGCAAACTTACAAGGGTGTGTGGCACCTGCACAACACTCGCTTGTAACACAATCATTTTATGTAGTTTCATCACAAAATTTTAAACATAGGCATTTTAGGACCTCTGCTCATGAACAGTGTCAGTTTGATTTTCTTAATATGTCCTGAACACCGATTTCCTACAGCAATCATGCTATTGTGCGCCGGAAGAGCGAAAACACATTTTGGCCAGGATGTGAAAAATGACAGCTGCACAGTTTCATAAGGAGGTGTGGCAAAATGGCAATGCTGAAAATTTGGAGTGAAAATATTGCAAAGTTGCAAAGGTACACCGTGTGTGGAAACTGCGCAATGCACATTCGTAACACACTCATTCTATGGACTTTTGTCACCAAATTTTCAACATAAGCATTTTAGGACCTCTGCTAATGAACAGTGTCACTGTCATTTTCATAAAGTGTCCTGAACATGGATTTCCCACAGCGACCACACTGTTCTGCACCGGAACTGTGAAAACACATATTGGCCAAGATATGAAAAATGACAGCTGTACTGTTCATAAGGAGGTGCAGAAGAATGGCAATGTTGAAAATCTGGAGAGAAAATATTATAAATTCGTGAACTTATGAGTGCGTGTGCAAACTGCGCAACGCATGCTCGTAACACAGTCATTTTATGGAGTATCATCACCAAATTTTCAGCATAGGCATTTTAGGACCTCTGCTCATGAACAGTGCCACTGTCAGTTTCTTAATCTGTGTGGAACACTGATTTCCCACATCAACTGTGCTATTCTGTGCCGGAAGTGCGAAAACACATTTCGGCCAGGATGTGAAAACTGACAGCTATACTGTTCACAAGGAGGTCTGTGAAAATGCCAATGTTGAAAATCTGGGGTGAACATACGCTCGTAAAACAGTCATTTTTTTAAATTTTTCCCACCAAATTTGCAACATAGGCTTTTTGAGAGCCCACCTCATGAACACTGGCACTGTCGTTTCGTTAATCGGTACTGCAAGGTGATTCCATGCAGTGACCACAAAATCACCTTTTGGGGCTGATTAACACCATGACAGTGATAGAATTCATGAGGAGGGGTCCCAAAAACCCCATGTTGAAAATGTGGTGCCAAAATTCCAAAATATGCCTGAGATATGCACCAACGTTGAAAAAACCCTATCTATTCCATTATAGAGCTTACCGGTATTTCCTCAGTTCATGGTCGGCTTTGAAGAGTGCAGACGTGTTCCCGGTCCACTGAAGATCATCGCACCGGACTCCAGAGGTAAGTATGGGGTGAGGGGGTGTAGTGAGGCAGGGTGTGCAGTGGGTGGGTGGGTGGACAGGGAGACCACTGAGGGACAGTTTCCTTCTTCACAGGTAAAAAAAAAAAATGACACTGGCAGGGCCATGTGGCATGCTGGGGTGGGCTCCCAGTGTGCCAATGTAGTCTTCTGTTTGGGAGGGCAGCTGTAGCTGACAGGGGATTGGGCACCCCCGTTGGCACACAAGAAAGTGGGGGGGTGGTGTTACATTATGCCGCCGGGGATTGGGCACCCCATCGGCAAACAACCAAAGTGGAGAGGGGTTTACATGATGCCGACGGGAGTGAGCTCCCTGTCGGCAACATACAGTGTATGGCACATGCTGCCGAGGTGGATTGGGCACCCCCTCGGTGGCAGGGGGGGTTTAATATTGTTTGTGAACATGGCGGCAAGTCGCCACCATGTTCATAAACAATATCACTGTTTCAGGGTCCTGCCCCGCAATGACAGGTCTCTCCCTCATTGCAGCGAATGGCTGACACTGCAATGACGAGGCAGCCCCTGATTGCAACGGCTAATTTCTTACAAGTTGGTGGCATGCTGTCTGAACTAGTGTCAGCAGCAATGTGCCATGGCATTGGGGGAAGCGGGACAAGCCTTTATAGGCTGTGGGGGCATTGACCACAACAGTGCTGCACCTCCACAACCTGCTTGTGGAGAAACCTGCTTCAACATGTTTCTTGCACATGCGCACAATCAACATAAAAAGAAGTGTTGGCAGGCATCTTATTGGGTTGGCAGGGGAGGGAATCAGAGTTCAGTGATGACTCATTCACTAGTCATCCAATTGAACTATCAGCTAAATCAGGAAAACAGCAGCAACTAGAAAGAAAGAAAGAAAGAAAGAAGAAAGAAAGAAAGAAAGAAAGAAAGAAAGAAAGAAAGAAAGAAAGAAATAGTTGCTGCCAAACCAACTAAATTAATGGATATTTCCCAAGTGGGGGTTTCAGCCCCTTAGCCCCCTCCACATAAGCCACTGGTAGGTGGGGTATGCCAGTGCCTCACAGGTCACTTGAATAAGGTGGTAGTTAACTCCATCAAGGCCAGAAACAGGTTTACCTTTGAAGCATCTCAGATATTAGGCAACCTGTCCCACTGAAAGATGTCTGAAGTAAAACTTTTGAGGGTAGGCTCCTGGTGATGAGATGGGGATGTCTGCTGGGGAGGGATATGGGAAAGATTGTTATATTTGTCTAGGTCTCTGAGGAAGTCATTAAACAGGAGGCAACAGTTTTGGGGTCATAGGTGACCCTGTCCATACCCTCAGTGGTCCAGAATCGGGAGCTCTTAGATCTACCCAAGAGGATGTTGTTGCCATTGCATAGATTTTTTAGGGATAACAAGGTGGGAGGTCTGGTCTTGTTTGATGTGATTGATTTTAGCTTTGCAGACCATGAATCTGAAGCTGTTACAAAGAGTTTTGTATTCCTGAAGGTAGACTGGGTCATTAGTTTTCTTAAAAAAGGTCAACAGTCTGTTCCTAATTTTGAATATCCTACAATCACACTACTGATTATTGCCACACATTCTGAGGCTCTTTGGGGGACAGAAATTATAACAAATACTGTTGAAGGTCTCACAGAAGGCCTCCTAGCCTATGTCAGGCAATGTCCACTATATTATCAAGGAAGGACCAGTCAGTAGAGGACAGAGTCGAGGTAAAGGCTTCGGGGGCAAGGTGGACCCTGACGATTCCATTGCAAAAGATGGTCCTCTGGTCATTTAGCAAGACTGAGAATATCCTAGAGTTGCAGATGTTGGAGTAGTTAGGGACTGCAATCCAGTCAAGTGTGAAACAGTACCCAGACAGGTAGTGTACTGTACCCTAGTGGAGTTGGTGATGTGTTAATTTAAACAAAATGTTCACAAAAAAGATCCCTGGCTTTGTCAGCTTGGTGTGTGGGCCAGTTTAAGTTAAAGTCACTGAGGATCAGCCATTCCCTGTTTTTTGTTTGAGAAAGGCCTGGGTCAGAAATGATGGACAGGCTGTAATCGGTGTGGTTGGGAGGAATGTAAATGGTGGAAACAGCGATGTTTTTGTTCTGGCCAAGTAAAATATCAATAGAGAGGAGCTCACAAAAGCTATGAGAAGGGTTGGGTGAGATTCTCAGTGGCACTGAGGTGATCAGAGATGTACAGGAGGCAGCTGCCACCCCTTTTATTGGTCCTGTCTCTTCCAAAAAATATTTAGTTTTATATTTCCCCATCAGGAATTTTGTTTGAGATCCACATCTCGGAGAAAGTGATAATAAGTTCATAGGCAGAAACCTATACTTCAAATTGATCAAATCTGGCAGAGAGACTCTGGATGTTCAGGTGCACGAGTCTCAGGAATGCTTTTGCAGATTGATTTCCTACAGGGTTCTGGAGTCCTGGATGAGGGTGGACAGAACACAAGATGAACAGCAGAATGAGTGCCAGACTTCTGTGTCTGGGGAGGCATCAGGGTCTGTTGCTGTGCTGCCTCTGAGGGGTACTGTTCCTGAAACAGGTAGAGAAATGATTTATGAGGTTGTAGCCAATACCCAGGTCACTATAGGATTAATAGTGCCTGGTGAAGAGGGTCAGGAGTGAATGGCAGGCAGTCAGTACATCCCAAAAGCTGGGGAAGTGGGCAGTGAATTTCTCTACCCCAGGAGAAAATGAGTGGTTATGGGCTGACACTGCATGGGACCACCTGTGGAGAGACATGAAGATGTTTGATGGTGAGGGCAAAGCACATGCACAAGAGTGAGAGCACAGAAGCAATCAGTATGCGGTCCAGCAGTGCTTGAGAGGACACCATTAATCCACTGGCACGGTTAGGGAATGGGGCCATAGGAGTAGCACAATTGATACGCTAGCTTTAAGCCAGTGTGACAGCACAACAGCACACTTCCACGTGGCAAATAACCAAATGGTATGCAGAAAGTGAACCAAAATGCTACATTAACAAGTAACAGCGCACTTACAGGCAAGCAGGCAATGAGGGATTAAGCACAGGTGAACGATAGCTGACCCTGAGCAAGAAACAGCGCACTTATAGGCAGGCAATAAGTTAAAATATTTACCAGCTGTCAGGCTATGACAGGGTGCTTAGAACCTACCCATGACTGTACTTAGTAACCTTAAATCTCAGGCCACTGTGATAGAGTGCTAGCAATACTACAGATGGATTAAAAGTGGCAGCAGTGGTAAAACATAAGGGGCCGCATTCACAAAAGATTGCCGCAAGCGATGACAATGGCAGCTTGTGGCAATGGCCCCTGTGTCCTGGACCCTGCGCATGATTCAGTATCAGACAGGGTCCAGGAGCCTGCATCCTGTGACTTGCAGCATCGGTCAAAGGAAGGACAAAGTCCCCCAGAATGCTGCAAACTGTGGGACGGGTGGGCAACAGATGCACCCTTAGAAATTAGCTGTGGTGCCCACCCCCAACTCCCAAAATCCCAACAGTAGTCTTCAAAAAGCCCAGGGTAAGTTATTGCCCCCCCCCAGTCCTGATCCCTACGGTGCCATGCTACAAACCGTTATGGGCTATTTGAACACCCTCCCCAGCCCCGATGCCCAATTCCCACACCCCGCACCCAAATCCCATCCCATTACCACTGTTACAACACTCCTCAAAATGCCTCATTTATCCCTAGTGACCCAGTGGTGCCCCACCTGACAGTGTGAGCCCCCCGCTCCCCCCCAATACCCCACTGGCAACTGGCCCAGCCTACCTCTTACCACGACAGCCAGCTGCTGACTTAGCTATCTATGCAGAACGTACAGTTAATATAAACACTTGGTGAATGACAGCAGCTGCTATTCATGGAGTGTGTATTCTAACTGTAGGTGCTCTGTAGACAGCTCAGTCAGCAGCTGGCCATGGTGGTGAGAGATGGGCTGTGCCAATCGACAGCGGGGTATTGGGGGAAGCAGGCTGGCTCACACTGTTGGGTGGGGGGGCCACTGGATCACCAGGGATATATGGGTCATTTTGAGGAGTGTTGTAACAATGGTGAAGGGATGGAATTTGGGGGCAGGGGTGGGAATTGAGCATCGTGGCTTAGGAGGGTGTTCAGATAGCCCATAAGGACTTGTAGCATGGCACTATCGGGATCGGGATGGGGGGGTGATTGCTCACACTGTGCTTTTTGGACATTATTGTGGAGACTTTGGGCATGTGAGGGTGGGGGCGGTACTGTACACTAGAGGAAGGGGGCTGTTGGGGGGCCATACCAGCCTCCCGGTTGTGGAGCACTGGCTGCACATTGGCAACCCTGGTGTATGGCAAAGAACACTTTCGCCACTTCATAGCTGGCATAAGTGTTCTTTGATTGATGTCCACTGAGGGTTGTTTCTGAATACCAGTTTGGGGACTTTGCAGCCATCCTTCCTGAATAGGCTGCAACTGTTGCCATAAACCCCCTTATGCCATGTCCCAAAGGGATTTATGGCACTTTGGTCCACTTGGGCACAGGTAGCCTGCAGCACGTCACAGGCTGCCTTTCTGAATCCCAACATGACGCAACTCATGACACAAGTGCTACTTGCACCATTTTTTTACGCAAGTTGCTTTGTGTCTTGAGTTGCCTTTTATGAATCCAGCCCAAGATGTATAACAGTGATCCAATTAGACCACAATGCATAACACTAGAACTTAGATCATCCATAGCATCATCACTAAATGGCAAGGATAAAAACATTTTGCCCTGTGTGCAACAGATACTGTAGCAAACAGTTTAAGACAGTCACTAATGGTTTTCTGTTAAACTAACAGTCACCAGCATATAGGCAATTGAATAGGAACAGAAGGTGGCTAATATTACAATAGGTTTAAATAATTTAGCAATGGGACACTTACAATCTATTGTAACAATTTATAAATATTTTTGCTTGTGTATTTGCTTGTATACTTTTCTGCAAGACATTTGAATAACACAGTGTCAGTGGCTCAATAAGTTGTACAACCTTCTCTAGAACCTGAAGGTTGTAGATTCTAGCCTCCCATTAGCAGGTCTCCACTAGAGGTGGGCATTCGGGGCTGCAAATCTGGACCTTTTGGCTGTGCAGCTCTGAATCTTTCAGATGTAGCCCTGAATGATTTATGAGACACTTGCTTTTTTTCCTTTGTACATGTAAGAAACCAAGCAGCCCCTCCACTCTGATCAGCTGTGGCACTTAGCAGCACTCTAAAGTCTGTAGTGTAGCACACCGTTTGTGAGCTCTCTCACTGAAAGAGAGAGAGAGAGATGGAGCCAGGGAGATCATCTCGGCCTGACTTATAGACCTTCACTCTGCTGCTATCAGTTTTTCTCATCAGTGCTTACAATGTTTCTTTTTTTTTTACTTTTTGTTTTACATATTTCACTCAGGTATGTGAGTTTGTTGGAGCATTGGGGAGTGATGCGATGATGCCGGGTGTTAGGCTGGCAGTGGCAAATCTGCATTCTTGCTGGCTGTGAAACAAACAAATGGAGAACAAATTAATTTGAAGCACGCTCAGAGTGACTTAAGCTAAGCCTTAAAATATGTACTATTTTCTGCATGCTGTTGCTTCTTGACTTCACGATCATGGACTATCAGAGGCAAAAAGCAAGGCAAAACAGCCATTAGAAATACACTAAATAAACGGATAAACAGCTGCAGCATGTAGAAAATAGTACACGGCTCTGATCACTGGGCTTTAAATCACTTCATCCCACATTTGTTTGTTTTAGCAAAAGTCACAATGCACTGCTGCCATCAGCCTTGGATGTTTCTTCTTTGAACAAAACCTGAAATCCCTTGCCACAAAGGCAAAGTGTTGACAGGAGAGAAGTGGCTCACCTAGCCTTAGTGAGATGCATACAGTATTATATTGTCTATTAGTGACAGCAGTGCACACTCAACCCAACTTCTCCCCAATCACTCATTAAGTTGTCAGATGAGCTCTCCTCCCTCTGGCCCAGTCTGTCTTTGCATACTGCTCACACTGAGTGGAGCTATGCCAAGTGCAAACAGCATGTGCTAAATATAAAAATGTATGGCTAAGGCTTATTAATCTGAAAGACTCACAAAAGTACTTCTGATCTGATTCTAAAAAATATTTATAATTATAAAAAAGGTCTCAGAAATGCTGCAATTAATTCCTGTTACACTGGCACATGGATTTTTCCTGTCAGCTTTAAATCCTCTAGCACTGCTGAATGACTGGAATGCCACATTCTGATTTTGAACCAACATTCTTAAACTTTTGCTGGAAGAACTGTTTTATCAAAAACCTCCCTCTAAATGAGAAAAACATTCAAAAAGTATACTTTTATCACTTTTCTTTTGGAAGAATTATTTTACAATAGCAATAAGGCACTCCCAAGAGTTAGATTAATAGTTAGTTAATCACACCCTAGGGGCAATATGGCACTTGGCTGTGCCTCATGCCACATTACACCCCTATGGGGTGATTAATGGACTGTTAATTTAAGCCCTGGTCATGCATTATTGCTTAATAAATAACCTGACCTCTAATTTGGTTTGGAGCATTGGCTTGGTTGGGAAGTTTGTTTAACTTCTTATGGGGGCAGATGGCCACATGCCAAGATTTAAAAAAAGAAAGAATAAAGACAAAAGAAGCACAGCAATCTAAAGTATTCTGTGTAAAACAAGAGAGGGCGAGCGAGAGAGATACTTCTCAGAGAGCAGCTGTGAAACTTTTGAGTCTGCGATATTGAATTTGTCATTGTTCACAAAAATAATACACATCTTGCTGTGTGAGACCTGGTGGATAGAAAAGTGTTGAATCTCTAAGGGTCATAATTATAAAAAGATCCAAAACTATTACTGTGAAAGTTCTTTTTTATTTCTTTCACTGTGTGGAATTTGCCTTTTCATTTATTACACATTTTTCAATAATAAGTCAAAATACAGGCACAAAACATGACAATACTGTAGGAAATTGAGGCACAAAGAATCTAAGGGTCATACTGCCTTCTTGAAGTCATGGTAAGAAGAAGCAATTAGCTTGATACATACAGAAGACCAGTGTTTGATTCCAACACCTTCCACTTGCATACCACATGACCCTGAGCAAGATATATAACCTCCCTGGCTCCCTCATCACCCCTTTAAATTGGCATTGCACCCCGTGGGTCTTACATGGTTGCCAAAGAATAAAAATGTAAACATAAAAAAAGATTAGTATGTCTGACTTATTGTGCACTCATTCTCTTTGCTCCTGAATGTATCTAAGAATAGGGCACATGTTCCTTCAGAAACTCCAGGGTAAAATAAATGTGGCATACCGAGTAATAAAAGCAGCACTTCACTGATTAATCCACACTCCTGCTGCAGTTATTACTAGTGAGAAATATATATTTCCATGTCACTAACCATAGGATTGAGCCTTAAATTTCCACAGAAATTTTAAGGTAAATTAATACAACACTGTTGAGTGATGAAAGCAGCATTGCATTAAGGCATGCTCATATAGGTCTGAATTGCTCCTCATTCTAATAGGCAACAAAATATAATATATAAAATAATAAAGATACAAATCTCTGTAAGTCTGCAGTAGGTCACTAAGGTCAGACAGTCACATTGGTAACCTCTTTCAAACCCCCAAAATTGAAATGCACATTAAAAAGTAAAATACCCCCAAATTAGAAAATCTAATATTTGCAACTTCTACATTTAAATATTTTTAATTCAAGAGTTTAGTTCAAAATGGTTTAAAACCAAGAGAGCAACAGGGGCTGGAGACAACCCCAAAGTCTTTGTCTAGTACTTAAATGCAAGGATGAGGAAGGCAAAAGTGGGGAGTGGGCCACTGAAAACAGGGGTGGGGAGGAACCTGTGACGGAGCCAGAAGCAATGGCTGAGACGCCTAACGAATACTTTTTTTCAGTGTTCACTAAAGATGTGCAAAAACAACTTCTGCAGGCAGAATTTCCACGAAAGTCGGACTTTCACTTCCATGAAGGTGCTGAAATCAAATTAGCAACTTTTGTGGAAATTCCAGCTTTGAATGGTGGAATAAATGTATAAATTATGGATTATTCTTTTAAACTGTGGAGAAAAAAGTCCTCAGAACTGATTACTGAACTGTAGAATAATTACTTGTATTGCAGATTAATTCATTAAACTGCAGAAAAAATTCATCAGAACTGTTATTCTGAAGTTCATATGTATTATTCTGCAGTTCAGCTAAAAAATTCCACGGAACAGGACAAAATCTGCAAAACACATTCTGAAGATTCTGATCTTGCCAATGGCGGAAGTTTGGAAAATCCCAAGAAATTTCTGAATTTTTGTGAAAGTTCCAAAAAAGTGGAATTTGCAACATTTGCCCACCTCTGCTGTTCACCAACTGGCTCCTAGTGAGAGAAGAGGAGCAGTATAGGGCCCATAACATCAGGGGAAGCCACAATACAGCCATTAGACATCACAGCTACTCTGGTAGCTGATTGCTTCACAAAGAGCAAGGGGTGGAAGGGATACATCCCAGGATCATGGTGGAACTAATGGAAAATTCTGTGATGCCAGAATATTTCTGTAGTGTATCTGAGCTGGTGTGGTGACAGAAGACTGGATAGAGGCCATTGTGGTCCCTATCTCCAAGACATGGGCAGATTTTGACCTGGGAAACTACAGGCCAGTCAATCTGATATGAGTGCTTTGCAAGCTGATTGAGGCTATTATTAAGGACAACATAATGGAAGAAGAGGATGAGGCTGAGGTTTTGGCCCCTTCTTCACATGGCTTCATTAGAGGCAGGTCATGTCAAACCAACCTGATAACTTTTTCTGATGGATTGACCAGGAAGGTATAGAGGGCAAGAGCCGTGGACAAACCCTATCTGAATCTCAGCAAGACCCTTGATACTGTGGTATATGCAGCGCTTATGTGCAAAGTAAATCAGTGTGGTATACAGTACATAGGACATATACAAGTTGGATTGCTAAGTGTCTTGGGAGCAAGATGAAGAGGTTGGTGGTAGATAGCCACTACTCTAAGTGTAGAATAGTACTCATCACAGTACCTCAGGGGTAAGTGCCAGGAGCACCGCTTTTCAAAAGCTTCCACAACAATCTGCAAGCTGGGTCTTCAACAGACAGCTTACGTTTGCAGATGATATTAAGCAAGACAGATTGACGGACTTTCTTGATGATGGGGGCAAACTTCAAGAGGACCTGAACATACTGGGCAACTGATCAGACTACTGGATAGGGATGTTTACAGCTGACAAAATTTGCTTTGCAAATTAATTCATGAAGATTGACAAAGTCATGAAGTACAAAGTGCCAGCTTTGCAAAGCTTTTTGCAGGCAAAGTGGCACTTTTTTAAAGTGATGTAATGCAAATTCACCAATGAAGTTGCAACTTCACCTGATTTCCGCCTAGAATAGTGCCACTTTTCCAGGAAAACTAATGATGAAGTGGCAAGTGGCTACTTAGTGACATTTTTGCAACATCTCTATTCTTGGAGCCTCACATACAATGTAGCCAGATGCAGGTTGCCTTAACTTGGGAAGTAAAAACAGAGGAAGGACCTACATAGCTTGTGGGGCTCCTCTTGCTGCAGTGGAGGAAACAAAGGATCAGAGTATCACAATATAAGCGATTGCAGCTGGACAGTGTATGACTGCTGTCAAGGGGGTCTGCAGAATGCTGGTTTGCATTAAATAGGGTGATCAGTAGAGCAGAGGAAGCAGTACTGCCGCAATATAAGGCCCTTTTCAGGCTCCAGCTGGAGTACTGCATACAATTTTGGTCTCATCCATACAAAAAAGAACATTGAGACAGTCGAATGGGTGCATTAAAGGCCACCAAATGATCAGTGGTACTAGGGGCAAAAGGAATGAGTAGAGGTTGAAGGATCTTAACTCTTTTGAGTGCTGAGTAAATTTGAATGTACAGTATATAAATTCTGGATATATATATATACACCCCCACAGTCTTCTAAGGGTTAACCTTTTTATGCTAGAGACAAGGAGCCTGACATGGCACATGAATGGATCACAGTAATTTGTGTACTCAATTGTACTGACAAGATCAAGCAGACATTGATGCTTGAACTGTGGTCCTACTAAAGAATATGGGGACACACCCTGTTACAGGGGCAATCAATTTGGGTGTAACAATAAGAGGCTATTTTTTCCCAGAGAATGGGGAACCTGTGGAATAACCTACCAGTGGAGACACTCTACATGAAGACAGTACAAGCTTGTAAGATAAGCCTGAACAGACATCTACCTAGCAAGAAAATTTTCAGGTACTGTGGGTGGGGAGTAGAGTAGGCATGGAATCTCTATCAATTGGTATGTATTTTCAGAGCATACTTATTTCGTTCCTGCATTTGAAATGAGTTGGGGTAGATAAGATGGACTTATACCTAGAGTCCATCACTTAAATTACATGTTACTCTGTTATGATTAAGCCTCATGTTTGTGCAAATGTGATTAATGTTAAAATACTGCTACACCACCTAAAAGGTGGCCTAACAGCACTGAAACTTGTGCCACCGTTTCATACAATTGAAGCAAATATGGTGTTTTTACCCATGAAGCCATAAATCACAGACATTGTTGCAAAAACTCAAGCACCTGTAAAAATACGTTGATTGTGTTTCTGAGCAAATGGAAAGCTGCAGACAGGTCCAAAAATCACCCTATGCATCAGAGCCCTCCCTTTTGAAATGCCTGCCTACACTATTAATGCACATAACTTTTACTTCATTACCACATTAAAGGTGCAGTAGAATTCTAAGGCCCAGATATTCAAACTGCGCTCAAAAGTAGTGCAACAGCAGGAGCAAGCACAAACCAGTAGCGCAAATGCGCAACAGGTGCGATATTCAAACATGGAGCAGAGCAAATTGCGCAATCAACTAACGTCTGAATATCGCACATACTGCGCCATCGCGCAACCAGGAAGGAGAAGCTGAGCCGAAATGTTGCGCTATGGAGCAACCAGGGAAGCTCAGCTGAGCATTCCAGAGCTGCCATAGCGCAAGCACAGCCCCCCCCCCCAGAGCAATGGAACTGCACATCCAGGGAGGCAGGCTGGGGCCCACCGCCAGCCATGCCACACATGGGCACAGGAACACACTGCAGAACCCACACCACACCTGCACACCCCAAGAACAGCATCACTGGGGGTGGGACAGATGATCTACCTGCCCATGGGGACAAGCCAACAAAGCATAGCAGAGCCATGACACCCCAGCATAACCACTGTCAGGCTGAGAGTGCCACACACAGTGGGTTGACAACCACAGTGCACATCAGCCCCCCATACGCACAGCACACCCTGCACTGTGACCCCAAGACACCACCCATGTGCAGTGACTGGCACTGCAGAAAACCATGCAGTCCCCCCAGCACTCGGCAGCCCCATGCAACACAGAAGCCTACAAGCCAGACACACCCTGTGCACCCAGCAGTGGGTGGCAGCAGACGGTAAGACCAACAGAAAGTCACTGCCATGCTGGAGATACCTCCCCATGCACACACACACACACACACACACACACACACACACACACCCAGGACCATATCACCCCAGATGGCATGTACACCACTGCAACTGAACAACCATAGCCAGCTGCAAAACAGAGACCAACACAGTATTCATATCAAAATATAAATGTATTATCAAAATGTGTAAAGTGCAAAACAACCAACTATAATTATTTACAAGGGGGGGTACGGGTACAAGGTAGGGGTGGGCAAGGGGTAGGGATGAACAACTTGGAGAGGGAAGGCAGGGTGGTAGGGATGGGTGAAGTGGGAAGGGTAATTTGGTCTAAGGCCCAGCAGGCTGGTCCTCCTCTGCTCGGTGCCGCTGTTCTCGGCGATGCCTCCTCTGCAGGCCATGTCTGTGAATGTCTCTCAGGATGGCCTGGTTTTCTAGGGACCCTTCTGTCAGCCTTCGTATGTCCCGCTGTATCCTCCTGAGAACTATGAGGCCTAGGAAAATGGGAACACAGTCAATGGCTGTGACTGACCACAACCCTGAACACCACCCAACCTGCAAGCCACATAGCCCAATGTCCCACACCTTTGATGGCATGCACCCACCCACAGTGAACATGCACATGGCCATCACAAACAGGCGGCACCAGCTATGCGCACCACTGCCCACACACACTGCCCACATCAATCACAGTACAAACTAGGCTGGCAAGTGACGTGGCAATGTGGTGCGATGCCAGTTACACAGCTATGTGCCCAGTGCATGCCTGGACCACCAGTGACGCGTACACAGACGTGCTGTGATACTGCACAGTGATGCATGTCACCTGTGTCATGCCTACATACATGGATACATAGACAGTGTCGGCAGATAAGGGCCTATGGCCCACCCAGCCTGCCCATTTGAGCTTGTAAGTTCACTCTGTTTTCCTATAAGTCTGTTGCACCTTACCCCTGACCTCCAGAATTCCTTTATGTCTATCCCGTGCATTCTTAAATCCCATGACCAAGTCAGCCCCCACCACTTCCTCTGGCAGGGTGTTCCACTTGTCCACCACCCGTTCTGTGAAGAAATGCTTTCTCATGTTTCCTCTGAATCGTCCCCCCTCCAACTTCATCCCATGCCCTCTAGTCCTGGAACATCTTTTACGCTTAAAAATAGTGTTTTCCTGCACTCTGTTCCCCCCTGTAAGATACTTGTATGTCCCCATCATATCCCCCTCTCCCTCCTCTCCTCCAGGGAGTACATGTTCAGTTCCTTCAACCTGTCTTCATAGGACTTGTGATGCAATCCATGCACCATCCGTGTTGCCCTCCTCTGAACCTTCTCTACCCAGTCCATGTCCATACGTAGGTATGGTCTCCAGAACTGTACACTGTACTCCAGGTGGGGCCTCACTAGTGTCTTGTATAGTGGAATTATGACCTCCCCTTTCCTGCATGGTTGTGTTGTGCATGGCTGGTGGTCTTGCCCCCCAGCATGCAATAGCATCCATGAAGTAATGATACTCACACTCCTCAAGCAGCTGGGTCTGCCGCTGCTGCTGCTGCTGCTGCTGGGGCACAACACCCACCGGCACCGGGGCCCTGGCACGGCCCACCTCACCCTCGCCCTGCGTCCTCAGATTCCGGCCTGTGGGAGACATATGTTGAGACAAACATCAGTGTGACTCAAAAGCAGAGTGCCCCCTGCCCCAGTGAGAGTGCCTGCCCACACAGCCATAACCATCCATCGCACAGCTGCACACACTGACACAGCCAACCGTGTCTGAGCCGGCACCTATGCACAGCCACCCAAGCACACACACACCCCTACAGAGAATATAGGTGCATAGATGGTACACTCACCTGGCCTAGGCACCACGCCCCGCCTGGCATGCGACCGCAGCCACGTCAAAAGGTCTGGCTCCCTCCGGCGGAGGTCACTGTACCAGTGCCGGCACTGCTCAGCAGACCAGCCCCATCCAGTGACCTCCACCAGGTCAGTGGCCACTTGCTGCCACACCTGTGTCCTAGGCATGGTGAGGGGGGCCTCACCATAGAGTGCCTCACAGTGGGGCTCCACCAGGGCCACCAGGTTGGCCACCTCCAGTGGGCTCCAACTCACTGCCCTCCTCCTAGCCATCTCAGCCAGTTTACAGCAGGCAATATGGCACTCCGCTGCACTGTAACCCCACGTGGAGATGTTGCACAATAGACCACCACAGGCTCCAATTGCGCTGTTCGAGCAGCACCATCACTTCACATGGCGCTGTCACCAGACAGTGCAATAAGGACGTACACATGGCATGCGAACCGCGCCAGGGGGCAGAGGGCATACACAAGGTCACGGCAATGACGCAAGGCTACGCAGAGCGCCATCGGACGTATAGGCATCCTGCGCAACTGCCAAGCTGCGTACCAGTGCCACAGTGGACCATCGCGTAGTAGTGCCACAGCGCCATATAGTGCCCAGTGCTGTAGCGCCACTGGCACAATGGTGGCCATGGCCTGAATCGCCTATCGCGCTCAGCAGATCTGCAGCGCGATAGATGCATGCGTAAGCTGTCTGGGCATGCGCAATGCAGTGTAGCACGCAGGCACAAACCTGCACCATTGGCTCAGCCGGACCTTCCGTATTGCGCAAAGCGCAAATTCGCGATATTCAGCCGACATATGCAAATCATTCGATCAGCCATTCAAAGGCGCAGTGGCGCGATTACATGTCATTAAAGTTGCGCCACTCCTCATTTGCATGTGTTGCACTATAAAAATGCGACAGTGGGTTGTGCTGGCCAGATTCGGTTACTGCAGGTGAGAGGTGAGTTACATGCTGTGTGATGCTCAGGACAATGCTCATGGGCAGGGGTGCCGGTGGATGATAAAGGCTGAGGGGGCTGAGAACCAAAAGGGCACTTAGAAAGGGACAAAGGGCACCTTTTCTATTAGTATCTGCCATACGGAGAAGAAACGTGGGGGGCTTCCGCCCCCCCCGGGCCGGCACCTATGCTCATGGGGAAATGCTGTAGACTGCACAGTGACAGGTGTCCACTTCCACCCATACAGATCACCCTGACTGACCAGAGCCAAGGTGAGGGTGAGGACGGTGGGCGTAGGAGGAGGCCGAACTTCACAGCAGCAGAGACAGAGGCCCTCTTCCAGGCCTACCTGGAGGATGAGCCACTATTGAGTGGACAGAGGGGCACCCCTCAGGAACGTGCAGCTGCATGGGAGGGGGTAGCTCGGGCTGTCAACCTGCACGGAAGCCACCAGCGCTCCATGCAGGAATGCAGGAAGAAGATAGGACTGACCGCAGGAGGCTGAAGGAGAAGGTGGCAGCCTTCAGGGCGGCACGTGCTGGCACTGGTGGGGGCCCGCCAGTGGTGTTGCAGCTGACCCCAACAGAGGAGACACTGGTCATGGCCATGTAGCCAAGTGCCATTGCGGGTGTACCAGGCGGAGGATTCCAGACAGGTGGAAGCCCATCACTGCACGGTATGACATGGTGGTGTTGTTGGGGGGGGCGGTTGTTCACATGCACTCACATGTACTCTCTTTCTGTTACAGATCCTGTTCGTCTTCAGGAGATGGTGGTGGTGGTGGGTCCAGACAGTGATGCAGACCTGCTGGACGTGGAGGAGGGACCATCCACCTCCGCCACCAGCCAGCAGGCACTGCAGCAGCATGAACGCTGGGCCAAAAACTCTGGTGTCAGTGATACGGGTGCGGGGGGTGCACAGCCTGTGTCTCAGCAGTCTGGCATGCAGGTATGCCAGCATGCTGTGCCTATGGCAGTGGCACGTACCTGCACCATTGATGATAGCAGCCCTGCAATGGGCAGTGATGGGTGTGTGTCCCATGACGGACACATCGCAGGCCAGCACGTGCCCCTGGGCCTTACTGGTTCACACCTGTGTACCAGCATGCTGGCACAGTCCCAGGCTGTGCCTGTCAGCACTGGTGAGGCAGCACCGGTGGCTGTGCAGGTGTCTGGCACTGTTGCCAGCATGGAGGTGGAACAGGTGGACCTGGGGGCTCAGCAGTTGGAGGGGCGGCAGCAGCAGTCGCACACCAGGTCTGGGGGTACAGTGTCAAGCAGTGGCACATGTCCACCGCCCTTTGATCTGCCCATACCTGGTCCTGGTGAACAGCACCCACCCTCAAGGGGTGCTGTGCACCAGGACAGTCCACACCCTGGGGGTCACGATGCCATTGGGGCACAGTATCCATTGGATGCACACACCCGCCTGCTGCAGGAATCGGTACAGCTGCAGGGGCGGGTTGCAAGGTCCGTGGATGCACTGTCTGTGTCAGTGAAGCGGCATAGCAGGGAGTGTGCTCGGGACCGAGCCAAGCTGGTCCTTATGCGGATGGATGTGACCGCTGCCATTGACAGGCTGACCCAGGCAGTGGTCTCTGTCGCGGATGCATTGGGCACACTGTCAGGTGCCCCTGTACCACACACCCCACACAGTGCGCTCTCCACTTCCCATTCCCGGTGTCGTGCGACACCAGGCCTGTCGACGCCGGGTTCTGCTGTGGGCATCCCGAGCACCCCTGGTGCACGTTTGTTTGGCATGATGCAGACCCCTGTGCGGGCAAGGTCGCGTTCGCGCAGTGGGACCCTTGGTGGTGCAACAGCGCCACCCCATGTGGCCCCTGCTCAGCCTGCCAGGGCTGCTGGGCCACGGCGGGGCCGCCCACACATCCGTGGTGGCTGTGGGACAGTGCTACCTGACTGAGCTGTCTCCCAGTGCAGGCCCTGTCTGGTGCTGCCCTGTGTACAATGTGTGTCATGGTGGGCAGTGCACTGCTGGGTGCTCTGCTCACCATGCTGACACACGGACCACCTGCACACTCTCCCAACTGCTGTCCACAGGTGCATGTGCATGACGATGCCTGCATTGCACTGTACACCAAGGTGCAAGGGTGCCCAGGTCCTGACACACGCACTTGTACAGTACAGGTGGTGGGGGTGGTCGGTGGTGCTGTGTGTTGGCAATGTCGTTTCCGCAGTGCTGTGCTTCTGCCCATGTACGCTGCCTGGTGTGTGTGTGTGTCCATATGAGTGCTCACCCCTCCCTGATGGTGTGTTGGTATGCCTGGAACCTTCAACTCCCCTGACCTTCATGCACGGTGTGTTCCCCTGTGTGCCTGTGGTTTGTGCATGGACAGTGTGGCTTGCACATGTCCCTTGACTTACCTGTGTTGGGCGTAGTGCTCTTCTGCAATGGTGTCCTGGTGCAGCTGGGCCTGCCAGGTCAGTCGGGGTCCCTCCGTCCTAGGGGGGGCTGCTCATCACCAACATCACCGGCGCCACTGGCGTCCCCATTGCTGTCCCCCTATTCGACCTGTACGGCTATCCCATGGTCTTTGGCCATGTTGTGCAGGATGCAACAGGCCAGGAATATCCCACAGGCCTTTTGGGGGCTGTACTGTAGGGCACCGCCGGAGGTGTCTAGGCATCGGAAGCGTGCCTTGAGCATCCCAAACACCCGCTCTATGATGTTACGTGTTGCGGCATGTGCCTCATTGAAGCATTGCTGTGCTGGGGTCATGGGGCGCCGGTACGGTGTGAGCAGCCAGGGATGGAGTGGGTATCCGCAGTCACCTATGTGGAGATAGTGGAGAGCAGTGTCATGTCAGGTCCATATTGCCCATAGCCTTGTGTGCCACTACCATAGCACCTGTGTCATTCCCACCCTTGCCCAGAGTTTGCATTCCATACATGTGTACTCACCCACTAGATGTCCTGTGGGGATGTCCCCACTCTCGAATCGATGGCACAGTGCAGACTGGTGCCATATGAAGGCATCATGTGCTCTGCCAGGGTGTATGGCACAGACATTGATAATGCGCCCAGTGGCATCACACACCACCTGGCAGTTGACACTGGAGAACCCCTTTCGGTTCCGATATGCCTGGCCGTCGGGGCCAGGTGGTGTGCGAATGGTCACATGGGTGCAGTCTATGGCCTCCTAGCACACCAGGCATACGTGCTACCCTGTGGAACTCCTGCATGTTTGCTGTACGCTCTGCTGCGGTGCTGGGGAAATGGATGTACTCCGCAGCATGTGGCAGCAGTGCACTGAGGAATTGGGTGAGGATGCGTGATGTGGCCGACTGCGTGATGCCTGTGGTGTCCCCTGTCGGCCTCTGGAAGGTGCCCGTGGTGAGCAGGCACATGCAGGCTGTCACCTTGGTCTCCACAGACAGAGCGTGACTCCGTCGTGAGGGTGCCTGCAGCACATCACTGCACAGCTCACAGAGCCGTCTCAGTATTGCCCTGTTCAGGCGGTACCGGCCCACGATCTGCGACATCTGTGTACAGCTCGAGAAGCTGATGCGGACGCGATACCGCCTGTCGGGGCATACCGCCCGACAGGCCCTCGCGACCACGTCCCCTGCAGCATGGTGTCTCACCCCCTCATTACAGCTTCTATGTGGAAGCTGGCACTGTCCATCTCCTGGCTTCTGCCCCCGGCTGCTGTTCCTGTTTGCCCCGCTGCCCCACTGCTGCTTCCACTGCAGGGCACCCCCGCTGGCCTCTCTGTCCTCCTGGACCTACTGCCCCTGTCTGCCCTTCCAGCTTCTGTCTCTCTCTCTCTCTGTCTCTGTCTCTCTCCCCAGTTTGTGGCCTGCTAGGGTTTTGCGCCTTCCTTGAGCCTTTTTATTTTGGCTCAATTCCGCTACTGCGCAACTTCGGCTGAGCCACTCTTGCGCATTGTGCAAGTGTTCGAATATCGCATTGCACACTTTATGCATGGACCCGCCCCCTTCGGTTGCTCATGCCTTCATTTCCATTGCGCTGTTGCTCAGCATGTTTTTGGTGGTGCAACTGGCCCCTTCTGAATATCGCAGAATGGCGCATTTTTGGAGTTGCGCACGCGCAACCCTGTTGCGCATGGCGCAATCCTTTTGAATATCTGGGCCTAAGGTCATAATCAAAACCTTAAAAACATATCATATACTCATTACCAAACATGACATATACTCATTACCAAATATAAAGTAAATTTACCAAATTAAAAAAAATACATTATTCAGGAGTACACATTTTGGTCTCCTTCCCATATAGATTATTTTTTAGTAGGCAAACAGCTCCTTCCAGGACTCATGAAATGTAAGATCTCTCCAGAGGTCATCTCAGACTATTCTTTAGTGAGCTGCACCCTTTCATTATCACCCAATCACCAGGTAGAAACAACCTGGAAAATTAACAATAGGTTACTAAAAGACAAATGGGTTGTTGATAAGCTGAAGTCCTGTATCGCACATTACACTGAGGACAACCTAAATACTACAGGCTGAACAGAGATGGAATGGGATGGCATGAAGTGTTTTCTAAGGGGGCTGCTCATCAGGATTGACTCTATGAGGAAACATAAGAGGGAGTATCAGATAAAGGAGTTATTGGGTCGAATTACAGATTTAGAAAAGAATATCTCTCCTTCTTCCACTGAAACACAACGTCACGAACTTATTCATTGAAGGGCACAATGCAATGACCTGATGGGTGAGAAAGCCAAGTACACAATCCTTAAAATTAATTTCACCTACATTGACCAGGGGGAGAAAGCGAGTCAGTTGCTGGTGCTGAGGGTTAAGCAGCAGGAAGCATCTAGGTTGGTTAATGCAGTCCGGTCGTCCAATAATGGCTCTCTCAAAACAAACCCTAGTGATACAGTGGCTGAATTTTAGGCATTCTATAAACACCTGTATAGTGCCAGGTCTGATTCCCCCTCAGAGGAATGGGTTGATGCATACTTGGAAGGGCTGTCTCTACCTGGTCTTTCTCTGGAACAACAATCCCTGCTGATCTCTCCCTTCACGGAGGCACAGATAAGGTCATTGATCCATGCCTTACCATTGGACAAAGCCCCAAGACGGGATGACTTCTCCCCTTATTTCTACAAAGAATTTGGGGAAGATCTGGCCCCATGGTTACTTCAACTGTTTCAATCCATCTTGGAAGGGGAGTGCCTGGATCCCCACCTTTTCGAGGCTTTGATTGTGGTTTTGCACAAGGAGGGGAGGGACCCAGATCAAGTCTCAAACTACAGACCAATCTCGCTTCTGAACTATGATTTCAAAATCTTGTCCAAAATGTTGGCAAACAGATTGGATCGGTTTATGCCCTTTCTGATCTGAGCGGAACAAGTGGGCTTTATGGCAGGCAGGTCATCTTCGGATGACTTGAGAAAATTGGATCACATTTTCTCTGCGTCCCAAGATAACATATCCTCTGCAGTTTTGGTGTCTCTGGATGCAGAAAAAGTGTTTGACAGGGTGGATTTGTGTTTTATTTTTAAAACACTACATTGTTTTGGTTTCCCTCCCCTCTTTGTGCATTGGATCAAAGCTTTGTATACTAAACCTAGTGCCCGAATATACTGTAACAGAACTTTCTCTTCCTACTTCCCCTCTTTTCTCTGGCACCAGGCAGGGCTGTCCCCCCCCCCCCTTTATTCAACTTGTATCTGAAACCCCTTCTGGCATGGCTCAAAATGGACCCAGTGATTCAAAGGATAACAACAGGCTCTCAAGAAGTCAAGTTAGCAGCATATGCTGATGATATACTTCTCTACCTATAAAATGCAAGGGCCTCAGTTAGTAAGACCTTGAGCCTGATCCAAAACTTTGGTTTACTATTGAATTACAAGCTGAACTTGGAAAAAACTATAGTCTTCCCCCTCAATATGGTTACCCACAAGAAGGAGGCGGAGGTCCTAGGCTTAAGATGGGAACATAAAAAAACTTAAATATTTGAGTATTTTCCTAACCAGGGAGCCCAAATCCTTGATAGAATGCAAACTGGATGCCCTAGTACAGGTAATTCAGTTGGATCTAGACAGATGGACAGTGTTGCCATTATCGCTGTGGGGCAGAATAAGTCTAATTAAAATGAATATATTACCTCATATTTTCTACCCCTTCAACATGCTGAATTTATGGCTGGCCACAGACCTGGTTCTCTAAGTTACACTCCCTGATTGCTAACTTCATATGCAAGGGCAAACAGGCCCACAGCGCTTATAGTAAATTAACTGCCCCTAAGATTAAGGGAGGGTTGAGACTCCTCCATTTTTTTTTTTTTAGTTGTTTAACCAGGAATAGCACACTAAGCTGAGAGCTTTTTTACAGGAGCAACCTGTATTTTAAACTTTACCATTGGGCAAGTCATGCTGTGAAATACCTGCGACGGCTGGGAGGTGCAGAGGAATTGGGTACAGATCAGTACAGACCCTTGTGACTCATATTGGAAAAGGCTCTGATTGCTGTTCGAGGCCTATCCCCCCTTGCTATTTTACATATACCCACCAAATTGCTTCCATTAGCACTGGGTAATACACCAATAGGAGTCTCCATAAGGGTCCACTCCCAGATGTGTGCGTCTCTGTCCTACAGGCACATTCAGGATCCTAATCAACCTTTAGTAGGCAACCCAAATTTTAAGATTTGGGGATCTCTAGTAAAGCTTCCTGGCTCCCAAAACTGGCAGGAATCTTAATAGCTGACCTGTGGAATAATGGGCAGTTTCTGACTGCAAGGGATATTATTAGATGCCACAACTTAGAGACCCACTCAAGATTTAAAGTGTTTCATCTCAGACATACATTAGTTAATTCACAGTTAAAACAAGAAGCATAGGAAGAAGGAAGGTTCCTGCAACCACTTAGCCTAGTTGCCACAGAACCACATGCTGTCTTGGGCATCTATACTATGCTGCTTGAGAGGGCCTTTCCACAATTGGATGGATCTCCACTCATTGGAATTCTCAGTTCCCGGAGAAGGTATTCAAATGGCTAGGATCTGGAAAAACACTCACAAGTTCATATCTCAGGACAGGCTGAGATTGATGCAAATCCAGATTATTAACTACATGTACTATACCCCAGTTAAGATGACTAAGATGAGCAGATCCCCTACCCCAACCTGAAGACATTGCATGCAAGAAGTAGGTTCCCTATTTCACATTTTTTGGGATTGCCCAAAGGTTTCCCCACTCTGGTCCCTCATGAAGCAAAAGGCAGACCTATTGTTGGGGATAGCCAATTACATCGAACTGACTGCCTGCCTTGTGGGGGGGGGGGCTGTTCTCTCATACCCTGTCACTGAGAGGAAGTACCACTTAGCCATGATGGCGATGTCAGCCAAGAAGTTAGTACTTCAGAACTGGATGGATAGTGAAACCATTACTTACTCAGAGTGGTTGCAGGAGCTTTTACTTAACCTTTCAGTGGAAAAGGTAATTACTAGTGTGCATAATCATTTGCCTAGGTTTGATAAGATCTGGAGTAAACTGCAGACTTTGTAGTCTATATAACTGGCTCCTTCTATTTTTGTGTGGCGCACCATTTGTATATAGATATGCTGATACCATGGTGTGGGAGGTGGGTGGTTACATGTTTGTTCATCTTGTGTAATATATTGTATGTTTTGCTATGTGGTAAAGCGGCTGTATGTGGCTGTGTTGAAAATAAATAAATCATTTTGAATTTAAAAAAAAATACATTCTTTCTCATACAGTATCTGCAATTCAAATACGATTAATGAAAGCAACTGCAATTTTTTTTTTAGGATTTGTAGACTATACAGGCGCTTTTACACACAGGTTTCTGTAACGGAATGACTGTTACGGAAACAGTATACCGTTACATCCCCTGTGTGTAAAATGCATCTGTTCCATTACACCGGTGAACGTTCACCCGAACCGCAATCTCTTCCTACCTCAGTTCATCCCTTTATGATCCATTTCATCTGGCTGTGTAAAACAGCCATTCTGGCAGCAGTAAAAACACAGCCATAGAGCACCACACTGCATGGGGGAGCCAAAACACAAATACTGAAAACGGAGATGGGGGGGTTGCCGGAATACCCTCTGCATGTAAAGTGAACCACAAAAGGAACAGAGTATAACGGTGGCACACCGGTAACGGCCATTCCGTTGTACTCGCCTGTGTGTAAAAGCACCTTACGACTCATACCACACCCTGAACATTCCACTCTAATAAGTCCATCCATTTCAGCAAGACCTTTCAAATCCAAAACATAAGAAACATAAGAGCAAGGATTTTCAAACGTTTCTGTCAAGGAAATGCCCGCCACTTTTTGGAAAAAGAATATTCATCCAAACTGTTACAACATCTATTAGATGGCATAACTGCATCTGACATTTGTGTCTAAAAAGTGATGCAACAGTAGCAAAGAAAGACACTCCAATCCTGTTTGCATCAATTTATGGCTGCACATCATGACTTTTTGTCACAAATGGACACTTCTTTTGAAAATAGTAGCAGGGCTGTCCAAACATAATTGATCAGATACCCATTCAGGTGTATCCTGCATTTGTGCCTGTGCCCCTCTTTTAAAACTCCTGCCCCCAAAATGTTTATTAGTCTAACTTACATTAATCGTACTGTGCATATAAGTTGCACTCTACTGTATTGCCAATGTGTTGAGTTTTAATTTTTTTTTTTGTTCATACTTGGTAATGTACAGTAGTGGCAACTCACACTGCTTAGTTTTTAAGCACTTTACTAGCTCAAAAGTAAACTTTATGAAATGTTTTTACAGCTCAACTGGATTGCATTTGCAGGCAGGTAACAATGCAGTGAAAAACAACTTATTTGTAAGTCTTAGCCCAAAGTTTCTGCAAGGCTTTGTATTGGAATCAGCGACTCATTGAGAAATGCTAAAACAACTCATTGATGTGACAGTTTAATGGAAACTGTACAGTATTTCAGACATGAAACATGACCCCATACAGTACTATGGTTATTTGTAAAACATCAAAAGCATATCATTCACTCAACATAGATTCATCTAACACTGACCATAATCCACACCTCAGATATAACCCCATGATACGAACATATGAAATTTGCCAGCAGATACAGACCTAGAGGTCTATCAAGTCTGCTCGAATGTGCAGCTAGCACCCCTTATTCTGCAGCTGCCCCTCCCTTCCACCCTTCCCCTTGATTAACCCTCCCCCTTGTCCTGCTTAATCCCCTTTTGAAGCTGTCCACTGTTCTACTGGATACCACTTCTGCAGGTAATGCATTCCACCCAGCCACCACCCTCTCTGTAAAGAAGTGTCTCCTCATCCCCCTCCTGAATCTTCCTCAATCCAGTCTCATATCATAGCCCCTGGTGTCCCTCCCCTCCCTTACTTTGAACAGCCCCTCTGTACCTGTCTTGTTTATTCCTTTCATGTATTTAAAGGTTTCAATCATGTCCTCCCTGTCCCTCCTCTCCTCCAGTAAGTACATGTTCAACTCCCTCAACCTCCTCTCGTATGATAAGTCCCCCAGCCCCTTGATCATCTTTGTCACCCCCTCAAGTAACTTAATGTCCCTCTTCAGATACAGGCACCAGCACTGCACGCTGTACTCCAGGTGCCGTCTAACTAATGACCTATACAGTGGCAGAATCACCTCCTCCCTCCTCGAGGATATACCCCTTGCAATACAACCCAGCATTTTGTTGGCCTTTGCAGCTGCCTTCCTACATTGTGCCGAGTAGTTCATTGACCCTGTAATGAGCACCCCCAGATCCTTCTCCTCCTCTGTCTGGGCTAGCTGCACTACCCCCAGCTGGTAACTCCTCCTTGGGTTCTTCATCCCAGAATGCAGCACCTTGCACTTTTTGGCATTAAACCCCAGATGACAGGTGTCTAACCAGGTTTCAAGCTTTGCCAGATCATCCTGCAACCCCTGCCATCCCCCTAGGTCATCCACCACTGCTCCTACCTTGGTATCATCAGCAAACAGACTGATCTTGCTCTTGATGTCCCGTGATATGTCTGCAATGAATATCCCAAACAACACTGGTCCCAACACCGAGCCCTGTGGAACACCATTCATCACTACCCTTGGGTGTGAGAGCTCCCCACCCACCACCACCCTCTGTTGCCTTCCTGAAGCCAGTTTCCTACCCATCTCATCAGCTTTGCACCTGCCCCTGTGCCTACTAACTTACTTCCCAGCCTTCCATGTGGCACCAAGTCAATGCCTTACTGAAGTCCAGACACAAGACATCCACTGCATGGCCCCTGTCCAGTTGCCTAGTTACCCAGTCATAGAACTCCACCAGGTTGGTTTGGCAGGATCTGCCCCATATGAAGCCATGCTGTCTGCTTTCCTGTAGTCCTTTGGCCTCTAGGAGGGCCACCAGCCTCTCCTTCAGGATAGTCTCCATTAGCTTACCCATGATGGATTTGAGGATCACTGGTCTGTAGTTTCCCGGTTCATCCTTGGAGCCACTCTTGTGGAGGTGCACCACATGAGCCATTCGCCAGTCCTGAGGTACACACTCCGAATGTAGCGAGGCATTAAATAGGTCTGCCAAAGGTCCTGCAAGGACCTCTGCCAGCTTCTTCAGTACCCTGGGGTGGACGCCATTTGGGCCTGGCACCTTGTCCACCCTCAGTGCCTTCAAACCCTCCTGAACTCTGCCGTCCATGATTTCCCCATCTGTCACCCCTCCCACCCCCGTTTCTGCTATTTCTCTCACTTTGGGTGTCACCCTCTCTTCTCTTTATTAAATACTGAGCAGAAGTACTCATTTAGTGCTTCTGCCTTATCGCACCCTGCTTCTACCCAACCCCCCTCCTTTCTAATCCTTCTATGTGGTCCTTACAGCTCCTTTTCTCCATGATGTACCTAAAGAAGTCCTTCTCCCCCCTTCTTAATGCCTTGTGCCAGCCTGAGTTCCATAGATGCTTTGGATCCCCTTACTGCCCTTGTCACCTCCTTCGATTCCGTCAAGTACTCCTCCCTGTCCTCCCCCTCCCTGTTTTCTTGTACTTCCTAAATGCAGCTCTTTTCCTCCTTACCTTTTCCATGACCTCCTTGCTCAACCAGTTGAGTTCCTTAGCCCTAGCCTTCTTGCTCTGGGCCTTGCAGCAGGTTTTGGTTGCCTCCACTCTCCCCAGCTTTATGAGCTCCCACCTCTGGTTAGTGTCCATACTAGATTGAATTCTGCCCAGGTACCCTTTTACCACTTCCCCCATCCTCCCAATGTCAGCCCTCCTGAAGTCCAGCACTCTTGTGCCAGATTCCACTCCTTCCTTGCCCATATCTAATGTGAGTCATACTGAATGGTGGTCACTCCCTGTAAGTTCTCTCACAAAATCCTCATTTGCCAGCACAAGGTCAAGGGTATTCCCTAACCTGGTTGATTCACTGACCATTTGCAGCAGGAATCTGTCCTGGAAGGCATCCAGCAGTACCTGCTCCCTTCTGTTCCTGGTTTTTGGGGTACTCCAGTCCACTCCTAACATGTTGAAGTCTCCCACAATCACCACATTACCCTTCTTGCAGGACCTACTGATCTGTCCCGCAGGTTCCCTATCTAACTCCTCCGTCTGAGATGGTGGCCCGAACACCACTCCCATTCTAAGAATCCTATTCTTGGAATCCTGGATTTGCATCCTCCCCTTCCTCCCTTACACACTTCAGTCCGTCCTTCACATACAGTGCCACACCCCCTCCTTTCCCAATCACCCTGTCCCTATGAAATAACCTGTACCCTGGTACAGACAGGTCCCAGTCATTGTATTCAGTGGCCCATGTTTCTGTGATGGCTGCAATGTCCACCTCTCCCTCTGCCATAAGCACCTAAACATAGAAGTTGATGGCAGATAAGGACCACATGGGCCACCCAGTCTGCCCATTTCCCTACTTGATGGATAAGCTACAGATTCTAGTTAATCAACAGCTTACTTCTTCCTGCTCCCCACTAGAATTGCCTTATGCCTGCCTCATGCATTCTTGAATTCTCCCACTGTTCCTGACTCCACAACCTCCTCTGGAAGGCTGTTCCATGCATCCAGTACTTTCTAACATTACCGCTGAGCCATCACCCCCTCTATCTTCAAATTGTGCCCCCTTGTTCTTGCACATCTCTTCTTCTGAAAGATACTACCCTCTTGTACTTTTGTTATTTCCCTTGAGATACTTGACAGTTTCTATCATGTCCCCCCTCTCCTTCCTTTCCTCAAGGGTATACCTATTAAGCTGCTTTAGTCTCTCCTTGTATGTCTTCTGGTGCAGACCTTGCACCATTTTGGTTGCCCTCCTCTGAACAGCCTCCACTCTGTCTATGTCTTTGCAGAGATGGGGTCTCCAGAACTGCACTCAGTATTCTAGATGGGGTCTCACTAACTGTCTGTAGAGACGGATAACAACTTTCTGTTTTCTACTGTTGATGCCTTTCCCTGTGCATCCCCGTATCCCCCCAGCCCCTCCATACTGCCTTCTCATATTGCTTGCTCACCTTTAGGTCATCTGATATAATTACTCCTAGGTCTCTTTCGATTTTTGTTGTTGTTATTAAATCACCCCCCATTGTGTACTCTTCCCCTGGGTTTTTGTTTCCCAGATGCATTACCTTGCACTTCTTTGCATTGAATCTGAGCTGCCACATATTTGACCATTCCTCCAACCTTACCAAGTCCCTTTTCATTCTTTCCACCCCACCTTGTGTATCAACCCTGTTGCAGATCTTTGTGTCATCTGCAAAGAGGCATACCTTTCCTTCCAGGTGCTCTCCAATGTCACTTATAAAGATATTAAAGAGGACCAGTGCCAGTACCGAACCCTGTGGTACCCCGCTAGTTACCCTCCTTTCTTCACTGTGGACTCTGTTTACTATTACCTTTTGCGTCCTGTTGTCCAGCCAGTTTTTTATCCAGGCTACCACCTTGGGACCCACTCCAAGACTGGCTAATCTTTTGTGTGAGACTGTGTCGAATGCCTTGCTAAAATCAAGGTAGGCCATATCCACAGCCCCTCCCTGGTCTACTACTTTGGTCACCCAGTCAAAGAAATCTATTAGGTTCATCTGACATGACCTTCCTGCTGTGAAACCATGCTGCCTTGGGTCCTGTGCCCCACTGGCCTCCAGGTACTCAACAATTCTTTCCTTCAGAAGTGATTCCATCATTTTCCCTACCACTGAAGTCAAACTAACTGGTCTGTAGTTTTCTGCCTCTGCCCTGCTCCCACTTTTGTGAAGTGGAATCACATTTGCTCTCCTCCAGTCCTCAGCTACCACTCCATCCTCCCATTATTTGTTAAAGAGAGTAGTCAGTAGTGTTACTAGTTCTATCTTTAGTTCTTTTAGTATTCTTGGGTGAATCCCATCAGACCCCATTGCTTTGTCCACCCTCAGTTTCAAGAGTTCTTTCAAAACCCTTTTTTCTGTGAATGGACTGGTATCAACCCCCCTATTCAGAGTTCCTCCTTTGTTTGGTTTAGGGACCTCCCCCTCCTCATCTGTTGTGAATACTGAGCAGAAATATTCGTTCAGTATCCCTGCTTTTTCAGTATCACCCTCTGCCCACATTCCCTCCCCTTTATTAAGGCTCTGTATCCCTCCCTTGGTCTTTCATCACTCCCTAATGTACCTATAAAAGGTTTTATCCCCCTTCTTAATAGAGTTGGCTATCTTTTCCTCAGTTTGTGCCTTTGCTATACTGACTGCCTTCCCTGCCTCCTTCTGCTTTAACTGATAAAGTTCTCTGTCCTGCTCCTTCTGTGTTTCCTTATATTTCCTGAATGCTATCCTTTTCTCCTTAACAGTCTCTGCCACCTCTTTGGAGAACCATAGTGTTTTTTTTTCCTTCATTTTGTTTTATTGATTTGCTTCACCCAAAGGCTTGTTGCCTCTGCAATGGCTGTTTTGATTATTCCCCATTGTTCCTCCACCCCTCCTTCTTGCCCATTTGCTAGCGCTCTTCTAAGGCATTCTCTCATTTTCCCAAAGTCAGTCTTCCTAAAGTCCAATACTCTTGTTTTTGTATGGCTTGACTCTATGGCTGTGTTTATTGTGAACCACACTGTTTGGTGGTCACTTGTTCCCAGATGGCTACCCACTTCTAAATCTGAGATCCTTTCTCCTTCCCCATTTGAGAGTACCAGGTCTAAGATTGCTCCCTCCCAAGTGGGTTCCAACACTAGCTGTCTGAGGCATGCTCCCTGTAGGGCATCAAGAATGACCATGCTCTTGGATGTGCCTGCAGCAAAGGTACTCCAGTTAACATCTGGCATATTCAGGTCCCCCATCAACAATATCTCCCCTTTTTCTGCCATTTTAAGGATGCCTTCAATCATTTCCTTGTCCATTTCCTCCCCCTGAAATGGGGGTCTGTACACAACCCCCATGCAGATTGTGGTGCCATTTCCTGTCTCCAGAGTGACCCATAGTGACTCATCAACTTCCTGTTTACTCTTTAGTGCTATTGCTTTAATCCCTTTCCCTATATAGAGAGCTACTCCTCCTCCTCCTCTTTTACCCAGTCTGTTCCTCCTGTAGACTGTGTATCCTGGCATGTTGACTTCCCACTCATGGTTCTTTGTGTACCATGTTTCAGTGACTGCCACAATATCCAGGCATCCCTCTTCCATTAAGGTCACTAGTTCAGGGAACTTGTTGCACAGACTACGAGCATTGGTACTCATCACCTTCCATTTATTCTTTATGGCCTTACCCCTTTTAGTCCCATCCCTGTCCTTAACACCTTTTTCTGCATTTATCCCTGTCCTGCTCCCTACTGACTTCTCTGCCTCGGTGTTTACCTCTCTAACTACTGCGCTTTGTGGGGGGAGGCTGGGATTTCCCTGCTACTTTTAAGTGCCTCCCCCCTTGGCTAGTTTAAATGCTTGCCAATGAAGCATTTAAACCTGTCACCTAGGATCCTGGATCCCCCCGGACAGATGCAGACCATCGCGCCAGTATAAGCCTGCATATCTCCAGGTGGCTCCCCAGTCCCCAGTGAAGCCAAAACCCTGAGCTCCACACCAGTTTTTCAACCATTCATTGAATCCCATGGTGCAGAATACCCTAGCATCATCCTTGCCACAGACAGGCAGCACCTCCAAGAAGGTTACCGTACATGCTACTTGTCTAAGGCCCCTCCCCAACTCCACAAACTCCACTTGCACTGCTCTGATCCCATTTACAGCCAGGTCATTTGTCCCTAGGTGGACAATGACATCCAACTCCCTCCCTTGTGCAGCTGCTCCCACAATCCTGAGGATTCGCTTCCTGTCCTTCCAAGCCATGGCACCAGGCAGGCATCTTACCTCACTATCCCCTTCCTCCCCCACATCTACCCCCCCTAATGATTGAGTCCCCCACCAGGAGTTGTTTCCTTCCCTTGTGGGGTCTTGTGCCACCCTCCTGTGGGTCTCCTTTGTGGAGGTTCCCAGCATCCTCCTTGGTCTCCACTGCAGGTGCCTCCACAGAGGAACCACTCTTTGCCAGAACAGCATATGAACTGTGGAGAGCTACAACTGGAGGGATGCACCTCTGTTCCACCACCCTCTCCCTCCCTGAGCCCACCTTGGTCCAACTGCTCCTTTCTTGGCAACCCCTACAGTAACGGTGGTGGCCCTGGTGGTCCCTGGGTGGGGAAGAGGTTTCACAAATCCTAGCCAGGTCAGCCTGGAGACAGGCAACCTCCTCCCTCAGACCAGAGAAGTGCCTGCAAGCAGGGCAGCATCACAGCCTCCAGAATGTCTCCCGGAACACTGCTGCTCCACAGCCATTGCACTGCACCACACCCATATTGACTTATTTTGTGTCCCCTCTCCTGTTGCTTTGTATGCTAACTCTGCAGTTTTCCTCCCAAGGCTCCTAGCATTAAGGGTAACCACCTTCCACCCTCCCATCCTGCCCTCCTTTACTATCATCACTAATAGTACTTGCCATTTGTCCTTTGTCACTGTTATGGGGGGTAAGCTCATATGGTTTCCCAACCTGTGGTCTCTGCATATCTCTTGCCCAATTGCCACCCCCCACTCCTAGTTTAAATTCCCAACTTCCTCTATGTACTCCACCATCAGCTGTTTCAACACTTTCTTTCCCTATTCACTCAAGTCCCATGTCCTTGGCATAGAGACTACTGTCCTCCCAGGTCCCTCCCCACCCCCCAACAGTTCATACCCTTTAGCACAACACCAGGTTCTTAGTCATCCGTTAAATTCCTCTATTCTCAGCTTTCTTGTTGTGCTTGCTTTCGGCACTGGAAGTATCTCTGAAAAAGTTACTGATCTTCCTGCCCCCTCACATAATTGTGCTAGTTCCTCAAACCTCCTCTGGACTATATCTACTGTCTTGTCAGCCAGGTCATTTGTCCCAAGATGTATAATTAAATGAGGCTTGTCCCTACCCCTTCTAGCATATTTCAGAACAGATTTTCCCACCCTTTCCACTGTCATTAGTGGCATGGCCTCCACCCAAGTGCGACTATGCCTCTCCCCCTGACTCCTCTTAGTATTGAGTTCCCCAGCACTAAGATTCCACCACTCTTATTCCCTGCTTGCTTCCATTCATCTCCCTCTCTCATTTCCAGATCCTCTTCTTCCTCCTGCACATTATTTCCCCCTTTTGTCCCTGTTGCAGTTCTCCCAGCTGAACTTCTCCCCATTCCAGTTTGGTCCAGGCATTTATCAATTACTCCACTAATTTCATCATTTCCCTCCTCCACCTTCTTCCTCTCTAGCAGTGCAAAACTATTTCCTGAAGACCCTTCACAAATGCTCGCTCCCTCTCTCTTCATAGTAACCTGTTCTCTCCTTTCCACTCCATGACTTTTGCCACTTCTTCACCTCCCCTCACAAGTCCCTATCTCCTCCTTCCATTTGTCTTTTGTCTCCTGACCTGGTTTCCCCTGAAATCGTTCTTCCTGGCCTGGGCCCCTTTGTCTCTGCTTCCCTTCTTCTGACCCTCTTCTCACCACTGTTGGCTTAAATCACCCTCCCTCATCTCCCCTTCTTCTTCCCTCCAGTACTGGGCTAAACCCACCCCCAACCAGCCTTGCCTGTCTTAGTTCCTCCTGCAGACCCTTGATCTCCTTTCTAAGTTTCTCTATGTGGTTGCACACTAAACATTCTCCCACACTCCAGGCAATTTAGAAAGATTGATATACTAATTTTGTAAACAAAACTTCAAAAACCTACTGAAACCTAACTACAAATGATAAAGTCAATGTACAAGATTTAAAAAATTAATACCAGTAAAAAACTTCAGTGCCTACTCTCTAACACTCATAAAGTGTCCAGTGTCTCCACTCATAAAGATCCGAACCTCTTATGCCTCAACCTTCAGCATGCTTTTTCCAAAGTTGAGATGTGGTTCCTTGAACATAAGCTGGTTCTAAACCACAAAAAAACTAAATCCATGCTCTTCTCTAACCCGCAAAACAAGAAACGGCAAGTCCCACTCACCATTAGTACATACCTGGGAAATACCCTTGAACAAGTGCCAATTTTCAAATATCTTGGAATCAACTTTGATCAAGGCCTAACCTTTGCAACTCACATTGATAGTACAGCAAAAACTATTAATCAGCGAATTGGGATTCTGTATCGGAACCGACAGCTCCTTACCCATTCTGCACTGAGGATTGCCATCCAATCCTCTATCATCTCAGTCGTTGACTATGGCTTAGTTATATATGGATCTGCCACTACTACAGCACTTAGTCACATTACAACATCCATAAATAAGGCCTGTCGGCTGCTCACTGGTGCACATCGATGTACCCACACATGTGAACTCTATGCTGACTCAGGTTGGTTGCAACTCTCAAACTGGATAAAGTACCTTACCTGCCTGATGCTTACCACCTTGTATCCAAGACCTGTTATGCCCGAGCGCTAACACCCATTTTACCAGATGATCAGAACACCAGCCTCTCCAAGTCCCCCGATGCTTGACTTCTCAGGGACAAAGATCATTTGCCTATCGTGCCCCCAGTTGGCTAAATGCCCTCAGCACTCATATTACTGTCTCCACCTCTCTAGGTATTTTCAAATCAAGGCTGTTCTCTCACCTTGCCACCTCCAGCTCCTGTGACTGCCCTGATTAAACCTCCTATTTTCTCACTACCCACCCTGTTCCGTTATTTGACAAAGACATGTTTGGGAAACCTTTTCTCCTGCTATTGTCTGCTCCCCACACTTTTCACTTACCCTCTCTGTTCTGGACTTTTCCCTATTTGTTTCTCCTAATCTGGCATGACTTCTTTCTTGTAATAATAATGTGATTATTGATATCTCATGTCCTTTTGCACAAATGATTTGATATGTATTTGTATATGTTTTCTCGCTCTTGACACAGCACAAATTGTTGTGTTATCTATGTAACCTTTTTTGTACTGTACCTAATTGACGTGGAACCTTTGTAAAAGAGCCTCTGGCTCAAAGGTAGTAATTCCTAGAACAATAAACTAAACTAAACTAAACATAGTCAATTTTTCATCATTTAAAGTTTAAGGTTGTTTGTTGTAGCCTCTGTCAAATAAATTGTTAAAAATGTACCCTCAACTACCAAAAAAGTGTTGCTTACAACAATCTTTAATGTTTTCAATCCAGTAAGTCCATCTCATGACACACCATAAAGTAAATGTGTTAAAAATAAGAATTTTTACCCACATCTGCCAATCACAGTTGATTATATGGGGAGATTTACATTTTCAGAGTGTTTAGGCCCGTCACTCCTACCAAGATCTGAAAACATCAGCCTCATACATCAATCTATCTTGGAATAGCATATTAAGATAAAGTTCATTTATGGGCAGTGTCATCCCAAGTTAGTACCCTCCAAGTTGCCTAAGAGGTACAGGGTACTATTATAACACCACAAGAATACTGTAAATATCACAGTGACATTGAGGTTTGTGATATATCTGATTGGATATGAGGAGGAGTTTTGTATCCACTAATAGGAAATAGCATGGTACCATCACCAAGTGAAGGAATGTAGTGGACCAGTTGAAAATGCAGTGCAACGTTATTGAATGCTGTACCTCCCCATCTCTCCAATTTCTTCACCCCATCCATGGACCCACACAATTTCTATGCAATCCCCACTTAGCATGCATTTAAATTCCATAATAATTATACAGCAAACAGGGGTTTATTAGGGCATCCAACCCTAAGGGGGAAAAGAGGGGTCAGCAGCAAACTGAGCTATGCAGGAGGTTTTACTGGTCTTCCATTGCCTTACGTAGGCTCAGCCTGTATAACACAAATGTCTACTCTTCACTTACCATAAGGAGGTGTAGCCCAGACAAATGTGTTTCCTGGGCTGTAACGAAACAGAGGTCGCCCAGGCATAGCCTTCACATTCAGCATGCTCCCACAGTGTGTGATACAGGGGTAGAAACAAATACCACTGAATGAAAACAGACAAGTTTGCACCCACTTCACAAGCTATCATGATATCATACATTTTGGGGAATGTTCCAATTAATAGCTAGCAAAACTGAATGCATCACAATGGAACACTGAACCAATCAGAGAGCAGCTTTCACACAGAAACACAGAAACACAGAATGTAATGGCAGAAATGGGCTGCTGGGCTTACCCAGTCTGTCAATTTTTTTATTTTTTTTTAACCTTCATTTTATTGCTGCAGACACTGTTTGTTCTACGGTACAATCTCTCCCCCGCCTCCTTACCCTTACGATTTCCTTGTGTCTGTTCCAGCCATTTTTTAACCCCATCATTGTTTTTGCCCCCACTATCTCTGCTGGAAGGCTTTACCAGGTATCCACCACCATTTCTGTGAAGAAATACTTTTCACATCCCTCCTGAATTTACTCCCCCTTGCAGCTTCATAGCATGCCTTCTTGTTCCAGAGCACCTTTTTCTATGAAAAACACATCAATCCTTTGCTTATTTACCTCTGTGAGGTATTCAAAGGTCTCTATCACATAGTCTCTTTCCCATCTCACTCTATGGTGTACATATTTAGCTCCTTTAGCCTCTTGTCATAGGGCTTTTGATGCAGATTCTGCACCATTTCAGTAGCCCTTCTCTGTACCACTTCCACTCTGTCTGCTTCCTTCCTGAGACTGTGGTCCCAAGAACTGGACACAGTACTAAAGGTGGAGTCTTACTAGTGATCTATGTAGGGGCAGCATGACCTCCATCTTCCTGATGGTGATTAGCAAAGTTGACATTACAAAAGTTGTGTCAAACATTGACTCTAGCAGTTGAAATCAAATTGGAACATCTAAATCTTCATACAAACTGAAGATTTATGAGTATAAATATTACACTGATGTTGTATAAGTAAAATACAGTATGCAACAATCTGACTTAAACAATGCAGTTTAATGGTTCCACCAAGTTGCATCAACAACAAAGTTGTCGAACGACTTTACAGTGACACTGTTTTGTCGACAGCAATCACATAGCCACAGCAAAGTGCCAATGGACCACCACAGCAACAGAGTGCTTTGTGGTTTGTGGGGGGCTTTGCCCCTGCACTCCCCATGAGGGGGAATCTTCACCCCCCCCCAAGAATGATAGATTACCAACTCTGGGGGAGGTGTATTTTGGGGAAGAGCAACCAACACCGGGAGTCAATGTATTGGCACATTGCTCCGGCATCCCATTCGACAGTGTGGATGTCAAATGGGTTGTTGTTGATGTGTTGGTTTTGCTGTTGGTGGTTCGATGTTCTGACGGCATGCCCAGTTTAACAACCCTTCTGAGAAGGCAGGGACTTCTATGACTCAGTCTTGGCTCTGTCACTCCTTAGTGAAGGCCCTGCCACTACATATTTGAAAATACATATTTTGAATCAGGTTATTGCATATCCCATGTATACTGTATCTCATTGCATATAGACAGAAATGACAACCTGATGCATTTCTCTGAACTGTATTATCCTAATACTGTCAAACTCTTTCAGGGACTGACAGCTCACTGCAACCTGAGAACCTCAGAAGAAAAGATATGACATGCAAGGAGGTGCATACAGGGTACATGACAACATAATGTGGTCATAAGGGAACAACAAAATTAGCAATAATATGGTCTAAATGTTGCTCATTTATTTCCATATCACACACTGGCATTTTTATTAATATTGTGTATCACTCACCTCTTAATAACCTGGCATGTTTGATCATTATTATTTGTATTTTTCAGTCTAACAACTGCATTTGTTATATTGAGCATTGCTATAGACAGGTGTAGATTGGGGTGGTGTGTCACTTGAGAGCTAAACAAATGCTGATGGTGGTTTAATGCAGCAGATATACCCAGAGTTCATGATCTGTCTGTTGATTGCATGAATGCTGGAGCAAAATGCTAGTTTTATCGATTCTGTACTGACACCTTGACAAATTTTGTGATTTTCAGTGCCACATACTTAATAGAAACATAGACATTGATAGCAGAAAGAGATTGTTAGGACCATCTAGTCTGCCCATTTGTTTTAGACCTGTTTTGACACTCTAGTTGCCCTTTGTAGTCAGGGCTCCCTTGTGTCTATCACATGCATTCTTGATTCTTGGGCCATTACTTTGAGACTAAGTGAAATATACATTCAAGTGTGGTCTCAATGAATAGGTGGGAGCTATCACTTTAAAATGCATACCCATATGTTACCTCAAAAGATTAATGTAAAATGTTATACGGTTAAATTCTAACCATCACCCCTTAATTTCTTATGAAATTTCAAAATATCCTTATATTTAATCTTGTCAGACAGGATTTATTTTGCTTTATAATATAATTTTATGTTGTATAAAAGGGTAAGGATTTTGCTTTAAAATGCATATGTGGTTTTGAAGTCTTACAGTAATATAAGAGGATAACTTGATAAAAGTGAAGGCACTTTTAATAGACAACATTTTAGCAAGTTTATACCTTGTCAAATTTTGTGATTTTCAGCTATGTGTACTTAATGCAGATTCTTGGGCCATTACTTTGAGACTAATTTAAATATGCATGCAGGTGTGATCTCAATAAATAGGTGGGAGTTAGAGCTTTAAAATACATACCCATAAGTTGCCTCAAAGGTTAATTTTAAAAGTTTTTTTTTTAAAGAAGCAAATTTATCTAAAAGAAAAAAAAACTCCTTTGTTTACACAGAACATTTTTATTTAAAAAAATTTAACATTTAAAATATGACTATTGCTAAAGTAGTGGAACTTAGTCTTGTTCATCTAGGAAAAGTCTTCATCACCGTCTGCTATGACAATATCATCTTGGTAAATACATGCATCTCTGTCCTCATCTGAGTCCTCATCATTTGCATTATAGAGCAGAGACATAACATCATCTGGAAATGGTGTGTCCATCCACTTTATGTTGAGATCATCAGCCAAGTGTGCAAAGCTACATTTGGGACATTGAAAAATGAAACAGAAGAAAGCCTGCACAATCGACAGACATAGTTGGCTCATAGAATATGTAACTTCAGGGCTTCCTGACAGAGTGGTAGCAGAGAAAGATCAGTTATTCTGTTGTCTTTGTTATATTTCTCCAAGAAGACCTGCTGCTGCACTATATTTACACTAGTAACTTGCTTCCTTCCATGCAGTTTATAGACATATTCCTCCAACAGATCTACAACATCCTTATCCATTTGCTAATCATGCCTAAGTTTCTGAAAGGCATCCAGGAATTCGGGGTACTCTTGAAGGATGGTCTAGCAATTCTTACCCTTTTTGAAGAATGTAGAAACATAGCCATTGCCTGTGAATGCATTGGAAACCGACAAAGGCTTTCTTTGTTGCAGTGGTCATTTCACATTTGCTAATGCTGAATATTTTCCTACTGTTCCCATGGCCATTTTCCAAGTATACACTTTGTTTGTATACTGAAAATAGTGACAATAAAATTACTAGTATATTGTTATCCCCAGATGGTGAATGGATGATGACAGGGCCTGGATGTATTGCAATGGCATGTTGCACATGAAGGGTAATTTTTGTGTCTGCTTCTTCTTGGTCAGAACAGAGATCATCAACAACTACAGATCCTTCTTTGGTGATCATGTAGCATTTGTCTCTCTTTGAAAAATTGATCACTTGTCCTTCTGGCAAACTTGTACAATTTTATCCCCAGACCTGCATGATCAAATCAATCAGGCGCTCCTTGTTAGATCAATTAGAAAGGAAGTAACTGAAATTCATTGCCACTTTGGTGTTGGGACCTTTGATAATATGCTTCTCACTAAATCCTCTTTGAAATCTCTCAGCCTCTTTGATTGACTGCTCTCTGTATGTATCTACAACAACATCCACTCTTATAAATCCCTTTGGAAGACTAGTCAGGAGTTTCACTGCCAGATCACCAAAGGTTTCAGGGATTCCTGTCATAGCCAACACTATCACCATTAAATCAACTATATATGCTGAGACACTTTTCCTTTTGGGAAGCTCCAAAGTGTTTAACTCTGGACAGTATTCTGCTAGCACATCAAGTAACTTGTTCTTTGATGTTGTCCATCTAGTTCCATCTGCATTGGCTAGACTCATCTGGACTGGGCACAGGCAATATGTTAATAACTTGTTTATATCTACAGGGAAGTTGTGCTTGTTTGAAAGGGCCAAACATTTTCCCACTATATCTCTTTCAAATTTAAGTACTGTAACTTTTCCTTTGGTAGTTATTTGCACTTTTTTGTTTGCACCATTAAAGGTTTTCACTGGGGCTTTTCAAATTGGACCAAAATATTTCTTTCTACCATTTTCCAGTCTTTCTTTGGCAAACTGTTCATACATTTCTGTACCTCATTCAATGATACTGGTGAGCTTCTCTTCAATATCAGGCACAACAGGTGCTCCCAAGGACAAACTGTATAGTCCTTCAGCATCTAAAGTAGCACTGAATGGGTTGATAAACTCTTGATCGAGAAGAGTCAATATGACTTTGAAGTATTGTTCTGACTTGATGATTTCCAATGGCAAGCATGCTTTTTGTGGATTACTGGTTAAACTGTGAAGGCCAGTCATATCCAAAAGTACCTCTCTGAATTTTGCTAAATGTGGCCAATTTAACACCCATTTATCATAGGCCATTTGATTTGAAGCGAAGTGTTTGATCCCACCTGGAATTTTGGCACTTCAATTGTATGCCTGCTCACCAGCTTGGCCAACTGATTTCCTAGAAGCTTTGTGATGGCTCCTTTGAACTGAAAGCCCTTGATTTCAATTAATGTCCTGGACCCTGGATGAGAAGCTTCAAGAGTTTCAAGTACGTGCACATAGTAAGCCCTACATCGAGCATAATGTTGCTTGTTAAAGGTGAAGAAGAGTGGCAGTGAATATTTCCTACACAGAAGTCTAAGATCAAAGTTGTTTTCTTTTATTGCTGTGTGGAGCAAATACTGCCGATCTACTATATCCAGATATGTCATCTAGAGCTATGGGGTTTTCTCCAGCTCACTGAGATGAATCCACTGCTTGAATGCTTCATTCTTAATCTGGAAAGTGACAATCTCATCTTCTTGAAGCAGTTTAAGGAAGTATATGGGTTGAGCTGGTGATGTGATCAGGACAAGCAATACTGCAGGGGTGGCATTCAATTCTGTTGAATACTCTAGAAATCTGACCTGAAACAATCACTCTAAGGCATCTGCAAAATGCTCATATATAGTCCAAGCCCAATTGTAATGCTTCCTATGCAAAACTCCCCTTATGCTGCTTGAGGCACAAAGACCAGCCTGAAATTCTATGTCCTCAAAGGTGCTGCCACCAAATAATTGTCTTATAATGCCAAAGTTTTCCAGGAATAGGTAGATATCTCCAAAATGAATTACTGGGAGCAATGTTCAGAAACAGGAACAGAAACTTCATTCCAGCCCACCTAAGATTAAAGAAAAAGAGACTTTTTGAGGGAGAAGTCAGTTGCAATCACAGCAGCACTTATGCTGGCAATAGACTGGACAAAAATGACTTACTCACCCCAAGGTTTTCTTCTGTCACACTTACTGCATCACACATATTAAAACAGCAGTACTAGTTAGCCAGTACAAAAAAAAGTCATCCTACATTTTTTTAGTAGTAATGTATTCCTGATCATCTTAAATTCTTAATTCTGGTATTCCATTCCAATATGTCTGCAATATCACCAATGTAGTTACACGTTGTGCATACTGCATGATATTGTGGAACTGATCTGGGAAATTCCACACAACATGATATTCCTTTGCTGCTGCTTCAACATCAAGAGTCAGGTGAACATACAGTAGGGCACATTTAGTTGCTGAGCTAATTCTTATGTTTGTGTGAGGTATTCAACTACAATGGCCTAATCAGTTATAGGTTTGTGAATGGGAGGAAGATATGTGATAGCTGTCTTCTTTGGTAAACTTGAATGATTGTTACAAACTAGTGTCAGCCAACCAGTAAACCTTAGGAAAAGCTAATCCTCCTTGTGTGCTTCCTGATTGAGTTTCCATAGCATTAGCTTTGCCTTGCAAATATTTACCACTGATGTTGGCACTGTAGACTTGGGCATATTGCCGAATGTGGTTGGCTCATTCTTTGAATTCACCTGTTGATGTTGTAAATTATTTTTGTTAGATACAATTGTCCTTCTTTTTGACTGAGGAATTTCAATTGAATCTTCTCAGAAAATGGAGCCTTCAGATTCTTCTTGGTATGCAACACTATGTGTGTATTGTGTATTGTTCCATGTCTAGTTACTACACCTTCTCTTGTATCAATTTAAACACAAAAGGACTACTGCAAACAAGGGATCCAGCTGGTGCTTCTGAAGTGGAAGCCAGCCCAGTCACAAGTGAAAAACAGAAAACAGAAGCACACAGAACAAAAGGAATGTCCACACCAGCAGTAGACTCAATCAGTTTACTTGCTTCATAAGCTTTGGTGAAAGGACAGGTTCTCCTCCTCACAACCTGGCACTTTGACTCATACCGAATCTTCCTCAGGGGTGTGGTCTGTGAGTTGGAAGCACCCTTTTTTACATCATCAGCTCATTTTACATTCAATACAACATTATATTGTGTGATGTCATACATTATTGTATACAAAAACAATAATCAACAGAAAAATTACCCTAAAAAATGTATTATACAAAGCTGATCTCCATTCCTTAAGTACAATTCATCAGGTTTACTGATTACAAATTACATGTTCCAAATAGTAAAAATAAGAGATTCCAACATAATTTGCTTTTAAGCCAAATATCAATATTAGATGGCCTCAAAATACTACTGTATATTCATTCATGGACCCAGAAGTTAGATCAATATACATTTCTGTAAATATATATATATATATATATATATATATATCTATATATATATATATATATATATATATATATATATATATATATAGGCCCAGATATTCAAAGGAGTTTGCCATGCGCAACAGGGTTCATATGGCAAGTCCTACATTGCGCCATTCTGTGATATTCAGCAGGAGGCAGTTGTGCCACTGAAAACAGGTTGAGCAACAGCGCAATGCAAATGAATGCATGCTCCACAGGAGGGGGAGGAACCATGCATAAACTGCACAACCCGATATTCAGTCGGGTTGTGCAGAGTTGTGCAGGCGCAACCCCCAACCTGCACCTGCACAACTTTGAGCCAAAAAAAAAAGGATCAAGTTGAGGGCCACCCACAGGTGAGCTGCTGTATTGCAGGGTGCAACACAGCAGCTGCCACCCGTGGCTGGCCCCAACTCAGTCCCTGTGCCCCCCACCAGCCCAATTCTGGGCAGAGCGTGAAAAGAACCCCCACCCAAACATCTCCCTAATGCCCGGTCATGGGGCAGAATGTATACCTGACAACCCCCGTGCCCGAGTCGGGCAGAATGTATACTGACAACCCCCAGTGCCCGATCATGGGCAGAATGTATAATGACAACCCCCAAAAATCTCCCAATGCCTGATCATGGGCAGAATGTGAAAGAACCCCCAGTGCCTGATCGCGGGCAGAATGTAAAAGACCCCCCAACCCAAATATCTCCCTGGTGGTCCAGTGGACTGTACTGCCCGATCGTGGGCAGAATGTCCAGTGACAACCCCAAACATCTCCCTGGTGTCTAGTGTCCCCCCCCACTCACCCGAAGCCCCACCACCCTGCTCCCCTGGCAGCTGGCGGGTGGCAGCATCCACCTGCCCGCTGCTCCACCGCCTTCGCCGACTCGATCGAGGCTGCACGCCATTGGCGAGAGCTAGAGCCAATGGGCGGCAGCCCATATCAGATATGACAGTCCAGATTGTGAATGATGTTTATTCACAAATCTAGACTGTCATGTACGGTATGGGCTGCAGACCCATTGGTTTCAGTTTGCACCAATGGGCGCAGCCCTACTGACAGTCAGGTCTGCCGCCTCGCCGCCGCCGGGGAGCGGGTGGTGGGCTCGTGGGTGGGTGGGGTGGGGACACTCAGACACCAGGGAGATGTTTGGGGTTGTATACTGGGCATTCTGCCCACGATTGGGCATTATGGTCCACTGGACCACCAGGGAGATATTCGCTGGGGGTCTTTTACATTCTGCCCGCGATCAAGCACTGGGGGTTGTTTCACATTCTGCCCACGATCAGGCATTGGGAGATGTTTGGGGGTTGTTCAGTATACGCTCTGCCTGCGATCGGGCATTGGGAGATGTTTGGGGGTTGTTTTTCGTTCTGCCCACGATCGGGTTGCAGGGCGCGCCGGGTCCCATCTGCCAAGCTGCCTGGCAGGGTGGACAGGCTCAAGTCCTCGGGATCGCGCATCTACACAAAGTAATGGCATGCAAATGGGCTATAATCAGATGCAATGGCCCCCCTGCCTTTGCATCAATTATATTCTCATTTGCATGTCACCTTTGAATATCGAAATTTGGCAAGATGAAAGAATGGTACTTGCGCCACCGCAAGTTTAATGCTCAACTCTGACAACTTGTGGTGGTGCAAGTTCCACTGCGCCATGCACAGTGGCTGTGGCTGGGGGGTGATATTCAAAGGAGTTGCTCAATAGCGCAACTCCTTTGAATATTGCTCCGGCCACACCCCTGTGCAACTATTTTGAGCAGCGCAAGGGCTTGCACCTCAGAATGGCGCAGTTTGAATATCCGGGCCCTAATCTTTTTCATCTTTTCAGAAAATTGCCATTATAGTCGCAGGGCTGCTGACTCAAGTGCTCTACTTGCATGGGCCATATATGTAACAAAGACTAAAAACATTTTCAAAAAGGAAAGTATAAAAGGTGAACAATGAATCCAAGTCTCTGATTAAATTAGCATTAACATTTTTGAAAAGTTTTACTAACATACTAAAATGCCAGCAGAATAGGCCTAATGGTCTTTCGCATCTGCTCGTTTGGTCAGCCCCCACCCTGGAAGCTGACTTTGCTGCCCCCCCTCACCTTCTCTGGCTTCTCCCTTCCCAGTTCTGGATATTCTCACTGCATTGGATTTTGCTTCCAGAACCCTTCCCCGTACCTGCCCCACCCACTCTTGAATCCCTCCACTGTCTCTGCCTCCACCAGCCCCCTAGGCAGTGCATTCCATGGCTCCACCACCCTCTCAGTGAAGTACCACCTCCTCCTTTCTTCCCTGACTCTTCCCCCCTCCAGCTTCCATCCATGACCTCTAGTGGCCTCCTCCTCCTTCCTTTGAAGCACCCTGACTGTTCCTCCCCTATGTACCCCCTTCATGTACCTGAAGACCTCTATCATGTCCCCTGGTCCCTTCTCTCTTCCAATTTGTACATATTTAGCTCTTTGAGCCTCTCCTCATAGGTCCTGTCCCCCAAGCCCCAAATCATTTTGGTTGCCCTCCTCTGGACCCTCTTCAGGAGTTTAATGTCCCTTTTTAAGTGTGGCCTCCAAAACTGCATGCAGTACTCGAGGTGCGGCCTCACCAAGCAGTTATACAGAGGGAGTATCACTTCCCTCCTTGTGGAGGTGATCCCCCTAGCGATGCATCCCAGCATCCTGCTGGCCTTGGCTGCTGCCCTCCTACAAGTCTCTGAGTTGTTCATCTTGACATCCACCACCACCCCCCCAGGTCCCTCTCAACCATCGAGACTTGTAGCATTTTTTCACCTAGCATAACATAATTTGCTTTTGCTAAACAGCTTAGAATACATGGATTTTTTCTCAAAAACTCATAGAAGATGCAATAGTAACCCCTTTAAAGGGTCATTAAAACAGAGACTAGGTTCATTTAACAGCATGTGTTCATGGAAAAACAAGTGGCAAGAGCTGCGACCTTGCATGTGTATTTTTCAGTACAAAAAAATTATCTTTGTTCTAAATAGAAGTCTACTGTGAAGAGAGACAGTACATTATTTTCACTTCAAGAATGGTTATAAATCCCATCTGTCATTAAGCCCCCAAGGTTTTACTATGTGTATTTTGTAGATCCGCAGCACATATGCTCCTTTTCTATGAGCAAATTTGGTCTATCTACTAGGGGACAAAGTAGCTATTATTTTTATGAAACGAGACCCTGTGTGAGCTAAACAGGACTATGGGTTTCAAAACATGTCAATGTGGGCTGTATTTGGAAGCTTTAACAACTTTCAAACCTTCAGCCTGTGTGGGAGACCTGTGGTAACTTCCGGGTTGCGGAGCATTTAAACAGGAGAGGGAGCGAGCGCTGCGGTATTGGGTTCCTTCAGTCCTGCATGTTGGCCAAAAACTGAGTGATGGAGCTGGAGCCTAGTATTGCCATGCTGTCTCTTATTTTTTCCAGAAAAAGACCAATCTTATTTTTCCAAAGTGAGTGGTTGCTAGGCTACTAAGGACACAGGAAACACTCCAGGCCTGTAGTTCTGACCAAAGGAAGAGCTGAACTACTGGGGACAAAGTAGCTTTTATTTTTATGAAACGAGACCCTGTGTGAGCTAAACAGGACTCTGGGTTTTAAAACTTGTCAATTTGGGGTGTATTTGGAAGGTTTAACTACTTTCACACCTTCAGCCTATGTGGGAGACCTGTGGTAACTTCTGGGTAACAGAGCATCTAAACAGGAGAGGGGATGAGTGCTGCGAGCTTGAGCACATGGTGCCTGTGTGTGTAGATGTGCACAGAGACATTAATTTATTTATTTAAAATTTTGGTGACCAGGTAGGCCCACCAAGCCCCGAAGGTCCCTTTTTCAGGGGCGACCCGGGATGCACCTCCCCACATGTGTTATGCATGTTGTGCATGAGGGACTGAGAAGTGAGAGACCTGCACTGGAAAGTAGGTAGAAATAAATATAGGTTTTGAATCTTTGGGTGCAATTTCCAGGTAGCATAGACAAATAGAGTCCATGTTGGTCACGTTAAGAACTGGGGAGCTGGGAATGAGATGTAGGGTGGATATCTCTTGTTCCCAGTGTATTAAAATTAAGGGACTGAAGACTATGATATTAGGCCTGGAGTTACAGCTAAAGAATATGATTTAGAAAGGGATTAATGAAGTGTGTACCCAGAAAATATAGCAGTCAAAACAGGGAGTGAATGAGCTCACGTCCAAATGAAATAGGGATGAATATGAGCAGCAGGATGGGTGGTATGCCCCATTACAGATGGTAAAATGTAAAAAAAGGGAGGAGAGCAATAAAACATCAGTACCCAATTCAGAACAGGGTGGAATCCAATGATCCAACAGCCCTAATAGGTAATATAAGGGAGAATGTAAGTCATGATGAGCAGGTGGATATTAATGGAGACAAAAATGTAGACACGACTGAAGGTAAAAATATCCAGTATTTGGTACCTACCCAAAATAGTTTTTCTCCACTAACTCAATTGCCAGAATCAAAAGAAAGTATAACCCCATTTGATGATTCTGGCCCTAGGTTTAGTGAGACTCTGCTTGAAGCCTTAGATGCCAGGAGCCCTATTGAACAAACGGGACAAAAAGATTTTGGGGAAAACGATCGAGGAATGGAATTCAAGAGGCCACAGATTTAAATATGCTGTATCAACATATCAGTCCATGTAATAGTGAGGCAGAAGAGGGAACAAGTATGAATATGGAAGTAGAAACATCTGGGGAACCTATGAGAGTGTTCATTATAGGTGATTCTATTATAAGATTTATGGATGCCTATACCACCAAGGATAGGAAAGATAGTTACTAGTTCATATTTGCCTGGGGCTAGATTGGATGATGTGAGGAAACTGCTTCCAGCCATAGTGAAAAGGAAAAATGATAGGCCCATTATTATTATACATACAGGAACAAACAGCATTAAACACACCAGGGAGGATTTAATCTACTTGGATTTGTTGAACATTGCCAGGATTATAAAATCCCTAAATGGTATAGGAGTCATCTCAGAGATATTGCCAGTACCTAGAGCCTTGCGAGTCATGAATCAAAAGATACATAGAATAAATAATTGGATTAGGAGACGGTGTGCACGAAATGCAATGCATTGTATAAAATGCTGGGAAGTTTTTAGCAGTCAGGATTGTTTGTATAGTAAGGATGGCCTGCACTTGAGTAGGAAGGGGAGTAAGGTTTTGAGAGAGCTCTTTAAGGAAACAATTAATAAATGTTTAAACATAGAAGTGGGGCAAGGTGGGGTCAGACTTGAAATTTCTGGCTGCAGTAAATCCCTGTTATGGTGAAGGTACATCAGGTATATTGGGGGATGACTCTTCACATAGCACTTGCCCAATATTGGATAAGGAACATAGATGAGAAAAAGTGCATGACAAGATAAATATACTACTACTGAATGCAAGAAGTCTTCGGAATAAAATACAGGAACTTCAGTAAGTTATGAGTAATAAGGGAATCAATATATGTGCCATAACAGAGACATGGTTAAAACCAGAAAACTGGGAACCACATATAGCTGGATACGAGTTCTTCCATACTGATAGGGCTTCTAAGATTGGTGCAGGAGTGGAAATTTTTATATCTAAGCATCTGAAACCTTATGAAGTTAATTTTAATATCAATAGTAATAAGGGTGAGCAGCTCTGGCTAAAGTTAAAGGCATATACTAAGTACAACCAAGTAGGGTTATGCTGTAGGGCACCAGGGTTGAGTAAGGCTGAGAATACTCAGTTTATGGAGGCCCTTGAGTTAGCAAACCTATCTAATAACTGCATGCTATTATGGGACTTCGATCTCCCTAAAATTGATTGGAAAGTGAGGCAGGGGAAAAGTAATTTAGAAAATTGGTTTATTGATTTCTGTATTAGTAACAACCTTGAGCAATTTGTTCAATTAATACTAGGAATGATAGTATACTCAACTTGGTTTTGAGTAACATGGAGGAGACCATAAGTGACATAAAAATACATCCCCCCTTGGGTGGCAGTGACCACAATATGATCACTTTCTCAATCAAGGAGACTTCCATAAATGTTGTTGGGGGCACAGTAATTAGGAATTATAAGAGGATGGATGTGGGGTCATGGGACTGGGAACACGAGTTAAAAGATATTGATATGGAAGAGGCATGGAAGAAGTTTAAGTTCAAAGTCCATCAGTGTATAGATAGATATGTCCCTGTGACAAATAAATGTAATAAACAGGGTAGGGTTCCCATGTGTTTTTCACAAAATGTTCTGAAATTAACACAAATAAGGAACAAGGCACAGAAGAGGAATAAAAAATGTCCCACTGCTGAAAAATCAAAGAAATATCTTGAGGTAGTAAAAAACTGTAAGAAGGCTATACAAAAGGCAAAAGCAGAAGCAGAACAAGTAGTAGCTAGAGCAATGGATAATGGAAAACAATTTTACAATTATATTGGGAGTCTTAGGACTGGAAATACGCAATTAACTAGTATTGTTGATGGGAAGTCTGTCATCACTAATGAAGTGGATATGGCAAATAAATTTAATGAATATTTCTTGGCAGGTTTTGATAAATATGATGTACTGAGCTTTGTTAATTGCAAAGTTGATAATGAGAGAGAAGATTTTGTGATCACAAAGGTGGAGGTATTTGAGAAGTTAAGAAGTTTAAATGTGACCAAATCATGTGGCCCTGATAAAATTCATCTGACATTCTTGAGAAACTTTGCAGAGAAATTGTCTGATTCACTTATATTATTATTTAATATGTCTTTAACCTCTGGTGTGGTTGTGCAGGATTGGAGGGTAGTTCATATAACTCCCGTTTTTAAAAGAAAGGGTGAAAATATACAGGTTAGTAATTATTGGCCTATAAGCATACCCTCTCAAATTGGTAAAATAATGGAGGGGTTTATTAAACAGTTTTTGCTTGAGGATTTATAAAGGCTAAAGTTTACAGATATAACCCAGCATGGTTTTTGTCAGGGGAGCTCCTGTGTCACAAATCTTATGGACTTCTTTGAATCAGTCAGCCTTGCTCTGGATAAGGGGCTCCCGGTGGATGTGATATATTTTGATTATAGTACAGCTTTTGATTTGATGTCACATCTTAGGTTATTAGAAGTGCTGGAAGAGATAGGGTTGGGCACTGGTCTTATGGGATGGATCCAATCATGGCTTTCAAGTAGGTTGCAGTGAGTCCAAATAAGAGGGTTTCTCTCTGAGTGGGGCACGGTGACCAGTGGGGTACCACAGGAATCAATTTTGGGCCCTACCTTGTTTTCAATCTTTACAGTTGATGTGCAGGGTTCTGAGAGTGTGTGGATTCAGAAATATGCCGATGATACAAAAATAGGATCAGTTGTAAATAATGAATAATCCATAAAACAATTACAAGGGTTCCTGAATTATTTGCAACAATGGGCTATAGGGCATAGGCATCTGTTTAACGTGGATAAGTGTAGTGTGATGTATATCATTCACAATAACTCTCAAGCTGTATCCATATTAAATAACAAGACTTTGAGTGTTACTACTTGTGAGAAGAACTTGGGTGTATTTATTACTAATAATTTGGGGTTCGAGCAACATAATAGGGAATTGATTAAGAAAGCCAATAGAATTATATGTAGCATTCTTAAGAATATCCGCAGCAGGAAGGTGAAGGTCCTGGTACCATTGCATAGAACATTGGTCAGACCCACCTTGGAGTATGGTGCTCCCTTCTCAACTTCTCAGACTGTAGGTTTGACAAAATCCTATGAGCGAGTGCAGAGGAGATTTACTAAGAAGGTTGCCCAGGTTAAGGATAAAGGTTACACTGAGAGACTGGAGACCCTTGATCTTTTCTCCAAGACATATAGGAGGGTAAGAGGGGATCTGATTTATGTATATAAAGCCCTCTTAGATGAAGGCCTGCTGGAATCAGCCAGTTTATGCAAAAAAAATATCAGAAAGATCAACTATAAGGCATAACAAATAAATAAAGCGTAATCTGTTCAGGACATCTAGGAGAGGGGCTTGGTTCAATCAGAGAGTAGTAAACAAACGGAATGCATTACCTAAAGAAGTGGTGGATGCACCAACACTTGGTACATTTAAAGCAAGTTTGGACAATTTTATGGGGGAATATAACTAGGGAGTTTTTCCACTAAACAGTGACTAGTCTATTATGCTCCTTTTGGGACAATTGACTAGTATTCAGTCCTATGACCTATGACCTCCGTACTTCAACAGTGGTACTTTGAGGCCATCTAATATTGATGTTTGGCTTAAAGGCAAATTATGTTGGAATCTCTTATATTTACAATTTGGAACATAAAATTTGTAGTCAGCATACCTGATGAAATGAACGTAAGGAATGGAGATCAGCTTTGTATAATATATTTTTGTAGGGTGATTTTTCTGTTGATTATTGTTTTTGTATACAATAATATATGACATCACACAATATGATGTATTGAATTCAAAATGAGCTAACAATGTATAAAAAGGGTGCTTCCCACTCACAAAGCACACCCATGAAGAAGACTCAGTATGAGTTGGAGTGCCAGGTTATGAGGAGAAGCATCTGTCCTTTCACCAAAGCTTATGAAGCACGTAAACTGATTGAGTCTACTGCTGGTGTGGACATTCCTTTAGTTCTCATTGCTTCTGTTTTCTGTTTTTTTACTTTTATCAATTTATCCTCATATATTACTTTAAAACTTCACAATGACCAATGCATTTCAAAGCAGAATCCTTACCCTTTTAGACAATGTAAAATGACACTATAAAGTGCAATAAATACTTTCTGACAAGATTAAACATAAGAATATTTAGAAATTTTGCAAGAAATTAAGGGGTGTTAGTTGGTATTTAACCTTATAACTTTTCACATGAATCTTTTGAGGTAACGTATTGGTACACATTTTAAAGATCTAGCTCCCAGAGTCTTGCCTATTTCTTGAGATCACACTTGAATGTATATTTCACTTACACTTGAGATAATGGCCCAAGAATCTGCATTAAATACGTGCAGCTAAAAATCACAAAATTTGTCAAGGTTTTACGTGTCAGTACAAAATTGACACAAACCACGATGTTTCCCAGCGTTCATGCAATCAACAGAAAGAACATCACATTCGGTATACCTGCCACATTAAATAACCATCGGCATTCATTTACCTCTCAGGAGACACCCCACCTCCATCTACAGCTGATCTATTATACATTTTGACAATTTTGCACACAAAGCCCAAACAAGCAAAAAAAAAATGTGTGGGATGATATTAAGTGGCCGATTTATATTTGATGTGATTAGGGACTGAACATTTGATTGAAATGATTCCAGATTCATTTCTGAATCTGCTGGTGAGCACAACAACATGACTGACTCAAGCTGCCTGAAAAACTAAGGCCAAGAAATACTGTGGTGTACAGTAGGTCATGTTACTGGGGTAACTTGACTGAATGCATGCACAGCTCCTAAAACACGAACACTTGATTAAACAGGCAATAATGGTGTGGAGATTGTGTTGCCAAAGCAATTAAGCAGAAAAAAACAAATGCTCAACTCACACTGGCAGAACTGATAACTCATATTCTAAACTTTACATTGGGGTCCATCATCTGGCTTCCATGTGAGCTTTCAGGGTTGGATGGGCAACCCAGTCCCTCTGCTCTGGGCCAGTGCAGTCTAGGGATTGACATGGAGGCAACATTTTCAGATTTCAGTTGAGGGATGAAACACTCATGGTACATCAATGACTTGTGCAGTAAAAGACGGGGGAATGAGTCAAGTCAGTGACACAAAGACACAGGTTTTGAGATTTAATCCTAAATCTTGTTCACAAAATCTCTTGTACTGTCTTACTGGCTCTAGAAGTACATGCATTTGTAAGCACAAGAAGATGCTGGCTTGTGCTTATGTTTGCTTATCAAGGGTAAAGCCCATCAAAACCCCCATGCCACACTGACAAAACATTTGCCACTCACGACTCCCCATCCCTAACCCTCACACTACTACAAGCTAATTTTAGCTTCTACTACTACTGTAATAGCCTGATAGTTGAATTTGCACACAAGAGGACATTAGAACAACAGAGAACAAGAATACTATTCTAAGATTTTTATGAGATAGGGTCTAGAATTATTTATTTATTTATTACATTTTGGTAACCGGATAAGCCCACTGGGCCCCGAAGGTCCCTTTTTCAGGGGCGACCCAGGGATTACATGGAAATATTACATGGGATAATATACAGCAAAAGTACATTAGAATCACATCGAGAGAAGTAGCATGGGATATCAAGGTTGAACATGTGATGTGATGTTCTGTTTTGATAGGCTATGCTGGTAGGTGTGTCTAGCAGTGTGGCAAGCAGGATGGACAGGCAAGAACAAAAGAAAAAAAAAATACCCTGACTGTTGGAAGAAGCTACTCCTAGCTCTCTATTATCATGCTTACATTTCTTCCAAGCTTCTTTTCCAGCAGCACTGACTAGGAATAAACCAAATTCCTAACCATGGACCCTGGGTCCACTGTAGAGTCCCTTTACCCATTTGATGGTGTACACTAGGCACATCTGGATGGATATGGTATGGGATACAAGTACTGTGAGGCAAACAAACAGTGCTAGAAAAGCTGCTAAGTTTTAAAGGGGTTACAAAAGATCATCAGATAGAGTGATAAAAATAAATTATTACAATGAATGAATGGTTTGCACATTTCTAAATTTTTTGCATGGATGTGGAGAATGCTTGATATCATTTTGGCTACTGCATCAGATGATGCAAGTGATATTCTATCAAGGAGGAAAACATCCATTGTTTGGTTTATTTTACATTGTGGTTCTCAACTTATCTGTAATATATTGTATTTTTCATATGTATGGTATATGTATGTGTTTCTTTAATCTGCTTGCCTTTCATGTGACCTGGTGATTTTAAATGATGTAGCATTTTTCTTGTGCTTTTTGAAGTGGCACAGACTCCCATGCATTTCTTGTTTCTAATGAGTAGGACTGTTATTAAAATTGCCAGGTGGGGAAACACACAATTATTGTAAAAGTGGGATTAGCACTGACCTCATATGCAGTTTGCTTATAATAAAAGAAATAGTATTTCAATTCAAATTACCAATACTTGCAAACACTCTCAGAAAAGAATTGCAAGAATGAAAACCAGATATTTTTAGTTTACTTATTTGTTCATCTCTATTTTACCTAAGCAATAAAACAATGCTTTGCTGCCCAGATCCGGGTAGTCCTTCACCCAGTCCTTTAAAACTTCCACCCGGATGGGCGTCTGGTCCAATTGAAATATCTCGACCCTGACCCCTCCCCACTTCTCTATGAAACACCCTGCACATATCCCTTGTCCCCAGCAAACCCCATTCCTCTATCTCCACTCTCAAAGCTGGCTTCTTGGTAAATGGAATGACCAGCCCGAAAGGACTGCCCCTGAAAACTATTATCTCCTGTAACTTCAATGTAGCTCCTACATTTTGATGCTGGGTGTGATCCACCACTCTTGGAGCAGGCGTGCTTAAACCAGCAATTAGGCAAAGAGCAGTGTGCCCTGTTATAATCTCATCAGCATTTATGTAACCCCCCCAGTGTGCTTTGTCCAGTCTTCATCTACTCCCCACAGCATCATCATGGTTTCAAAACAGAAGTCCAAATGCCTTGTGTCCCACCTCACATCTCCATGTGAAGCCATTCTCTGCCTGAACAGCTCATCATACTGTATCAAGCTGCTGCCCCCATCATCTTGTATGCACTTCCAATTATCAGTAAATATGCTAACAGCAGAGTTGCCAGCTCTGACTTTTTCTCCTGTATGATGGTGCTGCAGTAGATAAAACCTACTGACCATACATAGCACATATTTTTCCCCCTTAAACTATGTGTCTCTTCCCCTCTGTCTAACAACACCAATGCCACCACCATGTCACTTTTTTAAAAACGTTCCTTGTCCTCATATTTCTTCACTGTTTCCTTATTTACCTAGCCGAATACATCCACATACAGTACTTCCCTTTCTTTGGGTGCCAGAGGGACGTGGTCCCCATTACTCACACTTGGGAAGTCCACCGCCATGCCCAAATCCCCCCCCCATCTTATCCCCACTCCCTGCTGCTGGTCTTAGTGCCTCTGCCTTGCACTTTTTTATCTCCCCAAGCATGCTCTCAAATGTTATTTTTTTTTTTTAGTCTTTGGTAACTGGGTAAGGCCCACTAGGCACAAAGCACCTGTTTTCAGGGGTGACCTGGGAGCACTGGGCAGTTAAGTGACGTGCTTAAAGTCACACAGTATGCAAGTGGAGGTTGTGAGAATCAAACTCAGGTCTGGTCTGCTGGATGTATCAAGCTCGCTACACCTCATTCCTCTAACCTCTAGGCTATACTGCCAGCCACTTCCCTATCCTGTCCCTTCCCATGGTGCCTAGCATCTGCTCCACATATTCCCTAATACTGCTTTCCACTGACACCTCTACTGTACCTAGTTTCTTTGGTATTGGAGCCAGTCCTGGTGTGGGCACTCTTCTGTCTCGAGATGATACTGGCTGGGGAGATGGCAATGACTGGGTCTGAGGTATAGGCTCCGGTTGTCGAGCTGGAGGGGGGTTGTGGCACTGGGCACAGCTGAGGCTGTGAAACTTTTTCTGGTTGTGGCTGAGGCATCTGCAATGGCTGTGGCTGTGGTGTTGGTCTTGGTATTAACAGCAGTACCAGCTTTGGCTGTGGCCAGGGTACTGGTACCGGTATGGGCTGTGGCATAGGTACCAGCTGTTGCTCATTACCAGCAGGGGTTGTGGCACCAGGACTGGCTGTGGCACCAGTACTGGCAAAGGCAGTGGAGATGGGAATGGCTGTGGTACTGCAAGGGGCAGGGGTATAGGCAGAGGAAGTGGGATTGGGTTTTGGGGGAATGACGGTTGAGGAGGAGTAGGCCCTTAGTCCCTGTGCTCCTACCATCTTTCCTCTTCTTCTCCTTTCCTTCAGGCTCAGGTCCAGCTTGATCATCCTCCACTGACTCCAGCATTTTATTAGAATTTGCCACAAGCTCCATCACCATTTTATGAATGTTCTCCTTGGAGTTCTTTCACTCTCTGGGTGCCATTATATGCTTGTTCTTGAGAAAAATGTAAGATGATGTGACAAATTACTAAAACCCATATCAAGTCTTCTGAAACCCCTTTGTCCCACCCCTAATGTTAGTACCCAACCTAAGCAGGGCCCCGCCTTAGTAGTGTTAAATAACTGTATATATATATATATATATATATATATATATGTATGTATAGATTGATGGATACAGTGAAGCCCACCAGGATGAAGCCCAACTCTGTAGAATTCTGCAGTAGAGTTACTGCAGCAAACAATGCAGTTTCAAAGGGAGTTAATCCCTTTTGTCATGCAGGAAACCTGTGACACTGAGCTTCATCCTGGTGGGCTTCACTGTACACATTTCTGAATAACTTTTCAAATACAATGCTGTACAGTCCATTTATACACCTTAATGATTCTACCGCAAGCATGTTAACACTCCTGGTGCATTAGTGATTCCTGTGGTAAAACAGGGGGGATGAGTAAAGAATAAGAAGATGCTGACTTGTGCTTATGTTTGTTTATCAAGGGTAAAGCCCCTCAAAACTCCCATGCCACACTGACACCACCTTTGTCACCCACTCCCCTTCCCTAATACACACATAGTACTACAAGCTAATATTAACTTCTGCTAATACAGTAGTAGCCTGATAGTTGAGTTTGCACGAGAGGACATTAGAACAAAAAAGAACAAGAGTACTATTTTAAGATTTTGTGAGATAGGCTCTAGAATCAACCCATGAGGGGTAGCATAGGATAGCAAGGTTGAACACGTGATGTTCTGTCCTGACTGGCCATGGTGATAGGTGTGTCTAGCAGTGTGGCAAGCAGAATGGACAGGCAAGAACAAAAGAAAGGGAAAAAACATGACTGTTGGAAGAAGGTACTCCTAGCTTCCTGTTACCATGCTTGCATTTCTTTCAAACTCCTTCTCCAGCAGCACTGACTAGGGATAAGCCAAAGTCCTTACTGTGGCCACTGGGTCCACTGTAGAGTCCCTTTCCCCATTTGGCAGTGTACACTAGAGACATCTGGATGGATACAGTATGGGATAAAAGAACTGTTAGGCAAGCAAACAGTGCTAGAAAAGCTACTAAGACAGAAGGGGGATACAAAAGACTTAGATAAGAGTGACAAAAATAAATAATTACAATGAATGGCCCAGTGGTTTGCTCATTTTTAAATTTTGGCATGGATGTGGAGAATACTTGATATCACATTGGCTACTGAATCTGATGATACAAGCGATATTCTAACAAGGAGTAAAACACCCATTTTTTGGTTTATTTTATATCATGGTTCTCAAGTTATGTGTAATATATTGTATTTTTCATATGTATGGTATATGTATGTGTTTCTTTCGTTTGCTTCATGTGACCTGGTGATTTAAAATGATGTAGCATTGTTCTTGTGCTTTTTGAAGCGGCACAGACTCCCATGCATTTCTTGTTTCTAATGAGTAGGACTGTTAATTAAATTGCCAGGTGGGGAAACATGCAATTATTGTAAAAGTGGGATTAGCACTTGCCTCCTATGTAGTTTGCTTATAATTAAAGAAGTAGTATTTCAACTCAAATCACCAGTAATCACACTCTCAAAAAAGAATTACAAGAATGAAAACCAGATTTTTTTGTGTTTACTTATTTGTTCATCTCTATGTTACCTATGCAATAAAACAATGATGTGTCAAGTTACTTAACAATAAATTCATGAATGGTGGAAAATGTGAAATTTGTGCAAGATGTTCACTACCATTTTCCCAATAACAGCTTACTTCAACCCACAAGCTGAGCTTGATCATGTTCAGAACACAAACTACTGTTCTTAGAGCCTGGTCTCAACTCAAGGAGTAGAGCTGTGGTAGTACAATTTGTAGAAAGTGGCCAGCCTGCCAGTCAGAGCTTTGATTGGTCAGCTGGCATCATAGGTTTAACATTTTATATATGTGATAATGTGTATATTTTTAGTAGACATTGATATACAACATGTGTGTCCTTGCCCCAACCATGGAATGGAACTGAATATGCAGAAATCAGAATATATGAAATTGATAACTTTTTCAAGACTAAACATTTTGAGGCAGTGTGGTCTTAGAGCACTCACTTGGGATCCAGCAAATAACAGGTTCAAACCCTACTAGAACCAAATATTCCCAGTGCATCCCTAACAATGTCATCTAACCTCACTGAACCAGTCTACCTAGCTGTGGAAGTGGGACAAAGCAGGACCACACTGAAAATGAGTTATTGGATACTAACTGTGCTATCCTAGGTAAATAAATTGAAACTGAAAAGGATCACCAGATATCGGATGCCTAGCAAGTATGACCATAAAGGAAGATTTGTCAACAGGAATGTTTTTTTTTTGGTATGCTGCTAAATAACCATGACTCTTATGTTATTAATGAGAATTTGATAAGACCTGTTTCAGGAGTAAAGTACTTTGTAAACCTTTTCCCTATTCCCTGATTTGCAACAATCCTGGAAACAGAACATGATGAATAACCATCATTCTTAAGTTGTTAATGATAATTTAATAAGACATGTTTAAGGAGTATAGTACTTTGTAAACCTTTCCCTAGCCCCTTATTTGCAACATTCCTGAAAACAGCACATGCAGTAGTAATCAGAAGCTGTCATTTCACTGGATGTGTTTTATAAGCTTTATAAGATGCTGAAAGACTAATCTGCTAAAGTTGAGTAACTTATAAGCACACACTGAGCATTTCATTAATAAACAGGAACATGATAAATGATTTCTTGGACAATTACTAATCAAGTACAGTATTAATGTGAACAGACAAAATAGACAAATGAAACTGCCTTAGTCTTTGTAGTACTTTTTTTTTACATTATCACTCTTAAAATGCACTCCAGTCAATTAGAGTGCTGTGTCTATGAGTTGTGAAGGAAAATGCAGCTCTTCTAAATTTTGTACTTGACTACTTTTGGTACCACAAACTGTTTATTTTTTTTTTATTTCATAAAGGAGGTTGTGGTGTTTGTTTGTTGGGGGTGGGAGGCGGGCATTTGCCCTCAGAAAATGACCATATAGTAACAGCAATACTTCCCTTATTCAGTGGGCTGTTGGTCAGAAATAATACTCTTTGGGTTGTTAAGCTTGTGCATAACTTCTTTTTTTTCAAAACTGTCATGAGGAATGATGGCAGGCACATTTGGAAATTAACAAGAGTGGTGGAATTGGCCTGCCAGCCAGTGCATTCAAGTAGTAGTAAAATGCCATGTGCCTAGCCCATACTTTTTGTTTATTTATTTTCAATACTTTTTCGGGTGAAAGCTGCAAACTCAAGGAAGTGTAGGGGGTCACTAGAAGGAAAAGTGAAATATTTGTGACATAGTAAAATGTATAAGATATATAGACTAATGTATGGGACATTGTAGGCTAGAAGTTTTTTTTATACACCCAGAGTGTGTGATACCGCATAAACCACGAGTACAAAGCATTATCTATGTCTAGACATCACCACAATATTTCCTCTTTTGTCTGCAGGTTGGATCACTGTGTCATGATTGTTGTTAAGTTCCATGAGTGCTTTATTTTTATTTGCACTAAAATTTATGCAAAGGGGTAAGGTTTCGAGAACTACCTATCCATTTCCTGCAACAGTTTTTAAAAAGCTTTAATTGCCAGATTACTGCAGGGCATGTAGTAATTGGATTTGACCTTGAATACAGGTATTCAGAGGGCTTTAAAAGTCTGGTATAGATATACTGATGAGGTGGTCTGTGTATGGAAGCGACACCACAGGAGGCTGTGGAGTTTGTTGCCTGGTTAAATATAAATTATATAAATCCCAATTTTACAATCACAAGCAGTCGGGATGCATTAAACTTCTTGGATGTAACATTCACTGTCAAAAATGAACAAACTGTTAACAAAAGCTACTGAAAGCTAACTGCAACTAATAGCCTTCTACAGGTGGACCATGGGCATCATAAACGTTTGATTGAAGCCATACCTCTGGAATCTGTTTTCAAGATACAGAAGAAACTATTCAAATACAGAGGAATCCAAAACATAATCCATGGAACTACAAAAGAATTTCAAACACAGTTTTTTTTCCAGTTTAGTGTCTAGTCAGTTTAGAAGGGTTGCAACATGACTTGACAATCCAACATGGCTCCCAGTAATACCAATTGGTATATAAAAATGTGTGAACTGTTTGGCTTGCCATTTTGTTTGCCAGTCCAAAATGTTCAGTCTTCCACATCTAACAAAAAATGTGGAGATTTGGGAATTCAGTAATTACTCTATGACTTTTGTAGTGTACAGTATGATAATGGTGCAATTACTGTACAATGCACTCTCTGTATGTTATATCATCCTGTCTTTGAAAGAATTAATTTTAGAACATGTATGTTCTGTTAAACATAAAAAAATTGAAACCCCATCTTTGGGAAACACAATGGTAATCCGAAGGCCTTGACATTTATTGGAGTGGAGCATGTGGCTTTACATGGTGGCTCTGGGCAGACAGATTGAGGAAACTCCTACAGCAGGAAACATATTGGATTTTTGCTTTGAGTAGTCTGTAGCCCATGGGACTGAAAGATGAATGGGGCATGAAGCCATTTCTTTAACTTCAGAAGATTTTTACAGACTCTGAGTCTCTATGTCCTAGTGTAATGTATTACAAAGGACTTAATCTTATGTAGCAAACAGGTAGTGGATCTAAAAATCTTATAATACAGCAGTTGTTTTGCTTCAAAATATGACACATGGTTAAACTAATTACTTCTTTATTTAACCCTTTTTATATTTTTATTTATATCTACTTAACAACAAAAATAACCCCCACTCCCACTCCTTCCCCTTTCCACTTTCACTTTATGATTCCCATGTAGACCTCTTTTCTTTCTGTTTTATAGATATAGGCCCAGATATTCAAAAGAGTTGAGCCATGAGTAATAGGGTTGCGCCTGCGCAAGTCCAAAAATGCGCCATTCTGCAATATTCAGCAGGAGGCAGTTGCGCCCCCCAAATCACACTGAGCAACAGCGCAATGATAATGAATGCATGCACAACTGAAGGGGGAGGAACCATGAATAAATGGTGCAGTGCAATATTTAACAACTTGCACCATGTGCAATAGGGGAGCAAGTGGAAGTTGCGCCATAGCAGATATGAGCCAAAATAAAAGGGAGCAAGGGAGAGGCACAACAACGCTACAGGGAAGCCACATGACAGCCAAAGATAGCAGGGAAAACTGGGCAGCAGGGACACAGGGCCAGGCATGAAAGAGCACCTGGAAGCAACAACCACAAGGGAAGGTGTGGGGAGACAGTGCAGAAGGGGGAAGTACACCACACAGCAGTGAAGCAAGCATAGGCAGGTGTTCCTGGTGCAAGGGAAGTAGCAGTAAGGACAGCAGGGGGGAATACAGTAACAGCTGCCAGGGGGGGTAAACACAAGCCAGGGACATGGCCAGTGCCACCTTCCAGATGGAGGCTGTAATGAGGGGGGTGAGAAGGTGGGCAGCAGGGTGGCATGGCCGTGGAAGGGCCCGTCGGTGATATGCCCCCAACAGGCAGTACCAAGCCCGCACCAGCTTCAAGCTGTACAGTGATACTGAGATTGTGGGCCGGTACCACCTGAATTGGGCAATTCTGAGGTGGCTCTGTGAGCTGTGCAGTGATGTGATGCAGGCACCCACACGACGGAGCCATGCCCTGTCAGTGGAGAAGTAAGTGACAGCTTGCATGTGCTTGCTCACCACGGGTACCTTCCAGAGACCAACTGGGGACACCACAGGCATAACCCAGTCAGCCACATCATGCCACCTCACCCAATTCCTCAGCGCACTGCTGCCACGTGCTGTGGAGTACATCCATTTCCCCAACACACCGGCAGAGTGCACAGCAAACATACAGGAGTTCCACAGGGTAGCACATATGCCTGGCATGCTAGGGGCAATAGACTGCACCCATGTGGCCATCTGCACACCACCTGGTCCCAAGGGGGCCACATACATCAATCGCAAGGGCTATGCCAGCATCAACTGCCAGGTGGTGTGCAATGCCAGGGGGCGCATAATCAATGTCTGTGCCACACACCCTGGGGGAGCACATGATGCCTTCATCTGGCACCAGTTGGCACTGTGCCACAGATTCAAGAGTGGGGATATCCCCACTGGCCACCTAGTGGGTAAGTATGCAAACCACATGGACAATCATAGGGCCTGGGGGGGCATGGTCAGAGGTGACATGGGTAGTGGCCTACAAGGCCCAGGGCAGGGCGATGCTGATCATCAAACTAATCTCCACCCTCTACACACAGGTGACAGTGGATACCTACTCCATTCCTGGCTGCTCACACCCTACCGGCGGCCCGCGACCCCATCGCAGCAATGCTACAATGAGGCACACACCACCACACGTAATGTCATCGAGCGGGTGTTCAGGATGCTGAAGGCACGTTTCTGTTGCCTGGACACCTCCGGCGGTGCCCTACAGTACAGCCCCTCAAAGGCCTGTGGGCTATTCCTGGCCTTTTGCATCCTGCACAACATGGCCAATGAATGTGGGATAGCCGTACAGGTTGAAGAGGGGGACAGTGATGGGGACGATGAGGTCACCGGTGATGATGGTGATGGGCAGCCCCTCCTTGGGCGACAGGACCCCCAACTGCTCTGGCTGGCACAGCTGCACCGGGACACCATCACATAGGAGCACTTCAGCCAACCCAGGTAAGTCATGTGGCCATGTGCAACCAACAGTGGCTAAGGCACAACTCACAAACATGCATGGACACACACCAGGGATACATGCCATCAAGGGAAGTGGCAGAGCATGGAACCACACACACAACCAGGGATGGATGAGGTCTAACATGCCACGCGGACGGACACACACACACGCACACACACACACACACACACACAACGCACCAAACATGCACAAAGGGTAGGAGGCACACCGACCCAGAAAGCCACCCCTAGCCACACACATGTCCACAGACCACCACGCCTACTGCCTGTCCATGTGCGTGTGTCAGATGCTGAGCACCATTGCACATTGGTGTACAGCGCAATGCAGGCATCATCATGCACACACAACTGCAGACAGCAGCCGGGAGAGTGTGCAGATGGACTGTGTGTCAACGTGCAGGGCCGGGTACCCACCTGTTCAATGCCCACTGAAAGACACAATGCACACAGGGCAGCACCAGACAGTAGCCATGTTGGGTGACAGGTCAGTCACATGACACAGTGCACTGGCCACCACGGATGCGTGGGTGGCCCTGCTGAGACCTGCCAGCATTGACAGGCTGACCACTAGCCTCATGGGGTGGCACCGATGGTCCCCCAGGGGTTCCACTGTGTGAACATGACCGTGCTCACCCAGGGGTCTGCAGGACACCAAACTTGCCTGCGCCAGGCATGCTCAGGATGCCCACAGCTGAACCCGGTGTTGACAGGGAGGGTGTCGCACGACACCAGGAATGGGGGGTGGACAGTGCACTGCGTGGTGTCTGCAACGCATGGTCACATAACTGTGTGCCCATTGTGGTCATGACAGCAGTGTATGTCTGTGTCTGCCTGTCAGTGGCAGCAGTCACATCCTCCCACAACCAGTCCATCCCTGCCAGGATCAGAGCGGTGTCTCTGCTGTGATGCTCCTCTGCCCGCTCCAGAGCCGCACGCAGTGCATCCACCAACGTCGCAAGCCGCATCTGCTGCTGGACTGATGCTCGCAGTAGGTGGCTGTGCTCATCCAAGAGGTCATCTACCTCCTCGGCATCCTGTCCCTCAGGGTGTGCGTGGTCCTGATGCTCAGCACCCCTTGAGGGTGGGCGCTGCACACCAGGACCAGGTCTGGGCATGTCCACAGGTGGTGCACAGATGCCGCCCCTTGACTCTGTACCCCCAAGCCCATTGGCTGACTGCTGATGCTGCCCCTCTGGCTGCTGCTCCCCAGGGCTCACTGGTGCTGCCACAGTGGCCGCAACAGTCCCACTGTCCTGTACACACACCAGTGCTGCCCCACTGGTGCTGACAGGCACAGGCTGGGACTGTGCTGACAGGCAGGCCTCCACGGCAGCACCACCCACAGCCATGGCCGTGATGTTACCTGCTGTGTGGCCATCCCGTGGCACACACGTGTCACTGCCCATGTCGTTAGCGACATCACCCTAGGTGATGGACCCGGCACTGGCCCGAGTCACAGCATGCTGGCATCCATGAATGCTGGCATGCTGGGACATGGGCAGGGCCTCCTCTGCACCTGTTCCAACAACATCAGTGTGGACAGCCAGGCGGGCCCACTGTTGCACTGAGCCACGTATACCTGTGGAGGTGGATGGGCCCTCCTCCATCTCCAGCTGACTGTCCTCAGTGGACAGGCCCACCACCGCTGACCCATGCAGATGCTCAGGATCTATAAGGAAAACAAAGTCACGTTACTGCTGGACCTACCCTGCTCCCCATAGACAGACCATGACCTACTATGCAGTGATGGGCTACCACCATCTGGAAGCCACCACCTGGAACACCCAATGGCACAACGCTGCATGCTTCCAGCAACCTCTCCTCCTGTGGGGTCAGGTGTACCACCTCCGGCTGTCCCCCACCTGTTGCAGCTCGTGCTGCCCTGATGGCAGCCACCTTCTCCTTTATCCTCCTCCTGTCTGTGCCCATCTTCTTCTTGCAATCCTGCATGGAGTGCTGGTGGCTGCCATGCAGGTTCCCTGCACGTGCCACCTCCTCCCATGCAGCAGCATGGGCTTGAGGTGTTCCCTGCCATCCGCTGAGAAGCAGCTCCTGATCCAGGTAGGCCTCAAACAGGGCATCAGTCTCAGCCTTGGTGAAATTAGGCCTTCTCCTCCTCCCACCACTCTGTTCCTCCTCTCCAACAACTCCCTCAGTCATTATTTAGCCTGTAAGAATGACAGTTGTTACCTGAGACTGTGCAGTCCCATGCATGTCCCTAAATCCACAGTCCACACTCCCAAACAGCATGCAACTCATCAATAGACTGCAGTAACTGACTATGGCCAGTGCAGCCCAATGTCGCACTTTTATAGAGCAACCCATGCAAATGAGGTGAGGCGCAGCTTTAAGTGGATGCAAATTGCAGTGCTGCACCATTGAATGGCTGATTAGCTGTTTTGCATATGATGACTGAATATCGCGCTGTTGCGCTTTGAGCAATTGTGTTGAACGTGCTGAGCCAAGGGCGCAGTTCTGTGACATGCGCAGTACACACCTCACTGCACATGCCCGGGTTGCTGGCGCAGGCGTCTGCTGCGCTGCTGATGTGCTGTGAGCAGGAAGCAATGCAGGGCATGGCCACCATTGTGCCAGTGGCGCTACAGTGATGTTCACCTACATGGCGCTGTGGCACTGGGCCATCATAGGCACACTGGGACATCAGCGCAGTAGGCCGCTACTGGAGGTAGCACACAGGCATCCAATCATGCTACACGCATTGGGTTCCAATGGCGCTGTGCCTGTCCGTGCACCAGAGCCCCTTGACCCTGTGCCCAACCTTTTCCCCTAGTCACCATGCATCAGGCATGGGTGCACCACTATCGCGCTGTTCGGTGACAGCGCGATAGGGAATGGCAGCGCTGTACCGCGCAGCATCTGCACGTGGGGAGCCGTGCTGCAGAGTGCCATTTTGGCTGACTGAGCTAGGAGAATGGTGTGGAGGAGGGCTGCACAGTGGAGCCAAGTAGAACTGGCCAACCTAGTGGCCATAGTGGAGCCACTCCATGGACCACTGTTTAGGGAGGCACCCCTGGACAGGTCTAGGAGCCAGGTGTGGGAGGAGGTGGCCACTGCACTAGAGGAGGCCACAGGAAGGGGGTGGACAGCAGAGCAGTGCCGCCACAGGTATGGTGACCTGCGGCGGAGGGAGCCAGACGTGCTTGCCTGCCTGCGGACATGTGCCAGGAGGGGCACGGTGCTATGGCCAGTAGGTGTTACATCAACACACTGTTATCTTCCATATGGGTATCACGGTTGTTTGTGTCCAGCACATGGGGGAGGGACCATCCGGTGTTGGCTGTGGTGGTGTCATCAGGGTGTGGGTGGGTGGGTCTGGCTGGGTGGGAGGGCACACACATTGGGGCAGGGGCTTTGCCACAGGATTGTACTGATGTTCCTCTCCATGTTTGCACCACAGGGCCAGAGGAGCAGCGTCTAGCCCGTGAAATGCAGCACCACCAAGAGGACAAGGACGCGAGGAGGGGCGACGGTCCACAGCGCCCAAGGGACCAGCCCGATGATGGTGAGTGCCATACCTCCATGATTACTATTGCACGCTGTGTAACAGGGTGGGCAGTGGGGCATGGCCACCATCCATTGACACCACTGCCATGCACGCAACTTGTTACAGTCAGCACTGTCCAGTGGCACTGCATGTCTGGGAGTACGCTGATGGTGGTCCATGCGTGTACCGGGTACATGGCTGTGCCATTGCCTTCACACCACATAGCCATGTCACTAAAAGGCCATGGTGGTGCTGTGCATGACTTGGCCGGTGGGTGTGTGCAGCGTTCCGCATGGCTGTATGCACCTGGGTGGGCAGGTCTAGTGGACGTGATCACTGTGGGTGGTCACACACCACCACAGAGGCATGTCCCATGGTCGTATGCAATGCACAGTGGGTGGGCTGTATGGGGCTATGCATTCACACCTATTGACTGTGCTCCCTTGTCCTAGGTGTCCGCCAGCTGATGGAGATCAGGGAGGCGTTGAGGGAGATATTGACTGTGGCAAGGGTGTCATTAGAAATCCTTCAACGGATCGACCAGATTGGGGTCCGCAGGAGGCACCGGTGGCAGAGCAGCCAGAGCGGAGAGTGGGGCTCCCTTTAACAGTCCCTCTGCCCCTGACATCCCCTACCCCCCTGGACCCACTCTCACGCCCCTCCTTTTCTGTCCCATTTGTTCAACCCTGCCCCTTACCCACCCCCACCTTGTTTGTGGCCCTCCCCCCCAACTTTGTATATAGTTCATTTTGATATTGTTTTGTAATTCAGATCTTTTGATATGAATACTGTGGTGGTCTCTGATTTGCAGTGGGCTATAGGTGCTCAGCTGCAGTGGTGTGCATGGCGTCAGGGGTGGTGCAGTCATGGGTATATGTGTGTGTGTCCATGGGGAGGTGACTATGGTGTGGGGCTAGCTATCAGTCAGTGTCTGTGGTGTGTGTGTGTTGTGCCCTGTGCACTGGATGACTGTGTGCAGTGGTCCATGGTGCATGCTCTGTGTCCATGGCGCCCCTGTCAGCCCGTTCATGGCCTTTGCAGCTGACACCCATGCATGTCTGTGACCTGCACGGTCTGCTGGCATGTCAGTGGTGGCTGTCCATGCAGGGCAGCCACTGTACCTGTCACAATGCTGGGTTGCCTCCTGTCACTGGTGTGGTGCATGTCTGCCTTGGGTGACACTGTGGCCTCCACAGTTGTTGATCCACCTCCATGCTGTGGCCTGTGTGTGTTGCAGGGGATGTGCACCACTGTCTTTGACTTTTGCTCTGGGCAAATGATGGTGGTGTACAGGTCCACAGTGCCTGCGCAGGGTGGCTGGCACTCCTGTGCCATGGAGGACTGCAGGTTTTGTGTACACAGTTTACATGGGCCCATGCTGGGGGCTTGGTTGCCCTGCTACTGCGTCTCTGTGTTGTTGTGCCCTTGGGTATGGGTGGGTGTCTGTCCATGCACTATGTGGCATCTGGTAGGGTGCATGCTTCCACGCACCACTGTGTGTGTCTGCACTGGCTGTTGTGGCCAGTGCTGGGTTGGGGTGTGTCATTGGGAGAGTGTGCAGGGTGCTGTACCACTGGTGGTGGTGTCCGGGGCATGCCCTGTCCCATGTGGGGTACCTCGTGTGCCGACGCATGGTTGGTCTCTCAGCTGTACCTTGGGGGGGGCTGTGTGTGGTGGCACTGTGTATGCCGTTGTTGCATTGCTATGTGCTGCCACCTGCTGATGGGTGCTTGTGGTGGGGCTGCCTTGCATGGTTCTGTGGTGCACAGGGTTGCATTGTCACAGTGGGGGTGGTGGCATGCATGGGGTTTCCTGCAGTGGTGGACGCTGCTCCTGGGCAGGGTGTCTGGGGGTCACGGTCCAGGGTGTGCTCTGCATTGGGGGGATGGTGTGGCACGGGGTGGTCAGCCCTCCTTGTGTGCCAGTCACAGCTTGCCAGGGGGTGTGATGGGGCACCATGGCCCGGCTGTGGGTTGGTTGCTTGTCTCCATGGGCCAGTGGTTATTCCAGCCCTCCCCCAGTTGTGCAGTGCATGGGGTGTGTGGGGATGATGTCTGTTCTGCTGTGTGTTCCTGTGCCCATCTGTGGCATGGGTGCTGGGCCCCTACCTCCCTGGTTGTGCAGTTGCATTGCCGCCCTGCTGCTGGGGGGCATCCCTGGTTGCGCTATGGCGCCTCCGGTCTGCTCAGCTGAACATCCCTTGTTGCGCTATGGTGCATCAGATCTGCTCAGCTTCCCTTCCCTAGTTGCACTATGGTGCAGGTGGTGCGATATTCAGTCTTCGGCTGTAGGTGCAGTTTGGCTGGCTCAGTTTTTGAATATCGTGCCTCTTGCGCATGGGCGCAATGGACTTGCACTTGCTCCTGCTATTGCGCACTTTTTGGGGTGCAGTTTGAATATCTGGGCCATAGTGTTTGGTTAAATTGGGGCACTGGTAGATCCGCAACAAGAGGAATTTTTGCAGAGAAAAGATGGGTGATTGCATCACCTGGAAACTCCACTGCTTACTGTCACTGTCTCTCTAGTCTGTCTGGTATAAATTGTCTGTGCTTGAATCAAATGAAATGGTTAAATGATGAAGCTTATTTAAACCTAACAGATCAAGACCATACCTAAATTCATTGTCTAATCTAATTTATACAAGCTTTTATTGCATGTTAATTATTATTATAACATGGGTACAGGTAAACATGCAATGTGATTGGAGGAGTCCCCTTGTGTGGTCATGCATTAAATTCCCTTTTTAATGCATGGTTCCACCGAGGGGCTCCCTGCACCAGCTGTCAGATCCTTTTCCTGAGTTGCGAAACAGAAGACAGCACAGCAGCCATGACAGAATGTCTGAAAGTGTGAGGGCACTGCAGCGAATCACATACTGTGTCATACCCCCACAGTTGTCATACTATGACACCAGTGTGTCACTGTTCTCCCACAGTCATGTGCCACAAAACAGAGATGTAGAGATGCTGACAGAGAGAGAGAGTGAGAAAAAGGGATAGCAAGAAACAAATGTGTGGATGATGTACCCTTCTCTACCCCCCCCCGCACATATCCATTGTTCAAGAAAGTACACTGTTGGCACTGATGTATACTGACCCACGATGTGTGTGACTTCTTGTATGCTTCTGAGGGTGTATGCAGTTGTTGCCATCTCACTTCAGTGGTGCTCTTCTCATTCACTGCTGCTCATGGTTTTTAGTGCACAGGGCTGCTGTATCCCCTAACTGGCCCCTGACTGTATGGATTGCCACTCACCCCAGTGTGGATATGTTGCAAGCCACCTGCTGGCTCCTCTGCAGACATAGACAAGTGTGGCATAGTGTCCCATATCATCCAACTACTGCTGCTGTGGGCCAGTGATCTGTGGTACAGCAAAAAGTTGTAGCTTACTCCTCACAGGTGATAAAGACTGCAACAGTTTTGGGTTTCACCAAACACCTACTGCCCTCAAAATCATAGCCACTAAAGTGACAACTGCATGGTACATACTGCTCCCTGTGTCCCATAGTATATGATCACCAAGCCCTGTGTCCGTGTGAGAGCAAGTGAAAATTGGGCCCTCGCTGTGATCAACAGCATGGGTGTTCAGGTGATCAGTTGAATTTAGTGCCACAACATCTGTCACTATCGGCACTGTTATAGCACCCGATCAGAAGAGGCAGGACAGACGGTCTGTGTAGTGTCCAGCGGGGTAAGTGAGCAGGGCTTTTGGCAGGCAGCGAGTGGAAAAAGTGTCTTTGTACCTGTGCAATGGCATCAGGTACTCTGATTGCCCCCTGCAGTAGGGTGGGGGTACTGCTGTGTCCTGAGATGTGTGTGTGGGCAGAAGGGTTAATTAATTCATAAGTGTTAAGAGTACGGCTGACAGCTCTGACCCTGGAGCAGAGTAAAAACTTCTTCTTCCCAATGGTGAAGCATGTTTGGTGTGGCTGTATGTAACATGTCTCCTGTGCATTATCTCCCATGCTGTCCTATCGCAGGTTTCTCCTGAGATGCACATCTCAAAAGACAGAAGTTAGATAGCGTCAGAAACACAGAGGTACAAAACCAAAGAGGCACAGAACAACACAAGCAGTAGCCACATGGCATGTGTTGAAACAGTTGTTTTCCAGTTCTCTGTCATGTGTCTCCGCAGCTCTGTTGCCACAAATATTGTTCACACAATACACAGCTGTGTGAGGCATAATAAATGTCACACGTCACATCAGTACTGTATGTGTGACATGTCTATATGCTCAACACCTACACACTGTGGTTATTTTGTACAGCACTACTTTGTCAAGTGGTAGGATACAGTCCCTTTTTCTGTCTTTCCAGACAGGAAAAACATGTTTCTCTGTGGGTTTTTTGGATTTTGCACAAAACCCATGTTATAAGTGCAATAAACCACTCCAGGATGTGGATTTATAGGCACTTAATGCATGCCTAGGGTGCTGTGAGGACACTCAGCCTGCGATCTCATGCCTCACAACACACCCCAGGCATGCATTAAATGCCTATAAACCCGTGCCCTGTCATGGGTTATTGCTTACATAGGTTATTATGAATTTAATAATGTTTACTTTTGCAGGTGTTTCATTTCATTGGGTCCACTAAGTGGTCATATGTGCTGAGTATTGTAAACATCATGACCATGATACAAATGATGCCACCACTAACAGGCTATTTAAGAGAACGGTTTGGCTCATAATCTCCACCCCTTGATGAAGCTCTAATGAGCAAAGTGCTGGGGCATTAGCTTGGTAGCAAATGTTGTCTGTATGTGCGTGCACTGCGTGCACTGTGATTCTATCAAATACATTTTTGTCTCACTATTTGCAAAATACTGCCTTATCTTTGTGATTCCTTGATATGAAGCTGCAATTTGCTGTGTCTACTCTGAGCCGGGGTAGCCACCCCAAGCAGTAGCAAATCACACCTGCACAAAATAGCCCCAGCTGTTTTGAGATTGTTCAGCAGTGAATGCAGGGTTGCACATAACAAATGTATTTGGACCAGGGCTGCAGCTATGAATTTTGGGGCCCAGGACAAGTCACTTGAAATGGGCCTGTTTCCGAAACCAGCTAATTGCAGGGGTAATGCCAGCTCCTCAGGTGGGCCCCTCCTGAGCGCGGGGCCCCAGACAACATCCCCACTTTCCCCCCATTACTGTGGCCCTGATTTGGACCAGAAGAGATGCATGCTACAGCTCTGCTTGTTCTCCAGTTTTAAAGCTACACAGAAGCAAACAAAAATTGGAATGCATCTGACTTGATTGACTCTAATGCTGTATTAACTATCTAGTTAAAATGTATAGAAATTGGTTAATGTGTCATTTGAAATGTGTTTCTCTCTGGTCAATAACACAATGACCAGTTATTATAAAGGTATAGAATGCTAAAAACGTTATATTTCTTCGTGAAACAGGCTGAAGCGAAACCAAATTCCCCAAAAAAGTTTACAAATGTGTTGCTAAAATAAATGTAACCCCCACACTTGAAAGGTTATACCTGTAGTTTGATGGGGTGAGCAACCAGCCATGCCCCCTTCCTGAGCTGTATAAGCAGTTCCTCCCAGCCTCCTTCTGAAGCACTTTTTCTTTGCCAGCTGGAGGCTCTGTTAGTCTGTCTTCTGCCTTGGGGCCTGCTGGGGCTAACCCTCACCCCCAGCATTGCTTGTGCTTTGAGCTCTGCTGGGTTTGTGCTAACCTCTGTTTGTTGTGTTTTCCTGCTTTGGTTAGTATTTCTGCCTCCGGCTGCTGTGTGCTTCTTTGTGTTGCTTGTTTTCTATTCTCCTGGTTTGTATTTTTCATTTTGTGATTTCTTTGGGGTCTTTCTCATTTTCCTAGTATCCTGTTGCCCTTTGTTCATATTGTGTTTGTCCTGTGCCTGTGCTCTCAGGCTCACTATTACTCACCAGATTTTGCAAACCTTCTGTTCACTGCATTGTTATCTGTATACTTCAGCTCAGCCTGCTGTTTCCCTGCCTGGCAATCCTCAGTTTTCCTGCAATTGTTATTGTATGCTTCAAATCGCATTACTGTTTCTCTGCTGTCTCCTGTGCTTCCAGCTTAATTGTTTGCCCCTGGTCCAGGCTCATACTGCTCAGCTAGCATCAACTCCCTGTTCTGTAGCTCTGCTCCTAATTCACTTAGTGCTAGTTACACTCAGACAACTGTTTCATTACTACACTAAATCTTTCAGCTATTAAATTAGCTACTGCCTCAGTGGTTTGCTATCATTTGCCTGTGACCTTAACTATGACCTTGCCAGTAAAAATACATCTGTTTTGGGGTTCCTACCCTATGAACATTACAGTGCTGTTTGGTTTCATGGTGCTCACCTCATGGCTTCCTGTTATTCCCATGGTGGGGGACTGTGATGTCATGGTGGGGCATCATGGCTCCAGGTACCATAGCAGAAGCATGTTTTACGTAAGCTATATGATTTTGCCATGATTTCCTGCCTACATGACATTCAGTTGTCCATGCATAAATCATTAACCTTGCAGCCTAAATGGCCTTCAGATAGTCATTGCATTCCATTACTGTGCTGCATGCTCCTTACTGGAATAACCTATCTCCACCTTAATGGCATTTAAGATATTCTTCCAAATCATATCAATTCACTTTTCATGCTGAAACCATGGCGTCAAATACTTTTATGTAAACTATGGTTTGCTCCTTTATGGAATTGGTTGGCCAAACATAAACGTAATTCAGCTTACCTCATTTGTGATGCATCATTCTTACCTATGCTGCTGCCCATTTTATAGCTTTTGCAAATGCTGTTGCAAATCCTTCTGTATATCTCCCATCTGTTAAACCTCATTGATTCAATCACTAGCATCACAACCTCTCACTGCTTAAAAAGCTACCTTCTATGTCACCATCAGTTCGGCTTCTATAATGGAATTGGTTGGCTTGTTTTCCGCTAGTTGTTACTACTATCAAACCACAAAATGCTGGCTCACACTGCAGCATCCTACCTCACCCAGACCCTGCCTTGGTAGTTCTCATGGTTGCAGAGTTCACTCACAACCTTTTTAATCTTGCGGTTGCAGAGTTCGCTCTCAACCTTTCAAAGCCTGCCTCCTCATCAATATATACAGCCGCTGGCTTCACCCGGCCTCCTTGTCAATAATCTGCTACCTAATCTGTGGCTGCTGGCTTCACTCAGCCTCCTTCTATCTAGGACTCAAAGTTGATTCATACCCTCATTCATAAATCAGAGGCATGCCAACCATGTCCATTACATTACTGGTTCAGGGCTCACCCTGTAAGCTGACGGTCTCAGCTGCACTCACGAAGTCTGAATCTTGAGCATGTGAACCTCAGGGCTGGGTCCTTCTCATCTGTCAATAGTGGGAATGTCCTCACTCCTGGAAGAGCTTTAGCATGCAGTCATCATATGGTGAACCTCTTGATGAAATATTTAAGACTTCAGCTGCTGAGGGGTGGAACTCTTACAGCTGAAAAGCACTCCTTTGGCAATGGCATCACCGTGGCACCTTAGAAAGCTATTCTCCCTATAACCACCTCTGATTCACCCTCTTTGCTTTAGTCAGTAGGCCAGTTGAGTACCTCAGCAGTCATCACTCTTCTCCTCCAGCCTTGGGGGTCTGCTATCACTTCAGAGTACCCATTGTTGCAAAGACCTCTCACAACCCTTCATGGCATTCTCATTGAAGGGATCGTGAGAGCTTTCCACAAAATTGGAATATTTCCTCCCCTTAGATTGAGTTTCTAAATTGTACCAGCAGAGCCCTCACTAAAATGAACTACCCTAGCCTGGAGGGAAGGTGACCTGGGCCTTGAATCCCCAGAGACTTCCTCCTTTTTAAAGGGGTTTTTCCTCTCCTCCATGCCAAAGGTCATAATATGTAGTTAGTTGTTTATATTATATTGCCTAGTTTTCTTAGGTAGGATACCACTGTTGGATGGAAATGGATAGTGGCCCCACTAACTGTTCCCTCTCTCCTTAGGAAGCCCCCTGATGTGATTAGTGCAATCCATTTTATCAGTGCAATCCTGACAACCTGTACATCTCATTTGTGTTTCATCAAGCTGTCTCACTGCTGTCAGTCTTCTTCTCTACCTCATAGTCATTTTTTACTGCTTAATGTTCTTTTTGGGGCTCATCTTAAGGTACCTTTAGCCAAGGGCATCTTTCCCTCAGCACCTCTAGTGGTGGAACACTTTTCGAGGGTTCCTTGCCTTTGGTATCCCTACGGAGTGTTAAATCCTGCTGGAATATAGAGTCTGATTGGTCAAACAGTTATCACAGTTGCACAAGCATGCCAGTAATCTGGTTGCATATGTCCATTGAAACACAAGTTATGATAAACTGCACACTTTGTGTCACGTCACTTTTTATTTGATTTATTCAACATCTATTTACTCGCTATAACTTTTAGATTTCCTGTTTGAAGAGTCAACTGTTTTTCTTTAATTTCAACTGCTGTCTTCATGCTACTCTAGGGTATTACTATGTCAACAGCATTGTGAAAGCTGCTGTCAGATTGGTTTGGTACTTCAGCATGATAATACTAACCTTCAAGATAGCAACTGTGACAACATTAACAAGATATGCTATACTGAGGTTGGCTACAAAGATATCATATATTATCCTGCTGTTTCTACCTCCATCGGTGACAAGATGTTGTATAAATTGATACATTCAATGTCATGGGGTTAGTAATGCTTGTGTAACTGTAGTTTACTTTTGGCTTTACTCTATTCCCTGCCTTGGTACGTAAGCTGGGTAGTGTGTAGGGAATAGAAAGCCCAGGCTCAAGGGTGAGTAGAGCCCCAGAGAAGGAGGAGGCAGGGGTGGATGGTGGGTGTTGCACAATGTGCAAGGTGGAGAACTGCTGTAGGAGACTGGACTTTGAAGGGGATGTGGGAGGAGCAATTCCCCCATGTTGAACCTCAGACTATAGCCCTCCCATTCAATGTTTGGGTGAATAGAGTATGCGGTTAGTAATGCTTGTGTAACTGTAGTTTATTTTTGGCTTTACTTTAATCCTGCCCTTGGTAGGTAAGCTAGGTAGTGAATAGGGAATAGAAAGCCCAAAAGAATTACTAGTGAATATTCAAAGAATATGACTACCTCCTCCAATTCATGGAGAGTATGACCAGTAACATGCAGGAGAGGAAAACCCCTCAGGTGGAGGAAACCTCTGAGGACCCATGGCTACTGACCTGCATGTCCTCCAGGCAAACTAAGAGGAGAAAAACCTGGTTCTAGCAACCATAAGCACATTTTTGGAGGAAGTGAACTGTGTGCAGACATGATGGTCAATCTTCAAATCCATAGATGTTTCATTCTAGAAGGACGATTCTGAAGTTGAGAGGTAGATCCATTCTGAAGCAGCATCCAAATCTTGAGAGTGGAATATGTCCAGCTGAACTGAAGGGAAAGTAGTCCAGGTTTCTGAGGTGATGACTGATGATTTCCAATTGGATTATGAAGTTGAAGTGAGCATGAAGAGCATGATATAATAGATTTTGCTACCAGACTTTTGAATGGTGGGAATTATGATAAATCATTTACCTCTTGACTTTATGCATTGACTCTGTGGAAGGTTTAGCATTCAGGTTAGAGTATGAAGGTTTGGAGTTAAGTGGTGAGTGATAAGTTGTGATGTAAACATCCATAAAGAAGATGAAGGAGTCAGATGAATCTTTATATGCCTGGTGGGAGTATCGACGTGGAAGATTTTGACCGTTGAAGGATGGATGGTATTTGCAGTAGAGATCATAACTGAATGTATATGGAATAATTGGAAATTCAGTATGAGAAATTCAGGAGTTGATTTGGGTAATGATGCTGTAATAATTCTTGTATAGGCCTGGCTGATCTGCAGGTAGAAAAAGGATAAGCATGGGTATTTCTGTGCATGATTACACATAACATGAGCCGAGGTGATCATGACTCTTTTGTCTTACTGTGATCCAATGTCTGAATGCTGTAGGAAGTCCAAAAAGGGATATCTGAAAAGTCTATAGACTGATGTCAATGGGAAGTCGAGAATGATGGGAATATCGGGGAGCTTAGCAGTTTAATTGATATAGAGCTGTTGAGAGGCACGACTAGGATGGTGAAACAGTCAGGTTGATTGCAGACTTGTAGACTGAGAATCAATGAAAACTTCCTCTCTGTGAAAGTCTTCACTGGAGATAGTATGGGAGGTGAATCATGAGGGATGTGTTGGAAGGACACCTGGATGGGCAGCTGACCTGAGTGGTGGTAATTTGATGCAAGAATGGAGATGATTGTACGAAGTATGGCGACATCCGGGGCTAGAAAACAGTGGTTTGATTGCATAACTTTTTGTGAGGCAGCTAAACAATTGGAGATTTAACATTTGGAATCCTGGGAAGGTTGCTGGGAAGGTTTTCAGGTCGTCCGATGGCTATTAAAGAAGTAGGAGTTGATTAACATGCCCGTGAGAGTTGGAGCTTGTAGGAGAAGCAACGGAAAGGCAAACTGATGACAGCACTGCTATGCAATATATTGTGGCTCCTGTTATCCATAACAATGATGGTAATGACAGAGTCAGCACAAGATGGAAGAAAGTAGGTCACTTTTCCATGTGAAGATAGGTGTGGAGGAGGTTCCACTAAGTCTTGGATCCTATGATAAATGGGAGATAGGGAAGCAATAGTGCTTGAATTAAAAGGATATGTAGAGAGTATTCAGTAGGGTCTGATGAGGAGTGAGATCATTCTATAATCCAGTCAAATAGGATTGCGGAACTGATCCTTGGGAGATGATTGGGAAGTGTAGATAACTTTATCGTGACGTAAGAGTCTATGAGGCATGTTGATCAAGGGATGTTGCTAGAAGTAGGTTTCCTCAGGTGAAATGAATGAGTGCTCCATCAAGTACTGCATGAGAGCTGTTAAAATGGTTAGTGTATGAGTATGATATGGATGAAAGGGAGGCGTAGTTGACTGGCTAGGAATACTGGCTGGAGATAGGCAGTAACTGTCCAAAAAGAGCTACAGTGAATAGGAAGGAGCCCTGAGCTGCCAGAGCAGGAGGGAGAAGGCAGCTGTCCAAGGATGGAGGAGAAAGTCTGGAGGGGATGTCAGCGGACTGGAGGAAAGAGTCCTAGAAGAAAACAGCAGAGGCAGGCTGTACTGACATCATAAGTGCAGGGAGGAACAGGACAGGGGTCATCAACACAGCAAACCAAAGTAGGACATAGCAAAGCCACTGCAGGCTAGAAGTGGTGTATCCAAGAAGGACCAGAAGTGAATCCAGGTACCAAGTGCTATGAAGTCGATGCAGTAAGGTCACAAGGTCAGGGAAGATGGTGAACAGCAAGTGCAGAGAACATAAGGCACCGCAATGATGAGGCATGAGGTTCCCACGTCCGAAGGAGAAGGCAAACTCACATGGCAAACAGGAAGGGGTGACCAGCAATATGAAAGTCCAGGAGGCAGGTGAACTAAATAGTGTTAGAGACTGAACAAGCTGGCAGAATACAAGTCCAACGTGCAAGGAGGTAAAGGCTAAGATGAGGACAAGTATAATGAGTCCAAAGTGCAGGATGTAGTCTGGTGAGGCAGAATGTGGAAGGCAAATAAAGTACAAGGGTCCCATTCCAGAAGGGAAGTTGCAACCAGTTAGCAGGTTTAGAATGCAGAAGAGTGAAATAGTCAATTGCAGAAATAGGTTCTCTGTCCTGGCAGTCAAGGTGAGAAGACCAGCAGTTGATGTCGTCAGGCAATGGTCGGATGGTGAATTCACATGGGTGTAGTGGTACCATTCCCAAAAGGATGTGGCAACCAGGTAATCAAGTAGGGAATGTACAAAGTTAAAATGGTGGAATGCATACACAGGATTCCATCTTCGGTAGTCGGAGCAAGATGCCCTCCAGTTGACTCTGCCAGACAAAGGCAGGATGTCGAAGTCAAAGGGTACAGTGGTCCCATTCCTGAAGGGAAGCAGCAACTGGGAATCAGGTAGAGATGAGACAATTGTTTGCAGATGCAGGCTCCCATGCCAGGTTTTTGAGGTGAGATGATCGATGCTTGATGCCACCAGGCAATGAAGGATGGTGAAGGCAAATAGGGTAAAGTGGTTTATTCCCAAAGGGAAGTGGCAACCAGTCAGTCAGGTAGAGAATGCAGAGGTTGAAATAGTGAATTGAAGATACAGGATACCAACCCTGGTAGTCGGTGTGAGACGACCGAAAGTCGATGTCAGCAGGCAGAGGTAGGAAGTGGAGTGCAAATTTAGTAGAGTGGTCTTGCTCTTGAAGGGAAGCAGTAACCAAGCATGAGGTAGAGACTGCATAAGGCTGAAACAGTCAAATGGAAATTCAGGCTCCCATCCCTGGTAGGTGAGGTGAGATGACCTTGACTGAGGTCACCAGGCACAGGTAGGATATGGAATACACTTGTTGTAAGAGGTCCAGTTCCCAAATGGAAGTGGTAATCAGTATTCGGTAGAGAATTCAGAAGCATGACATGGTAGATGCTGACATGGCTCCCATCCCTGGTTGTTGGGGTGAGCTAACCTTCACTCGATGCCTCCAGGCAGAGTTGGGGATAGAGGATGTCAGGTTTGGAAGTAGTAGGTAGTAGTGAGTCTAATGAAATCTCATCCCTGGTAGACAGGGCAAGCCTACCTAAGCTCTGTGCCTCAGAAGGTATGAGTTAAGGACGGAGTCCAGAAAAAACTGCTGTTATGGGCTGAGCAAGGAATGGGCAAGTGGTTGCGCAGTCACAGGCAGATAACGGTTAAGCAGTAGAAAGAGGAAAGCAGCAATTGAGAGTGGGAGAATGTAAGAAAGAGTGAGGCAGAAGGCCAGGAATGTGGAGTTAGGGTAATCCAGGAAGAATCATACTGTAGTGATGGAAGCAATGAATGATGGAAAACCAGGAGGAGAGCCAAGGGGGGTGCTGCAAGAAGAGGGGAAAAGGGAGCAGGTACAAATTGTGCAGGTGCCATACAAGCTGGAATGTGAGGAGCACCAGGGGTAGGCCAAGGAACATGAAGCTGAATACTGAGCAGGTTACAGGTGCTGGGAGCAATATGGTAAGGGGAGGATTTGCCAGAAATAGGGGAGAGGCAGTATGGGACTGGAGAGGAGAAGGGGAGGAAGTGGAGATGGAATGCTGGCATAAAGAGTGAAAGGCCCAAAAGGAAAACAAGGGGAGCAAGGGACAAGGAACAAGGCAGGGGGGGAGCAGAGGGAAGGGGGGCAGAAGAAGAAACAGCTGGAGCAGACAAGGAGTCTGGGGAGCAAGTAAGGGCATGACTGGGAAAAGGGGAGGGTGATGTGGGAGGCAGAATCAGCAGGAAGTCAGGGCACAGGACTGAGGAGAGTACAGTAAATTGAGTCAGCATGTCTACAGGAGATGGAACGGGGGAGGAGGGGCTGACAGTATTGCCAAGCCACAGCATACACCGAGGAGATCTGGGTGCGTAGGAAGCAGGCCACATGCAACTGCAGCATACTGCTCCCATTTGTCCCTCCGACAGTCCTGATTGGTGACTGCAGATAAGGACTTTGAGCATCAGTTGAGGATGGGCATTCAAAAGCCCCATGCATCCCATGGATAAACACTCAACAGGAACAAAAACCATCTTAGTCAGATGCTGTGGGTGGCATGTTGAATGAAACATGTGACATGTTCCCGAAATAGAGTTCAAAAGCACAGCTCAGGAAAGAAAGCAGAAACAAGGAGTGCTAAATATGAGAGCAAGTATATAGTAAGGTAAGAAAACAGTTAAGGTTGCAGGCATCATGTCGTGTGGGCGGGGGACTGCTCAAGGGAATGTCCGACAGATGAGATAGAAGGATAAAAAATGCACAAGGGTGTGACACATCGGTAGACAAATATGCAGCAGGCAGGCATCTGCAAGTAGAGTACATAACTACTGAGTGCATATAAAATTGTACAGTATCTCGGTGATAACAGGAGCAGGATGGGGAAGTTTAGCATTGAAACGCAGGACAGCAATAGGAACCGAGTTGGCACCAGGGGTAGCGGAATGTGAGGTGAGGAGAGCAAACATCCGACATCCACATGTGCAAACAGAGTAGTCAACCCCAAGTTGCAAGTCCCCCCATGGCCACAAAACATCCGCGGCATGAAGTCCCAGTGCAGGAGACATGCCATGCATACAGCTTGAGAATTGGCAGAGGCAGCTCAAGGCAGAGATGGGACAAAAGCGCAAACCAGAAAACCATGTGGACCACCAAGGGGAAGGATGAGGGGACGTCCAGGATGAATTGACAGCCAAGAGGCAGGAGGCAGAAGGGAGAGACAGAGGTGGCTCACAGGAGAAGCTCCAAGCAAGGAGCACAGGGGAGCCAAGTAGGTGCAGGAGGATGTCGCTGCATGCGGAGCGGCAGAAGCCACAGGTGCAATTGGAAGAAGTGGTACCAGAGGTATGGGGCAGATAAAAAAGGGGGGGACAAAGAGGAGAAAGAGAAGGAGGACAGGGGAATGAAAGACGAGAAGGGAGCAAGAAAGGAAGGAGGCTCAGCCCATGAGCCATGCAGGGAGCCCAGAGCGTGCATGTTGCACATTGCGCTAGGTTGAGAACTGCTGTAAGAGGCTGGCCTTTGATGGGGATGTGGGAGGAGCTATTCCCCTACATTGAACCTCAGGCTATAGCCCTCCTATAATTATTACATAAGTGTTTTGCAGCTAGAAAACGGGGTTGTAATTCTGCATTAAACACAAGTTTGTAAAATGGAGCAACAAATAGCTGCAGCCCACAGTATCAATGAAGACACATGTTCATTTTCTGCTGTTGTGCCAAACTTCTGTTCTGGTTTCACTGAGTGGAAGAGCAACTTGGTACAACATAACTTTCAAAACTGGCAGTTAAAAAAATAAAGCATGCAGAGGATAAGAACTCATTCTTTTACACACCCTCGGCATTTGATCACTGGCTAAACCATTTGAGCTTCGCTCTTGTAGTTTTAATGGTATTACACACTTTGGGTGTGTAAAAAACTCACTATAGAGCACCCCACATTTTCAGTTATTCTATATATAGTATAAGTACTTGTGACCCTTTTTATAGCTGCATGGGTGGAGTTCCACAGGTGTTTTGGGATCACTGTAAGAGAGAGAAGGGACCATCAGCGGAAATGATCCCCATCTTCTCCTACAGTGATGTGGTCTGTGGTCCACTTGTGCTGTCTCTGTCTTCTTCTTGTTCTGCTGATGGCACTCCCCTCCATGCCGCACTGCCCCCCTCCCCCAGGTGTACTACTTTCTGTTTTTGTTCCGCTATTGCAGAAGTGACGACTGGTGTACAAGATGGTGGCTCGACTCAATCTGCACATGTGCGAGTATCGCACATGTGTAGGTCTGTTGTTACTACCATCTTGTGGGTGGCAGACTCCATCGCCGGTCTGCGGCTTTGCATGCATTTTGCTGAAACCGAAAACCTTAGCTCTGCCAGCACAGTGCTGGCACCGGAAAGCTACCAGAAATCTCTGAGCAGCCATATCAGCTCTTACCAGCGTTTGTTACATATGGATAACACTGGCTTAATTTTCAATTACCCACAGTTGTGTATAATGGTGACCTGTCAATCAAAGCAGAACGCCTCCAAAGTGCTGATATTTGTCCCCTTCCCCAAATAAACATCCCTCCAGTTATCTAAAACACCCAAATGACTTTGTTTCATTAAAAAAAAGATTCCTTTTGATTCCACTGAAATTTCCTTCACGAGGACATTAACCAAATTGAGGCAGTCCAGAGAAGGGCAACCAAAATGGTGCAGGGACTGCATCACAATACGTATGAGGACAGATTAATGGAGCTCAATATGTATACCCTAGCGAAAAGGACGGAGAGAGGTGATATGATCAAAACATTCAAACACCTTAAGGGCATTAACAAAGTGAAAGAGTCTAACATGCTTCAATATAAGAAAAATAGCAGGACAAGAGGACACAGCATGAGATTAGAGGGAGGCCAATTAAGGGATAATGTGAGGAAGTTCTTTTTCACAGAAAGGGTGGTGGATGCATGGAATGGCCTACCTCAGGAAGTGGTGGATATGAATACAGTGCAGGGCATCAAACAGGCATGGGATAGGCATAAGGGAGCAATATAGATGAGTATGAATAGATAGGCCATTGACAGAGCAAAGGCCAATGGCACAGTCATAAGGTAAAAAAAGAAAAGGGCAGACTAGATGGGCCTTGTAGTCCTTATCTGCCATCATCTTCTATGTTTCTATGTTTCCTTCTTTACTAATTTCAATTAATGAGAGAAGCCTCACCAGACAGCTATTCCAGTTCCACTCTCTGGTCAGAAAACCAGCAGACTGTGGCTAAGACGTTTTAATTTGTTAGTAAATGAACAAAACTCAGAAGGACAAAAAAGTTGTTTTTTAATGAAGCAAAAAATAGTCCAGGATCTTGAATAACACAGGGGCTGTTGATTTAGGGTATGAGCAAAAATATTTTTTTTTTTTAAGGAGAGGAAGCATTAAATTATAACCCTGCACCAGTAATTATGAAAAATTAAACATACATACAAACATACAAAAAACTAGAAGAACCTATGAATTTGCAGTAGAAGAAGGCCTTAAGGTCTATCGAGTCTGCCTGCATGCAGAACCATACCGATAAGTGGCAATACAATAACGGAAAAGCCAGACATTATCTACAGCAGACATAAAAATATAAGGGATCTACCAGTGCAGTTCACAAGCAAAATGTCAAAAAAAAAAAAAAGAATTGGCTAACAAAGCACATAGAAGGCAATCATAAATATGGTAAATGCATTTTTTTTGTCATAAGAAATACCACAGGTTTTCTGAACCCCCAAAATGCTACAGAGGTCCATGTTAAGGATTTTTTGACATGTGACCTGGAAGTGAAGCTCTGTACTGTATAAGTTCACATAAATGTGGAGCATGTTATGTTGACAAAACAAGTAGAACATCTTTGAGCTGTAGCAAAGGGAGCTGAAACAACTGAACTGGCAAGGCGTTCAAATAACGCCCAAGAAGAAGATACTTTACAAGTACTGTAGTAGGAATTCTAAAGGGTAAAGACAATAAAAGAGGTGGTGATTATAATGCCCAGTTAGGCAAGAGGGAATCATTATAGATCTATTCATTGGGTGAAATGGCTAGGCTTGTATAAGGAGTTTGAACTAGCTCCCTACTTATTAACATTTCTTCTAGTAATCATTATTATTTCCCTTACTTTCCTTTTAGATGTGTAGGGATTTAATTTTGTGAAGAAAAAACAATTAAATATGAAGGATCCTTCAGAACAGAAATCAGACTGTTTTAGAGACATAGAAACATAGACAATGATGGCAGAGAATGATCAAAGGTCCATCTACTTTCCCAGAGTTCCTATCTGCCCTGGGACCTATTGTCCATAAAGGGTTTTATGCTTCCTGGTCCACCCGCTGCTCCCCTCCCTACTGATACTGACCTTAGCAACCACTAAACCCTTCACTCTGTCCCAGACTTTTTTTGAAACCATTTATGGTCTTGGCACCCATCACCTCCTCTGTCAGACTGTTTCATGGCTCCACCACCCTTTCTGTAAAATAAAACTTCCTTTCATCCCTCTTAAACCTTTCCCCCACTAGTTTTCACTAATGACCTCAGGTTCTTGATTCTGTACTCCTCCTAAATAGTTTCCCCAGAGTTCACATCGTTTATTCCCTTCAGGAACTCGAAGGTCTCTATCATATCCCTCCTGTCTCACCTTGTTTCCAGTGCATACATGTTCAGTGCCTTGAGACGATCCTTGTAAGATCTGCACTGCTGGCTCTGAATCATTTTGGGCATTGTGTTGCATCATCTATAGCTCTCCCTGTTCCTCCCTAGGTGAGGACACCAGAAGTCTTTTTTTTAAATAAATGTGTGCCAGCTCAGTGGCATCAAGGGCTGAGGCATCGCACCGTACCTCCTGCCACACTGGTGACCCATGTTCGGTGGCAAACATGGGTCCCTGGGGTCGACCGGGAAGGGAGAAGATTGATCATCTGGAGAATGTCTCTCCTATCCCAGGAAAAGTGGCATGGCAGTCCCACTGAATGATTGCCCCCAGGTGGAGGCCTGAGGATAAAATGGGCCGGGGATGCCAAAACGATGGGAGGGAGCTGTGGGACTCCACAATGTAGGCATGCCTCCATGCATAAGCACTGACGTTATCATGCCAGCAACAGGGAGGGAGAAGGGATGAAAATGGAAAAGGAGGCAAGCTGGCAGGCTACATGAAGCCCAGACTGTGCTCCTGACCTCAGCTCAATACCAGCATCTGGATTTGTGTCCCAGGGGGTAAGGCCCTTCTCTCCCTTGGCCCGCCACAGGGGAAAATCCATGGGGAACTTGCCAGGGGAGTCAGGAGAGAGAAAAGTGTGGTTGCGGGTAGATATGAGCCCTCCTGAGGGGAGAACAGGAAGCCCGCCTGCCAGCCATCCTGTGAGGAGAAAAAGAGATGAAAAAAATAAATAAATAAATAAAAGTGCATCAAGTCAGCATTGTAAAAATGATTAATGTTACTGCTAATTACACTTACTCATTTTACTTACAGGTTTTAATCTTTTTTTTTTCCTATTTATTTTTGCGCTTTCTGCCGCGCACCAGTGGTGGCATCCAAGCACCGGCCCCCACCGACCCAGAGGACAGCAGGCTCACTCGATACATGAGGGGTCTGGTACAGCCATTCCAGATAATGAAGGGTCTCCCCTCACCTCTTCATCCCTGGCTGGCCCAGACCCCCCACCATTTCGATTCCACGACAGGCCTCCAGGTCGGCAGAACCGCGGCCATCAAGCTGCATGGTCGAGCCCAGACTTTTTCCACCATTTTACCCATGGGGTTGCAGATGTGCAATGATGTCTAGGCACAGACTGCGGACGTCCGCTGCGCTGCCTCCCCCGCATGCACCAGCACTGGTAGTGCCACCGGGCACACCCAGAGGCTGTTACAGTGTAGTGGATTTCCCCATCCCTCCCTAGGACTAGGAGAGCAGTCTATGGATGCTCAATCCTAGTCCTCCCCTGCCAACCCCCGACCTGGGCTCATTCCCAAACCCGGGTCGCTGGCATGGTGCGAGGTGTGGCATCCAGTGCCTCAAATCTCAGCACCTCTGGGACAGCAGGTTTTAATCTTTTATAAGATTTGTATTTTTAAAGAGCTAGTAACGTCAAAAATAGCAGGTAGACAATGTTATTAATTTCTGAAAGAATCAGTAGTTACTGTTTATTTCTGAAATGTGTTCTTTTGTCCATTTATCCATTGATAGATTTTCTGCCTGGTAGTATTAGGTGGGATGTAAAGAGTTGTACTTTACCTGGATGCTGAGATAACTAGCTCTATTCCTCTTCATTCCTCATCAACACAGTGACCTCAGTCACTGTGATATCACAGGTGACTGATCTAGCAGCAGGTGATTGGCCCCCTTAATCAGCAGTGATGTCACCATCAGTGATGTCATAGGGCTGCTGGTATATGCAGAGGACCAGAATTAGACATGTGAGCCTCCAGGAAGGGTACTACTACACACATCACACTGTGCTGTCAGGTAGAAAATATTTTATCTTGCAAAATGGTGAACATGTTGTAGTTACTAAAAGGAAAATAAAAAAAAATACTTCAGATATAAAGAGTAAAAATTCACTACATTTGAAAGTTAATATTTATTTCAGGCCATCAACTATTACTCAAGATATCTAATTATATGTATTTGCTGGGTTGTATTCTTCCTGCCACCCCCTGCCTACCAATTATATGCAGAACTTAAGAAGCTTATTTTAAGTTATAATATGGAGAAGGGTATCTCACTTTATATGGACAATTTAAAAGAGGGAAACAAGGCAAATCTCAAGAAACTTTGAAGAAGCAATGCAACAGTTGTAAAACATTAGCAGTCAAACAAGATTGCATGGCCAGGAGACTACACTGTTTATATCATCAATGAAGATTAGTAATTGAATAGAAGCATTGTTTGTACAGTGAAATCCTTGCCTGCCTCAGTCTCAATTTTTGAATACAAGAGATCCAGTAGCTCCCTTTTCTGCATCCTGGATTGGAGAACAAGCAGTCTGACTGTCAGTCATTTCACTGCTGTTCCATTCACTATGAGATTTCTGAGGTGGAGTGTCTTAGATGACTGAAAACAACTTTGTGTGAGTGACACAAATAATCATATTGAGACTGTTGGTGATAACAATGTGAATGCTATTGTAGCATCATTAGGAGAAGGAAGAGGTCTTGTGCTGGTGGTATGCATCTGAGCAGTCCTTCTGCTGCTACTGATGCTGGGAGTGGCAAGATGGACTGTGATGTCACTGGCCATGGAAGTCTTGGGAGACTTGCCATGAGAAGGTGTAGAAAAAGGATATGTCACTTGTTGGATATTTGAACAATTGAATGGATAGTTCAAGTTTATTCATTGTAAGATGAGTTGGAAATATCTTTCTGAAGCAACCAATGTTGGAGGTTGTCAATGAAAATGCAAAATCACTTTAGCAAGTGCAGGTGACTTGCCTGTCTTGCAAGAATTTGATTGGGTCACCATTGCTACTGCACACTGATTCTGTTAAATAAGCTTGCATCATGTACGCTAATTGCAAACCTGAATCTGACCCAGTGTTCTGCATCCAAAGCTACTAAATATTTTTTAGCGTCTCAATATCATCACTCCCCAAATCTTCACTGTCATCTACCTTATGCCTAGCAATGGAACCATGAAAAGACATCAGAAAAGGGTGAGCAAAATGTGATGTGGCACATTCTTGCTTGTTACTTCAAGCTGTCTTTGCTGCTTCAACATATGTATTTGCAGCAGTTTCTGTTGGATACATTCTGTGCAGCCAAGGTAAACACATCTTTTTATTTGGAATCCAGTAGTGTTGCCATAATAAATTATGTATCTGATCTTACCAGTCAAAACTGTCTGCAAGTTGTGTAAGAAACATCAGCCATACCCTCTGAGGAAGGGACAAGACAGACCCAAAGTTTAAGCTCATACTCTCAATAAAGTTTTCTGTGCAGGTCACACTGTTTATTTTTCTTTTTTTTCAATGGAGTGCTCTGTGCTGCATGCTGTTCTTGCTCATCTGGAATGCATTTTTGTGGTGCACCCACTGTTAGACCGTGAGTGCAAGTGGATATTTGTACCCTATGAAACATCTCTGCCACATCTTTAATGTGCATTGCATCCTCCATTGTTGATACTACTGCTGCTGCAATGACCCAGATGAACTAGTGGTGTCACCTCCTCCCCACAACTATTTTCATGGTCATCATAAGCATGACCATCACCAGTGCCACCGCCATGGCTACCTCCAACCCCAGTCTTGCTTCATTAGGTTCTAATATGTGTTTGGGCTGGCAGTATAGCCTAGAGTTTAGAGTAATGAGTTGTGAATGAGTTTGGTACAAACATCAGACCTGGGTTTGATTCCCACACCCTCCACTGTATGACACTGAGCAAGTCACTTAATGTCCCCAGTGCTCTTGGGCCATCACTGAAAACGGCGATTGTACCTAGTTGACCTTTCCCTGTTACCAAAGAATAAACAAAAAAAATGGTACAGAGAATCTCAATCCCCAGCATCACTGACTGGCTGTTGCAGGCCATGTAACTTGATAACAACTTGCACATGCTCAGTTGAAAAACTGCTGCATCATAATGAAGGACCAAAATGTTGAAGTGAACCTGAGTCCCTTTAGATATGTCCTGCCTGTATCAAAATTACCAGATTTTGCCAATTCCACCAAATGCTAATTTGGCATTTGCTCACCTTTACCTAGTCAACAAGTCAATTATACAAGCCCTTGATATGTGGGTCATCTACAATTTTAAGAGACACCATATCAAGAAATTGAGAAATTGTGTTCTTGATGTCATGGACACAGCTGAAGAACTCATTGCCACTCTGTTAAACAAATAACCCTGCTCCACACTACCATAGTAATGAAGCAAACTTGGGATTTGGTCGGTGCTGTTACAATTGCCAACTGCTTCCAAAAGAGAGGTTTGTGCCACAGAACATAGATCCCGAGCAGGAGAGATCCTTACCCAGGAGGAAGAGATTCCACCCTCTCTCCAACTCAACTTTTGGAATTTGACAAACTGCCATTTCTGAGAGAATGATCATGAGTCTGACTTTCACAAGATTCAAAGTATCAATGATTCATTTCAATGAACCCTAAAGCTAGGTCTGATAAGGAAGATGACTATCGGATCTGGTAGATGTTCACCCTGTGACCCCAAGCAATATCAGAGAGGCCCTTGCTACACTATTCTACACTGTGGAACAGTGACAAGACACCCCTTCAACTGAACCTTCATCAGTAAAATGGAGCTGAGGTAGGAGGTATATGCCAACAAAATCAAAGCAGTTGGGCATCACTGGTTTTGTGAAGTCATAAGATATTGTAAACTCAAAAAGTTATACAGTAAAAAATTAGAAAATATTTTAATAAAGTTGTGTTTTGTTTAACTTTTTTGCTACCACACTACCCTTGCATACCTCCTCTTTCATGTGCTTCATCACCAGGTCATGTGAGACATGTTTTGTTTGGACAAAATGATGGAAGGCAGATACAATATGTCTGCAATAAGCAGTTTGCCCTTTATAAGATTACATTATAAAAGGTTAAACTTGACATAAATCATGGTCCCATAGAACAGAAGTATCTCTACAGCTCACTATGCTAGCAATCCAGTTCAGAAGCAAACTGAGGTTGCATGGGGGCTGGCTATCCCATGGATAGCTCTCCTCCCTCAGGTAGAGGGAGTACTGTGTCACATCACATGCCTGCTGCCTAGCAAAAGCCAGGAGGGATGCACAAATTTGGGGAGGACTCACCCTTAGACTCTGGTAGCAAGCATGCACACTTCCAAATTTGTAAACATGCATCAATGAATGCTGGTTGGCCTCAGGGGAGAAAACAGGAAGAAAATACCACCAGCTGGCATATTGAAGTCGCACCATGCAGGACCTTCATCACTGACCATGAAACTCCTCCACCAGCAGAGGTTCCCGAATGAGTGATGAGTAAGTCTTGGAGAAGGTGGGTGAAGGAGTTGGTGGATGCTGATGGAAGATGCCTGGCAAGGGTGACTGGAAGAATAAATAACTGAATAATCGAATAAATTGTCATACATCATGGTAGAATAGTGAGTCCAGCATTCAGAAAACATCCCTCTACATTTATCACAAGATTCTGGGGTTGAATGAAAGTAAAATGACAGGTGGCTTGAGTTTTCAGTTTAATTGAAAAAATACATTGTACCATAGAAGGGTACAACATCATTCAGTGACTTTTGAACTGTGGTATAACAGCTTTTTAGTTAGGGTAGAAATCCATGTGTAACAAGAGGTAGTCATATACTACACTACACATTTTGAAAATGCGAAGCATGGTGAATCTGGCAGAGAATAGATGTCAATCAAATTCTCTTACAATGTCTTCTTCACTACACACATTGATAAGCCAGACAACTTTCACTAGATAATGACTGTTTACCTCAGTGAAGAACATTTGACTAGATTGGGAGAGGATAACCGGGCAATAACAACTGCAATTAACCATCTGAACCAACACATGTGCCTGCCAGTACCTGTCCAAGCATCCTTACATTGTAACTATACCCTTCATATTTTCAACATACTGTATATAAAAATTCAGTGGGATCTGAAAACAGTGATTGTTCAGATGTTTTAATAAATATGCCTAGGAACAAATGTTTATATAAAGTGTTCAGTGTGATTCCAGAAGTTATTCAGGGAGTAGACAGAAAAAACAGGAAACAAATTTATTTCTAAGTAATTTCTAAAATGTGGGTCACTTATTGATAAAGTTTCATCACTGAATAGGATAAAAGGCGTAGCAATAGGGTAAGCTTTTGGCAGTTTTAAAGCCTTTGTGGTACTGTTTAGATCCTCAGAAGATACACTAATTAATGTAGCTACTCAGGCAGTACCCATTAGCACAGCAATATAATGAAGGTACTGTGCTTGCTAGCCCATCTAATTAGTAGTATGCTCTAGTGGAGATAAAAGGTAGATTAATCAATCAGATGTGTGATGCATTCATGAGATACGTTTTCCCCAGGCAGTCAATTTATACAATAAAAGTTGTTATTTGCTTGCCATCTGAATTTTTGTTCTTTAGAAAATGTATCAGTGATGTTAATACTACCATTTCTATTATATTAAGACTTACAGTAAGATAGTTTGGATTGACTATACAAAAGAAATATGGTTACACTTTAGGATGCAGTAATATGTTGATATTAGAAGGTGTCTTAGAAATGTACTGTCTAGGTAGTGTGCTAGCAGTGATCTTATTTTTGCCAGATTTTTAATATGAAGTCCGTAAGTTATGCTTATATAACTGTAGCTAAAAGCAATATGTTACAAATGCAATAAGGATTTTTGCTTTGGAATGAAAGCATCTGTACAACATTTTTTTTTCATGCATGTGTTTACAGTTATATTCATTTGTGTGCTAACAGCCTGCAGGACTGACAAAGTTTGCTTTTTGCTTACCGTATTTTTCTTCCACTACCATCTTGTGAAAAAAAAAACACCACTTACTTTCAGAAGGAAAACTGTACATTTATTTATCTTATAGTGGTTCTTTCAGAAAAAGATTTGTGTGGTCATGGAAAACCCTACTAAAAGAAAAAGTTTTGTTTGACTGAAGGATATTAAGCAGGAACAGCTTAACTTATTCAGCTTCCTGCTGAAGGTCTCTTCCTTTAAATTCCTGGGTGTCTGGCAGAGTAGTTCAGGGACTTTGCAATGATTAACGTAACCCTAGAACATACATATGCAAATTATTGGTGACCATTGTTTTTTACCTGTTGTATCTAAAAGACTGTTTGGATTTGTGTGTTGTATGATTATGTATTTATTATTACTTTTTATGTGACACTATTATGTAACATTATAAACTGTAACTTGCTTCCTTTGTTAATGGAATGAAGGCCGTCATTGTAAATGAACTATGCTCAATGACTTCACCCAAATAAGCAAACTTGAAACACACACACACACACACACACACAGACTCCCTCCAACACATAATCTTTTGTTGTTTCATTATTTAAAAAAAAAACAGAAACTTACCTCTCACTTGGCTGAGGTTTCAGCAGCTGGGTAAGGGTGAGATACCAATTAAAAAAAAAAAATTAAAACTGACATTTCTTGGAATGAAAATGTAAGCCCCCCATCCCGCTGTCTAGGGGTGACCTGATGGTAAACTTGGGAGGGAAGTCACAACAGCCGAAACAAGTACAGTCCCCATAGAAATGTAGTTCTTACCAGTCTGATGGTTTTGTTTTGCTGCAGGTTCTTTCTTACAGGGGGTGCAAATGATGGATGCTGCACTGTAGGCTTAAAAGGGGGGTTAGTAACAGCAACATTTAACAAACCGAATGTCCACACAAAATTTGCAGCAACAGGGGATCCCTTTTAATAGAAAATGCTGGCCAGTTCTAACATATTTGCACAGTTGAGCTCCAGGCTTGGGAGCCCACAACGTAGGTTTATTAATTAATTTTGGTGGTTCTCCATGGTCGTGAAGACCTTCCACCTCTATCCTTTTAATCCCTGGGCTGGGTTGCCATGTAATGGGTTTAGAAGCAGCAGTTTACAATGCTAGGACCTCACATTTTGGTCAGCAGCTCACTCTACGCAGTCTCTACTTCCTTCTCCTCTCACACATTTGAGATGACAGGCAAAGAGAACCCTCAAACATAGAGGGCTCCAACTTGACTCCCCCTCCTTGGTTGAGCAAAGCAGGTGACTCCCCTTACCCTACACACAACCACTGGGGCAGATGTCCCCACCAGTTAGCTGCTCCAGGCCCACATCTGTTTACTACTTGCTCCCTCACACAACTGGATGCTTGACTCCATGGGCACTGGCTGTCACTCTGAATCAGGGGTAGTGGGGCAACACCCACCGTACTCCGACTGCTTCAGACAGTGGTCTCTCTTTCTCTTGCTCTCTGAAAGCACCCACAGTGCAGGTAGCCCAATTCTTTCCTCTCTACACTGTTTACACTATTGGGGTGCGGTTTCAAATCCTGCCCTTCTCTGGACACATAAACCTCTGCGGCCACTGCCACTATACCACCACCGTGCTCTTAGGATCAGATCTTATCTGGAGCTCATGGACAGGAGCAGGCAATGGTCCCTGCTCCTGTGGACTACCCACTGAAAGTTCTGCACAGGAACAGACTACCAAACGGTGCCAACTGGCTCAATTTATAGCCAACCTCCCCAAGCAGCAACCTCTGACCTGTGGAAACCCCACCCGAAGGCAAAGACCATAAATATTAAAATTAATAAGGGCCAGAAACAAGCTCCAGAGGCGGGAAAATGGCAAACCCAAGCCACAGATGGGTTACAAAAAACAGCATTTTAATATTTTATGTTACAAAAAATAAACTATACAAAATAACACACATGCAACCATGCATGTTTCCATTATGGGCCTCTGATGACATCAGGGATTTCTCAAGCTTCACTGTTAAGGTATATATCTATTATCATCAGAACCTTTTAATTGAAACAGAGCCTTGTTGTGCCTGGTAGCTCATACTACATTCATTATTGTCTACTGGCATGTTGGGTCCAGCAGACTTTATAAGTATATGAAAAAATTGGGAAGCTTTAGTAATGCTTAGTTCAGTAAAAACTTGATAGATCAGGAATTGCACAGTGTGCTTTTCCAAATTTGAAGAGTTTACTGAGCAACCCAAATCATTCTTGACTCTTAGTTTTTGGTGTATTTGCCAAAGGCTCTGATGTTACAGGAAATAAGCCTTTGTAACAATGTCTATTGCTCTGCACTGAAGTGTGAGGTATGAGACTAGTTTGGATTAGACAATCCTCTCAATTTTGGAAGAAAGATAAAGAATGATATCTATTATGTTGCTTCATTTTGCTCTACCAATACCCAATATCCTGAATCTACATGTCTGTGCAAGTTACAAATATAGATTTAAATACTGTACACATATATCCCCATCTAAGTTTGCTACCCTGTTTGGGCCAGGTCAGCTCCTGCCCCATCAGCAAATTGTCATCCACCAGCTAGTAGGTGGTGGAGATCATGGTGTGGAGCCCAAGAATATCCTCAGGTGTCACTCTGACAGGCTCAGGGTTTTGGCCCCTCATTTTTTATCATGCTTTCTTCTACCTTTCAACAATAGGATGGCGCTACCATAGCTGTCCAGTGGCCTAGGATGGTGCAAGTGTTGTGACTTGGGGCAGTAATGTCCCAATCCCACTAGAGGGTCTGCTGTGCTAGAAGCAGTTCCATACCTTCCACTCTCAAAACCTGGTCACCAGCATGATGGTTTATGATCCAACAGGTGACAGCACAACTGTTATTTTCCTTTCTCTCTGTCCCTCTATTTCTTTCTTTCTTCCTCTGCTAGCACTGGGCTGATCCTTTTGCCAAAACCCCAGCACTGTCACCTGGCATTTCAGTGACTAACCTCCATCCCATTCTTCTCCCACAGCTGGCCCCCCCATGGCAGGGGTTGGCAGCTGCTGCCAGACCATGGAACAGGTCCAGTTTCTGGGAGTGGAACCTGTAGCCTGGGTGCAGAGCCTGTAATGCATATCATCCTATCCCCCACCAGCCATTTTCTGCTTTTCCCCCCATTGGAGGAGTGGACATGCAATGTCATCCAGATGTGTACATGTATGCTACCATGTGGAGGAAGTCAATGGCCATCACTCCTCTGTCCCCATGTTGCAGTCCTGGCTGTCTGTACCCTCAGCCACTGCTAATGGTCAGGCAAATGCCAGGGCCAGTGTCCTCCTCCCCCAAGAAGGAGAGTTGTCCTCTGGACACTCAATCCTCTTCTCCCTGGCTGACCCCTGACACCTCGAGATCGCTCCCAACCCAAGGTCTCCGGTGTGGTGGTAGGTGAGGCTAGCTGCTTCAGTCACCTGTGACACAGGGCTGACAGTTTTTTTTGTTTTTCTGCTGGTATGGCATGCCTTTTTAAGCTTTAAGTTTGTTTGGTTCCTCCTGCAGTTTGTCTCCATTCTTAAGAGTCCACCACCATGGGTGTCTTAGAGTGATCAGTGAACTACAACTGAAGCACCTTGCTGGAAACCACAGCATCCACATCATTAATAAAGATGCTAAAACGTAGCCCCACACCAAACCTTAAGGAATGCAACTGAGTGCACTTCTCCAGTGTCTCTACTCATAATGGGCCCTATGTACGATGCCAATGTGCTGTGTAAACTGGGTGTGTTGGCATCACTATGTATGAATACCATGCAGTGGGGTCCCATGGACCCTGCACAGCATTCATGACTGGTGTGGATTGCTGTTACATGTCTGAACCCCTGGCCACATGGACAGCAATGTGCCGGGGACGGGTGAGGGGCATGCCAGCACTACGCACCATGCACGAGAGTGCTTAGTGCTGCCCACAGCGATGCAGGGGGGCACAAGGTATGCCAGAGAGAACTCTGCCATAATTCCCCTACAAAACCCATGCACGCTGACCATCACCTAGTCCAGGGGGATAGCCACCATCCCATCAACTAACCTCCAGCACCAGTCCCCATTGGCTGCCAGTGCCACCCAACACAGCTCCCTGCTATGCCCCATGCCAACTGTACACCCCGCCATGCACACACTTAGGGGCATCACCCTGGGATGCAGTCACCCCTGACCCCGGCCCCTCCTGGCATGCACTGGGATTCCATTCCCCCCGTACCAGCAACACAACCCCTGACCCCATGTCCATGCTCTAGTGCAGCCTCACAGGACAGTCAGCAGCAATGCCCTCCACACACCTCCATGGCCACTGCCCATTCAGTCCATAGGGGTGCATAGCCAATGCGTGCCCCACCACTTAAGGGATCCACTGGGTGACCCAGGCTGGGCATCTGATTGAATGCCCACCAGGGTTCGCTGCTCCACCCCAATCCACCCCATGTGAACCTGCATGCCAGGCGGTGGGGCCACAGACAGGTGGCAGGTGGTTGTGAATTCTATCAGGTGTGCACTTGTCTACAGGTGCGGAGCGCTGTAGGTGGGATATGTACCAATGGCACGTACTTCCCGCCCCTATGTGGATAGGGCCCATTATTGCTCATCCACAACCATCCTCTATTTCCTGCTCCTAGGACTGTTAGCAATCCACTTTAAGTATGTATCATGTATGTCACACTGGTACACGTTACCCAGAAGCTTATCATATGCATAGTATCAAATGCTTTACTGAAGTCCCAGTTGACTACATCTACAGAACTGCCTCCATCCACCTCCTTGGTCAACACTTCAGGTAGGTGATCAGGTTTGTTTTGCACAGTCTGCCTTCATAAATTCATTCAGAGAAAGGACAAAAACCTTGGCCTTAGCCGTGGGCCTCAGTTTCCCTTTATATTGATCTTCAGATTCCCAGGTGCAACCATACTCTCTTTTAGAAGATGATGACAACATTTGGTCTTAATCAAGTTCTTCAGTACCACACCTGTCTGGACAGACTCTTGAAAGTGTACAGCAAGTGGCCTGCCGATTCTTCTTTTAGCCACACATTTATCCTAGGATATATCATGTTTGCCTCTTAGGATTTACATGGCTTGAACTTTGCCAGGTATTTAACTACCGGGACAAGAGTGATGTTCATTGGCTGCACTGTCAAAGGACAGACAAAAAACACATTTTGCTCAAATAAAGTGCAATGGTGTGTTGCTAATAAATCAATGGTTAAAATACATAATGAATTAAACCAGCAACATATTACAGCAGGTCAAGAAAATAAAATTAATAGCATCTGTCTGTACAAGGTCTAATCTTCCAGCTCACATTTATGTCAAATTCATCTGAAAATACTAAAATATATGATCTTATCCATGTATGTTTCATATGCTAGACCTATACAGCTGAAAAATTAGACCTATTTCCTAGCAGTATTTTTACAGAGGAAAACTTAGTTTAATTTATGTTTTTAATTGCTATGATAGCATATGATTAAATATTTTTCTCATGTTATACCTCTTTTAAAGAATTTATAGTGAGAAAGCATCAGCCAATATTGAAGCATATAAGATGTTAATCATTTTTTCTACATGTGAGATGCATTAAACAAAGTAAAAATAAATATGGAACTACAATATGTCAGCATATGTCAAGATATTTGAAATAGCCCTTGTTTTCAAAGCAAAAGTGGACGTAACTCAAATTGTTCATTCAGCCCTGACCAACTTCTAGCTCCCATCTTCTAAATTCATAGGACCTCTCTCCTTAGCAGCACAATATCTAGTTGTCCCCATGCCTTCTGGCAAACACTTTTTCATTGGCCAAAAAAACAGAAATTGTGTTCCTCCCCAAACTTACCAAGATACCAATGCAATATCCAGATTTTTGTTTCAAAGTCTTTCAAGTGCTCTCCAGTACATATCTTAAACTTTCTCTTGGTTTTGCTCAATAGAAAACACTACAGGAATGCATTGCCATGTAAATAATACTAGCAGAATTGCAATTAAAAAATATATGTTTTTTATTCATTTTTGACTGTCTTTGGATTCAAAAAGTCTTTGTTGATGCATGCAGATATTTAAAACTTGCATAAGCCACAATGAAAATATACCTTGAGGGAGATGACAAAAAACGTCTCCATTGCAACTGTGGCTGTGTTAGTGGCCAAAAGATGGTGCACTAGGTCATAACCTAAAGTTCTTGTTATTCCATACACCATCCATGGAGGTGCTTTACAAACAGAATTTAATTTTGCATCTGAGTGTGGAATATTTAAATGAAGTGTCTAAATTACTGACACCTTCCATAACTCATAACTACTGTATATCCTGGAATTGTTCACCATAATCTATATCTGAAAAGCATTGACATATATAATTTGCTTTTCCGATATAATCATGTTCATTTGTACAAATACATTCAACATTCTGTACAATGTGTCTGGGGTGACAAGAGCTACAATATAAAATTGTATTTGTGTCTTTTTTTTTTTCACAAAATAGGTTAACTTCTAAAGTTCAACTCCCAAATTGAGAAGTGGCTACCTAGACTACACCAGAGCCACAACATAAAAGCAACCTACAAACCACAAACAAAGTCAGGCAGCGTCTGTTTGAAAGGGTGCTGCTGTATCATTTTATTGTTTTATATTAAATAAATCTTTTAAATGGTACCTATACTGAGGTCTGAATGAGTTCAGTAACCATGATGCCTGACTTTGTTTGTGGTTTGTGGGTAACAAGATTCATCTTCTTTTTTTTCTTAATCAACAAATCCAAGAAGTTGATCTTATCCTGACTTTCCAACACTAAATTTTAAATTCTCATTAATTGTTTCTAAGTCACACACTCAGAAAATTCTTACACATTGCCATTCCAAACTTTAAATGTCATCAGATAATGCTTATAGCATCCCTTCCTAGTTATAGAAGGAGTTTCCTGTAGCATCATACATAAATCTGGTTTTCCACAGGCCTAAATAAAGATTTGCATAGTTGGGGGCAAAACATATTTCACTGCTGTGCCTTTCACTCATAATTAAAAATTGTTAGGTAACATGAATGCATTAGTTACTAGTAAACGTTCAAACAAATGCAAAAGGAAGGAAGTGTGTAGGTGAGGTTTGGGGGAGTGAGATGGCATTTGTACAGTCCATCCTCTGTTACAGATAAAATGTCACGTTCTCCAGAGCCCTGTCTTGGGAAATATTTGAATAAAGTGCTTTTATATCAAGCGTCATCAGGAAATCATCTTCCTACAGCTGCATATCTTCCAACAGTCATATCATGTCAGTACTGTCTTTAGCAAGGGACCTCATGGACCTCATATCCCAAGATATGACATTCATGTGACTAGTAGTGGCAGGTAGCTAAGCTCATTTTGCAGTCTGACATCTTGGTTTGCTTGTGCACAGTTTCGCTTGGAGCAGCCTTTCTTCACTTTCAATCAATTGTATTAGTTCCCTGTTAGGTAGGGGAGGATACTTCTTTGAAAATGTTCCCTTATTGCTTAATGGTGTGCAGTCTTCTGCTATTGAAGCTTCAAGCATCTTCTTGAATAAGCCTTACATGTGATTAGCATCAGTTGTTACTATAGTAGGTACACCCTCACTCCTTGTTTTTCAGATGGTACCCAATAGAGGTGATGAGAGGATACACTGTGCCAGTCACTTTCACATGGAGGTGGCTGTCAGGTAGTGCTGCAGTTTTGGCTGTTTAGCTCTTTCAAAGCCTCTGTGAATAATGATGTGCCCTATATGTAGAAAGGAACCCCATATTTTCATGAGTGCAGTGATATATTATAGTGGCGTGGTAGTGCCACTATAGTTAGGGTTGAGCAAGGGTTTTTATGTTAAATCTCAAATTTTGCACTTTAATATCTTCACAGTGTTTTGATGGATTTGCAAGAAATACTGAATGCATGATAGCGGGGGGCAAATCTCTTGACATGCCTAGTTTTGTTCTGGTCGGATGTGCAGATTCTGAAAAACACATAGCGAAATGTGAAAATCATTGTTATTTGCTGGGTTTTATTTGTTATCACCTTGCACCCAGATGGTTTGGAATTTTGGTATGAAATTTTCATGGTCAAAAATGCTTGGCCCACAGATGTGCCATTCACTGATTTGGTGAAAAAATATTAATCTGTTCCAAAGTTATTAAATGTTAAAATTCTGGTTCTGAGCATGATTGGTACAATCTATTGGACAGCTCTTTGAAATGAAAAAATAATTTGGCCATATGAAAAAGAATCCTTTTTAGGATGAGGCCAGTCCTTTTTCATGAGGAAAAAATCCTTTTTTTTATGGATGCCACTTTTTTTTTTTACTGTTTAAACTTAAAAACATTTAAAGTACATAAAAATAATGTCTTTAAAAAAAATGAACACCTGAACTTAACTAAACAGGAGCTGTTTATCTAGATTCTGGTGTTTTTCTTTTGTTTTGTTTTTTTTTAAGGTTGTGAGAAATACTTTTTCTGGGCACCCAAAATCCAGGGTGCTCAGCTTATCAAGAGGAGCCATTCACCTGCCTTCTCTGTATGAGAACAGTGGAACTTTGAGTTCTGCAGCCGCAGCTGGAGCTCACTAAGAGCAGTGAGCTGCTGTTTCCCTGGTGTCTAGTGGTGCCTCCACCTTCCGATCATGATCCCCTTTTAATTGTAATATTTCCCTAATGTCTAGTGGCACCCCCACCTCACCCTTTGATCATTGTCCACTTCCTATAATAATGTTTCCCTGCTGTCTAGTGGCACCCCCTACCCTCAAATCACTATCCCCTTTGTATTATAATATTTCCCTGGTGTCTAGTAGTGCCCCCCACCCTCTGATCATCATCCCCTTCATATTATGATATCTCCCTGGTGTCCAGTGGCACTGCCTATCTGCTCGCTGGCCCAGAAATGTCAACAGTAATAAAGAATGTTTCTTTTCTAAACCTGTAAAAAAGAAAATGGTCCAGGGCTGATCTGACCCCCTCAACCCAACCTCCAACTGAGCACCCAACACCCCACACTCCCCCATCCCACCAAACACCCCCACTCATCTGAACATGTCCCAAGGCAAAGATCCACTTTCTGATCCAAGACACGTCTTGCTGCTGGAATCACCGACTGCAGTATAAGAAACTAAGGTATAATCCGGTTCAATGTATTTCAATGGGTTTTTGAGTTTAATGCATTGCTCTGTCATTTGTGTATATTTTTGACCCCAAAATTTCAACATGGCCTTTTAGGGACCCCACTTTATGACCAATAGTGATGAAAATATGGAAATCAAGCCTGAAAGTTGATTTCACAGTCGCTTGGCAAAATCACCTTTAAGGATTTAACATTTTTTACCACCTTTGTTCATGAGGTGGGGTCGTAAGAAGGCTATGTTGTAAATTGGAGATCAAAATATGCAAAAATGACAAAGTTATCCATCAAAGTCCAAATCACAGTTTGGCAAGGATCTGTAAAATTACAGCTGTCACGTTCATGAGGTGGTATAAAAAAATGGTTATGTTGAAAATTTGGGGGCAAAATATTTAAAATTACTAAAGTTACGAGTGAATGTACCAACATTTCAGTGGATGCACATAACTTTGTCTTTTTTACATGTTTTGACCCTCAGTTTTCAACATAGCCTTCTTATGACACCAATTAACACAACAAATGTATGTAATAACACATGCAGATGTCCTATCAGCTCCACAAACCATCAATAAAAAACAAAATTCTAGTCCTGGACCGGACCAAATTCATCCAAGATTTTTAAGGAATACTGCTACAGCAATTTCCACACCCTTGACCATCTTATTTAATAAATCATTATTAGATAAACAAGTACCATCAAATTGGCATAAGGCTATAGTCATTCCCATATTTAAAAAGGGAAATCTGGCAGAGGTTGGTAATTACTTGGTAATTGGTAAGTCTTACTTCGGTGGTTTGTAAACTAATGGAGAAAATTATTAAGAAACTCCTTGAAAGTGAAATTGAACATCTGGGCATTATAGATAAAACACAGCATGGATTTAAAAAAGGTTATTCATGTACCACTAATTTAATTTCCTTGTATAAACATATTAGCAAAGAACTTGACCTAGGAATACCCATGGACATACAATAATATTATGGGATTATAGCAAGGCTTTTGATCTTGTTCCCTATTATAAATTGATATATAAACTAACCAAGTTTGATTTCTCACCTTGGTTAATAGATTGGGTCAGAGAATGGTTATTCGATTGTACCCAGCAGGTTAAAATAAATGGATATCTATCCAGTCTTGGAAAAATGACTAGTGGAATTCCACAGGGGTCCATTTTGGGCCCACTTTTATTTAACATTTACATTTCTGATATGAACATTAGTAAAAATAACATCCTCACCAAGTTTGCAGATGACACAAAAATTGGGGGTAAAGTGGATACTACAGAAAGCAATAAAATCTCTCTCTCTAACAAATTTGCTACATACTGAGAAATGGGCTATCGATAATGACATGATATTCAGTATTGATAAATGTAAAATTATACATTTTGGTTCAAAAAATCCATGTACTAACTATTACATTAATAATTGGCCAATCTCTAAATCAACCTGTGAGAGAGATTTGTTTCTAGTTGTGAACAATGCCTTATTCCACTATACAGGTGTTACATTTGACCATATTTGGATTATGGTACACCATTTTGGAACCCCTACCTGAAAGGGGATATAGCTATGCTGGAGTGGGTCCAGAGGAGGGCCACTAAAATGGTCCCTAAGTTAGCTAATACTGACTATGCCAGTAGATTTAAAAAAACAGGTTTGTTCCCACTACAACTGAGAAGATACAGAGGTGATTTACTTCTCTTGCACAAAAGCGTAAACAGCAGCAATATGATGGATTTATTGGATATAATATTAACTGATAGACGTGATGCAGGAAGATCACATAACAAAATATTAGATGTAATGTGGGCAAACACATCCAAAAGAGATCATTTCTAGAACATCAGAGTGGCTAAACGCTGGAATACACTTCCACAAGACTTAATTGAATTGGATAACCTTAATTCCTTTAAAATAAAATTAGATGAATGGCTTCTGTCAACTACTTAAACTGGGAATAAATGGCCCACAAATTGCAGAGGACAATCTCGATGGGCCTCTGGCCTACTTTTATCCTGTCAAACCTAAGTAACCTAAATAACCTCATGAACAAGGTTAGTTAACATGTTCAAATCCCACCCAAAAGGTGATATTGCCAAGTGGGTAGAAGACTTGGTTTGCTGGCCAAGGCACCTAGCTTCACCTGAGCTCTTTCCTTCTAAGACTGCTTGAAAGGCAGAGTAGAGAAACTTACCAGAGCAAGGGAGAAGGATTAAGACTTAGTTTGGCTAAACAGATTTACTGTGTGGTGGTGTTTTTATATTTTTACTCACAGGGATTGCTACTGTTTGTTGCTAACATTTCATTGCTTTATTTTTTTCTCTGATTCAAATTGTTGTTGCTGGTATACCTTTTCTGCATTATTACAAGGTGTGCCTACAGGTGTATGCTAACAGATTACTGCTGTAATCTTCTGATTCAAATTGTCTTTTGCAAGGTATATCTTCTGTTACTGCTTTATTTTCTCTGAGCAAAGTGTTTCTTACAGGGTATATCTTCTCTGAAATTACTGTATTACAGCTGGAGCTTACATTTTTGTGACTTTTTTATCACTGGGCTAAGCAAAATTACTGTTTGACACTGTGTTTTATTTTATTCTTGTTTGTTGAAAAGGTTTGTTGTCTCAGAGGTGTTTCAGTCTCCTTCTCACATTGAAGAAGCTAATTGCTTTTCCTCCCACAGCTCTTCCAAAGGATTAGGTGTGTATGTGGGGGTGGAGCTGGCAAACTGTCAGTAATTTCAAACAGAAAGAAGGGTTAAAAAGTCAGGTTAGTTGATATCTTGGAGGTAGAAGACTTGGTTTGCTGGCCAAGGCACCTAGCTTCACCTGAGCTCTTTCCTTCTAAGACTGCTTGAAAGGCAGAGTAGAGAAACTTACCAGAGCAAGGGAGAAGGATTAAGACTTAGTTTGGCTAAGCAGATTTACTGTGTGGTGGTGTTTTTATATTTTACTCACAGGGATTGCTACTGTTTGTTGCTAACATTTCATTGCTTTATTTTTCTCTGATTCAAATTGTTGTTGCTGGTATACCTTCTTCTGCATTATTACTAGTGTGCCTACAGGTGTGTGCTAACAGATTACTGCTGTAATCTTCTGATTCAAATTGTCTTTTGCAAGGTATATCTTCTGTTACTGCTTTATTTTTCTCTGGAGCAAAGTGTTTCTTACAGGGTATATCTTCTCTGAAATTATTACAGGTGGTGCTTTACAGGTTTTACAGTTTTATCTAACATTAGGATAAGCTTTCAGGGTTACTGCATTTGTTGTTGACTGATTGTTTCTGCTCTTACCTCCTTGTTCTTTCGTCCGTGGTTCTTCTTTTTAGGCAGGGAAGGGCCAGCCACCACCCCATCCCCAACCACCCCACGCTACACTCCTTTTATAGGGTACCACAGTTGTGACATTTCCTGTGGCAGAGCAGGAAGGAGCGGAGCAGTGGGGCCTCCACAAGGTGATCTCATTTACAGGGGCACTAGTAATTTAACTTGTTATAACAAGTTAAACAAAGCACAATTAAACCATTACTTACATTTTTTCCTTTTTTTTCCTTCTAAATTACTCTGTCTAGGTTACAAACACAGCAACTTATTTGGAATGGATTTCATTAACTGCAGGTACTGTGGAACAATTTTCAGAAGGGTGGTCTTACAGGATTTAGGACACTGTCCTACATGCTGGGCCTTTGGAGATCTTAGGTCTCAGTTCCAGGCAGCATGGGCGGAGATTGCACGCCTCAAATTTCATATTGAAGAGGAAATACATTATAAGAACCACCCGCCATTTCCCCAGCATCCAACAGAAAAACCTCGACCGCAGAGGGTAGTTGGTCCAGGAGGTTGGCAGGTGGTTAGGAGGAGCAAATCAGGTGCCCCATCACTCTCTGCTCTCCAACACATTACCTCCATAAACCATATAAACACTACAAACAGGTATCTGCCTCTATCTCTGAAATCAAATAAAGAGGCAGAAGACACTGCAGAGCAGGACACTGCGGCACAGGAGCTAGCACAACAATACTCACCCAAATCAGGAACCAAAACTAAACAAGCACAAAGGAAATCCAAAAAACTTCTGATCATAGGAGACTCCATGATTCAGGGGTTGATACCCATCTCCAGCCAGGGTGATGGTCAGATGTCTCCCAGGTACATCAGCATGGAGAGACACTGACCGCATTACTAAATTGTTCACAAAGCAGGAGAAAACATTGATGTCCTAGTACACATAGGGACTATCGATCTCGCCAGCCGGTCAGTTGTGGAGACCAAGGAACACCTGACTAGGCTGGGTGACAAACTATCATCTATTTCATCTGGCATCTCCTCTCTGAGATCCTGCCAGTCTGGGAGAAGGAGCAGATGGACGGAAGGTCAGAGAAGGGGAGATAGGGAGCTAAACACGTGGCTCAAGGACTGGTGCCAGGAAAAGGACACAGATTTGTAGGGAACTGGCAACAATTCTGGAAGCAAAAGTTCTTTAAATTTGATGGACTGCATCTGACTAAAGAGAGTCAGTGCATTGGGGCAGAAGTTTGGCGTCTTTGCAGAATATTTAAACTAGCAAATGGGGAGAGGGTGCAGCACCCCAGGCGTCGAATGGGAAGAACACCCTCCCCCTCAGCTAGTGGTCAAACAGGAATTCAGCGTGTTTGCCGTTCATTTGCATCACCAGGTAAGAAAAAGGTTTGTCTCCCCATCGATGCACAGGGTAATGCCAAACTTCACCCAACAACTAACACACCAAAATCTGGCCAATGGAAAATCATGTACACAAATGCTCACAGCCTGGAAATAAGATCCCAGACCTGCAGGCAATAATGTCAGGGCTAAACTGGACATAGTAGCAATTAGTGAGACGTGGTTTACAGTAACCACACTTGGGAGACTTCAGTACCTGGCTATGTATTGTTCAGAAGAGACCGAGGTGCAAAAAGGGGAGGAGTGGCCCTGTATGTCAATGAAAATATCAAAGCTACAGAAATTCAGAATACACATAAGGAGCCAGAAGAACTGTGGGTCACCCTGGAAACAGCAAATGGGACACATAAGAACTGGGGTTGTCTACAGGCCCCCAGACCAGGGGGAGGACATAGACACATTACTGTTAGAAGATATACAAAACATGACAGCTAAAGGGAGGTTCTGATAATGGGAGACTTCAACATGCCAGATACAGATTGGTCAATACCAGCAGGAACATCTGCCAGAACTAGACTCATAGTGGATTCCCTGCAGGGAGGCCTCAAACAACTGGTACAGCAACCCACAAGAGACAGGGCTATCCTAGATCTAGTGCTGACTAACAAAGAAGGGATCACAGATCTCCAGGTAGAAGGTCACCTGGGGGCCAGTGACCATCACATGGTATGGTTCAATTTGGCTACTACATCTAAATCATCCCATTCCAAGGCAAAAATATGGGACTTCAGAGGAGCTGACTTTGATAAGATGGCCAACAGAGTTAAGCTAGCCCTGGCAAAAAGAAACACAGGTGAGGGGGTACAGGCAAAGGGGGCAAGCATTAAGGATGCAATACTTGAAGCAACATCCCATTGTGTTAGACAGAAAAGGAAGTGCAAAAGAAGAAGGAAACCACTTTGGTTCTCAAATACAGTAGCAGAAAAGGTCAGAGCCAAAAGGCTGGCCTTCAGGAAATATAAGGGAACACAGCAGGATGAAGATAGGGAGGCATACCAAACTGCCCTAAGGAAGCAGGGAAGGCAGTAAGGCAGGCAAAGTCCCAAACTGAGGAAACACTAGCACGAACAGTAAAAGGGTGACAAGACTTTCTATAGATACATTTGTGAAAGGAGAAAGTCCAGAGGGGTATTGCTAAGCTTAATGGAGAAAAGGGAGCAAGTGAGGAGGAGGACCCTGTAAAGGCATCTATCCTAAATAGATACTTTTGCTCAGTATTTACTGAAGAGAAGGTAGGGCAGGGCCCACAGCTCAGCATCATGGACACAGGGGAGGGACGTGGCACTACTCCCTTCACAAAGAAAGGGTCCTACAAGAGCTTGCTAAGCTCAGGGTGGATAAGGCAATGGGACCTGATGGCATACATCCCAGGGTACTTAAGGAGCTAAAGGAGGAATTAGCAGAGCCATTAGCAGAATTGTTTAGTGAGTCTCTGAGCAGGAGAGGTCCCAGAAGACTGGAGAAGGGCTCATGTGATCCACCCACAAGAGTGGTAGCAGGGAGGAGGCGGAGAACTACAGGACCGCCAGTCTTACCTCAGTAGTGGGCAAGATTATGGAGGCACTCCTTAAGGAAAGGATAGTGCAACACCTGGAATCCATAGCACAGGGATCCAAGACAGCATGGGTTTCAAAAGGAAGGTCCTGTCAAACTAATCTCATAGATTTCTTTGACTGGGTAACCAGAGTGGTGGACCAAGGGGAGCAGTTGATGTCACCTACCTTGACTTCAGCAAGCTTTTGACACTGTTCCACATAGAAGATTGATAAATAAGCATAGTAGGCTCGGGTGGGTCAGAAGTTGGTCAACTGGGTGGCAAACTGGTTACTGGCAGAAAACAGAAGTGGTGGTAAATGGTATACAGTCAGAAGAGATGCAAGTCACAAGTGGGGTACCTCAGTGGATCAGTCCTGGGGCCAGTCCTATTCAACATCTTCATTAGTACCCGCAGATGGACTAGAGGGTAAGGCTTGTCTGTTTGCAGATGACACCAAGATCTGCAACAGAGTAGATGATCCAGATGGGGTGGGCAGAATGGGAAGAATCTGGATAAACTAGCAGAATGGTCAGAAGAGTGGCAACTGGGATTTAATGCAAAGTGCAAATCATGTACATAGGGAAGAGAAACCCTGAAACCACTTATAGGGCTGGGAGAGGAGTTGCTAGCAGTCACAAAGGAAGAAAGAGACTTGGGCATCATCATCACTGATGACTGGAAATCATCCAAGCAGACCTCTAAAGCAGTAGGTAAAATTAGGGGTGTATTAGTAGTGGTAAATATGTCGAATAGTAGAGGTATAATACCTCTGTACAAGATGCATTGGTTAGGCCCCATCTGGAGTATTTGTGCAGTATTGGAGCCACACCTTCAAAAGGACATTAACCAAATTGAGGCAGTCCAGAGAAGGGCAGCAAAATGGTGCAGGGACTGCATCTGAAGACATATGAGGACAGATTAACGGAGCTCAATATGTATACCCTTGAGCAAAGGAGGGAGAGAGGTGATATGATGGAGGCATTCAAACACCTTAAGGGCATAAACAAGGTGAAAGAGTCTAACATGTTTAAATATAAGAAAAATAGCAGGACAAGAGGACACAGCATGAGATTAGAGAGGCGATTAAGAGGAATGTGAGGAAATTACTTTTCTAGAAAGGAAGTGGTAGATGCATGGAATGGCTTACTACAAGAAGTGGTGGCTATGAATACAGTGCAGGGCTTCAAACATGCATGGGATAGGCATAAGGGAGCAATACAAATGACTATGAATAGATAGGTCACTGACAAAGGCCAATGGCACATTTATAAGGTAGAAAAAGAAATGGGCAGACTGGATGGGCCTTGCGGTCCTTATCTGCCGTCAACTTCTATGTTTCTATGTTTCTATGACTGCAAAATTGATTTTCAGGCCAGATTTGCATAATTCCACCACAGTTGTTCATGATGTGGGGTCATAAAAATGTCATGTTGAAAATGTGGGCTGAAAATATGCAAAAATGGCAAAGTTATAAATCAAAGTTGAAAACCCTATTGAAATACATTGAACCGCACTTACCTTACTTTCTCATATAGCAGTTGGTGATTCCACTAGCAAGATGTGTCTTCAATTAGAGAGTGGATCTTTGACCTGCAGTCTGTTCAGGTGAGTGAAGATGTGTGAAAGGTGTTGGAGGGGTGTGGGATGGTGAGTGCTCAGTGGGAGGTCAGGATGGGGGGGTCAGATCAGCGAGGGACCATTTTCTTTTGTACAGGTGTAAAATAAAAAAAAAGCATTGAGGGACAGTTTTCTTTATTGCAGGATAATCCAAAAGAGGGATGTCAATTGGAGAAGGGTCGCACTAGACTCTAAGAAACATAAAAAATATGGAAAGGCAAGGTGGGGGTGGGGGGGGTGCCACTAGACACAAGGGAAAAACTGAAATATACAGGGATGGCAACTGGAGGTGGGGGTGCCACTAGACACCATGGAAGCATTAAACAAATATGGGGACTGTGATCTGAGGGCAGGGGTACCACTAAACACCAAGGAAAAAGAGGGATTTATGGCTTGCACAAATTCCCATGTTATGCTAGGGGAATTTGCAAATTGTCATTTTTGTGCATTTTTATATAGCCTTAGATATTTTACAGGGTTTTATGTATTATTGTAGCATTACTCATGAAAACCTGTCCATTTATACAAAAATGTGCCCTGAAATCAAAATGTTGATGCAGTTCTGGATTGTGCAACTCAAAATGAGAAAAAAAAAAAGTGAAAAATCCTTTTTCATTTGCAGGAATCATTTTCTGTTTCAAACAACAAAAAAAAGGATCCCTTCAAATGAAAAAGAATCGCAAAAAAAATAAGACCAAAATCTTTTTCCATATGGAGGGATCCTTTTTTGTGGAAATAAAAATAGCATACAAAAATGGATCCCTTCCAATGAAAAAAGAATCAGAAAAAAATTAAGTCCAAAACATTTTTTGTTTGATGTGATCCTTTTTGATTTCAATGAAAAAAGCATACGAAAAAGGGTCTCTTCAAATGAAAAAAGAATCGGACGGGGGGAGTCTGAAATCCTTTTTTATTTGAAGGGATCCTTTTTTGTATGAATGAAAAAAGCCTACGAAAAAGGATCCCTCATATGAAAAAAAGAAACCCTAAAAAAACTAAGTCCAAAGCTTTTTTCATTTGAAGTGATCCTTTTTTTGTATGAATGAAAAAGGACATATGAAAAAAAGAGGGGAGAAACTTAGTCTAAACTCTTTCTCCATATAAAGGGATCCTTTTTTGTATGAATGAAAAAGGCCATAGAAAACAACTGGAAGTGAGTCATTAAAAAGGATCAAACAATGGGGGAAAAAAACATTTGGGGCTATCTTTAGCAACACTGAACTGTAGAATTGACCTAATCGGTATATGTCTTGCTCTTTCTAGACAATGTCGTTTTTGGGACTTTTGAAAAATTGTTTTCAGAAAAAAACTGAAACAAGATGTCAGCAAAAAAAAAAAGATTGGGCCAGATATTCAGAAATGCACCAAAGGCTGGCACAAGTCCAGTGCAGTGCAAATCTGATGCACCGTGGTGCAACAGGAGCCATATTCAGAGGCTGTACTGGCAGCACTGCCAGCACAACCCTGAAAGCTGAATATGCTGGTTGTGCAAAAGGGTGCAACCATGGATGCGCCATGGTGCAACCACAGGTGCACCATGGCACAACCACAGGTGCACCATGGGCAGACATAGAAGCCCCAGGGCAACCATGGGTGCAGAGCACCAGAGCAACAGGGGGGCACGGCACAGAGAGGAGACCCAGGGACAGAGCCTGGGAAGCAGAGTGACAGGCCACAGGAGGCCACCACCAGCTCAGCACAGAAGGGTGCACACAGGCATCCAGACCCCCACCCCAGAACACAACAGTGGCACAGACAGTAGGCAACAGGGGGTGCCAATGGGGGACAGAGGGCCACCAAAGGGGCCCAAGCAGGCCATGCCCCCCTGCACATCCAGACCAGGGCAGGCCACACCCAGGACCATGCAGCCAAGCAGACACCCCTGCCACACAACCCTGACAGCTGCCCCAAGGGTACCTCAAGGCACAACCATCAACTGAGGGGAGGGCACCACCACCATGGGACACACTGCAGCACACAGCAGTGATCCACAGAAGCACAACACATGCCCCAATACATACACACCACATGGACAGGCATTGGGCCACTGCAGCATGGCTCCTCACGCCACCTGCAAAGCAAACAGAGACACAGGCAGGTAGATCAGAAAAATATATTTACTCAGAAATTATGTACAATAACCAGGGTCTGGGAAAGGGTAGGTATAGTCAGGGAAGGCGACAGGGAACAGGGACTGTACAGTGGTATGAGGGACTGGAGGGGGAGGTATGGCTGGGGAAACAGGGGAACGCAATGCAGGACTAGCGGCAGCCATGGCCTGCCACCCCCTGCTGATGTTACACTGCCTCCATCTCTGTTGAGGTTATTAATATCAGCTGCCTTAGGGGCCGGCAGTAGAGGAGCCTCCTACGCTGTCTGTAAACACCTAGGACAAGGGACAGGACAGGTGATCAGTGCAATGTCCCAAGAAACCAGGCTCAACCTCAGCACGTACAGGGCAGGGGGAACACACACCCTTGGAAGGCCCATACAAGCCACCAACAGTGGCATGGGCCAATGCCAGCCGGCAAGGCAGCACATAACATCAGCGCACAGTGGTGGTCCCCAATGCACAGTGGCTATCTGACTTCGCTATGGCAGTCACATGGCACAGTGCCCTGACAGCACCACAGCAACATCAGTGGCAGCCATGCGCACATCCACCCCACCAGCAGCTGGCACATGTGACCAATGGATGCGCCACAGTGGCGGGCACCATGCACAGTGTGACACAGACAGCTGCCATGTCACACAGCACAGGCAGCCATGCCTGCACCCATGCCCCAGCCCCCCAATGATGGTGCACAGAACAATGTCAGTGTCTACTTGCCCTCTGTGACCCCACTGGCACTGGAGCTGCTCCTCCACCCTGGACCGCTGCAACCTGGCATCCACCAGCACCACCCATTGTCTGTCCTCAGGCCCTGGAAATGGAACAGAAGCAGGTACACATCAATAACCAACCACAGCAGCTGCCCACCACCCTCATCCCTGTACATAGGGTGAGCACCTGCCCAACACGTCTCACAGAGTGGCAGCGCAATGCAAGTGGCAGATGGTGATGCCACCCCACAGTGCACATGATGGCAGTACTCCACCCTGCAGGACATGCCAGACAGCCTAGCCAACACCACAGTACAGCACCAGGGCACACATGCATGATGGACCTACTCACCTGGCTGTGCACAGCCCCATGCCTGATGCACACATCCAGCTTCCTGAGGTGTTCTGGGTCTCTCTGCACCAGGTCCCTGTATCTGTGGTGACACTGCTCACTGTTTCTGGCCACCCCGTGCACTGTGTCAGTGAGGCAGCAATTGCCTGCCACACAGCCACCTGGGGCTGCTGCAGTGGTACCTGCCTGAACAGCTGGGGTGCATGGGGCTGGATGCAGACCATGAGGTTGGAAAGCTTGGCCTGTGTCCAGTTGGCTGCCTGTCCAGTTCTCTGCTACACCATGTTTCTGGTGTGATCTATGGAGCAAGATGGCATCAGGAGGTGCACATGGCCAGTGCATGCACCAGATGCGTGGGCCGAGGGGACATGCGCTGTGTCCACCCATCACGCAGTCACAGAGATGCACGCCATGGGCATGGCTAGGCGGAGTCACAAGTACGGGGGTCATACAGGGACAGAGGTCACAGCAGGGTCAGGGGTCGGCCGCCGCACAGTGCGCATGTGTGCAATAGCAGGCATGGCGCACCATGTACCATGGTTCCTATTGTGCAGAGGGCACACAGTGTGCAGCAGGTGACAGCACACCATCCGGCACATGCTTACTGCAGTCCTGTACACTGCGTATGCGTGTGCATTGTGCCACGACTTGCTACAGAGCAATCGCACTGTGCACGGAGCAAATATATGATATTCAGCCATCACATGCAATTAAGCTCATCAGCCAATGCGTGGCAGACTGGGGGAATTAGCATGTCATCATCGTTGTGCCAAAGCTCATTTGCATACATTGCGCCATAAAAGCGTCACGGACCGGCACAGGCCATGGACCAGTATTACAACCTTTTGAAGTAAGTTGTGCATGCTGCTGGAGCACACTGAGTCCAGCCAGAACAGCAGGGGGGACGGAATAGGGTGCTGTTGACACTGACACACTGTGCTGTCCATGTCCACAGGTAGTGACATGTCAGGACGTGAGGAGGGTGAGGAGCATGGGCCTGCTCAGAAGCGCAGGCCCAACTTCATGAAGGCAGAGGCCCTGTTTGAGGCCTACCTCAACAGGGAGCTGCAGCTGAGTGGTGCCATGGGCAAACCACAGGCCAGGGCTGGGGCTTGGAAGAAGGTGGCAGCATGCGTGAACTAGCAGGGCAGCCACCAGTGGTCAGTGCAGAAGTGCCACAAGAAGGTGGACATGGATAAGTGGTGCATTAAGGAGAAGATGGCAGCCTTCCGTGTGGCCCAAATTTGCCACTGGTGGGGGGCCTGCTGATGCGCCACAGCTCACGGCGCAGGAAGAGTTGGTGGCAGACACCATGCACTGCAGCACCATGAAGGGTGTACCAGGTAATGGATTCCAGATGGATGGCAGCCCATCATTGCATGGTACATATGTCAGGCACGCACAGCAGGCAGTGGTTGTGTTGGGGGGGCAGGCACTCATGGGCATTACATCACTGACACACCGGTTTTCTCTTTCAGCACCAGCATGCCTGCATGCAGAGGATAGGGCACCAGCAGCAGCTGAAGAGGCAGGACCAGGCCCGGAGGACCAGCCATCCACCTCCATGGGCATCTGAGGGCCTGATAGGCTGCAGCACACAACCACTGTCCAGTCAGATGTCCTGGGAATGGGGTCGGACAAGGCCCTGGATGTGTTTTTACAGGATGCCAGTCTCGTTGTCCTCTGCGTGGAGACACAGATCAAGGTGGGGTCTGACACTGATGATGATCTAACTATAATCCTGGACAGCATGGGTGGTGTTGTGGGGGAGGCACCCATACCAGACACCAACACAGGCAGTGCGCCCAGCAGCCTGACAGCGGTGGAACAGCTGTCTGCCACCACTGTGGGTGCTGCTGTCTGCACTGCCACAGCTGTGTCATGCGGTGGTGGTGGTGCGGCTGCGCAGGCGCTAGGCAGAGTTCAGCAGTTGGATGGGCAATGGCAGTAGGCTGCAGGAGCCTCAGGGCAGCTGGATGCAGTGTCTGCTGCCGGGGTGCCTGCTAGGGACAAACCCCATGAGGACCCCACTGTAAAGTGTCCCCCTGAGCGGGTGACTGTGCAGCGTGGTCGGTCACTGCAGGAGGGTCAGTGTCCCACCCAGGTAACCCAGGATGCCGACCCTTTGGCAGAACACATCCATTTGCTGTTGGCCTCCATGGAGCAACAGGTGCTTCTTGCCTCTGGGGTGCGTGAACTGCATGTGGAGGTCTGCCAGGCAGCCAAGCAGCATGAGATGGGCACTGCACAGCTCCTGGCAGCAAAAAAAAACACATGAAGAAGGCCATGACTGCATCCCAGGATCACATTGGCAATGCGATCACGAATGGTCCTGCACTGCTGGCTGCCACAGGGTGTGGCCGGCCACCACAGACCCCATGCAGTGCACTGTCCACCCCACAATCCCGGTGTCAGGTGACACCCTCACTGTCGATGCCGGGCTCTGCTGTTGGCATCCCAGGCACGCCTGGGGTGGGCCTGTTTGGGTGCTTACACACCCCTGCATGGACCCGGTCATGGTCCTACAGTTCAACCCCTGAGGGGCTGTTGCAAACACCACCTGTGCTAGAAGAGTGGCCTGTGGCTGCCGATCGACCCTGGTGCGGCCACCCCCTTGGCTGCGGTGGCCATGGTTCCATATGACGGCCCTGATGTGCGTGCTGCCCTGACTGCAGTCTGCAGCCTCTGCCCTGTGCATGCATGGGCGGCGTGTGTGTGTACATACCACTGATCTGGTGCCTGTGTGTCATGCTGCACGTTGCCTGTGTGCATGCTTGCCCAGCCGCTGGACCATGTGGTGTGGGCATGATGAGGGCAGTTCTCCACCAGTTGTGCCTGTGCACCAGTGTAATGCATCTGATTCCCACCACTTGCCAGCACCAGGGTACGTTGGTGCATGTGTGTGTTGCTGTGTGATGGTGTGCAGTTGTGTGTGGATGTGTGCCACTGACTCCCCTACCCCTGCACCATGCCTCTGTGTGTGCATGCCCATTGCCATGCATGCCCCTGCCTGTGTGCTGTACCTGTGTGAGTGGCCTTTGCATGGGGTTGGTGCCACCTACCTGCATGCACCTTAGTGCTCCTGTGCAATGGTGTCACGATGCTGCCACACCATCCGTTGCAGCCGGGGATCCCTCCGCCCGGGAGGGGGGGCTGTCCACCACCCTCCATCCATTGCCTCCATCGTCCCCACTAGTGTCGCCCTCATCAGCCTCGACAGCTATCCCACGGTCAATGGCCATGTTGTGCAGTATGCAGCAGGCCAGGAATAGGCCACAGGCTTTCGGGGGGCTGTACTGTAGGGCACTTCCAGACCTGTCTAGGCAACTGAACCATGCCTTCAGCATGCCGAAGACATGCTCAATGATGTTCCACATGCTGGCATGTGCCTCATTGTAGCGTTCCTCTGCTGGGGACGACGGGCGCCAATAGGGGGTGAGCAGCCAGGGCCTCAGTGGATAGGCACTGTCTTCTGTGTGGATAATTACATGGTTAGCCCTTTGACATCCTTTGCTGTGCCCCTTGCCTGTCCTTGGTGCCCTCACCAGGATGTCCACTCTGCCCTCCCCCATCCCATGGCCTGCTCTGCCTGTCACCCCCTTGCCCATCCCATACTCACCTACTAGGTGGCCCATGGGGATGTCCCCATACTCAAACCTGTGGCACAGCACAGAGCTGTGCCAGATAAAAGCATCATGTGCACTCCCAGGGTGTATGGCATAGACACTGGTGATGCACCCTTTGGCATCGTACACCACCCGGCAGTTCACACTCGGGAACCTCTTCCTATTGATATAGGCCACACCCTCAGGGTCAGGTGGCGTCCAGATGCCCACAAGGGTGCAGTCAATGGCCCCAAGCATGCCAGGCATATATGCTACCCTGTGGAAGTCATGCATGGTTGCTGTATACTCCGCCTGTGTGCTGGGGAAATGGATGTATTCCGAAGCACACGGCAGCAGAGCATTGAGGGATTGTGTGAGGAGGTGTGATGTGGCCGATGGGGTTAAGCCTGTGGTGTCCCCTGTTGGTCTCTGGAAGGTGCCTGTGGTGAGCAGGCACATGACAGCTGTCACTTTTGTCTCCACAGACATTGCGTGGCTCTGTCATGTGGGAGAATGCATCTCCTCACTGCACAGCTCACAGAGCTGCCTCAGAATGACCCTGTTCAGGTGGTACCATCCCACAATCTCCATGCTGGAGTAGTTCTCGGAGGTGGTGTGGGCATGGTACCACCTGTTCCGGGAATACCGCAGACTGGCCCTTCCTCAGCCATGTCGCTGTTCCTCCTGCCCCCTCACACCCCTCATTACTGCCTTCATCAGGAAGGGCTCACTATCCATGGCCCCTGATGTCCTCTCTCCCCGGGCGGTCGGCTGCTGCGAGCTGTGTGCCACCCTGGTGCACTGCGTGGCACTGTGCCTGCCTGCCTGACCCTCTCATTCTCTCTGCCCCAGACTCCCTCTCCACTACCACCTCTGTCCCTCTCCCTCTGTGGCTACCTGTGTCAGTCTCTCTGACTCTCACTCACTCTGTCTCTCTTGGTCTGTCTTTCTGTCTGTCTGTCTGTCCTTCCTTCTTGCTATGTTTAGCCACTCTATCTGTCTCCCTCTCGCCTGGTGCAAGTGCTGTCTTTGTGCTTGCACCCTGAATTTATTGGCTCAAGTCTGCTTGACGCATCCTGGTTTTACTCCGCATGTGCGCCATGGTTCCACAGTTGAATATCGCACTGCGCCGGATATTCATCAGTACACCCCCTGCTCTTGTGCCTGCATTCATTATAGTTGTGCATTGGCACAATGGGATTTGCACTGCGCAATGACTCCCACTGCATATAGCTCCTTGTCGCATGTCTGCACCTGTGCCGGCTCAACTCAGTTGCGCCATGCGCAACTGTTTTAAATATCCCTGCCATTGTTTGCAAATTAAGATTGCTCCATGCAGCAAAATAGTCCTTTTTCATCTGGCCAAATTATTTTTTTTGTTCTAAACATCTATCCTGAAGTGCTTACCAAGCATGCTCAGAATCCAATATTTAAAAAATGTATAACTCTGGAACAGATTAATAATTTTTCACCAAACTAGCGAAAGACATTAATGTGGGCCAGGCCCCTTCTACCCTGAACACTTCAGACCAAAACCAAAATTCCAAACTGTCTGGGTGCTAGAGGCTGAAAAAAAGAAAAAAACAGCAAAACATCTGAAAAAATCACTTTTTTCACTATCTGGATCCTGGAATCTGCACATCTGACTGGAACAAACCTTGGCACCTCAAAAGATCTACCCCGTGAGACCATGCATGCACAATTTCATGCAAACCTGTTGAACAGTTGCAAAGTTATTAACGTGCCAAAATTGGGGTTTAACATTCAAACACCCTACTTATTCCTAAATACAGTGGCACAGCCCTGCCACTGTAATAAATCTGTCTGTCTGCCTGCCTACCTGTCTGTCTATCTGCCTATCTATCCATCCATCCATCTTTCTATACATGTGTGTGTGTTTGAGTGTGAGTATACGTTTGCATCTATGTATTATTGGGTTAGCAAATTGCACTAGTGGTCACTGAATATGGCTCTCGCCTGATCTCAATATGCTATTCCAGGTTAGCTTGTCACTAACATGTGTAGCACCTATTAGCCTCATGTTAACCTTTGGAGAATGGAAACTTTAGTTGCTGATGTTCTTACAGTTTTTATCTGAATCAATTACTATACTGTGGGAGGAGGAGGGGTTGAGCTTCCTGAGCTGTTAAGTATGTGACTTTACTTTTGTGTTCTAATTTTTCAAAAACTTGTAGTACTGCTGGGATTGTTTCAGCAACTTTAGATACAAGTATGTTTAACTAATAGAAAATATTCCCTACACCATACTGTAGCTTAAGTACAAAACTAAATGATAGATTAGTTTGATTTTTTCCCACTTCTGTTTCTTCTCCCCTGGGGCATCTGGCAAGCAGGCTTCAGCTCTCCCTTAAGGAAGGCTTGCATCCACCCCAGGACTGTATTGCTATCTTCCGACTGCTCTGGCGAGTCCTCCACAGATTCCCTCCCTTCCCATCACTCCCCCCAATGCACACAATCCAGTTGCTGTAGGATAAGCCGAGTGTCAATAACATGGTTCAGGCTTCATGTAGCCTGCTAGCATTCCTGTGTTTACATTTTCTTCCCTGCCCTCCCTCATTGCTGGGGCGTGCACGTCAGCATGCAGTTGTGGAGGCACATGCATGCTGTAGAGTCGCACACCACCCTCTTATCATTGGCATCTTCCTGGCCATTTTGCCCTCAGGCCTTTACCTGGGTGAAGTTATTCAGTGGGACCACCAAGCCACCCTCTCCAGGAGAGAACTGTTCTCTGGAGGCTCGATCCTCTCCCTCCCTCCCTCCCTGGCTGACTCCATGTGATCCACGTTCATCACGAACACAGTTCACAGATGTGGCAGGAGGTAAGGTACGATACCTCAGCCCTCCATGCCACCTGGCCAGCCCTTAATTTGATATTCTGATATACTGTAAATTATAATGATAATCTGTCTTTTGTTATATCTATACATTTGTGTTGACCAAATCAAATTATATTATAATTTTTGTTCTTTTTTTCATAATGTAGTTCAAATAATAAACAAAAGAGGTTAAAAAAGAAAGTCAAAGGAACATTATGTCCTCCCTGTTATGGGGGGAGGGGGGATTTCCCTTCAGCTGAATGCTTAGTGTGTCTGGATTTTTATTTATGTATTTAGTTATTTGGTTATTTAGTATTTTTCAGGAAATCATCAATGAGCGAAGTGTCACTGACTATGCTAGTACCCAGGAAGGGAAATTATGTGCCTCTGTCCAAGCAGAGGGAACAGAAATAACAGATTTAGTTATTTATTATATTCCAGGAAATCAATATTGGACAAAAGGTCACTGACTAAGATAGTCCCTGACTCCCCAGCAGGGGAAATTTTGTGCCTCTGCCCAGGTAAAGGGTACAGAGATAACAAAGGCCCTTTAACCAGTAAGGAAACTTTTCTTTTAATAACTCATGACCTATTTTATAATCTTGAAAATGTCTTGAAGACATAATGGAATCTGGGGTTCAGATCTACCACCTACTTCCAATGACAAAGCCTACAAGTTGTTAGGAGGAGCAGCCAATCAGGCAGCTGTATACAGTGAAGTTCTTATGTTTTGAGGGCCTCCAGTATGGTTATTTTTGGTCTTTCTATCAGTTCTTTCCCCTAATTCTAGACGATTGTGCTGTACCTTCTTGAGCAATTATAGTATGATGCCATTTTAAAACTTACTGTTACAGTTCACTGATGCCCTTTTTGTTTTGCTTCAACAGGACAGAGGTTGAAATGTATGTTAAAAACATTTCAATTTTAAAGTCTGATGACTTGCATTTCCTCTGGACAAGCTCTCAGTGGCTACAGGGACAGAGGGGCCTAAGGCCAGCAGTAACATTCACATCAGTTACAGAAACATGAAAACAATAGAGAGAACAAACACTAGAACAGAGCCAACAAGGTAGAAGCCATGACTGCAGGTGGTAGCACTAATGACCAAGCACATTATTTATTGTTGGGTATGAAAAGAACATACAAATAAAAGTACAAAAAACACACTTTCATATTGCAACTCTGATAGACTGCCTATATTCTATGGTACTGACCATAGATACCATATAGACATATAGAAACATAAAAACATAGAAGGTGATGGTAGATAACGACCACAAGGCCCATCCGGTCTCCCATTTCTTTTTCTACCTTATAAGTGTGCCATCGGCCTTTGCTCTATCAATGGCCTATCTATTCATACTCATCTGTATTACTCCCTTATGCCTATCCCATGCCTGTTTGAAGCCCTGCACTGTATTCATATCCACCACTTCCTGAGGTAGGCCGTTCCATGCATCCACCAACCTTTCTGTGAAAAAGAACTTCCTCATATTACCCCTTAATCAGCCTCCCTCTAATCTCATGCTGTGTCCTCTTGTCCTGCTATTTTTCTTATATTGAAACATGTTAGACTCTTTCATCTTGTTAATGCCCTTAAGGTGTTTGAATGTTTCAATCATATCACCTCTCTCTACCTCCTTTGCTCTAGGGTATACATATTGAGCGCCATTAATCTGTCCTCATATGTTTTCTGATGCAGTCTCTATACCATTTTGGTTGCCCTTCTCTGGACTGCCTCAATTTGGTTAATGTCCTTGTGAAGGTGTGACCTCCGGTACTGCAGGCAGTACTCCAGATGGGGCCTAACCAGTGTTTTATAAAGAGGGAATATTACCTCCCTCTTCCTACTTTTGATACCCCTACTAATACACCTTAACATCCCCCTAGCCTTACCTACTGTTTTAGTGGTCTGCTTGGATGATTTCAGGTCATCGGTGATGACAATGTCCAAGTCTCTTTCTTCCCTTATGACTGCTAGTGACTCCCCTCCCAGCCTATAGGTGACTTCAGGATTTCTCTTCCCTATGTGCATGATCTTGTACTTCTTTGCATTAAACCCCAGCTGACACTTTTCTGACCATTTTGCTAGTTTATCCAGATATCTTCTCATTCTGTCCACCCCATCTGGATCATCTACTCTGTTGCAGATCTTAGTGTCATCTGCAAACAGACAAACCTTACCCTCCAGTCTATCTGCAATGCCACTGAAGAAGATAATGAAGAGGACTGGCCCCAGGACTGATCCTTGAGGTACCCCACTTTTGACTTGCATCTCTTCTGACTGTATACCATTTACCACCACTCTCTGTTTTCTGCCCATCAACCAGTTTTCCACCCAGTTGACCAACTTCTGACCCACCCTGAGCCTACCCAGCTTATTAATCAGTCTTCTATGTGGAATAGTATCGAAAGTTTTGCTGAAGTCAAGGTAGGTGACATCAACTGCTCCCCCTTGGTCCACCACTCCGGTTACCCAGTCAAAGAAATCTATGAGATTAGTTTGACAGGACCTTCCTTTTGTAAACCCATGCTGTCTTGGATCCTGTGTTCCTATGGATTCCAGGTGTTGCACTATCCTTTCTTTAAGGAGTGCCTCCATAATCTGGCCTACTACTGAGGTAAGATTGACTGGTCTGTAGTTCCCTACCTCCTCCCTGTTACCACTCTTGTGGAGCAGGATCACATGAACCCTTCTCCAGTCTTCTGGGACCTAACCTGTGCTCAGAGACTCACTGAACAGTTTTGATAATGGCTCTGCTAGTTCCACCCTTAGCTCCTTTAGTACCCTGGGATGTATGCCATCAGGTCCCATTACCTTGTCCACCCTGAGCTTATCAAGCTATTGTAGGACCCTTTCTTTTGTGAAGGGACTAGTGCTCACCTTCCTCCCCCCTGTGTCCATGGTGCTAAGCTGTGGACCCTGCCCTACCTTCTTTTCAGTAAATACTGAGCAGAACTATCTATTTAGAATAGATGCTTTTACATGGTCTTCCTCCTCACACGCCCCCCTTATCTCCTTTGATCTTAGCAATACCCCCCCGGACTTTCTCCTTTCACTAATGAATCTATAGAAAGTCTTGTCACATTCGTTTACTGTTTGTGCTAGTGTTTCCTTGGTTTGGGCCTTTCCTGTCTTACCGACTTCCCTGCTTCCCTTAGGGAAGTTTGGTATGCCTCCCTATCTTCATCCCGCTGTGTTCCCTTATATTTTCTGAAGGCCAACCTTTTGTCTCTGACCTTTTCTGCTACTGTTTTTTGAGAACCAAAGTGGTTTCCTTCTTCTTTTGCACTTCCTTTTCTCTCTAACACAATGAGATGTTGTTTCAAGTATTGCATCCTTAATGCTTGCCCACTTTGCCTGTACCCACTCACCTGTATTTCTTTTTGCCAGGGCTAGCTTAACTCTGTTGGCCATCTTATCAAAGTCAGTTCCTCTGAAGTCCCATATTTTTGCCTTGGAATGGGATGATTTAGTTGTAGTGTCCAAATTGAACCATACCATGTGATGGTCACTTGCCCCAGGTGACCTTCTACCTGGAGATCTGTGATCCTTTCCCCGTTAGTCAGTACTAGATCTAGGATAGCCCTGTCTCTTGTGGGTTGTTGTACCAGTTGTCCCTGCAGGGAATCCACCATGTGTCTTGTTCTGGCAGATGTTCCTGCTGGTATTGACCAATCTGTATGTGGCATGTTGAAGTCTCCCATTATCAGAACCTCCTCTTTAGTTGTCATGTTTTGTATATCTTCTAACAGTAATGTGTCTTTGTCCTCCCCCTGGTCTGGGGGCTTGTAGACAACCCCAGTTCTTATGGCTGTCCCATTTCCTGTTTCCAAGGAGGCCCACAGTTCTTCTGGCTCCTTATGTTTATTCTGAATTTCTGTAGCTTTGATATTTTCATTGACATACAAGGCCACTCCACCCCCCCTCCCTTTCTGCACCTCAGTCCCTTCTGAACAGTACATATCCAGGTACTGAAGTCTCCCAAGTGTGGTTACTGGTAAACCACGTCTTGCTAATTGCTACTATGTCCAGATTAGCCTCTGTCATTATTGCCTGCAGGTCTGGGATCTTGTTTCCCAGACTGCGAGCATTTGTGTTCATGATTTTCCATTGGCCAGATTTCAGTGTATTAGTTGTTGGGTGAGGTCTGGCATTTCCCCTGTGCATCGTATGGGGAGCTGGACCTTTTTTCTTACCTGGTGATGCAAATGAACTGCAAACATGCTGAACTCCTGTTTGACCACTAGCTGAGGAGGGATGGGTGTTCTTCCCATTCGACATATGGGGTGCTGCACCCCTCTCCCTATTTGCTAGCTTCAATATTCTGCAAAGACGTCAAACATCTGCCCCAATGCACTGACTCCCTCCTTAGTCAGATGCAGTCCATCAAATTTAAAGAACTTTCGCTCCCAAAACTGTTTCCAGTTCCCTACAAATGTGTGTCCTTTTTCTGGCACCACCCCTTGTGCCACATCTTTAGCTCCCCTATCTCTCCATCTCTGACCTTCCGACCATCTGCCCCCTCTCCCAGACTGGCAGGATCTCAGAGAAGGAGATGCCAGATGAAATGGATGATAGTTTGTCACCCAGCCTGGTCAGGTATTCCTTGGTCTCCACAACTGACCGGCTGGCGAGATCATTAGTCCCTATGTGTACCAGGATGTCAATGTTTTCTCCTGCTTCCTGAACAATTTTAGCAATTCAGCCAGTGTCTCTCTATGCTGATGTACCTGACATCTGACCATTACCTCTGGCTGGAGATAGGTATCAACTCCCCGAGTTATGGAGTCTCCTACAATCAGAAGTTTTTTGATTTCCTTTTTGCTTTTTTTGTTTTGGTTCCTGTTTTGGGCGAGTTTTGTTGTGCTAGCTCCTGTACTGCAGTGTCCTGCTCTGCAGTGTCCTCTGCCCCTTTGTTTGATTTTGGAGATAGAGGCAGATACCTGTTTGTAGATTTTATATGGTTTGTGGAGGTAATATGTTGGGCAGCACCGAGTGATGGGGCACCTGATTTGCCCCTCCTAACCACCTGCCAGCCTCCCCAACCGACTACCCTCTGCGGTCGAGGTGCTTCTGTTGGATGTTGAGGAAATGGCAGCTGGTTCTTATAATATATTTCCTCTTGAATATAAAATTTGAGGTGCTCAATCTCTGCCCATGCTGCCTGAAGCTAAGCCCTAAGATCTCCGGTGGCCCAGCATGTAGAACAGTGTCCTAAATCCTATAACATTGTCCTTCTGAAAAGTGCCTGCAGTTAATGATATCCATTCCAGAAAAGTTGCTGGGTTTATAACCTGGTCAGGATAATTAGAAAGAAGAAAATGAAAGCAAAATTTGATTTTGTGTTTTGTTTGTTTTTGTATAACTTGTGATAACAAGTTAGATTACTAGTGACCCTGTAAATGAGGTCACTGTGTGGATACCCCACTGATCCGCCCTTTCTGCTTTGCCACAGGAAATGTAAAGACTGTGCTACCCTATAAAAGGAGTGTAGTGTGAGGTGGTTGGGGATGGGGATGGGTGGCTGGGCCCTTCACCTGCCAAAAAAGAAGAACCATGGATGAAAGAAGCAAGGAGGAAAGAGCAGAAACAATCAATCAGCAACGAATACAGTAACCCTGAAAGCTTATCCTAATGATAGATAAAACTGTAAAACCTGTAAAGCACCACCTGTAATAATTTCGCTGAAGATATACCCTGCAAGAAACACTTCCCTACAGAGAAAATTAAAGCACCATCCAGAATGTTCTGCATGTCGACTAAAGACAGTGTGTTTGGGTATCTGAGGAGTATTTAAGTTTTGCCTCTCTAACTCTCTGGTTTTCCATTTCTTCATGTTGAGGCTTTGTCCAGTACATTAAAGAATTAGAGAATTGACCATTCATAACCTCTATGGAGTTGTCAGACTCCTTCGATTCCAGCTGGGTTGGTACCATTGAGCTATTGAATCATGCCCCTATATTTCTGAAATTACACATTGGTCTGAGAAACCAAAAAAAACATTTTCTGGCTTATGAATATCTCTCTGTTGAAGGACAAGAATGCTATTGAGATGATTCCCAATTGTTATAAAACAGGCCATGGATAAGAGCAATACCCCTGATGTTACCCCACCCATTCTATGGGACACTTCCAAAACCATACTTAGAAGAAAACTGATTGAATTTTCTGCTAGGAAGAAAAAAATAATGAAGGTCAAATCTCGAGAATCTAATACAGGATTTTGAATCTTAGCAAAAAGTCCAAATGAATAAGCAAAGGTGGGAGAATATTAAAGAAAGAGCTAGGAGAACTCTTAGGGCCAGATATTCAAAACTTTGTCCCGGGGCTAAATTAGCACTGCCCTGCAGGCTAACTTAGCCCGGAGCACAAAGCCAGCCATATTCAAAAGGAATAGCCTGGGGCAAACAGCTTCTGAATATAGCATGGGAATGAGGCCGGGCAAACTGGGCTGGGAGTGTAGGGCAAACTTAGCCCTGGAATAAGACAGATCTGAATATGGCAACCAGGAAGTGCAAACCACAACAGCAACACAGTGCACAGCGATGTGAAGGTAGGTAGAGGTGAACTATGTGGCCAATGTGTGTGCCAACAAATGTGTGGACCCGGTACAGCTGCAGGCAGCAGGGTATGTGAAAGTACAGTGTGTAAAACTGTAAAATATTCCCCGAACTGTTTGTGCAGCGCTAACACGTTTGCGCAGGTTTAGCACAGGGCTAAACCATTAGCCCAGTACAAACACATTTGCCAGGCGCTAAACTGTGCCATATTAACAGTGACATGCAAATGAGCCTACTTAGGTAGTCTGTGGGCAAACATCCAGATTAGCATCTCATTATGCCCTGATTTGCATGCAGTTTGCACCGAGCTAACTGTTTAGCCCTGTGCTAAACCCGCGCAAACATGTTAGCGCTGCTCAAACAGCTTGGGGAATATTATACAGTTTTGAACACTACTTCCACATGCGCTGCTGCCAGCAGCTGTACTGGGACAACACAACATAGGCACAGATGGTGGTGGTGCTGCATGCAACTGTCACACTGTAGGTCATGCTACAGAGCACAGCAGACACTACAGTACCAAGGGGGTCAGTAGTGTGTGGAAACAGCAATGCCTATGGTGTGTAGGACAGTGATGATGACTGCACTATACACAGTGAGAGGCCTGACCTGCAGGTGTTTACTGACAGTGGACATTACTGTTACACTGTTGTGTGACCCACAGATGCTGCACCTCTGGTATAGGATGCTCACAGTGACATACACATGTCTGGCTTTGTGTGCTGTGGCAGTTGTACAGCTGTGCGGTATGTGGCCGGGGGGCATATATTATCCAAAAGGCACACTGGTGTTGAGGTATTCCCAATACTGGCCCATGTGCACTACATGATGTGTCCCAGCCTTGTGGCCTCACCTGGTCTGTGGCACAGCCTGGCCACCCATACAATCTCCCCTCAACATCCTCCATGCCCACAGTGCTGCATGTGTGTGCTGGCATCTGTTGGTGTTCACAGAGGTGTGGTCCACAGGTGTGTTCAGTATGGCCACACTGCCATGTTGTCCACTGGTGGCAGGGTCACCACTTACTGCCTGTCATGGCTGGGACTGGTGGCGGATGATGTCATCATTGTGATGCCATCAGTTAGCAGCATGCTTCCTCTATGTTTGGCTTTGTCTATGCGTTATATTTATTTGTTAGGGTTGCGCAAAACCCGTGCAAAACCCATGCAAACACTGCGCAAAGCCATAGTGTCATGCAAAGCTGATTGCTCAGGGTTAAGACAAGCTTTTCCTGGGCGGTAATGTGCATCACACTAAGTGTCACGCTAAGTCGCGCAAAACCACTTTGCACGGCGCTAGTCACTGAATATAGCATTGTGCCTGTATTCATGTCAGTTTGCCCCTTGCATACATTAAGATTTTGCCCAGCGCTAATACAGTTTGCCCGCGCTATTTAGCCTTTTGAATATAGCTGACCCGCGCTAATCCCATGCTAATCCCGTGCTAAACCTGCGCAAATGGTTTTTGCCCGGCGCAAAATTTGGAATATCTGGCCCATAGATTGTAAGGTAGAACAAAAATTGTTGTTGCTCCAAAAGAAATATAATGATGGAGGTCTCTGGGCCTTCGGGATTTTTTTTTAACATATATTTTATTATTTTTCCTTTTTCCAAGTAAATTTAGCCATCCAAATGCCTCCAAGACACAGTCAAAGCCCTATTTCACAAGGGTCAGTTTGCTACAGAACAAGCAGTTAGAGCAGTTATTACAATACAGATCTTATCTAGCTTTTATATCAGTAAATACCAAATTTGTCTAATATACAGTTGAGAAGTTTAGATCTCGTAATAAAAAACACACAGTATTGTTATTAACATCAGACTCTATAAGCACAGTACCTCTTAGTATTAATATCCTAAGGCCTCCAGGGATAGAACATTACATTCTATTCCCTAGTATGTCTATTGGCTGCATTCTCCTATGTACAGCCCTAAAAGAAAGAAAACAACTATTGGCTAAACCTATTAATTAAAAGATACTTCTCAGCTCTATCCAATAATGGAAAACAGGAGAGTGAGATAAATTGTCAGAGCAGTGGTAGAACTATAATGGCATCTCCCCCTTTTATGTTTCTCAGGGCTCATCTCTTATCCCACCTGAAAGGTGGGTGGGGGGTTTGCAGTGAGGGGGGGTTACCAAGCATATATATGTGAGTTTAAATACCCCTCCCATTTCTTGTGATACTTATCCAGGCTTCCCCAAGCCACAGCAGTAAGTCTCTCAAAGACGGCCAGCCGGGCCACAGCCGTTCTCCACTGCACTGGCAAGGGGAGACGGCCCTCGGGATTTTAGTGGGGAGATTAAGGGCCTACAGGGCAAGGGCACAGATAGTTAACTAATAGATAATGATTCCCTTACTGGGGCCATGTTCATGGACCTGACCAAGGCTTTTGATCTAATCGATCAGAAATTACTTTGTTTGAAGTTAAAATCCTTGGGTTTTGCATCTAATGTTGTTTCTTGGATTGAAGAATATTTAATGGTTCTTATTCAGTTTGTTAGGGTTTCCTCTGTGTTGTCTAGTATTAATAAACTTGCTGGGGGGGTACCTCAGGGATCAATTTTAGGGCCACTTAGGCTGACTATGTTTGTTAAGTCCCATCCAACAGTAACTAAGAGTTGCCATTCATTACTTTATGCTGATGATCCTGTTCTTTTTTTTCTTCTGCTAAGAAAATTTCAAAGTTGGCTCAAGATCTTCAGACTGACTTTTTTCTGTTCATAATTGGTTGTCTAACAATTTACTTCTTCTTAACTCAAAGAAAACAAAATCTATGATTTTTGGTCATATTTCATGTTCAATAATAGCCTTACTCTTGAGTTTTATGATAATCAAGGTAATTTAATTGAGTAAGTATCCCAGTTCAAATAACTGTGAGTTATTTTGGACTCCTTTTTCAGCTTATCTGACCATATTAATCGTGTTTGTTGTAATATTAATAAAAAATTTAGAGTATTGTACAAGTTGAACTTTTTTTTTCTTTTGAATCTCTTAAAGTCATTGCCATTGGTTCTCTCCTACCTCATTTTGATTATGTATTAAGCCTTATTTTTTATTTGGGTTCTAAGGAGGTACAAAATCTTTTTGTTGCTAACAATAACATTTGATGTTTTGTTTTCTTAGCTCCACCACGTACTCATCGTTGTTATTTACACTTGCACCTTGGTTGGTTATCCCCGGTGCAAAGTATACAGTATTGTTTTGGTTGTTTAGTTGTTTTTTAATATTTTTTACCCAAACCTCTCCCCGCTCTCTGATCTTTTATCAGTCAGGGATATGTTACCTAGTCTGCGGTCAGCCAGTGTGGTTGTTCTTCATGTTTGGTCCTGTAAAACTAGATCTGGTGTAAATGCTTTTACTGCAGCTGTTCCTTGATTTTGGAATAGTTTGCCTGAATCTTTACATATTGACTGTTCTATTCAACTTTTTAAAAAGGGGCTCAGACTGTATTTGTTAGAATTATGTACTTGTAACTATAAGTGAATGTTTCAGTTGAATGTTGTGTATTTTTGTATTTCTTAATTTGCCTGTGTTGAGCCTGAAAAAGAACCCTCAGTCCAGCACTCTTACCTGGTAAACAAATTAAAAATAAATAAAAATACATATAGTCTTAACCCAGATATGGGAAAGGTAAAGAGAGGAGTGAACGAGATCTTGTCTATTTTAAAGGCTTTCATGAAAGAATTGTATTCCCCCCCAAAAAAAACAGGGGAGTCTGTAGAAGACAATTATCTAATTATGAAAGTGTAATCTCTTACAGATGCAGATGAAACAGAACAATAGCCTGTGCCCCCATGTCTACTTTTGCAATAATTGTTACTTTAGCCCTTATGAAAACTGGTAAATGCATGTGAATCGACAGATTTAGTGTGAAATTTGATAAAACAATTTAAGGATGCAGTTATCCCTCTACTAAGTACAGCCTACTGGTCTGTATTCTCAGAAAGTGGATGTCTGTCTTCCTCATTGAGCCAGGCTGTCATATCTGGCAAGATCCCTATGTACTGTGTCTCCTACAGACCCGTCTCCATCCTAAATGTTGACTATAAAATCCTTATGGCAATTGTAATGTAAATTACAACTCAGGGACTAGAAATAATTATTCCCCACCTTGTACACTGTGATAATGTAGGCTTTGTGATAGATTGACAGACACAGCATAATGGTACCCAGGCAAGAATGTATGTAAAAACACACAAAACTGTTGGATCCATGGTGTGCAGCTTGTCTGGCACCCTGATACATGGCATGCACAAATGCTCACACAGAATACGTGGACTCAGGAGGCAGGACAACAGAGTGTGCATAGCAGAACACACAGTGCACAAAGGCTTGCCAAGTATACGTAGACCCACCCCTTAACCCCACCATATAAGGACAAAGTCACTGCTCCACACAATGGCATGGAAGTGAATACTGAGCAGCAGATGAAAGCATTTATTTATTTTATTTATTTATTTATGGTCTCAGATTACACCTTTGAGCTAAAAGCTCATTACATAGGTTCCACGTCAGGTAGAAACAACTTACATAGGAATAAACAGTTTGCAATTACAACAGTTGCGACATCAAGATAACAGCATAACAGTGAATACAGTAAGACAGCATACAAAGTTGCAACACTGAGGTAAGGATAGGGAGGTAAATTAGAAGGAGGAGTGGCATATAAGCAGCTGAGGGCATAGCCTAGCTTTGTCAGGTAAGTGCAGGCATCAGGAGGAATAGTCCAGAAAATTGATGAGGGAGCAGTGCAGTGGCCTTGTCATGCATGAGTAATCGGGGGTAGGTGGTCTGTTACTAAGAGCACACCCAGAGTAGCAAGATATAGAAGATAGGAGCTATCAATGAGTGCAAGGGTTGGGGATGGGGGGAGGAGAGATAGGTAGTGAAAAAAGGGGGTTAGCTAAGGGGATGGTCTCAAGAGGGGAGGGAGTAGTGAGGTTGGGAGGGGGGAGGGAGTGACAAGAGGATTAGCGGAAGCAGTCACAAGAGGAACCAGACACTATTTGCTGATTTAGGGACAGCTTAAATGCCCCTAAAGAGCAAAAAGGGCATTAGCAGAAGCAGTCTCACAAGGAACCAGATACTATTTGCTGGTTTAGGGACAGTTTAAGTACCCCAAGTGTGGGCAGGTTGGTTATATTATCCTGTAGGGTATTGAACCACAGGGAAGCCTGGTAAGCAAAAGATCTTTGGCCAAGGAAGGTACGGCAATGGGGGATAGTGAAGAATTGGTTTGCAGAATTCCGAGTGAGGTGGGGGTTGATGCTCAGAACAAGCAGTTGCTGCACCCAAGGGGGCAACAGAACTAATTGGATTTTCTTGATCAATAGGCAGGTTTGGTATTTTAGTCTTCCGCTGAGAGGTAGCCAGTTAGCCTGGGTGTATAGGTTGCATGTATGGGTCAGTCATGGAGCATCCATGATTAACCTACAGGCTTTGTTTAGGGCCATTCTGATGCACCTTAGGGACGTGTCTGAGGCAGAGCCATAGACAGCCAGTCTGTAGTCCACTAAGGATATCACTGTGCTGCACACTGCAATACTTAGTGATTCAGGAGTCAGGCAACTCTTGTGCCTGTGTAGTAGGCCTATGTGTGTGTTGACAGCTTTGGCAATGTTGTCAATGTGGAGGGTATAGGAGAGTGTGTTGTCGACTGTGAGTCCCAGGTATTTAAAATGCGAAACAAGCTGTAGTAGTGATCCCTCATCATTGCAAATTGAGAGAGGGTAGGATTTTTGCTTATTTTGAGAGATGGAGAACAATATTGTCTTAGTTTTTTGTTGTTAATAATCAATTTGTGGTCAGTGAACCATTCAACAATGGAAAAATCATGTTGGAGATGTCTCTCTTGGGCTCCAGTATCAGGATCACTGTTCAAGATGACAGCATCATCTGCATAAAGGAGGATGCAGCCCTTGCAGCTGAGTGGGAGGTTATTCAGGAAGAGACTGAATAGGAGGGGGCCCAGCATTGACCCTTGGGGGACACCCAAGAGGACAGGTTTACAGTTAGAGTACTGTGTCTATCCTTACTTGCTGTGACGGGCTGTTGAGGTAGCTACGGAGCCAAGTAATAGTGTTAGCAGACAGACCAGAGGGCATGAGTTGGTCATTGAGTAGGACATGATTTACCATGTCGAAGGCTTTAGTTAGATCAATGAAAACCACCCCGACCAGCTGCCCTTGGTCAAGGGATTTGTGTATAAAGCCAGTATAAAGCATTAAGAATGGCTGAGAGTGAGATAGGCATGGGGGGTTGCTCCCCACCATTGGCACAAGCTGAATAGGCAGCCAATGCAGGCTGACAGTGCTGCAGCCATGTCCAGACACGGGGCAGTACATGTCCATGCATGCCAAACCTCACTGGTGGCCATGTGGCATCCATGGTGAGTGATATCAGTGCACACTACAGCAAGCTGTATGTAGCACAGTCCATGTCCACTGCCCTTGAGGTAAAGGCATGCCTGTTGCTAGACATCCAGGCCTGCACTAAAGCCACCAGTCTGAAGGCCAGGACATTGTCAGCCATCAAACACAAATGGTGAGACCTGTGCACCGCAGTGAAGGAGGTCGCTGTGGGTGCACGGGCATGCCAGGTCCCACCCACCATTGATAGCCAGATGACACCAGTAGAGAAAATGGTGGTGGACATGCTCACAGACATCAGTGTCCACAGTGAGGTGAAAGGAGTAGACACCATGGAAGGTATGCATGGAGTTGCAGGGCGTGGGTACCCTAGCGATGCATAGCATGCATGTACAGTACTAACAGCCAAGTGTTGCACCCATAGACAAAGTAGAGGAATGATGCACAACAGCTGGGTCAACAAAGCACAGCCTGGACACACCAGCAGCACAGGTGGGATGGGATGGGATGACACCAGGCAGAAGGTGCAAGGCACAGGTGGGTAACCGTGGCACATGCACCCCTACAACAGGTGACAGCAAGGGACAACAACAGGCATACTAACAACCCCATATCCCCCCACAGGTATCAAGCTGGAGATGAAGACACAGCTGGAGTCCAAAATGGATGAAGACAGCACAGTGGTGGTGGTGGTGCTAGATAAGGGGTCCTAGGAGGCTGGGTAGGTGCTGGATGGAGGCCATGCCTGCCATGTGCACCAGCTGTCTCCAGGACGACAGGCACATACTGGAACTTAGGGGCTGTGTGTCAGTACTGCATCATGAGAACCTGAATGACTGAGCCAGGATGGCAGGGCCAGGGGAGGAGGGCCACCACCATGCACCATAGATAGTGGTGATGAAGATCCCTTATCATGGCAGCCAGGATGCACATTATCAGCACACAGCCATGCCTTCATGAAGCCACAGTATAGTGAGCTGGACATGCTAGAAGCACAGCAACACAGACATGCTGGTGGCCCTGACTGACAAGGTGCAAGATATGAGTCATGGTACTGACCATCTGGCTAATGCCCATGAGAGGCTTGTGGACCACCTAGTTGGGTGGTATGCACCACACTGATGGCCTTCCCACACATTCCCCCAAATGGCACATGCCCACACACAGGGGTCCCCAGCATGGCCTTCCCAAAGCAGGATGAGGACACACAACAGTGGGACACAGGCAGCAAACAAGTGGATGAGCTACAGGACCCTGGCACAGCAGACATGTGGCACACCAAGACACAAAGCATGGAGGCGCCTGACCCTGACACTGAAAGTACAGAGGGGGACATACATGACATACACGACCACATTGACAGCCACATCCCAGCAGACAGGGATGCCTTGGAAGTCCAGGTCTCTGATCAGTCCTAGGCCAGCAGGCATAACCATTCACATGCATCTGTATGGAGACTAGGTATATGCTTCTTGGCATGCCTACAGGTGAAGCCATTTGAGCCACAAGGCAGTGACACAACACGAGCAACACACACCACACATGTATAACATAAGCATGATCTGATCACACAATGGACCCTGCACATGCCGCACACATTCTGAGACACCATGAGTCAGCCACTACCACACATCCCACATGGCATATGCCGTCACACAGACACAGCCACCACACGCTGCTGTGCAGTACAATGGCCTGCTCCAGTGCAGCACCCATAATATGGACACCACTACATGTCACCCGACATGCCACATCCTCCCCACACTAAAGCAACTGATGCCATGAGTCACATGCCTAGCTGTGCTGGACATGCATCACCCCATAATGGTCCCTCCCCCCAATGGGTGCCCTCAGTGCGTGGTAACATCATCATGCACCCACCACCCATGGCTGATATGGCACACACAAGCCATGAGGCACAGATGTCCACAACTGTCTCATACATAGATGCTCATGCATCATGGACTCATGCACTACAGTGCCCTCACACATGGCACGCATCTGTCTGTCCAGTAGCCATTCCCAAGTACCCCACTACCACTGGAATGTGCTCTGTACAAGGGCATCATGTGCCACATGGCCACCCATTGTTTCCTGGTCATGGCACGGCTCCTCTACCACCACATTGGGAGGTGCGTCATGCTGGTTGTGCTCTGTCATAGGCACATTGCATCACTTGGCCATATTATGGAACATGGTACATGCACTGAACACCTTGCAGGACAACATGATTGTCCCCTCCGTATGGTCCAGGCAACGGAAATGCATCTTCAATAAGCCAATGATCCTCTCTATGATGTTCCGTGCTTTTTGGTGGACATGGCTGTAGACCTCCCCTGCTGCAGTATTTGGTGCCAGGATTGGCGTAATCAGATACTGGCACAGTAGGTCTCCACTATCACCTGTGCAGTGGACAGAGAATAATGTGACATGCATGCAGTGCTATGTATCGCAGTGCTACACACTGTCCCAACCCTATACTGACCCAACAGCTAGCCAGCTGCCCAGCGTGTAGCAGGGCATCAAGGCGTGATATGTCCAGTATGTATGCATTGTGGCATGATCCGGGGTACTAGCATACATATTTATGAACAGACCAGCCATGTCACACACCACCTGACAGTTGACACTGTGGAATCCCTTTCTGTTCCTGTATGCCTCCTCATGCATTGACGGTGTCAGTATGCTAATATGTGTGCCATCAATTGTGCTGTATGTTTGGCATACCATGCATGGCATAGAACACCTGCTTCACTGCATGGACATCCACAGTCAGAAACCTGATATGGTCCTGCACATGTGCCATCAGGGCGTCCATTACCTGAGCTACTACCTGAGACATAGAGGATTGGCATACACCCATGGCATCACTAGTCACCTGCTGGGATGTCACCGCAGCATAGTATGAAATGGCACATAACTTCTTGGTCTCCATTGTCATCACCCTGGACTGCCATGTTCATGGAGTAAGGTTGTCATGAACCATGTCACACAGCTGTGCAATCATGGCTCAGGGAAACCTGAATCTCCCAATGCAGTGGGTGTCCCTAAGCATGGCAGCATCCAGCCATTGTTGGAAGACTCTGGGCCATGGTCCTATCGTTTCTCCACCACTCCATCTCCATGTTTAGCAGATGCACATTCAACAATAGTCTGGAACACATCCTCTGCCACCTTTATGGGATCCTGTCTTCCTTTACATATACCGCTGCATCCCCTTTATCTGCCCTGGCTCACCTGTGTGTACCTTTACCTGTGCAGGTGTATAGTGCACACTTACTGCCCCATGTTATAGCTGAGATGGCTGCCAAGCAGAGTGGTAGTACAATGGCTGTGACACAGGCAGTTCATATTGGGCAGTACCCATAACACCTTTGGAGGGTGTCGGAGGACACTTACAGTGACCACTGCTGTGGCAGTACCCTGTGGAGGCTGCAGGGCCATGACCAGGTAAGTACCTCACCTGCTGTCTGGCTATGTGGGGTGTGGCTGCTGTCCATGGTGCTAACCTTACTTTTCCTCTCTCATCCCTCACAGGATCACCTAGGGCTGTTGAACAGAATGGAGTTCAGCAGGTTGAAGCAGCCTGATGGGGCAGCATGTGTGGTCTGGACCTCCTCGCACCATCGGTGGTGATGGCTTTGGAAGAACCCTGGATACCTATCCCTGAGGGTGGAGGGTGAAGCAATGATGTGCAAATTGAATGGCTTTGTGGTGTGGTGAGTGGTGGTGCGCTCAAAAGTGAGTTCCATGTACCTTGTGTTGCCCCCCTTGTGCATCCTTGTCATGTTTGACAGTGTTCCGTACACATGCCGTGCAGATTGACACTGTATGTCTGTTCCATTACAGTGCTACAGGGAACCCATCTGCCACCTCATGCTGCTGCCACTTGGCTACGATGATGCAAGCACCTCAAGCGACAGTGCTGACAGCTGCGACAGAGATGCCCTAGTGGTGCCATGGAGCAAAGGTCACTGGTGACCATGTGGCCCCTGCATGGTGACACTCAAATATGGATTGGCCATTGAACCCATGTTGTTGTTTGAACACTACACTATGAGTGTGATGCTGTCGACTGTTTTCTCTGCTGTTTTGATACTCTGTTGCCATGTGATGTGCAGTTATACATGTGTTTGTTAAATATATTGTTACCTGTCACCTGTGTGTGGTTACTGTCTCCTGATATACGGGTGAAGGATTGGGTGGTGTGATGGGTCTGTTCTGGGGGTGGGTGACATATCCTTGGGGGGTGGGGGTGGTTTGGGAGGCATCACAGAGGTGGGCAGCAAGGGGGCAGGTGCTTGTGTCCTGCTTTTGAACCATGTGTGTCACAGCAGCTACTCCCCTGCAGGTTTTCCCATTTGTGAGTTCTGTGCATTGCTGGGGGGGGGCACAGTACAGTTGCCATTGTGCTTGCACTGGTTCACTGTACACCATCTGCATGCTGAATTTTGGGACCATTGTGCACTGTACTACCTGTGTGCCACTGGCACCAGCCCTCATGGCTGTGTCTTGGCCATGCCAGCCCACCACAGGCTGGTGCACCCGTATGCATTCCATAACTGTACTTTCGTCAGTGGCCACAATGTCAGCATCCCTCTGCAAGGTGTGATTCCTATGCCCTGGTGTGTGGTGTGGTGGTGCCACAGCACATATGGCACCATGGGTGGCATTGTCTCTGCCCCTTGGTGTTCCATTTTATATGGGTGCACCAGCCTGCCTAGCCATTTTCCAATGTCCAGAACTGCACACAGGTTTGGCACATGATGCATGGTCTGAATGCCTAGCCAGCTACATGGCTGGTGTGCATGCCAGAGGGTCAGTGTTGCAGTGTCCTTGGCATCCTTTCCATCTGTGTCCACTACTGCCCCTAGACATGCATGCCCCTCAGCACATGTTGTCCCCAGTATGCTTTGGCAGATGTGGACTGGTGCTTGTTCTGGTATTTGGGCTGGACAGGTTTGAAGTGTTACTGCCATGGGGTCCAGCTTATGGCCATGCAGCCCAATGTAACTGCCAGACAGCTAGACTGCATGGACATATACAACAGCCCTCCTGTCCTCCTGCCATATGTTTACGTGCCTACAACTGTGGCTGTCACATCAGGTGTCATGCATGCGTGCTGGGTGTTGCTGCACATAGCCCTTCACAGCCATGCCCCTGTGCACCTGCCACATGCTGTGGGCATGGAGCTGTGCATGGGTTGCTTATGCAGGCTCCTGCACAGCATTCGTGCATGTATGGGGTTCTCGTGTAGTGCCTGCACATGCTCCATACTCACCATTGCGCATGCAGCATTGCCATTTTGCATAAGGCCTAATATTAGGTCAGTTGCACCCTATTCACCACCTAACTGTCACCAAACAACCTGTTTATAAGTCTGGATAGCGAGAAGGAATTTGATCAGGTGTCATGGGAATAATTGTATGGGGTCCCTGCCAGTTTTGGCTTTCAAATATTTTTATTTCCTATATTAAAACATAGTGCTTTTGCTCACACTAATGGATGGGTTTTTATAGGCTTTAAATTAGGTAGGGGAACCTGCCATCCACCAGGGCTGCCCACTCTCTCCTATCCTGTTTGCCCTGTATATATAGCCTTTGCCACAGACCATCAGACACCACAGGGGATTTGGAGCTTCCAAGTAGTAGGTTGCGAGCATTAAGTAGCTCCCTAAAGACTATGACACAAACAGTTGACAAATGTTTCCAATATTCTAAATGTACTTTGAACACTACCAAAACAGAGGTTTTAGTGTTCAAAAGTGATGTCCCACAAGACACAGAAAAATGATATTAAGAAATGGGATTAATCCATTCTAAAATACCTAGGAGTAGTGCTGGCATGCTCTTCTAAGAGATTGTTTGCATATAATTTTTCCCAATTGCAAACAGTTTTGAAGGAAGATATTACCAGATGGGCATTTCTACCCCTTCCCCTTTTATTCTAGAATTCAAGCAGTGAAAATGAATGTCCAACCATAGTACCTCTATTTATTCCAGTGTCTCTCCTGCTTGATCCCCAGAAAGTTTTTGCTAGTCAAGTGCAGATAACTCTTTGATGGGAAAATTAGCACTACTATGCAGATTGTCATATATGATCCTTAGGAAACAGGAGACTAAACAAGGAGTGGTATTGTTGGACTCTTACCTACTGGGAGCATATGGCTCCTGTGACTTCATAATGATTAGAATGACCCTTCTGGGATGGGCTAGAGGGACAACAGAACACTGGTTCAGGAAGGGTTTTGGCTACAAAATTGTTGGCCTGGGACTCAAAGTTTTCCCCCTAGCCAGCTGGATCCTTGGTATCACCACCAGGAAAACACAGGTATGAGAGCCCATGGCAACTGATAGAATATGAAGGAATTCTCACTTTAAAAGGTTTGATTAAAGAAGTTTAATTTGGGCCATACTGACTGCTATTGTTACTTTCCACTCCAGACACAGTCTTAAAAGGATCTGAGAGTGGAAAGAGGGAGAGGAGTCTAAATCATCTAAGTATTTCATGATATCTGGTCCTGTCAATCAATAAAAAGGTGACTTTTCTTGTTATACCAATTTTATACTACTATTCTGGGCATTCCTCCAATTATGTGAAGGCAGAATGGGAGCTTGAAATGACACAACCTATTACTGACAAGGATTCGCTATGGGGCCTGGCAGACAGTAAGGTATACCTTCTCCTATGCAAGTTTACCAGAGTTTGCCTGACTGGTGAGAATTCAATACTTTTTGACCCCACTCATAAAGGCAAAATGGAATACACAGACAACATTCAGCTGCTGGCAACATGGTAGGGGAGGCGGTTGTTTTTCAAAGCCATGTCTTTTGGCAGTACCCTGGACTCCAAATATTCTGGCAATGAATTCAGAGTATCATTCAGAGAGATATTCCCTTTTTGTTCCACTCACTTTTGGCAACTTGGCTCAGGAAATACAGTCACAGACTCCTAAAAAGTAAAGGTAGTAGTTATCTTTAGAGTATTCTGGTAACAGCAGCCTCCGTGGCCATAATAATGAGATGGCTACAGAATGATCCCCCCCCCACACACACACACACACATCAGAACAGGAGTGTGTAGTGATAGTGGCACAGATTCAAAAAATGGAAAGTTACTTTCCTGATACAGTAACATCCGATGGAAGCTGCTCCATATGTCTGATAGTGAGGTGGGAGACAGTGAAGAATTGGCACAGGACTGAAAAATAATTTCCAGGTTCAAATCCATGGGGAATTTGTGGTCAATCTGATTTCTGCTGGAATGCAGATGAGTGATCGGAAACAGTGATTGCAATATTATGGACTGGCTTGGGTGAGTGAGGGATGACAAATGACTTGTGTTGTCATCCCCTCCCCAGGCCTGGGAGATACATATGAAATAATGTAATGGGAATTATAGCATGAACTAAGGTACCAGAAATTTATTTTTATTTTATTTTAGTCTTTGGTAACTGGGTAAAGCCCACTAAGCTCAAGTGCCTGTTTTCAGGGGCAACCTTGGAGCACTGGGCGATTAAGTGACTTGCTCAGAGTCACACAGTATGCAAGTGGAAGTTGTGAGAATAAAACATAGGTCTGGTTTGCTGGATGTATGGATCATGTTTGTGCTTTGTTTATGTTTAAATTGGATTATCTCTCACTTTAAAATCATGGAATGCACAATGGTGTTGTTGCAAAATTTCTTTTAATAGAGGAAGACAATTTTTTAATAAAGAACATTCATTCCTCATAATAGAGGGAGACCATTTTTTTAAATAAAGGCTGTTTAAAAAAAATAATTAATTCCAGGTGTAGGCAGTTGTCAAGAGTTACTTCTACTATCTTCAGAACGTTGTCAGATTGCACCCTTACTGGAACCTACAGATCTGAGGACATTGTTGCAAGCTTTGTGGCTTCTAGGTTGGATTGCTGTAATGCACTCTACATGGGCTAGCCCTGCAGTATTTGATGCCATCTGCAGCTGGTTCAGAATGCAACAACTAAGCTAGTGACCTCTTCTCAGACTCAGAGGTTAGCTCATATTATGACTCAGCTGCTCATTCGGGACTTGCTGGCTGTCAGGTTGTGAGCTGATCACATGGTACTTACTTTAGCATGCAAGGCCTTTAACAAACTGGGATCCATGTACCTTCATAAACTGCTGATCCTCCTTAAACTGGTAAGACTGGAGAGTCACAGCAGGGCCTGCACGAGGTCCCTTCCTCTCCCCTTAAATCATGGGAGATAGGGCCTTTGTAGGAAAAGCACCATGAGCCTGGAACCACAGCACTACTCCTGCTAGTAAATGCCAAACAATAGTACTCAAACCAATTTTTTAAAAGACACCCCCTGAGGAAGGCTATCGCCAAAGCACTGGGGCTAGTTGTACACTAGTGATGTGAGAGGTACTCTGTTACTTGTTTGTTATTTTGACAAATTAAAATGAATTTCACTTTAAAAAATTGGTCTGAGTACTATCCTTTGGCATTTACTAGCAGGTGTAATGCTAGGATTCCAGGACTGTGTTTAACTAATTGGGTTTGTCGCCCTATTCAGTGCCCACCTCTCTGTTCAGGAGCACAAGTTTCAAACTTTTTGGAACTGAAAGCACCATGAGCGCAGGCTCATTCCCATGTGTGCTCCAGTGGGTGGGTAGAACAAGGTGCTCTATACAGTAAGTAATAACAAAATGGTTACACAAGGTACAATAGTGGCAAGCTTGAAACAAGACAAATGTTTAAGGCCGGACTCTGCAGACATCTCTGGAGACAGGCCTTCCAGTACTGATGGTATGTCAGCTGCATTTTTTTGATAATTTCTGCACTGTACTCTGTCCCTTATTGTTCTTGTTGCTGTTTGAAAGTTTGTTTACTGTAACAACAGTACATTTATAGTTAGGCACTAAGGGCCGGATATTCAAAAGGGTTGCGCCATGCGCAATAGGGTTGTGCCTGCGCAAGTCCAAAAGTGCACCATTCTGCGATATTCAGCAGGAGGCAGTTGCGCCACTGAAAACATGCTGAGCAACAGCGCAATGCAAATGATGGCATGCGCAACCGAAGGGGGTGGATCCATGCATAAAGAGCGCATTGCGATATCCAAAGACTTGCGCAATGCGCAACAGCGAACAGCCGGAAGTTGCGCTCCAGCGGAAATGAGCCAAAATAAAAAGGCTCAAGGAAGAGGTGCAAGAACGCTACAGGGATGCCAAGTGGGGAAGAGAGAGAGAGAAAGAGAAAGACAGACAGTGACAGGCCAGGGCAGGCAAGGGAAGCAGTGTGGGCCATAGGCTGCAGAGGCCAGCAGGGGGGTGCCCGGTGCAGTGGAAGTAGCAGTCAGGACAGCAGGGGTAACAGAGCAACATCAGCCGGGGGGGGTCACAAGCCAGGGAGATGGACAGTGGCAGCTTCCACATGGAAGCTGTAATGAGGTGGGTGAGAATGCAAGGTGCAGGGGGACGTGGCCGTGGATGGGCCCATTGGTGGTACGCCCCCAACAGGCAGTACCGTGCCCGCATCAGCTTTGAGCTGTACACAGATGTAGAGATCGTGGGCTGGTACCGCCTGAACAGGGCAATACTGAGGTGGCTCTGTGAGCTGTGCAGTGATGTGATGCAGGCACCCTCACGACGGAGTCATGCTCTGTCAGTGGAGACCAAGGTGACAGCCTGCATGTGCCTGCTCGCCATGGGCACCTTCCAGAGGCCAACAGGGGACACCACAGGCATCACACAGTCGGCCACGGCACGCATCCTCACCCAATTCCTCAGCGCACTGCTGCTACATGCTGTGGAGCACATCCATTTCCCCAGCACAGCGACAGAGTGCAAGCAAACATGCAGGCATTCCACAGGGTATGCACGATGCCTGGCATGCTAGGGGCCATAGACTGCACCCATATGGCCATTCGCACGCCACCTGGCCTCGATGGGGCCGCATATAGGAATAGAAAGGGCTTCTCCAGTGTCAACTGCCAGGTGGTGTGTGATGCCACTGGGCGTATAATCAATGTCGGTGCCACACACCCTGGTGGAGCACATGATGCCTTCATATGGCATTAGTCCACACTGTGCCATCGATTCGAGAGTGGGGACATCCCCACAGGCCATCTAGTGGGTGAGTACGCATGTAGGAAATGCAAACTCGGGGCAAGGGTGGGAATGCCACAGGTGCCATGGTAGTGGCACACAGGGATATGGGCAATATGGACTTGAACATGATACTGAACTCCACTATCTCCACACAGGTGACAGCGGATACCCACTCCATCCCTGGCTGCTCACACCGTACCAGCGCCCCATGACCCCATCGCAGCAACGCTATAATGAGGCACATGCCGCCACACGCAACATCATTGAGTGGGTGTTTGGGATGCTCAAGGCATACTTCCGATGCCTAGACACCTCCGGCGGTGCCCTACAGTACAGCCCCCAAAGGCCTGTGGGATATTCCTGGCCTGTTGTATCCTGCACAACATGGCCAATGACTGTGGGATAGCCGTACAGGTTGAAGAGGGGGACAGTGATGGGGACGCCAGTGGCGCCGGTGTCGATGGTGATGAGCAGCCCCCACTTGGACGGCGGGACCCCCGACTGATCCGGCAGGCCCAGATGCACCGGGACACCATCACGGAGGAGCATTAAGCACAACACAGGTAAGTCAAGGGCCATGTGCAACAACACTGTCCTGGCGCAACCCACAGGCACACAGACTAACACACCAGGGGTATGACGGCAAGGGGGTGGAAGGACCAGGCACAAAACACACCATCAGGGAGGGGCGAACAGTCATATGGACACACACACACACAAACACACCAGGCACAAAGCGTACATGGGCAGGTGCACAGCAGAGCAGGAACAGACATGGCAAACACACAGAACCACAGACCACACCCACCACCTGTACTGTCCAAGCACGTGTGTCAGATGCTGGGCACCCTTGCACCTTGGTGTACAGTACAATGCAGGCATCATCATGCACATACACCTGTGGACAGCAGTTGGGATGGTGTGCAGGTGGTCCGTATGTCGGCGTGATGGGCAGGGCACCCACCAGTGCACTGCCCGCCATGACGCACAGTGCACACAGGGCAGCACCAGACAGGGCCCACACTGGGAGACAGGTCAGTCATGTTGCACCATTCCACAGCCACCGCAGATGCATGGGTGGCCCCACCGTGACCCAACAGCACTGGCAGGCTGAGCAGGGGCCACATGGGGTGGCACCGATGGACCACCAGGGGTCCCACTGCACGATCGCGACCTTGTCAGCAGTGGGGTCTGTAGGATGCCAAATATACCTGCACCAGGGGTGCTTGGGATGCCCACAGCAGAACCCGGCATCAACAAGCTTGGTGTCGCATGACACCGGGAACGGGGAGTGGAGAGCGTACTGTGTGGGGTGCGCGGTACAGGAGCACCTGCTTGTGTGCTCAATGCAGCCACGACAGCGACCAATGCCTGGGTCTGCCTGTCAATGGCGGTGGTCACATCCATCCGCATATGGACCATCTCTGCATGGTCCAGAGCACAGTCCCTGCTGTGCCACTCCACAGCCACACACAGTGCCTCCACAGACGTTGCAACCTGCCTTTGCTGCTGTACTGATTCCTGCAGCAGGCAGGTGTGCTCTTCAAATGGGTACTCTGCCACAACGGCATCCTGCTCCCCAAGGGTGTGGAAGGTCCTGATGCTCAACACCCCTTGAGGGTGGGCGCTGTTTACCAGGACCAGGAATGGGTGTATCAAAGGGTGGCGGGCATGTGCCACCGCTGGACACTGTACCCCCAGACCTGGTGGGTGACTGCTGCTGCTGCCCCTCCAACCGCTGTGCCCCAGGGACCACTGTTCCACTGCTGTGGCCGCAACAGTGCCAGACACCTGCACAGCCACCGGAGCTGCCCCACCGGTGCTGACAGGCACAGCCTGGGACTGTGCCAACATGCTGGCACACATGTTGGAACCAGCTAGGCCCAGAGGCACGTGCTGGCCTGCTGTGTGTCCGTCATGGGACACACACATTTCACTGCCCATTGCAGTCCTTGCATCATCAATGGTACAGGTACATGCTACAGCCACAGTCACAGCGTGCTGGCATGCTTGCATGCCAGACTGCTGAGACACAGGCTGTGCACCCCCCACACCCGACTCACCAACACCAGAGTTGGCAGCCCAGCGTGCATGCTGGTGCAGTGCATGCTGGCTGGTGACAGAGGTGGATGGACCCTCCTCCATGTCCAGCAGGTCTTCCTCACTGTCTGGACCCACCACCACCATCCCCTGAAGATGAACAGGATCTGTAACAGAAAGAGAGGTCATGTGAGTGCATGTGAACAACCTCCCCCAACACCACCACCATGTCATACTGTGCAGTGATGGGCTTCCACCTGTCTGGAATCCACTTCCTGGTACGCCTTCAAAAGCACTACGCTGCATTGATGCAGCCAGTCGGTCCTCAGCCGGGGTCAGCTCCACCACCGCTGGCTGGCTCCCGCCAGTGCCAGCACGTGCTGCCCTGAGGGCTGCCACCTTCTCCTTCACCCTCCTGCGGTCTGTCCCCATCTTCTTTTTGCATTCCTGCACGGAGCGCTGGTGGCTTCCGTGCAGGTTCACTGCCTGAGCTACCCCCTCCCATGCAGCCGCACGGGCCTGAGGGGTGCCCACCATCCACTCAGTAGTGACTCCTCCTCCAGGTAGGCCTGGAAGAGGGCCTCTGTCTCTGCCGTGGTGAAGTTGGGCCTCTTCCTCCTTCGCCCACCATCTTCACCCTCACCTTGGCTCTGCTCGGTCATGGTGATCTGTATGGGTGGAGGTGGACACCTGTCACTGTGCAGTCTACAACGTTATCCCATGCCCATTGTCCAGAACATCCCACAGCATGCAACCCACCTCTCACCTGCAGTAACCCAATCTGGCCAGCGCAGCCCAGTATCGCATTTATAACGCAATGCATGCAAATTAGGAGTGGAGCAACTGTAATGAGATACAAATCGGCGCCACTGCGCCTTTGAATGGCTGATCAGATGATTTGCATGTGTCGGCTGAATATCTCCCGTTGCGCTTTGCGCAATACGGTTGAGCCGGCTGAGCCAATGGCGCAGATCTGTGACTGTGTGGTACACTGCATTGCGCATGCCCAGGTAGCTTACGCAGGTGTCTGCCACTCTGATGACGTGCTGTGCGCGATCGGCAATTCAGGCCATGTCCACCATTGTGCCAGTGGCGCTACAGCACTGGGCACCATATGGCGCTGTGGCACTACTGCACAATAGTCCACTGTGGCACTGGCACGCCGGTGGTCGGTCGCGCAGGATGCGTAGATGTCAGATGGCACTGTGTGTGGCCTTGTGTCATAGACCCCTGACCTGGTGTCTGACCTTTGCCCCCTGGCGCTGTTCGGCTGCCATGTGTATGGCCCTATTGCGCTGTTTGGTGACAGTGCTATGTGAACCGACGGCACTGTACGAACAGCGCGATTGGAACCTATGGTGGTCTATTGCGCAACATTTTCACGTGGGGTTGCCGCGCTGCGGGGCGCCATATTTCCTGCTGTACAACTCGAACTATGGCACGCAGGAGAGTGCCCCAATGGAGCCCAGTGTAGGTGGCCAACCTGGTGGCCCTGGTTGAACCCCACTATGGGGCACTGTATGGGGAGGAGCCCCTCACCATGGCTCCCACCCAGTCTGGCTGCAAGTGGCCACTGACCTGGTGAAGGTCACAGGGTGGTGCTGGTCTGCAGAGCAGTGCTGGCACAGATTCAGTGACCTCGCGGGAAGAGGGCCAGATGTGCTAGCCTACGGTCACGTGCCAGGATGGGCGTTGTGCCTGAGCCAGGTGGGTGTACCATCTATGCACCTGAATTCTCCGTAGGGTGTGACTGTGTTTTGGTGGCTGTGCATGGGGATGGCTCTGCCATGGTTGGCTGTGTCAGTGTGTGCAGGTGTGAGATGCATGGGTCTGGCTGTGTGGGCAGGCACACTCACTGGGGCAGGGGGCAGTCTGATTTGGAGTCACACTGATGTTTTCTCAACATTTGTCACCCACAGGCCTGGCAGAGGGGATGCAGGCACGGGCTGAGAAGGGCCGTGGCAGGGCTCAGGTGGCGGATGGTGGTGATGTGAGGGGTGGGCCACAGCAGCAGCAGCAGCAGCAGCAGCCACAGCTGCTTGCTGAGTGTGAGTATTATTACATCATGGTTGCTATTGCATGCTGGAGGGGGTGGGCATGATCACCAGCCATGGACAACACAACCATGCACGACACAGGCGGCAGTCATCACTGTCCAGTGTCACTGCACATCTGTGTGTGCGTCACTGGTGGTCCATGCATGCACTGGGCACATGGCTGTGGAACTGGCCTCCCACCACATTGCCACATCACTTGACAGCCTTGTTTGTGCCGTGATGGACATGGGCAGTGTGGGTGTGCAGTGGTGCACATAGCTGGTGCCACCTGGTTGGGCATGTCATGTGCATGGTCACTGTGGGTGGGTGCATGCCATCACAGGTGTGGGACACTGGGCTATATGCCTTGCAGGATGGGTGGTGTTCAGGGTTGTGGACAGTCACAGCCATTGACTGTGTTCCCTTTTCTTAGGCCTCAGTGTCCTATGCAGGATTGAGCGTGCCCTCCACCAGCTGACCAGGGTGTCCATTGAGAGCCATAACATCCTCCAGGACATTCAGCGCCGTGGGCTCCGGCGATGGCACAGCCAACCACGACAGCACCAGGCAGCAGAAGACCAGCCTGCTAGGCGTTAGACAGGCTTCCCTTCCCACTTCACCCATCCCTCCCACCCTGCTTTCCCTCTCCCAGTTGTTCACCCCTACCCCTGCCCACCCTACCTTGTACCCCTACCCCCGGTCTTGTAAATATCTGTAAATAGTTTTGTTATTGTTCTTGTTCTACTTTCTTTTTTTGTATATATATATATATATATATATATATATATATTTTATTATTAATACTGTGGTGGTCTCTGATTTGCAGCTGGCTATGGTTGCTCAGTTGCAGTGGTGTGCATGCCATCTGGGGTGGTATAGTCCTGGGTATGTGTGTGTGTGTGTGTGTGTGTGTGTGTGCATGGGGAGGTGTCTCCGGTGTGGCAGTGACTTTCTGTCAGTCTTGCCATCTGCTGCCGCCCACTGCTGGGTGCACAGGGTGGGTCTGGCTTGTATGGTTCTATGCTACACGAGGTTGACGTGTGCTGGGGGATGCATGGTGTTTACTGCAGTGACAGTCACTGCACATGGGTGGTGTCTTGGGGTCACGGTGCAGGGTGTGCTGTGCAGACGGGGGGCTGATGTGCACTGTGGTTGTCAACCCCCTGTGTGTGGCAGTCTCAGCCTGCCAGTGGTTGTGCTGGGGCGTCATGGCCCTGCTGTGCTTTGTTGGCTTGTCCCCATGGGCCAGTGGATCATCCGTCCCTCCCCCAGTGATGCTGTGCTTGGGGTGTGCGGGTGTCTTGTTGGTTCTGCAGTGTGTTCCTGTGCCCATGTGTGGCATGGCTGGCGGTGGGCCCCAGCCTGCCTCCCTGGTTGTACAGTTCCATTGCTCTGCTGGGGTTGGGGGGGCTCTGCTTGTGGTATGGCACCTCTGGACTGCTCAGCTTGGCTAGCCTTGTTGCACTATGGTGCAACCTTTCTGCTCAGCTTCCCCTTCCTGGTTGCGCTGTGGCGCAGTTTGTGCGATATTCAGATGTTGGCTGCTTGCGCAATTTGTTTTGCTCCATGTCTGAATATCGCGTCTGTTGCGCATATGCGCAATTGAATTGTGCTTGCTCCTGCTGTTGCGCACATTTTGGGAGCAGTTTGAATATCTGGGCCTAAGAGTAAAAGGGGCACTATAGAAAAATAAATGCTTCTACTACTACTATTTCATCTACTACAGTTTGTGTTAATGTTTGGGGGCCCTATGATTTGCATTTCTTAACCCCTTCATTCTACCAGAATAAATTCATGCATAAATGGGAAAGGCTTGTATCTAAGTTCTGATATGGAGAAAGCAGAAGGTCTTCTGAACAGAGCAGTGGACAGTGAAAGACCAGATAGACAACCAATCACAGCCAGAGTCATTTCGCAAGCTTAAGTGTATAATTTGTCCTTTTTTTAACTTTGTTTCTCACACGCATAAAATTACGTATTTAAAAGATTAGCATCCCACAGTCATGTTTCATTTTAGCTGGGGTATCAGGAGTTGAAGAAAAGAAGCAATACCCTGAAATATAGCTGACTATATCTTCAACTAGAGGTGGGCAAAGTGGCCAAAATTCACTCTGCAAAGCAATTCATGGAGTAATGTGGAATCCGCAAAGTAATCCGCAATGTGAAGCTGAGTACTTTGCAACATAATGAGGAATGTGAAGTCCATTGCTAGCAATGACTTTGCATTGCTCCGCATTCCTCCAACCACTTCTGCACCAATTTTAGTGTGAAGTACATAGAAATCAATGTACTTTGCATCACTTCCCCTTGTTATTGAGCTCCAAGGCAGATTTTGCAATGATTCATGGGATTGCAGGTCACATGGGCTCTAGATTTTTCTGCACAGCCTAAGTTCTGTGTAGTGTGTGTGTAGTGGTAGATGGAGACAGTTTCCTCTCAAAGCTTTGTGATTCAAATCCTGTAAGAGCTGTTAAAAAAGCCTTTTTGAGCCATTTTTTTTGCTCATAATTTACTACATCGATCGTAGGAAACCCTCCTGTGCTCATATCATCGAGTGTTTATTACAGGTCTGGTACAACTGCCCGACATGTATGGGCCCGACATACATTTGCCTGACTCCCATTTCTCGACTTTCATTTGCCTGATCAGTACAATTTACTGACATATATATTCTCAACTCTAAATTGGGCTGAGACACAAAACTGCAACACCTGCTTCTAGAATCAAGGGGGGGAGGTGAGATTTCAGCATCCACACTCAGTAAGCCAAATGAGTTAATGCAGGCAGTCCTAGCAAAATCTTCAGCAGCCTGAGACCACCAAAGAGAGCACAATTGATGCAACTAATCACAGCGTTTGTACCGAGGTAATATGCAAGTTGCTCAGCACCAACAGTTCTAAGAGCAAAGAGGGACGCTGATTCTAAAGCACCTCACACTTCAAACTCTAGCCAGCCTCTCAAAGTAAACACACGCCAAGTAACAAGGTCATCCACAGCAAATGCAAAGTCCAGCCTATTGTTCCCCATTTGGCCCTGGGAGGACCCGGCCTGTTTGAACACCCCCAATCCATAAGCAAAAGCCAAACTGATCTCCTGAGGAAAATGTTCAAACAGACACACACAATTTGAACAACACGCTACTGCTGCAGTGCTGGAGAAACAGAACCCAGATGGGGCGGCTGGGGGCTAGCTTGAGGACTTCTGAGTTGAATACATTAACCATGTCTTATTATGTCTCAGATATGCCTTCCCACAGTCACAAACGCACATGTGCAAGTACAAGCAAACTGTAGAGGGAGATGTCCAGGGTGCCACTGGAATTAGGCTTTCACTACATTCCACAAACTCCCCTCCTGGAAATTTACATGCCAGTTTACCATGCCTGCCTGGGAATTCATGGTCCCCTAGCACCCTCCCAGGGACTTCATGCTGCTCTGGATAGGATAATAAAGTTTGCCTTAGAGATCTGGTTATACTGTTGACTACTTTGTTGCAGCCTCTGTGACAAATTGTTCTCTAGCCAGCACACTAACAATGGCCATTTGTACGCCTGACGTACTTTTGCGTTCCAGCACCCGACTGTTAGGATTTTTGTATGCGGTCATTTAGATGTCGAGAAAGTGTACCTGACGGGAAGTTATTGTCAGGGAAAAAAAGTGTCGGGCACATACATGTCAGGCAATCATACAGATCCCTTTATTGTTTGTGTGTGGATTTTGAATGTTAATTTAGAACATTCAGATTGTGTACCAACAGACACTTGAAGTGTGCTTTGGGGAAGGGGCATATCTGTGGTGGAGGTAGGTTAAACCTGGGAGAAAAAGGCAGTCTTTCTGTTTTGGTTATAGTTTTCTTGTATAACTGTGTTAATGTACACAGTAATATTTTCAGTAATTCTTGAAATTTTTTTTGGTGATTGTTGTGGTGCAGCAGTGCATAGTTTCAGTTTGTTTAAAAGATTTGGTTATATTACTGAACTTTTCAGTTTGCTGCGCATTACCTGTAGTGCCTGTGTTAGTGTACATGTGACATGTACCATTAAATCAGACACATTTTATTGTGCCACAGAATAATTGCAACAGTGTGAACCTGCTATCCACTGCACCTGCATTATTTTGTACTGCTTTCTAGTATCTTGGTATTGGACTGTTACTGGAGTGCACTGCACCCTCCCCCCCCCCTCCCCAACCAGCAAAAGGTATTCTTTTTCAGGTTAGATTGTGACTTGTGAGCAGTGGTTAAGGTGTTGCTGTGACTTTGCATCTGCATCTCTTCTTGACTGTGCAGTGCAGTCTTAATATGTCAGTGCTTTTGCATCTGTTTAGTTCCTAATCTCCATCTGCAAGCCACAGTTGTTTTTCTTTGGCTTCACATCCACCGGCCCAGACTGAAAGTTAAGAAATCTAAATGTGTTTAGAATTTTCTTGGTGATCCCCCAAAATGCCTGCAAAGAGATGTGCATGCAAAGCTGTGTCTAGCCATGGCACTGTTGCCAGTGGCAAGATTGTCCATGGGTGTGGTAGTATGCAAAAGTACACAGTTGATGTCAATTTTTTTACAGCACAATCTGTAGCTTCTCTCATAGTTGGAGGAGGCAATGTTGTCCCAGCTGGTGGTGTAAGTGCAGTTTCTGTAGGCATGAGTATTGCTGCCTCAAGTTCCACTTCAGACCAGTTAACCATTTCAAAAAATATAGTTGAGTCTAAAGCAGTGATTGACAGTGCAGATGATGCCATACTCTCCATCAACATCCCCATGGTAGTTGAACAAGATTCTGATCCTGGCAACGATAACTCACAATGTCACATTTCTTCCAGCGCTGTTGAGGTCATGCCTTTGCCATCCAATGATTCAAAGTGTGTCGCAAAAATATCAGATGATGATGATGATGACGACGATGATGATGATGATGCTGTGGTTGGAACATGTTCTCCACATGACAGCATCAAAGCTGAAAATGTGGATGCTTATGATGTTGATGAATATGATAATGATGTCAGTTACCCCTGTTGGGAACTAGAGAAAAAGAAAGTCAAGGTGGCTATGTCTGGATCTGTTGGCATTAAATCTCACCCTCCTCAAAAAAAATGTGATTTAGCAGTTCCTGTTGATGATAACAATGATGACCCAGTAATAATCATAGGTAGTCTTGGTGGTCAGTTGGTGTCCAAGTGTGTCCAGCCTGATAAATCTTTTAGCACACCCCCCATTTCAGGGGTTAAAAACCTGAGTCCAATAAGCGGCATCAAGGATATGTTAAAAGTAGGGGATCGCAATCCCTTGTTTGGGATTCCTTTGTCCAAGATGCAAATGATGAGTCAGTTGCAGTCTGCCAGCTTTTCCATGCATGTGTGAGTTGAGGTAAAAAGGGGAGTCATCTGGGCATGGGGGGCCAGCATACACATCTTAAGAACAGGAACATGGCACTGAGGACCCGGCACCAGATGGCAGCTAATGCCATAGTGGAGTGTTCACCCTCATCATCAACATTACTGAGAATGTTATCCCCTTCCTTGAGTGTGAGACCAAGTAGGAATGTCTGCAGTAGGAATGAAATAACACCAGAGGATTACTACAGGCATGATGAGGGGGAGGATTGTGATTTAGAAATCATGTCAAGTGGTGGTCAGAGTAGCAGTGGTGGTGGTGGTGGTCAATGCAGTATGTCTAGTGCAAGTGGTACATCAACCCCTGTATGTAAAATGGAGAAAATAACTTCATTTGTGGACTTGTCACCTGTGCACCCCTCTTCATCACACATCCACACCCCACCCCCGGCAATTCACAGAGCTGAGCCATTTGTCACAGCCCATGTAAAACACATAAGTCAGCCCACGTTGGAAAGTGTTTTGGCTCATAACCTCCTGCCTGCCTGCCTGCCTACCTGAAGCATGTGACCTACACTGTGTAAGCCATGTGATGTGTGTGGACTGCCTGTGAATTGTCACTCTGCCTTGAAGTGGAATAAGGCAGAGTGCACAATGCAAAGTCATAATTACAAAGTGAAGTGGTGAAGTGAGGGTTTAAAATGGGCACTACATATAGTAGAATACTAACTTGAAGTGGCCACTTCATGACCACTTCACATGCGGAATTTTACTTTGCTGCATCTCTACCTTCAACATTGATGGTTTATGAATGGCTGCACAAGCCAGGACATTCTATCATTTCAAACTGAAACTCTGCTTGCGCTAAACAAGGCCCAAGAATGCTTTTTATTTATTGATTCATTGAAATCTCAGATTACAACCTTTGAGCTGGAAGCTCATTTACCAAGGTTCCATGTCATGACAAAACAGGGATACAATGGCTAAATTATTCAAGTCAAAACAGTGTTAACAAAGAAAACAAACAGGCAATTCAGAGACAGCAGTTTAACATGTAGGATTATAAAAGTAAAGCTATTGTGGTACAGTATATGCAGCAACAAAATCGCAGCGTAAAATAAGTGCACTGATAATGCAAGGCAGGAGAAGGAGAGGACCATGGATGGGAAGGGACTGCTAAGCGGGGTGGGGGAGAGGATAGTGAAAGAAGGACTAAGACAGGGGATGAGGGAGGACTGGAGTAGCCAAGTAGGCCTTGTCAAAATGTAGTGGATGAGGGGAGTAGATGGGGAGTGGGGTCATAGGGGCGGGGGCATGTAGATCTGGGTGGGGGTGGGGGAGATGGAGGGACATGGTTGGGGAAACTGAGGGAGACATTGAGAGAAATATGTAGGTGGGGGATGTAGGAGAGGTAAAGTGGAGGTTTTGATAGGGGCTTGAGCAGGTTAAAGGTAGCAGTCACAACAGCTTAGGGTTGCAAGATAGTCACGAAGCTTAGCTTTGAATGGTCTGAGTTTAGTGCTGGATAGCATGTCCTTATTGAAGGAATTCAGCCAGAGGGGAGCATGATATAAGAAAGAGCTTTGGCCCTAGGTGGTGCAGAAGACAGTGACTTTTAAGGTCAGGATGTTGGACCCCCTAGTGATGCGGGTATTGTCGGTGGGGGAGAGAAGGCTTTGAACACCAGGAGATACAAGCCTTAGCATAGACTTTTTAGCTAGAAAGCATACCTGATATTGAATTTGACAGTCCAAGTGTAGCCACCCTGACTGGGAATAGAGGTCACAGGATATGTTAGGTGGGGAGTGTCAAGGACAAGTCAGTAGGTTTTGCAGAGGGCCACTTTGATCCTCTTGAAGGTTGTATCAGTGGTAGTGCCATATACTACCAGTCTGTAATCAATCACAGATAGGACAGAACTGGTAAAGGCTAGGTTTAGGGCACCATCTGTTATGCAGTGCTTGTGTCTAAATAGTTGACCAATCCTAGCACTGGCTGCTTTAGCTACTAGGTCAATGTAATGAGTGAAAGAAAGGGAACTATCCAAGATGACCCCAAAGTATTTGAAACTGCTTAGCAGTTTTATGTTGTTGCAATATGACAGGGGATGAGGGGGAGGACTGGAACAGCCAAGTAGGCCTTGTCAAAATGTAGTGGATGAGGGGAGTAGATAGAGGGGAGTGGGGTCATGGGGCGGGGGGCATGTAGATCTGGGTGGGGTGGGGAGATGGAGGGACATGGTTGGGGAAACTGAGGGAGGCATTGAGAGAAATATGTAGGTGGGGGATGTAGGAGAGGTAAAGTGGAGGTGTTGATAGGGGCTTGAGCAGGTTAAAGGTAGCAGTTACAACAGCTTAGGGTTGCAAGATAGTCACGAAGCTTAGCTTTGAATGGTCTGAGTTTAGTGCTGGATAGCGTGTCCTTATTGAGAGAATTCAGCCAGAGGGGAGTATGATATAAGAAAGAGCTTTGGCCCTAGGTGGTGCAGAAGACAGTGACTTTTAAGGTCAGGATGTTGGACCCCCTAGTGATGCTGGTATTGTCGGTGGGGGAGAGAAGGCTTTGAACACTAGGAGATGCAAGCCTTAGCATAGACTTTTTAGCTAGAAAGCATACCTGATATTGAATTCGACAGTCCAAGTGTAGCCACCCTGACTGGGAATAGAGGTCACAGGATATGTTAGGTGGGGAGTGTCAAGGACAAGTCAGCAGGTTTTGCAGAGGGCCACTTTGATCCTCTTGAAGGTTGTATCAGTGGTAGTGCCATATACTACCAGTCTGTAATCAATCACAGATAGGACAGAACTGGTAAAGGCTAGGTTTAGGGCACCATCTGTTATGCAGTGCTTGTGTCTAAATAGTTGACCAATCCTAGCACTGGCTGCTTTAGCTACTAGGTCAATGTAATGAGTGAAAGAAAGGGAACTATCCAAGATGACCACAAAGTATTTGAAACTGCTTAGCAGTTTTATGTTGTTGCAATATGACAGGTAGTGAAAAGTCTGATCTCCTTGTCATAGGTAAATCCACTCAACCCAAGCACTTCAGAGGGGTTCACCATCTGCCTATAACAATATTGTGCCAACAAAATGTCATGCATGACCTGCAAAATGTTTACAGACTGGTTCAGGGCATGGGATAGTAGGGGCCATAAGACTGCCCTATTGTTAGATACTTTCAGTGACTACCCACATGTAAGGGACATAAGGAACTTTAACTTAATTACCCCCTTAACTCAGCGTGCCTCATACAGCCCTTAGACAAGGGCATTATATATGCATTCAAATGCCACTGTGTCCACATAATGTGGCAGTGGGTTATCAAGATTGTAGATGAGCATGAGGACATTACAGCAGTGCTTTCTGTAAACAAAATAAATTCTGTTGGATGCAATTCAATAATGAAGCAGTTGTGGGATTTGATAAGTGCTGACACTGTCAACCGCTGCTTCATTAAAGTGGGCTTTGCAAATGCTACTAAGCTAGTATGAGAAATGCCAGACAAAGTAAACAAACCACTCGCTAGGCTCAAGGCAGATGAGTTTGATAGCTCTGCAATCTGTGAGAACAAAGAGAGGGGGAACTGGACACTATGATATTGCAGAGGTTGAATCGCCAATGTATGCCAGCCAAGACCCAGAATTGGAGGAGCAAGAGGCAGACAGAGACAACTTGGGGGATCCAACACCCATTACAGCTGCTATGTATGCTGTGCTCTTCTCATGCAAAGAAGAACAACAGTGTGATGACATTGTGCCTGATTGGGCTTTATACACAAATACAGATCACATCTGACTTAAATATGCCCAAAAGTAAATAAAACAGAAAAGCATCTGTGACTATTTTAAATAGGAAAGGAAATTATTTTAAATAACTTGGCTTTTTTCTCTTTTACATTATTCCTGAAGAATGCCTATGGTGAAAACATTGATTCTGATGTTACTTTCTGTTTTCAGTGTGCATTTAATATTATACTTACACTAGATGGTTAGGGCTTATTGTGTATGGAATTCAGTGGCTGTCAAAAGTCGTTATGCACAGCTCAAAAGTTGTGCAAGTTTTAAAGATGTTAGCACATTCTATCATTAAGTGCACCTGTGTCCCTGATTGCACTGACTGCTACCTGGCAACCCACTTTCATTTTTACTGAGCTCTCCCTCTCTCCCTCTCTCTCTCTCTGTACTGTACTGGCACTCAGCACCCCCTGCAGCTCCTGCTCACTAGGTTCCTCTACAAAACCAACTACTATAAAAAGTAAAATATAGGTGATCATACACAACGCGCCTTGTGTTTCCATCTTGAAATTGAGATGACAGCATGGACAGCCAATTTAAAACTGGTATCAAGAGCCTTCTTCTTGACTCAGAGGCCTGTGGCTCTAACAAACATTCCTCTCCCTTGTCCGAATGCGATAATTGTCTAGCTTATCCTTTGACTAAATCCTCAGGTCCTACAATCTAGCTGTATATAAACTTTGACTCAGGGCTCTGTGAATGACCCTCCGAATCTGTAACCTGACATGTCTCACTACAATGACCCAGGGTCCTCCTAAGATCCTAGAGGTGGTAACCTGCCAATGTAAATACACCGTACTGTGTGACCTATGTATAATATGTTTAAATGTAATGTTTGTGCTTTTGTACTGACGTGGAGCCTTTGCAAAGCAGTCTATGACTCAAAGGACTGTAATTCCGATTCTTCAATAAATAAATAAAATAAATAAATGCTTTCCTAGAGGTCCATGTGCTGTTATCTCTACCCCTCAATGGGAACACAGGCTTGTTGAGTACGGTCACCAATACATTATTCCTTATTTAATGATTTTTTTTAACTAAAAACTTTTAATACCTATGAAATATCTAATACATTTGATACACATGTAGTAAATGAAGACAGTACACTTCACAGATACATCACAGTGGTTTTATTCACATGAACAATTTCACAGCAGAATAATGCTAGAGCAGTACAGTACAAAGTTATTTTTCATTATTTCTGACACCAGCGTATAACGTACAAGTGAACATTTTACAAACTAGTCCATTATAGGTACATTGCTCTGTAATTACACTGTTCATTTATGAATTGTTAAGGTTGCCTGGCAAAGCCATATTGTCTTTTTGTTATGAAGTAGATTAGAAGAGGGGCTTGCAGCAGGACAGCTATTGTGTGTACTTACTTTGTGATTAGTCATCGGCATAGCATTAGTTTTCCACTGCCTTCCCCTACACCAGACCTCACAACCCCCTCTCCACTCCCCCCCCCTTTGCAGAGGCACTGAAGAAATAGTTCTGTAGAGTTTTTTAAAACACGAGACGTGATCACCAGTGTAAAGGTTTTTTCTGCTGTCAGTTTATTATTTGACTGGCACTAGGGCCCCGGGGAACTCTATGCCAAAGGCAGATGTTGATCAATTTCCAGTGGTCATGAAGTATTAGATTACAAGTGAAATGCTGCAGATTGAGGAATAAACTGTTAAACTGCTTGTAGTTTATTTACATAGCTCCTTACAAGTGAAATGCTGCAGACTGATGAATAAACTGCTAAACTGCTCCTAGTTTGTTTACACAGCTCCAGGTAAATTCAGATTACTGTTTATACATATTGGCATAGTTTGCTTTTATGATTCAAAACAAGTTTATATTTCAAAAGTTTAATAATGTAATAAATCCCCTGCTTTCTCAAAACTTTTCACAGCAGAGAACTGCATTAAGAAAATACCTTTCAATACAGTTTGCAATAATAATTGCTTAAATAATAGTAGGACAGTGCTGGGGGTGGCGATGTTGATTCAGGGATGATATACCGTTCAGGGAATGCAAAGGGGAGATGTGTTGGTAGGATTAGAAGGAAAAAAGACGGAGGGTTCCAGCAGTGATCTGTAGGCTGGGACAGACCTTGAGGGAACAGGCTGCAAAATGATATGCGGGTACTGGAAGGCAAATACATAGGGGTGGTCAGCACTGGTGGATCCAGCTTTGTATCCAGATAGCACCCACAACCTCATTAGTCCAGCAAAAATCTGTTTAAACCTAATCTTAGCTTTAAATGGTAATATTTTACATTTTGTGGAAGAGTTGCTCACTTGAATAAATTCTAGATGCGCCCCTGGTGATCAGCAGTGCAGAAAGTACCACACTAATGTGCACAAAATCTGCTTAGTATGGTGCAGAACAATACACAACTGCCCACGACTCAGGTAAGACACCTCACTTGGGGAACAGTTGCCCCCTTGAAAACATTCTAGATGCACCCCGGTGATCAGCAGTGCAGAAAAGTACCAAAACTCTGTGTGCAAAATCTGCTTTATAAGGTGCAGAACAATTCACAACTGCCCATAACTCAGGTAAGATGTGTCACCCCTACTGGTTTCGCAGGACTACTGCCTCATCACCCTCCTGATGATGCAGTCTTCCTGTAAAACTGGTAGATATGTCTTACCAGGTCCATAGCTGTAGGTGGTTGTAAATTGTTTCTCTTCTAATAAAGCTGATTTTGCACACAGAATCGTGATGCCTATAACTTACTTTTTTCACATTGGGCAGACTGTGTGCTGAAGCTGAGATTACTGTCACTTTGAGTGCATACAAGTAGCCTAGCACCTAGATACTCAATTAGGTAAGCTACAGTAGCTGAGTTCTTGAATACACATTCAGAGTGCCCCCCCCCATGGCACCCACAACAGGATTTATGCCAGCCACTGTGAAGTGACAGGTGGTGCTAATAGAGTCAGTGTCAATTCTGCCATTTGAGATAGCCCTGAAGCCAGAGGACTGGGCGTGCAACACCGGATGAGGAAAAAAAAGCTGTTTTTAGAAAATAAACTGTCTCCATGTAACCCTGGCTTTTCAGTATCCCAGTTATATTTCAGTCATGCTCCCCTGATTCAGATTTAAGGAAATCACCTTCTGGCTAACTTCAGTGCTGTGTCTCACAGCTTGCTAACTTCTTCAAGGTACTGGAAGCTATAGTGCAGCAGAAGCATGTGCAGAGTCTAGAAGGGGGGGTGTAGTCTTCCTCACAGCATCATCGGTGTGCAGACTGCTCTGTCCTCTCCTGTCAGGTGCTCCATGTTACTACTACTATGCATTAATGGAGCAGGAGACCACAGGAGAGACAGCTGTACACAAAAGAAAGGAAGAATAGATGTGCAGAACAGCATGATGTGCTAACCTACAGAAAATTCCAAGTTGCAAAAATCTGAATACTTTAATTCAATGCAGGTTACCCCACAGGCATACACCGCTGTGCAGAGGGTCTTTGAACTTTAATGGAACAGGTGCACTGTGGGAGGGTGAAGACTTAAGGTAGCAAGGATTTACTTACTATTGCTCCCTCCCTAAAATTATAGATCAGAAGTCAGGAGGGAAGGGGATCCACCATTGACCTATTGGTCACAAAACTGTGGGGGCTTAGGTAGGTTTAGAGGTATTCTTGACTTCTGGCATGCAGTGCCAGGGAACCAAACCTATCTAACAACAACAACAGAAAAAGATTGTGGTGGATGGTGAGGGATGATTGCATTGGGAAGAGGGTGAATGACTTAAGAACTTACCTTAGGCTATCCGGGGAACTTATCGGGCATTTACGTTTTCTTATGCCGTTATTTTGCAGCAGGGCGCCAAAGGATTGCTGTAATATGTCAGATGCCGTAATGTTATCCTATGGGAAAAGGTGTTAACTTTGGAGTGCAGTAACTTTGCTGCCATGTAATATTTTTTTGACACAACACTGAAAGGCACATCTGTGAGATGTCAGCTGCATTCCCTTCGAATTTCAGGCCAAAGCACCAAACCGTTCTTTTGCAGCAGGGTGCCAAAGAATTGCTGTAATTTTCCCACAGCCTAGAAAAGTACTGTCCAAGTGCGGAAGCTTTCGCAAATGCATTCGACAGTGTTGCAAGTGCGACAGTACTTTGTGAGAGTACTTTTTCCATAAATTTGAAAAACTTATTTCTGGGGTGTTTTACCCCAAAATAAAGACATGGCTAGCATCCTCAGGGCCCAACTAGGTGACTACAAAAAGAATTAGGTTGCTAGACGGTCCCAAATTTAAATGCCTAGCATTTTTATGATCACTAACTGAAAACAAAATGGCAGATTTGCAACAGTAAAAGGGCCATTTGCGACAGTAAAAAGTCAGGGACCCTGGTTTTCCATTTTTACCGGTAACACCGGTAACAATCACGGAATCCTGCTTGGTTTGCGGATTTTGAATTCTTGTACCGGTGCCTCACGGAAATTGCATGTCACTGCACGGAATCTCTAAGATTTCAGTATCTTGTTAATTTTTTTTTTTTTATTTTCTCTTTCTATGTCTCCTTCTCACAGCATCAGTCTCCACTTTTCAGAGATCCCTAGGCTGGGTATCTCCAAGCTTCATCCCCAGGTAATGCTCAGGAGCTCCTGTAGGCCTGCCCCTATCCTGCCTGGATTGTACCCCCTCAGGTGGGAAGGGAAGGGACCCTAGGTCACCCCTCCACACTCACTTAGTGTGTGTCGGGCAGCTCAGTGGGTCCCTCATGGAGCCTGGTTATGAAGTCTGGAGCACCTGGGTCCCTTCTGCCAGTGGCTGATGTGGAGTGATTGTTCCTAGTTTTCTGGTCTCTGTTCCTGAGGGCACCAGCACTAGAGATCAAAGGAGATAGGTCACAGAGACATGCCACTGCTCCAGATCCTGACTAGTGTCCTTCCCTCCTGATCACTCTGCAGCACCTTTGTACCACCACCCGTGGTCACACAGGTGGTGGTAAAGATGCAGGACCTGCAGCCCACCCTCCCTGGAGGAGGAGAGCAGTCCTCAGGTGCTTAATCCTACTCCCCTGGCCAGACCTCCAGCAACCCAAGTTTCCTTCTGACCCTGGGTCGCTGGCATTGCAAGGCAATAGTGCTGAGCAAGCACCAGTGGGCTGACCCAGATTTCAGCATCTTAAAACGAATGCTGCTTTGCTTTGCATTCTTTCTGCTTTGCTGCATATACAGTCAGTAAGGAAATGACCCGCACTGCTTTGTTGTAATCAGCCATTCAGTTTAATCACCCATGCCTAGTGGTTAGAGTAACAAATGGTGATTGAACTGAGTACATCCAGCAGACTTTGGTTTGAGTCCCACAACCTCCACTTGCATACTGTGCGACTCCAAGCAAGTCACTTAACCTCCTCAGTGCTTTTAGGTCACTCCTTAAAACAGACAGTCCTGCCTAGTGGACCTTACCTGCTTTACAAAGAATATAAAAAAAATACCAATACATGTTTACTACATCATAGAATAGTAGTCAGGGTACCATGTAATTTACCCGAGTTTTACTAGGGCTGCAATGATTTTGTATAGGTAAAGATAAATGTTAAGATACATTTTATGTGTTTTATAAGCTTGTTTTTAGATTTTAGCCAGGTTTTTATTGTATTCTTTGTATATAAGCATCTAGGTTGTAGATTGCTAAATGCAGGATCACTGTTACTAACTTATTCAAGTTTATAATCAGTAGGGCCATCCAAAATCTTCAGTTGTTTGAATGAAAACTAGTCTGAATGAAAGTATGTTCACAAAGAAGAAACTGCCTTACTACTTATGAAAAGACTTCAATGTTAGCACCCCATTTAGGTGAATTGGATCATTTACACCTTTTCCCCCCACCTGCTGTTTCAGTCTCTGTGACAACAAAAAGTTTTCTGATAGACTGCTTCAACAAAAAGCAAATGTTAAGTATTTAAGAGTACTTGTGTTTGGCCAGTGGATTTTGAAAGCACAGTCAATGACATACAGAAGGTAAGACCCCAGGGGCTGTATGATGCTGGTGGGCAGAGTAGTGTTCAATTCACATCTGAACAAAGACATGAAAACTGGGAGACACCCTTTTCATGGACACCAAGTAAAAAAAAAAAAGCATCCACATGTCTGGGAGATGCATGAATCCATTTGAAGGTCCTCCACTAATCACTTGTGGATTTTTTAGGTGAATACGCTTTATTTCAAAGAAGCAAATTCAAGCAGTTGTTTTTTTTCCTCCTACCCCCTGGCCATCCACTCCTTCAGGCCTGCCAAGGCCCCCTACCACCTGCCGAGTCCCAACCACCATCCACTGACCCTTACTGCTGTGCTACCAGGTAACCCAAAGAAACCCTTCATTGAGTGGGCACCTACCCTGTGGGAGGCTACCGGGGGAAGAGAATTGCCCCAAAGAGCTTCCTGTGTATCCTGGGCATGGCAGGGGTCAGACCAGACACATGTCTGGGGCTTCTGGCTTATGGAGGAACCAACAGCCATCCTTCGGTTGGTCAGTGGGTGTTTTCCCATTTTCTTGGAACCATGACAGGCCACATGATGTCAAGGCACAAGCTGACGTCCGTCATGCTCCCTTCTGCAGTGAGGGCTGACATATTGTCATGCCTCTGGCCTCCACCATGGGCCAGCAAATGCTGAGCTATGAACCCACCCTCCCTCCCAGGAGAAGGTGAGTGGTTGTTGGGCACTCAAACCTTCACCCACCCGCTGGCCCTCCAACACCCAAGTCTGTTCCCTAACCCTGGTCAGCGGTGTCACAGGCAGAAATCCAATTCAGGCAGTTAAATTATAGATGGGAAAAAACAAAGGTAGTCCACCTTAGCAGTGATAGTTCAGATTAATTCACTTCTGAATTCTAACAAGCAAAGAGACCAAGTCATTTGTAACTTGTGCATGTAGGGTGTGGGTGTTGAAGAAAGGGGATCATAGTGCTGTCACTACTGCTATCACCCCAGAGGGAAGTGGACTGCATTGCTGCTACTGCCATCACACCAAAGGGGTGGGGGCTGTAGTGCTTCTGCCATCACCACTGGTGGATGGGGAATGTAGTACTGCTGCTGTCCTACCTGAGGGATGGGGGCCATAGTGCTGATACTATCATCACACATGAGGAATGGTGAACATAATACTGCTGCCATCACACCTAAGGGATGGGGGCCACAGTGCTGCTGCTTCTGTCACACCTGAGGGAGGGAGGTCATAGTGCTGTTGCTGTTGCCATCACACCAGAGGTATGGGGGCCGTAGTGCTGCTTCCATCACACATTAGGGATGGGGGCTGTAGTGTTGCTGCTGCCATCACATCTTGTACATAAAATAACTTTAAATTGGTACAAGGATGGAAGGATGTGTAATAGTGGAGGTCAAAATTGCTAAAATGCATGTTAGCAGAGTTAAAATTGTTAAATAAAGTACACAAAACCAAACACCAGTAAAACGGATTTTGACTAAGCAGACACGGTGACAATACCGCTTTTAAAATGTGCAAAGCGGAATATGCCCTTTCTCAATCCCGGTAAACCAGTGTCCCTGTAAAAGTGTATATATGTATATATATATATATATATATATATATATATATATATATATATACACACACACACACACCTGGCTGGGGTTACATCATCTGCATCTTGGAATGTGTTCACTGAAACGATTAACTTCAGCCAGTGCATCCCTTTGTTAAAAAATGCCAGTGGCCTGGGGGTCAACTTGGCCCATTCAGGTCAGTTAAACAATTTTTAAACTTGTTAGCAGGTTTAATGCTACCAATCAGTGGTGTAGAGGTCAGAGATACTTGGGATGACGTGTATGCCAAGGTCTGACTAGACTACCTCTGTGTTAGAAGAAAAGGATGAGCATGAAAATGAGGGGAAAATAGCAACTGATAGGCCAGAATGGCGCCGCAATTTCTGCAGGCCTTGCATCACCAAGAAGTACCATATTGCCATCAGCCACCTAGCAACAGCATCCACCATCTGGGGGACTAAATATGGACCTTCATAACAGCCACTGATTCCTTCCACCTTTTATAGACTCTCATCAGCCATGGTAACCCCCCAAGACTCTCCACCAGTTTGGTATGGAGTCCTGTTTATGGTGAAGGAGACTATAACAGGTGGGGCCTGATATTCAAATGTTTGCACAGGTGCAGATCCTAGTTTGCCTGAGCAAACCTTGGTTTTGCACCAATGTTCTATATTTAAAAGACATTATACGGTGCCAAACTAAGTGACTGTTTGTGGGAAGGGGGTCATTCCCAACTGTGTGGGGTGGTCTTCAGTGAAGTGACTGAGGTACAATCTTGTGACTGTTAGGGGGTGGGGATTACTGCTGTAACTGCCTCTGAAGAGTGTCATCCATGTGACTTTAGGGGGTATGGGAGTAGTGCTGTGATGGTGATGGGGTGTAATGCTGTCACTATTAGGAATAGGGATCTGTTCTGTGACTGTCAGGAGTAGGTGCCTAGTGCTGTGACGTACAGTGGAAGCTTTTAGTTATGTGACTGTCAGATGGAGAAACAGCCATGTAACTGTAGGTGGTGGAAGGATCAGTCCTGTGATGGTCAGTGGTCAGTGCTGTGCCTATAGTGTAAATAGTGTAGAGTGGTGTGCACTGGAAAAGGTTATGCATTAGCAAAACAGCCAGCCTGTAATAAGAAAAGAAAATAAAGTTCAGCCCTCATGGAGACAGTGCAAGATTTTGTTTCTGGCAATATGCTGGTGTGCACCCACTAGCCCCAGTGCCTCAGCCCTTCAGTGGGCCTTCCTCAGGGGGTGGGTCTGAGAAATACAAATGTGCATCTCAGTTATACAGATCTCTTGAAGTATTATACACCACACACTAAAAACAATGTGCAAGTCATGCTGAAAATACATGAGTAACTTGGTTAAGGACATTTTATTATTCTGCGCTTTGTGTTTTGTTTTTGACGCTCATGGTAAACAGTTAATTAAATTAGTATACTACTTAAATTAAACATTCCTCTATATATGTTACTTCTTTAATTCTGTAACTTTCTATCGAAAGCAATTTTTTTTACCTTTTACAGTATACTATACTATACCTCTTTTGTATCTCTATCCTCTGTATTGTTCCCACTACTGAATTTACTCCATATTAACCTTTTTCTTTTTACTTTCACAGCCTCACAGGATGTGAGCTCCTTCCTCATCTGATAAGTATAACAATGTATCTAACCTTTCTTATCCTTCCTTGTAACTATCTAGGAACTGTGGATCCTTACTCTACAGGTCTAAGAAACATCATCTCCTTAAGACTCTTCCCTCTAGCTCCATAGTACACTGGTGTGAAATCCTGTACATATTACCCATACTTGGTAGGTTTACTGTAACCCTCATTATGGAAGGGTTGTGTATATGTGTTAAGATCATATACACTGCAGCATTTTCCTCCTTCATAAACATTTTTGCCTTGCTAGTTGACTCATGCAGGCTGTCAGTCCTTTCCCCATCTCCCCTGTCTGACACTTCCCTGCCCCCGACCACTGAGTCTAAAGTTTCCCATGGATTGCTCCCCACCCCATGATGGGTCCAGGAAGGGGAGAGCATCCTCCCAACCAGTCACTCACATCAACAACTGAACCAGTCATCCAGGTGATAGTGTGGGACTGTGGTAGGTGGGTAGCCTGTGCTAGACATTTCCACATTCCCACTCCCATTGGATTATTGCCTTCACCTGGGGGAAGCAAAGGTTGAGTCAGCATGCCTTCCCACACAGGGACAGGACAGCTATCTGATTTAACACTCAGTCTTCTCTCTGACCCTCAGCAACCTGAGCATGTCCCTGAGCTCGGGTCACTGATGTAGTGGGAGTCAAGGCACACAGTGCTTCATCCCTCCATACCACTGGAAAAGACCAACAAGGGAATTATTTGTTAACATTGCAGGCGATCAGAGAACGATGGCACCACTGCACACCAGGGAATGATTTTGTTATTAATGGGCCCAGCAGTCAAAGGTTGGGATGAGCACAAGAGAATGTGTTAACTTTAACAGGGCCAGCAATCACAGGGGACTGTTGATATTGGCAGGCAGTTTGAAAAAAATATTGAGCTGCTTGAGGTTTCATACAAAAGCAATTTCCCTATAGATGACTCCTAATCCCCATAAAATAGCATTATGAAGCCTTGTTGGCTCTAACTAGAGTTTGTTTATATAAGGATCACTATTAGATGGCAATAGTAAGCCTTGAAAAAGTATTTATAAAGATGCAACATGTTGGCTTTGTTCTCTGCTGCTATTATTTTCAGTCTAATATATGTTTGTATGATATGTAATAATAAATGACACTTTACATTGTTGTAGTGCGAAGGCTTTTGTAGAACAGATTAGCCAGGGCCTAGTGTGGGGACAGTTCTTGAAATGAACTAAGTATGCTCTGCACTGGTTGTGTGGGTGATAAATAATCTATGCTTTGCTGCTGAATCTGTCCTAATTCATGACTATCACACTGTTGGGCATGCCTTTAGGAATGCAATTACTGCTAGTGTATCAAGGTTAGTGGAAAATGTGGCCGCTATAGTGAGATGCATGGGCACAATTTCCCAAAGGTTTGTGCTAGCTAGTCATCTCTAACCCAATGTAATCTCTTTCTGGGTGGAGGCACTGCATACCATTCTCTTCTTTGGATATGAGAGCCCCTTGCTGTTAACAGGGAAAGAAGTCAGGAACCACTGTTAACATCTATGGCAACCTGGTGGCAGTGTAAGGTGAGAACTCCCTACTCCCACACCCTGAAAGGCCTTCCAATAGTAAAGACTCTAGAATCTTTAGTCACACAGTACTGGTACTGGTATAATACAATAGAATCCAATTAATAGGGACACTTATAATACAGACATTCAATTAAAAGGGACATTTCCTTTGGAACAGCATCACTTCCTAATGACATTGTGACAATAATGACATTGTGTTAAAGAGGCACTGTCAGCTTTTGAAAGATTATTTTTTGCCCCATTTGAAAAGGATACCTGCAGACACCTTTATTATTGTCCATTATATACAAAGTGCCTCCTTGACATTAAATGAGCATTTAGAGATGTTTAAAATATTTTGAATATATACTGCACCCACACTCAGGGAATTGTCCAGTGTTTGGAAATCACTTTGACACGACTTAAAACAATTCCAGGTTGTACATGCATGAGTTTACAGGTACTTTGGTGCCATGTTGGAAGTGCATGTGCAGGATAGCAGGCCACCAGGGATTCAACAAGGTATGGCAAATATTCCAAATATTAAAAAAATCATTAAATGCTCATTTAATGCCAGGCAGGAACTGTGTATATAATCAACAAAAATAATGGTGTCTGCAGGTATAAGTTTTAAATGGGGCAAAACAAATCAGCTACAAGCTGAGAGTGTGCATTTAATTTAAGTGGTTAATGTAACTATTGTTTTATTTAATAATGACAATTCACAGCTGATTCTGAATGTCTGTAAAGGCTATTTAGAAGCCAGATGTCTCACCATAAGTCACCTGCTGAAAACTATGGCTTCTAGACAGCGCTTCAGATAATTTTTTGGGGTGGAAGTCAAATACTTCCATGGCTTGAAATCTGGAAGTCATTTCAGTTTTACTGGAGTCAAAATACTCCAGATGTCAATTTTTTGGAAGTGAAAATAATGCCAGTCGACAAATTTTGGCAGTCATAATACTTGAAGTCCTATACTTTTAGAAGTCAGCTCACTGGCCTTCTGAATACCTTCCTATAATCCATGATACATCCACATAAATGAATTCCTTAATGCTAGGAAAGGAAAATGAACAGTACAGTAATCATTTGTAGACAATATGTGTTTATGTCATGAATTGTTTTTGCAAGTCCATCAAGTAACTTCCTCATGCTATTGCATGCTAGCTAGTATGTTAACGTGCTTGCAGGCAGATGCCTGCTGCTACATTCAAAGTGTGGTACTCACTCATACAGATAAACAGTAAGTCAGAGATAACTTATAAGCTTCTCTCTCTCCTTCTTATTAAAGCTGGCTATCATATGTTTTAATATCACAGATCTCATTTGTATTGTATTATATATAGAGAAAGAATACACAGTGGACTGCAGAACTCACCGACACATCTAGACTACTCTGTGCCCCATCAGACTGCAGTGCAATGACACATTTATCTCAATGTGAGAGTGGTAAGACACAGAAATACAACACCAGTGGCAAATATATTCCATAAAAAAATCTGATGTTATTTTGTCATAAATATTTAGTTTTACATATAAACACAATTAATTTAGAAGTTAGAACACAATTTATTTAACTTAGAACATGTTATTTCCACATAGCATCTGGAAATGGAACTCGGAATAATGGGCCACCTAGCCACACATGGAGATTACAATGGAAAGAAAGGAAGCTTTGAACTGAAACAAGGTAAAACTCCAGGAATGGTGGTATGTACAGTATGTACAGTACATGACATACATAGCGTGTATAGTAGTAGTAGATAATACCTTTATCTCCACTACACAGTAGCGGTTAGACTAAGAAAATTAAGTAACTCATGGCTTCACCACTCACAAGTTACTTATGTGTCTCACCTCTTACTAGTGTAGATAAATGTGTTTTTTATTTGCAGTCCACTGTGTATTCCCTGTATACCACAGCACCATTTTCAATGGCTCTGGACTGCAGCACTGGTAATACTGTACTTGTGTTTCACCTTGTTTTAGCTAAAAACTGCATTTCTTTCCATTGTAAGTTCCCTATCTGGCCCATTGTTATCTGTGTTCCATTTCTAGAGTCTAAGGGAAAATAACATTTGAAGTTAATTCAGTTGTGGTCTAGTGAAATATATGATGTTGTGTAAGTGAAAACAAAAATTTATGCCAAAGTCAAGCCTGTCCTACTTATATTCACCAGAGAAGACTGCCCTGCTAGTTCAGCACCCCCCCCCCCAATCTCTAATACTGAAATCAAATGAAAGCTGTCCTCCTGTTAGACTCGGACTTCCCTCATTGACCTGATCCCCCATCTAAAATGTTGAAAGTAAATTCAGACCCTTTCAGGAAGTGTATGGAGCCGAAACAACAACTTCAACAACAACTTCTTCAGGAATCCAGACAACTAAGTGACTCAGTCATCATCAGCATTAAACTGTACAGACAATGTCCTGTCCCTTTCTCCAGCTCTTTCTCCAACAACCCTCTCTTGCTCACACACAGGCACACAGACAGCCCCAGCTAGATAGTTATGTTCTGTGAGTGCCTCAAAACAGCAGCTCTCTACTTCACTGTATATATCATTGGACAGTCACACTCTGAAGTGGTGGCTAAAAATGTGCAAAATAAAAAAAAATACCTTTTTTATCCTTCTCCAATGAGTGAACACTCCTCTGCCCTACTGCAAGTGCAACTTCAACTGGTCTGGAGCTTTAACGGGAACTGGACCCACAGCTACATACCCTGACCCAGCCAGCCAGCCAGTATCAAGGTTCGCTTTCAGCAGACCCTCCAACATTTGACAGATTAATATAGGTACACATGTGTTGCTGGGGGGGGGAGCACCCCCACATTTGCTCAGGACTTGCACATGCATACCTTTCACACTTCCTGGCAATGTTGGGACTGCATTATTCAGTGCTAATCAGTAAAGAGATTAAGATTTACTTAAGTGAATTGATTTAGGTTGGGTCAGGTGCTCTGGAAACTAGCACTGGCAGCAACAGGTACTAGGGCAATGTTATTTTTGACAGAGATTTGTTTACCATCTAGTCCAAATACCTGGTGAACAAATTTAGCATTTTCAAGGCAGAGGTGCTGAGGGTGGAGGTGGTGGCGTGCATATGACTGAAGGTCCAGCAAAGCCTGCTATTTTAAGTGCTGTCAAAAGCAGGTATAGCCCAAATTACAGGAGCAATGCATGTTACAGTGCAAATCAAATGTGATGTATGTCTGATCACACTTAAATTTCTAAATGTACCCATCACATGAACTTAAGGGACATCTAACAACACAAAACTAAGTTGCGACACATCAGAGACTGTCTAGTTTACCAACCTCTAAGTGTTTTAAACAGTTTAATTTCCTGATGTTCTTGCATATCTCATAAGCGAAATGCAGCTGCTGTAGTTTGTTACTGCCAGGCTCTCTAGTGCACAGGGATCGATGTCTAAAATCCACCAGGTCATGGACCTGACCCCTGGACTAGTGTGCCCTGTCTCAAAATAAAAAAAAAAACGAGAATGCAGAAAAGCAGAGATGGCCTGCGTTTGCGGATCGAGGATGTGGTCCGACATCCGGACAAGACAAACAGCCAACAGCAATGTGCCAGTAAATAAATTCAATCTGCCAAATGTACTCTCGTGGTCTGGCTCACTCAATGACAAGACAGCCAAGTCAAGTGTCAGGGAGGCTGCAGCACTGCTCAGCTGTTCCTGGGGGTCACAGGCAAGCCCTCAGCTAGCGGTGCCAGCGCAAGTCAGTGCAAGTGATGATTACCATGGGGACCATGAGACGCTTTTCCCTTCAGTCCACCAGCTTGCACTCACTGCAGCACTGAGCATTGGGCTTGGGGACAAGTTTAAATTAAAGTATTCTCAGGTGACAAAAATTCAGTACACACTGAGAACTAGCCAGGATCTGGTACCACTGTTAAAAATCCGGTATTGTACCGGCCAAAACGGTACAGTTGGGGGGTCTGTTTCAGCCAGGACCAGCTCTCGACTTTACGTACCTTGCTTTCTCATCCAGACGATGCTGCCACACCACTCGCATCCCCAACATGCAACAGGCCGCACTCTGCCCTCTCCCACTCCAGCAACACCCACATTGTCTCCCTCAGACAAGTACTGGGCATCTGACGACTGAACTCGCTCTCCACTTGAATTCCTAATGCTCTCATCCCACCTCACTCTAAGCTGCATGCTATGCACAGCCATTCTCTCCACACCCCGACTAAAGCCGCCAAAACAGTATGTGGCACTGTGCATGCACAAAATTAACACAGCTGGGAGTTGGGGGTGGGGGGACAGGCTGGCAGCACCAGAATTTTAAAAGATAAAAAAAAAAGATTTCCATGACAACTGCTGCCTGCCGGCAACCCATCCACAGGACTGAAAAATTAAAAATTAAAGACATGACGTCCACACAATGAAAAACGGACATCAGTCTTAAGCAATGAAAATGTTACTGGATGTCAATGACTCCAGAGAATACATTTTTGGACATTCTGATGCTATTTTTGGACATAAAATACGTCCAAATAGACTTAACTGAAGGGCTGCTTCTACATCTACTCCAACCAAATGAAATCAACTTTCCTGTTGGTCATGTGAAAGTTAGATAAGCTCTAACCAATTATTTTCAAGGCTAAGTACTGTACTAAAATCATTTGAAAAATCACAGGCATTTTTTAGTTATTTACTGCATTGATAAGAAAACAATAATGAAACAATAAAGAAAGTTAACTATGATTAAACTATGACCAGTTACTAAAATAATTGGCTTTTGTTAATAGGGACAGCTGCTTAATGGAAACAAGTTGATGTAAACCAAGCTGTCCCTATTAAGAGAATCTACTGTAACTCTGACCAGTCAATCACTAAAGTAATGGGCTTCTGTTAATAGGGACAACTGCTAAATGGAAACAAATTAATGTGAACCTAGCTGTCCCAATTAAGAAGATCTACAGTATTATAGAGGATAATGTATAGGACCCTATCTCTAACAAGTTTGTAAACTCTTCGAGAGGTCGTCATGGCAATGATTGGAACCTTGAGAGTGAAGCTCGAGAGGGTTTCGCCATGCCACTGACGACCACGAGAAGAGTTTTCAAACTTGTTAGAGATAGGGTCCTACACATTTTCTTTTATAAATGTATGGACCCTTTTCGGCTAATTTTGTTACCAAAAGACACAAAACAAGATGGGTCTGACTCTGAACATCAAGCAACTACTGGGATTCATGTAGAATTGAGATTTTTACTCACGGATCATGAAGTTGCAATCTGTCGGGAAATCAAAGGCAGTTGAAAAACATTACATAGGGCATAAGAAGTAAAATACAAAATTAGAACAGTTAACATTTAACTATTAAGTACAGCCACTGCAAAGTTCAGCTAAAAGTCCCATGTGGCGATGAAAACATAGGCACGTTTGCATATGATCCCCCCCAACTAATCCATCAATCAATCAATCAATCAATCAAATCTTTATTCAGGCGATCATCATTGAGCAAGGCTCATTTACAAGATGGACCTGATAAGGTCAAGGTTCGAGTTGGTGCACAGCAATTACATCACATACTTATGAGACAATTATACATACAGAAAAAAAGAAAATGTTATTTATAACACAATAATATACAGAAAATTCCATGTTAAAAAACGGCAAGAGAGATTAAACTAACATCTACAATATGTACAGTACATATATCTCACAATGAGGCCATGACGACACTCACATAATGAGTACAAGGATGGTGAAGAGGAATATTGGGTGCCATATACTGGCGGTGTCTGGCTGGAAGAATATGCCATATGTGATTGGAATATGGTTTTGTGGGATGACTATTCTATCTTTAGCAGTAGCAACTGCATTTCTCTGTGAAGAAAGGCTGTACAGTGCTGCTTGAAGATGTAAATGGAATGATAATGGACAGTTTAGGGATTTTGTAGGGTGTTCCATGCTATGGCTAGAGAATAGCTGATTGCTGCCCTCCCTATTTTGGAGTGTTGACTTTGGGCAATTTGAGCAGGATGATATTGTTGCTTCTTAGGGCATAGGAGCTGGGAGTGGTCAGGTTGAAGCAGTCCAGGATATATTTGGGAGTTTTTGATAAGCTCTGTAGTCCATAGAGCTGCATTTCTGCTCCTCTGACATGAAGGAAACCCATCCAACTGCATCATAGAGAGAACAATGGTGAGTATTATATGGCAGCTCTGTAATGAACCTTATTGCTCTATGGTATAAGGTATCCAACTTTTGAAGGTAGGGTGGGACAGTGACTATAGAGGAAGTCTGCATAGTCAATGACTGATAGAAAGATGGCCTGGACTAATCTCATCTTTGAATCTCTATTAAGGAAGGGTTTTAATCTGTAGAGGAGGCCAAGCCATAGGCGAAGTTTTTTCAGCAGTTGTTCTAGATGCTGAGTAAAGTCAAGTCTGTTGTCAATCCACACACCTAGGTATTTGACATTTTCAACATACTCCAGATTTTCTCCAAGTATAGTGCATATCTGGGGAGATTGATTGAAGAGGATGTGTTGGTGGAGTTTTGGGTTGTGAACATCATTGCTTTGGTTTTCTTTGCATTTGTAGAAGCTTTTCTCGAGAAGCTGATGTTGTAACAGGGAGAATTCTGCTTGTAGGATTTCATGAGCAACTTTAGGTGAAGGGTTGCTGACATACAGTACAGTGTCATCAGCAAAGAGATGTACTGAGGACTTGGTAAGGGTTGAATAAATTTTATTTATATAAATGGCAAAAAGGATAGAACCCAGAATAGAGCCTTGGGTGACTTCTCTTGATAGTGGTCTTAATGAGGAGAGGTCACCTTCAGCTTTTACCTGCTGTGATCTACTGGAGAGGTAGCATCTGAACCACTTAAGGGAGGATGGATCTAGGCCAATGGAGTGTAGGGATAGAGTAGCAGTTCATGGTACTGTGTCGAATGCTTTGCTCCAGGTCCAGGAATACTGCACAGACTTTGTTCTTTTATCCAGTTCAGTTTGCCAATCATTGGTGACCTTAGCTAACTGAGTGATAATTGCTATGTTTGGCTCTGAAACCAGATTGAGCTGGATTTAATAGATTAGCATTGTCCAGATATTCTCTTAACTGAATACTCACTAATTTCTCCAGCATCTTGGATAACACAGGTAGGATGGAAATGGGCCTGTAGTTATTAAGATCCATAGGATCCCCGATTTTAGAAGGGGACCATGAGCTGTCTTCCACAGCATGGGAATAGAGCCAGAGTTTAGAGAAAGGTTAAAGAGGTGAGTTAGGGGCTGCAAGCACATGACATGCAATCTTTAGGAAGAATGGGTCCAGAAGATCTGCTCTGCACTTTTTTGGTATCTAGATGCCATAATAGATCCTCAACTTGTTTCAACAGTATAGGTTTGAAGCTAAAGGAGGAGTCAACTCTTTGTTAACCAGTATAGTGGGAGCTTAAATGATCCCTTAATAGGTTAGCTGGAGAGAGTCAAAGCACGCCAGCTGTTGTGAAGTGGTTGTTGAATGCATCCAGGATTTCCAATGTGCCAGTAATGGGGCCATAGTTACTGTGTAAATGGGTTGGAAGGGGTTGTTAGCATCCTGGCCCATCATACCTTGATGGTGCCCCAAATCACCAGTATTATGGTAGAGGGAGTTGAGCTGGGCCAGGTAGTAGGCAGCCTTTGCATCCCTAACTTACTAGTGCATTTATTCCTGGCTTTCCTAAAGATCATCCAGTCCATGATATTCTTAGTTTTTCTTGCTACTTTCCAAAGTTTATCTCTCCAGCAGTGCAGCTTTGAGGTCAGCTGAAAACCAGCGACAGGATTTGTTTTTTTCGGATACTAGAGATTGGGGCATGGGTGTTAAGGGCATTTATTATAATGCTATTTAGCACCTGCTGAGCTTTTCTACAGAATGTGCAAGATAAAACTCTTGCCAGTGTGGAGAGTAGGCTAGATCATGCAGATATCCTTCAATATTGATGTTTTCTTGGATCTCTCATGAGGAATTTTGCAGGATCTGTTTTAATGCGTTGGATCTTACCCCGCGATGGGGCAGTGGTCACTTATGTCACATAGGAGCACTCCAGCATGTGAAATAGATGTGGTTTACTCACTAGCATGATGTCAAGTAGAGTACTGTTACTACTATTCCTTGCATTTAGTCTTGTTGGTTCATTAATTAACTGTGTGAGCCCATAGGTGTCACAGAATGATACCAGAGGTGTAGCTGCCTGGGTGAACCAGTTGAAATTCAGGTCCCCTATGATAATGACTTCTTCAGTACAGGACTTGACAAGGTTTCCCAGGTGGGATAGAGCTTGTGTTCAGCAGAGGGGTCTGTAGCATCAATTAAATGGAAAGCTGCTGTATTGGGAGAGAGACTTTTACAGATGAAACTCAAATTCCTTGGGCATAGATGTTGCAGCAGTACAGGATACAACTAAACCAGCTTTTACATATATGGCTACTCCGCCTCCCTTGTTTGGCGATCAGCTCTGAATAGCTGATAGTTAGGTAGGTTAACTTCCTGTCCATTGTGGTGGTCTTTAGCCATGTCTCAGTTATCACAAGAAAGTCTGGCAAGGTATGGGCAACCCAGGATTGTAGCAATGTAAATTTTTCAACAGACTGCATACATTAATATGCAGGAAACTGAGGCCTTTAATTGAGGATAGGTCTGATGGTGAGGTGATGCTTTCAAGAGGTCCAGGGTTGATTTCTACATTACCAATACAGAGCAATAGGAAGATCAGTAATTTCATAAGGGCTGCCAGTGATAGGGAGAGAGGGTCTGTCTTTGGTCCTCCTTTTTTTATTCCGTTGCCACTCTTTGTTTTGGGTGCTCCCTGTGGATTTAAGGTAGTGTGTTGGGATACCAATTAGCAGTTTGACAACTAGGCTTAGTGGGGATCTATATACCCAGTAGTGGGGCCTTGGCTGAGACATATATGTGGTGATATGTGTAACTTTATGGTGATTGTACCACTGTAGTCGATGCAGCAATGGCAAGACATATATGAGGGTATGGGTGTCAGCCACAGGGGATGTTCCAGAGAAACTAGGCGGGTTGACCACTTTAGATTGTATAATAGGGTCATCTTCATTGTGGAACCCTATGGCTGTTAGTGACAGGAGGATCAGTAGCAAGCTCCCCATTCTGAGGGGGATATTGATAGTTAGCAATAGGGAGTAGCGAAGTTGCTGATTGGTTGGATCAGCAAGCTGGTGTGATTGTCGGTTGGTTTAGAGAAAAGTGCTGTGGGCGGGGAAGAGATTTCGGGGAAGATAGCTATAAATTAACACACAGGAAGGGGAAGGGTGGGTGGGCAAACTTTTGCCTTTCCGACTGCTCTCGCTGTTCCTCCTGGCATGTGGTTCCCAGTTCGGCTGGAAGTGCCGCCCGACCTCCCGGCTGGCTGGACGCTCAACGCTCAGCTGGTTGCTGTGGGCTGAAGGAAGCAGGCGAATGGCTGCGCCTTTCCCGACTGCTCCCTCGCTGTTCCTCCCGGACTTGTGGTTCCCAAGTTCGGCTAGATACCGCCGACCGCCCGCTGGCGGAGGGAAGCCACGGCGCTCAGCTGGTTGCTGTGGTCTGAAGGAAGCAGGCTGGAGAGAGACAGAGGAGGGTGCAGCAATTAATAAAGGCAGTAGCAAGCCTTTTTCTGAGTGTCACTGACCAAATCTGCACTACAAAGGACTGTGGTGGGGGGGTCCTGTGGCGCCTCAGTGTCTGGCCCACCTTACATATTCAGACAAGGAGCTGCAATTACTTTAAAGAGCAGTAAAACAGTAGTTTCCCCTTACAATACAATAGTGGATAACAGCACTTTTTTTGATGATTTACACATATAAAACTAGAAGGAGAGTGGCGCCTCAGCGTCTGGCCCAATGCTGCTAACAGAGTCCAGCAGAATTCAACAGAATCAACAGCAGTTGCCCTCGATAGATGTCTCACCAGAGTGGAAGCAGCTCTACTGGGAAACTTGCAGTAGAACAGCAGGGGAAGAGTAAAAGACAAAAAGAAAAACAAATTTTCAAGTCCCACACAGATTTCTGCAATGCAAACTGAGCCAGTGTAAGTCAATGGGGCAGGAGAGCCAATCGGCTGCTGTGCCTGGTGGAGCGCTCGCTTACCGATTGGCTGCGCCTTTCCCGACTGCTACCTCGCTGTTCCTACCAGCCTTCTGGTTCCCAAGTTCGGCTAGGTGCCGCCGACCGCCCGCTGGGGGAGTGAAGCCTCGGCGCTCAGCTGGTTGCTGTGGGCTGAAGGAAGCAGGCGATTGGCTGCGCCTTTCCCGACTGCTCCCTCGCTGTTCCTCCCGGCCTTGTGGTTCCCAAGTTTGGCTAGGTGCTGCCGACTGCCCGCTGGCAGAGCGGAGCCCCGGCGCTCAGCTGGTTGCTGTGGGCTGAAGGAAGCAGGCGACTGGCTGCGCCTTTCCCGACTGCTCCCTCGCTGTTCCTCCTGGCCTTGTGGTTCCCAAGTTTGGCTAGGTGCCATCGACCTCCCGCTGGCGGAGCGAAGCCCCGGCACTCAGCTGGTTGCTGTGGGCTGAAGGAAGCAGGCGATTGGCTGCGCCTTTCCTGACTGCTCCCTCGCTGTTCCTCCCGGCCTTGTGGTTCCCAAGTTCGGCTAGGTGCCGCCGACCGCCCGCTGGAGGAGCGAAGCCCCGGCGCTCAGCTGGTTGCTGTGGGCTGAAGAAAGCAGGCGATTGGCTGTGCCTTTCTGACTGCTCCCTCGCTGTTCCTCCCGGCCTTGTGGTTCCCAAGTTTGGCTAGGTGCTGACCGCCCGCTGGAGGAGCGGAGCCCCTGCGCTCAGCTGGTTGCTGTGGGCTGAAGGAAGCAGGTGACTGGCTGCACCTTTAACGACTGCTCCCTCGCTGTTCCTCCCGGTCTTGTGGATCCCAAGTTCGGCTAGGTGCCGCCGACCGCCTGCTGGTGGAGCGAAGCCCCGGCGCTCAGCTGGTTGCTGTCGGCTGAAGCCAACAAGGGAGGGTGCAGCAATTAATAAAGGCAGTAGCAAGCCTTTTTCTGAGAGTCACTGACCAAAGCTGCACTACAAAGGACTGGGAAGGGGGTCCTGTGGTGCCTCGGCGTCTGGCCCACCTTACATAGTCAGACAAGGAGCTGCAATTACTTTAAAGAGCAGTAAAACAGTAGTTTCCCTTTACAATACAATAGTGGATAACAGCACTTTTTTTGATGATTTACACATATAAAACTAGAAGGAGAGTGGCGCTCAGCATCTGGCCCCAATGCTGCTAACAGAGTCCAGCAGAATTCAACAGAATCAACAGCAGTTGCCTCTATAGATGTCTCACCAGAGTGGAAGCAGCTCTTCTGGAAACTTGCAGTAGAACAATAGGGAAGAGTAAAAGACAAAAGAAAAAAAAATTTTCAAGTCCCACAGATTTCAGTAATGCAAACTGAGCCATTGTAAATCAATGGGGCAGGAGAGCCAATCAGCTGCTGTGCCTGGTGGAGCGCTCGCTTACCGATTGGCTGCTCCTTTCCCGACTGCTCCCTCGCTGTTCCTCCCGGCCTTGTGGTTCCCAAGTTCGGCTAGGTGCCGCTGACCGCCCGCTGGGGGAGTGAAGCCTTGGCGCTGAGCTGGTTGCTATCGGCTGAACAAAGCAGGCGATTGGCTGCGCCTTTCCTGACTGCTCCCTCGTTGTTCCTCCCAGCCTTGTGGTTCCCAAGTTCGGCTAGGTGCCGCCGACCGCCCACTGGCGGAGCGAAGCCCCAGCACTCAGCTGGTTGCTGTGGGCTGAAGGAAGCAGGTGATTGGCTGCGCCTTTCCCGACTGGTCCCTCACAGTTCCTCCTGGCCTTGTGGTTCCCAAGTTCGGCTAGGTGCCGCCGACCTCCCGCTGGCGGAGCGAAGCCCCGGTGCTCAGCTGGTTGCTATGGGCTGAAGGAAGCAGATGATTGGCTGCGCCTTTCCCGACTGCTCCCTCGCTGTTCCTCCCGGCCTTGTGTTTCCCAAGTTCGGCTAGGTGCCGCCGACCGCCCGCTGGCGGAGCGAAGCCCTGGCGCTGAGCTGGTTGCTGTGGGCTGAAGGAAGCAGGCGATTGGCTGCGCCTTTCCTGACTGCTCCCTCGCTGTTCCTCCCAGCCTTGTGGTTCCCAAGTTCAGCTAGGTGCCACCGACCGCCCGCTGGCGGAGCGAAGCCCCAGCTCTCAGCTGGTTGCTGTGGGCTGAAGCCAGCAAGGGAGGGTGCAGCAATTAATAAAGGCAGTAGCACGCCTTTTTCTGAGAGTCACTGACCAAATCTGCACTACAAAGGACAGTGGTGGGGGGGTCCTGTGGTGCCTCAGCGTCTGGCCCACCTTACATATTCAGACAAGGAGCTGCAATTACTTTAACGAGCAGTAAAACAGTAGTTTCCCCTTACAATACAATAGTGGATAACAGCACTTTTTTTGATGATTTACACATATAAAACTAGAAGGAGAGTGGCGCCTCAGCATCTGGCCCACTGCTGCTAACAGAGTCCAGCAGAATTCAACAGAATCAACAGCAGTTGCCCTCTATAGATGTCTCACCAGAGTGGAAGCAGCTCTTCTATGAAACTTGCAGTAGAACACCAGGGGAAGAGTAAAAGACAAAAAGAAAAACAAATTTTCAAGTCCCACACAGATTTCAGCAATGCAAACTGAGCCATTGTAAGTCAATGGGGCAGGAGAGCCAATCGGCTGCTCTGCCTGGTGGAGCGCTCGCTTACCGATTGGCTGCGCCTTTCCCGACTGCTCCCTTGCTGTTCCTCCCGGCCTTGTTGTTCCCAAATTCGGCTAGGTGCCGCCGACCGCCCACTGGTGGAGCAAAGCCCGGCGCTCAGCTGGTTGCTGTGGGCTGAAGGAAGCAGGCGATTGGCTGCGCCTTTCCCGACTGCTCCCTCGCTGTTCCTCCCGGCCTTGTGGTTCCCAAGTTCGGCTAGGAGCCGCCGACCACCCGCTGGCGAAGCGAAGCCTGGCGCTCAGCTGTTGCTGTGGGCGCTGAGAAGGAAGCAAGAGGCGTTGGCGCTCGCCTTTCCTGACTGCTCCTCACTGTTCCTCGGCCTTGTGGTTTCCCAAGTTCAGGCTGGGCGTTGCTGCCGACCGCCGCTGGCGGGCGAGCCCGGCGCCAGCTGGTTGCTGTGGGCTGAAGCCAGCAAGGAAGGGTGCAGCAATTAATAAAGGCAGTAGCAAGCCTTTTTTTGAGAGTCACTGACCAAATCTGCACTACAAAGGACAGGTGGGGGTCCTGTGGTGCCTCAGCGTCTGGCCCACCTTACATATTCAGACAAGGAGCTGCAATTACTTTGAAGAGCAGTAAAACAGTAGTTTCCCCTTACAATACAATAGTGGATAACAGCACTTTTTTTGATGATTTACACATATAAAACTAGAAGGAGAGTGGCGCCTCAGCGTCTGGCCCACTGCTGCTAACAGAGTCCAGCAGAATTCAACAGAATCAACAGCAGTTGCCCTCTATAGATGTCTCACCAGAGTGGAAGCAGCTCTTCTGGGAAACTTGCAGTAGAACACAAGGGGAAGAGTAAAAGACAAAAGAAAACAAATTTTCAAGTCCCACACAGATTTCAGCAATGCAAACTAAGCCATTGTAAGTCAATGGGGCAGGAGAGCCAACCGGCTGCTCTGCCTGGTGGAGCGCTCGCTTACCGATTGGCTGCGCCTTTCCCAACTGCTCCCTTGCTGTTCCTCCCGGCCTTGTTGTTCCCAAGTTCGGCTAGGTGCCGCCGATCGCCCACTGGCGGAGCAAAGCCCCGACGCTCAGCTGGTTGCTGTGGGCTGTAGGAAGCAGGCGATTGGCTGCACCTTTCACAACTGCTCCCTCGCTGTTCCTCCTGGCCTTGTGGTTCCCAAGTTCGGCTAGGTGCCGCCGACCGCCCGCTGGCGGAGCAAAGCCCTGGCACTCAGCTGGTTTCTGTGGGCTGAAGGAAGCAGGTGATTGGCTGTGCCTTTCTCGACTGCTCCCTCACTGTTCCTCCCGGCCTTGTGGTTCCCAAGTTCGGCTAGGTGCCGCCGACCACCCGCTGGCGGAGCAAAGCCCCGGTGCTCAGCTGGTTGCTGTGGGCTGAAGCCAGCAAGGAAAAAAAAATATTTGTGGTGAAGCTTTTAAACATCCTAAGGTCACTTTGTGTCTTTTTTATTGTTTTTTGATTTTCTTGCTCCTGAATAAATCTTTATCTGTTAGTAAGCTCCCTACAGAAAACAGAATCCAACACTGATTTTTTTGTAGATGGTCTCCCACTTTGAATTCACCACTCAGATAAATGGCAAATGTTGTTCTGAGGTAAAGCTTGACAACGCAGCTCACACTTTTGGAATGCAAGCAAGGTTCTAAGCTGTTATCCTGCAGTAGCAACATACCAGGTGTAGCATAACAACAAGCTACTGCAGCATAACAATGTTTTAGCTGGTATGGATTGTTATGCTTAACAACGTTCTACCATACATTATAGTAATTTTACATGCACTTCTGACTGAGACTTCGAAAAAAACATTATATAGTGTATGGGAGACTGCTGTTTCATATAGAAATCAGCAAAATCCCAGTGTTGAGGTACTATCATTGTGACAACAACAGATTGCTGTACCCTCTTGGGTATATCACGGCATCTCTGTGTTGTAATTTACTGTGCATTTTTGCTGGGAATGCTGCTCGTTAGCGGCTCGAACTGTTCTGTTTTCCAGACCTGGACTTCATTTCTTCCCCCAGTGGCTTGCCTGCTCACTAGCTCCCAAATACACAGCGTGAGAGGCTGTGTTGGAATTTTACAATCGTTTCCAGCTGGAGCTGGAGGAGTGAGTGGGGGGAACCAATTGCTGTTGTGAGGGGCCGGGGAGGCTTTTATTTAAATGCAAGCACTGCTCCAAGCGGCATCTCTGTGTTGTAATCTACTGTGCATTTGCTGGGAACACCGCTCGTTAGTGGCTCAAACTGTTCTGTTCTGTTTTCCAGACCTGGACTTCCTTTCTCCCCCCCGTGGCTTGCCTGCTCACTAGCCCCCAAGTACACAGCGTGAGAGGCTGTGTTGGAATTTTACAATCGTTTTCAGCTGGAGCTGGAGGAGTGAGTGGGGGGAACTAATTGCTGCTGTGAGGGGGCGGGGAGGCTTTTGTTTAAATGCAAGCACTGCTTGCAAGTAGCATCTCTGTGTTGTAATCTACTGTGCATTTGCTGGGAACGCCGCTTGTTAGCGGCCTGAACTGTTCTGTTTTCCAGACCTGGACTTCCTTTCTCCCCCTCGTGGCTTGCCTGCTCACTAGCCCCCAAGTACACAGCGTGAGAGGCTGTATTGGCATTTTACAATCGTTTCCAGCTGGAGCTGGAGGAGTGAGTGGGGGGAACCAATTACTGTTGTAAGGGGATGGGGAGGCTTTTGTTTAAATGCAAGCGCCGTTCGGTGTTGAAATTATTTCTGTTTGGGATGAGAGGGGGGGGAAGTGGTTAGGTTACAGAAGTTTTAACTGTGATAATTAGGCTTCTTTTATTGGAAGTGTTTTAAATGTTTTGAGCTTGCATTAATTAATGTGTTTATTGGTTTATTTTAATTAGACATATGTAGAGGGTCTGTAGGGCGTTCTGTAGGGCCTAGCATTGCCTATGGGAACTCGCAGCTGCATGCTCTGCATCCCTTAGTCCCTCTTCCTGTGTCTGATATCACTATCAGGCGTTGCAGGGAAGTGGAGATTGTAAGGGGATTGCTCTGCCTGTGTACTGTGGGATGACCAGAAGCGGGTTGATCGAAGGATAGAGGTGGTTAAGTCCAGGAGACGCCCTGGAGTAAGAAGGGCATCTAGGAGAAGCCAGACGTGGTTGGTGCCCATTTCCAGGGAGACCACCAGGCCGAGTGGTCAGGTAACCCGAGGGGCTGCGTCACCCTTTACATCTCTGACGGCACTGCTATGTAATGCCAGGTCGATCAGAAACAAGACGGCAATTATTGCCGCCTTGATTTCATCGGTCGACCTGGCTTGCATTACAGAGACCTGGGTGGGAGATGATGCTGGCCCTATTTTTGAGGCTGCAGTCCCCCCAGGATATACTGTGGTGCACTGCCCCACAGAAAATCACAGGGGTGGCGGTGTAGCCATTTGTTTTAGATCGAGCCTGACCTTCACCGTGCACCCGGTGGGAACCCCAGGTGCATTTGAATGTGTGGCCATTCGTGGAGGACTTGGCACTGGTTGCAGGATCCTCCTCATCTATCGCCCTCCTGGCCCGTTGGGGGGCTTCCTGCAGGAATTTGCAGAGTTTGTTGCCGGCGAAACATTGGATTCCCCAAGATGTATTTTTCTGGGGGATTTCAATGTTTGGGCCGAGGATTAAGCTCAAAAGTGCACCAGCGAATTTCTGCAGAATATGTCCCTTTTTGGGCTTGTGCAGTTTGTTGGTGCACCTACTCATCGCGATGGCCATACATTGGACCTGGTGTTCTCACTAGGCCTTGAGATCGTAGATCTTGCAATTGATTAGGTATTTTGGTCTGATCATTGCATGGTGAAGTTCACGCTTAAGGCTCCCGTCGTAAGTTCTTCCCCTGCTGACATAATTCACTGCCGCCCTTTACGCGATCTTACCCCTGAGGGTTTTATGGTGGCAGTTGATTTATCTAGTATGGGTGATGCATGCGTCGGAGCTGTTGATGTCGGGGTAGACACCTATAATAAGGCATTGTCTGACACCATCAACTCCCTTGCACCTATCCGTGTACAACCCAGAACTTCATACCTGAGGTCTCCTTGGTACGATGGAGATCTCAGGGAAATGAAGAAGCTGGGTCGGAGATTAGAGCACCGCTGGAGGAAGTCCCGTCTGGAGACAGACAAACTGGTCCTGTGTGCGCATTATCGCGCATATCAGGAGGCAATCAACCAAAAGAAGACAGTATTTTTGTCTTGGGAGATTGCTGCCAGGAGAAACCGACTAGCCTCACTCTCCCGGACTGTTGATAGACTTCTCCATCCTCTCTGTCTTCAGTCTGGAAGAGTTTCCTCAGATGAGGATTGTGAGGATTTTGCTTGGTTTTTCTCGGTCAGGGTGTCTTTGATCCGGCGGGAGGTTTCTTCAGCCAGTAATATCATTGCTGTCAGTGGTCGTCAGTTGTGTTCTAAGAGCACTCCGCCTAGTTGGGGAGAGTTTAGGCCAGTGGAGGTTCATGAGGTTATTGAGGTGGCGGCCAACTTGAAGCATACCTTTTGTGAACTGGACCCAGTGCCAACGCGCTTCTTAATGAGATGCATTGACTCTGTTGGCCCAGTGTTTGCCCTGATCGTCCGGTGCTCCTTGAGTCAGGGTGTCTTTCCAGATGCCTTGAAGGAGGCTCTGGTGAGACCCCTTTCAAAGAAATCTTCTCTGGACCCAGAGATTAGGGCGAATTACTACCCTATCTCCAATCTTCCATTTTTGTGGGGAAGACTGTTGAGAAGGTGGTATCGCTTCACTTGGAGGAACATCTCATGACCCACGAGTTGTATGATCCCTTCCAGTCGGCTTTTCGGGCCAGACATAGCACTGAAACTGCATTAGTTCGGGTGCAGAATGACCTCCTCAGGGCTAGAGATCGGGGGGACAGGACAATTCTTGTTCTCCTCGATCTCTCTCCTCAGCATTTGATACTGTGGACCATTGTGTGTTGCTTCTCCACCTGAGGGAGTTATGTGGACTCACCGGTATTGTCATCGAGTGGTTTGAGTCCTTTCTCACTAATAGGAGGCAATGGGTTGTGATGGGAAATTTCTCATCTAAGCCCTGCCTCCTTTCTTGTGGAGTTCCTCAGGGTTCGGTATTAGCCCCAATGTTGTTCACAGTATATATGCTGCCCTTGGGGGGGATCATTAGGAAGTATGGTCTGAGTTTTCTTTGCTATGGCGATGATACTCAGCTATACTTATCCTTTGCCCCAGGAACATCAAACACAGTGGATATGCTAAACATCTGTCTGGCTGAAATTAATGACTGGATGGCCTCCAGCTGGCTATGACTGAACCCTGACAAGACTGAGGTAATGGTAGTGGAGTCGAACAGAGTTCATGATGGGATGGCCTCTGACTCTGGGACTGGCCTTGTGCTAGGAGCTGTGTCATTGATGGCCTCCTCTTGGGTGCGAAATCTTGGTGTGATTTTTGACAGGAACTTGTCCATGTAGGTTCATATATCCTCCGTAGTTCGTTCCTGTTTTTTCCATCTTAGAAACATTGCCAATATTAAGCCCCTTGTTCCAGCTCTGGACCTCCCTACCTTGATACATGCCTTAGTCACTTCTAGGCTTGACTACTGTAATGCCCTCTATCTCAGGGTCTCTGGAGGTTCTCTTCGTAGACTACAGCTAGTGCAAAATGCTGCTGCCCAGCTTTTGTCCAGGCAAAGCAAATTTTGCCATATTACTCCTATACTGCGCGAATTGCACTGGCTGCCTGTCAGATGGAGAGTACTCTTCAAGGTGGGTTTTCTCACCTATAAGGCCCTACACGAGCAGGGCCCTGGTTACCTGTCTGATCTCCTGGTACTTCCCACCTCTGTCCGTAATCTCTGCTCCTTCAGCGGTGGCCTCCTAACTGTTCCAAGAGCGAGACTAAAGTCTGCGGGGGACCGAGCCTTTAGTGTCGCCGCTCCCGCTTTTTGGAACTCCTTGCCTTCTGTAGTTAGGAAGGCTCCCACCATAACTGCCTTTAAGGTTCACCTGAAGACCTTTCTATTTTTGCAAGCTTTTGGGGAGTAATTTTGATTATATGTATGTAGTAATTTTAATTTATAATTTACATGGTATGAAATGCTGTAAAGTTTTTGTCCGGCGCCCAGAGCCTTCGGGATTGGGCATCTTTTAAATAAATTTGACTTGACTTGACTATGATGGTACAACAACTTAGAATGTGCTCAAACTCCCATAACCACGACAGCTATGCCCACCATTTTCTTTTCAGTTTTTTCACAATGCTGTGATGAGAAAAAGCGAGCCACAACTGCAACTGTTTGAATCCATTCACTGTTTGTTTTTATTAATATTTAATTTCTCAGTTTTATATTTCAAATAATTTAAATGAATGATAATAAAAATCTCTGTTCGCTGTGTGGAAAGTAAGGCTTCAGCCTCACCCACCTCACCCTACCCATCCCAAACCCATACATAGCCCCCTCACCTACACTACCTTATGAGGTGTCTCCTTCATCCCCATCCCATCTGCAGCCATGGTACCAACTACCAACACACACAGGAGCGGCAGTGGGTAACTTTAAGATACAAAGAACAGCAGGCATGGAATATAAGGTGTGGAGGTAGGAGAACATAATGTACAGAGAAGAGCAGGACACATACAACATGAAAGAAAGAATAGCTGTTTTTTTTAAGCTGCTCAAGAAGTGCTCCATTGTTGCACTGTTGCCCATACACTGTAAAACACAATGGTTGGGCAACAGTAAACAACAATGCCGAGATCACTTCTCGAGGTTGTCAGGCCAACAATAGACCTCTTGAGCTTCACTGTCAAGGACTACTTTCTTGTCATGACAACCTTTCAAAGTGAACCCAGCATTGTTGTTCACTGTTGTCCATCCATTATTCTCTATGTGGCCACATACAACATGCTTTCTTCTACTTGTGATTCTATGTGATGAGGCAGTTTATGAGACTATGGCATGGGGTCATGTGCTCTCAGCACTGTTCAGAGTAATGCAATCCATCTCCATTTATATTAGAATGAAATAATTTCCACAAAGCAAGCAGATTCAGTAGAAATGCAATGTGACCGGTTGACCCTGTGTCATAGCAGAAAATGACAGACTGGTTCAAAAGTTCAAATCCTGTCAAGTATAGTTAGGCAGACCAACCCTCAAAAGGAAAGAGCATATAAACTGCTTCCTCTTAGATTACAGAATATATTGTAGGACAAAATTAAGCAACATATCAAGTAAACTAGCACTGTAGAGCATACTGATCCTAGCTTTAGTTAAAGATATGACATAAATCCTCAAAAAATCAATGGTAATAACTTTTTTCAATGTCACTGGGAGGGTCTTTCACTACGTTTTCTAGGACTTTGATGTTTTTCTTATTACTAGAAGAAAAATGGTGTGGTCTTGTGTTCTGCACATTGGATTATTAAATAGAAGATCAAAGGTTCAGTCGCTGTGCAGCAGTAACCACAGTAGCTGCTAGGCTGTGGTCAAATTACTTACCCACCCTAAGTGTCTGTGTTTCCAGCAGAAACAAATAGAAAAGAAAGGAAGATGTGGGTCCACAATGTAAACAGCATGTACAGTTAACTCCTAAGTCTGGCTATTCTAGGTAAATAAACTAAGACAAAAAATGAAGAATATAGGAATCCTTACAGTGTACTAGGTGTACAGTAATGTATAGCACTAGCATTTGCATAAGCAATAAATACTCTGTGCTATGAAAGTCATAGCTTTGAAAGCATTGTCATGTATTAAGAAGCATTATAGCATGTCTGCACTTCTTACAAGGTGTCGGCCTCTTTATAACACACATCCTCATGCTCACACAGTTTAAACCAGCCATTGAGCTGCTCCAGAACATCGATGGGTGAGGGAAGTGTTCATCACATTCAGGGAGCTGTGCAAACTGATCTATAATTTAAAAAAAAAGACAACTCACAGTTACGCCAACTCTGTCTTAGAAGACAGTGGGAAATCACCACCTCATCACACTGTACCCAGACAATGAAAAATTACCTCCCCAGCTTGTCACTCTTGGAGAGTGAGGGAAAGATCATGCGAGTGGTGCAGTCTGGAACAGGAATTTCTTTTTTTACTTTTTACTTTTACACTAATGTTCAAATAAAATAAATAGTATAACTTTATAACGTGTAGGAAAAATCAGTTGCTGTGATTTTTCTTACATGTTATAAGTGCAATAAAATATTCCAGGGCTGTGTGATTATGGTCAATATCCACACTTCAGTCTTGGGTGTTCAAAGGCAATAAGTGCATGTGGCTCATGCCTAACAACACCCTTTAGAGACATGTAATTATTGACCTAGAAACACACACCATGACATGCATTATTGCATATGTATAATTGTTAATCTGTTCTGTTCAACCTCCATTTAATATGTTTTTAGGGTTGTTCTGCAAAATAGAGCATTTAATATTGTGACTGAAATGAGGTAGTGTTTTGTACCTGTCCTATTATATTATGGACTGGGAGATGAGCTGGAAAACAAGTGGGCATGCTTGCTTTCTGTTTGTTGGTACTGCCATTCCTAACCTGCTGCAGTGATACTACTGGACGGTGCAGGACCTCTGCTCATGAGTGCCAAACGTTAGTGGTGAACCTTTTGAGGTTGTAGACAGTCATTGTTTGACAAAAGAGCTGATAACTTGCTGATCAGTGTTTTCCTTTCTATACATGTATCCTGTCAGTGTGAATGCATGCCTGAGCAAAAGTTCCCTCACATTAGGAGTCTTTACTGTCAAAAGAGCAAGGATTCCTTGCTCATCAGGTAGCACACTCGCCTCTGAGGCTGGGAGATCAGAAGGCTGTGGGTTCTATCCGCACACCAGGCACTTGGGCTAATATTCTAACACTGATACTGCAGTGCAGCAGGAAGGGGGGCGCTGCACTCCTGAGGTGCCATCTTTCGGACAAGATGTTAAACCAAGGTCTCATCTGCCTGTTCTGGTGGTAGTTCAGGTGGATGTTAAAGATCTCATGGCACTCCTCGAAAAAAAGAGAAGGGCAATTTCCCCGGTGCCCTGGCCAAATTTGTCTCATTCACTAAAATACCACCAACAGCTTAATCTGGTTCAAGGTCAGTTGGCATTCACCTGTATCCCCCTCCTCTGGGTCATGCCTGAAAACAGGCAGAATCTGCCTAGTGCACTTACCTGGTTAACAAAAACTAAATAAATAAAAGAACTACAGGCAGTTACCACTGCAACTGGTGCAATTGTGGTCTGGCTGTATAGCCATTACCAGCAGGCAAAGGTGATAGAAGTGGGCCAGCACCATCTACAGTCTGGATTTGACATAGGGCTTGATAATTTGGTTTGTCTTCATCAATCTGATTGAATCACTTTGTCTGCAAATGCAATAATTGGCATAGGGTAAAACAGACTGCAAATATGGGAAGGAAAAGCTTCGAGGTCAGCAAAGAAAATTAATTACTATAGCTTGCTTGTGGCAGATACTGTTGGCTTGCACCTGCTGTGGATTACTGTTTGTGGTGGTATGACACAGTGCACCATGAGAATGAATCCTGCATTCAGGTTTAGACTCAGAACTGTAGTAATTATTTGTATTCATTGCTGAGCTCAGGGCTTACCTGCTGTTGTCTCTGTGTTACCTTCATGCCAACTATTATCTGCTCACTGGCCCCATACATTTTCAGAATATATAACCACCTCCAAAAAAAGTTATGCTTCCAAGAACATCAACACAAAAGGAAATAAATTTAGAGCATTCCATTTACCTTTCTAATGTTTCACCTTGCATTGTTGTAAATTGTTTTCAATATGTTCGTTTTTTAATATTTTACATTTATGTTCTTTTTGTATTACTTGAAATGAATTAACAATTATGACAGCTGCTGTTTGCTAGCAAGCAAACTTGTTGCAGTCAATGGACTATTGGAAGTCACAAGAATAAGGAAGTTGTGCATATATGCGCAACCATCACAGATGACTCATTTGTTGTCAGGGTTGCTGCTCCGTGTTGGTAGAAGGGTGAAATGACAGGTCTTATTTAACTGATGATGACTTGCTTGAGTCACCAATCACACCTAATCGCATTGAGCTTGTGGTTGATAACACTGTTAAAGTTGTACTGTCTTCTGGAGAACTAAAGGTGGAGATGTGTGTCACAGCCATTGTGCTGGAAGTTCTGCTGTGAGTAATGAACCAGACTGTAGAGCTGCCAGTGCCAATGAAAATCTGGAGAGACTTGCCAGCTGGAGGTACAGGAGTGGGAACAGCAGGAAATATGACTTTTTGGACATGGGAATAATCAAATGGATAGCTGAAGATGATCTGTGGTAAGCTGAATGTGAGAAAGGCTAATAATTCAATTTTCTCAGGGTGTTACCTGGAGTGATGTGGTGAGGCAATGTCACCAGTTTTGAAACACACTGAAACATAGAAACATAGACTATGTTGACAGAACAAAACAATCAATCCATCCAGACTGCCCTGTTTTACCCTATCCTACCCCATGGCCTATTACATAGTTGAGGATTTATACCAGTGCCTCTCCACTTGTGCCTTGCTGTACTGCTACCTCCTACGTAATTATTAGACTCAACACAACCTATTAAAATGGAGCACCTTTAATTTGTGGTGAGCAGTCTGTTTATTTAAGGTGGGGTGAGTGCGGAATTGATTATTTTTTGCTAATTATTAGGACCCTTACTTTGTCCCAGCCATATCTGAACCCATTAATGTTTTTTCAGCCACCACCTTAGCTGGTAGTCTGTTGCATGGCTCAGCCACTCTCTCTGTAAAGTAAAACTTTCTCACATTTCCATGAATCCCCACCACACTAGCTTCCATTTATGCACCCTTGTTTTTACCTGGCTGTTCCTGCTGAATAGTTAATCAATCTACCTTATTTTTTCCTGTCAGGAACTTGACAGTCTCTGTAATGTAACTTCTCTTCCTTCTGGCCTCCATCAAGCACATGATGAATGTTTTAAGCTGATCCTTACACGACCTACCCTGGTGGATCTTAATCATTCTGTTTACTTTATGATGAACTGTCTGCACCACGTCCCTATCTTTCTTTAGGTGGTGATGGAAGAACTGGGCACAGCATTCCAGACAGGGTCACACTAATGATCTATAGAAAGCAGTATTAGTTCTTTCCTCCTGCTATTGAACCCCCACAACATTCTGGTTATCTTGTTGTAGGCCTTGATCCATTGGCTAGTTATTTTTAGGGAGTCACTTATGATAACTCACAGGTTCTTTTCCTCATAAGTAATGCTCAGCTTAACACCTCTTATCCAGAATGGTGAAACATCTTTGTGAAGCAACTGATATTGGAAGGAATCCAAGAAAATACAAAGCAAGTTTAGCCTTTGCAAATTAAATGACTTTCCTACATTGCCAGAATGTGATAGGATCTCTTCTTTGGCCAGACAGTGGCTCTGACAGATATACCTCCATCACGTACTCTGGTAAGGTGGCTGTGCCTTTCTAAAATATGTCTGAGCAGTGCCAACAGCGAGTGTCAAAAAGTTCCAAAATGTCCTTTGTTGTCTCCAGATCATCATTATACAAGTCATCATTCATGTTGCCATGCTCATGTCTGGTACTGGAAACATGCAAAGGCAAGTGTGGAGAAGCAGTACGAACAACAGGAGGTTGATTCTTGGTTGTTTCTTCACTTTGTCTGTGCTGCACCCTTGGAAGTGTATGCAACAGTTTTTGCTTGATATATTCAATGTATCCAAGGGGCAAAGCTAATATCTTTATATCTGGGATACAGCAGTGTTGCCATGATCATTTTTGTTCTTGATCTAATACTTTCAGATCTGCATGCAGTTTATGTCAGAATCATCACTACCACTTCCTTATTACATATAGTATGTGGCTTGTGCTACTGCTGCTGCTATGACTCAGATGAATAAATGATGTTCAAGTACCTCCACCACCATCCTCCTCACTGTTATCCTCAGTGCCACCACCACTGTTGTTGCCTCGGTGACCACAATGACTGATTTTGCTTTGTTGGGTTGCTTTAAAAGGGTATCACGTCAGGATATCGACATGCTGTCAGCGAGCACCACCACAGTGGCAAATCTCACCAGGTTGAGATTGTTTGATGTAGTGGTCCGCTGTGACCCAACACAGCAACGCCCAGTGTTGAGCCCCCACCCCGAGCAAATTCCAAGTTGAAGTTGGTTATTTAAAGATGGAGGGATGTGGGGCAAAGCCCCCCCTGCAGAAAAACACTTTCTCCTGTCTGGAACAATGTCGACTCTCGGCATTGTTCCTGTCACTGTCGGGGGTGTCGATATTGACAGTGTTGATATCTTGACATGGAACCTTTAAAAGATCTCAAATAATGGTGTGTGTATTGTTTTAGAACATTACCAAAGGATGGGCCATATTAAGGGTTGCTGATTTAGCACTGTCACCTTTGGTGGCACATTCATATAAGTTCCTAGTAGTAGAACAAGCTTTTGCAGTGCATACTGCTGCACCTGGCACAGATATACCCCACAGGCCACATCATCGAATTCCATAGTCCTGAACACAGCTTTCACCTCCACCAGTCTCTCCGTCATATAAAAGACAGAGTTCCACCTTGTCACCATGCTTTTCATAACAATAAAAAAAAAATGCTGTGTAACATTGTGCTTCTACAAGTATTGGCAAAAGAACTTTGCATTTTGGGAGACCAATAGAAATATCTAGTGATGTTTAATACAATCTCAGGTATTTATTTTAGTTGTGCATGTTCATCAAGCAAATGACACGCCACCAGATTCAGTACATGTGCAAAACAAGGTGCATGGCAGAAATCCCCATTATTTATGACCTTCAGCATCTTACACCAACTGCCTGTCACAAGCATTCCAACATTTAGATGGAGAGGGTATATCCTGAAATCCAGCAGTGATTGGATGAATTGCAGAATTGTTTCCTTAATGTATTTCCTTCTATGACCATACATTAAGTAATGCATTTCCTCTATTGGTGTGCTTCTATGAGGCTGTCTGCTTTAAGTTAACTCCTGCAAGAGCTGGTGATAGTGGCAGAGGTGGACCAGGAATGCTTTTTGATGTGAAGACAACTACACAACCCTAAGGGCAGTGAGACTTAAAAAGCTTTTGTTTACACAACTGTTGTAGGTATCACTAGTGAAATGCACAGAACCCCCTCTGCCTCCATCAGAAAAGTCACCATCTGAATGCATTCTGACTCATAAATACTGTGAAGCCATGCCTTGAAAACACCAAGCATAATAGAATGTTGAAGCTGGGCTTCACTTCATGCAACAGTGTTCAAAAGTGGTATTGCATACTATACATTGCATGATGGCAGAAGATCAATGGCCATCCATGCTTCCTGCGCAGTTACATGATTTTGATATAGCTTAGGGAAGTGGGTATCAATTTCCTGCAGGCATGTCATGGCTCTGGAGATGTAGTTGGCTCGAGTGCCACAAATTCTGGACTAATGGTGGTTCTGCATACACTAATGGGCCTGGCTGGTGGTACAAGAAGTGGTGCTTTTAAAGTAGAGTCAGTATCAGCATTCGTTGGCTGCTGTGGCTGCTGCTGACATGGCGTTTTTATCCTGCCATGCTGGTTTAACTAGTCCTGCAGCTGCTGGGCCATGTGACTTCAGTGGGGACTGGGAATCAATGTCACTGTTAGGAATACTCTATGTTCAAACATTTGATGATCAGCCAGAGCACTGGTTCTAAATGTCCAAGTAGACTGATCTTTCTGTCAAACAGATTGCAACATAGTCTCAGCGGATTTATGGGGTCAATGCTAAAATACTTTCGCACTGCAGAAGATTTCTTTTTGAGCCACCCAAGGGGGTGTGGAGGGCTGAGGCACTGGGTATCTTGCCTTGTGCTATGCCGGCAACCTGGGTTCGGGAAGAGACCTGGGTTGCTTGGGGGCTGGGCTGAGAGGAAAGATTAAGTACCCATCAGAAAGCTCTACTTCCTCGGGAAGGGGGGATTGCACATCCTGTGGCATGGCTGCCACCTAGAATAATGTAGGTGGCAGCACTGTGAACAACATGGGAAGGGACCCCACACCCAGATTCCAAGGGAGTCTCCATGGAGGTGGACTATGAACATGCATCATTGCATGTGTGTGGGCCCAATAGGGAGAAACAATACTCCGACCATAACATGCTCATGGTGTGGTCTCTCACAGTCCCCACACTGATGACTGTGAACTTCCAATCCAGGGTCCTGTGGCAGGACCACCAGAGAAGGTAAGTCTCAGAAAAGTTGGGCAATGGGCCTGAAGAGTCCAGTTTAGATGGGGGCTGGTTGGGCTTCTGAAGAAGATAAACAGCTTTGTAGAAAAAAAGGATCTCTCTGCATTTTTAAGTACAGGACTGCACTGCTGGGGTTCTTTGGGAGAAACAGGATGGTTAAAGCGAGATGATTTAGTATTTTCTGCCAGGGTGGAATGCTTTGGTTGGGATGCATGCACTAGCTAGAGATTGATGCAGTCAGGGAAATTCTCTTCACGAAGAACTTCGTGGAGTGTCCCCAACTTCCTTCACCCACATTTGCACTTACATAGAAACATAGAAGTTGTCAGCAGATAGGACCGCAAGGCACATCCAGTCTGCCCATTTTTTCTACCTTATGAATGTGCCATAGGCCTTTACTATTGTTTCTGAGAACCAAAGTAGTTTCCTCCTTTTGCTCTTGCTCTTCTCCCTAACACAGTGGGATGCTGCTTCAAGTACTGCATCCTTAATGCTTGCCAACTTTGCCTGTACCCCTTCACCTATATTTCTTTTTGACAGAGCTAGCTTAACTCTGTTGGCTATCTTATCAAAGTCTGCTCCTCTTAAGTCTCATATTTTTGTATTGGAATGGGATGATTTAGTTCTAGTGCCCAAATTGAACCATACCATGTGATGGTCACTGGCCCCCAGGTGACCTTCTACCTGGAGATTTGTGACCCTTTCCTCATTAGTCAGTACTAGATCCAGGATAGCCCTGTCTCTTTTGGGTTGTTGTACCAATTGTTTGAGGCCCTCCCCCTGCAGGAAATCCTTTATGTAGCTAGTTCTTCCGGATGTTCCTGCTGGTATTGATTAATCTGTATCTGGCATGTTGAAGTATCCCATTATCAGAACCTCCCCTTTAGCTGTCATGTTTTGTAAGTAATGTGTCGATGTCCTTCCCCTGGTCTGGAGCCCTATAGATGACCCCAGTTTGTATGGCTGTCCCATTCCCTGTTTCCAGAGTGGCCCACGGTTCTTCTGGCTCCTTATGCGTATTCTGAATTTCTGTAGTTTTGACATTTTCATTGACATAAAGGCCCCCCCTTTTTACCTCAGTCTCTTCTAAACATTACATAGTCAGGTACTGAAGTCTCCCAAGTGTGGTTGCTGGTGAGCCAATGCTTGCTAAGGGCTACTATGTTTGTGTGTTAGTTGTGGGGAGAGGTCTGGCTTTTCCCTTGCATGTTGTATAGGGAGCTGGACCTCTTTCCTTACCTGGTGATGCAAATGAACTACAAACATGCTGAACTCCTGTTTCACTAGCTGAGGGGAAGGGGTGCTCTTCTCATTCGATGTATCGGGTACTGCACCCCTCTCCCCATTTGCTAGTTTAAATATTCTGCAAAGATATCAAACTTCTACGCCAATGCACTGACTCCCTCCTTAATCAGATGCAGTCCATCAAATTTAAAGAACTTTCACTCCCAGAACTGTTGCCAGTTACCTTGCTTTTTCATGTCATCAGCCCTTGAGCCACATGTTTAGCTCCCCTATCTCCCCATCTCTGATCTTCCACCTGTCTGCCCCTCTCCCAGATGTGCAGAACCTCAGAGAAGAAGATGCTGGATGAAATAGATGACTGTTTGTCTCCCAGCCTGATCAGGTGTTACTTGGCCTCCACAACTGACCAGCAGGTGAAATCGTTAGTCCCTTTGTGTATCAGGATGTCGATGTTTTCTCCTGCTTCCTACATGATTTTAGCAATGTGGTCAGTGTTTCTCTACGCTGAGCTACCTGGGAGACATTTGACCATCACCCCTGGCTGGATGTAGGTATCAACTCCCCGAATCATTGAGTCTCCTATGATCAGAAGTGTTTGGGATTTCCTTTTTGCCTTTTTGTGTTTTGGTCCCTATTATGGGCAAGTTTTGTAGTGCTAGCACGTGTGCTGCAGTGTCCTCTGCCCTTTTGTTTGATTTTTAAGATAGAGGCAGATACCTATTTATAGTTTTTATATGGTTTATGGAGGTGATATGCTGGTGAGCATTGAGTGATGGGGCACCTGATTTGCCAACCTCCCAGACCAACTACCCCTGCGGTCGAGGTGCTTCAGTTAGATGTTAGGGAAATGTTGGGAGGCTCTTGGGTAATATGTTTCCTCCTGAATATGTGATTTGAGGCATGCAATCTCTGCCCATGCTGCCCGGCATACCTCTCAACCTTTTGTTCCCCAAATGTGGAACATTGCCTTTCAAAATGTGGAACAAATGAGCAAAATGTGGAACACTTAATCAAATCTTTACCTAGGAGGCTCAGGACACTGTTAAAACACTTGCATTTATGTTCAGAAAGTCTGTTATTAATTGGATAACATATTTTTTGCATCATTTAGTATAGATTTTTGCTTTAAAATGTTAATACTGAATGTGGAACAAGTCCTCAAAATGTGGAAGAGGGAGCTTTTGTAAAGTAAGATGAGGAACGTTCCTCATAATGTGGTACAGTTGAGAGGTATGCTGCCCGGAGCTGAGCACTTAGATCTCTTATGCTCCAGCATGTAGGACAGTGTCCTAAACCCTGTATAAATACCTTTTTGAAAAGTGTCCTGCAGTACCTGCAGTTAATAATATCCATTCAAATTGTGCTGCTGAGCTTACAACCTCTTCCGAGTAATCAGAAGGAAAATGAAAGCAAAAATTAAATTTATTTTCTTTTATATATATATTTGTTTGTTTTGTTTGTTTTTGTATAACTTTTTATAACAAGCTAAATTAATTGTGCCCCTTTAAGTGAAGTCACTGTGGGGATACCTCTCTGATCCTCCCCTTCTTGCTTTGCTATAGGAAATGTCACGACTGCACTACTCTATAAAGCGAGTGTAGCATTGGGTGGTTGGGGATTCGGTTGGGTGGGAGGGCCATTCCCCTGCTGAAAAAGAAGAACCATGGATGAAAGAAACAAGGAATTAAGAGCAGAAACAATCAACCAACAACAAATGCAGAAGCTATCCCTCAGTCTGTATCTCATATGTGCTCCTGTAATTAGCCCCAAAAGCTTAGCCTAATGATAGATAAAACTGTAAAACCAGTAAGCACAAAACGTAACAAAACCTGTAAGCATCACCTGTAACAATTTAACAGAAGGTATGGCATGCAAAAAGCATTTTGCTACAGAGAAAAATAAAGCAATAATATGTAAGCACAAAAAGTAACAAAACATGTAAGCACAGCCTGCAGACCAATTTAACAAAAGATATATATTGCAAAAAACACTTTGAATCAGAGAAAGCTGTAATCTGTAAGCACAGAAAAGCAACAAAACCTATTAGCACAACCTGCAGAACAATTTCACAGAAGATATACCTTGCAAATAACACTTTGAATCAGAGAAAAATAAAGTAGTAAAAGTGGAGTGTGATGACTTGTTTAGCAAGGCATGCAATGGGTGCTCAGGGCAATTATAAAAGGCCAGGGGTCTGGGGCCACCTAAGCCCCCATAAACTATAGGATTGTTCATGTTTTGTGGTGCAATTTTCTTTTTGCGGGGAGGGTATTTTGACACATTTTAGAATGTATATGCCACCACCACCACTGTTACTCCACTGCAAAGGATGCAAGGGTGCCTTTGGGGGTTCTTTGATGCCTGGTCATGAGCTAAGACCCATAGGAGAATGCTCTGGAGGGATCTTTGATGCCCCCAGGTGTTGGAAGCATGCCCTGAATATGGATTTCAGGTTACAGTGCTACCACTCCAAAAGGTGCCATAGTGCCCTGGAGGGCTCATTTTTGCATATTATTAACTGATGGACAAAAAAAATATATAACTAAAGCAGTACTTAACTCCCCTTGGTGCATGTGACTGCTCACATTAAACTCAACAATTATCTCCTCTCTCCTCCCCCTCCACTAGCCACCATACCCCTTGTGTTCTCTCCCACTGACCTGTTTCCCCAACCCCTCTTAGCTCCCTCTTATCACTCTTCTGACTCACCACCCATTCCTGGTACCCTGTCTCCTCCCTCACCCATCTTTCTCCCTTCCCCCTTTCACTTTGCCTCCACTCTCCCCCACTTCCTCAGTCTTCCTAATCCCACTTCCTACTATCTCTCCTACTCCATCACTACCCTCTCTTGACAAAAACAACTGTCTGGCTGAAAACCATCCTCTACTCCCTCCTCTACCAAAGGCTATGTCTCTTTAGTACATTTGCTACATCCAGAATGTTCAAAGGATATAGTACTATGCCTGCCCTGTATAAACTGCTTGCTTACTGTCTCTTCAATTGTAAAACTGTTTTGAGCTGTTTTGCAATGCTTGCACAATTGTAAATTCTGTATATATACCACATTACACCTACCCTTGCCCTGACTTGTACCTTTTGTGAATGAGCTTCTAGCTCAGAGGTTGTATCCAAGACAATTAATAAATAAATAGGTGATATAAATATATATATAGGCTATGCACAAGCAGGCAGAAATGCAGTGCAATTCCTTGTACAGCACTGAGTGCCTTCCATCTTGCTGCAGTTCCTAGTGTAGTAACTGTACAAGGAAAATCATCGGTTATTTCTTTTTAAAGAAAAATGGTATTTTTGTGATCAGCCAGTAGAAGTAAAAGCGCCCTACTCATAAGGGAGTGCCATGTCATGCCCAGAAGCATGCGTGAAGTTCTGTATTTCACAGATGTCAGCACTGAGATTCACCACATAGCAGTAGTGCCAGCTGAAATTGTACAGGGAGGTTGTGTCAGCAGCTGTATAGGAAAACTGTGTTATATTTGGTGATCTAGCACTAGCTGTACAAGCACAGCTCACAAGCAGGGGTCCTGCCTTATGCACAGTATCATCACCATAAACTATGCAGGGAAAGTGTCAGTGGCACAGTAGATAGCATACTCCCCACTATGGCTAGAAGACTGGAATGTTGCTGGTTCTAGCCCCACACCAGGCCCTTGGGGTAATACCCATAATGACATTGTAGTGCAGAGTGTGTGTGTGTGGGGGGAATGATGTACTGGTGAGGGGTTGTCCCTTGAATGAGCCATGAAACTGAGGACTCTTCTGCCTATCTTGGATTACTGTCCAAGTGGAACTTAAAGGTCCCATAGCTCTTAATGATGAACAGTAGGGGAGTTTTTGGAAAAAGGAAATATATACAAGAACAAAAACATAAGAGCTTTCAGATGCAAATAATCATATTCCCCTTGCAAATGTTTAAAAGAAAAATAAGGCACATATTCATACAGTACGACAGCCCTTTCCTGTGACATCTCTACTGAGTACACTCAAAATATTCCAAAAGAAAAAATAAATAACAAAATAATTTAAATCAGACAGCATTCTACGTCCTATAGCCATGTAATCTTATCTCAAAGAATGGAAAAATGGCTTTTAAGCAGTTATTTAACCTCACTTGCATGTATATTTTGATACTCATGATTTGGAAGTCAGGCACACATACACACCATCAAGGAACTCAAGGCAATGCTTATTGAAGTGTCCACAAACCTTTATTAGTACAAATTCATTGTAAAACCTTAGCCGTGAGCAGTAGCAATCACAATTCAGACATCTTCTCAAAAAAACAACATTTCATGCTGTTCTCATGTTTTTTCAAGGTGCAAGAACAAGGTGAAAGAGCTGTTTTTATGCTGACTACCCCGTAAAGAGACCGAACCAAGTTAATGTGACATTGTTGAAAACATACATTACTAATAGAGAGGCCGCAAGGCATCACAGCAGCTGACCAATTGTCTGTGGCCCTCCATCCCTGGACCTGGAAGGAAAGTAGGGGACCTCCTCTGGGGTGAGCAAATGTCATGGCAACACCATGAGGGTAGGTCCCACAAGGCTGCCTGGGGGCAGTGCAGTTTGGTAGAGGGTGGAGAAAGAGGGCCAGCAGCTCTCCCTCTTTCTCCTTCGTTCATCGAAATAGATGGACCATGTCCACTCAGCTCCCTGAGATAAGTGCTCTAGGATGTAGTGGGTTTTGTTAGTGCATGGAGGAGGATCAGATCTCTATGGATGGGCACTGTTAGGGCACTAGGCTGCAGGAGCGGGACACTCTTGAACTCAGAGGCACTGCTCCATGCTCTCTCTCTCGAACTCTCCTTCTTCAGCTTGGCAGTCATCTTTCTCTGGCCAGGAAAATTGGCCACTGAATTGTTGCCAGAGGTTGGAGGGTGGGACTTTTTACACCTAATAATAAGTGCATAGAGGTTTGTGTTTTCCATGCCTAGGGGTGCCCGAGGCATGCGCACCTCCCTTTGCTCAAATTCACTGGTTGCACAGTGCACCCTAATCATTGGCTCTGACTGTGTGTCCCCCAGAGAGTTCTTATCGAGTTCCACTTGGAGCACTGGGGTCTCAAGACATCGGGATCCACCACACCTTTCTTATCATTGGGAGGAGACCTCGTGGGCTGATAGTTCTCATGACCATCTCAGTCATGGTGCTGGGTAGGCTTCTATGAGTGCCACTGGGCTACAGTAAGGTCAGCAGGAGACTAGGGCAAGTCAGCGTGCATAACAAGATGGTCCAAATACTGTCCCCTGACTTCAGACTTGCCAGTGTTTCAGAGGGGTGAACTGACCCACAGAGGGCGGCAGGTTGGATCCACCAGATTGTGTGTGACATTGGTCCCTCACATGGCTAGGGTAATTAGAAGGTCTATCAGATCTTCCAGCATTCCACTAGTCATCAATGAGTGGAGCTTGGAACCTTCTCCAGTGTATGAAACAATATGGGCTTCCATTAGCAGTATCACGTAGCAGATCATGTTTGGGTAGGCAGCAGTGTCTTATAGGTAATGGGGCTAAGCACCACCATAAACTTAGTTGGGTCTATTGCGTTTGGTTGCCACCCAAAAAAAAAAAAGATTATAGCCCTCAAATTGCTGCAATCAGTGTTGGGAGTTGCAGTGTTGGGAGTTGCTATGTTTCTAAGGGTTACAGATTAATTTGTATATAAGGGCCTGCCTCATAGTAAGCAGGGCAGGTAGCATAAACGGGTGCGTACGCTGCTGCACTGGGCAGCTATTGACAGTAGCTACATTTCCATTTGAGACCTTATCCAGGACTCAGAGATCAGGGTTTTCCCCGGACTCCCGATCTTCGGTGCTCAGGTTCGAGGCATTCGGCCGCAGACCTACACTACCTAATGACCAACATTAATATTGCGGTAGGAAGTAGTCTTTCCTTATGGATATTTAATCACTCTAATATCTGTATAACCTGTGCTGTCCATGGGACCTATATACCTGTAGATGGTTCTGCTTTCTGGTTAAATGTGGGAATCTCTGTAGGATGGGGAAACCTTGTATTGGTAAGTTGTGACCAGCAGTATACAAATTCATTTATTGTGGATTCAGTGCAGATATGAGCACCTTCTTGACTCTTGCTATGGAGCCCTAGTGGGGAGACTGGCAGTATATCCAAGAGGTTAGAGAAGCAAGCTGTGAATGAGTTGGTACCTGCAGACATGGGTTTGATTCCCACAATATCCACTTGCATACTGTGTGACTCTGAACAGGTCACTTGACCATCCCAAAGCTCCCGTCACCTCTGAAATCAAGCACTTGTGCCTAGTGGGCCTTACCCAGTAAATAAAGTCTAGATAAATGACTTTTAGTTGTAAATAAGACTATATGTACACACACACAAAAAAAACACTGCTATATAGTATAACAATGGGTCACTGATGGTAATGGAGGAATATACTTTGCTTTAATATGGGCCACTTATGCATGGTTATGTTTTAGATAATTGAATACAGATCGGATGTTATTAGACTACCTGTGCTGAACTGTTACACTGAGAGATGCTGCAATTGTACTGTGCCTACCTGCATCAATTAAATTGTATTAAACACATACTGACAGCCGGGGAGCGCTGGGGGACTGAGTGGCTAGCCCAGGATCAAGCAGTGTCTGGATTAGCAGAATATGGTCTCTGGGATACAGCATTAGTTGCTCAGGAGATTGCACACTTGCCTCTGACGCTGGAAGATCAGAAGGCTGAGGGTTCTATCCCCAAGCCAGGTGCTTGGATTAAATGCCAATACTGACACTGTAGTGCAACACGAGGTGGGTGTTGCACTCTGAAGGCAACATATTACCACTGGCTGTGGTGCAGCCTTTCATGTCTGATCTGCCGTACCGTAGGGTGGACTAAATGGTTTGGTGAGGCTATGTTGAAATGATTAATAGTATATTGTCTCCAGTCGCACTGCGGTGGGTGAATTGCAGACCATCAGGCAGTAAGTGAAACATCAGCTTGGGCTTGGATAGCTTAGGCATGAAAGGAGAGCCATTAGGTTCAGGTCCTCCACTCCCACAGGCTAAGCAGCAGTAAGGTTTACATCGGGGCTGCCCCCCCTCCCCGTTTAGGGCAGGTTAGGTGCACTTCTTTAAAAAAAAAAAAAAGAATTAGGAACAATGAAAGGGGGTGGACGTGAGGTGCAAGATTTGACTTGGCCAGCAGCAGTTGGTACACCTTCACTCTCCATCACCTTATATTCGCATGGTCCATCAGCTATCTGGGAAGCAGGCAAAGACCTATTGCTGGGAGCAGTCCCTAGGGAACTCCCAGTGAAGAATCATTTGGTGGACCATGTAATGACACCTCTCTACAAGGAATCCATGACCCCACGATCAGTGTAGGAGGGGTGTAGGATTAACAGCATACTGAGAAGCTGTCACGGGGTAAGGGATACAGCCTTGGGCTGAGGAAGCTGGGAAAGATCCAGGAAGGGCTAGGGTGGTCCCAGCATATAAGGGATCAAACTTTTTTGGAATTCATTGGTGACTAGGCATGTCTAACTCATAAAATGGGATCGGAAACTGGGAAATGGATCTACCTCTAGATGACATCAGCATCCCTTGGGTCAGGAATTGTGACCCGCTTGATCTAGTAATTTCTGTTGTTACCATTTAGTGTTAATGCAATAAGGGTGCTGCCCTGAGCAGACACATTGTGGTCTGAGGTGACCAAACAGTTCTTGTGGCAGACAGGAGTCAAAGTGCTCAGTTGAAGGTTCTCAGGGGAACAGCCAGTCATACATTTTGTATGACAGCTTGGCCTCAGTCAATTTATAAAGGCAAGAAGTGTAGGGTTACACACACACAGAACATTTTTCACGACATATTCAAAACTATACACACATATACAGGACCACCCAGTTGGGGGTGGTGGTGGGGGGTGGCGGTCACTAAAAAGGGTGATATTCCTTCCGCCAGGAGAAAAAAAAAATTGAGGTGTCCTAGGACCTGGAACATCCAAGAGTCCTGAGCTCTGTGGTGGTCTGAAAGACCAACTATTCCCAAAGTTATTTTACTGGAGCACTGGCAGGCAGTTCCATGCCCATGGAGTATGATAGCATTGGGCTGGCTATGGGGGCAGGGGTTGCTCCTTTACTCCTTGTGGCTAGGGGTGAAGGCATGAAAATGGGACAAGGCAGTCCATTGCCAGATCTTTGGGAGCTGTGGCACCTGAGGAGATCGAATCAAAATCAAATCAAATTTTATTTATAATGCACTTTTCAAATATCAAAGCACAAGTACATAACAAAACAATAATCATCACAGTAAATATAAATATAAAAACAGTTAAAAGGCAGCAAGGTGACCTATTCAAAGGCTTGTTCAAATAAATAACTCTTCAAGGATGCCTTGAATGATTCTCTGTGGACAGGCACTCTCGAATCGGATGAGGTAGAGAATTCCACAGGGTTGGGGCCACAAAAGAAAAAGCTCTGGCCCCAGATGACTGAAGGCAAACCCTGGGAATCTCTAGCAATCCCTCCTCGGCGGAGTGGAGTGGATGGAGAGTGCGGTAGGGTCAAAGGAGATCTTGCAAGTAGCTCGGTCCCTGATCATGTAGGGTCTTATAGATCAGCAACATATCCTTGAAGGTGATTCTCCACCGCACCGGTAGCCAGTGCAGTTCGCGCAACACAGGTGTGATGTGGCAAGTTCTTGGCAACCCAGTCAACAACCTGGTCGCAGCATTCTGCACCAGCTGCAGGCAATGGAGATCCACCCACGGGAACCCTAGATATAGAGCATTACTGTAGTCAAGACGTGAAGGAACAAAGGCGTGAACCAGTACCGGAAGGTCATCCTGTGGAACAAGGTGTTTTTTCCAGGCTATATTCCTCAGATGGTAAAAGGAAGACTTAACAACGGCTGACACCTGTGCCTTCAGCGTCAGTTCACTATCAAGAATTACACCCAGATTCTGCACCTGTTCAGAAGGTCTCAACTGGGTACCCCCCAACATAAAGCCAGGGGAGAACCCTGGAGTCAACTTCTCTGCACGGTGACCCAGGTCCACCGCCAGCCCCTCAGTCTTGTCCTGATTCAGTCTTAACCAGTTAGCACTCATCCAGTCCTCAATCTCAGCGAGGCAGTTGTTAAAGACCGATAAAGCGTCATTCTGTTTGGGTACAAAGGACATATAGAGCTGAGTATTATCTGCATAGCAGTGAGAACTCAGCCCATAATGCCTCATAATGTCTCCCAATGGCAGCATATACACCGTGAACAACATGGGGGAAGCACAGAATCCTGCGGTACCCCACAGGGCAGAGCAAAGGGAGCAGTGGAAAAGATTCCTGATACTACCCTCTGGGTTCTGCCCATGAGGAAAGAATGGAACCATCTGAGGATTGCTCTTGACAGTCCACAGAGCAGCCGCAGGTGTTCTAGCAACATCCCATGGTCCATGGTGTCGAATGCTGCAGACAGATTAAAGAGAACCAAGATCAAATGACTCCTATCATCTCTCGCTATAAGGAGATCATTCAGTACCCGAACCAATGCCATCTCGGTACTATGCCTCTTTCTGAAACTGGATTGGAGAGGATCATAGACTTCATGGGTCATAAGAAAGTCCTCCGGCTGCAACGTGACTACTTTCTCAATAACCTTGCCCAAAAAGGGCAGGTTAGAGATCGGTCTGTAGTTAGCAAGACAATCTGGGTCAAGGGAATATTTCTTCAAAAGTGGTGTTGCGATAGCCTCTTTTAAAGACTCCGGAAACACCCCTTGGTCCAAAGAACATCAGACTATCTCAGAAAGGACTGGTCCAATCTCATCCATACACCCCACAAGGAGGCGTGTAGGACCAGGATCCAAACTACAGCAGGTCGGTTGCAAGCCCTGGACAATCTTTTTTATCATTTAAGATTTTATTAAAGTTTTTCAGGTACCTTAAGCCATGAAAACAGCCCTCATACACCAAGCCTACAATACAGCCAAGTAAGCTAATACATAGGTAATTGTTCTCAAAATACAATGTTACCTAGAGACTGTATACCTAAACAAGTATAACCTAATGCTGGTGATAATGTGTGCGCACTAAACTACAAAATACAAATCTTATACAAAAGGAAGATTAACTATCATAGTCTTTTTACATTAACTGGAGGTTACCAAGATCTGATCCAGAAGACCAGATCAGAACATCCCACTATCAGCCAATTCAGATGTGTGTGAAATGGCAACTAATTGATAGAGGTTTGTGTAAACCAAGATAATTCTAGCATTCAAAACTACAGGCAGTAAAGAGAAACCAAGAAGATCAAGAAAAAGAGAACAGTATGAGCAGAGAGGGTGATAGGACCAGCCAGCTATTGTAGTGTTATCAAACTATGTTGCAAATCGAGGTAAAGGGGGGTTTTGCAGTGATGGGGGTACAACTGAGCAAATATGGAACTGCAAATAAGCCCCCCATTTCTTCTAGTATCTGTCAAGCCTTTCCTTGGCCACCGCTGAGAGCCTCTCAAAAGTGGTCAATCTAGCCATAGCAGAACACCACTGCAAAACCACTGGGGGTGCAGACTGTCTCCAGCGTATCAAAATGGCCCTCTTCACCTCCGTGATAGCCACTAGGACCCAAGCTGCGCTGGGAGGAGGGAGTGCATTTAATGCTGAAGTATCCAGCAGTAAGAGGCAATAATGTTGCAACAGGGTTAGTTTACCTATTATCCTGGAGCAGTCCCATAGGATTTGTATCCAGAAATTTTGTAGGGCCAGGCAGGTCCAGATAATGTGCAGTAGGTGAGCAGGGGAAGAGTAACATCTCCAACATTAATCCTGTGGTATAATCTTAAGGCTATGTAGAACCACAGGGGTTCTATACCACCTTAGGAGAATTTTTAGTTGTATTAATTGGCTCTTGGAGTCTTCATAGGCTGTGTGAGCTGCTCTTATGCACATCGACCATTGCTGCTGGGATAAGGGGTGAAGCAGATCCCTTTCCCAGGTGGCTCTACTGGTAAGAGTAGCATCTGGCTGCACATCTCTAAGGAGTTTGTAGAAAATGCCCACCAGTCCTTGGCCCTTTCTGAGTAGGTGGAGGACGCTCAAGCAGTCCCAGGTGTTTTGTAATGTCGGGGCTTTAAGAAGGGAGGAGAGAGCACTTCTCAGCTGCAGAAATTTCCAGAAGTCTGAGGATGCCAGCCCATATCTATCCTGGATCTGTTCAAAGGACATTACTGTGTGAGAATTTGGGAGTAGGAGATCCCCTATAACTCGAATGCCCTTGGAGGCCCAAAGGGTCCACGTGAGTGGTTTACGATCAACCGTGATGAGATGGTTGTTCCATATCGAGGCATATATGAGTGGGGGAAGGTATTCTGATTTCAGAACCCCAGTAATTGCCATCGCTCTCTGCCATGATCTACATGTTTCTAACATAACGGGGGTGAGACAATTTTCCGCTGATTTTGTACTAGAAAGCAGAAAAAAGAAGGGATCATCCATTGACAAAGTGGCCTATAAAGATACCCATTGAAGAGGGGAGGGTGAGGCAGGGAATGAACCAGGCTGTGGCCTGGACCATTCTGTAATCTAGGTGATAACCCTTAAACCAGGGGAGCCCCAACCCATCTCTGGTCCAATGTGCATGCAATTTCATGCGCCCCCATCTCAAGACTTTACCCTCCCACAGGAAGGAAGAAATTAGATTATCTAGGGCCTTGAAAGGTTTTTGAGAGAGTGGGATGGAAAGATTATTTAGTAGGTACACTACTCTGGAGAACAAAAACATTCTAATGGCTTCTACCTTGCCTTTTAAGGTAAGGTGAAGCCGTTTCCATTGCGAGACTTCAGCCGTTAAAGAGGCCAATAGAGGAGAGAAATTAACACATTCTAGATCCTTCCAAGATGTGGTAATAGTTATGCCTAGGTATGGGAAGCCTTGTGGGCCCCGGTAATGTCGGAACTGACAAGACAATACCTACTGCATGCCCCATTCTGGGGGGACAGGATGGTTTCCTTTTGATTCACCGTTAGCCCTGAGAGACAGGCAAATTCCCGTAGGATTGTTAGAAGTGGAGTAATGGAGGACTGGGGATTTGATAGCATAAGGAGCATATCGTCCACATATGTGTTAACCAGATAAGTCGTCCTTTTTATAGGAATGCCTGTGATGTTAGGGGAATTTATAAGTTTCCTAATCAAAGGGTCTAAGGCAATAAGAAAAAGAAGAGGAGAAAGAGGGCAACCCTGTCTGGTGCCTCTTTGCATCGAAAAAGGAAGGAAAGTATCTCTGTGAGTGACAACTCTAGCTGTAGGGGAGTGGTATAGGGTGGAGACCCATGTGCAAAAGTCTGGCCCAAATCCATATAGCATAAGGACTTTGTGGAGGAACACCCATTCTAGGTAGTCAAATGCCTTGGCAAAATCTATTGCCAAGGCAGACACTGAGGTTTCGGATTGAAGCGCCAACCACTTAAGGTTCAGAATTAAGTGCAAATTATCTGCACTCGATTTCCCCTTTAAGAAGCTGGATTGTGATGGGTGAATTAGGGTGGGCATGAGCAAGGATAATCTATTCACTAAGATTTTAGCCAGCAGCTTGGTATCCACAGGGAGGAGCGAGATGGGACGGACGTTTGCACAAAGGAGAACATCGGATGATTTTTTTGGGATAAGGGTTATTAGTGCCTCACGCATAGTCGGAGGGAGCATGGTATCTTTTTGGGCTTCTTGTTGTCCTTGTAGAAGTGGGTCAGTGATGTCATCTTGGAGTAATTGGTAGAGCTCCACCGATATCCCATCCGGCCCAGGCGCTTTTCCCTTCACCATCTGGGATAAAGCATTACGGAGCTCCTCGGAGGTAATCTGGGCATCCAACTCACATTGTTGTGTCTCAGAAATTCGAGGAAGAGGGGTCCCCTGGCACAGAGTGCTCAGCATCTGAAAGGGTGCTCTGAGATTGGTAGAAGCTTTATATCTTCACATTCATGGCCTTGAGTGCCATAATGAGTTCCCCCTTTTTATTCTTGAGGGCCAAGATTCTAGATGAAGTCTGTTGCTTCCACAGATGGTAGGCAAGCAGATTCCCTCCCTTGTCCCCTCCTTCCCATAACCTATGTTTTGCTTGGGTCAACTGCCATTCAGCCTTTCTATTTAATAGAATGTTAATCTGGTATTTTAAATCTGTGATGGGGGCCAGAAGTGGGGTTAGAGATATTTTCAAATGAAATAAACATTTCAAATTGCATTCCAAAGTAAAATTTGTATTCTCTATAGTATATACTAAATATTTAAGTGGGGAGTTGAGTGGGTTCTGGGGAGAGACTTTAAACTGCTTCTCCAATTTTGCTAATTCATCCTGTAGTTCCCAGAGATGTTTCACTCGCTACTTATTTTTGGCGGCTGCAAATGAAATGATTCTCCCCCTTATAACAGCCTTAAAGGCTTCCCATACCATGGTTGCTCTCGTCTCTCCAGGGGTGTAAGAGAAAAGTACTGGTGCGTTTCCTCCCTCAGGTACTCCTGGAAGACTGCATCCTGTAGTAGTAGGGGATTACATTTCCATCTTGTAGAAGGAGGGCTTTGGCCTGGTGGGGAGAATGAGATTGCAACAGGGGCATGGCCAGATATCAAGATATTACCTATGGTTGCATCACTCACACCTGGCATTGCTGCATGATTAACCAACCAAAAATCAAATCTACTATGGGTGCCATGCACATTGGAATAAAAGGTGTAATCACACCCCTGGGGGTGGCTGTTTCTCCATGGATCCCCTAGAGCCCATTCTGACATCAGAGTATTCACAGTAGCTAGAACTTTGGGGTGAGATTGTGATGTATGGAGGAACTTATCTATGAAAACATCTAAGACCAAATTATGGTCTCCACCCAGTAGTATAGGGATCTCAGTCTCATCCTCCGAAAGTTCTGCGAAGGCTTAATTCAATTCAGAGTAGAGTTCCCTGGAATCTGTACTGGGGCCATACACATTGGCCACTATAACTTTGTCACCCGGGTAAGACAGTCTAGCTGCTAACCACCTCCCCTGGGAGTCCAGACGCTGGGTTTCAACTGACCATGGTCCCAACCTCTGAAGGAGGATGACAACCCCTCTAGACTTTGTAGGCACACAACTAGCCAATACTGTTCCCACCCATAATTTCTGTAACCACTGCACTGTTCAGCTGGTGAAGTGCGTCTCCTGGAGCAGGGCCACATCAGCCCCCATGGAGTTCAAGAATTGCAAGACCTGCGTTAAGCTGGGTGATTAAGCCCCCTGACATTCCAGGAGATGCACCTCCACCCTCGTGGTCCTACGGTCGCAACTGCCATGGTGGTTCACCCTCAGGTGTTTATAGAGATGTAGAGTACTCACCCTGTAGGTAGGAATAGGGAGACACAGTATAGCAGAGAGAAGGTAACCTGTTACCGTGAAGTGTGAAGGCAAACCTTAGAAAAAAGGTGGTGAGAGAGAGATAGTAGACAGCAACAGATGTTCTGGTCTATGCTGGTCGAACACCTAAGCAAAATGAGAACAGAGACAAGGAAGGTTAACTATCTTAACAATAATTAAAATGTAGTAAAAGATTAACAAGCAAAAAGCTATAACTTTGCTAACCTGCGTATCTCATTACATTATTATGCTGCCTGATGCCTTCTCTACTACTATGCCTCACAGCTACTGATTGCTAACATGCTTTGCACTACTAAAATAATTTTTGGAGTTCCTTCCTGAGGTAACTTTAGCTAATGGAATTGTTTCACAGCACCTCTAGGGGTGGAACCCTCTGTGAGGGTTCCTTGTATTTGGTACCCCTACAGGGTGGTAATTCCTCTGGAATAGAGAGTGCAAATGGCCAAAACCAATGTAACAGTTGCACAAGCATAACACTATACTGGTTGCATAGGCCATTGAATTGGCAGGCTAGGCCTGTAGTTCAATGGACAAGCAGCCAGCCACCCCCACTTCCTGACTTATACAAGCTGTTTCTCTCAGCCTCCTTCTGAAGCATTTTTTCTTTGCCCCACCATCCTCCCCTCCTTCTCCAGTGGCTGCACCTCTCTTCTCAGGTTCCTTCCTAAGGTACCTTTAGCCATGTGAATCATCCCATGGCTCATCTAGGGGTGTAACCCTCTTAGAGGGTTCCTTGCCTTTGGTACCCCTACAGGGTAGTAATTCCTCTGGAATAGAGAGAGCGAATGGCCAAAACCAAAATAACACAGTTGCACAAGCATAACACTATACTGACTGCATAGGCCATTGAACTGTAGTTTAAATTTGAGATCTTTTACTTCAAGTTCAGAATGTATATCAGGAACTTTACTACAATGCAGAATTATTGCCCACTTTTCCTTGCTGGTTTTTATCTTAATTTCAGGTTTCTGTCAGCAATGCTATACCATATTCTAAACTTTAAATTTATTAAACTGACTTCTTTTACAAACATGTAGCTGGCCTCTACTAGTGATGTTTTTTTTTCTATTAAATGCTACTACATGCTCTCCAAAGCTTCAATTCCCCTTGTATTCTTTGTGGCAGTTATCAACAAGTTAGATTAAGTGAGATGGACACTATTAACAGCCTTTCCAAAGCTAGAAACATTTACTGCGAAAAAAATTCTAAAATATGTTTATCAGGAGCTTGCATCCTGTTTTGTTTGCTTAGCTTATATCAATTAAAAAAAATAAATTGTAATTGCATTTATTCTGGATGGAGAGTGCAGTTTTAAAGGAGGAAACTTTGTGGTCTGGCAGATGGAGCATGTGGTTGAGAATTAGAAGACCCACATTTGGTTCTCATCAGACTCACTCTGTGGCCAAGAAAAACTTGTGTCAAAATTCTAATATATAAAGGGTTGAATGGAATGAAACAGGACGTTGTGGATTATACCTTGCTCTCCCTGCCTGAACATCTTGGACATGCCAATCAGATCTACCAGTAGTATAGTCACATTTTTTGTACATTTTAAATTGTGTATTTTGTACTACATGCATGAAGCATGTAAACTTGTGTATCTAGTAGTGATATCAGTGTCAAGCCACTTACCCTTCTGTGCGGTCACAATAAAAATAAATTAACAGAGATTTCCAGACTAAGAACATCCTGGCAGATTTTTTATACTTCCAAGACTGCGTAATTTGTGTCACTGGGGAAGTGTATGAAAGGACTTGATCTGTTATAGCATGCCAGAGTAAGAAGAAACTGGTTGGTATGCTGCAGATGCAGCCTTGTGAAAAACTTAAATGCATGTGATTTCCTTTAGCTATTCTTATGGAAGTGATCTATAAATATGAAACTAATATAGAGATATTTTCAAATGAAATAAACATTTCAAATTGCATTCCAAAGTAAAATTTGTATTCTCTATAGTATATACTAAATATTTTTTCACAGCTGCAAAGCACTTGCCTTTAACTCATATTCAATTACATAAGGTAGTTAATTTATGTTCTATGGAACAGTACCTTTCTAACCAGCTGTAGAATGAGCTTTTACCTGAACTAAACATCACATGTGGGATTCTAGATGCTTGGTACAAGTCGCCACCAAAGGTGACTTGCGCCAAACACAGTTGCGACATGGACCCTGTGCCCTATTCTAAAAGGGGAAGAGTCCTCATGGCTAAGTCCTGTGACTTGCAACATGTGGAGGCTATGCCAAATGAAGAGCGTGCCCAATGGGCATGTCGCAAGTTGCAGCTCCCCAGTGAATGCTAGTGCCCCCCAAAGCCCCACAGGGTGGCTGTGTCCCCCAGCCACCGATCCTGGAACAGTAACATCCCCACAGGACAACTCCACCCCCCGGATCCATTCCCCAACCTGAATTTAGTGCCCCAAATGGTAAAAAAATAAATAACTCCCGAGATCCCTTGTAGTCTAGTGGCCCCTCCCCTGCCCCACCCAGCAGTATCAGTCCACCCACATTCATTTAATTTCTGAGCACATCTATACAGTAAGCACTCCTTCAGAACTCAGTCGGCAGATGGCCATGGAGGTGAGAGGTGGGCTATGCCATTCACCAGCTGGGGATGGGTGGGGAATGTGGTGGACTGGAACTGCTGGGTGGGGTGGGTGAGGCCACTAGACTACCAGGGAGTGTGGGGTGATCATTAATTTAATGGTTTATGGCACTGCAGGGACCTGTGCTTTGGGGTGGGAACTGGATCCTGGGGATGAGGGCACAGCTGCCCTGTTGGGCTGATAGTGGTGTGGGATTTGGGGTCATGATATGTGTGTGGGCTGCCCTGCAGGTCATTTATGGTTTGGGGGCTCTGGGGTCTGGATGTGTGAAATGTCCAGCTGGGCACCTCTGCTATGGGGGATCGGGGGCTGGGGGGGTTGTGGTATGCCCTGTGGGGTGGCAATGGGGGTGTTCTGGGCATGGGTGGGCATATCGTGGAGAGGGTGCAGCAGATCTACAGAACCTCCGAAGGGCATATATACAATTATGCCAGCTAAATGCTGGTGTAACTTACACTGATGGTTCTCCTCCGGGGGTTCTTGTAGAATCCCAATATTGGGGACTTTGTTGCTGTCCTACTAGAATAGGGTGCAACTGCTACCATAAAACCCCTAGCACCATGTCGAAGGGGGTTTAGGGTGTAACTGTGGGTGTAACTCCACTTTGGTGCAAGTGACCTGTGGCTAGTGGTGGGCGAAGTGGCGGAAATTTGCTCCACAAAGTGATTCGCAGAGTAATGCGGAATAGGCAAAATGCTCCGCAACACGAAGCAGAGTACTTTGCATTATAATGGGGACAGCGAAGTCCATTGAAAACAATGACTTTGCGTTATTCCACCTTCCTCAAATCACTTCTCCACCAATTTTAAGGTGAAGTACATTGAAATCAATGTACTTCACCTCACTTCACCTTGTTCTTGAGCTCCAAAGGTGAATTTTGCAGTGCTTTATGGGATTACAGGTCACATGGGCTCTAAATTGTTCTGCACAGCCTCAGTTCTGTGTAGTGTGTGTGTAGTGAAAGATGGAGACAGTTTCCTCTCAGATCTCTGCTATTCAGATCCTCTAAAAGCTGTTAAAAAAGTGCTTTTGAGCTATTTTTTTTGCTCACAATTTACTACATCGAGTATAGGAAATCTTCCTATGCTCATATTATCGAGTGTTTATTGTTTGTGTGTGGATTTTGAATGTTAATTTAGAACAGTCAGTCTGTGTACTGAGAAGTGTGCTTTTGGGGAGGGGTGTATCTGTGATGTAGGTAGATTAACTGGGAGAAAAAGGCAGTCTTTCTGTTTTGGTTATATTTTTATTGTATAACTGTGTTAATGTACACACAGTAATATTTTCAGTAATTCTTGACATTTTTTTTCTGATTGTTGTGACACAGCAGTGTTACTTACTTTGAGTTAAGGTGAAATGACAACACAAAGTAATAATTACTAGGTGAAGTGAGCCTTTTGCATTGGCCATGGAACAACAAAGCGAAGTGCCAACTTCGTGGGAACTTCACCGGCAGAATTTAAATTCACTGCATCTCTATTTGTGATACAGGTCATTGTCATAGGGGAACTACAGCCATAGCCATTCACATTCCTGTACTGCATGTGAGCTACAGTACTTTAAGCTATGTGATGTGTGGGGGCCCGGGGGCTGCCAATATTGTTGTCACTCTGCCTTACTTCGGGTTAAGGTGGAATGACAATGAGAAGTCACAATCACAATAACAAGGCGAAGTGGGCATTTCATGCTGGCCACTCTGCATAGCGGAGTGACAATACAAAGTACCCACTTTGCTGGCACTTCACCAGTGGAATTTAAATTTGCTGCGTCTCTAAGATGGGAGATATTGCATGCCTTGTTACACTCTCATTTCACTTGGTCAGCACTGGGGAATTTTCTGGACACAAGACGGTAGCATTTTGGCAATGAACATTAATTCTGGTGACTCTGTCTGACCACTGCTTGGATAACTGAGTGTGCCATTAATTCTGGGAGACTTTGCATTTCTTGTTACACTCTCATTTCACTTCATCAGCACTGGGGAATTTTCTGGAGACAAAACGACAGTAGCATTTTGGAGATGCACATTAATTCTAGTGACTGTGTGTGTGTGGGGGTTGCCAATATTGTTGTCACTCCGCCTTACTTCGCGTTAAGGTGGAATGACAATGTGACGTAATAATAACAAGGCTAAGTGGGCATTTCATGCTGGCCACTCCACGAAGCAGAGTGACAACACAAAGTGCCCACTTCGCGTTCACTTCACCGGCGAAATTTAAATTCGCTGCATCTCTACCTGTGGCATGCTGCAGGCCAATTTGTAGAATACCACACGTCACAACTGCTGGCGTATCTTGCTACTTGTGCCATTCTATGTGGTACATGTGTGGTTACGCCAGGCATAACTATTCTAAAATTGGGCCCCACATGTCTAGGTAATGAACAAATGTAGTACTCAGTTTTACAAGACTGGCAGTCGGCTACAATCAAATCATACCTCACAACTCCCCAACAAATGGAATGTTACTAAATGCTCATATTTACGGTATGCACAGAAACAGTGTTATTGCAAAATTAAGAAGGTAGCAATTAAAAATCTAGCAGCGAACTGTAGATTTGCTAAAAGCCCTGTCTAAACTTTAAACATTATCTCAGTTTTCATTTTCAAAATCAGCTTACAAGTCTTTGAGACTGCCAGACAAGATTTTGTTTAAAAGTCACAGGGACAAGTCAATTTCAGTTAAATCAACTTTACATTTAACCCGTTAAACATTGTAGTAGCTGATGGAGAGAGTAATGGTGTCTTCTCCTTGCTAGGATCATGGTACTTACTTTTTCTGTGGTTCAGTAACAGTTGCCAGCTAAACAGTTGTACCATGCAGTTCATTTTCCACCACTAATCATGCTCACTTCCCCTACCCCTTGCTCTTCTATCTCTGCTTTTCACTGATTCATCAGTTTAACATTCAAAGTAACCAAACGAGTAACACTGTCCACTACCCACTGGCCTCTTTCACCTATTTGTATTGACTTCTGAGCCTCATCTCATTGTGCTGCTTCAGCTTGGAGCTCATTCACTGCCGAATCTGATTTCCCTGGACTCTCACTCTCCACTAATAAATCTTAATCGGATTGCCACAGTTGTGGCACTGCTGCCACCACCACCAACACACGTCCATCCCGGGACTAAAAAACATTTAAAAAAACTAGTGGTCCTTCAGCCTTTCCACTCCTTCAGCCTGCTTCAAGTAATGGCACATAACTTCATACTCTTGTGCCTCTTGTTGTAGTTGTACCCCAGATGTGATGCCTGCTTTTCTCCCTTCCCCCTCTGACAATTCAATTTTTGGGTTGTGTGCCTTGGCCACTTTTTCCAAGGCAATGCCAGTCAGAAAGGGTCAGCTGCATGGTGTCACCATTGCCTAGGCAACCGTATGCAACTTGAAGTATTGCATGCAGTTGCCAGTAGGGACAGTTGACGTCACAACACTGTTGGTGTTCTCAATGCCCCATAGTGACTAGTCCTGATGACAGAGTAGACAGACTCCCCCCAAAAATGTCACACACACACACACACACACACACACACACAAAAATAAAAAATTAACAGTGTAATGTATAGGCATGCAATGCATGCTTTACTTACAGTGAATGCACACCACTGAGCAGTAATCTGTAAGCACAACCTGTACAACAATTAACAGAAAATATACCTTGCAAAAAACCTTGAAACAGAGAAAAATAAAGCAGTAATCTGTAAGCACAGCACAGTTTCCACCTGCAAGCACACCCTGTAACCATTTAGCAGAAAATATACTCTGCAAAAAACAAACATTTTCAATCAGAAAAAAAAATAAAGCAGTAAACTGTAACACCTATAGGCACAACCCAGTAACAAAAACCTGTAGGCGCAACCTTGAAAAGTTCCACAGAAAATATACCCTGCAAAGAAACAATTTTTATCAGAGAAGATAAAGCAGTAATCTGTAAGCACAAAACAGTAACGAACCTGTAGTCACAGTAACAATCTAGTAGAAAGTATACCCTGCAAAACCAATTTGAATTAAAGAGCAATAAAGCAGTAATATGTAAGCAAAAACAGTAAGAAAACCTGCAAGCACAAAAGAAAAGAATAACGCACAGTAAATCTGCCAAGCCAAAAGAAGCCTTAATTTTTTTCCTCGCTCTGATAATGTTGTTCCTTGCTCTGTCCTTACAGGCAAACCTAGAAGAAAATAGCTCACGTGAAGCTAGGTGCCTTTGTCAGCAAACCTAGTCTTCCACTTCACATAGTTTTCACCTTCCATACTAAAGGCTAAGTTTAGTGACACTTCTCCAACAAAAGTGAACATAAAGTACCACTAAATGTAGTTTTCAGAGAGAGTTATGCAAAGTATTTTTTGTATTCAAAACCCAATTTTAAATTTGTAACCTACCCCCTACCCACTGTAAGAAGCTGTTCTTACCTACTCCCACAACAGAACTAATCTGCGGTTTAAATTAAAAACACTTTTAGAATTCCATGGAATTTATTAAAAACATTCTGAAAAGCATTTTGGAAGCAGAATTGTCATTCTGCCTGAAATCTAGTGGATCATTTCTGCATTCTGAAAAGCTAAAGCCTAGGTATATATAGTGAAACAATAGGTAAAAAGAGGACCCCACTGAAAATGTGACAGGTCATTTAGAAACTGTATTGTTTGTCTGCATACACGTCCAGCATGTCAGTATCTACAGTAATGCCTTGGTGTACAATAGCTGCAATTTTTGTCTCACTTCCTGTACAACCAGAATCTAATCTAGCTAATAATGGCTGCCATGTTTGCCTGCATGATGTTGGCATACATTCCCTTCACAAACAGTCTAACCCCACGGTGTACAATGGCAGCAGTGTTTATCTGCCTGCAGTTTCTGCACAACTAGTATCTTGCTCCTTGCTGTATTAATTGCTCCAGTGTTGGGGCTTGACTCTCAAAGAGCCCTTAAGATAGATGCAAGCTGTGGCAAAAGGCAGCTTTTGTCAAAGCCCAGTGCTCCAGAGAGCCTGCACCCTATTTTGTATTGGGTAGGATCCCGGTGGCAAAGTCCATCAGCTTGCTTAAAAGTGACAATGCACCAAAAAGAGGGTGCACCTAGAAGATATGCTGCAAGCTGCTGGCATGGTCAGGTGGCAGTTAGACCAGTGCCTGGTGGTCCAGCACCCACCGATCCCCAATCCCCTTTATAATAAATAACTTCATGTCCCTAGTGGCTAGCAGTCCCCCATCCTCAATCCCCATTCTAAATCAGTAATTTTCATACCTAGTGGTCTAGCGGACCCCCATTCCCGATCCCCTTTATAATAATTTAAATCCCATCAATGGTGGCATCCTGATCCCCAAGCTGGCGACCTGCACAGCCCTCCTCCCCCCTCTGTGGCTTGCAGCCAACTGAACTGCCACTGAGAAAACATCCAAACAATGCGAGATAGCATTAAAGGCAAATGGAATGCTGGGCTGCATAGGGAGAGGAATTACTAGCAGAAAAAGAGAGGTTATCATGCCACTTTACAGATCTTTGGTGAGACCGCATCTGGAGTACAGTGCACAGTTCTGGAGACCACACCACAAGAAGGATATGGACAGACTTGAGACAGTGCAGAGGAAAGCTACAAAAATGATTCAGGGACTCCATGGTATAAACTACAAGAAGTGACTGCGAGAACTCAACTTGTATTTCCTTGAACAATGGAGAGATAGGGAAGACATGATAGAAACATTCAAATAAATGACAGGAATAAACAAGGTACAGGTTCAGGACCTTCTTCAGTTCAAGAGTCACACACAAGCCAGAGGTCAAGGCATGAAGCTAGGAGGGGGCAAATATAAGGGCAATGCAAGAAAGTTCTTCTTTACAGTGAGATGCATGGAACTGCCTGCCACCTGAGGTGGTGGAAGCAGAAACAGTTGGGTTGGGATAGGTACAAAAGAATCATAACACTGAATAGCAGTTAGGGGAGGAGGTTAGGCTTATGGCAGACCAGATGGATCTGGAGGTCCCCTTCTGCCATCACTTTCTATGTTTCTGTGTTTCTATGAGGTCATACTGTATAGTGCACGTGCTCACTGGTTGACAGCTCAGGGTTTGAGAATGGGTGGAGGAGCAGGATGGCGGGACAATGCCTGCCGGGGTGGGGGGGTGGATGACCACTAGACCATCAGAGATGTTTTGAATATTCATAATGGGGATCAGGGCTTGAAGCAGTCCACTAGACCGTCAGGGATTTTGTAATTAACCATAACAGGGGATCGGGGCTCGGTGGGGTTCCCTAGATAACCAGGGATGGGCATTACTTATTTAAAATAAGGATCAGGGATGAGGGGACTACTAGGTACCAGGGACTGGAAGTTACTTATTATAAATGGGATTGGGGCTTGAAGGGAGTCTGCTAGACCACCAGGAATGTATTACAATAATGGGGGATAGGGGCCGGAGAGGGGGAGACATGGCACATTGCTGCAAAGTGCCAGTTCTCCCAGTGGGAAATTTTCCAAGTACCCTTGGACCAGCTTTGGCTGGTCTAATGGTACTTAGAAATGTTCACACTGGGACAGTTTTGAGAATCCCGATTTAGGGGCTGTGGCAGATTGTGTCTGCCACATGCCCCCAGCACCATGCTGCAGCCAATTTTGCAGTCTAACCCACCTTTGGTGCACATAGCCTGTGGCTGGCACAGGCTGCATTTGTGAATTGTTCCAGGTGCTTCATTTGGTGCAAACTGCACTTTATGCCATTCTTTGTGGGCAAGCCCCTTGCTCTATGCCAGGAGCTTTGAGAATCAAGCCCTTTCTCTCCATATAGTCCCTGCACCACTAGTGTCTAAGTCACTGGTATATAAAAATTGCAGTGTTTGTCTATCTAAAATATCTCTCACTGCATATTGAGGTCTCTGTTTCATGTCAAGTGAAATGGGAGGTGTTCCCTATGCTAGGGTTTCATCTACCAATCCCTGAATGCCTATATTCATGCCACCCCAACATGTCTTGGTTCCATTCGTTGCTAGTCACGGTCTCCCACTGCTCTGACACTGCAGATGTAACATTCCAGTAATCTGACTTAACTGCCCCTGTTGCTCAGTGGATTAGATTAGGGCCATTCTGTGAATCTGTTACTGTACCACCTGTGGATCTACATAACCCTCCACATGTGATGTTAAAAAAAGTGCACGTTGTGGTCACAGCTTCTGCTTATAACTGCTGTCTCTTCTAGTAAATTGCTCTTCCATTCAGCACTTACTGATTACAGTGTGTGAGTGTGTGTGTGTGTGTGTGTGTGTGTGTGTGTGTGTCTGTCTTTCTGTATGGGAAGGGACCACCATATCCCAAAACACTCTATGACCTTTACATTAATGGGGGGGAAGATGGACAGGCACAACACTGCATCCCACAACACTCTACAGCAGAGGAGACTGAGGTCACAAAATTAAATAAAATTCTTGCCAGATATAAACGTAGTAAGATTTCAAGATTAACCTTGTTGGCACAAGCAAATCTTGTTTTACAGTTTTCACCCAGTGCAGCAATTCCATTTCCACTATGAAAGCAAATTAAGTTATGGACCACTCTGCCTGACTGACAATAAGGTGTTTTACAGTTATTGCAGACATAGTGTATATATACAGTATAATATAATACTCCTTTCTTTTTTTAAGGACTGGACGATGAAAACTGTACAGGGATATACAAGTGAAAAGAATATAAATATTGCATATAACAGAATATGTATTTGCTACCCTTCTTAAGTTGGGATCCACCATAAGATAGGTTTGCTGGCCAGTTTACTTCCTGGCACAGAAAGTGTTTGAGTAGAAACTGAATAAATAGCACTGGTCTTCAGGACTTGGAGCACTGTAGCTCCACCCTCTCAGGGATGACAAAGAGCAGTGGTGGTTGAGGAGACAAAGAATGATATGGAATAGAGAAAATGAGCCACCACTTCCAAGGAAAAGTATTTCGTCCAACCAGGCTGCACTAGGAAGTGTCCCTGGGGATTTTTCCAAAACTTTTTGTTTGGACAGACATTTATCTTCATGGAGAAGCCAGCGTTCTTAGTTAGCTACCTCATTTGCTGCAATGTTCATGATTTGTCCAGGTGTTTCCAGGGAACAAAGAGGTACTCTCCAGTTTTGAACAGGCGGCCTACTGCTGGACACTGCAATTACTTTTTTCCCATGAGCTCTTTGAACCTAAGAAGTTGATTGTGGAAGTGTGGTCCAGAGGTACCCTAACAAGACCAATTAACTTTTACTTTCCTTAACTGACTTTCTTTCTTGCCACTTATCAGTGATTGCAGGACTTGAATAAAAGAACATTGGATGGGATTGTGCAAGGCCACTGGTGGAGTTTTAGCATGGGACATGATGCAGATGTTGCTCCTGCAGCTAAACCCCATGTCATCTGCTTTTTCCAAGGTCCATTTACTGTCAACCCTCAGTGATTTAACATTAATATGTATACTAAGCACAAAACATATTTTGCTTCAGACTAGAGATGTGCAAAGTGGCTGCACTTTGCAGAAAAAAAAGTCAAAAATGTCCTGTCCTTCTCAGAGATTTCACACAGCTCATTACAAAATGAAGTTGGCACCTTATGGGGAAAAAACTCCACAAAGTGGCACTTCATTAGTGAAGTGGCATGTTTGTAACATTAATTTTCCCACAGAGTGGAAACTTCACAGGAAAAAAAACTCCATGATGCATAACCCTTCCCACCTCCTCCCCTTGACATCCCTTTGAATAAAATATAGGAAAACAGATGGAAATCAGCTCCAGTCCTGGACACACCATCTTAATTTGACCACCATATGAAGGAATGAAAGAGCAAATGAAAATAATACTATTTCAGCATGTGCTCTCACTCATTCAGATGGCAGATGGCCACAGTGGTGTGCTAATGGTTGGAGCTGGTCTCTGTTTATTTCTGTTTTGATTCTATGAAAGTAAGTTGGTGCTGTGAGTGAAGTGAAGGATGGTGGAATGGGGTGGTATAAAGGCTGGGGAAGGGGCACTGATCTATCGAGGGCTGATTCAGTGGCGGATGATGGTGTGCTATGAGGGCTGGGGAAGTGGGTTAACTCATTTGTATTAAAGCACCATTTTTATGTAGCTAGAGAAAGAACATGGGATTGGATGCTAAATGAATTGAGTGTAAAGATTACTTATTAATATTGTTTTGTACTGTAGCAGGGTGGTGAGGTCTCATTTCCAGATCATGGGTGGATATGTTTTGTAAACTAAATTTAGGCTTAAATGATTAAGTGCCAGACCCTGGGATTGATCCCTACATCCCTGCTATCATGGGCCACAGCAATAACCATTCACTTAAAAAGACACTTCCTGTTAGTCAAGCCTATCAGATAGAGATCTTGTTCTTTACATGTTGCAGTTCCAACTTTCTTCACAATATAGCGCCTTGCATCTGGCTATTGACTCTGCATACACTACATTACTTCTCCTTTTATTCACTTTTATTTGTTAACGTGTTTCTTTTTCTTCAGGATAAAATGTGATCCACATCACCAATGTAATGTCTTCTCCCCAGCTCATGGGGTATAGCTTCTGCAAACTGTAATACAAGTTTGAAATATTATGTGCTGTACCAAACCTCAGTCTCAACCCCATGCCTCATAAATCATGTTCAAAATCAGGGACACGTCTTTTAAAAAGTGTAATATCAGTTCATGAAGCTGTTACAATTGCAATAAGTGGGTTAGTGATAAAAGTATTTTTCTGATGGAGAACTAGACAGAAAAAAATGTCTGGTGTAAGTTTGTGATTCGGATCTCTACTCTTCAATAGCAAACATGCCACATTTATGAGGGCAGAGGAAATTTGTAATGCAAATTCAAGGACATCCCTGAAAATCAGAGACAGTGGAGAGGTATGTGCTGGGTCTGAGACTGATACTCTCATCTTTGGTCTCAGTTGCTCTAACCATTCAGCTAACAAATAAACTTAAAGTTAGCCAAACAATTCACTTATTATGTTGGCGTGTTTGCACAGCCAACATCTTGCGGTAGTGCATATTTGGAGGTGCGGTCACTGTTGGGCGAATGCAGGGCACACACCAGTAGGTGCATCCTGCATTCCTCAATCAGCCAGCAGCAGGTGCCATCACCCTGCCTAGCTCATGAGGCGACGACATCTGAGAAAAAGTCTGCTGCAATGAGAATGAAGCTCTCATGCAGCATGACCACAACACACCTCTGCCTATGTGCAGGCAACATGGCAGCAGTGACTGCCGCTGTTGCTTGTCAACATCCTATTTATTGTGTGCCGACAGGGTGCCCAATCCCTGTCGGCATTTTGTATCCCCCCTTTTTTGATTGCCGAGGGGGTGTCCAATCACCCTTGGCATCTTGTGCACCCCCACAACAGTTTCTCTTTGCTGATGGGGATGCCTAATCCCCATCTGCATGTATCCCTCCCTCCCCTTGAATTTTGCTTTTGGGGGAGCCCACTCACCATCAGCATAATGTGGTCCCCCTTCTGTTTTTTGCTTGCTGAGGGAGTGCCCAATCCCCCTCGGCTCCTGTGACTCCCGCCCCTTTCCTTGTTTGCTGATGGGGGTGCCCAATCCCCCATCAGCTAAAGCACCCACCCACCAACACACACTCAGGTGGCATGCTGGGAGCCCACCCCAGTGTGCCAAAGCACCTATTAAAACCAAAAACGGTCCCCTGATGTCTAATTTTTTTCCATGTAAAGAAGGAAACGGTCCCTCGGCGGACTCCCTGGCCCCCCTCCCACAACCCGCACCCACTCACTGTTCACCCTGCCTCCCCACATCTCCCCTCACCCCATACTTACCTCCAGAGCTTGGTGCAATGATTTTCGGTGGACCGGGAACATGTTTGCACTCTTCAAAGCTGACCACATACTGAGGAAATGCCAGTAAGCTGTATAATGGAATGAATAGGGTTTTCCAACTGTAATGCACATCTCGGGCATTTTTTGGAATTTTGGCACCAAATTTTCAACATGGGGTTTTGGAACTCCTCCTCATGAATTCTATCACTGTCATTTACTAGATAGAAAGGAATGAATTGCTGATTGGTGTACAGCCGGTAACGCTGAATACCAGGGAAAAACATAAAACGAGGATCTCATTATCCAGCTATAAAGGGCTTTTCAGGGAGTTGCACTAAGAAAACTTTTCACAATTTTCCACACCTTTAATTTGCCAATAACTCCAACAAAATGTTCTGCCAAGTGTGTTATCGGAGTTAGATGAGGAAGGGGAGTTGAAGGGTCTCAATTTGTTAATAAGGGTCCAAGTTCATCCAGAATCCGAGGGGGTCCAGATTTTAGTATCATTTTTCAATAGGGGCACCAAATTATAGTACATAAAGGTAACATAAAAGAAAACAACCGGGTTTATCATACCCAGCCCCCCCCCCACCTTTATGGGTAGATAGGTAGTACCTCTTTTAACTGGATTCAATCTACTTCCCTACAAACACTGAAAGAAAACACTATATACTGATCTCTCCAGGGATATTGGGGGGACAGCTGCCAGAAACAGAAATTGTGACAGTAAAGAGCTTTTAATTAAATATATTCGCTTGTCTATGGACATTTGCCATTTATTCCACCTATCTACTTTCTCCCTAGCTATAGTCAGAAGAAATTCCCAATTATAATACTGTGGATCTTCACCACCAAAATATACTCCTAGGATTTTCCTACAGGTCCTATCAACAGGTATTCCCCAAATCGATGCTACATCCCCAGCATCATACCCTAAGGGTAAAATACCACTTTTCAATGAATTTATTTTAGATCCAGTGAGAACTGAAAAAACATGTAGCATTGATTTGGCTCCCACCACAGAGGACCTATTGGCTAACAAATGCCCCAAATCATCAGCAAAGGCCAACACAATAATCTGACTATCTTCTGACCCTACCGAAACCCCAGTTATTGCTTCTGTCCCATACAGGGTATGCAACAATGGATCCAGGGCTAAAATGTACAAAAGAGGACTGAAAGGGCACCCTTGCCTTATCCCTCTATATACCGGAACTGTCCTACCCACGCAACCATTTATACTAGGTATGAGATTAATCTCTTTATAGCAAGTTTGAAGCCAGGCTATAAAGGTAGGTGGAAACCCATAAGCTCGTAAAGTCTCCCACAGGTATTCATATTCAACACGGTCAAATGCTTGTGATTGATCTAAGCAAACCAAGTGGCCAAATAACTCCTGTGTAGCACCTTTATGTAACATTTCTCATATCAGAATAAGTGCATCCTGGATCCATTTTGCTGGAACGCCACTAAATTGAGATGGATGTATAATAGTATCAGTAACACTTGCCACTCCGTTACACAAAATCTTCATTAATATTTTGTAATCAGTGTTAAGAATTGAGATATGCCTCCAATTTTTTAAATCTCCTTGACATCCTCTTTTGAAAATTAAAATTAAGAGACCCTCTAGCATACTCTCAGGGAGTTGCTGCTGTAATAAGTAATTATTAAAGACTATTTCTAATTCTGGACCCAAAACTTCCCAAATGTCTTTGTATATTTCACACAGCAACCCATCTGGCCTTGGTGTAATTCCAGATTTTAATGATCATGTGACATCTTTTAGTTCCCCTTGTTTAACAGATGAAAGTAAAAGAGCCTCCATTTCCGATGGAAGTTGAGGAAGGCCCCTATTGGAGAACCAAATCTTCATTTCACTAACTGGTAAAGCCTGGCTAGTAAACACACGCATAAAATGCTCCGATATTTTCTCAAGAATACCCCTATTATCCACAACCTGACCTACCCCTGAAGTAAGGAGGTACTCCATATTACAGTGATCCCAGAGGAGCTGTATAGAATCAAAGGGAAATGTGTCTTTCAAGTTCCCACTAATGTTATTTTGTTGTTTAAGTTCCAGAAGCTTGTTGGCCTCTAGTTGCTTCTGTGCCAATTTGGCTTTTAAGGCTATAACCCTCTGAAGGTCCTCCCTTCCCAAATTAGGTCTCAAAGATGTCAAAAAGGAAATACTATCTCGTAAATAAATCTCATCTTTCCAAAATTTCCCATTAATGCATCCCTTAGTACAAAAAAATTATTTAATTCCTTTTTTTGTGTCTTCCCACCAATCATTATTATCAGAATATAAACAGAAGACTGATTTTCATGCCTGCAATAAGGCAAAAACAAACTTCTTTAACCAGGGGAATATTTAAAAGCAAAGTGTTTAATTTCCATTTCCCTGGCCCTCGCCGCTCCTCTGGGAGATCATCTAACTCAAGAGATAGAAGTCTATGATCAGACGTAGCTATGGTTTGCAAGGCTACTGTTTTGATTTTGGCAGAGGAAGGAACAAAAAAATAATCAATTATAGAGGCCCGAGGCCCACAAAAATAAGTATAATGACTAGCACTAGGGAGAGAACCAAGATCATCCACAAACCCCACATCCCTTAGAAGTTAAGCTAGGCAATGAGCATCTCAATAAATTTTCTTCCCCTTGGGGGACAAGATTTGGGAGGGCAAAGTAACATTAAAATCACCTCCCAGTATTACTAAATGAGTAGTTACCAATAAGGGAGAAAGAGATCAAAAGAGGTTCGCTCGATCATGCTTAAGCTGAGGGGCATAGATATTAAGGAGGCGAATAAAACAACGTTCCCATTTAATATCCAATAATAAAGCTCTGCCTTTCTGTAACTCTAGGTGATGTATAATTTTAATATTAGAAGAGAAAAAACAAATTCCCACCCTCAAGCACAAGGAATCCCCCCGTGACCAAAAGCTGTCTCCCCAGACCAACTCTTTTGCAGCTGCAACCCTTTCCTCTAAAGAATGCAAGCACACATCTTGAAAAAAACACAATCAAGATTGCTTCATAAAAAGGAAGCATAAGTATTGCGGTGTTTCGTGAGGGATTGAATGCTATTCACATTCAAAGAAGCTACATGAAAATGAAAGGGATCCATAAGAAGTTAACCAGAGGAAAAAAGAAACACTAGATTTCTCATGACACTTTACTAGAGGCTCTAGTCACTCGTCCACTCTTGTTACCATGAGTCCCATGATCAGAATGTCCAGGAGCCATATCCCTGGTAGTACCCTGGGGTAACCCTTCATCTGGTGTTGTCCCAGTATCCTGGTCCATAGGATCATCCAGTAATGCAGAAAATGCATTCTGGGTTTCCAGGGGTACCGCTAATTCAGTTTTCTTCAGTTTGGATCTTGATTTAATGGGTTTCCCTTTCCCCACAACCAGGGTAAAATCATCCTTCCAGAAGGAGGTACAAAGGGGGTTGGGGGTGTTGCTAACAGTGGATACTTCTGCTACTGCAGATATCTGCGGTGGGGGTCTTGTACTGGTGCCGGAGTGTCAGGGTCTGGATTTACTGACACCCATTTTTTAGTGGCTTGGATGTTGGGTCCCAAAGCCAAGGGAAACTGATCTTCAAGGGGAACCTGGCCTTGTCGTACAGCCATGTGGATGTAGTGATCTTGAACTCCAAAATCAGTATCTTCTGTAATTTTGGCCGCTGAGGGACAATCTTCAAAAGTGTGGCCCTGTGCCTCACAGAGGCTACATTTGGGCTGTTGGAAACAATGAGCACTGGGGTGACCCAACTCTGCACAATACGTGCATTTTAAGACATCACAGGAAGTGCTAATATATTTTAAAGACCTACATTTGAAACAAACCCTAGTCTGTCCAGGGTAGAAGAGAAACCCTTTATCTCTTCCAATAAAAAAACAGTTTGGAAGGTGCAGTAAGTCATGGTCAGTATGGTGTAACTTAATACGAAATTTCAATCCCCATTCTAAAATCCTTCTGCATTCATAATGGCCATAGGGTTCCCCTGAATATCACACCGTTTCTCGAGCCAGTGTACAATGTCCACAATATTAACCCCCTCATTTTGAAAAAGGATTGTAATGACCCTAAAGGGTTGCTTGGTAAGAGGCAGGGCAATAAACTCAGACCACAAGGGGTTTGTTTTTAAATTAATATAGTGGCACCAGAAAGTTTCCAGTAATGCTGAAGTATGAAAACTTACATCAAAATTAAATTCCCCCTGAACATGGATTAATGCATATACATCTAAGGGTGAAAACCCCATACTTTTCTTTAGTAAAATTGTCCCCACATAGAATCTATCTGGGGGATTTTCATGAGGGCCCACATAGTGAAGGCAAATCGTGTTCCTCTGTTTAGCTAATTCTACTGGGCTTTGGAAATGGCTAGCATAGGTAGGCTTAACAGGTTCCCCTGGGTGCAAGGCTGATGTAGGGTTTGAAATGCGGGGTATATCTGGGTTAATGGAAGGTTCCTCAGTTACATGATTCCCCTGGTTTTCCCCAGTGGTAGGCCTAGCTTCTATGGAATCAGAGTTTGCATCCCTCCTACCTTCAGCATCAGAAACTGGATTACTTATCTGAACTGCTGACTTGTCTCCTGGAGTAGGCTGCTCCAAATTGGGCCTCCACTTGCCCTCTGAGATCAGGATCCATTCTGCAGCTAGAAGGGCCTTGTCAGATGACCAAGGCATGGCTGCTTCGGCACTCCAGTCACACCGAGGAGACAAAACCACTGCTGGAAGGGGCGCAGCTATCCTTTCGTCGGCTGAGAGAATCTTTGCATGACCTTCCAAAATGACCATGCCTGGTGAGGTTTCTGTTCACTTTCTTTTTCGATCCTCAGCCTGTCATTTCTTTTCAAAATTTAGTAGCTCACTAACGTGAAGCAATTCTGCTTCAAGACACTTCTGTTTCTCCTCAAGACTGAGCTGCTAGCTGGGATCGCCATTCCTTTCCTATGAGGGACTGCTTTCTAAGATGATCTGCTGGCCACCCGAGGGGTGCATTCCAGCCGCCTCTACAGCTAATCCCCCAATATTTGACATTGCTGCTCCTTGAGTAAAATCTTCAGCTTCACTGGCCCCAGCCATCCGTTCACTACCAAGCCTAGCAGTGAAATGAGATGCCTCGCAGTACAGTGTGTCCCCTACGGGATAGTAGGGGAAATTCCCCGGTGTCTTGGCCAAATTTCCCTCATTCACTAAAAATGCCATCAACAGCTTAATCTGGCTCAAGGTCAGTTGGCATTCATTTGCATCCCCCTCCCTCGGGTCGTGCCTGAAAATAGGCAGGATTTGTCTAGTGCACTTACCCAGTCAACAAAAACTAAATAAAATAAATAACTAAAATAAATAGTGTGGTCACTGAGGAAAACCAGTGTTTGGGCCAGATTATGAAAATGACAGTGACACAGTTCATGAGCAGAGTTACTAAAATACCTATGTTGAAAATTTGGTGATGATACTCCATAAAATGACTGTATTACGAGCGTGTGTTGGCAGATTGCACGCACGCTCTAAACATCGTGCATTTGTAATATTTTCACTCTGGATTTTCACCATTGGCATTTTCCCACACCTCTTGATGAACAGTACAGCTGTCATTTCACATATTCTCCCCAAAATGTGTTTTCGCACTTCCGGCGCAGAATAGCGTGGTCGCTGTGTGAAATCACTTTTTGGGACAGTTTGAGGAAATAACAGTGATACTGCACATGACCAGAGGTGCTAAAATGCCTATGTTGAAAATTTGGTGCCGAACGTTCATAAAATGACTGTGTTATAAGCATGCGTTGTGCATTTCCCACGAACCCTTGTAACTTCGCAAATTTTCTATATTTACATGCCACATTTTCAAAACTGGCATTTTTTTGCACCTCCTTGTGAACTGTACAGCTGTCATTTTTCACATCCTGCCCAAAATGTTTTCTGCATTGCACTACCAAAGCCAATGCCAGCGCGACAACATTCGGCATTGACAAATGCTTGTTTTTATTATTGTTACTTGTTTCACTGACAGTTTTTTTCTAACAGATGGCACTCTACATCTGGTTACTGATTCTTTATACACTACAGTCAGGAGTGAGAATGGAGGGCTAGGGTGCTAGGAAGGTGGCAGGAAAGGCATAATTTTTATACTAGGGCTTGCTGGGTGGTAGGAGGGTAGCGTGTGGTGCTATGAGCAGGTGGTAGAAGTGGATTATGTTTAACTGGTGAGACTGGGAGGAAGGGTGGCAGAAGGGCAGGATGAGTGCTAGGATGGTGCGGAAAAGGAATTTTTTTTCTTATAGAAACAGCTTTCTGGTTGACTGGTCAGTGCAGCAGTGGGGCTGCAACATATGAAGGTTGTGGCTCGGGTTCATTAACAAGCCTGGATTATGAGGGATAGCCAAAGTAGGTGGACTGAATTTACCAGAGGATATTCTTCTGCTCATGGATGGACTTGCAGCTGGCTCAACTGAGATATTGACACCTGGGTAACCACAGGAGGCAGTGCAGTTGGAGCAGCATCATGGGAGGGGCACTGGTTAGTGCTATGCTATGCATGCTTATTTGCATAAACATGCACATGCTAGCCACTGGCATCTTAAGGGAGACAGACATGCAGATGCACACACTAGCCATTGGCATCTTAAGGGACAGAGACATGCACATACACTGGCTAACCACTGGCACCCTAAGGAAGAGAGACATGCACATTCACACACTAGCCACTGGCATCCTAATGGAGAGAGGTGGAGAACAGACAGCATGGAAACCCCCAGCTAGTGCAGCAGTGTTTCTAGTAGTAGTATTTATTTTGCAAAGTAAGTATAACAACACATGTTTATCACTGACATGTAAATTAACATTTATTTATTTTTTTAATTACTGGGTAAGTGCACTAGACATAAAAAAAATGTTCATTTTCAGACACAATCCGGGAGAAAAAAAAGCAAAAAAATCATACACATACATGGTGCAGTGAAGCTCACAGTCACAAATTCAATGTTTGTGGAATAGCAATAGGGAGAGATGGGGTATATAGTGCTTGTGTAACTTGTAGTACTTTTTGTCACTTTACTCTATTCCCAGCCCTGAGTAGTAGGTATGTAGGTAGTAATTTGTAGGGAATAGAAGGCTCAAAAAGGTACCTACTCCAACTCACAGAGAGTATGACCCCCCCCCCGACACTCAGGAGAGGAAAAACGCCTAGGTGGAGGAAACCTCTAAGGATCCATGGCTGGAGGTCTGCCCCTCCTCATACTAAATGGAGAAGGACCTAGGTTCTAGTAACCATAGTTACTTTGAGGTTAGTGAGTGGATTGGAGAGATGATAATCCATCCTCAGTCCATTGATGATGCCAATCACATGATGATCCTGAGGCTGAAGAGTAGGTCTGTTCTGAATGAGCGATAGAATCCTAAGTATGAAGTAAATCCAGGTGAAGGAGAGTGAAGAAAGTCCAAGTTTCCAAGATGATGAATGAATGATGCTTGTCCCATGGAATTGTAAGGGTGTAATGGGCAGAGGGACCATGGCTGGATTGATAAGGTACTAAACTGGGAATGGTGGAAATGCAATGCTAGAAGAAGTCATTGGTGAATGATCCAACTTGTGAAAGGTTTAAATGTAAGGGTATGGTCTGGAGGCTAGGAACTCTGTATTGAACAATGAGTCACTAAGGAAGCATCTATAGAGTACAGTAGTAGAAGAGACTTTGAGTGCCCTGGAGATGATGATTTGTTCTCGATCCAAGGATGATTCAGACTGTATGATGATCCTGAGGATAAAGGGTACATCTTTCCATGGGGATGGTAGAATCCTATGTGTGAAGCAGATCCAGTTAAAGTAAGCATCCCAGAGTAAAAGAAGTAGAGGAGATTTTGAGTGCCTGATGAGAGTAATGTCATAAGTGATTAGTAAAGCACTAGAGGACGATTCGCAGAGTCATCCAGATAGTAGCTTTATATATATGAGGAATGACTGGAAATTTGGTATGAGGAATGGATGGCTTCTTTGGTCATGATGTTCATGATTTTATGCTCAAATCCTCTGCTGGTACAATGCCTGAAACAGTTATGGGTATTCCTGTGGTGTGATTATTTAGGAGATGCACTGTGACAGCATAGGTGGTTAAGTTTATAGGCAATCCCGATGCTGAAGTACTTGAGAGAAGCTTGGGGTGGATGAGAGGAAGAGTCTGTAGGCTGGACTGGTAGTGAGATAGATTAGTGCAGGATGCCATAGGATTTTAGTGCTACAGCCAATTAATACCGACTGATATGCAAGGCTGAGTTGGTAAATTTGTCTTGGCTGTTATGGATTGCCAGTTAGAATTCAGGAGAGCCAGTTCTCAGTGATGGTTTTTACTGTAGAGATTAACAAAGGTACTTCGAGAAGAAGAGGCTGAAGGGTCTGCTGGAAGAGCGGTTGACCAGGCTGAAAGTACTAGGTGAGAAGGTGCAGATTATAGTATAAGGAATAGTGAATTCCAGGAATGAAATCGAGGTTTGGATGGTGTGGAGTCAATGATTTGAGATCCCATGATGAATATTCTGGAAGATATCTGTGCAATTCCTAAAACTAGCAATAACTGTTGGGACATTGGAGTCAAGTACTTGGTCATCAGAGTTAGTGTTGAAATAAGAGGTGGCAGAAGGTAAAATGGATGATGTCCATAGTTGAATGGGTTATCTTGCAATTCCCGGTATCTGTAGAAGTGATGCTGATTACAAAGTCAGAGTATAACAGAAGGATTTAAGTTCTTTCCATGTATGAGTCTAGCCAATGAGACAAGGCATACTGGGAAGTCATGGTGATTGGATGGACTGGGATCAGAGGGTATATTCAATAGAGATGGAGGAGATCTTCCTATTGTCCAGGTTAATGGGATTTGATGAATGATTTTTAAGAACTGAACAGGCAGTATAAAGCTCTATGACAATGTAAGAGTCTGTGGGGCATGTGAGCCATGGAATGTTTGCTGGCAGTCATATTACTCCAGAGTAATGAATTAATGATCCAATGAGCATTGGAAGGGTACTGTTAGAAGGGCTGGAGTAGAAGTAGAAGCTGGATCATGTGGAAGAGAGATAACTGGGTAGGAGTACTGGTTGGAGATAGGATACAAGGCCCAAAAGAGCCAGTAAACAGCATGAAGCCCTGAGCCAGCATGGTGGAAATGAGAAGGCAGCCAAGAGAAATGGGAAGGAAGTCTGGAGTGGATTCTGGGAAACTGAAAGAATAAGCAGAGGAAGCTATGGGCTAGGCAAAGCCAGATGACATCCAGAGCAGGAAGGTACAGGACCTAGCCAGTACCACAGTGAACAGCAGCGAAATGTAGGAAAGCTGAAGCAAGGCATCAGATGATGATCCACAGAAGGCCAAGGAGCCAAGCCAAGCACCATGAGCAACTGAGGTGAGACACAGGAGTCCCACATCTGATGATGGCAGGAAGGACTAGAGAAATGATGGAAGGTGTTAGAGTGGTGAAAGATGAGGTCCCAAATCTGCAAAGAAAACAAGTTTATACAACAGCTGAACTGATGACCTGCAGCAAAGACATCCATGAGGCAGCTGGCCTAGAGTGATGGGCTAAGGAACTGTGAGACATGAAAGAGGTATTTTGAGCTTGAATTGATAAATAACATAATAAAAATAGATGAAGCAGAACCTTGTAGGAATAACTGCTCCTGAGTATCCAACTATAATTAAAGTAGAGGTGGGAGATCTGGAAGGAGACTACATGATCCAGGTAGTTGTCCTGGGTGTGAATCAGCAAAATGAGCTGCAGGCATTCACTCTAGAAGTTTGTGACCATATCCACCCCCCCCAATGGAGATATCAGTGTCTCAATAGCAGGAGAATGCTAAGGGTAGAAAGCAGAAGCAAACTGTATAAAACCACATACTAGTGAAGGACCCTAAAAGATATTTAACCTTCAGGTTACCGGTCCAACCAGTAGTAAAACTGCAGAATGTATGCAGTAAATGAGTGCCCTTGTTACTATGGCTTAGATAACCAGCAGACTCCTGTATGCAGTATCACATAGACAAACAATAGTTGGAACCAATTAAATGTAATAGGATGTCCACATGGGAAGAGAAAGTTAAACAATGTTGAAGATGCAGCTGGGAATTGTAGGAAATGGATACTTACAGGCATCATGGGCCACTTGAGGAGAGAGAAAGTCATGGTGCAGCTGTGAAGCAAGAGCCAAGAGAGGAAGAGGAGATAGAGGAATCCTGATGGCAGTCAGTCTGGTTAGTGTCAGGTCCAGGATGTCCGAGGAGGTTGAGAAGCGTTAGGTAATGTGGTGACATAACCACGATGGAGTGTGTGGCATGGCTAAGTAGGGGCACAGGAAGGAGTTGAGAGGCAGGGGAGATGGCGATGCAAAAGCCAATGGCAACCGGGCTGGAGCCAGAAGGGGAAGTAGTGCTAGAACAGTGCATGTGATGGGGAAGGAGGAGGCACTGCAAGTGCTTAGGCATGAGAAAAGCCCAAAAAGAAATGGGACTAAGAGAGACAGGGAGAGGCACCAGCGAGAGAAAATGGGAAAAAGAGGTGGAGGAGACCAATACAAAGTAAGAAAACAAACACCAAACACAGGAGGGGGAGGAGGAGGGAGAAACAAACCAGCAACAGTGAGATGAAGGAACAGCCGCACAAGCTACACAGGAGCCCAGGGAAGAAACAATCCCTAAGCATGGGAGGTGTGTTATAGGAGGGATTAAGTAGAGTTTGTGGGAGGAGCTATTCTCCACATTGAACCTTGGGCAAGCCCTCCCATAGAAGTAAGGTTGGTAACCCTATGAAACAAACAGTGCAAATACATGGGGCAAGGAAACTCATATAGTTACAAATAGAAGTAAGAATGGTAAACCAATAAAGCATATGTGGTTGGTGATAAATTTACACCACAGTAAGTGTATCAAATACAAGATTAGGTACTACATTAACATCATTTAGATAAAACTCATGCAAAAACATAAACAGTTCAGCAGGCAAATCAATACTAAAGACATTAGCAGTGTGTCACACAATAGAGGGTGGGTTTGGGGAGGAGAGTGGGAGAGAAGAAAAATAGAGAGTAATGGGAACAGGTTAGCAGAAAAGTGATGGCCAGCAAGGCCAAAGTGCATAAAAGTGAGAAACAGTTTCTGACTGGTAGTTAACGTATGTAGCAGTTGGAGTAAGAAGACATCATGGAGATTACTTGGTATTACTTGGTATGAATGAACAGAAGAAGGCCAAAGCCCATCGAGAATGTTCCCCACACTATGTGGGGCATTATTTATCTATTATCCCTCAACCAAAGATCTAATTTGTTTTAAAGACAATGGCACTAGTTGCCTCTACCAATTCTACCAATAAGTAATAACAAGTAAAACCAAGTAATCATGGGATGAAAACAGGTGTATTGGTTATCAGCAGTAATGTAGTTGTGCAGAGCCTATATATCGCTGGTATGAGTGGGGTAGAGATGGACAGCTACTTGTAATGAGTTCCAGAAATGAAAAGCAAAGTGGGAGAAGGCCTGAGAGCCAATTGCCATTTTAAATATAGGGATAGATAGCAGGGACTGGCCACTAGACTGAAGGGCATCGGAGACTTGGTGGGCTCAGCATCTGAGCAAGGGAGGAGGGAACGACAGAGTGTATGATGCCATCAAGCAAGTTGCCAAGAGAATATTGTCAGATTGCCACTGGAGGAAACCAGTTTAGGCCACTGTAAAGCTGACAGTGATGAGTGAAGTGGTGGGAAGCCAGTGCAAAGAGGCAAATATTATATGTGGTATCCCATTTGTGAAGACTGGATTTGCTGTTCCCAAAATAAGTGGTGGATCTGTAGGTGAAAGTGGGAAGAAGAATGCCTTGGGCAATAGCTATTCTGGCAGAGGGTGTCAGTGCATAGCAAGTTTTGTAGGCCAGTCCAAGTTTATAGTTTACAGCCCTACAGGTATTGGATATGTGGTGGTCAAAATCAAGTAAAGGGTCAAGGATAATAACAAGATATTTGAATGCATTGGCAATGTTGAGGAGGGAGCCATCTCAGCTGGAAATCAATAGCTGCCCCAAACATTTCTTTAGTCTAGGGGGTGGAGCTAGAGAGCATGGAGTGGGTTTTTGTGGAATTGAGTAGTAATTTGTTACTTCTGTGCCATCATTGAAGGGTGCAAAAATCAGCAGAGAGGATTATGTTGAGATCAGAGATATTACTTGAACTAAAGTAGCGAATGAGGTCATAAGCATAAAGAGACAAGCAGGAAGGGGCATTGAGAGATATGTAATTTAAAAAGAAGGTGAAGAGGAGGGGGCCAAAAATTGAGTCTTGGGATATCTGGACATTTATAGTTTCAAGATTAGAGACGGACGAGTTAAATGTGACGAACTGTTACCTATCCGCTAAGTAGCAGCTATACCAGGCAACAACTTCAGGGGAGAAATCCAGGGGAGAGATTCAGTTTGGATCTGGATGCTGAATGAGGATGAACTACAGGGCAGGGTTTGCTCCTGCTGTTTAAGTGAGGATGAACTAAGGGAAGTATTTGCTACTGTTTGATTTTGGGGTTTTATAATAGCTTGTACTGGGAGTGAGAGAAAGATGTGCTTGGGTGTTTAAGCAGTGCTGTTTGGGATTGGAACTGTTACTGGGAACGAAATTCTGTTTTGTCAAAGTTACACAGGAAACTGCAAATGGATTTAACTTTGGAGGAGGGGAAAATAGCCTGTAGCCATTTTAGCTAATTGATTCAGTTTGGATCTGGAGGCTGAAGGGGGATGAACTACAGAGCAGTGTTTGTCCATGCCTGAGAAAATGGGCTGATGTGCACTGTTGAGCAAGAGGCTGATTGACTGTCAAGGGAGTTGGGGTAGGCCCAACCCACCCTTCCCCAGCCCTCCCACCTCAAGCTCATCCACATTTATTGGAGTGGTGCTGCATGGGCTTGGTGGATAGCACAAGGTGCATCCGCTAACATGTCCTACTCTTCCCTGAGATGCAGAGGGGCCAAAACAAAATCTGTTACATTAGATAGAGATACAGATCAGTGAGGAAGATTGGGGTTGCACATATAGCATGGTTAAACCTAGAAGCTGGGAAGAGCTTAGGGGATGGGGCAGACAACTTACAGCTGGGGGCACAAGGATGAGTTGGACAGCTCATAGAGATAAGGGGAGGGTGGTATGCTGCAACAGCTGCAAGTCAGCTATCTTTTTAGAGGTGGCATGGAGAGAGCGGGGGGTTACTTGGTGTGCAGGCAGTTTGAGCAGCTTAGGGATGAGATTAGATGGTTAAGGACAGAAAGAAGGAAAGGGATGTGGGCAGTGTGGAGAAGCCATCCAGGACCTGGGGCACATAGGTCTGCCCCAGAGGCTGCAGATATCCCAGACCAAGGGGAGACAAGGGAGGGTGGGGAGAATGGACCACTACTGTCACCTCCTCAGGAACCTAGGGTTACAAAACCAGGAGGCTGGAAGAGGATCAGGAATAAGGGTAGTAATGGTCCAAGAGCCAGCAGCAAATGGAAGTTTTAGAACAGTTTGCCAGGAGTAGCTCAGGGCAGAGTGTAAGTGTCAGACAACAGGTTCTCAGTGCTAGCAACAATGGAAGATAAGCAGGGGGAGGAACATGGGGATGGGGCAGGAGGAATGGGGATACTGTCATCCCAGAGGGCAGCAGTATGACAGATGGAGGAGACAGGGGTATGATGGGAAATGGAAAAGGGAAATGGGGAGGAGGGCAGGTGAGGGGGAATAAAACAGTGGAGGGGGAAGCAAAGGTCAAGTGGTGATGGGAATGAGGGGGCCCAAGCAGGGAGCGCATTAGGGGGAGTGGAGAGTTGGTCAGCCAAGGGAAGCAGTGGAGGGAGGCAGGATGAGGGTAGAGGCTGGGGAGGAGGCAGGTAGGGCAAGGGGAGTTGGGGATATGCAGGATGAGGTAAAGATGCTGAATAGGGCCCAGGAAAATTGGATAAGGCAGGGGCTACAACAGGGAAAAGGGGGTGGAGTGTTAGTTCTGGGAGACTCAATACTAAAAGGGTGAGATGGGGGAGTAAAGGGGAATGGCATAGTCACATATGGGTGGAGTGCATACCAGGAATGACAGCAGGTAGGCAGGGACAGTTTATTCTTTAGTTCCCAAAGAGGAGGAGAGAGAAACCTCATATCATGGTGCACTTGGGCATGAATGATCCCGAGGGGAACACAGTCAAGGAGATACAGGGGAGATTCTTGGAGCTGGGGAAGTTGTGTGAGAAAGCAGAGAGCTTGGTGGCTTTTTTGGAAGTACTCTCAGTACCCAAAGCAAGTGCAGTGAGGAAATTGAGAATAGAGGAGTTCAAAACTTGGCTGGGAGCCCAGCGTCAGACCAAAGGGTATTGGCTGGTGGGGGGATGGGGAAGAACTTGGAATAGCAGCACCCTGTATGCCCAGAACAGGTTACACTTGAGCAAAGAAGGCATGGGGATATTAAAACAGAGACTGGGGGAGTATATAGCAACCAGAGTGGATTTAAACTAGGTGTGGGGGAAGGCAGCTGGGTGGAATTCAAATAAGGTCTCCAGGTAGGGGAGCCAAGCAGGCTTACCACCTATGTGAGTAGAGATGGAATAAGGGAGGGTACATACAGTGTTGATAACAATAGTGTGCCAAGGAGGAAGGGTTAGAAGGGTACATACTGGAGGGTAGTCTCCCTGAATGCAAGGATCCTGGGAAACAAAATGGCCAAGTTGCAGGCTCTCATGGCAGAGGGGGAGGTCAACATAGTTGCCATCACTGAAACATGGGTCACACAAAACCAGGACTTGGACCTGGTGATCTCAGGGAACAGAATATACCACAAGGATAGGGAAAAAGGGAAAGGGGGTGGGGTGGTGGTCTATGTGAGGGAGAGGATAAGGTGTGCCAGGGAGGAAGGGGAGGAGGGTAGAACAGAGGCACTATGTATACAATTCCAGGATTCAAGAAATAGGACCCTTAGGATGGGAAAGATGTATAGGCCACCATCTCAGGCAGAGGACTTGGACAGAGAACTAGCAGAGCAGATCAGGAGGGTTAGCGGAAGGGGTAACACCTTGATCATGGGGGACTTCAATTTACCAGGGGTTGACTGGAGTACCCCAGCCACCTCGAGCACAAGGGAGCAAGTCCTCCTTATGGCTTTTCAGGACAGCTTCTTGGTACAGATGGTAAATGAGCCAACCAGGTTAGGCAACACTCTGAACCTCGTGCTGTCTAATGGGGAGTTTGTCAGAGGGCTGGGAGTGGAGGATCCGCTGGTAGGGAGAGACCACCACACACTGTGGTTCTCACTCAGCATGGGCATGGAGGCTGCAGGAACAGGGACCACGGTGTTGGACTTCATGTGTGCTAACTTTGTGAGGATGGGGGAAATAGTGGCCAAGCACCTAGCTGCAATCCATCTGCATATGGATGCTGACTAGAAATGGGAAGTCATCAAGATAGGACTGGCAGAGGCCACTACATCCTGTGCCAAGATACAAAGCAAAAATGCTATGGCCAAGAAACCTAGTTGGTTAAGCGGGGTTGGAAAAGGTGAGGGCAAAAAGGGCAACCTTTAGGAGATTCAAGAAATCCAGGAAGGTGGAGGATAGAGATGAGTGCCTGAAAAAAATCTATAAGGTGACCAGGGCAGTCAGGGCAGCCAAGGCTTCCAGAGAGCTTGGGCTGCACAGGGCATCAAGTATGTGGAAAAATACTTCTTCAGGTACATAAGAGAGAGAGAGAAGGATCTGCAAAGATCAAATATTAAGGATCATGAAGGATGGGGGTGGGCGGAAAATGTGCAGAGCAGGCAGAAACACTAAATGAATACTTCTGTATTTACTAAGGAAAAGGATGGGTCAATGCCTCAAGGGATAGGTAGGTTAGGCACGGGGGGAGGGAGTGACAGATGGGGAAATCACAGTGGCCAGGGTACTAGAAGATTTATGGGCACTGAGGGTGGATAAGGCACCAGGACCATATGGCATATACGCTCGGGTACTGAAGGAATTGGCAGAAGTCCTGGCACAGCCATTGGGAGACATATTCAATACCTCTCTGGAAACAGGATGCATACCCCAGGACTGAAAGATGGCTCACATGGTGCCCCTTCACAAAAGCGGACCCAAGGATGACCCAGGCAACAATAGACCAGTAAGCCTCTCTTCCATTGTGGGAAAGTTAATGGAGACAATCCTTAAAGAGAGGTTAGTAACCTTTCTAGAAGGTAATGGTCTCCAGGACAGAAAGCAACATGGGTTTGTCTCTGGCAGATCCTGCCAGACCAACCTGGTTGACAATTATGACTGATTGACTAGGGAGCTGGACAAGGGACATGTGGTGGATGTCCTGTATCTGGATTTCTGCAAGGCATTTAATTTGGTGCCACATGGGAGGCTGATTAACAAGTTGGGATAGCAGGGAGCAGGGACGAAGATGGCAAATTGGATCAAGAACTGGATGCAAGGGAGGCAATAAAGGTTAGTGGTGGGAGGAGAACTATCATCTCCAAGGGCTGTAATAACCAGGGTGCCACAGGGATTGGTACTGGTCCTAGTGTTGTTTTCATTTTCATAGCTGTCATCTCGCATGGCATTAAGAACAAGATTAGTCTTTTTCCGGATGACACCAAGATCAGTGTGGTGGAGGATGACACAGTAGGGTGGCTGGGGCTGCAGTATGAGCTGAGAAAACTTGAGGACAGGCCAGACACATGGTAGCTGGGGTTCAATGCTAAGAAGTGCAAAGTAATGCACTTGAGAGCAAGAAACCCAAGGAGGTGTCATCAGTTGGAAGGGGTGCAGATAGCTGCTACAGAGGAGGAGAAGGATCTTGGGGTGGTAATAATGGCAAATGAACCACTCAGCACAGTGCAGGAAGGCAGCAACTAAAGCCAACAAAATGCTGGGGTATATTGCTAGAGGAATCACCTCCAGGAGGAGGGAGGTGATTCTGTCTCTGTACAGATTGTTGGTGAGACTGCACCTGGAGTACTGCATGCAGCATTGGTGCCCATAGTTGAAGAAAGATGTTAGATTACTGGAGGGGGTCCACTGAAGAGCAACATGAATGATCATGGGATTGAAAGACGAACCCCATTAGGGGAGGCTGAGGGAGCTTAACATGTAATCATGAAGGGTATAAACAAGACTGGTACAGAGGGAATCTTTAAGTTGAGATGGGAGGGACATGAGGGGGCATGGTCTGAGATTGGAGGGAGGAAGATCCAGGAGAGAAATTAGGAGGCACTTTTTCATGGAAAGGGTGGTGTCTATGTGGAACATGCTGCCCGAAGAGGTGGTGTCCTGTAAGTTGGTGGGCGGTTTTAAAAGGGGATGGGACAAAGTGAGGAGGAGGGTCAGCGTGTCGGGAAGGGGATGGAGGGGCAGCTGCAGCATAAGGGATTGCTAGCTGCACACTTGAGCAGACTTGATAGACCATATGACATGTATCTTCTGGCAGTTTTGTATGTTCATATGAAAGCATTTCTGATTTAAGTAGAAAGTGGTTAGCAAGATCAAAGGCCTTTGTCAGTCAATAAATACTGCGCCTTTTAGAAGGCCTGAGTTCATTGCTATTTTAGTGTCATTTGGGAATTTGAGTAAAGCAGTGCCATGCTATGACCTTTCCTAAATCCATGTTTAGCCTCCAAGAGGAGGTTCCAGCCAAATAGAATGCAACAGTATGATTAGCGACAAGTTTTTCTAAAAGCTTGCCTAGGATGGAGAGGATTGCAAAAAGGCTAATAGTTAGGGATAGACTTTGGGTCTCCTTTCCTGAAAACTGGGATGATTCTAACAACTTTCCAGATTTCAGGGAGCCTCCCAGAGTGAAGTGATAGAGCAAAGATTCTGGCAAAAGGGAAAGCAAGTAGAGGGGCTGCCAGCTTGAGTAATGTAGGTTCAAGTCTGTCAGCTCCAGCACTACCACAGGCAGAGACTGATGAAAGTAGTTAACAAACTTCCCTGCTTGTTATGGCACAGAAGCAGAAACGGGGGAGATAAGTAAGGTGAGGCAGGGGAGGGGAAGGGGGAGGGGATGGAGGTAGGTGTAGTGGAGGTTTGTCTAGTATAGTTGGATAGATCAGAGAAGTGTTTACTAAAGGAGTTAGCTATAGTAACAGGATTGTTACAGTGCGTGCCGTCAATACCCATGTCACGTGGGGAATGAGTACAATTTGTGCCTCTGAAACTTTTAATGTGGGTGCATAATGTTTTGGGAGTCCCCAGCAGCATTAAGACACAGGGTTTTGCAGTAAGAGCTCTTTGCATGGCGTACAGATCTCTTAAAGGCATTCTTCTTTGCACTTAAGTCATGCAAGTCAGTCAGTAAACCAGAAGACCTGAACTTAGACCAACTATATTCCCTAGACTTAAGCTGGGAGAGGAGGTCTTTGCTTAGCCATCTGGTAGGAGTCCCACATATCCTGCAGGATATGAGAGGGGTGTGCTTGTTTTGGAGAGAGCAGAATTGAGATAGACAGTAATCTAGCGCATCATTGGCATTATCTGAATTATAAAGTGTGATCCGGTCAACCAAGGATAGGGCATATAGGAAGGTAGAGGGGTTAAGATTAGAGAAATCCTTAAAAGAGATAAATTTAAGTGGAGGGTTTGGGATTGGACTTGCCCACCATATGCAGAAAACCTGAGGGTGATCTGTGATAGTATCTGCAAGGATACTGGTTTTAGTGATTCTGTCTGTCATATTTGTTATCACTCAGTCAAACAGAGTATGGGTTCCAGTGTTTATGGAGAGTCTAGTGGAGTGGGTAATTAGTTGGTGTAGGTTATAACCCTTGATTAGTATCACAAATTTTGAGGGATTTACCACCCCAGTCAAGATTAATGTCATTGAGTAAGATGATTTCATTTTGTCCAGCTAATGTTTTGGATTGGAAGAGGAGCTCTGTGAGGCCAGCCATACCACCTTTAGGAGGGTTATATAGGCACAGATGATGTACAATTTTTTAGAACCACCACACAGAAGAAGGGAGTGGAAAGTCTCACAGTGCAATGGGGGGGGGGTATGCAGGGCAGAGAGATTTAAGTGCAGTTTGAAGTAGATGGCTACTCCACCTCCTTTCTTAGTTGTGGGATAGTCAATCTCACCGCAAAATATTGTAGTTTGGTATGAAGCATGCAGATACAGGGAATGGAAGGTTTTAGCCAGGTTTCTTACACATATAGGATATCACGTTTATTCAAGGCTTCCCGAGCTTCAAGTTCATGAACATTACATAGAATGCTACGTATTTTTAGATGGGCAATCCTGAGGCCCCTTATCCCATTCCAGAGAGGGTCAGCATGGGTTCAGGGAACAGTAGGACCTGGATTAAGTTCAATGTGTCCAGCAAATAGAAGAGTAAGAAGGCGGAGTACCCCATACTTCAAAAGGCTGGAGTAGCCACCGATTTTAATGATGGGGGGTGGCAATGTTTGGACACAAATTTAGCAGTTAGGTACATGTGGCCAGAGGTTAAGACAGGAGTTAAATTATAACTGGTGGATTGAGAGACAAGGAGGTTCGAATAGGAAAAATCAACATGATGAATCTGTGTGGTTTCCAAGGGTAGACAACAAGGGGCTGGTATAAAGTCAAAGATAAGATGCATAGTTAGTAGAAGAGAGCACCAGAGCATTATAGATTTAGTAGAGGCTATGGTGATAGAGAGATAAGTCACATAGTATTGAAAGTATCCTATCAAGTTATGTTGCCTATTTGGGACAGGCACTGGTAGATTTCATATTTAGTTCTTACAGCAATACTGTTAAAAAGAGATGATACACACAGTACAATACAATGCACACCACACTCCTGTGATTGAAAATGTAAGTATCTTTGCAGCACCAGGTTGTGCACTGGGGAAAGTGTAATGTGCTCTTGGATGACCCAGTTTCCAGTTGCCTTAGTGCTGGTAATGTAATCGGAATGGCATTCCGGGCAGCCTGGGTTCAAGTCCCAGCTGAGGCACTTACAGTACTTCTTTCCATCCTCTGTTTGTATGTGTTCCATAAATATGTATACCACACTTTTGTGATCAAAAATGTAATAATCCTCCCAGCATAATACTGTGCTTTGGAGAAAGAGTATTGTGCTCTGAAAAGGCTCAGTTTCTAGTTGCCTTGGTGGCGCAGGTGGTATCGCAGCTGGAACAGTACTCTGGATGGCCTGAGTTCATGTTCCAGCTGAGGTACTTACTTCTTTCTCGCAATTGTTTCATGAATTTATCTTTCTTACCCTCACTTTGAGTGTTCTGTATCTGCACAGACAGATATGTCTGCCAAGTTTCCAAATTCTGTCTGTAAGAAGTTATCATTAAAGGAGTAATCCACCCAGAATTTGCAAGAACATATATTATGCGGAGTGTTTTGATATGTATGTAAAGTTCTAGTGTGTCCTTCCCTCTGTCTGCTATTAGGAGTTTTTCCTAAATTAGCCTGTTAGCTTTATAGTAGTTTTACAACCCTTGGGGATCTCCATCTCAAATAAGTGTATTGCCTTTCCTGCTCCTATAATGCATTCTGTCTTATGTGACAGTAGCATATGCACTGCTTTACAATCAGTTCACAAAAGCAGAGCTGTGTAACTGTGCTTATCCAGTGAGCACAAATGGCTACTGTTACAGTTTGGCAGATATTTGAGAGCTAGTTGAGTGGGGTTTCTGTAAGAAAACAGCTACTAAAAAGCTCAAATTCACTATTTTTGATTTCTATGGCTGTCAGGTCTAGCTAGCAGGAGCATTTTAATTTAAAAACATTTAATTTCATCAAACTATACACAACCAAAAAAGCACAGACATTGCCCAGACCATCAATGCTATAATTAGTAAAGACTCTAGCTGTTTTCTTACATAAAACCCACTCAGATTTCAAGTATTTGCTAAACTGTAAATGTAGGTACCAGCATTCTCTTAGAACTGGCAGTTAGTGCTAATTTTGCTCTGTGACATGATTTTCATTTTTTTTTTACAAATGTGAAGTATGTTTCTAATAAAGTAATAAAGCATGTATATGTGAGTTATTTAATTAGATTGGCGAATAAAATAAAAACAAATGCTGTTTTATCATTTGAAATACTGCAATACACTATGTTTGTAGTGCAGTGAACTATCGTGAAAGGGAATCAAGTGTGCAAATTCTGGGTGGACTACTCCTTTAAGACGTCGGATGGCTGTACTTACATATATTTGGAGATTATCTGTAACAAAATTATCTCAGATCTCAGGCAGACCATTTTATTAAGAGTATTATTCAACAACTGGAACCACTGTGCTTTGCTTTTACGACTTGCAATTTCTGTCCAACACTTATATAAGGTTCTATCCTGCTCTAGCTTTATTATCCTTTCCCAAAACGTTACAGCTTATTTTTGTGCTAATAAGGACACTGATTTCAAATTGAATTTGCATCTGAGTAAGTCTTGTGGAAAATCTTTGGGCAGATTTAACACTTGTTTAAAAAACACATTTTGTACAGATTCTTTTTCAATAATATATTTAGTGAAAACCCATCTCTCTGCTCCATTTAGTAATAAGTCATCAACTTTGGCTTCAAAGGCTTGGTGAAGGACCACAAAGGAATTGTTTGCATACAGTACTGGTTCCCAAATCTAAGGATTGCCTATGATGCCTGGATACTAGCGCAGGAGGAATTTTAACCTCTCACAGGCCTTCCACTGGTGATTCAGCATTCCTCCAGCCTGGATCCATGTCTGCAACAGAGGCTGAGGATCCTCACTTCCCTGGCCCTGGGAGGAAGCCATATGCTTATGCAGATAAGCCAGGTGTTGGGGCAGGGGAGATTGGAAAGAAGGGACATAACTGAAGAAATGGGTATAGTTTATCACTTTTATCATTGGCAGGTTGCAGAGTTTAAAGTTTAGCCTGATGCCAAAAAATTTGTGATGCTTCAGGTAGTACAAATTCAGCCATTTGGCCACTGGCAAAATCATACTTTGCAAGCGCTCCCATTTGGAGACTTGGATACTCTGGACTTCCTGCCAATAAGGGGTGATGCTTGTAAATGCATCAGAGACTGTGTAACTATTTGCTGTGTTAAAATTTAACACCTCTCTGTGATGGTATGTGCCTTACTCTACTTTGGTCATACCACCCATAACTGGCAGATTTCCACAAGCATTTTTCTTTTCAAAATAAATACAGAGGGTTTGATTTTCAAATGCCCCCATTTGCTGCAAGCCCTTTGTGTGCCAAAGTCATGCCACAAGTTAGACACATTTTTGCTGGTTTAGTTTGCAGCAATCCCATGAACCCTTCTTATGGTGCTTGCACCAAAGAGTTGGTGCAAGCAGCCATAAATCAGGTAAGGGGTCACAACTGCACCTGGCCTATTAAAATCAGGTGCAGTTGTGGCAAAGGTGATTGGTGGAGCTGCACCAGAGAAAGGGTTTGATGCAGGGCTTGATGAAAGCCCTGCATCACACTTTGAAAATCGAGCCCCAAGTCTGTAATCATGTTTTCATCAGATAAATATCTCTGATTCATCCATGCAGGCAGGAACCAACACCCCTCCAAGAACTGAGGATAGTCAGGCCAAACAGAAGCTGTTACAGTAAGTGCTAAGTGACTGCACCACACAGGGCCCCCGACCCACCAATCCTCCACCTTTGACTGTGATATTAAAAGGACCTTTTGGTTTAACCTACCCTCTCAGACATTGACAAGCTTCATACACACATTAACGGAGGCCCAGGGTGACATTTATTTAGTAGCTTTCATTCATGAAGGCACTCTACAAAGTATTGTGTAAGATACTGAAATGCAGCAAAATACTCAAACAGCAGTGTTTATGCACATGACAGTATCCTTCCACATATGTGCAGTGCACAGTCTTGAATAATTTCATTAAATCCTGTTAATTGACAGAGGGAATGCTGTCTACTATGGCAATCCCATTTTTTCTGAGTAGTATCATGGAATCCTTTAGTTTAACATCTCACCTGAAGGATGTTACTTCCAATAGGGTGGCACCTCCTTATCAACATTGGGTATGAGCCCAAGTAGTGTTAAACTGAACCCACAGTATTCTGTCTGCAGTGCCAACTAAACAATGAATCTAGTCTGGTTTGTCATTTGTTTTCAGTAACTTTGTATGATGAACTGAGTACTTGAGAAGAATTATGATTTTTGTAGTAGAGATGTTTCATTTAGCAGCTGAGCAGGCACAATGTAAGCAGAGTTGTATGAGGCTCTATTGTTTGGGGGGTGACCAATTTTTTTCTTAAGGGTAGTTGGTGGATGATCAAGAAGCAAACTGTAAAAACAAATTCTAGCAAGAGTCAGTATGACTGCAGCTGAGGATGAGCAGAACATGGCATTGCCAACCGTGTCCATGAATGCCACCAGAGTTCCTTGTACATGGGTGATGACTCGTGCATGTGCAGGGACAGCCAGTGGCCATGTTGGACATGGCAGACAGTACCATGTTCCACCAGTGACCTGCAGATAAAATAATGTAGTGGACATGCAGTGATTGCCATCTGCCTCCACTATTTAAAAGTCTGTCCAGTATCTGGTAAGCTCCCTTTTACTCTACTGTCCTTGCAAGATGTTTGCAGGGCTACGCCCACTGCAGCCATAAAAAGGGATGACCTCATGTTGTTATTGGAAACTACAGCAGAGATATGCACAGGGACAAATGAGTACCCAAATACCTCATTTTATAAAATAGAATCTGAAAATCCTGCAATCTGATTGGTCAAGAACTGTTGTTTAATCTAGCATTACCTCACCTACTTTTTTTTTTGGGGGGGGGTACTTTAAAGTTTCAAGAAACCTCAATTAAGATACAGTTTAAAACTCTTCCCTTCCCCTGTGCCACAGTTTCAAAATCCCTCCAACCCAGCAATAGGAAAAAAAAAGTTTCATTTTTAGATCTCCATTTCACCATTTTCTTATCCCTTGCTTATAAATAGCAATCCTCATTGTATAAGTGCACTAACACATTGAGTTAAGGGATTGTGGGCTATACTCAGTATAACACACTAATAAAGCAATTGGAGCAATGAAGCAAGCTGGAATGTATTAAGCCCCACCCCCACCTAATTGTGTGTTGTTGCTTACACATACTGGAGTCCAGTATCAGACTGCAGTAGTGTAGCTTGTTTCATATCTGAATGCAGAAGTGTGGAATTGTTGTTTAAGAGGTCCAGATGTGAAAAGCTGATGTACTGAAAAGAAAACAACTGTATTCTGTATATTGTTATACTATGTTCAATTAAAACAAATCTGCTATCTGGATCACTTGACTTTTGCAATGCAGAGCTGAAAATAACACACACCTACTCATTGCCATTAAGTTGAAGGAGTTAAATATGCAGAAGATATTGCACACAATGCATGAGAAATCCTTGAACTACTTCAATCAAAGTTTTATGCTACAGTGGATGGCTGTCAAATATGTTCTTGTACTGCCAACTGGTGTATGCATATGTTAGATTATTTTTCCATTTACTGTCAATCATCTGGGGTGCCAGGAAACATTAGTTTGCACAACCTCTTGTACTGATTGCTGCTTTCACCAGGGATTAAACTGCTGTCATTAGCAACATTAAAATATACAATTACATGATGAGGTTTTAATAAGATCTCATTCCACTGCTGTCTAATTCAGTCAATATACAATAATCTATCTATTATGAGGTGATCCCTAAAAGACAAATTAAAATAGTATTTTCACCAGAAGCTCATTTTTTTCACTCAATAGGGAATGCATATCAAATTACCTTCCTTAATGCCTTTCAGGAGAGCAGTTTTTGCTTATTAGCATACTGCAAGCTACATCAAAACAACCACAGAGCCCAGCTAACTATAGGCTATAAACAGTGTATGCATTGTAAGTGCAATCCTAGCTGTCTACATTAAGACTTGATTATTATTATTTTTTTTTACACATCTATTCTCAGAGTACCTAGCATCACTTTGAAATAAATCAGCAGGCATGGATTTTTCTGGTGAACTTGACCCGCTCTGATTGCCCTTCTTGATCAAATATATTAGGAACAGCAAGGCAGTTTTATTGAAGTCTCACTGTGATTGTTTCCCTTCTGTGTTTTGGTAGTAAAAAGGCTGTTGGATTATACTGTATATGTGCATTGGTAGATGAGGTAGCCAGGGTCCTGCATGATTTTAGCAGATTTCTATAGATGCTAATGATGACATGGTAAACTATTTTAGTGCGTGTTTGTAAAGTATGTGGGTACAGTCATGGGTGCTGTGGTACGTATCTGTTTATGTACTGTGCCTTCCAATGAAATCAAGCACATCAGCAATCACAGATTGTGCCCAAGTCTGGGGACTGCATAAATGTATGCCTAGGTGGATAAGAAGTGTGTTATAATTCCAGAGAGAGACCTCACCCCCTCCCAATTTTGTACTGTTGACCCCCCAATATAAGCTGGTAGAACAACTTAAACATTAGAGCACAAGTAATTTATTCCTAATATCCCTTAGAAGAAACACCAAATTGAGCCTAAACTCATTTTCAACGGTATTCTAAACCATTTGCACTCTAAATCCCAAACCATTCATACTCTTACAGTTTCTACAAGTAAAATAGGTAGCAGTATGTAAAATATAGTTTAAAATATACAGCACAAAGCTATGTAGCTGGAGACTGAGTAACTCTAGGTTTGAATCCCACAGACTCCACTTCTATACAGTGTTACCCTGAACAAGTCAGGTAGCATTTCTATGCTTCATGGCTATACCTGGAAATTATTTTCAGCTCAGTGTGCCTTTTCTGGCAAAATATTATGAAATTAAAACAAAAAAATTCAAATAAAATATATAGACACATAGTTTTTAATGTATTTATTTTACTTACTGTTTCCAATCTAAGATGCATGTATTTAGGTTACATGGATCACTGTGCATCCCTGCTGTGTGTAAGGTAATTATCAGATCAATCTTGTAATTCGACAGTTAGAGGAATTTAACACATGGCCACCACAGCACTGCAAATAAATACAGAAAATATTGACTCATATGGCACCAACATTTTTTTACCCACAAAGCAAATCTGTGGACAATATGCATCACACCTCATCCTGACATGACACATAAAACCAGTATTGGGGAGTAGCTAGTTACTTGTAACTAGTAACTGTATTCTGATTACTTTTCTAGGTAACTAGTAATAATAATGGATTACTTTTAAAATAAAGTAATAAGTTACTGTAATGATATTAATTTCCCCTAAAAGTAACTAGTTACTTTAATATAAATAGAACAATATTTTATTTACTTATTTATTTAAATTTTAATGACCTGGTAGGTACACTGAGACAAAGCTGTCCCTTTTTCAGGGGTAACCCAGGGAATATAAACATTCCATGCATACACCATAAATAATGTGTTGCAATTACAGAGGTATAACTGTTTCCAAGTCCAGTGTACAGAAACTTACAAATATTAACAAGGAAGGACATGGATTAGAAAGAGGAGTATACATGCATTTGTTAAACTTTGTTGTAGGGTAGTAGTAATAATGCAATAATAGTTGAGTGGTACATACAAGATACATCTTCAGTTCTTCAGTTGCTGTGCAGTATACAGTATACATATTTACAAAGCTTCATATAAAGTGAAGTAACAGAAGTGAGGTGTTACAGATGGTTGAGGGCTGGGAGCAAGTTAGGTCAAGCGGATGAGACAGAAAGGTAAGTGGGGAGAGAAGACTTGAGATGAGAGGAGAGGTTATTTACAATTGCAGGTGGGAGGGGGGAAAGAATATTTCTTTGAAAAGGTTTTTGAACTGGGGAAGAGACATACAGGTAAGTAAGCCAAGTGGGAGGCTATTCCATTTTTGAGGGTCCGCAAATGAAAAGGATCCCTTACTGAAGGCTAAGAGAGTCTTAGGTAGACTTAGCATAGGGTAATGAGAGGATCGAAGGGACCTGGTGAAGGGGTTCAGTGTGAGCAAATCTGTGAGGACAGGTGGGGAGGGAAGGCGGATGAGCTTAAACATGGTACAAAGTAAGGGGAAGTCCAATTTAGCTTCAAAGGATAGCCACCCAGGGTGTTAAGCACATCACAGTGGTGGGTTCGAGCTTGGGCAGTTGCAGCACATTGGGCTATTCTATGATATGTTTGTCCAGGTCTGCTTATGATTGAGGGCTTTGCAGAAAACTAGTTGAGCTCCATAAAGGAGACCTGGGAGTAGAGCTGCAGAGGCAATAGTTCTCCTGGACTGTGATGTAAGGTACAGTATAATGAGTGAAGCGTCTGATGAGTAGATTTAATAACTTTATCTGTGTGTGATTCAAATGATAGGTGTTCATTGAGTGTTGCACTGAGATATTTGAAGGTTATGGCCCCATCTAAAGCCTCACCAGTTTAGGTCTTAACTACCAGTGGAGGATGGGTAGACCGATCAAATGAGTTGTGGTGGAACAGCGTAGTTTTTTTGTTAAGCACTAGTAAGTTATCTTTGAACCATGTTTCCAACAACTGGAAGTCTCTCTCCAAGTTGGAGTTGAGGGAGGAGATACCTTTAGAGGGTCTGTAGAGTATGGTGTCATCTGCGTAGAGCTGTACTGATGCCCCTCCACAGTTATGAGGAAGTTAATTTATAAAAATGGAAAATAGTAGAGGACCCAATATGGAACCCTGTGGGACCCCATCTGGGATGGGAGATAGGGGTGACATAACACCAGACCATTGGATACACTGTAGCCTGTTGGTTAAGTAAATGGCTAGCTACGAGTGGGAGAGATTATCAAGCCTTAGATTACGGAGTTTAGTTAGAAGAAGTTGATGACTGATGAGGTCAAAAGCTTTCGTAAGGTCCACAAAAGTTGCTCAGGTTGCATAACCCTTATCCATGGCCTGAAAAATGTCAACTGTGACTCGCAGGAGAGCAGATTCAGTGCCATGTAGTTTCCTGAAACTGTGCTGCTATATGGGTAGGGCATTGGTCTACACTAGGAGTAAGAAGACTTGGTTGTAGAGGATTCTCTCTCATATTTTTGCAATGGGACATAATAAAGAGACTGGCCTATAGTTTTTGACTAGGTTTGCACAGCCACTTTTGTGCACTGGGATAACTACTGCAGTCTTCCATTTGTCAGGTATAGTCCATGTGAGGACGGATTTGTTGATTAAAAGAGATACCGGATGAGCAATTGCAGGTGCTCCAAACTTGATGAATTTTGGTTCAAGGGAGCCAAATCCTGGAGTGCTATCTAGATTGAGAATAGTTTGGCTTGATCAGCATGTCAACGTTTCTGCTCAAGTTGACTCCATACACAAGAAACTTCACACCAGGCTTGGAGCACGCTACCGTAACCGAGACAGCATCCCAGAATCTGCCCGTAGGGCCATTGTGCAGAAAATGATCCTCCCCATCTTTGACTATGGGGACATAGTCTACAGTGCCAGTCCCAAGTCCACCTTAGCCAGGCTGGACCCCTTTTTCTACTCTCTCTGTCATTTTGTACTAAAAGGTCCTTACTCCACACACAACTGTACCCCTCTACCACTCAATGAATCTCACCTCTCTTGACAATCGCAGGCAGCTCCACTGTGCCAAGATCCCAGTCAAGTACTGGTCCCAGTCACTCCCCTCCTACCTCACTGCTGCTGTAGCCAACCCCAGCACCCTAGCATATTCCCTCAGAAAACTTGACTCCCAGTCTTTAGCTGTCCCACATAGGGCCACTGCTGCTGGACAGGGAGCATTCAGCTACCGCATTCCAAAGTTGTTGAATTCCTTCCCTGTGCACATTTGGCACTTCTCCTCCCCCCTGCATCTTAACTTCTTGCTCCCAGCTCATTTCTCCACTACCTGCACATGTGCCTAGGCAGTTTTGTTAAGCCATTCTGTGTATATATCAACAAATTGTTATACCTATCAAGCTATATTTATGCCAATGTATTTAAACAGTGCCTGTATTCTGCTTGTTCCCCAGATCCATTATGTCCTCATATCTGGGCCCATTATGTAGTGAATACCCTTCATGAATCTGAATTGTACTGTCTGTCATTCACCTGTGTATTTATTCCCCTTCCCCAGGATGAATCTGGAATTGAGCAGTAGCCTGCTCAGCATACCTTCCTGGTTAAACACATAAATAAATAAATAAATAACAGTTTAAGAACCTCTGAATGTGTGGTGAGTTTTAGATAGAAAGGGGGGGGTGAGAGACCTCAGCGTTAGAGACCAATGGGTAACAGGGGGTGGCAGGCAGGACGGATTTGTATTTGGCCAGGTCAGTTAAGAATAGAAACATAGAAACATAGAATTTGATGGCAGAGAAGGACTGCTTGGCCCACCTAGTCTGCCCATTTTCCTACCTAACAGATAAGCTGCAGATCCTAGTTAACCAACAGCTTACTTTCTCCTACCCCCCACTAGGACTGCCTTATGCCTGTCCCATGCATTCTTGAATTCCCCCACTGTTCTTGATTCCACGACCTCCTCAGGGAGGTTGTTCCATGCATCCACAACTCTCTCTGTGAAAAAATACTTCCTCACATTACCTCTGAGCCGTCCCCCCTCTATCTTCAAATTGTGCCTCCTTGTTCTTGCACCCCTCTTTTTCTGGATAGAAACATAGATCTGGATAGAAACATAGAAAATAGATTTATGCCAGCAGCTATCTCTGAGGGGTTTGACAGTGTAGTACCTTTAGTGATCATGGTTTGTGCGAGGTTACACTCCTTTCCCTTAAAGCAAAACAAAGCACATTTTATTTATAAAATGCTATTCCAAACTGATCATAGTGTTGTACAGACGTAACTAAAAACACAATAAAAACTACTAAATATATATAATTTAAAATTCTAAAAGAATCAGCAGGATTTAAATAGCAGGAAATGCATGATTAAATAGATACAGCTTCAAGGTGGCTTTACATTTTTATTTTTTTTATTTTAAACTTTTGTTCACTGGGTAGGCACATGAGTCAAGGCCCTTTTTCATGTGTGACCCAGGACTGTTACAAAGACAGCCTAGATGTTACATATAACAATAAATATAATAACACAATACACATATGACATACAGTAAGTACAACATAATATAAAGGTAGGAATCAGCTAAGAGAAACACTGGGATACCAACTTTCTAAGAAGGTATTTCTTCAATTCTATTGTAAATGTGTCATGACTTGTACAATTGTGTGACTCAACAGGAAGATCATTCCAAGTTTTCGGGGCCTTGACTGAAAAGGCTCGATCACCCAATATTGATTTTGTCTTAGGAACCTAAAAAACAGATGTTATGCTTGACCTCAAACCTCTAATGGGCACTTTTAAGTGAAAAAATGAAAACAAGGATGAGAGATCTTTTTGTTGATGAACATTATCAATCAGGCAGCCCAAGATATATAAGCTGTTCTGATCTGGCGGAAGCCCCTGTGTTGCCTTATATAAAAGACAATGATGAGTCTGATATGGTAATTTATATGTAAACTGATAAATACTATAAAATGTGGAGGTCAAGGTAGACAAAACCTGTTTCATTAAGTGTATGAATAAAAATGAGTTATAATATAACTGTGATAACAATATAATCTGGGATATTACAATCCTAGTCTGAAGTGCTAGAGAATGTTGAAGATTAAAAAGAACCACAAGTTTCTGATTTACCTGTCTGGTAATAATTTCAATATGATTACAATATGTTAATTGTGTGTCCAAATAGATTCCCAAAATATTTAAATAAATTAACTTGCTCTAAGACTAACATACTAACATACTAATTGCCAGCAGATTAGGCCTTATGGTCTATCGAGTCTGATCGAACCTCAGATCCCTAGTTGGGTGCCAAGGACCTCCCCCACCCTTGTGTTCCAGAAACCAGTATCATCCATCCCACCCCCTGGCCAAGGCCATCATCTGATACATCTGCTTTCTGTGTCTGTCCCACCCTCTCTTGAAGCCCTCCACTGTGGATTTCTGAACCAGCTCTCCAGGCAGCGCATTCCAAGGATCCACCACCCTCTCAGTGAAAAACCTCCTCCTCTTTTTCCCCCTCACCCTTCCACCTTCCAACTTTAAACCATGCCCTCTGGTGACACCTCCCTGCTTTAGTCTAAAGATCCCCTCCATGTTTACCCTATTTATTCCCTTGAGGTACTTGAAGACCTCAATCATGTCCCTCCCCCCCGTCTTTCCTCTCCTCTTCTCCATTGAAAACAGGCAGAGCTCCTCAAGTCTGTCCTCATATGTCAAATCCCCTAGTCCTCATATCATCTTAGTTGCCCTCCTCTGTACCCTTGCCAGGAGCTGTATGTCCCTCTTCAAATGTGGTCTCCAGTACTTTACACAGTACTCAAGGTGTGGTCTAACCAGTCCATTGTACAGAGGCAGAATCACTTCCCTGCCCCTAGAGGTGATCCCCCTTATGATGCATCCCAGCATCCTGTTTGCCTTGCTAGCCGCTCTCCTACACTGCTCAGAGTTATTCATACATGCATCCACCATGACCCCTAGGTCTTTTTCCCCTGTTGAGGCCTCCAGCACCTCCCCTCCCAGGGTGTACCTGTGTTTAGGGTTTCCCCGCCCAAGATGTAACACCTTGCACTTGGAGATACTGAAATTTAATTTCCATGTGTGAGCCCAGCTTTCCAGGGTGTTCAGGTCCCCTTGCAGGGCCAATGTTCCCTCTTCCTCCTCAACTACTGCTCCCATCCTGGAGTCATCAGCGAAGAGACTAATTTCACACCCTATACCCTCCCTGATGTCCGATATGTATGCATTAAACAGGATCGGACCCAGGACCAAGCCCTGACAGTACCCCACTACCTAGCTGTCTAGGATTTGAGAGCTGCCCACTGACCACTACTGTCTGGGTGCATCCAGCTAGCCAGTTTTCAATCCATCTGACCTTCAAAGGCCCTACTCCCAACCAAGTCGGTTTCTCCACCAGACCATTGTGGGGGACAGAGACAAATGCCTTGCTGAAGTCCAAGAATAATACATCCACAGGCTTTCCCCTGTCCAGTTCTGATGTTACCCATTTGTAGAACTCCACAAGATTGGTTTGACATGATCTACCTGGCACAAACCCATGTTGCTGACTATACAGACCTCCCACCTCCTCCAAGTACACCCCCAATTGTTCCTTTAGTGTACTCTCCATTAATTTTCCCACCACCGAGGTCAAACTGATGGGTCTATAGTTACCTGGTACTTCTCTCAACCCCCCTTTATGGATTGGCACCACATGTGCCTCTCGCCAATCCCTAGGTACCCTCCCTGTCTCAAGCGACTAAACCTGAGTGATTAAATATTTGTAATTCATCAGTAAGGAGTTGACTTGGGACCAGAAACTTTTTGGGTTAGTAAGATTTTTTTTAACTGCAGAGAATGGAATTATTCCTGCTTTGATTTATTGGATTTTGACTTGCAGGTGTTACTCAGCTCTTGATAGGATAGCCAGTCAGATGCTAGTCCAGATTATTTGAAAGCATTCCAGGCTTTATCTAGAGAGTGCATTAGGTGTCTTAGTTCCTGGGATAGCAAGGGGAAGTGGTTTCTTTTGGATCTTCTTAATTTGAAAGGAGCATTGGAGTCAAGGATGGAGAAGAAGGTGCTAATAAAGTATTCTAGTACCTGATTTATGTCAGGAAGGGAGGTGATGGGAATCCAGTTAATGGAATAAGACTTTGCATAAAAGCAGCAGTACTGAAATTCGTTAGGTATGTGGTTTTATGATTTTTTTGGGGAGAGGTAGTAATTGTTCCTCCAGACACAGAAGGTAGGGGAGTGATCACTTAGAGCATCCCTTAAAACTTCTGCAGCCTTGATGCTATGATTATTAATATTATTGGTTAACATCCAGTCCAGCAGGCTACGGTTGCCTGTTTTCAGGTTAAGTCTGGTAGGCTGGTCAATTATGTGCTCTAATTTAGCAACTGAGAGTGTGGTCTGGTGGTGGCACTATTTGGGCCTAACTAGTCTAGATTAAGGTCTTCACAAAATACAAAGGGCCTGATTCTAAAAGAGATACGCCTTACGTAACAGCACTTGCACCAAAAAGAATGGTGCAAGTGCTACTTATACCAGCAGTTGCAGCTTGTGGGATTCTACAATGTGGCCTGCAACATGTCACAGAGCACTTGTGCCAAACAGCAGTTATGCCAGCAGTTGCACCATAAATCCTCTGTGACATGACGCTAGGGGGTTTATGGCAGTAGTTGCACCCTATTCTAGTAGAGCAGCAACAAAGTCCCCAATGTTGGGATCCTACAAGAACCCCCAGAGAAGAACCATCAATGTAAGTTACACCAGCATTTAGCTGGTGTAGCTGTACATATGCCCTCTGGGGGTTCTGTAGTCCCACTGCACTCACTTCATGATGTGACCCACCATGCCCAGAACACCCCTGACATCACCGCACAGGGCAGCCCACAACCCCACTAGTCCCTGATCCCCCATAGCAGAGGTGCCCAGCTGGGCATCTCACACTCCCTGCTGCCAGAACCTCCTAACCATAAATGCCCTGCAGGTCAGCCCACACACATCATGCCCCTGAACCCCACACTGCTATCAGCCCTGCAAGTGCTGTCCCCCATCAGTCCCTGACCCAGCGTTATTGCCACAAATGGATAATTATTTACAAAACCCTTAGATCCTATTCTAGTATTTACCTGCCCCACCCAGCAGTGCCAGTCCACCTGCATCCCCCTCACCCATCCCCCAGCTGGCGAGCTGGCACAGATCCACCTCTCACCTCCACGGCCAGCTGCCGACTGAGCACCCGCATGAGTGCTTACTGTATAGGCGTGCTCAGAAATGAATGTATACTCATTCATTTCCTGAGTGCATCTACACAGTAAGCGCTCATGCAGTGCTCAGTCAGCAAGCTAGCCCTGGAAGATGAAGTGCCAGTCGCCAGCTGGGAATGAGAGAGGGGAGATGGTGGACTGACACTGCTGGGTGGTGGTGGGGGCACCAGACTACCAGGGATCTCAAGGGTTTGTAATAATTAGCCATTTGCAGCAATAAATTTGGGTCAGGAACTGATAGGGGACACAGTCTCTGTGGGGCTTTGGGGGGCACTTATGCTTACTGGGGGCTTCAACTTGCAACATGCCCCTCGGGTATGCCCTTAGATTGGCATACCTTTCCGCATCTTGCAAGTCATGATACTTAGCTGCGGAGACCATGCCCCTTCTAGAATAGAGTGCAAGGTCCAAGTTGCAACGGCATTTGGTGCAAGTCGCCTTTTGTGGCAACTTGTGCCAAGCTTCTAGAATCGAACCCAATATCTCTGCATGAGACTGAGTCTACATTAGTGAAGAATTTGGAGTAGGAGGAGGAGGAGGCAAGGTTGAGGGGTAGGTAGACACAGCCTATTGTTATTTGTTTGACTTGACCAAGGGTTACTGAGATAAAAAGGTGTTCAGCTGACAAATTAATATTTAAACCAGGGAGTTCACCAGTTGTCAGCTTTGCCCTGGTATAGATCAGCAACCCCCTCCCCAGAGAGACGGTTACTCCTATAGGAGGTACATCCAGGTTGGGTGATTTCATGGGAGAAAATAGAAGGCTTTAGCCAAGTTTCTGTGATGCATACAGTAGGACATCAGGTTTGTAATGTCTGACCCACACTTTAAGTTCATCCATTTTGCTCCTGACGCTTTGGATGTCCATTTGGGCTATTTTAAGTCCCTTTATATTGGACCAGTTAGGACTTGAGGAGTGGGTGTTAGGTTTTACCACACTTCTAGGACCAGAGTTCAGCTCAATATCACCCGATAATAGCAAAAGACACATCTGGGTGGGAGTAGTGGGTGGAGGGAGAAATGGTGTCTTGAGAAAGGTCTTGGTCCATGGCAGGCTTAGTGTAGTTTTATTATGCTGGGCCAGGGCCAATAATCCCAAGGATGAAGAGAGCACTAAGTGGAGTACATAGCGTGTATGAATCAGGATGTGGTGATGTAGATCCATGGGAGATAAATAAGTTCATAGTCCACCCATTCCTTAGCATGTTATGGTAAAGACATGCAAGGAAGGTGCAGGATATGAGGAGTCCCTTGGCAAGGTAGATACAGTATTCATTTTTCTGGGTTGTCAAGGAACTGTGTATAGAGGGGGAATGAGAGTGATGAGAGATTTTTTATTTCAACCTGAAGAGTATTAGGTGTCAGCTGTAAAGGGATAAAATGTGGATGGCAAGTGAAAGTTCTGGGTTTAGAGGGATAGTATTGTTCCAGCTATAGTAGGCTTATGCTTACTTATTGTGTTGACACCCTGTAGTGGCTGTCTGGTATAAGCTGCTGGTAGCAAATGGAGAGATAAATGTTTCTGGCCAAGAAGTAACATGCATGCATCAGTTCTAGGCCAGGGGCTATAAAAGAAATGATAGCCAAGGATGGGGAGCCACTGAAAAAAGTGGCAGCAGGAAGATCAGGGAGCTGCACAGGGGTGAAAGAGAGAGTGTCTTTTACCGTGGGTGTGTGGCAGCTCTGGATCCTGTGGGTAGTGGGGCAAGAGAGCCCTGATAGTTGAGGCAGGGATCCGAAGAAAGAAAGCAGTGCCTAGGGGGGAGTGGAGAAAAGAGGAGAGAAGATTAGTTTCACCTGTTAATAAAATGGGGAATGAAGTAGGCCACAGGTGGGTGGGCTGGAGAAGATTAGGTTACAGAGAGGGAGAGCTGCAGTCAGGATAAGAAAGGAAGATCAGGAACGTGTTGCTGAGACTGAGAGAAAGTGGACAGTAGGTGAGAGAGAGAGAGAGAGAGAGAGAGAGAGAGAGAGAGAGAAGAAATTAGGTAGAATGGCCACTAAGGCTAGCAAGGTGGTATGCATGGTGTACAGTGGTGAGAGTTAATTTATTCAGGTTACTATCTAGATTTTTAATCTGCAACTAATCTGTAAAAAAGCACAGTATAAATCAAGCTCCTGAGTTTAACAAACAGCAGCACCATGAGTATGTTAAGAACATAAGAATTTTAAGGCAGAAGGGGACCTCTTGATTCACTTAGTCTGTCCAGAATACCTAGCCCCCTCCTCTTAGACTATTTCCTTTTTTGTGCAGTGTTTATACCACACATGTTTGAATTCCCTTACATTTTTTTAGTCTACCACCTCTTGTGGTAGGTTATTTAAGGGTTGATCACCCTCTCGGAAAAAAGTACTTCCTAATGTTTCCCCTAAATTTACCTCCTGCCAGTCATAAATTGTGGCCTCTTGTATGACTCTTTGATTTCATCTGAAACAGGTTTTCCTTGCACACTGTGTTAATTCCCTTCATATACTTAAACGTTTTGATCATGTCCCCCTTGTCTCTTCTCTGTTCAAGTGAGTACATCTGTAAGTCAGCCAATCTGGTTTCATATGACTCCTGGTGCAAACCCTGCACCATCTTTGTTTCTCTTCTCTGCACCGCCTCCAGTCTGTTGACATCCTTCTTCAGATGTGGCCTCTAAAACTGGTCGGAATATTCCATGTGCTGTCTGACCAGTGATCTGTAGAGTGGCATTATCACCTCTCATTTTGGCTAGTTATACCCCTTGCAATGCATTCAAGGATGCCATTTGCTTTCTGCAGTGCTCGTTCACGTTGCTTGCTCACCCCAAGGTCATCTGTAATGATTACGCAAAGATGCCTGACCACCTGTGTTACTTCAAGCTGGTGTCCTTGCAGCATGTATTCCTTCCTGGGGTTTCTTTTACCCAGATGCATGACCTTGCATTTTTTGGCACTGAACTTCAATTGCCAATTTTTTGACCTTCCTTCCAGCCTATTCAGATCCTTTTCCATCTTCAAGACTCCTTTTTGGGTGTCCACCCAGTTGCAGAACTTTATATTGTCTGCAAACAGGCATACTTTCCCCTCCAGCTCATCAGCGATGTCACTGATGAAAATGTTGAAGTGGATGGGGCCTAATAGTGACCCCTGTGTCAGTCCACTGGCCACCATGCCCTCCCCCAACTGAGCTCCATTAATTAAGACCCTCTGTGTCCTATCCTTGAGCCAGTTTGCAATCCAGTTTACTGTCTTCTGACTAAGTCCTGTATTCTCTAACTTATTCATAAGCCTTCTGTGGGGTACAGCATCGAAGGCCTTGCTGAAGTCTAGGTACACCAAGTCCACCGCCCCTCCCTGATCCACTGTTCTGTTCACCCAATTCGAAGAATTGTATCATGCTTATTAGGCATGATTTTCCTGCCATAAATCTGTCTTGCTTGGGGTCAAGTTTTCCAGATTCTTTTTGATGATCCACTCTTCTGTCTTTCAGCAGGGTTTCCATAAATTTGCCTACCACTGAGGTCAGACTGACTGGGTGGTAGTTCCAGGCTGTTCTTTGCTTCCACTTTTATGTAAGGGTACCACCACAGCCTTTTTCCAGTCTGGTGGTATTGTGCCACATTCCAGTGACTTATTAAAAGATCAGTGAGCAGTGTTACAATTTCTTCCCATAACTCCTTTAGAATCCTAGGGTGGATTCCTTTGGGTCCCATTGCTTTGTCTACTTTTAGTTTGCTAAGCTCTTCTAGGACTCTTTCTCTTGAGAAATGGAAGTCATCTGCTGTTCTACTGTTGCACACTGCCTTTTCCATAGTAGGGTCGCTGCCTTGGTCTTCAATGGTGAAGACTGAGCAGAAGAATTTGTTTAGCACTTCTGCCTTGTCTTCATCCTTATCAACTATCTGTCCTTCAGTTGATTTTAGCCTGATTATCCTACTCTTACATTTTTTCTTTCAGTTATGTACCTAAAAAATGTTTTGTCCCCCTTTTGTTACTCCCTGCACTATTTTCTCCTCTGTCTGGGCTTTGGCTATCCTAATAGCCTTTCCCGCTTCTTTTAGCTTTGATATGTAATGCTGCCTGTCTGCTTCTTTCTTTGTCTACTTATACTGCTTGAAGGCCCTTTTTTGTTTTATGAACATACGAACATACAAAATTTACCAGCAGATAAAGGCCTAGAGATCTATCAAGTCTGCTCGCATGTGCAGCTAGCACCCCTTATTCTGCAGCTGCCCCTCCCTTCCACCCTTCCCCTTGATTAACCTTCCCCCTTGTCCTATCCCATCCCCTTTTAAAGCAGTCCACTGTTCTACTGGATACCACTTCTGCAGGTAACGCATTCCACCCAGCCACCACCCTATCTGTAAAAAAGTGTCTCCTCATCTCTCTCCTGAACCTTCCTTCCTCCAGTCTCATATCATGGCCCCTGGTGGCCCTCCCCTCCGTTACTTTGAAAAGCCCCTCTGTACCTGTCTTGTTTATTCCTTTCATGTATTTAAAGGTTTCAATCATGTCACCCCCGTCCCTCCTCTCCTCCAGTGAGTACATGTTCAACTCCTTCAACCTCCTCTCGTATGATGTCCCCAAGCCCCTTGATCAACTTTGTCGCCCTGCTCTGCACCCCCTCCAGTAACCTAATGTCCCTCTTCAGATACGGGCGCCAGTACTGCACGCAGTACTCCAGGTGTGGTCTAACTAAAGACCTATACAGTGACAGAATCACCTCCTCCCTCCTCGAGGATATACCCTTGCAATACAACCCAGCATTTTGTTGGCCTTTGCAGCTGCCTTCCTACATTGTGCCGAGTTGTTCATTGACCCTGTAATGAGCACACCCAGATCCTTCTCCTCCTCTGTCTGGGCTAGCTGCACTCCCCCCAGCTGGTAACTCCTCCTTGGGTTCTTCATCCTAAAATGCAGCACCTTGCACTTTTTGGCATTAAACCCCAGTTGCCAGGTGTCTGACCAGGTTTCAAGCTTTGCCAGATCATCCTGCAACCCCTGCCATCCCCCTAGGTCATCCACCACTGCGCCTACCTTGGTATCATCAGCAAACAGGTTGATCTTGCTCTTGATGTCCCATGATATGTCTGCAATGAATATCCCAAACAACACTGGTCCCAACACTGAGCACTGTGGAATACCGCTCATCACTGCCCTTGGGTGTGAGAGCTCCCCACCCACCACCACCCTCTGTTGCCTTCCCTGAAGCCAGTTTCCTACCCATCTCCCCAGCTTTGCACCTGCCCCTTTGCCTATTAACTTCCTTCCCAGCCTTCCATGCGGCACCGAGTCGAATGCCTTACTGAAGTCCAGATACAGGACATCCACTGCATGGCCCCTGTCCAGTTGCCTAGTTACCCAGTCATAGAACTCCACCAGGTTGGTCTGGCAGGATCTGCCATGTATGAAGCCATGCTGTCTGCTGTCCTGTAGTCCTTTGGCCTCTAGGAGGGCCACCAGCCTCTCCTTCAGGATAGTCTCCATTAGCTTACCCACGATGGATGTGAGGCTCACTGGTCTGTAGTTTCCCGGTTCATCCTTGGGGCCACTCTTGTGGAGGGGCACCACATGAGCCATCCTCCAGTCCTGAGGTACAAACCCTGAATGTAGTGAGGCATTAAATAGGTCTGCCAAAGGTCCTGCAAGGACCTCTGCCAGCTCCTTCAGTACCCTGGGGTGGATGCCATCTGGGCCTGGCGCCTTGTCCACCCTCAGTGCCTTCAATTCCACTCGAACTCTGTCCTCCATGATTTCCCCATCTGTCACCCCATCCCCCCATTGTTGCTATTTTTTGGAAAACCACAGTGGCTTTTTTCTTCTTCTTGACTTGCTGATGTGCTTTGTGCACTGTTCAGTAGCTTGAAGTAAAGCTGTCTTCAAGGCTTCTCAGCTTCTCTCCACGTCCCATGAGTTGTTGATTTCCAGCAAGTTTCTTAACTTGGTTTTCATGGTGTTGAAGTCTGCCTTGTGGAAATCAAGTATTTTGAGCTTTGTGTGACTTGATTCCGCTACCCTTTCCACTGTTAACCAGACTGACCAGTGTCGCTGGTTCCCAGATTTACCCCTACGGTTATGTCTGAGATTCTGGTGCTGTTTGTTAGCACCATGTCCAGGATATTCTGTTCTGTGGTGGTGGAGGACTGCACCAGCTGATTAAGTCCCGCCCCCTTCAGGGCAAGTAGGAATTCTTTGCTGCGTTCAGACGATGCCGTGAATGAGGACCAATCTACATCAGGTAGATTAAAATCCCCCTTTAATAACAGGTCTCTTTTGTCGACCATCAAGAAGATGTTTTCCAGGAGCTCCTTGTCTATGTCAGAGTCTTGAGAGGGAGGTCTGTATATGACTCCCACTCAGATGGGGGATTTGTCCCCTGCTCCTAGGATGACCCATAGAGTTTCTGGTCTTTACCATTTTGCTTGGGCCTCTATTGCCAAGATTCCTTCTCTTACATATAATGCCATCCCCTCCCCCAATTTTTTCCAATGTGGTCCTTCCTAAAAAGTGAGTAACCTGGCATAGCGACGTACCAAGTATGGTTCTCCACAAAGCAGGTTTCCGTTACTGCTAACCAGTCTAATTTGTCATCTGTCATTAAAGCCTAGAGGTCAGAGATTTTATCAGACAGACTAAGTGTACTGACACACATAGTCATCCATCCCTGTTTTGTGTGGCGTTGTGAAGTAGTAGAATAATTATGCTGTATATCAGTGTTGTTTCTCTTGTGCCTATTATGCTTATCCCTTTGCCTGTTATGGGAAGTGTCTTGATAACTACTGGTGTCGAGATCACTAGAAGAGGCCTTTGTTGAACTAGCTGTTGGTGGGGAAGGGGCTTCTGACACCTTTCTTGTCATGAGGTGTCCTTGCTGCTCCTCCCCACTCACTAGTTTAAACGGTCTATGTGCACGTCGAGTTTTTGTCTAAGCACCCGAGTTCCTTGTTTGTTTAGGTGCAGACCATCAAATTAGTAGAAGTCCTGCTCCCAGAAGTTGTACCAATTGCTAATAAAGCCGTGTCCATTTTTCTGGCACCATTGTTTAAGCCAAGCATTGAGTTCAGAGATGTCTCTCTCTCTCTCTCTGATCCTGTGCCTGATTCTGCCCTTTTCCCAAACAGGCAGGATCTCCGAGAAACAGAGACTGGATGAAAGAGAATTAATTTTGCTGAATAGATTTATGATGTTATGTTTTGTTTAGTCTCTTCTACTGTGCCAGAGGCTATGTCATTTGTGCCTATGTGTAGGATGACATGCAGTTTATGGTCCATGTTGTGTATGATAGTCAGAATGCGGTCAGTGTCCCTCCACACAGACGTACCCAGGAGACACCTAACAATAACTTTTGTATGGCCGGATTGCTGAAGGTGAGACTCCACACCTCGAATAATGGAGTCTCTGACTATTAGTACTTGTTTTTTAGTGGTTGGTTTGTTTGCTGTTTTGGTGGACTTTTCAATGTATTGCTGTATTGGATCCACCAGTTCCTTACTCTCCAATGTCTCTGTGCTAGCTACTAGTGGAGAGTAAGTATCTGTTTGTTGTGTGCACAGGTGTGGTTTTTGACCAGTTTCCAACCTCCTGGTCTGTTTGTCCTTTAAGGCAATGCAACCCATTTGGTAAAGGACTGTTTGTTGGTGCTGTTTTGTTGTGTATAATGGAGAATTGTTCTTAGATAGTTTATCTCGGTCCTTGCTGCACGGAGTTGAGTTCTTAGGCCTCTTAGGCCAGAGCATATTGGACAGTATCTCACTCTCAGGATGTATGATCTCATGAAGAGTGAGACGCAGGTGTTGCAGTTTAAGAGCTCAATTTGAGTACTGACGAAAGTAGTATGAGGATGGAGGAAGAGCTGATGTAGAAGTGGACAAGTGAAAATGATAATTATTTTTTTTTGTCCTGGGAAGGAAATGTGGACAAAACAGAGAGATTATCTAAGGTTGGTGCCTAACTGTCAGTACTCTAGCTGACAGTAAGGAGAAATCTTTGTTTCTGCTACCAGTAAAAACAATCAGTGATGTTCTGTCGTTTAGATGTAGCAAGACCTTGTTGAAGCAATATAGCATAGTGGTCTAAGGCTCTGAGCTGCAAATCTGGGGACATCCAGCAGACCAGACCTGGGTTTGAATCTCACAGCTTCCACTTGCATACTGTGTTACCCTAAGCAAGTCACTTAACTTCCTTGTGCTCTCAGGTCAAAATTGGAAACAAACTATGGCTTAGTGTGCTTTTCCTGGTTAAACAATTTCCCCTTCCCCCTTGTTATATCAACTGTACATAAAACCAAATTACACACAGAACTGATAGGATGGAAAGAAAACTTGTTGTTTTTATGCTAAGGTGGCGGGGAGTAAGTGTTCCAACAGCTCCTTATGCTGAGAGAGCAGCTGCTGGTCGTGTCTGAGCAGAGTGAGTAAGGAGAAATACTGCCTCAGTGGAGAAAGGAGCCCAGACTGTGCACTTCAAGGAGGAAGCAGTCGATGAAGATCAGTGAAGCTCAGCAGACAGTAAGGCTAGGGGCTGGATCCCTCTTGGGGTATGCCTCCTAGGGGTGCCCTTTTGTGTCTGAGCTGTTGCTTCTGGCTGAGAGCATTCTATTAGCTGTGTACAAATGCTGATTTACATACAGCAGTCAGGAATTCTGGGTAAGTGTTCCAACAGCTCTCTATGCTGACAGAGCAGCCGCTGGCTGTGTCTGATCAGAGTGATCGAGGAGAGAAACTGCCTCAGTGGAGAAAGGAGCCTGGACTGTGCACTCCAAAGATGATTCAGGTAGAACTACTGTCCAGGAATCCCTACTTCTGCACCTGTCAGAATCTGCCTTCCCTCCATGATTGGTCTCTCTCCCAGCTGGTGAAGATCAGTGAAGCTCAGCAGACAGAAAGACCAGGGGCTGGACCACATTTGGCGTATGCCTCCTAGGGTTGCTCTTTGTGTCTGCGCTGAGAGATGTTAAATTAAGTTCCTGAATTCTAGATTTTTGACTTGCAACTAAGCAGTAAAATAGGTACAATTTAAATCAAGCTCCTGAGTTTAACAAACAGCAGCACTCAGTGTAAGCTAAATTAAGTTCCTGAAATTCATGACTGACTAAATTAAGTTCCTGAAATTCATGACTGACTAGCAACACTCAGGGTAGTTTTTAAATAGTAACAAATGAGGCGAGATAGACTGAAAGAGAGAAAATAAAATAAATATGAAATCCAGCCAGGCAGTGGAAAAGTGACTCATTTACAGACTCTGCACACAGATGTTGGGTGCTTCCAAGTTTGAAAAAATGGCGCCTTTCTTCATGAGTGGCTGTTAGATTGAGGCAGTTCTTATCTGCTTACCTTAGGAGCAGGGAGCTGCACAGGGATGGAAGAGATCACGTTCTTTTGCTTTGGGTGTGTGACAGCTCTGGGTGACATGGGGAGTGGGACAAAAGAGCCCTGATAGCTGAGGCAGGGGTCCAAAGAAAGAAAACAGTGCCTAGGGAAAAGTGGAGAAAAGAGGAGAGAAGATTAGTTTCACTTGTTAATAAAATGGGGAACAAACTAGGTCACAGATGGGTGGGCTGGATAAGATCTGGAGAAGATCAGGTTACAGAGAGGGAGAGCTGGGCACAGGGTCATAATGTCGTAAGACATCATGCCATAGCAATATACCATCCTGCCAGTACAGTGTGCTATATTGCAAAAGGCATAATTCTTGTTTTCTTGGGGAGCTCTGCCCGCCTCATCCTAGTATCTGTGCCCCAAATCCCTCCAACTAATATAACTAACTCCGGGGGGGGGGGTAACACTTAATATCACAAAAAAAATTCCATGTGTCTGGGACAGGGAATCAAAACCCATTCCCAAATGCACTGCTTGCTTCCCTTGCTGCCAGCTGCTCATTCCATCGAGTCATGGCAGCTGCTCGATGGACCCCTGTCCAAGCAGGATTTTTATCCTGCACTGAGAAGAGTGAGAGGATGCACTACTGCGCATACTTCCTTTTGAGTTTTGCACCCTTTCGCTCTTACCTACCGTGCTGTTCCTACCTTGCAGTCATGTCACGCACTGTAGAGTGTGCAATATTTTGACCCGGTAGGGGAGAGCTGCTCTTGGGAAGGGAGGTAAGATCAGGGACATGGGGCTGAGACAAAGAGGAAGTGGATAGTATGTCAGAATAGAATCTGGAAAATGTGGATAATAGGTCAGTAATAGATGGGCATCCATCTGTTACGGTTGCTGTAATCCATCAAGGGGGTTGGTGTGACTTCGTAAACTTCAACAGTGAAGCTCAAGAGGTTTATGACATCACTGAAATCTGGAGATTCTGCAGGTGTCTTTTGATAGTCCGTTTTCACTGTAAACAAAGGCTGCTCAGCTTACTGCATGCTCAATTTATTACAAAATTAGCAAGGCTGAAAAACAGTACCTTCTAACCAGCACTTTGTCAGTACCCAGCATCTTCACCTTGCATGTTTAATGCTAGCTGCCTACCATTTTTGCCTTTTTGCACTATAAAAAGTTTAGACAACATTTCATAACTGTGAGATGCCATTTTTTGTAGCCTTACTGTATTCAGTGATGTAAAAAATATTCTTTAAAGGAATGTTTCTATCAACGCTCTAATACAAACAATAGCCCCAAACTAGTGTTATTTTGCTAATTCTTTTTCTTTTATTCTTTCTTTATCAAGGCAGCATCAAAAACTTTTTGACCTTCTGACACACGCAAGTATGTTTCAACTAGGTTCTATAAAGTCATGGCAAAGAAAAAAGTCACTGTACCAGTTATATGCATTTGTCATGCATGGAGGTTTTAGCTGCTCCTTTTCATGGCTCAATTGCCACAGTTCAGCTTCAGCTGAAGGGGCCTAAAAGTCAGATGTGCTTGTGTGTGTGTGTATTTATGTGGTGCGGGGTTATGTGTTTGTGGTGGGTGTGGGGTTGCTGTTACACTGAAGTGGGCTTGTGTTCAGGTACATGAGATAATAGTGTTACATTGTGTTATGACTCTGAGTTCACACACCAAATGAATATTATCTACTTTTTACTACTTATCTTCCCCGGGTATGGGGCTAATTCCATTGGGTCTTATTCAGATTCCCTAGACTGCTACTGTACATACAGTAGTTTTATTATATACTGCCAGTTTTGTGAACTCTGAACATATTGGGGTGCAGGATCTCATTTGCATTGGGGTCCTTGACAGATCAAATTACATTGGGCTAATATTGTAGCGATTGTGGAAATGAAGGTACGTTAGGACTCTTGTATCACATACATAGCATACATTCACTTTTAACTAGTTATCTTACCCTAGGGAGTGCAGACATTTTATTTCATTGTGGTTCTATTCAGAATCCTTGGACTGTTACTACACATACAGTAGTATGATTACATAGTGTTGCATTTTTGAACTCTGTACATATTAGCATGCATGATCTCTTTTACTTGGAGGTTCATGACAAGTTTAATTCCTTTGGGTAACTACTGAAGTGACTGATGTGAATAATGGTGCATTAGGACTCGTGTGTGTGTGTGTGTGTGTGTGTGTGTGTGTGTGTGTGTGTGTGTCTGTGTGTGTGTATATCTCTCCTTACAACTACTAATCTTCCCCACGGGGGGGAGAGGAAAGGCAATTTAATTCCTATGATTTCTTATTCAGATTCCTTAGACATTTTCAGCACATCAAGTAGTTTTATTAGACACTGAGAATTTATTGAAATCTGTACATATCAGGTTGCATTGTCTTAGTTTCTTAGTGGTCCTTGACATGCAGCTTTTTGTTTGGCTCTTATACTACCAATTTATATTATCATGTCTAAACTCCTGATGCAACACTTAAGGACTTAAGGTTTATGGAGCATAATAACCAATTTCAGTGCATAGTTGGGAAATGTTTCCAGCTAAGTTTTGCATTCCATATAGTGTGAAACTATTGCTCACTTTAGGTAAACTTTACTTTAAACCTTTTGTATGCCATGTATATTTACTTTTTGTAGTTCTGTTTTGTGGGGCTTGTTTTTAACTTACAATTATGCCACATTTTAGCATGTCTTTAATCCAAGTGGGTTTTGCTTTTAATGAACTGCATTTTTAAACACTCTGGGACACTCATTATTGGGTTATGCAGCTCTCTGCTAAAGATGTTCTTATTTTACTCTTAAGGTATCTCTAAGTCATTTTAATTTATGTGCAGTGCACTGCCTGCCTGTTGTTATGCTCTAAGCACATCTGACCTTTAGGCACTTTCAGTAAGCTTAGCTGGTACTATTCAGCTTCTATGATATTTCTCCTGTTATTTTTTAAATTCGTATTTTAAACAATGGGATTTTTCCTTTTTTTTTCCTGCATGATCTGGATGTTAAAAGTATAGAATATTCTAAATAACTGTAATTAAGCTTCTGAGGAAGGAGTGGGTTGGTCCAACAGCTAAAGCACTTTGTTCTTTTTGTTACATCTATGTTGATCCAATAAAAGGTATCAAATCATTTGCTTCTAGATCTAAAGTATTTGATGAAATTTGTTTGAGGGGGCAACAGATTGGCCAGTCTATGTACAATTTATAGATAGCTAGCTACATCCTTGCATGTCATCAGTTGTGGCTCTCTATAGTAGCCATTGTGAACCCTGAGGGAATCAGGGCCAGCCTAGCCATTGTAAGGAAAAAGGCAAGTAGTCTGTCTGTGGTAGTTCAAAGCAGAGCCACTCAGCCAGGAGCGGGTGCTCTGTGGCAAATAAAATGATCAGTAAAAGAAAGTCACGGCACTCACCCTCCTGTGATTCCTCTTTTAAGAAATGCAGTCCAAGCAGAAGTGCATTCAAATACAATGGCATTTATTTGAAAAAGACAAAGTCCAAAGTGCAGAGTGCAGGGTGCAAAATACAAACAGCCTCAGCTGTGGAGAGCAGCAGAGGTCACCTGACATTTTACCAATTACTGGCTTTCTCAAACATGGTGCCCTCTATTGTCTGGGGTCTTTTATAACAATTTAAAGACATGCAACTACATTAATTAGTTGATACGTAGTGCATTCATTTTACAAAGTGTTACTACAGTGTAGGAAAAAATAAACATTAAAATTTCCAGGACACAGACATTAACACAATTCAGCACAGATATCAGGATTTTGCACTTTAATTTTAAACTTTAAACAGGGCAGTATTTATTTAGAACAGTCCCTTGTGGCTGTGCATGTCTGGGACAAATATAGCAAATGACTCCACTTAAAATATATTATTCACTCCTAAGGGAAAACATCCTAACCCCTTTTATTATAGTCTAGGGCAGTCTTAAATAGGACCTTGTCTTACGTCCCTTTTAGAACCATTTTAATGTGTGCAAACAAAGGGCTTGGTATAACTGAAGCGGGGGGAGACAAAAAATGAAGAGAAGGGGACAGGAAGGGGAAAGGGAAGTGGAGGGAGGATACAAGTTACATAAAGAAAGTTAGAAGTATCTTTTAAGTTGCATGTTCATTCTAACAGTGCAGGAAGATATCGTTACAAACATTACCGTCACTTTAACAATTTGCATGAAACAATACATAAACAGAGACAGAAATCATCTGTCTACTATGAGTACTAGTGCCCACGGACCAGCTCTGCTTCTGAGAATCAGGCTTCCAGATCTGGGACCTAGGAGAAAACATAGCAGTTTATGAAAATCATGGCTAGGAACTGGGGCGTACTTATTTTAACAAAAAGGGTTCTATTTCAATTTGATCATTCAGATCCTTTTCATGTATACAGGCCTCCAACTTATAAATCTTGTAGTTTTCTCTTCTACTTAGGGCCAGTTCCCTATCGCCCCCTCTTGCCCCTAAGTATACTTGTTCTTGGCTTGTGAATTTCAAAATGTGATATCACCTTTAGCCTAGGAGTTGTGCATTTTCCCTGCCATTCTTCATGAGGCAGGGTCATATCATGGTCATATAGAAAATTTGGTGTAAAAATATTGAAAAGCAAATTATCAATATTTTTACCCCACATTCCTTAGATGTCCTCAACTGCAGCCTTATTAGCTCTAGCCAGATGTTGTTCTATTGGTCACCTCTTGCCTACTGTAACCTTCCCGTTTGCATACTCCCCTTTTACCCCATTAAGCGTTATCACTTCCTCATACCTCCCTTCTCCTCTCGCCTCCTGCATTGTCTTCCTATTTTAGGGTCTCTCTAACTATCCTTACTTTACTGCATTCCTCTAATAATATGTACCTTACTTCCTGAGTATACCCGACTGTCTCAATTCACTACCCCCACCCATTCTAGTTTCCTCAAGTCTTCTTACTCTCAGTATTGATGGTTTATTATGTTAGTACAGTAGTCTGTATTTAATTTCACTAAGGTCTGCTGCTGTACTTGTGATAGTGTAACATTGATTGCAGGGCCCTTGCCAGTTGCCACACTGTTTGTTCATTTCCAGGGATGTGTGATTGGTGTATCTGGGTATTCTGCCTAAAGTCATTTTTATTTTCTTATCTCTATACTGAAATAAAGTATGGCTGGCTTATGTGTGTGTGGGATGCTCTTATTAATGGTGGTATTATAGGGCTGTACCTTCTTGGTGGATACTTAACCCCTTGATGTACACCCAAATCATGACCACTGCTCCAGCTCAAATGTTGATATGTCCAATCTAATTGTCGTCACTGAAATATTCTGGTTGGACAATTTGTCCTTACCATTTTGTCTAGTGTTGAGAATGATTAGAACCCTAAAAAGACTTAACCAGAGATCAGGCACTTGCTAAAAATGTCAAAGATGTTGTTGTGTTTTCCTTTTAGTTTTGTTAATACTTCTTGCCGCAGGGGATATTGAACCTAACCCAGGCCCTAGCTCTAGTCTACCCCAAAAGCAATGTCCAGCCCCATGGGACGGGCTTAAAGGACTTAAACTTGACCACCTTAATATAATAAGTCTACTTCCAAAGTTTAATGACCTTATAATGTGGGTACATCAGTATCAGCCAGATGTACAAGGGATATCTGAAACCTGGCTTAAACCTAACATTCCTGAGGATGTGTGTGCTCTGCCTAGTTATATCTGATGAGGGCAATATAGGCAAAGGCCCAAAGGGGGGTGTTCCTTGCTCTATATTAAGGACCATTTAAATGCATCGGCAGTGCCTTGTCAAACATTCACTGATGTGGACACGGAGTATTACCATGTTGTGATCCTATAAGGGAAAGGTCAAGAAATTACATCTGCTCTGTGTGTACATACTGTACCTCCTATTGGTGGCCTCAATTCTCTTGATAAGCTAACTGAATTATTGGGTGTCCAGGTCAAGGGTAATGAGTTCATTATACTGGGGAACGTCAGTGTAGATTGGCTTGACAAAATAGGACCTCTGTAGATCACTATCTGAGTAAAATAAATGCCACACAGATTATTGATGAACCCACTAGGCTGACTAAGGCTGGGGGTATGGCTACATTGCAGAACTGGATCCTAACATCTAGGATGGAAAGAAACTCCCTCTGTGACATTCTTCCTGACTCGATCAGAAACCATTCCCCCATCTGTTGTCTGTGGAGGGCTAAATTCCTGACTCCGCCTCCAAGATTGATTAGTTTCTGTGGTTTCTCCAAATATGACTATGCCATTTTCAAGGCTGACCTTGCATGTATGGACTGATCCTATCACTGGGCCATTGATAACATTAATGATGCAGTCACTTATTTTAGTAAGGTATTTAGGGACTTACAGGGCAAGCGTGTACCAACTACCACTAGAAGAATTAGGGGTTTTGCCAACAAGTGGCTAGGCCTTTATTTGCTTGCAAAAAACCAAGACAAACACTGAGGGATTTTTAAGGCATCTGGAAGTGCCTTTGATTGGGTAAAATATAGGCAACTTCTATCCCAGTGTAAAAAATCCATAAAGCAAAGCAAGTCTACCTACTATAAAAATCTTCTTACTGCCACCATGGGAACCCAACATTACTGGAAACAAATAAAACAATGCCTAGCCCAGAATAACAATTCTGTGCCCCTGATATGGTCATCAATGACATAAATTGCAATAATCCTTTCACTATTGCCAATGCTTTTAATGTGCAGTTTAGTGAACTTTCGATGTACATGGGTTCCCCTCCCATTAATGAACTCCTCCCCTGGTAAATTATCTACCTGTCTGGTCAATATGCAGGACGTACTCCCTCTCTTCCATCTCAGAGTGGTCAAGGTGACTGACGTATGTAAATTGCTTAAACAAATCACAGTATCTAAATCTGCAGGTTCCGATGGGATCAAGCCTAAACAACTCCAGCTTGCAGCATTGGAAACTGTACCTGTGGTAAACAGATTGTCCAATCTGTCCCTAATGACTGACTTAATTCCTTCTGCCTGAAAGCTGTCCCATACTGTCCCCATATTCAATAAAGGGGACCCAAAAATCCCTAATACTGTAACTACAGGCTCATTGGTGTCCTATCTGTGCTAAATAAAATCCTTGAAAAATTGGTTGCTACCCAGCTTACTGACTACTTGATTAGTCACAATCAGATATCTCCACATTAACATGGCTACAGGAGTGGTCATAGCATATCCCCCACCTTCTTAACACTCCCCAATCACATAGCCACTGCAATGGAGAGAAGTGATTATACTGGCACTGTGTTCATAGACCTAACTAAGGCATTTGACCATGTCAGCCACACCATACTGAATACCAAACTCAAAGATCTTGATCTGGCGCCCTCTGCCCTTAACTGGTTCAAAACTTACCTTCAGTATAGACAGCAATTGGTCAAATGAGGTATGTCTCTCTCAGAACCTTGGCTATCTGTAGTTGGGGTTCCCCAGCACTCCATTCTGTGGTCACTTCTATTCTCTATGCATATCAACAACCTGCATGAGTGTCTGATGTACAGCACATCTATACTATATGTAGATGACCTTGTACTTGTACCTGTTGCTAGCTCCACCAATATCAACAAATTAAACACCATGCTCTACTATGACTTACATGCAGTACAAACCTAGTTATTACAAAACAAATTGCTCTTAAATGTATGAAAAACACAAGCTATGCTTTTTGGCTACCCCCTAAACTATGAGATTGTCAGACCCCAATCAAAATCTCTTGCATTGATGGTACTATGCTTGATGCTGTGAAGACCTTTAACTACCTTGGAGTTACCCTAAATGCTTCCCTTGATTTTCAGTTGCATATACTTAAGATCTGTAAAGCTGTGAGTTCTAGACTTGGCCTGGCATATAGAATAAAGCAAAATCTCACCTCACATGCCTGTTTATCTGTCACAAGGGGTATACTTCTCCATAAACTAATGTACAGTGAAGCTCACCAGGATGAAGCCCAACTCTGCAGAATTCTGCAGTTGAGTTACTGTAGGGAACAATGCAGTTTCAATGGGAATTAATCCCTTTTGTCATGCAGGGAAACTGACACTGAACTTGATCCTAGCGGCATTCACTGTATAATGCTGCTGTTTATTCATCTTTGGCCTCTAAACTGGACTTAAGGAAATGGGAAGTTACATACAACAACATATGCTGGTTTGTCCCTGCAACAAATAGACTTGTTCACCATTGCACCCTTTAGGAGAGGCTGAAGTGGCTCCCTCCCAACACTAATCGTGACTTGCACAGTCTACAAGCTTCTGAGAAATCAACAGCATCAACATCTTGCTGCATTGTTTCAACCACAGAACAATCCTTATTGCTTAAGATCTATGGACCTTGACCTGTTTACCATGCCTTATTTAAAGACTGATCTTCGGTTGTTGCATTTCAGAACTTTGATTCTAGGCTATGGCACAATATTCCACCGATATCCATACTAGTTCAACTTCTGGGGGCTTTCAACATGCCCTTTGTAAGCATTTACTATGTACTAGAGAATATAACTGCTCTTCTAAGAGGCAATACAGCAGGGCCTGGTTATTCAGAGCAGTTGTGCGCGTGGTGCAACTGAGTTATGCCAGCACAAATACACAGATGCACCACTAAGCGATATTCAGACATGGCCACTGAGCAGCGCAAATCCCATTGCACCATTCACACAACTATAAATTATGCTGCACAAATGCAGGGGGAGTTCCCATGAATATGTGGCGCAACAGGATATTCAACCGGAAGCCATGGCACAAGTCCGGAGCAAACCCAAGATGTGCCACCAGACTTTTTCCTATAAAAACAGGGTGCAAACACACAGACAGCGGTTCTGCCAAGGGGGAGAGAGAGAGACAGACAGACTCAAGAACAAACACAGAGGGAGAGAGACAGAGAGGTGGAGTGGGAGAGGGAGAGAGGGGCAGAGAGAGAGAGAGAGAGAGAGAGACACACACACACACACACACACACACACACACACACACACACACAGACAAACAGTGTACTAGGGTGGCAGACAGATATACATCGAACAGCCCAGGGGACACACAGAGTGAAGGTGTAATAGAGAGTGCACCATTCCTAATGGAGGCTGTAATGAGGGGTGTGAGGAGGCAGAAGGAACAGCTACATGGCTGACAAAGGGCCCATCGGCGGTATGCCCGACACAGGTGGTACCATGCCCTCATCACCTTTGAGAACTATAGCGACACTGAGCTCATGGGTTGATACCACCTGAACTGGACTATTCTGAGGCAGCTCTGTGAGCTGTGCAGTGAGGAGATGCAGGCACCCACCAGAGAGAGCCATGCCATGTCCGTGGAGACCAAGGTGACTGCCATCTTGTGCCTGCCCACCATGGGCACCTTCCAATGATCAACAAGGGACACCATGGGCATCAACCAGTCAGCCACACCCCACCTCCCCACACAGTTAATCAATGCTGTGCTGCCAAATGCTTCAGAATTTTTACGTTTCCCCAGAACACAGGTGGAGAGTACAGCAAACATGCAGGACTTCTACAGGATGGCACACATGCTCTGCATGATTGGAGTCATTGACTGCACCCATATGGGAATCTGCATGCCACCTGGCCCTGAGGGCATGGCATACATCAACAGGAAGGGGAGCCTGAGCATTCACTGCCAGGTGGTGTGTGATGCCATGGGGTGCATCATTAACGTCTGTGCCACACACACTGGGAGTGCACATGATGCACTCATCTGGCACAGCTCTGAGCTGTGCTACAGGTTTGAATATGGGGACATCCCCACTGGCCTCCATGTGGGTGAGTATGGCATGGGTAAGGGGCGATGAGCATAGCAGACCTGGGGATGGGGAGGGCAGGGTGTGCATGGGGTTGTGGGTGCCAGAGACGGGCAAGGGGCACTGTACAGCATAGCATAGGGCTAACCATGTCAATCTACACACAGGTGACAACACATACCCACTGAGGCCCTGGCTGCTCACCCCCTACCAAAGACTATGGTTCCCAACAGAGGAATGGTACAACGAGGCACACACTAGCATGTGCAACATCATCAAATGCATCTTTGGCATGCTGAAGGTAAGATTCTGTTGCCTAGACAGGTCAGGCGGTGCCCTACAATTCAGCCCCTCGAAAGCCTGTGGTCTATGCTTGGCATGCTGCATACTGCACTACATGGCCATTGAGCATGGGATAGCTGTCGAGGCTGATAAGGATGACAGAAGCGGGGATGACAGAGACAATGGGCTAGAGGGGGTAGAAAACCACATTCTGGAAGGAGGGACCTCTGACTAGTGCAGAAGGCATGATGCCACAGAGACACAGTCACACAGGAACACTTTGGTGAATGCAGGTAGGTGGTGTGGTACGCATGCATGGGCCACACAGACCAGCACACCACACATTACACACACACACCCACCCACACAGGTGGTGGAACATGGCATGGATCAGATGCATGGCACCACTGCACAGGCACAACTGGTGCTAGACTGCCCTCATCACACCCATGCAACACGGTCCAGCAGCCTGGCATGCACACACAGGCAGCCTGCGGCGTGACACACATGCGTGCCACCACAGGTACAACACACACCGCCCATGTGTGCACAGGGCAGCAGCAGCAGACTGCGGGCAGGGCAGCACAAAGCTCAGGGCAGTTGTGTGGTACCACGGCCACCATGGGCATTGGGCAGCTGAGCCAGGGCTGATCAGCAGCCACAGGCTGCGCATCAGCCATGGGGGGTGTGTCTGACAGCCCCCCCGAGGGTAGAAGCATGGGACCATGACTGTGTCCTCATGGGGGATGTAGGTGGCTGAACAGGCCAGCCCGGAGTGTGCCTGGGATGCCTACATCCAAGCCCGGCATCCACTGTGTTGGGGTCACCTGACACTGGGTCCATGAGGTGGACAGCACACTGATGGGGTCCCCTGTGCATGACCATGCCCTGTGGCAACCAGCAATGCAAAGTCATCTACAATTGCACCAGCAATCCGATCCATGGCCACAGTCATGGCCTCCTACATGTGTTGCAGCCCCTCCTGGATCTGCACAGTGTCCCTGTCCTGCTGCTCGGCTAACTGGCACACCTCCGTCCCGCAGTGCACGCACCCCAGTGGCAAGCAGCATGGATGCCCGCAGCAGCCAGATGTGCTCAGCCAGATGGTCTGCATCCTGTCACTCCTGGATGGGATGCCAATCATCAGTGGGTGACCTGCCATGCTGTCCAGTCCCCCTCTCTGGTGGACGCTGCACAGTGGGATCTACAGGGGAAGGGGTATGGCAGGTGCACCAGCAGTGGACCCTGTGTCTGGCTGCCCGGTGGCACCCACAGCCTGCTGCTGTCACACGTCTGGCTGCTCTATGCCACCCTGTGCCTGCGTGGGCACACTACCACCTACGCAGTGCACAGCAGTGGTACCAAACACCACTGCACATGCAATGCTGGCAGGCAGCTCTGCAGCCACCAGCATGGCGCTGGGTCCTGACGCTGCCTGTGATGCCATCAGAGGTGACTCCCCCACAACATTGCCCATGCTGTCCAGGATCAGTGTGATGTCATCATCGGAGTTGGACCCTGCCTGACCTGTGTCTCTGCACATAGGACACCAAGGCTGGCATCCTGCAGGAACATGTCCAGGGCCTCGTCTGACCCTAAACCAAGGACACCAACAGGCACTGTGGTGTTTAGCCATGGCCTGACAGGCCCCTGGATGCCGGTGGATATCGATGGTTCATCCTTAGGAGCCATGCTGCTGTCCACAGGAGCTGTGGCCACTGCCGGCATGCCATTCTCTGCATGGAGGCATATTGGTGCTGCAAGAGAAGGAAGGAGTGTCAGTGATGCATTGACCACATGTGCCCCCCCTGTACACTGCTGCTGTATGGGTCCAGCAATATGCACATGGCTTGCAGGACAGTGGCATGCACACCAGCATGCCTGTGTGTACACCCTCTGGGCCAGTTCCTGTGCATGACTGCAGTGCTGGGCTGCCACCCATCTGGAAGCCCCTCCAGGCACACCCTCCACTGAGGTGCGCTGGATTTTTTTTTAGTTGTTTTTTTAACCAGGTATAGCACACTAAGCTGAAAGCTTTTTTACAGGAGAGACCTGGGAGCACAAGGAGGTTAAGTGACTTGCTCAGGGTCACACAGTATGCAAGTGGAAGCTGTGGGATTCAAACCCAGGTCTGGTCTGCTGGATGTCACCAGATTTGCAGCTCAGAGCCTTAGACCACTGCGCTATACTGCCCACAATGGATGGTGGCCGCCACCAACTTCTCTGTTGGCATCAGTGTGGATGCGTTTGCTGGCCCTCCTCCGGTGGCAGTACGGGATGCTCTGATAGCTGCCACCTTCTCCTTTATGTGCCACCTGTCCATCCTGACCTTCTTGCAGCACTCCTGTGCTGACCACTGGTGGCATCCATGCTGGTTGATGTAGGCCGCCACCTCCTCCAATCCGGTGGCCTTGTCCTTTGGTGTGCACATGGCACTACTCAACAGGGCCTCCTTGTCAAGGTAGGCCTTGAATAGGGCATCTGCCTCTCTCCCTTAGTGAAGTTGGGTCTGTGCTTCCATGCAGACCCATGCTCCTCACCCTCTTCCTGTCCTGACATGTTGCCTCCTGTAAACATGGACAGCACGGTGTGTCAGTGGCAGCATAGCCCCAGGATGTCCCACCTTGCAGTGCTGGCATCTCCCTGTCTGTTGCTGCAGCATCCCCAACTTACCTGTCAAGGTTGCAATACCGGTCCATGGCCTGTGCAGTTCCTTGGCTCTTATGATTTGCAACGCATGCAAATGAGGTTGTGCTCAACAGTAATGATATGCTAATGCACCCACTATGCCGTGCATTGGCTGATGAACTAATTTTCATAGGGCATCTAAATAACGTAGACATGTGCTGTGTGCGTTGGTGTTGCACCAGAGCAAGCCCATGGCACAAAACCTGCGCATGTGAGGTGTGCATGCCTGTAGTGTCCATTTGCGCTACATGTTCAACATTCCAATCGCTCACTATGCACAGACTGCGCAATTCATAGACACAGCACATGTAGTGCATAGGGGACTCTGCACATGTTCGCACATACTGCCATGAACCCTTTTACGCAGATGGGCAATGTGCGCAATGGTCAGAGACCTCTGACCTATGAGTCACCTACATGACCCCATGACCCCACTGGGCAGTGCGTAGTGTGCATGCCCATTATTGCACAATGGTCCAGCATTGCACTTCCTGCCATGCATCCCTGGGATGTGCTATCATGCTTGTCAATAGTCTATCACTCATCCTGAACCTGTGTCATCCACGTGCGCAAGTCCCCACCATTTTCACTGCCACACTGTGTCAAGACCATGACGCAAGGGAGTGTTTGCCATGCACACAATAGGTCCGACGTGGAGGCGATCAACCTTGTGGCCTATGTATAGCCATATGTGGACCAGCTCTTCGGCCAGGTGCCCCTGCAACAGGCCAGGGGCATGTTGTGGCACACCAAAGCCATGGCATTGGAGAGGAGGACTGGAGTTCATTGGACCATGGAGCAATGCAGGCACTGGAATGGTGACCGGTGGAGGAGGGACTCTGACTAGTTCAAAAGGCTGCAGGCATGCATCAGGCATGGTGCAGTGCCATAGCCAGGTAGGTGTATGCATGTTGAATGTCTGCCCAGGTGCTGTTCTGTGGTGGTGATATCCTGCCTGGCATGCCCTGCAGTCAGGTACACTCTCATTGTACACATCACTGACCATCATGGCCAGCTGCTGCATGTGTTGTGGCTGTGCTGGTGTGCAGGACACATGACAGGCAGGGGCATGTCCTGTGCACAGAGGGCTGTGTGTTGGGAAGGGGAAATGCTGTTGTGCTCAGTTACTGATGTCCATGATTCTACCATTCTTCTTTCCATTCCCAGGGCCGGATGGCCACAGGCAGGCCAGGGCAGAGGCAGACCGCAACCAGGTCACCCTGATGGGGGAGAAACAGCACCAGCTGCACTGCAGGGGGCATGTAAGCAATGTCATGGTCATTATCACTGTACATGGGGGGTGCCAGTGGGGAGTGGGTGTGGCCATGTGCCATGACAGCTGTGTGTGTCACAGTGTGCATCATGCATGCTACTGTGGTGCATCCATTGGACATGTGTGCTAGCTGTTGTGGGTGGGCATGCAGACGGCTGCCACTGTTGTTGCTGCAGTGCTGCTGGTGCAGTGTGCTACATGACTGTCACTGTGCGGTCATGTGGCCGTTGTGTGGTGGGGGACCACCTCTTTGCAGCGCTGTGGTGTGCTGTATTGATGGCTGGTGTTGCAACCCCCGCAGGTGTCCATTCTGCATTCCCCAGGGTTGTGTGCTCCCACTGACCATTGCACACTGTGGGTGGGCATGGTTCCCTGGGCCATTGCACTGATCACCTGTCCTTTCCCTTGCCATAGGTGTCGGGCATCTGGTGGCCAGATGTCCATGGAGGGTGATTTTGGGACTGCTGCGTCAACTCCTCCTTGTGGTGTCAAGCATCCTGGATGTGGTAGTTACCATCAGGCAAATGGTGGCAGCAGAGCAGAGAGACAGGAAGCATGATGGGGAAGCTGTATGGGGCTTCACTGGACTGTTTCGTAGATAGACCCTGTTTTCCATACCTTCCCCTACAGTTCCCCCTTCTGCTGTACAGTCCCTGTTCCCTGTCCCCTTCACTCACTCTACCTATCCTATCCCTGCCCCTGTTTTCTGTTCCTCCTTAATCACTATTTTATAAAGCATTTATCACATACATTCTTGTGTCTGTGTCTGCTTTGCAGGTGGTGTGTGGAGTCATGCTGCAGTGGCCCAGTGTTTCTCCATGGTGTGTGCATGGGGGGGCACATGTTGTGCTACCATGGTTCCCTGTTGTGTACTGTGGTGTGTCACATTGTGGTGGGAACCATCCCCCAGTTCAGTGGGTGTGCTTTGGATTGCCAGTGGGGCAGCAGTCAGGGGTGTGTGGGGGGTGTGTGTGCATAGTGGTGGCACACAGCCATGGTCATTGTTCCGGTCATGTCTGCACACTGGGTTGGGGACCTCTGCTTTGCATTGGGCACCCTGTCCCGTGGTCTACCATGTGTGTTCATCACTTCCTATTGTAACTTTGCAGGTCGTGCCTGAAAAAAGACTTGCTCTGTCTAGTGCACCTACTCTTTAACAACAACTAAAACAAGCATTATATTAAGTGTCTAGTGTTGCCTGTCAAACTGCAGCTATTAGGGAATTTACACTATGTAATTTCTCATCTAATAACTGAAATGATTAGCAAAATGTGATTTGTCAAGTGATAGTACAAACACTGCAGTATGCAACTGTCCTTACCTAGCACTCATCTCTTTGGCTTACTGTACAGTGTCCCCTCCCAGTTCGCACTAACAAGACCAAGTAAACAGCAGCCCCCAGCCAGCAAACATCAGTGCAGTCCTGTATGCATAGCTCACTCTTTCAGTATGTGCTCATTTTAAAAATGCAGCCTCCCTATCCCATGTTATGGAATAAGGCTGTATATAGTATATATCCCAGTATTCCTTTTAGGGGATTTACATTCAGAAACATTTAGATTCAGATTGCTTTGATTTCCTGTCCTGTCTTGATCCAACTGCCTTAAACACCCCCTCTATCAGCCAATCCACACTCTGCCCTGACCTTTCCACCTATCAGGGCAAAGAGCTTTTTTTCAAGTTTTCTTGACTGCCCAATGGGGCCTCAAACTTACCATGTGGCCTAGGATGCTGATCCTGCTCACTTTCTTTTGACTACTTGCATCCCTGTTGCTCATGCCCGACAGGGGCATGTACCTGCAAGTGTATGCATGTGTGCCTATTCCCCTCCCTCGACTCTCTCCTAAGCATGGTGAAAATCCCCTGTGCATGTCCTGCTATGCAAGTTGCAGCCCGCATACCTTCAGGTGGGATCCTTCTTCCATCTCGCCATGTGTAAGACAACACTGCACTCCTCTGCTACTGCCCAGAACTAAACTGCAGCCCTGTTGGCCACTGCCAGATGAGGGAAGAGCATCCCATGACATCTCATGACCACCCTTGAGTACTGAACATCTTTGTTATGCTACCATCTTCCCTGCCTCACACATCTCTCAATATTGGCTTCCAGCAAGAGTACTGTATAATACCATTTTCACGCTCACCTGATTTTTCTAGCAGGAATGCTGTCCACATATTCTCTCCCAAACTCTGTCCTCTGATCTGTTTTGGATCTGAGCATTCCCTTTGTTGGGCCCCAGAACATACCCTCATTATATTGAGCAGTCTCACCCTATTCAGTAGCCCTAACTCCACCCCCCACCTTATTTTCAAATGTCTGTGGTGTACTCCCTTCATCTTTAGGGTCACATGGCTATAGTCCCACCATTGTTTTCCATCATATCAATAATGGGAGGGGAAATCAAGCAATGGGCATGCACTGGGTTCTGCCAAATTCTATATTTTTAAGATTTCTTTCAGTTGTGGAGGAGGGGGCAATAATGTGTTTGCTATTGCTGCCTCTCCAATAGGGAAATAAGGAGTTGGGATGATGCAAATCCAAGTGAGCCTGTATTTCTGGCTGATTCTGTCATGGGCCAGTCATAGCTTGATGCAACCCATGTGTTGTGACCTTGCCATTTCTGTGATTTCCCATGTGAGCTAATGGTGGCTCACTCTTTTATCTGACACTGAACTAGTTAATTGATCTGTGAGTGATCTTTGCAACCACTCCTTTATTAATAAGAAGCAAGACAGATAGTAAGTATCTTGCATGAGGGAGAGGCTGCTTATCGAGCAGGAGGTTGAGGAGAACAGTTATCAGAGTTTGAGGTTACTGAATGAAATTGGTACAGTTCCTGTCACTGTAGATCTTTTACAGGAGGAGAATAAGCCATAAGGGGTGTTGGGCTAGATGTTGTTTTACTGTTATACAGTATTTGCCATTTGTTTACAGCAGCTGGAGCATTGTGGAGGTGGCAGCTTTGTCTGCTGGTGACAGTGTGGTCTCGGACGTATTTTGCTTCACTTCTCCCTTTGCTGTTGGATGATATAATTCTATATTTTGCAGAAACAGGACTTATTATGGTTGAAGCCCAGCAGTGGCAATGTCGGGTGGCTCCAGGATCCCTGTAGCAGATTGCTGGCATGACTGCTCAAGTGACAGTAGAGCAGTGGATCAGCTGAGTCTGTTTTCACAGTAACTTTTGTCCACAAACTCTAAAGATTGTTCTTTGGTACTGTTGAATATCTTTTTCATTAAATTTGGTTAGATTTTGTTAAACGGAATTGGGCTTTAGGTAATTGTTGGGTTGTCAAGCTATGTGTGATGGCCTCAACAACTGGTATTACCTTATCCCTCAAATCAACTATATTGACCCCATGCATTTTTTCAAATGATCGATCACAGGCACTCCACCTGTCTGAGAAAAGTTTTGTACAGTTACAGTGGAGGAGATCCCAAGATGATAGCTAGGAGACAACCCACTTAAACTGATCTAGTACTGGTAACCACATGGCTGTTGGTGGACTGCCATGTGCCACTCGGTCTTGTCTTAGCCAGGGATCATCAGGTGATCCTTCTTGAAGGTAGAAGCAAGCTGCTTTGAAACAACTGGGAGCCATGAAGGAGACACAATATTGAACTGGTGATCTTCAAAAAGGGTCAATCTTGCTCAAATCTGAGGGAGGTGTACCTTACTTTACTTTAAATTTTACACTTGGTATTGCTTTGTGTTTTTTTTTTAATTAAGAAGGGGTTTGCAATACTGCTTATGTATTTGTAGATGGGAAGTTTAACTTCAGAGGAATTGAAATACTGCATAATTATTTTTCCCTTGTGGATAGCCATTTTTTTTTGTCTACTAGCATTTTGGTGACAGTTTGCATCAAACTATTTTTGGTACAGTGAACTGTTTACTGGTAGCTGAGGATCTGTCATTGTAAGGCCTGCATTTTAGTGCAGGTTAGTGGAGGTTTGTGTATTTGACCAAGACAGTGCCTCAGGTGGTGGAAACTGGTTTCCTCTGAATGTTGTCAGACCACAGAACACCAGGTTGTATTAAGCTTGGTCAATGGAGGCCTACATCATATATATTGGACTCAACTACTTTATTGTTCTCTGCCTGAAATTGTTTTTTGCAGTGTATATTCACTGTTAAATTGTTGTTCAAGTTGTCTTGCTGAAGCAGAAGGTCAGCACTCACCAGGGTGGTGGGTCAGGCTGTAGCTGATTGTTTCTGGAGGCACTGGCTTTGTCCCACCACCCTGCCCCTCACCCCACCCTCCCAAGGGTGTCATCTCCTCTATACCAGGGGTTCTGGCATCACTCCCCAAGAGGGCAAGGGGCATACAACTGTCATATCCTTAACAGCTCAGTGCACTGCATAGAGGGTAAATGCACACACACACACACACACACACACACACAAAAAAAAAACACACACACACACACACAAATATTAAACAGGAAGGGAGAGAGACATGTGGTGAGTGGTGCAATGCACTGGCTGTGGGGTGGCAGTCTTCTGGGAGACATTTTAGAGGCTGCAATTCTACCCTATTTTCAGGCAATTCTCTGCTTTGAAGGAGGAGGTTGCCCATCTCCAGGGCAACCTGGTGAGGAGTAAGGAAACCTCCCCCATCCAGAAAACACCAAGGTCACTGCTGCTGCCTCAGATGTTGCCAAGAAAGAGGGGGATTGGACCATGGTGGGCTCAAGGAGGGTGAGGGTGGTGGAATAGAGGTGCATCCCTCCAGTTGTTCCTCTGCACAATTAGTATGCTGTTCTGGCAAAGCGTGGTTCCTCTATGGAGGCACCCACAGTGGAGACCAAGGAGTATGCTGGTAACCTCCAGAAGGGAGACCCACAGGAGGGTGGCATGGGACACCACAGGGGAAGGAGGCAGCTCCTGGTAATGGACTCAATTGTTAGGTGGTAGAACTGAAGAAAGGGCCCTGAAAGAACTCCTAAAACCCAAGGTGAACAAAGCAATGGGGCCTGACAGGATTCACCCCAGAGTTCTAAAGAAGTAAGGGGAGACCTAGTGACACCACTGACTACCATTTTTAACAAATCATGGGAGGATGGTGTGGTACCTGAGGACTGGAGGAAAGCAGATGTGATTGCCCTTCACAAAAGTAGGAGCAATGCAGAGGTAGAAAAGTACAGACCTATTAGTTTGACCTTAGTGGTAGGGAAACTGATGGAATCACTTTTAAAAAAATGAATTGTTGAGTACCTAGAGGGCAGTGGGGCACAGGACCCAGGCAGCATGGATTCACAATGGGAAGGTCATGTCAGGCAAATCTAGATTTCTTTGGCTGGGTGACCAAAGTAGTAGACCAAGGTGGGGCTATGGATATGGCCTAACTAGACTTTAGCAAGGTATTTGACACAGTCCTACACAAAAGATTAATAGGCAAGTTAGTTAGCCTGGGAGTAGGTCCCAGGGTGGTAGTCTGAGTAGCAAATTGGCTGGACAACAGGATGCAGCAGGTAATAGTAAACGGAGTACACTCTGAAGAAAGGGGATTACTAGTGGGGTACCACAAGGTTCAGTAATGGGACAAGTCCTCTTTAATGTCTTTATAGGTGACATTGCAGAGGGGCTGGAAGGAAAGGTATACCTCTTTGCAGTTGACACAAAGATCAGCAACAGGGTTGATAGACAAAGGGGTTGGAAAGGATGAGAAGGGACTTGACAAGGTTGTAGTAATGGTCAAAAGTATGGCAGCTTAGATTCAATGCAGGGAAGTGCAAAGTAATGCACCTGGGAAACAAAAACCCAGGGAAAGAGCACACCATGGCGGGGAGGTACTAACAGTAACAAAAATGGAAAGGGACTGGGGTAGTCATATCAGATGACCTTAAGGTACACATAGAAAAGCAATGTGAGAAGGCAGTAAGGAGGGATGGGGGGATACTGGGATGTACAGGGAGAGGCATCACCAGTAGAAAACAGGAAGTTGTTATCTCTCTTTACAGAAAGTTGGGGAGACCCCATCTGGAGTATTGTGTGCTGTTCTGGAGACCCAATCTCTGCAAGAACATAGACAGGATGGAGGCAGTCCAGATTAGAACAAATAAAATGGTGCAGGGTCTGCACCAGAAGCCATAAAAAGAGACACTAAAAGTGCTTAATATGTATACCTTTGAGGAAAGGAGGGAGAGTGGGACATGATAAAAACTTTCAAGTACCTCAAGGGAATCAACAAAGTCCAAGAGGGTAGCATCTTTTAGAAAAAAGATGTGCAAGAACTAGGGGGCACAATTTGAAGATAGAGACGGGACGGCTCAGGGGTAATGTGAGGAGGTATTTTTTCATGTAGAGGGTGGTGGACACAAGGAATGGCCCTCCTGAAAAGGTTGTGGGGTCAAAAACAGTGGGGGATTTCAAGAATTCATGGGACAGACATAAAGCAATTATAGTGGGGGGGTAGGAGGAAGTAGGCTGTTGGTTAACTAGGATCTGCAGCTTATCCAAGAGGTAGGAAAATGGGCAGACTAGGTGGGCCAAGCAGTCCTCATCTGCCATCAAAGTCTATGTTTCTATGTTTCCTTCAAGAGGTTTGTGTTACCAGTGGTTGAAAAAGGTGCTGGTGAGGCCCCTCCTCAAGAAACCAACTTTGTACCATAAGGTCCTAGCAAACTACAGACCTGTCTCCAACGTCCTATTTTTAAGAGAGGTTATTGACAAGGTGGTTGTGTTGCAGCTTAACAAATCTCTTGAGGCCTTTGACATCCATGATCCATTCTTGTATGTTTTTGGGTCTCAGACTGGCTTTTGTCTCAGCATATCACTGAGACAGCACTGATCAGGGTGCAAGATAATCACTTCTTGGTGAAAGACAAAGAAGAGTATACAAGCCTTATTCTCTTTAATCTATCTTCTTTGTTTGACACTGTGGATTAATTTGTTGCTGTACTGCCTAAAGGACTATGGGGGACTCACTGGGGTATTGGCTTGGTTTAAATCCTACCTAGTAGAAAAGATGCAGCAGGTACTGTAGTTTGTGGTAAAGTTACCTCAAAACCTTCCCTCCTATACTGTGGTGTTCTGCAAGGCTCATTTCTGTACCTCATGTTGTTTGCAGTATACATGCTTCCTTTGGGTGATGTCATTATGCAGCACAACTTGAGTTTTTACTGCTATGTAGATGACATTTATATGTACTTGTCCTTTGTGCCTGGAGTTATTGACTATGTCCTCCTATGTAATAAATGCCTATCCAAGATCCAGGGCTAGATGGGGTCTATCTGGTTAAGACTGAGCACAGACATGATGGAGGTGCTAGTGGTTTATTCAGGTCATATCAAGTGTTCTGGCAGGGGCAGTGATTGCATCAGGGTAGAAGAAGCCAGAAGGGGAAGGGGAAGGAAGGAAACATATTCAATTTAGTGCTTTAGAGTAACTGGTAATTGCTATTTTTCTTTTAAACTTAGATTGTGGGCTTTTAGTGACACTATACTTTCTTTGTTGTCTTTACTTATAATTATTTTTGGGCTGTTGAAAATTTAAAACATAGTGGTGGTGTAATTCTGTGCTGTCTTTAACTGCTGCAAATTTTATCTTGGCTTGTCTGACTGCCCTGTAGTTGGGTGAAGGGTGTTAATTGTCTGGCCTCTGACCTCAGCTACGTGATAACTGGAGGTGGGGCTTAGTCAGAGTTAAAGTAGCAAGCAGAGTCTTATTTTCTCAGAAGCCAGAAGGGGAAGGAAGGAAACATATTCAATTCAGTGCTTTAGAGTAACTGGTAATTGCTATATTTCTTTTAAACTTAGATTGTGGGCTTTTAGTGACACTATACTTTCTTTGTTGTCTTTACTTATAATTGTTTTGGGCTGTTGAAAATTTAAAACATAGTGGTGGTGTAATTCTTTGCTGTCTTTAATTGCTGCAAATTTTCGCCCCCCCCCTCAACTCTTAATTATATGCCCTGTTAAATCTGATTGACAGGAGCTAAACACAGGGTATAGTAAGGGGTGTGAAGTAGGAGGGGCATAAGGGGGAAGAAGCCCACCCTCAGCACGACAAGTGTTTTGACTCATTTATTGGTTTCTTTTTCTTTAAAAAAAAAAAAAAATTATCTGAGGATCAGTGGCAGGATTTTTAGTACAGTAAATTAATAAAAAGGGAACTAGGAGAGCTTTGGTAGCAGACAAGTAGTGGAATTGCAGTATAATGTGGGGAGTGGTGCAATGCAGTGGCTGTGGGGCAGCCATATTCAGGCAGACCTTCTGGACACTGAGCCCTATCTGCATGCATCTCTCTGGACTGCGGGATGAGGTAGTCAGACTCAGAGCGGAAGTAAACTGGGTCAGGAATACCATCACCCCTATCCAGGGACCACCCAGTCCAATGCAACTGCCTCAAAGGATGCCGAGAACGAGGAGCACTTGGATGACAGTGGGCTCAGGGAGGGTTAGGAGCAGTCAGGCAGAGGCACATCCCAGATCCTATTCCACTCAAGAACCCATATGCCACACTGGCAAATGAGGACAACCAAATAGAGGTACTCAGAGAAGTGGAAGGAAAGGATGTGGAGGTTAGCCAAGGAGGTGACCTCAGCGGGGAAAGCAGTGGACCCCAGAGGAGGAGGAAGTGAATCCTGGTCGGGGACTCCATCATAAGAGGGATCCAGCTAGGAACACAGGATGGGGTGACAGGGAGGTGCCTACCAGGTGCCACGACATGGAGGGATGGAAGGAAGATCCTGGGGATCACTGGGAAGGCAAGACGGGAGGGTGAGCTGGATGTCATTATCCACCTAGGTACTAATGACCTGGCAAATGGGGAGCCAAAGGAAGTTCAGGAAGAGTTTAGGAAACTGGGAGGGTCTCAACAAGTAGCTACTTCTGTCCTTTCTCAGAAGTACTACCTGTGAGAGGCAAGGAGAGCATAGAGTGCATGCACCAGGAACTTTAACTCATGGTTGAAGAACTGGTGCTGTGAGGAAGGGTTTGGATTCATTGGTGACTGGGGACCTACCTGGAGGGATGGAGGTTTGTTCAAGCCTGACGGCCTGCATCCATCCTGGAGGGGAATCCAAGCACTCAATGATAAGTTTAAATGCTACATTGACAAGCATTTAAACTAGCAAAGGGGGTGGCAGGCCAGCAAGGAGGGTACCTACTTGCTCGCCCCCCACAGCTAGCAGTGGAACCAGTGAACCAGAGGAGTGGCTATCTCTGCAAAGCAGTGTGCAAAAGATGGAGATTAGTGCCCAAGAGGTGGATAAGCAGAAAAGGGGCAAAATTCAACAGAAGGGCAGACAGCAAGGAGAACCAGGGATAAATGACAACCAAGGAAGGGGCTGGAGTAGAACAGTGAAACAGTCTAGGGAGGTCAAATCATGGAAAGCCATGTGTGCAAATGCCAGGAGCCTTAGCAACAAGATGGAAGATCTGGAGGCTGTCATGGTACAGTCAGACCTGGACATTGTGGCCATCACTGAAACCTGGTGTAATGATAACCACAACTGGGAGATGGCCATACCTGGCTACAACATATTCAGAAGAGACAGAGCAGGCAGAAAGGGAGGAGGGTGGTACTGTATGTGAAAAATGACATAAGGCCACAGATCCAGGAGGAACAAAATGGGGGAGAGATACTGTGGGTTAAGCTGGAAAGGAAAATGGGGACAGCCATCCGCACAGGTGTGGTCTATAGACCACCAGCCCAGGAGGAAGAAACAGATAGGAGTTGATTCTAGCCATCCAAAGGATGGCAGACAAGGTGAGGTAGTACTGGTTGGAGACTTCAATATTCCAGACGTGGACTGAAGCATCCCAGCAGCAGCATCAACTAGGAGCAGATTTATCCTGGACTCCTTCAGGGTGCCTTCAAGCAACTGGTCATGGAACCAACTCGGCAGAAGGCAATACTGGACCTTGTGCTCACAAACAGGGACAGTGTGATGGGGGTAACAGTGGGGAGCACCTGGGAAACAGTGACCACCAGTCATTGTGGTTTGAAATCACAGAAAGAGCAGAACCAAACCACATAAAACACGTATCCTGGATTTTAGGGTGCAGACTTTGGGAAAATGGGAGATACTTGAAAGAGGCATTAAGGAGAATGAGACAGGAATCAGGGTTGAGGAACAGTGGGCAGTATTTAAAATGGGGATTACAAGAACAACAGAATTATGCATTAAGCAGGTTAGCAAGAGGAAAGGAAGAGGAGACCATTATGGTTTTCCAAAGAGGTAGCAAGAAAGTGAAAGCCAAAAGATTGCATTCAGGCAATACAAAAGACACAGGCAGAAGGGATAGGGAGAAGTACCAGGAGAAGCAAAGGGAGGCAGGGAGGTCAGTAAGGAAGCCAAAGCTCAGACAGAAGAACACATTGCAAAATCAGTGGTGAGGGGACAAAACCTTTACAGGTACATAAGTGAAAAAGAAAAGACAAAGGAGGGATAGTGAGACTGAAGGGGAGGATGGGGGCAGCGTGGAGAATGACAACAGTAAAGCTGACATATTGAACAGGTATTTCTGCTCAGTCTTTACTGAGGAAGAGGAGGTAATGGGTCTGAAGGGAGTACAAGGGGTGAGAATGGTGCAGAAATGGACACAAGTCCCTTTACACGAGAAAGGGTCCTGAAGGAACTGGAAGTAATAAGAGTTGATAAAGCAATGGGACCAGATGGGATGCACCCCAGGAACCTTAAAGAACTAAGAGGTGGTGGCTGAACCTCTGGCTATCCTGTTTAGCCGATCACTGGAAACAGGAGGTACCCAAAGACTGGAGGACAGCAGATGTAGTCCCCTTATACAAAAGTGGGAACAAAGAGGAAGCAGGGAACTACAGACCAGTCAGCCTCCACCTCAGTAGTGGGAAAGATCATGGAAGCACTACTGAAGGAGAATTGGTGGAACATCTGGTTGTCAATGGACTACAGGACCCAAGGCAGCATGGTTTCACCAGGGGGAGGTCATGTCAGACCAACCTCGTTGAATTTTTTGACTGGGTGACTAGGGAGGTGGATAAGGGGAGGGCAGTGGACATGACTTATCTGGACTTCAGCAAGGCCTTTGACACTGTGCCACATAGAAGACTATTACACAAACTGGGGAATATGGGTGTGGGCAGGACAGTAGTGTGGTGGGTAGATAACTGGCTGGGTGGCAGGACACAGAGGGTGGTGGTAAATGGCTGTCACTCCACAGAGGGAAGAGTGACCAGTGGGGTACCACAGGGATCAGTGCTGGGACGGTCCTATTCAACATCTTCATCAGTGACATTGCACCAGGACCTAGAGGCAGAATTTCACTGTTCGCTGATGACACAAAGCTCTGTAACAGAGTAGACACACCAGAGGTGTAGACAGAATGAGAAACGACCTGCAGAAACTTGAAGAATGGTCAGGGGTTTGGCAGTTGAAATTCAATGCAAAAGTGCAACATAATGCATATGGGGCACAAAAACCTGGCACAATATATCAGTTGGGGGTGAGGATATAGCATGCACCAAGCAGGAAAGGGATCTTGGGGTTGTCATCTCTGATGACCTCAAGGTAGGGAAACAGTGTGACAAGGCAGCAGGTAAAGCAAATAGGATGCTGGGATGTATAGGCAGGGGCATCACCAGCAGGAAAAGGGAGGTCATAATTCCGCTATACAAGACACTAGTGAGGCCCCACCTGGAGTACAGTGTACAGTTCTGGAGACCATACCTACGTAAGGACATAGACAGGGTAGAGAAGGTTCAGAGGAGGGCAACAAAGATGGTGCATGGATTGCATCACAAGTCCTATGAAGACAGGTTGAAGGAACTGAACATGTACTCCCTGGAGGAGAGGAGGGAGAGAGGGGATATGATAGAGACATACAAGTATCTTACAGGGAGGAACAGGTGCAGGAAAACATTATTTTAAGCGAAAAAGATGTTCCAGGACTAGAGGGCATGGGATGAAGTTGGAGGAGGACGATTCAGAGGAAACATAAGAAAGAATTTCTTCACAGACAGGTGGTGGACAAGTGGAACATCCTGCCAGAGGAAGTGGTGGGGGCTGAAACAATCATGGGATTTAAGAATGCATGGGATAGACATAAAGGAATTCTGGAGGTCAGGGGTAAGGGGCAACAGACTTCTAGGAAAACAAACTGAACTTACAAGCTCAAATGGGCAGACTGGGTGGGCCATAGGCCCTTATCTGCCGACACTGTCTATGTATCTATGTATCTATGTATCTATGTATCTATGTAGGGTGACACTCAGTGACTCTGCATCAGGTGGCTGGGAAAGTGTAAAATCTGTGGACATTTTTATGATATACAGTTTAACATACTTACCATTCAGAAGATACTGGTAAAGTCATCTTAGCTGTAGATCCTGTCAGTATCAGTTGTAGTCTATAGTTTCTGTCATGTCCTGTGGGCATGTTTGTCAGTTAGTTGAAATCCAACAGTTAGGATGGCTGCTTGATACAGGTCTGCATCTGAATCCAGCTGTCCCTAATAAAGATTACTACACTGTGAACAAATTTTAAATGAATCTGCAGATACCTGTAGGTTTTGCCAGTCGGGTAAGCTTCCTGTTAAACCAGAAAAAGTTTTAAGCCTCCATAAGTATCAGGAGCCACCTGTGTTAAATAGAACCACTTCTCAGCCTTTTACTTTTAACCATGCATCCGCTCTGCCTTCACTGCTTTCTGCTCAGCTGCCCAAATTACTCCTGTATGATGGCTGTGATTACTACTTTATCTGGTGTTAGCAATACAGCTAAAAAAAAGTCAGTTTACAGATTTCAGAAGTGTTATGTCAGGCTATAGCATACAGTGAAGAAAAAAGGTTTTTTTGGAGGGCTGCCTGCCATCTGCCTGCTGCTCTTCATTTCATGCTAGTGCATGCTTCTGTCAGACATATCAGCCATCACAGGAACAGCCGGCCAGTGGGCGGAAAGCAAAGAGCAGAAACACACACATTTATACTGTACATACACTATATATATATATATATATATATATTTATACAATAGCAGTGGGTATCAAAAATAGAAAATAAACACAATTATTTGCATGGGCAGGGGATCCAAAGTGTAAATAAATCATTTATTTCTAGTCCAGCTCAGAGAACAATAAATATTTTCACTCTATCTTCCTAATGTTCTGAGCAGAATCTGCCTTTATACCAAACGTTCTGTCCAGGCTTGCCTGTACAAAATGGAACAAAAAACATCATGTGCCCCTGGCATTGTGTAAAGGTCACATCCTGTTGGCTGCATGAAAATAAATTATATGTTTTTAATGGCTGGGTATGACTTCTATAGAATTCATTGATGGCGATGCCACTCGTGAGGTCAATAGAGGTCACAACCAGCCATTCTAAATAAATCATTTACTTTTTTCGGCCAACCATGGCATATCCTATTCTAGATATATTTAGATAGAAAATAATAGCTAGATAGATAGCTAGATAGATAGATAGATAGAAAGATAGATAGACAGACAGAGATACACTGTATCTCTTATATATAAAGAATATACCTGTAAGAAAAAGCAAGGGAATCTGGTAGACCAGTGAATCTGTCTAGCAACACTGACAAGAGGAAGAAGCAGAAGCAGTTCTGTTGCTTTGATCCCTTGTCTTACATCTTCTTCAGTCTATACAGCAATAGGATAGCCAGTGTGTAACAGTGCCTTCTAGGCAGGAGAGTTGTATTGCAGGTCTAAGGACAGAAACAGTAGCACATCAGCAGCATCTAGGGGACAATGAAAAGAACTGCAGTCAAGTAAGTGCAGGGAGCACACAGAAAGGGGAAATACTGTTCTGAACATTGGAACTACAGGGCAACGAGACCACTAAAGCAGCAGTAAAGCCACACAGAAGATAACACTCCCCAAAGCCACAGGTGCTACATGCCAAGCACTACAACACTGAATTTCTGGTGACGTACATGAATCAAATGGATTGCAGAATTCAATGAATCATCAGAACACTTTGATTCTTATTTCTACTGCTTTAAATTCTGATGGGGGTGAACAAACTCACCAATGATAACAAGGTAGATGTCTTCCTGGCTGTTTTGGGACCTGGAATATATGGCCTCCTCAAGAGTCTGAATTCACAAGTCAAGTTGTTGGACCTGTAGTATGCAAAACAAACAGAAGCACATTCATAGTATTTCAAACCCAAGCCAGCTCTCATTGCAGAGTGCTTTTGGTTTTATTGTCAGAACTAAGAAGAGGGGGAAGCTCTAACTACATTACTTTCATTGCCTTGACAAGCACCTTTGATTTTTTCTAGTTTGTAGATCATGCCCTATGGAATCAATTTGTCTGCAGTCTGTGGGGAGAAGGCTGACACATACTGCTGTTGTCATTAAAGGACTTACCCTTCGTATCAGTCTGTTATATCATACTTACTTTGGAGCTCACCTAGATGGATATCAGTGAGATAGTGGAAGTCTTAACCAGCAAGTAATGGGGTTCACAGAATCATACATACGTTTGGAGCTAAAGGACATTCCTTCCCACACAGTAGTCCTTAACCATCTCATCAGCAGCCAAAATAACCCAACACCACAGACCAGTTCCAGAAAGTCAAAGCAACTTTTTTACCATTGTGGGGGTGGCCGCCAGCAAAGCACATGAAGATTTCATCAATAAAAATGTCTCAACTGTGGGAAATGCGTCATCTGATGAGCATGTGCAAAAGTGCATCATATACTGCTTGTGCTCAGTATGTCACAGAGACCATGCCAGAGACTGAACTGGGGAAAGACCCAATGAAGCTGTTCATAATCTTTATAATGCATGGAAATAGTAGGGAATATGCCTCCAGATCGAGATTGTGGACACGAGAGCTTCAACAAATGCCTGTTACAACCAATGCATATCAGGCTCATGTCTTATACCAGTGACCGAATCACTGTTCTGTGGAAGATTCAAGTACCAGTTCTTATGGGGAGGAGGGGAGGACTGTGGACCTTGCTTCTCATTTTATTGCAAGGAGAGAGACCTCCATTAATGGGAAGAAACTGGTTGGAGAAAATCAAACTGGACTGTTAAAAGATGGTCACCTTAGAAACTGTGACAAAAGCACCTCAAGATGTAGTGAGGGAAGAGCTGGAAAAACATGGTCCAATTTTCCAGGACGGTTAAGGTACAATTCAGGATTTTGAGGAAAGATCTGGGTGTATATCATTCCCCCTCCAACTACCCACAAGCCTAAACCAGTGCCCTACACCATAAAAATAGTAGTAGTAATTTGTAGTAGTACGTTTATATATAAGATACCCTTCCTGAAGGCTCAGGGTGCTGAACAAGAATAGAGAGTCAATTAAAAACCAGTACAATGAATAAATAAACTAAACAACTTAAATGAACACAAAAGTAAAAGAAGCATTAGAGAAGGAACTGATTATCTGGAGAGACATGGTATCATGTCATGGGTAGAGAGTGGAGACTGGATTGTTACTTTCATCTTGGTATCAAATCAAGATAAAACACTGAGGCTTTTTGCTAAGTACAAGGTCATAGTGCACAGCTGTTTGAAAGAAGAAATATATCCATTACAATTGCAGAGGACTTGTATGTCATGCTGGCAAGTAGAAGGTTGCTCAGTAAACTGGTCTTATCTTTTGCATACCAGCAGCTGAAATTAGAGTCAGAGTTAGAACCATTTCTCACCCTCAACAACTAAGGGGGACTTTATCGATATTGATGCTTGACCTATGGATTTTCAATGGTGCCTGCCATTTGCCAAAACATAATAGACCAGTATCTGCGAAGGTTGAACCATGTACTCTGCTTTATGGACAGTATCTTCTTAAAGGTGCCCACAGTGGACAAGCATCTGATGATCCTGGACCAGCTCGTGCCCAGACTGCAACAGTGCAAAGTGAGACTAAAGGTAGCCAAATGTCCATTTCTACAAAAGTCTATTGAAATTAATACCTACGACCTGCACCCAACAGAAAGTAACATGGACACAGCTGTCAAGGCACTGGTACCAACAAATGTGACTGGTAGGTAGGTAGGTAAGTAGGTAATTATTTATCTGCTTACAAAGCCATTTCAATTAACAACCTAAAATTAAATACTCAGCTAGACTAGGGGATATACATATAAATTACTTTATATACAGTACTTTTTCTGTGCAATACATACAGCTCCTAAAAACATGCACATTTCATAATAAGATCCATTTTTGAACCAAACAGCAATTCGTGAATTTTATTTATCATTTTTTATTTCTCACTTTGTTTACTTGGTAAGCACACTAGGCCGAAGCCCATTTTCAGAAATGACCCGGAGCCAGCACATATGCGGTTTAGATGAAATTACATTAAATACAAACAATGATTAACAACTAATACACACAATATTAACAGCATACAGCAACACACAACCTAAAAACATTTACAAATAGCTGGTTGTTGCAGGTAATATTTTATCACTCTTTTAAATGTATTATTGATTGGTTTGATAAAAAGTTTATTTTATACAGGCAATTTTGTTGGGGAATTATACCCCATTTGCAACAAATTCCTGTGGTTTCTTCTTAAAAGGTTACAGACAATACAAAAAACAACAGAATAACATTTAAATACAAAACATCACACATAACAACAAAGTCTAAAAAGCCACATAATTTTAACTAAAAACATTTGCATTGAACATTCAGAAAGTTATGCAACTTGGATTTGAACATGCACAAATCAGCAGTCTCAGTTAATTCAATCAGTAATTTATTCCAGTGTTTAGCCAAGCTATTTTGAAATGTCATAACCCCTGTCCTATTCGAGATTCTATTCATAGGTATCCTCACAGATGTGTTCCTTAACTTAGATATATGCAATGAATCCATTTCCAATTGTATCAGATGTTTTAATGGGTGCAATGTATTATTTGAGTGGATCAATCCATGACATACCATGGTCCACAAATAGTCCCTCCGTGCTGCAGGTTGCAGCCAGTCAAGATCTTGATAGACTAAGCAATGGTGTATCCCAAAACCCTTTCTTATTATGTATTTCCCCAACCTGTAGTACAGTTGGTCCAATTTAACCAATGAATTCTGGTATGAATACATATAGAGAAAGGATCCATATTCCAGTATGGGTAAAAGTAATTGTTTTACTAATCTGACTACTTGCAAGATCTCCTTTGGCCCTACCACCCTCTCTGCTCACTCCGTTCCACTGACGAGGGATTGCTAGAGATATCCAGGGTTCATCTTCAATCTTCTGGGGCCAGAGCTTTTTCTTTTGTGGCTCCAACCCTGTGAAATTCTCTACCTCATCGGATTAGGGAGTGCCCGTCCACAGAATCTTTTAAAACTGCTTTGAAGAGTTTTCTGCTTGTTTCAGCCTTTGAATAAACTGTGCTAATTTTTATCTATGTTTATTTTAATTTCTATTTATACTAATGCTATGTTTTTATATATCTGCACTTTGGCATTTGAAAAGAGCAAAATAAATAAATTTGACTTGACTTGATTTGGTTCTAATGTCTCTAGATAAACACCCAGATATCCTTTGAAGGGCTCCCAACCTTTGACTAACTTTCTTGGTTTGTAAATGTATATGTTCTGAAAAAATCATCTAAGAGTCAACAAGGACTCATAAGTATTTATAGGTAGTCACAGTCTGGACTAATGTCCCATCAGAAAACCTTATCTGCAAATCTGAAGTGTTATTATTTTCTCAGATACCTACAGAAAAAATCATACACTGCATCTTTTTTAAGCTTGTTAACAAGCTGGAATCCCTCGTCCAAATCTCCATACAGGAGAAATCTGTCTGGAGACACTGCCTCAGGTCTATTAACATCCATGAAGTATTGAACCAAAGTGTTCCACAACTTAGAACCTGTGCAGAGAAAGCCCAATCCCCATACAGGCAAGATTCTTTGGTAAGACCAAATGAGAGATTGATGACGACTGCAGTTTTTGAATTTGTTTTCATCGGGGGGTGGGGCAAGACATCTAGACAGAGGAAATGCTAACCATTTTCTCCTTAACTTTTCATAACTGGGAGAAAATAGGATTACATGAATGGTGTCTTCTGAACATTGCAAGCTGCATTCACAAAAAAAATGCTTCATAAATATGTGAATTTTGCTTCTACTTTTATTAAATTTCCAACTTTTTATACAAAATAAATACTGATTATATTACACTACATTAAATTATGTTAATTTACACCATTATTGTATTACGTAGCATGTCTAGACCAAAACATTTGTGGAGGAGGAGAGAATTTTAACATATTTCAAAATGCAGGTTTCTATAACATTGCTGATTTTCAGGCAGCTCTAATTTCCATGGCATGGCAACATTCTCTAGAAATAGATTAGATGTAGTAGCATCCACATCTACAATTTTGTTTACTGATTTCTCAATTTCTCTTTTATTTGTTTTTACTTATTGTGTTACCACTTTGACCTTTTCATGGCTCAGCTTTGAATAACGCTGTGAAAAGTCTACCTTCTGAGACAAAGCTGGCAATTTTTGATCAAAGGACTGTGTTCATTGCAACAATTTCTCCTGAGTCTCACCCAGGGAATAAATGGTATGTCTTGCATCTGTTGCACCTGTACCCATGCTTAGATCTGTTTTCTCAATTTGTCTAGGAACAATAAACAATGCTGAAGAAACTAAAGAAGCTGTAGAGGTAAGTTATTCTGGTTTCACTCAATTTCAGTTATTACCTCAACAAATGCTGTTTCAGTTACAGCCGTTACAGCAGCTATCTCCTTGGCTAATGAAACTGTGTTTACTATGGATAGGAGCTTTTTATGGGTCAACACAGCAGTAGCACAGACTCTCGGTTTCTGTATAGGTGGTTTATCTGCAACAGTGGCTGTGGAATCAGATGTGACTACTTGACTTTTCAGTGAGCTTGTTTCAACAGGACCCTGCACAGGCCTTTGCAAGTTAGCAGTCAGAGCCACTATCCTAGAGCTGAAGATTTCCTTTTCCAGCTCTCCTGACACCCTCTGTGCCAGTCTTCAACCCCAAGTATTTCTCCAGTGGTCTAATTTTGGGAGATAGATATTCTTCAGATGATGTGGAGCACACTGGTTTGATTTTATCAGCTATCAACTAAACACTCAAAGAAACATTATTTTGAAGCTAAAAGCACTGTTTTGTTTAAACTGTGTGGTGCTCGTTCTAAGAGCTCCTACCTGCAGCCGTGTTGACTCCTCCCATAACATGCTATTAGAATATTACATTCATTTGTCTGCAACCTATGTTTAGTAATACTCATGTTTAATTGAGGATAAACTACTGTAGAGGACATGTATTTTGAGACCCAAAATGTTTGCGTTCAGATGTACATCATGGTTTGCGGGTCATAATTTTGTGCAAGCATGATTGTCCAGCACCTGGTACTTAACTGGTACTCAGTTAATTGCCATAGTGACTGAGCACTGCATTGTAACTTGTAATTCTGTGAGGTGCTGTTGTTCTGTGCACACAATGTCATTGATATCTTGACTGAAAAGCAAGCCAGTAAAGTGGGAGTGGGATCTGCCACTTGATGTTACCAATGTCGGTCATGCAGAGCTGGCACATACCTCCAGTGTTGTTGCACCAGTTGCCACAGCAGCTGCCAGTGAACTTCCTGCAGTCACTTGCAAAGAAAAGGCACCCAGATACATATGCACACTATACCCCTGAGGTACATTTTGAGTTTGGAAAGTATGCGGCAGACCATGGGGTAGGGTAATGTCAGTAGTGCATGATGTTAGGTTGTAGCCTTTAGGGATAATTTTTACCACCACAGGTGATCTACAAAGGAAAAAACCCTGCTTGTCACCCTTCACACAAATTCCCCATAGGCTGGAGCATAACCCACTCAGTGAACCATTGGGTGAACAAAACAACAATGATGCTGTACATTAAGGATGTCTCAATACCTTATTTTGCGAACATTAAGGAACAGTAGGATCTGCCCTATGAACAAAAAGCTGCTCTAATCATGGACCTCTTCAGGGTGCATACCATGACAGCTGTCCTAAACTGCCTGGAGGAGGCTAGTATTGTGCCCATTTTTATGCCCCTCTCCTGCACTGACCTCCTCCAACCACTTGATATTACAATAAACCAGTACCATAGGAAGGGTGGGGTGGGTGGTGCCCCCACCCTGGGTGCATGCCTCCGAGGGGCGCAATTTCAAATCAAGCTCCCGTGACAGATTCACTTGCACAACTGTGCTGTAGCTTTTAAAAAAAAAAGGCACTGTAATTACTACTTCTTGACCAGCAGGAGCATATCCCCGCGGAAGGACCAGCAGGTTGGAGGGCTGTCACGTGGTCACGCTGTGACTGTCTCTGACTGCAAGAAAGCATGTGAGTCTGAGTCCCAGACCACTCAGTATAAAATATATGGGAGGACTTGTGGGGTGCGTGGGTTGTAGAGTGCAGTGCGGCTGTTGAGATCAGATGATAGAGAGATCAAGACACTGAGGTGACATTAAAACAAATTAACACTTACAGAAAATAGCAATACTGGAGTAGAGGACAATTGGAGGCAGCTGAGTAGAGAAGGATAGCAGAGTGAGGAGGTCGGAGGATCTCGGAGGAGAGAGAGAATTGTGTAAGTAACATAAAAACATTAACTTAAGCAAATAAGTACAGAAGCATTGCAAGGCAGCAACTGAAAGTTACTAAGCACTCGTCTTCACACTGATGATGAAAAAATGATTTAAAATGACTTAAAAATAACACTCCGAGAGAGAGAGTAGACTGATGTTTGATGACTCACTGTGGCTTGAAGGGGGCAGGGGGTAGACTCAATGCTTTTAATTTTACCTGTATTTTCTTTTTAATTGTGCTTGCTCGATTCTGATGATTCCTGACATTCTCCAACCTCCACGCTCCTCCTCCTTAGTTCGTCTTTGTGACCAGGGGGGCCAACTCGTCCATCCCATTGTCCGATTGGAAAAAATAAATAAATAATATTAATTCAGTTTATTTAATCTGGTCCCCTCCAGGCAGCCATGCCCACCCTGGTGCCCTCAGACACAGAGACAGTAATCACATTTTTCAAGGAGCTGCCGCCTGCTGGAGGTTCGTCGCATGACCGTCCAACTAGGTACTCTGACTGTAGTCTTTGGGTCTGGGCTGGCACAGCAGCAATGCACACCCTCATCATCAACACTGTGCCTGGCATCCCACCCTGAGTGACTCCCTGGCCCTGTGGCACACTCGTCCCGGCTGGGACCTCCAGTGCTCCACTGTTCCCGATTCCAGAATCCCCATTTTCCCCTCCACAATCCACCCCACATAGCCCAGCAGTGATGAGCCCTCTCTCTGTCTAGCTAGTTCTTCTTTTATTTTATAATCGTGGCGGCTGTCTGAGCCTGTGAGGAGGTTGACTGGGTGAGCACCCTTACTATGATTCTTGACTCTGACTGTTGATTGACCAGGACAGTCTTGGTCAGCACCGTCAGCATGCAGTCAGAGAAAGTCAAGAATCAATGTGAGGGCACTTGCCCAGTCGCCCTTCTCACAGGATCAAATATCATATATATCAGCCACCCATATATTATAAAACCAAAAAGAGCTAGCTAGATGAGATGGGCTCACTGCTGCTGCCGGTTGTGGGGGTGGACTGTGGAAGACAAGACCATACTGCAGCCAGTACAAAACATACTACTCTCCTGTCTTCTCTTCAGACTGAACCTCATTCAAATCAGCCACCTGCCACCATCTGGAAACATTGCAAATTTAAAATATGAAGGACATGCTCACTGTGTGTATTTCCTATTCCTATAGAACATTTAATCTATATGAAAGTTTCTCCAGATAGCAAGCAGTGTAATCCAACAAAAAGATAGGAACATTTCTACCAGCTGTTGTCTTGGGGGGACAGGAAGCCATCTAGGAGCATCTTCTGGGGTAAGGTGAGGGGGGAGTAAAGTGCATCTGGACACCAGGAATAGCATGACCTGGGGCAGAAAAGAAGGAGGGGTAACACAGACACCAGGAACTGATTGACCTGAGGCAGGGTGAGGAGGAGAGGTACTGCTAGATGCCAGGAACTACTTGAATTGGAATTGGACAAGGTAAGGGAGTATCACTGGACACCAGGGACTGGAAGTGCTTAACCAAGGGCAAGATTGGAGTGTGCCACTCACTGGACACCAGAGATTGAATGGAACTGGTGCAGTGCAAGGCAAGGGGGATGTCACTGTGAATGACATGAATTGATTGGACATGGGGAAGGGAGGTGCAACTGGATGCCAGGGGCAGCCTACCTTGGGGTATGGGTAAGGTGAGAGAGAGGGTGTGCCACTGGATGCCTGGGGTACCTTGAAACTGAAGAAGGGTAAAGGGGTTCTCGCTGCACACCAGTGATAACTTGGAGCTGGGGCAGGCTGAGTGAAGGAGTGCTGCTGGTTACCATGGACCACTTGGCATGGGGGGGTGATGAGAAGAAGTGTCTTTGGAAACCAGGGCTGCTTGCCATTAAAAGTCAGCCACGTTAGCAATACAAAATAAAATAGTACATAAAAAAGAAAGGAAATTCACTGCAAAAAGTAAATATGTGCATTAGTTAGAGTTAAAGTATAAAGCCCAAAATGTGGGAAAATGTATACTTAGGATAAAAAATACCTGACTGTGATGTTGTGGTCCTGTGGGTTTGAGTGAGTGCTCAATACAGGACTGGCATTACTTTAACTTTGGCACTGTCTTTCCAGGCCCAGACATTTACATACGCACCAATAACTTGGGAGAGTGTGCCAAACCTAGAGCTGGGCCAGCGCTTCATGCAGCACAATGGTGCTCTGTAGTGCTTTTTGGAGTTCCTGTCTTGCTTGCTCTTCTTGACCCTCATCACAAGCTTCTGGGCTGGCAACCAAGTCCAAACCCACTGTACTGCTTTCTTAAAGTCCAGGTGGGTGGTGGCTGGCCAGCATGATAACCTCCCCATCCTCCTCATAAGGGCAAATGATTTAATCTGCTGCCTGCCTGATGGTTAAAGTGCAAAATTTATGACTGAAAACTAAACTGCTGCTATAGTGCAAGCAGCCCCTCATTTTAATCTGGAGATATTCCATGGGGGAGCACAATATTCCCTGAAATCAGAGGTAGGGAACATGTAGCAAAAGTATTCAGGAAAAGCCCCAAAACTCACCAAAGAGCATGTAAATCCCTCAGAGCTTTTGGGGGCCTTGCAGTCCCCCAGAGCCCGATGCTTTATACAACATTTCACAGTATATTTCAAAAACGCATATAGGGTGAGTGGTTGATGGCACTGTTGATCAGCCACTTGTCCACAATTGCAGCTGTACACTCTGATGCCAGCCAGTCAGAGTCTCCTACATCCCATATTTCACAGGGAATTGTACAGAATTTCCTGAAATCAGGGGTAGGGAACATGTAACAAAAGTATGTTTTTTTTGTTCAAGAAAAGCCCCAAAACTCACCACAGAGCATGTAAACACCCCAGAGTTTCTGGGGGCCTTGCGGGCCACAGACCCCCGGCTCTTTTCACGGGGGGGTGGGTGCAAAATTTGTCTCTTGCCCAGGGCACCAAAATACCTTCATACTGCTCTGCAATAAACAAGCTGTACAAAGACACTCTAAGGAACTGTTTTACAAGCTGATATGCTGGTTTGGTAGCCAAAAATGTTGCAGGGGGAGCCAAGAGTTCAAAATTGATTTTAAGCCCCACCAACTGAAAGAAAGGCATGCCAATTGCCTAGTTCAGAGTTTTGTGGAGCTATCAACTAGGGTGGATGACTGTATTTGGAGATTTTCTGAAGCTGGTATTCTAAATGCACACTCTGTTTGACTTGGGGTACGGCTTTCATTAGCTTACTTCAGTGTTGTGTCGGCTCTCATATCTATCCACCTTGTAATTCACAACTTCTCTCCTTTGTTTACAGGGTGAATCAATTGAAATGAATGATGCTGTGACAGCAGACGCCAACACGGTCCACGCAGCTGATTCAAAGGATGACGAGGAAGCGACTGACTAAAACAAATGGAATTTGGGGTGTATTCAAACCTAAAGCTAAAGGGACTGTTTTTGGTTTTTTTGTTACCCCATATTTGTTTTCATGAAATAAATGTTTGAAGCAACATTTAAATCTCAATCCATGTCTCATTTTTCGATCGAGCAAGTGTTGCGCGACTTGTGACCTGAGACTACCGACTTGCGACTAGCAATTCAGCAATACAGTAAATGTTTAAAGAGCCAGTAAGTTAAAAAAATTACACCTGACACATGCTCAAAGAGAAATACTGTAAGAGCATATTGCAGTGAGCTCTCTAATCAGTTGTCCATTTTACTTATCTAACATCACAACAATAGCGGCTCCAGTACAGGTTGTGCCAGTGTAAAAAGGCAGAATTTCAATCAAAAAGAACACAGCACCAACACTTCTTTGAAAAAACATAACTGTATTAAACTCACATACAAATGATGGGTGATGGTAAATACAGTGGCACCATGCAAGGTAACAACAGCTCCCAGACAAAGGAACACCCCGATCGGTTTCGAGCCAAAAAAGCACCTCCTCAGGGGCGCTTTTATGGCGCGAAACCGGTCGGGCTGTTCCTTTGTCTGGGAGCTGTTGTTACCTTGCATGGCGCCACTGTATTTACCATCGCCCATCATTTATATGTGAGTTTAATACAGTTATATTTTTTCAAAGAAATGTTAGTGCTGTGTTCTTTTTGATTGCCATTTTACTTATCTGCCATGTCATGTTAATGTGGACATATATTTCACTAAGACAAACTTTTCACTTAACTTTTTGATCAGCGAACATTGCAAAATTTTGTCTCAGTGAAATATATGTCCTCTAAAGTATATCCAGGAGATAAGATTCTAAACTGTGGTTACATTTTCTTTTAGACAGCCAGAGTCTTCATTTTGATTTGTCTAAAATGGTCAGATGTTTTTTTTTCCATGCATCATCCAATTTCAGAAGCACTGGTTTCCTATAACTTCTATCATTGACTATACCTTTTTCAGTGAGCAGTAACAAATTATTCAACTCAGCTTCTAATAGTAATAATTCTAGGTTGGACAGCCATGTTCACTGCAAACCCTGACCTTTAAGGTTTAACTTTAGGTTGTGTCAGTTGCTTTGGCTTTGAGTAAAATTGTGATTCATTTTTGCTGGCTTCACTAGCTTCAAAGGTTAGTGCATAATGGGGGAAGGGTGCTAATGGTCTGGCCAGGTCTCACTTGGCTAGGGAGGCAGAGCTGAATCAGGTGTGGTGTCAGTTGCTTTGGCTTCTCAGAAGGAACTAGAAGGGAAAGGATCAGATTTGTTACAGTACAGTAGCTTCTTGTTTTTACATTGTTTCTTGAGGATTTTACTTGGTAGAAGGCTATTTCTTTTCTTTCTTACTACTTCTAAGGAGCTAGCAGGGTACTGTTTTGGGTCTGTTGGAATTTTGAAAACTGTTTTGGTGGCTGTAAGTGGGCTCATTTGTTTGATGTTTCACTGTGTAGCAGGCTACGTTTGTAGAGGCCTATTTCTTCTGATTTAAAACCTATTTGGTGTGATTTAACTGGGGCTGTTTCTTTGAATCAGAGACCTATATCTTCTAATTTCAAGCATATTTTGATGTGTTGTTGGTAAAGCTGTTTGAATTGGAGACCTGTTTCTTTTGGTAGCAAGCCTATTTTGGGGGCTTTGAGTAGAACTGTGATTCATTTTTGCTGGCTTCACTAGCTGCAAAGGTTAGTGCATAGTGGGGAAGTGTGCTAATGGTCTGACCAGGGCCTCAGTTACCTGATTGTTTCTGAAGACTTGGGTTGGTCCCACCTCCCAACCTCATATCCCACCCACCCCTGGTCCATGATTTCCTTTTATACCAGGGTTCTGCATCACTCCTTAAATGGGCAAAGGATATGCACCTGTCATTGCAGAAGCAGACATCCAGTAAAGGAACAGCAGTGAGTGAAGCAGTGACTGCTATCTCAGTGGAAGGGAAGTAACTGCAAATCTAGGAGCTTTCATTGTTACTTCTTTGCATTGCTATTGTATTGTGGAAAGGAGGAGTAGGAGTTTGAAGAAGGCTGTGCAATAGCTACTTAAAGTCTCTTTTTGAGTTTGGATAGGAATGTTAGGAATATAAAAAGCAGTTGCTCAATCTATCTAAATGTGTACAACAAAGGGGGTAAGGGAAATTAATAAAAGAATGTTTTGCACTGATAGAAGGAGGAGAGCAGAGACTTGGGGGAATGTTTGGTATCCTGCATCTGGAAGGGTGGGGGTCACTGGTGGGCAACAACAGCAATGGGTAGGGTGGTAGGCTACAACAACTGCGGTGTGCCAATCTTTTTAAAAATTGCCTGGAGTGTGAGAGAATGTTTAGTGTGCAACCACATAGAGAAACTCAGAAAGGAGATTGAGGGTCTGCAGGAGGAACTAAGACAGGCAAGGCAGACTGGGGGGGGGTTAGCCAAATACTGGAGGGAAGAAGAATGGGAGATGAGGGAGGGTGATTTAAGCCAACAGTGGTGAGGAGAGGGTCACAAGAAGGGAAGCAGGGACAAGGGGGCCCAGGCCAGGAAGAACAATTGCTGGGGAAACCAGGTCAGGAGACAAAAGACAAATGGAAGAAGGAGATAGAGACCTGTGAGGGGAGGCCAAGAAGTGTCAAAAGTCATGGAGTTGAAAGGAGAGAACAGGTTACTATGCAGAGAGAGGGAGCAGGCATTTGTGAAGGGTCTTCAGAAAATAGTTTTGCACTGCTAGAGAGGAAGAAGGTGGAGGAGGGAAATGATGAAATTAGAGGAGAAATTGATAAATGCCTGGACCAAACCAGAATGGGGGGAAGTTCTGCTGGGAGAATTGCAACAGGGGCAAAAGGGGGAATAACGTGCAGGAGGAAGAAGAGGACCCAGAAATGAGAGAAGGAGATGAATGGAAGCAAGCTGGGAGTAAGGGTGGTGGAATCTTTGTGCTGGGGGACTCAATACTAAGAGGAGTCAGGTGGGGTAGCAAGGGGGAGAGGCATAGTCACATTTGGGTGGAGGCCATGCCAGGAATGACAGCAGAAAGGATGGGACAATCTGTTCTGAAATATACTAGAAGGGGTAGGGACAAGCCTCATTTAATTATACATCTTGGGTGAATGACCTGGCTGACAAGACAGTAGATATAGTCCAGAGGAGGTTTGAGGAGCTAGGACAATTATGTGAGGGGGGCAGGAAGATCAGTAACTTTTTCGGAGATACTTCTAGTGCCCAAGGCAAGCACAAACAAGAAAGCTGAGAATAGAGGAATTTAATGGATAGCTAAGAACCTGGTGTTGTGCTAAAGGGTATGGGCTGCTAGGGGGGTGGGGAGGGACCTGGGATGACAGTAGTCTCTATGCCAAGAACAGACTACACTTGAGTGAGGAGGGAAAGAAAGTGTTGAAACAGAGGATGGAGAAGTACATAGAGGAAGTAGGGAATTTAAACTAGGAGCGGGGGGTGGCAATTGGGTAAGAGACATGCATAGACCACAGGTTGGGAAACCATATGAGCTTACTCCCCATAACAGTGACACAGGACAAATGGCAAATAATATTGGTGATGCTAGTAAGGAGAGCAGGATGGGAGGGGGGAAAAGGGTGGAAGGTGGTTACCCTTAATGCTAGGAGCCGTGGGGAAAACTGCAGAGTTACAGGTGCTCATGGAAGTTGGAGAGGTGGACATTGCAGCCATCACAGAAATATGGGCCACCCAATACAATGACTGGGACCTGTCTGTACCAGGGTACAGGTTATTTCCTAGGGACAGGGTGATTGGGAAAGGGGGTGTGGCACTATATGTGAAGGAAGGACTGAAGTGTGTAAGGGAGGAAGGGGAAGAGGGTAGTGCAGAGTCAATTTGGATGCAAATCCAGGATTCCAATAATATGATTCTTAGAATGGGAGTAGTGTATAGGCTACCATCTCAGACAGAGGAGTTAGACAGGGAACTAGCGGAACAGATCAGGAGGACCTGCGAGGAGGGTAGTGTGGTGATTGTGGGGGACTTCAACATGCCAGGAGTGGTCTGGAGTACCCCAACAACCAGGAACAGAAGGGATCAGGTACTGCTGGATTCCTTCCAGGACAGCTTCCTGCTGCAAATGGTCAGTGAACCAACCAGGTTAGGGAATACCCTTGACTGTGTGCTGGCAAATGGGGACTTTGTGAGAGAACTTAGAGTGGAGGAACTGCTGTCAGGGAGTGACCACCACTCAGTCTGGCTCACATTGGATATGGACAAGGAAATAGTAGAATCTGGCACAAGAGTGCTGGACTTCAGGTGGGCCGACTTTGGGAGGATGGGGGAAGTGGTAAAAGGGTACCTGGCCAGAATTCAATCTAGTATGGACACTAACTAGAGGTGGGAGCTCATAAAGCTGGGGATAGTGGAGGCAACCAATACCTGCTGCAAGGCTCAGAGCAAGAAGGCTAGGGCTAAGAAACTGAGCTGGTTGAGCAAGGAGGTCATGAAAAAGGTAAGGAGGAAAAGAGCTGCCTTTAGGAAGTACAAGAAAACAGGGAGAGGGGAGGACTGGGAGGAGTACTTGGACGGATCAAGGAGATGACAAGAGCAGTGAGGGCCAAGGCATCTATGGAACTCAGGCTGGCCAAGGCATTAGAAGGGAAAAAGGACTTCTATAGGTATATCAGGAGAAAAGAACATAAGGACCATGGTAAGGATTAGGAAGGAGGGGGTTGGGTGGAAGCAGGGTGCAATAAGGCAGAAGCACTAAATGAGTACTTCTGCTCGGTATTTACTAAGGAGAAGTGGGCAACACCCAAGGGGAGAAATGGCAGAAATGGGGAGGGTGACAGATGGTGAAATCATGGAGGGCAGAGTTTGGGAGGGTTTGAAGGCACTGAGGGTGGATAAGGCACCAGGCCCAGATGGCATCCACCCCAGGGTACTGAAGGAGCTGGCAGAGGTCCTTGCAGGACCTTTGGCAGACCTATTTAATGCCTCACTACATTCGGGGTGTGTACCTCAGGACAGGAGGATGGCTCATGCGGTGCTCCTCCACAAGAGTTGCCCCAAGGATGAACTGGGAAACTACAGACCAGTGAGCCTCACATCCATCATGGGTAAGCAAATGGAGACATAGAAACATAGAAACATAGACTTTGACGGCCGATAAGGACCACTTGACCCACCCAGTCTGCCCATTTCCCTACCTACTGGATAAGCTGCAGATTCTAGTTAACCAACAGCCTATTTCCTGCAACCCCCCACTATAATTGCCTTATGTCTATCCCATGCATGTTTGAATTCCTCCACTGTTTTAGACCCCACAACCTCTCCAGGAAGGCGGTTCCATGCGTCCACCACTCTCTGTGAAAAGAATTTCCTCACATTACCCTGAGCCTTCCCCTCTAACTTTAAATTGTGCCCTTGTTCTTACACATCTCTTTCTCTGAAAGATGCTACCCTCCTGGACTTTGTTGATTCCCTTGAGGTACTTAAAAGTGTCCCCCATCCTCCTTTCATCAAGGGTATACATATTAAGCTCTCTCAGTCTCTCTTCATATGGTTTCTGATATAGACCCTGCACCATTTTAGCTTGCCCTCCTCTGGACTGCTTCCCATCCTGTCTATGTCCTTGCGTAGATGAGGTCTCCAAACTGCACTTCAGCACCAGATGGGGTCTCACCAACTGTCTGTATAGAGGGATAACCACTTCCTTTTTCTACTTGTGATGCCCTTCCTATGCATCCCAGTATCCCCTGGCTTCCTACTGACTTCTCACATTGCATACCCATCTTTAGGTCATCTGATGTATTTACACCAAGATCCTTTCATTATTGTTGTTGTTAGTACCTCCCTGCTATTGTGTACTCTTCTCCTGGATTATTTCCCAGGTGCATTACTTTGCACTTCTTTGCACTGAATCTAAGTTGCCATATGTCTGACCATTCCTCCAACCTTGCCAAGCCCCTTCTCATCCTTTCTACCCCCCCTTGTGTATCAACTCTGTTACATATCTTTGTGTCATCCACAAAGAGGAACACCTTTCCTTCCAGATCCTCTGCAATGTCACCTATAAAGATGCTAAAGAGGACTGGACCCAGTACTGAGCCCTGAGGTACTCCACTAGTAACCTCCCTTTCTTCAGAATGTGTTCCATTCACTATTACCTTCTGTGTCCTGTTGTGCAGCCAGTTTTCTACCCAGGCTACCACCCTGGGACCCACTCCCAGGCTAGCTAACTTGATTATTAATCTTTTGTGTGAGACTGTGTCAAATGCTTTGCTAAAGTCTAGGTAGGCCATATCCACAGCCCCTCCCTGGTCTATTACTTTGGCCACCCAGTCAAAGAAATCGATTAGATTCATCTGACATGACCTTCCTGCTGTGAATCCATGCTGCTTTGGGTCCAGTGCCACGCTGGCCTCTAGGTACTCAACAATTCTTTCTTTCAGAAGTGATTCCATCATTTTCCCCACCACTGAGGTCTGTAGTTTCCTGCTTCTGCCTTGCTCCCACTTTTGTGAAGGGAACTCACATCTGCCCTCCTCCAGTCCTCAGGTACCACCCCATCTTCCCATGATTTGTTAAAAAGTGTGGTTAGTGGTGTCACTAGGTCCTCCCTTAGCTCTTTTAGGATTCTAGGGTGAATCCCGTCTGGCCCCATTGCTTTGTCCACCTTGAGTTTTAGAAGTTCTTTCAGTACTCTTTCTTCTTTAAATGGACCCCACTATCCAGAGTGCTTCCACTGTTTGGTTTAGGTAACTTCTCCTCTTCTTCTTTTGTGAATACTGAGCAAAAGTATTCATTCATTATCTCTGCCTTTTCACTGTCTCCCTCTGCCCACCTCCCCTCTCCTTTATGAATCTTCCCTATCCCTCCCTTAACCTTTCTATGTTCCCTAATGTACCTATAAAAGGTTGTATCCCCCTTCTTAACTGAGTTGGCTATCCTTTCTCAGTTTGGGCCTTTTGCTTTTCTCGACTGCCTTCCCCACTTCTTTCTGCTTTTAATTGATACAGTTCCCTGTCGTGTCTCCGTCTGTGATTCCTTATACTTTTTGAATGCAGCCTTTTTCTCCTTAACCTTCCCTGACACTTCTTTTGAGAGCCATAGTGGTTTTTTATTCCGCTTTGTTTTCTTTATTTGCTTCACACAAAGGCTTGTTGCCTCCATGATGGCAGTTTTGATTTTTCTCCATTGTTCTTCCACCCCTCCTTTCTGGCCATTTGCTAATGCATTCCTCAGGTATTCACCCATTATGCCAAAGTCAGCCCTTCTAAAGTCCAGTATCCTTGTATTTGTATGGCTTGTCTCCATGGTTGTGTTTATTGTGAAGCACACTATGCAGTGGTCGCTTGTTCCCAGGTGTCTACTGACTTCTAAGTTTGTGATCCTCTCTCCATTTGAGAGTACCAGGTCTAATATTGCTCCCTCCCGAGTGGGTTCCACCACTAGCTGTCTAAGGCATGCTCCCTGTAGGGCATCGAGAATGACCCTGCTCTTAGATGTGGCTGCAGTCCATGTTGCCCAGTTAACAACTGGCATATTCAGGTCCCCCATCAACAGTATCTCCCCTTTTTCAGCCATTTTGAGAATGCCCTCTATCATTTTCTTGTCCATTTCCTCCCCTTGAGACGGGGGTCTGTATACAACCCCTGTGCGGATTGTGATGCCATTCCCTGTCTCCAATGTGACCCAGAGTTCCTCTTGTCCTCCCCCTTTACTTTTTAGTTCTGTTACTTTGATCCCTTCCCTTATGTAGAGAGCTACTCCACCTCCTCTTTTACCCTCCCTGTCCCTTCTGTAGATTGTGTACCCTGGTATGTTGACATCCCAGTCATGGTTCTCTGTGTACCATGTTTCTGTGACTGCCACAATATCCAAGTGTTCCACTTCCATCAGGGCTACTAGCTCTGGAAGCTTGTTTCCCAGACTACGGGCATTGGTACTCATTGCCCTCCATTTAATGTTGGCTGTATACTTTTTTACCCCATCCCTGTTCTTATTGCCCTTGTCCATTTTTCCATTTACCCCTGTCCTGCCCTCTGTCAAGCTCTGTACCTCAGTGTTTATCCTACTACCTGCCATGCTTTGTGGGGGGAGGCTTGAACTTTCTTGTTTCCTATCAGTGCCTCCCCCCTTGGCTAGTTTAAAAGCTTGCCAAGGAAGCCTTTAAACCTGTCACCTAGGAGTGTGTTTCCCTTCATGGACAGATGCAGACCATCATGCCAGTATAGACCTTCCTCTCTCCGGTGGACCCCAGTCCCAATGAAGCCAAAGCCCTGTGCTCTGCACCAGTTTGCAACCATTCATTCAAACATGGTGTGCAGTACCCCTAATCTCACCCCTGCCATAGACTGGCAGCACCTCTGAGAAGGTTACCGTGCTTGCTACCTGTCTGAGGCCCCTCCCCAACTCCACAAATTCATCTTGCACTGCACTGATCTCATGCCTAGCTAGGTCATTTGTCCCAAGGTGGACAATGATATCTAGTTTCTCTCCTGTGATGCTGCTTCTGCAATCCTGAGGATTTGCTTCCTGTCCCTCCAGCCATGGCACGGCAGGCACCTTGCTTCCCTCTCCTCTCCATTCCCCAGGTCTACACCCCTAACAGTTGAGTCCCCTATCAGAAGCTGTTTCTTTCCCTTGTGTTGTCCCTTGCCACTCTTTTGTGGGTCTCCCTTGTGGATGTCCCCAGCATTCTTCTTGGCCTCCAATGAGGGTGTCATCATAGAAGAACCTTGATTTGCCAGACCGACATATGATTTGTGTAGAGGTGCAGCTCGGGGCTATGCCTCTGTTCCACCACCCTCACCCTCCCAGAACCTACTGTAGTCCATCTGCTCTTCACACTTGGCAACCTCTGAGGCAGTGGTTGTGGAACTGGTGCTCTTTGGGTGGGGGAGTCCTCCTTAGTCCTTGCCAGTTCAGCCTGGAGGTGGGCAACCTCCTCCTTCAGAGCTTACAGTTGCCTGCAAATAGGGCAGCAACACAGGGTCCAGAATGTTTCATGGAAAATTACTGCCCCACAGCCAGTGCATTGCACCACTCCCCACATGTCCCTCTTCCTTATAATATACAATGAGTAATATACATTTTTTTTTTTGTGTGTGTGTGTGTATACTTATGCTTTATGCACTGTGCTGGGTAATTAAGAATATGACAGTTCTGCTCCAAGGCCTGTCGAGGAAGTGATGTCAGAACCTTGGCTATAAAAAATGCCACACCTGGGGTGGGCGGGGTGAGGGTAGGGTGGGTAGGCCACAACCACTGGTGACTGTTAGAAACAGACTATCCTGAAGGAAAGGCTGGTGGCCATCCTAGAGGCCAAAGGACTACAGAACAGCAGACAGCATGGCTTCATATGGGGCAGATCCTGCCAAACCAACCTGGTGGAGTTCTATGACTGGGTAACTAGGCAACTGAACAGGGGCCATGCAGTGGATGTCCTGTATCTGGACTTCTGTAAGACATTCAACTCAGTGCCACATGGAAGGCTGGGAAGTAAGTTAGTAGGCACAGGAGCAGGTGCAAAGCTGGTGAGATGGGTAGGGGACTAGCTTCAGGGAAGGCAACAGAGGGTGGTGGTGGGTGGGGAGCTCTCACATCCAAGGGTAGTGAGGAGCAGTGTTCCACAGGGCTCAGTGTTGGGACCAGTGTTGCTTGGGATATTCATTGTAGACATATCATTGGACATCAAGAGCAAGTTTGTTTGCTGATGATACCAAGGTAGGGGCAGTGGTGGATGACCTAGGGTGATGGCAGGGGTTGCAGGATGATCTGGCAAAGCTTGAAACCTGTCCAGACACCTGGCAACTGGGGTTTAATGCCAAAAAGTACAAGGTGCTGCATTTTGAGATGAAGAACCCAAGGAGGAGTTACCAGCTGGGAGAGTGCAGCTAGCCCAGACAGAGGAGGAGAAGGATCTGGGGGTGCTCATTACAGGGTCAATAAACAACTCGGCACAATGTAGGAAGGCAGCTGCAAAGGCTAACAACATTCTGGGTTGTATTGCAAGGGGTATATCCTCAAGGAGAGAGGAGGTGATTCTGCCACTGTACGGGTCATTAGTTAGACTGCACCTGGAGTACTGCATGCAGTACTGGTGCCCGTATCTGAAGAATAACATTAAGTTACTGGAGGGGGTGCGGCGCAGGGTGACAAAGATGATCAAGGGGCTGGGGACTTATCATACAAGAGGAGGCTGAGGAAGTTGAACATGCAGTCACTGGAAGAGAGGAGGGACAGGGGGACATGACTGAAACCTTTAAGTACATGAAGGAATAAACAGGACAGGTACAGAAGGGCTGTTCAAAGTAAGGGAGGGGAGGGACACCAAGGGCCATGATATGAGACTTGAGGGAGGAAGGTTCAGGAGGGAGATGTGGAGACACTTTTTTACAGAGAGGGTGGTGGCTGGGTGGAATTCGTTATCTGCAGAAGTGGTATCCAGTAGAACAGTGGCCTGCTTTAAAAGGGGATGGTGCAGGACAAGGGGGAGGGTCAATGAAGGGGAAGGGTGGAAGGGAGGGGTAGCTGCAGAATAAGGGGTGCTAGCTGCACATTCAAGCAGACCTGATAGATCTCTAGGCCTTTATCTGATGGCAAATTTTGCATGTTCACATGTTCATAACTACTCCCTATAAGCTAGTTTAGGGAGCCAATTTTTATCCATTTTATGTAACTTTATCAAGATTAAGGGTGTAAGTAAGGGAGGGGTAGGAAGCACTCCATATATAACAGAACTCCACACATACAGTAGGCCTTCTTTTGTTTTCGTCTAAGGGTACTAGGCAGATCAAGGAAAGCAAGTAATTAAGAATATTCAAGGGGTTATCTTAGGATCAGTATGGAAATGAAGTAATGTGGGGAGGTAGTGAGTTGTGGGGACTGTGGAGGGTTCTTCTGTAGGATTGCACTATGGAGGAGGGTACTCAGCTGAGTTGAGATATCTCAGCTGTGGTATCAGCTCAGCCAGTGATCACCCCCACACCCCTGTTCCCTAGAGGTCCACAGGCCCAGGATTCTGGAGGTTGGTGGGAAAGGCTTGAAGGATGGCAGAGACAGTCACAAGGGGTTTGGCCAATCTCCCCCCATCTAGACATCAAGTCACTTTGCAGCACTGGAGGAGGAACAGATACCTGACAGTTTTGGGGGAAGGACTCTGAGTCATTCAAGGAAATGGGCAGGACAACTTGGTGGCACCCGGGTGGGAGTGGGTTGATGTCAGAAAGGAGAATCTTAGTGATTGGGAACTCATTGATCATGGAAGTAGACAGTGTGGTGGGTGGGGGGAAAGGGGAGTGAAATGATCAGATGCCTTCTGGTGCATCAGCCATCCAGGATGTAGATAGGACAGGGAGGATGGCAGAGAAGAATGAGGGGGAGATGGAGGTGCTCTTACACTTGAGTGCCAATGATCTGGTGAACTAGCCTGTGGTACAGTGAAGCAGAACTTTAAGAGGTTTGGGACAGATTGAAGGTGATCCCAGCTCACCTTGTTTTTTCCAAGGTCCTCCTTGTGTGGAATAGGTAATATGGGAATGACACAGTAAGGAAGGAAGAGACTGAGGAATATAATGGGTAGCTGAAGGAATGGTGTCAAGAGGAGTGATACCATTTTGTAGGGAACTGGGGGAATTTGAGAACAGGAAGCTTTTAAAGAGTGATGGCCTTCACCTGATGAGAGAAGGGGCCAGTTTTCCAGGGCAGAAGTTTTGACATCTACATTGGACAGTTAAACTGACTTCCAGGGATACAGAGGCTAGGAGAAGCACTGAGAAAGGACAGTAGATAGGAACCTAGCTAAGGCTCCCCCTTAACAAATAATTAGTGGCAGCAAGGGGGATAGTAATAAGACTGAAGTTCAAATTAGGTTAGGGGAAGAGGCCAATGAGGTAGGGCTGACAAAGCCTACATTCAGCATGACAAATAATTTAAAAAAATGAAAGAAACTAGGGAAGAATCAGTGAGCAGTGAGCAGGAATAGGAAAAAAGCAAGAGGGGACCAGGAGAAAGATGTAAAGTGGTCTATCATAATGCCAGAAGTCTGGGGAATAAAATTAATTTGTTCAAGATAACAGTGGCAGATACTGAGATGGATCTAGCAGCCATCACAAGAAACTTGGAAAACAGAAATAATGGTTGGGACTTGATAGTCCCAGCAAGACCAATTTTAGATGGAAGAGGGGAAAAGGTAAAGGAGGACACATAGTCCTCTCTGTCAGGGAAGGCACAAAGATAGTAGAGGGTAGAAAATCAGTGGAAGTAATGGGGAAACAGAATTGCTGCAGGTTCAGCTCAAGGTGTCTTCAGGCAAGAATCTATGGATGGGGGATCTTCTCCAAGACAGGAGGAAGAGAGAGATAAAAAGAGAGTGAGGGAGATCACGTGATGCAGAGTGCTGAGTAGAAGCTCCTCTGTTAAGCTCCTGCTTCCTGAATATATAATCATCATTTAATATTGTTAAACTTCATCTAACTCCTCTGCCTAAGAGCTTTCCTTGTCTCTGAACAGCGTGTGCTCCTGTTTTGGGTTCCTGTGTGGTAAATGGAGGCTTACATGAAGAAAGCCCTCCAGAAACATCCCCCCGCCACCCCTGAGAAGGCCTCGACGAAATCCCGAGCCTCGAGTGGCCCAGACGAACCGGAACCTGCGTGTCAAGCTGGGGACTAAGAACCCCTAACAATTAATACATTCTTAGAGGAATTTAAGCCATTCTGGGAAGAGATGAAAGATATGGCAATCGACCTGAAATCCCCTCTCCAGAAAGATAGAGGAAGTCTCCACGGCAGTATCGGACAACACTGCCCGAATATTTTCGATCGAGAGAAAATTGGAAAGCATGGATCCTGAGCTCCTATTAACGAAACAAAAGTTGACTCGACTAGAAGCAAAACTCGAAGATCTGGAAGGCCATAGCCGGAGAAATAATGTGGTAGTCCTCGGGCTCCCTGAAGGGGAGGAAGGCCATAATACCACAGCCTTTATCCAGAAGTTGGTAAAAAGAGTCGCTGGTCCCTCTCCCTTTGGCCCAAATTATATTATAGAATGGGCCCATTGATCTTTGCGACCAAAACCCCCATCCGATGCACCCCTCGCCCCATCATTTGCCCGCTTTCTGAACCATCTGGAAAGGCAACATTTCCTACAGAAAGTCAAGGCCCTGCAAGAAGTCAGATGGGAGAAGGTGAAGCTGAGAATTGCTCTGGATATCCCTGGCTCAGTTCGATTGAAACGGAAAGCCTTCCACCCAATTGTGTCCAAGATTATAGCGGCGGGATTAAAGTTTAGGATGGGGTACCCAGCGAAATTACAAGTTTCTGTAAATGGCTCATTGCTCAATTTCGAGGATCCTGAAGCTGCATTGCTAAGCCTTAAGTCGGCATTGCCAGCCTTGTTTCAGACAACCTGAGAGGACTTCCTGATATTCGGGAATCACTGGGAACTTCAGAACGAACTGTTGCTTGGATCTTTGTGTGGACAGTGCTCTTTCTAAAGACAGATTTCACTCGAGTTTATGCTCTCTAGTAGAAGTGGGCTACTAGCAGAGGCTCAACTTTGCTTTTAACAGGCCCTGGCCTGTTGATGGGAATAGTTTGCAGGGATAGTCCTGGGGGGGCTCCTGTAAGGTTTGTTTTAGACTGCATCTGATATATTATCACTTGCTTAGTTCCTAGGAGGAACATTCAGGGCTAGGTCTTGGGTTATGCCTCCTGTTTAGACTTTATTGGATGGGAATTCAGATTTTCGAGTGGTTTCTGGCTTTCAGGACGCCTTGACTGGTGGTCTGGATCAGGTTATGACCACAAGAGGGAGTGGCTCGCCCATTTAATGCAGGTTTAGTCATCCAGCCTTGAGAGGGATGGCTTTCATTTATTATGTTGTCCTGGTTTTGTGGGGGGGATTCGGACCTAGGGGTCTGCAACCCTTGGGTGGTTACTCCCACAGGTTTCCCATCTCTGGATTTTGTTTCACTTCTCATCCGGATCTGTTTTTTCCATGTTCTTGTCTCGATGATGGGTTCACCCCTCCATGTTAAGTCTTGCTCTGGTTCTGGTTCACGAGGTAGTTCCCTATGGGGAACAAACATTTTTCAACTCCCTCCCAAGACTCGCTCGACATTTTCTCACATTCTCATATGTGGCATTCGGCTCTGCTTTTCTCTCTCGTTCATCAGTGGATTCACCAGCGGATGTTCGCATGCCCTGGAAGCCCGAGACCACTCGTTGACACTAAGCCCTCATTAATGCAGCTTATTGATTGCCTTGTATTTGGAGCTATGAGGGTGATCATTTGCAGGGGATACGTTCAGGGGTCGGGGGGGTAGGATAAGATCCAGTGCTGTGCTAGCGTTGCTTGTGACATTATGGGGGCTGGGAGGGGGTAGCGGGGTTTTGTTGGGGGGTGGGGAGTATTGGAGGGTTTAAATTGGGGCTTCCAGCGGGGGGGTTAAGGAGGTGGGAGGGCCTCACAGCAGCAATGGGGGGGGTTAGATTACTTGTGTTACACACCCAAAGTGCAAGGCTGAATTTAGTACCCTTAGAAGTCTTTAGTAGATGGCCAAGGAGGTGACTTTTGCAACGTGGAACATCAAGGGGATCAGGAAAAAATCAAAACAATACCAGGTTCTCAAACACTTTAGTCTTTTACTCACTCAGGTTACTTTTCTACAGGAATCGCACCTACTAGAAACAGAGGCCTCACAAATGAGGAGGCAACAAGTGGGGGCGGTGTATGAGGCACAAAGCTCCTCAAACAGTTGTGGGGTTATGATCATTATTAACAGGGGCATTCCCTTCATCCCAACCCACACTATTAGGGATCCTGAGGGTAGATTTGTTTTAGTTATAGGTACTCACCGGTCAATATCTCTGCTATTGGGCAGTATATATGGTCCCAACGCTGATGACCCCACTTTCTTCATGAGACTTATAAATTTAATCCTGCCTTTCCTTCCCATAAGGATTATTCTGGGGGGCGACTTCAACCAAGTTGCAGACTCAAACCTTGACAGGTAGGGAGGTGCATTGGGGGGGATCTCCCCGGGTCAGAGGGCTTTTAGAGAATTATTGGATCAATGCGGGCTCTGTGATGTCTGGCATGTCCTAAATCCTGATTCTAAGGAGTACACATTCAGGTCTTTTGCATATGGTTCACAGTCCCGTATTGACTACATATTCATTTCTCAGACTCTTCCGCCTGGGCTTAGGTCCTCATCGATACAGCCTGGCACTATCTCTGATCATTCTCTGGTGCTGTGTGATCTCTCAATTCAGGATGTGTCAAAGAGAGAAACAAGTTGGAAGCTTAATGATCAACTGCTTAAAGATTCTAATTATTGCAATACCATAAGGGAGCACATTGAGACTTTCTTTCTGTCCAACCCTTTAAACAGTGCAAAACCAGATATTATATAGGGGTTCTTCAAGGCCTACATGAGAAGAGTTCTTATTGGCCTCTCGGTGGCTAGGAAAAGAAATAGGGAGAGAGAATTACTGTCCTTGTTATCCCAAATGTGGGTTCTGGAATCCAGTGTCTCGGTTAATTCCTCGGAGGAGGACAAGGTGAGGGTCATAGTGTTGAGAGACAAATATGTATAACTACTCTGGGAAAAGGTGGAGTTAGCTATCATACACACCAAAGCTAGTTATACTGACCAAGGTGAGAAGGCAGGGCGCCTTTTGGCACTTCGCATAAAACAACAAGAATCAGTGAGATTTATCCCTTCAATTAAGGCTTCTGTAGATGGGTCACTGAAAATATCCCCCACTGAGATAGTTCAGGAGTTCGCAGCATACTACCAATCACTTTATGAGGACATGGAGCACCCTCCCAGCCCAGTAAGCATGGAGAAGTATCTGATGGACTCACACTTACCCTCCCTCCCAGTACATTGCATAGACTCCCTGTCTCTCCCATAACTCAATGGGAAATCTCCAAGGTTATTAGTGGTTTACCCTCGGATAAAACTCCAGGACCTGATGGATTTTCCTCCCTTTTCTGTAAAACATTTCTGGAACTTCTCTTGCCAATACTTAATAGTTTATTTCAGCACATCTTATCCAGGACAGAGGTTGATTGCCATCTCTTTGAAGCCTTAATAGTGCTCCTCCCTAAGCCAGATAAAGACTCTGATCTCGTCCAGAGCTATAGGCCTATATGCTTCCTAAATCAGGATATCAAAATCCTCTCAAAGATTTTAGCTAACAGGTTATCCGTGGTGCTCCCTGAGTTAATAGGTATAAATCAGGTAGGTTTCATGAAGGGACGCTCTTCAGCGGATCATCTGCGTACGTTATCCCATGTCTTCTAGGCTTCCAGAGATGCTGACTTCCGAGCAGGCTTGGTCTCTTTGGATGCAGAGAAAGTGTTTGACTGAGTGAATTGGAGTTTCCTCTTCAATGTATTGAGTGCCTTTAAATTTCCTCTGGTTTTCATTTCTTGGGTTGCTGCATTATATAAATCCCCTACAGCAAGAATCTCAGCTAATGGGGCCTTGACAAACTACTTCTTACTCCATTCAGGCACTAGATAGGGTTGTCCCCTATCCCCTCTCTTGTTTAACCTATATCTGGAACCTCTCATCCAAAATATTCTCCAAAATATCTCTATACAAGGTATCAGAGTTGGGCGTCATGAGATTAAACTCACTTCGTACGCAGATGATTTGCTGATACATTTCTCCCATCTGGTTTCTTTAATACCACCTTTACTGAACGAAATTGCCAGGTTCAGTGTGCTATCCAACTACAAGTTGAATGCTAGTAAATCCTTATTTTTCCCATTAAACCACAAGGTATTTAAGGATGACATTTGCCCCCTAGGTTTAGGTTGGACTCCTAGAGTAATCAAATATCTGGGCATAAAGCTATCCTGTAACCCCTAAAGGTGGGTCAAAGATAATCTGGATTCTCTCTTACAGGTTATTATTCATGACCTTGGCAGATGGTCTAAACTTCCTATATCATGATGGGGTAGGATTAACATTATTAAGATTAATTTATTTCCTAGAATTTATTACCCCTTATCCCTTCTCAACTCTTTTATTCCCATATGCTGGTTTAAGAAACTGCACAGTATATTTACCAGATTTATCTGGGCAGGTAAACATCCTCAGTTGGCCTATCATAAACTAGCTGCCCCAAAATTTGAGAGGGGGGCTGAGGAGTCCCCATATTGCACTATACTACTGGGCTAGTCAGCTAGCATATTGTCTGAGATGGATCTCCCCAGGCCCTGAAACAGCACAACCAGTGTGGCTTAAGATTGAGTTAGACATACTTAAAACTAAACGCCTGGATCCCTCAAACTTATTTTACCTCAAGTTGTCTCATGTAAAGATGGCTGACTGCACCACAATAAGAATCTCTATAAGAGTCTATACACAGTTATGTTTATTTCTTCACTATTCCCCTCAGTCTGATTTAGCTTAGTCTATTTGGAATTCCCCTTCTTTCACTCTTAGTGGAAGGTGTATTCCTTCTAACTGGTTGCCTCAGCTAGGCGATGGAAAACTGCTTTCCCTGGTAGATGGGGAAGGGCACTGGTTGTCCTCACATGGAATTATGGACAAGTTCCTTATTCTGGTCTCATCTCACTTTAAAGTTATGCAGTTAAGACACCTACTTACTGTAGTCCTGTGGAATTATCCCCCCTCCCAGAAGGTATCAGCTCTGATTCCAGAAATCTCCCTGTTGCCTGGATCATCTGGCATAGTATCTAAGCTATACAGAGTGTTGTACTATAAAAACTATGGGGACACCTTTGGCCCTACTAATTTCTGGAACTCACTCCTCCCTCAATACCAGTTGGACTGGCATTCCCAATGGAGATCCTGTCATAAGTATCTTTCCCAAGATAGGCTGCATCTCATGCAATATCACATTCTACATAACATGTATTGTATCCCTACCAAATTAAAAAAAATGGGGCTTCTTGAACTCCAGTACATGCACTAAGTGCCTGCAAGAAGAGGGTACTCTCTTGCACATGTTCTGGTCCTGTCCCAAAGTTTCTTCCTTATGGAATTCAATTAAGATGCCTCTCAATCCCCTACTGGGCCTACAGGAGTACTTCACTCCAGAGGTATCTCTTCTAGGGGATATGTCCCTGGTCAGTGCTAGAATTAGGAAATACCACATCTCTATGATTGCGTTCTCAGTTAAAAAACTTATACTACGTCATTGGAAGGAACAATCGGCTCCTTCCTTCTAGGAATGGTTACATGAAATCATTGCTAACCTGTGAACAGAGAAGGCAACTGCTAGCCTTCATAACAGACTAGAGGCATACAGTAGGATATGGGATCCCCTTCATTCCTTACTCTTGTTACCTCACTGAAGTTATTTCACATTCTGGTTCTACCCACATGTACCATTGAATCACACACTGCATGTTAGGGCAAGTAGATTTTGTTGCTGCTGTAAGGGGGATGGGGTGCGAGGGGTTGGCCGGGCATTTCTTACTGTTCAAGTATTATGTCATATCCTGATTTTCTGTAACTGCCCTTTATAATGGAAATGTATTAGTACAGTTTGAATTATAAAAAAAAAAAAAGAAAAAGAGAGAGTAATCTTGACCAAGGAGCAGAACTAGATGGGGGTGGCAAAGGGGGAGGTGGTGAGAGATCTAAACCTGACAGATATTGTTTGGGTCATTTTTGCAACCACAAGATTCAGAAGACAAGCCCTGCAGGACTGTTGGCTGGTGCAGCTATAACTCTATAGGCAGGCTGCCATTCTCGATGTGGTACTCTCAACTTAGAAGTGGTAGAAGGAGTGAGCATAGGGGGATCACAAGGGTTCAGTGTCCAAAACTTTATATGGTTTGACTTGGCCTTTGAGACAAGTAAGCCCTCATCAGAGGCTAAAGTCCTAGATTTTAAAAAGACAGACTTCAGTCGGATGTAAACCTTTTAAAAAAAAAACTTCCATTGGCAGAATTTCAGTGAAAGTCTGACTTTCTGTTCCACCACAGTTCAGAAATCCATTTCAAAACCTTTGTGGAAATTCCATCTGCCCTGAACCCTACAGTACCAAATTACATCTCTGGTATCTAGTGCCACCCCTCCCCCCACACTGGTTACCGATTATCACTTGATGTAAAAATAATAATTCCCTAGTGGCTAGCGGTCCCCCAAATGATCACCTGCTCAATATGTTAAAAGAAATAAGTGGCAGCTCTCGGTCCCTCCCTCCACGTGATCACCCACCCCAAATGTTGAAAAAATCCCTGGTGGCAAGTGGTCCCTTCCCCCACCTGATCACCTGCCCGACAAGGACATCAGTCCAGTGTAACCCCTAATCCCAATCCCCTGTGTAGTCCAAAAAATAAACTTTCCCTAATGGTCTAGTGAACCCCCCTATCCCCAATACCCAGTCCATGAATTCAGATAATATCCCTGATGATCTAGTGCACCCCTGCCCCCCCCACTCCAGCAGGCAGTGTTCCTCTATGTGTTCATTCACTGACAGCTCAGCGGGCAGCCAGCCGTAGCAGAGAGAGGAAGGCTGTGCTGGTCACTGCTTGGGTTTGGGATGGGGGGAGCAGGGTGGTTGGACACTGCCTGCCAGATTGAGGGCAGGAATGTCCTCAATGGGCGGGTGGGTAATCATGTGGGGGGAGGGACAGCTAGCCACCAAGTATTTTTTTAACATAATGGGTGGTTGATTGGGTGGGGGGGGGGCTGCTGGCCACCAGTGATTCTTTTTTCTTAACATGTGGGGTGGGTGATCAGGTGGGAGGGAATATATTTATTTTTTGAGCAGATGTTCAGGTGGGGTAGACCACTGGACACTGGGGAAAGTATCTCCGTAAGAAGGATAGGGTAAAAATTCAACCAAACACATTCTGAGGATTTCCGATCTGCCATAGGCAGAAGTTCAGAAATGTGGGTGAAAGTTGTGAAATTTCATGGAAGTTCGGTTAATGCAGAAATCACAACTTTCACCCACCTCTAGTTGGATGACGGAGCTGGTCCAGGACATATTTGTTTGAGTGGACAACATCATGGATGTGAGAGAAAGAAGGGGGAGTAATCAAGAGGCCATTCATGAGCAAAAATGTCTTGCATGAGAATGGCTATCAAAAGAAAGAGGTACTGTACAAGAGGCCAATATACTTTGCTGGAAAGGTCAGGGAAGCAGTGAGAGAAAAAAGAAGACATTCATCAGGTACAGGAAGAACAAGGGGAGGAAGAATGGGACAGTACCAAATGAGAACAAGGAAACCAAAAGGGCAGTCAGAAAAGCAAAGGCAAAGATGGATATCGTGGGGGGGGGGGTCAAGATATATTAGTTTAAAAAGAAAGAAGGAAGGATGGATTGTTAAGCTAACAGGTGGAGCAGGGTTATTCAGGAGGACAGACAGAAAGCAGCTGTTCTTAATGACTACTTCTGTTCTGTATTCATTAGGGAAGACAGAGGTCCTCTGCCAGACAGTGGAATTAAGGCAGCTGTAAATGGGGTTCCCTGAGATGAGGCAACAAGTATTTACCAGTACAAGTGTTCAGAGAAGTCAAGCAGACCTAAAGATAGGTAAGGCTCTCAGATGGAATGTATCCAAGGGTGCTCAAGGAAGAGGCAATGGAACTATGTGAACCCCTGGTAGGGCTATTCAATATTACCATTCAGATGAGGGTAGTTCCAAAAGACTATAGTGTAGTAGACATAGCCTCACTTCAAAACGGTGGGAGAAAGAGCAACTGGGTAACACAGACGTGTCAGTTTTACCTCTTTTGTCACTAAAGTGATGAAGACACTACTCAAAGGGGACCTTGTGGACTAGCTAGAGAGCAATCAACTCCACGGTAGTAATCAGCATGGGTTTGTGGCATGGAGGTATTGTCAGACCAAACTGATAGTATTCTTTGACTGGGTAGTGAGGGTAGTGGATAAGGTCACACTGTGGATTTACTTTACTTTGATTTTGGCAGGGTTTTCAATTCATTGTCATACAGAAGATTGCAGAAGAAGCTAGAAAATATAGGTCCAGCAAAGGACACAGACGGTTGAAAAACTGCTTGGATGGGAGACAGTAGAGGGTTGTGGTTAATGGAGTCAAATCAGAAGAGATGGAGGTCACTAGTGGGGTTCTGGGAGTTCTGGACCTCATAACCTATTATGGATATTTCTGGCAAATTGTCCGCATTGCTGCATCCACGACATGACTTGCTGCAAAAAGAAGCAAAGTTTAATTAGTCATTGCAGTGTGAGGCGGCATTCCAATACTGCTAACAACAGCTTCTGAACAGGAAGAAGTTAGTACACTAGTATTCAGAAAAGCCTTTTGGGATAGGTGTGTGATGTATCCCCCTATGGGTGGATATAGTAATCTCTCATATGTTACCTTCAGGAGAGGAACAGTCAATTGCTTTTGCTTCAAGGACCCTGTCACAAGCAAAAAGAACTCTGCTCAGATCAAGAAAGAAGTTTTCAGCATTTTCTTTGAAGTAAAGACATTCTCTAATTTCCTCTATGAACAGACATTCAGCCTGCCAACATATCACAAGCTTCTCCTTGCCATTCTGGGACTGAAGGTAGTGGTAACAATGTTCCCAGGTCTGTGGATTTAACAACAAGTCAGTCCTTATTCTGTTGGTCTATGACTATGACATTGAATACTGTCATTCTCAGACAACACAAATACTGAATCCCTGTCACAATTGCAATGCACAGATGCAGCAGAGGAGGAAGATGATAGGCAGTGTTCACATTTTTGTTCATCAAGAATCTACCCATAGCTTCCTGGGATGTACCAGAGGAAACCAGATGGGATCCCGTCCTCTCAAAGGTCCTGGATTTTACCCTAATATGAGAGTCATCCAGAATCTCTAAGATGAAAGCACTGGCTTGGGTATACCTCTGGTGGCTGGGAATTGATGAAAATATCTAGTATCTTGTCAGCCAATGTGTGCCATGTGAGGCTGTCTGCAACCAACATGCAGTACAAATCTTGATCACTGATCCAGGGTTACCATGCCTTGGAAATGCATCTATGTTGACTATGCAAAAGTGGAAAAAACAGGATGTCTTAGTGGTAACTGAAATTCACTTGAAATGGATCTGTGCAACTGACAACTACAGAGAAGACCAAGAGTCTCCTAAGACAGCCCTTCATATCACATGGACTACCACAGAAGCTAGTGATAACATCCCCCAGTTTTCTTCACAAGGGTTCAAACTATTTTTAAAGTGGATTAGGATCTGGCACATTTTGTAACCATGCTGCCATACAGCCTCAAAAGGTGGAGCTGAAGGGACTGTACACACATTCATGAAAGCCTAGATAAAACACGGTCCTCAGTCAATACCTCCAACCCAGAGGTTGTCTTGTTTCTTGTTCATGTACAGAAACACTTCTGACACTGTTACAAATAAAATACCTTCTGAACTGTCCCTCAAATGTCAGTATCTCACCTGTTCGATATTTGCAAAGCCAGAGTTGTTTCATACTGTGTTGAAACATCAGCTGAAACAGCACATGGCAAGTTGCCCAAGCTAGTTTTGGAGAGGGTGATGGTTTGAGATTTCGGGCATCCTAAGTGTCTTTAGATTCCTGGTTTGGTATTTGAGAAATGTGGATGCTTGATCTACATGGTCTGTGTGGGCCATTGCATAGTCCAAGTACATGTGGATTACCTGTTGCCTTCAAGGGTTCCAGCTAATTCATCAGAATAAGTCACTCCAAAAGAGGAGAGTGGTACTGAGGACATTGCTCCTGCCCATGAAACTTCACTGGAATACCCAGTAATATGGAAGTTTAGGTTTCACTGACAGCAGTTGCTCCAGCCTGAGGATACCCCATGCAGAGGTGAAGAGCACCGCAGAGACTTGACATATACTGATCCTGTGTCTCTGGTGTACATGAGCTTGTCACCTGCTGTATAACATATTTTAGTAACATAACATACATGTTCTGCCTGTGTTCAGAATAATCTCCCAAACTTGTGTCTGGGTGCCAAATAGTCTAATTGTAGCTGGAAGTTAAGAAATGTTAATGTTTGACTATTGTTAGACTATATTTTGTCTAAGGAGGAGGAGTGTAAAATATAAGGTACGGTACTTAACCTTCAGAAAGTACTGGGGAAGCCATCTTGACTGTAGTTCCTAACAGTGTTAATTGCAGTCTGTGTAGTTACTGTCATGCCAGTGGGTACCTTTATAAGTAAGATAAAGTCCAGTACTGAAGATCGTTGCTTCATGCAGGTTTTTGTCTAAGTCTTCCTGTCCCCCACAAAAATAATTGCAGTTGAGGATTGAAACTTGACACTTCAGTTTTAGTTGTCAGCTGTGGCAACAGCAGCTTTTACCATCTGAGAAACATCCTGGATAAAGCCTTATTTGGTGATGGATGATCTGGAGTCCCTAGTGCATGCCTCCAAAACACTGTGGCTTAGTTATTGTAATACTCTGTATCTTGGGCATTCAGCCAAATTGATACACCATTTTTAGTTGCTGCAGAGTGTGGTAGTCCAGCTGATTGTGAAGGCATCCAGCTTCCACAGTACCATGCTGGTACTCCATGAGCTGCATTGCAAATGAGTACACTGGTGCACAACCTTTAAGGTGGGTTTGTAAGCCTATTTGGCTCTATATGGTAGGAGTCCAGGTTAGCTGTCAGTGTAGCTGGGCAGAAGTTGTGAATTCTGCTTTTATGGAACTTTCACAGAATTTTGTAAATTTTATGACATTTTCCAAATAGCCACTTTTGGCAAAATCGGAATCTTCTGAATGTGTTTGGTGCACTTTCATCTTGTTGTGCAAAATGTTTCTGGCTGAACTGAGAAATAATGCACATAAGCAGTGGAATGACAGTTCTGAGGAATTCCATTCTGCAGATTAATACATTAACCCTCAATACATGTAATTATAGCACAGTTCATTGATCAGTTCTGTGCAATTTAATTTTTCAGTTTAATACATTAATCCACAGTTCATGCCTTCAATGTACCCTTCTAAATTGGACTTTCTGCAAAAGCTGCCAAAGTGCATTCCAAAATTTCATGAAAGCGAAAACCCATTTTCACCAAAATTCCACTTGCACAAGTTTAATTTCACACAGCCCTTGCTGTTGGTGTTCCTGACTACTTACATACTAAATCTTCCTCTCTGTTTTGCCAGGCAAGGTCATTTCAAAGTCCTGCAATCCAAATTCAAATCATCTAGGGATTGGCTGTATACTGCAGCAGACCTGACTTTGTGGAATTATTCCTAAGGACCATAGTGAGGCCCATTCATTGTCTATTAGATTGAGCCATAAACAGCATCTCTTTTGCTTGACCTACTGTAAATGACAAAATATTTAAGCAATACTGCTTGCCTTATGTCTGTTTCATGATGTATATATCAATGTGTTTTGTGTTTCTATCTCTCTGGTATTTTATTGTGTATCACAGGCCATCAAGAACCTGGGGGGATGGGTGCCATGATTTAATCTGTGCACCATACTGACCACATGCCAGATTATACCACCTTCAGCCAGCTACTAAAGAGCATTGGTTATAATACTTGTCACCAAAACAATTATCCCTTTCCTGACACATTCCAATAGGGAGAGACAATGATGGGGGAACAGATACTATGTAGCCCTAATGGTTAGGGGTACAATATTTTAAGTGTTGTACAAATCTCTCATAGTTCAATCAAGTGAATGTAATACAATGAACCAAGCAAATCAAAATGTTATGACCTGAATAAAATGAAATAAAGATGGATATGTTGATAAAAGTGGTGTAGTAAAGTGTGACATGAAGTCAAACTTTTAATTTCACAATATATCAAATTTTAAATCTATTTTAAAATACCATGATCAAACTGGTAAAAAATGTGAATGTTGTAAGATAATTGGCTTAAAGACGCTCGAGAAATAAAATGCTCACTGTGGCATGTGTACAGCTGGACACCAAACAGTCATAACACATGTTATAAAGGACACCAAACAGCTGCTGTAAGTTAAAAAAAAGTTTACTAATAATAATCAAAATGATAAAATGGCATCGCAAACCTTAAAAAAAGTTGTATACATTTACAAGGATGGAATACATTTTTAACAATAATTATAATTGATCTTTCTTCCATAAAGTAAGCAATTTTAAATTTTACTGCACAGAATCCTTAATATTTTGGCCCCCAAAATTTACAACCTTCATGACAAATTCTATCATTCTATTTCCTGACAAATTTAATGAACCCTCAATCTAGTAACAGCATGTTATGTCATGAAATAGCATATGCTGAATTGTGATTAGTGAACACGACACACCAAGTGCTCTCAGTGTCCTCAATAACACCCATCATGAATCACAGTATGCTATTTTCACAACTTGGTAGTAACTGTGTGGGTCAATAATGAGTTGCATCTACACATAGCATAATAAGGCATAGTAGTGTAATATCCAAAAAAATTTAATCCAGACTTCCCAATTTCAATTCCAAGGTAGCCTGCAATACTTAATTCCACCTTTGTTTCAGTGTCTCATATTTTTCATGTTATTCTCAGCAATTCTTCAGGTGGGAGTTTAAAAGGTGGGCTGTCAGGCTTTATTAGTCTGTGAGAAATTTGCTTCTCCTTATATTATCTTGAACTTCATGTCAGTGCAGAGTGATGACATCATCTCCAAGCTAATGGAGCAAACCTAATTCAAATCTTTTCTTTTTATCAATTGATTTTTCTTGTCCAATGCAAAGTCTTTGAATAGCACACCACATAAAAGTGCTCTTTGTTTATATACAGTTGTTTGCTGGCATTTTTCTGTTCTGGACCAGAGGTGGAGTCTGCAGCAGGTGTTACATTGTTTACAGGCAAGGTGATGGGCTCTGTGCTGACAGGAGCACTTTCTGAAAGTATACTGTTTTCCATGACCATGTTGATCTGTGCACTGGCATTATCTGTTTCTGCAGCTGAAGTATTCTTTTTTGGCATGTTGATGGTCTGTGTACTGGGACTGGCATGATCATTCATTGATGGCACATTGTTGTCCAGCTTCTTTTTAATGATATGAAAAAAGACCAGGGGACTCCACCAGCTTTCTTTTCATCAATGAATCCACAAGGCTGGAATTTTCACAAAGTTCCTCACCCTTCTGAAAAGCTGTGCAAAAACAGCTATACCTTCTAGTTGCAACCACACAATTGTTGACAGACCTGACTGTATTTTATGGGTCCCTTGTGCTGTTTTGAGAATGGGTCCTTCTTGCCTTCTTATTTCATTGTCATCCACCCAAAATAATGTTCTTCTGAAATGGTTGCAACCATTGGCAGTAGGCTGTCTTGTCAGGTTTTCTTTGCAGTACTTAAAGAGGTCTTTAGCTGAGGCAATGACTGCTAGTCTGGATTGCACAGTCCTAGATGCTATTGACTTGATGACCACACTGTCGCCTTCAGACGTGCCATTTCCATGGCAGGATCCAAAAAAGGCATGTTCAACTGGGAAGCCATATTTGTTGTGTGCCACTGATATGTCATAGAAAGCCCACTTTGATTTGTGCTGGCTCCCACAGCCATTTGTGAACAGCGCCTCTTTAGTGATGTTAACTGTGCAGACTTTCTGAAGGTGAGTATTTGACTTTTTTAACAAAATGCTGCACAGTATTGTGGTCATGCTTCAGGTCACTTGATATGAAAACTAATGATTTTGTGACAGTGCATGCACAGTGCTTACATATATAGTAAGAAATCACCAGGTGAGAAGTGGTCTGCTCATGATGCCAGTGACACAATTGTATTTCATCTTGATACTGGCAGGCATAATTTTCAGCAAAGTCCAAAACCATCAGGACCTATCCCTCAGGTACATTGTCTCTTATAGAGGTAAACTGATATTGCTGCCATGATGCCATGTGCAGGTGGTCTCCCAGAAACCTGAAGTCTTCTTTATTTCATTTCATTTTTATTTTTATACTGGAAAGGCACGGGAGCAAAATTGCCCATTTTTACAAGCATCTAGTGACAGACAAACATAAATTAAACAGACAGCAAGTAAAATCTAACATATACAATGGCAAAAAATAAACCAAGGCATTAAAACACTTACATACATTTCTGTTGAGTAGGTAATGTTTTAAATAATTTTTAAGAAGCATCTGAGTCAGGCACTTGACCAAGGCAGATGGTAAGCTATGAAGTTTAACTCCAATATAAGACTGGGACAGTTGCCCCTGTGTTGCATGATAAAACAGAATTGAGAAGAAATTACTAATAGTGAGTCTAGTAATACATGAATTAACAGATCTGTGAAATAATGAGATAATGCTATTAAGCAAAATATGCAAAAAAAGTTTGTAAAAAATTATCAAGAAAATTATCCACCAGCTGGTAGAATGCTGCTTTCTTGGTTTCCAAGACTTTGCTCGATTTTGTTTGACCATTGTTGACATTAATTTTTATGGTGTCCCACTGCTGCCACCTCACCATTTCAATGCCATGTTCTTTCAGTAGTTCAGCAGTTTTATCCTCAACAGCACTGGTGCTACAATTAGCTTTAATATTGCAGTGGCACAGTACTCACACAGGCAATGCTCTAGCTTCTGTTCCTGTGCAAGTTTGATGTGCTGTGGCCACAAAGTATTGAACGTTATTCTTCCCAGGGATGCTTGTGGATTTTACTTGCAGAACTCTCATCCAGCACACTCAGGAGTTTTGCAAGGAATGCTTTGGTTCTTTCCATTCTTATTGAGAATGCCTTCTTGTGAGGCAGTGGCATGGTTACCTCTTTATAGAAGTCCTACACTCACTTGACAGTTTCTGCTGGCAATGCAGATTTATGGGTTGCTTGCTTAGGACCCCTTGATATGGTTGTCATTCTTGTAGAGCAGATCCCCAATGTACTGCTTGCAGCCTGCTTCAACCAGTATTTTTTGTTTTAGAATGGTCAAAGCACTTATTAATTCTTGTCTCAAGTATCTTCCCTCCTGTTTTTTGGGGCATTTTAGAGAATTCATTTTGTCTTTCATGGCTTCGACCAACTTTTCCTGTAGGTTTTCTTGACAGGTAAGGATCATATGTTTTGTCAATGCTTCCAGTTTGGCTGGTGATGCAGAATAGATAATCTAAGCAATCGTAGCAGGAAAGCATGATGGTGTTGGAGGTAACCCTGCTCATGCCCTATGCACCGCTTTCCTGATGGCACTTTTGTAATGGGGATCAGGTGTGACAGGGTTTTTAATGGTTTGTGGCATCATTGTTGGTGCATCTCTGGGGGTGCTGGTGGTGGAGGCAACTTGAGCTATTTTTGCTGCATGCCTCACTTGGTACTTTGCACATCTTCTCACATTGATACATCTCTTTTCTGTGCAGACATAGATGCATGAAGCTCTTTTTTCTGTTTCCTCCGTTGTTCTCGTTGTTGCCTTTTTGTTTTGTTTATCAACCCTGGTGGTTCTTTTGGCTGGCACAGTGATGTTTGCACTCTCTGGTGCCCATGTTTCATTCTGCCTCTGTCTGTACTGCCTCATTCACTGTTTTTCTTCCTCTTTATGGATTGCGTGCCTATCTTCATCCATATTCTTCCTGTATGCCTGTGAATAGGCCTTGTATTTCCTTTAATATTCTTCATAATGTTTGGGGTCAGTCTTCAACTTTTCTCTGTAATGAAGAGATCTTCCATTTTTCAACAGTGGGCAGGACATCACTGTATCTTTCAACAGTGTGTTTGTAGACACACATGGTCTTCATTACCTAAAATATAAGATTGTTCAAGATAAGAAAAAATTTGCAGATTCAAGGAAACACCTGAAACAATTGCATTCTACCTCCATTGAGTAAGGAAAAATACTCCAGGGAAGGAGGAGGGTATCAACATTGAAGAGATGGACTGCGGTAGAAAGGCTGCATATGGTACACAATACAAAGAAGTGAAGGAGAGATGCCATGCAACACGCAATATGGCATACTGAAGGAGCCGAACATTCCACTGGAAATGGTGTACCTGGGAGGTTGCACATCCTACACAATATGACTGACTGCAGTAGAGAGGCTGCACATGATACACACTACGATGAAGTGAAGGAAAGAGGCTGAACAACACACAATACAACATATTGAAGGGGCAGCATATTCCACTTGATACTGCATACCTGGGAGGCTGCACATCCTGCACAATACGATGGACTGTGGTACAGAGGCTGCACATGGTACACAATATGATGAAGTAAATGAGAGAGGCAGCACAACACACAATACAGTATACTGAAGAAGCAGCAAATTCCACTGGATACTGTGTACCTGGGAGGCTGCACAGCCTGCACAATGCAATGGACTGCCGCACAGAGGCTGCACATGATACACAGTACAACAAAGTGAAAGTGAGAGGCTGCACATAATACAGAAAATGATGGACTGAAGATGAAAAGAGACAATGCACATCCAAGAACTGCAGAACTTGCACACAAATCTAGTCAGACATAATGTTGGCAGGTTACACTGCGAAACCACATTTCACCAAAAACACAGAGGACCAGAGGACCAGTGCAATCCCCACACCAGCACCACAAACAAAGACACATGTTGCACAAAATGGCTGAAGTCTCTTCCCAAACACACCTGGACAAGAAGCAGCAGGGACAGAATCACAGTTTACACACAAAATTAATTTGTCCAGGTGTGCTTGGCCAGCTATGGTCAGAAATAATGTTGGCAGGTAACACTGGAAACCACATTTCAGCAAAAATGCAGAGGATCAGTGCAAATTCCACCCCACCACCACCACCACCACAAAAAAAGACCGCATGGTGCACAAAATGGTCAAATGTCTCTGACCAAACACACCTGGAAAAAGTGTGTCAAGGACTGAATAGAAGAACTTGCACACAAATTAATTTGTCCAGGTGTGCTTGGCCAGCTACAGTTGAACATAATGTTGGCAAGTAACATTGGAAAACCACATTTCAGCAAAATCACAGAGTACTAGTGCAACCCACCCACCCCACCAGCACAAACAAAGACCGCATGGTGCACAAAATGGCTGAATGTCTCTGACCAAACACACCTGGACAAAGAGTGGCAGGAGCAGAATCACAGTTTGCACACAAATGAATTTGTTCAGGTTTGCTTGGCCAGCTATGGTGGGACATAATGTTGGCAGGTAATGCTTGAAAACCACATCTGAGCAAAAACTCAGAGGACCAGAGCTATGCCCCAAAAAACATAGACCGCATGATATACAAAATGGCCAAATGCCTCTTACCAAACACACCTGGACAAAGAGTGGCAGGGACAGAATTGCAGTTTGCACACAAATAAATTTGTCCAGGTGTGTTTAGCTAGCTACTGTCAGTCATAATGTTGGCAGGTAACATTACATGCAAAAACACAGAGGACCACAGCAACCCCCACCACCACCACCACCACAAACAAAGACCACATGGTGCACAAAATGGCTGAACATCTTTGACCAAACACACCTAAACAAAGAGTGGTTTGTCCAGGTGTTCTTGGTCACCAACAGTCAGATATTTTTTGCCAGGTAACAATACAATAACTAAAGACCACCTGTTCAGCCTACACCACAACCAAACAAAATAATACAGCATTTAAACATGTGATTTCAACATGTGATTTCTGCAATACAGGCCTTGCTAACAAGACAAAAAACACAACTAAAAAGCTGGTTTGCTGTAGTTTGGCCATAAACAGTGTCTTTAGTGCAGAAATGTGACATATTAACACAGACTTCAAGCATACCATGGTACATGCACTCTAGACACCATGCTGACATTGTGGTGCATGCAGACAGATACTACAGAGCTTGGTGTCTATAAATCAACTGTCCATAATGAAAGAAAATAAAGCCTACTTACCCAATGAATTAAAAACAGGACCTCAAATAAACTGTTGGCTGAATTAGGATTTTTTTTTCACCCAGGCAGCTATAATATTTGAAGAAAATGATCACACTCAATGGCATTTGCTACATGTCTGGTGCCTGTGGTATTCGTACTGAAGATCCCAAGCCGAAGACATTATGTCTGTACAAATAAGCTATACGATTTTCAAAGGGGTTTCAAAAGAGACTCCAGAGGTAAAAGTGGCTACTTTTAAGCTGTGAATTAGAGCTGCCCACAGGTGTTATACTATAGGAATCCCATAGTACATCAAAGCTCCACAGCAGATCCCAGTTGTGACATTAGCATCTTTGAGAAGACATGCGCTGGAGAGTGGAGCAAAAGTCAATCATGCTGACTTGGGGGGAGCAGCATAAATTTAGGGGAAGATACCTGAGTTACTGACAGGAATGGAAGGGGGACGGGGGACAAAAGAAATGAGACAAAAATTGGGGGATAAGCTGCACAGTGACTTATTGTGCAGGCACCACTTACAGACACCAAATGGTACAAACATCATGGGGATTAATAAATAAAATAATTATCGGTGGGTAATAAATTAAGGGTGCACATAACTCTGTTGAAAATATTACAGCGACCAGTTGCTTACAGTGACAAATTGACAGGTCACTGTCAGTCACTGTAATGATCACATGGACCCCGGCACAGCTTTTCTGGGTCTTGCACCCCCTCCCTGATACACCTTCCCCATGGAAGTGATTATAGTAAAGTCTTGGGTGTGTGGGTGGGGGCACAGTCACTCATAGAAAATGCACTTCTTGTTCTGACTGCACAATGCAGACCATGATTGCGGTCGACATTGTGCATGCCACTGTTAAGCCGGTTGGAGGACTCACTGTCGAACTGGCTTGGTGGAACCATAAATTAAGCACTGAAAGTATGAACAATGCAAAAGACAACACAGAATGATATAATTAAAGCTTTTTTTTAAGGACAAATTTTAAAAAACAGCAACATAAAACACAGTAATAAACTGTGTGTGTTTTTTCATGTCACATTTCAGCCATGCAGGGTTGCTGGAAAAAGAGGTGGAAAGTAAAAAAAACAAACTGTGCTGCCAAGGTAAATTTATTTTTTGTATCCCTACATGTGATAGGCTTCAGAACAATATAAAAATAAATGGGCAGCTACCATTTACTGAACTGCCACAGGTTGTAGAACTTATTGACTACATTGGTACCTCCTATTTGTGAAGATACCCAGACACATTTAAGTTGTGTGCTGTGGTATCTGTCCAAAATTTCTATGCATTCTAATTCTGCTAGCAGTCTAATGGTTATGAACTGCTCAAGCACTGATCGTTCTTGTACGATATTGCAAACATGTTCACAGATACTGGCAGAACAGTAAACTCTTATATACAGTAGCTAGCAACATTTGACCAACCTGGATATAGTCCCCTAGATTTTCAGAACAACAAACAATGATTTAGACTCACCTCCAGAGACATCCTCAGTCTGCTGTATTAATAGCTATAAAACTACAAAGTGTATTAACTTCATCCTAAACAGTAACAAGCCCTCAAGGATGCTAGTATCACAGCACCAAGAATTTTCAGGTTTTTAACTGTTTGTACATACCTGAACAAAATGAAAAAGACATTTATTCAATCCATGTGGTAAGTCTCTGCAGTGAATCATTACTGATAAAGAACTGCATGAACACTGATCACCCTCCATGTGGGCAGACTTAAATGGCAGAACACTAATTTAGCTGAGAATGGGAAATAACCAAGAATGAGGAGATCAGAGCGTAGAGTTAAGTGTAGTATGTCATACCCTCCCAACAACAAAGTGATGTTGCCCTGACTTCCTGTACAGTGAAATCAAAGCCAGCAGGATGCAATAGGCATTGAGCATTACAAACAACTATATGGAACTGAAAAATATTTACTGTATAAGCTTTTGAATAAGAAATGTTCCACTCTGTATTACCAACAAGCTGAGTAAATTTAGGCAGAGCCAGCCAGAATGCATCGCAATACCTTTAGTACTACTTTAGATCACTGATTTATGCTGTAGGACACATAGAGAATACTGGATAGGCATCTATGCACACTGTATTGTGCCAACAAGGGGTTCTAATTCTCTATAACCTCAAGAGCAAAGCTTGAGAGAGACATGGGAATCAAAATCATGAGGTGGCATAATACACTGGTTGTGCATAGAGTTGCAGATCCAGTATTTTTTATAGGGTATTGTGCCCCTGAAAGTAATTTTAAAAGTTAGATTTTTTTTAAAATAAATGTGTTCTGCCGCATCTTATTTCCCTATTGTAAGACTGGTTGCTAGGGTCAGTGATATGGTTGTTATGGAGCAGATGCCCTTACTTGTCTCGCACAGGCTTTGATTGGTTGCTAGTTGCCTGTGGAAATGTTTTTCAAAAGAAAAAACATGGCCACTCTTTTTCTCACTAAGCAAGAAGATTTGCTACAAGGGATATTCTTAGCTGTTGTAAGTAATTTAAAATATCTGGTTGATCCTGCGTTTTTTTAAATAAAAGTATAAATATCTGGTTGATCATACTTTGTTTGCATCTCAGGCAGTTAGAGTGATTGCGCCAGCACTGCCACAAGTAACTATGTGGTTGATTCTGCTGTTTCTGTTGCCACAGCTGTTGTGGCTTCTGTGCTTTGAAAATGAGCTGAAATGCTGTTGTACCACAGTATGGTATTACTGCATTCCACTGAACTGTGGTACAACAACATTTCAGCTAGGATGGTTTTTCACGCTGAACAAGCCCTTACCATACACTATAGTGCAACTCAATGGCAGTTAAGCCCCTTTGTCATGCAGTATGTTGTGACATATTTACTGCAATGTGTATTATGTTGCACTGTGGTTGACTCTGCTGTAAGTATAGATCTGTCCCCTTCTCTGCTACCTAATTATCTGTGCTTAGAAAGAAATCTTTTTGCAATCAATAAAATGAATCAAACAAGGTAATCAAGCTTGAATGAGAACCTCATAAATAACTGTCAAACTTTAAGGGAAATGCCTGCCTGTTGATTTGAAGACAATAGATCATTTGCAGTGGAATACCAACTACAATGGAAAAAACACAGGATATACAAACCCTAGCATGTTAACGATTTGTATATTAGTATTTAAGTCAGTTTGTTGTTTGATTTACCAATGGACTGATCAGTTATCCCATCTCGGGTAATACTGGTTAATACTTCAGCTAGGAGTAGCCATGCTGGTGGGTACCAGAGTTCATTAAATATATCTGCTCTCCAAAATGCATTGCCATATTGAGACATCTGGGGCCCAATGTTTAAAAGCCCTGAGAATGCTGCAAGCCCTGGGTGCATTGATCATATGGCCAGTGGGCTTGAGGCATTCTCTTGGCACCGATTGGGATTTCCATTTTGTGCACCTAATGCCACAAGTTAGACCAGCTCCCCCGATCTAACTTGCTTGATTTTGTGGACCCTTTCAAGGGACTTGCACCAAATATTTGGTGCAAGCTGCCATAGTGTGTGGAAACTGTTGCAACTGTACCTGACATACTAAAATCTGGTACAGTTGCATCAAAGGGGTTAGGCACAGCTGTGTCAAATAAAAGGGTTGATACAGAACATAATGCAATCCCCGCATCAACCTTTGAAAATAGGGCAACTGATACGCATCAGACAGGTCCCTGATATGCATCAGTTAGATACACTGGTGCTTGAGACATATTTACATATATAAATATGCCAGCATGTAAAGGGCTTATATTCTAACTAGTCTGCTTGAGTGTGAAGGTCCCCCCTGTTTCTGCAGAGGGACCTGCCCCCTTCTCAAATCATCCTAACCCCACCCCTCATACCACCCCCCCCACCAACATATTTACCATGCAAACCCTTGGGTCCATGCACTGGTACACTGAAACTACTAAGTAATCTCAAGTAAGATGCTGTGGGGGTCTTCTCATTCTGATTGGTTGAGTTGTTTTATCTAGTTCATAAAATTGAAGGTTTGCTCATGTAATATAGGTTCAGAGGTGAACAACTGCTTTCCAGTCAGTTTACTGTCATCTTGTAGTAATGGTATCAGACTAATCATCTTTTGTCTAGGTTCAGAGTCGACTTCAAGCACTGAGATCTCACAACCTTCAGTGTCATCCTGTCCATTCCAATCACCTTTGGGTTCATTGGTATTTAAGACTACAAGTGAATAGGAAGATAAATCATGCCCAGTGTCAGATGTTTCACTATCTGTGTCACAAACACTTTTTCTTCTGGAAAGCGACATCCTTGATCTTTGAGCATTCTCTTGTCTCTGTACTCCTACACAATTAAATGGAAAACAGTCATATGGTAGCAATAAGTTTCGATGAAGTACCCTGGTCCTACCATACCTTGCCAATGGTCAGTCAGCATAAACAAGACCATCTTTCCCTTTACTTCATACCACAATATAGACCATAGCTTGTGAGAATTCATGTGGTTTACCAGGTGCTTGTTTAGCAGCTTCAGCTATTGCCTGTGCAACCTAAAGGCTGCTGAATGACATTTACTTTATAAGTATCGAACTTGAAAATTTCTAGGGGGGGTGCCCCTCTGTCTCATTGTTACATAACGTAGTTAGGGACTCAGGAAGGGTTTATCTGTTATGTTTATGTCCTGTAAAGCAAAGCAAACTTTATTTATATAGTGCCTTTCTTGAAACCAAGGCACTTTACAAGTAAAACCATAAAACATATAACATATAAGTAGGTCCTTCTCTTGTCAAAATTGATGTTGTCACTCCATAGTCCTGTGAGATCTGAGTGTAAGAAAATGTCCTGTATCAGAACAGAACAATTCTGAGCCCAAGCAAATTCCTGTAATTCAAGGAAAACTTTTTGCTACAAATAAATAACATGAAGAATAACATTTTGGGATGAATTGATTTCTTGAACTGCACATGCTAACAGCTTGTAAAGGTCAATGGCATCCTACTGATGTGAAATTAGAGGATTCTTCTCAGCTTAGGCAGGATAAGCTCAGGTTGCCCCTTTAGATAAATCTGTAACTGCAGTCCATGTACAATAGCCTTGATTACAGCTTTGACAATTACAAGTTATGAACAGTTTTTGTACATTCATTTTTAATCTGATATGCTAGACTACAGAAGCTTAGTTTGTTCTTTGGACCAGGCTCACCTACTGTATCTGCTCTGAGATTTTAAAATCCTTATTGAAGAGAGTTGTTGTAACTTCTTCCTTTTGCTTTTCTGGTTCTGACTGATCTTTCAAACCTTTGACCCACTTTCCCTTTTCCTTAGAAATTTTACTAGTTAAACTATTTCTCTTTTTTTTATTTCCAGAGATTGCTGTAGGTATTCCATCTTCTTCTGGATTCTCTCCTTGTGTCCTTTATGCACTCGTAGTTCTTTATCTTTATTTTCCCTCAGTATCCCCCTCCCCTAGGGTTGAGTGTCCAACCCCTGTCTAAGTTAGCCAGAGTGCATGTGTGAAACTGTAATTTATGCTATTCCCAGATGGTCTTTTAATTATTCCTGTACTGTGCTTACTTATCCTGTTTTTCTGATTGTATCCTACTACAATCAGGATTTGTTTAAATGTGTATTTTTCTTTTTGTGTATATTTTACTGTTTTATCCTTATGTTACCCTTTCCCTGGGCCACACCTGGAAATGAGTCTCAGCTCAGTGGTGCCTTTCCTGGTTATCACATTTTAAATAAAAATATTAGGGTTGTTAAAAAAATAAAAATATTCTCTCGATTTAGTCCTAAAAAATAATGTGAGGCTGTGTGTCTAGGATGCTGGGTGGATAATTCAGAAATGAAATAAACTAGACCACTCAAAGTTTAAACTTGATGCAATGCTTCTTTATTTTCATTGCCATGTTATCAACAAATCCAGACCAATATTATGAGACCAATAAATACATCTGTTCATCAAGGTATGTGGCTACAAAAAAGTTCAGTAGCCTATAACATAATCAATGTACTGATTCATTCAAACATATTATATATATATATATATATACACACACACACACACACACACATATCCTTTCAATATAAGTGCAAAATGGATCAGATTTAAACTGTTAAAACTCCATTTTACCTAATTCAGCATTTACCTGGTGGCATCCTTCTGTGAAATATCCACCAATATTTTTTATCATGTGTTGTAGGAGTAATTCAAGTGCAATAGTAACTATATAAAATTAATTAATTATTCTGTTTAATAATAAATCAGTTGACTCACTGTTCATGCTCATGTAAATCAAACTGAGAAAGTTGTTATCTTTCTAGCATTTACTTCCCATATTTTCTTTGGGAGCAAAAGAAAAATACTATCAATTAGTATGCATGAGGAACATTGTAATAAAAAACAGCATTACAAAGCAGCACTTTTAAAAACATAATACCTTCATAAGTGATTATGCATTCTCAGTTAGTTAAGCCTAGCTCTAATGTTGCATCTGTTAATTTTGTTCAAATGCATAAAGCAAAATGTTATCAGTGAATAGCCAACAAAGTTAGCATTTTTTTGAGTAATGTTTTAGTACTTATCTTTTCTCTTTTTTTTCTCATTGAAAGGGAACCTCCACCTCTTCTATTTTTTTCATGGCTTGTGTGTTTATTAAAGTTTACCAGCCACAGTATTCTATAAAAGACAAATTAATGCCATTTGAATGAAATGATTATAAGTCTCAAGGTTTAGTGCTAACTAAATCTGTGCTCACCTGTAGTTCATGTCAGATGTTAAGTGTTCCTCTTGCTTTATATAATGTAAGGCCCTATTAATTTAAAAACATAATACCTTCATAAGCGATTATGCATTCTCAGTTAGTTAAGCCTAGCTCTAATGCAAAGCAATTCAAAAAGTATAAGGAATCACAGACGGAGCACGACATGGAACTGTATCAATTAAAGCAGAAAGAAGTGGGGAAGGCAGTCAGAACAGCAAAGGCCCAAACCGAGGAAAAGATAGCCAACTCAGTTAAGAAGGGGGATAAAACCTTTTATAGGTACATTAGGGAGCATAGAAAGGTTAAGGGAGGGATAGTGATGATTAATAAAGGAGAGGGGAGGTGGGCAGAGGGAGACAGTGAAAAGGCAGAGATACTGAATGAATACTTTTGCTCAGTATCCACAAAAGAAGAAGAGGAGGAGTTACCTAAACCAAACAGTAGAAGCACTCTGGATAGTGGGGTTGACGCCAGTCCATTTACAGAAGAAAGAGTACTGAAAGAACTCCTAAAACCCAAGGTGAACAAAGCAATGGGGCCTGACAGGATTCACCCTAGAATTCTAAAAGAGCTAAGGGAGGACCTAGTGACACCACTAACCACACTTTTTAACAAATCATGGGAAGATGGGGTGGTACCTGAGGACTGGAGGAAATAGATGTGATTCCCCTTCACAAAAGTGGGAGCAAGGCAGAAGCAGGAAACTACAGACCTGTTAGTTTGACCTCAGTGGTGGGGAAAATGATGGTATCACTTCTAAAAGAAAGAATTGCTGAGTACCTAGAGAGCAACGGGGCACAGGACCCAAAGCAGCATGGATTCACAGCAGGAAGGTCATGACAGATGAATCTAATCGATTTCTTTGACTGGGTGACCAAAGTAATAGACCAGGGAGGGGCTGTGGATATGGCCTACCTAGACTTTAGCAAGGCATTTGACACAGTCCCGCACAAAAGATTAATAATCAAGTTAGCCAGCCTGGGAGTGGGTCCCAGGGTAGTAGCCTGGGTAGCAAATTGGCTGCACAACAAGACACAGAAGGTAATAGTGAATGGAACACATTCTGAAGAAAGGGGGGTTACTAGTGGAGTACCTCAGGGCTCAGTACTGGGTCCAGTCCTCTTTAACGTCTTTATAGGTGACATTGCAGAGGGTCTGGAAGGAAAGGTATGCCTCTTTGCAGATGACACAAAGATCTGTAACAGAGTTGATCACAAGGGGTAGAAAGGATGAGAAGGGACTTGGCAAGGTTGGAGGAATGGTCAGACATATGGCAACTTAGATTCAATGCAAAGAAGTGCAAAGTAATGCACCTGGGAAATAAAAATCCAGGAGAAGAGTACACAATAGCAGGGGAGGTACTAACGACAACAAGAATGGAAAGGGATCTGGGTGTAGTCATATCAGATGACCTAAAGGTGGGGAAGCAATGTGAGAAGTCAGTAAGGAGAGCCGGGGATACTGGGATGCATAGGAGGGCATCACAAGTAGAAAAAGGGAAGTGGTTATCCCTCTATACAGACAGTTGGTGAGACCCCATTTGGAGTACTCATGCAGTTTTGAGACCCTCATCTATGCAAGGACATAGACAGGATGGAAGCAGTCCAGAGGAGGGCAACTAAAATGGTGCAGGGTCTACATCAGAAACCATATGAAGAGAGACTGAGAGAGCTTAATATGTATACCCTTGATGAAAGGAGGGACGGGGGGACATGATAGAAACTTTTAAGTACCTCAAGGGAATCAACAAAGTCCAGGAGGGTAGCATCTTTCAGAAAAAGAGATGTGTAAGAACAAGGGGAAACAATTTAAAGTTAGAGGGGGGATGGCTCAGGGGTAATGTGAGGAAATTCTTTTTCATGGAGAGAGTGGTGGACGCATGAAACCACCTTCCTGGAGAGGTTGTGGGGTCTCATGGGACAGACATAAGGCAATTGTAGTGGGGGGTTGCAGGAAGTAGGCTGTTGGTTAACTAGAATCTGCAGCTTACCCAATAGGTAGGGAAATGGGCAGACTGGGTAGGCCAAGTGGTCCTTATCTGCCGTCAAAGTCTATGTTTCTATGTTAATGGAAGTGAGTCAAACCATTGCTCAAATATATTCACTTTTGAATAAATCAGACTTTATCTGATGTTTCTGTTTAGATTCTAGTCTCTCACCCCTTCACTTTTAGACAAATTTTCCAACAAGAAACAATGCTCTGTATTCAGCTGTGGATGTTAAAAAAGTGATTCACTCACCACTTTGCTATGTGAGTGATGACTTCTGGTATGCTCCTCATGCTACTTATCACATTCTGTGAAAGGGGTTGTCCCCAAACTTACTGGTCCTTGTATCTCAGGCTGCCAAACATGCCCCAGGCCATGTGTGATGTCTGCAATGCCTGTGATGTTACCAATGTTCTGACATCACACAGGTTGTGTGACAAATCATGCTGCCTGGACCATTAAAGAGCAGATATCCAGTAACTTTCTTTTTTTCTTTATTTGCAGGTTTTTGCCTTTCAGTACTGCTGAGGACAGGTTGGAATTTGTTCCTGCTGGTAATGTAGGCAACCCCAACATCAAGTAAATGGCAGTGACAGCAATTGTCTAACGCGGAAGACCAGCTGCTTTTTTTAAAATGAAACTACTCCGTGGACCATGAAACCCATGCTGATGTGATGTCAGTAACAGTATTCAGCTGACGTTTCACGGGCTCGCTCTTTCGATTATGTGCCCAGCGCTCTTTCATGACAGAGGCAGTGAATACACCCCTCCAGGTCATGGCAGTGTTTGATAGGTAGTAGCAGTGTGAGCCAGGTTGAATCGCTTTTCCTGACTGAAAGCCACCAGCTTAGAGAGTGAGAATGAGAAAGAGAGTGATTGCCTGGAGCCCGCTGCATACCAGAGGAGAAAAAGTAAACAGTTCAAAGTGAGTTTCTCACAAAAAGTGTTTTTTTATGTGTCAAATAAAGTGGTTTGATCAGAAATACCCTCCAGTTTCAGTCTATCTCTGCTTCCATTTATGTACTGAGCTCCTTCTACTGTAAGTGCAAGCTGTCACCCGCCTCAAAAAACTGTCAGTTTCCCATTTGCGTCTGAGGTAATTTATAAGGTGACAGCCTTGCAGCCTGCAGCATCACACTGTTTGTGAATGAATGTCATGACAAAGGAGCTAAAGTATCTTGTGGAAACTGTCGGAATGCCTTGTAGTTAGCTACCTTATGTAGCCTGCACATCTCCCCTCGGATCACATCTGAAAATACTCTGAGCCCTGAGCCTGTCAGAAGAGAAGTAGTTACCCTCTACTGGCATGTCTTTACTCACTTCTTGATCTTTGCCCCTTGTTTGATTTAATGTGCCAGCAGCTGGTGACTTTACTTGTCCGTGCAGACTTCTCGGTTTTCAGGCTTGTGCTTGCAGTACAATTACATTGACTGTCACATTGCAACTGAAGCTTACCTGATGCCTGTGTCAGTTGTGAATTTCTCCCCCATCAAACCGCATAACATTGCCTTATAAATCACGATGTTCCACACAGTGAATGGGACACTGTTGTATTTTTCCCTACAAAGATTCTACTTACGGACGCTCGAGTAGCTTCACTCTGAATACACTACTGTTTATGCTGTTACTCCCTTGTGTTTGTTACTCTATAGACATGCATTCATCATAGGCATGTTTGTTTTATTGTAGATGATTTTTATATCATGTTTTCATGCTACATAAATGTGTCTAATTACAATTTCAATTAATGTAAGTTCATGTTGCTCAGTGGCTTAAGACCATACCATGTCAAATGTACTCACCTACTACTAACAAGATAAACTGGAAGCTTCAATTTTTTTTTGTTTGTCTGTAATAAATATTTCACTCCAGTTGTAGTATGACCCTAACTGATATGTTAATGATTTATACTTTTTTTTGATCCAGCTGTTTGTCTTGTTTATATTTTAATAAAGGTGCCATTGTCTCACACTATGAAATCTTCTTAAATTCCTCATTCTGTGTTAACATTTAATTTTAAATCATATCTTAGGAACAAATGAAATGAAATATAGCAATAAAAGTTACTTTTCTAATACTGTAATCTGATTGGCTGTATTTTATTATGTGTTATGTCTCTTAAATGTGGCCCATTTGTAAATGTTTATGTTCTAATAGATGTTTTGCAAATGAATGAAACGAAATATAGCAATAAAAGTAACTTTTCCAATACTTTAATCTGATTGGCTATACTTTATTATGTGACGTGTCTCTTAAATATGTCCCATTTATAAATTTGTATGTTCTAATAGGTGTTTTGCAAATGAATAAAATGAAAAAAAAAACAAAAAAGATGTTAAAAATGATTTTTAAATAAATGTTGACGTCCATTAATTTTGGTTGAACACATGATATCATCTATCCTATTTGGGGGTGTAAAGTGATGATAAATAAATGAATTCATTACCATTTGAGGTTTAACATGTGAATGAAATGAAATATGGCCAAAAAAATGTTTTTTTTTTAATTTATTAAATGCTGCGATCTGATTGGTCGGTGCACATTTTTTTTATGAAACTAAAAAATTATGTGGGAATCACTAATCCATACTTGATTTCTTGTAGAAACTAGTTTTAACTTTTTCTCATTACCTTTTTTTTGCAAATAATGAAGATTTTTGCATTATTTATGCTGATTGGTTGAAAACAGCAGTATGATTAATTAGTATGTATATAAACAGAATCACTACTACCAGGCACATGCCCGGTGATAAAACCTTAATTGGAGAGGTGCCGGGTTACACGTGTGTGTGTGTGTGTGTGTCTTTGTGTGTGACACATAGTGTGCTTGGGTAAACTTTTGTCTATCCTATTTTGGGGTTTAACACACTAATAAATAAATGAACTCACCCTTATTTGATGTTTAACATGTGAACAGAACAAAATATGGTGAAAAAAATGTTTTTTGAATTTTATTAAATGCAGCAATCTGATTGATCGGTGCACATTTTTGTTTGAAACTAAAAAATTATGTGAGAATCAGGTAGAGACACTTGATTCATTGTAGAAACCAGTGTTTACTTTTCCTCATTTCCTTATACTGTGCAAATAATGACGAATTTTGCATTATTTATGCTGATTGGTTGAAATCAGCAGTATGATTAATTAGTATGTATATAAACAGGAACACTACTACCAGGCACATGCCCCATGATAAAATCTTAATTGGAGAGGTGCACTCTACAGCCCACTCTCACACCCATTGCTTTGCAATGCAGAATACAGGAGTGTGTGCACCATGTACGTTCAGGTAGTACTTCACACACTGATTGTTGGTGCCATCAAAGGGGAGCTGTAAGTATAACTTAGAGGTAGGATTAATGCATTGTAAATAAGCTTGGTACCTCCAGAAGACCTGGATTTGATTCCGACAACTTCCATTTTCAGACTGTGAGACCTTGAGCGAGTCAATTTAACCTACCAAGTGCTACCGGGTCACCCTTGAAAATAGTCCTTGTGCCTAGTGGACCTTAACAGGTTACCAAAGAAAAATAAATGTCCCATATTCTGTGGAGCCAGTGCCTGGAGATTGTACAGAACTACCTTGATATCTATCACATTTATATGGAGAGTGTGATTCACTGTGGACAAGATTCCTTGAGTCTGGAGGGAACAAAAGCAGACAAACAACCCAAAGTTGGGTGCATCAATGTCAGACTGGCCAGCAGCTGGCCCCTGAAGAGAGGAGCACCTACCAGCAGATTGTGCCTATCCTTCTCAGAGGGGCACACATCCTGATTGGGTGCTTGAGAGACTGGTGCACTTGAGACCACTGAGACTGCATAATTATCTGAGGAATCTACATATGCATGCAGGACAGTGGGACTATGAGTATAGAGGTTGCATTGAGACCCAATGCCCCAAACATAGTTCTGGTTGAGAGCACGTTAATTCTGGCAACAATACCAGTTGGCATTTTCAAGGTGGCTATCAGATTCTCTGGCAGGAAAGCATTTTCCTGATATGTGTCCTGAACGACTCCAGTGTACTGTAACATCTGGCTAGAATGGACTTTGGTATGCTGACTAGGAAACTGAACTGGTCAAGTAACTGCCACATTCAGTTCACTGTGTGAACAGTCAGGTCTGCAGAGGAACCCTTCAGGAGCCAGTTGGCGAACACATGCAGCTTCTCCTGACAAAGAGTCATGGTTATAATTGCAAACCAATTGGGAACTGTACATGGTGCAAAGGATAAACCAAAGGGGAACACATATTTGAAAACTACAGGAATTGTCTGTGTTGTTTCCTGAACAGATGACACATTTTGTAAGCTGTGTACTTGTTTAGTGGCCAAAGATCCAAGATAGGATAAAAGTTTAACCACCTGACTTTTTTTGGAAGTAGGAAATAACTGGAGTACAACCCCAGATTCTGTTCTATGGTGTAGGCATCTGCTGGATCACTTGTTTCTTAAGAAGAATTGTGCCTTCCTTATCGAGGAAGGACAAGTACTCTTGAGGATAGTACTATGGCCTGGGGTATCTCTGTGGTCTGACTGATGAACTCCAGTACACAGCCCAGTTGGATAATTGTCAAGACCCACCTGGATGAGAGGACGATCCACCTGTGGGGCTGGAACATTGAGATACTGCCCCTAGCTGAATCCTTGGAGGCAGAGGGAGGATGACTAACTTAGAAAGAGGTGGGAGGGCAGTCAGCTGTTGATCTGCACCATGACACATTTAAGCCCTATAGGGGGCACACGTATTGCTGCTGCTGACAACAGTGGTCTCCTCCAAGGGAGGAATTTAGGGGAAAACAGCCATTATGAAAATTGTCACCCCCTGCCTCTAGGTTGATGGTGACTAATTGACTCGATCGACTGGAGGATCTGACATGATGCCCCAAGGTCATTCAGAGTAGCCTCGACTGAAGCTCAGCCACCTTTTATACTCACATTTTCCAATAGCATAGTGGTGTGATTCAGTTTGTATTGTTGTGATAACTGTGAAACTATCTTGACAGATATTTACATTTATATTTATATTAAACACAGTCCAGGAGCATGATTGCACTACTGTTTATACTTGCAATGTATGTTTGAGTATGTTTGAGTATTTTTAATTATGAAATATGCAACCCTTGTGGGGAATATGTACATGTTTATATCTGTTTGTAGCAATCTTTTATATGTTCCAAAAAAGTAACTGTTTAACCAAAAAAATGTTTTTTTTTTTTCCACAGTAAATGGTTATTGATTTGATGGACAGTGAGTCTTCAAGTGACCTGCCATCCTCTGACAATGAGGATGTATACAATGTCACCACAGCAGAAAAGGATAGTGATGATGATGAAGGTAGCAGCATTGGTGAAGGGACATCTGATGCTGTCTCCATATTTACCATAACACCTTATAGGTTTAAACGCCCTGCAAGAGTGAGTGCAGATCACAGAGATGAAGAGCAGGAGGAATCTGATGATGAAGACCTAAGGCTAAGATTAAATAACACAGACTGGTAGGTTCTGTTGTGTGTATGTCAGACAAATATCTCAAGTTGCAGTCTTGAGAGTCCCACCAAATGACCGCCCACTGGTGGAGGCCAATGGTCAGTGCAGTGAGACCTCACACTTAGTGGAGGGTACTGTGGGTCACAGTTTGAGTGAATGCCTCAACGCTTGCATGGTTATGTATGCGCCATGGCAATATGGATGAAGGAGAGAAAAAATGGAAAATGCCAGGTAGCAGCAGAATTACTGGTTTGTCCATTGCTGGCCTTGTACTGGTTGCAAAAGTGTTACATTATTAGTCAGTAATGTCCATGTAAATGGGCATTGCTACTGGTTAGAAAATGGCCTAGATTCTAGGAGCTCTCTCATTGGCTGAGAACCACTGCAGGTGGGTACATTGACTCACAATAGATGTCACTGCAAATTAAGCATGGAGCACATATAGCACAGTGTGTTAAAGGCTAAGGCAAAATTATTTAAAAGACGCCCTATCCCGGAGGCTCTGGGCGCCATACAAATTTTTTGTAACATTCCATACAACATAAATATTTAGATTAAAATGAAACATCCAATAAATAATCAACATTAAACACCGAACGCTTGCAGAAATAGGAGTGTCTTCAGGCGGACTTTAAAGACGGCTATAGTGGGGGGCCTCCCTGACTACAGTTGGTAAAGAGTTCCAAAGAGTGGAGAGGCAACACTAAAAGCTCAGTCACCTGCAGATTTTAACCTCGCTCTAGGAACAGTCAGGAAGCCACCACTAGAAGAGCGGAGATGTCGGGTAGAGGAAGAAGGTACCAGGAGTACTGACAGGTAACCAGGGCCCTGCCCATGTAGGGACTTATAGGTGAGAAGACCCACCTTAAAGAGTATTCTCCACCTGACAGGCAGCCAGTGCAATTCGTGCAATGCAGGTGTAATATGACAAAATTAAGGCTCTGAGCTGCAGATCTGGAGATCTGGGTTTGACTATAAGAGCTGTCTAGGTGAATATTGTATGATCACTTAGCTTTCTTGAGCTCCGAGGTCACATCTGGAAATAAGCTTCGACTTACTGTGCTACTCCTGCTTAAACAATATTACTAGCTAAGGGTGTCCTGTTGCTTAGTGTATCGTGAGTCACCCCACATTTTTAAATCGGAACCCACCATTTTTGTTTTGCCAATACATGGTCAATTTGCTACTTCTCCCAGTAACTGTCACAGACTGACAGACTCAATAACTATATCCACAACTCCAGTTCCATTATTGTTGTAAAAAATGTAACCCAGACCAAAACTTCATGCCCAGTTTACTGTACCTTCATGACTCCTGTAACTCTTCACGGACCACGTTTGCATAAATATTTGTGTAATCAGTGAACTGGCTGATCTTACTCTTTACCCAGTCTGTAAGTGCACCTAATACAGTAGGCACTGTGACAATCATTTCAATTCCCTGCTATGGTGATTGTGTGCGGAGGGTCCTTGTCAGCTGCTATAACGTGGTAAAAATAGACAGTGGATACAATGCAATTTAATGGAGTATGAAAGTAGGCATCTGCCAGAAGCTAACTTTGTACCTCACAACTACTCTTTTCAGGTGCAAGGATTGAGCTAAACCCTTTGCCACAGGGCAGCCACGCCTGACATTGGACATGAAAATTCAGCCTATATTACCACTCTGTAACAGATAAAAGACATGTTGTTTGGTGTTATAAGTTATGTATTAGATTCCACATTGTCATTTTTAATATTTCAGGTGCACATGTACCAAATGTATGCAAATGGATGATATCCAGAACAATCGTTGCTGTCATGAGATTCAGCAGATTGTGGCAAGAATACAAGAGGATGAGACCTACACAGAAGGAGAAAGCATGGAATGCATAACCACACATGGGGGGTTTGCACCAGTTTGTTTAAATCCACATGTGCTGGAAACTGCTTATTACCAATATAGACAAGAATATTCTGAAGACGCAGCTGTTATTCCATATCATCATGAGTGCGTTTAACATTATGACTTCATTGACTCATTTTTTTATTTATATTTTATATACATCTGTGATTAAAGCTGCGATTGTGTGTGTCACATATCAAAACTAATAGTCTTTGTTAAGACTGCATGTATAATGAAAAGCCATTGATCACATAGGGTCAGTGGCCACAAACAGTGTATAGGGAATATGGGCAGAGTGGATTGACCTAGTGGTCCTTATCTGTTTATCTGGTTTTATGACATTAAGTAGACAGTTGTGGAATAAGAAAGATAATTTAATCTGTACTAGTCTAGTGGAATGTTAATGACTGTAGAATGTAGTTATAAGTGTCTAACATAATTTATTCAGTAGTTGAATGGAATTATTCATTTAATGTCATCATTTAACACATGATATTACTTCTCTATTATAGGCGATACAGATACATCTCATACCGTCAGTTTGTGCGTTGGTGCTGGGGTTGGCTAGGAAGGAAGAACCGTGTACCTCTACCTGCATGTGTCATACACAAAATCAGGGAAACTTTTCCTTCTGAAGGTGAATATTACAAAGGATTCTCCCTAGCTTAAGATCAAAGGAATAGTTGGAACAATAAACATTATAAATACGCTATATCTCTAAATAAAAATGCATTTGAAATGTTTTAACAGTTCTGAAAGTTTATTAAGTTATAACATTACATGTATACTAATAAATATTTATCAATCTTCATTGGTATTTTAATTCTGTTTTCAGTTTGTTTCTTCTTTGGGAGAGTTGGGATAGTTCTATGCTACATTTATATGATGCATTCCAATATGTGATATACCTGGAAATTATTACTGAAATTCACCATTAACTGTAGCACATACTGCACATATCTATATCTATATCTATATCTATATCTATATCTATATCTATATCTATATCTATATCTATATCTATATCTATCTATATATATATATATATATATATATATATATATATGTGTGTAAGCAGTAGGACATGGCTGGGTGTTGGTAGTACTGAGATACCCGCACACCCAGTGGCATACTGAGGCACGAGGCCTCAGTACTACCAACACCCTGCCATCTCTTATTGAGCTTATAAAATGGGCCTGTATTAAAAAAAAATATAAACAGCATTGAATAAGATCAAAAAACAACAAATTTATTCACTCTGTATGTTAACATTACATTACACACCAGAAAATTGTCTCAAAACTAACTTTTACCATAGAGGACTATTACATTTCATTGAATTACATCATTTTACTGCTTCTATGTACACACAGTTGTGCAGCTGCTGTGATTGTCCTGCTAGCTGCTGGTTGTTCACTGTGCCCCTCGCTACCCCACCCAATCCAACCCCATCTTCAACACCCACACATACACACAGGTTCAGATTTTATAGGGAGGCAAGTATTTTATGTGCTGTGATGTGGTTATGGACATTACATTTCCTCCCATTTTTTTATTCATTATGTCAGTAATGATGACAGACTTATTGTGCTGTTACAGTCAGGTAATGATGAGGACAGATGGGGTCTTCACTGAGAGTGTGTAGGCCCCAGCAGCGATGCTTTCCTGAGCAGAATTCAGAATGGTGCTATATGCAAAGGGACATGGACTGTAAACATGGCCTATTGAAATAGTCTCTGCATGGGGGAGTGAAGTCAAATTAGGAGATGCTGACAGTTAAGAAGAATTGTGCCACAGAAATATGCCACATGACACTGTTGGTTCATGAATGAATGCCTCTTGATCCAGGTGTGGGGCTAATTATATTACTAATACAGGGGGTTAAAATTAACAGCGCTTGCCATGTCTTCAGTTGGGTCAGCCACGCTGGTGACAGGCTGACAATGCTGGGATTGTGAAGATACATTTCTGTGCATGCTTAATAAGCAGTTTCTTTTATTATTCCTCATGACAATAACACAGATGAGTTTTATAAGTCATTTAGCCATTCAAATTTACACTGTTTTAATTAGAAAGTAAATTATGTGAGATGACATTTAGTTTCTGATTACATATGCAGTACTCTATGTAGTTTACATTGTATTTTTTCATCTTTTGTCGCTTTTTACAATTTCTGTTACAAACCACCTAAACACCTACTGTATGAATGGAACAATCTCATCAGCTGTCATTGGTTGCATTCATAATTAAAAGCAGTCTTCATCAAAGTCATTACTTTGTTATCTGGTATCTGCTTGTAAAGTCCATTATGGCAACACGTTTGTCAGGTCACTCAATCACACTTGAGCATAGCGGCTTAGGTACATTCTTCCTAATGTCATCCAAGGATTGACTTAACTTGAACGGGTCTGTTCGATACTCTGTAATGAGTGTTTCCAACAACTCCTCAGCATATCCTGGAAAATGAATCAAATGAGTCAGTGTTTAACTATACCATGTCAGTAGCATGATCACAGTGAGAGTTTTTAGATTCCAACTTAGCAGTCTTCCACATCTGTAAGTAGCAGGTGATGCTAACACTTGCTCAACAAGCAATGTAATACTATAAACAACACAAAAACAATTTCCTAACACCTTCTACATCAGTCATATAGACAACCCCGAATGGCTAACCATGCTGAACCAGTATGTTCTGCCACAGAGGGGTCTTACTCCTTTTGACCTCAAGAGCGAAGCGTGAGAGGTCCTGTGAAATCAGACCCTGAGGTGGAAGAACACATGGTTCTGCATGGGGTTACCCATCTGGTATTTGTTATAGTGCATGGTGTCCTTTTTAGGCCTTTTAAAATCATTTTATTCAATAATGAATTGCAAAATGTTTCATTTGAACTGTAAATATAAAAATAAAAAAATTGTTCCTATTCTGCAAACTGTGGGGTTAGATAACAACATGAAACACAATGACTATATCTTACCATACGTAGCATTCTTTAGAAGCTTTCGCACAGTGTATCCACCCTTTTTAAACTTTAGGAATCTAATTAGGTATTGCGGCTCACCGTCTAGCTGAACCGATTGATCTCTGTTTACGTTTTCATTAAAGTATTATGCTTGTTAATAAGCAACTTTGTTTGTAAGGATGTAGCATGTTAATACATGACATTTAAAAAACAACCTATTTAATGATGCATACCGAGAGCGCATTCCCAGGTTAGAAAATGCTGTGTGCTTGGGGGCAAAATGCAGAATCAAGCTGTGGAATGCTTCCAAGCTAGCAGTCTGAAAGTTATTAGATAGACATCTTATGTCATTAATCAACATGTTGTTAGACACAATTGCTTCAAGTTTCATGGCAGCTTTTGAATCTATCCAGAAATGACCACAAGGAATAGATCAATGTTATAAATGATAGCAGTGAAGTATACAGAAATATACCTGCCAACATAGACACATTACTGTTTGTAGATATGCAAAACTTGACAGCTAAATGAGAGGTTCTGATAATGGGAGACCTCAACATGCCGAATAAAGATTGATCAATATTAGCAGGAACATCTGCCAGAACTAGCCACATGGTGGATTCCCTGAAGGGGGAGGGCTTCAAACAACTAGTACACCAACCAACAAGAGACTATGTTAAGATGGCCAACAGAGTTAAGCTATACCTAGCAAGAAGAAATACAGGTGAGGGAGTACAGACAAAGTGGGCAAACATTAAGGATGCAATACATGAATCAACATCCTATTGTGTTAGAGAGGGAAAGGGATGTGCAAAAGAAGTATGAAGATAGAGAGGCATACCAAACTTCCCTAAGGGAGGCAGGGAAGAGAGTAAGGCAGGCAAAGGCCCAAACTGAGGAAACAGTAGCACAAACAGGAAAAGAAGGTGACACAAATTTGTATAGATACATTAGTACTGGAGCGTACACCTTCACAAGGACAGTAACCAAATTGAGGCAGTCCAGAGCAGATGTTTTCATGTCCTTAATTGTGCTTTTGCAAGTAATTATATAGTTGGGGGACAATTAAGGCCATAATGTTATTTTTATAAAATTTGAACTTTTACATTGAAAAGGATCTGTGCCGGATACATTTGTATATATCATTACAACATTCATAATATGGGTACCTGATTTGCAATCAGATTATGATATGGGTATACTCAGTTGGTATGATCCACTGCTTATTCCTTTCATCTCCACTTAGTTCATCATGTAGAGATTTCTCAAAGAGGTCATGGTGACCCTCATGAATATTCATCACATGATTTAGTACACTTTCCCATTTTGCTGCTATTACTTCCCCACGTTGCTCAACACTGGAAGCAGCGCACCAGTACATATGATTTACAATAGATGCACACCATAAACCAATGTCTTCACACTCTTTCTGCATTGCTACAGCATCAATTTTTTTCCCCAACACCTTTTGAAATAAATTGAAACATCATCATATGTTAATGGTATTGTAATGTGCCCTGCTAATAAAACAAAAATTGAGATAGAGAGAAACACAGCCTTTGTGTGAAACAAATAAAAAAATCTATACAAAGGAAAAAACACTATGTTTTTCAAAAGCATTAGTGGTGAAGGTTAGGGATAGACTGAGCATGGGTTTGTGCCTGTGGATGTGTCAAACAAACCTTGTAGAGTTCTATGAGTGGATGATATCGCACTCATCAGGGGAGACCAGTGATGTACTATTCCTGGACTCAGCAAGTAATTTGAAGCTGGGAGCAGTGATGAAGGAGGAGGGGAGATTGGTCCTGCATGGAGACCTGGATACTGTGGATAGGTGGTCCTGCACCTGAAAATTGAAATTCAACTTCTCCAGGTGCAATGTGTTATACCTAGGGCAGGAAAAACCCAACTACGTGTACACCGGGGGGTGGGGGGAATAGTTACAGGCCATGGCATGGGATTTTGGATGCATAAAATGCCTTCCCTGACTTATGTGTTATGGTGGAAGTGAAGAACTGTCTCTGTACTCATGACCGCCTCTACAATGTCATTGACTATGCACTCTAGGATGACACTAACATTTTTTATACTATCTGAAATAATAAATTATATGTCTCTCTCTTACAGTTAACCCTTAGTTACCAGCATTCAGTCCATTTTTTTAAACTTGTCAGCTATTAATTTACTCTTAGCAACATGCCATATGTCATACTGGTGTTTTGTGTTGGGCAGGTTTTCTCGTACCCATTTGGCAATTTGTCTGTGCCGATCAGTGGTAAGCGTGTCTATTTCATGGTTGTTTCTTGATATGTATTTTTGTATTCAACCGAGCATTTCAACCCTTCTAACTCACACCAGGTGCTACTCTTTACTTCATTGCTCTGTGAAGCACCCAAAAAATGTTGGTTATTTTAATTATTTTGTTCCTGTTTGGCTCTTAATGTTTCACAATTATTTTATTGCATCAGATGCTATTAGAATATTTAGTAAACCTCAGTATTCAGTGTATTCAATAAAGTAAAGTCTCATCTTCATTTACAACACATTTCATGCTGATAAATATTTATCTTGGGTTACCCCCCAATCCCCATTCTACATAATTGTCCTTAAACAAACAACCATTGGTTTGCAATATAATATACATGGCAAATGTATCACTTGGCTCTATTAAATGTGCAAACTGAAATTTGCTAAACATAGTTACATATTTTCCTATGTAAAATATTTAAGCAATAAGGCATGACCAGAAGTTATGTTAACGGTCTGTTAATCACCTTCTAGGGGTGTACTGTGACACGAGGTGTAGCCAAGTGCCACATGCCCCTAGAGGTTGATTAACTGACCATTAATATAATCCCTGGGAGTGCCTTATTTCTATTATAATAAAACATGTTTTAAGCTGTGTTAAACCTTGTTCAGCATATGACTAAGCTCTACGTGTATGTTAATAAAAGATTAACATAAGGCTGTTAGAATGTTTACAGCCAATCCAAAAGCTTCATTTTCAGACCCTTTTTATAATAAAAATGATTTCACTAATATTCAACCATTTATATATGCACAATGTACCAATGGCGATTGGATTAATACTGCACCTGCACAATCTCAATGTTCAGTACTCTGTTGATACGTTGCTCTATCACGCTATATGAACTATACTTACACAGTGACCTGGGCTGTCAGAATGCTCATCTCCAGCTAGTACAAGACCACCATCAATACTTCAAAGCTGATCTATCATACCCTCCTGCTGCATTTTCCACTGTTTGAATATCACTGGTTGCAGATAATGATGATGATGTTTGAAGAAAGTGTTATTTGGGTAGACAGCAACTTTTAAAAGATTAAAGAGATGAATTACTTTTGAGGGGCGGTTACCTGAAAATAATATGGAACCGGACAACAAGAGATTGCAAGATGGAATATGGCCTATATATGGTTGATTCACCCATGTTCATTGATAGCCACATTCATCACATATCTGCTCAATGTGAATTGCAGTTCCGCAACATCTAAATATTTGTGGATTAGTGATGCCATTACATTTAACACATATCTTGAACAAGGCAAGCAAATTAGTATTGCAGATAATGAACTTCTCATCTGTCATCGGGCTACAATGATCTGTAGAAGAGGAACCGTTCAGTTCAGGGTCTGTTTTAATTTCTTCATCAGGACTCTCTAGACTGCTTGGTATATAGTCTGGATCTTTGCCAAGGCTGGATACATTTTCTAAGGAAGTTTCATCAGTTTCACTAGAAACATCCGCAGTCTGGATTTCATTGACATTAGATTTTAGAATCTTTACAAGAGGCCCTCCTATAATCTGGCATTGCACACCAATATCACATGATGTGACAGACTTATTTGACTTTCCTATCTGTTGATAGTCAGATGTCTGTACCCCTACGTGAATTTAAAAAAACATATATTTACATCTATTTCTGGAGTACATCATGGAAGTAATAGAAACAAAATCATGAAGTAATTTTTTAAAAGCTTGACACACAGCAAATAAATGTATAATGGATTCATCTCATTTAATTTTTGTAATATCAGTTAACTCCTAAAACTTTACCCAGCACACATGCTACCCCCCCAAAGTTGTCAGGCATCTGACATATGCTGGCATGCATCGTCTGTATGTCCTGTCATGCATCAGATGGCTGGCAGCCAAAGCAGTGAGTGGAGAGCTGTGCCAATGGCAATACTGGAAACAGCACTAACACATATGAATAATGACAGAGGGGTAGTAGTATGGTGCTGAGTTGGGAGGTTTGCACACATGAGAGGTACCAGGATGGGGTAGAGCCAATGTGGTCCAGGGCATGTGGGGGAAAGATTGGGCTGCTGTTACATGAAGTGACCATACAGTTAGACATACCCACCCTATATATGGGTTACTGACATGAGTACAATCAGTTAGCAAAATGCTATTATTTTGACCACAGTAATATTATATGCATTTCTGTTATTTCGCTTACCAAAGCTTCGCCTTCTCTTTTTAAGATGGCATTGTGTTCCGTGATCTACTGAAGTACGATGAGCTGAAGGCTTTGAGTACAAGTGATCAAACGCATCAATATATGATGAAAAGATTTCCATGTTTTCATTGTGACAATCTGTTGACATGTCTGAAGTACATGTTGCCATCCCAACAGATTGTGCAACCTTGTCTTGAATGATTTCTTCCTGACTGTATGTATCAGCATAATTGTTTATTTGCAAAATTGGTTGATGCAATACCTAACAGCAATGGAAACGATAACACAAAATAAGTTATAACATCAGCATGTTATCTACAGTACATGAGAAAAATAAGAAGGAAGACATATACTGATATATATGTACTGCTATAACATCCAGCAGTCTGTTCAGATACATTCTGAGTGACTGTTCATATTCTAAAGACATTGCATTACTATGAGGTTCTATAGGCTGATATCTCAGACATGGTCCTGAGAAGGTTAAGTCTAATAGCAGATAATACATTGATGGTAGTTGGACAGCATAAACAACTCACCTCAGTACAAGAAGGCAGCATCAAAGGCCAACAGGATGCTGAGATATATAGTGAGGGTAATCTCATCCAGATATACCGAGATGACTCTTCCCTTATACAGATACCCAGTCAGGCCGCACATAGAGTAGTGCATGCCAGACTGGCACCCATTCCTGAATAAGGACATCACATTGTTTGAGGGGGTGCAATGTCAGGTGACCAAGATGATGAAGGGATTGGAGGGTAAGTCATATGGGATAGATTGGATGAGCTGAAAAGGTACTCCCTAGATGTGGGAGGGATGGGGGAGGGATATGTCTGAAACCTTTAAATACCTTAAGAGGTTTCATAAGGTTAATAAGGACGTGATATCCTGTACAATAGCATGCAGCATTATGAGGGGTTGGGACAGTATGGGATGGGGGGGGCAGCCATAAGTTGATACATCTGTAGATGAGCAGATTTGCACAGTATAATATCCTGGTAATACATACATACATACATACATAAATAAATAAATAAAATTACAAATTCAACCTTGACACTGCCTATGATGTATTTTAACCAGACACAATTTATCCACCACAACCGCTCCCTCCTTATCTCATATAATTACAGCACATTTTGCTGTCTTGTAAAATGTAGCCATCAACAAGGGTGATATACTCACTGCTGCATCAGGGAAATAATCTTCCTTGTCATGCTGATGATGTTCAGATTTGTTCACAGTAGAACACTCGATGGGATGAGGTATGGTGTCTGCTCTTAACCTTGATGGACAAGCTCCTTTTACAAGGTCAAGTTTTTTTTTAAATCCTGGTTTCCACTGCTGAAATCCTACAAAGTCTCTAGGTGCAACAAAATGTTCTCCACAAATAACAGATGTAGAACTGCCACCTTTCCAATTCTTACATGTTTTTCTTACAAACTCATCCCAGACATCACGTAGAGATGGATCCTGTGGCCAAATGTGAAGACTGACTTGTCTTACTGTGTGTATTGCCACAACCTCCTACAGCACAGTGTCTTGGCATCTCACTGAATGGTGATATCACAGTAACTATGGCGCCTGTGGTATAAAGTTAAATATATGATTAACAGTCATGCAGACATTACACAGTGAACAATAAACATATATTATTAAGTATCTACATGATCTAATATCCCATACAGCCAATGTTTCACACAGTAAGTAAGAAACAACATGCATTACTGATGACGATGAATCATTTGATATCAGATACTCCACATTAACCTCCTCAGTTTGTTTCTATACATATGGTTATTCACTTACACAGTCAGTTATTCATTTATTAACTTTGACAGGCAGTAGTGAGGAGTATTCACAGTTGTGGCGTACTCTTACCTATGTTTCTCATCCTGTCATAGATAGTCTGGAACTGGGAAATTATGTACAATAGGATGCCACATAATTACTTTCATATCTTCATATATTCTTAGAAGTGTTGGACCAAAAAGGACTTTCCTTGGCCATCGACTCTGCCCGTCCCCCCACCATCCCAGCACTACCAAGACCCGGCCATGTCTTATTGCTTATATAATCATTCCACAGATGTTTTTCACCTGTCAGTCATCTGTCTTACTTCACACATATTACACTGTGCAATTGTATACCATGGAATTGAAAAATTCAAAGCTCTGCTGTGCAAGAACTAGGGGGTTCAAACTTAAGACACAGTGAGGATGGCTCAGTGGTAGTGTGAGTAAATATATTTTCACAGAAAGGGTTCTGGATATATGGAATTGCCTTTCTCAGGAGGCAGTGGAGTCAAAAACAGTCGTACAACTTGTACCCGCCATTTCTTGTTTTCACAGCTCAAAGGTATGTCCGCTGAAGCGCAGCATGACAGCCGTGCTAGTGTCATTTCGTATGGTTCCTGTTCCAGATGTCCCAAAGTTGGTCACCCTCCACAGAAGAGTGTGCTCATCCTGGAGAACCTGGTCTGCGCCCCTGGTCATTCACCGAAAGTTAAGTCCATCCAAGCCCAGTAAGGGACGCGCCTGCCGTTTCTTTGTTTTTTTTTCTAGTTTCTGGTGGCAAGATTGCAGAATCAACCATCATCTCTACAGATTCTTCTGGTTCCTGGTCCTATTGGAGATCCTTCCAAGTTTAGCTGGCCCTTGGAGTGCTGCAGCATCATTCAGGTTGTGGTAGTCCTCCATTGAATTCGTCGCCACGCAGGTCCTGATTTCTCTTCATCCTTGGCGACCCTGGAAGTGGGTTTTGGACTAGGAACCCTTTGTTTTCAGTTGGGAATCCAACAGCCCATCAGTGGGTTATTTTAGGAACCAGTTGACCTGGTTCTTTTATTCTGGCAGCCTTGGAGAGAGTGGGCTTTTGCCGAAGATTCATATGGTCTGTTTAACCAACCTCTGACCACCCAGTGGCCTTTACAAGGTTCTTGCTGAGAATTGTGTTAGCATCTACTGTCTCAGTTGTTTCCCCTTCATAGCTACCATCGTAGACCAATGGTGTACACGAAGATGTCAGACCTCTGGACTCCTGCAACATCTGGACTTTGGTAGAAGTGTGTAGTTATAGCTAAACCAAATACTGTTGTGGGTAGTGTATGTCGCTTGATCTTCGCCTAAGCTTATTGATAGGAATAAGAATTGTAAAATAATTATAGAATTAGAGTGGCAGTAGACCTCAGCATCTGTTCTATTCTTGTTGAAATAATTTTAGCAGTCATAGGAAAAGTATCTGTCTTATTTACTGCCCTATTGTTTTGGGTGACTGCTCTTCCTCTTGTGCCTGTGTCTCCCTACCCTCTGGTACAAAATAATCACCCTGTGGGCACTGACTCTCTAGGATGACTCCTACCTCTCCTTGTCTGGGTAACAGTTATCTTTTCCACAATAATTTAGACCTTGGTGTCTCACTCATCTCTTTCACCACCTTTTGAGCAGAGTACCTCAGAGCACCTCTAGACCATCACAATTGAGCATCCGTAGGACAGTTCTCCTCTCCCGGGAGGAAGGGGGGTCAGTGCTCAGTACTTGAATGGCATCTGGCAGAAGCCGGTGACATGACAAGCGCAAAGCAGACATAGAGGGAAGGGGCAGTGGTGATGCTGGCAGTGATGCCATGGTGTAGGGAGCGTGCCACTCCCCCCACAGGAAAAATGCACAAATGTCTGCAGTACCCAGGAAGAAGGAGCACCCAGAGCATGCCTCCAATATGCCCTCTTCTGCCCGGTACCTCCGGTCTGACGAGACATGAGTATCAGGGTGCTTGTTCACCCCACCAACCACACTATGTCTCACACACACACACAAACACACACACACATATAGACATAATCCGGTGCCTCTCCAATTAAGATTTCTTATCGGGGGTATGTACCTGATAGTAGTGATTCTGTTTATATACATACTAATTAATCATACTGCTGAGTTCAACCAATCAGCATAAACAAAACAAACTTCTTCATTATTTGCACAGTATAAGGAAATGAGGAAATTTAAAACCTGATTTATACAATGAATCTAGTGTCTCTACCTGATTCTACATAATTTCTTAGTTCCAAACAAAAAATGTGCACCGACCAATCAGATCGCTGCATTTAATAAAATTCAAAAAACAATTTTTTAACCATATTTTGTTTTATTCACATATTAAACATCAAATAAGGGTGAATTCATTTATTTATTATTACTTTAAACCCCAAAATAGGATAGACAAAAGTTTACCCAAGTACGCTATGTGTCACACACAAAGACACACATACACATACACATACACATACACACACACACACACACACACACACACACACACACACACACACACACACACACACACACGTGTAACCTGGCACCTCTCCAATTAAGGTTTTATCACTGGGCATGTGCCTGGTAGTAGTGTTCCTGTTTATATACATACTAATTAATCATACTGCTGATTTCAATCAGCATAAATAATGCAAAAATCTTCATTAGTTGCACAGTATAAGGAAATGAGAAAAAGTAAACACTGGTTTCTACAATGAATCAAGTGTCTCTACCTGATTCTCACATAATTTTTTAGTTTCCAACAAAAACTGTGCACCGACCAATCAGATCGCAGCATTTAATAAAATTCAAAAAACATTTTTACCATATTTCGTTTTGTTCACATGTTAAACATCAAATAAGGGTGAATTCATTTATTTATTACTACTTTAAACTCCAAAATAGGATTGACAAATGTTTACCCAAGCACACTATGTGTCACACACAAAGATACACACACACACACACACACACACATGTGTAACCCGGCACCTCTCCAATATAGGTTTTATCACCAGGCATGTGCCTGGTAGTAGTGATTCTGTTTATATACATACTAATTAATCATACTGCTGTTTTCAACCAATCAGCATAAATAATGCAAAAATCTTCATTATTTGCAAAAAAAAAGGTAATGAGAAAAAGTTAAAACTAGTTTCTACAAGAAATCAAGTATGGATTAGTGATTCCCACATAATTTTTTAGTTTCATAAAAAAAAAAAAATGTGCACCGACCAATCAGATCGCAGCATTTAATAAATTAAAAAAAAAACATTTTTTTGGCCATATTTCATTTCATTCACATGTTAAACCTCAAATGGTAATGAATTCATTTATTTATCATCCCTTAACACCCCCAAATAGGATAGATGATGTCATGTGTTCAACCAAAATTAATGGACGTCAACATTTATTTAAAATCATTTTTAACATCTTTTTTGGTTATTTTTCATTTTATTCATTTGCAAAACATCTATTAGAACATACAAATTTACAAATGGGACATATTTAAGAGACATGTCACATAATAAAGTATAGTCAATCAGATTAAAGTATTGGAAAAGTTACTTTTATTGCTATATTTTGTTTCATTCGTTTGCAAAACATCTATTAGAACATAAACATTTACAAATGGGCCACATTTAAGAGACATAACACATAATACAATACAGCCAATCAGATTACAGTATTAGAAAAGTAACTTTTATTGCTATATTTCGTTTCATTTGTTCCTAAGATATGATTTAAAATTAAATGTTAACACAGAATGAGGAATTTAAGAAGATTTCATAGTGTGAGACAATGGCACCTTTATTAAAATATAAACAAGACAAACAGCTGGATCAAAAAAAGTATAAATCATTAACATATCAGTTAGGGTCATACTACAACTGGAGTGAAATATTTATTACAGGCAAACAAAAAAAAAAATTGAAGCTTCCAGTTTATCTTGTTAGTGGTAGGTGAGTACATTTGACATGGTATGGTCTTCAGCCACTGAACAACATGAACAACTTACATTAATTGAAATCATAATTAGACACATTTATGTAGCATGAAAACATGATATAAAAATCATCTACAATAAAACAAACATGCCTATGATGAATGCATGTCTGTAGAGTAACAAACACAAGGGAGTAACAGCATAAACAGTAGTGTATTCAGAGTGAAGCTACTCGCGCGTCCGTAAGCAGAATCTTTGTTTGGAAAAAATACAACTGTGTCCCATTCACTGTGTGGAACATCGTGATTTATAAGGCAATGTTATGCGGTTTGATGGGGGAGAAATTCACAACTGACACAGGCATCAGATAAGCTTCAGTTGCAATGTGACAGTCAATGTAATTGTACTGCAAGCACAAGCCTGAAAACCGAGAAGTCTGCACGGACAAGTAAAGTCACCGGCTGCTGGCACATTAAATCAAACAAGGGGCAAAGATCAAAAAGTGAGTAAAGACTTGCCAGTAGAGGGTAACTACTTCTCTTCTGACAGGCTCAGGGCTCAGAGTATTTTCAGATGTGATCCGAGGGGAGATGTGCAGGCTACATAAGGCAGCTAACTACAAGGCATTCCAACAGTTTCCACAAGTTACTTTAGCTCCTTTGTCATGACATTCATTCACAAACAGTGTGATGCTGCAGGCTGCAAGGCTGTCACCTTATAAATTACTTCAGATGCAAATGGGAAACTGACAGTTTTTTGACGCGGGTGACAGCTTGCACTTACAGTAGAAGGAGCTTAGTACATAAATGGAAACAGAGATAGACTGAAACCGGAAGGTATTTCTGATCAAACCACTTTATTTGACACATAAAAAAAACACTTTTTGTGAGAAACTCACTTTGAACTGTTTACTTTTTCTCCTCTGGTATGCAGCGGGCTCCAGGCAATCACTCTCTCTCTCACTCTCACTCTCTAAGCTGGCGGCTTTTAGTCAGGAAAAGCGATTCAACCTGACTCGCGCTGCTACCACCTATCAAACACTGCCATGACTTGGAGGGGCACGTTCACTGCCTCTGTCATGAATGAGCGCTGGGCACATAATCGAAAGAGCGAGCCCTTGAAACGTCAGCTGAATACTGTTACTGATGTCACATCAGCACAGATCTCATGGTCCACGGAGCAGTTTCTTTTTTAAAAAAGCAGCTGGTCTTCCACGTTAGACAATCACTGTTACTGCTATTTACTTGATATTGGGGTTGCCTACATTACCAGCAGGAACAAATTCCAACCTGTCCTCAGCAGTACTGAAAGGTAAAAACCTGCAAATAAAAAAAAAAGAAAGTTACTGGATATCTGCTTTTTAAGGATGACTCTCTAAGGAGCCATGGCAACTCTCTGCACTAAGAGCTATGTAAGTCCAGCATTATTGCAATGGCAATGATAATGCAATAAAATTTTTGCTCTCATATTACTTGTTATCTACTGACCACATTCATGGAATCAAAAACAATATAAATCCTCTCCTATTATTATACATCAAGGTTATTATATCACATGTGGTCAATTCTATTGTCAAGTCAGAAAAATAACTAGTGGACAAAGTATTGGCAGTGCCTAGATTGAAAAATGAAATGCTTATTAACAAGCATTTGTCAATGCCGAATGTTGTCGCATTGGCATTGGCAGTGGCGGAGGTGAAGAGGCATAGTGCTGTGAGTTTGTTAATGTGTCCCAAAGGTGATTTTGCACAGCGAGTACGCCACTGTGCTGCAGAGCTGCGGAATCACATTTTGGGCAGGCTGTGGAAAATGGCAGCTGTACTGTTGATAATGAGGTTTGGATAAATGCCAGTGGTGAAAATGTGGCATGAAAATATTGCAGATTGACAAAGTTACAAGGGTGCATGGAAACTGCTCAATGCATGCTTGCAACACAGCCATTGTCTGGACTTTCGCCACCAAATTTTAAACATAGGCATTTTAGGACCTCTGCTGATGAACAGTGTCACCGTCATTTCCTGAAAGTGTCCCAAAAAGTGATTTCACACAGTGACTGTGCAGTTCTGCACCGGACATGAGAAAACACATTTCAGCCAGCTGTACTGTTCATAAGGAGGTATGAAAAAATGGCAATGATGAACAGCTGGAGTGAAAGTATTACAAATTTACAAAGTCATGAACATGCATGCAAACTGCACAACGTGCGCTCATAAAACACTCATTTTATTGACTTTCGTCCCTAAATTTTCAACATAGCCATTTTAGGACATCTGCTAATGAACAGTGTCACTGCCATTTTCATAATGTGTCTCAAACATGGGCTTTCCACAGCGACCGCACTACTGTGCACCCGAACTGCGAAACAGATTTTGGTCAGGATGTGAAAAATGACTGCTGTACTGTTCATTAGGAGGTGTAGAACAATGGCACTGTTGAAAATGAGGAGTTAAAATATAAGTTTTCGAAATTATGAGCATGCGTGCAAACTGCGCAACACATGCTCGTAACACAGTCATTTTATGGAGTATTGTCACCAAATTTTCAACACAGGCATTTAAGGACCTCTGCTCATGAACAGTGTCACTGTCATTTTTGTAATGTGTCCCAAACAGTGATTTTGCACAGCGACTGCGCTATTCTGCACCGGAAGTGCGAAAACACATTTCGGCAAGGATGTGAAAAATGACAGCTGTGTGATTCACAAGAAGGTGTGGTAAAATGCCAATGCTGACAATGTGGCGTGAAAATATTGCAAATGCGCTAACCTACGAGTGTGCATTGCGCAGTTGCTACACACGCTTGTAAAACAGTCATTTTATGGAGTATTGCCACCAAATTTTCCACACAGGTATTTTAGGACTTCTGCTCATGAATAGTGTTGCTGTCATTTTCATAATGTGTCCTGAACACTGATTTCGCACAGCAACAGCGCTATTCTGCGCTGGAAGTGCGAAAACACGTTTCGGGCAGGATGTGAAAAATGATAGCTGTTCGGTTCACAAAAAGGTGTGGTAAAATGCCAGTGTTGACAATCTGGCATGAAAATAGTGTGAATGCACTAACCTATGAGCGTGCATTGCGCAGTTGCTATGCACGCTCATAAAACAGTAATTTTTTGGATTTTTACAACCAAACTTGCAACATAGGCTTTTTGAGTGCCCCTCTCATGAACAGTGGAACTGTCATTTCGTTACTTGGTCCCAAAAGGTGATTCCGTGACGTGACTGCGAAATCACCTTTCGGGACTGAATAAAGCCATGATAGTGCAAGAATTCATGAGAAGGCGTCACAAAAACCCCATGTTGAAAATTTGGGTCCAAAATTCACAAAAATGCCTGAGATATGCATTAAAGTTGAAAAACCCCTGTTCATTCCATTATACAGTTTACCGTCATTTCTTCAGTCCGCGGTCGGCTTTGAAGAGTGCAGACATGTTCCCGGTCCACAGAAGATCATTGCGTCAGACTCTGCAGGTAAGTATAGGGTGTGGGGGGTGAGGGAGGCAGAGTGCACAGTGGGTGGGTGCAGGTGGGGGGAGGGGGGCATCGAGACTACGAGTAACCATTTTCATTTTACAGGAAAAAAATTGAAAAAACCATCTCAGGACAGTTTTTTTTTTTGCAGGGGATTTGGCACACTGGGGTGGGCTCCCAGCATGCCACCTAACTGTTTGGGGGGTGTCTGTAGCCAACAGGGGATTGGGCACCCTCGTTAGCACACAACATGGGGAGAGTGGAAGTAATGCCGACGGGCATTGAGCATCCCCATCAGCACACAAAGAAAGCGGGGGGGGTGCGAGCCAAAGGGTGGACACCCCCTATGGTATTCAACAATTGGGGATTTATGCTGACAGGGTGGGCTCCCCATTGGCACACAAAGAAAGTAGAGAGGATTAACCAACAGAAGTTAGGCACCCCAAAGTTGTGATAGTTAAGCAGCCGCCCGCTCGCCAACCATGCACATAATGGCGGTGGACACAGCAAGAAAAAGACAGCTGCGTATGATGAGCTTTGCTCAGATTGAAGCAGTCCTTTTCTTAGATGTGCTCACCATATTATGTATGCATGGTGTGGCGCCGGCATGCAGGCTGATTGGGGAATGCGGGATGCACCTACTGGTGTGTGCCCTGCATTCACCCAACAGCGATCCCACCTCCAAAGCTGCACTGTCCCACGATGTTGGCTGCACAAGCGTGCCAACATAAAAAGGTTTTCTGCTAAACCTGCCAGTGTAGTCAAAGAGGGTTAGCAATTTTATCCCACCCTACATAAAGTTAATCCATTCTATTTCTTTATTGATACCATGTCCCTTGTTCAAAGTGTTCAGTCTGTCAATCCACCATCCCTCACATTTTAATAGGGCCCTATCCACATCGTCTTCTCTTCTTGGTTTATAAATTTGTTCAATAACAAAGAATCATAATGTCAAAATCTGGTTACTTTCTTCTTGCAAATGCCTGGCCACTACTGATTTCATATCACCTGTTCTGACTGATCTTGTATACTCACTAATTCTCCTTTTTAATGCTTTTGTTGTTTTGCCTACATAAATAAATCTACATGGACATTTTATTCCATAAACTATGTGTTCTGTATCACAGGGTAAAAACTGCTTAATATAATGCCTTTCATTCCTACTGGAATTTGTGAAATCTTTTGTCTTTATGCAATTGGAGCAATGAATACAATGCCCAGAACTAAAAAAACACAGACAGTTTTGTGCCTAACCATGTCCTAGTTGGGGGTGGGGTCTCCCGTGTTGCATTGTAACCAAAATACTTATTCAGACTATCCATCTTTATAGCTATAACTCATGGTTTCTCAGTAAATGTTGGGTTACCTATACCACTGCTCTGCAAGATTTTCCAGTGTTTCAAAATAACTTTCTTGATGTCTGTAAATTGGTCACAGAAATTTGTGACCATTTATAACTTTTTACATTTTTTCCGATATTTGCAAAAAGAGATAAAGAAGGGTGATGGGGTAGTTAAAATCATGCGGATGGGGATGGGATAGTGGAAGAGGACAGGTAGAAGGCACCATTCCAAACAAATACTTCTGTTCAGTGTTCATCAAAGAACACAGTGGCTCAACGCTGACTGCAGCATTACGGCACACAGCAGGGGAGTCCCAAAAATAGAAACACCACGTATTACCACAGGCAGGGTCAGATAGGTGCTTGAGCATTTAAAGATCAACAAATCTCCTGGTTCAGATGGAATACACCTGAGGATAATTAAAGAGTTAGCAAGTGAGTTAGCAGACCCCTTAGCACACCTGTTTAACCAGTCTCTCCAGACGGGAGTCATATCTAATGACTGGAAAAGAGCTGACGTGGTGCCTCTGCATAAGGGGGGGTAGCAGGGAAGAGGCCATGAACTACAGGGTGGTCAACCTCACATCAGTGCTAGGAAGGCAAATGGAGGCCCTGATTAAGCAAGATTTAGTGGACTACTTGGATAAGCATGGCCTACAGGACAACAAACAAGACGTTTTCATTAAAGACAAGTTTTGCCAGACAAACCTGATTACTTTCTTTGATAGGGTATCTAGGGAAGTGGATAGTAGCTTGCCAGTGGACCTCCTCTATTTTGACTTCAGAAAAGCCTTTGATTCAATACCACATATACACGCTTGCTGCATTACTAAGTTACTAAGTAGGAGGGAAACTGGTTGGATGGAAGGAGACAAATGATTGTGGTCAGTGGGGAGATGTCAGAGGATAAATCAGTGATGAGTGGGGTCCCACAGGGCTCAGTCCTAGGCCCAATCCTGTTTAATGTGTTTATCAGTGACACAGGAGTAGGTATCCAGTGCATGTTTGCACTGATCATGGATGATACTAAATTAGGACAGTAAAGAAACACTACAACTCTTTTGGGGAATTGAATTTGCTCACACATGTTTATTTGCACTCAGTGGGAATCAAACCTGAGTCTACTACTATTTTATATTGCTTTCTCCACATGCTTCAACCTGCTTACATGCAATTGTACCAAGCAATTATTGCTGTTTATTAGTGTATTATTGCCTCTGCCTACAATTCCCATGCTTGTACAAAATTATTTGAAAAGGTTAGAATGATGGTCTAGTATCTGACTGCTGAAATTTAATGCCAAGAAATGTAAAGTAATGCATATTGGCAGGAATAATACCAGAACAATCTATTGGCTTAATGGGGTCAAACTCAGTGACTCAAAAGAAGAAAAGGATCTAGGAGTTATTATTAGCGATATCCTTAAACAAACCAGCCAATGCAATGCAGCATATACCGTAGTAGGGTCAACAAAATGATGGGATCCATAGGAAGAGGATTTGACAGTAGGCACGGGGAGGAGATACTTCCACTGTAAAGTTCTATGGCTATACCCCATTTGGAATATTGCACACAGTTTTGGAGACCATACCTTAAGATGTATAGGGCAGGATAGAGTCAATTCAGAGACAGGGAACCAAAATGATACAGGGTCTTCAGGGACTGCCATATGAGGGGCACCTGGAGACGTTATACATGTACTCACTTGAATCTAGGAGAGAAAGGGGGGATATGATAGAAACCTTTAAGTAAATGAAGGGTTTAAATTCGGTACCCTATGCTGAACTATTCTCCGAGGCTTCCAAATCAAACATGAGGCATGGATGGAAACTGTGGGGTTGGAGTTTCAGAAGGTATCTTAGAAAGCACTATATTTCAGGATTGTGGAACCATGGAACAAATTACCTGTGGAGATGATATGAGCTAGGACCATATATGCATTCAAAAGAGGTTGGGATAAGGAGTATACCAGAATAAAATCCACAAGAGAATCTACCAGGTAGGACCCATGATCATCTAGGATCTTGGAATCTCAAAGGCAGACTTGATGAACCTTTGGTCTCCTTCTGCCATCATCGTTCTATGTTTCTATGCAACTTATTGGATGTCTGTGTTGTTCTGTTGGTTCCTCTTAAAATGGTCCATCTGTCCATATTTGCTGCTTTTCTTTCAGCATTTGTAGAGTATGGATGTCATATATTTTATCCTTGAACTTTTTAATAAGATCTGGCAGTTATTCTTAAATTTCTCATTATCTCCACTATTTTTCTTGCAATGAAGAAATTGGTTATATGGGATACTCCTAACAAGATTTTTTGGGAGGTAACTTTTCACATGTAGCAAAGTATTCCTATTAATGTTGTATATCTATATATCTATCTCTCTCTGTCTGTCTGTCTGTCTATCTATCTATCTATCTATCTATCTATCTATCTATCTAATCTTTCCATTTATCTGTCAATAAAAAGTCTGCCACCCTCCTTTACCACCAGCAAATCCAGGTAGGGTAATTTGGTAAAATCGTGGTCCATTGTAAATGACAGTGTCTCTACACTGCCTTTCAGATAAGATACATGCTTAGGGAGTTCCTCTAATGTCCAGTGCTGTATCATAAACACATCATCTATAAAACATCTCCATAATTTTATGGGGTTTAGATATGGTGTTCAGTTCTTAAAACCCCACTGCTGTTACTCTTTTGCTTTTTCTGAAAATATTCAGCTGTACCCTACCTGGGAACTGATCATAACCAAACTGTGTGCAAGCCCTGTTTTAACTCAGCAGCCATGCATCCCTATAAGGCTTGTTTCCTGTTTACTTACTCTCTGTATTGAATTTATTTGCTACACTTTTCCTTCCATATACCCTCAGTTTTATACAACTCTTTTGGGAATTTAATTTGCTCACATATGTTTATTTGCACTTAGTGGGAATCAAAACTAAGTCTACTACTATTCTATATTGCTTTCTCCACATGATTCAACCTGCTTACATGCAATTGTACCAAGCAATTATTGCTGTGTATTAGTGCATTATTGCCTCTGCCTACAATTCCCATGCTTGTTTAATTGTTCAGCTTAACTACTGCTGGAAACTGTAACTAATTACTGCTGAAAGCTGTTAAGCTACATTTGTACAATGCTTCTTATACTCTGGAGGTCAGCTCAGCTACAGCTGTCGCTGTAAACTAGTTTTACATATCTACATGTCTGTCATGGCACTTTACTGTGGCATCTGTGTTTCTCTTATGCTAGAGGATGAGGGAGTTATGGTGGAGAGTCATGGCCCTGAGTGGTTCAAATACCCCATCTTCAAGTACTGACTTTGCTGCTAAATCCTCCGAGTATTTATATTACCTTTAATTGGCTATGTTCCCTTCTCCTACAGTGTGAGCATTTTGTAAGTTAAAGTACCTTCTCCTGCAGTTTGAGGAGGTGTTCCCATCTCCTGAAGTGTGAGGAGGCATTCCTTCTCCTACAGAGTGAGGAGATGATCCTTCTCCTGCAGCATGAGCCTTCTGTAAGTTAAAGTACCTTCTTCTGCAGTATGAGGAGGTGTTCCCTTTTCTTGCAGTGTGAGCATTCTGACAGGTAAGGTATCTTCTCCTGCAGTGCAAGAAAGCATTCCCTTCTACTGCAGTATGAGGAGACATTCTCTTCTTCTGCAGTTTGAGGAGGTATTCCCTTCTCCAGCAGTGTGAGCATTTGTTAGTTAAAGTACATTCTCCTGCCATTTGAGGAGGCATTCCCTTCTCCTGCAGTGTAAGGAGGTGTTCCCTTCTCTTGCAGTTTGAGCATTCTGAAAGTTAAAGTACCTTCTCCAGCAGTGTGAGGAGGCATTCCCGTCTCCTGCAGTGGGAGCATTCTGAAAGTTAAAGCACCTTCTCCTGCAGTGTGATGAGGCGTTCCCTTCTCCTGCAATGTGAGAAGGCATTCCCTTCTCCTGCATTGTGAGGAGACATTCCCTTCTCATGCAGTGTGAGCATTCTGAACATAAAGTACATTCTCCTGCAGTGTGAGAAGGCATTCCATTATTCTGCAGTGTGAAGAGGTGCTCCCTTCTCCTGCAGTGAAAGGAGGCATTCCCTTCTCCTGCAGTGTGAGGAGGTGTTCCTTTCCCCTGCAGTGTGAGCATTCTGTAAGTTAAAGTACTTTCTCCAAACATTCTGTAAGTTAAAGAACCTAGGTATTCCCTTCTTCTGCAATGAGAAGCTATTGCCATCTAAAGCCATCACTGAATAAGAAAATATACCCAAAGCCTGGAAGGAAGATGACCTAGGCATTGGCTCCCAGAGATTTCCTCCTCAAAGTTTTTTTTCTCTCCTCTGTGCCAAAGGTCATAATACTTAATTAGTTTTAGTAATATTGCCTAGTTTACTTCAATAAGTTCCACTGTTGGATGGAATTGGATGATGACCCCGCTTGCTGTTCCCTCTCTCCTTAGGAAGCCTCCTGCTGTCATCAGTGCAATCCATTTTATCTGTGCTTTCTGCTAACTTGTGCTTCTCATCTAAGTTTTATCAAACAGCATGTTGCTTCAGTCTGCTTCTCTAACTCATAGCCAAAGATCACTGCTAACATTCTTTTTAGGGGTTCTTCTTTAGGTATCTTTTGTCAAGGGAACCTTCCCGCAGCACCTCTAGGGGTGGAACCTTCCTTGCCTTTAGTTAGAGATGTTGTGAAGTTTTACTCTGCCTGCAAATTCCCTGTGAAGTCACCAACTTTGCACTGTGAAATATTTCATGAAATTGGCTTCTGGTTATGAAACTTCACTGGTAAACTTCGAAGTTAACTTTGACTTTTGTTAATAACTTCAAAGTTAATGAACAACATGGTTTGTCACATGATTCACTTACTGCAGGTCACATGGGAGACTCCAGGCAGCTAGGAAGTGAAGGCTTCACTTTCATTTCGGCAGTTGTAGCTGAAGGAGACAGTCGCATAGACAGTCAGAGAGCATCTACAATAGCAATATATCTTTGGAGATTAATGTATTTTCCACCTTTCTGAGTTCTAATCCTTATCTTTCTTTACTTCATCTTCTGCATTTTAAATTTTGTTCATTTATCCTTTTCTGTTTTGTAGTTTCTGTAGGGTGTGTGTGTGTGTGTGTGTGTGTGTGTGTGTTCTTCTGACTCTCTTTCTCTCCTTTTCTTTATTTTGATTTGTTTTGGTAATTGAGGGGCATCATCAGGAGTCCAGAAAGGTTGGGGCGGGGGCAGCAGGTATTCACATCAACAGGTGTGCTTTCAACCAAGGCACTGGTGACCCCCCCAGATCAGGAAGGGATTTCTGCAGCTGCAGTACAGCAGCATGAACCCGAGCAGCTGGAATTACAGCAGCAGAAACCACAGCAGGAGCAGTATCCACAAGGTTCCCCACCCCAGGAGGAGCCCACCACCTCATCATCTGCTACTCCACACCTGCTACAGCATTCTGTAGTGTGGGACTTTTTTTATATGGACCCTGCAGATGGGACGGTGTCCGTCTGCAAGGGCTGTGGGCACCATGTGAGGGGAGGAAAAAAGGGAGCTGCCTTCGGACCGGCTGCCAGAGACTGCACCTCCACATCCACCACCTGAATGAGTGGAGGGCCAAGGAGCATGAGGTGGTTGCAGCACATGGTGGTGGTGATGGCCCTAGGGGTAATGTTGTTGAGCAGTTAGAGGTCACCCATAGTGCTACTGTGAGTCAGCATGGCAGTCGTAGGAAGGACCACAGCAGTACTCAGCCTGTACCTCCCAGACAGCAGCCTGTACCATCACATAATGGCAATGACCCCATGGCACCTGCCACACAGGGCAATGTGGCAGTTGTATGGGATGAGCTGCACATGCTGAGGCAGGATTTCAACAACTTCTGGGAGCAGGTGATGGATTGACTGGATAATTTCACATCCAGCCAGGAGAGGATCCTCACTCTCCTGGCAGAGCTGCATGGTGGTGGTGGGCATGGCTCATCTTCTGGCAGTGCTGGTGGGGTTGTCTGAGTGGTTGCCATAAAATGTTTATGTTTAGTCTTTCTGTAATCCATGTTCTTAATTTCTCCACCCTCTAGTCCTCCCAATAAAAATAAAAAAACACCCCAAAATTTAAAAAGTTATAAAAAGCAAAAAAATATATTTTTCTGTAGTTTTCATCTCTTCTTTCTCTATCCTTTTTTTTATGTTGGCTCTCACTTGCATAGCTAACATATTGCAGTAGTAGCAGATTTGGAGGTGTGGTCACTGTGGGTGAATGCAGGGCATGCATCAGTAGGTGCGTCCCTCATTCCCCAATAAGGCAGCTGCAGGCGCTGACACCAGCAACACATAAACTGGCCAACAGATCAAAGAAAAGGTCCACTGCAATGAGAGCCAAGCTTTTCATGCAGCAGCGTGCCTTTCCTGGTGAACCAGTTTACAAAATGGTGACATGCTGCTGCAGAGTGCCCTGACCTGCCTCATTTGCCGATGGGAGGGCCCACTCCCCATCGGCATAATGCAACCACCCCTCCCATTTAAAGTGTGTGCCAAGGGGGTGCCAGTCCTCCTCGGCATCATGTCCCCCCTTCCAGGTTTAATTTGCTGATGGGGGAGCCCACTCCCCATTGGCATAATGTCCCCCCCATTTGTTGTGTGCCTACGGGGGTGCCCAATCACCCGTTCAGCTACAGAACCCCCCCAAAAAAAAACACTCAGGTGGCATGCTGGGAGCCCACCCCAGCATGGAAAATGCCCCAGTAAAATAAAAACTGTCCTGTGATGGTTTTTTTTTAACCTGCAAAGCAGAAAATGGTCCCTTGTAGACTCTGGTGGCCCCGCTCCCAATCTGCACCCATCTTCTGTGCACCCTGCCTCCCCACATCCCCCCTAACCCCATACTTACCTCCGGAGCATGGTGTGACGATCTTCAGTGGACCGGGAAAACATCTGCACTCTTCAAAGTCAACTACAAACTGAAGAAATGTTGGTATGCTGTACAATGGCATAAATAGGGTTTTTTCAACTTTTGTGCATATCTACCTGGGGCAGTGAAATATATAAAATATAAATGAAATACAAGCAGAATTGTACCTAATTATTATGTTTTTTTTTTAAGTTTTCTTTGAGGCGTCAGTAACTTTTTAAGGGTCTGCTTAAAGGTGAGGTGCATGTTGGATGACCTGAGGGGCACAGTAAGGGTGTTCCAAAATGAGGGAGCCACTACTGATAGAGGATTTTCACCCATTTTGTTAGAGATTCTTAGAATCAACAGGGTGGGACAGTAGTGGACAGGAGACTCCTTGGGATGATGCGAAGCTCACAAAGGGAGAATGAGGGAGACAGGACCACTATGAATGACAGTATCAATGAGGAATCTGAGGGTAAGATCAAAATGGTCTTGAAGAGGGAACCAGTCGAAGGTGCTGTATAGCTAGCAGTGGTAAGTGGAGTAGGGGGCAGAAAAGACAAAGTGGCAGACGCTGTAGTAAACAGCCAAGAGTCTGGCCCAAAGGGCGGTAGAGACACACATATAAATAGGTGAGCAGTGGTGCAGGATGGGGAGCAGGCTACCATGAGTTATGGCCAAATGGGCCTCATCAGTCAGAAAGGGATTGACATGGTATGCAGCACCAGTTTTCTGGTTTATCCTATTTGCTACAAGATTGATATGATCAGTGAATGAAAAGGTGGGATCGAATGTGCCCCCAAGGTGCTTAAAGGCTGGGGCACTTTCAAGGGGAGGGCCATCAGGCAGGAGGATATGGAGAGAGGAGTTGGTTTTCAGGATACTGGTGAGGTATGGTTTTGACCTGAACAACATGGCCATAGTTTTTTAGCACTGACCAGCATCAGATTGGAGGAGAACCAGTCTTGGGCAGCACAATAGTTCTGAGTGAGGACAGAGGATATAAGTGGTAGGATTTATCACTGTGGAAGCTAATGAGGTCATCCACATAAAGGAGGGACTCACAGGATAGGCATTCAGGGGACAGGATATTGACAAATATGGTAAAGAGCAGGGGGCAGAGGATGGAGCCTTGGGGCCCCCTGGAGGAGACAACCAGGGGAGGAGAGATGGCAGAGCCAATCCATACAGACTGGAGGCAATCAAAGCGATAGCTCTGAAACCAGTTTGAAGTCCCCACGGCACAGCCAATAGAGCATAACTTAGAGAAGAGGAAACAATTTCTGGCACAGTGGTGGTGGTTGGATGACAGGCCCAAAGATGCTTAGTACCATAATTATGTTGAAGTTCTCTTGCAAGTTTCACATGTCATTTGTACCACCTACTCAGGTGTGTGAGACAACAGTATTTGAGTAGCTGGTACAAACCACATGTGAAACTTGCAAGAGAACTTAAACATAATTATGGTACTAAGCATCTTTAGGCCTGTCACCCCACCACCACTGTGCCAGAAATGTCAAGTTGTTAAATAAATTGTTTCCCGAAGTTCTTCTGAAAAGTTTAACATAAATCCGTTTTAAGCAGTCAACATGTTTATTGCGTATCTCTCCCAGAGAGAAAATGCTTCCCTTCTGTCAAATACTGTTGTTGCACACACCTGAGTAGGTGGTGCAAACCACATGTGAAACTTGCAAAAGAACTAAAACATAATTATGGTACTAAGCATTCTTTGGGCCTGTCATCTCCCCACCTCCACTGTGCCAGAAATATCAAGTTGTGAAATAAATTGTTTCCCGATGCTATGTGATGGTGTGTGACTGGTAGTTGCGTGCAATCTCCAACCATTCAAAGAAGTGCAAAGTCATAACACAAATATGGGCTATTCTCCTGAGAAATACAAAATAAATCTGTTTAAGCAGTTAACATGTTTACTACGTTTGCCAGAAATCTCAAGTTGTGTCCCCAGAAAGAAAATGCTTCCCTTCCATCAAATACTGTTGCCGCACACACCTGAGTAGGTGGTACAAACCACATGTGAAACTTGAAATGGAACTTAAACATAATTATGGTACTAAGCATTTTTAGGCCTGCCACCCCACCACCACCACCACTAACACTGTGCAAGAAATGGAAGGTTATGTTCCTAGAGAGAAAAATTATTCCCTTCAGTCAAATACTGTTGCCGCACACACTTGAGAAGGTGGTGCAAAGCAGATGTGAAACTTGCAAGAGAACATAAACATATGTATCATACTAAGCATTTTGGGCCTGCCACCCCACCACCACAGCCAGCACTTTACCAGAAATGTGAAGTTGTGCCCCCAGAGAGAAAAAGATCAAGTGGCTGTGTTTTTTACATTGTGAATGGAGTAAATAGCTTAAGTAGATGGTGCTTTGCTACTGATGCTGCTGTTGCTGCATGCTGCTGCTGTTGTTCTGGAGTTGGAAAAATGGCCCTTGCTCATTGTGGACTCATGATGGCACATAGACATATGATGCACAGGTTAAGTACTTTTCTTTTCTTTTCTTTTCTTTTCTTTTCTTTTCTTTCTTTTCATTGAAAGGGAGGGGGGTTATTGCTACTGTTCAAAGTCTAATATATTTGTACTGCTCTTTCATTAATTTTCAGTTATTTGTGCTGATGACATCATACTGCAGGACAGCTACAACAGAGATGTTGTTGTCATGCACAACATTAGCCAACCACGAAGGCAAGGCAAGGCAAATTTTATTGTTAGAGTGCCCAATCCTGGAGGCTCTGAGTGCTTCATATTAAAACAAATATAACAAAGTAAATAAAACAGACAGGGAAGCATATCATACTAAGGTAAGTATTTTTTAGTTTTGGGGGAGTCTTACTTCTGTACCATAATTGATACATTAATTCTATTTGTTAATCACTGCCTCTGCTGTTCTTCCTTACATGTATTCCTTGTGCCTGTATTTTTTTTGTAGTGATGGGCTTGACTCACCAAGCAAATAATGTTGACTGAGTGATCCTGGGATGGGGTACATACTGACTTCCAACTTCCATCAAGCTTGATTCCTTGTATTGCACTCACCTTTCAAGGTGATAATTGTTTCAGTTTACTTATTTGGAGGTGTGGGTATTTTCATTGGCAATTGTGCTGGATTTAATACTCAATATTTCCTGTTGCTGTTATTATAATTTCAGGTACAGTACTTTTCAGACTGTGTATGCAGTGCAATATACTTGACTTGACTTAACTGAGAAGATGGAGATGGCTTGCTTGCCTGCAGGATCCTTCATGCACCATTTCATTCGATTCTCAGTCCAGATAGCATTTGCGAAAACAAGAAAGGATTTTTGTAAAGGACAGTAGAGAAGAGGAAAGGAAAGGAAAGGAAAGGAAAGGAAAGGAAAGGAAAGGAAAGGAAAAGGAAGGGAAGGAAAGGGAAAAATGTTTGATCTTAATGATACTTACTGTCAGAGTACAACTGCTGGCTGTGCAATGGTGTGTTTTTGATGTCCTTCTGTATTGGAACCAGCGAAACCTGCATGAAGAAGAAATGACATGAAAACATGTTAATGCTGCACTGAGTCTCATGGACCGATTTTCTGCCTCTAGTAGGCTGATAGAAGGACTGCAGTTTATGAAAAACAGTGCAGGTGTCTTACCATCACATCCAAAGAAGAAAGTCCCTGCTGTAGTGTGGTTCCACATGACCAGGTATTGCCAGCTTCAGTCTGTCACTTGATATAGACTATAGGACAATCACTTCCTTGGGTTAACAGTTGCAATGTTGTGGCATGCTGTATGATAAATCTGGTGAGGAGGACCAAGATGAATATGGCAAGAGGGGTTTTGAGAAGGTACAGGAGGCGGTTCTGTTTATACCATTGGTGGCAATGAATCATCAATACAGTGGTGGAAGTGGTAGCCAATGCTGTTTCATACTTGCTGTGAGGAGGAGTACATAGCTGAAGCAGCACAGAGAGTACAGAGAAGGAACAGGAGGTGATTCTCTTTATCACATTTGGGTGACTACTGCATGCCTTCTGTGCCTTGCATTTATTATATATTCATTATCCTGATGAATAGCCACGCTGGCTAGAAGATTTCATTGTGGTGGTGGAAGTGCTGTGCCATGCTGTTTCTGCTTGTGTTGGAGGATTCAAGGTGACTACACACATGAGATGCTAGAAGGAGGAGGATAAGGTAGAGATGTTGAGATCAATGCTACACAGCCATGGTGTGTCTTGCTAGCTAGAGCAGGTGTTCTTTGTAAGTGACATAGGACATTGTTTACTGGTGTTCCATTTGACGCAATTAAAAAGCAGCACTGATTAATAGTTGTGGATTTATATCTCAGCACTAAATGTGAACATTATAATTGTTATTAATTTGACATCCAGAATTTTGTGGTTAGGATGGGTGGAGGGGAGGGAGAAGGAGCAAATAAATTGGAAAGTTTGCTATTCTTCCACATCATCCATAAAGCATCTCTCACAGTCTTCAAGACTGGAAATGTCACCATAGAAGAACTCCCTCTCCATCACTGTTTCATCCACTTCAAAGCTGTGAGACAGTGATGAGGTGCATCCTGGTCTGCCAAAAGCACTTTCCTCCTCAACATCACTGTCAAGCAGTGGTGTGACAAGGGACATTACTCTTCTTCATGGAATGTGAGCCTCATTCATTTTGATAAATGACTGCATGACAACATTTTTGGGAGTGAGATTGGTGTACCTGTCATGCACAATGGCACCTACTGAACTGAACATTCACTCAATGCTGACACTGGAGGACAGGCAGCTCAGATATTTCAGCGCAATCGCTATCAGTGCTGGCCAGTCATTGATCTTACTGCCCCAGTATAGCAGTGGCTCCTTTCCAATTGCAAGATTCTTTGTATCTGCAAAATATGCATCTACCATGCATTTTGACACTCAAAGACATGCAGTGTGATCTTCCTCCTCCCCAGTTTCCCCATGTCTGCGACTCCCACCTGACTGATGGCAGCCAAAATGGAATTCAGCATAGGTTACTTTAAGTTGCATGCTTTTTGTGCGGTTTGACATACCTGGGATGATGAGGAGAAGGTGGCAGGAACACCAGCTCGCTGTGCAGTATCTTCATGTGGCTTTGACCCCTGTGCCTGGTAGCAACTGTGCACCACTTACTCTCTGAGTGAGTAGTTCTGTCAGTCTCTGCAACTCCTGATGCCCACCTTGTAATATGGCTGCTAGCCCATGTTTATAATGTGGGTCAAGCATTGTGGCAATCCTAAACTTCACAGACTGCAGAATATGCTTTATGTGGGTGTTGGAGTCTAATGTGGACAGCATGTGTTCCATTAATGAGCAAATTGCTCTGACACCACCTGCCTCCAGCTGTTGCTGCACATTCAGCAGTGTCTGCCTCAGCACCCACAGCAGAGGGATGGACTCACTGATGCAGGTAGTGTCCACATCCACTGTCTGTGTTGCATGCTCAAAAGGCCTTAGAATTGAGATGAGCCCATCTATTAGGCACCACTGCCCTGTTGTGAGACATGTGGATGCCCCACTGCTGTCATGACTAGCATGAAGTAGCAAATGCTCAAAGATTGACTTGTACCTCTGGTATAGATGCTCCACCATGTACAAGGTGCAATTCCACTGGGTGACAATGTGAAGTTGTAACCAGTGCAGAAGCACCTTGTTCTTTACCTGCAGAGCATGAATACTAGGTGTCACGCACTTTTGTTAAATGTGCAAAGTGAGCACAGATGCATCAGGCCACAGTAAAAGTTCTTTTATATCTGGATGGTTGATGAAAGTCTGCACAACAAGGTTAAAGCAGTGTGCCAAGAATGGCACCCTAACAAATTCCCCATCAGTGATGCATTTCCACACATTTGATCCATTATCACTGGTGATGAATCCAGTTTTCAGTGCATGGGGGTGGAGCCAGTTATCAGTCTCTGTTAGTACCACTTCCAGCATCTTTCTTCAGTGAGTGACCTGGGGATACTCTTCCTGGTCAGTGTCACATGCTGTCTAACACCAGACATGTTGCTACCATCACAGTTTGTCCTAGTGCAATTCTTGCTTCTCCCCCCCCAATCACCCACTACCCCAGGTACCTGTGCCCAATGTGCTGTAATGCACAGGTAAGAACTACCAGCTATTTTCCCACAGGTCCACATGTCCATGCTCAGATTTACATATTGTGCTGTGGAATGCTGCAGGGCATGATGTACCATGTCACATACATTACTGTACCATTCCGAGATGGCACGCTTTGAAAAGTATGTATGTGATGGCATCTGCCATTTAGGCAAGGCACGGGTCACGAACCATCTAAATCCCACATTCTCGACAAAGGAATATGGCAACAAATCTACAGCAAGCATTTTTGCAGCTGCTGCATTCAACTCCCGCTCCGTATCATGATTAGGGGGGAATTTAGTTTGCTGATCCAAAATGGAATGCAACATCGGCTGAACTTTTCTTGATATTGCTGCCCGGTGATGCACCTGATGGTGTGCCAAACAGCTTGCTTTGTTATTGTGCCATTAATGGGGTGCCCCTTGACGGGGATTGCTAATGGTAATCAGGCACTGCACAACAGACCTCAGCGCCTTTTTGGTTTTTCATTACTGGAGTAACAATCACACTTTGACTTGAGGTGGTAGTGCTGCTGCTAGGACCACTACTTGGCCCACTTCCAGAATCTTCTGCATCCAGTACAACAAAGATGTCTTCCTCCTCACCTGCACCTCCATCTCCCTCATGTATTGCCAGGTGTATTTAGCTTACATTGCCCACTGATTTGGATGGACTGGAACCACTGGCACTGGCTGCCTTCTGGCGTTCACACCATCGAATTGGGTGCCTGTTTTTAAGGTGTATATGTTGCCCACTTGTGCCAAGATGATTACCCTCCTTACCCCTACTTACTCAGGTTTGACACAGTTGACAAATTGTCACTGTCTTGTTAGAGGGGTCCAGTACATACAAATCCCACACTAGGGATTTCTGAGGCCTTGTATTTACTTGTTGCCAAGATGACTAGGATAGCAAAGGAGAAGATTTGCTCTTTGTTATGTTGTGGGGTGGCTGGAAAAATGGAAAAATGGGAGAAAAAGTGCAAGGGGGCCCTTTTCCTTGGTAGTTCAAACAGTTATGGCAGCAAGAAAGATACGTTCTGTAACAACCTGTTTTGCCCTTATGTTTTCAGGCTCCCATGAGGGATCTGTGTCTGACACATCATCCACATCATAGTCTGCAAAAAAGCTGGCATTCTCATTATCCTCTGCAGGTCTATCCTCTCCAGTAGCAACAGGCTCTGTGACATGCACCTCATCTTCATGTCTGGCATCATGTTGCTCCACATGTATCACCTCACCATCACCCAACGGACACGCATTATCAGGCTCCACCTCGGACTCACCATCACCAACAGCACCAATTTCTAACTGCACTTCAAAACCAACAGCCTCCTTGCCCACAGTTGTTTGTTTGGTGGTGGTGCTGCTGCTTTCTGTCACTGTGTCACTTGACATTGACACATCCATCAACATGTCTGCCACAGATTTGGCAGAGAAAAACTTAGAGACAGGAAAGCCACCACCAGGGCAACATAAGTTACTACTACTGCTACTGTCTGCCACAGAGTGATCTGAATGCTGTCCCTCTGCTCTCACTGACACGTTTCTGGTTCCTGCACCACTATTAGGGACCACAAATTGAGCAATGGCCTCTCCCTTTAGTTGCCCTTTTCTTCCCAGTCATTTGTCAGTGCATGCAGGGACATACAACAATAACTCTGGTTAAATCGCAATCAGGAGGACAGTGATTTTGTCTAAATAAAGGTGTGCTGGCAGGGACACAACAATTACTCTGGTTAAATCGCAATCAAGAGGGCAGTGATTTTTTCCTATCACAGGTGTGCATGTAGGACACAATAGTCACTCTGGCCTGGTTAGATTGCAGTCAGGAGGACAGTGATTTTTTTCTATCACAGGTGTACTTGCAGGGACACAGCAGTCACTCTGGTCTGGTTAAATTGCAGTCAGGAAGACAGTGAGCTTTTTTCCTAATGCCAGTGTGCATGCAGGGACACAAAAATCACTCCGGTTAAATCACAGTCAGGAAGACAGTGATTTTTTTGCTAGCAAAGGTGTGCACACGGGGACACAACAGTCACTGTGGTCTGGTTAAATCGCAGTCAGGAGGACAGTGATTTTTCCCTAGCACAGGTGTGCACGCAGGGACACAACTATCACTCTGGTTAAGCCACAGTAGGGAGGACAGTGATTTTTTTTCTAGCACAGGTGTGCACACAGGGAGACAACAGTCACTCTGGCCTGGGTAAATCACAGTCAGGAGGACAGAGATTTTTTTTCCTAGCACAGGTGTGCATGCAGGGCCACAACAATCACTCTGGTTAAATCACAGTCAGGAGCACAGTGATATTTTTCTACATAAATGTGTACCAACATGGACACGACAATCACTCGGGTTAAATCGCTGTGAGGAGGACAGTGATTTTTTTTCCTAATACATGTGTGTTGACAGGGACACAAATAGCAATCACTTTGGTTAAAGCACAGTCAGAAAATTAATGTTTTTCTTAAGAAAATACAGGGCACTGGGCCACTGATGTTTTACTGAACACAAGTAAGCCTTCTAAATTGCTGCTACCCTCCTCCACACAAGCCACCAAGCCACTACTCTGTTAAAACAAACCTAAATACCTATAATAAAGAATACAGGAGAAGATCAACATAAAAAGTACTGTGTGTGCACAGGGCACTCACAAGCACAGTTTTGAAGAAATATGACCCCAAAATTATCTTTTATATTATGTTATATTTAGATTTTGACTTCAGGCTGCTACAACAAGCACAAGTTCTGCTCACTAAGTCTCTTTCCAACACACTACACGTAGGGAATGACCAAACAAGCTTCACATTGGCTGTTCAACAACACGTGACCTCCTATCCCATGGTACATTGCAAACTTTGAATATTATACAAAACTTTGATGACTAACTTCCAGTTTCACAGATCTGAGATACTTTGATTATTGAATTAATATGCGTCAAGGTTTTCATAATTAAAAAATTCATGAAACTGCAAGTAGAACATGAAGTGCAACTTTGAACTGTGGAAAACTTCACAGATCAATTAAAATATGTAAAATTTTGCATGGAGCGAATATTTGAAACTTCTCACATGCCTACCTTTGGTACCCCTACAGGGTGGTAATTTCTCATGGCAGAGAGAAGTGCAAACAGCCACAACACTGTAACACGGTTGCACAAGCATAACACTATATTAGTTGTGTAGGCTATTGAATTGAAAGGCTATGCCAATACTTCAATGGGTGAGCAACCAGCCACATCCCATTTCTGAGCTATATAAGCAATTCCTCCCAGCCTCCCTCTGAAGCCCTTTTTCTTTGCCCTACCATCCTCCTCGCCTCCTCCAGTAGCTCACCTCTCCTTGGGGGGGGGGGGGGTTCTTCTAAGGAACCTCTAGCCAAGGGAACCTTCCAGAGGCACCTCTAGGGATGGAACTCTATTTGAGGGTTTCTTGCCTTTACTACCCCATCAATGTGGTAATTCCTCATGGAATAGAAAGTGTGAAGAGCCACAACATTGTAACACAGTTGCACAAGCATAACACTGTACTGGTTATGTAGGCCATTGAAGTGAAGTATATGGAAAAGTAGTATATTTGTGTGATATCTTTTAAAGATTTTGAAACCCATGATTCTATCCATCTTTTTCCTCAGCTTCATCAACCATTGTTGCTATTCTCTCTTTTAGAGGGTCCAAAGAAGTGGTATCTGATTTCCCATGACTTATTGTATCATTAAGTTGTTGATAACTTTCTTCTTGACAGCCTATTTTATTAAGGATCATTATACCCCCCTTTGTCTGCTCCCTTTATTCCAGTAGATTAATTGTTCTTGAGGGACTGTACTGCCACAGATTCTAGTTTATTCAAATTAAATCTTCTGTGTTTGGTCCTGCTTGTTTTAATGATAGTTTTAATATTTGTAACCATCTGACAATATGTGTCTATGTTTGATATTTTTTTCCTGGTGGTAAAAATGATGACTTAAAATGAAATGCCCCTCTGAATTTTTCTGTTTTTTTTTTCTCCCTCCATTGAATCAACAAACTCATTTGAAGTTTCCATAGAGTTGAAATATTGTTTTATATGCAATTTTATAAAACAACAGTTCCAAGTCAAGTTTCGATTCATATGGATGAAACGTTTTTGTTTCAACAAAACTGCAGACTTTATTCAGTACTCCAGTCATATGCCAGTCAAACTTCTGTGAGCTGTTACAAACTAGGGATTTTTCCTTGCTTATTGCCTTGTTTCATGTACTTTCAGTGTTGAAGTAATCTGAAAGTCAGGACCTACAGTACGGGTGGAATATGTGGAAGATGGATATTAATAGAAGATCGATGGATAGGCTTCGATTTTACCAGTACATAAAAATAAAAACACAGCATATAATCTACTCAAAAGGAGCTGATATCCAATATAAATTAAGTAATCTTCTCTCTTCTTGATACAGTTCACCTTCTGAACTTCTGTATAAGAGACAAGTGATAGGGAATTTGGACAATCCCCAAAGGCATAAGCTGTTCAAGACAAATCAGATAGTCTCTTGATTAAGTTCTAATAAGCAATGTGACGTTGTGTGTCCAGGGTGCTGCATGGATAATTCAAAAATGAAATAAATTTGACCACTCGAAGCGCCTAAGTTGGTGCAATGCTTCTTTCTTTGCAATTCCATCTTATCAAAGAATACAGACTAATGTTTCAAGGCCAGTACATACTTCTCTTTGTCATGGTATGTGGCTACAAAAAATTCAGTAGAATACAACAAAATCAATATACTGATTCAATCAAAATGTTTATACATGTATATATCCTTTTAATAAGCTATGGGTCCAAACTGTGCTGACAAGAATAGTGTTGGCATGGTGTGCGCGGTAAAAAAGGTGCTTTTTTGGGGGGCTCAGACCCCTGCACCTCTCATCTCTAGGACTCTCACTTCAAGGGGAAGTGGAACCAAGGGAAAGTTAAGATTCATAGGGCCATGGGATACTGTTTCCATGGCTCCATGTAAAAAAACTTAAGTCCCAATATGTCAAAAAGTGTCAGAGACCTGAATTAGAACCCTGGTTTCCATTGCCACTGGCCGAGCTGCTCCATGCCCCAGACCTCCATGCCACGGGAGCAGCTCAGCCAGCCTCCCATTCCCTGCAGCTCTTATCCTGTATACATGGCCACAGACAGTGATCAGGGGAGTGCTTACATCTACAGGAGGGACAGGGAGGTAATAGGGGAGGAGGAGTAGCTCTCTTTGTAAGGGAAGGGATCAAAGCAACAGAACTAAAGGGTAAATAGGGAGAAGAGGAAGCACTGTGGGTCACCCTGGAGACTGGAAATGGCACAACAATCTGCACAGGGGTTGTATACAGACCTCCGTCTCAAGGGGGGGAGAGGAAATGGACAAGCAAATGATAGAAGGCATCCTTGGGATGGCAGAGAAAGGGAAGATATTATTGATGGGGGACCTGAATATGCCAGATGTTAACTGGAGCACCTTTGCTGCAGCCACATCCAAGAGCAGGGCCATTCTCGATGCCCTAGAGGGGGCATGCCTCAGACAGCTAATTTTGCAACCCACTCATGGGGGAGCAGTCTTAGATCTGGTACTCTCAAATGGGGATGGAGAGAGGATCTCTGATCTTGAAATGGGTAGCCATCTGGGAACAAGTGACTACCAAACAGTGTGGTTCACAATAAACTTAGCTGTAGAATCAAGCCATACAAAAGTGAAGGTACAGGACTTCAGGAGGGCTGATTTTGTCAAAATGGGAGAGTGCCTCAGAAAAGCACTAGCAAACAGGCAAGAAGAAGGGGTGAAGCAACAATGGGGAAACATCAAAACCGCCATCACAGAGGCAACAAGCCTTTGTGTGAAGCAAAGAAACAAATCAAATGAAAGAAAAACACTATGGTTCTCAAAAGAAGTGGTGGGGAAGGTAAGGGAGAAAATATAGCATTCAGAAGTATAAGGAAACATAGAAGGAGCAGGACAGAGAACTGTACCAGTTAAAATAGAAGGAAGTGGGGAAGACTGTCAGAATAGCAAAGGCCCAAACCAAGGAAAAGACAGCCAACTCGGTTAAGAAGGGGGATAAAACCTTTTATAGGTACATTAGGGAGCAAAGAAAGAATAAGGCAGGGATACTGAGGCTGAATAAAGAGGAAGGTGGTTGGGCAGAGAGTGACAGTGAAAAAGCAGGGGTACTGAACAACTACTTCCGCTCAGTATTCACAATGGAATACCTAGTCCAGTCAATAGAAGCACTCTGAATAGGGGGGTTGATATTAGTCCTTTCACAGAAAAAAGGGTTCTGAAAGAACTCTTAAATCTGAAGGTGGATAAAGCAATAGGGCCTGATGGGATTCACCCCAGAATTCTAAAAAAACTAAGGGAAGAACTAATAACACCACTGACTACCCTTTTTAATAAACCATGAGAGGATGGTGTGGTACCTGGGAACTGGAGGAGGGAGGATGTGATTCCCCTTCACAAAAGTGGAACCAAGACAGAGACAGGAAACTATAGACATGTCAGCTTGACCTCAGTGGTAGGGAAAATGATGGAATCACTTCTGAAGGAAAGAATTGTTGAGTATTTAGAGGCCAGTGGGACACAGGATCCAAGGCAGCATGGATTCACAGCAGGAAGGTCATGTCAGACAAATCTAATTGATTTCTTTGACTGGTTGACCAAAGTAGTAGACCAGGGAGGGGCTGTGGACATGGCCTACCTAGACTTTAGCAAGGCATTTGACACAGTCCCACACAAAAGATTAATAAACAAATTAGCCATCCTGGGAGGGGGGTCCCAGGGTGGTAGCCTGGGTAAAACACTCACTGGACAGCAGGACACAGCAGGTAATAGTAAATGAAGTCCACATTGAAGAAAGGGGGGTTACTAGTGGGGTACCACAGGGTTCAGTACTGGGGCTGGTCCTTTATAATGTCTTTATAAGTGACATTGCAGAGGGACTGGAAGGGAAAGTGTGTCTCTTTGCAGATGACACAAAGATCTGCAACAGGGTTGTTACGCAAGGTGTGGTGGAAAGGATGAAAAGGGACTTGACACGATTGGAGGAATGGTCAAATGTATGGCAGCTTAGATTCAACACAAAGAAGTGCAAAGTAATGCACCTGGGAAACAAAAACCCAGGGGAAGAGTACACAATGGGGGGTGAGATCCTGACAGCAACAAAAATGGAAAGGGACTTGGGGCTAGTCATATCAGATGACCTAAAGGTGGGCCACCAAAGTGAGAAGGCAGTAAGGAGGGCTGGGGGGATACTGGGACACATAAGGAAAGGCATCACCAGTAGAAAACAGGGAGTTGTTGGCCCTCTGTACAGACAGTTGGTAAGATCACATCTGAAGTACTATGTATAATTCTGGAGACCCCATCTCCACAAAGACATAGACAGGGTGGAGGCTGTCCAGAGGAGGGCAACCAAAATGGTGTAGGGTCTGCACCAGAAGACATATGAAGAAAGACTAAAGGAGCTTAAGATGTATAGCCTCGAGGAAAGGAGGGAGAGGGGGTACATGACAGAAACTTTCAAATACCTCAAGGGAATCAACAAAGTCCAAGAGGGTAGCATCTTTCAGAAAAAGAGATGTGCAAGAACAAGGGGGCACAATTTAAAGATAGAGGGGAATGGCTCAGAGGTAATGTGAGGAAGTATTTCTTCACAAAGAGGGTTGTAGATGCATGGAACAGCCTTCCTGAGGAGGTTGTAGAGTCAAAAACAGTGGGGTGGGGGGATTCAAGAATGCATGAGACAGACATAAGGAAATTTTAGTGGTGGGTTGGAGGAAGTAGGCTGTTGGTTAACTAGGATCTGCAGCGTATCCATTAGGTAGGGAAATGGGCAGACTAGGTGGGCCAATCAGTCCTTATCTGCCATCAAATTCTATGTTTCTATGTGCTGTAAAACCCTGATCGCTGTCCATGTAAGCACTTACCAGACTAGCACCTTATAGTGTGCTATTCTGGTACTGTTCCCTTGATGGGGTACCCTTTTAATATAATTGTAAAATGGATTGGACTAGATTATGAAAACTCCATTTTACCTAATTCAGCACTTTCCTGGAGGTACCCCTCTGTGATTTATCCACCACTATCCTTTACTATGTTTTTTAGGACTAACTCAAATAAAACCATAACATTCTGGAATGGCATCTGTGTCAAATATTCCTTTGACTGCATGTTGTTTCTTACAGAGATGTTAGTTAAGGAGCAAGAGAAGATCCAAAAAGAAATGGAGGAGACAGAAGAATGCTACAAAAGCTAACATATATTTGAATGAAATTAAGAATTTTGTTGCAAGATTGCAAAGATGGAGAAGGGACTAACAGAAAAGGATGAAAATGTAAGACAAATTAAAGACAGAGACTGGCCAAAGTGCTACATTGCAGAATTAGAATACAGATACACCCAATAAATCTCATGCCAAAAATTAGGTTTCTGTGTTGCTTCATTTTAAAGTTATGAGCTATTTTACAACCCTGATTTCAGTACCTGTTCAAAAAAGCCGGTTTCATTGAAGAGCTGCTGCTGATGTCATAACCTGAACTCACAGTCTAGTCCCCCATCTCATCAACCTCTACAGGACCTGTATCTCCAAAGTATAAGAAACTTTAGCTGTAGTAACCATTAACAAACTCTAGCCAGAGCTGATATGGCTATAGCAAGCTGCCAAATGACCAAAGTTACACATGTGCGTAGAAAGTTTTGAATGACCAAGTGTAACACGGCCATTTTTTGGAGTTGTTTCACATAATTTTCTACATGACCTTTTTGGGATCCCACCTCATGAATAGTGCCTCTTTCATATTGTTTACTTGTCTCGAAAGGTGTTTTCACAGAGCAACCATGCAATTCTGTGCCACAGGTGTGAAAACACATTTTGGGAAGGATGTGAAAAATGACAGCTATACTGTTAATAAAGAGGTGTGCAAAAATGGCAATGTTGAAATTTTGTAGTGTAAATATAAAAAATTGGCAAAGTTAGGAATGTATGTGTAGAAACTGTGCCACACACACTTGTAACACAGTCATTTTATGGAATTGTTTCACCATATGTGTAACATGGGCTTTTTGGGATCCCACCGCATGAACAGTGGCACTGTTGTTTCATTAATCAGCCCCAAAAAGTGATTCCATGCAGCAACCGCAAAATCACCTTTTGGGACTGAGTAATGAAATTACAGTGACAGCATTCTTGAGGTGGGGTCTCAAGAACCCCATGTTGAAAGTTTTGGGCCCAAATTCCTAAAAATTGTTGATATATCAGCATAAGTTGAAAACCACATTGACTGCCATTATACCATGCTTACCTTTCATTTTTCAGTTTGTGGTTCAGACTTGAAGAGTGCAGATGTGTCCCTGTCCAGAGAGGATGACAGCACTGACCTCTGGAGGTAAGTATGGGGTAAAGGGGGTGCAGGGAGCTGAGTGCTCAGTAGGATGGTAGGGATGCTGGAAGGGGGACTGGGGTGGCCATGAGGGATCGTTTTCTTTTTTACAGGTAAAAAAAGACATTGGGGATGGTTTTCATTATTTACAGGGTAAAAAAAGACATACATTTAGGCACACTGGGGTGGGCTCCTAGTGTGCCACATGAGTTGGGGGGGTTACATGATGCTAACATGGGGATTAGGCACCCTGATTCTGGCACAGGGATGGGGAATAGAGGGAGTTGGGATGACAGCAGCAGTGGGAGGGAGCAAAAAAAACACATACATTTGAGCACACTGAGGTAGGCTCCCAGTGTGCCAAATGAGTCGTGGGGGTACTTGATGCTGACATATGGATTGGGCACCTGATGTCAGCATAGGGACAGGGAAGGGAGGGAGAGGGGAAAACAGCAGCAGATGGAGGGAGCAGGAGGGTTTTATTTGCTGCCAGGGATGGGACAGAATGGAGTGAGTGGGGAAGACAGCAGCAGTGGGAGGAGTGTCATCCGCAAGATACTGGTGGTGACTCAACTGCATATGTGCAGCATTTGTGCATGCATAGTTGTAATGAATGGCATTCTGCCATTCCCAAGATGGTGATGCCAGCAGAACTGCACTGTACCAGGATGTGTAAGTAACAACCAAAATAGTGTGGCTGTTACTCCATAGCATCCGAACATGGCAGAGTGCTCCCAGCTTTGTTGGAGTTTCGGAAGGATACTTCCAAAAGTCCAAAGGAAGCATAGCGTGATTGGCCACTTTCAGGCTACAGATCGCAAAATGGCTGTAGGCTTTACCTACAGTTGTAAAAATATAGATAGAGATAGACAGCTAGATAGATATATAGATAAACAGAGAGATAGATAGATAGATAGATAGATTGATAGATAGATAGATAGATAGATAGATATATAGATAGATAGACAGATAGACAGACAGATAGATATAGACAGACAGACAGATAAACTATTTAGTTTTCAACAGGATAAAACTATTAGGACTTATCACAGCCCTGTTTATAACGTTGTCCTGTTAGTTTTACAATGGAAGTATACAGCTTAGTCTAATTGCACAATACCACACAGATACACATTAACACACTCAAGCAGGCAGAAAAGTAGGAGGCTCTTTACTAAGAAAATACAAACTTACTTAAGCTGCACAGTACCACACAGATACACATTACCACACTCAATATAGCATGCACAAGTACTGCAGACTTTTATGAAAATTCACCAGCAAGTACAAATATCCACTAACAAAAAAAAAAAAAAGAACTGACATAGGGGTTAGCTGCAGTGCTTATATTTCCAGAATGTTCAGATGCATGACATTGTACTTTAGTACACATCAGGAGGTGGTTTTGGAATGCAGCACTGAACCAAGGTACAGCATGACAAGGTAGTGCAGAATTTGAAAATGCTGGGTTTGGCGGGGGGACATGCAATCTCTGAATGTGGCGGGGATGTGCCATCTTCACCCTTTGGAGTCTTACATCAGATAAATCCATTGTTTCTCCTAGTACAGAGATACCTGTCTAGGCTCCAAAGGGTTAAAATGTAGTGGAATACTCAGTCTCAAAATGCAACAGGAACACACATTGAGGAATTTGGCAGGGACTGGCAATTTCAGAATACAGTGGGGATCCACAATGTCGGAGTGTGACAGGAAGCACCATTTATTCTGAAATTGCTTGTCCCTGCCACATTTCAAAATTGTATGCACCCAAGTCTCAGATTTGTGAATCAAATCCACACTGCATTCCAACATTGTGCCTCTCAGCCACGTTCTAAAATTATGCATCCCTGCCACATTACGAAATTGCACAACCCTGCCAAATTTCAAAAATTGTACACCCCACCACATTCCAAAGTTGTGTTTCAATGCCACATTTTGAAATTGTGTCACAGCCGCATTCTCAAATTGTACATCATCCCCACATTCAGAAACTGTGCGTCACTACCACATTTTAAGTGTGCGTCACTGACACATTCCGAAACTCTGCATCATAATCACATTCTGAAATTGTGCATCACCACCACATGGCAAATTTATGCATCTATGACACATTACAAAATTACATATACCTGCCACCTTGTGCAACCATGTGTTGCATTTCAAAATTATGTATCTCTGCCACATTCTAAAAATATATGACACCACAACATTAGAATTTTAGCTTCCCTGCCACATTCCAAAATTATGTGTCACAGCTACTTTCTGGGACAGTGTCTTTGATGCCTTCGACAATTTGCAACGTGGTGACATTCTGATATCTCATACCTGGAGTATTCTAAACATTGCACACAACTTTGTCATTCTACAGTCATGTTTGCCATTGCATTCCAACCCCTATCATATTCTAAAGTACTGACCTTGCATTTGCACGTAATTGAAATGCATGCCCTGACCAACTCAGTGTCAGTTTTCCTTTTTCAGATGTTTACTACAGCTGCTGGTTTATGCATCATGGGAAAATAACTCATATAAGTTAGTTTGCAGGAAGGACCAGACTGCAAGTTCAGGGTATGACATCAGCAATAGTTATTCCCTGAAACTAGTTTTTTGGAACAGGCAGAGAATTTAGAGTTACAAAATGACTTGTAATGAAGTAACTTAGAGATCTCATGTTTGGCAGTTCCATGTAATATGGGTGACAGCAGAACAGGAACATACACATGAGTGAGTGCACATTGCTGAAACCAACAATGGTGATGTACACTACATCAAACATAAAAACAGCAATGATCGGACAACATTTACTTCTTTGTTTTACACAGGGGGCTTTGCCCCCCACACCCCCCATTATAATGTAATTATTTTCGGCTCAGGAGGGGGATGATACTGTGGTGTAGGGGAAACATAGGGAGTGGGCTACTCAGACCAGAAAAAAAATTAAGTCTCAAATGGCCCACAAATAAAATTATGTGCACACATCTTGCTCCAAACCCAAAGCCTTTCACGCCTCAGGCATAATCTCCTACCACTACACCAAACAGGCAACTGGGAACTGCCTGACCATACTACAGTACTGCCCATATCCTGCATAACTATGCCTCCCTATGTCACTCACCATATTCTTCCTTTCATGGTTTTGTCCCTTACACTTGTTATTACCAGTCTCGCTATCCTTTATCACCCGCTCTAATTGCACGTGGTCAAATTGTGTCGCTCGCATTGAGTGTCTCAATATGACACACCCATATCACTGGATATCATTTGTGGCATGTGGCTATTTGGGGATATACTGATCCATATTCTGAATTTATTGATGCCAAAAATTTTGGTTGGACCCCCTCTTAAAGTTGACAAAGTTCACAAGGAATATAGTAGATTACAAAGAGAAACATTTTTACAGCTGCAGAAGACAGTTCAAAAATAAGTAGGTTCTTAGTATATATGACTCAGAGAGTAGTATATATAACACTGGCTTGAAAAGCAATCTAGAACATTGAGAGAACAGAATTATACTGTATTTTGCAGACAGAGATTTAGGCCACCAAGCAGAGGCTTTACATGCATACCTTATATTAGAGATTAATTCCAGAATTTTCACAGACAGTATCAATCTGGGGGGTCTAGAAGAAATGTATTTATTTATTTTTATTTTAGGTTTTCTCAATGTTCCACCCATATTTTAAATCTAGGCTGCCAGATGGCATCAGAATGGGAAATACATGAAACAAAGTCATTAACCAGGAAAAATCCCTAGCTTTTAACTAATGTCACAGAGGTTTGACTGACATAGAAATTAAAGTACTGAACAAAGGTCTGGGATTTTGTTCAAACAAAAACATTGGATCTATCTGAATTAAAACTTGACTTGGAGCATTTTGTTTCATAGAAAATCATAAATAAAACAATTTTATTATGTAATAAATGGAGCAGACAAAAGGAGTGTACAGTGATCTTAAATAAAATAGACTACCAAGAGGAAAGTTATCAACAACTTAATGATACCATAAGTTATGAGAAAGTAGATACAATTCCTTTGAACTTTTGAATATCCTCAGCTGAATATAGAGCATTATTTATTGTTAGAATATTTGTTGAAAAGTGTACTAGTCAGATACTGTAATCTAGATAGAAACAACAGATAAACACTGGTATATTCAAAAAGGAATATACAGTAATTGCATTATGATTTGACTCACTTTCACTGACAAGGAGAAGTATCCTACATTGCAAACAACAAGAGGAGCACTTAAAACCTGAAGTGTTTTTTTTTTGCATTTAGAAGGTTCACAACAACATTTGAATTAAGATTAATTAACTGAGAATGGTTAATTGCTTATGAAGGTGTTATATATTTATTCAATAGGACTACGCAACCAGAGTAGTGTTATGCTCATGCAACTGTGATGCTGTTTGGCTGTTCACACTCTCTATTGCATGAGGAATTACCTTCCTGTAGTGGTACTGAAGGCAAGGAAACCTCAACGAGGGTTCCACCCTAGAGGTGCCACTGGAAAGAGTCCCTCAAAAAAAAGTACCTTAGGAAGGAGCCACCCCCAAGAAGAGAGGCATGCTGCTGCAGGAGAAAGGGAGGATGGTGGAGCAAAGAAAAAGTGCTTCAGAAGGAGGCTGGGAGGAACTGCTTAGATGGCTTAGGAAGGGGGCGTGGCTGGTTACTCACCCCATTGAACTACGGGCATAACCTTTCAATTCAGTGGGCCTATGCTACCAGTGTAGTGTTTTGTTTGAGCAACTGTGATACTTTTTGGCCATTCACACTCTCTATTCCATGGGGAATTACCACCCTATGGGGTACCGAAAGCAAGGAACCCTCAAAGAGGGTTCCACCCCAAAGGTGCAGTGGGAAAGAGTCCCTTGGCTAAAGCTCTCTTAGGAAAGAGCCCCATAAAGAACATTGAGCAGTAAAGGCTGACTATGAGGTAGAGAGACAGATAGACAGCAACAGACAAACACAAATAAAATGCACAGATTGTCAGGATTGCAGTGATAAAATGGATACACTGATGATATCAAGGTGCTTCCTAAGGGGAGAGGGAACAGCAAGTAGGGCCACCCATCCATCTCCATCCAACAGCAGAAACCTACCTATGGAAACTAGTGAATATATTATAAACAACTAACTACATATTATGACCTTTGGTATGGAGGAGAGGAAAAATTACATTTTAACAGGTGGAAATCTATGGGGATCCAAGGCCTAGGTTGCTTTCCTTCCAGGCTAGGGGCAGTTTATTTAGTGTCAGCTTTCCTGCTGCAATTTAGAAACCCAATTAAAGGGGAGAAATATTATGATTTGGTAAAAAGATCTCCCAATCCCTCTAATAGGAAGGGGTTGCAAGAGGCCTCTGCAACAATGGGTACTCTGAAGTAAGAACAGACCCCCAAGGCGGGAGGAGGAGAGCTACAATCACTGAGGCACTCAGCCAGCCTACTGACTAAAACAAATCAGGTGAACCAGGGGTGGTCATAGGAAGATTCACTTTCAAAGGTGCCATGGCAATGCCATAGCCAAAGGAGCACCTTTGGGCTGTAAGTGGTCCACCCCTCGGCAGATGAAATCTTAAATTCTGCATCAAGAGGTGTGTCATATAACTGCATGCTAAAGCTCTGTCTGGAGTGAGGACATTCCCACTATGGACCAGATGAGAAGGACCCTGCCCTGAGGTACACATGCTTAAGATGCGGACATCAAGAGTGCAGATCAAGACCAGCTTACAGGGTAAGCCCTGAGCCAGAAAAGGTAATGGACATGGCTGGCATGCCTCTAATTTAATAATGATTAATAGGCATGAATCAACATTGAGTGCTAGATAGGAGGAGGGTGGGTGAAGCCAGCGGCCATAGATTATGTAGCAGATTTTTGATCAAGAGGCCAGATGAAGCCAGCAGCTGTATATTGATGAGGTGGCAGGCCTTGAATGTTTGTGAATGAACTCTCAACCATGAAATTGAAAGGCTGTGAGCAAACTCTGCAATCATGAGAACTACCAGGCGGGGCCTGGGTGAGGTAGGAGGCTTCAGACTGAGCCAGCATTTGGTGGTTTGATAGTAGTAGCAACCAGCAGAAAACAAGCCAACCAAGTCCATTACGGAACCCAAATTGATGGTGACATGAAAGGTGTTTAGGCAGTGAGAAGCTGTGATACCATTGATTAAATCAATGAGATGTAGTATAAATGAATCAATGAGGTTTAGCCGATATGAGATACATAGCAGGATTTGCAACAGCATTTGTAACAGCAATAAAATGGGCTGCAGCATAGGTAAGCATGATGCATCACAAATTACATATGTGCTTGGTCAACCAGTTCCATAAAGGAGCAAATGATGGTTTACATAAAGCATTTGATGCTATGGTTTCAACATAAATAGAGAATTGATATTATTGCATGAGTGGTTAATTGATATGATTGGCATGAATACCTTAAATGCCATTAAAGTGTAGATAGGTTATTCCAGTAAGGAGCATGCAACACAGTAATGGAATGCAATGAACATCTGAAGACCATGTAGGCTGCAAAGTTACTGATTTATACATCAATAACTGAAAGCCATGAAGACAAGAAAGCAGGACAAAATTATATGCTGTAGGTTACACAAAGCATACTCCCACTACTCTGAGAACCATGATGCCCCACTGAGATAGCACCGTCCCCTGCCATGGGAATAACTGGAAGCCACATCTGAGCACCATGAGATCAATGAGCACTGTAATGTTGATAGGGTACGAACCCCCCCAAATTGAATTGCTTTTACTGGCATAGTCCAGTTAAGGACAGACAAATGATAGCAGCTGCCGAAGCAGTAGGGCAACAATACAATGCAGTACAACTACAGAACAGGGAGGGGCAGCTAGTTTGCAGAGTGAGCCAGAATCATGTGCAAACAATTAAGCTGGAGCACAGGAGATAGCCGAGAAACAACAATGGGAGCTGAAGCATACAAAACAATTGCAGGAAAACTGAGGAGTGGTAGACAGGAAAGCAGCAGGTTGAGGCAAATCTGGTGAGTAAATGGAGCCTGAGGCACAGACACAGGCACAGGCACAGGCACAGGCACAGGACAGCTTAAGGTAAGGAACAACAGTATGTATCCTGAAGCACAAATAAACAATGTATACACAGGGCACTAGAAAACTAGAAAGTCCAAAAGAAGCAGACAAAGCTAACACAAGAACAGGAGCAGGAAGGAAACAAGCACCCTAGGAAGCACAGAAGAGCTAGAGGCAAGCAATACAAACCAAAAGCAGAACACAAAAACAAGTCCAGCAAAAACCAAGCAGAGTCCAAGCACAGCAACACTGGGGGATGGTCAGGCCCCAAGAAGAAGACAGATTGATAGAGCCTCTGGCTGTAAAGAAAAAGTGCTTCAGAAGGAGGCTGGGAGGAACAGTTTATATAGCTTAGGAAGGGGAGGGGCTGGTTGCTCACCCCATTGAACTACTGTACAGGCACAGCCTTTCAATAAGTGCTGATACGTGAATACTGTTTTTTTTATTATAATGTTCCTCATGCACATTAATTAATAATATATTTTATTCATTTCCAAAGAAAATAAGGGAAGTATTACATATGCTAGAATGAGAAGAGCTTTATGGATTTGATTTGCATGAGCATTAGCAGTGCATCAGTTGATTTATTATTAGAGAAAGCAAAATGCTTAAGAAGAAATCATTTTGCATGATTATTATTTCATTTGAATTACTCCTACAAAACATAATAAAGAATAGTGGTGGGTATATCACAGAGGGACACCACCAGAAAAGTGCTAAATTAGGCAAAACAAAGTTTTTTATAGTCTTATCTGATCTGTTTTACAATTATATTAAAAAAGTATACAAAATTGTTTAATTGGAATCAATATATTGAGTTTGTTATATGCTATTGAATTTTTGTAGCCCCATACCCTGAAGAAGAGATACATGTATTGGTCTTGAAATGTTTGTCAGGATTCTTGATAATGTGGGCAATGACAATTAAGAAGTACTGCATTAACTTATGCTTTGAGTGGCCAAGTTTATTTCCTTTCTCTCTGTTAGGATTGTCTTGAACTTGATGAATGTGGTCATTTAATGTTAGCAGTCCTGACAATTCTGTGTTCTCAACATCTTATAATTCCTCTCTGTTCAAGAGATAAATAATGTACCTGATAAGCACCAAGCAACTCTTTCCTGATAATGTATGTTGATTAGTTCCTGAAATATTTAAATGCAGTAGTGGCAAACAAGAAGAGGATCTGTTTTAGCTAGTTCATGCAACAATTTTCTTATTTGTGTTTAAAGATTCCAAGCTCACTATCACCCATTTTGGCTGAAGAACATAGACATGCTCTTCTAGAGTGTTTAACTGTACATACTTTGCAGGATTTTCTTTTTAGAACTCAAGGCATGGTGCTATAATCCAGAACACTATGGCCGAGATATTCAGAGCCCTTGCGCATGGTGCAACTGAGTTGCGCTGGTGCAAGTACCTAGGTGCATCACCGAGCAATATTCAAAGGGAGTGGTGGTGCAGCACAAATCCCACATTGCACCAAGGCACAAGTATAATGTATGCAGTGCAAGCGCAGGGGGCATTCCCATGAATAAGTGGCACAATGGCATATTCAACCGGAAAGCATGGCGCAAGTCTGGAGCAAACCCCAAGTTGTGCCAGGCAGACTTGAGCCTATAAAAACAGGCTCCAACACACAGACAGCAGATGTGCAACATTGTGCCCAGAAAGATAGGGAATGAGAGAGTGTGAGAAAGAGCAAGAGAGAAAGAGAGGGAGAGAGACAGAGAGGGAGAGAGAGACACAGACAGACGGACGGACTGACAGAGTGTGATAGACACCAAGGAAAACACTTGGTGACTGAGTAATGGACAGTGGCCCATTCTTAATGGATGTGGTAATGAAGGGTGTGAGGTGGCAGGAGGAACACCAGCATGGCCGATGAAGGGCCCGGTGGCAGTATGCTGACACAGGTGGTACCGTGCCAGGATAACGTATGAGAATTACAGTGACACTGAGATAGTGGGCCGGTACCACCTGAACAGGGCAGTTCTGAGGCAGCTCTGTGAGCTGTGTAGTGATGAGATGCAGGCACCAACCAGACATAGTCATACCATGGTAGTGGAGATCAAGATGACCACCGTGATGTGCATGCTCACTACGGGCACCTTCCAAAGACCAATGGGGGATACCACGGGCATCACCAAGTTGGTCACGACCTGCCTCCTCGCCCAGTTCCTCAATGCTCTGCTGCCATGTGCTTTGGAGTTCATACATTTCCACAGCACACAGGCAGAGCATACAGCAAACAAGCAGGAGTTCCACCGGTTGACACACATGCCAGGCATGATCAGGGCTATAGGGGTACCCATCCAAAAACTGCCAGGTGGTTTGCAGTACCACGAGGCGCACCATCAGTGTCTATGCCACACACTCTGGGAGTGCACATGATGTCTTTATATGGCACAGCTCAGTGCTGTACCAAAGGTTTAAGTGTGGTGACATCCCCACAGGCCACATTGTCGGTGAGTAGGACATGCACCAGGGTGACTGGAAGCCACAGCCCTGGGGGTGGGGGATGGTAGGTGGGGCAGGCATTGAGGTGTATGCGGTGGCTGAGAGGGAGTAGGGGGCAGCACAGCACAGCACAGGGATAACCATGTCATCTTCCATCCAGGAGACAGTGCATACCCTCTGAGGCCATGGCTGCTCACCCCCTACCCACGACTGTCGTCTCCCTAGGAGGAAAGATACAATGATGCACATGCCAGCATGCGCAATATCATCGAGCATGTCTTTGGCATGCTAAAGATGTGATTATGTTGCTTAGATAGGTCAGGCAGTGCCCTGCAATGCCTGTGGCATATTTCTGGCCTGCTGCATCCTGCAGAACATGGCCATTGACTGTGGAATAGTGGTCGAGGCTGATGAGGGTGACAGTAGCCGGAACGATGATGGTGAAGGGCCAGAGGGTGGTGGGCATCTGCCCCTTTGAAAGAGGGATCCACGAGTGGTGCAGGAGGTGAGGCAGCACCTAGACACCATCGCGAGCGAGCATTATGGACAACGCAGGTGAGTACACCGACACACAAGCATGGACCACACAGATCAGCACACAACACAGTGCCAGGGATGTGCACAGTAGTATGCATGCAGGGACAGGGCACACAACACACACGGTGGAGCCACTGGCACATGGGTGCACACACACTCACGCAGCAATGGCATGTGCACAAAGACACACACACACACACACACACACACATTGAGGAACATGGCATGGATCAGGAGCATGACACCGGTGCACAGGCATGACCGGTGTAGAGCTGCCCTCATCACATCCATGCCACACGTCCCAGCAGTATGGTCCACACACACAGGGGGCATGCGGCACAGCACACATGCATGCCACCACGTGCACGCTGCACCACCACCACCCACATGTGCGTGTGGCAACAGCAGTGGATGGTAGGTCAGGGCAGCAGACACATCACTCCGACTGTACAATCCCACAACCACCATGGCACATGAATTTGTGCCTCATCTATGTGACTGGCCGACGCTTTTCATCCAGCAGTGGGGGTGAGTCAGACATCCCCAGGGGCTGATGTGGGAATGTGACCATGTCAATGCAGGGGTGTAGAGGTGGCAAAACAGGCCAGCCCCAGAGGTGTCTGGGATGCCGACATCTGAGCCTGGTGTCTGCTGGGCGGGGATCACCAGATGCTGGGACCATGAGGTGGACAGTGCACTACAGGGGTCCTCTGTGCATGGCCTAGCCCAGTGGCCAATACTAGCCCAGCTGTAATAGTACCGGTTATGCAGTCCATTGATGCCACAATGGCACCAGTCATGAGGACAGTGCTGTGTCCGTGGCCACCTGCATCTGGCTGAGCCCATCCATAAGCCTCACATAGCCCCTGTCCTACTGCTCGGCCAGCTGGGGCACCTCTGTCACAGTGCACTCACCTCAGTGGTAAGCAACACCTGGTTGACTATGGATGCCCGCAGTAACTGGGTGTGTTCTGTCAGTCTCTTGGCATCCTGGGCCTCCTGGCCCACCCGTCGAACTGCTGAGGGTGTCACAGCATGTCTCTGTACACAGCACATCCAGACTGTCATCATGCAGGAAAGCAGCCAGAGCATCATCTGACCCCCATGTCTAGCACATCCACATGCCCAACACCACCAAGACACGGCCTGTCCTGGCTCTGGGTGCCCATGGATGTTGAAGATCCAGCATCCATGTCCCTGGCCGCAGCTACCTCCACCTGGTCCTCCACATGGAGGTGTGCTGGTGCTGCAAGACAAACAAAGAGGGTTGTTGGTGAAGCATTACCCATGCTCCCCCCTGCATGCTGTCATTGCCACCTGCCACTGTGTTGCATTGTGTGTCCGTGTCCACACACGCATGTGGATGTGGGCACAGCATCAGGCACACATGCATGTCACTCCCACACTAGGCATGCCTGGTGGCTGGTCATACTCAACATGCAGTGAGGGGCTGCTACCCATCTGAAAACCACCACCAGGCACATGCTCCACCACCATACAGCTGATGGGGATGCCACAAAGCTCCTCTGTGGCCATCAGCGGTGGCACTGTTGCTAGCCCACCATTGGTCACCCTGTGGGACACCCGTATGGCCGCCACCTTGTCTTTAATGTGCCTCCTATCCATGCCAACCTTCTTCCTCCATGCCTGTGGAGTGCGATGGTGCTGGCCATGGGCATTCACATATCAGGCCACCTCATCCCAGTCCACCACCCGCTCCTGCATCGTGCCCATGGCACCACTGAGTAGGCCCTCCCTGTCCATATAGTCCTCAAAGAGGGCATTGGTCTCAGCTGCTGTGAAGTTGGGCCTGCACTTGGGTGTAGGCCCCTGACTCTCCTTTCCTTCACTGCCCGACATTATGCCATCTGTGGACGTGAACAGCACAGTGGGTCAGTGTCAGCACATTACTGTGCAGCCCTCTGTTGCAGTGTTGTAATAGGCCGCTGTTCATCCATGTTGCCAGTCACTTACCTAAAGGTTTGCAATACCGGTCTGTGACCTGTGCTGTTTCGTGGTGCTTTTAAAGCACAACACATGCAAATGAGCCAGTGCGTAATGGTAATGATATGTTAATGCTCCCCACTGCATCATGCATTGTCAAATGAGGTGATTTGCACATGGTGTCTCAATATCGCGAACTTGCGCCGTGCGCAATAGAGTTGCGTCAGAGCAACTCCATGGCGCAACACCTGCACATGCACAGTGTGCGTGCCCGCAGTGCACATGTGTGCAGCATGTACCACAATGCAATTGTGTGTCTTGCACAGCATATGCGATGTCGTGGCACTGCGCATGCGGCGGTGGTATGGCATCACATAAGCACTCACTTTCTGGTAGCAGTCCCTATCTCACACCAGCGCACTGCACATGGGGCGATGACCTTTGACCCATGGGTCATGTATGTGACGCTGTGACCCCACTAGGCCCTGGTGTGATGTGCATGCCCATGACTGCACTATGGCACAACACTGCGCACTGTGCCCACACATCCACATGCAGCGCAATTGCAGCCTTAAGTATCCTATCGAGCATCCTGCACATGTGGCAGACACTTGCGCTGTTCCACAGCCATTTTCCTCTGCATTGCGGCTGGTGACTGTGGTGCAGGGCAATGGCAGGAGGGCTACCAATTGGTTAGAGATGGAACTAATCAGCCTGGTGGCCACGGTGCAGCCCTATAAGGAGCAGCTTTTTGGCCAGGTACCACTCCAGCAGGCCAGGGGGATATGTGGCACAGTGTGTCAGAGGCCCTAGACAGGAGGACAGGTGTGGGCCGCACACTGGAGCAGTGCTGTCACAGGTATGGGAACTTGCTCTGGAGGGACCCTGACTGCTGCCTGAGACTGCTGCAGGCCCGTGTCCAGTGAGGTTCAGTGCCACAGCCAGGTAGGTGTGCGCATGTTGCATGTATGCCCAGGTGCAGTACTGTGGTGTTTGACTGGTTGTGCAGCATGGCCCACTGCAGGGTATGTCATCATCCTGGCTGGCACTGTGCATCATGCTTGGTTGCTGCACATGTTGCAGTCGTACTGGTGTAGGGGCCTCAGAATGGACAGGGACATGCCCAGCGCATGGTGGGCAGTGTGGTGGTGGGGGGCTCTACATGCATGATTGTGTACTGATGTCCACATCTCTTCATTCCCTCCACAGGGCCGGAGGACCACAGGCAGGCCAGGGCAGCAGCGGTGGCCATAACGGTGCCCCCTAGAGGACAACAGGCAGCACCTGCAGCACAGCGAGGGGCAGGTAAGCACTGTCACATTCCTTATCTGTGTCACTGTGGGATAGCAGTGGGGATAGGGTACAGCCATGGCCGTCTCAGCCATGTGCCTGACCAGCTATGTGTGTTGCACAGTCCATTGTGCATGCCACTGTGGCCTATCCCTTGGCCACCATGTACCGGCTGTTGAGGGGGGATAGGCGTGTGCACGGCTTCCACCATTTATGCTGTGGCATTGCCATTGCTGTATGCTATGTGACCATCACTGTGCGATCAATTGCATACTGGACTGCACCATCCTTCGCTCTGCACCACTGTGGTGTGTCATGTGGATGGCTGACATTGCCCTCCGTGTGAGGGTCCATTTCGTTCTCTCCAGGAGTGTGTGCCCCCACTGTCCAATGCATGCTGTGGGTGGGCAGGGGTCCTTGGGACATTTCACTGATAGCCTGTCTTGTCCCATCCACTAGGTGTTGGACGCCAGCAGTGAGTAGGGCTCTGAGGGCACAGGCGAGGACACTACACCAGATACTCCTGGTGCTGTGGAGGGTCCTATCAGTGGTGATGTTTCGTCTGGAGGGTGACAACAGCCATACAGAGGGAGCTGTGGCATAGAGAGCCATCCAGGCGTGGCCGGCATTAGGCTTTTGTTGTATATAGCCCCCTTTTCCCTCACTATCCCTTTTCCCCTGCAGTATTGAACAGTCCCTGTCACCTGTCCCCATCCTACATTCTACCTCCTCTGTCCCTGACCCCTGTTCAGTTGTATTTTGACCTCTGTGTTTCAGATTTTATAAAGCATTTATTTTGCTACATGCCTGTGTCTGTGTCTGCTTTGCAGGTGGCGTGTGGAGCCATGCTGCAGTGGTCAGGTGTTGGTGCATGGTGTTGGTGCGGGATGGGGCAGGTGTGGTGTTACTGGAGTGCCCTGCTGTGTTCAGTGGTGTGTCACGGTGTGGTGGGGACTATCTCGCGGGTTCGGTGGGTGTGTTGTGTGTCTTCACAGTCACCATGGGGCTGTGGTAAGTGGTGAACAGGTGGGTGGGGATTGCGCATGGACCTGGATGTCCTGCTGGACTGGTCTGCCTGCTGGGGTGTGGATGTCTGTGTCCACTGTTTTTGCTCCCAGTCCCATGGGGTGTGGCCAGCTGCCTAGATCCTGCCTCATTCAGTGCTTGGCATCAGTGCTGCCTTTGGGGGGGTGGGGCATGGGTGTGTTTGAGTCCAGGGACATGTGGATGGACACCCGCTGTGGCATGGCATTGGCCACGGCCAGCTGGCTGGTGGCCTGTGGAGGAGGCACCATTGGTTCCCTTGCATTGGCCATTGTCCCCACCTGTCACCTGATGGCCAGGCCACCATTGTGTTCTGGGGTGCTGTACTGGTGCCTGCTCCTGTCGCACGGCTGTGGACTGGCTATGGTTGGTGCAGTGTACAGCACCTCTGTTGGTGACTGTGCTTCATGAAGTGTTGCCCAGTGTACCCGCCTGCTCCATGCCTGTGTGTGCCCTACTGGTGGGGTCCTCTGCCCCTTGTCACTGTGCTTTCTTGGGTGTGTCCCTGGGCCTCTTGCATTTGCACTGCCCCCTGGGTTTGTGCGCAGGTTTGCTCTGCACTTCCACGGTTAGGCCAGTGCATCTCTGGTTGCACCAGGCGCATCTTTTCCATATTCAGCCAGCTTGCACTGGTGCATTTCAGGTGGCACAACTTCTGAGTATGGCACCTGCATTGCTATGTCACATCTGACTTGCACTGCGCCAGACTTGCGTCAACCTTTGGTGAACTTATGAATATCTTGTCCCATGTGTCTTCCTGCTCTGTTGTCCTACTTCTGGATCCTTCCTCTAGTGCTGGTTGTATTCATTAAGCCTTTTAGTGGGTCTGCTTGTTTTAGCTGTATAGTACATGCACATCATGCTGCAGGTTTCTCAGTTAATTACTGCTGATACACCATCTCGTTGGGGCCTCCAAATCTTATGACACAAATAAAATGAAATACTTATGACACATTCATCTCATGTGTTGAGTCTCTGTAGTGAATCTTTACTGATTAAGAACTGCACAAGCACTGATTTCTCTTCTAACAAGAAGTTACATAAATAAGATATTGTAAACATTTTCACAGATACTAGCAGAATGCCTAAACACTTATATCGCTAACAATATTTGACCAGCTTGGATATATTCTCCTAGATATACATTACAACAAACAATGATACACACTTGATTCCAGAACCTTCTTCAATCTCCTGTTCTAATACCTGCAAAATTATAAAGTTTACTAACTGTACCTTTAATAGTAAACAACCTTCAAGGGTTAGTAATCGACCTTCAAGCGTGCTACAATAGTTGTACTAAGGCTTTTCTGGTTTTAAACAGTTTTGAACATCCAGTACATTAATAAAATGAAATAAAGGAACTTTAACACCATGTAGTGAGTCTCTGCAGTGAATTTCTGCTGATAAAGAACTACACAAGCCCTGATCAAAGAGCCCTGTCATTTGGACAGACATGAATGATAGATCACTGATTTAGCTGAGAACTGGGGAAATAACAAGCATTTGTGAATGCCGAATGTTGTCGCGCTGGCATTGACTTTGGTAGTACAGTGCGGAAACACATTTTGGGCAGGATGTGAAAAATGACAGCTGTACTGTTCATAAGGAGGTGTAAAAAATGGCAGTGTTGAAAATGTGGTATGTAAACATTGCAAATTTGCGAAGTTACAAGAGTGTGTGGGAAATGCACAATGCACGCTTGTAACACAGTCATTTTATGGACTTTCAGTACCAAATTTTCAACATAGGTATTTTAGCACCTCTGCTCATGTACAGTGTCACTGTCATTTCTTCAAACTGTCCCAACAAGTGATTTTGCACAGCAACCTCACTATTCTGCGCCGGACATGCGAAAACACATTTTGGGCAGGATATGTAAAATGACAGCTGTACTGTTCATCAAGAGGTGTGGAAAAATGCCAATGGTGAAAATCCAGAGTGAAAATATTACAAATGCACGTTACAAGTGTGCACGCAAACTGTGCAATGCATACTTGTAACTCAGTCATTTTATGGAGTATCATCACCAAATTTTCAACATAGACATTTTAGGACCTCTGCTCATGAAAAGTGTCACTGTCATTTTCACAATCTGCTCCGAACTCTGATTTCCCACAGTGACCGTGCTATTGTGCACCGGAAGTGCGGAAACACATTTTGCACAGGATGTGAAAATGACAGCTGTACTGTTCACAAGGAGGTATAGAAAAATGACAATGTTGAAAATCTGGCATGAAAATATTGCAAATTCACGAAAGTATGAGCGTGCATAGCAACTGTGCAACGCACGCTTGTAAAACAGCCATTTTTTTTATTTCTTCCACCAGATTTGCAACATAAGCTTTTTGAGAGCCCACCTCACGAATACTGCCACTGTCCTTGCGTTAATCGGGTCCGAAAGGTGATTCCACCCAGTGACTGCGAAATCACCTTTCGGGACGGATTAATGTCAGAACAGCGACAGAATTAATGAGGAGGGCTCCAAAAAAAAACCCATGTTGAAAATCTGTTGCAAATATTCCAAATAATGACTGAGATATGCATCAAAGTTTGAAAAACCCAATTTATTCCATTATACAGCTTACCACAGTTCGCTTTGAAGAGTGCAGACGTGTTCCTGGTCCACTGAAGATCATTGCGCCAGACTCTGAAAGTAAGGATAGGGTGAGGGTTTATGTGGGGAGGCAGGGTGCGTAGTGGGTGGGTGTGGGTGGTAGGGAGATTATGAGGGACCGTTTTCTGTTTACAGGTGTTTAAAAAAAAACATTGCAGATGGTTTTCTTTTTTACAGGTGTTTTTTTTTGGGGGGGTACAGTAGCCGATGGGGGATTGGGCACCCCCGTCGACACATAGGGAGTGGGGGACAGATGCCGAGGGGGATTGGGCACCTCCTTGGCAACCAATAAATGAGAGGGGGGGACACATTATGCCGACGGGAAGTGGGCTCCCCCATTGGCACATACAAGAGGGGCAGGGTAAGCCGACCGGGGGATTAGGCACCCTTGAAGTCGGCAATTTAGCAGTCACTGTACTGCCATGTTTGATGCTGGGGAATCATGTAGGAAGGTCTGCTGTGTGTGACAAGCTTTGCTTGGATTGCAGCGGACCTTTCCTTAGATGTGCTCACCTGGGTGGTGTGGCACCGGCATGCAGGCTGATTGGGGAATGAGAGAAGCACCTACTGGTGCGTGCCCTGCATTTGCCCAACAGCGACCACGGCTACAAATCTCCACTACCTCAAGATGTTGGCTGCACAAGTGCGCCAACATAAAAATGAGGTGATCAGAGCTCAGACTCTGGTTTAGTACCACTTACAAGCAATAATTAAGAGAATGTCTTTGTTGCCTAATCTCCTCCCTCCTGGTTGATGCCTACTCACTACATTCTATGTAACAATTTAATATGAAGTTGTCATGCTGGGGGTGAGTGTGGTGTGTGAGTTGCCTGAGTCACTGAATACCGCCTCCCTCAAATCATGGATTTGGAGTCAAAAGGGTAGTGTACCGACCTTGTCAGTGAAGGCACTAAGGAGTTTTGTGGAGTGGGTTAGGGATAGGGGTTTGAATTCATTCATAATGCAGGACTTGATGCCAGGGAGCTGGTGAAAGTTTTACAAAGTTACAACATGAATGGGAAGAGAATGGTAACAACTGGGTTAACCTGGTTTTAATGATTGCCACTGCACTACAAATCATAGATTGGCAGACAGAATATTGAAGAATCTATTAAATCAGTGTGTTTTAGGACCACTGGGGGTCAGTTAGGGAGGAAGGGCAAATTATTTATTTTTTTTAGAAACTGGCAACCAGGAAAGCCACACAGAGCTGAGGCTGCCTTTCAGGTGCAACCTGGGGAAGGAAGCAAGGTGCAGAAAAGCAAGACAGGCAAGAACAGTGTGTATTTAAAATGCAATGGCTGCTCCAGGCAAAGTTTCAAGAGATGTGTGTGTGTGTGTGTGTGTGTGTGTGTGTGTGTGTGTGTGTGTGTGTGTGTGTGTCTGGAGGGCAGGGGAGAAGATGACAGCTAGTTTGTTTATTGAAACTAGTTTGATTGGTTTTCAGCAGTTGAACAAGTCAAAGTAAACCCACAAATTTAGGCCCAAAAGTTCACTTCTACGTGGCCTGATATGGATATTGCAGAGGCAGAATTTCAATGGGGGAGGAAACAGGGAGTCAGGCAGAGGTAAAGGGTGTGGTTATTTTGGAGGGATGGAGATCTGTGTGCAAAACTGAATGTCTACTGAATATTATAAAATACATGTGCTGGATATAGAGCTATGGAACTTGTTGTAATGAACTGCACACATGTGCCACAGTGCCAAGGTCCTGCTATGTTTTCGAGCAGTGTAGTTCTGCTATGCACGTTACAGAAACAGATTACGCAGTTGTAAAGGAATTATGGAAAATTGCACCACTAGCCTGGATTCTGGAGCATTACATGGGGCCCTACTGGAAGGTGGAGATGCTGACTGGAGAGACATGGTCCCAAATGAATAGTAACAATGAGTGGCAGACAGTATTTCAGACAAAGTGCTGCTCTGCAAAATTCACAGAGAATTTTGTTATTTTCACTATGCACCTCTGCTATAAACAGTATGAGAGTGTCCGTTCATTCACCTCTAACAAATACCCCTCATATTCTGCCCACTTGGCATTTGTATTAATGTACAGCCCTTTACAGTGTAACACAATTTAACAAACTTTCTATGCAGAAGTCCTTCCACAGACAAAAAAAAAACCAAAACTTTCCAATGTAATAAAGAATAATTCAACTCGGTATGAGACAGTTCCTGAGGTGTCTATAAAAATAATACAGTATATGATCTGTGTCTGTTATCTATGGCATTCAGTGACAGCGGAAATGCTCTTGTACCAACAATCTGATATCACACTGCTGTTGTACCATCAATCTGATGTCAGATCAATGGTTCAATGGCAAGCCATCATCAGCATGCGCCACAGTTTAAAAAACAAAGTTCATCACCATTTAAAACAGGACCAATAAAAACTGTTAAAATGAGTAAAATGGCATCTGAACAAGTTAAGTTCACTGTTGAGTAAGAAAACAAAAGTTTTCAATCTTTAATGTTTTTTATTCATGTTTCTTTGACTCTAGTTTGGATCTTGCTGAACAGTTTCTGAATAGTTTGAATCAGACTTTGAATCAGATCTTGCTGCCTGAAGTTTGAAGACTTCCTACTCTCTTGAAAAATGTAAGTACCTTTTTCTTGCCACTTCTTTTTATGTTTGCTTGCATGCATGTGCAAGAAACATAGTGCCACCATATGAGTTTTCATAGGTATGCCACCCCCATTTCCAATGCCCTGCTCCTTTTTGCAGGCGCATCCACACCACACCAATGAATGTCCAGACTGTCCATGATAGCCATTCAGATGCAGTGCCATACAGTTCTGAGAAAAACACTGCTACAATCAGAGGTGGTAACGTGTAGGCAATTTGCATACTGCCATTGGTAGGCAATTGCAAATTGCCTACATGTCAGCACTGCATCTGAACTGTCATAGAAAATTCTTTTCTGATCCCTGACGGATCCAGTCCCCCCCACGAACACCTAGGTAGCACACTGGGAGCCCATCCCAGCATGCTCATGCACTCCCCTCCACCCCCACACACTGTATGACCAACGGGGATGCCCAATCCCCCATCGGCTCCACTGTCCCCCCCAAAAGCAAACTTCCCGGTGCCACACTGGGAGACCACCCCAGCATGGCAAAAGTATGTGGCCCATGGAGGTGCCCAATCCTCCGTTGGCTCCACAGCCCTCCCAACAAACTTCCAAGTGCCAAGCTGGGAGCTCACCCAGCATGGCAAAAGTTCCACATCATCTTAATAAAAAAAAGACACCCAGAACAAAAGAAAATGGACTCTCATTGACTCTCTTCCCTCCCCAATCCATGCCCACCCTCTGCGAATTCCACCTCCCCCACCCCAACCTATACTTACCTCCGAGGTCAAATAATGATACAGTCTGGTGGGACTGAACACATTCACGCTTCTCAAAGCCGACCGGCGAACTGAAGAAATGCCGGTAAGCTGTGTAATTACATAAATGGTTTGTTTTTCAACTTTGGTGCATATCTTGACCATTTTGGGGAATTTGTTCACTAAATTTTCAACATGGGGTTCTTGGGACCCAACCTCATGAACTCAGCCACAGTCATTTTTTTATTCTGTCCCGAAAGGTGATTTTGCATTCACTGCACGGAACTGCCTTTCAGGAATGAGTAATGAAATGACAGTGTCACACTTCATGAGGTAGGTCCCCCAAAACCCTATGTTGAAAATTTGGTGGAAAAATTCCCAAAAATTGCTGTTTTATGAGCATGCATTGTGCAGTTCCTAAGCACGCTCGTGACTTCAAGAATTTTTACTATTTTCACTCCAGATTTTCAACATTGCCTTTTTACCACACCTCCTCATGAGCAGCATAGCTGTCATTTTTCACATCTTGCCCAAAATGTGTTTTCATGCTTGTAGTGCAGAATGGCATGGTCAGTGTGGGGCAGATTAAGAAAATCACTGTGACACTGCTCATGAGCAGAGATCTTAAAATGGCTATGTTGAAAATTTGTGAAAAAACTCCATAAAATGAGTGTGTTATGAGCTTGCATTGCCCAGTTTCCACATACCCTCGTAAGTTCATGAATTTGCAATATTTTCTGTTCAAATTTTCAGCACTGGCATTTTTCCACACCTCCTTATGAACAGTACAGCTGCCATTTTTCACACCCTGGCCGAAATGTGTTTTTTCACTTCAGGCACAGAAATGCATGGTTGCTGTGGGAAGTCAGTGTTCAGGACAGATTAAGAAAATTACAGTGACACTGTTCATGAGCGGAGGTCCCAAAATGCATGCGTTGACAATCTGCTGTAAAAAATCCCCAAACTAATTACATTACTAGTGTGTGTTGCGCAGGTTCTACACACACTCGTGACTTCACCAGTTTTTTTATATTTTCACTCCAGATTTTCAACATTGCTATTTTTTACACCTCCCCATACACAGTAAAGCTGTCATTTTTCACATCCTGTTTGAAATATGTGTTCACACCTGTGGTGCCAAATGGCATAGTCACTGTGCAAAATCAGCTTTTAGCTAACAAACTGATATTGCCACTGTTCATGAGGTGGGGTCACAAAAAAAAACATGTTGAAAATTTGGAGTGAAAATACCAAGGAACGCCCAGGGCATTAGGGTTTCCAACCATAATGCCCCACCCTGTAGAGACTGACAGGCATCAGGGGTGTGACTTGGGATTGTCGCCTGTAATGCTCATGCCATTCCACCCCCATCCACACCCTGTAGCCAGTGACAGGCATTGAGGTGTGCCTTGGACTCTTCAGCCCCCAAGTTCACCCCATTTTCCTATACTGCACCCATCTCACAATATTTCCTCATGGAATGGGGTGAGAATAAGGCCCAAAGACCCCAGGGCACACCATGACACTTGTCGGTGTCTGCAGGGTAGGGTGTGGTGAAATGGTGTAGGCGTTATGGCCGACGACCCAAAGGCACACCCCAATGCCTGTCAGTCTCTGCAGGGTGATGGTGGGGTTGGCTTCAGTTCCATACTTCATTGCCATTCCTATTATGCATCTCTTTAACTCCTACACTACCAACGCCTATGCCAGCAAGCAAACATTTGGCATTGACGAATGCTTGTTAAATGTTTTACTGGACAGACACAGATCATATATTATAAAAAACTGTGGATGGCCAGCCATGTACAACAAGCTCAGGATTCCATGTCAGGCTCCTGATGAAATGGAGACCAATCCAGCTGTGCTCTTATGCTCTTCCATTTCATCTGGAACTCTCAATGGAATCCTAAGCTTGTTGTACATGGCTGGCCATCCACTATTCTATTTGTCTATGTGACCTGACTTCTTCGGTTAATGCTTACAATGGTACTGTATGTAGTTTAAAAGTAAACTAGTGTTGGGGCAGTTATACATATTAACAACATGGCAAACCAGTGGTAATGTCATTGAGAACTCATCCAGAAACTGTTAGGCAAACAGTCTACATTTATGTCATTGTAAAGCAGTGTGTTGTATTGTCAATACCTCTGCAAATAAGTGTTGTAGTAGAAGTTAGATTATTATACATGCTGTAATAGGGGAACAAGTCTAAGTTGGGGGGGGAGAAAATGCTGGGTTTGTGAGTGAAGATACTAGTCTAAGTGGGGGTTGAGCCCACTGTTATAACTGGGAATGGAGGACATTAATTTAAAGTAAGTTAGAATGGAACTATATTTCTAACTAGTAATGGGGCAATATTCTTATAGGACAACGGACTATATGTATAACCAGGAATGAAGATTCAGGCTTGACAAAACATCACAGGCCAGATATTCAAAGCTTTGCGCCGGGCAAAAAATGTTTGCGCGGGTTTAGCGCGGGATTAGAACAGGTTTGCTATATTCAAAAGGCCAAATAGCGCGTGCAAACCACATTAGCGCCGGGCAAACCATAATGATATGCTAGGCACAAAGTGAACATGAATAGAGGCATAATGCGAAATTCGGCGACTAGCCCTGCACTAAGGTGTTAAGTGTGACTTAGTGTGATCCATAGCGCAGAACAAATTACCGCCCAGGAAAAGTTGGTCTTAACCCTGGGCAAACAGCTTTGTGCGACATTGTTGCTTTGCGTGGTGTTAACGCACCATTAGCGCAACTTTCGCAACCCTAACATATGAGTATGACACTTAGAAACTGCCAGACATGGAGGACACATGCTGCTTACTGAAGGCACCACCATGATGCCAACAGCTGCCACAGGTCCCAGCCATGCACAGGCAGTAAGGGGTTATCGGGCCCACAGGGGATATCATGGTAGTGTGGTCATATAGCACATGCCTGCAGACCATACGGCTGTGGTGACCAACAGATGCCAGCACACACAGGCAGCACTGTGGGCATGGTGGCCATTGAGGGGGAGGGTGTACGGGTGGCCAGATCTCACCACAGCCCAGGTGTGGCCATAAGACTGGGACACATCACGCAGTGCACATGGGCCACTATTGGGCATACCCCACCGCCTGTGTGCCTGTTGGATCTTACGTGCCCCCCCCAGCCACATACCACACAACTGTACAGATACCACAGCACACACAGTCGGCCATGTATATGTCACTGTGTGCATCCCATGCCACAGGTACAGCATCTATGGATCACACAGCAGTGTAACAGTACTGTCCACTGTCAGTAATTAACTGCAAGCTGGGCCTGTCACTGCTTACAGTGAAGCAGTCATCACTGCCCTACATACCATAGGCGTTGCTGTGTCCCTCACACTACTAGGCCCCTTGCTCTTGTAGTGTCTGCTGTGCACTGTAGCATGACCTACAGTGTAACAGTTGCATGCAGCATCACCACCACCTTTTGCCTATGCTGTGTTGACCCCTGGGATACGATATGCTATGCTATGCTGTACTGTTCACATGTAACCTGCAGCTATCATCATGCACTGCCTGACTGACCTACAGGTAGCAGTAGTAGTAGAAGTAGTAAAATGTTTTTATTCATTATAAATGAATAAAGGATAAACTCAATTGAGCATAGTTCATTTTCAACGAGGTCCCATTCAGTAAAAATACAATATATAAAAAAGAAAGGGAAATGTTACAATAACATACAGCACCACTAAATAACATTTGGCTAATAAGAGAAGGTCAAATACAAAACCAAAAAGAAAATTATACATAAAATACAAACAAGCACAACATCCCAGTAATTCAATTATGCTCTAAATTAATAATAACAAGTCATGCTATACAGGTGGAGCTGCGGTTGGACCTGGCTGGCCCCTGTACTTCCAGACTGACCTACAGGTGGAGCTGTGGGACCCTGCAGTAACGTTGAGCAAACTGCATGCAAATCAGGGCATAATAGGATGCTAATGTGGCTGTTTGCCCAGAGACTATCTAAGTAGGCTCATTTGCATGTCACTTTTGAATATGGCAAAGTTTAGCACCTGGCAAACAGCTTAGCTCCACGCTAATCTCACACAAACGTGTTAGCTCCGCGCAGACTGTTCAGGGATATTATACTGTTTTGCACACTGTACTTTCCCATAGGCTGCTCCCTGCAGCTGTACTGGGTACACACATTTGCTGGAACACACATTGGCCACATAAGTCACCTCTAGCTACCTTCACGTCACTGTGCACTGTGCACTGTGTTGCTGTTGTGGTATGCACTTCCTGGTTGCTATATTCAGAGCTGTCTTATTTCAGGGCTAAGTTTGCCCTGCACTCCCAGCCCAGTTTGCCCAGCCTCATTCCCATGCTATATTCAGAGGCTGTTTGCCCCGGGCTATTCCTTTTGAATATAGCTTGCTTTGTGCTCCGGGCTAAGTTTGCCTGCCAGGCAGTGATAACTTAGCCCAGGGGCAAAGCTTTGAATATCTGGCCCCACATCTCTAACTGGGAATGGGGATAATAGCATGACTGGGAACAAGGACCACCAGTGTGAAAAGGAAAAGAGATCTCAACTACAATTGAGCATTGGGGTTTCATTAAAACCAGGGACTGGGATGCTGCTGTAAACATGGGTATTTCTGCAGCTTGGAATGTCGCAACTAATGCAAAAATTCAAACCTATGGCAGTGGTTGTTATATAACTGGTAATGGCAGCTCTGTTTTAACTGGGATTGGGGATATATAACTACAAACTGGGTAAAGATGTAACTGGTAACAGGATCCACTGTTAAAATGGAAATGGCATGGCTGTAACTCACAATAGGGGCCACATCTACTGTATAACTAAAAATAAATGAAACAGCTGTAGCTGGGAGCAGTGACCAGATATACAGTACATATAAATGACAACAGGGTGTTCCTGTACATAATTAGGAACAAGGAACACAGCTGAATCTGAGAATGTGGACTCTGCTGTACCTTAGCAAAAGGGGCATAGCTGCTGTATAACTGAGAATAAGGGAAACATCTGTAGCTGGGAGCAGTGACTAGATAGATAGATAGATAGATATTGATTTATATATCAATGTCAACAGGGGCATTCCTGTATATAACTGGAAACTAGGAACACAGCTGAATCTGGAATGTGGGCTCTGCTATAACTGGGATCAGGAGATACTAGTGTAATTGGAAGTAAAACATTGCTATAACTGGGAATAGGGTCAAGTGCTACTGAAAACTGGGACACTGTATCTGGAAACGGTTCCACTGCTTTAGCAGAGAACCCTTTTGGTTTTTATGCAAGGTGTACCAAATGTAGGAAAAGCATAAGAAAAAAGATAATGCCCGTAGTCTGGGCAACAAGCTCCCTGAGCTGGTGGCCTTGATGGAAGAGGGATACCTGGATATCGTAGCAGTCACAGAAACATGGTACACAGAGAACCACGACTGGGATGTTAACATACCAGGGTACATAACCTACTGGAGAGACAAGCAGGGGAAAAGGGGGGGAGGAGTAGCTCTCTATGTAAAGTAAGGGATAAAAGCAACTGAACAAAAGAGTAAACAGGGAGGAGAAGAGGCACTGTGGGTCACCTTGGAGACTGGAAAGGGCACCACAATCCGCACAGGGGTTGTGTACAGACCCCCATGTCAGGTGGAAGGAATGGACAAGGATACGATAGAAGGCATTCTTAGAATGACAGAGAAAGGGGAGATACTGTTGATGGGAGACCTGAATATGCCAGATGTTAACTGGAGCACATTTAATGCAGCCACATCCAAGAGCAGGGCCATTCTTGATGCCCTACAGGTGGCAGGCATTAGACAGCTAGTTTCGGAACCCACTCGTGAGGGAGCAATCTTAGACCTCATACTCTCAAATGGGGGCAGTGAGAGGATCTCAGATCTAGAAGTGGGTTGCCATCTGGGGACAAGTGACCATCAAACAGTGTGATTCACGTTAAACTCAGCTACAGAGTCAAGCCATACAAAAGTGGGGGTACTGGACTTTAGGAGGGCTGACTTTGGCAAGATGGGAGAATGCCTCAGAAAAGCACTAGCAAACAGGCTAGAAGAAGGTGTGGAGCAACAATGGGCAATTATCAAAACTGCCATCACAGAGGCAACAAGCCTTTGTGTGAAGCAAATAAACAAATCAAAATGAAAGAAAAAGCCACTATGGTTCTCAAAAGAGGTGGCTGTGAAAGTCAGGAAGAAAAAGATAGCATTCCGGAAGTATAAGGAAACACAGAAGGAGCAGGACAGAGCTGTACCAGTTAAGGCAGAAGGAAGCAGGAGGGAAGTCAGAATATCAAAGGCCCAAACTGAGGAAAAGATAGCCAACTCAGTTAAGAAGGGATAAAACCTTTTATAGGTACATCAGCAGGCGTGAAAGACAAAGGGAGGGATAGTGAGGCTGAATAGAATGAACAGTGGGTGGGCAGAGGGGACAGTGAAAAGCAGGAATACTGAATGAATATTTCTGCTCAGTATTCACAAAGAGGAGGGGAAGAGCCTAATCCAATTAACAGAAGCACTCTTGATAGGGGTCGATCCCAGTCCTTTCACAGAAGAAAGGGTTCTGCAAGAACTCCTAAAACTGAAGGTGGACAAAGCAATGGGTCCTGATGGAATTCACCCCGGAATTCTAAAAGAATTAAGGGAGAAACTAGTGAAACCACTGGCTACTCTTTTTAATAAACCATGGGAGGATGGTGTGGTACCCGAGGACTGGAGGAAGGTGGATGTGATTCCCCTTCACAAAAGTGGGACCAAGACTGAGGCAGGAAACTGCAGACCTGTCAGTCTGACCTCTGTGGTAGGGAAAGTGATGGAGTCACTTCTGAAGAAAGAATAGTTGAGTACCTAGAGGCCAGTGGAGCACAGGACCCAAGGCAGCATGGGTTCACAGCAGGAAGGTCATGTCAGACGAATCTAATAGATTTCTTTGACTGGGTGACCAAAGTAGTAGACCAGGGAGGGGCTGTGGACATGGCCTACCTAGACTTTAGCAAGGCATTTGACACAGTCCCACACAAAAGATTAATAGTCAAATTAACCAGCCTGGGAGTGGGTCCCAGGGTGGTAGAGTGGGTAAAACATTGACTGGACAACAGGACACAGAAGGTAATTGTAAATGGAGTCCACTCTGAAGAAAGGGGGGTTACTACTGGGGTACTGCAGGGTTCAGTATTGGGTCCAGTCCTTTTAATGTCTTCATTAGTGACATTGCAGAGGACTGGAAGGAAAGTATGCCTTTTGCAGATGACACAAAGATCTGCAACAGGGTTGATACACAGGAGGCATGGAAAGGATGAAAAGGGACTTGGCAAGGTTGGAGGAATGGTCAGAAGTATGGCAGCTAGGATTCAATGCAAAGAAGTGCAAAATAATGCACCTGGGAAACAAGAACCCAGGGGAAGAATACACAATGGGTGGGAGGTAGTAACAACAACAAAAAAGGAAAGGGACCTGGGGGTAATCATATCAGATGACCTTAAGGTTAGCAAAGCAATGTGAGAAGGCAGTAGGGAGGGCTGGGGGTATACTGGGATGTATAGGGAGAGGCATCAGCAGCAGAAAACAGGAAGTTGTTATCCCTCTGTACAGACAGTTGGTGAGACCCCATCTGAGTACTGTGTCCAGTTCTGGAGACCCCATCTCCACAAGGACATAGACAGGATAGAGGTAGTCCAGAGGAGGGCAACTAAATGGTGCAGGGTCTGCAAGAGAAGCCATATGAGGAGAGACTAAAGGAGCTTAATATGTATATCTTGAGGAAAGAAGGAGAGGGGGACATGATAGAAACTTTAAGTACCTCAGTGGAGTCAACAAAGTCCAAGAGGGTAGCATCTTTCAGAAAAGAGACTTGCAAGAACAAGGGACACAATTTAAAGATAGAAGGAGGGCAGTTCAGGGGCAATGTGAGAAGTATTATTTCACAGAGAGGGTAGTGGATGCATGGAACAGCCTTCCTGAGGAGGTTGTGGGGTCTAAAAGTGTGGGAGAATTCAAGAATGCATGGGACAGACATAAGGCAATTCTTGTGGGGGGTAGGAAGAAATAGGCTGTTGGTTAACTAGGATCTGCGGCCTATCCTGTAGGTAGGGAAATGGGCAGACTAGATGGGCCTAGCGGTCCTTATCTGCCGTCAAAGTCTATGTTTCTATAAGAAAAGGATCTGGAACAGTTTATCAACAAATGGGACTTGAGATGGATAAGAGACAGAATTGTTGCATCAGGACTCTTTATGGATTCTTCTTAAGTAAAGCACAAACTTTAAGTAAAGTACCTAAAGAGAACACACTGTAACACTCCATAGAAAGTATGGTCCCATATAGTTGAACGGTATATTCTAATAGGGCAGTATACCCGTACAGTGGGGTAGTCCAGAAAAATGCTTCCATAAGCCATTTACTCCTTTGCCCTGCTTGGGGTGCACACATGAGTACTGAATATTGTTAAAATGAGACTTCCCTTGTTGCCTAGGGAGGTCCCACTTAGGTTGTGAGACTGAGAGTAGTATACAAGCTATTTATTTGATTAGGAATTTAGGGCCAGATATTCAAAACTTTGCGCTGGGCGCAAACTGTTTGCGCAGGTTTAGCGCGGGATTAGCATGGGTCCGCTATATTCAAAATGACAAATATTGCGCGCAAACTGCATTAGCACAGGGCAAAATCATAATGTATGCAAGGGGCAAAGTGAGGGGGCATGACAATGCTATGCTTTATTCAGTGACTAGCACCACGCAAAGTGGTTTAGCGTGACTTAACGTGACACTTAGCATGGTGCAAATTACGGCCCAGGAAAAGGTAGTCTTTACCCTTGGCAATCAGCTTTGCACTACATTTTGGCTTTGCGCAGCATTTGCATGGCTTTTACATGACTTTGCGTGACCCTTATTAAACAATGTGACACATAGACAAAGCCAGACAAAGAGAAAACATGCTGCTCACAGATGGCATCACAATGATGCCTTCATTTGCCACCAGTCCCAGCCATGCTGGGCAGTAAGTGGTGATCCGGCCACCAGTGGACACCATGGCAGTGTGGACATAGAGCACACACCTGCAGACCACTCTTCTGTGGACACCAACAGATGCCAGCACACACGTGCAGCACTGTGGGCATGAAGGATGTTGAGGGGAGGGTGCACAAGTGGCCAGGCTGCACCAGAGACCAGATGTGGCCACAATGCTGGGACACAGCATGCAGTGCACATGGGCAAGTACTGGGAATACTCTAACATCAGTGTGCCTTTCTGATCATACGTGCCCCTCCAGCCACATACCGTACAGCTATACAACTGCCACAGCACACATAGCCAGCCATGTGTATGTCACTGTGAGCATCCCATGACAGAGGTGCAATACCTGTGGGTCACACAACAGTGTAACAGGAATGTCCACTGTCAGTAAACACCTGCAAGTTGGACCTGTCAATGTGTACAGTGCAGTCATCATCACTGCCCTACACACCATAGGCAGTGCTGTGTCCTTCACACTACTGGCCCCCTTGCTACTATAGTGTCTGCTGTACACTGTAGCATGACATACAGTGTGACAGTTGCATGCAGCACCACCAGCACCTGTGCCTATGCTGTCTTGTCCCCTGTGGTACAATATGCTATGCTATGCTGTACTTTTTACATGTAGCCTGCAGCTATCATCATGCACTGCCAGACTGACCTACAGGTGGAGCTGCGGTCGGACCTGGCCAGCCTGTGTACTTCCAGACTGACCTACAGGTGAAGCTGTGGTACCCTGCAGTAATACAGGGCAAACTGCATGCAAATCAGGGCATAATGAGATGCTAATCTGGATGTTTTCCCAGAGACTACCTAATAGGCTCATTTGCATGTCACTTTTGAATATGGCAAAGTTTAGCGTCGGGCAAATGTGTTTGCGCCGGGCAAATGGTTTAGGTCAGCGCTAAACCCACACAAACGGTTCAGGGAATATTATACAGTTTTTAACACTGTACTTTCACATGCACTGCTGCCTGCAGCTGTACTGGGTTCATGCATTTGCTGGCACACACATTGGCCACATAGTTCACCTCTACCTACCTTCACGTCGCTGTGCACTGTGTTGCTGTTGTGGTTTGCACTTCCTGGTTGCTATATTCAGAACTGTCTTATTCCAGGGCTAAGTTTGCCCTGCACTCCCAGCCCAGTTTGCCCGGCATCATTCCAATGCTATATTCAGAAGCTGTTTGCTATTCCTTTTGAATATAGTTTACTTTTTGCTCTGGGATAAGTTTGCCCACCGGGCAGTGCTAATTTAGCCCCAGGGCAAAGTTTTGAATATCTGGCCCTTAATGTTTAACATATTGCCTGAGTGTGTCTGAGATGGTTAATGTGATCTGGAAGCCCAGAAATGCAATGGAAACTGCTTCCAAGGAGGGAACTGCCTGTGGTAGCACCTTGTAAATAACATCTGAGAGTAGCCAACATCAATATCAGTCCCCTGCTACTTGACTGAAGAGCTTTGTTAGAACACTGTATTGTTTTAAGAAAGGAAAAGTTGTCTGATGCTCATGTGCATATTAATTGCCTTATGGTCCCACCACAACTGTTAAGAACCTTGGCTGGCCCCTTCCCTAGGATGGAGCAACTGGTGTCTGGGGGTCAGCTTTATATCTAATTAAACTACTCTACGATATATGAATTTAATAGTATACTGAGGTGGACTATTGTACAGAATACTATAAGATTTTTTTGGGGTGGGGGATTTTCATTCAGCTTTTTCACAGTTCATAACATGATTTCACAGAAGATGTGCTCTAAAACATATAGAGAAAAGTAATTAACATTGTTCTAGAGAAGTCACTCACTTGCATACAAAACTCATAGGTTGGGCAAAGGGAGAAAAAAGATCACAACTTCTCCATGACCCACTCCTTTGTAAGTATAATCAACACGTACATAGTAAACACAAACACAAAACATATTAATACTCATGATCATCAGACAGACCATCTCACATTAAAACCAAACACAGGTAAAGCATAGGCACTTTTTTGACCCAGAGTATTACAACAGCAGAATAAAATGGTTATTTTTCACATGTTCTCCTAAGCTTCATGCAGCAGCAAATCAACATTAGAGATCTCATTCAGTTCCAGAGCTGTCCAGATATTATCACTTAATAAATTATGGTCAGGCAACCAGGTGTTACTAACCCTGAGACTGGTACTGGCCTCACCTCTTGCCCTCTACAAGAGACAAATGTGCAGACTCCCTCCACTCAGGTGGAGAACCATAAATCCATTGCCGAAGGATAAAGTCGCTAGCAACAGCAGACAGTTATAAACCACAGCACATGACAATGTAAAATGCCATGGACACGCTCCTTAGGACCCAGTTAAATGCAGCTGTTAAAAATCTTGTTTAGCTCAGAAGAGACTGAGGGCTGGATATTCCAATAAAAGCACAAGCATAATGTAATTGTTTTCACCACGCTTGCAGCAGAGCTCATCCCAGCTGCTACTATATTCAGCTGGATAGCAAGTGAAGCGATCTGACTGAATATCAGGCCATGTCAGTGCCACGAAATGGATCTTGGCTGTAAATAGCCCACAGGGAATAGCTCTGCCAGAAACATGATAGTATCAAGATCTCTGCGGGCTATATTCAGCCTGAACATGCAAATAATCTCATTGGGTATGCAAGGTGCTAAGGGGACATTTGCATGCACATTATGGGCTCATTTGCATTGTGAGCAGCAGCAGCTTAGCACCATTGCCACATTGGTAATGTAAGCCCTGGTGGTCTAGTGTGTCCACCCCCACCCTGCAATTGCTTCTCTGAGAGTATGTAAACATATCCTGGTTGTCTAGTGTGACCCCTGCCCCTCAAATACTCCTCTGAGGATATGTACTGTAAACATGCCCTGGTGTCCAGTGGTTTCCCCAACCCATTTACACTATTACATCATAGTGGTCCAGTGTCAAAAGTGACATTAGATTGTTGGAGGGTGTACAACAGAGGGCAACAAGGATGATCCAGAGATTGGAGGGATACTGCTATGAGGAGAGGGTGTGCAAGCTGAACATGTATTCCCTGGAGGAGAGGAGGGATAGGGGAGACAAGATTGAAACCTTTAAATATTTAAAGGGGATAAACAAAACTAGCACAGAAGGGATTTTCCAGATTAGAAGGGGGAGGGTCACAAGGGGGCACCAGCTGAGACTGGAGGGCAGAAGATTCTGGAGGGAAGTCAGGAGGCATTATTACACAGAGAGGGTGGCTGATAAGTGGAATGCTCTGCCAGAGGAGGTGGTTGCCTGTAACATGGTAGGCAGTTTTAAGAGGGAATGGGATAGAGTGAGGGGGTTAATTATGAAAAGGGGAGGAGTGGGTGGGGCTGCTGCAAATTGTTGTGCTAGCTGCACAATCAGGCAGACTCAATAGACTACGAGGCCTGTTTCTACTGGAGTTTTCATATGTTCATATGTTCCCCCCACACCTGAGCTACCCACTCACATTCCACCTCACATATCCCCCTTTCATGGGTGGGTAGCACTCCTCTAAGTTCAGTACAGTGACTGGTACAGCCCTCCTCTCAACTCTGCGGCCAGACACCATATGAGTTGTCGGTGAGACTGCATACAGCATAAAGCTTCAGAGATTCAGGATGCAGTCATGCAAGAACAAATGGACTTACATTGCCCTCAAGATAAAGATGGTGATGTCTTGGCTGGGCAGCCCCACACACACACACTCTGTCTAATCAAGGAAATAGTGGAGGAGTAGTGGCCCAAAAAGAAGAGTATCTGATTGCAAAATCATAAGCATCATGAAATCATCCAGCAACAAAAAAATTATAATAGTGAAGTGATAGGTTAGGTTAGGTATATTAAACCAGTCGATTTAGATTAGGTATATTAAACCAGTCTGTTTTTCTTGGAAAATTAATAAAAAAAAGATATAAAAATATCACTAGCATCCAACAACTTAATAATAACTTTTCTTTTTGAAAAACATTTTGAAAAAAAAAAGAAAGTAAGAAAGAACTAATAAGGGGAGCAGACAGGACAGAAGGACTCTGAAGGTCATAGTGCTTCACTAATTTTAAGGGGGGGGGCTTCACATCTTAGACTCTGTGTTGTCCATCTCTGTGCCTGAACTACTAAGGTCATACTGCCATACAGATTTTGAAGGAGGGCAGTATCACGTGACGTCTCAGACTCTGTGTTGCCCATCTTTGCACCTGAACTACTACTAGGTCATAGTGCCATACAGATTTTGAAGGGGCAGGTGTCATCCACATCTCAGACTCTGCGTTGCCCATCTCTGTGCCTGAACTACTACTAAGTCATACTGCCATAGACTGTGTGTTGCCCATCTCAGTGTCTAAAATACTAAGGTCATACTGCCGTACAGAGTTTGAATGGGAGATGTCACATCTCAGACTCTATGTTGCCCATCCCTGTGCCTGAACTACTATTAGGTTATACTGCCATGGTATAGACTCTGTGTTGCCCATCTCTGTCCCTGAACTACTAGTAGGTCATAGTGCCATACAGATTATGAAGGGGTGGGCGGTATCACCCATGTCTCAGACACTGAGTTGCCCATCTCTGTGCCTAAACAGCTACTATGTCATACTGCCACAGATTCTGTGTTGCCCATCTCTGTGCCTGAACTACTAGGTAGGTCATACTGCCGTACAGATTTTGAAGGGGGTGTCACCCACGTCTCAGACTTTGTGTTGCCCATCTTTGTGCCTGAACTACTAGTAGGTCATACTGCCATAGACTTAGTGTTGTCCATCCCTATGACTGCTCTACTGATAAGTTTTAGTGCCTCACATGTTTTGAGAGAGGGATGTCAGGTCTCAGACTCTGTGTTGCCCATTTCTGCATCCAAACTAATGTTACTAAATAAGGGGCCTAGGCATGAATGCCTACATGCCGAGAAAGGGTAGTGCATAGGCATGCCTACATCAAAATGCTATGCAGCAGTGATCTGTGCACCCCTTGTGGCATTCACCACAAGTGCAAAAGCATCCTGCATGATGGATCCCTGGCCGGCCATGCGGCTGTGTGCTGGGGGCAAGCCAGGGGGCATGCCCCATGTTGCGCTCATTCACAATGGCACTGCATGCCTGGAGGGGGCATGAAAATGTACACCAGGGTGGACCCTGGCATTAGTAATTATGCTTCTCTCTGCAGATTACGGGTGGGGAGTGGCAGCACTGGGATCCCCCTGTACACACCTGCCCTGGCCCACCTGGCCTTTTAGGAGGGCTTGGGGTGGCTGTTCGGCCAAACGCCCATTGTTAAAACTGGTGGGCTACATGCCATCCCAGGATCCCCTGCCTGTGTGTGGACAGGGATCCACTATGGTTCCGGGATGGGCATCCCTTTGGATGCCCAACAGCAGCCCACACTCTACCCCACACTGCCACATTTCTCTGCCATGTGGCTGCCCATCAGGGAGGTTGGGGCACATTCTGGCAATTGTGAATGCCGGCATGCACACATCTGGGCACTGGTGTGGAGTAGCATGGGTAGGATACACTCGTTTCACGTGTACTTCCCACTTATTAGTTCATAGAGCCCTAGGTAATCTTGTTGGACCCCAAAAAAAATGGATTCAGAAGCAGAATCTGTTATGGAACATGTGGCCAGCAACAGCAGTATTTCAGAAACTGGGACATGTAACAATATAAATATTTCCCAGAAAGAAATTCAGAAAAAAAGGAAATTCACTGCTGCAGATTTAATTAACACAATTGATGAAAATGAAGTAACACAACCAGAAAAAAGAATAGAATGTTAGTGAATCCCCTCATTAAACTAGTGAAGCTCTGTGAAAATTGCAAGAAAAATCAGATAAAACACAAAAACAGGTAGCCAAAACAATTAGACCTAGAATGTCGATCATTAAGGAAAAGTCTCTGTCTAGTACCACTAGATGTGGCAGTCCACAAAGTGCCACTCATGCGTATCTGGTTCCTTCATCAGAAAGCAGTGCCTCTGATAAAGATGCTGTAAATGTACAAAAACAAAATCATGATCATGACAGTCTATCACAGTTATGGTCTTCCAAAGGTGATGAATCAGAATGTGATACTGATGAAGCAGAGGATGCCACCTGGGTTCTTGAACCCCAAAAGAAAACGCTAAAATATCTACAGCAAGCACCGCTACTAGCCATAGCCAGTAGTAGGAACAAACTCGATAACAATCATACTAGCTCTTCTGGGGACAGGTACAGTGTGCACGAATTAGTGTTGGAAACATCAGCCACCACAATTGCTGCAATTCCTGGCATTACAACAAAATGTTCCACCTCAGTTGTGTGGAGCTGTTTTCATATAAGTCCCAAAAATGGATGTTTTTCTGTCTGCACCTTTTGTCATCAGGAATTTAGCAGGGGGAAAGTGAGGTGCCAATTTAGAATAACATCACTAAAAAGTAATTTGCAAAGAGTACATTCAACCATTAGGCTGGGAAGCAGTCTTGACCAAAGGAAACATGTCTGTGATGAAATTAATCCTACAGACAACAGTGATAGAGAAGAGACCGAAAGGCAGGAGAGAAAACAAGCATTTCTCAATGGCGAATGTTGATTGCATTGGTCCGTTGAGCTCACTCACTGCTCCTGTGTCACTCGCTCATTCTGTTTCTCCCGCTGCTGCAGGCTGCTCTTTTCTACTGGGCTCCTGCCTGCATTGGCATGTTTTTTCTGCCCACAAAGAAATCTGCAGCTGTCCTGACAGAGCTCCGTTGAGGTGGGTCACTCCCCCTCTCTCACTTGCTCATTCTGTTTCTGCTGGCGCTGCAGGCTGCCCTTTTGTACTGGGCTCCTGCCTCTGTTGGTGGATTTTTCTGCCCACAAAGAAATCTGCAGCAGCCCTGACACAGGTCCTTTGAGCTAGCTCATTCCCCCTCTCTCACTCGCTTGTTCCGTTTCTGCTGGCGCTGCAGGCTAGCCTTTTGTATTGGGCTCCTGCCTGCATTGCTGCCTTTTTCTGCCCACAAAGAAATCTACAGCAGTCATGATAGAGCTCTGTTAAGCTCAGGTCACTCCCCCTCTCTCACTCACTCATTGTGTTTCTCCCGGCGCTGCAGGCTGCCCTTTTGTACTGGGCTTCTGCCTGCATTGCACCTTTTCCTGCCTACAAAGCAATCCGCAGCTGTCCCGACAGAGCTCCATTGAGGTCACTCACTCCACCCATCTCACTCGTTCATTCCGTTTCTCTTGGTGTGGCAGGCTGCCATTTTGTAGTGGGCTCCTGCCTCTGTTGGCGCCTTTTTCTGCCCACAAAGAAATCTGCAGCAGTCCTGACAGAGCTCCGTTGAGCTCGCTCACTCCCCCTCTCTCACCTCGCCGCTCCGTTTCGGGTTCGCGCCTGTAGGCTCCCCTTTGCACTGGGATCCTGCCTGCATTGCCACCTTCTTCTGACCACAAAGAAATCTGCAGCAGTCACGATAGAGCTCCATTGAGCTCGCTGACTCACTCCCCCTCTCTCACTCGTTTGTTCTGTTTCTCCCACCGCTGCAGGTTGCCCTTTTGTACTGGGGCCCTGCATGCATTGGTGCCTTTTTCTACCCACAAAGAAATATGCAACAGTTCCAACAGAGCTCCATTGAGCTCACTCACTCCCCCTCCCTCACTCACTCATTCTGTGTCTCCCGCTGCTGCAGGCTGCCCTTTTGTACTGGGCTCCTGCCTGCATTGCCGCCTTTTCCTGCCCACAAAGAAATCTGCAACAGTCATGATAGACCTCTGTTGAGCTTGCTCACTGCCCCTTTCTCACTCACTCATTCTGTTTCTCCCAGCACTGCAGGCTTCCCTTTTGTACTGGGCTTCTGCCTGCATTGCCACCTTTTCCTGTCCACAAAGAAATCTGAAGCTTTCCCCACAGTGCTCCGTTGAGGTCGCTCACTCTCCCTGTCTCACTCACTCATTCTGTTTCTCCTGGTACTGCAGGCTACCCTTTTGTTCTGGGCTCCTGCCTCTGTTGGCATCTTTTTCTGCCCACAAAGAAATCTGCAGCAGTCCCAACAGCTCCATTGGTCTCACTCACTCCCCTGTCTCACTTGCTCATTCCGTTTCTGCCAGTGCTGCAGGCTGCCCTTCTGTACTGGGCTCTTGCCTGCATTGCCACCCTTTTCTGCCCACAAAGAAATCCACAACAGTCACAATAGAGCTCCATTGAGCTCGCTAACTCCCCCTCTCTCAGTCACTTGTTCTGTTTCTCCCACAGCTGCAGGCTGCCCTATTGTACTGGGGCCCCTGCGTACATTGCTGCCTTTTCCTGCCCACAAAGAAATCCGTAGCAGTCCCAACAGAGCTCCGTTGAGCTCACTCACTCCACCTCCCTCACTCACTCGTTCTGTGTCTCCTGGCGCTGCAGGTTGCCCTTTTGTACTGGGCTCCTGCCTGCATTGGTGCCTTTTCCTGCCCACAAAGAAATCTGCAGCAGTCCTGGCAGAACTCAGTTGAGCTCAGTCACTCCCTCCCCAAGTCGCTCCATTCTAATCTGTCCCATACACTGATTTACGACAGCGACTGCTATATTCTGTGCCAGAAGTGTGGAAACACATTTCAGCCAGGATGTGAAAAATTACAGCTGTACTGTTCATAAAGAGGTGTGAACAAATGCCAGTGTTGAAAATCTGGTGTGAAAATATTATTAATTTGCAAACTTACAAGGGTGCATGGAAACTGCACAACACACACTCGTAACACAGTCATTTTATGTAGTTTTATCACAAAATTTTCAACATAGACATTTTAGGACCTCTGCTAATGAACAGCGTCACTGTCATTTTCATAATGTGTCCTGAACACGGATTTCCCACAGCAACAGCGCTATTCTGCACTGGAACTGCAAAAACATATTTCGGCCAGGATGTGAAAAATGACAGTTGTACTGTTTATAAGGAGGTGCAGAAGAATGGCAATGTTGAAAATCTGGAGTGAAAACATTATTAATTTGCGAAGTTACAAGCATACGTGCATACTGCGCAACGCACACTCGTAACACAGTCATTTTATAGAGTATCATCACCCACTTTTCAACATAGGCATTTTAGGACCTCTGCTCATGAACAGTGTCACTGTCATTTTCTTAATCTGTCCCGAACACTGATTTCCAACAGCGACTGTGCTATTCTGCACCAGAAGTGTGAAAACACATTTTGGCCAGGATGTGGAAAATGACAGCTGTACTGTTCACAAGGAGGTTTGAAAAAATGCCAATGTTGAAAATCTGGTGTGAAATTATTGCAAATTCGCAAAGTTATGAGTGTGTGTAGCAACTTCGCAATGCACGCTCATAAAACAGTCATTTTTTGGATTTTTCCAACCAAATTTTCAACATAGTCTTTTTGAGAGCCCACCTCATGAACATTGGCACTTTTGTTTCATTAATCAGTCCCAAAAGGGGATTCCGTGCAGTGACTGCAAAATCACCTTTCAGGGCCAAATAACGCCATGACAGTGCCAGAATTCATGAGGAGGGGTCCCAAAAACCCCATGTTAAAAATGGGTTTGTCAAAATTCCAAAAAATGCCTGAGATATGCATCAAAGTTGAAAAACCCTATTTATTCCATTATACAGCTTACCAACATTTCCACAGTTCGCGGTCAGCTTTGAAGAGTGCAGACGTGTTCCCGGTCCACCAAATATGGTCGCACCAGACTCTGGAGGTAAGTATGGGATGAGGGGGAGGTGTGGCGAGGCAGGGTGCACAGTGGGTGGGCGTGGGTTGTGGGAGGGGGACAGAGAGACCACCGAGGGACCATTTCCTATTTCCACAGAAAAAAAAAATTGTGGGACCTTTTTGTTTTACAGGGGCATGTGGCACACTGGGGTGGGCACCAGGGTGCCAATGGGGTCTTTTGGGGGCAGCTGTAGCCAATGGGGATTAGGCACCCCATCAGCGCACAACAAAAGCGGGGGGTTACATAATGCCGATGTGTAGTGGCTCCTCGTCGGCAACATCAACCATGGGTCACTGAAGCCGACGGGGATTGGGGCTCCCATCAGCAAACAAACACGGTGGGGGGGCACATGCTGCTGAGGGGGATTGGGCACCCTCTCGGTAGGGCGGGGCATAATATTGTTTGTGAACACGGTGGCAAGCTGCCGCCGTGTTCACAAACAATATCATTGTAACAGGGTTCCGCCCAGCAATGATGGGTCGCTTCCTCATTGCAGCGAATGGCTTATGCTGTAATGACGAGGCAGCCCCTGATTGCAGTGGCTGAAACCTTACAAGGTTGTGGCATGCTGGCTGAACTAGTGTCAGCAGCAGCATGCCACGGCATTGGGGAAAGTGGCCAAGCCTTTAAAGGCTGTGGGAGCATTGGCCACAACAGTGCTGCGCCTCCACAACCTGTTTCTGGAAAGCTGCCATAGTATGTTTCTTGCACATGCACACAATCAACATAAAAAAAAAAAAACATGTTTGACTTCACTGACAAATGTATTTGGACAAGCTCATCTTCGCCATTTCAATCCTATGGTTTTTGCCCCCCCGCCGTATGAACTAAACAGCAGTCCATTACTGCAATGCTTGACCAAAAAACTGCCTACAGCAGATCACATCAAGCAACATTAAAAAGTAATCAGTTAATAGCTGAATTTACTGCCAAGAACCTGTAAAGATTTTCTGTGGTGGGGAAGGACAGTTTTAGAGCCCTTTTAAAATATTTTGCTCCATGTAACAACATACCAAGCCATAAATGTTTTGTAACTGTTCTTTTCCCAAAATGTATGAATGTATGCAAAGTAAAAGGTCCAGGAACTGTAACTGTAGCTTGCACATTGTTCGTACTTGCTTTTAAATGACCTCTACTACCCCCAACTTGGAGCCTGCACTCAGTTTATTAGGCTGCATCCTCAGTACTCAATACTCTGTGGCTACTCATGGGTACTCCTCCCTCCTACTGATTACATCCTTCTCCCCCTTCCCTCCTTCCGGTATCATCAGTCTACTCCCATACCTAATTTACAAATCCTTTCTTTCTGAATTCTGGTTTATTGTGTAAATATTGTATATAATTATATAGTGAATGGGAGAGGGCTTTTGTGCATAAAAATCAATGGAAACACAATGCTATTGTACCATCGATGTGACGTCAACATGTTGTTGTACCATCTTGAGGTCATCACATCGGTGGTACAACAGCATGGAACACATGTGCGCATGTGTGTAAGTTTGCCACATTTCCGGGAAATGGCCACCGTAGTAAGAAACAGACCCAAAAGTGAGGAATGACAGATAAAGTAAGGGAAATCAGATCATATTTTTCCCTATGAAACAGCAGCCACATTTAAATGTGTTGTCTGTGAGATCAGTAGAAGGACCGGGACTGATTGTGACTCATTGGGGTAGAGTCAGTGCTGGAAAACACTTTTTTTTTTTTTAAACAAAAAGTGAGCCTCCAGCAGTGAATTCTTGGTGTACTAAGCCTATACAGTATACAAGACAATGTATGGGAATCAGATAACATTGCTGAATTCACTTCTTGAGGTTACCAGGTACTAGTAAACCTCTTGAACTTCGCTCTTGAGGTTTACACAGTTACCATGGTAACCTCTCGAAGTGAATACAGCATTGTTGTTAACTGATGCCCATACATTGTCCTCTCTGTAAATGCTTTCTATTTTGATATTATTGTCTATGCTTTTTTCTACTGTTAGTCACCTTGTACATTTTATTTGATACTGGCTCAATTTGTATTGGCTGGTATTGTTGTAAACTCTGGGCGGGATATTCAGAAGGGTTGCGCAAGGTGCAACATAGTTGCACCATGCACAACCCACTGATGCACCCCAAAGCGATATTCAAAGGGAGATTGAGCCTGGCACAAATCCCGATGCACTGGAGTGCATCAGTAATGTATGCAGCGCAGGTGGGGGGTGTGTGCCCATGCATGCTCCGCACATCCCGTTATTCACCCCGGGATGTGCTGAGCCTATGCATGCGCAACCCTTACCTCCGCTGCACACAGGTGATCCAGAAAAAAAAGGAGCAACAGCTGGCCACCCACAGGTGAGCTGTCGCATTGCAGGGAGCAACACAGCAGCTGCCCCCTGTGGGTGGCCACCCGAGCTCCGACGGCACCTTCTTAGTGGTGCCCCCGCATGCCTGATCGTGGGCACATATAGAAAATAATAGTCCTATATCCCTGGTGGTCCAGTGGACTGCTCATAGCCCAATTATGGGCATATGTTTTAAAGAATAGTCCTACATCCCTGGTAGTCCAGTGGACCGCTCGCAGTCCGATCTCGGGGCGTCAGTAATATTCTGTCAGTGTTCTGTTCTGTGGATTTCCCCCCACAATTTAATTCATTAACCCTCCCCCCTGCCAATTGCTGGCCCCTGGTTTCTTGTGCCCCTTCCCACTGATTGCCGGCCTCATATCATAAAAATTGTTGTATCCAGTCCCCTTACACACCCGCCGATCGCCCATCCATATACAAAATAATACTATCCTCATTCCTCATTCCTGGGTGACCAGTGGCCCACTACCTGACAATGGCTGACCCCATATAAAAAATATCCTCATTCCCTGGTGTCTAGTGACCCCTTCACACCCCCCAATCACCAGCCTTATAGAAAAAAAAGATGTTGATACCCAGTCTCCCCCAGCTGCCGATCGCCCCTCCATATAAAACAAATTAATGTTCTTTCCTCATTCTCTGGTGTCTAAAGGACCCCCAAACCCCCACACCGTGGCAGGTACCCCATCATCATCACCACCCCGCCCTCCCCATCCATTCCCAACCCCGAGCGGGCAACCAACACAGCCCCCCTCTCTCCTCCGTGGCTGGCTGCACACTGTGCTGAATGAATGAATATGTGCTTCTACAAGCACACGCTTATTCATTGCAGAGCTCTCTATCATCTTACAGCACAGTTTTCAGGGTGTAGAGAAGGGGAGGGTGCTGTTCCAGTCACCCTCAGTGGTGGCAGAATGGGGGAGGAAATGGTGTTGTGAAAACCGGAAGTGCTCACAATGCCAGTTCCCCCCCATCCTGCCTGACCCCCAGATGACTGGAACAGCCTCCTCCCCTTCTCTATCCCCTGAAAACTATGCTGTAAGATGACAGGGCACTGCAAAGAGAATGAGCACATGCACTCATTCATTCAGCCATGTGGGTGGCCAGCTGCAGAGGAGAGAGGAGGGCTGTACTGGTCATCCATTTGGGGTTGGGAAGGAGGGAGTGGGGTGGTGACGGACTGCCTGCCAGGGCGGAGATGTGGGGGTCCACTAGACAGCAAGAAATGAGAAAAAAATATTTTATTTTTTATATGGAGGGGTGATCAGCAGCCTCGGGGGGACTGGACACAAAAATGTTTTTTTCTATAGGGCCAGCAATCGGCAGGTGGGGGGAGGCTCTAAACACCAGGGAATGAGGGTATTTTTTTATATGGGGCCGGTGATTGTTGGGTGGGTAGGGCACTAGACACACCAGGGAATGAGGATTGAGGATATTATTATTTCGTAAATGGAGGAGTGAATGATGGGTGAGTGAGGGAATTGGGCACAACAATTTTTGTTATATGAGGCTAGTGATCAGTGGGGAGGGGGCACAAAAATCCAGGCCCAGGGGCTAGTGATTGGTGGGGGAGGGGGCTGTATCACTAAATAATACATTAAACTGTAGATGGAATGAATTCCACAGTTTAATGTATTAGTATGCAGTTCAGGCCAAAGATTCCGTGGAAAAAAGTGAAAATCCACGGAAAATGGTCAGGAGTTTCTGATCTCGCCATAGGACAACGTGCGAAAACTTTTGCAAAATTTCTGTAATTCTGCAAAAGTGCCACCAAGGCAGAATTTGCAGCTTTCGCCCACTCCTAAATCACTTGGTATCTTGGTTGACTCCCAGAAAAAAAAAACAGCTTGCCAATACAGTAACTAAAACAGGATGTTCCAACAAGATGGAACTCAATGTCTTACATGCGTGAGAGATTTCTCGCACAAAAGAAGGCTGTCCATGAATATACCACAGAGTGCAACGTAGCAGATGGTGTTGTGCTGAATTCATTCCGGTGAGGCCTCATGGAGCATCATACATTGCTCCTGACTCCCTTTGAAGAAGCAACTCAACATACAGTATTAGCAAAGAAAACGCTATTCTAAATCATGTTATTCCAATCATAAATTTATTAAACAAAGAACTCAGGAGGCTGTGTAGAGGTTTTGAACAAAAAGGAGGCAAATCTGATGTATCCCTTATGGACCAACTGATACAGCAATTCTAAAATTGCAGAAGACTTACAATATCATGACAGACAAAAATGTTCATCTTTCAATTCTTCTTGACTGTCGGTTTAAGTTGCAACAGCTGCCTCCTTCAGATCTCAGTGACTCATATTAAATACAGAAAAAAATGTTGATTTCAGCAATTGCACGGGAAACAAAAGGAACTGTATTTGAAATTACAAGTGAATCATGTGATGTGGATGCTGCATCTGATGATCTTAGAAAGCCTGAAGAATGATCAACAGTGTAGTTACTAAGTTTCAATACGAAGAAGTACAAAATCATGCACTCTGGGCACAGAAACCTAGGGGCGAAATACAAGAAGGGGGAAGTGGTACTGATAGTCACCGACCAGAAAGGAGACCCGGGGGTAATCATATCTGATGACCTAATGGTGGCCAGACAGTATGACAATGCAGTGGGAAGAGCCAGTGGGATGCTAGGATGCATAGGGAGGGGTATCACTAGCAGAAAGATGGATGTGGTGATACCGCTGTATATGGTGAGACCTCATCTGGGGTACTGTGTCCATTTCTGGAAACTGTGTCTCTGGAAGGATATTGACAGGGTAGAGGCAGTCCAGAGGAGGGCAACTAAAATGGTACAGAGTCTGTACAAGTGACCCTATGAGGAGAGACTAAAAGACCTCAATATGTACACCCTGAAAGAAAGGAGGGAAAGAGGGGACATGATAGAGACTTTCAAATACCTCACCAGCACAAATAAGGTACAGGAGGGGAGCATTTTTCAGAAAGAATGATGCTCAAGAACAAGGGGGCATCCTATGAAGCTGGAGAGGGGATGACTCAGGGGAAACGTAAGGAAGTACTTCTTCACAAGAGGAGTAGTGGATGCCTGAAACAGCCTTCCAGCAGAAGTGGTAGGGGCAAAAACTGTAACGGGATTCCAGAAAGCATGGGATCAGCAAAAAGGAACCTTAATGGTTAGGAAAGTGAGGGCTATGCCAGAGATCAAAAAGGGCCTCCAGTATTACAGTAGGTAGGGAAAATGGACAGACTGGGTGGGCCAAATGGTCCTTATCTGCCATCAATTTCTGTGTTTTTATGTTCTATATTTCTAAGTTTCTATGATGCAGTATCTATTGGTGCTGACAGCAATAATTTCTACTGATTGTCACCATGTACTCCTTCATCAATGATGGGTAGTCCTGCACAATGTCCTCTTTCACAGCTCTGGAAAATGGCATGTCTTTCTGAAAAGCACACAGATGACTTTCACACTTTTTGATCAAAACTCATGGAAACTGATAATTCAGATGTGTCTGTTGTGGATCTGTCTTCTTTGCTTCTGTCTGATATTGTGGATGCCTATTTATGAGAACTACTCATTAATATTACTGATGCCACTTTTGTGTACTGGCTGGAAAGGACAAGATTTGGCCAGCACTAACTGCCTTTGCTATAAGACTTATTAGTTGCTCTCCCACTAGTGTTTACTGTGAGCATATATTTAGCATGGTTGGAAATGTTGTGTCTGATAGTCACACAGGGCTTACTCCTGAAAATGTACAGTGCCTTACCTTCCTAGGCAGTCTCCACAAATTCTCTTACCAGTTCAGTGAAGAGTGGCAGGAACTTAGAAGTGACAATGATTAGGAACCGCTGCAACATGTGTTTAATAATTAGGGTGCTTGAAGCTTGAAGGGTGCTTGGTGATATTTGAAGATGATGGTGATGATATTTAATTTAATTATTTATTTCTTTGAATTCAGAGGACAAAGGTCAGCAATCATAACAGAATGATCAAGTGAAAAAAATCCCTTCTTGAAGTTCACAGTATATATTAAATGCACTGCTATATGTGTTTTTCACATTCAGTTTGGGAACACAGGTGGAGCATAATTTGTTTATTCAGACAGTTAAAAACACAGACAGGCAGTGAACTGCTGGACATCAGGGGTAGAGGGCAGGACCAATGGGGAAACACAAAGGAAATAACATATGTGCATGACCGCCATGAGTGCCAGCCTCCACAGTCCTCTTATGGCACATTGTGTGAATCCCTGCCAGCTTGACGATGGGGGGGGGAGGCAGTTGCAGGGTTGGTGACTGGCATGTGAGCTTCATGGCAGGAGTAGGTGGTAGTCAGGGTCAAACAGCTCTATAACAAAAAAAAGTATTTATACCATAGTTGGCTGCACACGACCACCATGAGTGCTGGCCCTGTGGTCCTTGGGTCCCACACCATGCGATTCCCACTGGCTTGACAGAGGGAAGCAGCGATGGGGCTATGGACTGGCAGGTGGGCCACATGGAAGGAGTAAGTGGTGGTTTTGGCCAAACAGCTCTAACAAAAAAAAAAAGTATTTTTATACCATATTTGAATGTGCATGGCTGTTGTGAGTGACCACCCCCACAGTTCTCTTGTCCCGCACCATGTGGATCCCCACTGGCTTGATGATGGGGGGAGCAGCGATGAGGCTGGGGACTGGCAGGTGGGCTTCATGGTGGGAGTAGGTGGCGGTGGAGGCCAAACAGCTCTGTAACAAAAAGGAGTATTTATACCATAGTTAACTGGGCACAGCCATCCTGAGTGCCAGCCCCCATGGTCCTTGGGTCCCACGTCATGTGGATCCCCAACAGCTTAACAGGGGGAGTGGCGATGGGGCTGGGGACTGGCAGGTGGGCATCATGGCAGGAGTAGGTGGTGGTCAGGGCCAAACAGCTGTATAAAGAGAAAAGAATATATATAGAAAGATAGATACTGTACTTGACTGCAATTATTAGTTATAGAAGCTTCTGGGATATATCCAAAAAGTGCAATGTCGGGTGGGGGGGGGGCAAGGTCCACCAGATAAAAACAAAGTTACAAAACACAAGAGATGAAAAATAATTGCCCAAAAAGGCAGGAGTGTGTGGGATGGTTTAGGGCCCATGATGCTTGCTATAACACCAAATAGGCAAGCAAAATAATTACAAATAAAACAAAAATAACATAACATTTCAACTCAAAAGGGTGGAAGGGATGTCTGGGGACCCATCACATAATCTTTCTTCAGAAAGCATTCAGACTCAGTGAAGGTCTGCACTCTGCTGTTGAATTCTTTGGTCCCTCTATCACTCTCTCTCTCCCTCTCTCTCTCTCTCTCTCTCTTCTGACTACCATTTGACAGACTGCCTCCTTTCACTGCAAAGCCCCAAATGAGCTGCATGCATTGTGCTGGATTCACAAACATGTTTGGGACCAAGTCCCACACCACAACGAGCTGCAGACTGAAATCTCCAGAGCTGTGGAGGTTGCTATTAACATCTGCAGCAGCTGAGAAAGATGTTACAGCTGGTCCCACCTGCCATTGCATTTTTCCACAGCTGTGGGGATTTCAACAGCAACACCACCCACAAGCTGCCCTAGATCATGGAGCCAGTTGTAAACTGTCTCTACTTTTGAGATGTTTTATTTATTTGAAATTTTGGTATCTGGGACAGGCACACTGAACTTATTTCCAGGTGAAACCCAGGGGGCAGGGAAAAAGGAATGGAAAAAAATCAACAGTCAGGTTACAATATAAATAAATATGGTGTATGATTTTTAAAAATAAAAGATAATGAAATAACACTGACACATTGGCAAGTATTGCCAGACATTTGTAGTCCAAAGTTAGCATAGGAAGCCAGCTGTGAAAGGAGAAACTAAAGGAGGCAGGAAAGGAGAGAAAGTTCATAGGGGTATGAGTTGATGATTACTGTTGTCATTAGGAGTCAGATGGGTTAGAGAAAGTGGGGTGCAGAAGGAGGCAAGTTAAGAATGTGTGGAGAGAGAGATCCTTGTCACAAACACACTCCGCAGGTCAGACCCTCTACTCCCACAGTGCCAACCTCAGAGCACAATAGTGTGAATAGGTAACAGACAGGGTAACCCTCCTGTCTGCTTTTGAGTCCGAATCACATTTAGTCTCAAGTTCTGGGGGGATTCAAACTGTGAACCTTATGCTAGCATACCCAAATGTAGAGGCTCATACAATATTCTCTTCGGGGGGATGCAATATATCCTTCGCCTTAAGTCACCTAACCAGGTGTCCAACATGAACCCTTAAAACTCTATAAGAGACCTTAGGTATATTCTTACCTTTTACCAAGCTTAGTAACACCATCAAGCCCTTGAACAGTTGTCAGACTTAATATCTGTTTAGCAATAACATGCAAAAAGTGACAGAGGAGACCCAGGCAGTATCTTAAAGAAAATGTTTACTAAAAATGGATAAAAACAGTAAGATAAACTACAGAACAAATATCAAAGAGCATCACAATCACATAAAAGAACAAGGGAACATTACAAAGCAAAACTCCTACCACAATACATTTAGATTTTTGCTATCTAAGGTATTACCTCTGGAAGTGCTTTTAGTTAGATCAGAGAACTGTTTTTCTCTTGAAGTCCCAAAATAATATCACATACATTTCAGACACACGTATCAGTTTAAACTCTGTGTCTCCACACCCCATTCTGTGAGTCATCTAGCTCTTCCTTTTAGAACATAAAATTACAAACATGATTTCCTACCAGAAGGTATTTTAAATAATGTGAACATCAGCAAAAACCCATTTCCCAAATTATGAGACTTTGATCAACCAGTTTCTTTGAGGTTTAAAACCCTGCAGTCCATCACCCAGGTGTGAGCTAGCCAACAGGACTCAGCTAAATGACGTCCTTTCCTGATGTAATAAAATTTGTATTTAAGTTCTAACTTCAAAAGCAGCAGCAGGTGATGAGGGCCATAAACTGTCTCTCTAGAAGGATGTTCCAATTAACTGTTTCATTCTGGTCTGTTTAATTACATCCTGGTTTCAGCTGCTGACACCTTGTACTTTAAAGGGTCAAGTCTCACAGACTGACATTTCATACACTGACCATTTATTTATAATACCAATATCATACAATAATCATAACCAGCTGGCCCAGCATCACAAGCCTCTCCACAGTTTCTGGGAAGAGGAGGGACTGGAGCAAGAGTCAGGAAGGGTTTTGGAAAGGATGCATTTTAGAGAATGCAGGGAAAGACATAAGTGAAGGAAGCTTGGAAGAGAGTTCCAGAGGGAGGGAGGGAGTCCGTAGGAGAAAAGCATAGCTGCGGAAGAAACTGTGGTTCCATAAGTTGCAACCCACTTGTGCCAATTTTTTCCCACAGCTGCAGGATTTTCAAGAGTGTTGTGAATCCAGCCCACTGTTTTCCTACATTGAAATGATACGAAAACACAGAAACCAATTTTTTTCAAAAAGTTATTTTTTTTTTTAACAGAGGGATCTAAAAGAGTAATACTGATGCATTTCTCATACTCAGACTGAAATAGGTCTACAGTTCATAAGACTACATTAGAGTAAATCAGAACCTTTTAGAAATAAATCAAGAGTTAGAATCAGAACCTGGTCAGAGCTGACCCATGCATCCTTAGTGAATATCGTATGCATTATGTATATTAACAACAGTATATGGTATGAGAAGCAATAATATGTACCATTTGTGTGCCAACAAGTGAGACATAACCTTGAAGAAATGCTGAGCCTCTCTCACATATGGAATGCTATCTCAGATACTGTGGTTGTCTTCTGCTCTTCTGTGGTGGACTCAGCTGCAGGAGGTGCCTTGATGCAGTGCTGCACTATAATATTTAATTCATTGCGAGTCCATGACACCAAAGACTCCTGTAATGATGTTCAGGTTTGTTTTTGTGTGTAGGCATGATACACTGTTACTGTTCATATCAGAGACTGTGATCTTTAATGTTCACCTGAAAAAAACAAAACAAAAAAAACAGAAATGGACAGACAGGAACATGAGTTTAGATGCTATGCAAAGGCAGGGCCTCCAACAGTGCATCTAGTCCCATAGTAACGTACTGAGTGCTAGTAAAGGGCATGAGCCCACATTTTTGTGTGGGACGAAACTCTAGAGCTGTCCTGTCCCGAGATAAGAGTATTGTGAACTGAGTCATATTGTCACCTTCCCACCCCTAAATGACATTGAGGAACTAAACTGCCACTCAAAAGCTTTGGGAGAAGATAATCCAACATCCTGATCTGTCTAACTTTGAAACAAGAGTGGCTGAGCAGACCGCATACATCTCAGTGGTATAAAGAGGACACTGACACATACATACACTTGCACAGTACAACTTGATACAATTCTTTTTAGTTAAGTATAGAATATTGGCATTTTTTATTTTATTTATTTGTAACTCGGTTGCACATCTTTGAGCTAAATGCTTATTTACAAAGGTTCCTCGTCCAAACAACGGATAGTTTACAACATGTCTTCAGAGTTTACAAGTAAGCAAGCTGGCATAAGCATTAACAAAAGAAAGTTGGTAACATAATATCAAAGTACACATATCAAAGGTACAGTACACTTCAAAAGGCCTAGTAATTCACAATAATAAAAGTGCTGAACATAGGTAGCAGCCCCGCAGGGCATTATCAGTGGACAGATAGGGATGTGTGAAACTGGAAAATTTCACCCAGCGAAATATTTTGTGTAATTAGTACATTTTGCAAAATATTTTACTGGATGAAATGTGAAATTTCGCCCGAGGTTGAGTACGAAATTTTACCCCCAAGCTGGGAAATTTTGCGTGTGGGTGAAATTTCGCACCTATGGGTGAAATTTTACCACCTGCAGTGACATTTCTCCACCAGTGGGAGAAATTTCGCCTCCTGCGGTGAAATGTTGTGGCCACTGGCCAAAGTTATCCCTGGTGTCTAGTGGTCCCACCACCCCTCTGGCCATCACTGGCCTTAATAACATTAAATAAGCAGTTCCCCCTCAAAATTACCTTGCTACCTCCATTTGTTTTATTAAAAAAAAAAAATTAATCCTCCACTCCCTGGTGTCTAGTGCCCCAACCCCACGGCCATCACTGGCTGTAATAACATTAAATGAGCACTCCACCCCCAAAGTTACCTTGCCGCCTCTGTTTGTTTTATTTAAAAAAAATTCACCTCCATTCCCTGGTGTCTAGTGGACCCCTACCCCACCACCCCATCACTAGATAGCAGCACCCACCCAGCTTCCCCCCACCCAGTAACCTGATCGGGCCACCGTCACAGCCCTCCACAGCCTGCAGCCCGATTGAGCACCACTGAGCACTTAAATGAATGAGCATGGTATTCATTCATTCAAGCGGTCAGTGGCATTCAGTCAGGCTGCTGGCCGTGGAGGTGAGTGGAGGGATGTGCCAGTGGCCCGACAGGGTTACTGGGGTGGAATGGGTGGGTGCTGCTATCCATTGATGGGGTGGGGGCGTCCACTAGACACCAGGGAGTGGAGGGTGAACATTGTTTTTTTTTTTTAAATAAAACAAATGGAGACAGAAGGGTAACTTTTTTGGGGGGAGGGCAGTGCTTATTTAATGCTATTATGGCCAGTGATGGCCATGGGGGGGCACTAGACACCAGGGAGTGGAGGGTGAACATTGTTTTTTTTTTTAAATAAAACAAATGGAGACAGAAGGGTAACTTTTTTGAGGGAGGCAGTGCTTATTTATTATTATACCAGTGATGGCCATGGGGGGCACTAGACACCAGGGAGGGAGGGTGATTTTTTTAAATAAAACAAATGGGGGTGCAAGGTAACTTGTGTGTGTATGGGGGTTCAATTTACGGACTTGTGGTGGCCGGTGGTGACAGGCAAAATTGCGGGTGAAATTTTGCTGCAATTTTGCAAAACATTTCACCCAGCGAAATTGCCGATTTTGCCACAATTTCGCTGGTGAAATTTTATTTCACTGCATCTCTATGGACAGATTTGAGTGCTTTTATGGCACAGGGAATCAACAGAGTAGTACATGCAGAGAGGTCAAAGAGGTGCATTGATAGGGATGGATTGCTGTGCTGAAGTCAACTGCCAGTGTGTGGAGGTGTCTTTTGGGGCGTGCCACGACAGTAGGTGCATTGATAGGGATACGGTGCAGTGCTGGCAGCAAGTGCCAGTGCATGGAGGGGTTTTATTGGAAGATGCACCCTCAGTTGGTGACAGATAGGAGCACTTTTAGTAGCTCCCATTTAAACTGGCCCAGTTTAACAAGTGTATTTTGTGATACTGGAAGTTTGTTAAGCCATTGGGGGGCTCTGGTTGCAAAGGAGCATTTGGCTACAGTTGTTCTGCTGATGGGTACTGCCAGAGTACCTCTTGCAATGCCTCTGATAGGGCAGGGGTTTAGGCACAACTTAGGAGAGCTTGCAGATCTTGGGGGGTCAGGCAAGCTTTCATACCCAGCAGGCAGGTCTAGTACTTAATCCAGTTGTGCAAAGTGAGCCATTTTGTGAGGGAGTAGAGTGTGCATGTATTTGCATACCCCATTACAAAGTGGCAGGCTTTGTTAAGGACTAACAGAACCCTATTTAACACAGTATTGGAGGCACTCCCATAAGCTATTAAGCCGTAGTCGACCATGGGGAGGATGGAACTTGTGACTACCGCTTGTTTGGTTTCTGGGATGAGGTTGTACCTCTGTCTATAGAACAATCCCAGTTTCCTGTTAATGTTGGGAATGACTTGATCCATGTGCAGTGCAAATGTAAGTGTCTGGCCAATGGTAACACCTAGGTATTTGAATGAGTCTACCTGTTCTAGATAATCTCCCTTTATATTGCAGATGTTGAAGGAATCCACCTTAGCCCTCTTCTGTGCACTAGAGAAGAGCATTGTTTTGGTCTTCTTATAGTTGAGCACAAGCTTGTTCTGCTGGAACCATTTCTCAAGAGATGCAAAGTTGTGCTGAAGGTCATGAGTGAGTACTTCAGGCAGGGATTACTTGTGAAGATGACTGCATCATCCTTGTATAGTATGACCATAGAGCTCAGTCAGTCTTCAGGAAGGTTGTTTATGGCTGGCCTGGTGGCTGCTGAGGGTTGAGGCACTGAATGCCACACCTCACACCATGACGGGGACCTGCATTTGGGAATGAGTGCGGGCCACTGGGGATCGGCAGGAAGGAGAAGGATTGAGCATCTGGAGGACAGCTCTCCTTCTCTGGGGGCTTCAGTGGCCAGCGCTATCCTGATCCCTAATGGTGGCTGGGGGCTGGGTCACTGATGCTGAAAGATGGGTGGGTTGGGAGCAATGCAGACACTTGACAGCAGCATGCACAGAAGCACGCACAGTGCCATCACAGGTGTCATTGTGGGTGCCATCGTGGAAAGAAGGAAACCAAGAAAATACACCACAGAGGATGAAGGGGGAGCTCATAGGCCTCACACCAGTCCAGTCACAGAACAGGAACACTTGATGTAGTCTCAGAGGGGAGGGCCCCCCTCTGACCCCATGGTGGGGTAAGCTTTGGGGCCACTCCTGTGCCAGCTGGTGGATGCCGGGGTTGCAGGCCTGGGGCTCCCCAGATTGTGAGGGCTGTGGGCAAGGAGTACAAATAATCTCAAAAAAAAGGAAGGTTGTTTATGAAGAGGCTGAACATAAGGAGTCCCAAGATGGAGCCTTGTGGCTTTCCAGTTGTGACAGGTCTGGCATCGGAATTCTCCCCACCATCTTGACCTGCTGCGATCTGCCTGAGAGGTGGTTTTTAAACCACAGTACAGTGTCAGCAGAGAGGCCTAGAGTGGGGAGTTTGGTTAGCAATAGTGCATGATTAACTAAATCAAAGGACTTGGTTAGATCTGTGTAGATTAAACCCACCAAGTGTCCCTTGTCAAAAGACTTGTGTAAAAAGCTGATATATTCAATCAGGACAGTGGAGGTGCTATGCAGTTTGTGGAACTCATGTTGTTGTTAGCACTGGATCTTGTACTGGTTGAGGTATGTGACGAGTTGGTCTGATATAATTCTTTCCAGTGCCTTGGACAGAGGGGAGAGGATGGATATCAGTCTGTAGTTTGCTACTAAGGCACAGTCTCCATTTTTATTGATGGGAGTGACTAGAGCACTTTTCTAGACATTAGGGAATTGTGAGTATCAAAGGGAGAGTTTAAATAGTTTGGTCATGTGGATGACAAGTTCGTTCAGGACTGGGGCAACTAATTTCATGTCAAGTGTGTCACTTCCCATCCTAGTTTTCCCTATTACAGGCTTAACATATAGGCTGGGGTGGCTGTGGCTTCATCCTCCGAAGGTAGGACTACACTGAGGTCGATGAAGGCTTTGTTGAATGTGTTGGTTATCTCAGTGGGGTCAAGTGTGACAGATCCATTTCTGGTGAGCATTGTTGGGTAAAATTAATTACCCCTTCCCACGAGATCCTTATGGCATTCCCAAAATGCCTTTCCCTTACTCCAGCAGCTAGTTTGCTGCTCCTTATAGAAGTTGGCCTTTTCCTGTCTGATATTCTGGGTGCACCTGTTCTGAGCTGCCCTTTATTCTTGCCAGTGTGTGGGCACACCATATTCCATGGCACTGTGCCCTAGGTTGTCCCTGACCCTGATTTGGGTGATCAGCAATGGTGTAATCCATTCATTTACAACATCAGTTTTGGAGGCACAGGTCATTTACAGAATAACATTCAAGTTCACGGACCAGACCGAATGCTTTACAATTACGTAGGGAGCTAAAGTATTACTGTTTTTTTACATAGTGAAAATACAGTACAAAAAACACTTTATAATGTTTCACACATATTCACTTTAATTTAGACACATTCCTACTGTTGGTTATTATAACAAAAGAAAAAAGAATCTCTCAACATTGAGGGATAGCATACTGTACATTTATTCAACCCATCTCACTAGCTGACAGTTAATCTGAATCTATATGCCAGTAATTCAGAGCACGGATTAATTTAAATCACAGCAGAGTGCACAACTAAGATAATAGTAGATTTCTGATTGAACTACCCCTGGAGATTTAGTAAACCTGCATAAATAAAGGACTTTTTTTAAATGACACATAACTTTTGTAGATAGCTTTAAATATGCCAGCTGCGTGTTGGTTCTAGGCTGTGTGCTGCATCTGTATTGAGTGTAAGTTAATTTACAAAGGTACTGTGTAAAATGGAACACTCTGGTACAGATTAATACTGACGCAGCAAGCATTTATTTGATACTGCACTATGTAGGAAGCAGTATGTCATGTGTATTTGATTTTCCTTGTGAAGTGAAGGCTTTTGCAATTGAATTGCTCCTCCTTTTAAACCTGACAGCAATGAACAAGCTGAAGACAGGGCATGCCAAAGCACTCAAAAATAACAACAGTGTGTTTTAAACCAGCAGACTGGATGTGCTGTACTGCCAAAATAAGAAGATTAATGCATTTTTCACTGGCTGTGTAATAACATTCTTGGTTCCTAACATGATGCTGAGCTATTTTTTTCACTTGCAATAAACAGTAAACTGGTAAGGGATTCTAGCTATGGTCTGCTTCAGATTTTTTTTTTCCAAATGGATTTAATTTACTCTGCTTTGATTTAAGGACCAAGGCATTGTAGTTTCAAAATTAGAAAATATGGTTCTGTCCATTTTTGACTTGTCAGTAAATTCTTCAAGCAAAAAAACATGAAACATAATGAGTCATCAGTCCCTGTTGCCATTCACCAATGCTTCTCTAGTATGTATATTATATGTAAATACTGTACATTTTGCACTGACTTAATTCATAATCTTTGTTGTAAACACAAATCTGACATGGAACAATATTCATTATTTAAGATTAGCAGAACTACCATTGCATATGAAAGACAAACCCACAATTTATTTTTAGTGAATTTTGTGCTCGTGAAAAGTGTTGGAATTACAGCATTGGAGAGTGGAGCCCTCTGTTCAGCCAGATAACAGGTACAGCATTGTCTATCATCACAGTGTAGGCTTCCCCACACTGCCTCACCATTGTACTTCAACCCTGTTATTGATGACCAGCTCATAGGTGAGAGGCTAGTTCAGACTATAACAAGCCCACTCAGTCCTTGGCTTCTCATGTGAGACTGTCAACAGTGATCCAATTTTACTGTACTGTATGTTACTTAATTTTTCTAATATAGACAACCATGTGCTGAGAACTGGAATGAGATCAGCATAACTGGTACTGCTGTTAATACAGCTGTCGCACTGTTTTGTGTATTTCCTCCCTCCAACTTGCTGGATAGAGCCATTGAATACTATGTCTTTGCACCGCTACCATTATATCACTCCTTGGAGCACCAGTGTATCTCTTCCTATCTTTAGGGGTGTTTAAAGAGTGCTCTGCCCTGCAATGTTGTACACTGCCCACAGTCATTCTGTTCCCACCCCCCACACACACTTGGATACTCCTAGAGACCAGAAGTCATCGTGATATAGACAATGCAGGCAGTGTTACCAGGTGTGTACATTTAAGTTATCTTACAAACCAAACCAACCTACCTTGGAAACTCAGTATGCTATGTACTGTGCACTTACCACCTCCTCAAATAATCTGTTACACAAATTATGCACTCTTTGGTGTGAAAATGCTTTCTTAAGCCTTCCTTCTAATTGAATTCTTGGTCATGGTTCCTATCAAATGGTCAACTGTACATCTTTAGCATGTACCTTATCATATATATATATATATATATATATATATATATATATATATGTATATATATATGCCTTTTCGTTGTTTCTTAGCCCTACAAACAATATGGTGCTTTTCCCCACTACATTGCACTCCGTCCTATATCTGTTTGACCAATAATCCTGTTAACTCAGTCAATGCTGCAGTTTCTCATATTATTGTTTGCAGCTGTTGACGCTTGTTTGGTTTTTATAATCTGAACATACCACCAACTGGCTGAGAGGCAGTATGGCACAGTGGGTTAAGGCTCTAAACTGCAGATCTGGAGACCTGGGTTTGAATCCCACAGCCACCTAGGTGCATACTGTGCAAGTCACTTAACTTCCTTGTGCTCCCAGGTCGCATCTGGAAATAAGCTTCAGCTTAATGTGCTACTCCTTTTTAAACAATGTTCCCTTTCCCCTTGTCCCTGGCACTTTATTATCATTACATATATTGAAAAGCTGCAACCCAAGAACCAGCCCTTGAGTTCCTCCAGTAGTCAACGTCTTCCACTCTGACTTTTGCCTCCCCCATGACCTCTCTGTGATTTTGGCCAATTTTTAGTCCATAGCAATAGTCCTCCCCACTCCCTGCTTTGCTTATTGATTTTATGTACAGCATCAGACTCCACTGGGATACCTTATCAAAAGCTTTACTAAAATGAGTATTTGGCATATCAGAGACATCCACCTTTCCTTTTAGTTACTTCATCAAAAGTCTAATTGTATTTGTTTGACAAGGCCTCCTACAAAAACTACATTAACTAATATCTATTGCCCTGTGTTGAGCCAAATGTTCCAAAGATTCTGCAGATTTGCTGCAAAACATATTTTGAGCTGAAGAATGAATAACAAATATTTCGGTGCCCCAAAAATGAATACTTAGTGAATGTACAACTGAAGGTATTCATTTCATAAATTCATTTGTTTATTGGATAGAGATCATTGGAAACTATTTTTAGCAAATGCAGCTTGGACAAAACAGTAAGACAAAAACATTAACAAGTTAAATACGTGCATATTGCAAATCAATAAGCTAACTTAAAAAAAACACTTGGAATTAGAAAATAAGTGTTCTTTAATTTTAAACATTTTGTATGATCTGGAGTTTTGTATTTCCAAGGGAAAGTTACATATTAAAATTATAGTTCATGGTTTGTAGGGACTCTGGGTTTATCATGGTAACCCTCTTTAATTAGTATGCTGTGCAAACATGTATTCATTTATTGGGATTCTATACTATCTCTACTGCCCAAGGTACCCTGTGAGTGCCTTGGTAGGCAAACATTTGCACAGCCATGCTGTACTTTGCTTATACTGTCTTCATGTCCATTCTATCCACTGACAAACTGATTCATAGGTTCTCCATCCTCTGGTAGAAGACATGCCTCCTACCACTAGACCTGAACTTACTCCACCCCGAACTTCTGGACATGTCCCTGCATCCTGCTAGAGGACACCAGACCAATCATCTCTGTCTTCTTGATCTGCTTGATTTCCTTGAGTATGTGGAAGACTGAGATCATGTCACATTTTAGCCTTCTTTTTTCTGAGGTGAACCTGTTCAGGGCCACCAGGCTCTCCTCGGTACTTTTCCCTCATACCTCTGTTGATTTTGTTTTCCACACATTTCACTCCCTCAACTGCCTCAGTGCCCTTATTGTATGGAGGAGCCGACATCTGCACATGATATTCCAGGTGGAGCATGATGAGGGCCATATAAAGTGAAAGTATTTCTTACCCTGCTTTGTTAGTCACCCTCTTTTTATGCACTCCAGCAATCTGTTAGCCCTCATGATGCACAGCTTGTCATGCTTTAATCCCTCATCTATCATGACTCCAGGTCCTTTTCCTCTTCCACTGCAGCACAGGAAGCCCCATGCATTGTGTAGGTCCTACCTCTGTTTTTTCTTCCCATGTTAGTACCTTTGCATTTGACTTCCTGGAATTTCAGACTCCAGGTGCCCAATATTCAAAAATGCACAAAGAGGAGTACAAAAATGTATGTTCCACCTTGTGATAGCCCAGGTGCCCTGAAGATGCTGTATTCAGTGGAATATAGAAACATAGACTTTGATGGCAGATATGGACCACTTGGACCACCAAATCTGTCCATTTCCCTACCTATTGGATAAGCTGCAGATTCTAGTTAACCAACAGCCTACTTCCTGCAACCCCCCACTGCAATTGCCTTATGTCTGTCCCTTGCATGTTTGAATTCCCCCACTGTTTTAGACCCCACAACCTCTCCAGGAAGGCAGTTCCATGTGTCCACCACTCTCTCCATGAAAAATAATTTCCTCACATTATCCCTGAGCTGTCCCCCCTCTAACTTTAAATTGTGCCCCCTTGTCCTTGCACATATCTTTTTCTGAAAGATGCTACCCTCCTGGACTTTGTTGATTCCCTTGAGGTACTTAAAAGTTTCTTTCACGTCTCTCCATCCCTCCTTTCATTAAGGGTATACATATTAAGCTCTCTCAATCTCTCTTCATATGGTTTCTGATGTAGACCCTGCACCATTTTAGTTGTCCTCCTCTGGACTACTTCCATCCTTTCTATGTCCTTGCGTAGATGAGGTCTCCAAAACTGCATGCAGTACTCCAGATGGGGTCTCACCAACTGTCTGCACAGAGGGATAACCACTTCTCTTTTTCTACTTGTGATGCCCCTCCCTATGCATCCCAGTATCCCCCTGGCTCTCCTTACTGACTTCTCACGTTGCTTACCCACCTTTAGGTCATCTGATATGACTATATCCAGATCCCTTTCCATTATTGTTGTTGTTAGTACCTCCCTGCTATTGTGTACTTTTCTACTGGATTTTATTTCCCAGGTGCATTACTTTGCACTTCTTTGCATTGAATCTAAGTTGCCATATGTCTGACCATTCCTCCAACCTTGCCAAGTCCCTTCTCATCCTTTCTACCCCCCCTTGTGTATCAACTCTGTTACAGATCTTTGTGTCACCTGCAAAGAGGCATACCTTTCCTTCCAGACCCTCTGCAATGTCACCTATAAAGACGTTAAAGACGACTGGACCCAGTACTGAGCCCTGAAGTGCTCCACTAGTAACCCCTCTTTCTTCAGAATGTGTTCCATTCACTTTTACTTTCTGTGTCCTGTTGTGCAGCCAGTTTACTACCCAGGCTACCACCCTGGGACCCACTCCCAGGCTGGCTAACTTGATTATTAATCTTTTGATGCGGGACTTTGTCAAATGCCTTGCTAAAGTCTAGGTAGGCCATATCCACAGCCCCTCCCTGGTCTATTACTTTGGTCACCCAGTCAAAGAAATCAATTAGATTCATCTGACCTGACCTTCCTGCTGTGAATCCATGCTGCTTTGGGTCATGTGCCCCGCTGGCCTCTAGGTACTAAACAGTTCTTTCTTTCAGAAGTGATTCCATTATTTTCACCACCACTGAGGTCAAACTAACAGGTCTGTAGTTTCCTGCTTCTGCCTTACTCCCACTTTTGTGAAGGGGAATCACATCTGCCCTCCTCCAGTCCTCAGGTACCACCCCATCCTCCCATGATTTGTTAAAAAGTGTGGTCAGTGGTGTCACTAGGTCCTTCCTTAGTTCTTTAGGATTCTAGGGTGAATCCCATCAGACCCCATTGCTTTGTCCACCTTGAGTTTTAGGAGTTCTTTCAGGACTCTTTCTTCTGTAAATGGACTGGCGTCAACCCCAGTACCCAGAGTTCTTCAATTGCTTGGTTTAGGTAACTCCTCCTCTTCTTCTTTTGTGAATACTGAGCAAAAGTATTCATTCAGTATCTCTGTCTTTTCACTGCCTCCCTCTGCCCACCTCAGCTCTCCTTTATTAATCTTCACTATCCCTCCCTTAACCTTTCTATGCTCCCTAATGTACCTATAAAAGGTTGCATCCCCCTTCTTAACTGAGTTGGCTATCTTTTCCTCAGTTTGGGCCTTTGTTTTTCTGACTGCCTTCCCCGCTTCTTTCTGCGTTAATTGATAGAGTTCCCTGTCGTGCTTCTTCTGTGATTCCTTTACTTTTTTAATGCAGCCTTTTTCTCCTCAACCTTCTCTGACACCTCCTTTGAGAACCATAGTGTTTTTTTTATTCTGCTTTGTTTTCTTTATTTGTTTCACACAAAGGCTTGTTGCCTTCATGATGGCAGTTTTGATTTTTCTCTATTGTTCTTCAGCCCCTCCTTTCTAGCCATTTGTTAATGCATTCCTCAGGTATTCACCCATTATGCCAAAGTCAGCACTTCTAAAGTCCAGTATCCTTGTCTTTGTATGGCTTGTCTCCATGGTTGTGTTTATTGTGAAGCACACTGTGCAGTGGTCGCTTGTTCCCAGATGTCTACTGACTTCTAAACTTGTGATCCTCTCTCCATTTGAGAGTACCAGGTCTAATATTGCTCCCTCCTGAGTGGGTCCCACCACTAGCTGTCTAAGGCATGCCCCCTGTAGGGCATCGATAATGACCCTGCTCTTGGATGTGGCTGCTGTCCATGTTTTCCAGTTAACATCTGGCATATTCAGGTCCCCCATCAACAGTATCTCCCCTTTTTCAGCCATTTTGAGAATGCCATCTATCATTTCCTTTTCCATTTCCTCCCCTTGAGACAGGAGTCTGTATACAACCCCTGTGCAGATTGTGATGCCATTCCCTGTCTCCAAAGTGACCCAGAGTGCTTCTTGTCCTCCCCTTTACTTTTTAGTTTTGTAGCTTTGATCCCTTCCCTTATGTTGAGGGATGCGCACCAGCACTGTTCGACTGACTATAGGGCTATGTCATCACAGTGCTAAGCCAATTAGAGCTATCTCGACATGGATCCTGAAATAAGGCACCACAACAGGTAGTGCCTGAGCCCAAATTGAGATATTCAAACAGCCCCATGCTAATGAGCCCATTGGACATGCAAGGCAATAAGGGGCCATTTGCATGCCCATTATGGGCTCATTTGAAAGGGGAGCGAGGCTGGTTTGCGCGGCCCATTCCCCTCATTGCCCAGTCCTAGAGAAGCTATCCCTGGTACTAGTTCTCCCTCTCCCCACCCACACCCATGCCTGATATTACATATCCATATCCCTGGTCACCAGTGGAACCCCTATCTGATGCCATGCCCGATATTAAATATCAATGTCTCTGGTGTCCATTGGTCTCCTCCACCCATGCCATGCCCGATATGAAATATCAATTTCTATTTCATCCAGTGGTCCCTTGCCCCAACACAGGGGCACTGATAAGCAATTACAGAGAATGAGGGGTGGGTTGTTGGTGCCATGGGTGGGAGAGGAATGACTAACCACCATTAAGGGATGGGCTGTGGGGGGGACAGATCAGTACTTGGGAAAAGGGCCTAGGCTTTGTTGTTGGGGGGACTAACTTACAAATGGCATGCTACATGGCAGTGGGGAGCAGGTGAGCACCATGGGGGAGGTAGAATTGACAAGCCAGGGGGCTTTACTCAGTATGGGGACAGTTACCAGTGATGTGAGAAGTTACTGGCAAAGTTACCTGTGAAATCACCGGTGAAGTTACTAGGCAAATTTTCAAACCAGCTCCATACTCTCCACGATAGACTATGGGCTGGTTGTCTATGGAGCTGCTACTGATACAGTGCTCAAAAGGGTCCAAATTGCACTCAATAAGGCATGCCACCTCACCCTGTGTGCAGATCACTACACTCATACTTGCACCCTGTATAAGCGTACAAACTGGCTTAACCTAAAAGACAGGATCAAATACCAAACTTGTCTCCTGGGAAAGAAGGCACTCCTCAGAAAAAAAACACCCTGTATAGGAAACCTGCTTGAGGCTTCTCTCTCAACACACATCACCAGATGGAGGAAGAATGGAGCACTGTCCATACCATTCAGCCGAACCTCACTAGAGCAGCGTGCTTTCTCCTATCGGGCCCCCCTCTGGATAAATGTACTCCAGATGAAATTACAAACAAACAACAGCCTGTCTCATTTCAAAGTAGGCCTCAAACAGCACCTATTGTCTAACTCAATATGCACCTGCTTCTCAGGCCACACTTGATAGACAGGCCTACCCCCAAGGTAACACCCAGCAGGCCTACTTTGAGAACCCTGCCTCCATTCCAGCCTAGCCAAGGGCTTAAATAAGCCATCGGTCCTCTTTAAACACACTTGGTACTGCCCCTCCCAACCCCCCTCACACATACACCATACTCGACAAAGCCCTCTGGAGCTGCTTCCTCCCATCACAGCCCCCAGTTTTACTATCCCCCCACCTTTTGCTCTCTGCAGTTGGTTTCAAACCCAATCCTCCTTGTTTCACTGTTACCCAGCCTTTCGCCATCTGGGATAGGGTTAAACCCTATGCAGTTACTCTGCCATAGTCTATCAACAGATTTGGAGGTTTCCAGGGGTGTGCTACCTAGAGCAACCAATTATAAATAGCTTAGTATTCAATTACAACTGCTCTGTTTTTTTCTCCTATTTGTCTAATTGTCACGTAATCGCTCTTCAATGCCTAATGATCAGGCCTCTGTAACCACTGAATATGTGTATTGTCATATTGTCCACCCTGACGTAGAACCTTTGTAAAAGAGCTCACACTCAAAGGTCTTTCCAAAATACTAATTAAACAATTAAACCTATGGAAAAACTTTGTGGATTGCTCCATGGAGGCAGATTTGGTAACTTCACCAGAATTTTGCCAGCAAATTATAACTTCTCACCATCTCTATTTCTGAGCCTTTTCCTCTTCAGGAGCTACGTATAGTCCTTTGTGACTGTGCTTAGTCCGAGAAAGACAGCAGGACCAGCAAACAAAAGATCACAGCTTATATAAACTCTTAACATGCACTACAGGCTATTGAATCTCTGCTGCTGCCTACAAATCCACAGCTGCAGGGGTTTCTGGGCTCTGTATTAACAGAAGATGTAAGCGTAGAACCAAACAAAATCAGTCTGATGCAATCTACTATACTTCAATAAAAAGCAGTACATACGGACCACTCTATAGTGAGTAAGTGGATCCACAGCATATGCAGACAGTCACTTGTAGATAAAAAGCTGGTCTTGAACGCTCTGTTCTGATAATCACCAGGAAGTCAGCAGTTCTTCCAATGATATAACTTTATTCTAGTAGAAAAATAATAAAAGCGCACCCCACAGGTACACCCACAAAGCTTCAGCATTTCAAGCCACACTGGCTCTTTGTAAAGAAGTGAATATAATACAAGTGCGTCGTGAATAAATTCCCACAATAGGGATCACTTGACCATAGGGTAATCACCTGACCCATTTGAAATCTGAATTCAAATTTCAACATTAATATAAAAGTCATTGCAGAAATACATCATATAAATAAACTGACACCTATCAAAAATTTCTGCCAGTACATATTACAACGGATCACAACAATCAACAATTGGGGAGGAAAAGGGTCTGGAAAGGAAAAAGATAAAAAATAGTATCATAAAATGTATGTACCATATAATATTTTATGTAATATTTTACCAGAATGTTGTTAAACACATCACTAGCCTTTTCATTTATGACATTAAATGAGGTCATAGTTGAACATTTTCATTCAAACTAGGTGGGAAATGTGCCTGCAATGTATATTGCCAGTATGTTTCTCTCTGTAACAATGGTTTGTTCAGATTCCCCCTCTTGGACCAATTACTTTTTCTAGTACTACAAATGTAAACCTGTGTGTTGAAACCTCTCTCTTTATGTGCATTGCCAGGGCATTAGTCTGGTACCTATCCAGATGTCTGGTTATTGACCCACTTAGTTGTTCCCCTATATGTTGTTTAAAAGGTCTCAAAGTTTTTCCAACATAAACCCCCCACACATGCACACACATTTGGCCATGTATACCACAGATGTTGTGGTACATGTAATGAGCTGCCTTATGTCAAACTGTGTGTTATTATTGGGGCTTGATAAGTGACTCTTTTTGCTTAAATAAATACAAAGATCACAGTTGCCACGTGGCAAGCATTCAGTTGGAAAAGCATTGTTTTTGGTGCAGAGTGTTTTTTGTGGTAGCTATGCACCAAGGAATTAGCCAAATGTTTGCCTCTTCTGTATACCATTATCTGACCCACAGTGCTTACAGATTCTAGTTGTTTATCTGCTTGGAGAATATGTCAATGTCAACCCACTATGTTTTTGACAGCATTCACTTGTGTGGAGAATGTGGTAACACAATTAAGTCTTCTATCTCTAATAGTAGCAGCATTCAAATTCTCATTTTCCAACTATCTCTCCATATTTTGTAGTCTTGACTTCCCCGTTAGAAATAGACTGAGGACTATAGCCCTTCTGTGCAAATCTCTCCCCTAGCTCTTTAGTTCTCTTGTGAGCACTTTCCCTTCACTCAAGTATACTGAATAATCGGAATGGTTTCAGTCAATGGGTGTGGATGACACCTAGTAAAATGTAAAATTGAGTTTTTGTCTGTTGGTTTCCCTAACAGATCTGTTTGCAACCTGTTGTCCTGATCCACAAAAATCTGTAAATCTAAAGAGTTGATTTCTTGTTCTTTGCTAATTACAGTAAATGTTAAGTTAAAGTAACTATTCTGTAGATGCCCCACAAATTCATGTAACTGCTGTTCAGTCCCCTTCCAGATCAAGAATACATCATCAGTAAAACACTTCTACAAATATATAATGCTATAAAATGGGTTTTCTTGTTCTGAATGAATGAATGAACTTTTCTTCCCACATACCCAGATAGGTGTTTGCATAACTTGGGGCAAAAGCTGCCCCCATTGCTGTACTGTTGATCTGTGCATAGTGTTTGTCCATGAAAGTGAAACAATTTGACTGGAGTACCTTTTCTGTGAGGGCAAGTATTTGCCTCTTTGTTCTGTGTGGATCCGTGTCCTGAATGTAAATCCTCTTCTAGGGCTATAAGCCCTCCCTCATGTGGGATGTTTGTGTACAGCGCATCTACATTTAGGGTAACTAGTTTCCAAGTAGAAGATATTTGTGCATTTTCCAGTATTTAAAACAAGTGACTAGTGTCCCTAATGTAAGACGAAAAGTGGCAACCTGTTGAATTTGGGAGTCTACATATTGTGCCAGAGGCTTTGTAGGGGAGTCAGTGGTAGACACAATAGGCCTGCCGGGTGGATTCCTAACATTAATATGAATTTTTGGTAGACAACATAATGTTGCCCTAACAAGGATCTCAACTGTCAAAAATTCATACTTGTCTGTGTAATAAGACCCTGGATCAAAGCCTCATATATGCAACCATCAATGTGCCTCTTATATTGCACAGTCAAATCTGTATCCATTTCTTGATAAAATTCCCTATTATCTACTGTAGTTGTTTCAACATTTTTGTTTCATAGTGGGCCTTATCCATGATGGCTATTGAGTCACCTTTGTCAACTGGCCTTGTTATTATGCTGTCATTGTTAAGCAATGATTGTATAGCTAATTTGTCCTCACTTGTACAGTTATAAAACCTAGGTTGTGGTTTATTCTGACACAACCTCTGGATGTCAGTTTCACATACACATTCAAATACTGAAGCTGCAGGTTAATATGCTGGCATGAAGGTGGATTTTTTCTTCAACACTCTAGTTCCAGATTTCCCAGTATCCACCACACCACTACCTCCTTGTGTCTGCATAGTTTCACTATTGTCTGTACTTAACACAGCTTTCAACATGAGATTCCTAGTAAATTTATATAAGTCCACTACAGTATCAAATTCATTAATTAAGTTCATTGGTATAAACGTACTGTAATGCCTTTTTGCAGCAGTTCAATGCACTGCCTATTAAAATATAAGGGCTAATGTTAACCACATTTATATCTACAGTCTCAGTTGTTGCTGCAATTACCTCTGAATTTATTGCCTCCTGCCTCTGTATGGTTGTATCTGTGGTCTGCCTCTGTTGTTTTCCCATTCTCGTCTTGCCCTATCTTTTCTGCCGTAGTTGTGCTGCTGTTGGAAGTGGATTGCTCTGGGGCTCCTCTGTGGTATTTTCTTGCAGTGACTCCAAGTTTTTGAAACCTGTGGCACTACAGCATGTTTGGACAGGGGCTGCTGCATCCCCCTTTTTGGATAAAAAAGGTGACCCAGAATTGATATCTTCAGAGTCACTTCCTGACATATATGTATCCCTACTGTTAATAGTGCATGTGTTGGTATCTGGAGTCAATGTATGTCCAGCAGTATTCTGATTCCATAAAATGGAGTGCGGTTGTTCCTTTTGTTTGTGGCTCCAATCAAAAATCCACCCCTACTCATTGTCCTTCTGGTCTCTGAGGATTTTTTTTCTCTTTTATCTTTTTGATTTTTTATGTCCTGGAATTTGATTGTTTCTGCTAAATGGATATGATAATTAGCATAGTCTGCTGATGAAGCAAAATGATTAGCAGCTGTTTCTCTTTCACTTGTTTTTTCACTTCCATGGCATCTAATGAAATTAATTTTATGAGCTTTGCCAGTGAAGTAAGGGGGAAGTCTTTCCACCTGTTTAAGAATGTAGTTTTGTCATGTTCAGAGGTAGGAAATTTAGTAATGTGCAATCCTCAGTAAACAGTAAGTACATCAAATTGTTTTAGCTGACAAAGTGCACATTGGGACGAGTCACACATTTGAACATGGGGCTCTTGGTGCTGATTGTCCCCTTTAAAACCCTCTGACTGCCCTGCCCTTTGACATGATAAAACCCTTCCCTCTTGGGACAAATGCAGCCCATCCATAGCATGCATTTATTCCTAGCCCCAGAATGCCCTACTGCTGGTCAAAAAAAAAAAGGCCCCTTCCTCTTTCTATAGAATTTTGGCAAACAAACCATGTCTAATTTATGTCATTGCAATTCTTCACAAACTCCAGGATCATAAGGACGTTACAGAAGATCCCTTTGGATATCTTCATGCACTAGGAACATCCTTAATTTTAATAAATGACCTCCTCATTCCCTCAAGACTTGTACTCCCTGTCACAATGTGGACAACAGTCAGCTTCTCCCTATACTTGCAGTGTTTCGCTATGGCTCACACATATTTATCCTGTAAAGTAAGCAGGCACATTGCGTTATATGCTCTAGCATCATAATTCTGCAATGCCCAGACCAAAAAACCCATGAAATGTGCCCTTAAGTACTGATCTTATTTTGCAGTTTTTGGCTGACTAAAACATGGATATCCTTTATGCAAGATATTAAACAGTTGTTACCCACATCATCTTTTGTAGGGTCAATAAACCTATCAAACTTGATTATATTGCTTCTTCTGAAATGCCAAGTAATTATAATTTTGCAGTTTACACATTTACAAAATGTAATTAAAAGTTTCCTGATTATTGGTTGCTTATTACTTTCAATCTTTAAAGCTAGATATCTAAAACCTAGTAGACATATTTATGGGCTAGAAAACTGCACAAGTACCAGATTTGGCGACATTTGGATCAGCAGCTTTAAATTAGATGGAAATAGCTGAAGCTTACTTTTTGGTAGCATTTTATGGACTTTTCTTAGAAATTCCATTAAATGTCAAGGAAGTAAAATTCAAATTTTCCTAGAATTCCACCAGCAGAAGTTGAGATTTTACACAGTCCTACAGTAAAGGTCCACACAGACAAACACAGGAAGTCATGGACCTGAACCCTGCAACTATTTACTAGGTGGAACAGTCATAGTACCAGCCACCACCTGCATGGAGACAGAACCATCGACCACAGCATGGTCAAGAGTGGAGGAAGCATAATGTGACTCTGTTCCAGGTTGCCATAGGCTTGAATGAGACTGTAGCAATGGAGCTTTGAGTGCTGCAGGTGACTCTGTAAGAGCAGCATTACTGAGCAGAACAACATTCATGATATGCTGTGCTGCTGAAGGCCAGCACTGGGGTGATGGAGACACAGAGAGGAACACTAAGATCTTGTACAGGTATGTCTGGCCTTTGCCCAGGCAGCTGCTGCCCAACATGATCTACATCAGTAAACACTAGGTGTGTGTATGCCTCAAAGTCATGTTTCAGTCTGTGCCAGGGTATCTTGCTGGCCCAGGAACCTTGGACACATAGCCAAACTATGAGCCATCATAACTCATGGATACCATGAGCCACAATGAAAAGGGAGCATGGTTCACATAGTGCCCCAACACCTCAAAACCTGCATTGTCAGACCCAATGTCAGATTCAATGGTTGACTTTGTGATGACACCAAGCCACCATCCAAGGGTCCCGGGTGGTTGGGGGACATAGAGATGGTTCTTTTCAAGAGACATATGTGTGATGTTGCTGCAGTAGACACACAGCACACTGCAATACTGGTGCACTGTGTAGTGTTGTTCCCCCTCAGATAAGCAGCTGATGTTTCTATTTATGTTGGCCACCCAATGCAGTAGTTGATGTTTGTATTTCTGTTGCTCAAATACAGTGGTTGTTGTATTTATGTTGGAGAAGGGAGGGTTAAAAGGGCAGTCTATGGAAGGAAAGGACACTAAGAAAAAAGGGCTCATAGGAGGGCAAACCATGAGGGAAGTGCAAGGGATGGGGAAGTGAGTACTTGTATTAGAGGATTCTATGCACAGGGGGGTGAGATGGGGAAGTATGGGAGCAAGGAAGAACTGAACCTGAGTGCAGTGTATGCCAGGTATAACAGCAGGGACAGTAGGGCAGTGTATTCAGATATGTGTGAAGAAGGTGGAAGGGAAGCCTTATATCATTGTGTACCTAGGAACAAATGACCTAGAGGGCAGTACAGTGGAAGAAGTACAGGTTTGGAGTAGTGGGGAGTATCTGCTGTCAGATGGGAAGCTCAGTGACATTCTCCAAGGTACCCCCAGTACCTAGGACAAGCATAGAGAGGAAGCTAATAATACAGGAATTTAATGGGTGGCTGAAGGGGTGGTGGGCAGAAATGAGGTATGGAGTAGCAGGGGAGTGGGGCAAGACATGGAATAATAAGGGTTTTTTTGCCAAGGATAGGCTGCATCTAACCACTGAGGGTAAAGGGGCATTGTGACAGGGGCTGGAGAAGTACATTAAAAAAAACACAGATTTAAACTGAGGAGAAGGGAAGGGCTGAGTCAGATAGCAGGGAGGAGGCACCTTCCAGTGGAGACCGGAAGGCCTCTCCCACCAGAGAGGGAGGAGGAGAATGAGCGGAAGTTATCAAGACAAAAGTGGAAGAGGGAGAGATGGGAAGAGGAGAGGGTTGGGCACAAGATGGGCTGTAGTATCCTTGAATGCAAGGAGCTTAGCAAACAAGATGGCAGAGTTCCAGGCAATGATGGTAGAGGGAGAGGTAGATATTGCTGCCATCTCAGAGACCTAGGCCACCCAATGCCATTACTGGGATATTACGATCCTGGGTTACAATTTGTTCCACAGGGACCAAGATGGGGGAGGGCTGGAGGGGTGGCTATTTATGTCAGGGAGGGGATACTGTGTACCAGGGAGGAGAGAGATGAGGGGAAGCCAGAAGCCATATGGATATTGCTCCAAAGACCTAAAGGTAAGATGCTCAGGATGGGGATGGTGGACAGGCCACCCTCACAGAGCGAGGTGGTGGATAGGGAGCTGGACAACAAATCAGGAAAGTCAGTGGCAAGGGAAATACAGTTATAGTGGGAGACTTCAACCTACCTGGTGTTGACTGGCAGAAAGTAACTACAGCACACACCAGGGAACAGGGTGCTGCTGGAGGCTCTTCAAGACAGCTACCTAGTGTAAGGGGTGATGGAGTCTACTAAAGAGGTGAACATACTGGATTCGATGCTAACAAATGGTGATCAAGTCCAGAATGTGGTTGTACAGGACCATCTAGCAGGAAGCGACCACCGCTCAGTGTGGTTCCTCTTCAATACAGGGAGAGAGTCAGCTAAGACCAGGACAAGAGTGTTGGACTTCAGGAAGGCAGATTTTGCCAGAATGGGCAGCATCCTAGAGGGGTATTTAGCTAAACTTAACCCAGTGATGGATGTTAAACAGAAGTGGGCAATCATTAGGAAGGGGCTGAATGAGGCCATTAACACATGTGCCAAATCTCAGAGTAAGCAGTTCAGGTCCAAAAAACCTAGCTGGCTCAGCAAGGAAATGAAGTGAAAGGTGAGGAAAAAAAAGTTGGCCTTCATTAAGCTGAAAAAATTAGGGTATGAGGAAGACAGAGAGGTGTTCACAAAAGCATCTAGGCAGGTGACCAGGTCAGTCAGGGCAGCCAAATCAGCAAAGGAGCTGAAGTTGGTTCAGGGGATCAGAAAGGGGGAAAAGAGGTTCTTTAAATACATAATGCAGAAGAGGAGCTGTAGAGATGACATTGTTAGAATCAAGAGGGATGGGGGATGGGCAGAACAAGGGGAAGAACAGGCAGATGCACTTAATGAGTACTTCTGCTCAGTGTTCACAAAAGAAAAGGATTGCCCAATACCACAGGGGAAAGGGGGCAATGGTGAAAGGGGGGCAGAGATAACAGATGAGGTCATCCAAGAGGATAGAGTTCTGAAGGGCCTTAAAGCCTTGCTGGTGGACAAGGCACCATAACCAGATGGTGTACACCCAAGGGTCCTGAAGGAACTGACGGAGGTGTTGGCAGGTGCTCTGACAGACCTCTTCAACACCTCATTGGAGATGGGGAAGGTACCCATGGAGTGGAGGATGGCTCAAATGGTGCCCCTTCACAAGAGTGGACCCAAGGATCCATCGGGCAACTACAGACCGGTAAGCTTGACTTCCATATTGGGGAAGTTGATGGAGACCATTCTAAATGAGAGGTTGATAATCTTTCTCAGTAGTAATGGACTACAGGATGAGTGACAGCATGGGTTTGTCTCAGGAAGATCATGCCAAACTAACCTGATTGACTTCTTCACCTGGGTCACTAGGGTGTTTGATGAAGGCCACGCTGTGGATGCCCTGTACCTGGACTTCAGCAAAGCTTTCGACTTGGTGCCCCTCGGGAGGTTAATGAGCAAGATGAAGGACATGGGGGTGGGGGATAAACTGGTGGGGTGGGTTGAGAGCTGGTTCCAGGACAGAAAACAAAGGGTTGTTATAAAGGGGGAGACATCCAAGCCAAGGCTAGTAACAAGTAGGGTACCTCAGGGTTCAGTGCTGGGCCCTGTTTTTTTCAATGTCCACATTGTAAACATTGCAGAGGGGGTCAAGAGTAAGATCAGCCTGTTCACAGATGACACTAAGATTTGTGCAAAAGTGGATGATGAGGAAGGGAGGTAGGCACTCAGGGGGGATCTAGCTAACTCAAACACTGGTCTAGTGAGTGGCAGTTGGAGCTTAACGCTAAGAAGTGCAAGGTCATGCACCTCGGAGTAAGAAATCTCAGGACCAGCTAGTGACTGGTGCAGGCGGGAGTGCAGGTAACAGCTTCAGAGGAGGAAAGGGACCTCAGGGTAATAGTCACTGGGGACATGAAGGTATCAGCATAGTGTAGGAGGGCAGCAGCAAGGACAAATAGGAAGCTGGGGTGCATTGCCAGAGGGAGCACCTCTAGAAAGGAGGAGGTCATCCTGCCCTTGTATAGATCACTGGTGAGGCCACACTTGGAGAACTGTGTGCAGTATTGATACCCATACCTCAAAAAGAATGTCAGATTACTGGAGGTGGTGTAGCGCAGGGCTATGAAAATGGTCATGGGACAGCAAGAGTTGCCCTATGAATAAAGATTGAGGGGTCTCAACATGTATTTGCTGGAAGAGAGAAGGGAAAGATTGGACATGATAGAGACCTTTAAGTACTTGAAAGGCATAAACAAAGTCAGAGAAGGAGGATTGTTCCACTTAAAGGGGGGGATGGGTCACTAGGAGGGCACAGTCTGAAGTTGGAAGGGAGAAGGTTCTGGAGGGAGATGAGGAGGCACTATTTTACAGAAAGAGTGGTGGTGAGATGAAATGCACTGCTGGAGGAGTTAACTGAACTGAGGACAGTGGATAGCTTTAAATGGGGTTGAGATAGAGTCAAGGGCAGGATTAGCACAGACAAGAACACAAAGGGGTGAATGACCAGGAAGGGGAGGAAGGAAGGGGTTTGGGTGGTGCTGGGGCAGCTGTGGTAATATGAAATTAAGAGCTGCACAATCGGGCAGACTTGATTGACCTGTGGGCCTTTTTCTTCTGGCAATTTCATATGTTCATATGTGTGACTCAGGATGTGTCCAGGTATGCTACTGAATGTTCTACTGGATGCTGAAGTCGAGCACTAGTGGCAGGAATGACTGGGTCACCAGACACATGTATTCAGGACACAGCTGGATGCCTTCACACTGCCTGACACATCCTGAATTGAGATAGATATTCCATTTTGACTGTGACACAGTTGCACAGCTGTGTGACCTTCTATTAGCACCATATATCTGTAGATCCTGTGTAATGTCCGTGGAGACAAATATACTCTGTACACTGTCCTACTATGCCTCCAGCTCATTCCAGAGTTTAGCAGGAGATGTCAGGGCTGTCAGCTAGTCATCAGTGCCCAGGGCACAGGCACAGGTAACAGATGACCTGCTGCAACATGTGCATGATCACATAATTTTCCCCACAGCTGATGCAGATATACAGTCCATAAAACATGCATTCTGTGCCATGTATGGCATGCCCAATATACTTGGTGCAATCAACATCACCCATGTGGTGATTGTGTTACCCATGGCAGCAGATGGAGGCATACATGAACTGAAATGAGTAGCACAGCATAAACTGCCAGGAAGTATGTGATGCGGTGAGTATCATTTATTTATTTAAAAGTTTCACCAGAAAAAGCATACTGAGTTGTATTGCTTGTCTCCAGATGTATCCTAGGGGTAAGGGGAGGGAATAGAATAAGAATACATGGTAATGATCTACAATATACAATCCAAACAAGGAAAAGTGCAGTAAACAGGAATTACTGCAATGTGAGGAGGAATTCCAGTGTGCAGCGATAATCATTGGAATACAGTAGTGCCTCCAGTACTCAAATAGTAAATATGATGAACCAGAAAATTTGGTAAAGAGAAAGCTGCACTGCTGGAGGGGCTCTAAAAGCAGAATAAGGTATCTAAAGCATAGATAAGAAAAGGGATGGCCAGTACAGTGGAGAATTACTGGGGAGAGAGAGAGAGAGGGTATAGAGGATTAGGAGCAGTTGTAGGAGGGGGAAGCAAGCTTACAAAGGAGAGAAGAGATGCCACAGTGGGATATGCCATTTCAGATGGGAGGGGGAATGGAGTTCCAGAGTTTGGGGAAATGAAAGAAAAAGGCAGCTTGACCAGTGGAGGTGGCCCTAGAGGGGACAGACAAAATACAATGGTCAAGGTTTCAAAGGGAGTAAACAGAAGGGGTTAGGAGGGAGATTTAAGAGGAAAGAAAATGGGGGAGATAATTGAACCAAAATGTAGGTATGAGGTTGGGGCAGTGGGAGAGGCATCTGTCCTCAAGGGAGTAGAAATAGAAAGACTGGTTGATGAATATGGGTGGGGGACAATCAAGAGCAACATAGCAGAAAGTGTGGAAGAGGGTATCCAGTCATGTCTGTATGGCCTCCATTGCTGTCTCCATGTTCACCATAGCAACAGCCTCCTACTGTGTACCTGGTTGTGAGATAAGGGACATGTGTTGCATGCATTAGGTCTGCAGCGGGCAATTGCTTTTCCTGAATATTGATCATTTTAATTGTTTGGTCTGGTTGTATTTTTTATGATGCTAACTGTTTCAACTGTTATTATGTATGGTGCCTTGCCATTCGAAAGGCGCCCTATAAATTATTATTATTATTCCATGGTGTGGTAACACCAACAAAGAAGTTACCAACCTGTGCTGTGCTGTGGTCCCTGACTGCCTGTGAGTGTCATGTGTTGCATTGGGGACTTCTCAGAAGGTATTGTTTCCTCATCAAGGGTGTGCCCAGTATCAAGGTATGTAGAGTGCAACACATAAAGGTTAGCAGTTATGCGGCATCCAAGCCTTCCTGCCCCCCGTTCCAGCATGGTGATACATTACCCAGTACTGTGTCCATGCCCTCCTCCTCCATATGTAAGGACACTTCGGTGAGGGTATCTGTCACCATCCTCTCCACAGAGATTAGGATTAGGCATGGGTGGGTAGTGAAATACCTTACCCTCAAGACTACCCATGGTTGCCTCTAAACTACCCAAAATTATCCTAAAAATACCCAAATGGAAAATGAGTAGTTGTTTAGGTTCAGGGAGTTACTACCTGATTCATTCTACTACCCTATTACCCGACCCTGAATGTAACAAAAATCATATGAAAGACTGTTTTTAACTATTACACTGTCTGTTAGGTGCCCTGAGCCATTATTCCCATGGAAGGCCTTGCTGAGGCAGGTACAAGAGGTGCAGAGACTAATGGATCTGCCTCGAGACCAATCACAATTTGGTCTGCAAAATACTCCTTGATCATTGTGGCATGAGGTCAAATCGCGTTGTGCGATTTCTCTTTATCTTTTGTTCTGTGGGGGGGCTCCACCCCCCACACCCCCTGTTACAGGGGGCTGTGCCCCCTGGACCCCTCCACTAAGGATTCTAACTCTGGGGGGGTCCAACTCCAAGAGCGCACAGGTCCAGGGTATGCCATAATGCCGTACACTATTAAGCATAAAACATTATGACCTGGTACGGATCATTGTGCTGCATGAGACAGTAACCAGTCTGGCAGATAAACCAGCTGCACTTTCTGTACAGGATACTAGTCCATGATGCTGTAGGTGACTCAGAACTGATTTGCCTTTCTGACCTTAAACATGGGATTTGCCAGAAAAGTAGCTGTAGATGTCCTTTCTCTCACTGATGGCACTGGTGATTGTGAATAGTCTATAGATGTGCTATTTTCTATGCCAGATGTACACCTTGATGGTCTGGCAGAGTTTGATTGCTGTACTTCAGTTAATGGTGTTGGTGGGACAATGTCACAATTGGATAGCAGAAGATCTTTCCAATATTCAATGTCTTTCCATGCAGGAAGGATGGCTCCAATGTTCCCTTTAATGCAAGGATCTAGAAACACAGCCAGCACTTACGTGTCACTAATAAATATAGCATTTATTCTTTGATCAGTTGACAGTCTGAAATTCAAGTCATCTGCCAGCATAACCGCGGTGATGTCTTCCTATGACTGAAAGTCTTTCTTTATGTCATTAAGGAAAATGTGAAGAAGTCTTATTTGAGGAAGAATTTGACTCAGAGTTGTACTGTTCACACTGACATCATGTGTGCCAGCCTCAAATGGCTCCAATAAGGTGACCAAAGATTCAAGTAGACTCCAACTACTGGAATGGATCATGATGTCTACTTTACCTGTTTGATGCTGCATGGTGTAGTCATGAACAGCTTTTCGTCTGTTCAAGAAGTCTTTACAACATGGAAAATGTTGAATGCCAGTAGGTTGGAACGTCCTGCTTTAATGTATGCAATGGTAAGTTGTTTGACCTCTGCAGCCCCTTCAAGATTTCTTGTGCGTTCACAGAGTGACTGAAATTACCACATACTTTCCTAGCAAGACCTAATAGTTTTTTCAACATTTCTGTTTCCATTTAAGAAAGAATGGACAAGAAGATTTAAATAATGTGCAAAACAAGGTATGTGTTGGTAGTTGTCATCTTTAACAGCTTTGACTATGTTAGCACCATTATCTGACACTATGAGCCCTGGAGATAAGGAATACAGAGTAGGCTATTTCTTGAATTGTTTTTCCAGCTCCTGCAAAATATTCACAGCAGTGTGGTTTTCCTCAAAAAATGGTGACAAATTATACAGCCTGCTTCCTACTGCTTATGGTAGAGCGGGGATTATTACTTACTGACTAAAAACTTGCCCAGTGAGCAGTAACAGTCATGTACTCAATTGTTTGGTTGCTGGTCCATACAGTATATGTATAATTATGTGAACCTGCTTCACCTCAGAGAGTTTCAACTGCTTAATGACTTCAGTACACACCATCATATCACTGTGGAGCAGTCTTTTCTGAGAAATATGTTCGACAGGGAATGGTGTACCATGGTTCAATCTGGTTCCTGAAGTTGAGGAATCCTTGTTGGGCAACCAAAGCAAAAGGGAGTTTACAATCAGCCAAAAGCTGTGCAATGGCTCTATTTAACAACTGGCATGTTGAATGCTTGTGGGTAAATTTTGATATCCTCACAACACTTTCTTTTAATGTTAGCTGATGAGAACGAGATGTTTTTTATTTTGGGGGGGAATGTATTTTTCATGCCTTTTTCTCAAGTACTACCATGGGATTTTCCAGTACTTGATGGTGTCAGAATACAATATATGTTTGTCTGGAAAGGCTGCTGGACACATCAACTGATTCAATGTCACTTTCTGCTACAAGTTCTTTTTTACCATGGTCATTGCCATGACCACCTCCACTGCCACCCATACCAACCACACTGCCCCTTGCCCTGCCCCACTCAATTGGGTGTTTTACCTTTGCATGTCACATCATTACTGATGTTCCAAAATTTGTTGGATTGCCACCACGATTAATATTCATTTTGCACAGACTGCACACAGATGGAGAGTTGTCTGCAGGGTCAATACAAAATAAATTCCTACACTAAACACTTACCTTTTTTGGTTTGAACCACGGTGCCTGGCACTATTCCTTGTACAGTCAAGGGACCTGGAGGAAACCCTATGCTGCTATTTCCTTGCTGAGGTGAATTGTTCTCATTCATACTCATCTTTTTATTCTTATGTTTAGCATATGATTTTTGTTCTACACTTGCCGCTGATGCCTTACAGCAGCATCTTCTCCTGCCCCCTTATTGAAACTAGTACCAACTTCATCACCACAAGATTCAGAAGAACTGGGAGGTATATCATCATTATGTGGGACATAGCCTGGTCTATCCCATTCTTAGTCACTGCTATCACATTATCTCTATCAGCATTCACTGCCTCAGCATCTGAGCTTACATTTGAGAAGGATGCCTTCTCGCATGTCACTTCAGCAGCTGGAAGTATTCTCCTGGCAGATGTGGAAAAATGATTAGTACCTCTATGAGTAACTCCAGTCAGTTCTTTCTGAAACTCTACTATCATTTCATTGCTAACATGCTGTTTTTGTTCAGGAGATTTAATGTCAGTCCTGGTGATGTTATTGTTATTGTCGCTATGTTCTTCATTAGTGCTATGATTTATATTGCCCATAACATTACACTGTGCTTCCTTTTAGTAGACTTAGACTGGGAAGTACAAGACATAGCCATGAAAGGATTTTGGTTCACTAACTGCGGGATAGACAGTGTAACTGACTATGTCACAATAATAATGACAGAGCTTGGGCCTCAGAGGCACCTAACAAACAGTGTAATATAGCCATAAAAGGATTTCACTATGCTGCAGAGATAGACAGTGTAGCTGACTATGTCACAGTAATAAATGACAGAGCTTGGGCCTCAGGGGCACCTAACAAACAGTGTAATATAGCCATAAAAGGATTTCACTATGCTGCAGAGATAGACAGTGTAGATGACTATGTCACAGTAATAAATGACAGGGCTCAGGACACCTATCTAACAGTGTAATAGAGCCATAAAAGGCTTTCACTATGCTGCAGAGACAGGCAGTGTAGGTATGTCACAGTAATACAAAAAGGCTCTGGGGCACCTAACAAATAGTGTAATACAGAAATAAAAGGCTTTCACTATGCTGCAAAGAGAGACAGTGTAGCTAACTATAAATCATTAACTATCACCCTCTACTGGGACACCAAAAGAAAATCCAATCATATAATAAAGTACAAGCAGAAACTCACTCCAACCTATTATGAACTACAAATGGCATCACTGAAACTCCTGCTCCTCCTACTTCTAATGTCAGGTGGGATACACCCAAACCCTGGCCCTGTCACACTCAAGCCTACAAAAACAGTGAAAGCTGGTAGTGGTCTCTCCATTATCACCCTAAATATCTGCAGCCTCCTTCCCAAACCGGCATCTCTTCAAACTCTCATTGGACAAAAAACCCCAGATATATTAGCCATTGTGGAAACCTGGCTGTCTCCCAGCACCCCGGATCATGCAGTCTCACTTGAAGGCTACAATCTTTTCAGACTCGACCGGGCAAGCAAGAAAGGTGGGGGCTGTGCTATCTACATAAAGGACAACCTCTCCTGTCAACGTGGCAGCTTCACCCCCACAAATACTCAGGTGCAACTTCTATCTATCAAATTGCTCCTCGGTGCACAAAAAAAGTTCTCACAGTGGCCGCAGTCTATATCCCTCCAAAAGACCACCGTACTAGTATCAAGTCAGTACCTGATTTTGTAAGCCTGCAACCCCCTGAAAATGAGCTCTTCCTCCTCGGGGACTTAAATATAAACTGGCTCGCCTTCGACACTGGCTCCTACAAAGATGACATCCTAGCAGCAAACCTGATGCAGATGGTAACCTCCCCAACCCGGAAAAATTACAAAACTGGTACAAGCACCCTTATTGACTGGGTTCTCACTAATCACCCTGACCGGATAAAAAACATTAAAGTTCTCCCTGACTCTCTCAGTGACCACTCCCCAGTGTCCTGTACCTGGTCTAATAAATTTCTCAAGCCACCCCCCAAAGTTATATCAAGCAGAGTATTGCCTCATGGGAATCTTATCAAATTAAAGACCTATCTCCTGCAACAGGACTGGACACCAATTTTCGAAATGACTGATGTTAATGCTGCACTAGAATACTTCATCAGAACCTTCAATACTGCATGTGACTTGTATGCCCCAGTAAAAAAGTGTAAAATCAAAGCACTATCAAATCCATGGATTACTGACAAACTATTTGCCCAGCTCAAGGCTCGGGACCACCTCTGGGCCATAGCCAGGGACACAGGCTCACTGCATGATACCCTAAAATACAAGCAGGCACGTAACAGATGCACCACACAAATTAGGCAAATGAAGAGCGCATATTTCAAAAACACCCTTGAATCCACCTGGGGTGATGGAAGGGCCTTTTGGGACAACATCCGAAATATAATGGGTAAACAATCAAAATCATCACCCACCATTATGAAAGTTGATGGATCCACCACTCTTGACCCAAAGACTACTGCAGATGCTCTTAATAAGACGTTCACAGACCTCAGTGGGGTCCTCCCCCCAGATTTCTTCTCGGACTTACCTGTACCTAACCTAGTATCACAAAACACCCCTTGTGACAAACCACAATTTTATTTCAAGAAAATCAAAGTGCATGAAGCCTACAAGTACATAAAAAGGGCCTGCTCCAAACCCTGAACAAGTAGTGACACCCTAGATCTAAAAATCCTGTCTCTCACCCTGGACGAAGTGATCCACCCCCTTGCCAAAATTCTTAATCTGTCCCTTTGCCAAAGTCAATTTCCCAACAGATGGAAGTCTGCCATAGTCATGCCAGTGCACAAAGGGGGTGACAAAACCTCAACAGGTAACTACCGACCGATATCAATACTCCCACCCCTCTCCGAAGCACTTGAACGTATAGTGGCAGATCAACTCTGTGATTACCTGGACAAGTACAATCTACATTGTAATCAACAGTACAGCTTTAGGAAAGGACATAGTACTACAACAGCCTTACTTGACTTATCTGGAGAAGTCCACTCAGCCCTGGACAAAGGGTGCCAAACCGGTGCAGTCTTTATTGACCTCACTATAGCTTTCGACACAGCCCATCATGACCTACTTACCTCCTTACTGACCAGCCAAGGCCTGGCTGAAGGTCCTAGTGCTTGGGTAAAAAGTTACCTGTCAAATCAGTCACAGGCTGTAAAAATTTCTAATAAACTCTCCGACTTCAAACCAGTCCTCTCGGGTGTACCGCAGGGATCAATTCTTGGCCCGCTCCTCTTTAGCCTGTTCCTTAACTCCCTCCCAGATTTCTGCCCGGAAAAAATTATCTTATATGCTGATGATACTGTAATTCTCTCTTCTCACAAAGATCCAAACTCCCTACGCAAAAGCCTGCAAACTGCCTTCTCTAGTGTTGAAAGGTGGTTCCTGGATAGTAAACTTGTGCTTAACCATAATAAAACAAAAGCCATGCTTTTCACCAATCACCAAAACAAAAATAGAAATACTCCACTCACCATACAAACCTCTGCTGGAAATACACTGGACCAAGTAAATACTTTCAAATACCTTGGCATCACTTTTGACCAAGGGCTCACCTTTGCAACCCACATTGACAACACGGCAAAAACAGTGAACCAACGTCTTGGAATACTATTTCATAACCAACAATTTCTAAACCAAGCGGCATTAAGGATAGCTATACAGAGTTCTATAATCTCTATAATTGACTATGGCCTTATTATCTATGGCTCAGCCACCACCACAGCACTAAGGCGTATCTCAATCACTCTAAATAAGGCTTGCCGGCTCCTCACGGGGGCTCAAAGAATGACACACACGTGTGAGCTTTACTATGAAACAGGCTGGTTGCAACTATCAAATCGCCTTATATATCTCACCTGCATAATGGCAAAAAAATCTATCTTGGGACTGACTCCATTATGTATCCAAAACCTACTCTGTCTAAGTCCTGGCTTATGACCCTCCACCAGATCTGAACACCAACCATTCCTGGTTCCCAGATGCCGGACCTCACAGGGACAAAGAACATTCGCATACAGGGCCCCAACATGGTTCAATGCTCTAAGTCCACCTACTCTATCCTCAACCTCACTCGGAGCTTTCAAAACCATGCTGTATGCCCACTTCACTACCACTAGCAACTGTGATTGCATTAGATAAAGACTACTACTCCTCATGACCATCCTCACATCCAAGGCCTACTCTCCTTGTCTAATGAGCCCTCACGTACCACTACTATTCCTGTCTGCCACCCAACTCACTCTTCCCCCCCTTTCTGTCCCCTCTCACTGACTCTACTGCCCACCACTTTCCCTCCTTTCTTGCCTCCCTTTGGCTCCTAATGATCTCCCTCTCCCTGGAAGTTTCTTTATTTCCAAATTGTCTACTCCCTTTAAACTGTTAAAAGCATGTTTATTATGTAACTTCTAAATGTTACTGCCTTAAACTGTTAATAGCAAATTTATTATGTAACTTTTCCATCTGGCATTACTTGTAATGTGTATTATAATTAATGGTGTCCTCTATTTTCCATAAGGAAACCATGGCATAATTTGTCGTTATAAAGGAGCATTTATAATGGCAAACACACGCACGGTTTCCCCCTCTCTGTGCATGCACCTGCTCAAACTCTGCTCACTTTTTACTTCCCGAACCACAAACCCAACCTGAAAAGAAACTGCCACGGACACTCAGCAGTAAGTAAAATAAAACTTAAATTAATTGTACCACATTGCTATCGGATCGATCCTCCCTTACAATACTGTCGAAAAAATGTTTCAAATAAGAGAGCCGACGGAATCGGACTGCGGTAGCAGTGGCACAGCAGCCTTTTTATTTTAGATAATTTCTGAGGCAAAGAAAGCCAACAATTATATAAAATAAAATATAGGTCTGGGTGTGTGATTTACACACACACACCCTCGGGGTTGATACTTCCATAAACCCCTCGAGCTTTGTTCTCGGGCTTTATGTAGCATCAAACCCCTCGGGTGTGTGTAAATTCTCGTTACACACCCAGACCCATACTTTATCCTATATGTTTTGTTTGATGTTCTTTGTGACGTGGAACCTTTGTAAAAGAGCCCTGGCTCAAAGGTATTAATTTCTAGACCAATAAACTAAATTAAACTAAACTAAACTATGCCTCAGTAATAAATTACAGGGTTCTGGGGTACCTAACAGAGAGTGTTATATTGTGCAGCTGTAAAAGGCTTTCACTATGCAGCAGAGACTGACAGTGTAGTTAACTATGTCACAGTAATAAATGACAGGGCTAAGGGGCACCTAACGGAGCCAAAGACGTTCACTATGTTGCAGAGCCAGACAGTGTAGCTGGCTACTGTCATATTAATAAATTAAATGCCTCAGGGGCACCTAACTAACCAAACAGTGTAATATACTTTAATTTTCAAACCAGCTACCCAGTGCCTTCTATTTATGTCTATTTCTTTTACCCCCACTTTGATCCTTCTCTGTTCTCTCCTTAGTCCCCAGAACCACCTCCACAACTGAGGCTGACCCCAGTCCCCGGCTGAGATTGTTTCAGTCAGTCCCCCACCCCACTATTTCTCTTTCACCCTTTGCTCCTCATTCATTCATGTTTAAGTTTTCAACTTAATTGAGGCCTTCTTTTATGGTCAGTCAGCTGTGACCTGTGATTGATCTGTGCTGCGCTGTAGTCTAGCATGAGAGTGCACATAGAGCTGCTGCATCCACTGCTGCCAGGTGCCTACTGCATGCCACACAGGCTCACACTCACAGCAGATGGAGCACAGACATCACTGATCAATCATGTGTCAGCCTGGTGTAATGTGCTCTGATTCTGCTATAAGCTCAATGAAGGACCTCACAGGCTGCCTTAATGCCTGTTTCCAAGTCCTTTATCCATAACTGTTGCCCACGCCAAATTACCCAACTTGAGAATTACACTTTCAAGTTGGGAAGGGTAGTGCTTTACCCAAACTACCTTTCCCAGCCAAAAATAGGTGATACCCACACTACCCAATCCAGTTACCCAATGAGTAGCCCATGCCTAGTTAGGATGACTCTCTATTTGGGTGGGCTGATGCCCTTCAATAGTTATGTTGATCCAGAGCTCCTGAAACTAAAATAATTAAGCTAAAATAAAATAAAGTTTTTAAAGAAAACCCTCCTTTTCATCATTTTTATTCTTCCTAGCTCTACTCTACCTATTTTTGGCTAGGTATGGTAGTTTGGGTAAGCACTATCCTTCCCAACTTGAAAGTGTGATTCTCAAGTAGCATTTGTATTTGACCTTTGGCCCAGACTTTAGATGAACGAGGTGTGAACAAGCTTGATACATCCAGCAGACCAGACCTGAGTTTGATTCTCACAACCTCCACTTGCATACTGTGTGACTCTGAGCAAGTCACTTAACCGCCCAGTGCTCCCAGGTCACCCCTGAAAACAGGCACTTGTGCCTAGTGTTCCTTACCTGTTTACCAAAGACTAAAATAAATAAATAAATAAAAATACTGAAACACTTACCCAAGTAGTAGACACAAGGAAGAGTTATTAGGAAAGCTGTACCTCACTCAGGATAGTAATTTTACTCATACACCCTTGGTTGTGCAATTGTGCCCTTTGTCACAGTACCATAAAAAAGCTGGTATGCTGAAATGGGGCCAGATAGATAGATAAATGAATAGCGCTCCTAGAAAAAAAAAGATATGTGATAAAAATAACAAAGCAGGTGCTGAAAAGAAATGATGATAATAATGAAACAATTTTTGTGTTGTTAAAGGTCCTAATTAAAAAGAAAATGGGCTTATTTCAATAATAAAGTGTCAGTAGTCCATTAGACCTATTTCTATGCACTACAATTAATTTGGTGCTTGTAAAAACATTAGGAAATAAAATAATAGGAGCTTTTGTTTTACTTGTTCCCTCTGAGGTTCCTTAGGGGACGGCCTGCCCCAGTGACAATGTCTTTATACCAAAGGAGAGTAATGACCTCACAAAAATGGGAGGATCCAGTCTGTTTACAAATTCATTTATTATCATTTTACAGAAAAGCTATCTTTCTCTTATATAACATTGGTAAATGTAATGGGTCCATTTCTGCATGATTGTCAACATGGTAAATGTGAAAAGACTGTTGAAATAAAGATATTTAATTTTAAAAACTTAGGTAGATCACATGATGCACTGGGGGAGGATATAAAGGTTTAGGACTTGTAAAGTAATAGAAATAGATGGTGAAAGGGATACTGACCTTCAAGGAAAGAGGACGTGTGAGTTGTCATGCCATGGAAGATTAACTGAGAAACATCTGAAGAAAAGATTGTTTCTGGAAATGTTGCTGTGATTCAGCATTTGTATTTGATTTATTTTCTTAGAAAAAAGTAATTTTTTTTTGTAAATGAATAAATATCATGCTTTGCATGCAAATCTGCTTTTTCTGAGTATCTGTCCATCTGTCATCCCACACCTTCACAAAGCTCAATATGATTAGCTGTGCCACTGAGCACACAAAGTCAGTATTAGTCAAACTGGACCCTTCAAACCACCCAATATGAAAAGGATGGAGATGGAATGAGTGAATTAACCAGATGTTCACAAGTATGTGCAGAGTCCTAGTCTGACGGCATGTACAGTAGTCAGTAGTTAACTACTAGAGATTTGGCTGTCTGGAAACCACAGCAGAGCTTGCACAGGGGTTGGTGGTGCTTGGAAACCAAACAGAAATAGTGAACACATAAAAGTCCAGAACATACCACCACATTAAAAAAACAGATGTCAAGCTCGAAAATCTGTTTGTGTAAAGGGCTAAGTTGTTGTTTTATTGAGAATCAAACATCGAGTCACTTACTAGCCCACCTAATGCATTTTTGATCATCCCAATCCTTTATCAAAGGCTAGGGCACATATAACTAACAAAAAATAAGTAGGCACATACATGTGACATCACTATGACATGACAAACCAAGTTTAAAATCATTGGTAATCAGTAAAAGCTATGTTAATTAAAAAGGCAATACGGTGAGTGATAGACAAAAGAATAGAAGGGAAGGGGAATGGGTGGAAGGGGAAATGGTAGAAAGTTAGACAAGAAAACATTATCTGTCTAAATTTTATACAGTATATACTGTAGAATAGCATAGACAGAACACATTTTTCTAAAAATCTTAAAATACACGTGTATCAGGAGATAAAATGCCATATAAGTGGAAAGAATACACAGAAGTAATAAGAATCAAATCTTTTTGGATCAACCCAGTATTTGATTTCTTGTTATTATGACTCATTAATACTGAGATCGCCAATGGGCCAATAGCAGGAAAAAGCAGAAGGGGAAAGGGGAAGGGGGGGGCAGAGGTAGAAAGGAAAGCAAAAAGCAACTGTTGTATAATTTGATTGATCCTGTGTTAACAATACACATTTGGTACTTGAAAATGTCATACTGCATTTATGTCTATAATCGCAACACCTTGTGGGTAATTAGGTTTACATTTGGATCATACAATAAATAAAACCCCTATTCAAAAACACCAGTATTTGGTCAAATAGTAACTCCAAACAAATTCCCTGTTGGGCTTGCACTAGTGTTTGAACTAATGCTTGCATATGTCCAAACACCCATAACTGGCAATGAGTGGAGTGAATTGGAAGGGGGGAGGAAGGAAGGGAAAAAGTGGGGATAAATCATAGATAGATGCACACTCTAGCAATAGTAAGGGAGAATAGTATTCTAGAGTGGGAATATTCAGTTTAATTAAATTAAAATTAGGATCCTTTCTAATGTATGCACTCATTCTATCACATAAATAAAATATCTGGTACACAATTCATAGAATGAAGATCCTTTTGTAGATTCACGTAACAAATGGGCAATGTCATCAAGACACTCACATGTAAAACGGCCCACATAGTTTATGATTCATAAATAATTGTCTTCTATTCCTAAGTAGAGGTGCATAAAATTTATATTCTGCCGGTGAAGTGGCCGCGAAGTGGCCAAATTCACCATGCAGAGTAATCCGCGAAATTTCCTTCCATTAGATGGAATTTTGCCAAGGCAAACTATCACCTCCCACGTGCAAAATTCTGCCTTCCACAGTGAAATTTCACCTTCTGCGGGTGTAATTCCACCTTCCACAATGAAATTTCACCTTCTGCAGGTGAAATTTTACAGCAGAAGGCAGAATTTCACCACAGAGGATGAAACTTTGCCATTTCGCAGGCAAAATTACACCTTCCATGGGAGAAATTTTGCCTTTCTACCGGGTGAAATTTCATATTTTGCTCCATGAAATGGGTGAAATTCACGGATTACTCTGCGTAGTGGAGTTTTCTCACTTTGCCCACCACTATTCCTAAGAAAGGGTCTAATATCATATGTGGTGTTCAGACCTGGACCTCTTGCGGCTCCAAGATTAATTATCCGAATTGCCTCTCTCTTAAAGACTAGATCATTGTAGTTACCTCCCCCAGTCTGGGATTCACTTTATCATTATATGTAAAATGGAATACATGTTCCTGTCCATCCTTGACTCCCAGAATGTGTGCCACAGTGGCATAGGTAACATCTCTCTTTTTTATCACCCACATATGTTCGTCTACCCTAACCTTCAGACTATGGGTGGTTTTACCAATGTAAAAGGCATTGTACATACAGTACATTCGACCATACAGATGTGACAGCCAGGATGAGAGGTAGAAATGCTACAGAATATCACAGAATGCTGCAGTTTACTAGGGGGCCATTGTAAGTCAATGGCAATTACAACTTTTTGTCATGCAGGATTTTGTGACATGTCATTACTGCATGATACTGTGCTTCATCATGGCTTACTCCTTCACCCCTTGAATGCTGCAGGTAATCAGTTATCTGATTTCAAAATTTCTTTGATTATGACATCTTTTAAATGTTGTCCCACTTGTTATATGCTCACAGCATTTGCTGTCTGCAGGTAGTGTATGTATTCATACTAAGTTCAATTAATGTAATAAAAGAATTAGTTACATTAAAATATATTTAAAAAATCAAATATTCATCCATAGATGGAGAATATTGTAAAGAAGACCTTACATTTACTGTATTTTATTTAAAAAAAAATATTTTTTTGATGCAGAACTTGTTTGTGGATGTCTGTATTATTATAGTATACAGTTTAAAATTTATGGGGCCAGAGAATATAGAAACTGATATGAGGTAAAGCAGAGACTAAATGGGGTACAGTACGCTTTGAATCAGCAAAGACTACAAACTAATATTGTAGCTCACATTGAGCTGTGGCAGTCTTAGTGGGTTTTGCATACTCTTGTCACAACATGAAAATCAACAATCCCCAGAGGATACCAGTACTGTATATGCCATCACTACCTTCCACAAGTAAGCAACAGTAATTAATAGTCATTCCTTACACAAATGTTTTCACCCCAGTTTGTAGTCTGCTTTATCCAATGTAAATTAACTGCATTTGGAGCTAAACTGGTTCAGCCAAGTTCTCAAAGCTGAATTAAATTTGTGGGGCCTAACTTAAAGCTGAATTGAAGTAGCCACTGGCCAACATCTCACACCCTTAACCATGACAACCAGTCCTCTGTTCTGTCTTATCACTTACTTAACATTTTGGCTCTTATGATGTTTGTACATAAAGGACATATTTCTGAGGGCTTTATAGTTTATCAGAAAACAAAAAGTGTTGCTAAAGTTGCCATTCATTAATTTGCATATGTAGATAATTGTAAATAATATTTTGATATCAACTTAATGAATCTCAGCATTCAGTGTACTATTATAATGGTATTCTAAGATATTACAGCAGAAAGTCAGATGTCCCTGAATTGTATTTGCTAGCTTTCTAATTTTTGTGTATTACTGAACTCAGTCTAATTCCAAAAATCAAATATGCTTACAGTTATAGAGTATATTATCATATAACTATCTAGTAATTTATTTTCAGGTGATATTATATTACTTATGTTAACTACAGTTAAAAATCATGGTGAAAAAAAATGCAAAAGTGACAGGAACAAAAAACACTTTGGGAATATAAGGTCCAATTCTGGAGCACTTAGTGTCTTTTAAAAGAAAAACAACTTTCTATATCAAGATGAAAGTTCATTAAACAAAAGAAATCACAGGGGAAACTCTTAGCCTAACCTTTTAGGCATTTTAAATATGCATTATATTTCCAGAAAGGTTATTGAATGTCAGAAATAATGAATGTCAAAAAATGTAATATTATATTCATGCAAGGTGTATGCATGCCATTCTTAATTGAAAAGACCACAAAAAGATAATGCAGATGACAATGTGGCTTATTGGTCAGGTATCTCCCGTGGATGGGTCATCAGTGCAGTGCCACTCTCATGCATAAAATAAGGTCTCCAAACAAGTGCTAACCATTCCTGAATTTATTCTGATTAGCAGTTATGCTGAAAGAAAATCAAATGTAAGGCAAATTTACTGACATGCCTGCAGCTCTCATGCTCCTCTTTGGGGTTACATATCTCTAGGCTAAACTGCAACATCTTTGATGTGAACATGTCTCTGACACACACATCCATTTGACAAAGATGTTGTGACATGGAAACACTGCAAAACAGTTTGGAGATATAATCACATATGACCAAACTCTGTCTGTATGTTTTATTGTGCTAAACTGAGCTGGGACTGTTGAACTGAATGATACAGCCAGTTGAGAAACTATGGGGTCTAGGCACAAAACCATGGATTGCCTATACTCCACATATCCGCAGTGCACAGGCAACCCTATACTGGAATGCCATGATCCAGTGGACACCCCTGCAACATAAATGGAAGGGACACATGCCCCTTGTGTACTCAGTCCCCAGCCATTCAGGCAGCTATGCACTGTGAGTGGTCCAGAAGCATGTCTGAGGGTGTGCCTACACTATGCACCATTCACTAAGGCATGGAGTGCTGGATGAGGGTGGTGCTGGATTCATTATCAGGGACCTTGCCGTATCTTTTATGTGGACCCTCATGACAATTGCCAGCTGCAGCGGGAAAGTGGCATACCCCCCACCATACTCTACACCACCGAGTTGACAGGGAGGGCTGAGGACAGCCATTTGGGCACGTGCCCATACTTTGCTCATTGTCTGATTCCACACTTTTCCAGAAACCACTGCTCATGTGGAGCAGGGAATCCACTTCGGTACCCAGGACATGCATCCAATTGGATGCCCCCCCAATGCAGCTGTGCACCTGGAAGACATGGCCACAGACAGGCACCATGTGGAAACACGTAGTTGTGTATGCTCTGCACCCTGTGCCTGTCCCCAGGTATGGATCTACATGAGCCACGTATGCACAAATTGCACATGCCTGGCCCCCAATAGTGCATAACCCCTTATGTGAATAGAAGATGTAAAACTAAATAATAGCAAAACCGGCATGGCGTCATAATGTCATGGTGAAAACCACGCACATCAGAAATGCTGCGTGCAAATCAGGGTGCATCAAAATAACATCAGCATAATAAGCCAACAAAACAACAACAGCTCATGCAGGAGCAATATATTTGTTTTTGCGGGGTGTATGCCCCACACTCCAGGTGTTAGCATGACTCAGATGGTAGCACATCTGCCTCTGGACCAGAAGGTCTTGGGTTCTTGTCCCACACCGGGATTGGACTTGCACCTAAAAAATTGCTGGCATCCGAGTGCAATATTAGGGGGTGCTGTACTGCTGGGGTGTGCCATCCTTCGAATGAGATGTTAAACCGAGGTCCCTTCTGCCCCTCCTGGTGTTGTCCTGGTGTGTGTCCAGGTGGAAGTAAAAGAACCCAGGGCACTCTTCGCAAAGAGCAGGGAACATTCCTGGTATCCTGGCCAACATTCCCCTTTCCATAAAACTGGTTCATGCAATCATCCATGCTGTGTGTGGGAGATGATGTGCAATATGGCTGCCTCCACACTTTCAGTCACTTCACTACCAGTCTAGCATTGCTTGTAAAGCACTTTGGAATACTGCGTTTGAGAAGCGCTATATAAATTCTGATTCTTCTTCTTCTTCTTCTTCACACCCCTGACATGAGGGACTGTGCCCCCCCCACTTCACCCAGACTTATTTTAATCAACTCTGGGGGGGACATAGACGATGGGGAAGACAGCAAACTTGGACCAGGGCAAAAGCTTTTTTTTTTTTTTTTAAATGCATTACAGTGGGACCTGGGGAGGGCCAAACTACAGCCCCAGGTCCCTGATGCTGTTGGAGGCAGGTGCTCTAGCCACTCCACCACAGAAGTGGCTCAACCAGGTACCCCATCAGTGTATTTCATGTTCCTGCAAGACAACCTACAGTGACAGGGGAAGCAGTTCTTACCACAAGCTAAAAAAACCCTGTCACTGTAGAGCCATTTGCGCCATTCCATGCACTTTACTCCATGCGCAGTTTTGTCCATGCTATATTAACCCAGTAACATAGAAACATAGAAACATAGACTTTGACAGCAGATAAGGACAGCTTGGCCCACCTAGTCTGCCCATTTCCCTACCTAGAGGATAAGCTGCAGATCCTATTTAACCAACAGCCTAGTTCTTCCTACCCCCCCACAAAAATTACCTTATGTCTGTCCCATGGATTCTTGAATTCTTCCACAGTTTTAGACCCCACAACCTCCTCAGGAAGGCTGTTCCATGCATCCACCACCCTCTCTGTGAAAAAATACTTTCTCACGTTGCCTCTTAGCCATCCCCCCTCTATCTTCAAATCGTGTCCTCTTGTTCTTGCACATCTCTTTTTCTGAAAGATGCTTCCCTCTTGGACTTTGTTGATTCCACTGAGGTACTTAAACATTTCTATCATGTCCCCCCTCTCCCCTCCTTTCCTCAAGGGTATACATATTAAGCTCCTTTAGCCTCTCCTCGTATGGCTTCCCTTGCAGAACCTGCACCATTTTAGTTGCCCTCCTCTGAACTGGCTCCATTCTGTCTATGTCCTTGCGGAGATGGGGTCTCCAGAACTGGATGCAGTACTCCAGATGGGGTCTCACCAACTGTCTGTACAGGGGATAACAACCTCCTGTTTTCTGCTGGTGATGCCTCTCCCTATATATCCCAGTATCCCCCCAGCCCTCCCTACCACCTTCTCACATTGCTTGCCAACCTTAAGGTCATCTGATATGTTTACCCCCAGGTCCCTTTCCATTTTTGTTGTTGTTACTACCTCCCCCCACTGTGTAATCTTCCCCTGGGTTTTTGTTTCCCAGGTGCATTACTTTGCACTTCTTTGCACTGAATCCTAGCTGCCTTACTTCTGACCATTCCTCCAAGTCCATCATTCCTTGCCAAGTCCCTTCTCACCCTTTCCGCGCCTCCTTGTGTATCAACCCTGTTGCAGGTCTTTGTGTCATCTGCAAAGAGGCATACTTTTCCTTCCAGTCCCTCTGCAAAGTCACTTATAAAGACATTAAAAAGGACTGGACCCAGTACTGAACCCTGCGGTACCCCACTAATAACCCTCTTTCTTCAGAGTGGACTCCATTTACAATTACCTTCTGTGTCCTGTTGTTCAGCCAATGTTTTACCCAGGCTACCACCCTGGGACCCACTCCAAGGCTGGTTAGTTTGACTACTAATCTTTTGTGGGACTGTGTAAAATGCCTTGCTAAAGTCTAGGTAGGCCATGTCCACAGCCCCTCCCTGGTCTACTACTTTGGTCACCCAATCAAAGAAATCAATTAGATTCTTCTGACACGACCTTCCCATTGTGAACCCATGCTGTCTTGGGTCCTGTGCCCCACTGGCCTCTAGGTACTCAACAATTCTTTCCTTCAGAAGTGATTCCTTCACTTTTCCTACCACAGAGGTCAAACTAACAGGTTTGTAGTTTTCTGCCTCTGTCTTGCTCCCACTTTTGTGAAGGGGAATCACATCAGCCTTCTTCCAGTTCTCAGGTACCCCACCATCCTCCCATGATTTGTTATAAAGGGTAGTCAGTGGTGTCACTAGTTCTCTGCTTAATTCTTTTAGAATTCTGGGGTGAATTCCATCTGGCCTCATTGCTTCGTCCACCTTCAGTTTTAGGAGTTCTTTCAGAACCCTTTCTTCTGTGAAAGGACTGGGATTCCCCCCAGAGTGTTCCTGTTAATTGGATTAGGCACCTCCCCCACTTCCTCTTTTGTGAATAGTGAACAGAAGTATTCATTCAGTATCCCTGCTTTTTCACTGTCACTCTCTGCCCACCCACCATCCATTCTATTCAGCCTCATTATCCCTCCCTTTGTCTTTCTATGCTCCCTGATATACCTATAAAAGGTTTTATCCCCCTTCTTAACTGAGTTGGCTATCTTTTCCTCAGTTTGTGCCTTTGGTATTCTGACTACCCTTCCTGCTTCCTTATGCCTTAACTGGTACAGTTCTCTGTCTGATCCTCCTGTGTTTCCTTATACTTCCTAAATGCTATATTTTTCTCCCTAACCTTCACTGCCACTTCTGTTGAGAACCATAGTGGCTTTTTCTTTCATTTTGATTTGTTTATTTGCTTCACACAAAGACTTGTTGCCTCTGTGATGGCAGTTTTGATATTCCCCCATTGTTTCTCCAACCGTCCTTCTAGCCTGTTTGCTAGTGCTTTTCTGAGGCACTCTCCCATCTTGCCAAAGTCATCCCTCCTGAACTCCAGAACCCTCACTTTTGTATGGCTTGACTCTGTAGCTGAGTTTATCGTGAACCACACTGTTTGGTGGTCACTTGTTCCCAAATGGCTACCCACTTCTAGATCTGAGATCCTCCCACTGTCCCTATTTGACAGTACGAAGTCTAAGATTGTTCCCTCATGAGTAGGTTCCAAAACTAGCTGTCTGAGGCACGCCGCCTGAAGGGCATCAAGAATGGACCTGCTTTTGGCTGTGGCTGCAGCAAAGGTGCTCCAGTTAACATCTGGTATATTAAGGTCCCCCATAAACAGTATCTCCCCTTTCTCTGCCATCCTAAGTATGCCTTCTATCATATCATTGTCCATTCCCTCTTCCTGACATGGGGGTCTGTATAGAACCCTTGTGAGGATTGTGGTGCCATTTCCAGTCTCTAAGGTGACCCACAGTGCCTCTTCTCCTTCCTGCGTACTCTTTTGTTCAGTTGCTTTTATCCCTTCCCTTACATAGAGAGCTACTCCCCCCCTCTTCTGCCCTCCCTGACTCTCCTGTAGGTTGCGTACCCTGGTATGTGAACATCCCAGTCATGGTTCTCTGTGTACTGTGTTTCTGTGACTGCTACAATATCCAGGCATCCCTCTTCCATCAAGGCCACCAGTTCAGGGAGCTTGTTGCCCAGACTATGGGCGTTGGTACTCATTACCCTCCATTTCTTGATGGCCTTACCCCTTTTTGCCCCATCCCTGTCCTTATTGCATTTGTCACTTTCTCCATTTACCCCTGCGCTTCTCCCTATTGACATCTCTATTTTGGTGTCTACCTCACTTAGTACCCTGATTTTTTTGGGGGCTAGGATTTCCCTGCTCCTTTTCAGTGCCTCCCCCCTTGGCTAGCTTAAATGCTTGCCAATGAAGTATTTAAACCTATCATCTAGGATCCTGGTTCCCCTCCTGGACAGATTCAGACCGTCAAACCAGTATAGGCCTGCATCCATCCAGGTGGACCCCCAGTTCCCAGTGAAGCCAAATCCCTGAACTCTGCACCAGTTTTTCAACCACTGGTTGAATCCCATTGTGTGGAGCACCCTAGCCTCATCTGTGCCATAGACAGGCAGCACCTCTGAGAAGGTTACCGTGTGCGCTATTTGTATAAGGCCCCTCCTCATCTCCACAAATGCTTCTTGCACTGCTCTGATCCCTTTTGTAACCCTTTCCTAGACACCCAGTACCAGCAAAACACATACTTCAGGACCTAAATAAGCATTTGCGCTTACTTACACAGCCTTAAAATCAGTGTAGCCAAATGCAATGTGCTACACCCATGGAGGAAAAACAGAAGTCAGACTTGGACACTGCATGGCACTCCTCTTGCTGTAGTCAAGAAGGAAAGGACCTGCGGTCAAAATAGACATGGTGATGAAACACAATAAGCAGTGTATGGCTGCTGTAAAGAGGGCTTGCAGAATGCTGGTATGCAACAAAAATGGTTTGACCAGCAGAGCATGGGAAGTCCTGTAATACTGCCACTTTACAAGACTCTATTCATACCCCATCTGAAGTATTGCATGTAGCTGTGGTCTTCACCATATACTAAGGACATTGAGTCAGTCAAGAGGGTGCATAGACACCCAAACAATAAGCAAAATGAGGGACATAAGTAAAGAGAGGATGATGGTGGTGCTTAACTTGTTCATAAAAACAAGTTAGAGCACACCATGCCCCCACAAGGGGTAAATGTAACAATAAACATATTTTTTCAGCCTGGATTGGCAACTTACTATTTTGATTTCCAAAGGAGTCCGGGTCTCTTGGTATTCACCACAGGGCCCTGCTACTGTTTTAAAAATAATACTCATGATGGGCGTTGCTGTGATAGATATGAAATGTACAGCAGCTCTGATTGAGCCCGCTGCTGTTTTCAAAAATTATACCTTTGGCAGGCATTGATGAGGTAGGTATGAGTGGCATAGCTGCTCTGAGTGAGGCTGCTGCTGTTTCCAGAAATTATACCCTTGGTGGGCATCAAAGTTACATACTATAGAACTGATGATTGACAAAAGGAAACTAAGAGTAGTGTGGCACATGTGGCTGCCATGGTGGCAACGGTGATGGTTCTATTCATTTCAGACACAACCCAGTCATCATATTCAGTATCACTGTTTGCAGGCTGTTGTTCATGTTCAAGGTCAGAATCACATAATTCAGTGTTTGGGACAATTGGGAAATTGTCAGCATTCATTTTAAGAAATGTAAGCCATTTCACATATGAAGGACTTAGCACTGTTCTGTGTTCAGTGATAATTCCTCCAGCTGCACTAAATACTGTATGTGTTCTGAATATACACTTGAAGGTGGACAACTGAGGTACATTATTGCAAGATTTGCTACATCTGACCATATTGTTCTCTCTTGTTTCCAGTAGAGTAATGGATCTTCCTCAAGACATATCACAGTATGGTCTGCAAAGTACTCCAGGATCATTGTTCTGCATGTGATGGCTACCAGTCTGGCAGATGAACCAGCCGCACTTTCTTTACAGGATACCAGTCCATGTTGTGGCTGGTGACTCAGAAGTGATTTGCCTTTCTGATCCTGAACAAAGGATCCCCAAGAAGTAGCTGTAGATGTCCTTTCCCTTGCTGATGACACTTGTGATTGTGAAGAATTGATATATGTGCTATAGTCTATGCTAGAAGAGCACTCTGATGGTTCGGCAGCATCTGACAGCTGTACATCAGAAATGGTGTTGGTGGGGCAATGTCACATTTGGTTAGAAGAAGATCTTTAAAATACTCAATGTCTTCCCCTGCAGAAAGGATGGCTTCAATGTTCCACTTAAAGCAAGGATCTAGCAACTTAACCAACACATAGATGTTATTCTTAAACATGGCATTTAGGCTCTGAGCAGTCAACAGTCTGAGACTCATGTCATCTGCCAGCATAACAGCAGTGCTGACTTTTTTTTGACTGAAAGTCTTTCTTTATGTCATCAAAGAAAATGTAAAGAAATCTTATTTGAGGAAGAATTTGACTAGAGTTGCACTGTTTGCACTGGCATCATGAGTGGCAGCCTCAAATGGCTTCAATAAGGTGACCAAAGATTCAAGTAGAGTCCAGCTGCTGGAAATGAGCAATATGTCAACTTTACCTATTTGATGCTGCATGGTGTAGTTATGTGCAGTTTTTTTTTTCTGTTCAAGAAACCTTTTCAGCATATAAAATGTTGAATTCCAGTGGGTTGAAACTTCCTACTTTAATGTATGCGATGGTAAGCTGTTTGACTTCGGCAGCCCCTTCAGGATGTCTTGTGCTTTCAAAGAATGGCTGAAATGCCCACATATTTTCCTAATAAGACCTATCAGGTTTCCAACATTTCTGTTTCCATTTAAGAGATTACGGATGAGAAGATTTAAACAATGTGCAAAACAACGTATGTGTTGGTAGTTGCCATCTCTAAGAGCTTTGAATCTGTTTGCACCATTATCTGACGTGACAAACCCTGGGTATAAGGAATATGGAATAAGCCATATCTGAAACTGATTTTGCAGATTCTGCAAAATATTCACAGCAGTGTGGTTGTCTTCAAAAATGGTGACACATAATACAGCCTGCTTCCTACTGCTTATGGTAGAGTGGGTATTATTACTTTCTGACTTAAAATGTGCCCAATGAGCTGAAACAGTCATGTAGTCAATTGTTTGGTAGCTGGTCCATACTGTATATTTGTGGTTATGTGAACCTGCTTCACCTCAGAGAGTTTCAACTGCTTAAAGACTTCAGTACACACCAAGTCATAAAACTATGGAACAGCCTTTTTCGGGAAATATGTTTGACAGGGAATGGTGTACTATTATTCAATCCAGTGCATGAACTTGAGGAAACTTTCTTGGGCAACAAAAGCAAACGGAGTTTACAATCAGTCCGCAGCTCTGCAATGGTTCTATTTAACAGATGGTATGATGGACACTTACAGGTAAATTTTGTTGTCCTCTCAACACTTTCTTTTACTGTTAGTTGACAAGAATCACAAGATATTTTTAATTTTGGTGATTTTTTATTTTTCACGCCTTTTTCACGTGGAGTACTACTTTTGGAATTTTGCAGTACTTGACGATGTCAGAAGAAAACAATCTATGTTTGTCTGGGAGGAGTGTAAGAACACATCAAGTAGTTCAATGTCAGTTCCTGCTTCCAGTTCATTTTCACTATGGCCAACACCACCAACACCTCCACTACCATCCATATAAACAGCACTGTCCCGTGGCCTTCCCCACTCAATTGCGTGTTTTGCCTTTACATATCATTTCATTACTGATGTTTCCAGATTTCCTGCTTTTCCACCATGACTGATGCTCTTTTTGCACAGACTGCATACAGCTCAATAGTTGTCTGAAGGGTTAATATAAAATAAATTCCACACTAAAGATTTGCCTTTTGTGCTTTATACTATTCTCATTTTTCATTTCATATTTTTATTCATACAAGTTATATGCATATAAATTATATGAACATACAAAATTATATGAATTAGGATTATCTCAATTGAGCTATTGCTCATTTACAATGAGGTCCTAAAAATTATAACAATAATTACTGTGGTGCCAGGCACTATTTCTTGTACAGTCAAGGGACCTGTAGGAAATCCTATACTGCCATTTCCTTGTTGACATGAATTGTTCTCATTCATGCTTATCTTCTTATTCTTACATTTAACATATGATTTTGTTTTTGCATTTGCTTGCCATGTTTTACAGCGGTGTTCTCTCCTACTCCATCATTGAAACTACACAACTCATCACCAAAAGATTCAGAAGAACTGGAATTGCTGTCATTATCATGTGGGACATAGCCTGGGCTATCCTATTTGCAGTTCCCACTATCACCACCATCTTTATAAGCATTCGCTGCCTCAGCATCGGAGCTTATATTCGAGGAGGATGCCTTCTTGTCCTTGCATGCTGCTTCAGCAGCTGGAAGTATCCTGGCAAATGTGACAAAATGTTCAGTACCTCTACGAGTAACTCCAGTCAGTTATTTCTTAAACTCTACTATCATTTCATTGCTAACCTGCTTTTTTGGTTCAAGAGGACATTTAGTGCCAGTCTGAGTGATGTTATTATTGTCGCTATATTCTTCATTAGTGCTATAATTCATATTGTCCACATCATTTTCAGTTGCACATGCAGCAGCACTGTGCTTCCTTCTAGTAGACTTAGACTGGGAAATATGAGACATGGTAGACACAGCCATGAAAGGAATAGATATTGTTTCACTAACAGTTGCAGAGACATACAGTGTAGCTGACTTTGCCACAGACAATAATAAATGACAGGGCTTGGGGCATCTAGCAGATGGTGTAATGCAGCATAAATGACTTTCACTATGCTTCAGAGAGATGTCACACACAGTGTAGCTACAGTATGTCACTACAGTAATAAATGACAGGTTAAATGGCAGGGCTCAGGGCACCTAACAGACAGTGTAATGCAGCCTGTGGGAGGGTGGGTTGGACGAAGACACAGAAGGTGAGACAAGTTATTTTAAAATATCCCATAGGGCAGTGCACTTTATTACAGAAGGACTTCACACACTTGGCAATACCATAAACAGGTCAACAATGCAGATCTGGAACTTCTGTGTTGCTCATAGTGATTGACTAGTCAGGATGATCATCAGCAATTGTAATAAAACATGGCTTATAGGGCTGTTGGTTCCCACTCAGCCAGTAGGCTCACAGGAACAAATCCAGTGCCTGAGGGTGGTCCTACTTGTACCTCCAGTTTTGCAGCCAATACTTTAGGAAGACCAATCACCCCTCTAACTTCTCAACTCAGCTCTGGTTCAAAACATCCCAGCCTTGACTAGAACCGCCACTGGTCAGTCTTTCTGAGACTGCTTCCAGCACCAACTACTCCCCTCTTGCATCAGCCAGTTTCAGTCCTACAGAGGACTGCTCTCTCCACAGCTCAGAGCTTATCTGCCAGACTCTGCACAGTCAGCTCCTTTTATAGGGCTGAAGATCATGTGACCTGTGAATCATAGCTTTAAATGTTAATTAAATGTTTGCAACAATTTTAAATATGTCTATTTCATACAGAAAAGTAAGCAAACATAAAAAATAATAGTTCAACACAGATCAGCATTTAAACAATCAAAAAATAAAGCAATAAGAAAATAAAGAAAGGAACTTCCTGGCAGGAAATCCCACCTTTCTTGTTCCCAGACTCCCTCATGCTAGAGCTCTATAAAGCCCACAGAGTTTAGCCAGCCTGAACCCCTAGTAATCTACAAAATGGATGCCTACAAATGAAAGCACATGGAGTCAGGCATTTCCCAAACAGGTACATTTTCCTCAACATATAGCAATGTGTACAGTTTTGGCTTAAAGAATCATTTTATCTAATATCAGGAAAATATAAATTAAACCAATATGAAGCAAAAGACATTTCTAATTCATTGTTTGGTAGCAGTTTGTAAAACATTTGTTTGGTACATTTCAAACAGCAAGAACTTTGAGATTCCTAATATCTTCCATACAAACTAAAGGTGGTTTATTGTAGTTCTTCAGTACTTCATATTTTATAGGGACAAAAAACACTTTCTTCCCTAGGTTAACTATTTTGCACATGGAAATTTAACAGGGGAATACAGCACCAAAGTACACAACATGTCTTTTACCCTAACCATGCTAAGACAGCTCTTGTATACTTAATGCTAGCTGTGTATGTATATGTGTGTGGGGGGGTCAGAAGGAGAAGAAGAAAGAGTATTGAAGTATCAGTGCTGGGTGATCAGTTCAGCAAAGACAAGATAGAAAACTAGCATAGAAGAAAGGCTGCAGCCAAAAGTATAGAAAATAAACATTTACATTGCCATACTGTAAGACTATTCCTGCACTGAATATTTCAAGTCTCAACAGGCTCTCATTTTTATTTGATACCTTAAATCTGACTTATTGTGGCTGCAAGGCTTTCCTACAGCCCTTTAAAAACAGATTCTCTATTTTCATTAATCCAAAATACAGTAGAAGGATTTCACCCTGCTATGCAGCCTAAATGGCTTTTGCTATGCTGCAGAGAGACATCACTCATAGTGTAGCTATGTCACTACAGTAATAAACAACAGGGCTCAGGGTACCTAACAGATAGTGTAATACAGCATAAATAGCTTTCACTATGCTAAAGAGAGACATCACACGGAGTGTAGCTATGTCACCACAGCAATAAATGACAGGGCTTGGGGCACCTAACAGACAGTGTAATACAGACTAATTGGATTTTACTGTGCTGCATAGAGACATCACACACAGTGTAGCTATGTCACAAACTGTAATAAATGACAGTGCTTGGGGCACCAAACAGACAATGTAATACAGTCTAAATGTCTTTCACTATGCTGCAGAGAGACGGCACACACAGTGTAGCTATGTCACCACAGTAATAAATGACAGAGCTTGGGGCACCTAACAGACAATGTAATACAGCCTAAATGACCTTCGCTATGTTGAAGAGAGATGTCACACTAGAGATGTTGTGAAGCTAAACTTTGCCTGTGAATTTTGCATGAAGCACAAAACATTAATGCTTCATGGAATTCACAGTGTTCTGGTTGTTCCATTGAAATTCACTTTGCACATTTTTTTCTAAGATTGCAGTGAAATTTGATGAATTTAACCATGAAGCATGAAATTCATGGAAGAAGCATGAAATCTGCGGGCAAAAGTTTGCACTTTGCTGCAAAATTCATGAATTTCACCAAATAGCTCGTCGAAATTTGTGACCTTTATCAATTAAATCTTGGAGAGAATTTCACAGACTTCACACATCTCTATGTCACACACATTGTAACTATGACAGGACTCAGGGCACCTAACAGACAGTGTAATGCAGCCTAAATGGCTTTCACTATGCTGCAGAGACATCACACACAGTGTAGCTATGTCACCACAGTAATAAATGACAGGGCTCTGGGCATCTAAAAGACAATGTAATACATCCTTAATGGTTTTCTCTATTCTTCAGACAGATGCAGAGTAGCTATGTTACAGACAGGGCTCTGGGCACTTAAAAGACAGTGTGTAATACAGACTAAATAGCTTTTACTTTCAGCAGGGTAAGTGGGGAGAAAAGGTCTGTTAGCAGTGGTTGGGGCACTTTGAAAATTGGTACGCAGTGAGTTGGGTACCTAGAAACTTGGGTTTTAAATTGTAACAGGTGGTGTGGGGGAATTTAGCTCAAGAACCTAATCTTGGGGTGAGTAGATTCAGGAAGCACTGTGAATCAGGTGTAATTCAGGGGTGGAGCTGTCAGAGACTTAGTGCCTTCTTGCAAGAGCACTATAAAGTACTTCCACCCTTCCGCTTGCAATGCCAGCGACCCAGGTTAAGAAACAAGCTCGGGAGATCATGTGATGCAGAGCACTGAGCAGAAGCTCCTTCAAGAGGCTCCTGCCTCCTAATCACTAAATCATCTTATTTGGATGTCCAAACTTCTTAATTTCTTCTGTTTTCGTGATTCAGTGCTGTCTAAAAGCTTTGGAAGTCTGGTTTGAGTGTAGTTTCGGCGGATGGAGTCTTACATGAAGAAAGCCCCGCAGAAGCATACTCCACCAGCTACTCCCAAAAAGGCCCCTAAAAAATCCAGGGCTTCGGGTGGGCCTGGGCCTGATCCTCCGAGCCAATGTGGTGAGCAGGAACCCTTAACGCTTTCCAGGTTCCTTGAAGAATTTAAGCCCTTTCATGAGGAAATGAAAGAAGTGGCAATGGATCTGAAATTTCTTTCCAGAAAATTGGACGAAGTCTCACTTTCTGTTTCCAATAATACAGCTCGCATAGTTTCTATTGAGAAAAAGCTTGAAAGTCTCAATCCTGATCTGGTCTCTATGCGTCAGAAATTATCTCATTTTGAATCCAAGCTCGAAGATCTAGAGGGCCGGAGCCATAGAAACAACGCTGTGATTCTCGGGCCACCGGAGGGAGAGGAAGGCCAACATGCTGTGGCATTTGTCCAGAAGCTGATAGAGTGGGTAGTTGGCCCATCTCCTTTTGGCCCTGGTTATATCATAGAGCGAGCTCACAGGTCCCTATGGCCTAAACCCTCCCCAGAGGATCCCCCCTGGCCCATCATCTGCAGGTTTTTGAACTATTTGGAGAGGCAGCACTTTCTGCAGAAAGTACAAGCTTTGCAAGAGGCTCACTGGGAAAACATGAAGCTGAGAATTTCACAAGATTTGCCTGGCTCAGTTCGCATGAAACGTAAAGCGTTCAAACCTATTGTTTCCAAGATAATTGCGGCAGGCTTGAAGTTAAGGATGGGATACCTGGCCAGGCTGCAGATTCTCATTAATGGATCCTGGTTAAACTACGATGATCCTGCAGCGGCCCTGATGAGCCTTAAGTCTATGTTGCCAGATTTATTTAAGGATCCCTGAGATGTTGTGCTCGTAGAATGGAGAGATATATGAAGTGGAGAGCTGGAACTTTGGTTTTTTCCTCTTGAGGGAAACTATTTAGTGCGAAGACGCGGGGAAATATCCCCTATTGGTTTGGACTGGGAGGATCATCACAGGCCATGCTGCCTTCCAGTTTTCTTGACTCCATTTGTAGAGGGCCCATGCTGGTTTGGAGCATGGGACACTTGGGATCTCGGCCAGATCATGGGGGGTTCTATATATCATACTTTAGTAGCTTTTGTGTAATAAACATAGCAGAGAGGGGAGTTCGCTTTGTAGTGATTCAGATTTGCAGTTTTTTAATCTGGATTGGTATTTGGATGGTTTTGGGCTTTCTCTATCATTAATTCTCACCCAGTTATGACCTGGAACTGGTCACCAGAGGGCGTTCCAAGCACAGGTGATTCGCGGGGATGCAGTCCTTAATTCAAGGGGGATTTATCCGACTCTTTTCACTCGACTTGAGTGCAGAACTGTTAATTCTCATATGGAAAGCCTGTGCATTTGGAGGCGGGTTAATTCTGAGTAGAGGCACTTATACGCCCTCCCTCCGGTGCTGTGATTACAATTTTCTTTTCTAGATTCCCGTTCTCAATCTGTGCACATGGTAACTCCCCTCACTGGGTTCCTGGTTTGAGTCTTGGTTTCTCTAAGATTCGCCTAGTGAGGCGAAATGCATACTCCTGCTTTCTCTCTTGGTTCCGTTTGAGTTTCCATGATCACCTGGGTTGTGCATGGATCTCGCTGAGGCCCCTTTTAAATAGGCTCCCTACAAGTTCATACTTTGGTGGGATTGTGGTGAAAGCCCAGGATCATTTTCTCTTTTTTGGGTATAATCAGCACTGTTTTGTTCTCAATATGAAGATATTTGAATGTAATAGTTTTTAGTAATTGCGGACACTATCGAGGGGGTGGGAGAAGAAGGAAAAGCACCAGTACTGTGCTGAACATCGCTTGTGACAGTTTAGAATTGGAGGGGGAGGTTATGGGGTATTGTTGGAGGGTGGGGCAGGGGGATGAGAGGGATCTAAACTTGGGGGGGGTTAGGGAGGAGGGTGGATTTTACTGCAGTAACCCTGGGGGTATGTTTACAGGGGATATATACCCCGTGTGCTGAACTGAATTTTTTAAGTTCAACTATTTCTGGATGGCTAATGAGATAACCTTTGCGACTTGGAACGTTAAGGGGATCAGAAAGAGGTATAAACAATATCAGGTTCTCAAACACTTAAGCTTACTTAGTTCCCAGATAACTTTTTTACAAGAAACCCATTTATTAGAAGTGGAAGCCTTACAGTTAAGAAGGCAGCAGGTGGGATCTATTTATAGTGCTCAGGGATCTACAAACAGTTGTGGGGTCATGCTCATGATTAACAGGGGTATTCCTTTTGTTTCTATACAGGTTATTAAAGATCCCGAGGGAAGGTTTACCCTTGTTAAAGGTACTCTCTGGTCTGTCCCAATATTACTGGGCAGTATTTATGGTCCCAATTTGGATGACCCTTATCTATCATTCTTCCAATGCTTCCCATTCGGACCATTTTAGGGGGTAACTTCAATCAAGTGCTTGAGCCTAATTTAGATAGATTAGGTAGAGCTCTGGGAGGGACCACCCCCAGGCAGAAGGCGTTTAATGATTTATTGGACCAATGAGGGCTCTGCGATGTCTGGCATGTTTTACATCCTGACTCTAGGGAGTTTACCTTCAGGTCTACGACACACTGTTCGCAGTCCCGCATTGATTACATACTCATTTCTCAGTGCCTATTACTCGGGGTTAAGACCTCCTCGATTCAACCTGGCCCAATCTCTGATCATTCATTAGTAGTATGCAATTTGGTACTGCTTAATTTACCTAATAGGGAAACCAGATGGAAACTTAACAACCGACTTCTTAAGGATGTTGATTACTGTAAACTTATAAGGGAGCAAATAGAATCCTTTTTTTTATCTAACCCATTAGATAGTGCAAAGCTAGATATTTTGTGGGGGGCCTTTAAGGCCTTCATGAGGGGGATCCTTATCAGTATGGCGGTTGGTAGGAAAAGGGCACAAGAGAAGGAATTAAAATCTTTATTATCCCAGATTAGATCTTTTGAAGCTAATTTCTCAATTAATCCTCTAGATGAGGATATGAGAAAGCTTCTAGCACTGAAAGATAAATATTTGCCCTGAGGATATAATGTGTTACTTAAAAGACTCTCACTTGCCCTCTCTCTCCGATCAGTACAGAGATTTTATGGTTGTTCCTATTTCTCAGGAAGAAATTGCCAAGGTTATTAGTGAACTACCAGCGGATAAGGTCCCAGGCCCTGATGGATTCTCCCCCTTATTCTATAAAGTCTTCCAGGACCTTCTATTACCAATGCTTTGCCATTTATTTCAGCATATTTTAGCTGGGGCAGAAACAGATTCACACCTCTTTGAGGCTTTGATTGTTCTGCTCCCCAAACCTGATAAAGTCCTTGAGATGGTTTAAAGTTATAGACCCATCTCACTTTTAAATCAGGATATTAAAATTCTCTCCAAAATATTAGCTAACAGGCTAATGGTAGTTCTTCCTGAGTTAATAGGTATTAACCAGGTAGGATTTATGAAAGGGCGTTCATCCTCTGATCACTTACGCACCTTGTCACATGTCTTCTCGGCTACCAGGGACGCTGAGTTCCCTGCAGGCTTGGTCTCCCTGGATGCTGAGTAGGCATTTGATCGAGTGAACTGGAACTTTTTGTTCCGAGCTCTGGAGGCTTTTCATTTTCCTTCCTTGTTTATTTCCTGGATTGCTACACTTTATAAAAGTCCCACTGCAAGGATCTCTGCAAATGGGGCATTCTCTAAGCCCTTTTCGCTTCATTCAGGTACTAGGCAAGGGTGCCCCCTATCTCCTCTATTATTTAATTTATATCTGGAACCTCTTATTCAAAATATCCTCAACAATGTTTCCATACTAGGGGTGAGAATCGGGCGACATGAAATTAAAGTCACTGCATATGCGGATGACCTGTTAATACAGTTGTCTCATCCTGTATCCTCAGTTCTGGCTTTGCTAAGGGAAATAGCAAGATTTAGTGATTTGTCCAATTATAAATTGAATGCTAGTAAATCCCTATTTTTCCCTTTAAACCACAAAGTTTTCAAAAGTGACATTAGCCCTTTTGTTTTATGCTGGACTTCTAGGTCATTTAAGTACTTGGGTATTAAACTTTCTCGTAACCCTCTAACATGGTTTAAAGAAAATCTGGATTCCCTATTGCAGGTGTTTACCCATGACCTTGAAAGGTGGTCTAAACTTCCTATTTCACTATGGGTCCAGATTAACATAATTAAGATGAACATATTCCCTAGAATCTTCTACCCATTATCTCTCCTTAACACCTTTATTCCTTTACTCTGGTTTAAAAAGACACACGGTGTATTTGCTAGATTTATCTGGACCGACAGATATCCTCATCTGGCTTATCATAAATTGGCAGCCCCGAAACTGGAGGGGGGTTTGTGAATTCCCCACCTGGCCATATATCACTGGGCTAGTCACCTTGCGAAATGTTTGAGACGGGTATCTCCCGGCCCAGAAGAAGAGCAACCGGTTTGGCTTCAAATGGAACTGGATGCAATTAAGACCAAGAAGTATGACCCTCTTGCATTATTTTTCTTTAAGTTTTCCCAAGTACGCATGACCGAAGAGTGCCCTATAATAATGACCTCTTTAAAGATTTATTTTCAAATGTGTTCCTTTTTACAATATTCCCCTCATATGGACCTGGCTCAGTCTATTTGGAACTCTCCGTCATTCACTATTAATAAGAATCAGATTTCCTGACACTGGTTGCTTCAATTGGGATAGGGGAAGCTTCTCTCTTTTACGGATAGTGAGGGGCATTGGTTATCAGTGGAAGATATGATTAAGAAATTCTTCATCCTGGTTTCTTTCCATTTTAAAGCTTTACAATTAAAGCATTTACTTGTAATTACCTTTGGTAGTACTCCTCCTTCCCAGACCATCTCTTCTCTGATATCCGAGGTTTCCCCACTCTCTGGTTCTTCTGGTGTAATCTCTAAATTATATCAGGTTTTGTTTCATAAAAAGTATAGGGATCCATTTGGGCCTTCAAAATTCTGGAATAATTTTTTCCCTCAACTTTATTTGGATTGGCACTCTCTCTGGAGTTCATGTCATAAATTTATTTTTCAAGACACACTGCATCTCATGCAATACCATATCTTGCATAACATGTATTATACCCCGGCCAAATTACATAGGTGGGGCTATCTGAATTCTAACAGGTGCAATAAATGTTTCCAGGAAGAGGGTACACTTTTCCACATGTTTTGGTCCTGCCCAAATATTTCCCCCTTTTGGGATTCAATCAAAACTTTCTTAGACCCCCTGCTGGGCCTTCATGAATACTCTGCTCCCGAGATTTGCCTGTTGGGGGACCTGTCTTTCATCAGAGTTAAGGTACGAAATGTCCATATCTCTATGATTGCCTTATCGGCTAAGAAGCTTATTCTTCATCACTGGAAAGACAGGTCCTCCCCCTCTGTCCAGGAATGGGTAAAAGAAATTTTGTCTAATCTGTGCACAGAAAAAGCAATTGCTAGTCTCCATAATAGTTTGGCAGCATATACTAAAATCTGGGATCCCCTTCACTCATTACTCTCTCTGGTTCAAGGCTAAATCTATCTTAGGCTTCAGGCTCTTGTAAGACTTTAAGTAGGGAGCTTGGCATTGACAGGTACTAGGCCAGGTTACTGCAGTAAGGGAGGGTAAGGTGGGTTAGGCAGTTGTTCCTTCACATTGTATTAGAGGATCTTTGCCAATGTTACTTAAACTGCCTTTTATTGTGGAAAATGTATCAATAAACTTTAAACTGAAAAAAAAAAAAGAAACAAGCCCGGGGAGCTGGAAGGCTGGCCAGGAGAGAAGGCTTGAGCATCCCAAAGAGAGCTTGTCTTTTCCAGGGAGGTAGGGAGGGGGGATGATGTCCCGATGCAAGACTGGCCTCAGGTGGAGGTCTGGGGCACAGCATGCACCGAGATGCAGAAAGGGGAAGATGTCGCGGATGTCGGTGCTCTGTACCCTGATATCAGGGGTTCATGTGATGCCCTCAGAAACACCAGAAAAACACTTTCCCAGCTCTGGGTAGACGGAACCCTGGAGGAGACCCTTCATGACTCTCACCTGCCTGGCTGATCCTGGAGCCCGACACAGACAAGAAAGCTCAGGGTGTAAGGGCCCCACCTCGTCCCTGCCCAGGGGTAGAATCAAGGCTACATGGGGGTTCCTGGATGGCATAGGTAGGTGGCAGAAGTAGGAGCAAGACTCCATTGGGGAGAGGGGAGGAAAGAAAGTAAAAAAAAATAAAAAAAAGTACTTCCACTCTAACGTGTACAGCACTTTTGTGTCCAGCGAGTGAGTGGAAGAGCAAAGGAATGGAACAGGCATCAGCAGAAGGAAGCAGAGAAGCAGAGGACTCTGTGGGTTGACTAAGGCAAAGAACCAATTCACTACTGCATAATAGTCACTGCTGGGATGTGTGACAGGACAGGTGGGAATAGATCTATAACACACTATCTAGGGTAGGGGTAAAAGGAAAGGGGAAAGGGGAAATTGTTTTAACCAGGAAAGGAGGAAAGGTACACTAAGTCAGAGATTGTTTCCAGGTGCAACCTGGGAGCACAAGGAAGTTAAATGACTTGCTCATGGTAACACAGTACACGAGTGGTAGCTGATAAGATTCTGTTACATGAGGTCCCTGCACCCTGATTGGTACCTGCAGAGGTACACTGCAGACAGCTAGCATTTAGGTATATGTCATACCAACATATCAGGCTAAGGGCATCTACCATATAAGAGTAGATGTCAGGATATGTATGCACATTATTGCTATACACTTTACTTTCCAACATACACTTGCATTTCTTGCTTATAAGATGTTAGGACACCTGTTTCCTTGTAATGATTATGATATATGAGTCGACATTGCCATCTTCTGATGATTTGTATTACTACATGGCTATGTACAAACTGTACCTCTTTGTTTCCACAAAGTGATGACTATAGCAAAATTGTATAATGTTATCTTGGACTGAGAAGCCACTTCTAATTTAGCAAATAGGGCTCATCTCTGTAACTAGAAATGTTTCTGTTGTACAGTAATCATGGTAATTATCTTAGGCATATAATGTAAGACATTACATCTTCTACCTCGGAGACCCCAGGAGACACGAAGATTCCTCAAGGTATAGGGAATGCTTAGCATTGGCTCCCTGTTCCTAATGGTAAGAACTGCTTAGGGCAACTGTGTTTTTCCTTTTGGTAGTAATAAACAAGCTTTATTACTCTTATGCAATGTGTCTGTGATTCCTTGCATGCCCATTATTGCCAAGAACCTGAGAGTGAGGTTTAGACCTCTTGACAACTGGTTGTTTGCAAAGTTTCACTTGTTGCTGCAACTTTCCCTACCCAACGGGGACAGTAGGTGTGCATTCCCGTACCACCTCTCCCATTTTTTACCCACTTTGTAATCACTTGCAAAGTCTGGCTGTTTACTGGGTGTGGTCGATGCAGACTTGACCCACCCCACACAGTAGCCCGACTGTGAACTAGTGCACCTATTGTGGAGTGATACACAACACAGCGACTTTTCACAGTTTGATTTTTCATTCCCTCCCACACAGTGGCCACCGTATCAAATATCTGCACAGAACTGAGACTTTGTCTCAAACTTCCTTGCCTCCCATGGAGGATGGGCTGACTTTGTGCAGGACGCAAGTCAATCTGAAAACCCTGTGCTGGGGATTTCAACCCAGCACACAGAGATGAGAAAACAGCCAGAAAGCGATAAGCTAAAGGACTGTTGGTCATGGCTCTCTATGCTGTTTTGGAAGCCTCCGAAGTGAGGTTTAGAACCCTTGAACTGCAAATCTCATGTCTTAAACAGGAGATGGTATTGAAGGAAACTGAATGTGTAAGGCATGAGCAGGATTCGGAGTCTGAGCTCCAAACTCTGCGGAATGAAAATGATTCCCTTTTGCCTCATTCTGCTCAAGCAAATGAGCAGGAACTTTGTATGTTGAAGCAGGAGTGTGAAAGTCTGAGACAGGATAAGGGGCAGGCTTTGAAAATGAATGACTTGTTAAGTAGCATGAATGATCAGATGTGAAAGGAGTTGGTAGAGTTACAGGATGAGATAAACCAGATACATAATGACTTAGGAGTAGCTACTGGGGCAATCACGAATTGAGTGCTGTGTATACAGTGTTACAGAAGCAGATGCAGGATGATATGGATCAGAATGTTGTAAAAGTGAATAATGAGGATTGTGAATATAAAATGGTGAAACTGCGCTATCAGCGAGAGGTGCTGACTGGTCATGTCAAGACAATGGGAAGCGTAGCCCCTGCCTTGTCACTGTCATCTGAGGAGGTGGAATCCAATGATGGCATCTCCCAGTAGAATGCCCAGTCACACCCCTACAATGGCCCAGACACCACTCCCCATCATCCACAACATGGCAGACCCCCATCACGTGACACCACGTCCCTACATCATCGACGGCATGATGCTCATCATGGGTGATGCCAACATGGCGATCCCAGTGATGGGGGAGCAGGCCCAGGCCTAGTTCCAGCGGCACCACCAATAGCCATTATTAATGTGGAAGACAGGCAGAAGATAGAGAAAATGATTGAGAATGCCTCAGGCAATGTGTCCATCCCCAAGAAAAACAAACGGGACCTCAAGACCCAGATTAAGCAGCTTCTACAAGAGGCTGGTACTAAGGAGGGAATGGTTCATACTGTGGCTGAAGACACAGCTCAGGCAGCCCTGCAGGGCACCCAAGGTAATCTACCTCTGCCTGATTGTCCCAATAATCCCCTACAAATGGCCCACTCTGTTCAACAAATAGCTGACAGTATTAGTCAGATGAGCACATCTGACAACCTCATTTGCCACTTGGAGAAGGTGCATGCTAAATGTGAAATGCTTAGTCTCACTGCAGACTACCAGGTCCAGATCCTACGCCAGACCATCAATCCTGGCCTGTGGGTGAAACTCCCTGATGTTGTCTGCCAGGATAGCCACGCCACCTTTGATGAAGTAGCATCTGAACTCATCACTGCACACAACCCAGGTGTGGTAGAAGTGATACTCACATACCCTGTGAAGCAGAATGCAATGAAAAGTCCAGTGACTTTCCACCAGAGGTTCTGGATGGCCTACTGAGCAGGGAAGCACCTTGCAGGAGAAGCCGCAGACATGGACCTCATCAAATATAAGAACCTGTTGCTTAGGAACATGATCCCTGCAGTAAGAAAATAGGTAGAGCAAACCACCTATCCCAACACGGAAAGATTAGCCAATATTCTTCAGAAAACAGGAGAGTTTATCAACTCTACATCTGTGATTCAGGCTCTGGTTCCAAGAAAGTAGCTGCCGTGGAAGCCATCCCGGAAGCCATGACTCACTACACGGTGGAAGGGCAGGTCCAAGAGAAACAGTCCCTCCCCACAGATAACCAACACCCCCAGCAGGCCCCACCACAACAACAACAATCCTGGGGTGGGAACTGAACTACCACAAAAATAAGAAACACCGTAAGAACAATAAGGGTAAACAACAGAGACCAGACCCTTCTATAGGGAAATAGCCGATGAGAACCGGCGTCTCTGAGACCTCCTTGGGAAAGTGCACTCAGTAGTGGATGCTGTTCCAGTATGGGCCCTTGTTGCAATACAACCAGGAGAGTAGGCTTCCACAAGCCATGAGGATATGGGAAGTCCAGGCTCTCATTCCTCTACAGGCCTGAACCTGGAAGTGGCTCCTTATGTAGCATCAGTAGAGCATGGTGAGATGGTTCACATTAACCAGGCCCAGACTCTCTTTCAAGAGCTCCCCCATGCTTCCACGGGTACAGATTGACAATAACAGGGCCCAATCTGTATTGTAAACAAGCTGGTCTTGGATACAAATGGAAGGCCCTGCACTGAGGCTGAGGTCGGGGACCGCCTACTGACAGTACTAGGGGATACAGGCGTGGCTGTGCCTGTATTACAGGATGATAGCCCAGACACATCACCTTGGTCTACCAGATGGAGGACCAATTTATCTGGGGTAGGCAGAACTAGGTTACCTGCATACCGCTCCCTGCCACTACCTGTGACACTGGGACACCTGAAGACATATCACACTTTTCAGCTAATGGTATTGAATGATCACCCTAGTATAATCAGAATTGACTTTTTGGCACCACTCAGCTGTGTGGTGGACCTAGCCAACATATTAATGATGCAAATTCAGGGACAATATCACACCATCATGATCCCTGACTCACATGTGGTTGCAACAATATCTGTGGACAACAAAGAGCATGACGTTATAGATTTGTTTAAGAACCATGAGCTTTTCCCAAAGCTCTTCCCCATCCTACAAAGGCATCTGGAGGCATTTGCCACCAACAAGCATGACTGTGGCAGGATGCACACTGTCATTGATGTGACAGGCTCAGCACATGAGAGGCAACAGCAATACACCTTTCCATCTGAGGCCTTGCCTTCTCTTTGGGAAACAATTAAATCATTCCTCAAGCAAGGTGTAATCAGAACATGTATTTCCCCTGCAAATTCCCCAGTGTGGCCTGTGAAAAAACCCACAGGTGCCTGGAGACTTACTATGAACTGCAGAGACTAAACTAGGTCACCCCCAGTTGTGCCCCAACTGTGGCATCAGCACCAGATGTGTTACGACTACTGGCCCCTGACTAGAAATGCTTTAGTGCCCAGGACATCTCCAGTGGATTTTGGTCATTGTCATTGGCCCCCAAGAGTCAATATAAGTTTGCCTTCACCTTTGAGGGCAGGCAGTACACGTGGACCTGCTTACCACAGGGTTTCCATTACAGCCCCCTGCCTTTTCCATCTGTACATGATGGATGCCCTTGAGGGTTTCTCTACACCTCAGTGTCTCTTGCAGTATTTGGATGACCTGTTGTTGGCCACAGCCACACAGGAACAACATCTGGATCTCTTAGATGAACTACTGACCCTCATCCAGAAGGCAGGCTTCAAATGTAATCTAGCAAAATCACAACTATGTCAGAAAGAGGTACTCTTTCTGGGCCTGAGGATAACAGATCAAGGCCAAAGCCCTACCTGGAAGAAAATACAAGGATTGCAAGATGTGCCACTGCCCACCAGCGTGGCCACCCTTAGGAGCTAGTCTAGAAATTTTATTTGTGATTTTGCTCAGAAGGCCACCCCTCTGTATGAACTACTGAAAAAGGATGTCCCCCTGGACTTGGGGCCCCATTCACATCCAAGCTGTGATGTCACTGAAACAGGCCCTGGCCTCAGCTCCAGCTTTGGTCAACCCCAATCCAACCTTGCCATTCCATCTGGAATCCGCCAACTCTGACATTGCTATGTCTACAGTGCTGGCCCAGAAGGTCCATGGCACCCTGAGACCCATTGCATATGCATCACAGCTCTTGACCCCAGTGGAACAGAAGTACAGCCTTTGTGAAAGGAACCTTCTGGCCACCTACTGGGCTGTCAAGCACTTTTTGTAGATCACTGGGTACTCCCCCATGATCATCCATACAAACCACACCCCAACAACCTTTTTGCTATCAGATAGAGTAAAGGATGGGTCAGTCTCCAATACCAGACTGACACACTGGTCCCTCCTTCTCCAGGGCAGAGACATCAAGGTACACCCAACCAAAATGTCATCTATGCTGGTGCATGGTCTCCTTTTCCAAGGAGAACCCCATGACTGTATACTGCAGCCACCTGATCTGCCAGATCCAGGTCCTTTCCTTCCTGCAACACCACAACTACTTGAGAACACCTCACTGTGTCATGTCTTTACAGATGGATCAGCCTCCTATTATCACAGAGAACAGATAGCAGAAATGGGCATATTAATAATTTACCCTTTTGGTAACACTGTTAAGATTTCTAAACGTTGCAGTGTGGCATCATCACAGTATGTGAAGATGGCAGTGGTGTCCTGTGCCCTCAAGTTCATCCAGCATGGAACTGAGGATACCATCATTTTCATAGACTCTATCTGGATTTGCTGCTCTCTTACAGAATTCCTTACTTGCTGGCAGAGGAACTCCTTTACCTCTTCTGATAGCACCCTGGTGAAACACAAGGAACTGGTAATAGACATTCATTCACTGACGCAGAAATTTGCACACAAACTCTATGTACACAAGGTTAAGGCCCACTCTATACATGACCCCTATCATGCCTTCAATGATACTACTGATACTCGTGCAAAGGAGGGGGCCTGGGTTGGGGATACCTGGATGATGGACCATCCAGAGGCCAGAGCAGCCGTATACATCGCAGCAGTCAGGAAGAAACCTGAACCCTTCTCCCCCTTGGATTTGTCAGCAACCAAGCATGCTGACTCTGAACTCAAAGATATGTTCAGCTTCCTGGACAAAGGTACTGAGAAGAACTTACCTGCCCACAACCCCTACCGAAGGCATGAATGTAAGTTACACCTGTCCCCAGAAGACAAACTCATTTGGTATCAACCAGATGACACCCCCACCAAGTTGTGGGTGGTCCCTCATCATCTCAGATCTGAATTTCTGCACCAAGTGCATGATACCCCCAATGGTGGACACCAGGGAGTGGAAAACACACTCCAGAGACTCAAGACCACCGCATGGTGGCCTGGTGTCACTAAGGATGTTAAACAGTGCATAGACAACTGCCTTGTTTGTGCACAAAACAATCCCATCCCCACCAAATGAAATGCCAAACTACTACCACAATGGCATTCTGGCCCTTGGCATCCCATACAGATTGATTTTATTGGTCCCCTAACCAATACCAGCAGAAACAACAAATATGCCCTTGTGGTAACCAATCTTTTCTCGAAGTGGGTTGAAGCTTTCCCCACTAAGACATGCACTGCTAAAACCACTGCCAAAATCCTGGTGGAACAGATTTTCTCCAGGTGGAGCCTACCTCTCAAGGTAGACTCAGACAAAGGAACCAGTTTTACAGGTGAGTTGATGAAAGAATTCCTTGAACTCCTTGGAATTCATCAGATATTCCACATACTCTACCACCCACGATCCTCAGTTCAAGTAGAGAGGGCTCCAGGCAGATTAAGCAAATGCTTTCCAGATTCATTGAGGACAATTCCAAGGACTGGGATTCCCTACTGCTGTTACTCCTTATGGCAATTAGGGGCACACCCTCAGCCACCACCCAGCTGACACCCTTTGAGGTGATGACTGGTAGAAACATGAGATTACCTGAACACCTGTTGTTTGACCTGCACGACCCCACTGCAGACCATGTCTCAGTGGATCAATATGTGGAAAAACTCAGACAAACTGTCATACACACTCATTTGTATGCTGCCAACTGCATGGGTAAGGCCCAGCAACAGTCCAAAATTAAATTTGACAAACATGCACAAGAAGTGGATTGGCAAGTTGGGGATCAGGTAATGGTTCTCAGATTTGTGCATCCAACACATTCCTTCTCCAGTGAGTGGGAAGAACCCTATCCCATTGTCAACAAGCTCAGTTCAGCGGTATATCAGGTTAGACTCATGCAAAGCAACACACTGACTTACACATGGTTACATGCAAACCAGTTGAAACTGTATAAAGGAGTACAATTACTTTTCCTCACCCCATTGGGTGAAATAGTACTAATTTGCTAATGTTTGATTTTCCTTTTCAGATACACTGACAAGATGGCTATCTTGTTCCATTTTCTCCTCATCTCAGGAGTTATCCCCTGCATCCAAGGTATGGTAAAGCACCTCCTTCCTCACCTTGATCCACCTGCAACTAGCCCAGAGAGAGTCTGCATCAATATTCCTGACAATTTGATTACTGTCCAGGAAGGTTCAGATGCCTACCTCACTGTATCAGTTGTTGCTCCTGATAAGCTACCCTACAAATTGAATGGCAAACCAAGTCTTAAGGACAAATACTCCCCATGGCCAAATTCTCCAAGGGTACTTTCCATGGATGGCCCAATGCAAAATTATCCCCAAATGGTACTTTGTCTTTGCTCCAGACTTCTCTTAGACATTCTGGTTTATACAATATTACTGCCTTAATTGACCCCTCATACTGTGATTCATTGTTTAAAGATTCCGCCAGGAAATTTTGTGCTGTACATGACATGACTTCAGCTGGCATGTATTCATCTGTATTGCCCCCTACTGAAAAACAGCTTTCGGAGTGTTCAGAACAGACCCCTGGTCCTCGTAATGGTCTCACAGCCACTGCTCTACCTGGCTCACTTATTAACAACTTACAATATATGCATATACCTGTTTTGTTTAACTTGACTTTCTGGAATATGAAAGAATTTGGTATGTGTCATGCTACTAATACATCACTGTTTTACAGTACTTTGTTACTTGATAGCTTAGCAACTTTTCAGATCCGCAACTAAGACCCTATTGCCAGGGTGCATACCACCGAGCGCAGAGGCAATTTTAGGAGAAAACCTAAACCAGATGATCAAAGTCATAAAAGAAACACACATGACACATCTGATGTCACTGGTGCCACAGGCACCATCATTGGTGTCTTTGGTACTGCAATGTCTATCTGGAATAAAACAAACATTACTACTATCAAAGCACATTCACAGACGTTTCAAACTGGTATGATCAATGACATCATATCCCTATTATTGCATGGTGTGGATGGCTTAGTGAGGAAGAAAGATACACTGTATACAACATGCACAACATTGCTAAAGCATTTTCAGATTCTAAAGATGAGATTAACACCCTTATTGCACAAAACAATAAAGAAGCAGAAAAGCTATACATTGCACGTGAAATATTATGTTCTGCCTATGGCTCGTATATTATCATCAACAATCTCTTCCATGATCTAGAATCCAGAAGAATCCCTGATATCATACATGATAGACACATCTCTAAATGGTACTGTCCTCACTGCAAATCCCCTAACTGTGTTGCCATGTGTATGTTACAGCTTCTGACTATTCCTAGTTCTACTGCTAGAAATTTAGGTTTTGTGACCAGGCATCCTAATACTGGTCCTCGCTTTACTGCTAAGAAATGTTCAATTAAGGATACTATGTTTGTGTCTTTTACTGTGTCCTTGCCATGTTTTGATCCTACTACAGCTATATTTGATAAACTAGCATCCGTTCGCTACTCTGGGCACCTTGATAATAACATCTACAGAGAATGCCTTGACTTGCCTCCTCTACTGTTTTTCGATCCTCTTCTGGACGCATGGGTTGCTCAGCACACGGATTGCTGTACAAAGAAAGGATATATTTATTTGTACTAGTGTGACGGATTTGATGTTATTAAACCTGTATTTGGATATTCCCCAGACAGTATCGATTAGTCCTTTTCCATGGACGATGACATCACCACCAATGGCACAGAATACTAGGACTCAACATCTGCTCCAGACGATTCTCAGTTGTACCAGTCTTATCAGAAGGAGGTTCACCACCTGTCAACATGGATTTCCAAACAGACTAATAGTTGCCCAGTACACTTACAAAAATGGAGATTGCCTACTGTGAAAATGCAATATAATTCGGAGAGTAAATTTTGTGTGGTAACAAACTTTAAACAATTCACTTATGGTGAAAAGACATGTTTTATTAATGATTCCAACTTTTGCTTTACATCCCACCAGATCACTATTATTGGGCACACAGTTATTACTCCTGTCCCCATCATGGACCCTGATATCATTGATGGTAACCTCGATTATCTGCTCACTCTTTCAGAGTATTTACCCTATTTTAATGTAGATGCATAGATACATAGACAGTGTCGGCAGATAAGGGCCTACGGCCCACCCAGTCTGCCGATTTGAGCTTGTAAGTTCACTTTATGTTTTCCTAGAAGTCTGTTGCCCCTTAACCCCGACCTCCAGAATTCCTTTATGACTATCCCATGCATTCTTAAATCCCATGATTGTTTCAGCCCCCACCACTTCCTCTGGCAGGGTGTTCCACTTGTCCACCACCCGTTCTATGAAGAAATTCTTCCTCACGTATATTCTGAATCGTCCTCCCTCCAAGATCGTCCCATGCCCTCTAGTCCTGGAACATCTTTTTCACTTAAAAATAGTGTATTCCTGAAGCCTGTTCCTCCCTGTAAGATACTTGTATGTCTCTATCATAGCCCCTCTCTCCCTTCTCTCCTCCAGGTAGTACATATTCAATTCCTTCAACCTGTCCTCATAGGACTTGTGATGCAATCCATGTACCATCTTTGTTGCCCTCCTCTGAACCTTCTCTACCCTGTTTATGTACTTACTTAAGTAAGGTCTCCAGAACTGTACATTGTAGATGGGGCTTCACTAGTGTCTTGTATGGTGGAATCATTACCTCCCTTTTCCTGCTGGTGATGCCCCTGCCTATGCATCCCAGCATCCTATTTGCTTTACCAGCTGCCTTGTCACCATGTTTCACTACCTTGAGGTCATCAGAGATGATAAGCCCAAGATCCCTTTCCTGCTTGGTGCATGCTATATCCTCACCCCCCAACGGATATATTGAGGCAGGGGTTTTTGTGCCACATATGCATTATCTTGCACTTCTTTGCATTGAATTTCAACTGCCAAAGCCCTGACCATTCTTCAAGATTCTGCAGACCCCTTCTCATTCTGTCTACACCCTCTGGTGTGTCTACTCTGTTACAGAGCTTTGTGTCATCAGCGAACAGGGAAATTCTGCCTTCTAGGTCCTGCGCAATGTCACTGATGAAGATGTTGAATAGGACCGGTCCCAGCACTGATCCCTGTGGTACACCAATGGTCACTCTTCCCTCTGTGAAATGACAGCCATTTACCACCATCCTCTGTGTCCTGCCACCCAGCCAGTTACCTACCCACCCCATTACTGTCCTGCCCACACCCATATTCCCCAGTTTGTGTAATAGTCTTCTATGTGGCATCGTGTCAAAGGCCTTGCTGAAGTCCAGATAGGCCATGTCCACTACCCTCCCCTGATCCACCTCCCTAGTCACCCAGTCGAAAACTTCAACGAGGTTGGTCTGACATGCCCTCCCCCTGGAGAAACCATGCTGCCTTGGGTCCTGTAGTCTATTGACAACCAGATGTTCTACCAATCTCTCCTTCAGTAGTGCTTCCATGATCTTCCCCACTACCGAGGTGAGACTGACTGGTATGTAGTTCCCCACTTCCTCTTTGCTCCCATTTTTGTATAAGGGGACTACATCTGCTATCCTCCAGTCTTTGGGTACCTCCCCTGTTTCTAGTGATCAGCTAAACAGGATTGCTATAGGTTCAGCCACAACCTCTCTTAGTTCTTTAAGGACCCTGGGGTGCACCCCATTTGGCCCCATTGCTTTATCAACTCTTATTACTTCCAGTTCCTTCAGGACCCTTACTCATGTAAAGGGACTTGTGTCCATTTCTGCACCATTCTCACCCCTTGTACTCCCTTCAGACCCATTACCCTCCTCTTCCTCAGTAAAGACTGAGCAGAAATACCTGTTCAATATGCCAGCTTTACTGTTGTCATCCTCCACGCAGCCCCCATCCTCCCCCTCCAGTCTCACTATCCCTCCCTTTGCCTTTCTTTTTTCACTTATGTACCTATAACATGTTTTGTCTCCTCTACCAACTGATTTTGCAATGTGCTGTACTGTCTGACCTTTGGCTTCCCTTACAGACCTTCCTGCCTCCCTTTGCTTCTCCTGGTACTTCTCCCTATCCCCTTCTGCCTGTGTGTTTTTGTATTGCCTGAATGCAATCTATTTGGCTTTCACTTTCTCCTCTACCTCCTTGGAAAACCATAATGGCCTCCTCTTCCTTTTCCCTTTGCTAACCTGCTTAAGGCATAATTCTGTTGCTCTTGTAATCCCCATTTTAAATACTGCCCACTGTTCCTCAGACCCTGATTCCTGCCCATTCCCCTTAATGCCTCTTTCAAGCATCTCCCCATTTTCCCAAAGTCTGCCCCTAAAATTCAGGATATGTGTTTTTGTGTGGTACAAATTGATCCTTTTAACTTTGACAATAAAATCATGTTTAGACAGGAAAGACACCCACCTCATCCACATCAGCAATAATATCTCCAAAGCTAATGAAGCAGTATATGCCATCGTCAATTATGGTGATTTGAGTAGTGCACTTACTAACACATGGTTAGAGATTACCTTCAAAGGTCTTGTTATTATACAAGCATTTTTGATATTTTTTTTCTTATTATTATGCTTTGCTGCCTACAGCACACATTATGCCAACATTGTGAGCCGCTGGAGTTCCTTTACAAGGCTCATGCATCTGGTATGTAAACAACCCATGCTCTCTCTCCACTTCCTTACTGTTGCTTGTGTTTCCCCTTTAGTGGTAAAAAGGGGGAAATGTTAAACAAGGTCCCTGCACCCTGATTGGTACCCCCAGAGTTAGAATTTTAGGTATATGTTATACTAACATATAGGGCTAAGGGCACCTAACAAGAGTAGATGTCAGGTTATGTATACACATTATTGCTATACACTTTACTTTCCAATATACACATGTATTTCTTGCTTATAAGATGTTAGGACACCTGTGTCCTTGTAATGATTATGATATATGAGTCAGCATTGCCATCTTCTGATTATTTGTATTACTACATGGCTATGTACAAACTGTACCTCTTTGTTTCCACAAAGTGATGACTATAACAAAATTGTATAGTGTTATCTTGGACTGAGGAGCCACCTCTAATTTAGCCAATAGGGCTCATCTCTGTAACTAGAAATGTTTCTATCTTATAGTAACCATGGTAATTATCTTAGGTATATAATGTAAGACATTACGTCTTCTACCTCTGAGACCCCAGGAGACACAGAGATTCCTGGAGGTATAGGGAATGCTTAGCATTGACTCCCAGTTCCTAATGGTAAGAACTGCTTAGGTCAACTGTGATTTTCCTTTTGGTAGTAATAAACAAGCTTTATTACTCTTATGCAACGTTTCTGTGATTCCTTGCATGCCCATTATTGTCAAGAACCTGAGAGTGAGGTTTAGACCTCCTGACAATTCATACCTAGGTCTCCAGGTTTGCAGCTCAATGCCCTTAACCACTTACACTATGCTGCCTCCTGCTATGCTATACTACCTCCTAAAAAGGATTAAGGTAAGCAAAAAGGTGGGAATAGGTGAAACACCCTATCTAGGGTAAGGTTAAAAAAAGGTTTTAGTAATCAGAAAGGTGAGAATAGGTGAAAAAAACTTAATCTAGGATAGGAGTAAAAAAGGGACTACAGTAAACAAAGTAAAAACATGCAAGGCAAGCAATAGTTATTCTGGAAGTGGCGCAGTGGATGTGGGGAGGCAGTTTTCAGGGAGACTTTCTAAAGACTGTGGTGCTGCCCTATCTGCAAGCACCTCTATGGGCTGAGAGTGGAGGTTGCTCATCTCCAGGCTGAGTTGTCTAGGATTTAGGTGGCCTCCTCCACCCAGGGACCACCAAGTCTGCCACCACTGCCTCAAAGGTTGCCAGAGAGGTGGGGCAGCTGGGCTAAAGTGAGCTCAATAAGGGTGAGGGTAGTGGGTCAGTGGTACAGTGCCCAGATGGTTCCATGATGCAACTCATAGACTGCTCTGGCAGGGTGGGACTGTTCCATGGAGGCACCTGCAGTAGTGGCCAGGGAAGATGTGGGGGTCCTCCATATGGGAGGACCCAAGGTGGGTGGTAGAGGACTTCTGAGGAGGATTAAGCAGCTCCTGGTGGGGGACTCAATTGTTAATGAGATAGATTTGGGGTGAGGGAGGGAGGGGGGAGAGGGAGGTTAGGTGCCTACCTGGTGCCATGGCTTGGAGGGATGGGAAGCAGATCCTGGAGATCACCAGGACAGCAGGACAGGAAGAAAAGTTGGGTGTCATCATCCACCTAGGGACCAATGACTGGCTAGGGATGAGGTTAGGAGAGTGCAGGAGGAGTTCAGGGAATTAGGTTGGTAGCAGTCTCAGTGACATTTTCTGAGGTGTTTCCTGTCTATGACAGAGGGGAGGCTAAGGTACTCTGTACCAAGAGCTTCAACCAATGGTTGAAGGAATGGTGCAGAGAGGAGGGTTTCAGCTACATTGGGGACTGGGGTCCCACCTGGAGGGATAAAGGCTTTTACAGAGGAGATGGCTTGCATCCATCCAGGAGGGGAGCCACAGTCCTCAGTGGTTGGTTCAAATGCTGCATGACAAGCATTTAAACTAGCAGGAGGTGAGAGGAGCGGGGGTGGTGGAATGAATCAGGGAGACATGAACTGTCCACACCCACAAACTGAAGTAGTCAGTAGGGAAAACCCTAAGAGTGGGAATTCAACAAGGTTTTCTAATAGCAGGACAAGCAGAATGGTAGAAATGAGGAGGGGTGGGCATGAATGCAGAAGTGATAAGGAGAGTAGACAAAAGGGAAAAAAATGAGACTGGCAAGAAGTATGATAGAAGAATTTGGAAGGCCATGTGTGCAAATGCTCAAAGTCTGGGAAATAAAATCCCAGACTGTGAGGCCATTATGGCAGAGGTTGACCTGGACATTGTCACCATCACAGATTTATGATGCAATGAGAACCATGAATGGGATATAGCCATACCAGACTATACTCTGTTCAGGAGGGAAAGGGAGGGTAAGAAAGGGAGAGAAATGGCTCTTTATGTAAGGGGTAGCATAATATCTATAGAGACACGGGGAATACAGGGTTACTCTAGAGACAGGAAATGGAACTGCTATTCACACAGGCATAACCTACAGACCTCCAAAACTGGGGGCGGGGGGGCAGACAGATAAGGTAATGATCAAAGCCATCCAAAAGATGGTGACCGTGGGGGAGGTGCTGTTGGAGGCAAACTTCAATCTGCTGGATGTGGAATGAAGCATCCCAGCTAGCAGCAGGGACATCCTGGACTTCCTGCAGGGGGTATACCTAAGGCAACCAGTAAGGAAGCCCACTTATGAGGGAGTAGTGTTGGACCGAGAAGACATTGAGGTGGATGACAACCTGGTGTCCAGTGATCACCATATGCTGTGGTTCAATATAACTAATGAGCCAGAATTGAGCCTCAAAAAGTTGAGGGTCTTGGACTTCAGGAGGGCCTACTTTACAAAGATGGAGGAATGCCTCAGGTATGCCCTGGCATGAGGAGAGGAAATGGGTGGAGTGGAGGAACAGTGAGCAACATTAAAAGGTGCCATACAGAGGGCAACTAAGCTCTGTGTCAGCCAAGTAAACAAAAGCAAAAGGAAACAAAGACCACTATTGTTCTCAAAAGAGGTGCCTGGGAAGGTAAGGGAAAAAAAGTTAGCATTCAAGAAGTATAAGGAGACACAGAGGGAGGAGGAGGATAGGGAGGTGTATCATGAAATGTAGAGGGAAACAGGGAAAGCAGTCAGGAGTGCAAAGGCCCAAACAGAGGAGAAACTAGCACAGGCAGTAAAGAAGGGGGATATGATATTTTTCAGATATGTAAGCAAAAGGAGAAAAAACAGGGGAGGGATTGTGCAATTAAGAAGGGAAGGGAAGGAGTGTGTGGAGGGTGACCAAGAAAAAGCAGGCATTCCGAACAAAACATTTTGTTCAGTGGTCACTGAGGAAGGGGGAGGTGAAGGACCACAGTTAAGTGACAGGAGCATCAAAGGAAGGGAGGTGGACACTAGTCCATTTACAAATGAGAGTCCTGAAGGAACTTACAAATCTGGAAGTGGACAAGGCAATGGGGCCAGACAGGACACATCCAAGGATATTGAAGGAGCTCAGGGAGGTACTGGCTGTAGCTCTAACAGTCCTGTTCAACCACTTACTGGAATTGGGAGTGGTCCCGGAGGACTGGAGGAGAGCAGAAGTAGTCCCACTTCACAAAAGTGGTAGCAGGGAGGAAGCTGGAAATTACATAACTGTCAGTCTGACCTCAGTGGTGGGAAAATTAATGGAATCACTGCTGAAGGAAAGGATTGTGGAATATCTTGATACCAGCAACTTACAGGAGCCGAGGCAGCATGGACTCATCAGCGGGAGATCATGTCAAACAAATCTGATAGGTTTCAAGCGGTGTGCCCCAGGGTTCGGTTTTGGGACCCAGTTTGTTTAATTTGTACATTGCCTCACTGCAAATTAATAAGAAGAATGTATGGATGCACAAGTTTGCCGATGACTGTAGATTGGGTGTGGTCCCAAGTGATAACATGCAAATAGAAGCACTACAACAATCTCTAGATTTAATAAATAATTGGACAAACCTCAATAAACTCCAATTAAATATAACTAAGTGCAAGGTAATGCACTTTGGCAAGAAAAATAAGGATGTAATATATCAATTGGACAAAATTAATTTGGGAGTTGTTACTGAGGAAAAGATCTAGGTATTATAATCACAAATGACTTAAAATTTAGAGTACATTGTGAAAACAATTTAAAAAAGCAACCCAGATCCTTAATTGTATTTTAAAATTCATAGCAAGCAGAAGAAGCGAGGTTTTGGTTCCCCTGTATGTTGCATTGGTCAGACCACACTTGGAATATTGCGCGAGAGTTTGGTCCCCGTATAATAAGGAGGATATACATACCTTGGAGGGTGTACAAAGAAGACTATTTAAACAAATAAAAGGTCAAAAAAGTAAAGATTATCATGAAAGATTAGTGAGTTTAAATTTATATTCGCTGTGTTATAGAAGATTAAGGGGTGATCTTTGCTTCTTATTTAAGAATATCGAAGAGAAAGACTTATTGATGAATCTAGGTATTGTACCTAATTGTGGGAGAACCAGTACTAGGAAACATACTAAACAATTACATCAACAAGCATGGGAGCACAATTTCAGGAGAAATTGGTATATCCTAAGAGTGGTTGGGATATGGAATAATTTACCATCAGGGATTATTTATAGTTCTACAATGAATGAATTTAAAAAAGCTGTTGATGTACATTTTGGAATTAGCAAATTTAGGTGTTAGTTAATTAGGGAAGGCGAGCCTAATTGGATAGTTGTATACATCCTTGACTTGAAAGTACCTATTATACCTATGAATTGACCAGGGAAGTTGCTCAGGATGGAGTGGTGGACGTGGCCTACCTAGATTTCAGTAAGGCCTTTGACACCATTCTACATAAGAGACTAGTAAATTAGCTGGGCAGCCTGGAAGTGGGGCCAACAGTGGTAAACTGGGTAATGAATTAGTTGGGGGGATAGGCATCAGTGGGTGATGGTAAACAGAGTTCACTCCAAGGAAGGGAGGGTGAGCTGCAGGGTGCCACATGGATCAGTATTGGGACTGGTCCTTTTTAATGTATTTATTAGTGACATTGCAGAGGGACTGGAAGGGAAGGTGTGCCTTTTGAAGATGACACTAAAATCTGCAAAAGTGCAGACACTCCAGGGGGGTGGAAAAAATAAATAGGGATCTGGAAAAGCTTGAGGAGTGGTCAAGAATGTGGCAACTAAGTTTGAATGAGAAGTGCAAAATCATGCACTTAGGGCATAGAAATTCAGGTGAGAAGTACAAAATGGGGGAGTGGTACTGATGACCACCACACAGGAAAGAGATATCTGATGACCTAAAGGTGGCCAAACATTGTGACAAGGCTGTGGGGAGAACCAGTGGAATGCTAGGATGCATAGGGAATGGTAAAACCCACAGAAAGAGGGAGGTGGTGATACCACTGTATAAATCATTGGTGAGACCTCACCTGGAGTACTGTGTCCAGTACTGGAGACCACATTTCTGGAAGGACATAGACAGAATAGAGATGGTCCCGAGGAGGGCAACACAAATGGTGCAGGGTCTGCTCCAGAGACCATATGAGGAGAGAATAAAGGACTTCAATATGCACACCCTGGAGGAAAGAAGGGAAATGAGGGATACGATAGAGACTTTCAAATACCTCAAGGGTGTAAATAAGGTACAAGAGGGAAGCATTTTTCAGGAAAAAAGATGCTCAAGAACAAGGGGACATGCTATGCAGCTGGAGGGGGTAGACACATAGGGAACTTAAAGAAGTACCACTTCACAAAGAGAGTAGTGGATGTCTGGAACAGCCTTCCAGTGGAGGTGGTGGGGCAAAAGCTGTGGCAGGATTCAATAATGCGTGGGATGTGCATATGGTAACCTTAGTCATTAGGGAAGGGAGGGAGGGCTAAAATGGAGATCAAGTAGGGTCTATGGTATTACAGTAGGTAGGGAAAATGGGCAGACTGGGTGGACAAGCAGTTCTTATCTGCTGTCAAATTCTGTTTCTATGTTTCAATGCAATACAGCCTAAATGGTTTTCACTATACTGCAGAGAGAGACACAGAGTAGCTATGTCACAGACAGGGCTTGTGGCAACTAACACACAGTGGATTTCACTATGCTGCTGAGAGACACACAGTGTAGCTAATGTCACAGAGAGGGTGCTGGGCACCTAACAGACAGTGTAATACAGCCTAAATGTCTTTCACTATAATGCAGAAACAAGCAGCAGCCAGACAATGTCCTTTGTCTCCTCCCTTGCTCCTTCTCTCACCAGCTCCACACTGAATGATCCCCTGATTCTCCCTTCAGTCCCCAACCCCTTGCTCCTTTGTGCACTTTTTTTAAATAGCTTAACTTTTGGCCATGAGTGAAAACATGCAGAGGGAGCACCCAATTCCTTCCTCTCCCTCCAGACTCCCCTGCTGTCTGCATAATGGGCTCACAGCAGATGGAGCATAGACACCAGCATTGACCAATCAAATTGTCAGTCCAGTGTAATATGCTCCTTTCTGCTGTGAGTGCTTGTGAAGAACCACAGGCTGCCCTTTCATGCCTATTCCCAGCCTTGGAAGAGTCACAGGAACCCACAGGCTTCCAGTAATTTCTTTTTTTACAAAAAATTACCTGTCACCCGACCGGTTGCCCATGTCAAAACTACCTGACCCGAGAAGTACACTGTTATATTGGGTACGGTAGTAAATTACCCTACCTGGCACAAAATTGTCAATACCTGACCTACCTAATCCAGCTACCCGATGAGTAGCCCATCCCTAACAACAATGGCCTTTAAAGGAAGTTTGGACATATTTCTGCTTAGCAAGTGAATCACTCAATAAACTGATTAATTAAGTGGGTAAAGAATATCTATAAATTGGTATATGTTTGCACAGCATGCTTGTTCCATATTTGGAAGTGAAGTCGTGGTGGTGGTGAGGGGGTGATGGACCTAGAGTCCCTTGTTCTGACCTTAAATTACTATGTAACTCATAGTTTTCATTATTTCTATTGTGGCCTCTATTCTTTATAGGTGAGGGTTGCTGCTTCAGTGACTTACTGTATATTTTGGAGATGCATGGGTGGAATGTTTTGGTATTTGTTATGCTATTTTCATTTGAATAGCTACCAACAGTATAGGTAGCAACAGCACCATATGGATTACTGGAGCACCCGTGGCTTGCCTTAGTTGTTTTACAACACTATTTTAATTTGACCTCTGCTTTTGTTTCCTATGTAGCATTATGGTCATTCCTTCAAGGACTCACCATATCGTCCATGAAGCTGCTAAGTGCATTAATTTGTCAGCTTTTTTACTGGTCTAGAACAGCCTTGTTGAAGGGAATGCCAAGGTTCATTAAACTTCACAATATATTTCTCAGTCCAAAATGATCACAACAGCATACTAATGCCTACTGAGTAATGTCTAAATATTTGAAGACCATTCAATACATTATGAAAAGACACCAGGAGCCTGATATTCAAAAGATTGCCTGAGTGCAAATCTGAGTTTGCCCATGCAAACTGGGTTGTGCATGGATGCACATTATTGAAAAGCCCAGTTAGAGTGGGAAAACAGGGTTTGCTCCCAGACAAGATTCAGAGGGGCTCACAATGTAAATTAATGGGTGGAGACCTGAATGTTGGCACAGTCCAAAATTCAGAGTATGGGTGCCTCGCAAGGCCGTTTTGCTCGGTCCCCTTGTGCAGTTTACATACTGCTGATGGAAACCGCGACCTTCTTCTGCGCAACCCTAACAGTTGGTGGGGGAAGTGTGGAACCCCCCTACCTCCAACACAGCAGTCCCTGGTGTCCAGTGTTCCCCTGTGCCAATAGCCATCCTGATGTAAAATAACATTATGCCCTTGTGGCTAGTGATCCCTCCCCCCCACCGATTGCTGGACCAATGTACTGTTTAAGGTTTCCCTGGTGTCTTGTGGTCTCTCACCCCACCTGATGTCCACTCAATCATGAAACTAACATTCTCTGGTGTCCAGGGGTCCAGCACCCTATCCAGATCCCCTGTGTAATTTACACTCACTATTCCCTGATGTCTAGTGGACCACCCTCCCTATCCCTGATCACCTATGTAATGTAATCACCATGCCCCTTTGCCAAGTGGACCCATAATACCCCCAACTCAACAGGTAGTGCCCCACCACCCATTTTCCCCCATCCCAGCTCCTGAGCCAGTGACTGGCACAGCCCTCTGCTCTCCACCATGGCCATCCACTGACTGAGCTGTCAGTGAGTGCATACTCGCTACAGTACATGCTCTTTGAGTGACAGTTCATGTCAATCTCTGAGCATGCACTGTATATAGTATGCACTCAGTGACGGCTCAGCCGTGGTGGAGAGTGGAAGGCTGTGCCTGTTTCTGGCATGGCATTGGGATAAGGGGGGCTGGGTGGTGAGCACTACCTGCTGGAGTGGGGGGTTGGGGGGATCCGCTAGACCACAGGGCATGGTGATTCTAAATTACTCAGGGGATTTGGGATAGGGAGAGGGGTCCATTGCACACACACCACAGCATGGTAATTCTACATTACATAGAGGATCAGGCATAGGGAGGGGGTCTGCTAAACACCAGGGCATTCTGATTCTACATTACACAGGGTAATGGGATGGGGGGCAGGACTACTGGACACCAGAGAATTTTAGTTTCACAATCGGGTGGACATTGGGTCAGAGAAGGGACCACTAGACACCAGGGAAACCTTAGTCAGTATATCGGGCCGGCGATCGGCAGGGGGGAGGGACCACTGGCCAAGAGGACATTATGTTATTTTACATTGGGGTGGGATTGATGGGGGCAGGAACCACTGATCACCAGGGAAACCTTAGTCAGTACATCGGGCCAGTGATCATCAGGGGAGAGGGACCACTAGCCACTAGGGCATTATGTTATTTTGCATCAGGGCAGCAATCAGTGTGGGAGGGACCACTAGATACAAAAAAACCTTAGTTAGCACATCGGGCCAGCAATCAGCAGAGGTGAGGGACCACTAGTCACCAGAGCATTATGTTATTTTACATTGGGATGGGAATGGCGGGGGCAGGGACAACTGGACACAAGTGAAACCTTAGTCAGTACATTGGGCCAGCAATCAGCGGGGAAGAGGGACCACTAGCCACCAGGACATTATGTTATTTTCCATCAGGATGGCGATTGGCAGGGGAAGGACCACTGGATACCAGAGAAAGATTATGTCTGATATCCAGATGGTGATTGGCGGTGGGGAGGGATGACTAGCCACCAGGGATTTATGATAGTCTACATTGAGACAGTGATCGGCAGTTGGTGGGGGGCAGCTAGTACCAAGGATAGCTCTCTGGGACCAGGCAAATGGGGGTGATGCTGCATTGCCGGGCTACCCATGGAAATGAGCCTATAATGGGCATGCAAATGGTCTCTTAGTGTCTTGCATGCCCAATGAGCTCATTTGTATGGGCCCATTAAAATATGGGAAATTTAGTGTGTGCTTACGCCATTCTGATGCCCTATTTCAGAAGCAATGTCTGCCCAGTGCTAAGTGGCTTAGCACTGGTCCTCAATGGCTATATATTCAGTGGAATAGTGCCAGTGCACTATTCCACTAAATTTAGCATTTTTAAGCATAAGGGCAAGGTACAGTGCAAATATTTGTGCTCCACTTTACCCATTTTTAAATATCGGGCCCCATGTGCAGAACCAACAGGGCTTAATGCTTTTCCTGAAAAAAGAAGGAGGCTAGGAGAAGATATCATTTCACTGCTTAAAACCTTGAAGAGATTTGACAGGATGGATAAGGGAAAAAAATTTCTTCTCATTAAGTTAGTGGAATTAGAAGAGATACAGTACCTTATGTCTAAGGGGGCATTGGGTGGACATATGTTTTCACACAGATAGCAGTGAACTGGCTCCCAACCCCCCCACCACCCTTGGTCAGCATTTCAGCTATATAGTGGTACTCACGTTTCCCTAAACCAATCAGCCCATTTTCCCATTAGCAGCCCATCAGGAGCTACCACTAGGGACAGCCAAAATAACTCCTGCTGTTTAGTAAATCAGGCAGAATGCTAACCCTATTCCTACCCATATTTAGCCTGACTTTTACACTAGCCTCACTACCTCTAACTATTCACCCGAAATGGCACTCAAACTCCCCTCCTTCCTGCCCCTGCACTACTCCTTCACCTCATTTTTCAACCTCTACTTATGCCACCCAGCCCACTGGCATACTAAACAACTGGCCTCCTGGCCCCACCATTCTACCTCCCTCCTTTCAATTTGGGCAGACAATACTTTACACCATTGCCTCTTGCAGCACTACCCCCAGTGCACTCCACTCTGCTCACAGGTCCAAATCCACCTGCCGCAAAACGAAAAAAAACCTTATGCTGCTACTCCTGTTAGCAGGGGATATCAAAGCCAACCCTTGACCCACCCCTTCAACCCCCCCCACTCCGGTTACTCTCCACAGGGGCCTCAAATTTCTGCACCTCAACATCTGCAGCATCCTAAATAAAGTAACTGCACTGCAACCCACTGTCCTAGTCCTACGCCCTGACATCCTGATCACATCGGAGACTTGGTTAAAGCCCCACCACCCGGATTCTGCAGTTGCCATCCCCTGCTACTCCTTATTAGACACGACCGCCAGGGCAAGAAAAGAGGTGGAGGCATCATCATGTTCATTGCAACCAGGATCCAGTTCACGGTGGTTCATCTCCCTCCACTATCACGAGAAATAGACTCTCTTATCATCAAACTACCACTCCCATTCTCCACCCCTTTGTACGTGGCTGGTTCCTACTGTACCCCTGGCACCCCCTGACCAGCGCCCTAGACCATCTGGATACTCTAGAATCATCATCAGCCACTGGAAGATACACATCCTCGGCGACTTCAACCTCAATTGGCTTGCAAGTGACAGTGCCAAGATGCGCACCAGGATAAATGCTCTAAACCTCACCCAGCTAATTTCCCAACCCACTCAACTAAACCATAAAACACAGAATCATTTCCTCCTTGATTGGGCCCTCTCCTCTTGCCCCCATTGCATCTCAGCTGTGGGTTTGCTCCCAGACTCCCTAAGTGACTACCAGATGACCTACATGGTCAGGAAAGTTCACAGGCCCATTGCACCCCCACCTAGGATGCTGCTCACTAGGTCCTATAAATCCCTAGATCTAATGTCTCTCCTGTATGACCTCGCCCATGTTGATTGGTCTTTCATACCCAAGTCTTTCTCTATCAACCATGCACTCGATAGTGTCAAAGCTAAATTTCTTGCAGTGTGGGATGTACATGCCCCCCTAAGGAAAACTAGGGTCAGGGGCTCCCACCTTCCCTGGGTCTCCACCGATATCATCAGCAATTTCCATGCAAGGGATCAGGCATGGAAAACCGCCAAGATCACAGGCACCCAACTATCTCTCCAACACTACCAGACCCTCCAGAACTCCTGCGCTAAACTCGTTCGCCAGGCCAAAAATAATTATTTCAGGTTGGCTTTCAACTCTAACCTCCACCACCCCACTAATTTCTGAAAACTATCAAATCACTACTGACCCCCCTATCAAACCACCAACCCCGACCCTAACCATCCAAGATGCTACTCTCTCTGACCCTGGTGAAGTGGCCACTGCTTTCAACAAGTTCTTCACCAGCTGCACAGACTCTCTCTTATCGGCCCTCCAGCAACCCATGTCACACTACCCCCTGAATTCATCACCACGCTCCCTGCCCCCTAGCTTTTCCTTTACCATGTTTCTGTAGTCGAAGTGCTTGCAGCACTCCAGGCTCTCAACCCAAATAAAAGCAAATGCTCCACGGGCTTGGACACCAAAATGTTACATCTGTCAGCTTCCGCCCTCACCACCCCACTTGCCGACCTCTTCAATCTCTCCTTCTCAACAGCGGAAATCCCTGTTGACTGGAAGCAGGCCACAGTCATCCCCCTTCCAAAATGTGGCGACCCCTCTTCTCTGGGAAATCACTGCCCCATCACCCTCCTCCCCATACTGGCCAAGCTTCAGGAAAGACTTGTTCTCGCCCATCTCACCTCGTACCTAGATGCATCCTCCTTCTTTACCCCCTACCAGTCTGGGTTCCGCAAATCGCACTCCATCATAACCTCCCTACTAAGAATCACTGATGCCATCCTCACTGGGATGGATAAAGGGCACATCACCTCAACCATTTTCAAATATCTTGCCAAGGCCTTCGATACTGTCTCCCACTCCCTGCTACTAACCAAATTAAAAAACACCGGTCTCACTGATTATGCCACCAGCTGGTTTCATTCTTACCTGGAAGGCAGACACCAATCTGTAAAAATTGGCCCATATGCCTCTAACCCTCTGCCAGTCTCTACCGGTGTCCCTCAAGGCTCGATCCTGGGACCAATAATTTTCTCTATTTTTTTGAACGATCTCCCATCTGCCTGCCTGCCTGTGCACAACCATCCACATGTATGTGGATGACACCGTACTGTTTTCCACTGGCCCCTCAATCACTGAAGTGTCCACTGCACTCCAACAGGATTTAAACTCTGTTCAATACTGGTTCTGCTCCAACCAACTGATCCTAAACTCTAAGAAAACCATCTCATTAACTTTCAGCTCACCGGCTAGACTCTCCCGCCTTGTGGCTTGTCCCTCTTACCTTACCTTGGACTGGACTTCAGTATAGGCATGCCCCTTCTTCAGGTACCTAGGGGTTTGGCTAGACCAGCACCATGACTTCTCCTCACACATTGAATCCATTTGTAGGAAGTTACACCCTAAACTTGGCGCCCTATACCACAACAAGGGCTGTATCCCCATTTTGGCCAGGAAGGAAATTGTTCAAAAGATGATTCTGCCTTTTATAGATTATGGAGACACAGTCTATGGCTTGGCCCCCCTCTCTTCCCTAGCCAGCCTTGACATGCTCTTTCATTCTTTCTGCTGGTTTATCTTGGACTGTCCTCAAAAGACTCACCGCTGCAACCTCTATAGCTTGCTAGCCCTACCCTCACTACAGGACCGGAGACAGATCCACTGCACCAGGGTCATAGCTAAATACTGGACTCAGTTGCTTCCCCCTTACCTAGAAGATGCCCTCTCAACACACCACCATCAGTCTATGCCCTTAAGAGCACTGATTCCAGGCTCCTACATATCCCCTTTATGGGTTCCTCCAAAGGCCAAGCTGCCTTCAAATACCAGTTGCCAAAAATTTGGAATACTTTGCCTTCCATTATTAGGCATACCGCAAACTCTCAGAGCCTAAACTCCCTCCTCTATGCCCACTTCTCTACCAGCTGCGCATGCACCTAGCAATGCAAGCCTCCTGTTCACTGTCAGTACTACGCACACTCTGCCCACCTGCCCTCTCCTTTTTGGCTCATTTGGCTGACTTGCACCCCAAATCTGGTCTTTCTGCCCCCTCCACCAGGGCTGCAAAGTGGATTTGCCTCTCAATCACTGCATCTTATACTGGGCTTGCTCTGCCTACTAACGGCTGGTATTTGACCACATCAGTCTAGCAATCAACCACAATCTTATTTGTATGCTAAATTGTCTGCTCTGTCCGAATGGATTTTCACCTCTCATTACTTGTACTGCTGCAAATCGTTGCTGTTCTGTGAATATTTTATGCATCTATCTGTTTATTTTCTGTACTCCCAGTTCCCTTACCCCCAGGATGCATCTGGAATCGAGTGGTACTCAGCTCAGTATGCCCTCCTGGTTAAACTCTTAAATAAATAAATAAACCTATGAAATAAGCCCCCAACTAAAGTGATGTGAATGGAATATAGGAACATACAATGTTCAGACGAGAGCAGGTGTGAGTCTGTCATGCTTGCCTGCTGTGTTTAACAGATTGGACCATTGAGACCACACCCCAACAGGTATTATCCAGACTGAGCTTAAAGCTGCCTAAAGAGCTGCTAGGAGTGTGTAATCTTTTAAGCTCAAATAGGATCACTTCCTCATGAGAATAAAATTGCTAGACAGAAGCCAGCCCAGTGACATGGAGGGCTGAAGTGCTGGACACCTTACCTCCTGCCACACCAGTGACCCATGTTTGGTAGAGGATTCAGGCTATCACAGTTTAGCTGGGGATGGAGAGGATTGATTGTCCAGAAGACTGCTTTCCTCTTCTGAGGTGGGTGGCTTGTCATTCCCACCAAACGGCAGCCGCCTGGTAGAGTCCTGGAGGTAGAGCAGGTCTGAGGGCGATGACGATGGGAGGGTGCTGCGGGACTCTGCAGTATGCACGCAGCTCCATATGTGCACTCTGACATGCATGCCTCAGCAATGGGGAATGGGAAAACAATGGAAAAAGGGAGGCTGACAGGGTTCATGACACCCTGCGGGTGCTGAACAGATCCCTCTCTAGTGAGAGCGAGTCAAAGCCATCTGCTAGCCTCCCGCTGAGAGAAAAATCTCTATAGAAAAAAATTGCTGGACACAGACTTTAATTCATTGCAGAGGGTTGGGCCACAAATTCTACTGTACCTTATGCAGAATGTATATGTCCAGAATGAAACAGTGAATCACTTGGCTGAGGGTTCCCAGAGGAGTCTAGAACTGGCAGTTTTCCTCTCCACGGTGCCTTTGTCCTTAAACATTACAGATATTATTTCCCATTTAACAGTTACTACAGGTAATATTGAAAGCTGCAGCTGCTTGCACTGCATGAGACAAACACAATGGACCTTTTGTTTAGCTTTACCAATGTTTCTCTGTAGCACAGACTAAAGCTATGTATATAGCTATACAGCTATTCAAGTTAAAGGAAATTAGATAAATACAATTTGATTAATATTTGTAGTCATGCCTTTGATGGATGGACACAATAAAAGACAATAAAGTTACCCTTGGGTGTGTGTAACATTATTAATTATAAATGTCTTCTTTATGGGTCTGCTGAGTGATGAGACCCTAGTGTGCTAATGTGATGAACATACAGAGGTTCTCTTAGAAGCCATGCTTTTGATTCCCACTTTACTGGTTAAGTAGGATATGAAAATCACAATCTCATGCTGAGGTTCTCCACATCCAAATTCTAGGCAGTAACATTGCTTTGTATGTATTGGTTTCACTGAAATAAGTGGGAAAGGTATTTTTGGTCTAATATTATTACATCATTCATGGAAGAGCAATTTTTAAGCACCAAAGATTTTGTCAGCTTGCTGTCACTGCCAGCACTATTTTCTGTCAAACATCTTGTTGAATTCTACAGAGTCAGTTGAAATTGTCTGCCCTCATTCCATTCAAACCTATAAAAATGAGGGCTGAGAAATCTGAGTTCCACTAGGCAATGAACAAGGCATACTGCGCATGTGTCCCACAGTGGTGATGAGGTCACATGCCCAGCATGCTTTTTGCAATAGAAGGGCAGATGGTTTACACTAGCATTCAAACCCAGAAGCGGCACTATCCCCAATCTTTAATGGCAACCTTTCATGGCTGGATTGTAAGGGGTTCCTGACATGTGGGAGCCCTGATACATATAGGACTGCTTAATGAGACTGTACTGATGGTTCCCAGTCAGTAAGAGCTGCCCCAAGGAGGTCTGCACAGCTGTGTAACCCCAGTAACAGCATCTGCTGCTGGTACTGCTCTGAGATGGTAAGGTCCCCAACAACAGGTCCCCTAGTGTTGGCATCTGCCATCATGTACAACTTCAGGGAGAGGGACCCCTGAAGTTAAAAGTTGGAGCCCTGTGCACTTATGTGGCTCCAGGGGTGGGATCCTAGCAATGAGTCCCCCACATTTCACATCTACTGCCTTGTACAGCTCCTAGGAAGAGGATCCCAGCAGAAGGAACTAAAAAATTTACATTTGCTACCCTAAGTGGCTCTGAGGTGAGGGAACCCAGCAGTGAGACCCCCAAAATTTCCATTGGTCACTATGCACGGCCCCAGGGAGAGAGACCCCAGCAGTAGGACCGCCAAAGTTTACATTTGCTGCCCTGTGTGGTTTCAGGAGAGAATATCAGCTATGGGACCCCCAGATTTGACATTTTCCACCCTACGCAGTGTCCCGGATGGAGATCCTAGCAGCAGTGGAACCCTCACAGTGCACGTTTGCTGACCGAAGAATCTCTGTGGAACAGGATCTTAGCAACTGCCTGAATTCCTGAGAAGAGGGGAGTATGCAGGGAGCTGGAGGCAGAAGGCACTGTACATATAAACAAGGGACAGGGGTAGTAATTTACCTTTCACAGGCAATTGTGTTCATTTGACTATTGAAATGTTAACAAAAGTATGTTTTCACCTCCACTGCAATATTTATCCTGATTTCAGGTTTTGTGCAGAGCAAACCTCTGAGTCAGTTGAAAGAAACAATTATGACTGACTTACCACACATTATGACTGATTTTTTTTTTATTCAATATGCTTTATTGACTTTACAGAGAAAACATAGCTTTGGCAGATCTATGTGTACATGATATTAAATAATATTAGTTGTAGTTTGATATAATGAAGGAAACATTAGCTATCCCGGCAAAATCTTTTAACATTCAAACAACAAAAACCCCATTGACCAGCTCCCATAGAACCCCTCCCCCAGCATCTACTCAACTCAGGATGAGCAGCTCAATCACCTTAAGGTAAGGAGCTCGGAAGTGCTATAAGCTCCAACTTTAACAATGACTGATTTTTTTAACTGGTTTGAAATTTCTGATTTCAACTAACTGAAGAAAATGCAACCAATATTTTCAGCATTCACCATCACTGAGTTTTATTATGTGGTAGTTTGTTGTGCTTTTTTAACTTTGTATCTTTTTTGTTTATTAACATTTGGACAATGAAAGTTAATAAAATGTATGGAAAAGTCCCGCTCCCCCCTTGAAATCAATGGGGCACGCACACACGCAGCCTTCATCTTCTGACATCTCAAAATGGGGCTGCATGTGCCTACATGGGGGCGTGTTGGTGGGATAAGGTCATGAAGCATCTCTGTTTTTAGCATTTGAGATTTAGCAGCATTATAATTTCATAACTGGGCAGAAACAAAAGGATATATTTATGCCCCTCAAGTCTGGTGCAGATGAGGTATTGCATATGTTGGAGGGAGCAGCAACTAGTCAGCAGCAGCTAAGAAGCTGTCTGCTCTTTAAAATGCAAATACAAAGTGCAGTGAAACAAATCTACACACAGTAGGGACCCACTAAAGCACAATAACCAGTCAAAACAACAACAGAATATACTAAGCCCCTGAAAGTAACAAGTTGAAGCAGGACAGTAAAACAGTATGGTATAGAAAAATAAGCAGCAGTAATACTAGTCACTTAGAAAAAGAACTGTGAGTCTAAAATGCAGTATACCGTAGGTAGGGCCAACACTCCATAGAAGCCCGAAGGTACCCTTTTACAAACAGAGCTAACCATCAGTATATGTCGGTTTACTAGTAGTCGTAGAATCTGTGAGACTAAAAACAGTTTAAGGGAGGACCCCTAGAAATACCTCCTGTATGGTATACCAGAACTGAGATGTATCCATAGTTTAAATTTAAAGCTAAAAAAACTCATGCATATTAAAAAATAAACATTTTATGACACAGTTTCTGAACTTGTTTTGGCTTTCAGCATGTACACTAACGTGTTTTTTAAAATTTTATTCATCTTAATGTGAGGACTTTAATATTTAGTCTATCTGATTCCTACAGTGGCAAACAACAAACATTTTGTCCATTGGACCTGACCAACCATGCTCCATGCTCTGGCCTCCTATGGGTCTGGGAACTCAGCAACTGACCACCTGCACCTGGCCTGCTCCATGACCTCATGGGGAGTCTGACTTACTCACAATGTCACCACAGTCAGATAGAGCCCAGTTGGGCCACCAGCAGTAGACTGATGATGATTGATCATCTTGGCTTTTCAAGTTCGGCCCCCTGGGCCCCATAGCCCCTAAGCCCTTAACCAGCCAGACAAGCCAGTCCAGCACACAGCAGACACACAGATAGACTGAGTAGTCTGTGAGAGACCACCTTCCTCCTTCCTACTGCCCACTGCCCAGCCCTAATGGGCCTTACATACACATCCCATATAGTACCTTGCTCACTGTAGTAGCCTGTTGCCAGTTCGGTCAGGTGTCGGGTGATGATTTGGTCATCATCATTAGGTGGCTTCATGGCTCAGGTTGCCTCTGCTGCTCTTCTCAGTGGTGGTGCTGGTGTTTTTTTGGAGCTGTGTGCTGCCTCCTCCCAACCCACACAGTTGGTCCCCAACCCAGACCCACGTCCCCACTCGGGTACTCTGCGCAGTGGAACTAGTGCACCTACCACTCCTCCTCCTCCTCCTCATCGAATCTGAAGACCTGACTGAGACTGAGTGAGAGTCGCTCAATGGGCCTGGACGATGGGGTCATGGGCTGTCCTGACCACAACCAGACAACTGGCTTATTGCCTTCACACGATTGCTGCCTGGCTTTGCTGGAGGACTGACTGGGACCTGCACAGCCACACACTAGTCTTTCACTGGACACTGGACATGTCAGGACAGTGGACACAGTTAACTTATTTTTAAATTAAAGGCCAAACCGCCAAACTTCATCCCTGCAGAAGAACACTGCTTGCTCCATTGCCTACACAACAACAGATGCCTCTTCTCTTGACAGTCTCCTCTCCTACCTAGGCACACTCTCCCAGCCACCTCATGCAGCTAGTCACAGACACTCTCAAGCTCCTGGCTCCTCCCCATTCTCTCTTAATTGGTGGATGCTTCATGTCTAGGAGCCAGGGATGCATTTTACTTGTTGTAAGGCTCGGTATTGGTGGTTGATGACTGTTAGATATTCACAGCCCTCCTGGCCCCCTCCTCCCCCTCCAGGAAAGAAAAAAGAGAAAACACACTGCAGTGCACCACAAAAACAAACCTGGATGGGTCACGGAATCGTCAACTGCAGTGGATTTCAACTCCACTGTTTTATGGCTGCAGTCCAATGAAATTGCAACTGATTGCAACTGCATTGAATTGTAACTGAATATTTCAACTGCCGACAACTGCTCTGGGGTCTAGTGCAGAGAGTGCTGTTTATCTTAAAGGATTAAAATGTTTCATTCCTTTCAGCTGGTCAGTATGGAAACTGTGGTGTAAACAGACACAATAAGGAGGACATATTGGCCACCAGACTCTAGGTCCTTAAAATATTTACTTTGCCTTTCATTTGATTTTCCTGCATGTTTACTTGTATAATATTGAATTCTTTATTGTGTTTGCTCTTGTACATTACTTTCTTAACCTGCACCAAATGCCTTAGGCAGTGACAATATGCTGACAGTATAGCCTAAAGGTTAGAGTAGTGAGATGTGCCTGAGCCTGGTAGAGTACATCTAGAAGACCTGGATTTTATTCCTGCAACCTCCAGTTGCATACTGTATGACTCTGAGGAAGTCACTTAATTTCCCAGGGCTCCTGGGTCACCCCTGAAAACAGGCACTTGTGCCTAGTGGGCCTTACCCAGTTACAAAGAGAATAAAAAAATGAATTTCAAAAGAAAGGGCAGGGCACAGGGCATTCGCTTGATGGGGGAGTGCAAGCAAACCAGAATGTACCCAGAACTAAAATGCCTTCCCTTGGTGGAATGCCTTTGTCCTAATCACAAAACTGAGGGGAGGCATTCTGGTAGGAGCAGTTAATAGGGGGCATTCTGGTGGGGGAGTTAATAGGGAGCATTTAGTTCAGGAGCACCAATTCAGAGTTGAGATGTATTCCAGTTTAAAACTGAAACACCCTCAGAACAATAATGCACCCTAAAGCCAAAACACAATCCATTGACGATTTTAATCTGACCTTGGATACTGACAGGAGGCCCAACTCAGTGGAGTACAGAGGGCAGGATGATTGGTAAGGAGACAGGAACTCTGTCAGATAGCCCAGGTTCAACCCATGCACCATAGGTCCTTGTAGGTTAACAATCTAACCTTAAAGCTGATATGCAATTTCACCGGCAGCCAGTGTAATTCGCGCAGGACCAGAGTCTCATGACACAACCTTGGAAGGTATGTTAGTAACCTGGCCCTGGCATTCTGCTCAAATGGAGTCATTACAGAGTACCACCAATAACCATGAAGTACTGAGCATTACAGTAATCTAGCCTGGACATCACAGACACATGTTCCAGTGTCACCAGGTCTTCAGGGGATAAGGGATGTAATCCGGATGATGTTCCTCAGGTGGCAAAATAGCCACTTCAGACAATAGTTGACACCTGAGCCTTGAGTGTCAACCCTTCATCCAGAACCACCCCAATATTCTTCACCTTGTTAGAGGCATCAAGCTTGGAAGGACCAAGTCAAAGCACTGTCACCTGTTCAGCAGCCCGACTAACCCCCTTCAGGTTGGTTTGTTCACTAGTACTTCAGTCTTATCAAGGTTAAGTCTCAGCTGACTGGATGACATCCAATCCTGAATCTCAGCCAGAAACAAATTATGCACCTTCACTGCATCAGGTGTCCTGGACATAGAGGACAAATACAGCTGGGTATCATCTGCATAGCAATGGTAACCCATACTGTATCATCTAATGATCTGCCCTAGGGGCAGCATATAGACAGCAAACAACATGGGTGGTAGGACTGACCCCTGGGGTATACCACAGGTCAAGGGAAGGGGGCCCAAGGAGAAATTCCCCATCATCACCCCCCTATGTGACCTATCCTTGAGGTAGGACTTGAACCAGAAGATGAGTTTGCAGTGAGTCCTACACACTCCTTCAGCCAATCCACCAGCAAACCATGGTCTACAGTGCTGAAAGTTGCAGAGAGATCAAGGAGGAGGAAGAGAACTGACCACTTACCCCTATCATTCACCCTGAAGGCACCATTTTGCACTCTGATCAACACAGTCTCAGTGCTCTGCCTTGACCTAAAACTGGACTGGAGGGGCTCTCAGATGTTAAAGGCTGTGAGGTGCGCCTCAAGCTGCAGTGTCAAAATCTTTTCAATAACCTTCCTTAAAAAGGCAAAGTTAGAAACGGGTCAAAACTTTGCAAGGTTCTCTGGGTCCAGAGATGGTTTTCTTCAGGAGGATCCTTACCAATGCATCTCTTTATGCAGACAGAAAGACCTCCTCCTAGCTGCCCCATCACATCGGTATCACTACTACTCATGACACCGGTGACCCAGGTTTGGGGAAGGAGCCGGGTTCATTGGGAGTCAGCCAGTGGGAGGAAGATTGAGAGTTGTAGGGGATGCCCTCCTCTGCTGAGGGAGGGGAAGTTTGTTATGCTGCTCTGACACTGCCACCTGTGGATTCACGAAGGCAGTGCAAGAATAGGGAAGGGCAGATGCCATTGGACACTTGGCTGATACATGCACCAGCACATAACCAGCATGTACATTTGTCTTTTGAGCTGGAATCCTCAGTAAAGTGGCACAAGGGGGTGACTAAGTGTAAATCCCCCAGTACCAGCCAGGGATACTAGATAGGCAGGTATATCTACCACCAGTGCTGGCAATGGGAGCAAAACAATATATTAAACAACACTCTCACATATATTAAAAAAAAGAAAGACCCCCTCCAACAAGGAGCACCAGACAGTCCTGCAAAAGCCAGACCCAAGTAGGTGTGTTGTACCCAGGTCCATTTTACAGTATGTTGGCCACAACTCTGAGATCACCCCATAAACATCTTCCACCATAGCTGGCCTCAAGATAGGTAAGTGCATCTGTGGAGAGCAGGCTCAATTTTGTTGGGTTACTACAGACTGCTTGGGGAGATCCCCACCAATATGGAGAACACCCTGTCTGAGAAGAATCGAGTCAACTCCTCATACTTAGTGGATGAACAAGGCCTAACTGGCTACAGACAGGCCTGATGGAGTAACCTGTCCAAAGTCTGTAAGAGCTGAGCCAGTTGATTTCTCTCAGCTGCAGTCTTCCTAGACAAAAAAGCTGACTTTTTCTTGGTGGACACACTTTGGCAATCATTGCTTTGAATGCTAAAAGCCAGTTTGTCCCCTGGTGTCCTAGATCTTCTCCAACAATGCTACAGACTCTGCCACTTGACCTTCAATCCCCTAAGCTCCTTGGTCTTCAATGCCCTAGGCTCCCCATCATACCATGGGAGACCTAGGCAAGAGATTAAAGGATGTACATGAATGGTGCTATGATATCAAAAGCCATAGAGATTGTCCTGTTATAAGCCACTACAGCCTCTTCCGATTCCATCTTACATGCAGCCATCACACCTGAAATGCCCAGCACCACCTGAAGTCCTTCTGGGTATAACTTTCTCAAAGGGCAGTATTGTACCATTTCTACAAGAGGTGGACTGCAGGGGGGCGGACCTCAAAATTTAACTTTACACACAATGATCCAGCAATGTGACCAGGTTAATCTTGAGATTCAATTCAGTCAATTTTGAGGCCCAGAGAAAAAATCAGGTCCAAGGAATAACCATGTTGATGGGTACCATGATGACAACCTAGGTACAGACCCCGAACCGGGGTTCTTGTACATCAGGTGACAGAGCACAGTAAATCATTTTCTTGAATGACTCCCATTCAGGAAAGGTTGATGGCTGACACATCGTGTCACCTGATTGCCCAATGGTGACCTATGGAGAAGGAGTCATGTTGGAAGGAATAGAAGCCTTCAGATGATGCGAAATCAAGCTGCAGTGATGCCGATTGCTGATATACGTTATATCATATGTCCAGTCCTGCTCCAGAAAGCTGGTGGGTGATCCAGTCCTAGCTGGTATCTGAGGGGCCAGAAAGGCTACTTGTGGTGAACAGGACAATGAAAAAATTTGAAACAGCAGCGTCACACAGGTGGATGATGCCACAGTGCTTTCCCCCACCCATTTGTGCAACTTGGGTCTGTGGGTCCTCCACATCCCATCCACTATGTTTGCAAATTTCTAGCTGAACAACCAACCCCACCCTCAGATATTAATCTGGAATGGCATATGATGGGACAAGAAGTGGGTGTCTGGGGGGGGGGGCAATCCATACGACTCCAGTTGGTTTCTAATTTAAGCTTTGTGGATGGGCTAGAGGAGAGTCTGGTCTATGGGGTAAGAAATAATAAACTATTCCATCATGGTCTGTTGCTTTCAATTCACTGCATAGCTTTCAGAGAACAAAGGCTGAAAAGGGAACCACTGCAGAGAGATTGCAGAACAGGTGGAAAGCAAAGATGTTTGGAACACGAGTGGCCATATGTGCCAGCTGGTATTTAATTAATTTAATTTAGTTTTTGTTGACCGGGTAAGTGCACTAGACAAATCCTGCCTATTTTCAGGCACGACCCGGGGGAGGGGGATACAGATGAATGCCAACTGACCTTGAACCAGATTAAGCTGTTGAGGAGGTACGAGGAGAGCAATCTTTTTTTGTAATTTTTTGGCCCTCAGACACTGCTGGGGGGAGGAGACCAACCTCCACATCAACTAGGTCCCAGCACGTGCTGGGAACCTGGTGTCATGGAGCTCATGCTGAGGAGATTTTTCCATTTTACATACCCCCAACCCCACCTATCCGAGCTGGACCAGGTGTACAGTGACCTTGGTACATAATCAGGCATGCGCCTGCACCCAACATGTAGAGTTCCACCAGTTTCTGCCCTGACAAGCTCCTAGTATGGTCCCAGGCTGCCGCACCAGCCTGACAATGCTACAGGTCAGTAGGCACTAGGTAGCAAGTTCCTTCCCTCCCTGGAGAAGGTGAGCAGTCCCTGGGACACTCAACCTCCTTGCACCTGGTCTACCATCCATCATCCAAGGTCCACTCCCGAACCCCAGTCATTGACATTGAAGGTGGAAGTGCTTCCACTGCACTGGTGAGCTGGCTGAGAGCAACCTTTTTTAAAGGCAGAGTATTTTAGGTTGTAACTAGTGCTAAGTGTAGCTAATATCTGTATTTTCTGTATTACCATTGGCACTTAGGGTAGTAAGTTTTTATAAACTTAGGCAATGTTATTTTTCTTGTGTATATGTGCCAAAGAGGTTTTCAGCCTCTTATCATCACCAGGGTTATTTAAAAGATCACCTCCAATTTAGTCCCATGTAGACAACTGAAATCTCAGCCCTCACTCTATTGAAACTTGTGAAGTAAGGGCTGAGAGATGCAAAATCTAATTTTCAGGCAGCGAGGTATGCTGTGCATGAATGCCTCAGTGGTGATGAGATCATGCACACAGCTTGCTTTCTGAGGAGTGTTTTGTTTCTTCTTGGATAGTTCTATGAAGTGTCAAAGTGAAAGAGTGATCAGTACTCCATTCTGAAAGACTTGACCAGTGAGATTCAACAGGGGGATTCTTCTCACTGCTGCCACATGCCACATTTGGGCAATTCTTTCTTTTTCTATTGAAAAGAATGGAGCTGTGTTTAGCCTAATGTCTGCCATGCTTCTGCCCAAAGCTAGCTCTACCACTAGCTCCAAGCATCCCCAGTTGCCTGGAAGACCAATGACATCTCTTAGAAGTACCGACACAGCATCAGTGGTGAAAGAGGGTCACCATCAAAACATGCTTCTGAATTAGGACTACAGACGTAAGGGAGTTTCACATTAACAGGCACCTTCATCTCATGGGTGGGAGCCTCAGTCTGTCCAGTGCTGCCTGCTGCACTTCTATTATGGAATTTCCTTATGTGGATGCCCTGATCCTAACTATACAGCATGGTTTGGCTCTGTACCTCATGCGTGGGATCTCTAATCCTTCCAGTCCCACCTGGTGTGACATAAGGGTGGAACATTCTACAAAACAGCCCGATTTTTCTTTACTGCACTGTTGGGTACAGACTTGGCTATGCAGAACAGGAAAATAGTTTTTTTTTTATTATTCTGTGCCTCATATGTGTGCCATCAGCTGTGTGAGGTGTGGGTGCTGCCTGGCTACTGCCTGAGCATGTGTAGTTGCCTGCCTGACTGTACTGTACTGGTTGTAACAAGCACATGTGCCCAATCTAAGAACATAGCACTGCCTGGCTGCCAACATAACAATCCCAGCAGTAACAATCCATATTGAGCCAGTCTTCAGCCAGTACCAGCAGGTCAAGTCACCAGACCTAGCCAAGGAAGAATAAGGAATGGCTGTGACCTGGATTATGTTCTCTGCCACCTCTGCTTATGCATTGCTTGTTTCACTTGTTCTTTGGGAACAGGCCCTGAAGACAGACTGTCAGACATTGATATGGAAATGAAGTGAGGACATCAGTCAGTAGCGATAATAATACTGGTGGCTTTTGAGGAGGGGGGAAGGGTATAGTTTAGTATAACAGAATAGTGTGGTGAATGAGTTTCCTCAAATACCCCTAAATATTAGTATATTATCCTGAGTACTATTGCTAAAATACATCCGGTATTCAAAACTAGGATGTGTAAGCAAGGAAGGGATTAGGGAGTGGCCAATAGGATATTCCATACCTGTTTTGCTTAAAGTGAGCTGGATTGTGTCTGATAAGTGATGCAGAGAAGATGGTTCTCTCGAGCAGAAACATTTCTGTTAAGTTTTATTTCATTGGTGAACCTGATGTGAAGTCAGGAACATTGTGCTTTGCGAAGCAGAGGCAAAGTTCTCAACTTCACCCCCAGCTTTGCCTTGTGAAGTTCATTTTCTTTCAGATGCTTTCTGAAAGTATTTCCCACCCTCACCCACTAGGATATCATGTACCAATCACCCTACCAGCCATTTAAAATCCTTCTCCCCATACCAATCTTCTATTGTATTCTTCTGTCTCAACCCCCAGTCTGGCCACACCTCCTTCTACCCCCGAGCACTGACCAAAAAATGATGATACCTGTAAAAGAAGAAAATAGACCCACACTGCAGAGAGCATC